>CM060904.1:1285888071-1295888071 GCA_030737815.1 Allium fistulosum
TTTTATGATTTAGACTAGCGATTATGCGATGTCTCTTTGTCTGCGAGGGAGACTAGACCCCGCTTTGTTGTAGGGTAGCGCCCTACGGTCTTCGGACCATTCCTGTGTGAAACTTTATTGGTTAGCCACCAAGAGATAGCGTCTCGTTCATGTGATACCGGTGTTTTGGAGTTTTCATACTCCCATTTTTATGCTAGGCCTTTTCCCCCCTTCATGTGTTTTCTGGATTTCTTGTGATGATTTCTAGAATTTGTGTTTCACCAATTTTCGTGATTTCTATTGACAAGTTTCGTCAATTTTTGTGTATTGGTGAATTCATGTGTTATTGACTTGTTATGAATACAAGTTTAGGGTATGATATCCCTTTCTATCTTTGAGAAGATTCTTGTGACATCTTTGATGAATGAAAATTCATTTGGTATTATATTTTGATGCCAGTTATTTTAATGAGACTTTGACGTGTTAACTTCGGTAACCGTCAATTTTAAAATGAATTTACAAGCGGTTCTCCCGCAACACTGATATTGCTAATTTAATCACGTGTTTTCAAAATTCTTTATTTTTAAAAGTTGTTTCAAAAATATAAATTAAAATTGTTTTCAAAATTTTTACAGTTTACAATTTTCAAAAGAACGAGGAAGCGATTTAAACGTTTCAGCAAAATCGAGGACTATGACCCCTTTCTTTTACTGATTCGCTTAATTCCGGACTTGTCCGTTTGAGAATGTGAAATGTTATTTTTAAAACACACAATCCTGCACTTTCAAGGAAACGATAAAGTGATTTAAACGATTTAGCAAAAGTACGGACTATGAAACCATACTTTTACTACCTCGGTTAATTCCGGACTCGTTAATTGAATATTTACGACTTCTGATTATCGTTTTTGATAATCAGATATTTGTGAAATTTGATTATCGTTTGAGATAATTAAATATTTTTCGATTTGATAATCGAATATTTGTGTTTCTGATTATCGTTTTTGATAATCAGATATTTGTGAAATTTAATTATCGTCTGAGATAATTAAATATTTTTCGATTTGATAATCGAATATTTGTGTTTCTGATTATCGTTTTTGATAATCAGATATTTGTGAAATTTAATTATCGTCTGAGATAATTAAATATTTTTCGATTTGATTAATCGAATGTTTGTGTTTCTGATTATCGTTTTTGATAATCAGATATTTGTGAAATTTGATTATCGTTTGAGATAATTAAATATTTTTCGATTTGATAATCGAATATTTGTGTTTCTGATTATCGTTTTTGATAATCAGATATTTGTGAAATTTAATTATCGTCTGAGATAATTAAATATTTTTCGATTTGATTAATCGAATGTTTGTGTTTCTGATTATCGTTTTTGATAATCAGATATTTGTGAAATTTGATTATCGTTTGAGATAATTAAATATTTTTCGATTTGATAATCGAATATTTGTGATTTCTGATTATCGTTTTTGATAATCAGATATTTGTGAAATTTAATTATCGTCTGAGATAATTAAATATTTTTCGATTTGATTAATCGAATGTTTGTGTTTCTGATTATCGTTTTTGATAATCAGATATTTGTGAAATTTAATTATCGTCTGAGATAATTAAATATTTTTCGATTTGATTAATCGAATGTTTGTGTTTCTGATTATCGTTTTTGATAATCAGATATTTGTGAAATTTGATTATCGTTTGAGATAATTAAATATTTTTCGATTTGATAATCGAATATTTGTGTTTCTGATTATCGTTTTTGATAATCAGATATTTGTGAAATTTAATTATCGTCTGAGATAATTAAATATTTTTCGATTTGATTAATCGAATGTTTGTGTTTCTGATTATCGTTTTTGATAATCAGATATTTGTGAAATTTGATTATCGTTTGAGATAATTAAATATTTTTCGATTTGATAATCGAATATTTGTGATTTCTGATTATCGTTTTTGATAATCAGATATTTGTGAAATTTAATTATCGTCTGAGATAATTAAATATTTTTCGATTTGATTAATCGAATGTTTGTGTTTCTGATTATCGTTTTTGATAATCAGATATTTGTGAAATTTAATTATCGTCTGAGATAATTAAATATTTTTCGATTTGATTAATCGAATGTTTGTGTTTCTGATTATCGTTTTTGATAATCAGATATTTGTGAAATTTGATTATCGTTTGAGATAATTAAATATTTTTCGATTTGATAATCGAATATTTGTGTTTCTGATTATCGTTTTTGATAATCAGATATTTGTGAAATTTGATTATCGTTTAAGATAATTAAATATTTTTCGATTTGATTAATCGAATATTTGTGTTTCTGATTATCGTGTTTGATAATCAGATATTTGTGAAATTTGATTATCGTTTAAGATAATTAAATATTTTTCGATTTGATTAATCGAATATTTGTGTTTCTGATTATCGTTTTTGATAATCAGATATTTGTGAAATTTGATTATCATTTGAGATAATTAAATATTTTTTCGATTTGATAATCGAATCTTTGTGATTTCTACTTATCGTTTTTGATAATCCGATATTTGTGAAAATTCGATTATCATTTCAGATGATTGAATATTTGCGATTTTGAGATTCGATCTTCGTCTTTTCTTTGGCAATTCAGATGAGTAATTTGATTTACTCACATTCAATTCGTGCAGTACGTGAATTCTGCTCTATTTTCTTTTTTCTCCTAAATGCTGGAACTCGATTGATTCTTGCTTTTGATAGTCGTCTGATTTTGACTCCTTGATCCCCACGATTGTTGATTCCTTTGATTTGAATCAGTCGAACCTTTTGATTCTATATCTAATACTTCCCCTGTTGGCATTTTCTTTGCTTATGCATTCGACATTGTTATGTTCTTATGGTTGTTACCTCTTTCCCACTTATTCCTTAGGATTGCGAGGACGCAATTTCTTTAAGAAGGGGAGTCTGTAACAACCCGGCATTCCGTACCCATTTTCTTATCGTCTCTTGACGATTTAATCTGGGAACGAATAGCTTCTGGCATTTTAATCAAATTGAAATTCAGGGATAAAATTTTGTTATTCGCTATTTGGAATTTTTAAAGCCGTTCTAAATGTTGAACGAGCTTTAGAAGGATTCGTTAAGTGTCGTTTGGGCTTAAACAATATCTCGGCCCATGATCTTTTGTTTTGAAACCGTGATTTCACTCAACACCCAAACAACCCATCTCCTTTCCCCTTTTTCATTGAATTGCGTTCAACCCGATTCAATTTTCTTTGGCTTGTGAAATAATGGCGGCTGAGAAAAACTTCTCTCGTTCGATCTGGAAAGATGAAGGCTTTTGTCTTGTTCGTTCTTTCAATGCTTGCTAGGGCTTTCGTTCGCTCTGATCTTCGGGCTTTGTATGTCGAAGCATGCGATGGTTTCGATTGGATGATTTTCGATGTCGCCTGTCTCGATCGAGGTTCTGCTCTTCGTGCTCGCTCGTAGAAGAAGCTCCTCTGTGGTGACTCTGGCTTCACCTTCGCTGTAGCTCATTTGCTTGCGATCTCGAATTGAAGGTGAGTGATCTTCATTTTCGCTCACATCTAATTCATGTCCTTGTGTATTAGGGTTTTAAAATTCGTTGGTTTTCGTTGTATTCAAGTTGTTGAGTTGGTCGATTCCTTTTGCTTTGCGAATCCAAATTGGGTTTTTTTACTGATGGGTGAATTTCGATTTCATCCACCTCTACTTCAAAGTGCAGTTCATTCATGTGTATAACTGGTTTGATTTATTCGATCATTGACTTGCATTCACTCCAGATGATGTAGTTTTTTTTTCTGATTTTTGTAAAAACAGCTACTTCAGTTACTTGTGATTTTTATCACTTGGCTTTGACATCGCCATGGATTGTTTGAACTTGCTGTTGTGATTTCTTTTGTGACTTCGGTTACTTCGAATATGTGATTTTTATCACTTGACACCTTCTGTCAACATTATAATTTGTTGCATTAGTTTTATAACTACTGTATATAGGTAGTTTATGTGTTAAGCTTGTCACCAATCTTATGCTTTCATGTGCTTGATGTCCACTTATTGTTCGAGACTGTCTGCATTACTCTGTACTCTATTTGAGCTGAGCATTTCGACTTGTTCAGGTTTCATTTGATTCCTGTATAAACTGCTTGGTGTCTTTTGCAGCATTATTCACTTGATTCTGAACAGTTCTGGTTGGTTGTTGTTTTCGGGTTATCTTGGCGCTGTTGTATCTCGTGACCATCACGACTTCATTTTGTGATGACCACGGTGTTGTTTTGATGTTGACTTTGACCATTTCTGATTGCATGATTTTCCAGCTTGCCTCTGTTGGTTTGATAGTGCACTTTGATTTGAGCTACAGTTGCATAGCTTGAACTTGGATCTAGTTTGTAACCTGGTCTTGTTTATCTGAACTATATCCATTGCTTGCCACTGTTTTATCAATGTTACTTCCCTGACCGATATAGTTGCAATGTGATGTTGGCTTGATGGTTCCTGTTGCACTCTGGTTTCATTGTAGTTTTCACTGTTGGTGTCTGGTCTGGTTGCTTGCATCTTGATTCATTGTTTTCCACTTGACGTTGCAGTTTGCTGTTTTACTCATGCACAAGCTTCACTGTATCTAATGTTCACTGTGTGGTTGTTTTGATCATAGCCACTTCATTGTTGAGGCTGTGCCATGATTTCGTCTTGGACTTGTTTATTGCTTTCGACTTCGAGTTGCTTATCACCTGCATCGAATTTGAACTTGACATACTGCAGGCTTTGACTTGTGCATTCGAATTTCTTTGGTTTCACTTGGTAGCTGGACTTTGCATTGAGTGCTTATGTATATGCTCACTGTCTTAGTACCTGTGCATATGTGTTTACTGTTCGAATTCATTTGAGTTGACTCCACATTTCCTTCATATACACTACGTACATATGTGTCGTACTTGATGTTGTAGTTTGAATTCTCTGGCTTTCAAGACAGTTCCAGTAGTGTCTGCTCTTGGTTACGTGATCACTCGTTGTGTCGCAGTCTTTAACTTGAGACTATATATATATTGTGTAGTTGTGTTGTAGCTGCATGTTTGATCTTTGATCCCTGACTTCTTGCATCCCTGACCTGTGACTTCTCGTGTGTTCACCCTTGGCCTATTTTGCTTTGCTACATAGCATATTCTCTTTTGTATATGGTATGTACAGTCATGCTGCTTCATGTATACATATTTCGTATTCCCTTAGTTGAAGCTTTATGCTGCTGCACTGCCTTTTCGTAGCAGTTTTACCCTTGTCCCTCGTGGTGACTTTATATTCTGTTGTGGCGAGGCAGTGCACGCGTGCGTGCACTGCAGCCACACCGAATTGACAGATTTTAATCGATATCTCTTTTATTCTTAATTCATCGACCTGTTGCGTAATTCGTAGGCTGTATTGGCGAGGCAGTACACGTTAGCGTGTACTGCAGCCAATTAGCATTGATATTTTTATATTGACATTTCAATTGCTTAAACTGCTTTGGATTTCTGTTTTGTGGATTAACACTGTTTAGTGTTATATCTGCCGTTATCCAATTCTCGTATCGAGAGTTGGATATACGAGATTTCTGTGACTGTCATCTATATTGAGATTGATTATTATTGCTTCTATGCTCTAATAACTGATTTTGAATTAGACTGATCCGAGTATTATTTTCTTTTGAATGTAATACTCGGGTCAGACCGAGTATTTACAGGTTGTAGATTTCTAGCTTTGGGTTGCTGCTAGAGCTATGAAGACTTTTTATACCATTTGAAGTGGTCTTCGTCCTGTTGAAGTAGTCAGGGTGTCTGTTTTAAGATGATAATGTATTCATGTATATTAGTCAATAATGTACTTGTATATATAACTTCTTGAGTCGACAATTGTAGTTGTATCATTTGTATTGTGTCAAATGTATTGTAACTGATATCAGTTATTGTATATATGAGACTTTTCGTTCCATCTTTATTCCGCATTTATGTTATCTGTGTTATTTTTATATCTATTGTCCTAAACTATTATAGCCCCTGTGTAGTAGCTTTGAGTTTGTATCGGTATGTCGGATTTCCTCTAAAGATGAAATGCAATGTTTTATTATCTGACATATCGGTGCTCGCACAAAGCAATTACATAGAAGGTCGCTCCTCAACAGCCTTATTCTCCGTGCTAGTTGACAGCACTACACCGTAGTGTTCTTGGCTAGCGTGGGTATAGAGGTGGGGCGTCACATATTTTAAATCTATGGCGACTGCAATTGAGACTGCAGGAAACCCTAGAGGCGAACCTATCTCCATGGTAACTGAGGATGATGATGACACGGGATGGCAAGAGGTAAGATACAAAGATAAAGGAAAGAATCAAATCAGGGTTAGTCTGTAGCAAAAACCGAGAGATTCTACAAATCGACCTGCACCAGTAGGTCCTAATCCTAAGAAACTGGAATTCAAGGTAGGAATTAGATCGTGGGCTGATGCAATTGCTAGTAACACGTGTATTGATGGTGGGGTTAACAAATTTAACTACCTAGAAGATGCTGATGGAGTCTACGCTGACCTAGATGATGAGGTATTCAATTCAACTAAAAGAATGTGGGGTACTTCAATTTATATCTATGTAGTTGAAAAAGACCTTATTACATACATCTTAATGCTTATATAAAAAGAGAATGGAAACCATCTGGAAAATGGGATGTTTTTCCTAGGGAAAATAAGATGTTTTTCCTAGGGAAAATGGTTTTTACTTATCAAATTCAGTAATGAACTGGATTGCAAGAAATTGTTCAATGGAGGCTGTGATATCCCGGGATTTCGAGGAATTTAAAATGTGATAATCTCTTAATTTAAATTGATAAAATTGTTATTTTCAAATATAAATAACCAAATAATAATAATATGATGTTTTAATTATGGTATAGATTGATTTTTTTAAGAATAATTATTTAAAATGGTGTTATGTTATAAATTTGATTTTTATATAGACTTATCATTTTCAAATTTAATAAGTATTGTTTATATATATATATGTCTTGAGTTGTTTTTAAATGAAATAATCAATTTCAAACTTAATAATGTGTTTATTTAAAATATAAAAGTTTTATATTATCACTTAAAAATGAATTAAATATTTTATATAATTTTATTAGATATAAATGGGTTTTGATTTTATTTTCTTTTAAAGGGTTTCATTTATGTATAATATAGAAAAGCATTTATAATTAGGAAATGTATTAATTAATTAGGAAAATTCATCTTAAAGGTTTTTAAATAATTTTAAAAACAAATAAAATTAAATAATGACAAGTGTTAAACTTCTAAACATGATAAATACATGTGTTAACTAGATAAATAGGGAAGAAGACAAGTGTCATAATTTATTTTTATTTTCTTTAATTTTAAAAACAAATCTATATAAATCTATATCCTTCTCTCCTTCCATTTTCTTTGTTCCTTTTCACGTTTTCAAAAATGAAACCAAAACCAGAAAGAAATTATCAACCTGGAATCATCTCTCAAACCAAAAATGAAAATCAAAACCCTGTAACCCTTCTCAAATGCAAGATCAAAACCCTGTAACCTCCTTTTAATCTTTAGCCTGCAAACACTCCTCAAAACAAATCTGCAATGCAACCCAAAATCATTGTTCTCAGACCTGAAAACCTATTTCAAACTAAATCAATGCCCTGTAAAACATTGTACAAGTTCAAACCAATCTGCAATGTTCTTTCAAAGACCTGTAACCATTTTCCTGTTTCAAAAATCAAGTCTGAAACCATTTTCAAGAATGCATGCAAGAAAATCTAAGGCAAAAGCAAAAGTTTTCAAGAGCCTTTCAAATTTTTTAAAAGGAATCAAAGAAGTCAAATTGAAAACAAGTTCAGTTTCAAAGTCTCCAGTTTTCAAGCCTGTTCAAAACTGCTTTAACTTCTCTGCCTTTTTGAATAGGTGAGTAAACTTTTAATTTAAAAACAGTTTAAATTTCTGTGGTTAAGCTTGTTTGCATGTGATGAAAGTTTGTTGAAATATAGTATAAAATGATTTCTTGAATGTTTGGCTGTGAATGTATGTATAAACTATTGATTTGTTTGAAATATGGCTGTGCATGTCTGTTGATCCAGTATAACTCTGTTTTAAGAATACATGTTATATAATCTGTTTCAGAAATTAAAAATCTCTTTCTCGAATCTGTTTTAGGCTTCGAGATCCAAGTAAAATATGTTTGTATGACCATGATTTAAGTTTTAAAAATTTAATTTAAGTAAATTAGATTAAAACTTTTCTGGAAATTTGAAAGAACATGCAAAACTAATGTAAACTGATATTTCATCCACCATGATTTCTGATTTTAAATATATAAATCGAAATGTGTTTGAAAATTATGATTTATAAAAGTGAAATCCAAATTTTCAAGTGAGTATTTACTGAGATATGCGAAGATGAATAGGAATCGAGTTTAGTTCAATTCCTGGCGATCGGAATGATTTTGGGTCTCGAGGTTCAGGTGATAAATTGGTGGAGAATCATAGTTCATCTGAAAAATACTCATCGATTTTATAATTCGTTGTGGGGGGGGGGCTGACGAGATTCATTTAGGGTTTAAACCCATGTTCATGTAATGGTCGGAAATTGACCAATTACAATGACGTCGTCGCATCGGACTGGACAGGGACATTTGGTGGCAATGCGTGGTCGATAGGAGGAGATCGAGACGGAAGCGCGTGGACTTTGGAGATCTGTGTCGTCGATACGACGTGAAATTGGTTGGTTGAACTTGTGTCCAGTTTGGGTTAAATTACTTTTTTGCGAGTTCGCCGTGATTTCTGACTTCTGGGTGGTCGGAGGATTTGAGATGGTCGACATCGACTTGTCGAAGGCGTCGACGTTGGTCTGAGCGCTGGCGAACACGTGTGCACGTACACGCGTACACGTCTGGTTTTGGGTTTCGTATGGCATCAGGGAAGAAGGATGATGCTCGGGTTTGGCTTGTGATTTTTGTTGTTCGACTCGAAGGAAATAGGAATGGGAGTTTCTCGAGTTTTGATCGGGGAAATCAGACGTTGGCTCGGGTTTAGTTTCGTGACTTGATGGGTTCGTTTTTGAAGAAGTATCAGGTTTATATGAAGGAACGCAAGTTTTTCTAAGGTTTCAAAGTTTAAAACAAAATAAAACGAGTTTTCCAAAATTCAAAATATTATACAAAGTTCTAAAACAAAGTGTTTAACAAGATTAAAATTATATTTAAATGAAGATGTTTTAAAAGGAATGTTTATTTAAGTTTTAAATGTAATGTTTAAATTGTTTAAAGAAATTATATTTTCAATTATATAATTTATTTACAAAATGGTTTCAATTCTTTCAAATATAGTAAATTTGCAGAATGTTTTCAAATGGATGTTTAATGATGTAATTAAGAATTTAATAAAGATAAAGAATTTATCTTTAAATTTAATTAAAGTTGTGGTTAATTAAGGGTAACTAATTAGTAAGATTAATTAAAAGATTTATCACTTAATAAAATTAATTAATGTAATTACTTAATGATGAGATTAATTAAAATTACTTATGGTAATTAATTAATGGGAAGAATGGGTAGATAATGATGGGATCATTAACAAGTGATTTGGAATAATTAATTAAGGTAATTATTTTAAGATCATTAATTGATTTAATGAATTAAGGATAAAACTTTGAATTTGGTTTAAGTACTAATTGATTTATGAAATTAATTAATTAAATTACTTAGTGTAAGTAATTAATGTGTAAATTCTAAATGAAATTAATTAAAGGGTATAATTACTTTATGGAAGTAATTAATGAAAGGTAATTAAGGATTAATTACTTAGATAATTAATAAAGGTTAATTAATGTGATTAATAAAGGTTAATTAATATGATTAATTAAAGATAATTGATGTGATAAATTAAGGTTATTTAATGTGATTAATTAAGGTTAAAATTATTAATGTGATTAATTAATGGATAATTATTAAAGATGATTAATAATTAATTAATTTAATTAGTGAATAATTAATAAAGTAATTTATGGATAATTACTTAATGGAAATGATTTGAGGTTAATTAATGGGAGAAATTAAAGAATAATTACTTAGTATAATTAATTAATTAATTAATTAAGGTTTAATTAATTAAAGGTAAGTGATTAATAGTTAATTGATTTCTGTAATTAATTAAAGAATAAAATTAATTAATGTAATTTATTTAAATCGGATAATTAATTAAGAGTAATTAAGGATTATTAATCAATATAATTAATGATGTAATTTAAAGTTTGATTAATTAAGATTAATTAATCAATAATAAGTGATTATAAAGTAATTAATTAATGTAATTAATTAAAGATTAATGTAATTAATTATAGTTAATTAATTAATGAAGTAATTAAAGGGTAATTACTGTATTTGGTTAAGAATAATTAATTTGTGAAATTAATCAAGGGAATTACTTGAATGTAATTAAAAGATAATTAATCAAGGATTGATTAATTGAAATGAATAATTAAAGGATAATTAATTAATTGATTTATAATTAATTAATGGTTAAGTAAGTGGGATTTATAGAATGAAGTAATTAATTTAATTCACTTTAAATTGATTAGAGATGATATAAATCATTACTTGTGGATGGATAAATAGTATTGAATGTTATACATGGTTGATATCTCTGATGAGATATACGCTGATCTATGATATGGATGTTTGGTTGAATTATAATGATAATGTGAATTATCTATTTGTGATGATAATGTAGATTATCTATTGAGTTATCTATCTGTGTATATAGATAAGAATTGAATTGTTTTAACCTTTAAACAACTTGGCCTTAAAAGATACGTTTTGGATTTCGATGAGACCGGGATCGGGTTTCCGTATACCGGATTTCCAGGTCTGGAGACCCGAATACCACATCGATCCAAATTAACGATAGGTCGTGAATCAAGTGAAGATGAAGATTCAGAGTGCAAGGGTTATCGTCGTTAACTCTGAGGGTGATTCCAAAACGAGTGTAACGAGATAATGCCTTCGGTTTCGTTCGAACCCGGAACGAACTTGTATGGATTGAATGCTTTCAGAACATCGTCAGGTGGACGATGAGCATTCTAAGTGATGTGTTCTTTTCTAAGGTAATCGTGACCTCAAGCCTCACAAACCGGGAATGGCTAAAACAGGGGAGGTGCAGCAAGGTTAGTGGGTAGCACCCAAGTAGGACAAGGTTACCTCTGTCTAGATGTCCCTTTCTATTTTCGACTTAGTGGTGCGGTTGCTGATCCCAACCGTGAGGTATCTTGTGCGGGAATTATCCAGTAAGGGATGTTCCGACCTTGTGTTGCAGGGGATTGGGAGTGATCCTCGGTACGGTGATCTAGGCCACGTACTGTGACGGGCGGTACCCCGGTAGCCCTGCCATTGTATGGAATCCAAACTCCAATAAGTGCCGTAAGTATTAGTTGTGCCCAACTATGTTGAAATGTGAGATGTAAGCATTTCAGCTATTTCTGTATTTTACTTGAAAACCCTAGACCCTATTATAATACAATCGAATTTCCTATCAAATGTTTTGGTTAGCGTAAGGTAAAAACTTACCCATGTTTATTTGTGGGAAGTCTTACGTGATACCTTTTCTTTCAAAAGGTTTTGAAGTTAAACAAGTTTAACCTGTTACTCACACCAGACCCATGTCTGACCCAAGTTGTTTATTTCTGTTTTGTAAACTCTTGGGTACTCAAATTTTTACGAGTAGCCAAGGGATTCAGGTTAGCCTTGACGAATTGTGGAGGAGCAATGGAGCAGGAGGCTTCAGCGTTGTAGATATAGATAGTAGTTTCCGCTGTGTTGATCTTGTTTAGATCTTTGTTTGTATTGAGATGTAATAACTAGACAGATGTTTATAACTGTCTAGTATATGATGTGAATCTGTGTAACTCTGATAAGTGTTGTATATGATACTATGTAATATTTATGTGATATAATATATTTTGTTCGTTTCCGCTGCGAGTATTTGTGTTTGTTTCTTTTCTCTTCTTCTCTTTTCTACTTCTCACCCCTTTCTTTCTTACTGTCGATGCGATTTTCCAGGAGTGGAAAGCCGGGTCGTCATACGTGGTATCAGAGCATAGGTTGAGCGAATGCCTAAGCTTTTGGTTAATTGAATATCAGAGCATTAGGTTGAGTGAATACCTAGGCTCTGAAGTGGTGTCTATCTTGAGAGCGCGTAATTGTTAGTTATATAAAAATGATTTTATATTGTGTTAATTGATCGGTTGAGTGGTATATGGATTCTGGTCAATACGAGTAGCTAACGTTATTGATAGGGATCTCTAAACACTTGAACCAGGCCAACGGACACAATATTGTTTTAAAGAGGTAAATGAAATAATTTTACCCAGAAATAATTTCTATATAAAAAGTACCATTTTAAATATATATATATATATATTTCTACCTATTTGTTGGGTTACCTGTTCGGGTTTTCCAATATAGGATATAAAGATAGATAGGGTAGTGGTGTGTGTAACACGACTACCAATGGTTGGAGTCTGAGTATTGAGGTTGGAAGTGTATCTGTCGAGACTATAGACCTAATACTGTCTCGAGTAAGCTTTGCTGTGGTGAAGGATTTTATCGATCTCCGAAGGAAACTGTAATGGTTCGGAGTTTATCTTTGAAGTTTGGATGAGTAAAGTTGGATCTGTCGGTTGAACAGAAGTGAGTGATGGTACCTTGATACCTCAGGTAATAGTAGCTGTATGATGAGATACAGTGACGATGGATGTTCCCGAAGATGTTTTCTTTGGAACAAGCTTAAGGAAGTGTATCTGCTTCGGTGTTGTGGCTGAGTTCAGCATGGTGTTTCTGTTTTGTTTGAGGTCCGAGTTTCTCTAGAAGCTTTGGATTAAGGAGTCTTTGTCATCCGTATTAGCGGTGCAGCTCGAGTGTTCTGTGTTCCTGCTGGAAGATCTTTTGGCTTAGCAGTTCGTAAAGTGGAGTTCAGAAGCTGCGGAGTAAATTCATTTTTCAAATGGATTGGTCAAGCACTAGACTGTTCTGATGGATTAAGAAAGAACAGTAATCTTTGGATATTGGACTGGATAGGATCGCAAAAGTGACTTGCGATAGTTTGAGTGTTCTCTTAGGAAATCTTTTGCTTGAGTTTGAGGCATCTCTAGTAGATATTGGAGTTATAGAGTTGTTAGAGATTTTCTGGAATGTGATGGTCAAGTTTGCGTTCGAGTTCATCGACGGTATCCAGATCAGAGTTGAGCAGCGAAAGCTTGGTAGTAGTTGTTCTAGAGTAGAAGCAACCGGAAGTTGCAGTGTTTGGATTAAAGGGTTCCTACAGGAAGCTTTTCAAGATTTGAAGGTCAGATTGGTGAGAGAATCTGTTTTGTCTTGATAAAAGAAGTATTTGGAATCTACTGATGATTGAGGAGTAGAGTTTGAGTTCTGGATTTCCGTAGATCTTGAGAGGATCCGTTTGTTGGATTGTTTGTGGTCCGGTTTGTTTCGAGAAGCATCAGCAATGGTTGAGCTGATCAGGAAAGGTGAGAGCAGCCTAGAATCATCAGAAGAGTTCTGTGGATTAGAGATGGAGAATTTTGGAATTCGAAGTTGGAGACTTCGTTGTTATTTCTTCGGTAAAGGAAGCAATTGAGTTTGGGTAAGACTAGGAAGATAGCTCCGAGTATATTGGATCTTTCTGAGTTTTTGTGAGGATACGTGTTTTGGCTTTGGTATTGAATTACCAGTTTGGATTTAATAGAGCGAGTAACCCAGTATCTGTATCGGGGAAACTCGGGATAATTTTAGGTAGTTTATCCGGATCTATGTCCGGATAGCTAGAGTTGTTTGTTTGTATGGATTGTTTGTTGGATGAAATGGTTTGTTTGGATGAATGGTTGTTTGATTGATAGTGTATGGTTGATGTGTATGCTTGGATTTTTGAAAATAAATTTAAAATTTTTGGATTATCTTTTGTTTTAGATTTCGAGGACGAAATTCTTTTAAGGGGGAAGGAATGTGATATCCCGGGATTTCGAGGAATTTAAAATGTGATAATCTCTTAATTTAAATTGATAAAATTGTTATTTTCAAATATAAATAACCAAATAATAATAATATGATGTTTTAATTATGGTATAGATTGATTTTTTTAAGAATAATTATTTAAAATGGTGTTATGTTATAAATTTGATTTTTATATAGACTTATCATTTTCAAATTTAATAAGTATTGTTTATATATATATATATATATATGTCTTGAGTTGTTTTTAAATGAAATAATCAATTTCAAACTTAATAATGTGTATATTTAAAATATAAAAGTTTTATATTATCACTTAAAAATGAATTAAATATTTTATATAATTTTATTAGATATAAATGGGTTTTTATTTTATTTTCTTTTAAAGGGTTTCATTTATGTATAATATAGAAAAGCATTTATAATTAGGAAATGTATTAATTAATTAGGAAAATTCATCTTAAAGGTTTTTAAATAATTTTAAAAACAAATAAAATTAAATAATGACAAGTGTTAAACTTCTAAACATGATAAATACATGTGTTAACTAGATAAATAGGGAAGAAGACAAGTGTCATAATTTATTTTTATTTTCTTTAATTTTAAAAACAAATCTATATAAATCTATATCCTTCTCTCCTTCCATTTTCTTTGTTCCTTTTCACGTTTTCAAAAATGAAACCAAAACCAGAAAGAAATTATCAACCTGGAATCATCTCTCAAACCAAAAATGAAAATCAAAACCCTGTAACCCTTCTCAAATGCAAGATCAAAACCCTGTAACCTCCTTTTAATCTTTAGCCTGCAAACACTCCTCAAAACAAATCTGCAATGCAACCCAGAATCATTGTTCTCAGACCTGAAAACCTATTTCAAACTAAATCAATGCCCTGTAAAACATTGTACAAGTTCAAACCAATCTGCAATGTTCTTTCAAAGACCTGTAACCATTTTCCTGTTTCAAAAATCAAGTCTGAAACCATTTTCAAGAATGCATGCAAGAAAATCTAAGGCAAAAGCAAAAGTTTTCAAGAGCCTTTCAAATTTTTTAAAAGGAATCAAAGAAGTCAAATTGAAAACAAGTTCAGTTTCAAAGTCTCCAGTTTTCAAGCCTGTTCAAAACTGCTTTAACTTCTCTGCCTTTTTGAATAGGTGAGTAAACTTTTAATTTAAAAACAGTTTAAATTTCTGTGGTTAAGCTTGTTTGCATGTGATGAAAGTTTGTTGAAATATAGTATAAAATGATTTCTTGAATGTTTGGCTGTGAATGTATGTATAAACTATTGATTTGTTTGAAATATGGCTGTGCATGTCTGTTGATCCAGTATAACTCTGTTTTAAGAATACATGTTATATAATCTGTTTTAGAAATTAAAAATCTCTTTCTCGAATCTGTTTTAGGCTTCGAGATCCAAGTAAAATATGTTTGTATGACCATGATTTAAGTTTTAAAAATTTAATTTAAGTAAATTAGATTAAAACTTTTCTGGAAATTTGAAAGAACATGCAAAACTAATGTAAACTGATATTTCATCCACCATGATTTCTGATTTTAAATATATAAATCGAAATGTGTTTGAAAATTATGATTTATAAAAGTGAAATCCAAATTTTCAAGTGAGTATTTACTGAGATATGCGAAGATGAATAGGAATCGAGTTTAGTTCAATTCCTGGCGATCGGAATGATTTTGGGTCTCGAGGTTCAGGTGATAAATTGGTGGAGAATCATAGTTCATCTAAAAAATACTCATCGATTTTATAATTCGTTGTGGGGGGGGCTGACGAGATTCATTTAGGGTTTAAACCCATGTTCATGTAATGGTCGGAAATTGACCAATTACAATGACGTCGTCGCATCGGACTGGACAGGGACATTTGGTGGCAATGCGTGGTCGATAGGAGGAGATCGAGACGGAAGCGCGTGGACTTTGGAGATCTGTGTCGTCGATACGACGTGAAATTGGTTGGTTGAACTTGTGTCCAGTTTGGGTTAAATTACTTTTTTCCGAGTTCGCCGTGATTTCTGACTTCTGGGTGGTCGGAGGATTTGAGATGGTCGACATCGACTTGTCGAAGGCGTCGACGTTGGTCTGAGCGCTGGCGAACACGTGTGCACGTACACGCGTACACGTCTGGTTTTGGGTTTCGTATGGCATCAGGGAAGAAGGATGATGCTCGGGTTTGGCTTGTGATTTTTGTTGTTCGACTCGAAGGAAATAGGAATGGGAGTTTCTCGAGTTTTGATCGGGGAAATCAGACGTTGGCTCGGGTTTAGTTTCGTGACTTGATGGGTTCGTTTTTGAAGAAGTATCAGGTTTATATGAAGGAACGCAAGTTTTTCTAAGGTTTCAAAGTTTAAAACAAAATAAAACGAGTTTTC
Source organism: Allium fistulosum (assembly GCA_030737815.1). Taxonomy (NCBI): domain Eukaryota; kingdom Viridiplantae; phylum Streptophyta; class Magnoliopsida; order Asparagales; family Amaryllidaceae; genus Allium; species Allium fistulosum. The sequence continues at coordinate 1,285,904,488 of CM060904.1, forward strand.
CAAAATTCAAAATATTATACAAAGTTCTAAAACAAAGTGTTTAACAAGATTAAAATTATATTTAAATGAAGATGTTTTAAAAGGAATGTTTATTTAAGTTTTAAATGTAATGTTTAAATTGTTTAAAGAAATTATATTTTCAATTATATAATTTATTTACAAAATGGTTTCAATTCTTTCAAATATAGTAAATTTGCAGAATGTTTTCAAATGGATGTTTAATGATGTAATTAAGAATTTAATAAAGATAAAGAATTTATCTTTAAATTTAATTAAAGTTGTGGTTAATTAAGGGTAACTAATTAGTAAGATTAATTAAAAGATTTATCACTTAATAAAATTAATTAATGTAATTACTTAATGATGAGATTAATTAAAATTACTTATGGTAATTAATTAATGGGAAGAATGGGTAGATAATGATGGGATCATTAACAAGTGATTTGGAATAATTAATTAAGGTAATTATTTTAAGATCATTAATTGATTTAATGAATTAAGGATAAAACTTTGAATTTGGTTTAAGTACTAATTGATTTATGAAATTAATTAATTAAATTACTTAGTGTAAGTAATTAATGTGTAAATTCTAAATGAAATTAATTAAAGGGTATAATTACTTTATGGAAGTAATTAATGAAAGGTAATTAAGGATTAATTACTTAGATAATTAATAAAGGTTAATTAATGTGATTAATAAAGGTTAATTAATATGATTAATTAAAGATAATTGATGTGATAAATTAAGGTTATTTAATGTGATTAATTAAGGTTAAAATTATTAATGTGATTAATTAATGGATAATTATTAAAGATGATTAATAATTAATTAATTTAATTAGTGAATAATTAATAAAGTAATTTATGGATAATTACTTAATGGAAATGATTTGAGGTTAATTAATGGGAGAAATTAAAGAATAATTACTTAGTATAATTAATTAATTAATTAATTAAGGTTTAATTAATTAAAGGTAAGTGATTAATAGTTAATTGATTTCTGTAATTAATTAAAGAATAAAATTAATTAATGTAATTTATTTAAATCGGATAATTAATTAAGAGTAATTAAGGATTATTAATCAATATAATTAATGATGTAATTTAAAGTTTGATTAATTAAGATTAATTAATCAATAATAAGTGATTATAAAGTAATTAATTAATGTAATTAATTAAAGATTAATGTAATTAATTATAGTTAATTAATTAATGAAGTAATTAAAGGGTAATTACTGTATTTGGTTAAGAATAATTAATTTGTGAAATTAATCAAGGGAATTACTTGAATGTAATTAAAAGATAATTAATCAAGGATTGATTAATTGAAATGAATAATTAAAGGATAATTAATTAATTGATTTATAATTAATTAATGGTTAAGTAAGCGGGATTTATAGAATGAAGTAATTAATTTAATTCACTTTAAATTGATTAGAGATGATATAAATCATTACTTGTGGATGGATAAATAGTATTGAATGTTATACATGGTTGATATCTCTGATGAGATATACGCTGATCTATGATATGGATGTTTGGTTGAATTATAATGATAATGTGAATTATCTATTTGTGATGATAATGTAGATTATCTATTGAGTTATCTATCTGTGTATATAGATAAGAATTGAATTGTTTTAACCTTTAAACAACTTGGCCTTAAAAGATACGTTTTGGATTTCGATGAGACCGGGATCGGGTTTCCGTATACCGGATTTCCAGGTCTGGAGACCCGAATACCACATCGATCCAAATTAACGATAGGTCGTGAATCAAGTGAAGATGAAGATTCAGAGTGCAAGGGTTATCGTCGTTAACTCTGAGGGTGATTCCAAAACGAGTGTAACGAGATAATGCCTTCGGTTTCGTTCGAACCCGGAACGAACTTGTATGGATTGAATGCTTTCAGAACATCGTCAGGTGGACGATGAGCATTCTAAGTGATGTGTTCTTTTCTAAGGTAATCGTGACCTCAAGCCTCACAAACCGGGAATGGCTAAAACAGGGGAGGTGCAGCAAGGTTAGTGGGTAGCACCCAAGTAGGACAAGGTTACCTCTGTCTAGATGTCCCTTTCTATTTTCGACTTAGTGGTGCGGTTGCTGATCCCAACCGTGAGGTATCTTGTGCGGGAATTATCCAGTAAGGGATGTTCCGACCTTATGTTGCAGGGGATTGGGAGTGATCCTCGGTACGGTGATCTAGGCCACGTACTGTGACGGGCGGTACCCCGGTAGCCCTGCCATTGTATGGAATCCAAACTCCAATAAGTGCCGTAAGTATTAGTTGTGCCCAACTATGTTGAAATGTGAGATGTAAGCATTTCAGCTATTTCTGTATTTTACTTGAAAACCCTAGACCCTATTATAATACAATCGAATTTCCTATCAAATGTTTTGGTTAGCGTAAGGTAAAAACTTACCCATGTTTATTTGTGGGAAGTCTTACGTGATACCTTTTCTTTCAAAAGGTTTTGAAGTTAAACAAGTTTAACCTGTTACTCACACCAGACTCATGTCTGACCCAAGTTGTTTATTTCTGTTTTATAAACTCTTGGGTACTCAAATTTTTACGAGTAGCCAAGGGATTCAGGTTAGCCTTGACGAATTGTGGAGGAGCAATGGAGCAGGAGGCTTCAGCGTTGTAGATATAGATAGTAGTTTCCGCTGTGTTGATCTTGTTTAGATCTTTGTTTGTATTGAGATGTAATAACTAGACAGATGTTTATAACTGTCTAGTATATGATGTGAATCTGTGTAACTCTGATAAGTGTTGTATATGATACTATGTAATATTTATGTGATATAATATATTTTGTTCGTTTCCGCTGCGAGTATTTGTGTTTGTTTCTTTTCTCTTCTTCTCTTTTCTACTTCTCACCCCTTTCTTTCTTACTGTCGATGCGATTTTCCGGGAGTGGAAAGCCGGGTCGTCACAGAGGCCCTTGATTTATCGATAGTAAAATTAGTTTTACCAAAAAATGGGAACCAAACTTAGGACTTGAGAGGGATATGCTTGAGTCACATCCTGTCTAGGTTAAACTGATGAATCTGGATCTATCTCTATGGAATGCTCATGGTATTAGTAAACTTGTTATCCTTATTGGAAACCCTTTTGCAATGGATGAATATACCAAGCATGTCAAAAGACTAAAATATGCTAGAGTTCTCGTCGAAATCAATGCAAGTGACACTATCAAAAAACAGGTGCGTGCTAAAGATAGAAATGGCAATATTTTCATACAGGAGGTAGAATATGAACATATTCCACATGTTTGTAACAAATGTAAGTGCTTTGGTCACTCCATGGACCAATGTGAGATCGTGTCCCCCCATCAAACAAGTGTGGAGGCAAAAACCTACTGTTGAGGCTAGTCAGACTGCTCCACTACAAATCTTCAACAAAATGAGATACAGTCTGAGCCTAGCACTGGTGAGATAAAAATAAACACAGAACAAGTAGTCGTAATGACTAATAACCAAAAGGAAAATCATGTTGTCCTGAGGGATAAAGATATGGAAGCTGTCCCATCACTGGATATGAAGACTGGGGATACTGAACTTGATCATAACTCAGTTGAGCATTCATCAAAAAAAGCACCTGTTACACCAGAAGAAGAATACGAAATTAAAAAAGTTATCTTGGATAGCTTGGATTCAGATACAGATATAGAGAATAGTAGTTCAAACAAGTTCACAAATTCCAATCAGGTTTATACAAATCAATTTAAGATATTAGAAGTTAAAGGAAAGGCGAGTATAAATCATGAGGTATCTCCTATGAAATTGAGGAGTAGGCCTCCACATTCGAAATGTCAATAATTAGCTGGAATGTAAGAGGCCTAAACAATGACACTAGACGTTTAGACTTCTTCAATCTTAGGAGAGTTCACTCTCCTTCCATTTTTAGTATTTTAGAAAATAAATTTACTAATGAAAACTTAACATTCTTTACTAACTCACTAGGTGACGAATGGAACTACATTCATAATAACGATGTAGGAGGTAAAGGACGTATATTACTTCTATGTGATGCAGCGCGATCTACTGGCGCATCTGATTTGAATTATTCAAGGCTTTTAGGTCGTTCACGACCTAGTGACATTTTAGGTCGCTCACGGCCTAATAAATCTATAGGTCGCTCACGACCTAGGGAAGGTCGTTCACGAGTCAACAAAAGCAGTGTTAAGACATGCGAACGAGCTAACGAGTTAAAGGAAAAGGCGCACGAACGACCTAAAGACGAACGACCTAACAAAGTTCTCATTCCTTTAGGTCGCTCCAATATTTCGAGTGAAGGCTGCTTCGAGCTACGACCTACGATAGGTCGCATGAACGAGTTACGACCTAAGTTAGGTCGCGGGAAGCTTAAGTCGTTGATTGCTATAAGTCGCTGAAGCTTATGCCGCCTGGAATTCTTGAGCCGCTGTTTCTTAAGTCACATGAAGTGTTAGGTCGTTAACGACCTATACTAGGTCGCTGATGGAGGCTGATGTATTGTAATATGAAAGTCGTAGGTCGCGTGTGTTGTACTTAGGTCGCGTGATGTAAATATTGTAAGTCGTGTGTTTTGTTGTAACTTGTATTTGTTAAGTCGCATGGCTTTGTTTTTAGGTCGCGTTTTGTTAGGTCGTTGCCGACCTAAGTGTTGTCCAGAATTAAGTCGTGTTGAGTTGTAACTTCTATAAATAGTGGAGTGTTGGTCATTTGTAAAGTTAGTTGATTTTGAATAAAACTTTTGTTTGTTAGCTTTGTGCTTTCATTAAATTGGTAGTTGAGTGTGATCTCCTATCTCCTCTTTCGGCATTCGAGTGCGCTCGGATCAACGATCGTAGAAGCCGATTCACGGAATCTAGTGCACTAGATCAACATCGAAGAATCGTAGATCTTCAAACACGGTATCGTGCACGATCAACGTGTTTGGGATAGCTAGAATCCGGTATCTTTGGATCAACGGATTTGGGCCATACAGTATCTTATATTCCATCGATTGCTACTTTCACAGATTTATCCATTTCAGTTATCCGCTGCATCATTTGGTATCAGAGCTAGACTTAGCCAATCATAGCAAAGCCGAGTCTTGGAGCCAATTTTATTTGGAGAAGCTTAGTGTTCATTGTGTTCATCGCGTAGTTGCAACAAGGTTGGAATTTTTGATCCATATCCTTTTGGATCAAAGGTTGAGAAGTGTTTGAGTTTGGCCGTGGAAGTTTTGCGCGCCGAGAATTTGAAGTGTAAAATCCGAGCAAGTGAAGGTCGTGCATCATCTTTAAAGTTCAAGCCGAGAGTTAACTTTTGTTTGAAGAATAATCATGCCGCCAAGAAGAGCTAATCGCCATCAGAATGTTGAAGATTTGTATAGAAGAGAAGAAGACGATGAGATGGAGCAAAGAATTAATGAAAACTTGAGTGAGAAGCTTAATGAAGGGATTGGTCGATTAGAGAAGATGATGTTGGAGATGAATCAAAATCAGAGAAGGGTTTCACCTGAATCTAACAATGGGGGGAGTCGAGTTTCGCCACATTCCAATCGAGAGAGAAGTGTTGATAGTGATCATGGAAGTATGAGTCGAGATTGTCATCGAAATGTTAATGATCGAAGTCGTGATAGGAATGTGAATGATCGTGATTAGAGAAATGATGGTAGAAGGGATGTTGGTGGAAGAAATAATGGTAGTAGAGATGTTGGTGGTCAGGATTTACATCGATATACATCAGATTTTGAAGAGGAGTTTGATGGTGGTAGTGTTCATGGACGAGGACAAGGTCAAGGAAGAAATCAGTTGGAGTATGATCACAAGTGGGAGTCTGGGATGAAAACTGAAATACCGGAATTCAAGGGGGGTATGCAAGCCGAGGAATTTCTTGATTGGTTAGCGTATGTTGAGGAAATATTTGACTTCAAGGAGGTTCCGGAGGATCGTAAAGTGAAGTTGGTTGCTACTAGGTTGAGGGAGAGAGCTATGGCATGGTGGCAGCAAACCAAACTTACTAGAGAGCTGATGCAGCCCAACCTGACGAAGTCCTAGGTCGCAGACGACCTAACAAACTAAAACTGGGGGATAAGTCGTTGGAAGTTGAAGACTTAGGTCGCTCACGACCTAACGAAATTTTAGGTCGCTCACGACCTAGTAAAGGTGGCACGCGAGTTAATGGATTCAGTGTGAAGGCAGGCGAACGAGCTAACAAGATTCGACCTAAGTTAGCTTGCGAGATTGAATTACGACCTACTTTATGTCGCGGAGATATGATTCGACCTATGTTAGGTCGCTGGAAGATAAGACGCGTGAAGATAGGTCGCAGAGAATAGATACGACCTATGTTAGGTCGTGAAGAAGGGCTACGACCTAAATTCAAGGTCGCTGAAGAAGAGCTACGACCTATGATAGGTCGCGTAAACGACCTATGACCTAAGTTAGGTTGCGGGGAGAGTTAGGTCGCTAATTTTGGATGCCGCTTGTTTTTAGGTCGCTCACTGCTGCTGTTCTTTAAGTCGCTGCCTTGTTGTTAAGTCGGTCAAGTGTTAGGTCGTGTGCTTTGTTAAGTCGCTGGTCTTTGTTAGGTCGGAAACGACCTAAGTGTTGTATAGTTTTGTGTTGTGAATTGTAAGCCTATAAATAGGCAGGTGGTCTCATTTGTAAAAGTTAGTTGATTTGAATAAAAACTTTTGTTTTGTTAGCTTTGTGCTTTCACTAAATTGGTAGTTGAGTGTAATCTCCTATCTCCTCTTTCGGCATTCGATTGCGCTCGAATCAACGATCGTAGAAGCCAATTCACGATATAAAGTGCGCTTGATCAAAGTCTGAAGAATTGCAGATCTTCTTTCACGGTATCTTGCGCGATCAACGTGACGAAGAGAGCTAGAATTCGGTATCTTCGGATCAACGAATTTGGGCCATTCAGTATTCTTCATTCCACCGATTGCTACTTTCACAGAATCATCATTTTGTTATTCCGCTGCTGCATCATTTGGTATCAGAGCTAGACTTAGCCAATCATAGCTAAGCCGAGTCTTGGAGCCAATATTCCATCGAAGAGTTTGAGGAGTTAGTGAAGCCGAGCTACATCAAGCAAAGCCGAGCTAAGAGAAGTGTTAAGGCCGAGAGTTTGAAGTTGAAGGTCGTACATCATTTGTTATCATTTTGAACGTCCAAGCCGAGAATTGAAGTGTTTGTGATGTTTCAAATCATGCCACCGAGAAGAGCTAATCGCCATCAGAATGTGGAAGCTTTGTATAGAAGAGAAGAAGCTGATGAGATGGAGCAAAGAATAAACGAAAACTTTAGTGAGAAGCTTAATGAAGGGATTGGTCGATTAGAGAAGATGATGTTGGAGATGAATCAAAATTGGAGAAGGGTTTCACCTGAATCTAACCATGGGGGAAATAGAGTTTCACCACATTCCAATCGGGAGATAAGTGCTGATAATGATCATAGAAGTGTGAGTCGAGATTGTTATAGAGATGATGATGATCGAAGACGTGACAGGAATGTGAATGATCGAGATCGGAGGAATGTAGATAGAAGGGATGTGGGTGGAAGACACGAACGTAGTAGAGATGTTGGTGGTCAGGATCGACATCGCTATACATCAGATTTCGAGGAGGAGTTTGATGGTGGAAGTGTTCATGGATGAGGACGAGGACAAGGAAGAAATCAGTCGGAGTATGATCACAAGTAGGAGTCTGGGATGAAGACTGAAATACCAGAATTCAAGGGAGGTATGCAAGCCGAGGAATTTCTTGATTGGTTAGCTTATGTTGAGGAAATATTTGACTTCAAGGAGGTTCCGGAGGATCGTAAAGTGAAGTTGGTTGCTACTAGGTTGAGGGGGAGAGCTATGAAATGGTGGCAGCAAACCAAACTAACTAGAGAACGGATGGGGAAGTCAAGGATTGTTGCTTGGGAAAAGATGAAGAAATTGATGAAGGCTACTTTCTTACCCTACAACTACCAATCATTAATGTATCAGAGGTTACAAAACCTAAGGCAAGGGACGAAGGCTGTTACTGATTATGCAGATGAGTTCTACCAGTTGATTGCTCGAAATGACATTATGGAAACAGAAGAACAATTGACCGCTAGGTTTATGGGTGGACTTAGAACACAGATCCAGGATATGGTGAACATGTTGGATCCTAGATCTGTGGTAGAAGCACATCAAAAGGCGTTGGCTTGGGAGAAACAAGGAAGACGTGAGGGAGGTGTGTTTCCAAGTTTTACAGGACAGAACAAAGGAGCGGGCAGTAATTCTAATATTTCTAAGGCATCGAATAAGCCTGTTGTTCATGAAGTGGCTAAGCCAAAGGTCAACACTAATTTCAAATGCTATAATTGTCAAGAAGTGGGTCACAAGAGCAGCGAATGTACAAAACCGAAAAAGAGAACTATGATTGCTGAGGCAGATGAAGATGAGGTAGAGGCTGACTGTTCTAATTCACTACATGATGAGGAGGAAGAGAATGTGTCGGGAGATGAAGGGTATTCATTGATGATGAAGAGGTCGTGTTTAACACCAAAGCAGGAGAAGGAAACTAGCTGGTTGAGGAGTAACATCTTTCAATCAACATGTACTATCTTGGGAAGGGTTTGCAAGTTTGTGCTTGATGCGGGAAGCTGTGATAATATTATCTCTACAGAAGTTGTGAAGAAGTTATCATTAAAGACAGAGAAGCATCCGAAACCTTACAAGTTAGCTTGGTTAAGGAAAGGTGGGGAGGTGAAAGTTGGAAGAAGAGCTTGTGTTAATTTTTCAATTGGGAAGAAATACAAGGATGAGATTTGGTGTTATGTTGTGGACATGGATGTATGTCATCTGTTGCTGGGGAGACCGTGGCAGTATGATAGGGCTGTGCAACATGATGGACGTGCTAACAGTTACAGTTTCATGTTTAAGGGTACAAAGATTACTTTAATTCCTAAGAAACGACAACACGAAGAAAGCAAGTTGGAGGAGATTGAAGAACTTAAAACTTTACTATCTTTGAAGGAGTTTGTTAAGGAGGTAGAAGAGGAGCCTGAAGTATTCTTGTTGATTGGACGTGAGAGTCATGAAGTGGTTGAGATCCCTGAAGAAGTGAAACCAGTGCTGGGAGAGTTTGACGATGTATTTCCTGAGGAACTACCAACGGAGTTACCCCCGTTGAGAGACATTCAACATCATATTGATCTTGTGCCAGGAGCTGTATTGCCACATAGACCACACTACAGAATGAGTCCAAAAGAACATGAGGAGTTGAGAAGGCAAGTGGAAGAATTGCTTGAACAGGGGCGTGTGCAGGAAAGTTTAAGTCCATGTGCTGTGCCAGCATTGTTAGTACTAAAGAAGGATGGGACATGGAGGATGTGCACTGATAGTCGGGCACTGAATAAGATTACTGTGAGATATAGATTTCCTATGCCTAGACTGGATGACTTATTGGATCAGCTTAGTGGAGCTACTATCTTTTCGAAAATTGTTTTGAAAAGTGGTTATCATCAAATTCGAATTAGACCAGGGGACGAATGGAAGACAGCATTCAAGACGAGAGAAGGGTTGTACGAATGGTTGGTTATGCCGTTTGGTCTTTCGAATGCACCGAGTACATTTATGCGGGTGATGAATCAAATCTTTAGACCTTTTATTGGGAAGTTTGTGGTGGTGTATTTTGATGATATACTGATATATAGTGGAAGTCCATAAGAACACTTGCAACATCTGAGAGAAGTGTTGACGGTCCTGCGACAGGAACAATTTTATGCTACAACGAAGAAATGCGTGTTCATGATGCATAGTGTTTTATTTTTGGGATATGTTATATCGGGAGGAGGTATATAGGTAGATCAGAATAAAGTTGAAGCAACCAGAAATTGGCCACAACCCAAGATGATTACAGAAGTTAGAAGCTTTCATGGTTTGGCATCATTCTACCGAAGGTTTATTCCACACTTCAGTAGCGTGATGGCTCCAGTTACTAATTGTATGAAAGGGAAGCAATTTTCATGGTCGGAGGAAGCAGGATTTGCTTTTGGGAGAATCAAAGAACTTTTGACGACAGCACCAATTCTAGTGTTGCCAGATTTTCAGTTGTTGTTTGAATTGCATACTGATGCATCGAAGGTTTGAATTGGAGGGGTGTTGAGTCAGAAAGGTCGTCCTATTGCATATTTCAGTGAGAAGCTATCGGGAGCAAAGATGAGATATAATACATATGATGTGGAATTCTATGCTATCGTGCAAGCTGTGAAACACTGGAGACATTATTTGTTTCATAAAGAATTTGTTTTATATACTGATCATGAAGCGTTAAAGCATATGCAGGGACAGGACAAGATTGCAGCTAGACATGCTTCGTGGATTGCATACTTACAACAATTTACATTTGTTGTGAAGCACAAATCGGGAATCACGAATAGAGTAACAGATGCATTGAGTCGACGGAATCATTTGCTAACTACAATGAAGGTTGAAGTGACGGGGTTTGAGGTACTGCCAGAACTATTTGTTGATGATCCTTACTTTGCAAAGTATGTAGATGAAGTCAAGGAGGGGAAGACGGATGAGTTTGTAATGGTGGATGGTTTTCTTTTTAAGGGAAATCGATTATGTATACCGGAGTGCAGCTTACGAATGAAGATTGTAAAGGAGTTGCATGAGTAAGGACATGTGGGCAGAGATCGAACTTTACAGTTGATTTCTCAATCTTACTATTGGCCCTCGATGAAACGGGAAGTTGGGAAGTTTGTGGAGAGATGTCATATTTTCCAAGTTTCCAAGGGAACAGCGACAAATGCGGGATTGTATATGCCGTTACCCGTGCCGATTAGACCATGGGTTGATATCAGTATGGATTTTGTTTTGGGATTACCGAGAACTCAGAGGGAAAATGATTCGATATATGTTGTAGTGGACAGGTTTTCGAAGATGGCACATTTTATCGCTTGTAAGACGACAGCTGATGTCGTCCGTGTTGCCGAGTTATTCTTTAACGAAGTGTATCGCCTACATGGTTTACCGGAATCCATTTTTTCTGATCGGGATACTAGATTTTTAAGTCATTTTTGGCTAAGTTTGTGGAAGATGGTGGGAACAAAACTAAATTTCAGTAGTGCTTACCATCCGCAGTCCGATGGATAGACTGAAGTTGTTAACAGATCTTTGGGAAATTTATTACGGTGCCTGGTGAAAGATAATCTGAAGAGTTGGGATATGAAGTTATGTCAAGCAGAGTTTGCACATAATCATGCTGTGAACCGTAGTACGGGGTTCAGTCTATTCCAGATTGTTTATTCAAGTTTACCAAAAGGGCCGTTGGATTTGACAATAATACCACAACTAAAGGGGACTGTTAAACGGGCTGTTGATTTTGTTGATGGATGGCAGAATGTCATAAAATCGTTCAGGAATGATTGGAGGAAGCGAATGAAAAGTATAAGCGATCTGCAGATTTGAAGCGAAGAAGCGTCGAATTTAATGAAGGAGATTTAGTATATGCTGTGTTAAGAAAAGATCGTTTTCCAGTGGGAGCATACAATAAACTTAAAGCACGAAAGATTGGTACTGTAACAATTGTGAAACGGATCAATGAAAACGCTTAAAGGTTGAAGCTACCGGGGGATGTGTACACGTCTGACGTGTTTAATGTTAAACATCTGATATCGTATCATGGGAATGAGTTTGTTGTGGAAGAAGAGGGCGCAAATTCGAGGACGAATTTTTCTCAACCTGGGGAGGATGATGCAGCCGAGCCTGAAGAAGTCCTAGGTCGTAGACGACCTAACAAACTAAAACTGGGGGATAAGTCGTTGGAAGTTGAAGACTTAGGTCGCTCACAACCTAACGAAATTTTAGGTCGCTCACGACCTAGTAAAGGTGGCACGCGAGTTAATGGATTCAGCGTGAAGGCAGGTGAACGAGCTAACAAGATTCGACCTAAGTTAGGTCGCGAGATTGAATTACGACCTACTTTATGTCGCGGAGATATGATTCGACCTATGTTAGGTCGCTGGAAGATAAGACGCGTGAAGATAGGTCGCAGAGAAGAGATACGACCTAAGTTAGGTCCCGGAGAGGAGCTACGACCTATGTTAGGTCGTGAAGTAGGGCTACGACCCAAATTCAAGGTCGCTGAAGAAGAGCTACGACCTATGATTGGTCGCGTAAACGACCTACGACCTAAGTTAGGTCGCGGGGAGAGTTAGGTCGCTAATTTTGGATGCCGCTTGTTTTTAGGTCGCTCACTACTGCTGTTCTTTAAGTCGCTGCCTTGTTGTTAAGTCGGTCAAGTGTTAGGTCGTGTGCTTTGTTAAGTCGCTGGTCTTTGTTAGGTCGGAAACGACCTAAGTGTTGTACAGTTTTGTGTTGTGAATTGTAAGCCTATAAATAGGCAGGTGGTCTCATTTGTAAAAGTTAGTTGATTTGAATAAAAACTTTTGTTTTGTTAGCTTTGTGCTTTAACTAAATTGGTAGTTGAGTGTAATCTCCTATCTCCTCTTTCGGCATTCGAGTGCGCTCGAATCAACGATCGTAGAAGCCAATTCACGGTATCAAGTGCGCTTGATCAACATCTGAAGAATTGCAGATCTTCTTTCACGGTATCGTGCGCGATCAACGTGACGAAGATAGCTAGAATTCGGTATCTTCGGATCAATGAATTTGGGCCATTCAGTATTCTTCATTCCACCGATTGCTACTTTCACAGAATCATCATTTTGTTATTCCGCTGCTGCATCAAGAGCGGATGGGGAAGTCAAGGATTGTTGCTTGGAAAAAGATGAAGAAATTGATGAAGGCTACGTTCTTACCCTACAATTACCAATCACTAATGTATCAGAGATTACAGAACCTGAGGCAAGGGACGAAGGCTGTTACTGATTATGCGGATGAGTTCTACCAGTTGATCGCTCGAAATGACATTATGGAGATAGAAGAACAATTGACCGCTGGTTTGTTGGTGGACTTAGAACACAGATCCAGGATATGGTGAACATGTTCGACCCTAGATCTGTGGTAGAAGCACATCAAAAGGCGTTGGCTTAGGAGAAACAAGGTAGACGTGGGGGAGGTGTGTTTCCAAGTTTTACAGGGCAGAACAAAGGAGCGGTTAGTAGTTCTAATGTTCCTAAAGCATCGAATAAGCCGATTGTTCATGAAGTGGCTAAACCAAAAGTCAACACCAATTTCAAATGCTATAATTGTCAAGAAGTGGGTCACAAGAGCAGCGAATGTCCAAAACCGAAGAAGAGAACTATGATTGCTGAAGTGGAAGATGAGGATGCAGAGACTGAATGTTCTAATTCACTACATGATGAGGAGGAAGAAAATGTGTCGGGAGATGAAGGGTATTCATTGATGATGAAGAGGTCGTGCTTGACACTAAAACACGAGGAGGAAACTAGTTGGTTGAGGAGTAACATCTTTCAGTCAACGTACACTATCTTGGGAAGGGTTTGCAAGTTTGTTATTGATGCAGGAAGTTGCGACAATATTATCTCTACCGAGGATGTGAAGAAGTTAGTAATGAAAACAGAGAAGCATCCGAAACTTTACAAGTTGGCTTGGTTGAGGAAAGGTGGAGAAGTGAAGGTTGGACGAAGGGCTTGTGTGAATTTTTCAATTGGGAAGAAATACAAAGACGAAATTTGGTGTGATGTGGTTGACATGGATGTATGCCATCTGTTGTTGGGAAGACCATGGCAATACGATAGAGTGGTGCAACATGATGGTCGTACTAATAGTTATAGTTTCATGTTTGAAGGTACTAAAATCACTTTAATTCCTAAGAAGCGACAACACGAAGAAAGCAAGTCGGAAGAGATTGAAGAACTTAAAACTTTGCTATCTTTGAAGGAGTTTGTTAAGGAAGTAGAAGAGGAGCCCGAAGTGTTTTTGTTGATTGGATGCGAGAGTAATGAAGTGGTTGAGATTCCTGAAGAAGTAAAGCCAGTGCTGGGAGAGTTTGACGATGTATTTCCTGAGGAGCTACCAACGGAGTTACTGCCGTTGAGAGACATTCAACATCAAATTGACCTTGTTCCAAGGGCTGTGTTACCACATAGACCACATTATAGAATGAGTCCAAAGGAACATGAAGAGTTGAGAAGGCAAGTGGAAGAGTTGCTTGAACAGGGGCGTGAACAGGAGAGTTTAAGTCCTTGTGCGGTGCCAGCTTTGTTAGTACCAAAGAAGGATGGAACGTGGAGGATGTGTACTAATAGTCGGGCCCAGAACAAGATTACAGTGAGATATTGATTCCCTATGCCTAGATTGGATGATTTGTTGGATCAACTTAGTGAAGCTACTATCTTTTTGAAAATTGATTTGAAAAGTGGTTATCTTCAAATTCGAATTAGACCAGGGGACGAATGGAAGACAACATTCAAGGCGAGAGAAGGGTTGTACGATTGGCTGGTTATGCCGTTTGGTCTTTCGAATGCACCGTGTACATTTATGAGGGTGATGAATCAAATCTTTAGACCATTTATTGGGAAATTCGTGGTGGTGTATTTTGATGATATACTGATATATAGTAGAAGCTCAGAAGAACACTTGCAACATCTGAGGGAAGTGTTGATGATATTGCGACAGGAACAATTTTATGCTGCAACGATGAAATGCGTGTTCATGATGCATAGTGTTTTATTTTTGGGATATGTTATTTCGGATGGAGGTATACAGGTGGATCAGAATAAAGTTGAAGCAATCATAAATTGGCCACAACCCAGGACGATTACAGAAGTTAGAAGCTTTCGTGGTTTGGCATCATTCTACTGAAGGTTTATTCCACACTTCAGTAGCGTGATGGCTCCAGTTACTGATTGTATGAAAGGGAAGCAATTTTCATGGTCGGAGGAAGCAGGATTTGCTTTGGAGAGAATCAAGGAACTTTTGACGACAGCACCGATTCTAGTGTTGCCAGATTTTCAGTTGTTGTTTGAGTTACATACTGATGCATCTAAGGTTGGGATTGGAGGGGTGTTGAGTCAGAAAGGACGTCCTATTGCATATTTCAGTGAGAAGTTATCGGGAGCAAAGATGAGATATAATACTTATGATGTGGAATTTTATGCTATCGTGCAAGCTGTGAAACAATGGAGACATTATTTGTTTCATAAATAATTTGTTTTATACACTGATCATGAAGCGTTGAAGCATATGCAGGGACAGGACAAGATTGCAGCTAGGCATGCTTCATGGATTGCATACTTACAACAATTTACATTTGTGTTGAAGCATAAATCGAGAATTACGAATCGAGTGGCAGATGATTTAAGTCGAAGGAATCATGTGTTGACTACAATGAAGGTAAGGGTGACAGGGTTTGACGTGTTGCTAGATTTGTTTGTTGATGATCCTTACTTTGCTAAGATTATGGATGATGTCAATGAAGGAAAGACTGATGAGTATGTGTTAGTGGATGGTTTTCTATTCAAGGGTAACAGATTGTGTATACCAGAGGGCAGTTTACGAATGAAGATTGTGAAAGAGTTACATGAAGAAGGTCATGTGGGGAGAGACCGTACATTACAGTTGATTTCGCAATCATATTTTTGGCCTACTATAAGAAGAGAAGTAGAGAGGTTCGTGGAGAGATGTCATATTTGTCAAGTTTCCAAAGGGATAGCGACGAATGCGGGATTGTATATGCCTTTACTTGTGCCTATTAGACCGTGGGTTGATATCAGCATGGATTTTGTTTTGGGTTTGCCTAGAACTCAACGAGGAAATGATTCTATATTTTTTGTGGTATATAGATTTTCCAAGATGGCACATTTTATCGCTTGTAAGAAGACAGCTGATGCCGTCCGTGTTGCTCAGTTATTCTTTAAAGAGGTGTATCGATTACATGGGCTACCTGAATCTATCATATCAGATCGGGATACTAGATTTCTAAGCCATTTTTGGTTAAGTTTGTGGAAGATGGTTGGAACGAAGCTGAATTTTAGTAGCGCTTATCATCCGCAAACAGATGGGCAAACGGAAGTGGTAAACAGATCATTGGGAAATTGTTGCGATGTCTTGTGCAGGATAACTTGAAGAGTTGGGATATGAAATTATGTCAGGCAGAGTTTGCACATAATCACGCTGTTAACCGTAGTACTGGTTTCAGTCCGTTTCAAGTTGTATACTCAGCAAATCCGAAGGGTCCATTGGATTTGACGACAGTGCCATATCAGAAGGGAGTTGTTAAGTGGGCTAGTGATTTTGTGACTGAGTTACAGGAATGCCACAAAACTGTTCATGAACGATTGCTTGCGTCAAATGAGAAGTATAAACAACTGGCAGATAAAAAGCGAAAATGTGTGAATTTCAGAGAAGGTGACTTGGTTTACGCCGTGTTGACAAAAGATCGTTTTTCAGTAGGAACGTATAATAAGTTGAAAGCTCGAAAAATCGGTCCAGTGGAAATTTTGAAGAAAATCAATGAGAATGCATATCAGTTAAAATTACCTGATAATGTTCGTACTTCTGATGTTTTCAATGTCAAATATTTGATTCCATATCACGGGGATGAACTTGTTGTGGAAGAGGACGGTGCAAATTCGAGGATGAATTCTTGTCAACAGGGGGAGGATGATGCAGCGCGATTTACTGGCGCATCTGATTTGATTTATTCAAGGCTTTTAGGTCGTTCACGACCTAGTGACATTTTAGGTCGCTCATGACCTAATAAATCTATAGGTCGCTCACGACCTAGGGAAGGTCGTTCATGAGTCAATAGAAGCAGTGTTAAGACATGCGAACGAGCTAACGAGTTAAAGGAAAAGGCGCACGAACGACCTAAAGACGAACGACCTAACAAAGTTCTCATTCCTTTAGGTCGCTCCAATATTTCGAGTGAAAGCTGCTTCAAGCTACGACCTACGATAGGTCGCGTGAACGAGTTACGACCTAAGTTAGGTCGCGGGAAGCTTAAGTCGGTGATTGCAATAAGTCGCTGAAGCTTATGCCGCCTGGAATTCTTGAGCCGCTGTTTCTTAAGTCACATGAAGCGTTAGGTCGTTAACGACCTATACTAGGTCGCTGATGGTGGCTGATGTATTGTAATATGAAAGTCGTAGGTCGCGTGTGTTGTACTTAGGTCGCGTGATGTAAATATTGTAAGTCGTGTGTTTTGTTGTAACTTGTATTTGTTAAGTCGCATGGCTTTGTTTTTAGGTCGTTGCCGACCTAAGTGCTGTCCAGAATTAAGTCGTGTTGAGTTGTAACTTCTATAAATAGCGGAGTGTTGGTCATTTGTAAAGTTAGTTGATTTTGAATAAAACTTTTGTTTGTTAGCTTTGTGCTTTCATTAAATTGGTAGTTGAGTGTGATCTCCTATCTCCTCTGTCAGCATTCGAGTGCGCTCGGATCAATGATCGTAGAAGCCGATTCACGGAATCTAGTGCGCTAGATCAACGTTGAAGAATCGTAGATCTTTAAACACGGTATCGTGCACGATCAACGTGTTTGGGATAGCTAGAATCTGGTATCTTTGGATCAACGGATTTGGGCCATTCAGTATCTTCTATTCCATCTATTTCTACTTTCACAGATTTATCCATTTCAGTTATCCGCTGCTGCATCATTATGGAAGAAAAAAATTTGGAACTTCAACCTCTTGGATAAGGATGATCAACAAATTACTGTTAGTGCTACTAATATGGGAGGGCTCAATATGACTTTGAGCTGTGTTTATGCCAGTAACTTGGCTTCTCATCGAACTCATCTTTGGCAAGCTATTAAAGGTATTGGTAAAAATGTCAAAAATCCCTGGATTATTTTGGAGGACTTCAATTCTGTACTAAGGGCAGAAGAGAAGAAAGGAGGTCTTACCATGAGAGTTTCCCAACTAGAAGAATTCAAAAATTGCATCATTGAAGCTGGACTGCTCGAACCCATCCATTGTGGCGTGAAATTTACATGGAGAAGCAGAGAATGTAAGAAAATATCTTATAAACTAGATAGAGCCCTAGTTAATGTGAACTGCATTAATCTATTTTCTAACATTAGGGTCAACATTCTCCCTCCATCTACTACTGATCACTGTCCTATCCTTGTAGACTTAGTAGAAAAAGGATTGCATGACAAAGGAAAGCCATTTAGATACGCTAATCACTAGCATGAAGAAGAGGGATACAATGAGACACTACAATTTAATAATATACCTCTGGTGGAGGGTACCCAATGCTATAAGCAACTTCATATTCTCAGAACAACTAAAAATAAAATTAAAAATTGGAATAGATGCAGACTCGAAGATGGAGACCAAATTTCCACCATGCAGAAACAGTGTGAGGATCTTCTGTTAATGATAGACAATGGAACTGCTAATGATGACACATGGAGAAAGCATTATCAAGCCTAGGGGAATCTAAAAGAGGCTCTCAGGATTAAAGCTGCTGAGCTCAAGCAAAAAGCCAAAGAAAAATGGATTACTGAAGGGGATGAGTGCAACAATTTTTTTTATACTATAATGGCAATTCGAAGTAATATGAATAAAAAATTTCATCTTATTAACCAGGATGGAAATATACTAACCAATATAGCAGATATTTAGGGTCAAGCAATCAAATATTACAATGACATGTTCAATGGGGAAGTTAGCACCAACTTACCAGACATTAAATGTAGAAGGCAGGTGAACTCCAGGGGCAGAAGAATGCTGTCCAGACAAATCACTGAAGTTGAGGTGCTAGAAGCTCTGCAATCCATTCTCCATTCATATTGACTCCAGCCTAGGACCAGATGGCCTCGGATCCAAGTTCTTCCTCCTCCATTGGAATGACCTGAAAGACTCTATCATATCAACAATGCAAGATATTTTTCAAAGTGGTAAATTTGTTAAAGAAATCAATCACACCTTCATCTGCCTTATTCCTATAAAGGACAGTCCATCAAAAATTGAGGATTACCGACCTACTGATTGCTGCAATGTGATATACAAAATTCTAAGCAAGATCTTATGCAATAGAATGAAGCTTATCTTACTTGATCTCATTTCTGAATGTCAAAGTGCATTCATCAAGGGTATAAGTATTTTTGAAAACTCTCTCATGGTACATGAACTGGTTAGGAACTTTAATAAACCAGGTGCTGATAAGTTCTGTCTAAAGGTTGACCTCCGCAAAGCATATGACAAAATTAACAGACACTTCATAATTCATATGCTTAATTCTATGGGGTTTCCAATAAACTTTGTGAATCTAATAAAAGAATGCATCTCTACACCTACCTTTTCTATCCTGATCAATGGTATACCAAAAGGTTTTATAGTCTCCAATAGAGGTATCAGGCAGGGCGATCCTTTATCCCCTTACTTGTTTGCAATTGCCATGGAATAATTTTCGCTACAAATGGAGTTGGTTATTCATCATAAGCTTATTCAGCCTTTTTTTAACATCCAGCCTATCGTGAGTCACTTACTCTATGCAGATGACTTGCTCATCTGTATAAAATCCAGCTATAAATCAGCTAATGCAGTTAAAGACATTTTTCTTAGCTTAGAAAGATATACTGGTCTAAAAGTGAACGAGCAGAAAACCAAATGCTATTTACAAAGCAAGTAAGAGAAAAGCAGAGGTATTGGATCTCTTAAATGTGAAAGAAGGTATTCTTCCTATAAAATATTTAGGTATTCCTCTCTCTTCCAACAAGATCACTGATAGAGAATGTGCAGTCTTGATATCTTCCATTAGAGACAAACTACAGGGATGGAGCTCCAAACTCCTGTCTCTTGCTGGTCGAATTGAATTGGTTCATACAATTATACACTCTAAAATCAAATTCTAGCTGCAAACTTTTCAACTACCTGATGCTTCAATACAAAAAATTGAAAAAGTTTGTGTAGACTTCATATGGAAAGGTGGTGTTCACAAGATCAAATTTGAAAAATTATGCAGACCCAAAGATGAAGGAGGAGTGGGCCTTAGAAGACTTAAAGACATGAGAATAGTTTACACCCTGAAACAAGCTTGGAGAATAATAAATGGCAAGGGTCTATGGGGTAGATGGATGAGACAAAGGTACATTAAAGGAAACTTTTGGAAAATGTCTATAGATAATAATGCATCAACTAATTGGAAAGCAATTCTGAAAGCAAGAAGTACCCTAGCCTCATGTTGCACTTGTGAAATAGCTACAGGGAAGGATACTGACTTGTGGAGAGACCCCTAGATTCAAGGTGAATCCCTGATTGATATATTGGGCCTTAATACATTCTCTGATTTTGGATGCCTAGATAAATGTGTACAAGATGTGACCAAAAATAATGCTTGGAACTGCTCTTCCTTACAAGTGAATCAAGTTAAAATTCAATTTATGCCAATATTCAGTGGGAGAGAGAATGACATATCGGTGTGGAAACCTAGTAGTAATGAATTTACTACAAAGTCTACATGGAACGAGGTTAGACAAAAAGATAGTAAAGTTTTATGGAGCAAAATCATATGGGATCATGTTAATAATCCGAAGATGGCCTTCACTGCCTACAAAGCTATATTAAGAAGACTACCTACCAGAGACAGGCTATCAAAATGGGGAATGATAAATGATATTGATTGTGTCTTGTGCAACCAGGCTGTCGAATCACATGACCATTTGTTTTTCGACTGTAATTTTTCAAAACTGGTGTGGAACTCGTGTTAAAATATGATTAATTCTCCATCCCATCCAAATAACTTAGAAGAAGAGATCACCTACCTGATTCAGCGAGGTCACAGCAAAAATTTGGAAGCCAAATTGAACAAAATCGCCATAACTGTAGATGTTTGGAGCATTTGGAAAGAGAGCAACCGTCGCGTGTTTCAAAACAAACAAAGAAGTCATTTTGAGGTCAGTAAGCTTACAAAAGGAGACATGCAACTAATACAAAGGAGAATTAAAAACCATTCCCTTACCAAGCTGGAACGAGACGTAGTTAGAACTGCAAGAGTGGATCTAAGCTCTCAATTGGTAGGAAACCCAAGTACGAGCTATTTGTATCAGCCACCATGATTTCACGAGCTCGAACGAAGAAGAAAAAGAAGACGTGTTATTTCTGGAATGTGTTTACTTTGTTATCAGTGGAATGTTGGTTTTGTATGTATATTGTAATGGCCTAGTTTGGCTAACGCTATGGGCTGAAGTGCCTAAATAAAATTCTTACGCATTTCCAAAAAAAAAGTAATGCTGAATATGTGATATTTAATTTCCATATACGATCATTTATTTATCCCTAATAGTTGATTTATTAATTATCCGACTCAGCTTTCTTCATGGTGTATAGATACCTTAAAAACGATTTGCCGCTTTTTGAGATTTGTTATCCTTTGCCGGAAATGACTAAATTGTAACAACCCGAAATTTAACCCGTAATAATTAATTTGTTAATTAATTAAATAATAAAATAACTTTATGAAATTATCAGAATTAAGCCATAGAAGTTGCACCATTGTGTCTGTGGTAATTTTCTGGTCAATTCCATATATAGAACGTCAGAAACCGAGCTAATATGTCCAAGTTATAAAATAAAAAAAATAAGCAGAAATATAATGAAAAAAAATAAGGTCGGGTCAACCGGCCTGTCGACCCGCATTGTATTTCGGCAGGCGAACGAACGTTAATTCGTTCGAACGAATTAGAGGTCTTGGAACACATCATATGCACCCTTTAGTTTAATCTGGTCCCTCTGTTTCTGCATCCGATGGCTCCTATTCACCTTATGATGTGGTTGCATCCTACTCGCTCTCCAAATCCAATGGTCCGAGATCCACTTCTACACATATAAATAGACCACTAAACCTGACACTTTTTCTCATTTTAGGTTTTCTCCAATTGGTTTCACCTTTCTAGGAAGGACCCTAAATGGAATAATTTTTTCAAAGGAGAAAATCGTTATAAATTAAATTATTTTACAACTACAACTAGATCTGGGAAGACCAAAGGAAAAGCTTAGGACCGGAGATGAGTGGTTGTAATTATTTTAAGATTTCTTTAAGTAATTTAAAATAATAGGGTTTCCAATAGTTGTAGTTTTACTACGATTTTTGGAATAACCTTTTTCAGTAATTATGTACAGTTTTTAATTATTTTCAGTCTACTCAGCTATTCCTTTCAGTAATTTTAGTATTATTTCTATTTTATTACTGTTAAGCATAACTCTTTATTAATTTACAGTCTATTTACAGTATAAGTTTATTTACTGTTATTTATTTCTTATTTACATCTTTTGACGTTTTGGATTTTATGCAAGCGTCTATTCTCTTCATTCCCCTTTTATGAGCGTATGGATAAGAATAAATTAAACACGAATATGTATTTTATAAGTAAGAATATTAAATGAAGAAAATAAGATGTAAGTTATAAAGACTGTAATAAATAATTGAATTGGGCTGAAATTACGCCTAATTATAATTAGAATTGGACTAATTAAAGATAATTGGCATAGTTATAACTGAGAATTATAATTAAATGAAGTAAAAGAGGAAAGAAGCTTATTTTCACACTTAGACCTTGGGTTAAGTAATAATCATGATTATAACGTAGGTTATAATAAGAAAAAGAATAGAATGGGGCTTATTTTAAGGCTTGGGATAAATTAATACCCGTAGAAAGTAAAAATGGTAATAAAAGGCTTATTTAAATTATTTATCTAAGTTAATAAGCGAAGACGAAAGTAGGACATGTACCAAATAGCATTCCCTAGGGCGCGCTTATGCTAAGAGTGGTAGTAATTGGTCAAATAGAAGTCCAAATCATGGGGATTTGGATAAGGGGCGCAACTAGATATTGTTTGGATGAAGGGCTAGTACCAACAGCATTTCCCCTATTTTTCTATGGATACACGGTGATCTCACATTAGCCTGAAGTGAGATGAGGGGCACGCTAAGCTGGACGTTAGAGGTAATAAGAAGACCCAATAGGTAGAGCAAAAGGTAGCATGGGCATGGTGGCAGTTACGCGGGCGACTTCCATTCGGATGCTCAGTAATAGCTATGAGTTCCAAGCGCATAGTATGGTGTCTTAGTAGACACCATTTCCTTCTGTGTAGGAAGCTATATATGTCGTCTAGATCCATAAGAGTTGCTCTACGCATCTTCCATAGATACCATTGGCTGCTATGTAGGGAGTTATATAGCGTCTGGTCCACATAAAGGTTAATGGAGTAGCAGGCCGATCAAAAAGGGTAGAATTAGGGTCATATCCTAATTACAGGATAGGAATTCAGCCTAATTAAATCAGAACAAATGCAAGCAATCAAAGTTAACTTATCTTGAGCAATATTTAATCGTATTTATTTCCAGTTTATCTCTTTCCTATTTCCTTTGTTATCCTTATTTATGCTAGAGCTGTTGTAGAGTCTATTACTTTTATCTTGCTTAATGACTCTAGAAATTACTATCATTCACCAGACTTTTAGTCTGACCCACTCCTCTATTTCCCCCTTAGGAAATCAAGGAAGAAGCTAGTAGACTGCTGTAGCTTGGAGTTCTTCTTGAAGGAGACTTCTTCTATGAACTTCTTTTATTTTCAGATGTTGCTCTTATATGCACTAGTTTATTTATGAGGGATTTTACATATTCTGATTTTGAGACAATGAATTTTCATTTTATAAGACACGATGGGTTTTGAAAGTTGTATTTGGCATTTGACATATTTATGAATTAATTCTGAAGCTTTGTTTTAATTAAATATACTCATTTAGTTTTCGCTGTTTTGACCTATTTTTGTCTTTATGAATCTTAGTCTCTGTTAGTTTCAGTTATACCTACAACGCACCACGCATTTTAATGTGTCCTTTTGGGTATATTAGGGTGTGGGGTGTTTTACTTGGTATCAGAGCCTAAGGTTACAAGATTCCAAAAATTTGTTTTGAAAGTAAAGTATTTTCAAAATAACTTGTTTTAAAAGTATTTTTCAGAAAAGAATATTTAGAAATGATTTTAAGTATAAAAGAATTTTTATAAAAATCCCTCATAAGTCCAATTCAATCTCCCTTTGACTCTTTCCTAAACTATCCTTTTCTTTTCGTAGAATGGCTAATGCCCCAAACCTTCCCGAGGGCATTCCAGTCCCAGCCTGATTTCGTAGGTACTTACAAGCCACGACTCCAGAGGTGCACGGGCTTGCGCCCAATCCTACACCAGCGGGTGGGAATCCCATCAACCTACCTGTCGCCATCAATTTCTCTAAGCTTTGTAACGATTTTTCGAGTTTGGGCGGGAAGAATTTTTCTGGCAAGGAGACTTTTGTGGAGGCGAGAGCATGGCTTATGGACACAAAGAAGATTTTTGGTCTTTTGGGATTGGATGGTCAACAACGAGTTCAGCTGGCAGCTTGGCAGCTGAAGGAGGAGGTGTCTTATTGGTGGAGGTGATCTAGTTGAAGGAAAGGAATATTACTTGGAATAGATTCCGGGAGCGATTCGATAGGAAGTTTCTATCTCAGGCAGAAGAGAGTGTTCAGCTGGAGAAGATTTTCAATTTGAAGCAAGGGAGTTTGTCGGTCAAGGAGTACATCAATCAATTCAATGAGTTTTCACAGTTTGGTATGGACTCGGTGAACATGGCGCACAAGAAAGTTATGAAATTTGCGAAGGGATTGAATCAACCCCTTCAAGGATTATTGCTGACTCATGTACCGATGAGAGCTACTTATGAGTCTTTGGTCGAGATGGCGCTTATGTCGGATACGGTCAAGGAAGGAGAGTCTAAAGAGGAGGTTAAGTTAGAAGGTCCAAAGAAGAAGTTGTGGGAAAAGAATAAGAAGAAGAAGAAAGGTGATGGTCCTTAGAAGCAGATTAAGAAAGGAATAAAATGCCATATTTGTGGGAAGGTTGGACATTTGGCCATGGATTGCTGGAAGGAGAAGATGAAGGGTAAGTGCTATACTTGCGGCCAGCCCAGTCATATGAGTAGGAGTTGTCCCTAAGGAGCGAGTGCACCAGTTGCGCAGATTCAGGCATTAAAGACAACACCTTCCAATAGCATTCCAGGTAGAGGTAGAAAAGTCACAGTTGAAGGTTTGATTTCTATATCTGATTTTCCAATTCGAACTTTATTTGATTTTGGAGCATCACACTCTTTTATCTCTAGCTCTTTAGTAGATTGTTTGCACTTGGACATATCATTAGTAGTAGACCCTATTATTGTTTCAAATCTCATAGGAGGATCGGCACACTTATCTATGATTTGTAGGGGTTTGAAAATTTTTATCCTAGGCGTAGAGTTTGACTGCGATGCCTATGTTTTGGGATTCTCAGGGCATTGGATGCTCTTAGGGATGGATTGGCTATCCACATAAGAAGCTATCTTAGACTGTGAGAGGAGAGTCGTTAGACTTGAGACTTGAAGTGGTAGGACTCTAGAGGTATCTTACGACCCGCAAGGGTCAGTCATGTTGAGTTTTCTCTATTCCCTCGATTAATCTTCATCAGAGTTGCATTCGGTTCCTGTAGTCAGAGATTTTGCAGACGTCTTTGAGGAGGTTAGGGGACTACCCCTTAAGAGAGAGATTGACTTCAGGATTTATTTGACCGAGAATGCCAAGCCAGTAGCGTTACCTGTGAGACACATGGCACCTAGGGAGAGGAAAGAATTGAGCAAGCAGATTCGTGAGCTCTTGGAGAAGGGATTCATAAGAAGGAGCATATCAGAGTGGGGAGAGCCAGTCGTCTTCGCCATTAAGACAGATGGTTCTCTCCGACTTTGCATGGACTATAGGGAATTGAATAAGCACACCAAGAAGAACCGATATCCAATTCCTAGGATTGATGATCTTTTTGGCCAGTTAGTAGGTTCTTCGGTTTTCTCTCAACTTGATTTAGCCACGGGATTTCATCAGCTTAGAGTCGCTAATGACTGCATAGATAAGACTTCCTTTAGAAGACTGGATGGATTCTTCGAGTGGTTGGTTATGCCTTTTGGGCTAACCAATGCTCCAACCTATTTCGTTAATTTAATGAGCCGCGTCTTTAGGGATGTCCTAAATAAGTTTGTGGTGATATTCGTGGATGATATCTTTCCAGGAATATGGTGGTGCATTCTGTTCATTTGGAAGAAGTTCTTCGCACACTTCGTAGCCATCATTTGAGAGCTAATTTTTCAAAGTGTCATTTTTGGAGAGAGGAAATTCGTTTCATGGGGCACGTAGTCTCAAAGAAAAGTTTGGTTGTTGACCCCACCAAGGTTATTGCAGTACAAGATTGGAAGGCCCCTAAGAACATTACCAAGATTAGAAGCTTCCTAGGATTGGTAGGCTACTATAGGAAGTTCATTAGAGACTTTGCCAAGATTTCGGCATCACTCACACGCCTTACTAAGAAGAATAAAGCTTTCGTGTGGGACGTGGATTGTGAGGATTCCTTCATGAAGCTTAAGAGAG
The DNA here is from genome assembly GCA_030737815.1 of Allium fistulosum. Taxonomy (NCBI): domain Eukaryota; kingdom Viridiplantae; phylum Streptophyta; class Magnoliopsida; order Asparagales; family Amaryllidaceae; genus Allium; species Allium fistulosum. Next base: position 1,285,930,807 of record CM060904.1, read on the forward strand.
CCCTTACTAGTGCACCAGTGTTAGTTTTATCCAACGAAGCTAAGTCTTTCACTTTATACACTAATGCATGCGGAACGGGTCTAAGAGCAGTGTTGATGCAAGAAGGGAGGGTAGTGTGTTATGGTAATAGGCAGTTGAGGATGCATGAGAAGAACTATCCTACCCACGATTTGGAGTTGGCTGCCATAGTTTTTGCACTTAAGACTTGGAGGCACTATTTGCTTGGAGAGAGGTCTGAGCTTTTTACCGACTATAAGTCTTTGAAGTACCTATTCTCGCAGAAGGACTTGAACATGAGGCAACAAAGGTGGATGGAGTTTTTAGCCTAGTATGATTTTGAGATAGCTTATACCCCTAGCAAGGGTAATGTGGTTGCGGGTGCATTGAGTAGAAAGAAAGCAACCCTTAGTCCTTTGTTTGTAGAGTGGACGAGCTTGGAGTTTATTTCTACTTTTAGATTTTAAGCCCTTTACGGACAATACTCCCGGGTTGTTGGCAACCTTAGAGGTAAGGCCTACCCTTATGGATCAAATTGGCTCGAGGCAACGGGAGGATTCAGAACTCATGGATGTTATGGATAGGATTAGCCAAGGAGAGGTCTCAAGATATCTCCATCGCTATTCCATTGATAGCAGAGGATGGCTTAGGAGAGATGGGAAGCTTTGTGTTCCACGTGCCGATGACTTGTTGAGAGCATTTTTGAAGGAGGCGCACCATTCCCGTATGACTATTCCTCCGGGTGGTGACAAAAGGTATCAGGATATGAAGAGGATGTTCTATTGGGGTGGTATGAAGAAGGACGTGGCAGAATTCGTAGCTAAGTGTCTCATATGCCAAAGGGTAAAAGCAGAGCAGTAGAAGCCCGGTGGATTACTTTAGCCCTTAGATGTATCGGAGTGGAAGTGGGATAGTATTTCTATGGATTTCATTGATGGTTTACCCCGTTCTAGGAAAGGGAAGACTAGCATTTGGGTGATTGTTGATAGATTGACAAAGAGTGCTCACTTCATCCCACTTAAGTGTAAGCGTACGACTTCATATTTGGCATCCTTGTATATTCGAGAGATAGTCCGTCTACATGGAATTCCTTCTAGTGTTCTTAGTGATAGAATCCTATTTTCACTAGTGAGTTTTGGAGAAGCTTACAAGAGAAGCTAGGGAGGCAACTTAGGTTGAGTACGGCCTATCACCCCCAGACGGATAGCCAAACGGAGAGGGTAAATAGAGTGCTTGAGGATTTGTTGTGGATGTGCATTTTGGACTTTGGAGGAACTTGGGAGGAGCATCTTCCGTTGGTTGAGTTTGCATACAATAATAGTTACCAAACAAGTATAGGAATGACACCATTTGAGGCTTTATATGGGAGACCTTGCAAGTCCCCATCATGTTGGGTAGAGTCTACGGAGAAGTTATTACTTGGACCCGATATGGTTAGGGAGACCTCTGAGAGGGTGGATTTGATTCGACGAAGGATGAAGACGGCTCAAGGCAGACAGAAGTCATACGTGGATAGGCGGAGGAGAGACTTAGACTTTGAGATTGGAGACATAGTTTTTATCAAAGTATCCCCGTTTAGGAAGGTGGTAAGATTCGAATTAAATGGAAATTTAGCCCCTAGATTTGTTGGACCATTTCCTATCACAGAGAGAGTTAGGAAGATGGCTTACCGAGTGAAGCAACCAGATAGGCTCGCAAGAGTGCATGACGTTTTCCATGTTTCGCACTTGCAAAAGTGCTTACATGACTCGGCGGAGGTTGTAGAGCCTAGTCAATTAGAGGAGGTGGAGGTAGAAAGAGAAGCTTTTATTCAGCGTATCCCTATGAAGATTGTTTGAAGAGATATCAAGCGACTATGTAAGGAGGTTCCACTGGTAAAGGTGCAATGGGGAGATGACATTGCAGACGCTACTTGGGAAGCAGAGGAGAAGATTCGTACTTCCTATCCTCATCTTTTTTATGGTAAGTTTTAGAATTCCTTTTTCCATCTTTAGATTTGAATAGGTTCTTTCCTTTATTATCCTTTGAGAGTGTAGAACTTAGGATTTAACCTATGGATGGTAGGATTTGATGTAAACATGTTAATAGAACATGTTATGAATGATGTATGCTAGTGGTTGCAAGTGTTTGCTAGTGGATGCTATGGACGCATATAGGTACACTAGGCACTATTATTCCTTAGGGATCGGCCTAACTAGGACACTAGAGCATATGCATATGGATGTGTGCGCATTTTTATTTTATTTCCATGATTGTTATAAATGGATGATTATCACATGATTATTTCATTTGCATGATGTTTGTAGCACGCATATAGAACTATTAGTTATCATTAGGAAATTTTTGCATTCATTTGGATACATGGCACAAACATGATTGCATAAAAAGGAGGTTAACCGAATTAGTGGACCACCTAATCTTTTGCATTAGTTATGGACATTTACACTACACTAATTGCATAAGTATCAAAAAATGCATTAGAAAAACTTAAGGACAATAGATGAATGGTTGATGATTGAGTAGTTGGTTGTAGAATTGGATGAAAACATTTAGTACATTCTTCTATCCATAAAGATTTCAGGGACGAAATCCCTTAAGGAGGGGAGAATGCAACAACCCGAAATTTAACCCATAATAACTAAATTGTTAATTAATTAAACAATAAAATAAATTTTTGAAATTACCAGAATTAAGCCACTGAAGTTGCACCATTGTGTCCGTGGTAATTTTCCGGTCAATTTCCATATATAGAAAGTTAGAAACCGTGCTAATATGACCGACCAGTCGACCTGGGCAAGTGGGCGGTCGACCGCCTAGTTGACATGGGCAAGGGGGCGTTCGACCGCCCGGTCGACCTGCCTTGTATTTCGGCAAGCGAATGAATGTTAATTCGTTCGAACAAATTAGAGGCCTCAGAACACGTCATTTGCACCCTTTAGTTTAATCTGGTCCCTCCGTTTCTGCATCCATTGGCTCCTATTCAGCCTATGACGTGGTTGCATCCTACTCAATCTCTAAATCCAACGGTCCGAGATCCACTTCTACACATACAAATAGAACCCTAGACCTAACACTTTTTCTCATTATAGATTTTCTCAAATTGGGTTCACCTTTCTAGGAAGGACCCTAAACAGAATAATTTTTCCAAAGGAGAAAATCGTTATAAATTAAATTATTTTATCAACTCCAAGTGGATCCGGGAAAACCGATGGAAAAGCTTAGGACGGGAAGTGATTGATTGTAATCATTTTAAGATTTCTTTAAGTAATTTAGAATAATAGGGTTTTCAATAGTTGTAGTTTTACTATGATTTTTGGAATAGTCTTTTTCAGTAATTATTTACAGTTTTTTAATTATTTTCAGTCTATTCAGCTATTCCTTTCAGTATTTTAGTATTATTTCTATTTTATTACTGTTAAGCGTAGCGTTTTATTAATTTAGAGTCTATTTACAGTATTTAAGTTTATTTACCTTTATTTATTTCTTATTTACATCTTTTTGACATTTTGGATTTTATGCAAGCGTCTATTCTCTTCATTCCCTTTTATGCACGTATGGATTAGAATAAATTAAACGCGAATATGGATTTTATAAGTAAGAATATTAAATGAAGAAAATAAGATGTAAGTTATAAAGACTGTAATAAATAATGGAACTGGACTGAAATTATGCCTAATTATAATTAGAGTTGGACTAATTACAGATATTGGCATAGTTATAACTTAGAATTATAACTAAATGAAGTAAAAGATGAAAGAAGCTTATTTTCAAACTTACACCTTGGGTTAAGTAATAAGCATGATTATAACGTAGGTTATAATAAGAAAATGAACATAATGGGGCTTATTTTAAGGCTTGGGATAGATTAATAAGCGTAGAAAGTAAAAATGGTAATAAAAGGCTTATTTAAATAATTTATCTAAGTTAATAAGCAAAGAAGAAAGTAGGACCTGTACCAAATAGCATTCCCTAGGGCACGCTTATGCTAAGAATGGTAGTAATTGGTCAAATAGAAGTCCAAATCACGGGGATTTGGATAAGGGGCGCAACTAAATATTGTTTGGATGAATGGATAGTAACAACAGCATTTCCCTTATTTTTTTATGGACACATGGTGATTTCGCATTACCCTGAAGTGAGATGAGGGGCACGCTATGTTGGACGTTGGAGGTAATAAGAAGACCCAATAGGTGGAGCAAAAGGTATCATGGGCATGGTGGTAGTTACTCGTGCGACTTCCATTCGGATGCTCAGTAATAGCTATGAGTTCCGAGCGCTTAGTATGGTGTCTTAGCAGACACCATTGCCTTCTGTGTAGGGAGCTATATATGTCATCCAGATCCACAGCAGTTGCTCTGTGCATCTTCTGTAGATACCATTGGCTGCTGTGTAGGGAGTTATATAGCGGCTGGTTCACGGAAAGGTCTATGGAGTAGCAGGCCGATCAAAAATGGTAGAATTAGGGTCAAATTCTAATTACAGGATTAGGAATTCAACCTAATTAAATCAGAACAAGTGCAAACAATCAAAGTTAACCTATCTTGAGCAATATTTAATCGTATTTATTTCTAGTTTATCTCTTTCCTATTTCCTTTTGTTATCCTTATTTAGGCTAGAACTGTTGTAGAGTCTATTACTTTTATCTTGCTTAAAGACTCTAGTAATTACTATCATTCACCAGATTTTTAGTCTGACCTACTCCTCTATTTCCCCATTTTTCCCCCTTAGGCAATCAAGGAAGAAGTTAGTAGACTACTGCATCTTGGAGTTCTTCTTGGAGGAGACTTATTCTATGTACTTCTTTTATTTTCAGCCGTTGTTCTTGTATGCACTGGTTTATTTATAAGGGATATTACATACTTTAGTTTTGAGACAATGAATTTTCATTTCATAAGACACGATGGGTTTTGAATGTTGTATTTGGCATTTTACTTATTTATGAATTAATTCTGAAGCTTTGTTTTAATTAAATATACTCATTTAGTTTCCGCTATTTTTACCTATTTTTGTCTTTTGAATCTTAGTCTCTATTAGTTTCAGTTATACCTACAATGCACCACGCCTTTTAATGTGTCCATTTGGGTATGTTAAGGGGTGTGGGGTATTTCATAAATCCAAAGCATGAGAGGAGGCCAAGCCATGTGGGGTTGTTCCCATTAGGGTATTTTCATATCTCATCTTGATTGGATTCGGTTATGCACTTAGATATGAAATATTCGGATTCTCGGTAAGGTTTGGTGGAGTCTGGCTATGAGGGTTTCGAGAATTTCACTGGGTTAATGAGCTTCTCAGAAGTATATTGCTAGAGGTATACTTCCAGGGGGTGCACCTTCCTAGTCATTTGTTGAAAATTTTCCTTTTCTTATTTGATTTGAACCTTCGAATTTTTTTTCTGTAACTGCAACAGGAAGTGTAACGTCCCAGATTTTCGCGCTCGAAAATCGACATCCATACTTTACATCGTACTCGAATGCCGTAGATTCGACCGTTCAAATCCGAGTCGCCGGAGCTTATAACAACATTAAGTAAATAACACAGCGGAATAAATGAATAATACATTGATATACAATATCTGATACAACAGAGTGATAGAAAGAATATCAATATACATCAGAGATATGATACAACAAATAGCAGCGGAAAAGAAAACGATAGATAACATCAGCAGCGGATAATCTCCATCTTCAAAACACCAATCCAGATATAGCTCGAACTCCCAATAATGATGCACAAAGATAAGCAAGTGCAGTCCGATCCAAAGACTGAACTAGCTCCAGATAATCTACTAAACCTGAATATCTGAAAAACCCAACTCTAGACTGCTCGTGTAGGAAATTATGAGCACCCAGAGTTTAGGAAAGGAACAATAAACTCCGGATCAGTCATGGGACTGGTGTGAGCAACAAAAACAGTTTATCTTTAAAAACAAATAGCAGAGATTTTTAAAGTCAATTCGCAATGCTTTTTGGAAAATGAAACTACCATAAGACCTCCCACCACACACACAATGCAAACGCAAAATTGGAGGAGATTTCTTCTTATGATAGTCAAAGATGCTTACTACGCAAAATCAAATCATTTGATATTATTACTAGTGCATAGTGTAGAAAACATTTCGAAAGTAGAATATAAATCTTAGCCAGCATAGACATTTCGCACTTATGCCTACTATAGCTACCATGTTCAATAGCAGGTTACCACCACATTCCATGGCAGGTAATACAACTAAAACCGTACAAAGTACGTATTTGGAAGATGGATTTCCAACAAATGGTCAGGCTAAGGAACTTCCTATTCCACGAAAGAAACGCCTCTGGCGGGACGTTCCGAGAACCAACTGTTCTCTGCCAAACAAGGCCGGCAACCCCTTTTCCCAAGGGATAAAAGAAACCTCAGATATGCCACCCCCGGTCCTTTGGGACCTTTAACCGAGGCGCCTCGAAACCAACATCACACATAATAAATAAGTGTATCCACATGAGTAAATATCTGGGCTCCATACCATGATACTACCCTTTTCCAGAAGGAATGGTCATACCCTAGGGGAGCTACCCCTGAAAACCTTGCCGCACAATTCCTGTTTTGACCATTACCGGGTTGTGAGGCTCGACGAAGTCTCGTCCACAAAGCTACGCTTTTTCAAAAAGCCACGCTTTGGGTCAACAGATGATCAACCTATGATCACAAAGATAAATGATCAAACAAATAATCATATCACAAATGATCAAACACTGATCATCACACAGCAACACTCAGCATGCCACATTACCAAATTGGGATATATCGCTGATAAATTTCAACTACATAACCTCTGAGCTCGTACGTCTCAGAGAAGGGTGTTAAGCTAAGAGAAATAAATTCTCCGCCACCAAACAGATATGTATTTGAAAGAAATCGGCTTTATATCTCAAAGTGTAATGTCAGACATGTAACCATACAAGTCTGTTCCGGGTTCGAACAGAACCGAAGGCACTTCTCACGAAGCCCTTGCAAATCCGGATAATTTCCAATCACGTCCGGACTTCCCGTCACAAAAAGAGTGATATAAATCTCTATACCGGAGCAACTCAGTGCAGTGACATTCGACAGGTTGTCCTTTCATTTTCGAAAATATCCGGTCTTCATCACCGGTCTTCAAATGCCATCCATATACGACGTATCACTATTCGGAATGGGTTATACGACCCAAAGGTCCTTTCCCGGCTAACCCGAATAGTGAGCGCAATACTTAAAAACATATGGATATTGGATTTCAATTAAGTCACAGCTTATTACCCAAAATCTTGCTTCAAATGGTTTAAACAAATTACCATTTTAATCTTTAAACAAAAAGATTCATTTTAAACAACCCTCAATGGTTTAAACAATTTCTACATTTAAATCTTTTAAATAAAAGATTCATTCACAGATTTTCCAAATTAATTCTCATTTCAATTTGATTAACTCGTTAAATCTTTAAAACAAAAATTCAACTCATAGCTTTCAAAAACAATTTCATTTCGAATGGGTTAAATAAATCACCACTTTAAATCTGTTAAAAATAAACAGATTTAATTCATAGCTTTTTAAAAAAAAGAATTCATTCATAACTTGGATAAACTATTTTTCTTCAATTCAATCTTGAAATTCCTTTAATTAAACTGGAATTTCATTTCTTATCTGAAAGCTTTTATCATTAGGAAACAAACAGTTTCATTTCAGAAAATCTGATTTATTCATACGAGTTGAAATCCTTGGGTTAAATTCAAATTCCCAAAATTATACTTTAAAAATGGTTTAGATTCATACAAACACATTTATATCATCTTTAATCCCTAGTTTCAAATCATAGGATTCAATTTCAAATTTGAATTAAAATTTAAATCAAATTATTTAAATCTTCAAAACTCGTTTAAGTTATTCAAAATAACTTTTATCTTTGAAATCCTATTTCAAAAACTTTTCACTTTTTAAACCCAAATTTCCAATTTCAAAATCAATTGAAATTAAAAATTTCAATTTCAAAAATATCAATTTCAAATTATCTGTGACTTAACCGATTTCCACGTGAAATCCATATTTGTGTGTGTAATAGTGTGGTCTAGTGGTTTTACACACAATAGTGCAACATCAATCATCACATAACAAAATACAGGATATAGTTGATAAGCGATATAAACTATACGCTTATCGTTCATTCACAGATCACAGATATATATCACAGGTAAGTAAACTACAGATCGCAACATAAATCAGAGTGTATCACAAAGCATCATATATCAGGGATATCAACAATTCAATCATTCAATAGAATTCAAACATTCATAGGTAAGATCAATTAATTATCTGATTTAATTAAATCAGATCAGTCACTAATCCTGGTTAATTTACATTAATAAATTACAAATCGTTTTTGATTAATTTTTCTTTAGTCATTATTAATTAACCATAAAAAAAAATTTCATCGACCTTATAATTCATCACCCTTTAATTTTTAAATAATTAACCTTTAATTATTTAATTCATCATTTAATTTATTATCTTCAATTTATAAATTAACCTTTAACTAATTAACTACCATTTAATTAATTGTCCTTGATTAATTTCATTGATTAATCAATTTACTTAATTAATTTAATCATTTATTTAATTTCTTTTAATTAAGAAGTTATCTTTATTTCTAAATTATTAATTTTAAATTTAATAAATAAGTCATTCTTTAATTAACTTATTAATTTAAATTACTTCATTAAGTAATTTCTCTTCGTTAAGTACTTTTAAGATCAAATATTTATCCCATTACTTTCTTAATTTCAGTATCAACTGGATTAACATCTTACCTTAATTTACGTTTAATTAATTTACCTAAATTAAGTTTTCAATATTAACATAAAATAATCTTAGCTTAACACACTTAAGTTAACTAAATACATAACTTATTAAATCAATGTTGAAGAATTCACTTACACTTGAATTTTACTTTAAGAAAGGTCTTAGACTAATTTATTTAAATTTTAAAACTGGGTTTTTAAAACTTATAAAAGAAAACAGGCTTTTATCCTACTTCGGGTCCTACCCTGCTTCACTCGACTCCTGCTTCGAGACAAACTGGCATTCTACTCGACCTTGCCCCCAATTTCCTTTTCTTCTACAATTAACTAAGTTTAAATTTCCTCTAAGTTTAAAACTAAACTGCTACGAAGAAACTCTCGAAATCACGAACCCGAACTCGAGCAAAACGCTCGCTTACTCGAGAACTGCTTCGAGTCGACCTCGACTCAAACCCAGACACACAACCAACATCGCCTGAGTCTCCGTGCACATGCACAACCGTTCTGGTGAACTCCGACTAACTCCATCGCCTCCCACACATCGAACAACCCACCATCATCGAATCCAACTCACTCGAGAACCCCCTTTCGACCATAGTCGAAATCGAGCACCACGATCCAGATTTCAACGAAACTAGGCTTCCAACATCGTCTCGTCCCCCCCTTCTCTGTCCACCGGAGGCGGAGCAACTCCGGCTACACCACGACAACATGCCAACCTTCCATTTCCCAAAGCATCACAACACTCGATCGAGCGAGGATCACGAACGAAGCAAAAATCTATGGCATACTAAAATTAGGTTTACGAGTGGGAAATGCCTGCCGCTGCCACCATGGCCATCTACACGCCGACACACTATTTTTCCCAGCCTCTCCATACATCACTCCACGTCCACACAAAGCCCCGAGAGCCCAGTGATCGTCGATCACCAGTAAATGGTCAAAAGCTATTCTCAGTTCAACTATGAACTGCACCTTCGACACTTAAGTAAAAATCAAGATTTATATTATAAAATTCCTATTTTTTAGAGATGTTTCACATCATATAATTGAATCAATAAATTATAACATTTGATTTTTATCATACTTGCAAGTGTCATCAGTTCTATGAAGATTTCAAGCATATGTGAATTTTATTTTGCTAGAAAAACATATTTCTTTAATTTATAACCAACAGACATAGGGTTTGGATCTTCCAACTTAAAAGTGAACAAAGAAATTTTTATTTTGGGTTTTAAATCAAGTCTCAAGGCTCTGAATCAAGAAAACAGAGATAGTCCTAGTATATGCAGGCATACACACATTCAAATGTTTCAACACTGGGAGATAAAAACCATGGATATACAATGTATAACAAGTATCTTCAGTTTCATACTTCACAGGCATCAGATATAAAGATATATATCTAACTTTAAATTTAAATGGTTTACCCACATATAAGCAGATTCAAACTTTTAAGTTTTAAAACAAAGTTACTCGCAGATAAAAGATTTAAAGGAGGCCAGTTTAAAAGAAGGTTTGCTCACTGTTTTCAGAGGAAAAGAAACAAAGTTGCTCACCTTGCTTCAGAAGAAAGAACAGAGTTCATCATTTATTTTGAACAGGCTTTGAAATTTGCAATCTGAAGTCTTTTAAAAACTGGAGACTTCAAACTGAAAGCATTTGCATTGCTAGATTTCTTTTTAACTGAGGAAGCTTTGAACTGGAACTTGAAAAGCTCTGATTTTTCTTTTTAAAAACTGAAATGTCTTGCTTTGGTTTTTGAAAATAAAAGATAACAGGGCTCGTTGGAGTTTTTGAGGTGATGCTACTTTATATCTTGTTTTAGTTTTGAAAGGAACGAACTAAAATAAGTATGGATGTGTATAAATGAAGAAAGCAGCTTGTATGGGTAGGTGTAGACAGGTACAAGATTTTCTTTGCTTTGTACAATATACAGTGATCTTTCTAGCAAATGGAGGCTGAGGTAATATTTTATTGTGTTGAGGAAAGGTGGTATTAAATGCAATGTCTTCCCTCTTGCTTGTCTCGGCTGTACAAAGATGATGATGTTTGGTGGCTTCATTTAATTGCTTAAGTCCTTATTCCTCAGCCTACATGCTTAGCTTCATTTGCTTGTACATCTTCTTTTCATATTGTACTCTTGAGTATATATATTTTTTCTTTACTCGGCTGTACACTTGATTTTTTTGTTTGCTTTGACTTGCTTACACATATAAATGAATTTCTATCTTATTTGTTATTAGAATTTGTTAATGTATCAACTTATATTTTATTTTATTAACCCAAATATTTATCAAACCATCAATAATAAATTCAAAATTATTTATTATTATTATTTATATTTTAAAACATCTATCTAAGATTCAAATCACCTATATATACAATATTTTAATTTAAAGATTTAACAAATTTTAATTTGGATCCGGGGAAACTCGCTTACTTTATCAATCAATTTTTCAATTTTTATTCAAAAATTCAATAAATTATTAATTTAAATTAAATTAAGATCTGGGTCGTTACAAACTTCCCCCCTTAAAAGAATTTCATCCTCGAAATTCGCAGGAACGAAAATAACAAAGATAGATAGATTAGATCTCCTATAACTCCTCAAACTTAAGATATGAATTCCAAACTCAAGTCGGAATATCTCCCTTCGGGCTTCGATTTACCCAAGAAATTATAATAGAATTTCAAATTTGGTTTTAAACGAGATCGTTTTATTGATTTAATTCAAATTTATCCTCATATTCTATTATTCGATTTACTATGATTTAAAATTTCCAATTCATATTCATTAAGTTTTAAATCAAAAAGATGATAAGAAAACCAATGAAGATACTAAGTAAGGATTTTCTACAACGATTCGTAGAGCCATCATCACACCGAAACTTCTTCTTGTAGCTGATACGAAGCAATCAAATGAATTTGGAAACGAATCAAAGAATATTGATAAGAAAGTTGTTTCCACTGTTGCACGGTATTGACCATTTATAGTGGTATTTCCCTGTCCTCTATCTCGTCCTCTTCTTGCACTCATACTCACTATCAGTGGATAGTAAGAGAATTTACTGAGACGTTTAGACGGATATCTTAGAATTACTCATTCTAGATTTTACTTCACTCTATCTCTAATGAGCTACTTAACGTGTTATACTCCTGAGCTAAAGTTCAACCTTAGCTCTGATACCAAATGTAACGTCCCAGATTTTCGCGCTCGAAAATCGACATCCATACTTTACATCGTACTCGAATGCCGTAGATTCGACCGTTCAAATCCGAGTCGCCGGAGCTTATAACAACATTAAGTAAATAACACAGCGGAATAAATGAATAATAATTGATATACAATATATGATACAACAGAGTGATAGAAAGAATATCAATATACATCAGAGATCTGATACAACAAATAGCAGCGGAAAAGAAAACGATAGATAACATCAGCAGCGGATAATCTCCATCTTCAAAACACCAATCCAGTTATAGCTCGAACTCCCAATAATGATGCACAAAGATAAGCAAGTGCAGTCCGATCCAAAGACTGAACTAGCTCCAGATAATCTACTAAACCTGAATATCTGAAAAACCCAACTCTAGACTACTCGTGTAGGAAATTATGGGCACCCAGAGTTTAGGAAAGGAACAATAAACTCCGGATCAGTCATGGGACTGGTGTGAGCAACAAAAACAGTTTATCTTTAAAAACAAATAGCAGAGATTTTTAAAGTCAATTCGCAATGCTTTTTGGAAAATGAAACTACCATAAGACCTCCCACCACACACACAATGCAAACGCAGAATTGGAGGAGATTTCTTCTTATGATAGTCAAAGATGCTTACTACGCAAAATCAAATCATTTGATATTATTACTAGTGCATAGTGTAGAAAACATTTCGAAAGTAGAATATAAATCTTAGCCAGCATAGACATTTCGCACTTATGCCTACTATAGCTACCATGTTCAATAGCAGGTTACCACCACATTCCATGGCAGGTAATACAACTAAAACCGTACAAAGTTTGTATTTGGAAGATGGATTTCCAACAAATGGTCAGGCTAAGGAACTTCCTATTCCACGGAAGAAACGCCTCTGGCGGGACGTTCCGAGAACCAACTGTTCTCTGCCAAACAAGGCCGGCAACCCCTTTTCCCAAGGGATAAAAGAAACCTCAGATATGCCACCCCCGGTCCTTTGGGACCTTTAACCGAGGCGCCTCGAAACCAACATCACACATAATAAATAAGTGTATCCACATGAGTAAATATCTGGGCTCCATACCATGATACTACCCTTTTCCAGAAGGAATGGTCATACCCTAGGGGAGCTACCCCTGAAAACCTTGCCGCACAATTCCTGTTTCGACCATTACCGGGTTGTGAGGCTCGACGAAGTCTCGTCCACAAAGCTACGCTTTTTCAAAAAGCCACGCTTTGGGTCAACAGATGATCAACCTATGATCACAAAGATAAATGATCAAACAAATGATCATATCACAAATGATCAAACACTGATCATCACACAGCAACACTCAGCATGCCACATTACCAAATTGGGATATATCGCTGATAAATTTCAACTACATAACCTCTGAGCTCGTACGTCTCAGAGAAGGGTGTTAAGCTAAGAGAAATAAATTCTCCGCCACCAAACAGATATGTATTTGAAAGAAATCGGCTTTATATCTCAAAGTGTAATGTCAGACATGTAACCATACAAGTCTGTTCCGGGTTCGAACAGAACCGAAGGCACTTCTCACGAAGCCCTTGCAAATCCGGATAATTTCCAATCACGTCCGGACTTCCCGTCACAAAAAGAGTGATATAAATCTCTATACCGGAGCAACTCAGTGCAGTGACATTCGACAGGTTGTCCTTTCATTTTCGAAAATATCCGGTCTTCATCACCGGTCTTCAAATGCCATCCATATACGACGTATCACTATTCGGAATGGGTTATACGACCCGAAGGTCCTTTCCCGGCTAACCCGAATAGTGAGCGCAATACTTAAAAACATATGGATATTGGATTTCAATTAAGTCACAGCTTATTACCCAAAATCTTGCTTCAAATGGTTTAAACAAATTACCATTTTAATCTTTAAACAAAAAGATTCATTTTAAACAACCCTCAACGGTTTAAACAATTTCTACATTTAAATCTTTTAAATAAAAGATTCATTCATAGATTTTCCAAATTAATTCTCATTTCAATTTGATTAACTCGTTAAATCTTTAAAACAAAAATTCAACTCATAGCTTTCAAAAACAATTTCATTTCGAATGGGTTAAATAAATCACCATTTTAAATCTGTTAAAAATAAACAGATTTAATTCATAGCTTTTTAAAAAAAAGAATTCATTCATAACTTGGATAAACTATTTTTCTTCAATTCAATCTTGAAATTCCTTTAATTAAACTGGAATTTCATTTCTTATCTGAAAGCTTTTATCATTAGGAAACAAACAGTTTCATTTCAGAAAATCTGATTTATTCATACGAGTTGAAATCCTTGGGTTAAATTCAAATTCCCAAAATTATACTTTAAAAATGGTTTAGATTCATACAAACACATTTATATCATCTTTAATCCCTAGTTTCAAATCATAGGATTCCATTTCAAATTTGAATTAAAATTTAAATCAAATTATTTAAATCTTCAAAACTCGTTTAAGTTATTCAAAATAACTTTTATCTTTGAAATCCTATTTCAAAAAGCTTTTCACTTTTTAAACCCAAATTTCCAATTTCAAAATCAATTGAAATTAAAATTTTCAATTTCAAAAATATCAATTTCAAATTATCTGTGACTTAACCGATTTCCACGTGAAATCCATATTTGTGTGTGTAATAGTGTGGTCTAGGGGTTTTACACACAATAGTGCAACATCAATCATCACATAACAAAATACAGGATATAGTTGATAAGCGATATAAACTATACGCTTATCGTTCATTCACAGATCACAGATATATATCACAGGTAAGTAAACTACAGATCGCAACATAAATCAGGGTGTATCACAAAGCATCATATATCAGGGATATCAACAATTCAATCATTCAATAGAATTCAAACATTCATAGGTAAGATCAATTAATTATCTGATTTAATTAAATCAGATCAGTCACTAATCCTGGTTAATTTACATTAATAAATTACAAATCGTTTTTGATTAATTTTTCTTTAGTCATTATTAATTAACCATAAAAAAAAATTTCATCGACCTTATAATTCATCACCCTTTAATTTTTAAATAATTAACCTTTAATTATTTAATTCATCATTTAATTTATTATCTTCAATTTATAAATTAACCTTTAACTAATTAACTACCATTTAATTAATTGTCCTTGATTAATTTCATTGATTAATCAATTTACTTAATTAATTTAATCATTTATTTAATTTCTTTTAATTAAGAAGTTATCTTTATTTCTAAATTATTAATTTTAAATTTAATAAATAAGTCATTCTTTAATTAACTTATTAATTTGAATTACTTCATTAAGTAATTTCTCTTCGTTAAGTACTTTTAAGATCAAATATTTATCCCATTACTTTCTTAATTTCAGTATCAACTGGATTAACATCTTACCTTAATTTACGTTTAATTAATTTACCTAAATTAAGTTTTCAATATTAACATAAAATAATCTTAGCTTAACACACTTAAGTTAACTAAATACATAACTTATTAAATCAATGTTGAAGAATTCACTTACACTTGAATTTTACTTTAAGAAAGGTCTTAGACTAATTTATTTAAATTTTAAAACTGGGTTTTTAAAACTTATAAAAGAAAACAGGCTTTTATCCTACTTCGGGTCCTACCCTGCTTCACTCGACTCCTGCTTCGAGACAAACTGGCATTCTACTCGACCTTGCCCCCAATTTCCTTTGCTTCAACAATTAACTAAGTTTAAATTTCCTCTAAGTTTAAAACTAAACTGCTACGAAGAAACTCTCGAAATCACGAACCCGAACTCGAGCAAAACGCTCGCTTACTCGAGAACTGCTTCGAGTCGACCTCGACTCAAACCCAGACACACAACCAACATCGCCTGAGTCTCCGTGCACGTGCACAACCGTTCTGGTGAACTCCGACTAACTCCATCACCTCCCACACATCGAACAACCCACCATCATCGAATCCAACTCACTCGAGAACCCCCTTTCGACCATAGTCGAAATCGAGCACCACGATCCAGATTTCAACGAAACTAGGCTTCCAACATCGTCTCGTCCCCCCTTCTCTGTCCACCGGAGGCGGAGCAACTCCGGCTACACCACGACAACATGCCAACCTTCCATTTCCCAAAGCATCACAACACTCGATCGAGCGAGGATCACGAACGAAGCAAAAATCTATGGCATACTAAAATTAGGTTTACGAGTGGGAAATGCCTGCCGCTGCCACCATGGCCATCTACACGCCGACACACTATTTTTCCCAGCCTCTCCATACATCACTCCACGTCCACACAAAGCCCCAAGAGCCCAGTGATCGTCGATCACCAGTAAATGGTCAAAAGCTATTCTCAGTTCAACTATGAACTGCACCTTCGACACTTAAGTAAAAATCAAGATTTATATTATAAAATTCCTATTTTTTAGAGATGTTTCACATCATATAATTGAATCAATAAATTATAACATTTGATTTTTATCATACTTGCAAGTGTCATCAGTTCTATGAAGATTTCAAGCATATGTGAATTTTATTTTGCTAGAAAAACATATTTCTTTAATTTATAACCAACAGACATAGGGTTTGGATCTTCCAGCTTAAAAGTGAACAAAGAAATTTTGATTTTGGGTTTTAAATCAAGTCTCAAGGCTCTGAATCAAGAAAACAGAGATAGTCCTAGTATATGCATGCATACACACATTCAAATGTTTCAACACTGGGAGATAAAAACCATGGATATACAATGTATAACAAGTATCTTCAGTTTCATACTTCACAGGCATCAGATATAAAGATATATATCTAACTTTAAATTTAAATGGTTTACCCACACATAAGCAGATTCAAACTTTTAAGTTTTAAAACAAAGTTACTCGCAGATAAAAGATTTAAAGGAGGCCAGTTTAAAAGAAGGTTTGCTCACTGTTTTCAGAGGAAAAGAAACAAAGTTGCTCACCTTGCTTCAGAAGAAAGAACAGAGTTCATCATTTATTTTGAACAGGCTTTGAAATTTGCAATCTGAAGTCTTTTAAAAACTGGAGACTTCAAACTGAAAGCATTTGCATTGCTAGATTTCTTTTTAACTGAGGAAGCTTTGAACTGGAACTTGAAAAGCTCTGATTTTTCTTTTTAAAAACTGAAATGTCTTGCTTTGGTTTTTGAAAATAAAAGATAACAGGGCTCGTTGGAGTTTTTGAGGTGATGCTACTTTATTTCTTGTTTTAGTTTTGAAAGGAACGAACTAAAATAAGTATGGATGTGTATAAATGAAGAAAGCAGCTTGTATGGGTAGGTGTAGACAGGTATAAGATTTTCTTTGCTTTGTACAATATACAGTGATCTTTCTAGCAAATGGAGGCTGAGGTAATATTTTATTGTGTTGAGGAAAGGTGGTATTAAATGCAATGTCTTCCCTCTTGCTTGTCTCGGCTGTACAAAGATGATGATGTTTGGTGGCTTCATTTAATTGCTTAAGTCCTTATTCCTCAGCCTACATGCTTAGCTTCATTTGCTTGTACATCTTCTTTTCATATTGTACTCTTGAGTATATATATTTTTTCTTTACTCGGCTGTACACTTGATTTTTTTGTTTGCTTTGACTTGCTTACACATATAAATGAATTTCTATCTTATTTGTTATTAGAATTTGTTAATGTATCAACTTATATTTTATTTTATTAACCCAAATATTTATCAAACCATCAATAATAAATTCAAAATTATTTATTATTATTATTTATATTTTAAAACATCTATCTAAGATTCAAATCACATATATATACAATATTTTAATTTAAAGATTTAACAAATTTTAATTTGGATCCGGGGAAACTCGCTTACTTTATCAATCAATTTTTCAATTTTTATTCAAAAATTCAATAAATTATTAATTTAAATTAAATTAAGATCTGGGTCGTTACAGGAAGAGTCAACCAATCTTTATGATGTTTAATTATAGGTTTTTTCCATTCTGTCAAGTTTGGACTGTCATCTTGTTTTATCCATTCTATCCAGTTTGGATTTGGCTTGGATTATTTTTATTCTTTCAAGTATCGTTTTTAATACCATTTTTGCCCATTCTTATTTGGATTTGTTTCCTATTGTTTATCATAATTCTTTCCTGTATGGATGTTATTCTTGTGAGGTAAAAACCCATTCCACATTAGCGTCTTGGTCTCATAGAACTTTTATATGTTCCCAATTATTTGAGTTTTCTCACGCTGGTATTTCCGGACTAATCTGAGTGTTTTTTTTATTATAATGCTTGGGTCAGACCGAGTATTTTTTTAGGTTGGCTTTGGTATGATGGAAATCTCAGAGAGGAGCTGGAGGTTCACCTATTTTAGTGTTTTATTTTCCGCTGTATTATATAATATTCTTATCAGCAATTGTAAGGTCGGGATTTTATAACTGTCCAACTGATAAATTTTTTCTAACTTTGATATACTCTGTATTTTTTGAGTGATAGTTTTTGATGTCCTTGTTATATTATATGTTGTCGATTTCGCTGTGAGATTCTGAATTTCTGTTCTCTGTTCTATCCTTTTATTTACCCTAGCAATACGTCCTTTTGTCGAATGGATGTTTAACATTTGAACACATTGGTAGTATTCAGTGTAGACCTTTGATGGTAAAAAAGGCGGGTCGTTGCATCTTGGTATCATATCTAAAGGTTAAGGAGAACCTTGGCTTTGGTAGGGTAAGGGTCATTAGAGATAGGGTTAGTAATACCTTAGAATGAATTTGAGAGTATTATATATACGAAAGTGTATTTGTTATTGTTATAAAAACGTACTGTGTTAATTGGTGAATTTAGTTGTTTATGAATTCTGGTCGAGACGTGGGATGCCACGGTGTCGATATGGGTTTTCTAAACACTTAAACAAGGCCAACGGACATGATATTGAATTTTTGAAATTTGGCAGATGAAATAGTTTTCCTTAATTTATTTATATAAAGGAATTATTTCCAAAACTTTATATAGTTATAGAGTGTGTTTGTTTGAATGTGATAATATTTATTTATTATCACTATTATTTCTTCAGTCACGCCTAATTAAATTAGGAGCATTGACTTTTATTTGTTAGTTGTTAAATTGCGCTTAGTTTATTTAGGAGCATTTATCGGTTTGATTTAAAACGAACCCCTTGTGAATTAAGTTTCACAATTTGATTATAAGGTGTTTGGAGAAAATGCTAAGTTAAAATTCACCTTTTAATAATGTTGAGATAAGGATTAAACTTTAATAGAAGTTATTTAATATAATCTAAATGGTAGGATAAGCCATTCAGAGAATAAATATTGAGAACTGTTATAATAAAGAAGAATTATTATAATATAAGGTGATTTTATATAAAGGAAATTTTATATAAATTTAGTTTATAAAATGTGTTTAAAAAGGATTTTTGAATCTAAATCCTTGAATTTTTGAAAATCATTTCAAAAGGATATTAAGGAATGAAATAGTAGTACTTTTGGAAGTATTTAAAAAGTAAAAATATTTTAGGAAGTGAAATTTAAAATGAAACGCATTGTCTTTGTGATAACTCAGAGGAAACCGTCTCGATTAGTTTTGTAGTTATCTAAATAATCTTCTAAGTGATGATCAGATGTTTTCTTAGGCGAACGTTATGGAGTACTTAGTAAATTATTCTCTTTATCATTATACAATCAAAATGAGTTCAAATTCGAATGAACCCAAAGTGAGATTTAATAAATAAATCATTTGAAGTTATTATACATAAAATAATATGTAATATGCTTTCAAAATGAGTTTTTGAAATTAAAAACCGGGTATTTAATTTTTAAGTTCCCTTAAAGGGAATTGGTTTCGAAATAAAAAGTATTTCTGATAAGAGATTGTTTAGATAAATGATATTTTACCCTTAAATAAGATAAGGGATAATTTAACATAGGTTAAAATCAGTTCAAATTTGGATAGAAATGTTTTGATAGGCATTATTTTATTAAAACCATATATTTGTTTAAAACATCTAAGTAGTGCAAACTATTTGGTGTTACCGATCTAACCCATCAACGTTTTCCATTATTGCACTCTAAGTTAGAAAGGTTGATAGGTTGACTCGGTTTTAAAAATACCCATATTTTTAGGCCTCCGTCTAAATTTTAAGAAAAGAAATAAAATGAGTGTTTTGAATATAGTCTTAGGATCTAGAAGCGTATTATACAAATAATAAAATGGAGCAAGTTATTATTTGATGTTTTATAAAGAAATGACTTTATAAAATATTTTTAAACTTAGGTGGACAATTTATGAAAATAATTCATAATAATTTTAGTATTGAATAAAATACTAAGTGGAAATAAAAGTGATTTAGAAAAAATTAATATAGTTAAGAAACTAATAAATTTGGAGTATAACTTTCCATTTTGTCAAAGTGGGTTTGGATAATCTTCTAAGCAATAAGCAAAGGCTAATGAGCAAAACGGTACACGTAGATAATTATCTATAATTTTAAACAATCAAGAAAGTTTTGAACCTATGCTAAGATTTGTTTTCAAATCATTTGTCATTTTAAATAATGTTAAGTGTTAGATTTTCCCTTATGGAATTTGAGTGATTGACTGATAGTGTTGGTTTATTCCCATACAGAATTTGATTTGATTTGACTAAATTTGATTGATTCATTGTGTGATTTTATATACCATTGTTTATAAAGTTCAAAATTATAGATAAAGGATTTTGAATTGTTGTTATTAGGACCTAAATATTTATGATTTTAAAAAACTGATTTTGAAGATTATGGGAAAGAAATAATATTTATTCACTCTAGTTGATGTTTTTAGAGGAACCAGAATACCACTGGATGCTCCATTTTGTTTTGATTCTAAAATTTCACCATACTTTATTAAGAGGAATTCCCTCCTTGTCATTTTTATTTTTGATCTTTGATTTAATTCCCATCTAAAAAATTAAAAAATAAATTAAAAAATTAAAAAACCTGGGTATTTAGATCTAAATTTTTCATTTGAAATTATTGGATGTATCGCATTTATTACAGAATATTCTCTGTATTTTGTCTCCTATGATTGTGTTATTGTTGTTAGTTGCATGTACCTTTATTTTATAATAGAGTTGCATGTAGATTTATATCATGCTAGTTTTTTCTTGTAGAGTTACATCATATTGCTTTTGTCAGCCTAATTTCTCTTTTGGATTATGTAAGTACAGGTAAACAAGAGATTTTCACTTGGTTTCTTACGCGCCTGCATTTGCAACGAGATAACAAATTGCTTGCCAAAAATATAAAACACACACAAAAAGGTATGGAATAGATTTAGAGATTTAAATTGGTTGACGATTTTATGCTAGATTATGGGTAGCCACTTGGATTTTGTTTTCTTTAGTTGGTTTAGAGCCCATAGAGGCAATTTGTAGTTGTTCTGATCTAGCCGCACAAAATGAGATGCTGTCGAAAATTTCCGTACAATTTTGAGATTTAACTAATAAGTTTAAGGACTCATTTTAATTAATAATTCGAAACTTAAGGGTTTGAAAATGTTTTCTTCCTTGGGAATTTCGGGGACGAAATTCTTTTAGGGGGAAGAATGTAACGACCTATAATTTTTATCATTTAATTTTAAATGTTTAATTAATTTTAAAGTATATAAATAATTGGATTTTGGAATTTAATAACTTATATTCAAATATTGTAATCATTTAAATATTTGAATTACGTATTAAATATTAATTAAATGGATTTAATAATTTTATTTAACTCCTTTTAATTAATAAAGAATATAGGTGAATTCAATTTGAAAATTTATTTAATAATTAAGTAGGTCAGATAAATATCGATAATTGGATCGAAAATATAAAACTATAATTAAATTTGTGAAATTAACATTCCGGGAAACTGTTTTGGATTTTGATGAAGCCAGAACCATTAGATCAGGAATAATAAATTATTGTATGCTGTTGAGTTTTGTAACGATCAGACCTACTGTGTGGTCGCGCGAACTCAAAACGCTCAGCAATTAATTTTAAAAATTATTCGGCTTAAAAAGAGCTAACTTCCGTATACTTTGAAATTAGGTCCCGAAACTAGTTCCACTAAGTTTGGAATAGGGGTGTTTAGTATAG
Source organism: Allium fistulosum (assembly GCA_030737815.1). Classification (NCBI taxonomy): domain Eukaryota; kingdom Viridiplantae; phylum Streptophyta; class Magnoliopsida; order Asparagales; family Amaryllidaceae; genus Allium; species Allium fistulosum. Next base: position 1,285,952,913 of record CM060904.1, read on the forward strand.
AACGTCAGTCAGCACGCGTCGATTGGAGATCGAGATTTTCAGAGATGTATAGTGTAAAATATTATAATTTAAATAATCCTATACCATATATTTTAACGCCATACTCCAACATTGCTGCCTATACCCTGACGTCTTCAGCCCATACGCTCATGTATACTCTGTTACCCCTCTTCTTATTAATACTTACCTGGTGAAGAGAAAGCAAGTTTATTTTTAAATTTCAAAAATCAAAATCTTGGAATATAAGCAACGAAAAATCATGAAACAAGTTCCTATGGACGTCTTCGAATCTATATCTGAGTTGTTGTGTTTAGTGGTGATATGGAGGATCGGTAGGGGAGGCCATGTGTTAGTTTGTGCTAGGGTTTGGTTATTTTAAGTCTTGGTCATCGATTTGCAAAATGAAGTTCATATTTTTGATAGCATAGGAAACGGTATCTCCGGGTGGATTTTGCGCATGTGCGGTTCAAGGAGGTGATAAGCGACATTTTATGGTTGCTTTGGACATGCCTAGGTCAGATTTTGATTGGGGTATGTGGAGATGAAGCAATGGTTATGAGGAGGTAGTTGTTGCGAAGACGGACGCGTTGGCAAAATAGGAGTCAATTCCATCGAGAAACGAAGGAGTTATGATCATTGGAAGATTCGAGTTGATGGGTTGTTTGTGCATATCATTGTGCAGTTGGGAAGAGTAATTAGAGAATAAAGGAAGAAGAAGTGGGTGATTAAGGTGATTAAGTAAAGTAATTAGTGATTTAATTTGTTTATTTAAATCCAAAAAACTTATAATTTGGATAGCTTTTTCGTTCGAGGTCGAATTCGAATGCCATTTTGCGTTGCACTCATGTCATCGATAGCTCTGTAATGGAGTTTGTTTGTTTAAATTTGGAGCAGGCTAAACTCGAACGTTCGTTCGATTTTAGTTCAAACTGGAATGCTTTGAGGAAAACTAGAATCAATGTGAGTTTAACTCACATTCAAATTTATTATATCATATCTATGATGCTATAAACTATTATTAATTGCTTAGATGTTAGTTAAACTATTTGATCGATTGTTTGGCTGGATTTCCATTTGGAAAATGGATGACATATTAACTTAATTGTCATGAACCCATACGATTATATATATTATCTGTAACCATTGTTTTGTAGGAAAAATTTATGGAGAGACCCTAAGGGGTTTTTCGCCAATAATTATTTATTCATATCCTTATGCTGTTATATCGATGTTTAATTGAAATAAAGCTTGATATTTCAATTAATTTGTTAAGTGTCGTTATAGCGATTTTCGTTATGTAATGACCCACTATTTTGGACCATTCAAATCGACAATAAAACCACACATGTCGGACTTGAATAATACAAAACAATAGATTGCAATAAATTTTGAGCAAATAAAACCAATCACAGAATCACAGACACAGAATATCAGAATAACTCGCAGCGGAAAATAAAATAAATAGTGATTCATGAAGCCACTACAATACATAGTCTCAAAACAGATTCAAAATACATAGTCTGAAAAACAGATACATCAGAAGTTTGAATACATAAGCATAGTAGAAATCCCAAATACATATGTCTCTAATACAAAACTGACATAGAAATACCGAATGGAAATAGATAACAACTAGATAAATGATGATCACCAGCAGTCCTAGCTCCAGAAGGTGAGATCCAAAGCTGATACTCAGACTGACCCAAGCGTAAATAAAACACAAACACTCGAGTCAGGACATACATACTTATACAATGTAAACCAACTCAAGTGAACTGTAATAAAAGGTACAAGTAACTTAAAGAATGCTTGGGATTGCCCATTCTTTAAGGATCCGTTAAGCTATCTACTATGTAGTAATATTCGCTATTATAATAATGTCTAATAATAAAATAAACTTACTTTTAAATAGCATTAAGGCTTTACATTTTCCACCTTAACACGTAATAGTCCCAGTAGTCTATCCAGTATTAGCATACTCCAGGATCGGGGGCTACCCTCAATACTCCACAGGCTACGGCACAAATCCAAACTCGTAGTAAAGCTCGATATGGTAGGTGACACGGCACAACTAGGCAATGCCAGGGTAGATATACCAATTATGCATCTGGGCTAGTGGAAACGCATAGCAGCCACTACCGCCCACCTCGAGCCACACTCCCAAAATCAAGGGGTGCACCCAATCAATCACAAAAGTAATAGAATGGTATCGAAGAAGTGTGTCCGATCAGAGGTGCTACCTCATTGGCCCGTCAATCGCTCCTGTTTTAGCCACCTTATACCAACTCACGGGAGTCGGGTCCACGTAAATATACCTTTAGGATCGTCGCCACCATCCTACTTCATTCTGGAATCTCCACCGCGTACACAGTTGTTAAAGTTTTTTCGGTATCGACAGAGAGTATGTCCATATCTGATCCTTGTCTCTTTAACAACCAATCATTATTATAACCCGTGGTTATACGTTTTAAATTGATTTATATTTCAAACCAAAATACATCATTTAAACCATTTAAAAGTAAAGTCATTATACCTACAAATCAAATATTCAATTCCCAAAAATTTAGCACTTTTGAAGCTTGTTTATTTAGTTAAATACATCAAAACATTGAAATTTCAGCATTCGCAGCACTTAGAAAATGCTACGGTAAGTTATATTTGAAAATAGTTCATTTCAGCAAAGACATCATTTACAAAACTGCCGTAGTAGTTCAGGGTTCAATTTGGAAAATTAGTTCAATTCAGTAAAGACAGCATTTACAAAACTGCTACAGTAGTTCAATTACATTTGAAAATCTCATTTCAGCAAACTACAACACTTATCAAGTGCTACTGTAGCTCTTTTAATTAATTTCAGATTTAGATTTTCTTTCTGCAACCACAACACTTACCAAGTGCTGCAGTAGCCTTTAGTTAATTTGCCTTTAGTTCATTTGCATCAACCACAGCACTTACAAAGTGTTGCAGTATCTTTACTTCAGATTTTAAGTTGATTTCAGAAATGATAGCATTTCTGAAGTGCTACTAATTCAATTTCCAGATTTATAATAAAATTTCAGAAACAATTAAACTTCGATTTTTACCATTTTAAACTTATAAAAATCATATTTTCCCACTTTAAAAATGTTCGTTTAAATACCTTTTAATTTATGGTTTTATAAAGAAAAATTTTACTATAAAATCCAATTTTCCAATAATTTCACTTATTAAATTCAAGTGTACCATTTCCCATTCTTTTCATTTTTAACAATTTACCTTAACACTTAAATTTAAATTTCCATTTCATAAATAAAACTTAATTTCCATTTTTATTTAATTAACTTAAACTTCCATTTAAAAATCAAATCACAAATTTCCAAATTAAGTTATGTTTCAAATCACAATTTTTCCATTCATTTATTTAACATTTTTAAATACATAGAAAAATAATAATCACTTTATTAAATCATTTTAAATCCAAATTTAAATCAAAATATCAAATTTTACATTTTAAAATACTTAAAATTTTCCAGAAAACTATATAAAATAACCACGGGTCTGTATACTATTTTCTAGCCTAAGTCAAGTGATACGGATAATATATCATTTCAATCCGTAGTTTACAAAGAAAATCCGGGTTCTATCATTTCAAACTCGCAATCCTAAGTTAATAAAAATAAATAAAAATCGCTCAGGCCTATCATTTCAGCCCATAATGATTTTTCCCTATTCTAAAGTCCGTTCGGGTATGTATCGTTTCAACCCATAGTGATTCTATTCTACATGGAACTTGTAGTGTGAGAAACAGAAATAAATAAATAGTATAACAAAATATAACATATCAGATGAAGTGACAAGTTTATAACAATGTTTAACATCATATAATTCATATCACAGGCAGGTATAACATTATATAACAATTCTACACATTCACTTGTTGTCACTTCACAATTTTATAAGTATGAATGTCAAGCGTGAATAACTCACCTTTTTAAGCTGGAGTTCGCAAATAAAAACACACAAACAAATTCCAGAAAGCACGATAGCACGACTTTTGATTCAAGAGGAGAGAGAGCCAAGATATTAATCTTTTATACAACAAATAAAATAAAGAAAATATAAATATATTTTCAACACAAATTAAATCAAACAAATAGAAATAGAATAGACAAATGACTTAACCAAGCTTTTAAATCACAAGTGCTTGACCATGACTCAACATGGGCTCAGCCTATGGTCATATCTGGCTCGGCCATGGCACTACAGGTCAGGTCAGGGGTAGGAGGTGATGGCCAGAGGTGATTCCATGTGGTGGTGGTGGTGCTAGGGTGATGGCCGAAGCTAAACAAGAAGGGGTGATGGGCAAATGGCTCGGCTATGTGGTTTTAAAGGAGTTTTTGCAAAGTTTTTGTGGTGGAAGTTCATATGGTGGTCACGGCCAGATCTGGTCAGAGGGGTAGGGTGGTTAGCCGTGGATGATGAGGGGGAGGAGATGATGGTGGTGGTCGGTTAAGGTGATGGTGGGTAGTGGCCGAGCAAAGCTAGAGAGATCAAGCAAAAATCAATGAAAAATGAAGAGGAAAAATAGGAAAATGGAGAAGCCATTAACTTACAATTTTTTTTTAGAAATGAGATGCCATGAATTGTGAAAAAAAATGAGAAGTTTCTCAAAGCAAATACACGGCCAAACCAAAGGAAAAGAACGGCCAAGAAAATGAAGAGACTAGAAATGAAAAGTCACAAGTTTTTAAAAGCTTTTGTCTCTTTGAATTTCCACTTTCTTTTATTCAAAATAAACCAATAGAAAAACAAGTAAATTAAATAGAAGTCAAAACAAAATAATGTAGAAATGAAAATAAATAAATAGTCTTAGGAAAAATAGAAAATAAATAAAGAAAATAGTTTATTATATTGAAACTAGGAATAAAAAATTGTAAACAAAATACAACTAATATTGGAAAATTACAACTACACTTTTAAAATGTTTTTAAAAATAAAATTTTGAAATAAAATCTAATTTAAAAATATTTGCAAAAAATCTTGGGATGTTACACGTTATATCGTCATTTATTGATTTTCATCCACCAAATCCATGTTGTATGTGCTTTGAACTTGAGCTTGTGTTTTTAGTATTTTAAAATTCATTAATCATATTAATTAATGATATTCCAAATTAATTAATCATTTTAATTAATAGTTATTTATATTAATTAACTGTTTATCTAATGATGTTTAAAGTTAACTAATCATGTTAACTAATGATTTTGGAATTAATTAATTATTAATGATGTTTTGGAATTTATTAATCTATTAGATTAATGATATTTGAATTTAATTAGATCATTTTAATTAATGATTTTGAACTTTAATTAATCATTTTAATTAAAGATTGTTTTAAATTTAATTAATTATTTTAACTAATGATATTTGAAATTTATTAGTCATTTTAATTAATGATATTTGAGATTAATTATTCATTTTAATTAATGATAATTTGAACTTAATTAATTTTTTAATTAATGGCATTTAAAATTTATCAATCAATTTAATCAATGGTGTTTGAGATTAATTATTCATTTTAATTAATGATTATTTGAATCTAATAAAAAAATTATATTTAGAGTAAATTAATCAATTTAATAAAGGTGATTAAAGTAAATTAACTAATTTAATGAAAGTGTTTTAAAGTTAATAAACTGATCTAATAATGGTTCTAAAGTTAATTTACTAATGATATAAAAGTGTTTGAAAATAATTAACTACTTTATTAAAGATCATGGATTTGTTTATTTAAAAGAGATTATAAATGTGATTGATTATCTTTCGGGATAATTAATATTGGATTAGATTTATGAAGGTATTTAAATTGTTTTGTTTTCTTTTGGGATAATAAATATTGTTCTAAATTTACAAATTATGATTTTAAATGAGAAAATCCTTTAGGAATTATTTATAAATAAAATTAAGTGTAAATCGTTTGGCTTATAGTAAACAATGTTTTAATAACATTTGTTTTTTACTCTCGTTTTAATACACTTAGTATTATAAAATTTGTCTTTTAAAAGAACATTTTGAAAGGTATTTCTAAAATTGTTTTACCGATACTACAATATGGAAATCAAGCACATGTTCGGTTTTAAAAAGTAAAGTTCAATTCGGTTATGGAAAACTAACTCCCTAACGATATTGCTTATATGGAAAGGGTCTAGTCATACTTTTAACGCTAAACGTTAAGGCTTGGACTCGTTACTACCTTGATGGTTAAAAATGTCATCATGGCAATGCCCAGAGGTAACACTACCTCAACTTGCCTGGCCTCATTTTTAACCGAGAGATAGCATTTGTTCGGAATGGAAGAGTAGTGTTAAATATATATGATATTTAATTTCCATATATGATCATTTTAATTATCGCCGATAGTGATTTATTAATTATCGGATTTAGCTATCTTTATGGTGTATCGTCACCTAAAAAACGATTTGCTTCTCTTTGAGCTTTATTAACCTTTGCCGAAAATAACTAAATCCAAAGTGCGAGAGGAGGCCAAGCGATGTGGGGTTGCTCTCATTAAGGCATTTTTATCATTAAGATTGGCATCGGTTGTGCACTTAGATATGAAATATTCAGATTCTCGATAAGGTTTGGCGGGGTCCGGCTTGGAAGGTTCCGAGAAGTTTCACAGAGTAAATGAGTTTCTCAAAAGCATATTACTAGAGGAATATTTCAAGGGGGGTGCACCTTCCTATTCGTTTGTTAGAAATTTTCCTTTCCTTATTTGATTCGAACCATCGAATTGTTTTTCTGTAATTGCAACGGGAAGAGTCAACCACTCCTCATGATGTTTAGTTATAGGTTTTTTTCCATTCTATCAAGTTTGAACTGTTATCTCGTTTTATTCATTCAGTCAAATTTTGATTTGGTTCAGATTATTTTCATTACTTCAAGTCTTATTTTTAATACTATTTATGTGCATTCTTATTTGGATTTGTTTCCTATTGTTTATCTCTATTTTTTCCTGTATGGATGTTTAATTTGAGCAGATTGAGAGTTAAAGTTTTCAGGTTTAGTAGGTTGGATGAATAAGCTTCCGAAGACGTGCAGGAGGCAAAGTTAGCTATGTAGGAGCTATTTAGTTTTATTTCCGCTGTGATATATTTATGACAGACATGTTTATCTATTACTATGATCATCCAAGGGAGCATCTTCATAGGTCGCTCTTGGCATAATCTATAATAATTATATTTGATCAAAACATGGGAATCGTTTTGGGATTATGTATCTGAATATGAAATATTGTTTTCAAATGTAATCAAAAGAGCTACTTTGAAATATATGTTGATTTTATTTCATATTCATGTGCTTCTGATATTATGAATACCATTAACATTACCATATTTTATCATCGGAATTTAATACCATGGATGACAGCAGCATTTGTAGCCCTTAGCTTCGGGGCTCAAGATTGGGGACATTACAACTTGGTTGTGTATCGATTATCGTAAGTTGAATGAGAAGACGATAAAGTATCGATATCCATTGCCTAGAATTGACAATTTTTTCAACCAGTTGAGTGAAGCCAAAGTATTTTCCCAGTTGGAATTTGCAATAGGGTTCCATCATCTTAGAGCGTCTGAAGATAGTATTCCTTTGACGGTGTTTAGAACAAGATACAGATAGTATGAATGGTTAGTGATGTTGTTCGGACTAACTAATGCACCAGCATTTTTCGTAGATTTGATGAATAGGATTTTCCAGGAGCATCTGGATAGATTCATCTTAGTGTTCATAGATGATATATTGATATACTCTAAAGATGAAAGAGAGCATGAAGTTTATCTTAGAGTGGTGCTTGATACGTTGAAGTAGCATTAACTAAAAGAGAAATTTTCGAAGTGTCATTTCTAGAAGAAGGAAGTGAAGCTTCTTGGTCTTGTAGTCTTAGAGAAAGGGTTGTCCGTAGATCCAGCTAAGATCGAGACAATGAATAATTGGAAAAGACCAGAGACAATGACTGAGATAAAGAGTTTTCTTTGCTTAGCTGGTTATTATCGGAGATTCATTAAGGATTTATCACAAATAGTGGCATCGCGGTGCAGAGTTAACGCGAAAAGATGTGAAGTTTGTCTGGACTAATAAGTGTGAGGAGGAATTCCAGAAATTGAAACACTTATTGATGAATGCACCTATGTTAGTTGTCCTAAAGGGGAATCAAGACATAGTGGTGTACACGGATGCATGTGAACCAGGATTAGAAGCGGTGTTAATTCAAAGAGGTAAAGTGATTGCCTATACTTCTCAACAGCTCAGAGTGCATGAGGTTAGATATCTAACTCACAATTTGGAATTAGCAACAGTAATTTTTGCATTGAAGGTGTGGAGGCATTACCTTTTGGGAGAGTGATTCGAGTTGTATATGGATCATAAGTCATTGAGATATTTATTCTCTCAAAAGGAGTTGAATATGAGACATCAGAGGTGGCTAGAGTTTTAGCCGCTTATGACTTTGGTATTGAGTACACACCGGGAAAAGGCAATAGGGTTGCTGATGCACTTAGCAGAAAACATCAAAATGTAGTATTGGCAATGATAGCTTAGTGGAATGATTTAGAAGTGTTGATCACATGTAGAATACAGTGGAGATCTGAAGCAAGTTCTAGCAAGGAAAATGCCATGTTGTCATGTTAAGAAGTTCGACCAATGATGATCGAAAGGATCGCTTCTAAGCAAGGAAAGGATCCATTATTTGCTAAACGGATTAGAAAGTTAAGGGATGGAACAAGGAGCGATGACTTGAAAGATTTAAGTCTTGACCAGAATGGGTGGTTAAGGAAGAAAGGATGATTATGTGTACCGAATGTGGGAAACATTAGGAATGAAGTTCTTGGGGAATGCCATCGTTCAAAGTTCACTATTCATCCGGGAGGAACTAAGATATATAAGGATATGAAAAGAAGTTTCTTCTAGGAAGGCATGAAGAGAGATGTAGGCTTATGGGTGAAGCAATGTTTGAACTATCAACAGGTAAAAGTTGAACATCAAAAACTAAGTGAGTTACTTCAGCCTTTAGAGGTTCCAGTCTGGAAATAGGATTCTATCTCAATGGATTTTATAGATGGGTTGCCAAGGTCGAATCTAGGAAATGAAAATATATGGGTTATAGTGGACAGATTGACCAAGACATCCCATTTCATTCCAGTTAAGTCAACCAGGACGACACCTATTTTGGCTAAATTATTCATGAAGAATATAGTTAGACTATATGGAATTCGTAGTAGTATAGTAAGTGATAGAGATCCCTTATTCACTAGCGAGTTCTAAAAAAGTCTAAGGAAATTTTGGGCACCAAGCTCAAGATGAGTACCGCTTACCATCCACAAGTAGATGGACAAACTGAAAGAGTTAACAAAATCTTAGAGGATTTGTTAAGAGCTTGTATACTAGACTTTGGAGGATCATGGGAAGACCACCTACACTTAGTCGAGTGTTCGTATAACAACAGTTATCAAACTAGTATAGGGATGGCAGCATTTGAAGCTTTGTATGAAAGGCCATGCAAATCTCTCGTTTGTTGGGTAGAGACGGAGGATAGGTTGGTTCTTGGTCCAGATTTGGTTAGAGAAGCTGTAGAAAAGACTGAGTTAATTCGAGCTAGAATGAAGGAATCTCAGTCTAGGTAGAAATATTACGCTAATAAAAGATGGAAGGACTTAGAGTTCTCCATTGGAGATCATGCTTTCATCAAGGTCCCACTGATAAAGGTGTAATCAGATTTGGAAAATCAGGAAAATTGGCACCAAGATTTGTTGGACCATTTCTTATTATAGAAAGGATCGGGAAACTCGCATATAGCGCAGAGTTACTGAATAATTTGGTAGGAGTCCATAGTGTCTTTCATGTTTCTCATCTAAGAAAGTGTATTCGAGAGCCAAAAACTACTATTGCACCGACTGTGTTAGATGATTTAGTAGTGGAACCGGATATGACTATAGTTAGAAAACTAGTTCGTATAGTCACGAGGGTTGAGAAGAGACTAAGGAACAAGACAGCTTAGTCAAAGTCCAGTGGAGTGATGACGAGTGAGACTGTACTTCGGAAACTTAGAGTAGGATTAGAGATACTTACCTTGACTGTTTTCATGGTAAGTTTTACCTTTATGTTTGATCGTTATGGGTACCTTATTCTAATTTCGAGGACGAAATTCTATAAGGAGGGGAGTTTGTGATGACCTTAATTTTTACTGACATTATTTAGGACATTTAATTAGATAGATTAAATGAAATAATGTAAATGGTTATGGGAGTGATTTGTATAACCATAAGGTAGCCGTGCCTTAATTAATGTATAAACAAAAGATAATTAAAAAGAAGAAAGTAGGAGTAATATGATAAGGGCAAAATAGAAAAAGACTATGTCCTTATACCTTAAACCCTTCTTACCTTCATTCCTTATTCATTTTAAACATTTGCAAACAAAACCAAAACACTTAGAAGCTTGGTTGGCCACCATTAAGAGAAACCAAAGGAAGAAAAGCTAGGAATCAAGTAGAAAGCTTGAAGGAATTAAGAAAGGAACAAATCTCAACCTTCTTAACAAGTTAAGGTGAATAATATATTTGCATCTCATTTTTATTGATATCGGTTTCTAGTTAAGATCCGAATTTATTTTGCAAGTAATATGCCATGATATGATTGTTCCAATGGATATATATGCTTGTTGATGATTTATGATGCTTCATATAGATTTTATGATAAGTTTTGATTTGAAAAACCTATTAAATGATATCCGTATGACTTGCGTTTTTGATATATGGCTGAAAACATTATTTATGAAGTGGGTTTCAAGTTTTATAATTTGCTAAGTAATTGTGGATTTTTATGAATTTTCTATGCAAGAAAATAACTAATATTGTGTTTAAATTAATTACAGCTGTTATACATTACTTTTGGGTCTGAAATTTAAATATGTTATAAAACATATTAAAAGTGAATTATGGAAATTTTTGTGGAATTTTTCGAAGTATTTTACTATAGATATAAAATTATTTAAGGTGTAGGACTTCAATGTTTTATATGTTTTATCAAATAGAGGCTTCTTTGTTAAATGTTTTAATTGTTAATTTTTGAATTCGGTAGAACTTTTATAAAAGAAGATTTTTAAAAGAAATGGGCAACCAATTTTGTTTTGACAATAAGGCATGTTAGTTGAAAAGAAATTACTTTAAAAGACTATAAAATAGTTTTGTTAAAATTTACTACTTCGCCACTTCCATCTGCAAGCTTTCGATGCCATACCTGTAACGACCCAGAATTTTGACCAAATTAAATTGAGAATATTTAATTAATTTTAAATATTTGAACGATGATTTAATTTTAATCCCCAATTTAAATTTGAATTTGGCGATTAAAATTTTAAAATTTAATCGGTTGAATGCTGAATAAAAATTTGAATCTTCAATTTAAAGTTGAAGAAAAATATTTCGAAAGCTTTTAAAATTTATATTGATAATACTGAAGATAACGGAAGCTTCAGAATCTGATTTCAAACTATTCTGTTCAGTTTTGAATTATATTGTTCGAACCGATATTTAAAAATAGTCATTTTTCAAACAGTCTCGGAATTCGACGAAACCAGTTCCATTGGGTTCGTAATATTGAATTATTGTCGGATTTCCAATTTCGTATCATTCGGAGTTGTTGGGTGAGAATACGACACATAAAACGCGTTGAAATTGGTACCGGAACAAAATGAATTTAAAGTTAAATTTTAAAATTTGAGCAAAGGACAGCATCCCAAAAATCACGCCTGGAATCGTGCTTCCCACCTAAACTCACGCCGAAGAAAAATCACGCAACCCACACCTCCCTCGATTTTAAAATACTCTTCTACCTCCTCTCGTTCAAACAAAAAGAAAAATCATTCGTGAAAATAAAAATGGCAGAACGACATCCTTCAAATCAATTCGTTTTTCTCCCAAGTCAAATGCTTCACTGAAATCTCGAAACCATTTTCTTCATCGTCCAAAATTCGAAAATCATCTCGTTCGTTCAAATAAGAAATTGCCCAGCCTTTCTTTAAGTCTTCAAAACAAAGGAAAAATGGCCGAAGCCACATCAAATTTTCATTCGAACGAAATTCAAATCGCGCATCCCTGTCTTCCTCAAATCGTTCGAGCGGGGAGCTCGTGTGCGCGCGCCTGGGAGGCGAAGTCGATCGCAAGGCTAGGGCTGGGGGTCGCGAGCGCAAGGCCAGGCATTCGTGATGGGCGCGTTCGAAGTGAGGTCTGGCACGTCATCTTCGTAGTCGCGAGGCGTTCGTTCGCAGGGGGGTTTTCGAGCAGCCTTGTGTTCGTCGTCTGATAGTTTGGGAAAGTGGAGAGGAGCTTCGTCAGTTGTCACGGTGGAGGGAGGATCGCGAGGGGTCGCGATTATCTAATCGATTTCGCAGTCGAAGCCATGGTTTTGGGCGCGACGTGGACGTGCTCAGGCGGTCGAAGTTATCTGGGGCAGCGTGGTTACTAGATGGTCGAAGTCGAAGGGGATGGCCGGTCTTCATCGTCGAAGTATAATTGCGAATTCAAGTTACAGTGAGGTATTTCCTTTCATTTTATATACCTGTAGATTTTCTAATATATATACAGATTCAGGTAGAGAAAAAAATGCATATAGGATTAGGTAAATAATAATAACAGTTAAGCTTTAATTTTTGAGATATTGTATTTAAGGAAATTTAAATTTAAAATTTCATTTTTGTTAAGTGAAATTATAAAAAGGGAATTGTTTGAAAATTACAATAAAGTAAAGTTTATAATTTTATTAACTTGGTAGTTTAAAATCCTGGGAAATATTTTGTTAAAGGAGAAATTAGTTTTAAATTTGAATTCTTGTTAAATAAATTTATTAAAAGAAATTTGGATAAAAGAATTTTTCTATTTGAATTTAATGTATAAGTTAAGACCAGAAAATTTATTTACTAGAAATTATATAGGATTGAAACAGGAATTTAAAAATGAAATAATTATAGATCGTGGAGATATGAAAATTATCTAAAGGAAATTAAATCAACGTAGTCAAATGAAAATTTATTTCTCGATCTGCTCGAATGTTAATAAATTTGTATAATTACTTATACAAGGTTAAAGTCGAGAAAAAACGAAAGAAGAATTGGATTGGATTGCAAAATTAAAGCGAAGGTGAGATTTTCTCACTCAGATTTGAAAATTGATTGCAGTTATTGATTGATTTGTTTGGATGTGCTATTAGATATGATAGGATATATCTATATATATAGCAGTATATACATATTGGCATATGTATATATTGGATTGATGATTTCCCGCCTCGTATAGCGGATGAGACCCTATTGCGCCGTTAGTAAGCGGATTTATAAAAACCTATATACCGCGATAATTCCGTACTGGAGCGGAATTGGTATTGTGCTAACGTCTGTGGATGCAGGGAAACAGGTTGGAGGGATCCAACTGGATTCCTCACCAGTAGTTATTTATTTACAGATATTGTGATATATTCTGTTATCATATTGATATATGATATTGACTGTTGTGATGGACTAATTGATGCTGTTGCATAATCGGATTCAGTTTTGAAAAGTAAAAATAACGACTTTTACTTTAAAAAAGGATTTTTAAAGTGATCTTTGAAATTATATGTTCTATTGAATTGTTGAATTGATTTATTTTAAATAAATAAACGTTTAAAATTTTGAAGTTATAAAAGTTAAGATTTTTGTGAATTATGACCGTAAGGTGATTTTTGAAATAAAAGTCGATTTATTTATAAAATGATTTAAGCTGGGATTTTTGAATAACTATAAACGATTTGTATAGGAAGATTTAAAAAATGGATATTTTATAAATAAAAATATTGGACTTATAAAACGAATTTTTATAAGTGTTAAAAAGAAGTATAAAAGGATTTCATAAGTGAATGAAATTTATAGATTTATAACGTGAAGTTATAAAGTGAATAGATGTTGTAGAATAAACGATTTATAAGTAATTTACTTATAAATTAGATTTTTTTCACTTAATTGGGATATAAATAGAAATTGCTAAATGAAATGATTTCATAAGTTGAAATTGTTGTGAAGTATAAATGTGATTTATAAACGTTGTTTATAAATCTGAAATCACCTATTTTGATAAGTAATTTTAGAAGTTAATAAAAGGAGAATTTTATAAATCGAAGTTGTTAGAAAATATAAAGGTGAATTTATAAGCGTTGTTTTATGAATTTGAAATCAATCAAATGTGATGAATGTAATATAGAAGTTATTAAGGAAATTTTATCCACGATTTTGGATAGTGGATAATTCTTGGAATATATCGTTAAGTAAAATGGATATGTTTCGGGAAAGCGATATTTGAAATGAAGTGATTGTTTTAAAAAGATGTTTTAAAACGTGTGAAATATCGAAATCATAGATTTCAACAGTCCTTGTTGAAATAGACGTTTTCGAGAAATATAAGGAAATGGTGGACTATAACACTATTGTTATAGTAAATGATTTCCGAAAGGAAATGTTTTTATCTAGTATTGGGATTTCCATATCTATTTTAATTTCGAATCCCTATACTAGTGATTTTTGAGTCGTTGTAACGATGTTTTACGTAACATTCGTTTTTGACTCAAATTGATGTTGTTATAGGAAATAGATTTCCTTAAAGAATGAAATATATACTTAATTTGATTTAAGTATATCGAATATTTTTCAAGTGTTGAAAATAAATGATTTGTGACATACTTATTTTTAAATAAGTATGGAATTGCTTTTCCAACATGAAATGAACGTTTGAGAATTTATCCTTGTAAAGATAAATTGAAATTTGATATTGAAAACGATTTGAAAATCGAATATCAGTAGATATTCGAAAGTATAAATTCGATACGGAATTTATAAAAGAAAGCGAAGTTGTTTAAAAATAAATATTGATTTATTTTTGAAGAGTGGAAATTGATTTGAAATTGTTTTCAAATGGTTAAGTGTGGAAAATTCTATATCTAGTAAAGATATTTTTGAAGAATAAATAATTTGGGAAAATTATTTGGAATCTGATGATGTTGCGCATCTTTATTGATAGTTAAATAACCGACTATCAATAATTACCTTTAGATAGGTATTTGTTGTGATTGGATGAATTTGAATGCCACACTTATTTTTGAATAATCGCTCACTATTCGGGTTAGCCGGGAAAGGACCATGGGGTCGTATAACCCATTCCGAATATGTGATACGTCGTTATGAATCGCATTTGAAGACCGGTGTTGAAGACCGGATATTTTTGAAAACGGAAGGATTACCATCGAGTTACTCTACATCGACTGATCTTCGATTTAGAGGTTTTTATCACCCTTAGTGACGGGAAGTCCTGACGTGATTGAAAATTATCCGGAATTGCAAGGGCTTCGTGAGAAGTGCCTTCGGTTCTGTTCGATCCCGGAACAGACTTGTATGGATTGTGTGTCTGACGTTACAATTTGAGATATAAAGCTGATTTCTTTCAAATACATTTCTGTTGGTGGCGGAGAATTTATTCTCTTAGCTTAACACCCTTCTCTGAGACGTACGAGCTCAGAGGTTATGTAGTTGAAATTCATCAGCGATATATCCCAATTTGGTAACGTGGCATACTGAGTGTTGCTGTGAAATGATCAGTGTTTGATCATTTGTGATATGATCATTTATTTGATCTTATATCTTTGTGATCATAGGTTGATTATTTTGTTTGACCCGAAGCAGGGCTTTTTGTAGAAAGCGTAGCTTTGTGGACGAGACTTCATCGAGCCTCACACCCCGGAAATGGTCGAAACAGGAAGGATGCGGCAAGGTTCTAGGGAGTAGCGTCCCTTAGTGTATGTCATTCCTTCTGGATAAAGGTGGTATCATGGTATGGAGCCCAGATACTTAACCTCTGTGGTTACTGCATTATTTTTATCTATGTGGTTTGTTGCGAATCGGGGATCCTCGGGAAGATCGGTGACGATCGGGGGATGGCATACGCGTGTCAGTAGTTACCTATTTTTGCAGAGGTAACCCGGCCTTGTGTTGGCAGAGATCCGGTTAGGTTCTCGGGTCGTCTATTCCAGGGACGTACCCATCGTGGATAGGAAGTTCCTTAGCCTGACCATTTGTTGGAAATCCAAAGAAACAATACGAGCCTTGTACGGTATTAGTTGTAGAACCTGCCATTCACTTATGGTGGCGCCCCACTGTTTGGATGGTAGCTATAGTAGGCATACGATACTGGTCGTATGTTGGCTAAGATTAATATTATACTTTCGAAATGTTTTCTACACTATGCACTAATAATAATATCAAAAAGAATTTGATTTTGCGTAGTAAGCATCTTTGACTATCATAAGAAGAAATCTCCTCCAATTCTGCGTTTGCATTGTGTGTGTGGTGGGAGGTCTTATGGTAGTTTCATTTTCCAAAAGCATTTCGAATTGACTTTAAAAATTATCCTGCTATTTATTTTAAAGATAAACTGTTTTACGATCTCACACCAGTCACCATGACTGACTCGGAGTTTATTGTTCCCTTCTAAACTCTGGGTGCCCACCAATTTCCACACGGGCAGCCTAGAGTTATATTATCAGGATATCATGGATATTCTGGAGCTTTGGAGATAAGCTGGATGGCGAGACGTAGTATTTGTATCTGATAGTATTTATTCCGCTGTGTATTCTGTATGAGGACAGGTTATATAACTGTCCATTGTTGTATATTGACTCTGATGATTGATGTATGTATAAAATGATATAGTTCTTTGTTTTAAAAGACTAGTAATTATCTATTGTATATTGTTCCGCTGCGATGTGTAAGATTCTGATATTGTTCTGTTTCTGTTCTCTGTTGTTGTTCTGTTATTCTTCTTTCTTTTCTTCTTCTTCTCTTTTTCTTCTATCTCTTCTTTTAAACATTAAAGTTCGTGTTTCCGCCACCCGATCGTTCGACAGTTGCTACAGTGGACGTAGCAGTGTCGGGTTTTCGGAAGACGGATTTGCGGGTCTTTACATTTGGTATCAGAGCATATGGTTAAGCGACAACCCTGCTCTGTTGGGTGTTACTCATTAGAGATAGAGTCAGTAGTACTCTAGAATGAGTTTGAGTGTAATAATAGATATGAGCGCGTATTTGTTAGTGAATATAAAATTGTTTTATATTGTGAAGATTGGTTTGTTGAGTGGTATATGGATTCTGGTCAATACGAGTAATTAACGATCATTGATAGGGATCTCTAAACACTCGAATAGAACAATTCGGCACAATATTGTTTTAAATAGGGTAAATGAAATAATTTTACCCAAAGCTATTTTTGTATAGAAAAGAAACGATTTTCTATGAATTACTATAGTATATGGTTGCATGGTTGCTAGAACTGATAACATTAAACTATTATCATTGAAATTAAATGAGAAATTGGAATTATAACTCCAAAGTTAAAATAAATTCACATACTAATGAAATTTAAGAATGTAAATTATAAATGTGAATTGTAAATTGAAACGGAATTCCAGAGAAGTATTTGGAAATGTTTTGAAAGGAATTTGAAAATTTTGGTGATTTGGAAAGTTTAAAATCTTTTTGATTTGAAAATGAATTTCAAAGGTTTGAAAAGTATTTTGGAGAAACGAAAAGCTCTAAACTCTTTTCGGTCGCTGGAAAATAACTTCGATGATGACCGCGGCATCGTTGGTGTTCATTTTCGGGTTTCCAAAAGAGAAATTGCTGTCAAATTGTTTTAAATAGGAGTTGTTTGAAAATTTGGGGTTTTGTTTTGAAAATTCAAAAGATAAATTTGAATTGTTTTCAAAATGGTTTTGAAAGGTTGAAAGGACTCTGGAATACTGTATAAGAATATTTATGGAATATGATTGAATTTATAACTTATACAAATAGAAATTGTTAATGTAAATTATGTAATTGTGATTGGAATTAAAATTCATTAACAAATGAAATATATAAATGTGAATTGAAAGTATAAGGAAATAAATTCATATATGAACGAAAACCATGAATACGAATTGTAAATATGATTCATAAATGAAAATAGAATTCCAAAAGAGATAATTGAAAATAAAATTCCTTAATAAAATGGAATTGTGAAGGTGAATGTATAAATGATTGTATAAATCAAGATGTAAATAAGTTGTTAACTTATAGAATATTTGAAATCTGATTGGAGTGGAATTCAAATTGAAGACGAATGAATTAGTAATTGGAACTAATTTAAGATAGTGCAGTTGTAAATGACAGATAATTGATAAAATTCAATATTTCAGAATTGAAAGTAAATTGAATCCAAATTTAGTTGAAATGGTAAACTAAATACAAATGAATGGGAAATGTAAAATTGAATGAGAATAGATATATAACTTCAACAGTGAAGTAAAACTGTATAAGCAGTTTATATTGAAAATATTTGTAATAGAATTTACAAAATGGTTTGGATATATGTAACTAGATATTATGGCTAGTAGGATATACAGGTATAAAGGAATTGGAATTTAATTTCAAAGATAAATTTGAATGGCTCGACAAAAGGTAAGTATTTGAATTCGAATATGAGATTTGATGACTTATTTCTCTAGCCGCTTGGCTTTTTCTTTTTCTTTTTGAAATCTGAGAGTCCGTAGGGACGTTTTGTAGTCGTACCGTATTAGCCGCGCAAAGGAGACGCTGGCGAAATTTTTTGAAAATTTCGAGTGTTAGAAAATTTTTGAGAAAATTTGGAAGTTAAAATTTGAATTTGAATTTAAATTTGAATTGTTAGTAAAACAATGATTGTTTGAAACTTAGAGTTGAAGTTGAAATGTTAGTTGAAATAATAACGAATCTCTAGTAGAGAGATTTGTTTTGAAAATTTGATAAAACTATTGAATGTTGAAAGATAGTAGACGAGTTAAGAACCATTTTTCCTAACTTGTAATTTCGAGGACGAAATTCTTTTAAGGAGGGAAGTTTGTAACGACCCAGAATTTTGACCAAATTAAATTGAGAATATTTAATTAATTTTAAATATTTGAACGATGATTTAATTTTAATCCCCAATTTAAATTTGAATTTGGCGATTAAAATTTTAAAATTTAATCGGTTGAATGCTGAATAAAAATTTGAATCTTCAATTTAAAGTTGAAGAAAAATATTTCGAAAGCTTTTAAAATTTATATTGATAATACTGAAGATAACGGAAGCTTCAGAATCTGATTTCAAACTATTCTGTTCAGTTTTGAATTATATTGTTCGAACCGATATTTAAAAATAGTCATTTTTCAAACAGTCTCGGAATTCGACGAAACCAGTTCCATTGGGTTCGTAATATTGAATTATTGTCGGATTTCCAATTTCGTATCATTCGGAGTTGTTGGGTGAGAATACGACACATAAAACGCGTTGAAATTGGTACCGGAACAAAATGAATTTAAAGTTAAATTTTAAAATTTGAGCAAAGGACAGCATCCCAAAAATCACGCCTGGAATCGTGCTTCCCACCTAAACTCACGCCGAAGAAAAATCACGCAACCCACACCTCCCTCGATTTTAAAATACTCTTCTACCTCCTCTCGTTCAAACAAAAAGAAAAATCATTCGTGAAAATAAAAATGGCAGAACGACATCCTTCAAATCAATTCGTTTTTCTCCCAAGTCAAATGCTTCACTGAAATCTCGAAACCATTTTCTTCATCGTCCAAAATTCGAAACTCATCTCGTTCGTTCAAATAAGAAATTGCCCAGCCTTTCTTTAAGTCTTCAAAACAAAGGAAAAATGGCCGAAGCCACATCAAATTTTCATTCGAACGAAATTCAAATCGCGCATCCCTGTCTTCCTCAAATCGTTCGAGCGGGGAGCTCGTGTGCACGCGCCTGGGAGGCGAAGTCGATCGCAAGGCTAGGGCTGGGGGTCGCGAGCGCAAGGCCAAGCATTCGTGATGGGCGCGTTCGAAGTGAGGTCTGGCACGTCATCTTCGTAGTCGCGAGGCGTTCGTTCGTAGGGGGGTTTTCGAGCAGCCTTGTGTTCGTCGTCTGATAGTTTGGGAAAGTGGAGAGGAGCTTCGTCAGTTGTCACGGTGGAGGGAGGATCGCGAGGGGTCGCGATTATCTAATCGATTTCGCAGTCGAAGCCATGGTTTTGGGCGCGACGTGGACGTGCTCAGGAGGTCGAAGTTATCTGGGGCAGCGTGGTTACTAGATGGTCGAAGTCGAAGGGGATGGCCGGTCTTCATCGTCGAAGTATAATTGCGAATTCAAGTTACAGTGAGGTATTTCCTTTCATTTTATATACCTGTAGATTTTCTAATATATATACAGATTCAGGTAGAGAAAAAAATGCATATAGGATTAGGTAAATAATAATAACAGTTAAGCTTTAATTTTTGAGATATTGTATTTAAGGAAATTTAAATTTAAAATTTCATTTTTGTTAAGTGAAATTATAAAAAGGGAATTGTTTGAAAATTACAATAAAGTAAAGTTTATAATTTTATTAACTTGGTAGTTTAAAATCCTGGGAAATATTTTGTTAAAGGAGAAATTAGTTTTAAATTTGAATTCTTGTTAAATAAATTTATTAAAAGAAATTTGGATAAAAGAATTTTTCTATTTGAATTTAATGTATAAGTTAAGACCAGAAAATTTATTTACTAGAAATTATATAGGATTGAAACAGGAATTTAAAAATGAAATAATTATAGATCGTGGAGATATGAAAATTATCTAAAGGAAATTAAATCAACGTAGTCAAATGAAAATTTATTTCTCGATCTGCTCGAATGTTAATAAATTTGTATAATTACTTATACAAGGTTAAAGTCGAGAAAAAACGAAAGAAGAATTGGATTGGATTGCAAAATTAAAGCGAAGGTGAGATTTTCTCACTCAGATTTGAAAATTGATTGCAGTTATTGATTGATTTGTTTGGATGTGCTATTAGATATGATAGGATATATCTATATATATAGCAGTATATACATATTGGCATATGTATATATTGGATTGATGATTTCCCGCCTCGTATAGCGGATGAGACCCTATTGCGCCGTTAGTAAGCGGATTTATAAAAACCTATATACCGCGATAATTCCGTACTGGAGCGGAATTGGTATTGTGCTAACGTCTGTGGATGCAGGGAAACAGGTTGGAGGGATCCAACTGGATTCCTCACCAGTAGTTATTTATTTACAGATATTGTGATATATTCTGTTATCATATTGATATATGATATTGACTGTTGTGATGGACTAATTGATGCTGTTGCATAATCGGATTCAGTTTTGAAAAGTAAAAATAACGACTTTTACTTTAAAAAAGGATTTTTAAAGTGATCTTTGAAATTATATGTTCTATTGAATTGTTGAATTGATTTATTTTAAATAAATAAACGTTTAAAATTTTGAAGTTATAAAAGTTAAGATTTTTGTGAATTATGACCGTAAGGTGATTTTTGAAATAAAAGTCGATTTATTTATAAAATGATTTAAGCTGGGATTTTTGAATAACTATAAACGATTTGTATAGGAAGATTTAAAAAATGGATATTTTATAAATAAAAATATTGGACTTATAAAACGAATTTTTATAAGTGTTAAAAAGAAGTATAAAAGGATTTCATAAGTGAATGAAATTTATAGATTTATAACGTGAAGTTATAAAGTGAATAGATGTTGTAGAATAAACGATTTATAAGTAATTTACTTATAAATTAGATTTTTTTCACTTAATTGGGATATAAATAGAAATTGCTAAATGAAATGATTTCATAAGTTGAAATTGTTGTGAAGTATAAATGTGATTTATAAACGTTGTTTATAAATCTGAAATCACCTATTTTGATAAGTAATTTTAGAAGTTAATAAAAGGAGAATTTTATAAATCGAAGTTGTTAGAAAATATAAAGGTGAATTTATAAGCGTTGTTTTATGAATTTGAAATCAATCAAATGTGATGAATGTAATATAGAAGTTATTAAGGAAATTTTATCCACGATTTTGGATAGTGGATAATTCTTGGAATATATCGTTAAGTAAAATGGATATGTTTCGGGAAAGCGATATTTGAAATGAAGTGATTGTTTTAAAAAGATGTTTTAAAACGTGTGAAATATCGAAATCATAGATTTCAACAGTCCTTGTTGAAATAGACGTTTTCGAGAAATATAAGGAAATGGTGGACTATAACACTATTGTTATAGTAAATGATTTCCGAAAGGAAATGTTTTTATCTAGTATTGGGATTTCCATATCTATTTTAATTTCGAATCCCTATACTAGTGATTTTTGAGTCGTTGTAACGATGTTTTACGTAACATTCGTTTTTGACTCAAATTGATGTTATTATAGGAAATAGATTTCCTTAAAGAATGAAATATATACTTAATTTGATTTAAGTATATCGAATATTTTTCAAGTGTTGAAAATAAATGATTTGTGACATACTTATTTTTAAATAAGTATGGAATTGCTTTTCCAACATGAAATGAACGTTTGAGAATTTATCCTTGTAAAGATAAATTGAAATTTGATATTGAAAACGATTTGAAAATCGAATATCAGTAGATATTCGAAAGTATAAATTCGATACGGAATTTATAAAAGAAAGCGAAGTTGTTTAAAAATAAATATTGATTTATTTTTGAAGAGTGGAAATTGATTTGAAATTGTTTTCAAATGGTTAAGTGTGGAAAATTCTATATCTAGTAAAGATATTTTTGAAGAATAAATAATTTGGGAAAATTATTTGGAATCTGATGATGTTGCGCATCTTTATTGATAGTTAAATAACCGACTATCAATAATTACCTTTAGATAGGTATTTGTTGTGATTGGATGAATTTGAATGCCACACTTATTTTTGAATAATCGCTCACTATTCGGGTTAGCCGGGAAAGGACCATGGGGTCGTATAACCCATTCCGAATATGTGATACGTCGTTATGAATCGCATTTGAAGACCGGTGTTGAAGACCGGATATTTTTGAAAACGGAAGGATTACCATCGAGTTACTCTACATCGACTGATCTTCGATTTAGAGGTTTTTATCACCCTTAGTGACGGGAAGTCCTGACGTGATTGAAAATTATCCGGAATTGCAAGGGCTTCGTGAGAAGTGCCTTCGGTTCTGTTCGATCCCGGAACAGACTTGTATGGATTGTGTGTCTGACGTTACAATTTGAGATATAAAGCTGATTTCTTTCAAATACATTTCTGTTGGTGGCGGAGAATTTATTCTCTTAGCTTAACACCCTTCTCTGAGACGTACGAGCTCAGAGGTTATGTAGTTGAAATTCATCAGCGATATATCCCAATTTGGTAACGTGGCATACTGAGTGTTGCTGTGAAATGATCAGTGTTTGATCATTTGTGATATGATCATTTATTTGATCTTATATCTTTGTGATCATAGGTTGATCATTTTGTTTGACCCGAAGCAGGGCTTTTTGTAGAAAGCGTAGCTTTGTGGACGAGACTTCATCGAGCCTCACACCCCGGAAATGGTCGAAACAGGAAGGATGCGGCAAGGTTCTAGGGAGTAGCGCCCCTTAGTGTATGTCATTCCTTCTGGATAAAGGTGGTATCATGGTATGGAGCCCAGATACTTAACCTCTGTGGTTACTGCATTATTTTTATCTATGTGGTTTGTTGCGAATCGGGGATCCTCGGGAAGATCGGTGACGATCGGGGGATGGCATACGCGTGTCAGTAGTTACCTATTTTTGCAGAGGTAACCCGGCCTTGTGTTGGCAGAGATCCGGTTAGGTTCTCGGGTCGTCTATTCCAGGGACGTACCCATCGTGGATAGGAAGTTCCTTAGCCTGACCATTTGTTGGAAATCCAAAGAAACAATACGAGCCTTGTACGGTATTAGTTGTAGAACCTGCCATTCACTTATGGTGGCGCCCCACTGTTTGGATGGTAGCTATAGTAGGCATACGATACTGGTCGTATGTTGGCTAAGATTAATATTATACTTTCGAAATGTTTTCTACACTATGCACTAATAATAATATCAAAAAGAATTTGATTTTGCGTAGTAAGCATCTTTGACTATCATAAGAAGAAATCTCCTCCAATTCTGCGTTTGCATTGTGTGTGTGGTGGGAGGTCTTATGGTAGTTTCATTTTCCAAAAGCATTTCGAATTGACTTTAAAAATTATCCTGCTATTTATTTTAAAGATAAACTGTTTTACGATCTCACACCAGTCACCATGACTGACTCGGAGTTTATTGTTCCCTTCTAAACTCTGGGTGCCCACCAATTTCCACACGGGCAGCCTAGAGTTATATTATCAGGATATCCTGGATATTCTGGAGCTTTGGAGATAAGCTGGATGGCGAGACGTAGTATTTGTATCTGATAGTATTTATTCCGCTGTGTATTCTGTATGAGGACAGGTTATATAATTGTCCATTGTTGTATATTGACTCTGATGATTGATGTATGTATAAAATGATATAGTTCTTTGTTTTAAAAGACTAGTAATTATCTATTGTATATTGTTCCGCTGCGATGTGTAAGATTCTGATATTGTTCTGTTTCTGTTCTCTGTTGTTGTTCTGTTATTCTTCTTTCTTTTCTTCTTCTTCTCTTTTTCTTCTATCTCTTCTTTTAAACATTAAAGTTCGTGTTTCCGCCACCCGATCGTTCGACAGTTGCTACAGTGGACGTAGCAGTGTCGGGTTTTCGGAAGACGGATTTGCGGGTCTTTACAATACCTTTGCCCATGACCAGGTCGAAACCAATGCACATGGTATCAAACAATTGATATGTAGTGAATTGGAGAAAAGTGGAAGGTACATTGTCGAAACCAAGGTTTCGAAGGGGTTAGAGTTAGCTTTTGAC
Source organism: Allium fistulosum (assembly GCA_030737815.1). NCBI lineage: Eukaryota > Viridiplantae > Streptophyta > Magnoliopsida > Asparagales > Amaryllidaceae > Allium > Allium fistulosum. The sequence continues at coordinate 1,285,977,749 of CM060904.1, forward strand.
TTAACCAACTTGCTTCTGTTTGCATAAAAAGGGCTTTCGAATTGCCACCTTTTGTTTAAAATAAGCTTTTGAAAGGATAGCTTCGAACATATTCGAAACGTAGTTGCGGCATTCTACCTTTTGACCTAGTTAAGGGCTTTTAAACAATTGTTTCGAAAGGGTGTTTTAGCCTTTTACTTTGAAGCCGCTTCTCAAAGATTTCGAAAGGGTTGGTATCGAAACCGTCCTCTTTCTTTTGCTTAGGACAAATGCTTTTGAAGGTAATGCTTTTGTACTAGTTCTTTACGACCCTTAGCTATATTAAACGTTAAACCCAAAGGTTTCGAAAGGAATGCTTTTAAATGGTTTCAAAATAATATTTCCACAAACTTTTACATTAACCCAGTACTTTGGAAATGTATGTTTTGAGTGAAGAATTGCAATGTTTTCAAAAGGTATATAATATGGGTTTCGAATGGGAGATCCTTAATGCTTTCGAAAGGGTTATTTTGAGTATTTAATTGGAGGGTTTCCAATGCTTTCGAAAGGGAAGTTTAATGGTTTCGAAAGAGGATGTCTAAGGTTTAAATTAATGATTTCGAAAGGTCTATTTTCAAAGGTTTCGAAAGGTATGTTTTGGCCTTTCAGCCTAGTGTTTCAAGGTATAGTAGTCAATTTATTTTGAAAGGGGTACATTCAGTGGGTTCAGAAGGGATTGTTTAAAAATTTTAAACAAAGGTTTCGAAGAGTTTGCCTTGGCTTGATGACCTAAAATCTTTTAAGTTAAACAGTGTTTTTAACTTACTTTGGGGGGACAGATAATCCCATTTATTAGATTTCATCAACATTATTTTGTGTAAAGTATATCTATCATGGTATAAGAGTTTTGAGTAAAGCAACATATATGAGATGATTTCCTTGTTTTATAAAGATATGATTTCAAGTGTAAATCATTTACAAAGATTGTTTACAAGGAAATGAAATTTGAATAGGGTAGTTAACCTTAAGTATATGACAGGGAATGAAATTTGAATAGGGTAGTTAACCCTAAGTTATGACTCAGATATTAGAAGACCAGATGGGACCGGTGTAGGGTTGGGCCCTATACTTTAGCTATTAACCCCTATCTAAAATAAGTCCAAAATTCCAGTGTGTAGGGCTTTGTCACAGGTGGGACTAAAATGAGGTTACATATAGAAGGGAATATACAGAGTAAAGATAGGTTATTGGTGAGCTTGCAAAACCATTAGGTTCAGTTGACCCTAGAAAAAGAAAGTTAAGGGCAGTCAGCCCAGTAGTGAGTTTAACAGAAGTTAGATAATTGATTATGTCTGGTAGGCCCGAGTCATCCAATGGTTAATAGTTAGCCAGATAAAACTATAGTGTGGACAGATAGTCCATGAATTTCCTAATTTTATGCGTATATGCATTTGCTTTAATTGTTATAATCAATTTGATTGCAGGGTTAATTTGCAAAAGATTTATTTTTAAAAAGGATATTAGTGTGGGGACATGCATTCCGCTAAGCGGTGCGGTCTCACTTAATATCAATAAACGGAGATGTAATAATATTATTCACACCAGGCTTTATGTCTTACTCGAAGTTTGTGTTTTCCCCTTAAACTCTTGGATTCTCAAAATTTAATTCAAGTAGATTGAGAGTTAAGGTTTTCAGGTTTAGTAGATTGGACGAATAAGCTTCCGAAGACGTGCATGGGGCAAATTAGATATGTAGGAGCTATTTAAATTTATTTCCACTGTGATGTATTTATGACAAACATGTTTATCAAATACTCTGATCATCCAAGGGGGCATCTTCATATTTCGCTCTTGGCGTAATTTGTAATAATTATATTTGATCAAAATCTAGGAATCATTTTGGGATTATGTATCTGAATATGAATATTGTTTTGAAATGTAATCAAAAAAGCTGCTTTGAAATCTGTGTTAATTTTATTTCATATTCATGTGCTTTTGATATTATGGATACCATTAACATTACCGTATTTTGTCACCAGAAGTTAATATTATGGATGACTGCAACATCTGTAGCGCTTAGCTTCAGGCCTTAAGATAGGGGACGTTACACAAATGCTATTTAAATTAGAGATAAGGATAGCCCTAAACACTATTCCTTTGGTGTTAAGCATGGAACAAATGTCCACACCACCATAATTAATAATGTCAGCTAAGGGAAACCCCATCTCAAATTCTTTTATAAATTTCTTCAAAAAATCCGTTGAATAAATCTCTTTTATTTATGAAAATCTCCTTTACTACAATTCCAAATCCAATTATAAAACTATTTAAAATCTCCTAGTTTATTTATAAAACACTTTTATAAATATCAAACACCATTTATAAAACCCTTTTACAAATATTCAAAATCATTTGTTAAACTCTTTTATAAATATACAAATCACTTATAAAACTATTTTAAAAATATCCAAAACATTTATAAAACTCTTTCCCAAATTTCAAGATCCCTTTTCAATTTATAAATCTCCTTTTATAAACTTTCCATAATTAAAACAAAACTTCTTTAATAAACTTTAATCAATAAAGTTCCTTTGATAAAAATCAATTTGTTATTAAAACGCCTTTAAATAAACATCTCATTATTTAAACATTCTTCATTTAATTATCTTTAAATCCCTTTAAACAAAATAATGATTTTAAACCATCATTTCAAAAGTATTAAACCAACTTCAAACATTTCTAATAAAATAATTGCTAAATTATCCTTTAAATACCATATCTAAAATGATAATAACTTTAAACCATTTTCAAAAAGGATAAAATTTAAATATTTAACTTCACAAGTTCGGAAAGAGGCTTAGCTACCATAATGGTTCACATTTAATTAAGTTTAACTTTCTAAGTTATAACATGGGTATTTACATAACAAGCAGATATGTAAAAGAGATCAACCAATAACAACCATCAACATATAGGTAAATGTCCAAGTTACCATAATAGCAGAATTGGGTTTTTGTATTCTGCTTAAATAGATGTCAACATAATATACTCAGTGAATTATGGCAGAATGGTGGTTTATTCTACCAAGTAGATGTTTAATATAACATAATTAGCAGAATGGTGTTTTATTCTCCTAAACAAATGTCATTAGGTTCTCATATTCAACTGGGTTACTTAAAGGAAATCAACAAAGAAATCCGTTGGATAAAAGCATTCTTTAACAGATAACTTGCTTTAAATAAAAAAGGACCTTCACAACAAGCGATTTAAAATAAAAACCTTTAATCAGTAATTAAATAATAGTTAAACCCTTTGCTTAATAATGATTGAACATTCAATTAATCATTAAACAATAATTAACTTTAAATAACTAATTAATTAACAATCATCCTCTTAAATAAGGAATGAACTATTAATTTAATCTCAAATAATAAGTAAATAATACTTAAACCTCAATTTATAATTAAATTATACTTAAATCCTCCGTTAATAGTTAAATAATAAATTAAACCTTCATTTAAGAATATTAAATCTTAACTAAGTCTTAAATTAATTAGTAATTAATTAAATATTTAAACCCTTTCTTAAATAATAATTATCCTTTAATTATTAATTTAATTATAATTAATATTTAAATAATAATTATCTTTAATTAATTAACTAATTATAATTAATTTACTTAATTTATAATTAAGTATAGTTTCCTTCGTTAACTAATGATTAAGTACTAATTACTTCAACTTAAATAATTAGTTAAATAATCATTAAATAAATAAAAAATTAATTAATAATTACTTTATATTACTTAAAGCAAGTTTGAAAACACTTTTCTAATATATACTTAAGTTGAACACTATTAAATTTTTACAAAAATAATTCGTTTTGCGAACTACCTCCATAGCGAACATCGCTATACGACTCGTAACTTTTAAAACTTGTTTTTATGAATCAAATAGTTTAAAATCTTACGCTTTTACTTAAACCCATTTTCTAACTTGGAAAAACTTTTTAAAAACTAAAAGTAAAATTTAAAAACTTTTATAAAACTTTTGGAATCACTTAAGTAAAACAAACTTAAAAAGCAAGGGATTTCTACATCGCTTGTACACAACTCAATGCTAACTTCTTTACATACATAAACTAAACCATACATTCACATGTCATAAACAAGCCATGAGCCAGATTCCAACTTTCAATCCATTCACACTTTATTTTAACTTAGATTCCTAAGTTGAACTAAATATCACATCCAAGTATATAAGTACACATACAAAACAACATCATATTCAACCGATTAAGCCATGATTTAGCAATAAGATATACAAAATAATTAAAGTTAGGAACTTTAAGTAAAGTAGCGAGCTTTACTCACCAAAAGCTATCCACTTTTAACCCAAATTCTGACTAACATTTGAATACGACCTTAGATCCTTGCTTTTAACTTAGGAAAGTAAGTTTTAAAGGCCTTAAGGCCTTAAGTAGGTTCGGCTATGCATAGAAAGGATTCGGCCATGCATAGAAAGTGCGCATGGTCTTGTATGGTGATGGGGCATTGGACTTGCTTTATGAAGGAGGGAAGGTATAGGAAGAAAAGTAAGGATTTAAACAAGTTTTCATGAATTTTAAAAGTGATAAAGTTAAGATTTTTAACTTTAAGAAAATCCTAGGAAGCCATGAAAGTTTATGTGGAGTTTTTGGAGGAAGTGCAAAAATTAAGAATGAAAGGAAAATGAGAAAAAAAATCATGGAATGGTTTTTATATAGAGTACATAAGGTGAATTACCATAACACCCCTTAGTATGTAACCTCCACAAATTAAATGCCATGTCATCAAGCCTTGCTCCCCCTATCGTCCCACCTGTCCTTGCTTGTCCTCCATCATTTTCATGCTCCAACATGAATTAATTAAGATATGTACTTATGTTAGCATATGTTTCACTTTAACCTTTTCCATTTTATTTTTATTTCAAATTTTTTATAAAAGGTCACTGTGACGACCCGCCTTTTCAACCCTCGAAAAATCGACACTAAAACATTAACAATATTCACGAGCCGCAAATTCAAGTGCCGAAGAGGTAGATGATCAGGGGTAAAAGATAATAAAGATAGAAGGTAGAAACCACTGATTCTCACATCGTATAGAAATACTTAATAATTTTACATATAGATAGTACGTACAATCATTCTCAAAATGTATTAAAGTTATGGCAAGTTGTGACAACCCACCCCGTAATAGACTTAAATTTTGACCCAAAAAGGCCCATCGAAACTTAGATCCATTATAAGGCAAGCTGTTGGTAGCAAAAAGAAATAACATTGCAGAGTCATAAATAATCTTTCAAAACTCACAACAGATGGAACAAAATATAATATTAAAGTGTACCCATTTATTTCAAAACCATAAAAATGTCATAATACAAAATTCTATAAAAACCTATAACATAATATCCCTTATATGGGTACACATAAAAGCAAGTAATAATAAAAATACTGCGACAAGCCAAGCTTCTCCATCTCTAAGCATGGTCACTGCCATCACTTCGTCATTAACCTGTGTTGTACTGAGACGGGTGTTAGGAAAACAAGTGTTGGTTGAATAAAAACCTGGAGTCTTACCTTTTCAGTACTTTGGCGGTATATTTTAAAATAAGAATATGTCTATGAATATAAAACCATTAAAATCATTTAGTACTTCTTTATAAAGAAAGGAAGCAGGTCCAACCACTTAATACCTTCGATTCCAGAAGTCAATCCCATATCCCAATCATACGTCATAAAAAGCTAATAATGTGACAGAAGATACCCACGCCACTTAATACTTCCAAATTGAAAATAAGCAAATCCCGTCATTTAAGGCCTATTTCTAGAAACATGTTCCTCAATGGTACTATCTAGCTGACATTTTATGGAATCTCATAAACCACTTAATGCTTCCAAGTGGAAAATAGGCAGACCCCATCATTTAAGGCCTAATCCAGAAAAGGACCCCTATAGAGATACCACCTAATGTAACTTATTGGCCATTTAATACTTCATTAAGGGAAAAAGGTGGGTCCAATCACTTAATACCTCAAACCCCGAAGCAGGTCCTTTGTCTTATGGCACATACCCATAATGACATCTCAAATCAGTTCGCTATTTGTAGGAACCGGCAGCCAGATTAGCCGGGCATATTTTCCCTACATAATCTGAACTGACCTCATGTCATTATAAATATTTATCATAAGGATCTCATATCAATAAAAGTGTACACAACTGCTAATAGCCTCAAAGTAAAGGGCAGACTTCAATCATGTAACTCTATTGACCACTCATTCCTATGACTTAGCCATACGTTAATTATTCTATACACACACACACTCATCTAACCGTTTCATGAATAAGGACTTATAAGAAATCTTCCTTATTAAGCCTTACAGTAATAATTAGACTATATAAGAGTTCCCCTTATTTTTGGCTCAAAATAAATTATCTTCCTAATGGGGGAAATAAATGTAAATAAATGCCTAATTAACTATGCCGTATACGCAATAGTTATATGTTAATTAAGTACATAGAAGTAAATAAATATTCGCGCCTAATAAATTCTAAATGCATGGATTTTATGCTCTAAACTAGCGTTAAATGTCAATTCCTTAACCAATTATTATTACAAGTCCTTTTCTTAAATTTCTCAAGATCATGGAGTTATAATGTTCAAAACAGGGAATAAATATTCATAATCAAAAACACATTTGTAAATAAAATAAAAACTCAATTTATTGCACCAATTCAATGAAATATCTTAAACAATAAGAATTGCAATTTAAACCTCATATTCTATTCATCTCCTCTTTCTATAAAGAAATAGATAAGAATAAGAGGTGTAAACTACGAATAAAATTCGTAATCTATACCCCTTATTTTATTGAAGCTAATTTAACCCAAAGAAGAAAGAGAAGCGGAATAGACTATGAAATTACCAAAAATTGCATAAACAAAACAAATTCAATCAAATTAATATAAATAATTGAGGATCTCAACATAGAATTGACATTTCGAAATAAAATAGAATTTTGCGGGTTTTATCTATCATATTTTGAAAATCCCTAAGACATATTGAAATCCAAAAGAAATACACTAAAAAATTGATGAAAAGAAATAATAAGGTTTCCACTCAAGATTAGCCTTAACTTTACTCAAATGGATTTATAGCCTTTCGATCTCTTCCAGAATCTATCTCTTTTGATATACATACAAATAGTAGAGAAAAGTTATATATATTCATTAGATTCAGAATAATTGGAGAAGAACAGTATACAAATAGATTGGAGGCAGAAGAAATAAATAGGAAATAGGTTGAATCCTTACCTGAATTCTGTACGGAGTTTCTGAATCTTATTAAAGATATAGCAATGGCAGAGTTTCGTCATATTACCTAAAATAATATAAATAAAAGTGGAGAGGAAAGGGTTCTATTTATAGGAGTTGAAATGCTCTAGAGTCGTAGGATGGAAGTAGGTAGGAAAAGGATAAATCTGGAGTGCACAATCCTAATAAAACATAACTTAAAACCCCGCCATTGACAACTGTTGTTGCCAAGTGGTCGACCGCCCTTGGGCAACCAGTTGACCGCTACGGTCGACTAGTTGACCTATTCAGATCGACTGCTCTTTTATTCAGGGGCGTTTATTTTTCTTTCCATTGTCGTATTATTTTATTCCCTAATTAACTTTTCATTAAACATTTACTAAGCCCCCAAACTAATTTTTTAAATTTAAATCCTAAATTTGATTTCTCATATGAATTTGAATTCAAACTAAATTAATTTAAATCTGAGAGCTTCAAACGCTCATAACTTCCTTGTTTGAGATCCGTTTTCAGCATATTATATACAAAAACAATTAGAATTTCACCACGAACGCAACGGTATGACTTTCGTGATAAAATTCTGACTTTTATAAAATTTACATTTTCTACCGTATCACATTTAATTTAATTTACATCATTTATTCGTGGTTCATTTTAAGGGCATTACATTCTTCCATAAATTTCATCCCGAAATATTTCAAGAGGTGAACAGCGTAAAGCATAATAACATCCATGTTATACAACCATGTTATCTATACAACCATCTACTCAACCAATATTGTACTATGATTATGTACTGTAAACATACTAACATGAGTTTAATCCTAGCGTAAGTGTGTAATCGTGTCATGAAAGTATGTACGCAAATACCCTAAACATGCATAAAAATTTCTATATGAATTTAAAGTAGTTGTAAAGTGTAGCAACCATCTCCTACCCTCCAATCTAGCAACCACGATGCAACCAAAATTCTAATTTTGGAGAGAAAATTTGAGAGAACATTTTCCAGAAAAAGGTTTTGGACAATGAGTCCTTATGCCTCCCGTCATATTTTCTCACCATTGTACTCGAACAAATCTAATTTTTTATTGCGGAGCTTTTTTGTGATAACCCGGGTTTTGGAATATTTGTAACTGATAAATTAACTAGATTTATTAGTAGAAATACTGATTTATAAGTTAAATAAAATTTCTGGTAATGGAAATATATATATGAATAAGTATTGGTTTGAAATCCTCCTAGTATAATTATTTAAATTGGCAAAATTAATATTTCCAAACAATGATAATAATATGCTGTTTATATATATAGATATAAATAGATTTTTTTTTAGTAAAATAAATACCAAAGCTTTATAAAACATTTTAAATAAAATAAAGACAAGTGTTAAGATGTTAACACCCAAATTAACAAAAGTAAATCATTTAACATAAGGAATTTATAAATAAGTCTTTATATATTTGTAAGTTTTAAAATGCATAGAATTAACATTTATAATAAATAAATTTATTGTTTGACAATTGTAACTTTTATGCCATGCAAATTTACAAGTGGCCAATATGTTTTCTTTTCAAATTTATAATGAAGAAAAAAAAAATCAAAGAAATTAAACCAGGTTTTCATCTTCTTGCCACCTAAAAAAAAAACCTGGAAATCAAAAGAAAAAAAAACAACTGATTCAAACATTCGCCTGAAATCATCAAGCAACTTCAGATTAGTTTTTGAAAGCCTTAAATCTTCTCAGCAATTCAAAGATTCTAGTAAAAACAAGATCATCTCAAACCTCAATAAGCTGAGCAATCAAGCAAATTCGAATTTAAGCCAAAGATTTAAAAGTTGCAAATAAATTCAAACAAGTCCAGATTCAACTCTAATACCAGAAAATCAACTCAACAACAAAATTCAATTCCAGATCAAAACTCAAGTAATTCCAGATTTAAAGAAACTTCCAAGTTCTCTGTTCAAATAAAAAGGTGAGTAAACTTTTAGAACTTGATATATATATCGAATTGGAATGTGATGAATCATTGAAGTATGATGGGAATTTTGTTGTGCATATTTTTAAAAATGATTTATGTATACAAATGGGTGTTAGTATATGTGTTCAGGTCTGGAACAGGCTTGCATGTCTCTGTTTTAAACATTTCAGGATTGAAAACCTGATTAAAAACTCAAACCTTCCACTTAAGTGATTTTTAGTCCTTAATCTCTGTACATAGTTTGTTTGTATGTGAGTAAACATTTATCTGGAAGTTTAGGCTTGTTTATCATGATGTAGATGATAGGTTGTTGATCTAATATGGTGGAACATTTTTGCATGGGTGGATTTAGGTGTTTACATAAAGATACATATGAGTTAAACCTGTTCATGTCTGGAAATAGGAAGATTTCAGTCTCTGAAATCATTTTTCATAGGCTAAACTAACTTTGAAAAATTCAATTCTCTTATAATCTCTAAGTGCATGTCTGGAACAGACATATCATATCTCTGTTAAAAATACTACAGTTTAAAAACCTGGTCTAAAATTCAAATTATCAACCTAAAATGATTTCTGGTCTTGATCTTTAATAAGAAAATGTTCAAGTGTAAATAACATCACTTTTAAAAATAAAGTCTGGGAAAATACTGGTTAACATTTTCGAATTTAAAACATTACATAGAAAATCCTTCAATAACTTAAATTTTGATTTTCAAATCTTTATGCTTTGACTTTATGCCCAGATTCGTTATCAAAAAGGTTGAATTTTAAAATAAATTTGTAGATTTTTAAGTTGTCAAGTATTGAGAAATTTTGGGTTGATCGAATTTTGGTTTTGGGAAAAATTCTGGTAATCGGCGTTGAGATGGGGGTCAGGGTTGTTGTCAGAGATGGCCTAGGCAATGGGAATCACTGGAAAAATAGTTGAGGACTTTATTATTGGCCATGGTGGCCATGAAGCATTGGACTAGGGCTTGGGAAGTTAGTTCTGTCGAGTTTAATGGCGAGGTGATTTCGCCCAAATGGATGTGTCGAGTTCGATCGCATGGCAAGGGATCGAGGCGAGGAGTTGTAGTGATGCTCTGGGAGGAGGGCCGGAGTTTCCAGCTGCCGTGATCGTCGTGGCGAACTAGTTTTGTCAGTGTGGTATTGGGTTCTGTCGTCGCCAGAGTGCTCTATTTACGTTGGTCGATGGTTGCATCGATCTGAGAGTTCATACGTGATGCCGAGATGATCGCCGACTTGGTAGCGTCGTCGACAGGGAGACAGCGACGTCCAGACACTCGTGCACGTGTACCATGCACGTTTGAGTATCAGCTGTCGAAGGAAGTTTGGGGGAAGAAGGCTTTGTCTAGAAGTGAACTCGAAGAAATTGGTGAGGCAACTCGGGAAATTTGGGGTAGGGCTCGGGTTTGAAATTGTTTCGAGCCTGGTTTTAAAATTTAAAGTAAACAAGTACAATTTTTTTTTAAGAAAAACCTGTAACAGTTTTTAAATAAAAAGCAAAGACAATTTTATTTCAAATTTCAAAAGCAGTTATAAAGTTACATTCAAATAATTATAAAGTAATGTTTAAACCATATTTCAAATTATATTTTTATAATTAAGTTTAAAGGATATGATAAATTGAGATTTCAAAGATAAATATTTGTTTAAGTTAATATTAGTATATTTGAAAAGGGTTTCCAAAGATTTTAAATGTATAAAAAGTTAAGTGTTTAAATTGTCTTGTTAAAAGTAAGATTTCATTTCAAATATAAAAATTGATTTCTAAATTGGTTTTAATAAAGTAAAGGATTGAAGTAAGTATTTAATATAAATGCAAAGTTTATTCTTAATTAGCTAGAGTGAGATTAATTAAAGATTAATAATTGAAGGTTAATTACTATTTGTAATTAAGGATAATTATTAAATGAAGTAATTAGTGGAAATGAATGTGACTAAGAAATAAGTTTGTATTAGTAATCTGTATTAATAATGTGAGTTATAAATTATTGGTATTAATAATTCAATTAATCAAGGATGATTAATTAAGATGGATAATTATTGGGAGATTAATTAATTAGTTTGTAATTAACTAATAAGTAGAATTTAAAGGAAATTGAAGTAATAAATTTGATTCATTTATGGTTAATTAAATTAATTAAGAGATGTGTGGTTGATTAATCTTATAAATGACTGAATCATATTATACCTTAGATTAGTAGATATCTCTGGTGTGATGTGTGATGCTATGTGGTATTATATGTTGGGTTAAAACAATAACATCTTGTATTTAAATTTTTGAATTGTATTTCATTAGAAAACTTGGGTTAAGAGGACATTGGATTCGAAGAGACCGGAGTCGGGTATTAGTAAATAACCGAAACCACTTCGACTAGTAATCTATAATTCTTTAAGATTTGATTTGAAAATCAAATAGGCTGGAATGAAATAAATTGAGTAATCTGGACCATTGGAAATAAGTGACGGAACTTAGATATTATTTTGTGAAATAATTGTTTGAATATAATAAGTAAGAACTCGTAGAAGATACGAGTTACCCTGGTTTTAAATAAGTTTTATAACCTAGTATTTCATGTTAGATGAGTTTACTCACGCTGGTTTCCAGCCTGACCCGGGTGTTACTTTGATGTAATGCTCGGGTCAGACCGAGTATTACAGATTTCAGGTAAGGACGTTCTGGAGCTCAGGAGGCGAGTTGGATGGCAGGAACGTATGGAGTGTGATATATTGTTAATTCTTGGGACGAGTTATTTTAACTGTCCAGTGATTGAAAATGTTGTAACTCTGATGTATTAAAATGTAATTGACTGATACAGTTTTCTTTGTATAACTGATATTATTATTTGATATTGTATTTTGATCTGCTGTGAATGTGAGAATCTGTGTCTTCTTCTGTTCTTTCTTCTATCTCTTTTCTTTTTCTTCTAACTATCTGGAAATTTCGAGTAAGAAATTTCCGGGTCGTTACATTTGGTATCAGAGCCAGGTTTAAGCGAGAACCTTGGCTCTGTTGGGATTACTCATTAAAGAATAGGGTCAATGGTACCCTAGAATGAGTTGCGTGTATATATATATATATATGAGAGCGTATTTGTTATTTTCATATATAAAGATTTCAAATGATTTTTATATAAGATTATATTTGATATATAAAGCAATATTTGTATAAATATTAAAGAAATTGGTTGTTGAATCATTAAAATTAAATAAAATAATGAGAATTAAGTGGTAATAGTAATACAACCAAATTGAAATTGAATGAAGATAAGTTTGAAATGGATCCAAACTAAAATTAAAATCTTGAATTGTAGAAGTGTTATCAGAATAAAGATAATAATAAATTGGTTTCCAGATATGATAATCTTGGTTATTATCATAAATGGTAGTTGTGTTTAATAATGAATGTTGTTAATAATTAAGCAAAATGAAATGTTTTAGGGAAATAAACTTTTAGGTAAGTATGATTTATAAATTTGAATTGAAGATAATTTTAAATTGTGAAATTTTAAATCTAAATCCAGAAAACTTGAAATTGTTTTAAAGAAGTTTGTTTTGAAATTAAAACCCAAAGTAAAGTAAGTTTTTAAACTTAAAAGGGGAAAGACTATTAATCTGAAGTTTAAAATTTGAATGGGAATTCAAATTGTGAAAAGTTGACCGGATTAAGTAAATTTAACTTGAAGGAAGTTAAATAAGTTTGAATAAATAACTTGAATTGGAAATTTCAAGATGAAATTTAAATTTAACTTGGATAGTTAAATGGTTAATTTAAATGGGAGTTATGAGTGATCTCAAAATGGGTTTGAGATCTGGAAATTGAAAATGGATAATAAATTAGAATCTGAAGATTAAATTGTTTTTGAATTCTTATTTGAAATTTGAAATAAGTTAAGTAAATATAATTTTTAAAATGGAATTTTGAAATTTGAATTCAGAATTAAATGGTTTAAAGATTTAATTTGTTTAAAAAAAAAAGGTTGAATTAATTTAAAAATAAAGGAATTGTGATTTAAGGAATTAAATCAATATTTAAAAATTTTAACTCGAATTTATATAATTCGAGATAGTTTAAAATTGAGATTTAAATTGAATTAGTTCAAACTGAATTTGATTTGAATAAATGGGAATTGGGATTAATTCATATAGAACTTGAAATGATTTGAAATTTAAGTGGATTCAATTTGAAATTAGTTTGAATAATTTGAAATTGTAATTAAAGTGAATATGTTTAAAATCAAATGGAATTTGATTTGGAATTTGGAAAGGAATTAAGATTAATTCAACTTGAATTGGGATTGAATCAAATTCAATTGAAATTGAAGTATTGAGTTAATTTAAATGGAAGTAGAAATTTAAATTGAATTGATGGGAAATTAATTGGAAATGGAGATTGGGAAATTAAACAGTTTGGCTCTGGATTATTTTCAAAATAAATTGTTTTAATACAAATATATTTTTCCAAATTATTTACTATATAATTTTTCTTCTTAAACCCCAAACTATCTTATACTTATTTTACAATTATTTTGGAACTATTTAACTATTTTGGATCTGTCTTATAAATTAATTACTATTTTTCAGTTACTTATATCTAATCACTATTTTAAAAACTATTTTGCAATTATCTAACTATTTTATACCTACTTAACTATTTTACAACTATTTTACAAACTAATAACTATTTTTCAACTACTTACCTATTTTAAACCTTTTCAAGCTATTTTTAAATTTAAATAAGTCAAAGTTCAAACTGTTTGTAATTGAAGTAATAACTCAATTGGAAATGCAAGCAATTGAGAATAAGTGAATGGAATTAAAGGAAATATGAATAGAAAAGATAATTGATTTAGCTAAAAAAATCAATAATGATAAATACGTAGGATATACGTATATTATTCTATTCGCATAGTGATTTGATCCAGATTCGAACACAGAATTTCGAGATAGTATTATCGATCCGAGTTGGGATTTTTCGCTCGATTTTCGACGGCGAACCTGGATATGGATTTTTGATTGGTTCTGGATATTCTCTATCATAGCTACGACTATGCAAGGAGATTGACGGATTCTGGTCAAGAAACCAGATCTTAGTCCGCACTAGGGAGTCGGGTGGACGATACTAGTTCGGAAGAGAAATTGTGTGATCGAAGAGCGATCAGATTGATATTGCGTACGAATGATATGAGTACATCGTACGGGTTTGAATGAAATTGATATTGGAAATTTGTGGATAAAATTGTAAAATGGTTTTGAAATAGAAGGGTATATTTTGAAAAATAAATGATGAAATAAAATGGGAGTTAAATATTTCTGTGATTAGAACTCATTTTATAGAAAGGTGATATGGTTAATAACTGTATAAAATATTTATCAAATTTGAATATTTGATTTGGAATAAAACAAAGTTATATATCTTTGTTATATAAGATAAATATTCCCTTATTGAATCTAGCCAGAATAAAAAGGGATTTTGGAAGTATTTGAAGTATAAAAGAGGTTTTATACAAGTTGAGGTGATCCAAAGATTTTTAAAGTCATATATATCTATATATATATAAAGGATATTATGAGAATGATTTTGGAAAAGGTTTTGAGAACCTATGAATTTGGAAATGGCTTTTGATCTTTGAGAAAAATCAGTTTTGGGAATTTGGAAAGCCAAGTTTGGAACTATCGATTTTGGATATCGATTTTGTGTAAAGGAGATTTTGATATAAATCATAAAGGATATGATTTGAAGATACTATAAGTATATAGTATAAAGTGTTTTGTGAATAGCTCTGGGGAAAAAGCCGCTTCCTTGAAATGAACTTCTCAGGAGTGCCACTGGGTGGTACTGCCTTGAACCCCAAGGGGGGATTCTAAAGTTAATCCTGTGAGGAGTCCGGAATAAACTAGTTCCTGAGGATTATTTGTGTAGCGAAAGTCGAGGGGCTGGTGCCCACAGAGGCATTTGGGTTATGCTGTGACGACAGTGTAACTCAATGTCACTGCGATCTACTGCAGACCATAGCGAAAGTCATGTGTGCCGCTGAGAGCCAACTGTCTACGTTTGATTTTATATCGGTAGACTGTGACACTATGGTAACATAGCGAAAGTCGTTTGTGCCGCTGAGAGCCAACTGTCTACGTTTGATTTTATATCGGTAGACTGCGACCTATGTGGGAGAAGTTTCATTTTGACAGCGAAATCGTGTGTGCCGCTGAGAGCCAACAGTTACATGGACTTTTGCTGCGATGGCAACGTAACCCTGGAATGTAACTGCGATCTGTTGTGGGTTCCATGCTGTCATCAGTTACATGGACTTTTGCTGCGATGGCAACGTAACCCGTGATGTAACTGTGACCATGGATGGGGGTGATGATTTCCAGAGCATTCTCACCAAAGATATTTCCTCTATTTTCAAAAATGTTTTCTATAATTTCAATAAATTATTTTCCAAGTATTTTTCACTGGGTGTTGAAAACGGGTCTGCTACGTACTTATAGATTTTCAGTCTTACGCCTGATCAACGTATGACCGAATTTCTGTGAGAACAAGGATGGATTTGTGAGACATCGAGTTATAAAAAGTATTTTATAAAACTATTTTGGTAATATTATATAAATTTTAAAGTGTTTTAAAATTTTTAATGAAAGAGTTTATAGTTGAAATTGATCAAAGAGTAATTTAACTGAAATAGTAGAATAATTAAAATTCTGGCTTCGTTCCTTTTCGAGGACGAAAAGATTTAAAGGGGGGAGGAATGTGATAACCCGGGTTTTGGAATATTTGTAACTGATAAATTAACTAGATTTATTAGTAGAAATACTGATTTATAAGTTAAATAAAATTTCTGGTAATGGAAATATATATATGAATAAGTATTGGTTTGAAATCCTCCTAGTATAATTATTTAAATTGGCAAAATTAATATTTCCAAACAATGATAATAATATGCTGTTTATATATATAGATATAAATAGATTTTTTTTTAGTAAAATAAATACCAAAGCTTTATAAAACATTTTAAATAAAATAAAGACAAGTGTTAAGATGTTAACACCCAAATTAACAAAAGTAAATCATTTAACATAAGGAATTTATAAATAAGTCTTTATATATTTGTAAGTTTTAAAATGCATAGAATTAACATTTATAATAAATAAATTTATTGTTTGACAATTGTAACTTTTATGCCATGCAAATTTACAAGTGGCCAATATGTTTTCTTTTCAAATTTATAATGAAGAAAAAAAAATCAAAGAAATTAAACCAGGTTTTCATCTTCTTGCCACCTAAAAAAAACCTGGAAATCAAAAGAAGAAAAAAAACAACTGATTCAAACATTCGCCTGAAATCATCAAGCAACTTCAGATTAGTTTTTGAAAGCCTTAAATCTTCTCAGCAATTCAAAGATTCCAGTAAAAACAAGATCATCTCAAACCTCAATAAGCTGAGCAATCAAGCAAATTCAAATTTAAGCCAAAGATTTAAAAGATGCAAATAAATTCAAACAAGTCCAGATTCAACTCTAATACCAGAAAATCAACTCAACAACAAAATTCAATTCCAGATCAAAACTCAAGTAATTCCAGATTTAAAGAAACTTCCAAGTTCTCTGTTCAAATAAAAAGGTGAGTAAACTTTTAGAACTTGATATATATATCGAATTGGAATGTGATGAATCATTGAAGTATGATGGGAATTTTGTTGTGCATATTTTTAAAAATGATTTATGTATACAAATGGGTGTTAGTATATGTGTTCAGGTCTGGAACAGGCTTGCATGTCTCTGTTTTAAACATTTCAGGATTGAAAACCTGATTAAAAACTCAAACCTTCCACTTAAGTGATTTTTAGTCCTTAATCTCTGTACATAGTTTGTTTGTATGTGAGTAAACATTTATCTGGAAGTTTAGGCTTGTTTATCATGATGTAGATGATAGGTTGTTGATCTAATATGGTGGAACATTTTTGCATGGGTGGATTTAGGTGTTTACATAAAGATACATATGAGTTAAACCTGTTCATGTCTGGAAATAGGAAGATTTCAGTCTCTGAAATCATTTTTCATAGGTTAAACTAACTTTAAAAAATTCAATTCTCTTATAATCTCTAAGTGCATGTCTGGAACAGACATATCATATCTCTGTTAAAAATACTACAGTTTAAAAACCTGGTCTAAAATTCAAATTATCAACCTAAAATGATTTCTGGTCTTGATCTTTAATAAGAAAATGTTCAAGTGTAAATAACATCACTTTTAAAAATAAAGTCTGGGAAAATACTGGTTAACATTTTCGAATTTAAAACATTACATAGAAAATCCTTCAATAACTTAAATTTTGATTTTCAAATCTTTATTCTTTGACTTTATGCCCAGATTCGTTATCAAAAAGGTTGAATTTTAAAATAAATTTGTAGATTTTTAAGTTGTCAAGTATTGAGAAATTTTGGGTTGATCGAATTTTGGTTTTGGGAAAAATTCTGGTAATCGGCGTTGAGATGGGGGTCAGGGTTGTTGTCACAGATGGCCTAGGCAATGGGAATCACTGGAAAAATAGTTGAGGACTTTATTATTGGCCATGGTGGCCATGAAGCATTGGACTAGGGCTTGGGAAGTTAGTTCTGTCGAGTTTAATGGCGAGGTGATTTCGCCCAAATGGATGTGTCGAGTTCGATCGCATGGCAAGGGATCGAGGCGAGGAGTTGTAGTGATGCTCTGGGAGGAGGGCCGGAGTTTCCAGCTGCCGTGATCGTCGTGGCGAACTAGTTTTGTCAGTGTGGTATTGGGTTCTGTCGTCGCCAGAGTGCTCTATTTACGTTGGTCGATGGTTGCATCGATCTGAGAGTTCATACGTGATGCCGAGATGATCGCCGACTTGGTAGCGTCGTCGACAGGGAGACAGCGACGTCCAGACACTCGTGCACGTGTACCATGCACGTTTGAGTATCAGCTGTCGAAGGAAGTTTGGGGGAAGAAGGCTTTGTCTAGAAGTGAACTCGAAGAAATTGGTGAGGCAACTCGGGAAATTTGGGGTAGGGCTCGGGTTTGAAATTGTTTCGAGCCTGGTTTTAAAATTTAAAGTAAACAAGTACAATTTTTTTTTTTAAGAAAAACCTGTAACAGTTTTTAAATAAAAAGCAAAGACAATTTTATTTCAAATTTCAAAAGCAGTTATAAAGTTACATTCAAATAATTATAAAGTAATGTTTAAACCATATTTCAAATTATATTTTTATAATTAAGTTTAAAGGACATGATAAATTGAGATTTCAAAGATAAATATTTGTTTAAGTTAATATTAGTATATTTGAAAAGGGTTTCCAAAGATTTTAAATGTATAAAAAGTTAAGTGTTTAAATTGTCTTGTTAAAAGTAAGATTTCATTTCAAATATAAAAATTGATTTCTAAATTGGTTTTAATAAAGTAAAGGATTGAAGTAAGTATTTAATATAAATGCAAAGTTTATTCTTAATTAGCTAGAGTGAGATTAATTAAAGATTAATAATTAAAGGTTAATTACTATTTGTAATTAAGGATAATTATTAAATGAAGTAATTAGTGGAAATGAATGTGACTAAGAAATAAGTTTGTATTAGTAATCTGTATTAATAATGTGAGTTATAAATTATTGGTATTAATAATTCAATTAATCAAGGATGATTAATTAAGATGGATAATTATTGGGAGATTAATTAATTAGTTTGTAATTAACTAATAAGTAGAATTTAAAGGAAATTGAAGTAATAAATTTGATTCATTTATGGTTAATTAAATTAATTAAGAGATGTGTGGTTGATTAATCTTATAAATGACTGAATCATATTATACCTTAGATTAGTAGATATCTCTGGTGTGATGTGTGATGCTATGTGGTATTATATGTTGGGTTAAAACAATAACATCTTGTATTTAAATTTTTGAATTGTATTTCATTAGAAAACTTGGGTTAAGAGGACATTGGATTCGAAGAGACCGGAGTCGGGTATTAG
Source organism: Allium fistulosum (assembly GCA_030737815.1). Taxonomy (NCBI): domain Eukaryota; kingdom Viridiplantae; phylum Streptophyta; class Magnoliopsida; order Asparagales; family Amaryllidaceae; genus Allium; species Allium fistulosum. The sequence continues at coordinate 1,285,997,022 of CM060904.1, forward strand.
TAAATAACCGAAACCACTTCGACTAGTAATCTATAATTCTTTAAGATTTGATTTGAAAATCAAATAGGCTGGAATGAAATAAATTGAGTAATCTGGACCATTGGAAATAAGTGACGGAACTTAGATATTATTTTGTGAAATAATTGTTTGAATATAATAAGTAAGAACTCGTAGAAGATACGAGTTACCCTGGTTTTAAATAAGTTTTATAACCTAGTATTTCATGTTAGATGAGTTTACTCACGCTGGTTTCCAGCCTGACCCGGGTGTTACTTTGATGTAATGCTCGGGTCAGACCGAGTATTACAGATTTCAGGTAAGGACGTTCTGGAGCTCAGGAGGCGAGCTGGATGGCAGGAACGTATGGAGTGTGATATATTGTTAATTCTTGGGACGAGTTATTTTAACTGTCCAGTGATTGAAAATGTTGTAACTCTGATGTATTAAAATGTAATTGACTGATACAGTTTTCTGTGTATAACTGATATTATTATTTGATATTGTATTTTGATCCGCTGCGAATGTGAGAATCTGTGTCTTGTTCTGTTCTTTCTTCTATCTCTTTTCTTTTTCTTCTAACTATCTGGAAATTTCGAGTAAGAAATTTCCGGGTCGTTACATTTTTAGTTCTGTGCTCTACGGTGTATGCAGTGACACATGACATTTATCGGCTACGTGTTAAAATCCCCAAATCGATTAGGCTCTACAACAATTGCTATGCTATGAAGGTATTTCCTCAAATGCATAAACCTCATGGACTCCAGGTAATAAAAAAGTTTTCTTGTTTTTCCCCATATTGGTAGAAGGCCCAATAAATCTGGTGCTTACTTTCAAACTATCCAAATCATATGCTACCTAATCAATTCCGACTTTCCATAGTATCGTAATACAAATCTATCCCAAGTATAATTTGTCGATGGTTTCTCACCAACAATTTGACAACTTGTATGGCCTCCTGAAAATAATTCTTCAAGGGTGCCATACTAATCGTCCATTAATGACTACAATCCTATTGAATTCAATTAAGGGTAAGCGCTACTCCTAATGTCCTCCAAAGTCCAAGATGCAAGCTTTTAACAAATCCTTCAGGTTCCCATCCATTCCTTCAGTTTGTCCATTAGTCTTCAGTCGGTAAGCGATGGTCCGATTCAACGAAGTTCCTAAAGCTACTAGCAAACCCTCTAAATTTGCTAGTAAACTAATGGTCCTTATCAGTAACGATGTAGAGCGTAATTCCATAAAGTTGTGTTAGAGTGTTGCGGTTCCACTGCTTCTAACGGAAAACTTTTACCACCTACTTCTTAATCCTTGACCGATAGGAAATTCCTTTCTCATTCCTATACATTTTCTCTTTTCCTTGCACGGTGGCATTTTGTGTGCTAAATACCTTATGTTTCCCAAAATCTAAAGATTTGAGATCGAAACATTTACTCACTTTAGGCTGCTAACCTAATTTCCTCATTTACCTCCACATTTACCTATGGTCTATTGCTAGTTAAGTGTTCCCATAAAATGTCTTTATTTAGTTTTCTTCCCAACATATATTAAGTGTTTTAAATCCCATTCATAAAGGCTACATAGGAATAAAATGGGAATATATCTTATACCACATTATCCACTTTTTTAATAACTAAGGAAGACAACTAGCGAGTATAATGCAAGAACTCCAAAAGAAAATTCTACTAGAAGTTGTCATTTATTATCAGCTAATATAAATGTTGTTGAGGTCCTACCACTCCATTCTAAATTTAGATGGTCTATCTTTAATATTTCATTCCATTGCTCCTAATTTTCTTAATTTCCCCTTCTTTTTTTGGTTTTTGATAAATATGGTCCATTTATTGCCTCAATTAATATCCATAGCAGCTGATCATTACTGTAATCCTTCTTCAATCTTTTTAACATTCTTTAAGTTTCCAAAATCCATTCATTACTGAAATTTCTTTCTTCCACAAATGCAATATCAAGTTTCCTTAATTAGTCCCCCTCTAGATTACTTTCCTCTAATTAATTACAAATTTATTGCCTGTTAAATTTGTAGCTAACATCCATAAATTGTAATCCATAAATTGCAAAATAATACGCATATAGTCATAATCTATGTTATATATATATTCTAGTCGTATAGCGTAGCTGTACGATATATATATCTAACTACTAATTCTACAACTAGAATACTCATTTCCATTTATTAATTCATCGAAGCTATCCTTGCAAAAAGATTACTGTCATAAATTAACCACAATTAAGATTTGTTCTTTGTTTGAAATTACAAGGGATCTTTTCTTTTCTTATTATTGAAATATACAATGTAAACTATGGAAAGGAATATACATCTCTTACACCTCTCTTTCTTTTTAGTGTATTCCTTGTTTCTTCAAAAAATGCACTTTTACACGTATTTTGGAATTGGATAATTTATGAAAATTATGCGGAAATTGCTCCAAATTTAAAATATAGAAATTCATATTTTTTAGGCAACCTAATTCACAACTCAATTACATATTTGGAATATCATTTTTACTTTACCAACTTCTTCAAATAGAAGTTTGGGACTAACTTCAACTTTAGAGATCAGGTTGTACATTTTATTTCTATTTTACTCATATCCTAAAACAAAAACTTTAGTCTATCCTTCCTGGGTCATGATTCGTATCTACTCTATAAAATTTTATAAAATCATAACTTTGGCACACAAAATAAAAGATCTTCACACAAATAAACTTATTTAAAAATAAGTATTTATTATTTCATATCTTTCAATACTCAAAACATGAAGTATCAAATTCAATATCTCCATCTTTGAAATGTAAACTTTAATAAAAACTTTTATCAAGGATTCAAAATTCCTTTGTCCTAAATAGGAATAAAATAATATCCCTTTTTAAAAATTTCTTTATCAAAAAATTTTCTTAGAAGTTAGACTTTCTAATTTATGGCATTCAACCATTGGTTTATCAAAAAGGAACTTATGAAAAATTTCCTTTTCAATCGCTTACTAAAATAAGGATTTACTACTTTATAAAAATAGGAATTTTAATGCAAAAGATTCAAGACTTAATTATATTTTCAAAACAAGATGTTAAACCATTTTTGTTTCAAAGAGTTTTCTAGCTACAAGAATTATCGTTTACAAAATAGTAAAATTTTCACAATCATTATTTCAAAATAACAATTATTTCCGTTGTAACGACCCGAAAATTTAACTGGTTTTAATAATGTTATTAGTTGAAATTTTGTGAAATTTTAAATGATAAAATTTTGAAATATAAATTTGATATTTGGAATGCGTCTAGTTAAACATAGCAACTGGTAAATTTTCGTCTGAAAATACGAAAGTTTATTTCGCGCGTAAATTTACTTCAATTTAATCAGTTAAAAAGCAATGAAAATAAAATGTTTTGAAACCCAAATATTTTTAAATAGAAAAATTCTAAACCATATTCTAAGCAAGACGTCATTTTTTCATTTTTCCAAATTCGGACATCTTTGGCTCCGTCGATCTTATTTTTCTATGTTTTTCTTGCATTTTCCGCTATTAGGAAATTCGAATTTTTATAATTCAATCATACTGCTAATATCAATATACCATTTTGATCGTCTCGTCGTGTAGATTCCTGCAGTATATTCAATTCTATGTTTGGAGGTCTGATGCGCGACAGAAACTTTAATCGGTGCATTGTATCGGTACCACAAATTTTGAATTGTAACTTACCCGTACCTTTAAAGATTTCAAACGTGCAACCCAAGGAATCAAATAGATTGCCTTAATGACTTTCTTGGAAATCAGCTTTTGGCCTTTGTTATTCCATCAGTTTCAATAGGTGCTTGTCCTTTTCTGTTCCTACTGTTATGAGCCGGCGTCCATTCATTCTCTTTCTCCTCTGATAGGATCACCTCTTCATTGAAATGGTAACCAGCTACTTTTCATTGAAATAAAGTTTAAATATGTTTTATCTCTTGCTTTGCTTTGCTACATGAGCTATAGGTCACGTCCCTTTCACTTGATAGAAATTGTCAAAAAAAAAAGATACTTTAACTTCATCTGGTGTTTCTTTTTCCCATGGTGTAACGACCCGTAAATTTCAACTGTTTTAAATAACGTAATTAGTTAAAATTTTGTGAAATTTTAAACGATAAAATTTTGAAATATAAAGTTGATATTTGGAATACGTCTAGTTAAACATAGCAACTGGTAAATTTTCGTCCGAAAATATGAAAGTTTATTTCGCGCGTAAATTTACTTCAATTTAATCAGTTAAAAAGCGTTGAAAATAAAACGTTTTCAAAACCAAAATATTTTTACATAGAAAAATTCTAAACTATCTTCTGAGCAAGATATCAGTTTGTCGTTTTTCCAAATTCGGACATCTTTGGCTTCGTCGATCTTATTTTTCAGTGTTTTTCTTGCACTTTCCGCTAATAGAAAATTTGAAATTTTACAATTCAATCGTACCACCAATATCTGTATACCGTTTTGATCATCTCGTCGCGCTGATCTCTACGGTATATTAAATTATCAAATTCGGATTCCGATGCACGGTGAAACCGCGATACGATTAACTGCATTGGTTCCGTATTTTGGCCTTTTAAGTTGTAATGTCCTTTTTGTTTTCCTCATGACCGTTCGTTGCCTACGGTGTTAAAACCAATAGCCACAGGTCATAAATTTTCTTAGGATTCAACATGCATGGCTTTATTTCTCCAACAAACATATTTATTAATTTGTCTTCTCGAGTTCCTCTTTTTCCTTTACTCCTTCACGTTTGAAAATGAAAGAAATCAACCCCTCAGGAATTCTAACAATGGCGTCGTTCTCCAAAAAAATTCTTTTCCACAAACTCGACCAATTCTGCATTGCAATTTGGATCTTTATCAACCTCTCTACAGTCCAATCTATCCTTTATCTTGATCTTATGCAAGTGTCATTAAAGAATCGATTCATTCATATCGTAAACCAAATATGTTTCGTCGGAAGGTATGGAGCAATGGAAAAGAACTCAAATCTTTGTGTTTTAGATGCAGTGGGAAAATCATAAAGTGGAGGAGTTTAGGGATCCTATTCGATGTTTTGAGTGTGGGTTTATGGGGCATAAGAGGTTTCGTGCTTGAAGAAGAAGGAATTCGATAAAACACTATTGTCAAAGACATCGAATATGAACGAACAATGGTATAATTTTTGTTTTGTCTTGTTGAAATAAAAAAAATATTTCATGCTAGTTATTCAAAAGAGAAGGATGAAGGTTTATATCTGTTCAATAAAATTATTTGGCACTTTGATGCATTAAATTCAGTTGTTAACTTCGATTCTGGTAATCATATAGGGGTGTTCGATCATAAGAAGAATTCAAGTTTTTGGGTTCTTCCACCTCTGCTAAAGCCTTTAAAACTAAAAGAACGTAGATATAACCTTTGTTTGGAGTTTCTAAAATTAAAAAACATATTTCTCTATAGTATTTTTGCAGAGAAGTTAGAGGGCTTAAGTCTTTTTTGATAAATTGCTTTGACACTTTGATGTTTTGAACTCGGTTGCCAATTTAATCCGGTAAATCATTTTACTTCTGGAAATAATGTGACTTTGTGGAAGAATATGTCTGATAGACTTCTTGGATATGTAAGTAAAGAGAAAGTTGAAGATAGTATTTCGATTTTTATATGGGTTAATCAGATGAGAGAAGATTGTTCATATAAGTTTGATAAAATGTTATTAGACCCAGCAGTGTTAAGTTCTTTATTGAAAGCTCATTCATCAAATCAGGTGGAGGTAAAATCTAATCATATCAATTCCGATTTGGAGATTAATTCTGGTGAAAAAGATATGCATGCTTCTAAAAAAAAATTACTAGACGCAAGAACATCTGGTCCGATGAGATTGTTTTGAGTAACAAATTCAAAATATTGAATACTTTTGATAGTGATAATTTGGTTTCTTCAGGGTTGCTGAATATTATGAGCAAATCACTTGATAATTCTAAAGGGATAAAATTGAGTAGTAGGGAATTAGAGTCCTCGGCAGTTTCATATTTTGAGAATGAGATAGGAAAGTCTTGCAAACTGAATGTTGATAAGGTGGTTAAAATGGGTTATGGTGTGATTGTTTTTCCTGATGAGGATATAGATTTTGGGCCTAGTGAATTTTAAGTTGATTCAAAAATGACGTATGTTGATAATAAGATTTTGATGGGTGAAAGGGCTGTTTCTTCTTGTTTCTCGGTTGGGGATCTAGTACTATATGATACAAGTTGCAATAGTGCACCTTTCGGTCCTGATAAATTAATGAATTTATCTAGTAATTTCATGGATGACATGAGATGTTTGGATGGAGTTAGGGCCGTTGAAGATGTTTGTAGTATTGTTGGATCATGTGGTTATGTGGTTGGTAGCTTGGTCGAAGTTTGTGCAGGCACTAATAGTGTGCACAAGGATAATAGGCCGGGCTGGTGTTAGGAAGGTATGAATGACATGGTTTTTCGAATCTCAGACGGTCGGGTAGTTGATGAGGATGACGGAAGGTCGAACTGCTTCAGTTTGCGTTTTGGTTCTGGGTTAGGAATATTAGAGGGCTCGAGCATTACTCAGATCACTATTTACATTGACATGAAGATATGGTTGGAAGATACCATCTCTCATGCAAGGGCTGTTAGGTTATCAAGTTTTTTAGATTATAGCATGGCAAATATTAGCAGTTCTAGCCAGGCGTATCAGGGCAATGGCAGTAGTATCAAGAGTAGAAAGAAGGTTAAGAAGGATAATTTGGGAGTTGTATTGATTTTGTTCCAAATTCGATAGAGCATAGATTGGTTAGAAGGAGTGCGCGTCTTATTAGAGTTGGTTCTAGAGCTTCCAATAGCTCTAGCTCAGTTGTGTTCGTCAACTCGTGCCACTCTTGCCTTGTTTAGGAATTCGTGCCTGGATTTCGTAACTTGATTTCATTGCCTATTCTCTAGCCTTGAAAGGTGAGCACTCACTCACGATTAACGTTCTTTTATTTATTAAATTTGATTTCAATTGAAACGACAATTGAAATATACTACTGTTTGATATTTACACTGTTATTACCTGTATCAGTTCACCTGTGACATCTGACACCATTATCTGTTATATATGCAATGATAATCCAGTTTGGTTGTTAAATGATTGATTGTTTGATGTTTATATTGGACGTTAAATTGTTAATGATGTAAGTGATAAATAATTTGAAATTGAAATTGACGTAGGATAGTTAGATTTGATATATGTGTTAAATTTGATTAGATGACATTTGTATAATATGACCCCTTTAACTGTTAAATTTATTGACACGTAGGATTTGCTTAATTACACTTTGAACCACTGAATGTATGTTAAATTGATGATGTATGAAATTGTAAATAGATGACAAGTGAAAAACCATAATGTAATAATCTTTAATCTACATGAAATGATAGTGTAGATTCTAGAAATAATTATATTAATTCGTACAAATAACAATGCGAATTAATACGGTTATTTCGGGATTATTTGAATTGATTATTAGATTGTTATTGTTTGTTGTTATTGCTTGTTTATTTACTTTGACACCATCCCAGTTATTACACTGCAAGTTCCCTTTTGTATGTTTTGATTTTGAATTGAATTGGAATCGGGTTGAAATGATAAATACCCAAATTGAACTTTGACCTAGGAAAGAAAATTAAATAAAACCCGATTGGTCAATAATTTGATTTAAAAATAAACGAAGATTTTATTTGAATAAATAATATGGTTTTGAAAAGAAGTTGAAATTTGAATTTTAATGAAAGGAAAATGTTAATATTTAAAAATCTGAAACAAAATATTAAAAATGAAATTGATGAAAGAACGATGTTTAATTTGAGAAATGATTGAATTAAGTTGAAATGATTAAATAATTAAGTTTGAAATTATAATTAAGTTTGAAATTATTAAACTTTGAAATGATTTAAAAATTAAGTTTGAAATTATAATTAAGTTTGAAATTATTAAACTTTTAAATTATTTAATAATTAATTTTTGAATTAATTAATAATTAAATAAGATTGAATTATTTGATAATTAAATAAAAATTTGAATTCTTTGATAAGAGAAATTGAACTTTGAATAAGTAAATTTGAACCTCGTAAATGAATAAAATTAAGTTTTGGAAAATTATTTAAGTAAGTAAATAAGTGAAATTGAATTTCTTTAACAAGAAATAAATATGCGATTTATTGAAATTAATGTAAGACTTGAAATTTAAAGAATTTGATTTGATGAATTTAATTTAATTCAATTGGTAAGTTTTGATATAATGGCATTGAACTTAAGTAATTGATTTAATGAATTGGAAATTAAATAGAAATTGTTTTGAATGATAAATTTACTTAAGGAATATTGAATGAAATCGATAAATGAAGTTAAATTGATTTGAAGGTTAAGTTAAATCATTTAAATGATTTCGGAATGAATCTTATATACGAATTTAAATTGATATTTGAATTGTTTTAAATAAAATTTGAAATTGAGTTATAAGATTTTGAAATGATAATTTGGAAGTTTTGAAACGTAAATTTTTGGAAATTGGTTTTGAAAGACAATTGAAATGTTGATGTACGAATTCTAATTGAATTGAAATTGATTTGGTTTTGAAATATATTAAACGACCAATCGGTGTAATAATTACGAAAGTTATTAAAGAGACCGGAATCGGTTATGGATATACTCTCTTCTAAACCGAAAACCACTTTAATAACTATACGCGGAGTGATGATCCAGAATGAAGTGGTTGGAATGATGTACGTGTTGACTGAAGAAAGAGAACGATGATGGATAGCCTTGACACTTGTGTCAATTGGAAATGACTAAAACAGGAGCTGTGCCGGGCCAATGGAGGATTAGCTACCTCAAGTGGACACACTTCTTCGAACTACTTATACTTGTTGTCGATTGGTGCACCCTTGATTTTGGGAGTGTTGTTTCACGGTGTTGCGGGCGCTGCGGCGTTGCGTTCTCACCAGTCCGGATCAGGGGAACGGTAGTATCACTACCTTGGGTGTTGCCTCATGTGCCTTGTCATACTTGTATTCCATTTATGCGCGACCACTACGATTTTGGTTTGTACCTTTAGTATATGGATTGCCCTCTGGTGACTTCCGGTTTTGGGGAAACTACGGTCTTGTATATGCTTTTGGGAATAAAAATGTGTTAAGGGTGGAATGGGCCATGACTTAACACTATTTTGATATCTTATTATTACTGATAGACATTATCTACTTATCGTACACTACTACATAGTCGATAGTTTAACGGATCCTTAAAGGATGGTTATTCCAAACATCCTTTGAGTTACTTGTATTTCAATTGCTATTTCACTTGAGTTGGATTTATTTATATAAGAATGTTAATCCTGACTCGAGTGTCTTGTGTTTTGCTTTACGCTCGGGTCAGACTGAGTGTACCAGTATTCGAGACTCACCTTTGGAGTTGGAGCTTTGCTTGAAGATCCAGCCATCTATTCTGCTTTCTGTATTCGATGATTCCAGTGATGTATTCTGATTTGTATCTGATGTATCGTGTTACTCTTCTGTTGTATCTGGTTTAACTCTGATGTATCGTATTACTCTTCTGTTGTAAACTCTGATGTATTTTATATATTCATATAGTAGCTTCATGAACTACTATCTCTTTTATTTCCGCTGCACTTATTACTCTGTGTCTGTGATCTGTGATTATTTTATTTACTGTATATGCTCAGTTTTGCCAAATTTAAATTAACAACGCGGTATTTTGAGAAATTCAATTCCGGCATGAGAGTCTACCTATACACTTATAATGGATGCGAATGGTCCAAAATTCTGGGTCGTTACAGTTGGTATCAGAGCTTTGGTAGCTCTAGGCAAAACTTAACATATAGGGTAAATGTATTCACAGAATCACTCTCATTCGAGTTTCAATCTCTTCCTTTTGACTCAATTCCTTTGAATTTTGGAACGTTCCCCTCGGTTCCGAAATTCATTCGTGTCCTTCACTATTCGTCTTCTTTCAATTTGGGAGCACCCCATAACTCCATTTTGAATGATATCTATAATAGATCGGCGGTCTAGCCAATCTTCGAATGATTCGTCAAGGAGCAAAACTCCTTTACAATATGCATTGATTTACCGGAGATTTCTGTATCCTCGGTTTACGATGCTATCTATCTCCTGCAATACCTAAATTCTATTTCTTGAGATCGAACGTCGATTTACCTCGGAATTCCACATCGATCTTATTCTTGAAGTTACGGTTGACCCAGCTAAGGTTGCCCGCGATTTATTTAAGATTATCTATTCCTATTTCAGTTAAATGATCGTCTTATCTTTCATTCCAACTTATTCTCAAATCGAAATTTTTCTTTGATTGAATTAATCAAATTGAGACCCTATCCTTATTTTGAGAAATCCATTCTTGTATCGTCGAGCGAGGAAGTGTATTTGTAAATTAATATTTAAAATGTTTTAGAATATATTGTGTTGTTTGAGTTGTTGATGTTGATTTGGGTTTCCGATCGATTCGTCTGATCAACGCTATCGATAGGATTTCCAAAACACTTAAGCAGAGCAAACCTACACAATATCGTTTTCAAATTTGGTAAACAAAATAAATTTTTGAATGATTATATTATATATAAATATAAGTTTTCTGAAATTAAATTGTTAATAAATTTGTCATTTATTATTTTGTAATCCAGTGACTATTGCATAATATAAATAAATGAATTTATGAAACTTGGGTATAAATTGATTTGGGATTTGAAAGGAATTTAAATAAAAAAATTTGAGAATTTAATTTCCGGTAATTTCAAACTTTGATTTGAAGCTTTAAAGTGTATAGTATTTAAAGTATTTTCAAATAGAAATCGTTTTCAAAGAATTTTAAAATGTTGAAATCAGTGCTCTTCTCTTTGTCGCTGGAAAATAATTTCGGTGATGGTGGCCGCATCATCGACATTCATTTTCGAGTTTCGAAGTGGAGAAACCATTCTGTAGCTTTGCTATGGTTTTGTTTTGAAATTTTTTTATTTTGATTTGAATTTCTTCAGTATATTTTGATTCACATATATATAGGTATCTTATTTTAAATTTAATTTGATTTGATATGTATATATTATATATATATCTAATTTTTTTAAAGATAATCGGAAATCTGATTCTTAAATTTTGTTAAAGGATGATTTTAATTATAAATAAAACCAAAATTTGGAATTAATATTGGAACTTGAATAATTGAACTGGGAAAAAATTTATTTTGTTAAACTACATTCTAATACAACTTACCTAAATCATTCAGAAGTTGAATATGTAATTGGATAATATATAAGATAAATTGAATTTATAAATAAAATTTGTGTGTTTATAATAAATGTTATACACTAAATTTTGATTATAAAAATGTTAATAGAGTTAGATAGGATAATAAGTAAACTCTATTAATAATGAAATAAATTTGTTTTAAAAGAATTAATAGATTGAAATTTGATCAACTTATGAAAATACCTTGAATTTAAAGGCAATTAGTGAATATAAATTTATTTAAATCGAAACTTTTATGGTTTAAATTAATTTATATGGGTTAAATATATGTGATAAAATATATTAAGTAGAATAAATTTAACAGTAATTTGGAATAAAGAAGAATTTAAAATTGTTGAAGAAAATATGATTATAATAAAAGACTATTCAAATTTATGGTTTTAAAAATTGTAAATTGAAGAAATGGGATAATAAGATAATGAATTTAGAAATAGTTGAGATTGATTTTAGTAAAATCAAATGGATTAAATCAATTATTGAATATCAATTAATTTAAATTTGAATTTATATGGTTTAAATTAATTGTTATTTTGTATTTCAAATCTGTTTTTCATTCTGGTTGTTTCTATTCTCCTACCTCGTTCCTTTTCGGGGATGAAAAGTTTTGAGTGGGGGAGAGTGTAACGACCCGTAAATTTCAACTATTTTAAATAACGTAATTAGTTAAAATTTTGTGAAATTTTAAACGATAAAATTTTGAAATATAAAGTTGATATTTGGAATACGTCTAGTTAAACATAGAAACTGGTAAATTTTCGACCGAAAATATGAAAGTTTATTTCGCGCGTAAATTTACTTCAATTTAATCAGTTAAAAAGCGTTGAAAATAAAACGTTTTCAAAACCAAAATATTTTTACAAAGAAAAATTCTAAACCATCTTCTGAGCAAGATATCAGTTTGTCGTTTTTCCAAATTCGAACATCTTTGGCTTCGTCGATCTTATTTTTCAGTGTTTTTCTTGCACTTTCCGCTAATAGAAAATTCGAAATTTTACAATTCAATCGTACCACCAATATCTGTATACCGTTTTGATCGTCTCGTCGCATTGATCTCCACGGTATATTAAATTATCAAATTCGGATTCCGATGCACGGTGAAACCGCGATACGATTAACCGCATTGGTTCCGTATTTTGGCCTTTTAAGTTGTAATGTCCTTTTTGTTTTCCTCATGACCGTTCGTTGCCTACGGTGTTAAAACCAATAGCCACAGGTCATAAATTTTCTTAGGATTCAACATGCATGGCTTTATTTCTCCAACAAACATATATATTAATTTGTCTTCTCGAGTTCCTCTTTTTCCTTTACTCCTTCACGTTTGAAAATGAAAGAAATCAACCCCTCAGGAATTCTAACAATGGCGTTGTTCTCCAAAAAAATTCTTTTCCACAAACTCGACCAATTCTGCATTGCAATTTGGATCTTTATCAACCTCTCTACAGTCCAATTTATCCCTTATCTTGATCTTATGCAAGTGTCATTAAAGAATCGATTCATTCATATCGTAAACCAAATATGTTTCGTCAGAAGGTTTGGAGCAATGGAAAAGAACTCAAATCTTTGTGTTTTAGATGCAGTGGGAAAATCATAAAGTGGAGGAGTTTAGGGATCCTATTCGATGTTTTGAGTGTGGGTTTTGTAACGACCCATAATTTTGAACGAATTAAATTGAGAATATTTAATTAATTTTAAATATTTGAACGATGATTTAATTTGAATCCCCGATATAACTTTGAATTTGGTGATTAAATTATAAAAATTTAATCTATTGTAAGTTGAATAAAATTGGTATCTTCAATTGTAGGCCGAAGAAAAATATTTCGAAAGCTTTTAAAATTCGTATTGATAATACTGAAGATAATCGAAGCTTCAGAATTGAATTTGAAACTGTTTTGCTCAGTTTTGAATTTAATTGTTTGAATCGATATTTAAAATAGTCATTTTTCAAACAGTCTCGGAATTCGACGAAACCAGTTCCATTGGGTCCGTAATATTGAATTATTATCGGATTTCCAATTTCGTATTTTTCGGTGTTAATACGTGAGCACACGTTGAGTAAACGCCTTGGATTTTTATCGAGATTCGATTTAAAGTAAATTTAAAATTTATAAATTGGTCAACAACTTACCCACGTTCCATTTATCACGCCTTAAAACACGCCTGTAATCACGATAAGAAAATCGTGTAAGCACGTTCTTCTGCAAAAATCACGTAATTTTGTCTCCCTCTCCTCTTTAAATTTACAATCGCTTCAGAGAAAAATGAAAAGAAATGGCCGCCTTTTATTCTGCTCAAAAAATCAAAAAAACAAAATTTAACAGCCGAGCCCTCCCATTCAAATCGATTTGCAGATCGTAACCTTCCCCCTCTTTTCACTTCTGAACGAATCAAAGCAGTCGAATCTTTCTCACCTCGAATAAGAATGAAGGCTAGCTGAGATCTCGTTCGAATTCAAAATTGATGTCGAATGCGAGGAGCTGGAAAGACGAGCAGTGGATCGCGAGTTGAACTGCGATAGAGTTGTGACGCGCGCGTTCGCGTGGAACTGGAGGCGTTCACGGTGGAGCTCGCGACTAGGGCAGAGGCGGCGACCGGAAGTTAGCAGCAGTGGGAATGGCGCGATATCGAGGGGCACGGAAAATCGAAGAAGGGCTCGAGGCTCTGGCAGCGACGACTTGATTTATCGAGGTCAAGGCGGTGCGCAGGCGGTTTCGAAGACGAGTGAAGGTGGATTGGAATTCGCCTGGGTCGATCTGTTGTTCGACTGCAACCTCTGGTGGTGTGTTCGAAAGCAGGTGGAGAAAAAAATCTCGAGCTTGATAAATTCTGTACATGTGTTCGAATTTGAGGTATTTAAATTTTAAGTTTTTTTTTATGATTACAGTAAGGTAAATTACTGGTTAGTTTGCAGAAGAAAAAAAAATGAATGAAACATTTACATTAAAAAAAAAAATTTATACATGCAAGTATACACTTTTAAATTTATTAGCTAGGTTTAAATTAACTTATTTAATTTTTAGTGGTTAAAAATAAAGTAGTTTTAAAGGAAATTTAGTTTAAATTTAATTTTTAATTGGTTCAATTATTAAAGACAATATTGGTTTAAATAAAACTATCAGTTAATTTAACTATTAAAATGAAATCACCGATGAATCAAAATAATCAAATGAAAATTTATTATTCGATCTGTTCGAATATTAATAAATTGTGTAAATATTTATACCAGGTATAAATCGAGAAAACAAGTCTGGGAGGGAAAATGGATTGCAAATAAAAAGGTGAGATTTTCTCACTTAAATTTGAATGTGGAATTTTTGCAGTTATTGATTGCTATTGGATGTGATATTAGATATTATAGGATATATCTATATATAGCAATATATACATATTGGCATATGTATATATTGGATTGATTGATTCCCGCCTCGTATAGCGGATGAGACCCTATTGCGCCGTTAGTAAGCGGATTATTTTTATAAAACCCATATACCGCGATAATTCCGTACTGGAGCGGAATTGGTATTGTGCTAACATCTTTGGATGCAGGGAACAGGTTGGAGGGATCCAACTGGATTCCTCAACTGTATTTACTTATTTACAGATATTGATATATATTCTGTTATCATATTGATATATGATATTGACTGTTGTGATGGACTAATTGATGTTGTTGCATCATCGGATTTAGTTTTGAAGTTTAAAGATAACATCTTTTACTTTAAAAGGTTTTTTAAAGTGATTTGTTGGAATAGACGTTTTATTAAATTTTTGAGTTAATTTATTTTCAAATAAATAAACGCCTAAAAATTTATAAGTATAGAATGTGAAGATATGAAATTTATAATTATAAAATGTGAAGATATGAAATTTAAAATTATAGAATGTGAAGATATGAAATTTATAATTATAAAATGTGAAGATATGAAATTTATAGATTGATAAATTATGAAGTTATAAAACGTGAATGAAATTGTGGAATAAAAGATTTATAAGAAAATCTACTTATAAATTTGATTTTTTGCCCTTAGATGGAATATAAATAGAACTTGCTGATAAAATGATTTTTGAAGCTGAAATTGTTATACAACGTAAAAGAAATTTATAAAAATTGTTTTTATAAATCTAAAATCACTCAATTTTGATAAATGAATTATAGAAGGTTATTTAAGAAAGTTTATAAAGCAAGTTGTTATAAGAGAGAAATAGAATTTATAAACATTGTTTTATAAATTCGACATCAATTGAAATTGATAAATTAAATATAGAAGATTATTTAAAGAAGATATATTCGTGTTTTTGGATAGCGAATTTTTATTGAAATAAATGTGTAGTAAAGTTTGAAATTTGGTTAAGTGAAGTATATTCACGATTTTGGACAGTGAATATATTATTGAATAAAATGGATTCATTTTTTTGAAGAAGTGATATTAAAATGAAGTTAAACATTTTAAAGATGTTTTTAAAATGTATTATGAATCGAAAGCATAGATTTCAACGTTCATTGTTGAAATAGACGTTTTCGAGAAATAAGGAAATGATGGACTATAGCACTGTTGTTATAGTAAATGATTTCCGAAAGGAAATGTTTTTATCTAGTATTGGGATTTACATATCTATCTTAATTTCGAATCCCTATACTAGTGATTTTGAGTCGTCGTAACGATGTTTTACGTAACATTCGTTTTGACTCAAATTGATGTTGTTATAGAAAATAGATTTCCGTAAAGAATGAAATACATACTTAATTTGATTTAAGTATATCGAATATTTTCAAATGTTGAAAATAAAAGATTTGTGAAACACTTATTTTTAAATAAGTATGGAATGTTTTCCAAAATGAAATGAAACGTTTTGAGATTTTATCTTCTTAAGGATAAATCGAAATTGAATATTTGAAAACGATTGAAAATCGAATATTAGTAGATATTCGGAAAATGTAAATTCAATATGGAATTTATAAAGGAAATGGAAACTGTTTAGAAAAATAAATATTTATTTATTTTTGAAGTGTGGAAATTTTATATCTAATAAAGATATTTTGGAAGATTAAATAATTTGGAAAATTATTTGGAATCTGATGATGTTGCGCATCTTTATTGATAGTTAAATAACCGACTATCAATAATTACCTTTAGATAGGTATTTGTTGTGAATTGGATGAATTTGAATGCCACACTTATTTTTGAATAAACGCTCACTATTCGGGTTAGCCGGGAAAGGACCATGGGGTCGTATAACCCATCCCGAATATGTGATACGTCGTTATGAATTGCATTTGAAGACCGGTGTTGAAGACCGGATATTTTTGAAAACGGAAGGATTACCGTCGAGTTACTCTACATCGGCTGATCTCCGGTTTAGAGGTTTTATCACCCTTAGTGACGGGAAGTCCGGACGTGATTAGAAAATTATCCAGAAATGCAAGGGCTTCGTGAGAAGTGCCTTCGGTTCTGTTCGATCCCGGAACAGACTTGTATGGATTGTGTGTCTGACGTTACAATTTGAGATATAAAGCTGATTTCTTTCAAATACATTTCTATTGGTGGCGGAGAATTTATTCTCTTAGCTTAACACCCTTCTCTGAGACGTACGAGCTCAGAGGTTATGTAGTTGAAATTTATCAGCGATATATCCCAATTTGGTAACGTGGCATACTGAGTGTTGCTGTGAAATGATCAGTGTTTGATCATTTGTGATATGATCATTTGTTTGATCTTATATCTTTGTGATCATAGGTTGATCATTTTGTTTGACCCGAAGCAGGGCTTTTTGAGAAAGCGTAGCTTTGTGGACGAGACTTCGTCGAGCCTCACACCCCGGAAATGGTCGAAACAGGAAGAATGCGGCAAGGTTCTAGGGAGTAGCGCCCCTTAGTGTATGTCATTCCTTTTGGATAGAGGTGGTATCATGGTATGGAGCCCAGATACTTAACCTATGTGGTTGCTGCATTTTTTCTATGTGGTTTGTTGGAAATCGGGGATCCTCGGGAAGATCGGTGACGATCGGGGGATGGCATACGCGTGTCAGTAGTTACCTATTTTTGCAGAGGTAACCCGGCCTTGTGTTGGCAGAGATCCGGTTAGGTTCTCGGGTCGTCTATTCCAGGGACGTACCCATCGTGGAAAGGAAGTTCGTTAGCCTGACCATTTGTTGGAAATCCAAAGAAACAATACGAGCCTTTACGATTTCAATTGTATAACCTGTCTCCTCAGGAGGCAGCTATAGCAGGCATAATATAATGGTACCTATGCTGGCTAAGATTTATATTATACTTTCGAAATGTTTTCCACTATGCACTAGTAATAATATCAAAAATGATTTGATTTTGCGTAGTAAGCATCTTTGACTATCATAAGAAGAAATCTCCTCCAAGTCTGCGTTTGCATTGTGTGTGTGGTGGGAGGTCTTATGGTAGTTTCATTTTATAAAAGCATTGCGAATTGACTTTAAAAATATTCCTGTGTATTTTAAAGATAAATAACTGTTTTACGATCTCACACCAGTCACCGTGACTGACTCGGAGTTTATTGTTCCCTTCTAAACTCTAGGTGCCCACAAATTTCCACACGGGCAGCCTAGAGTTATATTATCAGGATATTCTGGATATTCTGGAGCTTTGGAGATAAGCTGGATGACGAGACGTAGTATTTGTATCTGATATTGTTTTATTCCGCTGTGTATTCTGTATGAGGACAAGTTTATATAACTGCCCATTGTTGTATATGACTCTGATTGATGTATGTATAAACTGATATAGTTCTTTGTTTTAAAAGACTAGTGTTATCTATTATATATTGTTCCGCTGCGATATGTGAGATTCTGATATTGTTTTCTGTTTCTGTTCTAATGTGTTGTTCTTTCTTCTCTTCTTTCTTTCTTCTGTTTTTCTCTTCTTCTACCTTTTTCTTCTTCTTAAACCATCATAGTTCGTATTCCCGTTCATTTTGAGTTAATCAATGGAGATTAATGGTTAATCAAGAGGTACGGATTTGCGGGCCATGACAGGTTTATTGGGCATAAGAGGTTTCGTGCTTGAAGAAGAAGGAATTCGATAAAACACTATTGTCAGAGACATCGAATCTGAAAGAACAAGGGTATAATTTTTGTTTGGTCTTGTTGAAATAAAAAATATATTTCGTGCTAGTTATTCAAAAGAGAAGGATGAAGGTTTATATCTGTTCAATAAAATTCTTTGGCACTTTGATGCATTAAATTCAGCTGTTAACTTCGATTCTGGTAATCATATAGGGGTGTTCGATCATAAGAAGAATTCAAGTTTTTGGGTTCTTCCACCTCTGCCAAAGCCTTTAAAACTAAAAGAACGTAGATATAACTTTTGTTTGGAGTTTCTAAAATTAAGAAACATATTTCTCTATAGTATTTTTGCAGAGAAGTTAGAGGGCTTAAGTCTTTTTTGATAAATTGCTTTGACACTTTGATGTTTTGAACTCGGTTGCCAATTTAATCCGGTAAATCATTTTACTTCTGGAAATAATGTGACTTTGTGGAAGAATATGTCTGATAGACTTCTTGGATATGTAAGTAAAGAGAAAGTTGAAGATAGTATTTCGATTTCTATATGGGTTAATCAGATGAGAGAAGATTGTTCATATAAGTTTGATAAAATGTTATTAGACCCAGCAGTGTTAAGTTCTTTATTGAAAGCTCATTCATCAAATCAGGTGGAGGTAAAATCTAATCATATCAATTCAGATTTGGGGATTAATTCTGGTGAAAAAGATATGCATGCTTCTAAAAAAAATACTAGACGCAAGAACATCTGGTCCGATGAGATTGTTTTGAGTAACAAATTCAAAATATTGAATACTTTTGATAGTGATAATTTGGTTTCTTCAGGGTTGCTGAATATTATGAGCAAATCACTTGATAATTCTAAAGGGATAAAATTGAGTAGTAGGGAAGATGAATTAGAGTCCTCGGTAGTTTCATATTTTGAGAACGAGATAGGAAAGTTTTGCAAACTGAATGTTGATAAGGTGGTTAAAATGGGTTATGGTGTGATTGTTTTTCCTGATGAGGATACAGATTTTGGGCTTAGTGAATTTTAAGTTGATTCAAAAATGACGTATGTTGATAATAAGATTTTGATGGGTGAAAGGGCTGTTTCTTCTTATTTCTCGGTTGGGGATCTAGTACTTTATGATAAAAGTTGCAATAGTGCACCTTTCGGTCCTGATAAATTAATGTATTTCTCTAGTAATTTCATGGATGACATGAGATGTTTGGATGGAGTTAGGGCCGTTGTAGATGTTTGTAGTATTGTTGGATCATGTGGTGATGTGGTTGGTAGCTTGGTCGAAGTTTGTGCAGGCACTAATAGTGTGTACAAGGATAATAGGCCGGGCTGGTGTTAGGAAGGTATGAATGACATGGTTTTTCGAAGCTCAGACGGTCGGGTAGTTGATGAGGATGACGGAAGGTCGAACTGCTTCAGTTTGGGTTTTGGTTCTAGGTTGGGAATATTAGAGGGCTCGAGCATTACTCATATCACTGTTTACATTGACATGAAGATATGGTTGGAAGATACCATTTCTCATGCAAGGGCTGTTAGGTTATCAAGTTTTTTAGATTATAGCATGGCAAATATTAGTAGTTCTAGCCAGGCGTATCAGGGCAATGGCAGTAGTATCAAGAGTAGAAAGAAGGTTAAGAAGGATAATTTGGGAGTTGTATTGATTTTGTTCCAAATTCGATAGAGCATAGATTGGTTAGAAGGAGTGCGCGTCTTATTAGAGTTGGTTCTAGAGCTTCCAATAGCTCTAGCTCAGCTGTGTTCGTCAACTCGTGCCACTCTTGCCTTGTTTTGGAATTCGTGCCTGGATTTCGTAACTTGATTTCATTGCCTATTCTCTAGCCTCGAAAGGTGAGCACTCACTCACGATTAACGTTCTTTTATTTATTAAATTTGATTTCAATTGAAACGACAATTGAAATATGCTACTGTTTGATATTTACACTGTTATTACCTGTATCAGTTCACCTGTGACATCTGACACCATTATCTGTTATATATGCAATGATAATCCAGTTTGGTTGTTAAATGATTGATTGTTTGATGTTTATATTGGACGTTAAATTGTTAATGATGTAAGTGATAAATAATTTGAAATTGAAATTGACGTAGGATAGTTAGATTTGATATATGTGTTAAATTTGATTAGATGACATTTGTATAAAATGACCCCTTTAACTGTTAAATTTATTGACACGTAGGATTTGCTTAATTACACTTTGAACCACTGAATGTATGTTAAATTGATGGTGTATGAAATTGTAAATAGATGACAAGTGAAAAACCGTAATGTAATAATCTTTAATCTACATGAAATGATAGTGTAGATTCTAGAAATAATTATATTAATTCGTACAAATAACAATGCGAATTAATACGGTTATTTCGGGATTATTTGAATTTATTATTGGATTGTTATTGTTTGTTGTTATTGCTTGTTTATTTACTTTGACACCATCCCAGTTATCACACTGCAAGTTCCCTTTTGTATGTTTTGATTTTGAATTGAATTGGAATCGGGTTGAAATGATAAATACCCAAATTGAACTTTGACCTAGGAAAGAAAATTAAATAAAACCCGATTGGTCAATAATTTGATTTAAAAATAAACGAAGATTTTATTTGAATAAATAATATGGTTTTGAAAAGAAGTTGAAATTTGAATTTTAATGAAAGGAAAATGTTAATATTTAAAAATCTGAAACAAAATATTAGAAATGAAATTGATGAAAGAACGATGTTTAATTTGAGAAATGATTGAATTAGGTTGAAATGATTAAATAATTAAGTTTGAAATTATAATTAAGTTTGAAATTATTAAACTTTGAAATGATTTAAAAATTAAGTTTGAAATTATAATTAAGTTTGAAATTATTAAACTTTGAAATTATTTAATAATTAATTTTTGAATTAATTAATAATTAAATAAGATTGAATTATTTGATAATTAAATAAAAATTTGAATTCTTTGATAAGAGAAATTGAACTTTGAATAAGTAAATTTGAACCTCGTAAATGAATAAAATTAAGTTTTGGAAAATTATTTAAGTAAGTAAATAAGTGAAATTGAATTTCTTTAACAAGAAATAAATATGCGATTTATTGAAATTAATGTAAGACTTGAAATTTAAAGAATTTGATTTGATGAATTTAATTTAATTCAATTGGTAAGTTTTGATATAATGGCATTGAACTTAAGTAATTGATTTAATGAATTGGAAATTAAATAGAAATTGTTTTGAATGATAAATTTACTTAAGGAATATTGAATGAAATCGATAAATGAAGTTAAATTGATTTGAAGGTTAAGTTAAATCATTTAAATGATTTCGGAATGAATCTTATATACGAATTTAAATTGATATTTGAATTGTTTTAAATAAAATTTGAAATTGAGTTATAAGATTTTGAAATGATAATTTGGAAGTTTTGAAACGTAAATTTTTGGAAATTGGTTTTTGTAGCAACCCACTATTTTGGACCATTCAAATCGACAATAATCCACACATGTCTGACTTGAATAATTCAAAATAACAGATTGTAAATGAATTTGGAGCAAATGAAATCAAATACACAGAATCACAAACACAGAACATATCAGAATAACTCACAGCGGAAATAAAATACCATAGTAGTTCATGAAGCTACTATATACAAACTCTCAAAACATAATACATAATATCATTCTGAAAACATATACAATAGAAATCCCAAATATATAGAAGTTTATAAATACCAGAACTAGAATAGAACAATCGAACTGAAAGGAACAGATAACTAGACAAGCAGAATCTCCAGCGATTCCTAGCTCCAGAATGAGATCCAAAGCTAAGTTGTAAATACTCAGGCTGAACCGAGCGTAAGGTAAAACACAAAACACTCGAGTCAGGACAATATATACTTATATAATGTAAACCAACTCAAGTGAACTGTAGTAGAAATGCACAATAACTCAAAGGATGCTTGGGATCGCCCATCCTTCAAGGATCAGTTAAACTATAAATTAAATACACCCCGTGGTTAAAATTTCAAAATGGTATTTTATACTTCGAAATCAAATATCATTTCAAAATTCAATATCCTTCAAAAATCCATTTCAAAATATCAAAATATCATATTTCAAAATAGTTTATATTTCGAAACAAATTACTTTATTTTAAATCATAAAAATAAAGTTATTATTAATAATTAAATTATTAAATTTCCAAAATTTTAATCATTCATTCGTTCACTTAAATTAATTAAAACAATGAAAATTCAACTTTTGCAGCATTTAGAAAATGCTACGGAAAGTCATATTTAAAACAGTTCAATTTAACAATAGACAGCATTTAAAATGCTGTAATAGGGTTACATTAGTTTCAAATAAACTTAGTTAAATTCAACCATTATAACATTACAAAAATGCTATTATAGCCTTTAATTAAATTTAGCCATTTGGTTCATTATTATCAACTATAGCATTTACAAATGTTGTATTATCATTTACATTAGAATTAATAGCATTTCAGAGATGCAGTTAATTAACTTCAAATATTCAGTATAATTTCACAAACAATTATATTTTTATATAAATCATTTTTAACTTATAAAATCATATATAATCATTCAAATACCCTTATATTCATGGTTTTATAAAGTTAAACCTCCATTCAAAAATCAAAATTTAATAATATTTCACTTATTAAATTCCAATTTTAAATTATAAATTCATTAAATTAAATTAACTTAACACTTAATTTTAAATTTTCAAATATAACTTAATTCCATTTTTATTTACTTAACTTAAAATTCACTCTTAAGCCAAATTCACAAATTTCCAATTTTAGTTATATTTCAAAATTTCAACTTAAATATTCATTCATTTCACATTTTAACTTTATTCAAAATCATTAATATAATATAAAAATCATTTAAATTCACTTTAATCCAAATTATCATGAAGTTATCACATTTCATATTTAATTTAAATTCCAATT
The DNA here is from genome assembly GCA_030737815.1 of Allium fistulosum. Classification (NCBI taxonomy): domain Eukaryota; kingdom Viridiplantae; phylum Streptophyta; class Magnoliopsida; order Asparagales; family Amaryllidaceae; genus Allium; species Allium fistulosum. The sequence continues at coordinate 1,286,020,361 of CM060904.1, forward strand.
ATCACCCAATTAAAATTTCCCAAAATAACTTACATTTCAAATTTTCTAGTTTTACCAATAATTTATTTCACTTATAAATTTTCAAAAAATCAATAATGCTTACATAAATCATTTTTTTATTTAGTTTAAATCAAATATTATAATATTTACATTTCAAAAATATTTTTAAGATTTTTATAAAAACATATTTTAACAACGGGTCTGTATTTCATTTCTAGTCTAGGTAAAGTGATACGGGTAATATATCATTTCCACCCGTAATTTACAAAGAAAACCCGGGTTTGATCATTTCAAACCCGCAATCCCAAGGAAATGAAAAATAATTGAAAATCATTCAGGCCTATCATTTCAGCCCATAATGATTCTCTCCTATTCTAAAGTCCGTTCGGATATGTATCATTTCAACCCATAGTGATTCTAATCTAAAGGGAACTTGCAGTGTGATAAACTGATAAAAATAATAGAACAGCATAATATAACAGTAACATATAATATAATAGGTGTTTAAGCATGGGTGAACATCATAAAATCATAACATAGCAAGTGTAACATGATAATGCATTTTACAGATTCAAAAGGGGTCAATTCACTAGTTATATATGTACATATTGTCTGGTGAGAATAACTCACCTGTTAAGCTGGAGATTTGCCAACAAAGCTCACAACACAAAGATTATGAAGGCACGACAACTCTAATACAATTTGAGTGTGGAGAGCAAATCCAATGATATAGATCTTGTGTTACAACCCAAACAAAAATCAAAGCAAACCATAAATTTCAATACACTAGAAATGACATAACTTTTAAATAAAAAGAGATACGAATGCCAAATCTTTTGCCTTGCTTTCTCTATTCTTTTGTCATGGCCTAGGGATGTTTTTGGCTCTGGTTTGAACAAGTTTGGCTCAGGTTTGGTCATGTGTATGCATGGCCTAGGTAGTAGAATATGAGGAGAAAGTTTATACAAAGGAATATGAAGAGTTTAAGGCAAAATTGGTGGGTTTTGTTCACAAAAAATGGCTCGGCCATGGGCTTGTGTGGTCAGGTCAGAGAGGTATGGATCAGGTCAGTGGAAGGAAGGGTGTGTGGTGGTCTGGCCAGAGGTGGTGGAGGCGGCCTAAGGTGGTGGTGGTGGTGGAAAATGAAGTGGTGAACAAATAGTGGTCAAACAACATGTTTTTATGGCTTGTGTTGCAATTTTTGTGGAGTTTTGGCATCATGGTGGCTCGGCCTTAGTCAAGACTAGAGGAGTAGCTGGTGGTGATGGCAGGGAACAGATGTAGGGGGTGGTCGGCGTGAATATGGAGTGGAGGCCATTCAAAGAAGCAAAGAAAACAAGGCAAAATACATGAAAAATGAGAAGAAAAGTGTAAAAAAAGTAGCCATTACCCATAAATTTTTCTTGAAGTCATGAATGAATGAGAAGGTAAAATGTTTTTGGGTGAATGGAGGCTGAAAAATCACGGCTACAAACCAAAAATGCACAGCCAAGATAGTAATTGAGGAGTTATGGCAAATGAAAGGACAAAGGAGATGAAAGGACTTAAGGTAAATAAGCTTTTAAAACTCTTCATATTTCTTTTTCTTTAAATTCAAATAAAACAAAAATAAAATCAGTAAATTGACTTTAAAAACCGAAACAAAGTAATATAAAATAAAAATAATTAATTAATTTTAAAGAAAATGGAAAAAGAATATAAGAAATTGCTTAAAAATTGAAAACAGGGTCCAGAAATTAAAAATAAATCACTATTGACTTTGGAAAATTAAAAACTTCATTTTAAAAATATTTTAAAAAAAATGTGAAGTAAAATAATTCATTTATATTTTAAAAATGAAATAATTAATTAAATTTAGAGAAATTAGAAAAAGAACTAAAGAAATTGTTTAAAAATTCAAAACATGACTTAAAATTTACAAATAGAATATCACTAGTTTTAGAAAATTTCTATTTCACTTTAAAATAAATAAAAGGTCAAATAAATAAAATAAATGAGGAACAATATAAAGTGGGAATGAGAATAAAATAAGATTTTAAGAAAAAAAATAGAAAAATAAATAAAGAACTACTTTAATTAATTGAAACTGGAAATTAGAAATTGTAAGCAAAATACAACTGACACTGGAAAATGTCAATTATACTTTTAAAAATGTTTTAAAACCAAAATATATGCATAACATGTTATTTTACCCATATAAATATAAATTAGAACATTACATGACCAAATAAAATATTATTTATACAATTTAAAATAAACAATTTGTTAAATACAGCAAATTACACACAATATTGAAAAAGGCATAACATTCACATTATAAATCAGATTTCAACGAAACGAAAAGCATTATTCTTAAAATTTTATTTACTTTCATAATAAAAGATAAAATTCAAATTTTCAAACTTTCAAATTTCTAAATTAAAAGTCAAAGTTTGACTTTATTGACCAAAATTCACTTTTCTGGAAAATATTCTTTTTAGTCATCTTTGGAATTTTAATTCATATCAAAATCAAAATTTATATTTAAAATAACAAAATTTATTCATTTTAATAAATAAAATAAAGTTTTTAAATCAGGAAATTAAATTAAAGAAATTAATATATATATAATTAAAATAATCACAAAATACAGGGTTGTTACACTCTCCCCCACTCAAATCTTTTCGTCCTCGAAAAGGAAAAAATTTCGGAGAAACAACTAGGCAGAACAATAGGTTGGAAGACATCCCCGAAAAGAAGGTAGGGGAATAGGGATATCTAGGAGGGAAAATGGGTTGAAAGACAAGGATGAGCCATTAATTAAAATTGTTGGTTAAAGAGGTAAAATATTTAAAACACTTTAAAATCCTTTAGGAAGGAAAATAACTGATCAAAATATCCTTTATATAATATTTTATCAAAATACTTTTATAACTCGATGTTTCAACAAGTTTATCCTTGTTCCTTTAGACTCTGGTAGTGCGTTGATCAGTCGCAAAACTGGAATTCTCCAGGTACTTAGTAGACCTGTTTCAACACCTAGTGAAAATACTGGGAAAACCTTTAAAAACAGATATGGAAAGTACAATCCAAACAAAAAACGAATCAAATCATGGATCGCAGATACACAATGGTTACGCCTGGATCCCCGAGGAAACATCCGTACCAAGCATTCACTACCTTGCGAATTTCGCCATGCAACAAATCGGTGGACCGCAGGATACATAAAAATGGTTACGCCTGGATGCCCCAGGAAAAATCCATACCCCTTAAGCAATCTCTGCCTTGCGGATTACGCCACTAACACGACCATAGATCGCAGATACACAATGGTTACGCCTGGATCCCCCAGGAAACATCCGTACCTTTTAAGCAATCACTGCCTTACGAATTACGCTATGCAGTCGAGTTCGTAAGACCAGGGTAACGCCATGGAATTCGAAGGACACTCGAGTATCATATCCGGAAAACCAAAAATCAGAGAGAATAATATCGATAGAATGAATCCAAGATGTGGCCACAAATCGGATATCAAGCAGAAGGCACTTTCCATATCTTTACTTCGAAAATATGTATCATATAGTACCTTTTCAAATCACTTTCAAATATCGTACTTATATAAAATCAATTATATATAAGATTTAATTTTCAAATCAAATACTTTCCAAAATCAATAGTATATCAAATCATACTTATATAGACTTCAATTATATAAGATTTCACTTTCAAATTGAGTATCTTTTCAAATCTATAGTTTTCGAATCAATTTCATACTCATACAAATCAATTTTATATAAGTTCGACAACTCCCAAATCAAGTATTTTGTAACAGAAGGTTCTCAAATTTCAATTTGTTTCAATATCAGTTCACTTTCAAAATCTTATACAATTTCACCAAATTATTTCTTCTCAAATTAAATATCTTTAGTTCCAAAGTTTCCAAAATAATAGATTTAGAAAATAAATCCAAATTTCCAAATCAATATAATTTTAAGTCAACCAATTCATTTCCCAAATCAAATGTTTTCAAAATCATCTTATACTTACGTAAGGTCCATCTTATAAGGATCAAATTTTTCAAAATAAATTTCGCTGTATGAAGAGCCATATGGGATTGAATATCTTTGCTTTTATGGGTTATATATCTTTGTAATTTAAATTGGAATTTTCTTTTAGTAAGCAAAGATATTCTAACTCGACAGCTTTCAATTTCAGCGTCAAAATATATAAATGATATTAGGATATAAGATGTACATACGTCATCATTTCGCAAAACTACATTTGATCGCTCGCTTGATCGCACAAGTTCGCTTTCGAACTAGTATTGTCCATTCGACTTCCCTAATGCGGATTTCGATATGGTTTCTCGACTAGAAGCCATCAGTCTCCTTGCATAGCCATATACTACGATAGAGAATTCTAGAATCAAGCCCAAAATCCATATCAAATATTCGCCATCAAGAATCGAATGAAAATCCTAACACGAAATGGTGTAATCCACCTCGAACTTGTGTACTCAAACTTGGATCAAATTAATTATGCGAATAAAACACCATACGTACAACTTATATATTTATTCCAACTTTTTAAATATATAGTTTCATAAAGATGTTACTAAGTTAAAACATTTAAACTAAATTTTATTCAAAATATTTTGAAGACCAAATTCTTTTCAAAGCATTTCGAATCTAAATTTCATATTAGAAAATTTTAAAATTGCCTTATTCATTTACTTAACAAAACAGTTTCAACTTATTTAAATCATATTACTTCATACTTAAACATTCAAAACAAATTTATATACTTTATCAAATAATTCATACTTTTCAAAAATTTTAGCTTTGAAAAGTTAACCTTGATTTGGAAGTGCTCGAACCTTCAAAATAGTCGAAGAAATCATATTTCAATCCAAGAGTTGGAAATCATAATTAAATCAGTAAATCAATTCCAAAATAGGGTTATATCAAATCAAATCCAAAACTCAAGGACTGAACACCGGCTCATTTCAAATTGTTCAATATATATACATATATCATTCGAATATCACATCACGCTTCAGAATTTGAAATCAGAATTGGTTTCACAAATCAATCGCATAGCAAAGTTACCGAAGTGGCCTCTCCCTCACTTAGAAACTCGAAAATCAATGTCGATGATGCGTGCACTCATCACCGAAATTATTTTCCAGCGACACAAGTGGTTCTGGACTTCCATTTACTTTGAAAACTTCTTTGAAATTCCTTCAAAATCATTAAAACCCATTAAAATCATTGAAACGTTACTTATTCGGAAAAATAATTTCAAATCATATTATTTATGATTTCAAAATCTTAAAACCAGTTCCAAAATGCCAGAGTTCAATCACTTAAATTCAGATTCAAAACCTTCAGTTATAAATCATTTTATATGAAAACATTTCTTATAAAATTTTCAAAATTTCAAATCCTTTCAAAACTTCAAATTCTCATTTTTTTAAAAGGTACATAATCCTTATCAAAAACATTTCATCTTTATATAAAAATATGGCCATCCTTATCAAAATAAAAACTACGATGAATACACAATTTTCAAAAGACAATCAACCACAAACTTTTCAAGGGACGATTCAAGGATGGATTTCAAAGCAAAACATAGATTCAAATTGAGAAGGACTCTAATCAAATAGAATTCTAATTCAAAGATAGGCTCAAACGAAGATAAGATAATTAACTTACCAAATAGAAGATTGATAAGCCTATATGAATCGCGAGCGACCTTAACTGGTCAACCGTGACTTCAGGAATATAATCGATGCGAAAATCTAAGGCAAATCGACCTTCGATTGCCAAAGATAGAATCTAAATATAGCAGAAGATAGAAAACATCGTAAACCGAGGATACAGAAATCTCCGATGAATCAATGCCAATTATAATCATTCAAAGATTGGCGGAATCACCACCCTATAAAGGTCATACAAAGTGGAGTGATGCAATGCTCCAAAATCAAAAGAATACAATTAGGGGAGACAGGAATGGATTTCAGAACAAGTGGGAGCGTTCCAAAATTCAAAGGAATCTTATTCGATAAGAATCCAAACGAAGATTAGAGATATATAACCTATATCGATACAGAAAAATTCCCATAAAAATTTGGAAAGACTCGAATTCATAACATATGAAAACAGAAGCATAAATATCTTTAGTTGGACAACTTTAGCTAAGCAAAAGATACAACAGAGTTTACTCAAAACAACTTAACAAACTACTGATTTTGCCATACTCAAAATAGATTCCTATCAACAATGGATCTAGATCAATCAAGAGAGAAGTTCAAAATTTTAGAGGATCCTAATCAAAGAAATTACTAACAAGGTGGATACGAAAGGAATGAAGTTTAAGAAATATTTTACTTTCAAAGCAAGGAATTTATATCAAAATAATCTTTGAAAATTCTTTAAAAATCATTTGAAAATCATTTTATACTTCGAAAATACGTTCTCTCACAAAGAAATGATTCTGAGATTGATTTCACTTATACTAGGGTATTTCTACCCTATCTCTAATGAGTTTTTGCTCCGTAGGCTAAGGTTTGCCTAAAACCTGGCTCTGATACCAACTGTAACGACCCACTATTTTGGACCATTCAAATCGGCAATAATCCATACATGTCTGACTTGAATAATTCAAAATAACAGATTGTAAATGAATTTGGAGCAAATGAAATCAAATACACAGAATCACAAACACAGAACATATCAGAATAACTCACAGCGGAAATAAAATACCATAGTAGTTCATGAAGCTACTATATACAAACTCTCAAAACATAATACATAATATCATTCTGAAAACATATACAATAGAAATCCCAAATACATAGAAGTTTATAAATACCAGAACTAGAATAGAACAATCGAACTGAAAGGAACAGATAACTAGACAAGCAGAATCTCCAGCGATTCCTAGCTCCAGAATGAGATCCAAAGCTAAGCTGTAAATACTCAGGCTGACCCGAGCGTAAGGTAAAACACAAAACACTCGAGTCAGGACAATATATACTTATAAAATGTAAACCAACTCAAGTGAACTGTAGTAGAAATGCACAATAACTCAAAGGATGCTTGGGATCGCCCATCCTTCAAGGATCAGTTAAACTATAAATTAAATACACCCCGTGGTTAAAATTTCAAAATGGTATTTTATACTTCGAAATCAGATATCATTTCAAAATTCAATATCCTTCAAAAATCCATTTCAAAATATCAAAATATCATATTTCAAAATAGTTTATATTTCGAAACAAATTACTTTATTTTAAATCATAAAAATAAAGTTATTATTAATAATTAAATTATTAAATTTCCAAAATTTTAATCTTTCATTCGTTCACTTAAATTAATTAAAACAATGAAAATTCAACTTTTGCAGCATTTAGAAAATGCTACGGAAAGTCACATTTAAAACAGTTCAATTTAACAAAAGACAGCATTTAAAATGCTGTAATAGGGTTACATTAGTTTCAAATAAACTTAGTTAAATTCAACCATTATAACATTACAAAAATGCTATTATAGCCTTTAATTAAATTTAGCCATTTGGTTCATTATTATCAACTACAGCATTTACAAATGTTGTATTATCATTTACATTAGAATTAATAGCATTTCAGAGATGCAGTTAATTAACTTCAAATATTCAGTATAATTTCACAAACAATTTGTTAACCCCCTTTTCGACTCACGACCTAGCAGGAGCCGAGTTAAGATGTTTGCCGACCTAAGAAGTATGCCGACTTAGGATGCTGGCCGACTTAAGGTGCTTGCCGACTTAAGAAAGTTAACGGCATAACGACTTAAAGAAGCCTACCGACCTAGCAAATTGTGAGTTAACAAGAGCTTCCGACTTAACAGATTGCCGACCTATGGGAACTTGCGACCTACCGAGTTAAAGAGTATACTGACTCAACAAGTCACAACATAAGGAAGCGTACGACCTAATAAAAGACGACTTAAGGTAATCCACTACTAAGAGGAGCTGCCGACCTAAAATAACTACCGACTTAAGGAAGCCAACCGATTCAACAAAGTGCGAGTTAGCAAGGCATGCCGAGTTAACAAACTACCGATTTAAGATTGCACGTTAACTCCGCTCCGACCTAACAACACTGAGATACCTTATACACCTTTACCTCGTCACCGACTTACCTTAAGTCTTCAGCGACTTAGGACTTAAGCGTAAAACCAGAAGAGGAGGTGAACTACTAGGGAAGTGTTGGAACTGATAAACCGGCTATGACCTATCGTAAGTCGGCAGCGACCTATCATAAGTCGGCAGCGACTTATACTAAGTCGGCGACGACTTAGGACTTAGGAAAATTTCCAGAGTCCAAATCAGCTCCTATAAATACCCCACCACTTCCAACATGAAAGGGACTTTTGGTAAATCATTTCTACAGCGCTGTTACTCCGTCGAACTCTTCATTCATTCAGAATCAAGGATCCTTCAAGCATTCACGACACTACAACAAGCTTCGAGAGAAATTCCTTACATCCGAGATGGATTCATCGAGTTTCACCGTCGAAGATTGAGCTAGTAGTCTAGATTGTTTCTTGTGATCGAATTGTACTGTTTCTTGAAGAGATTTGTATCAAATTGTAACCGAATCAGCAATAAGAGACTATAAAGTGGACGTAGGCTCAATTACGGGCCGAACCACTATAAATCTGTTGTTCATTTACTGCATTCCTGCTATTTTCCTGCTTAATTTCTGTTCCCGTCACACGGGTGGTGCTTTTGCGATCTTATTACACACACCGGGTGTTATCGTTCATATTGTAACGTTAACATTTTTGGTGCTTTCACTGAGAACCCAACTCTGGCTACCACTTAACATTGCTTCTCTGAAGTTTGCTGAAAGAATTTCCCACAAAATCAGAAGTTTATCAGACATAATGGCTCCTGGAAGGAAACAAAAGTCTGTCAGAACTGATGATGACCGTGACAATACTGCCACTTCTCTCTCTCCAAATCAGGCAGCTCCGAGCATCGGTGTTACGCGACAGGAGTTAGATGCTGCTGTATCCGGACTGTACCAGCAGATTGAAACTCAGAATAACCTGATGATGGAAAGGCTGAATGCTCTATTTGGTACGAGTCAAAGACCAGTAAATAATGAGGGAAACTTTGCTAATGTTGCTCCCAATTCCGAGGGAAGAAATATTCCTCACGGGGGATCAGGTGCTGCCGAAGGGGCACCCCTCCAGGCCGAAGGATCTAGGCCGTCACCAGTTCTTCATGAGCATTTACCTGGACAAACTCCCGAAAAGATGGCTGAGGTCTACTCTGCGAAATCTCTGAACAATGAGGAATATCTCTCTGGCATGATCAAGCAAATAATGAAAGAGAGCATGCAAAGAGATGAAGACGAAAGCGAATGGGGAATCGCACCAAGTAGAACTCCGTTTACCGAGAAGATTCTGAAAGCTGAATTTCCTAGAAAGTTTGTTCCCCCCACTATTCCTGCTTATCGGGGGACAAGTGATCCAAATCAGTTCTTGTATAAATACGACTGGCATATGACCGGCGCAAGGGCGACCGACGAGATAAAGTGCCGATATTTCCCAGTTTATTTAGAAGGAGTGGCGCTTCTCTGGTTTACCAAGCTTCCAGTCCGATCTGTAGATCAGTTTTCCGATCTCACCCGAAAATTCAAAGAGCAATTCAGGCTATACGCTTCAAAGGCAAAAGATATAATGTCACTGTCCAGTCTTGAACAGAATCCGGGAGAGCCTATTAAGTCATTCTTGAACCGCTTCAACTTAGCTCTGGCAGAAGTCGATAATGCAGAGCCACGAATGATCTTGACCTATCTGATGCGTGCTATTGACAAATCGAGCGAATTTGGAAAATGGCTGAAAATGAAGGAACCAAATTCGCTTGAGAAATTCTACAAAAAGGCTGACGAATTTATACGCTTAGAGAATCTTTCCGCACCAGCTAAAGTTGTGACAACGGTGGCGGAGAATAATGTTACTACTCAAAGCAAGAAAGAACCGGCAGATCAGAAAAGGGAAAGTAATGGTGGGAAAAGGCAAAAAGACTTCAAAAAGCCCCGCTTCCTTAAACCATCAGACTTTACTCCTCTGACCGATACCCCGGAAAATATCTTCATCGCCACTAAGGATGCTGTTGAATTTCCAAAACCACCGGCCGTGAAAGTTGGGAAGAATGCTGTTCAAAGCGGAAGATTTTGCAAGTTCCACAACCAACCAGGGCATGATACCAATGAGTGCCGCCACTTGAAAAGTCTGATTGAAGAATTGCTAAGAGAGAATAAGTTGCAGCAATACGTCAAGAGGAATAGAAAGGACCCATCTTCGTCCAACCAAGGGCAGTTACCTCCAACTAATTCATCTGATTCAGGAGAAAGGCCTGTTGGAAAGGAAAGACCTGTTATTAATGTGATCACAGGGGGACCTCACCCGGCTGGCAGAAGTTGGGGTGAAATGGAAAGGTATGCAAAAGCTTTGAAGTATGCACCAACCGAAGAAAGTGTCTTAATCCTGGAAGATGCTTCACCTCTAAAGCAGCAAAAAACTTTCCATGATGATATTATGTTCAGAGCCAGGGATTCTGTTAATGTGGAAGCTCCTACTGAGGACCCTATGGTTGTCTCTGTCGGTATTGGGCCGGCTATTGTCAGAAGAGTGTTAGTTGATAGTGGTGCCTCATGCAACATCCTCTTTAAAAGGACATTTGACCAAATGAAAATTCCAATGACTGATGTACATGCTTCTTCACACAAGATTGCCGGATTTATAGGAGAGCTGAAACAGCCGATTGGAACAGTGGACTTGTTTGTTGAAATGGGCGAAGGACACAAGAAATTGGTTCGGAAGCAAACTTTTGTAATTGTAGATGGATTCTCCGCCTATAACGCTTTCTTGGGCCGGCCTACTCTTGCTGCTTTCAGGACCGTCCTCGCTCCTTGGTGCTTAACAATGAAATTTCCTACTGATAATGGGATTGCTGTTATTAAAGGAGATCAAAACGCAGGACGAGAATGTTATCTTGTAGAACTCCGAGAGGCCAGGAGAAAAGAAATGGGGAAAGATGCGGCAGCTCCGCTCCGCATCAAGGAACCGACCCTGTAGCAACTACGGAGCGGCCCCTGTACTGGCGAACACAGCAATGCAAGAAAAGAAATGGATCCCAGGAAAGCCAGTACAGGGGAGAATAGAGTGGTACCCGTGGAGGTAACGGTACCAGTATCTGTAGACCCGAAAGACCCAAATAAAGTACTCAATGTGGGTTCACAGCTAAGTATAACAGTTCAAAACACACTGATATCATTCTTAAAAGCCAATCTAGATGTGTTCGCTTGGTTTCATGCTGATATGTGCGGAATCTCTCCAACAATTGCTGTTCACCCCTGAATGTCGATCCGAAATTCACACCAGTGAAACAGAAAAGAAGAACTCAAGGTCCAGAAAGGTCAGCAGCTTTAAAAGAAGAGGTAGATCGTCTCCTAGAGAATAATTTCATCAAAGAATCCACTTATCCAAATTGGGTTTCAAATCCAGTACTGGTTAAGAAGGCAAATGGAAAGTGGAGAGTATGCATTGATTTCTCAGATCTGAACAAAGCTTGCCCCAAAGACTGCTTCCCGTTGCCTAGAATCGATCAACTAGTAGATGGGACGGCTGGACATGAGTTGTTATCTTTTATGAATGCCTATTCTGGATACAATCAGATTATGATGAATGAACCAGATCAGGAGGACACAAGCTTTATTACAGATGTGGGACTCTACTGTTACAAAGTCATGCCATTCGGTTTAAAGAATGCTGGGGCAACATACCAAAGACTTGTCAACGCTATGTTCAAGCCTCAAATTGGCAAAACGATGGAAGTCTATGTTGATGATATGTTAGTAAAGTCAAAGAAAGCAGTAGACCACATGGATCACCTGGCAGAAATGTTCTCAATTCTTCGGAAGTACGGAATGAAGCTCAATCCATTTAAATGTTCATTCGGAGTAGAGTCTGGAAAATTCCTGGGTTTCATCGTTAGCGCTAGGGGCATCGAGGCAAATCCTGCTCAAATCACAACTCTAAGAGAAGTTAAAGCCCCTAGAACAAAGAAAGAACTACAAAGTCTTAATGGAAAGGTTGCCGCTCTTAGTCGCTTCATTTCCAAGGCCACAGACAAATGCATTCCCTTCTTTGATGCTCTAAAGAAAGGAAAGAAAAATTTCGAATGGACTCCTGAATGTCAGAATGCTTTCGATCAACTGATTCATCATATGAGAACTCCTCCGGTCCTCTCCAAGCCTAGTGATGGTGAAGACCTCTTCATCTATTTGGCAATTTCATCCCATGCTTTAAGTGCAGCACTCGTACGAGAAGATATGAAAATACAACGTCCGGTTTACTACATCAGCAAACGGTTCGCTGGGGCTGAAATGAATTATTCAAAGATAGAAAAACTTGCTTATTGTCTGCTAATCGCTTCCAGAAAGTTGAGGCCCTATTTTCAATCTCATCCTATCAAGGTCCTGACTGATCAGCCTTTGAAGCAAGTCCTGTAACGTCCTGAAACTTCGGGTCGTCTCTTGAAGTGGAACATAGAACTCAGCCAATATGACATCACTTACCATCCCCGAAGAGCAATTAACGGACAAGCTTTAGCAGATTTCATTGCAGAGTCCACTGACAAAGGTGACAGTAAGGAAGAAACCACTGACTGCATTCCGATACAGTGGAAGTTGTATGTTGATGGCTCGAGAAACGATTATTGTTCTGGGGCAGGAGTTGTGCTCGAAACTCCCGAAGGACGATCACTATGTTATGCATTGAGGCTGGAATTTCCTTCGACGAACAATGAAGCAGAATATGAAGCCCTTATTGCCGGATTGAAAATCGCCAAGGAATTGAATATCAAAGTGATACAGATTTTCAGTGATTCTCAGCTTATTGTCTGCCAGGTGAAGAAGGAATTTCAAGCCAAAGGAGGGAATTTGCCTGCATATTTGACAAAAACTACCGAACTCCTCAATGATTTAGATCACTACTCAATAAGCCACATACCCCGAGAGGAAAATATGAAGGCGGATTCTTTAGCAAAGTACTCAAGTTCCGGAGAAGCTCAATTACTAGGATTATTTCCTGTAGAAGTTCTGTCAGCTCCAAGCATTGATGAAATGGATGTTGATTGGATTATGACTACGTCTCAAGAGCATGAATCATGGATGACTCCAATCAAAGAATACTTACTCAGTGGTTCCCTGCCAGAGAGTTCTAAGGAACGTCGAAAATTATTAAGAAAAGCATCGAGGTATATAATTCAAGATGGCCGATTATACAGGCGGGGATTTTCAACCCCACTACTCCGATGTGTAACTAAGGAAGAAGCCAAGACAATCTTAACAGAGGTGCACGGAGGAGAATGTGGAGACCATTCAGGTGGTCAAACACTTGCAAAGAAAATTCTCCGATATGGATACTTCTGGCCGGATATCAATCGAGATGCTGCAACTTTTTCCAGGAAATGTGACAAATGCCAACGATTTGCAAAAATCCCAAGAGCACCCTCCACTGAACTCACACAAATGGTCAGTCCATGGCCATTTGCCATCTGGGGGATAGACCTAATTGGACCATTACCGAACGCCAAATCAGGGATTAAATATGCTATTGTTGCCGTTGATTATTTCACTAAGTGGGCTGAAGCTGAACCTTTGGCCACCATCACTTCTAAAAAGATGATAAATTTTGTAACAAAGAATATCATTTGCAGATATGGTGTGCCACAGAAGATAATCACCGACAATGGCACTCAATTTGAAAGTGAAGAATTCCAGGATTTTTGCAAACGGTTCAGAATTCGAAAAAGCTTCTCAGCAGTGGCTCATCCGCAGGCAAATGGGCAAGTGGAAGCAGTTAACAAGATCATCAAGTCAACTATCAAAAAGCAACTTGAAAAAGCAAAAGGTGGTTGGGTTGATAAGCTTCCATTAGCACTATGGGCGTACAGAACTACTCACAAAACTGCGACTGGGCACACTCCATTTTCACTGGCATACGGATCTGAGGCAATGATTCCAGTAGAAGTAGAGGTTCCTTCACATAGAAGAGTTCATTTCAATGAAACCGAAAATGAAAAACTGCAACTTGAAGCGCTTGATTTTCTTGATGAGAAAAGAGAGGAAGCTAGGCTCTGAGTTTCAGCTCATCAGCAGAGAATAGCCAGGCATTTCAATTCCAAAGTTCACCAACGCAGCTTTGAAGTCGGAGACTTGGTTTTGAAAAGGATCATGACAGCAACTGGTGTGTTTGGGCCAAACTGGGAAGGACCATATGTCATAGGCACTAAACTTCTTGATGGCACTTTCAAACTCATAACTGTTGAAGGAGATCCGATTCCAAGGGCCTGGAACAGCAACCATTTGCGTCCTTACTTTACTTGAAAAGAGCTCAGCTCAAAATTGTAAAATGATGATGAATGTATCAGTTGTATTGTGAAACATTGTAAATCAGTGTAAATGAATGAAAGCTATAAAGTGGACGTAGGCCCGATTTTTGGCCGAACCACTATAAATCTTGTGTTCTTTACTATTTCATGATGCCTGTTTTATTTTGATATGTAAATACTTTAAATGTATCGCTAAAATATCAATTCAAAATTGCAGGACATTATAACAAGGCTTGCTCATCACAAAGCTAAGCAACTTCCATAAATCAGCTATTACACGAAAACCAAGCCACAAAAATTTTGTCCAAATTCAAATCCCAAGCAAGGAAAACCTCACATAAAAAGTTGGCGACTCCATTGTGACAAACCTTCATTCACCAGTCGAGATTGTCGCTATAAATAGACATCCAACTAGATAACTTGCGTTTGTCTCGTAGAGTCATTCAACAGTGAAGTCCAATCCTTCGGATAAAGCAATTTACTTGTAAGAGGAAAAGAAGAAGATGTGCTTGGGAACGATAATAAGGGAGCGCTAACAGGCAGATGATGAGAGAAAGTTGCCAAGCAAACAAAGGAGTAGACAATGGGAGGTATGCATCTCAACAGGAAGGCCAGAAGATCCACTAAAGGGACGCCTTCCCAAGCGGAAGTAACAGGACCCTCGCTAACTGGTCGTGATGCATCCGATCAGATAGCTTACGTCCGTCCCGTGGATCCACTCACCCCTGAGACGCAACCTACCCGACACACCAACCAACCAAAGCCCTCTAACGAGGCACACCAATAAATGGGAGTGCTTTCCTCAACCAAAAAGATCGGTGGGACCACCGAAGGGGCATCTTGTTAATTGATTGCGGTCGTTTGTACAAACAAACATCCAATCAAGCAACTTACGCCTGCCCCGCGAACCCATCCGACCATGAGAAAGCAACTCCCAGGCACTCAAAAGCCCTCTTCGGAGGCACAAGCCCTCTTCGGAGGCACATGACCTCTTCTGAGGCAAAAGCCCTTTCCCAAGGCACCACAAGCCCTCTTCGGAGGCACATGACCTCTTTGGAGGCAAAAGCCCTTTTCTAAGGCACCACAAGCCCTCTTCGGAGGCACATGACCTCTTCGGAGGTAAAAGCCCTTTCCCAAGGCACCGCAAGCCCTCTTCGGAGGCACAAGCCCTCCTCGGAGGCACAAGCCCTTTTCAAAGGCACAAGACCTCTTCGGAGGCACAACTCTTTAAGAGGAGCCCTCTCCGGAGGCATTTCCCAATATAAAATGCTTGAACAAAAAGCATCGTCCAGAAGCACAGTTCAACTCTCAAAGGAAGGACTAACTTGTTCATCTCGAAAAGTTCCTCCTAAAAAAAGTTGAAAAATGCTACAAAATTCTTTCAGAAAAGCTCATTTCACTTCATAGGGAAATTCACTTCTTAATAAATAAAAGTGATTATCCCCGAAAGTTGAAACGTTCTTCAGAAAGAGAAAATAAAAATTCTTCTAAAGACTGGATATACTCTATAAAGAGCAGAATAATTCTCCCCTTAAAAGCGGAATAATTGTCCTCTGAAGTAAGAGTATTAGTCTTAAAAAAAGCTAGGAATATTGCAATGCACTTAGGGCATAGGGGAAATACTGTACAATTCAATTATATTAATAAAAGCAACATGCCACAAGTTCGTTGCAATATCACGGAAAACAGATGTGGAATAAATGCATTCTCAAACGCAGACAAAAAGTTTGCACAAGTAAGAAGAATCGTTTGTTCTACACTTAAAATAAAAGATAGATCATTCTCACATACACAAGAGTTTGTACAGGTAAAATAATTGTTTTATTTAGTACTATGAAAATTCTTTACATGTGCAGATATCTCAAAAAGCAAAAGCGGGAACCGGTACCCGCACAATCCCCGGTCAATACATGCAAAGAGCAAAAATAATAAGTAGAAAATCCAGCTTGATTATTCCTTCTTCTCGCCACCTTTGGAGCCCTTTCCCGGCCTAATGACTAGGTTTTGAAGTCGTTGTGAACGGGCAGGGGCAGAAGGAGAAAGTGGTGCGGCCAGATCAACTACTGCTTCATCTTCAGTGGAAGTCTTCTTCTTCTTCCTTACAGCACGTTTCCCCTTCCTCTTTGAAGAAGACTCGCTCCCCGGAGTAGCAAGCAATGTTGAAAGCTTCGTGTCGTCATCAAGAGACCGCTCCGGGGTCTTCTCGATGTCTTCAAAATCCTCCGCCTTCTGTTCCTGAGAAGCAGCCGGATCATCCAAGCCTTGAAGAGCTTCGATTTTCTCTGCCTGTGATCCCGGTTGGGAAGCAGAAGGAGGAGTAATTTGGGAAGACGGAGGAACGGCAATCGAAGGAGTGAAAGCTTGTATAGTGCTTGGTGCCTCCGTTGTAGAAGAAAATAAGTTAAATTCAGCATCCCCCGAAAATAAAGAAGGCATCGGTTCATCAAAGTTTAAGTAACAAGTAAGAAGGTCATCGAATTCGGCTAAGTCAAATGACTGGTTTATTAGACCCGAGACGACACCAAGAGTACCTGGAGGAGTTGGCTTTGCAAGATCCACCTCAAACTTCTTGGCTTCAGTATCATCCAGTGCCTCATCTTCAATAGGAGTAGTTGCAGTCTCCTGGGCAACTTTAGCTAGATGTAAAGAATGAGAGCTGGAATCTATAATATTAACGTCGGCTGAAGTGGAAGTTTGAACGGGGGCATATAAAGGAGATTCTTCTTTTGGAGGCTCTTCTCCCGTTGTTTCAGCTCGTACTTTGGCAAGTAGCTCCTTCCCCTTAACAAGAGCGGCACGATCCTCATCATTGAGATAGCGCTCCTCAAGTTCCAGCTTATTATAGCCGGCCCCGCCAAGCATATCCATCGCGACTTCCCACACTTCAGCCAATGTAATTTCATAATCAGGTCCAAGAAAAGAGAGGCTCCCACGACCCAGAACGCTGTGTAAATAAAAGTCGAATAAGGTAGAGCTGATGTCTGCTTTCGTCACCTCACGTGATTGCTCAGCCGCTTCCTTTTCGGCAACGACAGCAACCCGGCCAGCGGTAGCCTCATCACGCTCTGCCTCAACTTTAGCAAGTCGAGACTTTAGTAACTCAATCTCTACGTTCTGAGAGGTGACCTTTTCCCGCAAATCGGTGTTTTCTGTGCGGTATTTCTCAGTAATATGCTGTTCAGCGGCAAGCTTCATTTCAACATCTCTCTGTGCAGCATGGGCATCCCGCACTTGTTTTTGAAAGACTTCTTCTTTTTGAATATGAGATGCAGAAGAAGAGGCAAGATCTTCCTTAAGTTTTTTAACCTCGGACTCAAGTTTTGCATAACCATCAGCAATATTTGTCATCTCGAGATTATGCTGTTTGCAAATTTTGTCCCACTCCGCCTTGTCGTTTTCCATAGTCAGCATTGCCTCAAGGTTTGCACGATTAACCCTTTGGAGTTCATCGACAAGCTTCTGCCACTGCGACATCCTCTCGATATTAAGCCTGACTGCGTCAAGACTACTAAGCATGTCTGATTTATCAATCGGAACTATGTCCAAGTCAAAGCGTACCCCTTTTAGGCACCAATTCGGAAAACGGCTCTGAAGTGTTGGGGGGCCGTCCTTGACTTGATATTGCGGTCTGTTAATGATAGTCTGAATGTCAGATTTCTTCAGAGGAGGAGAGCTAGCCAGAATATCGGAAGGAATGGGAGCGTCAGTCTTTTCAGAAATTTCAGACGCGTCAATCGGTTTAGATCGTTTGCTCGGTTCATCGGCAATCTTAGTTTTTCCCTTATCATCGTAAGACTTCCGCTTATGAGAGTAGTCACTCCTATGTGAAGAGTCATATCGCTCGGCATCTTTCCTTCTTTGCCACTGATCGTAATCCCGTTTCTCCTGGGCCTTCCTTCGAGCCCTCTCTTCATCTGTTTCTTTTGGGGTATCAAGGTACTTCCTAAAGTCATAGGTGCCGCGGCCTCCACGGTACTTGAATGAGTCATAATATGAACCTGTACGTCCCATTGGAGAACCTGAAAGCAGAAGAGGGGTAAAGTTTAGAAATTTCCAGGAAAAAGAGGATAAATGCTTATAAGTGCCGAAAAGTCCTAAGTGTGTGTGGCGTGCAAACTACATGCGTCAAATTACAGACCACGCTTTAGTGTGGAAACAGAGACGATTGGTGTAGTAGGCATCTGGGTTTGTTTAAGGGTAGAAGTCGCCTCGACAACGGGAGAAGTCGCTTTTTGATTGCTATCCCCGAAAAGCTCTTGAGAAGTTATCATGATATCACTCAAGCCATCAAAGGTGTCATCGCCCAAGTGTTTAGCAGATTTCTCTTTCTCAACTTCCACATCAATTGATTTTTCAGAAACTCGAGGATTCTCTTCTTCCTCAATAATTGGGGGAAGTGCCGACTTGCCAGCTAACCCTACAACATCAGTGGATCCGGAACACTTTATCAAAGCAGCATCCATGACAGGTGTTTCTGATGCAGCTTCTTCCGCAGAAACTGGGGCATTCGACGCCTCTGCTTGAGAGCCCGAAGCAGCCGACATTTCTGCATCGGAACTAGGAATTTCATGAATTCGAGTCGACCTGGAAGGGTGTAGAAGCCCAAATTGGTGCAAAAGCTCATCATCTAATAGAAACTGGATACTCCTCTCCTCTACAGGCACCGCCATAAGCCTCTCGAAAGTCACTTTGTGACTGAGATTTTTAGAAGGAGGAGGAAGTGCTGAAAAGGAAAAAAGAGCGAAGTTAGCACTTGATAACCCGAACTTCGGTAAGTTTGAAAGAACATAAGAAACAAATGCAAGTGATCTTACTCCCTATTCTCCAAATAGCATAAAACCCAGGAGGACAGCGAACATAGAAGAACGGGCTCAGGAAACTATGAACACTTTCAGGGAGACCGGTGATCAACTTACGATCTCTCGCACTCCTTACAACTATGATGGAGGGATGATCTTTATTTTTGGCAAAAGTACAAAGATAGCGAATTTCTCCGAAGGTAGGAAAGCGGCCCAGCGTTCTCCTAAAAAGCACGCATAGTCCCAGCAAGATGGCGTAGCCATTAGGATGTAACTGAAAAGGGGAAATAGATAGTTGGAGAAGAAGTTCTCGAATGCAGTCATTGAATGGGGGGATAGCTCCGCTCGAGCACATTTGGCGGTTAACTACGACAAAGCCACGGGGCGGCCTGTCAGCAGTATCATTTATATCCGGAAGCAAAGCGTCAGCTTCAGCAATGCCAAACTGGATGCATAGTTGACGAAAGGCTTTATGGCTCAAAGTAGTAGGAGTCCTCTCTGGAGGATCGTTTAGCGGGATAGCAACTGGAAATGCATCTTCAGTTTGCTCTGTTCCTTCTTGTGGAGAAGACATTCTACACAATCAGCTGAATGTTCAAATGTGAAGGTGCACGTTCACTAAAAGTGTGAGGTGTTGTGCAAAAACTAATGAAAATAAAAGACAAGCATAACTGGAATTAAATTAGTTGACAATCAATCGATTACAGAATTTCAGAACTTGTCAATGATCAAGTGCAGTGTTAATACAGACAAGTCAGTTTCATTTGACTATTATGATTTTGTTTTAATACTTCACTTGAATTGGTTATTGTACAGCATCTCGTTCATATTCATTTAATTTAACTTTCTCGTTACCAACTAATCTGTCATTCGATGTGGGCAGTCGGTGATAGTATATTCGTCCCAGTATTCTGTGAATGTTGTATTAAGCAGGATTGTTAGTTTGCAAAATTGAAGCGATATGTAAAAAAAAAGGCATGCAACACGGTTCATAGTTCAACAGTTCGAAGTCCAGGCACAGTTCAAAAATCATCTGTTGAGTGGCCGAAAGCTTAAGTACTAACTCGGTGACGACCTAAGGAAGATTCCCTATGGGTCAAAGTCAGCAGTCCCCGAGTCTTAGGACGGATAAAGAAGCAAAAAACTAGTTCGAGGCAACCAGAAATCCTCTAAGTCCTAACTCGGAAGCGACTCAAAACCTAGGTCACATGAAACTGCTAAGTCGGTTCCGACTTAAATCATGAAAATCACTGGATCGCGTGAAATCCCTAAGTCGTGACCGAGCCAATACCTCAACCAATTTTCCTCCCTAACTCTTAACCCGTTAACCCAATAGCCTCACAGTCAATAACGATCCTCATTCCATCACACCATTGGACCACCCAAGGAGCCAATTCAAATCGAATCAAATTTGCTGCGAATCCGATGTATTACTGCCCTATCACAACTACAACATGGTCGATGGCGATTGCAGAACAATCAAAGAGTTATGCATAATGAATCACAACATCTAAACACAAATGGAAGTCAAAAATTGGGAGTTATCGATTCGACAGTGAGCATGGGTGAACGATGACCAGATCGACTTATGAAGTATAACAGGAAGATGATCGGCGATTGGATGGTTGGATTTTATCTCTGAAAGCTCTAAATTGCGTCAATGGCTGATTCGAGAAGAAGAACAGATGAGGGAGAGGAAGAAGGATTCAACTATTTATATGCTGGAAGGCGAATCGACTTGCACGGTGTACGACCTAAGGCATATGTTAAGTTGTTTCCGACCTAACCAAAGAGTTAAGAGAATCGAAGCATACGACCTATGGTTTAGGCATATACTTCGAGGGGCAAATGTTAACCCCCTTTTCGACTCACGACCTAGCAGGAGCCGAGTTAAGATGTTTGCCGACCTAAGAAGTATGCCGACTTAGGATGCTGGCCGACTTAAGAAAGTTAACGGCATAACGACTTAAAGAAGCCGACCGACCTAGCAAATTGTGAGTTAACAAGAGCTTCCGACTTAACAGATTGCCGACCTATGGGAACTTGCGACCTACCGAGTTAAAGAGTATACTGACTCAACAAGTCACAACATAAGGAAGCGTACGACCTAATAAAAGACGACTTAAGGTAATCCACTACTAAGAGGAGCTGCCGACCTAAAATAACTACCGACTTAAGGAAGCCAATCGATTCAACAAAGTGCGAGTTAGCAAGGCCTGCCGAGTTAACAAACTACCGATTTAAGATTGCACGTTAACTCCGCTCCGACCTAACAACACTGAGATACCTTATACACCTTTACCTCGTCACCGACTTACCTTAAGTCTTCAGTGACTTAGGACTTAAGCGTAAAACCGGAAGAGGAGGTGAACTACTAGGGAAGTGTTGGAACTGATAAACCGGCTATGACCTATCGTAAGTCGGCAGCGACCTATCATAAGTCGGCAGCGACTTATACTAAGTCGGCGACGACTTAGGACTTAGGAAAATTTCCAAAGTCCAAATCAGCTCCTATAAATACCCCACCACTTCCAACATGAAAGGGACTTTTGGCAAATCATTTCTACAGCGCTGTTACTCCGTCGAACTCTTCATTCATTCAGAATCAAGGATCCTTCAAGCATTCACGACACTACAACAAGCTTCGAGAGAAATTCCTTACATCCGAGATGGATTCATCGAGTTTCACCGTCGAAGATTGAGCTAGTAGTCTAGATTGTTTCTTGTGATCGAATTGTACTGTTTCTTGAAGAGATTTGTATCAAATTGTAATCGAATCAGCAATAAGAGACTATAAAGTGGACGTAGGCTCAATTACGGGCCGAACCACTATAAATCTGTTGTTCATTTACTGCATTCCTGCTATTTTCCTGCTTAATTTCTGTTCCTGTCACACGAGTGGTGCTTTCGCGATCTTATTACACACACCGGGTGTTATCGTTCATATTGTAACGTTAACACAATTATATTTTTATATAAATCATTTTTAACTTATAAAATCATATATAATCATTCAAATACCCTTATATTCATGGTTTTATAAAGTTAAACCTCCATTCAAAAATCAAAATTTAATAATAATTCACTTATTAAATTCCAATTTTAAATTATAAATTCATTAAATTAAATTAACTTAACACTTAATTTTAAATTTTCAAATATAACTTAATTCCATTTTTATTTACTTAACTTAAAATTCACTCTTAAGCCAAATTCACAAATTTCCAATTTTAGTTATATTTCAACATTTCAACTTAAATATTCATTCATTTCACATTTTAACTTTATTCAAAATCATTAATATAATATAAAAATCATTTAAATTCACTTTAATCCAAATTATCATGAAGTTATCACATTTCATATTTAATTTAAATTCCAATTATCACCCAATTAAAATTTCCCAAAATAACTTACATTTCAAATTTTCTAGTTTTACCAATAATTTATTTCACTTATAAATTTTCAAAAAATCAATAATGCTTACATAAATCATTTTTTTATTTAGTTTAAATCAAATATTATAATATTTACATTTCAAAAATATTTTTAAGATTTTTATAAAAACATATTTTAACAACGGGTCTGTATTTCATTTCTAGTCTAGGTAAAGTGATACGGGTAATATATCATTTCAACCCGTAATTTACAAAGAAAACCCGGGTTTGATCATTTCAAACCCGCAATCCCAAGGAAATGAAATATAATTGAAAATCATTCAGGCCTATCATTTCAGCCCATAATAATTCTCTCCTATTCTAAAGTCCGTTCGGGTATGTATCATTTCAACCCATAGTGATTCTAATCTAAAGGGAACTTGCAGTGTGATAAACTGATAAAAATAATAGAACAACATAATATAACAGTAACATATAATATAATAGGTGTTTAGGCATGGGTGAACATCATAAAATCATAACATAGCAAGTGTAACATGATAAAGCATTTTACAGATTCAAAAGGGGTCAATTCACTAGTTATATATGTACATATTGTCTGGTGAGAATAACTCACCTGTTAAGCTGGAGATTTGCCAACAAAGCTCACAACACAAAGATTATGAAGGCACGACAACTCTAATACAATTTGAGTGTGGAGAGCAAATCCAATGATATAGATCTTGTGTTACAACCCAAACAAAAATCAAAGCAAACCATAAATTTCAATACACTAGAAATGACATAACTTTTAAATAAAAAGAGATACGAATGCCAAATCTTTTGCCTTGCTTTCTCTATTCTGTTATCATGGCCTAGCGATTTTTTTGGCTCTGGTTTGAACAAGTTTGGCTCAGGTTTGGTCATGTGTATGCATGGCCTAGGTAGTAGAATATGAGGAGAAAGATTACACAAAGGAATATGAAGAGTTTAAGGCAAAATTGGTGGGTTTTGTTCACAAAAAATGGCTCGGCCATGGGCTTGTGTGGTCAGGTCAGAGAGGTATGGATCAGGTCAGTGGAAGGAAAGGTGTGTGGTGGTCTGGCTAGAGGTGGTGGAGGCGGCCTAAGGTGGTGGTGGTGGTGGAAAATGAAGTGGTGAACAAATAGTGGTCAAACAACATGTTTTTATGGCTTGTGTTGCAATTTTTGTGGAGTTTTGGCATCATGGTGGCTCGGCCTTAGTCAAGACTAGAGGAGTAGCTGGTGGTGATGGCAGGGAACAGATGTAGGGGGTGGTGGGCGTGGATATGGAGTGGAGGCCATTCAAAGAAGCAAAGAAAACAAGGCAAAATACATGAAAATTGAGAAGAAAAGTGTAAAAAAAGTAGCCATTACCCATAGATTTTTCTTGAAGTCATGAATGAATGAGAAGGTAAAATGTTTTTGGGTGAATGGAGGCTGAAAAATCACGGCTACAAACCAAAAATGCACAGCCAAGATAGTAATTGAGGAGTTATGGCAAATGAAAGGACAGAGGAGATGAAAGGACTTAAGGTAAATAAGCTTTTAAAACTCTTCATATTTCTTTTTCTTTAAATTCAAATAAAACAAAAATAAAATCAGTAAATTGACTTTAAAAACCGAAACAAAGTAATATAAAATAAAAATAATTAATTAATTTTAAAGAAAATGGAAAAAGAATATAAGAAATTGCTTAAAAATTGAAAACAGGGTCCAGAAATTACAAATAAATCACTATTGACTTTGGAAAATTAAAAACTTCATTTAAAAAAAAAATGTGAAGTAAAATAATTCATTTATATTTTAAAAATGAAATAATTAATTAAATTAAGAGAAATTAGAAAAAGAACTAAAGAAATTGTTTAAAAATTCAAAACAGGACTTAAAATTTACAAATAGAATATCACTAGTTTTAGAAAATTTCTATTTCACTTTAAAACAAATAAAAGGTCAAATAAATAAAATAAATGAGGAACAATATAAAGTGGGAATGAGAATAAAATAAGATTTTAAGAAAAAAATAGAAAAATAAATAAAGAATTACTTTAATTAATTGAAACTGGAAATTAGAAATTGTAAGCAAAATACAACTGACACTGGAAAATGTCAATTATACTTTTAAAAATGTTTTAAAACCAAAATATATGCATAACATGTTATTTTACCCATATAAATATAAATTAGAACATTACATGACTAAATAAAATATTATTTATACAATTTAAAATAAACAATTTGTTAAATACAACAAATTACACAAAATATTGAAAAAGGCATAACATTCACATTATAAATCAGATTTCAACGAAACGAAAAGCATTATTCTTAAAATTTTATTTACTTTCATAATAAAAGATAAAATTCAAAATTTCAAACTTTCAAATTTCTAAAATAAAAGTCAAAGTTTGACTATATTGACCAAAATTCACTTTTCTGGAAAATATTCTTTTTAGTCAACTTTGGAATTTTAATTCACATCAAAATCAAAATTTATATTTAAAATAACAAAATTTATTCATTTTAATAAATAAAATAAAGTTTTTAAAACAGGAAATTAAATTAAAGAAATTAATATATATATATAATTAAAATAATCACAAAATACAGGGTTGTTACAGTTTTGAAACACAAATGAAATGTTGATGTACGAATTCTAATTGAATTGAAATTGATTTGGTTTTGAAATATATTAAACGACCAATCGGTGTAATAATTACGAAAGTTATTAAAGAGACCGGAATCGGTTATGGATATACTCTCTATCTAAACCGAAAACCACTTTAATAACTATACGCGGAGTGATGATCCAGAATGAAGTGGTTGTAATGATGTACGTGTTGACTGAAGAAAGAGAATGATGATGGATAGCCTTGACACTTGTGTCAAATTGGAAATGACTAAAACAGGAGCTGTGCCGGGCCAATGGAGGATTAGCTACCTCAAGTGGACACACTTCTTCGAACTACTTATACTTGTTGTCGATTGGTGCACCCTTGATTTTGGGAGTGTTGTTTCACGGTGTTGCGGGCGCTGCGGCGTTGCGTTCTCACCAGTCCGGATCAGGCGAACGGTAGTATCACTACCTTGGGTGTTGCCTCATGTGCCTTGTCATACTTGTATTCCATTTATGCGCGACCACTACGATATTGGTTTGTACCTTTAGTATATGGATTGCCCTCTGGTGACTTCCGGTTTTGGGGAAACTACGGTCTTGTATATGCTTTTGGGAAAAAAAATGTGTTAAGGGTGGAATGGGCCATGACTTAACACTATTTTGATATCTTATTATTACTGATAGACATTATCTACTTATCGTACACTACTACATAGTAGATAGTTTAACGGATCCTTAAAGGATGGTTATTCCAAACATCCTTTGAGTTACTTGTATTTCAATTGCTATTTCACTTGTGTTGGATTTATTTATATAAGAATGTTAATCCTGACTCGAGTGTCTTTTGTTTTGCTTTACGCTCGGGTCAGACCGAGTGTACCAGTATTCGAGACTCACCTTTGGAGTTGGAGCTTTGCTTGAAGATCCAGCCATCTATTCTGCTTCTGTATTCGATGATTCCAGTGATGTATTCTGATTTGTATCTGATGTATCGTGTTACTCTTCCGTTGTATCTGGTTTAACTCTGATGTATCGTATTACTCTTCTGTTGTAAACTCTGATGTATTTTATATATTCATATAGTAGCTTCATGAACTACTATCTCTTTTATTTCCGCTGCACTTATTACTCTGTGTCTGTGATCTGTGATTATTTTATTTACTGTATATGCTCAGTTTTTCCAAATTTAAATTAACAATGCGGTATTTTGAGCAATTCAATTCCGGCATGAGAGTCTACCTATACACTTATAATGGATGCGAATGGTCCAAAATTCTGGGTCGTTACACATGGAAACATCTCTCTACCCTCAACTCACACGTAGGCAACCACCCCGCCACCTTGAAGTCGGCCCTTCCATAAGCCGAGCCCATCAACAATAAGCAGTCGTTCCCACTTCCACTATGCCCGGCCGAAGTCCGCCGTGCTCAGCCTCATCCGACCACCATACGCCGAGCTTCGACCAATCAGCTCCAACCATCTTTCATCCCTCCCTCTCCGCCTCTCGACAGTCGACCCTACTACATCACGCAACCCCACCTGCACGTACAACAGCCACTTCCAACCTCACCCACATCGACAGCCCGAGCTTGCCGCTTCCCACCATCCCCTCCAAGGTCGGCTTCTTCTTCTTCTTCTCCATTCAATCGAGCAGCCAACCCGAAGCCGATGACATACCCTGTTTTCCTTCACTGTCGATCATTACAGTCTCCTCCTTCTTCTTGCCTGCTATCAAATTTTAAGTACGTATTATATATCTTTGTTTAGATTTATAGTATATATCTATATGTCTTTGTTATGTTGAGTATAGTATTGAGTTTACTATTTTAAATGTTGTCAGCATGTTTAACTGTTATAGGTTATGTGATTTTTTTCTTATTTATATATGTAGTGATTTCCAGAATGTTGAAGATTTTGATTGTGTATTGATTTTTATATTGTATACTTTTAAGTATATATTGTTATAAAAGTAGATTCATGTCAGTTAGATATTTATTTAGCCTGTAGATATGTGTTCTGTTTGGTTCTCTAGTAAGCTGTTGATTCCAAAGTACATATATAAAAACATTGATTTTAGATACTATATAAAAGCTGTTGCATTTTTCAAGTTATATATCTAAAAGTTTATATATATACAAATTGGTTTATACTGATTTTCTAAATTTATTTTAGTAACATGTTATATATATATATATTAGTTTACTTTCGCATATTTATTCTTTTATTGAGTTGCAGTAAGTGTTCAAGGTATAGTATATTATTTTATATATATATTTGTAACTGCAGTTTAGTTATATTTAAGCTATATATATATATATATATGTATATGAGTATATGATCTGTCATACGCATAAACAGTTGGTTGTGTACATATAGTTTGTTGATTTCTAAATTGGTATAAGCTTGTATTATATTACATTGTTTAGAAGTTTATGTTATACATTATATAGGCTATGTAGTCGTACACGTGGATCTGACTCTTCCATATATATATGCGGCATACAGACTTTAATTGGTGATGTATAAGATATTTTGATGCTTTGTGGGATGTTGTTGGTAAGTATAGTGTGTTTTGAAAGTTATAAACTAAGTTGTCTGCATAGATTGTATCAAGTTTAGTATGTTATCTTATCATCAATATATGTAAAAAGAAATGTATCTATATCTTCTATAGTTTTATATAACTTGGCCTAACAGTGATGTAGCATGTATACGTTAGTTTTTATTAGCTATATCTTGCTTGGGTTTTAAACTGACTTGCCTTTTTGTTTATATTTTACAGTTATATATAACTGTATGGGCATGTGTATAGAAAAATATGTAAGTTTATGTAAAGCTTATATAATATAATATGTAGTATTACAGCTCATATTTGGGTGCATGTACCTATTTTATTGCATATATGAAGTTGCCTGTTGTTTATAAAATTTTGTAAGTTTGCATCAGTTATTAGAGTATAAGTATACATATACATTCAATATAAATGTGTTTGAAATTAAAATATGATTTATATATATATATATGTATGATTATCTTTAAGTTCAGTTATATCCAATTGTATTCATCGATCTGGCTCTGATTTGATTTCGTCTATTCCTATTGATCAGCTTTCTTCGTCAATTCATGCCCATTTCACTTTGCTTGGAATTCATGTTAGGATTCATAACTCAATTTCAGTGATTATCCTCTCTAGCCTCGGAAGGTGAGCAATCACTCACGATTAATGTTCTTTTATTTATTAAATTTGATTTCAATTGAAACGACAATTGAAATATGCAACTGTTGGTTATTTACACTGTTATATCTGTTATTACCTGAATCAGTTCACCTGTGACATCTGACACCATTATCTGTTAATTATTTATGCGATGATAATACAGTTTGGTTGATAATTGATTGATTGTTGTTTTTTTTATTCGGATGTAAAATTGTAATGTATAAAGTGATAAATATTATGAAATTGAAATTTGACGTAGGAGTTAACAATTTGAAATTGACATATGTGTTGAATTTGATTAGTTAAATATGACCCCTTTAAATGTAATTAAATTGACACGTAGAAATAGTGATAACTACACCTTGAACCATTGAATGTTTGATTGTATAAATGATGAAGTATGAAATTGAATAATTGATGTAAAGTGTAGAATTGCATAGAATAATTTGTATAATAATCTTTAATCTACATGAAATGATATTGTAGATTCTAGAAATAATTATATTAATTCGCACAAATAACAATGTGAATTAATACGGTTATTTCGGGATTATTTGAATTGATTATTGGATTGATATTGATTGTTGTTCTTGCTTGTTTATTTACTTTGACACCATCCCAGTTATCACACTGCAAGTTCCCTTTGCTATGTTTTGATTTTGAATTGAATTGGAATCGGGTTGAAATGATAAATACCCAAATTAAACTTTGACCTAGGATAGAGAATTAAATAAAAATCGATTGGTCAATAATTTGATTTAAGAATAAAATGAAGATTTTATTTGGATAAACAATAAGTGTTGGACGTATTTTCACTAGCCCAGTGCTGCCGAACCAGAAGATGAAGACCACCGGTCCTACTCCTCTCCATACCTCTACCGAACCAGGTGTCTGCTGAACCAACCGATTCAACCCCTTATGCCAAACCACCGAATCAACCCCTTATGCCAAACCACCGAATCAACCCCTTATGCCGAACAACCGATTCAACCTCTTGTGCCGAACCACCGATCCAACAAACCCATTGCCGAACCAAGTCTCCTGCCGGTCCAACTCATTGCCGGTCCTAACCTCGCCTCCCACCACCGAACCAAAGTCCTATCAGGCCAGATTGTAGCAGCCCAGGCCCACCAGCTACTATATACCTCCAAGACCCCTACCCCCAGCCTCACTCTATAAATAGAGGGGCAGGGGTACAACAATGGGGAGGAGTTGGAGAGCTCAAGCACGGATAGAACTTTCAAACAACTATCTTTTACTTGTATCAAAGCTTTGTACTTGTAATCAATAGAATAGAAGAGAAATAACATATAAAGTGGACGTAGGCACATTCTGGCTGAACCACTATAAATCTGCGTGTCTTTTTACAATTAAGCCCCTGCTTTTCATATATTTGCATAAATCTCCAAAATCACTAAAAACAACATAAGATCTACTAAATTATACGACTTTGAGGTGTTTGTCCATTTTTTGTGCAAACATTTTTGGTGCTTTCATTGAGAGGGGGTAGAAGCTCGAAGCTTCAGCTTCATCTACTTAACAAGTTTTCCTAACAGCATCGTCCGCCACTTGGAAAACATGCCTCCCAAACAGAGAAAAGATGTTAACAAAGGAAAAAACATCGCATCCAGTAGTCTTCCTGATCCAGCTGTCGCGAATCAAGTAAATCGTCCTCCTCCAGCAATGGTAACAAATGAAGGACAGGCTAACCCAACCACTCCTGCCACAGAACAGCCTGCAGCAATTACTAGGGCAGATTTGGACAGAGTTGTTGTTGAAGTAACTAACCGCTTCACGTCCCAGCAGGAAGCCTTGGTGGACCATCTCATGTCACGCTTGAGGGACGCTGAAGAATCCAACCGCAACACTGAATCATGGGGCGAGTCCCAGTCTGGAGGATCTTAGAGACAGCAAAGATCTTCCTTCTTCGAAGGGGCTAACGGCAGGAGTAGCCGTGGTAGGAGCCGAGACCGAGCCCAGCCCGAAGTTAGGCCTGAGGAAACGTTTGGTGCCGAACCCAACGGGGAAGGTACCGGGCGAAGGTCAACTGCAGCTGAGCCTGTCATGCTGCCTAACCACAGAAACACCAGTGAACAGGGCCGAGCTAGAGTTCAGCCCGAAGTTGGACCCGAGGAAGTGCTTAGATCAGAACCCAACAGGGGAAGATCAAGGCAAGGGCCAACTGTAGCTGACCCAAGCATGCTGCCAGAAGATCAAAGGCAGCCACTAGAAAATATGAGGAATGATAGACGATACCATCCCTACAGGTTGTCTGGACGGAATCAACCCCACAGAACAGAACCAAACTCATTTCTGTCCGCCCCAAATTCTGATGAAAGGATGGCGCGCTTATTCAGAGAGTGTGTCCAACGGGAGCAAAGAGATCGAGGGATAGGCGCTAGGGTAACCAGCCCTTTCGCCCGCAATATCGAAATTGCTATCACCCCCCGAGAATGGAAGATGCCAACAATGGAACCCTACAAAGGAACCTCCGATCCCGTTGTCGCTTACAGAGGTACAGGCAGCATATGCTCATGAGTGGAGCAACAGAGGGAGTACTGTGCAAATGCTTCCCGCTCTTCTTAGCAGATCTTGCTACCTCCTGGTTCTGTCATCTACCCCAAGGATCCATCAGCTCATGGGAAATGTTGAAAGAAAAATTCATCAGTCAGTTCCGCATTCATGTGGAGCAACCTAAGGACGCTTATTCCTTATCCAGCGTCAAACAGAAACCTGGAGAAAAGCTGCAGCAATACCTAACCAGATTCAACGCCGCAGCAGCCGCAGTTCAAGATGCCGATGAGAAGCTTATCCTAATGGCCCTCTGCAGTGGGGTGCATCCGGACACTAAATTTGCTAGAAGATTGACAAAAGAAAAACCAGCTACTTTACCCGATTTCTTCCATGAAGCCGGGAAATACATGAGGCTTGAGGATGCTGCCATTGAGGGGCAGTCAGGACAGCAAAGTAAGACGACCCATGGCAACGCCCCTGCTGTGGCGAGGGATGTTCGAAGAAATGATTCCAGAGACAATGCTGGGGGCAAGAAAGTAGAAAAACGCATATATCGGCCAGAACCAAGATTCGACTCTTACACCCCTTTGAACGAGACCGTCGAAAATATCTTCCTTGCCACCCAAGGCGAAGTTAGATACAAACGCCCACCATACAAGAAGGAATCGGATAACGCACAGAAGTCTGGAAAGTTCTGCCGCTTCCACGAATCTCACGGACACGATACCAACGAATGCCATCATCTCCGAGATCTGATTGAGGAACACATCAGAAGGAAAAAACTGGAACGCTATGTAAAAAGTCAAGACAGGACTCCAGCTCCTGCCAATGAAAACCCAAGGCTACCCTCACCAGGGACCGGCAGAGGCGACCGCAACGCCAGCAGCTCTAGTCAAGAGAAGATAGTGGTCCATACCATCTCAGGAGGTCCGCACATCGCAGACAGAAGTTGGAAAGAGATGGAAAGATATGGGAAGTCGCTTAGAGACAAAAGGGACTGTGTCAATACGGTTATAGAAGAGCGCCACCCAAAGCGGAAAGAAAGTGATGACATCACATTCAGTAAACGCGACCTAGAAGGAAGACAGTACCCTCACATGGATCCCATGGTTATCTCTGCTCGACTCGGTCCCGCCGAAGTTTACCGAATCCTGGTAGACACTGGAAGCTCTGTAAATATCATGTTCAAACACGCATTCAACAAAATGAAGCTATCAATGAAGGATGTATCTCCCTGCGATAAACCACTACACGGTTTCACTGGAGATGCGAAAATGCCCATCGGGCAGTTGGACCTCTTCGTTGAAATTGGAAGCCATCCCCGCTCCGTTATAAGGAAACAGACGTTTGTGCTGATAGAAAACCATTCGGCCTACAACGCCTTCCTAGGAAGACCAGCCTTATCTGACTTCCAGATTGTCCTAGCCCCGTGGTGCCTGAAAATGAAATTTCCAACAGACAATGGGGTAGGGGAAGTGGAAGGAGACCAGGATATTGCACGAGAATGCTATGTAACCGAACTTCGCAACAACCACAGGAAAGATAAAGGGAAAGGTGCGGAGATTGCCCTCTGCACAAAAAGCCTTGAAGCATAGCAACTAAAGAAAGCCCCTCCTCTTCGATACACCAGCGACCCTTTCAATGAATTAGACCCTAGGGACAAAGAGGAGGAGGCCACCGCCGAGCCTGCGGAGGCTATGGAGTTTATATCTGTAGACAAGCATGACCCAAGTAGGCTACTGAAAATTGGGTCCCAGCTGAAAGCTGAACTGAAGGAACAACTCATTGATTTTCTCCGCCACAACTTGGATGTATTCGCTTGGTCACACGCTGACATGACCGGAATCTCCCCCGACATAGCGTGCCACGTACTAAACATTGATCCTACCAAGGCGCCTGTAAAACAAAAAAAGAGAAGTATGGGGGCAGAGCGATCAGCAGCCCTCGATGAAGAAGTAAAGAATCTACTCGCCAATGACTTCATACGAGAAGCTATTTACCCAGAATGGATCGCCAACCCGGTACTAGTAAAGAAGGCTAATGGGAAGTGGCGGACCTGCATTGACTTCTCCAACCTAAACGACGCCTGCCCAAAGGATTGCTTCCCGCTTCCCAGAATCGATCAACTTGTAGACAGCACAGCCGGGCACGAACTCCTGTCTTTTATGGATGCATACTTAGGATATAACCAAATTCCTATGCATGCTCCCGACCAAGACCACACTAGTTTCATCACCAACCGGGGTTTGTACTGCTACAAAGTGATGCCCTTCGGACTTAAAAATGCAGGAGCCACCTACCAGCGCCTCGTCAACAAGATGTTCGCAGGGCTAATAGGACGAACAATGGAAGTATATGTAGACGACATGCTGGTAAAATCACGGAAAGCCAAAGATCACGTAAGCCACCTAAGCGAAATGTTCCAGGTACTTCGATAGTATGGAATGAAGTTGAATCCACTAAAGTGCTCCTTCGTAGTGTCATCGGGAAAATTCTTAGGATTCATCGTCCATGCCCGAGGGATAGAAGCAAACCCTGAACAAGTCCGAGCATTAAGGGACATCAAGATACCTTCCACCCGAAAGGAAATGCAAAGCCTAAATGGAAAAGTGGCTGCCCTAAGCCGATTCATCTCCAAAGCAACGGACAAGTGCGTCCCCTTTTTCGAAGCTCTAAAGAAAGATAAAGGAAAGTTCGAATGGACGGACGAATGCTTGACCGCTTTCCTTAACCTAATCGAACACCTCCAGAAACCACCGGTACTCTCGACCCCAAGCGAAGGCGAAGAATTATACCTATACCTTGCTGTGTCATCTCACGCTCTAAGCGCTGCCTTGGTAAGGGAAGACAACCGCACGCAACGACCAGTTTACTTCGTCAGTAAAAGGTTTACTGGGGCGGAAGTCAGATATCCTAAGCTTGAAAAGTTAGCATACTGTTTACTAATCACTTCACGAAAGCTACGTCACTACTTCCAATCCCATTCCATCAAAGTTCTGACCGATCAACCACTGAGGCAGGTACTCCATCGTCCCGACACTTCCGGGCGACTACTTAAATGGTGTATTGAGCTGAGTCAATATGATATCACCTATCACCCTCGCACCTCCATCAAGGGACAAGCCATGGCTGATTTCATTGCAGAATTCACTACCAACGAGGGTAAGGAGCAACTGGAAATAACAGAAGATATCAAGTGGAATCTCTTTGTGGACGGTGCATCTAACGAACAAGGCTCGGGGGCAGGTGTGGTAATAATCACTCCCAGGGGAAATAAACTGCACTATGCTATAAGGTTAGAGTTCGCTGCCACCAACAACGATGCAGAATATGAAGCAGTAATAGCCGGATTAGAAATTGCTATCGAGATCGGAGCCAATTCTTTGTGTCTTCACAGCGATTCTCAGCTTATTGTTAATCAAATACTAGGGGAATTCCAAGCTCGAGAAGAACGACTCATAGCATATCTAAAGAAGACCAAGTTACTTCTCAGCCGATTGGACCGCTACTTAGTCAAACACATCCTTCGAGAAGAGAACCAAGAGGCCGATGAATTGGCAAAGCAAGCAAGTATGAGAGACGTCGCCATCTTCGGGGCAGTAACTGTCTCAAAGCAAACGATCCCAAGTTTTGAGCAAGTGAATCTGATAGCTGCAACCGAAGAAGCAACCTGGATGACTCCCATCCGAGACTACCTACAAAATGGCACACTACCCGACGGGCGTAACGAAGTCAAGAAAATCTTGAGGAAAGCGTCCCGCTACACAATACAAGGAGACATCCTCTATCGGCGCGGGTTCTCTAACCCATTGTTAAGGTGTGTCGCCGGAAGGGAAGCCAAGGAAATCTTATCCAACATTCATCAAGGAAGCTGCGGAGATCACACCGGAGGGCAAATGTTAGCAAAAAAGATACTCCGATACGGATATTTCTGGCCCACCTTAAGCAAGGACGCCTTAGATTTCGTCAAGAAGTGTGACAGATGCCAAAAATTTGCTAAGATCCCTCGGCTACCAACAACCGAGATTACTCAGATGACCGGCCCTTGGCCCTTTGCAGTATGGGGAATTGACTTAATCGGTGAACTGCCAATGGGTCGAGGCGGCGCCAAATATGCTATAGTAGCAGTCGACTATTTCACCAAATGGGTGGAAGTAGAACCTCTAAATAAAGTATCTTCAGCGAAAGTTATCAACTTCTTAATCAAAAATGTTCTGTGCAGGTACGGAGTCTCACTAAAAATCATATCAGACAATGTACTTCAGTTTGACAGCGAGGAATTCGCCAACTGGTGCCAAGAACACGGGATTCACAAAAGCTTCTCATCCGTAGCATATCCCCAAGCAAACGGACAAGTCGAAGCAGTCAACAAAATTCTGAAAACTCTGATCAAAAAGAAGCTCGAAAAGTCAAAGGGCGCTTGGGTGGATGAACTCCCTACGGCACTATGGGCCTACCGCACATCTTTCAGAACATCAACAGGGCACACTCCTTTCTCTTTGGCATACGGATCGGAGGCTATGCTCCCAGTTGAAACCATTGTGCCTTCCCACCGTAGGATCCACTATAACCCAGAAGAGAACGAAGAGCTCCTCAACATGTCTTTGGATCTAGTCGAGGAGAGAAGGAATGATGCATTCCTAAAAACAGCAGCCCACAAGCAAAAGGTGGCAGCACAATACAACTCCAAAGTCAAGCATCGTACCTTACGAGAAGGGGATCTTGTCCTCAAGCGAATCTTCCCTCGCCCCGGAGCACTAGACCCAATCTGGGATGGACCATATGTAATTCATAAAGATCTCCACAACGGAGCCTATATTTTGTCAACAGTGGACGGAGAGGTGTTCCAGAGGGCATGGAACATCCAACACCTCCGTCGATACTTTTCTTAACTTGTATTGCCCATATGAAGTGAATTAACAAAGAGAATCAGTGGACGTAGGCATTTTTTCGTGCCGAACCACTTTAAAAAAGCCTTGTCTCTTTTTTAACTTGTTCCTTTGTATCTTGGCTGCTTGTTAACTTTATCCTTTTCTGTTGAACAAAATCCTGAGCATATAGCATTCCTATTCAAAGCACTCCACAATGCAACTTCACGTGGACAAGACCCAACAGGTACTATGCGAATCTATGCCCTCGCCAATGAGACGCTTTTGCTCCAGCATCCCTCTGCTGCGGGTTAACTCATTGCTCGCGACGGCCCTTAAAGCCAACTGTAATGAGCCGATTATAAGCCACCGAGAAGGCCGACTATAGCCGAGGCAGCTCATTACGGCATTAGGCTCGCCGGCAACTGTGAACCGATTATAAGCCCCAACATAAGGTGTGGCCAGCCAGGGGCAGTTCACAGTTGACGATCGGCACCCACGCTAGCCGGCCATAGTAAGTCGAATAATACCCATGAGTACGGGCCATAATGGCCCGGGTAGTTACTGTGCGCGATCTCGGCTCCGGTGTGTCTTAAGTGCGGCTGTGGTAAAAAAGAATTAACTCCTCGCGGAGGCGTAAGATGGGTGACAAATGTCTCCAAGACCCACAGCTAGGGAAAGTGACTACAAGACCCGTTTGCCACGAACTTATGCACATCGAAGGCCTTCCGTGACTGGAAGTTTTACTATTTCACATATTTCAATTTTACTTAAAAAACTTTCCTCCTATCCTCTATAACAAACCATAAAGTATAGGATGCAGAGTAAGAGATACCCGCCAATGGATGCAGAGATTCACAACCAGATGGCAGGGCATTCAACCGCTTTCCATGCTTGGTCATGCAAGATATTCAAAGCTGCCATTTACAAACAGAACATGAAAGGCGGTATTTTCTTCCTTTATGTGCAGATGCATGACTGTAATTTAATTTTTTCACACCGCACGCTAACATTGCAAGTCATGAGATTATGATTTAAAACCAGAATCTGACATCAAACACAGTTTAATTACAAGAATATACACAGCTATATTTCTCACACGACGTGACAAAACAGCAACAAACATTCAAGAAACGACAAAATCAGCTTAAGTTAAAAAATTACACATCAAGAATAATGTTGATTATTACAAGTAGCAAGAATTACAACTTAGAAGTTACTCTACTGTCTTAAGACTAACAGATACAACAATACCAAGCCTACAAAAAAAAAAAAAAAATTCCAGGTCCAATCAGGGAGCCGGTTGCGTCGAAGTCTTGTCCTTGCTCTTTTGCCCGCCTGTCCGGTCATAAAAAGGATTTATTAGTGATGAGTAACCAAGTTAACGGAAAGACTAGAAAGGAAGACTTACCAGCACCTGCTTCTTGACCGTCCTGGTCGTCATCCTCTACCTGCACACCTGCCTCTTCAGCAACAAGCAGCCGCATACCCTCCTTTACCGCCGTTTTCTCCTCCTTGGTGAACTGGGCCGTGACCACATCCATACTGAAGACCGTTCCACCCTCTTTATCTGCATCAGCCTTAGCCTCCTCCAAAGCCCGAAGATAGATCTTGGCCATGACCCTGGGATAATCATCCATCCAAGAGAGATTGCCCTGCTTCCAAGTTCGGAAATACATGTCCTGGAGCATGTCATCCATCATTCCCTCATTCTCCTCAAACTCCCTCATCCGGGCATCGGAAGCCGACAACCTTTCGACGGCAGCATCTCTCTCCAATCTGTATCTCGAGCAATCAGCCTGAAGGGACCTCCGCATCACCTCCATCTCTTCCCTCAACTTAGCTTGAGCAAGCTCTGCAGCCTCAAGTTTCTCGGACAACTCCTCCACCTGCTCGAGATCCGCTCTCCGAACCTCATCCACTGTGGCGATAGCCATGTCAATCTGCTCTTTGCAAGCAGCTTCCATTTTCCGCAATTCGGCCCGACTGGCCTCTTTCATGGTTTTCCTTAGTCGCCCAGTAGCAGCCTCATGTTGAGAAATCTGGATAGCCTGATCCGCAAGCTGTTTGGCCTGATCCGAAACCACCAATCGAAGTCGGATATTGGCACTCCCAATCTCCTCTCCGGCCTTAACCAGCCGAGCATGATGCCCCATCAGCTTCTTGGTCTCCTCGGCCACCCGGTCAATATTAGCTTTGGCCTCGTCTCCCATAGTGACTATACGAGTAGTGAGTAGATCGAGATCTAAAGACTTGGCGTCATCAAGTACTCGTACCATGGGGTTACGGGGGAGAAGGTGTTCGCCAGTGACTTCGTCAAAAGTAATATCATGAGAACCTGGATCCAGATCAGGATGACCCGCAAATGGATTACGGGCCAAGTCGGGACGGTCGATATGAATAACAGAAGGGTTTCCGGACGGGTGCGGAGAGGGTACAAACTCGCTACCCTCCTCAGTAATATCATGGATAGGCTGAGCCGGAGGCTGAGGACCGGGCGAAGTTTCGGATAAAAGATGACTCATCTTCCTCTGCTGAATACCCTCTTCGATAACCCCAAGAAGAGGACGGTATCCGACTACATCCCCGGAGCGTTGGATTGAGGGCTTCGGCTTAGCAGAAATTTTGGAAAGTTTATATTGCTCAAGCCTGTGTCGAAGGTCTGAAGCTTTGGAAGTCTTGCCTACTCCTGATATAAAGAACAAATGTCACAATCTTACATCACTATACTATTCGAGAAACACGGTAAATTACAAGTTAAAAAAGGGGAAAAGAAACACAGCTGTGATTGTACAAACCCTGGGGAGGAGTGGGATACTGCAATAAGTCCTGGATTTCATTCCAGGACGGGAGCGGGTCATAAAATATTCCTAAGTCCCTATCATTAGTGAAGCATGCAGGGGTCAAGAGTTCACCTTGAGTCGTCAGAGCCACCTTGGCCGGAATGGTCGGAAAAGACTCACTTGCACCAGTCCCGGCTTTGTCCGCCTTCCCGGTCTTCTCTACCAAAGCCGGATCATCATCCAACCCCTCAAAAGCTTGGCGGAGAGCGTCATCCGTCCACTCTTGCATTTCGCCTACTTGCCCGGAAGACAGAGCCCTGGAACCATCACCACCCTGTCCATCGCCACCATCATCACCAAGACGCTCAACGTCACTTCCGCCCTCCACCTCACCTCTTTCTTCCTCCGCATCTATCTCCCCCTGAGTAAGTGGACAATTGCTGGGAGAAGGACCGTCCGACCTCTTAAGTTTCTTACCTCCGACGGATGGAGGTTTCGTGAATGGTTTTCTCTTTCCACCCTCTGCCGCAACGCCTCCCTTAGCCTGGGCAGCCGCCCTCTCTTCCGCCGTTTCCCTCATCTTAACTACAGACTGCTGCGGAAGGATCAAGTTATATTCCAGAAGAATCGCATTTCTAATCAAGAAGGCAGATGATCTGTATTTCCCAAGAATGGCTTCTATCTCCGCCGCCGTCTGAACCAGGCGGTCAGTCTCCACAACCGGAAAGCCACCTGTCGCTAGCAAAAATGAGAAAGTATGAGAAGAAGCATCGCAATCGGAATAGAAATTATAAGTAAAAGCATCAACTTACATCCAGAGGTAAAGCGCCGGATGGAGACGGAGTCGTCCCTAACAAAGAACCACTCTTTCTTGAACATGCTGAATTTAGAGTACAGGTCCAGGACCGGCTTGAAGGTCACAGCAGACTCCAAGCTAATATATGGGGACCCCTTCTTATAGCCCCTTAAATTATACAAGTACCGGATCTCCCGGTTGGAGGGAGCGCGACCATACTTCCTCCGAAAAATAACGAAAAGGCTCACCAGTATGGCATAAGAGTTGGGCTGAAGCTGGAATGGGGCCACCTTCAGGTACGTGAGGAAGCTGACTACCCAAGCATTGAGAGGCGGGATAGCACCACACATGCAATGTTACCTACTATAAGCAAAGTATCCTTCGGGAGGACTGTATGGCATGACTCCTGGGCCCGGCAGCAGCATGAGGGCTCTATCGATCCCAAAGGAACGAGATTTAACATCGAGCTGCTCCTCTTTGAGAGAGCTAGGAAAGCAGTCAGGCGGGGAATCCAGCAGCTCCTGGGGACCATATCCATCCACTAATGACCTTGGGAAGGGCCCATGACGCTCCGATCCTGATTGAGCTGGGGGCACGGCCGAGGGCTCTCCTTCGCCCCCGGACTTCCTTTTACCCGATCGGGTTTCCACTCTTTGAGACATTATCTGCAAACACCGGGAAAGCATAGTGTTAGAACAAAGGATGTAAACAAGTAAGCGTGTAATCTGGAATTTCGCTTAAAAATTCGAAGTGTGAAACACATCGGTTCCATTCAGAAAATCAAAGACATATGTTTCATCCGGCATACAGTTCATTCGGTAGAACAACCCAGCTGTTCATTCGGTAGAGCAATGCGAAGGATCATTCGGCAGTAAGTATCTCACCTTGACTCGGCTAAAATTTGATTCGGCTAACGCTTGATTCGGTAAAAAAAAAACTTCGCTTTGGCCAACACTTTGATTTGGGGGAATGGTTCGGCAGATAAAAAAATAAAAAATGATGAAGACCCTGGTCTCCTACTTATAGGCGAAGGCAAACTACCGGCCCGTTTGATTTGGTAAGGGGAACCGGACGAGGATGAGAAATAGGTCAGTCGAAAACAAAGCAGGACATGAGCAAACGCATGCCCTACTTTGTGGGGCATATGTTGGACGTATTTTCACTAGCCCATTGCTGCCGAACCAGAAGAAGAAGACCACCGGTCCTACTCCTCTCCATACCTCTACCGAACCAGGTGTCTGCTGAACCAACCGATTCAACCCCTTATGCCAAACCACCGAATCAACCCCTTATGCCAAACCACCGAATCAACCCCTTATGCCAAACAACCGATTCAACCTCTTGTGCCGAACCACCGATCCAACCAACCCATTGCCGAACCAAGTCTCCTGCCGGTCCAACTCATTGCCGGTCCAAACCTCGCCTCCCACCACCGAACCAAAGTCCTATCAGGCCAGATTGTAGCAGCCCAGGCCCACCAGCTGCTATATACCTCCAAGACCCCTACCCCCAGCCTCACTCTATAAATAGAGGGGCAGGGGTACAACAATGGGGAGGAGTTGGAGAGCTCAAGCACGGATAGAACTTTCAAACAACTATCTTTTACTTGTATCAAAGCTTTGTACTTGTAATCAATAGAATAGAAGAGAAATAACATATAAAATGGACGTAGGCACATTCTGGCTGAACCACTATAAATCTGCGTGTCTTTTTACAATTAAGCCCCTGCTTTTCATATATTTGCATAAATCTCCAAAATCACTAAAAACAACATAAGATCTACTAAATTATACGACTTTGAGGTGTTTGTCCATTTTTTGTGCAAACAATAAGGTTTTGAAATGAAGTTGAAATTGAATTTTCAATGAAAGGAAAATGTTAGTATTTAATAATCTGAAACAAATATTTTAACAATGTAATTGATGAAAGAACGTTGTTAAATTTGAGAAATGATTGAATTAAGTTTGAAATTATTTAATAATCTAATAAGTTGAATTATTTAATAATGAAATAAAATTGAACTTCTTTGATAAGTGAAATTGAACTTCTTTAATAAATGAAATCAAGTTTCTTTATAAATTGATTTTTGAGATTTGTAACTAAGAAAATAAATCAGTGAAATTAAATTTCTTTAACAAGAAATAAAATGTGATTTATGTGTTGAAATAAATATAAGACTTGTAAATTAAAGAATTCGATTTGACAAATTTAATTTAATTCAATTTGAAGTTTTGATATAATAAGTTGAGCTTAAGTAATTGATTTAATGAATTGGAAGTTAAAAAAGAATTGTTTGAATGAAAATTTACTTAACGAATATTGAATGAAATCGACAAATGATTTTAAATTAATTAAAATGATTTCGAAATGAAACTTGTATCCGAACTTGAATCAATACTTGTATTGTTTAAAATGAAATTGAATTATAAGATTTATAAATTATGAATTTGGAAGTTTTGAAATGTAAATTATGGAAATTGTTTTGGAAAGACAAATGAAATGTTGGTTTACAAATTCTAATTGAAATTGTAATTGATTTGGTTTTTGAAATATATAAACGACCAATCGGTGTAATAATCACGAAAGTTATTAAAGAGACCGGAATCGGTTAGGGACATACTCACTGTCTAAACCAAAACCACTTTAATAACTATACGCGGAGTGTGATCCAGAATGAAGTGGTTGAAATGATGTACGTGATGACTGAAGAAAGAGAACGATAATGGATAGCCTTGACACTTGTGTCAAATTGGAAATGACTAAAACAGGAGCCGTGCCGGGCCAATGGAGGTCAGCTACCTCAAGCGAACACACTTCTTCGAAAATTACTCATTACTTGTTGTCGATTGGTGCACCCTTGATTTTGGAGTGTTGTTTCGCAGTGTTGCGGTCGCTGCGGCGATGCGTTCTCACCAGTCCGGATCAGGCAAACGGTAGTTTCACTACCTTGGGTATTGCCTCATGCGCCTTGTCATACTTGTATCCCTATCTACGCGACCACTATGAATTTGTTTTGTGTTATACCTATGGAGTACTCCCTGATATCCCACTAGTTTACGGTGGAGTTTACAGTGCTGTATAGACTATAACGCTTGTATAAAATGTGTTAAGGGGGATAATGGTAATGCCTTAACACTATTTTGATACCTTATATTACTGATAGACATTATCTACTTAGCGTACATTACTACTCAGTAGATAGTTTAACGGATCCTTAAAGGATGGTTATTCCAAACATCCTTTGAGTTACTTGTATTTCAATTGCTATTTCACTTGAGTTGGATTTATTGATATAAGAATGTTAATCCCGACTCGAGTGTTTTGTGTTTTTGCTTTACGCTCGGGTCAGACTGAGTGTACTAGTATTCGAGACTCACCTTTGAAGTTGGAGCTTTGCTTGAAGATCCAGCCATCTATTCTGCTTTCAGTATTCGATGATTCCAGTGATGTATTCTGATTTGAATCTGATGTATCGTATTACTCTTCCGTTCTATCTGGTTTAACTCTGATGTAATTTATATATTTATATAGTAGCTTCATGAACTACTATCTCTTTTATTTCCGCTGCATTTATTACTCTGTGTCTGTGTTCTGTGATTATTTATTTACTGTATATGTTCAGTTTTGCCAAATTTAAATTAACAACGCGGTATTTTGAATTATTCAAGTCCGACATGTGCGGATGCGAATGGTTGAAAATATCGGGTCGTTACATCCGTCTAAAGCATACAATAATATTTATTACCTTATTACTCAAAATATGCTGTTATTTGATGAAATATATCTCGTAACTTTGCTTAAAAACTCTTAAATCTCTTGCAACACTTTTCTTTATCAAATCCAATATTATTATTATTTAAATAACTTTTGTATTCAAATTAGGAAATGTACATAAAATTCTCATCTTTACATAAATGCTTCTCCTTATACAAAAACATCTACCTTATTTATTAATCGTCATTCAAATCTAGTCAATAGTCAACGATACTTTTGATAACTTTATACGATAAAAAATAGATGGAGTAGACAAAGATATCCTACTCTATTACTCCTTTCAATATATCATCTACTAGAATTCACAATTCTATTGTTACCTAAATTCCAGCCATCCTTCTCCTCATCACCTTATATGGGAATGCTCTCCTTCCTATATTATCGGACATTCCTTTCTATTTCTCTATCCTAAAAGAGTTGTTATTTCTATCTATAAATCCCTAAAAAGATTTCTAAAGAAAGGACTTTTAGGTTTATAAACAAGGAAAAATAGAAGAATCAAAGAACCAAAAATTGAAATCAAAGGTTAACAAATGAAAACTTTTCAAAGTATTAATTTACAATTAAAACCATACACCATTTTGTCTTAAAGAAATTCACCGTTTTTAAAAATTGCATTACCTTTCCAAATATTTCCAAAACTAATGGTGGTATATTTCCAAATTTTTCTAAAACCATGATTATATATCTAAAAATTTCCAACTTATACAGCCTCTAAAGAGTTATAGTGGAAAGAACTTTCAAATTTATTGCATAGGAAATATAACATAGAAAAATGGAAAAATACAAAAACAAGGGAATTAAAAGCTTTTCTAATTCAATCAAATTTTAAATTGAGAAGCTAAAAAATGGAAACTTTGTTCTTTTTTTTCAACTACTCAAGTCGGCAAATGTTTAAATTAAAATCACCTAGGAAGAATACAAAAACAAGGGAATTAAAAGCTTTTCTAATTCAATCAAATTTTAAATTGAGAAGCTAAAAAATGGAAACTTTTCTCTTTTTTTTCAACTACTCAAGTCGCAAAATGTTTAAATTAAAATCACCTACCAAAAATGGTTCACTGCCCTCTTTAAATTTACAACCTCTTTTCAAACTTTTTACAAAACAAACAGTGGTATAATTTAAAAGTCATCTAAAATCATTTTTATCAAAAATTTCTAAATTATAAGATTTTCATCTCAAAATCTTTTGAAAGGCACTTTCATAATTTTCAAAGGGTATTTAAAAGAAACCTTTTTATCAAATTATGTCACAAAAGGTAGGATTAAAATTTGTTCTTTCTTTTAAACCTTTGCACTCTACCCTTTAAATACCCAATTTCCTCCTTGTGGTGATAAATGTATTCCTTCTTACGGAAGTTTGCTCCATTCCTTATTTCCGTACATAACACCTTCATTTGTTACCTCCATAAATATTAATTTGTCCGTAATAATTGTCAACCTAACAGACGTTTCCTTAAGATCATTTTGTGACGACCCGCCCTTCACGACCCCCAAAAACTGACATAAATACGCCCATCGTATAACATGCCGAACGATCGAGTGCTGAAAAGACAGATTGTTGAGGGAAAAGAAAGTAGGTAGAAGAAGAAAATTGAAAAAAAACAGAATCTCACAGCGAACAGGACAATATATAATATCAATATCTC
This sequence comes from Allium fistulosum, assembly GCA_030737815.1. Taxonomy (NCBI): domain Eukaryota; kingdom Viridiplantae; phylum Streptophyta; class Magnoliopsida; order Asparagales; family Amaryllidaceae; genus Allium; species Allium fistulosum. The sequence continues at coordinate 1,286,065,205 of CM060904.1, forward strand.
TTTACACAAAATCAAAACTATAATATACATAAGTCACATTAGAGTACACAAATCAATAATTACCAGCCTAGACAGTTATAACATCATGTCCTCACAACTGTTGGTAATTTCAAACAACACTGCAGCGGAAATAAACAAGTACGCGAATACGTCTCGGTCTACAGCTCGTCTCCTGAGCTCCATGGTATTCAATCCTAAACCTGTAATACTCGGTCTGACCCGAGCATTATAATAAAATAACACCCGAGTCAGTCTGAAAAACAAGTGTGAGAAATCACACTCAAATTGAATTATTAAAGTTCCAAAACCCTTTTAAAATCAAAGGTATCTCGTAAGACCAGGAGACAAATAAACATGTCGGGTTTTTACCTTACGATAACCAAAACATTTCTTATCAAATCCTTTGATATTATAATAGTGTCTAAGTACAAATACTTATTCAAATAGTTGAAATTGTTACATTAATTAAATTCCAGCAAAACTAGGCTCTACAACCAAAACCGTAAAGGCACGTAGGGAGAATGGATTCCAACTTAATGACTAGGCACTGGGGTACCACCTGTCATGGTACCTGTCTGGAAACACCGTACCGAGGACCACTCCTGATCCCCTACAACACAAGACCGGACTATCCTAACATGAATAGACCGAATATGCTATCACCCCGGGTGTTCTCACCCTTTTATCGAGCTACTTCCAAAAATCATAGTAATAATAATATCCGAGGGTATCTAGAAAGGTGATATACATACCCTACTTGGGTGCGAACCACTTAACCTTGCTACATCTCCCCTGATTTTCAGTCATTCCCGGTTGATGAGGCTCGAGGCTAAGCGTTACATTTATAGGAAATTCACTTAGAATGCTCATTGTCCTCCAATGAAAATGTTCTGAAAGCATTCATCCATAAAAGTCTGTTCCCAGTCCGAACGGAACCGAAGGCACTATTCGTACTACATCCATATTGGAATCACCCTTAGGATTAGTAGCAATTAGCCCTAGCACTTCACTGCTCCATCTTCGACCCTAAGCTCTTGTTTTCCTTTTGAAAACGTACTCGTAGGATCGAAGTGGTTTTCGGATCGCAAATCTGATCCCGGTCTCTTCGAAACAACATTCGATATTGCCGGTAAACTCAAACCCGGTTCTTTAGGAAATACATAGATGAAGATAAGATCGAAGATCACCTCCTAACCGTTAGTGGACGGATTTCCTTATCAACGTCCTAGAAGAACGAACGAGTTTATACGTACAGTATAGCACCTCGAGCGGTAACTGTACCATATAATTCCCGTACCTCCTCTAGATATTTCCAAAGTTATATTTGGGTCCAGATTGATAGTCGTAATTTAACTACCAAATAAACAATCAATTCAACTAAAGATTCCATTTTCACTGAAAACATTAAATATCTTCTTAAATTAAAAATTAAATAATTAATCTCTTTATTAAAAACTATACAAAATAGTGCTTATAAGTTCTAAATTAAATTTCAAGTTAAATTAGGCAATTATATTTAAATAAAAGTTATTATACAAAACTACATTGAAAATTGATAATTATCCTTTAAAAAAAACAAAATGCTGACCATTTCTAAAATAATAATAACAAACCTTTCAAAATCATTATAAGGTTACTGGTAAATAATTAAATATGCTTAAACAATTTAAAATAATTAAACAGCTAATTTTCCAAAACATCTTAACACTTTTACAAATTATCAAGATAATAAATTAAAAATCCTCTTTTCAAAACACGACCACATTCTCGAATTTAAAACTTTTATATTTTTAAACAAATATGTTACAGATTTATCATTTAACATCGCTTATTTAATACTTTTAATCCAAAATCCTCCTTACAATATTCCGGTTTAGTTAAGTGGAAATTTCAAACCATTTATTATATCCAAATTATTAACCCAAAATTCTTTATAAACATTTCACTTCAAAATTCCCTTTTTTTCTTTCCCAAATTAAACCACATTTTTACTGATATTTAAAAGCACCAAAAATACAAGTTAACTGCCATCACATCAAACTAGTTTAAATCGCACAATAACCTATCACAGATTTAATCAACAAAAACATATATCACCATATATGCAATATAACTCAACATTTTGAGGAATCCCGCTGGATCCCTCCAACCTGTTTTCCCTGCATCCACAGATGTTAGCACAACATAAAAATACCAATTCCACTTCGAGGTGGAATATCGCGGTATATAGGGTCATCCGCTATTATGCGGGGCGCATATGGTCTCATCCGCTATATAAATGCGGGAATATCAAACACTCCAATATATATATATATATATATATATACACTACTATATATAATATCACATCCTACTGATAAAAATGCATCAATTTAACCAATCAATCATTTATTAATTTTAACGGTTTAAAATTAAATGCTAGCAGTCCAAAATTGAGCGAGATTAACTCACCTTGAGTTTTAAAACGTCAAGCGTTCCAATTTTAAATTAAATCGAACGGCGTTCGATTTAACCTAAATTTTAACAAGCTCCAAACATCTTCAGATTTGCACTTAGTGTAGATCTCGTCACTGCGATTCCGACGCCGCCAGTTTCGCCCGATTTTGACCTCGTATGCATGATATATGAATTGTTAAAGTTTGTATGTATAATTTAAACAATAAATTTCTTCTTTTTTTAAAGGCACATCGGCCGTACATTTCAAATGGGAAAAATCTGGCCACCAACTAACTACTCATCTTCCTCACGCGATTTCGTTCATGCTCACCCAACCCAAAACCCGCGACAACCCCTGATGGTCGCGCCCCCTATCAACGACTAGAAGTGGATCCACCCATGCCAAAACAAGCGCCATTCCCACCTCCACCATCGGCTAAAATATGGCAAAGCTCGGTGTTGCCATATGATCACAAAATCGCACGAACTACATGACAAACGCGCCACGTTTTCGGCCTCTACACTCCACCATCGATGATCACGTCCGTATGGATTGAAAGCCCTCGCAAAGCTCTACGATCTTCATGTTGGGGGAATTTGCTAAAACTCGATGGATGGTGGAAGATTTGAGGTGGAAGGCAATTTATTTTCGGCCATTGGTTTTTTTTAAGTGGCGGCTACGTTGATTGCTAGGGTTAAGCTACTGTGGAACCTATATAAACGTGTATATACTATTATTTTAATATTATTTTCACTTTTTACATGCTTTTTCGAATGAACTCCAAACGAGACATGCCGCCAGACGTTTATAATGTTTTACCCACCTTTCGAACATAATGGAACATGGTTTGGAGGCTAATTTGATCGTATGTGGAAGATAGCTTTTGAATTGGTTTAAAATATTAAATTTTCGATATTTATTTCAATGCGTTTCTATTTCATACGACCAAACGGTGACTCCAAACGCTATGAAATCTAAAATCCGATAATAATACACTAATACAGATCCAATGGAACTAGTTTCGTCGAATTCCGAAACTATGCCCTGGAAAGCTATTTTAACTCGTCGATTAAATCGAGCGATTTTCAAAATCGTCAAAATCGTTTAAATTTTCAATTTTAAAATTTTACCAACTCCACTATAATTTAAATAGAATTTATATCCATATTAGAAATCATTCTGATTTATATTAAATCAAATTCAATTATTAACGCTATTACCATATATTAAATTTCATTATTAAATTAATATATAAATTTCCAATTTCTTCCTTATCAACTTTTAATCCCATTCAAAAATCCAATATTGTAATTCTAATTCAAATAGAATTTAAATCAACTTTAGGAATCATTTTCCACTCCCATTTAACTCCAGATTCCCATATTTGCCCAATTTCAAATGTTAAATTTATATTTACCCAAATCCAATCTATCACTATTTGAAATGTTAAACCATTTCACTGATTCCTCCATATTCAAAATCAATTTATAATTCAAATTCAACATTTAAAATAAATCAAATGTTCAAAATTAACGACCGAAATTCCAGGTCATTATGTTCCTCCCCCCTTATAAAAATTTCGTCTTTGAAGTTTGCTAAAGTAGGAAAAATTCTCTCAAACATACTAACTTACCCCAAAATCCACTTAGTTAAAGTCCTACATTCACTTCTCAAAACCCTTTTCAGTTTTATTCCAAAACAATTTGTTCCAATTTCTAATGCAAAAACCTTTATTTTTAATACAATTCAAAATCAACTTTCCAGTTAACCAAAATTTCATAAATTTTCTAACTTCCTAAATTTTCCGAAAATTTATGACAGCGTCTCCTTTGTACGGAGATCCTTTTACAATATCACAAAAGAGATAAATATATATACATCGACCCACACGGTCGGAAAACAAAATATACATCAATATATTATCACTGCTTTATTTTATTGCGTAGGCGTACCTTTTATTTAGTGTTTTTAAAGCGGGCAGCTTATTTTATATGCATTTACAAAATCCAAACTTTATCCAATACCCTCCTGTACCTGTACTTACTCAAACAAGCACATAAATTTCCAAATCATGAAATTTTAACAACATTCCATTTACCTACTAGCCCAACCCATCAACTTCATAACCCTAACATGCAAACTAAATATATTTCAAACAATTATAAGGTTCCAACACTAATTTAATTCTTTCCATGGGTCCATATATCATTTCATTCAATTCGAAATGATTTACAACCAATTTTTATTGCATTCAATTCATATTTACGACAACCAAACCCATAGTCAATCCAAGTTGATTTATATGTGCCTTACTTATACAAATCCGCTTCCATTCAATTTCAAATTGATTTACAATCAAATTATTTACATTCCATTCACTGTTCACTTTCATTCTATGCAAATTCATTTTATTAACCTCAATTAAACCCTTTTTAAATTGGCTTTAAACAAATTTATCAAATTTTCATTTGATGCCCATCCAAGTTATTCACCACTTTGTTTGCTTTTTTTTTCATTACCATATTCCAATCCATGTTAATTTTATCTATGAATCCATTCCAAAAATAATCACTTAAGTTAGGAAATAATCACTTAAGTTAAGTTCCCATTGCAACCAAGTTCTAATTCATTTTAAATTGAATCCCATTCAATTTATTCACTTCCATTACTTAGTATATCCCATTTATACCATTTCTTTGGGGAATTATTTCATATAGTCAATTTCCGAACAATTTATTATATCACACATGGTTCATGCACTTACATTTCTATTACCTTTATTTTCTAACTTATATTACACTTTCCCATTCACTTTCATTTAATTCATTTGTAAACCATGTTACAAATTATATCTATGGTCTATTATAAACATTCCACATCATTACTTAAGTTATATCCAGCTTTTACACTTAAGTTCATTTCCAAATTCTACTAAAAAATCATACTTTCAAAACCATATTTAATTCATATTTAATTTATTTCCAAATTGAACTTATTTCTTATTATCAATTGCTTAACCATTTTAACTTGGTTATATTTTTCACTTTTCTAGTTTAATAAGTTATATAACTTATTATTCCCAATTTTCCTGAATTTCCCACTTAAGTTTAGTTTCATTCAATATTTATAACATATAGTTATATAAACACCTCACCATTTATATTTATATTTTACTTTACTCAATCTTCAATTTACCTTTCATTAAAAATTCAATTTTTAATTTTCCATTTCTGTTACCTTAATGCCAAGCCATCTTCATTTTGGTTTATTATTTTATCTCTCAATTTATAAGTTCAAAAACTTATTTACTTACTTGAGTCATTTAGATCTTATAGTCACAACCTTGGATTTTCTATATCACTTAATAGCTTAAGCATATCCATTTCATTCAATAATTATAACTTATGGTTATAGAATCATCTTACATTTCAACTTTATATTCCATTTCAATTCAATTCCAATTACAACTTACCTTAAGTTAAATCTTAACTCATAATATTCATTTGAACTTGCTTAAGTTAATTTCTAGTTCTAGGATTTAGTTTCTACACTTTCCTTTCTATTTATATCAACTCCAAATTACAAGTTGACTAACTTATTCTTCTTGATTTCAAATCATTTAAATAGAAAAACCCAGAATTCAATTACCCGGTTTTATTTCAGAACTTTTTGAAATTATAAAATAACTTATACCCACCTTGGTATATCAAATCATCCTTCCGGATTTTCAAATAACTTGGTTTTGCTCAAGACAATTCCCATTTGGAATTTCTAAAACAAACTTGTTTATCAAATAAACAAATATCATAACCAATCACCCCGATAGCAATCCATCACTTAGAAACTCGAAAAAGGATACTAATGATGTGGCCATCATCACCAGGATCATTTTCCAGCGACTGAAGTGAGTTCAGTGCTTCCTTACTTTTCAAAATTCCATTTTGAAACAATTTTCCTTTTCCAAAAACATTTCCAAGTAATACACCATTATTTCCTTCGAACCACTTTGGAAAACATTTCAAAAACTCCCAAAATTTAAAATTCCCAACACTTAGTTCCAAACTCCTATTAACCCATTTCCCAAAATTTCCGGGATTTAAATTCTGGATTTAAATCAAAATTTAGTTATACTCATTTGTATAAACCATATTTATAAATTTCTATTTGGTTATATATATAACCGTTTCAAATTATATAATCGTATTTTAGTTATAATATTAACAACCAAACATTTCAACCATATATACAGTATAATAACTTCAGAAAAATATTTCTTTTATATCAAAATATAATTTTGGGTAAAATTATTTCATTTACCCACTTTAAAACAATACTATGTCGGTTTACCTTGTTTAAGAGTTTAGAAACCCCTATCGATACGTTGTACTTCCCATACCGACCAGGATTCATAAACACTCAACCAATAAGTCAACACAATATAAAAACATTTTATATTCACTAATAATTACATGCTCATATCTATTAATACAATCAAACTCATTCTAGAGTACTTCTGACTCTATCTCTAATGAGTAACCCATACCAAAGCCTAGGTATATCGCCAACCTAAGCTCCAATACCACATGTGACGACCCGCCCTTCATGACCAACGAAAATCGATATAAATACGCCCATCGTATAACATGCCGAACGATCGAGTGCCAGAAAGACAAATTGTTGAGGGAAAAGAAAGTAGGTAGAAGAAGAAAACTGACCAAAAACAGAATCTCACAGCGAAAAAGACAATATATAATATCAATAGCTCTTTACACAAAATCAAAACTGTAATATACATAAGTCACATCAGAGTACACAAATCAATAATTACCAGCCTGGACAGTTATAACATCATGTCCTCACAACTGCTGGTAATTTCAAACAACACTACAGCGGAAATAAACAAGTATGAGAATATGTCTCGGTCTCCAACTCGTCTCCTAAGCTCTATGTATCCAATCCTGAACCTGTAATACTCGGTCTGACCAAAGCATTATAATAAAATAACACCCGAGTCAGTCTGGAAAACCAACGTGAAAAATCACACTCAAATTGACTTATTAAAGTTTCAAAACCCTTTTAAAATCAAAGGTATCTCATTAGACCACGCCACAGATAAACATACCGGTTTTTTACCTTACGATAACCAAAACATTTCTTATCAATTCCTTTAATATTATAATAGTGTCTAAGTACAAATACTTATTCAAATAGCTGAAATTGTTACATTAATTAAATTCCAGCAATACTAGGCTCTACAATCAAAACCGTAAAGGCAAGTAGGGAGAATGGATTCCAACTTAATGACTAGGCACTGGGGTACCACCTATCACGGTACCTGTCTAGAAACAACGTACCGAGGACCACTCTCGATCCCCTACAACACAAGACCTTACTATTCCTAACCTGAATAGACCAAATATGCTATCACCTTGGGTGTTCCCACCCTTTTATCGAGCTCCTTCAATAAATCGTAGTAATAATAATATCTGAGGGTATCTAGAAAGGTGATAGATATACCCTACTTGGGTGCGACCCATTTAGCCTTGCTGCATCTCCCCTGATTTTCAGTCATTCCCGGTTGATGAGGCTCGAGGCTAAGCGTTACCTTTATAGGAAATTAACTTAGAATGCTCATTGTCCTCCAATGACAATGTTCTGAAAGCATTCATCCATACAAGTCCGTTCCCGGTCCGAACGGAACCGAAGGCACTATTCCTACTACATCCATTTTGGAATTACCCTTAGGATTAGTAGCGATTAGCCCTTGCACTTCACTGCTCCATCTTCGACTCCAAGCTCTTGTCTTCCTTTTGAAAATGTACTCGTTGGATCGAAGTGGTTTTCGGATCGCAAATCCCATCCCGGTCTCTTTGAAACAACATTCGATATTTCCTGGTAAACTCAAACCTTGTTCTTTAGGACATACATAGATGAAGATAAGATCGGAGATCAACTCCTAACCGTTAGTGTACGGATTTCCTTATCAACGTCCTAGAAGAACGAACGAGTTTATACGTATAGTATAGCACCTCGAGCGGTAACTGTACCATATAATTCTCGTACCTCCTCTAGATATTTCCAAAGTTATATTTGGGTCCAGATTGATAGTCAGTTATTTAACTACGAAATAAACAATCAATTCACCCAAAGATTCCATTTTCACTGAAAACATTAAATCTCTTTTTAAATTAAAAATTAAATAATTAATCTCTTTATTCAAAACTATACAAAATAGTGCTCATAAGTTCTAAATTAAATTTCAAGTTAAATCTTGCCAATTATACTTAAATAAAAGTTACTATACAAAACCACATTGAAAATTGATAATTATCCTTTTAAAAAAAACAAAATGTTGACCATTTCTAAAATAATAATAATAAACCTTTCAAACTCATTATAACGTTACTGGTAAATAATTAAATATGCTTAAACAATTTAAAATAAGTAAACAACTAATTTTCCAAAATATCTTAACACTTTTACAAATTATCAGGATAATAAATTAAAAATCCTCTTTTCAAAACACGACCACATTCCCGATTTTAAAACTTTTATATTTTTAAAAAAAAATACGTTTACAGATTTATCATCTAAAATCCTTTATTTAATACTTTTAATCCAAAATCCTCCTTACAATATTCTAGTTTAGTTAAGTGGAAATTTCAAACCATCTATTTTATCCAATTTATTAACCCAAAATTCTTTATAATTATTTCACTTCAAAATTCCCTTTTTTTCCTTTCCCAAATTAAACCACATTTTTATTGATATTTAAAAGCACCAAACATACAGGTTAACTGCCATTACATCAAACCAGTTCAAATCGCTTAATAACCTATCACAGATTTTATCAACAAAAACATATATCACCATATTTGCAATTTAACTCAACATTTTGAGGAATCCCGTTGGATCCCTCCAACTGTTTTCTCTGCATCCACATATTTTAGCACAACATAAAAATACCAGTTCCACTTCAAAGTGGAATATCGCGGTATATAGGGTCATCCGCTATTATGCAGGGCGCATAGGGTCTCATCCGTTATATAAATGTGGGAATTTCAAACACTCCAATATATATATACACACTACTATATATAATATCACATCCAACTGATAAAAATGCATCAATTTAACCAATCAATCATTTATTAATTTTAACGGTTTAAAATTAAATGCTAGCAGTCCAAAATTTAGTGAGATTAACTCACCTTGAGTTTTAAACCGCCGAGCATTCCAATTTTAAATTAAATCGAACGGCATTCGATTTAACTTAAAATTTTAGCGAGCTCCAAACATCTCCAGATCGGCATTGCAGCGTAGATCTCGTCGCTGCTATTCCGGCGCCGCCAGTTTCGCCCGATTTCGACCTCGTATGCATGAGATATGAATTGTAAAAGTTTGTATGTATAATTTAAACAATAAATTTCTTTTTTTTTAAAGGCAGATCGGCCGTACATTTCAAATGGGAAAAATCTGGCCACCAACTAACTACTGATCTTCCTCATGCAATTTCGTTCGCGCTCACCCAACCCAAAACTCGCGACAACCTCTGATGGTCGCGCCCCCTATCAACGACTAGAAGTGGATCCACCCATGCCAAAACAAGCGCCATTCCCACATCCACCATCGGCTAAAATATGCTAAAGCTCGGCGCTGCCATATGATCATAAAATCATACGAAGTACATGACAAACGTGCCACGTTTTCGGCCTCTACACTCCACCATCGATGATTACGTCCGTATTGACTGAAAGCCCTCGCAAAGCTCTATGATCTTCATGTTGGGGAAATTTGCTAAAACTCGATGGATGGTGGAAGATTTGAGGTGGAAGGCGATTTATTTTCGGCTATTAGTTTGTTTTAAGTGGCAGCTACGTTGTTTGCTAGGGTTAAGCTATTGTAGAACCTATATAAACATGTATAACTATTATTTTAATATATTTTCACTTCTTACATGCTTTTTTGAATGAACTCCAAAATAGACATGCCGTCGGACGTTTAAAATATTTTACCCATCTTCCGAACACAATGGAACATGTTTTGGAGGCTAGTTTGATCGTATGTGGAAGATAGCTTTGGAATTGATTTAAAATATTAAATTTTCAATATTTATTTCAACGCGTTTCTATTTCGTACGACCAAACGGTAACTCCAAACGCTACGAAATCTGAAATCCGATAATATTAAACAATTACGAATCCAATGGACCTAGTTTCGCCGAATTCCGAGACTGTGCCTCGAAAAGCTATTTTAACTCGTCGATTAAATCGAGCGATTTTCAAAATCGTCGAAATTGTTTAAATTTTCAATTTTAAAATTTTACTAACTCTACTATAATTTAAATAGAATTTATATCTATATTAGAAATCATCTTATTTATATTAAATCAAAATTAGATTATTTACGTATTACCATATATTAAATTTCACTATTAAATTAATATATAAATTTCCAATTTCTTCCTTACCAACTTTTAATCCCGTTCAAAAATCCAATATTGTAATTCTAATTCAAATAGAATTTAAATTAACTTTAGGAATCATTTTCCACTCCCATTTAACTCCAGATTCCCATATTTGCCCAATTTCAAATGTTAAATTTATATTTACCCAAATCCAATCTATCACTATTTGAAATGTTAAACCATTTTACTGATTCTTCCATATTCAAAATCAATCTATAATTCAAATTCAACATTTAAAATAAATTAAATGTTCAAAATTAACGACCGAAATTTCGGGTCGTTACAATTTATTTTCTATCAACCTTTCTTCCACGGTCACCCTATATTATTAAATATGCCTATAAGTTCCACAATGATAAGGAAGACTATGTCCTATCAAGGAGTCAATTACTATCCAGCTTTTAGGGTGCTTCCATAAGTTGTGGTCATGTTCTCCCTAGTTTGCTCCTAAAGATATGATCTTTGCTCCATGGGTAATCGGATTAGGAGTAGAAATTACCTCTATTTATTTTTCCAACTCATAGTTGCCTCAACCATCCTTTCGAAATATGGTCGTAACTACTTCTATAGTCGGAATTTATAGAGTTAAGCATAAATTCAAAAATAAGTGTATATATATAGTATAAGTTTTAGAAATTATTTTGAAATACCTTTTCAAAATTAAAAAGTATGCCACTCATATGTATAGTATACTTTCCCCATTGATCGGTAACCTAGGGTTCTGATACGAAATGTAATAACTCACCTCGGTATAGGCTTAAATTTTGAACTAGAAAAGGCCCATTGAAACTTAGATCCATTTTAAGCCATGCTGTTGGTAGTAAAAAGAAGTAACTTTGCAGAGCTATTACTAAAGTTTCAGAACCCACATCAGATGGAATAAAATATAATAGGGAAGTGTACCCATTTATTTCGAAACCATAAAAATATCGTAATAAAAAATTACATAAATATCGTAACATAATACCCATTACATGGGTACAGATAAAAGTAAGTAATAATAGCAAATACCGCCAAAAGCTAAGCTTCTCCTTCTCTAAGCATCATCACCGCCATGACTCCATCTTTAACCTATGTTATAATGAGGAGGGAGTCAGAACAATAAGTGTCTGGTGAATAAAAACCTCGAGTCATACCTTTTCAGTACTTAGGCGGTATATTTCAAAATAAGAATATGTCTACGGATATAAAACCATTAAAATCATTTAGTACTTCTTTATAAGGAAAGGAGGCGGGTCCAACCACTTAATAGCTTCCATTCCAGAAGTAGATACCATATCCCAATCATACGTCATAAATAGCTAATAATGTGAGAGACGGTACCAAAGCTGCTTCATACTTCCTAGTGGAAAATACGTGTAACGACCCGTAAATTTTAACTATTTTAATAATTGAAATTTTGTGAATTTTAAATATTTGAATTTTGAAATAAAATTTAATATTTGGAATACGTCTAAGTAAACATAGCAAATGGTAAATTTTCATCAGATAAAATGAAAGTTTATTTTCTTGTGTAATTTTATTTCAATTCAAATCAATTAAAATTGATGATAATAAAATAATCTTCCAAACCTGCATATTTTTCTATAATAAATTTGTAAATCATCTTCTGAGTGAGACGTCATCTTTCGTTTTTCAAAATTTGAATCGCTATTGCTCCGTTTATCTTATTTCTGGCAAGTTAGCAGCATTTTCGGTACCGATTATTGACTTTTGATAGGATGATCGTACCACTAATATCTGTATACCGTTTTGATCGTCTCGTTGCGCTGATCTATATGGTATATTCAATTCTATAGTTTGAAGTCCGGTTCGCTGCAGGATCGATAAAACAATTTGTAGTATCGGTACAGTTTCGAACATTTCAAATTCCTAGCGTCCATTTTTTACCCACAGATGAAACCATATGGCCACTGACCCTTGTGATTCCTAGAATTTATTTTTTGTCTTTTGTTATTCCAATGTTTTAAATGTTTCTGGTTCCAATAAAAAAAATCATCTTCTGTTATATATTTTTGCTCTGCCCATTTTATATTATTTTTTTGCAAACCCTCTGCTCTCCATCTTCTCCCCTCTTTTTCTTTTTTTTGTGTTTTTTTCTTTCCTGCTTTCTTCCTTGAGTTCGCCTACTTCTCCCCACCAACATTCTAGGCCGACCACTTCATTCCTTTCCCCTCTCAGCCTCATCACTTGACCTGACCCAAGCTCGCTGCTCGTTTCCTTTTCCCACGCATAGTCAAGTGCCGAACCACCCTACAGCGTCCCATCTCCATCACATCCTCTGGTCGGCTGTTTTCCCTCTCCACAGCTGGTGACAGTTCCTCCCTCATCTGGTCGAGCATGTGCTGTTGAGGTATATATATATATGATATAGTTTACATATAAATATTTGTTTATATATATATTCGCTTATATATAGGTGTGATGTTACTGTTTTTATATCAATGTTAAGTTGTCATTTTTTTTCTTTGCAAACTGTTTGTATTGTATGTGATAAGTGTATATTTAAAACAGAGTAGTTATATATATTTTGTTATTTATACAAGTAAAAGAAATATATACTTATATATTAATATTCGCTTATATATAGGTATGAAAATATATGATGTTATAAACTGTTACCTTATAATATTTCTTTTTTTATCTATATCAATATGTATAAATGTATATGAGTCGTATATACTTATATATTAATTTATATAGAAAGTATGCATAAGTCTGGGTTTCTAAATTTCATATGAATTTCAATAAGAAAGAAAAAATATATATCTATATATATGTATTAAATATTGAAGATAAGTTGCTGTATGTTTATGAAAGCAATATTATGTATATATGTTACTTAGGTGGTAGTCTTATTATATGATAGATATATATACTTATAAAGTTGTATATATATAAGCTCTGTAGTTATATATATATATATTTTGAATGCTACTTTGTTTCTTTGTCTTATATTTTATAGATGTATATGTTCTGTTTTATATAAAGTTATATAAGTTACTTACGTTTTTGCTGTATGGATGTGTTAGCTTACTAAGCATATAAGATATATTGAGTTCTTTATGGGTTGCTTTTATACAATATGTTCACATTTACATGTTTATACAATTCAGTTATGTCGTGTACTTTGTTGTGAAATATATGTGTACAGGTTTATGCTATATGAGTTTATAAATTTGGTTTATAGCAATATTTATTTCTCATTGTGTGTATATATATATAAATGTCTATGTTAGTTGATATATGTAGTTTGTGAGTTTATATGGGTTTTGTATTATTAAATTTAAATTATAATACATTTGAGTATTTTTATAATATTTTGAAACAATAGACGTATGCATATATACATGTTTAGATTGGTGCTTATACATAGGTATGGATATATCTTTGTTTATAATATGTATTGCCTTTTTAGAAATATTGTATACATTTTGAAATCTGATAGATATGTATATAATGTTAGTGTTGTCTTTTGAGTAGTGTACATATGATAATATACTATTCATTTAAATATTGATTTTGAAATTTTATAGTATTTTCAGTGTCTTCAATTTAAATATTAAAAAAAAATACATATATAATAATATATATTTTAGTTTATATCAAAACTAATTTGTTTTGTTCATCGATCCCGATTATCAGCTTTGCTCGTCAAATTCGTGCCGATTTTTGTTTTGCCTGGATTCGTAACTCAATTTCAGTGTCTGTATCAGTATGTGTATCCGTACCATCTCCTGTTCTCTCTAGCCTCAAAAGGTGAGCAATCACTCACGATTAACGTTCTTATATTTATTAAATTTGATTTCAATTAAAACAACAATTGAAATATGCTGTTGTTAGTTATTTACATTGCTATATATATGCCGTTATCTGTATCTTTTCACCTATGACATCTAACACCATTATCTGTTATTTATATTGATGATATATGCCTATTATTGTAACGATCCACTATTTTGGACCATTCAAATCGACAATAATCCACACGTGTCTGACTTGAATCATTCAAAATAACTGATTGTAATAAAATTTGGAGCAAATAAAATCAAATACAGAATCACAAAGGTAGAAATATCAGAATAACTCGCAGCGGAAATTAAAATACCATAGTAGTTCATGAAGCTACTATAACAAACTCTCAAAACAAAATACATAATATCAGTCTGAAAACATATACAATAGCAATCTCAAATACATAGAAGTTTATAATACCAGAGCTGAAATAGAACAACTGAAACTAAAATGGATAGATAACTAGATAAGCAGAATCTCCAACGATTCCTAGCTCCCGAAAGAGATCCAAAGCTAAGCTGTAAATACTCAGGCTGACCCGAGCGTAAAGCAAAATACAAAACACTCAAGTCAAGACAATATATACTTATATAATGTAAACCAACTCAAGTGAACTGTAACAGTAATGCATAATAACTTAAAGGATGCTTGGGATCGCCCATCCTCTAAGGATTAGTTAAACCATAAATTAAATACATCCCGTGGTTAAAATTTCAAAATTGGTATTTTATACTTATAAATCAAATATCATTTCAAAATTCAATATCATTTCAAATCCATTTCAAAATATCCAAATATTTTCAAATCAAAATATTCCAATTAAACCATTTCAAAAATGAAATATTATATTTAATATTCAAATATTCAATACTCAAAATTTTAGTCTTTTCACAATTCATTTATTCACTTAAATTTATTCAAACAGTGAAATTTCAACTTTCGCAGCACTTAGAAAATGCA
Organism: Allium fistulosum; assembly: GCA_030737815.1. NCBI lineage: Eukaryota > Viridiplantae > Streptophyta > Magnoliopsida > Asparagales > Amaryllidaceae > Allium > Allium fistulosum. The sequence continues at coordinate 1,286,080,864 of CM060904.1, forward strand.
ACGGAAAGTTATGTTTAAAAACAATTCAGTTAGCAAAAGACAGCATTTAAAATGCTGTAATAGGTTTAGATTTCAAATAAAACTTTAATTAAATTCAGCAACTACAACACTTACAAGGTGCAGTAACAGCCCTAAGTTCAACTTAGCAATTTAGTTCATTTATATCAATTACAGCATTTACAAAATGCTGTAATATCCTTTATATTAGAAATGATAGCCTTTCAAAAAGGCTGCCAATTAAAATTCAAGGATTTAAATACAATTTAATAACCAATTAAATTTTAATTTAAATCATTTTAACTTATAAAATCATATAAATTCACACTTTAAAACAATCATTGAAATACCGTTATATTTATGATTTTATAAAGTTAAATTTCCATTCAAAAATCAATAATAATTTTACTTATTAAATTAAAGCATTAATTTCTTTTCTTTATAATTAAATATTATAACTTAACACTTGAGTTTATATTTCAAAATATTACTTATTTTCATTTTATTTACTTAATTAAAAATTCACATTTTTACAAAATTCAGAAATTTCCAATTTAAGTTATTTTTCAAAATTCAACTTAAATATCCATTTATTTCATATTTTAATTTATACAGAAATCATTAACACCTTATAAAATCATTTAAAATCATTTTAAATCAAAATTGTCATATTTTCTTAGTTTACATAAATTCCATTTATAAACAAAATCATAAATTCCAAAATTAACTTATATTTCAAATTCCACTTCACCATTTACTTAATTCACTTATTTAATTTATAGAAAATCACTAATATTTTTATCAAAATAATTTTTAATTAAATTTAAAACAAAATATCATAATATTTACATTTTTTTATATACTTTAAAATTTAGAGAAATGTTTTTACCACAGTCTGTATAAAAATTTCTAACTTAAATAAAATGATACGGATAATATATCATTTCAATCCCTAATTTTCAAAGGAAAAATCCGGGTTTTATCATTTCAAACCCGCAATCCCAAGTTAAATGAAATAAATAAAAATCTTTCAGACCTATTATTTCAGCCCATAACAATTTTTCCCTATTCTAAAGTCCGTTCGGGTATATATCATTTCAACCCATAGTGATTTCTAATCTACAGGGAACTTGCAGTGTGATAAACATGTATAAATGAACAGTTTAACAATAAATATCAATAACAGATAATATAACATGGTGTAATAATAAGGGTGAGCATCATATGATCATAGCATAAGCAGTTATAACATGATGATATATTTTCTTTTACATATTCAAATGGTGTCAGTTTACGAGTTATATAAGTACAAATCGTCTGGTGAGAATTACTCACCTCTACAAGCTGGAGATAACAGATTCAGACACACAAACAAAGATCCACAAAGGCACGAAAACACGACTACAGATTCAAGTGAGAGGAAGAGCCAAGGCTATTTGTCTTGTCACATATGAAACAAAACAATATACAACCCATGAATATTTACTTAAACAAAATTTGAAATAACAAAGAAATACAAGCACAAAAGTAACCAAAACTCCTTGCACTTGCTTTCAACCACTTATGCTTCATCCATAGGTTAAAATACAAGGCTAAGGTGTGGATTTGGATCTGGTCTTGGGCTCAATAGGGTCGGCCAAACATGGATATGATGGTGTGAAAGGTGGTGATGCATGAAACTACAAGTACAAGGCAACAAACAAGGTTTCTATGCAACTACAAGCCACGGCCAAGGAAGGTATGGGCACGGCCAGGCCTGGTCGGGTCAGAAGGTGGTGTGGCAGGTATTGTCGGGTCAGGAAGTGGCTGGAGCAGGTGGTGAAAGTGGTGGCCAAGGTGGTGGTTGGAATGGTGAAGGCAATAGGTGCTAGGCTATGCAAGTTTAGGTGGAGTTTACTCATATTTTTGGTGGATCTTCATCATATATGGCCACGACTATGGATGGTCAGTGGGCTGGAGGAGATGGTGGCCTGATGTGGTGGTGGTGGAGGCGGCCATGGTGAAGGAGGAGCAAGGTCTGAGCTACAAAGGTGAAGGCAAGTGCAAAGAACATAAGAAAAAAAGAAGAAAAGGAGAAAAAAAAAGAAGACGAGATTTACCAATCTGTGCTTCAGGAGATGATGGCCGAAATTTTTTGTTTGAGAAACTTTCCTATACGTGAAAATGAAAGGAGATGCCGCTGAAAGAATGATAAGGTCGGCCAAAGCAATTGAATGCATGAGTTTGGAAAACAAAGAGGTGGGAAAACCAAAAGCCTTAAGCAAATCAGAGTCACAACTCTTCAAATTTGTTTTATTTATTTTGTAATGTATAAATACATAAAAAGAATGATAAAAAAAGATAAAACTCAGAAATAAAATAAATGTATAAAATAAATAATTAAATTTTTAATTAAATAGAATTTAAATTAAGAAAATAGCTTTAAAATGCAAACTAGGCTTTAAAAATTAGAAATAAATTCAATACACTTTGGAAGAATCTTATTATCACTTTAAAAATATTTAAAGGTCAAAATATATATAGTATAACCTAAATATACAAATTTAAGTAAGATATATCAAATAAAAATGTCATTTATATAAATTAAAAATAAAGAAAATTGTTAAATAACTCAATATACACACAATATTGAAAACAATATAACTTTAACAATTTAAATCCAATTTCAACGAAACGAAAAGTGGTATTCATGATATTAAGTCTATTTTCATAATAAAAGATAAAATTCAAGAATTCAAATATTTAAATTTAAAATTTAAAAGTCAAAGTTTGACCAAATTGGCCAAAATCCCCTTTTTCTGGAAATATTCAATTTATTCGGGTTTGAAATTATAATTCTCATAAAAATCAACATTTATATTTAAAATAACATAATTTATTCATTTTAATAAATAAAATAAAGTTTTTAAATCAAAATTCAAATAAAATAATCAAAATAAACAATTAAAATAAATCACAAAATTCAAGGTTGTTACACTCTCCCACACTCAAATCTTTACGTCCTCGAAAAGGAATAAGGTACGGAAAACACAGAAAAAGATAGAATGGAATAGGATTAAGACAAGATGATAAGAAGATTAAAATTATACCTGATAACTGTTGTTATAAGTAAGTTTAACAAGGTGGAGAATAGGAATAGTTAGAAGGGAAAATAGGACGAAAGACAAGGATGAGCCATTAATTAAAATTGTTGGTTAAAGAGTAAAATATTTAAAACACTTTAAAATCCGTTAGAAAGGAAATAGCTGATCAAAGTATCCTTTATATAATATTTTATCAAAATACTTTTATAACTCGATGTCTTAACAAGTTTATCCTCGTTCCTGCAGACTCTGGCAGTGCGTTGATCAGGCGCAAAGCTAGAATTCTTCAGGTACTTAGTAGACTTGTTTCAACACCCAGTGAAAATACTGGAAAACTTTTTAAAACAGATATGGAAAGTACAATCCAAAAAAAATGTCGATCGTGGATCGCGGATACACAATGGTTACGCCTGGATCCCCCAGGAAACATCCGTACCCGTAGACCGCCCCCCAACCTTGCGATTACGCCATGAAGGCTGGTAGTACTGCAGATACACAATGGTTATGCCTGGATCTCCCAGGAAACATCCATACCCTAGGCTCTCGCAGCCCCTGCTGATTATGCTACCAAGCAACCCAATAGATCGTATATACACAATGGTTATGCCTGGATCTCCCAGGAAACATCCATACCCGTAGGCCGCCCCCAACCCTGCGATTACGCTATAAAGTCGCGCTCTTAAGACCACAGAGATTGCCATGGAATTCGATGGAAACTCGAGTATCATATCCGGAAAACCAAAATCAGAGAAATATCGATAGAATGAATCCACAATGTGGCCACAAAGCGGATATCACGCAGAAGGCACTTTCCATATCTTTACTTCAAAAATATGTATCATATAGTACCTTTCCAAATCACTTTCAAATATCATAATTATATAAAGTCCATTATATATAAGATTTCATTTTCAAATCAAATACTTTCCAAAATCAATTGTATATCAAATCACACTTATATAGACATCAATTATATAAGATTTCACTTTTCAAATCGAGTACCCTTTCAAATCCATAGTTTTCGAATCAACATCATACTTATACAAACCAAATTTTATATAAGTTCGATAACTCCCAAATCAAGTATTTAGTAACACAAGGTTCTCGAATTTCAATTTGTTTCAATATTAGTTCAGTTTCAAAATCACATACAATTCCACCAAATTATTTCTTCTCAAATTAAATATCTTCAATTCCAAAGTTTCCAAAATAATAAATTTAGAAAATAAATCCAAATTTCCAAATCAATATAATTTAAGTCAAACAATTTATTTCCAACATAAATGGTTTTCAACATCATCTTATATTTACATAAAGTCCATCTTATATAAGGATCAAAATTTTTAAAAATAAATTTCGCTGCATGAAGAGCCTTATGGGATTGAACATCTTTGCTTACTAAAAGATTAAATTTTTTTTAGAATAGTTTTGTATATAAAATAGTTTGTACGTAAAATAGAGTAAAATAGTTTGTTTGAGAAGAATAAAAGAAAAATAGTTTTGAAAAAATGGTTTTAAATTGATAGTAGTTTTTCATAAAAGAAAGAATTCCAATTAAATTACAAAGATATCCAACCACACAACTTCCAATTTCAGCGTCAAGTATATCAATGATATTAGAATATAAGATGTACATATGTCATCATTTCGCAAAATCACATTCGATCACTCGCTCGATTACACAAGTTCGCTTTCGAACTAGTATTGTCCATTCGACTTCCCTAATGCAGATTTCGATATGGTTTCTCGACTAGAAACCATCAGTCTCCTTGCATAGCCATATACTATGATAGAGAATTCTAGAATCAAGCCCAAAATCCATATCAAATATTCGCCGTCAAGAATCGAATGAAAAATCCTAACACGAAATGGTGTAGTTCACCTCGAACTTGTGTACTCAAACTTGGATCAATTTAATTATGCGAATAAAACAGCATACGTACAATTTATGTATCTATTCCAACTTTTTAAATATATAGTTTCATAAAGATGTTACTAAGTTAAACATTTAAACTAAATTTTATTTAAAATATTTTGAAGACCAAATTCTTCTCAAAACATTTCAAATCTAAATTTCATATTAGAAAAAATTCAAAATAGCCTTATTCATTTAATTAACAAAACAGTTTCAAATTATTTCAATCATATTACTACATACTTTAAACATACATACCAAACTTATATACTTTATACTTTTCAAAATTACTTAGCTTTGAAAAGTTAACCTTGATTTGGAAGTGCTCGAACCTTCAAAATAGTCGAAGAAATCATATTTCAATCCAAGAGTTGGAAATCACCAACAAATCAATAAATCAATTCCAAAAGTAGGGTTATATCAAATCAAATCCAAAACTCAAGGACCGGACACTGGCTCATTTCAAATTGTTTCAAATATATATACATATATCTTTCGAATATCAAATCACACTTCGGAATTCGGAATCAAAATTGGTTTCACAAGTCAATTTTTTATCAAAGCTACCGAAGTGGCCTCTCCCCCACTCTGAAACTCGAAAATCAATGTCGATGATGCATGCATTCATCACCGAAATTATTTTCCAGCGACATAAGTGGGTTCTGGACTTCTATTTTATCAAACTTCTTTTGAAATTTCTTCGAAATCATTTGAAACTCATTAAAATCATTTGAAACATTTCATATTCGGAAAATACTTTCAATTCATATTATTTTATTTCAAAATCTTAAACCAGTTCCAAAATGCCAGAGTTCAATGACTCAAATTCAGATTCAAAACCTCCAGTTATAAATTATTTTATATGAAACCATTTCTTATATAACTTTCAAAATTTCAAATCCATCCAAAACTTAAAATTCTCAATTTTAAAATGGTATATAATCCTTATCGAAAACATTTCACTTTTATTTATAAATACGGTCATCCTTATCAAAACAACAACTTCAATGAATACACAGTTTTCAAAAGACAATCAACCACTTATTTTCCAAGGAATGATTCAAGGATGGATTTGAAAACAAAACAGAGATTCAAATTTAGAGGAACTCTAATTAAATAGAATTTTGATTTGAAGATAAGCTCGAACGAAGATGAGATAAATTATATTACCAAATAGAAGATGGATAAGCCTATATAAATCGCGGGCGACCTTAATAGGGTCAATCGTAACTTTAGGAATATAATCGATGCGAAAATCTAAGGCAAATCGACCTTCGATCTCCAGAGATAGAACCTAAATATAGCAGAAGATAGAAAACATCGTAAACCGAGGATATAGAAATCTCCGGTGAATCAATGCCAATTATAACGGAGTTTCGCCCTTTTACAAATCATTCAAAGATTGGCGGAATCGCCACCTTTATAGAGGTCATTCAAAGTGGAGTTACGGAATTCTCCATAAATCAAAAGAATACAATTAGGGGAGACATGAATGGATTTCAGAACAAGCGAGAGCGTTCCAAAATTCAAAGGAATCTTATTCGATAAGAAATTACTAACAAGGTGGATACGAAAGGAATGAAGTTTAGAAAATTTTACTTTCAAAGCACGAAAATTTTATATCAAAATAATCTTTGAAAATTCTTTAAAAATCATTTGAAAATCATTTTATACTTCAAAAATACTTCCTCTCACAAAGAAATGATTCTGAGATTGATTTCACTCATTCGAGGGTATTTCTACCCTATCTCTAATGAGTTTTTTGCTCCACGGGCTAAGGTTTGCCTAAAACCAAAGCTCTGATACCAAATGTAACGACCCACTATTTTGGACCATTCAAATCGACAATAATCCACACATGTCTGACTTGAATAATTCAACATAACAGATTGTAATAAAATTTAGAGCAAATAAAATCAAATACAGAATCACAGAGGCAGAAATATCAGAATAACTCGCAGCGGAAATTAAAATACCATAGTAGTTCATGAAGCTACTATAACAAACTCTCAAAACAAAATACATAATATCAGTCTGAAAACATATACAATAGAAATCTCAAATACATAGAAGTTTATAATAGTAGAGCTGAAATAGAACAACTGAAACTGAAATGGATAGATAACTAGATAAGCAGAATCCCCAACAATTCCTAGCTCCAGAAAGAGATCCAAAGCTAAGCTGTAAATACTCAGGCTGACCCGAGCGTAAAGCAAAATACAAAACACTCGAGTCAGGACAATATATAGTTATATAATGTAAACTAACTCAATTGAACTGTAACAGTAATGCATAATAACTTAAAGGATGCTTGGGATCGCCCATCCTCTAAGGATCAGTTAAACCATAAATTAAATACATCCCGTGGTTAAAATTTCAAAATTGGTATTTTATACTTATAAATCAAATATCATTTCAAAATTCAATATCATTTCAAATCCATTTCAAAATATCCAAATATTTCAAATCAAAATATTCCAATTAAACCATGTCAAAAATGAAATTATTATATATAATATTTAAATATTCAATACTCAAAATTTTAGTCTTTTCACAATTCATTTATTTACCTAAATTTATTAGAACAGTTAATTTTCAACTTTCGCAGCACTTAGAAAATGCTACGGAAAGTTATGTTTAAAAACAATTCAGTTAGCAAAAGACAGCATTTAAAATGCTGTAATAGGTTTAGATTTCAAATAAAACTTTAGTTAAATTCAACAACTACAACACTTACAAAGTGCAGTAACAGCCCTAAGTTCAACTTAGCCATTTAGTTCATTTATATCAATTACAGCATTTACAAAATGGTGTAATATCCTTTATATTAGAAATGATAGCCTTTCAAAAAGGCTGCCAATTAAAATTCAAGAATTTAAATACAATTTAATAACCAATTAAATTTTAATTTAAATCATTTTAACTTATAAAATCATATAAATTCACACTTTAAAACAATCATTGAAATACCGTTATATTTATGATTTTATAAAGTTAAATTTCCATTCAAAAATCAATAATAATTTTACTTATTAAATTAAAGCATTAATTTCTTTTCTTTATAATTAAATATTATAACTTAACACTTGAGTTTATATTTCAAAATATAACTTATTTTCATTTTATTTACTTAACTAAATATTCACATTTTTACAAAATTCACAAATTTCCAATTTAAGTTATTTTTCAAAATTCAACTTAAATATCCATTTATTTCATATTTTAATTTATACAGAAATCATTAACACCTTATAAAATCATTTTAAATCATTTTAAATCAAAATTGTCATATTTTCTTACTTTACATAAATTACATTTATAAACAAAATCATAAATTCCAAAATTAACTTATATTTCAAATTCCACTTCACCATTTACTTAATTCACTTATTTAATTTATAGAAAATCACTAATATTTTTATCAAAATAATTTTTAATTAAATTTAAATCAAAATATCATAATATTTACATTTTTTATATACTTTAAAATTTAGAGAAATGTTTTTACCACAGTCTGTATAAAAATTTCTAACTTAAATAAAATGATACGGATAATATATCATTTAAATCCGTAATTTTCAAATGAAAAATCCGGGTTTTATCATTTCAAACCCGCAATCCCAAGTTAAATGAAATAAATAAAAATCGTTCAGACTTATTATTTCAGCCCATAACAATTTTTCCCTATTCTAAAGTCCGTTCGGGTATGTATCATTTCAACCCATAGTGATTTCTAATCTACAGGGAACTTGCAGTGTGATAAACAGGTATAAATGAACAGTTTAACAATAAATATCAGTAATAGATAATATAACATGGTGTAATAATAAGGGTGAGCATCATATGATCATAGCATAAGCAGTTATAACATGATGATATATTTTCTTTTACTGATTCAAATGGTGTCAGTTTACTAGTTATATAAGTACAAATCGTATGGTGAGAATTACTCACCTCTACAAGCTGGAGATAACAGATTCAGACACACAAACAAAGATCCACAAAGGCACGAAAACACGACTACGGATTCAAGTGAGAGGAAGAGCCAAGGCTATTTGTCTTGTCACATATGAAACAAAACAATATACAACCCATGAATATTTACTTAAACAAAATTTGAGAAATACAAGCACAAAAGTAACCAAAACTCCTTGCACTTGCTTTCAACTGTTAGTCCTTGAGATGGTTAGTCCTTGAGATGATGGTTTTGATGACAACAACCTCAGAATAAGACTATAAAATATAAATACTAACATTATAGTTTAGATATATATGTATATGCAGGATTTAACCATGCAAGTACCAAGAATGAAGACTGTACAGTATAGAGATTCAAGATATCAAGATTGAAGACTCATGAGTATCAAGATTATCAAGAGTTCAAGATTTCAAGATAAGTATTGGGTCTAGAATTATGTTAAAACTTCACAATAGCACTGAAATCTTCACTCCATTTTTCTTTTGGGATGGAACCCATTTCTACCTTTTTAGTGGCTTACAAACCCACGACAAGTAGCTTACAAACCTACGACAAGTGGCTTACAAACCCATGAACATCCTAGTTTTGTACAAGTTCTCGAGTCCTGACATAATGAGATACTCTGCAGGAAGAAGCTTGCCAAACTACTTCAAAATGTTTTTTCAAAACAACTTCGGAATGATTTTCAAAATTATTTTTCAAAATGTTTTAGCCTTAAAAATTATCTTTCAAATGATTTTTCAAAAAGATGTTTTAGCCTTAAATATTCTTGTTTTTAACTTCATCTGTTTTAAACTATCTTTTAATATAATATATTTATACGTAGATTTAACTATAAAATTATAGTAAAATTATATATATAGTGTGTGATGCAGCGCGAGATAGAATTACCTTAAGTCGCTTCGGTAAGTCATGCCACCGCTCCAGCCTAGGTCACTCATCCTCCACCTCCTTAAGTCGCGAACGACATAACCAAGTCGTTGAAGTGAATCACGATACCCTAAGTCGCAAGCAAACAGATCCATATGTCGCCTTCCCTAGGTCGCAAGGCCATAGGTCGCGGAGCCTATATCGCGAACAACAGAAACCCTATGTCGCGAATTCTTCTGGTAGGTCGCGCGCTCCAGTTTAGGTCGCGAAGCTTGTTATGTCGCTCAGTTTCTTATGTCGCGTGCTTTCTTAGGTCGCGAACGAGCTGATGATTTAAGTCGCTGATTCTTAGGTCACTCAAGCTTTAAGTCGCGAAGCTTTTTAGGTCGTTGATTACTTCCGCTGAAGATTTCCTTAGGTCACTGCCTGGTTTTGTTAAGTCGTGTGTTGTAACTAGTGCATTGTTTAGGTTGTTACTTTCTTATGTCGTCTGTTTTGTAAGTCGTTTGTACTGTTTGTGATGTATTTTTCTTAAGTCGTGTGAAGTGTTGTAATGTGTGTTGAGTTCTACTTTCCCTATAAATAGGGGTGTGTTGTCATTTGTAAAAGGTTGTTGAATTTTAAATAAAATTTGGTTTGTGCTTCTTGCCTCCATTAAAATTGGTAGTTGAGTGTTATCTCCTATCTCCACCTTCGGCGTTCGAGTGTGCTCGAATCAACGATTGTTGAAGCCAATTCACGGAATCAAGTGCGCTTGATCAACGTTCGAAGAATTGTAGATCTTCTCTCACGGCATCGTGCGCGATCAACGTGTCGAAGATTGCTAGAATCCGGTATCTTCGTGATCAACGGATTTGGGCATTTGGGTATTCTTAAATTCACCAATTTATCATCGATTCACCGATTATTTCCGCTAATCGTGTGAGATCCTGGATGGATTCGATTTACATCGTCGAATTCGCTTCCTTGGCTGCATCATTTAGTATCAAAGCTAGGAGACGAATTTTTCCAAGTTCGTTGGGTGTGGAGTTTCGAGAATTTGAAGTTTGGAGATCGGATTTGCATTGTTGAGAAGTTTGGTGTTCATCGTGTTCATCGTGAAGTTGCAACAAGGTGGGAGTTTCGATCCATACCATTTTGGATCAAAGTTCGGAAAGTGTTTGAATTTTTCTCGTTGGGATTTTTGTGCGCCGAAGTGAAGTTTGAAATTCCACGCCGTATTGAAGTTGCGCGCCTTATCGTCTTAGGTCGTGCACGTTGGTTTGCGCCTTAGGTCGTGAACATTTCGCTAAGTCGTTCGGTAGAGGTAGTTGAAGTTTGGGAAGTGCGCCTTTGCATAAGTCATGCTTAAATTGAAGATTGGAGAGTTGCGACCTAGAGCTTGGAGGGTCGAGATTGTCCATTGATTTGTGAAAACCGTGTATCAATTTTCGTGAAGTGTTCGTGTTAGCAGTGTGAAGTTTGAATTTCTGAAGATTTGTTTGAAGTTCAATCATGCCATCGAGACGAGCTCAACATCATCGCAATGTTGATGCTTTGTATGGAAGAGAAGAGGCCGAACAAATGGAGCAACGAATTAGTGATAAATTCAATGAGAAGTTTGATGAGGGAATTGGTCGATTAGAGAGAATGATGCTTGAAATGAATCAAAGTAGAAGAAGGGTTTCACCTGAATCGAGCCATGGGGGAAATAGAGTTTCACCACATTCAGATCGGGAGAGAAGAGAAGATCATGATCTTAGAAATGTTGACGATCATGATAGGAATGTTGATGATCGTTATCGGAGGAATGTAGATCGAAGGGATGTTGGTGGTAGGAATGGTGGTGGTAGAGATGTTGGTGGTCATGATCGACATCGATATGCATCAGATTTTGATGAGGAGTTTGATTGTGGTAGTGTTCATGGTCGAAATCAAAGCCAAGGAAGAAATCATTCAGAGTATGATCACAAATGGAAGTCCGGAATGAAAATTGAAATTCCAGAGTTTAAGGGTGGTATGCAGGCTGAAGAATTTCTAGATTGGTTATCTAATGTTGAAGAGATCTTTGAATTCAAGGAGGTTCCGGATGATCGTCGAGTGAAGTTGGTTGCTACTAGGTTGAGAGGAAGAGCTATGGCGTGGTGGGAGCAAACCAAACTTACACGAGAACGGATGGGGAAGTCGAAGATTGTTGCTTGGGATAAAATGAAGAAGATGATGAAGGCTACATTCTTGCCTTACAATTACCAATCACTCATGTATCAGAGGTTGCAGAATCTGAGGCAAGGGACGAAGACTTTTAATGATTATGATGATGAGTTTTATCAACTGATTGCTCAAAATGAGATTACGGAGACGGAGGAACAATTCACTGCTAGGTTTGTTGGGGGGTTGAGGATCTAGATCCAGGATATGGTAACTATGTTTGACCCTAGATCTGTGGATGAAGCGCACCAGAAGGCTATGGCTTGGGAGAAGCAGGGAAGGCGAGGAGGTGTTGTGTTTCCAAGTTCCAATACTCAAAGGAAGGGTGCTAGTGGGAGTTCCAATGTTTCTAAAGCTGTCAGTAAACCAGTTGTGAATGAAGTTGCGAAGGCGAAGGTCAACAACAGTTTCAAGTGTTATAATTGCCAGGAAGTGGGTCACAAGAGTAATGAATGCCCGAAACCGAAGAGGCGAGCTATGATTGCTGAAGTGGAAGGTGAGGATGTTGATGAAGGTTATTCTAGTCCAGTTGAGGAGGATGAACATGATATCGCGTCGGGAGATGAAGGATGTAATCTAATGTTGAGGAGATCATGTTTGACACCGAAGCAGGAAGAGGAGGCTAGTTGGTTGAGGAGTAATATCTTTCAGTCGACATGCACTATACTGGGGAAGGTGTGTAAATTTGTGATTGACGCGGGAAGTTGTGACAATATCATTTCTACCGAAGCTGTGAGAAAGTTGAAGTTGAAGACGGAGAAGCATCCAAATCCTTACAAGTTAGCGTGGTTAAGGAAAGGAGGAGAGGTGAAGGTGGGCAGGCGAGTTCATGTTCCATTTTCTTTTGGGAAGAAGTATAAAGATGAGATCTGGTGTGATGTGGTGGAGATGGATGTTTGTCACTTGCTTTTGGGAAGACCACGGCAGTATGACCGAGCAGTGCAGCATGATGGTCGAACCAATAGCTACAGCTTTATGTTTGAGGGTACTAAGATCATTTTAGTTCTGAAGAAGAGACAGCAAGGAGAGAGCAAGTCAGAAGAGATTGAGGAGCTGAAGACTTTGTTGACTTTGAAGGAGTTTGTTGAAGAAGTAGAGAATAGTCCAGAGGTGTTCTTGTTGATTGGACATGAAGCTACTGAATCTGTTGAAGTTCTAGAGGAAGTAAAGCCAATGTTGGAAGAATTCAGAGATGTGTTTCCTGAAGAGTTGCCAAAGGATTTACCACCGTTGAGAGATATTCAGCATCAAATTGATCTTGTGCCAGGGGCGGCATTACCTCACAGGCCACATTACAGGATGAGTCTTAAGGAGCATGAGGAACTAAGAAGGCAGGTGGAGGAGTTGTTAGAACACGGGCATGTTCAGAAGAGCTTGAGTCCTTGTGCAGTGCCATCCTTATTGGTACCGAAGAAGGATGGGACTTGGCGGATGTGTACGGACAGTCGGGCTCTAAACAAGATCACTGTGAGATGCAGGTTTCCTATGCCAAGGTTCGATGATTTGATTGATCAGTTGAGTGGGGCTGTTGTGTTCTCAAAGATTGACTTGAAGAGTGGATACCATCAGATTCGTGTTAGACCGGGTGATGAGTGGAAGACTGCTTTTAAAACTAGGGAAGGTCTATACGAATGCCTGGTTATGCCGTTTGGCTTGTCAAATGCTCCTAGTACTTTTATGAGAGTGATGAACCAGATTTTCAGACCATTTATTGGGAAGTTCGTAGTAGTTTACTTTGACGATATTTTGATCTATAGTGGGAGTATGGAAGAGCATATCCAGCATTTGCGAGAAGTGTTGTTGATTCTACGACAGGAGCAATTCTATGCAGCAACGAAGAAGTGCGTGTTCATGACGCACAGTGTTTTGTTTCTGGGATATGTTCTGTCGAAGGAGGGTATTCAAGTGGATGAAAGCAAAGTGGAAGCTGTCAAGAGTTGGCCACAACCCAAGTAAATTACTGAAGTGAGGAGTTTTCATGGGTTGGTATCTTTTTATCGAAGATTCATTCCACATTTTAGCAGTGTGATGGCACCTGTAACCGATTGCATGAAAGGAAAGAAGTTCATGTGGACAGAGGAAGCAGAGTTAGCTTTTGAGAAGATCAAGACACTTTTGACGACAACACCCATTCTGGTACTGCCGGATTTTCAGATATTGTTCGAGTTACACACTGATGCATCAAAGGTTGGGATTGGTGGAGTATTGAGTTAGAATGGGAGACCAGTTGCTTATTTCAGTGAGAAGTTGTATGGAGCCAAGTTGAGATATAGCTCTTATAACGTGGAGTTTTACGCAATTGTTCAAGCTGTGAAGCACTGGAGGGATTATTTGTTCCATAAAGAATTTGTTTTGTATACAGACCATGAAGCGTTGAAACATTTGCAAGGGCAGGATAAAATTGCAGCTAGGCATGCATCATGGATAGCTTATTTGCAGCAATTTACATTTGTCGTAAAACATAAGTCTGGAGTAACTAATCGCGTTGCCGATGCATTGAGTCAGAGGAATAATTTACTAACAACCATGCGAGTAGAGGTGATGGGTTTTGACTTACTTCCAGAATTGCTTAAGTCAGATTCATATTTTTCGAGAATCCTAGACAAAGTTAAGCAGGGAAACATGGATGGATATATGATGATTGATGATTTTCTGTTCAAAGGAAATCAGTTGTGTATTCCAGATTGCAGTTTACGAATGAAGATTATCAAAGAATTGCATGAGGAAGGACACGTGGGCTGTGATCGTACTTTACAGTTGATTGCAAAATCTTATTTTTGGCCGTCAATGAGGAAGGAAGTTGAAAAATTTGTTCGGAGGTGTCATATTTGTCAGGTTTCAAAGGGGACAGCGACAAATGCAGGGTTGTATATGTCGTTGCTTGTGCCGACTAAACCATGGCTGGATGTTAGCATGGATTTTGTGTTAGCATTACCGAGAACGCAACGTGGCAATGATTCTATCTATGTGGTGGTTGACCGGTTTTCAAGAATGGTACATTTTATCGCATGCAAGAAGACTGCAGATGCAGTTAATGTTGCACAATTATACTTCAGAGAGATCTATCATCTTCATGGGTTGCCTGAATCTATTGTATCAGATAGAGACACTCGTTTTCTGAGTCATTTTTGGAAGAGTCTATGGAGAATGGTCGGGACTAAGCTGAAATTCAGTAGTGCTTATCATCCACAGACGGATGGACAGACTGAAGTTGTAAATAGATCCCTAGGTAATTTATTGCGATGCCTCGTGGATGACAATTTGAAGAGTTGGGATTCAAAGTTATGTCAAGCTGAATTTGCACACAACCATGTAGTTAATCGTAGCACTGGGTTCAGTCCATTCCAGGTTGTGTACTCAACAATTCCTAAAGGACCGTTGGATTTATTTGTAGTTCCGCAGCAGAAAGGAGTGATCAAACACGCTAGTGATTTTGTGAATGAATTGCAAGAGTGTCATAAGGTTGTGCAGGAACAATTGCTTAAGGCGAATGAGAAATATAAGTAATCCGCAGATATTAAACAACGACATGTTGACTTCAAAGAAGGAGATTTTGTATATGCAGTATTGACCAAGGATCTATTTCCTGTTTGTACTTACAACAAACTAGCTGCTAGGAAGATTGGTCTTTTGGAAATCGTAAAGAAGATTAATGAGAATGCTTATCAGTTGAGGTTGCCGGATAATATCCATACGTCTGACATTTTCAATATCAAACACTTAATTCCGTATTATGGGGAGAAGCTTGTCGCAGAAGAGGAAAGTGTGAATTCGGGGTCGAATCCTTTTCAACCAGGGGAGGATGATGCAGCGCGAGATAGAATTACCTTAAGTCGCTTCCGTAAGTCGGGCCACCGCTCCAGCCTAGGTCGCTCCTCCTCCACCTCCTTAAGTCGCGAACGACATAACCAAGTCGTTGAAGTGAATCGCGATACCCTAAGTCGCGAGCAAACAGATCCATATGTCGCCTTCCCTAGGTCGCAAGGCTATAGGTCGTGGAGCCTAGATCGCGAACAACAGAAACCCTATGTCGCGAATTCTTCCGGTAGGTCGCGCGCTCCAGTTTAGGTCGCGAAGCTTGTTATGTTGCTCAGTTTCTTATGTTGCGTGCTTTCTTAGGTCGCGAACGAGCTGAAGATTTAAGTCGCTGATTCTTAGGTCGCTCAGGCTTTAAGGCACGAAGCTTTTTAGGTCGTTGATTACTTCCGCTGAAGATTTCATTAGGTCACTGCCTGGTTTTGTTAAGTCGTATGTTGTAACTAGTGCATTGTTTAGGTCGTTACTTTCTTATGTCGTTTGTTTTGTAAGTCGTTTGTACTGTTTGTGATGTATTTTTCTTAAGTCATGTGAAGTGTTGTAACGTGTGTTGAGTTGTACTTTCCCTATAAATAGGGGTGTGTTGTCATTTGTAAAAGGTTGTTGAATTTTAAATAAAATTTGGTTTGTGCTTCTTGCCTCCATTAAAATTGGTAGTTGAGTGTTATCTCCTATCTCCACCTTCGGCATTCGAGTGCGCTCGAATCAATGATTGTTGAAGCCAATTCATGGAATCAAGTGCGCTTGATCAACGTTCAAAGAATTGTAGATCTTCTCTCACGGCATCGTGCATGATCAACGTGTCGAAGATTGCTAGAATCCGGTATCTTTGTGATCAACGGATTTGGACATTTGGGTATTCTTTAATTCACCAATTTATCATCGATTCACCGATTATTTCCGCTAATCGTGTGAGATCCTGGACGGATTCGATTTACATCGTTGAATTCGCTTCCTTGGCTGCATCAGTGTGCTTTATATTTATCTATATATCTTATCTATAGTCAAGTATATTTATAAAGTTTAAAATAGTTTTAATAAAAGATAAAGGTTATTTTCAAAGAAAATCAAACTATCAAAAATTGCTTTGGGATGTCGACATGCCTATGGTGACCATGTTGACATGGTGACAGTTGAGTTCAAAATTTAAATTTCAAAAGAAGTGTCTATTAGTCATAACCTTTCACGAATGGACATGACTGTTGTTCTTCTATAAATAAGGGTTAGTTTCAACGAATTTTCAATCAGTTTTTCTTGTTTTTCACTTCTCTTCTTCTTCCACATTTTCTTAATCAAAATCCTATCATCACTCTGCCGAAATCAACATTGAATCTAACTAGATTATCTCTGGTTTGAATCTCTATCACTATCTCAACAAGATCAAGTGCTATTCAGAGTTATAAGCTTCTTTGTAATCTATCTAGCGAGAAAAGGTGTGATTGTAGCCTTGGAAATCAATCAAGCGAGAAAAGGTGTGATTGTAGCCTTGGAAATCAATTGGGTGAACTTATTGCCCCGGAAATCAAGTATCTCTACCCAGAAGATTGTGACTCTGGAGGGTGTACCTCGTAGGCTTGAAACCGAGGGTTGTAATTGTTGAATTGCTTTTGAAAGGAAATCCGTACTTAGTTGTGCGGGACTGGATGTATGGTAACCCCGAACCAGTATAAAATCCGGTGTGTTCTTTCCTTTACTGCATTTACTTTATTTCTGCATCTGTGTTTGTTTCTGTGATTATATTTGTGTCTGAATATTACATACATTTGTGTTCAAATTAACATAAACTCAAAAAGATTTAGTAATTTCTTAAAAACACTATTCACCCCCCCTCTAGTGTTATTCCTAGCCTTAAGATCCATATTCCGCATTCCTCACATTTGGTATCAGAGCAAGGTTTTCAAAAGTTTCATAATCTGATTTTTGAAAAAGTTTTTTAGTGGCTATGTTTAAGAAATCTGTTAATGCATGTTTAGAAATATTCAAATCATCATTGTCTCTTGAGTCTGCATATAATCAATATTCAAATACAAGTTGTCTACTAAGATTATTTGATGTACAGGAATCATGTTTTATGGGAGTTGAGGAATCAATCCAGAACAAACGAACTTTGGAGATCAAAAAGGACAGATGGATACTCGATAATGGATGTTCTAGACACATGACTGGGAATCCAGATATGCTAAATGATATAATATACAAAGATGGAGGACTGGTTAACTTTGGAGACAATTCAAAAGGTTATGTGATCGACATCGGCATAGTCGGTAACTATGAAACTCCTACTATTACTAATGTTTTGCTAGTTAAGAATCTAAAACACAATCTGCTAAGTATAAGTCAACTATGCGATAAAGGATATAAAATTAAATTTGAAAAAGATAGATGTCACATTGAAGATAATAATTCAACCATAATATTTGAGGGAATTAGGAAAAAGAATATTTATATTCTTAGTATGAAAATTTCAAATGATAACTTGTGTCTTTTGGCAAATGCAAGTGACCCTTGGATTTGGCATAAGAGATTTGAGCATTTGAATTTCAAACTCTTATCTAGACTGTCAAAACATGATCTAGTAAGAGGCCTCCCTAAAATGAATTTTAAAGTAGATAGTGTCACGACCCGGCTTTCTATGCCCAGAAAGACACATCATTATGAAGAAAGAAAGGGATAGAAGAAGAAAAGAAAGAAAAGAAGAAAGAACAACAACATCAGAAACTCACAGCGGAACGAATGAAATATAATATATCATATAAAATATTACATAGTATCATATACATCAGAGTTACACAACTTATACAACACATATTAGACAGTTATAAACATCTGTCTAATTCATACAACTCAAGTATCACAGATACAGACACAACATATACACAGCGGAATCATCATATATCTACACGGTGAAGCCTCCTGCTCCAAATCTCCTCCAGAATTCGTCAAAGCTAACCTGAATCCCTCGACTACTCAATACATTATTGAGTACCCAAGAGTTTAATAAAACAGAAAATAAACACTTGGGTCAGACATGGGTCTGGTGTGAGTAAACGGTTTAAATTGCTTAACTTTGAAAACCTTTGAAAACAGAAGTATCACGTAAGACTCCCCACAAATAAACATGGGTAAGTTTTTACCTTACGCTAACTAAAACATTTGATAGGAAATCCGATTGTATTATAATAGGGTCTAGGGTTTCCAAGTAAAATACAGAAATAGCTGAAATGCTTACATCTCACATTCCAACATAGTTGGGCACAACTAATACGTACGGCACTTATTGGAGTTTGGATTCCATACAATGGCAGGGCTACTGGGGTACCGCCCGTCACAGTACGTGGCCTAGATCACCGTACCGAGGAGTACGCCCGCTCCCCTGCAACACAAAGCCGGAACCATCCCTTACTGGATAATCCCGAACAAGATAATCCCGTAGTTGGCGCGACCAACCACACACTAAGCCGAATAAAAGAAAAGGGACCTCTAGACAGGGATCTATCTTGCTCTCAGTGGGTGCTACCCACGAAGCCTTGCTGCACCTCCCCTGTTTTAGCCATTCCCGGTTGATGAGGCTTGAGGTTACGATTACCTTTAATCAGAACATATCACTTAGAATGCTCATCGTCCGCCTGACGATGTGCTGAAAGCATTCAATCCATACAAGTTCGTTCCGGGTTCGAACGAAACCGAAGGCATTATCTCGTTACACTCGTTTTGGAATCACCCTCAGAGTTAACGACAATAACCCTTGCACTCTAAATCTTCATCTTCACTTGAGATTCACGACCTATCGTTAATTTGGATCGATGTGGTATTCGGGTCTCCAGACCTGGAATTCCGGTATACGGAAACCCGATCCCGGTCTCATCGAAATCCAAAACGTATCTTTTAAGGCCAAGTTGTTTAAAGGTTTAAACATTTAAACTTATATTCAGGATGATATCACAGATAGATAAATCACATTATCACAATAGATAATTCATATCAACATTCATTTCACAAAGCAGCATATCACATATATCAGAGATATCCAAATCATCCAATATCAACCAATCACCCAATATCAATCATCCAATATTAATCAATCATCTAAACATAATTGATTAACTCAATATCAATTTAATTAACCTGTAATTAAATTAATTACTATCCTTAAATTACTTGGATTATCCTAATCCTGCTCACTATCATTAATTAATTACAAATTAATTAATTAAACATTTAAATGATCTTCCTTAATTAATCTCCTTTGATTAATTATTTTTAATTACATTCAAGTAATTATCCTTAACCATATTCAGTAATTAACTTTTAATTACTATCATTAATTACAATAATTAATGATCCTTCATTAATTAATTAACTATAATTAATTATATTAATCCTTAATTAATTACAATTAATTAATCATACTTAAATTAATTACTTTTATTAATCAACCTTGATTAATTCCATTAATTATATTAATAATCCTCTAATAACTTTATTAATTAATTAACCTTTAATTAATTAATCTTTAATTAACTACATTCATTAATTAACCTTAATAAATCTTAAATAGTAATTAACCATCTTGTAATTACTTACCTTAATTAATTAACTTCTTAATTATATTAATTAACTACTCTTTATCAGTTATTATTGATTAATTAATCTTAATTAATCAATCCTTAATTACATTATTTATTATATAAATTAATGATCCTTAATTACTTCCTTAATTAATTTCCTTTGATTAATTAACCTTAATCCTTTAATCAATTAATTACTCTTTAATTAATTAACTTCAATTCAATTATATTAATTTATCCTTAAATTAATAACATCAAGTGATTAACCCTTAATCATTTCCATTTAATTATTTTCATAATTAATTTCTCTTTTCTTAATTACATTCAGTAATTATTCATTAATTACTTTACTAAGTAATTATATTCAACTAATCAATAAGTAATTTATCTTTAATTAATTAGACTAATTAATTAACCTAAAATTAATTACTTTAATTGATAAATCAATTAATCATTACTTAATTCCTAATTAATCCATTTATCATCCACTAATTACTTCATTAAGTATTTATTCTTAGTTACAAATAGAAATTAAGCTTAGATTTATTTTATTAATTAATTGTTCTTAATTAATCTCTACTTAACTAATTAAGAATAAACCTTACATCTATATTAAATATTTACTCAAATCATTTACTTTATTAAAATAAATTTTAAAAAAATCCATATGATTTTTACCTTTAAAATAAACAATTCAAACACTTAATTTTAATATACTCAAAACCTTTGAAAACCCTTTTCAATCATATTTAATTGAATTAAACCAATATTAATCTTTGGAAACTCAATTATCATATTCTTAAATCTTATCTATTTAAAAATATAAACTTGAAATATAGTTTAAACATTACTTTGAATGTATCCTTTCAACATACAACATCCTTATTTAAACTTGATTGAGTTTCTTAAAATTGATCTGATATTTAAATTTGAACATACCTTTAAAAATCAATTATTTAAAAATCAATTATTTTAGACTTTTGAAAATATATTAGATTAAAATACCCTCAAAATCTTTGACCTTCATTTGCTTTGAATAACTTATTGAAGAGTCTAACTTGATTACTTAAAAACAAACCGAGCCTACTCTCTCAAAACTCGAGCAATCACCCGAGACAAACTCTCTTTCCCCCGAGCCCTAACTCGTGTCACTCGCGTACCATGCTGCTTCGAGTCGAACTTCATTTCTCACGAGCTCGTCATCGAACTACACCTCCAACCAGATACGACGTGCACGTGTGCACGTTGCACATCACTCCGACCACCTCTGGCGATCTCCTCGAACATCGACCGATCCATGCTGACCTCGACTACCCATACGACCACCTAGAATGACGATATCACTTCGTCATCAAAATCGAACCCAACAACCAAAATCTGGAATCCATCTGATCGGAAAATCACCAACCACCAACGTCTCCGACCACTAGATCATCTGCCCTCCTACCCGAAACTACGCCTCACTCTGACGAGCCACTTCACCACCTCGCGATCGAGTCCGGCACCTTCACGGCGGCGCAATTGCCTGGAGAAGCTATCGACCAAAACTGGGAAGAAAACCCTACTTCACCTATTTCCGGCCTCCACGACCATCAGAAAAATCCTCCACTATTTTTCCTGCAATCTCTATGCTTCAGACCACCTTCATCCCAAATATCATCCCACTCGAGTTCGCCGATCACCAGAATTTAACCAAATAAGTTCGAACGTTCAACTCGAGAAAACCCCTTGATTTCCAAACTAAAAATCAGGAAATGTATCTTAAAATTCGTGATTTTCAATCACGAATACATTCCTGTAATTCAAACCAGAAATTTAGATTGTTGATTTTTATCATAAATTCGAGTTCCACTGTTCTTTCTATTTTTAAATTTATTTGTTGAATTTAAAACTCTGAAACTATTTTTAAAATTATCTTCATATCCTAACAAACAACTTTCATTTATATATCACAGTCTAATATTGATTTGATTTAGATATTTGAAATTTTAAAGGCAAAGCAGGGACTGAAATAATAGAGAACAGGGTATACATATATATACAGACATACTTACACCCATATACATACATACCAATTCAATTATACAAAACTGAAAGATTTTATGCAACATCAATATCAATTAACAGATCAACACATTTATTAAAACCATTCATAACTTAAACTGTTTTTAAAACAAATTGTTTACTCACCAGACATTAGTAGAGAACAAGGCAGAGCATGTTCCAGGTTTGATTTCATTTTGAATTCTTTGCATTTGAATTTGTTGTGATACTTTGCATGCTTGCAATATGATGTTTTAAAAGTTGAAACTGCTGTTGTACTTCCCTTTGAATTGCAGCAGAGTTGAATCTCAATTGATCTTCATTTTAGTTGCAGGTTGAAGTGGCAATTGAAACTGCTATTTTGTATTGCAAGCTTGTTGAAGATTTGAAAATAGTTGTTTGATCTTCTATTTGTTTGCAGATTTGAATTCCAGGTTTGAAATCCTTTTTGATTTTGGTTTCCAGTTTTGATTTTGTTTGTAGGTTTTAGTTAAGAAAAGAGAAGAAAGAGTTTAGGATAGAAAATATTTTGAACTGAGAATGGAATACAGGTTTCTCCATCCTTTTTGATTACATAATTTTTATTAAAAATAAAAGAAAAAGAAAATGCCACTTGTTAAATTGCATGCATATACAAATGTTAATGCATGTTTCATTTTCTTACAAATGTTGTTAAGATGGCTAATATGGTTACACATGTTACTTAAGTATTTTAAATAATTTTTATTTAATTTAAATGTAAAGATAAACTTACATACTTTAATTCTCTTAATAAATAAATTTCACATATGTATAAATAAATTACTTTTAAAAGAAATTATTCTAAAGCTAATTATATTTAAAATAAACAATTATCTTATATTTTGAAAACAATTGAATTAATCTAAACTAACCTTTGAAAAATATTAATTTTAAAACAAAGCTTTAAATCACAATTCATACATATATAAATTATCAATAGATTAAATTAAATTCAAAACAATCCAAATTATAACATATACATACATATATATTATAATCTTTTATTTAAACAAAAGATATTTCCATTCACAATATATATATCAAATATATATATTATAAATAGAATAAAATTTTATTAGCTTTAACAAACAAATCTTATCAATATTGTCAGATTAAGTATTTATTATCTTTTAAAAGATTAAATTACCAATTTTAAATTAAAATTATATAGGATAATTATCAATCCAATTTAATTATTAATAAAGATTATTAAATTTATTTTGCTCAAAAACCCGGGATATCACATTCCTCCCCCCTTAAAATAATTTCGTCCCCGAAATTAAAAGCAAAGTTAATTTATTAATCCATCAAATATTTTAAAACAGCAAAGCATACCTATCATCCAGTAACTAACAACCATAGCAACCAATCAAACAAACAAACCTAACTAACTATTCTGATACAAATCAGGATAGATCTTCACTAACACTATCTAGAGTTTCCCAAGTATAAATTACAGGGAGACTCGCTCTACAGAAGCTAAAATAACACCACTATAATCCAGAGCTCTTCTCATCTCTAGATCCACCAATCTGAATAGAATATCAGATCACATCCAAGTCCAGCTCAACTCCAAATCCAACTGAACTGCAGATCTCACAACCAGCGATGAATCATACACGTACTCCCTCAGAGATACTTGAAATACAATGAATCCCAGCCATCCAAACTGGCCATTCAATCCTGTAGATCAAAGAACTACTCCTCTCGAGAACACGAGGAAATCCAAAATATCCAAAATACTTCAGCGCTAGCTTTCCAGACTTACCAAATCTTATAGCTTCTTTAATCGGAGAAAAACTTAAACAACTTCCAATCTCCAATTCCGAATTCCAAACTCTGTCTCATATCTGCATAGCTCACCAGACGATCCTGGGCTACCTCATCTCTTCCTGATCAGCTCAACCCTTGCTGATGCCTCTAAAAACAAATCTGGACCAAGAACAAAATGATCTCTAGATCCTATCAACAATATGATCTTTCCAAAATCTGCTGAAATCCAAACTTGAAAACTAGATCTGACCAATCCATTTCCAAAAAATTTCTGAGCTACTACACCAACTCTTCTTTTTCTAAGAACTATCCTACTACCAGACTAACCACCGGTATCGCTGCTGAACCAAGTTGATATAGAACTCAACTCCAAATGCAAACAAACTTCTACTTCCTTGAAAACATCCAGAAAATTTCTGACTACTTCAGTAGCTCCTATTTCCACATGAGAAATTTCAATCCCAAACAAAAGATTACCCGAGATAAATTCCCAAACTAGTCGCAAGTCACTTTTGCGTTACAACCTACTTCAGATTTCAAAGAAACTGTTCTCTCTTTACCAATTAGAAGAGCTTTAAGCTTTTCCAAACAAGGTTAACCCTTCAAGAAAGCTTTCACCATCTGCCTGGACTGTTGATAGAAGAACCACCAAGATTCCTGAACCATCGGAGAAACGGGCCACACTGCTGCTTCCAAACTCTATCTCTAGGACACTACTAAGCCAAAGATCCCCTCGTCAGCACACCGAACACTTCGAGCTGTACTGCTACCATAGTTAACCAAAAACTTCTAATCCAAAGGCTTCTCAAAACTAAAACCATCAACAAACCTCTCAACGAATCTCCGAGATGGCAGACATCCAAAAGAAACTCGGGCTCCAAACCAATCGCCGATAACTTACTCTTCTTAAGGGAACAATGAGACCATGTCCGAAGAACAACTAATCGACCTTAGTCCCATACTTCAAAATAGACAAAACTCTCTTACTTGATATCAGAGAATTCCTATACAGTCGAGTCTTTCCTGCGGTAGACATCAACTGTTCCTCCAATACCTTCTTAATTTTGTTCCAAAAAGAAAATCTCCTTCGGGAACATCCATAGATACTGCGTCTTATCACACAGCTACTCCTTCCTGAAGTCGCCAAGCTACCATCACTTACTTCTGCACAAGTGATAGATTCAACTCTAGAAAATCTGCTCACCCGAGCTCAACCAATCTTATACTCCAATAATGGACTCCGAATCTTGAAAAAGATTTCCTTCAGAGATCCGAGAAATCCTTACACCATACTGCCAAACTTACTCGAGACGGTATTAGGTCTACAGTCTCGACATATACACTTCCAACCTCAACTCTCAAACTTCAATCATTGGTAATTGTGTTACACACACTACCACCTTATCTACCTTTATAACTTATACTGGAAAACCCGAACAGGTAACCCAATAAATAGGTAGAAATACATAAATATATATATTTAAAATGATATATATTTTATTTTTTTTATATAGAAATTATTTCTGGGTAAAATTATTTCATCTACCTCTTTAAAACAATATTGTGTCCGTTGGCCTGGTTCAAGTGTTTAGAGATCCCTATCAATAACGTTAGCTACTCGTATTGACCAGAATCCATATACCACTCAACCGATCAATTAACACAATATAAAACCATTTTTATATAACTAACAATTACGCGCTCTCAAGATAGACACCACTTCAGAGCCTAGGTATTCACTCAACCTACTGCTCTGATACCAACTGTCACGACCCGGCTTTCTATGCCCAGAAAGACGCATCATTATGAAGAAAGAAAGGGATAGAAGAAGAAAAGAAAGAAAAGAAGAAAGAACAACAACATCAGAAACTCACAGCGGAACGAATGAAATATAATATATCATATAAAATATTACATAGTATCATATACATCAGAGTTACACAACTTATACAACACATATTAGACAGTTATAAACATCTGTCTAATTCATACAACTCAAGTATCACAGATACATACACAACATATACACAGCGGAATCATCATATATCTACACGGTGAAGCCTCCTGCTCCAAATCTCCTCCAGAATTCGTCAAAGCTAACCTGAATCCCTCGACTACTCAATACAATATTGAGTACCCAAGAGTTTAATAAAACAGAAAATAAACACTTGGGTCAGACATGGGTCTGGTGTGAGTAAACGGTTTAAATTGCTTAACTTTGAAAACCTTTGAAAACAGAAGTATCACGTAAGACTCCCCACAAATAAACATGGGTAAGTTTTTACCTTACGCTAACTAAAACATTTGATAGGAAATCCGATTGTATTATAATAGGGTCTAGGGTTTCCAAGTAAAATACAGAAATAGCTGAAATGCTTACATCTCACATTCCAACATAGTTGGGCACAACTAATACGTACGGCACTTATTGGAGTTTGGATTCCATACAATGGCAGGGCTACTGGGGTACCGCCCGTCACAGTACGTGGCCTAGATCACCGTACCGAGGAGTACGCCCGCTCCCCTGCAACACAAAGCCGGAACCATCCCTTACTGGATAATCCCGAACAAGACAATCCCGTAGTTGGCGCGACCAACCACACACTAAGCCGAATAAAAGAAAAGGGACCTCTAGACAGGGATCTATCTTGCTCTCAGTGGGTGCTACCCACGAAGCCTTGCTGCACCTCCCTTGTTTTAGCCATTCCCGGTTGATGAGGCTTGAGGTTACGATTACCTTTAATCAGAACAT
This sequence comes from Allium fistulosum, assembly GCA_030737815.1. Lineage (NCBI taxonomy): Eukaryota > Viridiplantae > Streptophyta > Magnoliopsida > Asparagales > Amaryllidaceae > Allium > Allium fistulosum. The sequence goes on from CM060904.1 coordinate 1,286,107,868, forward strand.
ATCACTTAGAATGCTCATCGTCCGCCTGACGATGTGCTGAAAGCATTCAATCCATACAAGTTCGTTCCGGGTTCGAACGAAACCGAAGGCATTATCTCGTTACACTCGTTTTGGAATCACCCTCAGAGTTAACGACAATAACCCTTGCACTCTAAATCTTCATCTTCACTTGAGATTCACGACCTATCGTTAATTTGGATCGATGTGGTATTCGGGTCTCCAGACCTGGAATTCCGGTATACGGAAACCCGATCCCGGTCTCATCGAAATCCAAAACGTATCTTTTAAGGCCAAGTTGTTTAAAGGTTTAAACATTTAAACTTATATTCAGGATGATATCACAGATAGATAAATCACATTATCACAATAGATAATTCATATCAACATTCATTTCACAAAGCAGCATATCACATATATCAGAGATATCCAAATCATCCAATATCAACCAATCACCCAATATCAATCATCCAATATTAATCAATCATCTAAACATAATTGATTAACTCAATATCAATTTAATTAACCTGTAATTAAATTAATTACTATCCTTAAATTACTTGGATTATCCTAATCCTGCTCACTATCATTAATTAATTACAAATTAATTAATTAAACATTTAAATGATCTTCCTTAATTAATCTCCTTTGATTAATTATTTTTAATTACATTCAAGTAATTATCCTTAACCATATTCAGTAATTAACTTTTAATTACTATCATTAATTACAATAATTAATGATCCTTCATTAATTAATTAACTATAATTAATTATATTAATCCTTAATTAATTACAATTAATTAATCATACTTAAATTAATTACTTTTATTAATCAACCTTGATTAATTCCATTAATTATATTAATAATCCTCTAATAACTTTATTAATTAATTAACCTTTAATTAATTAATCTTTAATTAACTACATTCATTAATTAACCTTAATAAATCTTAAATAGTAATTAACCATCTTGTAATTACTTACCTTAATTAATTAACTTCTTAATTATATTAATTAACTACTCTTTATCAGTTATTATTGATTAATTAATCTTAATTAATCAATCCTTAATTACATTATTTATTATATAAATTAATGATCCTTAATTACTTCCTTAATTAATTTCCTTTGATTAATTAACCTTAATCCTTTAATCAATTAATTACTCTTTAATTAATTAACTTCAATTCAATTATATTAATTTATCCTTAAATTAATAACATCAAGTGATTAACCCTTAATCATTTCCATTTAATTATTTTCATAATTAATTTCTCTTTTCTTAATTACATTCAGTAATTATTCATTAATTACTTTACTAAGTAATTATATTCAACTAATCAATAAGTAATTTATCTTTAATTAATTAGACTAATTAATTAACCTAAAATTAATTACTTTAATTGATAAATCAATTAATCATTACTTAATTCCTAATTAATCCATTTATCATCCACTAATTACTTCATTAAGTATTTATTCTTAGTTACAAATAGAAATTAAGCTTAGATTTATTTTATTAATTAATTGTTCTTAATTAATCTCTACTTAACTAATTAAGAATAAACCTTACATCTATATTAAATATTTACTCAAATCATTTACTTTATTAAAATAAATTTTAAAAAAATCCATATGATTTTTACCTTTAAAATAAACAATTCAAACACTTAATTTTAATATACTCAAAACCTTTGAAAACCCTTTTCAATCATATTTAATTGAATTAAACCAATATTAATCTTTGGAAACTCAATTATCATATTCTTAAATCTTATCTATTTAAAAATATAAACTTGAAATATAGTTTAAACATTACTTTGAATGTATCCTTTCAACATACAACATCCTTATTTAAACTTGATTGAGTTTCTTAAAATTGATCTGATATTTAAATTTGAACATACCTTTAAAAATCAATTATTTAAAAATCAATTATTTTAGACTTTTGAAAATATATTAGATTAAAATACCCTCAAAATCTTTGACCTTCATTTGCTTTGAATAACTTATTGAAGAGTCTAACTTGATTACTTAAAAACAAACCGAGCCTACTCTCTCAAAACTCGAGCAATCACCCAAGACAAACTCTCTTTCCCCCGAGCCCTAACTCGTGTCACTCGCGTACCATGCTGCTTCGAGTCGAACTTCATTTCTCACGAGCTCGTCATCGAACTACACCTCCAACCAGATACGACGTGCACGTGTGCACGTTGCACATCACTCCGACCACCTCTGGCGATCTCCTCGAACATCGACCGATCCATGCTGACCTCGACTACCCATACGACCACCTAGAATGACGATATCACTTCGTCATCAAAATCGAACCCAACAACCAAAATCTGGAATCCATCTGATCGGAAAATCACCAACCACCAACGTCTCCGACCACTAGATCATCTGCCCTCCTACCCGAAACTACGCCTCACTCTGACGAGCCACTTCACCACCTCGCGATCGAGTCCGGCACCTTCACGGCGGCGCAATTGCCTGGAGAAGCTATCGACCAAAACTGGGAAGAAAACCCTACTTCACCTATTTCCGGCCTCCACGACCATCAGAAAAATCCTCCACTATTTTTCCTGCAATCTCTATGCTTCAGACCACCTTCATCCCAAATATCATCCCACTCGAGTTCGCCGATCACCAGAATTTAACCAAATAAGTTCGAACGTTCAACTCGAGAAAACCCCTTGATTTCCAAACTAAAAATCAGGAAATGTATCTTAAAATTCGTGATTTTCAATCACGAATACATTCCTGTAATTCAAACCAGAAATTTAGATTGTTGATTTTTATCATAAATTCGAGTTCCACTGTTCTTTCTATTTTTAAATTTATTTGTTGAATTTAAAACTCTGAAACTATTTTTAAAATTATCTTCATATCCTAACAAACAACTTTCATTTATATATCACAGTCTAATATTGATTTGATTTAGATATTTGAAATTTTAAAGGCAAAGCAGGGACTGAAATAATAGAGAACAGGGTATACATATATATACAGACATACTTACACCCATATACATACATACCAATTCAATTATACAAAACTGAAAGATTTTATGCAACATCAATATCAATTAACAGATCAACACATTTATTAAAACCATTCATAACTTAAACTGTTTTTAAAACAAATTGTTTACTCACCAGACATTAGTAGAGAACAAGGCAGAGCATGTTCCAGGTTTGATTTCATTTTGAATTCTTTGCATTTGAATTTGTTGTGATACTTTGCATGCTTGCAATATGATGTTTTAAAAGTTGAAACTGCTGTTGTACTTCCCTTTGAATTGCAGCAGAGTTGAATCTCAATTGATCTTCATTTTAGTTGCAGGTTGAAGTGGCAATTGAAACTGCTATTTTGTATTGCAAGCTTGTTGAAGATTTGAAAATAGTTGTTTGATCTTCTATTTGTTTGCAGATTTGAATTCCAGGTTTGAAATCCTTTTTGATTTTGGTTTCCAGTTTTGATTTTGTTTGTAGGTTTTAGTTAAGAAAAGAGAAGAAAGAGTTTAGGATAGAAAATATTTTGAACTGAGAATGGAATACAGGTTTCTCCATCCTTTTTGATTACATAATTTTTATTAAAAATAAAAGAAAAAGAAAATGCCACTTGTTAAATTGCATGCATATACAAATGTTAATGCATGTTTCATTTTCTTACAAATGTTGTTAAGATGGCTAATATGGTTACACATGTTACTTAAGTATTTTAAATAATTTTTATTTAATTTAAATGTAAAGATAAACTTACATACTTTAATTCTCTTAATAAATAAATTTCACATATGTATAAATAAATTACTTTTAAAAGAAATTATTCTAAAGCTAATTATATTTAAAATAAACAATTATCTTATATTTTGAAAACAATTGAATTAATCTAAACTAACCTTTGAAAAATATTAATTTTAAAACAAAGCTTTAAATCACAATTCATACATATATAAATTATCAATAGATTAAATTAAATTCAAAACAATCCAAATTATAACATATACATACATATATATTATAATCTTTTATTTAAACAAAAGATATTTCCATTCACAATATATATATCAAATATATATATTATAAATAGAATAAAATTTTATTAGCTTTAACAAACAAATCTTATCAATATTGTCAGATTAAGTATTTATTATCTTTTAAAAGATTAAATTACCAATTTTAAATTAAAATTATATAGGATAATTATCAATCCAATTTAATTATTAATAAAGATTATTAAATTTATTTTGCTCAAAAACCCGGGATATCACAGATAGTCTATGTGATGCATGTCAACTAGGAAAACTTAGAAAAAGTTCCTTTAAATTAAAAGTTTTGATTTCAACTTCAATACCTCTTGAATTACTTCATCTTGATTTATTTGGTCCATCTCAAATTCAGTCATTAAATCACAGTAAATATGTTTTTGTAATTGTAGATGATTATTCTAGATTTACATGGACAATATTTTTAAAACATAAAAGTGATACTTTTGAATATTTTAAGAATTTTTCAAAAAGGGTTCAAAATCAATTTTCTCAAAAAATTATAACCATCCGTAGTGATCACGGTGGTGAATTTGAAAATGAAAAGTTTGAAGAATTCTGCAATAAAAAGGGAATAATTCACAATTTTTCATTTCCAAGAACTCCACAACAAAACGGAGTAGTAGAACGTAAAAATAGGACGATTCAAGAGTGTGCGAGAACTATGCTTTCTTATAGTAATTTACCAAAGTATTTTTGGGCAGAAGCAGTTGCTACCGCCTGTTATATTTTAAATAGAATTTTAATTAGACCTTTAACTGATAAGACATCTTATGAACTTATTTTCTCAAAGAACCTAAGGTATCTTATTTTAGAATTTTTGGAAGTAAATGTTTTATTTTAAATACAAAAGATAACTTTGATAAATTTGATCCTAAATCCAACAAAGGTATCTTTATCGGATACTCTAATAGAAGTAAAGCATACAGAGTATTTAATTTAAGAACTAATACTATCGAAGAAACAATGCATGTTTCATTTGATGAAAATTTCAAAAATTTTGAAGAAATAAATGATGAAGAGGATTAATCACTCAAAACCAAGAGTCAACTGAAACTAATAATAAATTAAATCATCCTAATAAAAGGATTAAACTTTTAAAAGATCACCCTATAGAAAATATACTTGGAGATATGCAATCTGTTGTTAAAACTAGAAACCAACTAAGTCAAATGAGTAATGTAGCTTTTATATCAACTATTGAACCCAAAAATCCAGAAGAAGCATCAACTGATGATTCATGGATTTTGGCTATGTAAGAAGAATTAAATCAATTCACTAAAAATGATGTTTGGGAACTCGTTCCTAGACCTGAAAATAAAACAATAATTGGAACTAAATGGGTTTATAAAAATAAAATGAATTAACAAGGAGAGGTTGTTAGAAATAAAGCCTGGTTAGTCGCTCAAGGTTATTGTCAAGAAGAAGGAATATATTTTGATGAAACCTTTGCCCCCGTAGCAAGATTAGAAGCCATTAGGATTCTACTTGCTTTCGCAAATCATAATAATTTCAAATTATTTCAAATGGATGTTAAAAGTGCATTTTTAAATGGTTTTGTAAAAGAAGAAGTATTTGTTAAACAACCACCACTTTTGGAAAATGATAAATTTCCAAATCATGTTTACAAACTTAAGAAAGTTCTATATGGTCTAAAGCAAGCTCCTAGAGCCTGGTATGATAGACTAAGATCTTACTTGTTACAATCAAATTTTGAAATAGGTAAAGTAGATAATACTCTTTTTATTAAAAGAAATAAAAATGATATTCAACTAGTACAAGTCTACGTAGATGATATCATTTTGAATCAACTAATTTTGAAATGAATAAAGAATTTTCTAAAATAATGACAAAAGAGTTTGAGATGAGTCATATGGGTGAATTAAACTTCTTTTTAGGATTACAAATAAAACAATTAGATAATGGTATCTTTATTAGTCAAGAAAAATATGCTAAAGACCTAGTTAGTAAATTTGGTTTGACTACTGCGAGTGGAAAACCCACTCCCATGGAAACCAATGAGTACCATAGTAAAGAAGATCTCTCGAAAGATGTAGATCAAAAATTATATAGAGGAATGATTGGATCACTACTCTATATCACTGCGAGTAGACCTAATATCATGCATAGTGTCTGTCTGTAAGAGTCCAAAAACTCAGCCTTCGAAAATCGGCACCCATACTTCACTTGTACTCAAATGCCGTAGATTCAAATGCCAAATCTGGCTTCCCGGTTCTTATAACACAGTAAGTATAACAACACAGTGGAATAAAGAAATAGATGATATCATATACAACTCCAATGAATACAATATCCAGAATAATATACAACAATGATATCAATAATACACAGCAATATCAGAGATATGATACAATGCTACAGCGGAAATAACAATAATGGAAGAGATCACTTCAAATGATTTACAAAAGAGAATGACTCCAACAACTCCAACATCAGCTCGAACCACCATCACGATGCACCAAGCTAAACAAGAACAGTCAATGAACTCACAAACTGAACTTGTTCCAGATAATCTACTCAACCTGAATATCTGAGAAACCCAACTCTAGACTGACCGTGTGGAAAAAGGTGGGCACCCAGAGTTTAGGAAGGGAACAATAAACTCCGAGTCAGTCATGGGACTGGTGTGAGCAACAAAACAGTTTATCTTTAAACAACAACAAAAGAATTTCAAACATTGAAATCCACAATGCTTTTGGAAAATGAAACTACCATAAGACCTCTCACCACACACACAATGCAATCACAGACTTGGAGGAGATTGCTTCTTATGATAGTCAAACATGCTTACTACGCAAACAAACTCTTTTTGATATTATTACTAGTGCATAGTGTACAAAATCATTTCGAAAATACAATATTAATCTTAGCCAGCATAGGTACCATTATATTATGCCTGCTATACCTGCCGCCTGAGGAGATAGGTTATACAACTACAATCGTAAAGGTTCGTATTGTTTCTTTGGATTTCCAACAAATGGTCAGGCTAAGGAACTTCCTACTATTACATGGGATCGCCTCTGGATGGACGTCCCGAGAAACCAACCTGGCTCTTTGCCAACACAAGGTCGGGTTACCTCTGGGTATAGGTAACTACTACACGAATATGCCATTCCTCGGTCCTTTGGGACCTTTATCCGAGGCCTCGGTAACCAACATCACACATAATAATAAAGTGTGTCCACATGAGTAAGTATCTGGGCTCCATACCATGATACCACCCTTTTCCAGAAGGAAATGGCATACCTAAAGGGCACGACCCTCATAACCTTGCCGCTTCATTCCTGTTTCGACCATTTCCGGTCTGTGAGGTCTGACGAGGTCTCATCCACAAAGCTACGCTTTTTCACAAAGCCACGCTTTGATCACAAATGATCAATAAATGATCAACACACAGCAACACTCAGCATGCCACATTACAAAATTAGGAGTATATCGCTGATAAATTTCAACTACATAACCTCTGAGCTCATACGTCTCAGAGAAGTGTGTTAAGCTAAGATAATAAATTCTCCGCCACCAACAGAAATGTATTTGAAAGAAATCAGCTTTATATCTCAAAATGTCATGTCAGACATGTAACCATACAAGTCCGTTCCGGGTTCGAACAAAACCGAAGGCACCTCCGAAGAAGCCCTTGCAATCCGGGTATTCACAATCCCGATCGGACTTCCCATCACTTAGGGAATCTCTATACCGGAGCAACTCAGTGCAGAGACAATTGATAGGTTATCCTATCGTTCTCGCAAATACCCGGTCTTCAACACCGGTCTTCAATGCGATCCATATACAACGTATCACTTATTCGTAATGGGTTGTGTGACACAAAGGTCCTCTCCCGGCAAACCGAATAGTGAGCGTAATATTTAAAAATATATGGATCTTAGGATTTCAGTTAAATAACAACTTAAACCCAAACTTTCTTTTCAAATGGTTTAACAAATTACCATTTTCAAATCTTTAAACAAAAAGATTCATGCATAAATTTTCAAATCGATTTCCATTTCAATTTGGATTAACTCGTTAAACCTTTAAAACAAAGATTTAACTTATAGCTTTCAAAACAATTTCATTTCGAATGGTTTAAACAAATCATCATTTTAAATCTGTTAAAAAATAACAGATTCAATTCATAGCTTTCAAAAAGAATTCACTCATAACTTGAAAAACCATTTTTCAATTCAAACTTGAAATTCCTTTACTTAAATTGGAATTTCATTTCTTATATGAAAGCTTTTATTCTTTGAAAACAAACAGTTTTCATTTCGGAAAATCTGATTCATTTATACGAGTTAAAGTCCTTGGGTTAAATTCAAATTCTCAAAATTATACTTTTAAAATGGTTTAACTTCATATAAACACATTTTTAACCATAATTTCAAATCATTGAATTCAATTCCAAATTTTGAATTCAAATTCAAATTCAATTAAATTATTTAAATTGGAAATTTTACCAAGTTATTCGAAATAACTTTTATCTTAAAAATTCCTCTTCGAAAGCTTTAACATTTAACCCAAATCCATTTCCAAAATCAATTGAAATTAAAATTACAATTTCAAAAATATTAAATTTAAATCATCTGTGACTTAACCCATTTCCACATGAAATCCATAATTGTGTGTGTATGGTGTAGTCCAGGGGTTTCACACACAATAGTGCAACATCATTCAATTATCACATATTCAAAATACAGAAATATATTTGATAAGCGATATAAACTATAACGCTTAACTTCTATTCACAGATCACAGATCACAGATATATACATTACATTCATCCAGATAAATAACTACATTACAGGTCACACACAAATCAGAATACATCACAAAGCATCGCAGATCAGGGAATATCAAACAATTCAACATTCAATACAATTCAAATATCCATATGTAAGGTCGATCTATTTATCTGATTAAATTTAATCAGATTAATTTCTTTGAATAAATTTGCTAGTCATAGTAAATTAATAATCAATTAATTACCAAACATTTAATGAATTATCCTTTAATTAATCATTAATTAACCCTTAATTAATTACTTAAATGATTATCTCTAATCACAAATTAATTACATTGAGCAATTATACTTTAATCATTTTATTGGTCAATTTTAATCAATTAATTACTTTTAATTATGTAATCATCTTCAAGTAATTAATTACCTTTAATTACTTATATTAATTCATCTTAATTAAATAATCATTCTTTAATATAATTACGCAAAGTAATATTCCCTTAATTTCATTGAGTAATAATCTTTTATCAATTACATTAAGTAATCAATTTCATTAAGTAATTAACCTTAATTATTAATTAATTAACCTTTAATTAATAACTAATTAATCTTAATTCTATAGTTGATTAACCCTTAATTAATCACATAATTAAATTAATCACCTTGATTAATTATCATTTAATTAATCATTAATTAATAAACCTTTAATTACTTGACAAATTATCCATATCATTAATTAATTAATTATCCACTTTTAATTATCATAATAATTTAATGAATCACAAATCATTAAGTTCTAATTAACTTTAGAAATAAAACTTATTCCTATGAACGATTAAACTATCATTATTAAAACACATTTTAACAACAATTTACATTTAAACTTACTTTTAAATTCCTTAGAGTATACTTTCAATTAGTTAACCAATTTAAATTTAAAACTTGATTTATTTACGACTAAGTTTCAAAACTTTGAAACTTGTATATTTTCTTTACTTTTAAAATATGTTTATAAAAGAATTCGAGCCCACAGCAGAAATAACCCGAGCAAAAACAAAAATCTACACGAGCCAAGCACCGAGCAACTCGAAATCTCCTTCCACTTCGAGATAATCACGGGAAAAACTCGAGTCGAACCCGAACAATACTTCTCTTCCCCCAGCTTCAAACCTTCAAAGCAACATCAGACACACGAAGATACTTATGCACATGCACTGGCAAATGACGTCGCTCCGACCAACTACGCCACCTCCAATACGTCGCCGACGATCCATACAAAAGCTACGACCATCCAGTTCGACGTAAACAACAGCAAATCGAAATTGGGTCGTTCGAACAAAAACTGGAACCAACCGATACTCAAAAACTTCCACGCTTCACCACCTCCGATGATCTGAAGCTTCGCCACTGCATCCAGACCCTCGCCAGAGTTCCCTGCTCCGACTCCCCTAGGTGCGATCGCTTCCAGTTCGACTACGATGACGAAATCATCTCGAGAACAGTGTCGACCAAAATTGGTCTTTAAACCCTAGTTCGCTGTTCCCTGACCACCACGTTGATCTAAAAATTCCTTCACCATTTTTCCATAAATCCCTGGCCCACAATCCTTCTCTGGCTACAACCCCGAGGCACCTAGCCTCCACAACCACCAGTATTCGACCAAAACTCCACTTCCGTTCAACCTTAAACTTCTCGAAAAATACTTGCTTAAAAATTCTGAGTTTAGTTTTTAAAATCCTAGTTTTTAAAATCAAATTAGGTGGTGTAAGCAAAATTTGAAATCATGATACTTGAATTTGAAAAGATTTAGAGGTTCCACTGTATAATTCCTTCCAGTTTAAACTATTTCCAAATTTTACTTAAGAATATTTTTAAACTTTTGATCTTGTTCATCTAAATCTATTTTTTTCAGATATCATGAGCTATAAGAAGCTAGAGGGAGAGAAATTGAAAATTTGAACAGGTTTTAAACCCTGTAATGAATGAAGAGAGATATATACCTGTATGCACACAAAATATACAGACATGCAAGCATTCTCACAGCACATTTTCAAGCAATACTCATACGTAAACCAGATATAACCGATTTACAAGCATTAATAAGGTAGTTTGCTCACCTGGTCTAAGAAGAAACAGAGAGAGCCTGGAAATGCAAATTTGAATTTGAAAACTGGCATTTGATTTTTGATCTGAATTTTTATCTGCTACTTGATATAATGGAGTTGAAACTGAAGCTTAGTTGTTGATGTTTGATTTGCTTTTAAACTCAGTTGAAACAAGCTAGAGTCTTTTTCTCTTTTTTGATCTCTGGGTTGTGTTGAATTGATTTGTTTTGACTGAAGTTTTGTTTAAGTTTAGATAGTATTTTTCTTCAGTTTTACTTAGCTTGAAGGAACGAATTGAAATGGAGAGTTGATGGATATATGTAAGTGATGAGTTTACAGGGAATAAAATTTGTACAAAGTGATATTATTCGTTTAGTATAGTACAAGACAGGGAGTTTCTTTTCAAATAGGAGGCTGATGGATTCATTTTGTGCTTGCATTAATGGTCTTGTACAACTTATATTTTCTTTTTCTCTTCAGCTGTACAAAATATGAAGATATTTTTATTAACAAATGGGGCTGAAATGATATGCTGTAGTGTACTAAGGTATTGGTATTAATTGCTTTGTACAACATACTTACCCTTATTTGCTTGTACATATATATTTGTAAAATCTTTTCTTTTCGGCTGAAGATATTGTGGTATCTTCTTTTGCAAGCTTTTCTTTATATTTTTGTTTCTTCATTTTGCAAGTGTACATTTCTATGTTTATTTGTTTTATTTTTTTATTACTTTGCAATGTAAATGAAACTCTATTTTGTACTATTTTGTATTGATTTATTAAGACATATGTATTTCTTTACATTGAATAAAACTATATATATTTATTTATTTTTGTAATATAGATGAATTTCTAAATTTTAATTTGTTGTTAAAATTTTATTTAAGGTGTACCTTTTTATTTTCACAATTTATCTAATTTATCTTATATATTTTTACTTTTATTTATTTCTATTTTTAGCTTAAATATTTATTATTAATTTATTTTTATTTTTAAACTTGTATCAATTATCTATATTTTTACATTTCTCTTTAAACCATTTAGTTAAGATTTTAGATTCAAATCAAATATACACATATATATACTCAAATTTACTCATATATGTCTGTATACATATATATTCACATATACACAATATTTAAATTTTAAATGATTTATATAAAATTTATTTTACTTTGGGGAAAATCGCATCACTTTAATCGATTAATTTTACAAATTGTCTCTAAAAATTCAATTAATTATCAATTTAAATGTAATTAAAATTCGGGGTCGTTACAGACTTCCCCCCTTAAAAGAATTTCGTCCTCGAAATTGCCAAGGAGACACAAAGATAGATGAAAGGTATTTCATCAAATCAACTGAACATCTATTCTGCATTTGGCTTACCAAATCAGAATATCAAGAACGAATCCGTTTGACACTTCACAAGATACTCGGGTTATCCGGATCTACGAAATATGTAGGGGCATCGGTCAGTTCGAAGGGATAACTAACCATTCGTAGAACATATCGGGACCCAAAGAATAGATAGATATATGGATACAATTCCAGAACTTTTAGTTTAGAACTAAAGTATGCCTATCAACCATAACAACCAATGCAACCAATTCATCCAAACAAACAATTCTGGTCCATCCGGAGTTTATGTCCCATATTAATATATCGAATTTCCTTCCTGGATCTACCAGGAACTATCGAAGAATTGAGAAAAGATGACGAACAAAAGAGATTGATAGAGAAAATTTGTTTCCACTGTTGCAGGCTATTGACCATTTCGTGGTGGTATTCCCCTGTCCCCTATCTCATCCTCTTCTTGCACTCATACTTACTATCAGTGGATAGTAAGAGAATTTACTGAGGCATTCGAACAGATATCATAGGGATTACTCATTCTAGGGTATACTTCACCCTATCTCTAATGAGCTACTTAATTTGTTATACTCCTGAGCTAAAGTTTTAACCCTCAGCTCTGATACCACTTGTAAAGGTCCAAAGACAGTGGGGACCAGTAGGCTTTGCAACCATCCCAGACCCATTGTGGCATACAATGGCACCTCGCATTTACTTTTACGGCCAGCCTCTCGACTGTCACAACCAACCCCTCCCACTCAGGGACATGTAGGGGTAAGAGTCTCCCGTTCGCCACCAAACCACGAAGCGAGAATCCACTATCATGATGTAATATAGCAAATGCGATCCATATACGACGTATCACTTATTCGGAATGGGTTGTGTGACACAAAGGCCCTCTCCTGGCTAAACCGAATAGTGAGCGTAATATTCAAAAATCGGCACCCGTACTTCACTTGTACTCAAGTGTCGTAGATTCAAACGCTGAATCTGGCTTCCCGGAGCTTATAACACAGTAAGTATAACTACACAACGGAATAAAGAAATAGATGATATCATATACAACTCCAATGAATACAATATCCATAATAATATACAACAATGATATCAACAATACACAGCAATATCAGAGATATAATACAATGCTACAGCGGAAATAACAATAATGGAAGAGATCACTTCAAATGATCTACAAAAGAGAATGACTCCAACAACTCCAACATCAGCTCGAACCACCATCACGATGCACCAAGCTAAACAAGAACAGTCAATGAACTCCAAAACTGAACTAGCTCCAAATAATCTACTCAACCTGAAAATCTGAGAAACCCAACTCTAGACTGCCCGTGTGGAAAAAGGTGGGCACCTAGAGTTTAGGAAGGGAACAATAAACTCCGAGTCAGTCATGGGACCGGTGTGAGAAACAAAACAGTTTATCTTTAAACAACAACAAAAGAATTTCAAACATTGAAATCCGCAATGCTTTTGGAAAATGAAACTACCATAAGACCTCCCACCACACACACAATGCAATCGCAGACTTGGAGGAGATTGCTTCTTATGATAGTCAAACATGCTTACTACGCAAACAAACTCTTTTTGATATTATTACTAGTGCATAGTGTACAAAATCATTTCGAAAATACAATATTAATCTTAGCCAGCATAGGTACCATTATATTATGCCTGCTATAGCTGCCGCCTGAGGAGACAGGTTATACAACTGCAATCGTAAAGGTTCGTATTGTTTCTTTGGATTTCCAACAAATGGTCAGGCTAAGGAACTTCCTACTGTCACATGGGATCACCTCTGGATGGACGTCCCGAGAAACCAACATGGCTCTCTGCCAACACAAGGCCGAGTTACCTCTGGGTATAGGTAACTACTACACGAATATGCCATTCCCCGGTCCTTTGGGACCTTTATCCGAGGCCTAGGTAACCAACATCACACATAATAATAAAGTGTGTCCACATGAGTAAGTATCTGGGCTCCATACCATGATATCACCCTTTTCCAGAAGGAAATGACATACCCTAAAGGGCGCGACCCTCATAACCTTGCCGCATCATTCCTGTTTCGACCATTTCCGGTCTGTGAGGTCTGACGAGGTCTCGTCCACAAAGCTATGCTTTTTCACAAAGGCACGCTTTGATCACAAATGATCAATAAATGATCAACACACAGCAACACTCAGCATGCCACATTACCAAATTGGGAGTATATCGCTGATAAATTTCAACTACATAACCTCTGAGCTCGTACGTCTCAGAGAAGGGTGTTAAGCTAAGAGAATAAATTCTCCGCCACCAACATAAATGTATTTGAAAAAAATCAGCTTTATATCTCAAAATGTAATGTCAGACATGTAACCATACAAGTCTGTTCCGGGTTCAAACAGAACCGAAGGCGCCTCCGAAGAAGCCCTTGCAATCCGGGTATTCACAATCCCGATCGGACTTCCTATCACTTAGGGAATCTCTATACCGGAGCAACTCAGTGCAGAGACAATCGATAGGTTATCCTATCGTTCTCGCAAATACCCAGTCTTCAACATCGGTCTTCAATGCGATCCATATACGACGTATCACTTATTCGAAATGGGTTGTGTGACACAAAGGTCCTCTCCCGGCTAAACCGAATAGTGAGTGTAATATTTAAAAATATATGGATCTTGGGATTTCAGTTAAGTCACAACTTAAACCAAAACTTTCTTTTCAAATGGTTTAACAAATTACCATTTTCAAATCTTTAAACAAAAAGATTCATTCATAAATTGTCAAATTGATTTCCATTTCAATTTGGATTAACTCGTTAAATCTTTAAAACAAAGATTTAACTTATAGCTTTCAAAACAATTTCATTTCGAATGGTTTAAACAAATCATCATTTTAAATCTGTTAAAAATAACAGATTCAATTCATAGCTTTCAAAAAGAATTCACTCATAACTTGAAAAACCATTTTTCAATTCAAACTTGAAATTCCTTTACTTAAATTGGAATTTCATTTCTTATATGAATGCTTTTATTCTTTGAAAACAAACAGTTTTCATTTCGGAAAATCTGATTCATTTATACGAGTTAAAGTCCTTGGGTTAAATTCAAATTCTCAAAATTATACTTTTAAAATGGTTTAACTTTGTATAAACACATTTTTAACCATAATTTCAAATCATTGAATTCAATTCCAAATTTTGAATTCAAATTCAAATTCAAATTAAATTATTTAAATTTGAAATTTTACCAAGTTATTCAAAATAACTTTTATCTTAAAAATTCCTCTTCGAAAGCTTTAACATTTAACCCAAATCCATTTCCAAAATCAATTGAAATTAAAATTTCAATTTCAAAAACAATAAATTTAAATCATCTGTGACTTAACCCATTTCCACGTGAAATCCATAAGTGTGTGTGTATGGTGTAGTCCAGGGGTTTCACACACAATAGTGCAACATCATTCAATCATCACAGATTCAAAATATAGAAACATAGTTGATAAGCGGTATAAACTATAACGCTTAACTTCTATTCACAGATCACAGATATATATATTACATTCATCCCAGATAAATAACTACATTACAGGTCACACACAAATCAGAATACATCACAAAGCATCGCAGATCAGGGAATATCAAATAATTCAACATTCAATACAATTCAAATATCCATAAGTAAGGTCGATCTATTTATCTGATTAAATTTAATCAGATTAATTTCTATGAATAAATTTTCTAGTCATAGTAAATTAATAATCAATTAATTACCAAACATTTACTGAATTATCCTTTAATTAATCATTAATTAAACCTTAATTAATTACTTAAATGATTATCTCTAATCGCAAATTAATTACATTGAGCAATTATACTTTAATCATTTTATTGATCAATTTTAATCAATTAATTACTTTTAATTAAGTAATCATCTTCAAGTAATTAATTACCTTTAATTACTTATATTAATTCATCTTAATTAATTAATCATTCTTTAATATAATTACGCAAAGTAATATTCCCTTAATTTCATTGAGTAATAATCTTTTATCAATTACATTAAGTAATCAATTTCATTAAGTAATTAACCTTAATTATTAATTAATTAACCTTTAATTAATAACTAATTAAACTTAATTCTATAGTTGATTAACCCCGAATTAATCACATAATTAAATTAATGACCTTGATTAATTATCCTTTAATTAATCATTATTTAATAAACCTTTAATTACTTGACAAATCATCCATATCATTAATTAATTAATTATCCACTTTTAATTATCTTAATAATTTAATGAATCACAAATCATTAAGTTCTAATTAACTTTAGAAATAAAACTTATTCGTATGAACGATTAAACTATCATTATTAAAACACATTTTAACAACAATTTACATTTAAACTTACTTTTAAATTCCTTAGAGTATACTTTCAATTAGTTAACCAATTTAAATTTAAAACTTGATTTATTTACGACTAAGTTTCAAAACTTTGAAACTTGTATCTTTTCTTTACTTTTAAAATATGGTTATAAAAGAATTCGAGCCCATAGCAGAAATAACCCGAGCCAAAACAAAAATCTACACGAGCCAAGCACCGAGCAACTCGAAATCTCCTTCCACTTCGAGATAATCACGGGAAAAACTCGAGTCAAACCCGAACAATACTTCTCTTCCCCCAGCTTCAAACCTTCAAAGCAACATCAGACACACGAAGATACTTGTGCACGTGCACTGGCAAACGACGTCGCTCCGACCAACTACGCCACCTCCAATACGTCGCCGACGATCCATACAAAAGCTACGACCATCCAGTTCGACGTAAACAACAGCAAACCGAAATTGGGTCGTTCGAACAAAAACTGGAACCAACCGATACTCAAAAACTTCCACGCTTCACCACCTTCGATGATCCGAAGCTTCACCACTGCGTCGAGACCCTCGCTAGAGTTCCCTGCTCCGACTCCCCTAGGTGCGATCGCTTCCAGTTCCACTACGATGACAAAATCGTCTTGAGAACAGTTTCGACCAAAATTGGTCTTTAAACCCTAGTTCGCCGTTCCCTGACCACCACGTTGATCTAAAAATTCCTTCACCATTTTTCCATAAATCCCTGGCTCACAATACTTCTCTGGCCACAACCCCGAGGCACCTAGCCTCCACGACCACCAGTATTCGACCAAAACTCCACTTCCGTTCAACCTTAAAATTATCGCAAAATACTTGCTTAAAAATTCTGAGTTTAGTTTTTAAAATCCTAGTTTTTAAAATCAAATTAGGTGGTGTAAGCGAAATTTGAAATCATGATACTTGAATTTGACAAGATTTAGAGGTTCCATTGTATAATTCCTTCCAGTTTAAACTATTTCCAAATTTTACTTAAGAATACTTTTAAACTTTTGATCTTGTTCATCTAAATCTATTTTGTTCAGATATCATGAGCTATAAGAAGCTAGAGGGAGAGAAATTGAAAATTTGAACAGGTTTTAAACCCTGTGATGAATGAACAGAGATATATACCTGTATGCATACAAAATATACAGGCATGCAAGCATTCTCACAGCACATTTTCAAGCAATACTCATATGTAAACCAGATATAATAGATTTTCAAGCATTAATAAGGTAGTTTTCTCACCTGGTCTAAGAAGAAACAGAGAGAGCCTGGAAATGCAAATTTGAATTTGAAAACTGGCATTTGTTTTTTGATCTAAATTTTGATCTCCTACTTGATATAATGGAGTTGAAACTGAAGCTTAGTTATTGATGTTTGATTTGCTTTTAAACTTAGTTGAAACAAGCTAGAGTCTTTTTCTCTTTTTTGATCTCTGGGTTGTGTTGAATTGATTTGTTTTGACTGAAGTTTTGTTTAAGTTTGGATAGTATTTTTCTTTAGTTTTACTTAGCTTGAAGGAACGAATTGAAATGGAGAGTTGATGGATATATGTAAGTGATGAGTTTACAGGGTATAAAATTTGTACAAAGTGATATTATTCGTTTAGTATAATACAAGACAGGGATTTTTTTTTCAAATGGGAGGCTGATGGATACATTTTTGTGCTTGCATTAATGATCTTGTACAACTTATATTTTCTTTTTCTCTTCAGCTGTACAAAATATGAAGATATTTTTATTAACGAATGGGGCTGAAATGATATGTTGTAGTGTACTTAGGTATTGGTATTAATTGCTTTGTACAACATACTTACCCTTATTTGCTTGTACATATATATTTGTAAAATCTTTTCTTTTCGGCTGAAGATATTGTGGTATCCTCTTTTGCAAGCTTTTCTTTATATTTTTGTTTCTTCATTTTGCAAGTGTACATTTCTATGTTTATTTGTTTTCTTTATTTGTTTTATTACTTTACAATGTAAATGAAATTCTATTTTGTACTATTTTGTATTGATTTATTAAGACATATATATTTCTTTACATTGAATAAAACTATATATATTTATTTATTTTTGTAATATAGATGAATTTCTAAATTTTAATTTGTTGTTAAAATTTTATTTAAGGTGTACCTTTATATTTTCATAATTTATCTAATTTATCTTATATGATTTTATTTTTATTTATTTCTATTTTTAGCTTAAATATTTATTATTAATTTATTTTTATTTTTAAACTTGTATCAATTATCTATATTTTTGCATTTATCTTTAAACCATTTAGTTAAGATTTTAGATTCAAATCAAATATACACACACATATATATATACTCAAATTTACTCATATATGTCCGTATACATATATATTCACATATACACAATATTTAAATTTTAAATGATTTATATAAAATTTATTTTACTTCGGGGAAACTCGCATCACTTTAATTGATTAATTTTACAAATTGTCTCTAAAAATTCAATTAATTATCAATTTAAATGTAATTAAAATTCGGGGTCGTTACACTGTCTCCGTGCAAGATATCAATCCCAACCTAAAGAAACTCACTTAAAAGCTGTAAAATGTATTATTAGATATGTTAAACACACCTTTGATTATGGTTTATTTTATCCTAAAAATGATTCGTTTGACTTAATATCTTACTGTGATGCTGATTATGCTGGTTGTAAATCAGACCGAAAAAGTAAAACTGGAACTTGTCACTTTTTAGGGCATTCTCTGATTTCCTGGTTTAGTAAAAAGCAAAACACAGTTTCTCTATCAACAACTGAAGCAGAGTATATTTCTCCTGCTTTGGCTTGTTCTCAAGTAATATATATGCAACAAACTTTAAAAGATTTTGGTTTAAATATGTCAAAATCACAAATTTATTGTGATAATACAAGTGCAATAAATTTATCTAAAAATACTACTCAACATGCTCGAACTAAACATATTGATATCAGACACCATTTTCTCAGAGATAATATAAGTAGAGAAGTAATTACTCTCGACTATATCAATTCTGAAAATCAAATTGCTGATATCTTAACAAAACCCTTAAATGAATCTACATTTACTAAATTAAGAAGAGAATTAGGTATTTGTTCATTAACTGAAATATAAAATATAAATAACAAAGTATAATTAAAAATTAATTCAAAATAAATTAAATAGGCAAAAATTCAAGAACCATGTCGACATCCCCCCAGACCCATGTCGACATATAATTTTTTTTATTTTTAAATATTTTTTCCCACCAAAATTAAAATAAGTGGTTATAAATTTCTCCTATTTCAAAATTTTCTTCATTCTCTATGTTCTCTTTCTGTTCTTTCTTCCGAGATCAGTTTATCAATGGCCTCCTCTTCCAAATCAAACTTAAAATCAACTTTTTTGTTCCCATCGCGTACTTCTGGTCCGTGTCAACAATCAACACTCGCTCGTGTAACAAAAATAGAGGATTCTCTGAAAGATACTCTTCAGTTAATGACTGAAATCCAAATGATGCAACTTCGAATGGACAAAGAACAAGAGAGGCAAGGAAAAATCCTTAGGAATTTGCAAAAATTTCTTATGGATAATCATGCTAACCCAATCATGATTGACGACGACTCTTCAGGAGATCATGATCAAGAGGAAAGTGAAGAAGAACCAATGAAAGACGAGATTGCAGAAGACAATGACAAAGTCGTTTGCGTTGGCGAAGTGTGCTTTGACAAAGATGGAAATCTTGTCGAACAACGTGGAAATTTCTGTTTCCACTATCCAAATTGTTCAGTTCATAGATCTCCTATGTTCAAAGACTCACATTAGTTTCTTCTCTTTCTATTTGTTGTTTGTTGTTACGATCTCTACGAAAATGTAAATATAAACAAATATATAATTAATAAATAATGTTTGTTCTTATATATGTTCTATTATTAATATTATAGATTCTTATTAGGAGAGTTCGTAAGTTAGGACTAAGTTTTAGGTTTACAAGTAAGTATTGATGATAACACTATCATCATATAGGATATTAGACTAAGAGTTTTATAGTATGGAGTTAGTTTGTTCTGTTGATGACAAAGGGGGAGAAATATAAAATAGGTTAGTTAGGCATAGATTAAGGGGAAGTTATTAGATTTAGGGGGACTCAATAGGATAGAAGTAATATTTTATAAACGATGGTTGTCATCATCAAAAAGGGGGAGATTGTTAGTCCTTGATATGATGGTTTTGATGACAACAACCTTAGAATAAGATTATAAAATATAAATATTAACATTATAGTTTAGATATATATGTATATGCAAGATTTAACCATGCAGGTACCAAGAATGAAGACTGTACGGTATAGAGATTCAAGATATCTAGATTGAAGACTCATGAGTATCAAGATTATCAAGAGTTCAAGATTTCAAGATAAGTATTGAGTCTAGAATTATGTTAAAACTTCACAATAGCACTGAAATCTTCACTCCACTTTTCTTTTGGGATGGAACCCATTTCTACCTTTTTAGTGGCTTACAAACCCACGACATCCTAGTTTTGTACAAGTTCTCGAGTCTTGACATAATGAGATACTTTGCAGGAAGAAGTTTGCAAAACTACTTCAAAATGATTTTTCAAAAAAAATTCGGAATGATTTTCAAAATTGTTTTTCAAAATGTTTTAGCCTTAAAAATTATCTTTCAAATAATTTTTCAAAAAGATGTTTTAGCCTTAAATACTCTTGTTTTTAACTTCGTCTGTTTTAAACTATCTTTTAATATAATATATTTATACTTAGATTTAAATATAAAATTATAGTAAAATTATATATATAGTGTTATCTATATTTATCTATATATCTTATCTATAGTCAAGTATATTTATAAAGTTTAAAATAGTTTTAATAAAAGATAAAGGTTATTTTCAAAGAAAATCAAACTATCAAAAATTGCTTTGGGATGTCGACATGCCTATGGTGACCATGTCGACATGGTGACAGTTGAGTTCAAAATTTAAATTTCAAAAGAAGTGTCTATTCATCATAACCTTTCACGAATGGACATGACTGTTGTTCTTCTATAAATAGGGGTTAGTTTCAACGAATTTTCAATCAGTTTTTCTGGTTTTTCACTTCTCTTCTTCTTCCACATTTTCTTAATCAAAATCCTATCATTACTCAGCCGAAATCAACATTGAATCTAACTAGATTATCTACGGTTTGATTCTCTATCACTATCTCAACAAGATCCAAGTGCTATTCAGAGTTATAGTGTAACGACCCAATATTTTGGACCATTCAAATCGACAATAATCCACACATGTCTGACTTGAATAATTCAAAATAACAGATTGTAAATAAATTTGGAGCAAATGAAATCAAATACACAGGATCACAAACACAGAACATATCAGAATAACTCGCAGCAGAATATAAAAACCATAGTAGTTCATGAAGCTACTATAACAAACTCTCAAAACATAATACATAATATCTGCTTGAAAACATATACAATAGAAATCTCAAATAAATAGAAGTTTATGAATACCAGAACTGAAATAGAACAACTGAACTGAAAGGAACAGATAACTAGACAAGCAGAATCTCCAGTGATTCCTAGCTCCAGAAAGATATCCAAAGCTAAGCTGTAAATACTCAGGCTGACCCGAGCGTAAAGTAAGACACAAAACACTCGAGTTAGGACAATATATACTTATATAATGTAAACCAACTCAAGTGAACTGTAGTAGAAATGCACAATAACTCAAAGGATGCTTAGGATCGCCCATCCCTTAAGGATCAGTTAAACTATAAATTAAATACATCCCGTGGTTAAAATTTCAAAATGGTATTTTATACTTCGAAATCAAATATCATTTCAAAATTCAATATCATTCAAAAATCCATTTCAAAATATCAAAATATCATATTTCAAAATAGTTTATATTTCGAAACAAATTACTTAATTTTAAATCATAAAATGAAGTTATTATATTTAATAATTAAATGATTAAATTTCCAAAAATTTACCTTTTGAAAGTTCATTCGTTCACTTAAATTAATTAAAACAAATGAAAATTCAACTTTCGCAACATTTAGAAAATGCTACGGAAAGTCACATTTAAAACAGTTCAATTTAACAAAAGACAACATTTAAAATGCTGTAATAGGGTTACATTAGTTTCAAATAAACTTAGTTAAATTCAACAATTATAACATTTACAAAAATGCTATAATAGCCTTTAATTAAATTTAGCCATTTGGTTCATTATTATCAACTACAGCATTTACAAATGTTGTATTATCATTTACATTAGAATTAATAGCATTTCAGAAATGCAGTTAATTAACTTCAAATATTCAGTATAATTTCACAAACAATTATATTTTTATATAAATCATTTTTAACTTATAAAATCATATAATTTCACTTTTAAAACAATTATTCAAATACCCTTATATTCATGATTTTATAAAGTTAAACCTCCATTCAAAAATCAAAATATAATAATAATTCACTTATTAAATTCCAATATTAAATTATAAATTCATTAAATTAAATTAACTTAACACTTAAGTTTAAATTTTCAAATATAACTTAATTCCATATTTATTTACTTAACTTAAAATTCACTTTTAAGCCAAATTCACAAATTTCCAATTTTAGTTATATTTCAAAATTTCAACTTAAACATTCATTCATTTCACATTTTAACTTTATTCAAATCATCAATATAATATAAAAATCATTTAAATTCAATTTAATCCAAATTATCATGAATTTATCACATTTCATATTTAATTTAAATTCCAATTATCACCAAATTAAAATTTCCCAAAATAACATACATTTCAAATTTTCTAATTTTACCATTTATTTATTTCACTTATAAATTTTCAGAAAATCAATAATGCTTTACAAAAATCATTTTTATTTAGTTAAATCAAAATATTTTTTGTAAAGCATTATTGATTTTCTGAAAATTTATAAGTGAAATAAATAAATGGTAAAATTAGAAAATTTGAAATGTAAGTTATTTGGGGAAATTTTAATTTGGTAATAATTGGAATTTAAATTAAATATGAAATGTGATAAATTCATGATAATTTGGATTAAAGTGAAGTTAAATGATTTTTATATTATATTAATGATTTGAATAAAGTTTAAATGTGAAATGAATGAATATTTAAGTTGAAATTTTGAAATATAACTAAAATTGGAAATTTGTGAATTTGGCTTAAAAGTGAATTTTAAGTTAAGTAAATAAAAATGGAATTAAGTTATATTTGAAAATTTATACTTAAGTGTTAAGTTAATTTAATTTAATGAATTTATAATTTAATATTGGAATTTAATAAGTGAATTATTATTAAATTTTGATTTTTGAATGGAGGTTTAACTTTATAAAATCATGAATATAAGGGTATTTGAATGATTGTTTTAAAAGTGAAATTATATGATTTTATAAGTTAAAAATGATTTATATAAAAATATAATTGTTTGTGAAATTATACTGAATATTTGAAGTTAATTAACTGCATTTCTGAAATGCTATTAATTCTAATGTAAATGATAATACAACATTTGTAAATGCTGTAGTTGATAATAATGAACCAAATGGCTAAATTTAATTAAAGGCTATGTAACAACCAAGATTTTTGTAATTTCAATTATCGTCAAAATGACGATTTAATTCCGTTGATAATTGTTATTGGAATTCAAATCGAATTTGAAATGTGAAAATTGTTTGATTGCAATTGAGATTTATTCGGGTTAAAATTCTTTAATAAAATTGTTAATCGTTGATTGGGATTCTAATCAGTTGGTTAATTGCTAGTGCAGTTTTGAATCGATTCGGAATCCTTTTTGTAAAAGTTTGTTATCGTCACTAGACGATTGAAATTGATAACAAATTTCTATCAGGAATTTTGATTGAATTGAAATTCTTTTTAAGTTGTAAAATTCTCTATTATATAAATTGATTAAGTAAAATGGGTAAAATGTTATTGGGCTTTAAAAATTTAATTATCCACTTGTTTGTTGCCGTGATAACCTTACATACCCATTCCTCTTCGTATTGATGGAAAAAAAAAGAAACCCGACCAATTCATTTTTCGACTTCAACCCCTAAACAAAACGAACGAGAAAAAATGGTGGCGATTATTTGTCTTCGATCGGGAAAATTAGGGCTTTCGTTTTCTTCCAAAATTTAGGGCTTCGATTAAGCTACCGACTATTATCACGATCGAATGATTTTGTGCTTTCGCTATGTCGATCGATGCTTCGTGTAGCTTTGCTTTGGCTTGGCTTCGACTTTGGCTCGTTCTATTCGTCGATGACGACTCGGCTGCTCGAATTCGTGGCCTTCGAAAATGGTGAGTGTTTATACTCACATCTAATTTAACCTAGTTATTTGTGAATGAACTCGAGTGATTTCTTATCACTCACATTTATTTCAATTCTAATGCTTTCTGCTTTCTTCGATTTGTATAATTTGTTGCTTGTCACGACTTGATTTGCAGTCGATTTCGTGTTTCCTAATTTCGTTGAAATGTGATGATTTCTCTGGCTTTGCCAATTTCATATGACTGGATGATGGTTTGTTCATTATAGTTCGAATTGTTTTCGTGACAGCCCTGGATTGTTTTGATGTTACTGACGTTGATTTTATTTTCGTCCCTTTGATTCTAGTCAGTTGTTCATAGAGTCTGTGACTTCGGCCTCTTGTTTATGTGATTCCATTTCCATGCTCTTTGAAGTGTTTCTGCACTTCGGGTTTCTCTGATGCACTTTGTTGTATCTGGTCTGTATGCATTCGTTCACTGGTACACTTGATTATATTGACACTCTTGACTTTGATCATCATAGTCTGATCTGGTGTACCTTGTTTGTTGATTGGTTGGTCTGATCTCACTTCTGGTCTGCACTGATGGTGTATCCATTTCATATATATGCAGTTTTGACATTGCAGAGTTGGTTCACTTGGTAGCAATAGCATGTTGCTTCAGTCTGTACTGTCTGGTCTTCGTTTGGTCCGGTCATTGCTTCCCTGACCTTGTAGGTTGTTTGGTTGATGTGCATGTCACTGTTGCATTACTGTACACTTGAGATATTGTTGTTAACTGCCTTGATTAATCTCATATTCCCATCATGTGAAATCAGACTGGTTGTAGTTCAAAAATAAAATCCAGTTGCACAAACAAATATGTTTGCTGCCTACATATCCATTATAAATGGAGTCAAACTGGATGTACTTGAAATTTATTCCAGTTGTATGGACACTTAGTGTTGTTTTGTGATTACACTATTGTCAGTTGCATTTACTTAATGCATTGCTTGTGGTCTCTAGTCTCTGTTGTCTCCATTCATTTGGGTTAGCACTGTTTGACATTGTTTTAGGTTGGTGCTCATGTTGAGTCTCGACTATCTTGCAATCTGCATCATGTCATTCTCTGGTTTGATGCAATCTGCATTATAGTTGTTTTCATACTGAAGTGTTTTGTTGATTTCCAGCCTTTGACATTCTAGTGTAGTTGTTGCTACCTGCCTTGCTTGACCATTTGTATAGTCTGTATGTTTTTATTTCCTTTGTGTTGCATTTGATGGCCGAGGCAGTTCTGTCTACTGCTCCATTTTGGTTTGTCTGATTCTTTCTGTTGTCTGATGCCATTTTGATTCTTTTGACATTGACCTTGAGTTGAACCCAATAGTTGGGTTTGACCTTTGCAGTTTCGACGTACGGTAGTGGCGAGGCAGTGCACGCGTGCGTGTACTGCAGCCACACCGAGATTTAATTTAATTTGATGCCATCTGTTTCTGTTTTATTAAGCGTAGTTTGAAATGGTTCATTTTGATTTGAGTTGGATTTGTTGGCTTTTGGATTCATTGATCTTCTGAGTATTTGATAGACTGTATTAGCGAGGCAGTACACGTTAGTGTGTACTGCAGCCAATCAGCATTGTTGTTTTTAAATTGGCATTTCAATTGTTTAAATTGATTTGGATTGTTGATTTGTTGTTTAACACTGTATAGTGTTATATCTGTCGATATCCGATTCTTTTATCGAGGAGTCGGGTATACGAGATTTCTGTGACTGTCGTCTATTTGACTATCTGATTATTATTGCTGCTATGCACTAATAACTGAGTTTGAATTAGACTGACCCATGTATTATTTTCTTTTGAATTTAATACTCGGGTCAGACCCGAGTTATTTCAGGTTGTAGATTTCCTTCTTTGAGTTGCTGTTCGGGATTTGAAGACTTTTCACATCTTCTGAAGTTGTCAGTGTCATTTTGTAGTAGTCGTGTCATTGTATAGAACGATATGTATTCATGTATATTAGTCGATAATGTACTTGTATATATAACTTCTAGAGTCGACAGTTGTAGTTGTATCATATGTATTGTGTCAACTATGTATTAACTGACAGCAGTTATATACATATGAGACTTTTATTTTTATCTGTGTTCTGCATTTATATTATCTGTGTTATTGTTATATCTAATGTCCTAAACTATTATGAACCGTCGTAGTTCGTTTTATACCAGTATTGGGTGTGTCGATGGGAGTAAATAAATAATAGATGAAAAATAAAAAGTATATACCACTTCTATCGAGATAACCAATATTTGTGTAAGGCCAACTACGGATGGTCGCTCCCATCCAGCCTTATTCTTCGTAATAATAGACAGTATTCCTTTTAATACTCTTTGTTATTATGAGCATAGAGGTGGGGTGTCAAAGTTGGTATCAGAGCTTGGGGTTTATGGACATAATATAAAACTTAACTCGGATGGAACATATGTAACAACTATTGGTCGATGTTTTATCTGTGATTTGAGTCAAAACTAAAGTTTTGAAATCTAGATGTAAATTTTGAAATATCTTTATTTAAAAATAAAAGTGGAATTGTGTTTTGTTGTTTTGATGAAATTGTGTTCTGATGATTTGATTGATTTGTGTTCTGTTTATCAGAATGCGCAGCGAAAACAGTGAAACTGTCTTCGCTGAATACAACTGATAATCTTTTTGATATAAAAATCGAAATACGAAAGTGATATGAATTTCATTTGTTGTTTACATAGCTGTAATTATTTTGTTTCTTTGAGAATTTCGAATCGGAATTGAGGATTCGAAGAAATTGCAGATATGTGATTTTTGTAGAAATTTCCGCTGGCTTTCTTTTGTACTAATCATATATTGATTAGATTTTTGCTGTTTTTAATCATCTTCATTGAAGATACATTCGAATGATTTCTTTGTTCATTTTGTAGTACGTGCAAAAATTTGAATTGCACGTTGTTGCATTTATTTTACGTTGAACCGATGCTTGGTTATGAAACGTATTTTGTTGCCGTTATTTTATAACGGGATTTTTACACCAATGCTAAATTTTTGAAGCACGGTGTTTTGTGGCATTTTGATGAATGAATATTCTCTGATACTACATTTTGATGTTAATTGTTTTAATGTGATTTTGACGTTTTAAAATTACTGTCGCTTTGGCTTCAGTGACCGTCAAATTTTAAAAGTGGATTTTCAAGTGGTTATTCCGCAATGCTGTTTTGTGACCGTTTTTACGATATTTTGAGAAGTACGATTTCCTTACCGAAATTGTTACTGATTTGCTGTTTTAATCACGTGATTGGAAAATTGTTTTAAAATGAAAATTGTTTTATAAAATTTTAGCAGTTTGCGTTTTCAAAAGAATGAGAAAGCGACTTAAACGATTCAGCAAAATCGAGGATTATGACCCCTTTCTTTTACTGTTTCGCTTAACTCCGGACTTGTTCAGTTGAGAATGTGAATTGTTATTTTTACAAAATAAATAAAAATTGTTTTTAGAAATTTTACAGTTTGCGATTTCAAAAGAATGAGAAAGCGATTTAAACGTTTCAGCAAAATCGAGGACTATGACCCCTTTCTTTTACTGATTCGCTTAATTCCGGACTTGTCCGTTTGAGAATGTAAAGTGTATTTTTACAAAATACACAATTTTGCACTTTCAAGGAAACGATGAAGAGATTTAAACGATTTGGCAAAAGTGCGGAGTATTGAACCACACTTTTACTATTTCGGTTAATTCTGGACTCGTTAATTGAAATATCTATTGTTTGATGATTTTGATGAATTTTGCACTTTCAAGGAAACGATGAAGAGAATCAAACGATTTAGTAAAACACGTGGTATGGGACATGTGCGTTTGCTATTTCGGTTAATTCCGGACTCGTTAATTGAAATATTTTGATGCTTTTGTGTGCTTTCGAGCCACTATGAGGACCTTCGGGTCATTTGTTGGATCTTCGGGTCATTTGTTGGGCGCCAAAATTATGTTGAGTACTTGGTAGGCTTCGGCCATTTGTTGATGCACGTACGGCGAATTAAAAACTCGCCATCTGATGGGATCGATCCAAGCTTTTATATTGATTTTCTAGTCTTCTTAATTGATTTCTAGATATTTGTTGTTTCTAATTATCTGCAGGTAATTAGATATCTGATGTTATGAGATTTAATTATCGTATCGGTAATTAAATATTTGTTGTTTCTGATTATCGTTTTTGATAATCGGATATTTGTTGCTTCTAATTATCGCTTGTGATAATTAGATATTTGTTAATATGAGTTCTGATTATCGTTTTTGATAATCGGATATTTGTTGAAATTTAATTATCGCTTTCGATAATTAAATATTTGCTGTTGATTTGAGATTTAATTATCGCTGTTAGATAATTAAATATTTGTTGATTTGAGATTTAATTATCACTTTAGATAATTAAATACTTGTTGGTTTGAGATTTAATTATCGCTTTAGATAATTAAATATTTGCTGATTTGAGATTTAATTATCGCTGTTAGATAATTAAATATTTGTTGATTTTAGATTTAATTATCGCTTGAGATAATTAAATGTTTGTTGATTTTAGATTTAATTATCGCTTGAGATAATTAAATGTTTGTTGATTTTAGATTTAATTATCGCTTGAGATAATTAAATATTTGCTGGTTTGTGATTTAGTTATCGCGTTTGGTAATTAAATATTGTTGATTTGAAACTTCATTACCGCTTTAGATAATTAAATGATTGCCGATTTGAGAAATTTGATTATCGTTTTTGATAATCGAATATTTGTTGATTTGAGAAATTTGATTATCGTTTTTGATAATCGAATATTTGTTAAATTTGAAATTTGATTATCGTTTTTGATAATCGAATATTTGTTGAATTTGAAATTTGATTATCGTTTTTGATAATCGAATATTTGTTGATTTGAGAAATTTGATTATCGTTTTTTATGATCGAATATTTGTTGATTTGAGAAATTTGATTATCGTTTTTGATAATCGAATATTTGTTGAATTTGAAATTTGATTATCGTTTTTGATAATCGAATATTTGTTGATTTGAGAAATTTGATTATCGTTTTTGATGATCGAATATTTGTTGATTTGAGAAATTTGATTATCGTTTTTGATAATCGAATATTTGTTGATTTGAGAAATTTGATTATCGTTTTTGATGATCGAATATTTGTTGATTTGAGAAATTTGATTATCGTTTTTGATAATCGAATATTTGTTGAATTTGAAATTTGATTATCGTTTTTAATAATCGAATATTTGTTGAATTTTAAATTTTATTATCGTTTTTGATAATCGAATATTTGTTGATTTGAGAAATTTGATTATCGTTTTTGATAATCGAATATTTGTTGAATTTGAAATTTGATTATTGTTTTTGATAATCGAATATTTGTTGATTTGAGAAATTTGATTATCGCTTTTGACAATCGAATATTTGTTGAATTTAAATTTGATTATCGTTTTTGATAATCGAATATTTGTTGATTTGAGAAATTTGATTATCGTTTGTGCTGATCGAATATTTGTTGAATTTAATGTTTTGTGATATTCGTCTTCGATAATTTGACATTTGTTGATTTGTTTTCTGAGTATCGTTTGGATGATTGGATGTTTGCTGATTTTATTGATACGAGATTTTCTAGTTTCTTATTGATTCTAGATTACGTTGATGGTATTGAATTGCTGTTTTCTATCTATCTCTGTTGATAGTTGGAGTTTGCTGATTATGAAGTTCGTATTTTCTATTTATCCGTTAGATAACTAGATATTTGCAGTTTTGTGAATGGCGATTTGTGCTTTCTAATCATCTCTGTTAATAATTAGCTTTTGTTGTTTTACTAATTATAGTATCGATGATTAGACATTGTTGCTTTGTGATTCTCTGTATTTTAATTATCTTGTTGATAAATGAATATCGCTGATGATTGCAATTATTCAGTTGTGATTGTTTTCTAATTACCTATTTGGTAATTAGATTTTGTTGAGAATTTGTGAACTTCTTATATGAAATTAAAAGATTTCTTTGACATTTGAATTATTGACTCTTATTTTTCTAGCTTAACCAGTTTAGGTTAGAAAAGTGATTGTTATTGACACCTTTAATTATGAAAATTGCGGGGACGCAATTTTTATAAGGAGGGGAGTCTGTAACAACCGGGATTTTTGTAATTTCAATTATCGTCAAAATGACGATTTAATTCAGTTGATAATTGTTATTGGAATTCAAATCGAATTTGAAATGTGAAAATTGTTTGATTGCAATTGAGATTTATTCGGGTTAAAATTCTTTAATAAAATTGTTAATCGTTGATTGGGATTCTAATCAGTTGGTTAATTGCTAGTGCAGTTTTGAATCGATTCGGAATCCTTTTTGTAAAAGTTTGTTATCGTCACTAGACGATTGAAATTGATAACAAATTTCTATCAGGAATTTTGATCGAATTGAAATTCTTTTTAAGTTGTAAAATTCTCTATTATATAAATTGATTAAGTAAAATGGGTAAAATGTTATTGGGCTTTAAAAATTTAATTATCCACTTGTTTGTTGCCGTGATAACCTTACATACCCATTCCTCTTCGTATTGATGGAAAAAAAAAGAAACCCGACCCATTCATTTTTCGACTTCAACCCCTAAACAAAACGAACGAGAAAAAATGGTTGCGATTATTTGTCTTCGATCGGGAAAATTAGGGCTTTCCTTTTCTTCCAAAATTTAGGGCTTCGATGAAGCTGCCGACTATTATCACGGTCGAATGATTTTGTGCTTTCGCTCTGTCGATCGATGCTTCGTGTAGCTTTGCTTTGGCTTGGCTTCGACTTTGGCTCGTTCTATTCGTCGATGACGACTCGGCTGCTCGAATTCGTGGCCTTCGAAAATGGTGAGTGTTTATACTCACATCTAATTTAACCTAGTTATTCGTGAATGAACTCGAGTGATTTCTTATCACTCACATTTATGTCAATTCTAATGCTTTCTGCTTTCTTCGATTTGTATAATTTGTTGCTTGTCACGACTTGATTTGCAGTCGATTTCGTGTTTCCTAATTTCGTTGAAATGTGATGATTTCTCTGGCTTTGCCAATTTCATATGACTGGATGATGGTTTGTTCATTATAGTTCGAATTGTTTTTGTGACAGCCCTGGATTGTTTTGATGTTACTGACGTTGATTTTATTTTCGTCCCTTTGATTCTAGTCAGTTGTTCATAGAGTCTGTGACTTCGGCCTCTTGTTTATGTGATTCCATTTCCATGCTCTTTGAAGTGTTTCTGCACTTCGGGTTTCTCTGATGCACTTTGTTGTATCTGGTCTGTATGCATTCGTTCACTGGTACACTTGATCATATTGACACTCTTGACTTTGATCATCATAGTCTGATCTGGTGTACCTTGTTTGTTGATTGGTTGGTCTGGTCTCACTTCTGGTCTGCACTGATGGTGTATCCATTTCATATATATGCAGTTTTGACATTGCAGAGTTGGTTCACTTGGTAGCAATAGCATGTTGCTTCAGTCTGTACTGTCTGGTCTTCGTTTGGTCCGGTCATTGCTTCCCTGACCTTGTAGGTTGTTTGGTTGATGTGCATGTCACTGTTGCATTACTGTACACTTGAGATATTATTGTTAGCTGCCTTGATTAATCTCATATTCCCATCATGTGAAATCAGACTGGTTGTAGTTCAAAAATAAAATCCAGTTGCACAAACAAATATGTTTGCTGCCTACATATCCATTATAAATGGAGTCAAACTGGATGTACTTGAAATTTATTCCAGTTGTATGGACACTTAGTGTTGTTTTGTGATTACACTATTGTCAGTTGCATTTACTTAATGCATTGCTTGTGGTCTCTAGTCTCTGTTGTCTCCATTCATTTGGGTTAGCACTGTTTGACATTGTTTTAGGTTGGTGCTCATGTTGAGTCTCGACTATCTTGCAATCTGCATCATGTCATTCTCTGGTTTGATGCAATCTGCATTATAGTTGTTTTCATACTGAAGTGTTTTGTTGATTTCCAGCCTTTGACATTCTAGTGTAGTTGTTGCTACCTGCCTTGCTTGACCATTTGTATAGTCTGTATGTTTTTATTTCCTTTGTGTTGCATTTGATGGCCGAGGCAGTTCTGTCTACTGCTCCATTTTGGTTTGTCTGATTCTTTCTATTGTCTGATGCCATTTTGATTCTTTTGACATTGACCTTGAGTTGAACCCAATAGTTGGGTTTGACCTTTGCAGTTTCGACGTACGGTAGTGGCGAGGCAGTGCACGCGTGCGTGTACTGCAGCCACACCGAGATTTAATTTAATTTGATGCCATCTGTTTCTGTTTTATTAAGCGTAGTTTGAAATGGTTCATTTTGATTTGAGTTGGATTTGTTGGCTTTTGGATTCATTGATCTTCTGAGTATTTGATAGACTGTATTGGCGAGGCAGTACACGTTAGTGTGTACTGCAGCCAATCAGCATTGTTGTTTTTAAATTGGCATTTCAATTGTTTAAATTGATTTGGATTGTTGATTTGTTGTTTAACACTGTATAGTGTTATATCTGCCGATATCCGATTCTTTTATCGAGGAGTCGGGTATACGAGATTTCTGTGACTGTCGTCTATTTGACTATCTGATTATTATTGCTGCTATGCACTAATAACTGAGTTTGAATTAGACTGACCCATGTATTATTTTCTTTTGAATTTAATACTCGGGTCAGACCCGAGTTATTTCAGGTTGTAGATTTCCTTCTTTGAGTTGCTGTTCGGGATTTGAAGACTTTTCACATCTTCTGAAGTTGTCAGTGTCATTTTGTAGTAGTCGTGTCATTGTATAGAACGATATGTATTCATGTATATTAGTCGATAATGTACTTGTATATATAACTTCTAGAGTCGACAGTTGTAGTTGTATCATATGTATTGTGTCAACTATGTATTAACTGACAGCAGTTATATACATATGAGACTTTTATTTTTATCTGTGTTCTGCATTTATATTATCTGTGTTATTGTTATATCTAATGTCCTAAACTATTATGAACCGTCGTAGTTCGTTTTATACCAGTATTGGGTGTGTCGATGGGAGTAAATAAATAATAGATGAAAAATAAAAAGTATATACCACTTCTATCGAGATAACCAATATTTGTGTAAGGCCAACTACGGATGGTCGCTCCCATCCAGCCTTATTCTTCGTAATAATAGACAGTATTCCTTTTAATACTCTTTGTTATTATGAGAATAGAGGTTGGGCGTCACAGGCTATTATAGCATTTTTGTAAATGTTATAATGGTTGAATTTAACTAAGTTTTTTTGAAACTAATGTAACCCTATTACAGCATTTTAAATGCTGTCTTTTGTTAAATTGAACTGTTTTAAATGTGACTTTCCGTAGCATTTTCTAAATGCTGCGAAAGTTGAATTTTCATTTATTTTAATTAATTTAAGTGAACGAATGAACTTTGAAAAGTTAAATTTTTGGAAATTTAATAATTTAATTATTACATATAATAACTTCATTTTATGATTTAAAATGAAGTAATTTGTTTCGAAATATAAACTATTTTGAAATATGATATTTTGAAATGGATTTTTGAATGATATTGAATTTTGAAATGATATTTGATTTCGAAGTATAAAATACCATTTTGAAATTTTAACCACGGGATGTATTTAATTTATAGTTTAACTGATCCTTAAGGGATGGGCGATCCCAAGCATCCTTTGAGTTATTGTGCATTTCTACTACAGTTCAGTTGAGTTGGTTTACATTATATAAGTATATATTGTCCCGACTCGAGTGTTTTGTGTCTTACTTTACGCCCGGGTCAGCCTGAGTATTTACAGCTTAGCTTTGGATCTCTTTCTGGAGCTAGGAATCACTGAAGATTCTGCTTGTCTAGTTATATGTTCCTTTCAGTTCAGTTGTTCTATTTCAGTTCTGGTATTCATAAACTTCTATTTATTTGAGATTTCTATTGTATATGTTTTCAAACAGATATTATGTATTATGTTTTGAGAGTTTGTTATAGTAGCTTCATGAACTACTATGGTTTTTATATTCCGCTGCGAGTTATTCTGATATGTTCTGTGTCTGTGATTCTGTGTATTTGATTTCATTTGCTCCAAATTTATTTACAATCTGTTATTTTGAATTATTCAAGTCAGACATGTGTGGATTATTGTCGATTTGAATGGTCCAAAATAGTGGGTCGTTACAGTTGGTATCAGAGCTTTGGTTTTTAGGCAAACCATAGCCTGTGGAGCAAAAAATCATTAGAGATAGTGTAGAAATACCCTAGAATGAGTGAAATCAATCTCAGAATCATTCCTTTGTGAGAGAACATATTTTCGAAGTATAAAATGATTTTCAAATGATTTTAAAGGATTTTTAAAGATTATTTTGATATAAAATTTTCTTTGAAAGAAAATTTTCTGGACATTATCCCTCTCGTATCCACCTTGTTAGTAATTTCTTTGATTAGGATTTCCTTAAAATTCTGAACTTCTATCTTAGTTGGGATTTCTTCGATTAGGATTCCTTTGAATTTGGAACGCTCCCACTTGTTCTGAAATCCATTCATGTCACCCCTAATAGTATTCTTTTGATTTTTGGAGCATTCCATAACTCCACTTTGAATGACCTTTATAGGGTGGCGATTCCGCCAATCTTTGAATGATTTGTAAAAGGGTGAAACTCCCTTATAATTGGCATTGATTCACCGGAGATTTATGTATCCTCGGTTTACGATGTTTTCTATCTTCTGCTATATTTAGATTCTATCTCTGGCGATCGAAGGTCGATTTGCCTTAGATTTTCGCATCGATTATATTCCTGAAGTCATGGTTGACTGTTTAAGGTTGCCCGCGATTCGTATAGGCTTGTTCATCTTCTATTTGGTAATTTAATTGTCTCATTTTCATTTGAGCTTATCTTTGAATCAGAATTCTATTTGATTAGGGTACCTTTAAAAATTTAAATATCTGTTTTGTTTTGAAATCCATGCTTGAATCATCCCTTGGAAAGTTTATGGTTGATTGTCTTTTGAAATTTTTGCATTCATCGTAGTTGTTATTTTGATAAGGATGACCATATTTTATATATAAGTGAAATGTTTTCGATAAGGATTATATACCCTTTTAAAAATGAGAATTTGAAGTTTCAAATGGATTTGAAATTTTGAAATTTATATAAGAAATGGTTTTATATAAAATAATTTATTACTGAAGGTTTTGTATCTAAATTTGAGTGATTGGACTCCGGCATTTTTGAAACTGGTTTTAAGATTTGAAATAAAAATAATATGATTTGAAAGTATTTTTTGAATAAGAAATGTTTCAAATGATTTTAATGAGTTTAAATTGATTTCGAAGAAATTTTAAAAGAAGTTTTCGAGAAAATGGAAGTCTAGAACCCACTTATGTCGCTGGAAAATAATTTCGGTGATGAATGCATGCATCATCGATGTAACGACCCGTATTTTTACGGATCGAAACATCGTAAAGCAGTCGTCATTAAGTCACATTGTTGATAAGTCGTCCTTAGTCTAAGTCTTAGGTCGGGTAATAGTTAGGTCGTAGTTGGCGACCTAAGGAAGATGCGAGCT
Source organism: Allium fistulosum (assembly GCA_030737815.1). Lineage (NCBI taxonomy): Eukaryota > Viridiplantae > Streptophyta > Magnoliopsida > Asparagales > Amaryllidaceae > Allium > Allium fistulosum. The sequence goes on from CM060904.1 coordinate 1,286,144,457, forward strand.
AAGGAGTAAACGACCTAGTGGAGTGGAGCGACTTAAGAGTTAGGTCGTATGATAGCTTAGGTCGTAAAGGAAGTTATGTCGTAGGCGACCTAAGGATTGAGATAGGTCGTATGGAAGATAAGTCGTATGGTGGCTTAGGCCGTGGGATAGGATTAGGTCGGAGGAGTGACTTATAGAAGATGGCGACTTATAGTAGTTAGCGACCTAGTAGACTGGACGAGGTAAGGACTTAGGTCGTATAGCAGTTAGGTCGCGTAGTGGTTTAGGTCGTGTGTTAGTCTGGAGCGACCTATAGGATGTTAGCGACCTAAGATTGGAGCGACTTAAGGAAAAGGCAGCGACCTATAGGAATTAGCGAGTTAAGGAATGAAGCAGCAGGAAGTTTGCGACCTAAGAAGTTAGCGGCAACGACCTTGTGGTTAGCGAGTTAGAGTAGTTAGGTCGTAGACGACCTAAGTTAGTTAGGTCGCGTCTCAGTTAAGTCGTAGTTCGTAACTCTGTTGAGTTGTTAGGTCGCGAGGAAGTGTGTCTGCGTTAAGTCGCTGGGTTTTGGCTGAGTGTTAGGTCGTGAGCGACCTAGGAGTTTAGTTGTTAGGTCGTAACTCGTTGAGTCCTGGTTCGCGCGCATATGCTATGTGTTAAGTCGTGAGCGACTTAGGAGTTAAGCTGCTAAGTCGTAAGTCGTAGTCAGGTGGGTCTGGTAGGTCGTGAGTGCGCATGGGCTTAGGTCGTAGGATGTGGAGTTTCGATAGGTCGTAGGTCGCAGGATCTCTTTAGGTCGTGGACGACCTAAAGGTGGACGACCTAGGGATATTTCAACCTATAAATAGGAAGGTTTTTCTCCATTTTAAGATCCGGATTTCGAAGCGACGAAGTACTGCCATTTTGAGAGCTCGACTTCTACACTTCTTCACTTCTTTTCTCCACTCTAATCTAGTGATTCCTTCCATCCATATCGAAGATCAAATCGAAGATCGAATAGCTTAGATTGAAGATCTACATTCTTAGAAGAGTGATTTCATCGTTTAAAGCGGATTCGTGATAGATCGAGTTAGATCATTCACTGTCCAGATTTGAAGTGGGTTTCTTTTGAGGTGTTTAGGTGATTTGGTGAGTGGTGATTATCTCTCACACGGATCCAAAGGAGTATATTGGATCGTTGGCTTGATTTTGTGTTAAAGTAGTGATTTCCATGCATTTTTGTAAACCTAAGTATAGATCCATATAGATCCATTGTTTATGATGATTTGACAACCATTTTACTACATGTTAACCTATGCAAGTTCATTCATCAAGGTTGTAGAGACATTACTCATGATTTCATGCTTGTTAGACTTTTGACTCTTTATTTATGAAATTGCCATTATTGTTATAATTGTCTATTTAGATCATATTTGAATGCTTGATTACTTGGATTAATGTTTGACTTGATTGATTGCTATGAATTAGATGATTGATGATTTGATTTAGACAAGTTGGTCGAAGATGATTCAAAAGCTAAGAGAAAGGCTCTTGAATTGGGAAAGCTGCTCGTGGCATATGTAGCGGATGATGAAGCTCTTATGCATAGATTCGATGATGATGATGTTGAGATGAAGCTTTGCGAGTATGTGATGAAGCGAGGCATGATATGAGATAGTCTTGGTCTAATCCAGACGGGATCATTCCAAGCATGTTGATAACTCGGTGATATGGTTCGAGTTGAGGATAATGGTTGGCTCGAGAGGCGCTTGAGCTAGTATGAAAATAGTCGTCGAGGAGAATGACTAGAAGGCTAGGATCTCATCGTTGTTGAAGGTTCTAGCATGCTCAAAGCAAGAGTACATTGGGCAGATTCGATAGTCCCTGAAGGCTACTGATTGGTAGTCAAGTACTCTGGGCAGATTCGATAGTCCTAGGCACGGGTCACGACGACGTGCGGGAGTAATGTCTAAAAACGGGGTTTCCATTAGCCCTTGACGGACGGCTGAAAGAATGTGCCGGTCATTCAATTAACGGTGGTATCGAAGCAATGATAATAGTGATAGCTAGAGTCATGGATGTTTGGTTGTATCATCACTCGGTCTCAAGAGCGGTATTTTCTGGGTGCTTATCTGATCTTGGTTTAGGCCTTGGGGGTTTGTACTTGGAAAGCATCACCCTTGACTCGAGTGATAATTGCTTTACTTTAAATTGTATGCTCTGCTATGTTTGCTTCTACTTAGTGTGTGTCTGGGGGCTATCACTGTAGAAAGAGGTGGAGTGGGAGGGTTGTATTCCTATTCCTTTTCCTTTATGCTCTCTTGGTATGTTGTTAGTTAATTTACCGCTCACTAAGACTGTTGTCTGACTCAAGGCTTTATGTTTTAACTCTTATTGCCTTGGGCTGTTCGTCCATTTTGGGACGGGCAGACTAGGTAGCAGGTGACAGGTGCTGTTCTTGCTTCCCACGATGTTGATGTCGAAGACGAGCTGGAGGCTTGCATATTATCTTCTTACTATATGTACTGGATGTTCCGCTGTTTTGTATAATTCTCTGAGTGATATGTAGTGAGGCTTGATGTATTGACTATTCAGATGTTTGTATTCAACTATTATGAAGTTTTATATGATGACATTCTATTATGTAAAGCTTCACTATATATATTCTATTGTATTTTGTCCATGCGCTGTGAGTAATACGATAGATTCTGTTGTTTTAATTTACCCTGACAATCGTCCATGGTCGCCTGGCACACTTTACAACGCACTTTCTCTAGGTTCAGTGCAGGGGTCATGGGCGGTCGTCACATTTGGTATCAGAGCTTTGGTTAATCGATTTTACCCAACGCTCGCTGACGTAACTACGTATGAGAGACGTAATTGTATTTTAATGAATGATTACTATATATAATATAGTAGCTTAGTAGAGTTTGAGTCATTTATGCAGTTGTTTCTCAAGGTGTGCTAATCATTCCTTTTTATAGATATTAAGGATGAGTCGAAGAGGGAGACCAGCTGCTAGGGAAGGTCGTGCTGCTGAAGGGGCTGCTGATTATGCTGCTATGTTCAAAGCTATGATGACTTCGATCATGAGAAGGATGCCAGCTCCGGGGCCATCGGTGGATGTTGGAGTTCAAGTTCAAACTCCAAAGCCGGTGGATTTTGCTAAGTTGTGTAAGGACTTTACTGCTCTTGGAGGGAAGGTTTTCTTGGGGACAGAATCAACCATTGAAGTCCAGAGGTGGATAGATGCTTGTAGAAGGATCTTTGGTGATTTGGGAATCGATGATGCAACTAAAAGGAAACTTGCATCAAGGCAACTTCAAGGGCGAGCTTCTGATTGGTGGAACTCTATCACCATTGATACTCTAGAGGAAGAGATTACTTGGGAACAATTCCAAGCCAGATTTGAAGCTAAGTTCATTTCTACAGCTCAGAAGTCTGTTCTGTTCAAGAAGTTTGTGGAGCTCAAGCAAGGAGGAAGACCAGTTCTTGAGTATGTTTCTGAGTTTGAAGCTTTGTCCAAGTATGCCCGGTCGTATATTGAATCTGCATATCAGAAGAATGAGAAGTTTGTGACAGGCTTGGACAGTTATCTTGGGAGGCAGTTGGTGGATCATTTGGACGATCCATTTGAGAAACTTGTGGAGAAGGCTCTCAGGCACGAGAATCTGTTTCCTAAGGTAGGATCTGTTGTTGCTGTGACCAGGGAAGAGTCTAAACCCCAGCAGGGTGGAAACAAGAAGAGGAAGCAGCATCAGCAAAAGGGTAGGGATGGCCAGAAGAAGCCGAAGGGCGAAGTGACTTGCTACAATTGTCAGCAGAAGGGCCATTTCTCTAAGGATTGTAAGAATCCGAAGGTGCCGATGAAGTGTCACAACTGTGATAAGCCGGGGCATATTAGGAAGAATTGTCCAGAACCGCGGAAGGACAAGCAGATTGTGCAAGCTTATGCTTTGGGGGCTGTTCCATCATCTTCGAAAGCTCCTACCGTTGAAGAGAAAGGAAAGAGTGTAGTGGTTCAAGGTACTCTTTCCATATGTGGTGTTCCAGTTAGAGTTCTATTTGATACTGGGGCATCGCATTCGTTTGTTTGTAACGAACTTGTAGGCCGGTTGGGTTTGGAATCGGATATTGTTGATAGGCCATTGGTTGTGACTAATCCAGTTGGGGGTTCGTCTTGTTTGTGTATGCTATGCCGTGGTCTGATTGTATCGAGTCATGATTGCTCTTTTGTTTGTGATTGTTTTGTTCTGAACTTTGCGGGGTTCGGAATTATTTTGGGTATGGACTGGCTTAGGAAGTATGTGGCAAAGGTTGATTGTGAAAGGTTGGAGGTGATAGTCGAGAATGTGTAGGGGCGAAAAATTGTGATACGATGTAAGCACGAAGAAGGCGTCTTCATGAGCTTCATGTATTCGCTGGTTGTTCCACGGGATGGACTGTCATCTGTGCCAATCGCTAATGGATTTGAGGATGTCTTTGACGAGGTCAAAGGGTTACCGCCGCATAGAGAGATCGAGTTTCGTATAGATCTAGTTGAAGGAGCCAGACCTGTTGTGATGCCTCTTAGGCGGATGGCGCCTAGGGAACAGCAGGAGTTGAGGGTGCAGGTTGATGATCTTTTGCAGAAAGGATTCATTCGGCGTAGTGTGTCCGAATGGGGTGCACCAGTTGTGTTCGCAACCAAAGCGGATGGATCATTGAGGTTGTGCATGGATTATCGTGAGCTGAATAAGGTGACTTAGAAGAACAAGTATCCATTGCCGAGAATAGATGACTTGTTTGATCAGCTTCACGAAGCTAAGGTGTTTCCTCAGATGGATTTGGCAACGAGATTTCACCAATTGAGAGTGGCTAAGGATATTGTGCCGAGGACTGCTTTTAGGACACCATCTGGTTTCTTTGAGTGGCTGGTAATGCCGTTTGGATTGACTAATGTGCCAACATATTTTGTGGATCTTATGAATAGGGTGTTCAGAGATCAGTTGGGTAAGTTCGTACTAGTGTTCGTGGATGATATTCTGATTTATTCCAGAACTGAAGAAGAGCACAAGACGCACTTGCGTATTGTTTTGGAAATCTTATGGAAACATCAGCTGAAGGCTAAGTTTTTGAAGTGTCACTTCTGGAAGGGTGAAGTGAGGTTCTTAGGCCATGTCATCTCTGGAAGTGGAATAGCGGTTGATCCCGCAAAGGTGGCAGCAATCCAGGATTGGATTAGACCTAAGAATGCATCTGATGTGAGAAGTTTTCTTGGATTAGCAGGATATTATCGACGGTTTATCAAAGACTTCTCCAAGGTACCTGCATCGTTAACAGGATTGACGAAAAAGAACCAAGTGTTCAGATGGGAAGATAAGTGTGAGCAAGCTTTCAGAATCCTGAAAGAGAGATTGACAAGTGCTCCTGTTTTGACCATTCCTAGTGGGAATGATGAGATGGTGGTTTACACCGACGCATGTGGTACTGGACTTGGAGCAGTGCTGATGCAGAGGGATAAAGTTGTTGCGTATGCAAGTCGACAACTGAAGCCGCATGAAAGGAATTACCCGACTCATGATTTGGAGTTGGCGGCGATTGTTTTTGCTCTGAAGATGTGGAGATATTATCTATAGGGAGTTTGATTCGAGTTGTTTACAGATCATAAGTCGTTGAAGTATCTTTTCTCCCAAAAGGATTTGAATCTTCGGCAGCAACGGTGGCTAGATTTTTTGGCATCATATGATTTTGGTATAGCTTATACTCCGGGAAAGGGTAATGCAGTGGCAGATGCGTTAATTCGAAGACATGCAAGATTGGGAGCCATGTTTTCGGAATGGAAGAATCTCGAGTATTTAGCTGGATTTGACTTCAAGCCTAGATGTGAATTAGAACCTGAGATGTTGGCAAACTTATCGATAAGACCGACTCTTGTGGAAAGGATTGGCGGGAGTCAAAAGCGAGATGATAAGCTTGTCAAGGTTATCCGTGATTTGGAATCTGGATTGGACCCAGAAAAGGATAAAGGATTTGAGGTCGATCGAGAGGGTTGGCTTCGGAAGCAAGGACGACTAGTTGTTCCCGATATCGATGAATTGAAGAAAGAAGTTCTGAGGGAAAATCATCACTCGAAGTTGACAATTCATCCAGGTGGAAACAAGATGTATCGGGATATGAAGAGAACCTATTACTGGGAAGGCATGAAGAAGGATGTTGGAGATTTTATTTCCAAGTGTATGAATTGCCAGTTGGTAAAAGCCGAACAGAAGAAGCCAAGTGGATTGTTTCAGCCATTAGAAGTTCCTACATGGAAGTGGGAGCAAGTATCGATGGATTTTATTGATGGACTACCTAGAACAAGAACGGGGAATGAGGGGATTTGGGTCATTGTAGATCGTCTGACTAAGAGTGCAAGATTCATTCCTGTTCGATCGACTAGGACTGCATCAAGGTTGGAAGAGTTGTATGTTAAGTGGATAGTTCGATTCCATGGTATTCCGAAGAGTATAGTGAGCGATCGAGACCCATTGTTCACTAGTGGATTTTGGAAGAGTTTTCAGGAAGTTTTGGGAACCGAGTTGTGTTTGAGTACAGCTTATCACCCTCAAACAGATGGTCAGACCGAGAGAGTCAACCGAGTTTTGGAAGATCTTCTTAGAGCTTGTGTTTTGGATTTCGGAGGATCATGGGAAGATCACCTTCATTTGGTGGAATTTTCTTATAACAACAGTTACCAGTCAAGCATTGGGATGGCACCGTATGAGGCATTGTATGGGAGACCGTGTAACTCTCCGATATGTTGGTTAGAGACAGGAGAAAAGCTGATACTTGGGCCAGAGATGATTCGACAGACTTCGGATTGCATAGAGATCATTCGACAACGAATGAAGGCAGCCCAAGATCGTCAAAAAAGTTATGCCGGTAAGCGTCGTAAGGATTTGGAATTCGACGTAGGTGATATGGTTTTTGTGAAGATTTCTCCACTGAAGAATGTTATTCGATTCGGGAAGAAAGGAAAATTGACTCCGAGATTTGTTAGACCATTCCCGATCATCGAACGAATTGGAAAGCTCGCCTACAGATTGGAATTACCGGAGAAGATGTCGAGTGTGCACAATGTTTTTCACGTATCGTATCTACGAAAGTATGTGCACGACTCGAATACAGTGGTTTCTGCTGATAGCTGTGAAGATTTCGAAGTTGATTCAGTCGATAAGAGACCTCGTAAGCCGCTTCGTGTTGTGGAAACCGACACGAAACAACTTAGGAGGAAGGTAGTTAAGTTGCTCAAGATACAATGGAGTGATGATGATAACGACTATACGTGGGAGGTGGAAGAGAGGATGAAAGCAGCTCATCTTGAACTCTTCAAGTTATGGCCCTAAGGTGTCGTTTCATCTAACGACATTGTAACTTGTTCTAAGTTTTAGAATTCTGCATGCTAAGCTAGAAATGGATGCATGGTTTGTTGATTGCTGTGGATGGTAGGCATGCAGAATAGCCTTTGTTTGCTCTTGTTTGTTTGGAATTTCGGGGGCGAAATTCCTAAGGGGGAGAGATTGTAACGACCCGTATTTTTACGGATCGAAACATCGTAAAGCAGTCATCATTAAGTCACATTGTTGATAAGTCATCCTGAGTCTAAGTCTTAGGTCGTGTAATAGTTAAGTCGTAGTTGGCGACCTAAGGAAGATGCAAGCTAAGGAGTAAACGACCTAGTGGAGTGGAGCGATTTAAGAGTTAGGTCGTATGATAGCTTAGGTCGTGAAGGAAGTTATGTCGTAGGCGACCTAAGGATTGAGATAGGTCGTATGGAAGATAAGTCGTATGGTGGCTTAGGCCGTGGGATAGGATTAGGTCGAAGGAGTGACTTATAGAAGATGGCGACTTATAGTAGTTAGCGACCTAGTAGACTGGACGAGGTAAGGACTTAGGTCGTATAGCAGTTAGGTCGCGTAGTGGTTTAGGTCGTGTGTTAGTCTGGAGCGACCTATAGATGTTAGCGACCTAAGGTTGGAGCCACTTAAGGAAAAGGCAGCGACCTATAGGAATTAGCGAGTTAAGGAATGAAGCAGCAGGAAGTTTGCGACCTAAGAAGTTAGCGGCAACGACCTTGTGGTTAGCGAGTTAGAGTAGTTAGGTCGTAGACGACCTAAGTTAGTTAGGTCGCGTCTCAGTTAAGTCGTAGGTCGTAACTCTGTTGAGTTGTTAGGTCGCGAGGAAGTGTGTCTGCGTTAAGTCGCTGGGTTTTGGCTGAGTGTTAGGTCGTGAGCGACCTAGGAGTTTAGTTGTTAGGTCGTAACTCGTGGAGTCCTAGTTCGCGCGCATATGCTATGTGTTAAGTCGCGAGCGACTTAGGAGTTAAGCTGCTAAGTCGTAAGTCGTAGTCATGTGGGTCTGGTAGGTCGTGAGTGCGCATGGGATTAGGTCGTAGGATGTGGAGTTTCGATAGGTCGTAGGTCGCAGGATCTCTTTAGGTCATGGACGACCTAAAGGTGGACGACCTAGGGATATTTCAGCCTATAAATAGGAAGGTTTTTTTCCATTTTTGGGATCCGGATTTCGAAGCGACAAAGTGCTGCCATTTTGAGAGCTCGACTTCTACACTTCTTCACTTCTTTTCTCCACTCTAATCTAGTGATTCCTTCCATCCATATCGAAGATCAAATCGAAGATCGAAGAGCTTAGATTGAAGATCTACATTCTTAGAAGAGTGATTTCATCGTTTAAAGCGGATTCGTGATAGATCGAGTTAGATCCTTCGCTGTCCAGATTTGAAGTGGGTTTCTTTTGAGGTGTTTAGGTGATTTGGTGAGTGGTGATTATCTCTCACACGGATCCAAAGGAGTATATCGGATCGTTGGCTTGATTTTGTGTTAAAGTAGTGATTTCCATGCATTTTTGTAAACCTAAGTATAGATCCATTGTTTATGATGATTTGACAACCATTTTACTACATGTTAACCTATGCAAGTTCATTCATCAAGGTTGTAGAGACATTACTCATGATTTCATGCTTGTTAGACTTTTGACTCTTTATTTACGAAATTGCCATTATTGTTATAATTGTCTATTTAGATCATATTTGAATGCTTGATTACTTGGATTAATGTTTGACTTGATTGATTGCTATGAATTAGATGATTGATGATTTGATTTAGACAAGTTGGTCGAAGATGATTCAAAAGCTAAGAGAAAGGCTCTTGAATTGGGAAAGCTGCTCGTGGCATATGTAGCGGATGATGAAGCTCTTATGCATAGATTCGATGATGATGATGTTGAGATGAAGCTTTGCGAGTATGTGATGAAGCGAGGCATGATATGAGATAGTCTTGGTCTAATCCAGACGGGATCATTCCAAGCATGTTGATAACTCGGTGATATGGTTCGAGTTGAGGATAATGGTTGGCTCGAGAGGCGCTTGAGCTAGTATGAAAATAGTCGTCGAGGAGAATGACTAGAAGGCTAGGATCTCATCGTTGTTGAAGGTTCTAGCATGCTCAAAGCAAGAGTACATTGGGCAGATTCGATAGTCCCTGAAGGCTACTGATTGGTAGTCAAGTACTCTGGGCAGATTCGATAGTCCTAGGCACGGGTCACGACGACGTGCGGGAGTAATGTCTAGAACCGGGGTTTCCATTAGCCCTTAACGGACGGCTGAAAGAATGTGTCGGTCATTCAATTAACGGTGGTATCGAAGCAATGATAACAGTGATAGCCAGAGTCATGGATGTTTGGTTGTATCATCACTCGGTCTCAAGAGCAGTATTTTCTGGGTGCTTATCTGATCTTGGTTTAGGCCTTGGGGGTTTGTACTTGGAAAGCATCGCCCTTGACTCGAGTGATAATTGCTTTACTTTAAATTGTATGCTCTGCTATGTTTACTTCTACTTAGTGTGTGTCTGGGGGCTATCACTGTAGAAAGAGGTGGAGTGGGAGGGTTGTATTCCTATTCCTTATCCTTTATGCTCTCTTGGTATGTTGTTAGTTAATTTACCGCTCACTAAGACTATTGTCTGACTCAAGGCTTTATGTTTTAACTCTTATTGCCTTGGGCTGTTCGTCCATTTTGGGACGGGCAGACTAGGTAGCAGGTGACAGGTGCTATTCTTGCTTCCCACGATGCTGATGTCGAAGACGAGCTGGAGGTTTGCATATTATCTTCTTACTATATGTACTGGATGTTCCGCTGTTTTGTATAATTCTCTGAGTGATATGTAGTGATGCTAGAAGTATTGACTATTCAGATGTTTGTATTCAACTATTATGAAGTTTTATATGATGACATTCTATTCTATAAAGCTTCACTATATATATTCTATTGTATTTTGTCCATGCGCTGTGAGTAATACGATAGATTCTATTGTTTTAATTTACCCTGACAATCGTCCATGGTCGCCTGGCACACTTTACAGCACACTTTCTCTAGGTTCAGTGCAGGGGTCATCGGCGGTCGTCACAATCGACATTGATTTTCGAGTTTCTGAGTGGGGGAGAGGCCACTTCGGTAGCTTTGCTATTCGATTGATTTGTGAAACCAATTTTGATTTCAAATTCCGAAGTGTGATGTGATGTTCGAAAGATATATGTACATATATTTGAACAATTTGAATTGAGCCGGTGTTCAGTCCTTGAGTTTTGGATTTGATTTGATATAACCCTATCTTTTGGAATTGATTTACTGATTTGTTGGTGATTTCCAACTCTTAAATTGAAATATGATTTCTTCGACTATTTTGAAGGTTCGAGTGCTTCCAAATCAAGGTTAACTTTTCAAAGCTAAGTAATTTTAAAAAGTCTAAAGTATATAAGTTTGGTATATATGTTTAAAATATGTAGTAATATGATTTAAATAAGTTGAAAACGTTTTGTTAAGTAAATGAATAAGGCTATTTTGAATTTTTCTAATATGAAATTTAGATTTGAAATGTTTTGAAAAGAATTTGGTCTTCAAAATATTTTGAATAAAATTGAGTTTAAATGTTGTAACTGAGTAACATCTTTATAAAACTATATATTTAACAAGTTGGAATAGATACATAAGTTGTACGTATGCTGTTTTATTCACATAATTAAATTGATCCAAGTTTGAGTACACAAGTTCGAGGTTAATTACACCATTTCGTGTTAGGATTTTTCATTCGATTCTTGACGGCGAATATTTGATATGGATTTTGGGCTTGATTCTAGAATTCTCTATCATAGTATATGGCTATGCAAGGAGACTGATTGTTTCTAGTCGAGAAACCATATCTGAATCTGCATTAGGGAAGTCGAATGGACAATACTAGCTCGAAAGCGAACTTGTGTGATCGAGCGAGCGATCGAATGTGACCTTGCGAAATGATGACATATGTACATCTTATATTCAAATATCATTGATATACTTGACGCTGAAATTGGAAGTTGTTGGGTTGGATATCTTTGAAATTTAATTAGAATTTTCCTTTATGAAAAACTACTATCAAATTTAAAACCATTTTTCAAAACTATTTTCTTTTATTCTTCTTAAACTAACTATTTTATTCTATTTTTCATACAAACTATTTTATATACAAAACTATTCTTAATTAAAAAAAAATTAGTAAGCAAAAATGTTCAATCCAATATGGCTTTTCATGCAACGAAATTTATTTTTGAAAATTTTGATCCTTATATGAGATAAACTTTATGTAAGTATAAGATGATTTTGAAAACCATTGATTTTGATAAATGAATAATTGAAGCTTATATTAGTATGAAAGGATATTTGGTTTACCTATAATTAGAGTTTATTTAAAAATAATGGAATTATGAAATAAATATTTCAACACTAAGTAATAATGAAGTAAAATTTGAGATATATGAAATTTAAAAAAAAATAGTTTTGAAATATGGTATATTTAAGCCTTGAAACATATTTAAGACTTAATAGTTTATTTTGTAAATCAAATCTATATTTGAAATTTGATAATATTTGAAATGGTTTTGTTGGAAAACTAAATTGAATTGAAACTGATGGTTTGAATTTAATTAAAATTGGAAATTTTAGATTTTGGTTTAATTGAATAAATTTGTGAAATGTAAAGAATTAAGGGAATGTTTTATGATTTCAAATATATGATTTCAAATTGTTATGATTTTCAAAGTGAAATGATTTCAAGTATTTGGTTTCGAAAGATTTACAACTTTGAAAGTATTATGATTTTTGAAGTGAATATATGTTTGAAATGGAAATGAATTTGTTTGACCTTTGTTGATTTGAAAATTTGGATTATTTTCTAAATCTGTTGTTTAAGAAACTTTGAAACTAAATTTATGTAATTTGGAAGAAATGATTTGGTGAAATCATATATGATTTTGAAGCTGAATTGATATTGAAATGGTTTGAAATTGAGAACTTTGTTTATTTAAATACTTTGATTTGGGAGTTATCGAACTTATATAAAAATTTGGTTTGTATAAGTATGATGTTGATTCGAAAACTATGGATTTGAAAAGGTACTCAATTTGAAAAGTGAAATCTTATATAATTGAAGTCTATATAAGTGTGATTTGATATACTACTGATTTTGGAAAGTATTTGATTTGAAAATAAAATCTTATATATAATGGACTTTATATAAGTACGATATTTGAAAGTGATTTGAAAAGGTACTATATGATACATATTTTCGAAGTAAAGATATGGAAAGTGCCTAATGCTTGATATCCGCTTTGTGGCCACATTGTGGATTCATTCTATCGATATTTCTCTGATTTTGGTTTTCCAGATATGATACTCGAGTTTCCATCGAATTCCATGTAAATCTCCATGGTCTTACGAGCGCGACTTCATAGCGTAATCGCAAGGTTGGGGGACGGCTGTGACGCCCCACCTCTATACCCACGCTAACCAAGAACACTACGGTGTAGTGCTGTCAATTAGCACGGAGAATAAGGCTGTTGAGGAGCGACCATCCATGTAACTTCTTTGTGCGAGCACCGATATGTCAGATAGAATAGAATGCATATCTTTTAAGGAGGAAATCCGACATACCGTTACAAACACAAAGCTATCACACGGTGGCTATATATAATCTTCGGAAACAAATATAGAAATAAACATAACACAAATCAGTCACAGACAATTCATATCACAAAGGCGGAAATAGATATGAATAAATATACAACACAAGAAAGTGTACATCAGAGTAGTGGTCAAATAAGATCCACAATAACACAAAAGAATAGATACAAGTGCAAGACAACAGAATATGTATACATCAAGGAGTCTCAATCTCCAATGTATACGACAAAAACTACTAAACTAGAGTAGTTAGCCAAAAGTCAGATGATGGCTCCAGATAGGAAGTCAAGCAGAAGCACCTGTAACATCTCGGTCTGACCCGAGTATTATTTATAAGAAAATAATAAACGGATCAGTCTAGCTATAAATATCAGATAAAGTGATATAGAATAAGAGATATGACAAAAACGTATCATAACCATAATAGCGTACTGTGATAAGTACGTGATTGAAAATCAACAAGAGATTAATCAATATCACAAGAATCTTCTCAAAGATAAAAAAGAATGTCATATTCTCTATTTAATTCACCAAGCCACAATAAATGACATACATATCAATGCCCATCGTAAATGCTGGTGAAACATAAAATTCCAGAAATCAATATCCAGAAATCAAATAATCCGAAGCAACGACGTCGTACAGCGTAACGTCCGATGATCCAGAGACATAAATAAATAGGAACAACGACGTCGTACAACGTAACGTCCGATGAACCAAAGCACAAATAAAAGGAACAACGATGTCGTACAGCGTAACATCCGGTGAACCAAAGCATAGGAAAATGGAACAACGACGTCGTACAGCGTAACGTCCGATGAACCAAAACACAATAAAAAAAAAGAAAAGGAACAACGATGTCGTACAGCGTAACATCCGATGAACCAACACGTAGCGAAATGGAACAACGACGTCGTACAGCGTAACGTCCGATGAACCAAATCACCATAAAAAGAAAAGGAACAACGACGTCGTACAGCGTAACGTCCGATGAACCAAAACACAGTAAAATGGAACAACGACGTCGTACAGCGTAACGTCCGATGAACCAAATCACCATAAAAAGAAAAGGAACAACGACGTCGTACAGCGTAACGTCCGATGAACCAAAACACAGTAAAATGGAACAACGACGTCGTACAGCGTAACGTCCGATGAACCAAATCACGATCAACGGAACAACGACGTCGTACAGCGTAACGTCCGATGAACCGAATTAAAGAGACATCGCACATTGCTAGTCTAAAACACAAGAATGATCGTCATGATCATAAGGAAGTGTCGATTACAGTAAGCTAGTAAATATAAGAGTTTAGCTTCATGTCCCATAACCACTTGCTTAACTCAAAGATTTACGAACAAATTGTAGATCTGCACTAGAAAATTGTCACAAGAGATTCAATCGAACAAGTCCATAAATTAACCGACGAAGTAAACGCAAGCGTTTCATACCACTTGTTTTGCTAAGCCGTTTAATTATATTTTCTCATACGAATGAGGTAAGGTTTGTATATACTAGTAGATTGGAAAACAGTTTTATAAACGAGTTTGATATTGAAAATAGAGTTGAAATCGTTTTGATGAAAGAGTTTTGATATTTACTACTAGTATTGAAACCTTTATATTTTTAAAGTGACAAGTCATAAAACGTATCACAAAAATTCACATTCGGAGACGTGAATAAAATCCAAGGAAATCAATTCCCAAAACCATCAAAGTAAGAAGTTCCGTTGAATGGTTTTCGGATAAGATTGCCTACGCAGAGTTATTCGGGGTACGACCTAAGTGAAGGCAAGCGACCTCGTGAAGCCAAACGACCTAAGAGGAAGACGGGTCGAGCAACATTCTCAAAAATCCCGAGAAGAAGTCATCAACGAAGAAAATAAATGATAACGACGAATCGGATAACCCTGATCCGATAGAGATTGAAATCCCGAGCTAAATAGGCAAAAGCATGCGAAATAGAGCAGGTCACAGGCTCCAGACGTCTGGGGTAAAAGCTCAGACGTCTGCAGCAAGTTTCGGGAACTTCCTGAACCAGGCTCCAGACGTCTGAGTCTACCTGCAGACGTCTAGTGCCGAGCTGAAGCTGTTTTTCAGCCTAGTGGGAGAGAAATCTCCCACACTTTCACCCGAGTCGAGCAATGGACTACGGGGCTTTTGTCGATCGATACGACGGCCCTATAGGCACTCCGATTCATCACCAAAACATGATCAAAACATCAAAGTTAGGATTTTCAAAGAATTGAACTCAAAACACTAAAAATTGGAATATTCACCGAATCAATCCAAACCAAAAGCATTTTCACAAGAATAAGTGTTAGGAATTCGTACCTAACAATCGAAGATAAATATAGGCTAAGATGTGAGATAAGAATCTCACCTTTGAACCCAAACAAAGAAGAAGAAGCTTTTAAAACAAGCTAAGATCAACTCCTCTTCAACACAACCCAAATGAGCTTGAATCTATGCTCAAAAAAAAAGAACATTCCTAAAGTTAGGTTTAGGAATTTCTGAAATTGAAAGGAGAACGGGTTGGAGAAGAAGAAGATGAAGCTTACCAATGGGTTCTCTTCGAATTTGAAGCTAGGACTTGAGTTTGCAAGAGGAACAAGGGTTTGGAATTTCTAATCTTTCTTCCTCTCCACCATTTTCAGTTTGCTTGAGGAAATGAAATGAAATGGGAGTGAATGGATGAAGAGTTAGAGAGCTAGGGGGTTAAGTGGGGTTATTGGGCTGAAACCCAACCCAAAGCCCTAAGTAAAAAGTGGCAAAATTCTCCTAACTCCAAACATATCGAAGCTTACACTCAAAAAGATCGCAAACGACATTTTGAACTCAATGGAGGTGGTCTCGAGTCCTAATTCAACTGTTTGCAAAAAGTAGCTTTTCGGACCAAAATCCGACGAACGATGAAATATTTAAATAAAAATATTTAAATATAAAATCGATAAATATGCGGGTTGTTACAGACTCCCCTCCTTAAAGAAATTGCGTCCTCGCAATACTTAAGAAGAAAATAATTAGTAACAACCATAAAAGCATATCAATACAAAAGAAAATTTGAAATGAGAAGTTCACCAAAAAGAGCATGAAAGAGAAAATCCAGACGAGTTCGCTCGATGAATTCTCTGGATTCCCAAGAGCAATCCTTGGGGTTTGAGAACCATTGAACTTTCACAAGAAAAACATCTTTATTTCGAAGGCGCTCAACCTCCGAAGCAATGATACGAATAGAATGTTGCTCAAAAAGTCAAATCTGGTGAAACTTCAATTTCCAAAATAACACCGGGTTCAAGAATAAAAATCGGAATCCCTAAGGTATTTCCGTAGTAGAGGGACGTGGAAAACGTCATAAATAGCAAAAGATTGAGCCGGTAATAAAAAGGCGATAAGCCACGGAACCAATACGTTCGGTGATAAGAAATGGCCCTATATATCGAGGCGCTAACTTTCCCGATCGACTGAAAATGCACAACACCCATCGTAGATGAAACACAAATGGACACTAATAAGATCTGGACCTAAAACCAGTTCTCACCAGCTTTAAGCCAACACGAAGAAAATCGGCATAGCCTTCCGTAGAGTGCCTCGAAAGGTGCCATATCAATACAAGGTTGGAAGTTATTATTGGAAGAAAACTAAACAAGAGAAATATAATTTTCCCAACTTCCACCAAAATCAAGGACACATGCACTAAAGAAGATCTTCAAGAGTTTGATTCACTCGCTTGGTTGTCCATCGGATTGAGGATGATAAGCGGTGCTAAAATTAAGCTTTGTTCCCAAAGCTTTTTGAAGACCTTACAAAATCCATCAGCAAAATAATGGATCACGATTGCTAAACAACAGAAGTAGGAACTCCATGAAATTTAACTAAACACAGGGTTTAGTGAAAAGAGATACGGTCTAATTGGACCGAACGGGAAGAAAACGGGTAGATTTGTAAGTCTATCTACAATTACCCATAAACTGTCATGACCCGAACGAGAACGGAGAAGTCCGTCAACAAAGACCATGGAAATTTGATCCCTCTCCTAAATTGGAATGTCCAAGGTTGCAATAACCCACTGGGCCTTTGATGCTAGGCCTTTATGAGTTGGTAAGCCATGCAACGCTTAATGAAGTTAGCAATATCAAATTTCGTTCCATCCCAATAATAAAGTCGCTACTACTACCGGGATGAAAGGAAAACTTAGAATGACGAGAGTCTTCTAAAGTGTCTTTTTAAGAAGATCACAAATGTTTGGCACAATAAGTCTACCAAACACTCAAATGCCACCACGAGCATCGACTTCGAAATCTTTCAAACCAACAACCTTATTTTGATCCCTACAACTTTGGCCAAGATAAGCCAATTTGGGATTTTACTTTAGAGTTTCAAGGATGCGGTCTAAAAGAGAAGATTGAGCCTCAGGGCTACATAAAACAAGAGATGAACATGAATTGAAATTCGCGATCTCGAATCTCACAAGAGGAGGAAATCTCGAGATCATTCCATTTGGATATCATCAAAGAAATAACTGCATGTTGCTTAAGACTAAAGACCTCGGCAGCACGATTCTCCCATCCGGGAGTAAACAAAGAATTTCAAGATCATAAGATGCAAGGAACTCGAGCCAACACTTGTTGAAGCAAATTATGTTCCTTATAAGAAAATAAACATTTCAAAGATTTATGGTCGGAGTGGAGAACGAACTTCTTCCCCAAAATAATGATGCCAAACTCTAAAAGAGAAAGCAATAGCCACGAGCACTAGATCATGAGTGGCATACCTAGTCTCGATAGGCTATAACTATATAGAAGAATAAATGATAGCGCGTTCTCTTGCAAGTGAACGACATCAAAACCAATACGATTAGCATTGGTACTAAAGAGAAAATCTTGGTTCCCTTCGGGAATCACAAGAATAAAAGTAGCGGAAAAGAATTCTTTCAAATAATCTTCTTTCCTGAAAAGCTAAAACTTTCCAAAAATTACAAATATTCTTTAGGTAATAATCTTTCTAGAGAAATTTACATTTTCCTAATCAATTTACTGTGTCTGATTGTCTCATCAAAGCGTTTAGGAAATTCCTATCGATAACGTTGATCAAGCGCATCGACCAGAACTCTTAAAGCACTTAATGGGCAATACAATCACCAAATCATCTTCTATATGATAACCATGTTTTCTTAAAAACCTTTAAGAATATTCTTTGCTCGTTTAAGAGCAAAAATCAATTATACTTATAAATAAATCTTATGAAAAAGATTTGCAAAATTTTAAATTGTTAATTCCATCCAAAAATCAATATACACAAGAACGGAGTCATCGAGATACTCATAGAAGACTCGATTTATAGAATGGATAAATAAGTTGGATAACTGAATGACATAACAAGTCATCCATAAGAATCATAACGAGTGCGGAATGCGATAAGTGGAATGCTAACTCCAACAACTCGTAGCAAATGAAAATCGGAAATCTGTTTAACGGATTGAAATTGTCGAAGATGAATAGTCCGCTTGGAAAAATAGGATAGGGGCTTCACAATGATTAAGCCAATCCTTTCACAAAAATTAATTCCGAAGCCTAAGTGGAAGTTGGTTCGGAAAGAAAAATCACATAAAATAATTTCGACATCAATAAAAAGCAAATTGAGTGTTGCGGATCCACCAACCGGATCCGCAATCCTCATAAAAGTCAACAAGCCCAAAAATGTTTAAAGAAAAAGGAATCAGCAAGTTATTTTGATATAAAAATAATGAGATGAAACCCATATCAAAAAGAACTCGAATAAGATAATCTCAAAAGAAATATCGCCAAAGATAGAAGGAGAATTACCTTAACCAAGAGAAGTGTCACCAGAGGCTTGAACAACATTTAGCTCTCCCTCCCTCCTACTTTTAAGAATGGGACATGTAGATATAAGATGACCCGAACCTTTGCAATAACGACAGAAGAGAGGTTTCGGGCACTCCCTTGCATAGTGGTCCGTAAGACCACAATTGTAGCATCGTCCATGACTAGAGGTAGGAGTCTTTGCTACCGGAATTTGTTGCTTCCCTTTCTTGATGGGATTGGGGCCTGTGAATTTAATAGGCCTTTTCATGTTGTCGTTGAAGTTCTGTTTGGCACGCACAACTTCAATATCGCTTTCTCTATCGGCCTCTTCAAGACGAAGAGCGATGTCAATAAGCTGATCAAATGAAACTTCGAGTTTCAGGAGCAATGGCTTCTTAAGATTCTTATTCAAGCCATAGATAAATCTCTGGTTCTTCTTCAACGGGGTGTTGATGTATTCAACCCCATATTTGGACAGAGATTCGAAAGATGCGACGTAGTCCGTCACAGAAGATTCACCTTGTACAAGGTCGATAAAACGCCGGGCCAAAGTTACTTTTTCAGCCTCCGGCACAAATTTCAATTCGAATCTTTCCCGGAATTGCTCCCAAGTGAGATCCGCTTCAACGATTTCAGAAATAAGAAGCTCATACCAATCCAATGCTCTTTCTTGGAGCATGCTAGAAGCCACTTGGACTCGGTGGAGATCAATAAGGTTCATGCGAGAGAAGATGCGATCGCATGTTTTGAGCCAAGCTTGAATTTCAATAACACTCTCGGATCCCCGGAATGGCCTTCCACCCAAGTCGGTGTAATCTCTACACAAGCGTGCAAAACCGGATCTAGGATGAGTAGGCTCTAGAATGGGTCCGTTAGCTTGAGCATTCTTAACAAGATCTAGAAGCTGTTGGGCAGACATAAATACTCCCTCCTGAGGAGTAGCACTGGATTGACCGACGTTGGTACGGCCAGATCTAACCATTTCTTCTCTTCAAGAAAGAAAGAAAAGAGAAAAAGGTTAATCTCAGAATGAAAATCAAACAAACTTGATTGATAAAACAAGGAATCATAAAATGAAAATAGGATAGAACGGTACGAAGACACGAATAAAATCCTAAGGCACAATTCCTAAGAAAGACTTAGGACATGATCCTTGCTAGGTAATTCTACATTGTTCCGAAGTTTGGCTCTGATACCAAGCTGTGACGCCCCACCTCTATACCCACGCTAACCAAGAACACTACGGTGTAGTGCTGTCAATTAGCACGGAGAATAAGGCTGTTGAGGAGCGACCATCCATGTAACTTCTTTGTGCGAGCACCGATATGTCAGATAGAATAGAATGCATATCTTTTAAGGAGGAAATCCGACATACCGTTACAAACACAAAGCTATCACACGGTGGCTATATATAATCTTCGGAAACAAATATAGAAATAAACATAACACAAATCAGTCACAGACAATTCATATCACAAAGGCGGAAATAGATATGAATAAATATACAACACAAGAAAGTGTACATCAGAGTAGTGGTCAAATAAGATCCACAATAACACAAAAGAATAGATACAAGTGCAAGACAACAGAATATGTATACATCAAGGAGTCTCAATCTCCAATGTATACGACAAAAACTACTAAACTAGAGTAGTTAGCCAAAAGTCAGATGATGGCTCCAGATAGGAAGTCAAGCAGAAGCACCTGTAACATCTCGGTCTGACCCGAGTATTATTTATAAGAAAATAATAAACGGATCAGTCTAGCTATAAATATCAGATAAAGTGATATAGAATAAGAGATATGACAAAAACGTATCATAACCATAATAGCGTACTGTGATAAGTACGTGATTGAAAATCAACAAGAGATTAATCAATATCACAAGAATCTTCTCAAAGATAAAAAAGAATGTCATATTCTCTATTTAATTCACCAAGCCACAATAAATGACATACATATCAATGCCCATCGTAAATGCTGGTGAAACATAAAATTCCAGAAATCAATATCCAGAAATCAAATAATCCGAAGCAACGACGTCGTACAGCGTAACGTCCGATGATCCAGAGACATAAATAAATAGGAACAACGACGTCGTACAACGTAACGTCCGATGAACCAAAGCACAAATAAAAGGAACAACGATGTCGTACAGCGTAACATCCGGTGAACCAAAGCATAGGAAAATGGAACAACGACGTCGTACAGCGTAACGTCCGATGAACCAAAACACAATAAAAAAAAAGAAAAGGAACAACGATGTCGTACAGCGTAACATCCGATGAACCAACACGTAGCGAAATGGAACAACGACGTCGTACAGCGTAACGTCCGATGAACCAAATCACCATAAAAAGAAAAGGAACAACGACGTCGTACAGCGTAACGTCCGATGAACCAAAACACAGTAAAATGGAACAACGACGTCGTACAGCGTAACGTCCGATGAACCAAATCACCATAAAAAGAAAAGGAACAACGACGTCGTACAGCGTAACGTCCGATGAACCAAAACACAGTAAAATGGAACAACGACGTCGTACAGCGTAACGTCCGATGAACCAAATCACGATCAACGGAACAACGACGTCGTACAGCGTAACGTCCGATGAACCGAATTAAAGAGACATCGCACATTGCTAGTCTAAAACACAAGAATGATCGTCATGATCATAAGGAAGTGTCGATTACAGTAAGCTAGTAAATATAAGAGTTTAGCTTCATGTCCCATAACCACTTGCTTAACTCAAAGATTTACGAACAAATTGTAGATCTGCACTAGAAAATTGTCACAAGAGATTCAATCGAACAAGTCCATAAATTAACCGACGAAGTAAACGCAAGCGTTTCATACCACTTGTTTTGCTAAGCCGTTTAATTATATTTTCTCATACGAATGAGGTAAGGTTTGTATATACTAGTAGATT
Organism: Allium fistulosum; assembly: GCA_030737815.1. Lineage (NCBI taxonomy): Eukaryota > Viridiplantae > Streptophyta > Magnoliopsida > Asparagales > Amaryllidaceae > Allium > Allium fistulosum. The sequence goes on from CM060904.1 coordinate 1,286,166,203, forward strand.
GGAAAACAGTTTTATAAACGAGTTTGATATTGAAAATAGAGTTGAAATCGTTTTGATGAAAGAGTTTTGATATTTACTACTAGTATTGAAACCTTTATATTTTTAAAGTGACAAGTCATAAAACGTATCACAAAAATTCACATTCGGAGACGTGAATAAAATCCAAGGAAATCAATTCCCAAAACCATCAAAGTAAGAAGTTCCGTTGAATGGTTTTCGGATAAGATTGCCTACGCAGAGTTATTCGGGGTTCGACCTAAGTGAAGGCAAGCGACCTCGTGAAGCCAAACGACCTAAGAGGAAGACGGGTCGAGCAACATTCTCAAAAATCCCGAGAAGAAGTCATCAACGAAGAAAATAAATGATAACGACGAATCGGATAACCCTGATCCGATAGAGATTGAAATCCCGAGCTAAATAGGCAAAAGCATGCGAAATAGAGCAGGTCACAGGCTCCAGACGTCTGGGGTAAAAGCTCAGACGTCTGCAGCAAGTTTCGGGAACTTCCTGAACCAGGCTCCAGACGTCTGAGTCTACCTGCAGACGTCTAGTGCCGAGCTGAAGCTGTTTTTCAGCCTAGTGGGAGAGAAATCTCCCACACTTTCACCCGAGTCGAGCAATGGACTACGGGGCTTTTGTCGATCGATACGACGGCCCTATAGGCACTCCGATTCATCACCAAAACATGATCAAAACATCAAAGTTAGGATTTTCAAAGAATTGAACTCAAAACACTAAAAATTGGAATATTCACCGAATCAATCCAAACCAAAAGCATTTTCACAAGAATAAGTGTTAGGAATTCGTACCTAACAATCGAAGATAAATATAGGCTAAGATGTGAGATAAGAATCTCACCTTTGAACCCAAACAAAGAAGAAGAAGCTTTTAAAACAAGCTAAGATCAACTCCTCTTCAACACAACCCAAATGAGCTTGAATCTATGCTCAAAAAAAAAGAACATTCCTAAAGTTAGGTTTAGGAATTTCTGAAATTGAAAGGAGAACGGGTTGGAGAAGAAGAAGATGAAGCTTACCAATGGGTTCTCTTCGAATTTGAAGCTAGGACTTGAGTTTGCAAGAGGAACAAGGGTTTGGAATTTCTAATCTTTCTTCCTCTCCACCATTTTCAGTTTGCTTGAGGAAATGAAATGAAATGGGAGTGAATGGATGAAGAGTTAGAGAGCTAGGGGGTTAAGTGGGGTTATTGGGCTGAAACCCAACCCAAAGCCCTAAGTAAAAAGTGGCAAAATTCTCCTAACTCCAAACATATCGAAGCTTACACTCAAAAAGATCGCAAACGACATTTTGAACTCAATGGAGGTGGTCTCGAGTCCTAATTCAACTGTTTGCAAAAAGTAGCTTTTCGGACCAAAATCCGACGAACGATGAAATATTTAAATAAAAATATTTAAATATAAAATCGATAAATATGCGGGTTGTTACAACGGCCTACGGGTACAGATGTTTCCTGGGACATCCAGGCGTAACCATTGTGTATCTGCGATCTATTGAGTCGCTTGGTAGCGTAATCAGCAGGGGCTGCGAGAGCCTAGGGTACGGATGTTTCCTGGGAGATCCAGGCGTAACCATTGTGTATCTGCAGTACTACCAGTCTTCATGGCGTAATCGCAAGGTTGGGGGGCGGCCTAAGGGTACGGATGTTTCCTGGGGGATCCAGGCGAAACCATTGTGTATCCGCGATCCATGATCGACATGTTTTGTTTTTTTTTGGATTGTACTTTCCATATCTGTTTTTAAAAGTTTTACAGTATTTTCACTGGGTGTTGTAACAAGTCTACTAAGTACCTAGAGAATTCTAGCTTTGCGCCTGATCAACGCACTGCCAGAGTCTGCAGGAACGAGGATAAACTTGTTAAGACATCAGTTATAAAAGTATTTTGATAAAATATTATATAAATGATACTTTGATCAGTTATTTTCTTTTTTTTTAAAGTGTTTTAAATATTTTACCTCTTTAACCAACAATTTTAAACAATGGTTCATTCTTCTCTTTCAACCTGCTTTCCCTCCTAGCTACTTTTCTTCCCTACCTTCTTTCGGGATGTCTTCCAACCTATTGTTCTTTCTAGTTGTTTCTCTGCTTCCTTCCTTTTCAAGGACGAAAAGATTTGAGTGGGGGAGAGTGTAACAGCCCTAGATTTTTGTATATATTTTAAAATTTGACTTTCTTTTATTTATTTATTTTTAAATGGTTTATTTCAAATATTTCATTTTTAAATATAAATGTTGATTATTAAGTGATTTATAGTTCAAACTGGTATAATTTGAATATTTTATTGTAAAGTGAATTTCTGGTCAAATTGTTCAAACTTTGACTTTTAAACTTCATATTTAAATTATTTAAATTCTTAAATTTTAACTTTTATTATGAAAATAGATTTAATAACATGAATACTGCTTTTCGTTTCGTTGAAAACGGAGTTAAATTGTGAAAGTTATGTGTATTTCAATATTGAATGCAATTTGTTTTATTTAGCAATTTTGTTTATTTTAAATTTTATAAATTATATTTTCTTTGTCATATTTTATTTTAATATGTGTTAATATGTTATTTTATGTATATTTTGTCTTTTAATATTTTTAAAGTGATAATAAATTTTTTTCCAAAATTTATTGCATTTATTTTCTATTTTTAAAGGCTAGTTTCCATTTTTCTGCTATTTTCTTCATTAAAATTATATTTAATTCAAATTTATTTATTTACTTTTGTGAATTCACTTTATTTTGTGTTCTTATTTTTATTTATAAATAATTTCAAGTACATAAAAATTCTCCAAAGATCATTGCATTTATTTTCATATTTTCAAGACTAGTTTGCAAATTTTGCTATTTTTATTTATTTAATTTATATATAATTAATATTTATCTATTTATTTTTGTTTATTTACTAAATTTTCGTGTTTTTATCTGAATTTATATGCATTTTTCAGTTATTTAAAAATGCAAAAAGAATTATGGAAATTTGAAAGGTTTGTGACCCTTTAGTTGCTTAAGTCTCTTGGTTTTCCCACCTTTTCATTTCTAAACTCTTGCACTCATTGATAGCCGACCCTATCTCATTCTTTCAGCTGCATTCTTATTCATTTTTCACGTATATAAACACTTCTCACCTCAAAAATTTCGGTCTCCATCTGAACAAAGAAAATTTGGTAAACTTTCATATTCTTTTTCCATTTTTTTCTACTTGTTGTTTGATTTTTGCACTTGCCTTCAAACTTCCATGGTTCAGCCCTTGCTCCTCCACCACCATAGCCGCCTCCACCATCACCACATCAGGTCACCATCTCCTCCATCCCACTGACCAAGCCATGCCGTGGTCATCTATGACTAGATCCACCAAAGTTTATGAAAACACTCCACTTGTTCAACCTAGCCGAGCACCAATCTTGTTCCACCACTCAAACCATCACCTTGGCCGCCACTTACACCACCATCTCCAGCAAATTCCTGACCTAACACCACTGCCATGTCATCCTACTGACCCCACCAGACCTGGCCATGACCCATGACCTCTGTCCGAACCTATATGTGGCATAGATGTGATGATTTTTCCTTGTGTTGAAGTTTGTACACCTAGTTTATACACCTAGACTTCACCACCTTGCAAACATGTGTAGGCCGATCCATATGGAACCCAAACTAGACCAATTTCCTACCCTAGGCTGAGCTTAACCACTGCATAACTGAAGCACATGAGGTAGAGAACAAGTGCAAGTCAATTGTTGTTGTTTTGAGCTTTGATTTCTAACATCGTTAGTGATAAATTGTTTTGAAACTCATCTATGTTGCATTGTTTTGTTCAAATGTTTGATCAAGGCTTTTAGCTTTGGCTCTCCACTCTCAAGTCATTTCCATATTGTCGTGCCTTCATAATGTCTATATTGTTTGCTTTGGTAGCTATCTCCAGCTCTGAACAGGTGAGTTATTCTCACCAGACAATATGTACATATATAACTAGTGAATTGACCCCTTTTGAATCTGTAAAAATGCATTATCATGTTACACCTGCTATGTTATGATTTTATGATGTTCTCCCATACTTAAACAACTATTATATTATATGTTACGGTTATATTATGTTGTTCTATTATTTTTATCAGTTTAACACACTGCAAGTTCCCTTTAGATTAGAATCACTATGGGTTGAAATGATACATACCTGAATGGACTTTAGAATAGGAGAAAATCGTTATGGGTTGAAATGATAGGCCTGAATGATTTTCAATTATTTTCATTTACTTGGGATTGTGGGTTTGAAATGATCAAACCCGGGTATCTTTATAAATTACGGGTTGAAATGATAAATTACCCGTATCACTTTACCTAGGCTAGAAAATGAAATACAGACCCGTTGTTAAAATATGTTTTATAAATTCTTAAAATATTTTAGAAATGTAAATATTATAATATTTTGATTTAAACTAAATAAAAATGATTTTTGTAAAGAATTATTGATTGTCTGAAAATTTATAAGTGAAATAAATAAATGGTAAAATTAGAAAATTTGAAATGTAAGTTATTTTGGGAAATTTTAATTTGGTGATAATTGGAATTTAAATTAAATATGAAATGTGATAAATTCATGATAATTTGGATTAAAGTGAATTTAAATGATTTTTATATTATATTAATGATTTGAATAAAGTTAAAATGTGAAATGAATGAATATTTAAGTTGAAATTTTGAAATATAACTAAAATTGGAAATTTGTGAATCTGGCTTAAAAGTGAATTTTAAGTTAAGTAAATAAAAATGGAATTAAGTTATATTTGAAAATTTAACTTAAGTGTTAAGTTAATTTAATTTAATTAATTTATAATTTAATATTGGAATTTAATAAGTGAATTATTATTAAATTTTGATTTTTGAATGGAGGTTTAACTTTATAAAATCATGAATATAAGGGTATTTGAATGATTGTTTTAAAAGTGAAATTATATGATTTTATAAGTTAAAAATTATTTATATAAAAATATAATTGTTTGTGAAATTATGCTGAATATTTGAAGTTAATTAACTGCATTTCTGAAATGCTATTAATTCTAATGTAAATGATAATACAACATTAGTAAATGTTGTAGTTGATAATTATGAACCAAATGGCTAAATTTAATTAAAGTCTATTATAGCATTTCTGTAAATGTTATAATGGTTGAATTTAACTAAGTTTATTTGAAACTAATGTAACTGTAACGACCCAATATTTTCAACCATTCGCATCCGCGCATGTCGGACTTGAATTGCTCAAAATACCGCGTTGTAAATAAAATTGGCAAATCTCAGAATATACAGTAAATAAATATAATCAAAGATGTAACATCCCGAAAATTTTCGACTTTCGAAAATTCAACATCGATACTCACTTTATCGACTGCTGAGCCATCGAATGCCGGAAACTCGAAAAGTTATGGTTTTAAGAAAAAGAAAGAGTAGAAGAAGAAGAAGATAGAAGAAAAAGAGAAGAAGAACAACAAAATAACAACAGATACAGAACAGAGACAATATCAGAATCTCACATATCGCAGCGGAACAACATATAATAGATAAACACTAGTCTTTTAAAACAAAGAACTATATCAGTTTTATACATACATCAATCAGAGTCAATATACAACTCAATACAATACATCACATCAATGGACAGTTATATAAACTTGTCCTCATACAGAATACACAGCGGAATAAATACTATCAGATACAAATACTACGTCTCGCCATCCAGCTTGCTTCCAAAGCTCCAGAATATCCAGAATATCCTGATAATATAACTCTAGGCTGCCCGTGTGGAAAATTTGTGGGCACCCAGAGTTTAGAAGGGAACAATAAACTCCGAGTCAGTCATGGTGACTGGTGTGAGATCGTAAAACAGTTATTCTTTAAAATAAACAACAGGATAATTTTTAAAGTCAATTCGAAATGCTTTTGGAAAATGAAACTACCATAAGACCTCCCACCACACACACAATGCAAACGCAGAATTGGAGGAGATTTCTTCTTATGATAGTCAAAGATGCTTACTACGCAAAATCAAATCATTTTGATATTATTATTAGTGCATAGTGGAAAACATTTCGAAAGTATAATATTAATCTTAGCCAACATACGACCAGTATCGTATGCCTACTATAGCTACCATCCAAACAGTGGGGCGCCACCATAAGTGAATGGCAGGTTCTACAACTAATACCGTACAAGGCTCGTATTGTTTCTTTGGATTTCCAACAAATGGTCAGGCTAAGGAACTTCCTATCCACGATGGGTACGTCCCTGGAATAGACGACCCGAGAAATAACCTAACATTACGGTTAGATCTCTGCCAACACAAGGCCGGGTTACCTCTGCAAAAATAGGTAACTACTGACACGCGTATGCCATCCCCCGATCGTCACCGATCTTCCCGAGGATCCCCGATTTCCAACAAACCACATAGAAATAATAATGCAGTAACCACAGAGGTTAAGTATCTGGGCTCCATACCATGATACCACCTTTATCCAGAAGGAATGACATACACTAAGGGGCGCTACTCCCTAGAACCTTGCTGCATCCTTCCTGTTTCGACCATTTCCGGGGTGTGAGGCTCGACGAAGTCTCGTCCACAAAGCTACGCTTTCTTAAAAAGCCCTGCTTCGGGTCAAACAAAATGATCAACCTATGATCACAAAGATATAAGATCAAACAAATGATCATATCACAAATGATCAAACACTGATCATTTCACAGCAACACTCAGTATGCCACGTTACCAAATTTGGATATATCGCTGATAAATTTCAACTACATAACCTCTGAGCTCGTACGTCTCAGAGAAGGGTGTTAAGCTAAGAGAATAAATTCTCCGCCACCAACAGAAATGTATTTGAAAGAAATCAGCTTTATATCTCAAATTGTAACGTCAGACACACAATCCATACAAGTCTGTTCCGGGATCGAACAGAACCGAAGGCACTTCTCACGAAGCCCTTGCATATCCGGATAATTTTCAATCACGTCAGGACTTCCCGTCACTAAGGGTGATAAAACCTCTAAACCGGAGATCAGCCGATGTAGAGTAACTCGACGGTAATCCTTCCGTTTTCAAAAATATCCGGTCTTCAACACCGGTCTTCAAATGCGATTCATAACGACGTATCACATATTCGGAATGGGTTATACGACCCCATGGTCCTTTCCCGGTTAACCCGAATAGTGAGCGTTTATTTAAAAACAAGTGTGGCATTCAAATTCATCCAATTCACAACAAATACCTATCTAAAGGTAATTATTGATAGTCGGTTATTTAACTATCAATAAAGATGCGCAACATCATCAGATTCCAAATAATTTTCCAAATTATTTCATCTTCAAAAATATCTTTACTAGATATATAATTTCCACACTTAACCGTTTGAAAACAATTTCAAATCAATTTCCACATTTCATTTTATCTTTGAAGATAAAATCTCAAAACAGTTCATTTCATATTGGAAAAGCATTTCCATACTTATTTAAAAATAAGTAATTCACAAATCATTTATTTTCAACATTTGAAAATATTCGATATACTTAAATCAAATTAAGTATATATTCATTCTTTAAGGAAATCATAAATTTTACATCTATTTGAGTCAAAACGAATGTTACGTAAAACATCGTTACGACGACTCGAAATCACTAGTATAGGGATTCGGATTTAGATAGATATATAAATCCCAATACTACTTCAAAACATTTCCTTTCGGAAATCATTTACTATAACAACAGTGTTATAGTCCACCATTTCCTTAAATTTCTCGAAAACGTCTATTTCAACAAGAACTGTTGAAATCTATGATTTCGATATTTCACACGTTTTAAAACATCTTTTAAAACAATCACTTCATTTCAAATATCGCTTTCCCGAAACATATCCATTTTATTTAATAATATATTCACTGTCCAAAATCGTGAATATACTTCAATAATTATATTTCAATCTTTTCTACACGTTTTATTCCAAGAATTATCCACTATACAAAATCGTGGATAAAATTTCCTTAATAACTTCTATATTACATTCATCAAATTTGATTGATTTCAAATTCGTAAAACAACGTTTATAAATTCACCTTTATATTTTCTAACAACTTCGATTTACAAAATTTCCTTTTATTGACTTCTAAATTTACTTATCAAAATAAGTGATTTCAGATTTATAAACAACGTTTATAAATCACATTTATACTTCATAACAACTTCAACTTATGAAATCATTTCATTTGGCAATTTCTATTTATATCCCAATTACGTGCAAAAATCTAATTTATAAGTAAATTACTTATAAATTGTTTTTATTCGACAACATCTATTCACTTTATAACTTCACGTTATAAATCTATTTATTTCATTCACTTATGAAATCCTTTTTATACTTCTTTTTAACACTTATAAAAATTCGTTTTATAAGTCCGATATTTCGATTTATAAAATATCAATTTTATAAATCTTTTTATACAAATCGTTTATAGTTATTCAAAAATCCCAACTTACACCATTTTATAAATAAATCGACTTTTTATTTCAAAAACGACACATCGGTTATATTTCACTAAAAATTATAACTTTTATAACTTTAAAATTTCACGTTTATAAATCGATTCAAAAATTCCATAAAACGTATATTTTCAAAAATCACTTTAAAATCCTTTTTAAAATAAAAGTCGTTATTTTTACATTTCAAAACTGAATCCGATGATGCAACAGCATCAATCAGTCCATCACAACAGTCAATATCATATATCAATATGATAACAGAATATATCACAATATCTGTAAATAAATAACTACTGGTGAGGAATCCAGTTGGATCCCTCCAATCTGTTTCCCTGCATCCAAAAACGTCAGCACAATACCAATTCCGCTCCAGTACGGAATTATCGCGGTATATAGGTTTTTATAAATCCGCTTACTAACGGCGCAATAGGGTCTCATCCGCTATACGAGGCGGGAAATCAATCAATCCAATATATACATATGCCAATATGTATATACTGCTATATATAGATATATATCCTACTATATCTAATAGCACATTCAAACAGTCAATCATCAATCAATAACTGTAAATAATTCCACATTCAAATTTGAGTGAGAAGATCTCACCGTGATTTCAATTCGGATTTCAGCGTTTATTTCGAATAAAATTAAACGCGCGTTTAATTTTACTCAAAATTTTCATTGACCCCGATCGTCTCCAATCCGGTTGCATTGCGAAGTATTCGACAAAACGAAGCCAACGCTTTTCGTTTCGTAATTTTCCGACCTTGTATGGAAAAGATATACAATTTTAAAGTTTATACAAATTTAAATACAAATAAATTTTCATTTTCTATTTAATTTCTAACCCTAAAATCATCAGAGACGTTCGTTTTTGCCTCCATCAAATCCTGGCCGTCCCCTTCTTCTTCTCCTCCTACGTTCCACTCACGTACACCAAACCCACTCAGCCGCCACCTTCCCTCAATTATCGCACGCGACCAACTCGTCCAGACTCCATCATCTTCCCACCGTTACGTGCGCCTCGCCCCTAGCTACCACCAGCTCAAATGCCATGAAGCTCGGTTCCATATGTAGCTCGAAAAACGTGAACGAACAACTGACGTTCGAACCACGGTAGCTCCCCATCCACTCCACGAAACCACATCACCACCGTATGGATGTGACGCCCTCTCCACGCTCTACGATCTTCTAGTTGATAATTTCTTGAATTGGTTAGTGGATTTGGAGATTTTGAGAGGAGAAGGCAAACGATTTCTGGCCTTTGAAATTATAGGAGGCGGCGGCTGTAACTCAAACCCTAGGCTCGTTTTCTTCTTTGCAAAATGAAAGAAAGAAGGTCCTTTTATAGAAAATGGCCAATTTTACTATTCATCGAATTTTTTCGAACTCCGATTTGAGCGTGCCGGCTGACGTTCGTAAGGTTTACCCCGCGTTCCGAACGCAATGGAACAGGTTTCGGAAGCTAATTCAATCGTCTGTGCGAGATACGGAGCAAAACGATCGATTTAAATTAAACCGATTTAAATCGATTTCGAGGCGTTTTAATTTGTACCGGACAAACGGTAATTCCAAAAATTACGAAATTTGAAACCATGCAATAATTTCACATTACGGATCCGATGAAACTGTATTCGTCGAAATCCGAGACCGTTTGAAAAATGACTATTTTAACTCGACGATTTAAAATTAAAAAGATATCGATGCGTTTCGAGTTGCCACGGTCAAACGACAACTCCGTTTGATATGAAAATTGAAATCCGATAATAACTAACTATTACGGATCCAATGGAACTGGTCTCGTTCAATTCTGAGACTGTTCGAAAATTGACTATTTTTACAGTCGATAATTAAATATTAAAATATTCGATTTTCACAATTTAACTCCAAATTCAATTTTAAAAGTCCTGTAACATCTCTATAACTCCAGTATGATTAAATAAGATTTTACAAATCGTTTTCAATCACTTTAAATCCAGATTTCAATAAATTCTGGAATTTCACTATTAAATTATTGATTTAATTATCCAATTAAACTCAATACGCGAATTTTAAATTATCCGACTTATTAATTCTACTTATTAATATTTGAAATCAATTAAATACTCGAATTTTAATTATCAAAAATTCTGGGTCGTTACAAACTTCCCCCCTTAAAAGAATTTCGTCCTCGAAATTACAAGTTAGGAAGAAAGGTCCTTAACTCGTCTACTGTTTTTCACAATCTAATAGTTTTATCAATTTATCAAAACAAATCTTTCTACTAAAGATTCGTTATCATTCATACTAGCTTTCCAACTTAAATTTTAAGTTTCAAACAACATTGTTTAACTTCAAAATTCAAATTCCAGTTTAAATTCAAATTTTAAACTTTCAAAATTTCTCAAACTTTCTAACGCCTTAAATTTCCGAAAAATTTCGCCAGCGTCTCCTTTGCGCGGCTAATACGGTACGACTACAAAACGTCCCTACGGACTCTCAGATTTCAAAAAGAAAAAGAAAAAGCCAAGTGGCTAGAGAGAAATCATCAAAAACTCATATTAAAATTCAAATACGTACCTTTTTCGAGCAATTCGACTTATCTGTGAAATAAATTTTCCAAATTCCTTTACAATACCTGTATATCTACTAGCCATAATATCTAGTTACATACATACAAATCATTTTGTTACAAAATTTTCAATATAAACTGCTTATACATTCTCTACTTCACTGTTGAAGTTACACATATTCATTTATTCAATTTTACATTTCAAATTCATTTGAATTCAATTCACAATTCCAATCTATTTTGGATTCGGTTTATCTCCTGAATATTGAATTTTATCAGCTTTCATTCATTCACAACTGCACTCTTTTAAATTAGTTCCAGTTACTAATTCATTTCAATTCTAATTCATTTATTCACATTCGTTTTCAACATTCAGTTCTAATTCCAGTTTTATCTTCATTCAATCATCAACTTAGAATAATTTCAATATTCGAATTTTACTTAAGAATTTCGCTCTTCATTACTTAGGTTCAATATAAATATTCCATGTACACATTACATTTAACTGGATTTCCAATTCGATATAGATTTTAATTCACCTTTCATTTATAACAATTCAATTCATTTTAATTAGTTTTGCTCACTAATTTTATTTTAGTACTTTACTTTAATTTAACTCCGTCTTTTAAGTTAAATTTATTCTATCAAAACTCAACTTGTATAAGTTATCAATTCATTTAGTAATCCAATAAATATTTTAAATAGGATTCCAGAATTAACCTTTTCAAAACCATTTTTGAAAATAATTCAAATTATCCTTTGAATTTCCTAAAACAAAAATCCAAATTTTTCAAACACTTCCATTTAAAATAATTTGGTAGCAATTTCTCTTTTGGAAACCCGAAAATGAACATCGATAATGCTGCAGTCATTACCGAAGTTATTTTCCAGCGACCAAAAAGAGTTTAGAGCTTTCATCTTTCTAAAATACTTTTTCAAAATCTTTTGAAATTCATTTCCAAATCAATAGATTTAAACTTTTAAATCTCCAAAATTCTCAAATTCTTTTCAAAACATTTCCAAAACTTCTCTGGAATTCCGTTTTAAATTACAATTCACATTTATAATTTACATTCTTAAATTTCATTCGTCTGTGAATTTTATTTCTTAACTTTGGAGTTACGATTTCAGTTTCTTATTCAATTTCAATAGTAATGATAATATTTCAATATCATCACTTTCCTAACATCCATGCAACCATATACTATGATAATTCATAGAAAAACATTTCTTTTCTATACAAAAATAGTTTTGGGCAAAATTATCTCATATACCCTATTTAAAACAATACTGTGCCGAATTGTTCTATTCGAGTGTTTAGAGATTCCTATCAATGATCGTTAATTACTCGTATTGACCAGAATCCATATACCACTCAACAAATCAATCATCACAATATAAAACAATTTTATATTCAAATAACAAATACGCGCTCATATCTATTATTACACTCAACTCATTCTAGAGTACTGCTGACTCTATCTCTAATGAGTAACACCCAACAGAGCAGGGTTGTCGCTTAACCATATGCTCTGATACCACTTGTAACATCCCGAAAATTTTCGACTTTCGAAAATTCAACATCGATACTCACTTTATCGACTGCTGAGCCATCGAATGCCGGAAACTCGAAAAGTTATGGTTTTAAGAAAAAGAAAGAGTAGAAGAAGAAGAAGATAGAAGAAAAAGAGAAGAAGAACAACAAAATAACAACAGATACAGAACAGAGACAATATCAGAATCTCACATATCGCAGCGGAACAACATATAATAGATAAACACTAGTCTTTTAAAACAAAGAACTATATCAGTTTTATACATACATCAATCAGAGTCAATATACAACTCAATACAATACATCACATCAATGGACAGTTATATAAACTTGTCCTCATACAGAATACACAGCGGAATAAATACTATCAGATACAAATACTACGTCTCGCCATCCAGCTTGCTTCCAAAGCTCCAGAATATCCAGAATATCCTGATAATATAACTCTAGGCTGCCCGTGTGGAAAATTTGTGGGCACCCAGAGTTTAGAAGGGAACAATAAACTCCGAGTCAGTCATGGTGACTGGTGTGAGATCGTAAAACAGTTATTCTTTAAAATAAACAACAGGATAATTTTTAAAGTCAATTCGAAATGCTTTTGGAAAATGAAACTACCATAAGACCTCCCACCACACACACAATGCAAACGCAGAATTGGAGGAGATTTCTTCTTATGATAGTCAAAGATGCTTACTACGCAAAATCAAATCATTTTGATATTATTATTAGTGCATAGTGGAAAACATTTCGAAAGTATAATATTAATCTTAGCCAACATACGACCAGTATCGTATGCCTACTATAGCTACCATCCAAACAGTGGGGCGCCACCATAAGTGAATGGCAGGTTCTACAACTAATACCGTACAAGGCTCGTATTGTTTCTTTGGATTTCCAACAAATGGTCAGGCTAAGGAACTTCCTATCCACGATGGGTACGTCCCTGGAATAGACGACCCGAGAAATAACCTAACATTACGGTTAGATCTCTGCCAACACAAGGCCGGGTTACCTCTGCAAAAATAGGTAACTACTGACACGCGTATGCCATCCCCCGATCGTCACCGATCTTCCCGAGGATCCTCGATTTCCAACAAACCACATAGAAATAATAATGCAGTAACCACAGAGGTTAAGTATCTGGGCTCCATACCATGATACCACCTTTATCCAGAAGGAATGACATACACTAAGGGGCGCTACTCCCTAGAACCTTGCTGCATCCTTCCTGTTTCGACCATTTCCGGGGTGTGAGGCTCGATGAAGTCTCGTCCACAAAGCTACGCTTTCTTAAAAAGCCCTGCTTCGGGTCAAACAAAATGATCAACCTATGATCACAAAGATATAAGATCAAACAAATGATCATATCACAAATGATCAAACACTGATCATTTCACAGCAACACTCAGTATGCCACGTTACCAAATTGGGATATATCGCTGATAAATTTCAACTACATAACCTCTGAGCTCGTACGTCTCAGAGAAGGGTGTTAAGCTAAGAGAATAAATTCTCCGCCACCAACAGAAATGTATTTGAAAGAAATCAGCTTTATATCTCAAATTGTAACGTCAGACACACAATCCATACAAGTCTGTTCCGGGATCGAACAGAACCGAAGGCACTTCTCACGAAGCCCTTGCATATCCGGATAATTTTCAATCACGTCAGGACTTCCCGTCACTAAGGGTGATAAAACCTCTAAACCGGAGATCAGCCGATGTAGAGTAACTCGACGGTAATCCTTCCGTTTTCAAAAATATCCGGTCTTCAACACCGGTCTTCAAATGCGATTCATAACGACGTATCACATATTCGGAATGGGTTATACGACCCCATGGTCCTTTCCCGGTTAACCCGAATAGTGAGCGTTTATTTAAAAACAAGTGTGGCATTCAAATTCATCCAATTCACAACAAATACCTATCTAAAGGTAATTATTGATAGTCGGTTATTTAACTATCAATAAAGATGCGCAACATCATCAGATTCCAAATAATTTTCCAAATTATTTCATCTTCAAAAATATCTTTACTAGATATATAATTTCCACACTTAACCGTTTGAAAACAATTTCAAATCAATTTCCACATTTCATTTTATCTTTGAAGATAAAATCTCAAAACAGTTCATTTCATATTGGAAAAGCATTTCCATACTTATTTAAAAATAAGTAATTCACAAATCATTTATTTTCAACATTTGAAAATATTCGATATACTTAAATCAAATTAAGTATATATTCATTCTTTAAGGAAATCATAAATTTTACATCTATTTGAGTCAAAACGAATGTTACGTAAAACATCGTTACGACGACTCGAAATCACTAGTATAGGGATTCGGATTTAGATAGATATATAAATCCCAATACTACTTCAAAACATTTCCTTTCGGAAATCATTTACTATAACAACAGTGTTATAGTCCACCATTTCCTTAAATTTCTCGAAAACGTCTATTTCAACAAGAACTGTTGAAATCTATGATTTCGATATTTCACACGTTTTAAAACATCTTTTAAAACAATCACTTCATTTCAAATATCGCTTTCCCGAAACATATCCATTTTATTTAATAATATATTCACTGTCCAAAATCGTGAATATACTTCAATAATTATATTTCAATCTTTTCTACATGTTTTATTCCAAGAATTATCCACTATCCAAAATCGTGGATAAAATTTCCTTAATAACTTCTATATTACATTCATCAAATTTGATTGATTTCAAATTCGTAAAACAACGTTTATAAATTCACCTTTATATTTTCTAACAACTTCGATTTACAAAATTTCCTTTTATTGACTTCTAAATTTACTTATCAAAATAAGTGATTTCAGATTTATAAACAACGTTTATAAATCACATTTATACTTCATAACAACTTCAACTTATGAAATCATTTCATTTGGCAATTTCTATTTATATCCCAATTACGTGCAAAAATCTAATTTATAAGTAAATTACTTATAAATTGTTTTTATTCGACAACATCTATTCACTTTATAACTTCACGTTATAAATCTATTTATTTCATTCACTTATGAAATCCTTTTTATACTTCTTTTTAACACTTATAAAAATTCGTTTTATAAGTCCGATATTTCGATTTATAAAATATCAATTTTATAAATCTTTTTATACAAATCGTTTATAGTTATTCAAAAATCCCAACTTACACCATTTTATAAATAAATCGACTTTTTATTTCAAAAACGACACATCGGTTATATTTCACTAAAAATTATAACTTTTATAACTTTAAAATTTCACGTTTATAAATCGATTCAAAAATTCCATAAAACGTATATTTTCAAAAATCACTTTAAAATCCTTTTTAAAATAAAAGTCGTTATTTTTACATTTCAAAACTGAATCCGATGATGCAACAGCATCAATCAGTCCATCACAACAGTCAATATCATATATCAATATGATAACAGAATATATCACAATATCTGTAAATAAATAACTACTGGTGAGGAATCCAGTTGGATCCCTCCAACCTGTTTCCCTGCATCCAAAAACGTCAGCACAATACCAATTCCGCTCCAGTACGGAATTATCGCGGTATATAGGTTTTTATAAATCCGCTTACTAACGGCGCAATAGGGTCTCATCCGCTATACGAGGCGGGAAATCAATCAATCCAATATATACATATGCCAATATGTATATACTGCTATATATAGATATATATCCTACTATATCTAATAGCACATTCAAACAGTCAATCATCAATCAATAACTGTAAATAATTCCACATTCAAATTTGAGTGAGAAGATCTCACCGTGATTTCAATTCGGATTTCAGCGTTTATTTCGAATAAAATTAAACGCGCGTTTAATTTTACTCAAAATTTTCATTGACCCCGATCGTCTCCAATCCGGTTGCATTGCGAAGTATTCGACAAAACGAAGCCAACGCTTTTCGTTTCGTAATTTTCCGACCTTGTATGGAAAAGATATACAATTTTAAAGTTTATACAAATTTAAATACAAATAAATTTTCATTTTCTATTTAATTTCTAACCCTAAAATCATCAGAGACGTTCGTTTTTGCCTCCATCAAATCCTGGCCGTCCCCTTCTTCTTCTCCTCCTACGTTCCACTCACGTACACCAAACCCACTCAGCCGCCACCTTCCCTCAATTATCGCACGCGACCAACTCGTCCAGACTCCATCATCTTCCCACCGTTACGTGCGCCTCGCCCCTAGCTACCACCAGCTCAAATGCCATGAAGCTCGGTTCCATATGTAGCTCGAAAAACGTGAACGAACAACTGACGTTCGAACCACGGTAGCTCCCCATCCACTCCACGAAACCACATCACCACCGTATGGATGTGACGCCCTCTCCACGCTCTACGATCTTCTAGTTGATAATTTCTTGAATTGGTTAGTGGATTTGGAGATTTTGAGAGGAGAAGGCAAACGATTTCTGGCCTTTGAAATTATAGGAGGCGGCGGCTGTAACTCAAACCCTAGGCTCGTTTTCTTCTTTGCAAAATGAAAGAAAGAAGGTCCTTTTATAGAAAATGGCCAATTTTACTATTCATCGAATTTTTTCGAACTCCGATTTGAGCGTGCCGGCTGACGTTCGTAAGGTTTACCCCGCGTTCCGAACGCAATGGAACAGGTTTCGGAAGCTAATTCAATCGTCTGTGCGAGATACGGAGCAAAACGATCGATTTAAATTAAACCGATTTAAATCGATTTCGAGGCGTTTTAATTTGTACCGGACAAACGGTAATTCCAAAAATTACGAAATTTGAAACCATGCAATAATTTCACATTACGGATCCGATGAAACTGGTTTCGTCGAAATCCGAGACCGTTTGAAAAATGACTATTTTAACTCGACGATTTAAAATTAAAAAGATATCGATGCGTTTCGAGTTGCCACGGTCAAACGACAACTCCGTTTGATATGAAAATTGAAATCCGATAATAACTAACTATTACGGATCCAATGGAACTGGTCTCGTTCAATTCTGAGACTGTTCGAAAATTGACTATTTTTACAGTCGATAATTAAATATTAAAATATTCGATTTTCACAATTTAACTCCAAATTCAATTTTAAAAGTCCTGTAACATCTCTATAACTCCAGTATGATTAAATAAGATTTTACAAATCGTTTTCAATCACTTTAAATCCAGATTTCAATAAATTCTGGAATTTCACTATTAAATTATTGATTTAATTATCCAATTAAACTCAATACGCGAATTTTAAATTATCCGACTTATTAATTCTACTTATTAATATTTGAAATCAATTAAATACTCGAATTTTAATTATCAAAAATTCTGGGTCGTTACAACAGATCACAAACACAGAGTAAAATAATGCAGCGGAAGTAAAAGAAATAGTAGTTCATGAAGCTACTACATAAATATATTAGAGTTACATAAGATATATCAGAAGAAATAGAGTACAACAGAAGTCTCAATAAAATAACCAAGTACAAGCTGAGTAGAACAACGGAACTGAAATAGATAGGACAAGACAAGCAGATAATCTCTAGTGATTCAAATATCCAAGAGAGTGGAAATCCAAATCTGTGAATAACTCAGGCTGACCCGAGCGTAAAGCAAAACACAAAACACTCGAGTCAGGACAATATATACTTATATAATGTAAACCAACTCAAGTGAACTGTAATAAGGTACAAGTAACTTAAAGAATGCTTAGGATCGCCCATTCTTTAAGGATCCGTTAAACTATCTACTATGTAGTAATATTCACTATTATAATAATGTCTAAAATAAAATAAACATACTTTTAAATAGCATTAAGGCTTTACATTTTCCACCTTAACACGTAATAGTCCCAGTAGTCTATCCAGTATTAGCATACTCCCAAAATGGGGGCTACCCTCGATACTCCACAGGCTACGGGAGAAATCACAAATCGTTGTAAAGCTCGATATGGTAGGTGACACGACACACAAGGCAATGCCAGGGTAGATATACCATTTACGCATCCGGACTGGTGGTGACGCATAGCAGCCACTACCGCCCACTTCGAACAACACTCCCAAATCAAGGGTGCGCACCAAATCAATCACAAGTAATAGAATGATATCGAAGAAGTGTGTCCGATCAGAGGTGCTACCTCCTTGGCACATCGATCGCTCCTGTTTTAGCCACCTTATGCCAACTCACGAGAGTTGGGTCCACGTATATACCTTAGGATCGTCGCCACCATCCTACTTCATTCTGGAAACTCCACCGCATACACAATTGTCAAAGTGGTTTTTGGTATTGACAGAGAGTATGTCCATATCCGATCCCGGTCTCTTTAACAACCAATCGTAATTATAACCCGTGGTTATAATTGAAAAACAGTTTATACTTCAAAATAGAATATCATTTCAAATCCAAATCTTTTTTAAATAAAGATTAAATCAATTCCAAACCATTTCAATATATTTAAAATATCATATCATTTCAAAACTTAATTTCAAATCATTTCAATATATCAAAATATCATATTTTTCCAAAGCTTCGTTTCAAATCATTTTAATATAACAAAATATCATATCCCTTCAAACTTCATTTCAAATCATTTTAATATACCAAAATATCATTTGAGTTCTAATCTAAATATTCAACTTTAAATACTTTTTAAATTTAAAGATATCATTCATTTATTATCATTTTAAGTCACCTTTTAAATAGTTTATATTTCAATCAAATAATTCATATAAACCATTTAAAAGTGTAAATATTATACTTTCAAATCAAGTATTAAAATTTTCAAAGTTTTGATTCAATTCAATCATTTATTTCAATTAAATTTCCATAGACCATTCCAAATCTTATAAATTTCAAATATAGATTTAATCCACAAAATAACTATTCAAATTATAAAATAAATTCCAAAGCTTTATTATCCTATATTTTATAAGTCCAATATCTTTTAAATAGATTCAAACTACAAGTAAACCAATTATTTTTCATACTAATATAAACTTCAATTATTTATTCCAAGATTTAATATCATTTCAAATTCATTTCAAAATATCAAAATATCATTTCAAAAAAAATCATTTATTTAATTTATATTTAAATACCATTAAATCACATTTCAAAATAGTTGTATTTCCCAAATCAACTATTCCATTTAAATCATTTAAAGTCAATTCATTATATTTAATAATTAAATATTTAATTTCCAAAATTTAATCTTTTTCAAATATCATTTATTCATTTGAATTTATTAAACAAAGAAAATTCAACTTTCGCAGCACTTAGAAAATGCTACGAGATGTTATGTTTAAAAACAGTTCATTAACAAAAGACAGCAAAAAAAATGCTGTAATATCTTAATTCAGTTTCAATTGAAATTTTAGTTAAATTTAACAACTATTGCACTAACAAAGTGCTATATAACCTTTAGTTCAAATTTGCTATTTGGTTCATTTAAAACAACCACAGCATTTTCCAATGCTGTAATATCTTTACATTACATTTCAAAAATGCTGTCAAATCAAATTCAGAGTTTTATTTACAATTTCACACATAATTAAATTTTAATATAAATCATTATAACTTATAAAATCATATATTTTCACATTTAAAAACAATCATTTAAATACCTGTAACGACCCGCTATTTTGGACCATTCGCATCCATTATAAGTGTATAGGTAGACACTCATGCCGGAATTGAATTGCTCAAAATACCGCGTTGTTAATTTAAATTTGGCAAAACTGAACATATATTGTAAATAAAAATCACAGATCATAGACACAGAGTAATAAATGCAGCGGAAATAAAAGAGATAGTAGTTCATGAAGCTACTATATAAATGTATAAGTTACATCATAGTTAAACCAGATACAACGGAAGAGTAATACGATACATCAGATACAAATCACAATACATCACTGGACTCATCGAATACTGAAAGCAGAATAGATGGCTGGATCTTCAGGCAAAGCTCCAACTTCAAAGGTAAGTCTCGAATACTGGTACACTCAGTCTGACCCGAGAGTAAAGCAAAACACAAAACACTCGAGTCAGGATTAACATTCTTATATCAATAAATCCAACTCAAGTGAAATAGCAATTGAAATACAAGTAACTCAAAGGATGTTTGGAATAACCATCCTTTAAGGATCCGTTAAACTATCTACTATGTACTAGTGTACGATAAGTAGATAATGTCTATCAGTAATATAAAGTATCAAAATAGTGTTAAGTCATGGCCCATTCCACCCTTAACACATTTTTATTCCCAAAAGCATATACAAGACCGTAGTTTCCCCAAAACCGGAAGTCACCAAAGGGCAATCCATATACTAAAGGTACAAAACAGATTCGTAGTGGTCGCGAATAGGGAATACAAGTATGACAAGGCACATGAGGCAATACCCAAGGTAGTGATACTACCGTTTGCCTGATCCGGACTGGTGAGAATGCATCGCCGCAGCGACCGCAACACCGTGAAACAACACTCCCAAAAATCAAGGGTGCACCAATCGACAACAAGTAATGAGTAGTTCGAAGAAGTGTGTTCACTTGAGGTAGCTGACCTCCATTGGCCCGGCACGGCTCCTGTTTTAGTCATTTCCAATTTGACACAAGTGTCAAGGCTATCCATTATCGTTCTCTTTCTTCAGTCATCACGAACATCATTCCAACCACTTCATTCTGGATCACACTCCACGTATAGTTATTAAAGTGGTTTTCGGTTTAGATAGAGAGTATATCCATAACCGATTCCGGTCTCTTTAATAACTTTCGAAATTATTACACCGATTGGTCATTTATATATTTCGAAAACCAAATCAAATTCAATTTCAATTTCAATTTGAAACCAACATTTCATTTGTCTTTCTAAATCAATTTCCACAATTTACGTTTCAAAACTTCCAAATTATCATTTCTAAATCTTATAATTCAATTTCAATCTTTATTTAAAACAATTCAAAATTGATTCAAGTTCGTATATAAGTTTCATTCCGAAATCATTTAAATTTATTTAAATTTAACATTCAAATCAATTTATCTATTTCATTCAATATTAAATAAATTTATCATCCAAAACAATTTCTATTAAATTTCCAATACATTAAATCAATTTCTTAAGTTCAACTTCATTATATCAAAACTTCACATTTAATTAAATCAGATTCGTCAAATCAATTCTTTAAATTACAAGTCTTACATTTTATTTCAATAAAACACATTTTATTTCTTATTAGAGAAATTTAATTTCACTGGTTTAATTTACTTAGTTACCAATTTCAAAACTCAATTAATAAAGAAACTTAATTTCACTTATTCAAGAAGTTCAATTTCACTAAATAAAGAATTCAATTTTTATTTAATTATTAAATAATTCAATCTTATTTAATTATTAAATAATTCAATCTTATTTAATTATTAAATAATTTCAAAACTTAATTATTAAATAATTCCGTTCATTCATCATCTACTATGTTACTATTTTGATTCAGATTGTTAAGTATTAACATTTCCTTTCATTAAAATTCAAATTCCAACTTCGTTTCAAAACCATATTATTTATTTAAATAAAATCTTCATTTTATTTTTAAAACAAATCATTGACCAATCGGGTTTATTTAATTCTCTATCCTAGGTCAAAGTTCAATTTGGGTATTTATCATTTCAACCCGATTCCAATTCAATTCAAAATCAAAACATAGCAAAGGGAGCTTGCAGTGTGATAACTGGGATGGTGTCAAAGTAAATAACAGGCAATAACAACAATCAATAACAATCAAATAATCAATTCAAATAATCCCGAAATAATCGTATTAATTCACATTGTTATTTGTGTAAATTAATAAAATTATTTCTAGAATCTACACTATCATTTCATGTAGATTAAAGATTATTGCATTACAGTTTTCCACTTGTCATTCAATTACAATTTTATCCTACAACAACTAATCCAATATACGTTGATGGTTCAAACTGTAATTATCACTATTCTACATGTCAATTAATTTAACAATTAAAAAGGGTCATATTCAACTAATCAAATTTAACATATAAATCAGTTTTAAAAATTTTTTAACTACCCTATATCAATTTCAATTCTGCATACTATTTATCACTTATCATTTACAAATTAACGTCGAATTAAACATCAAAAAATCAATCAATTATCATCCAAACTGTATTATCATCGTACAAATAATTAACAGATAATGGTGTTAGATGTCATAGGTGAACAGATACAGGTAATAGCATAAATGAAAATGTAATTAACTAACAACAGCATATTTCAATTCGTCATTTCAGTTGAAATCAAATTTAATAAATAAAAGAACGTTAATCGTGAGTGAGTGCTCACCTTTCGAGGCTAGAGGAGACGGACAATGAAATAGAGCTGCGAAACCAAAGCAAGGTGAAATTGGCATGAATTTCACGATCAAAGCTGATGACAAAGAATTGACGAAATCAATTCAAAATTTTGGTCGATGAAGATAGATGTGTATAAGTGAACTCATATATATATACAACTATCCATAACTATTTATATATAAAAATCATCTTCTATATTTAAACACATATTAAATTAAATATATATATGTATTTAAAAATCGTTGTTTTAAATTTCACCACATACCTTAAAATCAACATATATACATTTACCATTACAGTAAAGAAATACTTTATTATAAATTATACGCCAATATATCATATAATTACTAATAGGCATATGACTAATATTAGAGTCTCAGACATAAACATACACCGTCGAAACCTTATACACACTAGATATACATATGTAGATTGCTTTACATGCATACGCAAATATAGGCTGCCATAGGCAAAACAAAACATATATACTCATGTTATTTAAACCCAAATGTGTGCAGACCCACTATATAAATAAATATATCTGAAATCTAAAATGTGTAGACCCATATCTTTTAAACTCTCACCGGCAACTTATATGCAAACAACCTAACATACGACTTGAATTACAAACATATATGAACTACAGTTTTATCGAAATCATATGTGTGTACAACTTACATATGTATGTAAAAGAAACGTGCCGCATATATGACAATGTAAACCATTATAAACTTATATAAAATATATTAAAAATCAATAAAATACCCACGGCTTACCATTTTAAATATATACCGCAACTTGGTTATATAAATTTTTATATTATATTATATTGAAAGGAAAAGAAATCAAAACACATTTATATATACACCCACGTACGAAAGTGGTGTACAGCTGACACTCCTTTAGATTTAATATATAACACTAACCAAGTTCTAAACTGACACATATCATTTAAACATCAATAAAGTAACCTCTACAATATACCAACTAAACTCAAGTGTATATAAACTGATATATATTATATCTCTAACCTGCATGGCTTACTAACGTATATGTAAAAATATATTATATCAACAAAAAAAAAGTAAAAATAATAATAATAAATAAAATCAATACAAAAGTCACTATATTTTCAAAATCGATATTATATACATATAAAGCACTGGGATGCAAAGGAGCTCCAAAATTTCGACTGGAAAGCTAAAATATATTAGCAGACTTTATAACTATATATGAAAATAAGTTATATAATATTATCACTTTGACAAAACTGTTTTATAGTTTATATTTATTTAAGCTTAATATACGAGTGAACAAAAATATATAACCAGAGAAGAATCAAGGAAGGGGGAAACAAAACTCACCTTGGCAAGTCAGTGGTTCGCCGAACGATGTCGGCAAGGAAGAGGAAGGGAAACAAGGGGAGGCGGAGTAACAAAGGTGGTCGATGCACGGTGGTCATGACTGCAAGTTCAAGAAGGACGGTGGGGTAGTGAGGCTTGGTTTCACGTCGGAGGTGGTGATGGCAGAGAACTATAGGCCGAGGCTTGGTCATGTCAGGGGAAGGAGGCCGCACGCGGATCTGGCGATGGCTGTTGGCGACCAGGTGTGGCTTCTCGGCAGTGGGCGGTGTTCGGCTGGTGGAGGCTCCAGATGCACGCGTCAGGTTGAAGGGAGGTGAAATGAGGTTGAGGTGAAGATGGGTTGCGGCATAAGCTTTGGGAAGGGGAAAGAAGCCTAGTGCGTTGGAGAAGTGAGTGGAGGTGAGAGGAAAGACTGGAAACTTGATCGAACACATGGAGGGAGGACTGATTTCGGTGGAGGATGGTGGTAAAGGAGGGGACAAGGTCGAGACCATTCTCAAGCATAAGTATATGTATAAGCTTTGTGAAGTAACATACTTTCTCTGGAAAAATAGGAAGAAGAGAAAGTGGAAAGAGTGAACAGAGATAAAGGTAGTGGGAAAGACAATGGACGAAGGGACAGAAGCAATATACGTTGGAACCAGTGTGGAACAACGTGGAAAAGCAAAAGTCATAAATTAATTTCTTGGGAATTATAATAGTCCAGACCATTTATTATTTCATGTTGGAATAATTGAAAGGATGCCAAAAATAAAAGGCTCAAAATAGTTACCGGTCCAGCTAATCGTATCCCGATTTCTTCGCATATCTGTAACGACCCGTAAATTTCAGTGGTTTTATTTATTTAATCAATTGAATTTGTGTGAAATTTTAAACAATAAAATTTTGAAATATAAATTTGATAGTTGGAATGCGTCTAATTAAACATAGCAACTGGTAAATTTTCGTCCGAAAATATGAAAAATTATTTCGCGCGTAAAATTTACTTCAATTTTATCAGTTAAAATTTGGTGATAATAAAATGTTTTTCAAACCTAAATATTTTTACATAGAAAATTCTAAACCATCTTCTGAGAAAGATGTCAGTTTGTCGTTTTTCCAAATTTGGACATCTATTGCTCCGTCGATCTTATTTTCGGCAAAATAGCAGCATTTCGTACCGATATCGATTTTTGATCGGATGATCGTACCACTAATATCTGTGTACCGTTTTGATCGTCTCGTCGTGCTGATCTACACGATATATTCAACTCTGCAATTTGAGATCCGGTACGCGTCGAAAAGAATGAACAGTTCACCGTAACGGTACCGAATCTTGACTTTACATTTTTTCCCTTAGACTTCAAATCTATAACGTACAGCCCAACAACAATAAATTGGTTTAATAATTCTCCAGAAATCAAGGGGTGACCAATTCTATTCCTACTGTTCAGTATTTGTGGACCTATTCTTTCGTTGTCTATTCCCATTCACAGTTGCTATTCCCATTCACGGTTGCTTCAAAGATGAGAAAATTATTATTTGCAACCTGTTCCATTTCTTATTCTCTCTAAAATCTTGTCCTCTTCCTTTAATTTATTCTTCTACCTGGCTGTCACTTCTCCTTCCTCTCGTTTCCTTTTGCAAACTCTTCATAACTTTGCTTTCTGCCAATTTCCTTTTTCTCTGTTCATTTACAAAAGGAAAAGCAAGTATATATTCTAGCCCTCAACACTCGGCAGCCTACCCCTATAGCCGCTTCCAAGCACCACCGCCTTCACGTCACCCTAACAGCCTCGCTCGAGCCTTCCTCCACCCAACACACCTACCTGCCTCCAACCCCACGACTGAGATCACCACCTCCGAGCCTCCTACCCCAGACCACCGTGCCTCCTACCCCAGCCACCATGTTTCCTCCTTCCTCTGCCGAAGCCAAGTCTGCTACCGTGCCACCTCTTCCCCGATCCAGTCGAACCCATCACCACCTAGAATCCAACCCTCCGATCTTCGCTCCATGGCAGGTTCGAGCCTCCGCCCTGGCAAGGCCTTCGCCGATCTTGGTTCCCAAGGCCGAACCCAGACTCGCAAGCGCCTCCGTCGTGGTTTACTTGTCTGCCGCGTCTCCTCCTCTCCTCCCCTCCATCCCGATGGGGCCGCAAGCACAGCGAGCATTTTTCTTCCCTCACCGTTCGTCTAGCTTGTAGCCAAGAGCAACCCTGTATATATATGTGGTGAGTAATATTTTTGTTTTGCAAATTATTGGTTTTAAAAGTATATAGCATTGTTTAATTCATAAAGTATATATATATTATGTTCGTATCTTATCTTATATAAAGGCATATGTACGGTTTCTGTAAATATATTGTTTGAAAGCTAATATATCATTATGGTCACGTATGATTTTGGAACCTGTCATTTATATATATATTAAAGTCATATATAGTCGGCTGTATCGCATATATATAATAGTTTGTTATATTGTATGTATATTAGTTTATTTTAGTACATTTCAGGGTATATATACATATAATATTAAGTACATGCATTATATGTTATTATATATATAGGTTTAAGCTATTTGCTGCTAGTATAAAGAAAGGACCGTGTGTTTTATTGTATTATAATGTATAACTGTTTATATTAGTCCATGTGAGTTTTTCCCTACGAATGTGTTACTTTAATTTTTAAATGTATATAGATTCAAAACTAAGTTATATTGGATTCGTGTGTATATATGTTTTGAAAGGTTGTTTTCGAGTTATTTTGTTTTTGTGTTCTAAAGCTTTTGACCAATCTATATATATATATATCAGGTAGTAGTATATGTTTACTGTATATATATTATTTTATTTCTACAACATAAAGGTTATATTTATAAGGTGGTTTAATATAAATTTATATGGTCGGTTTGAGTTAGTATATGTATTATATTGGGTTATGGTTAGTTGCTCTGTAGTAAGTTATATATTTTTGTCAGTTTATATATGTATTTTATAGATTATTTTATATGACTAACTCATGTGTTTGTATCCAAATATGTTTCTTTTCTTTTCAGTTTATAAAGTGGGAAAAATAAGTTGAAATCTGTTAGTTATATATGTAAGTATATGTTAGTTATATATATGAGTTGGTTTTGAATACGTATACTGTTGGAAGAAAATGTATAAGGGGTTTCATATAAAAACTTTATATAGTATGACTGTTTGAATATGAATATAAAACATTTATGTACATATTTATAATAAGTATATGTATATAAATTCTTTGAAATATTTACTTGAATTATGTGTATTGATTTTTATTTCAAGTATAAATATTTGTAAACAAATGATTTTGAAATATATAAATAATGTATATATTTCCAGTTATAGCAAAATAATTCTGATCGGTTCTCATCGATTCCCATTTTATCAGCTTTTGGGTCTGTTATGCCTGTTCCTTCAACAAATTCGTACCCATCTCACTTTGCTCTGGATTCGTTGTTCATTTCCGTGTCAAATATCTCTAGCCTCGAAAGGTGAGCAATCACTCACGGTTAATGTTCTTATATTTATTAAGTTTGATTTCAATTGAAATGTCAATTGAAATATGCTGATGTTAGTTATTTACATTGTTATATATGTCATTATCTGTATCTGTTCACCTATGACATCCGACACCATTATCTGTTATGTATATTGTTGATATATGCCTGTTACTGTTGTTATTTTATTATCATATCTGTTATCACTCTGCAAGTTCCCTGTTAGTATAGAATCACTATGGGTTGAAATGATACATACCCGAACGAGCTGTAGAATAGGAGGAAATCGTTATGGGTTGAAATGATAAACCCAAGCGATTTTCAATTGAATTGAATTTGGGATTTCGGGTTGAAAAGATATATACCCGAATATGTTTTAAATTGTGGATTGAAATGATAAATATCCGTATCACTTGACCATAGGATAGAAAATTATATACAGGCACCGTTGGTCTATATATAAACGTTTTGAAAATGATTTCTATGGTTTTGAAAAGAAATATATGGTTTTGATAAATATTGATTTTAAAGATTTATTAAAGTTGATTTAATAAAGTTGATAAATAATATGTTTAAGTATTTATTTAATATCTATATTTTCAAATATAGAAATTTATAATGATTTGAAATTTATTGAAATTGTATTTATTTAAGAATTATACTTAAATAAGTTTGATTTGAAATGTATTGAATTTGAAATTTAAAGAAATGATTTACAACTTGAAATTTGAAAAGGATGACTTAAATGGATATTTCAAACGAATAAATATTTAAGTGAGATCTTTTGTTTATATAAATTGTAAATTGAAATTGTATTCAAATGTCATGGATATGTTAAGTTAATATTTCAAAACTAAATAATTGTAAAGTGAATCTGATAGGTATATAAATTTATCGAATTTAGTTTTGAAATGTTGAATATTTAAAGCTTTGAAATATATTAAAATTGAAATGGCTTATTTTATGGTTCAGATATGTATTTGAAATCGATAATTTGAAATGGTTTATTTAGAAGCTGAATCGAGTCGAAACTAATGATTTGAGATTTGATTAAATTAAATTTTTGGAATTCGAGTTAATTTGAATCGATTTGTGAAATTCGAGGAAACTATTTTATTTTATAAAGACATTTTAATATCTAAACTGTTTAAAAGGAAAGTGTTATGATTTCCAAAATACTATGATTTCAAAGCTGTGATTTCCAATGTGTTTTGATTTTTAAAAAGACTGATTTCGAAAGCGTTGTAACTTTGGAAAGTGATATGATTTTGAAAATGGATATATTTGAAGTGAAATGATATCGTATTAAATTGGGTTTTGAAATGATAATGATTTTGGTTTGAAGTATAAACTATTTTGAAACGACCAAGGTGTTATAATAACGATTGGTTGGCAAAGAGACCGGGATCGGATATGGACATACTCTCTGTCGATACCGAAAACCACTTTGACAACCGTGTACGCGGTGGAGATTCCAGAATGAAGTAGGATGGTGGTGACGTTCTTAAGGTATGTTACATGGACCCAACTCCCGTGAGTTGGCATAAGGTGGCTAAAACAGGAGCGATCTCGGACCAGTGAGGTAGCACCTCTTCTCGGACGCATTTCTTCGATTTATACTCTTACTTATGATTTGACTAGATGGCCATCCTCCGATTTGGGAATGTTGTTCGAGGTGGAACGGTAGTGGCTGCTATGTGTATCCATCAGTCCGTGTGCGTAATTGGTATATCTACCCTGGCATTGCGTAGTTGTGCCGTGTCACCTACCATACCGAGCTTTACTACGATTATGATTTTAAGATCCGACCGCGTTAAGGTTCTCCATCCCCTTAACGCTATTTTCCGATATGATTATACTTTACTTATTTAGACACTATTATAATAGCGAATATTACTACATAGTAAATAGTTTAACGGATCCTTAGGGGATGGTTATCCCAAACATCCTTTAAGTTACTTGTATTTTAGTTGATATTTCACTTGAGTTGGATTTATTTATATAAGAATGTTAATCCTGACTCGAGTGTTTTGTGTTTTGCTTTACGCTCGGGTCAGACTGAGTGATATAGCATTTGAGACTCACCTTTGGAGTTGGAGCTTCGCTTGGAAATCCAGCTATCTATCGATCCTGCTTTCAGTTATTCCATCGATCCAGTGATGTATTCAGATCTGGTATTTGATTATTGTATTGAGACATCTATTGTATTCGAGACCTCTGTTGTATCTTGTTTAACTCTGTTATATATATAGTAGCTTCATGAACTACTATCCTTTTGTTTCCGCTGCATTATTGTTATATTACTCTGTGCCTGTGATCTGTAATTATTTTATTTACTGTATATGTTGAGTTTTGCCAAATTTTATTTACAACGCAGTATTTTGAGCAATTCAACTCCGGCATGAGTGTTTACCTATACACTTATAATGGATGCGAATGGTCCAAAATACTGGGTCGTTACATGTGGTATCAGAGCTCTGGTTTTAGGCAAAACTCAGCATATGTAGTAAATTCAATTACGGAATCATTTTCGTTCGAGCTTGAATTCCTTCTTCTTTGACTCAGTTCCTTTGAATTTTGGAACGTTCACTTCGGTTCCAAAGTCCATTCGTGTCTTCCCTATTCGTGTCTTTTGATTCTGGAGTATCCCATAACTCCACTTCGAATGATCTCTATAATAAATCGGCGGTCTCGCCAATCTTCAAATAATTTGTACTGGGATGAAACTCCTTTACAATCGGTATTGATTCACCGGAGATTTCCGTATCCTCGGTTTATGATGCTGCTATCTTATGTTATACCCGAATTCTACCTCTGGTAATCGAATGTCGATTTGCTTCAGAAATCTACATCGATCTTATCTATGAAGTCACGGTTGACCCGGTTAAGGTTGCCCGCGATTTATACAACTTTATCCATCTTCCTGTTTGAAATGCAATCATCTAACCTTCGTTTCGAGTGTATCTATTTTAGATTATAATCCTCTTGGATTAGAGTCCCTCTATATTTGGATCTCTATCCTTCTGTCGGAATCCAATTCTGGAATCATCATGTGAGGGAGTGTATTTGTAATCAATATAAAATATTAAAATGTTTTATATATTGTGTTGTCTGAGTTGTTGATGTTGATTTGGATTTTCGATCGATTCGTCTGATCAACGCTATCGATAGGATTTCCAAAACACTTGAACAGAGCAAACTGACACAATATAATTTTTAAATTTGATAAACGAAATAAATTTGTATGATTATATTATAAATATATAAGAAAATTTTCTAGAGTTAAAAGTAAAATAATTTGGTTGTTGAAATGATAATATTTGATTATCATTTTATTGTCTGTAAGTCATTGACTATTGCAAAATGACTATTGTTTATAAATCCATTTGAAATTGAAATGAATTTAAATTGAGAATTTAAGAATTAAATTTCTGGTGATTTTAAACTTTATTTTAAAGTCTTAAAGGGTATATTATTTAAGTATTTTCAAGTAAAATGGTTTTCAAAGAATTTTAAATGTTTAAATCAATGCTCTTCTCGTTGTCGCTGGAAAATAATTTCGGTGATGACGGCCGCATCATCGACATTCATTTTCGAGTTTCGAAGAGGAGAAACCATTCTGTAGCTTTGCTACGGTTTTGTTTTGAAAAAAAAATATATTCGATTTGAATTTCTTCAGTATAATTTGATGTATATATATATATAAGCATCTGATTTTTAAAATTAAATTTTATTTGATATAAATATATTATATATATCTCTAAATTGTTTGAAGTAAATCGGAGATTTAAAATCTTAAATTTTAGATTAAAGATGATTTCAATTATAAACTAAAGTCAAAATTCTTGGATAAATAGTTAACTGGAAATAACTGAATTATAAAATCTTATTTGTATAATACTCAATTACATCTCAACATAACTTACCTAAAATTTCAGAAGTTAAAATGTAATTGGATAATATACAATATAATAAAATTTATAAGTAAAATTTGAGTGGTTATAATAAATGTTATATACTTAAATTTTATTATAAAGATGTTAGTAGTGAGAAATAGAATAATAATTAAATTGAATAATAGATGAGACAAATAAAAGTTGTTTTGCAAGAATTAATAAATTGAAATTAGATCAACTTATAGGAATACCTTGAATTTAAAATTAATTATTAAATATAAATTAATTTAAATTGTAATTTATATATGGTTTAAATTAATTTGTATGGTTTAAATATATGGAAAAAAAATTTAAGTGGAATAAACTTAATAATAATTTGGATAAAAGAATTAAATTTGTTGAATAAAAATATGAGGAAAATAAATGATTATACAAATTGATTGATTTAGAAATTGTTAGTTGAAAATGACTAGATAATAAGACAATGAATTTAGAATAGATAGATTGATTTAACTTAAGTAAAACGAAGTGGATTAAACCAAATTGTTAAATATTAATTAGTTTAATTTGAAATTTTATGGTTTAAATTAATGGTTTTATCTTGTCTTTTAATCTAATTTCTTCCTGGTTGTTTCTACTCTCCTACCTCCTTCCTTTTCGGGGACGAAAAGTTTTGAGTGGGGGAGAGTGTAACGACCCGTAAATTTCAGTGGTTTTATTTATTTAATCAATTGAATTTGTGTGAAATTTTAAACAATAAAATTTTGAAATATAAATTTGATAGTTGGAATGCGTCTAATTAAACATAGCAACTGGTAAATTTTCGTCCGAAAATGTAACGACCCCGAAATTTAAATTTATTCAAATTAATAATTTATTGAATTTTTGAGTTAAATTGAGTAATTAAATGAATTTTTGGAAAAAAAATTAGTTAATTTAATTAGAATATTGGAGCGAGTTTCCCCGATTCAAATATGAGTGAATTTGTGAATAATAAATATATAGATATATTTGACTTGAGTTTGAATTGTAAATAAATAATTTAAATGGTTTAAAATATAAATAATAATAATAATAATTAATTTTGAATTTATTATTGATGGTTTAATCAATATTTGGGGTATAAATATATATATATAGTTTTTATCCAATATAAAGTAACACATAAGATAAATATTAGAGTTGATAAATAATAATAAATTTGAAATAATATGTATAGATATATTTTTGATTGAAGTGTAGATAAATGATGATGATAATTTAAGTTAAAATAAATGAGAAATAAATAAAAAAAACAATCAAAAGAAATAAAAATATAAACAAGACAACAAGTATAAGTTGTAAACAAAACAAGAAATAAAATAAATCAAACAAATAAAAGACAAGTATTCAAGCTAATAAAATACATTCACATATGTAAAGCAAGACACCTCTAAGATACCAAAAAAATCATCTTCCCAGCCGAAAGCAAAGATAGTAGAATATCTTTGTACAAATAAACAAAGTAAAATACAAACAAACAAGGCAAAACAAATAATTAACAAGTACAAAATACAACATACCTCAGCTGAAAACAAAAAAAAGAAAGCATATAAAAACACAAAGTACTCAACAATAAATGCCATATCTCTAGCCCATAACTCCAAACACTTCAGCCATGCCTTGTATTGTACAAGAGTATCAACCTGTAATCTTCTTTATACATCAAACCTTCCACTCAGTTTTATTCATTCGAAGCTAAGGAAAAATGTCTGAAGCAAGCATCCTCTTGAAAACTTAAAACAAAAGAAATTCGACATCTCACAACAATGCAAATCGACAAAACCAGAAATCAAAGAAAGCTCCAGTTTGCAAATTTTAATAGCCTGTTCCAAAACAAGGCACCTCTGTTCTTTCTTCTTCCTGGAAATCAATTGTGAGTAACACTTTTAAACTTAGAAATAAATCAG
Organism: Allium fistulosum; assembly: GCA_030737815.1. Lineage (NCBI taxonomy): Eukaryota > Viridiplantae > Streptophyta > Magnoliopsida > Asparagales > Amaryllidaceae > Allium > Allium fistulosum. The sequence continues at coordinate 1,286,199,910 of CM060904.1, forward strand.
TTGCTTGATCAATGTCTGAAATATGTATGTTTATATGTATATATATCTATGCCTTTCTGTGTATATATATATGGATGATTGTATCTGTGTGTATGATAGTTTTCATCTGAGATTTCTCTGTTTCTTTCCAGACATCAGTTCTGTTTAAAATCCCAAATCTCTTGATATAGTTTTGGTTAGAATTTAAGCGAAAAGAAAAAAAAATATAACTGTTTGTTCAATCCTAGATTTAGATTAAAACTTTAATCAAGTTAAAATGCATTAAAAATTCAACTGGGAATCAAATGAACAGAAGCTTGAATTTGTGAAAATTTCAAATATGAAAATTGGACAATCCAGTAATATAAACTAAAACCCTGAACTAATTCGTGATTTTTAAAAGCTAAATCCTAATTTTTAGTTCAAGGATGAGGGAGCATTTCTGGTTTGACCAGAAATGATGTTTCTGAGGTATTTGGGGGATCCCTGTGGTCGGAGTGGCTGAGGTCCTTTCTAGAGGTAGGTGAGTGATCGGAGAGGCCAGGAAAAATGGTTGATGGTGATCGAATCCATCGAGGAAGTCGTGGCAGTGGTTTCATGTCTAGAACCCTAGTTTGTCTGTTGATTGGAAATGTGATCGTCGCGATTTCTAGAGACGATCGAGTTCTATCGGGTTTTGGGTAATGGAGGTGGACTGGTAGCGGAAGACGTAGCCGGAATTTCATGAACGCTGGTGGCCGAGGCGTCGAGAACGAGGCGTTGATAGGTGGATGGTGGGTTACAGTTTGTTTCCAGGTTTCGGGTTATCTCCTCGATTTTGATTCGCGCGGTGGTTGGGTGATCTGAGAGTTCGAGGAGGCTCGCGTGCGTTTGTGTGGTCGTTGACGATGTTCGCGATGGCCTACAGTGGCTGGAGTCGATGGGGTAGGTGCACGCGTGTACGTTCGTGCACCTGGAAGGTATGTGCTTTGGAGAAGAAGAAGAGGCTCGTGGTTTTGCTCGAGAGTCTGGGAAGTTTCCTCGAAGATGGGCTCGGGAAATTTGGAGGGTTACTCGAGTAGTTATATGATGTTTAAAACTGGTTAACTGTTAGTAGTTATAGGTTTTCAAATTTTAAACTTAAGAGAGTAGATTTTTTAAACAGTTTTATAAAAAGGAATTTAAACATAGTTTTTGAAATTTAAGACAAATGAATTTGGTTAAACTTCTTATATAAGTTACTTTAACTATACTAAATTGTTTCCTTAAACATTTAGTTAAGAAATCTTGAAATTCGTTTAATTTAAATTTGATTACGAAAGATTTAAAAGTTATTTTCAATCTTAAAATTTGAAATGAAATAAAAAGGAAATTAACTACTTGAAAGTAAAGTACTTAATAGAAGTAATCATGGTAAATCAACTAATAATTTAAGTTTGATTAATAAGTAATTAAAGAATAATTAATTTAAGGATGATTAATTACTTAAAAATATTCACTTAATGAAAGTAATTAAGGGACTAATTACTTATTTCAACAAATTTTGATATTTTGATTAATTAAAATTTATTTATTTTAGTTTAATTTATTTAAGGAAACCATTTGATAATTGGATGAGTGTAATTACTTAGTTGAATAAATAAAGATAATTACTTAAGGAAGTAGTTAATGATAATTACTGGAATGAAATGAGTGAAGATGATTTATAAATGAAGTAATTTGGGTAATTACCTTTGTAGTTTATTAAAGTATTAACTTATGGAGATAATTTATTAGGGATAATTAATTTATTAAATGAGCAATTAAGGAAAAATTAATTAAGATGATTAATAAAGTAATTTATATCTAATGAGTTGTAATTAATAAATCAGAATTGGATAATAAATTCATAAGTAAATAAATTTGATTGGAAACAAATTGAATTAATTAGGATTAAACAATTAATTTATACTACTTATAAATGACTATTGAATACTTGACCTTACTTATGAATGTTTGAATTCTATTGGATGACTTGATTGTTTGATATACCTGATATATGATGCTCAGTGATACGTCCCGATTTATATTGTGATCTGTGATTTCTGATTCATTGATATATTGTTATATGAATATGAAACCTTTGGCCGTAAAACGGCACTTGAATTTCGATGCGACAGGGAGTCGGATTCCAGTTGGATATCCGAAACCCACATCGAATTGTATTGATGAATCTTTGTGACTGATAAATTTATTTTATCTATGAATCTGTGAATGAAGATAAGCGTTATTGATTATACCGCTTATCGATATATCTGTGATGATTGATGTTGTGCACTATTGTGTGTGAAACCCCTGGACTACACTTCTACACACACAAATATGGATTTCACGTGGAAATCGGTTAAGTCACAGATGATTTAAAATTGATGATTTTGAAATTGAAAATTTTATTTCAATTGATTTTGAAATTAGAAATTTGAAAGCTTTTGAAACGGAATTTCAAAGATAAAAGTTATTTTGAATAACTTAACCGAGTTTTGAAAATATTAATAGTTTGATTTAAATTTGAATTCAAGTTTGAAATTGAATCTTATGATTTGAAACTAGGGATTAAAGATGATATAAATGTGTTTGTATGAATTAAACCATTTTAAAAGTATAAATTGGGAATTTGAATTTAAACCAAGGATTTTAACTTGTATAAATAAATCAGATTTCCAAAATGAAAAGTGTTTGTTTTCAAAGAATAAAAGATTTTAGATGAGAAATGAAATTCCAATTTAGGTAAAGGAATTTCAAGATTAAATTGAAAAATGGATTTTCCAAGTTATGAATGAATTCTTTTCGAAAGCTATGAATTAAATCTGTTTATTTTTAACAGATTTAATATGATGTTTTGTTAAACCGTTCGAAATGAAATTGTTTTGAAAGCTATCAGTTAAATCTTGATTTAAAGATTTAACGAGTTAATCAAATTGAAATGGAAATTGATTTGGAAAATCTGTGAATGAATCTTTTGTTTAAAAGATTAAAATGTGGAAAATTGTTTAAACCATTGAAGATTGTTAAATAAATCTTTTTGTTTAAAGATTTGAAAATGGTAATTTGTTAAATCATTTGGAAAGGAAGTTTGGGTTTAAGTTGTGACTTAATTGAAATCCCAATATCCATATGTTTTTAAAATATTGCGCACATTATTCGGGTTAGCCGGGAAAGGACCTTTGGGTCGTATAACTCATTCCGAATAGTGATACGTCGTACATGGATAGCATTTGAAGACCGGTGTTGAAGACCGGATATTTTTCGAAAATGAAAGGACAACCTGTCGAATGTCTCTGCACTGAGTCGCGCCGGTATAGAGATTTATATCACTCTTTTGTGACGGGAAGTCCGGACGTGATTGAAAGTTATCCGGAATTGCAAGGGCTTCGTGAGAAGTGCCTTCGGTTCTGTTCGAACCCGGAACAGACTTGTATGGATACATGTCTGACATTACACTTTGAGATATAAAGCTGATTTCTTTCAAATACATATCTGTTGGTGGGGGAGAATTTATTCTCTTAGCTTAACACCCTTCTCTGAGACATACGAGCTCAGAGGTTATGTAGTTGAAATTTATCAGCGATATATCCCAATTTGGTAATGTGGCATGCTGAGTGTTGCTGTGTGATGATCAATGTTTGATCATTTGTGATATGATCATTTGTTTGATCATTTATCTTTGTGATCATAGGTTGATCATCTGTTGACCCAAAGCGTGGCTTTTTAAAAAAAGCGTAGCTTTGTGGACGAGACTTCGTCGAGCCTCACAACCCGGTAATGGTCGAAACAGGAATCGTGCGGCAAGGTTTTCAGGGGTAGCTCCCCTAGGGTATGACCATTCCTTCTGGAAAAGGGTAGTATCATGGTATGGAGCCCAGATACTTACTCATGTGGATACACTTTCTTTATGATGTGTGATGTTGGATACCGAGCTCGGATAAAGGTCCCAAAGGACCGGGGGTGGCATATCTGAGGTTTCTTTTATCCCTTGGGAAAAGGGGTTGCCGGCCTTGTTTGGCAGAGAACAGTGGTTCTCGGAACGTCCCGCCAGAGGCGTTTCTTTCGTGGAATAGGAAGTTCCTTAGCCTGACCATTTGTTGGAAATCCAAACAAAACAATACGAGCCCTGTACGGTTTTAGTTGTATTACCTGCCATGGAATGTGGTGGTAACCTGCTATTGAACATGGTAGCTATAGTAGGCATAAGTGCGAAATGTCTATGCTGGCTAAGATTTATATTCTACTTTCGAAATTGTTTTCTACACTATGCACTAGTAATAATATCAAATGATTTGATTTTGCGTAGTAAGCATCTTTGACTATCATAAGAAGAAATCTCCTCCAATTCTGCGTTTGCATTGTGTGTGGTGGGAGGTCTTATGGTAGTTTCATTTTCCAAAAGCATTGCGAATTGACTTTAAAATTCTCTGCTATTTGTTTTAAAGATAAACTGTTTTTGTTGCTCACACCAGTCCCATGACTGATCCGGAGTTTATTGTTTCTTTTCTAAACTCTGGATGCTCAAAATTTTTCTACACGAGCAGTCTAGAGTTGGGTTTTTCAGATAGTCAGATTAGTAGGTTATCTGGAGCTAGTTCAGTCTTTGGATCGGACTGCACTTGCTTATCTTTGTGCCTCGTTATTGGGAGTTCGAGCTATTTCTGGATTAGTGCTTTGAAGATGGAGATTATCCGCTGCTGATGTTATCGTTTTCTTTTCCGCTGCTATTTGTTGTATCATATCTCTGATGTATATTGATATTCATTGTATCATTCTGTTGTATCAGATATTGTATATCAATGTATTATTCATTTCTTCCGCTGTGTTATTTACTTAACTGTGTTATAAGCTCCGGTGACTCGGATTTGAACGCTCGAATCTACGACATTCGAGTACGATGTAAAGTATGGATGTCGATTTTCGAACGCGAAAATCCGGATCGTTACATTTGGTATCAGAGCCAGGTTTCGATCCTGGGACCTGTGGGTTATGACATGTAACGTATCGGGTTTTGCCCGCTCGAAAATCGACATCCATACTTTACATCGTACTCGAATGTCGTAGATTCGAGCGTTCAAATCCGAGTCGCCGGAGCTTATAACACAGTTAAGTAAATAACACAGCGGAAGAAAAGAATAATACATTGATATACAATATCTGATACAACAGAGTGATACAATGAATATCAATACACATCAGAGATATGATACAAGAAATAGCAGCGGAAAAGAAAAGATAACAACAGCAGCGGAACAATATCAATAGAAATGATAACTCCAAAATTATCTTTAGACAAGAATGAATCCACAACTCTAAGATAAGCAACTCCGATGAATGAACTAGCTCCAGATAATCTACTAAACCTGAATATCTGAAAAGAAACCCAACTCTAGACTGCTCGTGTGGAAAATTATGAGCACCCAGAGTTTAGGAAGGGAACAATAAACTCCGGATCAGTCATGGGACTGGTGTGAGCAACAGAAACAATTTAACTTTAAACAACAGCAAAAGAATTTTAAACATTGAAATCCGCAATGCTTTTTAGAAAATGAAACTACCATAAGACCTCCCGCCACACACACAATGCAAACGCAGAATTGGAGGAGATTTCTTCTTATGATAGTCAAACATGCTTACTACGCAAATCATTGGATATTATCATTAGTGCATAGTGCAGAAAACATTTCGAAAGTATAATATTAATCTTAGCCAACATACGACCAGTATCGTATGCCTACTATAGCTACCATCTAAACAGTGGTGACCACCGTACGTAAATGGCAGGTTCTACAACTAAAACCGTACAAGTTCCGTATTGGAGAAATGGATTTCCAACAAATGGTCAGGCTAAGGAACTTCCTTCCGCCGCATGGGAACGCCTCTGGCGGGACGCCCCGAGAGACAAACTGCTCTCTGCCAACAAAGCCGGGTTACCCCTGTAACAGGTAACTCACGAATATGCCATCCCCCGGTCCTTTGGGACCTTTATCCGAGCGCTCGTAACCATCATCACACATCATAAAGAAGGTGTATCCACATGAGTAAGTATCTGGGCTCCATACCATGATACCACCCCTTTCCAGAAGGAAATGACATACCCTAAAGGGCGCGACCCTCATAACCTTGCCGCAACGATCCTGTTTCGACCATTTCCGGGTTGTGAGGCCCTGACGAAGTCTCGTCCACAAAGCTACGCTTTTTCAAAAAGCCACGCTTTGGGTCAACAGATGATCAACCTATGATCACAAAGATAAATGATCAAACAAATGATCATATCACAAATGATCAAACGATGATCATCACACAGCTACACTCAGCATGTCACATTACCAAATTGGGATATATCACTGATAACCTTCAACTACATAACCTCTGAGCTCGTACGTCTCAGAGAAGGGTGTTAAGCTAAGAGAATAAATTCTCCGCCACCAACAGAAATGTATTTGAAAGAAATCTGCTTTATATCTCAAAGTGTAATGTCAGACATACAATCCATACAAGTCTGTTCCGGGATCGAACAGAACCGAAGGCACTTCTCACGAAGCCCTTGCAATTCCGGATAATTTCCAATCACGTCCGGACTTCCCATCACAAAGGGTGATCAAATCTCTATATTGGGGACCAGTCGATGCAGAGACATTCGACGAGTTGTCCTTTCGTTTTCGAAAATATCCGGTCTTCACACCGGTCTTCAAATGCTATCCATATACGACGTATCATTATTCGGAATGGGTTATATGACACAAATGTCTTTTCCCGGTTAACCCGAATAACGAGCGCAATCTTTAAAACATATGGATATGGGATTTTGATTTAGTCACAACTTAATAATTCAACTTCTTTTCTTCAAATGGTTTAACAAATTACCATTTTAAATCTTTTAAACAAAAAGATTTATTTACAGAGTTCACTTAATTTCCACAAAGATTCATTCACAGTTTTTCCAAAACAATTTCTGTTTCAATTGGATTAACTCGTTAAATCTTTAAAATAAAGATTCAACTTATAGCTTTCAAAACAATTCCATTTTAATGGTTTAAACAAATCATCATTTTAAATCTGTTAAAAATAAACAGATTTAATTCATAGCTTTCAAAAAAAAATTCATTCATAACTGGAAAACCCTTTTTCAATTCATTCTTGAAATTCCTTAAATTAAACTGGAATTTCATTTCTTATCTGAAAACTTTTATTCTTTTGAAAACAACAGTTTTCATTTCAGAAGATCTGATTCATTTATACGAGTTAAAGTCTTGGGTTAAATCCAAATTCTCAAACCAATATTTTAAAATGGTTCAAATTCATAGAAAACACATTTATAATATCTTTAATCCCTAGTTCCAAATCATAGGATTCAATTCCCAACTTGAATTCAAATTTAAATCAAATTATTTAAATTTCAAAACTCGATTAAGTTGTTCAAAATAACTTTTATCTTTGAAATTCCATTTCAAAAGCTTTTCACTTTTAAACCCAAATTTCTAATTTCAAAATCAATTGAAATTTAAAATTTCAATTTCAAAAACATTAAATTTAAATTATCTGTGACTTAACCGATTTCCACGTGAAATCCATATTTGTGTGTGTAATAGTGTAGTCCGGGGGTCTAACACACAATAGTGCAACATCAATCATCACAGATATATCGATAAGCGGTATAATCGATAACGCTTATCTTCATTCACAGATTCATAGATAAAATAAATTTATCGGTCACAAATATTCACAATTATAATTCGATGTGGGTTTCGGATAACCAACTGGAATCCGACTCCCTGTCGCATCGAAATTCAAGTGTCGTTTACGGGTCAAGGGTTTCATATTCACATAACAATATATACATCACAGATAAGTAAATTACAGATCACAACATAAATCAGGGTATATTACAAAACATCATATATCAGGGATATCAAACAATCCAACATTCAATAGAATCCAAACATCCATAAGTTAATCAACTGATAAATTTAAATCGGATTAATTACTTATGAATAATTTATAATCCTGGTTAATTAATATTAATTAATTACAACCATCTTAATTGATTAACCTTTGATAAATTAAGTAACCTAAAAAAATTAATCACCTTAATTAATCTATCCTGAATTAATTGTTCTTTAATCATTTGATTAATCAATCAACTTTGAATTATTAAATGATCCTTAAATCAATCTTTAATAATTGATCTCATTAATTTATCATTTTAGGATAATTGAGTGATTTTATTTTTTGATTGCTTTTATTAATAAAACCTCAAGTATTTAAGGTAAATCATTCATCTCAACTATCCCCTAATTACATCTTCCAATTTAATTTGGAACACTTAGTATAATTTAAATGATTAACTTAATAAGACTAAAACAAGTTTCAGAGTCTTTTAAATTTAAAATTTGAAGTTTGAAACTTATTAAATACTTTTCTTCTAGCACTTCATAAACTAAATCCTTTAATTTCCTAAAAACTTGCTAAACTATCAGGCTCAGGAAACTCGAGAGTTTTTTTCTTTTATTTTTAAAAACCGTCATACTTTCACTTTTATACTTCAGTTAGAAAAACCCAAGACTTCCCCTGTTTAAAACTCGAGTTACACTTCGAGTTAATCACCCCATCCTCCTGAATTCCATGTGCGTTCTTCTTCTTCTCCCCTCTTTTTTTTCCTTTTGTTTCTTTCCCATAGTTTAAGTTTTACCTAAGCTATGAATTAAAGCATCAGGTTCAAAATTTACGCACGCGATCAATACCCCCGAAGCGACCCACCTCAAAACTCGAGCACGACTCGAGATCATACCATCATCAACGAAGTTGACACGCCCTCCTGCCGTACACGTGCACGGCGACACGCGAGGCTCTGGCGAACTTCCCAGGTCACCAGCAAGTCACAATTTACTTGAAAACTTGAAATCCAAGTTCGAATCGTCCTCAAAAATTTCGAATAAAAAAAATGCCTTCTGCTCGAACCCTATAGTTTACTACAGTCGACACTTCCACCTCGCCACCGTCACTCACGCCACCGAAGTCGCCCAAATCTCGTCCACACCTCAACAACACGACAACTAACTATCCACCAAGAATTCGTGACACTCGGTCACGTATAGAAGTTACACTCGGCATATTACTGACATGGACAAAAACTAGAACGCAAACCCTACAACGATCTCGTTTCAAAAATTTACTCAATAGGAAATCTTTCTGATAATTTTTACGAAATCACAGGTACTTAAGCTTGCTCCAATTCAAATTTCAACCTTTTACATTGATTCAATTTCCTGGAATAGGTGGAAATGCAGTTTTATTTCAAATTCGAACTACACTTAAACCCTTTATCTAAAAATCATAATTTTTACTTTAAAAATCATATTTTTGTATAAGAGTTCAGTTTGTAACCCTGAATTCAAGAATTAAGAAGTTCTAAATTTGACAAATTTAAAGTCTTGGTCTGTTCTTTTAATTTACAGAGATAATACTAAATTGTTTTAGCTTAAATAAAATTTTAAACTAAAGTTTATAATAAAACAACCAATTTTTATTTAAAGCCTGTATCCAAATTATGCTTAGATCAAGAGATTTGGATTTGTTTGTAAATTTGGTCTAAAAAGAACAAAAACCAGAACAAAGATATAGGCATGGACAGAGTTACATATTCACACTTACATATACCCAGGAACAACAACATACATATTTTCCAGATATGAACTTCAAACAAATTTTAGATACTTAGGTTTTCAAAGGTGAAGGTTACTCACCTGGAAAGAAGAACAGAGACAGTGAACAGACAGAGCTTTTATCTTTTGCTCTGAAATGATACATAAATTTGATCTGCTTTTGCTTGTTCGAGTTGTAGTTTGTTTAAGATTTAGTTGATATTACTTCAGGTTGGCTTAGCTTGGAATGAACTTGAATTTGCTTCTTGAATTCACTACATATTTTGAAAACTGCAGTTCCGTTTCTCCTGTAATCTCTTTTTCTTGTTTGTTGAATTAAAGTTGAGTGATGATGTTTGTTGCATACCCAGGTTGAGATGATATCACTTCATTTTTTTCATTTTTATTTTCTTTCAGTTATGATGGACGAACTAAAATGAGAGTTTTATGTATATATGAAAAGATGATGTTTGCAGGCTGGTATGGTTAATACAACAGTGTGATATTATACTGTTGGTACCACAAGCATTGCTGAGATATCTTGCATTTAATGCATGAAGTATGTTGCATTTATGATATGTACAAATTCATATTTTTTTTGTTCTTTGCTTCTTTCGGCTGAGAGGTTATAGGTATGTTGCATTAAATGAAATGGTCCTTTTATCTTTGTTTATGCTTGCTTACATTTTTATTTTACAGGCATTATTCTACTTGCCTTTCATCTCTTTGTCTTGGCTGCAGCTTTGTTTTCTTGCTTTCATACACTTGTTTCATTTTATTCATCTTTATACTTATAGTTTTATTTATTTTATATACTTTTGTTCTATTATTTTAAATGAGATTCTATAATTATTTTACTTCATATTTATTAGCTTAAGTATTTTTTATTTGCTTTTATTATTTTATATAACTATAAATTTGTTTAAAATATTTGTTCGAAACAAACATTTATTCGTTTCGGGGAAACTCGAATTCATTTATCGATAAATTTTACAATTTTTTATTCAAAAATTCTTTTAATTATCTATTTAAATTAAATTAAATTTCGGGGTCGTTACAAATTTCCCCCCTTAAAAGAATTTCGTCCTCGAAATTCGCAGGCACGAAAACAACACAGATAGATAGATTCGATCTCCTATAACTCCTCAAACACAAGATATGGATTCCAAACACAAGTTAGAATATCTCAGAATACATACCAATTTGTCCCTCTTCGGACTTTGGTATTCACAAGAAATTTCAATAAAATTTCAAATTTTGGTTTCAAACGAAATTGTTTTATTGATACAATTCAATTTATCCTTCATATTCTATTAATCAATTTAACTCAATTTAAAATTTCCAATTTCAAATTCATTAAGATATAAATCGAAAAACTGATAAGAAACCGATGAAGATACGAAGTAAGGATTTTCTACAATGATTCGTAGAGCCATCGTCATATCGAAACTACTTCTGGAGCTGCCACGAAGAAATCAAAAGGATTTGGAAACGAATCAAAGAAAATTGATAGAGAAAGATTGTTTCCACTGTTGCAGGGTATTGACCATTTATAGTCGTACTTCCCTGTCCTCTATCTCGTCCTCTTCTTGCACTCATACTCACTATCAGTGGATAGCAAGAGAATTTACTGAGACGTTCAGACGGATATCTTAAGGATTACTCATTCTAGAGTTTACTTCACTCTATCTCTAATGAGCTACTTAACGTGTTATACTCCTGAGCTAAAGTTCAACCTTAGCTCTGATACCAAATGTAACGTCCCAGGGGTTCTCGCTTCGCAGTTTGGTGGCGAACGGGGGACTCTTACCCCTACATGTCCCTGAGAGGGATGGGTTGGTTAGGCGAAGGCCGTGACAGTCGAGAGGCTGGCCGTAAAAGTAAATGCGAGGTGCCGGTGTAAGCCACGGTGGGACTGGGATGGTTGCAAAGCCTACCGGTGGCCGCTGTCTGCGGATCGTTACATTTGGTATCAGAGCTAAGGTTGAACTTTAGCTCAGGAGTATAACACGTTAAGTAGCTCATTAGAGATAGAGTGAAGTAAACTCTAGAATGAGTATATCCTTAAGATATCCGTCTAAATGTCTCAGTAAATTCTCTTACTATCCACTGATAGTGAGTATGAGTGCAAGAAGAGGACGAGATAGGGGACATGGGGATACGACTATAAATGGTCAATACCCTGCAATAGTGGAAACAACTTTCTCTATCAATTTTCTTTGATTCGTCTTTCCAAATTCTTTTGATTTCTTCGTATCAGCTACAAGAAGCAGTTTCGGTGTGATGATGGCTCTACAAATCGTTGTAGAAAATTCTTACTTCGTATCTTCATCGATTTCTTATCAGCTTTTTAATTTAAACCTTAATGAATTTGAAATTGGAAATTTTAAATTAAAGTTAAATTGATTAATAGAATATGAAGGCTAATTTGAATTAAATCAATAAAGGATATCGTTTGAAACAAAATTTGAAATTTTATTATAATTTCTTGTGAATACCAAAGTCCGAAGAGGGATAAATTGGTATGTATTCTGAGATATTCCGACTTGAATTCGGAATCCGTATCTTGTGTTTGAGGAATTCTAGGAGATCGAATCTGTCTATCTCTTTGCTATTTCGTGCCTGCGAATTTCGAGGACGAAATTCTTTTAAGGGGGGGAATTTGTAACGACCCCGAAATTTAAATTTATTCAAATTAATAATTTATTGAATTTTTGAGTTAAATTGAGTAATTAAATGAATTTTTGGAAAAAAAATTAGTTAATTTAATTAGAATATTGGAGCGAGTTTCCCCGATTCAAATATGAGTGAATTTGTGAATAATAAATATATAGATATATTTGACTTGAGTTTGAATTGTAAATAAATAATTTAAATGGTTTAAAATATATATAATAATAATAATTAATTTTGAATTTATTATTGATGGTTTAATCAATATTTTGGGTATAAATATATATATAGTTTTTATCCAATATAAAGTAACACATAAGATAAATATTAGAGTTGATAAATAATAATAAATTTGAAATAATATGTATAGATATATTTTTGATTGAAGTGTAGATAAATGATGATGATAATATAAGTTAAAATAAATGAGAAATAAATAAAAAAACAAACAAAAGAAATAAAAATATAAACAAGACAACAAGTATAAGTTGTAAACAAAACAAGAAATAAAATAAATCAAACAAATAAAAGACAAGTATTCAAGCTAATAAAATACATTCACATATGTAAAGCAAGACACCTCTAAGATACCAAAAAAATCATCTTCCCAGCCGAAAGCAAAGATAGTAGAATATCTTTGTACAAATAAACAAAGTAAAATACAAACAAACAAGGCAAAACAAATAATTAACAAGTACAAAATACAACATACCTCAGCTGAAAACAAAAAAAAAGAAAGCATATAAAAACACAAAGTACTCAATAATAAATGCCATATCTCTAGCCCATAACTCCAAACACTTCAGCCATGCCTTGTATTGTACAAGAGTATCAACCTGTAATCTTCTTTATACATCAAACCTTCCACTCAGTTTTATTCATTCGAAGCTAAGGAAAAATGTCTGAAGCAAGCATCCTCTTGAAAACTTAAAACAAAAGAAATTCGACATCTCACAACAATGCAAATCGACAAAACCAGAAATCAAAGAAAGCTCCAGTTTGCAAATTTTAATAGCCTGTTCCAAAACAAGGCACCTCTGTTCTTTCTTCTTCCTGGAAATCAATTGTGAGTAACACTTTTAAACTTAGAAATAAATTAGTTGCTTGATCAATGTCTGAAATATGTATGTTTATATGTATATATATCTATGCCTTTCTGTGTATATATATATGGATGATTGTATGTGTGTGTATGATAGTTTTCATCTGAGATTTCTCTGTTTCTTTCCAGACATCAGTTCTGTTTAAAATCCCAAATCTCTTGATATAGTTTTGGTTAGAATTTAAGCGAAAAGAAAAAAAATATATAACTGTTTGTTCAATCCTAGATTTAGATTAAAACTTTAATCAAGTTAAAATGCATTAAAAATTCAACTGGGAATCAAATGAACAGAAGCTTGAATTTGTGAAAATTTCAAATATGAAAATTGGACAATCCAGTAATATAAACTGAAACCCTGAACTAATTCGTGATTTTTAGAAGCTAAATCCTAATTTTTAGTTCAAGGATGAGGGAGCATTTCTGGTTTGACCAGAAATGATGTTTCTGAGGTATTTGGGGGATCCCTGTGGTCGGAGTGGCTGAGGTCCTTTGTAGAGGTAGGTGAGTGATCGGAGAGGCCAGGAAAAATGGTTGATGGTGATCGAATCCATCGAGGAAGTCGTGGCAGTGGTTTCATGTCTAGAACCCTAGTTTGTCTGTTGATTGGAAATGTGATCGTCGCGATTTCTAGAGACGATCGAGTTCTATCGGGTTTTGGGTAATGGAGGTGGACTGGTAGCGGAAGACATAGCCGGAATTTCATGAACGCTGGTGGCCGAGGCGTTGAGAACGAGGCGTTGATAGGTGGATGGTGGGTTACAGTTTGTTTCCAGGTTTGGGGTTATCTCCTCGATTTTGATTCGCGCGGTGGTTGGGTGATCTGAGAGTTCGAGGAGGCTCGCGTGCGTTTGTGTGGTCGTTGATGATGTTCGCGATGGCCTACAGTGGCTGGAGTCGATGGGGTAGGTGCGCGCGTGTACGTTCGTGCACCTGGAAGGTATGTGCTTTGGAGAAGAAGAAGAGGCTCGTGGTTTTTCTCGAGAGTCTGGGAAGTTTCCTCGAAGATGGGCTCGGGAAATTTGGAGGGTTACTCGAGTAGTTATATGATGTTTAAAACTGGTTAACTGTTAGTAGTTACAGGTTTTCAAATTTTAAACTTAAGAGAGTAGATTTTTTAAACAGTTTTATAAAAAGGAATTTAAACATAGTTTTTGAAATTTAAGACAAATGAATTTGGTTAAACTTCTTATATAAGTTACTTTAACTATACTAAATTGTTTCCTTAAACATTTAGTTAAGAAATCTTGAAATTCGTTTAATTTAAATTTGATTACGAAAGATTTAAAAGTTATTTTCAATCTTAAAATTTGAAATGAAATAAAAAGGAAATTAACTACTTGAAAGTAAAGTACTTAATAGAAGTAATCATGGTAAATCAACTAATAATTTAAGTTTGATTAATAAGTAATTAAAGAATAATTAATTTAAGGATGATTAATTACTTAAAAATATTCACTTAATGAAAGTAATTAAGGGACTAATTACTTATTTCAACAAATTTTGATATTTTGATTAATTAAAATTTATTTATTTTAGTTTAATTTATTTAAGGAAACCATTTGATAATTGGATGAGTGTAATTACTTAGTTGAATAAATAAAGATAATTACTTAAGGAAGTAGTTAATGATAATTACTGGAATGAAATGAGTGAAGATGATTTATAAATGAAGTAATTTGGGTAATTACCTTTGTAGTTTATTAAAGGATTAACTTATGGAGATAATTTATTAGGGATAATTAATTTATTAAATGAGCAATTAAGGAAAAATTAATTAAGATGATTAATAAAGTAATTTATATCTAATGAGTTGTAATTAATAAATCAGAATTGGATAATAAATTCATAAGTAAATAAATTTGATTGGAAACAAATTGAATTAATTAGGATTAAATAATTAATTTATACTACTTATAAATGACTATTGAATACTTGACCTTACTTATGAATGTTTGAATTCTATTGGATGACTTGATTGTTTGATATACCTGATATATGATGCTCAGTGATACGTCCCGATTTATATTGTGATCTGTGATTTCTGATTCTGTGATATATTGTTATATGAATATGAAACCTTTGGCCGTAAAACGGCACTTGAATTTCGATGCGACAGGGAGTCGGATTCCAGTTGGATATCCGAAACCCACATCGAATTGTATTGATGAATCTTTGTGACTGATAAATTTATTTTATCTATGAATCTGTGAATGAAGATAAGCGTTATTGATTATACCGCTTATCGATATATCTGTGATGATTGATGTTGTGCACTATTGTGTGTGAAACCCCTGGACTACACTTCTACACACACAAATATGGATTTCACGTGGAAATCGGTTAAGTCACAGATGATTTAAAATTGATGATTTTGAAATTGAAAATTTTATTTTAATTGATTTTGAAATTAGAAATTTGAAAGCTTTTGAAACGGAATTTCAAAGATAAAAGTTATTTTGAATAACTTAACCGAGTTTTGAAAATATTAATAGTTTGATTTAAATTTGAATTCAAGTTTGAAATTGAATCTTATGATTTGAAACTAGGGATTAAAGATGATATAAATGTGTTTGTATGAATTAAACCATTTTAAAAGTATAAGTTGGGAATTTGAATTTAAACCAAGTATTTTAACTTGTATAAATGAATCAGATTTCCAAAATGAAAACTGTTTGTTTTCAAAGAATAAAAGCTTTTAGATGAGAAATGAAATTCCAATTTAGGTAAAGGAATTTCAAGATTAAATTGAAAAATGGATTTTCCAAGTTATGAATGAATTCTTTTCGAAAGCTATGAATTAAATCTGTTTATTTTTAACAGATTTAATATGATGTTTTGTTAAACCATTCGAAATGAAATTGTTTTGAAAGCTATCAGTTAAATCTTGATTTAAAGATTTAACGAGTTAATCAAATTGAAATGGAAATTGATTTGGAAAATCTGTGAATGAATCTTTTGTTTAAAAGATTAAAATGTGGAAAATTGTTTAAACCATTGAAGATTGTTAAATAAATCTTTTTTTTAAAGATTTGAAAATGGTAATTTGTTAAATCATTTGGAAAGGAAGTTTGGGTTTAAGTTGTGACTTAATTGAAATCCCAATATCCATATGTTTTTAAAATATTGCGCACATTATTCGGGTTAGCCGGGAAAGGACCTTTGGGTCGTATAACTCATTCCGAATAGTGATACGTCGTACATGGATAGCATTTGAAGACCGGTGTTGAAGACCGGATATTTTTCGAAAATAAAAGGACAACCTGTCGAATGTCTCTGCACTGAGTCGCGCCGGTATAGAGATTTATATCACTCTTTTGTGACGGGAAGTCCGGACGTGATTGAAAGTTATCCGGAATTGCAAGGGCTTCGTGAGAAGTGCCTTCGGTTTTGTTCGAACCCGGAACAGACTTGTATGGATACATGTCTGACATTAAACTTTGAGATATAAAGCCGATTTCTTTCAAATACATATCTATTGGTGGCGGAGAATTTATTCTCTTAGCTTAACACCCTTCTCTGAGACATACGAGCTCAGAGGTTATGTAGTTGAAATTTATCAGCGATATATCCCAATTTGGTAATGTGGCATGCTGAGTGTTGCTGTGTGATGATCAATGTTTGATCATTTGTGATATGATCATTTGTTTGATCATTTATCTTTGTGATCATAGGTTGATCATCTGTTGACCCAAAGCGTGGCTTTTTAAAAAAAGCGTAGCTTTGTGGACGAGACTTCGTCGAGCCTCACAACCCGGTAATGGTCGAAACAGGAATCGTGCGGCAAGGTTTTCAGGGGTAGCTCCCCTAGGGTATGACCATTCCTTCTGGAAAAGGGTAGTATCATGGTATGGAGCCCAGATACTTACTCATGTGGATACACTTTCTTTATGATGTGTGATGTTGGATACCGAGCTCGGATAAAGGTCCCAAAGGACCGGGGGTGGCATATCTGAGGTTTCTTTTATCCCTTGGGAAAAGGGGTTGCCGGCCTTGTTTGGCAGAGAACAGTGGTTCTCGGAACGTCCCGCCAGAGGCGTTTCTTTCGTGGAATAGGAAGTTCCTTAGCCTGACCATTTGTTGGAAATCCAAACAAAACAATACGAGCCCTGTACGGTTTTAGTTGTATTACCTGCCATGGAATGTGGTGGTAACCTGCTATTGAACATGGTAGCTATAGTAGGCATAAGTGCGAAATGTCTATGCTGGCTAAGATTTATATTCTACTTTCGAAATTGTTTTCTACACTATGCACTAGTAATAATATCAAATGATTTGATTTTGCGTAGTAAGCATCTTTGACTATCATAAGAAGAAATCTCCTCCAATTCTGCGTTTGCATTGTGTGTGTGGTGGGAGGTCTTATGGTAGTTTCATTTTCCAAAAGCATTGCGAATTGACTTTAAAATTCTCTGCTATTTGTTTTAAAGATAAACTGTTTTTGTTGCTCACACCAGTCCCATGACTGATCCGGAGTTTATTGTTTCTTTTCTAAACTCTGGATGCTCAAAATTTTTCTACACGAGCAGTCTAGAGTTGGGTTTTTCAGATAGTCAGATTAGTAGGTTATCTGGAGCTAGTTCAGTCTTTGGATCGGACTGCACTTGCTTATCTTTGTGCCTCGTTATTGGGAGTTCGAGCTATTTCTGGATTAGTGCTTTGAAGATGGAGATTATCCGCTGCTGATGTTATCGTTTTCTTTTCCGCTGCTATTTGTTGTATCATATCTCTGATGTATATTGATATTCATTGTATCATTCTGTTGTATCAGATATTGTATATCAATGTATTATTCATTTCTTCCGCTGTGTTATTTACTTAACTGTGTTATAAGCTCCGGCGACTCGGATTTGAACGCTCGAATCTACGACATTCGAGTACGATGTAAAGTATGGATGTCGATTTTCGAACGCGAAAATCCGGATCGTTACAGAAAATATGAAAAATTATTTCGCGCGTAAAATTTACTTCAATTTTATCAGTTAAAATTTGGTGATAATAAAATGTTTTTCAAACCTAAATATTTTTACATAGAAAATTCTAAACCATCTTCTGAGCAAGATGTCAGTTTGTCGTTTTTCCAAATTTGGACATCTATTGCTCCGTCGATCTTATTTTCGGCAAAATAGCAGCATTTCGTACCGATATCGATTTTTGATCGGATGATCGTACCACTAATATCTGTGTACCGTTTTGATCGTCTCGTCGTGCTGATCTACACGATATATTCAACTCTGCAATTTGAGATCCGGTACGTGTCGAAAAGAATGAACAGTTCACCGTAACGGTACCGAATCTTGACTTTACATTTTTTCCCTTAGACTTCAAATCTATAACGTACAGCCCAACAACAATAAATTGGTTTAATAATTCTCCAGAAATCAAGGGGTGACCAATTCTATTCCTACTGTTCAGTATTTGTGGACCTATTCTTTCGTTGTCTATTCCCATTCACGGTTGCTATTCCCATTCACGGTTGCTTCAAAGATGAGAAAATTATTATTTGCAACCTGTTCCATTTCTTATTCTCTCTAAAATCTTGTCCTCTTCCTTTAATTTATTCTTCTACCTGGCTGTCACTTCTCCTTCCTCTCGTTTCCTTTTGCAAACTCTTCATAACTTTGCTTTCTGCCAATTTCCTTTTTCTCTGTTCATTTACAAAAGGAAAAGCAAGTATATATTCTAGCCCTCAACACTCGGCAGCCTACCCCTATAGCCGCTTCCAAGCACCACCGCCTTCACGTCACCCTAACAGCCTCGCTCGAGCCTTCCTCCACCCAACACACCTACCTGCCTCCAACCCCACGACTGAGATCACCACCTCCGAGCCTCCTACCCCAGACCACCGTGCCTCCTACCCCAGCCACCATGTTTCCTCCTTCCTCTGCCGAAGCCAAGTCTGCTACCGTGCCACCTCTTCCCCGAGCCAGTCGAACCCATCACCACCTAGAATCCAACCCTCCGATCTTCGCTCCATGGCAGGTTCGAGCCTCCGCCCTGGCAAGGCCTTCGCCGATCTTGGTTCCCAAGGCCGAACCCAGACTCGCAAGCGCATCCGTCGTGGTTTACTTGTCTACCGCGTCTCCTCCTCTCCTCCCCTCCATCCCGATGGGGCCGCAAGCACAGCGAGCATTTTTCTTCCCTCACCGTTCCTCTAGCTTGTAGCCAAGAGCAACCCTGTATATATATGTGGTGAGTAATATTTTTGTTTTGCAAATTATTGGTTTTAAAATTATATAGCATTGTTTAATTCATAAAGTATATATATATTATGTTCGTATCTTATCTTATATAAAGGCATATGTACGGTTTCTGTAAATATATTGTTTGAAAGCTAATATATCATTATGGTCACGTATGATTTTGGAACCTGTCATTTATATATATATATTAAAGTCATATATAGTCGGCTGTATCACATATATATAATAGTTTGTTATATTGTATGTATATTAGTTTATTTTAGTACATTTCAAGGTATATATACATATAATATTAAGTACATGCGTTATATGTTATTATATATATAGGTTTAAGCTATTTGCTGCTAGTATAAAGAAAGGACCGTGTGTTTTATTGTATTATAATGTATAACTGTTTATATTAGTCCATGTGAGTTTTTCCCTACGAATGTGTTACTTTAATTTTTAAATGTATATAGATTCAAAACTAAGTTATATAGGATTCGTGTGTATATATGTTTTGAAAGGTTGTTTTCGAGTTATTTTGTTTTTGTGTTCTAAAGCTTTTGACCAATCTATATATATATATATCAGGTAGTAGTATATGTTTACTGTATATATATTATTTTATTTCTACAACATAAAGGTTATATTTATAAGGTGTTTTAATATAAATTTATATGGTCGGTTTGAGTTAGTATATGTATTATATTGGGTTATGGTTAGTTGCTCTGTAGTAAGTTATATATTTTTGGCAGTTTATATATGTATTTTATAGATTATTTTATATGACTAACTCATGTGTTTGTATCCAAATATGTTTCTTTTCTTTTCAGTTTATAAAGTGGGAAAAATAAGTTGAAATCTGTTAGTTATATATGTAAGTATATGTTAGTTATATATATGAGTTGGTTTTGAATACGTATACTGTTGGAAGAAAATGTATAAGGGGTTTCATATAAAAACTTTATATAGTATGACTGTTTGAATATGAATATAAAACATTTATGTACATATTTATAATAAGTATATGTATATAAATTCTTTGAAATATTTACTTGAATTATGTGTATTGATTTTTATTTCAAGTATAAATATTTGTAAACAAATGATTTTGAAATATATAAATAATGTATATATTTCCAGTTATAGCAAAATAATTCTGATCGGTTCTCATCGATTCCCATTTTATCAGCTTTTGGATCTGTCATGCCTGTTCCTTCAACAAATTCGTACCCATCTCACTTTGCTCTGGATTCATTGTTCATTTCCGTGTCAAATATCTCTAGCCTCGAAAGGTGAGCAATCACTCACGGTTAATGTTCTTATATTTATTAAGTTTGATTTCAATTGAAATGTCAATTGAAATATGCTGATGTTAGTTATTTACATTGTTATATATGTCATTATCTGTATCTGTTCACCTATGACATCCGACACCATTATCTGTTATGTATATTGTTGATATATGCCTGTTACTGTTGTTATTTTATTATCATATCTGTTATCACTCTGCAAGTTCCCTGTTAGTATAGAATCACTATGGGTTGAAATGATACATACCCGAACGAGCTGTAGAATAGGAGGAAATCGTTATGGGTTGAAATGATAAACCCAAGCGATTTTCAATTGAATTGAATTTGGGATTTCGGGTTGAAAAGATATATACCCGAATATGTTTTAAATTGCGGATTGAAATGATAAATATCCGTATCACTTGACCATAGGATAGAAAATTATATACAGGCACCGTTGGTCTATATATAAACGTTTTGAAAATGATTTCTATGGTTTTGAAAAGAAATATATGGTTTTGATAAATATTGATTTTAAAGATTTATTAAAGTTGATTTAATAAAGTTGATAAATAATATGTTTAAGTATTTATTTAATATCTATATTTTCAAATATAGAAATTTATAATGATTTGAAATTTATTGAAATTGTATTTATTTAAGAATTATACTTAAATAAGTTTGATTTGAAATGTATTGAATTTGAAATTTAAAGAAATGATTTACAACTTGAAATTTGAAAAGGGTGACTTAAATGGATATTTCAAACGAATAAATATTTAAGTGAGATCTTTTGTTTATATAAATTGTAAATTGAAATTGTATTCAAATGTCATGGATATGTTAAGTTAATATTTCAAAACTAAATAATTGTAAAGTGAATCTGATAGGTATATAAATTTATCGAATTTAGTTTTGAAATGTTGAATATTTAAAGCTTTGAAATATATTAAAATTGAAATGGCTTATTTTATGGTTCAGATATGTATTTGAAATCGATAATTTGAAATGGTTTATTTAGAAGCTGAATCGAGTCGAAACTAATGATTTGAGATTTGATTAAATTAAATTTTTGGAATTCGAGTTAATTTGAATCGATTTGTGAAATTCGAGGAAACTATTTTATTTTATAAAGACATTTTAATATCTAAACTGTTTAAAAGGAAAGTGTTATGATTTCCAAAATACTATGATTTCAAAGCTGTGATTTCCAATGTGTTTTGATTTTTAAAAAGACTGATTTCGAAAGCGTTGTAACTTTGGAAAGTGATATGATTTTGAAAATGGATATATTTGAAGTGAAATGATATCGTATTAAATTGGGTTTTGAAATGATAATGATTTTGGTTTGAAGTATAAACTATTTTGAAACGACCAAGGTGTTATAATAACGATTGGTTGGCAAAGAGACCGGGATCGGATATGGACATACTCTCTGTCGATACCGAAAACCACTTTGACAACCGTGTACGCGGTGGAGATTCCAGAATGAAGTAGGATGGTGGCGACGTTCTTAAGGTATGTTACGTGGACCCAACTCCCGTGAGTTGGCATAAGGTGGCTAAAACAGGAGCGATCTCGGACTAGTGAGGTAGCACCTCTTCTCGGACGCATTTCTTCGATTTATACTCTTACTTATGATTTGACTAGATGGCCATCCTCCGATTTGGGAATGTTGTTCGAGGTGGAACGGTAGTGGCTGCTATGCGTATCCATCAGTCCGTGTGCGTAATTGGTATATCTACCCTGGCATTGCCTAGTTGTGCCGTGTCACCTACCATACCGAGCTTTACTACGATTATGATTTTAAGATCCGACCGCGTTAAGGTTCTCCATCCCCTTAACGCTATTTTCCGATATGATTATACTTTACTTATTTAGACAGTATTATAATAGCGAATATTACTACATAGTAAATAGTTTAACGGATCCTTAGGGGATGGTTATCCCAAACATCCTTTAAGTTACTTGTATTTTAGTTGATATTTCACTTGAGTTGGATTTATTTATATAAGAATGTTAATCCTGACTCGACTGTTTTGTGTTTTGCTTTACGCTCGGGTCAGACTGAGTGATACAGCATTTGAGACTCACCTTTGGAGTTGGAGCTTCGCTTGGAGATCCAGCTATCTATCGATCCTGCTTTCAGTTATTCCGTCGATCCAGTGATGTATTCAGATCTGGTATTTGATTATTGTATTGAGACATCTATTGTATTCGAGACCTCTGTTGTATCTTGTTTAACTCTGTTATATATACATAGTAGCTTCATGAACTACTATCCTTTTGTTTCCGCTGCATTATTGTTATATTACTCTGTGTCTGTGATCTATAATTATTTTATTTACTGTATATGTTGAGTTTTGCCAAATTTTATTTACAACGCAGTATTTTGAGCAATTCAACTCCGGCATGAGTGTTTACCTATACACTTATAATGGATGCGAATGGTCCAAAATACTGGGTCGTTACAATATCGGACTTCGAAACACAGAAACGAACATGCTATGGAGATTAGTATGATGAGATGATCAAAATGGTATAAAGATATCAGTGGTACGATTGAATTATAAAATTTCGAAATTTCAACTGGCGGAAAATGCAAGAAAAACGCAGAAAAATAAGATCGACGGAGCTAAAGAAGTCCGAATTTGGAAAAACGACAAACTGACATCTTGATCAGAAGATGGTTTAGAATTTTTCTATGTAAAAATATTTTTGTTTTGAAATCGTTTTATTTTCATCGCTTTTTAACTGATTAAATTGAAGTAAATTTACGCGCGAAATAAACTTTTATATTTTCTGATGAAATTTTACAGTTTGCTATGTTTAATTAGACGTATTCCAAATATCAAATTTATATTTCAAAATTTTATCATTTAAAATTTCACAAAATTTCAACTAATTACGTTGTTAAAACAGTTGAAATTTTACGGGTCGTTACAATACCTTTATTTCTATGATTTTATAAAGTCAAATTTCCATACAAAAAATCAAGTTAAATAAGAATTAAATTTTAATTTCTTTAATTAAATTTTTAACTTAACAACTAAGTTTAAATTTCCAAAATATAACTTATTTCCATTTATTTTACTAAATTATAATTTCACTTTTAAACAAATTCCTCAATATTCAATTTAAGTTATATTTCCAAATTCAGCTTAAATATTCATTTATACCATATTTTAATTTATACAAAATCATTAACACTTTTAAAAATTATTATTACTTAATAAAGATCATTAAATTCATCTTTTAAATCAAATTTGTCATATTTCTGACTTTACATAAATTCCATTTATAAACAAAATCATTAATTCCAAAATTAACTTATATTTCAAATTCTACTTCACCATTTACTTAATTCACTTATTTAACTTGTAGAAAATCACAAATATTTTATAGAAATCATTTTAATAAAGTTTAAATAAAAATATCATAATATATACATTTTTAAAATATTTTAAAAATTTTAGAAAAATATATAAACCACGGGTCTGTATATAATTTTCTAGCCTAGGTCAGGTGATACGGATATGTATCATTTCAATCCGCAGTTTACAAAAAAATACCGGGTTTTATCATTTCAAACCCGCAATCCCAAGTAATATAATAAATAAATAAAAAGCCGCTCAGGCTTATCATTTCAGCCCATAACGATCTTTCCCTATTCTAAAGTCCGTTCGGGTATGTATCATTTCAACCCATAGTGATTTCTAATCTACAGGGAACTTGCAGTGTGATAAACTGATAAAATGAACAGTATACAATATATAACAGTAACAGATGATATAACATGTGTATAAACAGGGATGAACATCATATATTCATAATATAACAGTTATAACAGGATGATATAAATTTACAGATTCAAGTGATGTCAGTTTATCAATTATATAAGTACATATTAGTCTGGTGAGATTTACTCACTTGTATAAGCTGGAGACAACGATCAAAAGCACAAACTGAGATCCTCAAAAGCACTATGGCACGACAACAAGGATATGACAAGAGAGTGGAGGGCCAAAGCTAATAGCCTTGTTCAAACATTTACACAAAACAATACAAATATACATAAGATTTCAACCCAAAATTCACTAAACAAAGCTAGAAATGATTGTATAAAACAAGTCCAAAATCATTGCACTTGCTTTCAACTTCCTATATTTTAGTTATAGGTATGAAATGTACTGGAAAAGGTTGAATTTGGGTCTGGTCTTGAGTCTATATGGTCGGCCTAACATAGTCTAAAAGGTGGTGCAAAAAGTAGGTGCATGGATCTACAATTTCAAGGCAACTATCATCAACTTCAAGCCACAATGGGTTCGGCCAAGGGGTCCTATGGGTTCGGCCTGGTGCTTAGGTGGTGGTGGGTGGTGTGGCTGTGGGTGGTGGTCAGGTCAGAGCAAGGGGTGGTGGTGGAAGTGGCAGCAAAGGAGGTGGAAGTGGTGATAGGGGAAGGGTATGGTCAGCTTTGAACATAAGATGATTGTTTGAGAAAGTTTGGATGGATCTCTTGCCTAGGGGAGGTCGGCCTGATGGGATGGTGATCTGGAGGTGGTGGTGGGGTCGGCCTAGCTGCTGGAGTAGGTGGGGCTGGCCATAACATGTTGAAAACAAGTGCAAGATCCATAGAAAAACAAGAGAAATCAAGATAAATGAAGAGAAACTTTTACCAAATCTTTTGATCAAAGGAGGAGAGATGGCCGTATGTTATTTTTTTTGTTTGAGAGACTATTTTTCACGTGAAAAAGAAAGAGGTATGGCAGAAATGAGAAGGAAAATGAACGGCAACAAATATTGAATGCAAAGTGATGGTTAAAGTGAAAAGGTGGGAGATAAAAGGTCAAAAGAAGATAAAAAGGTTTAAGGCTTTTCAAATTTATTTTTATATTTTGTAAATACATAAAATGGCTGATAATATAAATAGGTGATCTCAGAAATAAAAAAAAAGAAGAATAAATAAAATATTTTAAATTATATAATTTAAATAAAGAAAATAACAATATATATAAAACTAGTCTTTATATATTGAAAATAATTCAAACAATCAATGGAAAAATTATTTAATCACTTTAGAAATATTAAAAGACTAAAATATACCTAAAATAACATATTAATACAAATTAAAACAAAATATGAAAATTTAAATATAATTGATAAAATTTAAATCAAACAATATTGCTGAATAAATCAA
Source organism: Allium fistulosum (assembly GCA_030737815.1). Taxonomy (NCBI): domain Eukaryota; kingdom Viridiplantae; phylum Streptophyta; class Magnoliopsida; order Asparagales; family Amaryllidaceae; genus Allium; species Allium fistulosum. The sequence goes on from CM060904.1 coordinate 1,286,225,982, forward strand.
TTTACACTCAATATTGAAATATACATAACTTTCACAATTTAACTCCGTTTTCAATGAAACGAAAAGCAGTATTCATGTTATTAAATCTATTTTCATAATAAAAGATAAAATTTAAGAATTTAAATAATTTAAATTTGAAGTTTAAAAGTCAAAGTTTGAACAGTTTGACCAGAAATTCACTTTATAGTAAAATATTCAAATTATACTAGTTTGAAACTATAATTCACACAACAATCAAAATTTATATTTAGAATTGAAATGTTTGAAATAAAACAAACTTAAAAATAATTTAAAATAAAAATAAATTCAAATTTAAATTATATGCAAAAATTTAGGGTTGTTATAGTAACCCTATTACAGCATTTTAAATGCAGTCTTTTGTTAAATTAAGCTGTTTTAAATGTGACATTCCGTAGCATTTTCTAAATGCTGCGAAAGTTGAATTTTCTTTGTTTTAATTAATTTAAGTGAACGAATGAACTTTGAAAAGTTAAATTTTTGGAAATTTAATAATTTAGTTATTAAATATAATAACTTCATTTTATGATTTAAAATGAAGTAATTTGTTTCGAAATATAAACTATTTTGAAATATGATATTTTGATATTTTGAAAGGGATTTTTGAATGATATTGAATTTTGAAATGATATTTGATTTCAAAGTATAAAATACCATTTTGAAATTTTAACCACGGGATGTATTTAATTTATAGTTTAACTGATCCTTAAGGGATGGGCGATCCCAAGCATCCTTTGAGTTATTGTGCATTTCTACTACAGTTCACTTGAGTTGGTTTACATTATATAAGTATATATTGTCCTCGAGTGTTTTGTGTCTTACTTTACGCTCGGGTCAGCCTGAGTATTTACAGCTTAGCTTTGGATCTCTTTCTGGAGCTAGGAATCACTGGAGATTCTGCTTGTCTAGTTATCTGTTCCTTTCAGTTCAGTTGTTCTATTTTAGTTCTGGTATTCATAAACTTCTATTTATTTGAGATTTCTATTGTATATGTTTTCAAACAGATATTATGTATTATGTTTTGAGAGTTTGTTATAGTAGCTTCATGAACTACTATGGTTTTTATATTCCGCTACGAGTTATTCTGATATGTTCTGTGTATGTGATTCTGTGTATTTGATTTCATTTGCTCCAAATTTATTTACAATCTGTTATTTTGAATTATTCAAGTCAGACATGTGTGGATTATTGTCGATTTGAATGGTCCAAAATAGTGGGTCATTACATATAGGCTTCTTTGTAATCTATCTAGCGAGAAAAGGTGTGATTATAGCCTTGGAAATCAATCAAGCGAGAAAAGGTGTGATTGTAGCCTTGGAAATCAATCAAGCGAGAAAAGGTGTGATTGTAGCCTTGGAAATCAATTGGGTGAACTTGTTGCCCCAGAAATCAATTATCTCTACCTAGAGGATTATGATTCTGGAGGGTGTACCTCGTAGCCATGAAACCGAGGGTTGTAATTGTTGAATTGCTTTTGAAAGGAAATATGTACTTAGTTGTGCTGGACTGGATGTAGGGTAACCTCGAACGAGTATAAAATCCGGTGTGTTCTTTCCTTTACTGCATTTACTTTATTTCAGCATCTGTGTTTGTTTCTGTGATTAAATCTGTGTCTGAATATTACATACATTTGTGTTCAAATTAACATAAACTCAAAAAGATTTAGTAATTTCTTAAAAACACTATTCACCCCCCTCTAGTGTTATTCCTAGCCTTAAGATCCATATTCCGCATTCCTCACATCAACCACTTATGCTTCAGCCATAGGTTAAAATACAAGGCTAAGGTGTGGATTTGGATCTGGTCTTGGGCTCAATAGGGTCGGCCAAACATGGATATGATGGTGTGAAAGGTGGTGATGCATGAAACTACAAGAACAAGGCAACAAACAAGGTTTCTATGCAACTACAAGCCACGGCCAAGGATAGTATGGGCACGGCCAAGCCTGGTGGGGTCAAGAGGGGGTGTGGCAGGTGGTGTCAGGTCAGGAAGTGGCTGGAGCAGGAGGTGCAAGTGGTGACCAAGGTGGTGGTTGGAGTGGTGAAGGCAATAGGTGCTAGGCTATGCAAGTTTAGGGGGAGTTTGCTCATATTTTTGGTGGATCTTCATCATATATGGCCACGGCTATGGATGGTCATTGTGCTGGAGGAGATAATGGCTTGATGTGGTGGTGGTGGAGGCGTCCATGGTGAAGGAGGAGCAAGAGCTGAGCAACAAAAGTGAAGGCAAGTGCAAAGAACATAAGAAAACAAGAAGAAAAAGAGAAAAAAAAGAAGAAGAGATTTACCAATCTTTGCTTCAGGAGATGATGGCCGAAATTTTTGGTTTGAGAAACTTTCCTATATGTGAAAATGAAAGAAGATGCAGCTGAAAGATTGATAATTTCGGCCAAAGCAATTTAATGCATGAGTTTGGAAAACAAAGAGATGGGAAAACCAAAAGCCTTAAGCAAATCAAAGTCACAACTCTTCAAATTTCTTTTATTTATTTTGTAATGTATAAATACATATAAAGACTGATAAATAAAGATAAAACTCAGAAATAAAATAAATAAATAAATTTTTAATTAAACATAATTTAAATTAAGAAAATAGCTTTCAAATGCAAACTAGGCTTTAAAAATTAGAAATAAATTCAATACACTTTGGAAAAATCTTATTATCACTTTAAAAATATTTAAAGGTCAAAAAATATATATTATAACCTAAATATACAAATTTAAGTAAGGTATATCAAATAAAAATGTTGTAACGACCCAGAAAATTTCGATCCCGAAAATTCCAGATAGTTAGGAAAAGAAGAAAGAGATAGAAGAAGAAGAAGATCAGAAACCCAACATCTCACATTCGCAGCGGATAAAATATAATAATAAATAAATACAGTTTACAAAAGAATACTTTATCTGTCCATTACATTTAATATACATCAGAGTTTCACATACACAGTCACTCTTAGGTACACAATAATATACTACAGCGGAAAAACTCTATACGTTCTCGTCATCCAGCTCGCCTCCTGAGCTCTAGAACGTCCTACCTGAAAATCTGTAATACTCGGTCTGACCCGAGCATTACATCAAAGTAACACCCGGGTCAGGCTGGAAACCAACGTGAGTAAACTCATCTATTAAGAAATTCCAAACTATAGAACTTATTTAAAAACCCGGGGTAACTCGTACTTACTACACGTAAACATTTTATATAGTCATCACTCATTTCACAAACCAATATCTACGTATCCAACTTAGTTTAAATGGTCCATATTATCCCAATCCAGCCCATTGATTTCACATATCAATCTATAAAGAATTATAGAAAATTTCAATTCATACAGATTGATATCACTTATTTATCACACAGATATATATCAAATATCATATAACAGAATATCACAGTATATCATCCAATTCTGGTATTCTAAACAACCATCATCCACAAGCAAGCATATCTTTAATCCAAATTTTAATTAATTTAATTAATTCAAATTAAATTAATTACTTAAGAACTAATCACTTAACTCTTTATCAATCTTCTTATAAATTAATTACACACCATTTAATTTATTAATCATTCCTTAATTATTTTATAATCAATTAATTGATCTTTAATTAACTAATTAATTATCCTTTAATAACCTATTAATTAATTCTCAATTATCAGTTAATTATTTCTAAGTACTTAATTAATTAGTCACTAATTACATCATAATTACTACATTAATTAATCATTAATGATAAATTAATTTTCTCTAATTACTAATATAAATTCTTAATTACTAGTTAATTAAATCCTTAATTAATAAATTTTATAATCTTGACTATTAATCTATTTATCCTTAATCATTGAATAATTGAACTAATTAATTATTCCCTAATTACTTTAAGATAAACCCATTTCCTTTATTAATTTCTTAACTATCATTAACATATATCTTTAAACCCCTTTGTTCTTTTGCTCAACACTTATTTACATTTCTAATATTAAGTTTAAATTAACTTAAGAATCCATTATAATAAGTTAAGTAACACAATTATACAACTCTTAGATCAGTTCTTAAAACCTTCATTTTATAAGACTTGTTTTTATTTAAATTTTAAAACTCTGTTTAAAACTTCACAACAGATCTTAGAATCTGCTTCGGGACATACCCGTGCTTCACCCCAGTTCTACTCCGAGAAAACTTACTTTCTTCCCTTACTTCAACTTGAATTTTAAAAACATGGATTTTCTTTTGTTTAAGTTAAGAAATCTGGAAGGGTATCGCTTTCGTCCCCGAAGGCACTCTCGAGGAAAACAGCCAAATTCCCGAGTAAAGCTTCGAGCCTCCTCCCCTGTCAACAATTGACATTCTGACACGCGTGTGCACGTGTACGTCAGAACCACAACCTTCCGACCATCGCCGTTACCCCCAACATATCGACGACCATCCCCAACATCGCTCCCGACCTCCTAGACTTCATCACAACTTCAGATTCAAAATCGAGCTAAGCGTTGAAACTGGAAACTTCACCTATGGTCAAATCCCTCTCGAACACACGTCTCCGACCACCGGAAAACGCGCCACTCCGACCACACCTTCCCTCGCCTCCCACGCTTCCTTTCCACCAGGTCCAGTGCAACTCGATGCACTATCGTACCCTGGGTGATCAAATTCTCGACCACGACCCAAATTAGGGTTAAGAACAAGTTCGCATCACCGCCATCGCCACGGCGATCTTTCGACGCCTCCATTATTTTTCCTGGCCTTGCCTTGCATCACTCCATGTCCACACGAAAGCTTGACCACCGAAAACTCTCCGACCATCGGAAATTTGTCTAAATCCCTTTTCCGTTCAACTGAGAACTGCTAGTTAATTACTAAATAAAAATCACAAATTTCCTCTTAAAAATCCTATTTTCTAAAGGTGATTCAGATTATATAACTAAATCAAAGGTTTATGACATTCAAATTTTTCACATTTTAGATTTTGTTCTGTAAATCTAAAACTTCAGAGACAATCAACCATTATTTAGCTTGAAACAAATTTGTGATCATACCTCATACTTAACTTACTTATTTGGTTTTGAATTCTATGTCTAATAATGCTTAGATAAAAAGAAATTGAATTTAACTGTTTATTTCCACTCTGAGAACAAGAAACAGAGATGATAAGGAATACCGCACATACAAATGGGTATAAATATACAGAGTTGAGCAGAAGAAGTTACTCAAACAGACACACATTATTTATGAATCATGCACACAGATTTAATAAATCTTAAGTCTTTAAATTCGTTTGTTTACTCACTTAAACAAGCTTCAGAACAGAGAACACTCAGATACCACAGAAATGCACTCATACAAACATCTAAATAATTCACTGATTAAATCACACATAACATTTTTTATTTTCAGAAGATTAACATGCAACCAGATTTAAAGTTACTTAAGCTTTTTTAGAAAAGAATGTTACTCACCGGTTCTAGAATGAAGACAGAGCACATTTTCTTTGAAAACACTGGAAAATATATGCTTTGATCTCCCTTCTTATCTTCTTGCTTGACTGTTGTTTGAATTATAGAATGATGATGAATATTTTTCTTGCTACAGGTTTGTTAAGGATTGTAGATGAAGTTTCATTTTAGTTTTGCTTAGCTCGATTGGAAATGAAGAGGTGATATGAGGAAATAGTTTACAGAGTGATGTTTTAAACAAGTTACAGGATATAATATCTTATACAAAGCAGTGTACACACTTGTACAATTATCAGAGATTTTTTAAAAAATGAAGGCTGAAAGGATTTTTATACAACTCGAATAGACTTTGTTTTGCTGCTAAGAAATGGAACATTAAATGCTATTGTACCTTATGTTTTTATTTTACACTTATCTTATTCATTTAATATTGTTTGTTTACCCTACAGCCTACACATTCTTTGATTTGGTTGTACTCAAATCTGCATGCTTTCATATTCGAACCATTGTTTACATGCTTATCCTATATTAGCTTTCCTAACAAGTTACTATATTTTTTTCCTTTTTGACTATGCAGATTATTATTAGGGGCTGACACATCATTCCTATATATTATTTTTCCTTGTTTGATATATTTACTTTGTTATTTGTTTTATTGTTAGTCATGTTGCTTTAAAATATAGGTGAAGTCCTATATGTTACTTCCATCTATTAATCTTATATGTTTATTTCAATTGTTAACTTATTACTTAGTCTTGTACTTCCATATATACATTCTTTTACTTATTAATATCATTTAAAAATAAATAACACCTTTATCAAATTTGAAATGATTCATAAAAGAAATTATATTTTTACTATAACTATTTATTTTATAATATAGTAAGGTATCATTTGACAAATTGAATTTTAAACTTATATATATTTTAAACCATATTTTTTTCCCAAGCTAAACTTTAAAAGAAAATAGAACAAATCTCTTTGTTAATTAAATTTAAATTTTAAACTAAAGCTAAAATAAGTTTTAAAACTATTTAAATATTTATCTTAAGTATTTTAAACCATATATTTATTTATTTAATAGCTTTGAAAAGTTTATTTAAATAAATTATAATTCCCAAATCACTAAAATGTATATTAGAAATTTGAAAACAAAATTTATTAGTTAAATAAACAAAGCTTTCCTATCTACAATATATACCAATATATATACATTATAAATAGAAAATAATTTATTAGTTTTAAAAGATAAAACTCACCAACTAGATGTTTATTAAAAGAAAAGTATTAATTCAAATCTTATAATTCAAAAATATATCAAATCAATTTAATATTTAATATAAATTATTAAATTGATATTGCTCGAAATTCCGAGTTGTCACACATATATATATATGTTTTTTTTTTAAAATAAGCTGTATTCTTAATAATTCAATTAAATATTTATTTAAAATAATACCACCAAAAATCCAGGATGTCACATCCCTCCCCCCTTAAAACTTTTCGTCCTCGAAAAGGAACGAAACCAGAATTATTAAAATACTTAAAATCAGATAAATTTCTTTGTTCATTTCAAAATTACTTTAAAAAAAATCTGTATAATATTACTAAAATGGTTTTTATAAAAATACTTTTATAACTCGATGTTTCGACAAGTCCATCCTTGTCCTCACAGAAATTCGGTCATACGTTGATCAGGCGTACGACTGAAAATCTATAAGTGCTTGGTAAACCCGTTTTCAACACCCAGTGAAAATACTTGGAAAATAATTTTATTGAAAATATAGAAAACAGTTTTGAGAATAGAGGAAATATCTTGGTGAGAATGCTCTGGAAATCATCACACCCATCCATGGTCACAGTTACATCCTGGGTTACGTTGCCGTCGCAGCAAAAGTCCATGTAACTGATTACACCATAGAACCCACAACAGATCGCAGTTACATCCAGGGTTACGTTGCCGTCACAGCAAAAGTCCATGTAACTGTTGGCTCTCAGCGGCACACACGATTTCGCTGTCAAAATGAAACTTCTCCACTTCTACATAGGTCTCAGTCTACCGATATAAAATCAAACGCAGACTGTTGGCTCTCAGCGGCACACAAGACTTTCGCTATGTTACCATAGTGTCGCAGTCTACCGATATAAAATCAAACATAGACTGATGGCTCTCAGCGGCACACACGACTTTCGCTATGGTCTGCAGTAGATCGCAGTGACATCGAGTTACACTGTCGTCACAGCATAACCCAAATGCCTCTGTGGGCACCAGCCCCTCGACTTTCGCTACACAATAATCCTCAGGAACTAGTTTTGTCCGGACTCCTCACAGGATCAACTTTAGAACCTCCCCCTTTGAGGCTCAAGGCAGTACCACCCTGTGGCACTCCTGAGAAGTTCATTTTAAGGGAGCGCCTTTTTCCCCAGAGCCAATCTCAAAACACTTTATACTATACACATATAGTATATTCCAAATCATACACCTAGTATGAATTCCATATAAGCTCCTTTACACAAAATCGATTCCCAAAATCGAAAATTCTCAAATTAGGCTTTTTCCAAATCCCAATATTGATTTTATCCAAAAATCAAAAGCCTTTCCAAATGCCATAGGTTTCCAAAACCTTTCCTCAAATCATTTTCGAAATCATTTTCATAAAAATCCTTTCTATATAAACATATATAATATAAATCTTGAAACTTTTTGAATCAAATTTTATACTTGTATAAATTTACTTTTATACTTCAAATCTTTTCAAAATCTTTTCTTCTGGCTATAGATTCAACCAAGGTAGTTTTTATCTTATTTAACAAAGATAAAAAATTTAATTTTCTTTTCCTTCCAAAACAATATTCAATGTTAAATTTACTTACAAAGTCACTTGCCAAGTTCCTTACTTTATTATAAAGAAAAATTTTAATTAGTAAGATACCCAATTTCCACTTTACTTCCATAAAGTTAAGTTCTACCATAGAAATATCAAATTTTAATTTATTTTATTGAAGGTCATCATATATTCACAAAATATATTTTCCATTTCAAAAATCATCTTGTAACCTTTTAACTATAACTTCAAAATCAAATTTTCACCTTTATTCATTGTCAATTTCTCAAAATATACTTTCAATTTCAAAAATCTTTTCAGTTTTTATCCACAAATTTTCAATGCCAATTTCATTCAAACCCGTACGATGTCCCCATATCATTCGTACGCAATATCAAATCTGATCGCTCACTCGATCACACAATTTCACTTCCGAACTAGTATCGTCCACCCGACTTCCTAGTGCGGACTCAGATCTGGTTTCTTGATCAGAAACCGTCATTCTCCTTGCATAGTCACACCTATGATAGAGAATATCCAGAACCAATCAAAAATCCATATCCAGGTTCGCCGTCGAAAATCGAGCGAAAAATCCCAACTCGGATTGATAATACTATCTCGAAATTATGTGCTCGAATCTGGATCAAATCACTATGCGAATAGAATAATATACGTACATCCTACGTATTTATCTTCATTGATTATCAGTTAAATCAATTTCCTTTCTATTCACCTTCACTTTAATTTTATTCACTTATTCACATTTGGCTAAATCCCCACTTGGATTATCACTTCAATTCTTATCTCAGTTGGGTATTTACTCAATAACAGTTTGATCTCCGACCAGTTTATATTTACAAAATAGCTTGAAAATTTTAAAAATAGATAAATAGTTGAAAGATAATTATTAATTTGTAAAATAGCTGTAAAATAGTTAAGTAACTGTAAAATAATTGGAAAATAGTAATTACTTATAAAATAGTTGAAAAACAGTAATCAGTTTATAAAGTAGTAGAAAAATAGTAATTAGTTTATAAAACAATTGTAAAATAGTTAAATAGTTCCAAAGTAATTGTAAAACAGGTTTAAGATAGTTTTAGGTTTAAAAAGAATAGTTGTGTAGTAAATAGTTTGGAAAAATAGGTTTATATTAAACAATTTATTTTGAAAATAGTCCAGAGTCAAACTGTTTAATACCCCATCTCCATTTCCATAAATTCAATTTAAATTTCCACTTACATTTAAATTGACTCAATTCCAATTTGAATAACTTCAATTTTATTACAAATTAATCCAATTCAAATTTCTCATTTGAATTTTATACTTATCCAACATAAATCACAATTCCCATTAGTTCAAATCAAATTCAGTTTGAACTAATTCAATTTAAATCTCAATTTCAAACCATCTCGAATTATACAAATGCGAGTTAAATTTTCAAATGTTGATTTAATCCCATTAATCAAATTTTACCTTTACTTTTAATTTAACAGCCTAACCATTTAATTTTGAGTTCAAATTTCAAAATTCCATTTTAATTTACCTTTACTTCTACATAAACTTATTCCCAGGTTCAAATAATTCAAACCCCCTTTAAACAATTTAATCTTTGGAAATCAAATTTATTACCCAAATTCAATCTCGGAACCAATCCTTAACCATCTCAGTTTACATGTTCATTTTAAACATTCAAATCTTAATGTTCAAAGCGATCTCATTTCCTCAAGTTTAATTTTTATCTTTAAAATCAAAATTACTTAAGTAATTTCAAATTAAAGTTTAATTCCATTTAATTCCAATAATGAAATAGATATTACCTCAATCTACTTCTTAATTCATTTAAACAATCAAATTCACAGTCTCATAATTACTGATAACAACAGGATGATATTAAGATAAACATCCAATTTATTTAAAACATTCATCATCCACTACCCATTCCAGATCTCAATCCTATTTGAGACCACATATAGTTCTCTGCCAAGTCAACCCATTTAACTTTCTTAAGTTAAACCTAAATTTCATCTTGAAATTTCTAATTCAGGTTGGTTATTCCAAACTTATTTAACTTCCCTTAAGTTAAATTCAATTTAATCTCGCCAAACTTACTCAAATTTGAATTCCCGCTTCAAATTTTAAACTTCACATTAATAATCTTATAAGTCCAAAAACTTATCACCTCAGGTTTTCACATTACATTCCAAATTTAAAACTCATTATTTAGAGTTTATTTTCAAACCATCTTTAATATCATGTATATTCCTCATATATACATATTATTTCCTTTGCACACCATGTTATCCTCAAATTTTAATCCACCTTTGGGTTTTTTTTTTAAATCCAAAACAAATTCCTTTATCACTTTGAAACAAATTTCCAAATTCTGAACCCAGATTTAAAACCTCACAATTTAGATCATCTTCAGTTCAATCGTATAAGTCATATTTACCTAGACGTTTTACTTTCCTAAAACATTTCATTATTACCCACAACAACCATTTATGATTATTACCAAGGTTATCATATCTGGAAACCAATTCTAATTCATCTTATTAATCATCCTGATAGTAATCAAGATTATTGTATCTGAAAACTAATTCATTATAGTCTTATTCTTAAATTCTTCTTAAATTCAAAATTTAAATTTCAGTTTGGATTCATTTCAAATTTATCTTTCTTTGATTTCAATTTGGTTGTATTTTCTTACCGCTTTATTTAATACCAATACTTTAACAACCAATTATCTTAATATTTATTAGAAAGAAATGTTACTTTATATATCAAAATATATTCTTATATAAAATCATTTAAAATCTTTATATAAGAAAATAACAAGTACGCTCTCATATATATATATATACTCAACTCATTCTAGGGTACTATTGACCCTATCTTAAATGAGCAATCCCAAAAGAGCCAAGGTTCTCGCTTAACCTTCAGCTCTGATACCAACTGTAACGACCCAGAAAATTTCGATCCCGAAAATTCCAGATAGTTAGGAAAAGAAGAAAGAGATAGAAGAAGAAGAAGATCAGAAACCCAACATCTCACATTCGCAGCGGATAAAATATAATAATAAATAAATACAGTTTACAAAAGAATACTTTATCTGTCCATTACATTTAATATACATCAGAGTTTCACATACACAGTCACTCTTAGGTACACAATAATATACTACAGCGGAAAAACTCTATACGTTCTCGTCATCCAGCTCGCCTCCTGAGCTCTAGAACGTCCTACCTGAAAATCTGTAATACTCGGTCTGACCCGAGCATTACATCAAAGTAACACCCGGGTCAGGCTGGAAACCAACGTGAGTAAACTCATCTATTAAGAAATTCCAAACTATAGAACTTATTTAAAAACCCGGGGTAACTCGTACTTACTACACGTAAACATTTTATATAGTCATCACTCATTTCACAAACCAATATCTACGTATCCAACTTAGTTTAAATGGTCCATATTATCCCAATCCAGCCCATTGATTTCACATATCAATCTATAAAGAATTATAGAAAATTTCAATTCATACAGATTGATATCACTTATTTATCACACAGATATATATCAAATATCATATAACAGAATATCACAGTATATCATCCAATTCTGGTATTCTAAACAACCATCATCCACAAGCAAGCATATCTTTAATCCAAATTTTAATTAATTTAATTAATTCAAATTAAATTAATTACTTAAGAACTAATCACTTAACTCTTTATCAATCTTCTTATAAATTAATTACACACCATTTAATTTATTAATCATTCCTTAATTATTTTATAATCAATTAATTGATCTTTAATTAACTAATTAATTATCCTTTAATAACCTATTAATTAATTCTCAATTATCAGTTAATTATTTCTAAGTACTTAATTAATTAGTCACTAATTACATCATAATTACTACATTAATTAATCATTAATGATAAATTAATTTTCTCTAATTACTAATATAAATTCTTAATTACTAGTTAATTAAATCCTTAATTAATAAATTTTATAATCTTGACTATTAATCTATTTATCCTTAATCATTGAATAATTGAACTAATTAATTATTCCCTAATTACTTTAAGATAAACCCATTTCCTTTATTAATTTCTTAACTATCATTAACATATATCTTTAAACCCCTTTGTTCTTTTGCTCAACACTTATTTACATTTCTAATATTAAGTTTAAATTAACTTAAGAATCCATTATAATAAGTTAAGTAACACAATTATACAACTCTTAGATCAGTTCTTAAAACCTTCATTTTATAAGACTTGTTTTTATTTAAATTTTAAAACTCTGTTTAAAACTTCACAACAGATCTTAGAATCTGCTTCGGGACATACCCGTGCTTCACCCCAGTTCTACTCCGAGAAAACTTACTTTCTTCCCTTACTTCAACTTGAATTTTAAAAACATGGATTTTCTTTTGTTTAAGTTAAGAAATCTGGAAGGGTATCGCTTTCGTCCCCGAAGGCACTCTCGAGGAAAACAGCCAAATTCCCGAGTAAAGCTTCGAGCCTCCTCCCCTGTCAACAATTGACATTCTGACACGCGTGTGCACGTGTACGTCAGAACCACAACCTTCCGACCATCGCCGTTACCCCCAACATATCGACGACCATCCCCAACATCGCTCCCGACCTCCTAGACTTCATCACAACTTCAGATTCAAAATCGAGCTAAGCGTTGAAACTGGAAACTTCACCTATGGTCAAATCCCTCTCGAACACACGTCTCCGACCACCGGAAAACGCGCCACTCCGACCACACCTTCCCTCGCCTCCCACGCTTCCTTTCCACCAGGTCCAGTGCAACTCGATGCACTATCGTACCCTGGGTGATCAAATTCTCGACCACGACCCAAATTAGGGTTAAGAACAAGTTCGCATCACCGCCATCGCCACGGCGATCTTTCGACGCCTCCATTATTTTTCCTGGCCTTGCCTTGCATCACTCCATGTCCACACGAAAGCTTGACCACCGAAAACTCTCCGACCATCGGAAATTTGTCTAAATCCCTTTTCCGTTCAACTGAGAACTGCTAGTTAATTACTAAATAAAAATCACAAATTTCCTCTTAAAAATCCTATTTTCTAAAGGTGATTCAGATTATATAACTAAATCAAAGGTTTATGACATTCAAATTTTTCACATTTTAGATTTTGTTCTGTAAATCTAAAACTTCAGAGACAATCAACCATTATTTAGCTTGAAACAAATTTGTGATCATACCTCATACTTAACTTACTTATTTGGTTTTGAATTCTATGTCTAATAATGCTTAGATAAAAAGAAATTGAATTTAACTGTTTATTTCCACTCTGAGAACAAGAAACAGAGATGATAAGGAATACCGCACATACAAATGGGTATAAATATACAGAGTTGAGCAGAAGAAGTTACTCAAACAGACACACATTATTTATGAATCATGCACACAGATTTAATAAATCTTAAGTCTTTAAATTCGTTTGTTTACTCACTTAAACAAGCTTCAGAACAGAGAACACTCAGATACCACAGAAATGCACTCATACAAACATCTAAATAATTCACTGATTAAATCACACATAACATTTTTTATTTTCAGAAGATTAACATGCAACCAGATTTAAAGTTACTTAAGCTTTTTTAGAAAAGAATGTTACTCACCGGTTCTAGAATGAAGACAGAGCACATTTTCTTTGAAAACACTGGAAAATATATGCTTTGATCTCCCTTCTTATCTTCTTGCTTGACTGTTGTTTGAATTATAGAATGATGATGAATATTTTTCTTGCTACAGGTTTGTTAAGGATTGTAGATGAAGTTTCATTTTAGTTTTGCTTAGCTCGATTGGAAATGAAGAGGTGATATGAGGAAATAGTTTACAGAGTGATGTTTTAAACAAGTTACAGGATATAATATCTTATACAAAGCAGTGTACACACTTGTACAATTATCAGAGATTTTTTAAAAAATGAAGGCTGAAAGGATTTTTATACAACTCGAATAGACTTTGTTTTGCTGCTAAGAAATGGAACATTAAATGCTATTGTACCTTATGTTTTTATTTTACACTTATCTTATTCATTTAATATTGTTTGTTTACCCTACAGCCTACACATTCTTTGATTTGGTTGTACTCAAATCTGCATGCTTTCATATTCGAACCATTGTTTACATGCTTATCCTATATTAGCTTTCCTAACAAGTTACTATATTTTTTTCCTTTTTGACTATGCAGATTATTATTAGGGGCTGACACATCATTCCTATATATTATTTTTCCTTGTTTGATATATTTACTTTGTTATTTGTTTTATTGTTAGTCATGTTGCTTTAAAATATAGGTGAAGTCCTATATGTTACTTCCATCTATTAATCTTATATGTTTATTTCAATTGTTAACTTATTACTTAGTCTTGTACTTCCATATATACATTCTTTTACTTATTAATATCATTTAAAAATAAATAACACCTTTATCAAATTTGAAATGATTCATAAAAGAAATTATATTTTTACTATAACTATTTATTTTATAATATAGTAAGGTATCATTTGACAAATTGAATTTTAAACTTATATATATTTTAAACCATATTTTTTTCCCAAGCTAAACTTTAAAAGAAAATAGAACAAATCTCTTTGTTAATTAAATTTAAATTTTAAACTAAAGCTAAAATAAGTTTTAAAACTATTTAAATATTTATCTTAAGTATTTTAAACCATATATTTATTTATTTAATAGCTTTGAAAAGTTTATTTAAATAAATTATAATTCCCAAATCACTAAAATGTATATTAGAAATTTGAAAACAAAATTTATTAGTTAAATAAACAAAGCTTTCCTATCTACAATATATACCAATATATATACATTATAAATAGAAAATAATTTATTAGTTTTAAAAGATAAAACTCACCAACTAGATGTTTATTAAAAGAAAAGTATTAATTCAAATCTTATAATTCAAAAATATATCAAATCAATTTAATATTTAATATAAATTATTAAATTGATATTGCTCGAAATTCCGAGTTGTCACACATATATATATATGTTTTTTTTTTAAAATAAGCTGTATTCTTAATAATTCAATTAAATATTTATTTAAAATAATACCACCAAAAATCCAGGATGTCACATCCCTCCCCCCTTAAAACTTTTCGTCCTCGAAAAGGAACGAAACCAGAATTATTAAAATACTTAAAATCAGATAAATTTCTTTGTTCATTTCAAAATTACTTTAAAAAAAATCTGTATAATATTACTAAAATGGTTTTTATAAAAATACTTTTATAACTCGATGTTTCGACAAGTCCATCCTTGTCCTCACAGAAATTCGGTCATACGTTGATCAGGCGTACGACTGAAAATCTATAAGTGCTTGGTAAACCCGTTTTCAACACCCAGTGAAAATACTTGGAAAATAATTTTATTGAAAATATAGAAAACAGTTTTGAGAATAGAGGAAATATCTTGGTGAGAATGCTCTGGAAATCATCACACCCATCCATGGTCACAGTTACATCCTGGGTTACGTTGCCGTCGCAGCAAAAGTCCATGTAACTGATTACACCATAGAACCCACAACAGATCGCAGTTACATCCAGGGTTACGTTGCCGTCACAGCAAAAGTCCATGTAACTGTTGGCTCTCAGCGGCACACACGATTTCGCTGTCAAAATGAAACTTCTCCACTTCTACATAGGTCTCAGTCTACCGATATAAAATCAAACGCAGACTGTTGGCTCTCAGCGGCACACAAGACTTTCGCTATGTTACCATAGTGTCGCAGTCTACCGATATAAAATCAAACATAGACTGATGGCTCTCAGCGGCACACACGACTTTCGCTATGGTCTGCAGTAGATCGCAGTGACATCGAGTTACACTGTCGTCACAGCATAACCCAAATGCCTCTGTGGGCACCAGCCCCTCGACTTTCGCTACACAATAATCCTCAGGAACTAGTTTTGTCCGGACTCCTCACAGGATCAACTTTAGAACCTCCCCCTTTGAGGCTCAAGGCAGTACCACCCTGTGGCACTCCTGAGAAGTTCATTTTAAGGGAGCGCCTTTTTCCCCAGAGCCAATCTCAAAACACTTTATACTATACACATATAGTATATTCCAAATCATACACCTAGTATGAATTCCATATAAGCTCCTTTACACAAAATCGATTCCCAAAATCGAAAATTCTCAAATTAGGCTTTTTCCAAATCCCAATATTGATTTTATCCAAAAATCAAAAGCCTTTCCAAATGCCATAGGTTTCCAAAACCTTTCCTCAAATCATTTTCGAAATCATTTTCATAAAAATCCTTTCTATATAAACATATATAATATAAATCTTGAAACTTTTTGAATCAAATTTTATACTTGTATAAATTTACTTTTATACTTCAAATCTTTTCAAAATCTTTTCTTCTGGCTATAGATTCAACCAAGGTAGTTTTTATCTTATTTAACAAAGATAAAAAATTTAATTTTCTTTTCCTTCCAAAACAATATTCAATGTTAAATTTACTTACAAAGTCACTTGCCAAGTTCCTTACTTTATTATAAAGAAAAATTTTAATTAGTAAGATACCCAATTTCCACTTTACTTCCATAAAGTTAAGTTCTACCATAGAAATATCAAATTTTAATTTATTTTATTGAAGGTCATCATATATTCACAAAATATATTTTCCATTTCAAAAATCATCTTGTGACCTTTTAACTATAACTTCAAAATCAAATTTTCACCTTTATTCATTGTCAATTTCTCAAAATATACTTTCAATTTCAAAAATCTTTTCAGTTTTTATCCACAAATTTTCAATGCCAATTTCATTCAAACCCGTACGATGTCCCCATATCATTCGTACGCAATATCAAATCTGATCGCTCACTCGATCACACAATTTCACTTCCGAACTAGTATCGTCCACCCGACTTCCTAGTGCGGACTCAGATCTGGTTTCTTGATCAGAAACCGTCATTCTCCTTGCATAGTCACACCTATGATAGAGAATATCCAGAACCAATCAAAAATCCATATCCAGGTTCGCCGTCGAAAATCGAGCGAAAAATCCCAACTCGGATTGATAATACTATCTCGAAATTATGTGCTCGAATCTGGATCAAATCACTATGCGAATAGAATAATATACGTACATCCTACGTATTTATCTTCATTGATTATCAGTTAAATCAATTTCCTTTCTATTCACCTTCACTTTAATTTTATTCACTTATTCACATTTGGCTAAATCCCCACTTGGATTATCACTTCAATTCTTATCTCAGTTGGGTATTTACTCAATAACAGTTTGATCTCCGACCAGTTTATATTTACAAAATAGCTTGAAAATTTTAAAAATAGATAAATAGTTGAAAGATAATTATTAATTTGTAAAATAGCTGTAAAATAGTTAAGTAACTGTAAAATAATTGGAAAATAGTAATTACTTATAAAATAGTTGAAAAACAGTAATCAGTTTATAAAGTAGTAGAAAAATAGTAATTAGTTTATAAAACAATTGTAAAATAGTTAAATAGTTCCAAAGTAATTGATGTAATGCTCGGGTCAGACCGAGTATTACAGATTTTCAGGTAAGAACGTTCTGGAGCTCAGGTGGCTAGCTGGATGGCAGGACGTATGGAGTGTTTTCCGCTGTGACTTTATCTCTAGCCATGTGATTGTATATGTCCTGTGTATGTGGATATGTAACTCTGATGTATTAAATTGGAAATTTTCTGATATGCTATTCTTTTGTAAACTGCTATTATTTGATATTATATTTTATCCGCTGCGAATGTGAGGATCTGTGTTGTGTTTCTGTTTCTTCTCTTCTATCTTTTTCTTCTTTTTCATAACTATCTGGAATTTTCGGGATCGAAAATTTCGGGTCGTTACAGTTCCACCAAAAATCCAGGATGTCACAAATGTCATTTATATAAATTAAAAATAAAGAAAATTGTTAAATAACTCAATATACACACAATATTGAAAACAGTATAACTTTAACAATTTAAATCCAATTTCAACGAAATGAAAAGCGGTATTCATGATATTAAGTCTATTTTCATAATAAAAGATAAAATTCAAGAATTAATATTTTTAAATTTAAAATTTAAAAGTCAAAGTTTGACCAAATTGACCAAAATCCCCTTTTTCTGGAAATATTCAATTTATTCAGGTTTGAAATTATAATTCTCATAAAAATCAACATTTATATTTAAAATAACATAATTTATTCATTTTAATAAATAAACTAAAGTTTTTAAATCAAAATTCAAATAAAATAATCAAAATAAACAATTAAAATAAATCACAAAATTCAGGGTTGTTACAGTTATATTATTATCATATCTGTTATCACTCTGCAAGTTCCCTGTTAGTATAGAATTCACCATGGGTTGAAATGATACATACACGAACGATCTGTAGAATAGGAGAAAATCGTTATGGGTTGAAATGATAAACCCAAGCGATTTTCATTTGAATTGAATTTGGGATTGCGGGTTGAAAAGATATATACCCGTATATACATTAACACTACAACAAAAACACCCTTTAATAGCGTTGAAAAAACGCTATTACAGGCTACTATAGCGTGTTTTGCTACGCTGTATATTAACATGTTGTAATAGGTCAGTGACCTATAATAGCAACATAAAAAACGCTGTAGAGACGCTATGGTCAAGGACTTTTCATAGCGGTTTAAACGTGCTATAAACATGATTTGTAATAGCCTTGAAAAATCGCTATGTAGTAAAAGTATAGCGTTTTTATGAATGCTATAGTTGCCATACACACGAAATATACAATAGCATCCAAAAACGCTATACAAAACAAAATTCAATAGCGTTTTGGGCTGCAATCGTAAATTGTATGCATAAATACAACTACTTTTTATAGCATTTAGCTGTCTTTTATAGCATTGTTTATTTGCTATAAAAACTGTTTATAGCACTATCATAATGTTGTAGTATGTTAAAACTGGGAAAACCATCTTTCCATAGCACAATTAAAACGCTATAAGTTTTTATCATTGCTGCTACATACATTCCAGCTTACAATTTATAATTCTACGAATATATTATAAAATTTCAAAAAAATACAATTATCACATTGTGATATCTGTAATCAAATGGAGACATAAGCCAAACCATAATATATATATATATATATATCCATAATATTTCGTAGACAGTTTTAAACATTAAATATTTGTGATCTAAAAAAAACAATAACAACTGTAGCTAACCAAAATGATACATACTAAAAGCAAAGATATACGTCAATACAAAATACATTAATCCAAGCTTTAGACCGATTTGAAAGAGAATGAATGCAGCAAAATAATTTTTCCTCCCTTGCAACTTATAGTAACCCCGGTATCATCATACTGCACCTGTCAAAACGAAGCACATAGGTTAATTTCAATCTAAACATCATCCGCAAGTTTTATAATTTTTCATAACAAAAAAAGAAAAGGACTGTATATAAGCTGATTGAGCTCATGAACTCAGCCTACTTAATGAACTAGTATATGAGCTGGGAATACTTTAGTTGAAAAAAAGAAAGAAAAATCAAAATCAAAATTTTGATCATGCAAATAAAAGAATAATATGACTCTCCATAACGAAATATTACTTCAGTGATCATGCAAATAAAATGCAAAATTTTGATCATGCAAATAAAAGAATAATATTTTTACTTCAGTGATAACGAAATATAAGACTGGGGCGTATTCTTTTGCACTGTCGGCTCAACTATTACAGCACCCTAAAGGAAAACATTATCTGCATGTAGGACTTAAACTTTTGCACTGGGGCGTAATCTATTAGTGAAGGTCTCGCGCTTACTTCATGTGTACTACACACAACCACTTCAGCAAGAATAAAACCTTTCTTGCCAGCCTAAAATGTAAACTATAACAGCAATAAAAATGGTGAAAATGACAAGCTGGTTGCTCGAAACCATTCTGATATGTATCTTAGTTTGATTTTGAACTGGTGAACGAATAGTGTGTTATGAGCTTATATTGAGTTGGGCTGGCATTTTCTTGTAGGATTGAACAATTCTATTCATACAGTATGTGCCCATAGGGTTGTTGCTATATGAACATATCATGAAAGCAAAATAAAGTAGGTTATACACAATTGTTTACATAAACTAAACTTGAAAAATTAATATAATACGCAAAAAACATTTTACTTGTCAGCTGTTGTCAAAGAAGCAGTACAGCATATCTAAAATCTAAATAATGCTTAATTTCCAATCGACTAATCTATTTTTGACTTCCATTGTGACCACTCAAATACAGTGAAATTACTAACTAAGAAAAACCATAAAAAAAAATATAGCCTGCATGATTGATCGCCCTTTAAGGAAGTAAAATATTCAAATTCATAATATTTAGCTTTTCCATATAAAATAATAAATGTTAAGAATCAAGGAGGTAGAAAAGATCAACATGAAACAAATGTTCTTTTTATCAAAGTGGGGTTTGAATAGAATTTTGCATTTAAGTTAATTAACATAATCAGAGTACAGATTCAAATGCCTAAGTTTGAAAATATATATGAATGTTTGTACTTGAATAAATCTACCATGTGCTATGTGTATGTCACAACCATAAGGTTCATTACATGCAACTTTTCATTTCCGTAATGCCAAGCTTTAGACAATTGCTTGAATGGGAGTTGACATAACATGAATGAAATTAAAAGTTTGCGAAGTCAACTTAATCACAGAATTTCCAGGGTATAATATTTACATCTATAATTCAAAGATTATATAGATTATGGTTTAAGAAATTGAATTGATCTATAAAGTTTTTAAAAGTATGGACATATATATTGTCTTTCAGTTCAACATGATGACTGACCTTGAAGAAAAATGAGTATTTAATCATTATGGTTATATCTAAAACCAGTTAAGCAAACCATTAAGCATAACAAAGTAATCTGACTCAATTCCTGAGGAAAAAATAATACATTATTTATGAGTTAATTCAGACTGCCATAACTCATTCATTTTCACAGCTCGTGTATGTTATGCAATGGACTTGTAATCTTGGGCTTGTAAAACTATGAACTCTGTAAAAATTACTTTGAACTTCTCCCATCTAGTCATGCTTATTATCTTTATTATGGAGTTTTAGAATACGTTGTCCACAGTTTTAGAATACTACAAATGCATGACTAAGTTCTCAAAAGTTCCAAAAGCACATTCTAACCCTCATAATACACATTATATGAACACAATAGTAACAAAATAATTCATACCCATACTCATTCTGTTATCTACAGTTTAATTATATCAACCCGAAAATGTACATATATGATGGGCTTAAAGATAACTAATCTAGAATACAAAAAGCAAAACCAGCAATAGTAAAATATTAAAAAATACTATTTTAACTAACATCGATTACATTTATGCTAAGAAGCGTCAATTTGAAGGCTATATCGCAGGAAACCTTGAAATTTGCATTAATCTACCAATTGCCTATATTTCTCAATGGGTAGAAAACAATCACCATTATTAAATTAAACCCATATTAGTTATATTGATTGATTATAATCATACTATAGTTACAGCAGCAATGTGAGATTGAAATGACCCTCCTATTTCTACCTTAATTTCATAAGGATTTTTTTTTACAAAGTGATATATATATTATATATATCATTCATTACAAATATATTTTCCCGGGTCATTTTCCTTTCAAACAATTCAACCAGGATTCAAAACTCATTACCAATATAAATATATCAGTGTATCCCTAATAATATACACATACATATGAAGATGTACGTGTTTCTCTTGTTTAGATTCAGAGTATATATTTTTTTGTTAAACAAGAGCATTCTATTTAATTTGGATTCTAGCAATTCTGACTAAAGTTAATTACTGTATACTTTTGAATATTTGTAACTAGTCAGTAAATCCTATGCATATTTAATTTATATGAACTTGCTCATTCTAATTGATAGTTTTTAATATCAATTTACCATGACAGTTAAATCTCAAGATTCTTGAAATTTTTATTTCAGATCATGGATCAAAGGTATTGATATTTGGCTAAGGCCAGAAATGATATATTCACTTATCATTTTCCACTTATGTATTTTTAAAAACTTTCTTATTTAAGATTCAATCTATGTGACTTGTTTGCCTTAATCTTAGCTCACATGACACATAGTGAGTTGTGTAATTGCATAAGATTTGCTATGTCAAGAATTTGAACTTAAAAATATTCATAAGAATAATTTCCAGGTTTGCTTGTGCAAGCCTGTCCAGATTGTATATCTGTTATGACTTTGAAAATTGGTTATGGTAAAACATTTGCTAAATGACCTAAAGCTTTTTGAAAGGCATTTTACTGTCAAAACACCACCAAACATAATCAACCAAAACTTCACTTATTTGAAGCTGGTTAACTCTTGTGCCTAGTGTCATGCTAGGTACCTGATCATGGCAATTGAAATGCCAGTCATTTGCATCATACCTGTAGCCTTCCCATACAATTACTTTTCTCAAAACAATTTAGAAAGTAGACTTGAACCATTTGTAGACATAATTCAGAGGAAAAAAACAATTAGATACTTAAAGGTATACTTCAAGGTAAATTCTGAATTTACTCCAAAACTCAGTGTTTTAAAATGACTAATGATTGTCTAATACATAATATAATTGCAAAGCAATTGCTCACATAACTGTATATTTCTTTACCAGATTTTCATAGCTAATACTTGAGCATATTTTTCTTGTTTATGTTCCAAACACTACTTCAAAAACAAATCAAACCTTAACACACAACAATTTCGACAGAACAACTAATTTAATCTGACACTTTACAGGACATAAGAGCAACTTGATCACTAACCATAGAATATTCATTACATGACTGGAAATATTAGAAACATATTTTTTCCTGAATACATGTAGATATAATCAATTTAAGTTCTTATTGAAACTAGCTAGCATGTTCATTCACTCCTCCATAATAGCCATAACTTCATTTTCTACTTAGTGCCTGCGTTCCCTGAAAGAGCATGAGTGGCTGCCTCATTTTAAAATGAGACACCCCATAAGCCATGAGCAAACAAGGGTCAGATCTAAGATCTGGTATGAGTAACATCAATACATTCATGATTTTAAGCAACAGAGAATGTAAGAGTACCAACTAGTTATTTAATCAAATTTCTGCAATCAATTACTTTAACATGGTATAAATAAGTTGATTCAGGTATGATATATTCATCTATCATTCTTACACTTGCATACATAATCATGCAAACATAATTATCTATTTGCAACATTTGCATTCACTGGAACCATCATGGTTCCATACCAACCAACCTAAGAAATATTCATATTCCTATTTCTTCATTTACAGGTTGTATAATTCAATTTAAATTCCTGCCTTATCTGCTATTAAGGAATCCCAGGGACACATTGCAATGAACTAATTCACATCATTGCACAAAGATCTCAGGGCTTAAACAAACCATGTGCCAACTTGCATACTTCAAATATGACAAGCATTCCAGCAGCCTTCTTGGCCTTCCCTTCCCTAGTTTATTTACTAGTGTATTGACTTAAATCCTATCATCAAATATGCTAAGTGAACATGTCACTGCAAACATGGAAACATCCATAATCTTTCCTAGCATAATTCTCCTCAGAAATAAGCAGACAGTTATTTCCTAAATGGGGTCAATATGTCTTGATCTCAGTAAAATATAAGAATATTTTCAACTGTAAAAGAGGCATGGCATGTTCTTATTATATTGATCTGCAAGCCTTTATGATTGATTCAGATTCATGATCTGGTTCAATCATAATTTTAGCTTATGAGCTTCTTTTTTTTGATTTGATTAAGGGCTCAGCACTTAGAAAATTTCTATTGCACCCTTAACATCTTTCTTCTCAAGCCTCAGCACTTATACCAAGTATAATGCAGCTCCCAACATTTTTTTTTGTAAAGTTTCCATGCCATAGATCTATAACAGTTGAGAGTATTCTCTATATAATTTTAAGATTCTGGACTTTAACATTTTTGAGTAAAAATAAAACAGTATGATACACATCCAAAGACAAATGTCTCAACAAATCAAAGATCACCAAAAACATCCATATTAAATCATATCAGATTTAAAATAAGACATCCAAAAAGCATTGATGAAATCATATACATCAAAACCAGCAATATATAAATGGCAATATAAAAAGTGGCTGCCTCATCTCAGGTCTTAATGCCATGAACTCAGTGAGGTTACTCACCTAAATATTTCTTCCTACTAATCCAGAAAATCCCTGAGTATATTTTCCCTTCCTTTAAAATGTTTTCTTCTTTTCCTATTATAAGTAGCTCGGGTAAAACAATTTCTCTGGCCATAACCACTTATTTATAAGCATATTTTTACTAGGGTTTTTCTCAAGACAAAATTCCATTTCTGTCCTGGCTAACATCATGCATTGTGTGTTTGCATTTTCTCATTCTTTATCCCTAATTACCCTGGTCATATTAACCAATTAAAGACTGCATTTTCTTTTCTTTACTTTTTCAGAAAATGGCCACTCACCTAGTCATGTTAAAAGTGTGACTACCATATTTTATATTTTAATTATTTCTGAGAATCCCCTTTGCTATTTTTGCCTATACAAGCATATTGTCTTGTATTACATTTCATGTCATTTTAATGTTTCCTTTTTATTGTTTTGCTTTAACACTTTCTGCTCACAGAAAATATACAGGTGCATAAGTGTACAAATTTTTTTTTTACTGGGAATATTTAATTTTCTTGCATAAAAAAAACATCTTTAATTTGATTAATAATCTACATTTCAAAATCACATTTGAAATGCTTCCTTGCTCAGTTTATTTATTTTATTATCATCATTTTTTTTCCAGAAATTTTTGAATCTTTTCCTTGTGCCATTTCCAGTGTGCATGTGCCCACATATCCTTACACACTATTTATTCCCAAAAATTTCACCATATTTAAATCTAAATATTTCAAAAATTAAATCATTTTATAAAAATGATTTTTCACAAAATTTTGGGGTATTACATTCACCCCTCCTTTTAGGAATTGTGTCCTCACAATTTTTCCTAGTATTTGTAACAAGCATTCACTGACCTTATGAAAATCTATCAAGCATATGCATAAACAAAACATATTCAATCATATCAACCATGCATAACAAATTTTTCCAGAAAAAAAAAATTACCTTTTAATTTGCAAAAAGCTTAGGATAATCCATCCTAATCTTATCCTCTAGCTCCCATGTGCAGTCATTAGAATCACTACTCCACTGGACCTTAACTAGTTTCAAGGTTTTGCTCCTTAATTTCTTTTCTTCCTTGGCTATAATCCCCACTGGCTCTTTTTCATAAACCAAGTTAGGATTTATTTGAATTTTGGTAGGCTTTTCCAAAATGTCTTCTTTATCATGTACCCATCTTCTAAGTTGGGACACATGAAAAACATTATGCATTGCTTTCATTTCCTCTGGTAATTCTAATTTGTAAGCCAATGAACCAATTCTTTCCAGAATTTTATAGGGTCCAACATACCTTGGTGTGAGCTTACCTTGCTTGCCAAATCTCAAGACTTTCTTCATAGGTGAAATCTTGATGAAAACAAAGTCTCCCACTTCATATTCCACTTTCTTTCTCTTCCTGTCTGCAAATTTCTTTTGCCTATCTTGAGCTGATGCTATTCTTTTTCTTATTAACCCAATTTTCTCTGTAGTTTCTTTAACATATTCAGGTCCTAGAACAGCCCTTTCTCCAGTCTCTACCCAGCATATAGGTGATAAACATGGCTTGCCATATAAGGCTTCAAATGGTGTCATCCCTATGGTGCTTTGGTAACTGTTATTGTATGTGAATTCAGCTAAATGGAGGTGGTCTTCCCAGTTTCCTCCAAAGTCCAGTGTACATGCTCTCAACAAATCCTCTAAGACTTTGTTCACCACCTCAGTTTGACCATCTGATTGTGGATGGTAGGCAATGCTTAAGCACAATTCACTCCCCATGGCCTCTTGAAAACTTTTCCAAAACCTTGAGGTGAAGATGGTATCCCTATCACTCACCATGGTTTTGGGTATGCCATGCAACCTTACTACCTCTTTCATGAATATTTAAGCCAATTTTGGAGCATTTCTTTCTGTTTTAACTGGGATAAAATGTGCTACCTTAGTTAGCCTATCCACTATTACCCATATACTTGTGTTTCCCCTCTTAGATCTAGGCAGAACATCTATGAAATCCATAGATATATCCTCCCACTTCCACTGTGGTATACTAAGGGGTTGCAATAGTCCTGATAGCCTTTGTGTCTCTGCCTTGACTTGTTGGCAAGTCATGCACCTTGCAACATGTCTGGCCACATCTGACTTCATCCCCTTCCACCAAAGATTTCTTTTCAAATTTTGATACATCTTGGTGCTACCCGGGTGTATGGAGTACTTACTCCTATGGTACTCATTTAATAATTCCTCCTTCAATTCTATATTTTCTGGAACACATATCCTATTTTTATTCCTTAAATAACCATTTTTATCAACTTGATAATTTATTACTTCCTCCCCTTTTGATATGAGCATATTCTTTTCCACCATGTTTAGGTCTTGTTCCTGCATTTTCCCAACCTTAAGAAGTAAATCTGATTGCAGAGATATCATACTTAATTTCCCTTTACCTTCATCTTCTTCAATGGGCATCATTTGTACCTCACTGTTTTCCTCAATTTCCAAATCAGTAAGTATAGACAAATCCTTAAACTCTTCCATCATCAACATGGCTACCTTGGCATGTTGTCTACTCAAGGCATCTGCAACTTTATTTGCCTTGCCTGGTGTATAAAGTATATCTAGATCATAGGCAGCTAGGAACTCTACCCATCTATGTTGCCTCATGTTCAAATCTTTTTGTGAGAATAAATATTTCAATGCCTTATGATCAGTGTACAAAATGAATTTGGCACCTAACAAATAATGTCTCCAAAGTTTCAAAGCATACACAACTGCTGCTAGTTCAAGATCATGGGTTGCATATCTTGTTTCATGTGGCTTTAATTGCCTAGATGCATAGGCTACCACCTGGTCCTGCTGCATCAACACAGCCCCTAACCCAGAGCCACTTGCATCAGTGTACACAACTAAGTTTTCATTTCCTTCTGGCACTCTCAATACTGGTGCATTAATCAGAGCTTCTTTTATTTTGATAAAAGCTTGCTCACATTTTTCTGTCCATACAAAGGCTTGGTTCTTTCTAGTTAAATTGGTAAGTGGTGATGATATTTTTGAGAAATCTTTTATAAATCTCCTATAATACCCTGCCATCCCCATAAATGATCTAATCTCACTGATGGTACTAGGCCTTTTCCATGCTTGGATTGCCACCACCTTATTGGGGTTTACTGATATTCCTTTGGCAGAGATAACATGCCCAAGAAAATGCACTTCTTCTTTCCAAAATGCACATTTTGAAAATTTTTGCCTTTAAATCATTTTCCCTTAGTCTTGACAAAACTAAATGCAAATGATTTTTATGCTCTTCCACTGTCTTGGAATAAATCCAAATGTCATCAATAAAGATCAGTACAAACTTGTCTAAATAATCTCTAAATATTCTATTCATTAAATCAACAAAATATGAAGGAGCATTTGTCAAGCCAAATGGCATAACCATAAATTCATATAAGCCATATCTTGTGTTAAATGCAGTATACTTAACACTTGAGTCTTCAACCTTCATTTGATGGAATCCTGATGCTAGGTCTAGTCTAGAAAATATTTTAGCTTCACTGAGTTGGTCAAAGAGATCATCTATTCTAGGCAATGGGTATTTGTTCTTGATGGTTACTTTATTTAGTTCTTTGTAATCTATGCACATTCTCAAGGGACCATCATGTTTTCTTACAAACACTACTGGAGAACCCCAGCAGGAATTGCTTGGCCTTATAAATCCCTTGCCTTCTAATTCTTCCAACTGATTTTTCAATTCTTTCAGTTCACTTGGCCCCATTCTATAAGGTTTCTTGATTATTGGACTTGCCCCTGGAATGAGATTAATTTGAAACTCAACTGGTCTGTGGTGTGGAACACCCTTAACTTCCCCAAACACATCCAAGTATTCATTAACTATGGGAATTTCTTCTATGGTTAGTTCACTGAGATCTTTTTCTAAGTCATCTAAATGATATAATTTCCTTTTCTTACCCACTTCACATAGAACTGTGATCCTCTGGCCTCTAGAATTTTGCAATGATATGGTGGATGAGTCTAAATTAATTATGGCTTTAAATTGCCTTAACCAATCTACCCCCAATATAACTCCTATATCTGGGTAATTTAAAACATATAAATTGGAAATAAAAATATTTCCTCCTATGTTTAACTCCACATCCACACAATTCATATTCAAAACATCAGAACTCCCTAGGGGACTTTGTATAAGCAGTGGGGTTTTAACCAATATGCAATTTAATTTTAGCATTTTAACTAATTCATAGGAAATTAAGGAGTGTGTTGCTCCAGTATCATATACTACTGCTATGGGTATGGCACAAATGAGTAATGTACCTTCCACTTGGCCATGATTTTCAGCATCAATTTTCACTGCAGATTTGCCTTTACCTTCCAAAGTTGCCAATTTCCCTTGTTGTTTATTCTCAGGACAGTTCCTCTTCATATGCCCCTCTTTCCCACATAGGTAGCATTTGAAGGTTCCTCCTTTTAACTCTGGGCACCTTGGTTTGATGTGTCCTTCTTTTCCACAATGATGGCAAACCAATTTCTTCTTAGTATCATTGGCTTTTGTATCTTTACTCTTCCTGTTGTCTGCCTCCTCCTTCTTTTTATCATAAGGGTGATATCTTCCCTTATCCTTCTTGTTGTTGCTCTTAAAATTCCTATATTTCTCTCTTTCTTTGTCATGTTGTTCCAGTTTCAAGGCCAGATCAATTACTTGATCAAAAGTTCTATCTGCATATGGTAGCATAGCTCTGCTAAGTCCTGGGTTCAAACCTTTTATATACCTATCATTTTTGGATGCTTCATCTGCCACTAGAATTGCTCCATAATTAGATAGCCCCTCAAACTTTTGAGTATATTCAGTGACATTCAAAGTTCCCTGCCTAAGTTTGATAAATTCTTCAAGCAAAGTGGTCTTGGCAGATGCTGGTACAAACCTTGCCTCCAACATCTCCTTGAACTGATTCCAAATGATTTCATTTTCATTTCTTCCAGCTACGATCACCTCCCACCAGCTTAAAGCTACCCCTTTCAGTTGTCTTGAAGCTACTTGCCTCTTCCTTTGGTCATCTAACTGCATGTCATTGAAAATCCTATCAAGTGTTCTCAACCATGCTAGAATTTCCATCACATTCTCAGTTCCTTCAAAACTCCTGCCTCCCAAATTGGAATAAGTCTTCAGTAGTTTTGAAAGCTCTTCATGTGGGTTCTCAGGCCTATGCCCAATTCCATCTCTTAAAACCCTCACAAATTCTTGCATATCAAGCATTTGAGGTGCACTGGGCCCTGCATTGTGATGAGATCCTCTTCCTACCATGGTCTGCTAACTAAGTTCTGGGCAAATGGTATTAGTATATTATGAGTACTTCTATAATTACTATTTTCTTATCTAAATTATTTCATCCAAAACAAAAAGACATAATACATTTCTATAATACTTAACAATCAATGCAACCAAGTGCTCAGATACCAACTGAAATGACCCTCCTATTTCTACCTTAATTTCATAAGGATTTTTTTTTACAAAGTGATATATATATATATATATCATTCATTACAAATATATTTTCCCGGGTCATTTTCCTTTCAAACAATTCAACCAGGATTCAAAACTCATTACCAATATAAATATATCAGTGTATCCCTAATAATATACACATACATATGAAGATGTACGTGTTTCTCTTGTTTAGATTCAGAGTATATATTTTTTTGTTAAACAAGAGCATTCTGTTTAATTTGGATTCTAGCAATTATGACTAAAGTTAATTACTGTATACTTTTGAATATTTGTAACAAGTCAGTAAATCCTATGCATATTTAATTTATATGAACTTGCTCATTCTAATTGATAGTTTTTAATATCAATTTACCATGACAGTTAAATCTCAAGATTCTTGAGATTTTTATTTCAGATCATGGATCAAAGGTATTGATATTTGGCTAAGGCCAGAAATGATATATTCACTTATCATTTTCCACTTATGTATTTTCTAAAAACTTTCTTATTTAAGATTCAATCTATGTGACTTGTTTGCCTTAATCTTAGCTCACATGACACATAGTGAGTTGTGTAATTGCATAAGATTTGCTATGTCAAGAATTTGAACTTAAAAATATTCATAAGAATAATTTCCAGGTTTGCTTGTGCAAGCCTGTCCAGATTGTATATCTGTTATGACTTTGAAAATTGGTTATGGTAAAACATTTGCTAAATGACCTAAAGCTTTTTGAAAGGCATTTTACTATCAAAACACCACCAAACATAATCAACCAAAACTTCACTTATTTGAAGCTGGTTAACTCTTGTGCCTAGTGTCATGCTAGGTACCTGATCATGGCAATTGAAATGCCAGTCATTTGCATCATACCTGTAGCCTTCCCATACAATTACTTTTCTCAAAACAATTTAGAAAGTAGACTTGAACCATTTGTAGACATAATTCAGAGGAAAAAAACAATTAGATACTTAAAGGTATACTTCAAGGTAAATTCTGAATTTACTCCAAAACTCAGTGTTTTAAAATGACTAATGATTGTCTAATACATAATATAATTGCAAAGCAATTGCTCACATAACTGTATATTTCTTTACCAGATTTTCATAGCTAATACTTGAGCATATTTTTCTTGTTTATGTTCCAAACACTACTTCAAAAACAAATCAAACCTTAACACACAACAATTTCGACAGAACAACTAATTTAATCTGACACTTTACAGGACATAAGAGCAACTTGATCACTAACCATAGAATATTCATTACATGACTGGAAATATTAGAAACATATTTTTTCCTGAATACATGCAGATATAATCAATTTAAGTTCTTATTGAAACTAGCTAGCATGTTCATTCACTCCTCCATAATAGCCATAACTTCATTTTCTACTTAGTGGCTGCATTCCCTGAAAGAGCATGAGTGGCTGCCTCATTTTAAAATGAGACACCCCATATGCCATGAGCAAACAAGGGTCAGATCTCAGATCTGGTATGAGTAACATCAATACATTCATGATTTTAAGCAACAGAGAATGTAAGAGTACCAACTAGTTATTTAAGCAAATTTCTGCAATCAATTACTTTAACATGGTATAAATAAGTTGATTCAGGTATGATATATTCATCTATCATTCTTACACTTGCATACATAATCATGCAAACATAATTATCTATTTGCAACATTTGCATTCACTGGAACCATCATGGTTCCATACCAACCAACCTAAGAAATATTCATATTCCTATTTCTTCATTTACAGGTTGTATAATTCAATTTAAATTCCTGCCTCATCTGCTAT
This sequence comes from Allium fistulosum, assembly GCA_030737815.1. Classification (NCBI taxonomy): domain Eukaryota; kingdom Viridiplantae; phylum Streptophyta; class Magnoliopsida; order Asparagales; family Amaryllidaceae; genus Allium; species Allium fistulosum. The sequence goes on from CM060904.1 coordinate 1,286,257,849, forward strand.
TAAGGAATCACAGGGACACATTGCAATGAACTAATTCACATCATTGCACAAAGATCTCAGGGCTTAAACAAACCATGTGCCAACTTGCATACTTCAAATATGACAAGCATTCCAGCAGCCTTCTTGGCCTTCCCTTCCCTAGTTTATTTACTAGTGTATTGACTTAAATCCTATCATCAAATATGCTAAGTGAACATGTCACTGCAAACATGGAAACATCCATAATCTTTCCTAGCATAATTCTCCTCAGAAATAAGCAGACAGTTATTTCCTAAATGGGGTCAATATGTCTTGATCTCAGTAAAATATAAGAATATTTTCAACTGTAAAAGAGGCATGGCATGTTCTTATTATATTGATCTGCAAGCCTTTATGATTGATTTAGATTCATGATCTGGTTCAATCATAATTTTAGCTTATGAGCTTCTTTTCTTTGATTTGATTAAGGGCTCAGCACTTAGAAAATTTCTATTGCACCCTTAACATCTTTCTTCTCAAGCCTCAGCACTTATACCAAGTATAATGCAGCTCCCAACATTTTTTTTGTAAAGTTTCCATGCCATAGATCTATAACAGTTGAGAGTATTTTCTATATAATTTTAAGATTCTGGACTTTAACATTTTTGAGTAAAAATAAAACAGTATGATACACATCCAAAGACAAATGTCTCAACAAATCAAAGATCACCAAAAACATCCATATTAAATTATATCAGATTTAAAATAAGACATCCAAAAAGCATTGATGAAATCATATACATCAAAACCAGCAATATATAAATGGCAATATAAAAAGTGGCTGCCTCATCTCAGGGCTTAATGCCATGAACTCAGTGAGGTTACTCACCTAAATATTTCTTCCTACTAATCCAGAAAATCCCTGAGTATATTTTCCCTTCCTTTAAAATGTTTTCTTCTTTTCCTATTATAAGTAGCTCGGGTAAAACAATTTCTCTGGCCATAACCACTTATTTATAAGCATATTTTTACTAGGGTTTTTCTCAAGACAAAATTCCATTTCTGTCCTGGCTAACATCATGCATTGTGTGTTTGCATTTTCTCATTCTTTATCCCTAATTACCCCGGTCATATTAACCAATTAAAGGCTGCATTTTCTTTTCTTTACTTTTTCAGAAAATGGCCACTCACCTAGTCATGTTAAAAGTGTGACTACCATATTTTATATTTTAATTATTTCTGAGAATCCCCTTTGCTATTTTTGCCTATACAAGCATATTGTCTTGTATTACATTTCATGTCATTTTAATGTTTCCTTTTTATTGTTTTGCTTTAACACTTTCTGCTCACAGAAAATATACAGGTGCATAAGTGTACATATTTTTTTTTACTGGGAATATTTAATTTTCTTGCATAAAAAAAACATCTTTAATTTGATTAATAATCTACATTTCAAAATCACATTTGAAATGCTTCCTTGCTCAGTTTATTTATTTTATTATCATCATTTTTTTTTCCAGAAATTTTTGAATCTTTTCCTTGTGCCATTTCCAGTGTGCATGTGCCCACATATCCTTGCACACTATTTATTCCCAAAAATATCACCATATTTAAATCTAAATATTTCAAAAATTAAATCATTTTATAAAAATGATTTTTCACAAAATTTTGGGGTATTACAGAGATACTTTGCAAATCAATATAATGATTCAGTGCTGGTGCAATTAGAAAATACGCGGACGATGTTTCTCAATCAAATGAATGCGCACCGTGAATGAAAAATCCATTACGGCCACTTCTTTGTGTTTTTAATCATTTATATTTGAAACACACCATAAATTGAAACTTATATAAAACAAAAAATCAGAAAGCAAACATGAGGATTATTAAGCCAGAACAATTAAGAATGGCTAAACAAAAAACTGATTTAATTAAATTGGTAGAAGTGTGATACTAATATAATTTGTAGAGTACTAAGGGAATTAAATCGCAAGCATGGACGAAGCTGATGTCCAACAACAGTGGAGAAGCAGAAATTACCTGAGAGGACTACAAGTTCTTCCCCCTCATGTTGGCCATCTTCCCATCAGCTTGCCATCAAAAAATCCAAGCATAGTAAACGTAGAAGCTCCAACATCAGTAAACTTGACCAACTATCAAATAGAAACTTATTACAAGCCCATCAGAAGCCCTACCAGAGTCTGATGCTGTTCCAACCAACACTGTGATCCTCCAAGCTTCATCCTCCAAGTTGCATCCTCCATCTTTAAGGTCAAATTTATGATACTCTGGTCATCTACATAGCTGACCTGAAATAGAACGAAAACTGAAATAGAGATAGTTGTGAAAAAATTAATATAAGCTATTGATACTATTTCTTTTTCCTAATAAAAGATAAAAATATTATATTATTACTACATGATCATATGTTCATAACTCCAAGCTAGCAATTACATTGCTTGAAACCTTAATTTCAAATAAACCATAAGCATGTAGCCTGATCAAAATGAGAAGTTACAAAGATGTAAATGATAATCAAATTACAAAAATAAAAGGATGACAAGTAAATTATTTATTAACTATAACATGCTAGTATGTACCAAAAATATAAATGCTACAACCAAAATGTGGGTAAAATTGGAAAACCCTCAACATCTTTGCCATGTGATCGATAATAGATTATTTATAAAGTTAGGTTATATGGTGTTTAGACTACATAAATGTTTGTACCATACTTCTACTGACTAACAGAAAGTGTCAAATATAAAACTCATGTATGAATAGAATAAACAATAGACAATTGGAGTTTAAACCGCTAGTGCCATAGCTTTAGATTTTTAGGAATAGTATGGCTCTGAACATAAGCGAATAACTAGCTTACGAGCAAAATTGCAGCTCTAAAAGGCACCGGTGATCTAAATTAGCATCACTGTAATTTGGGATGAAGGTGTTGATCTTGGAAATATGCTGCAACTAAACAAGCATAACATAATTGGCATAAAATTGTGCCCACACTTAAGTATGAAACTCTTGTCATAACCTATCATACTTTAGACAGAAGCAAACATAGTATTTTTATGAAACAGCTATGATATAGATGTCTGTATCAACTTGATACAACCCATGAATTCTGCCATGTATAGCAAAAGACAGGAAAAAAATTATTCAATAAAATTGGAAAAAAAAATATTTGGGTTGGTAGTACACTTGGTGTATTTTGGGAAATGTTGCAAAGGTCTGTAGTACTGCTCAGTTTTGTACAGTAGAATGAAATCAGTATATTGTTCAATTAAGTACAATCTCAAACCAAGAAGGAAAAAAATAGCGGTCGAAGAAGAAACAAACAAATCAAACGTACAGGAAACAAAAACAAATTGGAACGGTGATGGGGCATTGTATTGAGATTATTTTCGCTGAGGTTTCTCTTGAATTTTAGTTGCTGTTGATTTCTTGTTAATCAAAGGTTCATCCACATCCTCTGATAATGAACGTAAATTTGGATCAGTGTGAAATTAAGGTATTAAGTTAAAACTGATTTAAATTACACATCAAAATGGTGCTAAGTTCAGCATATTGGGTAGTAGCATCTATATTGCTCGTTCTATTGCATTGCAAAATGACTTCAAATTTGAGGTGGTTGAAAAAGTTTTGTCTGGAATTAAAAAAGGAAAAATAAACATAGAAGTAAAAATGGAACAACACTAAGCTAGAATAAACTTGTATCAATAGCGTATCCGAGCAAATAGATATTAAATACAACAATGTATCAACAGTTATAATAACAAATATTACTAACAAAATTTTTGGTTGCGCGGATTGAGTCTCCAGTCCAGTTGGGAAAAGAGTAATATAAATTCAGAAACTAATCCATATGCTGATATATATAATAAAGCTAAGTCATATACAAAAAGATGAACTGAAAAAGTGGCACAATGTTTACCAGTTAAATTTTGTTAGTGGGGTGGCTAGTGAAAATTTAGGTATCGGTAAGTAAAATAAACATAAAATGAACAGTTTTCCAAATGTACAGATGACAACAAAAATCAACTTTGTAAACAGTTACTTATAGAGTTTCAATTAGTATGGGAATCATTTTGATCAGACATAAGCAAAGAGTAGCATGAGATCGAGTCTGTCAAATACATGAACAAAATGTCCAATCTAAACTCAAGCATATTGAAAAAAGATACCACTATTTAAAATGTAGAGCAAGAAGTAGGAAATAAAAAAGTTTGGCAATTATAATCCAATCCAAATTCTGCATTAATAGGAAAATCTTGACAGCCTCATTGTCTAAGAATTGTTCAATACGTTTGTCAAATCTAAACTCAAGCACACCGAAGATGGTTAGTTTCTACAGAATCTATAAACAGAGTATAGTTGGTAAAGTTGTCGGTGTTTCAAAATGGATACGTCACTGTAATAATATGATGCATATGATGAAATGGTCCTAAATCTTTTTTGTCTCCGGAGTTGCAAATTTAATGGGAATATCAGGAAAACTTTGCCTTATGTACCTACAAATAGGCAAGCAAAACTAAAAGCAATGAAAATGCTGCCTTTACAACTTTATTTCCAAGTCCAAGCAAGCACATATACCAAAACTAAAACCTAAGGAAAACTCAGCATTTTAAATCCAAAAAAATTAGCAGTACACCCACTGACCCACAGAACAATCAGTAAAGTATGATTAGTGCTTTCTCAGTCACTCTATCTTTACAAACTAGAAATGTCCATAGCCACAACATATATATAGCAACCTCACTATTCTTCTCAAACAATATCATACACTGGCTTGTTAAGTTTAGCATATATTCAAAACTTAGTTTGCTCATATCATGGTGCAAATAATAGGAGGCTTTGGACTCTTCTTGCTCCTTATCTATGCAGCAAACTTCCTCATTTTATGTGGTATACTGAATGATATTACTATAACTATATATATATATGATAAAATCTATTTTCTTACATCAAAGGCTAGGAAACCACTGAAGCAGCAAAGAGATATATACCATTACATAGTAGTAAAGAGAAACTACATAGATTCGCCCTACTATTTACCATTATATGAAGGCGCCATGGCCCCAACTACTAACCCACCATACTGCATTAACCCTCCTCTAACTCCATACTTGCCTACTCCTGTTCTACCCATTTTACCCTCTCCAGCACCCCCAATAACCTCACCACACAACCCGCCACCCGTTTACACTCCAAACCCGCCCGAATTCCCCACCCCCACCATCCCGGGCTTCGAGCCCAGCCCGCCAGGCTTTTAACCTAGCCCACCAGAAAACATGCCAGCCCCGCCAGAGTTTTCTCCAGGCCCTCCTATATTCTCCAGGCGGAATTGAGCTTTCACGATTGAAGACGATTTGTAGATTCGCGATTGAATGTCACGATTGAAGACGATTTGTGTGAGTGGAGAGGAGATTCGTATAGCAAGTGAGGAGTGAAAGCTCGATTTGTAGATTTGTGTGAGCTTTCAAACTGAGGACGATTTGTGTGAGCTTTCAAACTGAGGAGTGAAATCCTCGCCACTCCATCCACATTCAATCGTAGAGGCCATTTTAGATGCGATTGAAGACAATTCGAATAGCAAGTGATTCGCGATTGAAGACATTTGTGTGAGTGGAGAGGAGATTCATAGAGGCCATTTTGGAAACTGGAAGGCAAGGGAAAAGGAATGTTTGGCGGCCTAGGAATAAGGAGTGGAGGGAAACGTAATATTTCACCGCTAAATTTTCATTTAGGGTAGAGATGGCGTGAACACAAGCTATGTTTTACCCTGAATGTCCCTAACATACATAACTATAGCAAGACAAATTTTCGTGCAATCCCCACTTGCTATTAATAAGACATTTTCTTGTAGTGTAAATTGCGGATTGAAATGACAAATATCCGTATCACTTGACATATGATAGAAAATTATATACAGACATCGTTGGTCTATATTTATATTGAAAATGATTTCTGTGGTTTTGAAAAGAAATATATGGTTTTAATAAATATTGACCTTAAAGATTTATAAAGGTTGATTTAATAAAGTCAGTATATAATATGTTTAAGTATTTATTTAATATCTATATTTTCAAATATAGAGTTTATAATGATTCAGGTTGGAAAGATAAATTTGAAATTGATTTGAAATTATATATATTTAAGAATTATGCTTAAATAAGTTTGACTTGAAATTTATTAAATTTGAAATTTTAAAGATATGATTTTATAACTTGAATTTGATTAAAAGTGACTTAAATGAATATTTCAAATTTACATAAATTGAAATGGGATATTTTGTTTATTTAAATTTGCAAATTGAAGTTTTATTTAAATGATATTGAAATGATTAAGTAAATATTTAAAACTAAATAATAGTAAAGTAAATTTGATATATATATGAAATTAATGAATTTAATTCTGAAATGTTGAATATATTGACTTTGAAATATATTGAAATTTCAATGGATTATTGTGTGGTTCAAATCTGTATTTTAAATCAATATAATTTAAAATGGTTTATTAAGAAACTGAATTGAGTTGAAATTTATGAATTGTGATTGAATTAAAATTGAATTTTGGAATTAGAGTTAATTTGAATTGATTTGTGAAATTTGAGGAAGTTATTTTATTATATAAAGTATTTTTAAACTATATCTAAAACAATTAATATTTTAACTTTATAAATTATTTTAATATAAACAATTTTAATATAAATCATTTTTAATATAAATTATTTTATTTAAAACTATTTTAACTTATAACTATTATATATAAACTATTTTATTTTATAAACTATTTTATTATATATACTATTACTTATATCTAAACGATTTAAAGGAAGTGTTATGGTTTTCCAAAGTATTATAATTTCCAATGTTTGGTCCCGAAAGTGTTATAACTTTGAAAGTACTATGATTTTATAAGCGAATATATTTGAAATGGAAATGATATCGTATTGATTTGGTTTGAAATGGAAATGATATTTTGGTTTGAAGTATAAACTATTTTGAAATCACCGGGGTGTTATAATAACGTTTGTTTGTTAAAGAGACCGGGATTGGATATGGGCATACTCTCTATCGATACCAAAAACCACTTTAACAACTGTGTCCGCGGTTGTAACGACCCATATTTTTACGGTCGAAACATCGTAAAACAGTTGCCATTAGGTCGCAATGTTGATAAGTTGTCCAGAGTCTAAGTCGTTCAGAGTTAAGTCGTCCAAGGTCTAAGTCGTGGAAGAGGTAAGGCTTAGGTCGTATAATAGTTAGGTCGGAGTAGACGACTTATAAGAATTGGCGACTTATAGGAATTGGCGACTTATAGGAGTTGGCGACTTATAGGAGTAGACGACTTATAGGATTGGCGACTTAAGATAGTGGCGACTTAAGAAGACGGCGACTTAAGAGTTAGCGGCATAGGAAACTGGGCGAGTTAGCGACTTAGGTAGGATAGGTCGGCAACGACCTAAGGGACTAAGCGGGTTAACGACCTAGGGAGTTTGAGTCGTTCGAGCGACTTAAGGAGGGTTGTAGTTAGGACGTGAGCGACTTAAGTCTAGCAGTTAAGTCGTAACCCAGTTAAGTCGTGTAAAGGTGATAAGTCGTAACCTAGCTAAGTCGTGAGGTTGTTGAGTCGTAGAGTTGTTAAGTCATTAAGGCGTATCCCAGTTGAGTCGTTAAGTTGCAAGGAAGGTTGAGTCGTTGATTCTTAGGTCGTGCCTAAGGGTTAGGTCGCGCGTATGTGTTAAGTCGCGCAAGTGGTTGAGTCGAAGGATCAGCTAAGTCGAAGGTCTTAAGTCGTGGGGTTTTAGGTCGTAAGCTTTCATGAGTCGTAGGTCGTAGGATCTGATGAGTCGTAAGTGGTGAGGTTTCTATGAGTCGTGGACGACTTAAAAGCGAGCATACGACTTAGGGATTTCAGCCTATAAATACCCGGTTTCTCTTCACTTTTTGGGATCCGGATTTTGAAGCGACGAAGTGTTGCTATTTTGAGAGCCCGAGTTCTACACTTCTTCACTTCTTTTCTCCACTTTAATCTTGTGCTTCCTTCCATCCAAATCGAAGATCCAAGAGCTTAGATTGAAGATCTACATCCATCGAAGAGAGAGATTTCATCGTTTGAAGCGGGATTTTAGAGAATCGAGTTAGATCCTTCGCTGTCCAGATCTGAAGTGTGTTGCTTTGAGGTGTTTAGATGATTCAGTGAGTGGTGATTATCTCTCACACGGATCCAAAGGAGTATATCGGAATGATGGCTTGATTTGGTGTTAAAATAGTGATTTCCATGCATTTTCATAAACTAAAGTGTAGATCTATTGTTCATGATAATTTGACATCCATTTTACTACATGTTAACCTATGCAAGTTCATTCATCAAGTTGTAGAGATATTGCTCATGATTCATGCTTGTTAGATTTAGACTCTTTATTTACAAAATTGCCATTATTGTTATAATTGTTTATTTGATCATGTTTGAATGCTTGATTACTTGGATTAATGTTTGACTTGATTGATTGTTGTAAATTAGTTGATTGATGATTTGATTTGGACAAGTTAGTCGAAGATGATTCAAAAACTAAGGGAAAGGCTCTTGAATTGGAAAAGCTGCTCGTGGCATATGTGGCGGATGATGAAGCTCATATGGATAAGATTTGATGATGTTGATGTTGAGATGAGGCTTTGCTATGATGAGATGAAGCGAGGCATGGTATGAGATAGCCTTGGTTTAATCCAGATGGGATCATTCCGAGCATGTTGATAACTCGGTGAAATGATTTGAGTTGAGGATAATGGGTTGCTCGAGAGGCGCTTGAGCTAGTATGGAAATAGTCGTCAAGGAGGATGACTAGAAGGCTGAGATTTCATCGTTGTTGAAGGTTCTAGCAGGCTCAAAGCAAGAGTACGTTGGGCAGATTCGATAGTCCCTAAAGACTATGATTGTAGTCGAGTACTGTGGGCAGATTCGATAGTCCTAGGAACGGGCTGCGACGACATGCGGAGTTATGTCTAGAACCAGGGTTGCCATTAACCCTTGACGGACGGCTGAAAGAATGTGCCGGTCATTCAATTAACGGCGGTATCAAAGCAATGATAACAGTGATAGCCAGAGTCATGGATGTTTGGTTGTATCGTCATTCGGTCTCAAGAGCGATGTTTTTTGGGTGCTTATCTGATCTTGGTTTAGGCCTTGGGGGTTTGTACTTGGAAAACACCGACCTTGACTCGAGTGATAATTCCTTTACTTTAAATGTCTGCTTTGCTATGTTTATTTCTGCTTAGTGTGTCTGGGGGCTATCACTGTAGAAAGAGGTGGAGTGGGAGGGTTGGATTCCTATTCCTTTTACCTTTATGCTCTTTTAGTATGTTGTTAGTTAATTTACCGCTCACTAAGACTGTTGTCTGACTCAAGGCTTTATGTTTAACTCTTATTGCCTTGGGCTGTTCATCCATTTTGGGATGGGTAGACTAGGTAGCAGGTGACAGGTGCTGTTCTTACTTTCCAACGATGTTGATGACGAAGACGAGCTGGAGGCTTGCATATTATCTTCTTACTATATGTACTGGATGTTCCGCTGCTTTGTATAATTCTCTGAGTGTTATGTAGTGAGGCTTGATGTATTGACTATTCAGATGTTTGTATTCAACTATTATGAGGTTTAATAGAGATTCTGTTCTGTAAAGCTTCACTATATATACTTTCTATTGTATTTTATCCATGCGCTGTGAGTTATACGATAGATTCTGCCGTTTAAATTCACCTTGGCAATCGTCCATGGCTGCCTGGCACACTTTACAGTGCACTATTTATAGGTTTAGTGTAGGGGTCATGGGCGGTCGTCACATTTGGTATCAGAGCTTTGGTTAATCGATTTTACCTAACGCTCGCTGAAGTAACTACGTATGAGAGACGTAATTGTATTTTGATAGATGATTACTATATATAATATAGTAGCTTAGAAGTATGTGAGTCCTTTATGCAGTTGTTTCTTAAGGTGTGTTAATCATTCCTTTTTATAGATATTAAGAATGAGTCGAAGAGGGAGACCAGCTGCTAGGGAAGGCCGTGCTACTGAGGGGGCTGCTGATTATGCTGCTATGTTTGAGGCTATGATGACCTCGATCATGAGAAGGATGCCTGCTCCGGGGCCATCAGTAGATGTTGGAGTTCAAGTTCAAACTCCAAAACCGGTGGATTTTGCTAAGCTGTGTAAAGATTATACTGCTCTTGGAGGGAAGATTTTCTTGGGAACAGAGTCAACCATTGAAGTCCAGAGATGGATAGATGCTTGTAGAAGGATCTTTAGTGATTTGGGAATTGAGGATGCAACAAAAAGGAAGCTTGCATCGAGATAGCTTCAAGGGAGAGCTTATGATTGGTGGAACTCTATCACCATTGGTACTCCAGAGGAAGAAATTACTTGGGAGCAATTCCAAGCCAGATTTGAAGCTAAGTTCATTTCTACAGCTCAGAAATCTGTTTTGTTTAAGAAGTTTGTGGAGCTCAAGCAAGGTGGGAGACCAGTTCTTGAGTATGTTTCCGAGTTTGAAGCCTTGTCCAAGTATGCCCGGTCGTATATTGAATCTTCGTACCAGAAGAATGAGAAGTTTGTGACAGGCTTGGACAGTTATCTTGGGAGGCAGTTGGTGGATCATTTGGACGATTCATTTGAGAAGCTTGTAGAGAAGGCTCTCAGGCATGAGAATCTGTTTCCTAATGGAGGATCTGTTGTTGCTGTGACTAAGGAAGAGTCTAAACCACAGCAGGGTGGAAACAAGAAGAGGAAGGAGCAGCAGCAAAAGGGTAAGGATGGCCAAAAGAAGCCGAAGGGCGAAGTGACCTGCTACAATTGTCAGCAGAAGGGCCATTTCTCCAGAGATTGCAAGAATCCGAAGGTGCCAGTGAAGTGCCACAACTGTGACAAGTCGGAGCATATTAAGAAGAATTGTCCAGAACCGCGGAAGGACAAGCAGATTGTGCAAGTTTATGCTTTGGGGGCTGTTCCATCATCTTCGAAAGCTCCTACCGTTGAAGAGAAAGGAAAGAGTGTGGTGGTTCGAGGTACTCTTTCTATTTGTGGTGTTCCAGTTAGAGTGTTATTTGATACTGGGGCGTCGCATTCATTTGTTTGTAATGAACTTGTAGGCCGGTTAGGTTTAGAACCGGATATTGTTGATAGGCCATTGGTTGTGACTAATCCAGTAGGGGGTTCGTCTTGTTTGTGTATGCTATGCCGAGGTCTGATTGTATCGAGTCATGATTGCTCTTTTGTTTGTGATTGTTTTGTTCTGAACTTTGCGGGGTTCGGAATTATTTTGGGTATGGACTGGCTTAGGAAATATGCGGCAAAGGTTGATTGTGAAAGGTTGGAGGTGACAGTCGAGAATTTGGAGGGGCGAAAGATTGTGATACGATGTAAGCATGAGGAAGGCGTCTTCATGAGCTTCATGTATTAGCTAGTTGTTCCACGGGATGGACTATCATCGTTGCCAATCGCTAATGGATTTGAGGATGTCTTTGATGAGGTCAAAGGGTTACTGCCGCATAGAGAGATCGAGTTTTGTAACGATCTAGTTGAAGGAGCCAGACCTGTTGTGATGCCTCTTAGGCGAATGGCGCCTAGGGAACAGCAGGATTTGAAGGTGCAGGTTGATGACCTTTTACAGAAAGGATTCATTCGGCGTAGTGTGTCCGAATGGGGTGCACCAGTTGTGTTTGCAACCAAAGCAGATGGACCGTTGAGGTTGTGTGTGGATTATCGTGAGCTGAATAAAGTGACTAAGAAGAATAAGTATCCATTGCCGAGAATAGATGACTTGTTTGATCAGCTTCACGAAGCTAAGGTGTTTTCTCATATGGATTTGGCAACGGGATTTCACCAGTTAAGAGTGGCTAAGGATAGTGTGCCGAAGACTGCTTTCAGGACACCATCCGGTTTCTTTGAGTGGCTGGTAATGCCGTTTGGATTGACTAATGCGCCAGCATATTTTGTGGATCTTATGAATAGAGTGTTCAGAGATCAGTTGAGCAAGTTTGTACTAGTGTTCGTGGATGATATTTTGATTTATTCCAGAACTGAAGAAGAGCACAAGACGCACTTGAGTATTGTTTTGGAAATCTTACGGAAACATCAGCTGAAGGCTAAGTTTTCGAAGTGTCACTTCTGGAAGAGTGAAGTAAGGTTGTTAGGCCATATTATCTCTGGAAATGGAATAGCGGTTGATCCCACTAAGGTAGCAGCAATCCAGGATTGGGTTAGACCTAAGAATGTATCAGATGTGAGAAGTTTTCTTGGATTAGCAGGATATTATCGTCGATTTATCATAGACTCTTCCAAGGTGGCTGCACCATTAACAGGATTGACGAAGAAGAACCAAGTGTTCAGATGGGATGATAAGAGTGAGCAAGCTTTCAGAATCCTGAAAGAGCGATTGACAAGTGCTCCTGTTTTGACTATTCCCAGTGGAAATGATGAGATGGTGGTTTACACCGACGCATGTGGTACTGGACTTGGAGCAGTGCTGATGCAGAAGGATAAAGTTGTTGCGTATGCAAGTCGACAACTGAAGCCGCATGAAAGGAATTATCCGACTCATGATTTGGAGTTAGCGGCGATTGTTTTTGCTCTGAAGATGTGGAGACATTATTTATTGAGAGTTCGATTCGAGTTGTTTACAGATCATAAGTCGTTGAAGTATCTTTTCTCCCAAAAGGATTTGAATCTTCGGCAGCAACGATGGCTAGAGTTTTTGGCATCATATGATTTTGGTATAGCCTATACTCCGGGAAAAGGTAACGCAGTGGCAGATGCATTAAGTCGAAGACATGCAGGATTGGGAGCCATGTTTTCAGAAAGGAAGAATCTCGAGTATTTAGCTGGATTTGACTTCAGGCCCAGATGTGAATTGGAACCTGAGATATTGACAAATTTATCGATAAGACCGACTCTTGTGGAAAGAATTGGAGAGAGCCAAAAGCGAGACGATAAGCTTGTCAAGATTATCCATGATTTGGAATCTGGGTTGGACCCAGAGAAGGATAAAGGATTCGAGGTCGATCGAGAGGGTTGGCTTCGGAAGCAAGGACGACTAGTTGTTCCCGATATAGATGACTTGAGAAATGAAGTTCTGAAGGAAAGTCATCACTCGAAGTTGACAATTCATCCAGGTGGAAATAAGATGTATCGGGATATGAAGAGAACCTATTAATGGGAAGGTATGAAGAAGGATGTTGGAAATTTTATTTCCAAGTGCATGAACTGCCAGTTGGTAAAAGCCGAACAGAAGAAGCCAAGTGGATTGCTTCAGCCATTAGAAATTCCTACATGGAAGTAGGAGCAAATATCAATGGATTTTATCGATGGGTTACCTAGAACAAGAACGGGAAATGAAGGGATTTGGGTCATCGTAGATCGTCTGACTAAGAGTGCAAGATTCATTCCTGTTCGATCGACTAGGACTGCATCAAAATTGGCTGAGCTGTATGTTAAGTGGATAGTTCGATTCCATGGTATTCCGAAGAGTATAGTGAGCGATCGAGACCCATTGTTCACTAGTGGATTTTGGAAGAGCTTCCAAGAAGTTTTAGGAACCGAGTTTTGGGAACTGAGTTGTGTTTGAGTACAGCTTATCATCCCCAAACAGATGGTCAGATCGAAAGAGTCAATCGAGTTTTGGAAGATCTCCTTAGAGCTTGTGTTTTGGATTTCGGAGGATCATGGGAAGATCACCTTCATTTGGTGGAATTTTCGTATAATAACAGTGACCAGTCAAGCATTGGTATGGCACCGTATGAAGCATTGTATGGAAGACCGTGTAACTCTCCGACATGTTGGTTAGAAACAAGAGAGAAGCTGATACTTGGGCCAGAAATGATTCGACAGACTTCAGATTGCATAGAGATCATTCGGCAACGAATGAAGGCAGCCCAAGACCGACAGAAAAGTTATGCCGATAAGCGTCGTAAGGATTTGGAATTCGACATAGGTGATATGGTTTTTTTGAAGATTTCTCCACTGAAGAATGTTATTCGATTCGGGAAGAAAGGAAAATTGACTCCGAGATTTGTCGGACCATTCCCGATCATCGAGCGAATTGGAAAGCTCGCCTACAAATTGGAGTTACCAGAAAAGATGTCGGGTGTGCACAATGTTTTTCATGTATCATATCTACGGAAGTATGTGCACGACTCGAAAACAGTGGTTTCTGTTGATAGCTTTGAAGATTTAGAGGTTGATCCAGTCGATAAGAGACCTCGTAAACTGCTTCGTGTTGTGGAAACCGACACGAAACAGCTTAGGAGGAAGGTAGTTAGGTTGCTTAAGATACAATGGAGTGATGATGATAACGACTGTACATGGGAGGTGGAAGAGAGGATGAAGGCAGCTCATCCTGAACTCTACAAGGTATGGCCATAAGGTGTCGTGTCATCTCACGATATCGTAACTTGTTCTAGTTTTAGAATTCTGCATGCTAAACAAGAATTGGATGCATGGTTTGTTGATTGCTATGGATGGTAGGCATGCAGAATAGTTTTTGATTGCTCTTGTTTGTTTGGAATTTCGGGGGCGAAATTCCTAAGGGGGAGAGAATGTAACGACCCATATTTTTACGGATCGAAACATCGTAAAACAGTTGTCATTAGGTCGCAATGTTGATAAGTCATCCAGAGTATCTGTCGTTCAGAGTTAAGTCGTCCAGGGTCTAAGTCGTGGACGAGGTAAGGCTTAGGTCGTATAATAGTTAGGTCGAAGTAGACGACTTATAAGAATTGGCGACTTATAGGAATTGGCGACTTATAGGAGTTGGCGACTTATAGGAGTAGACGACTTATAGGATTGGCGACTTAAGATAGTGGCGACTAAAGAAGACGACGACTTAAGAGTTAGCGGCATAGGAAATTGGGCGAGCTAGCGACTTAGGGAGGATAGGTCGGCAACAACCTAAGGGACTAAGCAGGTTAACGACCTAGGGAGTTTGAGTCGTTCGAGCGACTTAAGGAGGGTTGTAGTTAGGACTTGAGCGACCTAAGTCTAGCAGTTAAGTCGTAACCCAGTTAAGTCATGTAAAGGTGATAAGTCGTAACCTAGCTAAGTCGTGAGGTTGTTGAGTCGTAGAGTTGTTAAGTCGTTAAGGCGTATCCCAGTTGAGTCGTTAAGTCGCAAGGAAGGTTGAGTCGTTGAGTCTTTGGTCGTGCCTAAGGGCTAGGTCGCGTGTATGTGTTAGGTCGCGCAAGTGGTTGAGTCGAAGGATCTGCTAAGTCGAAGGTCTTAAGTCGTGGGGTTTTAGGTCATAAGCTTTCATAAGTCATAGGTCGTAGGATCTGATGAGTCGTAAGTGGTGAGGTTTCTATGAGTCGTGGACGACTTAAAAGCGAGCATACGACTTAGGGATTTCAGCCTATAAATACCCGGTTTCTTTTCACTTTTTTGGATCCGGATTTTGAAGCGACGAAGTGCTGCTATTTTGAGAGCCCGAGTTCTACACTTCTTCACTTCTTTTCTCCACTTTAATCTTGTGCTTCCTTCCATCCAAATCGAAGATCCAAGAGCTTAGATTGAAGATCTACATCCATCGAAGAGAGAGATTTCATCGTTTGAAGCGGGATTTTAGAGAATCGAGTTAGATCCTTCGCTGTCCAGATCTGAAGTGTGTTGCTTTTGAGGTGTTTAGGTGATTTGGTGAGTGGTGATTATCTCTCACACGGATCCAAAGGAGTATATCGGATTGATGGCTTGATTTGGTGTTAAAATAGTGATTTCCATGCATTTTCATAAACTAAAGTGTAGATCTATTGTTCATGATAATTTGACATCCATTTTACTACATGTTAACCTATGCAAGTTCATTCATCAAGTTGTAGAGATATTGCTCATGATTCATGCTTGTTAGATTTAGACTCTTTATTTACAAAATTGCCATTATTGTTATAATTGTTTATTTGATCATGTTTGAATGCTTGATTACTTGGATTAATGTTTGACTTGATTGACTGTTGTAAATTAGTTGATTGATGATTTGATTTGGACAAGTTAGTCGAAGATGATTCAAAAGCTAAGGGAAAGGCTCTTGAATTGGAAAAGCTGCTCGTGGCATATGTGGCGGATGATAAAGCTCATATGGATAAGATTTGATGATGTTGATGTTGAGATGAGGCTTTGCTATGATGAGATGAAGCGAGGCATGGTATGAGATAGCCTTTGTTTAATCCAAACGGGATCATTCCAAGCATGTTGGTAACTCGGTGAAATGGTTCGAGTTGAGGATAATGGGTTGCTCGAGAGGCGCTTGAGCTAGTATGGAAATAGTCGTCGAGGGGGATGACTAGAAGGCTGAGATTTCATCGTTGTTGAAGGTTCTAGCAGGCTCAAAGTAAGCGTACGTTGGGCAGATTCGATAGTCCCTAAAGACTATGATTGTAGTCGAGTACTCTGGGCAGATTCGATAGTCCTAGGCACGGGCTGCGACGACGTGCGGAGTTATGTCTAGAACCGGGGTTGCCATTAACCCTTGACGGACGGCTGAAAGAATGTGCCGGTCATTCAATTAACGGTGGTATCGAAGCAATGATAACAGTGATAGCCAGAGTCATGGATGTTTGGTTGTCTCGTCATTCAGTCTCAAGAGCGATGTTTTCTGGGTGCTTATCTGATCTTGGTTTAGGCCTTGGGGGTTTGTACTTGGAAAACACCGACCTTGACTCGAGTGATAATTGCTTTACTCTAAATGTCTTCTTTGCTATGTTTATTTCTGCTTAGTGTGTCTGGGGGCTATCACTGTAGAAAGAGGTGGAGTGGGAGGGTTGGATTCCTATTCCTTTTACCTTTATGCACTTTTAGTATGTTGTTAGTTAATTTACCGCTCACTAAGACTGTTGTCTGACTCAAGGCTTTATGTTTAACTATTATTGCCTTGGGCTGTTCATCCATTTTGGGATGGGCAGACTAGGT
Source organism: Allium fistulosum (assembly GCA_030737815.1). Lineage (NCBI taxonomy): Eukaryota > Viridiplantae > Streptophyta > Magnoliopsida > Asparagales > Amaryllidaceae > Allium > Allium fistulosum. Next base: position 1,286,274,758 of record CM060904.1, read on the forward strand.
AGCAGGTGACAGGTGCTATTCTTACTTTCCAACGATGCTGATGACGAAGACAAGCTGGAGGTTTGCATATTATCTTCTTACTATATGTACTGGATGTTCCACTGCTTTGTATAATTCTCTGAGTGTTATGTAGTGAGGCTTGATGTATTGACTATTCAGATGTTTGTATTCAACTATTATGAGGTTTAATAGAGATTATGTTCTGTAAAGCTTCACTATATATACTTTCTATTGTATTTTATCCATGCTTTGTGAGTTATACGATAGATTCTGCCATTTAAACTTCACCTTGACAATCGTCCATAGCTGCCTGGCACACTTTATAGCGCACTATTTATAGGTTTAGTGCAGGGGTCATGGGCGGTCGTCACATGGTGGAGATTCCAGAATGAAGTAGGATGGCGGCGACGATCTTATATGAGGTATATACGTGGACCTAACTCTCGTGAGTTAGCATAAAGTGGCTAAAACAGGAGCAATTGACGGGCTAATGAGGTAGCTCCTCTTATCGGACACACTCCATCATATGCCATTCTATTACTTTGTGATTGATTTGGTGCGCACCTTCGGATTTCGGGAGTGTGGCTCGAGGTGGGCGGTAGTGACTGTTATGCGTTACCACCGGCCCGGAAGTGTAATTGGTATATCTACCCTGGCATTGCCTAGTTGTGTCGTGTCACCTACCCTAGCGCGCCTTTTACGAGTTTGTTTTGTACCATACCTATGGAGTGCCCTTTGACGACGCACATTACGGGGGAGATTACGGTACTGTATAGACTATGGGAATATATAAAATGTGTTAAGGTGGAAAATGTAAAGCCTTAACGCTATTTTAATAGTTTACTTTACTATAGACTTATTATAATAGCGTATTGTACTACATAGTAGATAGTTTAACGGATCCTTAGAGGATGGCTATCCCAAACATCCTTTAAGTTACTATATTTCAGTTGATATTTGTAACGACCCGTAAATTTCAACTGTTTTAATAACGTAATTAGTTGAAATTTTATGAAATTTTAAACGATAAAATTTTGAAATAAAAATTTAATATTTGGAATGCGTCTAGTTAAACATAGCAACTGGTAAATTTTCGTCCGAAAATACGAAAGTTTATTTCGCGCGTAAATTCACTTCAATTTAATCAGTTAAAAAAGCGATGAAAATAAATGTTTCCGAAACCTAAATATTTTTACGTAGAAAAATTCTAAAACATCTTCTGAGCAAGATGTCAGTTTGTCATTTTTCCAAATTCGGACATCTTTGGCTCCGTCGATCTTATTTTTCAGCGTTTTTCTTGCATTTTCCGTCAGTAGAAAAATTCGAATTTTTATAATTCAATTATACCACTGATATCCGTATACCGTTTTGATCGTCTCGTCGTGCTGATCTCTATGGTATATTCATATGCGTGTTTCGGCGTCCGGTAAACGACGAAACCTGTAAAGCGACTTCCGTACCGGTTTCATTTTTGAGTCTTTTGGCTTCTCGTGCCTTTTCAATTTTCCTCCGTTTCAACCAGCTGTTGTTTTCTTTTCAAATTTCCAGAAATTAATAATTACGACTTTAGCTCTTCCCAACGTTCAATTTATTTTCTAAAATTTTACTATTCCCACGTTTCGATAAAATTTGCCGGTTCACTTTTCTATTCCAGCGTTTTCTTTATTTGTTCTTCCATTCGCCATTCCGTCATTTCAGGGAAAAGAAAACATATTGCAGAGGAACAGTGTCCTCTTCCTTCCTTTACCTGCATCTTTTGTTTCCCATCTCATATCTCTCTTCTTTTGTCATACTTTAAAAAAAAAGAAACGTTCATGTTACTGGTGGAGTGTTTGTGCATTACTTTTTCCTTGCAAATCCTTTCCCATGCAGCCTTATCACCATTCATTTTCATACCGTCCCTTTCATCCCTGCCCTCCTACCGCAAAGCAACCATTCCTCCACCTCGTCACCTGGAAGCAACGCACAACCAAGCATCGACTATCCCTTCCCCTCCTTCCCTACAGTGTGCCAACCCGCAGCCAAGCACCGCCTATCACCGAGACCGTCGCCTACTGCCGAGAACCCCCTCCTTTCCAGCTTCTTGGCTCCGCTGCCTCCCTCCTCCCTTGCCCATGACATCCACCTATTCGCTGGCCACCAGAGCCTTCGCATAGGACCGGCTTCTGCCTCCAAACCCCGACGACGAGCATCACCATAGCCGAGCCAACTTCCACCCACGTCTTGTTCTCACCCACATCGGCAGCCACCATCCTTCCCACCAACCTGAGAACGAATCCAACAAACTCCGTCAACTCCGCCTACCGCAGCATCTTCCTACCCTTCGCGCCCATCTCGGCCTCCACCACTTCCGAAGCGACAGTCGACCTTCACCTCCACCTTCCCACGTGGCAGCTCACGCTATGAATCCAGCATCACCGCCTCCAACCTCCTATCCACTCCGACCGCGCGCGTCAGCCCTTCCCTGGCCACGACAGCCCCTACCCACCCATCTTTACGCCGCCCCTAACCATGCCTCTCCCTGGCCCGCGAACCAAGCTCCATCCGCTTATCTCCATCAGCCTCCGCATGCTCTGTCTTCCATCATTGATCTAACTAACAGCCTTTCTGCCAGCCTCGTCCACCTTTATAGGCCGAGCATAGCCCCTCCTCACTACCGTATGTTTTCTGTGTAAGGTGTTTCATATATGGGTTTTGATTTTAGTAATAATATGTTACGTGATTTTATATATTAGTATATATATTAGTTTATATATACCCGAGTTGGTTTTGAATATATATGTTAGTAATATATTATATGTTAGCTATATATGATATAATAAGACAGGTTTACATATTTGTTATACTGATAAGTATATATGAGTTTGGGCGTTTATTTTAAGTGGAATATATGAAAGTATTATATGGGTTTAAAGCAGATATGTATATATAGGTTTTATATTTGTACTGTAAGTTATATGAGATTTTGAAACAGTTTTGGCTTGGAATAATATAGGTGTGTCAGTTAACTTGTATGTTTATAAAGGTTATATTAGCATTTGTTTAAAATATGTTTTATTTTAAAACAATGATTTTGGAAAATACTTATATATTAAAATTTAATTTGCGTTGAATTTAGAATATAGTTTTGATACATAAATGGTTATATGCATAGTTATACCCATATATAGATATAAGTTTACTCATACCATTTATCTTTATCGATCCAGCTCTAACTCGACTTCGTCAATTCATTGCCGTCAGTTTTGAACGTCAAATTCGTGCCAATCCAAATTGATGTGAAGTTCGTGCTTGGTTTCGTGACTCGTTTCATTGTCAGATTTCTCTAGCCTCGAAAGGTGAGCACTCACTCACGATTAACGTTCTTTTATTTATTAAATTTGATTTCGATTGAAACGACAATTGAAATATGCTGCTGTTAGTTAATTACACTGTTATATATGTTATTGCCTATATCAGTTCACCTGTGACATCTGACACCATTATCTGTTAATTATTTACGCGATGATAATACAGTTTGGCTGATAATTGATTGATTGTTGCTGTTTATATTGGACGTTAAATTGTTAATGTTAAAATGATAAATAGTACGCAATTGAACTTGATATAGGATAATTAAATGTTAAATTTGATTAACTAACATTTGTATAATATGACCCCTTTAACTGTTGAATTTATTGACACGTAGAATTTGTTTAATTACATTTTGAATCACTGAATGTATGTTGTTAAACTGATGATGTATGAAATTGTAATAGATGACAAGTGAAAACCGTAATGTAATAATCTTTAATCTACATGAAATGATAGTGTAGATTCTAGAAATAATTATATTAATTCGTACAAATAACAATGCGAATTAATCCGGTTATTTCGGGATTATTTGAATTGATTATTGGATTGTTATTGATTGTTGTTATTGCTTGTTTATTTACTTTGACACCATCCCAGTTATCACATTGCAAGTTCCCTTTTGATATGCTTTGATTTTAAATTGAATTGGAATCGGGTTGAAATGATAAATACCCAAAATTGAACTTTGACCTAGGATAGAGAATTAAATAAAACCCGATTGGTCAATAATTTGATTTAAAAATAAAATGAAGATTTTATTTGAATAAATAAAAATGGTTTTGAAATGAAGTTGAAATTTGAATTTTTAATGAAAGGAAAATGTTAATTTTTAATAATCTGAAACAAAATACTAACAATGTAATTGATGAAAGAACGATGTTTAATTTGAGAAATGATATAATTAAGTTTGAAATTATTAAACTTTGAAATGATTTAATAATGAAGTTGAAACTATAATTAAGTTTGAAATTATTAAACTTTGAAATTATTTAATAATTAAGTTTTGAATTATTTAATAATTAAATAAGATTGAATTATTTAATGATTAAATTGATTTGGATTCTTTAATAAGAGAAATTGAATTTTTTGAATAAGTGAATTTTACTTCGTAATAACTGAAATTGAGTTTCTTTATTAATTAAGTTTTGGAAAATTATTTAAGAAAGTAAATAAGTGAAATTGAATTTCTTTAACAAGAAATAAAATGCGATTTATTGAAATTAATGTAAGACTTGAAATGTAAAGAATTTGATTTGATGAATTTAGTTTAATTCAAATTGTAAGTTTTGATTTAATGAAGTTGAAGTTAAGAAATTGATTTAATGAATTGAAATTTAATAGAAATTGTTTTGAATGATAAATTTACTTAATGAATATTGAATGAAATCGATAAATGAATTTAAATTGATTTAAATGTTAAATCAATTTAATTTAAATGATTTCGGAATGAAACTTATTTACGAACCTGAATCAATATTTGAATTGTTTTAAATAGAAATTGAAATTGAATTATAAGATTTTGAAATTGTGAATTTGGAAGTTTTGAAACGTAAATATTGGAAATTGGTTTAGAAAGACAAATGAAATGTTGATTTATAAACTCTGATTGAAATGGAAATTGATTTGGTTTTGAAATATATTAAATGACCAATCGGTGTAATAATACGTAGTTATTAAAGAGACCGGGATCAGATATGGACATACTCTCTGTCGATACCGAAACCACTTTAATAACTAATATACGCGGAGTGTTGATCCAGAACGAAGTGGATGGTTTTGGTGAACGCGTTGACTGAAGAAAGAGAACGATATTGGATGACCCCTGACATGACTAAAACAGGAGCCACGCCGGGCCATTGAGGATCGCCATCTCTAGCGGACACACTTCTTCGATACCTTATCTATTACTTATGTGATTCGATTTGGGTGCACCCCTTGATTTGGGAGTGTTGTTTCGCGGTGTTGGGGTAGTAGCTGCTATGCCCAACATCAGTCCGGATCAGGCAACTACTAGTATCCTAGTTGGTATCGCCTCATGTACCTTGTCATACAGATTATCCTATTCGCGACCACTACGTTTTGGTTTGTACCTTTAGTATATGGATTGCCCTCTGGTGACTTCCGGTTTTGGGGAAACTACGGTCTTGTATATGCTTTTGGGAATAAAAATGTGTTAAGGGTGGAATGGGCCATGACTTAACGCTATTTTGATATCTTTATATATTACTGATAGACATTATCTACTTAGCGTACATTACTACATAGTAGATAGTTTAACGGATCCTTAAAGGATGGTTATTCCAAACATCCTTTGAGTTACTTGTATTTCAATTGCTATTTCACTTGAGTTGGATTTATTAATATAAGAATGTTAATCCTGACTCGAGTGTCTTGTGTTTTGCTTTACGCTCGGGTCAGACTGAGTGTACCAGTATTCGAGACTCACCTTTGGAGTTGGAGCTTTGCTTGAAGATCCAGCCATCTATTCTGCTTTCAGTATTCGATGATTCCAGTGATGCATTCTGATTTGTATCTGATGTATCGTGTTACTCTTCCGTTGTATCTGGTTTAACTCTGATGTATCGTATTATTCTTTTGTTGTAAACTCAGATGTATTTTATATATTCATATAGTAGCTTCATGAACTACTATCTCTTTTATTTCCGCTGCACTTATTACTCTATGTCTGTGATATGTGATTATTTATTTACTGTATATGTTCAGTCTTGCCAAATTTAAATTAACAACGCGGTATTTTGAGCAATTCAACTCCGGCATGAGTGTCTACCTATACACTTATAATGGATGCGAATGGTATAAAATACCGGGTCGTTACAGTTGGTATCAGAGCTTTGGTAGCTCTTGGCAAAACTTAACATATAGGGTAAATGTACTCACTGAATCAATCTAATTTGAGTTTCAATCTCTTCCTTTCGACTTGATTTCTTTGAATTTTGGAACGTTCCCTACGGTTCCAAATTTCATTCGTGTCCTTCACTATTCGTCTTCTTTCAATTCTGGAGCACCCCATAACTCCATTTTGAATGATATCTAAAATAGATCGGCGGTCTCGCCAATCTTCGAATGATTCGTAAAGGAGCAAAACTCCTTTACAATTGGCATTGATTTACCGGAGATTTCTGTATCCTCGGTTTATGATGCTATCTATTTCCTACTATACCTGAATCCTAATTCTTGAGATCGAATGTCGATTTACCTCAGAATTCTACACCGATCTTATTTTTCAAGTTACGGTCGACCCGGTTAAGGTTGCCCACGATTTATATAAACTTATCCATCGCCTTATTTTTTTATTTAATTATCTCGTCTTTGTTCAAACCTATCTTCAAATCGAAATTCTCTTTGATTTGAGTCTATCAAAAATTTGAATCCCTATTCTTGCTTTGAAATCCATTATTGTATCGTTAAGTAGGAAGTGTATTGAAAATTAATTTTAAAATATCGTTTTCAAATTTGATAAATAAAATAAAAGTTTTGTATGATTATATTATATATAAATATAAGTTTTCTGAAATTAAATTGTTAATGAATTTGTTGTCAGAAATAATAATATTTGATTTTCAATTATTGTTTTGTAAACCATTGACTATTGCATAAATATATATAAATGAATTTATAAACTTGGTTATAAATTAATTTGGAATTTGAAATGGATTTAATTCAGAAATTTGAGAATTTAGTTTCCGGTGATTTTGAACTTTGGTTTTTAAAATTTTAAAGTATATATTATTGGAAGTCTTTTCGAATAGAAATCGTTTCCAAAGAATTTTAAAATGTTGAAATCAGTGCTCTTCTCTTTGTCGCTGGAAAATAATTTCGGTGATGGCGGCCGCATCATCGACATTCATTTTCGAGTTTCGAAGTGGAGAAACCATTCTGTAGCTTTGCTACGGTTTTGTTTTGAGAAAAAAATATATTTTGATTTGAATTTCGTCAGTATATTTTGATTCACACATATATAGGTATCTTATTTTAAAATTTAATTTGGTTTGATATAAATATATTATATATGTCTCTAAATTGTTTAAAGTTAATCGGAAATCAAATTCTTAAATTTTGTTAAAGGATGATTCTAATTATAAATAAAACCAAAATTTGGAATGAATATTTAAACTTGAATAAAGTGAATTGGAAAATTTTATTTGTATATTATTCAACTACATTCTAATACAACTTACCTAAATCATTCAGAAGTTGAATATGTAATTGGATAATATATAATATAAATTGAATTTATAAATAAAATTTGAGTGTTTATAATAAATGTTATACACTAAATTTTGATTATAAAGAGGTTAATAAAGTTAGATTAGATAATAAGTAAATTCAGTTAATAATGAAATAAATTTGTTTTGAAAGAATTAATAAATTTGTTTTGAAAGAATTAATAAATTGAAATTGATCAACATATGAAAATACCTTGAATTTAAAAAAAAAGAAATTAATAGATGTAAATTAATTTAAATCAAAACTTTTATGGTTTAAATTAATTTATATGGGTTAAATAAATGTGATTAGATATATTAAGTAGAATAAATTTAACAATAATTTGGAATAAAGAAGAATTTAAAATTGCTGAATAAAATATGATTATAATAAAAGACTATTCAAATTTATGGTTTTAGAAATTGTAAATTTAAGAAAATGGGATAATAAAATAACAAATTTAGAAATAGTTGAGACTGATTTTAGTGAAATCAAATGGATTAAATCAATTATTGAATATCAATTAATTTAAATTTGAAATTATATGGTTTAAATTAATTGTTATTTTGTTTTTCAAATCTGTTTTTTTCTTCTGGTTGTTTCTATTCTCCTACCTCGTTCCTTTTCGGGGACGAAAAGTTTTGAGTGGGGGAGAGTGTAACGACCCGTAAATTTCAACTGTTTTAATAACGTAATTAGTTGAAATTTTGTGAAATTTTAAACGATAAAATTTTGAAATAAAAATTTAATATTTGGAATGCGTCTAGTTAAACATAGCAACTGGTAAATTTTCGTCCGAAAATACGAAAGTTTATTTCGCGCGTAAATTCACTTCAATTTAATCAGTTAAAAAAGCGATGAAAATAAATGTTTCCGAAACCTAAATATTTTTACATAGAAAAATTCTAAACCATCTTCTGAGCAAGATGTCAGTTTGTCATTTTTCCAAATTCGGACATCTTTGGCTCCGTCGATCTTATTTTTCAGCGTTTTTCTTGCATTTTCCGTCAGTAGAAAAATTCGAATTTTTATAATTCAATTATACCACTGATATCCGTATACCATTTTGATCGTCTCGTCGTGCTGATCTCTATGGTATATTCATATGCGTGTTTCGGCGTCCGGTAAACGACGAAACCTGTAAAGCGACTTCCGTACCGGTTTCATTTTTGAGTCTTTTGGCTTCTCGTGCCTTTTCAATTTTCCTCCGTTTCAACCAGCTGTTGTTTTCTTTTCAAATTTCCAGAAATTAATAATTACGACTTTAGCTCTTCCCAACGTTCAATTTATTTTCTAAAATTTTACTATTCCCACGTTTTGATAAAATTTGCCGGTTCACTTTTCTATTCCAGCGTTTTCTTTATTTGTTCTTCCATTCGTCATTCCGTCATTTTAGGGAAAAGAAAACATATTGCAGAGGAACAGTGTCCCCTTCCTTCCTTTACCTGCATCTTTTGTTTCCCATCTCATATCTCTCTTCTTTTGTCATACTTTAAAAAAAAAGAAACGTTCATGTTACTGGTGGAGTGTTTGTGCATTACTTTTTCCTTGCAAATCCTTTCCCATGCAGCCTTATCACCATTCATTTTCATACCGTCCCTTTCATCCCTGCCCTCCTACCGCAAAGCAACCATTCCTCCACCTCGTCACCTGGAAGCAACGCACAACCAAGCATCGACTATCCCTTCCCCTCCTTCCCTACAGTGTGCCAACCCGCAGCCAAGCACCGCCTATCACCGAGACCGTCGCCTACTGCCGAGAACCCCCTCCTTTCCACCTTCTTGGCTCTGCTGCCTCCCTCCTCCCTTGCCCATGACATCCACCTGTTCGCTGGCCACCAGAGCCTTCGCATAGGACCGACTTCTACCTCCAAACCCCGATTGTAACAACCCGAGATTTTATAACAAATAATTATCGTCAAAGTGACGATTAAATTGTTGTTTATTTCTGTTGGAATTTTAATCTATTGAGCTTCTTTTGAAAATTTTGTTAAAGTAGTAGCCCACATCTTCATTTGAGTATTTCGCCGTGATATCTAACAAAGGCAACCCGTCCCTTTTTCCGGAATTCATTTTTCTTTCGTTCAAAAACCAACCCTAATCAAAACGAGAAAATAAATGGCGGCGATTAATTTCTTCGATTTCAAAAAATTAGGGCTTCGACTCGTTCCCTCTGAGAGATGATGGCCGCGTGTTCCTCTTCGTTCGTCCTTCCCGCGTCATCTTCGACAAACTAGGGCTACCGACCTTGAGTTGCTCGATCGAAGACTCTTGCTTGTCGATCGACTAGGGTTGCTCACTACGGCTGCTTGTGGAGTCGTCTTCGCTTCATTCTAAGGTGAGTAATGACTTACTCACATCTAATTCGCACTCATTTCTACTCGTTTTATTTTGGTTGCTTAAATCGATTACTCCTGCTTGGCCTCTGTAATGATGGTTTGGGGTTGTTTATTTAGTCGTCTGGTTTTGATTTCCATGGCTTCATCTCTGATTGATTTTAGGTTGACTTTGATTGTGATATTCAATTTTGATATTGATGAAATTCCGGTTTTGATGATTGTCGATATAAGTTTGACATTGTTGTTTTATTCTACTTTGGCTATTTGTTTATCACTTCTGGAAGCTTTGTCGACCTCGTTCATTTAACTGTCGTTCTAAATAATTGTTGATTTTATTTGATGTTCCTTTTGACTTCGGCTCTGGCCATTTGTATTCAGCGCTTGTCTCGATTTCACTCGAGCCTTGGTAGTGGGAATCACTTTTGTACGATGGTTACAAGTTATTTAATTATGTCCCTGTTGGAACCGAGAAAATTGGATCTATTGGAACATTGCATTCCTGTGCTTCATATTATTCGGTCTTGACTTTGTTTATGTGTCGATTTCCACAATTTGCTGGCCTTTGATCATAAAAGTAATTGCGATGATATTTTGGCAGCTTTGACTTTTGATTCTTCGATTGCCATGGCCTTAATCAAGTTCTTGTTAACTTTGGCTCATGTATACCTGGTTAGTATATGACACATCAAAGTGTGTCAATTTTGTTTATTCGAGTTATGATGTATTGTTTTGGTTGCTGTCTGATCGACCATAACAATTCATGGGTCTTGAACTTTGTTGTTGCGTATTTGACCTTGCTGTGTCTTCAATTGTGTGTATATATATATATATAGATATATATATATATATATACACACACACACATATGTATGATTGCTATTGCTAATTGGTGATTGCCATCCATGTAGTGAGACCTGTTGCATGCTTTGTTTCTTGCATTTGATGGTACTGTCCAGATCTGACCTTGTTTGTGTACCTTGTGTTGGTCTTTGAGCATCACTGAGTTGTTTCTTTTTATTGCAACCAGTATACTTCATGTGGTGGCTGCAGTTTCTCTTGCTGCAGTGTTGCCCTTGTGGTTTGAGTTGATCATTTTGTTGTTATAACTTTTGTTCTTGGGTATGATATTTGCACTGTCCAGTTTACAGTGCATACATGTTATACCTTTGTGCACTGTCACTTCTGTCTTGTTTCATGCATATTGGATACTGCAGTTTCTTCACTTGGTCCCTACATATATCACTACATGGTGTTTATGCTATTCTGACTTATGTGCATGTGTCTTTAGCTTGGGTTCAATTGAGGTTGCTGTTCCACTTTACTTATTACAGTTTCATTTGCATGTATTTGTGTCCCTTGTTCATGTTGCTGTTGGTGTTACCTGCACTTGTATCTCTTGTATACTTTGTGCCATGTCTTGTTGAACTGTTGTATTCGAAACTATGATATTGCTTTACTTCTCTGTTGCCAGTTTTGGTTGCACTGGTCAAATTTCAGTTGCGTGAGCATTTGTATCATTGGCTCGCCTTCACTTGACCCACTGTTACATTCACTTGTATTTGTGGCATTGGCTTACCTTTGTTATCTTGTTGATACTGACACATGCTTTGGGTACTTTACTTGTTGTTTTACATGATGCTCCTTTTTGACTTGACGATGACCCTGTCTTCGGCAAGTGAGTTGAACTGTCAGTTTGCCTAGTCTTTGATTATGATGTTAGTACTGTCCAGTTTACAGTACAGTACTATATTTATGTTGCAATTCGTTCATTCGGGTTTTGAGGCTGTTTGCACGCAGTTGCAATTTAGTCATTGGTGTTGTTATCACACTTGAGTTGAACCCGATTTCGGGGTTTGACCTTGTGATCATTTGTGACTTTTACTGAGCTTTTGTGTATCTCCTGCGATAGTGGCGAGGCAGTACATGCGTGCGTGTACTGCAGCCCTATCTGATTTGACAGTTTTAAATTGATGTTTCGATTTGTTGAATTATTTCGTTGGTTAATTTCAATGTTTTGAAGTTGTATTCTGATTTAGATTTGCTGATTTGCGGATTAACACTAAGTAGTGTTATATCGGCCGTTATCCAATTCTCGTATCGAGAGTTGGATATACGAGATTTCTTAGACTGTCGTCTATTTGATGTTGATTACTATTGCTTCTACGCACTAATAAACTGGTTTGAATTAGACTGACCTGGGTATTATTTTCTTTTGAATGTAATACTCGGGTTAGACCCGAGTATTTCAGGTTGTAGATTTCTTTCTTTGAGTTGCTGTTCAGGATTGAAGACTTTTCACATCTTCTGAAGTTGTCAGAGTCATTTTGTAGTAGTCGTGTCATTGTATAGAATGATATGTATTCATGTATATTAGTCGATAATGTACTTGTATATATAACTTCTAGAGTCGACAGTTGTAGTTGTATCACATGTATAGTGTCAACTATGTATTAACTGACATCAGTTATATATATCTGAGACTTTTGTTTTTATCTGTGTTCCGCATTTATATTATCTGTGTTATTGTTATATCTAATGTCCTAAACTATTATGAACCATCGTAGTTTGTTTTATACTGATAATTGGGTGTGTCGATGGGAGTAAATAAATAAGATGAAAAATAAAAAGTATATATACCACTCCTATCGAGATAACCAATATTAGTGTAAGGCCAATTACGGATGGTCGCTCCTATCCAGCCTTATTCTTCGTAATAATAGACAGTATTTCTTTTAATACTCTTTGTTATTATGAGCATAGAGGTGGGGCGTCACAGGTGGCCACCAGAGCCTTCGCATAGGACCGGCTTCTACCTCCAAACCCCGATGACGAGCATCACCATAGCCGAGCCAACTTCCACCCACGTCTTGTTCTCACCCACATCGGCAGCCACCATCCTTCCCACCAACCTGAGAACGAATCCATCAAACTCCGTCAACTCCGCCTACCGCAGCATCTTCCTACCCTTCGCGCCCATCTCGGCCTCCACCACTTCCGAAGCGACAGTCGACCTTCACCTCCACCTTCCCACGTGGAAGCTCACGCTATGAATCCAGCATCACCGCCTCCAACCTCCTATCCACTCCGACCGCGCGCGTCAGCCCTTCCCTGGCCACGACAGCCCCTACCCACCCATCTTTACGCCGCCCCTAACCATGCCTCTCCCTGGCCCGCGAACCAAGCACCATCCGCTTATCTCCATCAGCCTCCGCATGCTCTGTCTTCCATCATTGATCTAACTAACAGCCTTTCTGCCAGCCTCGTCCACCTTTATAGGCCGAGCATAGCCCCTCCTCACCACCGTATGTTTTCTGTGTAAGGTGTTTCATATATGGGTTTTGATTTTAGTAATAATATGTTACGTGATTTTATATATTAGTATATATATTAGTTTATATATACCCGAGTTGGTTTTGAATATATATGTTAGTAATATATTATATGTTAGCTATATATGATATAATAAGACAGGTATACATATTTGTTATACTGATAAGTATATATGAGTTTGGGCGTTTATTTTAAGTGGAATATATGAAAGTATTATATGGGTTTAAAGCAGATATGTATATATAGGTTTTATATTTGTACTGTAAGTTATATGAGATTTTGAAACAGTTTTGGCTTGGAATAATATAGGTGTGTCAGTTAACTTGTATGTTTATAAAGGTTATATTAGCATTTTTTTTAAAATATGTTTTATTTTAAAACAATGATTTTGGAAAATACTTATATATTAAAATTTAATTTGCGTTGAATTTAGAATATAGTTTTGATACATAAATGGTTATATGCATAGTTATACCCATATATAGATATAAGTCCACTCATACCATTTATCTTTATCGATCCAGCTCTAACTTGACTTCGTCAATTCATTGCCGTCAGTTTTGAACGTCAAATTCGTGCCAATCCAAATTGATGTGAAGTTCGTGCTTGGTTTTGTGACTCGTTTCATTGTCAGATTTCTCTAGCCTCGAAAGGTGAGCACTCACTCACGATTAACGTTCTTTTATTTATTAAATTTGATTTCGATTGAAACGACAATTGAAATATGCTACTGTTAGTTAATTACACTATTATATATGTTATTGCCTATATCAGTTCACCTGTGACATCTGACACCATTATCTGTTAATTATTTATGCGATGATAATACAGTTTGGCTGATAATTGATTGATTGTTGCTGTTTATATTGGACGTTAAATTGTTAATGTTAAAATGATAAATAGTATGCAATTGAACTTGATATAGGATAATTAAATGTTAAATTTGATTAACTAACATTTGTATAATATGACCCCTTTAACTGTTGAATTTATTGACACGTAGAATTTGTTTAATTACATTTTGAATCACTGAATGTATGTTGTTAAACTGATGATGTATGAAATTGTAATAGATGACAAGTGAAAACCGTAATGTAATAATCTTTAATCTACATGAAATGATAGTGTAGATTCTAGAAATAATTATATTAATTCGTACAAATAACAATGCGAATTAATCCGGTTATTTCGGGATTATTTGAATTGATTATTGGATTGTTATTGATTGTTGTTATTGCTTGTTTATTTACTTTGACACCATCCCAGTTATCACACTGCAAGTTCCCTTTTGATATGCTTTGATTTTAAATTGAATTGGAATCGGGTTGAAATGATAAATACCCAAAATTGAACTTTGACCTAGGATAGAGAATTAAATAAAACCCGATTGGTCAATAATTTGATTTAAAAATAAAATGAAGATTTTATTTGAATAAATAAAAATGGTTTTGAAATGAAGTTGAAATTTGTATTTTTAATGAAAGGAAAATGTTAATTTTTAATAATCTGAAACAAAATACTAACAATGTAATTGATGAAAGAACGATGTTTAATTTGAGAAATGATATAATTAAGTTTGAAATTATTAAACTTTGAAATGATTTAATAATGAAGTTGAAACTATAATTAAGTTTGAAATTATTAAACTTTGAAATTATTTAATAATTAAGTTTTGAATTATTTAATAATTAAATAAGATTGAATTATTTAATGATTAAATTGATTTGGATTCTTTAATAAGAGAAATTGAATTTTTTGAATAAGTGAATTTTACTTCGTAATAACTGAAATTGAGTTTCTTTATTAATTAAGTTTTGGAAAATTATTTAAGAAAGTAAATAAGTGAAATTGAATTTCTTTAACAAGAAATAAAATGCGATTTATTGAAATTAATGTAAGACTTGAAATGTAAAGAATTTGATTTGACGAATTTAGTTTAATTCAAATTGTAAGTTTTGATTTAATGAAGTTGAAGTTAAGAAATTGATTTAATGAATTGAAATTTAATAGAAATTGTTTTGAATGATAAATTTACTTAATGAATATTGAATGAAATCGATAAATGAATTTAAATTGATTTAAATGTTAAATCAATTTAATTTAAATGATTTCGGAATGAAACTTATTTACGAACTTGAATCAATATTTGAATTGTTTTAAATAGAAATTGAAATTGAATTATAAGATTTTGAAATTGTGAATTTGGATGTTTTGAAACGTAAATATTGGAAATTGGTTTAGAAAGACAAATGAAATGTTGATTTATAAACTCTGATTGAAATGGAAATTGATTTGGTTTTGAAATATATTAAATGACCAATCGGTGTAATAATACATAGTTATTAAAGAGACCGGGATCGGATATGGACATACTCTCTGTCGATACCGAAACCACTTTAATAACTAATATACGCGGAGTGTTGATCCAGAACGAAGTGGATGGTTTTGGTGAACGCGTTGACTGAAGAAAGAGAACGATATTGGATGACCCCTGACATGACTAAAACAGGAGCTGCGCCGGGCCATTGAGGATCGCCATCTCTAGCGGACACACTTCTTCGATACCTTATCTATTACTTATGTGATTCGATTTGGGTGCACCCCTTGATTTGGGAGTGTTGTTTCGCGGTGTTGGGGTAGTAGCTGCTATGCCCAACATCAGTCCGGATCAGGCAACTACTAGTATCCTAGTTGGTATCGCCTCATGTACCTTGTCATACTGATTATCCTATTCGCGACCACTACGTTTTGGTTTGTACCTTTAGTATATGGATTGCCCTCTGGTGACTTCCGGTTTTGGGGAAACTACGGTCTTGTATATGCTTTTGGGAATAAAAATGTGTTAAGGGTGGAATGGGCCATGACTTAACGCTATTTTGATATCTTTATATATTACTGATAGACATTATCTACTTAGCGTACATTACAACATAGTAGATAGTTTAACGGATCCTTAAAGGATGGTTATTCCAAACATCCTTTGAGTTACTTGTATTTCAATTGCTATTTCACTTGAGTTGGATTTATTAATATAAGAATGTTAATCCTGACTCGAGTGTCTTGTGTTTTGCTTTACGCTCGGGTCAGACTGAGTGTACCAGTATTCGAGACTCACCTTTGGAGTTGGAGCTTTGCTTGGAGATCCAGCCATCTATTCTGCTTTCAGTATTCGATGATTCCAGTGATGCATTCTGATTTGTATCTGATGTATCGTGTTACTCTTCCGTTGTATCTGGTTTAACTCTGATGTATCGTATTATTCTTCTGTTGTAAACTCTGATGTATTTTATATATTCATATAGTAGCTTCATGAACTACTATCTCTTTTATTTCCGCTGCACTTATTACTCTGTGTCTGTGATATGTGATTATTTATTTACTGTATATGTTCAGTCTTGCCAAATTTAAATTAACAACGCGGTATTTTGAGCAATTCAACTCCGGCATGAGTGTCTACCTATACACTTATAATGGATGCGAATGGTCTAAAATACCGGGTCGTTACAATATTTCACTTGAGTTGGATTTATTGATATAAGAATGTTAATCCTGACTCGAGTGTTTTGTGTTTTGCTTTACGCTCAGGTCAGACTAAGTGGTTCAGTGTTCAAGACTCACCTTTGGAGTTGGAGCTTCGCTTGGAGATCCAGCTTTCAGTTATTCAATTGATTCCAGTGATGTATTATGATCTTGTATCGAGACATCTATGTATTCGAGACCTCTGTTGTATCTTATTTAACTCTGTTATATATAGTAGCTTCATGAACTACTATTCTTTTGTTTCTGCTGCATTATTGTTATATTACTCTGTGTCTGTGATTCTATGATTATTTATTTACTGTATATGCTGAGTTTTGCCAAATTTAAATTAACAATCTAATATTATGAGCAATTCAAATCCGACATGTATGGATGCGAATGGATGAAAATTTCAGGATGTTACATGTGGTATAAGAGCTTTGGTTTTAGGTAAAACTCAGCATATAAAGTAAATATAATTATGGAATCGCATTCGATCGAGCTTGAATTCATTTCCCTTTGACTCGAGTTTCCTTTGAATTTTGGGACGTTCCTCTCGGTTCCAAAATCCAGTCTTTTCTCTTCCTTTTCATGTTTCTTGATTCTGGAGCATCCCATAGCTCCATTGAATAACTTGTAAAGGGTGAAACTCCTTTACAACGAGCATTGATTCACCGAAGATTTTTTTATCATCGGTCTAGATGCTGCTATCTCTTGCTATGACCGAATTCTATTTTCTGCGATCGAATGTCGATTTTCCTCAGAATTCGGCATCAATCTTATTCATGAAGTCACGGTTGACTCGGTTAAGGTCACCCGCGATTAATATTGGTATATCTATCTTCCTATTCTGATATTCAATCATCTAACCTTTGTTTCGAGCCTATCTATTTTAGTTAGAATTCTCTTTGATTAGAGTTCCTCTAAATTTGAATCTCTATCCTTGTTTTGGAATCCATTCTAGAATTATCGAGTCACGGAGTGTATTTGTAATTAATATTTAAATTGTTTTATATGTTGTGTTGTTTGAGTTGTTATATTGATTTGGAGTTTCGATCGGTTCGTCTGATCAACGCTATCGATAGGATTTCCAAAACACTTGAACAGAGCAAACTGACACAATATTATTTTCAAATTTGGTAAATGAAATAAATTTGCATGATTATATTATAAATATATAAGTAAAAATTTTGGAATTTAATAAGTTAATTGAATTGGTTGTTAGAAATGATAATATTTGATTATCATTTATTGTTCTAAATGAAATTTTAAACATGAATTATAAAGTAATTTGGAATGCAAATGAATTTAAATTAAGAATTTGAGAATTAAATTTTTGGTAATTCAAACTTTGGGTTTAAATTTTAAATTATATATTATTGAAAGTATTTTCGAATAGAAATGATTTTCAAAGAATCTTTAAATTGTTTGAAACAGTACTCTTCTCTTTTGTCGCTAGAAAATAATTTCGGTGATGACGGTCGCATCATCGACATTCATTTTCGAGTTTCAGAGTGGAGAGGCCACTCAGTAGCTTTGCTACACTTTTGTTTTGGGAAAATTGTATTTGATTTGAATTTCTGGGGTATAATTTGATTTATAATGTATATATAGGTATATGTTTATAAATTTGATTTGAAAATATAATATATACTTAAATAAAAATGATTTGAATTTAAATCGGAAATTTAACTCTTAATGTCTTGAATAAATATTTAAAAATTTGGAATAATTGAATTAGTAAATTTACTTGTATAATACCCAATTGCATTCTGATATAACTTACCTAAATTATTCCGAAGTTGAATATGTAATTGGATAATATACAATATAAAATGATTTTATAAATAAAATTTGAGTGGTTTAAATAAATGTTTTATACTTAATTTATGATTATAGAAAATGTTAATTGAGATAAATAGAATAATAAACTAATTGAATAATAAATGAGATAAATAAAATAAATCTTGTTTTGAAGGAATTAATAAATTGAAATCAAATCAACTTAATGAAATACCTTGAATTTAAAAATCAATTATTGAATATAAATTAATTTAAATTGAAAATTTATACGGTTTTAAATTAATTGTTTTATTAGTATTTCAACATATTTTCTTCTAGTTGTTTCTATTCCCCTACCTCCTTCCTTTTCGGGGACGAAAAGTTTTGAGTGGGGGAGAGTGTAACGACCCACAAATTTTAACTGTTTTAATAATTGAAATTTTGTGAAATTTAAATATTTGAATTTTGAAATAAAATTTAATATTTGGAATGCGTTTAACTAAACATAGCAAATGGTAAATTTTCATCAGATAATATGAAAGTTTATTTTCTTGTATAATTTTATTTCAATTCAAATCGGTTAAAATTGATGATAATAAAATAATCTTCCAAACCTGCATATTTTTCTACAATAAATTTGTAAATCATCTTCTGAGTGAGACGTCATCTTTCGTTTTTCAAAATTTGAATCGATATTGCTCCGTTTATCTTATTTCTGGCAAATTAGCAGCATTTTCAGTACCCATTATCGACTTTTGATAGGATGATCGTACCACTGATATTTGTATACCGTTTTGATCGTCTCGTCGCGCTGATCTATACGGTATATTTAGTTCTGTAGTTTGAAGTCTGTTTCGCTGCAAGATCGATAAAACAATTTGTATTATCGGTACAGTTTCGAACCTTTCAAATTCCTAGCGTCCATTCTTTACCCACAAATGAAACCATATGGCCACTGACCCTTGTGATTCCGAGAATTTATTTTTTGTCTGTTGTTATTCCAATGTTTTAAATGTTTCTGGTTCCAATAAAATAAAATCATCTTCCGTTATATATTTTTGCTCTGCCCATTTTATATGTATTTTTTTTTTGCAAACCCTCTGCTCTCCTTCTTCTCCCCTCTTTTTCTTTTTGTTCTTTTTTTTTCTTCCCTGCTTTCTTCCTTGAGTTCGGCTGCTCCTCCCTACCAACATTCTAGGCTGACCACTTCATTCCTTTCCCCTCTCAACCTCTTCACTTGACCGGACCCAAGCTCGCTGCTCGTTTCCTTTACCCACGCGCAGTCAAGTGCCGAACCACCCTACAACGTCCCATCCCTATCACAGCCTCTGGTCGGCTGTTTTCCCTCTCCACAGCTGGCGACAATTCCTCCCTCATCTGGCCGAGCATGTGCTGTTGAGGTATATATATATATATGATATAGTTTACATATAAATATTTGTTTATATATATATATATATATTCGCTTATATATAGGTGTGATGTTACTGTTTTTATATCAATGTTATGTTGTCATTTTTTTCTTCTTTGCAAACTGTTTGTATTGTATGTGATAAGTGTATATTTAAAACAGAGTAGTTATATATATTTTGTCATTTATACAAGTAAAAGATATATATACTTATATATTAATATTCGCTTATATATAGGTATGAAAATATATGATGTTATAAACTGGTACCTTATAAATTTTTTTTTTATCTATATCAATATGTATAAATGTATATGAGTTGTATATACTTATATATTAATTTATATAGAAAGTATGCATAAGTCTGGGTTTCTAAATTTTATATGAATTTCAGTAAGAAAGAAAAAAATATCTATATATATATATATATGTATTAAATATTGAAGATATGTTATTGTATGTTTATGAAAATAATGTTATGTATATATGTTACTTAGGTGGTAGTCTTATTATATGTTAGATATATATACTTATGCAGTTGTATATATATAAGCTCTATAGTTATATATATATTCTGAATGCTACTTTGTTTCCTTGTCTTATATTTTATAGATGTATATGTTCTGTTTTATATAAAGTTATATAAGTTACTTCCATTTTTGCATTATAGATGTGTTAGCTTACTAAGCATATAAGATATATTGAGTTCTTTATGGGTTGCTTTTATACAATATGTTCACATTTACATGTTTATACAAGTCAGTTATGTCGTGTAATTTGTAGTGAAATATTGTACAGGTTTATGCTATATGAGTTTATAAATTTGGTTTATAGCAATATTTATTTCTCATTGTGTGTATATATATAAAAGTCTATGTTTGTTGATATATGTAGTTTGTGAGTTTATATGGGTTTTGTATTATTAAATTTAAATTATAATACATTTGAGAATTTTTATAATATTTTGAAACAGTAGATATATGCATATGTTAACGTTAAAATATGAACGATAACACCCGGTGTGTGTAGTAAGATCGTGAAAGCACCACCCGTGTGACGAGAACAGAAATTAAGCAGGAAAATAGCAGAAATGCAGTAAATGAACAACAGATTTATAGTGGTTCGGCCCGTAATTGAGCCTACGTCCACTCTATAGTCTCTTATTGCTGATTCGGTTACAATTCGATACAATATCCTTCAAATTACAATACAATTTGATTATGAAAGCACTCTTGACTACTAGCTCGATCTTTGATGATGAAACTCGACGAATCCATGTAGGATGTTAGGAGCTCTTCTCGAAGATTGTTGTAGTGTCTCGAATGCTTGAGGATCTTAGATTGCTGAATGAGAGGAGGCTTCGACAGCGTAACGGCGCTTGGAGAAATGAATTGCCAAAAGTCCTCTCCATGTTGGAAGTGGTGGGGTATTTATAGGAGCTGATTTGGGCTCTGGAATTTTCCCTAAGTCCTAAGTCGTCGCCGACTTAGTATAAGTCGCGGCCGACTTATGGTAGATCGCAGCCGGCTCATCAATACTTCCCCAGTAGTTCGTCTCCTTTTCTGGTTTTATGCTCAAGTCCTAAGTCGTCGAAGATCTAAGGTAAGTCGGTGACGAGGTAAAGATGTAAGAGGTTCTGAGATTACATACGACTCAGTATAAGTCGTAGGTCGGCGACGACTTAAGGGATAGGTCATAGGTCTTTAAGTCGAGGACTTCTTTAGGTCGGAGCCCCTCCTTATCTCGCGAACTGTTAAGTCGGAAGCCTTCGTAACTTGCTAACCGGCTAAGTCAAACTACTTCTTAACTCGTACACTGTTATGTCGGAGCATTACTTAACTCGGAATCCTTCTTAACTTGGAATCTTTCTTAACTCGGTCTCAGCTCTTGAGTCACAAACCATCTTCAGTCGTGACCTGTTGAGTCAGCACATGTCTTAAGTCGGCGTCTTCCTTGAGTCGGCTACTATTAAGTCGGTCTTGTAGCTTAGGTCGAATGTTGCTTTAAATCAGATTTGTTAGGTCGGTCTTCGTCTTGAGTCGGTGGCGCTTTTTACTCATTAGGTTATGAACTAAAAGAGGGTTAACATTTGCCCCTCGAAGCATACGCCTAAGTCGTAGGTCGTGTGCTTCGACTTTTTCTTAACCTGCTCTTTGATTAGGTCGGAAGCGAGTTAACTGAGGTCTTAGGTCGGCAGCGTGTAAGTCGCCTCACCTTCCTGCGAATAAATAGTTGAGTCATCCTTCTTCTTCCTCACTTGTTCTTCTTCCTGATTCCGCCATTGACGCAGTTTAGAGCCCTCAGAGACAAATTTCGTTCGTCCAATTGTCGATCAACCTCTTGTCATACATCGTAAGTTAATCTGACCCGAGTTTACTCATGCCCACTGTCGAATCGATGACTCCCCAGTTTTCGACTTCCATTAATCTGCCGTGATTCGTTACGAATAACCCTTCGACTGTTCTACCACTGCCATCGATCATGTTATAGTTGTGAAAGGGCAATAATACATCAGATTCGCAACAAACCCGAGGTGATTCGAATTGGTTTTCTTGGGCGATCCAATGGTGTGATGGAATTAGGATCGCCATTGATTGTGAAGTTATTGGGCTAGCGAGTTCAGAGTTAGGGAAGGAAGTGGGTTGATGTATTGGCTCAGTTACGATTTAGTGATTTCATTGATTTGAGTCGGAACCGACTTAGCAATTTCACGTTCCCCAGGTTTTGAGTCGCTTCCGAGCTAGGACATAGAGGATTTCATGTTGCTTCGAACCAGTTTTGCTTCTTAACCCGGCCAAGACTCGGGAACTACTCGCTTTGACCCACAGGAAGTTTTCCCTAAGTCGTCACCGAGTTAGTACTTAGGTTTTTCGGCGACTAAGCAGATGACTTTTGAACTTTGCCCAGACTTTGAACTGTTGAACCACAAACTGTGTTGCATGTATTTCTTTTTACAGATTGCTTCAATTTGCAAATTAACAATCTTGTTTAACACAACATTCACAAAGTACTGGGACGAATATACTGTCACTGACTGCCCACATCGAATGATAGATTAGTTGGTAAAGAGAAAGTTAAATTAAATGAATATGAATGAGATGCTGTACAATAATCAATTCAAGTGGAGTATTAAAACAAGATCGTAATAGTCAAATGAAACTAATTTGTCTGCATTAATACTATACTTGAACATTAACAAGTTCTGAAATTTTGTATTAGATCGATTGTCGACTAATTCAATTCCAGTTATGCTTGTCTTCTATTTTCATTAGTTTTGCACAACACTTCACACTTTTTAGGAAACGTGCACCTTCACATTTGAACATTCAGCTGATTGTGTAGAATGTCTTCTCCACAAGAAGGAACGGAGCAAGTTGAAGATGCGTTTCCAGTTGCTGTCCCGCTAAATGATCCTCCAAAAAGGAGTCCTACCACCCTGAGCCATAGAGCCTTTCGTCAATTATGCATCCAGTTTGGCATTGCCGAAGCTGACGCTTTGCTTCCCGAAATAAGTGATACTGCTGATAGGCCGCCTCATGGCTTTGTCGTAGTTAACCGCCAAATGCTCTCGTGCGGAGCTGTTCCCCCATTCAATGACTGCCTTCGAGAGCTTCTTCTCCGACTAACCATCTCTCCTTTCCAATTACACCCTAATGGCTACGCCATCCTACTAGGACTATGCGTGCTTTTTAGGAGAACTCTGGACCGCTTTCCTAGTTTTGGAGAAATTCGCTATTTGTGTACTTTTGCCAAGAATAAAGATCACCCCTCTATCATAGTTGTGAGGAGTGCTAGAAATCGCAAGTTGATCACTGGTCTCCCTGAAAGCGTTCATAGTTTCCTGAGCCCGTTTTTCTATATTCGCTGTCCCCCGGGGTTTTATGCTATTTGGAGGGTAGGAAGTAAGATCACTTGCCTCTGTTTCTTATGTTCTTTCAAACCTACTGAAGTTCGAGTTATCAAGTGCTAACTTTGCCTTCTCTTTTTTTTTAGCCCTTCCTCTTCCCTCTAAAGATCCTGGTCACAAAGTGATTTTTGAAAGGCTTATGGCGGTGCCGATAGAGGAGAGGAGTATCCAGTTTTTATTAAATGATGATCTTTTGCACCAATTTGGGCTTTTACATCCTTCCAGATCGACTCGAATTCATGAAATTTCTAGTTCCAATGCGGAAACGTTAGTTGCTTCGGGTTCTCAAGCAGAGGCCTCGAATGCCCCAGCCTCTGTAGATGAGATCGCATCAAAAGCACCCGTTGTAGAAGCTGCTTTGGTAAAATGTTCCACATCCATTGATGTCGTAGGGTTGGTCAACAAGTCGGCGCTTACCCCAATTACTGAGGAGGAAGAGAATCCTCGAGTTTCGGAGAAATCCATTGATACAGAGGTTGAAAAAGAGAAGTCTGCTGAACACCTGGGTGATGACACCTTTGATGGCTTGAGCGATATCATGATAACTTCTCAAGAGCTTTTTGGGGATAACAATCCAAAAGCAACTTCTCCCGTTGTCGAGGCGACTTCCACCTTTAAACAAACTCGGACGCCTACTACGCCAATCGTCTCTGTTTCCACACTAAAGCGTGGTCTGTAATTTGACGCATGTAGCTTGCACGCCACACACACTTAGGATTTTTCAGCACTTATAAACATTTATCCTCTTTCTCCTGGAAATTTCTAAACTTTACTCCTTTTTTGCTTTCAGGTTCTCCAATGGGACGTACAGGTTCATACTATGACTCATTCAAGTACCGTGGAGGCCGCGGCACCTATGACTTTAGGAAGTACCTTGATACCCCAAAAGAAACAGATGAAGAGAGGGCTCGAAGGAAAGCCCAAGAGAAGCGGGATTACGATCAGTGGCAAAGAAGGAAAGATGCCGAGCGATATGACTCTTCGCATAGGAGTGACTACTCTCATAAGCGGAAGTCTTACGATGATAAGGGAAAAACTCAGATTGCCGATGAACCGAGCAAACGATCTAAACCGGTTGACGCGTCTGAAATTTCTGAAAAGACTGACGCTCCCATTCCTTCCGATATTCTGGCCGGCTCTCCTCCTCTGAAGAAATCTGACATTCAGACTATCATTAACAGACCGCAATATCAAGTCAAGGACGGCCCCCCAACACTTCAGAGCCGTTTTCCGAATTGGTGCCTAAAAGGGGTGCGCTTTGACTTGGACCTAGTTCCGATTGATAAGTCAGACATGCTTAGCAGTCTTGACGCAGTCAGGCTTAATATCGAGAGGATGTCGCAGTGGCAGAAGCTTGTCGATGAACTCCAAAGGGTTAATCGTGCAAACCTTGAGGCGATGCTGACCATGGAAAACGACAAGGCGGAGTGGGACAAAATTTGCAAACAGCATAATCTCGAGATGACAAATATTGCTGATGGTTATGCAAAACTTGAGTCCGAAGTTAAAAAACTTAAGGAAGATCTTGCCTCTTCTTCTGCATCTCATATTCAAAAAGAAGAAGTCTTTCAAAAACAAGTGCGGGATGCCCATGCTGCACAGAGAGATGTTGAAATGAAGCTTGCCGCTGAACAGCATATTACTGAGAAATACCGCACAGAAAACACCGATTTGCGGGAAAAGGTCACCTCTCAGAACGTAGAGATTGAGTTACTAAACTCTCGACTTGCTAAAGTTGAGGCAGAGCGTGATGAGGCTACCGCTGGCCGGGTTGCTGCCGTTGCCGAAAAGGAAGCGGCTGAGCAATCACATGAGGCGACGAAAGCAGACATCAGCTCTACCTTATTCGACTTTTATTTACACAGCGTTCTGGGTCGTGGGAGCCTCTCTTTTCTTGGTCCCGATTATGAAATTACATTGGCCGAAGTGTGGGAAGTCGCGATGGATATGCTTGGCGGGGCCGGCTATAATGAGCTGGAACTTGAGGAGCGCTATCTCAATGATGAGGATCGTGCCGCTCTTGTTAAGGGGAAGGAGCAACTTGCCAAAGTACGAGCTGAAACAACGGGAGAAGAGCCTCCAAAAGAAGAAGCTCCTTTAACTGCCCCCGTTCAAACTTCCACTTCAGCCGACGTTAATATTATAGATTCCAGCTCTCATTCTTTACATCTAGCTAAAGTTGCCCAGGAGACTGCAACTACTCCTACTGAAGATGAGGCACTGGATGATATTGAAGCCGAGAAGTTTGAGGTGGATCTTGCAAAGCTAACTCCTCCAGGTACTCTTGGTGTCGTCTCGGGTCTAATGAACCAGTCATTTGACTTAGCCGAATTCGATGACCTTCTTACTTGTTACTTAAACTTTGATGAACCGATGCCTTCTTTATTTTCGGGGGATGTTGATTTTAACTTCTTTTCTTCTACAGCGGAGGCACCAAGCACTACACAAGCTTTCACTCCTTCGGTTGCCGTTCCTCCGTCTTCCCAAATTACTCCTCCTTCTGCTTCCCAACCGGGATCACAGGAAGGGAAAATCGAAGCTCTTCAAGGCTTGGATGATCCGGCTGCTTCTCAGGAACAAAAGGCGGAGTATTTTGAAGACATTGAGAAGACGCCAGAGCGGTCTCTTGATGACGACATGAAGCTTTCAACATTGCTTGCTACTCCGGGGAGCGAGTCTTCCTCAAAGAGGAAGGGGAAGCGTGCTGTAAGGAAGAAGAAGAAGACTTCCACTGAAGATGAAGCAGTAGTTGATCTGGCCGCACCGCTTTCTCCTTCTGCCCCTACCCGTTCACAACGACTTCAAAAGCTAGTCATTAGGCCGGGAAAGGGCTCCAAAGGTGGTGAGAAGAAGGAATAATCAAGCTGGATTTTCTACTTATTATTTTTGCTCTTTGCATGTATTGACCGGGGATTGTGCGGGTACCGGTTCCCGCTTTTGCTTTTTGAGATATCTGCACATGTAAAGAATTTTCATAGTACTAAATAAAACAATTATTTTACTTGTACAAACTCTTGTGTACGTGAGAATGATCTATCTTTTATTTTTAGTGTAGAACAAACGATTCTTCTTACTTGTGCAAACTTTTTGTCTGCGTTTGAGAATGCATTTATTCCACATCTGTTTTCCGTGATATTGCAACGAACTTGTGGCATGTTGCTTTTATTAATATAATTGAATTGTATAGTATTGCCCCCATGCCGTAAGTGCATTGCAATATTCCTAGCTTTTTCAAGACTAATACTCTTATTTCAGAGGACAATTATTCCGCTTTTAAGGGGAGAATTATTCTGCTCTTAATAGACTATATCTAGTCTTTAGAAAATTTTTATTTTCTCTTTCTGAAGAACGCTTCAACTTTCGGGGAAATCACTTTTATTTATTAAGAAGTGAATTTCCTTATGAAGTGAAATGAACTTTTCTGAAAGAATTTTGTAGCATTTTCGACTTTTTTAGGAGGGACTTTTTGAGATGAACAAGTTAATCCTTCCTTTGAGAGTTGAATTGTGCTTTTGGACGACGCTTTTTGTTCAAGCATTTTATTTTGGGACATGCCTCCGGAGAGGGCTCCTCTTAAAGAGTTGTGCCTCCGAAGAGGTCTTGTGCCTTTTGAAAAGGGCTTGTGCCTCCGAAGAGGGCTTGTGCCTCCGAAGAGGGCTTGCGGTGCCTTGGGAAAGGGCTTTTGCCTCCGAAGAGGTCATGTGCCTCCGAAGAGGGCTTGTGGTGCCTTGGGAAAGGGCTTTTGCCTCCGAAGAGGTCATGTGCCTCCGAAGAGGGCTTGTGCCTCCGAAGAGGGCTTGTGCCTCCGAAGAGGGCTTTTGAGTGCCTGGGAGTTACTTTCTCATGGTCGGATGGGTTCGCGGGGGAGTCGTAAGTTGCTTGATTGGATGTTTGTTTGTACAAACGACTGCAATCAATTAACAAGATGCCCCTTCGGTGGTCCCACCGATCTTTTTAATTGAGGAAAGCACTCCCATTTATTGGCGTGCCTCGTTAGAGGGCTTTGGTTGGTTGGTGTGCCGGGTAGGTTGCATCTCAGGGGCGAGTGGATCCACAGGACGGACGTAAGCTATCTGATCGGATGCATCACGACCAGTTAGCGAGGGTCCTGTTACTTCCGCTTGGGAAGGCGTCCCTTTAGTGGATCTTCTGGCCTTCCTGTTGAGATGCACATCTCCCTTTGTCTGCTCGTTTGTTTGCTTGGCAACTTTCTCTCATCATCTGCCTGTTAGCGATCTCTTACTATCGTTCCCAAGCACATCTTCTTCTTTTCCTCTTACAAGTAAATTGCTTTATCTGAAGGAGTGGACTTCACTGTTGAATGACTCCACTAGACAAACGCAAGTTATCTAGTTGGATGTCTATTCATAGCGACAATCTCGACTAGTGAACGAAGGTTTGTCACAATGGAGTCGCCAACTTTTTATGTGAAGTTTTCCTTGCTTGGGATTTGAGTTTGGAAAAAAAAATTTTGTGGCTTGGTTTTCGTGTAATAGCTGATTTATGGAGGTCGCTTAGCTTTGTGATGAGCAAGCCTTGTTATAATGTCATGCAATTTTGAATTTATATTTTAGCGATACATTTAAAGTATTTACATATCAAAATAAAACAGGCATTATGAAATAGTAAAGAACACAAGATTTATAGTGGTTCGGCCAAGAATCGGGCCTACGTCCACTTTATAGCTTTCATTCATTTACACTGATTTACAATGTTTCACAATACAACTGATACATTCATCATCATTTTACAATTTTGAGCAGAGCTCTTTTCAAGTAAAATAAGGGCGCAAATGGTTGCTGTTCCAGGCCCTTGGAATTGGATCTCCTTCAACAGTTATGAGTTTGAAAGTGCCATCAAGAAGTTTAGTGCCTATAACATATGGCCCTTCCCAGTTTGGCCCAAACACACCAGTTGCTGTCGTGATCCTTTTCAAAACCAAGTCTCCGATTTCAAAGCTGCGTTGGCGAACTTTGGAATTGAAATGCCTGGCTATTCTCTGCTGATGAGCTGAAACTCTGAGCCTAGCTTCCTCTCTTTTCTCATCAAGAAAATCAAGCGCTTCAAGTTGCAGTTTTTCATTTTCGGTTTCATTGAAATGAACTCTTCTATGTGAAGGAACCTCTACTTCTACTGGAATCATTGCCTCAGATCCGTATGCCAGTGAAAATGGAGTGTGCCCAGTCGCAGTTTTATGAGTAGTTCTGTACGCCCATAGTGCTAATGGAAGCTTATCAACCCAACCACCTTTTGCTTTTTCAAGTTGCTTTTTGATAGTTGACTTGATGATCTTGTTAACTGCTTCCACTTGCCCATTTGCCTACGGATGAGCCACTGCTGAGAAGCTTTTTCGAATTCTGAACCGTTTGCAAAAATCCTGGAATTCTTCACTTTCAAATTGAGTGCCATTGTCGGTGATTATCTTCTGTGGTACACCATATCTGCAAATGATATTCTTCGTTACAAAATTTATCATCTTTTTAGAAGTGATGGTGGCCAAAGGTTCAGCTTCAGCCCACTTGGTGAAATAATCAACGGCAACAATAGCATATTTAATCCCTGATTTGGCGATCGGTAATGGTCCAATTAGGTCTATCCCCCAAATGGCAAATGGCCATGGACTGACCATTTGTGTGAGTTCAGTGGAGGGTGCTCTTGGGATTTTTGCAAATCGTTGGCATTTGTCACATTTCCTGGAAAAAGTTGCAGCATCTCGATTGATATCCGGCCAGAAGTATCCATATCGGAGAATTTTCTTTGCAAGTGTTTGACCACCTGAATGGTCTCCACATTCTCCTCCGTGCACCTCTGTTAAGATTGTCTTGGCTTCTTCCTTAGTTACACATCGGAGTAGTGGGGTCGAAAATCCCCGCCTGTATATTCGGCCATCTTGAATTATATACCTCGATGCTTTTCTTAATAATTTTCGACGTTCCTTAGAACTTTCTGGCAGGGAACCACTGAGTAAATATTCTTTGATTGGAGTCATCCATGATTCATGCTCTTGAGACGTAGTCATAACCCAATCAACATCCATTTCATCAATGCTTGGAGCTGACAGAACTTCTACAGGAACTAATCCTAGTAATTGAGCTTCTCCGGAACTTGAGTACTTTGCTAAAGAATCCGTCTTCATATTTTCCTCTCGGGGTATGTGGCTTATTGAGTAGTGATCTAAATCATTGAGGAGTTTGGAAGTTTTTGTCAAATATGCAGGCAAATTTCCTCCTTTGGCTTGAAATTCTTTCTTCACCTGGCAAACAATAAGCTGAGAATCGCTGAAAATCTGTATCACTTTGATATTTAATTCCATGGCGATGTTCAATCCGGCAATAAGGGCTTCATATTCTGGTTCATTGTTCATCGAAGGAAATTCAGTCTCAATGCATAACATAGTGATCGTCCTTCAGGAGTTTCGAGCACAACTCCTGCCCCAGAACAATAATCATTTCTCGAGCCATCAACATACAACTTCCACTGTATCAGAATGCAGTCAGTGGTTTCTTCCTTACTGTCACCTTTGTCAGTGGATTCTGCAATGAAATCTGCTAAAGCTTGTCCATTAATTGCTCTTCGGGGATGGTAAGTGATGTCATATTGGCTGAGTTCTATGTTCCACTTCAAGAGACGACCCGAAGTTTCAGGACGATACAGGACTTGCTTCAAAGGCTGATCAGTCAGGACCTTGGTAGGATGAGATTGAAAATAGGGCCTCAACTTTCTGGAAGCGATTAGCAGACAATAAGCAAGTTTTTCTATCTTTGAATAATTCATCTCAGCCCCAGCGAACCGTTTGCTGATGTAGTAAACCGGACGTTGTATTTTCATATCTTCTCGTACGAGTGCTGCACTTAAAGCATGGGATGAAATTGCCA
Organism: Allium fistulosum; assembly: GCA_030737815.1. Lineage (NCBI taxonomy): Eukaryota > Viridiplantae > Streptophyta > Magnoliopsida > Asparagales > Amaryllidaceae > Allium > Allium fistulosum. Next base: position 1,286,305,501 of record CM060904.1, read on the forward strand.
AATAGATGAAGAGGTCTTCACCATCACTAGGCTTGGAGAGGACCGGAGGAGTTCTCATATGATGAATCAGTTGATCGAAAGCATTCTGACATTCAGGAGTCCATTCGAAATTTTTCTTTCCTTTCTTTAGAGCATCAAAGAAGGGAATGCATTTGTCTGTGGCCTTGGAAATGAAGCGACTAAGAGCGGCAACCTTTCCATTGAGACTTTGTAGTTCTTTCTTTGTTCTAGGGGCTTTAACTTCTCTTAGAGCTGTGATTTGAGCAGGATTGGCCTCGATGCCCCTAGCGCTTACGATGAAACCCAGGAATTTTCCAGACTCTACTCCGAATGAACATTTCAATGGATTGAGCTTCATTCCGTACTTCCGAAGAATTGAGAACATTTCTGCCAGGTGATCCATGTGGTCTACTGCTTTCTTTGACTTTACTAACATATCATCAACATAGACTTCCATCGTTTTGCCAATCTGAGGCTTGAACATAGCGTTGACAAGTCTTTGGTATGTTGCCCCAGCATTCTTTAACCCGAATGGCATGACTTTGTAACAGTAGAGTCCCACATCTGTAATAAAGCTTGTGTCCTCCTGATCTGGTTCATTTATCATAATCTGATTGTATCCAGAATAGGCATCCATAAAAGATAACAACTCATGTCCAGCCGTCCCATCTACTAGTTGATCAATTCTAGGCAACGGGAAGCAGTCTTTGGGGCAAGCTTTGTTCAGATCTGAGAAATCAATGCATACTCTCCACTTTCCATTTTCCTTCTTAACCAGTACTGGATTTGAAACCCAATTTGGATAAGTGGATTCTTTGATGAAATTATTCTCTAAGAGACGATCTACCTCTTCCTTTAAAGCTGCTGACCTTTCTGGACCTTGAGTTCTTCTTTTCTGTTTTACTAGTGTGAATTTCGGATCGACATTCAGGGTGTGAACAGCAATTGTTGGAGAGATTCCGCACATATCAGCATGACACCAAGCGAACACATCTAGATTGGCTTTTAAGAATGATATCAGTGTGTTTTGAACTGTTATACTTAGCTGTGAACCCACATTGAGTACTTTATTTGGGTCTTTCGGGTCTACAGATATTGGTACCGTTACCTCCACGGGTACCACTCTATTCTCCCCTGTACTGGCTTTCCTGGGATCCATTTCTTTTCTTGCATTGCTGTGTTCGCCAGTACAGGGGCCGCTCCGTAGTTGCTACAGGGTCTGTTCCTTGATGCGGAGCGGAGCTACCGCATCTTTCCCCATTTCTTTTCTCCTGGCCTCTCGGAGTTCTACAAGATAACATTCTCGTCCTGCGTTTTGATCTCCTTTAATAACAGCAATCCCATTATCAGTAGGAAATTTCATTGTTAAGCACCAAGGAGCGAGGACGGCCCTGAAAGCAGCAAGAGTAAGCCGGCCCAAGAAAGCGTTATAGGCGGAGAATCCATCAACAATTACAAAAGTTTGCTTCCGAACCAATTTCTTGTGTCCTTCACCCATTTCAACAAACAAATCCACTGTTCCAATCGGCTGTTTCAGCTCTCCTGTAAATCCGGCAATCTTGTGTGAACAAGCATGTACATCAGTCATCGGAATTTTCATTTGGTCAAATGTCCTTTTAAAGAGGATGTTGCATGAGGCACCACTATCAACTAACACTCTTCTGACAATAGCCGGCCCAATACCGACAGAGACAACCAAAGGGTCCTCAGTAGGAGCTTCCACATTAACAGAATCCCTGGCTCTGAACATAATATCATCATGGAAAGTCTTTTGCTGCTTTAGAGGTGAAGCATCTTCCAGGATTAAGACACTTTCTTCGGTTGGTGCATACTTCAAAGCTTTTGCATACCTTTCCATTTCACCCCAACTCCTGCCAGCCGGGTGAGGTCCCCCTGTGATCACATTAATAACAGGTCTTTCCTTTCCAGCCGGCCTCTCTCCTGAATCAGATGAATTAGTTGGAGGTAACTGCCCTTGGCTGGATGAAGATGGGTCCTTTCTATTCCTCTTGACGTATTGCTGCAACTTATTCTCTCTTAGCAACTCTTCAATCAGACTTTTCAAATGGCGGCACTCATTGGTATCATGCCCTGGTTGGTTGTGAAACTTGCAAAATCTTTCGCTTTGAACAGCATTCTTCCCAACTTTCACGGCCGGTGGTTTTGGAAATTCAACAGCATCCTTCGTGGCGATGAAGATATTTTCCGGGGTATCGGTCAGAGGAGTAAAGTCTGATGGTTTAAGGAAGCGGGGCTTTTTGAAGTCTTTCTGCCTTTTCCCACCATTACTTTCCCTTTTCTGATCTGCCGGTTCTTTCTTGCTTTGAGTAGTAGCATTATTCTCCGCCACCGTTGTCACAACTTTAGCTGGTGCGGAAAGATTCTCTAAGCGTATAAATTCGTCAGCCTTTTTGTAGAATTTCTCAAGCGAATTTGGTTCCTTCATTTTCAGCCATTTTCCAAATTCGCTCGATTTGTCAATAGCACGCATCAAATAGGTCAAGATCATTCGTGGCTCTGCATTATCGACTTCTGCCAGAGCTAAGTTGAAGCGGTTCAAGAATGACTTAATAGGCTCTCCCGGATTCTGTTCAAGACTGGACAGTGACATTATATCTTTTGCCTTTGAAGCGTATAGCCTGATTTGCTCTTTGAATTTTCGGGTCAGATCAGAAAACTAATCTACAGATCGGACAGGAAGCTTGGTGAACCAGAGAAGTGCCACTCCTTCTAAATAAACTGGGAAATATCAGCACTTTATTTCGTCGGTTGCTATTGCGCCAGTCATATGCCAATCGTATTTATACAAAAACTGATTTGGATCACTTGTTCCCCGATAAGCAGGAATGGTGGGAGGAACAAATTTTCTAGGAAATTCAGCCTTTAGAATCTTCTCGGTAAACGGAGTTCTACTTGGTGCGAATCCCCATTCGCTTTCGTCTTCATCTCTTTGCATGCTCTCTTTCATTATTTGCTTGATCATGCCAGAAAGATATTCCTCATTGTTCAGAGATTTCGCAGAATAGACCTCAGCCATTTTTTCGGGGGTTTGTCCAGGTAAATGCTCATGAAGAACTGGTGATGGCCTGGATCCTTCGGCCTGGAGGGGTGCCCCTTCGGCATCACCTGATCCCCTGTGAGGAATATTTCTTCCCTCGGAATTGGGAGCAGCATTAGCAAAGTTTCCCTCATTATTTACTGGTCTTTGACTCGTACAAAATAGAGCATTCAGCCTTTCCATCATCAGGTTATTCTGAGTTTCAATCTGCTGGTATAGTCCGGATACAGCAGCATCTAACTCCTGTCGCGTAACACCGACGCTTGGAGCCGCCTGATTTGGAGAGAGAGAAGTGGCAGTATTATCACGGTCGTCATCAGTTCTGACAGACTTTCATTTCCTTCCAGGAGCCATTATGTCTGATAAACTTCTGGTTCTGTGGGAAATTCTTTCAGCAAACTTCTGAGAAGCAATGGTGAGTGGTAGCCTGAGTTGGGTTCTCAGTGAAAGCACCAAAATGTTAACGTTAAAATATGAACGATAACACCCGGTGTGTGTAGTAAGATCGTGAAAGCACCACCCATGTGACGGGAACAGAAATTAAGCAGGAAAATAGCAGAAATGCAGTAAATGAACAACAGATTTATAGTGGTTCGGCCCGTAATTGAGCCTACGTCCACTTTATAGTCTCTTATTGCTGATTCGGTTACAATTCGATACAATATCCTTCAAAATACAATACAATTTGATTATGAAAGCACTCTTGACTACTAGCTCGATCTTTGATGATGAAACTCGACGAATCCATGTAGGATGTTAGGAGCTCTTCTCGTAGATTGTTGTAGTGTCTCGAATGCTTGAGGATCTTAGATTGCTGAATGAGAGGAGGCTTCGACAGCGTAACGGCGCTTGGAGAAATGAATTGCCAAAAGTCCTCTCCATGTTGGAAGTGGTGGGGTATTTATAGGAGCTGATTTGGGCTCTGGAATTTTCCCTAAGTCCTAAGTCGTCGCCGACTTAGTATAAGTCGCGGCCGACTTATGGTAGATCGCAGCCGGCTCATCAATACTTCCCCAGTAGTTCGTCTCCTTTTCTGGTTTTATGCTCAAGTCCTAAGTCGTCGAAGATCTAAGGTAAGTCGGTGACGAGGTAAAGATGTAAGAGGTTCTGAGATTACATACGACTCAGTATAAGTCGTAGGTCGGCGACGACTTAAGGGATAGGTCGTAGGTCTTTAAGTCGAGGACTTCTTTAGGTCGGAGCCCCTCCTTATCTCGCGAACTGATAAGTCGGAAGCCTTCGTAACTTGCTAACCGGCTAAGTCAAACTACTTCTTAACTCGTACACTGTTATGTCGGAGCATTACTTAACTCGGAATCCTTCTTAACTTGGAATCTTTCTTAACTCGGTCTCAGCTCTTGAGTCACAAACCATCTTAAGTCGTGACCTGTTGAGTCAGCACATGTCTTAAGTCGGCGTCTTCCTTGAGTCGGCTACTATTAAGTCGGTCTTGTAGCTTAGGTCGAATGTTGCTTTAAATCAGATTTGTTAGGTCGGTCTTCGTCTTGAGTCGGTGGCGCTTTTTACTCATTAGGTTATGAACTAAAAGAGGGTTAACAGCATATATACATGTTTAGATTGGTGCTTATACATAGGTGTGGATATATCTTTGTTTATAATATGTATTGCCTTTTTAGAAATATTGTATACATTTTGAAATCTGATAGATATGTATATAATGTTCGTGTTGTCATTTGAGTAGTGTACATATGATAATATACTATTCATTTAAATATTGATTTTGAAATTTTATAGTATTTTCAGTGTATTTATCTTAAATTTAAATATTAAAAAAACATATATAATAATAATATATATTTTAGTTTATATCAAAACTAATTTGTTTTGTTCATCGATCCCTATTATCAGCTTTGCTCGTCAAATTCGCGCCGATTTTTGCTTTGCCTGGATTCGTAACTCAATTTCAGTGTCTGTATCAGTATGTGTATCCGTACCATCTCATGTTCTCTCTAGCCTCGAAAGGTGTGCAATCCCTCACGATTAACGTTCTTATATTTATTAATGATTTCAATTGAAACGACAACTGAAATATGCTGATGTTAGTTATTTACATTGCTATATATATGCCATTATCTGTATCTGTTCACATGTGACATCTAACACCATAATCTGTTATTTATATTGATGGTATATGCATGTTATATTATTGTAATATCTGTTATCACTATACAAGTTCTCTGTTAGTATTGAATTCACTCTGCAAGTTCCCTGTTAGTATAGAATTCCCTGCAAGGTTGAACGATCTGTAGAATAGGAGAAAATCGTTATGGGTTGAAATGATAAACCCAAGCGATTTTCATTAAAATTGAATTTGGGATTGCTGGTTGAAAAGATATATACCCGTATATATAATAAATTGCGGATTGAAATTGTAACGATTCGGATTTTTCGCGTTCGAAAATCGACATCCATACATCATACTTAATATCATGATTTCAATCACAAGCATCAGGCACACAATCAAAATATAAACAGGGTTGAGATCAAAGAGGATAGTTTGCTCACCTGATTTCCAGAAATGGACAGAGTTTCTCTTTGAAACAGACTTGAACTTTTTCTTTCTCTCTTTGATTTCTGGTTTGTCTTGATTGTGTTGTTTATATTGAAGCTTTGTTTAAGTTTTGAATGATATTGTTTGCTTCAGATTTTTGTTTCCAGTTTGGAATGGACGAACTAACATGAGAGGTTGATGTTTTTGAAACAAGTTACAGGGTATTAAGCTTATTTGTTTAAGCTGATATGAAGTGTTGTACAAGTGTTATAATTTGTTGTACAAAGCAAAATCAGGGATATTTCTTTCTTTTTGTACTGAAAATATTTTTATTCAAAGTTTGGCCAGAGATTTTCTATTCGATTGGTGGCTGATATATTTTCGAGTTGACCTTGCTTATGCCAGCATTAAATGCTAAAGTCCTTTATGTCTTCATATGTTTGCATGCTATCCTATTCCTTTTATTATTTTAGTGTTCATACTTATCCTGTTTGTTTAAGAGTGAGGTGGTATTGCTTCAGATTCTTGGCTAAGAATGAACGAATAAAAATGAATTGCTTGATATATAAAATAAGTATAAAGGGTGAGGTTATATATTTAAATTTTCTTTTGTACAATTATATTAGAGATTTCCTTCTTCTTGGCTGATAGACATTGGCATTAATTGTTGTGTACAAATCTATATACTTATTTTTTTTGTACATGGATATTTATTCTTTTTTTGCTTGTCTCGGCTGAAGGTACTTGTATGTATTTTGTTTGTTTTCTTCTTTTATTTGCATACTTGAATATATTTTATTTGTTTTGGTCTTGTTACTTTGAAACATAAATGAATTTATGTTGTTATATTTTATCTATGTGTTTGCTTTATATTGTTACCTTATACACATCTATTTCTATTTATTTCTGATGCAGCGCAACCTACAACCTTCAAAGGCATAAGTCGTACACGACTTAAGGAATCAGATATAAGTCGTCCGCGACTTATAGAAGAGGCACGAGATAATAAAATAGCTGTGAGTGTTGAAGGTTTAAGACGTCTACGACTTAAGGGCAATGTCTTAAGTCGTCCACGAGCTAAAGATAACGAGGGAAATATAAGTCGTAACCGACTTATAGAAACAAGCATGAGTCGTGACCGACTCAACTGGGGAGAAGACCTAAGTCGTGACCGACTTAAGGAAACAGACATGAGTCGCATGAGTCGTCTACGACTTAACGAGGGCAAGGAGATAAGTCTTCAACGACTCAACAAGAAGGATACAGGAGGAGCAGCTCGAGTGAAGAATGCACAAGTGATAAGTCAAATACGACTTAAAACAGATGATAAGTCGGCACCGAGTTACGACTCAGTTAAGTCGTACCATCTTATGTCGCCAAAGCCTGAAGACTGTTGACCGTTACGCTGAGTTAATCTAAGCCGTTGATTCTTAAGTCGAATAAAGCTGGTTGTCTTTAAGTCGCGAAAGCTGGATGCTGTTGAATCTTATGCCGAGTTAATCTGGACCGTTGATTCTTAAAACACTGCTATTGATGAGTCGTGAGAAGATGTTAAGTCGGCAACGACTTAAGTGAATACTGTTCTGTTGTATTCTCCAGATTGTTAAATCATAGGTCGTCTTCTTTTATAAGTCATAGGTCGTTTGTAAAATACATATATGTTGAGTCGCATCTGTTATAAGTCGTATGTCGTCTGTTTTCATATATCGTCTGATTATAAGTCGTACGTCGTTGACAGGGTATTGTAACTACGGGTGTTATGTCTTGACTCGTAGGTCGTAAGTCGAAACCGACTTAGGAGATGGTGTAATTTTGTTGTAATTTCGTGTGAATTGTAAAACGCCTATAAATAGGTCGTGTGAGTCATTTGTAAAGGTGGTTGATTTTTGAATAAAATTCTCTTTTGATTGCTGTGTGATTTCATCTAAATTGGTAGTTGAGTGTAATCTCCTATCTCCTCTTTCGGTTAATCGAGTGCGCTCGATTCAACGATTGTAGAAGCCGATTCGAGGAATCAAGTGCGCTTGATCAACGCTTGAAGAATTGAAGATCTTTGAACCCGGTATCGTGCGCGATCAACGAGTTCGGGATAGCTAGAATTCGGTATCTTCGGATCAACGAATTTGGGCATTTCAGTATCTTCCAATCCACCGAATACTACTTTCACCGATCGAAGATTGTTTTGTTTAATCCGCTGCATCAGTTTGGTATCAGAGCTTGTTCTAGCCAATCATAGCTAGATCGAGACTTGGAGCCTAATCATTTTGAAGCTTGAAGTGTTGAGCCGTGAGTAGGTGATGTTGTTCGACTTTGTATTGAAGTTTAGAGATCGGATCTTATCATTTGAAGAGTTTTGTGAATTTTCAAGTATGCCACCAAGGAGAGCTAATCGACATCAAAACGTTGAAGCTTTGTATCGAAGAGAAGAAGCTGATGAGATGGAACAAAGAATCAATGAAAACTTTAGTGAAAAGCTTAACGAAGGAATTGGCCGGTTAGAGAAGCTTATGACGGAGATGAATCAAAATCGGAGAAGGGTTTCACCTGAATCTAACCATGGGGGTAGTAGAGTCTCGCCACATTCCAATCGAGACAGAAGTGTTGAAAATGATCAAGGGCGTGGGAGGAACGTGAATGATCATGAACGGAGGAATGTAGATAGAAGGGATGATGGTGGAAGACGTAATGGTAGTAGAGATGTGGGTGGACGAGATAGACAACGATATACATCTGATTTTGAAGAGGAGTATGATGGTGGTAGTGTTCGAGGACAAGGACGAGGACAAGGAAGAAATTACTCTGAGTATGATCACAAGTGGGAGTCGGCGATGAAGACTGAAATTCCTGAATTCAAAGGTGGTATGCAAGTGGAGGAGTTTCTAGATTGGATGGCTAATGTAGAAGAGATTTTTGACTTCAAGGAAGTTCCAGAGCATCATAGAGTGAAGTTGGTTGCTACGAGGTTGAGGGGTAGAGCTTTGGCGTGGTGGCAGCAAACCAAACTTACACGTGAACGGATGGGGAAGTCAAAGGTTGAATCATGGGAGAAGATGAAGAAATTGATGAAAGCGACATTCTTACCTTATAATTATCAATCGCTTATGTATCAGAGGTTGCAAAACTTGAGACAAGGAACGAAATCTGTGAATGACTATGCTGACGAATTTTATCAACTGATTGCAAGGAACGATATTATGGAGACAGAAGAACAGTTAACAGCCAGATTTGTTGGAGGGTTGCGAATGCAGATTCAGGATATGGTTAATATGTTTGATCGCAAATCTGTAGCGGAAGCACACCAGAAAGCGTTGGCTTGGGAGAAACAGGGAAGACGAGGAGGAGGTGTGTTTACAAATTCCAACAATCCAGTGAAGGGAGTTAGTGGGAGTTCTAATGTTTCAAAAGCTGTTGCGAAACCAGTTGTGAATGAGGTTGGGAAGGCGAAAGTCAATAATGGTTTCAAATGTTACAATTGCCAAGAGTTGGGCCACAAAAGTAATGAATGTCCAAAGCCGAAGAAGAGAGCTATGATAGCGGAGGTTGTGGATGAGGATGAAGAAGCTGAATGTTCCAATTCACCACCTGATGAGGAGGAAGAAGAAGTGTCGGGAGACGAAGGTTATAATCTCATGATGAAGAGGTCCTGTTTAACACCAAAGCAAGAGGAGGATTGTAGTTGGTTGAGGAGTAATATTTTTCAGTCAACATGTACTATTCTGGGGAAAGTTTGCAAATTTGTTATTGATGCCGGAAGCTGTGATAATATAATTTCTTCTGAAGCTGTGAGGAAGTTAGCATTGAAAACTGAGAAACATCCGAAGCCATACAAGCTAGCTTGGTTGAGGAAAGGCAGGGAGGTGAAGGTTGGACGAAGGGCTCGTGTGAAGTTTTCAATTGGAAAGAAATACAAAGAAGAAATCTGGTGCGATGTGGTAGATATGGACGTTTGTCATTTGTTGCTGGGGAGACCGTGGCAGTATGATAGGGCGGTGCAACATGATGGGCGTACCAACAGTTACAGTTTCATGTTTGAAGGCACAAAGATTACTCTAGTTCCAAAGAAGCGACAACAGGAGGAAACCAAGTTGGAGGAGATTGAAGAGCTTAAAACATTGTTATCTTTGAAGGAGTTTGTGAAGGAAGTAGAGGAGGAGCCTGAAGTGTTTTTGTTGATTGGACGAGAGAGCAGTGAAGAAGTTGAAATTCTAGAAGAAGTTAAACCAGTTTTGAAAGAATTTGACGATGTATTTCCAGAGGAGTTACCAACGGAATTGCCACCGTTGAGGGATATACAAAATCAGATAGATCTTGTTCCAGGTGCTGTGTTGCCACACAGACCACATTATCGAATGAGTCCGAAGGAACATGAAGAGTTGCGAAGGCAAGTGGAAGAATTGCTTGAACAGGGGCGTGTGCAGGAGAGTTTAAGTCCTTGTGCTGTACCAGCTTTATTGGTACCCAAAAAGGATGGAACGTGGAGGATGTGCACTGACAGTCGAGCATTGAATAAGATTACTGTGAGATATAGATTTCCAATGCCAAGGTTGGATGACTTGTTAGATCAAATAGCGGAGCTACTATCTTTTCGAAGATTGATTTGAAGAGCGGATATCATCAAATTCGTATCGGACCAGGAGATGAGTGGAAGACTGCTTTTAAAACCAGGGAGGGTCTATACGAATGGTTGGTTATGCCATTTGGTTTGTCAAATGCACTGAGTACTTTTATGAGGGTGATGAATCAGATTTTTCGACCATTCATTGGGAAGTTTGTGGTGGTGTATTTCGATGATATTTTGATATATAGCAGGAGTATGGAAGAGCATGTTCAACACTTGAGGGAAGTGCTGATTATTCTACGTGAAGAACAATATTATGCTGCTACAAAGAAATGCGTGTTCATGACGCACAGTGTGTTATTTTTGGGGTATGTTGTTTCAGAGAAAGGTATACAGGTTGACCATAGTAAAGTCGAAGCAATTAGAGATTGGCCGCAACCCAAGACGATAACGGAAGTTTGTAGTTTTCATGGGTTGGCTTCATTCTATCGAAGGTTTATTCCACACTTTAGTAGTGTGATGGCACCTGTGACTGATTGTATGAAGGGTAAACAGTTTGCATGGACGACGGAAGCCGGGGTTGCTTTTGAGCGAATCAAAGAACTCTTGACGTCTGCACCAATTCTAATATTACCAGATTTTCAGCTAGTGTTTGAACTACATACTGATGCATCCAAGGTTGGGATTGGAGGAGTGTTGAGTCAGAGGGGGCGTCCTATTGCATAATTTAGCGAGAAGTTATCAGGAGCAAAGATGAGATACAGTACATATGATGTGGAATTTTATGCTGTTGTGCAATCTATTAAACACTGGAGACATTATCTATTTCACAAAGAGTTTGTTCTGTACACTGATCATGAAGCATTGAAGCATTTGCAAGGGCAAGACAAGATTTCGGCAAGACATGCATCATGGATTGCTTATCTACAACAATTTGCTTTTGTTGTTAAACACAAGTCAGGGGTGACGAATCGTGTGGCTGATGCTTTGAGTAGGAGGAGTCATTTGTTGACTACACTAAAGGTTGAAGTGACGGGGTTTGAAATGTTACCAGAATTATTTGACAATGATCCTTACTTTGCAAAGTTTGTTGATAAAGTCAAGGAAGGGGAGACGGATGAGTTTATAATGATAGATGGTTTTCTGTTCAAAGGAAATCGATTGTGCATACCGGAGGGTAGTTTGAGAATGAAGATCGTAAAAGAGCTACATGAAGAAGGACACGTGGGTAGAGACCGTACATTACAGTTGATTTCACAATCTTACTTTTGGCCATCGATGAGGAAAGAGGTGGAGAGGTTTGTGGAGCGATGTCATATCTGTCAGATTTCGAAAGGAACTACAACTAATGCTGGGTTATATATGCCGTTACCTGTACCAATTAAACCATGGGTTGATGTGAGTATGGACTTCGTGTTGGGATTACCAAGGACACAGCGTGGTAACGATTCCATTTATGTGGTAGTGGATCGATTTTCAAAGATGGCACATTTTATTGCTTGTAAAAAGACGGCGGATGCTGTTCATGTTGCTTATTTTTTTTTCAAGGAGATCTATCGACTTCATGGATTGCCAGAATCTATTGTGTCGGATAGAGATACTCGATTTCTTAGTCACTTTTGGTTGAGTTTTTGGAAAATGGTGGGAACGAAGCTGAAGTTTAGTAGTGCTTATCACCCGCAGATGGATGGACAAACCGAGGTTGTGAACAGATCATTGGGAAATTTGCTGAGGTGTCTTGTGCAAGATAATCTGAAGAGTTGGGATGTGAAGTTATGCCAGGCAGAGTTTGCTCATAATCATGCGGTAAATCGTAGCACAGGGTTCAGTACATTTCGGATAGTATATTCAAGCTTACCAAAGGGACCGTTGGATCTAACGGTAGTGCCGCAATCAAAGAAGACAGTTAAGAAAGCTGCTGATTTTGTTGAAGGATTGACAGAATGTCATAAAATCGTTCAGGAACGATTGTAGAAAGTGAATGAGAAATATAAACGTTATGCAGATTTGAAGCGAAGAAATGTGTTTATGCAGTGTTAACAAAGGATCATTTTCCAGTGGGCGCTTATAACAAGTTAAAAGCTAGAAAAATTGGTCCTGTAGAAGTCGTGAAACGAATCAATGAAAATGCTTATAAATTGAAGCTGCCAGATGATGTGTACACGTCAGACGTATTCAACGTTAAGCATCTCGTACCTTATCACGAGGATGAGCATATTGCGGAGGAGGAATGTGCAAATTCGAGGACGAATTTCTTTCAACCTGGGGAGGATGATGCAGCGCAACCTACAACCTTCAAAGGCATAAGTCGTACACGACTTAAGGAATCAGATATAAGTCGTCCATGACTTATAGAAGAGGCACGAGATAATAAAATAGCTGTGAGTGTTGAAGGTTTAAGACGTCTACGACTTAAGGGCAATGTCGTAAGTCGTCCACGAGCTAAAGATAACGAGGGAAATATAAGTCGTAACCGACTTATAGAAACAGGCATGAGTCGTGACCGACTCAACTAGGGAGAAGACCTAAGTCGTGACCGACTTAAGGAAACAGACATGAGTCGCATGAGTCGTCTACGACTTAACGAGGGCGAGGAGATAAGTCTTCAACGACTCAACAAGAAGGATACAGGAGGAGCAGCTCGAGTGAAGAATGCACAAGTGATAAGTCAGATACGACTTAAAACAGATGATAAGTCGGCACCGAGTTACGACTCAGTTAAGTCGTACCATCTTATGTCGCCAAAGCCTGAAGACTGTTGACCCTTACGCCGAGTTAATCTAAGCCGTTGATTCATAAGTCGAATAAAGCTAGTTGTCTTTAAGTCGCGAAAGCTGGATGCTGTTGAATCTTATGCCTAGTTAATCTGGACCGTTGATTCTTAAAACACTGCTATTGATGACTCGTGAGAAGATGTTAAGTCGGCAACGACTTAAGTGAATACTGTTCTGTTGTATTCTCCAGATTGTTAAATCATAGGTCGTCTTCTTTTATAAGTCATAGGTCGTTTGTAAAATACATATATGTTGAGTCGCATCTGTTATAAGTCGTATGTCCTCTGTTTTCATATATCGTCTGATTGTAAGTCGTAAGTCGTTGACAGGGTCTTGTAACTACTGGTGTTATGTCTTGACTCGTAGGTCGTAAGTCGGAACCGACTTAGGAGATGGTGTAATTTTTTTGTAATTTCGTGTGAATTGTAAAATGCCTATAAATAGGTCGTGTGAGTCATTTGTAAAGGTGGTTGATTTTTGAATATAATTCTCTTTTGATTGCTGTGTGCTTTCATCTAAATTGGTAGTTGAGTGTAATCTCCTATCTCCTCTTTCGGTCAATCGAGTGCGCTCGATTCAACGATTGTAGAAGCCGATTCATGGAATCAAGTGCGCTTGATCAACGCTTGAAGAATTAAAGACCTTTGAACCCGGTATCGTGCGCGATCAACGAGTTCGGGATAGCTAGAATTCGATATCTTCGGATCAACGAATTTGGGCATTTCAGTATCTTCCAATCCACCGATTACTACTTTCACCGATCGAAGATTGTTTTGTTTAATCCGCTGCGTCAATTTCTAACTTATATATATATATATATATTTTATTTTAGTCTTATTAATTTGTAATTTAAATGAATTTCTATAATTATTAGGTTGTTAAAATTTAACTAATTTGTCCAATTTATATTTTTATATACATGAGTGTATATCTAACTTAAATATTCATTGTCTTGTATTTCTATTTATCTATTTATTTTATAAATCCAAATTATTATTAACCATAAATTCTAAATTTTATATGATTTAATATATATTCTACAAAGGATCGGGGAAACTCGCTTCCATCTATCGATTAATTTCACAATTTAATTCAAAAATTAAACTAATTATCAATTTAAATTTAATTAAAATCCGGGGTCGTTACAGACTTCCCTCCTTAAAAGAATTTCGTCCTTGAAATTGCCAGGGAGACACAAAGATAGATGAAGAATGTTTCATCAAATCAAACTGAACATCTATTCTGCATTTGGCTTACCAAATCAAAATATAAATAACAGATACAAGAACGAATATGTCTAACACTTCAAAAAATACTTGGGTTATCTAGATCTACGAAGTATGCAGAGGCATCAGTTAGTTCGAAGGGATAACTAACCATTCGTAGAACATATCGGACCCAAAGATTAGATAGATATATAGACACAATTTCAAAACTTTTAGTTTAGAACTAAAGTATACCTATCAACCATAGCAATCAAAGCAATCAATACATCCAAACAACAATTTTGGTCTATCCGGAGTTTATGTCCCATATTTATATATCGAATCTCCTTCCAGGATCTACCAGGAACTATCGAAGAATTGAGAAGAAATGTTGAACAAAAGAGATTGATAGAGAAAAGGTTGTTTCCTTGTTGTTACAGGGTATTGACCAATTATAGTCGTATTCCCATGTCCCCTATTTCATCCTCTTCTTGCACTCATACTTACTATCAGTGGATAGCAAGAGAATTTACTGAGGCGTACGGACAAATATCTTAGAGATTACTCATTCTAGGGTATACTTCACCCTATCTTTAATGACCTACTTAATGTGTTATACTCCTTAGCTAAAGTTTAACCCTCAGCTCTAATACCAAATGTAACAATTCGGATTTTTCACGTTCGAAAATCGACATCCATACATCATACTTAATATGTAACGACCCCAGATTTTAAATTTATTTAAATTAATAATTTATTTAATTTTTGAATTAAATTAAGTAATTAAATAATTTTTTAGATAAAAATTTGTAAATTTATTTAGAAAATTGGAGCGAGTTTCCCCGACTCAAATATGAGTGAATTTGAAAATAATAAATATATAGATATATTTGACTTGAGTTTAAATTATAAATAAATAATTGGTAATAATATTAAATATAAAAAATTGATTGTTAATAATAATTTGAGATTACAAATTTAAAAATAAGATAATAAATATTAGAGTAAAATAAATAGATAAATTGATTTAAAAATTTAGAAATGATAATAGTAATAAGCATTAGCTTATAATACAAAACAACAACAACATTTAATTCATTTATATTGCAAAGGAGAGATAACAAAGAAATAAACATACAAAACAAAGTATAGAAACAAAATCATATAAGTATAACAACTAAGTAAAATAAAATACAAAGTGTTAACAAGATACCATAATAAGATTCTCAGCCACCCAAATAAACAAGACTTAATCTTTATGTAACAAAAATAATAAGGCATAACAAAATTGCTTCAGCCGAAATGAAAAGGGTACAACATAATAAATGCAAGACACAATGAAAAAGTATAAAATGAAAATATAACAACATATTAAAAGAAATCTAAGTACATATGAATATGAGGCTGTAAACAAGAATAGAGACATTTGTACAAACTAATATCATCTCAGCCCATCATCTTTAGTACACTGCACAGCCGAAATGAAGCAAGGTACAAAATAAAGTAAAGCAAAATAAAGGTAAGTGGTATTATATAATAAATGCCATTACTCTTCAACATGCCTTTGTACAAACAATATTCTAACAATACCTTGTACAAACACTTCACCCATGCTATAAACAAAACATCTCAGCCTTCCTTATTTTCATTTGTTCGTTCCTCAAAGATAAGAAAAGAATTTCAAAATGATATCATCATATAAACAAGGACAAGTATGCAAATGCAAGATTGTCTTCAGCCTGGAAAAGCTTCAGTTTGCAAATTTTAAAAAGCTCTGCTCCCTCCTCTGTTCTTTCTTTTCAAGTGAGCAAACTAACCCTCTTGTTTACTTATGCTTGGCATGATAGTTGTGAATATTGCTTTGATGATGTTTGTCTGGATGAAATATGCATGCATGTTTGAATACTTTGTGTACATGTCTGGAACAAGAAGTTTATTCTGTTCTTGTGTTATTTTCCAGGTTTCAAACTTTTCAAAAGAGAAAAAAAAATCATTCCTTCACAATCTATTCGATGTTTGGATTTAGTATTAAAACAAAAATTGTTCGTCATAGCATAAACTCAAGTTTTAAATTTATTTCAAGTGAAAGTAACTTGTACATACCTCTGGAAAACAAAATACTTGAGCAAGGCTTTAAATAAGCTAAATTTCGAACCTTCTAATATTCGAATTCAGGTATTTAGATCAAATTCGTATGCTATAACTCGATTTTTAAAGCAATAATGATGATTTTTAGATCAGTACACATGGTGCAATTCCTATATGAACTAAAAATGCAATTTTATCAACTTCTGTTGTTTTAATAAATCTTAAATGTTGAAATCCATTTTGGAGCTTGCTTGATACTTGTTGATTATAGGAAAATTGCTAAAATAATTTTCGAATGCAAGAATTTTTTTGGTCGAATCGATTTAGGGTTTTATTTCTGTTTTTGCTCAAGTCAATAAACCGTGGCGTGTTTATCCTTGTTGCGTGATCGAGTGTATTGAGTTTTTGAGGTGTCGAAGAGGGGAGGTAGACGAGGTTTTGGCCGGAGTTTAGTGGCCTCTGGTGGTCGACATCGCGTGAACGAGGCGTTTGCAGGTGATGGTGTTCCCAGTTTTACGTGTTCCAGGCTTTGGGTCGATCATCTCGAATTTGATTTCGAGAGGTCTGGGTAGTTCAGGTGATCGAAAATGGAGGGGAAGATGAATGTCGACTTGTTCGACGAGGTGGGGTAGGCTGGAGATGAACGGCGACGATGTACACGTGAACGTGCACGTTTTGCGTGCATCTGGAATTTTGTTTTGAGAAGACGAGCTCGACTCGGAGTTGTGCTCGCGTAGTTTGGTATGCGACTCGAAGCAGGTGAGTTCGGCAGATGACTCGAGGCTGGCTCGAGTTTTTAGTGTGTTTGACTCGGGTCTGGAAAGTTTAGTTGAAAACTTAGTTTGTGAATAAACCAGGTTTTAAATTTTATATTGTTTTAGTAACCAAAAGTATTCGAGTAATTAAGTGGATTTTTAAAAGTACTTAAATTTAAAATGGAATTTGAATTTGTAAAGGAAGAATGTAAACAAATTCCAGATTTGAAATAAAATAGAGTTTTATAAATTTAGATGTTAAATAAGTTTAAAGGATGTGATGTAATGGCTTTAAGTAATTAAAAGGTTTAAGTTGAAGTGTGTGTCATGAAGAATTATCGCAAAAAGTTTATTAAATAAACTTAAATACAATTAATTTTTGAATAAGGATAAAGAGTTTATCTTAAGGTCTTAAGCGAATTCATGAAATTTAAAAATGATGTTAAATTACTTAAAGATAATTATTTAGTTAAAAGAAATTAATTAATGGTTAGGGTTGATTAAGGAATTAGAGACAATTACTTATTTTGATTAATTAAGGATAATTGATCAAAAGGAAATTAAGTAAAGATTAATTAAATAAGTAAAGGTTAATTAAATAAAGATTTGAGAATGATAATTAATTTATGATTAAAGGTTAATTTATTTAATTAAAGGATAATTAATTCAAATGGGGTGTAATTGATGATTAATTAACCAGGATTAAAAATTTATTCATAGAAATTAAATCCGATTTAGATCAATCAGAGAATAAAATTGATCCTACTCATAGATGTTTGAGTTCTATTGATTGTCGAATTGTTTGATATCCCTGATTGTGATGCTCTGTGATACGTCCTGATTTATATCGTGATCTGTGATTTCTGTTTCTGTGATATATTGTTATGTGATTATGAAACCCTTGGCCCGTAAAACGGCATTTGAATTTCGATGCGACAGGGAGTCGGATTCCAGTTGGTTATCCGAAACCCACATCGAAATTGTAATAGTGAATCTTTGTGACTGATAAATTTATTTTATCTATGAATCTGTGAATGAAGATAAGCGTTATCGATTTTACCGCTTATCGATATATCTGTGATGATTGATGTGGCACTATTGTGTGTAAAACCCTTGGACCACACTTATACACACACAAATATGGATTTCACGTGGAAATTGGTTAAGTCACAGATAATTTAAATTTGATGTTTTGAAATTGAAATTTTTAATTTCAATTGATTTTGCAATTAGAAATTTCGGTTTAAATGTGAAAAGCTTTTGAAATGGAATTTCAAAGATGAAACTTATTTTCGAATAACCTGATTAAGTTTTGAAGTTTAAATAATTTGATTTAAACTTAAATTCAAGATTTGAAATTGAACTCTATGATTTGAAAATAGGGATTAGAGATTTTATACCTGTTATATATGAGTTAAACCATTTTAAAAAGTATTGATTTTGGAATGTGAATAAAATAAAAGGGTTTTAACTCGTGTAAATATAATTGGATTTTTCTTAAATGAAAACTATTTGTTTTAAAATAATAACAGCTTTCATATAAGAAGTGAACTTCCAATTTGTGTTGAAAGGTTTCAAATTCAAAATGAAATTGAAATGTTTTAAAAGGCTATGAATGAATTCTTTTTTGAAAGCTATGAATTAAATCTGTTTATTTTTAACAGATTTAAAATGATGTTTTGTTTAACCCATTAGAAATGAAATTGTTTTGAAAGCTATAAGTTAAATCTTTGATTTAAAGATTTAACGAGTTAATCAAATTGAAATGAGAATTGATTTGGAAAAATCTGTAAATGAATCTTTTTGTTTAAAAGATTTGAAATGGTAATTGGTTTAAACCATTTGAAAGAAAGTTTGGAATTGTTAAGTTGTGACTTAATTGAAATCCCATATCCATATGTTTTTTTAATTGAGCTCACTATTCGGGTTAGCCGAGAAAGGACCTTTGGGTCGTATAACCCATTCCGAATAGTGATACGTCGTATATGGATGGCATTTGAAGATCAGTGATGAAGACCGGATATTTTCGAAAATGAAAGTACAACCTGTCGAATGTCTCTGCACTGAGTTGCTCCGGTATAGAGATTTATATCACTCTTTTTGTGACAGGAAGTTCGGACGTGATTGGAAATTATTCGGATTTGCAAGGGCTTCGTGAGAAGTGCCTTCGGTTCTGTTCGAACCCGGAACAGACTTGTATGGTTACATGTCTGACATTACACTTTGAGATATAAAGCCGATTTCTTTCAAATACATATCTGTTTGGTGGCGGAGAATTTATTCTCTTAGCTTAACACCCTTCTCTGAGACGTACGAGCTCAGAGGTTATGTAGTTGAAATTTATCAGCGATATATCCCAATTTGGTAATGTGGCATGTTGAGTGTTGCTGTGTGATGATCAGTGTTTGATCATTTGTGATATGATCTTTTGTTTGATCATTTATCTTTGTGATCATAGGTTGATCATCTGTTGACCCAAAGCGTGGCTTTTTGAAAAAGCGTAGCTTTGTGGACGAGACTTCGTCGAGCCTCACAACCCGGTAATGGTTGAAACAGGAATTGTGCGGCAAGGTTTTCAGGGGTAGCTTCCCTAGGGTATGACCATTCCTTCTGGAAAAGGGTAGTATCATGGTATGGAGCCCAGATACTTACTCATGTGGACACACTTTATTTATGACGTGTGATGTTGGTTTCGAGGTACCTCGGTTAAAGGTCCCAAAGAACCGGGGGTGGCATATCTGAGGTTTCTTTTATCCCTTGGGAAAAGGGGTTGCCGGCCTTGTTTGGCAGAGAACAGTTGGTTCTCGGAACGTCCCGCCAGAGGCGTTTCTTTCGTGGAATAGGAAGTTCCTTAGCCTGACCATTTGTTGGAAATCCATCTTCCAAATACGAACTTTGTACGGTTTTAGTTGTATTACCTGCCATGGAATGTGGTGGTAACCTGCTATTGAACATGGTAGCTATAGTAGGCATAAGTGTGAAATGTCTATGCTGGCTAAGATTTATATTCTACTTTCGAAATGGTTTTCTGCACTATGCACTAGTAATAATATCAAATGATTTGATTTTTGCGTAGTAAACATCTTTGACTATCATAAGAAGAAATCTCCTCCAATTCTGCGTTTGCATTGTGTGTGTGGCGGGAGGTCTTATGGTAGTTTCATTTTCCAAAAGCATTTCGAATTGACTTTAAATTCTCTTGCTATTTGTTTTAAAGATAAACTGTTTTGTTGCTCACACCAGTCCCATGACTGATCCAGAGTTTATTGTTCCTTTCCTAAACTCTGGGTGCTCATAATTTCCTACACGAGCAGTCTAGAGTTGGGGTTTTTAGATATTCAGGTTTAGTAGATTTTCTGGAGTTGGTTCAGTCTTTGGATCAGACTGCACTTGCTTATCTTTGTGCCTCGTTATTGGGAGTTCGAGCTATTTCTGGATCGTGCTTTGGAGATGAAGATTATCCGCTGCTGATGTTATCTATTTTTCTTTCCGCTGCAATTTATTGTATCATATCTCTGATGTGTATAGATATTCACAGTATCATCATTGTATCTGGATATTGTATCAGATGTTGTATATCTATATTCTTTTTATTCCGCTGTGATATTTACTTAACTGTGTTATAAGCTCCGGCGACTAGGATTTGAATGCTCGAATCTACGACATTCGAGTACGATGTAAAGTATGGATGTCGATTTTCGAACGCGAAAATCTGGGACGTTACATTTGGTATCAGAGCTAAGGTTGAACTTTAGCTCAGGAGTATAACACGTTAAGTAGCTCATTAGAGATAGAGTGAATTAAACTCTAGAATGAGTGATTTCTAAGATATCCGCCTAAATGTCTCAGTAAATTCTCTTACTATCCACTGATAGTGAGTATGAGTACAAGAAGAAGACGAGATAGGGGACAAGGGAATACGACTATAAATGGTCAATACCCTGCAACAGTGGAAACAACTTTCTTATCAATATTCTTTGATTCGTTTCCAAATTCTTTTGATTGCTTCATACCAGCTCCAGAGAAGAAGTTTCGGTGTGATGATGGCTCTATGAATCGATGTAGAAAATCCTTACCTCGTATTTCATCGATTTCTTATCAACTTGTTGATTTAAACCTTAATGAATATGAATTTAAAATTTGAAATTGGGAATTTTAAATAAATTGGAAATTAAAATTTAGGTAAATTGATTAATAGGATATGAAGGCTAAATTGAATTGTATCAATAAAACGATATCGTTTAAAACCAAATTTTGAAAGATATTGAAATTTCTTTTGAATACCGAAGTCCGAAGAAGGATAAATTGGTATGTATTCTGAGATATTCTGACTTGAATTCGGAATCCGTATCTTGTGTTTGAGGAATTATAGGAGATCGCGTCTGTCTATCTCTCTGTCTTATTTTCGTGCCTACAAATTTCGAGGACGAAATTCTTTTAAGGGGGGAAGTTTGTAACGACCCCAGATTTTAAATTTATTTAAATTAATAATTTATTTAATTTTTGAATTAAATTGAGTAATTAAATAATTTTTTAGATAAAAATTTGTAAATTTATTTAGAAAATTGGAGCGAGTTTCCCCGACTCAAATATGAGTGAATTTGAAAATAATAAATATATAGATATATTTGACTTGAGTTTAAATTATAAATAAATAATTGGTAATAATATTAAATATAAAAAATTGATTGTTAATAATAATTTGAGATTACAAATTTAAAAATAAGATAATAAATATTAGAGTAAAATAAATAGATAAATTGATTTAAAAATTTAGAAATGATAATAGTAATAAGCATTAGCTTATAATACAAAACAACAACAACATTTAATTCATTTATATTGCAAAGGAGAGAACAAAGAAATAAACATACAAAACAAAGTATAGAAACAAAATCATATAAGTATAACAACTAAGTAAAATAAAATACAAAGTGTTAACAAGATACCATAATAAGATTCTCAGCCACCCAAATAAACAAGACTTAATCTTTATGTAACAAAAATAATAAGGCATAACAAAATTGCTTCAGCCGAAATGAAAAGGGTACAACATAATAAATGCAAGACACAATGAAAAAGTATAAAATGAAAATATAACAACATATTAAAAGAAATCTAAGTACATATGAATATGAGGCTGTAAACAAGAATAGAGACATTTGTACAAACTAATATCATCTCAGCCCATCATCTTTAGTACACTGCACAGCCGAAATGAAGCAAGGTACAAAATAAAGTAAAGCAAAATAAAGGTAAGTGGTATTATATAATAAATGCTATTACTCTTCAACATGCCTTTGTACAAACAATATTCTAACAATACCTTGTACAAACACTTCACCCATGCTATAAACAAAACATCTCAGCCTTCCTTATTTTCATTTGTTCGTTCCTCAAAGATAAGAAAAGAATTTCAAAATGATATCATCATATAAACAAGGACAAGTATGCAAATGCAAGATTGTCTTCAGCCTGGAAAAGCTTCAGTTTGCAAATTTTAAAAAGCTCTGCTCCCTCCTCTGTTCTTTCTTTTCAAGTGAGCAAACTAACCCTCTTGTTTACTTATGTTTGGCATGATAGTTATGAATATTGCTTTGATGATGTTTGTCTGGATGAAATATGCCTGCATGTTTGAATACTTTGTGTACATGTCTGGAACAAGAAGTTTATTCTGTTCTTGTGTTTTTTTCCAGGTTTCAAACTTTTCAAAAGAGAAAAAAAAATCATTCCTTCACAATCTATTCGATGTTTGGATTTAGTATTAAAACAAAAATTGTTCGTCATAGCATAAACTCAAGTTTTAAATTTATTTCAAGTGAAAGTAACTTGTACATACCTCTGGAAAACAAAATACTTGAGCAAGGCTTTAAATAAGCTAAATTTCGAACCTTCTAATATTCGAATTCAGGTATTTAGATCAAATTCGTATGCTATAACTCGATTTTTAAAGCAATAATGATGATTTTTAGATCAGTACACATGGTGCAATTCCTATATGAACTAAAAATGCAATTTTATCAACTTCTGTTGTTTTAATAAATCTTAGATGTTGAAATCCATTTTGGAGCTTGCTTAATACTTGTTGATTATAGGAAAATTGCTAAAATAATTTTCGAATGCAAGAATTTTTTTGGTCGAATCGATTTAGGGTTTTATTTCTGTTTTTGCTCAAGTCAATAAACCGTGGCGTGTTTATCCTTGTTGCGTGATCGAGTGTATTGAGTTTTTGAGGTGTCGAAGAGGGGAGGTAGACGAGGTTTTGGCCGGAGTTTTGTGGCCTCTGGTGGTCGACATCGCGTGAACGAGGCGTTTGCAGGTGATGGTGTTCCCAGTTTTACGTGTTCCAGGCTTTGGGTCGATCATCTCGAATTTGATTTCGAGAGGTCTGGGTAGTTCAGGTGATCGGAAATGGAGGGGAAGATGAATGTCGACTTGTTCGACGAGGTGGGGTAGGCTGGAGATGAACGGTGACGATGTACACGTGAACGTGCACGTTTTGCGTGCATCTGGAATTTTGTTTTGAGAAGACGAGCTCGACTCGGAGTTGTGCTCGCGTAGTTTGGTATGCGACTCGAAGCAGGTGAGTTCGGCAGATGACTCGAGGCTGGCTCGAGTTTTTAGTGTGTTTGACTCGGGTTTGGAAAGTTTAGTTGAAAACTTAGTTTGTGAATAAACCAGGTTTTAAATTTTATATTGTTTTAGTAACCAAAAGTATTCGAGTAATTAAGTGGATTTTTAAAAGTACTTAAATTTAAAATGGAATTTGAATTTGTAAAGGAAGAATGTAAACAAATTCCAGATTTGAAATAAAATAGAGTTTTATAAATTTAGATGTTAAATAAGTTTAAAGGATGTGATGTAATGGCTTTAAGTAATTAAAAGGTTTAAGTTGAAGTGTGTGTCATGAAGAATTATCGCAAAAAGTTTATTAAATAAACTTAAATACAATTAATTTTTGAATAAGGATAAAGAGTTTATCTTAAGGTCTTAAGCGAATTCATGAAATTTAAAAATGATGTTAAATTACTTAAAGATAATTATTTAGTTAAAAGAAATTAATTAATGGTTAGAGTTGATTAAGGAATTAGAGACAATTACTTATTTTGATTAATTAAGGATAATTGATCAAAAGGAAATTAAGTAAAGATTAATTAAATAAGTAAAGGTTAATTAAATAAAGATTTGAGAATGATAATTAATTTATGATTAAAGGTTAATTTATTTAATTAAAGGATAATTAATTCAAATGGGGTGTAATTGATGATTAATTAACCAGGATTAAAAATTTATTCATAGAAATTAAATCCGATTTAGATCAATCAGAGAATAAAATTGATCCTACTCATAGATGTTTGAGTTCTATTGATTGTCGAATTGTTTGATATCCCTGATTGTGATGCTCTGTGATACGTCCTGATTTATATCGTGATCTGTGATTTCTGTTTCTGTGATATATTGTTATGTGAATATGAAACCCTTGGCCCGTAAAACGGCATTTGAATTTCGATGCGACAGGGAGTCGGATTCCAGTTGGTTATCCGAAACCCACATCGAAATTGTAATAGTGAATCTTTGTGACTGATAAATTTATTTTATCTATGAATCTGTGAATGAAGATAAGCGTTATCGATTTTACCGCTTATCGATATATCTGTGATGATTGATGTGGCACTATTGTGTGTAAAACCCCTGGACCACACTTATACACACACAAATATGGATTTCACGTGGAAATTGGTTAAGTCACAGATAATTTAAATTTGATGTTTTGAAATTGAAATTTTTAATTTCAATTGATTTTGCAATTAGAAATTTCGGTTTAAATGTGAAAAGCTTTTGAAATGGAATTTCAAAGATGAAACTTATTTTCGAATAACCTGATTAAGTTTTGAAGTTTAAATAATTTGATTTAAACTTAAATTCAAGATTTGAAATTGAATTCTATGATTTGAAAATAGGGATTAGAGATTTTATACCTGTTATATATGAGTTAAACCATTTTAAAAAGTATTGATTTTGGAATGTGAATAAAATAAAAGGGTTTTAACTCGTGTAAATATAATTGGATTTTTCTTAAACGAAAACTATTTGTTTTAAAATAATAACAGCTTTCATATAAGAAGTGAACTTCAAATTTGTGTTGAAAGGTTTCAAATTCAAAATGAAATTGAAATGTTTTAAAAGGCTATGAATGAATTCTTTTTTGAAAGCTATGAATTAAATCTGTTTATTTTTAACAGATTTAAAATGATGTTTTGTTTAACCCATTAGAAATGAAATTGTTTTGAAAGCTATAAGTTAAATCTTTGATTTAAAGATTTAACGAGTTAATCAAATTGAAATGAGAATTGATTTGGAAAAATCTGTAAATGAATCTTTTTGTTTAAAAGATTTGAAATGGTAATTGGTTTAAACCATTTGAAAGAAAGTTTGGAATTGTTAAGTTGTGACTTAATTGAAATCCCATATCCATATGTTTTTTTAATTGCGCTCACTATTCGGGTTAGCCGGGAAAGGACCTTTGGGTCGTATAACCCATTCCGAATAGTGATACGTCGTATATGGATGGCATTTGAAGATCGGTGATGAAGACCGGATATTTTCGAAAATGAAAGGACAACCTGTCGAATGTCTCTGCACTGAGTTGCTCCGGTATAGAGATTTATATCACTCTTTTTGTGACAGGAAGTCCGGACGTGATTGGAAATTATCCGGATTTGCAAGGGCTTCGTGAGAAGTGCCTTCGGTTCTGTTCGAACCCGGAACAGACTTGTATGGTTACATGTCTGACATTACACTTTGAGATATAAAGCCGATTTCTTTCAAATACATATATGTTTGGTGGCGGAGAATTTATTCTCTTAGCTTAACACCCTTCTCTGAGACGTACGAGCTCAGAGGTTATGTAGTTGAAATTTATCAGCGATATATCCCAATTTGGTAATGTGGCATGCTGAGTGTTGCTGTGTGTTGTATATGATTTCGACCGAACCAGCCACATCCGAATCCAGGCCGAGCCAACTCCATACTTCACCGGACCAAACCAAGACCGATCCAAAACCATCTCCATCCGTCACCGACCGATTCAACACCGGACCAGGCTACTCTCCCACTACCGGACGAAGCTCTACCGAATCAACTCCTCTCCACCGATCCAAGCTACCACCGATCCAAGCTACCACCGATCCAAGCTACCACCGATCCAAGCTACCACCGATCCAAGCCACCACCGATCCAAACTACCACCGAACCAAATACAACCGGACCAAAACCTCTCCCCCCATCACCGAACCACCTCATGACCGAACCAAGAGGATGCCGAACCAGACTGCCAGGCCAGATCACTTCATCCCAGGCCCACCAGCAGCTGTATACATCCAAGACCCCTGCCCCCAACCTCACTCTATAAATAGAGGGGCAGGGGTACAACAATGGGGGACAAGTTTGAGAGCTCAAGCACGGAAGGAACTCTTCAAACAACTTTCTTTTACTGGTATCAAAGCTTTGTACTTGTAATCATAAAAAAAGAAGAGAAATAACATATAAAGTGGACGTAGGCACATTCTGGCTGAACCACTATAAATCTGCGTGTCTTTTTACAGTTTAGTCCCTGTTTTTTACGTATTTGCATAAGTCGCTTAAATTACTAAAAATAACATAAGATCTACAAAATCACACAACTTTGAGGTGTTTGTCCATTTTTTGTGCAAACATTTCTAGTAATTGCTGCAGGCTGTTCTGTATTCATGTGGAGCAACCTAAGGACGCTTATTCCTTATCCAGCGTCAAACAGAAACCTGGAGAAAAGCTGCAGCAATACCTAACCAGATTCAACGCCGCAGCAGCCGCAGTTCAAGATGCCGATGAGAAGCTTATCCTAATGGCCCTCTGCAGTGGGGTGCATCCGGACACTAAATTTGCTAGAAGATTGACAAAAGAAAAACCAGCTACTTTACCCGATTTCTTCCATGAAGCCGGGAAATACATGAGGCTTGAGGATGCTGCCATTGAGGCGCAGTCAGGACAGCAAAGTAAGACGACCCATGGCAACGCCCCTGCTGTGGCGACGGACGTTCGAAGAAATGATTCCAGAGACAATGCTGGGGGCAAGAAGGTAGAAAAGCGCCTATATCGGCCGGGACCAAGATTCGACACTTACACCCCTTTGAACGAGACCGTCGAAAATATCTTCCTTGCCACCCAAGGCGAAGTTAGATACAAACGCCCACCATACAAGAAGGAATCAGATAACGCACAGAAGTCTGGAAAATTCTGCCGCTTCCACGAATCTCACGGACATGATACCAATGAATGCCATCATCTCCGAGATCTGATTGAGGAACACATCAGAAGGAAGAAACTGGAGCGTTATGTAAAAAGTCAAGACAGGACTCCAGCTCCTACCAATGAAAACCCAAGGCTACCCTCACCAGGGACCGATAGAGGAAACCGCAACGCTAGCAGCTCTAGTCAAGAGAAGATAGTGGTCCATACCATCTCAGGAGGTCCACACATCGCAGACAGAAGTTGGAGAGAGATGGAAAGATATGGGAAGTCGCTTAGAGACAATAGAGACTGTGTCAATACGGTTATAGAAGAGCGCCACCCAAAGCGGAAAGAAAGTGATGACATCACATTCAGTAAACGCGACCTAGAAGGAAGACAGTACCCTCACATGGATCCCATGGTTATCTCTGCCCGACTCGGTCCCGCCAAAGTTTACCGAATCCTGGTAGACACTGGAAGCTCTGTAAATATCCTGTTCAAACACGCATTCGACAAAATGAAGCTATCAATGAAGGATGTATCTCCCTGCGATAAACCACTACACGGTTTCACTGGAGATGCGAAGATGCCCCTCGGGCAGCTGGACCTCTTTGTCGAGATTGGAAGCCATCCCCGCTCCGTTGTAAGGAAACAAACGTTTGTGCTGGTAGAAAACCATTCGGCCTACAACGCCTTCTTAGGAAGACCAGCCTTGTCTGACTTCCAGATTGTCCTAGCCCCATGGTGCCTGAAAATGAAATTTCCAACAGACAATGGGGTAGGGGAAGTGGAAGGAGACCAGGATATTGCACGAGACTGCTATGTAACCGAACTTCGCAACAACCACAAGAAAGATAAAGGGAAAGGTGTAGAGATTGCCCTCTGCACAAAAAACCTTGAAGCATAGCAACTAAAGAAAGCCCCTCCTCTTCGATACACCAGCGACCCTTTCAACGAATTAGAACCTAGGGACAAAGAGGAGGAGGCCACCGCCGAGCCTGCAGAGGCTATGGAGTTTATATCTGTAGACAAGCACGACTCAAGTAGGCTACTGAAAATTGGGTCCCAGCTGAAAGCTGAATTGAAGGAACAACTCATTGATTTTCTCCGCCACAACTTGGATGTATTCGCTTGGTCACACGCTGACATGACCGGAATCTCCCCCGACATAGCATGCCACGTATTAAACATTGATCCTACCAAGGCGCCTGTAAAACAAAAAAAGAGAAGTATGGGGGCAGAGCGATCAGCAGCCCTCGATGAAGAAGTAAAGAATCTACTCGCCAATGACTTCATACGAGAAGCTATTTACCCAGAATGGATCGCCAACCCGATACTAGTAAAGAAGGCTAATGGGAAGTGGCGGACCTGCATTGACTTCTCCAACCTAAACGACGCCTGCCCAAAGGATTGCTTCCCGCTTCCCAGAATCGACCAACTTGTAGACAGCACAGCCGGGCACGAACTCCTGTCTTTTATGGATGCATACTCAGGATATAACCAAATTCCTATGCATGCTCCCGACCAAGACCACACTAGTTTCATCACCGACCGGGGTTTATACTGCTACAAAGTGATGCCCTTCGGACTTAAAAATGCAGGAGCCACCTACCAGCACCTCGTCAACAAGATGTTTGCAGGGCTAATAGGACAAACAATGGAAGTATATGTAGACGACATGCTGGTGAAATCACGGAAAGCCAAAGATCACGTAAGCCACCTAGGCGAAATGTTCCAGGTACTTCGACAGTATGGAATGAAGTTGAATCCACTAAAGTGCTCCTTCGGAGTGTCATCGGGAAAATTCTTAGGGTTCATCGTCCATGCCCGAGGGATTGAAGCAAACCCTGAACAAGTCCGAGCATTAAGGGACATCAAGATACCTTCCACCCGAAAGGAAATGCAAAGCCTAAATGGAAAAGTGGCCGCCCTAAGCCGATTCATCTCCAAAGCAACGGACAAGTGCGTCCCCTTTTTCGAAGCTCTAAAGAAAGATAAAGGAAAGTTCGAATGGACGGACGAATGCTTAATCGCTTTCCTTAACCTAATCGAACACCTCCAGAAACCACCGGTACTCTCGACCCCAAGCGAAGGCGAAGAATTATACCTATACCTTGCTGTGTCATCTCACGCTCTAAGCGCTGCCTTGGTAAGGGAAGACAACCGCACGCAACGACCAGTTTACTTCGTCAGTAAAAGGTTTACTGGGGCAGAAGTCAGATATCCTAAACTTGAAAAGTTAGCATACTGTTTACTAATCACTTCACGAAAACTACGTCACTACTTCCAATCTCATTCCATCAAAGTTCTGACCGATCAACCACTAAGGCAGGTACTCCATCGTCCCGACACTTCCGGGCGACTACTTAAATGGTGTATTGAGCTGAGTCAATATGATATCACCTATCACCCTCGCACCGCCATCAAGGGACAAGCCATGGCTGATTTCATTGCAGAATTCACTACCAACGAGGATAAGGAGCAACTGGAAATAACGGAAGATATCAAGTGGAATCTCTTTGTGGACGGTGCATCTAACGAACAAGGCTCGGGGGCAGGTGTGGTAATAATCACTCGCAGGGGAAATAAACTGCACTATGCTATAAGGTTGGAGTTCGCTGCCACCAACAACGATGCAGAATATGAAGCAGTGATAGCTGGACTAGAAATTGCCATAGAAATCGGAGCCAATTCTTTGTGTCTTCACAGCGATTCTCAACTTATTGTTAATCAAATACTAGGAGAATTCCAAGCTCGAGAGGAACGACTCATAGCATATCTAAAGAAGACCAAGTTGCTTCTCAACCGATTGGATCAGTACTTAGTCAAACACATCCCTCGGGAAGAGAACCAAGAGGCCGACGAATTGGCGAAGCAAGCGAGTATGAGAGACATCGCCATCTTCGGGGCAGTAACCATCTCAAAGCAAACGGTCCCGAGTTTTGAGCAAGTGAATCTGATAGCCGCAACCGAAGAAGCAACTTGGATGACTCCCATCCGAGACTACCTACAAGGTGGCACACTACCCAACGGGCGCAATGAAGTCAAGAAAATCTTGAGGAAAGCGTCCCGCTATACGATACAAGAAGACATCCTCTATCGGCGCGGTTTCTCTAACCCATTATTAAGGTGTGTCGCCGGAAGGGAAGCCAAGGAAATCTTATCCAACATCCATCAGGGGAGCTGTGGAGATCACACCGGGGGGCAAACATTAGCAAAAAAGATACTCCGATATGGATATTTCTGGCCCACCTTAAGCAAGAACGCCTTAGATTTCGTCAAGAAGTGTGACAGATGCCAAAAATTTGCTAAGATCCCTCGGCTACCAACAACCGAGATTACTCAAATGACCAGCCCTTGGCCCTTCGCGATATGGGGAATTGACTTAATCGGCGAGCTACCAATGGGCCGAGGCGGGGCCAAATATGCTATAGTGGCAGTTGATTATTTCACCAAATGGGTGGAAGCGGAACCTCTAAATAAAGTATCTTCAGCAAAAGTTATTAACTTCTTGATCAAAAATGTTCTATGCAGGTACGGAGTCCCACTCAAAATCATATCAGACAATGGACTTCAATTTGACAGCGAGGAATTCGCCAACTGGTGCCAAGAACACAGAATTCATAAAAGCTTCTCATCCGTAGCATATCCCCAGGCAAACGGACAAGTCGAAGCGGTCAACAAAATTCTGAAAACTCTAATCAAAAAGAAGCTCGAAAAGTCAAAGGGCGCTTGGGTGGATGAACTTCCTACGGCACTATGGGCCTATCGCACATCTTTCAGAACATCGACAAGGCACACTCCTTTCTCTTTGGCATACGGATCGGAGGCTATGCTCCCAGTTGAAACTATTGTGCCTTCCCATCGTCGGATCCACTATAACCCAGAAGAGAACGAAGAACTCCTTCACATGTCTTTGGATCTAATCGAGGAGAGAAGAAACGATGCAATCCTCAAAACAGCAGCCCACAAGCAAAAAGTGGCAGCCCAATACAACTCCAAAGTCAAGCATCGTACCTTGCAAGAAGGGGATCTTGTCCTTTAGCGAATCTTCCCTCGCCCCGGAGCACTAGACCCAATCTGGGATGGACCATATGTAATTCATAAAGATCTTCACAACGGAGCCTATATTTTGTCAACAGTGGACGGAGAGGTGTTCC
Source organism: Allium fistulosum (assembly GCA_030737815.1). NCBI lineage: Eukaryota > Viridiplantae > Streptophyta > Magnoliopsida > Asparagales > Amaryllidaceae > Allium > Allium fistulosum. The sequence continues at coordinate 1,286,336,880 of CM060904.1, forward strand.
AGAGGGCATGGAACATCCAACACCTCCGTCGATACTTTTCTTAACTTGTATTGCCCATATGAAGTGAATTAACAAAGAGAATCGGTGGACGTAGGCCTTTTCGTGCCGAACCACTTTAAAAAACCTTGTCTCTTTTTTTGTTCCTTTGTATCTTCGCTGCTTGTTAACTTTATCCTTTTCTGTTGAACAAAATCCTGAGTATACAGCACTTCTATTCAAAGCACTCCACAACACAACTTCACCTGGACAAGACCTAACAGGTACTATGCGAATCTATGCCCTCGCCAATGAGACACTTTTGCTCCAGCATCCCTCTGCTGCGGGTTAACTCATTGCTCGCGACGGCCCTTAAAGCCAACTGTAATGAGCCGATTATAAGCCACCGAGAAGGCCGACTATAGCCGAGGCAGCTCATTACTGCGTTAGGCTCGCCGGCAACTGTGAACCGACTATAAGCCCCAACATAAGGTGTGGCCAGCCAGGGGCAGTTCACAGTTGACGATCGGCACCCACGCTAGCCGGCCACAGTAAATCGAATAATACCCACGATTACGGGCCATAATGGCCCGGGTAGTTACTGTGCGCGATCTCGGCTCCGATGTGTCTTAAGTGCGGCTGTGGTAAAAAAGAATTAACTCCCCGCGGAGGCGTAAGATGGGTGACAAATGTCTCCAAGACCCACAGCTAGGGAAAGTGACTACAAAACCCGTTTGCCACGAACTTAAGCACATCGAAGGCCTTCCGTGATTGGAAGTTTTACTATTTCACGTATTTCAATTTTACTTAAAAAGCTTTTTTTTCCCTATCCCCTATAACAATCCCAAAAGTACATGATACAGAGTAGGAGATACTCGCCAATGGGTGTAGGGACTCACAGTGGCAGGACATTCGACTACATTCCATGCTCGGTCCTACAAGATATTCAAGACTGCCATCTACGATTAAAACATGAAAGGCGGTATTTTCTTCTTTTATACATGACTATAATTTGTTCACACCACACGCTAATATTGCAAGTCATAAAATTATGGTGTAGAACCAGAATCTAACATCAAACACAATTTAATTACAAGAATATACATAGCTACATTTCTCATACGATGTGTCGAAATAGCAACAAATATTCAAGAAACGACAAAATCAGCTTAAAGTTAAAAAATTACACGTCAAGAATAATGTTGATTATTACAAGTAGCAAGAATTACAACTTAGAAGTTGCTCTACTGTCTTAAGACTAACAGATACAACAATGCCAAGCCTACAAAAAGAATTTTCCAGGTCTAATCAGGGAGCCGGTTGCGTCGAAGTCTTGTCCTTGCTCTGTTGCCCGCCTGTCCGGTCATAAAAAGGATTCATTAGTGATAAGTAACCAAGTTAACGGAAAGACTAGAAAGGAAGACTTACCAGCACCTGCTTCTTGACCATCCTGGTCGTCATCCTCTACCTGCACACCTACCTCCTCAGCAGCAAGCAGCCGCATACCCTCCTTTACCGCCACTTTCTCCTCCTTAGTGAACTGGGCAGTGACCACATCCATACTGAAGACCGTTCCACCCTCTTTATCTGCATCAGCCTTAGCCTCCTCCAAAGCCCGAAGATAGATCTTAGCCATGACCCTGGGATAATCATCCATCCAAGAGAGATTGCCCTGCTTCCAAGTTCGGAAATACATGTCCTGGAGCATGTCATCCATCATTCCCTCATTCTCCTCAAACTCCCTCATCCGGGCATCGGAAGCCGACAACCTTTCGACGGCAGCATCTCTCTCCAATCTGTATCTCGAGCAATCAGCCTGAAGGGACCTCCGCATCACCTCCATCTCTTCCCTCAACTTAGCTTGAGTAAGCTCTGCAGCCTCAAGTTTCTCGGTCAATTCCTCCACCTGCTCGAGATCCGCTCTCCGAACCTCATCCACCGTGGCAATAGCCATGTCAATCCGCTCTTTGCAAGTAGCTTCCATTTTCCGCAATTCGGCCCGACTGGCCTCTTCCATGGTTTTCCTTAGTCGCCCAGTAGCGGCCTCATGCTGAGAAATCTGAATAGCCTGATCCGCAAGCTGTTTGGCCTGATCTGAAACCACCAATCGAAGTCGGATATTGGCGCTCCCAATCTCCTCTCCGGCCTTAACCAGCCGAGCATGATGCCCCATCAGCTTCTTGGTCTCCTCTGCCACCCGATCAATATTAGCCTTGGCCTCGTCTCCCATAGTGACTATACGAGTAGTGAGTAGATCGAGATCTAAGGACTTGGCTTCATCAAGTACTCGTACCATGGGGTTACGGGGGAGAAGGTGTTCGCCAGTGACTTCGTCAAAAGTAATATCATGAGAACTTGGATCCAGATCAGGATGACCCGCAAATGGATTACGGGCCAAGTCGGGACGGTCGATATGAATAACAGAAGGGTTTCCGGACGGATGCGGAGAAGGTGCAAACTCGCTACCCTCCTCAGTAATATCATGAATAGGCTGAGCCGGAGGCTGAGGACCGGGCGAAGTTTCGGATAAAGGATGACTCCTCTTCCTCTGCTGAATACCCTCTTCGATGACCCCAAGAAGAGGACGGTAGCCGACTACATCCCCGGAGCGTTGGGTTGAGGGCTTCGACTTAGTAGAAATTTTGGAAAGTTTATATTGCTCAAGCCTGTGTCGAAGGTCTGAAGCTTTGGATGTCTTGCCTGCTCCTGATATAAAGAACAAGTGTCACAATCTTACATTACTATACGATTCGAGAAACGCGGTAAATTACAAGTTAAAAAAGGAAAAGAAACACAGCTGTGGTTGTACAAACCCTGGGGAGGAGTGGGATACTGCAATAAGTCCTGGATTTCATTCCAGGACGGGAGCGGGTCATAAAATATTCCTAAGTCCCTATCATTAATGAAGCATGCAGGAGTCAAGAGTTCACCTTGAGTCGTCGGAACCACCTTGGCTGGAATGGTCGGAGAAGACTCACTTGCACCAGTCCCGGCTTTGTCCGCCTTCCCGGTCTTCTCTGCCAAAGCCGGATCCTCATCCAACCCCTCAAAAGCCTGGTGGAACGCATCATCCGTCCACTCCTGAATCTCGCCCGCTTGCCCAGGAAGTAGGGCCCCGATGCCATCGCCACCTTTGTCACCATCCCGACCATCTCCACCCTCGCCTCTTTCCTCCTCTATGTCTTCCTCCTCCCGGGTAAGTGGACAATTGCTGGGGGAGGGACCGTCCGATTTCTTGAGTTTCTTACCTCCGACAGCTGGAGGTTTTGTGAAAGGTTTCCTCTTGCTACTCTCTGCCGTAACACCTTCCTTGGTCTGAGCAGCCGCCCTCTCCTCCGCCGTTTCCCTCAGCTTAACTACAGACTGCTGCGGAAGGATTAAGTTATATTCCAGAAGAATCGCATTTCTAATCAAGAAGGCAGATGATCTATATTTCCCAAGAATGGCTTCTATCTCAGCCGACGTCTGAACCAGGCGGTCAATCTCCACAACCGGAAAGCCACCTGTCGCTAGCAAAAATGAGAAAGTATGAGAAGAAGCATCGCAATCGGAATAGAAGTTATAAGTAAAAGCATAAACTTACATCCAGAGGTAAAGCGCCGGATTGAGACGGAGTCGTCCCTAACAAAGAACCACTCTTTCTTGAACATGCTGAATTTAGAGTACAGGTCCAAGACCGGCTTGAAGGTCACAGCTGACTCCAAGCTAATATATGGGGACCCCTTCTTATAGCCCCTTAAATTATACAAGTACCGGATCTCCCGGTTGGAGGGAGCACGACCATACTTCCTCCGAAAAATAACGAAAAGGCTCAGCAGTATGTCGTAAGAGTTGGGCTGAAGCTGGAATGGGGCCACCTTTAGATACGTGAGGAAGCTGACTACCCAAGCATTGAGAGGCGGGATAGCACCACACATACAATGGTACCTACTATAAGCAAAGTATCCTTCGGGAGGATTGTATGGCATGACTCCTGGGCCCGGCAGCAGCATGAGGGCTCTATCGATCCCAAAGGAACGAGATATAACATCGAGCTGCTCCTCTTTGAGAGAGCTAGGAAAGCAGTCAGGCGGGGAATCCAGCAGCTCCTGGGGACCATATCCATCCACTAATGACCTTGGGGCGGGCCCATGACGCTCCAATCCTGATTGAGCTGGGGGCACGGCCGAGGACTCTCCTTCACCCCCGGATTTCTTTTTGTCTGATCGAGTTTCTGCCTTTCGAGACATTTATCTGCAAACATGGGAAAGGTATATCGTTAGAACACACAAACATTGCAGTATGGGATTTTACATGTAAATTCAAAATGTAAAAGTCATATTCAATCAGCATACGAATGCACGTTCATTCGGCATTCAATCAACATCAACAAGTAACAGGTTCATTCGGCATATAAACACATCAGTTCATTCGGAAGTACGATACGAAAACACATTCGGCAAAAGGAATAGTACCTGATTCGGCTAAAAACTCGGTCCGGCTAAAAACCTTGGGTGATTCGGCTAAGGACTTGGTTCGGCTAAACTCTCACTTGATTCGGCTAGAGGCTTGATTCGGCTAATACTTTCGGAACGATTCGGCAGATAGAAAAAACGGAGGTCCTAGTCCCCTACTTATAAGCGAAAGCAGAATATCGGATCAGGTGATTCGGTAGTGGGAACCGGATGAAGATGGTAAAATGGGATTGTCGAAAAACAAAGCAGGACATGCGCACGCACACGCCCTACTTTGGGGGGCAAGTGTTGTATATGATTTCGATCGAACCAGCCACATCCAAATCCAGGCCGAGCCAACTCCATACTTCACCGGACCAAACCAAGACCGATCCAAAACCATCTCCATCCGTCACCGACCGATTCAACACCGGACCAGGCTACGCTCCCACTACCGGACGAAGCTCTACCGAATCAACTCCTCTCCACCGATCCAAGCTACCACCGATCCAAGCTACCACCGATCCAAGCTACCACCGATCCAAGCTACCACCGATCCAAGCTACCACCGATCCAAGCCACCACCGATCCAAACTACCACCGAACCAAATACAACCGGACCAAAACCTCTCCACCCATCACCGAACCACCTCATGACCGAACCAAGAGGATGCCAAACCAGACTGCCAGGCCAGATCACTTCAGCCCAGGCCCACCAGCAGCTGTATACATCCAAGACCCCTGCCCCCAACCTCACTCTATAAATAGAGGGGCAGGGGTACAACAATGGGGGACAAGTTTGAGAGCTCAAGCACGGAAGGAACTCTTCAAACAACTTTCTTTTACTGGTATCAAAGATTTGTACTTGTAATCATAAAAAAAGAAGAGAAATAACATATAAAGTGGACGTAGGCACATTCTGGCTGAACCACTATAAATCTGCGTGTCTTTTTACAGTTTAGTCCCTGTTTTTTACGTATTTGCATAAGTCGCTTAAATTACTAAAAATAACATAAGATCTACAAAATCACACAACTTTGAGGTGTTTGTCCATTTTTTGTGCAAACACTGTGTGATGATCAGTGTTTGATCATTTGTGATATGATCTTTTGTTTGATCATTTATCTTTGTGATCATAGGTTGATCATCTGTTGACCCAAAGCGTGGCTTTTTGAAAAAGCGTAGCTTTGTGGACGAGATTTCGTCGAGCCTCACAACCCGGTAATGGTCGAAACAGGAATTGTGCGGCAAGGTTTTCAGGGGTAGCTTCCCTAGGGTATGACCATTCCTTCTGGAAAAGGGTAGTATCATGGTATGGAGCCCAGATACTTACTCATGTGGACACACTTTATTTATGACGTGTGATGTTGGTTTCGAGGTACCTCGGTTAAAGGTCCCAAAGGACCGGGGGTGGCATATCTGAGGTTTCTTTTATCCCTTGGGAAAAGGGGTTGCCGGCCTTGTTTGGCAGAGAACAGTTGGTTCTCGGAACGTCCCGCCAGAGGCATTTCTTTCATGGAATAGGAAGTTCCTTAGCCTGACCATTTGTTGGAAATCCATCTTCCAAATACGAACTTTGTACGGTTTTAGTTGTATTACCTGCCATGGAATGTGGTGGTAACCTGCTATTGAACATGGTAGCTATAGTAGGCATAAGTGCGAAATGTCTATGCTGGCTAAGATTTATATTCTACTTTCGAAATTGTTTTCTGCACTATGCACTAGTAATAATATCAAATGATTTGATTTTTGCGTAGTAAACATCTTTGACTATCATAAGAAGAAATCTCCTCCAATTCTGCGTTTGCATTGTGTGTGTGGCGGGAGGTCTTATGGTAGTTTCATTTTCCAAAAGCATTTCGAATTGACTTTAAATTCTCTTGCTATTTGTTTTAAAGATAAACTGTTTTGTTGCTCACACCAGTCCCATGACTGATCCGGAGTTTATTGTTCCTTTCCTAAACTCTGGGTGCTCATAATTTCCTACACGAGCAGTCTAGAGTTGGGGTTTTCAGATATTCAGGTTTAGTAGATTTTCTAGAGTTGGTTCAGTCTTTGGATCAGACTGCACTTGCTTATCTTTGTGCCTCGTTATTGGGAGTTCGAGCTATTTCTGGATCGTGCTTTGGAGATGAAGATTATCCGCTGCTGATGTTATCTATTTTTCTTTCCGCTGCAATTTATTGTATCATATCTCTGATGTGTATAGATATTCACTGTATCATCATTGTATCTGGATATTGTATCAGATGTTGTATATCTATATTCTTTTTATTCCGCTGTGATATTTACATAACTGTGTTATAAGCTCCGGCGACTCGGATTTGAACGCTCGAATCTACGACATTCGAGTACGATGTAAAGTATGGATGTCGATTTTCGAACGCGAAAATCTGGGACGTTACATAATATCATGATTTCAATCACAAGCATCAGGCAAACAATCAAAATATAAACAGGGTTGAGATCAAAGAGGATAGTTTGCTCACCTGATTTCCAGAAATGGACAGAGTTTCCCTTTGAAACAGACTTGAACTTTTTCTTTCTCTCTTTGATTTCTGGTTTGTCTTGATTGTGTTGTTTATATTGAAGCTTTGTTTAAGTTTTGAATGATATTATTTGCTTCAGATTTTTGTTTCTAGTTTGGAATGGACGAACTAACATGAGAGGTTGATGATTTTGAAACAAGTTACAGGGTATTAAGCTTATTTGTTTAAGCTGATATGAAGTGTTGTATAAGTGTTATAATTTGTTGTACAAAGAAAAATCAGGGATATTTCTTTCTTTTTGTACTGAAAATATTTTTATTCAAAGTTTGGCTAGAGATTTTCTATTCGATTGGTGGCTGATATATTTTCGAGTTGACCTTGCTTATGCCAGCATTAAATGCTAAAGTCCTTTATGTCTTCATATGTTTGCATGCTATCCTATTCCTTTTATTATTTTAGTGTTCATACTTGTCCTGTTTGTTTAAGAGTGAGGTGGTATTGCTTCAGATTCTTGGCTAAGAATGAACGAATAAAAATGAATTGCTTGATATATAAAATAAGTATACAGGGTGAGGTTATATATTTAAATTTTCTTTTGTACAATTATATCAGAGATTTCCTTCTTCTTGGCTGATAGACATTGGCATTAATTGTTGTGTACAAATCTATATACTTATTTTTATTTTTTTGTACATGGATATTTATTCTTTTTTTGCTTGTCTCGGCTGAACGTACTTGTATGTATTTTGTTTGTTTTCTTCTTTTATTTGCATACTTGAATATATTTTATTTGTTTTGGTCTAGTTACTTTGAAACATAAATGAATTTATGTTGTTATATTTTATCTATGTGTTTGCTTTATATTGTTACCTTATACACATCTATTTCTATTTATTTCTAACTTAAATATATATATATTTTATTTTTAGTCTTATTAATTTGTAATTTAAATGAATTTCTATAATTATTAGGTTGTTAAAATTTAACTAATTTGTCCACTTTATATTTTTATATACATGAGTGTATATCTAACTTAAATATTCATTGTCTTTTATTTCTATTTATCTATTTATTTTATAAATCCAAATTATTATTAACCATCAATTCTAAATTTTATATGATTTAATATATATTCTACAAAGGATCGGGGAAACACGCTTCCATCTATCGATTAATTTCACAATTTAATTCAAAAATTAAACTAATTATCAATTTAAATTTAATTAAAATCTGGGGTCGTTACAGAAATGATAAATATCCATATCACTTGACCATAGTATAGAAAATTATATACAGACACCGTTGGTCTATATATATATATATATATTTTGAAAATGATTTCTATGGTTTTGTAAAGAATTATATGGTTTTAATAAATATTGATCTTAAAGATTTATAAAGGTTGATTTAATAAAGTCGGTATATAATATGTTTAAGTATTTATTTAATATCTATATTTTCAAATATAGAATTTATAATGATTCAGGTTGGAAAGATAAATTTGAAATTGATTTGAAATTATATTTATTTAAGAATTATGCTGAAATAAGTTTGACTTGAAATTTATTAAATTTGAAATTTTAAAGATATGATTTTATAACTTGAATTTGATTAAAAGCGACTTAAATGAATATTTCAAATTTACATAAATTAAAATGGGATATTTTGTTTATTTAAATTTGCAAATTGAAGTTTTATTTAAATGATATTGAAATTATTAAGTAAATATTTCAAACTAAATAATAGTAAAGTGAATTTGATATATATATATGAAATTATTGAATTTAATTTTGAAATGTTGAATATATTGACTTTGAAATATATTGAAATTTGAATGGATTATTGTGTGGTTCAAATCTGTATTTGAAATCGATATGATTTAAAATGGTTTATTAAGAAACTGAATTGAGTTGAAATTTATGAATTGAGATTGAATTAAAATTAAATTCTGGAATTAGAGTTGATTTGAATTGATTTGTGAAATTTGAGGAAGTTATTTTATCATATAAAGTATTTTTAAACTATATCTAAAACTATTTATATTTTAACTTTATAAATTATTTTAATATAAACTATTTTAATATAAATTATTTTATCTAAAACTATTTTAACTTATAACTATTATATATAAACTATTTTATTTTATAAACTATTTTATTATATATACTATTATTTATATCTAAACAATTTAAAGGAAGTGTTATGGTTTTCCAAAGTATTATAATTTCCAATGTTTGGTCCCGAAATTGTTATAACTTTGAAAGTACTATGATTTTGGAAGCGAATATATTTGAAATGGAAATGATATCGTATTGATTTGGTTTGAAATGGAAATGATATTTTGGTTTGAAGTATAATCTATTTTGAAATGACTGCGGTGTTATAATAACGTTTGGTTGTTAAAGAGACCGGGATCGGATATGGGCATACTATCTGTCGATACCGAAAACCACTTTAACAACTGTGTACTCGGTGGAGATTCCAGAATGAAGTAGGATGGTCGCGACGATCTTATATGAGGTATATACGTGGACCTAACTCTAGTGAGTTAGCATAAGGTGGCTAAAACAGGAGCAATTGACGGGCTAATGAGGTAGCTCTTCTTATCGGACACACTCCATCGTATGCCATTCTATTACTTTGTGATTGATTTGGTGCGCACCTTCGGATTTCGGGAGTGTGGCTCGAGGTGGGCGGTAGTAGCTGCTATGCGATACCACCGGCCCGGAAGTGTAATTGGTATATCTACCCTGGCATTGCCTAGCTATGACGTGTCACCTACCCTACCGCACCTTTTACGAGTATGTTTTGTACCATACCTATGGAGTGCCCTCTGACGACGCCCATTACGGGGGAGATTACGGTACTGTATAGACTATGGGAATATATAAAATGTCTTAAGGTGGAAAATGTAAAGCCTTAACGCTATTTTAATAGTTTACTTTACTATAGTCATATTATAATAGCATTTTGTACTACATAGTAGATAGTTTAACGGATCCTTAGAGGATGGCTATCCCAAACATCCTTTAAGTTACTGTATTTCAGTTGATAGTTCACTTGAGTTGGATTTATTGATATAAGAATGTAAATACTGACTCGAGTGTTTTGTGTTTTGCTTTACGCTCGGGTCAGACTGAGTGGTTCAATGTTCGAGACTCACCTTTGGAGTTGGAGCTTCGCTTGGAGATCCAGCTATATATCTAGCTTTCAGTTATTCAGTTGATTCCAGTGATGTATTCTGATCTTGTATTGAGACAACTATGTATTCGAGACCTCTGTTGTATCTTATTTAACTTTGTTATATATAGTAGCTTCATGAACTACTATTCTTTTGTTTCTGCTGCATTATTGTTATATTACTTTGTGTCTGTGATTCTATGATTATTTATTTACTGTATATGCTGAGTTTTTCCAAATTTAAATTAACAATCTGATATTTTGAGGAATTTAAATCCGACATGTATGTATGCGAATGGTTGAAAATTTTAGGATGTTACATGTGGTATCACAGCTTTGGTTTTAGGCAAAACTCAGCATATAAAGTAAATATAATTACGGAATCACATTCGGTCGAGCTTGAATTCCTTTCCCTTTGACTCGAGTTTCCTTTGAATTTGGAACGTTCCTCTCGGTTCCAAAATCCATTCTTTTCTCTTCCTTTTCGTGTTTCTTGATTCTGGAGCATCCCATAGCTCAATTGAATGACTTGTAAAGGGTGAAACTCCTTTATAACGAGCATTGATTCACCGAAGATTTCTGTATCATCGGTCTAGATGTTGCTATCTCTTGTTATGCCCGAATTCTATTTTCTGCGATCGAATGTCGATTTGCCTTAGAATTCGGCATCGATCTTATTCTTGAAGTCACGGTTAACTCGGTTAAGGTCGGCCGCGATTAATATTGGTATATCTATCTTCCTATTCTGATATTCAGTTATCTAACCTTCATTTCAAGCCTATCTATTTTAGTTAGAATTCTCTTTGATTAGAGTTCCTCTAAATTTGAATCTCTATCCTTGTTTTAGAATCCATTCTAGAATTATCGAGTTAGGGAGTGTATTTGTAGTTAATATTTAAATTGTTTTATATGTTGTGTTTTTTGAGTTGTTATGTTGATTTGCAGTTTCGATCGATTCGTCTGATCAACGCTATCGATAGGATTTCCAAAACACCTGAATAGAGCAAACTAACACAATATTATTTTCAAATTTGGTAAATGAAATAAATTTGTATGATTATATTATAAATATATAAGTAAAATTTTTGGAATTTAATAAGTTAATTGAATTGGTTTTTAGAAATGATAATATTTGATTATCATTTATTGTTCTAAATGAAATTTTAAACATGACTTATAAAATGATTTTGAATGCAAATGGATTTAAATAAAGAATTTGAGAATTAAATTTCCGGTGATTCAAACTTCGGGTTTAAATTTTAAAATATATATTATTGAAAGTATTTTCGAATAGAAATGGTTTTCAAAGAATCTTTAAATTGTTTGAATCAATACTCTTCTCTTTTGTCACTAGAAAATAATTTCGGTGATGACGGCCGCATCATCGACATTCATTTTGGAGTTTCAGAGTGGAGAGGCCACTCAGTAGCTTTGCTACACTTTTGTTTTGGGAAAATTGTATTTGATTTGAATTTTTGGGGTATAATTTGATTTATAATGTATATATAGGTATATGTTTATAAATTTGATTTGAAAATATAATATATACTTATATCAAAATGATTTGAATTAAAATCGGAATTTAACCCTTAAATTCTTGAATAAATATTTAAAAATTTGGAATAACTGAATTAGGAAATTTACTTGTATAATACCCAATTGCATTCTGATATAACTTACCTAAATTATTCAGAAGTTGAATATGTAATTGGATAATATACAATATAAAATGATTTTATAAATAAAATTTGAGTGGTTTAAATAAATGTTTTATACTTAATTTATGATTATAGAAAATGTTAATTGAGATAAATAAAATAATAAATTAATTGAATAATAAATGAGATAAATAAAATAAATCTTGTCTTGAAGAAGTTAATAAATTGAAATCAAATCAACTTAATGAAATACCTTGAATTAAAAAATCAATTATTGAATATAAATTAATTTAAATTGAAAATTTATACGGTTTTAAATTAATTGTTTTATTAGTATTTCAACCTACTTTCTTCTAGTTGTTTCTATTCCCCTACCTCCTTCATTTTCGGGGACGAAAAGTTTTGAGTGGGGGAGAGTGTAACGACTCGTAAATTTTAACTGTTTTAATAATTGAAATTTTGTGAAATTTAAATATTTGAATTTTGAAGTAAAATTTTATATTTGGAATACGTTTAAGTAAACATAGAAAATGGTAAATTTTCATCAGATAATATGAAAGTTTATTTTCTTGTGTAATTTTATTTCAATTCAAATCAGTTAAAATTGATGATTATAAAATAATCTTCCAAACCTGCATATTTTTCTACAATAAATTTGTAAATCATCTTCTGAGTGAGACGTCATCTTTCGTTTTTCAAAATTTGAATCGCTATTGCTCCGTTTATCTTATTTCTAGTAAATTAGCAGCATTTTCGGTACCGATTATCGACTTTTGATAGGATGATCGTACCACTGATATCTGTATACCGTTTTGATCGTCTCGTCGTGCTGATCTATACGGTATATTCAATTCGGTAGTTTGAAGTCCGGTTCGCTGCAGGATCGATAAAACAATTTGTATTATCGGTACAGTTTCGAACCTTTCAAATTCCTAGCGTCCATTCTTTACCCACAAATGAAACCATATAGCCACTGACCCTTGTGATTCCCAGAATTTATTTTTTGTCTTTTGTTATTCCAATGTTTTAAATGTTTCTGGTTCCTATAAAAAAAATCATCTTCCGTTATATATTTTTGCTCTGCCCATTTTATATATTATTATTTTTTGCAAACCCTCTCCTCTCCATCTTCTCCCCTCTTTTTCTTTTTTTTCTTTTTTTTTCTTTCCTGCTTTCTTCCTTGAGTTCGGCTGCTCCTCCCCACTAACATTCTTGGTCGACCACTTCATTCCTTTCCCCTCCCAGCCTCTTCACTTGACCAGACCAAAGCTCCCTGCTCGTTTCCTTTTCCCACGCGCAGTGAAGTGCCGAACCACGCTGCAGCGTCCTCCCTCATCTGGCCGAGCATGTGCTGTTGAGGTATATATATATATATATATGATATAGTTTACATATAAATATTTGTTTATATATATATTAGCTTATATATAGGTGTGATGTTACTGTTTTTATATCAATGTTATGTTGCCATTTTTTTTTCTTTGCAAACTGTTTGTATTGTATGTGATAAGTGTATATTTAAAGCAGAGTAGTTATATATATTTTGTCATTTATACAAGTGTAACGACCCGTAAATTTTAGTGTTTTTATTTATTTAATTAATTAAATTTTTGTGAAATTTTAAATAATAAAATTTTGAAATAAAAGTTTGATATTTGAAAATACGTCTATTTTAACATAGCAGCTGGTAAATTTCCATCTGATAATATGGAAGTTTATTTTCTGGTGTAATTTTATTTCAATTCAAATCATTTAAATTTGATGATAATAAAATGTTTTCCAAACCTGAATATTTTTATGCAGAAAATTTGTAAATCATCTTCTGAGTGAGACGGCATATTTTGTTTCTTCAAATTTTGAATGCTATTGCTCTGTTTTTCTTAGTTTTGGCAAAATAGCAGCACTTTCGGTACCGATATTAACTTTTGGTCGGATGGTCGTACCACTGATGTCTGTATGACGTTTTGATCGTCTCGTCTTGTTGGTCTTAGCAGTATATTCGTTGATGAGTTTCGAAGTCCAGTTAATGGTGAAACCCACAGAACGACTATCTGTATCGGTATTCAAGAATTTGTCTTTTGTTTCCTTTTGACCGTTTAACTATCCACCGTGTAATCAAACATCATCAACAATTATTATTTTTCACCATTCAACCTTTTGTTATTCCTATATTGAATAGTTGTGACTTTTGCAATTCTCATAGTTCATTTGATAATAAAATTATATAAAAATATATATTTGTTAACCATTTGTTTTCCTTCTTCTGTTGCCTCTACTATTTTATTTTCTGGAATAAGAAAGCACCCAATAGAAACTCATCTCTATAACGACCCACTATTTTGTACCATTCAAATCGACAATAATCAACACATGTCTGACTTGAATAATTCAAAATAACAGATTGTAATAAAATTTGGAGCAAATAAAATCAAATACAGAATCACAGACACAGAATATCAGAATAACTCGCAGCGGAAATAAAATACCATAGTAGTTCATGAAGCTACTATATACAAACTCTCAAAACATATACAAAATCTCATAGTCAAAATAAATATAATAGAAGTCAGGATACATAAATCAATAATGCCGAGACAATACTGAATAAGAAATAACTGGAATAGAAGTCGATGAACCGATAGATAAATAAGCTCTAATAGATCTCTAGCTCCCGAAGGTGAATCCAATGTTGTGATTCTCAAGCTGACCCGAGCGTAAAGTAAAACACAAAACACTCGAGTCAGGACATATATACTTATACAATATAAACCAACTCAAGTGATCTATAATAGCAATGCATAATAACTTAAAGGATGCTTGCGATCGCCCATCCTTTAAGGATCCATCAAACCATCAATTTAATTACATCCCATGGTTAAAATTCCAAAATGGTAATTTATACTTCGAAATCAAATATCATTTCAAATCCATTTCAAAATATCAAAATATTTCAAATCAAATTATTCCATTTAAATCATCTAAAAATGAAGTCATTGTATTTAATAGTCAATATTCAATTCTCAAAATTTTACCATTTCAGAATTCATTTATTCACTTAAATTTATTAAAACAGTGAAATTTCAACTTTTGCAGCATTTAGAAAATGCTACGGAAAGTTATGTTTAAAAACAATTCAATTAGCAAAAGACAGCATTTAGATGCTGTAATAGGTTTAGATTTCAAATAAAACTTTAGTTAAATTCAGCAACTACAACACTTAGTTCATTTTAGCCATTTAGTTCATTTATATCAATTACAGCATTTACAAAATGCTGTAATATCTTTAACCTTAGAAATGATAGCATTTCAGGAATGCTGTCAATTTAAATTCCAAACTTTCACTACAATTTCATAAACAATTAAAATTTATTTAAATCCATTTTAACTTATAAAAATCATATTTTCTTACTTTAAAAACAATCATTTAAATAACCCTTAATTTATGATTTTACAAAGTGAAAGTTTCACAAACAATTATCAAATCTTTAATAATTCACTTTAAAATAAATGTAAAATTTATAATATTTCATTTACTTAACATTTAAATTAAGTTTACCATTTCATAATTTTATTTAAATTCCATTTTATTTTCTTAACTTAACTTTTATTTTAAAACACTTTCACATTTTCCAAGTTAAGTTATACTTCAAATTTCAACTTGTAAACATTTATTTATTTAACTATTTTTAATTTATAGAAAAATCAATAACACTTTATAAAATCATTTTAAATTAAAATAAAAATCAAATTATCATAATATTTATAATTTTAACATATTTTATAATTTCAAGAAAATATATATATTAACCACGGGTCTGTATATAAATTTTTCTAACCTAAGTCAAATGATACGGATAATATATCATTTCAATCCGTAATTTACAAAGGAAAAATCCAGGTTTTATCATTTCAAACCCGCAATCCCAAGTTAAATGAAATAAATAAAAATCGTTCAGGCCTATAATTTCAGCACATAACGATTTTTCCCTATTCTAAAGTCCGTTCGGGTATGTATCATTTCAACCCATAGTGATTCTATTCTATAGGGAACTTGCAGTGTGATAAACTGATATAAATAAACATAATAGCGTTATATAACACTAACAGATGATATGACATGTAATTTACAGGTTTAACATCATACATAAATAATGTAACGACCCGCTATTTTGCACCATTCGCATCCGCACATGTCGGACTTGAATAATTCAAAATACCGCGTTGTTAATTTAAATTTGGCAAAACAGAACATATACAATAAATAAATAATCACAGATCACAAACACAGAGTAATAATTACAGCGGAAATAAAAGATAGTAGTTCATGAAGCTACTAGATACATATCAGAGTTAAATAAGGTACAACAGATGTCTCGAATACATAATCAAATACAATATCAGAATACATCACTGGAATCAACTGAATATCTGAAAGCTGGATAGATAGCTAGATCTCCAAGCGAAGCTCCAACTCCAAAGGTGAGTCTCGCATACTGGTATACTCAGTCTGACCCGAGCGTAAAGAAAACATAAAACACTCGAGTCAGGATTAACATTCTTATATCAATAAATCCAACTCAAGTGAAATAGCAATTGAAATACAAGTAACTTAAAGGATGTTTGGAATAACCAACCTTTAAGGATCCGCTAAACTATCTACTATGCAGTAGTGTAGGATAAGTAGATAACGCCTATCAGTAATATAAGGTACCAAAATAGTTTTAAGGCGTTACCATTATTCCCCTTAACACATTTTATATAAGCGTTATAGTCTATACAGCACTGTAAACTCCACCGTAAACTAGTGGGCTATCAGGGAGTACTCCATAGGTATAACACAAAACAAATCGTAGTGGTCGCGTATAGGGATACAAGTATGACAAGGCACATGAGGCAATACCCAAGGTAGTGAAACTACCGTTTGCCTGATCCGGACTGGTGAGAATGCATCGCCGCAGCGATCGCAACACCGCGAAACAACACTCCCAAAATCAAGGGTGCACCAATCGACAACAAGTAATGAGTAGTTTCGAAGAAGTGTGTTCGCTCGAGGTAGTTAGCCCCCATTTGGCCTGGCACGGCTCCTGTTTTAGTCATTTCCAATTTGACACAAGTGTCAACGCTATCCATTATTGTGACGACCGCCCATGACCCCTGCACTGAACCTAGAGATAGTGCACTGTAAAGTGTGCTAGGCGACCATGGACGATTGCCAAGGTAAATTAAAACATCAGAATCTATCGTATTACTCACAGCACATGGACAAAATACAATAAAACATATACATAGTGAAGCTTCATAGAAAAGAATCTCATCAATAAAACTTCATAATAGTTGAATACAATATCTCAATAGTCAATACAACAAGCCTCACTACATAACGCTCAAAGAATACAATGCAGCGGAACATCCAGTAAATATAGTAAGAAAGAAACAATATGCAATACTCCAGCTCGTCTTCGATATCAGCACTGTGGAAAGCAAGAACAGCACATGTCACCTGCTACCTAGTCTGCCCGTCCCAAAATGGACAAACAGCCCAAGGCAATAAGAGTTAAAACATAAAGCCTTGAGTCAGACAACAGTCTTAGTGAGTAGTAAATTAACTAACAACATACCAAAAGAGCATAAAGGAAAAGGAAAAGGAATAGGAATACAACCCTCCCACTCCAACCTCTTTCTACAGTGATAGCCCCCAGACACACACTAAGCAGAAGCAAACATAGCAGAGCATACAATTTAAAGTAAAGCAATTATCACTCGAGTCAAGGGCGATGTTTTCCAAGTACAAACCCCCAAGGCCTAAACCAAGATCAGATAAGCACCCAGAAAATACCGCTCTTGAGACTGAATGACGATACAACCAAACATCCATGACTCTGGCTATCACTGTTATCATTGCTTCGATATCACTGTTAATTGAATGACCGGCACATTCTTTCAGCCGTCCGTCAAGGGCTAATGGAAACCCCGGTTCTAGACATAACTCTGCACGTCATCGTGACCTGTGCCTAGGACTATCGAATCTGCCCAGAGTACTTGACTACCCAATCAGTAGCCTTCAGGGAGTATCGAATCTGCCCATCGTACTCTTGCTTTGAGCATGCTAGAACCTTCAACAACGATGGGATCTCAGACTTCTAGTCATCCTCCTCGACGACTATTTCCATACTAGCTCAAGCGCCTCTCGAGCAAACCACTATCCTCTAACTCGAACCATATCACCGAGTTATCAACTTGCTTGGAATGATCCCGTCTGGATTAGAACAAGACTATCTCATATCATGCTTCGCCTCATCATCATCATAGCAAAGCTTCATCTCAACATCATCATCTAATCTATCCATATGAGCTTCATCATCCGCTACATATGCTACGAGCAGCTTTTCCAATTCAAGAGCCTTTCCCTTAGCCTTTGAATCATCTTCGGTCTAAATCAAATCAACAATCATCTAATTCATAGCAATCAATCAAATCAAACATTATTCCAAGTAAACGAGCATTCAATTATAGGCTAAATGGACAATTTTAACAATAATGGCAATTTTGTAAATAAATAGTCGAAAGTCTAACAAGCATGAAAATCATGAGAATTATCTCTACAACTTGATGAATGAACTTGCATAGGTTAACACTTAGTAAAATGGTTGTCAAATCATCATGAACAATGAATATATATGGATCTATACTTAGGTTTACAAAAAAGCATGGAAATCACTACTTTAACACAAAATCAAGCCAACAATCCGATACACTCCTTTGGATCCGTGTGAGAGATAATCACCACTCACCAAATCACCTAAACAACCCCAAATCAACACGCTTCAGATCTGGACAGCGAAGGATCTAACTCGATCTATCACGAATCCGCTTCAAACGATGAAATCTCTCTTCGAAGAATGTAGATCTTCAACTTTAGCTCTTGGATCTTCGATCTTGGATGGAAGGAAGTACTAAATCAAAGTGGAGAAAAGAAGTGAAGAAGTGTAGAACTCGAGCTCTCAAAATGGCAGCACTTCGTCGCTTCAAAATCCGGATCCCAAAAAGTGAGAAATGGACGAGTATTTATAGCTGAAATCTTAGGTCGTCTGCCGTTATAAGTCGTCTCCGACTTATCCCTATCTCCGACCTACGACTCAACAGACCCTAGTCTCTACGACTTACGACTTAACTCCCCTAAGTCGTCTACGACTTAACGTACCCAGCAACCTACGACCTAAGCCCATGCGCACTCACGACTAACCGGACCTACCTGTCTACGACTTAATGCGCGCGCGACTTAACAGAGTCTCCGACTTAAAACCCACACGACTTAATCAGGGGATACGACTCAACATGGTAGCCGACCTACGACTTAGCTAACCTCCTTAAGTCGCTTACGAGTTAACAACTCTCGCGACCTAACACCCCACACGACATAACTACTCACGCGACCTAAATGGGTTATGACCTAACACTTAAGTCGTCGCCGACCTACCCCTTAGATCCTTAACTCGCCAAAACCCTTAAGTCTCCTATCTCTTAGGTCGCGCTACCTCTTAGGTCGTCTACGACCTAAACCAATACGACCTAACTTCTAAGTCGCTCCAATACTTAGGTCGTCCACTCGACTTATCTCAAACTCCTTAGGTCGCCAGTTTCTTAGCTCGGTAAATCTTCTTAAGTCGGTCACTTACCTTAAGTCGTCTAAATCTTTAGGTCGACTAATTCTATAGGTCGCCTATCTCCTTAAGTTGGCTATGAGTTAAGCCTATGCTTACTTACGACCTATCAGACTCTCCGACCTAACTCTTTGCCGACCTAAAACCCGTACGACCTACGACTTAAACTCTAAACAACTTATCAACAGTGTGACCAAATGTCAACTGTTTTAAAATGTTTCGATCCGTAAAATACGGGTCGTTACATTCTCTCCCCCTTCGGAATTTCGTCCCCGAAATTCCAAACAAACAAAGCAATCAAAGACTATTCTGCACGCCTACCATCCATAGCAATTAACAAACCATGCATCCAATTCTAGCTTAACGTACAGAATTCTAACACTAGAACAAGTTACAATATCGTGAGATGACACGACACCTTAGGGCCATACCTTGAAGAGTTCAGGATGAGCTGCCTTCATCCTCTCTTCCACCTCCCACGTACAGTCGTTATCATCGTCACTCCATTGTATCTTGAGCAACTTAACTATCTTTCTCCTAAGCTGTTTCGTGTCGGTTTCCACAACACGAAGCGGCTTACGAGGTCTTCTATCGACTGGGTCAACTTCGAAACCTTCACAGCTATCAGCAGAAACCACTGTATTCGAGTCGTGCACATACTTCCGTAGATATGATACGTGAAAAACATTGTGCACACTCGACATCTTCTCTGGTAACTCCAACCTGTAAGCGAGCTTTCCAATTCGCTCGATGATCGGGAATGGTCAAACAAATCTCGGAGTCAATTTTCCTTTCTTCCCGAATCGAATAACATTCTTCAGTGGAGAAATCTTCACAAAATCCATATTACCAACGTCGAATTCCAAATCCTTACGACGCTTATCGGCATAACTTTTCTGACAGTCTTGGGCTGCCTTCATTCGTTGCCGAATGACCTCTATATAATCCGAAGTCTGTCGAATCATTTCTGGCCCAAGTATCAGCTTTTCTCCAATCTCTAACCAACATGTCGGAGAGTTACACGGTCTTCCATACAATGCCTCATACGGTGCCATACCAATGCTCGACTGGTAACTGTTGTTATATGAAAATTCCACCAAATGAAGGTGATCTTCCCATGATCCTCCGAAATCCAAAACACAAGCTCTAAGAAGATCTTCCAAAACTCGGTTGACTCTCTCGGTCTGACCATCTGTTTGAGGATGATAAGCTGTACTCAAACATAACTCGGTTCCCAAAACTTCCTGGAAGCTCTTCCAAAATCCACTAGTGAACAATGGATCTCGATCGCTCACTATACACTTCGGAATACCATGGAATCGAACTATCCACTTAACATACAACTCAGCAAACTTTGATGCGGTTCTAGTCGATCGAACAGGAATGAATCTTGCACTCTTAGTCAGACGATCTACGATGACCCAAATCCCTTCATTTCCCGTTCTTGTTCTAGGTAGTCCATCAATAAAATCCATCGATACTTTCTCCTAGTTCCATGTAGGAACTTCTAATGGCTGAAGCAATCCAATTGGCTTCTTCTGCTCAGCTTTCACCAACTGGCAGTTCATGCACTTGGAAATAAAATTTCCAACATCCTTCTTCATACCTTCCCAGTAGTAGGTTCTCTTCATATCCCGATACATCTTGTTTCCTCTTGGATGAATTGTCAGCTTCGAGTGATGACTTTCCTTCAGAACTTCACTCCTCAATTCATCTATATCGGGAACAACTAGTCGTCCTTGCTTCCGAAGCCAACCCTCTCGATCGACCTCGAATCCTTTATCCTTTTCTGGATCCAATCCAGATTCCAAATCACGGATAATCTTGACAGGCTTATCGTCTAGCTTTTGGCTCTCGCCAATCCTTTCCACAAGAGTAGGTCTTATTGATAAGTTTGCCAACATATCAGGTTCCAATTCACATCTAGGCCTGAAGTCAAATCCAGCTAAATCCTCGAGATTCTTCCATTCTGAAAACATGGCTCCTAATCCTGCATGTCTTCGACTTAACGCATCTGCCACTGCGTTACCTTTTCCCGGAGTATAAGCTATACCAAAATCATATGATGCTAAAAACTCTAGCCAACGTTGCTGTCAAAGATTCAAATCCTTTTGGGAGAAAAGATACTTCAACGACTTATGATCTGTAAACAAATCGAATCGAACTCCCAATAGATAATGTCTACACCTCTTTAGAGCAAAAACAATCGCCGCTAATTACAAATCATGAGTCGGGTAATTCCTTTCATGCGGCTTCAGTTGTCGACTTGCATATGCAACGACTTTATCCCTCTGCATTAGTACCGCTCCAAGTCCAGTACCACATGCGTCGGTGTAAACCACCATCTCATCATTCCCACCTGGAATAGTCAGAACAGGAGCACTTGTCAATCGCTCCTTCAGGATTCTGAAAGCCTACTCACACTTATCTTCCCATCTGAACACTTGGTTCTTCTTTGTCTATCCTGTTAACGGTGCAGCTACCTTGGAGAAGTCTTTGATAAACCGTCGATAATATCCTGCTAATCCAAGAAAAATTCTCACATCAGATGCATTCTTAGGTCTAACCCAATCCTGGATTGCTGCCACCTTAGCGGGATCAACCGCTATCCCACTTCCAGAAATAACATGGCCTAAGAACCTCACTTCACTCTTCCAGAAGTGACACTTCGAAAACTTAGCCTTCAGCTGATGTTTCGGCAAGATTTCCAAAAACAATACGCAAGTGCGTCTTGTGCTCTTCTTCAGTTCTGGAATAAATCAGAATATCATCCACGAACACTAGCACGAACTTGTTCAACTGATATCTGAACACTCTATTAATAAGATCCACAAAATATGCTGGCGCGTTAGTCAATCCAAACGGCATTACCAGCCACTCAAAGAAACCGGATGGTGTTCGAAAAGCAGTCTTCGGCACACTATCCTTAGCCACTCTCAACTGGTGAAATCCCGTTTCCAAATCCATCTGAGAAAACACCTTAGCTTCGTGAAGCTGATCAAACAAGTCATCTATTCTCGGCAATGGATACTTGTTCTTCTTAGTCACTTTATTCAGCTCACGATAATCCACACAAAACCTCAGCGATCCATCTGCTTTGGTTACAAACACAACTGGTGCACCCCATTCGGACACACTACGCCGAATGAATCCTTTTTGCAAAAGATCATCAACCTGCACCCTCAACTCTTGCCGTTCCCTAGGCGCCATCCGCCTAAGAGGCATCACAACAGGTCTGGCTCCTTCAACTAGATCTATACGAAACTCGATCTCTCTATGCGGCGGTAACCCTTTGACCTTATCAAAGACATCCTCGAATCCATTCGCGATTGGCACAGATGACAGTCCATCCCGTGGAACAACCAACGAATACATGAAGCTCATGAAAACGCCTTCTTCATGCTTACATCGTATCACAACCTTTCGCCCCTCCACATTCTCGACTGTCACCTCCAACCTCTCGCAATCAACCTTTGCCGCATACTTCCTAAGCCAGTCCATACCCAAAATAATTCCGAACCCCGCAAAGTTCAGAACAAAACAATCACAAACAAAAGAGCAATCATGACTCGATACAATCAGACCACGGCATAACATACACAAACAAGACGAACCCCCAACTGGATTAGTCACAACCAATGGCCTATCAACAATATCCGGTTCTAAACCTAACCGACTTACAAGTTCGCTACAAACAAACGAATGTGATGCCCCAGTATCAAACAGAACTCTAACTGGAACACCACATAGGAAAAGAGTACCTTGAACCACCACACTCTTTCCTTTCTCTTCAGCGGTAGGAGCTTTCGAAGACGATGGAACAGCTCCCAAAGCATAAGCTTGCACAATCTGCTTGTCCTTTCTCGGTTCTGGACAATTCTTCCTGATATGCCCCGGCTTGTCACAGTTGTGACACTTCATCGGCACCTTCGGATTCTTACAATACCTAGAGAAATGGCCCTTCTGCTGACAATTGAAGCAGGTCACCTCGCCTTTCGGCTTCTTCTGGCCATCCTTACCCTTTTGCTGCTGCTGCTTCCTCTTCTTGTTTCCACCCTGCTGGGGTTTAGACTCTTCCCTAGTTACAGCAACAACAGATCCTTCCTTAGGAAACAGACTCTCATGCCTGAGAGCTTTCTCCACAAGCTTCTCAAATGAATCGTCCAAATGATCCACCAACTGCCTCCCAAGATAACTGTCCAAGCCTGTCACAAACTTCTCATTCTTCTGATAAGCAGATTCAATATACGACCGGGCATACTTGGACAAAGCTTCGAACTCAGAAACATACTCAAGAACAGATCTTCCACCTTGCTGGAGCTCCACAAACTTCTTGAACAGAACAGACTTCTGAGCTGTAGAAACGAACTTAGCTTCAAATCTGGCTTGGAATTGCTCCCAAGTAATCTCTTCCTCTGGAGTATTGATGGTAATAGAGTTCCACCAATCAGAAGCTCTCCCTTGAAGCTGTCTTGATGCTAACTTCCTCTTAGTAGCATCCTCAATTCCCAAGTCACCAAAGATCCTCCTACAAGCATCTATCCACCTCTGAACCTCAATGGTTGATTCTGTTCCCAAGAAAACCTTTCCTCCAAGAGCAGTATGGTCCTTACACAACTTAGCAAAATCCACCGGTTTTGGAGTTTGAACTTGAACTCCAACATCAACTGTTGTCCCCGAGACTGGTATCCTTCTCATGATCGAAGTCATCATAGCTTCGAACATAGCAGCATAATCAGCAGCCCCTTCAGTAGCACGGTCTTCCCTAGCAGCTGGTCTCCCTCTTCGACTCATTCTCAATATCTATAAAAGGAATGATCAGAACATCTAGAGAAACAACTGCGTAAAGGACTCAAACTCTACTAAACTACTATATATTATATAGTAATCATCCATCAAAATACAATTACGTCTCTCATATGTAGTTACGTCAGCGAGCGTTGGGTAAAATCGATTAACCAAAGCTCTGATACCAAATGTGACGACCTCCCATGACCCCTGCACTGAACCTAGAGATAGTGCGCTGTAAAGTGTGCCAGGCGACCATGGACGATTGCCAAGGTAAATTAAAACATCAGAATCTATCGTATTCCTCACAGCGCATGGACAAAATACAATAAAACATATACATAGTGAAGCTTCACAGAAAAGAATCTCATCAATAAAACTTCATAATAGTTGAATACAATATCTCAATAGTCAATACAACAAGCCTCACGACATAACACTCAAAGAATACAAAGCAGCGGAACATCCAGTACATATAGTAAGAAAGAAACAATATGCAATACTCCAGCTCGTCTTCGATATCAGCACCGTGGAAAGCAAGAACAACACCTGTCACCTGCTACCTAGTCTGCCCGTCCCAAAATGGACGAATAGCCCAAGGCAATAAGAGCTAAAACATAAAGCCTTGAGTCAGACAACAGTCTTAGTGAGCAGTAAATTAACTAACAACATACCAAAAGAGCATAAAGGAAAAGGAATAGGAATACAACCCTCCCACTCCAACCTCTTTCTACAGTGATAGCCCCCAGACACACACTAAGCAGAAGCAAACATAGCAGAGCATACAATTTAAAGTAAAGCAATTATCACTCGAGTCAAGGGCGATGTTTTCCAAGTACAAACCCCCAAGGCCTAAACCAAGATCAGATAAGCACCCAGAAAATACCGCTCTTGAGACCGAATGACGATACAACCAAACATCCATGACTCTGGATATCACTGTTATCATTGCTTCGATATCACCGTTAATTGAATGACCGGCACATTCTTTCAGCCGTCCGTCAAGGGCTAATGGAAACCCCGGTTCTAGACATAACTCTGCACGTCATCGTGACCCATGCCTAGGACTATCGAATCTGCCTAGAGTACTTGACTACCCAATCAGTAGCCTTCAGGGACTATCGAATCTGCCCATCGTAATCTTGCTTTGAGCATGCTAGAACCTTCAACAACGATGGGATCTCAGCCTTCTAGTCATCCTCCTCGACGACTATTTCCATACTATCTCAAGCGCCTCTCGAGCAAACCACTATCCTCTAACTCGAACCATATCACTGAGTTATCAACTTGCTTGGAATGATCCCGTCTGGATTAGACCAAGACTATCTCATATCATGCTTCGCCTCATCATCATCATAGCAAAGCTTCATCTCAACATCATCATCCAATCTATCCATATGAGCTTCATCATCCGCTACATATGCTACAAGCAGCTTTTCCAATTCAAGAGCCTTTCCCTTAGCCTTTGAATCATCTTCGGTCTAAATCAAATCATCAATCATTTAATTCATAGCAATCAATCAAATCAAACATTAATCCAAGTAAACGAGCATTCAATTATAGGCTAAATGGACAATTTTAACAATAATGGCAATTTCGTAAATAAATAGTCGAAAGTCTAACAAGCATGAAAATCATGAGAATTATCTCTACAACTTGATGAATGAACTTGCATAGGTTAACACTTAGTAAAATGGTTGTCAAATCATCATGAACAATGAATCTATATGGATCTATACTTAGGTTTACAAAAATGCATGGAAATCACTACTTTAACACAAAATCAAGCCAACAATCCGATACACTCCTTTGGATCCGTGTGAGAGATAATCACCACTCACCAAATCACCTAAACAACCCCAAATCAACACGCTTCAGATCTGGACAGCGAAGGATCTAACTCGATCTATCACGAATCCGCTTCAAACGATGAAATCTCTCTTCTAAGAATGTAGATCTTCAACTTTAGCTCTTGGATCTTCGATCTTGGATGGAAGGAAGTACTAAATCAAAGTGGAGAAAAGAAGTGAAGAAGTGTAGAACTCGAGCTCTCAAAATGGCAGCACTTCATCGCTTCAAAATCCGGATCCCAAAAAGTGAGAAATGGACGAGTATTTATAGGTGAAATCTTAGGTCGTCTGCCTTTATAAGTCGTCTCCGACTTATCCCTATCTCCGACCTACGACTCAACAGACCATAGTCTCTACGACTTACGACTTAACTCCCCTAAGTCGTCTACGACTTAACGTACCCAGCAACCTACGACCTAAGCCCATGCGCACTCACGACAAACCAGACCTACCTGTCTACGACTTAATGCGCGCACGACTTAACAGAGTCTCCGACTTAAAACCCACGCGACTTAATCAGGGTATACGACTCAACATGGTAGCTGACCTACGACTTAGCTAACCTCCTTAAGTCGCTTACGAGTTAACAACTCTCGCGACCTAACACCCCACACGACATAACTACTCACGCGACCTAAATGGGTTATGACTTAACACTTAAGTCGTCGCCGACCTACCCCTTAGATCCTTAACTCGCCAAAACCCTTAAGTCTCCTATCTCTTAGGTCGCGCTACCTCTTAGGTCGTCTACGACCTAAACCAATACGCCTAACTTCTAAGTCGCTCCAATACTTAGGTCGTCCACTCGACTTATCTCAAACTCCTTAGGTCGCCGGTTTCTTAGCTCGGTAAATCTTCTTAAGTCGGTCACTTACCTTAAGTCGTCTAAATCTTTAGGTCGACTAATTCTATAGGTCGCCTATCTCCTTAAGTCGGCTACGAGTTAAGCTTATGCTTACTTACGACCTATCAGACTCTCAGACCTAACTCTTTGCCGACCTAAAACCCGTACGACCTAGGACTTAAACTCTAAACAACTTATCAACAGTGTGACCAAATGTCAACTGTTTTAAAATGTTTTGATCCGTAAAATACGGGTCGTTACAATTATCGTTCTCTTTCTTCAGTCATCACGTACATCACTCCAACCACTTCATTCTAGATCACACTCCGCGCATAGTTATTAAAGTGGTATTCGGTTTAGACATTGAGTATGTCCCTAACCGATTCCGGTCTCTTTAATAACTTTCGTCATTATTACACCGATTGGTCGTTTAATAAATTTCAAAAACCAAATCAATTTCAATTTCAAATAGAATTTGTAAACCAACATTTTATTTGTCTTTCTAAATCAATTTCCATAATTTACGTTTCAAAACTTCCAAATTCATAATTTCAAAATCTTATAATTCAATTTCAATTTCTATTTAAACAATTCAAATATTGATTCAAGTTCATATATAAGTTTCATTCTGAAATCATTTAAATTAATTTAATTTAACATTCAAATCAATTTAAATTCATTGATCGATTTTATTCAATATCCATTAAGTAAATTTGTCATTCAAAACAATTTTTCTATTAAATTTCCAATTCATTAAATCAATTACTTAAGTTCAACTTCATTGTATCAAAACTTACAAATTTGAATTAAATTAAATTCATCAACTCAATTTCATTAAATTACAAGTCTTACATTAATTTCAAAATATCATATTTTCATTTCTTGTTAAAGAAATTCAATTCCACTTATTTATTTACTTAGTTACCATTTCAAAACTCAATTAATAAAGAAACATAATTTCACTTATTCAAGAAGTTCAATTTCACTTATTAAAGAATTCAATTTTATTTAATTATTAAAAAAATTCAATCATATTTATTAAATAATTTCAAACTTAATTCAATCATTTCTTAATTTAAGCAATGTTCTTTCATCAATTACATTGTTAATATTTTGCTTCAGATTTTTAAATTATTAACATTTTCCTTTCATTAAAAATTCAAATTTCATCTTCATTTCAAAATCATATTATTTATTCAAATAAAATCTTCATTTTATTTTTAAATCAAATTTTTGACCAATCGGGTTTTATTTAATTCTCTACCCTAAGTCAAAGTTAAATTTTGGGTATTTATCATTTCAACCCGATTCCAATTCAATTCAAAACCAAAGCAAAGCAAAGGGAACTTGCAGTGTGATAACTGGGATGGTGTCAAAGTAAATAAACAAGCAATAACAACAATCAATAACAATCCAATAATTAATTCAAATAATCCCGAAATAATCGTATTAATTTACATTGTTGTTTGTGTAAATTAATATAATTATTTCTAGAATCTACATTATCATTTCATGTAGATTAAAGATTATTACATTATGGTTCTTCACTAGTCATCCATTTACAATTTTATACATCATCAATTTAAACAACACACATTCAATGGTTCAAGGTGTAATTAACCAAACTTCTACGTGTTAATTAATTCAACATTTAAAGGGGTCATATTATTCAAATGTCGTCAATCAAATTAACACATATATCAAATCTAACTATCCTACGTCAATATCAATTTCAAATTATTTATCACTTACAACATTAACAATTTAACGTCCAATGTAAACAACATACAATCAATCAATTATCAACCAAACTGAATTATCATCGTTTAAATAATAGATAATGGTGTCGGATGTCACGGGTGAACTGATACAGGTAATAACATATATAACAGTGTAATTAACTAACAGCAGCATATTTCAATTGTCGTTTCAATTGAAATCAAATTTAATAAATAAAAGAACATTAATCGTGAGTGATTGCTCACCTTTCGAGGCTAGAGAGAATAGACAGTGGACCGAGTTACGAACCCAAGCACGAATCCAAACGAACAAGGTTGGCACGAATTCGACAAAGAAAGCAGGTACGACGAAACAAAAGCTGATAAAGTGAAATCGATGAGAATGACTGAATCAGTTAATATAAATTAAACTAAATACATATAATATTGTTCTAGAATCAATTTAAAACATATATTTATTTTTAATTTGTCCTTACTCATGCTTATAAAATAAAGTATACATTTTAAACGACATCACTTGCTTTATATAATATAGTACTTATGATATAAAATACACGGTCTTCCTAAATCATATCAAACTTCCTAATTTTATTAAGTTAAATTTGTCAAATCCAATTCTTTAAAATTTCAAGTCTTATTATTTATTTCCATATTTACTTTTTTTAAGACAAATACACTAAAATACTATAACTCTTCCAAATCAGTATTAAATACATAAATAAGCTTATATACTTAAGCTACACAGTCGCAATATGTATTACATTTCGAAATCATTGTTTTGAGCCAACATTCATATATTAAAGTCAAACATAAACTAAAATAATATATACAAATTTTTTTTTTCAAATCAATATTATTATAACACATATACCCAGATTCAATAATATATATAACATATGTCAACAAGCTGCAAACCTCAAGAAAACGTATTTTGCAACTTACGCCCTTAAATATACTGTATATTTAAACATATAATATATCTTTAATTTGGTTTACTGTAACCATACTTAATATATATATTTATTTTCCTTTGTTACAGTAAAGTAGATTCTTTTTATAAACAACACATGCCTGTATACTAGATACTATGTACTCCTTATAAAACATATCAATACATGTTAAAATGTATCATCACTAAACAAAACATGTTCCTCAATAAAGTATAAATTTTATGTAAACTTTATAACTTAACATATTAAATTAACATATTGTAGCTAACCTCTATACTGACATGAACGTAAAACTGTGTATACGAAACAAATAATACTCCATATATATACTGTTTACAACTTACTAACATATATATACAACAGTAGAAAAATAAATAGGTAACCATAATTATAGAACACATACCTATGACTTAGGTATACACAGCAAATATATATGTTATGTTTTAAAACCAAAATAAATAGTCCTATGTAATAGAATATATATATATATACATATACTCATCATAAAGTATACATACCACATACACAAAGGAGATGCATGCAAAGAAAAGCTGGATGGAGGTGGAGTTGTGCTCGGTAAGGTCGGAGGGTGGCTGCAAGTGCACTGACGTTGAGGCTCGGAACAAGATGGAAGCTTGAAGTTTGCCGTGTGCGTGCAAAAGCAGGGAAAGGAAGCAAGTCGAAGCGGTCAAGGAGTTTAAGGTGACGGCTAGAGGGAAGGAGGTGGTTTGGTGGCCGCGGTCTCTATCGGAGGAGGCGGCGGCTCTGGAAATGGCGGGCCGGAGACGAGTTGGGCTGTCGCCAGAGGGTATTGGAGTGGTTCGTGGTTGAAGGTG
This sequence comes from Allium fistulosum, assembly GCA_030737815.1. Taxonomy (NCBI): domain Eukaryota; kingdom Viridiplantae; phylum Streptophyta; class Magnoliopsida; order Asparagales; family Amaryllidaceae; genus Allium; species Allium fistulosum. Next base: position 1,286,367,284 of record CM060904.1, read on the forward strand.
TGCGTGATATGGTGGCGGGTTCGGTGGTGGATGGGAGCTTGAGGCGGAGACAGGTTGCGTGCATTTTCTTTTGCATTACTTTTTTTTTATTGGGTTCGGCCATGGATTATCAGAGGAGGGCAGGAGGAAACGGTGGCGGTAGCTGCAACAAAGGGTGGCGAGCTAAAGGGGAATGAAGGCCATTGCTCGGGTCGGAGGCCGTGGGCAGAGGATGGTAAGAGGAAAATGGTGGTTGACGATTTGAGGCCATGAAATGAAAGAAGCATGGTTTGGGGAAAGGAGCAGTAGGCAAATGAAAAAGAATAGAAAGTAGGCTAGGCAAACATTTTATATTAACATATACTATCTCAAAAAAGCAGGAAATTGGGAGGAAATGTAACGTATGAAATGAAACCAGGGAAAGTGAATGGACATTACAAAGTTAACAGTGGGAACAGTGAATTCGTGCGTTGGTTTATGAACATACTAAATGCAAATGACTGTTGTTCTTTAGACTTCTCACAGTGGACAATTAAAAGGCAAAGAAAATCAAGAGTTGAAATTTCGTAACCTATACGGATAAACGTTTCACGATTTCCACCGTGAACCGGACACCGTACACAGAAATAATTATACCGTGTAGATCAGCATGACAAGACGATCAAAACGTATACGGATATCGGTAGTACGATTTGATTTTAAAAATTCTGAATTTCTACTACGAAAATTGTAGTAAAAACGCAAAAGATTAAGATCGACGGATCTAAAGAAGTCCGAATTTTGAAAAATGAAAAATGACGTCTTGCTCAGAAGATGATTTAGAATTTTTCTATATAAAAATATTCAAGTTTCGAAACATTTTATTTTCATCGCTTTTTAACTGATTAAATTGAAGTAAATTTTCGCACGAAACAAACTTTCATATTTTCTGACGAAAATTTACAGTTTGCTATGTTTAGTTAGACGCATTCCAAATAATAAATTTTTATTTCAAAATTTTATCGTTTAAAATTTCACAAAAAAAATTTCAACTAATTACGTTATTAAAACAGTTTAAATTTACGGGTCGTTACACTCTCCCCCACTCAAAACTTTTCCTCCCCGAAAAGGAAGGAGGTAGGAGAATAGAAACAACCAAAAAGAAAAACAAATTGAAAACAAAATAAAACAATTAGTTTAAACCGTATAAATTTCAATTTACCTTAATTAATACTCAATATTTGATTTAAAATTTAGGGTATTTCAATAAGTTGATTTAATTCTAATTTATTAATATTTGATACTAAAAGATTTCTTCAAAACAAAATTTTATTTTATTTATCTCATTTATTCATTGTTTTATTATCCAATTATCCTTTATTAACTATTTCTAAAATCATAAACTTGAATAGTCATTTATGACAATCATATTTTATTCAACAAATTTAATTCTTCTTTATTCCAAATTATTATCAAATTTGTTCCACTTAATATATCCAATTACATATATTTAAACCATATAAATTTCAATTTAAATAAATTTATATTCAATAATTGGTTTAAATTTAAGGTATTTCCATAAGTTGATCTAATTCCAATTTGTTAATTCTTTCAGAACAAAATTTATTATATTCATCTCATTCAATTAACTTATTATTCTATCATCCTTATTTGCATTTTTTTTTATTTTACAATTAAAATCTAAGTGTATAACATTTATTATAAACACTCAAATTTAATTTATAAAATCATTTTATATTGTATATTATCCAATTACATTTTAACTTCTGAATAATTTAGGTAAGTTATATTGAAATGTAATTTAGTACTATACAAATAAAATTTTCAAATTCAATTATTTCAAGTTTAATATTTATCCAAAATTTTGACTTCAGTTTATAATTGAAAACATCTTTAAATCATAAACTTAAGAATTTAAATCTCCGATTTACTTTAAACAATTTTGAGATAAATATATATAGTATATATCAGATCAAAATTAAATCTTTATATATATAATAAATCAGGTCATACCATAGAAATTCAAATCAAATTAAATTTTCTAACTGTTTCTTGGAGATTTGACCAGGCAACCAATGCTCGGCATCAGGTGACATTGGGCATCTCAGAGTGGCCGGCATCCAATAGTGTTCGACGAAGCACTTGGCATCCAGGGGTGTTCGGCGAAGCACTTGGCATCCAGGAGTGTTCGGCGGAGTGCACGGCATCCAGTGGGACTCAACATCTCAGAGTGGCCGGCATCCGGGAGTGTTCGGCGCAGTACACAGCATCCATAGTGTTCGGCATACAAGACTGCTAGGCATACAAGAGCGCTCGGCATCAAGGAGAACTCGGCAACGAGAGCGCTCGGCATCAAGTTGAACCTGGCAACAAGAGTACTCGGCGTCCCATGGTACTCGGCGTAGTACTCGGCAACGGGAGTACTCGGCATCCCAAGGTACTCGGCGTAGTACTCGGCAACGGGATTACTCGACATCCCAAGGTACTCGGCGTAGTACTTGGCAACGGTAGTACTCGGCATCCAGAAGACATTAAGCATGCACAACTACTCAAGGTAACAATGTCGTTCGGCTTGCATGCATTGTTCGTTCAAGGGCTTCAGATAGAGACACGTTCGGCCTCAACTGACAATCATCCTGCACTTCCCACACATCCAGCGTACCGTTCGGCATAGAAGGACTGTTCGGCATCAGAGCGTTCGGCATACCAGGATTGGCATGCAGCGACCACTGTACTGGGGCTAGAGTGTTCGGCCATCCAGCCCATTTGGGAAGTCCAGCCCATATTTGCCTATAAATAGAGGGGCAGGGTCATAGTGAAAGGGATCCTTTTTTGGGAGAGAACACTGGGGGAAACTCTGCCATTTTCGAGACTCATCTTCTCTACTTAAACAATTTCATTCAAGCATTTGATTCACGAATTGTATTTGTAATCAACTCTAAAGAAGATCAATAAAGTTTAACCTCAAAGTGGACGTAGGCAATTACGCTGAACCACTATAAATTTGGTGTTCTTACTTTCTGCAATTAAATTAGCATTGTCTTCTCTGTTTAATTTACTTTCATCACTTATATCTCTACACAATCTTTCTCTACGAGGTTAGTGACCAATTTTGGTGCTAACACTTTGGTGCTTTCAATGAGAATCGAATTCTCAAACCTCAAGGATCTGCTTTGAAGCTACTGGATTGAACAAATCCCCCAAGGAAGATCCGAATCACTGATAGGACATCCATTGATTCTACTCAGAGTTCATACTGATAACTCTACAATGGCAGGACCACGTACCAGGTCAGCTTCTCATAATGTGGATGCCCACGAGACTGCTAGCGTGCAACAAGCAGGTCCTAGCAATCAACCAGCGATTCCGAGTGCAGGAATTGCCGCTCAAGAACAAACTCCAGTTGTCACCCGAATAGAGTTCAATGACTTGATGAGAGAACTCAGGGAAAGGAGGAGACAACTAGGAGAGCAGATGCAAGCTAACGCCAACCTGATGGCACAACTCACTCAACAGCAGCAACAGAATGCTGGGGGAAATCCCGCTCCTTACTCTTCATCTGACAGCTCAACGTCCTCTGATGAACCTCCCAGGCGCAGACGCCGCAAGACTGACGCTGCACGAGCCGAAGCTGCTCCTCAAACAACTGGAGACCGTGACCAAGCAAGAGCTGGAAACTTCAGGACCGGGGTACAGACGGAGGATAGAGGCCCGGATCATCAAAATGCTAACGATGTCGAACCTCAAGACACACGATTGGCAGACCGCCATGAGAGGAGGCATCAGCATGGACAGGCGCGTAGAACAGACACTAACCTTCCGCCTTCCATACAGACACCAGATCTGACAGCCATGATCAGGCAGTTGATGAAGGAAAATCAGGGGTTATCGAATGATGATTGGGTAGTGTCAAGAAGTCATACTCCGTTCACGGATGTTGTGTTGCAAGCGGCGTACCCCAGGAAGTTTAGTATGCCTACTATCCCTGCGTATGAAGGAAGGACTGGCCCCAGACAGCACGTCATGAGGTACGAATGGATGATGGATTCAGCTAGAGCAAATGATGCCACCAAGTGTAGGTGCTTTCCGATTACTCTACCTGGGATCGCTACTATGTGGTTCACCCGACTTCCTCCACGATCCGTATCAAATTTCGAGAAGTTGGCAAAGAAGTTTATTGAGCAGTTCAGGATACACACTACGCGCCCAAAGGACGTGATGTCTCTGTCAAGTGTAATCCAAAATCCCGGGGAGTCGTTGAAGGAATATTTGCAAAGATTCCACGTTGCAGCAACTGAAGTTAGTAATCCCAACGACCATGCAATTCTAATGGCTATAATGAGAGGTGTGGATCCAGACTCTGAGTTTGGAGACTAGCTGGCAGGAAAACCTCCGGCTATGCTAGAGCGTTTCTACTCAAAGGCACACCAGTTCATAAGAAGAGAGGAAGCTAGGTGGGTACGACGGGATAAGGCGCCAGGACCTGTCCAAGAATCAATAAAGAGCAACATTGCTGTGAAGCAGTCTGGAGACAGCTCGGGAAAGGTCCAAGTCAATGTCCAGAACAAGCCTGGGCAACCCAAGGAGTCCGGTGGAAGGAGTCAAGGGAAAAAGAGAGAAGCGGGGAAATGGAAGTCGAGAATCCCAAGCTACAGCGAGTATACTCCGCTGAACGCACCGCTTGAGAACATTTACTTATCCACCTGCAATACATTTCAATACAAAAAGCCACGTCCGAAAGAATCAACCGAGGAACAGAAGCGGACCGAGAAATATTGTCGCTTACATGAGACTTATGGGCACAATACGGAGGAGTGCAGACACCTACACGACGCTATTGAAAAGTTGATCAGGCAGAAGAAATTGCAAGAATTTGTGAAGAATCCACAAGAAGGAGGACAGGGAACGTCCAACCTAGGTCGTGCACCAGCTCCGCGTCATCCCGAAGAGCCTGCCCGAACCGTAGGTAGACTAGTCATAAATACAATTATCGGTAGGCCTCACCCCGCGGATAAGAATTGGCAAGAGATGGAGCGATATGCAAGTTCCCTGAAGCATGCCGATTTTGAGTGCTGTTCGAACATGGAGGACGGGGCCCCTGCTAAGCAGCAGCGCGTAATGACAGACGATATTGTGTTCAGAAGTAGAGACGCTGATCAGATAGAGGCTCCGACCATCGACCCCATGGTCATATCTGCAACGATCGGACCAGCATATGTGAAAAGAATTCTGATTGATTGTGGAAGTTCAGTCAACATCATCTTCAAGAAGGCTTACGATCAAATGAAACTAGAAACAAAGGACCTGAAACCGTCCAAGGCCCGTATACACGGCTTTAACGGCGCAGCGACCGATGCCGTAGGGTATGTTGAGTTACCAGTTGAACTGGGACAGGGCGAGCGTCGGAGGGTGCGAATTCTACCCTTCGTAGTTCTGGAGGTGGATTCTCCATATAACGTTTTCTTGGGCCGGCCGGCCCTGGCTGAGTTTAGGGCAGCGTTAGCCCCGTGGTGTTTAACTTTGAAGTTCCCGAGTGACAAAGGAGTAGGTATTGTTCATGGCGATCAAGCAGCTGGTCATTCCTGTTATGTGGCTGAGCTCCGAGAAGCCCATCGGAGGGAGAATGGAAAGGTTACGGACAATCCCGTCCGCATCCTTAATGCAGATAATTGACAAGTAGTGCCCGAGCCCTAGCTCGGGCATAGTTCTCGGATCTTCGGAGATATAGATCCGAGAGACGACGATGAGAAACCCAGGGAAGAGAAGGCGGCACCGGCTGAATTAACAATTGACATCTCAGTTAGCCGTGATGACCCTTCGCGAATTTTGAATATCGGATCACAGCTTGGTCCCGCGATGACTGAAGACCTTAGCAACTTCCTCCGGGCGAATCTTGATGTTTTCGCCTGGACGCATTCTGATATGTGTATGATTTCTCCCGCCATCACGAGTCATATGTTGAACGTAGACCCAAAATACGTCCCAGTTAAACAAAAAAGGAGAGGAATGGATCCGGAGAGATCCGCCGCTCTTGGAGAGGAGGTGGACAAACTCAAAGCAAATGGGTTCGTCCGCGACGCTCTTTACCCTGAATGGGTATTCAACCCCGTGCTTGTAAAAAAGGCGAATGGAAAATGGAGGACTTGCGTAGATTATTCCGACTTGAACAAAGCATGCCCTAAGGACAGTTTCCCGTTGCCTAAGATCGATCCGTTGGTCGACTCCACCGCAGGACACGAGCTGCTGTCATTCATGGATGCGTACTCAGGGTACAACCAAATCCCGATGCATATTCCGGACCAAGAACACACCAGCTTCGTTACAAATGTCGGGCTGTATTGCTATGTAGTGATGCCCTTTGGATTGAAGAACGCAGGAGCAACTTACCAGCGTTTAATGAATCGAATGTTCAAGGACCAGCTGGGTAGAACGATGGAAGTCTATGTGGATGACATGCTCGTGAAGTCACGACGGTCAAACGACCACATTCGAGACTTGGCTGAGATGTTCGACATACTCAGGTTTTACGGGATGAAGATCAACCCTCTGAAGTGTTCATTCGGCGTTGCATCAGGGAAGTTTTTGGGGTTCATCGTCAATGCTAGGGGAATCAAAGCCAACCCAGAAAAAATCCAAGCTATTCGAGATGTGCAAGCGCCCAGGACTATAAAGCAAGTACAGAGCTTGAATGGAAAAGTAGCTGCGCTAAGTCGATTTATATCTAGGGCAATTGACAAGTGCATCCCATTCTTCGATATCATAAAGAAAGGGAAGAGAAATTTTGAATGGACGGCTAGTTGTGAGGAAGCATTCCAGAATCTGGTGAGGCATCTGGAGAGTCCACCAATGCTGTCAAAACCAGTTGACCACGAAATGTTATATGTATACTTGGCAGTATCCCCACATGCGATAAGTGCGGCTTTGGTTCGTGAGGAGGATCGAGTCCAGAAGCCGGTGTACTATGTTAGCAAGCGTTTAATAGGGGCAGAGAGGAATTACCCTAAGATCGAGAAATTTTCTTATTGCTTGGTGATTGCATCACGTAAGCTGCGCCCATACTTTCAAGCACATTCAATCGACGTTTATACCGATCAACCCCTGAGGCAAGTACTCCAACGGCCGGAAACTTCTGGAAGGTTGCTAAAATGGAACATCGAGTTGAGCCAATTCGATATCGCCTACTTACCACGGAGAGCCGTCCGAGGGCAAGCGTTAGCAGATTTCATCGCTGAGTTTACCATACCCATCGAACCGGATGATCACGACATCATTCCCCCTGTTCGATGGAAATTATACACTGACGGTGCATCAAACGACCGTTGCTCCGGCGCGGGCATAGTGCTCATAACTCTGGAAAACCGATCAATCTGTTATGCCGTGAAGCTTGATTTCCCGGCTACAAATAACGAAGCAGAATATAAGGCACTGATCGCTGGCTTGAAGCTCATCAGAGAACTCGGGATCAAATCAATCGAAATCTTTTGCGACTCACAGTTGGTGGTTTACCAAGTACGGGGAGACTACCAAGCAAAGGGACGAAAACTCGCTCCGTACCTCGTTCAGGTCCAAGAACTACTATCAAATCTTGAGCGTTATGACATTTCACATATTCCGCGCGAACAGAACAAAGAAGCCGACTTATTGGCTAAGTTTGCAAGTACCGGCGATGCGCAACAAATGGGATTGTATCCCATCGAAGTCTTGCATGCCCCGAGCATAGACGGGATGAAAGTCGATCGCGTGTTGGAAACAGAAATTGAGAAGGAATCGTGGATAACCCCATTCAAACTGTACCTAACGACCGGGGCTTTACCAGAAAAAAGAAGCGAAAGACGGCAGATCCTTCGAAAGGCCGCGCGATACGTAATGCAGGATGGGTCGATGTACCGAAAAGGATTCTCAGTCCCATTATTGCGATGCATCGCTCATGATGAGACAAAGCGGGTCTTAAGAGAGGTTCACGAAGGGGAATGTGGCAACCATACTGGGGGCAAACGCTAGCAAAGAAGATCCTCCACTATGGATATTACTGGCCCACCGTAAACCGGGACGCCGCGGACTACGCAAGAAAATGCAACAAGTGTCAAAGATATGCGAAAATCCCGAGGGCTCCGTCAACGGAACTCACACAAATGATTAGTCCCTGGCCATTTGCGATCTGGGGAATCGACATAATCGGCTCTTTGCCTATATCCAAAGGTGGTGCGAAATATGCGATAGTTGCAGTCGACTATTTCACAAAATGGGCCGAGGCAGAACCTTTGGCCACAATCACCTCTAAGAAGGTCATTAACTTCGTTGTACTAAACATTATATGCCGCTTTGGCCTTCCACGCACCATCATTACGGACAACGGGACGTAATTTGACAGCAGAGAGTTCAAAGAGTTCTGTTTAAAGTATGGCATCGAGAAGAAGTTCGCCGCCGTGGCACACCCGAAAGCTAACGGGCAAGTCGAGGCCGTCAACAAAATAATCAAGTCCATACTGAAGAAGCGTCTGGAGAAGGTTGGAGGCAAGTGGGTAGATGAACTCCCGACAGCATTATGGGCATATAGAACTACCCACAAGTCCGCGACCAGCCACACTCCATTTGCCTTGGCATACGGCTCTGAAGCTGTTATACCCATGGAACTTAAAGTTCCATCACACCGAGTGACATACTATGATCCCAAGACGAACCAGAATCTCTTGTTGGAATCACTGGACTACATCGATGAAAAGCATGAAGAAGCCGAATTAAAGGCGGCAACGCATAGGCACCGAGTCAAGCGCTACTACGACGGCAGAGTCCACCCAAGGATCTTTGATGTGGGTGATCTCGTTCTGAAATGAGTTTTCCCGGTACCATCACGTATGAATCCCAGCTGGGAAGGTCCATACGCCATTGAACGGAAGCTTGGAGAAGGAACATTCAAGCTAGCGACCGTTGATGGCACGACACTCCCCCGAGCATGGAACAGTGAACATCTGCGACACTATTACATTTAGCGTGTTTCCTTTCTTGTTTTAAGCATTGTTATTTCCTGCATCTTTCCATTCAGTAATAACTTAGTTTCTTTTTAAAAGTTGTAATCGAGCAGTTTAGTTGATTTTCATTAATAAAGGCTTGAAGCCGTACCTTCCATGAATCACTAACGTTTCCATATCTCGTAATTGAATGACAAACTACATTATCTTGTACAACGTACGGACTCGTATAAACGATTTAAAATCTCCGAATCCCCAGAGTGCGGAGTGGAGTAATCTAAGTCCCCAGAGCGCGGGCTAGAGTATAAACGATTTCAAATCTCCGAATCCCCAAAGTGCGGAGTGGAGTAATCTAAGTCCCCAGAGCGCGGGCTAGAGTATAAACGATTTCAAATCTTCGAATCCCCAGAGCGCGGATCGGAGTACTCTAAATCCCTAGAGCGCGGACTAGAGTATAAACGATTTCTAATCTCCGAATCCCCAGAGCGCGGAGCGGAGTACTCTAAGTCCCCAGAGCGCGGACTAGAGTATAAACAATTTCAAATCTCTGAATCCCCAGAGTGCGGAGCGGAGTACTCTAAGTCCCCAGAGCGCGGGCTAGAGTCTAAACGATTTCAAATCTCCGAATCCCCAGAGTGCAGATCGGAGTACTCAAAGTCCCCAGAGCACGGACTAGAGTATAAACGATTTCAAATCTTCGAATCCCCAGAGCGCGGATCGAAGTACTCTAAGTCCCCAGAGCGCGGATTAGAGTATAAACGATTTCAAATCTCCGAGTCCCCAGAGCGCGGACTAGAGTATAAACGATTTCGAACCTCCGAATCCCCCGAACGCGGATCAACTTACTCTAAATCTCCGGAGCGCAGATTTAGAAAAAAGGTCCAAGTACTCGAGAAATGTGGAATAAGGAGTATGCCACGTCCGGAGATGTTTGAACAACATGAAAATGGACTGGGAGATAATACAACTCATAAGAACTTGAGTTATGGCTACAATTAGTCAGCAAACCAAAGAAAGACAAGAGAATCATTCAAGCGAAAAAGAAACTAAAAACTTTATTTGATAAGTCCAAAATGGGGTTACATGATCACTCCTACAAAATTCAGACCTGTCTATACAAACTACAAGCTACGGAAGATAAAAGCAATTACAAGACTTGAGCAAGAAGCTCGTTGAACGAGTGTATCGATTATTTCTTCGATTTCTTCTTCTTGTATTCCTTTGTCTTTTCCAATGTCTCCTCTCCCTCACGCTTTTTCTTGGACTTCTTGCTTGCTAAGGAAGCGGAGTCAGGAGTAGGTGACGGAACATCTAGTGGTTTGGACCTGCCCGGGAGAATGATTTTCAAAGGTCGGTTCCGTGGGTCGGTTACTTCCAGTATTCCAGGTTCAACTTTGACCTCGGCCTTTTTCTTCTCCTCTTCGACAAGGCGATCCTTCATGCTCATATGCGAGGTATGCTCAGAGGCGCCGGTGATTTCAATTTCATCATCCCCTTCGGCAGGAGATGAAGCGTCGAGCTTATCATCATCCAGCGCCCCAATCACCTGAGCATCAGGACCAGGGAGTACTCCCACGTGCACAGCATCGCTTGTTTTCCCTGCCTCCTCCTTGACGTCATCGCTCCTCGGAGTTGGCTCGGCGTCAGAACAACCTGCATGGGAACATAAAAGAATGAGCGTTAGAACGATTAGCCACTGCTGAAAAAAGACGGGATCTTTCAACTTCTAGAGAAAGAAGAATTTCCTACCAAGTTCCGGTTGGCTATCGGTGGCACGTGGGGTTTCACCCTCCAGGATAGGTGATAGCACATGAGCACCGAGCCCGGGGTCTTCGGGGTCATAACCAACATGCTGCTCGAATGGATCAATTGTCGGCCGACCGGCCGATTGAGCAGCGGATTGAGCAGCAGTATGAAGAGCAGTAATATTGGCCCCAGACGGGCCGGCTTCATCATCTTTCTCTTTTGGAAGGGGAGAGCCTTTGCTGTAAAGTTCCAATGCTGCAGATAAATCCGATGGCTTATTCCCCCTAAGGAACTCCTTCACCAAGGCCTCCTCGTCGACCTCTTCGGAGCCTGACTCGATCTTCCTGATCCTTATCAAAGTTTCCCAGGCCTCAGCTAGGGACTCAAGGTAGCCATCGCCCAAGAATGTTAAGTCGCGATGCATAAGGACGCGGGCTCCATATTCAGCAATAAACAGGTCAAACATGTTTTTGACCTCTTCCCTGCCGGCTTCCGCGGCCGCCTCGAGGCGAGAATCAATCTCCTCCGCAGCCTCTCTTTTGCCCTCCACACGGGCCTCATCCTTCATTTTCTCAACCCCGGCGAGTTCGTCATCGAGCTTTGTTTTCAGGAGTCGGGTAGCAACGATCTCATCACGGTATCATTGTGATTCTTCTTGAGCAGCTACCTTTCCTCCTTCTCCTTGGAGAGTAATTCTTTCAGCTCTTTGACTTGGGTGGCGAGCGCGTCCCTTTCCTTTTGGACAGAGTCTTTTTCTAGGGCGAGGGCACCGCTGCGCTGGACTGCTTCGTCAAGCTCTTTTTTTGTGAGCCGCCTCTAAACGAGTAACTACCTCAGCAGTATCTTTTGCGCTTTGTTCAGCGGCTTCCAGCTTCGACTTATACGAAGCAAGCTCTTCGTCCTGGAGTTTGATGATTTTCTTATCGCTGCCAGCCTCCAGATTCAGACGATCAATCTCGTGTTGACGCTCAACGGATACTTCCGAGATCTTCTCCACCAAGTGCACAAACGCGTCATGTTGAACATAAACGTCGTTATTGCAGGCAATGGCACTCTGCTTCACATGCCCGGGAATATGATGAATGGCCGGGAGGAACTTCAGACCATCGAAGCAAATTTTTGGAAACTTGGCCTTAAGATCGACCATCTTTTCCGCAACAGTTGGGTCCACCGCAGGAGTAGGAGAAGGAGGCTTTGAGAATTCCGCTCTTTTCCGTTGCTCTCGAACTTGCCTTGTACTCGATGAACTGGAGTGTTGTTCTCGAGGAGCATCAGATTGATAACCCTTTTGTAAAGACTTCTCTCTATCCGGCTCAGTTGAAGGAGGAAGATCGCGGGGCTGGGAAGATTGAGAGTGTGCCTTCTTGCGGTGAGACGACTCGCGGGGACGATTGTCCCTATCTTCATAATCGCCTCTGTCCCTGCGTCTGCCTGAACCAGAATCCCGTCCAGAGTGATGAAATACAGAAGAGCCCTGAAGACGATCGAGTCCGTGAGAACGCCCCATATCACCTGCAAAGAATGGAGATAACAACGAGTTAAGAAAAGTCCATGAGATGAGAAAAAACTTGAAGTGTATGATGGAATGCATATGTGCATGTGTGTCCTAGTGTTCCCCCCGATGGACCAGTTCGTTTATCTTTACTAATCGGGGTGTTGTCTCCTTGGACCGGGAGTTGAACTCCCGCATTGCCTCTAGCGGGCGAAGAAAATTTGAGAGCTTCATGATCATCGAACCCGTAATTAAGTAAATCATCGGGAATGGACAGGTTTGACAGACCCCTCAGAGAACTTTCCAAATGCTGTGAGGAAGCCTCTTTCTCAGGCGGGATAGGCGTAACTTTTGAAGTGCCGCCAACTTTCTCCTTTTGAACTGTATATTTTAACTTCTTCTTTCCCTTTGAAGGGGAGGATGACGTCTCAATATCCTGAACTTCGATTGCTGGATTCCAAGCGGGACCCACATTCTCGCCCTGACGATCTGGCCTGTTTTTTCCCTTTACCAGACGGAGGTTTGGGAATGGTGACACCTTCTGGAAGGCTGATCCGACGACCAGGGGCTAGCAAGCCAAACCCCAACAGTGATTCATTTGAAATGATAGTCCGGATGTCTCGATCCTCAACAGGTAGAGCCCTAATGGCTTCAACAGCCTCAGAATATCCTCGGCCTTCCAAACGCGGGTTGATACCTGAAAAGATGAAATGAAGAGTTAGGAAAAGCATGACTCCGATCAAATACGAATAGTGACTCAGCAGAGAGACTTACTGCCTTCAACCCATCTGCTAGCGAAACCAGAAGGGCAGCGCACATAGAACCATTTCTGTTTGTACAGGGCGAATTTACTACATGCCCCTGTCAAGATCTGGCATTTGTGGTATGGCTCGAGGAACATAAAGGAAGGACTGTCTTTCCGTCTCTTAAACATATAAATGTATCTGATATCACCGGCGGTTGGAGGTCTGGAGAAGACGGCCATGAAAAGTAAGTAAGTCCCATATAGAAATGCATGGCCGTTCGGGTGCAGCTGCGACGGAGCTATGTCTATGTACTGCTGTACATCCCGGAGAAATAAATTGAACGGAGGCACGCTGCCCATCCAACACATGAACTTGTTGCAGGTAGTGTACCCGACTGGGGGAAGATGAGGACGATCGTGTCTCGAAGGAACTAACACGTCGGCAAAAGGAATCCCATGAATGGAGCATATCCATCGCAGAGCAGCTTCGTTGATCTTCGAGGCTTGTGAATCGATCGGATTGTCTAGTAAGATTGTTGCCTCCAGAACATCAGGTGCCAAGTTATGAGCAGGAGAAGTCGATGGATTAGAAGTATCAACGGCTCCTTGCCTTGATGACGGCCCAGGCCTGTCGGATATAGTGGCAGAGCTAGATTTTCTCGACATCCCAAATAAATAACGAACCAGGCTAAGTGCTTGAGAGAACTATACTTAAAAAACGTTGAACGTTAGAATTAGCAACACGAGTTTCCCCCCCCCCCACGTGGTGTGTGAACTAGTGCAAGCAATTGTGTACAAGCAATAAGATTTCAAAGATATTAAAATGAGCTTTGAATCGTTGCCTTCGAAGACCGTCATCGCTGACCGTCTCAAAGAGCCCGCCTGGTGGTGGTAACAATTCCAGATCTAGAAAACATGTAATTTATGTAGTATCCGGCTTAAGTCTAATTTGACATTTATAACTGTTCGGCATTTAAATGTTGTTCGGCAATTGCATTGTTCGTCCTAAGAATAGATCAGCATGTATGTTTGTTCGGTTAAGTCATTGTCAAGTGTTCGGCTAAAGGCCTTGTTCGGCTAAAGGCCTCGTTCGGTTAAGTCATTGTCCAGTTAAAGGTTCTGTTCGGCATTCAAAATGTTCGGCCTAAGTACAATGTTCGGTTTTGTTTTGCTCGGTCTAAGTTCTGCACGGCAATTGTACTGTTCGGCCTAAACATGGTTCGACATGTCAGTTGCTCAATATTAATGACGTTCGACATTGATACAGTTCGGCGTCTAAGTGTGTTCGGCAACCAGAGTTCGTTCGACTAAGTTGTTGTTCGGCGTTCTAGTAAGTGTTCGGCCTTAGTTTATTCAGACGAAATACTATTCGGCAGCCTCTATCATTCGGCGCATGACAACATACGCCGAACCATAGCTATGCCTTCCAACACCCTTACCACCTCCAACGTTTTCCTTCTCCTTCTTTTTTGACTTTGGTTTGGCGCGATGGAGCTAAATACAATAGCCACATGTGCAAATACCTCAAATCCTTCCTCCTCGCCTCGCATTATCGTTCGGCAATGAGGGCAACCTACTCGAAAGCTTTCTACATGACAAACTTGACCATCTCATTTGAAACCTATTCGAGTTATACGAGGAGCAGTACCTAGATTGCAGTTAGGAGCTTAGGAAGGAATGTTCAAGTTGTAAATCTATTCGGCTAGAGAAAATTGCAAATCTTGGAAGAGTGACAGAAATGAAAAGGTAAAGAAGAAGGGACGGGAAGGACTTGGTTATATAGAGGGAGGTAGAAGTTGAAAAGGCTATACCCGGTAGAACCGGTCAATACCAGAGTGTTCGGCATCAAAACGAAGTGCCGTTCGGCACATGAGGGCTATCCGGCTTCGAACGTATCGTTCGGCGTCCAAACCACGTTCGTCACGCACCTCCGTCACAGGCATGCTCGAGAAGGCATCATCAAGGAAAATTAAACCAGATTCAAAGCGCATCACGTTCGGCCACGCGATACACTTTGGGGGGCAAGTGTTTCCTGGAGATTTGACCAGGCAACTAGTGCTCGGCATCATGTGACACTCGGCATCTCAGAGTGGCCGGCATCCAATAGTGTTCGACGAAGCACTTGGCATCCAGCGGTGTTCGGCGAAGCACTTGGCATCCAGGAGTGTTCGGCGGAGTGCACGGCATCCAGTGGGACTCAACATCTCAGAGTGGCCGGCATCCGGGAGTGTTCGGCGTAGTACACAGCATCCATAGTGTTCGGCATACAAGACTGCTCGGCATAAAAGAGCGCTCGGCATCAAGGAGAACTCGGCAACGAGAGCGCTCGGCATCAAGTTGAACCTGGCAACAAGAGTACTCGGCGTCCCATGGTACTCGGCGTAGTACTCGGCAACGGCAGTACTCGGCATCCCAAGGTACTCAGCGTAGTACTCGGCAACGGGAGTACTCGGCATCCCAAGGTACTCGGCGTAGTACTCGGCAACGGTAGTACTCGGCATCCAAAAGACATTCAGCATGCACAACTACTCAAGGTAAAAATGTCGTTCGGCCTGCATGCATTGTTCGTTCAAGGGCTTCAGATAGAGACACGTTCGGCCTCAACTGACAATCATCCTGCACTTCCCACACATCCAGCGTACCGTTCGGCATAGAAGGACTGCTCGGCATCAGAGCGTTCGGCATACCAGGATCGGCATGCAGCGACCACTGTACTGGGGCTAGAGTGTTCGGCCATCCAGCCCATTTGGGAAGTCCATCCCATATTTGCCTATAAATAGAGGGGCAGGGTCACAGTGAAAGGGATCCTTTTTTGGGAGAGAACACTGGGGGAAACTCTGCCATTTTCGAGATTGATCTTCTCTACTTAAACAATTTCATTCAAGCATTTGATTCACGAATTGTATTTGTAATCAACTCTAAAGAAGATCAATAAAGTTTAACCTCAAAGTGGACGTAGGCAATTACGCTGAACCACTATAAATTTGGTGTTCTTACTTTCTACAATTAAATTAGCATTGTCTTCTCTGTTTAATTTACTTTCATCACTTATATCTCTACACAATCTTTCTCTACGAGGTTAGTGACCAATTTTGGTGCTAACACTAACAAAGTGTAGCAAAGCTACTGAATGGTCTTTTCACTTCGAAACTCGAAAATAAACGTCGATGATGCGGCCGCCATCACCGAAATTATTTTCCAGCGACAAAGAGAAGAGCACTGATTTCAACATTTTAAAATTCTTTGAAAACGGTTCCTATTTGAAAATACTTTAAATAATATACATTAAAATTCTTTGGAAATAAATTATAGTCAAAATACATTTAAATAATGTGCATTTTAAACCTTTAAAACCATAGTTCGAAATCATTGGAAATTAAATTCTCAAATTCTTAATTTAATTTCATTTCAAATTTCAATCAATTTATAAACAAGTTTATAAATTCATTTATTTATATTATGCAATAGTCAATGGTTTACAAAATAATAAATGAAAATCAAATATTATTATTTCAAACAACAAATTTATTAACAATTTAGTTTCATAATATAATCATACAAAACTTTATTTTATTTACCAAATTTGAAAACGATCTTGTGTCAGTTTGCTCTGCTCAAGTGTTTTGGAAATCCTATCGATAGCGTTGATCAAACGAATCGATCGGAAACCCAAATCAACATCAACAACTCAAGCAACACAATATATTTTAAAACATTTTAAATATTAATTTACAAATACACTTCCTCGCTCGACCATACAAGAATAGATTTCAAAGTAAAGATAGAGGTTCAAATTTGATTAATTCAATCAAAGAAAATTTTGATTTGAGAATAAGTTGGAACGAAAGATAAGATGATTATTTAACCGAATAAGGAAATAGATAATCTTATATAAATCGCGAGCAACCATAGTCGGGTCGACCGTGACTACAAGAATAAGATTGATGTGGAATTCCAAGGTAAATCGACATTCGATCTCAAGAAATAGAATTCAGATATAGCAGGAGATAGATAGCATCGTAAACCGAGGATACAAAAATCTCCAGTAAATCAATGCCTATTGTAAAGGAGTTTCACCCCTTTACAAATCATTCGAAGATTGGCGAGACCGCCGATCTATTATAGATATCATTCAAAATGGAGTTATGGGGTACTCCAGAATTGAAAGAAGACGAATAGTGAGGGACACAAATGAATTTTTTTTTTGGAACCGCAGGGAACGTTCCAAAATTCAAAGGAATCGAGTCAAAAGGAAGAGATTGAAACTCGAATGAGAGTGATTCCGTAAATACATTTACCCTATATGTTAAGTTTTGCCTAGAGCTACCAAAGCTCTGATACCAACTGTAATGACCCGCTATTTTGCACCATTCGCATCCGCACATGTCGGACTTGAATAATTCAGAATACCGCGTTGTTAATTTAAATTTGGCAAAACAGAACATATACAGTAAATAAATAATCACAGATCACAGACACAGAGTAATAATAGCAGTGGAAATAAAAGATAGTAGTTCATGAAGCTACTAGATACATATAAGAGTTAAATAAGGTACAACAGATGTCTCGAATACATAATCAAATACAATATCAGAATACATCACTGGAATCAACTGAATATCTGAAAGCTGGATAGATAGCTGGATCTCCAAGCGAAGCTCCAACTCCAAAGGTGAGTCTCGCATATTGGTACACTCAGTCTGACCCGAGCGTAAAGAAAACACAAAACACTCGAGTCAGGATTAACATTCTTATATCAATAAATCCAACTCAAGTGAAATAGCAATTGAAATACAAGTAACTTAAAGGATGTTTGGAATAACCATTCTTTAAGGATCTGTTAAACTATCTACTATGTAGTAGTGTACGATAAGTAGATAATGCCTATCAGTAATATAAGGTACCAAAATAGTGTTAAGGCATTACCATTATTCCCCTTAACACATTTTATATAAGCGTTATAGTCTATACAGCACTGTAAAGTCCACCGTAAACTAGTGGGCTATTAGGGAATACTCCATAGGTGTGATATCCCGGGATTTTGGGCAATGTGAATTTAATAATATGTATTAATAATTAAATTGATTTGGTAATTTTCCTTATAATTTTAATTTAAATTGGTAATTTAATCTTTTAAAGGTTAATAAATATTTGATTTGGTAATATTAGATCTTTTCTAATAATTTAAATTGGTAAGATTTATTCTTTCCAAGCTAATAAAATTTTATTCTATTTATAATGTATATATTAGTGTATATATATATATATTGTAAATAGGAAGTCTTTGATTTAAATTCAAAAGTTAAAGATTAATTCATTTGTTTTCAAAATATAAGATAATTATCTATTTTTAAAATGTGATAGTTTAAATAAAATTTAGTAAAGGTTTTAATTTGTTTCTTTTAATAAGTATTAAACTAAAAATGGTTTATAAATTTATATATCAAGGATTAAAATAAACTTTCTTTATAAATATCTTTTGAATTTAGAAGGTTTGTAAAAAATAAATAATATAACATAAGTTAATAAAATTCACATTTCATAAATAATAAAATATAGATACTTAAACTAAATAGTTTGTAAATAAATAAATAAAACATGAATCCATATTTACATAATTAATATAACATAAATACTTTTGTAAATAAGGTTTTAAAACATAATTACTTTTATTAATAAGGGTTTAGACATAATTTTGCTTGATTTTAACACTTGTAAGCATATAGAACAAGTTTGGACATTTGTAATGCACTAAAAATTACAAGTGGCAACATTTTCTTTCATTTAAAAATTTAATTTATAGATAAATGTATAGTGAGAAACCAGTTTTCTTTATTTTCTGAGTCCAAATCTTTTTCTGTTTAAATCTTTTCTTCCTCCATCTTCTTTTTCTCTCCATCTTTTCTAAATTCAAAATAAAATCAAATCTGGAAAAGCAGATTC
Organism: Allium fistulosum; assembly: GCA_030737815.1. Taxonomy (NCBI): domain Eukaryota; kingdom Viridiplantae; phylum Streptophyta; class Magnoliopsida; order Asparagales; family Amaryllidaceae; genus Allium; species Allium fistulosum. Next base: position 1,286,386,158 of record CM060904.1, read on the forward strand.
AATTCAATTGAATCAATCTACAAACCAAAAACTATTACAAACCTGGAAACTAAAACCAAAAGCAAAATCAAGCCTGGAATTTAAATCTGCAAGCATTTTATTCAACTTCAACAAATCAAGCATGCAAGGAATTTCAATAACAAAGAAAATCAAAAGCTTTTTCCAGATCAAAGTGCAATTCCAGGAAATAAGAAAATGCCTCTACTCTCTGTTCTTTTTGAAAATTGGTGAGTAAACATTTTTAAAAACAGTTTTTAAAATCTATGATTAAACTTTGATGTATGTGATTGATTTTGTTGTGATGATATATTACTTTATATTAATGATGGTTGTGAATGCATGTTGAAATATGAATTGTATGTGTATATATAAGCTTCCTGAATATATACATCTTCTCTGTTCTTACTTACAAAGTTTAATTTTCTAAAGAAAATTTCATATCTCTTTATTCATGCAAATTTAAGCTTGGATCCTTGAATTCAAATTGATTATAGCAGTGTATTGTTAATTATAAAAATAGAATCAGGATTTTTATTTCAGTAAATCATTTTTAATGGAAATTTACAGTAAGTATAAATTTTATGTCAAAAAATAATTATTCATAATTCTGAAAATTGATTCCAGAAATGGGTTAGTGATAAGAAATGATAAATTTAGGTACCAAAATCATCATTTTTAATTAAGTGATTTCTGAGAATTCAGAGATGAAGAGTTCTTAGGTTTATGGCTTATTCACGGCGATCGGCAAGATGGTCGATGGCAAGACCTTGGTCGAAGGAAGTTGGTAGGAGTACGCACTCAGGAAAAATAGTGGTTGATTTTATTTTTAGCCATGGTGATCGGAATGAGGTGATCTAGGGTTCGGCGTATTGACTTGGGTGTGATGGTTGCTAAGCTTCGTGTGGCGTTGGTGGATCATCGGAGTGAATCGCGAGGGTAGGTAAAGGTTCGTGGGAGTGTAGCATGGCTTTGGGTGGATCGGCAGATGATCTCGAGGTGGGAGGCGTCGTAACGGTGAAGGTTTTCCGGCCATGGTGTTTCCAGTTGATCGAGATTTTTTGCTCGATTTTGTTTGGTTAGGTTTTCGTGAAATCTGGGTTTGGATTCGTGATCGAGGGGTTTCGAGTGGTCAGCGAGGGTGGCCGCGACGATCATCAGATGTCGGCGGAGTTGGTGCACGTGCACGTGTGCACGTTCGTATACCAGGTGTGTTCGACGTTGGGGAAGACGAGTTCGACTCGGTGCAGCTTCGTACTTTTTGATGATTTTCTCGAAGCAGATACGTAGGGGAAGGACTCAAAGACGACTCGGGTTTGCAAAGGGTATGACTCGGGTTGTAATGTTGAGATAATCTGACTTTTAAATAAAGCAATGTTTTTATAAAGGAAGATCAGTTTAAATTTTTAAATGCAGGTTCTTTTAAAATAAAGACAAACTTTGTTTAAGAGAATTTTAATATAATATTTCAAGTTTTGAAATGCTTAAATTAGTTGGGTTTAAAAGTAATTAGCTAAATAAATTTTGAATCTTAAGTCAAGATAGTTTCAATTTAAATATTAGATCATGTTTAAGAAATTTAAACAAGTTTAAATAAGAATGTTTCAAATTAAAGTAATTCAAAGAAATTATAAAGAAATGTTTTAAAATAGATTTCAAATTTATTTTGAATAGATAAGTTTATAGGATATAAAAATTAAGATTTCAAAGATAAATATCTATTTAATTTATTAAACATGATTTTACAGGGTTTTTTAAAAGATTTTAAATATCGAAAAATTTAATGTTTAAATTGTTTGTTTCTTAAGTAAAATTTTATATTTCAAATATATAATTGATTTCTAAATTGGTTTTAATAAAGTTAATAATTGAAATAAGTAATTAAAATAAATAAAGAGTTTATTCTTAATTAGTTAAGTTACGATTAATTAAGGATAATTAATTTTAAGGTTAATTACTTAATTGTAATTAAGGATAATTACTTAATGAAGTAATTAGTAGAAATAAATTAATTAAAGATTAAGTGATGATTAATTGATTAATTAATTAATGTAATTAATTTTAGGTTAATTAATTAGTCTAATTAATTAAGATAATCATTTATGATTAATTAAGTATAATTACTTAGTAAAGTAATTAATGGATAATTACTAAATGTAATTAAGAAAGAGAATTAATTATGGAAGTAATTAAATGGATGTGATTAAGGGTTAATCACTTGATGTTATTAATTAGAGGATTAATTAATATAATTGATTTGAAATTAATTAATTAAAGAGTAATTAATTAATTAAAGGATTAAGGTTAATTAAAAATGTGATTAATTAATAGTTAAGGTAATTAATTAAAAGATAGTAATTAATTAAGGGAGTAATTAAAGATCATTAATTTATGTAATAAATGATGTAATTAAGGGTTGATTAATTAAGATTAATTAATCAATAATAAGTGATTAAAGAATAATTAATTAATATAATTAATTAAGAAGTTAATTTATTAAGGTAAGTCATTACAGGATGGTTAATGACTGTTTATGATTAATTAAGGTTAATTAATGAATGTAGTTAATTAAAGATTAATTATTTAATTAACAAAAAGGTAATTAATTAATGAAGTATTTAGAGGATCCTTAATTTATATAATTAATGAAATTAATCAAGGTTGATTAATAAAAATGATTAATTAAAGTATGATTAATTATAATTAATTGAAAATTTATGCAAATAATTATAGTTAATTAATTAATGGAAGCAAATGAAGGATCATTAATTATTGTAATTAAATGATAGTAATTAAAGGTTAATTATTGTATATGATTAAGGCTAATTACTTGAATGTAATTAAAGTATAATTAATCAAGGAAGATTAATTAAGGAAGATCATTAAGAGATGATTAATAAATTGATATGTAATAAATCAATGAAGCAGGATTAAGATAATCCAAGTGATTAAAGGATAGTAATTAATTTAATTAAAGGTTAATTAAATTGATTAAGAGTTAATCAAACCTGCTTATGGATGATTGATTGATATTGGATGATTGATATTGGATAGTTTGGATATGATATCTCTGATATGTGATATGCGTTGCTTTTTCAGATGATTGGTTGATATAAATTATCTATATGTGATAATGATATTTATCTATCTGTTTATATCATCCTGAATATAAGTTTAAATATTTAAAACCTTTAAACAACTTGGCCTTAAAAGATATGTTTTGGATTTCGATGAGACCGGGATCGGGTTTCCAGATTTGGATATCCGAAAACCACATCGATCCAAATTAACGATAGGTCGTGAATCTCAAATGAAGTGAAGACTCGAGGTGTAAGAACTATTCTTTGTCAGTATAAGTCTGTGGGTGATTCCGTAATGAGTTGACGGAGATAGTACTTATAGGTTCGAGATGAAGATTCAGAGTGCAAGGGTTATTGTCGTTAACTCTGAGGGTGATTCCAAAATGAGTGTAACGAGATAATGCCTTCGGTTTCGTTCGAACCCGGAACGAACTTGTATGGATTGAATGCTTTTAGAACATTGTCAGGAGGGCGATGAGCATTCTAAGATAGATGTGTTCTATAAAGTTAATTGTAGCCTCAAGCCTCATCAACCGGGAATGGCTAAAACAGGGGAGGTGCAGCAAGGTTAAGTAGGTAGCACCCAAGTAGGACGAGATTTTCCCCTGTCTAGAGGTTCCTTTTTATTCGGCTTAGTGTGTGGTTGGTCGCGCCAACTACAGGGTTGTCTTGTTCGGAATTATCCTTAGATGGTTCCGGCCTTGTGTTGCAGGGGATTGAGAGTAATCCTCGGTACGGTGATCTAGGCCCCGTACTGTGACGGGCGATACCCCAGTAGCCCTGCCATTGATGGAAACCCATTCTTCCTACGTGCCCTTATGGTTTTGATTGTATAACCCACTTTGTGGCTAGTATGCTGGAATTTAATAATGTAACAATTTCAGCTATTTCATATTTATTTGAAAATCCTAGACCCTATTATAATATAACTGAATTTCCTATCAAATGTTTTGGTTATCGTAAGGTAAAAACTTTTCCGTGTTTATGTGCGGGAAGTCTTACGAGATACCTTTTCTTTCAAAAGTTTTTTAAAGTTAAACAATTTTAACCGTTTACTCACACCAGACCCATGTCTGACCCAAGTGTTTATTTTCTGTTTTATTAAACTCTTGGGTACTCAATTTTGTATTGAGTAGTCAAGGGATTCAGGTTAGCTTAGACAAATAATGGAGGAGATTTGGAGCAGGTGGCTTCAGTGTGTAGATATATTATGGTTCCGCTGTGTTTGTGTTGAGTCTGTATCTCTGTGATGTTTGAGATGTATGATAGACAGGTGTTTATAACTGTCTAATATGAGATGTATAGGTTGTGTAACTCTGATGTATATGATACTATGTAATATCTTATGTGATATATTATATTTCATTCGTTCCGCTGTGAGATTCTCATATGTTGTTGTTCTTTCTTTTCTATCTTTTCTTCTTCTATCCCTTTCTTTCTTAAATCATGATGCGTCTTTCTGGGCTTAGAAAGTCGGGTCGTGACAGTTGGTATCAGAGCATAGGTTGAGCAAATACCTAAGCGATTGGTTGAGTAAATACCTAGGCTCTGGAGTGGTGTCTATCTTGAGAGAGCGTATTTGTAATTTTTATATAACTATATATATATATATTTCTACCTATTTGTTGGGTTACCTGTCCGGGTTTTCCAACATAAGTTCTAATGGTAGATGGAGTAGTGGTGGGTGTGTAGCACAACTACCACTAATGTTAGAAGCCCTATTGTTGAGGTTGGAAGTGTATCTGTCGAGACTGTAGACCCAATACCGTCTCGAGTAAGTTTGGCAGTATGGTGTAAGGATTTCTCGGATCTTTGAAGGAAATCTTTTTCAAGGTTTGGAGTCCATCATTGAAGTGTAAGCTTGGTTGAGCTCGGGTGAGTGGATTTTCTAAGAGTTTGGATCTGTTGTATAAGCAGAAGTGAGAAATGGTATCTTGGCAACTTTAGGAAGGAGCGGCTGTGTGATGAGACGCGGTATCTATGGATGTTCCCGAAGGAGATGTTCTTTTTTGGAGCAAGATTAATAAGAGTAAGTTGTTAGCGCTTGGTTTGGAGTCCCGAATTTCTTAAGAGATTGTCTGCCCATCTCAAGGGGTCTTTTGTGAAGATTAGTTGATGGTTTTGGAGTTCGAGGAGCTTATGGATTAGAAGTCTTTGGTTAGCTGTGGTAGCAGTTTCAGCTCGGAGATGTTTGTATGCCGACAAGAAAATTTTCTGGCTTAGCAGTGTCCTAGAGATAGAGTTTGGAAGCAGCAGTGTGGCCCGTTTCTCCGATGGTTCAGTAATCTTTGTGGTTCTTCTATCAGCAGTCCGGGTAGATGGTGAAGGCTTTCTTGAAGAGTTAACCTTGTTTGGAAAAGCTTAAGGCTGTTTTAATTGGTAAAGAGAGAACGGTTTCTTTGGAATCCGAACTAGGTAGGATCGCAAAAGTGACTTGCGATTAGTTTGGGAATTCATCTTGGGTAATCTTTTGTCTGAGATTAAGATTTCTCATGAGGTAGTTAGAAGTTTGTGTGCATCTAAAGTTGAGTTCCGTATCAACTTGGTTCCAGAAGCGATACCGATGGTTAGTCTGGTAGTAGGATGGTTCTTAGAGAAAGAAGAGTTGGTGTAGCAGCTCAGAAATTTTTGGAAATGGATTGGTCAGATCTAGTTTGTGCTCGAGTTCATCGACATTCTCGTCTATTTCAGAATCAGAGTTGTGCAGCGAAAGCAAGATAGTAGCTGTGTAAGGAAGGAATTATTTTGGGTTTTCTGGTAAACTTGTGAGGATTAGTTCTTTGATCTACAGGATTGAATGCCATTTTGGATATCTGGAATTCATTGTATTTCACGTATCTCTGAGGGAGTACGTGTATGATTCAACGCTAGTTATAGGATCTGCAGTTCAGATGGATTTGGAAGTTGAGATGGACTTGAGTGTGATCTGACATTCTGTTCAGATTGGTGGATCTAGGGAAGAGAGGAGCTCTGGATCATAGTGGTATTGTTAGATTCTGTAGAGCGAGTATTCCGGTGATTTATACCTGGGAAACTCTAGATAGTATTATGAGATCTATCCTGATTTATATTAGGATAGTTAGTTAGGTTTGTTTGATTGTTTGATTGGTTGCTTTGATTGATAGGGATTGGATGATAGGTATGTGGTTGCTGTTTTAAAATCTTTGCTGGATTATTAAATTAACTTTGCTTTTAATTTCGGGGACGAAATTATTTTAAGGGGGAAGGAATGTGATATCCCGGGATTTTGGGCAATATGAATTTAATAATCTATATTAATAATTAAATTGATTTGGTAATTTTCCATATAATTTTAATTTAAATTGGTAATTTAATCTTTTAAAGGTTAATAAATATTTGATTTGGTAATATTAGATCTTTTCTAATAATTTAAATTGGTAAGATTTATTCTTTCCAAGCTAATAAAATTTTATTCTATTTATAATGTATATATTAGTATATATATATATTGTAAATAGGAAGTCTTTGATTTAAATTCAAAAGTTAAAGATTAATTCATTTGTTTTCAAAATATAAGATAATTATCTATTTTTAAAATGTGATAGTTTAAATAAAATTTAGTAAAGGTTTTAATTTGTTTCTTTTAATAAGTATTAAACTAAAAATGGTTTATAAATTTATATATTAAGGTTTAAAATAAACTTTCTTTTTAAATATCTTTTGAATTTAGAAGGTTTGTAAAAATAAATAATATAACATAAGTTAATAAAATTCACATTTCATAAATAATAAAATATAGATACTTAAACTAAATAGTTTGTAAATAAATAAATAAAACATGAATCAATATTTACATAATTAATATAACATAAATACTTTTGTAAATAAGGTTTTAAAACATAATTACTTTTATTAATAAGGGTTTAGACATAATTTTGCTTGATTTTAACACTTGTAAGCATATAGAACAAGTTTGGACATTTGTAATGCAATAAAAATTACAAGTGGCAACATTTTCTTTCATTTAAAAATTTAATTTGTAGATAAATGTATAATGAGAAACCAGTTTTCTTTATTTTTTGAGTCCAAATCCTTTTCTGTTTAAATCTTTTCTTCCTCCATCTTCTTTTTCTCTCCATCTTTTCTAAATTCAAAAGAAAATCAAAACTGGAATAGCAGATTCAATTCAACTGAATCAAGCTACAAACCGAAAACTACTACAAACCTGGAAACTAAAACCAAAAGCAAAATCAAGCCTGGAATTTAAATCTGCAAGCATTTTATTCAACTTCTACAAATCAAGCATGCAAGGGATTTCAATAACAAAGAAAATCAAAAGCTTTTTCCAAATCAAAGTGCAATTCCAGGAAATAAGAAAATGCCTCTGCTCTTTGTTCTTTTTGAAAATTGGTGAGTAAACATTTTTAAAAACGGTTTTTAAAATCTATGATTAAACTTTGATGTATGTGATTGATTTTGTTGTGATGATATATTACTTTATATTAATGATGGTTGTGAATGCATGTTGAAATATGAATTGTATGTGTATATATAAGCTTCTTGAATATATACATCTTCTCTGTTCTTACTTACAAAGTTTAATTTTCTAAAGAAAATTTCATATCTCTTTATTCATGCAAATTTAAGCTTGGATCCTTGAATTCAAATTGATTATAGCAGTGTATTGTTAATTATAAAAATAGAATCAGGATTTTTATTTCAGTAAATCATTTTTAATGGAAATTTACAGTAAGTATAAATTTTATGTCAAAAAAATAAATATTCATAATTCTGTAAATTGATTCCAGAAATGGGTTTGTGATAAGAAATGATAAATTTAGGTACCAATATCATCATTTTTAGTTAAGTGATTTCTGAGAATTCAGAGATGAAGAGTTCTTGGGTTTATGGCTTATTCACGGCGATCAGCAAGATGGTCGATGGCAAGACCTTGGTCGAAGGAAGCTGGTAGGAGTACGCACTCAGGAAAAATAGTGGTTGATTTTATTTTTAGCCATGGTGATCGGAATGAGGTGATCTAGGGTTCGGCGTATTGACTTGGGTGTGATGGTTGCTAAGCTTCGTGTGGCGTTGGTGGATCATCGGAGTGAATCGCGAGGGTAGGTAAAGGTTCGTGGGAGTGTAGCATGTCTTTGGGTGGATCGGCAGATGATCTCGAGGTGGGAGGCGTCGTAACGGTGAAGGTTTTCCGACCATGGTGTTTCCAGTTGATCGAGATTTTTTGCTCGATTTTGTTTGGTTGGGTTTTTGACGCAGCGGCGGAATACAAAAATTGATGATACGATGAAAGTAGCAATCGGTGGATTGAGAAATACTGAAATGCCCAAATCCGTTGATCACGAAGATACCGGACTTTAGCTATCTTTGACACGTTGATCGCGCATGATGCCGTGAGAGAAGATCTACAATTCTTCGACGTTGATCAAGCGCACTTGATTCCGTGAATTGGCTTCAACAATCGTTGATTCGAGCGCACTCGAATGCCGAAGGTGGAGATATGAGATAACACTCAACTACCAATTTTAATGGTGGCACAAAAGCACACAAAAGAAATTTTATTCAAATTCAACAACCTCTTTTACAATGACATCACGTCCCTATTTATAGGGTTTACAACACGACACAACGACTTAAGAAAATTACAACACTTCACAATGACTTACAACAATTTACACAAACGACATAAAAAAGCAAAGTACAATGACTTTTCAACAGTGCTTCAGCGACCTAAAGAAACAAAATAAACGACTTAAGATAACTCGGCAGCGACATAAGCACTTCTCGCGACTTATGGAAGCACGACAACGATCTAACACTCACTGACTTAAGAAGTTTGCGACCTTACTTTTGCGGCATCAGTTCAGCGACTTAAGAAGATAAGGAGCAGCGATTTATCTTTACGCGACTTAACTAGGTCATATTTAGTTAGGTCAGAATTTGTGAGATCGAAGCTCGTTAAGATTTAGGTCGTAGCTCGTTGGAGCATCTCGCGACCTAGGCTGGAAACCATTGCGACCTTCTGGGGCTTCGCGCGCGCGACCTATGGATTTGGAGCGACCTACTGGCGATGACGACCTAAGAGCGTCGCGACATAAACAACATCGCGACCTACTGAAGCTCGTGATTGGTACGTCGTTTGCGACATAGGTTTCTGCAATGGCTCTATTTTCGCGATCTAGGGCTTTGTTTGACTTTAGGAGGAGGAGCGACCTAGGGCATATCACGGGCGCTCTTCTTCTTCCTGACTTCGATCGCGACCTGAGGTAAGTCGCTCGTCTTCTTCATCTTCTTCGCGATTTAGGAAGGTACGCGCTGCATCATCCTCCCCTTGTTGGAAAGAATTCGTCCCGAATTCAGATGTTTTCCTTCTTCGAGATGTTGTCTTCCATTCATTATCTGGTCTGATGCGGCTCTGGTGATAACCACTCTTGAGATTGATTTTGTCTTGACCCTTTGAAGATGCGGCTCGACATAAGGAACGCATTGTGTAACATAGACGTTGCATTAGGCAGGCGACATAAGGAAGTGATCTGAGGGAGATGACATATGAAAAAGTGTGGCATGAACAAAGCACTAGGTGCCATATCCAATTTATGTAGCACAAAACTTCATAAGAATAGTGTCGTATACCATATTGCTTGTGCCAATAGGAAGATGTGATATAGAACCAAAACGTGTCGAAAATGCGAGACGATATAAGGAAGTTTAAAATCACGGAACGACTTAGGAAATCACGACCGAAAAAATGTGAGGACTCATACTCAGATTCTCGTCTTTCCTGATCTCGTTCAGGTGTGTCATCATTTAGAATATTCCCTTGATGTGTTGCATCAATTTTCCCTGACTGAAATGAATTCCCTCTCACTCCTCCTTCAACATGTTTATTCTCATGAAACGATTCCACACAATTGACGTTGATAACGTTAGTAGTGCGGATCTGATCAGGCAATTCCAACTGACAATCATTCTCTTCATCTTGTCTTTTCAACTCTTCCTGTTCTTTCAGATTATGAAGATCATACGATCCCTTTAGTAGAATAGTGTCTGGTACCAGTTCAGTGTGAGGTTGAATGTCCTGTAGTGGTGGTAACTCTTTAGGTAGTTCCTCAGGATATTCGACTTCAGACTCATTGAATTCTGACCCAACTTCCTCGAAAACCTCAAGATCTTTACTTGTTCCTTGCTCGGTCAACACAAGCAATTTATTTCTAATTTTCACAGACTCTTCCAAAAATACAAGATTAGTCCCTTCAAGCAGTTCCTCAGAAATCTCATCTTCACACTCCTCAAATACTTCAATCTCTTCGGGATTCTCAAAGTCAGAACTTTCTCCAAATTCAATCAACGTTGATAATTCATCACTATCTTTCATTTTATTGACGAGCTCTTTCAAAGACAATAAACTCTATGATTCTGCCTTCGCTTCTGTTTCACTTTTACTTTGTTCGGGCTTCTCGGGGATTATGGAATTAACACTTAGCGGCCTCTCGTCCATAAGCTCAGGTTTTAAATAAGAATCCTCCATCATCAAGTAACTTCCCTCAACTCCGAACACACTTTCTTCTTCCATACTATCGACATCCATCTTGGGTGATGAAGAATAATCAACTTCTACATCCACATACTTTGCCTCAATTTCTTCATCATCATCAAATTTCGGCGGTTGATAAAAGTCAAATTCAGCAGTCCTCCTCAACAAGTTACATCCTTCATCTCCTGACAAAACTCCTTCATCGTTGTCAAATTTTGGTGGTAATTCTTCGAACGATTCTTTAGGACCGATTTCTTCAAACTCTTCTAACATTGGTTTAACCTCCTCAGGAGTTTTAAGCTCTTTACTTGCCTCATACCTAACCAACGCTTCATCACTACCTTCTGCTTCTTCAATACTTTCGTTGAAAGATAATGGACTAGTCGGTTCCTCTTCCTCTTCTGGTTCGCTTTCAGTAGAATCATCCACATCCTCGTTTTCACATTCTTCTACAACTAAGGCTTTCATCTTAGGCTCTGTACATTTAATACCTCTATGGTCAGACTCCTGATAATGATAGCGCTTAAATTGGTCATCAACATTTGTCTTCGTGATTCCATGTACAACGGGTTTGTTGACTTTCTTAGAATCATTGATACTGCAATTAACACCTTTATTCTGATTGCTGGGGTTTGTAACCACACTCTTTCCTTGACTCCCTTGACTCAACTTCTGCAACTGTTGGTTCACACGAGTTTGATAATTATATGGTAAGAAATTTGCCTTCATTATCCTTTTCATCCTATCCCACTTGACAATTTTGGATTTCTTCATTCTCTCTCTGGTTGATTTAGTTTGTTGCCACCAATCCATAGCTCTTCCTTTCAATCTGGTAGCAACTAACTTAACTTGACGATCCTCAGACACGTTGTTGAGTTTAAAAATCTTTTCAACCGTTGATAACCAATCCAAGAATTCCTCTACTTGTAGACCACCTCGGAATTCTGGAATTTCCGTATCCTTCCTTGATTCCCGTGTATGACCATTCTCTTCAACATTTCTATATCGATTTTGTCCTTGACCTGGATATTGAAAGTGAACACGATCACCATAACTATCTTCTTCAAAATTAGATGAGCTTCGATGTCGATTATGAACATTGACTCTTCTATGACCATGCACGTCCTCTCTACTTCTTCCTTCCTCTACTTGACATCTTTCATAATCACAATATGACTCATGTTTGTAACCACGATAAGCTCTTCTTTCTTCATTCCGATAATCACGATTGTCTCGAACTCCACGATCTCGATTTATCGACAAAGATGATTCTCTTCTTTCTCTATCATAATGTGGCAACACTCTCCTTTGATTTCGATTCATTTCAAACTTCATTCTCTCCACTTTCTCGAAATCCTTGTTGAATCTCTCATCGATACATTGCTTCATCTGTTCAGGATCTTCACTCCCATACAAATCTACAGCACTATGATGACGGTTAACATATCTCGGAGGCATGATCAAATTATCAACAAATCCAAACACAAACTTCACTTTGATCCAAAAAATCTCGAATCAAACTTCCCCACTTGTTTGAAATCTCACGAACACCGCAAATAAACAAACAACTTAATTCGAACTCCAAAACTTCAAATCTCAAAATTGACGCCCAATGAACTTGAACAAATCTCCCACAAACTTGAACAAGTTCTCTTCTATCTCACGACTTGACTCTACTCTTCTCCTTGGTTCGGCTGAAGTTGAACAAGCACTTCTTCTCGGTCCAACAGGCTCGTCTTAGCTATGATTGGCTAAGTCTTGCTTTGATACCAAATGATGCAGCGGCGGAATACAAAAATTGATGATACGATGAAAGTAGCAATCGATGGATTGAGAAATACTGAAATGCCCAAATCCGTTGATCACGAAGATACCGGACTTTAGCTATCTTCGACACGTTGATCGCGCACGATGCCGTTAGAGAAGATCTACAATTCTTCGACGTTGATCAAGCGCACTTGATTCCGTGAATTGGCTTCAACAATCGTTGATTCGAGCGCACTACCAATTTTAATGGTGGCACAAAAGCACACAAAAGAAATTTTATTCAAATTCAACAACCTCTTTTACAATGACATCACGTCCCTATTTATAGGGTTTACAACACGACACAACGACTTAAGAAAATTACAACACTTCACAACGACTTACAACAATTTACACAAATGACATAAAAAAGCAAAGTACAACGACTTATCAACAGTGCTTCAGCGACCTAAAGAAACAAAATAAACGACTTAAGATAACTCGGCAGCGACATAAGCACTTCTCGCGACTTATGGAAGCACGACAACGATCTAACACTCACTGACTTAAGAAGTTTGCGACCTTACTTTTGCAGCATCAGTTCAGTGACTTAAGAAGATAAGGAGCAGCGATTTATCTTTACGCGACTTAACTAGGTCGTATTTCGTTAGGTCGAAATTCGTGAGATCGAAGCTCGTTAAGATTTAGGTCATAGCTCGTTGGAGCATCTCGCGACCTAGGCTGGAAACCATTGCGACCTTCTGGGGCTTCGCGCGCGCAACCTATGGATTCGGAGCGACCTACTGGCGATGACGACCTAAGAGCGTCGCGACATAAACAACATCGCGACCTACTGAAGCTCGTGATTGGTACGTCGTTCGCGACATAGGTTTCTACAATGGCTCTGTTTTCACGATCTAGGGCTTTGTTTGACTTTAGGAGGAGGAGCGACCTAGGGCATATCGCGGGCGCTCTTCTTCTTCCTGACTTCGATCGCGACCTGAGGTAAGTCGCTCGTCTTCTTAATCTTCTTCGCGATTTAGGAAGGTACGCGCTGCATCAGTTTTCGTGAAATCTGGGTTTGGATTCGTGATTGAGGGGTTTCGAGTGGTCAGCGAGGCTGGCCGCGACGATCATCAGATGTCGGCGGAGTTGGTGCACATGCACGTGTGCACGTTCGTATACCAGGTGTGTTCGACGTTGGGGAAGACGAGTTCGACTCGGTGCAGCTTCGTGCTTTTTGATGATTTTCTCGAAGTAGATACGTAGGGGAAGGACTCGAAGACGACTCGGGTTTGCAAAGGGTATGACTCGGGTTGTAATGTTGAGATAATCTGACTTTTAAATAAAGCAATGTTTTTATAAAGGAAGATCAGTTTAAATTTTTAAATGTAGGTTCTTTTAAAATAAAGACAAACTTTGTTTAAGAGAATTTTAATATAATATTTCAAGTTTTGAAATGCTTAAATTAGTTGGGTTTAAAAGTAATTAGCTAAATAAATTTTGAATCTTAAGTCAAGATAGTTTCAATTTAAATATTAGATCATGTTTAAGAAATTTAAACAAGTTTAAATAAGAATGTTTCAAATTAAAGTAATTCAAAGAAATTATAAAGAAATGTTTTAAAATAGATTTCAAATTTATTTTGAATAGATAAGTTTATAGGATATAATAATTAAGATTTCAAAGATAAATATCTGTTTAATTTATTAAACATGTTTTTACAGGGTTTTTTAAAAGATTTTAAATATCTAAAAATTTAATGTTTAAATTGTTTGTTTCTTAAGTAAAATTTTATATTTCAAATATATAATTGATTTCTAAATTGGTTTTAATAAAGTTAATAATTGAAATAAGTAATTAAAATAAATAAAGAGTTTATTCTTAATTATTTAAGTTACGATTAATTAAGGATAATTAATTTTAAGGTTAATTACTTAATTGTAATTAAGGATAATTACTTAATGAAGTAATTAGTAGAAATAAATTAATTAAAGATTAAGTGATGATTGATTGATTAATTAATTAATGTAATTAATTTTAGGTTAATTATTTAGTCTAATTAATTAAGATAATCATTTATGATTAATTAAGTATAATTACTTAGTAAAGTAATTAATGGATAATTACTGAATGTAATTAAGAAAGAGAATTAATTATGGAAGTAATTAAATGGATGTGATTAAGGGTTAATCACTTGATGTTATTAATTAGAGGATTAATTAATATAATTGATTTGAAATTAATTAATTAAAGAGTAATTAATTAATTAAAGGATTAAGGTTAATTAAAAATGTAATTAATTACTAGTTAAGGTAATTAATTAAAAGAGAGTAATTAATTAAGGGAGTAATTAAAGATCATTAATTTATGTAATAAATGATGTAATTAAGGGTTGATTAATTAAGATTAATTAATCAATAATAAGTGATTAAAGAATAATTAATTAATATAATTAATTAAGAAGTTAATTTATTAAGGTAAGTCATTACAGGATGGTTAATGACTGTTTATGATTAATTAAGGTTAATTAATGAATGTAGTTAATTAAAGATTAATTATTTAATTAACAAAAAGGTAATTAATTAATGAAGTATTTAGAGGATCATTAATTTATATAATTAATGAAATTAATCAAGGTTGATTAATAAAAATGATTAATTAAAGTATGATTAATTATAATTAATTGAAAATTTATGCAAATAATTATAGTTAATTAATTAATGGAAGCAAATGAAGGATCATTAATTATTGTAATTAAATGATAGTAATTAAAGGTTAATTACTGTATATGATTAAGGCTAATTACTTGAATGTAATTAAAGTATAATTAATCAAGGAAGATTAATTAAGGAAGATCATTAAGAGATGATTAATAAATTGATATGTAATAAATCAATGAAGCAGGATTAAGATAATCCAAGTGATTAAAGGATAGTAATTAATTTAATTAAAGGTTAATTAAATTGATTAAGAGTTAATCAAACCTGCTTATGGATGATTGATTGATATTGGATGATTGATATTGGATAGTTTGGATATGATATCTCTGATATGTGATATGCGTTGCTTTTTCAGATGATTGGTTGATATAAATTATTTATATGTGATAATGATATTTATCTATCTGTTTATATCATCCTGAATATAAGTTTAAATATTTAAAACCTTTAAACAACTTAGCCTTAAAAGATATGTTTTGGATTTCGATGAGACCGAGATCGGGTTTCCAGATTTGGATATCCGAAAACCACATCGATCCAAATTAACGATAGGTCGTGAATCTCAAATGAAGTGAAGACTCGAGGTGTAAGAACTATTCTTTGTCAGTATGAGTCTGTGGGTGATTCCGTAATGAGTTGACGGAGATAGTACTTATAGGTTCGAGATGAAGATTCAGAGTGCAAGGGTTATTGTCGTTAACTCTGAGGGTGATTCCAAAATGAGTGTAACGAGATAATGCCTTCGGTTTCGTTCGAACCCGGAACGAACTTGTATGGATTGAATGCTTTTAGAACATTGTCAGGAGGGCGATGAGCATTCTAAGATAGATGTGTTCTATAAAGTTAATCGTAGCCTCAAGCCTCATCAACCGGGAATGGCTAAAACAGGGGAGGTGCAGCAAGGTTAAGTAGGTAGCACCCAAGTAGGACGAGATTTTCCCCTGTCTAGAGGTTCCTTTTTATTCGGCTTAGTGTGACGACCCGACTTTCCACTCCCGGAAAATCGCATCGACAGTAAGAAAGAAAGGGGTGAGAAATAGAAAAGAGAAGAAGAGAAAAGAAAACAACAACAGATACTCACAGCGGAAACGAAACGAAATATAATATATCACATAAATATTACATAGTATCATATACATCATCTATCAGAGTTACACAGATTACACATCACATACTAGACAGTTATAAACATCTGTCTAGTTATTACATCTCAACACAATACAGATCAATACAAAGATCAACACAGCGGAAAACTACTATCTATATCTACAACGCCGAAGCCTCCTGCTCCATTGCTCCTCCAGATTACTCGTCAAAGCTAAACCTGAATCCCTTGGCTACTCGTAAAAATTTGAGTACCCAAGAGTTTATAAAACAGAAATAAACAACTTGGGTCAGACATGGGTCTGGTGTGAGTAACAGGTTAAACTTGTTTAACTTCAAAACCTTTTGTAAGAAAAAGTATCACGTAAGACTCCCCACCAATAAATATGGGTAAGTTTTTACCTTACGCTAACCAAAACATTTGATAGGAAATTCGATCGTATTATAATAGGTCTAGGGTTTTCAAGTAAAATACAGAAATAGCTGGAATGCTTACATCTCACGTTCCAACATAGTTGGGCACAACTAAAACGTACGGCACTTATTGGAGTTTGGATTCCATCAATGGCAGGGCTACCGGGGTACCGTCCGTCACAGTACGTGGCCTAGATCACCGTACCGAGGATCACTCCCAATCCCCTGCAACACAAGGCCGGAACATCCCTTACTGGATAATTCCCGCACAAGATACCCCACGGTTGTCATGATTCAACCGCACACACTAAGTCGAAAATAGAAAGGGACATCTAGACAGAGGTCATCTTGTCCTACTTGGGTGCTACCCACTAACCTTGCTGCACCTCCCCTGTTTTAGCCATTCCCGGTTTGTGAGGCTTGAGGTCACGATTACCTTAGAAAGAACACATCTATCTTAGAATGCTCATCGTCCACCTGACGATGTGCTGAAAGCATTCAATCCATACAAGTTCATTCCGGGTTCGAACGAAACCGAAGGCATTATCTCGTTACACTCGTTTTGGAATCACCCTCAGAGTTAACGACAATAACCCTTGCACTCTGAATCTTCATCTTCACTTGATTCACGACCTATCGTTAATTTGGATCGATGTGGTATTCGGGTCTCCAGACCTGGAAATCCGGTATACGGAAACCCGATCCCGGTCTCATCTAAATCCAAAACGTATCTTTTAAGGCCAAGTTGTTTTAAAGGTTAAAACAATTTAATTCAATTATCTTTATACACTTAGAAAGATAATTCACAATAGATAATCAACATTACCAATATCATCAGATAATCCATATTATCATAATTCAACTAAACATCCATATCACATAGCATATATCTCATCAGAGATATCAATCAAATGCAAAGCATTCAGTATTATCATCTATCCATAAGTAATGATCTATATCATCTCTAATTAATTTAAAGTTAATTAAATTAATTACTTTTATTTTATAAATCCTTCTTACTTAAACATTTATTAATTACAAATTAATTAATTATCCTCTAATTACCTTTTTCAATTAATCATCTTTGATTAATTATCTTTTAATTACCTTCAAGTTATTTATCTTTAATCAATTCTCAAATTAATTAACCTTAACCACTTATAGTAATTAACCTTTAATTACTTCATAAATTAATTTACTATAATTAATTAAATTAATCACTATAATTAATTATATTAAACCTTAATTAATTACATTAATTAATCACTTCATTTATTAATTATACTTAATTAATCAATCTTAATTACATCATTAATTATATTAATTAATGATCCTTAATTACAACTTAATTATTAATTACTTAAATTAAATTAATTACATTAAGTAATTAACTTTAAATTAAACAACATTTATTAATCACCTTGATTAATCTCATTCAGTAATTAACTACTCTTAATTACTTTCATTTACTAAATTAATTCTCCTTAATTAATTTCTTTTAATTAATCCCTTGATTAATTAACAAGTAATTAAACTCAAATTACTTCCATTAATAAAATCATTATTCACTTAATTACTTCCAGTAATTATCTATTATTTACTTCCCTAAATAATATACCTTAATAATTACAATTTAGTAATTATTATCAAATCATCTCTTGATTATTATAAATTAATTAAACTTAATTAATTAACTTAACTGATCAAATTAACTTCAATTAATTACAATAAGTAATTAATTCTTAAATACTTCCATTAAGTAATTCCATTTAAAACAAATTCTATAATTGATTATTCTTAAATTAATTAATCTAATTAATTATTAAAATTAACCACATTAATTAATTATTTAATAATCCATAGTTAATGACTTCATTAACTATTAATAACTCTTTAATTACTTTTCTTAAGTAATTAACTTAGATTAATTATTATTAATTCCAAATTAATAAATCTTAATAACCAATAAATTAATCTCTAATTATTTAATTAATTAAGTGTTAACCATAACTTAATTAATATTTAATTACTTTATTAATTAATTCTTAATCATTAATTAATATTCTAATCAATAATCCTTAATTATAATTTAATCATTCCAAATCAATTTACCTTTAATCATACATTAATTTGTTTAAACCATTAATTACCTATTTAATTAATTCAAATGATAAATAAATCAATTAAATTAATTATTCATTGAATTTCCTTATAATTTAATGAACACACATTTCTAATTACTTTAAGATAAAACATTTTCTTATCAAAGGTTAAATTATCATTCTTAAATACATTTGAAAACATCCATTTTAATTTAACTTTTAAATTTCATTTTAAATTCTAGATTTAAAATGAATACTAATTTGTTTAAACAAAGTTTAAATACCAATTTAAAACTTCTACATGTTGAAGAATTATATTTATAAAAGAATTTTACAAAGGGTTTAAATCAAATTCCTTTTTAATTTTAAACAATTAAACATAACTAACATTTAAAACATTTATTTCCAATCTAAGTTTTAAAAACAAACTTGAATCTATACATTAAAACTTTGATTTAAATCCCTGTTTAAATATTACTTCACAAATTTGAATTCAGTTTTAAATTTAGTTTAAAGTTTTTAAACAGACAGTTTCTTTCTAAAAACCTGGCAACAACTTCAACTCGAACACACACTAAATCTTCGAGTCGTACCCTCTAAAAACCCGAGCATCTCACAAAACAACTCGAGTACGAACTCAAGTAACCCTCTGTTAAAACCCAGGCTCACCAGAAATTCGATCGCGTGCACGTGCACGGTCATCAGCGTCCACTCCGTCCATCCACGACCACTCCACCACATCGACGTTCATCCACCAACCAATCTACGATCATCACTTCATCGATTACTGCTCGAATTCGAAATTCGATCATCTCCCAGGCCTGGAACTCATCAGTTCGAATTTGCCAAAGCCTGTCATCACCCAAAGCTCGCCGTTCCGATCATCTGAGGTCCACCCACTCCGGCCTCGAACTCTACCACACACCAACTATCCAATTCCCAAATATCATAGCACTCGATTCATCCTTCATCCTGAAATGACCCAATTCTTAAAACCCATAAAAACTAGGGTTTAACCATTAAAATTCAAACTGCATCCATTCTAATAAGTTTTAACCACTTCTCTAATTTTTCTGAGCATCTCCTATACCTTCTTCATCACTCAGAAGAATCCCAAGACTTCTCAATTCATGAATCAACATAATTTACTAAAAATTCATTTTTAGTTCAATTCTAAATGGCAATTTTAACTAACACCTAAAAATATAGATTCTTAATTTAAAAATCTAGTTTTTATTATTACTTTGGTTTTATGATATTGAATCACAAGTTTAACATATTTGAGTTTTTCACTTTTATATATATGCACAGATATATTTTGGTTACAGAGAAACTTAACTTTATTTATTTTTTTGACTTAATTTAAATTTTTAAACATTAGTATATAATAAATCAAACAATTCTTGTTTGTAAATTAAGTCCTAAACAAAACTAGATCAAGTGATAAGGAATTTCGAATAGAATTTTAAGCCTGGCAACCAAAACAAGAACAGAGCAATCAATACATCATATTGTCACAGCAGATTCCACTATACATACATGCAATACATATTTGTCACAAAGATTTAACATGCAACTTATTTATAATTTAAACTTTAGAAATAGTGATGTTACTCACAGATTTGAAAAGGCAGAGCAGAGCATCTAATTGTTATAGCAAACACACTATAAACATTCACATCAGAAACTCATTTATACTTGCAATACTTATTCATTTCAACTATATTAGCAAGCAACCATATTTTACTTTAAGTTTTTAAAAGTTACTCACCTGAAACAAATGAGGACAGAGCCTTGATTTTGAAAACTGTTTTGAAGACTTGAAAATATAATGCCAAATCTTCTTTGCTTTTGATAAAACTTGTGATATTGTTGTTTTAGACTTGCATGCAGACTTGAACAAATCCAGACTCCTTTTTACTTTTGAATATAAACTTGCATGTAGGCCATTTGGAACTTGAACTAGCTTCAGATTTAAATCTTTATATGCCCAGATTCAAAGATATGTAGAGGCTGCTTATTTGATGATTAAATTTGCATGCAGGCAAATCTTTTGTATTCGAAAATGGTTTACAGAGGATTTGCTTGCTATGATTAAGGAGGGGTTTCAGATTTGATTCGGTTGAAGAAGATTTACAGGGGTTTGATTTTGTATTGGATTATTGAGAGTTGTTACTGATTTGTTTCAGCTGAAAACAAATCTTCTTAATTTTGAAAAAAATGAAGATTAGAAAAGAAGATAAAGGAGTGAAGTATGTGTTTATATAGGATAAAATGGTTTATTTATGAATTAAAAGAAAAATCAAAAATAAAAGAACACTTGTCATAAACATTGATTACTTAAATTACACTTGTTAAAATGAGTCATTAGATAAAGACACATGTCTTTTAAGTATTTATCTTATTTCTATTTATTTTAAAGTAATTAAAAAGCCTTTTTCTTATTTATAAAATACTTATCTATATATATTTTACTTTTTAAAGAAACAAAACAAATTATATTTTAAAATAAAAGTTTATACAAATATTCTAAAATCCAAAACAATTTAAATATTTATTCTCTTGAATTTCAAAACTTAATTTCAAATTCAATTTAAATTAAATCCTAAGATTCAATTTAAAAGTTAAGTTATATATATACATATATAACTATTCATTCAATTAAATAAAAATTCCATATTCTATAAAATCCATTCATATTAATAAAAATAATACATTATACTTATTATTTGAAATTAACATATTTGATATTAAATAATTTATATAAGAGATTATATTATCAAGTGATATTTTAAAAAGAAACAAAACAAACCATTTTTGTTAACTCTTATATATTTTTAACTTAAGTAAAAATATCTTAAGCAATTAAAATATTTACCTAAAGTATATTTAAAACTATAAAGTTACTTATTTAAATAACCTTGAAAAGTCATATTAAATTAAATTTAAATTTCCAATTTGCCCAAAGCTTTCTATTTACAATATATACAAATAAATATATATATTCAAATAGAAAATATCTTATTAACTTTTAAAAGATAAAATCACCAATTAATACTAATTTAATCAGATTGTTAAATTAAATTCAAATCTTATTATCAAAGATCATCAATATCAATTTAATTATTTAACAGATTATTAAATTGATATTGTTAAAATTTCCGGGATATTACATTCCTCCCCCCTTAAAATAATTTCGTCCCCGAAATTTAAACAAAGGTAATTTAATAATCTTATTAAAGATTTTAATTCAAAACACAAGCATATACTATCATCCATATGCTAACAACCATAGCAACCAATTCATCCAATCAATCAAATCTAACTATCCAGACAAAATTCTAGATAGAATTCCTCGAGTTTCCCCAAGTATATATATACCGGGATACTCGCTCTACAACAATCTAAACTACTAAGCTATAGATCTCCTACTCATCTAGATCTACAGAACTAAACAGAATATCAAACTACAGACGAGTCTGACTCAACTACCAAACTTCCATAACTGCAGATTCTAAAACCAAAGATAGATCTTACACGTACTCCCTCAGAGATACGTAAAACTCAATGAATTCCAATTATCCAAACTGGCAATTCAATCAAGTAGACCAATTACTTATCCAAATCAGAACACCGAAGAGATCCAAAACACAACTCTACTTCACAACTATCAGTAGATTCCAGACTTATTTCCCCTATCCAGAGATACACTCCCAACTGCTTTCGCTGCTCAACTCTGATCTGAGGTAGAATACAAGCACCGACTGGACAACTCATTCCAGAAATATGGTTCACTGAATCTATAAAGAAAACTCAGATACTCCATCAAAACTTGAGTTGCTTCACCAACTCCATCTCTAGGAAAACATCCTTCAACTAGGCTGAACTACCGGTACTACTCCTGGAATCCAGTTGATAAGAAAACTCAATCTTCAAATGCGGACAACTTCTGACTTCCTTGAAGACATCCAGAAAAAACTCTGATAACCCAAGAGAACACTCAAACTATCGCAAGTCACTTTTACGATCAACCCAGCCTATTTCCAAAGAAAACTGTTCCTCTTAACAAATCAGAACAGCCCATACTTATCTATCCAATCTATCGAAGAAATGGATCCACTCTGCTGCTTCTGAACTTCACTTCCAGAAAAACTGCTCAGCCTGACAACTTCCTGCCAACACAGAATACTCCGAGTTGCACTGCTGACACTGATGCCAAGGACTTCCTATCCAAAGATCTTCGAGAAACTCGAACTCCAAACCAAACAGAAACACCATGCTGAACTCAGCCTCAATCACCGAAGCATACACTTCTTAAACTCATTCCAAAGAAAACATCTTCGGGAACATCCATAGTCACTGCATCTCATCATACAGCTACTATTACCTGAGGTATCAAGATACCATCACTTGCTTCTGTTCAACCGATAGATCCAAACTCTACTCATCCAACTTTACAGACAAACTCCGAACCTTAACAGGTTTCCTTCAGAGATTCGATGAAATCCTTCATCACAGCAAAACTTACTCGAGACAGTATTGGGTCTACAGTCTCGATAAATACACTTCCAACCTTAATTCCAACCATTGGTAGTCGTGTTTCATACACTACTACCCTATCTACCTTTATATCTTATATTGGAGAACCTGTACGGGTAACCCAACAATATAGGTAGAAATATATATAGTTATATAAAAATTACAAATACGCTCTCTCAAGATAGACATCACTCCAGAGCTAGGTATTCACTCAACCAATAGCTCTGATACCACGTGTGACGACCCGACTTTCCACTCCCGGAAAATCGCATCGACAGTAAGAAAGAAAGGGGTGAGAAATAGAAAAGAGAAGAAGAGAAAAGAAAACAACAACAGATACTCACAGCGGAAACGAAACGAAATATAATATATCACATAAATATTACATAGTATCATATACATCATCTATCAGAGTTACACAGATTACACATCACATACTAGACAGTTATAAACATCTGTCTAGTTATTACATCTCAACACAATACAGATCAATACAAAGATCAACACAGCGGAAAACTACTATCTATATCTACAACGCCGAAGCCTCCTTCTCCATTGCTCCTCCAGATTACTCGTCAAAGCTAAACCTGAATCCCTTGGCTACTCGTAAAAATTTGAGTACCCAAGAGTTTATAAAACAGAAATAAACAACTTGGGTCAGACATGGGTCTGGTGTGAGTAACAGGTTAAACTTGTTTAACTTCAAAACCTTTTGTAAGAAAAAGTATCACGTAAGACTCCCCACCAATAAATATGGGTAAGTTTTTACCTTACGCTAACCAAAACATTTGATAGGAAATTCGATCGTATTATAATAGGTCTAGGGTTTTCAAGTAAAATACAGAAATAGCTGGAATGCTTACATCTCACGTTCCAACATAGTTGGGCACAACTAAAACGTACGGCACTTATTGGAGTTTGGATTCCATCAATGGCAGGGCTACCGGGGTACCGCCCGTCACAGTACGTGGCCTAGATCACCGTACCGAGGATCACTCCCAATCCCCTGCAACACAAGGCCGGAACATCCCTTACTGGATAATTCCCGCACAAGATACCCCACGGTTGTCATGATTCAACCGCACA
The DNA here is from genome assembly GCA_030737815.1 of Allium fistulosum. Classification (NCBI taxonomy): domain Eukaryota; kingdom Viridiplantae; phylum Streptophyta; class Magnoliopsida; order Asparagales; family Amaryllidaceae; genus Allium; species Allium fistulosum. Next base: position 1,286,410,462 of record CM060904.1, read on the forward strand.
CACTAAGTCGAAAATAGAAAGGGACATCTAGACAGAGGTCATCTTGTCCTACTTGGGTGCTACCCACTAACCTTGCTGCACCTCCCCTGTTTTAGCCATTCCCGGTTTGTGAGGCTTGAGTTCACGATTACCTTAGAAAGAACACATCTATCTTAGAATGCTCATCGTCCACCTGACGATGTGCTGAAAGCATTCAATCCATACAAGTTCGTTCCGGGTTCGAACGAAACCGAAGGCATTATCTCGTTACACTCGTTTTGGAATCACCCTCAGAGTTAACGACAATAACCCTTGCACTCTGAATCTTCATCTTCACTTGATTCACGACCTATCGTTAATTTGGATCGATGTGGTATTCGGGTCTCCAGACCTGGAAATCCGGTATACGGAAACCCGATCCCGGTCTCATCTAAATCCAAAACGTATCTTTTAAGGCCAAGTTGTTTTAAAGGTTAAAACAATTTAATTCAATTATCTTTATACACTTAGAAAGATAATTCACAATAGATAATCAACATTACCAATATCATCAGATAATCCATATTATCATAATTCAACTAAACATCCATATCACATAGCATATATCTCATCAGAGATATCAATCAAATGCAAAGCATTCAGTATTATCATCTATCCATAAGTAATGATCTATATCATCTCTAATTAATTTAAAGTTAATTAAATTAATTACTTTTATTTTATAAATCCTTCTTACTTAAACATTTATTAATTACAAATTAATTAATTATCCTCTAATTACCTTTTTCAATTAATCATCTTTGATTAATTATCTTTTAATTACCTTCAAGTTATTTATCTTTAATCAATTCTCAAATTAATTAACCTTAACCACTTATAGTAATTAACCTTTAATTACTTCATAAATTAATTTACTATAATTAATTAAATTAATCACTATAATTAATTATATTAAACCTTAATTAATTACATTAATTAATCACTTCATTTATTAATTATACTTAATTAATCAATCTTAATTACATCATTAATTATATTAATTAATGATCCTTAATTACAACTTAATTATTAATTACTTAAATTAAATTAATTACATTAAGTAATTAACTTTAAATTAAACAACATTTATTAATCACCTTGATTAATCTCATTCAGTAATTAACTACTCTTAATTACTTTCATTTACTAAATTAATTCTCCTTAATTAATTTCTTTTAATTAATCCCTTGATTAATTAACAAGTAATTAAACTCAAATTACTTCCATTAATAAAATCATTATTCACTTAATTACTTCCAGTAATTATCTATTATTTACTTCCCTAAATAATATACCTTAATAATTACAATTTAGTAATTATTATCAAATCATCTCTTGATTATTATAAATTAATTAAACTTAATTAATTAACTTAACTGATCAAATTAACTTCAATTAATTACAATAAGTAATTAATTCTTAAATACTTCCATTAAGTAATTCCATTTAAAACAAATTCTATAATTGATTATTCTTAAATTAATTAATCTAATTAATTATTAAAATTAACCACATTAATTAATTATTTAATAATCCATAGTTAATGACTTCATTAACTATTAATAACTCTTTAATTACTTTTCTTAAGTAATTAACTTAGATTAATTATTATTAATTCCAAATTAATAAATCTTAATAACCAATAAATTAATCTCTAATTATTTAATTAATTAAGTGTTAACCATAACTTAATTAATATTTAATTACTTTATTAATTAATTCTTAATCATTAATTAATATTCTAATCAATAATCCTTAATTATAATTTAATCATTCCAAATCAATTTACCTTTAATCATACATTAATTTGTTTAAACCATTAATTACCTATTTAATTAATTCAAATGATAAATAAATCAATTAAATTAATTATTCATTGAATTTCCTTATAATTTAATGAACACACATTTCTAATTACTTTAAGATAAAACATTTTCTTATCAAAGGTTAAATTATCATTCTTAAATACATTTGAAAACATCCATTTTAATTTAACTTTTAAATTTCATTTTAAATTCTAGATTTAAAATGAATACTAATTTGTTTAAACAAAGTTTAAATACCAATTTAAAACTTCTACATGTTGAAGAATTATATTTATAAAAGAATTTTACAAAGGGTTTAAATCAAATTCCTTTTTAATTTTAAACAATTAAACATAACTAACATTTAAAACATTTATTTCCAATCTAAGTTTTAAAAACAAACTTGAATCTATACATTAAAACTTTGATTTAAATCCCTGTTTAAATATTACTTCACAAATTTGAATTCAGTTTTAAATTTAGTTTAAAGTTTTTAAACAGACAGTTTCTTTCTAAAAACCTGGCAACAACTTCAACTCGAACACACACTAAATCTTCGAGTCGTACCCTCTAAAAACCCGAGCATCTCACAAAACAACTCGAGTACGAACTCAAGTAACCCTCTGTTAAAACCCAGGCTCACCAGAAATTCGATCGCGTGCACGTGCACGGTCATCAGCGTCCACTCCGTCCATCCACGACCACTCCACCACATCGACGTTCATCCACCAACCAATCTACGATCATCACTTCATCGATTACTGCTCGAATTCGAAATTCGATCATCTCCCAGGCCTGGAACTCATCAGTTCGAATTTGCCAAAGCCTATCATCACCCAAAGCTCGCCGTTCCGATCATCTGAGGTCCACCCACTCCGGCCTCGAACTCTACCACACACCAACTATCCAATTCCCAAATATCATAGCACTCGATTCATCCTTCATCCTGAAATGACCCAATTCTTAAAACCCATAAAAACTAGGGTTTAACCATTAAAATTCAAACTGCATCCATTCTAATAAGTTTTAACCACTTCTCTAATTTTTCTGAGCATCTCCTATACCTTCTTCATCACTCAGAAGAATCCCAAGACTTCTCAATTCATGAATCAACATAATTTACTAAAAATTCATTTTTAGTTCAATTCTAAATGGCAATTTTAACTAACACCTAAAAATACAGATTCTTAATTTAAAAATCTAGTTTTTATTATTACTTTGGTTTTATGATACTGAATCACAAGTTTAACATATTTGAGTTTTTCACTTTTATATATATGCACAGATATATTTTGGTTACAGAGAAACTTAACTTTATTTATTTTTTTGACTTAATTTAAATTTTTAAACATTAGTATATAATAAATCAAACAATTCTTGTTTGTAAATTAAGTCCTAAACAAAACTAGATCAAGTGATAAGGAATTTCGAATAGAATTTTAAGCCTGGCAACCAAAACAAGAACAGAGCAATCAATACATCATATTGTCACAGCAGATTCCACTATACATACATGCAATACATATTTGTCACAAAGATTTAACATGCAACTTATTTATAATTTAAACTTTAGAAATAGTGATGTTACTCACAGATTTGAAAAGGCAGAGCAGAGCATCTAATTGTTATAGCAAACACACTATAAACATTCACATCAGAAACTCATTTATACTTGCAATACTTATTCATTTCAACTATATTAGCAAGCAACCATATTTTACTTTAAGTTTTTAAAAGTTACTCACCTGAAACAAATGAGGACAGAGCCTTGATTTTGAAAACTGTTTTGAAGACTTGAAAATATAATGCCAAATCTTCTTCGCTTTTGATAAAACTTGTGATATTGTTGTTTTAGACTTGCATGCAGACTTGAACAAATCCAGACTCCTTTTTACTTTTGAATATAAACTTGCATGTAGGCCATTTGGAACTTGAACTAGCTTCAGATTTAAATCTTTATATGCCCAGATTCAAAGATATGTAGAGGCTGCTTATTTGATGATTAAATTTGCATGCAGGCAAATCTTTTGTATTCGAAAATGGTTTACAGAGGATTTGCTTGCTATGATTAAGGAGGGGTTTCAGATTTGATTCGGTTGAAGAAGATTTACAGGGGTTTGATTTTGTATTGGATTATTGAGAGTTGTTACTGATTTGTTTCAGCTGAAAACAAATCTTCTTAATTTTGAAAAAAAATGAAGATTAGAAAAGAAGATAAAGGAGTGAAGTATGTGTTTATATAGGATAAAATGGTTTATTTATGAATTAAAAGAAAAATCAAAAATAAAAGAACACTTGTCATAAACATTGATTACTTAAATTACACTTGTTAAAATGAGTCATTAGATAAAGACACATGTCTTTTAAGTATTTATCTTATTTCTATTTATTTTAAAGTAATTAAAAAGCCTTTTTCTTATTTATAAAATACTTATCTATATATATTTTACTTTTTAAAGAAACAAAACAAATTATATTTTAAAATAAAAGTTTATACAAATATTCTAAAATCCAAAACAATTTAAATATTTATTCTCTTGAATTTCAAAACTTAATTTCAAATTCAATTTAAATTAAATCCTAAGATTCAATTTAAAAGTTAAGTTATATATATACATATATAACTATTCATTCAATTAAATAAAAATTCCATATTCTATAAAATCCATTCATATTAATAAAAATAATACATTATACTTATTATTTGAAATTAACATATTTGATATTAAATAATTTATATAAGAGATTATATTATCAAGTGATATTTTAAAAAGAAACAAAACAAACCATTTTTGTTAACTCTTATATATTTTTAACTTAAGTAAAAATATCTTAAGCAATTAAAATATTTACCTAAAGTATATTTAAAACTATAAAGTTACTTATTTAAATAACCTTGAAAAGTCATATTAAATTAAATTTAAATTTCCAATTTGCCCAAAGCTTTCTATTTACAATATATACAAATAAATATATATATTCAAATAGAAAATATCTTATTAACTTTTAAAAGATAAAATCACCAATTAATACTAATTTAATCAGATTGTTAAATTAAATTCAAATCTTATTATCAAAGATCATCAATATCAATTTAATTATTTAACAGATTATTAAATTGATATTGTTAAAATTTCCGGGATATTACACTTAGTGTGTGGTTGGTCGCGCCAACTACAGGGTTGTCTTGTTCGGAATTATCCTTAGATGGTTCCGGCCTTGTGTTGCAGGGGATTAGGAGTGATCCTCGGTACGGTGATCTAGGCCCCGTACTGTGACGGGCGGTACCCCAGTAGCCCTGCCATTGATGGAAACCCATTCTTCCTACGTGCCCTTACGGTTTTGATTGTATAACCCACTTTGTGGCTAGTATGCTGGAATTTAATAATGTAACAATTTCAGCTATTTCATATTTATTTGAAAACCCTAGACCCTATTATAATATAACTGAATTTCCTATCAAATGTTTTGGTTATCGTAAGGTAAAAACTTTTCCGTGTTTATGTGCGGGAAGTCTTACGAGATACCTTTTCTTTCAAAAGTTTTTTAAAGTTAAACAATTTTAACCGTTTACTCAAACCAGACCCATGTCTGACCCAAGTGTTTATTTTCTGTTTTATTAAACTCTTGGGTACTCAATTTTGTATTGAGTAGTCGAGGGATTCAGGTTAGCTTAGACAAATTCTGGAGGAGATTTGGAGCAGGTGGCTTCAGCGTGTAGATATATTATGGTTCCGCTGTGTTTGTGTTGAGTCTGTATCTCTGTGATGTTTGAGATGTATGATAGACATGTGTTTATAACTGTCTAATATGAGATGTATAGGTTGTGTAACTCTGATGTATATGATACTATGTAATATCTTATGTGATATATTATATTTCATTCGTTCCGCTGTGAGATTCTCATATGTTGTTGTTCTTTCTTTTCTATCTTTTCTTCTTCTATCCCTTTCTTTCTTAAATCATGATGCGTCTTTCTGGGCTTAGAAAGTCAGGTCGTGACAGGTATAACACAAAACAAATCGTAGTGGTCGCGTATAGGGATACAAGTATGACAAGGCACATGAGGCAATACCCAAGGTAGTGAAACTACCGTTTGCCTGATCCGGACTGGTGAGAACGCATCGCCGCAGCGATCGCAACACCGCGAAACAACACTCCCAAAATCAAGGGTGCACCAATCGACAACAAGTAATGAGTAGTTTCGAAGAAGTGTGTTCGCCCGAGGTAGCTAGCCCCCATTTGGCCCGGCACGGCTCCTGTTTTAGTCATTTCCAATTTGACACTAGTGTCAAGGCTATCCATTATCATTCTCTTTCTTCAGTCATCACGTACATCACTCCAACCACTTCATTCTGGATCACACTCCGCGCATAGTTATTAAAGTGGTATTCGGTTTAGACAGTGAGTATGTCCCTAACCGATTCCGGTCTCTTTAATAACTTTCGTCATTATTACACCGATTGGTCGTTTAATAAATTTCAAAAACCAAATCAATTTCAATTTCAAATAGAATTTGTAAACCAACATTTTATTTGTCTTTCTAAATCAATTTCCATAATTTACGTTTCAAAACTTCCAAATTCATAATTTCAAAATCTTATAATTCAATTTCAATTTCTATTTAAACAATTCAAATATTGATTCAAGTTCATATATAAGTTTCATTCCGAAATCATTTAAATTAATTTAATTTAACATTCCAATATTGATCGATTTTATTCAATATCCATTAAGTAAATTTGTCATTCAAAACAATTTCTATTAAATTTCCAATTCATTAAATCAATTACTTAAGTTCAACTTCATTGTATCAAAACTTACAAATTCGAATTAAATTAAATTCATCAACTCAATTTCATTAAATTACAAGTCTTACATTAATTTCAAAATTTCATATTTTCATTTCTTGTTAAAGAAATTCAATTCCACTTATTTATTTACTTAGTTACCATTTCAAAACTCAATTAATAAAGAAACATAATTTCACTTATTCAAGAAGTTCAATTTCACTTATTAAAGAATTCAATTTTATTTAATTATTAAAAAAATTCAATCATATTTATTAAATAATTTCAAACTTAATTCAATCATTTCTTAATTTAAACAATGTTCTTTCATCAATTACATTGTTAATATTTTGCTTCAGATTTTTAAATTATTAACATTTTCCTTTCATTAAAAATTCAAATTTAATCTTCATTTCAAAACCATATTATTTATTCAAATAAAATCTTCATTTTATTTTTAAATCAAATTTTTGACCAATCGGGTTTTATTTAATTCTCTACCCTAAGTCAAAGTTAAATTTTGGGTATTTATCATTTCAACCCGATTCCAATTCAATTCAAAATCAAAGCAAAGCAAAGGGAACTTGCAGTGTGATAACTAGGATGGTGTAAAAGTAAATAAACAAGCAATAACAACAATCAATAACAATCCAATAATTAATTCAAATAATCCCGAAATAATCGTATTAATTTACATTGTTGTTTGTGTAAATTAATATAATTATTTCTAGAATCTACACTATCATTTCATGTAGATTAAAGATTATTACATTACGGTTCTTCACTAGTCATCCATTTACAATTTTATACATCATCAATTTAAACAACACACATTCAATGGTTCAAGGTGTAATTAACCAAATTTCTACGTGTCAATTAATTCAACATTTAAAGGGGTCATATTATGCAAATGTCGTCAATCAAATTAACACATATATCAAATCTAACTATCCTACGTCAATTTCAATTTCAAATTATTTATCACTTACAACATTAACAATTTAACGTCCAATGTAAACAACATACAATCAATCAATTATCAACCAAACTGAATTATCATCGTTTATAGCATAACATAATAGCACTACACATTCAATTGTTGTCAATTCACATTTGCATAAGTATAAAATGTCAGGTGATATTTACTCACCTCTATGGCTGGAGATTGCAATACAAATGACACAACGGAATCAAAAGCACAATGACAAGACTAGAATTTGTGTGGAGAGCGAGACCCAAGCTATAGATCTTGTGTTACAACCCAAAACAAAACCAAACAAATTATAAATTTCAATGCAACCTTGAAATGATATAACTTTGGAATAAAAACAAATATGAATGCAACGACTTTTACCTTGCTTTCTACATTTGCTTGCACAACCTAGGGGATGTTTTGGCTCAGATTTGGCATGACTTTGGCTCAAGTTTGAACATAGGAATGTATGGCATAAAGGCTAGAACAAGTGGATGAAGTTACAACATAGGAAGGTGAAGAGGTTTTAGGCAACAAAGAGGAGTTTTGGTTCAACAAAGAGGCTCCTCCATGGGGTGTTTGGGGTCGGATAGTGGAGTGTGGGTCAGGTCAGAGGCTAGAGGGGTGTGTGGTGGTCTGGTCAGAGGTGGTGGTGGCGGCCAAAGGTGGTGGTGGAAAATGAAGTGGTGATGCAAATAGTGGTCACAACATTGTTTTTAAGGCCTAGGTTGTATTTTTGAGGGGTTTGGTCACCATGGTGGGTTCGGCCATGGTCATGACCTGGAGTATAGTTGGTGATGATGGCAGGGAAGAGGTGTAGAAGGTGGTGGCCATGGATATGAGGTGGAGGAAGTTCAAAAGAATCCAAGAAACAAGGCAAAAACCATGAAAATGAGAAGAAGAAAAAGGAAAAAGTAGCCATTACCAAATTTTTTTGCAAGCCATGAATAGAATGAGGAAAAAATATTTTTTTGTAGGAATGAGCACTGGAATACACGGCCAAACAAAGTAATACACATCCAAAAGAAGTAAATGAGGAGTTGTGGCAATTGAAAGGACATAGGAGATGAAAAGACTTCAGTTTCTAAAGCATTTTAAACTCTTTCATATTTCCTTTTTCTTTAATTCAAATAAAACAAAATAAAATCAGTAATTTGACTTTAGAACCGAAACAAATTAATATAAAATAAAAATAATTAATTAATTTTAAATAAAATGGAAAAAGAATATAAGAAATTACTTAAAAATTGAAAACAGGGTTCAAAAAATTACAAATAAATCATCATTGGCTTTGGAAAATTTTCTACTTCATTTTAAAAAATATTCTAAAGCAAAAATTTGAAATAAATAATTCATTTATCATTTCTAAAGTGAAATAAATAATTAAATTTAGAGAAAATAGAAAAAGAATAAAGAAATTGTTTAAATATTCAAAATAGGACTTAAAAATTTCAAATAGAATATCACTAGTTTTAGAAAAATTATAACTTTACTTCTAAACCAATAAAAGTCTAGTAAAATAAAATAAATGCTGAACAATATGAAGTGTAAATGAAAAATAAAATAAAGTTTTAAGAAAATAGAAAATAGACAAAGAATTTCTTTAATTAAATGAAACTGGAAATTAGGAATTATAAACATAATACAACTTACATTGGAAAATGTCAATTACACTTTGAAAAATGTTTTAAAACCAAAATATATACATAACATGTTATTTTACCCATATAAATATAAATTAGAACATTACATGACCAAATAAAATATTATTTATATAATTTAAAATAAACAATTTTGTTAAATACAACAAATTACACTCAATAGTAAAAAAGGCATAACTTTCACAATATTAATCAGATTTTAACGAAACGAAAAGCATTATTCTTAAAATTTTATTTACTTTCATAATAAAAGATAAAATTCAAATTTTCAAACTTTCAAATTTTAAATTAAAAAGTCAAAGTTTGACCATATTGACCAAAATTCACTTTTTTGGAAAATATTCTATTTAGTCATGTTTGGAATTCTAATTCACATCAAAATCAAAATTTATATTTAGAATAACAAAATTTATTCATTTTAATAAATAAAATAAAGTTTTCAAATCAGGAAATTCAATTTAAAATAATTAAAATATACAATTAAAATAATCACAAAATACAGGGTTGTTACAATCTCCTTCCCCGAAGTAATCACTTCCAAATCCGTTCATTCTCTATTATTTTCGAACCATCCATATCCCCTCCTTTCTCTAATTCTTGAAAACATAAATTATATTATATATTGCATAGATTTTACCTAAAGCCTTTATATAGAAAGCCTGTTCTTCTCCTTACTGCAAATCCCTTGCTCACGTCCTCTTTGATTTTGTTCGTGACCTTCCCTGACTTCACCGTGCTTCCACCTCTCTCTCTCTCTTCCAATCTGCCTACCTCGCCCATGTATTCACTACCGCATGATTCCCCCCCCCCTTTTCTTCTGTTGAACACTCATCATCTCACCAAGCTTTCACATGCATGTAGGGCCTGTTGATATGCGTACGCCTATATATATAAGAGCACTATTAGTTTATACGTATATTTTCTATAAGTATTTACAATAGTCGTATACATTTATTCATTTGCAAGTTTATGGGTACTTGATTTTCTATTAGTTTATATGGCAGATTTGATATTTAATTTTAAACTGTGATGTATAAAAAGTATATATATAATCTGTTGGCTACGTTATACGTGTAATATATTGGTATGGATATATTTTATAACGTATAATTCTAAAGCATATTATATTAAGTGTATTTGTTTATATAATATAAACCGTATATTTTCTGGAAACATATTTGATATTGTAGGTTTAGTTATATATTAGTTGAAGTGTAGAATTTGTATAAATATTGATTTTATATAGTGTTTATACATATATTTATAATAATATTGATTTAAAAAAAAGTATAAACGTATATATGTTATGGCATCACTGATTTTTCTTTTAAGTATGTTTATATAAATGTTTTCAAAAATTTACATAATTGGTTGTCGTGCCTCATGCGTATGTTATAATAATGTTGATTTTGAGTAATTGCATACATGTTTATATAGTTACTTATATGCAATCTGTTAGTATACATGTCATGCTGGTCACAAATAACTTGTTATTTATATTTATGTTTGTACCAAACCTGGTTGTTGTGTACATAAGTTCATATTGATTTGTATACTGATTTGGAAAAGAAAATTTTAATATGTATGTAAGAGATATATTCGACCTGTGTATATGTTCATATATGGAAATGTTGTCAGTTAGAACACTACTGTTCATATAAGTATAAGTTTATATGGGTTAGTTTATATAAATATTATTTTATATTTGTTTATAAATAGTTGATTTATATATATGTCATACATAGGGTCTGCATACACATACTATAATATATAGTTTGAAAAAAATGTGTAATTTAAATAAGATTTTTGATATGATATGTTATTGTAAAATATGTGTTGATTTGAAATTCTATACATGGATTTTATTTTAAGTATATGTCTCTAAAATTTATTTTGGTAAACATATGTATATAATATAGATATTAGTTTCAGTTTATATCAAGCCAATTTGATTTCTCTCATCGTTCCTATTTATCAGTTCTATCCGTTGAATTTGTGCCAATCTTGCCCTACTTTGGAATTCATGCTTGTATTCATAGCGCACTCTGTTGTCAAACCTTCTAGCCTCGAAATGTGACCAATCACTCACGATTAACGTTCTTTTATTTATTAAATTTGATTTCAATTAAAACGTCAATTGAAATATGCTTCTGTTAGTTATTTAAATTGCTATATATGCTGTTATCTGTATTTGTTCACCTGTGACATCTGACACCATTATCTGTTGTTTATATTTATGATATATGTCTGTTATGTTATTATCATATCTGTTATCACTCTGCAAGTTCCCTGTTAGTATAGAATTCACTATGGGTTGAAATGATACATACCCGAACGATCTGTAGAATAGGAGAAAATCGTTATGGGTTGAAATGATAAACCCAAGCGATTTTCATTGAATTGAATTGGGATTGAGGGTTGAAATGATATATACCCATATATATTTAAATTGCGGATTGAAATGATAAATATCTGTATCACTTGACCATAGGGTAGAGAATTATATATAGACACCGTTGGTCTATATATATAATACTTTGAAAATGATTTCTATGGCTTTGAAAAGGAAAGATATGGTTTTAAATAAATATTGATTTTAAAGATTTATTAAAGTTGATTTAATAAAGTTCATATATAATATGTTTAAGTATTTATTTAATATCTATATTTTCAAATATAGAGTTTATAACGATTCAGGTTGGAAGGATAAATTTGAAATTGATTCGAATATATATTTATTTAAGAATTATACTTAAATAAGTTTGATTTGAAATTTATTAAATTTGAAATTTTAAAGATATGATTTTATAACTTGATTTTTTTATATTTAAAGTGATTTAATGAATATTTCAAGTTTAAATAAATTGAAGGAAATTTCTAGTTTATTGTAATTTGGGGTTTGTTTTAAATGATATTGGATTTATTAAGTGAATATTTCAAAACTAAAATAATAGTAAAGTGAATTTGATATATATATATATGAAATTATGGAATTTAGTTTTGAAAAGATGAATATTTAAAGCATTGAAATATATTGAAATTGAAATGGTTTATTTGTGGTTCAAATCTGTATTTGAAATCGATAAAATTTGAAATGATTTATTGAGAAACTGAACTGAGTTGAAATTTATGAATTGAGATTGAATTAAGTTGAATTTGGAAGTCGAGTTGATTTGAATCGATTTGTGAAATTTGATAAAACAATTTTATTACATAAAGTATTTTAAATAAAATAATTTAAATGTTATGACTTGGTTATAAATGGGTTATGAGAAAGGATATGTTATTTTTTGAATTAATGTGTGAAATCCTAATAATGAAATAGTGTAAATTGTTGCACTTGGTCATAAAATAGAAAATAAGTAAATAAGAGTAAGAGTATAGAATCAACCAATGGAATAATATATTGATTAATAGTAACTGAATGTAAATTTATGTAATAAGGTTTATGCAAGTTGAATAATAACTAATTTAGTGCAATACCTATTAATTGAAACAATTGTAAGGTTATAATTGATTGAAAATTTTGAATTGGGAAATAAATTCAAAAGTTATATTAATGGATGAAATAATACTTAATAAATTGCAATTTGATAGAATCAATGATAGGTAAGTAATTACAATATTTGTTAGTTGATAATTAAGTAGGAATGTGAGTAAATTAGGCAAATAGTGATAATTTTTAATTGTTTACCATTCATTTAATTTATTGAATTAGACCTAAATCAATTGCAACATTTGTTTGTTAAATAATAGCTTATAAGTGAAATTTAACGTTAAGGGTAACAGCTATTATAAGTGAACCATTTATTTAGTATATCAAATTAAAACTGGTAATCAATTGGAAATAATGTCAATTTTATTTATAGTATGACAATTGGTTGAATAAAAAGGGATAGAAATAAAGTTTTATCAATATATTGGAATTTAAGTTATGATAATAGGATAAATTGCAATTAAATGAATTCATAAATGCAAATTTAAGGTTGTAGTAATGATTGTAAGTTACTATTTAATTTGTGTATTAATTTAGTTGTAACTGTTATATTTGGGTATTAATTTGAATATAAGTAAACATAGACAAGTGCTGTATAAATAAATGAATTAGTATAATTAATGGTAATTGAATGAATTCATATTATGTAAGTAATTATAGTAATTAGTTGAAATAATAATAAACTTAAGTGAAAAGTTAAGGTTACGGTAACAATCATCATAAATTACTTAATTATTTAGTTTATGAATTGAATTGGAAATCAATTGTATTCAAATGTAAATAAATGTTCATTAATGTGAGTAAGAACCGTAAGTGTAAAGTGTGAATGTAATAAATTTAATAGAAACGTAAATTTATTTATAAGGTAGTAATAGATGTAATTGGAAGCATGAAACCAAGTAAACAAATTTATTGAGGATATTAATTGCAATTAATGTATATATTTGGCAAAAATATAATAAATGGAAATAGGGTAGTTAATACAAAGGAGTTAAGGATTTCAATATATTAAGGTAATATTTATACAAATGTAAGATGTAAATAGGCGTATATTAGTGTAATGTGATATAAAAATAATATAATTAGGTATATTAAGTAATAATGGACCTAGTATAAAGATGGCAATTAAATCAAATCGATTTATAGGAATCAATTTTAATTAATTGGAAGGTAATCTATAAATAGCCAGTTTTAAACCCTAGTAGCCTTTCTATTTCTCATTTCTGTATGTACAAAATTTCTATTGCTGCTCTTCCTCAATGGCTGAAAATGCTAAATATTTCAATTCAATTCCAATTCAAAATCCAACAACAAAAACCAAAATTTCACCTCGTTCTAACACCATAACCTTCTCATACGATATCTGATTTACACGCGGTTTCTTTTGTTAGGATCGTAGTGAAATTTCTGACGTTGTGCAACTGGTTTGGTTGGATTCTGAAGCTGTCCAAATTTTGGGTTTAAATTGGATTTAAATTCAATTTAAATTCAAAAGGTGAGTGTTTTTAACCCACTCACAACTTCTAAAATTTCTCATGTTTGTTAAATTGATCTATGATGTGATTAGAAGTTATTTATGACTGTTTGGCATATTTTTAATCATCATCTCAGTTAAATTGAAAATTTTGAATTAAATTGTTATTTAATTTATTATTGCATATAAACTACCAGTTAAACACTTATTTAATTTATTATTGAATATAAACTGCTAGTTGATACCTATTATTTATTATCTGTTATATATTGATGTTATTGATTGAATTGGATGATGATTGTGATAAATGGTTGATGGTTGATATTGGATGAATGGATGTTGTATTTATATTGTTATAAACTGTAAGTTGTTATGTGTTTATTTCATTTGGGATTGCGGTTTGAAATGATATATAACCGTATTTTTTTGTGACGACCGCCCATGATCCCTGCACTGAACCTAGAGATAGTGCGTTGTAAAGTGTGCCAGGCGACCATGGACGATTGCCAGGGTAAATTCAAATAACAGAATCTATCGTATTACTCACAGCGCATGGACAAAATACAATAGAACATATATATATAGTAAAGCTTCACAGAATAGAATCTCATCAATAAAACTTCATAATAGTTGATTACAATCATCAGAATAGTCAATACATTAAGCCTCACTACATAACACTCAGAGAAAATACAAACAGCGGAACATCCAGTACATATAATAAGAAGATAATATGCAACCCTCTAGCTCGTCTTCGATATCAACACCGTGGAAAGCAAGAACAGCACCTGTCACCTGCTACCTAGTCTGCCTGTCCCAAAATGGATGAACAGCCCAAGGCAATAAGAGTTAAAACATAAAGCCTTGAGTCAGACAACAGTCTTAGTGAGCAGTAAATTAACTAACAACATACCAAAAGAGCATAAAGGAAAAGGAATAGGAATACAACCCTCCCACTCCACCTCTTTCTACAGTGATAGCCCCCAGACACACACTAAATAGAAGCAAACATAGCAAAGCACACAATTTAAGGTAAAGCGATTATCACTCGAGTCAAGGGCGATGTTTTCCAAGTACAAACCCCAAAGGCCTAAACCAAGATCAGATAAGCACCCAGAAAATACCACTCTTGAGACCGAATGACGATACAACCAAACATCCATGAATCTAGCTATCACTGTTATCATTGCTTCGATATCATTGTTAATTGAATGACCGGCAGATTCTTTCAGCCGTCCGTCAAGGGCTAATGGAAACCCCGGTTCTAGACATAACTCCCGCACGTCATCGTGACCCGTGCCTAGGACTATCGAATCTGCCCAGAGTACTTGACTATCAATCATTAGCCTTCAGGGACTATCGAATCTGCCCAATGTACTCTTGCTTTGAGCATGCTAGAACCTTCAACAACAATGAGATCTCAGCCTTCTAGTCATCCTCCTCGACGACTATTTCCATACTAGCTC
Source organism: Allium fistulosum (assembly GCA_030737815.1). Taxonomy (NCBI): domain Eukaryota; kingdom Viridiplantae; phylum Streptophyta; class Magnoliopsida; order Asparagales; family Amaryllidaceae; genus Allium; species Allium fistulosum. The sequence continues at coordinate 1,286,426,145 of CM060904.1, forward strand.
AAGCGCCTCTCAAGCCAACCATTATCCTCAACTCGAACCATATCACCGAGTTATCAACCTGCTTGGAATGATCCCATCTGGATTAGACCAAGACTATCTCATATCTCATATCATGCTTCGCCTTATCATCATCATAGCAAAGCTTCATCTCAACATCATCATCATCAAATCTATGCATAAGAGCTTCATCATCCGCTACATATGCCACGAGCAGCTTTTAAATTCAAAAGCCTCTCCCTTAGCTTTCGAATCATCTTCGACCAACTTGTTCTATTTCAAATCATCAATCATCTAATTCATAGCAATCAATCAAGTCAAACATTAATCCAAGCAATCAAGCATTCAAATATGATCTAAGTAGACAATTATAACAATAATGGAAATTTCGTAATTAAAGAGTCGAAAGTCTAATAAGCATGAAAACATGAGCAATGTCTCTATAATCTTGATGAATGAACTTGCATAGGTTAACATGTAGTAAAATGGATGCCAAATCATCATGAACAATGGATCTATAAGGATCTATACTTAGGATTAGGAAAATGCATGGAAATCACTATTTTAACACCAAATCAAGCCAACGATCCGATATACTCCTTTGGATCCGTGTGAGAGATAATCACCACTCACCAAATCACCTAAACAACCCCAAATCAACACGCTTCAAATCTGGACAGCGAAGGATCTAACTCGATCTATCATGAATCCGCTTCAAACGATGAAATCTCTCTTCGAAGAATGTAGATCTTCAATCTAAGCTCTTCGATCTTCGATTTGATCTTCAACTTGGATGGATGGAATCACTAGATTAGAGTGGAGAAAAGAAGTGAAGAAGTGTAAAGTCGAGCTCTCAAAATGGCAGCACTTCGTCGCTTCGAAATCCGGATCCCAAAAAGTGAGAAAATGGATGAGTATTTATAGTTGAAATTCCTTAACTCGTCTGCCTTCTTAGGTCGTCTCCGACCTAAGCCTCCCTCTGCCTTACGACCTACGACTCAGCAATTAACCCCTAAGTCGGTAATGACTTAACACACGTGCCTATACAACCTAACGACTTAGCAGCTTCGTCGACCTAGAAATGTTACGACCTAACCAAGATACGACTCAACATACGCGCGCATTCTCGCGTCCTACGACTTAATAGAGTCTCCGACCTAACAGAGCCTCCGACTTAAAACCCACGCGACTTAACAGAGAAGCGCCTTAACGACTTATCACTTTACTCGACTTAACGAGTTACCACCTAACGACTTAACACCTTAGGTCGTTTAACGACCTAACTACACATAGGGTAATCCGACTTAACTCCTAAGTCGTCTAGACGACCTAACTACGCTAACCACTAGGTCGAATACTCCTTATCTCGCATCTCCCTTAGGTCGCTAACATCCTATAGGTCGTCCCAAACTAACACGCGACCTAAACCACTACGCCTACCATCCATAGCAATCAACAAACCATGCATCCAATTCTAGCTTAGCGTACAGAATTCTAATACTAGAACAAGTTACAATATCGTGAGATGACACGACACCTTAGGGCCATACCTTAAAGAGTTCAGGATGAGCTGCCTTCATCCTCTCTTCCACCTCCCACGTATAGTCGTCATCATCGTCACTCCATTGTATCTTGAGCAACTTAACTATCTTCCTCCTAAGCTGTTTCGTGTCGGTTTCCACAACACGAAGCGGCTTATGAGGTCTCTTATCGACTGGATCAACTTCGAAGTCTTTACAGTTATCAGCAGAAACCACGGTATTCGAGTCGTGCACATACTTCCGTAGATACGATACGTGAAAAACATTGTGCACACCCGACATCTTCTCTGGTAACTCCAATCTATAGGCGAGCTTTCCAATTCGCTCGATGATCGGGAATGGTCCAACAAATCTCGGAGTCAATTTTCCTTTCTTCCCGAATCGAATAACATTCCTCAGTGGAGAAATCTTCACAAAAACCATATCACCTACGTCGAATTCCAAATCCTTACGACGCTTATCGGCATAACTTTTCTGACGGTCTTGGGCTGCCTTCATTCGTTGTCGAATGATCTCTATGCAATCCGAAGTCTGTCGAATCATCTCCGGCCCAAGTATCAGCTTTTCTCCTGTCTCTAACCAACATGTCGGAGAGCTACACGGTCTTCCATACAATGCCTCATATGGTGCCATACCAATGCTTGACTGGTAACTGTTGTTGTATGCAAATTCCACCAAATGAAGGTGATCTTCCCATGATCCTCCGAAGTCCAAAACACAAGCTCTGAGGAGATCTTCCAAAACTCGGTTAACTCTCTCGGTCTGACCATCTGTTTGAGGGTGATAAGCTATACTCAAACACAACTCGGTTCCCAAAACTTCCTGGAAGCTCTTCCAAAATCCACTAGTGAACAATGCATCTCGATCGCTCACTATACTCTTCGGAATACCATGGAATCGAACTATCCACTTAACATACAACTCAGCCAACTTTGATGCAGTCCTAGTCGATCGAACATGAATGAATCTTGCGCTCTTAGTCAGACGATCTACGATGACCCAAATCCCTTCATTTCCCGTTCTTGTTCTAGGTAATCCATCAATAAAATCCATCGATATCTGCTCCCACTTCCATGTAGGAACTTCTAATGGCTGAAGCAATCCACTTGGCTTCTTCTGTTCGGCTTTTACCAACTGGCAGTTCATGCACTTGGAAATAAAATTTCCAACATCCTTCTTCATACCTTCCCAGTAGTAGGTTCTCTTCATATCCCGATACATCTTATTTCCACCTGGATGAATTGTCAACTTCGAGTGATGACTTTCCTTCAGCACTTCACTCCTCAATTCATCCATATCGGGAACAACTAGTCGTCCTTGCTTCCGAAGCCAACCCTCTCGATCGACCTCGAATCCTTTATCCTTTTCTGGATCCGATCCAGATTCCAATTCACGGATAATCTTGACAATCTTATCATCTCGCTTTTGACTCTCGCCAGTCCTTTCCACAAGAGTCGGTCTTATCGATAAGTTTGCCAACATCTCAGGTTCCAATTCGCATCTAGGCCTGAAGTCAAATTCAGCTAAATACTTAAGATTCTTCCATTCTGAAAACATGGCTCCCAATCCTGCATGTCTTCGACTTAACGCATCTGCCACTGCGTTACCTTTTCCCGGAGTATAAGCTATACCAAAATCATATGATGCCAAAAACTCTAGCCATCGTTGCTGCCGAAGATTCAAATCCTTTTGGGAGAAAAGATACTTCAACGACTTATGATCTGTAAATAACTCGAATCGAACTCCCAGTAGATAATGTCTCCACATCTTCAGAGCAAAAACAATCGCCGCTAACTCCAAATCATGAGTCGGGTAATTGCTTTCATGCGGCTTAAGTTGTCGACTGGCATACGCAACAACTTTATTCCTCTGCATCAGCACTGCTCCAAGTCCAGTACCACATGCGTCGGTGTAAACCACCATCTCGTCATTCCCACTAGGAATAGTCAAAACAGGAGCACTTGTCAATCTTTCTTTCAGGATTCTGAAAGCTTGCTCACTCTTATCTTCCCATCTGAACACTCGGTTCTTCTTCGTCAATCCTGTTAACGGTGCAGCTACCTTGGAGAAGTCTTTGATAAACCGTCGATAATATCCTGCTAATCCAAGAAAACTTCTCACATTAGATGCATTCTTAGGTCTAACCCAATCCTGGATTGCTGCCACCTTAGCGGGATCAACCGCTATTCCACTACCAGAGATAACATGGCCTAAGAACCTCACTTCACTCTTCCAGAAGTGACACTTCGAAAACTTAGCCTTCAGCTGATGTTTCCGTAAGATTTCCAAAACAATACGCAAGTGCGTCTTGTGCTCTTCCTCAGTTCTGGAATAAATCAGAATATCATTCACGAACACAAGTACGAACTTGTTCAACTGATCTCTGAACACTCTATTCATAAGATCCACAAAATATGCTGGCGTGTTAGTCAATCCAAACGGCATTACCAGCCACTCAAAGAAACCAGATGGTGTTCGAAAAGCAGTCTTCGGCACACTATCCTTAGCTACTCTCAACTGGTGAAATCCCGTTGCCAAATCCATTTGAGAAAACACCTTGGCTTCGTGAAGCTGATCAAACAAGTCATCTATTCTCGGCAATGGATACTTGTTCTTCTTAGTCACCTTATTCAGCTCACGATAATCCACACACAACCTCAACGATCCCTCTGCCTTGGTTGCAAACACAACTGGTGCACCCCATTCGGACACACTACGCCGAATGAATCCTTTCTGCAAAAGATCATCAACCTGCACCCTCAACTCCTGTTGTTCCCTAGGCGCCATCCGCCTAAGAGGCATCAAAACCGGTCTGGCTCCTTCAACTAGATCTATACGAAACTCGATCTCTCTATGTGGCGGTAACCCTTTGACCTCGTCAAAGACATCGTCAAATCCATTAGCGATTGGCACAGATGATAGTCCATCCCGTGGAACAACCAGCGAATACATGAAGCTCATGAAGACGCCTTCTTCATGCTTACATCGTATCACAATCTTTTGCCCCTCTACATTCTCGACTGTCACCTCCAACCTTTCACAATCAACCTTTGCCGCATACTTCCTAAGCCAGTCCATACCTAAAATAATTCCGAACCCCGCAAAGTTCAGAACAAAGCAATCACAAACAAAAGAGCAACCATGACTCGACACAATCAGACCACGGCATAGCATACACAAACAGGACGAACCCCCAACTGGATTAGTCACAACCAATGGTCTATTAACGATATCCGGTTCCAAACCCAACCGGCCTACAAGTTCACTACAAACAAACGAATGCGACGCCCCAGTATCAAACAACACTCTAACTGGAACACCACATATGGAAAGAGTACCTTGAACCACCACACTCTTCCCTTTCTCTTCAGCGGTAGGAGCTTTTGAAGACGACGGAACAGCTCCCAAAGCATAAGCTTGCACAATCTGCTTGTCCTTCCTCGATTCTGGACAATTCTTCCTGATATGCCCCAGCTTGTCACAGTTGTGACACTTCATCGGCATCTTCGGATTCTTACAATCCTTAGAGAAATGGCCCTTCTGCTGACAGTTGTAGCAAGTCACTTCGCCCTTCGGCTTCTTCTGGCCATCCTTACCCTTCTGCTGCTGCTGCTTCCTCTTCTTATTTCCACCCTGCTGTGGTTTAGACTCTCCCCTGGTCACAGCAACAACAGATCCTTCCTTAGGAAACAAACTCTCATGCCTGAGAGCTTTCTCCACAAGCTTCTCAAATGAATCATCCAGATGATCCACCAACTGCCTCCCAAGATAACTGTCCAAGCCTGTCACGAACTTTCATTCTTCTGATATGCAGATTCAATATATGACCGGGCATACTTGGACAAAGCTTCAAACTCAGAAACATACTCAAGAACTGGTCTTCCTCCCTGTCTGAGCTCCACAAACATCTTGAACAGAACAGACTTCTGAGCTGTAGAAATGAACTTAGCTTCAAATCTGACTTGGAATTGCTCTCAAGTAATCTCTTACTCTGGAGTATTGATGGTAATAGAGTTCCACCAATCAGAAGCTCTCCCTTGAAGCTGTCTTGATGCTAACTTCCTCTTAGTAGCATCCTCAATTCCCAAATCTCCAAAAATCCTTCTACAAGCATCCATCCATCTCTGGACCTCAATAGTTGATTCTGTTCCCAAGAAAACCTTTCCTCCAAGAGCAGTATAGTCCTTACACAACTTAGTAAAATCCACCGGCTTTGGAGTTTGAACTTGAACTCCAAAATCAACTGCTGCTCCCGGGACTGGTATCCTTCTCATGATCGAAGTCATCATAGCTTCGAACATAGCAGCATAATCAGTAGCCCCCTCAGTAGCACGGCCTTCCCTAGCAGCTGGTCTCCCTCTTCGACTCATTCTCAATATCTATAAAAAGGAATGATTAGCACACCTAGAGAAACAACTGCATAAAGGACTCAAACTCTACTAAGCTACTATATTATATATAGTAATCATCCATCAAAATACAATTACGTCTCTCATACGTAGTTACGTCAGCGAGCGTTGGGTAAAATTGATTAACCAAAGCTCTGATACCAAATGTGACGACCGCCCATGATCCCTGCACTGAACCTAGAGATAGTGCGCTGTAAAGTGTGCCAGGCGACCATGGACGATTGCCAGGGTAAATTAAAATAACAGAATCTATCGTATTACTCACAGTGCATGGACAAAATACAATAGAACATATGTATATAGTGAAGCTTCACAGAATAGAATCTCATCAATAAAACTTCATAATAGTTGATTACAATCATCAGAATAGTCAATACATCAAGACTCACTACATAACACTCAGAGAAAATACAAACAGCGGAACATCCAGTACATATAATAAGAAGATAATATGCAACCCTCTAGCTCGTCTTCGATATCAACACCGTGGAAAGCAAGAACAACACCTGTCACCTGCTACCTAGTCTGCCCGTCCCAAAATGGACGAACAGCCCAAGGCAATAAGAGTTAAAACATAAAGCCTTGAGTCAGACAACAGTCTTAGTGAGCAGTAAATTAACTAACAACAAACCAAAAGAGCATAAAGGAAAAGGAATAGGAATACAACCCTCCCACTCCACCTCTTTCTATAGTGATAGCTCCAGACACACACTAAGTAGAAGCAAACATAGCAAAGCACACAATTTAAGGTAAAGCAATTATCACTCGAGTCAAGGGCGATGTTTTCCAAGTACAAACCCCCAAGGCCTAAACCAAGGTCAGATAAGCACCCAGAAAATACCACTCTTGAGACCGAATGACGATACAACCAAACATCCATGACTCTGGCAATCACTGTTAGCATTGCTTCGATATCATTGTTAATTGAATGACCAGCACATTCTTTCAGCCATCCATCAAGGGCTAATGGAAACCCCGGTTCTAGACATAACTCCCGCACGTCATCGTGACCCGTGCCTAGGACTATCGAATCTGCCCAGAGTACTTGACTATCAATCATTAGCCTTCAGGGACTATCGAATCTGCCCAACGTACTCTTGCTTTGAGCATGCTAGAACCTTCAACAACAATGAGATCTCAGCCTTCTAGTCATCCTCCTCGACGACTATTTCCATACTAGCTCAAGCGCCTCTCGAGCCAACCATTATCCTCAACTCGAACCATATCACCGAGTTATCAACCTGCTTGGAATGATCCCATCTGGATTAGACCAAGACTATCTCATATCTCATATCATTCTTTGCCTTATCATCATCATAGCAAAGCTTCATCTCAACATCATCATCATCAAATCTATGCATAAGAGCTTCATCATCCGCTACATATGCCACGAGCAGCTTTTAAATTCAAGAGCCTCTCCCTTAGCTTTCGAATCATCTTCGACCAACTTGTTCTAATTCAAATCATCAATCATCTAATTCATAGCAATCAATCAAGTCAAACATTAATCCAAGCAATCAAGCATTCAAATATGATCTAAGTAGACAATTATAACAATAACGGCAATTTCGTAATTAAAGAGTCGAAAGTCTAATAAGCATGAAAACATGAGCAATGTCTCTATAATCTTGATGAATGAACTTGCATAGGTTAACATGTAGTAAAATGGATGCCAAATCATCATGAACAATGGATCTATAAGGATCTATACTTAGGATTAGGAAAATGCATGGAAATCACTATTTTAACACCAAATCAAGCCAACGATCCGATATACTCCTTTGGATCCATGTGAGAGATAATCACCACTCACCAAATCACCTAAACAACCCCAAATCAACATGCTTCAAATCTGGAAAGCGAAGGATCTAACTCGATCTATCACGAATCCGCTTCAAACGATGAAATCTCTCTTCGAAGAATGTAGATCTTCAATCTAAGCTCTTCGATCTTCGATTTGATCTTCAACTTGGATGGATGGAATCACTAGATTAGAGTGGAGAAAAGAAGTGAAGAAGTGTAGAAGTCGAGCTCTCAAAATGGTAGCACTTCGTCGCTTCGAAATCCGGATCCCAAAAAGTGAGAAAATGGACGAGTATTTATAGCTGAAATTCCTTAACTCGTCTGCCTTCTTAGGTCGTCTCCGACCTAAGCCTCCCTCTGCCTTACGACCTACGACTCAGCAACTAACCCCTAAGTCGGTAACGACTTAACACACGCGCCTATACAACCTAACGACTTAGCAGCTTCGCCGACCTAGAAATGTTACGACCTAATCAAGATACGACTCAACATACGCGCGCATTCTCGCGTCCTATGACTTAACAGAGTCTCCGACCTAACAGAGCCTCCGCTTAAAACCCACGCGACTTAACAGAGAAGCGCCTTAACGACTTATCACTTTACTCGATTTAACGATTTACCACCTAACGACTTAACACCTTAGGTCGTTTAACGACCTAACTACACATAGGGTAATCCGACTTAACTCCTAAGTCGTCTAGACGACCTAACTATGCTAACCACTAGGTCGAATACTCCTTAGCTCGCATCTCCCTTAGGTCGCTAACATCCTATAGGTCGTCCCAAACTAACACGCGACCCTAAACCACTACGTGACCTAACTGCTTACGACCTAAGAAGTACCACGACTCACGACTTAGTGAAACAGCCCATCTTATAACTTAGGACTTGTAAATTCTGCCAAAATCTGAAATGACTAAACATTGCTAAAAACTCCAGATTTTATGAACTTTTCGATCCGTAAAAATACGGGTCGTTAAATTTTTTTTTTAATTGCGGATTGAAATGATAAATATCTGTATCACTTGACCATAGGATAGAAAATTTTATACAGACACCGCGGTCTATATATATATATAAATATTTTTGAAATGATTTCTATGGTTTTGTAAAGATATATATGGTTTTATGAATATATCAAATCTAAATAAATTGAGGAATATTCAGTTATTGAAATTTGAAGTTTTATTTAAAGGATATTGGATTTATAAAGCAAATATTTCAAAACTAAATAATAGTAAAGTGAATTTGGTATATATGAATTATAAAGTTTAGTTTGAAGTATTGAATATTTAAGCTTTGAAATATATTGAAATGGAAATGGTTATTTTGTAGATCAAATCTGTTTTTGAAATCGATATAATTTGGAATGGTCTATTTGAAAACCGAATTGAATTGAAATTTATGATTTGGGATTTGGTTAAATTTAAAAATTTAGAAATTCGGGTTGTTTTGGAATTGATTTGTGAAATTTAAGAAGCTAGTTTATTTTATAAAATATTTTAATATTTCAACCATGTAAGGGGTGGAAGTTATGTTTCAAAGTTATTAATTTTAAAGTATTACGTTTTGGAAGTGTTATAGTTTTAAATCTTTAGTTTCGAAATTTTATAACTTTGAAATACTATGATTTTAAAAATGATGTCGTATTGATTTGGTTATAAAACAGAAATGATATCGTATTTATATAGTTTTGAAATGGATATTATATTTTGGTTTTGATGTATAAACTATTTTAAATGACTGCGGTGTTATAATAACGTTTGGTTGTTAAAGAGACCGGGATCGGATATGGACATACTTTCTGTCGATACTGAAAACCACTTTAACAACTGTGTATGTGGTGGAGATTCCAGAATGAAGTAGGATGGTGGTGATGATCCTAAGGTATATACGTGGACTCAACACCCGTGGGTTGGCATAAGGTGGCGAAAACAGGAGCGATCGACGGGCCAAGGAGGTAGCACCTCTGATCGGACACACTTCTTCGATACCATTCTATTACTTGTGATTGATTTGGTGCGCACCCTTGATTTGGTGCGCACCCTTGATTTGGGAGTGTTGTTCGAGGTGGGTGGTAGTGGCTGCTATGTGTCACCACCAGTCCGGATGCGTAATTGGTATATCTACCCTGGCATTGCCTTGTGTGCCATGTCACCTACCATATCGAGCTTTACTACGAGTTGTGATTTCTCCCGTAGCCTGTGGAGTATCGAGGGTAGCCCCCATTTTGGGAGTATGCTAATACTGGATAGACTAATGGGACTATTACGTGTTAAGGTGGAAAAGGTAAAGCCTTAATACTATTTAAAAGTATGTTTATATTATATTAGACATTATTATAATAGCGTATATTACTACATAGTAAATAGCTTAACGGATCCTTAAGAGATGTGAATCCAGAACATTTCTTAAGTTACTGCACTCACGTTAGACACTGGATAGGAGATGTCAAACCCCGTAAACATCTCTGACGCCGTTTACACTCATATTTATTTCATTGATTTAACTTACATAAGATCTTTGAGTTCTGACTCGAGTGTTTTGTCTTTTCAATTCGCTAGGGTCAGCCTGAGCATTTCTGTGAGGAATGTGGATTAAGGATCTTAAGGCTAGAATTAACACTAGAGAGAGGGTGAATAGTGTTTTAAGAAATTTGTTAATCTTTTTGAGTTTATCTTAATTTGTTAACAATGTATACACTAATCAGACACAGATATGAACACAGAATCAAACACGGATGCAAATATAAAGTAAAAGCAGTAAAGGAAAGAACACACCGGATTTTATACTGGTTCGGAGTTACCCTACATCCAGTCCCGCACAACTAAGTACGGATTTCCTTTCAAAATCAATTCAACAATTACAACCCTCGGTTTCAAGGCTATGAGGTACACCCTCCAGAATCATAATCCTTTGGGTAGAGACACCTGATTTCCGGGGCAACAAGTTCACCCAATTGATTTCCAGGGCTACAATCACACCTTTTCTCGCTTGATTGATTTCCAAGGCTACAATCACACCTTTTCTCGCTAGATAAATTACAAAGAAGTCTATAACTCTGAATAGCACTTGGATCTTGTTGAGATAGTGATAGAGAATCAAACCAGAGATAATCTAGTTAGATTCAATTTTGATTTCGGCAGAGTAATGATAGGATTTTGATTAAGAAAATGTGGAAGAAGAAGAGAAGTGAAAACCAAGAAAAGTGATTAAAAATTCGTTGAAACCGACCCCTATTTATAGAATAACAACAGCCATGACCATTCATGAAGAGTTATGGCGAATAGACACTTCTTTTGAATTTTGAATTTTGAATCAAACTGATACCATGTCGACATGGTACCTATAGGCATGTCGACATCCCACGGCCTTTTTTGATGTTTTGAATTTCTTTGAAAATAACATTTATCTTATAAAAACTATTTTAAACTTTATAAATATACTTGACTTTAGTTGAAATTCATAAGTAAATATAAAGAAAAATATATACATAATTTAACTATAATTTTATATTTAAATCTAATAAAAAATATTTAAAAGTTAAATATATTATTTGAAGATAGTTTAAAATCAGGAGTAATTTGACTTTGAAATTAAAGATGTTTTTGAGGCTAAAATTATATAAAATCAGGATAGAGAGTTTTGAATCATTTAAAAGGAAAGTTTTTAAATCATTTTGAAAACAAGATAATTTTGTAAAATCATTTGAATTAAAATTAGTGGATACAAAACAATGTCCCACTAGATTTTCGTAGGTTCCATCCTACTTAGGGTTCCATCCCTTTAACAGGCTCGAAGTGGATTCCATTCCACGAATAAATTGGATTTTAAGATGCCAGTGCTTTTCTACGAGTTTTAACAAATATTCCTAATAATAAAAAATACTTTTCCTTGAAATCTTGAACTCTTGATAATCTTGATACTCATGAGTCTTCTATCTCGATATCTTGAATCTCTATATTGTACAGTCTTCACTCTTGATACCTGCATGGTTAAATCCTGCATACACATATATATCTAAACTTATAATGTTAGTATTTATATTTTATAATCTATTCTAAGGTTGTTTTCATCAAAACCATCATCTCACGGACTAACAATCTCTCCCTTTTTGATGATGACAACCTTTGTTTATAAAATATTACTTCTATCCTATTGACTCCCCCTAAATCTAATAACTCCCCCTTAATCTATGCCTAACTACCCTATTTTATATTTCTCCCCCTTTGTCATCAACAAAAACTATCTCTAAACTATATAACTCCCCCTTAATGTAATACTCTATTTAATGTAATACTCTATGACATGTGATTATAATGATAGTGTTATCATAAATAATCAACACTTAGATCTAAAACTTAGTCCTAAACCACTAACTATAAAACTCCCCCTTAAACTAATACTAGAACAAAGTATAGTAAATGAATTGTGAAAGATATTAACTTAATTATACTATAATTATTCAATAAATATGTATAAATATATTTTAGACAATACAATCAACACACACATCAAAACCAATCATGTCAGACAAGTCAAACAAATCAATCAATTCAAACAAGTCAATCAAATCAAACAAGTCAATCTAGTCAAACAAGTCAATCAAGTCAATCAAATCAACCAAAAACTAATAATCCTATATTATAAGACATTACTACAACCTCCTCCTAAATAAAATACACTCGTTATATATACATGTATGTAATATGTAGTTTGTAAAGCAGTATGAAGTGTATAACATATGCAATGTAGCATGAGATAATATGCGAAATGAAGTGCGACTTGTGATGCAAATGATTATGATATGCATTGTAATTTATGATGTAATATGAAATGAAATGTGATATGAAATAGAATGCATAATGATATGTAATAAAATGACAATGAAGTAAAATAATTTGCAAAATGATATGATGATATATATACTACGGTAAGAGATGTTCAGACTATAAGATAAACATGAGTGATAAGTAATATCTTGTGTGTGTGTCTATATATGTATGTATGTATACATATATCAAACTATTTATTATAAATCACTTCAACCAAACAAAGGTAAAACACAACAATTACTAGACTTAAGTTAAGGCAACTAATGAATGGGACTGAAATAGTTGTAAAGACAATAGTTTAAATGTAATAAATGATATTAAAACTGTAACATAATCGTGAAAGGTAGTAATCAAACTTAATGTAACAACCCGCATATTTATCAATTTATCATTTAAATATTTTATTTAAATATTTTATCGTTAGTCGGATGTTAGTCCAAAAAGCTACTTTTTGCATACAGACAAATTAGGACTCGAGACCACCTTCATTGAGTTCAAAATGACGTTTGTGATCTTTTTGAGTGTAAACTTCGATATGTTTGGAGTTAGTGAAATTCTTGCTACTTTTTCCCGCTTGTGACTTTGGTTTGGACTGCACCTTCTTTAGTTCAGCCCAACCCTCTTCCTCACTTCATTCACCATTTGTTTTAACATTCAAGCTTTATCAAAAATAGTGGTGGGAAGTGGAAATTAAAACTCCAAACTCAAATTCTATTGCAAATCCGAGATTCAACTCCAAATTCAAGTAGAAGATAATGGTTTCAAGCTTTGGATTGCTTCTCCTTGCTTTCAATCTCCGTCTTCATCCATTTTAGTGATAAGGTGAGATTTTTAATCTCACATCCTACCTATAACTGTCATTGGGCTGTTGGGAATGATTCCCTGTCGCATTATCATGCACATTTGCAATTGGTTTGGATTGGATTGGCGAAAAACTCCAATTTTTAGTGTTTTTGGTGAAAAACTGCACTTAGGTCGTTCTGCCTGGGCTAGGTCGTTTGCTGTGGAAAAGTCACACAGAGCTTAGGTCGTTTTCGACCTTAATTTGTTCTGGCCATAGGTCGTTCGTCATTAGGTCGTGCCCCTTAGGTCGCTCAGCCTACTTACCTTGCTAGGTCGTTAGCTCGGCCGTGCTTAGGTCGCTCACCCATTTAGGTCACGAAACCCTTTAGGTCGCGTACCCCGTTAGGTCGCGCCATCTTTTAGGTCGCGCCTCTTTTAGGTCGCGCCTCTTTTAGGTCGCGCCTCTTTTAGGTCGCTCTCCACTAGACCTCGTTAGGTCGCTCGCATGTTTCATTAGGTCGTTAGGCCTTTACCTCGTTAGGTCGTAGGTCGCTCGACCTTATCTCCTTTAGGTCGCATGACCACTAGGTCGCTCCAGTTAGGTCGCTCGGCCACTTATGATTAGGTCGCTCATCCTGTTGACTTGATAGGTCGCGAACCTTTGACCTCTTAGGTTGTTTGCACTTAGGTCGGCCATGTGAGGTCGCGAGTCTTCGTTAGGTCGCACCTTCTTGGTCGTGTGTTACTCCTTAAGCCGTAAGCTCCTTAGGTCGCTCGGCTTCACTTCCTTAGGTCGCTTGTCTTCACTAGGTCCTTAGGTCGAAAACCTTAGCGGGGGCGTTGCCCCCACACCCCCACCTAGGGGGTTGCCATCCCCCTCCGTAGGCGATCTTATCTGAAAAACATTCAACGGAACTTCCACTTTGATGCATTTTGAGCTGATTTCCTTGGATTTTGTTCACGTCTTCGAATGTGAATTTTTGTGATAGATTGTTTCTACAATCATTTTTGTGATTTGTCACTTTAAAAATATGAAGGTTTCAATACTAGTAGTAAATATCAAAACTCTTTCATCAAAGCGATTTCAACTCTATTTTATTACAAAGCTCTTTTTCCTAAACCGTTTTCCAACATATTAGTATATACAAGGCTTTACTTCACTCGGATGAGAAATCGAATTAAACGACTTAGTAAAACGAGTGGTATGAAACGCTTGCGTTCACTTCGTCGGTTAGCTCTTGGACTTGTTCGATTGAACCCTTTTGTGACAATTTTCTAGTGAAGATCTACAGTTTGTTCGTAAATATTTAAGTTAAGCTAGTGGTTATGGGACATGAAGCTAAACTCATATATTTACTGGCTTAGTGTAATTGACACTTCCTTATGATCATGACGATCATTTTTGTGATTTAGACTAGCGATTGAGCGATGTCTCTTTGTCTACGAGGGAGACTAAACCCCGTTTGTGTGATGTTTCACCATCACATATTGGGGTAGCGCCCCATGGTCTTCGGGCCGTTCATGTGTCAAAATTTAATGGATATCTTCCATGAGATAGCTTCTCGTTCATGTGTTACGCGCATTGGTGAGTTTTCATGCTCCCATTCTTGTGATAGGCCTCCCCCCTTTTTATGTGTTTTCTGGATTTCTTGTGATGATTTCTGGAATTTCTGCTTCACCAATTTTCATGATTTTCATTGATATGATATCAGTTTTTGTGCATTGGTGAATTTGTGTGTCATTGACTTGTTATGAATACAAGTTTAGGGTATGATACCCTATTTTATCTTTGAGAAGATTCTTGTGATATTGATTAATCTCTTGTTGATTATCATTTACATACTTATAGTAGTATGCCATTATAGTTATTACATGTTCATGCCATGTCTTTTACTTTATACCATATCATTTGATATTTATAGCTAGACTGATCCATTTATTATTTTCTTATAAATAATACTCGGGTCAGACCGAGATGTTACAGGTGCTTTTGGTTGACTTCTCTTTAGGATTATTCTGACTTTTGGTTAACTACTTAGATTAGTAGTTTTTGGATGTACACATTTGAGATATAGACTCTATGTTGTGTACTTATTCTTTTGTATAGCACGTGCTGCTATTCTTTTGTATTATCGTGGATCTTTCCAACCACTACTCTGATGTACACTTTCATGTGTTATTTATATATTCATATCTCTTTCCGCCTTTGTGATATGGATGTCTGTGACTGATTTATGTTATGTTTACTTCTATGTTTGTTTCCGAAGATTATATATAGCCATTGTGTGATAGCTTTGAGTTTGATTCGGTATGTCGGATTTCCTCCTTAAACGATATGCATTCTATACTATCTGACATATCGGTGCTCGCTCAAAGAAGTTACACGGATGGTCGCTCCTCAACAGCCTTATTCTCCGTGCTAGTCGACAGCATTACACAGTAGTGTTCTTGTCTAGCGTAGGTATAGAGGTGGGGCGTTACACTTAATAACAAAATTAAATGCTAAGGAATAAGGACTTATACTATATATGATCAAATATGGTTTTTATAAAGATTAATAGCCTACTTATTTAATTTAAAAATAATTATTTTAATTTAATTACTATAATCCAAACTTCCATGTTTATAAAATACTTATCTTACTAATTAAAAGATTTATATTAAATTATTATTGGTTTAAATATTTTAGAAACATGTTTAAATATCTTTTAAATTTTAAAAAAATATCATAATGAAATATTAAATAAAATAATAAAGATTGAAAAATAAAATAAACATGTGTTACATTAAGGCTTCTTACATTAAAAAATTTAATTAATTATTAAAAACTATTTTAAAAATGAAATTACTTTTAAAATATTCTAATATAAGTTAGAAAATAACTCTAAAAAGAATAGAAAAATACTTAGTTTAAATATCATTTTTTATAATTTAAAATTTCAAACAGAAAAGACAACATTTACAGAATGCTATAAAAAGTTTTTGCAATAAAATATATTCAAAACATTATAAAATAGAAACTATAGCTTTTACCATATGCTGTGTAAAGTTTCTGAAACTCTACAGTGTTTCAAAGCACAGAAATGCTATAAAAACGAATTTGCAGTACTTACAAAACATTACAGAAGAAAAGAAGCATTTTAGAAATGCTATCTAAAATTCCGGTCATGTGATGTGGTGCAATCTTATTATTTGAAGAAATATATAAATAGAGCCTTATTTTAACATTCTAAATTCATTCTACTAATTTCTTAAAAATATAAAATTAGTGTCTTAAAAGAAATAGAGTATGAGAAGTAAAAATAACATTATAAAAGTTGAAATCATGAATGAATGTATGCTTTTCTACTTAGTATAGTTGTAATAAATTAGGTGTTGATTTTATTTGAAAGAAAACACATTTTAAAAGACATTTTAAAAAATTTAGACTTGTATAACGATATTTATACTATGGTGTGTCGATATATGGACCAAAATATCAAAATTTATAAAAGAGATAAATTTCTCTACCTAACTAAATGCATAGATATATATATATTCCTAAATGCAACAATAAAGATGAAATAATAGTAAAGCATACCAATTTTTGCATTCCATCTTTCTAACTTTGATGTTCCTTCATTGTTGTGAACCACACATTTATATCTTTCTGAATTTGACGACGAGATATGTTCTATTGCGACGGGCTCGTTTTTCTGATCAGCATAGTATATTCATTTGCTGAATTTGAAGACCGTATGAGAAAGATATAGATGATTTAGTAAATTGACCAACTTGGCGCCAAAACTTTGAATTCGAATTTTGAATGAATGGACACGTCAACCACTATAAATAGGCCCAACGGTCACCACTTTTCATAAAAATTCCTCTTCTTCTTTTTCTTCCCGTTTTTCTATATACTACCAAACTTCTAGAGGGCATATCTCCTTCGTTTCTTAACGGAATTGGATGAAACCAGCGACAAGTCGAAGAGGAAGGCAAGGGCTATGATCTAGTAAACGTTTGATGTCGAATTTTGACGGTATTGTGATGCAACAGGCCGAACAGTAGAAGAAATGTAGAAGATCCCGTACCCAGTTTTTCAGTTTTGGATAGCCAACTTCAAACTGTCATATCTCACTCAATTTTAATCGGAATTTGATGATCCACCCATCAAAACGACCGCGAGAACAAGAACTACAATCTGAAAAGGAGTGGGAACAAAATACTCCAATCCCTGGATGCATTTTGAAGAATACCTTTGACAGTTTTGCCTTCTTTTTCTCTTTGTTCACCAAAACTTCATTTGACCATAACTTGGTCATTTCTTGACGGATTCACACGAAACTAGTGACATTGCGAAGCAGGTGGAGAGAAGTAAATTATCAAATCAAGTTGTAGATGAGAACCCAAAGTTTTGAATTGATCTGGTACCCATTTCTTTGTCGATTTCCATTATATATCCATTTGTTCTTCTTGATTGATGAATGATTATCTGAAATCTTTTAACCAACAGTCATTAGACATAATTCTCCTCCTGCAAAACAAAATAACTTTTTAAAGAATCAAGTGACTTTTCAAAATAACTAAATATAGTTTTAAACAAAAATATCATGATGATTCTGTGACATATTCATATGAAAATAGTGTTAATAAAATCCTAAAAATAGCCATTTTAAAAAAAACTTTTTCAAAATTCAGATTATTAAAACTTTGAAAACCTTGCTCTGATACCAAATGTGAGGAATGCAGATTAAGGATCTTAAGGCTAGAATTAACACTAGAGGGGGGGGTGAATAGTGTTTTAAGAAATTTGTTAATCTTTTTGAGTTTATCTTAATTTGTTAACAATGTATACACTAATCAGACACAGATATGAACACAGAATCAAACACGGATGCAAATATAAAGTAAAAGCAGTAAATGAAAGAACACACCGGATTTTATACTGGTTCGGAGTAACCCTACATCCAGTCCTACACAACTAAGTACGGATTTCCTTTCAAAATCAATTCAACAAGTACAACCCTCGGTTTCAAGGCTACGAGGTACACCCTCCAGAATCACAATCCTCTGGGTAGAGATACTTGATTTATGGGGCAACATGTTCACCCAATTGATTTCCAGGGCTACAATCACACCTTTTCTCGCTTGATTAATTTCCAAGTCTACAATCACACCTTTTCTCACTAGATAAATTACAAAGAAGTATATAACTCTGAATAACACTTGGATCTTGTTGAGATAGTGATAGAGAATCAAACCAGAGATAATCTAGTTAGATTTAATGTTGATTTCGGCAGAGTAATGATAGGATTTTGATTAAGAAAATGTGGAAGAAGAAGAGAAGTGAAAATGTAACGACCCGTATTTTTACGGATCGAAAGATTGTAAAACAGTTGTCATTAGGCCGTAATGTTGTTAAGTCGTTCAGAGGTTAAGACGTCTAGAAGTTAAGTTGTGTGGTAGCTTAGGTCGTGGGGTAGGTTAGGTCGGGTGAACGACTTAAGAGATTGGAGCAACCTACGGGATTTGACCGACTTAAGGAAATGGATGATCTAAGGGTTAGCGACTTAACAAGGTTGGCTACCTAAGGGGAGTTGGCGGTCTAAGAAAGTGTGCGACTTAAGGAGTTTGCGACTTAAGAGAGTCGGCGACTTAATGGTTAGCGGCATAGGAGTAGCGACCTAGGAGATAGGGCGAGCTAACGACTTAAGGAGATAAGCTGGTTGAGCGACTTAAGGTAGATAGCTTAGGTCGTTCAATATTAGGTCGTTGTGACCCTGTATGTAGTTAGGTCGTTAGACGACCTATAGGTGTTGAGTCGTGAGTCATTAGGTCGCATAGGTGTTAAGCTGCACGTGTTTTAGGTCGCGCATAGGCTTGAGTTGTTAAGTCGTATCATAGTTAGGTCGTGTAGCGTTAAGCCGCTAAGCCACTTATGTGAGTTAAGTCATTGAGTCGTAAGTCGTAAGTCGCGCATGCGTTAAGTCGTATCCCAGTTAAGTTGTTAGGTCGCGTGTGTGTTAAGTTGTGACCTCTGCTAAGTCGTAGGTCGTAGGATCTGCTAAGTCGTAGGTCGAAGGGGATGGTTAAGTCGTAGGATCTGCTAGGTCGTAGGATTGGCTGAGTCGTGAGTCGTAGGTCGTGGGGTTTCCATAAGTCGGGGACGACTTAAGGGGGGCGGACGACTTAAGGAAACAGCCTATAAATACGGGGTTTTTCTTCACTTTTTGGGATCCGGATTTTGAAACGACGAAGTCCTGCCATTTTGAGAGCTCGAGAACTACACTTCTTCACTTCTTTTCTCCACTCTAATCTTGTGATTCCTTCCATCCAAATCGATGATCAAATCGAAGATCCAAGAGCTTAGATTGAAGATCTTCAACCATCGAAGAGAGATTTCATCGTTTAAAGCGGAATTTTGGCGGATCAAGTTAGATCCTTCGCTGTCCAGATCTGAAGTGTGTTGCTTTTGAGGTGTTTAGGTGATTTGATGAGTGGTGGTTATCTCTCACACGGATCCAAAGGAGTATATCGGATTGATGGCTTGATTTGGTGTTAAATTAGTGATTTCCATGCATTTTCGTAAACTTAAGTATAGATCCATTGTTCATGATGATTTGCCATCCATTTTACTACATGTTAATCTATGCAAGTTCATTCATCAAGTTGTAGAGATATTGCTCATGATTCATGCTTGTTAGATTTGGACTCTTTATTTACGAAATTGCCATTATTGTTATAATTGTTTATTAGATCAGGTTTGAATGCTTGATTACTTGGATTAATGATTTACTTGATTGATTGTTATAAATTAGTTGATTGATGATTTGATTTGGACAAGATGGTCGAAGATGATTCAAAAGCTAAGGGAAAGGCTCTTGAATTGGAAAAGCTGCTCGTGGCATATGTGGCGGATGATGAAGCTCATATGGATAGATTTGATGATGTTGATGTTGAGATGAGGCTTTGCTATGATGAGATGAAGCGAGGCATGGTATGAGATAGCATTGGTTTAATCCAGACGGAATCATTCCAAGCATGTTGACGACTTGGTGAAATGGTTCGAGTTTGAGGATAATGGTTGGCTCGAGAGGCGCTTGAGCTAGTATGAGAATAGTCATCGAGGAGGATGACTAGAAGGCTGAGATTTCATCGTTGTTGAAGGTTCTAGCAGGCTCAAAGCAAGAGTACGCTGGGCAGATTCGATAGTCCCTAAAGACTATGATTGTAGTCGAGTACTTTGGATAGATTCGATAGTCCTAGGCACGGGCTGCAACGACGTGCAGAGTTCTGTCTATAACCGGGGTTGCCATTAACCCTTGACGGACGGCTGAAAGAATGTGCCGGTCATTCAATTAACGGTGGTATCGAAGCAATGATAACAGTGATAGCCAGAGTCATGGATATTTGGATGTTTTGGTTGTATCGTCATTCGGTCTCAAGAGCGATGTTTTCTGGGTGCTTATCTGATCTTGGTTTAGGCCTTAGGGGTTTGTACTTGGAAAACACCGACCTTGACTCGAGTGATAATTGCTTTACTTTAAATGTTTGCTTTGCTATGTTTACTTCTGCTTAGTGTGTCTGGGGGCTATCACTGTAGAAAGAGGTGGAGTGGGAGGGCTGGATTCCTATTCCTTTTACCTTCATGCTCTTTTGGTATGTTGTTAGTTAATTTACCGCTCACTAAGACTGTTGTCTGACTCAAGGTTTTATGTTCAACTCTTATTACCTTGGGCTGTTCATCCATTTTGAGATGGGCAGACTAGGTAGCAGGTGACAGGTGCTGTTCTTAGTTTCCAACGATGCTGATGACGAAGACGAGCTGGAGGCTTGCATATTATTTTCTTACTATATGTACTGGATGTTCCGCTGCTTTGTATAATTCTCTGAGTGATATGTAGTGAGGCTTGATGTATTGACTATTCAGATGTTGTATTCAACTATTATGAAGCTTAATTGATGAGATTCTATTTTGTGAAGCTTTACTATATATATATATATTCTCTATTGTATTTTATCCATGCGTTGTGAGTAATATGATAGATTCTGCTGTTTTAACTTACCTTGGCAATCGTCCATGGCTACCTGGCACACTTTACAGCGCACTATTTCTATGTTCAGTGCAGGGGTCATGGGCGGTCGTATGAGGCATTGTATGGAAGACCGTGTAACTCTCCGACATGTTGGTTGGAAACAGGAGAAAAGTTGATACTTGGGCCAGAGATGATTCGATAGACTTCGGAATGCATAGAGATCATTCGGCAACGAATCAAGGCAGCCCAGGACCGTCAGAAAAGTTATGCCGATAAGCGTCGTAAGGATTTGGAATTCGACGTAGGTGATATGGTTTTTGTGAAGATTTCTCCACTGAAGAATGTTATTCAATTCGGGAAGAAAGGAAAATTGACTCCGAGATTTGGTGGACCATTCCCGATCATCGAGCGAATTGGAAAGCTGGCCTACAAATTGGAGTTACCAGAAAAGATGGCGGGTGTGCACAATGCTTTTCATGTATCGTATCTACGGAAGTATGTGCACGACTCGAATACAGTAGTTTCTGCAGATAGCTGTGAAGATTTTGAAGTTGATCCAGTTATTGAGAGACCTCGTAAGCTGCTTCGTGTTATGGAAACTGACACGAAACAGCTTAGGAGGAAGGTAGTTAGGTTGCTCAAGGTACAATGGAGTGATGATGCTAACGATTGTACATGGGAGGTGGAAGAGAGGATGAAGGCAGCTCATCCTGAACTCTTCGAGGTATGGCCATAAGGTGTCGTGTCATCTCACGACATTGTAACTTGTTCTAGTTTTAGAATTCTGCATGCTAGGCTAGAATTGGACGCATGGTTTGTTGATTGCTATGGATGGTAGGCATGCGGAATAGTTTTTGATTGCTCTTGTTTGTTTGGAATTTCGGAGGCGAAATTCCTAAAGGGGAGAGAATGTAACGACCCGTATTTTTACGGATCGAAAGATTGTAAAACAGTTGTCATTAGGTCGTAATGATGTTAAGTCGTTCAGAGGTTAAGACGTCTAGAAGTTAAGTCGTGTGGTAGCTTAGGTCGTGGGGTAGGTTAGGTCGGGTGAACGACTTAAGAGATTGGAGCAACCTACGGGATTTGACCGACTTAAGGAAATGGATGATCTAAGGGTTAACGACTTAACAAGGTTGGCGACCTAAGGGGAGTTGGCGGTCTAAGAAAGTGTGCGACTTAAGGAGTTGGCGACTTAAGAGAGTCGGCGACTTAAGGGTTAGCGACATAGGAGTAGCGACCTAGGAGATAGGGCGAGCTAACGACTTAAGGAGATAAGTTGGTTGAGCGACTTAAGGTAGATAGCTTAGGTCGTTCAATATTAGGTCGTTGTGACCCTGTGTGTAGTTAGGTCGTTAGACGACCTATAGGTGTTGAGTCGTGAGTCGTTAGGTCGCATAGGTGTTAAGCTGCACGTGTTTTAGGTCGCGCATAGGCTTGAGTTGTTAAGTCGTATCACAGTTAGGTCGTGTAGCGTTAAGCCGCTAAGTCGCTTATGTGAGTTAAGTCGTTGAGTCGTAAGTCGTAAGTCGCGCATGCGTTAAGTCGTATCCCAATTAAGTTGTTAGGTCGCGTGTGTGTTAGGTTGTGACCTCCGCTAAGTCGTAGGTTGTAGGATCTGCTAAGTCGTAGGTCGAAGGGGATGGTTAAGTCGTAGGATCTGCTAGGTCGTAGGATTGGCTGAGTCGGGAGTCGTAGGTCGTGGGGTTTCCATAAGTCGTGGACGACTTAAGGGGGGCGGATGACTTAAGGAAACAGCCTATAAATACGGGGTTTTTCTTCACTTTTTGGGATCCGGATTTTGAAGCGACGAAGTCCTGCCATTTTGAGAGCTCGAGAACTACACTTCTTCACTTCTTTTCTCCACTCTAATCTTGTGATTCCTTCCATCCAAATCGAAGATCAAATCGAAGATCCAAGAGCTTAGATTGAAGATCTTTAACCATCGAAGAGAGATTTCATCGTTTGAAGCGGAATTTTGGCGGATCAAGTTAGATCCTTCGCTGTCCAGATCTGAAGTGTGTTGCTTTTGAGGTGTTTAGGTTATTTGGTGAGTGGTGGTTATCTCTCACACGGATCCAAAGGAGTATATCTGTAATGACCCAAGATTTTAGGAATCTATTCTGAAAAATATAAATGAATTCAAAATAATTTTTGAATTAAATTTTGAAAGGTGAGTGATATAGCTTGATAGTGTATCAGTATGTGTGTACATGTGTGCACAGGAAATGCACATGAACTAAAGCTAAAATCCCTGAACTCTAAGAATAAATACATATTGATATGTATGGGAATATATATATATATATATATATATAGATTAAATCCTTAAAAGCTGAATGCATAAGTAAATATACATATATGGATGCTACTGAATATTTTTGAGTATACATGTGCATGTGTGTGTCAATACAGAATGATGTATAAATATATATATATATGGGTGTGCTAATTATTTCAGTAAGACTTATATAAATATATATGTGTTAATAAAATTACTAGAGTTCAATTCAGCAAAATAAAACATACCAATATATTTTATAGATAGGCAGAAAGAAAGAAAGAATGAAGATATAAAAAGAACTAATCCTCTTATAAATAAATAAAGGAAGTACATGCCATTTACATGAAAGCTAAAAATAGAAAAAAATAAGATAAAACAGAGAAATGCTTGGTATAGGCAGAATTAGGAAGAGTATTTGATAAATAATAAAATCAAGTCACATTTTTAGCATGATTGTGGACAAAGGAAAAAGTATTTTCTGAAAAGCAAAATTCTGAAATTAACCAAAAAAAAGAATGTAACCACTTTTCTCTTCACCTAAATTAAGCCGGGAAGGGTAGAACTTTGGGTTTAAATAAAATGCAGATAACATGATTTTTCTGGTGGGCAAAAATGGCTTTAGCCAATACCCAAAACCCTAAGGAAGACCCTGTATATATACATGTATATGCAGCAGCCTCCTCTCCTTCTCAGAAAAGAACTTTGAAAAAAAAAGAAACAACACCATAGAAATCATAAGGCAAGGGAAGGAAAAGAGCTTAAGGCAAAAGGCAAAAGTTCATCAATTAATTAAGGAAGCAAAGAAGAGAGCTAGGTGAGAAAACTCACTCAAAAATCTAAGGCAATAAGTCCTAATATAGGCAGCCAGTTATAAGTAATTTTCTTAAAAGAGTATTTTTATATATGAATGCTTATCTGTGAATTTAAATCTGAAAATGTTTTGATCCTCTTTGGTTGTTTTACTTGTTTATTTATAAGAAAGTTTTATGTGTAGTTAGTATACATATATGTTTTATAAATCCAGATCTCTGATATGTTAATGTTTAGGAACATAAACAAATACCCAGAAAATAAAATGTTGAAAATAGGCAAGTAGTATTGGTTTTGGCTCAACCCAGAAAGATGTAAATAATGTTGAGCTGCAATATACTCATGTATAAGTGCTGAGGCTTGAGACAAAAAAAGGAATTAGGGATGCAATAGGGTTGCCTATGTGCTGATGCTCCTGATTCAATGAAAATATATATATATATATATATATATATATGTTCATATGCATAGCAAACAAAATTTTGTGATTCAGTGAAACCAGGTCATTCTGAGTTTAACTCAAGCATAAATGTTTGCAAAAAGAAAAACTCTCTCAGAAGCCATAAGCCAATGTTAGTTGCCTAAACCCCTTTTAAAAATACCAGAATGTGTATATATATATATATATATATATATATATATATATATACAGAGCCTTATTTTGTAGTCACCAATGGTTGTTTGCTTGTTTGTCTCTGTATGGTTATGAATAATATGAGATGCCATGATATGGATGTTTTTAGTTAGTAAAATGGATCACTGAATGGTTTAGTCATGAAAAATCAAAAGAGTTATTATTAACTTAAACCTGATTAGGAAATTGGGGTCAAGAACACTGCAGGAATGACTTGTTTTCTTGAGTAATACAAGTTGACACATGGCTTGTTTAAGTCCTGAGATCTTTGTGTAATGGAGTGAATTAGTTCATTACAGTGTGTCCATTGATTCATAAATATTGCAGATGCGACCAGGATAGATAATTATACCAAAGGAATAATATTTGAGATGATAAGAAAACTGGAGTTTTTCCCAGAATTGAAATATGAGGACGGAATAAATGATTTAACTCATATTGGTCATTTTCCTGTTTGGTATGAATGATTGTTTGATTATGACTGAATTGTATGCTTGAATGTATGTGCCATATTTATATATGTAGTCTCTGGAAAGAAAAATTAAAGTGTGCACCTGCACAATGACACAGAGCATGCACACAAGTATAACCTGATTCCAAAGGGTAGAACTTTATGTATATGTATTTAATTTGATTTTAACCTGATTAACAAATTGCTTTGGTGAATTTTCTCATACCAGACATGTGTCTGACCCTAGTGTGCTAATGGCATCTGGGGTGTCTCATTTAAAATGAGGCAGCTTCAAATGCTTTTTCAGGGATTGCATCAACTAAGTAGGAGTAGGAGCAAGGATTTGAGAAGAGGATTATAGCATGCTAAACTTAGTTAGATAAGAGCCAAAATGATAAAATCCGCGTGTATTAATGATTTAAATTGTTACTTGTATTAAGTGTTGAATATGGGATGGATATTTTGTTAAGTATTTTATTAAGAGATTGACTTGTATCTGGAATTTATGAATCTAGTTAATATCTGATATTAAAGAAGTTAATCAAAATATTGTAAGTGGATTTAGTAAGAACACCATGTTGAAAATTGAATGATTACATTTTATAAATGTATTAGTCAATTTTGAGTCTTTAGAAAGGATTTAAGTTTTGGGAAATCTGGATAGTTGATTCTCAGAAAAATTAAATGGTTTTATCTTTCAAACATGGTAAGTGTATACAAAAGATAATAGGCATAGGTTGAATGTTTTTATATGACTACAAGGTTCCCATAATCTAACTTGTTTCATAAAAATGTTTCATGTCTTATTTTTAAATAAAGGAAGGATCTGTAATAAGGGAATTGAAAGCCAGATCCAAATAGTTGCAGTTATATATGCACATAAACATGTTTTGTGCAAATATTAACACACCTTTTCCTTTGTATCTGTAATAGGAATCTGAATTTTCATTCAGATTTTAACCAAATGCATTTTAAATTCCAGACAGATTTTATAAGAAGAAAAAAACCAAACATGAATGTAATTTTTATTGCATATAACACTGTACTATGTGTGGACTGATTAAATCCAATCAATCCAATCTCCTCTTGTTTTCCAGAACTCTGATTTAAACAAGAGAGGCATATACATCCTCACATGTATGTGCTTATCTTTGTGAAAGTACTGATATATTTATATTGGTTAATTGTTTTGATCCTGGATATATTTTGGTTTATTGGTAAAAGAAAATGACCCTGGAAAATATAATTGTAATAAATGATCAATCTATATATCATCTCTGATAGTTCTAAGGAAGTTTAAATCGAACTTAAAAATGTAAATGAATGTAGGTGGACATCCAGACACATATAAATTGAATGTGCATATGCATGTACATAGAAATCGAATTTAGACGTCAGTCTTAATAATTTAGACGTCTGAGATTAAACTTAGATGACAGTCTAAATAATTTAAACGTCTAAGGTTAAATGTAGACGTCTGTCACAAAATAATTAGATGTCTGAATTCAGTTCAAAATGTCTTTTTCTCTCTGTTTCAATTTTTGATCTCTGAGCTGTCTGTCATAATTAGATAGACGTCTGTAATTAAGTTTAGACGCCTGTCATAAGAATTTAGACGCCTGAACTGCTGATTTTGCCTAATTTGCCTATTTAGAAAATAAATAAGTGGCTATGTCAATAGCTTGTATGGAATTTTGATTTCTACGTGATTTAAATTCCCATTGATGGAAAAAAAAATCCTTATGAAATTAGGGTAGAAATAGGAGGGTCATTTCAGTTGGTATCAGAGCTATGTTATTCAACATAGTAGAAGTAATGATCAAGTTCTTAGATAGAAATAAAATTTGAAGGAACTAAATATATATATCAATGTTTTCAATGTGAAAAAAAAAACCACTGAAATAATAAAATTACCAATCAAACTAACCAGCTATGTAAATTATTATTAGCAAACTATGGTTGGGAGACCACCAAATCAGGGAGCAGGATCTTCCCATGCACCACCAATGGTCAATCTGCAAGACTTGGTGAGAGCATTTAGGGATGGGGTAGGACAAAGGCAAGAAAATCCCTATGAAGAACTCTCAAAATTACTTAAGACATATACTCATTTAGGAGGCAAAAGCTTTGAAGGGACAGAGAGCATCATGGAAATTCAAACATGGTTGAGAACATTGGAAAGAATTTTCAATGACATGCAACTTGATGATCAAAGAAAGAGGCAAGTGGCTTCAAGACAGCTAAAAGGAGTAGCTTTAGGCTGGTGGGAAGTTATTATTGCAGGAAGAAATGAGAATGAAATCACTTGGAATCAATTCAAAGAGATGTTGGAAGCAAGGTTTGTACCAGCATCAGCAAAGACTACCTTGCTAGAAGAATTTATTAGACTTAGACAAGGAACCATGACTGTCACGGAATACACCCAAAAGTTTGAGGGGCTTTCCACATATGGAGCAATGCTTGTGGCAGATGAGGCATCCAAAAATGATAGGTACATAAAAGGGTTGAACCCAGGACTTAGCAGAGCCATGTTACCCTATGCAGATAGGACTTTTGACCATGTGATAGACTTAGCTTTGAGGTTGGAACAGCATGACAAGGAAAGGGAGAAGTTCAGAAATTTTAAGAACAATAATACCAAGAAGAGTAAGGGGAGGTATCACCCATATGATAAGAAGAAGGAAGAGGCCAGTAACAAAGGCACTGGAGATGTCAAAGCTAAGGAAACCAAGAAGAAAATTGTGTGCCATTAGTGTGGAAAAGAAGGACATATCAAACCAAGATGTCCAGAATTGAAAGGAGGAGCTTTCAAGTGCTATCTATGTGGGAAAGAGGGGCATATGAAGAGGAATTGTCCTGAGTACAAACAGCAAGGAAAATTGGCAAATTTGGAAGGAAAAGGCAAAGCCACAGTGGAGAGTAACACTGAAAACCATAGCCAAGTGGAAGGTACATTACTTATTTGTACCATACCCATGGCAGTAGTATATGATACTGGGGCAACTCACTCTTTAATTTCTTATGAACTAGTTAAAATGCTAAAACTGAATTGCATATTGGTTGAAACCCCATTGCATATACAAAGTCCACTGGGGAGTTCAAGTGTTTTAAATATGATTTGTGTGGATGTGGAATTAAACATAGGAGGACATATTTTTATTTCCAATTTATATGTTTTGAATTACCCAAATATAGGTGTTATATTGGGGGTAGACTGGTTAAGGCAATTTAAAGCCATAATTAATTTAGACTCATCCACCATATCATTGCAAAATTCTAGAGGTCAGAGAATCACAGTTTTATGTGAAGTAGCTAAGGAAGGAAAACTATATCATTTAGTTGACTCAGAAAAAGATTCTAGTGAACTAACCATTGAAGAAATTCCCATAGTCAATGAATATTTGGATGTGTTTGGTGAGGTCAAGGGTGTTCCACACCATAGACCAGTAGAGTTCCAGATCGATCTAGTTCCAGGAGCAAGCCCAGTGATTAAAAATCCAACTAGAATGGGGCCAAACGAACTAAAGGAATTAAAGAAACAGTTAGAAGAACTGGAAGAAAAGGGTTTTATAAGACCAAGTAATTCTTGCTGGGGAGCACCAGTGGTATTTGTTAAGAAACAAGATGGCTCCTTAAGACTCTGTATAGATTATAGAGAATTAAACAAGGTAACTATTAAAAATAAATACCCATTGCCAAGAATAGATGATCTTTTTGATCAATTAGCAGGGGCAAAAGTGTTTTCTAGACTAGACTTAGCATCTGGTTTTCATCAAATGAAGGTGGAAGAATCAAGCATCAAGTACACTGCCTTTAACACTAGGTATGGGTTGTATGAATTTTTGGTTATGCCATTTGGTTTGACCAATGCACCATCATACTTTGTAGATTTAATGAACAGAACCTTTAGAGATTATTTAGACAAGTTTGTGCTTATTTTTATTGATGACATTTTGATTTATTCCAAAACAGTGGAAGAACATAAGCATCATTTGCACCTGGTTTTGTCTAGGTTAAGGGAAAAAGATTTAAAGGCAAAATTTTCAAAATGTGTATTTTGGAAAGAGGAAGTACATTTCCTTGGCCATGTTATATCTGCTCAAGGAATTTCTGTGAACCCCAATAAAGTAGTGGCTATTCAAGCATGGAAGAGGCCAAGCACTGTGAGTGAAGTGAGGTCATTTATGGGGATGGCAGGGTATTATAGGAGGTTTATAAAAGATTTTTCAAAAATCTCTACATCACTCACTAACCTAACCAGGAAGAACCAAGCTTTTGTTTGGTCAGAAAAATGTGAGAAGTCTTTTGAACAGTTGAAGGAGGCATTGGTGAATGCTCCAATTTTAAAGGTACCATATGGAAATGAAGAACTGGTGGTATACACTGATGCTAGTGGATTTGGCTTGGGTGCAGTGTTGATGCAACAAGGCCAAGTCATTGCATATGCATCCAGACAACTTAATCCCAATGAAGTAAGGTATGCCACACATGATCTCGAATTAGCAGCTGTGATCTATGCTTTAAAACTTTGGAGACATTATTTGTTAGGCACAAAGTTTGAACTGTACACTGACCACAAGTCTCTGAAATATTTATTTTCACAAAAAGATTTGAACATGAGGCAACATAGATGGGTGGAGTTCTTAGCTGCCTATGACTTTGACATACTCTATACACCAGGCAAAGCAAACAAAGTTGCAGATGCTCTAAGTAGACAGCATGCTAAATTGGCTATGATGATGATAGAAGAATTTAAAGACTTGTCTTTGCTAACTGAGTTAGAAATTGGGGAGAATGGTTGTGTGCACATGGATGAGCAGATGCATGGTGCACAAGAAGATAAAGGGAAGTTAAGCTTAATGACACTCCAACCCGATTTAATTCTGAAGGTAGGAAAGATGCAAGAACAGGATGCCAACTTGTTAGAGAAGAAAGTGCTCCTCTCAAGAGGGGAGGAAGTGATGAATCACCATATTGATAAAAATGGTTATATGAGATACCAAAATAGGATGTGTGTACCAGAGGACACAGAATTGAAGAAAGAGATATTGAATGAATATCACAGAAGTAAATACTCCATACACCCAGGCAACACAAAAATGTACCAAAATTTGAAAAGAGACTTCTGGTGGAAGGGGATGAAATCTGATGTAGCTAAATACATTGCCAAATGTATGACTTGCCAACAAGTCAAGGCTGAAACCCAAAGGCCATCAGGGTTGATGCAGTCTCTTAGTGTACCACAGTGGAAGTGGGAAGACATATCTATGGACTTCATAGATGGACTGCCTAGATCTAAGAGAGGTAATACAAGTATATGGGTGATAGTTGATAGGCTAACCAAGGTAGCACACTTCATCCCAGTCAAGTCAGAAAGAACAGCACCAAAATTAGCTCAAATTTTTATAAAGGAAGTGGTAAAGTTACATGGCATTCCCAAAACCATTGTGAGTGATAGGGATACCATCTTCACTTCAAAATTCTGGAGAAGCTTTCAAGAAGAAATGGGAAGTGAACTATGTTTAAGTACTGCCTACCATCCTCAATCAGATGGGCAGACTGAGGTAGTAAACAATGTTTTAGAGGACATGTTGAGGGCATGTATACTGGATTTTGGGGGCAACTGGGAAGATTATCTTCATCTAGTTGAATTTACATACAACAACAACTACCAAAGCACCATAGGAATGGCTCCATTTGAAGCCTTATATGGTAAACCCTGTTTGTCACCTGTTTGTTGGGTAGAAGCAGGAGAAAGGTCTATTTTAGGACCTGAGTACATACAAGAAACTATGGAGAAAATTGAGTTGATAAGAAGAAGAATGGCAGCAGCTCAAGATAGGCAAAAGAAATTTGCAGACATGAGAAGAAGGCAGGTAGAATATGAAGTGGGAAATTTTGTTTTCATCAAAATCTCACCTATGAAAAATGTGCTGAGGTTTGGAAAACAAGGCAAATTAACCCCATGATATATTGGACCATACAAAATTCTGGAGAGAATTGGTCCCTTGGCATATAAGTTGGAATTACCAGAAAACATGCAAGGTATACATGATGTTTTTCATGTATCACAATTGAGAAGGTGGGTCCATGACAAGGCAGAAATTCTTGAGACCCCAACCCAAGTGCAGATAAATCCTGATTTGATTTATGAAAAGGATCCAGTGGGAATTTTGGCAAAAGATGTGAAGAAGTTGAGAAATAAATCTCTGAAACTTGTGAAGGTACAGTGGAGTCTTGATCCTAGTGATTGCACATGGGAATTAGAGGACAAAGTTAGGATGAATTATCCTAAGCTATTTTCAGATTAAAGGTAATTCTGATTTTTGATTGTTTTCTTTTGTTAGATGCATATGTGTTTAGTTATAATAAAACTAAAAATTTATTTGGTTGAGAATGTACTTGTTCTCTGAATTAAGTTTAAAATTTATTTTAAGCTTAGGAAAATTGTGGGACACAATTTCTAAAAGGAGGGGTGTATGTAATGACCCAAGATTTTAGGAATCTATTCTGAAAAATATAAATGAATTCAAAATAATTTTTGAATTAAATTTTGAAAGGGGAGTGATATAGCTTGATAGTGTATCAGTATGTGTGTACATGTGTGCACAGGAAATGCACATGAACTAAAGCTAAAATCCCTGAACTCTAAGAATAAATACATATTGATATGTATGGGAATATATATATATATATAGATTAAATCCTTAAAAGCTGAATGCATAAGTAAATATACATATATGGATGCTACTGAATATTTTTGAGTATACATGTGCATGTGTGTGTCAATACAGAATGATGTATAAATATATATATATATGGGTGTGCTAATTATTTCAGTAAGACTTATATAAATATATATGTGTTAATAAAAATACTAGAGTTCAATTCAGCAAAATAAAACATACCAATATATTTTATAGATAGGCAGAAAGAAAGAAAGAATGAAGATATAAAAAGAACTAATCCTCTTATAAATAAATAAAGGAAGTACATTCCATTTACATGAAAGCTAAAAATAGAAAAAAATAAGATAAAACAGAGAAATGCTTGGTATAGGCAGAATTAGGAAGAGTATTTGATAAATAATAAAATCAAGTCACATTTTTAGCATGATTGTGGACAAAGGAAAAAGTATTTTCTGAAAAGCAAAATTCTGAAATTAACCAAAAAAAAGAATGTAACCACTTTTCTCTTCACCTAAATTAAGCCGGGAAGGGTAGAACTTTGGGTTTAAATAAAATGCAGATAACATGATTTTTCTGGTGGGCAAAAATGGCTTTAGCCAATACCCAAAACCCTAAGGAAGACCCTGTATATATACATGTATATGCAGCAGCCTCCTCTCCTTCTCAGAAAAGAACTTTGAAAAAAAAAGAAACAACACTATAGAAATCATAAGGCAAGGGAAGGAAAAGAGCTTGAGGCTAAAGGCAAAAGTTCATCAATTAATTAAGGAAGCAAAGAAGAGAGCTAGGTGAGAAAACTCACTCAAAAATCTAAGGCAATAAGTCCTAATATAGGCAGCCAGTTATAAGTAATTTTCTTAAAAGAGTATTTTCATATATGAATGCTTATCTGTGAATTTAAATCTGAAAATGTTTTGATCCTCTTTGGTTGTTTTACTTGTTTATTTATAAGAAAGTTTTATGTGTAGTTAGTATACATATATGTTTTATAAATCCATATCTCTGATATGTTAATGTTTAGGAACATAAACAAATACCCAGAAAATAAAATGTTGAAAATAGGCAAGTAGTATTGGTTTTGGCTCAACCCAGAAAGATGTAAATAATGTTGAGCTGCAATATACTCATGTATAAGTGCTGAGGCTTGAGACAAAAAAAGCAATTAGGGATGCAATAGGGTTGCCTATGTGCTGATGCTCCTGATTCAATGAAAATATATATATATGTTCATATGCATAGCAAACAAAATTTTGTGATTCAGTGAAACCAGGTCATTCTGAGTTTAACTCAAGCACAAATGTTTGCAAAAAGAAAAACTGTCTCAGAAGCCATAAGCCAATGTTAGTTGCCTAAACCCCTTTTAAAAATACCAGAATGTATATATATATATATATATATATATATACAGAGCCTTATTTTGTAGTCACCAATGGTTGTTTGCTTGTTTGTCTCTGTATGGTTATGAATAATATGAGATGCCATGATATGGATGTTTTTAGTTAGTAAAATGGATCACTGAATGGTTTAGTCATGAAAAATCAAAAGAGTTATTATTAACTTAAACCTGATTAGGAAATTGGGGTCAAGAACACTGTAGGAATGACTTGTTTTCTTGAGTAATACAAGTTGACACATGGCTTGTTTAAGTCCTGAGATCTTTGTGTAATGGAGTGAATTAGTTCATTACAGTGTGTCCATTGATTCATAAATATTGCAGATGAGACCAGGATAGATAATTATACCAAGGGAATAATATTTGAGATGATGAGAAAACTGGAGTTTTTCCCAGAATTGAAATATGAGGACGGAATAAATGATTTAACTCATATTGGTCATTTTCCTGTTTGGTATGAATGATTGTTTGTTTATGACTGAATTGTATGCTTGAATGTATGTGCCATATTTATATATGTAGTCTCTGGAAAGAAAAATTAAAGTGTGCACCTGCACAATGACACAGAGCATGCACACAAGTATAACCTGATTCCAAAGGGTAGAACTTTATGTATATGTATTTAATTTGATTTTAACCTGATTAACAAATTGCTTTGGTGAATTTTCTCATACCAGACATGTGTCTGACCCTAGTGTGCTAATGGCATCTGGGGTGTCTCATTTAAAATGAGGCAGCTTCAAATGCTTTTTCAGGGATTGCAGCAACTAAGTAGGAGTAGGAGCAAGGCTTTGAGAAGAGGATTATAACATGCTAAACTTAGTTAGATAAGAGCCAAAATGATAAAATCCGCATGTATTAATGATTTAAATTGTTACTTGTATTAAGTGTTGAATATGGGATGGATATTTTGTTAAGTATTTTATTAAGAGATTGACTTGTATCTGGAATTTATGAATCTAGTTAATATCTGATATTAAAGAAGTTAATCAAAATATTGTAAGTAGATTTAGTAAGAACACCATGTTGAAAACTGAATGATTACATTTTATAAATGTATTAGTCAATTTTGAGTCTTTAGAAAGGATTTAAGTTTTGGGAAATCTGGATAGTTGATTCTTAGAAAAATTAAATGGTTTTATCTTTCAAACATGGTAAGTGTATACAAAAGATAATAGGCATAGGTTGAATGTTTTTATATGACTGCAAGGTTCCCATAATCTAACTTGTTTCATACAAATGTTTCATGTCTTATTTTTAAATAAAGGAAGGATCTGTAATAAGGGAATTGAAAGCCAGATCCAAATAGTTGCAGTTATATATGCACATAAACATGTTTTGTGCAAATATTAACACACCTTTTCCTTTGTATCTGTAATAGGAATCTGAATTTTCATTCAGATTTTAACCAAATGCATTTTAAATTCCAGACAGATTTTATAAGAAGAAAACCAAACATGAATGTAATTTTTATTGCATATAACACTGTACTATGTGTGGACTGATTAAATCTAATCAATCCAATCTCCTCTTGTTTTCCAGAACTCTGATTTAAACAAGAGAGGCATATACATCCTCACATGTATGTGCTTATCTTTGTGAAAGTACTGATATATTTATATTAGTTAATTGTTTTGATCCTGGATATATTTTGGTTTATTGGAAAAAGAAAATGACCCTGGAAAATATAATTGTAATAAATGATCAATCTATATATCATCTCTGATAGTTCTAAGGAAGTTTAAATCGAACTTAAAAATGTAAATGAATGTAGGTGGACATCCAGACACATATAAATTGAATGTGCATATGCATGTACATAGAAATCGAATTTAGACGTCAGTCTTAATAATTTAGACATCTGAGATTAAACTTAGACGACAGTCTAAATAATTTAGACGTCTAAGGTTAAATGTAGACGTCTGTCACAAAATAATTAGATGTCTGAATTCAGTTCAAAATGTCTTTTTCTCTCTGTTTCAATTTTTGATCTCTGAGCCGTCTGTCATAATTAGATAGACGTCTGTAATTAAGTTTAGACGCCTGTCATAAGAATTTAGACGTCCGAACTGCTGATTTTGCCTAATTTGCCTATTTAGAAAAGAAATAAGTGGCTATGTCAATAGCTTGTATGGCATTTTGATTTCTACGTGATTTAAATTCCCTTTGATGGAAAAAAAATCCTTATGAAATTAGGGTAGAAATAGGAGGGTTATTTCAATATCGGATTGATGGCTTGATTTGGTGTTAAATTAGTGATTTCCGTGCATTTTCGTAAACTTAAGTATAGATCCATTGTTCATGATGATTTGACATCCATTTTACTACATGTTAATCTATGCAAGTTCATTCATCAAGTTGTAGAGATATTGCTCATGATTCATGCTTGTTAGATTTGGACTCTTTATTTATGAAATTGCCATTATTGTTATAATTGTTTATTAGATTAGGTTTGAATGCTTGATTACTTGGATTAATGATTTACTTGATTGATTGTTATAAATTAGTTGATTGATGATTTGATTTGGACAAGATGGTCGAAGATGATTCAAAAGCTAAGGGAAAGGCTCTTGAATTAGAAAAGCTGCTCGTGGCATATGTGGCGGATGATGAAGCTCATATGGATAGATTTGATGATGTTGATGTTGAGATGAGGCTTTGCTATGATGAGATGAAGCGAGGCATGGTATGAGATAGCCTTGGTTTAATCCAGATGGGATCATTCCAAGCATGTTGACGACTCGGTGAAATGGTTCGAGTTTGAGGATAATGGTTGGCGCGAGAGGCGCTTGAGCTAGTATGAGAATAGTCGTCGAGGAGGATGACTAGAAGGCTGAGATTTCATCGTTGTTGAAGGTTCTAGCAGGCTCAAAGCAAGAGTACGCTGGGCAGATTTGATAGTCCCTAAAGACTATGATTGTAGTCGAGTACTCTGGGCAGATTTGATAGTCCTAGGCACGGGCTGCGACAACGTGCGGAGTTCTGTCTAGAACCGGGGTTGCCATTAACCCTTGACGGACGGCTGAAAGAATGTGCCGGTCATTCAATTAATGGTGGTATCGAAGCAATGATAACAGTGATAGCCAGAGTCATGGATGTTTGGATGTTTTGGTTGTATCATCATTCGGTCTCAAGAGCGATGTTTTCTGGGTGCTTATCTGATCTTGGTTTAGGCCTTGGGGTTTTGTACTTGGAAAACACCGACCTTGACTCGAGTGATAATTGCTTTACTTTAAATGTTTGCTTTGCTATGTTTACTTCTGCTTAGTGTGTCTGGGGGCTATCACTGTAGAAAGAGGTGGAGTGGGAGGGCTGGATTCCTACTCCTTTTACCTTCATGCTCTTTTGGTATGTTGTTAGTTAATTTACCGCTCACTAAGACTGTTGTCTGACTCAAGGTTTTATGTTCAACTCTTATTACCTTGGGCTATTCATCCATTTTGGGATGGGCAGACTAGGTAGCAGGTGACAGGTGCTGTTCTTAGTTTCCACCGATGCTGATGACGAAGACGAGCTGGAGGCTTGCATATTATTTTCTTACTATATGTCCTGGATGTTCCGCTGCTTTGTATAATTCTCTGAGTGATATGTAGTGAGGCTTGATGTATTGACTATTCAGATGTTGTATTCAACTATTATGAAGCTTAATTGATGAGATTCTATTTTGTGAAGCTTTACTATATATATATATATTCTCTATTGTATTTTATCCATGCGCTGTGAGTAATACGATAGATTCTGATGTTTTAACTTACATTGGCAATCGTCCATGGCTGCCTGGCACACTTTACAGCGCACTATTTCTATGTTCAGTGCAGGGGTCATGGGCGGTCGTCACAGAAAACCAGAAAAAGTGATTAAAAATTCGTTGAAACTGACCCCTATTTATAGAAGAACAACGGCCATGACCATTCATGAAGAGTTATGGCGAATAGACACTTCTTTTGAAATTTGAATTTTTAATCAAACTGACACCATGTCGACATGGTACCTATAGGCATGTCGACATCCCATGGCCTTTTTTGATGTTTTTAATTTCTTTGAAAATAATATTTATCTTATAAAAACTATTTTAAACTTTATAAATATACTTGACTTTAGTTGAAATTCATAAGTAAATATAAAGAAAAATATATACATAATTTAACTATAATTTTATATTTAAATCTAAGTATAAATATTTAAAAGTTAAATATATTATTTGAAGATAGTTTAAAATCAGGAGTAATTTGACTTTGAAATTAAAGATGTTTTTGAGGCTAAAATTATATAAAATCAGGATAGAGAGTTTTGAATCTTTTAAAAGGAAAGTTTTTAAATCATTTTGAAAACAAGATTATTTTGTAAAATCATTTGAATTAAAATTAGTGGATACAAAACAATGTCCCACTAGATTTTCGTAGGTTCCATCCTACTTAGGGTTCCATCCCTTTAACGGGCTCGAAGTGGATTCCATTCCACGAATAAATTGGATTTTAAGATGCCAGTGCTTTTCTACGAGTTTTAACAAATATTCCTAATAATAAAACATACTTTTTCTTGAAATCTTGAATTCTTGATAATCTTGATACTCATGAGTCTTCTATCTCGATATCTTGAATCTCTATACTGTACAGTCTTCACTCTTGATACCTGCATGGTTAAATCCTGCATACACATATATATCTAAACTTATAATGTCAGTATTTATATTTTATAATCTATTCTAAGGTTGTTGTCATCAAAACCATCATCTCACGGACTAACAATTTCAGGATTTGAAGGCCCTATTTCTGGAGGACGAAGATGAAGATTTTATTACTACTATTTATTATATTCCACTACACCATTGTATTCCGCTGCATTATTTATTATTCTCTGGTATGTGTAACTCTGATATGTATTGTATAAGAATAATCAAATGTTTTGTAAAACAGCTTCATGAACTGTTTATTTGATTATTATATTTTCTCGTTCCGGTGCAAGATTCTATTTTTGTTTCTTTTATTTCTCCACTTTTTCTTATTTACCCCATAACAATCTGCCCTTCTGTATGGTTTAAGTCGGTACATGTGTCTGCTTTAGCGTACAAAAAGGTGAGACGTTACATCTGGTATCAGAGCTTAGGTTTAGCGATAAACCTTAGCTTTGTGGGGTCTGACTCTTTATTAATAGGGTAGTAATACCCTATGATGAGTCATTGAGAGTATATATATGAGAAAGCGTATTTGTTAGTGTTAAAAAAGGTTTTTATATTGTGTTAATTTGTTTCGTTTTGTATTTATAAATTCTGGTTGGTGCATAGGACGCTATGACATCAATAGGGATTTCTAAACACTTAATAGGATAGACCGACATAATATTTGTTTTAAACTATAGGTGAATGGAATAATTTTGCCTATTATATTTTCTATATATAAAATAAAATTTTATAAATGATATATATATTTGGTTGCTATATATTGGTTGTTAGGTAATGAAATTTATAAATAATAGTTGAAATAAGATTGGAAATAAAATAAATCAAATTGGAAATTTTAGAACTTAAGTTCCGGGATTTGTGGAAAAATTTCTTTTGAATGATGATTGAAATATAATAATAATATTATTTAGAAGTATTTTCTGATATAAATATTTCAACATAATTTGAAAGAATTGTTTTAAAGAAAATTTTGGAAAGAGATAAGTTCTGTACTCCCCTCTCTGTCGCTGGAAAATAATTTCGGTGATGAGTGCACGCATCATCGACATTCATTTTCATGTTTTGAAGTGGGAAGACCGCTGTAGTAGTTTTACTACAGATTTATTTTGATAAACAAATATAAATTTTAAATTGTTTTAAAAATAATTGAATATATAAGTTGTAAGTATATATTTATCTATTATTTTAAAATGGTTTGAAATTTAACCCGGTATTTAGTTCTTAAATTTCCGTTCATTAATAGTTTCAATTATTGTGGTGAAATGTAATGTAACTAATTAATAATTGGAACCTTTAATAAAATAAGAGAGTTAATGCTGAGTTTTAAATGGAATTAAAAGAAGTTTGGAATTTGTAACCTGTCAACCAAGGGAAATTATGATTGAACATTAAGTTAATTTAAAAGAGATAAAATAAACTTGTGTAATTTTCAATTTCATTCTTAAAGGAATAAATATAACTTACCAATTATAAAAGTTGAGATGTTAATAAGGAAGTGTAATGGAAAATTATACAAGTAAACCTAAAAGTAATGAAAGTATTCAATGCATTCTTTAATAGATAAGGATTTATTTGTTAGAGTTGTTATGAACTTAAGTATAATTGAAAATGTTATTAATTAAATATAATAGAAATGTAAGTATTATAGGAAAATGATTATAAACTTAAGTAAATAAATTGATATGCTAAGAAATTTGAAGTGAACATAAATATCATAATTAAATAGATGTAAATAAATGAAATTAAGTAATAATGAATAAATGAATAAATATAATGCAATAAAAAGAAGTAACTGACATGATACTAATAAATGAAAATGAATATTTGTAAGTAATAAATGAAAATAAATGAAATAAATGCTGAATCAATGAATAAAAGTAAATGTTTGTAAGAAGTAAATGTAAATTAAAAAGGCAAATCGTTATATAAATGAAAAAGAAATAAAACAATAAATGTTATGAGATGAAATTTATAATAATAAACTTAATTTATTGTTTGAAATAGTTGTCTGTCTTGGTTTATGAGTTGTTTGGGTAAAAGATACTTTAATTGCTTAGATGTATGAATAATCTATGGAATTTATCTAAGACTGTGGAGTAAATGGAATACTTCATAGTTATTTGTCATTTATGTGATATAAAGTGTGTCTTAACCCAAATTAAACCAATTGTTTGTCTTGCTTGAATGGTTGATTTGTATATGATGTGTATGTTGTTTGTTGCAAATGATGGTTGTTTATATTGATTAGTTGGTTAGCGATTGAAACAACTTTAAATATTTCATTTTATATAATTATTAACTCTTTTTGGATTATATAAGTGAAATACAGGTTATGGAAGCAATTGCTACCGCTTTTGGTTTCATAATAAAGCGTTGTTTGCCCGACAAATAGGTACGTTCTCGGATTACGGTTTTATAGCGTTATTTTATTATTTTCTTGTGTTGGGTTATATTATTTTTGGAAAGTATATGTTATATATTGTTAAATTTGATATTATATTTTCTCCCGAGCTTCTCCGTACAAAGGAGACTCTGCCAAAATTTTCCGTAAAAATTTGAACTTAGAAAATTTTTGAAAATGTTTTCCAACCTTTATTAATTTGACTATAAAAAAATTTAATGGTATAAAATTGGTATATTTTATTAAAAATAATTAATTTTGAATATTTATATGTTTATAAAGTTAATATTTTGAATAAGATGTATTGTTTAGTTAATTCTTTCTTTTCCCTTCTTTTCCTTTTCGGGGACGAAAAGTTTTGAGTGGGGGAGAGTGTAACAACCCGTAAATTTTCAATAATTAAAACTGTTAATTTAATGAGATTTTTGAAATTTAATATTGAAGAAAATAAAAATTTGTGAGTTATTAATAAAAGTTGTAATAATGTAATAATGAAAATTAACTAAAAGGAAACGTAACAAGGTTAATTAAAGTTATTAATTAATGAACTTGAATGAAATTCCCAATTAAATAAAATAATTTAAATGTTATGACTTGGTTATAAATGGGGTATGAGAAAGCATATGTAATTTTTGAATTAATGTGTGAAATCCCAATAATGAAATAGTGTAAATTGTTGCACTTGGTCATAAAATAGAAAATAAGTAAATAAAAGTAAGAGTATAGAATCAACCAATGGAATAGTATATTGATTAATAGTAAATGAATGTAAATTTATGTAATAAGGTTTATGCAAGTTGAATAATAACTAATTTAGTGCAATACCTATTAATTGAAACAATTGTAAGGTTATAATTGACTGAAATTTGTGAATTGGGAAATAAATTCAAAAGATATATTAATGGATGAAATAATACTTAATAAATTGCAATTTGATAGAATCAATGATAGGTAGGTAATTACAATATTAGTTTGTTGATAATTAAGTATGAATGTGAGTAAATTAGGCAAATAGTGATAATTTTTATTTGTTTACCATTCATTTAATTTATTGAATTAGACCTAAATCAATTGCAACATTTGTTTGTTAAATAATAGCTTATAAGTGAAATTTAACGTTAAGGGTAACAGTTATTATAAGTTAACCATTTATTTAGTATATCAAATTAAAACTGGTAATCAATTGCAATAAATCTAAATTAAAAGTTATATTAGTATAAATTAAGGAAATAATTGGAAATAATGTCAATTTTATTTATAGTATGACAATTGGTTAAATAAAAAGGGATAGAAATAAAGTTTTATCAATATATTAGGATTTAAGTTATGATAATAGGATAAATTGCAATTAAATGAATTCATAAATGCAAATTTAAGGTTGTAGTAATGATTGTAAGTTACTATTTAATTTGTGTATTAATTTAGTTGTAACTGTTATATTTGGGTATAAATTTGAATATAAGTAAATATGGGCAAGTGATGTATAAATAAATGAATTAGTATAATTAATGGTAATTAAATGAATTCATATTATGTAAGTAATTTTAGTAATTAGTTGAAATAATAATAAACTTAAGTGAAAAGTTAAGGTTATGGTAACAATCATCATAAATTACTTAAATATTTAGTCTATGAATTGAATTGGAAATTAATTGTATTCAAATGTAAATAAATGTTCATTTATGTGAGTAAGAACCATAAGTGTAAAGTGTGAATGTAATAAATTTAAAAGAAACGTAAATTTATTTATAAGGTAGTAATTGATGTAATTGGGAGCATGAAACCAAGTAAATAAATTTATTGAGGATATTAATTGTAATTAATGTATATATTTGGCAAAAATATAATAAATGGAAATAGGGTAGTTAATACACAGGAGTTAAGGATTTGAATATATTAAGGTAATATTTATACAAATGTAAGATGTAAATAGGCATATATTAGTGTAATGGGATATAAAAATAATATAATTAGGTATATTAAGTAATAATGGATCTAGTATAAAGATGGCAATTAAATCAAATCAATTTATAGGAATCAATTTTAATTAATTGGAAGGTAATCTATAAATAGCCAGTTATAAACCCTAGCTGCCTTTCTATTTCTCATTTCTGTATGTACAAAATTTATATTGCTCCTCTTCTTCAATGGCTGAAAACCCTTAATATTTCAATTCAATTCCAATTCAAAATCCAACAACAAAAATTCAAAATTTCACCTCGTTCTAACACCATAACCTTCTCATACGATATCCGATTTACACGCGGTTTCTTTTGTTAGGATCGTAGTGAAATTTCTGACGTTGTGCAACTGGTTTGGTTGGATTTTGAAGCTGTCCAAATTTTGGGTTTAAATTGGATTTAAATTCAATTTAAATTCAAAAGGTGAGTGTTTTAACCCACTCACAACTTCTAAAATTTCTTATGTTTGTTAAATTGATCTATGATGTGATTAGAAGTTATTTATGACTGTTTGGCATATTTTTAATCATCATCTCAGTTAAATTGAAAATTTTGAATTAAATTGTTATTTAATTATTATTGCATATAAACTACCAGTTAAACAGTTATTTAATTTATTATTGAATATAAACTGCTAGTTGATACCTGTTATTTAATATCTGTTATATATTGATGTTATTGATTGAATTGGATGATGATTGTGATAAATGGTTGATGGTTGATTGTAACGACCACGACTTTCTCTCCACAGAAAGTCGCATCATTATGAAGAAAGAAAGGGGTAGAAAATAGAAAAGAAAAGAAGAAAGAAAGAAACAACAACAACGATCTCACAGCGGAACGAATAAATTATATTAATAACATAAACTATTGCATAGTATACAACAATTTACAGAGTTACACAGCATATACATCACTTACTAGACAGTTATAAACATCTGTCTAGACATTACAACTCAAATACAAGACAAGACACTATCACATATATCAACACAGCGGAATACTATATCTACGAACGCCGAAGCCTCCTGCTCCATTGCTCCTCCAGAATATTTGTCAAAGCTAAACCTGAATCCCTTGGCTACTCGTAAAAATTTGAGTACCCAAGAGTTTATAAAACAGAAATAAACAACTTGGGTCAGACATGGGTCTGGTGTGAGTAACAGGTTAAACTTGTTTAACTTCAAAACCTTTTGAAAGAAAAGGTATCTCGTAAGACTTCCCGCACATAAACACGGAAAAGTTTTTACCTTACGATAACCAAAACATTTGATAGGAAATTCGATTGTATTATAATAGGGTCTAGGGTTTTCAAATAAATATGAAATAGCTGAAATTGTTACATTATTAAATTCCAGCATACTAGCCACAAAGTGGGTTATACAATCAAAACCGTAAGGGCACGTAGGAAGAATGGGTTTCCATACAATGGCAGGGCTACTGGGGTACCGCCCGTCACAGTACGTGGCCTAGATCACCGTACCGAGGATCACTCCCAATCCTCTGCAACACAAGGTCGGAACCATCCCATACTGGATAATTCCGAACAAGATAACCCCGTAGTTGGCGCGACCAACCACACACTAAGCCGAATAAAAGAAAAAGGGACCTCTAGACAGGGATCTATCTTGCTCTCAGTGGGTGCTACCCACGAAACCTTGCTGCACCTCCCCTGTTTTAGCCATTCCCGGTTGATGAGGCTTGAGGTTACGATTACCTTTAATCAGAACATATCACTTAGAATGCTCATCGTCCGCCTGACGATGTGCTGAAAGCATTCAATCCATATAAGTTCGTTCCGGGTTCGAACGAAACCGAAGGCATTATCTCGTTACACTCATTTTTGGAATCACCCTCAGAGTTAACGACAATAACCCTTGCACTCTGAATCTTCATCTTCACTTGATTCACGACCTATCGTTAATTTGGATCGATGTGGTATTCGGGTCTCCAGACCTGGAAATCCGGTATACGGAAACCCGATCCCGGTCTCATCGAAATCCAAAACGTATCTTTTAAGGGCCAAGTTGTTTTAAGGTTAAAACAATTCAATTCTTATCTATATACACAAAGATAGATAATTCAATAGATAATCTACATTATCATCCCAAACAGATAATTCACATTATCATTATAATTCAACCAAACATCCATATCATATATCAATCATATCTCATCAGAGATATCAAACAATGAAATACATTCAATCTCATTCATCCATCCTTAAGCAATGATT
This sequence comes from Allium fistulosum, assembly GCA_030737815.1. Classification (NCBI taxonomy): domain Eukaryota; kingdom Viridiplantae; phylum Streptophyta; class Magnoliopsida; order Asparagales; family Amaryllidaceae; genus Allium; species Allium fistulosum. Next base: position 1,286,471,071 of record CM060904.1, read on the forward strand.
TATATCATCTAATTAATTTAAAGTGAATTAAACTAATTACTTCATTCTATAAATCCTGCTTATTTAATTATTAATTAAACCAATTAATTAATCATTACTCTAAGTATCCTTCTTAATTAATCATTCCTGATTAATAATTCTTTAATTACTTTAAGTAATTAATACTTGATTAATTTCACAAATTAATTATCTTAAACCATTCAGTAATTAATCTTTAATTATTTCATTAATTAATTAACTATATTTAATTACATTAATCCTTAATTAATTACAATTAATTAATTACTTTAATCACTAATTATTTATTAATTAATCTTAATTAACCAATCCTTAATTACATTATTTAAATTAATTATATTTAATAATTAATTCTTAATTAAACCACATTTATTAATCACCTTTGATTAATAACATTTAGTAATTAACTACCCTTAATTACTCTTCCATAAATTAATTTCTCTAAAATTAATTATCCTTTAGTTAATCCCTTGATTAATTATACAAAAGTAATTAAACTAAAATTACTTTTATTATTAAAAATCTTCTTTAGTTAATTACATCCTCTAATTAACTTTAATTACTTTCCTAAGTAATTACTCTTCACTAATTACATTTAAGTAATTATATTTATCACATCTCTAAATGATTATCTTAAATTAATTTAATTAATTAATTTAACTTAATCAAATTTATTTAATTAATTACCTTAAGTAATTAATTCCTTTAATTACTTCCATTGAGTAATTCTACTTAACCAATTTCATATAAATTAATTAATCTAATTGATTATCAAAATTAATCATATTAATAAATTATTTAATAATTCCTAATTAATGATCCCTCATTAATTATTAAAAATCCTTTAATTACTTTCTTTAAGTAATTAAACTTTAATCAACTATTTATTAATTACAAATAAATAAATTCTTAATTACCGATTAATTAATTTCTAATTACTAAATTAAATTTTTTTTAATTTATCTTTAATCACTAGGTTAATAAATTTCTAATCATTTATTAAAAAACTATACTTATCTAAATAAATGATTCTAAATCCCAAATTAATTAACCTTAATTAATTAACTTATAATCCTAGTTATTTAATTTATTAACACTAAATCATTAATTAATTAAATTATTAAATTATTCTTTAATTTAATGAATCTTATATCATTAAACCTCTAAATTAAAGTATTAACATTTAACTACTTTAATTATCATTTACAAAAGCTTTGAAATTTTTTTACTTTTAAATCTTTCTTTTATTTCATTTCAAATTACAGATTTAAATAAATTTCAAATTTAACTTTAACCAAGTTTAAAACAAATTTACCATTCCCTTTTTAAAACCAAATGTTAAAGAAACACTTAACATTTAAAAGATTTTTAAACCAATTTATTTAAATTCAAAACCTTTTTAAAATATACTTTAAACATTCTAAAGATGTTTAAATATTAAAATAAGACTTAATTATTTTCACAACTAAGATTCAAATTTAAATTGAATCCATACTTTAAAAATCTGATTTAAAACTTTGTTTTAAATCCTGCTTAACATTTTAAACTCAATTTAAAATTTAAAAACCCTGTCTGGCTTTAAAAACTGAAACATCATAATTGACCCGAGCCAGACATCAGAATACTCGAGAAAAATTACAGAAACCCCGAGTCGTCTTCGAGTTTTCCCTTCCCCTCTTTATCAAACTTCAATTACAAAATCTACCCGAGCCCACTAAATTTTCCCCGAGTCAAAATCCTATTTTCTTCGAGTCTCTCACGCATTTAACTCGAGAAAATTCGAGTACCACTCCTCTGTCAAAAACCCAAACTCACCAGAATCCAAATCATCACCGTGCACATGCACGATGGAACAGATCAACTCCGGTCAACTACGACAACTCTTCCATGTCGACGATCTACCACCAACCATAATGTGATCATCAGAACTTCGATCAACACTCGAATTCGAAATCGAGTAGCACGACCCAACCTGGAACAGAACTATAGTCACAAAATCCACTCGCCTCGTCGATCAAGACCATCAGCGATCACGCGATTACTTCCAAAGCTACTCCACTGGTCCACAAACATCTTCCCCCCGGTGCGATGCATTCCAGAGCGACATCGACGACGCCATTGCCTCGCGAATACCCTTTACAAAACACAGTGCTTAAGCCCTAGATCAACTCCAATCATCCACCACGATGAATTTAAAAATGCCTTATCATTTTTCCAAAAATCCCTGACCATCCACCATCCTCCAGCCACGATCTCGATGATCAACACCGTGCCAATCGTCAGAATTCGATGATAAAGCAAAATCTGATCAACTTACTAATTCCCAACATCCTTGACCTTAAAAATCATGATTTCTGTTTCTAAATTTCTCATTCTACCATACGATCTTGTTAAGATAATCAAAGCATGGAATTTTGGATATTGATTTTCGACATATGTTAAGCTACTGTCCTTATGGTTTCCAGAGAAATTCCAGACTTTATTTTAACTTAAATAAACTTCAAGCTCTAATCTATGATGATATAAACAAATTTTGTTTGCACTTAAATTCTAACAAAGATTTATTCAAGAGATTTTGATTTCTTGTTTAAATCAGAAATCTGGAAACAGAATACAACACATGCATATACTAACATACTTTCACACATATATATACAGGAAAAATGAACTAGTATACATTCACATAACATATTTATATGCAATCATCTCTAAACAAACATGCAAAGCATACTACACATCATAACTTTCAAGGATTATCACATTCAATCACATATATAAACAGATTAAGTTTTAAAATAGAAGTTTACTCACTTCAGATATCACCCAAGCAACCAGATTTTTTTATAATTTAGATTTTAAACAGATGTTACTCACAAACAAAACATATTCCAGAAACAAGCAGGCAACCAGAATCTTATATTAAAATTTTAGAAAGATTGTTACTCACCTATTTTTAAAAGCAGAGAACAGAGCTTTATTCTTTGAAATAGCCTTGATTTTGAAACCTTTAAAACTGAATGCTTGATTTTCTTTGAAAATTGGAATGCTAGCTATAGAAATTTGTATGCAGAGATGCCTTGCTTCTTTGATTTAAAACTTGAGTTGCTTGTTTACAGAATCTTGCATGCAGACTGGAATTTGATTCCAGATTAAAGAAAATATGCAGGCTTTGTTTTCAGATTTTTGATTTATAGATTGAAGAATGTATTACAGGTTATTGAATTTATTTTCTGGTTTGAGGAGTATATTGATTTCATGTTTTGTTTGAGGTGGTATTGATTTCAGATTTTCTTCTTGAAAATGAAGGTTAGAAAAGAAATGAAGATGAGGAAAACATGCATATGTAGGCTGAATTGATTTTAAAAAAAATAAATAAAAGAAAACAAAAATTAAATATGACACTTGTCTTTCTCATATCCTAATCTTAGAACACATGTAATATTAAAGCCTTAGGAATTTACACATGTCTCTTTAATTAATTAGTATTTATTTTAAATGTAAATAAAAAGCCTTTTTCTTTATTTAATAAATACTTATTACTTATTTATATATATAGATCACTTTTTAAAAGAAACAAAACTAACTATATTTATAAATAAAAGTTTATACAAATATTCTAAAATCCAAAACAATTTAAATATTTATTCTTTTGAATTTCAAAACTTAAATTAAATTCAAATCAAATTAAATCCTAGATTCAATTTTAAAAGTTATGTTATACATATATACAACTACTCATTCAATTTAAAAATAACAATTCTATAGTCTTTAAAAATCCATTCATATTTATAAAAATAATACATTATACTTATTTAATTAGATTATTAAATTAAATTCAAATTTTATCATCAAAGATCATCAATATCAATTTAATTATTTAACAGATTATTAAATTGATATTGTTAAAATTTCCGGGATATTACATTCCTCCCCCCTTAAAATAATTTCGTCCCCGAAATTTAAACAAAGGTAATTTAATAATCTTATTAAAGATTTAAATTCAAAACACAAGCATCTACTATCATCCATATGCTAGCAACCATAGCAACCAATTCATCCAATCAAACAATTCTAACTATCTAGACTAAATTCTAGATAAAATTCCTCGAGTTTCCCCAAGTATATATATATATACCGGGATACTCGCTCTACAAACAATCTAAACTACTAAGCTATAGATCTCCTACTCATCTAGATCTACAGAACTAAACAGAATATCAGACTACAGACGAGTCTGACTCAACTACCCAACTTCCAGAACTGCTGATTCTAAAACCAAAGATAGATCAAATACGTACTCCCTCAGAGATACGTAAAACTCAATGAATTCCAGTTATCCAAACTGACAATTCAATTCAGAAGTCCAAATACTTATCCAAATCAGAACACAGACTAGATCCAAACATAACTCTACTTCATAATTATCCGTAGATTCCAAACTTACTTCTCCTATTCAAAGATACACTCCAAACTGCTTTTGCTGCTCAACTCTGATCTGAGGTAGAACACAAACACAGACTGGACAACTCATTCCAGAAATAAGGTTCACTGATCCATAAATAAAACTCAGATACTCCAGCAAAACTTGAGTTGCTTCGCCAACTCCATCTCTTGGAAACATCCTTCCACTAGACTGAACCACCGGTATCACTCCTGGAATCCAGTCGATAAGAAAACTCAACCTTCAGATGCGGACAAACTTCTGACTTCTCAGAAGACATCCAGAAAAATTCTGACAACCCAAGAGAACACTCAGACAATCGCAAGTCACTTTTGCGATCAACCCATCCTAATTCCAAAGAAAACTGTCCTCTCTTTACTAATCAGAACAGCTTACACTTATTTATCCAATCCATCGAAGAAATGGATTCTCTTTGCTGCTTCTGAACTTCACTTCCAGAAAAACCGCTCATCCAGAAAACTTCCTGCCATCACAGAATACTCCGAGCTGCACTGCTGATACTGATGCCAAGGACTTCCTATTCCAAAGATCTTCGAGAAATTCGAACTCCAAACCAAACAGAAACACCATGCTGAACTCAGCCACAATACCAAAGCATACACACTTCCTTAATCTTGTTCCAAAGAAAACATCTTCGGGAACATCCATCGTCACTGTATCTCATCATACAGCTACTATTACCTGAGGTATCAAGGTACCATCACTCGCTTCTGCCTCATCGACAGATCCAACTCTACTCATCCAAACTTCAGAGATAAACTCCGAACCATTACAGTTTCCTTCGGAGATCGATGAAATCCTTCACCACAGTAAAGCTTACTCGAGACGGTATTGGGTCTACAGTCTCGACAAATACACTTCCAACCTCAACATTTAAACTCCAACCATTGGTAGTCATGTTTCACACACCACTACCCCATCTACCTTTATAACTTATATTGGAAAACCCGAACAGGTAACCCAACAAATAGGTAGAAATATATATATTTTTAAAATGATACTTTTTATATAGAAATTATTTCTGGGTAAAATTATTTCATTTACCTCTTTAAAACAATATTGTGTCCGTTGGCCTGGTTCAAGTGTTTAGAGATCCCTATCAATAACGTTAGCTACTCGTATTGACCAGAATCCATATACCACTTAACCGATCAATTAACACAATATAAAACCATTTTATATAACTAACAAATACGCGCTCTCGAATATATATACTCAGACTCAAACAGGTTGCTACAGATCCTATCTCTAATGAACAACCCTTCCCAACCTAGGTATTCACTCAACCTAGTGTTATGATGTTCACTTAACCAAAAGCTTAGGCATTCGCTCAACCTGGCTCTGATACCACTGTAACGACCACGACTTTCTCTCCACAGAAAGTCGCATCATTATGAAGAAAGAAAGGGGTAGAAAATAGAAAAGAAAAGAAGAAAGAAAGAAACAACAACAACGATCTCACAGCGGAACGAATAAATTATATTAATAACATAAACTATTGCATAGTATACAACAATTTACAGAGTTACACAGCATATACATCACTTACTAGACAGTTATAAACATCTGTCTAGACATTACAACTCAAATACAAGACAAGACACTATCACATATATCAACACAGCGGAATACTATATCTACGAACGCCGAAGCCTCCTGCTCCATTGCTCCTCCAGAATATTTGTCAAAGCTAAACCTGAATCCCTTGGCTACTCGTAAAATTTTGAGTACCCAAGAGTTTATAAAACAGAAATAAACAACTTGGGTCAGACATGGGTCTGGTGTGAGTAACAGGTTAAACTTGTTTAACTTCAAAACCTTTTGAAAGAAAAGGTATCTCGTAAGACTTCCCGCACATAAACACGGAAAAGTTTTTACCTTACGATAACCAAAACATTTGATAGGAAATTCGATTGTATTATAATAGGGTCTAGGGTTTTCAAATAAATATGAAATAGCTGAAATTGTTACATTATTAAATTCCAGCATACTAGCCACAAAGTGGGTTATACAATCAAAACCATAAGGGCACGTAGGAAGAATGGGTTTCCATACAATGGCAGGGCTACTGGGGTACCGCCCGTCACAGTACGTGGCCTAGATCACCGTACCGAGGATCACTCCCAATCCTCTGCAACACAAGGTCGGAACCATCCCTTACTGGATAATTCCGAACAAGATAACCCCGTAGTTGGCGCGACCAACCACACACTAAGCCGAATAAAAGAAAAGGGACCTCTAGACAGGGATCTATCTTGCTCTCAGTGGGTGCTACCCACGAAACCTTGCTGCACCTCCCCTGTTTTAGCCATTCCCGGTTGATGAGGCTTGAGGTTACGATTACCTTTAATCAGAACATATCACTTAGAATGCTCATCGTCCGCCTGACGATGTGCTGAAAGCATTCAATCCATATAAGTTCGTTCCGGGTTCGAACGAAACCGAAGGCATTATCTCGTTACACTCATTTTTGGAATCACCCTCAGAGTTAACGACAATAACCCTTGCACTCTGAATCTTCATCTTCACTTGATTCACGACCTATCGTTAATTTGGATCGATGTGGTATTCGGGTCTCCAGACCTGGAAATCCGGTATACGGAAACCCGATCCCGGTCTCATCGAAATCCAAAACGTATCTTTTAAGGGCCAAGTTGTTTTAAGGTTAAAACAATTCAATTCTTATCTATATACACAAAGATAGATAATTCAATAGATAATCTACATTATCATCCCAAACAGATAATTCACATTATCATTATAATTCAACCAAACATCCATATCATATATCAATCATATCTCATCAGAGATATCAAACAATGAAATACATTCAATCTCATTCATCCATCCTTAAGCAATGATTTATATCATCTAATTAATTTAAAGTGAATTAAACTAATTACTTCATTCTATAAATCCTGCTTATTTAATTATTAATTAAACCAATTAATTAATCATTACTCTAAGTATCCATCTTAATTAATCATTCCTGATTAATAATTCTTTAATTACTTTAAGTAATTAATACTTGATTAATTTCACAAATTAATTATCTTAAACCATTCAATAATTAATCTTTAATTACTTCATTAATTAATTAACTATATTTAATTACATTAATCCTTAATTAATTACAATTAATTAATTACTTTAATCACTAATTATTTATTAATTAATCTTAATTAACCAATCCTTAATTACATTATTTAAATTAATTATATTTAATAATTAATTCTTAATTAAACCACATTTATTAATCACCTTTGATTAATAACATTTAGTAATTAACTACCCTTAATTACTCTTCCATAAATTAATTTCTCTAAAATTAATTATCCTTTAATTAATCCCTTGATTAATTATACAAAAGTAATTAAACTAAAATTACTTTTATTATTAAAAATCTTCTTTAGTTAATTACATCCTCTAATTAACTTTAATTACTTTCCTAAGTAATTACTCTTCACTAATTACATTTAAGTAATTATATTTATCACATCTCTAAATGATTATCTTAAATTAATTTAATTAATTAATTTAACTTAATCAAATTTATTTAATTAATTACCTTAAGTAATTAATTCCTTTAATTACTTCCATTGAGTAATTCTACTTAACCAATTTCATATAAATTAATTAATCTAATTGATTATCAAAATTAATCATATTAATAAATTATTTAATAATTCCTAATTAATGATCCCTCATTAATTATTAAAAATCCTTTAATTACTTTCTTTAAGTAATTAAACTTTAATCAACTATTTATTAATTACAAATAAATAAATTCTTAATTACCAATTAATTAATTTCTAATTACTAAATTAAATTTTTTTTAATTTATCTTTAATCACTAGGTTAATAAATTTCTAATCATTTATTAAAAATCTATACTTATCTAAATAAATGATTCTAAATCCCAAATTAATTAACCTTAATTAATTAACTTATAATCCTAGTTATTTAATTTATTAACACTAAATCATTAATTAATTAAATTATTAAATTATTCTTTAATTTAATGAATCTTATATCATTAAACCTCTAAATTAAAGTATTAACATTTAACTACTTTAATTATCATTTACAAAAGCTTTGAAATTTTTTTACTTTTAAATCTTTCTTTTATTTCATTTCAAATTACAGATTTAAATAAATTTCAAATTTAACTTTAACCAAGTTTAAAACAAATTTACCATTCCCTTTTTAAAACCAAATGTTAAAGAAACACTTAACATTTAAAAGATTTTTAAACCAATTTATTTAAATTCAAAACCTTTTTAAAATATACTTTAAACATTCTAAAGATGTTTAAATATTAAAATAAGACTTAATTATTTTCACAACTGAGATTCAAATTTAAATTGAATCCATACTTTAAAAATCTGATTTAAAACTTTGTTTTAAATCCTGCTTAACATTTTAAACTCAATTTAAAATTTAAAAACCGTGTCTGGCTTTAAAAACTGAAACATCATAATTGACCCGAGCCAGACATCAGAATACCCGAGAAAAATTACAGAAACCCCGAGTCGTCTTCGAGTTTTCCCTTCCCCTCTTTATCAAACTTCAATTACAAAATCTACCCGAGCCCACTAAATTTTCCCCGAGTCAAAATCATATTTTCTTCGAGTCTCTCACGCATTTAACTCGAGAAAATTCGAGTACCACTCCTCTGTCAAAAACCCAAACTCACCAGAATCCAAATCATCACCGTGCACATGCACGATGGAATAGATCAACTCCGGTCAACTACGACAACTCTTCCATGTCGACGATCTACCACCAACCATAATGCGATCATCAGAACTTCGATAAACACTCGAATTCGAAATCGAGTAGCACGACCCAACCTGGAACAGAACTATAGTCACAAAATCCACTCGCCTCGTCGATCAAGACCATCAGCGATCACGCGATTACTTCCAAAGCTACTCCACTGGTCCACAAACATCTTCCCCCCGGTGCGATGCATTCCAGAGCGACATCGACGACGCCATTGCCTCGCGAATACCCTTTACAAAACACAGTGCTTAAGCCCTAGATCAACTCCAATCATCCACCACGATGAATTTAAAAATGCCTTATCATTTTTCCAAAAATCCCTGACCATCCACCATCCTCCAGCCATGATCTCGATGATCAACACCGTGCCAATCGTCAGAATTCGATGATAAAGCAAAATCTGATCAACTTACTAATTCCCAACATCCTTGACCTTAAAAATCATGATTTCTGTTTCTAAATTTCTCATTCTACCATACGATCTTGTTAAGATAATCAAAGCATGGAATTTTGGATATTGATTTTCGACATATGTTAAGCTACTGTCCTTATGGTTTCCAGAGAAATTCCAGACTTTATTTTAACTTAAATAAACTTCAAGCTCTAATCTATGATGATATAAACAAATTTTGTTTGCACTTAAATTCTAACAAAGATTTATTCAAGAGATTTTGATTTCTTGTTTAAATCAGAAATCTGGAAACAGAATACAACACATGCATATACTAACATACTTTCACACATATATATACAGGAAAAATGAACTAGTATACATTCACATAACATATTTATATGCAATCATCTCTAAACAAACATGCAAAGCATACTACACATCATAACTTTCAAGGATTATCACATTCAATCACATATATAAACAGATTAAGTTTTAAAATAGAAGTTTACTCACTTCAGATATCACCCAAGCAACCAGATTTTTTTATAATTTAGATTTTAAACAGATGTTACTCACAAACAAAACATATTCTAGAAACAAGCAGGCAACCAGAATCTTATATTAAAATTTTAGAAAGATTGTTACTCACCTATTTTTAAAAGCAGAGAACAGAGCTTTATTCTTTGAAATAGCCTTGATTTTGAAACCTTTAAAACTGAATGCTTGATTTTCTTTGAAAATTGGAATGCTAGCTATAGAAATTTGTATGCAGAGATGCCTTGCTTCTTTGATTTAAAACTTGAGTTGCTTGTTTACAGAATCTTGCATGCAGACTGGAATTTGATTCCAGATTAAAGAAAATATGCAGGCTTTGTTTTCAGATTTTTGATTTATAGATTGAAGAATGTATTACAGGTTATTGAATTTATTTTCTGGTTTGAGGAGTATATTGATTTCATGTTTTGTTTGAGAAGGTTAGAAAAGAAATGAAGATGAGGAAAACATGCATATGTAGGCTGAATTGATTTTAAAAAAAATAAATAAAAGAAAACAAAAATTAAATGTGACACTTGTCTTTCTCATATCCTAATCTTAGAACACATGTAATATTAAAGCCTTAGGAATTTACACATGTCTCTTTAATTAATTAGTATTTATTTTAAATGTAAATAAAAAGCCTTTTTCTTTATTTAATAAATACTTATTACTTATTTATATATATAGATCACTTTTTAAAAGAAACAAAACTAACTATATTTATAAATAAAAGTTTATACAAATATTCTAAAATCCAAAACAATTTAAATATTTATTCTTTTGAATTTCAAAACTTAAATTAAATTCAAATCAAATTAAATCCTAGATTCAATTTTAAAAGTTATGTTATACATATATACAACTACTCATTCAATTTAAAAATAACAATTCTATAGTCTTTAAAAATCCATTCATATTTATAAAAATAATACATTATACTTATTTAATTAGATTATTAAATTAAATTCAAATTTTATCATCAAAGATCATCAATATCAATTTAATTATTTAACAGATTATTAAATTGATATTGTTAAAATTTCCGGGATATTACATTGATATTGGATGAATGAATGTTGTATTTTATATTGTTATAAACTGTAAGTTGTTATGTGTTTATTTCATTCGGGATTGCGGTTTGAAATGATATATAACCGAATTTTTTTTATTTTTAAATTGCGGATTGAAATGATAAATATCTGTATCACTTGACCATAGGATAGAAAATTTTATACAGACACCGTGGTCTATATATATAAAAATATTTTTGAAATGATTTCTATGGTTTTGTAAAGAAATATATGGTTTTATGAGATATTGATTTGGATATTTTATAAATGTTATTTTATACATAGTTAAATTCTTGGTTTTAATTTATAAATAAAATTGTTTAAAGTATAAAATAAGTTTAATAATAAAGTTTGATTTTATTTAAAATATAATATGGATAAGTATTTACTTAAATTATATTTTAATATAAAGTTTATATTGATTTTTATAAGTCAAGGATGAGAAGATAGTTTTGAAATTGATTTGAGATTATATTTAATTGAGAATTTTATTTAATAAGAATCCATTTAGAACTTATTGAAATTGAGATTTTAAAAGAATATGGTTTTATAACTTAATTCGGGTTTAAGGTGATTTAAGTGAATATATCAAATCTAAATAAATTGAGGAATATTCAATTATTGAAATTTGAAGTTTTATTTAAAGGATATTGGATTTATAAAGCAAATATTTCAAAACTAAATAATAGTAAAGTGAATTTGGTATATATGAATTATAAAGTTTAGTTTGAAGTATTGAATATTTAAGCTTTGAAATATATTGAAATGGAAATTGTTATTTGTAGATCAAATCTGTTTTTGAAATCGATATAATTTGGAATGGTCTATTTGAAAACCGAATTGAATTGAAATTAATGATTTGGGATTTGGTTAAATTTAAAAATTTAGAAATTCGGGTTGTTTTGGAATTGATTTGTGAAATTTAAGAAGCTAGTTTATTTTATAAAATATTTTAATATTTCAACCATGTAAGGGGTGGAAGTTATGTTTCAAAGTTATTAATTTTAAAGTATTACGTTTTGGAAGTGTTATAGTTTTAAATCTTTAGTTTCGAAATTTTATAACTTTGAAATACTATGATTTTAAAAATGATGTCGTATTGATTTGGTTATAAAACAGAAATGATACCGTATTCATATGGTTTTGAAATGGATATTATATTTTGGTTTTGAAGTATAAACTATTTTAAATGACCGCGGTGTTATAATAACGTTTGGTTGTTAAAGAGACCGGGATCAGATATGGACATACTTTCTGCCGATACTGAAAACCACTTTAACAACTGTGTACTCGGTGGAGATTCCAGAATGAAGTAGGATGGTGCCGACGATCCTAAGGTATATACGTGGACCCAACTCCCGTGGGTTGGCATAAGGTGGCTAAAACAGGAGCGATCGATGGGCCAAGGAGGTAGCACCTCTGCTCGAACACACTTCTTCGATACCATTCTATTACTTGTGATTGATTTGGTGCGCACCCTTGATTTGGGAGTGTTGTTCGAGGTGGGCGGTAGTGGATGCTATGCGTCACCACCAGTCCAGATGCATAATTGGTATATCTACCTTGGCATTGCCTTGTGTGCCATGTCACCTACCATATCGAGCTTTACTATGAGTTGTGATTTCTCCCGTAGCCTGTGGAGTATCGAGGGTAGCCCCCATTTTGGGAGTATGCTAATACTAGATAGACTACTGGGACTATTATGTGTTAAGGTGTAAAATGTAAAGTGTAACGACCCACCTTTTTGGACAGTTTAAATCGACAATCAAAACACTCTTGTCAACTCAAACCATTCAAAAGGGAGGATTGTTAATGGGGTGAATAAGAAAAGAAGAGAAAAGAAACAAGAAACAATCATAGAATCTCGCAGCGGAAAGATAAAATATAATAATCAAATAAACAGTTCATGAAGCTGTTTAATATACTTTTGATTATCATTTATACAACATTTATCAGAGTTATACATATACAACAGAACAAATAAAATAATGCAGCAGACAGCATGATGTAAGGATAATAATAGTAATAGTATACCAAATCCTCGTCTTCGTCCTCCAGAATAGATCTTCAATAAGCTGAAAAACTCAGGACTGACCCGAGCGTAATGAAAGAACAAAACACTCGAGTCAGGACTAAAATATCCTCATGTAAGTTAAATCAATCGTAAATAAATATGAGTGTAACGGCGTCAGAGATGTTTACGGGGTTTGACATCTCTTATCCAGTGTCGACGTGCGTGCAATAACTCAAAAGATGTTACGGGATTTTCCATCTCTTAAGGATCCGTTAAACTATCTATTATGTAGTACAATACGCTATTATAATATGTCTACAGTAAAGTAAAAGTATTAAAATAGCGTTAAGGCGTTACCCATATCCCCCTTAACACATTTTATATATTCCCATAGTCTATACAGTACCGTACGCTCCTCCGAGAGGTTTACGCAGAGGGCACTCCATAGGTATGGTACAAAACAAAATCGTAGAAGGCACGCTAGGGCATGTGAACACGGCACACGAGGAAATGCCAGGGTAGATATACCAATTGCACTCCCGGACTGGTGGTGACGCATAGCAGCTACTACCGCCCACCTCGGACACACTCCCAAACAATCGAGGGGTGGCCACCAAATCGAATCACAAAAGCAATATAATGGTATCGAAGAAATATGCCCGATAAGAGGAATGACCTCACATTAGCCCGGTATAGCTCCTGATTTTAGTCACATCTAAGCTGACTCACGGGAGTCAGGGTCACGTCATACCATATAGAATCGTCGCCAAACCATCCTACTTCATTTCTGGAATCTCCACCACGTACACAGTTGTTAAAGTGGTTTTCGGTATCGACAGAGAGTATGCCCATATCCGATCCCGGTCTCTTTAACAACCGAACGCTTATTACACACCGGATGGTTCTTTTACATTTTCAAAAATCACTTCATAATTGATATCAAAATATCAAGTTCACTTCAAAATCAAATCCATTTCAAAATCATCGTATTTACGCAAATTATACGATTTCATTTCAAAAATCATTTCACCCAATATCTCATTTCAATTTCAAAAATCGTTACATTTCAATTTAGGTTGTAACTTTATTTAACCCACTTCGTATTTAAATCCAAGATTTAAATATAAACATTTCACCTTATTGACAAGTTGGAAATTTTGGAAAATAGTTTTGAATAGTTTAAAGTAGCTTAAATAATTGAAAATAGTTAAAATACTCTAAATATTAAAGATAGATTTCAAAATAGTTTTAAATTGATTTAATATAGTTAAATAGATTTAATATAATTAAATAGGTTAAGTAGCTTTTAAAAAAAAAATAGATTAAATATAATTAAAAATAAATTAAATAGGTTAATTATTTTAAAATAAAATTAAATTAAATTAAGTAGATTTAAAATAGATTAAAATAAGTTAATATGTTTAAATAAGTTAAAATAACTTAATATAATAAATATAGGTTAAAAATAGTTTAGTATAAAATAGTTTAAGTATTTAAAATAGTTTATATAGCAGAATAACTTCAAAAACCAAATTTGAAATAGCTTCAAAGTCAACCATTTTAATCTCCAACTTACCAATTCTGAATCAAATTCAAATTCCATTCAGTCGATTCAAATCTCAATTTCAGTTCAATCAATTTCGATTTCAAATTAATTCAATTCTATCAAAAATCCAATTTTCTCAAATTTCAAAATGTTGTCTTTATCACACTTTTACTTAATAATATTCAAAGTTCGAATAAAAATTGAATCCTTTTAAAAATCAAATCAATTTACGAAAATTCAATCATATCACAATTTTAATTCCAAAGTCTTAACTTCAATTATTAACCAATTTGTTTAACAAAATTTTATTTCAACATCTCAACATCAAATTCGCGATGAATTCAATTTCTATAAAATTTGATTTTAAATTCCTTTAAATCAGACCATTTAAAATAATTCCAAATCATAGATTTTTAAAAATTATTTAATTTAACCAATCCGGTGCCCGTATATAATTTTCTACCCTATGGCCAAGTGATCAGTTATTTCAATTAAATTTCAGGAATAAATATATATCATTTCAATTCGAATTATAGTGTCATAGGTATATATCATTTCAACCTATTTCTCAATTTTATTCAAAATGAATCAATCTGCAGTTGTAATTTATAAAAAGGGTGATGACAGGATATCGACAACCAAATATACATCCAAACATTTCAAACATCAATCAATAGCATCCATCGCAACCAATCATCCAAACAGACAATATAAATCACGGAAATTTCATAGTTATAAATGTTCAGTAATTTAATTGCGATTAAATTTCAATTCTAATCTGACTGTCGATTTCAATTTCTAACATTAAATTCGATGACAATCTAGATGACAGTTAAAATTTTATCAACAACGACAAATAAAAATCATATCACTTCACAATATTAAATTTAACAAGCATCAAGATATTTTAGTACGGTGTGAGCGTTATAAAACACTCACCTTGAGTTTCAATTTCAAATCAAATCGAACGACGTTCGATTTAACCTGAAATTTTTGTTAGCTCCAAATATCTCCAAATCAATTCCATGACGTAGAGCTCGTCAGCACGATTCCAACGCAAAAAGATTCGTCCGATTCTGATAACGTACGAAGGAGTTATGAGTTTTCAAAGATTGAATACAATTTAAACACAAATTTTCTTTTGTTTTGTTTTGTTTTTTTTTTTTTACCAGAATCAGATCTGGCCGTTAATTTGCAATAGCCAATCACGACCGAAGAAAGCATCTTCTTCCCATTCGCAGGTTACAGGCAACATTCGAACGCAAGAACCCACAACGCCGCTCGTCTCCTCCATTTCTGCGACCACCACGACCCCTAGAACCCCATCAGAAGACGCCACTCGAAAGACCATCACGAACTCCCCTATCGACGACGATCCCACAGAACTCGGCTGCCCCCTGGCCATGAAATTCACGCTCGAACGCCGCTCTTCATCGCCAATTCCTGGCCACTACAAAGCTTCAATTCAGATCACAGCCGTTGATCTTGAAGATCTTGACGAGCTCTACAAGATTGCAGTTGGAGGATTTCTCTAATAGTTGATGGATGGATCAGAAATTTAGGGAGAAAGAGGTGAGCTATCGGCCATCGAAATCATCTCAGGCGGCCACGAGATAAACGATTAGGGTTTCGATGCGTAAACGTATTTATATACGTATGTACACATTATTATAATATTATTATCCACAAATAACATGATTTTCGAACGAACTCCAAATTAGACGTGCCGACAGGCGTTCGTAAGGTTTTACCCGCATTCCGAACACAATGGAACGTGTTTCGGAGGCTAATTCGATCGTCTGGGTGAGTTATAGAAATAAACGATCGATTTTAAATTAAACCGATTAAAAGAATTTCTAAGCGTTTTCAGCTGCCACAGTCAAATGGCAACTCCGATTGCTACGAAATTTGAAATCCGATAATAATAAACTATTACGGATCCAATGGAACTAGTTTCGTCAAATTCCGAGACTGTGCCTCGGAAGGCTATTTTTACTCGTCGATTAAATCGACGACTTTTCAAAATTTTCAGAATTTCTTACGAATCCAATTTTAAATGTTAACAAATTCATTGTTGTTTAAATAAAATTTTATATAAATTTTCGATATCATCTTCAATCATATTATATTCAAAATTCAATTATTCAAATATTTGCAAATTTAAATTTTTAACAATTTTGATTATCCGAAATTCATTATCTTGAAATAATTGAAAATGAACTTATAAAATTTAACTTTAAAACGAATTCAAATTATGGAACAATTATTCCCGTTATACAGTTATTCAATTCCCGTTATTCAATCTATTTAATTATTCAATTTATTTCCAATATCAAATTTAAACAATTTAATTGATCCATATTCAACAAATTCCAATATTAGATTTTAAATGAATTCTCATTACTAATCAATTACTTTATTTACATCCATTAAATTCAACATTATTATTCAGTCCAACCATTGATCGTAAACTCATTCAATAAGTAGCATTTATATTTCAATATTGGATTTTTAAATAAATTTCCGTTATTAGTCAATTACCTTATTCACATCCAGTGCATCCAACATTTATTATTCAACTTCAGTTATTGATTGTAAACCCAGTTAATATATAAAATTTCATTTCATTTACAATTGGTTTCTAAGTTCGATTCGACTGACAAATAAACAAGTAACTTATAATAATTATCACCATTTACTTTTAATCACACTTAAGTTTATTATTTACTACAAGTGTCACAATTTCCTATACAATACCAATTAGATTCCATTACCATTGACTATATCTTATTTCATTAGTTAACCCAATATTTATATTTGTTTTCTTATATTCCCTTTATAATCAAGTTATAATATTTAAGTCATTTTACGTGATTGGAATTTCATTCAACTCATTAATAATTAACTCAGATAACTATTGTTGCAATTCATCCTAGTTATTATCAATAAATAAATTACAAATTTTAAATTCTTCCAACATTAAATCATAAAATCTTACTAAATTAACTATTTTTAATTATTGAAATCTACGGGTCGTTACACTCTCCCCTACTCAAAACTTTTCGTCCTCGAAAAGGAAAAAGAAGGGAAAAGGAACTAAGTAAAGATTTCGGCATTCGATACATTTTATTCAAAATTATCAACTTATAAAACAATGAAATTTTATTTATAAAGACGTTACTACACTTCCACTACGCTACTCCGATTGGCTTACGAAATTTCCAAGTTGGTTATCCAAATGAGTTATAAAATTTTAAAACTTGAAAAATTTTCTAACACCCGAATTTACGAAAAATTTCGGCAGCGTCTCCTTTGCGCGGCTCGATCGGTACAGCTACAAAACGCCTCTACAGGCCCCAAACCAATAAAAGAAAACAAAAGCCAAGTGGCTCCATCCAAAAACCATCAAATCCAATGACAAAATAAACACGTACCTTTTTGTCGGGCAATCCAAATTTCTTGATTTTAAATACCTGCATCTTATTTATCAATGATATCAAATCATATAATTTTAAAACAATTTATAATTTGCATTATCAATTTTCAATATTAGCTTCACCTAAACCTGTACGAAGTACATATATCATCCGTACGCAATATCAAGTCTGATCGCTCATTTGATCACAAAATTTCACTTCCAAACCCGTATCGTTCACACGACTCTCTAGTGCGGACTCAGATTTGGTTCCTTGATCGGAAACTGTTATTCTCCTTGCATAGCCATATACTATGATAGAGAATTCCAGAATCAAATCAAAAATCCATATCCAGGGTTCGCCGTCGAGAATCGAGTGAAAAATCCCAACTTGGATCGATATAAATCATCTCGAAATTCTGTGCTCGAATTCTGATCAAATTGTTATGCGAATAAAATAGTATACGTACAACTTACTATTAACCTTTAATAGATTTCTATACAATTCATCTATATTCAATTAATTTACTTACCATCATTTCGTTTACAATTAATTATACACAATGCATTATTCATTCCTTAATTATTTAGCATGTCCATTTCTTTACATAGCATGTTCTTTTATACTATTTTTTCTTATCCATCATTTCATACAATTTGCTTAGTTAAGTTCATTTTAACCATTCCATGTAATTTAATTAAATTCAATTTCATTCTTCAATTGATTCTTAGCTATATCAAATTCATTCGTAAATTTTTACTTCATTTTCATAATTTCAGTTAATAACAAATTTATTGGTGGAACATTGTATTAATCATCACTTAGTTTATAATTATTCTATAAATGGCATATATAAGAAGTTGGACTTCATCTAAGTTTATAATTATCTCAAAAGCTACAAATTTAAATTTCACAATTTCTTTGCAAATTTATATTCAATTCTATAATAAATTTACAAGGATATTATTTCGATTCATTTGTCTGTTTTATTAAGTTCACTTACTTATTCCATTTAGCCATTCATCATTTCACATTTTACTTAAGTATATAACATTTTCCTTATCCCAACCAAATTTCCATTTATACACATTTTAATTACTTTTAAGTTTTGCTTGCTTGTATATATCCCATTACATATCCAAATCATTCTTTTAACTTCTAAACATTTGGTAAGTCCTATTATATGTTATTAGGATGCAATTTGATACTATACAAATTTATAGGATTTATTTTACTTAATTAGAATGTTCACAATTTTAACTAGTTTAAATTTTCTTTACCTTTCAATTTTAAGAGTTACAACTTCTTAATCCTAAAGTTTTTCAAAACATTTAGCTTAGAGTTTTTATCCTCTTATTATATAAGTTCTGATTATTCATTTTTCATTCAGAGAATTTGAAAAATATCAATTAACAGAACTTGAAAATTTAAATGCCCGGTTCATTTCAAATCATTTTAAATAAATATATACATTTATATCTTATATATATCAAATCATGCCTTTGGAGTTTAAACCAAACTGCATTTCTTTTCAAAACAGTTTCGAAGCAAAGTAAAGCTTCGCAGAAGTCTCCTCCACTTTGAGACTCGAGAATGAACGTCGATGATGCTGCGCAGTCATCACCGAAATTATTTTCCAGCGACATAAGAGAGGAGAACTGAATTCATTCCTTCTTAAAAATCCTTTCAAAATTATTTCCCATAAACATTTTCCAACTAATATCACTACATATTTTTCTTCAAAGTTTTGAAAAACCATTTTCAAAATCCCCGGGTCTTAAATTCAATATTTCTCAATCTAGATTCAATTTAATTTATAGGTCACATTTATAATTTATTCTTACAAATTTTTTTTTTTACCTCCTTAAAACATTCCACAAGTTGTTTTATCATTGTTTATTTTGTAATAAACCTTATTTATTAGAACACAATATCCAATTTATGATAACCATCCATATTATCATTTCTAACAACCAAACAAACTGGATGAATCATAATAATTTCTAAAAATTATTTCTTTATATACAAAATATAATTTGGGGCAAAATTATTTCATTTACCCAATTTCAAAACAATACTATGTCGAATTGTTCTGTTCAAGTGTTTAGAGATCCCTATCAATGACGTTAATTACTCGTATTGACCAGAATCCATATGCCACTCAACAAATCAACCAACACAATATAAAACAATTTTATATCACTAACAAATACGCTCTCTCATACATATACACTCAGCGACTCATCATAGGGTATTACTACCCTATTTATAAAGAGTCTGACCCCACAAAGCTAAGGTTATCGCTAAACCAAAGCTCTGATACCAACTGTAACGACCCACCTTTTTGGACAGTTTAAATCGACAATCAAAACACTCTTGTCAACTCAAACCATTCAAAAGGGAGGATTGTTAATGGGGTGAATAAGAAAAGAAGAGAAAAGAAACAAGAAACAATCATAGAATCTCGCAGCGGAAAGATAAAATATAATAATCAAATAAACAGTTCATGAAGCTGTTTAATATACTTTTGATTATCATTTATACAACATTTATCAGAGTTATACATATACAACAGAACAAATAAAATAATGCAGCAGACAGCATGATGTAAGGATAATAATAGTAATAGTATACCAAATCCTCGTCTTCGTCCTCCAGAATAGATCTTCAATAAGCTGAAAAACTCAGGACTGACCCGAGCGTAATGAAAGAACAAAACACTCGAGTCAGGACTAAAATATCCTCATGTAAGTTAAATCAATCGTAAATAAATATGAGTGTAACGGCGTCAGAGATGTTTACGGGGTTTGACATCTCTTATCCAGTGTCGACGTGCGTGCAATAACTCAAAAGATGTTACGGGATTTTCCATCTCTTAAGGATCCGTTAAACTATCTATTATGTAGTACAATACGCTATTATAATATGTCTACAGTAAAGTAAAAGTATTAAAATAGCGTTAAGGCGTTACCCATATCCCCCTTAACACATTTTATATATTCCCATAGTCTATACAGTACCGTACGCTCCTCCGAGAGGTTTACGCAGAGGGCACTCCATAGGTATGGTACAAAACAAAATCGTAGAAGGCACGCTAGGGCATGTGAACACGGCACACGAGGAAATGCCAGGGTAGATATACCAATTGCACTCCCGGACTGGTGGTGACGCATAGCAGCTACTACCGCCCACCTCGGACACACTCCCAAACAATCGAGGGGTGGCCACCAAATCGAATCACAAAAGCAATATAATGGTATCGAAGAAATATGCCCGATAAGAGGAATGACCTCACATTAGCCCGGTATAGCTCCTGATTTTAGTCACATCTAAGCTGACTCACGGGAGTCAGGGTCACGTCATACCATATAGAATCGTCGCCAAACCATCCTACTTCATTTCTGGAATCTCCACCACGTACACAGTTGTTAAAGTGGTTTTCGGTATCGACAGAGAGTATGCCCATATCCGATCCCGGTCTCTTTAACAACCGAACGCTTATTACACACCGGATGGTTCTTTTACATTTTCAAAAATCACTTCATAATTGATATCAAAATATCAAGTTCACTTCAAAATCAAATCCATTTCAAAATCATCGTATTTACGCAAATTATACGATTTCATTTCAAAAATCATTTCACCCAATATCTCATTTCAATTTCAAAAATCGTTACATTTCAATTTAGGTTGTAACTTTATTTAACCCACTTCGTATTTAAATCCAAGATTTAAATATAAACATTTCACCTTATTGACAAGTTGGAAATTTTGGAAAATAGTTTTGAATAGTTTAAAGTAGCTTAAATAATTGAAAATAGTTAAAATACTCTAAATATTAAAGATAGATTTCAAAATAGTTTTAAATTGATTTAATATAGTTAAATAGATTTAATATAATTAAATAGGTTAAGTAGCTTTTAAAAAAAAATAGATTAAATATAATTAAAAATAAATTAAATAGGTTAATTATTTTAAAATAAAATTAAATTAAATTAAGTAGATTTAAAATAGATTAAAATAAGTTAATATGTTTAAATAAGTTAAAATAACTTAATATAATAAATATAGGTTAAAAATAGTTTAGTATAAAATAGTTTAAGTATTTAAAATAGTTTATATAGCAGAATAACTTCAAAAACCAAATTTGAAATAGCTTCAAAGTCAACCATTTTAATCTCCAACTTACCAATTCTGAATCAAATTCAAATTCCATTCAGTCGATTCAAATCTCAATTTCAGTTCAATCAATTTCGATTTCAAATTAATTCAATTCTATCAAAAATCCAATTTTCTCAAATTTCAAAATGTTGTCTTTATCACACTTTTACTTAATAATATTCAAAGTTCGAATAAAAATTGAATCCTTTTAAAAATCAAATCAATTTACGAAAATTCAATCATATCACAATTTTAATTCCAAAGTCTTAACTTCAATTATTAACCAATTTGTTTAACAAAATTTTATTTCAACATCTCAACATCAAATTCGCGATGAATTCAATTTCTATAAAATTTGATTTTAAATTCCTTTAAATCAGACCATTTAAAATAATTCCAAATCATAGATTTTTAAAAATTATTTAATTTAACCAATCCGGTGCCCGTATATAATTTTCTACCCTATGGCCAAGTGATCAGTTATTTCAATTAAATTTCAGGAATAAATATATATCATTTCAATTCGAATTATAGTGTCATAGGTATATATCATTTCAACCTATTTCTCAATTTTATTCAAAATGAATCAATCTGCAGTTGTAATTTATAAAAAGGGTGATGACAGGATATCGACAACCAAATATACATCCAAACATTTCAAACATCAATCAATAGCATCCATCGCAACCAATCATCCAAACAGACAATATAAATCACGGAAATTTCATAGTTATAAATGTTCAGTAATTTAATTGCGATTAAATTTCAATTCTAATCTGACTGTCGATTTCAATTTCTAACATTAAATTCGATGACAATCTAGATGACAGTTAAAATTTTATCAACAACGACAAATAAAAATCATATCACTTCACAATATTAAATTTAACAAGCATCAAGATATTTTAGTACGGTGTGAGCGTTATAAAACACTCACCTTGAGTTTCAATTTCAAATCAAATCGAACGACGTTCGATTTAACCTGAAATTTTTGTTAGCTCCAAATATCTCCAAATCAATTCCATGACGTAGAGCTCGTCAGCACGATTCCAACGCAAAAAGATTCGTCCGATTCTGATAACGTACGAAGGAGTTATGAGTTTTCAAAGATTGAATACAATTTAAACACAAATTTTCTTTTGTTTTGTTTTGTTTTTTTTTTTTTACCAGAATCAGATCTGGCCGTTAATTTGCAATAGCCAATCACGACCGAAGAAAGCATCTTCTTCCCATTCGCAGGTTACAGGCAACATTCGAACGCAAGAACCCACAACGCCGCTCGTCTCCTCCATTTCTGCGACCACCACGACCCCTAGAACCCCATCAGAAGACGCCACTCGAAAGACCATCACGAACTCCCCTATCGACGACGATCCCACAGAACTCGGCTGCCCCCTGGCCATGAAATTCACGCTCGAACGCCGCTCTTCATCGCCAATTCCTGGCCACTACAAAGCTTCAATTCAGATCACAGCCGTTGATCTTGAAGATCTTGACGAGCTCTACAAGATTGCAGTTGGAGGATTTCTCTAATAGTTGATGGATGGATCAGAAATTTAGGGAGAAAGAGGTGAGCTATCGGCCATCGAAATCATCTCAGGCGGCCACGAGATAAACGATTAGGGTTTCGATGCGTAAACGTATTTATATACGTATGTACACATTATTATAATATTATTATCCACAAATAACATGATTTTCGAACGAACTCCAAATTAGACGTGCCGACAGGCGTTCGTAAGGTTTTACCCGCATTCCGAACACAATGGAACGTGTTTCGGAGGCTAATTCGATCGTCTGGGTGAGTTATAGAAATAAACGATCGATTTTAAATTAAACCGATTAAAAGAATTTCTAAGCGTTTTCAGCTGCCACAGTCAAATGGCAACTCCGATTGCTACGAAATTTGAAATCCGATAATAATAAACTATTACGGATCCAATGGAACTAGTTTCGTCAAATTCCGAGACTGTGCCTCGGAAGGCTATTTTTACTCGTCGATTAAATCGACGACTTTTCAAAATTTTCAGAATTTCTTACGAATCCAATTTTAAATGTTAACAAATTCATTGTTGTTTAAATAAAATTTTATATAAATTTTCGATATCATCTTCAATCATATTATATTCAAAATTCAATTATTCAAATATTTGCAAATTTAAATTTTTAACAATTTTGATTATCCGAAATTCATTATCTTGAAATAATTGAAAATGAACTTATAAAATTTAACTTTAAAACGAATTCAAATTATGGAACAATTATTCCCGTTATACAGTTATTCAATTCCCGTTATTCAATCTATTTAATTATTCAATTTATTTCCAATATCAAATTTAAACAATTTAATTGATCCATATTCAACAAATTCCAATATTAGATTTTAAATGAATTCTCATTACTAATCAATTACTTTATTTACATCCATTAAATTCAACATTATTATTCAGTCCAACCATTGATCGTAAACTCATTCAATAAGTAGCATTTATATTTCAATATTGGATTTTTAAATAAATTTCCGTTATTAGTCAATTACCTTATTCACATCCAGTGCATCCAACATTTATTATTCAACTTCAGTTATTGATTGTAAACCCAGTTAATATATAAAATTTCATTTCATTTACAATTGGTTTCTAAGTTCGATTCGACTGACAAATAAACAAGTAACTTATAATAATTATCACCATTTACTTTTAATCACACTTAAGTTTATTATTTACTACAAGTGTCACAATTTCCTATACAATACCAATTAGATTCCATTACCATTGACTATATCTTATTTCATTAGTTAACCCAATATTTATATTTGTTTTCTTATATTCCCTTTATAATCAAGTTATAATATTTAAGTCATTTTACGTGATTGGAATTTCATTCAACTCATTAATAATTAACTCAGATAACTATTGTTGCAATTCATCCTAGTTATTATCAATAAATAAATTACAAATTTTAAATTCTTCCAACATTAAATCATAAAATCTTACTAAATTAACTATTTTTAATTATTGAAATCTACGGGTCGTTACATAAAGCCTTAATGCTATTTAAAAGTATGTTTATCTTATATTAGACATTATTATAATAGCGTATATTACTACATAGTAAATAGTTTAACGGATCCTTAAGAGATGTGAATCCAGAACATTTCTTAAGTTACTGCACTCACGTTATACATTGGATATGAGATGTTAAACCCCGTAAAAAACTCTGACGCCGTTTACACTCATATTTATTTCATTGATTTAACTTACATAAGATCTTTTAGTTTTGACTCGAGTGTTTTGTCTTTTCAATTCGCTCGGGTCAGCCTGAGCATTTCAGGATTTGAAGGCCCTATTTCTGGAGGACGAAGACGAAGATTTTATTACTACTATTTATTATATTCCACTACACCATTGTATTCCACTGCATTATTTATTATTCTCTAGTATGTGTAACTCTGATATGTATTGTATAAGAATAATCAAATGTTTTGTAAAACAACTTCATGAACTGTTTATTTGATTATTATATTTTATCGTTCCGTTGCAAGATTCTATTTTTGTTTCTTTTATTTCTCCACTTTTTCTTATTTACCCCATAACAATCCGCCCTTCTGTATGGTTTAAGTCGGCACATGTGTCTGCTTAAGCGTACAAAAAGGTGGGACGTTACATCCAATGTTGTGATTTCCAAAGTGTTTTGATTTTTAAAAGACTTATGATTTCGGAAGTGTTATAACTTTGAAAATTGATATGATTTTGGAAATGAATATTATTTTAAAGTGAGGAATGATATCGTATTGATATGGTTTTGAAATGGATATGATATTTGGTTTGAAGTATAAATTATTTTTAAATGACCACGGTGTGATAATAACGTTTGGTTGTTAAAGAGACCGGGATCGGATATGGGCATACTCTTTGTCGAAACCCGAAAACCACTTTAACAATCGTGTACGCGGTGGAGATTCCATAATGAAGTAGGATGGTGGTGACTCCCATGATTTGGCATAAGGTGGCTAAAACAGGAGCGATTGACGGGCCAATGAGGTAGCACCTCTGATCGGACGCATTTCTTCGATACCATTCTATTACTTTGTGATTGATTTGGTGGCCACCCTTCGATTTTGATTTGGGAGTGTGTTCGAAGGTGGGTGGTAGTGGCTGCTATGCGTTTCCACCAGCCCGTGTGCATAATTGGCATATCTACCTTGGCATTGCCTTGTTGTGCCGTGTCACCTACCATATCGAGCTTTACTACGAGTTTCTATTTGTGTCGTACCTATGGAGTATCTTCTCGTAGCCTCCCGATCAGGAGGTACGCAGGTATTGTATAGACTATTGGCACTATTTTGTGTTAAGGTGGAAAATATAAAGCCTTAATGCTATTTAAAAGTAAGTTTACTTTACTATAGACATATTATAATAGCGTATTACTACATAGTAGATAGTTTAACGGATCCTTAGAGGATGGTTATCCCAAACATCCTTTGAGTTACTTTCATTTCAGTTGATATTTCACTTGAGTTGGATTTACCGATATAAGAATGTTAATCCTGACTCGAGTGTTTTTTGTTTTGCTTTACGCTCGGGTCAGACTTAGTGATACAGTATTCGAGACTCACTTTTGGAGTTTGAGCTTCGCTTGGTGATCCAGCTATCTATCCAGCTTTCAGTTATTCAGTTGATTCCAGTGATGTATTGAGATTTTTGTACGTGACTATTATATTGAGACATCTATGTATTCGTGACTTCTGTTGTATCTTGTTTAACTCTGTTATATATATAGTAGCTTCATGAACTACTATTCTTTGTTTCTGCTGCATTATTGTTATATTACTCTGTGTCTGTGATTCTGTGATTATTTATTTACTGTATATACTGAGTTTTTCCAAATTTTAATTAACAATATGATATTTTGAGCAATTCAAATCAAACATGTATGGATGTGAATGGTTGAAAATTTCAGGTCGTTACAGTTGGTATCAGAGCTCTGGTTTTAGGAAAAACTTAGCGTATATAGTAAATTTAATTACGGGATCACTTTCATTCGTGTTTGATTCTCTTCCTCTTTGACTCGTTTTCCTTTGAATTTTGGAACGTTCCCCTCGGTTCCAAAATCCATCCTTGTCTCCCCTATTTGTACTTCTTGATTATGGAGTACCCCATAGCTCCACTAAATGATTTATAAAGGAGTGAAACTCCTTTACAATATGCATTGATTCGCCAGGAGATTTCTGTATCGTCAGTTTAGATGCTGCTATCTTTTGCTATACCCGAACTGCATCTCTGGTGATCGGATGTTGAGTTGCCTCTGGATTCTGCATCGATCTTAGTTTGAAGTCACGGTTGACCAGGTTAAGGTTGCCCACGATTTATGTCAGTCTATCCATCTTATCTATTTTGTTATTTAATTATCTTATCTTCGTTTCAAACCTATCTTCGAATTTGAATTCTTTTGATTTGGGTCCCTTTAATTTTGATCTCTATCCTTGTTTTGAAATCCATCTCTGAATCATCAAGTGAGGGAGTGTATTTTGCATTAGTACTTAATATTAAGTTGTTTTATATATTGTGTTGTTTGAGTTGTTGATGTTGATTTTAGTTTTCGATCGATTCGTCTGATCAGCGATATCGATAGGATTTCCAAAACACTTGAACAGATCAAACTGACACAATATTATTTTCAAAGTTGGTAAATGAAATAAATTTGTATGATTATATTATATATAAGTATAATTTTCTAGAATTTAATAAGTAAATTAAATTGGTTAATTGAAATGATAATATTTGATTATCATTTATTGTTCTATAAATGA
Organism: Allium fistulosum; assembly: GCA_030737815.1. Lineage (NCBI taxonomy): Eukaryota > Viridiplantae > Streptophyta > Magnoliopsida > Asparagales > Amaryllidaceae > Allium > Allium fistulosum. The sequence continues at coordinate 1,286,499,286 of CM060904.1, forward strand.
ATTTATAAACATGATTTATAAATTTAATTGGAATTGAAAGGAATTTAAAAATCAGGAATTTGAGAATTTAATTTTCGGTGATTTCAAATTTTGGTTTTAAAGTTTTAAAATGCATATTATTTAAAGTATTTTCAAGTAGAAATTGTTTCAAAGAATTTTAAAGTTTTAAATCAGTGCTCTCCTATTTTGTCGCTGGAAAATAATTTCGGTGATGGCGGCCGCATCATCGATATTCATTTTCGAGTTTCGAAGTGGAGAGACCATTCAGTAGCTTTGCTACATTCTTGTTTTGGAAATTAAAAGTTGATTTGAATCTCTGAAGTATGATTTGAATTATTTATATATATATAAGTATATGATTTAAGATTTGATTTGATATGCATATTATATATATATATATATATCTAAAGGTTGAAGTGAATCGGAAATTTAATTCCTAAATTTATGTTAAAGGATGATTTCAATTATAAAATAAAGCTAAAATTTTGAATAAATAATTAAACTTGAAATAAGTGAATGAAAATTTTTTACTTGTATAATACTCAATTTCATTTCAATATAACTTACCTAAATTATTCAGAAGTTAAAAAGGTAATTGGATAATATACAATATAAAATGACTTTATAAGGAAAGATTTGAGTGTTATAATAAATGTTATACACTTAAATTTTGTTATAAAGATGTTAATAGAGATAAATAGGATAATAGGTTAATTGAATAATAGATGAGACAAATAAATTTGTTTTAAAGGAATTAATAAATTGAAATTAGATCCAGTTATAGAAATACCTTGAATTTAAAATCAATTATTGAATATAAATTAATTTAAATTGAAATTTATATGGTTTAAATTAATTTATATTGTTTAAATATAGGTGATAAGATATATTAAGTGGAATAAACTTAATAATAATAATTAGGAATAAAAGAATTAAATTTGTTGAATAAAATATGAGTATAATAAATGATTATACAAATTGAGGATTTAGAAATTTTTAAATAAGGATAATTAGATAAAAAGATAATGAATTTAGAAATAGCTAAATTGATTTAACTTAAGTGAACTCAAATGGTGTAAATCAATTATTGAATATTAATTAAGTTAGATTGAAATTTATATGGTTTTAATTTAATTGTCCTATTTGTATTTCAATCTATTTTCTTTCTGGTTGTTTTATTCTCCTACCTCCTTCCTTTTCGGGGACGAAAAGCTTTGAGTGGGAGAGAGTGTAACGACTTGTAAATTTTAGTGGTTTTATTTATTTAATTAATTGAATTTTTGTGAAAATTTAAATAATAAAATTTTGAAATAAAAATTTGATATTTGAAATACGTCTATTTTAACATAGCAACTAGTAAATTTCCATCTGATAATATGGAAGTTAATTTTCTGGTGTAATCTTATTTCAATTCAAATCAGTTAAATTTGATGATAATAAAAAATTTTCCAAACCTGAATATTTTTATGCAGAAAATTTGTAAATCATCTTCTGAGTGAGGCGACATATTTCGTTTCTTCAAATTTTGAATGCTATTGCTCCATTTTTCTTAGTTTTGGCAGAATAGCAGCATTTTCGGTACCGGTATCGACTTTTGGTCGCATGGTCGTACCACTGATGTCTGCATGTCGTTTTGATCGTCTCTTCGTGTTGGTCTCAGTAGTATATTCGTTGATGAGTTTCAAAGTCCAGTTAATGGTGAAACCCACGAAACAGCTATCCATATCGGTATTCAAGAATTTGTCTTTTGTTCCCTTTTGACTAACTATCCACCGTGTAATCAAACACCATCAACAATTATTATTTTTCACATTTCAACCTTTTGTTATTCCTGTGTTGAATAGTTGTGACTTTTGCAATTCTCATAGTTCATTTGAGAATAACAATATACAAAAATATATATTCGTTAACCATTTGTTTTCCTTCTTCTGTTGCCTCTACTGTTTTATTTTCTGGAATACGAAAGCACCCAACAGAAACTCATCTCCTTCCTCGAAGTAATCACTTCTAAACCCATTCGTTCCTTATTATTCTCGAACCATCCATATCCCCTCCATTCTCTGATTCTTGAAAACATAAATTATATTATATATTGCATAGATTTTACCTGAAGCCTTTATATGGAAAGCCTGTTCTTCTCCTTACCTGCAAATCCCTTGCTCATGTCCTCTTTGATTTTGTTCGTGACCTTCCCTGACTTCACCGTGCTTCCACCTCTCTCTCTTCCAATCTGACTACCTCGCTCACGTATTCACTGCCGCATGATTCTCCCTCCCCTTTTCTTCTGCTGAACACTTATCACCTCACCAAGCTTTCACATGCATGCAGGGCCTGTTGATATGCGTAAGTCTATATATATGCGAGCACTATTAGTTTATATGTATAATTTCTATAAGTATTTACAGTAGTCGTATACATTTGTTCATTTGCAAGTTTATGGGTACTTGATTTTCTGTTAGTTTATATGGCAGATTTGATATTTATTTTTCAACTTGTTAACTCCCTTTTAGCAATGACCTACGAGTTAAGAAATGAACGACTCAGATTATGCCACGACTTATAAGAAGCCAACGAGTTAAAAAGCCTAAAACCTAAGTGTACTCAACGACTTACGACTTAGCTCCTGAAAGAGAATCTACGGCTTGAACGACTTACGACCTACCGGGTTAGGGAGCTACGACCTAAGAGAGTCTACGACCTAACTGCTGAAGGTAACTTCGCGACCTAGCAGTGTTGCGACCTAAAGACTTCGCGACCTAGCAATGTCGCGACCTAAAGAATTCGCGACCTAGCAATGTCGCGACCTAAAGACTTTGCGACCTAGCAATGTTGCGACCTAAAGACTTCGCGACCTAGCAGTGTTGCGACCTAAAGACTACGACTTAAGAAGGTTCCGACCTAATGGGTTACAACTTAGCTTAAGTCGTTCATGACTTATAGCTCCAGTTCCTAAAGACTTAAGAAGTATACAACAGGCCACGACTTAACAGTTTACGACTTAGTGGGTGTACGACTTAAGAGCTTCACAGCCTACGACTCATGGTCCTAACGACTCAACGAGTTAAGCCATCTACAACTTAAAGAAAGGGGTTCTGACTTAACGACTCAGCGAGTTAAGGCCTACATGACTCAAGAAGATGTTACGACTTAAAGGATCTACGACTTAAGGAACTCATGACTTGGCTTAAGTCGTCCACGACCTAAAAGCTACGAGGTTAAAGTCCAGAGCCCATGCCTATACTACCTTTGTCTGATAAGTCGGCCACGACTTAACACTTGTCGAAGACAAAGCCACAAGATGAGCCCAGAACAACCATCCCTTAACTCGTCACCGACTTACCCTAAGTCGGCTACGACATAGGACTTAGGAAAATTTCCAGAGTCCAAATCAGCTCCTATAAATACCCCACCACTTCCAACATAACAGGGACTTTTGGCAAATCATTTCTTCAAGCGTCCATACTCTACTGCACTCACAACTCATTCAACAAGCAAAGATCTTCCAACACTCAAGGCACTACAACAAGCTTCGTGAAGGACTTCATTCATCCGACACGGATTTAGCAAGATTCATCACCGAAGTTTGAGCTAGTAGTCGAGATTGTTGTGTGATCAAGTTGCATTGTATTTGACAAGTGATTTGTATCGAATTGTAACCGAATCAGCAATAAAAGACTATAAAGTGGACGTAGACTCAATTACGGGCCGAACCACTATAAATCTGTTGTTCATTTACTGCTTTTCTGCTATTTTCAGCTTATATTATGTTCCCGTACCAACGGGTGGTGCTTTCACAATTCTATTACACACACCGGGTGTTAGCGTTCACTTTTTAGCGTTAACATTTTGGTGCTTTTACTGAGAACCCAACTCAGGCGATCATCTACCGTTGCTTCGCAAAGATTCATAAAAAGAACCTCTCTTAAAAACCAGATCCGAAATAATGGCTCCTGGAAGAAAAGGTAGACCTATCCGATCCAGAAATGCTCACGAAGGGACTTTCGCTTCCCCAACAACAGACCAAGCGACTCCTACCTTTGGAGTCACTAGGGCTGAATTGGACGACGCAGTTTCTGGATTATACCAACAAATTGAAACTCAAAACGCTTTGATGATGGATAGAATAACTGCCCTGCTCGGGGCAAATCGTCAACCAGAAAACCATCAAACCACCCTTCCTGATATGCCACCTTTCCAAGCTGATGGTTCTATGCCGCAACCAACTTGTCATGAACATATGCCCGGGCAAACTTCCGAGGGAAGAACTGATGCTTGCCCAGAGGTGTCTTTGAACAATAAAGAGTACCTGTCTGAAATGGTTGGCCGCATCATGAAAGAGAGCATGCAAAGGGAAGAGGATGAGGCTGACTTGGGATTCGCGCCAAGCAGAACTCCGTTTACTGAAAGGATCCTAAGAGCGGAGTTTCCAAGGAAATTTGCACCTCCTACTATCCAAGCCTATAGGGGAACCAGTGACCCTAATCATTTCCTATACAAATACGATTGGCATATGACCGGTGCAAGAGCATCAGACGAGATCAAGTGTCGATACTTTCCAGTATACCTGGAAGGTGTGGCTTTACTTTGGTTCACAAAGCTTCCAGTTCGGTCTGTAGATAAGTTCTCCGACTTAACGCAAAAGTTTAAAGAACAGTTCAGATTGTATGCTTCAAAAGCTAAGGATATAATGTCACTGTCTAACCTTGAACAAGCGCCCGGAGAATCAATCAAATCTTTCTTGAGCCGTTTCAATATAGCTTTAGCTGAAGTAGAAAATGCGGAACCACGCATGATCCTGACTTATTTGATGCGAGCCATTGATAAATCGAGTAAATTTGGAATATGGCTAAAGATGAAGGAACCGAACTCACTTGATAAGTTTTATAAAAAGGCCGACGAGTTCATTCGCGTTGAAAGCCTTTCTACGACATCGAAAGTGGTTGCTGCCCAAACTAATAATAACAATGTCCCATCTAATAAAAGAGAATCTGAAAGTCAGAAAAGGGAGAATGAAGGAGGAAAGAGCTAGGGAAATGAAAAGAAACCTCGCCGCTTTAATCCTTCGGATTATACTCCTTTAACTGATACACCAAGAAATATCTTTTTTGCGACAAAGGACGTTGTCAGGTATCCTAAGCCACCTGAGATGACGAGAGGTGCAAAGCGTAATGGAAAATTCTGCCAATTTCACAATCAACCTGGCCATGACACTGACCAATGTCGCCAATTAAAGAATGTGATTGAAGAATTGCTGGAGCAGGGTAAACTCCAACAATACGTTAAGAGAAGCGGAGTCGCTCCAACCTCATCCACTCGGGATCAACAACGTCCTACCCATCAATCCGATTCTCTCAACAACACTGCAGTGCAAGATTCAGAAAAGCTTGTCATTAATGTTGTCACAGGAGGTCCACACCCAGCAGGCAGAAGTTGGGATGACTGCTAATTGTCCACAAAACTGCAACTGGGGCATCTTTCACTTTCTCTGGCATATAAATCCGAAGCTGCAAATCTAGTGCAAATGGAAAATCAGTCCGGAGATTCTGAAACAACAATCACTAGCATCCATTTTTTGCTTAACAGCGTTGCTTAAATTTGTAAAAAATGATGATGGATGTGTAACTTCTGCATTGTAAACCGTTGAGAAATCAGCGTGACTGAATAATGAAAAACTATGCATTCTGTGTTTTCTATTATAAAATGCCTTTTATATTTCGATGTGTAAATACTCTAAATGTATTGCTAAAATGTCAATCTAATATTGCAGGTCATTAAAGCAAAGCTCACCCATCGCAAAGCTAAGCGAGCCTTACAAATCATTTATTAAAGCAAATACCAAGCAACAAAAAATTCCATATTCAAATCCTATACAAGAAGAACTTCACATAAAAAGTTGGCAACTTCACTGGGGCAAGCCTTCGTTAACCGGTTGTGATTGTCGATATGAACAGACATCCAGCTAGGTAACTCGCGTTTGTCCCGTGAAGTTATCCAACATTGAAGTCCACTTCTTCGGATAAGGCAATTTACTTACAAAAGGAACGAAGATACGCTTGGAAATGATGATAAAAGATCGCTAGTGGGCAGATCATGGGAGAACATGGCCAAGCAAGCACGGAAGCAACCAAAAGGAATTTTGATCCTTAATAAAAGGGCCGGTAGAACCACCGAAGGGACACCTTCCCAAGCAGAAGGAACAGGGCCCTTGCTAACTGATCGTGATGCATCCGATCAGGCAGCTTGCGTCCGTCCCGTGGATCTACTCGCCCCTGAGAAGCAACCTTCCTGGTACACCAACCAACCGATGCTCCTTCCCAAAGGTCAACAAAGCCCTCTAACGAGGCACGCCAATAAATAAAAGTGCTTCTCTCAATAACAAGATTGGTGGAACCAACGGAGGGGCACCTTCCCAAGCTGAAGGAACAGGGCCCTTGTTAATTGATTGTGATCGTTTGTGCAAACGAACATCCAATCAAGCAACTTGCGTCCGCCCGGTGGATCCACTCAACCATGAGAAAGTGACTTCCAGGCAATTTCAAGACCTCTTCGGAGGCAAAAAGCCCTTTTCGGAGGCACATTTCACCCGTGTAGAAGTGCAAAATGCTTCTCTTCGGAGACCCACTTCACCAGTGATGAAATGCTAAAAAGCCCTTTTCGGAGGCACATTTCACCCGTGTAGAAGTGCAAAATGCTTCTCTTCGGAGACCCACTTCACCAGTGATGAAATGCTAAAAAGCCCTTTTCGGAGGCACATTTCACCCGTGTAGAAGTGCAAAATGCTTCTCTTCGGAGACCCACTTCACCAGAGCTGAAATGCCAAAATTGCTTCTCTTCGGAGACCAAAGTTGCTTCTCTTCGGAGACCAAAATCGCTTCTCTTCAGAGACCAAAATTGCTTCTCTTCGGAGACCAAAATTGCTTCTCTTCGGAGACCAAAATCGCTTCTCTTCGGAGACCAAAATTGCTTCTCTTCGGAGACCAAAATTACTTCTCTTCGGAGACCAAAATTGCTTCTCTTCAGAGACAAAAGACCTCTTCAGAGGCGTACTTCACCTTGCTTGAAGTATCAAAAACAAACCCTTTACTGGGGCACAAAATCAAAACCTTCTTCAGAAGCTCATTCCACTGTGCAGGAAAATTCACTTTTAAACAAATAAAAGTGATCATTCCCAAAAGTCAAAGTGTTCTTCAGGAAGAAAGAGAATGTAAAAACTTCTCTGAAGACGAGATATACTCTATTAAAAGCAGAATGATTCTTCCCTTAAAAGTGAAGTAGTTATTCTCTGAAGTAAGAATATCAGTCTTGAAGAACCTAGAAATGTTGCAATGCACTTGCGGTATGGGGGCAACACTATATAATTTAATTGTATTAATAAAAGCAACATGCCACAAGTTCATTGCAATATCACAAAAAATAGAGGTGGAATAAATGTATTCCCAAACACAGACAAAAAGTTTGTACAAGTAAAAGGAATCGTTTATTCTACACCAAAAAAGAGAAACTGATGCATTCTCACATACACAAGAATTTGTACAAGTAAAATAGTTATTTTATTCAATACTATGGAAACTTTTTACATTGTGCAGATTACAAAAAGGAGCGGAGACCGGTATCCGCACAATATCCGGTCAATGCATGCAAAAAGCAAAAAAGACAAAAACAAACTCATTTCTCCTTCTTCCCACCCTTGGAGCCTTTACCCGGCCTGGTAATTAGTTTCGAAGGCCGTATCGGAGAAGAAGGAGAAAGAGACTCAGCCGGATCGACTTCTGCTTCATCTCCAGCAGCAGAAGAACTTTTCTTCCCTTTCTTCGAAACCACACGTTTCCCCTTCTTCTTGGAAGAAGACTCACTCCCCGGAGTAAGGAATGTAGAAAGCTTTGTGTCGTAGTCAAAGGACCGCTCCGGGGTCTTCTCGCTATCTTCCAGATCTTCTGCTTTCTATTCCTCGGAAGCAGGTGGTTCGTCCAAACCTTGAAGGGCTGCTATCGGTTCTTCCTGTGAACCTGGTTGAGAAGCTGGAAAAGGAGTAACTTGAGAAGGAGGAGGAATGGCAGCTGAAGAAGGAAGAATTGGTGTAGTTTCCGGCACGTCTGCTGCATAATAAAAGAAATCAAAATTAGTATTCTCCGAGAAAAAAGAAGACCATGAATCGTCAAAGTTACCTGGAGAAGCCGGTTTAGCGAGATCAATCTCAAATTCCCGAGCTTGGAAGTCCTTCATTGCCTCTTCCTCTATAGGAGTGGTCACAGTTTCTTTGTCAACCTTAGCGGGAGGCGTGGAATGAGAACTAGAGCCAGTAATATCCGCGTAAGCTAAAGCCGAAGTATAAGCAGGAGCTATAGGAGGTATTTCTCTCTCAGGAAGCTTCTCTCCCGTCGCCTCGGCCCACACTCGGATAACCTGCTCTTTTCCTTTGGCAAGGGCAGCGCGGTCGCTCTCACCTAAGTAGGTAGCTTGAAGATCTGCTTCAGCATAACCGGCACCGCCAAACAAGTCGATGATTGCCTCCCATACTTCCGCTAATGTGACTTCATATTCTGGTCCCAAAAATGAAAGGCTCCCACGCCCCAGGACGCAATGCATATAAAAGTCGAATAAAGTCGCGTCAATGGTGGCTTTGGTTGCCTTTTGGGATTCTTCAGCCGCAGCCTTACCAGAGAGAGCTTCATCACGCTCTCTTTCAGCTTTCAATAACTGGGATTGCAGCCTCGCAATTTCTAAGTCTCGAGAGCTGATTTTCTCCTGAAGTTGAGCAGCGTCATCACGATATTTTCTAGTAACATGCTGTTCTGCTTCAAGTTTTACTTCAGTATCTCGCTGAGCAGCATGGGCGTCTCGAACTTGTTTTTGAAGCATTTCTTCTTTTTGAGAATAAGATGTGGAAGAAGTGGCAAGCTCATTTTTGAGTCTTTCAACTTCAGCTTCGAGCTTCCCATAACCATCACTAATGCTTTTCATCTCCACATCATGCTGCTTACGCCATTTGTCCCATTCTGATTTATTGTTCTCCATGGTCATCATCGCCTCAAGGTTCATATGGTTGACCCTTTGAAGTTCATCAACCAGCTTCTGCCATCCAGACATTCTTTCAATATCAAGCTTGACAGCATCGACATTTCTCAGCATCGCCTGCTTATCAATGGGAACCAAATCTAAGTCAAAACGGACTCCTCTTAGACACCAATTTGGAAATCGGCTCTGAAGTGTGGGAGGCCCGTCCCTGGCTTGATACTGAGGCCTATTAATAATTTCCTGAATGTCAGACTCCTTAAGGGTAGGAGAACCGGACGATGTATTAGGAGGAATAGAAGCGGTAGTCTTTTCCGAGATTTTAGACGTGTCTTTCTCACCAAGTCTGATCCGTTTGCTGGAATCATTGGAAGTATGACTCTTCCCCTTATCGTCGTAAGATTTCCTCTTGTAAGGATCGTCGCTTTTGCGGGAAGAGTCACGTCGCTCGTCTCTACTCCCATAGTGCTCTTCATCTTCTCTCCGACGACGTTCTTCATGAGCTCGCCTTTCGTGAGCCTTTCTGGCGGCCCTTTCCTCATCAGTTTCCTTCGGAGCACCGATATAACTCCTAAAGTCATAAGCATCGCGGCTTCCGTGATGCTGGAATTTGTCAAAGTAAGAGCCACTTCGCCCCATTGTAGAACCTGACATTGAGAAAGAAAGGAAAGTCTTAGAAATGTTCAAATTAAAGGAGCTAAGTGCATATAAGTGCCAAAATCCTAAGTGTGCGTGGCGTGTGGGCTATGCGCGTCAAACTACAAACCACTTTTTTGTGTGGGAATGGTGACGGCTTGTATAGAAGGCGTTGTGGTTTGTTGCAAAGAAGAAGTTACTTCGATGACAGAAGAGATCGCTTTAGAGGCGTCATCTTTAAAGAGCTCCTGAGAGGTTATCATGATGTCGCTCAGACTGTCAAAAGTATCATCGCCATGATGCATGGGAGAATTATCTTTTTCAACTTCCACCTCAGCCGTCTTTTCAAGAATGTGAAGATTTTCCTCCTCTTCAATAACCGGGGCAAGTGCTAACTTACTGGACGACCCCGCAATGTCGGTAAGAGTAGAACACTTTACCAATGAAGTCTCAACGGTAAGTTCTTTCGGTGAAGGTTCTTTAGCAGAAACGGGGGCATCTGACTCCTCAGCTGGAGAATCAGGGACTTCATGTGACTGAGTGGAGCGGGAAGGATGTAAGAGTCCAAATTCATGGAGGAACTCATCTTTCAATAGAAATTGAACACTCCTCTCCTCAACCGGCATGGCCATAAGCCTCTCGAAGGTAGTTTTGTGACGAGGTTCCCTAGAGGGGTGAGGGAGCGCTGAAACAGTAGAAAAAGAAGTTAACACTTGACAATTTGGACTTCGAAGAATTTAGAAAACACAGGGAAAAGATAGATAATCGTACTTCCCACTCTCCAAATGGCGTAAAATCACGGGGGACAACGGACAAAGAAAAACTGGCTCAGAAACCCAGGAACGCTTTTGGGAAGACCCATAATCAGTTTACGGTTCCTAGCACTCCTTACAACTATGATAGAGGGATGGTCTTTGTTCTTTGCAAATGAGCACAGGAAGCAAATTTCTCCAAAACTGGGAAAACGGTCCAGCGTTCTCCTAAAAAGCACACACAGTCCCAGCAGGATGGCATAGCCATTAGGGTGTAGTTGAAAAGGGGAGATAGATAATCGAAGGAGAAGTTCTCGAAGACAGTCATTAAACGGGGGAATCACTCCACTTAAACACATTTGGCGGTTCACTGCGACAAAGCCGTGGGGCGGCCTATCAGCAGTGTCATTTACTCCAGGGAGCAAAGCGTCAGATTCAGCAATGCCAAACTGGGTGCATAGTTGACGGAAGACTTTATGACTCAGAGTGGTAGGAGTCCTTTCCGGGGGATCATTCAACGGGGTAGTAAATGGAAAAGCTTCTCCAGCTGGTTCCAAGTCTTCTTGATGAGATGCCATTCTACACAATCAGTTGAATGTTCAAAAGTGAAGGTGCACGTTTCCTAAAAGTGTGAAGTGCTGTGCAAAACTAATGAAAACAAGAAAAAGCAAGTATAACTGGAATTAAACTAATTGACAATCAGTCGATTACGAGATTTCAGAACTTGTTAATGCTCAAGTGCAGTGTTAATGCAGACAAATCAGTTTTAGTTTACCATTACGATTTTGCTTTAATACTTCACTTGAATTGGTTATTGTATAGCAATGTAGCATTTCACTCATACAGTTCATTTAATTTAATTTTTTCTTTATCAACTAATCTGTCATTCGATGTGGGCGGTCAGTGGCAGTATATTCGTCCCATTATTCTGTGAATGTTGTGTTACGCAGGTTATTAGCATTAAAGTCAAGACAGTGTGAGAGGAAACACAACACAGTTCAAATTCAAGAGTCCAGCCAACTTCTGTGCAAGTTCATCTAAGCCTTAAGTCGTTTAACGACCGATCGTAGGTCGGGGCTTTTAGGTCGTATTGTGCGAGTCAAGATGTTCAAGGCATGGTCTCTTAAGTCAGATCATTCAAGTCCAAGAATTCGAAGTCATGGAGTTTAAGTTATTAAGTCGTTCAGATGAGTTCGCGAGTTACGAGTTAAGGGCTATCTCATCCACAACCTAGTCATTCAGATGTGCTCGCAAGTTAAGGGTTTAAGTGCTAACTCGTCAACGATCCATGAAACTGCAACAGGATAGGTCGTTAACTTTTTAGGCCGTAAGCCACACAAAAGAAAAGTCGTCCTAGCTCGGCAACGACCTAAACCTAATGCTGCAGTAGGCAACCAGAAGAGTTAAGTCGCGCGCGATCCAAGCTAAGAAACTGTTAGGTCGTTCTCGGGGGATCTCGAGCTATCTCCTACTCAAACCAAAGCATCAGTTCCTCTCCTCAAATTCTTTCCTCTACTAAGAATCCCATTCCTCATAATTCTCCAACCCGATAATGGCCTCTTCATCCCTTCTAAGATCACGAATCAGCAAACCTAATGCACTGAAACTCTTCCCCTTCTTCTCGCAAAATCACCGAAAGCCAAGTCGAACCATTTCGATTTCCTCGGCGATCAATTGAAACAAAAATCGTGAAGCAAGGCATAAGGTAAGCGAAATTCATAGTTCGGCGATAGCCGAGGATTGATTAGAGAATGGGATCACTTACGCAATACGAAATTGAAGATGTCTGGCGATCGAGTAATTGAATTTGTCTGAGAAGAACTTGAATGCTTGCAAATGACGGAATGAAACAGGTGAAGGAGAAGAAGGAATGACCTAAGCTATTTATACCCCGGGACAGTGAAAGGTGAATCGACACATCCGACTTACGACTTATACTAAGTCGTTCGCGACCTATGACTCATCTTAAGTCGATCGCGATTTAGCGCACTCATCAAGAAGCGAGCTAAGGAAATCGAAGCACACGACTTACGACTTAAGGCGTGTACTTCGAGGACTTCATTCATCCGATACGGATTTAGCAAGATTCATCACCGAAGTTTGAGCTAGTAGTCGAGATTGTTGTGTGATCAAGTTGCATTGTATTTGACAAGTGATTTGTATCGAATTGTAACCGAATCAGCAATAAAAGACTATAAAGTGGACGTAGGCTCAATTACGGGCCGAACCACTATAAATCTGTTGTTCATTTACTGCTTTTCTGCTATTTTCAGCTTATATTCTGTTCCCGTACCAACGGGTGGTGCTTTCACAATTCTATTACACACACCAGGTGTTAGCATTCACTTTTTAGCGTTAACACAACTGTGATGTATAAAAAGTATATATATAATCTGTCGGCTACGTTATACGTGTAATATATTGGTATGGATATATTTTATAACGTATAATTCTAAAGCATATTATATTAAGTGTATTTGTTTATATAATATAAAGCGTATATTTTTCTGGAAACATATTTGATATTGTAGGTTTAGTTATATATTAGTTGAAGTGTAGAAGCTGTATAAATATTGATTTTGTATAGTGTTTATACATATATTTATAATAATACTGATTTTAAAAAAAGTATATACGTATATATGTTATGGCAGTACTGATTTTTCTTTTAAGTAATTTTATATAAATGTTTTCAAAAATTTACATTATTGGTTGTCGTGCCTCATGCGTATGTGATAATAATGTTGATTTTGAGTAATTGCATACATGTTATATAGTTGCTTATATGCAATCTGTTAGTATACATGTCATGCTGGTCACAAATAACTTGTTATTTATATTTATGTTTGTACAAAACCTAGTTGTTGTGTACATAAGTTCATATTGATTTTTATATTGATTTGGAAAAGAAAATTTTAATATGTATGTAAGAGATATATTCGACCTGTGTATATGTTCATATAAGGAAATTTTTTCAGTTAGAACACTGCTGTTTATATAAGTATAAGTTTATATGGGTTAGTTTATATATATATTATTATATACTTGTTTATAAATAGTTGATTTATATATATGTCATACATATGGTCTGCATACACATACTATAATATATAGTTTGAAAAAAATGTGTAATTTAAATAAGATTTTTGATATGATATGTTATTGTAAAATATGTGTTGATTTGAAATTCTATACATAGATTTTATTTTAAGTACATGTCTCTAAAATTTATTTTGGTAAACATACGTATATAATATAGATATTAGTTTCATTTTATATCAAGCCAATTTGATTTCTCTCATCGTTCCAATTTATCGGCTCTATCAGTTGAATTCGTGCCAATCTTGCCCTACTTTGGAATTCGTGCTTGTATTCGTAGTGCGCTCTGTTGTCAAACCCTCTAGCCTTGAAAGGTGAGCAATCACTAACGATTAACGTTCTTTTATTTATTAAATTTGATTTCAATTGAAACGTCAATTGAAATATGCTGCTGTTAGTTATTTACATTGTTATATATATGTTGTTATCTGTATTTGTTCACCTGTGACATCTGACACCATTATCTATTGTTTATATTTATGATATATGCATGTTATGTTATTATCATATCTGTTATCACTCTGCAAGTTCCCTGTTAGTATAGAATTCACTATGGGTTGAAATGATACATACCCGAACGATCTGTAGAATAGGAGAAAATCGTTATGGGTTGAAATGATAAACCCAAGCGATTTTCATTGAATGGAATTGGGATTGCGGGTTGAAATGATATATACCCATATATATTTAAATTGCGGATTGAAATGATAAATATCCGTATCACTTGACCATAGGGTAGGGAATTATATATAGACACTGTTGGTCTATATATATAATACTTTGAAAAGGATTTCTATGGCTTTGAAAAGGAAAGATATGGTTTTAAATAAATATTGATTTTAAAGATTTATAAAAGATGATTTAATAAAGTTGATATATAATATGTTTAAGTATTTATCTAATATCTATATTTTCAAATATAGAGTTTATAATGATCCAGGTTGGAAGGATAAATTTGAAATTGATTCGAAATTATATTTATTTAAGAATTATACTTAAATAAGTTTGATTTGAAATTTATTAAATTTGAATTTTTAAAGATATGATTTTATAACTTGATTTTTTTTAAAGTGATTTAATGAATATTTCAGGTTTAAATAAATTGAAGGAAATATCTAGTTTATTGTAATTTGGGGTTTGTTTTAAATGATATTGGATTTATTAAGTAAATATTTCAAAACTAAAATAATAGTAAAGTGAATTTGATATATATATATATATATATATATGAAATTAGCGAATTTAGTTTTAAAAAGGTGAATATTTAAAGCTTTGAAATATATTGAAATTGAAATGGTTTATTTGTGGTTCAAATCTGTATTTGAAATCAATAAAATTTGAAATGATTTATTAAGAAATTGAATTGAGTTGAAATTTATGAATTGAGATTGAATTAAGTTGAATTTAGAAGTCGAGTTGATTTGAATAGATTCTTGAAATTTGAGGAAACAATTTTATTATATAAAGTATTTTAAATTATATTTAAAACTATTTTATATTATTTTATAAACTATTTTTAATATAAACTATTTTCAATATAACTATTTTCAATATAACTATTTTCAATATAAACTATTTTCAATATACTAATTTTTTAATATAAATTGTTTTAACATATAACTATTTTATATAAATTATTTTATTTTATAAACTATTTTATTATATATACTATTTTTAATATCTAAACTATTTAAGAGGAAGTGTTGAGGATTCCAAAATGTTCTGATTTCAAAGCTATGATTTCAATGTGTTCCAAGGTTGTGATTTCCAAAGTGTTTTGATTTTTAAAAGACTTATGATTTCGGAAGTGTTATAACTTTGGAAAGTGATATGATTTAGGAAATGAATATTATTTTAAAGTGAGGAATGATATCGTATTGATATGGTTTAGAAATGGATATGATATTTGGTTTTGAAGTATAAATTATTTTTAAATGACCATGGTGTTATAATAACGTTTGGTTGTTAAAGAGACCGGGATCAGATATGGGCATACTCTCTGTCAATACCGAAAACCACTTTAACAACCTTGTACGCGGTTGAGATTCCAGAATGAAGTAGGATGTTGGCGACGATTCCTATTGAGGTACATACGTGGACCCGACTCCCGTGAGTTGGCATAAGGTGGCTAAAACAGGAGCGATTGACGGGCCAGTGAGGTAGCACCTCTGATCGGATGCATTTCTTCGATACCATTCTATTACTTTGTGATTGATTTGGTGGCCACCCTTCGATTTTGATTTGGGAGTGTGTTCCGAGGTGGGTGGTAGTGGCTGCTTTGCGTTTCCACCAGCCCGTGTGCGTAATTGGTATATCTACCCTAGCATTGCCTTGTTGTGCCATGTCACCTACCATATCGAGCTTTACTACGAGTTTCTATTTGTGTCGTACCTATGGAGTATCTTCTCGTAGCCTCCCGATCAGGAGGTACGCAGGTAGTGTATAGACTATTGGCACTATTATGTGTTAAGGTGGAAAATGTAAAGCCTTAACGCTATTTAAAAGTAAGTTTACTTTACTATAGACATATTATAATAGCGTATTACTAAATAGTAGATAGTTTAACAGATCCTTAGAGGATGGTTATCCTAAACAACCTTTGAGTTACTTGTATTTTAGTTGATATTTCACTTGAGTTGGATTTATTGATATAAGAATGTTAATCCTGACTCGAGTGTTTTGTGTTTTGCTTTACGCCCGGGTCAGACCGTGTGATACGGTATTCGAGACTCAACTTTGGAGTTGGAGCTTCGCTTGGAGATCCAGCTATCTATCCAGCTTTCAGTTATTCAGTTGATTCCAGTGATGTATTCAGATTTTTGTATGTGACTATTGTATTGAGACATCTATGTATTCGTGACTGCTGTTGTATCTTGTTTAACTCTGTTATATATATAGTAGCATCATGAACTACTATTCTTTGTTTCCGCTGCATTATTGTTATATTACTCTGTGTCTGTGATTATGTGATTATTTATTTACTGTATATACTAAGTTTTGCCAAATTTAAATTAACAATATGATATTTTGAGCAATTCAAATCCGACATGTATGGATGCAAATGGTTGAAAATTTCAGGTCGTTACAATAAGTAAAAGAAATATATACTTATATATTAATATTCGCTTATGTATAGGTATGAAAATATATGATGTTATAAACTATTACCTTATAATATTTCTTTTTTTATCTATATCAATATGTATAAATGTATATGAATCGTATATACTTATATATTAATTTATATAGAAAGTATGCATAAGTCTGGATTTCTAAATTTTATATGAATTTCAGTAAGAAAGAAAAAAAAATATGTATTAAATATTGAAGATATGTTACTATATGTTTATGAAAGCAATATTATGTATATATGTTACTTAGGTGGTAGTCTTATTATATGTAGATATATATACTTATACAGTTGTGTATATATAAGCTCTGTAGTTATATATATATATATATATATATATATATATATATATATATATATTCTGAATGCTACTTTGTTTCCTTGTCTTATATTTTATAGATGTATATGTTCTGTTTTATATAAAGTTATATAAGTTACTTACATTTTTGCTGTATAGATGTGTTAGCTTACTAAGCATATAAGATATATTGTGTTCTTTATGGGTTACTTTTATACAATATGTTCACATTTACATGTTTATACAAGTTAGTTATGTCGTGTACTTTGCTATGAAATATATGTGTACAGGTTTATGCTATATGAGTTTATAAATTTAGTTTATAGAAATATTTATTTCTCATTGTGTGTGTATATATATAAAAGTCTATGTTAGTTGATATATGTAGTTTGTGAGTTTATATGGGTTTTGTATTATTAAATGTAAATTATAATACATTTGAGTATTTTTATAATATTTTGAAATGGTAGATGTATGCATATATACATGTTTAGATTGGTGCTTATACATAGGTGTGGATATATCTTTGTTTATAATATGTATTGCCTTTTTAGAAATATTGTATACATTTTGAAATCTGATAGATATGTATATAATGTTCGTGTTGTCTTTTGAGTAGTGTACATATGATAATACTGTTCATTTAAATATTGATTTTGAAATTTTATAGTATTTTCAGTGTATTTTTCTTAAATTTAAATATTAAAAAAATATACATATATAATAATAATATATATTTTAGTTTATATCAAAATTAATTTGTTTTGTTCATCGATCCCTATTATCAGCTTTGCTCGTCAAATTCGTGCCGATTTTTGCTTTGCCTAAATTCGTAACTCAATGTCAATGTCTGTATCAGTATATGTATCTGTACCATCTCATGTTCTCTCTAGCCTCGAAAGGTGAGCAATCACTCACGATTAACATTCTTATATTTATTAAATTTGATTTCAATTGAAACAACAATTGAAATATGCTGCTGTTAGTTATTTACATTGCTATATATATGCCACTATCTGTATCTTTTCACGTGTGACATCTGACACCGTTATCTGTTATTTATATTGATGATATATGCATGTTATATTATTATCATATCTGTTATCACTCTGCAAGTTCCCTGTTAGTATAGAATTCACTATGGGTTGAAATGATACATACCCGAACGATTTGTAGAATAGGAGAAAATTGTAACGACCCGCCACTCATTCCACAGAATGACGCATCGTTAATAAGAAAGAAAGGGGTAGAAAATAGAAAAGAAGAGAAGAAAGAAAGAAACAACGACAACGATCTCACAGCGGAACGAATAAATTATATTAATAACATAAACTATTACATAGTATACAACACTTATCAGAGTTTACACAACTATACCACACATACTAGACAGTTATAAACATCTGTCTAGATATTACAACTCAAATACAATACAAGACTCTAACACAGATATCAACACAGCGGAATACTATATCTACGAACGCCGAAGCCTCCTGCTCCATTGCTCCTCCTCAATTCGTCAAAGCTAAACCTGAATCCCTTGGCTACTCGTAAAAATTTGAGTACCCAAGAGTTTATAAAACAGAAATAAACAACTTGGGTCAGACATGGGTCTGGTGTGAGTAACAGGTTAAACTTGTTTAACTTCAAAACTTTTTGAAAGAAAGGGTATCACGTAAGACTTCCCACAAATAAACATGGGTAAGTTTTTACCTTACGCTAACCAAAACATTTGATAGGAAATTCGATTGTATTATAATAGGTCTAGGGTTTTCAAATAAATATGAAATAGCCGAAATTGTTACATTATTAAATTCCAGCATACATAAGTATACAATCAAGTCCGTTATCACTTATTGGAATTTGGATTTCCATACAATGGCAGAGCTACCGGGGTACCGCTCATCACAGTACGGGGCCTAGATCACCGTACCGAGGATCACTCCCAATCCCCTGCAACACAAAGCCGGAACCATCCCTTACTGGATAATTCCGAATAAAATCACCCCACAGATGGCCGTCGCCAACTGCACCACTAAGCCGAAATAAAAGAAGGAACTTCTCTAGACAGGGATGACCTTACTCTCAGTGGGTGCTACCCACGAAGCCTTGCTGCACCTCCCCTGTTTTAGCCATTCCCGGTTGATGAGGCTTGAGGTCACGATTTACCTTTAAATCAGAACATATCACTTAGAATGCTCATCGTCCACCTGACGATGTGCTGAAAGCATTCAATCCATACAAGTTCGTTCCGGTTCGAACGAAACCGAAGGCATTATCTCGTTACACTCGTTTTGGAATCACCCTCAGAGTTAACGACAATAACCCTTGCACTCTGAATCTTCATCTTCACTTGAGATTCACGACCTATCGTTAATTTGGATCGATGTGGTATTCGGGTCTCCAGACCTGGAATTCCGGTATACGGAAACCCGATCCCGGTCTCATCGAAATCCAAAACGTATCTTTTAAGGCCAAGTTGTTTTAAGGTTAAAACAATTCAATTCTTATCTATATACACAAAGATAGATAATTCAATAGATAATCCATATTATCATCCAAACAGATAATTCATATTATCATTTCAATCCAACCAAACATCTATATCATAGATCAGCACATCTCTTATCAGAGATATCAATTAATGCAAAGCATTCAATATCATTCATCCATTCTTAAGTAATGATTTATCATCTCTAATTAATTTAAAGTGAATTAAATTAATTACTTCATTTTATAAATCCTTCTTACTTAATTATTAATTAAACCAATAATTAATCATACTTTAAGTATCATCTTAATTAATCAATTCTGATTAATTATACTTTAATTACCTTAAGTAATTAACTCTTAATTAATTTCACAAGTTAATTAACTTAAATCATTCAGTAATTTATCTTTAATTACTTCATCTATAAATTAACTGTATTTAATTACATTAATCCTTAATTAATTACAATTAATTAATTACTTTAATCACTTATTATTGATTAACTAATCTTAATTAATCAATCGTTAATTACATCATTAATTATATTCATTAATGATCCTTAATTACTCTTAATTAATTATCTTATTTAAATTAATTACATCTAATAATTAATTAGTCACATTTATTAATCACCTTTGATTAATCACATTTAGTAATTAACTACTCTTAATTACTACACTTCATAAATTAATTACTCATTAATTAATTAACTATTAATTAATCCCTTGATTAATTATTCAAAGTAACTAAACTCAAATCATCTTCAGTTAATTAAATCCACTAATTAACTTTAATTACTTTCCTAAGTAATTTATACTTCCACTAATTACATTTAAGTAATTATCAAATCACCAAGTGATTTCTTAAATTAATTAAACAAATTAATTTAAACTTATCAAATTTATTTAATTAATTACCTTAAGTAATTAATTCATTTAATTATTTCCATTAAGTAAATTATACTTAACCAATTTATAAATGATTATCATTAGTTAATTAATCTAATTGATTATTAAGATTAATCACATTAATTAATTATTCAATAATTCCTAATTAATGAACCCTCATTAATCATTAACAATTTTTATTTAAGTAATTAAACTTAAATCAACATTATTAGTTACTAAATAAATAAATTCTTAATTACCATTTAACTTATTTCTAATTACTAAATTAACCACTTAATTAATCTTTAATCACTTGATAATAAACTTCTAATCATTTATTAAAAATCTATACTTATCTAAATAAATGATTCTTAATCCCAAATTTATTAACCTTTAATTAATTTACCTAATCTTAATTATTTAATTAATTAACACTAAATCATTAATTAATTAAATTATTAAATTACCCTTTAATTACTTCATTAATTTAATGAATCTTAAATCAATAAACCTTAATTACTTTCTAAATTAAAGTATTAACCTTTAACTACTTAATTATTATTAACAAAGCTTGAAACATTTTTACCTTAAAATCTTTCTTTAATTCATTTCAAAATTAAAGATTTAAATTTGAATTAACAACTTAACTTTAACAAAATTTAAAACCTTTTTAAAACAAATGTTAAAGGACATGTTTTATTTATAAAGAATTCATAAGAGTTTTAAAACCAAATTTCATTTATTTGTTTTGCTTTCTGAAATCAAAACTTGACTTCCCTTTTTAAATTTTAAAACCGTCAGCTTAAAAACTGAAACCAAAAACCTACCCGAGCCCATCTCAAAATTACCCGAGATAAAGCCCTCATTTCTAAACTATAAATTGTGATTCTAATACCAAAAATCATGTTATAACTTATGTTTTCAATTTATATACCTGAATTTATAAATTACAAGGTTTGAGTTTTCACTTTTATAAACATTGCTCTGTGGTTTTTAGTTTACAGAGATACTCAGTTTTGAATTTGACTTAATTTAAAATTTAAACTTTAGTTTATGATGAAACAAACTAATTTTGTTTAATATCTGAAATCCAAATCAAGACTAGATCATGGGGTAATGATTTTAGATCAAAACTGGAGCCTGGAATTAAGGAAAACAGAGACACATTGATACAAAGCAACATGCACACCTATATACATTCAGATATATATGCAAAACCATCCATAAACATTTACACAAAACACATTTATCACAGAAATAAGCATGCAAACATAATTATACTTAAGTTGTTTTAAGTAAGAATGTTACTCACAGATAAAATGAAAAACAGAGTTTATTCTTTGAAACAGAAATGTACAGGGAAACTAGCATGCACACATATATTCATACATATAAATATTCACTGCAAATTTCATAAAATATATTCATTTCAGATTAAATCATGAAATCAACCTTTACCTATTTAAATTTTAAAAAGAGGAGTTACTCACCAGAAAACAGTGCTTCCAGATTTTGAAAAGCTTTTGAAACTTTTAAAAACTTGAATGCTTGATTATCTTTAAAAATTGGAATGCTAGCTATAGAAATTTGTATGCAGAGATGCCTTGCTTCTTTGATTTAAAACTTGAGTTGCTTGTTTACAGAATCTTTCATGCAGACTGGAATTTGATTCCAGACTTGAAAAAAAACAGGCCTTTGTTTCCAGGGTTTGAAGAATTTTATGCAGGTTCTAACTTTGATTTAGTTGCATTTTGGAAAATGGGTTACAAAGATTTGATCTGAGAATTTTGTTTGAGAATTTGGTTTGAGTTACTGATTTGTTTTCTGGGAATATTCAGGCTGAAAGTTTCTTTCTTAGAAATGAAGAAGATAGGAAAAGAAAATGAAATGAGAAGTATATGTTTTATATAAATGAAAATGTAGTTTATTAAAAATAAAAGAAAACAAAAATCTAAAACTTGACATTTGTCACTTACATTGTTTTATTAATGTACACTTGTTTAATCAAGCCTTTATAGATTTACACATGTCTTTTAATTAGTTTTATTTATTTTAAATGTAACTAAAAGACTTTCTTAATTTATTAAATTACTTATCTATTTATATATATACTTTAAAGAAAATAAGCCAATTATATAAATAAAAGCTTATTCATATATTTAAAAATCCAAAACTATTTAAAATCTTACCTCTTTTGAATTTCAAATTTAATTTAAATTCAAATGCAAATTATATTTAAAAATCCAATTTAAAGTTAATTTTAAACAATACATTCAATTTGAAATAACAAATCCTATTTTACATTAAAATCTATTTATTTAAAAACAATACATTATTAATATTGTTTGAAATTAACATATTTATCTATATATATTAGAATTTAAAAACAAGATCTTATTTATTTATTTAAATTTTAAATCCAAGCTTATCTATTTACAATATATATAATTGTATATACATTATAAATAGAAATCATCCTATTAAATTTTATAGGATAATTTCATTAGTTAAATATTCATTTAAATTAGATTATTAAATTAAATTCAAATTTTATTATCAAAGATCATCAATATCAATTTAATTATTTAACAGATTATTAAATTGATATTGTTAAAATTTCCGGGATATTACATTCCTTCCCCCTTAAAATAATTTCGTCCCCGAAATTTAAAACAAAGGTAATTTAATAATCTATTTAAATCACAAGCATATATTATCATTTATATGCTAACAACCATAGCAACCAATTTATCCAATCAAACAATTCTAATTATCCAGACAAAATTCTGGATATAATTTCCTCGAGTTTCCCCAGGTATATATATATCGGGATACTCGCTCTACAGAATCCAACAAACAATACTACTAAGCTATAGAGCTTCTACTCTTCTAGATCTACAGAACTAAACAAGATATCAGACTACAGACGAGTCTGACTTAACAACCAAATCTTCCAGAACTGCTGGTTCCAAAACCAGAGATAGATCAAACACGTACTCCCTCAGAGATACGTAAAACACAATGAATTCCAGTTATCCAAACTGACAATTCAATCCAGTAGATCAAAGCACTTATCCAAATTAGATCACAGAAAAGATCCAAAAAAATTCGGAGCTGACTTTCCAGACTTACCAAATCTTATTGCTCCCTTTAACCAGAGAAAAACTTCACAACCACGAAGTCTCCAATTTCGAATTTCAAATTCTATCGTCTCTTATCCACAAAATCCTTCAGACGATCCTGAGCTGTCTACAGATCTTTCTTGATCAGCTCAACCTTCACTGATGCTTCTAGCAACAACTGGACCAGAAATATCCCAACAAAAATGATCCTCTCAAGATCTACCAATAATCCAAAACACAACTCTACTTCACCATATCAGTAGACTGAACTAACTTCTCCTATCTGGAAAAGATAAACAGGAGTACTCGCCAAACTGCTTCTGCTGCACCACTCTGATATAAGGTAGAATGAAAATGCTGATGAAGATCTCAAACACAGACTGGATAACACATCCCAGAAAATATCGGATAACTCAAAAGAATACTCAAACTATCGCAAGTCACTTTTGCGATCCACCCAGCCAAATAAAACTGTTCTCTCTTTACCAATCAGAACAGTTCACACTTGACTATCCAATCCATCGAAGAAATGGATTCTCTCTGCTGCTTCTGAACTTCACCTTCAGAAAAACTTCTGCCGAAAACAGAACACTCCGAGCTGCACTACTGCCACAGATGCCAAAGACTTCTCAATCCAAAGCTCTTCGAGAAACTCGAACTCAAACCAAACAGAAACATCTTGCTGAACTCAGCCACAACACCGAAACAAACACACTTCTTTATACTTATTCCAAAGAAAATATCTTCGGGAACATCCATAGTCACTGTATCTCATCACACAGCTACTATTACCTGAGGTATCAAGATACCATCACCCGCTTCTGTCTAACCGATAGATCCAAATTCTACTCATCCAACTTAGAAGATGGACTCCGAACCTTAACAGTTTCCTTCGGAGATTGATGAAATCCTTCATCACAGCAAAGTTCACTCGAGACGGTATTAGGTTTATAGTCTCGATAAATACACTTCCAACCTCAACACTCAGACTCCTAATCTTAGATGATAAATTATTATCATCTCAACCAATCATTACAAATACCATATACATTTAAAATGATACTTTTTATATATAGAAAATATATCGGGGTAAAATTATTTCACCTTCCTTTTTAAAACAATATTGTGTCCGTTGGCCTGGTCCAAGTGTTTAGAGATCCCTATCAATAACGTTAGCTACTCGTATTGACCAGAATCCATATACCACTCAACCGATCAATTAACACAATATAAAACCATTTTATATAACTAACAAATACGCACTCTCGTATATATATACACTCGGACTCAAACAGGTTGCTACAGATCCTAATTGAACAACCCTTCCGAATCTAGGTATTCACTCAACCTAGTGTTCTGATATTCACTTAACCAATAGCTTAGGTATTCGCTCAACCTAAGCTCTGATACCAACTGTAACGACCCGCCACTCATTCCACAGAATGACGCATCGTTAATAAGAAAGAAAGGGGTAGAAAATAGAAAAGAAGAGAAGAAAGAAAGAAACAACGACAACGATCTCACAGCGGAACGAATAAATTATATTAATAACATAAACTATTACATAGTATACAACACTTATCAGAGTTTACACAACTATACCACACATACTAGACAGTTATAAACATCTGTCTAGATATTACAACTCAAATACAATACAAGACTCTAACACAGATATCAACACAGCGGAATACTATATCTACGAACGCCGAAGCCTCCTGCTCCATTGCTCCTCCTCAATTCGTCAAAGCTAAACCTGAATCCCTTGGCTACTCGTAAAAATTTGAGTACCCAAGAGTTTATAAAACAGAAATAAACAACTTGGGTCAGCCATGGGTCTGGTGTGAGTAACAGGTTAAACTTGTTTAACTTCAAAACTTTTTGAAAGAAAGGGTATCACGTAAGACTTCCCACAAATAAACATGGGTAAGTTTTTACCTTACGCTAACCAAAACATTTGATAGGAAATTCGATTGTATTATAATAGGTCTAGGGTTTTCAAATAAATATGAAATAGCCGAAATTGTTACATTATTAAATTCCAGCATACATAAGTATACAATCAAGTCCGTTATCACTTATTGGAATTTGGATTTCCATACAATGGCAGAGCTACCGGGGTACCGCTCATCACAGTACGGGGCCTAGATCACCGTACCGAGGATCACTCCCAATCCCCTGCAACACAAAGCCGGAACCATCCCTTACTGGATAATTCCGAATAAAATCACCCCACAGATGGCCGTCGCCAACTGCACCACTAAGCCGAAATAAAAGAAGGAACTTCTCTAGACAGGGATGACCTTACTCTCAGTGGGTGCTACCCACGAAGCCTTGCTGCACCTCCCCTGTTTTAGCCATTCCCGGTTGATGAGGCTTGAGGTCACGATTTACCTTTAAATCAGAACATATCACTTAGAATGCTCATCGTCCACCTGACGATGTGCTGAAAGCATTCAATCCATACAAGTTCGTTCCGGTTCGAACGAAACCGAAGGCATTATCTCGTTACACTCGTTTTGGAATCACCCTCAGAGTTAACGACAATAACCCTTGCACTCTGAATCTTCATCTTCACTTGAGATTCACGACCTATCGTTAATTTGGATCGATGTGGTATTCGGGTCTCCAGACCTGGAATTCCGGTATACGGAAACCCGATCCCGGTCTCATCGAAATCCAAAACGTATCTTTTAAGGCCAAGTTGTTTTAAGGTTAAAACAATTCAATTCTTATCTATATACACAAAGATAGATAATTCAATAGATAATCCATATTATCATCCAAACAGATAATTCATATTATCATTTCAATCCAACCAAACATCTATATCATAGATCAGCACA
This sequence comes from Allium fistulosum, assembly GCA_030737815.1. NCBI lineage: Eukaryota > Viridiplantae > Streptophyta > Magnoliopsida > Asparagales > Amaryllidaceae > Allium > Allium fistulosum. The sequence goes on from CM060904.1 coordinate 1,286,525,559, forward strand.
TCTCTTATCAGAGATATCAATTAATGCAAAGCATTCAATATCATTCATCCATTCTTAAGTAATGATTTATCATCTCTAATTAATTTAAAGTGAATTAAATTAATTACTTCATTTTATAAATCCTTCTTACTTAATTATTAATTAAACCAATAATTAATCATACTTTAAGTATCATCTTAATTAATCAATTCTGATTAATTATACTTTAATTACCTTAAGTAATTAACTCTTAATTAATTTCACAAGTTAATTAACTTAAATCATTCAGTAATTTATCTTTAATTACTTCATCTATAAATTAACTGTATTTAATTACATTAATCCTTAATTAATTACAATTAATTAATTACTTTAATCACTTATTATTGATTAACTAATCTTAATTAATCAATCCTTAATTACATCATTAATTATATTCATTAATGATCCTTAATTACTCTTAATTAATTATCTTATTTAAATTAATTACATCTAATAATTAATTAGTCACATTTATTAATCACCTTTGATTAATCACATTTAGTAATTAACTACTCTTAATTACTACACTTCATAAATTAATTACTCATTAATTAATTAACTATTAATTAATCCCTTGATTAATTATTCAAAGTAACTAAACTCAAATCATCTTCAGTTAATTAAATCCACTAATTAACTTTAATTACTTTCCTAAGTAATTTATACTTCCACTAATTACATTTAAGTAATTATCAAATCACCAAGTGATTTCTTAAATTAATTAAACAAATTAATTTAAACTTATCAAATTTATTTAATTAATTACCTTAAGTAATTAATTCATTTAATTATTTCCATTAAGTAAATTATACTTAACCAATTTATAAATGATTATCATTAGTTAATTAATCTAATTGATTATTAAGATTAATCACATTAATTAATTATTCAATAATTCCTAATTAATGAACCCTCATTAATCATTAACAATTTTTATTTAAGTAATTAAACTTAAATCAACATTATTAGTTACTAAATAAATAAATTCTTAATTACCATTTAACTTATTTCTAATTACTAAATTAACCACTTAATTAATCTTTAATCACTTGATAATAAACTTCTAATCATTTATTAAAAATCTATACTTATCTAAATAAATGATTCTTAATCCCAAATTTATTAACCTTTAATTAATTTACCTAATCTTAATTATTTAATTAATTAACACTAAATCATTAATTAATTAAATTATTAAATTACCCTTTAATTACTTCATTAATTTAATGAATCTTAAATCAATAAACCTTAATTACTTTCTAAATTAAAGTATTAACCTTTAACTACTTAATTATTATTAACAAAGCTTGAAACATTTTTACCTTAAAATCTTTCTTTAATTCATTTCAAAATTAAAGATTTAAATTTGAATTAACAACTTAACTTTAACAAAATTTAAAACCTTTTTAAAACAAATGTTAAAGGACATGTTTTATTTATAAAGAATTCATAAGAGTTTTAAAACCAAATTTCATTTATTTGTTTTGCTTTCTGAAATCAAAACTTGACTTCCCTTTTTAAATTTTAAAACCGTCAGCTTAAAAACTGAAACCAAAAACCTACCCGAGCCCATCTCAAAATTACCCGAGATAAAGCCCTCATTTCTAAACTATAAATTGTGATTCTAATACCAAAAATCATGTTATAACTTATGTTTTCAATTTATATACCTGAATTTATAAATTACAAGGTTTGAGTTTTCACTTTTATAAACATTGCTCTGTGGTTTTTAGTTTACAGAGATACTCAGTTTTGAATTTGACTTAATTTAAAATTTAAACTTTAGTTTATGATGAAACAAACTAATTTTGTTTAATATCTGAAATCCAAATCAAGACTAGATCATGGGGTATGATTTTAGATCAAAACTGGAGCCTGGAATTAAGGAAAACAGAGACACATTGATACAAAGCAACATGCACACCTATATACATTCAGATATATATGCAAAACCATCCATAAACATTTACACAAAACACATTTATCACAGAAATAAGCATGCAAACATAATTATACTTAAGTTGTTTTAAGTAAGAATGTTACTCACAGATAAAATGAAAAACAGAGTTTATTCTTTGAAACAGAAATGTACAGGGAAACTAGCATGCACACATATATTCATACATATAAATATTCACTGCAAATTTCATAAAATATATTCATTTCAGATTAAATCATGAAATCAACCTTTACCTATTTAAATTTTAAAAAGAGGAGTTACTCACCAGAAAACAGTGCTTCCAGATTTTGAAAAGCTTTTGAAACTTTTAAAAACTTGAATGCTTGATTATCTTTAAAAATTGGAATGCTAGCTATAGAAATTTGTATGCAGAGATGCCTTGCTTCTTTGATTTAAAACTTGAGTTGCTTGTTTACAGAATCTTTCATGCAGACTGGAATTTGATTCCAGACTTGAAAAAAAACAGGCCTTTGTTTCCAGGGTTTGAAGAATTTTATGCAGGTTCTAACTTTGATTTAGTTGCATTTTGGAAAATGGGTTACAAAGATTTGATCTGAGAATTTTGTTTGAGAATTTGGTTTGAGTTACTGATTTGTTTTCTGGGAATATTCAGGCTGAAAGTTTCTTTCTTAGAAATGAAGAAGATAGGAAAAGAAAATGAAATGAGAAGTATATGTTTTATATAAATGAAAATGTAGTTTATTAAAAATAAAAGAAAACAAAAATCTAAAACTTGACATTTGTCACTTACATTGTTTTATTAATGTACACTTGTTTAATCAAGCCTTTATAGATTTACACATGTCTTTTAATTAGTTTTATTTATTTTAAATGTAACTAAAAGACTTTCTTAATTTATTAAATTACTTATCTATTTATATATATACTTTAAAGAAAATAAGCCAATTATATAAATAAAAGCTTATTCATATATTTAAAAATCCAAAACTATTTAAAATCTTACCTCTTTTGAATTTCAAATTTAATTTAAATTCAAATGCAAATTATATTTAAAAATCCAATTTAAAGTTAATTTTAAACAATACATTCAATTTGAAATAACAAATCCTATTTTACATTAAAATCTATTTATTTAAAAACAATACATTATTAATATTGTTTGAAATTAACATATTTATCTATATATATTAGAATTTAAAAACAAGATCTTATTTATTTATTTAAATTTTAAATCCAAGCTTATCTATTTACAATATATATAATTGTATATACATTATAAATAGAAATCATCCTATTAAATTTTATAGGATAATTTCATTAGTTAAATATTCATTTAAATTAGATTATTAAATTAAATTCAAATTTTATTATCAAAGATCATCAATATCAATTTAATTATTTAACAGATTATTAAATTGATATTGTTAAAATTTCCGGGATATTACAAAAATCGTTATGGGTTGAAATGATAAATCCAAGCAATTTTCATTTGAATTGAATTTAGGATTGCGGGTTGAAAAGATATATACCCGTATATATATTAAATTGCAGATTGAAATGATAAATATACGTATCACTTGACCATAGGATAGAAAATTATATACAGACACCGTTGATATATATATATATATTAAAAATGATTTCTGTGGTTTTGAAAAGAAATATATGGTTTTAATAAATATTGATCTTAAAGATTTATTGTAACGTACCGGGTTTTGCCCGCTCGAAAATCAACATTCGTACTTCACATTGTACTAGAATGTCGCAGATTCGACCGTTCAAATACGATTCGCCGGAGCTATAACACAATTAAGTAAATAACACAGCGGAAGAAAAGAATAATACATTGATATACAATATCTGATACAATAGAGTGATACAACATATATCAATATACATCAGAGATATGATACAAGAAATAGCAGCGGAAAAGAAATGATAACAATAGCAGCGGAACAATATCAATAGAAATGATAACTCCAAAATGATCTTCAGACAAGAATGAATCCACAACTCCAAGATAAGCAACTCCGATGAATGAACTAGCTCCAGATAATCTACTAAACCTGAATATCTGAAAAGAAACCCAACTCTAGACTGCTCGTGTGGAAAATTATGAGCACCCAGAGTTTAGGAAAGGAACAATAAACTCCGGATCAGTCATGGGACTGGTGTGAGCAACAAAAACAGTTTATCTTTAAACAATCAACAAAAGGATTTTAAACATTGAAATCCGCAATGCTTTTTAGAAAATGAAACTACCATAAGACCTCCCGCCACACACACAATGCAAACGCAGAATTGGAGGAGATTTCTTCTTATGATAGTCAAAGATGCTTACTACGCAAAATCAAATCATTTTTGATATTATTATTAGTGCATAGTGTGTAGAAAACATTTCGAAAGTATAATATTAATCTTAGCCAGCATAGACATTTCGAACTATGCCTACTATAGCTACCATCTAAACAGTGGGGCACCACCATAAGTAAATGGCAGGTTTTACAACTAATACCGTACAAGTTCCGTATTGGAAGAATGGATTTCCAAAAAATGGTCAGGCTAAGGAACTTCCTATGCCACGAAGGAAACGCCTCTGGCGGGACGCTCCGAGAGACAAACTGCTCTCTGCCAAACAAGGCCGGGTTACCCCTGTAACAGGTAACTCAGGAATATGCCACCTCCCGGTCCTTTGGGACCTTTATCCGAGCTCGGTATCCAACATCACACATCATAAAGAAGGTGTATCCACATGAGTAAGTATCAGGGCTCCATACCATAATACCACCCCTTTCCAGAAGGAAATGACATACCCTAAAGGGCGCGACCCTCATAACCTTGCTGCAACGATCCTGTTTCGACCGTTCCCGGGTTGTGAGGTCCTGACGAAGTCTCGTCCACAAAGCTACGCTTTGTCAAAAAGCCACGCTTTGGGTCAACAGATGATCAACCTATGATCACAAAGATAAATGATCAAACAATTGATCATATCACAAATGATCAAACACTGATCATCACACAGCAACACTCAGCATGTCACATTACCAAATTGGGATATATCGCTGATAAATTTCAACTACATAACCTCTGAGCTCGTACGTCTCAGAGAAGGGTGTTAAGCTAAGAGAATAAATTCTCCGCCACTAACAGAAATGTATTTGAAAGAAATCAGCTTTATATCTCAAAGTGTAATGTCAGACATACAATCCATACAAGTCTGTTTCGGGATCGAACAGAACCGAAGGCACTTCTCACGAAGCCCTTGCAATTCCGGATAATTTCCAATCACGTCCGGACTTCCCGTCACTAAGGATGATAAAACCTCTATATCGGGGATCAACCGATGCAGAGTAACTCGACGGTAATCCTTCCGTTTTCAAAAATATCCGGTCTTCAACACCGGTCTTCAAATGCTATCCATATACGACGTATCACATATTCGGAATGGGTTATACGACCCAAAGGTCCTCTCCCGGCTAAACCGAATAGTGAGCGTAATATTTAAAATCATATGGATATGGGATTTCAATTAAGTCACAAATTATTACCCAAAATCTTTCTTTTCAAATGGTTTCAATCGATTACCATTTCAAATCTTTTAAACAAAAAGATTCAACCTTTACGGTTTAAACAGTTTCCACATTTAAATCTTTTAAACAAAAGATCCATTCACAGATTTTTCAAATTAATTTCCATTTCAGTTTGATTAACTCGTTAAATCTTTAAATCAAGATTTAACTTATAGCTTTCAAAACAATCCCATTTCAAATGATTTAAACCAATCATTATTTTAAATCTGTTAAAAAATAAACAGATTCAAATCATAGCTTTCAAAACAATTCATTCATAACTTGGAAAACCATTTTCACTTCAATATTGAAATTCCTTTAATTAAACTGGAATTTCATTTCTTATCTGAAAGCTTTTATCTTTTGAAAACAAATAGTTTCATTTCAGAAAATCTGATTCATTCATACGAGTTAAAGTCTTTGGGTTAAATCCAAATTCTCAAAATTATACCTTTAAATGGTTTAAATTCAGATAAACACATTTATAACATTTTCAATCCCTAGTTTCAAATCATAGGATTCAATTTTAAACTTGAATTCAAATTTAAATCAAATTATTTAAATTTTCAAAACTCGATTAAGTTATTCAAAATAACTTTTATCTTTGAAATTCCATTTCAAAAAACTTTTCACTTTAAACCCGAATTTCTAATTTCAAAATCAATTGAAATTAAAATTTCAATTTCAAAAACATCAAATTTAAATTGATCTGTGACTTAACCGATTTCCACGTGAAATCCATATTTGTGTGTGTAAAAGTGTAGTCCAGGGGTTTCACACAATAGTGCAACATCAATCATCACAGATATATCGATAAGCGGTATAACCCATAACGCTTATCTTCATTCACAGATTCATAGATAAAGTAAATTTATCAGTCACAAAGATTCATCATTACAATTCGATGTGGGTTTCGGATAACCAACTGGAATCCGACTCCCTGTCGCATCGAAATTCAAGTGCCGTGTTACGGGCCATGGGGTTTCATATTCATATAACAATATATACATCACAAATAAGTAAATTACAGATCATAACATAATCTGGATATATCACAAAGCATCATATATCAGGTATATCAAACAATCAAGTCATTCAACGAAATCCAAACATTCATAAGTGAGGTCAAGCATTTAATAGTCATTTATAAACAGGATTAATTAATCGTTTAATCCTAATCAATTCAATTAATTTTCAGTTAAATGAATTAATTATCCAATTCTGATTGATTTATTACAAATCATTAATTACCAATTTATCTAATGATTTTCTTAAATTAATTAACTTGAATTAATCAAAATATCCATAATTAATTACAGTAAGTGATTAGTCCTTAATTACTTTCATTAAGTAATTACATTTAAACAATTTATAATTGATTATCTAAATTAATTAATAAATCCAAATAATTATTAAAATTTATCACCTTAATCAATACTTAATAATCCTTAGTTAATTATCTTCATTTACTAATAACATTTCTTAATCACTTTTAATTAATCTCTAATTATAAATTAATCTAATTCATTAATTTATACATTAAATAAATAAGTCATTCCTTAATTTTCTCTTATTATCTTAATTGATTACATTTATTAATTACTCACTTTAATTAACCACTTTAATCAATCAACTTTTAAATCATCAATTTATTATCTTTTAATTACTTAATTAATTAACCTTAAATCATTAATTAATTAACCCTTAATAAATTTATTAATTACACTAAGCAATTAGCTTTTAATTTAATTACACAAAGTAACTAACCTTTAAATCAATTAACTTTTGAAAATTTAAACCCGATTTATTTTCAAGTTAAAACATGTTTCTCTTACAATTTGAAAACCTGGTAGTTTTAACGCTGAAGCTACGCGAGAACTCGAAGACCCGATCGAGCAATCAGCCGAAGAACCCGAGCGAAACTCTCAAACCCCCGAGGCACTCGCGAAACGCTGCCACTTCGAGAAAAACCCAGTGCAACTTCGAATTCGCCCCGAGAATTCACGTCTTCTTCCCAAACACTTCAACAGCCCAGATTCAGGTGCACACGCGTGCACGTGTACGGAGGTTCCGGCCACCAACGATCAACGCTGCAACTCTCCTCATGTCGACGACCATCTCCTCTGACGACCTGACCTCCAGTTTCATCCATTCGATAGCGGAATCGAAAACGAGCTACTGAGCTCCTCCCTGTAACCCAAACACATCCAACAAAGTCACCTCGCAACCACGTCTCCGGCCACCAACGGCTACCCAACTCCGGCCGTGAACTCGTCCACCCCTCCTCTTCCTTCTCTCAAACCAACGTGGCGCTCGATCCACTGCTGACGATGCGCGAATCGAAAATGCACGTTCCCCCAAAACTAGGTCACCCGAGAAAAACCTCCCACCGCCGCTTCCACAGTGCTCCGGCCATCTCCGGTCCATTTTTCCTCCACCCACGGCAGCCTCCTCCACCTCCAGACCAAGCCCCGATCCCTCTGATCAACTTGGCCTGTCCCAGCGACTCGAATTGTCAAAAACGAAGAAGCATAAACTGCTCTTCCCTGTGATCACTAAAAATTCTGATACCTATCTCGAAAATCATTATTTCCAATACGCATTCAAGTTATAAATATGAATCACCATTTCGTAAAGTTCAAAATTTGACAAAAATTGAGTTTGTTCAGCAATTTGGGTTCCAGTGATAATTTCTAAGTCGTTTAAATCCTGACTAAATTTATAAACTTAGTTTATGATGATACGAACATCTTTCGTTTGAATTTGAAGTTAAACCATCCACTAGAAAAAGAGTGATTGATTTTTGAAATCAACACGCCTGAGTCTATGAACTAAGAACAGAGAAAATTTAAACAACAGCATAAATAACATGTTCCCAGCTTCCATATACATATAAATAACTATATATGCACAAACACACACATATCTCGGATATATTTGCACAGTTTAAACATTTAATTTTTAAAGAAAATTGTTACTCATCGTGTTGTTGAAGAAAGAACAGAGCCTTCCTTGAATAGGCTCAAAAGTTGCAAAGTTGAAATCTTTCACTTTGATCTCTGGTTTTGCATTGATATATGTATTGTTTGTTTATGTTGAATTCTTATCTGAGTTATGAGATGATATTATTTCAAGTTTTCCTCAGCTTCAAGGAACGAACTGATAAAAATATATGGGAAAGAAATTTTTACAGGTTTATAAAAATGAGTTTGTACAAAAATAGGCAGGGATATTTTTCCTTTAGGTGGCTGAGATGATTTATCTTGTGTACTAAAGATGAAAACATTTATTATCTTGTACCATTTACCTTATTTTATTCGTATATACTAATATGATTTCCTGCCTTGTTTATAGCCTACATACTTGTATTTCATTTTGTTTTTCGGCTGAGAAGGTATGTTGTATTTCCTTTTTACTTTGTTTTGTTATGACTTGTTAAATTTGTCTACATATATGTTTTGTTTTCTTATTTCTTTGTTTTAAAGTTCAACTATCAAACATTTTCCAAGTCGTTTATTTAAATTTTAAATTCAAATACAAATTCAATATTCAAGTTTAAATTCTAAAGTCAAATTCAATTTTTTTACTAATATATACAATATTTACAATATTTTTAAATTTTTAAACGATTTATACAAATATACTTGGATATCGGGGAAACTCGCATCCATTTAACCATCTATTTCACAAATTTTCATTCAAAAATAAATTTAATTATCGATTTAAAATAGATTAAAATTCGGGGTCGTTACAGACTTCCCCCCTTAAAAGAATTTCGTCCTCGAAATTACCAAGGAGACACAAAGATAGATGAAGAATATTTCATCAGATCAAATTGAACAGCTATTCTGCATTTGGCTTACCAAATCAGAATATCAATAACAGATACAAGAACGAATCTGTTTGACACTTCACAAAATACTCGAGTTAACCAGATCTACGAAATATGCAGTGACATCGGTTAGTTCGAATGGATAACTAACCATTCGTAGAATATACTGGGACCCAAAGAATAGATAGATATATCGATACAATTTCAAAATTTTTAGTTTAGAAACTAAAGTATACCTATCAACCATAGCAATCAAAGCAATCAATACATCCAAACAAACAATTTTGGCTCAGTTGGAGTTTATGTCCCATTTTAATATATCGAATCTCTTCTTTCTGGATCTACCAGAAACTATCGAAGAATTGAGAAAAGATGACGAACAAAAGAGATTGATAGAGAAAAGATTGCTTCCTCGTTGTTACAGGATATTGACCATTTCATAGTCTCTTCCCTGTCCCCTATCTCATCCTCTTCTTGCACTCATACTTACTATCAGTGGATAGCAAGAGAATTTACTGAGGCATTCAGACGGATATCTGAGGAATACTCATTCTAGAGTTTACTTCACTCTATCTCTAATGAGCTACTTAACGTGTTATACTCCTGAGCTAAAGTTCAACCTTAGCTCTGATACCACATGTAACGTACCGGGTTTTGCCCGCTCGAAAATCAACATCCGTACTTCACATTGTACTAGAATGCCACAGATTTGACCGTTCAAATCCGATTCGCCGGAGCTATAACACAATTAAGTAAATAACACAGCGGAAGAAAAGAATAATACATTGATATACAATATCTGATACAATAGAGTGATACAACATATATCAATATACATCAGAGATATGATACAAGAAATAGCAGCGGAAAAGAAATGATAACAATAGCAGCGGAACAATATCAATAGAAATGATAACTCCAAAATGATCTTCAGACAAGAATGAATCCACAACTCCAAGATAAGCAACTCCGATGAATGAACTAGCTCCAGATAATCTACTAAACCTGAATATCTGAAAAGAAACCCAACTCTAGACTGCTCGTGTGGAAAATTATGAGCACCCAGAGTTTAGGAAAGGAACAATAAACTCTGGATCAGTCATGGGACTGGTGTGAGCAACAAAAACAGTTTATCTTTAAACAATCAACAAAAGGATTTTAAACATTGAAATCCGCAATGCTTTTTAGAAAATGAAACTACCATAAGACCTCCCGCCACACACACAATGCAAATGCAGAATTGGAGGAGATTTCTTCTTATGATAGTCAAAGATGCTTACTACGCAAAATCAAATCATTTTTGATATTATTATTAGTGCATAGTGTGTAGAAAACATTTCGAAAGTATAATATTAATCTTAGCCAGCATAGACATTTCGAACTATGCCTACTATAGCTACCATCTAAACAGTGGGGCGCCACCATAAGTAAATGGCAGGTTTTACAACTAATACCGTACAAGTTCCGTATTGGAAGAATGGATTTCCAACAAATGGTCAGGCTAAGGAACTTCCTATGCCACGAAGGAAACGCCTCTGGCGGGACGCTCCGAGAGACAAACTGCTCTCTGCCAAACAAGGCCGGGTTACCCCTGTAACAGGTAACTCACGAATATGCCACCTCCCGGTCCTTTGGGACCTTTATCCGAGCTCGGTATCCAACATCACACATCATAAAGAAGGTGTATCCACATGAGTAAGTATCAGGGCTCCATACCATAATACCACCCCTTTCCAGAAGGAAATGACATACCCTAAAGGGCGCGACCCTCATAACCTTGCCGCAACGATCCTGTTTCGACCATTCCCGGGTTGTGAGGTCCTGACGAAGTCTCGTCCACAAAGCTACGCTTTGTCAAAAAGCCACGCTTTGGGTCAACAGATGATCAACCTATGATCACAAAGATAAATGATCAAACAATTGATCATATCACAAATGATCAAACACTGATCATCACACAGCAACACTCAGCATGTCACATTACCAAATTAGGATATATCGCTGATAAATTTCAACTACATAACCTCTGAGCTCGTACGTCTCAGAGAAGGGTGTTAAGCTAAGAGAATAAATTCTCCGCCACCAACAGAAATGTATTTGAAAGAAATCAGCTTTATATCTCAAAGTGTAATGTCAGACATACAATCCATACAAGTCTGTTCCGGGATCGAACAGAACCGAAGGCACTTCTCACGAAGCCCTTGCAATTCCGGATAATTTCCAATCACGTCCGGACTTCCCGTCACTAAGGATGATAAAACCTCTATATCGGGGATCAACCGATGCAGAGTAACTCGACGGTAATCCTTCCGTTTTCAAAAATATCCGGTCTTCAACACCGGTCTTCAAATGCTATCCATATACGACGTATCACATATTCGGAATGGGTTATACGACCCAAAGGTCCTCTCCCGGCTAAACCGAATAGTGAGCGTAATATTTAAAATCATATGGATATGGGATTTCAATTAAGTCACAACTTATTACCCAAAATCTTTCTTTTCAAATGGTTTCAATCGATTACCATTTCAAATCTTTTAAACAAAAAGATTCAACCTTTACGGTTTAAACAGTTTCCACATTTAAATCTTTTAAACAAAAGATCCATTCACAGATTTTTCAAATTAATTTCCATTTCAGTTTGATTAACTCGTTAAATCTTTAAATCAAGATTTAACTTATAGCTTTCAAAACAATCCCATTTCAATGATTTAAACCAATTATTATTTTAAATCTGTTAAAAAATAAATAGATTCAAATCATAGCTTTCAAAACAATTCATTCATAACTTGGAAAACCATTTTCACTTCAATATTGAAATTCCTTTAATTAAACTGGAATTTCATTTCTTATCTGAAAGCTTTTATCTTTTGAAAACAAATAGTTTCATTTCAGAAAATCTGATTCATTCATACGAGTTAAAGTCTTTGGGTTAAATCCAAATTCTCAAAATTATACCTTTAAATGGTTTAAATTCAGATAAACACATTTATAACATTTTCAATCCCTAGTTTCAAATCATAGGATTCAATTTTAAACTTGAATTCAAATTTAAATCAAATTATTTAAATTTTCAAAACTCGATTAAGTTATTCAAAATAACTTTTATCTTTGAAATTCCATTTCAAAAAACTTTTCACTTTAAACCCGAATTTCCAATTTCAAAATCAATTGAAATTAAAATTTCAATTTCAAAAACATCAAATTTAAATTGATCTGTGACTTAACCGATTTCCACGTGAAATCCATATTTGTGTGTGTAAAAGTGTAGTCCAGGGGTTTCACACAATAGTGCAACATCAATCATCACAGATATATCGATAAGCGGTATAACCCATAACGCTTATCTTCATTCACAGATTCATAGATAAAGTAAATTTATCAGTCACAAAGATTCATCATTACAATTCGATGTGGGTTTCGGATAACCAACTGGAATCCGACTCCCTGTCGCATCGAAATTCAAGTGCCGTGTTACGGGCCATGGGGTTTCATATTCATATAACAATATATACATCACAGATAAGTAAATTACAGATCATAACATAATCTGGATATATCACAAAGCATCATATATCAGGTATATCAAACAATCAAGTCATTCAACGAAATCCAAACATTCATAAGTGAGGTCAAGCATTTAATAGTCATTTATAAACAGGATTAATTAATCGTTTAATCCTAATCAATTCAATTAATTTTCAGTTAAATGAATTAATTATCCAATTCTGATTGATTTATTACAAATCATTAATTACCAATTTATCTAATGATTTTCTTAAATTAATTAACCTGAATTAATCAAAATATCCATAATTAATTACAGTAAGTGATTAGTCCTTAATTACTTTCATTAAGTAATTACATTTAAACAATTTATAATTGATTATCTAAATTAATTAATAAATCCAATTAATTATTAAAATTTATCACCTTAATCAATACTTAATAATCCTTAGTTAATTATCTTCATTTACTAATAACATTTCTTAATCACTTTTAATTAATCTCTAATTATAAATTAATCTAATTCATTAATTTATACATTAAATAAATAAGTCATTCCTTAATTTTCTCTTATTATCTTAATTGATTACATTTATTAATTACTCACTTTAATTAACCACTTTAATCAATCAACTTTTAAATCATCAATTTATTATCTTTTAATTACTTAATTAATTAACCTTAAATCATTAATTAATTAACCCTTAATAAATTTATTAATTACACTAAGCAATTAGCTTTTAATTTAATTACACAAAGTAACTAACCTTTAAATCAATTAACTTTTGAAAACTTAAACCCGATTTATTTTCAAGTTAAAACATGTTTCTCTTACAATTTGAAAACCTGGTAGTTTTAACGCTGAAGCTACGCGAGAACTCGAAGACCCAATCGAGCAATCAGCCGAAGAACCCGAGCGAAACTCTCAAACCCCCGAGGCACTCGCGAAACGCTGCCACTTCGAGAAAAACCCAGTGCAACTTCGAATTCGCCCCGAGAATTCACGTCTTCTTCCCAAACACTTCAACAGCCCAGATTCAGGTGCACACGCGTGCACGTGTACGGAGGTTCCGGCCACCAACGATCAACGCTGCAACTCTCCTCATGTCGACGACCATCTCCTCTGACGACCTGACCTCCAGTTTCATCCATTCGATAGCGGAATCGAAAACGAGCTACTGAGCTCCTCCCTGTAACCCAAACACATCCAACAAAGTCACCTCGCAACCATGTCTCCGGCCACCAACGGCTACCCAACTCCGGCCGTGAACTCGTCCACCCCTCCTCTTCCTTCTCTTAAACCAACGTGGCGCTCGATCCACTGCTGACGATGCGCGAATCGAAAATGCACGTTCCCCCAAAACTAGGTCACCCGAGAAAAACCACCCACCGCCGCTTCCACAGTGCTCCGGCCATCTCCGGTCCATTTTTCCTCCACCCACGGCAGCCTCCTCCACCTCCAGACCAAGCCCCGATCCCTCTGATCAACTCGGCCTGTCCCAGCGACTCGAATTGTCAAAACGAAGAAGCATAAACTGCTCTTCCCTGTGATCACTAAAAATTCTGATACCTATCTCGAAAATCATTATTTCCAATACGCATTCAAGTTATAAATATGAATCACCATTTCGTAAAGTTCGAAATTTGACAAAAATTGAGTTTGTTCAGCAATTTGGGTTCCAGTGATAATTTCTAAGTCGTTTAAATCCTGACTAAATTTATAAACTTAGTTTATGATGATACGAACATCTTTCGTTTGAATTTGAAGTTAAACCATCCACTAGAAAAAGAGTGATTGATTTTTGAAATCAACAGGCCTGAGTCTATGAACTAAGAACAGAGAAAATTTAAACAACAGCATAAATAACATGTTCCCAGCTTCCATATACATATAAATAACTATATATGCACAAACACACACATATCTCGGATATATTTGCACAGTTTAAACATTTAATTTTTAAAGAAAATTGTTACTCACCGTGTTGTTGAAGAAAGAACAGAGCCTTCCTTGAATAGGCTCAAAAGTTGCAAAGTTGAAATCTTTCACTTTGATCTCTGGTTTTGCATTGATATATGTATTGTTTGTTTATGTTGAATTCTTATCTGAGTTATGAGATGATATTATTTCAAGTTTTCCTCAGCTTCAAGGAACGAACTGATAAAAATATATGGGAAAGAAATTTTTACAGGTTTATAAAAATGAGTTTGTACAAAAATAGGAAGGGATATTTTTCCTTTAGGTGGCTGAGATGATTTATCTTGTGTACTAAAGATGAAAACATTTATTATCTTGTACCATTTACCTTATTTTATTCGTATATACTAATATGATTTCCTGCCTTGTTTATAGCCTACATACTTGTATTTCATTTTGTTTTTCGGCTGAGAAGGTATGTTGTATTTCCTTTTTACTTTGTTTTGTTATGACTTGTTAAATTTGTCTACATATATGTTTTGTTTTCTTATTTCTTTGTTTTAAAGTTCAACTATCAAACATTTTCCAAGTCGTTTATTTAAATTTTAAATTCAAATACAAATTCAATATTCAAGTTTAAATTCTAAAGTCAAATTCAATTTTTTTACTAATATATACAATATTTACAATATTTTTAAATTTTTAAACGATTTATACAAATATACTTGGATATCGAGGAAACTCGCATCCATTTAACCATCTATTTCACAAATTTTCATTCAAAAATAAATTTAATTATCGATTTAAAATAGATTAAAATTCGGGGTCGTTACATTTATAAAGGTTGATTTAATAAAGTCGGTATATAATATGTTTAAGTATTTATTTAATATCTATATTTTCAAATATAGAGTTTATAATGATTCAGGTTGGAAAGATAAATTTGAAATTGATTTGAAATTATATTTATTTAAGAATTATGCTTAAATAAGTTTGACTTGAAATTTCTTAAATTTGAAATTTTAAAGATATGATTTTATAACTTGAATTTGATTAAAAGCGACTTAAATGAATATTTCAAATTTACATAAATTGAAATGGGATATTTTGTTTATTTAAATTTGCAAATTGAAGTTTTATTTAAATGATATTGAAATGATTAATTAAATATTTCATACTAAATAATAGTAAAGTGAATTTGATATATATATGAAATTATTGAATTTAATTATTAAATGTTGAATATATTGACTTTGAAATATATTGAAATTTGAATGGATTATTGTGTGGTTCAAATCTGTATTTGAAATCGATATGATTTAAAATGGTTTATTAAGAAACTGAATTGAGTTGAAATTTATGAATTGAGATTGAATTAAAATTGAATTTTGGAATTAGAGTTGATTTGAATTGATTTGTGAAATTTGAGGAAGTTATTTTATTATATAAAGTATTTTTAAACTATATCTAAAACTATTTATATTTTAACTTTATAAATTATTTTAATATAAATAATATAAATCATTTTTAATATAAATTATTTTATTTAAAACTATTTTAACTTATAACTATTATATATAAACTATTTTATTCTATAAACTATTTTATTATATATACTATTATTTATATCTAAACGATTTAAAGGAAGTGTTATGGTTTTCCAAAGTATTATAATTTCCAATGTTTGGTCCCGGAAGTGTTATAACTTTGAAAGTACTATGATTTTGGAAGCGAATATATTTGAAATGGAAATGATATCATATTGATTTGGTTTGAAATGGAAATGATATTTTGGTTTGAAGTATAAACTATTTTGAAATGACTGCGGTGTTATAATAACGTTTGGTTGTTAAAGAGACCGGGATCGGATTTGGGCATACTCTTTGTCGATACCGAAAATCACTTTAACAACTGTGTACGCGGTGGAGATTCCAGAATGAAGTAGGATGGTGGCGACGATCTTATATGAGGTATATACGTGGACCTAACTCCCAAGAGTTAGCATAAGGTGGATAAAACAGGAGCAATTGACGGGCGAATGACGTAGCTCCTCTTATCAGACACACTCCATCGTATGCCATTATATTACTTTGTGATTGATTTGGTGCGCACCTTCGGATTTCGGGAGTGTGGCTCGGGTGGGCGGTAGTGGTTGCTATGCGTTACCACCGACCCGGAAGTGTAATTGGTATATCTACCCTAGCATTGCCTAGTTGTGTCGTGCCACCTACCCTAGCGTGCCTTTTACGAGTTTGTTTTGTACCATACCTATGGAGTGCTGATGCAGCTCAGCCCAGAGGAGAAGGCATAAGTCGGTCACGACTTAAGGAAACTGACAAAGGTCGCCTACGACTTAAGGGAGCACCACGAGATAACAAAGGCCTAGGTCGGTTACGACCTAAAGGGAAGATTATAAGTCGTCCACGACTTAGTTGGAAGCCAGAGAAAGAGAGTATGTTGAGTTCACGACCTAACGAAGTCTTAAAGTCGTATCAACGACCTAGTGTGACTCGGCAACGACTTAAGGAAGATATCTGCGAGTTAACAAGTCCTTTGAGTCGTCTGAACGACCTAACGAGTCATGTTTTAAGTCGCGAAACACTGGATGCTGTTGATTCGACTGCCGAGTTTATCTCTACCGTTGTTCTTAGGTCGCTGATATGGGATGCACATGTTTTAAGTCGCAAAGCACGGGATGCCGTTGATGTGTCTGCCGAGTTAACCTCTGCCCTTGATTCCCTTTAAACGTTGATTTGGAATACCGCTAATGTTTTAAGTCGCAGAAACTTGTAGCCGAAGATCTTGATGCCGCGTCCATCTGAACCGTTGATTCTTTAAGCTGTGAAGAAACTGTTGATAGGTCGCTGCCGACCTATGCTAAGTCACTTATATTCTTAGGTCGAATCATTATAGGTCGTAGGTCGCTCTCGACCTAAGTACTTGTATTTTCTTTGAAGTTTTTGTGTGTTGAGTTGTAACTGTTGAGCTTAAGTCGTAAGTCGCCTGGAATGGTAGGTCGAGACTGTTAAGTCGGAACCGACCTAGGAGATGTAATTTTTTGTTGTTTTTTTTAAGTGAATTGTAAAACGCCTATAAATAGGCCGAGATTCTCATTTGTAAAAGGGTTGTTGAATATTGAATAAAATTCTCTTTTGATTGCTTTGTGCTTTCATTTAAATTGGTAGTTGAGTGTAATCTCCTATCTCCTCTTTCGGATAATCGAGTGCGCTCGATTCAACGATTGTAGAAGCCGATTTGCGGAATCTAGTGCGCTAGATCAACGCTCGAAGAATTGAAGATCTTTGAACCCGGTATCGTGCGCGATCAACGAGTTCGGGATAGCTAGAATTCGGTATCTTCGGATCAACGAATTTGGGCATTTCAGTATCTTCCAATCCACCGATTACTACATTCAATGATTGAAGTTTGTTTTGATTAATCCGCTGCGTCAGTTTTGTTATCAGAGCTTGTTCTAGCCAATCATAGCTAGATCGAGACTTGGAGCCTAATCATTTTGAAGTTTGAAGTTGTTTGGCCGAGAAGTTTGAAGTTTGAGCCGTGGCCGAGAGGAAGAAGTGTTCATCATTGTTCGAAGTTGTTTGATCAGATTTGAAGTGGAGGCCGAAACTTTGTCCATCGTGTTCATCGCGATTTGCTACAAAGTGGAAGTTTTCGATCCGTTTCATTTTGGATCAAAGTCCGAAAAGTGTTTGAATTTTGAAGTATTGAAGAAATTGTGAAGTTTCAAGTATGCCGCCAAGGAGAGCTAATCGTCACCAAAACGTAGAAGCTTTGTATCGAAGAGAAGAGGCTGATGAGATGGAGCAAAGAATCAATGAGAATTTTAGTGAAAAGCTTAACGAAGGAATTGGTCGGTTAGAGAAGCTTATGACAGAGATGAATCAAAATCGGAGAAGGGTTTCACCTGAATCTAACCATGGGGGTAGTAGAGTCTCGCCACATTCCAATCGAGACCGAAGTGTTGAAAATGATCAAGGGCGTGGGAGGAACGTGAATGATCGTGAACGGAGGAATGTAGATAGAAGGGATGATGGTGGTAGACGAGAAGGTAGTAGAGATGTGGGTGGACGAGATAGACAACGATAAACATCTGATTTTGAAGAGGAGTATGAAGGTGGTAGTGTTAGAGGACAAGGACGAGGACAAGGAAGAAATTACTCTGAGTATGATCACAAGTGGGAGTCGGGGATGAAGACTGAAATTCCTGAATTCAAAGGTGGTATGCAAGCGGAGGAATTTCTAGATTGGATGGCTAATGTTGAGGAGATTTTTGACTTCAAAGAAGTTCCAGAACATCGTAGAGTGAAGTTGGTTGCTACAAGGTTAAGGGGTAGAGCTTTGGCGTGGTGGCAGCAGACCAAACTTTCACGTGATTGGATGGGAAAGTCAAAAGTTGAATCTTGGGAGAAGATGAAGAAATTGATGAAAGCAACGTTCTTACCTTACAATTATCAATCTTTGATGTATCAACGTTTGCAAAACTTGAGACAAGGGACGAAATCTGTGAATGACTATGCTGATGAATTCTATCAACTTATTGCAAGGAATGATATTATGGAAACAAAAGAGCAGCTGACATCTAGATTCATTGGGGGATTGAGAATGCAGATTCAGGATATGGTTAATATATTCGATCCAAGATCTGTGGCAGAAGCACATCAGAAAGCGTTGGCTTGGGAAAAGCAAGGGAGACGAGGAGGTGGTGTGTTTACTAATTCTAACAATCAAGCGAAGGGTGTTGGTGGAAGTTCTAATGTTTCTAAACCTATCAGTAGACCAGTGGTGAAGGAGGCTGAAAAGGCAAGGGTTAACAATGGTTTCAAATGTTACAATTGTCAGGAATTGGGTCATAAAAGCAGTGAGTGTCCAAAGCCAAAGAAGAGAACCATGATTGTAGAAGTTGAAGATGAGGATGTTGATGAGGAGTGTTCTAGTCCAGTTGAGGAAGATGAGCAGGATATTGCGTCAGGAGATGAAGGTTGTAACCTAATGCTGAGGAGATCGTGTTTAACACCGAAGCAGGAAGAAGCTAGTTGGTTGAGGAGTAATATCTTTCAGTCAACATGTACTATTCTGGGGAAGGTGTGTAAATTCGTGATTGACGCAGGAAGCTGTGATAATATTATTTCAACCGAGGCTGTGACAAAGTTGAAATTGAAGACAGAGAAACATCCGAGTCCATACAAGTTAGCATGGTTGAGAAAAGGAGGAGAAGTGAAAGTGGATAGACGAGTTCGTGTACCATTCTCTATTGGGAAGAAATACAAAGATGAAATCTGGTGTGATGTAGTAGAGATGGATGTTTGTCATTTATTATTGGGAAGACCATGGCAGTATGATCGATTCGTACAACATGACGGTCGGACCAATAGCTACAGTTTTATGTTTGAAGGCACGAAGATTATCCTAGTTCCAAAGAAGAGACAACAAGGAGAAAGTAAGTCAGAAGAAATTGAAGAGCTGAAAACTTTATTATCTCTGGAGGAGTTTGTTAAAGAAGTTGAGAAAGAGCCGGAAGTATTCTTGTTGATTGGACGAGAGAGCAGTGAAGAGGTTGAGATTCCAGAAGAAGTAAAACCAATTTTGAAAGAATTTGACGATGTATTTCCAGAAGAGTTACCAACGGAGTTGCCACCGTTGAGAGATATACAACATCAGATAGATCTTGTTCCAGGTGCTGTGTTGCCACACAGACCACATTATCGAATGAGTCCGAAGGAACATGAAGAGTTGCGAAGGCAGGTAGAGGAATTGCTTGAGCAAGGACGTGTGCAGGAGAGTCTGAGTCCTTGTGCTGTACCAGCTTTATTGGTACCCAAGAAGGATGGGACATGGAGGATGTGCACTGACAGTCGAGCATTGAATAAGATTACCGTGAGATATAGATTTCCAATGCCGAGGTTGGATGACTTGTTGGATCAGATAAGCGGAGCTACTATCTTTTCTAAGATTGACTTGAAGAGCGGTTATCATCAGATTCGCATTAGACCAGGGGATGAATGGAAGACATCATTCAAGACGAGGGAAGGATTGTATGAATGGCTGGTAATGCCGTTTGGTCTATCGAATGCACCGAGTACTTTCATGAGGGCGATGAATCAAATTTTTAGACCATTCATTGGGAAATTTGTGGTGGTATATTTCGATGATATTCTGATATATAGTGGAAGTCCAGAGGAACATTTGAATCATCTAAGGGAAGTCCTGATGGTACTACGACAAGAACAGTTTTATGCTGCAACGAAGAAATGCGTGTTCATGACGCATAGCGTTTTATTTCTGGGGTATGTTGTGTCAAAAGAAGGAATACAGGTTGACCAAAGTAAAATCGAAGCTATCAGAGATTGGCCGCAGCCCAAGAAAATAACGGAAGTTCGTAGTTTTCACGGGTTGGCTTCATTCTATCGAAGGTTTATACCACACTTTAGTAGTGTGATGGCACCTGTGACTGATTGCATGAAAGGTAAACAGTTTGCATGGACAGAGGAAGCAGGGAGTGCTTTTGGGAAGATCAAGGAATTGCTGACGTCTGCACCAATTCTAGTGCTACCTGATTTTCAGCTAGTGTTTGAACTGCACACTGATGCATCCAAGGTTGGGATTGGAGGGGTGTTGAGTCAGAAGGGACGTCCAATTGCCTATTTCAGTGAGAAGTTGTCAGGAGCAAAGATGCGATACAGTACATATGATGTGGAGTTTTATGCTGTTGTGCAATCTATTAAACATTGGAGACACTATCTATTTCAGAAGGAGTTTGTTCTTTACACTGATCATGAAGCATTGAAGCATTTGCAAGGGCAAGACAAGATTTCAGCGAGACATGCATCGTGGATTGCATATCTGCAACAGTTTACTTTTGTTGTTAAACACAAGTCAGGGGTGACAAATCGTGTGGCTGATGCTTTGAGTAGGAGGAGTCATTTGTTGACTACACTAAAGGTTGAAGTGATGGGGTTTGAAATATTGCCAGAATTATTCACTGATGATCCTTACTTTGCAAAATTTGTTGATAAAGTCAAGGAGGGACAGACGGATGATTTCGTGATGGTAGATGGTTTTCTGTTCAAAGGAAATCGATTGTGCATACCGGAGGGTAATCTGAGAATGAAGATTATCAAGGAGTTACACGAAGAGGGACATGTTGGGAGAGACCGTACCTTGCAGTTGATTTCACAGTCCTACTTTTGGCCATCAATGAGGAAAGAGGTGGAAAGGTTTGTGGAGCGTTGTCATATTTGTCAGGTTTCGAAAGGAACTGCGACTAATGCTGGTTTATATATGCCATTACCTGTACCAAATAAACCATGGGTTGATGTGAGTATGGACTTCGTGTTGGGATTACCGAGGACACAGCGTGGTAACGATTCCATATATGTGGTGGTGGACAGATTTTCGAAAATGGCACATTTTATTGCTTGTAAGAAGACGGCGAATGCTGTTCATGTTGCCCAGTTGTTTTTCAGGGAGATCTATCGACTTCATGGATTGCCAGAATCTATTGTGTCAGATAGAGATACTCGATTTCTGAGTCACTTTTGGCTGAGTTTGTGGAAAATGGTGGGAACGAAGCTGAAGTTTAGTAGTGCTTATCACCCGCAAACTGATGGACAAACAGAGGTGGTTAATAGATCATTGGGAAACTTGTTGAGGTGTCTTGTTCAAGATAATCTGAAGAGTTGGGATGTGAAGCTATGCCAGGCAGAATTTGCTCATAATCATGCGGTGAATCGAAGTACGGGGTTCAGTCCATTCCAGATTGTCTATTCGAGCTTACCGAAAGGACCGTTGGATTTAACTGCGATACCACATTCAAAGGGGACAATTAAGAAAGCCGCTGATTTTGTTGAAGGGCTGACGGAGTGTCATAAAATCGTTCAAGAACGATTAGAGAAAGCAAATGAGAAGTATAAACAGTCTGCAGATTTGAAACGACGAAATGTCGAGTTTAATGAAGGAGATATGGTTTATGCATTGTTAACAAAAGATCGTTTTCCAGTAGGCGCGTACAACAAGTTGAAAGCCAGCAAAATTGGTCCGGTGGAAGTTGTGAAATGAATTAATGAAAATGCTTACAAGTTGAAACTGCCAGATGATGTGTATACGTCTGACGTATTCAATGTCAAACATCTCGTACCATATCACGGGGATGGATTTGTTGTGGATGAAGAATTTACAAATTCGCGGTTGAATTTTTCTCAACCTAGGGAGGATGATGCAGCTCAGCCTAGAGGAGAAGGCATAAGTCGGTCACGACTTAAGGAAACTGACAAAGGTCGCCTACGACTTAAGGGAGCACCACGAGATAACAAAGGCCTAGGTCGGTTACGACCTAAAGAGAAGATTATAAGTCGTCCACGACTTAGTTGGAAGCCAGAGAAAGAGAGTACGTTGATTTCACGACCTAACAAAGTCTTAAAGTCGTATCAACGACCTAGTGTGACTCGGCAACGACTTAAGGAAGATATCTGCGAGTTAACAAGTCCTTTGAGTCGTCTGAACGACCTAACGAGTCATGTTTTAAGTCGCGAAACACTGGATGTTGTTGATTCGACTGCCGAGTTAATCTCTACCGTTGTTCTTAGGTCGCTGATATGGGATGCGC
Source organism: Allium fistulosum (assembly GCA_030737815.1). Taxonomy (NCBI): domain Eukaryota; kingdom Viridiplantae; phylum Streptophyta; class Magnoliopsida; order Asparagales; family Amaryllidaceae; genus Allium; species Allium fistulosum. Next base: position 1,286,548,950 of record CM060904.1, read on the forward strand.
ATGTTTTAAGTCGCAAAGCACGGGATGCCGTTGATGTGTCTGCCGAGTTAACCTCTGCCCTTGATTCCCTTTAAACGTTGATTTGGAATACCACTAATGTTTTAAGTCGCAGAAACTTGTAGCCGAAGATCTTGATGCCGCGTCCATCTGAACCGTCGATTCTTTAAGCTGTGAAGAAACTGTTGTTAGGTCGCTGCCGACCTATGCTAAGTCACGTATATTCTTAGGTCGAATCATTATAGGTCGTAGGTCGCTCTCGACCTAAGTACTTGTATTTTCTTTGAAGTTTTTGTGTGTTGAGTTGTAACTGTTGAGCTTAAGTCTTAAGTCGCCTGGAATGGTAGGTCGAGACTGTTAAGTCGGAACCGACCTAGGAGATGTAATTTTTTGTTGTTTTTTTTAAGTGAATTGTAAAACGCCTATAAATAGGCCGAGATTCTCATTTGTAAAAGGGTTGTTGAATATTGAATAAAATTCTCTTTTGATTGCTTTGTGCTTTCATTTAAATTGGTAGTAGAGTGTAATCTCCTATCTCCTCTTTCGGATAATCGAGTGCGCTCGATTCAACGATTGTAGAAGCCGATTCGCGGAATCTAGTGCGCTAGATCAACGCTCGAAGAATTGAAGATCTTTGAACCCGGTATCGTGCGCGATCAACGAGTTCGGGATAGCTAGAATTCGGTATCTTCGGATCAACGAATTTGGGCATTTCAGTATCTTCCAATCCACCGATTACTACATTCAACGATTGAAGTTTGTTTTGATTAATCCGCTGCGTCAAGTGCCCTCTGACGACGCCCATTACGGGGGAGATTACGGTACTGTATAGACTATGGGAATATATAAAATATGTTAAGGTGGAAAATGTAAAGCCTTAACGCTATTTTAATAGTTTACTTTACTATAGTCATATTATAATGGCGTATTGTACTACATAGTAGAAAGTTTAACGGATCCTTAGAGGATGGCTATCCCAAACATCCTTTATGTTACTGTATTTCAGTTGATATTTCACTTGAGTTGGATTTATTGATATAAGAATGTTAATCCTGACTCGAGTTTTGTGTTTTGCTTTACGCTCGGGTTAGACTGAGTGGTTCAGTGTTCGAGACTCACCTTTGGAGTTGGAGCTTCGCTTGGAGATCCAGCTATCTATCCAGCTTTCAGTTATTCAGTTGATTCCAGTGATGTATTCTGATCTTTTATTGAGACATCTATGTATTCGAGACCTCTGTTGTATCTTATTTAACTCTTTTATATATAGTAGCTTCATGAACTACTATTCTTTTGTTTCCGCTGCATTATGTCTGTGATTCTGTGATTATTTATTTACTGTATTTGCAGAGTTTTGCCAAATTTAAATTAACAATATGATATTTTGAGCAATTCAAATCCGGCATGTATGGATGTGAATGGTTGAAAATTTTAGGATGTTACAATAGGTAGACCCCATCATTTAAGGCCTGTTTCCAGAAGAGTGCTCGTTAATGGTACTATCTAGCTGACATCATATGGAATTTCATAGGCGACTTAATACTTCCAGGTAGAAAATAGGTAGATTCCATCATTTAAGACCTAATTCCAAAATCGGGCACCAATATGGATACCACCTAACGTAACCCCTTGGCCATTTAATACTTCATCTGGGGAAATGCCAAGTCTAACCCATTAATACCTCAAACTCTGAAGCAGGCCCTTCGTCTTGTGGGCTATACTCATAATGACGTTTCACATAAGTCCACTATCCTTAGGAACTGGTGGCTAGATTAACTGGGTAGATTTCCACTATATAATTTGGAATGAACTTCGTGTCATTACAAATAGTAATCATAAGGAAATCTTACATCAAAAAAAGTGTTCACAACTGTTGGTAGCCTCAAAATGAATGCCGGATTTCCATCATGTAACATTATTGACCACGCATCCCTATAACTTAGATATAAATTAATTACTCTATATATATACATACATACTCATCTCATTGTTTCACAAGTAAGGCCTTATAAGGAATCTTCCTCGTTACACCTTAAAATAATAATTAGGCTATATAAGAGTTTCCACTTTTTTCGCCTTAAAATCAATTACCTTCCTAATGCGGAAAATAAATGTAAATAAATGTCTAATTAACTATACCATATACGCAATAGTTATACGTTAATTACGTAAATAGAAATAAATAAATATTCGCACCTAATAAGTTCTAAATGCATGGATTTTATGCTTTAAACTAGTGTTAAGTGTCAATTCCCTAACGAATTATTATTACAAGTCCTTTTTCTTCAATTTCTCAAGATTCATGGAGTTATAATGTCCAAAATAGGGAACAAAAATTCATAATCAATAAAATAGAAACTCAATTTATTACACCAATTCAATGGAATATCTTAAACAATTAGAATTGCAATCTAAACCCCATATTCTATTCATCTCCTCTTTTTATAAAGAAATAGATAAGAATAAGAGATGTAAACTACGAATAAAATTCGTAATCTAAACCCCTTATTTTATTGAAGGGTCATAATTTAACCCAAAGAAGAAAGAGAAGTGGAATAGACTATGTAATTACCAAAAATTGCATAAACGAAACAAATTCAATCAAATTAATATAAATAATTGAGGATCTCAACATAGAATTGACATTTCGAAATAAAATGGAATTTTTGGGGATTTTATCTATCATATTTTCGAAATTCCAAAATCCCTATGGCATATTCAAATCCAAAAAAAATACACTAAACAATTGCTGGAAAGAAATAATAAGGTTTCCACTCAAGATTAGCCTTAACTTTACTCAAATGGATTTGTAGCCTTTCGATCTCTTCCAAAGTCTCTCTATTTTGATATATATTCAAACATTAGAGAAAAGGTATATATATTCATTAGATTCAGAATAATTTGAAAAAAATAGTATACAAATAGATTGGAGGAAGAAGAAAGAAATAGGAAATAGATTGAATCCTTACTTGAATTCTCTACGGAGTTTCTGAATCTTATTAGAGAGATAGCAATGGAAGAGTTTCGTCGTATTCCCCAAAATAATATGAATTAAAGTGGAGAGGATAGGGTTATGTTTATAGGAGTTCAAACACACTAGAACCATAGAATGGAAGTAGGTTGGAAACGAGTAAATCTGGGGTGCACAATCCGAATAAAATAGAACTTAAAACCATAACTGCCACTGGCAACTACTGTTGCTAAGCAATTGACCACTCTTGGGCAATCGGTCGACCGCTACAGCTGTGACGCCCCACCTCTATGCCCACGCTAGCCAAGAGCATTACGGAGTAATGCTGTCAACTAGCACGGAGAATAAGGCTGTTGAGGAGCGACCATCCGTGTAATTGCTTTGTGCGAGCACCGATATGTCAGATAGTATAACATGCATTTTTATTTCAGGAGGAAATCCGACATACCGATACAAACTCAAAGCTACTACACAGTGGCTATAATAGTCTAGGACAATAAATATAAAAATAACACAGATAATATAAATGCGGAACACAAATAAACAGAAAGTCTCATATATATAATAACTGATGTTAGTTACAATACATATGACACAATACATATGATACAACTACAATTGTCGACTCCGGAAGTTATATATACAAGTACATTATTGACTAATATACATGAATACATATCAACCTAAATCAATACACTGACTATTACAAAAAGACGAAGACCCCTTCAAAAGGTATGAAAAGTCTTCATAGCTCAAACGGCAACTCAAAGCAGGAAATCTACAACCTGAAATAACTAGGGTCTAACCCGAGTATTAAATTCAAAAGAAAATAATACATGGGTCAGTCTAATTCAAACTCAGTCATTAATGCACGGAAGCAATAATAATCAATATCAAAAAGACGACAGTCATAGAAATCTCGTATATCCGACTCCTCGGTAAGAGAATCGGATAAGGACAGATATAACACTAAACAGTGTTAAACAATAAATCAGCTAATCCAAATCACCAACAAAGATAGATAAAAGATTACCAATGCAGATAATTCAGAAAACAACAGAATTGTCTAAACGACAATTAATAACAAAATCTTATTATTAAATAAATAATTAGAAACTCATAATCTAATTATCTAGAAGATAATTAGACAACAACAAAATAATCAATTAAAAACATCAATCCTGGTAGGGCTGCAGTATACGCACGCGTATACTGCCTCGCCACTACAACCCGAAATACACAAAAGATCAACGAACCAAAATCAAATGAAGATTCAGATCTCAATTCCACGGCCTCAAATGTCAAAGCAGGCAGACATGGACAATGTGCACACATGTACACATTAAAAATTCACAAATGTTCACAAGATCAAATCCAAATCAGATTCAACTCAAGTGCAAATGGTCTCGACCAAAATATCAATGATCACTGCAACAATAAAACTGTGCATGTACACAGTGCAACTCAATATGGCAACACAAGGTAACACAAATGAATCAGTGATACAAAACAGTTTCAAGCTCAAGAAGCGACAAGTCAAGATACACTCCAATACAAAACAGAAGTGAAAAGTGAATCCAACAGCAACTGTATACATGACAAACAGTATTGTATGCATCAGAGACCAGAGCACAGGTGGACAAGCATATATGAATGTTCAGACTCAACCAGAGTCACAAGCTACAAAACAAAAGTGAAACTGTACAGTACAAATGACCAGACCAGTGAATGCAACAGTACATCAAAACTACACATGAATACATATACACTAATCCAACACTTCATACAACTACAGGTGAAGGCAACAAGATCAAGTCTAACATGATCAGAGACTAGAGTGTACAATGGAATACAACAGTAACATGATCAAATACATTAGGCCAGAGGCATGTTGAAGGCTCAATGCAGACTAAAGCTCACGGTGAAGATCAGAGACTAGACAGAGAACATATGAAAAGGTCTGGATGAACTAATAAAGCTACAGTGATGCAACAACCAACTTCAAATGACATCAATGAAGTCAGGGTGTACAAGTTAGAATGCATAGTGAAACATACAGCAAGCATATGAACATAATACTGAGACCAGGATGTATGTAATTCAAGAGAACATTATCACAACAGACCAAAGTCAGGGATGAACACCAGAGGTTCACGCAAACTATATTAGTGAAGCCAAAGTCAGATGGTCATAGACAAGATAAGTGATCAACGTTAAACAAGTCGAATTCAATGCAGCTACAAACAAGTGGAGTTCAGTTTAAAACAAACCAAAAACAGATAGCCAGAAAATCCCAGTCGAAGTCGGAGATGACTAGAACAAGTGAAAAGTCAAAGATGAAAAATCAAGTTTTAAAAACGTTGAAACAGTAAAGAATTTATAATTAGGAAAGTTTTAGATATAAAATCAAAAGGTTTGACTGTTTCAAATCAAAAGATCGAACGTTCAAAAATCAATGCCGTGTATACAAAGATCATTCCCAAAATATCAAGGTGTAAAAAAACGGAAAGTATAAACAACGTGGTGATCAAGACAATCAAGTCAGGCAAGTGTAAGGGATTAGAAAACCCTATAAATACAGAAATCGATATCATCATCGATTGGGTGAAGCACAGAGCAAACCCAAATTAAGTTCGCATAGTAACCGGAGGCCGAAGCCAAAATACATTCAAAGAAATCAAAGTGGCCAAAGTCACAGTACTAGAGAATTCAAAGCCGAAGTATCAATGAATCAAACCAACTCAAAAATTACCAACAACAAAACCAAAAATCGAACTACCGTAACGAAGTATTGGATTAGATGTGAGTAAACTCACCTTCTTCTACGAGCAAGCAAATCAATCATCGCGAAGCAACAGAGATTCAAGAAGCCGAAGCTCAGAAATCCAGAATCGTCAGAGAAGGCAAAGCCCTAATTCCAGACTCGAGGCAAGGAGCATCGAATACAACATAATAAAGCATCGAGGCTGAAGCCATAAATAATCTCACATACGCAAAGGCTAAAGGATTACTTCAAAGCAAAAGAGAATCGAAAGGAAGACGAGCCGAAGCCCTAGTTTCTTTAATCGCCATTTTCTTTCGTACGTTTATTCTTAGGGTTTTGAAAAATGAGAGAAAGAATTGGGGGAACAGGTTTAATTATATTACGCCATCAAAATAAACAAGGGATGGGCTCCATTTCAAAAGCCCATCAACATTTAACCAATCTTTTATTAAAGAATTTTACAAATCTAAAAAAGAATTTAAATCGATTAAAAACTTCCATCAGCAATTAACAACCAGATTTAATCGTCTAGAGACGATAATTAATTGGTACAAAATCTCGGGTTGTTACAGACTCCCCTCCTTATAGAAATTGCGTCCCCGCAATTTTTATAATTAAGGTCGTCATTAACAATAAATTTTCTAACCTAAACTGGTTAAGCTAGAAAAAAAAATAAAGGTAGAGAATTCAAACATCAAAGAAATCTTTTAATTTCATAAAAAGGAATTTGCAATTCTCAACAAAATCTAATTATCAATAGATAATCAGAAAACAGCTAAACTGGATAAATACAATCATCAGCAATATTCAATTATCAACTAGATAATTAAAATACAGAAATTACAAAACAGCAATATCTAATTATCGATACGATAATTAGAAAACAGCAAAATCTAATTATCAACAAAGATAATTAGAAAACAAAATTTGCAAATCGCAAAACTGCAAATATCTAGTTATCCAGCAGACAAGTAGAAAACACGAACTTTATAATCAGCAAACTCTAACTATCAATAGAGATAGGTAGAAAACAGCTATTCAATAAAATCAGCAGTCAACTAATATCTAATTATCAAAAACAATAATTAGAAACATCAAATATTCGATTATCAAAAACGATAATCAAATCTCAAATATCTAATTATCACAAGCGTTAATCAAATCTCAAATCAACGAATATTTAATTATCAAACACGATAATCAAATTTCTCAAATCAACAAATATTCGATTATCAAAAACGATAATCAAATCTACAAATATTTAATTATCACAATTGATAATCAAATTTACAAAGATTTAATTATCACAATTGATAATCAAATCTTAAATATCTAATTATCACAAGCGATAATCAGAAATCACAAATGTCAGAAATCACAAATATCTGATTATCAAAAACGATAATCAGAAATCACAAATATCCGATTATCAAAAACGATAATCAGAAATCACAAATATCCGATTATCAAAAACGATAATCAGAAATCACAAATATTCAATTAACGAGTCCGGAATTAACCGAAATAGTAAAAGTATGGTTCCATACTCCGTACTTTTGCTAAATCGTTTAAATCTCTTTATCGTTTCCTTGAAAGTGCAAAATTGTGTATTCTAAAAAAAATAACATTTCACATTCTCAAATGGACAAGTCCGGAATTAAGCGAATCAGTAAAAGAAAGGGATCATAGTCCTCGATTTTGCTGAAACGTTTAAATCGCTTCCTCATTCTTTTGAAAATGCAAACTGTAAAAATTTTGAAAACAATTTTAATTTATATTTTGAAACAACTTTTAAAAATAACGAATTTTGAAAACACGTGATTAAATTAGTAACATCAGTTGCAACTTTGATAAGAAAATTGCACTTCTCAAAATACCGTAAAAACGGACAACAAAATCAGCATTGCGGGAGAACCGCTTGTAAATCCATTTTAAAATTGACGGTTACTGAAGTTAACACTTCAAAATCTTATCAAAATAACTGGTATCAAAATATAATACCAATGAATTTTCATTCATCAAAAATGTCACAAGAATCTTCTCAAAGATAGAATAGGGTATCATACCCTAAACTTGTATTCATAACAAGTCAATGACACACGAATTCACCAATGCACAAAAACTGATATCATATCAATGAAAATCATGAAAATTGGTGAAGCCCAAATTCCAGAAATCATCACAAGAAATCCAGAAATCACATAAAAAGGGGGGAGGCCTATCATAAAACGGGAGTATGAAAACTCAAAACACCGCTATCACAAGAACGAGAAGCTATCTCATGGTGGCTAACCATTAAATTTTGACACACGAATGGTCCGAAGACCGTGGGTCGCTACCCCACTTCTATGTGATGGTGAAACATCACACAAACGAGGTTTAGTCTCCCTCGTAGACAAAGAGACATCGCGCAATTGCTAGTCTAAATCATAAAAAGAAAAGGGGAAGGCCTATCACAAAATGGGAGCATGAAAACTCACCGACCGGTATCACAAGAACGAGAAGCTATCTCATGGTGGCCAACCATTAATTTTTGACACACGAATGGTCCGAAGACCGTGGGTCGCTACCCCACTTCTATGTGATGGTGAAACATCACACAAACGGGGTTTAGTCTCCCTCGTAGACAAAGAGGCATCGCACAATTGCTAGCCTAAATCAAATCACAAAAATGATCGTCATGATCATCAAGAAGTGTCAATTACACTAAGTTAGTGAATATAAGAGTTAAGCTTCATGTCCCATAACTACTTGCTTAACTCAAATATTTACGAACAAACTGTAGGTCTTCACTAGAAAATTGTCACAAAAGGTTCAATCGAACAAGTCCAGGAGTTAACCGACGAAGTAAACGCAAGCGTTTCATACCACTTGTTTTACTAAGCCGTTTAATTCAATTTCTCATACGAGTGAAATAAAGGTTTGTATATACTAATAGATTGGAAAATGGTTTAGGAAAAGAGCTTTGTAGTAAAATAGTTTTGAAATCGTTTGGAGAAAAGGATTTTAATATTTACTACCAGTATAGAAAACCTTTATATTTTTGAAGTGACAAGTCACAAAAATGATTGTAGAAACAATCAATCACAAGAATTCACATACAAAGATGTGAATAGAATCCAAAGAAATCGATACTGAATCCATCAAAAAGTATGTTCACAAAAATCCCGAAGAAAGTGTCATTAAAGTTGCTAATAAATGATAGCAACAAATCGGGGAAATGATCAAGAATCGATTAAATTTTGGAAACCAAATTAATTCACTAAAACTCACATTCGAAGACGTGAATAAAATACAAAGAATTCGATTCCAAATTCATCAAAGTAGAAATACCCAAAAATTCCAGAAATAGAAGTTATCAAAGTCGACAAAGGTGATAACAACTAATCGGAAAAGAAGAATCGATTATCAATTGGAAAAACAAAGCAAAACGAGCACAAATGCATAAATGACATCAACAAAAATAAGAATCAAGTCAATGTCGAGTACAAAATGAATCAACATCATCATCAAAGAATCTAACGGCAAACAAAGTCAAAGTCTTGGAAATCAAGAAATTAGCAATTTCGCAAAAAGAAAGTGACCGAAGTCGAATGGAAATCAAGCCGAGGAAAACACAAGAACAAAATACTCATCATCAAAAACCCAACTTGAGTTCGCAAAGCAAACGGAGGCAAAAGCCAAAATACTTTCACGAAATCAAAATCAAATGCACAAGAATAAGCGTTAGGAATTCATACCTAACAATTAAAGATAATCATATACAAAGATGAGAGATAAAACATCGACAAATAGTTGTAACACATGCTCCATCTAAGTTATGTTTTATAATTGTCCTAAACCCCAGGCTCTGATACCAAGCTGTGACGCCCCACCTCTATGCCCACGCTTGCCAAGAGCATTACTGAGTAATGTTGTCAACTAGCACGGAGAATAAGGCTGTTGAGGAGCGACCATCCGTGTAATTGCGTTGTGCGAGCGCCGATATGTCAGATAGTATAACATGCATTTTTATTTCAGGAGGAAATCCGATATACCGATACAAACTCAAAGCTACTACACAGTGGCTATAATAGTCTAGGACAATAAATATAAAAATAACATAGATAATATAATTGCGGAACACAGATAAACAGAAAGTCTCATATATATAATAACTGATGTCAGTTACAATACATATGACACAATACATATGATACAACTACAACTGTCGACTCCGGAAGTTATATATACAAGTACATTATTGACTAATATACATGAATACATATCAATCTAAATCAATACACTGACTATTACAAAAAGACAAAGACCCCTTCAAAAGGTATGAAAAGTCTTCATAGCTCAAACGGCAACTCAAAGCAGGAAATCTACAACCTGAAATAACTCGGGTCTGACCAGAGTATTAAATTCAAATGAAAATAATACACAGGTCAGTCTAATTCAAACTCAGTCATTAATGCACGGAAGCAATAATAATCAATATCAAAAAGACGACAGTCACAGAAATCTCGTATATCCGACTCCTCGGTAAGAGAATCGGATAACGACAGATATAACACTAAACAGTGTTAAACAATAAATCAGCTAATCCAAATCACCAACAAAGATAGATAAAAGATTACCAATGCAGATAATTCAGAAAACAACAGAATTGTCTAAACGACAATTAATAACAAAATCTTATTATTAAATAAATAATTAGAAACTCATAATCTAATTATCTAGAAGATAATTAGACAACAACAAAATAATCAATTTAAAACATCAATCCTGGTAGGGCTGCAGTATACGCACGCGTATACTGCCTCGCCACTACAACCCGAAATACACAAAAGATCAACGAACCAAAATCAAATGAAGATTCAGATCTCAATGCCACGGCCTCAAATGTCAAAGCAGGCAGACATGGACAATGTGCACACATGTACACATTAAAAATTCACAAATGTTCACAAGATCAAATCCAAATCAGATTCAACTCAAGTGCAAATGGTCTCGACCAAAATATCAATGATCACTGCAACAATAAAACTGTGCATGTACACAGTGCAACTCAATATGGCAACACAAGGTAACACAAATGAATCAGTGATACAAAACAGTTTCAAGCTCAAGAAGCGACAAGTCAAGATACAATCCAATACAAAACAGAAGTGAAAAGTGAATCCAACAGCAACTGTGTACATGACAAACAATATTGTATGCATCAGAGACCAGAGCATAGGTGGACAAGCATATATGAATGTGCAGACTCAACCAAAGTCACAAGCTACAAAACAAAAGTGAAACTGTACAGTACAAATGACCAGACCAGTGAATGCAACAGTACATCAAAACTACACATGAATACATATACACTAATCCAACACTTCAGAAGAACAAAGTTATACAACTACAGGTGAAGGCAACAAGATCAAGTCTAACATGATCAGAGACTAGAGTGTACAATGGAATACAACCGTAACATGATCAAATACATTAGGCCAGAGGCATGTTGAAGGCTCAATGCAGACTAAATCTCACAGTGAAGATCAGAGACTAGACAGAGAACATATGAAAAGGTCTGGATGAACTAATAAAGCTACAGTGATGCAACCACCAACTTCAAATGACATCAATGAAGTCAGGGTGTACAAGTTAGAATGCACAGTGAAACATACAGCAAGCATATGAACATAATACTGAGACCAGGATGTATGTAATTCAAGAGAACATTATCACAATAGACCAAAGTCAGGGATGAACACCAGAGGTTCACGCAAACTATATCAGTGAAGCCAAAGTCAGATGGTCAGAGACAAGATAAGTGATCAACGTTAAACAAGTTGAATTCAATGCAGCTACAAACAAGTGGAGTTCAGTTTAAAACCAACCAAAAACAGATGGCCAGAAAATCCCAGTCGAAGTCGGAGATGACTAGAACAAGTAAAAAGTCAGAGATGAAAAATCAAGTTTTAAAAACGTTGAAACAGTAAAGAATTTATAATTAGGAAAGTTTCAGATATAAAATCAAAATGTTCGACTGTTTCAAATCAAAAGATCGAACGTTCAAAAATCAATTCCGTGTATACAAAGATCTTTCCCAAAATATCAAGGTGTAAAAAAACGGAAAGTATAAACAACGTGGTGATCAAGACAATCAAGTCAGGCAAGTGTAAGGGATTAGAAAACCCTATAAATACAGAAACCGATATCATCATCGATGGGGTGAAGCACAGAGCAAACCCAAATTAAGTTCGCATAGCAACCGGAGGCCGAAGCCAAAATACATTCAAAGAAATCAAAGTGGCCAAAGTCACAGTACTAGAGAATTCAAAGCCGAAGTATCAATGAATCAAACCAACTCAGAAATTACCAACAACAAAACCAAAAATCGAACTACCGTAACGAAGTATTAGATTAGATGTGAGTAAACTCACCTTCTTCTACGAGCAAGCAAATCAATCATCGCGAAGCAACAGAGATTCAAGAAGCCGAAGCTCAGAAATCCAGAATAGTCAGAGAAGGCAAAGCCCTAATTCCAGACTCGAGGCAAGGAGCATCGAATACAGCATAACAAAGCATCGAGGCTGAAGCCATAAATAATCTCACATACGCAAAGGCTAAAGGATTACTTCAAAGCAACAGAGAATCGAAAGGAAGACGAGCCGAAGCCCTAGTTTCTTTAATCGCCATTTTCTTTCGTACGTTTATTCTTAGGGTTTTGAAAAATGAGAGAAAGAATTGGGGGAACGGGTTTAATTATATTACGCCATCAAAATAAACAAGGGATGGGCTCCATTTCAAAAGCCCATCAACATTTAACCAATCTTTTATTAAAGAATTTTACAAATCTAAAAAAGAATTTAAATCGATTAAAAACTTCCATCAACAATTAACAACCTGATTTAATCGTCTAGAGACGATAATTAATTGGTACAAAATCTCGGGTTGTTACAACAGCCGACCGACTAACGTATTCAGATCGACCTCTCTTTTATTCAGGGACGTTTATTTTTGTTTCTGTTGTCGTACTATTTTTGCCTTAATTAACTTTTTTAAAATTAAGCATTAATTAAACGTTTACTTATCCACAAAGCAAATTTTTTGAAATTTAAATCCTAAATTTGATTTCTCATTTGAATTTGAATTCAAACTGAATTAATTTAACTGTGAGAACTTCAAATGCCTAAAACTTCCTTGCTTGAGCTTCATTTTCGGCATATTATATATGAAAACAGATCAAAATTACACCACGAACGCAACGGTATAACTTTTGTGGTCAAATTCCAACTTTATAAAATTTCCTTTTTCTACCATATCTCATTTAATTTAATTTACTTCATTTATTTGTGATTCATTTTACGCGGTGTTACACAAGTACTAACCCAGCTAAGGACAGTAATAACTGCCTATCCTTACATAGGTGCTCGCATGACTTATACAAAATACAGTGGAAATAGAAATGGATAACTATCTATAGAGCAATCTCTGCTCCAAGCTCCTCCCAAATGCTCCAAGCTAACCCTGACTACATGGCTGCTCGGAAAAATAGGGCACCCAGAGTTTAAGGTAAACGAAAATAAACTTCGGGTCAGTCATGGGACTGGTGTGGGAAAACTCAGAACACAAATATTTTTTAAAACAAAGGGTATCTCAAAAGACTTCACCACACATAAATATGGCGGTTTTTTACCTTATGGTAACCAAAACATGTATAAATAAAATATAGTTATATTGTAATAGTTTCTAGCTTACAAATACATATTAATTATAGCAAAAATTGTTACATTGATTAAATTCCAGTATAATAGGTATACGACTAAGTCCGAAGGCACTTATTGGAGAATAAATTCCAAACAATGACAGGTAAGGGACTACCTTTCGTACAGTACATTTCTAGAGGAATATATCAAGGACCCACAAGCAGTCCTTTACATTTGGCAAGACCGGCTTACTCCTTTCCATTAATCAACACAACGATCCTGAATAGTACCGAATATGACATCGCCCCGGTTGTTACCAACCTTTACCGAAATCCCATAGCATACACCACATACTCAACATAGAGAGAGTAATCTGGAAAGGTGATGACCATACCCTAATAGGTGCAACCCACATAGTCCTGCGTCATACCCTGATTTTAAAAACTTGATTTTGACATATTTCAATTTTTCAAAATGAAATCTTGATTTTTCTCCATCATTTGGAAAATATATTGATAAGAGTCCAGAAAATTCTTATTTCGAATAATTCCAAGCCATGTTCCCCTCTACACATTGATTTTACTTTTATAGCACAAAATCGCGAATCGCCATTACGCGACACGCCTATTTTGATTCTAATTTCATATCTTTTCAAAACTTTGTTGAAATGAGTTTTATTATTTATAAAACATTTAAAAACCATTTTTAACCATTTTTATTCAATTTTAAAAAGGTTTAACTCTGCCATAACACTTTATAATTCATAAGAGAAAGTGTTCACCTTGTGTAAATTCAATGTGTATTTACCATGGACTATTCCTACAACCAAGAAAACATATTATCGCATCCAAAGCATGATGATCAAACATAGAAAACAAACATGGAAAAATATATAATATCATCATATAATTTAATAAAATGAACTAACGGAGTAATTATCATATAATAGCTTTCTAATCTACCTTTCAGTGCTACGAATTCGACTATAGCATCGCTATTCCTGCACCGTAGCTTATGAATACTGGCCTGGCACCCTTGGGTGAATTTGGCCTTGTACTTGAGAGGGTGGAGTGGTTGTGGTGGCTCTCGATGAGCTCCGCCAAGGAAGGAGAAAGCAAAGGAGATGATTTCTTAATTTGAATTCAAATTAAGGTGATATATCTTTTTATATGGAATTGTATTTCTCAATAGAGCTTCGCTACGACTATGGAATAATTTATGAAAACATGTGTTTACCCGCTTTTTGACAAACTAGCTAACTTAAATTGACCTTGAGAACTCATACAGAGTCAAATTGACTTGAAATTTTGGGAGAACACATAAACGACATATAAGAAGGCTCAGAAAAAATGAGAGCATTTGGAGGTTGTTTAATGGATCGTGTGAGTGTCAAAATTGGCCACCAACACCCAATTGCATGAAAGCACCAATATCCAGTCATAGATCTCAAATAGTATCTAATATAGAGAATATAATATGAAGAAAAAAAATTAAAAATGAAATAAAGTAAAAAGAGACAAGATTTATATGGTTCGGCTAACTCCAGCCTACGTCCACTCCAGAATAATTCTTTTTATTATATTATAGCTTGTTTATAGTTACAATCTGAAGTCCAAGAATAAAATTGGTAGAGTGTAACCTAGGTTGAAGATAAAGAGAAGCAGAAAGGAGATCCAGAAGGTCCCTTTTTTGACGCTATTCATGTTTTATTTATAGGGGAAGACTTGCGCGGATTGGCTGAAATTAGGTAGAAGAACCTCCAGGCCATGACGAGGCCACCCAAGAATTCTCAGGCTCATTGGGGCCCAGAATGGGGATTGGTACCGATCCTTATTTTGGTGGCCAAATGGGGTATGATCACTCTGGAGGATTTTCCTATAATGTTAGCTACTTGCCCTCCAAATTTCGTGCCATTTTGACTTACGGTTTTTGAGATATTGCATTTTCCATGAAGTGGCGTCGCAAATATTCTGATTTCAGCCAATCCCTTTAGAGGGATAGGAGCTGATCCCTCCAAACCCCTCCAAATGATATGCAATCCCTATGGGAGCTTCTCTATGTTATATTATGTATAACTTCCGAGTTGCATGCCAATTGGATTAGTAGAATTCGAGTTATCGATCGATCTTTATTGCAATATGGTGCAAAGGCTGATTATAGCTGATCCCTATGGAGGGATATGGGTCGATCTCTCCAACTTGCTCCAAATGATGTTTGATCACTATACGATGCTCCACATGTTGTAATTAGCTTGAACTCTAAGTTTCATGTCAATTGGATGTGTAGATTTTGAGATATTGATCGATCTTTGCTATAAAGTTGGGTTTAGCCAATCCCTAAGATGGAAGAGAGCCGATCCCTCTTTCTTCTTCCTTTGATGTGTGATCCCTAGGGTATGCTCGCTAGTGTCCCTATTTGCTCACAAAATTTCATATATGGATTATGAGATATTAATTTCTTTCCATTGAGTTGTACTTGCTTGGCTGAAATATGCTGATCCCTTCTATACGATCCCTTTTGTACGATTCCTCTCTTAGGTGAAGTAATTTGACCATAACTTGAGCATACAAACTCCAAACGACTTGAGTTTTGAAATGTATGCTCATCGGGCCTTACTTGTCACCTTATATCAGCGTCACCCAGTTTGGAACAAAAAGTGAGGATATGTATCGATCCCTTAAGGGTAGAGATAGGCACCGATCCCTTACCTAGGGGAGGTACTAATCCGTACTTAGAATATTCTGAAGACTCTATCTCTTGTTCTCGGTTGATCCTCGCTTCATATCATTGCATGCACTTGATATCTAGACCTCAGAGTTATCGCTTTGGGCTACTAGCCTTGATAATCGTGAAGTCTGTTAGGTTAAATCCGCTTGTTTACTGCCTTGGCAAATGGTGGGTTAACACTTTGCTCCTCAATACTTGCCTTGCAAAAGAAAGGTGTGTTTTTAGCTACCATAAAACCAAAATCCATAATCCATTGATAGCCGTATTTTTCAATCCAGAATCCAATCCAAATCCATACTCTCGCCGGATCGTTTTATCCGAATCTGCATCCATCTAAAGCCAAATCCATTGCTACTCTATTAACGTAAAAATCGAACGCTAACACCCCGGTGTGAATATTAGTAAAGTGAAAGCCCCACCCGTTGGTACGGGAACTAAAAATAAGCAGAGAATAGCAGAAAAGTAAAGAGATAGCAGATTTATAGTGGTTTGGCTCAAAATCAAGCCTACGTCCACTTTATCTTCTTTATCACAAGTTCAATTACAAGTTTTACAAGAATTCCTTTGATTATTCAACAATCGATACAAGTAATCAACACTTCAATGCAAAAGAAACTTTCGAATCCCTCTTGAATGTAGATGATCTTCTCTTTAGGTAGTTTGAGATGTTTTTGGTAGTAGAGGTGTTGTAGAAGTCGTGAATGCAGCAGAGTTTTGGCGCTTCAAAGTCTGGAAAAAGTCCCTTTTGAATATGGAGTAGGCGGGGTATTTATAGGGAAAATTTGGAGGTAGATCGTAGGTCGTAGGTCTTAGGTTGTGAGCGACCTAAGAGTCATCCCAAGTTAGCTTAAGTCGTTGGCGACTTAGTGGAGCCGTTCTGGGTGAGATACTGAGTGTGTGCGACCTAATGCAGTGAATACAGAAGTTATCTCGGCATGTTTAGGTCGTGAGCGACCTAATAGAAGAGATATGTCGTAGGTCGCGCTGCTTTACTCCGGAGCATGTTAAGTCGTTCCCTTCTCCTGAGTCACTAGGTCGTTAGGTCGCTAGGTCGCTAGGTTGCTTCTGGAGTTAGGTTGCTAGGTCGCTTCTGGAGTTAGGTTGCTAGGTCGCTTCTGGAGTTAGGTCGCTAGGTCGCTAATCTTGTTATGTTGCTAGGTTGCTTTTGGAGTTAGGTCGCATGGGACTTTCTTAGGTCGTTAAGTCGTAAGTCGTTGGGTCGCTGAGTCGTAGAAAAAGAGGTGTTAACACTTGCCCCTCGAAGTATATGCCTAGGGACTAGGTCGAGTGCTTCGAAACCATTTTACTTGTGCCACTTGAATTGCTAAGCCGTGAGTCCTTCGGATTGTTAGGTCGTAAGGCGCTTGAGTTGTTAGGTCGTTTTAGGCCGATTCGAATTCCTCCTTTCCCGCCTATAAGTTGCTCGGCTCCTTCTTCCTTCTCTTTACTTGTTCTAACCTTTGAAACTGCCGTTGACGAATTTCTAAACTCCGGAACTTCAAAGCGAAATTCCATTGTTATTTCGATCATCATTTCCAATAGCGTATTTAGGTAACGCCGATCATCCATCTATTGCGTCTTCCATCGATTCTCCTATCATCAGTTCTATGCAATTTCTGTTACCATGTTGTAAAATTGTACTCCATTTCGCCCTCCGATCATCGTCGAATCATTGGTAGTTGCTTTAAAAAATGATTCGGCTCAGGATCTCACAGAATTATTTGGCGAATGTTAGTTTTGGAAATTTGGAGAAGGCGATGAAGTTTTAGGTGTTTGGGGGAGATGAAGAGATATTAGGTTAAAGGGTTAGTGGATAGCGGGTTATGTTACAGTGTTTCTGATGAGGTAAGGGGGATGGACACGTGGAAACATGCGAGTGGAGAGCAGGAATTAGGGTTTTTTTATGGAAGAAAATTAGGCATTTCCGTGTTAGCTCTTAGAGCGACCTAAAGCATCGAACGACCTAAGAGCCTTGCAACTTAAAAGAATCTGAACGACTTAAGAACTTGCGACTTAAAAGAATCTGAGCGACTTAAGAACTTGCGACTTAAAAGAAACCGAGCGACTTAAGAACTTGCGAATTAACATAATCTGAGCGACTTAAGAACTTGCGACTTAACAGAAACTGAGCGACTTAAGAACTGGCGACTTAACAGAATCTGAGCGACTTAAGAACTGGCGACTTAACAGAATCTGAGCGACTTAAGAACTTGGCGACTTAAGAAGTGTAACATATTTCTTCGGACGAGATAACTCTCCTTACGACCTATCTTTAGATCGCACTACGATCTGGGCGACTTATCTTCTTGCGACATAACTTTTAGGTCGCGAATGTACTTGGACAAGTTAACACTTAAATAAATATACCCTGTGTTGGCTTAAAGCCTTATGCCTTAACTTGCAGTGTAGTTTTGACTAGTAGGAACACAAATAATAAACTCTAAAATTTGAGCAGAACTACTTAGGGGAGCCTAACCTATGCTAGGTCGTTTGAACTTGATCTGGACGACCTAAGTAAGCCCGAGCTAGTCTTAAGTTGTTCCTGCGACTTAAGGACTTGAACACTTGCAAAGTTTTCACAGAACTCGACTAAACTGCCAATTTGAACTGTCCGAATGAACTGCTTATACTTGTTGTACTTTTTCACAGATTGTATTGACTTGATTGCTAATAACCTGTTAAACACAACATTTGCATAAAACTGGGACGAATATACTCATCATTGACTTCCCACATCGAATGATGGATTAAATCGAGAGATAGTATTCTACTTAAGTAAAATAAACTGAATTCAATCGAGTGTGAAATGCTGTGAATCAACTAACTTGAATGAAGTGTCAACGCAAAATTCTCACAGTTAGAACTGCTTACTATCGAATGTTATATGCACTTGACACTACTCTCAATTTTAATTTAATAACAAGTCTTGAATTTTCCTGAATTGACGTATGCCAACCAGTATTGTTATTCTTATTTACTTGTTGTTTTATTAGCTTCGCACAACACTTCACACGCTTTTAGGAAACATGCACCTTCATATTTGAATGTCCAGTTCCTTGTGTAGAATGACTTCTCAACAAGAAGAGATAGTAGGGCAAGCTGGAGAAGTCTTCCCAATAGCTAATCCCTTGGATGATCCCCCGGAAAGAACTTCAACCACTCTGAATCAACGGGTGTTCAGTCAATTATGTGTTCAGTTTGGTATTGCTGAAGCGGACACTTTGCTTCCGGGGGTAAACGATACTGCTGACAGGCCGCCTCTTGGTTTTATCACAGTTAATCATCAGATGTGCTCAAGTGGAGCTATTCCTCCCTTTAATGATTTTCTTCGACAGCTCTTTCTCCGATTAACTATCTCTCCTTTCCAGTTGCATCCCAATGGCTACGCCATCTTAATGGGACTGTGTGTACTGTTTAGGAGGACACTTGACCGTCTTCCGAGCTTTGAGGAGATTTGCTATTTGTGCACATTTGTGAAGAATAAAGACCATCCCTCTATTGTACTTGTGAGGAGCGCCAGGAATCGTAAACTAATTGCTGATCTTCCTGAAAGCGCCCACGGGTTTTTGAATCAATTTTTCTTTGTCCGCTGTCCCCCGGGCTTCTACGCCATTTGGAGAGTAGGAAGTAAGCTTGTCTATCCCTGTTCTTTCCGTTCCTGAACTTTTCAAAATCCGAGTTGTTAAGTGCTAACTTCATTCTTTACTTTTACAGCACTTCCTCTTCTTTCTAAGGATTCTAGCCACAAGCCAACTTTTGAAAGGCTAAGCGCTGTTGCCGCCGAAGGGAGAAGTATCAAATATCTTTTGAAAGACGAACTTCTTCATCAATTTGGCCTTTTACATCCTTCCCGATCCCTTCAGCTTCGCGATGCCCCTGCTTCTCAACCGGAAACATCTGATGCCCCAGCCCCGCAAAAGAACTTGCATCGAAAGAACTTGTTGCAGAGGCTTCACTGATAAAATGCTCCGGTTCTGCTGAGGGTGCAGGATTTTCCGGCAAGTCTAAGCTTCTTCCGTTTATCGAAGAAGAGAAACTTCAACAATGTTCAGGGAATACTGCCACGGAAGCCGTTGAGGGGACGGAAAAGGAAAATTCTACCACAAAAAGCGCTGAGCATGTTAAAGAAGGAACTGCTGGCGTGACTCACTCGACTGGGCATGATGGCGACGACATTTTTGAGGGGTTAAGCGATTTTATGGTGACTTCTCAAGAGCTTTTTAAAGACGACGTCACCGCTCCTAAGCTTGTCTCTCCATCAGTTGAAGCAACATCTATCTTACGACAACTTCCGTCAACCCAAGAGTTGACCCCCATTGTAAAAGCCGACATCACTCCTAAGCTGAAAAGTGGTTTGTAGCTTGACGCGCGTAGTTTGCACGCCACACACACTTAGGATTTTTAGCAGTTTCTTGCACTTAACTTCCTTTTCCTGGAGATTTATAAATTCTATCTCTTTTTCATTTTCAGATTCTCCAATGGGACGAAGTGGCTCGTAATATGATGATTTCCGAAGCTACGGAAGACGTGACTTTTATGATCCTCGGCGCTATCTCCCTACCCCGAGGGAAACTGATGAGGAACGAGCGGCTAGAAAAGCTCGAGAGAGACAGGCTTACGAGGAGCGATATGGAAGAAAAGATGATCGCCATGACTCTTATCAAAGAGATGACGATTCTCATAAAAGAAAATCTTATGATGACAAAGGGAAGAGTCATGTTGAAGATTCAAGCAAGCGGGCCAAGCTTAGCGAAAAGCTTGCGTCTGCAATTTCTGAAAAGCCCGTTGCTCCCCTCTCTTTAGAAGCCCCTTCCAGCTCTCCTGCCCTCAAAAGAACTGATATTCAGACGATCCTCAACAGGCCATCATATCAAGTTGAAAATGCTCCGACTTCTCTTCAAAGTCGATTTCCACACTGGTGCTTAAAAGGAGTGCGTTTTGATCTTGATTTGGTTCCCATCGACAAACAAGCTATGTTGAGGAATCTTGAGGCTGTTAAACTTGACATTGAGAGAATGTCTGGATAGCAAAAACTTGTCGATGAGCTTCAAAGAATCAACCGCCTAAATCTTGAGGCTATGCTAACGATGGAAACCGACAAGTCGGAATTGAAGAAAGTTCTTGAGCAACATGATGCAGAAATGAAGAGCATCGCCGATGAAAACGAGAGACTTGAGTCTAAAGTTAAGAAACTTAAGGAGGACCTTGCTACCTCTTCCGCTTCCTATTCTCAAAAGGAAGAGGTTTTTCAGAAGCAAGTGAGAGATGCGCATGCTGCCCAGAGAGATGTCGAGATCAAACTTGAGGCGGAACAACATGTTGTTGAGAAATACCGCAACGACACCATCCAGCTGCGGGAAAAAGTCGGCTCCCAAGACTTGGAGATCGCTATGTTAAAAGCTCAACTTTTAAAAGCAGAAAAGGAGCATGATGAGGCCATTGCCGGAAAAGCGGCTGCAGAAGAATCGCACGAAACAACCAAGGCCACCATTAGCTCCACTCTTTTTGACTTTTACGTTCTCAGTGTCTTGGGACGCAGAAGTCTTTCGTTCTTGGGTCCAAAATATGAAATTACTCTGGCCGAAGTGTGGGAAGCAGTAACTGAAATGTATAAAGATGCTGGCTATGTGGAGGAGGACCTGGAGGCTTGTTATTTGGACGACGAGGGTCGTGCTGCCCTTGCTAGAGGGAAGGAACAGCTTGCCAGGGAGCGAGCCGAAGCAGCAGGAGGAGAGCATCTGGAGAAGGCGCCTTTAGCCGACCCCACTCGTCTTTCGGCTTTGGTCGACCCTGATACCATTGGCTCTAGCTCTCATTCTCCACCTCCTGCAAAAGCCGAAATTGAAACCGCAATTACCGAGCCCCCAACTGCTCTTATTAAAGAAGAGGCTCAAGAAAGCACTGAAGCCCACGATTATGAAATCGAGATGATAAAATCAAGCTCTCCAGGTAACTTCAATTCCGATTTGGCTCAAGTGGACTGCCCGTTTGCTTCACCTGAGCTTGATGAATTTTTTGCCTATTACTTGAGCCTTGATGTGCCACCATCTCCTCTCTTTGCGGGAAATACGGATGTTTTTAACTTTTCTTCTTCTGTAGCAAAAACAACAAGTGTTGTACCAGCTTCGCCTCCCCCAACTGCTGCTCCTCTACCTCTTTAAGTTACTCCTCCTTCTGCTTCTCAACCGGGGTCGCAAGAAGAAAAAATAGAAGCTCTCCAAGACTTGGATGATCCGACCGCTTCGCAAGAGCAGAAGGCAGAAGAACTTGAGGAGGGCGAGAGGTCCCCAGAGAAATCTTATGCTGATGACACGAAGCTATCTGAACTTGTTACTCCGGGCAGCGAGTCTTCTTCAAAAAAGAAGGGGAAGCGTGTGATTTCAAAGAAAAAGAAAGACACTCCTGCTGATGATGAGAAAGCAGAAGTAGACCCAGTTGCACCTCTTTCTCCTTCTTCCGCGACTCGTCCAAGCCGGCCTGCGAAGTTAGTCATTAAACCAGGTGAAGGCTCCAAAGGCAGCGGGAGGAAGAAGAAATGAGTTTGGTTCTATCTTTCTTGTTTTGCTATTTTGTCTTTTGTCTAGAGACTTGTATCGACCGGGGATTGTGCGGGTACCGGCCCCCGCTTTTTGAAACCTGTACATGTACAAAAAAATTGATAGTATGGAATAAAAATGACACTTTTTACTTATACAATCTCTTGTCAGTATTTGTGAATGCATTTATTCCTTGTTTTTTGCACAAATTTGTTTATTTTCTTTGTACGATACTGTAGTGAGCTCGTGGTGTGCTTGTTTGAGCGTTGTTTTTATTAATATAGCTATATGCCCCCATACCACGGCTCATTGCAATATTCTGAAAAGACTTGTACTCTTATTCTAGAGAATAATTCTTCCATTTTGAGGAAATATTATTCTGCTTTAATTGAGTGTGCTTTGTATTGGAGAAGTTTTCTTCTTTTTCTTTTCTTTTTAGAAAGAGTTAACACACTTCAACTTTTGGAGATGGCCACTTTTATTTTCGAGAAGTGGATTACTTTTTGTAGTGAAGCGGACTTTTGAAGAAAACTTTTATTTTTTGGACGTGCCTCGTTAGAGGGCTTTATTTGGCACTTTACCGTTGGGGGTAGAAATGTGCTTCCGAAGAGGGCTTTGTTTAATATGCCTCGGGAGAGGGCTTTTCTGTTGTGCCTCGGGAGAGGGCTTTTCTGTTTTGCCTCGGGAGAGGGCTTCTGCCTCCGAAGAGGGCTCCTCCGAAGAGTTGTGCCTCGAAAGAGGGCTTGTGCCTCGAAAGAGGGCTTTTGCCTTCGAAGAGGGCTCCTCCGAAGAGTTGTGCCTCTGAAGAGGGCTTGTGACTCGTTAGAGGGCTTTTGGTTTTGCCTGAAAGTTATTTCTCACAGTTAAATGGATCCACGGGGCGGACGCAAGCCTTTTAATTAGATGTTTGTTTGCAAAGACAATCATAATTAAGCAGCAAGGGCCTGGTGCCTTCACTTTGGGAAGGTGCCCCTCCGGTGGTTCCATTAACCTTATTGGTTGAGAAAAACATTTCATTTTACAGCGTGCCTCATTGGAGGGCTTTATTTTGCACTTCAACTTTTTTGGGGAAGACCGTTCCCATGAGAGTAGAAGAGTGCCTCCGAAGAGGGCTTTATTTGTTCGCCTGAAAGTTATTTCTCACAGTCAAATGGACCACGGGGCGGACGCAAGCCTCTTAATTGGATGTTCGTGCACAAACGATCGCAATTAATTAGCAAGGGCCCGGTGTCTTCCTTTAGGAAGGTGCCCCTTCGGTGGTACCATCAACCTTATTGGTTGAGAAAAACGTTTCATTTTACAGTGTGCCTCGTTGGAGGGCTTTATTTTGTGCCTGCGGAGAGGGCTCCTCCGAAGAGTTGTGCATCCGAAGAGGGCTTGTGCCTCGTTAGAGGTCTTTTGCCTCCGAAGAGGGCTCCTCCGAAGAGTTGTTTGCCAGGAAGGTTGCGTCTCACAGTTAAGTGGTTCCACGGGGCGGATGCAAGCCACCTAACTGGATGTTTGTTTGCACAAACGATCACAATTAAGCAACAAGGGCCTAGTGCCTTCGCTTTGGGAAGGTGCCCCTTTGGTGGTTCCACCAACCTTATTGGCTGAGAGACAAGTTCCATTTTGGCTGTTTTTTGTCTGCTTGCCAATGTCTTTCATCATCTGTTCTTTAGCGATCCCTTATTATCACTTTTGAGTACATGTTCCTTTCTTTGGTAAGCCGTTTGATTTTTTCCAGGGAAGTGTACTTCATGGTTGAGTGAATCCACGGGCAGACGCAAGCCACTTAACCGGATGTCTGTTTGCACAAACGATCACAGTCAGTTAGCAAGGGCCTGGTGCCTTCCTTTTGGGAAGGTGCCCCTTTGGTGGAATCACCAATCGTTTGTGTGAAGTCCTTCTTGTGTAGGAATTGAGTCTGTAATTTTTGTGGCTTGACATTTGTTTGTTGAGTGATTTATAGAATCGCTTGGGTTTGTGACGTGTTGAATAGGTAAGCTTTGCTTTGATTGCTTGCAATATTAAATCGATATTTTAGCAACATATTTAAAATATTTGCACATCGAAATTAGACAGGCATTATATAGTAATAAAAGACACAAGATTTATAGTGGTTCGGCCAAGAATTGGGCATACGTCCACTTTATAGTTCTTATTGCTGAGTCGCACTGATTTTACAATGGCTTACAATACAAGAATGATACATCCAGAATTATTTTACAAATTTAAGCATAGCTTTTAAGTAAAATATGGATGCAAGTGGTTACTGTTCCAGGCTCTCGGGATTGGATCTCCATCGACAGTTGTGAGTTTTAAAGTGCCATCAAGAAGTTTTTGGCCTATGACATACGACCCTTCCCAGTTTGGCCCAAACACTCCTGTTGCTGTCATGATCCTTTTCAAGACTAGATCCCCAATTTCAAAGCTGTGTTGACGAACTTTAGAATTGAAGAGCCTGGCTATCCTTTGCTGTTGAGCTGCAACTCTTAGTTCAGCTTCTTTCCTTCTTTCATTAAGCAAGTCAAGTGCTTCAAGTTGCAACTTTTCATTTTCAGCTTGGTTGAAATGAATTCTCCTGTGTGAGGGGACCTCTATTTCCACTGGAATCATTGCTTCTGATCCATATGCTAATGAGAATGGAGTGTGCCCAGTCGCAGTTTTGTGGGTAGTCCTATATGCCCATAGAGCTAGTGGTAGCTTATCAACCCAACCACCTTTTGCTTTTTCCAGTTTCTTTTTTATGGTTGATTTGATGAATTTGTTCACTGCTTCCACTTGCCCGTTTGGCTGCGGATGAGCCACTGCTGAGAAGCTTTTTCGGATCTTGAATCGCCTGCAAAATTCCTGAAATTCTTCGCTTTCGAATTGGGTACCATTGTCTGTGATTATCTTCTGAGGCACACCATACCTGCAAATGATATTTTTAGTCACAAAGTTTATCATCTTTTTAGAGGTAATAGTAGCTAATGGTTTAGCTTCAGCCATTTAATGAAATAATCAACAGCAATAATGGCATATTTGATTCCAGATCTGGCAATCGGCATAGGCCCAATGAGATCTATCCCCCAAATTGCGAATGGCCATGGACTGACCATCTGTGTTAGCACAGTGGAAGGTGCTCTTGGGATTTTCGCAAATCTCTGGCATCTGTCACAATTTCGGGAGTAGCTAGCAGCATCTCGGTTAATATCCGGCCAAAAATACCCATAACGGAGAATTTTCTTTGCAAGACTTTGGCTACCTGAATGATCCCCACATTCTCCTCCATGCACTTCAGCTAAAATTGTCTTAGCCTCTTCTTTGGTTACACATCGGAGTAATGGCATCGAGAATCCTCGTCTGTACAAATGGTCGCCTTGAATCACATATCTCAGGGCTTTTCTTAACAGCTTCTGGCGTTCTTTTGAGTTTTCTGGCAAGGAGCCATTGAGTAGATATTCCTTGATAGGGGTCATCCACGACTCCTGTTCTTGAGATACAGCCATGATCCAGTCAATATCCATCTCATCGATAATCGGAGCTGTCAAGACTTCTACAGGGACCAATCCCAATAATTGAGCTTCGCCAGAGCTTGAATACTTCGCGAGAGAATCTGCCTTCATGTTCTCTTCCCAAGGTATATGGTTGATTGCATAATGAACAAAATCATCGAGAAGTTCATAGGCTTTTGATAAGTAAGCAGGCAGATTTCCTCCTTTAGTTTGAAACTCTTTCTTGACTTGGCACACAATAAGCTGGGAATCACTAAAGATCGGCAACACTTTAATGTTCAATTCCTTAGGAATCCTTAAACCGGCAATAAGAGCTTCATAATCGGCTTCATTATTTGTCGAAGGAAATTCTAATCTTAATGCATAACACAATGACCGCCCTTCGGGGGTTTCAAGCACAACCCCAGCTCCGGAACAATAGTCATTTCTTGCACCATCAACATATAATTTCCATCGGATCGGAATGTCTTCAGTTACCTCTTCCTCACAGCCACCTTTATTTGTGCATTCTGCAATGAAATCTGCTAAAGTTTGTCCATTGATTGCTCTTCGGGGATGATAGGTGATATCGTATTGACTGAGTTCAATATTCCACTTCAGAAGACTACCCGAAGTTTCAGGGCGGAATAGGACTTGCTTTAGAGGTTGATCAGTGAGGACTTTAATAGGATGAGCCTGGAAGTATGGCCTCAACTTTCTGGACGCGATCAATAGACTATAGGCGAGCTTTTCTAACTTTGAATAATTCATCTCTGCCCCAGTGAATCTTTTGCTGATGTAATAAACTGGACGTTGAACTTTTGCGTCTTCTCGTACCAACGCTGCACTGAGAGCATGAGATGAAACTGCCAAGTATATGAATAGATCTTCACCATTATTGGGCTTAGAAAGTACTGGAGGCGTTTCCATATGATGAATCAGTTTATCAAAAGCTTTTTGACACTCAGGAGTCCATTCGAAATTCTTTTTCCCTTTCTTCAGAGCATCAAAGAAGGGAATGCATTTATCTATGGCTTTGGAAATAAATCGACTCAAAGCAGCGACTTTCCCATTGAGGCTTTGCAATTCCTTCTTTGTTCTAGGGGGTTTGGCTTATCTTAAGGTAGTGACCTGAGCAGGATTAGCTTCAATGCACCTAGCACTCATAATGAAACCTAAGAATTTTCCAGACTCAACCCCGAATGAACATTTCAGAGGGTTCAGCTTCATCCCATACTTTCGGAGGATTGTGAACATTTCTGCCAGATGGTCCATGTGGTCTACTGCCTTCTTTGATTTCACTAACATATCATCAACGTATACTTCCATAGTCTTGCCAATTTGAGGCTTGAACATGGCATTAACGAGTCTCTGATAAGTTGCCCCCGCATACTTTAGTCCGAAGGGCATGACTTTATAGCAGTAAAGACCAACATCGGTGATGAAGCTCGTGTCCTCCTGATCCGGCTCATGCATCATGATTTGATTGTATCCTGAGTAAGCATCCATAAAAGACAATAGTTCGTGCCCGGCCGTTCCATCCACCAACTGATCGATTCTGGGCAACGAGAAACAGTCTTTGGGACATGCTTTATTCAAGTCTGAAAAATCGATACATACTCTCCACTTCCCATTTGCTTTTTTAACCAACACCGGATTAGAAACCCAATTTGGATAAGTGGATTCTCTAATGAAGCCATTCTCCATGAGCCGATCTACTTCTTCTTTCAATGCTGTTGACCTTTCAGGACCCTGGGTTCTTCTTTTCTGCTTTATGGGTGTGAACTTCAGATCAATATTTAAAGCATGCACTGCAATTTCCAGAGATTTTCGACACATGTCGGCATGACTCCAAGCGAAAACATCCAGGTTTGCTTTCAATAATGCTATTAGTATATTTTGAACCGTCATACCAAGTTGTGAACCCACATTCAGCACCTTGTTTGGGTCATTCGGATCAACAGGTATTGGCATCGTTACTTCTACCGACACCACTCTATTCTCCCCTGCACTGGCCTTTCTAGGATCAATTTCTTTTCGCGCACCACTATGCTCACCAGTGCAGGGTCCACCCCGTAATTGCTACAAGGTGGGTTCTTTGATGCGGAGCGGAGCTGCCGCACCCTTTCCCATCTCTCTCTTCTTCGCCTCGTGCAACTCTATAAGATAACATTCCCGCCCAGCATTCTGGTCCCCTTTCAAAACACCAACGCCGTTATTAGTGGGGAATTTCATAGTTAGGCACCACGGGGCGAGAATAGCTTTGAATGCAGCAAGAGTTGGTCGTCCTAAGAAGGCATTATAAGCAGAAAATTCATCAACAATAACAAAAGTTTGCTTACGGACCACTTTTCTTTCCCCTTCACCAAGTTCTACAAATAAGTCGACAGTTCCGATGGGCTATTTTGGTTCCCCAGTGAACCCAACAATTTTTTACGAAGAAGCTTGAACATCAGCCATCAGAATTTTCATTTGATCAAAGGTCTTTTTGAAGAGGATATTACAAGAAGCGCCACAATCAACAAGAACTCTTCTCACAATAGCTGGCCCGAAACCAGCGGTTATTACCAAAGGATCCATGGTGGGAGCCTCAATTCCCACAGAATCTCTAACTCTGAATACGATGTCATCGCGAAAAGTTCTTTGCTGTTTTGAAGGCACAGCATCTCCCAAGGCAAAAACAGTTTCTTCTTTCCGGGCATGTCTCAGAGCATGAGCATACCTCTCCATCTCTCCCCAACTTCTGCCTGCTAGGTGAGGACCTCCTGTGATTACATTAATAACAGGCCTTTCAGATTCCTGTACCACAGCCTTTTCTCCTGAGCCAGATTGACGAGCAGGAAGTTGCTGCCCTTGAGTAGATGAGGCCGGATCACCTCTGTTTCTCTTGACATACTGTTGTAGTTTATTCTCTCTCAACAGTTCTTCAATCAAGTTCTTTAGATGGCGACATTCGTTGGTGTCATGGCCAGGTTGGTTGTGGAATCGACAGAACCTTCCATTAGGCACAAAATTTTTCCCGAGCTTAATCTTAGGTGACTCAGGGAACTCGATGGCATCCTTGGTTGCGAAGAAGATGTTTTATGGAGTACCAATTAGAGGAGTAAAGTCTAAAGGCTTAAAGTAACGAGGTTTCTTCACATCTTTCTGTCCTTTCCTACTGTTATTTTCCCTCTTTTGACCACCAGATTCTTTCTTATTAGAAGCTTCAGCCACATTGTTGTTTTGAATTTCAGCCACGACCACCTTTGCTGGTGCAGGAAGATTCTCCAAACGCATAAATTCGTCAACCTTCTTATAAAACTTTTCCAGTGAATTCGGTTCCTTCATTTTCAACCATTTTCCGAACTCACTTTTTTTATCGATGGCACGCATCAAGTAAGTTAGAAACATTCGAGGCTCAGCATTATCCACTTTGGCCAAAGCTATGTTGAAGCGGTTCAAGAATGATTTGATAGATTCGCCGGAAGCTTGTTCGAGGCTGGACAGTGACATTATGTCCTTGGCCTTTGTAGCACACAACCTGAACTGATCCTTGAATTTACGAGTCAAGTCGGAGAATTGATCCACAGATCGGATCGGTAGCTTTGTAAACCAAAGTAGAGCCACTCCCTCTAAATAGACAGGAATATATCTGCATTTAATCTCATCCGTTGCCCTGGCACCAGTTATATGCCAGTCATACTTGTACAAGAATTGATTAGGGTCGCTTGTCCCCCGATAGGCTGGGATAGTAGGGGGAACAAATTTCTTTGGAAATTCAGCTTTTAGAATTCTTTCGGTAAACTGAGTCTTGCTTGGAGCAAATCCCCAGTCATTTTCATCTTCATTCCTTTGCATACTTTCTTTCATGATTTGGCGAACCATTCCTGATAAGTATTCCTCATCATTCAGAGGCGTTGCCGGGTAGATGTCAGCCACTCTTTCGGAAGTTTGCCTGAACAATCGTTCGTGAAGAGGTGGCTGTGGCCTTGAACCTCCAACTTGGGGAGTTGCCCCTTCGGCGGTGCCAGCTGTCCTTGGAGGAATACTCTTCTCTTGGGAGTCATGAGCATCTTTAGCAAAGGTTGGTTCATTATTTTCTGGTTGTCGGTTTGCCCCGAGCAGAGAGTTTAACCTGTCCATCATCAAAGCATTTTGAGCTTCCATTTATTGGTATAACCCAGATACAACATCATCAAGTTCGGCCCTTGTGACTCCAACAGTAGGAGTCGCTTGATTTGGGGCTGGAGAAGAAGCAGCCCTGTCATAAGCGTCTCCGGATCTAGTGGATCTACTCTTTCTTCCAAGAGCCATGATTTCAGATAGACTTCTGGTCTTTAAGGAGATTCTTTCAACAAATCTTTGCAAAGCAATGGTGAGCAGACACTTGAGTTCAATTCTCAGTGAAAGCACCAAAAATGTTAACGTAAAAATCGAACGCTAACACCCCGGTGTGAATATTAGTAAAGTGAAAGCACCACCCGTTGGTACGAGAACTAAAAATAAGCAGAGAATAGCAGAAAAGTAAAGAGACAGCAGATTTATAGTGGTTCGGCTCAATATCAAGCCTGCGTCCACTTTATCTTCTTTATCACAAGTTCGATTACAAGTTTTACAAGAATTCATTTGATTATTCAACAATCGATACAAGTAATCAACACTTCAATGCAAAAGAAACTTTCGAATCCCTCTTGAATGTAGATGATCTTCTCTTTAGGTAGTTTAAGATGTTTTTGGTAGTAGAGGTGTTGTAGAAGTCGTGAATGCAGCAGAGTTTTGGCGCTTCAAAGTCTGGAAAAAGTCCCCCTTGAATATGGAGTAGGCGGGGTATTTATAGGGAAAATTTGGATGTAGATCGTAGGTCTTAGGTCTCGAGCGACCTAAGGGTCATCCCAAGTTAGCTTAAGTCGTTGGCGACTTAGTGGAGTCGTTCTGGGTGAGATACTGAGTGTGTGTGACCTAATGCGGTGAATACAGAAGTTATCTCGGCATGTTTAGGACGTGAGCGACCTAATAGAAGAGATAGGTCGTAGGTCGCGCGGCTTTACTATGGAGCATGTTAAGTCGTTCCCTTGTCCTTAGTCGCTAGGTCGCTAGGTTGCTTCTGGAGTTAGGTTTCTAGGTCGCTTCTGGAGTTAGGTCGCTAGGTCGCTAATCTTGTTATGTCGCTAGGTTGCTTTTGGAGTTAGGTCGCATGGGACTTTCTTAGGTCGTTAAGTCGTAAGTCGTTGGGTCGCTGAGTCGTAGAAAAAGAGGTGTTAACATACTCAAAGCTGATATCCAAATCCATGACCTCTCAAGGTTGTTATCCTAATCCAAATCCTCGATCTCAGTGGATCCTTACCAAGCATAATCCATACTCGATGACCTAATTAGGCCAATCCATCACGTTCAAGCGAAGCAACCTATCCCTAGTCAGCCATGGTCCGTACGTGATGACCTTAATCTTCCCAGATCCTTGTCGAGCATAATCCATACTGGACGACCTATGTAGCTGATCCATCACGTACGAGCAAAGCGACCTACCCCTTGTCAGGCATAGTCCATACTTGGCGACCTTGATCTCTTCGGATCCTTGCAGAGCACAATCCATACTCGACGATCTGAGTAGGTTGATCCATCACGTTCGAGCGATTTAGCCTACCCCTTGTCAGGCGTAATCCATACCTGACGACCTATTTTGTTCATCACATTAATGCTGATCCAAGTGTCTTGAGATTCATTGGTTATGGTGGTTTATTGCCATCTTAGAGCATGCCTAGGAATCGTCATCGGTCCCATACATGTGTAAGTGACTTAGCTATTTTACTTTAGAGTTGTTTATTAGTTATTTAGTTCATTCCATCCCGATCAAGAGATGACGACCCAAGCTCTTAAGCCGGGCTCACTCCAATTTGTGGCAGATGATAGCTGGTTCTATTCAATCACCACCATACATTTCCATACAAAGCCATCAAAATCCATGCCCCCGGTTCCTTAGGGAGTAGTGTCGATCCATTTTCCTTGGTCGGTTTTGCCCCAGGTTGCTCCAATCCATATCAAGGCAGCTAGTTTCTACTCCAAGTCCTGGATTCCAATTTCCAGCTATTCTAGCATCCATAAGTTGCCTCAGGTCATCATTTCTGTCTTGCTCCCCGAGTCCGCGAAGGGATCCCAGATTTCCCTTTCCAAACGAATGTCCGCATTTCGATTGACTCAAAATTGCACAGCATCAATCGCAGTTCCTCCAATAGCACGACCATCCAAACCCGAGGGGATGTCCCTAAGCCTCTGGAGGGATCGAATCCATCTAAGATGGCCGGGGACTGGCTCCGGCTGCTTTGTTCCATTCCTTTGTCCATTATCTCCATTTCCATGTTCCCGGTTCTGATTTCCAGCGATTCCAGCCGCCTCAACTACTTGATCCATAGCTCCAGTAGTTCCTATCGTTCCAACTCCTTGGTTTGTCATTCTAGTATCTCCTATTGCTCCAGGCTTTCCAATCAGTTAGAGTAGATTCTGCGTCATCTCCTTCTATCTTTTCTGCGTCCGCTCCTGTAAAGCATTCACCATTGTTTCCATCTCCTCCTTAGTGATGTAGGGAGAGGTTTGATTAGCCTAACTCTTGACGAAGCCTCCTGATGCCCTTCATGATGACTCCTATCCACTATCTGTCTTCTTGTAGATTGCATCACCATTGCTTTAAATCCAAGCTCTAGACCTTTTTCAAACTCTGAATCCAAATTCCAAATCCACGGGGGCTAGCTCTCTTGATGAAAGCACCAAAATGTTGGCATTAAAATTGGCCACGAACACCCAATTGTATGAAAGCACCAATATTTAGTCACAGATATCAAATAGTATCCAATGTAGGGAATATAATATGAAGAACAAACAAATTAAAAATGAAAGCAAGTAAAAAGAGACAAGATTTATAATGGTTCAACTAACTCTGGCTTATGTCTACTCCAGAATAATTCTTTTTATTATACTGTAGTTTGTTTACAGTTACAATCTAAAATCCAAGAATATAATTGGAAAAGTGTAGCCTAGGTTGAAGATAAAGAGAAGCTGAAAGAAGATTCAGAAGGTCCCTTTTCTGGTGCCATAGCTGTTGTACTTATACGGGAAGTGATGTAGCAGCGGATAACTAAAATGAATGATGCGGTGAAAGTAGGAATCGGTGGATTGAAGAATACCAAAGGTCCAAATCCGTTGATTCAAAGATGCCAAATTCTAGCTATCTCAAACACGTCGATCGCGCACAATACCGTGTTTAAAGATCTACGATTCTTCCTACGTTGATCTAGCGCACTAGATTCCGTGAATCGGCTTCAGCAGTCGTTGAATCGAGCGCACTCGATTACCGAAAGTGGAGATAGGAGATCACACTCAACTACCAATTGGAGAAGTGGCACAAAGCACACAAACAAGTTTTATTCAAAATCAACTAAACTATTACAAATGACCAACACTCCCTATTTATAGGGTTACAACTCACGCACTTCCATGACACAACACATAGGTCGGCAACGACCTAACACACCCACACGACCTACGACCTTACATAGGTCGTTGACGACCTAACAACACGTTACAACACACGCGACCTAAAAACATCACGTCATAAGCAAATAAAACTTGAACGACATACGACTTAATATGTACAAGTACAACAGATACAACATACACAACGACCTCAGAATACAACGCACACGACCTAAGAAGTTAATGCGGCTTCAGGACTCTTCACACGACCTATCTTCACAGCGGCATAAGGTCGAGCGACCTATCTTCCCATGACTTATGGTAGGTCGTTCGCGACCCAAAGAAAGCGGCATAAGATCAAGCGACCTAAGAACATTGCTTCTGGAAATCTTCGAGCGACCTAAAGTTGAGCGTCCTATCTTCACGCGACCTAACTTAGGTCGTATCTCCTCACTGCGACCTAACATGGGTCGTAATTCAATCCCGCGACCTAACTTAGGTCGTAACTCGTCAAAGCTGGTACTCGAAATGTCGGATCGACCTAATGCTAGCTTGCTTATCTCGCTTGGAGGCTTGCATGCTATAACACTGAGTCTATTAACTCGTGAGCGACCTTCACTAGGTCGTGAGCGACCTAATTCCCTAGGTCGTTCCAGCGACCTATTCCCTTGATTTAGCTCGCTAGGTCGTTCCAGCTTGTTATTCTTCACCCATTTAGGTCGCACGCGACTTATCAGCATGCTAGGTCGCTCGCGACCTAAGACTTCATCAATCTGCGCTGCATCATCCTCTCCTGGTTGGAAAAAATTCGTCCTCGAATTTGCGCTTTCCTCTTCCACAATAGGTTCATCCCCATGATACGGAATTAAGTACTTGACGTTAAAAACGTCTGCAGTGTGAATATCATCCGGCAATTTCAACTGATATGCATTATCATTGATCTTCTTCAAAATTTCTACCGGACCGATTTTTCGAGTTTTCAACTTGTTGTAAGTTCCAACAGGAAAACGATCTTTTGTCAACACAGCATAAACCAAGTCACCTTCTTTGAAATTCACACTCCTTCGCCTTTTATCTGCCAGTCGTTTATACTTCTCATTTGATGCAAGCAATCGTTCATGCACAGTTCTGTGGCACTCCTGTAACTCAGTCATAAAATCACAAGCTCGCTTAACAACTCCCCTCTGATATGGCACAGTCATCAAATCTAATGGTCCCTTCGGCACTGCTGAATATTCAACTTGAAATGTACTGTAACCGGTGCTTCGGTTAACAACATGATTATGAGCAAACTCTGCTTGACACAACTTTAAGTACCAACTCTTCAAACTGTCCTGCACAAGACATCGCAACAAGTTTCCCAACGATCTATTCACCACTTCCGTTTGCCCATCTGTCTGCGGATGATAGGCGCTACTAAAATTCAGCTTCGTTCCAACCATCTTCCACAAACTTAACCAAAAATGGCTTAGAAATCTAGTATCCCGATCAGAAACAATAGATTCAGGTAGCCCATGTAATCGATACACCTCTTTAAAGAATAACTCAGCAACACGGACGACATCAGCTGTCTTCTTACAAGCGATAAAATGTGCCATCTTGGAAAATCTATCTACCACCACATAAATGGAATCATTTCCACGCTGAGTTCTTGAAAACCCCAAAACAAAATCCATGCTGATATCAACCCATGTTCTGGTAGGCACAGGTAATGGCATATACAATCCCGCATTCGTCGCTGTTCCTTTAGAAACTTGGCATATATGACATCTTTCCACAAATCTTCCAACCTCTTTCTTCATAGAAGGCCAAAAATAAGATTGCGAAATCAACTGCAATGTACGGTCTCTTCCCACATGTCCTTCCTCATGCAACTCCTTCACAATCTTCATTCGTAAGCTGCCTTCTGGTATACACAATCGATTCCCTTTAAAAAGAAAACCATCCACCAATACAAACTCATCCGTCTTTCCCTCCTTGACTTCATCTACAAACTTTGCAAAGTAAGGATCATCATCAAATAATTCTGGCAATACATCAAACCCCGTCACTTCAACCTTCATTGTATTCAACAAATGATTCCTTCGACTCAATGCATCTGCCACACGGTTTGTAATTCCCGATTTATGCTTTACCACAAATGTAAATTGTTGCAGGTATGCGATCCACGAAGCATGTCTGGCTGCAATTTTGTCATGTCC
The DNA here is from genome assembly GCA_030737815.1 of Allium fistulosum. Lineage (NCBI taxonomy): Eukaryota > Viridiplantae > Streptophyta > Magnoliopsida > Asparagales > Amaryllidaceae > Allium > Allium fistulosum. The sequence goes on from CM060904.1 coordinate 1,286,584,735, forward strand.
CTGCAAATGTTTCAGTGCTTCATGATCAGTATATAGAACAAATTCTTTATGGAACAAATAGTGTCTCCAATGTTTTATAGCTTGAACAATAGCATAGAATTCCACATCATAAGTATTATATCTCATCTTGGCTCCCGATAGCTTCTCACTGAAATATTCAATAGGACGTCCCTTCTAACTTAACATCCCTCCAATCCCAACTTTAGATGCATCAGTATGTAATTCAAACAACAACTGAAAATATGGTAATACTAGAATTGGTGCTGTCGTCAATAGTTCCTTGATTTTCTCAAAAGCAAATCCTGCTTCCTCCGACCATGAAAACTGCTTCCCCTTCATACAATCAGTAACTGGTGCCATCACGCTACTGAAGTGTGGAATAAATCTTCGGTAGAATGATGCTAAACCATGAAAACTTCTAACTTCTGTTATCGTACTGGGTTGTGGCCAATTTCTGATTGCTTCAACTTTATTATGATCCACCTGTATGCCTCCTTTAGATATAATATATCCCAAAAATAAAACACTATGCGTCATGAACACGCATTTCTTCGTTGCAGCATAAAATTGTTCCTGTCGCAGTATCATTAACACTTCTCTCAGATGATGCAAGTGTTCTTCTGTGCTTCTACTATATATCAGTATATCATCAAAATACATCACCACGAATTTCCCAATAAATGGTCTAAAGATCTGATTCATCACCCGCATAAATGTACTAGGTGCATTCGAAAGACCAAATGGCATAACCAGCCATTCATACAACCCCTCACGTGTCTTGAACGATGTTTTCCATTCATCCCCTGGTCTAATTCGAATTTGATGATAACCACTCTTCAAATCGATCTTCGAAAAGATAGTAGCTCCACTAAGTTGATCCAACAAATCATCCAATCTAGGCATAGGAAATCTATATCTCACTGTAATCTTGTTCAGTGCTCAACTGTCAGTACACATCCTCCACATTCCATCCTTCTTCGGCACTAACAAAGCTGGTACATCGCAAGGACTTAAACTCTCCTGTACACGCCCTTGTTCAAGCAATTCTTCCACTTGCCTTCTTAACTCCTCGTGTTCCTTTGGACTTATTCTGTAATGTGGTCTATGAGGTAATACAGCTCCTGGAACAAGATCAATTTGATGTTGAATATCCCTCAATGGCGGCAACTCCGTTGGCAACTCTTCAGGAAATACATCTTCAAATTCTTCCAGCACTGGCTTTACTTCTTCAGGAATATCAACCACTTCATGACTCTCCCGTCCAATCAACAAAAATACTTCAGGTTCCTCCTCTACTTCCTTAACAAACTCCTTCAAAGATAGTAAAGTTTTAAGCTCTTCAATCTCCTCCAACTTGTTTTCTTCGTGTTGTCGCTTCTTAGGAATTAAAGTGATTTTAGTACCTTCAAACATGAAACTATAACTGTTAGTACGACCATCATGTTGCACCACTCTATCATACTGCCATGGTCTCCCCAACAAAAAATGGCATACATCCATATCCACAACATCACACCAAATTTCATCTTTGTATTTCTTCCCAATCGAAAAATTCACACAAGCTCTTCGTCCGACCTTCACCTCCCCACCATTCCTCAACCAAGCTAACTTGTAGGGTTTCGGATGCTTCTCAGTCTTCAATGCTAACTTCTTCACAGCCTCTGTAGAGATAATATTGTCACAACTTCCTGCATCAATAACAAACTTGCAAACCCTACCCAAGATAGTGCACGTTGACTGAAAGATGTTACTCCTCAACCAGCTAGTCTGCTCCTCTTGCTATGGTGTCAAACACGACCTCTTCATCATCAATGAATACCCTTCATCTCCCGACACATTTTCTTCCACCTCAGTATGTGGTGAATTAGTACATTCAACTTCTATATCCTCATCTTCAACCTCAGCAATCATCGTTCGCTTCTTTGGCTTCGAACATTCATTACTTTTGTGACCAATCTCCTGACAATTGAAACATTTGATACCACTATTGATCCTGGTCTTAGCAACTTCGTTAACAACCGGTTTTGCAACAGCATTCGAAACATTCGCATTGCTACTAGCCCCTTTCATTGGATTGTTGGAATTTGTAAACACACCACCTCCTCGTCTCCCTTGTTTCTCCCAAGCAAGTGCTTTCTGATGTGCTTCAGCAATAGATCTCGGATCAAACATATTCACCATGTCTTGAATCTGCATTCTCAACCCTCCAACAAATCTAGCTGTTAACTGTTCCTCCGTCTCCATGATATCATTCCTCGCAATCAATTGATAAAATTCATCAGCATAATCATTAACAGTCTTTGTTCCCTGTCTCAAGTTCTGCAAACGTTGATACATAAGAGATTGATAATTGTAAGGTAAGAAAGTAGCTTTCATCAATTTCTTCATCTTCTCCCATGATTCAATCTTTGACTTTCCCATTCTCTCTCGTGTTAATTTAGTTTGCTGCCACCATGCCATAGCTCTTCCTTTCAAACGAGTAGCAACCAATTTCACTCTACGATGCTCGGGAACTTCTTTAAAGTCAAAAATCTCTTCAACATTAGACAACCAATCAAGGAATTCTTCAGCTTGCATACTACCCTTGAGTTTTGGAATTTCAGTTTTCATCCCCGACTCCCATCGACGATCATCCTCAACATCCCGATATGCATTCCGTACTTGGTCTCGATCTCGATAATGAATATTACTTCTATCACTCTCTTCATCATAATCACGTGTACTTCGGTATCGATCTCGACCATCAACATCTCTTCGATCACGCATGTCTCTTCGACTATGTCTTTCATCATCGCGATATGGCTCATACTCAAACTCATGTTGAGTTCTTCTTTCTTCATCTCGATACTCATGGCGATCTCTTCTCATCGAAACTGATGATTCTCTTCTACCTCGATCAGATTGTGGTGACACCCTCCTCGCTTCCGTAACCGATGGCTAAACTCTGTTTCCTCCATGGTTCGAGATTGGCGACCTTCTCCTTTGACCTTGATTCATGTCCATCATCAATTTCTCTAATCTCCCAATTCCTTCATCCAACTTCTCATTGAATTTGTTACTAATGCGTTGTTCCATTTGTTCAGCATCTTCTCTTTGTACAAATCTTCAACATTTTGATGACGATTAGCTCTTCTCGGCAGCATTGTTGATTCTTCAAACACACTTCAATTCTCGGCCTTGAACTTCAAAGTGGTGCACGGCTTCAATTTGTTCTCGCCTCTAACACTTCAAACTCTTCAATAAAAAATTGGCTCCAAGACTCGGCTTAGCTATGATTGGCTAAGTCTAGCTCTGATACCAAATGATGCAGTAACGGATAACTAAAATGAATGATGCGATGAAAGTAGGAATCAGTGGATTGAAGAATACCAAAGGCCCAAATCCGTTGATCCAAAGATGCCGGATTCTAGCTATCTCAAACACGTTGATCGCGCACGATACCGTGTTTAAAGATCTACGATTCTTCGTACGTTGATCTAGCGCACTAGATTCCGTGAATCGGCTTCAACAATCGTTGAATCGAGCGCACTCGATTACCGAAAGTGGAGATAGGAGATCACACTCAACTACCAAGTAGAGAAGTGGCACAAAGCACACTAACAAGTTTTTTTCAAAATCAACTAAACTATTACAAATGACCAACACTCCCTATTTATAGGGTTACAACTCACGCACTTCCATGACACAACACATAGGTCGGCAATGACCTAACACACCCACGCGACCTACGACCTTACATAGGTCGTTAACGACCTAACAACACACGCGACCTAAAAACATCACGTCATAAGCAAATACAACTTGAACGACATACGACTTAATATGTACAAGTACAACAGATACAACATACACAACGACCTCAAAATACAACGCACACGACCTAAGAAGTTAATGCGGCTTCAGGACTCTTCACGCGACCTATCTTCACAGCGGCATAAGGTCGAGCGACCTATCTTCCCACGACTTATGGTAGGTCGTTCACGACCCAAAGAAAGCGGCATAAGATCGAGCGACCTAAGAACATTGCTTCTGGAAATCTTCGAGCGACCTAAAGTTGAGCGTCATATCTTCACGCGACCTAACTTAGGTCGTATCACTTCTCTGCGACCTAACATGGGTCGTAATTCAATCCAGCGACCTAACTTAGGTCGTAACTCATCAAAGCTGGTACTCGAAATGTCGGAGCGACCTAATGCTGGCTTGCTTATCTCGCTTGGAGGCTTGCATGCTTTAACACTGAGTCTATTAACTCGTGAGCGACCTTCACTAGGTCGTGAGCGACCTAATTCCCTAGGTCGTTCCAGCGACCTATTCCCTTGATTTATCTCGCTAGGTCGTTCCAGCTCGTTATTCTTCACCCCTTTAGGTCGCACGCGACTTATCGGCATGCTAGGTCGCTCGCGACCTAAGACTTCATCAATCTGGGCTACATCAGGAAGACGTGCACAGATTGGGCTGAAATTTTGGTAGAAGAACCTCCAAGTCATAACGAGGCCACCCATGAATTCTCTGGCCCATCAGGGCCTAGAATAGGGATTGGTATCGTTCCCTATTTTTCTTTCCAAATGGGGAGCGATACCCCTTGGAGGTTCCCCCATGACGTTCACTACTTTCCCTCCAAATTTCATGTCATTTTGACTTACAATTTGTGAGATATCGTGTTATCCGTGAAGTGGTGTTGCATATATTCTAGTTTCAATCGATCCCTTTGGGGGATAAGAGTCGATCCAAAATCCACCAAATGAAATGCGATCCCTAGGGGAATTTTTTCATGATATATTATGTATAGCCTCCAAGTTTCAAGCCAATTGGATTACTAGAACTCGAGTTATTGATCGATCTTTGTTGCAATATGGTGCATAGGCTGATTATAGCTATTGGGCATCAACACCCAATAGAATCTAGTAGAGATTAAATGAAGAATGAAACTAACAAAGCAAATATCATAAATAAACACATATATTTCTATAATGGTTCGACTATCTTGGCCTACGTCCACTTCATATTTTTATCGATCTTGCACTTGATTATGATTACAGGAATGTTTGGGTCAGCTAGGATCCATTAGTACAAGGATGAAGAATAAAAATGGAAGAGCTTTTTCAGCAAAAAGCGGGATCCCTTTTCTGATGACATGCCTGCTACATTTATAGAGGAAGACATGTACGGATCGGACTGAAATTTCGGTAGGAGCTTCGGGAGACCAAGACGAGGCCACCCAAAATTTCCAGGCCCATCGGAGCGCATAATAGGGATCGATACCGATCTCTATTAGTGTGTCCAAATGGGTTGCGATCGCTATGAGAGGTGTTCCATGATGTTAGCTACTTGCTACCTAGATTTTGTGCAATTCCGACATAGGGTTTGTGGGATATCGCATTTTCCATGAAGTAGTGCTGCTTGAATTCTGATTTCTGCCGATCCCTCCAAAGGGAGTTATGCCTATCCCTCCAACTTCCTCCAATTGTAATGAGAACCCTAGGAGGTATTCCACATGTTGTATTAAGCTTATAGTCCACGTTTCATGTTGATAGCATGTATAGATTTTGAGTTATTGACCGATCATCGCTACAAAATTGAGTTGTAAAATCGTTATGATACGATCCATAGTGTTGAATATGAATCGTAACTGATCCATCTTCGGGAAGTAGTGAGATTTCATGCTTCCGCTTCATATTATCATCTATGCTTGATTTTGGACCCGACAATCATCGCTCTGGGCTACTTGCCTTGATGACAGTCGAGTCTAACTTGTCCAGTCAGCTCAGATATAGCCAGGTCAAAATATCGGATTACATTTACTCCCTAAAGTAGTCTTGTTGCGTACATGATGTGTTTTGAATTAAAGCAAGTTAGATTCGCCGAAAAGAAATCCATCTAGTTTCCTAAATAGTTGTTATCCTTCTGTTAATTATCTTCCCAAAGTGATCTATCCCTCTTTGATCTTCATGACGCTTGATCGATTTCCAACATTATAAATTCAGGATTGTATTCCATTAGTTGCTATCTGTGTCTGGTTCTACAGGGCTAGTAAGCTTTGGCTTTCTGATCTGGTCTTTTTTTTAATAACTCCAAGTGCAAATTCAATTTTTGTCGATTTCAAGAAATCGAATTTTTTGAATATACACGTGCACATTTAGGTACACATTCTTGTCATTGGCTCTTGGATGCGTTTGTACTCTCACGAGCCGTCACCAATTCCTTCTAGTTGAATTGCAATTAGATTGCAATTCCTTTTTATATATTATTTTATAATGATATAGTGGTTGTAGTAAGTCATTCGATTAGAGGGGACTTCAAATTCTACAAGGATGACGACCTCGGAGCCGTAAGCAAGGGCGAATGGATTATGGCCAGTCGTGGACTTGTGTGTGGTTCTGTAAGCCCATAATGTTGTTGGGAGTTTATCCACCCAATTGCCTCTAGCATTTTCCAAACGTTTCTTTAGAATGGATTTTATGATTTTGTTCACAGCTTCAACCTGTCCATTTGCTTGAGGGCGAGCAATTGCTGCAAATCTCTTTTCATTATGATGTCAACGGTAGAAGTCTTTAAATTTAGCGTTATCGAATTAGGTTCCATTATTAGTTATAATGGTTCATGGAAGGCCGAAACGACGGATGATGTTTCGAAAAATGAAGTTGATTATTTTCTTCATCTTGGTTGTGGTTAAAATTTCTGCTTCAGCCCATTTGGTGAAGTAATCAATTACTACGATGGTGTATTTTGCACCCCCCTTAGAATCGACAAGAAGCTGATGATGTCAATACCCCAAGTGGCAAACGGCTATGGACTGGTCATTTGAGTAATTTCTGTTGGTGGGGCTCTTGGAATTTTTGTAAACATCTTGCACTCGTCGCATTGTCTAGCGTGATCAGTTACATCTCGATTGATAGTTGGCCAGTAATACCCATGGCAGAGTATTTTCTTTGTTAGGGTTTGCCCCCTAGTGTGATCGCCGCATTCTTCTTCATGGACTTCTCTGAAGACTCGTTTGATTTCATCATAGGCGATACGCCGAAGCAGGGGGACGAAGAAACCCTTTCTATACATGACTAATTCATGGATGATGCAGCATGAAGCTTTGGAGAGGATCTATCATTTTTCATTCCTCCATCTAGGAAGGATCCCCCATTGTAGATAGTCTTTCATAGGGTCATCCATGACTTCGTCTCCAAGATCTAGTCGATCTCCATCTGTCAATGCTTGGAATGTTAAATACTTCAACCGAGATAAAGTATATTTTTTGCACATCCCCAAAACTAGCTAGCATGGCCAATGATCTGGCTTTTTCATTTTCTTCTCTGATGGTGTGTGTAATGGTGTAATACTCGAAGTCGTCTAGTAGCTCTTGGACCCGGCCGAGATAAGGAGAAAGACGCTGCCCTCTAGCAAGATAATCTTCCTTGACTTTGCATACTACTAACCAGGAATCACAAAAGATATGTAAAGTTTCCAATCTCAGTTCTCTAGCAAGTTTGAGCTTGGCGATCAAGGCTTCATACTTAGCTTCATTATTTGTTGCAGGGAAGTCGAGCTTCAGGGCTTAGCAGATCGATCATTCCTCAAGAGTCATTAACACAACTCTGACACTAGAACACCGATCATTGGAAGCTCCATCCATGTAAATTTTTTATCGGTTGGTCGGTTCTCCATTGTTCTTCGGTTAGTCGTCTAATGTAGTGAATTCAGATATGAAGTCTGCTAATATTTGTCCCTCGATAGCTCTTCGAGGGAGATAAGTGATATCGAATTGGCTTAGCTCGATATTCCATTTGAGCAACCTTCCAAACGTCTAAGTTTGATGTAGAACCTGTCGTCGCGGCTGGTCGGTGTAGATGTTGATGGGATGAGCCTGGAAGTAATGGCGAAGCTTTCGTCACGCAAATGACAGCCAGTACGCGAGCTTTTCCAGCTTTACGTAGTTTCTGTCAGCCACTTGTCATTCGCTTGCTAACATAATATATAGTCTTCTTTATCTTATTCTCTTCACGTAAAGTGTGGCATTTATAGCGTGTACCAACACAGCTAAATAGATGTGTAAATCTTCACGATCTAGTTGTTTGGATAGGATGGGAGGTCTCTCTAAGTGATCTGCCAGAACTAGAAATGCATCTATGCGATCCTGCGTCCATTCAAATATCAATTTAGTAGAATATTAGATTATTTTCATTTTTGAAAATATATTAAAAATCAATTAAATAAATTAATTTCGTAATTGTTATAATGTATAAATAACATTTTTTAATTCATTTCTTTTAAAGAAGATATAGCGGAAATAGCGAGGCTTAAAGCGGAAAGGCTATATTTGAGGCTATATGGAAAAATCGTAGCGATAGGAATCTACTATGATATATAGCAGGGTTATAGCGGGGCATTAACTGCACAGTTATAGATTACACTTAGGTAGAGTCTAGAGTCTTAGGCTGTAACAGGTTTGAAACGACTTGTGATTGCCAAGAGAATCCAAAGGAACTGGATGATTCACAAATGCTAAAGCAGCTGGAAAGCTAAACTATCAAAGACCGAAGATTGGAACTTGTTCTTAAGCAAAGCACACCTTTCATTCAAAAGGCGTACTTTGGGGGCAAATGTTTACCCGCTTTTTGACCAAACCAGCTAACTTAAAATGGACCTAGAGAACTCATACGGAGTCTGAATGACTTGAAATTTTGGGAGAACACTTGGAAGACATAAGAGAAGGCACGTAGAAAAAATGGGATCATTTGGAGGTGTTGGATGGATCTTTAGTGACCTAACTAGATGGATTGCTAACGATCCATGTAGGTTGGGTCTCATAACCTGAAATTTATAGGGTAGTCCCAGGCACCCTACAAAGAGAACCTACAAAGTTTCGTCTGGTTTTGTTAAGTTTTGAGAGAGTTATGGATGATTCTTCTCCTAATTGGACTGGTATGATCCATCAGGTCCGACCCATTATGAGTGGGCTCTATGACCTATGATCCATAGGGGAGGCTATCCTACTCATCTACATTGCATGTGTGAAGTTTTGTGTGATTTGGTTAAGTATTGAGTTTGTTATTGATGATTCTTCCAGACTAGATGACCCATGAAGACAGATGATCAAACATACTCCAAATGACTTGATATTTGGAAAAGGCACTTAAATAGAAGATAGGAGGACAACCAAACTAAGATCACTTAACAATATGCTAAGTGGATGGATAGCCAGCGATCCATCCTCTATGGATAGCTAGCGATCCATCAAGACAGGTCGAATCACCCTCAAACTTTCTGAGCTCCTTCGTAGAACTAAGTAAAGGCTTCTGGTAGAAAAATACGCAAAGTGGATGGATAGCTAGCGATCCTTACTCTATAGATAGCTAGTGATCCATCATCTATGTTTAGCTAGCGATCTATAGAAATGACTCAGATTAATTTGAGATTTTCGATGATTACTTGGCATAACAACTGGACTCTTCTGCACTTGGACTTCTAGCCCAATACTCACTGAGTTCCTCTATAAATGCTCACCTACCTACAATTAAAGATGGATCATTTTCGGGGACAGAGCCATCATTACTCTACTAGAATTCCTTCACTTCTTCAACTTTCTTATCCCTCACAACAGTCATCAAGGGGTTACTATGATTCTCGAGTCAACCCTTGTACTTATGACTTATTCTAACTCATTGTAACTTAGATCTAAGGACTAACTAGTTGATATCAAAAGAGATTTAACTAGTATAATCATAATAACGATTGATTAAAGTGGACGTAGGCCAGAGCCAGTTGAACCAGTACGAAAATTCTATTTCTTTTCTTACTTCTGCTTTTTTTAATCTGAGATTTGTGTTGGTGTTATCTGCACTAGTGTTTTCACACTCGATCTAGGGTGTTGATCCATTTTTTGGGTTAACAACATGGAAGCCATTGATGGTCTTATGAAGAAGGAGAAGAACATAAGAATTTTGGTGTAAGGAAATGAGTGGATATGGACATGTATTTATAGGCTTTTTTAGCAAAGTATCTACAACATCATTATCATCATTCCCATCACCCATGTGCGACGCCCACACCACCCTTACACGACCGATCCACCCTCCCTGCTTGTGCCACCCCATGTGCTTGTAAGTGATTGTGAGTTTTGTTTTATTTCCCTTCGAAAATATATAGATTTTTATATATTTAGCTTAGGTAAGTTAGTAAATGTTAATGGTAAATATATATATATATATGTATGTATGTATGTGTGTTCATGTGCATGTGTATGTGTGGTTTTATGTTTATTGCTGACAAATCAAGCTGTAATGTTTCGATACAACTTTTATTCGTTAAACCGTGATGAATCCGGGATTCAAATTCCGGTCATATTTTTACTTAGTTTATATATATGTATGTATGTAAAAAAAATTGAAAATGACATTCCTATTATTATTTAATAATTAGAAGGGCCTTATTTACTATTTAAAATAATTATTAAATCATTTATACTCAATTTAAATTTTAAAATAAATTATTAAAGATGATGACATCATTGATGATGTCATAAAGACATTTTATTTCCAAAAATAAAATAAATAATTTTATTACATATTCTTGCTCAAATGGAGAAATAAGTGTATGTATCCAGTTTCATATCCTTTAATATTGAGAAAATCTCAATATTACCGAAAACTGATTTTCGTCGCTATTCTGACAGAAATCCCAAATATCTATATTTGTTAATATAATTTTAAAACAAGTTTACCATCATTTAATATTGTTCAAAACATTATAATTTGTGTTATAAAATCTTATATTTGAATAATTTAAAATTATATATATTTTCCAAAGCGATAAATTTCCGGGTCATTACATTCTCCCCTCCTTAGAAGAATTTCATCTTCGAAATTTAAGATAAGAAGAAGATAACTCAAAAGGGAATATATTAGATATGATGAAGTATATTCAAAGATATGATAAGTGACTGCACCACAGGCTATGAGTACACTACATCGAGACAATATATATACATAATATATGTCCATTCTAAACTCAAGATATGCATTTTTCATTCTATCCTCTGTTTCCCAAGTGCAGTCTTCAGCTTTACCACTCCGCTGGACTTTAACTAATCTCACAACCTTTCTCCTTAATCACATCTCATCCCAATACAAAATTCGAATAGGCTGCCTGATAATAGTCATGTTTGGCTCTACCTCTAAATCTTCTTGTGCAACCATCTCCATAATTTATTCTAGGTCATACACATACTTTTGTAGATAAGTTACATGAAAAACATTGCGTACACCTGATGTAACGATCCCGGATTTTAATTGAGTGTAAATTGATAATTAATTTAATTTTTGAATAAAAAAATTGTGGAATTAATTGGAAATCAATATAAAAAAAATTCGTTAAAATATAAGGTAAACAATTAGCTAAATTCTAACATCAAATTTAATATAGGTTCATTTATAGTACAATACATAAGTTAAGAATTTATAACAATAATTTTAATAGCTTTATACCTATATACATGAAGTATAAAACAAACTAAATACAAGATATACATAACTAAGCTTGTTAAACAAATTAAGACAAAATAAAAGATGAAAGTATATTCAACTATAAGTATATAGACTTGAATAACAAAAATATATATAAGTATGAACAAGTCAAAGTTAATAAATCTTAGCACACAAAACATATCTCATCAACCACTAAAATAAGATTCTCAACCACCAACAAGTGATCTACAACCACCCAAATAAACTGCATAGTCAACAAGTAGGAATGTAAGTGTAGTAGAATGCAAGACAAAGCATTTAATGCAAGATCATCTCAGCCTTGACTTGTGGTACAAAATAAACATCACCTTGTATAAACAATATTTTATCACCTGTACAAGTAACATCCTCTCTGTACACTTCTATTTTATATATCAAACTATCCATTTTAGTTCGTTCCTTCAAGCTAAGACCTGTAGTAAGTAATATCCTCTAAAACTTAAACAAAACTTCAATTTAAACATCAAAACAAATCAAATACAAAACCAGAGATCAAAAGTTTCCAATAATAGTTTCAAAACCTGCAACCTGATCAAGCATAAAAGTTCAAACTTAAAACTGAAGTATGTAAGCATCACGTTCAAGCAGAAGATCAAATGACTTCAAATAATTCAAGTTTCAGATCTCTGTTCTTCTCTGCCATTTTTCAATGTGAGTAACTTCATTTTTAAAATACTTAAGTGTATTTCTATATGGTTGCCTGATTGATTCTAGTGAGTAAACATTCCTTTTGAGATTTAAATCTAAATGGTTTGTTCATGAAATATTTTGTTTGTTACATATTGTTTGTGATGTTGTTGCTGCTTTACTGTAAATTCTGCTAAGTATCATTCTTCAATATTATCAAGTTTTTGAGCAAAGAATTGTTAAGAAAATTAATACTTATTCATATAAAACAATTTAAAACTTAGAAATTTAACAAATTAAGTTTGTATAAACAAAAGTTAGGACCTGGAAAATTGTTTTGAAGTTGACAGAACAACATAGTTACTGTGTGATCAATATGACAGCAAGAAGGGAATAATTTGTTAAATTTGAATACTCTAAATTGTGAGTTTGATTTTATATTTGGAATATACACTCAAAGATAAGATTTTTAAAACAAGAATAATAATTTTTAATTTAGAAATGTAAAAGCAATTTACTTATGAACAAAAATCATAATTTTACAAATTTCTGTGGTTTTAATGAATTTTAGATGTTGAGACTGATGGTGAAGCTAACTTAATGATCCACGAGCATGGGAAAAATAATAGAATTTTTTTCAAATGAATGAAATTTTGGGTTGAATCGAAAATAGGGTTTAGCATAGGGTTTTGAGTCGCGTTCGAAATCGCGTGACTGGAAATTCTGTAGTGGATCGAGTGCTACCGGATTTTGGGGGATGGTAGCGGGATGGTAGACGAGGTGGTGGCCGGAGTTGCACGAACTCCGGTGGTCGAGACGGCGAGTTCGAGGTCGTTTCTAGGTTTGGGTTGTAGTGGTCTTGCTCGTTTCCAGGTTTTGTTTCCTGGTACTTGTATCGAGTTTGAATGCTCGATTTTGTTTAGATGATTTGATCATCGATCTGATGATCGAAATGGGTCTGAGGGAAGATCGCGATGTGGGAGGGTGGTCAACGTTGGCCGGAGATGGCTCTGGTGGAGGTGCACGTGCACGGTGCACTTGTATGTCATGGTGATTTCGTTGTTTGGGAAGAAGAAGTAAACTGGGTATTTTGTGAAACTGGGTGGAACGGGGTTGAACGCGAGTTTATCTCGAGTGTTTACTCGAAGTATTGTAGCGTTGGACTCGAAGAAAGCATAGTAGTGGCTCGAGTAGATGACTTTCCAGATTTAAAAAAAAACCGAAACCTGTTCTGATTTCTAAAATTTAAATCAGAGTTTAAGAATGTAGAGTTAAGGTTTAAACAAGTTTTAAAACCAAGTTTTAAAATAGATCCAAGTTAAATTTGAATCTTAGCTGGAAATAAATAATGATTTCAAATTTAAAATTTTTAAATAACCTTAAAATGCTTAGTTGTTTAAAAGTTGTTTTTTTAGAAATTTGAATTTAAATTGGAGTTTGAAATGTAAATAAATGATTTAAACAAAGTTTAAATCAAGAGTTTAAATTGGATTCAATTTGAATTATAATTTTGAAATAAATGTTTTCAAACATATTGAAAGTGAAAATTTAATCAATAATAAAAATGAGTTTACTTTAAGTAATGAAGATTAAGGATTTATATTCATTAACCATTAAGATAAATAGGATCGATAATTGATGATTTATATTAATTAAATTAGTAATTATAAGTTTAAATGTATTAATTAAAGTTTAAATAATGAATTAAGTAATTAATATGTAATTAAGAACCATATATTAGATTTTTATTTAATTAATGGATTATTAATGGTTAATCAATTTTTATAAATAACAATTAAAGTTAATTAATCAAGTGATTAAGATATAATTACATTTAATGTAATTAAATGTTGATTTATTAATTAAAGGTAATTAATTAATGTGACAAATGAATTAAGGAAATTAATTTGAGAATAATTAGATTAATTAAAAGTTAATTAATAACTGAAAGTGATTAAGGGATGATTATCAATTAAGGATTAATAAATTAATTATTGTAATTAACGATAATTAATTAAATGATAATTAATTAATTTATTAATTGAGGCAAATCAATTTATTATTAAAGGTTAATTAATTAAAATAAAATTGTAATTAGTTAATGTTAATTAACCAGGATTAGTGACTAATCTGATTTAATTTAATCAGATAAATAAATTTACCTTACTTATGAATGTTTAGACTTGATGGTTGAATTGTTTGATATTCCCTGATCTGTGATGCTTTGTGATATATTCTGATTTTTGTGTGACCTGTACTGTAGTTTATTTATCTGGGATGAATGTAATATATTATCTGTGATCTGTGATCGGTGAATGAAAAGATAAGCGTTATCATTATACCGCTTATCAACTATATTTCTGTATTCTGATATGTGATGATTGAATGATGTTGCACTATTGTGTAAAACTCCTGGACCACACTTTTACACACACAAATATGGATTTCACGAGGAAATCAGTTAAGTCACAGATGAATTAAATTTAATGTTGTTTTGAAATTGAAATTTTAATTTCAATTGATTTTGGAATTGGATTTTGGTTGAATGTTAAAGCTTTTAAAAAGAAGTTTTTAAGGGAAAAGTTATTTTGATTAACTTGGTAAAATTTCCAATTTAAATAATTTAATTTGAATTTGAATTCAAAATAAGGAATTGAATTCCATGTTTGGAAATTACGGTTAAAAATGTTATAAATGTGTCTATATGAAGTTAAACCATTTTAAAAGTATAATTTTGAGAATTTGGATTTAACCCAAGGACCTTAACTCGTATAAATGAATCAGATTTCCAAATGAAAATTGTTTGTTTTAAAAGAATAAAAGCTTTCAGATAAGAAATGAAATTCTGGTTTAAATAAAGGAATTTCAAGATTTAATTGGAAAATGGTTTTCCAAGTTATGAATGAATTCTTTTTGAAAGCTATGAATTAAATCTATTTATTTTAACAGATTTAAAATGATGATTTGTTTAAACCATTCGAATTGGAATTGTTTTGAAAGCTATAAGTTAAATCTTTGATTTAAAGATTTAACGAGTTAATCAAATTGAAATGGGAAATTGATTTAAAAATCTACGAATAGATCTTTGTGGAACTGGGTGAACTTTGTGAATCAAATCTTTTATTTAAAAGATTTAAAATGGTAATTTGTTAAACCATTTGAAAAGAAAGTTTGGGTTTAAATTGTGACTTGATTGAAATCCCAATATCCATATATTTTTAAATATTGCGCTCACTATTCGGGTTAGCCGGGAAAAGACCTTTATGTCATATAACCCATTCCGAATTAGTGGTACGTCGTAAATGGATAGCATTTGAAGACCGGTGTTGAAGACCGGGTATTTGCGAGAACGATAGGATAACCTATCGATTGTCTCTGCACTGGGTAGCTCCCGGTATAGAGATTCCCTAAGTGATGGTAAGTCCGATCGGGATTGTGAATACCCGGATTTGCAAGGGCTTCTTCGGAAGTGCCTTCGGTTCTGTTCGAACCCGGAACAGACTTGTATGGTTACATGTCTGACATTACATTTTGAGATATAAAGCAGATATCTTTCAAATATATTTCTGTTGGTGGCGGAGAATTTATTCTCTTAGCTTAACACCCTTCTCTAAAGACGTACGAGCTCAGAGGTTATGTAGTTGAAATTTATTAGCGATATATTCCCAATTTGGTAATGTGGCATGCTGAGTGTTGCTGTGTGATGATCATTTATTGATCATTTGTGATCAAAGCGTGGCTTTGAGAAAAAGCGTAGCTTTGTGGACGAGACTTCGTCAGACCTCACAACCCGGAAATGGTCGAAACAGGAAAGATGTGGCAAGGTTTCAGGGGTAGCTTCCCTAGGGTATGACCATTCCTTCTGGAAAAGGGTAGTATCATGGTATGGAGCCCAGATGCTTACTCATGTGGACACACTTCATTTATTATGTGTGATGTTGGTTACCGAGCGCTCGGATAAAGGTCCCAAAGGACCGGGGATGGCATATCTCAGGTTTACTACCCGGGAAGGGGGTAACCGGCCTTGTGTTGGCAGAGAGCAGGTTGTCTCTTGGAGCGTCCCGCCAGAGGCGTTCCCTTGTGGCATAGGAAGTTCCTTAGCTTGACCATTTATTGGAAATCCTTCTTCCAATACGAATCTTGTACGGTTTTAGTTGTAGAACCTGCCATTTACTTATGGTGGCGCCCCACTGTTTAGATGGTAGCTATAGTAGGCATAGTGTGAAATGCCTATGTTGGCTAAGATTAATATTATACTTTCGAAATGTTTTTCTGCACTATGCACTAATAATAAATATCAAAAGATTTGTTTTTCGTAGTAAGCATCTTTGACTATCATAAGGAGAAATCTCCCCCGATTCTGCGTTTGCATTGTGTGTGTGTGTGGGAGGCCTTATGGGAGTTTCATTTTCCAAAAGCATTGCGAATTGACTTTAAAAATTCTCTTGTTGTTCGTTTTTAAAGATAAACTATATTTGTCACACCAGTCCCATGACTGATCCGGAGTTTATTGTTTCTTTCCTAAACTCTAGGTGCTCAAAATTTTTCTACACGGGCAGTCTAGAGTTGGGTTTTTCATATAGTCAGAATTAGTAGATTTTCTGGAGCTAGTTCAGTCCTTGGATATAGACTGCACTTGCTTATCTTGGTGCATCGTTATTGGGAGTTCAAGCTATTTCTGGATTGGCGCTTTGGAGATGGAGATTATCCGCTGCTGGTGTTATCTATTTTCTTTTCCACTGCTATTTCTTGTATCATATCTCTGATGTATATTGATATTCATTGTATCACTCTGTTGTATCAGATATTGTATTAGATATTGTATATCAATGTATTATTCTTTTTCTTCCGTTGTGTTATTTACTTAACTGTGTTATAAGCTCCGGCGACTCGGATTTGAACGGTCGAATCTAAGGCATTCGAGTACGTGTAAAGTATGGATGTCAATTTTCGAACGCGAAAAATTCGCAGACATTACATTTGGTATCAGAGCTAAGGTTAAAACTTTAGCTCAGGAGTATAACACGTTAAGTAGCTCATTAGAGATAGGGTGAAGTATCCCTAGAATGAGTGTATCCCTAAGATATCGCCTGAACACCTCAGTAAATTCTCTTACTATCCACTGATAGTGAGCATGAGTGCGAGAAGAGGACGAGATAGGGGACAGGGAAGTACCACTATAAATGGTCAATACTCTGCAATAGTGGAAATAGTTTTCTCTATCAATCTTCTTTTACTCGTTTCCAACTTCTTTTGATTGCTTCGTGACAGCTCCAGAAAGAAGTTTCGGTGCGGTGATGCTCTAACGAATCATTGTAGAAAATCCTTACTTCGTATCTTCATTGGTTTCTTATCAGTTTTTGATTTAAATCTTAATGAATATGAATTGGAAATTTGAGATTAAAATTTGAAATAAATTGGAAATTTTAATTTGAGTTAAATTGATTAATAGAATATGAAGGATAAATTGAATTGTATCGATAAAACGATTTCGTTTAAAACCAAATTTGAAATTTTATTGTAATTTCTTGGGTAGATTGAAGTCCGAAGAGGGGCAAGTTATGTATACTATGGAATATTTTGATTTGAGTTTGGAATCCACATCTTGTGTTTGAGGAATTATAGGAGATCAAATCTATCTATCTCTGTGTTATTTTCGTGCCTGCGAACACTACGCCATAGATTGCATACTGCAACACCGAAGAAGTGATGCAGGAAGTGCCAAAAAATGTTGCTGTAGGCTAAAAAAGGGCAAAGGCAACACTTTCTCGGTGATGCATTTTGCCGCGTTGCCGCAGATCTCAAAGGCAACATTTTGACTATCTAAGGCAACATAAGAAATATTGTTGCAATAGAACCCTATTTGGGTCTATAGCAACATCCATAGGTGTTTGTAGCAACATTCCAAAATGTTGCTATAGATATAAACTTTTTGAATTTGTGGGGCCCACAATGAAGAGCATATTTGATTTTTTAATAGAAATAAATATTTATTTAATAAAATGCTATTGCACAGAATTTGATATTTAAACAGTAATTTATTTAAATAAATATTTTATTTCAACATTTGAAATAATACAAATTCCTGACTCCACTATTTTACAATTCAACGATATATAACACTGATATTTACATATACAGATATTCCTCACTACATCACTCAATTCACTCATTACATATGCAGTTTCAATTTATACAGACACCGACAAATATATGGCGAGCCGAGTGCCGAGCCGAAGGCGAGCCGAAAAGCGGGTCCGGGCGCAGCGCCGGCGAGGGCCCGGGGCACCGCAGTCCCGGCGGGGATCGAGCCTTCTTTGAAACGACGTAAAATGATGCACAAATGAAGATCGAGCCTTCTTTGAAACCACCCTTCACCATATTACAACTTTCAAAAACTTCCCAAACTTCACCAACCTTCAATACTCTATAAACACCAGAACACTCACCAAACTTAGCTGTAATAATCATCAAGCAAATAATTGTAAGTAAACTCACAAATAGTGACACTGTTGTAACAAGAATAGTTCAGTAAGTAACTTTCTCACTGTGTAGGTAAACGCTGAAACGGGAAGACTACTTTGTAGTGATCTTTTACAACATGATATGGGGGATTAGAATCGAGAAAAGGTCCAACCAAGTATTCCGACCAATAGTCCATTCCTGCTTGAATAATTTCAACCAACAACACCATCACTCCATCAATAACAGAAGTTTCAAAAGAATGAGGTGTGTACATACCCACATTTGTTGGCAACGATGTGAATAGCAAGGTCCATTTGTTAGAGGCCAAGGGAAGCAGCTGTCCAGTATAAATCAGAATTATCAGTAGCACTAATAGAGGCATATTGTCGAACATCTTGAGCCCGCTCACAACCCAAACCGACTTCTGCAGAAATCTGTGCATCAAAACTTATAACCATGGCATAGTTAATATTAAAAACAAAATCACCTATATTATCACAAACCAAAACACCAACAGCCAATGCTGATACATCCAACTCAACAGACAAAGGGCCTGTGTTCAAAAAGGCAAGACGCGCGCAGGAAAAATCACGAACTGGAGTATTGGGCTTTGTTTTAATACCGAAAATAGGCGACAAAGGAGAAGACATTCGATCAATGGTATCTACCAGATCCATAAGCGAAGAAGTCAAGTTGCAAATAGGAGAGGATGACGATGGTGCGGCCACCAGATGAAGCTATGAACTGTCAACCAGATCTGGTCGGCGAGGTTGCTTCTGTAGGATGGCTAGACAAGGGTTTATATTTACAAGCGCTTGCCATGGGAAGGGAAGAGAGGTGGGAGACAGGATCCGATTATGAGAATTGGAATTGGGGGAGAAGCCCTAATTTTTTGATTCTGCGCGATTTGGAGGAGAAAGAAATGAAAAAGAAGCGCGTGAATGAAAATGTTAGCGGGAATCAGAGGAAGCGTACATGATAGTGGATGAATGGTTGAGATTTTGTTTTAACTAATGGTGTGGATCGCTGAAGTGTAATTTTGTTTTAAATTTTTTTAATTAGAATATATCTATAGCAACACTATATCAAAATGTTGCATCGTGTTACACTTGTTTAGCTAGAGCAACACATTTTTATGGCTAAGGTAACACCAAAAATACAACGTTGCAGTAGGACCAAAATTTTATAGCTGTCGCAACATTTTAGCTGGCAACACCTTGCAATTCTGTTTTAGAAGGCCATCTATGGCGTAGTGGAATTTCGAGGACGAAATTCTTTTTACGGGGGGGAGTCTGTAACGATCCCGGATTTTAATTGAGTGTAAATTGATAATTAATTTAATTTTTGAATTAAAAAATTGTGGAATTAATTGGAAATCAATATAAAAAAAATTCGTTAAAATATAAGGTAAACAATTAGCTAAATTCTAACATTAAATTTAATATAGTTTCATTTACAGTACAATACATAAGTTATGAATTTATAACAATAATTTTAATAGCTTTATATCTATATACATGAAGTATAAAACAAACTAAATACAAGATATACAGAACTAAGCTAGTTAAACAAATTAAGACAAAATAATAGATGAAAGTATATTCAACTATAAGTATATAGACTTGAATAACAAAAATATATATAAGTATGAACAAGTCAAAGTTAATAAATCTTAGCACACAAAACATATCTCATCAACCACTGAAATAAGATTCTCAGCCACCAACAGTGATCTACAGACACCCAAATAAACTGCATAGTCAACAAGTAGGTATGTATGTGTAGTAGAATGCAAGACAAAGCATTTAATGCAAGATCATATCAGCCATGACTTGTGGTACAAAATAAACATCACCTTGTATAAACAATATTTTATCACCTGTACAAGTAACATCCTCTCTGTACACTTCTATTTTATATATCAAACTATCCATTTTAGTTCGTTCCTTCAAGCTAAGACCTGTAGTAAGTAATATCCTCTAAAACTTAAACAAAACTTCAATTTAAACATCAAAACAAATCAAATACAAAACCAGAGATCAAAAGTTTCCAATAACAGTTTCAAAACCTACAACCTGATCAAGCATAAAAGTTCAAACTTAAAACTGAAGTATGTAAGCATCACGTTCAAGCAGAAGATCAAATGACTTCAAATAATTCAAGTTTCATATCTCTGTTCTTCTCTGCCATTTTTCAATGTGAGTAACTTCATTTTTAAAATACTTAAGTGTATTTCTATATGGTTGCCTGATTGATTCTAGTGAGTAAACATTCCTTTTGAGATTTAAATCTAAATGGTTTGTTCATGAAATATTTTGTTTGTTACATATTGTTTGTGATGTTGTTGCTGCATTACTGTAAATTCTGCTAAGTATCATTCTTCAATATTATCAAGTTTCTGAGCAAAGAATTGTTAAGAAAATTAATACTTATTCATATAAAACAATTTAAAACTTAGAAATTTAACTGATTAAGTTTGTATAAACAAAAGTTAGGACCTGGAAAATTGTTTTGAAGTTGACAGAACAACATAGTTACTATGTGATCAATATGACAGCAAGAAGGGAATAATTTGTTAAATTCGAATACTCTAAATTGTGAGTTTGATTTTATATTTGGAATATACACTCAAAGATAAGATTTTTCAAACAAGAATAATAATTTTTAATTTAGAAATGTAAAAGCAATTTACTGATGAACAAAAATCATAATTTTACAAATTTCTGTGGTTTTAATGAATTTTAGATGTTGAGACTTATGGTGAAGCTAGCTTAATGATCCACGAGCATGGGAAAAATAATAGAATTTTTTTCAAATGAATGAATTTTTGGGTTGAATCGAAAATAGGGTTTAGCATAGGGTTTTGAGTCGAGTTCGAAATCGCGTGACTGGAAATTCTGTAGTGGATCGAGTGCTACCGGATTTTGGGGGATGGTAGCGGGGTGGTAGACGAGGTGGTGGCCGTAGTTGCACGAACTCCGGTGGTCGAAACAGCGAGTTCGAGGTCGTTTCCAGGTTTGGGTTGTAGTGGTCTTGCTCGTTTCCAGGTTTTGTTTCCTGGTACTTGTATCGAGTTTGAATGCTCGATTTTGTTTAGATGATTTGATCATCGATATGATGATCGGAATGGGTCTGAGGGAAGATCGCCGATGTGGGAGGGTGGTCAACGTTGGCCGGAGGTGGCTCTGGTGGAGGTGCACGTGCACGGTGCACTTGTATGTCATGGTGATTTCGTTGTTTGGGAAGAAGAAGTAAACTGGGTATTTTGTGAAACTGGGTGGAACGGGGTTGAACGCGAGTTTATCTCGAGTGTTTACTCGAAGTATTGTAGCATTGGACTCGAAGAAAGCATAGAAGTGGCTCGAGTAGATGACTTTCCAGATTTAAAAAAAAACCGAAACCTGTTCTGATTTCTAAAATTTAAATCAGAGTTTACGAATGTAGAGTTAAGGTTTAAACAAGTTTTAAAACCTACTTTTAAAATAGATTCAAGTTAAATTTGAATCTTAGCTGGAAATAAATAATGATTTCAAATTTAAAAATTTTAAATAACCTTAAAATGCTTAGTTGTTTAAAAGTTTTTTTCAGAAATTTGAAATTTAATTGGAGTTTAAAATGTAAATAAATGACTTAAACAAAGTTTAAATCAAGGGTTTAAATTGGATTCAATTTGAATTATAATTTTGAAATAAATGTTTTCAAACATATTGAAAGTGAAAATTTAATCAATAATAAAAATGAGTTTACTTTAAGTAATGAAGATTAAGGATTTGTATTCATTAACCATTAAGATAAATAAGATGGATAATTGATGATTTATATTAATTAAATTAGTAATTATAAGTTTAAATGTATTAATTAAAGTTTAAATAATGAATTAAGTAATTAATATGTAATTAAGACCATAGATTAGATTTTTATTTAATTAATGGATTATTAATGGTTAATCAATTTTTATAAATAACAATTAAAGTTAATTAATCAAGTGATTAAGATATAATTACATTTAATGTAATTAAATGTTGATTTATTAATTAAAGATAATTAATTAATGTGACAAATTAATTAAGGAAATTAATTTGAGAATAATTAGATTAATTAAAAGTTAATTAATAACTGAAAGTGATTAAGGGATGATTATCAATTAAGGATTAATAAATTAATTATTGTAATTAAGGATAATTAGTTAAATGATAATTAATTAATTTATTAGTTGAGGCAAATCAATTTATTATTAAAGGTTAATTAATTAAAATAAAATTGTAATTAGTTAATGTTAATTAACCAGGATTAGTGACTAATCTGATTTAATTTAATCAGATAAATAAATTTACCTTACTTATGAATGTTTGGACTTGATGGTTGAATTGTTTGATATTCCCTGATATGTGATGCTTTGTGATATATTCTGATTTGTGTATGACCAGTACTGTAGTTTATTTATCTGGGATGAATGTAATATATTATCTGTGATCTGTGATCGGTGAATGAAAAGGTAAGCGTTATCATTATACCGCTTATCAACTATATTTCTATATTCTGATATGTGATGATTGAATGATGTTGCACTATTGTGTAAAACCCTTGGACCATACTTTTACACACACAAATATGGATTTCACGAGGAAATCAGTTAAGTCACAGATGAATTAAATTTAATGTTGTTTTGAAATTGAAATTTTAATTTCAATTGATTTTGGAAATGGATTTGGGTTAAATGTTAAAGCTTTTAAAAAGGAGTTTTTAAGGGAAAAGTTATTTTGAATAACTTGGTAAAATTTCGAATTTAAATAATTTAATTTGAATTTGAATTCAAAATTAGGAATTGAATTCCATGTTTGGAAATTACGGTTAAAAATGTTATAAATGTGTCTATATGAAGTTAAACCATTTTAAAAGTATAATTTTGAGAATTTGGATTTAACCCAAGGACCTTAACTCGTATAAATGAATTAGATTTCCAAATGAAAACTGTTTGTTTTAAAAGAATAAAAGCTTTCAGATAAGAAATGAAATTCCGGTTTAAATAAAGGAATTTCAAGATTTAATTGAAAAATGGTTTTCCAAGTTATGAATGAATTCTTTTTGAAAGCTATGAATTAAATCTGTTTATTTTTAACAGATTTAAAATGATGATTTGTTTAAACCATTCGAAATGGAATTGTTTTGAAAGCTATAAGTTAAATCTTTGATTTAAAGATTTAACGAGTTAATCAAATTCAAATGGGAAATTGATTTGAAAATCTACGAATAGATTTTTGTGGAACTGGGTGAACTTTGTGAATCAAATCTTTTATTTAAAAGATTTAAAATGGTAATTTGTTAAACCATTTGAAAAGAAAGTTTGGGTTTAAATTGTGACTTAATTGAAATCCCAATATCCATATATTTTTAAATATTGCGCTCACTATTCGGGTTAGCCGGGAAAAGACCTTTGTGTCATATAACCCATTCCGAATTAGTGGTACGTCGTATATGGATAGCATTTGAACACCGGTGTTGAAGACCGGGTATTTGCGAGAACGATAGGATAACCTATCGATTGTCTCTGCACTGGGTAGCTCCCGGTATAGAGATTCCCTAAGTGATGGGAAGTCCGATCGGGATTGTGGATACCCGGATTTGCAAGGGCTTCTTCGGAAGTGCCTTCGGTTCTGTTCGAACCCGGAACAGACTTGTATGGTTACATGTCTGACATTACATTTTGAGATATAAAGCTGATTTCTTTCAAATACATTTTTGTTGGTGGCGGAGAATTTATTCTCTTAGCTTAACACCCTTCTCTGAGACGTACGAGCTCAGAGGTTATGTAGTTGAAATTTATCAGCGATATATTCCCAATTTGGTAATGTGGCATGCTGAGTGTTGCTGTGTGATGATCATTTATTGACCATTTGTGATCAAAGCGTGGCTTTGTGAAAAAGCGTAGCTTTGTGGACGAGACTTCATTAGACCTCACAACACGGAAATGGTCGAAACAGGAAAGATGCGGCAAGGTTTCAGGGGTAGCTTCCCTAGGGTATGACCATTCCTTCTGGAAAAGGGTAGTATCATGGTATGGAGCCCAGATGCTTACTCATGTGGACACACTTCATTTATTATGTGTGATGTTGGTTTCCGAGCGCTCGGATAAAAGTCCCAAAGGACCGGGGGTGGCATATCTCTGGTTTACTACCCGGGAAGGGGGTAACCGGCCTTGTGTTGGCAGAGAGCAGGTTGTCTATCGGAGTGTAATATCCCGGAAATTTGGGGCAATATCAATTTAATAATCTGTTTAAATAATTAAATTGATTTGATAATCTTTGATAATTAAATTTGAATTGGTTTAATAATCTGATTAAATGAATATTTAATTAGTGAATTTTATCTTTTAAAAACTAATAAAATGATTTCTATTTATAATATGTATATATATGTGTGTATATATTGTAAATAGATAAGCTTTGGTTTGAAATTTAATAAATAAATAAAATCTTGTTTTTAAATTTCTAATATACATTTTGATAGTTTGGAAATTATGATTTATTTAATATTAAGTTTTTCAAAGCTATTTAAACAAAATAACTATATGGTTTTAAATAAGATTAATAATAAGGATTATTTTATTTTCTTTTTAAATATTGCTTAATAAATATGATTTAAAGAGTATATATATATAAGTTTAAAATACCATTTACATATGATATGTTGATTCATTTAATAATAGAAGTAATCTATAATCTCTTTTATAAATTATTTTAAATTGACAAATTTGTTACTTCTAAAACAATATTAATAATGTATTGTTTTGTTTATAGATATGAATAGATTTGTAAGAAATTGAATGGTTATTTTCAATTTGAATGGTTATTTTCAATTTGAATGTGTTGTTTTAAATTTACTTTAAATTTGATTTTTAAATTTAATTTGAATTTGAATTTAGAATTCAAAAGGTAATATTCAAATAGTTTTGGATTTTATAAATATTTGGATAAGCTTTTATTTATAAGAATAATTGGTTTATTTCTTTAAAAATTATTTATATATATAAATAAGTAACAAGTAATTATTAAATAAAGAAAAAGAGGTTTATTTACATTTAAAATAAATACAAATTAATTAAAGGGACATGTGTAAATTCCTAAGGCTTTAATATTACATGTGTTATAAAATTAAGGTATGAGAATGACAAATGTCAAAGTTTTAAATTTTTGTTTTTCTTTTATTTGATAAATCATTTTAACTTATATACATATGTTCTTATCTTCACTCTTTTTCCTATTTTCTCTTTTCAAATGTAAAAGAAAAACTTCAACCTGTAAAACAAAATCAGTAACTCAAACAATTTCTCAAAACAAATCAGTAATTAAATTCCTCAAACCAGAGATTATCAAAACAAATCTCTGTAATGCATTTCTTCAATCTGAAAACTAGAGCCTGCAACAAATTCTTCAAACCTGAATCAAAGCCTGCAAATTCTTTTCAAAATCAAAAGCAAGTAAACTGGAATCTAAAGCAACCTGATCTAGAGCAACATCTCAATAAAGCAAGATTTTAACATGCATGCAACTGCAATCTCTTCAAATTTAAGGCTACCAATTCAAGTTTTAAAGAGAAAAGGCATTTCAGTTTTTAAAGTTTAAAGCAGTTTCAAGTTATGCTCTGTTCATCAATTTTATCTGGTGAGTAACATTTTTCTAAAATAACTTTATTCTCTGTTTATCAAATTAGATGAGTAAACTTTTAGATTAAAAACTTAAGTAACAAATATATGTTTCGTGTGAATTACCATGTGATGATTTCTTTGCATATCTATATATATGTAAGCCTGTGAGTATTTTAGTTGATTTTATCATTTCTGTTCTTAAGTTTAGACCTATGCCCTTTTAAACTGTGAGCATAAAACATCTTTAAATTTGATGCATATGCTAAGTGTTTGAAGTAAACTCATGAGGTATGTTTGGAGATATGTATGCATGTTGTTTTAATCTGAATATATGAATATGTGAATGATTTAAAACCTGAGTACATATGTGATTCATTTGTTCATATAAGTGTTTCTCTGTTCTTTGTTCCAGAGTTAAGTGACAATTAAGAAATTTAAGATTTTTATAAAATCACTATTAGGACTTGGATTCAAAACAAAATAGATTAGTTAATCATAATCTAGGTATTAAAAATAGTTCAAGTATCTTATGATTGGAAATCCTCTGAAAAATCAAGAAATACAGTAACCATTCAAACATCATGATTAAATCAAATGTTTTAATTCGTTGTCTCATAGTTATAACTTGAATCTATTTAGAAAATTAAGATTTTTAAAACTAAAATCTAAATTTTTAATAATGCATTGAGGTTGTATTTTGGGTTAGACTGGAGAATGTATTTGTGGCAATCTCTGGCGATCTAAGGGTAGAGAAGTTTTGTGGTTTCGCGTAGAGGTGGAGGGGCTTACGAGAATGCAGGGAAAAATGGACGGAGATGATCTCGATCATCGAGGCGAAGGCGGCATGATTTTGTAGTTCGTAAACCTAGTTTTAGGTGTGCTCTGGCAATTTGATCGACATCGTACCTATGAGTGATCGAGTTCTCTGATATTCAAGGAGGTCGTAGCTTGGATGTTGAAGGAGGGTTGGACGAAGTTTCCAAGTCTTTGATGGTCGGAGGTGTGAGATCGAAGTGATTTCAGGTTATGGAAAAATGGTTTCAGTTTGGTTCCAGGATTTGGTCGAGAATTGCTCGAATTCGATGGTGGTGGTTGTTCGAGGTTCTGGAGGTCGCAATCGTGGATGATGGTCGAAGTCGACATGCTGGTGATGGTACCGATGGCCTGAGGCGAGTGTTTCGCCTGTGCACGTGCACACGTATGTTGCGTGCATCTGGAAGAAATTGTAGATTTGGGGAAGAAGCAGTGTACTCGAGTAGATGTTGGGTTGACTCAAAGTAATACTGGGGAAAAAGGAGTTTGGCTCGAGTTGTTTTCAGGGGAGACTCGGGTGGGTTTATAACTGTTTTTAAATTTTTTTAAACATAACAAAGTTTAATAAAATAGGGATGGGAGAAACTCGAAGTTGTCTTGGGGGTTTTCAGATTTTGACTCGGGGGAATTTGTGATGGGTTCGGGTAGATTTGGTAATGACAGTTTAAAATTCTGAAAGTGTTTTTAAATTAAAATGAGTTTAAATTGTAAAGTAGAATTTAAAATTGGTTAAAGTTAAACTTGTAATTATTTTAAATCTTTAAATTGAAATGAATTAAAAAGGAAGATTTAAGAAGTAAAATGATTCCAAGTCTTTTGTTAGTAATAATTAAAATAGTTATAAGGCTAATCTTTATTTTAAAGATTAATTAAGGGTTAATGATTTAGGTTCATTCAATTGATAGGGTAATTGAAGAATAATTTATTAATTTAAGTAATTGATTAATTTGGTGTTAATTAATTAAATGATAAGTTAATTAATTAAGGGATTAATTAATTTGAAATTAAGGATCATTTATTTAGATAAGTATAGGTTAAAAATAAATGATTAGAAATTTATTAATCAAGTGATTAAAGTTTAATTAAGGAAATTGATTTAGTAATTAGAAGTAATTAATTGATAATTAAGAATTTATTAAGTTGTAATTAATAAATAGTTGATTAAGACTTAATTACTTTGAGAAAGTAATGAAAAGATTGTTAATAAATTAATGAGAGATTATTAATTAGGAATTATTTAATAATTAATAAAGGGGATTAATTTTGATAATCAATTAGATTAATTAACTAATGATAATCATTTATAAAATGGGTTAAGTATAATTACTTAATGGAAGTAATTAAGGTAATTAATTACTTAAGGTAATTAATTAAATGAATTGATTAAGTTAAATTAATTAATTAAATTAATTTAAGATAATCACTTAGAGATGTGATAAATATAATTACTTAAATGTAATTAGTGAAGAGTAATTACTTAGGAAAGTAATTAAAGTTAATTAGAGGATGTAATTAACTAAAGAAGATTTTTAATAATAAAAGTAATTTTAGTTTAATTACTTTTGTATAATTAATCAAGGGATTAATTAAAGGATAATTAATTTTGGAGAAATTAATTTATGGAAGAGTAATTAAGGGTAGTTAATTACTAGATGAGATTAATCAAAGAGTGATTAATAAATGTTGTTTAATTAAAGGTTAATTACTTAATGTAATTTATTTAATTAAAGTAATTAATAATTAAAAATGTAATTAAGGGTCATTGATTTATATAATTAATAATGTAATTAAGGATTGATTAATTAAGATTAGTTAATCAATAATAAGTGATTAATTAATGATGTAATTAAAGATAAATTACTGTAATGGTTTAAGTTAATTAATTTGTAAAATTAATTAGGGATTAATTACTTAAAGTAATTAAAGGATTATTAATCAGGAATGATTAATTAAGATGGATACTTAGAGTAATGATTAATTAATTGGTTTAATTAATAAGCAGGATTTATAGAATGAAGTAATTAGTTTAATTCACTTTAAATTAATTAAATGATATAAATCATTGCTTAAGGATGGATGAATGAGATTGAATGTATTTCATTGTTTGATATCTCTGATGAGATATGATTGATATCTGATATGGATGTTTGGTTGAATTATAATGATAATGTGAATTATCTGTTGGGATGATAATGTAGATTATCTATTGAATTATCTATCTTTCTGTATATAGATAAGAATTGAATTGTTTTAACCTTAAAACAAATTGGCCTTAAAAGATACGTTTTGGATTTCGATGAGACCGGGATCGGGTTTCCGTATACCGGAATTCCAGGTCTGGAGACCCGAATACCACATCGATCCAAATTAACGATAGGTCGTGAATCTCAAGTGAAGATGAAGATTCAGAGTGCAAGGGTTATTGTCGTTAACTCTGAGGGTGATTCCAAAACGAGTGTAACGAGATAATGCCTTCGGTTTCGTTCGAACCCGGAACGAACTTGTATGGATTGAATGCTTTCAACACATCGTCAGGAGGGCGATGAGCATTCTAAGTGATGTGTTCTGATTTAAAGGTAAATCGTAGCCTCAAGCCTCATCAACCGGGAATGGCTAAAACAGGGGAGGTGCAGCAAGGCTTCGTGGGTAGCACCCACTGAGAGTAAGGTCATCCCTGTCTAGAGAGTTCCTTCTTTTATTTCGGCTTAGTGGTGCAGTTGGCGACGGCCATCTGTGGGGTGATTTTATTCGGAATTATCCAGTAAGGGATGGTTTCGGCTTTGTGTTGCAGGGGATTGGGAGTGATCCTCGGTACGGTGATCTAGGCCCCGTACTGTGACGGGCGGTACCCCGGTAGCCCTGCCATTGTATGGAATCCAAAATTTCAATAAGTGATAACGGACTTGATTGTATACTTATGTATGCTGGAATTTAATAATGTAACAATTTCGGCTATTTCATATTTATTTGAAAACCCTAGACCCTATTATAATACAATCGAATTTCCTATCAAATGTTTTGGTTATCGTAAGGTAAAAACTTTTCCGTGTTTATGTGCGGGAAGTCTTACGAGATACCTTTTCTTTCCAAATGGTTTTCAAAGTTAAACAAGTTTAACCTGTTACTCACACCAGACCCATGTCTGACCCAAGTTGTTTATTTCTGTTTTATAAACTCTTGGGTACTCAAATTTTTACGAGTAGTCAAGGGATTCAGGTTTAGCTTTGACGAATTGTGGAGGAGCAATGGAGCAGGAGGCTTCGGCGTTCGTAGATATAGTATTCCGCTGTGTTGATATCTGTGTTAGAGTCTTGTATTGTATTTGAGTTGTAATATATAGACAGATGTTTATAACTGTCTAGTATGTGTTGTATAGTTGTGTAAACTCTGATAAGTGTTGTATACTATGTAATAGTTTATGTTATTAATATAATTTATTCTTTCCGCTGTGAGATAGTTGTTGTTGTTTCTTTCTTTCTTCTCTTCTTTTCTATTTTCTACCCTTTCTTTCTTCATAACGATGCGACTTTCTGTGGAGAGAAAGTCGTGGTCGTTACACGGAGCGTCCCGCCAGAGGCGTTCCTTCATGGCATAGGAAGTTCCTTAGCATGACCATTTGTTGGAAATCCTTTTTCCAATACGAACCTTGTACTATTTTAGTTGTAGAACCTGCCATTTACTTATGGTTGCGCCCCACTGTTTAGATGGTTGCTATAGTAGGCATAGTGTGAAATGCCTATGTTGGCTAAGATTAATATTATACTTTCGAAATGTTTTTCTGCACTATGCACTAATAATAAATATCAAATGATTTGTTTTGCGTAGTAAGCATCTTTGACTATCATAAGGAGAAATCTCCCCCGATTCTGTGTTTGCATTGTGTGTGTGTGCGGGAGGCCTTATGGTAGTTTCACTTTCCAAAAGCATTGCGAATTGACTTTAAAAATTCTCTTGTTGTTCGTTTTTAAAGATAAACTGTTTTTGTTGCTCACACCAGTCCCATGACGGATCTGGAGTTTATTGTTTCTTTCCTAAACTCTGGGTGCTCAAAAATTTTCTACATGGGCAGTCTAGAGTTGGGTTTTTCAGATAGTCAGAATTAGTAGATTTTCTGGAGCTAGTTCAATCCTTGGGTATAGACTGCACTTGCTTATCTTGGTGCATCGTTATTGGGAGTTCAAGCTATTTCTGGATTGGCGCTTTGGAGATGGAGATTATCCGCTGCTGGTGTTATCTATTTTCTTTTCCGCTGCTATATCTCTGATGTATATTGATATTCATTGTATCACTCTGTTGTATCAGATATTGTATCAGATATTGTATATCAATGTATTATTCTTTTTCTTCCACTGTGTTATTTACTTAACTGTGTTATAAGCTCCGGCGACTGGGATTTGAACGGTCGAATCTAGGGCATTCGAGTACGATGTAAAGTACGGATGTCGATTTTCGAACGCAAAAAATTCGCAGACGTTACACCTGATAACCATTCTAGTAATTCTACTTGATATGATAGTGGGCCAATCTGCTCAAGAATGGGAAAAGATCCAATATATTGAGGTTCCAACTTCCCAATCCTTCAAAATCTTACTACTCCCCTCATCGAAGAGACTTACAAAAATACAAAATCTCCAATCGAGAATTTTAAATTTCTACGCCTTTGATCGGCGTAACTTTTTTTCCTGCTTTTAGCTTCCTTCAACTTGTTCCCGATCATATCTACCTTCTCTGAGGCTTCTCGAATCATATCAGGACCATACCCCAGTTGATCTCCGGTTTCAATCCAACATGTAAGTGATCTACATGGACGGTCATATAAGGCTTCATTTGGTGCCATGACAATACTTTCCTGATAGCTACTATTATAAGAGAACTCCATTAGATCATGCCTTTTTACGTTCCAATGAGACAACTATATATTTCCATACACACACACACACAGTCATTACATATGTAGGAAAATATAAGGAGATATGACAATGGACATCTAAATTAGGTTGAAGTTGAAAAATAAAATAAGTTTTATATTTTATTTTTGCTAGTATAAATTTTATGTACAATCTTCAACTTGATGATTACTCACACACAAATATATTTTTGGAAATTATCTTTTCAATATAACTATTTTGTAATAAATGTTTTTTCAAAGAAAAAGTAAAAATATCATTTTATAAAGAAAATATACTATTTCAACGAAAAATGAAGAAAACATTTCAATATCAAACATTTGGAAATTTTACCCCAGATGTCTATTTACGTTTCGTCTAAAATACAGTACAAATAGAACAAAATAGTTCATTTCCAAACGTGTAAAACTTTTACCCTAGACATTTGTCTAACTTTAATTTAAAAGAACATTTCAGTTCAACTCCAAACATTTGAACTTTTCATATTAGACGTCTAAATTGAATATATACGTTTGGTACGAAAATTCCAAGCGTCTGAGTGACTTGTTTTTTGTTCCTTTACTTTCTCATTTTTTTTATTCGTCCAGACATCCGGGTACTTTTACTCAGACTTCTGGACCTAACGAACAGAGATAGGTCTTCACAAAAATTCAAATTTTAAAGAGTCCTCTTCATTCCCAAGAGTTGTAATTATTCAAATGTTGCAACTACTGATTTACAGCCTTTCAAAACTGTATATAGAGTTGCGATTTCACTTTATAATTTAACAATACACTTTCTATCTTTCCAATCTATATTTACTTGTGATTAAAAATACTCTTAACTACTTACTTCCTAAAATTACATGTTCAAATCATCATCTTACGGAGATTATAGGAAGGGCGTACTCAAATAGACTTATCCGTGTTGTCTAAAACACAATTTGTCAAGAAATTTACTACCATTTGTAATCGAAGTCCTATTGAAGTTATTACATGCACGAAGTCCTGTTTGGTAGCTTAGGTGGTTTGTAATACATGTTCCTCTGGGTTAAGTGAGGTTGTTTGTTAGCTAATTCCAGAAGGTGTCTAGGACTGGACGTAAAAAGGGAAGTTTGAACCAGTATAAAAATCTATGGTGTCACTTTACTTATCGTAATTTTTATACTGCAAGTTTTATATAAAATTTATTTAGTAGTTATAATCATATCACCCGATCTATATAGACTTTCATTTGGTATAAGAGCAAGGCTATCATTTAACTGTAACACATTTTTTCGATATTCAAGTAATATGGATAATAATTCTACATTAAGCTTTGTTGAAGGTCAGTCTATAGCATGACCCCCATTATTTGACGGAATACATTACAATTATTGGTTAACTAGGATGAGGATTTATATACAATCACATGGGTACGACACTTGGAATATCGCTCAACAGGAATACACTATACCTACCGCTGCTTATGTATAATAGTCAAACACACAAAAATTAGAGCTACTATAAATACTAAAGCTATGAATATGTTGTTTGTTCTATGGATAAAAATGAATAACAGAGTTAGTGTGTGCAGCATATGAAATTTGGTGTACTCTCAGAATTACTCATAAAGGTACAAACAGGGTCAAACAAAGAAAAATTTAATTACTTAAAAATAAGTTTCAAAATTTTAGAATGAAACAAGATGAAACTATAAATGATATGTACTCTAGATTTCAGTATATACATCACTCACTTCTGGCACTAGGAGAAAATTACACTGATTTTGATATAGTTTTAAAAATCCTAAACTCTTTAGTGGAAAAGTGGGAACGAAAGGTCTTAGCTATTAAAGAAGCTAATGACATTTCTCACATTAAACCAGAATAGTTAATAGGAAATATCATTTCATATGAAGTGAATTTGCAGGCAAAACGAGTATAAGCTTAAGGTAGAAAAACAATTACATTCCAGGCAGAAAATGAAGACTCCAATGAAGATGATGAAGACATTGCATTTTTGGAAATTTTTTGAAGAAAATCTCTAAAATTCAAAAAGAATGAGAAGTTTGGCAACAATAGAAACAACAACAACAGTCTGTCAACATCCTCACTTAAATGCTATGAATGTGACAAAATTGGTCATATAAAAAGAGGTTGTCTAGAATGAAAGAAGAACAACTTCAAAAATAAGAAAGAAAAAATTTATAAGAAGAAAATGCAGGTATACACAGTAAATTAGGATGATTTAGACTCTTCTTCATCACCACATATTTGCATTGATTCCGAACAAGCAAATGTATGTTTCAAGGCTACAAATAACGATGTAAGTGAACATTCGTTCGATGATCTAATTGAGATAAATTTTGAGTTATTAGCTAAGCTAAAAGATCTGAATAGAAAATATAAAGATACGTTAGCAAAATTAAATAGAAGTGAACTAGAAATTGACATGATAAAAGATGAAATAAAAGTACTAGAAGGAGAACTAGTTAAAGCATAGGATTCTTAGACTAATATATCAACAAAATTCACTATGTTAAGTGATGAAATAGAAACTTAGAAAAATAAAAATGATATATTGACAGAAAATAATCACAATTTAAGTTCTAGTAATAAAATATTAGAATTAGAAATAGATAGCCTTATAACCAAGTTAGAAATCATTACTAAGAATGTTTCTAATTTTAATAAAGCAAGAGAGAATCTATTTAAAATTATAGAAAATTCACAGTCTACTTCTAGCAAAATGGTATAGGATATAACAAACCAAAGAAAAAATTTAAAACAAAAAATTATATATACTAATTTTAAAAGGAATAATAGTCGAAATAAACAATCAAATAAGTCTAAGACTATAAAAATTTGGGTTCCAAAGACTAACAATTATTTGATAAGAAGTAAGTATATAGATAATTTTATTGCAAATGTTCATAAAAGTTTAAATTTCATTTATAAAAGGAATTATAAATCTTATTGGGTTTGGCTTCCTAAGATCTAACTCTTAGGACCCTAGAAGAGATAGTGGGTACCAATATCATTTCAATATTTTTTGCAGGTACCTAGTAAAAAGAGAGGAAAATGGATACTCGACAGTGGTTGCCCCAAGCATATGATAGGGAACAAAGACATGTTAACAAATATTATCTACTTAGATAGAGATTCTGTTACTTTTGGAGATAACTCTAGGGGAGACGGCATTGGAAATGGTGACGTAAGCAACAACGATATATCTAATTCACCTTTTATTGCTAATGTTTTATTAGTTAAAAATTTAAAACATAATTTATTAAGTATTAGTCAATTATGTGATAAAGGTTTTGGTATATCATTCTTAAAAGATATATGTGAAATTTTCGATCAAAATAAAAATGTGATTTTCAAAAGAATTAAAGAAAGAAATATTTACATTTTAAATATGAATATCAATCACAATACAAATATTGGTTTAATAGCCAAGGATAATGATCTATGGATGTGGCATAAAAGATTCATTCATATTAATTTTAAAGCTATTAGTAAATTATCTAAAAATAATCTGGTAAAAGGTCTTCCAAAAATGAATTTCAAAGTAAATAATAATTTTTATGCTTATCAATTATGAAAACTAACTAAAACATCTTTTAAATCCAAAAAGATCATTTCTACACTACAACCGCTTGACTTACTACATTTGGATCTATTTGGTCCCACTAAAGTTCGATCTATAAATCATAATAAATATATTTTCGTAATTGTAGATGATTTTTCAAGATATACATGGACATTATTTCTGAAAAACAAAAGTGATACTTTTGACTCTTTTAAAAATTTTACTAAAAGAATTCTAAACTTCAAAAGTTTAAAAATTAAAAATATCAGAAGTGATCATGGTGGCGAATTTGAAAATGATCTCTTTGAATAATTTTGTAACAAAAAGGGTATTAGTCATAATTTCTCATTTCCTAGAACTCCATAACAAAATAGAGTAGGAGAAAAAAAAATCAGACATTATAGTAATGTGCTAGGACTCTACTTAGTGGTGATCAACTACCAAAACTTTCTAGGCAGAAGTCGTGTCTACTGCATGCTACGTCTTAAATCGTGTCACTATTCAACCTTTAACTAAACATACACCATAAGAACTTTTTAATGGTAGAAAACCTAATATATTATATTTATGAACTTTTGTATCAAAATGCTTTATATTAAATATAAAGGATCAATTATGAAAATTCGATCCAAAATCTGACGAAGAAATATTTATTGGATATTCAGAAAGAAGCAAAGTATATAGAATATACAACAGATGTACAAAAACTACAGAAAAAACATTACATGTATCATTTGACAAAAATTTCAAAAATAACAAAGAAGATTTTATAGAGCAACAAATTTCACAAAATTCACCTCAAAATATTGCACCTCGAAATGAAGAACAAATCACAAAAAATCTTATTGAAAATGTACTTAGAACTCTACCATGGATTTTAAAAGATCATCCAATTGAAAATATTAGTAGTTAAGTAAATACAAATGTCAAAACAAGACATAAATTAAATCAAATGGGTCATACTTCTTTTATATCTAATATAGAACCTAAAAATCCTAAAGAAGCTTCAATAGATGATTATTGGATTTTAGCTCTACAAGAAGAATTAAATCAGTTTGAATGAAATGACGTTTGGGAATTGGATTTAAGGCCAAATGATCAAATAATCAAATAATCATAGGTACGAAATGGTTTTACAAAAATAAAGCTGATGAAATGGAAATATAACTCGAAATTAGGTTAAATTAGTTACACCGAGATATAATCAAGAAGAGGGGATAGACTATAATAAAACTTTTGCTACGATAGCAAGACTTGAAGCAATACGAATCTTGTTAGCTTACTCATGTTATCATACTTTAAACTTTATCAACTAGACGTAAACAGTGCATTTTTAAACGGTTTTATTAAAGAAAATGTTTTTGTAGAACAACATCCTCTTTTCAAACAAGAAAAATTTCATGATTATGTCTATAAACTTAAGAAAGCATTTTACAGTTAATAACAAGCACCTCGTGCTTGGTATAAATGACTAAAAGGCTATCTTATAAATTCTGGATTTGAAATTTGAAAAGTTTATTAATCACTATTTATTAAAAGAGAAATGTAACAACCCAAAATTTAAGGAGGAATTAATAAATAATTATAAGTGAAAAGAAATAGTGTTTATAATTAGAATTCGTTTGAAATTAGTATTGAAATTAATTGGCAGTAGATATATGAAAATTTTTCAATTAAAAAGGGAAAAAGGAATTAAATTGTAATGATAGAGTTTGATATAAGAACTTGCATTTGTGTCAAAATGGAATGAACATTTTAAATAAAAATAAATACATGTTTTGAGATAAATAAATTAAAATTCTCATTTTTTGAATATATGTATGACTTTATAATTAGGGAGTTTGTTTTGTTACAAAGGAGAAAAAAAGGTATAACGGTGTATTTAAAAAGAAGTCATCCACTTTTATAAATTTAGATGATGATGTTCAGATGAGATGGGTTATTGTAAATAAGAGAAAATGTAACCATATATTTATAAAAAGAAGGCATTTAATAAAATAAAGATTATATTTTGAAAAGAAAAGCCAAGAATTTATTATGGAAGGATTACATTTCTTACAGAAAATATAAGGTATGTTATTTCTTTGTTAGTAAAGAAAAAGGGTCAGTTTGATTTTTAAACATAAAAACATTAATACCAATCAATTAATGTAGTTGATTGCTCAATTTAAAGGTAAAGAATTATAATACACAACATATATACACATTTGTGGGCATATGTTATTTATCTAATTACAACAGATGTGAATATGGAAAAAAATGTACACATAACAATTCACATATTATTTATTGA
Organism: Allium fistulosum; assembly: GCA_030737815.1. Classification (NCBI taxonomy): domain Eukaryota; kingdom Viridiplantae; phylum Streptophyta; class Magnoliopsida; order Asparagales; family Amaryllidaceae; genus Allium; species Allium fistulosum. The sequence continues at coordinate 1,286,622,549 of CM060904.1, forward strand.
ATTCAGATTTGAATATGTAGAATATTGACATGTTAGTTTACTTATTTCAGACGTAAATGTGGAAATATATTGATATGTTGTTTGTTTATTTATTTCAGATGTAAACATGTAGATTAAATAGGATGTTGAAAACTGAAATGAAACATGCAAATAAAGAGAGACACATGGAAATTTAATAAGATATAAAACGTCATAAATTAGAACTTAATTGAGGAGAAGAAAACATTATTTATAGTTTGTATATTATTGAGGGTGTAATTAATTAAATTAAATATAAGATAAGGCGCTAACAAGGCGCATTGTAAGATTTGACACAGCAATGAGTCAACAGAAGTTTCTAGAGATTTTAATCTACGGTTGAAAGCACACCTAAAACACTATAAATAGGACCAAAACTAACCTAGGTTTTCACTCTAAAATCAAAACCTAGCCTCCATTTCTCTATCTCAAATATTTACCTGTATTCTTCATTTATAAATATAATTATATTATATATGTACATTCAAATAAAAGATGGAGATTGTACAAATTAGAGGAGATTTCTAGAGAATTTTGGTTACTGTAAAAAAATTGGGATTCTAGCTTTTGTCTCAGGTGAGTGATTGTAATTATTTTAAGATTTCTTCAAGTAATTTAAATTAATAGGGTTTTCAATAGTTGTAGTTTTACTACGATGTTAGAATAGCCTTTTTATCAGTTTTAGATTTATTTTGCAGTCTATTCCTTTTTAGTTATTCTTTTTCAGTTAATTATAGTTTATTACTATTAAGCATAGCTTTTTATTTATTTACAGTATTTAAGTTTATTTACTGTTATTTATGGCGTTATTTACATCTTTTCTACCTTTTGTATTTTATGCAAGCATTTATTTTCTTTTTCTTCCATTTCTTTGCGTATGGATTAGAATAAATTAAACGCAAATACGGATTATATAAGTGAGAATATTGAATGAAGAAAATAAGATGTAAATTATAAAGACTGTAATAAATAATGGAATTGGACTGTAATATAAATGGAATTGGACTGAAATTATGCCTAATTATGACATTAATTGGACAGAATTAAAAAGAAATTGGCCTAGTCTTAACTTAGGATTATAACTAAAAAGAGAAAAAGATGAAAGAAGCTCATTTTCACACTTAAACCTTGGGTTAAGTAATAAGCATGATTATAACGTAGGTTATAATGTAACGACCCTGAATTTTGACATTGGAAATCAGAATATTTAATTGATTTTAAATATCTAGAAGTTAGTTTAATTTGAAATTCAAATATTAGAATGAATTTGGCAATTTAATTATTGAATTTAATTTACTGAAGTTGGGTAAAAATATTGTATCTTCAGTTTTAAGCTGATTAAAAAAATATTTTCAAGGCTTAGAAAATTCATATTGATTATACTGAAGATAATGGAACTTTCAGAATTGAATTTGAAAGTGTTTTGTTCAGTTTGAAATTTTATTGTTTAAATCGATATTTAAAAATAGCCTTCTGAGGCACAGTCTCGGAATTCGACGAAACTAGTTCCATTGGATCCGTAATATTGTATTATTATCGGATTTCAATTTTCGTAGTGTTTGGAGTTATAGTGTGATCGTACGGTAGATAAACGCGCTGAAAATTATATCGAATTCAATTTAATAACTGGTCCAAAAAGCTATTTTCTCCATACGATTGAATTAGGACTCGGAACCTTTTCCGTTGCGTTCAGAATAGCCGTATATCATTACGAATGCCTAGCGACACGCCTTGATAGGAAATTGAAATTTTTGGCTTCGTTTTCGAGTCGATTCGAATTTGAATTTGAATTAATAATATATATTGGTCACCAGTCAAAATAAAATCACATCAGAACTTTCTCGTTCCTTCTCCAACACGCTTCATTCTCACGTAAGAAAAAATATCTCTCAACCTTATCCTTTTCCTCAGTTAAAACATTTCGAAAGAAAAAAAATAAAACTCACAAGAAAAACAATGGCCGAATCGCTTTCGCTTAAAGGAAAATTGAATTCATCTTCTCAACGAATTCGAATCCGTTCAAAGAAAAAAATGGCGAGCGAATAAGAGGGGAACGCGAGCTCAGGCTCGGTGTCGAGGCAATGATGGGTTCTAGTTTTCTCGAGCACGTCGTCGTTCACATGGGGTGATGGGGAATCTCGCGAAGCACCTTAGGTCGTTGAGGACGAAGCTAGGTAAAGTCGGCGACTGTAGCAGTCACGATGTGGAGTTAGGGCGCGGCGATGCTCATGAACTCGATCTCGTTTGCGAAGTGGCGATGTCGCAGTTTGAAAATTCGCGATGGTCGATGGAGGAGTTTGAGGTCGTGGCTGCGCGCGCGATCGATGGTCGGAGCCGAGATTGGTGTTTCGATCTGGGTTCGTCAATAAGGTATTCGAACTTCATTTTCTCGATTTAATCTTGGTTACAGTGAAGGACATTTTTGTTGTTAATCATAGAATATATATATATATATAATAAATTAGATATATCTATACACATATTTGAATATGTACAGTGAACAGAAATAATTTCTTTTATTTATTTTGAAAACTATATATTTTTCAAAAGGAAATTTTCTAATTTAAAAATAAAAGCACTAGTAAATAAAAATAAAGCTATTGGTTAACTAAACTTATCAAATAAAAGAAAAATTAATTTGTTCGACTAATTCGAATATTAATAAATCTTTATAATGTTTATACAAGGTTTAATACAATGAAGAGATACAAACTGGAATGGAAAATGGATTGCAAAATAAAAGCAAAGGTGAGATCTTCTCACTCAAATTAAAATTTGAACTGTAGTTATTGATTGACTGTTTGGATGTGGTAGTATATATAGCAGTATATATATATATATATATTTGGTGATTGATTTCCCGCATTATATAGCGGATGAGACCATATGCGCCGCATAATAGCGGATGATATTTTATAAATCCCATATACCGCGATATTCCACCTCGAAGTGGAATGGGTATTTAATTGTGTGCTAACATCTTTTGATGCAAGGAAACAGGTTGGAGGGATCCAACTAGATTCCTCAAATTATATGAATTTGTTTCATATGTTGTATGAATTTGTTTCATATGTTGTGTGATGAATTATTTCAAAATCTGCGAATGATTATATTGGTGATTGAATTTGTTGAAGGCTATAATTTAGCCGAATGTATTTTTGGTATCGTAGGATACCAGAAATAAATGAAATTGGATTTTTGAAATTAAAGTTGGAAAATTTAAGTAAATTCTTTTTGAAAGAATTGGGTGAATTTAAAAGAAGGAATTTAAAAGCATAAAGTTGATTTTGGAAATCTTATCGAATTATTTCCGAAATATGGGAAAGGATATTAATACATGAATTTTGAATAATATTGTTTAAAAGTAGAAGAATTTATTGGAAATGGAATTTTGAATAATTTGGAAAGAATAAAGGGATTTGTTTTAAAAGGTGATAAATTTGTTTGAAACCCATTTGACAATTAATCTGGTATTGGAAAATAAATTTTTGGGAAATTAATAAGATAATTGATTTGGTGTTTGAATGAAAATTTATTTTGTGCTGAAATAAACTTAGAAATCAATTTGAAATTGATTTAGTGTTTGGGAAATAAATTTGGAAATCGATTTGTAAAATGATTTGGTATTTGAAATAAATGGAAGAATCAATTTGAAATTTGATTCGGTGTTGAAACAAATTTAGAAATCAATTTGTAATTGATTTGATGTGTGAAAGTGAATATTTGAAAAAAACGTATATAAGTGGATATCTGAAAATTTAATTTCATAGTGGAAATAAATGATATCGTGAATTTTATCCCACGAGTGAAAATATGATTTGAAATTTGTTTTCAAAGTGATGAAGTGTGGAAAAGTGATTTGAAATTTGTTTTCAAAGTGATGAAGTGTGGAAAAGTGATTTGAAATTTGTTTTCAAAGTGATGAAGTGTGGAAAGTGATTTGAAATTTGTTTTCAAAGTGATGAAGTGTGGACAATATATATCTTGTGAAGATATTTTGAAAATAAATAATTTGGGAAAATAATTTAAATACGTTGATTGATGTGAATTCTGTTTGATAGTTAAATAACCGACTATCAATGTTTGCCTTTGAAATGGCACTTGAATTTGTTTTTAAAAACAAGCGCTCATTATTCGGTTTAGCCGGGAGAGGACTTTATGTCATATAACCCATTCCGAATAATGATACGACGTTGTGGATTGCAATTGAAGACCGGGTGTTTGCGAGAACGATAGGATAACCTATCGATTGTCTCTGCACTGAGTTTCTCTAGTATAGAGATCTCCATATGTGATGGGGAGTCCGATCGGGATTGTGGATACCCAAATTGCAAGGGCTTCTTTGGAAGTACCTTCGGTTCTGTTCGAACCTGGAACAGACTTGTATGGTTGTATGTCTGAAACTACACTTTGAGATATAAAGCTGATTTCTTTCAAATACATTTCTGTTGGTGGCCGAGAATTTATTCTCTTAGCTTAACACTCTTCTCTGAGACGTACGAGCTTAGAGGTTATGTAGTTGAAGGTTACCAGTGATATACTCCCAATTTGGTAGTGTGGCATGCTAAGTGTTGCTGTGTGTTGCTGATCATTTGTTGATCATTTGTTGATCAAATCATGGCTTTCGTGTAAAGCGTAGCTTTATGGACGAGACCTCAACGGACCTCACACCCCGGAAATGGTCAAAACAGGAAAATGCGGCAAGATTATGAGGATCGCTCCCTTTAGGGTATGACATTTCCTTTTGGAAAAATGTGGTATCATGGTATGGAGCCCAGATGCTATACCTGTGTGGTGGCATCAATCTTATTTACTGTGTGATTGTTGCTTTGTGATCGAGGCGCCTCGGATAAAGGTCCCAAAGGACCGGGGGGTGGCATACTCGAGTAGTAGTTACCTAGTTACAGAGGTAACCCGGCCTTGTGTTGGCAGAGATCCGGGTAGGTTCTCGGGACGTCCCTCCAGAGGCGTACCCATATGGTAGTAGGAAGTTCCTTAGCCTGAACATTTGTTGGAAATCCAATTTCCAATACGAACCCTGTACGATTTTAGTTGTAGAACCTGCCATTTACTTATGGTGGCCACCACTGTTTAGATAGTAGCTATAGTAGGCATAGTTCGAAATGTCTATGCTGGCTAAGATTAATATTATACTTTCGAAATGTTTTCCACACTAGACATTAATAATAATATCAACTGATCTTTCGTAGTAAGCATCTTTGACTATCATAAGGAGAAATCTCCTCCAATTCTGCGTTTGCATTGTGTGTCTGGCGGGAGGCCTTATAGTAGTCTCATTTTTCAAAAGCATTGCGAATTTCTTTTATTTTCTTTGTGGAAAATAACTGTTTTACGATCTCACACCAGTTACCATGACTGACTCGGAGTTTATTGTTCCCTTTCTAAACTCTGGGTGCCCATAATTTTCCACACGGGCAACCTAGAGTTATGTTATCAGGATATTCTGGAGCTTTGGAGACGAGCTGGATGGCGAGACGTACACTCGTACTTATTTATTTATTCCGCTGTGTATTCTGTGTAGGGACAAGTTTATAACTGTCCATTGTTGTAACTCTGATGATATATGTATAAACTGATATAGTTCTTTGTGATAAATTTTATTTATTCATCTATTATATATTGTTCCGCTGTGAATGTGAGATTCTGATATTGTTTCTGTTTCTATTTTTTCTTTTTTTCTTTCTTCTTCTACTTCTACCTCTTCTTTTCAACCCTAATGATTCGGTTTTCGGCATTCGATTGTGCGGCATTTGTTACAGTGGACGTATTGATGTCGACTTCCGAGCGTCGAAAGATCGTATCGTTACATTATAATAAGAAAAAGAACAGAATGAGGCTTATTTCAAGACTTAGGATAAATTAATAAGCAAAAGTAGCAAGAATAATAGTAAAGGCATATTCAAATAATTTATCTAAGTTAATAAGCAAAGATAGAAGTAGGATCTGTACCGGTAGCATTTCCCTTATGCTATTTAGGGTAGATAGGCAATCAAAAGTTAAAGAGGAAGATGCGTACCGGCAACAATTCCCTTATGCTATTTAGGGTAGATGGGCGATCAAAAGTTAAAGAGGAAGATCTGTACCGGCAGCATTTCCCTTATATTGTGTAGGGTAGATAGGCGATCAAAAGTTAAAGAGGAAGATCTGTACCGACAACGTTTCCCATATGCTATTTAGGATAGATAGGCAATCAATAATTAGAAGTCCGAATCATGGACAAGGGGCGCAACTAGATTTTGTTTAACAGGGACCAGTACCAATAGCATCCCCTATTATTTCTATGGATACGGTGATCTCACATTAGCCTGAAGTGAGATGAGGGTACGCTTATGTTGTCTAGGGTAAATAAAAGGTCAAAAGAGGGAGCAATAGATAGTGCGAACCGACGTTGACCGAGAGTGCGGCATCGATTAGGGGAGATAAGTCGCTATTAAGTTCCAAAGCGCTTAGTAGGTGTCTTCCGTAGACACTGGTGTCTTCCATAGGGTCTGATCCGTAGTAGACACATTAGTAGGAGGCCAATAAAAGGGTATAATTAGGACTTCAGCCTAATTAAAGTAGGATTGGGAATTCAGCCTAATCAAAGTAGCTAGCAAGGACAAGTGCAAACAATCAAAGTTAACCTATCTTATAATTTGAGCAATATTTAATCGTATTTATTTCCTGTTTATCTCTTTTCTAGTTTCTTTGTTTCCCTTATTTATGCTAGAGCTGTTGTAGAGTCTATTACTTCTATCTTGTTTAAAGACTCTAGTAATTACTATCATTCACCAGACTTTTAGACTGACCCACTCCTCTATTTTCCCCCTTTTCCCCCGATAGGCAATCAAGGGAGAATTTAGTCGATTGCAGTTGCTCAGAGGTTTCTTGGAGAAGATTTCTACCATGTATTTCTTTTATTTCAGCTTTAGTTCGTTCTGTGTACTGGCTTATTATGACGGATATTTTGTACTCTGATTTTTTGAGACTATGAGTTTTTTTTATATCATGTGGCATATTGGGTTTTGAGACATATATGTTGTATTTTGTATTTAACTTATTTGGTTTATGAAGCAAAAGTGAGATTTTGTTTTAAATAAGTTATATCTTTAAGTTTCTATGGTTTTTACCTATTTTTTTTTTTGTGAATCATAGTCTCTATTAGCTTTAGTTATACCTACAACGCACCACGCCTTTTAATGTGTCCTTTTGGGTATATTAAGGGCTGTGGGGTGTTACACTTGGTATCAGAGCCTAAGGTTACAAGATTCCTATAAAAAATTTAAAAAAAGTAAAGTATTTTTCAAAATAACTGGTTTTAATAGTATTTTTCAGAAAAGAAGCTCTTTAATTTAGAATTAGTTCTCAAATAATAATGAGTTTTTCTTAAAAATCCCCTCAAAGTCTAGTTCAAACTCCTTTCGATTACGAAATATCACACTCTTCCATCTCTAGTTCTTTGGTAAGTTGTTTGCACTTAGACATCTCTTTAGTAGTAGACCCCATTGTTATTTCAAACCCCATAGGAGGATCGACACACTTGTCTATGATTTGTAGGGGTTTGAAAATTTTTATATTAGGCGTACAGTTTGATTGTGATGCCTATGTACTGGGATTTTCGGGGTATGGGATGGTTTTGGGGATGGATTGGTTATCCACTTATGGTGCGATATTAGACAGCGAGAAGGGAGTCGTTAGATTAGGGAAATGTAGTAGACAGACTCTCGATGTTTCTTGCGACCCATAGGGGTCAGTCATGTTGAGCTTCCTTTATTCCCTTGATTCATCACTATAAGAGCTGGATTTTTTTGCAGTTGTTAAAGATTTCCCAGACATTTTGAGGAGGTTATTTGTACACTTCGCATTCATCAGTTGAAGGCAAAATTCTTCAAGTGTCACTTTTGGAGTAAGGAAGTGCATTTTTTGGGCATAGAGAAGGTCAACTCATGGAAAGAGTTTGAGAAATGGTTTTGTACATTTATGTTCAGATAAATGGATTTAACGGTAGTGCATTGGAATAAATATGAACATAAAAGAGGAATAGGAGTAAAAGACTAGTAAGGAAATGAGATTTCCAAGATTTAGGAAGGATACTCTTAAGGTAGTAAGAAGAAAATCCACTTTATGCCTAGCCCGATAAAATGAAATAGTTAGAATTGAAAATTTGAAAAATATAATTGTCAATATTTTGGAAGAAGTAAATATTGGGTTTTTGAAAAAAAAGTGGTATGAAATTTAAATTGATTTTTATATAATGTAAATTTTGTTAAAAGTGAAATTCTTTTTGAAAAATTATAGAGCATATATAGCTCGCTGGTTTCTTTATAGGTAAACAAAGATTTTAAATATAAAAGCCTAGAGTGTATTAAGTATCGAAAGCATATGTTACAACATTTATTGTTGTAATAGATGCTTTCATGGAAAATAAAGGGAGCATAGGCTATAACACTATTGTTATAGCAGGTGACTCCAAAAGGAAATGTTTTTACATAGTATATGTGGTTTATTAGTGTTTTTTTAATTAATTCATAAACTAGAATTTTTGGGTTGTAGTAACGGTGTTTTACGCAACATCTGTTTTAAACCCAAATAAAAATGAATTTTAAAAGGATGATTTATACGAGTAAAAATAAAAGTGATTTGTAAACTACACTTATTATAAGGAAATGTTTTTGGTTATGGGTATATTAAAGCAGTTTTGGAGGTGAGTTTTTCTGAAAAGAAAAGAGTAAGTTGGATATTAGAAGATTTCTATCGTAAGGGAATGTAAATTAAACATACTTTAATCTATTGGAATGAAAAAATATGTAATGGTATAATTTTCTATGAAACCAGTAAAAATGTTTTGTGCAAGTTACAAGGAATACATGAAAGAGATGTAGAAGGTATGAGAAGTAACATATTTTGTATAGCCTATTTCGAAAAGTATAAAATAAGTTCCTTGTAGTTTCACCTAAACATGAAGTCCTCTTTTAAAAAGGTTCATAGAAGATTTTAGCATTGATAATTTCTCATAGGAGAAAGTAGTTCCAGTACATTAAGGTATGAGACTGTTAGGTATAATTAGAAGATGTTTTGAAAACACATAAGGATAATTTAAGATATTCTAAAAAAAATAGTTTGGTGAAAAAGTAAATAAGTGTTTGGAAAACTTAATAAAAGTAAATTTTGAAAATTCAAATTTTTATAGAAAACTAAAAAGGTCTTTAAAAGAAAACAAGGAATAAGTTTTGGACTTAAAAGTTTTTCCCTCTAAGTTTGGGAAATAATGTAAATTCAAAAAGCTATGAAGATGCAAGTCTAGAAAGATAAGATTTTAAATAACCTAGTATTTTTGAATTTAATAGAAACTTAAAGATAACACTTTAAAGACAAATGTTTAGGATTTGATGTTTTAAAAATTTAGAAACCTTAATTTTTAAAATGGAACTATAAACACCGAACCAAACTCCTAAACGTGAAGTAGATAGGAATCATTTCCTAGGTGTAACGGAAAAGGTGTAAGGCTACAAAGGAGACACCAGTAATTACTTTTGGAAGTAATAATGGAGTTTGCGTAAAGTGTATAGGACCCTGGTAAGAACCCGGGAATGTTGATTCATGTGAGCAAACTAAAGAAGAATAGTAAAATGGAGTTAGTAAAATTATAAGACACACATGGTTGAGAATGGATATTCCCGATTTTGGAAAAACTTGGAAAAAACATATTTCTTTAGTGGAATTCACATAAGATAGTAGTTCTCAAGCTAGCATTGGAATGGCACATTCCGAAGCTCTTTATGGAAGACCGCGCAATTCGCTTTCGTGTTGGATAGAGTCTACAGAGGTTAAAAAGACTTCGGAGAAGATTAAATTGATAAGGAAAAAATGCGTACTGCTTATCCACATCTCTCTTTGATAGTAAATTTTGAATTTCCTATTTACATCTTTAGTTTTGAATAGGTTCTTTCCTTTATCATCCCTTGGGAGGGTAGAACTTAGGATTTAACTTATGGATGATAGGATTTGATGTAAACATGTTATTAGAACATGTAATGTATGATGGATGCGAGTGGTTGCAAGTGTTTGCTGGTGGATGCTAATGGACGCATATACTTACACTAGGCACTATTATCTTTTAGGGATCGGCCTAACTAGGACATTAGAGCATATGCATATGGATGTGTGCGCATTTGCATTTTATTTTATTCCATGGTTGCTATAAATGGATGATTATCATATGATTGTTGTAATTGATTGCTCAATTTAAAGGTAAAGAATTAGATTACTAATTAATACACAACATATATACATGTTGTGGACATATGTTTTATCTAATTACAACAAATGTGAATATGGAAAAAAAAATTAGACATAACAATTCACATGTTATTTGATGAATTCAGATTTGAATATATATAATATTGACATGTTAATTTACTTATTTTAGATGTAAATGTGGAAAGAAATTGATATGTTGTTTATTTATTTATTTCAGACGTAAACATGTAAATTAAATGGGATGTTGAAAACTGAAATGAAACATGCGAATAAAGAGAAACGCATGGAAATTTAATATGAAATAATGTGTCACAAATTAGAAATTAATTGAGGAGAGGAAAACGTTATTTATAGTTTGTATATTATTGAGGGTGTAATTAATTAAATTAAATATAAGACAAGGTGCTGACACGGCGCATTGTAAGATTTGACACAGTAATGAGTCAGTAGAAATTTCTAGAGATTCTAATCTACGGTTGAAAGCACAGCTAAAACACTATAAATAGGACCTAAATTAACCTAGGTTTTCACTGTAAAATCAAAACCTAGCCTCCATTTCTCTCTCTCAAATATTTACCTACATCTTTCATATATAAAATAAAATTATATTATATATGTACATTCAAATAAAAGATGGAGATTGTACAAATTAGAGGAGATTTCTAGAGAATTGTGGTTATTGTAAAAAAAAGATTCTAGCTTTTGTCTCAGGTGAGCGATTGTAATTATTTTAAGATTTCTTTAAGTAATTTAAAATAATAGGGTTTCCAATAGTTGTAGTTTTACCACGATGTTGGAATAGCCTTTTGATCAGTTTCAGATTTATTTTCCCGTGTATTCCTTTTTAGTTATTCTTTTTCGGTTAATTATAGTTTATTACTGTTAAGCATAGCTTTTTATTTATTTACAGTATTTAAGTTTATTTACTTTTATTTATGGTGTTATTTACATCATTTTCAACGTTTTGGATTTAATGCAAGCGTCTATTCTCTTCATCCTCCTTTTCTTCGCGTATGGATTAGAATAAATTAAACGCGAATACGGATTATATAAGTGAGAATATTAAATGAATTAAATAAGATTAAATTATAAAGATTGTAATAAATAATGGAATTGGACTGTAATAAATAAATTGGACTGTAATATACAAGGAATCTGACTGAAATTATGCCTAATTATGACATTAATTGGACTGAATTAAAAAGAAATTGGCCTAATCATAACTTAGGATTATAACTAAAAAGAGCAAAAGATGAAAGAAGATTATTTTCACACTTAGACCATGGGTTAAGTAATAAGCATGATTATAACGGAGGTTATAATAAGAAAAAGAACAGAATGAGGCTTATTTCAAGCTTAGGATAAATTAATAAGAAAAAATAGCAAGAATAATTGTAAAGGCTTATTCAAATAATTTATCTAAGTTAATAAGCAAAGATAGAAGTAGGATCTGTACCGACAACATTTCCCTTTTACTATGTAGGGTAGATAGATGATCAAAAGTTAAAGAGGAAGATCCGTACCGGTAGCATTTCCCTTATGTTGTTTAGCGTAGATAGGCGATCAAAAGTTAAAGAGGAAGATCCGTACCGACAGCATTTCCCTTATGATGCTTAGGGTAGATAGGCGATCAAAAGTTACAGAGGAAGATCAGTACCGGCAGCGTTTCCCTTATGTTGTATAGGGTAGACAGGCGATCAATAATTAGAAGTCCGAATCATGGGGATTTGGATAAGGGGCGCAACTAGATTTTTTTTAACAGGGACCGGTACCAACAGCATCCCATATTATTTCTATGGACACGGTGATCTCACATTAGCCTAAAGTGAGATGAGGGCATGCTTATGCTGTCTAGGGTAAATAAAAGGTTAAAAGAGGGAGCAATAGATTATGCGTACCGACGGTGACCGAGCGTGCGACATCTATTAGGGGGGATAAGTCGCTATTGAGTTCCAAAGTGCTTAGTAGGTGTCTTCTGTAGAGACGGGTGTCTTCTGTTTAGGGACCATACGGTCCGATCCGCAGTAGACACATTAGTGGGAGGCCGATCAAAGGGTAGAATTAGGACTTCAGCCTAATTAAAGTAGGATTGGGAATTCAGCCTAATCAAAGTAGCTAGCAAGGACAAGTGCAAACAATCAAAGTTAACCTATCTTATAATTTGAGCAATATTTAATCATATTTATTTCCAGTTTATCCCTTTCCTATTTTCTTTTTTTCCCTTATTTATGCTAGAACTGTTGTAGAGTCTATTACTTTTATCTTGACTAAAGACTAGTAATTACTATCATTCGCCAGACTTTTATTCTGACCCACTCCTTTATTTTCCCCTTTTCTCCCCCCATATGAAATCACGGAGAAGTTAGTCGATTGCAGTTGCTCGGAGGTTTCTTGGAGAAGATTCTACCATGTATTTCTTTAATTTCAGCTTTAGTTCTTTCTGTGTACTGCCTTATTATGAGGGATATTATGTACTCTGATTTTGAGACTATGAGTTTTTTTTATATCATGAGACATATTGGGTTTTGAGACATATATGTCGTATTTGGTATTTGACTTATTTGGTTTATGAAGCAATAATGAGATTTTGTTTTAAATAAGTTATATCTTTAAGTTTCCGCTATTTTTACCTATTTTTGTCTTGTGAATCTTAGTCTCAATTAGCTTTAGTTATACCTATAACGCACCACTCCTTTGTATTCGACATTATATTCATATCTAAAAGAAAATTTATGCAATGAGTTCTCGAAAATAATGAAAAATGAATTCGAGATGTCTCACATGGGGGAACTCTTATATTTTCTCAGTTTACAAATAAAACAACTAAGCAATGGTATTTTTATTAGTCAAGAAAAATATTATACCAATTTAATAAAACATTTTGGAATGGAAAATACATCTAGTAAACCAACACCAATGAGCACTACAGTTCATCTTAATAAAGATGAAAATGGTAAAAATATGGATCAAAAATTATATCGAAGTATTGTAACGCCCCACCTCAATACCCACGCTAGCCAAGGACACTACGATGTAGTGCTGTCAACTAGCACGGAGAATAAGGCTGTTGAGGAGCGACCATCCATGTAATTGATTATCACACGGTGGCTATAAAATAATCTTCGGAAACAAACATAGAATTAAACATAACACATAGCAGTCACAGACATCCATATCACAAAGGCGGAAGAAGATATGAATATATAACTAACACATGAAAGTGTACATCAGAGTAGTGGTCAAAAAGTTCCACAATAATACAAAAGAATAGCAACACGTGCTATACCAAAAGAATACAACTATGAGTCCATATCTCAGGTGTATACAACAAAAAAGTGCTAAACTAAATAGTCAGCCAAAAGTCAGAGTAGCAAATCCCGGAAGGAAGTCAAGCAGAAGCACCTGTAACATCTCGGTCTGACCCGAGTATTATTTAAGAAAATAATAAACGGATCAGTCTAACTATAAATATCAGATGACATGATATATAGTAAAAGACATGGCATAAACATAGAATATCCATACTGGCATACTACTATAAGTATGAAAATGATGATCAACAGGAGATCAACCGATGAGAAATGATCAATATCACGAGAATCTTCTCAAAGATCCAAAGAGGGCATCATACCCTAAACTTGTACTCATAACAAGTCAATGACATAAAAATCCAGAAATCAAACAAGAAATCCAGAAATCATAAAAAAGAGAAAGAGGCCTATCACATGATGGTCCGAAGACCATGGGGAGCTACCCCATATGTGTGAGTCGGAATCACACTGATTGAGGCCTAGGCTAACCAAAAAGCAAAAAGGTATGTGTGAATGGAATCACACAAGTGGTGTCTAGCCTAACCTCGCAAACAAAAAGATATGTGTGAGTCGGAATCACACTACTGCGGCCTAGACTAACCTTGCGGACAAAGAGATGTGTGTGAGTCGGAATCACACTTCTGCGGTCTAGTCTTACCTTGCAAACAAAGAGACATCGCACAATTGCTAGTCTAAATCATAAAATGATCATCATGATCAGCGAGAAGTGTCAATCACACCAAGCTAGTAAATATATGAGTTTAGCTTCATGTCCCATAACCACTTGCTTAACTTAAATATTTACGAACAAGCTGTAAATCTTCACTAGAAAATTGTCACGAAAAGGGTTCAATCGAACAAGTCCAAGAGCTAACCGACGAAGTGAACGCAAGCGTTTCATACCACTCGTTTTACTAAGTCGTTTAAGTCGATTTCTCGTTCGAGTGAAGTAAAGGCTTGTATATACTAGTAGATTGAAAATCGGTTTGAGAAAACGAACTTTAGATATTTAAAATAGTGTTGAAATCGCTTTGATGAAAGAGTTTTAATATTTACTATTAGTATTGAAACCTTCATATATCTTTAAAGTGACAAGTCATAAAACAATTGTAGAACAAATCAATTCACGTTCGAAGACGTGAGTAAAGTCCAAAGAAGTCAATCCCAAAACCATCAAAGTAGAAATTCTGATAATTGTTTTTTAGAAGAGATTGCCTACGTAGAGTAATACGGGGTTCGACCTACGACTTATAGAGTAATACGGTACGACCTAGTGAAGGCAAGCGGTCCAGCGACCTAAGGAAAAATAGGTCATACGACCTAAGGAAAATCGCGAACTAAAAAAAAACCAAGTGTAAGGTCGGCGACGACCTACGAGATATACTGGCCGACCTAACTCGAGCGACTTAAAGACTTAGCAGGGTCGAGCGACTTACGAGCTACGACCTAAGGTGATGAGGGGCGTTAGGTCGGAGACGACCTAACACTTGACTCGCGAACGACTTATGGAAAAGAAGCTTAGGTCGGAGACGACCTACGAGATAAGCCAGTGCGAGCGATCTAAAGTTTGCCTGGGGGATTATAGGTCGGCAACGACCTAACGTTTTGCCTGGAGTTTATAGGTCGGCAACGACCTAACGTTTTGCCTGGAGTTTATAGGTCGGCAACGACCTAACGTTTTGCCTGGGGATTTTAGGTCGGCAATGACCTAAGACTTAACAAAATTCGAGCGACTTAGTGGTTTGCCTTGGAATTTTAGGTCGGCAACGACCTAAGAAAGTGGAGACTTTTCAACACGCGAGCAAGCAGCCTGGACGACCTAAGGAGTTAACTCGCGAACGACCTAAAGCCTTTAACTCGTGAACGACCTAGGCCTTTAACTCGCAGGCGACCTAAGTCTTTAACTCGCAGGTGACCTAAGACTTTAACTCGCAGGTGACCTAAGACTTTAACTCGCAGGCGACCTACGACCTATGGATGGGCGACCTAACTCCGAACGAGCTAAAAATGGCCAGAACGACCTAGTAGCAGTTTTTTCACCAAAATCACTAAAATTTGGAATTTTTCGCCAATCCAATCCAAACCAAATGCAACAAACATGCTAAAGTGATGAGGAATCATTCCCAACAGTCCAATGACGATTATAGGCAAGATGTGAGATCAAAAATCTCACCTTTTCACGGAATTTGATGAAGATGGAGATTTGAGAGCAAAGCAAGAACACCAACAAGCTTGAATCAATGGTCTTCACGTGAATTTGATGTTGAATCTCGGATTTGCAATAGAATTTGTGTTTGGAGTTTTAATTTCCACTTCCAACCACCATTTTTGACAAAGCTTGAAGTGTTTTGATAGAGTGAGGAAGATGGTTGGGCTGAACTAAAGGGGTGCAGTCCAAACAAAAGTCAAAGGCGGGAAAAAGTGTTGAAAATTTCACTATCTCCAAACATATCGAAGTTTACACTCAAAAAGATCGCAAACGTCATTTTGAACTCAATGGGGGTGGTCTCGAGTCCTAATTTGACCGTATGCAAAAAGTAGCTTTTCGGACTAACATCCGACTAACGATAAAATATTTAAATAAAATATTTAAATATAGAATCGATAGATATGCGGGTTGTTACAAGTATGATTGGGTCTCTACCATATTTAACCCCTAGTCGTTCTGATATCATGATGAGTGTCTGTCTATGTATACGGTTTCAAGCAACCCCAAAGAATCACATTTGCGAGCCGCGAAACGAATTCTGCACTACTTAAGCAACACTAGCAACTATAGCCTCCTATATTCGAAAGAATGTCCTTTCGAACTCGTATAATACAGCGACGCGGATTTCGGAGGATGTCAAACGAACAGGAAGAGTACGAGTGGTACCTGCCACTTCATTGGTGGTATCGGACAGTCTCTAGTATTATGGTTTATTAAAAAGAAAAATTGTGTTTCCTATCAACGTGTGAAGCGAAATACATGTCTGCTGCTTTGGCTTGTGCGCAAGTGATATACATGCAACAAACTCTTCGTGAGTACTGGATATACGTTAATAAATCTCCAATTTTCTATGATAAGACAAGTGCTATTAACTTATTGAAATACCCAATCTTGTACCAAACATATTGATATTCGTCATCACTTTCTACGTGATAACATGGAAAAAGACATTATATCGTTTGAGTTTACATCTTTCGAAGATCAATCGCGGACATTTTCACCAAACCACTAAGTAAAAATTCATTTATTAAACTAATACGTAAACTTGGTATTGTATCGCTACATGAGTTATAGTAAGTTTTTTGACATATTAAAAATTGGTTACCACTTCCACAAGCCTCATAACCATTAAAAGTTTGCATAGACATTAACTCAAATATATATTATCCATTAAAAATATTAGAAAGCATAAACTTAGGAAATAAAAAATGCTTCCTACAAAATAGGAAATATTCTCAAATTTAACAAATTCATACTGTATATAAACAACAGTTCCATTTTAACTAAACTCATATAGCATATCATAAATAAATTTCCAAATGGATTCCGGCTATGATTCAACTTACTCCGAAATTGAATATAGTTCACCATCTTCTAAAACTAATCATTCAACTCCAAACAAAACAACTCCATCATTAAATAAATCATCTTCGGTTAATATCATTCCATCACCTTCATATCACTGTAACGATGCGCCTTTTTGACCATCGAAAGTTGACACCAAACACTACCACTGTGTTCCAGTGTCGCGCATTCAATCGAAAAAAGGGCAGATTGTTAGGGTAAATAAAAGAAAAGAACAGAGAACAAAGGAAAAATAGAATCTCACAGTGAAATCGACAACATATATAACAAGGACGGTAGAAACTGTCACTCCAAAAATACAGAGTGTATAAGAGTTAAAAACGAACCTTATCAGCTAGACAGTTTTAAAATCCTGACCTTACAAATGATGATAAGGATACTATATAATACAGTGGAAAATAAAACACTACGATAGGTGAATCTCTAGCCCCCCTCCAAGATCTCCACAGCACCAAAGTCAACTTAGGGAAATACTTGGTCTGACGCGAGCTTTATAAATAAATAACATCCGGATCAGTCTGGAAATACCAGCGTGAGATAATTCAAGTAATGGGGAACATATAAAAGTTCTGTGAGACTACGCCGTTAACACGAAATAGGTTTTTACCTGACAAGAATAACATCCATACAGGTAAGAACGGAAATAATCATCGGGAAACAAATCCAAATATGAATGGTCATAATTAATATTAAAACCAGATTTGAAAGAATGAAAATAGTCTGAACAAAATCAAAACTAGGTAGAATGGATAAAACAAGATAACGGTCCAAATTTGATTGAATGGACTAAATAAGGTGACGGTCCAAACTTGATAGAAATTGACTAAATAAGGTAACAGTCCAAATTGATAAAATGGACTAATCAATGCTTAAACGTTGCGAAGAGTGGTTGATTCTTCCTGTGGCATTTTAAAGATAAACAGATTCAAGGATTCAAATCAAATATGGAAAGGAAATTTTCCAATAAATGACAAGGAAGGCGTACCCCTTGAAGTATACCTCTAGAAATATATTCTTGAGCTCGGCCACATGTTGTGTGACACTTCTCGAAAATGTTCCCGCCGGACCCCACCAAACCTTACCGAGAATCTGAATATTTCACATCTAAACTCAAACAATTTTTCGCGTGACGGTACACTAAAATCTGGATAAGATGTGAAATACCCTAATGGGAGCAACCCCACATAGCTGGACGTCCTTTCGTGCTTTTGGTTTAGTCATTTCGAGCAAAGGATAATAAAGCTCAAAGAGCAGCAAATCATTTTTAAGGTGACGATGCACCATGAAGGAAGCTAAATCCGATAATTAATAAATTAACAATTGGGGGTACTTAAAAACCATCGTATATGGAAATTATATATCATATATTTACCAATACTCATTGATTCCAAACAAGTGTTATCCCTCGATTGAAAATGAAGCCAGGCAAGTTGATGTAGTGTTACCTCTAAGCATCGCCTTGACGATATGTTAAACCTTTGAGATAGAAATGAGTCCAAGCCTCAACGTTTAGCGTTAAAAGTATGACTAGATCCATTCCATATAAGAGATATCAATTACGAAACTATTTTTCCATAACAGAAATCGAACTTTACTTTTAAAAACAGAACTGATGATTGATTTCTATATTATAGTATTGGTAAAATATTTTTTAAAAACATTCTTTTATAAGACAAACTTTATAATACTAAGTGTATTAAAACAAGGGTCAAAAACAATTATCGTTGAAACGTTGTTTACTGTAAACACAAAAATAATTTACACTTAGCTTTATTTATAAATAATCATATTTAAAGGATTTTCTCATTTATAAATCATTATTTATACATTTAAAACAATATTCATTACCCCAAAAGATAATAAAGCAATTTAAATACCTTTATAAATCTAAAAACAATATTAATCATCCCGAAAGATAACTAATCACATTTATAATCTCTTTCAAGTAAGCAAATCCATTATCTTTAATAAAATAGATAATTATTTCCGAACACTTTTACATTATCATTAAATTAACTTTTAAACCTTTATTACTTTAAAACACTATTATTATATTAGTTAATTTACTTAATTCACTTTTTATTAAATCAATTAATTAACTTTAAATATCAATAATTAAAAAGATTTATTTGATTCAAATAATCATTAGTTAAAAAGAATAATTCACCTCAAACATCATTAATCAAAATGATAAGTAAATTTTAATTACCATTAATTAAAACGATTAATTAAGTTCAAATAATCATAAATTAAGTGGATTAATTAAATTCAAACCTCAATAGTTAGGAAAATTAATTAAAACATCATTTGATAAAAAGATTTATTTAACCACATAACATTATTAATTAGAATCATTTAACTAAATTCCAAATATCATTAGTTAAAACAATTAGTTAAATTTAAAACAATCATTAATTAAATGATTAATTAAATTCGAACATCATTATTTAAAATGATTAATTAATTTTAAATGTCATTAATTAAAATGATTATTAATTTCAATTATCATTAATTAAAATAATTAATTAAACTCAAGAAATTGTTAGTTAAAATGATTAATTAAATATTAACTCACTTACATAAAACATAAACCAATTTTAAACATCATTTATTAAATTGGTTAATTAATCTCAAAACCATTAGTTAAAATGATTAATTATTTTAAATTATCATTAATCAAAATGATTAATGAATTTTAATATTCTGTTAAGCGGAAACACAAGCTCAAGTTCATACTATAGGGTTTTGAGGATGAAAGTCAATAAACGATAGTATAGCAAAATCGTTATAAAGACATTTAAACAAATTAAATGGAATATTTGGATTTATTTTCAGTTAACTATCGATATGACAGCACAGCGATGTAAATAAATAATTATTGGCAAGAAACCCCTTTAGGGTCTCTCTGTAGATTTTCCCTACAAAATAATGGTTATGGATAATATATATATAATCATATAGGTTCATAACGATCAAATTAATATGTCATCCATTTTCCAAATGAAAATTCAACCAAACAAAAAATTAAACAATTTAACTAACATCCAAGCAATCAGTAAACGTTTATAACATCGTAGATATGATAGAGTAAATTTAATGTGTGTTAAACTCACGTTGATTTTCATTTCCGTTAAAACATTCCGATGACTAAAACCGAATGATCGTCTGATTTTTAGCATAAATTTCAACAAGCTCCAAATCCAACCGAACCATGTCCATTGCGAAGAGCTCGACGACACGAGTCCAACGCAAAAAACGACGTTCGAATTCGACCTCGTATGAAGGAGTTATATACATTATAAGTTGTCGGATTTAAATAATTAAATTAAATTACTAATTACTTTATTTAATCTAATTACCCACTCTAACTCTTTCTTCTCCTCCAACAAAATCGTGCACAGTGATACTCAACCATGGCCATGCACGATCAATCCATGATATAAAGCTCTGATGCTCCATTTTGTGAACCGTCTTCGCCGTTGCGCTCCCCTTCGAAATCTCTACGTGTCCATACCCTCAACTCGTCACTCAACCAACCCAAAACGTTCGCGACCATCAGCCCCAACTCCTCGACCGTACACTGGGCACGTCCCAAAATATCACCAATCTCCTCCAAATAACGACTACAAGTGCTAAATGACATGCTAAACTCAAATCTAACATTAATATTTCAAATCCTTGACTAAATCTTGAAAATCATCCAACCCTTGCCTAATACCTCCATGTGACTTCACTGTCGAGCTTACCAAACCATGGACGTACATCTCGAAATGCACACCAAATCGAAATTCCCACCGAATTGAGATTTTTAATACTTGTTTCATGATTTTTAGATTTTTGTTGGATTCGATTTTGATTTTTGTAAATCAATTAAGGGGGAAAGCTCTGGTTTCTTGTTAACAAGCCACGCTATATAAGAGAAAAGGTATGGTCTTGTTGTACGTAGAGGTATGGCTTGAATAGTGAAGAGCATGGGCTAAATATGGCTGATATATATTGTATATATTATTTAAATTTAAATTATCAAGTTATACAACGTCCGAAAATTCCGAACTCCAAACGAGACGTGCCGCCTAGCATTCTATATGTTATGCCCCTATTTCGAACACAATGGAACTAGTCCCGAGACCTAATTCGATCATATGTAGAAGATAGCTTTTCAAATCTAATTATTATATTAAATTTCCGATATCAATTTCAATGCGTTTCAATCTCGCACGACCAAACGATACGTCTGATCGCCATGAAATTCGACGGCATATTATAATTCACTACTATAGATTCAGTAAAACTAGTTTCATCGAAATCTGAGACAGTGCCCTGGAATGACAATTTCCCAGATTTAAATATCGTTTTATAATTGATTATCGGTATTTATTCGATCTATTTATATTTGTAAATGAATTTACAAATTGAATTCACCAATATTATTTATTAATTAAAATGAGTTGAATAAAATTATTAAATCCATTTAATTAAGTTTTAATTCACAATTCAAATATTTAAACATTCCTATATTTGAATTATAAATCAATAAATTCCAAAATCCAATTGTTTAAATATTTAAAATAAATTAAACATTTAAAATCAATTGACCAAAATTTTGGGTTGTTACAATCAAACTGGTTACTTTCCAAAGGGTAAGAAAGTCAAACAGTTAATCAACTTTGAATCATCTTCCAATACAAAAAGTGATGAGATTTTTCACTATCAACAAGAAATGATGGGAGTACATAATGAGATGTATTACGAGGAAAAAGACAGGGAGCGCATCTAAATTTGCTAGAAAGATGTGTTTTGGCTATTTGCGGACATTCTCCAGCAAAAAATAGCATACGAAAAAATTCTCCTCGACTAACGGAAACACAATTAAATAAATACAATTCACCTCCAAGAAATTCATGGGAATAAGAACCGTCAAACAATGATTGGAATCACACTCTAATTCATTCAAACATATGGTCTCTACTTAAACCTTTTAATGAGCATAGAAAGACTGAACCTATTCTATGGGAACGCTTTGCTACCAATGAATCCAAACCAAATGAAGACAAACAAAGAATCACCTTTGTGATTTTTAAATCTTAATATACATACATATATATACACGTTATTTGTTGTAATAATCTAATAATAATTCATTAAATTAATGAAATTATTTACACTCTGTCAATAAGAATAAAATATAGAAAAAGAAAATTTGAATTTGTGCACTTAAAATGTGCATATCTGAAAATTGCAGCATGTCAAATGCCTGGATAATAGTTCCAAACGTTTGTAATGATGTCGATAATAAAATTTTCAATTTTCTCCTCAAACAGATGTCTAGATCAACACTTTCGAACATCTAGAAACAATTCAAAATTTTTCACTACTCTCTATTTTGAAACATGCCTCTAACAAACGTCTGATTATTTTAGTTCAGACATCTGGGAGGCTGTCCAATTTCAAAAAATATATATTTAAACCTATTTCTTTCACTTACCCCTTCATAAATTACCCTATATCTTCATTATAAACCACTACCTCTTAAAGATTTTCATGGTTTAACCCTTTTCTAAACCCTACTTTGCAAAATCAAAAATTTCCAATCTCAATTTCTACAACAAAAATGCCTCCTAAAACAACAAAAAGAAAGAACAAGAATGTTAGATCTTCACATGCGCCTCCTCCTAATACATCTCGAACTGAAGATCAACTAGAACCTTGGCTATATCATGAACAAAGAGCTATGGCTAGATTCAAGCATCTATCCCAATTAAAGGCTTTGCATGGTACATTTCGTGATCTCTGTAGATATCCTCAATATAATCTATTAGCTTTTACAGATCAAGCTCAAATAACTAGTTTGATAAATTATAGAGATAACCAGGTTCAAATTTGTGACCTTAATGTCGTTCTATTTAGCCAACATAAATAATCTGGCAATTAGATTACATCGAGATAAAGGCCTTTATTGGACTAGTTTTTTTGAAACCATTCTCAGTATTAAAGTTAGTGAAATAGCACGAATTCTTAAATGTTGTCATCATGGCATTGATTTGGATGATGTAGATTTGTAAAAACTTGTGATCCAATTTCACATCACTTATGGGAATATGATAAAACCGAATTCAAATCCATCAAACTTCACCCCAAACCTAGGCTCCTCCTTCGAATGTTGATAAAAACTATATTTCCAAGAGAAGGTAGTCACGAAGTTATCTATGATAATGAATTTGAAGCATTATATGCAAGGTTACATTAAAATAGATTGGGCACAATTTCTTTTTGATGAACTACGGACGTATTTCAATATTGAGAAACAAACTTTGGTCTACGCTTCATACATCACTAGGATACTAAATGACTACAACATCCAAAGTCAAGTAACCGATCGTAGCACAATTCAACTTACGAAAATAGATTCTTTAGGTTAATGCATCTCCCGAAAATTGCTCCTAAATATCCCTCTTTGGAGCTATATAATCAACAACGAAAAGGAAAAGGCCCATTGATCGAAGAAAATAAGGAAATTGAGCATGATGCGGAAGATGTTGTTGAAGAAGCACATTTAGAACTGCAAAAAGAAAGTGACAACGAATCTTTGAAAATTATCAAGGGGGATTACAAATCCTACACAAAAAAGGAGAAGCTTCAATCGGATATCAGTCTCTCCAAAAATTAAAAGAAACTTGAACGACAAATTTCCAAAGGATTTTCCCAAGTCAACTCCCACCTTGACCATATTGAAACAGGTGTCCATCGAAATGAAAATGAAATCAAAAATGTTAAAACAATTCTCAAAAGGAGGTGGAAGAATTTGAGTAGACGATCACCACCACCATCAGCAACTTGGGGTGATTGGTAAGATAAAATTTTAAAATTACTATTCTTATTTCCTTTTACACTTTACAAACACATATTGCTCGTACTTAAACATTCATTATTTTAATGAGCTTTCATGGAAACCAAGCTTTCTTCTATGTTATTATTTGGATATCCTTCATTGTCAAATGATTTTTTGATTCTCATATGTCTATGTTAAAATTGTTTTGTTTATGTTGTCATTGTGTAAGTTCTATGTATAAACATATGGTAAGATTTTTTGTGTACTGTTTATGTCTGTGATAAACTCTGTTATGTTTGTATCTAATGAGATGGATTTGTTCTACTTCTAAGTAGGCCTTTGTTTATCATGTACTTGTTATATTATCTCATATATGCATCATATCATCATTTCATACACTATTAATCTTTAGTTATAAACGAAGGGGGATATCATTCCTTTTTGTTAATGATAAAGGGGGAGAAAAATCCAAGTATATTGAAAGGGGGAGTAATATTTACTTACTTTGCATTCTTTTTATTTTGAAATGTATAGTTGTCATCATCAAAAGGGGGGAGAATGGTAGATCCTACCTTTTTCAGTTTCAATGAGACAACTATATATTTCCATATACACACACACAATCATTACATATGTAAAAAAATGTAAGGAGATATGTTATCAACATCAAAATCGGGTTGAAGTTGAAGTAATCAAATAAGTTTTTAATCTTATTTTTATAGGTCTAGATTTCATATACAATCTCCAACTTGATGATTACACACACAAATATATTTTTAGAAATGACCTTTTTGACATAACTACTTAATAACACATGTTTTTTAAAGAAAAAGTCAAAATATAATTTTATAAAGAAAATATAGTAATTCAACAAAAAAAGAACAATATAGTTCAATACCAGACGCCTGGAAATTTTACCCTAGACGTCTCTTTACGTTTCATCTAAAATACAGTACAAATAGAACAAAACAATTCATTTCCAAATGTCCGCAACTTTTAACCCAGAATTCTGTCTAAGTTAGGTTCAAAAGAGCATTTCAGTTCAACTCCAGACGTCTAAGTTAAAATTAGACGTCTGGTATGAAAATTCTAGACGTCTGAGTGACTTTTTATTATTCCTTTACTTTCTGAATTTTTTTATATTCATCCAGACATTTGGGCACTTTTACTCAGATTTCTAGACCCGATGAATAGAAACAAATCTTCATAGAAATTCAAATTTTGAAGAGTCATCTAACGACCCACTTTTTTTGTACAGTTTAAGTTGGCAATATGCCGCACATGTCAACTCAAATTGAACAACACTGCAGATTTTTAGAGGAAAGAAAGGAGATAGAAGAATGAAGAAACTAAAAGCAAACACAGAATCTCACAGCGTAGCGGAATAAAATATATTAATCAACATAATTCTTTACAAAGTCATTTCAAAAATGATACATCAGAGTTACACTAATACAATTTATAATCTAGGACAGTTGTAACAGCCTGTCCTTATACATCTGATATAAAGTATATAATATACAGTGGAAGCAATAGTACCTATCTATCAATGAAGCCTCCTGCTCCAAGCTTCTCCAAATGCATCCATAGAAAACCTGGACTACTTGGCTACTCATAAAAATTTGAGCACCTAAGAGTTTTAGAGAAAGAAAATAAAACTCCGGGTCAGACATGGGTCCAGTGTGAGTAAACTCAAACAACTTGATTATTACATTTCAAAACCTTTTAAAAATAAAAGGTATCTCGTTAGACCAAGCCACACATAAACATGGACGAGTTTTTACCTTACGATAACCAAAACACTTTTATAGAAAATCCAGTGATATTATAATAATGTCTAAAATACAAATACTTATTAATCTTAGCTGAAATTGTTACATTAATTAAATTCCAACATACTAGGCTTTACAATCCAAACCATAAAGGCACGTATTGGAGAATGGATTCCATACTATGACTAGGTAAGGAACCACCTCCGATGGGTACATCTCTAGAACAATGCATCCGGGTCTGACAAGAACTTCTTGTACCCTGCCGCACAGAACTGGCCTACCACTTGACTAGTAGTACCGAATATGTCATCATCCCGGTCTTCCAACCTTAATCGAGATCTCTCATGCACAACCAAATCCATAAAAATAGGGTAATCTAGAAAGAGATGACATACCCTAATGGAGGCGACCCACTTAGCCCTGCTGCATGCCATGTTTTAGTCATTTCCCGGTTGATGAGGCTTGAGGCTACGTTTTACCTTTTCGAATAGCAATCCCAGATGGAATGCTAACACTGACCTCCAGGTAGTAATGTAGTGCCAACATTCATCCATACTAGTTGTCCAGGATAAGGACATACCAAAGGCACTACTTCTACTACATCCATTTTGGAATCACCCTCAAAGTAGTAGCAAGCAGCCCTTGCACTTCAATGCTCCATCTTTGATTCCATATTCTTCAAGATGTCTTAAGTTCGATACGCTTGAATTGGAACAAAGTGGTTTTCGGATAATAGATCCGATCCCGGTCACTTCGAAATAACTTTCCATGATTTATGGTAAACTCAATCCCGGTTCTTTTGGAAATAAGAAAATAAAAGAAAAGAGTGGAATTCACCTCATAACTGTTAGTGGACGGATTTCCTTATCATTTATCCTAGAAGAACGAAACGAATTTATACGTACAGTATAGCACCAACGATGGTAACTGTGCCATATAATTTCTGTGTTTCTCCTAAATATTTCCAAAGTTGCGTTTTGGTCCATATTTGGTAGTCGTTTATTTAACTATCAAATAAACAAACAATCAAACATTGATTAAATTCCATATGGGATCCTCTAAGCCTTTATTAATTAATCTTTAATTAATAAAATCACTTTATAAAACTTTATCAAATGATCTTTTCTAAAACACTTTTCCCAAATTACTTACATCCCTTTTACTTGGAAAACAATATAAACATTTACCAAAAACATTTGGAAAATTCTCTCTTCTCACATTCGATATTAAATGGCCAAACCATTCCCTTTCAAAACATCACTTACTATAAAACTCGTTCACTTTATAAAACCCATTCACTTATTACTTACAAAAATTCTTTTATAAGTTCACTTCACATTTCAAGCCTCTTTACAATTATAAACTTGATTTAAAACGTATTTCAAAAATATCTAAAATGATTTATAAAATCTCTTTCTATCTTTACAACTATTTAAAAATCTTCCTTTATAATTTCTTTATAGAATCTCCTTTATAAAAAATCATTTTCAAGATATATTTGTAAATCACTTTAGGTAAAACCTTTTATTTAATAAACCCCTTTTTAAAAACAAGATATTATTTAAAAATAACTTTATAAAATAATAATAAAATTTAAAAACCATTTATAACCTTTAAACCCAAATCAATTTAAGAATTAAAGTTAATTCAAAAACATACTTTAGTAATTCGAAAAGAGGCTTAGCAATCCCAATGGTATTGATTTAAGTTACCATTCAATTTCAATTTCAATTTCAATTCACTCAACAGTTATTTACATAGGTCAACATATATGTAAATATAACTCATATCCAAAAATAACATGTCAATATGAGCTAACTATCATATACATATCCAAATAACATAATAGTAGGGTGGTGATTGGTCTTGCTAAACAGATGTCCAAACAATTCAATCAATTTATAGTAGAACGGGGATTTATTCTGCTAACACATGTCCACACAAACAAACAACCAATCTATCAATTTATAGCAGAATGAGGATTTATTCTGCTAACACATGTCCACACAAACAAACGAACAATCAATCAATTTTAAGCAGAATAGGGAATTATTTTGCTAACACATGTCCAAATAACCAAACAAACTACATTATAACTCATTCACAGTTATATGGTTTCTTAATAGTATCAACACTTAAATTTGTATTCAAAACCATCTTTAAAAAGAAGTACCTTTGAACCATTTTACTTTTGAAAACCAAAGGATTCAAAACTTTTAAACCCATTTAAAAATAATTAATTAAAAGTTAAATCCTTATTTAAATCATAATTAATTTTAATTGAATCTTAACTTAATTTAATTAAATACTTAAACAATAATTAACTCTTAACTAAACCCAAATTAATCCTTTATTAATTATTAAATAATTAATTAAACCTTCATTAATAATTAAATGTTAATTAATCTCAATCAATCAATTAAATAATATTTAATTAAACTTAAATAATAAATTAAACCTTTAATAAATAATTTATTATAAATTAAATCTTTACTCAAATAATTAAACCCCTGATTAATAATTAATCCTATATTTAATTAATGATAAATTAAGTATAAATAATTTACTTAACCCAATCTAATTAACTTAATTAA
The DNA here is from genome assembly GCA_030737815.1 of Allium fistulosum. Classification (NCBI taxonomy): domain Eukaryota; kingdom Viridiplantae; phylum Streptophyta; class Magnoliopsida; order Asparagales; family Amaryllidaceae; genus Allium; species Allium fistulosum. The sequence continues at coordinate 1,286,650,907 of CM060904.1, forward strand.
TAATTAATTAAAATAAATCTTAACTTTAAAAGATAATTAATTAAGAACTAATCTTTATTTAATTAAAGTTAATAAACCTTGTCAACATTTAATTAATTATCAATTACTAAAATCTAATTAATTATTAAATCCTTAATTAACTTTTAAAAATATTATTATTTAGTTTTTAAAATATTTACAAAACAATTTGAAGTAAAAAAACCAAACTTTACAAAAATCGAAATTTTAAGCGAACTACATCCATAGCGACTACCACTATAGATACCCGTAAGCATTAACTTGTTTCTATCCTTCTTTTGAAAACTTTACCTTAAAGCTCACTAACTTTCTAAAACAAAAATAAGTATTTAAAACTAAAACAAGTTTAAATCTAATCAAATATTCGATTTTTAAAAACTAAAACCATAACTTTCTTACACAAGATTCCAATTCTCCAATACCCTACAAAGGTTCCAACTTCTTCTTAGCTTATACGTTACATACCCAAGTCCACACACAACCATAACATCCAGGATAACATCATTCCACAAACATAAGCAAGATCTAATCTTTAACATTTAGACTTCACATTCAAGTCTAATGTCCTTACATATCCAAGCAACAAGAGTGTGTGTGTGTATAACCATCACATGTTAAATTAACCAATACTAACCATCACATCACACAATATATTAATTATCATAAAAGTAAAAACTTTCCTAAAAATTCATAGTTTACTCACCAAAAATCCTTTTAAAACTTGACACACTTTGAAATTTGTGAAGCTTGGAAAACCACAAATTCTTCTCGAAAATGGGTAATTTTGCACTTGACTTTTGGACCCTTTCCTCTCGAGTTTGGAAAAGCTGTCAAAAGGAAGGTTTTAGATAATTCTTTCCTCTATCATTTAAAAAAAGAATTACTTAAAAAAGATATATTTTGAGGAAGTTATAGCCGAAAAAAGAGGGGTATTTTCAGACATCAAAATCTATGTTCAAAAACACTCTTGCAAAAAATAAAATTTGGAGCATCGAAGCTCGAAATCAAAAAAAGTGGTAAACTACAAAGTTGTAGCCACTGGAAATATAAAATGTTTGGAAAAAATAAAATCTGGTTTTGAAGTATTTTTTAAGAAGTTAAGGCCTAAACCATTTCGGATAAAATAGAGGAATTTGAATGGAAAAGAAGGAGTTTTGAAGCTAAGTTTAAAATGTTATAAAAAGTTTAAACTTGAAAATATAAAACTTTAGAATGCTAAGGAAGCGAATAAAGGCCATTTAAGTCTATAATGAAGAAGAAGAGAGTTTGAAAAAAAATAGAAATGAAAGTAAAATGAGAAAATGAGTATATATATTATGTGAACAAGTCGAATTACCTAACTACCCTTGTACTATGCCCTTCATAACTTTGCCCCACCTCACCATGCCATGTCTCTTTGTCTCCCCCTTTCTAAATTTCTAATTTATCATGAAAAACATGAAATGATGGCAAAATGTCCTTTAGTTGCATTAAGTATAATCGTATCTCCCCTGATGTGACTATTTTCTCTTTATTTTTTTATTTAGTTGCCAAAGTGTCACATCATGATTATCTTAACTTAATTAACGCTAATTATACTATCTTAAACCATATTATATAATTAGTGTATGCATGAATATATATATAAGAAAGTGTGAAAAACATTTCAAACAATTTTTACACGATGAAACGTCGACAATTCGGAAAACGGTTTTCGGTCACATTTTCTGTTTTTCATCGAACTATATATTTTTATAAACAAATTTTAAAAACTATTTCACCGTTATTATTTATTATTAAAAAGAGTTTTATTGTCATTATAAAACCATTTATTTGAATATTTAAAATTAATTAAATATTCGCAAATCAAAGCGGTGAAATTCCATGTCGTTCAAGTCATCTTCATTCACAAGAGTTGCAATTATTCAAATGGTTGCAACTACTAATTTAGAACCTTTCAAAACTATAAATAGATTTGAGATTTCACTTCATAATTTACCAATATACTTTCTATCTTTCTGATCTATATTTACTTCTAAGTTACAAATACTCTCAACTACATACTTCCTACAATTACACATTTAAATCATCATCTCAAGATGATTATTGGAAGGGTGTACTCAAATAGACTTATCCGTGTTGTCTAGAACACAATTAGTCAAGAAATTTACTATAATTTGTAGTCGAAGTCCTATTGAATTTTTTACAGTCACGAAGTCCTGTTCGACAGCTTAAGCGGTTTGTAATACCCGTTCCTCTGGGTTAAGTGAAGACGTTTGTTAGTTAATTCCAAAAGGAGTCTGAGACTGGATGTAGAATGGGAAGTTCAAATCAATATAAAAATCTCTAGTGCACTTTACTTATAGCAATTTTTATACTGCAAGTTTTATATAAGTTTCATTTAGTAGTTATAATTATTTTACTCAATCCATATAGACTTTCAAACTCTACCAAATGAAGATGACTCTCCCACGAAGCTCCAAAGTCTAATATGCAAGCTCTTAGAAGATCTTCCAACACTCAGTTTATGCTTTCTATTTGTCCATCAGTCTGGGGATGATGTACAGTGCTTATACTTATCTTCGTTCCAAAAGTTGTCTGTAATGCTTCCTAGAACTAACTGGTAAAGATTGGATCCCGATCACTTATGATGCTGGTCAGAACTCCATGTAATCGAATGATTTCTTTCATGTATATATCTACAAGACTGGAAGCGGTTCTAATTGGATCTACTGGAATAAAGTGTGCGCTTTTGGTCAATCAGTCTATGATAACCCAAATGCCTTCATTTCCCTTCCTCGTTCGAGGTAAGCCGTGTATGAAATCCATTTATATTTGCTCCTACTTCCACTTTAGAATCTCGAGCGATTGAAGTAGTCCTAAAGTCTTTCGTTGGTCGCTTTTGACCTGCTAGCAGTTTTCACATTTGCTAAAATTAATGGAGATGTCCCTCTTTATACTCTTCCACCAGAACATTCGCTTCATATCTTTGTACATCTTGTGAATTCTACGATAAATATTAAGTTTAGATTGAAGGCATTCAATTAATACTTCTTGCCTAAGGCTATCAACATCCAGAACACAAATTATTCCATTTAACCGTAATATTCCACTGTTATCTACTTCAAAGCTTGAATTCCTTTCTTCTTCAACTCCCTCAATGAACTCACTAGCTATTGATCATCTCTCTGCTTGCTGGTAATTCTTTTCAGAAGAGTTGGAGTCACCTCCAAAGAAGCTATAACGGCATGCTTTCTATTTAACGCATCCGCTACTACGTTAGCTTTCCCGGGTGTATTTAAAATGTCAAGATCATATGATGCGAGAAATTCTAACCAACGTTGCTACCTTATATTTAAATCCTTCCAAGTGAAAAGATATTTTAAAGATTTGTGATATGTGAAGAGAACAAACTTTTCACCTAATAAATAATGCCTCTCAATGGCTAATAGTTTTAAGTCGTGCATTGCATAATTACGCTCATGTGGCCTTAGCTGCCTGCTTGCATAATCGATTTCTTTTTGATGTTGTATTAGTATTGAACCCACTCCTTCTCCACATCCATTAGTATATACGGTTCAACCACTTTCATCAGCAATAACCAGGACTATAGTAGTAGTTAACCTTTTCTTAATCTCCTTGAATGCTTCTTCACATTTCGATGTCCATTCAAATTTAACATTTTTCATAGTCAACTTTATTAAGTGAGAGAAATTTTTTAAGAAGTCCCGAATGAACCTCCAGTAATATCCTACCAATCCTAGGAAGCTACGAATGTCCTTCGGAGTTTGTCGTTGCTTCTAGTCTAGAACGGCAGTAATTTTCCCTGAATCAACTGAAATTCTGTAACAACCCGCATATTTTACGATTGTATATTTAAATGTTTTATTTAAATATAGCATCGTTAATCGGATTAATGTCTGAAAAGCTACTTTTTGAAAACAGTTGAATTAGGACTCGAAATCACTTCCATTGAGTCCAAAAGGGTATTTTTAAACTTTTTTAAGTATAAACATCGATATGTTTGGAGTTGGTTGAATTTTGCTCTTTCTATTGGGCTTTGGGTTTGGATTTGGGTTTCATCCCACTAACCCAACTCACCTTATATCCTAACTCCACCCCCTCTCATCTTCATTCATTCTATTATTTTCCTAACACTTCAAGCTTTAGTAAAAATGGGGGAAGAGATTGGAAACTAAAATCCTAAGCCCTAGTTTCCTTTGCGAATTCAAGTTCTAGCTCCAAAATCAAAGAGAAGCTTAGGTAAGCATCCTCTTCTTCTTCTCCATCTCTATCTCTCTTCAATTTTAGAAATTCCTAAACCCTAACTTAGGAAATATTTTCTTATTAGCTTAGATTGGAGCTTCTAGAGGTGTATTGAAGAGGAATTAGTCTTTCCTTTGTTTTAAAGCTTCTCATTCGTGTTTTTGAGTTTTAAAGGTGAGTTCTTTAACTCACATCTACGTCTATAGCTATCATTGTTGTTAGGTATGAATTCCTAAAATCTGTGCATATTCATTTGCTTTTGATTTGAATTGATTTGGTGACACTACAAGAAAAACCATTTACGGTGGCAAAAAACTGTGGCGTTTTAACATAAATGCAACCAAAAATATTTTTCCCAAAATATATTTCGTGACTAAAAAATTTTTGTTCCCGCTCCTTAGAAAGCTTTTTCCGCCTAGCCAAAAATAAACGTGACCAGTCATTGTTTTCCATCTCACGTATACTTAGAAAACTCTCTCCCCATTTCGATCTACTTCTGCAGAAATTTTTTACCCCTTCTCAATCCTCGCGGCAGCCAACAATCGCTCAAATTTCATCAACTGAAGATCAAGTTCCCCTTTTCATCGTCCACTCCGTCCTTGCTCAATGTCCTTGCGGCATTACTCAACATCCTCGCGGCAGCCAGCAATGCTTAGGTATATTTAGGTACGAATCGTCTAAATCGATTTTGTGATTCGATTTTGTGATTCTATTTTGATTTAATCCAAATTTTCATGCATCGTATATTCGAATTTCTGCCTAATTTCTAAATGAAATTGTTGATTCAACCCTAATAACGAAGATCTTTTATTCAACCCTAGTTTACACCTTTATATATTTATGTTTTTTATATTAAATGAATAAAAGCTTGGCTATGTCCAGGGTTAAACTGTGTAATTGTTTTACCGTTTTAACCAAAGTACAAATTTTGTACACCAAGTACGAATAATCACAAAATTGAATTATGGAAGATATTGAATATCAACATGTCTAGACATGGAGAGTCTGGCTACACCCATGATTTTGTCAAAATTATCTGTAATAATAGACTCTAATTTGGAAAATTAGAACAGTAGTGAATTACAAAGTAACACATAATCTTTTGCCTTCATATGTTAAGACTTTGAGAGAGACATGATAGTTGAGTAAGTCTAATTAAAGGAGTTGCATGATCCATACGTTTACCAATCTGTTAATGTGCAATTAATATAACTTACATCATAGAGAAAGTTATCAATAAGTGTCTTCATCATGTCTTTTGTCCTATAATTAAAAAAACCAGGTAAATGGCAAATGGCAAGTGGCTTTGCATAAAACCTGGAAGTAGTCGGCAAATATAAATCAAAAAAAGGGATGCATGTTGCATCTGTTTATATGATGTAAGGTTTTACATAGATTCCATATGGGTCACTTTAGGTGTTACGGCATGCATGACTTCAAGCAATGCCTTCTAAGCAAAAAATCAGTTTTTTTCTTTTATCTATAGTTGCAATTATTGAATGCATATGTAATCAAGTCTGTTATCCGGAAAGTAACCATCTGATCACACTCCTCATCTTTATCACTTTCAACTAGTTTCCATTTAGCTGACTTTTATAATTTTGCACCAAGGACGTAGTAGTTTTATATAAGTCAGATTTAGTAGTTTCAGAGCTTGAAAAATTGTTTGTTTTATTAGTCATATTGTTTGTCTTCCAACATAAATTTAATTGATTTAGACTCTTTATATATTTTATGGCCTGTGTAATAAATTTTATGGCCTGTGTAATAAATTTTAAGTCTCATTTTTCTAGCCATGGTGTAGATCAATTTTATGACCAGTGTAATAAAATTCTATGCTATAGCACTGCGTTGTTTTGACCATAACCTTCAAACCATTTATAGCATGTGTAATAGGAATTAAAAAATGCTTATTTGGTAGCACCAGAAATATACATAACCAGCTTTACAACCGTTCCTAAAGCAGCAAAAAGACCTATTACCATGTTTTAAAATATCGAATTTGTTAGAAGTTACACTTCAAAATACCATATTCATTCGGTGTTATTATACTGAATGAACTGATTTTTCAGTAAAACCTACATGTATGAAATCACTTACACTTGTTCATAATTTATTAACAAAAATTCATTGAAACGTCATTGAACAAAGTTTTATTTGGCTAATCTTTAGAATGATTGGGTGACCCGATATTAAGAAGTACTATCAACGTAGTAACTTATTTTTTTTAAAATTAGTATCAGACATAGGAAGAGGAGGTGTCACCAATTTCTACGTCAAAGATTGGGAACTTATTTGCCTTCATATGTCGACGATGGAAAAAGATTGAGTTTTTTAAACAGGTGATAAAACAATGCTTAAATTAATATGTATTTTGAGAATTAGAACATGTAATATAATATTAAAACTCAATTTCTTTTTTATGTTTTTAACTTTTGTCATAGAACTAGCATAGAGTACCGATAAAGAGCAATGAATTTCGTGCATGCTGCAAAGAGGAATGTAAGAAGTGTAGAAAAAAAATTATGCCCTTGCAAAGATTGTCGGAATCTTAGTCGTCATGATGATCACATCATCGTTGAACATTTAATTATTGGAGGAATGGATCCTAAATACATACACGGTGTATGGTTTAACCATGGCGAACAGATAATTGAAGAGAAGAAAACAAATACGTTTGACGTATATGATTTATTCAAGATGATTCACTATGAAGATGAAGATTTTTTAAATGATGATTTTTTTCATGATGATAAAGATAATGTTGATTCTCATAGTAAAGAGGATGAGTTACTCAAGAACTTGGAAGATGCAGAAACTCCATTATATCATGGTTGCACAGATCACACAAAATTATCTGCCATCACCGTCTTGTTTAATCTTAAATGTGAGACTGGCTTGTCTGATAGTGGGTTTGATAAGCTTTTAACTGTGCAACATTTATTTTTACCGAAGAATAACGTGCTTCCCAAAACCTTATATGAAGTAAAGAAATTTCTTAGAACATTCGACATGGGCTTTGAAAAGATACATGCTTGTGAGAATGACTGTTGCCTTTTCAGAAAAGAATACAAAGATTTAGATATTTGTCCAAAATGTGGTTCTTCGAGAGGGAAGAAAAATCAAGATACTAAAGAGGTTATAAAAGGTATTCCAGTTAAAGTGTTGAGATACTTTCCAATAATTCCAAGATTTAAAAGAATGTATAGATCTCAAAAGATGGCAACAGATTTAAGATGGCATATTAAAAATACAAGCAAAGATGGAAACTTGCGTCATCCCGTGGATTCTATGACATGGAAAATGGTGGATGAAAAGTATACATCTTTTTCATCCGATCCACGCAATCTTAGGCTTGGCCTTACTACAGATGGATTCAATCCATTTTCCATGTTGAGTTCGAAATATAGTTGATGGCTGGTAATGCTTGTGACATACAATCTTTCGCATACGTTGTGTATGAAGAAAGAAAATATTATGTTATCTTTACTTATTCCAGGTCCAAAGCAACCCGAAATGATATTGATGTAAATTTTGCGCCTTTGGTGGAAGACTTGCATCATTTGTCGTGTAATGGAGTTAATGCTTACGATGCATTTAGTAAAACTTTGTTTAAATTGAATGCAATTTTGCTATGGACGATTAATGATTTTCCAGCTTATGGAAATCTTGTTGGATGTCGTGTGAAGGGGGAAAAAGGTTTCCCATTATGTGGTGTCAATACCCATTCTCGTTGGTTGAATCACAGTCGAAAGAGCGTCTACATGGGTCATAGAAGATTTCTACCTACTTTAGATTCACGGAGGAAACAAAAGGCATTGTTTGATAACACCATAGAAAAAGGTAGTGCTCCTAGAATTCTAACTGAGAGAAACATTTATGCATTGTTGAAGGATTATCCAAATGATTTTGGAAAAGAAAAAGAAGAGAAAAGTAAGAAGAGAAAGTGTGCTTATGATACAGAATATGAGTATGATAATATTAACAATTCTATAGAATTGGAGCTATCAAGATGGAAGAAAAGATCGATTTTCTTTGATTTGCCATATTGGAAGGTTAGTAGTTAATTTATTTATTTTTAATTGTTTTAACATAAGAAAACCCAATAATGCATTATAGTTTTGGTTTTCGCAGGAACTTCCGTTACGTCAGAATATAGATGTAATGCATGTGGAGAAAAATATCGGTGAAAGCCTATTGGGCACGATGTTGCATGGTAATAAATCAAAAGATGGAACCAAATGTAGAAAGGATTTAGAGGATTGGGGAATTCGAAATGAGCTTCATGCACAACCTCGTGGGAATAAAACATATCTTCCATCGGCTCCATACATGTTGTCAAATTCCAAGAGAAAAATATTTTGCAAAAGATTGTATGATTTCAAAGGACCAGATGGCTATTGTTCAAATTTGAAGAAACAGATTTCGTTGCATGATTGAAAAATTAGCGGATTGAAGTCACATGATTACCATGTATTAATGCAACAGTTACTGCCAGTAGCATCGAGAGGATTAATGGCAAAGAAGGTAAGAAAAGCAATAATTCGCTTATGTTCTTTTTTCAACAAATTATGTCAACGTGTTCTTGATAGAGAGAAGGTAGAACAAATCAATGTTGAGATTATTGAAGTTTTATGCGAACTTGAAATAAAATTTCCACCATCTTTTTTTTATAAAATGGTACATTTGTCCATTCATCTTGAAAAAGAAGCACTAATGTGTGGACCGGTTCATTTTCGTTGGATGTACCCATTCGAACGATATATGAAGACACTTAAAGATTATGTAAGAAACTATGCACGACCAGAGGGATGTATTGCAGAATCCTATCTTGCAGAAGAAACCATGATGTTTTTCAATGAATTTTTGAAAAAATCTGGACATATAGAGGAGAAAGAAGCTCGAAATGAAGATTATGAAAGCAAATAGTTACATTGTCAGCTAATGAGAAAGAAATGGCTCATTTAGCCGTGTTAATGAATATGAATGTGGTGGAACCATTTATAGAGTAAGTTTATGTTACATTGTTTTAATCATTTTGATGTGTTCGTAATGCTATTTATAACTTATAATCACTTGTTTTATACTAGTTTGCATTTGGAGGAATTAGAAAATTCATACCAGCGCATGAGAAAAAATGCGACCTTACTTTGGGACACACATATAAAAAAATTTGCCGATTGGATTAAATGGAAGGTTAGTTAGATTCCAAATATATTCTCATTTGAGTACTAATATTACTCTAAAATATTCATGCTAAATGGAATTTGTTGTAGATACCTATTGCCTCCAAGGATCATGACGACATGTTAAGATGGATTGCTTTGGGTCCGAAGAATGATACCTTATCTTACAAAGGATATGTTATCAATGATCAACGTTTTCATATAAAAGATGTAGGGAGATAAACTCAGAATTGCGGGGTGACCTTTGATGTGACTACTATGTGTACAGAAATTGCAAAAGGTATGTCCTAAGTGGTTGATGTGGTCACTTTTTGCGGAATATTGATAGATATAATTTTATTAGATTATCATTTGTTTTATATTCCAGCTTTTAAGTGTCGTTGGGCGTATAAAGGAAATGGTGTAAAAGTTGATGATGATGGGTTCACTCTTGTTAATTTACATCAAGCATCGTTTTCAAGAGATCCATACATACTTTCATCTCAAGCAAGACAAGTATTTTATTCCAGAGAAAATGATGACTCTTATTGGTATGTTGTAATGAAAGCACCATCAAGAAGTTTTAATGATTTAGAGACACATGATTGCATCGAGGAAGATATCCAAGCTGTGGAAGATTATGAAATAACCAAAATGGATGATGAAGATGTTAGCTATGTTAGGGAGGATTGCGAAGGCATAATTGAGTAGATTATATGTTCACCTACTAAGTCAGATCCATACATTAGACTAATGCATTAGTCATAGTTGTAGACTCATTTTACTCTCCGAATGTCTCTATTTTATTTTGCAAGTTGTGTTACTCATTTTGTATTTATTAAATTCACTATCAAAACTTGTTTTAGTAAGGGATGAAAGCATGGATTTAGATTTTATTATCTTGTTACTCATTTTGCTGGATTCATATAATTTATTCATTGAATTAGAGTAGCAAACAATTCCAGTCCATTTGCGGTTCTAATTACTGTAATATTATGATTTCAATTTGTCAATGAAATAAATTCATATCCACTATGAACCAACCAGTTTTAATTTGTGATTGTTATTTGTACGAAGCATGAATATGTGACACAATAAACTACCATCTCAGGCAATCTTGGCCTAGTTCATTGTCTGTTATGTATTTGTAATGGAATAGCCCATAACTATTGGTTTTTTGAACTAAAATAATCTGAATTATAGCATGCAAATTTTCATCTGATAGTTCTGAACTAATGCTTTTCTATTCCTATTTTCAATTGTTCAGTTGGTACTTGAAGAATTAAAGACAGCAAATTTGGCTCTATAACAATCCCACATCGTCACTCATCTTCGAGGATTTCTAGGCCCCCATTCTGTTCATCCTGAAATCAGGTATTTTTGAATATATTAAAACTTTGCATGGTAATTGTGTCTGTACTTAACCGTGTTGAAAATAATAAATGTGCTTGATAAAAAAAAAGTTGCATGCATACAGATGATCAACACTGCATAAGATTAAGTGTATGTCTTGTTCGATTAATTATTTAATAACCTACTTGAAGAAATTTACACCATATTTAATGTTATATTTCTTATTTCTTTTTTAATTTATTTACTTCACCCTTTTTGCATCCGATCTGGTCTATATTTGTTTTAAAATAACTCAAGCTTTCATTTGTAATGAGGTGTGGATGTAACAAAAAAATCGGTTGCCTTGGATATGTTTGACTGATTAAGTTATTTTCAATCAGGACGCTTCTATTAACAAAACAACTTGGATGCATATCATGTTCATAAAGTCTATGTTTATGAGTACTCAATGTTCATAAAATAATGCATATCCTGTTCTACTAGTTTGTTGCCAAAGAAGCATGAATCTTCTGTGAATAACATGATAAACAAGAAAAAATATTTTACCATATTTTAAGTTGTGTGAGAGAATCTGTACAGTTTGCTTCATATTTCTAATTATCTTCTTCTTGCTTCCTCAGTTGTTTTTAATTACCTATTTCAGTCTTACTTTGCCACCTGATTACTGATTGATAAGATTTCTTTTAAAAGTAACCAAATGACACGATTATGATCAGATTGAATTTTGTTTTGGATGAATGGCTATTGATAAATCTATTTAATTATCTTAGTACACACTTCAAAACAAGTAAGTTGGCCAAATAATATAAACTCGTAACATTATTACATATAAGTTCATGCAACTCATGTTATTTGAAAACGTTTCTTTTTATATATAGACAAAAAATTGATGACTGCATTAATCTTGGAAATTACAGTTATTGAGAGCCATTCTTGTTTAACCATTTTTGTTTTACTAGTGAAATTAGTTACACCATTTACTATTGTAACGACCCGTAAATTTCAACTGTTTTAATAACGTAATTAGTTGAAATTTTGTGAAATTTTAAACGATAAAATTTTGAAATATAAATTTGATATTTGGAATGCGGTTAGTTAAACATAGCAACTGGTAAATTTTCGTCAGAAAATATGAAGGTTTATTTCGCGCGTAAATTTACTTCAACTTAATCAGTTAAAAAGCAATGAAAATAAAATGTTCCGAAACTTAAATATTTTTACATAGAAAAATTCTAAACCATCTTCTGAGCAAGATGTCAGTTTGTCGTTTTACCAAATTCGGACATCTTTGGCTCCGTCGATCTTATTTTTCAGCGTTTTTCTTGCATTTTTCCGTATTAGAAATTTCGAATTTTTATAATTCAATCAAACCACTGATATCTTTATACCGTTTTGATCGTCTCGTCTTGCTGATCGCCACGGTATATTCGTTTGTTTATTTTGGCATCCGGTACACGGCGAAATCTGCGAAACACTAACCGTACCGGTACAAAATTCAAACTTTTGATTTCGATCCGTCCTTCTATATTCCACCGTGTATAAACCAACAATCATTTCATTTTCTTTGAATTCCAAAACGTATGGCCTTTCAAGATTCATTTTATTTATTATGGGTTGTCCCTTCAAAATAATAAAATAAAAAGGAGAGAAGCTTTTATGGCTGCTTATTTCCAAACCCACATTTCCTCTTCCCGAAGCCACAAACGCCTTCTGCACTTTAGCCAGCTTATTATTCTTCCCCTCCCCACTTGAAACCACTCATATTCTTATTTATTTTTCTGGCCACACTCATATATTTTTTTTATTTGAACTGGCAACTATTAAACATCACGTTAGCCCTCCACCATGTTACTCTTCTTTCCTCAAACTCGCCTCTTCACCATTGCTTACCCTCTCCTTCCACCCGCGACCGCATCTTCCACCGCCAATCCGCTCCTCCACCCTGACACACCCGAACCCAGAAACCCACCTGCACATCCGAACCACCCAAACTGTCGAGTAACCCCTCCCAGATCTTTGTAGCACACAAATGCCTTATCATCCCTTTCCTCCACATCTCCAGCCTCGCCATCGGCGACTCCAACTCCACCCGAACATCGCCACCGCCGAGCACAAGCCCTGAACCCCACATCTAAACCAAATCCCGATCCATAGCCTTGTTGCTCAACCTCGGCAACCATCATCTCAGCTACCTTGCCGACCTACCATGAAAACCACGCAACCGAACCACACTAACCCCGTACCAGCCCTGTCCCGCGTTGCACTTCCCAAACCTCGTTGTGTTCACCTCCTTTCCCTCCATTTTCTCGAGCTAGCCTAATCAATTGTCATTGATATATATAAACAGGTTTGTGTATATAAGTTTTCTTAGTTGTACATGTAACGACCCAGTGTTTTGGACCATTCAAATCGACAATAAATCCACACATGTCGGACTTGAATAATTCAAAACGATGGATTGTAAATAAAATTTGGCAAAACTCAGCATATACAGTAAATAAAATAATTACAGATCACAGACACAGAGTAATATAACAATAATGTAGTGGAAACAAAAGGATAGTAGTTCATGAAGCTACTATATATATAACAGAGTTAAACAAGATACAACAGAAGTCTCAAATACAATAGATGTCTCAATACAATAATCAAATACAAGATCTAAGTACATCACTGGAATCAACTGAATAACTGAAAGCAGGATCGAGAGATAGCTGGATCTCCAAGCGAAGCTCCAACTCCAAAGCTGAGTCTCAAATGCTGTATCACTCAGTCTGACCCGAGCGTAAAGCAAAACACAAAACACTCGAGTCAGGATTAACATTCTTATATTCAATAAATCCAACTCAAGTGAAATATCAACCGAAATACAAGTAACTTAAAGGATGTTTGTGATAACCATCCTCTAAGGGTCCGTTAAACTATTTACTATGTAGTAATATACGCTATATACAGTAGTGTCTAATTAGTAAAGTATAATCATATAGAAAATAGTGTTAAGGGGATGGAGAACCTTAACGCGGTCGGATCTTAAAATCATAATCGTAGTAAAGCTCGATATGGTAGGTGACATGGCACAACTAGGCAATGCCAGGGTAGATATACCAATTACGCATCCGGACTAGTGGTGACGCATAGCAGCCACTACCGCCCACCTCGAACAACACTCCCAAATCAAGGGTGGTCACCAAATCAATCACAAGTAATAGACACTACTAAAATCGGTTTGCATATCATCGGACTGGGGCGACGGTTAGCGACGGCTAAAAAAAGCGGCCGTCACTAGCCGTTGCTAACCGTCGCTCGACCTGTATATCAGCCAGAACCGAGCCTTCTTCTTCCCCATTCTACAAAACCTAAAAAAAAAGAAACCCCCCCCCGTCGCCCCGCCGATTCGGTGCTCAAACGTTCGCTCCCTACCTCCCAAATTGATCCGGTATGTGTTCTAACCCTATTTCCTATTCAATTAGGGTTTAATTAGGGTTTATTTGCATGTTTATTGGGTTTAAAAATTGGTTGTTAATGGCATGTTTATGGGTTTGAGATTGGTAGTTACGTGGTATACGTATGGTGATAGTAGTATTGTAGGTTAATTTGAGAATAAAATCATTTTATTTCGACGTTGAAAACGATGATTAAAGCATACTATTATGATGTTGGTTATTGTAGAATTAACGATTAGTGATGTGATTTGGATTAAGATGGTGATAACATTTTAAGATGCTTATTGATAAGTTTATGCAATGTCGGTTGTCGATTAGGTGAAAATTTAATTATTTAGCATGCATTAGTTATAAGTGTAATCGTGTTAAAATGTGAAATTTACTTGACAAATATTTATTGAACGTATTATTAAAAAATTTATAGTTGTTAAAATATAAATTAGAAAATTTGTTTTATTTGTGTGAACCCCTTAGACAATTTTTGGCCCCGTCTGACAAGTGTTGTATATGATCGTTATATGGATGTTCGTTTTTACACAGAACGGACATCTGTATTCTTCTGATACAATATTTGTTGGATTTGTCCTAGTATTGGACAAGTTACAAACACAATAACGTAATCGCAGTTTATAAATCATTTCAGTTTAAACGGTTAACGAAATTTCGATGGCACTTCCTTTTTTTCCCTGTGTACATGCATTTGTGTACGATACAAGGAATAAAGGGAAGTGCTGCCGAAATTTTGTTGAATCGTTTAATCTGAAATGATTTATAAAATATGATTACGTTATTGTATTTGTAATGGGAAGTAGGATGACCGGCCGTTAAACAAGTATTAACAAGTGTTGTATATATATGATCTGTATTTTATAAAACAATCAAATAATTTATTAAGTGCAATTTACTAAAGTAATAAAATTTAAAAGTTAGTTTGAAACTAATAAATTTGTTCAGTCTAATTTATTAAAGTTTGTTTAAAATTTACTAAAGTTAGTTTAAAATTTAACAAATTAATAAAGTTAGTCTAGTTTACCAAATTATTAAATTTACTGAAGTTCAGTCTAATTTGTCAAATTATTAATAAAGTTTCAATGAAGTGTTTGTTTGAATTTTCTAATATAATTTTTGCAAATCAGGAGATATGTTAGATTATTTTCTCGATCGTAGTTGGATGTATGAATCCCGAAAAGGTATGAAAGGATCAATAAAGGAACATTTTGTTAACGGTGTACACGAGTTTATTAGATTTGCTAAATCTAATAATGGAAATAACGTAGACATTCGTTGTCCGTGTGCTAAGTGCAAACATCTGAAGCATTGGAAGGCAGATGTAGTAGAAGTTCATTTGTATAAATTTGGTTTTGTACCGAATTATTATTTATGGGAACGTCACGGAGAGTTTGTTCAATATACACCTAATCCTGTAGTGGAAGAGGATGATAATACAGCGGCAAATCCAATAGAAAATATGGTGCAAGATGCAGCCCGATTAATGTTTCCATCCACTGATCAAGACGACATTGAAAACGAAAATGGTGAAGAACCGACTATGGAAGCTAAAAAAATTTATAATTTATTGGATTCCGCTAAGAGACCATTGTGGGATGGATGTGAAAGTGGAACTGAATTATCTGTAACCGCTGAATACATCACGATGAAATCAAAATTCAATCTTACAGAAGCATCGTTTACATCAATTGTACAAACTGCTAAACGACACATGCCACCCAATAATTTGATGTGCGATAGTCATTATAAAGTTAAAAAACTTATGTCTGCTTTTGGATTGCCATACCAGAAGATAGATACATGTGTTAAAGGTTGCATGTTATTTTGGAAAGACGACGCTCACCTTAAAAAATGCAGAATATGTAACGAGGAAAGATACAAACCAAGGAAAAAGAAAGGAAAAGAAGTCCCTTATAAAAGAATGCATTATTTACCCATCACTCCCAGACTTCAACGACTATATGCTTCTTCTGCTACAGCATGTCATATGCGATGGCACAGCGTGAGAACACCAGTAGAAGGAACATTGATACATCCATCTGATGGAGAAGCATGGAAACATTTCGATAGGACGTATCCTGAATTTGCTCGAGAGAGCCGTAATGTTAGGCTCGGTTTATGTACAGATGGATTTTCGCCATTCTCTCAATTTGGTAGTAAATATTCATCATGGCCTATTATTGTCACTCCTTATAACTTACCTCCATGGATGTGTATGAAATCTCCATATATGTTTTTAACGATTGTCGTTCCCGGTCCTGATGATCCGACTCAAGGAATTGATGTTTATCTACAACCGTTGATCGAAGAATTGAAAACACTATGGCATGAAGGAGTTGAAACATATGACATTTCGAGAAAAAGAAATTTTCGTATGTTCGCTTCTTTATTATGGACTATTAATGATTTTCCCGCATATGGCATGCTTTCAGGTTGGAGCACAGCTGGACGTCTAGCTTGTCCATATTGTATGGAAGAATCACGAGCATTTTCATTAAAGTACGGCAAGAAAATTTCCTGGTTTGACTGTCATCGGTGTTTTCTACATATTAATCATAAATTCAGAATGGATAAAAAGAACTTTAAAGCTAACAGAGTAGAGAATATGCTACCACCAAAAGTTTGGACAAGTGAAGAGATATATGAAATCGTGAAAGACTATCCTAAGATTCATGAAACTGGAAAACAGGTCGACATTCCGAGTAAATCGGACATTCATAACTGGTGCAAGCAAAGTATATTTTGGGAGTTACCTTATTGGAAAAATCTCTTACTGCGACATAATATTGACGTCATGCACAATGAAAAAAATGTGTTTGATAACGTTTTTAATACAGTTTTGAATGTAAAGGGGAAAACCAAGGACGATGCAAATTCGAGATGTGATATATTACATTTCTGTAAGCGGCCCGAACTTCAGTTGTACGACGATAACAAAAAACCCAAAGCATGTTATGAGCTAGACAACAAGCAAGCAAAACTCGTGCTCAAATGGGTGGAAGGACTAAGATGTCCTGATGGGATTTCTTCTAACCTTCACAGATGTGTTGACTTGAAAAACAATAAATTGAGTGGGATGAAAAGTCATGATTGCCATATCATGATGGAATATTTCTTACCTGTGATATTCAAAGAACTGTTGCCAACAAAAATATGGAGTGTTATAACAGAATTAAGTATGTTTTACAAACAGCTTTGTTCGACCACGTTAAAGGTAGATCATTTACGTAAACTTGAAGTGTGTCCGATAAGAGGTGCTACCTCATTGGTCCGTCAATCACTCCTGTTTTAGCCACCTTATGCCAACTCACGGGAGTTGGGTCCACGTATATACCTTAGGATCGTCGCCACCATCCTACTTCATTCTGGAAACTCCACCGCGTACACAGTTGTCAAAGTGGTTTTCGGTATCGACAAAGAGTATGTCCATACCCGATACCGGTCTCTTTAACAACCAATCGTTATTATAACACCGTGGTCATTTACAAATATATATACTTTTAAAAACAAAATTTTTGCCATTTCAAAACATATCCTTTACTTTAAAATAGTATATACTTTAAACCAAAATATTATTACTATTTCAAACCCAAATTATCCATGTATTATTTCCATTTCAAAACCCAATTCAATAATATATCATTCCATTTCCAAAACAATTCAATAATATCTCGTTTAAATAAAACCAAATAATTTATAAAGTAAAGTATCAATAGTTTTAAATATATAATTTAAAATTTCTTTATAAAATAAGATAGTTCTTCAAATTTCACAAATCGGTTCAAATTAACTCGAATTCCAAAAAAAATTTAATTAAATCAAATCTCAAATCATCAGTTTAACTCGATTCAGCTTCTAAATAAACCATTTCAAATTATCGATTTCAAATACATATCTGAACCATAAAATAAGCCATTTCAATTTTAATATACTTCAAAGCTTTAAATATTCAATATTTCAAAACTAAATTCGATAAATTTATATACATATCAGATTCACTTTACAATTTTTTTTAGTTTTGAAATATTAACTTAATCATTTCCATAACATTTAAATACAATTTCAATTTACAATTTAAATAAACAAAATATCTCATTTAAATATTTATATGTTTGAAATATCCATTTAGGTCACCTTTCAAATTTCAAGTTGTAAATCACTTCTTTAAATTTCAAATTCAATACATTTCAAATCAAACTTATTTAAGTATAATTCGTAAATAAATATAATTTCAATCAATTTCAAATCATTATAAATTCTATATTTGAAGATATAGATATTAAATAAATCCTTAAACATATTATTTATCAACTTTATTAAATCAACTTTAATGAATCTTTAAAATCAATATTTATCAAAACCATATATTTCTTTTCAAAAACCAAAGAAATCATTTTCAAAACATTTATATATAGACCAACGGTGCCTGTATATAATTTTCTATCTTATGGTCAAGTGATACGGATATTTATCATTTCAATCCGCAATTTAAAATATATATATACGGGTATATATCTTTTCAACCCGCAATCCCAAATTCAATTCAATAAAAATCGCTTGGGTTTATCATTTCAACCCATAACGATTTTCTCTTATTCTACAAGATCGTTCGGGTATGTATCATTTCAACCCATAGTGATTCTATACTAACAGGGAACTTGTAGAGTGATAACAGATATGATAATAAAAATAACAATAGTAACAGGCAATATATCATCAATATAAATAACAGATAATGGTGTCAGATGTCATAGGTGAACAGATACAGATAATGACATATATATAACAATGTGAATAACTAACAACAACATATTTCAATTAACGTTTCAATTGAAATCAAATTTAATAAATATAAGAACATTAATCGTGAGTGATTGCTCACCTTTCGAGGCTAGAGAAATAGATGATGAAATTGAGTTACGAATCCAAACACGAATTCCAAAGCAAAGTGAACTGGGCACGAGTTGACAAACAAAGCTGATAAACCAGAATTGATGAAATCAAATCAGAATGGATCGATGAAGATAATTGATATAAGCAAACCTATATATAAATATATATATAAAATCATATCCTAAATCCTTAAATACATATAAAATATATATATATATATATATATATCAAATCCATTATTTCAGATTAAAACACATAAGTATATAAACTCATACACTCCTAACATTTTTTTTATACCTCTAACATATAACTCATTTATAAATTTCGGAATACACATACCCTTAGATCAACCAGTTTCCATATATATAAAACTGTAAATTACGAGTATATAGAACAAAGAGGTCATATACTCATGTATATATTATTATAATATTATAAATATAATAGGCATATGGTACAAACTTATATAACAAAAGTGTAAACTACAACTATATAAACATCTATATGCTAACGTGCGTATACTCCTTACTATATATATAAACAATAGTCTATCCCTATTATAAACTTGTAAAACCTATATACATAAACAAACAGTTTCTACAAATCTTATATAAATTAATTTACAACTTATGTAAAAATATATAGTTGTACTTACCTAAACTATCATAATTTAAATCATGTAGACTGACATATGAATTAACATATATAACTGACGCCAATTTTCTATATACTAACATACAAATATCACTAACATATATATAATGCAAACTGACGTACACAGCTAACAAATTTTATATTTCTTTAATCATATATAAGTTAACCAATTATAAACTAACCTTTATACCGACAGACAACAAAATTTATCATATATATGTAAAATTCAACAGTTCTAAAAAATCTATGTAAACTTAAAATTCGAAAATCTATATATATACTACTGTTTTTTTTCTTTCAACGTTTAAATGTATGCACATTATGTTTGAACATTAATACTTAAAGCCCAATACCAAAACAAATCTTAAACACATATGTATGCATATACTTGTAGTTTATCACAAAGCATGTAACATATACTAGCAGCATTCGCATAAAGAAGTTTTACAAATATATATAAGAACAGATACCAACAATATATATACTTTATAACAATGTATATAAATAGTAGAAAAAGATTACTTACATAAGTAACTGAAACCATATAATATATATTACAGACATACTATAGATTTCAAAACTTGTTTACTATCATATATACAATTCATATAAATATAATATTTCCTACTAACGTGCTCTGTACATGTATATAGCTACTCAAAAGTTTACAAAGTTTACCAAAACAGATCTTGCTCAATATATATATATATATATATATATATATATATATATATATTATATAATACGAAGGTAGGAAACTAAATATATATATGCAACCGTAAATATCATACATATATATATAATACTTCTTATAAATAATATTAAATATATATATAAACATGTCACTAAAATATAAAATAACTAGTAACTTGACTTGTATAAACATGTACATGTGAACAAATTGTATAAAAGTAACCCACAAAGACTCAATATAAAACAGACCATATATATATAATTATAAAATATATAAATACTAAACACAAATATACCTATACAAGTGAGAAGAAGCGGTGGGCACGATGTGGCTATCGGGATGGTTGCTTGGAGGGGAAGGCTCCGGTCTTGGGTTGCGTGCGTCGGAAGGCAAGGTTGCACGTGGTGGTCGGAAATGGAGGCCGTGCATGGAAGGGCCAGGCGGAGGCTGAGTTGATGGTGGAGGGCAACGGTGCAAGTGGGAGGTGGGTACGGCAACCTCTGGGTGATCAGTACTTAGGTTTTGTCGAAGGGTGGAAGGCAAGGCCAACATGGAATTCGAGATGGCGGAGGAGGTGGTCGGTGATGACTCGGCATGAAGTGGGAGGCTGCTAGTCTGCACGTGGGTGGAGGCTGCGGAGGATAACAAAGAAATGAAAGGTGAGGGAAAAAGTGAAAATGAGAGGTTGGGTTTCAGAAGCAAACGAAATGAAGGAGAAAGGAAAATATATTATAAAGCGGATGGAATAGGAAACGTAAAAGTGAGTAACGAATGGATGCAAAGGGTATATACGTTCTAGCGACGGAGATAAAGAGCTGAAATTTGGGCAAAAGGAACGGCTGAATTTTAGAAAATAAATTATTAAACTAATTAATGGGTTGATTGTACAGTAGGTTTCAGATTTGAAAAGGCACTGGAAGTAACGGTTGAAATTTGTGGTACCGATAGGACGTACCGTTTTCTCGTTTCCATCGCATACCGAACCTCAAAATACTAAAATAAATATATTGTAGAAATCAGCATGATGAGACAATCAAAACAGTATACATATATCAGTGGTACGATCATCCGATCGAAAGTCGATAATCGGTACCAAAAATGCTGCAAATCCGTCGAAAATAAGTTAAACGGAGCAATAGATGGTCAAATTTAACGAAACGAAAGATGACGTCTCACTCAGAAGATGATTTACAAATTTTCTATGTAAAAATATTCAGGTTTGGAAAACATTTTATTATCACCAATTTTTAACTGATTAAATTGAAGTAAATTTACGCGCGAAATAAATTTTCATATTTTCGGACGAAAATTTACCAGTTGCTATGTTTAATTAGACGCATTCCAAATATCAAATTTATATTTCAAAATTTTATCGTTTAAAATTTCACAAAATTTAACTAATTACGTTATTAAAACAGTTAAAATTTACGGGTCGTTACATATATGACCTATCTGTTGTTATAGTATGTTAGCTTATATATATGTTGAGATAGTATTGATGTTTAAAGCATACGTATATATATGTTTTGATTTTAAGTATTTACATATAGGTTTTTCTATATATAGATTTCAATCAAATATTGATATTAATAATGTAAGTTGTACTGTTTTTAATAAATATCGTTAAATATATAATTTATATATGAGTATATATAGTTATATATTAGACTTTGCAGAAAAAGGATATATAAGTTTGGCTTGTCAGTTTATGTTAGTAGTTTGATATATATATATAAAGTAGGCCCTGCCTTTTGTTCTCTGCAATAAGGTCGCAATATGACACATGCTTCCGTTTCCTTTATATACTATAATATAGTGTTCTGTTTTGTAATTGTGCGTAGAGTTTAAATATATACTGCTGTTGTTTAGTCACAGTAAGTCATTAAGTTTATTTTATCGGTTTTGTAAGTATCTATTTATTCCTGTGGTTATATATATAGGTGTCACATAATTGATAAGGTATATTGGTTTTGAAAAGATTTATTGATAGTGTATATTGGTGAAATGACCCTCCTATTTCTACCCTAATTTCATAAGGATTTTTTTTTCCATCAAAGGGAATTTAAATCACGTAGAAATCAAAATGCCATACAAGCTATTGACATAGCCACTTATTTATTTTCTAAATAGGCAAATTAGACAAAATCAGCAGTTCAGACGTCTAAATTCTTATGACAGGCGTCTAAACTTAATTACAGACGTCTATCTAATTATGACAGACGGCTCATAGATCAAAAATTGAAACAGAGAGAAAATGACATTTTGAACTGAATTCAGACATCTAATTATTTTGTGACAGACGTCTATATTTAACCTTAGACGTCTAAATTATTTAGACTGTCGTCTAAGTTTAATCTCAGACATCTAAATTATTTAGACTGTCGTCTAAATTCGATTTCTATGTACATGCATATGCACATTCAATTTATATGTGTCTGGATGTCCACCTACATTCATTTACACTTTTAAGTTCGATTTAAACTTCCTTAGAACTATCAGAGATGATATATAGATTGATCATTTATTACAATTATATTTTCCAGGGTCATTTTCTTTTTCCAATAAACCAAAATACATCCAGGAACAAAACAATTAACCAATATAAATATATCAGTACTTTCACAAAGATAAGCACATACATGTGAGGATGTATATGCCTCTCTTGTTTAAATCAGAGTTCTGGAAAACAAGAGGAGATTGGATTGATTGAATTTAATCAATCCACACATAGTACAGTGTTATATGCAATAAAAATTTCATTCATGTTTGATTTTCTTCTTATAAAATCTGTCTGGAATTTAAAATGCATTTGGTTAAAATCTGAATAAAAATTCAGATTCCTATTACAGATACAAAGGAAAAGGACGTATTAATATTTGCACAAAACATGTTTATGTGCATATATAACTGCAACTATTTGGATCTGGCTTTCAATTCCCTTATTACAGACCCTTCCTTTATTTAAAAATAAGACATGAAACATTTGTATGAAACAAGTTAGATTATGGGAACCTTGCAGTCATAAAAACATTCAACCTATGCCTATTATCTTTTGTATACACTTACCATGTTTGAAAGACAAAACCATTTAATTTTTCTGAGAATCAACTATCCAGATTTCCCAAAACTTAAATCCTTTATAAAGACTCAAAATTGACTAATACATTTATAAAATGTAATCATTCAGTCTTCAACATGGTGTTCTTACTAAATCCACTTACAATATTTTGATTAACTTCTTTAATATCAGATATTAACCAGATTCATAAATTCCAAATACAAGTCAATCTCTTAATAAAATACTTAAAAAAATATCCATCCCATATTCAACACTTAATACAAGTAACAATTTAAATCATTAATACATGCGGATTTTATCATTTTGGCTCTTATCTAACTAAGTTTAGCATGCTATAATCCTCTTCTCAAAGCCTTGCTCCTACTCCTACTTAGTTGCTGCAATCCCTGAAAAAGCATTTGAAACTGCCTCATTTTTAAATGAGACACCCCAGATTCCATTAGCACACTAGGGTCAGACACATGTCTGGTATGAGAAAATTCACAAAAGCAACTAGTTAATTAGGTTAAAATCAAATTAAATACATATACATAAAGTTCTGCCCTTTGGAATCAGATCATACTTGTGTGCATGCTCTATGTCATTGTGCATGTGCACACTTTAATTTTTCTTTCCAGAGACTACATATATCAATATGACATATACATTCAAGCATACAATTCAGACATAATCAAACAATCATTCATACCAAACAGGAAAATAACCAATATGAGTTAAATCATTTATTCAATCCTCATATTTCAATTCTGGGAAAAACTCTAGTTTTCTCATCATCTCAGATATTATTCCCTTGGTATAATTATCTATCCTGGTCTCACCTGCAATATTTATGAATCAATGGACACACTGTAATGAACTAATTCACTCCATTACACAAAGATCTCAGGACTTAAACAAGCCATGTGTCAACTTGTGCTACTCAAGAACACAAGTCATTCCTGTAGTGTTCTTGACCCCAAATTTCCTAATCAGGTTTAAGTTAATAATAACTCTTTTGATTTTTCATGACTAAACCATTCAATGATCCATTTCACTAGCTAAAACATCCATATCATGGCATCTCATATTATTCAAAACCATACAGAGACAAGCAAGCAAACAACCATTGGTGACTAAATAAATAAGGTTCTGTATGCATATGTATACATTCTGGTATTTTAAAAAGGGTGTAGGCAACTAACATTGGCTTATGGCTTTTGAGAGAGTTTTTCCTTTTTGCAAACATTTGTGCTTGAGTTAAACTCAGAATGACCTGGTTTCACTGAATCACAAAATTTTCATTGAATCAGGAGCATCAGCACATAGGCAACCCTATTGCACCCCTAATTCCTTTTTGTCTCAAGCCTCAGCACTTATACATAAGTATATTGCAGCTCAACATTATTTACATCTTTCTGGGTTGAGCCAAAACCAATACTACTTGCCTATTTTTAACATTTTATTTTCTAGGTATTTGTTTATGTTCCTAAACATTAACATATCATAGATCTGGATTTATAAAACATATATGTATACTAACAACACATAAAGCTTTCTTATAATAAAACAAGTGATCAACCAAAGAGAATCAAAACATTTTCAGTTTTAAAATCACAGATAAGCATTCTCATATGAAAGTATATTTTTAAGAAAATTACTTATAGCTGGCTGCCTACATTAGGACTTATTGCCTTAGATTTTTGAGTTAGTTTTCTCACCTAGCTCTCTTCTTTGCTTCCTTAATTAATTGATGAACTTCTGCCTTTAGCCTCAAGCTCTCTTCCTTCCCTTGCCTTATGATTTCTATGGTGTTGTTTCCTTTTTTTTCTCAAAGTTCTTTTCTGAGAAGGAGAGGAGGCTGCTGCATATACATGTATATATACAGGGTCTTCCTTAGGGTTTTGGGTATTGGCTAAAGCCATTTTTGCCCACCAGAAAAATCATGTTATCTGCATTTTATTTAAACCCAAAGTTCTACCCTTCCCGGCTTAATTTAGGTGAAGAGAAAAGTGGTTACATTCTTTTCAGAATTTTTGCTTTTCAGAAAATACTTTTGCTTTGTCTACAATCATGCCAAAAATGTGACTTGATTTTTATTATTTATCAAATACTCTTCCTAATTTTGCCTATAGCAAACATTTCCTTGTTTGTCTTATTTTTCCTATTTTCAGCTTCATGTAAATGGTATGTACCTTCTTTATTTATTTA
This sequence comes from Allium fistulosum, assembly GCA_030737815.1. Lineage (NCBI taxonomy): Eukaryota > Viridiplantae > Streptophyta > Magnoliopsida > Asparagales > Amaryllidaceae > Allium > Allium fistulosum. The sequence continues at coordinate 1,286,676,647 of CM060904.1, forward strand.
CAAGAGGACTACTCCTTTTTATATATTCAGTTTTTCTTTCTTTCTTCTTATATACTAAAATATGTCTGTATATTTTATCTTACTAATTTGAACTCTAGTATTTTATTAACACATATATATATTTATATAAGTCTTACTGAAATAATTAGTACACCTATATATATATATATACATCATACTGTATTGACACACACATGCACATGTACACTCAAAATATTCAGTAGCATCCATATATGCATATTTACTTATGCATTCAGCTTTAAAGGATTTAATTTATATATATATATATATATATTTCCATACATATCAATATGTATTTATTCTTAGAGTTCAGGGATTTTAGCTTTTGTTCATGTGCATTTCCTGTGCACACATGTACACACATACTGATACACTATCAAGCTATATCACTCCCCTTTCAAAATTAATTCAAAATTTATTTTGAATTCATTTATATTTTTCAGAATAGATTCCTAAAATCTTGGGTCATTACATACATCCCTCCTTTTAGGAATTGTGTCCCACAATTTTCCTAAGCTTAAAATAAATTTTAAACTTAATTTAGAGAACAAATACATTCTCAACCAAATAAATTTTTAGTTCTATGATAACTAAAAACATATGCATCTAATAAAAGAAAACAATCAAAATCAGAATTACCTTTAATCTGAAAATAGCTTAGGATAATTTATCCTAACTTTATCTTCTAATTCCCATGTGCAATCTCTAGGATCAAGACTCCACTGTACCTTCACAAGTTTCAGAGATTTATTTCTCAACTTCTTCACATCTTTTGCCAAAATTCCCACTGGATCCTTTTCATAAATCAAATTAGGATTTATCTGCACTTGGGTTGGGGTCTCAAGAATTTCTGCCTTGTCATGGACCCACCTTCTCAATTGTGATACATGAAAAACATCATGTATACCTTGCATGTTTTCTGGTAATTCCAACTTATATGCCAAGGGACCAATTCTCTCCAGAATTTTGTATGGTCCAATATATCTTGGGGTTAATTTGCCTTGTTTTCCAAACCTCAGCACATTTTTCATAGGTGAGATTTTGATGAAAACAAAATTTCCCACTTCATATTCTACCTGCCTTCTTCTCATGTCTGCAAATTTCTTTTGCCTATCTTGAGCTGCTGCCATTCTTCTTCTTATCAACTCAATTTTCTCCTTAGTTTCTTGTATGTACTCAGGTCCTAAAATAGACCTTTCTCCTGCTTCTACCCAACAAACAGGTGACAAACAGGGTTTACCATATAAGGCTTCAAATGGAGCCATTCCTATGGTACCTTGGTAGCTGTTGTTGTATGTAAATTCAACTAGATGAAGATAATCTTCCCAGTTGCCTCCAAAATCCAGTATACATGCCCTCAACATGTCCTCCAAAACTTTGTTTACTACCTCAGTCTGCCCATCTGATTGGGGATGGTAGGCAGTACTTAAACATAGTTCACTTCCCATTGCTTCTTGAAAGCTTCTCCAGAATTTTGAAGTGAAGATGGTATCCCTATCACTCACAATGGTTTTGGGAATGCCATGTAACTTTACCACTTCCTTTATAAAAATTTGAGCTAATTTTGGTGCTGTTCTTTCTGACTTGACTGGGATGAAGTGTGCTACCTTGGTTAGCCTATCAACTATCACCCATATACTTGTATTACCTCTCTTAGATCTAGGCAGTCCATCTATGAAGTCCATAGATATGTCTTCCCACTTCCACTGTGGTACACTAAGAGACTGCATCAACCCTGATGGTCTTTGGGTTTCAGCCTTGACTTGTTGGCAAGTCATACATTTGGCAATGTATTTAGCTACATCAGATTTCATCCCCTTCCACCAGAAGTCTCTTTTCAAATTTTGGTACATTTTTGTGTTGCCTGGGTGTATGGAGTATTTACTTCTGTGATATTCATTCAATATCTCTTTCTTCAATTCTGTGTCCTCTGGTACACACATCCTATTTTGGTATCTCATATAACCATTTTTATCAATATGGTGATTCATCACTTCCTCCCCTCTTGAGAGGAGCACTTTCTTCTCTAACAAGTTGGCATCTTGTTCTTGCATCTTTCCTACCTTCAGAATTAAATCTGGTTGGAGTGTCATTAAGCTTAACTTCCCTTTATATTCTTGTGCACCATGCATCTGCTCATCCATGTGCACACAACCATTCTCCCCAATTTCTAACTCAGTTAGCAAAGACAAATCTTTAAATTCTTCTATCATCATCATAGCCAATTTAGCATGCTGTCTACTTAGAGCATCTGCAACTTTGTTTGCTTTGCCTGGTGTATAGAGTATGTCAAAGTCATAGGCAGCTAAGAACTCCACCCATCTATGTTGCCTCATGTTCAAATCTTTTTGTGAAAATAAATATTTCAGAGACTTGTGGTCAGTGTACAGTTCAAACTTTGTGCCTAACAAATAATGCCTCCAAAGTTTTAAAGCATAGATCACAGCTGCTAATTCGAGATCATGGGTGGCATACCTTACTTCATGGGGTTTAAGTTGTCTGGATGCATATGCAATGACTTGGCCTCGTTGCATCAACACTGCACCCAAGCCAAATCCACTAGCATCAGTGTATACCACTAGTTCTTCATTTCCATATGGTACCTTTAAAATTGGAGCATTCACCAATGCCTCCTTCAACTGTTCAAAAGACTTCTCACATTCTTCTGACCAAACAAAAGCTTGGTTCTTCCTGGTTAGGTTAGTGAGTGGTGTAGAGATTTTTGAAAAATCTTTTATAAACCTCCTATAATACCCTGCCATCCCCATAAATGACCTTACTTCACTCACAGTGCTTGGCCTCTTCCATGCTTGAATAGCCACTACTTTATTGGGGTTCACAGAAATTCCTTGAGCAGATATAACATGGCCAAGGAAATGTACTTCCTCTTTCCAAAATACACATTTTGAAAATTTTGCCTTTAAATCTTTTTCCCTTAACCTAGACAAAACCAGGTGCAAATGATGCTTATGTTCTTCCACTGTTTTGGAATAAATCAAAATGTCATCAATAAAAATAAGCACAAACTTGTCTAAATAATCTCTAAAGGTTCTGTTCATTAAATCTACAAAGTATGATGGTGCATTGGTCAAACCAAATGGCATAACCAAAAATTCATACAACCCATACCTAGTGTTAAAGGCAGTGTACTTGATGCTTGATTCTTCCACCTTCATTTGATGAAAACCAGATGCTAAGTCTAGTCTAGAAAATACTTTTGCCCCTGCTAATTGATCAAAAAGATCATCTATTCTTGGCAATGGGTATTTATTTTTAATAGTTACCTTGTTTAATTCTCTATAATCTATACAGAGTCTTAAGGAGCCATCTTGTTTCTTAACAAATACCACTGGTGCTCCCCAGCAAGAATTACTTGGTCTTATAAAACCCTTTTCTTCCAGTTCTTCTAACTGTTTCTTTAATTCCTTTAGTTCATTTGGCCCCATTCTAGTTGGCTTTTTAATCACTGGGCTTGCTCCTGGAACTAGATTGATCTGGAACTCTACTGGTCTATGGTGTGGAACACCCTTGACCTCACCAAACACATCCAAATATTCATTGACTATGGGAATTTCTTCAATGGTTAGTTCAATAGAATTTTTTTCTGAGTCAACTAAGTGATATAGTTTTCCTTCCTTAGCTACTTCACATAAAACTGTGATTCTCTGACCTCTAGAATTTTGCAATGATATGGTGGATGAGTCTACATTAATTATGGCTTTAAATTGCCTTAACCAGTCTACCCCCAAAATAACACCTATATTTGGGTAATTCAAAACATATAAATTGGAAATAAAAACATTTCCTCCTATGTTTAATTCCACATCCACACAAATCATATTTAAAACACTAGAACTCCCCAGTGGACTTTGTATATGCAATGGGGTTTCAACCAATATGCAATTCAGTTTTAGCATTTTAACTAGTTCATAAGAAATTAAAGAGTGAGTTGCCCCAGTATCATATACTACTGCTATGGGCATGGTACAAATAAGTAATGTACCTTCCACTTGGCTATGGTTTTCAGTGTTACTCTCCACTGTGGCTTTGCCTTTTCCTTCCAAATTTGCCAATTTTCCTTGCTGTTTGTACTCAGGACAATTCCTCTTCATATGCCCCTCTTTCCCACATAGATAGCACTTGAAAGCTCCTCCTTTCAATTCTGGACATCTTGGTTTGATATGTCCTTCTTTTCCACACTGATGGCACACAATTTTCTTCTTGGTTTCCTTAGCTTTGACATCTCCAGTGCCTTTGTTACTGGCCTCTTCCTTCTTCTTATCATAAGGGTGATACCTCCCCTTACTCTTCTTGGTATTATTGCTCTTAAAATTTCTGAACTTCTCCCTTTCCTTGTCATGCTGTTCCAACCTCAAAGCTAAGTCTATCACATGGTCAAAAGTCCTGTCTGCATAGGGTAACATGGCTCTGCTAAGTCCTGGGTTCAACCCTTTTATGTACCTATCATTTTTGGATGCCTCATCTGCCACAAGCATTGCTCCATATGTGGAAAGCCCCTCAAACTTTTGAGTGTATTCTGTGACCGTCATGGTTCCTTGTCTAAGTCTAATAAATTCTTCTAGCAAGGTAGTCTTTGCTGATGCTGGTACAAACCTTGCTTCCAACATCTCTTTGAATTGATTCCAAGTGATTTCATTCTCATTTCTTCCTGCAATAATAACTTCCCACTAGCCTAAAGCTACTCCTTTTAGCTGTCTTGAAGCCACTTGCCTCTTTCTTTGATCATCAAGTTGCATGTCATTGAAAATTCTTTCCAATGTTCTCAACCATGTTTGAATTTCCATGATACTCTCTGTCCCTTCAAAGCTTTTGCCTCCTAAATGAGTATATGTCTTAAGTAATTTTTAGAGTTCTTCATAGGGATTTTCTTGCCTTTGTCCTGCCCCATCCCTAAATGCTCTCACCAAGTCTTGCAGATTGACCATTGGGGGTGCATGGAAAGATCCTGCTCCCTGATTTGGTGGTCTCCCTACCATAGTTTGCTAATAATAATTTACATAGCTGGTTAGTTTGATTGGTAATTTTATTATTTCAGTGGTTTTTTTTTTCACACTGAAAACATTGATATATATATAGTTCCTTTAAATTTTATTTCTATCTAAGAACTTGATCTTTACTTCTACTATGTTGAATAACATAGCTCTGATACCAACTGAAATGACCCTCCTATTTCTACCCTAATTTCATAAGGATTTTTTTTTTCCATCAAAGGGAATTTAAATCACGTAGAAATCAAAATGCCATACAAGCTATTGACAGAACCACTTATTTCTTTTCTAAATAGGCAAATTAGACAAAATCAGCAGTTCAAACGTCTAAATTCTTATAACAGGCGTCTAAACTTAATTACAGACGTCTATCTAATTATGACAGACGGCTCATAGATCAAAAATTGAAACAGAGAGAAAAAGACATTTTGAACTGAATTCAGACATCTAATTATTTTGTGACAGACGTCTATATTTAACCTTAGACGTCTAAATTATTTAGACTGTCGTCTAAGTTTAATCTCAGACGTCTAAATTATTTAGACTGTCGTCTAAATTCGATTTCTATGTACATGCATATGCACATTCAATTTATATGTGTCTGGATGTCCACCTACATTCATTTACACTTTTAAGTTCGATTTAAACTTCCTTAGAACTATCAGAGATGATATATAGATTGATCATTTATTACAATTATATTTTCCAGGGTCATTTTCTTTTTCCAATAAACCAAAATACATCCAGGATCAAAACAATTAACCAATATAAATATATCAGTACTTTCACAAAGATAAGCACATACATGTGAGGATGTATATGCCTCTCTTGTTTAAATCAGAGTTCTGGAAAACAAGAGGAGATTGGATTGATTGAATTTAATCAATCCACACATAGTACAGTGTTATATGCAATAAAAATTTCATTCATGTTTGATTTTCTTCTTATAAAATCTGTCTGGAATTTAAAATGCATTTGGTTAAAATCTGAATAAAAATTCAGATTCCTATTACAGATACAAAGGAAAAGGACGTATTAATATTTGCACAAAACATGTTTATGTGCATATATAGCTGCAACTATTTGGATCTGGCTTTCAATTCCCTTATTACAGACCCTTCCTTTATTTAAAAATAAGACATGAAACATTTGTATGAAACAAGTTAGATTATGGGAACCTTGCAGTCATAAAAACATTCAACCTATGCCTATTATCTTTTGTATACACTTACCACGTTTGAAAGACAAAACCATTTAATTTTTCTGAGAATCAACTATCCAGATTTCCCAAAACTTAAATCCTTTATAAAGACTCAAAATTGACTAATACATTTATAAAATGTAATCATTCAGTCTTCAACATGGTGTTCTTACTAAATCCACTTACAATATTTTGATTAACTTCTTTAATATCAGATATTAACCAGATTCATAAATTCCAGATACAAGTCAATCTCTTAATAAAATACTTAACAAAATATCCATCCCATATTCAACACTTAATACAAGTAACAATTTAAATCATTAATACATGCGGATTTTATCATTTTGGCTCTTATCTAACTAAGTTTAGCATGCTATAATCCTCTTCTCAAAGCCTTGCTCCTACTCCTACTTAGTTGCTGCAATCCCTGAAAAAGCATTTGAAACTGCCTCATTTTTAAATAAGACACCCCAGATGCCATTAGCACACTAGGGTCAGACACATGTCTGGTATGAGAAAATTCACAAAAGCAACTAGTTAATTAGGTTAAAATCAAATTAAATACATATACATAAAGTTCTGCCCTTTGGAATCAGATCATACTTGTGTGCATGCTCTGTGTCATTGTGCATGTGCACACTTTAATTTTCCTTTCCAGAGACTACATATATCAATATGACATATACATTCAAGCATACAATTCAGACATAATCAAACAATCATTCATACCAAACAGGAAAATAACCAATATGAGTTAAATCATTTATTCAATCCTCATATTTCAATTCTGGGAAAAACTCTAGTTTTCTCATCATCTCAAATATTATTCCCTTAGTATAATTATCTATCCTGGTCTCACCTGCAATATTTATGAATCAATGGACACACTGTAATGAACTAATTCACTCCATTACACAAAGATCTCAGGACTTAAACAAGCCATGTGTCAACTTGTGCTACTCAAGAACACAAGTCATTCCTGTAGTGTTCTTGACCCCAAATTTCCTAATCAGGTTTAAGTTAATAATAACTCTTTTGATTTTTCATGACTAAACCATTCAATGATCCATTTCACTAGCTAAAACATCCATATTATGGCATCTCATATTATTCAAAACCATACAGAGACAAGCAAGCAAACAACCATTGGTGACTAAATAAATAAGGTTCTGTATGCATATGTATACATTCTGGTAATTTAAAAAGGGTGTAGGCAACTAATATTGGCTTATGGCTTTTGAGAGAGTTTTTCCTTTTTGCAAACATTTGTGCTTGAGTTAAACTCAGAATGACCTGGTTTCACTGAATCACAAAATTTTGTTTGCTATGCATATGAACATATATATATATTTTCATTGAATCAGGAGCATCAGCACATAGGCAACCCTATTGCACCCCTAATTCCTTTTTGTCTCAAGCCTCAGCACTTATACATAAGTATATTGCAGCTCAACATTATTTACATCTTTCTGGGTTGAGCCAAAACCAATACTACTTGCCTATTTTCAACATTTTATTTTCTGGGTATTTGTTTATGTTCCTAAACATTAACATATCATAGATCTGGATTTATAAAACATATATGTATACTAACAACACATAAAGCTTTCTTATAATAAAACAAGTGATCAACCAAAGAGAACCAAAACATTTTCAGTTTTAAAATCACAGATAAGCATTCTCATATGAAAGTATATTTTTAAGAAAATTACTTATAGCTGGCTGCCTACATTAGGACTTATTGCCTTAGATTTTTGAGTGAGTTTTCTCACCTAGCTCTCTTCTTTGCTTCCTTAATTAATTGATGAACTTCTGCCTTTAGCCTCAAGCTCTCTTCCTTCCCTTGCCTTATGATTTCTATGGTGTTGTTTCCTTTTTTTTCTCAAAGTTCTTTTCTGAGAAGGAGAGGAGGCTGTTGCATATACATGTATATATACAGGGTCTTCCTTAGGGTTTTGGGTATTGGCTAAAGCCATTTTTGCCCACTAGAAAAATCATGTTATCTGCATTTTATTTAAACCCAAAGTTCTACCCTTCTCGGCTTAATTTAGGTGAAGAGAAAAGTGGTTACATTCTTTTCAGAATTTTTGCTTTTCAGAAAATACTTTTTCCTTTGTCTACAATCATGCCAAAAATGTGACTTGATTTTTATTATTTATCAAATACTCTTCCTAATTTTGCCTATAGCAAACATTTCCTTGTTTGTCTTATTTTTCCTATTTTTAGCTTTCATGTAAATGGTATGTACCTTCTTTATTTATTTACAAGAGGACTACTCCTTTTTATATATTCAGTTTTTCTTTCTTTCTTCCTATATACTAAAATATGTCTGTATATTTTATCTTACTAATTTGAACTCTAGTATTTTATTAACACATATATATATATTTATATAAGTCTTACTGAAATAATTAGTACACCTATATATATATACATCATACTGTATTGACACACACATGCACATGTACACTCAAAATATTCAGTAGCATCCATATATGCATATTTACTTATGCATTCAGCTTTTAAGGATTTAATTTATATATATATATATATTTCCATACATATCAATATGTATTTATTCTTAGAGTTCAGGGATTTTAGCTTTTGTTCATGTGCATTTCCTGTGCACACATGTACACACATACTGATACACTATCAAGCTATATCACTCCCCTTTCAAAATTAATTCAAAAATTATTTTGAATTCATTTATATTTTTCAGAATAGATTCCTAAAATCTTGGGTCATTACAATTGGGTTTGAAAAAGAATTATGTATAAAATCTTAACTGTATACAGCATGTTTACATATATATTTATAGTTTACACATAAATGTTTATATTTCGGCTTATATAAATTATATTATAAGGTATTTATAGGTTTGTGGGTGTGTGTATATATATATATATATATATATTTGGTGTTTAAACAAAATATGATAGTGTATATGTTTGAGGATGTATATCTGCATATATATGTGTGCGCACACTTGCTACTGCCTCATTTTTATTTTACATATAAAGTTGTAAACAAAGTTGTATGTATATTATATGTGGCTTCAGTATATGCTGCTACTGTATTTATAATAGTTCATAAAGATATGTATATTTGATACTATACTATGAAGTGATACTATATATATGATAGAGGTATATATATGTTGATATACGTATATGCGTATTTAGTGGATATGATTTGGGTAACTAGTACTAGTTAAGTAGTGTTTAAAGAGAATGTACATAGATTTTAAATAAGTGTTTTAAATTTAATAATGATTTTTTTTATAATAGTAATAACAATAATAACAATACATATATTTTCTTTCTTGATCAAACTGATTTGTAACGACCCACCCTTCTAGACTCAGAAGGACGCGCCATTATTAAGAAAGAAAGGGGTGAGAAATAGAAAAGATAAAGAAGAAAGAAGAAACAACATCAGAATCTCAACAGCGAAACGAATAAATATAATATATCACATAAGAGAATACATAGTATACAATATCAATCAGAGTTTCACAGAATATACATCACATAATAGACAGTTATAAACATCTGTCTAGTTATTACAACTCGATACATCTCAATACAACACAGAGACACAACACAGCGGAAACACAGATAACACTAACACAGCGGAACCAATATATAACTATATCGCTGAAGCCTCCTGCTCCATTGCTCCTCCACAAATCGTCAAAGCTAAACCTGAATCCCTTGGCTACCCGTAAAAATTTGGGTACCCGAGAGTTTAGGAAAAACAGAAATAAACTCCGGGTCAGACATGGGTCTGGTATGAGTAACAGGTTAAAGTTGCTTAACTTTGAAAATCCTTTGAAAACAAAGGGTATCACGTAAGACTTCCCATACATAAACATGGGAAAGTTTTTACCTTACGCTAACCAAACATTTGATAGGAATCCAGTTATATTATAATAGTGTCTAGGGTTTTCAAGTAAATATGAAATAGCTGAAATTGTTACATGATTAAATTCCAGCATACTAGCCACAAAGTGGGTAATACAATCAAAACCGTAAGGTCACGTAGGGAACATGAGTTTCCATCAATGGCAGGGCTACTGGGGTACCGCCCGTCACAGTACGTGGCCTAGATCACCGTACCGAGAACCCACCCTAAGTTCCCTGCAATACAAGGCCGGAACCCTTCCTTACTGAACAGTTCCGAACAAGACAACCCCAGCAGTTGTGGCCACAACTGCCCACACAGCCGAATATAAAGGGACATCTAGACAGGGGAAAATCTCGCTCTCAAGTGGGTGCTACCCACGAAGCCTTGCTGCACCTCCCCTGTTTTAGCCATTCCCGGTTGATGAGGCTTGAGGTCACGATTACCTTAACAGAACTTATCACTTAGAATGCTCATCGTCCACCTGACGATGTGCTGAAAGCATTCAATCCATACAAGTTCGTTCCAGGTTCGAACGAAACCGAAGGCATTATCTCGTTACACTCATTTTGGAATCACCCTCAGAGTTAACGACGATAACCCTTGCACTCTGAATCTTCATCTCGAATCTATAAGTACTATCTTCGTCAAACTCATTACGGAATCACCCACAGAGTTATACTGACGTATAGTTCTATACCTCGAGTCTTCACTTGCTCCATTTGAATTTCACGACCTAACGTTATTTTGGATCGATGTGGTATTCGGGTCTCCAGACCTAGAATCCCGGTATACGGAAACCCGATTCCGGTCTCATCAAAATCCAAACCGTGTCTTTTAAGGCCAAGTTGTTTTAAAGTTAAAACAGTTCATTTCAATTATCTATATACACACAGATAGATAAATCACAATATAACAATGGATAATCAGATCATCATCATAAATAGATAATCCATTTCACCAACTCAAATAGATAATCAATAACATCATACTTAAACAAGCATCCATATCACATATATATTATTCATCTCATATCTGAGATCACAATCAATCAAGGAAATCAATATCATCCATCATAAGCAACGATTAAAAATCACACCATTTATAATTAATTTAAAATGAATTAAATTAATTACTTATCTCTAATTAATTTAAAGTAAATTAAATTAATTATTTCATCCTTATAAATCTTGCTTACATAACCATTAATTAATTACAAATCAATTAATTAATCATTCTCAAATTTCCTTTTTAATTAACCATCCTGGATTAATTATCCTTCAATTACATTCAAGTAATTATTCTTAATTAATTTCACAAATTAATTATTCATAACCAAATATAGTAATTAACCTTTAATTACTTCTTTTATTAATTAACTATAATTAATTACATTAATCCTTAATTAATTATATTAATTAATTACTCAAACACTTATTACTGATTAATTTATCTTAATGAATCAATCCTTTAATTATATCATTAATTATAAAATTTTAATGTTCCTTAATTATAATTTAATTAATTAATCTACTTAAATTAATTACATTAAGAAATTAATCTTTACTTTAACCACATTTATTAATCACTCTTGATTTATCACATTTCAGTAATTAACTACCCTTACTTACTTATTAAATAAATTAATTACTTCTTAATTAATTATCTTAACTAATCCCTCGATTAATTATACAAAGTAATTCAATCCAAATTACTATCATATTCAAATCATCTTCAATTAATTACCTATAGTAATTCCATTTATTTCTTCATTAAGTGATTTCTCTTCATTAATTACATTTAAGTAATTATACTCATCAAATTATACAATGATTAATTTGAATTAATTTAAACTAAATTAATTAACTTAAATAAATCAAATTAACCTCGATTAATTACATTAAACAATTAATCCCTTAATTACTTTCATTCAGTAATTATACTTAACATTTTAATAATTGATTATCTTTAATTAATCAATCTAATTATTTATTAAAATTATCACATTGATTAATTATTAAACAAATCTTAAGTTAATGATCTTCATTATCTATCGTTAATTCTTAATTTCTTTTCTTAAGAAATTTAACTTAATTTAAATAAATATTAATTACCAATTAGTTTATTCTTAATAACCAATTAATTTACCACTAATTATTTAATTAATTTAAGTTTAAACTGTAACTTAATCAACCTTCAACTACTTGATTAATTCATCCCTAATCGTTTATTAAATCAAAACTTATTTAATTAATAACCCTTGCTTGCAAATTTATTTAGTCTTTAAATAATTTGTCTTAAACTTAAATTAATAAATTTGAACTCTTAATTACTTAATTAATCATTCATATCTTTAATTAATTAAATTAATAAATCATCCATTTAATTTCCTTAATAATTCAATTTCTTAATTACTTAATTAATCATTCAAACTGTTTAAAACAAATTTTAAATTTAAAAAAACTTCTTTTATTCAACTCAAGAATTCAAATCTGTATTTGAATCCAGATTAACTCTTACTTACAAATTTAAATCATTATCTTTAAAATTCAACCCACTTAAATATTTTTAGGTGGTTAAACAAATTTAAGTTTTATGAACCTTATTATTATTATTATTTTTTGAAACTCGGGTTCAAACTAGATTTAAATCAAAATTAAACTTGGTTTTAAACTTAATTTAAATCTCTGCTTTCCATCTAAACCCCAGATCTAAATTTTAAAGTGCTACAGGTTTAAACTGTAACAAAACAAATAACTCGAGCCAACACTCCATTTACTTCGAGTTCAGCCCCAAGCTCTTTCCCATTTTCCCCGAGTTCTTCGTCCTTCCCCAAAAATATTCGAACCCAGTTACACACGAATGCACGTGTACGTGCACAACCACTCGCCGGAGTTTCGGCCAACATTGCGATCGTCGACCGATCACTCATCAACCCCTGAGTTGCCACGAACACTCAAATCACCAAAACCGAGTACGATTCGAAATCGAGTCGTTCAACTCAACACTGGAACCAAACTCCGACCACAAGAACCCATCTCCTGACCACTATCGTTCCCTAGCAACCCCGCTGACCCGTCCCTGCATTCGCCAAAGCCTCCACTCCCTGCTCCCCCTGGTGCGATCGCCAGAAACACTGTGGGGACGACGCGATTAACCCACGACTTCGACCAGATAAACACAAGCTTTAAACCCTAATTTCGACCACCGCCTACTCCACTGCGATCGGAAATTACTCCTGACATTTTTGCCGAGTTTGTCGTACATTCCCCTACCTCCAGTTGAAAACTCGAGAGCCCAATGATAGTCGATCACCAGGGAATGGGCAAAAGCCATTCTCAGTTCAACTATGAACTGCCTCTTCGACACTTAATTAAAAATCAAGATTTATATATTAAAAATCCTATTTTTCAGAGTTTAATCACATCATATAATTGAATCAATAAATTATAACACTTGATTTTTATCATACTTGCAAGTGATCATCAGTACTATGAAGATTTCAAGCACATCTGGATTTTATTTTGCTAGAAAAAGATATTTCTTTAATCTATAACCAAACAACATATGGTTTGGATCTTCCAGCCTAAAAGTGATCAAAGGTATTTTGATTCTTGGGTTTTACTCAAGTCTTAAGGCTCTAAATGAAGAAACAGAGGTGATTCTAGTATATACAGGCATACACACATTCAAATGTTTTTAGCACAGAGAGAAAAAAATCATGGATATACATGTATAACAGGGCATCTTCAATTTCATACTTCCCAGACATCAGATATAAAGATATATATTTAACTTTAGATTTAAATGGTTTGCTCACAGATAAGTATTTAGCAGATTCAAACTTTTAAGTTTTAAAACAGAGTTACTCACAGATTAACCCAAACATTTAAACAATTCAAGATTTTAGTTTTTAAAAGCTTTTGTTTACTCAAATACTTAAACCTTTTAAGTTAAATGTTACTCACCAGACATGAAATGAAGAACAGAGTTTGCACTTGAAAGGCTTTTGAAACTTTGGACACTTAAAAAAAAACTGGGAAAATGCTTGGCTCGAACTTCCTGTATCATCTAGCTTGCCCTTTAAATGTTGATGATGTTTTAAGTTGTAAAGATGGAAACTTGCTATTTGAAATTACTTTGAAATGCTGAGATGTTCAAGCTTTCAAAACAGAGTTTGAAGTTGTTTCTTTGCTTAGAAACTGCAGTTGCAATGCTATTGAAATCCCTCTTTATTTTGATCTCCATTTTTGTTTTGAGATGAAAATAAGTTTCATTTGAAATACCTTCTAGTAGGCTAAATTTCTTTTGTATACGAAAGAAATGAAAAAAAGGTAGATTGATATATAAAAGAAGGTTACAGGTTATAATTTCTACCGGTACAAAACTTCTTCTTTTCATAAAAACATGGTCAGAGATTTTATTAATAGGGGGCTGATATGATCTATACAATATACACTAGAGATATTAGCATTTAATGACAATGTCCTTTATGTCTACACCTTGTATACTTTATTTCATTTCGTATGTACCTATATTTTTGTATATATCTTTCTAAGTGTACAACCTGAACAACATGCCTACTAATTTCCTTTGTCTTGCAGCCTTATCTCTACAAACAAGTATCTAGTTTATCTCCATGCCTTCCAATGTACACCCTTATTTTATTCTTCCTATAAAAGCATTTATGAAGATATGTATGTTTACTTTAATACTTTTTTTTATACTTGCCTTATTACAATTGCTTACAGCCGTGCAACATGCACATATATTTTTATCTTTATACTTTGTTTTACAACCTTGTTTTAGCTTATGCATTTGTTTATCTCAACCTACATGGATGATTATTACTTTAGCCTGCACCTTGTATTTTTGCTTTAGCTTTTATTTTGTTTAAGCCTGCACATTTGTTTTACTTAGCCTATTTGCTAACTACAATTTTTTTTTGAATACTTTGCTACTCTTATACTTCATGTAAATTAAAGTTGTTTTATTTATCTTAAACTATCAATATTAAATTTACTATTGTTATTTTATTTTAAAACCTAACTATCCAATATTACATTCATTATCTATTATTTTAAAAATCTATTCATAAAGATATTATATTATAAATAAAACTCATTATCAAATTAAAATAATTTATAAAGAGATTATTTCTATATAAATAAATTACTTATTTACCTACTATATTTAAAACAAGAACAAACAACCCTTTGCTGAATTTAAATTCAAGCTAAAATCATTTAAACCAGTTTAAACATAATCTTTAGTATAATTTAAAGCCAATTTGTTATTTATTTCATATTGCCTGAAAAATATATATATTAAATCAAATTATAATTACCAAAAATATTAAAATTAGAAAACATATCTTTATTTATTAATTTTAAAACAAAGCTTACCTATTCACAATATATATATACATTATAAATAGAAGACAATTTATTAGCTTTTAAAAGATAAATGATCAGTTAAATACTTATTAAAAGAAGACTATTAAATCAAATTCAGATCTTATTAACAAATATTAATAAAGCAATTTAATATTTAATACAGATTATTAAATTGATATTGTCAAAAATTCCGGGATGTCACATTCCTCCCCTCTTAAAAAGAATTTCGTCCCCGAAATTTAAAACAAAGGTAATTTAATAATCTAATTAATGATTGAATTTTAATAACACAAGCATATATTAATTATATGCTAACAACCATAGCAACCAACTCAATCAATCAAACAAATCGAACTATCCAGACAAAAATCAGGATAGAACTATCTAGAGTTTCCCAAGTAAAACACCGGGATACTCGCTCTACAGAATCCAAACAAAACTATACCACTAAGCTATAGAGCTCCTACTCCTCTAGATCTACCCAACTAGACAAGATATCAGACTATAGACAAGTCTGACTCAACATCCAAATCTCCCAGAACAGCTAGCTCTACTACCAGAGATAGATCTTACACGTACTCCCTCAGAGATACGTGAAACACATCGAATTCCAGTTATCCAAACTGACAATTCACTCCAGAAGACCAAACACTAATCCTCACAAACCCAGAAAAGATCCAAGATATCTCGGAGATGGCTTCCCAATCTTACCAAACCTTAAAGATCCTTCGATCGGAGAGAACTTACTCAAAATCAAATCTCCGTCTTCGAAATCCAAATTCCTCCGTCTCTTATCCACAAACTCATCTAACGATCCTGGCTGCCTCCATCTCTACTGATCAGTTCAACCTTCGCTGAAACTTCTCGAAACAACTCATCAAGATGATCCACTCAAAATTAGTCCAAGAACACAAACTCTACTCCTCACACCAGAAGACTGAACTTACTCTTCCTATCCGGAAAGATACAACAGATGCACTCCTAAACTGCTTCTGCTGCACAACTCTGATCTGAGAAGATGAAAATGCTGATGATACACCCGAGCACAAACTGGACAACACATCCCAGAAATATGGTTCAACAAATCCATCAGGAGAAAACTCAGAAATACCGAAAAGATCTCTGACAAACCAAGAAAACACTCCACTATCGCAAGTCACTTTTGCGATCAACCCAAACTAATATCCAAAAAAAACTGTTCTCTCTTTACCAATCAGAACAGCCTAAGCTTATCTAGCCAATCCACCGAAGAAATGGATCCACACTGCTGCTTTTGGACTTCACCTCTAGAAAACTGCTGACAGAAGACCTCCTTGCCAACACACAGAACAATCAGGACTGCGACGCTGCCACCGAAGCCAAAGACTTCGTAATCTAGGCTCCTCAAGAAACTCAGGCCTCAAAGCCAACACAGACACCCAACCGAACTCAGCCTCAACACCGAAGCAGACACACTTCCATATACTTGTTCCAAAGAATATCTTTGGAGACATCCATAGTCATTGTGTCTCATCACACAGCTACTGATTCCTGGGGTATCACGATACCATCACTTGCTTCTGCTCAACTATCAGAATCCAAAATCTACTTAAAGATGGACTCCGAATCTTAACAGATTCCTCCAGAGATTTAGTGAAATCCTTACACCACAACAAAGATTCACTCGAGACGGTATTAGATCTACAATCTCGATAGATACACTTCCAACCTCAACAAACTCCAATCATTGGTAGTCGTGTTATACACACCACTACCCTATCTACCTTTATAACTTATATTGGAAAACCCGAACAGGTAGCCCAACAGATAGGTAGAAATAAATAAATATATATATATATCAAAATTACAAATACGCCCTCTCAAGAAAGAAAACACTCACGAGCCTAGGTATTCGCTCAACCTAATGCTCTGATACCACTGTAACGACCCACCCTTCTAGACTCAGAAGGACGCGCCATTATTAAGAAAGAAAGGGGTGAGAAATAGAAAAGATAAAGAAGAAAGAAGAAACAACATCAGAATCTCAACAGCGAAACGAATAAATATAATATATCACATAAGAGAATACATAGTATACAATATCAATCAGAGTTTCACAGAATATACATCACATAATAGACAGTTATAAACATCTGTCTAGTTATTACAACTCGATACATCTCAATACAACACAGAGACACAACACAGCGGAAACACAGATAACACTAACACAGCGGAACCAATATATAACTATATCGCTGAAGCCTCCTGCTCCATTGCTCCTCCACAAATCGTCAAAGCTAAACCTGAATCCCTTGGCTACCCGTAAAAATTTGGGTACCCGAGAGTTTAGGAAAAACAGAAATAAACTCCGGGTCAGACATGGGTCTGGTATGAGTAACAGGTTAAAGTTGCTTAACTTTGAAAATCCTTTGAAAACAAAGGGTATCACGTAAGACTTCCCATACATAAACATGGGAAAGTTTTTACCTTACGCTAACCAAACATTTGATAGGAATCCAGTTATATTATAATAGTGTCTAGGGTTTTCAAGTAAATATGAAATAGCTGAAATTGTTACATGATTAAATTCCAGCATACTAGCCACAAAGTGGGTAATACAATCAAAACCGTAAGGTCACGTAGGGAACATGAGTTTCCATCAATGGCAGGGCTACTGGGGTACCGCCCGTCACAGTACGTGGCCTAGATCACCGTACCGAGAACCCACCCTAAGTTCCCTGCAATACAAGGCCGGAACCCTTCCTTACTGAACAGTTCCGAACAAGACAACCCCAGCAGTTGTGGCCACAACTGCCCACACAGCCGAATATAAAGGGACATCTAGACAGGGGAAAATCTCGCTCTCAAGTGGGTGCTACCCACGAAGCCTTGCTGCACCTCCCCTGTTTTAGCCATTCCCGGTTGATGAGGCTTGAGGTCACGATTACCTTAACAGAACTTATCACTTAGAATGCTCATCGTCCACCTGACGATGTGCTGAAAGCATTCAATCCATACAAGTTCGTTCCAGGTTCGAACGAAACCGAAGGCATTATCTCGTTACACTCATTTTGGAATCACCCTCAGAGTTAACGACGATAACCCTTGCACTCTGAATCTTCATCTCGAATCTATAAGTACTATCTTCGTCAAACTCATTACGGAATCACCCACAGAGTTATACTGACGTATAGTTCTATACCTCGAGTCTTCACTTGCTCCATTTGAATTTCACGACCTAACGTTATTTTGGATCGATGTGGTATTCGGGTCTCCAGACCTAGAATCCCGGTATACGGAAACCCGATTCCGGTCTCATCAAAATCCAAACCGTGTCTTTTAAGGCCAAGTTGTTTTAAAGTTAAAACAGTTCATTTCAATTATCTATATACACACAGATAGATAAATCACAATATAACAATGGATAATCAGATCATCATCATAAATAGATAATCCATTTCACCAACTCAAATAGATAATCAATAACATCATACTTAAACAAGCATCCATATCACATATATATTATTCATCTCATATCTGAGATCACAATCAATCAAGGAAATCAATATCATCCATCATAAGCAACGATTAAAAATCACACCATTTATAATTAATTTAAAATGAATTAAATTAATTACTTATCTCTAATTAATTTAAAGTAAATTAAATTAATTATTTCATCCTTATAAATCTTGCTTACATAACCATTAATTAATTACAAATCAATTAATTAATCATTCTCAAATTTCCTTTTTAATTAACCATCCTGGATTAATTATCCTTCAATTACATTCAAGTAATTATTCTTAATTAATTTCACAAATTAATTATTCATAACCAAATATAGTAATTAACCTTTAATTACTTCTTTTATTAATTAACTATAATTAATTACATTAATCCTTAATTAATTATATTAATTAATTACTCAAACACTTATTACTGATTAATTTATCTTAATGAATCAATCCTTTAATTATATCATTAATTATAAAATTTTAATGTTCCTTAATTATAATTTAATTAATTAATCTACTTAAATTAATTACATTAAGAAATTAATCTTTACTTTAACCACATTTATTAATCACTCTTGATTTATCACATTTCAGTAATTAACTACCCTTACTTACTTATTAAATAAATTAATTACTTCTTAATTAATTATCTTAACTAATCCCTCGATTAATTATACAAAGTAATTCAATCCAAATTACTATCATATTCAAATCATCTTCAATTAATTACCTATAGTAATTCCATTTATTTCTTCATTAAGTGATTTCTCTTCATTAATTACATTTAAGTAATTATACTCATCAAATTATACAATGATTAATTTGAATTAATTTAAACTAAATTAATTAACTTAAATAAATCAAATTAACCTCGATTAATTACATTAAACAATTAATCCCTTAATTACTTTCATTCAGTAATTATACTTAACATTTTAATAATTGATTATCTTTAATTAATCAATCTAATTATTTATTAAAATTATCACATTGATTAATTATTAAACAAATCTTAAGTTAATGATCTTCATTATCTATCGTTAATTCTTAATTTCTTTTCTTAAGAAATTTAACTTAATTTAAATAAATATTAATTACCAATTAGTTTATTCTTAATAACCAATTAATTTACCACTAATTATTTAATTAATTTAAGTTTAAACTGTAACTTAATCAACCTTCAACTACTTGATTAATTCATCCCTAATCGTTTATTAAATCAAAACTTATTTAATTAATAACCCTTGCTTGCAAATTTATTTAGTCTTTAAATAATTTGTCTTAAACTTAAATTAATAAATTTGAACTCTTAATTACTTAATTAATCATTCATATCTTTAATTAATTAAATTAATAAATCATCCATTTAATTTCCTTAATAATTCAATTTCTTAATTACTTAATTAATCATTCAAACTGTTTAAAACAAATTTTAAATTTAAAAAAACTTCTTTTATTCAACTCAAGAATTCAAATCTGTATTTGAATCCAGATTAACTCTTACTTACAAATTTAAATCATTATCTTTAAAATTCAACCCACTTAAATATTTTTAGGTGGTTAAACAAATTTAAGTTTTATGAACCTTATTATTATTATTATTTTTTGAAACTCGGGTTCAAACTAGATTTAAATCAAAATTAAACTTGGTTTTAAACTTAATTTAAATCTCTGCTTTCCATCTAAACCCCAGATCTAAATTTTAAAGTGCTACAGGTTTAAACTGTAACAAAACAAATAACTCGAGCCAACACTCCATTTACTTCGAGTTCAGCCCCAAGCTCTTTCCCATTTTCCCCGAGTTCTTCGTCCTTCCCCAAAAATATTCGAACCCAGTTACACACGAATGCACGTGTACGTGCACAACCACTCGCCGGAGTTTCGGCCAACATTGCGATCGTCGACCGATCACTCATCAACCCCTGAGTTGCCACGAACACTCAAATCACCAAAACCGAGTACGATTCGAAATCGAGTCGTTCAACTCAACACTGGAACCAAACTCCGACCACAAGAACCCATCTCCTGACCACTATCGTTCCCTAGCAACCCCGCTGACCCGTCCCTGCATTCGCCAAAGCCTCCACTCCCTGCTCCCCCTGGTGCGATCGCCAGAAACACTGTGGGGACGACGCGATTAACCCACGACTTCGACCAGATAAACACAAGCTTTAAACCCTAATTTCGACCACCGCCTACTCCACTGCGATCGGAAATTACTCCTGACATTTTTGCCGAGTTTGTCGTACATTCCCCTACCTCCAGTTGAAAACTCGAGAGCCCAATGATAGTCGATCACCAGGGAATGGGCAAAAGCCATTCTCAGTTCAACTATGAACTGCCTCTTCGACACTTAATTAAAAATCAAGATTTATATATTAAAAATCCTATTTTTCAGAGTTTAATCACATCATATAATTGAATCAATAAATTATAACACTTGATTTTTATCATACTTGCAAGTGATCATCAGTACTATGAAGATTTCAAGCACATCTGGATTTTATTTTGCTAGAAAAAGATATTTCTTTAATCTATAACCAAACAACATATGGTTTGGATCTTCCAGCCTAAAAGTGATCAAAGGTATTTTGATTCTTGGGTTTTACTCAAGTCTTAAGGCTCTAAATGAAGAAACAGAGGTGATTCTAGTATATACAGGCATACACACATTCAAATGTTTTTAGCACAGAGAGAAAAAAATCATGGATATACATGTATAACAGGGCATCTTCAATTTCATACTTCCCAGACATCAGATATAAAGATATATATTTAACTTTAGATTTAAATGGTTTGCTCACAGATAAGTATTTAGCAGATTCAAACTTTTAAGTTTTAAAACAGAGTTACTCACAGATTAACCCAAACATTTAAACAATTCAAGATTTTAGTTTTTAAAAGCTTTTGTTTACTCAAATACTTAAACCTTTTAAGTTAAATGTTACTCACCAGACATGAAATGAAGAACAGAGTTTGCACTTGAAAGGCTTTTGAAACTTTGGACACTTAAAAAAAAACTGGGAAAATGCTTGGCTCGAACTTCCTGTATCATCTAGCTTGCCCTTTAAATGTTGATGATGTTTTAAGTTGTAAAGATGGAAACTTGCTATTTGAAATTACTTTGAAATGCTGAGATGTTCAAGCTTTCAAAACAGAGTTTGAAGTTGTTTCTTTGCTTAGAAACTGCAGTTGCAATGCTATTGAAATCCCTCTTTATTTTGATCTCCATTTTTGTTTTGAGATGAAAATAAGTTTCATTTGAAATACCTTCTAGTAGGCTAAATTTCTTTTGTATACGAAAGAAATGAAAAAAAGGTAGATTGATATATAAAAGAAGGTTACAGGTTATAATTTCTACCGGTACAAAACTTCTTCTTTTCATAAAAACATGGTCAGAGATTTTATTAATAGGGGGCTGATATGATCTATACAATATACACTAGAGATATTAGCATTTAATGACAATGTCCTTTATGTCTACACCTTGTATACTTTATTT
Source organism: Allium fistulosum (assembly GCA_030737815.1). NCBI lineage: Eukaryota > Viridiplantae > Streptophyta > Magnoliopsida > Asparagales > Amaryllidaceae > Allium > Allium fistulosum. Next base: position 1,286,699,185 of record CM060904.1, read on the forward strand.
CATTTCGTATGTACCTATATTTTTGTATATATCTTTCTAAGTGTACAACCTGAACAACATGCCTACTAATTTCCTTTGTCTTGCAGCCTTATCTCTACAAACAAGTATCTAGTTTATCTCCATGCCTTCCAATGTACACCCTTATTTTATTCTTCCTATAAAAGCATTTATGAAGATATGTATGTTTACTTTAATACTTTTTTTTATACTTGCCTTATTACAATTGCTTACAGCCGTGCAACATGCACATATATTTTTATCTTTATACTTTGTTTTACAACCTTGTTTTAGCTTATGCATTTGTTTATCTCAACCTACATGGATGATTATTACTTTAGCCTGCACCTTGTATTTTTGCTTTAGCTTTTATTTTGTTTAAGCCTGCACATTTGTTTTACTTAGCCTATTTGCTAACTACAATTTTTTTTTGAATACTTTGCTACTCTTATACTTCATGTAAATTAAAGTTGTTTTATTTATCTTAAACTATCAATATTAAATTTACTATTGTTATTTTATTTTAAAACCTAACTATCCAATATTACATTCATTATCTATTATTTTAAAAATCTATTCATAAAGATATTATATTATAAATAAAACTCATTATCAAATTAAAATAATTTATAAAGATATTATTTCTATATAAATAAATTACTTATTTACCTACTATATTTAAAACAAGAACAAACAACCCTTTGCTGAATTTAAATTCAAGCTAAAATCATTTAAACCAGTTTAAACATAATCTTTAGTATAATTTAAAGCCAATTTGTTATTTATTTCATATTGCCTGAAAAATATATATATTAAATCAAATTATAATTACCAAAAATATTAAAATTAGAAAACATATCTTTATTTATTAATTTTAAAACAAAGCTTACCTATTCACAATATATATATACATTATAAATAGAAGACAATTTATTAGCTTTTAAAAGATAAATGATCAGTTAAATACTTATTAAAAGAAGACTATTAAATCAAATTCAGATCTTATTAACAAATATTAATAAAGCAATTTAATATTTAATACAGATTATTAAATTGATATTGTCAAAAATTCCGGGATGTCACATGATTGATCGTTCTTATCAATTCCTGTACCAGCTTGTCCGACGAATTCGCATTCAATCGTGCTTTGGTTTGAAATCCGTGCTTGGATTCGTAACTCATTTCATTGTCCAATCTATCTAGCCTCGAAAGGTGAGCACTCACTCACGATTAACGTTCTTTTATTTATTAAATTTGATTTCAATTGAAACGACAATTGAAATATGCTGCTGTTAGTTAATTACACTGTTATATATGCTATTACCTGTATCAGTTCACCTATGACATCTGACACCATTATCTGCTATTTATACAATGATAATCCAGTTTAGTTGATAAATGATTGATTGTTGATGTTTATGTTGGACGTTAAATTGTTAATGTTAAAGTGATAAATAATATGCAATTGAATTGATATATGATAGTTAACGATTTAAATTGGATCTATATGTTGAATTTGATTAGTTAAAAAAAATCGTATATTATGACCCCTTTAATGTTAAATTACTTGACGCGTAGGATTTGGTTAATTACACCTCGAACCGTTGAATGTAGGTTGTTTAAATTGATGATGGATGAAATTGTAATAGATGACAAGTGAAAAACCGTAATGTAATAATCTTTAATCTACATGAAATGATAGTGTAGATTTTAGAAATAATTATATTAATTCGTACAAATAACAATGCGAATTAATACGGTTATTTCGGGATTATTTGAATTGATTATTGGATTGATATTGATTGTTGTTATTACTTGTTTATTTACTTTGACACCATCCTAGTTATCACACTGCAAGTTCCCTTTGTTATGCTTTGATTTTGAATTGAATTGGAATCGGGTTGAAATGATAAATACCCAAATTGAACTTTGACCTTGGATATAGAGAATTAAATAAAACCCGATTGGTCAAATAATTTGATTTTAAAAAAAAAATAAACGATGATTTTATTTGAATAAATATTATAGTTTTGAAAAGAAGTTGAAATTTGAATTTTTATGAAAGGAAAATGTTAATATTAAATAATCTGAAACAAAATATTAACAATGTAATTGATGAAAGAATGTTGTTTAATTTGTGAAATAATTGAATTAAGTTTGAAAGGATTTAATAATTAAGTTTGAAATTATAATTAAGTTTGAAATTATTAAACTTTGAAATGATTTAATAATTAAGTTGGAAATTATAATTTAGTTTGAAATTATTAAACTTTGAAATTATTTAATAATTAAGTTTGAATTATTTAATAATTAAATAAGATTGAATTATTTAATGATTAAATTGAATTGGATTCTTTAATAAGAGAAATTGAACTTTTGAATAAGTGAATTTTACTTCATAAATAATTGAAATTGAGTTTCTTTATTAATTAAGTTTTGGAAAATTATGTAAGTAAGTAAATAAGTGAAATTGAATTTATTTAACAAGAAATAAAATGTGATTTATTGAAATTAATGTAATACTTGAAATTTAAAGAATTTGGTCTGATGAATTTAATTTAATCAAATTTATAAGTTTTGATATAATGAAGTTGAATTTAAATAATGGGTTTAATGAATTGGAAATTTATTAGAAATTGTTTTGAATGGAAAATTTACTTAATGAATATTGAATGAAATCGATAAATGAATTTAAATTGATTTAAATGTTAAATCAAATTAATTTAAATGATTTCGAAATGAAACTTATATACAAACTTGAATCAATATTTGAATTGTGTTAAATAAAGATTGAAATTGAATTATAAGATTTTGAAATGGTAAATCGAAGTTTTGAAACGTAAATTTTGGAAATTGGTTTTTGAAAGACAAATGAAGTGTTGATTTACGAATTCCAATTGAAATTGAAATTGATTTGGTTTTGAAATAAATAAACGACAAATCGGTGAAATAATTTCGGAAGTTATTAAAGAGACCGGAATTGGTTATGGATATACTCTCTATCTAAACCGAAAACCACTTTAATAACTATACACGGAGTGATGATCCAGAATGAAGTGGTTGGAATGATGTACGTGTTGACTGAAGAAAGAGAACGATAATGGATAGCCTTGACACTTGTGTCAAATTGGAAATGACTAAAACAGGAGCCGTGCCGGGCCAATGGAGGATTAGCTACCTCAAGTGGACACACTTCTTCGAACTACTCATTACTTGTTGTCGATTGGTGCACCCTTGATTTTGGGAGTGTTGTTTCACGGTGTTGCGGGCGCTGCGGCGTTGCGTTCTCACCAGTCCGGATCAGGAAAACGGTAGTATCACTACCTTGGGTATTGCCTCATGTGCCTTGTCATACTTGTATTCCCTATTCGCGACCACTACGAATTTGTTTTGTACCTTTAGTATATGGATTGCCCTCTGGTGACTTCCGGTTTTGGGGAAACTACGGTCTTGTATATGCTTTTGGGAATAAAAATGTGTTAAGGGTGGAATGGGCCATGACTTAACACTATTTTGATATCTTTATATTACTGATAGACATTATCTACTTATCGTACACTACTACATAGTTGATAGTTTAACGGATCCTTAAAGGATGGTTATTCCAAACATCCTTTGAGTTACTTGTATTTCAATTGCTATTTTACTTGAGTTGGATTTATTAATATAAGAATGTTAATCCTGACTCGAGTGTTTTGTATTTTGCTTTACGCTCGGGTCAGACTAAGTGTACCAGTATTCGAGACTCACCTTTGGAGTTGCAGCTTTGCTTGAAGATCCAGCCATCTATTCTGCTTTCAGTATTCGATGATTCCAGTGATGTATTATGATTTGTATCTGATGTATCGTATTACTCTTCCATTGTATCTGGTTTAACTCTGATGTAACTTATACATTTATATAGTAGCTTCATGAACTTCTATCTCTTTTATTTCCACTGCACTTATTACTCTGTGTCTGTGATCTGTGATTATTTATTTACTGTATATGTTCAGTTTTGCCAAATTTAAATTAACAACGCGGTATTTTGAGCAATTCAACTCCGGCATGAGTGTCTACCTATACACTTATAATGGATGCGAATGGTCCAAAATAGCGGGTCGTTACAACTATTCTATTTTTAATATGTATTTATGGGTCTAATTTTATTCATTAGCATACTACAGTTTGTCATGGATGGTACATATTTTTCTCATCTGCATAGTCAAAATGAAACGATCATGACTCGGCCTTCGAAAATCGACACCCGTACTTCACTTGTACTCGAATGCCGCAGATTCAAACGCCGAATCTGGCTCGCTGGAGCTTATAACACAGTAAGTATATCAACACAACGGAAGAAAGAATGAATGATATCATATACATCACAAATGATACAATATCCAGAATATGATATACAACAATGATATCTATATGATACAAGAATATCAGAGACAAATAATAATGTTATAGCGGAAACAACAGAAGTGATAACTCCAAATGATCTATAAAAGAGAATGCGTCCAACAACTCCAACATCAAGCTCGAACCACCATCACGATGCACAAAGATAAGCAAGGTCGGTCGTGAGTGAACTCCAAAAACTGAACTAGCTCCAACTAGTCTACTAAACCTGACTATCTGAAAACCCCAATTATAGACTGCCAGTGTGGTAAATGATGGGCACCCAAAGTTTAGGAAGGGAACAATAAACTCCGAGTCAGTCATGGGACTGGTATGAGTAAACAAAAACAGTTGTTCAAACTAAAAACAGTTCATAAGAGAAATCCGATATGCTTTTGAAAAATGAAACTACCATAAGACCTCCCACCACACACACAATGCAATCGCAGACTTGGATGAGATTTCTTCTTATGATAGTCAAATATGCTTAATACGAGAAAACTCTTTTGATATTATTATTAGCGCATAGTGTGAAAATCCTTTTGAAAATACAATATTAATCTTAGCCAGCATAGGTACCATTATATTATGCCTGTTATAGCTACCGCCTAAGGTGACAAGTTATACAAATTGCAATCGTAAAGGGCTAGTATTGTTTCTTTGGATTTTCCAACAAATGGTCAGGCTAAGGAACTTCCTACTGCCACATAGGTACGCCTCTGGAGGGACGTCCCGAGAACTAACTAGCTCTCTGCGAACACAAGGCCGGGTTACCTCTTACTAGATAACTACTACACGAATATGCCACCCCCCGGTCGTTTGCGACCTTTATCCGAGGCGCCTCGATCACAAAGCAACAACCACACAGTAAATGAGATTGATGCAACCACACAAGTAAAGCATCTGGGCTCCATACCATGATACCACCTTTTTCCAGAAGGAAATGACATACCCTAAAGGGTGCGACCCTCATAACATTGCCGCATCTTTCCTGTTTCGACCATTTCCGAGGTGTGAGGTCCGATGAGGTCTCATCCACAAAGCTGCGCTTTACACGAAAGCCATGCTTTGATCAACAAATGATCAGCAACACACAGCAGCACTCAGCATGCCACATTACCAATTTGGGAGTATATCACTGATAACCTTCAACTACATAACCTTTGAGCTCGTACGTCTCAAAGAAGGGTGTTAAGCTAAGAGAATAAATTCTCCGCCACCAAACAGAAATGTATTTGAAATAAATCAGCTCTATATCTCAAAGTGTAATGTCAGAGATACGGCCATACAAGTCTGTTCCTGGTTCGAACAGAACCGAAGGCACTTCCGACGAAGCCCTTGCAATCCGGGTATTCACAATCCCGATCGGATTTCCCATCACTTAGGGAATCTCTATACCGGCGCGACTCAGTGCAGAGACAATCGACGGGTTATCCTTTCGTTTTCGAAAATATCTGGTCTTCACCACCGGTCTTCAAATGCAATCCATATACGACGTATCATTATTCGGAATGGGTTATATGATGCAAAGGTCCTCTCCCGGTTAAACCGAATAATGAGCGCAATATTTTAAAACATATGGATAATGGGATTCCAATTAAGTCACAACTTATTATCCAAATTTCTTTTTTAAATGGTTTAAACAAATCACCATTTTAATCTTTTTAAACAAAAAGATTCAATTCACAAAGTTCACCCAGTTTCACAAAGATCTATTCATAGACTTTAAAATCAATTTCCATTTTAATTGGATTAACTCATTAAATCAAAGATTTAACTTATAGCTTTCAAACCAATTCCATTTCGACCTTTTTATAAAAAAGGTACACCTTTCCAATTTCAAAACAAAATTCAACAATCTTTCACAAAGATTTATTCATAACTCGGAAAAGCATTTTCATTTCAATCTTGAAATTCTCTTGACCCAAATTGGAAATTCATTCCTTATATGAAAGCTTCTATTATTTGAAAACAAATAGTTTTCATTTCGGAAAATCTGATTCATTTATACGAGTTAAAGTCCTTGGGTTAAATTCAAATTCTCACAACCATACTTTTAAAATGGTTTAAATTCATATTAACACATTTATAACATCTTTTAACCATAATTTCCAAACATGGAATGCAATTCCAAATTTTGAATTCAAATTCAAATTAAATTATTTAAATTGAAAACTTTACCAAGTCAATCAAAATAACTTTTCTCTTAAAAACTCCTTTTCAAAAGCTTTAACATTTAACCCAAATCCATTTCCAAAATCAATTGAAATTAAAATTTCAATTTCAAAAAACATTTAATTTAAATCATCTGTGACTTAACCGATTTCCTCATGAAATCCATATTTGTATGTGTAAAAGTGTGGTCCAGGGGTTTAACACAATAGTGCAACATTACAAATCACATCATCACAGATTAAATACAACAATATATTTGATATGCGGTATAACTATAACGCTTATCTTTTATTCACAGATCATAGATATATATATATATATATATCACAGATAATAAATTACAGTCATCCCAGATAAATAAATTACATTACATATCACAACACAAATCAGGATATATGACAAAGCATCACAAATCAAGGGTATCAAACAACTCACAACATTCAATAGAATACAGTCATCCATAAGTACTGATTTATTAATCATCATTCTCTAATTAATTTAAAATAAATTAAATTAATTACTTTAATCAAATCTTGCTTACTTAACCATTAATTAATTACAAATTAATTAATCATCCTCTAAGTACTAATCAATCGCCCTTGATTAATTCCATTCAGTAATCAACTACCCTTAATTACTTCATTTAATAAATTAATTATTCCTTAATTAATTATCTTAATTAATCCCTTGATTAATTACACAAAGTAATTTAATCCAAACTACTTCCATTATTAAATCATTTTCAACTTATTACATCCAGTAATTACCATTAATTACTTCACTAAGTAATTACACTTCATTTATTACATTAAGTAATTACCTATCAAATCACCCATTAATTGTCTTAAATTAATTAAACTTAATTAATTTACTTAAACTAATCACATTAAACTCAATTAATTACATTGAGTAATTAATTCCTTAATTACTTTTATTAAGCAATTTTACTTAAATAATTTCACAAATGATTACCTCTAATAAATTAATAAAATTAACTATTAAAATTAATCACATTAATTAATTAATTTAAAACTCTTAATTACCTAGTTAATCATCCCTATCATTAATTAATTATCCATTCTTAATCATCTTAATAATTTAATGAATCCAAATCATTAAATCCTAATTAACTTTAAGATAAAAACATTATCTTTATTAATAACTTAATTGTTATTAACAAATGCATTTGAAACCTTTTGTTTTAAATTTATCTTTAAATTTCATTTCAAATTAAAGATTTCAAATAATTACAATTTTAACTTTAACAACTTTAAACCCTAACTTGTTTAAATTTCCATTTACAATTTCAAATCTATTTTAAATTCAAACTTCTCTAATCTAAGTTTCAAACTGAACTGAGTTCATAGTTAAACTTTGATTTTAAAACTCATTTTAAACTATGATTTGAAGTTTTAAATCCAGTTTTATATTTTAACAAAAAGAACAGGTTTTCAAATCTGTTCAATATGCTACCCGAACCAAACCCAAACCACTTCGAGTCGTACCTCCATTTGCACGAGACAAACCCGAGCTTCCAACACAACCCATCCTCTCCAGATTCGACGTGCACATTGTGCATGTGCCCAACGTCGCCGTCCTCAGATGAACGTCGCGACATTTCTCGACGATCTCTCGAACCCATACGAACTCACATCTACACTCCGATCGAACGAATTCTTCTCGAATTCGAAAACGAGTTCGAACTTCCAGACCTGGAAACACAGACGAAAAACTTCCACCAGTCCTGGCAACGCATCGCTCTCGATGCCTCGACCACTGGAGGTCCCGAAACTCCGGTCATCTACTCATCATCGCTCCTCCTACCATCACCAAAAAGCACGAGCAACTCGATCACGCGTGGATGACGATCGAATCAAAATTTCCTGACCTTACAAAACTAGGTTTAGAAACTTCACGAGCTCACCGCCGTCACCACAACTATCTGACCACCTCCACTACATCTTTCCCAGACCCTTTAATCACTCTTCCACCTCCAGGAGGAAACTCGACCACCACGACACCATAGATCATCATAGATCACCTAAATAACGAAATTCGAACAAACTCGAACTGCTCTTTTATCTTAGCTCTAAAAATCATGATTTTTTCTTTAAAAATCATGGTACAGTATATAAATTCAATCTACATACCTGAATTTAGGAATTAAGAAATTCGAAATTTGACTAATTTAAAGTTTGATCAGATTTCTATGATCTTCGGGGATATTTACAAATTTTGTTGACTTGAATAAATTTTTAAAACTTAGTTTATAACCAAACAAACAACTTTCGTTTATATTTTAAGCTCTATCCGTTATTAAATCAAAGGATGAGGATTTGTTTGTGAATCTAGTCTGGAAGGAACAAGAATAGAGGTAACTAAATGTGTACAGGCAGGCATATATCTAAACATCAACATACATACATAGGAAACTACAACATACACTTTTTCCAGATATATATATACTTGCAACTAATTCAATTCTTAAAATTTAAAAAGGAATGTTACTCACAGTGTTTCCAGAAAAAGACAGAGCTTCATATATGTTGAGACAGACTTGATTTTTTCTAGTTGAACTTCTCCTTTGATTCTCTGGTTTGTATGAATTTTATAGTTGTAAAAGTTGAAGCTTGGTTTAAGTTTAGATAGTATTACTTCATATATTTTTTCTCAGCTTAGAGTGGAACGAAACTGAAATGAGAAGTTGTTGATGTATATAGGAAATGAAGTTTACAGGAGATGATGATATTTGTACAAGTGATATATTTTTTTGTACTAGTTAGCAGAGATTTTTTTCTTGTTTGTTTTGTTGGGAGGCTGATATGATTTTGGTTGTGGTGGCTGCATTAATTAACTTTGTACAAATATATTTATCTATATACTAGTGTCTTCTTCTACAAGCTAATGCATATATATATATTTTTATTTTCTTTTGCAAGCTACACATATACATTTGTTTACTTTTTTCTTACTTGTTTCATTTCATTATTCACATCAATTTGATTTGTTTACATACTTGAATATATTCTATTTTTCTTTCTTGAATTATACTTTGTAATATTACTTTATAATATAAATAAATTTCTATTTTAAATTTGTTGTTAGATTTTATCAAATGTTTACTTTATATTTTTATAATTTATCTTATATATTTGTATTCCTATTTTTAACTCAAATATTTATTTCTAACTTTAATACTAATTGTCTTGTATGTCTACATATATATTTTTATATTTATTTTGTAAGTACCTTTGTATGTATTTTATTTTACTTCGTATACTTATAACATATGTTTATTTTACACTTATGTTTACATATTAGTAAGATATAGTTTAGAAATTCAAATTATTTAACACATATTTTATTTGAATTTGGGGAAACTTAAATTTGTTTACCAATTAAATTCACAATTTTTATTCAAAAATTAAATTAATTATCAATTTAAACTTAGTAAAAATCCGGGATCGTTACACAAAGAACTGATTTTCAAATCATGAACTGGAGTTGGAAAAGGATTGAACTTGCTTAACATGACTACTCTATAACAGTTTTTTGTTTATACATATATACTACGTTAATTTTTGCATGTTAACATACAAGGTCTAGTAAGTTTCTACATTAATGTATTAAAAAAGAATATTGATCTGATTACAAAAAATTAATCTTTTGTTAATTAATTTGTTCGTTATATTGTTTAAGATATAAAATTAACTTATAGAATACTTCGAAATATAATGTTAAGAAGATTCAGAGATCATGTATCTGCAAACTAATTATTGGGTCCAGATTCCTCCAGTGAGTAGATGGTAAATAATGAAAATTTTAAGTATCTCATATTTTGTTTCATTTGCAAAAAGAGATGTTTCCAAGCTTTGTACGTACTCACAACCAGAAAAAGACTGATGAGGAATCCCAGAAGTATAATTCAAAGCGGAAGTATAAGATTCCAGCCGGTGCTTGCAGTGAAGGCGAAAAACGAGCAGTCAATGCTAAGAAGCAAGCCAGTGTTTGCAATGAAGATGAAGAACAAGCACTACACGATAACCCTTCTGACCCAAATGGTGAAAGGGCTTTGTTAGATGAAGAAGACCCAAATGATGAAAGGGCTTTGTTAGATGAAGAAGAACCCCGCTTAGACAATGAAATTCTTCTTGACCAGACTGATGCTGCTGAGGTGGAAATTGAGAGAGCAAGTGATGCTGAAACCACAAGTTCGTCTCGGAAAAGAGGCAGTAGAGGTCAAACAAAAGCAAAAAAACTCCCGTTAAACATTCATTATCGAATTGAAGTTGAGTTCAATGATATAGGCATACCAATAGGGCCAAGGTCGGTATATTTATCCTCTTTTCTTGGACCGCTTGTGCGGGAGCAGGTTCCATACACACTTGATGATTGGAGGAATCTAACTGAAGAGTTAAAAGTTGTTTTGTGGCGATCGCTTCAGGTATGGAGCAGGTTCCCTACTGTATATGCTAGAGAATCTATTTATCAACATTTGTCCTTGCTTCTGTCTATATTTATTTTGTAGATTTATCAACCAACTCATCTTTCTTCTTCTCCTACCACTTACTTTTTAAAGTATAAATCCGGTTATAGTTTTGCCAATTTGCGGTTTTTAAATTGACTATAATAAACAGGAATTTATATTAAGAAATCCACAAGTTCTAGTAGTTGAATCATGTCGTTTAAACATTTTATCCTGACTCCTGTTTAAGAACCTTAATTTGTTAATTTGAATCATCATTAGTGCAGGTTCGTATTGTGGGTTATCCTCCGAAATTTAATTGTTCATATTTCTAGTTTTTTTACATTTAATAGATAAATAAATTAGAAATGAATATTCATATTTCACGGAAGGTTCAGAATGACAGAGATTATGGGTCCGGATGATTATTTCTAAGGCAAAAGTGTAAACATGATTTGAATTATGTGTTACAAATCATAATTTGAGTCATCTACTAAAGTACATCAGTACGAATTTGCTTGCTTATAAAATTAGTGAATCGTTTTTTGATAAACTTTCATTGTTTTCTAATTATTATTTTGGATAAAATCAGCTGACCAGTGATTTAAAAACAATTATTCTAGACTGCAAATGCTATTCTTCAAAAATTAAACAATGATGTCATAGATTATTGGATAGAATTAAAAAATTTAAACACCAATATCCCCGCTCACTTGAGGTTGAAATCATACCAATTTTGATTTTTAGTGACGTTGCTATCATCTTCAAGAGTACAAACCCTATAGATATATTTTAGGTGTCTAATGTCAGGACCAGGTGATTATTTCATGATTTTCATTCAGATTTCTTCAAAATTTAGAGACCATAAAGTCATATATTCACCAATTATGTACTAGCTTGACAGCATTTTGCTTCACCATAGCATGTTTCTTTATATTCACCTACTATTAATATCATGTTTTCATGTATTGTTGCAGGTTAGATTTAAATTGGAATAGGAATGGCAAAGAAAAGCAGTATTTCAACAGATGGGAGTAATTTGGAGATCCTCAAAAAGCAAATTGGTTCGAAAATAAAATAAAGCGGAGAACGAAGAGGAAAGACTTAAACTAAAACCTACCAACATCAAAAACTTGAACGAATGGAGAAAGTTTGTGAAGGCCAAAACAAGTCCGGAGTTTAAGGTAACATTAAGATATCTGTAATATGCTTTTGGTTACTAAATTCTAACATCTTTCAATATTTCCAGAAACGAAGTGAGAAATATTCGGCCCTTAGGCTTAAACAAGTTCCACACACATCTGGTCGTAGGGGAATGGCTAGATTGAACGAGGACATGGTTAGTTAGTTAAGTATAGCATTATTTAATATTATTATATCTGTCAGTTTATTTGTTTAATGTTATTCTAAATTTAGAAAAAAGGAAGTCCAAATCCATCGTCCATAACTAGAGCTGATGTTTGGATTAAATCTCACATTAAAAAAAATGGTGAACCAGTGACCGTGGAAGCAGCAAATATACTATTGTAAGAATTTTTTATTTTATCAGTATATAAAAAATTGTCCGAAACTGTGATGATTTTACCATCGTACATTATCTGTATGTATTTATTTATATAGGCGGAGATTAAAATTTTTGTTTAATATGTCTTGTACAATATATTCACTTAATCACTAAACTCTTGATTTACACTTCTCTTTTTTAGAGTGACAGTAGCGCCCAAGACGACAAATGCAAGATTTATGGTTGGAATGAGGGTGTAGGGGTAGTTGCCGAAGGAAGAATCTATGCCAGAGATCCACAACATCTTGTTAATGGTATTCTGCTCGGTCCGGCTGCCTTTGCGATTTGGGTGGCCAATGTAATATATGGAGATGCATATTTGTGGCGACCCACAGTTGATATGTCGTGCGTTAGAGATGCAGTTGGTAGGAAAGTAGCATGGCCAAAATCAAAAGTTGAAGTTAATAAAGATGCAGTTGGTAGGAATGTAAATTGTGCGACTTCTCCCGTGATATCCACACCCATAATCGCGAAGAAACCTCAACAACATGTAAGTAAATATGCTGGAAATATGTTGTAGTTTCTATTTTGTTTCTTCTGTTTGAAATATGCACCACTGTGTTGTTGCATTTTGTATGCTTTGGTTTCTAAAATAAGTACACAGTTTTCAATATGCACTGTTTGAAATATGCACCATTTTTTTCCAGCCGATTGCAAAGCTGACAAAAGATAGTAAATGCAAGTTGATTGATGTGGGTGAAACGAACGAAGTAGTGGCTGAAGGAACTATCGCTTCAACTGATTCAATATCGATGGTCCATTGTCATCCATTGGGACGTGATGCGGTAAAAGTTTGGGTTGAAATTGTGAGAGTTCCGGATGCAGTGCTATGGAGACCTACATCGGAGTTGACGTGCATGGAAGATGCCTTTGGCGTTCCCATAGCTTGGCCGATAGCAAAAGTCATTATGGAACCAAAATGAAAGGTATGCAATTCTTTATGTAATTGAAAACTTCTTGCAAAATTACCATCATGGATAACCAGTAGCAACAAAATACTTAAACCATCAACTCAAATAATTATAATGCCTAAGTGATTTGAAAAGTGGCTGCCTTCAAAGTTATTTGAAATTTTCCTCTAAATTGCCTCATTATAACCTGCTTGTAGATGTGCAATGAGTTGTTGTACTTGAATGATTTATGTGAATATGCAACAATGTGAATAAGTTAGAATTTATGTTGGAATTTACTATGATCAGGCTTATCAAAATATGGTATTTATGTTGTATATATTAACTGTAATTAGTCGGTGGTTTAATCCATCAGTAGCCATAAGTTATATCGACTAATTGTACGTACTTAAAAGATAATTTATGATCCTAAGTTTCCAGTCATTTTACATACTAGGACCATATTATATTATTATCCCATATTTTTATCAACCAATGCATCTATCGTTATGAATTTTTTGAATATGTGTTTGGCTATTTCCATATGGGTCTGGCAAACTTCTTACACCAACCTAATTTCACTATCTAAAATAATTCATGTACACTTATATTTTCATCTGTGTTCGAGTATATGAAAATCTGTGTTTGAGTATATGAAAATGTACAGGCAGAGATAAAATGTACAAAACATTGATGACAAATCTTCGTTTTCATTTTATCCTTGGCCAAAACTAACATGCACATTATTTTAGTTTTCATATTCAGTTGTGCATATTCAGTTGAACACAAGATTGCACATATTTAGTTGTGCATAACTTTAGTCTCATTGTTTTCTCAGTATTGATGGTCCTGTCATTATTATCTCAGTATTGATTATAACCTGAGTCTCACTGTTGATTATATTTTGTCTACAGGTAGGCGTTTCTGAAGAATGAGCAGTAACAGCACTAGTTTATCATACTTGTTAGGTAGTTTGGTTGTTTATTGTACTTGATTAGTTCAGATGTTTATGGTACTTTAACTATAGCAGTAGCATATTGTTTGTGGTACGTAGTTCGGTTGTGTAAACTTCTATGTACGGTTAACCATTTGTCTTTAAACTACTGTTCGGTTGTGTAAACTTCTATGTACGGTTAACATATTGTTTATTTTAGTGCTTTTGTTTATGTATTTTGTGGTTTTTAAATGTGTTTATGTTTGAATGTGTATGTGTATATGTATATGTATTTTGCGGTTGTTTAATGTGTATGTGTTTATGTATTATCTTATAAGCTATGAAAAAGATTGAACTGGAGGCAATTTATAGGCAGAGCTGGAATATTTTTAGTAGTGTTTCGAAAATGCTACTAAAAAATGCTACAAAAAATAAAGGGTCGAAGGAGAGCATATATAGTAGCGTTTAATAAACACGGCTACGGGCTTTGTCAATAAACTGTGTCCTTTATTACAGCGTTTAACAAATGCTACCAAAATATTTTGGAGCAGACCTAGTACATTTTGGTAGCGTTTTATACACGCTGCAAAAAAAGAATTTAGTGGCGTTTTATAAACGCCGCAGTAAAACGATTTATGGTAGCGTTGAAATAAGTGCAACTAAAAATCAGGTATTTTTAGTCGCGGGCTTTATAACAGCTTTTATCAAAACACTGCTAAAACTTTTAGTAGCGTTTTTTGAGTGCTACTAAAAATCAAAATTCTTGTAGTGTGAATTTTACAAATTTTGGTGTTTTGGTCCAATTTTATGAAAATCCTTCTATGGATATTTGGACATTGATATTCGGGGTGTATCGTAGAGCCTTTAAGGCTGGGTTGTCGTTTGGCGTAAATCCTTAGTCGTCGTTGCTTGTCTGATCGCTCCCGATACGTTTTGGCCACTTTGGCCTAGGCAAATTGTTGCCCAGACCAGGTGACCAAACGTCTGGTGACCAAGTCCAGACATCTGGTTTGGACCTGGAGCAAGAATATATACACGGCAGAAAATAAAAAAATTGGCAGAAAACTGTTTCAGAAGTCTGAAAGGGGTTTTCAGACGTTTGTTTGGAAACTTCAGACGTCTGGATGGTTTTCAGACGTCTGGATGGTTTTCAAACGTCTGAATGGTTTTCAGACATCTGGATGGTTTTCAGACATCTGGATTTCCAAACCAGACGTCTGGAAGGTTTTTCTGAAATTTCCAAAACCTAAATCCAAACGTCTGGATTGACCACCCCAGACGTTTGGAACTGTGCATTTTTTCCTATTTAGGCTTTTCTTGATTGAATTTCCATTGTTTATCGATTTTAGTTGCTCTGATTTGTTGTTATCACTTTTATCGATCTTGATGACTTCTTTTTTGGGATTTTTGGGAATATCCATTTTGATGGATTTGGTATCGATTTCTTTGGATTTAATTCACGTCTTCGTATGGGAATCTTTGGTGATTGATTATTTCTACAATTATTTTTGTCATTTGTCACTTCTAAATACAAAGGTTTCTATACTATAGTAAATATTCAAACTCTTTCATCAAAACGATTTCAATGTTTACTTTCAATATCAAACTCTCTTTTAAAACCATTTTCCAATCTATTAGTATATATAAACCTTTACCTCATTCGTATAAGAAATCTAATTAAATGGCTTAGTAATACAAGTGGTATGAAACGCTTGCGTTTACTTCGTTGGTTAATTCTTGGACTTGTTCGATTGAACTCTTGTGACAATTTTCGAGTGGAAATTTACGATTTGTTCATAAATATTTAAGTTAAGCTAGTGGTTATGGGACATGAAGCTAAACTCATATATTTACTAGCTTAGTGTAATTCACACTTTTTATTGATCGATGATGATCATTTTGTGATTTAGACTAGCGATGTGCGATGTCTATTTGTTTGTGTGGGGACTAAAAACCCCGTTTGTGGAACTTCGGTTCAATTTGGTGGGGTAGCGACCCATGGTCTTCGGGCCGTTTGTGGAGCTTCGGCTCAAAATTTATGGTTAGCGACCATGGAATAGCGTTCCGTTCGTGATACACGTGGTTGTGAGTTTTCATGCTCCCATTTGTGATAGGCCTTCCCCCCTTTGTGATTTCTGGATTTCTGGTTGTGATTTCTAGAATTTGTGTTTCACCAATTTTCGTGGTTTGCATTGATAAGCTCTATCAATATTTGTGTTTTGGTGAATTATTAAAGAATGTGATTCTTTTTGGTGTTTTGAGATGATTTGAGATATTGTATGATTTTCGTTGTAATTGATGTATACTTGACACAGTATAGCATTTTTGTTATCATACGTTTTTGGTCATATCTCTTATCCTATCTTATTTTATATGATATTTATAGCTAGACTGATCCGTTTATTATTTTCTTCTTAAATAATACTCGGGTCAGACGGAGGTATTTCAGGTGCTTCTGCTTGACTTCTTACCTGGGACCATCATCTGATTTTTGGTTAACTACTTTAGATTAGTAGTTTTTGTTTGTATACATTTGAGATAGAGACTCCTTGTTGTATACTTATTCTTTTGTCTAGTACTTGTATCTATTCTTTTGTGATGTAGTGGATCTAGTTTGACCACTATTTTGATGTACACTTTTATATGTTATATTCATATCTGTTTCCGCCTTTGTGATATGAATAGCTGTGATTGATTTGTGTTACGTTTATTTCTATATTTGTTTCCGAAGGCCTCATAGCCACTGTGTGGTAGCTTTGAGTTTGTATCTGATATGTCAGATTTCCTCTTGAAATGAAATGTAAGTTATATTATCTGACATATCGGTACTTGCACAAAGCAATTACACAGATGGTCGCTCCTTAACAGCCTTATTCTTCGTGCTAGTCGACGGCATTACCCCGTAGTGTTCTTGGCTAGCGTGAGTATAGAGGTGGGGCGTCACAGCTTGGTATCGGAGCCATACTTCGGAACAATGTAGAATAATCTAGCAAGGATCATTGTCCTAAGTCTTTCTTAGGAATCGTGCCATAGGATTTAATTCGAGTTTTCGTACCGTTCTATCCTATTTCTTTTTGTGATGCCTTGTTTTATCAATCAAGTTTGTTTGATATTCATTCTGTGAATAACCTTTTTCCTCTTCTTTCTTTCTTAAAGAAGAGAAATGGTTAGACCAGGCCGTCCCAGCGCCGGTCAATCAAGTGCTACTCCTCAGGATGGATTATTTATGCCTGCTCAACAACTCTTAGATCTTGTGAAAAATGCTCAAGCTATCGGACCCATTCCAGATCCTACTCATCCTAAATCTGGGTTTGCACGCTTATGTGGTGATTACACCAGCTTGGGTGGAAAGCCTTTCATGGGTTCCGAAAGCGTAATAGAAGTCCAAGCTTGGCTTAGAATATGCGATCGCATCTTTTCCTACATGAATCTTATTGATCTACATCGAGTCCAAGTGGCTTCTAGCATGCTCCAAGAAAGATCATTAGATTGGTTTGAGCTTCTGATCTCGGAGATTATTTAAGCGGATCTTACTTGGGAGCAATTCCGGGAAAGGTTCGAATTAAAGTTTGTGTCGGAAGCTGAAAAAGTATCTTTAGCCCGACGCTTTATTGACCTTGTTCAAGGTGAATCTTCTGTGACGGATTACGTCGCATCTTTCGAATCTCTATCTAAATATGGGGTCGAGTATATTAATACCCCATTGAAGAAAAATCAGAGATTTGTCTACGGGTTGAATAAGAGCCTCAAAAATCCATTACTTCTGAAACTAGAAGTTTCTTTCGATCAGCTTGTTGATATCGCTCTGCGACTCGAAGAGGCCGATAAAGAAAGTGAGGTTGAAGCCAAACAAAACATCAATAAGAAGAGGCCTTTTAAGTTCAAATCTAATCCCAACAAGAAAGGGAAGCAAGCAACTTCGGTAGCAAAGACTCCTACCTTTAGTCGTGGAGAGTGTTACAATTGTGGTTCTAAGGACCATTATGCAAACAAGTGTCTGAAGTCCATTACTTGCCGCTATTGCAAAAGTTCGGGTCATACTATATCTTCATGTCCCAAACCTCAAAGCAAAAAGGAAGGCAAGCTAAACATTGTCCAAGCCCCTACTAACACTTCTCGTGGTCAAGGTATTTCTCATTCTATCCTTAATGGCATTATTATATTTTGTGATTTTCCTATTCGAGTTCTTTTTGATACGGGCACATCTCACTCTTTTATATCAAAAGAACTTGTTGATGCTTTGTCTTTGAATGTTATTGGCTTCATGACTTCATTGAGAATTGCGAATCCAGTTGGTGGGTCCGCAACACTCAGTTTACTTTGTAAAGATGTCGAGATTATTTTATGTGATTATTCTTTCCGAGCCGATTAACATGTTATGCGTTACTTAGGCTTCGGAATGATTTTGGAAATGGATTGGCTTAACCGTTATGAAGCCCATATCCTATGTCCTGAGCGGACTATATATCTTCGACATCCTCAATATGTTAAGCAGATTTCTCTTGTTTTGAAAGATTCCGACTCCAATTCAAAAGCATTCTTGTATTCTCTAAATCCTCATGATGACGATAATGATGATGAGGAAGATGTTATTTCTCTCATTCACATTGTTCATGAATTTCCCGACATATTTGAGCCCGTATTAGGATTACCACCTAAGCGAGCAATTGAGTTCAGAATTAATCTAATCCTTGGAGCTCTACCTATTACTCGTCCTCCTTATCATATGTCCAATAAGGAAAATGAGGAGATGCGTAATCAATTATCCAAATTGGAAGGAAAACAGGTTATTCGTTCTAGTTCCTCTCCATGGGGAGCTTCGGCTATTTTTGTAAAGAAATCTGTTGGTACACTTAGGCTTTGCATTGACTACCGCAAGCTTAATGATCTCACCATCAAGAATAAATATCCCTTACCTCGAATTGATGATTTATTCGATCAACTTAGTAGTGCTAGAGTCTTTTCACAGCTAGACTTAGCAACCAGTTTTCATAAACTTCGTATTGTAGAGGATAGCATTCCTTTGACATCGTTCCGTACTCGTTATGGATCTTATGAATGGCTCGTTATGCCATTTTGTTTGACGAATGCTCTAGCTTATTTCGTCGACCTTATGAATCGAGTTTTCAAAGACTTCCTCGATCGATTTGTTCTCATCTTTATAGATGATATTCTTGTTTATTCTAAAACCGGGGAAGAGCATGAAAATCATCTTTGGATTGTGTTGGAAACTCTTAGGAGTAACCAGTTGAAAGCAAAATTTTCTAAATGCCACTTTTGGCAATCTCGTGTGAAATTTTTGAGGCATATTATTTCCGAATCCGGAATTTCCGTGGATCCTTCAAAGATTGAAGTGATTCAAAATTGGAAGAGACCGGAGAGTGTGACGAAAATTCGTAGCTTTCTCGGATTGGCGGGCTATTATCGTCGATTCATAAAAGACTTTTCTAAAATTTTCGTACCTCTCACTAGTTTGACAAAAAAGGGAGTTAAATACATTTGGTCAGACAAATGTGAAGTTGCTTTTCAAAAATTAAAATAACTCCTTTTTGATGCTCCTATTCTTGTGATTCCCGATGGGAACCAATATTTTATTGTTTATACCGATGCTAGTCACGTTGGTTTGGGTGTCGTTCTCATGCAAAGGGAACGTGTTATCACTTATGCTTCTAGGCAATTAAAGCCTGCTGAGACTAGATATGCCACTCATGATTTAGAGCTCCCAGCTATTGTTTTTGCTCTTAGAATTTGGCATCATTATCTATTGGGAGAGAAGTTTGTTCTCTACACCAATCATAAATCTTTGAAGTATTTATTTTCTCAAATGGAACTTAATTTGCGTCAACAACGTTGGCTCGAGTTCCTTGCATCTTATGATCTTGATATTCTATATACTCCCGGAAAAGGAAATCGTGTTGCCGATGCCCTTAGCCGAAAGCAACAGGCGGTTGTTTCCATGATGATATCTGAATGGAATGATCTCGCGACTTTATCCACTTGTGAGATTCGAGATCGTGAATCCAATTCATGTTCATCTCTTGTTTTGTGTAGCCTTGAGGCTCATCCTTCTCTTTTAGACCGCATTCTTGAAGCTCAAAAGCATGATCCCGAATTGGTTCTTCTTAGCCAAAGTTGTAGGGATAAAATTGATATTGAAGGTTTGAAAGACTTTGATATTGATGTTTGTGGCGGTATTCGAAAATTGGTAGACTTATCGTGCCAAATATTTATGATCTTCATAAAGATATTTTAGAAGATTCTCATCGTTCTAAATTTACCATTCATCCCGGTAGTAGTAAAATGTACGTGGATATGAAGCGACTTTACTATTGGGATGGAATGAAATCTGATATTGCTAACTTTATTAAGCGTTGCATGACTTGCCAACTCATAAAGGCCGAGCATCAAAGGCTCGGTGGGTTATTGCAACCTTTGGAAATTCCAATATGGAAGTGGGATCAAATTTCCATGGACTTTATTAACGGTCTTCCCCGTTCTCGTTCGGGTCATGATAGCCTATGGGTAATTGTAGATAGACTTACAAAATCTGCCCATAATCTTCCCGTTCGGTCCAATCGGACCGTACCTGTTTTGGCTAAACTCTATGTCAAGGAAATTGTTAAATTACATGGAGTCCCTACTTCTATTGTTAGCGATCGTGATCCATTGTTTACTAGTGGATTTTGGAAGGGTCTTCAAAAGGCTTTGGGAACAAAGCTTAATTTTAGCACCGCTTATCATCCTCAGTCCGATGGACAAACCGAGCATGTGAATCAAACTCTTGAAGATCTTCTTCGTGCATGTGTTCTTGATTTTGGTGGAAGTTGGGAAGATCATATTTCTCTTGTTGAGTTTTCCTATAATAATAGCTTCCAATCTAGTATTGGTATGGCACCTTTCGAGGCACTATACGGAAGGCCATGCCGATCTCCTTCGTGTTGGCTTAAAGCCAGTGAGAAGCTGGTTTTAGATCTAAATTTTATTCGTGATGCCATAGAAAAGATTGACCTTATTCGTCATAGGATGAAAGAAGCTCAAAGTAGACTAAAATCCTATGTCGATAACCGAAGAAGGAAATTAGAATTTTCTGTTGGAGATTTGGTGTTCATTCGTGTTTCACCTATGAAGGGTGTTGTGCGTTTCAGTCGATCGGGAAAGTTAGCACCTCGATATATTGGCCCATTTCCCATCACCAAATGCATTGGTTCCATGGCTTATCGCCTTTTATTACTGGTTCAATTTTCTGCTATTCATGACGTATTCCACGTCTCTCAACTACGAAAATGCCTTCGAGATTCTGATTCTGTTCTTGAGCCCGGTGTTATTGAAGAAATTGAAGTTTTGCCTAATTTGACTTATGAGCAACATCCTATTCGAATCATTGCTTCGGAGGTTAAACACCTTTGAAATAAAGATGTTCCTCTTATGAAAGTTCAATGTTCCTCAAATCCTAAGGATTGCTCTTGGGAATACAGAGAATTCATCGAGCGAACACATCCAGAGTTACTCTCTCGTGCTTTTTAAAGGTGAACTTCTCATTTCAGAATTTCTTCTTTTGTGTTGTTATGCCTTTGTATGGTTGTTACTTTTATTTCTTTTTCTTAAGTATTGCGAGGACGCAATTTCTTTAAGGAAGGGAATCTGTAACAACCCGCATTTTTTACGATTGTATATTTAAATGTTTTATTTAAATATAGCATCGTTAATCGGATTAATGTCCGAAAAGCTACCTTTTGCAAACAGTCGAATTAGGACTCAAAATCACTTCCATTGAGTCCAAAAAGGGATTTGCAACCTTTTTAAGTATAAACATCGATATGTTTGGAGTTGGTTGAATTTTGCTATTTTTCTATTGGGCTTTGGGTTTGGGTTTGGGTTTCAGCCCACTAACCCAACTCATCTTATATCCTAACTCCACCCCCTCTCCTCTTCATTCATTCTATTATTTTCCTAACGCTTCAAGCTTTAGTAAAAATGGGGGAAGAGATTGGAAACTAAAATCCTAAGCCCTAGTTTCCTTTGCAAATTCAAGTTCTAGCTCCAAAATCAAAGAGAAGCTTAGGTAAGCATCCTCTTCTTCTTCTCCATCTCTATCTCTCTTCAATTTTAGAAATTCCTAAACCCTAACTTAGGAAATATTTTCTTATTAGCTTAGATTGGAGCTTCTAGAGGTGTATTGAAGAGGAATTGGCCTTTCCTTTGTTTTAAAGCTTCTCATATGTATAAGAAGATATATAAGGCAAGTAAATATAATAATCTATAACAAAGTATACATTGCAGGCAAGAAACTCATCTCTGTATATACGAATGAATAGAGGAAGCATGCTAAGCTAAGTAAACAAATGTAAACATATGTAGGTTGTACATACAAGGATAATAAAATATGGGCTGTAGTAGACTTTAATAAGAGCAAGGCATTGAATGCCATCACTGCAAGTACACGAAAAGGCTTCATTTTAGTTTCTTTTTAGAAAAAATCCCTGAATTTTTGGGTACTTGGACAATAAACAAGTGAGCATACTTGTTTTATTTATCAATTGCCTCATTCCATTTCGTATACAAAAGGCTGAGAAATTCCAGTTCTAAAAGTTTAAACAAATACAACCAAGTAAAAGGAAAGAAAAAAAAACAAAGCACTTCAGTTTCAAAGCTAGTCCAAACATCTCAGTTTTCAAGTTCAAACTAGTTCAAATTTTCTGGAATCATCAAAACTGGAATGTATGCAAGTTTTCATATGCAAGTTTCAAATGCCACTTTTCATGTCTCCTGTTTTCAAAACAAAAAGAATAAGCTCTCTGTTTTATAGCCTGGTGAGTAAACTTTTTAAACAAAACTTAAGTAATCTATGAATTTCTGTGATTGTGTTTTTTTATATGTATGTGTATGTGCAATACTTGTGAACTTATGTATATGTGCATATCTGTAGCTTTAACACCTCAGATTTTAGTTCAAGCCCCTGACTTTAACTGTTAACTTGAGATGTCTTCAGTTTAGATGCATATGACATATGGTTGAAGTTATATGTGATGTATGTATGAAAGTGGGTTTGTATGATTGCTTTAAAGGCTCTGGAAACATATGAGTATGTTTAGATAAACTGTTGTGATCATCTCTGTTTTAAACATTGGAGATTTAAAACTTAGCTTTACTTTCAATTTCTTCTCACTCAAATTTCTTTAGACTTAGGTATTTAAAACAAAGTTGGTTGTTTTAAATTTAACAAAGCTTTAAAAATAATTGCCATAATTATAGATAGTAAACATTGTCTGTAAGCAAAGAAATCATAGGGAAACTGGAAAGATGTTAAAAACCAAATATTGTAATCAGTTGATAAAATTATATATCTGAAATTGTATACAAAAGATAGGATTTTTGAGATCAAGTTCATAATTTTTAGTGTAGTATTGAATGGGTTATTTGAGTTGGTCTGGAAATCATGTTTTCGAGCATTTCCGATGATCATGTGGTCGAGAGTGGTCGGGTTTGTGTGAGGTGATGGAGGAGCCTATGGGGATGAGTGAACAAATGGTCGTAGGTGGCCACGGCCACGGTGGCGACAGCAGTTTGAGTTTGAAGTTTTTAACCCTAGATTAACGAAGCTAGGAAAAATCGATCACCGTGGTCACTATTGTTGATCGAGTTCAACAGGGGTCTGGGAAATGGAAGTTAATGCGTAGTCGAAGTCGTGGCCAGAGGGATTGACTTTCAGGTGGTCGGAGCTGTGGGCATAGCACGGTGACAGGGTTGAGCAAGTTCCTGTTGGTTGGGTTCCAGGTTCCGTTCTACTTCTCGATTTCGAATTTGAGGAATTGGTGATGCTCGAGTGGGTCGGAGATGGTTTTGGGATGATCGTCGATTTGTTCGGCGATGAGGTGATGGCTGGAGAAGCTCGCCGGCTCCGTGCACGTGCACAGTGCATATGCGTTTCAGGTGGAACTTTGGTTTGAGCAGACAGGATAGTCTCGAGTTTTTCTCGAGTAGGAGGGGTTTTGTCTCGAAGCAAGTTGGTGTTCGACTCGAAGCAATAGGATCAGGTAGAAGAAGAAGTTTGCGTGAAGATCAGAGGAGAGTCTCGGGGTAATACGTGGAGAACTCGAAGGGCCACTCGGGTTTGTATAGGGAAGGTCTTAGGGTGTTGTTATGTTGCCTGTTTTTGAAGCCTGGCAGTTTTAAAGTTTTAAATTTAAGCTGGGTTTTAAAAACAAAGTAAAATCAAAATGTTAAAGATAGGATTCAAATTGACTTGTCTCCTAGTTTTTATAATAAATATAAGTTGTATAAAAATAAAATGTTTTAATAACTTTATAATGTTTAAAGTATATTTAAAATGTTTTAATTTAACTAAGTTAAGTGGTATTTACCTTGAATCTAAGATTGAAATGAAACAGAAAAGCAAAGTCAAAGGTAAAATGTTTCAAAGGCATTTATAAAGGAAAATTTGACCATTAATAAGAAAATGCCTTTCCTTTTAAATAAATGTAGATTTATAGATTTGTAATTATTAAGTTAATTAAAATGAATAATAAACTAATTTGATTTATTAATGATGAATTAATTAACTTAGTAATTAAAGGTTAAATTTGTCAATTAAGGCTTAAGATAATTAATTGGTAATAAATGGATAATTAAGAATCATTAATTAAATAAGAGTTGATTGTTAATCTATGATTATTAATTAATAAAGTAAGTAAGAATTAATTAAGTTACACTGAATACTTAATTAATAAAATAATTAAGGATTTATTTATGAGTAGTAAAGATGAAATTTAATTGTAGTTAATAATAAATCTTAATTTAATTGCTTTAGAAAAGTAATTTAAAGGAGTGTTAAAAATGAATGAATGTTATTAACTAGGATGATTAAATAATGGAATAAATATGATTTATCTTGATGATTAATTAAGCTTATTAATTTAAGATAATCAGTAGTGGATTATTTAAGTATTATTACTAATGGAAATAATTAAAAAATTTATTTTGCATTGTAATAAATTCAGTTTGATATGAATTGTTTAAGTTAATTAATTTAGTTTAATTAATTTAAATAAACCTTTGATGATATGGTAAGTATAATTACTTAAGGAAGTAATTAATTATGGATGATTTAAAAATGAGAGTAATTTGGGTATAATTACTTTGTATAAATTAATCAAGGGATTAATTAGAGAATAATTAATTATGGAGTAATTAAATTATTTATTGAAGTAATTAAAGGTAGTTAATTACTGAATGGAGTTAATCTAGGTGATTAACAATTTGGTTAATTGAAGATATATTACTAAAATAAATGTAATTAGAGATCATTAAATATTGTAATTAATGATGTAAGTTAAAATGGATTTATTTGGAAATAATTAATAAATGAAGGAATTCATTTATGAAATTAGTTAAAGAAGTAATGTAATTAATTTTAGTAATTTAAAAGGTTACTTTCTATATTTGGTATAAGATAATTAATTTGTGAAATAATTAAAGGATAATTACTTAAGTGTAATTAAAAGATAATTAATCAAGGATGATAAATTAAGATGGAAGTAGGAAATGATTAATTAATTAACTTGTAATTAATTAATGGTTATGTAAGCAAGATTTATAATAATGGAGTAATTAATTTAATTTACTTTAAATTAATTAGAGATTTGTAATTAATTTAATTTATTTTAAATTAATTATAAATGTGTGATTATTAATCATTGCTTATGATGGATGATATTGATTTTCTTGATTGATTGTGATCTCAGATATGAGTAATATCTATGTGTTATGGATGCTTGTTTAAGTATGATGATATTGATTATTTGTTTAAGTAGATAATATGGATTATCTGTTTATGATGATGATGTTATTATCCATTGTTATATTGTGATTTATCTATCTCTGTGTATATAGATAATTGAATTAAATTGTTTTAACTTTAAAACAACTTGACCTTAAAAGACACGGTTTGGATTTCGATGAGACCGGGATTGGGTTTCCAGATTTGGATATCCGAAAACCACATCGATCCAATCTAACGTTAGGTCGTGAATCTCAAGTGAAGATGAAGATTCAGAGTGCAAGGGTTATTGTCGTTAACTCTGAGGATGTTTCCAAAATGAGTGTAACGAGATAATGCCTTCGGTTTCGTTCGAACCCGGAACGAACTTGTATGGATTGAATGCTTTCAGAACATCGTCAGGCGGACGATGAGCATTCTAAGTGATGTGCTCAATAAAGGTAATCGTGACCTCAAGCCTCATCAACTGGGAATGGCTAAAACAGGGGAGGTGCAGCAAGGCTTCGTGGGTAGCACCCACTTGAGAGTAAGATATACCCCTGTCTAGAGTCCCTTTTTCATTTCGGCTGTGTGGCGGTTGCTAGCTACAACCGCGGGGTTATCTTATTTGGAACTGTTTAGTAAGGAATGGTTCCGGCTTTGTGTTGCAGGGAACTTAGGGTGGGTTCTCGGTACGGTGATCTACGCCACGTACTGTGACGGGCGGTACCCCGGTAGCCCTGCCATTGTATGGAATCCAAAATCCAATAAGCGCCCTCGGATTTGATTGTAAACCTAGTATGCTGGAATTTAATGAATGTAACAATTTCGGCTATTTTCTATTTACTTGAAAACCCTAGACACTTTTATAATATCACTGGATTTCCTATCAAAGTTTTGGTTAGCGTAAGGTAAAAACTTACCCATGTTTATGTGTGGGGAGTCTTACGTGATACCTTTGTTTCAAAGGCTTTTCAAAGTTAAACAGCTTTAACCGTTTACTCATACCAGACCCATGTCTGACCCGGAGTTTATTTCTGTTTTTCCTGAACTCTCGGGTACTCAAATTTTTACGAGTAGCCAAGGGTAGCAGGTTAGCTTTGACGAATTGTGGAGGAGCAATGGAGCAGGAGGCTTCAGCGTATAGATATATTGATTCCGCTGTGTTAGTGTTTATGTACATTTCCGCTGTGTTGTATCTCTGTGATGTTTTGAGTTGTATCGAGTTGTATTAACTAGACAGGTGTTTATAACTGTCTAGTATGTGTTGTATTATCTGTATAACTCTGATGTATATGATATTATGTAATCTATTATGTGATATATTATATTTTATTCGTTCCGCTGTTGAGATTCTGTGGTTGTTTCTTCTTCTTCTCTATCTTTTCTACTTTCTCACCCCTTTCTTTCTTTTCGATGATGCAATTTTCCGAGCATGGAATTTCGGGTCGTCACAGGTGGTATCGGAGCGCTAGGTTGAGTGAATACCTAGACTCTTAAGTGATTTCTTTCTTGAAGAAGCGTATTTGTATTTTTGATATATATATATATATATATATTTTTGTATATTCTACCTATTTGTTGGGTTACCTGTTCAGGTTTTCCAATATAAGTTATAAGGATAGATAGGGTGGTGGTGTGCGTAACACGACTACCAATGGTTGAATTTATTGAGGTCGGAAGTGTATCGACCGAGACGGTATTGGGTCTATAGTCCTTCTCGAATGAATTTGTGGTGTAAGGATTTCACCAAGTCTCTGAGGAAATCTGTTAAGATTTGGAGATCATTTTTGAAGTGTATAGTTTGGATGAGTAGAGTTGGATCTGTCGGTTGGACAGAAGCGAGTCATGATATCTTGATCTCTCAGGATGTAGTAGCAGTGTGATGAGACACAGTGACTATGGATGTTTCCGAAGATATTTCTTTGGGACAAGTTAACGAAGTGTGTCTACTTCAGTGTTGTGGCTGTGTTCAGCAGGGTGTTTCTGTTTGGTTTAAGGTCCGAGTTTCTCGGAGAGCTTTGGATTAGGAATTCCTTGGCATTGGTGTCAGTAGTGCAGCTTGGAGGGTTCTATGTATTGGCAAGGAAGCTTTCTAGCTCAGCAGTGGAGTTCAGAAGCAGCAGAGTGGTTTCGTTTCTTCGATGGATTGACTAGTAAGCATGAGTTGTTCTGATTGGTAAAGAGAGAGAAGTATCTTTGGAATTAGGCTGGATTGATCGCAAAAGTGACTTGCGATAGCTGAGTATTCTCTTGGGTTGTTAGAGATTTTTTCTGGATGACTTCAGGAAGTCAGAGTTTTGTTAGCATCTGGAGATTGAGTTTGGTATCGACTGGATTTCAGGAATGGTACCGATAGTTCAGCTTAATAGTAGGATGGTTTTGAGTTGGTGAAGCAGCTCAGGTTTTGGAGGAACTTCTGAGTTTTATTTTTGGATCTGTTGAACCATATTTTTGGAATTTGCTGACCCGTCTTTGCTTGTGTTCGTCATCAGCATTTTCATCTACTCAGATCAGAGTTGTGCAGCGGAAGCAGTTGGGAGTGCATCTAATTTTCTTTTCTGGAGAAGAGAAGTTGTTTTCTACGGATGATAGTAAAGGTTGCGTTCTTGATTTTGGTCGGTCTTGAGAAGATCATTCTACTGGATTGTTTTTGGATTCAGGTTGTTTTGAAAGGCATCAACGGAGATGTAGCTGATCAGTAAGGATGTAGGTAGCCCAGGATCGTCCGACGATTTTGTGGATAAGAATCGGAGATTTGATTTTGGATAAGTGTTTGATCTTCAGGAGTGGATTGTCAGTTTGGATAACTGAGATTCGTTGTTTTCACGTATCTCTGAGGGAGTACGTGTAAGATCTATCTCTGGTATTAGAACCAGCAGTTCAGGGAGTTTTGGTTGTTGAGTCAGACTTGTCTATAGTCTGACTTCCTATCTTGTTTTGTAGATCTAGTTGTGTGTAGCTTAGTAGTATTGATTGTTTGGATTCTATAGAGCGAGTAACCCGGTATTTATACTCGGGGAAACTCAAGGAAATTTTATCCAGTATTTTGTCTGGATAGTTAGATTGTTTGATTGGATGATTGATTGCTATGGTTGTTAGTATATATTGATGATATATGCTTGTGTTTGAAATTAAATCTTTATGAGATTATTAAATTACCTTTGTTTTAAATTTCGGGGACGAAATTCTTTTAAGAGGGAAGGAATGTGATATCCCGGAATTTCGAACAATATCAATTTAATAATCTATATTAAATATTAAATTGATTTGATGATAATTGATAATAAGATATGAATTGAATTAATAATTTTCTTTTAAATGAATATTTAATTGATAAATTATCTTTTTAAAGGCTAATAAATTGTTTTCTATTTATTTATATATATATTTGTATATATATTGTAAATAGTCAATGTTTGTTGTAAATTTGATTTAAATTCAATATTTAATAAATAATCATATGGCTTTAAAATATACTCAAGATTTAATTTAAAATTGTTTAAATGGTTTTAGCTTGGATTTAAATTAAATAAAAGGTTTGTGTTCTTTTTAGAGTATAGCTTGATAAAAATCAGTAATTAAGTGATAAATTCTTTTATGAATCATTTTAATGTAATAATTAGCTTTATTTATAATATGATGTCTATACAAGTAGGTTTTATTATAGGTAAAAATTGTTATATATACTGTAAAAAGAAGTTATGCTTTTACAAATTATATAAATCTCTCATATTAACAATAATTTTAGATAACAAAATATACCTTATAAATATTTAAATTTAGTATAAATAAAATAATAATAGGTAATTAATTATTTGATAGTTTGAGTTTTTAAAATAAAATATAAACACACTTATGTTAGAGATAGCAATAATTATACAAGCTAACATAACTAGAACCATATCAATTTTATAGTAAAACTTAAGTAAGATATTATGTACACTATGGCAATATATGTTGCAAGCTTGAAAATCACCTAAGTATAAGAAGATATATAAGGCAAGTAAATATAATAATCTATAACAAAGTATAAATTGCAGGCAAGAAACTCATCTCTGTATATACGAATGAATAGAGGAAGCATGCTAAGCTAAGTAAACAAATGTAAACATATGTAGGTTGTACATACAAGGATAATAAAATATGGGCTGTTGTAGACTTTAATAAGAGCAAGGCATTGAATGCCATCACTGCAAGTACACGAAAAGGCTTCATTTTAGTTTCTTTTTAGAAAAAATCCCTGAATTTTTGGGTACTTGGACAATAAACAAGTGAGCATACTTGTTTTATTTATCAATTGCCTCATTCCATTTCGTATACAAAAGGCTGAGAAATTCCAGTTCTAAAAGTTTAAACAAATACAACCAAGTAAAAGGAAAGAAAAAAAAACAAAGAACTTCAGTTTCAAAGCTAGTCCAAACATCTCAGTTTTCAAGTTCAAACTAGTTCAAATTTTCTGGAATCATCAAAACTGGAATGTATGCAAGTTTTCATATGCAAGTTTCAAATGCCACTTTTCAAGTCTCCTGTTTTCAAAACAAAATGAATAAGCTCTCTGTTTTATAGCCTGGTGAGTAAACTTTTTAAACAAAACTTAAGTAATCTATGAATTTCTGTGATTGTGTTTGTTTATATGTATGTGTATGTGCAATACTTGTGAACTTATGTATATGTGCATATCTGTAGCTTTAACACCTCAGATTTTAGTTCAAGCCCCTGACTTTAACTGTTAACTTGAGATGTCTTCAGTTTAGATGCATATGACATATGGTTGAAGTTATATGTGATGTATGTATGAAAGTGGGTTTGTATGATTGCTTTAAAGGCTCTGGAAACATATGAGTATGTTTAGATAAACTGTTGTGATCATCTCTGTTTTAAACATTGGAGATTTAAAACTTAGCTTTACTTTCAATTTCTTCTCACTCAAATTTCTTTAGACTTAGGTATTTAAAACAAAGTTGGATGTTTTAAATTTAACAAAGCTTTAAAAATAATTGCCATAATTATAGATAGTAAACATTGTCTATAAGCAAAGAAATCATAGGGAAACTGGAAAGATGTTAAAAACCAAATATTGTAATCAGTTGATAAAATTATATATCTGAAATTGTATACAAAAGATAGGATTTTTGAGACCAAGTTCATAATTTTTAGTGTAGTATTGAATGGGTTATTTGAGTTGGTCTGGAAATCATGTTTTCGAGCATTTCCGATGATCATGTGGTCGAGAGTGGTCGGGTTTGTGTGAGGTGATGGAGGAGCCTATGGGGATGAGTGAAAAAATGGTCGTAGGTGGCCACGGCCACGGTGGCGACAGCAGTTTGAGTTTGAAGTTTTTAACCCTAGATTAACGAAGCTAGGAAAAATCGATCACCGTGGTCACTATTGTTGATCGAGTTCAACAGGGGTCTGGGAAATGGAAGTTAATGCGTAGTCGAAGTCGTGGCCAGAGGGATTGACTTTCAGGTGGTCGGAGCTGTGGGCATAGCACTGTGACAGGGTTGAGCAAGTTCCTGTTGGTTGGGTTCCAGGTTCCGTTCTACTTCTCGATTTCGAATTTGAGGAATTAGTGATGCTCGAGTGGGTCGGAGATGGTTTTGGGTTGATCGTCGATTTGTTCGGCGATGAGGTGATGGCTGGAGAAGCTCGCCGGCTCCGTGCACGTGCACAGTGCATATGCGTTTCAGGTGGAGCTTTGGTTTGAGCAGACAGGATAGTCTCGAGTTTTTCTCGAGTAGGAGGGGTTTTGTCTCGTAGCAAGTTGGTGTTCGACTCTAAGCAATAGGATCAGGTAGAAGAAGAAGTTTGCGTGAAGATCAGAGGAGAGTCTCGGGGTAATACGTGGAGAACTCGAAGGGCCACTCGGGTTTGTATAGGGAAGGTCTCAGGGTGTTGTTATGTTGCCTGTTTTTGAAGCCTGGCAGTTTTAAAGTTTTAAATTTAAAAACTGGGTTTTAAAAACAAAGTAAAATCAAAATGTTAAAGATAGGATTCAAATTGACTTGTCTCCTAGTTTTTATAATAAATATAAGTTGTATAAAAATAAAATGTTTTAATAACTTTATAATGTTTAAAGTATATTTAAAATGTTTTAATTTAACTAAGTTAAGTGGTAATTACCTTGAATCTAAGATTGAAATGAAACAGAAAAGCAAAGTCAAAGGTAAAATGTTTCAAAGGCATTTATAAAGGAAAATTTGACCATTAATAAGAAAATGCCTTTCCTTTTAAATATATGTAGATTTATAGATTTGTAATTATTAAGTTAATTAAAATGAATAATAAACTAATTTGATTTATTAATGATGAATTAATTAACTTAGTAATTAAAGGTTAAATTTGTCAATTAAGGCTTAAGATAATTAATTGGTAATAAATGGATAATTAAGAAACATTAATTAAATAAGAGTTGATTGTTAATCTATGATTATTAATTAATAAAGTAAGTAAGAATTAATTAAGTTACACTGAATACTTAATTAATAAAATAATTAAGGATTTATTTATGAGTAGTAAAGATGAAATTTAATTGTAGTTAATAATAAATCTTAATTTAATTACTTTAGAAAAGTAATTTAAAGGAGTGTTAAAAATGAATGAATGTTATTAACTAGGATGATTAAATAATGGAATAAATATGATTTATCTTGATGATTAATTAAGCTTATTAATTTAAGATAATCAGTAGTGGATTATTTAAGTATTATTACTAATGGAAATAATTAAAAAATTTATTTCGCATTGTAATAAATTCAGTTTGATATGAATTGTTTAAGTTAATTAATTTAGTTTAATTAATTTAAATAAACCTTTGATGATATGGTAAGTATAATTACTTAAGGAAGTAATTAATTATGGATGATTTAAAAATGAGAGTAATTTGGGTATAATTACTTTGTATAAATTAATCAAGGGATTAATTAGATAATAATTAATTATGGAGTAATTAAATTATTTATTGAAGTAATTAAAGGTAGTTAATTACTGAATGGAGTTAATCTAGGTGATTAACAATTTGGTTAATTGAAGATATATTACTAAAATAAATGTAATTAGAGATCATTAAATATTGTAATTAATGATGTAAGTTAAAATGGATTTATTTGGAAATAATTAATAAATGAAGGAATTCATTTATGAAATTAGTTAAAGAAGTAATGTAATTAATTTTAGTAATTTAAAAGGTTACTTTCTATATTTGGTATAAGATAATTAATTTGTGAAATAATTAAAGGATAATTACTTAAGTGTAATTAAAAGATAATTAATCAAGGATGATAAATTAAGATGGAAGTAGGAAATGATTAATTAATTAACTTGTAATTAATTAATGGTTATGTAAGCAAGATTTATAATAATGGAGTAATTAATTTAATTTACTTTAAATTAATTAGAGATTTGTAATTTATTTAATTTATTTTAAATTAATTATAAATGTGTGATTATTAATCATTGCTTATGATGGATGATATTGATTTTCTTGATTGATTGTGATCTCAGATATGAGTAATATCTATGTGTTATGGATGCTTGTTTAAGTATGATGATATTGATTATCTGTTTGAGTAGATAATATGGATTATCTGTTTATGATGATGATGTTATTATCCATTGTTATATTGTGATTTATCTATCTCTGTGTATATAGATAATTGAATTAAATTGTTTTAACTTTAAAACAACTTGACCTTAAAAGACACGGTTTGGATTTCGATGAGACCGGGATTGGGTTTCCAGATTTGGATATCCGAAAACCACATCGATCCAATCTAACGTTAGGTCGTGAATCTCAAGTGAAGATGAAGATTCAGAGTGCAAGGGTTATTGTCGTTAACTCTGAGGATGTTTCCAAAATGAGTGTAACGAGATAATGCCTTCGGTTTCGTTCGAACCCGGAACGAACTTGTATGGATTGAATGCTTTCAAAACATCGTCAGGCGGACGATGAGCATTCTAAGTGATGTGCTCAATAAAGGTAATCGTGACCTCTAGCCTCATCAACTGGGAATGGCTAAAACAGGGGAGGTGCAGCAAGGCTTCGTGGGTAGCACCCACTTGAGAGTAAGATATACCCCTGTCTAGAGTCCCTTTTTCATTTCGGCTGTGTGGCGGTTGCTAGCTACAACCGCGGGGTTGTCTTATTTGGAACTGTTTAGTAAGGAATGGTTCCGGCTTTGTGTTGAAGGGAACTTAGGGTGGGTTCTCGGTACGGTGATCTAGGCCACGTACTGTGACGGGCGGTACCCCGGTAGCCCTGCCATTGTATGGAATCCAAAATCCAATAAGCGCCCTCGGATTTGATTGTAAACCTAGTATGCTGGAATTTAATGAATGTAACAATTTCGGCTATTTTCTATTTACTTGAAAACCCTAGACACTATTATTATATCACTGGATTTCCTATCAAAGTTTTGGTTAGCGTAAGGTAAAAACTTACCCATATTTATGTGTGGGGAGTCTTACGTGATACCTTTGTTTCAAAGGCTTTTCAAAGTTAAACAGCTTTAACCGTTTACTCATACCAGACCCATGTCTGACCCGGAGTTTATTTCTGTTTTTCCTGAACTCTCGGGTACTCAAATTTTTACGAGTAGCCAAGGGTAGCAGGTTAGCTTTGACGAATTGTGGAGGAGCAATGGAGTAGGAGGCTTCAGCGTATAGATATATTGATTCCGCTGTGTTAGTGTTTATGTACATTTCCGCTGTGTTGTATCTCTGTGATGTTTTGAGTTGTATCGAGTTGTATTAACTAGACAGGTGTTTATAACTGTCTAGTATGTGTTGTATTATCTGTATAACTCTGATGTATATGATATTATGTAATCTATTATGTGATATATTATATTTTATTCGTTCCGCTGTTGAGATTCTGTGGTTGTTTCTTCTTCTTCTCTATCTTTTCTACTTTCTCACCCCTTTCTTTCTTTTCGATGATGCGATTTTTCAAGCATGGAATTTCGGGTCGTCACAAGACGTCTAAATTTATGTTGCATACGTCTAAAAGGGGTTTTCAGACGTTTGTTTGGAAACTTCAGACGTCTGGATGGTTTTCGGACGTTTGGATTTCCAAACCAGACATCTGGAAGATTTTTCTGGAATTTCCAGAACCTAAATCCAGACGTCTGGATTGACCTCCCCCCCCCCCCGACGTCTGGAACTGTGCATTTTTGCCTGTTTAGGCTTTTCTTGATTGAATTTCCATTGTTTATCGATTTTAGTTGCTCCGATTTGTTGTTATCACTTTTATCGATCTTGATGACTTCTTTTTTCGGGATTTTTGGGAATATCCATTTTGATGGATTTGGTATCGATTTCTTTGGATTTAATTTATGTCTTCGTATGTGAATCTTTGATGATTGATTGTTTCTACAATCATTTTTGTGATTTGTCACTTCTAAATATTAAGGTTTCTATACTATAGTAAATATTCAAACTCTTTCATCAAAACGATTTCAACGTTTACTTTCAATATCAAACTCTCTTTTAAAACCGTTTTCCAATCTATTAGCATATATAAACCTTTACTCATTCGTATGAGAAATCTAATTAAATGACTTAGTAAAACAAGTGGTATGAATCGGTTGTGTTTACTTCGTCGGTTAATTCTTGGACTTGTTCGATTGAACTATTTTGACAATTTTAGAGTGGAAATCTACAATTTGTTCGTAAATATTTAAGTTAAGCTAGTGGTTATGGGACATGAAGCTAAACTCATATATTTACTAGCTTAGTGTAATTCACACTTTTTATTGATCGATGATGATCATTTTGTGATTTAGACTAGCGATGTGCGATGTCTATTTGTTTGTGTAGGGACTAAAAACCCCGTTTGTGGAACTTCGGTTCAATTTGGTGGGGTAGTGACCCATGGTCTTCAGGCCGTTTGTGGAGCTTCGGCTCAAAATTTATGGTTAGCGACCATGGAATAGCGTTCTGTTCGTGATACACGTGTTGGTGAGTTTTCATGCTCCCGTTTGTGATAGGCCTCCCCCTTTTGTGATTTCTGGATTTCTTGTTGTGATTTCTAGAATTTGTGTTTCACCAAATTTCGTGGTTTGCATTGATAAGCTCTATCAATATTTGTGTTTTGGTGAATTATTTAAAGAATGTGATTCTTTTTCGTGTTTTGAGATGATTTGAGATATTGTATGATTTTCGTTGTAATTGATGTATACTTGACACAGTGTAGCATTTTTGTTATCATATGTTTTTGGTCATATCTCTTATCCTATCTCATTTTATATGATATTTATAGCTAGACTGATCTGTTTATTATTTTCTTCTTAAATAATACTCGGGTCAGACCGAGGTATTTCAGGTGCTTCTGCTTGACTTCTTACCTGGGACCATCATCTGATTTTTGGCTAACTACTTTAGATTAGTAGTTTTTGTTTGTATACATTTGAGATAGAGACTCCTAGTTGTATACTTATTCTTTTGTCTAGTGCTTGTATCTATTCTTTTGTAATGTAGTGGATCTAGTTTGACCACTATTTTGATGTACACTTTTATGTGTTATATTCATATCTGTTTCCGCCATTGTGATATGAATATATGTGACTGATTTGTGTTACGTTTATTTCTATATTTGTTTCCGAAGGCCTCATAGCCACTGTGTGGTAGCTTTGAGTTTGTATCTGATATGTCAGATTTCCTCTTGAAATGAAATGTAAGTTATATTATCTGACATATCGGTACTCGCACAAAGCAATTACACAGATGGTCGCTCCTCAACA
Organism: Allium fistulosum; assembly: GCA_030737815.1. Taxonomy (NCBI): domain Eukaryota; kingdom Viridiplantae; phylum Streptophyta; class Magnoliopsida; order Asparagales; family Amaryllidaceae; genus Allium; species Allium fistulosum. The sequence continues at coordinate 1,286,736,090 of CM060904.1, forward strand.
GCCTTATTCTTTGTGCTAGTCGACGGCATTACCCCGTAGTGTTCTTGGCTAGCGTGAGTATAGAGGTGGGGCATCACAAATTCCATCCCTTGATACAAAATTTCCAAGGAACCTTACCTCTTTCTCCCAGTAGTGACATTTTAAGAATTTAGCTTTAAGCACATTCCGTCTCAATATCCTAATACAACCTCTAGATTCCTATTGTGTTCTTCCTCGGTCTTTAAATAGACAAGTATATAAGCAACAAAAACCAACACGAATTTGTTGAGTACATCTCTAAACATTCTATTCATAAGGTCTACAAAATAAGCGGGTGCATTTGTTAGGCCAATAAGCATAACCAACCAGTTGAAGGAATCATTCGGAATGCAATCTTCGGCTATCCTAAGTTGATGGAATCCTGTAGCCATGTCCAATTTTGAGAAAACTCGAGCACCATGAAGTTGATCAAACAAGTCATAAATACAGGTTAGAGGATACTTATTCTTAATCGTCTGCTTGTTAAGGTCTCGATAGTCTACGCAAAGCCTTGAGGAGCCATCTGATTTTGCAACGAAAACTATCTCTGCTCCCCAACTTGAGCGACTCGGTCTAATCAACCCTTTCTTCAACAACACATTAGTTTGATCCTTTAACTCATCCTTCTCTTTTGAAGCCAATTTACGGATACGGTGAACAACGGGCCTTGCACCAGGAATTAAATCAATTCGAAACTCAATTTCCCGAAGTGGGGGTAAACTTTTCACTTCTTCAAAAACGTCCACAAATTCCTTAACAATCGGTATTTCTTCTAAACATTTTTTGGAATAAATTAAGTGCATACATGAAACTATCCTTCATCGGACTAGGTTTTCAACACGTTAGTTTAAAATGTCCACTTCTTTTATTTTGCAATGGCATTGTCCTTTTAACACAATCCAGAACAACATTATACTCAGCCACCTAATCCATACCGAGTAAAACCCCAAATCCAATAAAATGAAGGATAATAAGGTCACATGAATTTTTTTAGGGTAGGTGGGTAAACCAGACTTTTTCACAAATGATGCAGATATTAGTTGTACCCTTTATGGGATTAGACGCACAAATAGGGGGTATCTACTATTTTTAGGGTAAGTTTTAACCTATCAACAAAATTCTCAAAAATAAAACTATGGGAAGCCCTAGTATCAAACAATACTCTAACTAAATCTTCATTAACGTAAATATTACTTTCCAGAACTCTCTTGCCTTCCACATCTATGGAGGTTGAGGGTTCATCCTTAAGAGCAAAAAACTCTGACCTGCTCCATTTTCTTTATAAGCGAGCAATCCTTTATCATGTTCCCTAGTTGATGACAATTGTAACATATTCTTTTCAAAACCTTAGGATTCTTACAGGTGGTGGAAAGTATCTCTTCCGGTGGCAATTGTAACAGGTAACATCTTTCAACCGGTTCCACTGAGATCCTCCTCTTGACTTACCTTGTCAGAGCTTCTTCCCTTGGTGATTGAATTTTTTCTTCCTCCAATTGTTGTTGTTACTTTAAGCTATGGGTGGATTCTACTAATCCAATGTTTCATATCGGAAACCCATATCTACCAGATCTACAAAGGTTCCCTTCACATGAGCGGTGATCCTATCATGATACTTCTCCTTCATCCTAGAAATAAACATCCATTTTTTCTTCTAGGGAGTGTCTATCAATTCAGGCCCAAATTGAGATAATTCATCAAACATGCACAAATACTCTTCCATGGACATTTCTCCTTGCTTCAGATCCATAAAACTTCTATAGAGGTAGGAATTTCTAGCAGTGGGCATGTATTGTTCTTCAAAAACTTCTTTAAACCATGCCCAAGAGAAATTATCTTCTGATTCATTAAGAGTAATGGACTCCCACCAAGCTAGAAACCCATCTTTCAATTGCTGGGAGGCTAAGAACCTTTTTCAATTATCATCGATGTTTTATCCTTTAAAGATTTTCTCACATGATCGGAGCCAAGCCAGAACTTCAATAATAGATTTTGTGCCAATAAATGGATTTCCTCCCAAGCTAGTATAATCTTTGCATAGTGCGGCAAAGTACCTGAGGTTGCACAGGAACTACTATTCAATTACCGCAGCGTTTGGAGTTCGACCATTGGTGGTCGTTGTGCTATTATTTCTCTCTCTGCATCCACTTCGGTTACTCATTTCCTACTATCTGAATATAGTAAGGTATCGGTTTAGAATACATAGACGAGATTATCTTAGGGGATGGGTATAAAATAACTCCAATATATTCATTCGGATAAAAATTTCAAATATGCACTCTCATTGACTAAACCCATTCTAGGGCACTAGTAACCCTCTCTCTAATGAGTCGACCACATCAAGGCTTAGGTGTTCGCTCAACCTAAGCTCTGATACCAAGTATGACGACCCATCTTTTCAACCCTCGAAAATAAACAATAATACATCCCGGTATTCACCAACCGCAAATTCAAGTGTCAAAGAGGCGGATGATCAGAGGCAAAAGAAAATAAAGGTAGAAGATAGAAACAACAAATTCTCAAATCATACTGAATAACTTCATAATTTTACATATAGATAGTGCATACAATCACTCTCAAAATTATGTATCAGAGTTATGGCAAGTACTAACCCAGCTATGGACAGTTATAACTGTCTATCCCTACATAGGTGCTGGTATATACTTGTACAAAATATAGCGGAAATACAAATGGATAACTATCTACGGAGGAATCTTCTACTTCATGCTCCAAGCTCCTCCAAAATGCTCCAAGCTAAACCTGACTACTTTACTGCCGGAAAAATAGGGCATCCAGAGTTTAAGGGAAAGGAATATAAACATCGGATCAGTCAAAGAACTAGTGTGAAAAAACTCCAAACACCGATATTTTTGAAAACAAAAGGTATCTCATAAGACCGCGCCATACATAAATATGGATGGGTTTTTTCTTTATTGCAACCAAAACATTTCTACATAAAATCCAGTGATATTATAATAGTTTCTAGATTACAATACATATTAATCATAGCCGAAATTATTACGTTGATTAAATTCCAGCATAATAGATATACAACTAAGTCCGAAGGCACTTATTGGAGAATGGATTCCATACAATGACAGGTAAAGGACTGCCTTTTATACAGTACAACTCTAGAGGAATGTACCGAGGACCCACAGACAGTCCTCTGCATCTGGCAAGACCGGCCAACTCCTTTCCAGTGATCAATACAATGATCCTAAATAATACCGAATATGACATCACCCCGGTTGTTACAAACCTTTATCGGGATCCCATAGCATACACCACATGCTCAATATATAAAGAGTAATCTAGAAAGGTGATGACCATACCCTAATGGGGGCGACCTACATAGCCTTATGGCAAACCCTGTTTCAGCAATTTCCGAGTGTGGGGCCAAATGTATTGCCTTTTACAAAACAAATCCACTTTAAATGCCACATTTCCATTTCTAATAACACACTATTGATTTCCCTAAAAGTACAATCCCCGAGTTCATACACCTCAGAGAAGGGTGTTAAGTGTAAGAGGGGTTACCTCCTACACCTCTAAACAAATGTACATTTGTAAAAATCAATGTACATGGTCTTAGAAATGTAGTGTCAGACACTCGTCCATACAAGTAGTCCAAGAACATGACAAACTGAAAGCACTTCTCCTACAACACCTATTTGGGAATCACCCATAGGATTAGTAGCGAGCAGTTCCTGCCAATCAAAGATTTTCAGAAGAAGGCACTATTGCCACCATATTTATGATATGGGAATTACGCCAAAGGTTAGGGGCAAGTAGCCCTACATTATGAAGGACTCTGTCTTAAAAATCATTGTTTTCAACATGTCATCACTTTCGAATGTGTGTATTGATTCGAAGTGATTTTAGGATAGGAATCGCCCAAATCTGATCTCGGTTACTTCGAACCAATTATCGATAAAGGATGTCGAGTATATAGGTGATTATTATTTAATTATTCAATATCTTTTATCTAAGTAAAGTATCTTCCTCAAGATATATGTCTTCAAATTATTTTCATTTTCAGCATACACATGAATGTTAAACCTCTTTCTAATTTTGAAAATACCAAATCATATTTCTTTAATTACTTAGGAAAATTATAACTAAAATCTTAATGAAGATTTCACATTTCCAAAACATATCTTTAATGGATCAAAAAAATGTTATTTAAGACATTGTTTATTGTGAACCCAAACCAGTTAGTATTGAGTAAAAATGGATCCATATAAACTAGACTAATTATATTCAATACTAATTTCCATATTCAACAAGTACTATTCATCGTATAATGGTGAAATCACCTTTTAAATTCATACGGGTAGTATGAGTTCTCTCCTTGGAATTTAACATAGAGCTTAACTGGAATATTTTTAATGCTTCCAAAATATTTATTATTTCAAATTCTTGGTTATCCTTTGGGAAAACTCTTAATTTATTTTTCTCTTATCTTAGGAAGATGCGATCGGAGTAAATTAAATTAGCAATCCCCTCCATTGGGCTAGTTCAGATAGATAAGGAGAGCGGGAAACTAGTTTTTCAAATCCAAGCCTAGAGACTATCTCTCTATCACCCATAAGGTGATCAAGTTATTTGATCAACTCTAAACCTTTTAAGATACTTGATTTATTATTTGAAAAACATTTATAAAGGATTTGGGAAGAAAACACAAGTTTAAATCTTATTTTAGAAATTTCCAAATTCCTTTGTTAAATTGTCGGTGAATAGTGCTTTTTATGGCTTCGTGTCACAAATTCCATTTTAAACCTTTTATATTTCTAATTTTCCCATTTAAAACTCTTTAAAATATTTTAACATATTTTTAGAATTTATCGCATAATTTAAAGATTTAAAATTATCTATTTTTAAGGGTTGAAATCCATATTTTACAAACTGCCAAAACGCGATAATTTTAAAAACTTGATTTGGACATATCTCAAATTTTTCAAAATGAAATCTTAATTTTTCTCCTTCATTTGGAAACTATAGTTATAAGAGTCTATAAAATTTTATTTTCAAATAATTCCTAGCTATATTCCACTCTACACATTGATATCGCTTTTACGGTGCGAAATCGTGAACCGCCTTTATGCAACGTGCCTATTTTGACTCTAATTTCATATCTTTTCAGAACTTTATCGAAATGAGTTTTAATGTTTATAAAACATTTGTAAACCATTGTTAACCATTATTATTCATGTTTAAAGAGATTTAACTATGTCGTAACACTTTTATAATTCATAAGAGAAAGTGTTCTCTTTGTGTAAATTTGATGTGTATTTACCGTGAATTATTTTTAAAACCAAGCAAACATATTATCGCATCCAAAAAATGATGATCAAACATAGAGAACAAGCATGACAAAACTTCTAATATCATCATATAGTTTAATAAAATAAACAAGCAGAGTAATTCTCATATAATAGCTTTTCAATCTAATTTTTCGTGCTACAAATTCGACTATAGCTTCTCTATTCCTGCATCGTAGCTTATGAATCCTGGCCTAGGACCCTTGGGTGTGTTTGGCCTTGTACTTGAGAGGGTTGAGAGATGGTGGTGGCTCTTGACGAGCTTGGCCAAGCAAGAAGAAAGAAGAGGAGATGATTGCACACTTTAATTTCAAACTAAGGTGATATATCTTTCTATATGGAAGTGTATTTCTCAGCAAGCTTTACTATGACTATGTAATAATTTATGAAGACATGGAATCCATTAATGGTCTTATGAAAAAGGAGAAGAACTTACGAATTTTGATGTAAGGAAATAAGAGGATATGGACATGTATTTATAGTCTTTTTTAGCAAAATAACAACATCATCATCATTCCCATCACCCATGTGCTACACCCACACCCCCCTTACACGGCCGAACCACCCTCCTCACTTGTGCCACCCCATCTGCTTGTAAGTGATGGTGAGTTTTGTTTAGGTTTTCCTAGAAAATATCTTGATTTTGATATATTTATCTTAAGTAAGTTAGTAAATGTTAATGGTAAATATATATGTAAATGTATGTGTGTTCATGTGCATGTGTATGGGTGCTTTTATGTTTATTTTTAACAAATCATTTTGTAATGTTTCGATACAACTTTTATTCCTTAAACCATGGTGAATCCGAGATTCGAATTTCGGTCATATTTTTACTTCTTAGTTAATATATATATATATGTGTGTGTGTGTGTGTGTGTGTGTGTGTAAAAATTTTGAAAATTACATTTCTATTATTATTTAATAATTAAAAGGGCCTCATTTATTATTTAAAATAATTATTAAATCACTTAAACTCAATTTATATTGCAAAATTAATTATTCAAAGACGATGACATCATTGATGATGTCATAAAGACATATATTTTCCGAAATAAAATAAATAATTTTATTACATATTCTTACTTAAATGGAGAGATAAGTGCATATGTTGTTCAGTTTCTTATCCTCTAATATTGAGGAAATCTCAGTATTACTGAAAACTGATTTTTATTGCTTTTCTTTTTCTGATGGAAATCCCAAATATATATATATTTGTTAATATTATTTTAAAACAAGTTTACCATCATTTATTATTGTTCAAAACATTATAATTTGTATTACAAAATCTTATGTTTGAATAATTTAAAATTAAATATATATTCGAAAGTGATAAATTTCTATGTCATTGTAGTCACATCTTGTCTTTATATACCTAAGTGTATACCTATTTATATTCCAATATATACGCCGATTTATTTGCGAATTTGTGTATATATGTACCGAAGTGTTCACAATGTTTCCGACAATGTTTATTTGATTGAAAGCCAAAAATTCGAAAAACAAATTCCTATCACATTTTTTATTTTTCTTCAAACTAAATATTTTTGTAAATTAAATTTGAGAACTATTTCACCATCACTATTTATTATTTAAAAGAGATATATTCTCATTATAAAATCTAGCATTTGAATATTTAAAATTAATTAAATATTTGCAAATTAAAGTGGTGAAATTCTAGGTCGTTGCATAATTGTTCAGAACATATAGCAGGAATATAACATTGTTTGTTTTTACAGTCACTTTTTCTAGAAAAGGCAATATAACTTGACATTAAACTGGCCCTTATAGCATCTTCTAAAAAGCCAGTACATGGAAATGTTAGCGACCTTCCCGTAAAAGTGGTGTCATGCAAAATTTGCATTCTCCATTGCTTGCTTATGGACTTTTGTATTGTACTTTATTATACATTATCAGTTTCGAATTATGTTGTACCTATAGATGGATAGTCAGTAATGTGTGAGATTCCCGTAGTGCAACTTATATTTTATTATGAATGAAGTACAACGAATCAAAGTTCTTCCAAAATATAAAGTGTTTACTTTGTACTTATATTTTAAAATAACTATATGTTATAGGTAAATGATATGTAGTTTTAAAGTCATAAATTCTTATTTATATCTGGCAATGAAAAATGGAAATTAAATGTTGAAAAGCATTTTGTGTAGGTCTAAATGAATAATTTTATCATTCAAATTAAAAATATTACCATTTAATTGGTTATAAATGAAATTTCTTTATATTTCATTTTCTTAACATATAAGTAATAAAAGACATTGCTTACATGTTGGTGAACGTTAAATTCATAGCGAAATAAGTTGTATAGTAAAATGATAACCCAAAAAATGAATTGGTAAACGATGAGTTTTAGTTTTTGATGCAGCGCGAATTAAAACTAAACGACTTACCTTAAAGTCGCTGCCTGAAAGTTGCCTCCTAGATCACGAAACGAAGCAGCTCTAGAATTCTAAATCGAAGCCTAGGTCGCAAGGTCGTAGGTCGCTTCCCCTCCTCCTTAAATCGCGAACGACCTAACCCTAAGTCGCGAAGCTCCATCCTTCTCCGACCTATCGTAAGTCGCGAACTCCTGCCTATGTCGCGGATTTCTTAAGTCGAACGAAGTCGTAAGTCGCTCCAGCAGCCTCATGTCGCGAGCAGATGCTTCCAGTTAGGTCGTGAATTTTGCTTATGTCGCTACCGCTTCTTTGAGTCGCTCCTGAAGCTCGCCAGATCTTAAGTCGCTCCTGAAGCTTCTTAAATCGCTTACTTTAAGTCGCTCCACTATGTTATCTACTTGTGTCGCTCAAGCTGTTATATCGCGCTGATGTTAAGCCGTAGGATGTTATATCTTCATAAGTTGTTATGTCGCGTTGTTGGTAAGTCGTATGTCGTGTGATGTTGTAACTTTATTATGTCGCATTGCTGTTGTGTTGTAAATTTCTTATGTCGTATAATGTTGTAAGTCGTATGCCATATGTCTTTAAGTCGAGTAATGTGGTAACTTGTATATGTTAAGTCGCGTGTCGTTTGTACTGAGTCGCTATTGTGTTGTATGTCCTATAAATTGGGGGTGTGATGTCATTGTAAAGGAGGTTGTTGAATTTTGAATAAAATTTGGTATGTGCTTCTTGCCTCCATTAAAATTGGTAGTTGAGTGTTATCTCCTATCTCCACCTTCGGCATTCGAGTGCGCTCGAATCAACGATTGTTGAAGCCAATTAACAGAATCAAGTGCGCTTGATCAACGTTCGAAGAATTGTAGATCTTCTCTCACGGCATCGTGCGCGATCAACGTGTCGAAGATTGCTAGAATCCAGTATCTTCGTGATCAACGGATTTGGGCATTTGGGTATTCTTAAATTCACCAATTTATCATCGATTCACCGATTATTTCCGCTAATCGTGTGAGATCCTGGACGGATTCGATTTACATTGTCGAATTCGCTTCCTTGGCTGCGTCATTTGGTATCAAAGCTAGAAGCGAGCTTGTTCAAGTTTGTGCGAGATTTGTTCAAGTCATGAGCTAGGAGACGAACTTATCCAAGTTCGTTGGGCGTCAATTTTGAGATTTGAAGTTTTTGGAGTTCGAATTGAGTTGTTTGTTTATTTGGGTGTTCGTGAGATTTCAAACAAGTGGGGAAGTTTTGATTCGAGAATTTTTGGGATCAAAGTGAAGTTTGTGTTTAGATTTGTTGAAGATTTGATCATGCCTCCGAGACGTGTTAACCGTCATCATAATGTTGCACATTTGTATGGGAGTGAAGATCCTGAACAGATGGAACAACGTATCGATGAAAGGTTCAATAAGGGTTTCGAGAGAGTGGAGAGAATGATGTCTGACATGAATCAAAATCAACGGAGAGTGTCGCCACATTATGATAGGGAAAGAAGAGAACCATCTTTGTCGATAAATCAAGATCGTGGATTTTGAGACAATCATGATTATCGAAATGAAGAAAGAAGAGCTTATCGTGGTTACGAGCATGAGCCATATTGTGATTATGAAAGATTTCGAGTAGAGGAAAGAAGAAGTAGAGAGGACGTGCATGGTCATAGAAGAGTCAATGTTCAGAATCGACATCGAAGCTCATCTAATTTTGAAGAAGAAAGTTATGGTAATAGTGTTCACTTTCGGTATCCAGGTCAAGGGCAAAATCGATATAGGAATGTTGAAGAGAATTGTCATACACGGGAGTCAGGATGGACACAGAAATTCCAGAATTCCGAGGTGGTCTACAAGTAGAGGAATTCTTTGATTGGTTATCAAAGGTTGAAAAGATTTTTGAACTCAACAGCGGCCCTGAAGATCGTCAAGTTAAGTTAGTGGCTACATGATTGAGAGGTAGAGCTATGGATTGGTGGCAACAAACTAAATCAACCAGAGAGAGAATGAGGAAATCCAAAGTTGTCACGTGGGATAAGATGAAAAGGATGATGAAGGCAAATTTCTTACCCTACAATTATCAAGTTCGTATGAACCAACAGTTGCAGAAGTTGAGTCAAGGGAGTCGAGGAAAGGGTGTGGTTACAAGCCCTAGCAATCAGAATAAAGGTGATAATTGCAGTATAAATGTTTCTAAGAGAGTCAACAAACCAGTTGTACATGGAATCACTAAAACAAAGGTGGATGACCAAATTAAGCGCATCATTATCAGGAGTCTGACCATAGAAGTATTGAATGTACAGAGTCTAAGATGAAAGCCTTAGATGTAGAAGAATGTGAAAACGAGGATGTGGATGATTCTACTGAAAGCGAGCCGAAAAAGGAAGAGGAACCGACTAGTCCATTATCTTTCAGCGAAAGTGTTGAAGAAGCGGAAGGTAGTGCCGAATCGTTGGTTAGGTATGAGGCAAGTGAAAAGCTTAAAACTCCTGAGGAGGTTAAACCAATGTTAGAAGAGTTTGAAGAGGATGGTCCTACGGAATCGTTCGAAGAATTACCACCAAAATTTGACAAAGAAGATGAAGAGGTCGAATTAGAGAACGATGAATGTAATTTGTTGATGGGATTTTTTTCAACGTCAAAGTATGTGGATGTAGAAGTTGATTACTCTTCACCGCCAAAGCTTGATGTCGATAGTATGGAAGAAGAAATTATGTTCGGAGTTGAGGAAAATAACTTGATGATGGAGGATTCTTGCTTAACACCTGAGCTTATGGATGAGAGCCAACCAAGTGTAAATTCCTTAGTTTCCGAAAAGCCCGAACAAAGTGAAATTGAAACAGAAGAATCAGATCGTTTATTATCTTTGAAAGAATTCGTCAATAAAATGAAAGATAGTGATGAATTATCAATGTTGATTGAATCTGGAGAAGGTTTTGATTTTGAGAATCCTGAAGAGGTTGAAGTATTTGAAGAGTTTAAAGATGAGATTTCTGAGGAACTGCCTGAAGAAACTAGTCTGGTATTTTTGGAAGAGTCTGTTGTAAAGGTGAAAAATAGTAATGTATTATTTGTGTTGACAGAGCAAGGAACGAGCAAAGATCTTGAGGTTTTTGAAGAAGTGGGATTAGAATTCGACGAGTCTGAAGTCGAATATCCTTAGGAATTACCCGAAGAATTACCACCACTACAGGACATTCAACACAAACTAAGCTAGTACTAGATACTATTTCACTGCGGGGATCGTATGATCTTGTGAATCTGAAAGAACAGGAAGAGTTGAAAAGACAGGATGAAGAAAATGATTGTTAGTTGGAGTTGCCTGAACATGTCCGCACTGCCGACGTTGTCAACGTCAACTGCTTGGAACCATTTCATGAAAATAAACCTGTCAAAGAAGAAGCGAGTGGAAATTCATGTCAATCAGGGGAAGTTGTTGCAACACGTCAAGGGAAGATTCTAAATGATGATACATCTGAACGAGATAAGGAAAGACAAGAATCTGGGCATGAGTCATCACACTTCTTCCGTCGTAACTTCCTAAGTCGCTCCGCGATTTTAAACTTCCTTATATCGTCTCTCATTTTTGTCACGATTTGGTTCTAAGTTACACCTTTCTATTGGCACAAGCATCATGAGGTCATCTCCCTCAGATCACTTCCTTATGCCGCCTGCCTAATGCCACGTCTGCTTTATGCCATGCATTCCTTATGTCGAGCCACATCTTCAAAGGGTCAAAACAAGATAATCTCAAGAGTGGTTATCACCTGAGACGCATCAGACCAGATAATGAATGGAAGACAGCGGCTCGAAGAAGGAAAAAGTGTGAATTCGGGACGAATTCTTTTCAACCAGGGGAGGATGATGCAGCGCGAATTAAAACTAAACGACTTACCTTAAAGTCGCTGCCTGAAAGTCGCCTCCTAGATCACGAAACGAAGAAGCTCCAGAATTCTAAATCGAAGCCTAGGTCGCAAGGTCGTAGGTCGCTTCCCCTCCTCCTTAAATCGCGAACGACCTAACCCTAAGTCGCGAAGCTCCATCCTTCTCCGACCTATCGTAAGTCGCGAACTCCTGCCTATGTCGCAGATTTCTTAAGTCGAACGAAGTCGTAAGTCGCTCCAGTAGCCTCATGTCGCGAGCAGATGCTTCCAGTTAGGTCGCGAATTTTGCTTATGTCGCTACCACTTCTTTGAGTCGCTCCTGAAGCTCGCCAGATCTTAAGTCGCTCCTGAAGCTTCTTAAATCGCTTACTTTAAGTCGCTCCACTGTGTTATCTACTTGTGTCGCTCTGCTGTTTTATCGCGCTGATGTTAAGCCGTAGGATGTTGTATCTTCATAAGTTGTTATGTCGCGTTGTTGGTAATTCGTATGTCGTGTGATGTTGTAACTTTCTTATGTCGCATTGCTGTTGTGTTGTAAATTTCTTATGTCATATAATGTTGTAAGTCGTATGCCGTATGTCGTTAAGTCGAGTAATGTGGTAACTTGTATATGTTAAGTCGCGTGTCATCTGTACTGAGTCGCTACTGTGTTGTATGTCCTATAAATAGGGGTGTGATGTCATTGTAAAGGAGGTTGTTGAATTTTGAATAAAATTTGGTATGTTCTTTTTGCCTCCATTAATATTGGTAGTTGAGTGTTATCTCCTATCTCCACCTTCGGCATTCGAGTGCGCTCGAATCAATGATTGTTGAAGCTAATTCACGAAATCAAGTGCGCTTGATCAACGTTCGAAGAATTGTAGATCTTCTCTCACGGCATCGTGCGCGATCAACGTGTCGAAGATTGCTAGAATCCGGTATCTTCGTGATCAACGGATTTGGACATTTGGGTATTCTTAAATTCACTAATTTATCATCGATTCACCGATTATTTCCGCTAATCGTGTGAGATCCTGAACGGATTCGATTTACATCGTCGAATTTGCTTCCTTGGCTGCGTCAGTTTTCAATGTTGCAATTAATTTAATATATCATCTACTAAAGCAAAAGACTTATGTGGTTGGAAAGGTGGTTAAATATTTGTATTTTATGCATAAATATTTGAGGTTATTACCTTAGTTAAAAGGCAATTGGTGTTCTTCATTTCAATATTGCGAAAAGGTTATATGTTTGAGGACGCAGTTAAATTGTTTGTAACATTACGTTGAATACTTGTATACCATTTTCATATACCAAACGCAAAACATAGTTATTTTCAAAAGCACGATGGAAGTGGTTGATGTGCATAGGTATGTTGAAAGGATTTGGAGATAGCAAAGAAATTAGTAAGATCTACGTCCTTATGTTCAATGTTCAGTTCCAGACTATGCAGTAGTATGTTTATTATTATTCTAAAAGTGTTTGAAATGACTAGTTTTACGTGAAGACGTAGGGTTTCATGTTATTAGTAAAAGTATTTTTGTATATGCTATTAGTCTTTATTTAGTAACACTAATTGCAACAAATTAAACCCATTCTTCTATTAAATAGAAAAAGAAAATTCTTGTTGTAGATTGTAGTATGAAGTATAAAATTGAAACTAAACAAGGTGTATTTAGAAACCAAGGAAATCCATATATTGTCATAACTAAAATCATATACTTCTGTTTGATTGTTGTGCACGTGGGCTTCGTCATAGTAGGGGTTTATTCATGGATTATATACTAAAACAATTTCCATGTCTGCGCAAAATTTGGTTGTCAAATTTTGGAAGAAAGTGATTTGTTATTTTTAAAATATGTTACCATTTCTAAGACCATGCTTGGTGGTTTTAATGCATATTTTATTTATTAAGGATACTTAAAAAATTTATGTTCAATACCTTATATAAGTTTCCACCTTACATGAACTTGACAATATCATAAATTAGTATTCTTTAGTTTAAAGTTGTTTATACATTCACAATGTGTATCACGATATTGAAGATTTCGTTGTCAATGAATATTAAAGTTCCAATTTTTCATTACACACCAAAAAAATTTACATACATGATGATAGCATAGTAGCAAAATTAATTAACATTAGTATGCCTTTCCATAAATAATAATTGTAAATTTCATCACTAAACATAACTTGCTAAAGGTAACATGCCAGTATTAAATGACGTATGATGCATGCAAGGATAAAAGAAAGATAATATTATTTAAATTTATTATTAAATGATTTCCTAAATTTTAACTTCTTCTATCAAAAATATTGATGCAGCGATCGCCTTAGGTCGCGAACGACCTAACTCCAAAGTCGCTGAATTGAATCAAGAGCAGAGCAGATTTCAAGGTCATTTGTTGTTGGGAAGACCATGGCAGTTCGATAGAGCCGTGCAACACGATGGTAGGACTAACTACTATAGTTTTATGTTCGATGGCACTAGAATCACTTTAGTTCCTAAAAGGCGACAACAAAGTGAAAGCAAGTTGGAGGAAATCGAGGAACTAAAGACTATGTTATCTTTGAAGGAATTTGTCAAATAAGTAGAGGATAGCCCTGAAGTATTTCTGTTGATTGGACGTGAAAGCAGTGAAGCGGTTGAAATTCCTGAGGAAGTTAAGCCAGTGTTGAAGGAATTTGAAGATGTGTTTCCTGAAGAATTACCAAAAGAGTTACCACCATTGAGAGACATACAACATCAGATTGATCTTGTTCCGGGAGCTGTGTTACCACATAGACCACATTATAGAATGAGTCCAAAGGAGCACGAAGAGTTGAGAAGGCAGGTGGAAGAGTTACTTGAACAAGGGCGCGTACAAGAAAGTTTAAGTCCTTGTGTAGTACCAACCTTGTTAGTGCTAAAGAAGGATGGAACTTGGAGAATGTGTACAGATAGTCGAGCACTAAACAAGATTACGGTGAGATACAAATTCCCGATGCCAAGATTGGACGACTTGTTAGATCAGTTAAGTGGAGCTGCTGTCTTTTCAAAGATTGATCTGAAGAGTGGCTATCATCAGATTCGAATTCGACCAGGGGATGAATGGAAGACAGCCTTCAAGACACGGGAGGGGTTGTATGAATGGCTGGTCATGCCATTTGGTCTTTCGAATGTACCTAGTACTTTTATGCGAGTGATGAATCAGATCTTTCGACCGTTTATTGGAAATTTCGTGGTGGTGTACTTTGATGATATATTGATATACAGTGGAAGCATAGAAGAGCATCTACAACACTTGCGGGAAGTGTTGATGATACTTCGTCAGGAGCAATTTTACGCGGCAACAAAGAAGTGCATGTTCATGACACACAGTGTTTTATTCTTGGGGTATGTATTGTCCAAGGAAGGTATCCAGGTGGATCAAAGTAAAGTTGAAGCAATCAAGGATTGGCCACAACCCAGGACTGTAACTGAAGTGAGAAGTTTCCACGGTTTAGCATCATTCTACCGAAGGATTATTCCACATTTCAGTAGCGTGATGGCACCAGTGATAGATTGTATGAAAGGAAAGCAGTTTGTGTGGACTGAAGAGGCTGATTCTGCTTTTCAACAGATCAAGACACTCTTGACTACAACACCAATTCTTAGATACCCGGACTTTCAGTTACTATTTGAGTTACATACAGATGCGTCCAAAGTTGGAATTGGAGGAGTGTTGAGTCAGAAGGGTCGTCCAATTGCCTATTTCAGTGAAAAGCTTTCTGGAGCAAAGATGAGATACAGTACTTATGATGTGGAGTTTTATGCTATTGTCCAAGCCATAAAGCATTGGAGACACTATTTGTTCCACAAAGAATTTGTTTTGTATACGGATCATGAAGCATTGAAACATTTACAAGGCATGATAAGATTGCAGCCAGGCATGCTTCATGGATCGCATACTTGCAACAGTTTACATTTGTTGTAAAGCATAAGTCGGGAGTTACAAATCGTGTGGCAGACGCATTGAGTAGAAGAAATCATTTGTTGACTACGATGAGAGTTGAAGTGACGGGGTTTGATGTATTTCCAGATTTGTTTGTTGGGGATCCTTACTTTGCCAAGATTGTAGATGAAGTCGAGAAAGGGAGGGCGGATGAGTATGTGTTGGTAGAAGGTTTTCTATTTAAGGGAAATCGGTTGTGTATACCAGAGTGCAGTTTGCGAATGAAGATTGTGAAGGAATTGCATGAAGAAGGTCATGTGGGAAGAGATCGTACCTTGTAGTTGATTTCTCAATCATATTTTTGGCCTTCCATGAGGAAAGAAGTTGAAAGATTTGTGCAGAGATGTCACATATGTCAAGTTTCCAAAGGAATAGCTACGAATGCAGGATTGTATATGCCATTGCCCGTACCTACTAGACCATGGGTTGATGTTAGCATGGATTTCGTTTTGGGTTTGCCAAGAACTCAACGAGGGAATGATTCTATACATGTTGTGGTGGATAGATTTTCGAAAATGGCACACTTCATAGCCTGTAAGAAGATCGCCGATGCAGTCCGTGTTTCTCAATTGTTCTTTAAAGAGGTTTATCGACTACATGGGCTACCTGAGTCTATTGTTTCTGACCGGGATACTCGATTTCTAAGTCATTTTTGGTTGAGTCTGTGGAAGATGGTTGGGACTAGGCTGAATTTTAGTAGCGCCTATCATCCACAAACGGATGGGCAAACGGAAGTGGTGAACAGATCTTTGGGAAATTTGTTGAGATGTCTTGTGAAAGATAATTTGAAGAGCTGGGATGTGAAATTGTGTCAGGCAGAATTCACACATAATCATGCCGTTAATCGAAGTACTGGATTCAGTCCATTTCAAGTGGTATATTCAGCAATTCCGAAGGGACCGTTGGATTTGTCGACAGTTCCACTTCAGAAAGGGGTTGTTAAACGAGCTTGTGATTTCGTGAATGAGTTGCACGAGTGTACAGGATTGTTCATGAACGATTGCTTAAGTCAAATGAGAAGAATAAGCAATTGGAAAATAAGAAGCGAAGGAGTGTGGACTTCAAAGAGGGTGATTTTGTTTACGCAGTATTGACGAAAGATCGTTTTTCAGTTGGAACTTACAACAAGTTGAAAGCTAGAAAGATTGGTCTAGTAGAAATCTTGAAGAAGATCAATGATAATGCGTATCAGTTAAGGTTGTCAGAAAATGTTCATACTTCTGATGTTTTCAATGTCAAACACTTAATTCCGTATTATGAGGAGAAGCTTGTCGAAGAAGAGGAGAGCGTGAATTCGAGGTCGAATTCTTTTCAACCAGGGGAGGATGATGCAGCGCTCACCTTAGGTCGAGAACGACCTAACTCCAAAGTCGCTGAATTGAATCAAGAGCAGAGCAGATTTCAAGGTCGCGAGCAGAGCAGATTGTAACGACCCCGAATTTTACATATATTTAAATTGATAATTTATTGAATATTTGAATAAAAATTGTAAAATCTAAATTGATAAAATGGAGCGAGTTTCCCCGGATTCAAGTATATTCTGTATGAATCATTTTAATTTAAAATATTGTAAATATATAGATATATATTTTGACTTGAATTTAAAGTGTAAGTAAATGGTTTTAAAAATAAAGATACAAATTATATAGGATATAAAGTATAAATAAAAATGTTGGATAAAACAAAAAGCATGTAGTATGTATAAGATAAACTGTAAAATCTAAAGTAAACCATTTGCTAAACCTTAACAATAATTTTTATAGCTTTATATCTATATACACAAAATAAAAACAAACTAGACATACAAATAAAAATATATGTACAAGCCTCACGAAATAAAACAAACATATACATTCAAATACAAATACAAGTAGATAAGTATGAATTAACTTGTATAAGAAACCAAGAAGTACAAGCAAATAAAAGGTAAGTATGAACAAACATCATCTCAGCCGAAATAGTAGGGATCATTTCAGCCACCACATAAGAAAGATCACTGACCCAAACAAATAAAAATCCCTGCTTATAATTGTACTAGAGAAGAAAATTGTATCATGTTGTACAAGCAAAATAATATCACCAGTACTCTTCCTTTCTATACATCAACCAACCTCATTTCAGTTCGTTTATTCTCAAAACTGAGTAGAAAACTAAAGCAATATCATCTCATATTCAAACAAACATTAACTTTAAAACATCAAAACAATTTATCCAAAGTCTGAGATCAAGAGGAAGCTTCAGCTATCAAGTTCAAAACCAGATTTCATGTTCAACTTAAAAGACTACAGCTTCAACTTAAATCTGAAACTCTGGGAACAAAGGTGAGTAACACTTTATTTAAAATGTTATAACTTAAGTAAATTTTGAGTATGCTTTTCTCTGTGATGAATGTATATTGTATGTTTGTGGTTTTGCAATCTGTGTATATGTGTTCATTGTTACTCTGTTAGTCTGTCCCCTGTTGTTTTTGTAGATATGTAAATAAGGCTTCCTCTCTTGATCTAGTATTGTTTGAACTTAGGGTGTAAACAAATTGTTTGTTTAACTATAATCGAAGTATTAAAATTTTATTTAAGTCGAAACAAACTATATGGCCTCTGGAAATCAAGAAAACAACATTCAACTTTAAATAGGTTCAAAAATAAATTTCTGGTTTAAGGGATTCAGGGGTATAGAGTGAAACATCATACAAAAATCAAGATTTTTAAAACAAGTTTTACGATTTTTAAAGCTTGTGTTGAAGAGCAGTTCCAGTTTCACTGTTTCAAGCATTTTGAGTTGCCGTGGTCGTTGTAGTTGACCGGAGGTGTCGAGGTTTGGTCTGAAGGTAGAAGAGTCTGCCGTGGGTCGAGGAAAAATGGTCGGAGGTTGATCAAAGCCTTGTAGTGGTGGCGGGAAGTGTTCGAATTCTGGTGACCTAATTTGGGAAGAGCAGATGTTTTCGATTCATTCTTCGTCGATAATTGATCGAGTAGCTCGGGGTTTTAGGGAAAGGAGGTCGATGGGTTGTCGAAGCCTTCGCCGAAGTTCGAGTGGCAACGGTGGCCGGAGACGTGAGAGATTGGCGTTAACAGGTCGGAGAGTTAAAAGCGTCGAGTGTTTCCAGGCTTCGATTTATTCGAATTCGAGATCGATGGCGAACTGACCGGAGTTGGGTGGCTGGAAGCGAAGAGGAGATGACCTGCGATTTGCTCGAAGTCCTGGTGACGACCGGAGGTGGTCAGGTCAGCTGTGCACGTGCACGAGCACGTTTTGTCTGGACGGAGTTTTGCTTTGGGTTGGGGAAGAAAAGCCCGGGTTGATGCTCGAGGCAAGTTCGTGTCTTTCTCGGGGAAGCTTCATGTATTACTCGAAGTAGAACATGGGAGGCTCAGTGATGTTGTTCAGGGTTTAACCTGTAGAAAATTTTAACAGTGCCAGTTTTACTCGAGTGCGTACCCGGGAAGAAGTCGTTTTAGCTCGGGTAAATTCATGTTTTTCTCGAAGCAAACTGGAGAAAACTCGGGTTACTTTGTTTTCAAGTTAAACAGTGCCAGTTAGCAGTTTTTAAGTTATTAAGTTTAAATTTGTAACCAATGTTAAAACTGAGTTTAAAGAATAGTTAATGAATGTTATTAAATAGGAATTTCTAAACAATCAACTAATGTGATAAATCTATTAATTACTTAATGAAAGTAATTAAGGAATTAATTGCTTATTGTAATTAATTTTGGATATTTTAATTAAAGTTGATTTAGTAATTAGGGATAATCACTCGTTGTAATTAATTAATTAATAATGATTTATCAAAGGGTGATTAATTAAGGGTTGATTTATTATTAATTGAATAATGATTTGAAATTTGTGTGAATTTATTTGTTAATAAATTAAAGAATTAATTAATGAATGTGATTAATTAAGATTAATTTAATAATTAAAGATTAATTGATTCATTGATTTAAGAATGATTAGTTAATAATTAAGAGTTAACTAATAAATTTGAAAGAAAGATTTTCAAATAATTTGTAATTAAATTATGATAATTAACCGGATTAGTAATTGATACATCCGATTTAAATTTATCAGATAATTAAATTATCTTACTTAGGGATGTTTGGATTCTATTGAATGACTTGATTGTTTGATATCCCTGATATATGATGCTTTGTGATATACCCTGATTTATGTTGTGATCTGTAATTTACTTATCTGTGATATATATCTGTGATCTGTGAATGACGATAAGCGTTGTTCTTATACCGCTTATCAACTATATCATGTATTTTGATCTGTGATGATTGTATGATGTTGCACTATTGTGTAAAACCCCTGGACTACACCTTTACACACACAAATATGGATTTCACGTGGAAATCGGTTAAGTCACAGATAATTTAAATTTTGATGTTTTTGAAATTGAAATTTTTAATTTCAATTGATTTTGAAATTGGAAATTCGAGTTTAAAGTGAAAAGCTTTTGAAATGGAATTTCAAAGATAAAGGTTATTTTGAATAACCTAATCGAGTTTTGAAATTTAAATAATTTGATTTGAATTCAAGTTTGAAATTGAATTCTATGATTTGAAACTAGAGATTGAAAATGTTATAAATGTGTTTATCTGAATTTAAACCATTTAAAAAAATGTAATTTTGAGAATTTGAACTTAACCAAAGGATTTCAACTCGTATGAATGAATCAGATTTTCTGAAATGAAACTGTTGTTTTAAAAGAATAAAAGCTTTCAGATAAGAAATGAAATTCCAGTTTAATTAAAGGAATTTCAATATTGAATTGAAAGATGGTTTTCCAAGTTATGAATGGATTGTTTTTGAAAGCTATGATTTGAATCTGTTATCTTTAATAGATTTAAAATAATGATTGGTTTAAATCATTTGAAATGAATTGTTTTGAAAGCTATAAGTTAAATCTTGATTTAAAGGTTTAACGAGTTAATCAAATTGAAATGGAAATTAATTTGGAAAATCTATGAATGAATCTTTTGTTTAAAAGATTAAAGTGTGGAAACTGTTTAAACCATAAAGATTGAATCTTTTTGTTTAAAGATTTAAAATGGTAATTTGTTAAACCATTTGAAAAGAAAGTTTTGGGTAATAAGTTGTGACTTAATTGAAATCCCATATCCATATGTTTTTAAATATTACGCTCACTATTCGGTTTAGCCGGGAGAGGACCTTTGGGTCGTATAACCCATTCCGAATATGTGATACGTCGTATATGGATAGCATTTGAAGACCGGTGTTGAAGACCGGATATTTTTGAAAACGGAAGGATTACCGTCGAGTTACTCTGCATCGGCTGATCCCCGATATAGAGGTTTTATCACCCTTAGTGACGGGAAGTCCGGACGTGATTGGAAATTATCCGGATTTGCAAGGGCTTCGTGAGAAGTGCCTTCGGTTCTGTTCGAACCCGGAACAGACTTGTATGGATACATGTCTGACATTACACTTTGAGATATAAAGCCGATTTCTTTCAAATACATTTCTGTTGGTGGCGGAGAATTTATTCTCTTAGCTTAACACCCTTCTCTGAGACGTACGAGCTCAGAGCTTATGTAGTTGAATTTTATCAGCGATATATCCCAATTTGGTAATGTGACATGCTGAGTGTTGCTGTGTGATGATCAGTGTTTGATCATTTGTGATATGATCATTTGTTTGATCATTTATCTTTGTGATCATAGGTTGATCATCTGTTGACCCAAAGCGTGGCTTTTTGAAAAAGCGTAGCTTTGTGGACGAGACTTCGTCAGAGCCTCACAACCCGGAAATGGTCGAAACAGGAATGTTGCGGCAAGGTTATGAGGGTCGCGCCCTTTAGGGTATGTCATTTCCTTCTGGAAAGGGGTGGTATTATGGTATGGAGCCCAGATACTTACTCATGTGGATACACTTTCTTTATGATGTGTGATGTTGGATATCGAGCGCTCGGATAAAGGTCCCAAAGGACCGGGTGATGACATATTCGTGAGTTACCTGTTACAGGGGTAACCCGGCCTTGTTTGGCAGAGAGCAGTTTGTCTCTCGGGACGTTCCGCCAGAGGCGATCCCATGCGGTGGAAAGGAAGTTCCTTAGCTTGACCATTTGTTGGAAAATCCAAAGAAACAATACGAACCTTGTACGGTTTTAGTTGTATAACCTGCTATGGAATGTGGCGGTAACCTGCTATTGAACATAGTAGCTATAGTAGGCATACGATACTGGTCGTATGCTGGCTAAGATTAATATTATACTTTCGAAATGTTTTCTGCACTATGCACTAATAATAATAATCCAATGATTTTGCGTAGTAAGCATCTTTGACTATCATAAGAAGAAATCTCCTCCAATTCTGCGTTTGCATTGTGTGTGTGGCGGGAGGTCTTATGGTAGTTTCATTTTCTAAAAGCATTGCGGATTTCAATGTTTTAAATTCTTTTGTTGATTGTTTAAAGATAAACTGTTTTTGTTGCTCACACCAGTCCCATGACTGATCCGGAGTTTATTGTTCCTTTCCTAAACTCTGGGTGCTCATAATTTTCCACACGAGCAGTCTATAGTTGGGTTTCTTTTCAGATATTCAGGTTTAGTAGATTATCTGGAGCTAGTTCATTCATCGGAGTTGCTTATCTTGGAGTTGTGGATTCATTCTTGTCTGAAGATCATTTTGGAGTTATCATTTCTATTGATATTGTTCCGCTGCTGATGTTATCTATTTTTCTTTTCCGCTGCTATTTCTTGTATCATATCTCTGATGTATATTGATATTCATTGTATCACTCTTTTGTATCAGATATTATATATCAATGTATTATTCTTTTTTTCCGCTGTGTTGTTATTTACTTAATTGTGTTATAGCTCCGGCGAATCGGATTTGAACGGTCGAATCTGCGGCATTCTAGTACAATGTGAAGTACGGATGTTGATTTTCGAGTGGGCAAAACCCGATCCGTCACATGTGGTATCAGAGCTAAGGTTGTACTTTAGCTCAGGAGTATAACACGTTAAGTAGCTCATTAGAGATAGAGTGAAGTAAACTCTAGAATGAGTAATGCTCAGATATCCATCCGAATGTCTCAGTAAATTCTCTTGCTATCCACTGATAGTAAGTATGAGTGCAAGAAGAGGACGAGATAGGGGACAGAGAAATACGACTATAAATGGTCAATATCCTGTAACAACAAGGAAGCAATCTTTTTGTCTATCCTTTCTCTATCGATCTTTTTGTTCGTCATCTTTTCTCAATTCTTTGATTATTTCTGGTCGATCCAGAAAAGAAGATTCGATATATTAATATGGGACATAAACTCCAGATAGGCCAGACTTGTTTGTTTGGATGAATTGGTTGCTTTGTTTGCTATGGTTGATAGGTATACTTTAGTTCTAAACTAAAAAAAAATTTCGAAATCGTATCCATATATCTATCTATCTTTTGGGTCCCAGTATATTCTACGAATAGTTAGTTATCCTTTTGAACTAACCGATGCCACTGCATACTTCGTAGATCCGGATAACCCGAGTATCTTGTGAAGTGTTAAATAGATTCGATCTTGTATTTGTTATTGATATTCTGATTTGGTAAGCCAAATGCAGAATAGATGTTCAGTTGATTTGATGAAATATTCTTCATCTATCTTTTTGTCTCCTTGGTAATTTCGAGGACGAAATTCTTTTAAGGGGGGAAGTCTGTAACGACCCCGAATTTTACATATATTTAAATTGATAATTTATTGAATATTTGAATAAAAATTGTAAAAACTAAATTGATAAAATGGAGCGAGTTTCCCCGGATTCAAGTATATTCTGTATGAATCATTTCAATTTAAAATATTGTAAATATATAGATATATATTTTGACTTGAATTTAAAGTGTAAGTAAATGGTTTTAAAAATAAAGATACAAATTATATAGGATATAAAGTATAAATAAAAAAGTTGGATAAAACAAAAAGCATGTAGTATGTATAAGATAAACTGTAAAATCTAAAGTAAACCATTTGCTAAACCTTAACAATAATTTTTATAGCTTTATATCTATATACACAAAATAAAAACAAACTAGACATACAAATAAAAATATATGTACAAGCCTCACGAAATAAAACAAACATATACATTCAAATACAAATACAAGTAGATAAGTATGAATTAACTTGTATAAGAAACCAAGAAGTACAAGCAAATAAAAGGTAAGTATGAACAAACATCATCTCAGCCGAAATAGTAGGGATTATTTCAGCCACCACATAAGAAAGATCACTGACCCAAACAAATAAAAATCCCTGCTTAAAATTGTACTAGAGAAGAAAATTGTATCATGTTGTACAAGCAAAATAATATCACCAGTACTCTTCCTTTCTATACATCAACCAACCTCATTTCAGTTCGTTTATTCTCAAAACTGAGTAGAAAACTAAAGCAATATCATCTCATATTCAAACAAACATTAACTTTAAAACATCAAAACAATTTATCCAAAGTCTGAGATCAAGAGGAAGCTTCAGCTATCAAGTTCAAAACCAGATTTCATCTTCAACTTAAAAGACTACAACTTCAACTTAAATCTGAAACTCTGGGAACAAAGGTGAGTAACACTTTATTTAAAATGTTATAACTTAAGTAAATTTTGAGTATGCTTTTCTCTGTGATGAATGTATATTGTATGTTTGTGGTTTTGCAATCTGTGTATATGTGTTCATTGTTACTCTGTTAGTCTGTCCCCTGTTGTTTTTGTAGATATGTAAATAAGGCTTCCTCTCTTGATCTAGTATTGTTTGAACTTAGGGTGTAAACAAATTGTTTGTTTAACTATAATCGAAGTATTAAAATTTTATTTAAGTCGAAACAAACTATATGGCCTATGGAAATCAAGAAAACAACATTCAACTTTAAATAGGTTCAAAAATAAATTTCTGGTTTAAGGGATTCAGGGGTATAGAGTGAAACATCATACAAAAATCAAGATTTTTAAAACAAGTTTTACGATTTTTAAAGCTTGGGTTGAAGAGCAGTTCCAGTTTCACTGTTTCAAGCATTTTGAGTTGCCGTGGTCGTTGTAGTTGACCGGAGGTGTCGAGGTTTGCTCTGAAGGTAGAAGAGTCTGCCGTGGGTCGAGGAAAAATGGTCGGAGGTTGATCAAAGCCTTGTAGTGGTGGCGGGAAGTGTTCGAATTCTGGTGACCTAATTTGGGAAGAGCAGATGTTTTCGATTCGTTCTTCGTCGATAATTGATCGAGTAGCTCGGGGTTTTAGGGAAAGGAGGTCGATGGGTTGTCGAAGCCTTCGCCGAAGTTCGAGTGGCAACGGTGGCCGGAGACGTGAGAGATTGGCGTTGACAGGTCGGAGAGTTAAAAGCGTCGAGTGTTTCCAGGCTTCGATTTATTCGAATTCGAGATCGATGGCGAACTGACCGGAGTTGGGTGGCTGGAAGCGAAGAGGAGATGACCTGCGATTTGCTCGAAGTCCTGGTGACGACCGGAGGTGGTCAGGTCAGCTGTGCACGTGCACGAGCACGTTTTGTCTGGACGGAGTTTTGCTTTGGGTTGGGGAAGAAAAGCCCGGGTTGATGCTCGAGGCAAGTTCGTGTCTTTCTCGGGGAAGCTTCATGTATTACTCGAAGTAGAACAGGGGAGGCTCAGTGATGTTGTTCAGGGTTTAACTTGTAGAAAATTTTAACAGTGCCAGTTTTATTCGAGTGCGTACCCGGGAAGAAGTCGTTTTAGCTCGGGTAAATTCATGTTTTTCTCGAAGCAAACTGGAGAAAACTCGGGTTACTTTGTTTTCAAGTTAAACAGTGCCAGTTAGCAGTTTTTAAGTTATTAAGTTTAAATTTGTAACCAATGTTAAAACTGAGTTTAAAGAATAGTTAATGAATGTTATTAAATAGGAATTTCTAAACAATCAACTAATGTGATAAATCTATTAATTACTTAATGAAAGTAATTAAGGAATTAATTGCTTATTGTAATTAATTTTGGATATTTTAATTAAAGTTGATTTAGTAATTAGGGATAATCACTCGTTGTAATTAATTAATTAATAATGATTTATCAAAGGGTGATTAATTAAGGGTTGATTTATTATTAATTGAATAATGATTTGAAATTTGTGTGAATTTATTTGTTAATAAATTAAAGGATTAATTAATGAATGTGATTAATTAAGATTAATTTAATAATTAAAGATTAATTGATTCATTGATTTAAGAATGATTAGTTAATAATTAAGAGTTAACTAATAAATTTGAAAGAAAGATTTTCAAATAATTTGTAATTAAATTATGATAATTAACCGGATTAGTAATTGATACATCCGATTTAAATTTATCAGATAATTAAATTATCTTACTTAGGGATGTTTGGATTCTATTGAATGACTTGATTGTTTGATATCCCTGATATATGATGCTTTGTGATATACCCTGATTTATGTTGTGATCTGTAATTTACTTATCTGTGATATATATCTGTGATCTGTGAATGACGATAAGCGTTGTTCTTATACCGCTTATCAACTATATCATGTATTTTGATCTGTGATGATTGTATGATGTTGCACTATTGTGTAAAACCCCTGGACTACACCTTTACACACACACACATATGGATTTCACGTGGAAATCGGTTAAGTCACAGATAATTTAAATTTTGATGTTTTTGAAATTGAAATTTTTAATTTCAATTGATTTTGAAATTGGAAATTCGAGTTTAAAGTGAAAAGCTTTTGAAATGGAATTTCAAAGATAAAGGTTATTTTGAATAACCTAATCGAGTTTTGAAATTTAAATAATTTGATTTGAATTCAAGTTTGAAATTGAATTCTATGATTTGAAACTAGAGATTGAAAATGTTATAAATGTGTTTATCTGAATTTAAACCATTTTAAAAAATGTAATTTTGAGAATTTGAACTTAACCAAAGGATTTCAACTCGTATGAATGAATCAGATTTTCTGAAATGAAACTGTTGTTTTAAAAGAATAAAAGCTTTCAGATAAGAAATGAAATTCCAGTTTAATTAAAGGAATTTCAATATTGAATTGAAAGATGGTTTTCCAAGTTATGAATGGATTGTTTTTGAAAGCTATGATTTGAATCTGTTATCTTTAACAGATTTAAAATAATGATTGGTTTAAATCATTTGAAATGAATTGTTTTGAAAGCTATAAGTTAAATCTTGATTTAAAGGTTTAACGAGTTAATCAAATTGAAATGGAAATTAATTTGGAAAATCTGTGAATGAATCTTTTGTTTAAAAGATTAAAGTGTGGAAACTGTTTAAACCATAAAGATTGAATCTTTTTGTTTAAAGATTTAAAATGGTAATTTGTTAAACCATTTGAAAAGAAAGTTTTGGGTAATAAGTTGTGACTTAATTGAAATCCCATATCCATATGTTTTTAAATATTACGCTCACTATTCGGTTTAGCCGGGAGAGGACCTTTGGGTCGTATAACCCATTCCGAATATGTGATACGTCGTATATGGATAGCATTTGAAGATCGGTGTTGAAGACCTGATATTTTTGAAAACGGAAGGATTACCGTCGAGTTACTCTGCATCGGCTGATCCCCGATATAGAGGTTTTATCACCCTTAGTGACGGGAAGTCCGGACGTGATTGGAAATTATCCGGATTTGCAAGGGCTTCGTGAGAAGTGCCTTCGGTTCTGTTCGAACCCGGAACAGACTTGTATGGATACATGTCTGACATTACACTTTGAGATATAAAGCCGATTTCTTTCAAATACATTTCTGTTGGTGGCGGAGAATTTATTCTCTTAGCTTAACACCCTTCTCTGAGACGTACGAGCTCAGAGGTTATGTAGTTGAATTTTATCAGCGATATATCCCAATTTGGTAATGTGACATGCTGAGTGTTGCTGTGTGATGATCAGTGTTTGATCATTTGTGATATGATCATTTGTTTGATCATTTATCTTTGTGATCATAGGTTGATCATCTGTTGACCCAAAGCGTGGCTTTTTGAAAAAGCGTAGCTTTGTGGACGAGACTTCGTCAGAGCCTCACAACCCGGAAATGGTCGAAACAGGAATGTTGCGGCAAGGTTATGAGGGTCGCGCCCTTTAGGGTATGTCATTTCCTTTTGGAAAGGGGTGGTATTATGGTATGGAGCCCAGATACTTACTCATGTGGATACACTTTCTTTATGATGTGTGATGTTGGATATCGAGCGCTCGGATAAAGGTCCCAAAGGACCGGGTGATGACATATTCGTGAGTTACCTGTTATAGGGGTAACCCGGCCTTGTTTGGCAGAGAGCAGTTTGTCTCTCGGGACGTCCCGCCAGAGGCGATCCCATGCGGCGGAAAGGAAGTTCCTTAGCCTGACCATTTGTTGGAAAATCCAAAGAAACAATACGAACCTTGTAAGGTTTTAGTTGTATAACCTGGTATGGAATGTGGCGGTAACCCGCTATTGAACATAGTAGCTATAGTAGGCATACGATACTGGTCGTATGCTGGCTAAGATTAATATTATACTTTCGAAATGTTTTCTGCACTATGCACTAATAATAATAATCCAATGATTTTGCGTAGTAAGCATCTTTGACTATCATAAGAAGAAATCTCCTCCAATTCTGCGTTTGCATTGTGTGTGTGGCGGGAGGTCTTATGGTAGTTTCATTTTCTAAAAGCATTGCGGATTTCAATGTTTTAAATTCTTTTGTTGATTGTTTAAAGATAAACTGTTTTTGTTGCTCACACCAGTCTCATGACTTATCCGGAGTTTATTGTTCCTTTCCTAAACTCTGGGTGCTCATAATTTTCCACACGAGCAGTCTAGAGTTGGGTTTCTTTTCAGATATTCAGGTTTAGTAGATTATCTGGAGCTAGTTCATTCATCGGAGTTGCTTATCTTGGAGTTGTGGATTCATTCTTGTCTGAAGATCATTTTGGAGTTATCATTTCTATTGATATTGTTCCGCTGCTGATGTTATCTATTTTTCTTTTCCGCTGCTATTTCTTGTATCATATCTCTGATGTATATTGATATTCATTGTATCACTCTGTTGTATCAGATATTATATATCAATGTATTATTCTTTTTTTCCGCTGTGTTGTTATTTACTTAATTGTGTTATAGCTCCGGCGAATCGGATTTGAACGGTCGAATCTTAGGCATTCTAGTACAATGTGAAGTACGGATGTTGATTTTCGAGCGGGCAAAACCCGATCCGTCACATAGATCCTTATGTCGCTCCCTCTTATGCCGCTCCAGCCTAGGTCGCGAATCACTAGGTCGCTCCAGTTTAGGTCGTGGTCGCAAGCTCCAGAATCTTATGTCGCTACGCCTCAAATCACGAAGACAACCTAAGTCGCGAACATCTTTATGTCGCGAAAGACGTACAGTAGGTCGCGAACGACCTTCGTCTACATCACTCCAGCTTAAATCGCTCCAGATTTCCAGTAGGTCGCTGGGCCTTATGTCGCGAACAGAGCTTATGCCGTTTCAGCTTGGGTCGCCCTCCAGTAAGTCGCGAAGCTTTAGGTCGCGCCATTCCTTAGGTCGCGAAGCTTATTATGTCGTTCAGATTTCTTATGTCGCTACTGAATCGTGAACGACCTACCAGTTAAGTCGCGAATTGCTATGTCGCTGCCTTGTTTTTTTTAAGTCGCTCCTGATGCCGAAGAAACTTAAGTCGCTCAGTTTTCTTAGGTCGCTGCCTGGTTTTGTTAAGTCGTATGTTGTAATCCGTGTTTTGTAAAGTTGTACGTTGATAGGTCGTAGGTCGTTGCTGTTGAGTCTTAAGTCGCAGTTTCTTGTATTGTTTCTTTGAGTCGCTGTTTGTATTTGTTAAGTCGTGTGTGTGTTGTAACTTTCCCTATAAATAGGGATGTGTTGTCATTTGTAAAGTAGTTGATTTTTGAATAAAATTTGGTTTGTGTTTTGTGCCACCATTAAAATTGGAAGTTGAGTGTTATCTTCTTTCTCCATCTTCGGATATTCGAGTGCGCTCGAATCAACGAACTTGAAGCCGATTCACGGAATCTCGTGCGCGAGATCAACGTCGAAGAATCGTAGATCTTCTAACGCGGTATCGTGCGCGATCAATGTGTTGAAGATAGCTAGAATTCGGTATCTCAAGAGATCAACGGATTTGGGCACTTGGGTATCTTCAATTCATCGATTCATTTTGTTTCATCGATTCATTTTCCGCGAATTCATCAATTCGTGAGTTGTGTGATCCTGTAGGCTACGTCAAATATGTTTATATTAACATGTAGGCAAAGATTATGTAACTTGGCTATCTAGTGGTAATAAATCACTAAATCTCTGATATAACGGTTTGGAATAAACAACAGAGGTACTTGGGTGGAATATGTAAGTGTAATTTGAATTCTAAAGGGTAGTTTAATTATGTATAACAATATCAGTTTGCTGCAATGGTGCAAAATGAATTTTCTCCGAAAGAGAATTATTTTGTAGTTTTGTAAGTAGTGTAAGAAATCAAGTATTTAAGCATACCTATGACATCCTCATTTTTTAGATTCTTGAAGCAACAACCAACAACGATTATCTAAATACAGATCTCTGTTAATTTTTTATGTAGACATAATGCGATTTATGTGGTCATATAGTTTTGCTGTCCAAAAAATGTGTACCTTTCATCCAATTTCACCTTTTTTGAAGAGAATGGGTAGGATTCAAATACGCTCGCAAATATATGGCTATCAATTGTAATCACTGTTGACGAGTTGTTAATCCCAACTCATATCTAAGTTGGAGAAAAAAGTTGAGTTAATAGTGGATATTCAAACCTCTTCAATAAATTATGAGAAATGCTATGCTGACAAAAAAACGTGGGTACGAAATGCACGGGAAAAAAATGGAAGGGAATACACGGTGGATACTAGGTGGGGATTTATAATTGTAAGGTTAGATTTGCTGCCTCAATTTTTGACAAAAAATCTTTCGGTCAGAGTAGCATTTTGTTTGGTAATGCATTCAATTTTTAATTCGAATTAATGCTTACATACTCAAAAAATTTTAAACCCCTTCATTAGTTTATTGGATTGATGACCTTAAATCAATAGTTAAATCTTTATTTCATTACATAACTTTCTTTGAATTCAAGTTTGAATTTGTTTTTTTAAGCCAAAATTTGTTACTTCAATCTTTGATTCATATTTTATGGATAAAATATATCTTCCTTTTATTTTTCTTTTAATTAGCATGCTTATGAATTTAAATTGGTTGTAAATGAATTTTCATTTTTTCAAGTTCTTGACATATAAGTAATAAAAATTTACAAGTTGGTGACTGTTAACTTCGTAGCAAAATAAATTGTATATTAAAATGATAAACAAAAAAATAGTTAAATAATGCATTTTAGTTTTCAATGTTTAGTGTAAATTTAATATATCGTCTGATAAAGAAAATGATTTGTGCAGTTGGAAAGGTGGTTAAATATTTTTATTTTGTGCATAAACATTCGAGGTTGTTTCCTTAGTTAAAAGTCACTTGGTGTTCTGCATTTCAATACTGAGAAAAAAGATATAATTTTGAGGATGCAGTTGAGTTGTTTGTCCTATATATAACATTGGCTTTTTGGATAAAATTTTCATATAACAAATACAAAACATGGTTATTTTCATACATGAAGCCTATGTATGTTGAAAGGATTTTGAGATAGCAAAGGAATTAGTTCGATCTACGTCCTAATGTTTAATGATTCAGTTTCAGATTATGCAGTAGTATGTTTATTATTGTTTGAAAAGTGTTGAAATAATTAGTTTTACGTAAAGACGTAGGGCTTCATGTATTTAGTAAAAGAGATTTTATATAGGCCACTGGTCTACGTTTAGTAACACCAATTGCAACAAAATAAATTCATTCTTTATTTAAATAGAAAATGAAAATTCATACTAAAAATTACTATATCTAGCAATTTGAAATTTAAAATTGAAACTGAACATATTGTATTTTGTTTGATAAACCCATATACAATCATAACAAAAACATCATATATTTTTGTTTGATAACTACGCACGTGGTTTATATCATAGTAGCAACTTATTCATGGGTTGTGTACTAAAAAAATTTCCATGTCTTGGAAAATTTTGGTTGTCTAATTTTGGAAGTATCTGATTTGTTGTTGTTAAAATACGTAACCATATCTAAGACCATGATTGGTGGTTAATGCATATTTTATTTAATGACATTAGTCAACGGCAAAAGTGAACATTTAAGAAATTTACCCATAATAACTTATTTAAGTTTCCTCCTTACATTAGCTTGATAATATCATAAATTAATATTCTTTAGTTTGAAGTTATTTAATGAATTTTCAAGGTAGGTTGGAGGATATCATAATGTTGAAGATTTAATTGCCAGTGAACATTAATGTTCTAATCATTCATTCAATACAAAAAAATTACATACTTGATTTCTACAATAACATACTAGTAAAATTAATTGGCATTAGTATGCCTTTTCATAAGCAATTAGCTGTAACTTTCATTATTAACGTAACCTAGATGGTTATGCCAATTAGTGGATGTAATATACAAAAACATGCTCGTATTAAATGACGTCTGATGCATTAAAGGACAAAAGAAAGATAATTTATTTTCAAAATTATTATTTTATAGTTTCTAAAAATTTTGCTTCTTCTATCAAAAATAGGCTTATATCGATCAACATGTTGGCTAAGATTATGTAGCTTAGCTATTTAGTGGAATATAAAACTAGGGTACTTTGGTGGAATCTGGAAGTGTAATATGAATGCTGAAGGGTAGTTTAATTATGTATAACAGTATGAGTTTACTCCAATGATGCAAAATGATTTGCTCCAAAAGAGTAACTATTTTGTAGTTTGTAAGTAGTGTAGAAATTAAGTATTTAAGCATACCTATTTGCAACCAAATTGGTCACAAACATCCAAGAATATTTTTTTGTAGAGAAGTGAGTGAAGAGAAACAAAATTAAACTGAGTAGATAAATCAACAGGTAATAGAGAATCAACTATAATTAGAGACACAAAGATTTATAGTGGTTCGACATTGTATGCCTATGTCTACTTTGAAGATTATCCTTTATTGATCGATTATAAATCTGATTGCGGCAGTAGAAAATAGGAAACACTTGATTACAGTAGGGTCTAGAGTAACAAGCAGCATAAAATCCTCTGATTGACCCATGAGGCCAGTATTTATAGGTGAAGATGATGACCTATCTCTCTGAAATTTCGGCTGAAGTACCTTCTAATCCACATGGGCCCACTAGAGGGATCGCTAGGCCCAATTTCCAATGTAGAGGGATCAATGCCGATCCTTTTTTGGTTGAATTTTGGGGAGCGGTCCCTATAGAGGCATCATAATGCTAAAAATATGTTCAACTTCCAATATTCACATCATTTGGATCACTAGAACTCGAGTTATTGCTTGATCTTTGACTCAACATTATTTGTGCACTGCTCTCTACCGCTCCCTTCCAAGGGGTACATGCCGGTCATTCCAATATTGTCCTTTTGATGTGCAATCCCTAGGGTAGATTCCCTAGGGTCCATATACCTTGCTCTACAAATTTAATATGCTTTGGACCTGTAGATCTCAAGATATAAATCTTTTTCTATAAGGGTGCTCTTGTATTTCGATGTGTGTCGAAACCCTCCTTCCTGAAGTATCTGATCTCTCTTAATGAAGCCATTTATGTCGATCCCTTTTAATCCTTGAGCCATATTCCATACTTTAAGCATCCTATATTGTACATCTATCAAATCCATTCAGTCCTAACTTTACATGATCATTTGTACTTGACTTCTAGGTCCCACAATCATCACTCTAGAGTCGTCGACCTTGATGGCAGTCGAATCTAACCCGTGCAATCAGTTTCATATAACCGAGCTAGAATGTTATATAACATTTGCCCCCTAAAGCATGTTTTGTGTGAACATGATGTGCTTTTAGTCAAAGCAAATTAGAGTCGTCGATAGGAAATCCATCCAGCTTTCAGAATAGCTACTATCCATCTGCTGAACTATTTTCCCAAGGCATTATTTTTTTTACTGATCACCATGACACTTGGTTAATTTCCAATAGTATATATCCACGGCAATACCCCGTTAGTTAATATTCATAAGTTTGGTCTCAATGCTAACAAATTTTGGTTATTCGTTCCAGTCTTGAACTCGAAGACTTCAGGTTTGATTTCAATTTCTGTTGATTTCAAAAAATTGGACCTTTGGGTTTCACACGTGCACGTTCATGTACACATTCTTGTTGCTGGCTCCCAGACAAGCTCGCACGTACACGGGTCATTGCCAACTTTCCTGCATTTTATATGTACATGTTTATAGCCGAACCCTCATAATCAACATCATCATCATTTTATTCTTGCGTAGGGATCGACAAGTGTTTAGCCCATCCCCCTCTCTCTTTCTTTTCCTCCCTTCTTTTTTTCACATTTGTAGGGATCGGCATACAAGTATGCCGACCCTTTTTTCTTGGTTCATGCCAACAAGGTCGGTAAGCTTTCATGTCGATCCCTCTCTCCATACTCTGTGCTAAAGATTTGGGCGGGTCCTTCAGTCCATATATACATATAAATTAGCTTTCCCACTACTTCACTTTTACATACTTCATTATCTCATTTCTATTCAAAGCACACTACAAGAAAATATTGTATTAATAGCAAGCGGAGATTGCATGAAAACTTGACTTGCTATGGTTGGTGTGTTAGGGGTCATTTAAATTAAAAGATAGCTTGAGTTTGCGCTATCTTTAAACAACGACGAAAATTTTGGCGGTCCAATTCTACGTTTCCCTCCTCCTTATTCATGTGCCGCCAAACATTCCTTCTTTTCACTTCACTTCCAAATTCCAAAATAACCTCTTCACTGACGAATCACCTTTCCACTCACGAATCCTCTTCAATCGCGAATCCCTCCTCACTTTGAAAGCTCGATTCCGCAACCCACTCTATTCTTCAAAGCTCGTCGTGCGGTTCCTCAATGAAGCAGATTCCTCCATGAGGCTGAAACGCGAATCTCGACGAAGGTGAAGCGTGATTCTTCAAGGCAGCTTAAGTAAGATTCTGCAACGAAGCTCGATTCCTCAACCAAGCTCGATTTCTCAACTAAGCTGAAGCGCAATTTCAACTTCGGAACTGGACTTTAGGTATATTTTTCAATTTCTGTTTTTTTAATTGTGCGTTTAATGCTTGGATTAAAGTTTTTCTGAATGGTTTTGGAAATTTTGGTGAAGAGAGTATTATTTATAAGTTCCAATTTTGGCTTGGCTTGTGATTATTTTCCATGTTTACAGATTAAATAATGTTGTTTAGTTGATTATTCTCTTTTCTGTTAACTACATATATGAGTCATGTTCGAGTATGTTTATATTCATTACCTGCTATTACGTTGGATAATGTGAATCTTTGATACATCCTTAAATATGTTTATTATGTCGAGTTGTTTTTCACTGGCTTAGTATGACTGTCTACAAATTAGTTTTCTTTTGAAGCAAATGCTTGAAATTGGTACCCTAGTTTTTCTTATACAAACAACACTACACGTTTGCTCTTTCCAAAGTAAGTGAAATTTGTAAAAGAAGGAGAAGTGCACTTTATTTTTGGGCTCCTTAGCAATTACAATTGTTAACTACTGTAAATCTGTAATGTTGTATACTTGTCATCCTTTTAAGCTTTTTTGTGCCTAAGAAAACTGCACACCTAAAAGAACCTTTCAATTGATATGATATATAGTTTAAATAATAACATCATAGGTTTTAAAAAATGCGGTGACAATAAAGTTTAAATAAATGCTGGGGTAAGGATAACTAAAAATGCATTGGCCTATTTTATATTATTCGATGGCTATTTATTTACATTGAAAATCTAAATTTTATGAATAAATGATTTTAAAATCCCTAGAAAAATGCGACAAACTCCATGATGATTTGGTTCAAACTAAATGTGTGTGGAATAACTTTAACTGATGGGATTGATATGTTGATTACTGGTTTAAGTCGTAAACGTTATAATAATCTAAATGAAAAACGGTATAATCCCCAAGTTATTATTCTAATTACCAAGAGGAAATGCCATCTCTTTACCTCCTAGTTATAGAAACCAGTTTATTGAAATAGATAGTTGATGAGATATGATTTATGTGGAATTAAAAGATATAAGTGTCTGTTGTAAAATATGAATGTTTGCATTTGAACTTAAAGAAACTTTTATAAACTTTCACTACAATGAACTAGTATTTTCTGAACATAATTAATTACTGCCAACATATTGTCAAATTTGAAGCCAAAACTCAGTCACATATGGTCTCCAAGTTCGTGGAATCAACCAACTACATACGAAATATGGGTAAGAGATTGAGAGAAAAGACATTCAGGCAAATTATGCATTTGTTAATATATCACAGATTAGGACAAACACATATTATACACATGATTTTCATCAAAAAAGTTATCTAGCAATGTAATCAGTGATTTTTAAGTTATCAGATGAATGTAATTTATAGTATGCCTACTTATTTTCCCGATTTCACAAAGTAAACAGAGAAGAGAAGGAAAACCTGGATGTTGACTGTTTTGTTAATTTGTAAATATATAATCATGCATCTTATTTTTTTTCATAAGCACAAAATATGGAAGCTCTGTTTTATCAGTTATTTGATTAAATAAAAATGCATCCAAAATGACTTAAGGAAGACGAGTCAAAGTTGAATGCTAAAATGTCTTAATTGAGTATGTTTGGCCAGTGAAATTTATATAACACCATTAATTATCAGACATTTTGTTTTGTAAATGTCGACTATAGATATTTTTTAGGTACTTGAGCATGGCTTATACTTGTATATTTCGAAGTCCTTGTACTGGAACATTTACCATTAATTAATAAACCCACGAACACTGCCTTAGGTTTTGCAATACATGATCTTGATCTTTATGTAATATTGAATGACTTGAGACATTTTTAGTTACTGTGTTTTATAAAATGGGACTGCTGCATTATAATTTGTATAGAAGGTGTACAAAAGAATAATCTCTTGTACATGTTTGTGAAGGGTATATATGTTTTTCTGTGACTTGAGCAGCATGTTTCCTTCTGTATATAGGTAAAATACAAATAAAATATAAGCGATGGTTACGTTGAACCATATTTACTGAAGTGTACATATAAAGACTTGAATGAAGAAATTAGAATTGACAGTAGTATGCCAGTAGTAGCATGTGCTTGTTGGTTTTAAATTGTACTGCCTGACTTCAAACATAGGTTTTATTTTCTAAATTTTGTAAAATAAAGTTTATGTGTGTATACAAAATGTGGTAATAAAGGGGATAGCCCAGATGCAATTGTGTATGTATACAAAATACGTAGTTGTGTAGGTTTGTTCTGGTAATACACATAGTATGATATCTTGCTTTTGCGTTTTCTTTTAAATTTTTTTAGGTGATTGACAATAAAGGGGATGACCCAGATGCAATTGAATCTTCGACTCGGTGTAGGAGCATCGATCTTTTACTCAAGGCAGCGGCACTGAATTTAAAAAACTCAATGTTACTGCACTGAGTTGAAGGAGCATCGATTCTTTGACTCAGTGCAGCCGCACTTGGTCAAAAAACATAATGCAGGAGCACTGAGTTTTTTTGACTCGAAATCGAGATAAAAAATTAAAAAATAATAATGTTGAGCATATTCATATTCAATATAATTTATGTGATATTTCCATTAGGCTATTGTCTGTTTAATAATATAATTTATTTTATGCCTCTAATTTTCCATTTAATAAAATATTAAAATCGAAAGTTTATATTGGTCTGGCAATCCAGCTGATCCAACATGAACGTGTACTTTTTTGTGTGTGGACAACTCTTTCCCAACAGATTATATGTGAGTTACTATTTTGATTTCAATAAAAGGTGTGTAATCATATATTTTCACGAGGAATGCAAGCTCGTTTTTGTTATAATAGAAGTCTGATTTTTGTCACTTCATTTAAGAATTTTTTTACACAGGTGTGTAGCTCCATCATTTCCCTATTTGTGCTAGAAGTTTTACTAGCTTGTATACCTGATGGATATCAGGGCTAAATACTATTCGAGGGATCTAATCATCGTTTGTTTACATCGCCTGCTGTTGATTGGAGGGACAGTTTTTGTTATCTTTGATGGATCACTCAAACCTGAACAATTACCATCAGTTTTCAGGTTTAATAAATCATTTTCAATTTATTGCCCGTAGTCAAAGATTTATAAGAGTCCATCGAAGTTAGGCACAGACTTGTTTTTCTTTATATTAAAGTTTTATTTTTGTTGCAGGGAGGAG
Source organism: Allium fistulosum (assembly GCA_030737815.1). Classification (NCBI taxonomy): domain Eukaryota; kingdom Viridiplantae; phylum Streptophyta; class Magnoliopsida; order Asparagales; family Amaryllidaceae; genus Allium; species Allium fistulosum. The sequence continues at coordinate 1,286,773,924 of CM060904.1, forward strand.
ATGGTGGAGTACAAAAGGCATGTTGATAGTGTTGCAGAGACAATATGTGAACTACTATCATAAGCTCTGGGACTCAACTCGAACTACCTAAAAAGCATAAATTCCATTGCAAAAAGAAGTTTGGTATGCCATTATTACCCTCCATGTCCTGAACCAGAACTTACCCTGGAAGCAACAAAACACGCTGATTTTGCACTGTTAACTATACTTGCACAAGATGGAATCGGGGGACTTCAAGTATTTCATCAAAATCAATGGATTTCAGTAACCCCATTTCATGGAGCTTTGTTATGCAATATTGGAGATCTTCTTCAGGTATTTTTCTCTCTACTTGCCTTCTTATTGCATCTTGTTGCTGCTTCAAAGGCTTGATACAACTAGGAATTCATGTTGCCTTTTATTTGTCTTTATACGTATAAATCTAATTTAGAATAGAACACATCATAGTAAAAGTTTACTCCCTTAATGGCTAAGAGAATGGGGTAAATACATCTAATATTAATTAATGGCATTCCCTGTTTGGAACATAAGGAGATTAAACTCTAATAAGGATGTATGATGTTATTGAACATGTAAAAAGAATTAAACCCACAATGATTGTGCTTTTAGAGAAAAATTTAAACTGTGATAATGTAAAAGTTTATGTGAAAAGCTTTAACCATATTGGAAATTCATATGTAACAATGATATACCTAATAAAAGCATGATATTAGTAATATGGAACTTAAAGGTGTGGAAAACCAGTGTAATAACTAGTGGAGTACTGTTTGTTTCTTGTCTCTTTTATAATTTACAATTTATTGCTTATTACTGCTGCTAAAATAAAATTGCAATATAAGACTCACAATTATAAGACTCGCAATTTGATCAAATTGACTACTTTAGCAAGGCGATTGAGGAGTGGATTTAGGGATTTTCGCAAGTAGTTGAAGTCAGGATTTGAGTTTGGAGTGGTTAAGGTATGTTAGTTATTGTCCAGGGTGGTATGTATTGGAAGGCCGTGAGGAGTTGTAGATGTGAATGTTGAGTTGATGGTTTCAGTGTTGTACCGTGTTGTTGTAGAGGGGAGGAAATATGGCAGCAAACAAAAAAACTTGTTTATGTATATGTGATGATGTGGTTAGGTCGTGGGTCAGTTTGATATGTTGTTGTATGGGCTTGAAGGCAAGTTGTTGAAGAACCTGGGTTGCACTGCTGTAGAAAGTTAAAGGCAGTATGATGTATATGTTGTATTATAGTGGTTGTGTGATTAAGAGTTTGTTATGGCAATGGCACAAAGATGTGAAGTGGAAGCATAGTTTTATGATTGTGGTAATGAGTTGTTTGGGTTGTTTGTTATGGGTGTATGAGTTGTGAGGTGAGGGAAGTCGTAGATGGTTGTATGGGTTATTTGGTATGAAGGGGTTGGTGATTTGGCACTGGTTGATATTTGCAGGGTAGTAAAGTGATGGAAGGCAGGGGCTGTGGTGGAAGAGACAGTGGGTAACAGTGGACCTGCTGTTTGTATGTAGACAGGTAGAATGGCAAAGTTTATAGTCTGGCAGTTGTTTGATGTGATATTTGTATATGTTGAAGTGGTTGCTGTGGTCTGGCAGTTCATGAGCTCAATCAGCTCATATACAGTCCTTTTCTTTTTTTGTTATGAAAAATTATATAATTTGCGGATGATGTTTAGATTGAAAATTAACCTATGTGCTTCGTTTTGACAGGTGCAGTATGATGATACCGGGGTTACTACAAGTTGCAAGGGAGGAAAAATTATTTTGCTGCATTCATTCTCTTTCAAATCGGTCTAAAGCTTGGATTAATGTATTTTGTATTGATGTATATCTTTGCTTTTAGTATGTATCGTTTTGGTTAGCTACAGTTGTTATTGTTTTTTTAGATCACAAATATTTAATGTTTGAAACTGTCTACGAAATATTATGGATATATATATATATACTATGGTTTGGCTTATGTCTCCATTTGATTACAGATATCACAATGTGATAATTGTGTTTTTTTGAAATTTTATAATATATTCGTAGAATTATAAATTGTAAGCAGGAATGTATGTAGCAGCAATGATAAAAACTTATAGCGTTTTAATTGTGCTATGGAAAGATGGTTTTCCCAGTTTTAACATACTACAACATTATGATAGTGCTATAAACAGTTTTTATAGCAAATAAACAATGCTATAAAAGACAGCTGAACGCTATAAAAAGTATTTGTATTTATGCATACAATTTACGATTGCAGCCCAAAACGCTATTGAATTTTGTTTTGTATAGCGTTTTTGGATGCTATTGTATGTTTCGTTTGTATGGCAACTATAGCATTCATAAAAACACTATACTTTTACTACATAGCGATTTTTCAAGGCTATTACAAATCATGTTTATAGCACGTTTAAACCGCTATGAAAAGTCCTTTACCATAGCGTCTCTACAGCGTTTTTAATGTTGCTATTATAGGTCACTGACCTATTACAACATGTTAATATACAGCGTACCAAAACACGCTATAGTAGCCTGTAATAGCATTTTTTCAACGCTATTAAAGGGTGTTTTTGTTGTAGTGGCACCAAACCCTCTCGCCTCATTTAAAACAAACTTTTCATCTCTTCCTCTCCCCTCAATTTCAAAACAAAATCTTTTCGTGACTCAATCCATGTTTACAAACTAGCTTCCCACACTTTCCATTTCTATCGCCTTCGAACTGCTCCCCAATTTCCTTAATATATTCACACATAGGTGAGCCTTCTTGACTTCATTTTTTGGTTTAATGGTGAGATAAGGGAGTCGTTAATTATTTTTATGGCGCTCGAGGCTATGATGATATAGTGATCGAAGCGACTTGGGGAAGATGAATCTTTGGAGGATAGGGTTCAACAAAATAAATAAGGAAAAGGAAGATGGAAGGATTAAGGAGGAGGAAGATAGAGAGGAGGAGGGATCGGTGTTGAATGTTCGGTTCTATGCCGATCCCTCGGCGTAGAGGCATGATGAGTAGAGGACGAAGTAGAGGGATTGGTAGGATTAGGGATCGACAATGTTTGTTGTAAGAGATGAATTGGTGGAATATGTGGAAGTGAAGGGATCGGTGGGATTGGTAAAAAGAAAGGGATCGGTGGTTTTAGGTTAAAGAGAGGGATCAGTTGAGAGGCTTTAGGATAGGGATAGGTACGAAGAGTTCGGTACATAGGGATCGGCATATGGGTTTCTTTGAATTTAAAACCTAATATTACCTTACTTGTTTGAATAATTACCACTAATTCACTTCAACGAACTTGGAACTTATGATGATGATGAAAAATAAAATTTGCATATTCACTATTGAACTTGATACCGAACAATCAAATCCTTTGAACATTCAACATATACTAAAAACTTGCACATGGACTTGAACGACAAAATTTACACTTCTATATGCCGATAGTTGATCCCAAAGCTTTCACAACCAGTCAATCTTTTTACCAGTTGAGACGGTCAGCAATGACGGTCACTCTGGTCGAAAACCAAATTTTTCCATTTAACTTCATTTTTTGATTTTTAAGCTGTTTATTTTTGCTATCGACTTCACTATACTGCACTAGCTCACATTTAACACGAGGGTTATCAAATAAACTTTTCTAACCTCGATTATCTACTAATTATAGCTAATATGGACTCTAGACGCTCAGAGCATTAGTTGCTATGTCTTCCGAGCCGGCCGCATAGTATATCGATCCTGAAGCAAAATCGAGCTCTACGACTATATCCGCCAGGCTTTCTCCTAATCATCAAGCCAAACAAATCGAAATTTCTAGTCTGTCGATCAACCTTTTTTCATATGTTCTGGTCCTCCCGGCGGAGGATATAAGCCCCGCCCTCGACGTAGTGGAAGGTGTCATTCTCCTAGATAAACCAATAGATTCTCAAGCTTCCCGAATTGGTGAGGCTACCCTTCGTAGGCTGTGTTCCACAAATGAAATTCCATTCATAGATGTCTTGGTTCCTTCGATAAACAACATGACTCACTTGCCCCAGGAGGGGCACACGGCCATGACTATAGCATGGTCATTTGGATACTGACCTCCATAACAGCTATATGAAATCTCTCCAAATAATCTTTCAATGACTCTCCTGAAGCCTGAATCACAATGGATAGGGTCATTACATCTATGGGACGAGTTGTGTGCATTCGAAACTGCTCCATAAACTTGGTTGCTAAATCATGGAATCTAAGAATCGATTATGGGGGTAGTCTTGTGAACCACAACATTGCTATTCCAGAGGGAGTTATGGAAAAGCATCCACACTTGATTGCATCACCTACTCGTACAGAATCCATCAGCCATTCATATCTCATGATATGCTGCCTAGGATCGGTTTTTTCCTCTTAGGCGGGCATTGATGGCATGTTGAACCTCCTCAGATATTCTGCATGTAGAACATTATCAACGAATGGGGTATGGCTTCGTGAGATTCTCCAGCCATCGTTAGTCAAGCCCTGGCTTTCTCTCACCAACTGACTAACCATCGCCGATAGGTCCGGCGTTTGGATAGTTGGCGCCAAGTGGTGGTCGTGCTTCACCTCAGGTGAATGGTCCGGTCGATATCTGCGGGCCATTTCACGCCTTCTTGGTTCACTATCTTCCTGATGCACATCTTGTACATTCATTTACTCATCATTTCGAAAAGTACCTGGTTAGGATTCAATCGAACTCCATCATGCAAACCAACAGAAGCAGCTCCACCTCGATTCCCAAGGTGTATGGAAGGAATCTCTCTTCTGGAGGAGGGATCGGCACTGATCCATATGGAGGGATCGGCATTGATCGATCCTGGCAGACCACGATGGTTTACCAGATGACGCCCTAAAGTTTCTACATGATATTATTCTATCATGTGATGCCAATGCCAGTGATATTCGTCTAATGAGCTAAAACTTTCCAATGCCGAGTAAGGAGTGGGTTCCCTCCTAGCTTTCCTCCAGTGCTACTGGTTGATTTGGTTCATCAAGTTGATATTGGCCCAAATTTGTTGATTTAATTGTCGATGGCTCTTCATCATCTCTCTCGTTAGATTTAAAAATTCATCTCTTGTAATAGAATAAGTGGGATTCTAAACTTCAACCGGCTCAGCTTCACATTTGTTGGTTGATTTCTTGGGTCTCCTTGCTGAATACTTGTATTCTCATTTCCCTCCACGTTCTGAGAAGTAGATCTAGTACGTCTCACTATTAGTAATAGTGTTGCTTAGATTTCTACAAATTTGAGTGGTATTAGCAACTTCTTGAAGATAACTGCAGATCCCCTTTTGGGGATTTATTCAATCTAGTAGCAACAAAGGGATCCTATCAAGCTAAGAATCAAGGTTCTTAGTGAAAGCACCAAATTGTCTGCAACTAAATTGGTCGCAAACACCAAAGAATAGTTTTTTATAGAGAAGTAAGTGAAGAAAAATAAAATTAAACTGAGTAGATAAATCATCAAGTAACGGAGAATCAACTATAATTAGAGACATAAAGATTTATAATGGTTCGACGTTGTATGCCTACGTCCACTTTGAAGATTATTTTTTATTGATCACTAATAAATTTGATTACAGTAGTAGAAAGTAGCAAACACTTGATTACAATAGAGTCTACAATAGAAAGCAGTGTAAAGATCCTCAGAATGACCAATCATGCTAGTATTTTTAGGTGAAGACGACCATCTTTCTCTCTAAAATTTCGGCTGAAGAACCTTCTAATCCACATGGTCCGACAGAGGGATCGCTATGCCCAATTCCCAATATGGAGGGATCAGTACCGATCCCTTTTTTGGTTGAATTTTGGGGAGCGATCCTTACAGAGGCTTCATCATGCTAAAATATGTTCAAATTCCAATTTTTACATCGTTTGGATCAAAGGAACTCGAGTTATTGCTTGATCTTTGACTCAACATTACTTGTGCACTACTCTCTACCAATTCCTCCTAAGGGATACATGTCGATCCCTCCAATATTATCCTTTTGACGTGTGATCCCTAGGGTAGGTTCCCTAGGGTCCATATGCTTTTATCTCCAAATTTCATATGCTTTAGACTTGTAGATATCGAGATATTGATCGTTTTCTGTAAGGGTGCTCTTATTTTTTGATATGTGTAGACCCCTCCTTCATGAAGTATGTTGATCACTCTTAACGAAGCCGTCTATGCTGATCCCTTCCAATCATTGAGCCATATTCCATACTTTGAGCATCCTACATTATACATCCATCAAATCCATTCAGTCCTGACTTTATATGATCATTTGTACATGACTTTTAGGTCCCACGATCATCACTCCAGATTCGTCTGCCTTAATGGTGGTCGAATCATACCCGTGCAACCGGTTTCATACAGCCGGGCTAGAATGCTGGATAATGATACCTATGGAATCCTAATTTTATAGATTCTTGAAGCAACAACAAACAATAAATATCTAACTACAAATCTTGGATAATTTGTTCGATGGACATTATGAAGTTTATTTGGTAAATTTAGTTTTGCAATCCACAAAAAATACGTACCTTTCACCTAGTTTCAACTTTATAAAAAAGGATGATTAGGATTCAAACATGCTCGCAAATATAGGACTATCAATTGTAATCATTGTCGAAGAGTTGTTAATCCCAACTCATACCTATGTAGGGGAAAAATTCAAGTTAACGGTGTTAAGATGCTTAAGAATGACATTAAAATATCATGGTTCCTTATTTGTTGATATTCAAACCCCTTCGTTTAGTTGTTGTTTGGAAGTGCATTCAATTTTTCCGAAGTGCTTCATCTTCTCATATATTATATTATGTAGCCACAATTAATTTGTGCTTTTAAATCAGACTATAAAAAGGAATTTAAATAACTTTTGGACGAAAACCGTCTTTGGGCTAAAGGTCACCGTGTAAAGATAAGTTTTTCATTTTTTAATTCCTAGATTTATGTAAATCTAGTCGTTGACATTTGTAATCGCAGTGTTTATAGGAGATGTTTTCGATTTTAATTTTTACTAGATTTAGCAATGTTATCTAGCCATATTTATTTGCTTATTACTATTTTTTAAACATAAAAAATTAATTTTCATAGCTAATGTTGAATACAACTAATGGTAGCGTAAGGAAAATATGGTCATAAAATTAGTTGCGACAAAAAGGTGGTAGGTGTACATGTTTGAATATAGGAATTTATACATAGGAATGGAAAAAGGTAATGTAGTAGTTTTAAAAGATAGGCCATGGAAGAAATGTAAATTAAGACTTATAAAGGATAACCTCTTTACGTGGTTTTGTGTGAAATTCAATAGACCTTAGTTACGGATTAAAATAGTTTTGAAGGAAACTTTAAAGAAGCACTATAATGGGAAGCAATGTAGTAGTCCCCTATAAAAAATCATGGGCACGTTAACCTTAAGGATAAATTTTCTATTTAGGCCAGATTTGCAAACATATTACAAGTATAGACCATATTCGAAACTAATTACAAAACTAGGCCACTTCTGGCCACATAGATTGCCACGTGTACTGGCGACATTTCAAATGCCGCCAATACATGTTATATGGCAAAATTGAACCGGCGGTATTTGAGATGCCACCCAGATTTTGTTGCTTTTTAAGGCACCCCACTCTATCATTTTTGGATGTTATATGGATAGTTATAATGAACGCCTGGTTACATTTCAAATGCCGCCAATACATGTTATAATAACTATTGCTTGGAAGGTGAAACATTTATTTATTAATTTTATGTCGTTTTACATTGTTAGTTATGTAATAGTTAAAAGTTTTGTCATTGTATATGCAGTTATCTTCCTTGTGGACCAACACCGCCAAGTACCGATGGACCATCAAACTGTCATGTCTCCTTATATGTATCCAACTCCATCTGAGTTATATGATATAAGTCATAGGTATTTGTTAGGAATAAGCTAACTTTGTTAGCTATTATTTCTGATATGGTGTTTTAATTAATACTTATATGTGAATTACAGATTTCCCGCACATGATATTGCTACACAATCCAATGTCGAAGTGGAGAATGTGAACGTAACCGCAAACGAAGCAGATGTTTATATTGAAATGGACTTGATTGTTGTTGAAGATGTACATGACGAACCCCTTGTAAATAGTATGGATATAGTGAATATGGAAAAGAATGACGTGTCATGGATCGGTAGTATGCAAGTGAACAATGATGCTTTGACCAATGATTTTGCGGTCAAAGGCAATATTCCCGAAGACAGTGATGAGGTGGAAATGGAGGTACCTTTGGATGATTATCTGTGCAATGCACAAATAATGGCTAGGTCTATTGTTGCAAATCTTGAGTTCAACAATGAGTTATTTTCAATCATAAGCGTTCAGAGTGGATTCAAAGTTGGTATGATTTTCGAGACGAAAGCTAAATTTTTACAACAGTTGAGTGTAAGGTCAATTTAACATGCCGTTTCTTTTAAAGCTATAAAATCAAATAAAACCAAATACACTGTCGTTTGTAATATAGATGCCAACTGTCCGTGGATAATTCATGTTATTGTGTCTAAAAAATCAAAGCAGAACTGGTGGATTATAAGGAAATATCCAAGCGATCACAACTGTGTTAACCCAATGGTGAACTCCACTCACAAGAAAGCGACTTGTAATTTTCTAGTGTCAAAGATCTTACCTTTCGTGAATGCCGATCAGAATATAACAGCCGGGATGGTGCAAGTATTGATGGAAGAACAATTGTTCATGAAAGTTAGTTATATGAAGGCTTGGAGAGCTTTGAGTAAGGCGGTGGAAAGGATTTATGGTGATTGGGAAGAATCATATACCACTCCAAGACAATATTTTGCTGAATTTGCTAGAACGAACCCAGGAAGCATTAGACACATTACTACGAATGAATATGGAGTGCTGGATCGAGCTTTTTTGGCCTTTAGCCCTTGTATTGAAGGTTTTGTTCATTGTCATCCGTTGTTATGTATTGATGGGACACATTTGTATGGGAAATACAAAGGGACATTACTTGTAGCCACTACTGTTGATGCGGATGACCACCTATACCCATTAGGCTATGCAATTGTAGAGTCAAAATCTGGTGATAGTTGGGGGTGGTTTTTTGCTTGCATGCGGCGGTTCATTCATAGTGTTAACAATCGAAGAATTACCTTCATTCCAGATCGAATGAAACGAATACCATCAGCATTGGAAACGAAATGGGGTTCGCCTCATAAACACCGCTTCTGTGCTAGACATCTGAAGGCCAATTTTCAAGCTGTAGGATTTAGAGAAAAATGATTGACGGGTCTTTTTTATGCTACAGCATGTGCTGTAGAGGTAGCCGAGTACAACAAAATCCGAGAAGAAATCAAAACTATAAGTAATAGGGCTCACAATTGGATAGAAAAGGGTTTGGGTGGGAAAGTGGAAATTGAGCATTGTGTAAAGATGATGGCGGTCGATTTCATGTCATTACCACTAACTGGGCAGAAAGTTTCGACAGTGTACTTAAAGGAGCTCGGTCTTTACCTATTAAAGCTTTGGTTGCACGCACCTTTTTTAGGTCGGTTGTCTATTATTTTCAAAGAAGAGAAGCATCAAGAAAACTTACAACACGTCTTACTCCGAAGTGGGAAACCAAGATTGCCGATAGAGCTAACGAAGAAATGCGTACAAGAATAATTAGCTTTAGTCAAACTGAATAGCAAGTTGTGCACTATTTCGGTGATGAATTCAAAGTGCTGATCACTGGTAACAGTTGCTTCTATACGTTCAACATACCTCTATTAGATCACTTACTGTATACGCATGTTATGGCCGCTTTTTCAACAGTTTCCAATGGAGCTAATAGATCCCACCATGACTTCGCTTCAGCATGGTATATTGCCGAGAAATACTTGTCTGCTTACACCGCCGAGTTTCATCCTATTCGCGATAAACGGTATAGGAGTTTAAGTGACAATCAGTTGGTCCAACCTCCTATAGCTAAAAGGCAACCAAGATGTCCACGTTCTACTAGAATTAAAGGTACAATGGATGAGATGCGGACTCCGAAAGGAAACAGATGCAGCAAATGTAGTGGTCTAGGTCATAAGAAAAATCGTTGCACTACGGTAACATAATGTTTTCATTTTAGTTTAGTCGTACTTTTATATCGATTGCAATCGAATATATTCAAAGACAATTGTTTATGTTATATAATTTCGAAACTTGAGTTTGGTTGTATATGGAAAGTTGTATTATTACTTTTAATCTGACAAAAGCGTTGTTTAATGTAATGAAATAAAGCTGCTGGATATGCAGCAGTGAAACAACAGAGCGACATTTGGAATAAAATAACAGAGCGGCATTTGAAACAACAGAGCGGCATTTGGAATAAAACAACAGAGCAGCATATGGCGATTTATTTGTGATATAAAATAAAATAAATATATATTATTATATATACCCCATTAAAAAGAAGCTTCCCTCTCTCCTCACTTTTCTTCTTTTTCCCTTTCTATAAACATCTCTTGTTATTACGCAAGCATAACCGCTTCCTTTACCGGATTTAATTAAGAGCTACGGGCAACGATAGATGGTGGCATTGGATCCATTGGACTTGGGGAAAGGAGAGCATCGCATAAGTATAGGCAATGGTAAGTGTGGCAAGACTTGGGTGTGTAGTGGCTGCTAATTAGGGTTGGGGATCGTTTGAGTTGAGTAGGACACAGGTGAAATAGAGTGCACCGTTGCAATGCTCTTGACGACGAGCACCTTCCCATGCCATTCATTAGGATTCCGACCTACTATGGAAAATCGCAACACATGAACAGTAGCTGGGAAGACAATAGGTTTTGATGTGTAGGGCGGGGCTAAGCTTCAATTTATAGGGTGTGTTACGAAGTATTCATGAAGGGTGATGCGATGGTGTTGGTCGTTGGTCGTTTCATGGAGTTCGGAGTGAGAAATCATGGAGAAAAGGGGCGGCTTGTGATTTCTACGTGCACGTTTTGTGCATACGGTATTTAAGAAAGAAGGATTAAGGGAGGAAGAAAGGTAAATAGTTAATTAAATTAATAATGTTAATTAACTATTTTAATTAATCTCATTTAGTATTTAATTCGTATCTCTTGCATACAAGGTCTAAGAGATGCAGTCTTCGTCGTAGCACTCGTAGTGAGATTATCTACAACATGCTATGGGCTTGGACTAGATTCAGATATTCAAGAATTTAAGGCTTTGGTGAGGGAAATTATAACTTTGAATTTATATTTTAGTGTAAATCCCCAAAATTATACATATTGGAAAATATTTCCTAAAAGAGGTAGAATTATATACGTGTCTGTGTGTGTGTGTGTGTGTGTTTGTGTGTGTAATTATTCCCCTGTTTGATTGGATTAATTTTAGAGATATTCAGGATAATTGATTAAGGTTCCATATATATAAATATTATGTTCTATTTGTATTAAATAGAATTTGAAGGAGTTGATATTAATTTATAACATTATCATAATTTAATTAAACTCTAGTTTATAGTTATATTTGTGGTAGAAACATTATTATATATTTTATTACTAATCGAAAATTAAAGTATAACCATTAAAATAAGCTATAAGGCTAAAATAATTTATTAGGCATGTTAAATTTATATATAAAATGGCTATGAAGTTTATATGGCCTGGTATGTGTAATTCGGTAATTAACTAACTATTGATTTTTTATAAAGATGATTTGGAAAGTTGGAATTAATAGGGTTTGATTAAGGTAATAAAATTCTGAATATTGTTATAACATGGTTTATTAACTTTAGATCCTAAGAAAATGGTATGTGATATATAGGCATACATACATACATACATATAAATATATACACATATATATATTATATACATGAGCTATATAATATTTTAAGGCCTTATTAATAGCTAAACTTAATTTGAATAGAAGAAGTAATTGATATTAAGCTATAATAGGATTGATTCGGCCTAAATGTTATTTTATAAAATAAGTTTGAGACTTTTATAAACTAATACGAAGAAGCTATAATTGTTAGATTGGTTACTTAATTTTTGTTGAATTGTTTATATGATTGTACGTGTGAATTGTTATTGATCTTAAGATGATAGATTTATTACTTTGGTTATGCAATGCCTTCGTGTAGTAAATGTGCATGATATGGGTTTATCGGTCCATACAGTTAGACTTGTATACATACACACACATACACTCATATGCATACATATTGTTAAAGCCAAAAAAGGATCAACATCCAAGATTGCATTATATGGAACCTGTGAGACCTAGATCTAGCAGATAGTAATGAAAATAACAGAAATAAGTAAAGGAGACATAAGTTTTTGTACTGGTTCAGCAATCTCTTGTCTATGTCCACTTTAATGTTTATTGATTATTGGATCTGAGTTTGTTTGATTTGTATTATATGCCACAAGTACAATGGATTCACAAGATTCTAAGTCTAGAATAGTAAAGAGTACTACCTAGGTGGTTGTTGTGAGGGGGAGGAGAAGTGAAAAATAAGGGAGTCCCAAATCCAGAGTCTGTGCGTAGAGCAGTTAATAGATGGAGAAGAGCTCCTGTTTTGGTTGCAGGTAGGTCTGTATTTATAGACGAAATCATCATGTTGCGCCAGGTTTCCACTTGGAGAAGAGTCTAGAGATTGGCCCGAAGTCATGTGCCAAGTTGTAGAATCGTCTGAGTTAACTAAACATGGTTGTACTGACTTAAACATGTCGGCGCCGACATGTTTACTTTGTTCAATTTACATTGAACCTTCTTGCAGTCTTCTTCTTATTTCTTTTAGTTGTGTTCTATGTTGTTTCCGCCGGTTGTTGGTTGACCTTGGTGATTGTTCCTTCAACATTTGGATTGCTCTACCATTCTAGCTGTTAATTCTAGTCATCAAAAATCCATGGAAATCACTTGGATGCATATGGTAGAGGTAGAGATAACTCGTGTGAAGTTAGAGGGGTTGAATATGGAGTAAAACATGTCGTCATAAAACATCGTCATAAAACATGTCATCATAAACATGTCATTTAAAACATGTCATCATAAACATGTCGGCATAAAACATGTCATAATAAACATGTCGTTACAAAACATGTCTTCATAAACATGTCGTCAGAAGACATGTCGTCACAAAACATGTTGGTTTTAAACATGTCGGTGCTAACATACTTCTTTTGTGCATTTTTGGTTGAAATTTTTTCGAGAAAGTTCCTTGCTTCATCTAAGTGTGCTTGACAGTTTTCAAGTTGTTTCATCTTTATCTCAATGTTCTAACTTCCATTGACTTCTACTTGGTTACGAACCTGGTTAACACTTGTCCCCTAGAGTATGCTTTAGTTAAAAATAAAGCATGATCTAGATGAAGACATGTTATGACTTTTTATCATCCAAATTCCAATGATCGTTTGAGAGTCATCTCGAGATGCTATCCTAACTCGGCTTATTTTCCAATAACCGTCCGACAAACTTTTAGTTGAAATTCTATTTCTCAACATTGGCGAAGTAATCTACAGTCTGAAGACTATGATTTTGGGGTGATGGCAATCGAAGGTAGATGGTTGAAATTTGGGTTGTACTTGGCTGGTGGTGAAGCTAAGTTTTACCTTAGCCGAATGCATGCAGTTCCAAAGCCAAGCCCTATTCTTTAGCTTCAACTGTCTTTCTCTAGGAAATTGGCTAAGTCTCGGTCGTGAGGTGAATTCCAATAGGAAAATTTGCTCTAAAAGTAAACATATTGGATGATTCCATCGCATTGCCTTTCTATTCCTTCATTTCCCGTGATCCTGAAAAGAAAAGCTTTCCATGTCAATCTGGACAATGGATCCGTTGTCGATTTTCCTATCGATAAAGGGTAAGTTCCAAAAGAGATAATCTTAAAGTACAATGTGAATCGTTTTCTAGCATGAGCGAGCTATCTACACAGGATGGTCTATTCGTGGTATTCGGGACGCTGGGCTCACTTTGCATAGATAACACACTGCACCTGCCTCGGTAAATGCTTAGAATCTGACTAGTTTACATACGTTGAATTCCGTTGGATTCTGGGCTTTGGTCATACGGTAATATTATTTAAAGTAAAACAAACCAGACCGCGTTGAGCACCAAGTTTTCTTGCTTAGAATGACTCGCCGGTTATCCCATCTTTAGTCTAGCAATGGAACATCCACTCCTCCAAAAGCAAGGACCTTCATATCTTAGGCTTTGCCTTTTATTCCTGTCATGCCGGATAATTGATTATGGCTGTATTACACGGAGTGGTTGCTCTTATAGAGCTATTGCTAAATCCGCCTCCTCCTTTAAATGAGTTCATAGCCTTAAGATTCTTGGATGAAGAGGAAGGAACAAGCAGGGATTCCCGAATCTTGTTAGCATGTTAATCTTCTTTTTAATTGTGTTTACGGGGGAGAGACCACCGGTGTAACAATCCGCCTTTTCGACCATCGAATGTCAACACTAATACATCTACGGTATTCACTACTGAGCACCCAAGTGCTGGAAAGATGAATTTTTAGGCTAAAAGAAAATGAAACTGAACCAGAAAGAAAAGAACACAATGACAGAATCTTAACTGCAGAAGATAATATATAATATCTCAAAAGGTCTTTACCAAAAAGAAAACTTTTATATACATACATCAATTAGAGAAAACTAACCTATCATCAGCCTGGACAGTTATAACAACCTGTCCTCACAAATACTGATAGATACAATTAACTAATGCATCGGAAAATAAGTACGGTAAGAAATCATCTAGCTCCTCTCCAAGAGCTCCAATGAACCATGGCTAAATCTAGAAACATACTCGAGCTTACCCGAGTATTAAGAAAATAACACTTGTATCAGCCTGGTAAACCAGTGTGCGAAACTCAAATCAAATAGATTTATTATATCATAAAACCCTTCAAAATAAGAGTATCACATAAGACCACACTGTTGAATATGCGACTATACGATTTTTGTTTGAAGATAATAAACATATATATATTCATTTAAATGTATTTGTTAATGTACTATTTTCACAGATTAAATAAATTTTTGCTGAATAAAATAAATAACACAGAATTTAAATTCAAACGGATATTTTATTCAAACAAATATTTATTACAATTTTGAATAGTACAAATTTTAGCTCTCACTATATATATACAATTTTCAGTTACAATACAAATTGTCACTATACAATTCACATTTACAAATGCACCTCACTACATCACTCATTCACTCGTATTTATCTTCAACTCCAGTCTAGATTGAATCCAGGATCTGAGCAATCTGCAAAATACACACTGACGCAGTAAAATTAAAAAAGAAATATTTTTGCAGTATAAAATAAAATGTGATTTTGAAAATATTATTTGCCTCAATTATTTGGGTTGTTCGTCATTATTTAATTCTGAATTCATCAAACACGAACAGCTTGTGACATGCAAAGTGTATCACTGTACATGCCACAAGGCCATGCACACCGATATACACTTGATAAATCTACAGGGACAGGTGAGCACGAGGTCAAACCCAAATGAAAAGCCTGGTTCAACTCAAGTGCAATACAAATAAAATCACGACATGAAAACATGGTCAAACCCATGTCTTAAAACTGGATTCAACACAGGTGCAAATGGTCAAAACTCAAAAATCAAGCCTCGACCAAAGTTCAAGTCGTACACAAGAAAACAGAGACCAGGCAGCAAACAAAGTCAACATGACTGCATCAAGAAACCAAAACCAGGTAGTGACAATAAGGGATGCATCAATGACTACAAGAGCAGCAAACATCAAATGTACAAAGGCTCTAAGCAGACTCAACTAGACACTTGTAAACAAACAGTGAAACAACAATGTCGGGATCAAATGCCATCAAGTGAGCAAGACCAAAGAGTGGCCAAAAGAAATAATCAGACCATCAAGCAAATACACAAATACCCAAAGGCCAAAGTATAGACAAAGTGGAAACAGGCCAGAGGAATCACACTGCAACAACTATCACATATATATACATGTAGCAATGCAACAGTCAATAGTGAAGTACAAAACAAGTGCACATCATACAAGTCCAATGCAGACAATGTCAACAAGACTAATGACTGCAGTTCAAAGTAATGGTCAACCCAAATATAGCAAGTACACCAGAGAACAATGACTGATACAAGTGACTCAAACCAGAACTTCAAAAGGTACCAGACTCGAGTACATCAAACCAGAACAACAAGTGGAACTGACCACATAAGAAAAGCATGACCAAGTGGTAAACAAACAACACATACAAATGAACAAAACCTTCTGTAGTAAACAGGGCAACAACAATGATGAACCAACATAGGCAACTACAAGCATCAGGTTGAAAACATTACAGGGATGAACACACTTGACTACAAGGAGATGTACAAACAAGCGATACTAAGTGCAACAGAAAATCAAGCAGAGATGAACAAACCGTGGTGGCAAGTTCGAACAAATCCAAAGCCGAGACAAGCAAGCAATACAAATACAAGTATACATGTATGCATATATATGTATACACATACATATCTATATCAAATGAAACAGTCGCAGCATAAGCAAGTGGCACAGCTAGTTCGAACAAAGACAGAGGAGATTTCAAACTGCAGTTCAAAGCAATGTCGAGTCAACAGCAAAAAGAACGGAACCAAGTCAGAAATCAAACCGGAGTCACCAGCAAATCAATGCTGTGATGACCAAGGCAAAAACGAACCAGTTCAAAATCATCAAGCCGTGGTTGTCAAGAAACCCAACCCGTGAGAATCAAGCAACGAAGTATACGAAATTGAAGAAGTCAGAAATCATCACAATCACTCAAGAAAAATCGAACGGAAAACAAATTATCAGACAAATTCAATTCGAACGAAAATATAGGGAAATAAACCCTATTTAAACCCGATAACATCATACGCCAATAATGATTCGAGTTCAAGCAACAAAGAATTATCATTCAACTCGAATCAAAGTCGAGCACAATCGATATTAAAAAGGAATATCACTTACAAATTTTTCATCCAGTATACACGCTCGACACAATTTGAAGCAAACGAAGTTAAGCAAAGAACAAAATTCGAAGAAGCATCATTCGATCGAGCTTCAGAAGTCGGCGTCTTTAAATAATCAAAAACCTTAATTTTTGAGGAACGAACGAGCCACAAAGAAGCAGCTATTTTCAAAGAAGTCGGGCCGAACAAATAAAAGGGAAAAGAGGATAATTTTTATCACTATGTTTAAATTTGGGCCGGCTAAATTATTTTGGGCTTTTAATTTTTAAAATTAGGGTTTATTTGTTTTATTGTTTTAAAGTGTTTTTAATTTCTATTTTAAACATTGTAATTTCTAGTCGTGTGACTAAGGGACAAACTACATGGCGTAGTTTGAGAATTGGCAACTCAGTGGCTGAGTTGTGGCAGGGTTTTGAGCGTAGAGTTAGGTTAGTCGATAGCGGGTGTCGCGAGTTTACGTATGTAAGCGTCTGACTATCTAATTTCTAGTTGAAACCTTGGGGGCAGCACGTAGGCAGGGTTTTGCCGAAGCTGGGTAAATCTGTGTGTTCTGTTTTTATTCTGCTATTATCTATGTTGCTATTATTCTGTGATCTGTGTTGAAATTATTTTATATACTTCCGCAATAAATTTTTATAATTGATAGTATCACCCTATTCACCCCCCCTCTAGGGTGAAATCGATCCTACAAGTGGTATCAGAGCTAGGAATAGAAGTAACTTTTGTTTTAAAATTTTGATTTTTCAAAAATCATTTTTTTTTAAATTTGAAATTTTAAAATGGATTCTTTTAATAATGCTTTTACTGAGGGTCGGTCCAGTATTATCCCTCCTATTTTTGACGAAACAGATTTTTTGAATTGGAAATTAAAAATCGAATTTTATTTAAAATCTGTTAATTCTTAATGTTGGGATATTATTGAAAATGGGTGTGATATAATAGATAAGGAAATTAATGCTCTTGCTATGCATATATTATATTCTCATATTAATCAAGATAATTTTAACTTTATTTCTCATTGTGAAAATGCACAGGAAATCTGGAATACTTTTGGTACAATATATGATGTAAAAGTCAACAACAATGAGAAATCCTCAATAATCGACTCAGAAACATGCTTAACAGGATTAACAAAAGGCAGCAGTGATGATGATGATAATGGAGCAGCTGAGCTGGCACTACTAATAAAGAGATTCAAAAAGTGGAACCACAAATACGGAAATCTAGCTCCAAATCAACAATTGAAAAGCAGAATAGTCAAAGCACTAGACAACCCAGAAGAGCGGGAGATCATCTGTCACAAGTGCAACAAACCCGGCCACATCAAGTTCAATTGTCCCAGAAATCGACACGGCCAAGAAATGAATTCGAAAAGAAGAAATCTTACAGCCACGTGGAATAAAAGTGATGATGATTATAAAAGCACTAGCAATGAGAGTGAGAAAGCATATATGTGCCTTCGAGGTGATATAAGTGATAACGATGATGACGAGCTAAGCGAGGTATCAAAACTTACTCACTCTGAATTACTTATATATTTCCACGAAGTAAATGGCTAATTTGAATGACTTAGGGAAAGATACGCTAAAATTGAATCACAAAGAGATACTTTGATAGATTTAAAAAAACTGCTTGATCAATTAGTTAAAAACTTCAAAGTAGGAGGAGCCCTAAGTGTGATAAGTGTCCATTATTCGAAGAAGAAATTAAAAAATCAGAAATTAAAATTAAATCGCTTGAAAATGAAATTCTGATTTTTGAAAGAGAGTGAAAATACTAGGAGAGAGAATTCTATTAAATAGTGCACTCAATTATTAAACGAAAATGAATCTCTCAAAACACAAGTCCAACAATTGTCTACAACTTTGGGAAAATTTTCCAAAAGCGAAAGATCATTAAATATGCTATTGGGAAAACAAACTGTTAGTACGGATAAACAAGGACTTGGGTAAACTCACTCTGAATATGTTAAAAACAAAATTAATCAAGTCAATTCATGTAACGCCCCACTCTGAGACCCACTGTAACAAAGAGTATTACGGGAGTAATACTGTTTGTTAAAGCGGAGAATAGAGTATAGTGGAAGCGACCATCTATAATCAAGCTATAACTATCTACCGAATACGTCGAAAGGTGGAATCTATTTAAATTTTTCTCAATCAGGTGGTTCGACATATTCGGTAAATACTTATAACGAAATTACAAATGGCTAAAGATCTATCAGGACAAAGCATAATAATAATAAATGATAAAAACATCACAGAACAGAATCACATAACAGATATAAAATCCCAGAACAATACATCGTCAATACAGATCCAAATACAATAAGTGGGTACAAAGCCACTGCCCACACATGTGGGTTAAAAATATGTACATATCAAAGTCTGAATAATAACAGAGTAGCGGAATAGTGGACAAATAAAAGCGCTATCTATCAGCATATCAGATAATGTCCAAGCGGAAGCACATAAGCTAAGTCCAGAGACCTAACCTGAAACAACTCGGTCTGACCCGAGCGAAAACACTCGGGTCAGGCTAGCTAAACAATCAGTAATAACTGAGATATATAGTAATGCGGTACATAAATAAAACAGTACTTATCCAAAGAGAAGTATATTATGAACCACATGAATATAATGACGATCCCTAATCATCAATAAACAATAAAAATCTCCAAAGAGAAATCAACACCAAAGTGTAGAATAAATAAAATCGCCTCATATCATCGGCGTAGCCAAAGCTATAAAAAGATGCCCATAGGCAATAACCCCAAGAGTGACCAGAGTCTGTAATCAATGCCCAAGCAAAGATCGATGCTCCAAAGAGCATTGGGGATATACTGAAAAGTCAATGAAATCAAACACTGAAAAGCAGTGCCCAGAGACACTGTGAATCCACAAGGTAATCGCACTTACATCGTATGGTTCCATAGAACCAACACCGAATGGCGGTACTCGAATGGATATAAAAATCATCAGATAATACAAGTATTGCACGTGCACCGACCAGAGTCGTTGTTGCCAAGTACTGTAGAGTTGTGATCGATCACTCGCACCGATGCGAAACGCGCGAGACGGCGAGATCCTTCCCAGAAGGATAAAGGCCCAGAGGCACACGACGAAAAATAAACTGCTCCATAGAGCAGGTGTCCAGAGACGGTTGCCCAGAGGCGTGGTGACCCAGAGGTCCAGTACTGGCCGCCCAGAGGCTAATGTGTCACTAACTTCTTGGAGAGGAACCCGCAAAGTGTTAACAATGAGTCCCATACCCCACGTTCGCACTAAACGGTTTCCTAACCAATAGCAAGCTCACACTCCAAACAATAAAAAGTCTACCTCATATCATCGGTAAACTAGACCCAAAGGTCAAAACGATCAATCGAATAGGTCAGGGATTAACCGGAAAGAAAATACACACGGTTTCCATAGGCCGGAGATTTCCTAACCGTTTAAGCACCTTTCCACTTCGCTCGACGTGCTAAAAGTGAGTGTGAGATTTTTATTATAGAAAATAATGGTGTAAAACGGATTTATAATTGATTTTCGAAATCACTTTTAAAACGGTCTTTTGAAAGGTCTCCTATTATGGAGTAGTTAATTTAATAATTAAAATAATATTATATAATAATTTTCAAAAGCCATTTTGGAGTGAAAAATCCTTTTAAAACCTTTTTATAAAGCCCGTGTATGAAATCCAGAGACAAATCTCAAAGAAATCGACGAAAACCAGAAAATCATCAAAACTATTCTAAGTGTTTGTAACCATTCAAAAACAGCTGTGAACTCAAGTTCGATAATTTATTTGGACCAGCAAACTGTGTCCAAATGTCATGAAAATTTGCAGGCATGTAGTCCAACATCCCTACTTTAAGATGCAAAAGTAATTTCTGGATTCCGAGTTGAGACGAAGTGGCAGCGACGTCTCAAAGTTGGACCCAGAACAAGATTTACACTGTTTACAAACAGCGACTAGAGTTCAACTTCGACACGAAATTCGAAGTACCAAACGAACTCCAATGTTGTCCAAATTTTCCTGAGATGGAGTTCGGAACTCCACCTTTCTAACGAGATCAAAAACGTCGAATTCCGACTTCCGATGCGAACGTGGCGGCATCGCGGAGTGGCGCTCAAAAGCTGGAAACAGAAGGGATATTTGATTTTCATTCTAAGTGTTTGACCATTCAAAAACTGCTGCGAACCCAAGTTCGGCAATTTATTTGGACCAGCAAACTGAATCCAAATGACATGAAAACTGGTAGGCATATAGTCCAACATCCCTACTTTAAGATGCAAAAAGAATTTCAGGATTTCGAGTTGAGACGAAGTAGCAGCGACGTCTCAAAGTTGGACCCAGAACAAGATTCACACTGTTTACAAACAGCGACAAGAGTTCAACTTTGACACGAAATTCGAAGTACCAAACGAATGCCGATGATGCCCAAATTTTACAGAGATGGAGTTCGAAATTCCACATTTCCAACGAGACCAATTACGTCGAATTCCGACTTCGGATGCGATCGTGGCGGCATCTCGAAGTGGAGATAAAAAGTCTGGAACAGAGTGGAGATAATTTTTTTTTTTCAAGCCCAGCCCACCTGGGCTGGGGACGAGAGGCCCGCCCCAGCCCATGCGGACTGGGAAATGAAAGAGCTTCCCCAGCCCGCATGGGCTGGGGAACACGGCCCGCCCCAGCCCCAGGCGGGCTGGGGTTCTGGGCCCGCCCCAGCCACAGGCGGGCTGGGTTCTAGGGCCCGCCCCAGCACCATGCGGGCTGGGGTTCTGGGCCCGCCCCAGTCCCAGGCGGGCTGGGTTCTAGGGCCCGCCCCAGCCACATCCGGGCTGGGTTTCTGTGCCCGCCCCAGCCCCAGGCGGGCTGGGGTTCTGGGCCCGCCCCAGCCCCATCCGGGCTGGGTTTCTGTACCCGCCCCAGCCCCAGGCGGGCTGGGGTTCTGGGCCCGCCCCAGCCCCATCCGGGCTGGGTTTCTGTGCCCGCCCCAGCCTCAGGCGGGCTGGGGTTCTGGGCCCGCCCCAGCCCCAGGCGGGCTGGGGTGCTGGGCCCGCCCCAGCCTCATGCGGGCTGGGGTGCTGCGGCCCGCCCCAGCCCCAGGCGGGCTGGGGACCTTCGGCCCGCCCCAGCCCCTAGCGGGCTGGGGACCTTCGGCCTGCCCCAGCCCCATGTGGGCTGTGGACCTCCAGCCTGCCCCAGCCCCTAGTGGGCTGGGGACCTGCTGTCTGCCCCAGCCCCTAGTGGGCTGGGGACCTACTGCACCTGGGCAGCAGCCTGGGTGCAACCCAGGTCTGCCCTGGTGCACACAGTGCACTGTTTCAGCCTGTTTCAGGCTGAAACATTCCAGCCAACAAATTTTTGTTGTTTTTGAGGTTTTGGGGTGTTTTTTTCAGTTTTTGGCATTAAAATTTTCACCAAAATTAACTAGCAATAACCACTACTAGCAATAATCACTAATTAATAATAATTACCAATATTACAACTAGCATTAATTACTAATCAATAGTAATTACCTCTACCAATCAAGCAAATAAGCAAACACTTTAAGTGCAACTTTCCAAAGCAAAGAGGATGTGGATTAGAGAGCTTCAAAATTAAAAAGAGAACAAAACCAAGGATTACAAAGAGATTTCAAAGATTAAAATAAAGATTAGAAGGTGATTAGGCCTAGGATTGCATTACCTTGCTAGGATTAAACAAGTCTAATTATGAAGAGATGGAGATGGAGCTTCTAAATGGAGGCCATTAATTTTGCTTAGGTTTAGGTTTAGGAATTTATGAAGAGGATGAGGGTTAGGGTTATGAAATGGGTTTAAGATATTATATAGAGTGGGTAGGCTAATGGGTTTGTTATGAGGGTTTTACAACCCAATAAGGCTTAGTTCAATTACTTAAGTGCATATGTAAATTTAAAAGAAATTTTTCTAATGTTATCATTTGAACAAAAATCCTAAGAAGCATTCTATTTTTAATTAAAACCTTATAATTGTCTTATTTAGCCCCCTTTTTAACCTAAAGTCATAATTTTAATTTATTATTCGGTAATTGCAATCTCAGGGTTGTTACAGACTTCCCCCCTTAAGAAAATTGCGTCCCCGCAATTCCTTAAATATAGAAATCGTCTATAATATCTAATCCACAACGTGCAGATTCGCACGGAAAGAAAATCCACAAAGATCAATATTTCTATTCTCACAGAGCAAGCTAAGGGTCATGGATCCACCAATGGGATTCACAATCCTTAGTGAAGAAACTATACAAGTAACATCCAAAGATAAAGTATCAACTAGTTCCTTTGATACGAATGAGCGAGAGACACTCGTATCAAAAAAAACTCTAAAAGATTGATCGTGAAATAAAATAGAACCTTCGAGAACGGAAGGATGCGTACCTCGAGGCTGAGATGAAGATGCGAGTTAAGCACGATACAAAGATAGATAATTCAAATGGAATACTACGGAATATAAATGTATTCCTAAACATATTCCTAACTTATCTATCCAATGTCATGAGGAAAGGGCTTTGTAATATTCGAATCATACTAGGATGTATTGTACTAAGTGTTACTGTTCTGTGTTTATTATGCTTATTCCTGAATCCTGGCTTTGATACCAAGCTGTAACGCCCCACTCTAAGACCCACTGTAACAAAGAGTATTACGGGAGTAATACTGTCTGTTAAAGCGGAGAATAGAGTATAGTGGAAGCGACCATCTATAATCAAGCTATAACTATCTACCGAATACGTCGAAAGGTGGAATCTATTTAAATTTTTCTCAATCAGGTGGTTCGACATATTCGGTAAATACTTATAACGAAATTTCAAATGGCTAAAGATCTATCAGGACAAAGCATAATAATAATAAATGATAAAAACATCACAGAACAGAATCACATAACAGATATAAAATCCCAGAACAATACATCGTCAATACAGATCCAAATACAATAAGTGGGTACAAAGCCACTGCCCACACATGTGGGTTAAAAATATGTACATATCAAAGTCTGAATAATAACAGAGTAGCGGAATAGTGGACAAATAAAAGCGCTATCTATCAGCATATCAGATAATGTCCAAGGGGAAGCATAGAAGCTAAGTCCAGAGACCTAACCTGAAACAACTCGGTCTGACCCGAGCAAAAACACTCGGGTCAGGCTAGCTAAACAATCAGTAATAACTGAGATATATAGTAATGCGGTACATAAATAAAACAGTACTTATCCAAAGAGAAGTATATTATGAACCACATGAATATAATGACGATCTCTAATCATCAATAAACAATAAAAATCTCCAAAGAGAAATCAACACCAAAGTGTAGAATAAATAAAATCGCCTCATATCATCGGCGTAGCCAAAGCTATAAAAAGATGCCCATAGGCAATAACCCCAAGAGTGACCAGAGTCTGTAATCAATGCCCAAGCAAAGATCGATGCTCCAAAGAGCAATGGGGATATACTGAAAAGCCAATGAAATCAAACACTGAAAAGCAGTGCCCAGAGACACTGTGAATCCACAAGGTAATCGCACTTACATCGTATGGTTCCATAGAACCAACACCGAATGGCGATACTCGAATGGATATAAAAATCATCAGATAATACAAGTATTGCACGTGCACCGACCAGAGTCGTTGTTGCCAAGTACTATAGAGTTGTGATCGATCACTCGCACCGATGCGAAACGCGCGAGACGGCGAGATCCTTCCCAGAAGGATAAAGGCCCAGAGGCACACGCCGAAAAATAAACTGCTCCATAGAGCAGGTGTCCAGAGACGGTTGCCCAGAGGCGTGGTGACCCAGAGGTCCAGTACTGGCCGCCCAGAGGCTAATGTGTCACTAACTTCTTGGAGAGGAACCCGCAAAGTGTTAACAATGAGTCCCATACCCCACGTTCGCACTAAACGGTTTCCTAACCAATAACAAGCTCACACTCCAAACAATAAAAAGTCTACCTCATATCATCGGTAAACTAGACCCAAAGGTCAAAACGATCAATCGAATAGGTCAGGGATTAACCGGAAAGAAAATACACACGGTTTCCATAGGCCGGAGATTTCCTAACCGTTTAAGCACCTTTCCACTTCGCTCGACGTGCTAAAAGTGAGTGTGAGATTTTTATTATAGAAAATAATGGTGTAAAACGGATTTATAATTGATTTTCGAAATCACTTTTAAAACGGTCTTTTGAAAGGTCTCCTATTATGGAGTAGTTAATTTAATAATTAAAATAATATTATATAATAATTTTCAAAAGCCATGTTGGAGTGAAAAATCCTTTTAAAACCTTTTTATAAAGCCCGTGTATGAAATCCAGAGACAAATCTCAAAGAAATCGACGAAAACCAGAAAATCATCAAAACTATTCTAAGTGTTTGTAACCATTCAAAAACAGCTGTGAACTCAAGTTCGATAATTTATTTGGACCAGCAAACTGTGTCCAAATGTCATGAAAATTTGCAGGCATGTAGTCCAACATCCCTACTTTAAGATGCAAAAAGAATTTCTGGATTCCGAGTTGAGACGAAGTGGCAGCGACGTCTCAAAGTTGGACCCAGAACAAGATTTACACTGTTTACAAACAACGACTAGAGTTCAACTTCGACACGAAATTCGAAGTACCAAACGAACTCCAATGTTGTCCAAATTTTCCTGAGATGGAGTTCGGAACTCCACCTTTCTAACGAGATCAAAAACGTCGAATTCCGACTTCCGATGCGAACGTGGCGGCATCGCGGAGTGGCGCTCAAAAGCTGGAAACAGAAGGGATATTTGATTTTCATTCTAAGTGTTTGACCATTCAAAAACTGCTGCGAACCCAAGTTCGGCAATTTATTTGGACCAGCAAACTGAATCCAAATGACATGAAAACTGGTAGGCATATAGTCCAACATCCCTACTTTAAGATGCAAAAAGAATTTCTGGATTTCGAGTTGAGACGAAGTAGCAGCGACGTCTCAAAGTTGGACCCAGAACAAGATTCACACTGTTTACAAACAGCGACAAGAGTTCAACTTTGACACGAAATTCGAAGTATCAAACGAATGCCGATGATGCCCAAATTTTACAGAGATGGAATTCGAAACTCCACATTTCCAACGAGACCAAAAACGTCGAATTCCGACTTCGGATGCGATCGTGGCGGCATCTCGAAGTGGAGATAAAAAGTCTGGAACAGAGTGGAGAAATAATTTTTTTTTTTCAAGCCCAGCCCACCTGGGCTGGGATCCATTCAGACCCCAGCCCACCTGGGCTGGGGACAAGAGGCCCGCCCCAGCCCATGCGGACTGGGAAATGAAAGAGCTTCCCCAGCCCGCATGGGCTGGGGAACACGGCCCGCCCCAGCCCTAGGCGGGCTGGGGTTCTGGGCCTGCCCCAACCACAGGCGGGCTGGGTTCTAGGGTCCGCCCCAGCCCCATGCGGGCTGGGGTTCTGGGCCCGCCCCAGCCCCAGGCGGGCTGGGTTCTAGGGCCCGCCCCAGCCCCATCCGGGCTGGGTTTCTGTGCCCGCCCCAGCCCCAGGCGGGCTGGGGTTCTGGGCCCGCCCCAGCCCCATCCGGGCTGGGTTTCTGTGCCCGCCCCAGCCTCAGGCGGGCTGGGGTTCTGGGCCCGCCCCAGCCCCAGGCGGGCTGGGGTGCTGGGCCATGCGGGCTGGGGTGCTGCGGCCCGCCCCAGCCCCAGCCCCAGGCGGGCTGGGAACCTTCGGCCCGCCCCAGCCCCTAGCGGGCTGGGGACCTTCGGCCTGCCCCAGCCCCATGTGGGCTGGGGACCTCCGGCCTGCCCCAGCCCCTAGTGGGCTGGGGACCTGCTGTCTGCCCCAGCCCCTAGTGGGCTGGGGACCTACTGCACCTGGGCAGCAGCCTGGGTGCAACCCAGGTCTGCCCTGGTGCACACAGTGCACTGTTTCAGCCTGTTTCAGGCTGAAACATTCCAACCAACAAATTTTTGTTGTTTTTGAGGTTTTGGGGTGTTTTTTTTCAGTTTTTGACATTAAAATTTTCACCAAAATTAACTAGCAATAACCACTACTAGCAATAATCACTAATTAATAATAATTACCAATATTACAACTAGCATTAATTACTAATCAATAGTAATTACCTCTACCAATCAAGCAAATAAGCAAACACTTCAAGTGCAACTTTCCAAAGCAAAGAGGATGTGGATTAGAGAGCTTCAAAATTAAAAAGAGAACAAAACCAAGGATTACAAAGAGATTTCAAAGATTGAAATAAAGATTAGAAGGTGATTAGGCCTAGGATTGCATTACCTTGCTAGGATTAAACAAGTCTAATTATGAAGAGATGGAGATGGAGCTTCTAAATGGAGGCCATTAATTTTGCTTAGGTTTAGGTTTAGGAATTTATGAAGAGGATGAGGGTTAGGGTTATGAAATGGGTTTAAGATATTATATAGAGTGGGTAGGCTAATGGGTTTGTTATGAGGGTTTTACAACCCAATAAGGCTTAGTTCAATTACTTAAGTGCATATGTAAATTTAAAAGAAAATTTTCTAATGTTATCATTTGAACAAAAATCCTAAGAAGCATTCTATTTTTAATTAAAACCTTATAATTGTCTTATTTAGCCCCCTTTTTAACCTAAAGTCATAATTTTAATTTATTATTCGGTAATTGCAATCTCAGGGTTGTTACAATTCAAAATGCACAATTTGTAGAAATTTGGACACAATCAAAATAATTGTTGGTATAGACCCAAACACGTGAAAACTATACCAATTTGGGTTCCAAAAGGCACAAATATAAAATCCCTTAAAGTTAAACAAATCTGGGTGCCAAAAGGAACATATATAAATAGTTTTGGGTCTCCACAAAATTATTTTTCAAAATATTTTGCCACTAACAACCATGGACCTATAAAAACAAATATGTCACAAAAATCTTTTATCGTGTAGGTATGGTGGCAGGCTAAGGAACAACATCAGTTTTATCTGGATTCTGATTTTTCCAGAAACACAACGGGCGACAAATCAAAGTTCCTTAGCCTAGTATAAAGGTGACAGATTCACAAAGGGCAACAACGAAAAATTATCGTAAAGGTAAAACATGTAATGGGATATTTATTTTGAACGATTATATTAAATGTGATAATCTGCACCATAATTTGAATTTAAATCAGCCAGTTATGTTATAAAGAGATGAATGATGATTTTGATTCTGACTTATTCAAAATGTTGACTAGTCATCTTTGAACTATAGATTTGCTTGGACTAATGATGATGTTTTTTATTAATTGATGATTACTCACGATACATGTAAATATATTTGTTTATTCTATGGCCTCTAGATATGACACTATCGTCATTGTTTGTTTATTTCCACGGTTTCAATTCAAATTCAAAAGAAATTCATTCAAAAGCTGTTAAACGATTTTGAGATATTGTGTTGAACACATCACGGTCTGGTCTATAACATTCAACTATTGATAATTTTGAGTTGAAGGAAAATTCAGATGCAGATTACACTGGTAATCTAGTTGATAGAAAAATTACTAGTGGAACGTGATTTATGTTGAGACATTCAGTAGCTGCATCGTTTTTCAAAGAAAATATCTGCATATTTTTCACTTGAAATAACTTTTCAAATAGCGGACATTTTTCTAAAACCCCTTCTAGAAAATCATTTTTGTTGACCTTGTTTCAGATTAGTCATGTTGAAATTTTGATAATTATTTTTGAATTTGATTTTAAATGACTACATTAACTAATCTGAGCCCCTATTAATTATTGAAAAGATAAATAGTGATTGAAAAAGTGATGAGTGTTGATATTAATCATATATTATAACTTGAGGCAGTATAATTAGTAAATTTCTTTAGAAATTTAAACAAGAGTTATAAAAACCTTTTGTTGGCAAAAATTCCATGACCATTTCTATTTCTATCATATTTCTATCAACCATCACTCATCAATATCCAATATAGTATGTCAATATGTGGTATTTTAAACGGGAATCATTTGTTTTTTTCATTTTATTATATTTTTAGCAAATAAAAACATCCAAAGTATTCACTCTCATTCAAAAGTCCTCACGGTTATGCGTGGGTGAATTACTTGGAATTTTTGATTATGTGCTTCCATGCTCATTTAAAAGTCCTCACGGTTATGCATGTATGGAACGCATATCAAAATTGATTAATTAAATAGACAAGTTGATTCTAATCCCATTTAAAAGTCCTCACGGTTATGCGTGGTTAGAAGATACTTGAATTCATTTATATTTTTAAATTTGGAATACTACTAATCTCATTTAAAATTCCTAACGATTATGCATGGTTAGTAGATATTCAAATTCCAGATATAAATATACCACAAATAGACACAACTATATGGTTTTATATGATGACAACATCCCTATCATTCTAAAGTGGAATATGCGTCAAACAGAGTATTTATGATTTTTGTTAGATTTTTTATTGAAATTTAATATTTATACTCAATTGAGTATTAATGTCTATAACTTTATCTCTATTTTTCTAACACTATTATTCTTTGCTGATAACAAAAGGGGGAGAGAAAAGTTAAGATTTTGGAAAATAAAGGTCAAATATTTTATATTTGCATCAAGGCTCATTTGAATATTTTTATACATATATGAAGGTGAAGCTTTGTGTAGAGAGGGAGCATTCAAATAGGGGGAGCAAATTGAATAATCAAATACATTTAATAAATTCAAAATCTTAAATATATGTTTGTTATCATCAAAAGGGGGAGATTGTTGAATATGCGACTATATGATTTTTATTTAATGATAATAAACATATATATATATATATATTCATTTAAATGTATTTGTTAATGTACTATTTTCACAGATTAAATAAATATTTGCTGAATAAAATAAATAACACAGAATTTAAATTCAAACAGATATTTTATTCAAACAAATATTTATTACAATTTTGAATAGTATAAATTTTAGCTCTCACTATATATATACAATTTTCAGTTACAATACAAATTGTCACTATACAATTCACATTTACAAATGCACCTCACTACATCACTCATCCACTCGTATTTATCTTCAACTCCAGTCCAGATTGAATCCAGCATCTGAGCAATTTGCAAAAATACACACCGACGTAGTAAAATTAAAAAAGAAATATTTTTGCAGTATAAAATAAAATGTGATTTTGAAAATATTATTTGCCTGAGTTATTTAGGTTGTTCGTCATCATTTAATTCTGAATTCATCAAACACGAACAGCTTGTGACATGTACAGTGTATCACTGTACATGCCATAAGGCCGTGCACACCGATATACACTTGATAAATCTACAGGGACAAGTGAGCACGAGGTCAAACCCAAATGAAAAGACGGGTTCAACTCAAGTGCAATACAAATAAAATCACGACATGAAAACAAGGTCATACCCAAGCCTTAAAACTGGATTCAACACAGATGCAAATGGTCAAAACTCAAAAATCAAGCCTCGACCAAAGTTCAAGTCGTACACATGAAAACAGAGACCAGGCAGCAAACAAAGTCAACATGACTGCATCAAGAAACCAAAACTAGGCAATGACAATAAGGGATGCATCCATGACTACAAGAGCAGCAAACATCAAATGTACAAAGGCTCCAAGCAGACTCAACTAGACACTTGTAAACAAACAGTGAAACAACAATATCGGGATCAAATGCCATCAAGTGAGCAAGAACAAAGAGTGGCTAAAAGAAATAATCAGACCAACAGGCAAATACACAAATACAAAAAGGCCAGAGTACAAGCAAAGTGGAAACAGGCCAGAGGGATCACAGTGCAACAACTATCACATATATATACATGGAGCAATGCAACAGTCAATAGTGAAGTACAAACCAAGTGCACAACATACAAGTCCAATGCAGACAATGTCAACAAGACTAATGACTGCAGTTCAAAGTAATGGTCAACCCAAATATAACAAGTACACCAGAGAACAATGACTGATACAAGTGACGCAAACCAGAACTTCAAAAGGTACCAGACTCGAGTACATCAAACCAGAACAGCAAGTGGAACTGACGACACAAGAAAAGCATGACCAAGTGGTAAACAAACAACACATACAAATGAACAAAACCTTCTGTAGTGAACAGAGCAACAACAATAATGAACCAACAGAGGCAACTACAAGCATCAGGTTGAAAACATTACAGGGATGAACACACTTGACTACAAGGAGATGTACAAACAAGTGATACTAAGTGCAACAGAAAATCAAGCAGAGATGAACAAACCATGGTGGCAAGTTCGAACAAATCCAAAGCCGAGACAAGCAAGCAATACAAATACAAGTATACATGTATGCATATATATGTATACACATACATATCTATATCAAATGAAACAGTCGCAGCATAAGCAAGTGGCACAGCTAGTTCGAACAAAGACAAAGGAGATTTCAAACTGCAGTTCAAAGCAATGTCGAGTCAACAGCAAAAAGAACGGAACCAAGTCAGAAATCAAACTGGAGTCACCAGCAAATCAATGCCGTGATGACCAAGGAAAAAACGAACCAATTCAAAATCATCAAGCCGTGGTTTTCAAGAATCCCAAGCCGTGAGAATCCAGCAACGAAGTATACGAAATTGAAGAAGTCAGAAATCATCACAATCACTCAAGCAAAATCGAACGGGAAACAAATTATCAGACGAATTCAATTCGAACGAAAATATAGGGAAATAAACCCTATTTAAACCCTGTAACATCATAGGCCAATAATGATTCGAGTTCAAGCAACAAAGAATTATCATTCAACTCGAATCAAAGACGAGCACAATCGAAATTAAAAAGGAATATCACTTATAAATTTTTCATCCAGTATACACGCTCGACACAATTTGAAGCAGCCGAAGTTAAGCAAAGAACAAAATTCAAATAAGTATCATTCGATCGAGCTATAGAAGTCGGCGTCTTTAAATAATCAAAAACCCTAATTTTTGAGGAATGAACGAGCCACAAAGAAGCAGCTATTTTCAAAGAAGTCGGGCCGAACATATAAAAGGGAAAAGAGGATAATTTTTATCACTATGTTTAAATTTGGGCCGACTAAATTATTTTGGGCTTTTAATTTTTAAAATTTGGGTTTATTTGTTTTATTGTTTTAAAGTGTTTTTAATTTCTATTTTAAACATTGTAATTTCTAGTCGTGTGACTAGAGGACAAACTACGTGGCGTAGTTTGAGAATTCGCAACTCAGTGGTTGAGTTGTGGCAGGGTTTTGAGCGTAGAGTTAGGTTAGTCGATAGCGGGTGTCGTAAGTTTACGTGTGTAAGCGTCCGACTATCTAATTTCTAGTAGAAACCTTGGGGGCAGCACGTAGGCATGGTTTTGCCAAAAGCTGGGTAAATCTGTGTGTTCTGTTTTTATTCTACTATTATCTGTGCTGCTATTATTTTGTGATCTGTGTTGAAATTATTTTATATACTTCCGCAATAAATTTTTATAATTGATAGTATCACCCTATTCACCCCCCCCTCTAGAGTGAAATCGATCCTATGGACGCCGCTAGTATACACGGATGGCTTTTTACCTTACGATAACCAAACCATTTCTATTATAAAATCCAATGATAATATAATAATGTCTATGGTATGGAATATAAACAATCACATAGCTATGATGTATGTGAGCGTACATCACAATAATAATAGGTATATAATCAGAACTGCTAAGGCACGTTCGCTAATTGTGTAGGATTCCACGTAGATCTCCTCGGATCAAAGGTGACTCTGATCTAGTGCACAAGGATTAGAGATATCCTTCCGAAGCATCGTACATCTCTAGTGAATGTACTGCATGAAAACCGTAGTTGGTCCCGCTAAGACCTGATGCATCACTCTCGCATGCATATCCCAATAAGTATATCTAGAAATGGAGTCACATGCACCCTATCGGTTTGCCAACCTTACTGGCTATGTCTCCTATCTCCGGCTTTAGTCATACCCGCTGTTGAGGCTACGTCCAACATTCTAAACC
The DNA here is from genome assembly GCA_030737815.1 of Allium fistulosum. Taxonomy (NCBI): domain Eukaryota; kingdom Viridiplantae; phylum Streptophyta; class Magnoliopsida; order Asparagales; family Amaryllidaceae; genus Allium; species Allium fistulosum. The sequence goes on from CM060904.1 coordinate 1,286,806,904, forward strand.
ATGAGTCGCCACTTTAATAGATCTTCCACACGAGCTCTAACTCGAACAAATCTTGGAACCACACATGGATTCCCATATCTCACAGATCCCAGAACCACACATGGATTCCTTAACATACCTCAGAATCACACATGGATTCCCATACCTCAACAGGTATCGAAATCACACATGGATTCCTACATCTTGAAGAGATCATGAACAACTACATGTGTTCGAGCATCTCAAAAAGATCTTGAATTTCCACATAGATTTCAGCATCATGAACCAATCATGAAGCCATCACAAAGCAATCACGAACCAATCATGAAGCCAATCACGAAGCAATCACTAAGCCAATCGCAAAGCGACCACAAACCACCGCCAAAGTAAAAAACACGTACATGGATTTAGAGTGGTTACGATTTCAAGTCATCTCATATAAGTACACTCCCCCACTTACCCGGTGCTCCAAAACTAATTGATCGATTACCCAGGAATCTCAAACCCGCTTCTGTGGGAAATAAACAAACAATACATAAGATCAGAGATCACCTCCTAACCGTTTAAGTGGACAGATTTCCTTATTATTCATCCTAGAAGAGCGAAACGATTTTATACGTACAGTATAGCATCACCTCGGATAAATGTACCATATAATTCATGTGTTTCTTCTAGATATTTCTAGAGTATATTTGACCAATATTTGATAGTTGATTGTTTAACTATCAATAAAAAAACAATCCAATACAATGAGAATAATCACATATAGGAAACTAATTCCCCGTATGATGTTCATAAGCAAGCAACACACAAAGCACGATCGAAACAAACGAGCACAATCAAGTCATATAAATGACTTCTAATCCCCTTTTTAGTTAATCTTCAATTATTAATTAAAAACCTCTTTTATTAGTAAAATTCATTTTTACACAATAAACTCCTTTATAAATGAAACTCCATTTATTAATTAAACGCTATTTAATTAAAACATCACTATTCATTTTCAACGGGTTTCAACACATCCTAAAAGTATTAGTATACTTATCTCAATTGATAAGTAGATTCACAAGTCAATTTCAAAAGGCTTAAGACAAATGTTACTCAAACACTATCATTATAAACCAAAAACCATTTTACTTATGATTATCTTTAAAACATTCTTTTTAAAGATCCATTTTTGTACGTAAGTATAATCAAAATGGGTTAAAGGTGAATGTTATTAACACATTGTTACAACAAACCCAAATCATTTTCCTAGTTGTTACTATCTTTACAAACCTTTGTTTTAAAGATCAAAGTTCATATTCGGTTAAGATCGATAATCGACTAATCGATTATCTAGTTAAAAAATTGCTTATAGAAATCAATGTTCGCATACTTAACTCATTTCCGACATTCTCGACTAAACTATTCCTCATTCAAGATTGAAGCCCAGCAAGTTATCCCTACTCGACATCAATCTTTAAGTCTCAGAATTAGTTAAACCTACTTCGTCGGCTTTTAGTGTTAAGTAAAGTTAAATTACCTTTTTAAAACATGTAAGTAAACAACAAGATTAACACGTATCCAACATTTCAACTTATATAGTTCCGCATTCAAGTGTGAATCCAGGAAAATTTGGGCATTGTTGCTCCAAGCCTTACCTAGACATCTCATTCTTGAATCTCACAAACAGACAAGTTTACTCGTCGGCTTTTAGTGTTAAGCCTAGTCAATCACCTTTTTCAAAACTTATATATTAAAATAATACTTTAGAAATACTTGTAAATAGGTTTTAAATATTTATGTAAAATATTACCTGAAAATAAATAATTTAGAAGTTTGATTAAAAATATATTTTACATTTTGCAGCACTTTACTTTCAAATTTCGTAAATACTCATTGAAACCGTATTTAAACTTCTATTCTTTTTCATACTCAAATACATTTTATAAGAACTTCAATAAAAAGGTTTTATAAAGAATAGAGTTTAAAAACCATTTCAATCATGAAAAACTAGCCAAAACATCACATTTAAACACTTAAAACCATAAGCGGCTTAATACAGCATTTATAAGTGCTGTTAAAAGTTCTTGTTAAAACAACATAAAAAAGCGCAGTCTTTGCGACTAGTTTTAACTACTTAAATAAATGATTTAAGACTTCAAAGTTTTATAATAAGTACTACCATTAGACTACTTAAAACCCATGGAAAGAACTCTGTAAAAATGTCTTTCCATTTATTTATAAAAATTCTCGAAAACAAGGGATTCTAAAGTGCACTTATAACGACTATTCTCGTTACAAACGCTTTCAACTTTCTTCAATTTAACAAACAAGTTAAACAACCATTTAAACATCAAGTCAATGCCACGCCACATGTTTAAAGGGTAGTAAAAGTGATGTTATACAATATAAAGTTATCATTTGCATTCAAAAGCAAGAGGGGTACAAAGTTTCTAACTTTCCTTAGTTAATGTCACTTTAACTTTAAACTTTGCGCACAACAAATATATATACATTATATATACTTATGAGATAGTGGGACAACTCACTTAGATCCATGCCTAACCCAATCATAAAGCCACAAGTACCAAAGGACCACCTCCTTCCATCAATACAAGCCTAAAGGTACAACCTCACTAGTATAAAAAGTGCATATTGCTTCGCCTCATTTGCATCGGTTGAAATAAAAACTGATGCAAATAGAACTATTTGCATCAGTTCTATCTTAATAACCGATGCAATTGATACGTGGAAAGCAATAGGTAATAAAAAAAATCAAATTTGCATCAGTTCTCACCAACAACCGATGCAAATAGTTTTAGTCGCATCGGTTTTAAAGTCAACCGATGCAACTACATGTTGATGGCAATATGAAATTTAGGCGGGAAATAATGAAAAATTGGCTCCAAAGTTACTACTTTGGACAAATGTACTCCTTCCTCCTCAATAACCCACTCCCAAAAAAAAATTCTTCTCCTCCTCAAAAACAACTACTGTGACGCCCCATGTAACGACCCGTAAATTTAACCGGTTTTTAATAACGTTATTAATTGAAATTTTGCGAAATTTTAAACGATAAAATTTTGAAATAAAAATTTAATATTTGAAATGCGTCTAGTTAAACATAGCAACTGGTAAATTTTCGTTCGAAAATATGAAAGTTTATTTCGCGCGTAAATTTACTTCAATTTAATTAGTTAAAAAGCGATGAAAATAAAATGTTTCCGAAACCTAAATATTTTTACATAGAAAAATTCTAAACCATCTTCTGAGCAAGATTTCAGTTTGTCGTTTTTCCAAATTCGGACATCTTTGGCTCCGTCGATCTTATTTTTCAGCGTTTTTCTTGCATTTTCCGCTATTAGAAAATTCAAATTTTTATAATTCAAATCGTACCACTGATATCTGCATACCGTTTTGATCATCTCGTCGTACTGATCTCTACGGTGTATTCACTTCTGTGTTTCGGAGTCCAATATGCGACAAAATCTCGAAAAACTATAACCATATCGGTAATCGTATCGAGTTCTGTTTGGTTCTATTGGTCCATTCATTGCCACCATTTAAAACCAATGACCATTTGCGTTTTCGTATTCCCAGATAATCAATATCAAACTTTTGAAATCTCATCTTTTAAAGACTTTTGAACTTTTCCAAGAAACGTATATTAAATGAGTCTTCCTATCACCTTTATGCATTCATCCTACCCACTACTCTTCTTCATTTCTTTGCTGTAATCAAAGCCTGACATCTTCCTCCTCAAACCAAGTTCCCTCTCCACTCGCCTGCAAAACGTGCAAACGCCATTCGCCTTCAAACCACCTCTGCCCATCACCGGCCGAGCCTCCCCATCTACTCGACCTGCCACGCAACCACCCACCTTAAACCGCCACCTGCCCTCTTCTCCGACGACCGTCCCTGCTCTCCTACTCCCTTCCCGCTCCGCCTACTCCAAACCCAGCAGCCCACTGCAACCCACTCTCCTCCACCTAACAATAGCACCTCAGCCCACACTTTCTCGACCTCCGCCCTCCTCTCCTTCCCCACACACCGGTCGCCTCATCCATGCACGTAGCCTCACCCAACGCAAGCAACCCAAAACCCGGATCTCACCAGGCCGAGCCACCTCTGGCCGTGCCTCACCCTCTACGGCAGCCACCTCGTCCCTCCCTACCACCAAGCCGTCAGTTCCGCCTTATTCCCATCACCGCCTTCTTTTATACAGTGAGTATATATATGCATGTTAGGAGTTTATATATGATATAAGTTATTCATTTTGTACATATTTCATTTACATTTTTCTTTCCTTTTATATGTATATAGCTTTCAAATATAATTCTTCGTGTGTCATATATATGAGCTTCAAATTTTATTTTGACAAAATTTTTGTATACATACTGTAGTGGGTTATGTGTTTGTAAATATACATAGGTTTGCATTTATTTTGTATTGAGTATAATGGTGTAATATTATGTACATTGGATATTGTTTAAATATAGTTTGTAAGGAATTATATTATATTATATATACTTTTGTAACAAATTTTTCGCAGGAAACATATGTGTTCTGTTAAAGTTGATTTGTTTTTCTTTTTACTTGCGCATGCATGAATTTATATATGCTGTGAACTAATAGTGTTACGGCTTATGTACATATAAATAGATATTTTGTGGCCGCATTCATTTGCTTTCGCTTGAGACATTACGTGAATTTTGGAAGATAGAATACTGTTATAAATTAGTGATGTGTAATGGTATATTTTAAGTTGTGAAGAGTACAAAGGCTTTGCCGTGTACATATATGTTATTTCAGTTGGAGCCTATACATTTTCTATGTTAACTATTGATACCTATAAGTGTATATATCTATTCGTTAGTGGGTATTTTTAGCACTATATTGTTTATATACTACCTTGTACATATATATATATATTAGTTAATATATCCTTTTGAGTTTATAATATAGGGATGCTACAGTTTACAGTTTTAATGTTTTATAATATATGTGTTTAAATTAATTATGTAGTAAGCTGTTCTTTTGGGTCTGTTTTATAAAGTATATTTCTGTGGAACTTGTTTCTATAGCCGTACATTTGTTTACAATGTTTTGAACGTAGTTATATATAAAAGGGTTTTGTAGTATATGTTACACAGGTAGTATGACCTTGTTGGGTTGTTTCAAAAAATATATATATATATAATATAATAATAATATTGGTGTTCTATCAAATTAATTCTGATTCGTTTCTCATCGATTCCTGTTATCAGCTTTATTCGTCGAATTCGTGTCGATCTTATTTTGCTTGGATTCACAATTCAAATTCTGTATCCGTATCAGTGTGCGTATCCACGTCATCTTCTCATTCATCATCTAGCCTCGAAAGGTGAGCACTCACTCACGATTAATGTTCTTTTATTTATTAAATTTGATTTCAATTGAAACGACAATTGAAATATGCTGCTGTTAGTTAATTACACTGTTATATATGCTATTGCCTGTATCAGTTCACCTATGACACCTGACACCATTATCTGTTAATTAATTATGCGATGATGATACAGTTTGGTTGGTAATTGATTGATTGTTGATGTTTATATTGGACGTTAAATTGTTAATGTTAAAATGATAAATAGTATGCAATTGAAATTGATATAGGATAGTTAAATGTTAAATTTGATTAATTGACATTTGTATAATATGACCCCTTTAACTGTTAAATGTATTGACACGTAGGATTTGTTTAATTACACTTTGAACCACTGAATGTATGTTGTTAAATTGATGATGGATGAAATTGTAATAGATGACAAGTGAAAACCGTAATGTAATAATCTTTAATCTACATGAAATGATAGTGTAGATTCTAGAAATAATTATATTAATTCGCACAAACAACAATGTGAATTAATACGATTATTTCGGGATTATTTGAATTGATTATTGGATTGATATTGATTGTTTTTATTGCTTGTTTATTTACTTTGACACCATACCAGTTATCACACTGCAAGTTCCCTTTGCTATGCTTTGATTTTCGAATTGAATTGGAATCAGGTTGAAATGATAAATACCCAAATTGAACTTTGACCTTGGATATAGAGAATTAAATAAAACCCGATTGGTCAAATAATTTGATTTAAAAATAAAATGAAGATTTTATTTGAATAAACAATATGGTTTTGAAATGAAGTTGGAATTTGAATGAAAGGAAAGTGTTAATATTTAATAATCTGAAAACAAAATATTAAAAATGAAATTGATGAAAGAATGTTGTTTAATTTGAGAAATGATTGAATTAAGTTTGAAATGATTTAATAATTAAGTTTGAAATCATAATTAAGTTTGAAATTATTAAACTTTGAAATTATTTAATAATTAAGTTTTGAATTATTTATTAATTAAATAAGTTTGAATTATTTAATGATTAGATTGAATTGAATTCTTAAATAAGTGAACTTGAACTTTTGAATAAGTGAATTTTACTTCGTAAATAATTGAAATTGAGTTTCTTTATTAATTAAGTTTTGGAAATTTTTTTAGTAAGTAAATAAGTGAAATTGAATTTCTTTAACAAGAAATAAAATGTGATATTTTGGAATTAATGTAAGACTTGTAATTGAAAGAATTGATTTGACGAATTTAGTTTAATTCAAATTGTAAGTTTTGATTTAATGAAGTTGAACTTAAGAAATTGATTTAATGAATTGAAAATTTAATAGAAATTGTTTTGAATGATAAATTTACTTAACGAATATTGAATGAAATAGTTAAATGAATTTAGATTGATTTGAATGTTAAATTAAATTAATTTAAATGATTTGGAATGAAACTTATATTCGAACTTGAATCAATATTTGAATTGTTTTAAATAGAAATTGAAATTGAATTATAAGATTTTGAAATTATGAATTCGGAAGTTTTGAAACGTAAATTTTGGAAATTGATTTCGAAAGACTAACGAATTGTCGATTTACGAATTCTAATTGAAATTGAATTTGATTTGGTTTTGAAATATATAAACGACCAATCGGTGAAATAATTACGGAAGTTATTAAAGAGACCGGAATTCGGTTATGGATATACTCTCTATCTAAACCGAAAACCACTTTAATGACTATACGCGAAGTGATGATCCAGAACGAAGTGGTTGGAATGATGTACGTGATGACTGAAGAAAGAGAACGATAATGGATAGCCTTGACACTTGTGTCAAATTGGAAATGACTAAAACAGGAGCCGTGCCGGGCCAATGGAGGATTAGCTACCTCAAGTGGACACACTTCTTCGAACTACTCATTACTAGTTGTCGATTGGTGCACCCTTGATTTTGGGAGTGTTGTTTCACAGTGTTACGGGCGCTGCGGCGTTGCGTTCTCACCAGTCCGGATCAGGCGAACGGTAGTATCACTACCTTGGGTATTGCCTCATGTGCCTTGTCATACTTGTATTCCATTTATACGCGACCACTACGATTTTGATTTGTACCTTTAGTATATGGATTGCCCTCTGGTGACTTCCGGTTTTGGGGAAACTACGGTCTTGTATATGCTTTCGGGAATAAAAATGTGTTAAGGGTGGAATGGGCCATGACTTAACACTATTTTGATATCTTTATATTACTGATAGACATTATCTACTTATCGTACACTACTACCTAGTAGATAGTTTAACGGATCCTTAAAGGATGGTTATTCCAAACATCCTTTGAGTTACTTGTATTTCAATTGCTATTTCACTTGAGTTGGATTTATTGATATAAGAATGTTAATCCTGACTCGAGTGTCTTGTGTTTTTGCTTTACGCTCGGGTCAGACTGAGTGTACCAGTATTCGAGACTCACCTTTGGAGTTGGAGCTTTGCTAGAAGATCCAGCCATCTATTCTGCTTTCAGTATTCGATGATTCCAGTGATGTATTCTAATTTGTATTTGATGTATCGTATTACTCTTCCGTTGTATCTGTTCTAACTCTGATGTAACTTATACATTTATATAGTAGCTTCATGAAATACTATCTCTTTTATTTCCGCTGCACTTATTACTCTGTGTCTGTGATCTGTGATTATTTATTTACTGTATATGTTCAGTTTTGCAAAATTTAAATTAACAACGCGGTATTTTGAGCAATTCAATTCCGGCATGAGTGTCTACCTATACACTTATAATGGATGCGAATGGTCCAAAATTCTGGGTCGTTATAGTTGGTACCAGAGCTTTGGTAGCTCTAGGAAAAACTTAACATATAGGGTAAAAGTATTTACAGAATCACTCTCATTCGAGTTTCAATCTCTTCCCTTGACTCAAATTCCTTTAAATTTTGGAACGTTCCCCTCGGTTCCGAAATTCATTCGTGTCCTTCACTATCCGTCTTCTTCCAATCATGGAGCACCCCATAACTCCATTCTGAATGTTATCTATAATAGATCGGCGGTCTCGCCAATATTCGAATGATTCGTAAAGGAGCAAAACTCCTTTATAATAGGCATCGATTTACCGGAGATTTCTATATCCTTGGTTTACGATGCTATCTATTCCATGCTATACCTGAATTCCATCTCGTGAGATCGAGTGTTGATTTACCTCAGAATTCAGCATCGATCTTATTCTTGAAGTTACGGACGACCCGGTTAAGGTTGCCCGTGAATTAAATGAACTCATCCATCTTATCTTCTGTTTCAAACTTATTTTCGAATCGAAATTCTCTTTGATTTGAGTTATCAAATTTGAATCCCTATACTTATTTTGAAATCCATCCTTGTATCGTCGGGCGAGGTAGTGCATTTGTTATTAATATAAAAAAATGTTTCTTTATTGTGTTGTTTGAGTTGTTGATGTTGATTTGGGTTTCCGATCGATTCGTCTGATCAACGCTATCGATAGGATTTCCAAAACACTTGAACAGAGCAAACTGACATAATATCGTTTTCAAATTTGATAAATAAAATAAAAGTTTTGTATGATTATATTATATATAAGTTTTCTGAAATTAAATTGTTAATGAATTTGTTGTCTGAAAATAATAATATTTGATTTTCATTTATTGTTTTGTAAACCATTGACTATTGCATAATATAAATAAATGAATTTATAAACTTTGTTTATAAATTGATTTGGAATTTGAAATGAATTTAATTCAGAAATTTGAGAATTTATTAGTTTTCGGTGATTTCGAACTTTGGTTTTTAAAATTTCAAAGTATATATTACTGAAAGTATTTTCGAATAGAAATCGTTTTCAAATAAATTTTAAAGTGTTGAAATCAGTGCTCTTCTCTTTGTCGCTGGAAAATAATTTCGGTGATAGCGGCCGCATCATCGACATTCATTTTCGAGTTTCGAAGTGGAGAAACCATTCTGTAGCTTTGCTACGGTTTTGTTTTGAAAAAAAAAATATATATATTTATGATTTGAATTTCTTCAGTATATTTTGATTCATATATATATATAAGTATCTTATTTTTAAATTTAATTTGATTTGATATAAATATATTATATATATCTCTAAATTGTTTAAAGTTAATCGGAAATCTAATTCTTAAATTTTGTTAAAGGATGATTTTAATTATAAATAAAACCAAAATTTGGAATAAATATTTAAACTTGAATAATTGAATTGGGAAAATTTTATTTGTATATTGTTCAACTGCATTCTAATACAACTTACCTAAATCATTTAGAAGTTGAATATGTAATTGGATAATATATAAGATAAATTGGATTTATAAATAAAATTTGAGTGTTTATAATAAATGCTATACACTTAAATTTTAATTATAAAATGTTAATTGAAATAAATAGAATAATAAGTTAATTGGATAATAGATGAGGCAAATAAATTTGTTCCGAAAGAATTAACAAATTGAATTAGATCAACTTATGGAAATATCTTAAAATTAAACCAATTATTGAATATAAATTAATTTAAATCGAAACTTTTATGGTTTAAATTAATTTATATGGGTTAAATATATGTGATAAGATATATTAAGTAGAATAAATTTAACAATAATTTGGAATAAAGAAGAATTTAAATTGCTGAAAAAATATATGATTATAATAAAAGACTATTCCAAATTTATGGTTTTAGAAATTGTAAATTGAAGAAATGGGATAATAAGATAATGAATTTAGAAATAGTTGAGATTGATTTTAGTGAAATCAAATGGATTAAATCAATTATTGAATATCAATTAATTTAAATTTGAATTTATATGGTTTAAATTAATTGTTATTGTGTATTTCAAATCTGTTTCTTCCCGGTTGTTTCTATTCTCCTACCTCGTTCCTTTTCGGGGACGAAAAGTTTTGAGTGGGGGAGAGTGTAACGACCCGTAAATTTAACCGGTTTTTAATAACATTATTAATTGAAATTTTGCGAAATTTTAAACGATAAAATTTTGAAATAAAAATTTAATATTTGAAATGCGTCTAGTTAAACATAGCAACTGGTAAATTTTCGTTCGAAAATATGAAAGTTTATTTCGCGCGTAAATTTACTTCAATTTAATCAGTTAAAAAGCGATGAAAATAAAATGTTTCCGAAACCTAAATATTTTTACATAGAAAAATTTTAAATCATCTTCTGAGTAAGATTTCTGTTTGTTGTTTTTCCAAATTCGGACATCTTTGGCTCCGTCGATCTTATTTTTCAACGTTTTTCTTGCATTTTCCGCTATTAGAAAATTCAAATTTTTATAATTCAAATCGTACCACTGATATCTGCATACCGTTTTGATCATCTCGTCATACTGATCTCTGCGGTGTATTCACTTCTGTGTTTCGGAGTCCAGTATGCGACAAAATCTCGAAAAACTGTAACCATATCGGTAATCGTATCGAGTTCTGTTTGGTTCTATTGGTCCATTCATTGCCACCATTTAAAACCAATGACCATTTGCATTTTCGTATTCCCAGATAATCAATATCAAACTTTTGAAATCTCATCTTTTAAAGACTTTTGAACTTTTCCAAGAAACGTATATTAAATGAGTCTTCCTATCACCTTTATGCATTCATCCTACCCACTACTCTTCTTCATTTCTTTGCTGTAATCAAAGCCTGACATCTTCCTCCTCAAACCAAGTTCCCTCTCCACTCGCCTGCAAAACGTGCAAACGCCATTCTCCTTCAAACCACCTCTTCCCATCACCTGGCCGAGCCTCCCCATCTACTCGACCTGCCACGCAACCACCCACCTTAAACCGCCACCTGCCCTCTTCTCCGACGACCGTCCCTTCTCTCCTACTCCCTTCCCGCTCCGCCTACTCCAAACCCAGCAGCCCACTGCAACCCACTCTCCTCCGCCTAACAGTAGCACCTCAGCACACACTTACTCGGCCTCCGCCCTCCTCTCCTTCCCCACACACCGGCCGCCTCATCCATGCACGTAGCCTCACCCAACGCAAGCAACCCAAAACCCGGATCTCACCAGGCCGACCCACCTCTGGCCGTGCCTCACCCTCTACGGCAGCCACCTCGTCCCTCCCTACCACCCAGCCGTCAGCTCCGCCTTGTTCCCATCACCGCCTTCTTTTATACAGTGAGTATATATATGCATGTTAGGAGTTTATATATGATATAAGTTATTCATTTTGTACATTTTTCATTTACATTTTTCTTTCCTTTTATATGTATATAGCTTTCAAATATAATTCTTCGTGTGTCATATATATGAGCTTCAAATTTTATTTTGACAAAATTTTTGTATACATACTGTAGTGGGTTATATGTGTTTGTAAATATACATAGGTTTGCATTTATTTTGTATTGAGTATAATGGTGTAATATTATGTACATTGGATATTGTTTAAATATAGTTTGTAAGGAATTATATTATATTATATATACTTTTGTAACAAATTTTTCCCAGGAAACATATGTGTTCTGTTAAAGTTGATTTGTTTTTCTTTTTACTTGCGCATGCATGATTTTATATATGCTATGAACTAATAGTGTTACGGCTTATGTACATATAAATAGATATTTTGTGGCCACATTCATTTGCTTTCGCTTGAGACATTACGTGAATTTTGGAAGATAGAATACTGTTATAAATTAGTGATGTGTAATGATATATTTTAAGTTGTGAAGAGTACAAAGGCTTTGCCGTGTACATATATGTTATTTCAGTTGGAGCCTATACATTTTCTATGTTAACTATTGATACCTATAAGTGTATATATCTATTCGTTAGTAGGTATTTATAGCACTATATTGTTTATATACTACCTTGTACATATATATTAGTTAATATATCCTTTTGAGTTTATAATATAGGGATGCTACAGTTTACAGTTTTAAAGTTTTATAATATATGTGTTTAAATTAATTATGTAGTAAGCTGTTCTTTTGGGTCTGTTTTATAAAGTATATTTCTGTGGAACTTGTTTCTATAGCCGTACATTTGTTTACAATGTTTTGAACGTAGTTATATATAAAAGGGTTTTGTAGTATATGTTACACAGGTAGTATGACCTTGTTGGGTTGTTTCAAAAAATATATATATATATAATATAATAATAATATTGGTGTTCTATCAAATTAATTCTGATTCGTTTCTCATCGATTCCTGTTATCAGCTTTATTCGTCGAATTCGTGTCGATCTTATTTTGCTTGGATTCACAATTCAAATTCTGTATCCGTATCAGTGTGCGTATCCACGTCATCTTCTCATTCATCATCTAGCCTCGAAAGGTGAGCACTCACTCACGATTAACGTTCTTTTATTTATTAAATTTGATTTCAATTGAAACGACAATTGAAATATGCTGCTGTTAGTTAATTACACTGTTATATATGCTATTGCCTGTATCAGTTCACCTATGACACCTGACACCATTATCTGTTAATTAATTATGCGATGATAATACAGTTTGGTTGGTAATTGATTGATTGTTGATGTTTATATTGGACGTTAAATTGTTAATGTTAAAATGATAAATAGTATGCAATTGAAATTGATATAGGATAGTTAAATGTTAAATTTGATTAACTGACATTTGTATAATATGACCCCTTTAACTGTTAAATGTATTGACACGTAGGATTTGTTTAATTACACTTTGAACCACTGAATGTATGTTGTTAAATTGATGATGGATGAAATTGTAATAGATGACAAGTGAAAACCGTAATGTAATAATCTTTAATCTACATGAAATGATAGTGTAGATTCTAGAAATAATTATATCAATTCGCACAAACAACAATGTGAATTAATACGATTATCTCGGGATTATTTGAATTGATTATTGGATTGATATTGATTGTTTTTATTGCTTGTTTATTTACTTTGACACCATCCCAGTTATCACACTGCAAGTTCCCTTTGCTATGCTTTGATTTTCGAATTGAATTGGAATCGGGTTGAAATGATAAATACCCAAATTGAACTTTGACCTTGGATATAGAGAATTAAATAAAACCCGATTGGTCAAATAATTTGATTTAAAAATAAAATGAAGATTTTATTTGAATAAACAATATGGTTTTGAAATGAAGTTGGAATTTGAATGAAAGGAAAGTGTTAATATTTAATAATCTGAAAACAAAATATTAAAAATGAAATTGATGAAAGAATGTTGTTTAATTTGAGAAATGATTGAATTAAGTTTGAAATGATTTAATAATTAAGTTTGAAATCATAATTAAGTTTGAAATTATTAAACTTTGAAATTATTTAATAATTAAGTTTTGAATTATTTATTAATTAAATAAGTTTGAATTATTTAATGATTAGATTGAATTGAATTCTTAAATAAGTGAACTTGAACTTTTGAATAAGTGAATTTTACTTCGTAAATAATTGAAATTGAGTTTCTTTATTAATTAAGTTTTGGAAATTTTTTTAGTAAGTAAATAAGTGAAATTGAATTTCTTTAACAAGAAATAAAATGTGATATTTTGGAATTAATGTAAGACTTGTAATTGAAAGAATTGATTTGACGAATTTAGTTTAATTCAAATTGTAAGTTTTGATTTAATGAAGTTGAACTTAAGAAATTGATTTAATGAATTGAAAATTTAATAGAAATTGTTTTGAATGATAAATTTACTTAACGAATATTGAATGAAATAGTTAAATGAATTTAGATTGATTTGAATGTTAAATTAAATTAATTTAAATGATTTGGAATGAAACTTATATTCGAACTTGAATCAATATTTGAATTGTTTTAAATAGAAATTGAAATTGAATTATAAGATTTTGAAATTATGAATTCGGAAGTTTTGAAACGTAAATTTTGGAAATTGATTTCGAAAGACTAACGAATTGTCGATTTACGAATTCTAATTGAAATTGAATTTGATTTGGTTTTGAAATATATAAACGACCAATCGGTGAAATAATTACGGAAGTTATTAAAGAGACCGGAATTCGGTTATGGATATACTCTCTATCTAAACCGAAAACCACTTTAATGACTATACGCGAAGTGATGATCCAGAACGAAGTGGTTGGAATGATGTACGTGATGACTGAAGAAAGAGAACGATAATGGATAGCCTTGACACTTGTGTCAAATTGGAAATGACTAAAACAGGAGCCGTGCCGGGCCAATGGAGGATTAGCTACCTCAAGTGGACACACTTCTTCGAACTACTCATTACTTGTTGTCGATTGGTGCACCCTTGATTTTGGGAGTGTTGTTTCACGGTGTTGCGGGCGCTGCGGCGTTGCGTTCTCACCAGTCCGGATCAGGCGAACGGTAGTATCACTACCTTGGGTATTGCCTCATGTGCCTTGTCATACTTGTATTCCATTTATACGCGACCACTACGATTTTGATTTGTACCTTTAGTATATGGATTGCCCTCTGGTGACTTCCGGTTTTGGGGAAACTACGGTCTTGTATATGCTTTCGGGAATAAAAATGTGTTAAGGGTGGAATAGGCCATGACTTAACACTATTTTGATATCTTTATATTACTGATAGACATTATCTACTTATCGTACACTACTACCTAGTAGATAGTTTAACGGATCCTTAAAGGATGGTTATTCCAAACATCCTTTGAGTTACTTGTATTTCAATTGCTATTTCACTTGAGTTGGATTTATTGATATAAGAATGTTAATCCTGACTCGAGTGTCTTGTGTTTTTGCTTTACGCTCGGGTCAGACTGAGTGTACCAGTATTCGAGACTCACCTTTGGAGTTGGAGCTTTGCTAGAAGATCCAGCCATCTATTCTGCTTTCAGTATTCGATGATTCCAGTGATGTATTCTGATTTGTATTTGATGTATCGTATTACTCTTCCGTTGTATCTGTTCTAACTCTGATGTAACTTATACATTTATATAGTAGCTTCATGAACTACTATCTCTTTTATTTCCGCTGCACTTATTACTCTGTGTCTATGATCTGTGATTATTTATTTACTGTATATGTTCAGTTTTGCCAAATTTAAATTAACAACGCGGTATTTTGAGCAATTCAATTCCGGCATGAGTGTCTACCTATACACTTATAATGGATGCGAATGGTCCAAAATTCTGGGTCGTTACAGTTGGTACCAGAGCTTTGGTAGCTCTAGGAAAAACTTAACATATAGGGTAAAAGTATTTACAGAATCACTCTCATTCGAGTTTCAATCTCTTCCCTTGACTCAAATTCCTTTAAATTTTGGAACGTTCCCCTCGGTTCCGAAATTCATTCGTGTCCTTCACTATCCGTCTTCTTCCAATCATGGAGCACCCCATAACTCCATTCTGAATGTTATCTATAATAGATCGGCGGTCTCGCCAATATTCGAATGATTCGTAAAGGAGCAAAACTCCTTTATAATAGGAATCGATTTACCGGAGATTTCTATATCCTTGGTTTACGATGCTATCTATTCCATGCTATACCTGAATTCCATCTCGTGAGATCGAGTGTTGATTTACCTCAGAATTCAGCATCGATCTTATTCTTGAAGTTACGGACGACCCGGTTAAGGTTGCCCGTGAATTAAATGAACTCATCCATCTTATCTTCTGTTTCAAACTTATTTTCGAATCGAAATTCTCTTTGATTTGAGTTATCAAATTTGAATCCCTATACTTATTTTGAAATCCATCCTTGTATCGTCGGGCGAGGTAGTGCATTTGTTATTAATATAAAAAAATGTTTCTTTATTGTGTTGTTTGAGTTGTTGATGTTGATTTGGGTTTCCGATCGATTCGTCTGATCAACGCTATCGATAGGATTTCCAAAACACTTGAACAGAGCAAACTGACATAATATCGTTTTCAAATTTGATAAATAAAATAAAAGTTTTGTATGATTATATTATATATAAGTTTTCTGAAATTAAATTGTTAATGAATTTGTTGTCTGAAAATAATAATATTTGATTTTCATTTATTGTTTTGTAAACCATTGACTATTGCATAATATAAATAAATGAATTTATAAACTTGGTTTATAAATTGATTTGGAATTTGAAATGAATTTAATTCAGAAATTTGAGAATTTATTAGTTTTCGGTGATTTCGAACTTTGGTTTTTAAAATTTCAAAGTATATATTACTGAAAGTATTTTCGAATAGAAATCGTTTTCAAATAAATTTTAAAGTGTTGAAATCAGTGCTCTTCTCTTTGTCGCTGGAAAATAATTTCGGTGATGGCGGCCGCATCATCGACATTCATTTTCGAGTTTCGAAGTGGAGAAACCATTCTGTAGCTTTGCTACGGTTTTGTTTTGAAAAAAAATATATATATATTTTTGATTTGAATTTCTTCAGTATATTTTGATTCATATATATATAAGTATCTTATTTTTAAATTTAATTTGATTTGATATAAATATATTATATATATATCTCTAAATTGTTTAAAGTTAATCGGAAATCTAATTCTTAAATTTTGTTAAAGGATGATTTTAATTATAAATAAAACCAAAATTTGGAATAAATATTTAAACTTGAATAATTGAATTGGGAAAATTTTATTTGTATATTGTTCAACTGCATTCTAATACAACTTACCTAAATCATTCAGAAGTTGAATATGTAATTGGATAATATATAAGATAAATTGGATTTATAAATAAAATTTGAGTGGTTATAATAAATGCTATACACTTAAATTTTAATTATAAAATGTTAATTGAAATAAATAGAATAATAAGTTAATTGGATAATAGATGAGGCAAATAAATTTGTTCTGAAAGAATTAACAAATTGAATTAGATCAACTTATGGAAATATCTTAAAATTAAACTAATTATTGAATATAAATTAATTTAAATCGAAACTTTTATGGTTTAAATTAATTTATATGGGTTAAATATATGTGATAAGATATATTAAGTAGAATAAATTTAACAATAATTTGGAATAAAGAAGAATTTAAATTGCTGAAAAAATATATGATTATAATAAAAGACTATTCCAAATTTATGGTTTTAGAAATTGTAAATTGAAGAAATGGGATAATAAGATAATGAATTTAGAAATAGTTGAGCTTGATTTTAGTGAAATCAAATGGATTAAATCAATTATTGAATATCAATTAATTTAAATTTGAATTTATATGGTTTAAATTAATTGTTATTGTGTATTTCAAATCTGTTTCTTCCCGGTTGTTTCTATTCTCCTACCTCGTTCCTTTTCGGGGACGAAATGTTTTGAGTGGGGGAGAGTGTAACGACTCGTAAATTTAACCGGTTTTTAATAACATTATTAATTGAAATTTTGCGAAATTTTAAACGATAAAATTTTGAAATAAAAATTTAATATTTGAAATGCTTCTAGTTAAACATATCAACTGGTAAATTTTCGTTCGAAAATATGAAAGTTTATTTCGCGCGTAAATTTACTTCAATTTAATCAGTTAAAAAGCGATGAAAATAAAATGTTTCCGAAACCTAAATATTTTTACATAGAAAAATTCTAAATCATCTTCTGAGTAAGATTTCTGTTTGTTGTTTTTCCAAATTCGGACATCTTTGGCTCCGTCGATCTTATTTTTCAACGTTTTTCTTGCATTTTCCGCTATTAGAAAATTCAAATTTTTATAATTCAAATCGTACCACTGATATCTGCATACCGTTTTGATCATCTCGTCATACTGATCTCTGCGGTGTATTCACTTCTGTGTTTCGGAGTCCAGTATGCGACAAAATCTCGAAAAACTGTAACCATATCGATAATCGTATCGAGTTCTGTTTGGTTCTATTGGTCCATTCATTGCCACCATTTAAAACCAATGACCATTTGCATTTTCGTATTCCCAGATAATCAATATCAAACTTTTGAAATCTCATCTTTTAAAGACTTTTGAACTTTTCCAAGAAACGTATATTAAATGAGTCTTCCTATCACCTTTATGCATTCATCCTACCCACTACTCTTCTTCATTTCTTTGCTGTAATCAAAGCCTGACATCTTCCTCCTCAAACCAAGTTCCCTCTCCACTCGCCTGCAAAACGTGCAAACGCCATTCGCCTTCAAACCACCTCTTCCCATCACCTGGCCGAGCCTCCCCATCTACTCGACCTGCCACGCAACCACCCACCTTAAACCGCCACCTGCCCTCTTCTCCGACGACCGTCCCTGCTCTCCTACTCCCTTCCCGCTCCGCCTACTCCAAACCCAACAGCCCACTGCGACCCACTCTCCTTCGCCTAACAGTAGCACCTCAGCACACACTTACTCGGCCTCCGCCCTCCTCTCCTTCCCCACACACCGGCCGCCTCATCCATGCACGTAGCCTCACCCAACGCAAGCAACCCAAAACCCGGATCTCACCAGGCCGACCCACCTCTGGCCGTGCCTCACCCTCTACGGCAGCCACCTCGTCCCTCCCTACCACCCAGCCGTCAGCTCCGCCTTGTTCCCATCACCGCCTTCTTTTATACAGTGAGTATATATATGCATGTTAGGAGTTTATATATGATATAAGTTATTCATTTTGTACATTTTTCATTTACATTTTTCTTTCCTTTTATATGTATATAGCTTTCAAATATAATTCTTCGTGTGTCATATATATGAGCTTCAAATTTTATTTTGACAAAATTTTTGTATACATACTGTAGTGGGTTATATGTGTTTGTAAATATACATAGGTTTGCATTTATTTTGTATTGAGTATAATGGTGTAATATTATGTACATTGGATATTGTTTAAATATAGTTTGTAAGGAATTATATTATATTATATATACTTTTGTAACAAATTTTTCGCAGGAAACATATGTGTTCTGTTAAAGTTGATTTGTTTTTCTTTTTACTTGCGCATGCATGATTTTATATATGCTATGAACTAATAGTGTTACGGCTTATGTACATATAAATAGATATTTTGTGGCCGCATTCATTTGCTTTCGCTTGAGACATTACGTGAATTTTGGAAGATAGAATACTGTTATAAATTAGTGATGTGTAATGGTATATTTTAAGTTGTGAAGAGTACAAAGGCTTTGCCGTGTACATATATGTTATTTCAGTTGGAGCCTATACATTTTCTATGTTAACTATTGATACCTATAAGTGTATATATCTATTCGTTAGTGGGTATTTATAGCACTATATTGTTTATACACTACCTTGTACATATATATATTAGTTAATATATCCTTTTGAGTTTATAATATAGGGATGCTACAGTTTACAGTTTTAAAGTTTTATAATATATGTGTTTAAATTAATTATGTAGTAAGCTGTTCTTTTGGGTCTGTTTTATAAAGTATATTTCTGTGGAACTTGTTTCTATAGCCGTACATTTGTTTACAATGTTTTGAACGTAGTTATATATAAAAGGGTTTTTTATTATATGTTACATAGGTAGTATGACCTTGTTGGGTTGTTTCAAAATATATATATATATATAATATAATAATAATATTGGTGTTCTATCAAATTAATTCTGATTCGTTTCTCATCGATTCCTGTTATCAGCTTTATTCGTCGAATTCGTGTCGATCTTATTTTGCTTGGATTCACAATTCAAATTCTGTATCCGTATTAGTGTGCGTATCCACGTCATCTTCTCATTCATCATCTAGCCTCGAAAGGTGAGCACTCACTCACGATTAATGTTCTTTTATTTATTAAATTTGATTTCAATTGAAACGACAATTGAAATATGCTGCTGTTAGTTAATTACACTGTTATATATGCTATTGCCTGTATCAGTTCACCTATGACACCTAACACCATTATCTGTTAATTAATTATGCGATGATAATACAGTTTGGTTGGTAATTGATTGATTGTTGATGTTTATATTGGACGTTAAATTGTTAATGTTAAAATGATAAATAGTATGCAATTGAAATTGATATAGGATAGTTAAATGTTAAATTTGATTAACTGACATTTGTATAATATGACCCCTTTAACTGTTAAATGTATTGACACGTAGGATTTGTTTAATTACACTTTGAACCACTGAATGTATGTTGTTAAATTGATGATGGATGAAATTGTAATAGATGACAAGTGAAAACCGTAATGTAATAATCTTTAATCTACATGAAATGATAGTGTAGATTCTAGAAATAATTATATGAATTCGCACAAACAACAATGTGAATTAATACGATTATCTCGGGATTATTTGAATTGATTATTGGATTGATATTGATTGTTTTTATTGCTTGTTTATTTACTTTGACACCATCCCAGTTATCACACTACAAGTTCCCTTTGCTATGCTTTGATTTTCGAATTGAATTGGAATCGGGTTGAAATGATAAATACCCAAATTGAACTTTGACCTTGGATATAGAGAATTAAATAAAACCCGATTGGTCAAATAATTTGATTTAAAAATAAAATGAAGATTTTATTTGAATAAACAATATGGTTTTGAAATGAAGTTGGAATTTGAATGAAAGGAAAGTGTTAATATTTAATAATCTGAAAACAAAATATTAAAAATGAAATTGATGAAAGAATGTTGTTTAATTTGAGAAATGATTGAATTAAGTTTGAAATGATTTAATAATTAAGTTTGAAATCATAATTAAGTTTGAAATTATTAAACTTTGAAATTATTTAATAATTAAGTTTTGAATTATTTATTAATTAAATAAGTTTGAATTATTTAATGATTAGATTGAATTGAATTCTTAAATAAGTGAACTTGAACTTTTGAATAAGTGAATTTTACTTCGTAAATAATTGAAATTGAGTTTCTTTATTAATTAAGTTTTGGAAATTTTTTTAGTAAGTAAATAAGTGAAATTGAATTTCTTTAACAAGAAATAAAATGTGATATTTTGGAATTAATGTAAGACTTGTAATTGAAAGAATTGATTTGACGAATTTAGTTTAATTCAAATTGTAAGTTTTGATTTAATGAAGTTGAACTTAAGAAATTGATTTAATGAATTGAAAATTTAATAGAAATTGTTTTGAATGATAAATTTACTTAACGAATATTGAATGAAATAGTTAAATGAATTTAGATTGATTTGAATGTTAAATTAAATTAATTTAAATGATTTGGAATGAAACTTATATTCGAACTTGAATCAATATTTGAATTGTTTTAAATAGAAATTGAAATTGAATTATAAGATTTTGAAATTATGAATTCGGAAGTTTTGAAACGTAAATTTTGGAAATTGATTTCGAAAGACTAACGAATTGTCGATTTACGAATTCCAATTGAAATTGAATTTGATTTGGTTTTGAAATATATAAACGACCAATCGGAGAAATAATTACGGAAGTTATTAAAGAGACCGGAATTCGGTTATGGATATACTCTCTATCTAAACCGAAAACCACTTTAATGACTATACGCAAAGTGATGATCCAGAACGAAGTGGTTGGAATGATGTACGTGATGACTGAAGAAAGAGAACGATAATGGATAGCCTTGACACTTGTGTCAAATTGGAAATGACTAAAACAAGAGCCGTGCCGGGCCAATGGAGGATTAGCTACCTCAAGTGGACACACTTCTTCGAACTACTCATTACTTGTTGTCGATTGGTGCACCCTTGATTTTGGGAGTGTTGTTTCACGGTGTTGCGGGCGCTGCGGCATTGCGTTCTCACCAGTCCGGATCAGGCGAACGGTAGTATCACTACCTTGGGTATTGCCTCATGTGCCTTGTCATACTTGTATTCCATTTATACGCGACCACTACGATTTTGATTTGTACCTTTAGTATATGGATTGCCCTCTGGTGACTTCCGGTTTTGGGGAAACTACAGTCTTGTATATGCTTTTGGGAATAAAAATGTGTTAAGGGTGGAATGGGCCATGACTTAACACTATTTTGATATCTTTATATTACTGATAGACATTATCTACTTATCGTACACTACTACCTAGTAGATAGTTTAACGGATCCTTAAAGGATGGTTATTCCAAACATCCTTTGAGTTACTTGTATTTTAATTGCTATTTCACTTGAGTTGGATTTATTGATATAAGAATGTTAATCCTGACTCGAGTGTCTTGTGTTTTTGCTTTACTCTCGGGTCAGACTGAGTGTACCAGTATTCGAGACTCACCTTTGGAGTTGGAGCTTTGCTGGAAGATCCAGCCATCTATTCTGCTTTCAGTATTCGATGATTCCAGTGATGTATTCTGATTTGTATTTGATGTATCGTATTACTCTTCCGTTATATCTGTTCTAACTCTGATGTAACTTATACATTTATATAGTAGCTTCATGAACTACTATCTCTTTTATTTCCGCTGCACTTATTACTCTGTGTCTGTGATCTGTGATTATTTATTTACTGTATATGTTCAGTTTTGCCAAATATAAATTAAAAACGCGGTATTTTGAGCAATTCAATTCCGGCATGAGTGTCTACCTATACACTTATAATGGATGCGAATGGTCCAAAATTCTGGGTCGTTACACCCCACCTCTATACCCACGCTAGCCAAGGACACTACGGGGTAATGCCGTCAACTAGCGCGGAGAATAAGGCTGTTGAGGAGCGACCATCTGTGTAATTTCTTTGTGCGAGTACCGATATGCCAGATTAAAATTATAACTTTTCAT
The DNA here is from genome assembly GCA_030737815.1 of Allium fistulosum. NCBI lineage: Eukaryota > Viridiplantae > Streptophyta > Magnoliopsida > Asparagales > Amaryllidaceae > Allium > Allium fistulosum. The sequence continues at coordinate 1,286,829,829 of CM060904.1, forward strand.
CTCAAGAGGAAATCCGACATACAGATACAAACTCAAAACTACTACACAGTGGCTATATGGACCTCGGAAACAAATATAGAAATAAGCATAACATAAATCAGTCACAGGCAATTCATATCACAAAGGCGAAAATAGATATGAGTTTAACACATGAAAGTGTACATCAGAGTAGTGGTCAAATAAGATCCACAATATCACGAAAGAATAGATACAAGTGCTAGCCAAAAGAATATGTATACATCAAGGAGTCTAATCTCAAATGTATACAACAAAAACTACTAAACTAGAGTAGTTAGCCAAAAGTCAGATGATGGTTCCAGATAGGAAGTCATGAAGAAGCACCTGTAAAATCTCAGTCTGACCCGAGTATTATTTAAGAAGAAAATAATAAACGGATCTGTCTAGCTATAATTATCAGATAAAATGAGATAAGAAGAGATATAATAAAAACGTATGATAACCAAGAATGTCATACTGCGATAAGTCTACATAGAAAATCAACTAAAGGCATACAATATCTCAAGAATCTCATAGCATCAAAAGAATGTCATATTCTTTATTTAATTCACCAAGCCACAATAAAATGACATACATATCAACGCCCATCGTAAATGCTGGTGAAGCATAAATTCCAGAAATCACAAAAGTTAACGACACACAAATTCTAGAAATCATCAACAAGAAATCCAGAAAACACAAGAAAGAGGATGGCCAATCCTATAAAAATGAGCCGGAGCTCCTCTTGATAGGGTATAGTCCCCCATTGCGGACTTTGAGCCGAAGCTCCTCCTGATGAGCTGAAGCTCCTCCTGATGAGCCGAAGCTCCTCTTGATGAGCCGAAGCTCCTCCTGACAGGGTATAGTCCCCCATTGCAGACTTTGAGCCGAAGCTCCTCCTGGTGAGCCGAAGCTCCACGAAGTAAACAAGCATCGACGCACCTAGAAAGATACGCCTCATGCATAAATTGAGACGAAGCTCAATAAAAAGAAATACAGTCCTTCACACGGACAAAGAGACATCGCACATTGCTAGTCTAAATCACAAGAATGATCGTCATGATCATAAGGAAGTGTCGATTACACTAAGCTAGTAAATATAAGAGTTTAGCTTCATGTCCCATAACCACTTGCTTAACTCAAATATTTACGAACAAATTGTAGATCTCCACTAGAAAATTGTCACAAGAGTTTCAATCGAACAAGTCCATAAATTAACCGACGAAGTAAATGCAAGCGTTTCATTCCACTTGTTTTGCTAAGCCGTTTAATTAGATTTTCTCATACGAATGAGGTAAAGGTTTGTATATACTAATAGATTGGAAAACGGTTTTTAAGAATCGAGCTTTGATATTGAAAATAGAGTTGAAATCGTTTTGATGAAGAAGTTTTGATATTTAATACTAGTATAGAAAACCTTTATATTAGGAAGTGACAAATCATAGAAGTGATTGTAGAAACAATCAATCATAAAAATTCACATTCGAAGACGTGAATAAAATCCAAAGAAATCAATATCAAATCCCTTAAAATGGATATTTCCAATAATTCCCAAAGAGAATGTCATCGAAGTCGGTAATAAATGATAACAACAAAAGGGAGACAACACGAATCGATTAAAGTTGGAAATTCAACAAAATAGATAATATAGGCATAATAGGCAAATAGGAGTAGGTCGGTATACCGTTATCAGAGCTCGGTCGACCGGACATTGTTCTGAAAAATTCTCGGGAAGCAGGTCGGTCGACCGGACTTCCTGGTCGGTCAGCCGGAGCCAATATTCCTGCACTCCCAAAACAGAGGCAGGGAAGTGCTCAAGTAGCAGGTCGGTCGACCGGACCCTGCATTCGGTCGACCGGAGCCAGATTTCCAGCACTTCTTGCCCTATCAATGAATACCAATTCTTTCCAAATCAAAAGCAATAGCACATGAATACTTGTTAGGAGTTCAAACCCAACATCAATGATAATCATAGACTAAGATGTGAGATAAAAATCTCACCTTTTCACAAAAACAATGAAGAAGGAGCTTGAAAGCAAAGGGAGAATCAACCACTCTTCAACACAACCCAAATGAGCTTGAATCTATGCTCAAAAGAGAAACATTTCCTAAATTAGGTTTAGGGAATTTTCTGAAATTGAAAGGAGAATGGGTTGGAGAAGAAGAAGGAGATGCTTACCAAAGGGTTCTCTTTGAATTTGGGGGTAGAAGCTTGAATTTGCTATTGAACTAGGGCTTAGGAATTTCCATTTCCAATCTTTTCCCCCATTATTCTCTTGAGCTTGAGAGAGTTAGGAAATGAGGAATGAATGAAGAGAAGTGGAGAGGGGCTGGGTTGATATAACCAGAATTGGGCAAATGGGCTGAACCCAAACCCAAAGCCCTATGTGAAAAAGTAGCAAAATTCTACTAACTCCAAACATATCTAAGCTTATACTCAAAAAGGTCGCAAATGGCATTTTGAACTCAATGGAAGTGGTCTCAAGTCCTAATTTGACTGTTTGCAAAAAGTAGCTTTTCGGACTTCAATCCGATTAACGATTCTATATTTAAATAAAATATTTAAATATTCAATCGTAGAATATGCGGGTTGTTACAGACTCCCCTCCTTAAAGAAATTGCGTCCTCGCAATACTTAAGAAGAAAATAAAGAGTAACAACCATAAAAGCATATCAACACAAAAGAAAATTTGAAATACGAAGTTCACTATAAAGAGCACAAAAGAGTAAGTCCGAAGGTTTTCGTTCGATGAATTCTCTAGATTTCCCAAGAGAAATCCTTGGGATTTGAGAACCATAGAACTCACACAAAAAGAACATCTTTATTTCGAAGGCGCTCAACCCTCGAAGAAATGATGCGAATAGAATGTTGCTCATAAGTCAAATAGGTGAAACTTCTGTTTCATCAATAACACCGGGCTCAAAAAAATAAAAATCGGAATCCAAAAGGCATTTCCGTAAAATAAAAGACGTGGAAAACATCATGAATAGTAGAAAATTGAACCGGTGCAACGGCGTAGCACAAAAGCGGTACGCCCAAGAAAGTAGAAACTCGAATAATTTAGAACAACGGCGTAGTATAATAACGGTATGCCAGATGAACCAAAACACAATACAATTCGGAACACCGACGCAGTACAAACGGTACGTCAAATGAACCGAACTCCATAAAAGAACATCGGACGCTAGTCCATAAAAGAAATGAGACGAAGCTCAAATAAACGAAGTATATCGAAACGTCCGATGAACTTGGTATTCCATACGGACATCATCAAAGAAACAACCACTTGTTTTTTACGACTAAGTGCATTGGCAACATGATTTCCCTTCTGGGAATAAAAAGAATATCAAGATCATAAGATGCCAGGAACTCGAGTCAACATGAAGTTCCTTATGAGAAAATAAATATTCCAAAGATTTATGATCGAGGTGGAGAACAAATTTCTCCCCCAAAAATGATGATGCCAAACTCTAAAAGCGAAAAAAATAGCCGCGAGCACTAGATCATGAGTGGCATACCTAGTCTCGATAGGCTATAACTATTTAGAAGAATAAATGATAGCATGTTCTCTTTGGCTAGAGAACGGCATCCAAACCAATACGATATAGCATTGGTACAAAAGATAAAATCTTGGTTCCCAACGGGAATAACAAGAATTAGGAATATTGAAAAGAAAGAGTTCTTTTAAAATAATCTTCTTTCCCGAAAAGCTAAGACTTTCAAAATTACAATTATCTTTATGTAATAATTATTTTTAGAAAAATTTACTTATTCCAAATCAATTTACTGTGTCTGTTTGTCTCATCAAAGAGTTTAGGAGATTCCTATCGATAACGTTGATCAAGCGCATCGACCAAAATTCTTAAAGCACACAATGAGCAATACAATCACAAAATCATCTTCAAGATAATAAACATGTTTCTTAAAAACTTTTAAGAATATTCTTTGCTCGTTTAAGAGAAAAAATCAAATTGTACTTATAAATAAATCTTATGAAAAAGATTTGCAAAATTTTAAATTTACTGTTTTCATCCAAAATCAATATATACAAGAATGGAGTCATCGAGATTGTAGAATACTCGATTCACAAAATGGATGAAATAAGCTGGACAAACTGAATGACACAATAAGTCATTCATAAGTTTCATAACGAGTGCGGAATGCGGTAAATGGAATGCTAACTCCCGCAACTCGTAGCAAATGAAAATCAGTTGCAAGGTCGAGCTAAAAAGATCTTATCACCACTCAAAAGATTGCTTAGGTGATAATCCTAAAACAAACTCAAAAATACCGGAAAATTCTCAAACTACATGAATGAGAGAAATAACACTTTCCTCATCATGTGAGCTTAAAGAATAAAATGATGCCATCGAATTGGAATCAAAATCACAAAGGAAAAACAGAAATCTGCTTAACAGATTGAAAATGTCGAAGATGAATAGTCCACACGGGACAAAGGATATGGCTTCATAATAATTAAGCAAATCCTTACAAAAGTCAATTTCGAAGCATAAGTAAAAATCGGCTCGGAAAGAAAAATCACATAAAATAATTTCGACATCAATAAAAAGCAAATTGAGTGTTGCGGACCCACCAATCCGGATTCGCAATCCTCAAAGAAGTCATCAAGCCCAGAAATGTTTAAAGAAAAAGAATCACAAGTTCTTTTGTTAAAAAAATGGTGAGATGAACCCATATCAAAAAGAACTCAAATAAGATAATCACAAAATAAATGTCATCAAGGATAGAATGGATACCTTGACTAAGAGAAGAGTTGCTAGGGACTTGCAGCTTTCCTTCTCTCTTGCTGAGACGTTTGGGACACGAAGATATATAATGATCCGCACTTTTGCAATAGCGGCAAGAAATAGGCCTTGGACACCTATTTATATGATGGTCCTTAGAGCCACAATTGTAGCATTCTCCACGATTAGGGATGGGAGTCTTTGCTATAGAAGTCACTTGCTTCACCCTCTTGTTTGGATTAGGACTCTCGAACTTAATAAAGGGATGCCTCTTCTTATTGACACCCACAATCTCAACATCGCTTTCTCTATCGGCCTCTTCAAGTCGAAGAGCGATATCTATAAGCTGATCGAAAGAAACCTCGAGTTTTAGGAGTAATGGCTACTTAAGATTCTTATTCAAGCCATAGACAAATCTCTGGTTCTTCTTCAACGGGGTGTTAATGTATTCGACCTCGTATTTAGAAAGAGATTCGAAAGATGCGACGTAGTCCGTCACAGAAGATTCACCTTGAACAAGGTCGATAAAACGCCGGGCCAAAGTTACTTTTTCAGCCTCCAGCACAAATTTCAATTCGAATCTTTCCCGGAATTGCTCCCAAGTGAGATCCGCTTCAACGATTTCAGAAATAAGAAGCTCATACCAATACAATGCTCTTTCTTGGAGCAAGCTAGAAGCCACTTGGACTCGATGTAGATCAATAAGGTTCATGCGAGAAAAGATGCGATCGCATGATTTGAGCCAAGCTTGAATTTCAATAACACTCTCGGATCCCTTGAATGGCCTTCCACCCAAATCGGCATAATCTCTACACAATCGTGCAAAACCGGATCGAGGATGAGTAGGCTCTGGAATGGGTCCGATAGCTTGAGCATTCTTAACAAGATCTAGAAGCTGCTGGGCAGACATAAATACTCCCTCCTGAGGAGTAGTACTGGATTGACCGACGTTGGTACGGCCAGATCTAACCATTTCTCTTTTTTAAGAAAGAAAGAAAAGAGAAAAAGGTTAATCTCAGAATGAATATCAAACAAACTTGATTGATAAAACAAGGAATCATAAAATGAAATAGGATAGAACAGTACGAAGACCCGAATCAAATCCTATGGCACGATTCCTAAGAAAGACTTAGGACAATGATCCTTGCTAGATTATTCTACATTGTTCCGAAGTTTGGCTCTGATACCAAGCTGTGATGCCCCACCTCTATACCCACGCTAGCCAAGGACACTATGGGGTAATGCCGTCAACTAGCGCGGAGAATAAGGCTGTTGAGGAGCGACCATCTGTGTAATTTCTTTGTGCGAGTACCGATATGCCAGATTAAAAATATAACTTTTCATCTCAAGAGGAAATCCGACATACAGATACAAACTCAAAACTACTACACAGTGGCTATATGGACCCCGGAAACAAATATAGAAATAAGCATAACATAAATCAGTCACAGGCAATTCATATCACAAAGGCGGAAATAGATATGAGTTTAACACATGAAAGTGTACATCAGAGTAGTGGTCAAATAAGATCCACAATAACACGAAAGAATAGATACAAGTGCTTGCCAAAAGAATATGTATACATCAAGGAGTATAATCTCAAATGTATACAACAAAAACTACTAAACTAGAGTAGTTAGCCAAAAGTCAGATGATGGTTCCATATAGGAAGTCATGAAGAAGCACCTGTAAAATCTCAGTCTGACCCGAGTATTATTTAAGAAGAAAATAATAAACGGATCAGTCTAGCTATAATTATCAGATAAAATGAGATAAGAAGAGATATAATAAAAACGTATGATAACCAAGAATGTCATACTGCGACAAGTCTACATAGAAAATCAACTAAAGGCATACAATATCTCAAGAATCTCATAGCATCAAAAGAATGTCATATTCTTTATTTAATTCACCAAGCCACAATAAAATGACATACATATCAATGCCCATCGTAAATGCTGGTGAAGCATAAATTCCAGAAATCAATATCCAGAAATCACAAAAGTTAACGACATACAAATTCTAGAAATCATCAACAAGAAATCCAGAAAACACAAGAAAGAGGATGGCCAATCCTATAAAAATGAGCCGGAGCTCCTCTTGACAGGGTATAGTCCCCCATTGCGGACTTTGAGTCGAAGCTCCTCCAGATGAGCCGAAGCTCCTCCTGATGAGCCGAAGCTCCTCCTGACAGGGTATAGTCCCCCATTGCGGACTTTGAGCCGAAGCTCCTCCTGGTGAGCCGAAGCTCCACGAAGTAAACAAGCATCGACGCACCTAGAAAGATACGCCTCATGCATAAATTGAGACGAAGCTCAATAAAAAGAAATACAGTTCTTCACACAGACAAAGAGACATCGCACATTGCTAGTCTAAATCACAAGAATGATCGTCATGATCATAAGGAAGTGTCGATTACACTAAGCTAGTAAATATAAGAGTTTAGCTTCATGTCCCATAACCACTTGCTTAACTCAAATATTTACGAACATATTGTAGATCTCCACTAGAAAATTGTCACAAGAGTTTCAATCGAACAAGTCCATAAATTAACGGACGAACTAAACGCAAGCGTTTCATACCACTTGTTTTGCTAAGCCGTTTAATTAGATTTTCTCATACGAATGAGGTAAAGGTTTGTATATACTAATAGATTGGAAAACGGTTTTTAAGAATCGAGCTTTGATATTGAAAATAGAGTTGAAATCATTTTGATGAAGAAGTTTTGATATTTAATACTAGTATAGAAAACCTTTATATTTTGAAGTGACAAATCATAGAAGTGATTGTAGAAACAATCAATCATAAAAATTCACATTCGAAGACGTGAATAAAATCCAAAGAAACCGATATCAAATCCCTTAAAATGGATATTTCCAATAATTCCCAAAGAGAATGTCATCGAAGTCGGTAATAAATGATAACAACAAAAGGGAGACAACACGAATCGATTAAAGTTGGAAATTCAACAGATCAAATAGCCCATTCAAGCCCATTATTCAATAACAAGGAATATCACAATTGGGCTGGGCGTTATCACAATATATATACAAGTCCACTGAAATAAACGAAAGCACACAACACTACATACAAAATGTTATACAGAAATACTACAGAACCTATGTGAGTATCACAACACTCCCCCTCAAGTTGGTGCATACTCATTCATCATGCCCAACTTGTTACACAAAAATTTAATCCTTGCTCCATTCAAAGCCTTGGTGAACAAATCAGCAATCTGGTCACTCGATCGAACATGCTTCAGGTTAACTATTCCAGTTTGCACCTTCTCCCTGATGAAGTGACAGTCCACCTCAATATGCTTCGTTCTCTCGTGAAAGACTGGATTGGTAGCGATGTGAACAGCTGCTTGATTGTCACACCATAAGTCAACTGCTGTCACATTATTCAATTTCAGCTCAGTTAACAAGTGACTTAACCACAATAACTCAGCAATTGCGTTGGCCATAGCTCGATACTCGGATTCAGCACTTGAGCGAGACACAACAGTTTGCTTTTTACTTTTCCATGACACTAGATTACCTCCAACAAACATGCAATACCCCGAAGTTGACTTCCTATCTGATTTAGAGCCAGCCCAGTCAGCGTCAGTAAATCCCTCTATTCTGTTATGACCATGATTCTTGTACTCAATACCTTGACCTACAGTCCCCTTCAAGTAGCACAAAATCTGTTTAAGAGCATTCCAATGATTTACTGTAGGTGCATTCATGAACTGGCTAACCACACTGACTGGAAAAGCTATGTCAGGCCTCGTCACTGTCAAATAGTTCAACTTGCCAACTAACCTTCTATACATTTCTGGATTATCAAATAACTCTCCTTCAATTGTTAACCCATGATTAGTATCCATAGGAGTTGTGCATGGCTTTGCATCTGTATGTTTTGTTTCTGACAGCAAATCTAACGTATACTTTCTCTGTGTCACAAAGATATGTTCACTGTCTCTGACTACTTCAACCCCTAAGAAGTACTTCAGCTCTCCTAAATCTTTAGTATGAAAATGAGCTTGAATGAATTTCTTCAGATCACTAATACCCTTCTCATCACTCCCAGTTATCACAATGTCATCAACATAAACAACCAAAAGAATTATTCCCTCATGTGAACTTTTATAAAATACAGAGTGATCAAGATTACTCTTCACTATACCAAACTTTTCAATCACTTGACTAAACTTGCCAAACCACGCTCTTGGGCTCTGTTTCAACCCATATAAACTCTTTTTCAGCCTACACACCTTTTTTTCCTCCCCCTGAGCCACAAAACCAGGTGGTTGTTCAATATACACCTCTTCTTTTAAATCACCATGTAGGAAAGCGTTTTTAATATCTAACTGATGCAATCTCCAACTATGTGTGGCTGCCAATGATATAAACAACCTAATCGAGGTCATTTTAGCTACAGGGGAGAATGTCTCACAATAATCAGTGCCATAGACCTGTGCATACCCCTTAGCCACTAAACGAGCCTTATATCTAGCGATTGAACCATCTGGATTTACTTTGACATTAAAAATCCATTTACACCCAATCACTTTTCTGTTTTCTGGTAATTGAACTAACTCCCATGTATGATTTTGATCTAATGCTTTAATTTCTTCTAACATAGCCATTTTCCACTCAGATTTGGATAGTGCTTCCTTTACAGTCTTAGGAACCATAATTTTGTCAATTTTAGATACAAAAGATGAAGCCCCTTGATTTAATTTATCATCTGACACATATGATGAAATAGGATATGTACATTTACGTTTACCTTTTCGAAGAGCAATAGGAAGATTATCCACATTAGAGTCTGGTCTTGAAACCTCACTACCATCAGTACCTTGTCTTGAACCATCACCAACATCTGTTTGCATGTTCACTTCATTTTCCTGTGCAGCATGAATATTTTCTTCATCATTTTGTTTACCTTCCTGGAACAGATCAGCATAATAAAATACAGCATCTTCCTCTTCATTTCCTTCCTTTTGTCTCTGTTCTTTATTTGCAATTTCACTAACTGTTGAAGAGAAATAGGGAACATCTTCGACAAATGTTACATCAATTGATACCACATACTTGTGAAGACTGGGACAAAAGCATGTATAACCTTTTTGAAGTCTCGAATATCCAACAAAAATACACTTCAATGATTTTGGATCTAGTTTAGTTAATTGTGGGTTCACATCCCTCACATAGCACACACAACCAAAAACTCTGGGTTTAACTGGGTATATTGTCTTATTTGGACATAAAACTTGAATAGGAATTTCATAATCTAATACTGTTGATGGCATTCTGTTAATCAAGAAGCATGCTGTACTAACTGCATCTGCCCAAAATACTTTAGGAACATTCATCTGAAACATAAGTGATCTTGTAGTTTCAATAAGATGTCGATTTTTTCTCTCTGCCACTCCATTTTGTGCTGCTGTATCAACACATGATGTCTCATGAAGTATTCCACGCTCAGCCATGTAAGTACCAAATTGACTAGACATGTATTCTTTTGCATTGTCACTCCTTAGAACTTTGATTGATGCATTAAACTGATTTTTAACTTCAGCACAAAACATAGAAAATATAGAGAAGATTTCTGATCTATTTTTCATTAGATACAACCAAGTTACACGGGTATGATCATCCACAAAAGTTACAAAATACCTATATCCTTTCTTTGACATAGTAGAAGAAGGTCCCCATATATCCGAATGTATTAGATCAAATGCAGATGAAGATCTCTTATTTATTCTAGGACTCAAACTTACACGATGATGCTTAGCAAAATGACAAGACTCACAATCTAATTTAGATACAGAATTAAATTGTGGACAAAGTCTTTTAAGCAATACAAGTGATGGATGCCCTAACTGATAATGAGCTTTAAGAGCAGAATCAATACTTGAACATGTGACATGATCAGGAGATGTCACGTTGAATGTATATAATCCTCCACTTTGTTGTCCCTTACCAATAACTTGATTCGTCACAAGATCCTGAAACAAGCAATAATCGGGGAAGAAAGATATGTAACAATTAAGACTGCGAGTGATTTGACTCACAGATATCAAATTAAATGATAAACTTGGTAAATATAACACTGAATTCAATGGCAAACGAGAATGCAAATCTACACTTCCAGATCCTTGTACATAAGTCTTAGAACCATCAGCTAGTGTAACAGCATGTGGTGACTTATTCAAGTGAATATCAGAAAATAAGCTACGATTACCTGTCATATGATCAGTAGCACCTGAATCTATGACCCACTTAGTTGTTTGCTTTTCATCATTAGTAGCTTTAGCAACTGTAGTGACTGAAAGAGAATTTTGACTTTGAGTATTGTCCTTCAAACCTTCCTGGTATTTCACATATTTATTATACTCATCAGTAGTCATCAGCACCGTTTTATTTGAATTGGAGTTATTGTTTGCCATTGAGATTTTATACTGCAGTTTCCTGCACTCAAACTTCGTATGCCCAGGCTTCTTGCAATAAGCACAGAACTTCCCTTGACTTCCAGATTTACTTTCTTGAGCACCTTTATTTGAAGAATTATTCCAGAATTGCTTGTTATCAGATTGTGAACTTGATCTCTGAGATCCATAATTCCTGTTACTAATTAATGCACTATCACTTGGCGTACTTGGATTTTGGACACCTTCAGTTCGTAGAATTCGACTAAACACCTCTTTCAAAGAAGTAACATCAGATCCAGATAAAATTTGTGATTTCGCAGCTTCAAAATCAGGTGTTAATCCCGCAAGAAAACTCATTATCGCCATTTGTTCTCTCTGCTGCTGTTGAATTTTAACATCAGGACTCAGAGGAAGCAACAGATTCAATTCCTCATATACTTTCTTAAAATTCATAAAATAACTTGTTAACGTTTGCTCCTGCTTTTCTGCTCTATAGAAGGATTTACAGACATCAAACATTCTTGTCAAATTACCTTTTCCTGAGTACAAAAACTCCAAATATTCCATCAACTCCTTCACGTATTCACAATGATCTACTAAACCAATTACCTCAGTATCAATCGAGTTTCGGATCTGAAGAAATAAGCGAGCATCATCTCGTAGCCACAGCAAATCTTTCTCTTCTTTTGAATCAATACTCGGTGGATCTTCAAGTAGATGATTCCCTTTGTCAATACTCCTGAGATAAAGACGAATCGTCTTGCTCCAATTCAAGTAGTTTTGATTATTCAATTTGTGATCAGTGATTTTCGGCATCATCTGAACCGCATCGTGAATAACCTTGTTTTCCCCCATACTGTTGATTCAAACCAATTTGAGATTTGACTTGACGATCAAACAATCAATTTAAAATGAAGAATTGAGATCGATTTATTCATGGCTCTGATACCATGTTAACAAATGCACCAGAAAATGAAAAGAAGCGCACGAAAGTCTTTCGTTATTCACTAAGAAGAAAGTATTTATACAACAGATCAAATAGCCCATTCAAGCCCATTATTCAATAACAAGGAATATCACAATTGGGCTGGGCGTTATCACAATATATATACAAGTCCACTGAAATAAACGAAAGCACACAACACTACATACAAAATGTTATACAGAAATACTACAGAACCTATGTGAGTATCACAACACAACAAAATAGACAATATAGGCATAATAGGCAAATAGGAGCAGGTCGGTCGACCATTATCAGAGCTCGGTCGACCGGACATTGTTCTGAAAAATTCTCTGGAAGAAGGTCGGTCGACCGGACTTCCTGGTCGGTCAACCGGAGCCAAAATTCCTGCACTCCCAAAACAGAGGCAGGGAAGTGCTCAAGTAGCAGGTCGGTCGACCGGACCCTGCATTCGGTCGACCGGAGCCAGATTTCCAACACTTCTTGCCCTATCAATGAATACCAATTCTTTCCAAATCAAAAGCAATAGCACATGAACACTTGTTAGGAGTTCATACCCAACATCAATGATAATCATAGACTAAGATGTGAGATAAAAATCTCACCTTTTCACAAAAACAATGAAGAAGGAGCTTGAAAGCAAAGGGAGAATCAACCACTCTTCAACACAACCCAAATGAGCTTGAATCTATGCTCAAAAGAGAAACATTTCCTAAATTAGGTTTAGGGAATTTTCTGAAATTGAAAGGAGAATGGGTTGGAGAAGAAGAAGGAGATGCTTACCAAAGGGATCTCTTTGAATTTGGGGGTAGAAGCTTGAATTTGCTATTGAACTAGGGCTTAGGAATTTCCATTTCCAATCTTTTCCCCCATTATTCTCTTGAGCTTGAGAGAGTTAGGAAATGAGGAATGAATGAAGAGAAGTGGAGAGGGGCTGGGTTGATATAACCAGAATTGGGCGAATGGGTTGAACCCAAACCCAAAGCCCTATGTGAAAAAGTAGCAAAATTCTACTAACTCCAAACATATCGAAGCTTATACTCAAAAAGGTCGCAAACGGCATTTTGAACTCAATGGAAGTGGTCTCGAGTCCTAATTCGACTGTTTGCAAAAAGTAGCTTTTCGGACTTCAATCCGATTAACGATTCTATATTTAAATAAAATATTTAAATATTCAATCGTAGAATATGCGGGTTGTTACAACTACACACGTACTTGTCTATATATAATAGGAATACTTGGTTTTGAAGCTTTTAAATTTACGTGGATGCCCTTTTATAAATATGCAAGAACTAGGGATATTTTTGTCAAACCTCTCACGTTTCGCACAGAATAAACCCCTTTTCTATTGTTCCAATTATAGATTTTCATTCATTCATCAATTATGATTTCATTTGCATCTTCGAGCTGTTTGTTTTAAGATAAAATGCTAATACGAGATGGCGACATGCTAAAACTACTTGATATTCACGATGGTGACCAATTTTGTCTGCGCAACTTCACAGAACTGTCACTAACGGAGGGCGGAGTAATCCATTGCGAATACAATTTGGATCGGCAATGCTAATTTTTTAAAGATCGTTGAGAAAAAGGCTAGGATTATGTTTTTTTAGAGAGGTAATTTTAATTTCAAATCACTAATTCATTCTTGATTTCAAAATTTCTTCTAACTGCCTCATTGTATTGCAGTTAGCCATTTATAAAATAAACCCAAAATCTCAAAACCCTACAAAATGAATTCCGAGCTTAGTCTCATGGAGCAACAACCTCGAACGTCTTCAGAAACAATGGATACAGATGTTAGAGATACTCCCAGCATCATCGTGGATTATGCCGGGTTTAACGATGGATCATTGACGGAGGCTGCAGCTGCGTTGGCAGTCGAAGAAGCAGCGGATAAAGTGAAGGGTCCTTGGTCTCCGGAGGAGGATTCGGTGCTTAGCAACTTGGTTGAGAAATTTGGAGCAAGAAATTGGAGTTTGATCGCGAGAGGGATTAATGGCAGGTCTGGAAAATCTTGCCGCTTGAGATGGTGTAATCAACTTGCTCCTCATGTTAAAACAAAGCCTTTTTCAGGTACTTCTGAAATTTTCTTGAATTTTGAGTTACAGTGTTTCATCATTGATCCCAATTATGCGTTTCTTTTATTTTTGAGCATCAAGGGTTTATTTTTGGTAGAAACAAGGGTAGTGAAAATTTAGATTTTGACTGGCAATAATCTAATCATGTGATGATATACAAACTTAGGAGCATTAGATATGACCTGTATCATTAACCTATATTTTGTATTCTTTTTTTCCTTTTTCTTTTCACGTTGTTATGCAAATTTCATTTTTGAAATATTAACAGAGTGAAAAAAACAAAAATGGATTGATTTAACCATATATTAAGAAGAATGTGTTCATGCCAAAATGTAGCAAATGGCCGACTGCTATTGAAAATCTATGATTTGCAGAAATATATTTGCTTGACTTGGAGATATATGAAGATTGATTGATGTATGGCACCTAACTTGCCATTGTTTTAAACAATCTAAATAAACTTATTACTGTTTTGATGCATAAGTTTGGAAAAGGATAAAGAAGAATTCAACAATGGACAAGAATAAGATGGCAATTATTAATATTTTCCGATTATAAGGAAAAGATGAAGATTCTTTAGATCTATCATACGCAGGTGTGTTCAGTATAGACATATTTGGTTGATTGTGTTTTTGATGCTTGATAGTTTGCTAACTAGAAAGATCGAGAATATGATATAATATTTGGATATTTAAACAATATATGCATACTGTGCAAGAATATTTATTTTTTAGTGAAAGCGTTATTTTGAATAAGCCATCACACTGCAAAAAAATATTGTATAATGCACCAAGATCAAAAGTTAACGTCTTACATGGTATTATTTTTGTTATCGAAAAATGAAGAACACATTGTACAATGTACAGTAATGTATCATTTAAGCTATTTTTAGTCCAACGCACAACTTTCATATTATACTGAAGCCGATTAAATTCTAGTATAATATTAGATACAGGTAGAGAGTTGTATTGTCAAATAAATTACTGATTATTATTTAGTTGGCTAACATACATTTCGAAAGACAAAACATATCTGTTTTTAATTACGTATCAGTTCAAACTTCTCTTCTTGTTGAATATTTAGAGATTTTATAAAGACCTTTTTTTTACTCATCTTCGAATTATAACAATTCTCTATGAAGAAAACTGATCGAATTTTGTATTTTCACAAACAACTTTTTTTTCTTTTTTCTTTTTTCTTTTTTGTCTTTTTTTGTGTTAAGAAAAATACATTTGTGTTTATTGTGTTGAGAAATTTCTGTTTGGTTTTTGGACGTACCTAAGACTCAAAATAACCAATGGGATGTTCAAACTATACTTGCAACTGCATTATTGTTAGTATAATTATTTTTTGAAGCTATTTTTTATCCTTAACATGCTGATATCATGCATATTACAAGCACCTGTCCAATGCCCCTTCAATGCATGGTTGGTCCAGATAATTTCATTTGTGCAGTGTATCCACTTTATTCTCCTTTCGTGTACATGTCAATAGCGTACAGAGTTTCAACTTCGTCTATTTTGATTGTGCCTTCTGTGTTTGTTTGGCTTCAATATTAGATCTGTAAGTTATCTTCCCTAAATATTACCTTGGATTGTTATATCGACTTGATTAGAGCTATTGGTTTACAACCATGACAAAATCACAAATATTAAAAAAATTGAATTTTGTAGCATGCATTTTTAGCTGATTAATTATCAGCTTGTCCATACTAGGGTTCTACGTCGTCCCCAGTTGGCTATTAAACTTTCTTTGGCTTACACTTACACAGTTTGTACCACAAGAAGAATAAACAAACCTAAAACAATCTAAATAATTCAAAAATATGAACTCCATATTTACTCTTTGACTCTAAAACTTATGTAGCATATCAGTGAGAAGAAATAGCAGAGATGAGCGACCTATTAAGCCATGTTTTCCAACTCTTTTTCCTTCCTAATCTGTCTTCTATAGACCCATTCTCACTTAACTTCTTGCACATAACAAATTTTCTACTTCCATCACATCCAATAGCCTCTGAAGACTTCAATATTCTGCCAGTATAGTAGCAATGAAGGTAGAATTTGTTCGATTTATTATCAATCATGGGGTGTCTCCCTTCACACGATCATAAACTTTCAGCACACCGATGAATAACTGACCCAACCAATTCTTCTTCACCCACAGGCATTATTATCGGCCTCGAACTTTCTTCCATAACAATAGTAATGAGTATTCGACTAATATGCTTTTGCTGCTTCTTTCTCAACTTACTCAGAAATTTAGACATTTTGGAGATTAAAAAAATAGTTTACTGAGTAGTTAGAGAATATTAATGGTTAGTAGTAGAGAATCGGCTATTTATAGTGATGAAAAGATACCCTGGTAAGCTAATTAAAATCCGGTCTAGTTAGGCTGCTGTTGTATTTATTCTGCACAAGGCAATAACATTATGGCTCTAAAATCATTTGTTTCTACTCCTAAATCCGGTCTTAGCCTGTAGCCAACAAGGTGTTTGTTGATATTATAATGTGATTTCTCCTCTTATATGTTGATGTCCAGATATAATTTGGAAAACTAATTCACTCAAAAGGTTTTTACGTGATGCCTAGTTATAATATACACATATTATACTAATATATAATCAAATGGATTAAGTTTGTAACTTTTCCTACATTAACATGGAATCATCAACGGCCAACTGAATTACCGTAGTAATTAATTATGAGTGTGTGTGACAGGTGTTGATGTAGTCAAGGAAAAGTTATTGATAGCTACAGATCGACCTTCACGGCGATCCTCTCATTACGAGCTTCAGATAAAATAATCCAAAGCTAGCCAACAAGGAGATCATTCGTTAAAATATCAGAAGGAAAGGTACCTTTCTCTTTATTAGTTTAACATCCAGATGGACCTTCTGTTTGGTAATTACTTAAGACATTAATTGAGGCTAGTTGTCCTTTTATACAAACTCACATAGCATCTTATGTTATGGAACAACTGCCCTATGAAACTTTAACTGCAGTATCTTTAATTTTACTTTAGGGCAGATGTTCATTTATATCCTTGCCCATTCTCTGTAAAAAAAACGATGGACATCATTATAGTAAGTCGCTCCTTAAAAAAGGATGGACATTAATTTAGGCTTTTAACATGTTCTCCAAACAGGTGAAAACTCAAAATATTATTTTTCTTTCAGAATCTGATGAAATATAAGGAATTTTGAGGGAACATGGCAGCAAACATGAGGTTAGACACAATGACATATATTCAGTTTTCTTTGAAATAAGTCATTAAAAAGGTGAAAGGTATTTGTACCAGTTTTGAACCCATCATGTATCAAACTGCATAAGTCATGTCTGTTATTTTTGTTTACTTACTCATACCATTACATTGAATTGAATATATTTGAGTAGCCAAACTATTTTTATGTGTCCACACTCAAGTGGGTTAATACAGATTGAGTTTATGAAGAGCCAGTTGTGAAACGATATTGTATGTGAAAGTTATGATGTTGTTTTTGCAACTAACTCTACCTAGAGATGAATCAGCAGCTATTTAAAATTATTAATTAATGAATCGGAGGTACAAAATTTCGAAGATTCTTTGATTCTTTTTCGACATTTTATGTAATTTACAGTTAATCTAATATTTGGTACCTTGTTAATAGTTTAATTTGTATATTTTACATTTTCTTCCCAATGGTGTAATTTTCCCTCCAAATATTAAACAATGAAGCTGGGCTTTAATTCATTTAAGCACCCTAAAGGTTGCTGTCACTCCTTGAGTTTGAAATTCAAATGATGACGTCAAACAAATTGTTTCCCCACCTTACAATGTATTTTTAACTTATCCCACTTGTTTAATTTCCATCATTTTAATTGGTAGAGTTAGTAAATTAACCTTGTTGCTTGCACTAACATGACTACATAACCAATGTCTTTATTAACTGACTATTATAAATGGTCATTGTCTGTGTACCTATTCAGTTTGTTCTTGCCTTCTTAATGTATTTTTTCTAACTTTAGTTTGCAACATAGAAACTTTTAAACAGAGTAGGAAGATTAGGTGCCTATTGGTTTAGCTTTTTCCATTAACCTTCAGTCATCCATCTACTAACAATTCATTCAGTTTAATGGGCAAAAATATTAAAAACAATGTTCTTTCTGAAACTCAGGTATGGGTTATTCACTTTAAGGGTGCAGCAGTTTGTTTAATGGTGGGTAGCGGTAATGTGCAGAGCAATGGTGATGTTTCTTGTTTGTGGTGGAGGCAGTGGAGTGATGCGATGATTTGAGTGATTTGTGAAATGAAAAAGGCAGTGTGACAGTGGCAGGCTAGAGGCAGTATTGAACTGCAAGCAGAAGGCAATGGATGGTGGCAGGATTGAAGTGCAGGCAGAAGTGTTGTGGAGTTGTTGAAGTTCTTGGCAGTGAAGTTGCTAGAAGTTGAAGATGGTGGTGCTTGGTTGATGGCAGTAACGTTGGTTTGAGGAATATTGGTTAGCAGTGGTTTGGGAAGTTTGTATGTAGTGTTGGCTTGTGGCAGTCTGATGAGATGATGGTGAGGTAGTATTTGTGCACGGGTATTTGAGGATGTTGAGGTGGTGGCAGGGACTATTGTGGCAGTAGTTTTGTGCAGTGGGTAGTATTTGGCTGAAGTTTTGATGCTGGGTATATTGTTGCACAGTGTGGTTTGTATGTTTAGCAATCAGAACTAAACAATGAAAAAAAAACTATACAACAGTAGTTTGTTTGGCAATGAGATGGTATTGAAGTATTGGGAATGAGGTACAGTGAGGAGTTGAAGGTGGATAGTAAAGAAAATGGTGGATGGCAGAGGAAGTGTTGATGGTGCTGTAGTGAGATGTGGTTTTGGTGGTGCTTGTGGCTTTGGTGTTTTATGGGGATGGCAGTGGTGTATATGGCAGGTGATGGAGTTGTTATAGTGCAGAAGTTCTGATGGTGAAGGTTGGAAGAGACAGTTAGGTGGTAGAGGGATGGTTGTTGTGGTTTTGTGATGGTGTTGTTGATCTATGATAATGGAATGACCAGTGAAGGGGAGTGATGCTAGCTAGTTGGAGGCAGTAGACGGCTGACTATATTGGTATAGGCTATGTGCACAGTGGTACAAGGCAATAGTATTGGTTATGTGCACAATGGTATTGTATTTGATGAAGGAGCAGGAAGTTGAAATGTGGAATGGCAGTAGGTTGGAGGCACTGATGAGGCAAGGATGGATGTGCAATGGGATGGATGTGCAGTGGTTGATTATGGCCAGTGAAAAAAAAGAGCAATATGCAACAATGAAGTGAAGACAATAAAAAAAACAGAGAGCAACATGCAACAATGAAATGAAAATGAATGTATGAACCATTATTTTGTATAGATTATTAACACTTTAATTGATATATGTTTATTTTGGTATTATGTTATTCAGTTTGTATTTGCCATCAAATTTAATTTTGAATGATTGTAATATTGTATGCAATAATTGTTTGTTATAATCAATAATATATATATATATATATGTACACTGTAATAATGGTTTCTGAGAATGGCTTTTTTGCATCAGGTATAAATAGGTGATGCAATAGAGGGATTAGTTTGCATCGGTTGTTATAAAAAACCGATGCAATAGAGGGATTAGTTTGCATCGTTTGTTATAAAAAATCGATGCAATAAGTTACTTTGTTGCATCGGTTTTCATTACAACCGATGCAACATGGGGGCTGTGTTCAAGCAACCAACCATGATATTTTGCATCAGTTGTTAGTAACAACCAATGCAAAAAGGACCATTTGCATCGGTTACAGAACTGATACAAAAGTGGTAAGCCTGTTGCATCGGTTTCATATGCATCGGTTGTTGAACTAATGCAAAAGGGGGGTAAACAACCGATGCAAATGGCCTGTTTTGTAGTAGTGCTTGTAGCACTTCCAAACAAATGCCAACACCTTCCTCCTCCTCCATACTCACGGCCCATCCAAGCTCACCCTCTTTCTCTCACCTTCTCCCACTTCTTACTTGCTAATAATGTTTTCCATGATGTCTTAGGCCCAAAGCCAAAGTTTAAAAGAGATTAAAGAAGATTTGGTTAACTTCTAAAAAAGTTAGAGAGTAATTGGTGGATTAGTGCTTAAGTACTTCCACCATTTTCAACCCTTCTATTTCATCTCAAGCTTAGGAATTTATTTTTGATTATTAAGTGAAACCCTCTCCTCTATTTAAAGGCTTAAAATGGTGAAGCATAAGCTTGACCTCACCTCCTTGGAAGGCTTACCTCCTAACACATCTACTTTATCATATGCTTAATACATGAGCATTTCCATTTATGCACACTTCTCCTTTATATCACTTCTCCTTTAGGCTAATTACCATTATACCCTCTCCATGATAATATCTCTTATCCATCAGAACATTCTAGAACCTTCCAAGCTCATGAAGAGGTGTATGTGTGTTAACTAATTGCTAATGTGTTCATTTGATCATTAGCTTAAGAGTTAAATGTTTCCTTATTTGCACATTTTCCTTATTTGCTCATTATTAAAATATCGTATGACATCATCACATTTAGTTAGCCATAAGCATGAAAATATTTGTATTTGCTAATTACCTCCTTAGTGATAAATTAGATATGCACAAAAAGTTCAAACAACTTTTCTGGAGGAAAAAGCTGTTTATCGATAAAACGATTTTCTGTCACATTATCGATATTTTTCCAAACAATATATTTTTGTAAATATTTTTTCCAAAACAAGTTTACCATCATTACTTATGATTTAAAATAGGGTTAAAAAGCTTATTAAATCATTTTAATAACATTTAAGCCAAGACTCAAATATTTAAATAATTTAGATATTTAAATACGAAGTGTCCGAAATTCCGGGTCGTTGCATTCTCCCCCACTTAGAATATTTTATCCTTGAAACTCCAACATGAGAAACTAAAGCAACGAACACACATCAATACTTATAGTATCTATTATGACCTTCCTCCTCGACCCTCAGAAATCATCACTAATACATCCTTGGTATTCATGTGCCGCAAATCCAAGTGCTAGAGAGGCAGATTATCATGGAGTAAAAGAAAATAAAAATAGAACTGAATCTTACACGAATGGAATAACATATAATAATTCAATATATATATATAGCAGAAATTTTAAATACAATTATCAGAGTTATACATGGACAGTTATAGATACCTGTCCTTACAAATGTGGAATACAACAGTATACAAGTGTGGTGAAAAAGAAGTAATAGTCTATTGAAGAATCTTCTAACTCCATGCTCCGAGCTCTTCCATATTTCTTCTAACTAAACCTGACTACTAGGCTGGCCAAAAAAATAGAGCACCCAGATTTGAAGGAAAGGGAAATAAACTCTGGGTCAGCCAAGGGACTGGTGTGAAAAACTCAAAATACGGATATTTGAAAACAAATGGTATCTCATAAGACCACGCCTGTAACGACCCGTAAATTTCAACTGTTTTAATAACGTAATTAGTTGAAATTTTGCGAAATTTTAAATGATGAAATTTTGAAATAAAAATTTAATATTTGGGATGCGTCTAGTTAAACATAGCAACTGGTAAATTTTCGTCCGAAAATACGAAAGTTTATTTCGCGCGTAAATTCACTTCAATTCAATCAGTTAAAAAGTAATGAAAATAAAATGTTTTCGAAACCTAAATATTTTTACATAGAAAAATTCTAAACCATCTTCTGAGCAAGAAGTCAGTTTGTCGTTTTTCCAAATTCGGACATCTTTTGCTCCGTCGATCTTATTTTTCAGTGTTTTTCTTACATTTTCCGTCGGTAGAAAATTCGAATTTTATAATTCAATCATACCACTAATATCTGAATACCGTTTTGATCGTCTCGTCGTGCTGATCTCTGTGGTATATTTATTTTTGTATTTTGAAGTCCGGTACACAGCTGAATTCACGAAACCGGTAACCGTATCGGTACCGGATCCGTGACCGTTTGATTTCTTTTGCCTTTCAAAATTTTAAACGTGCATCAATCAATTGCTTTAATATTTGTCAGCCCCATCCAAGGTGACAGTTGCCATTCCTTGACCATTTTTGTAAATCAACGTGTAAATTTGTTTACGCTATTCATTTTTGAACGGGCATTTGGACTTTAATACTTTCCTTTGGTTTTAAAACTCGAACGTGCATCCCAAACAAATTTATTGCTCTAATGACTCTCTGAGATCTCGTGCTTGACCATTTTTATTCCCAACAGTTTAGAATTTTGGTTTGTCCTTTCATTTTCGGTCACCTTGCTTCAAAAGAAACGAATATATTCATATCAATCTTCTGTAGCCTGCCATTATTTTCCTCCACCATTTCATATTTTCCCTGCTCTTTCATTTTCCTTGGCAGTTAGCATTCAGCTTTCTTCCCCTCACCAATGCCACCAAACCCAACCAAACTCCTCCACCCTTCCTCACGCATAGCCTAGGAGCCTCGCACCCCACCCACCATCACTGCCCACGGCTCCTCCATCCACCACCTCACTCACGTCCCCTCACCTTCAACCTCCCTCCTCACCATCGCCATCTCCACACTGAGCACCAACAGCAGAAACACCTCGGCCTGCCTACAAACACCACCCGCCTCCTCGCATGCAAGCATCACCGTTCTTCACCTCCTCACCTCTCCTCCTTCGTTGAATTTGTAAGTGAGTATATTTATATACATTACTATATCTATTAGTGTGTATATATATATACACATATACTGTTTACAGAGTATTAGATCCATTGTCAAAAATATTTGGGTAAGTTAGTTGTATAGGTATATGTAGTAGTTGTCTGCATATTTGCTTTGTCTAGGGTCTGCACATAGGTAGGCACATGATTAACCTGCATATGAATACTCTATTGAATATATTAATACTTTAATAGTTAAAATTGCTGTTCTATTTTAAGCTCTGTTCGTATGCATATAGGTTTATGTTATTTTATTTAAGTTTATAATATTTCTTTTTTTTTGTAACGCATGTATATAGTATACGTTTGTGCTTGAGTTATTTTTATATTCGAATTCTTTTGTTTTATAAGTTGTGTAAAAAAAAATTTAAGGCTGTTGGTTTATGCATTTGGGTTTTCGATCGGAAAATCTGTTGATAAAGTAAATATTTTTCAGAACTTTGTATATGTGGCATAGCTGGATGTATCAGCTTATACATTATTTTATATACCTATATAATTTTATGTATGAGTTCATAAAATGGTTGCCCATGTATTTGATAAGGAATATATCTATCCTTCGAAACAATGATTTCAAAATATTTTTGTGATGATATTTTGGGTAATATGGGATAAAATAAAAACATTGATACGTACAAGTTGAATATGTTTAGGAATAAATTTTGGATGTAAATTATATATATATACTTTTATAAAAGTTTATACAAGCAGGCGTTGGCTCGTGATATACTATATTTTAATACATATACATGAAAATTGATTAAGTAAATTATATATAGTTGGTTACAACAGTATCATATATGATGTTCATAACAAATTTATATAAAGTCGTCTGCATACTAAAGCTATTGTTGGATTAGTTGTTATATTATATAAAATTTTACATTTGTTTACGAAGTCGTATAAGATGGTATATTATAATTTGTTAGTAGTATACACATGTTGTTAAGTATACAAGTTCTGTCAATAGTATACTATTAGTATACACTAGATACATTTATAATATGAGTCTGCATTTATATTGTTATATATATGTTGAGTCTAATTTAAAAAGCAATGATTTTGAAATGCGTATATGTATTAAGTTTAAAAATGTGATTGTATTTAGAATATGTCTATATATAGTTATATATGGTTATATACCTATATCCACTTATACCAATTACCTTCGTCAATCCAGTTCATCGCGCCTTACTCTTTACTCGTCAATGTCCAATTTGGTCGCAGCACCTTTTGATTGGCTCGTGTCCATATCAGCGTGCATATCCGTGTCATCTTCTTATCTCTCTAACCTCGGAAGGTGAGCACTCACTCACGATTAACGTTCTTTTATTTATTAAATTTGATTTCAATTGAAACGACAATTGAAATATGCTGCTGTTAGTTAATTACACTTTTTTATATGTTATTACCTGTATCAGTTCACCTGTGACATCTTACACCATTATCTGTTAATTATTTATGCGATGATAATATAGTTGGCTGATAATTGATTGATTGTTGATGTTTATATTGGACGTTAAAATTGTTAATGTTAAAATGATAAATAGTATGAAATTGAACTTGATATAGGATAATTAATTGTTAAATTTGATTAACTGACATTTGTATAATATGATCCCTTTAACTGTTGAATTTATTGACATGTAGGATTTGTTTAATTACATTTTGAATCACTGAATGTATGTTGTTAAATTGATGATGTATGAAATTGTAAATAGATGACAAGTGAAAAATCGTAATGTAATAATCTTTAATCTACATGAAATGATAGTGTAGATTCTAGAAATAATTATGTTAATTCGTACAAATAACAATGCGAATTAATACGGTTATTTCGGGATTATTTGAATTGATGATTGGATTGATATTGATTATTGTTATTGCTTGTTTATTTACTTTGAAACCATCCCTGTTATCACACTGCAAGTTCCCTTTGTTATGTTTTGATTTTGAATTGAATTGGAATCGGGTTGAAATGATAAATACCCAAATTGAACTTTGACCTAGGATAGAAAATTTAATAAAACCCGATTGGTCAATAATTTGATTTAAAATAAAACGAAGATTTTATTTGAATAAATAATATGGTTTTGAAATGAATTTGAAATTTAAATTTTTATGAAAGGAAAATATTAATATTTAAAAATCTGAAACAAAATATAAAAATGAAATTGATGAAAGAATGTTGTTTAATTTGAGAAACGACTGAATTAAGTTTGAAATTATTAAGTTGAAATGATTGAATTAAGTTTGAAATTATAATTAAGTTTGAAATTGTTAAAGTTGAAATGATTTAATAATTAAATTTGAAAGTATAATTAAGTTTGAAATTATTAAACTTTGAAATTATTTAATAATTAAGTTTGAATTATTTAATAATGAATTATTTAATGATTAAATAAAAATTGAATTCTTTAATAAGAAAATTGAACTTTTGAATAAGTGAATTTTACTTCGTAAATAATCGAAATTGAGTTTTCTTTATTAATTAAGTTTTGGAAATTTACTTAAGCAAGTAAATAAGTGAAATTGAATTTCTTTAACAAGAAATAAAATGTGATTTATTGAAATTAATGTAAGACTTGGAATTTAAAGAATTTGATTTGACGAATTTAATTCAATTTGTAAGTTTTGATATAATGAAGTTGAAATTAAGAAATGGATTTAATGAATTGGAAATTAAATAGAATTGATTTGAATGATAAATTTACTTAACGAATATTGAATGAAATCGATAAATGAGTTTAAATTGATTTGAATGTTAAATAAAATTTATTTAAATGATTTCGAGATGAAACTTATATACGAATTTGAATCAATATTTGAATTACTTTTAAATAGAAATTTAAATTGAATTATAAGATTTTGAAATGGTAATTTGGAAGTTTTGAAACGTAAATTATGGAAATTGATTTGGAAAGACAAATGAATTGTTGGTTTACGAATTCTTTTTGAAATTGAATTGATTTGGTTTTGAAATAAATAAACGACCAATCGGTGTAATAATTACGAAAGTTATTAAAGAGACCGGAATTCGGTTATGGATATACTCTCTATCTAAACCGAAAACCACTTTAATAACTATACGCGGAGTGATGATCCAGAATGAAGTGGTTGGAATGATGTACGTGTTGACTGAAGAAAGAGAACGATGATGGATAGCCTTGACACTTGTGTCAAATTGGAAATGACTAAAACAGGAGCTGTGCCGGGCCAATGGAGGATTGATACCTCAAGTGGACACACTTCTTCGAACTACTTATACTTGTTGTCGATTGGTGCACCCTTGATTTTGGGAGTGTTGTTTCACGGTGTTGCGGGCGCTGCGGCGTTGCGTTCTCACCAGTCCAGATCAGGCGAACGGTAGTATCACTACCTTGGGTATAGCCTCATGTGCCTTGTCATACTTATATTCCATTTATGCACGACCACTACGATTTTGATTTGTACCTTTAGTATATGGATTGCCCTCTGGTGACTTCCGGTTTTGGGGAAACTACGGTCTTGTATATGCTTTTGGGAATAAAAATGTGTTAAGGGTGGAATGGGCCATGACTTAACGCTATTTTGATATCTTCTTATATTACTGATAGACATTATCTACTTAGCGTACATTACTACATAGTAGATAGTTTAACGGATCCTTAAAGGATGGTTATTCCAAACATCCTTTGAGTTACTTGTATTTCAATTGCTATTTCACTTGAGTTGGATTTATTAATATAAGAATGTTAATCCTGACTCGAGTGTCTTGTGTTTTGCTTTACGCTCGGGTCAGACTGAGTGTTCCAGTATTCGATGCTCACCTTTGGAGTTGGAGCTTTGCTTGAAGATCCAGCCATCTATTTTGCTTCCAGTATTCGATGATTCCAGTGATGTATTCTGATTTGTATCTGATGTATCGTGTTACTCTTCCGTTGTATCTGGTTTAACTCTGATGTATCGTATTTCTCTTCTGTTGTAAACTCTGATGTATTTTATATATTCATATAGTAGCTTCATGAACTACTATCTCTTTTATTTCCGCTGCACTTATTACTCTGTGTCTGTGATCTGTGATTATTTTATTTACTGTATATGTTCAGTTTTGCCAAATTTAAATTAACAACGCGGTATTTTGAGCAATTCAACTCCGGCATGAGTGTCTTCCTATACACTTATAATGGATGCGAATGGTCCAAAATAGCGGGTCGTTACAACGCCGCACATAAACACGGAACGAGTTAATATCTTATGATATCCAGAACATTTGCTACGCAATATCCGAGAATATTATTTTTAATTATATTCTTTTGAAAATACTTTTCAAATAAACGTATGAATCTTAGCTTAAATTGTTATATTGATTAAGTTCCAACATAGTAGCTACAAAGTAGGTTCTACAATCAAATCCGAAGGAGTTTATTGGAGAATGGATTTCCATACAATGGTAGATAAGGAACTACTTCGCATACAATACATATCTAGAGCGATATACCGGGGATCAACAACCTTTGAAACCTCTGCACCTGGCAAGACCGACCTACCCATAGACCTAACTTAGGGGTGGATAGAAGCTAATATAACATCACCCCGGTCGTAACCGACCTATCCGAGAGCTCTCTTAGCATACACAACATACTCGACATATATAGAGCAATCTAGAAAGGTGATGACTATACCATAATGCTTGCAAACCACATAGCCTTATGGCATGTCATGTTTAAGCCATTTCCGGGTGATGAGGCCCGAGATAATGATTTCCTTTCACATAGCACATTCCACTTTGAATGCCACATTACCAATTCCTTCACACAACTGATTTCTATCAACGTATAACTCCTAAGCTCATATGTCTTAGAAAAGGGTGTTAAGCTAAAAGTAGCTGCCTTCTCCGCCACCAAAGAGATGATACGTTTATAGAGATCAATCAATGTGATTAGAGATGCAATGTCAAACATTCATCCATACAAGTTGTCCTAGAACAAAAAAACCGAAGGAACTCTCCTACCACATCCTGTCGGAAATCACGTCTAGGAGCCAAAATAGGTGCCGTCCTTTTCAACTTAACGGAAATGAAATGTGCACTCTTGGTCGGTTTGTCTACTATAAAAAAAATACTTTCATTTCCTCTACTCATCCTTGGCAATCTACCACTGAAATCCATAGATATAGAATCTCATTTCCACACTGGTATATCTAAAGGCTGAAGTAATCCACCAAGCTTTTGATGCTTGGCTTTTACTTATTGGCAATTTAAGCATTACTTTACCCATAAGCCTATATCCATTCTCATAACTTCCTAAAAGAAAATCCTTTTCATATCTTAATACATCTTAGTTCCTTCGGGATGAATAGTAAAATTCGATCGATGACACTTCCTAAGTACTTCTTTCCTTAGGTCTCCAATATCTAGAACACACAATCATCCCTTCTTTCTCAACCATCGATTTTGATCAAGACAAAAATCCTTCAAATCATCAATCTCAGTTCCATTTTCCTTAAGTACTTCTTTTCTTAAGTCTCCAACATTTGGAACACACAACCATCCCTTCTTTCTTGACCACCCATTTTGATCAAGATAAAAATCATTCAAATCAACAATCTCAGTTCCACTTTCCAATCTTCTAATTCTTTCAACTAACAATGGATCGTGTTTTTCATAGAAGCATTCCTTTCAATCAATACTGCTCAAATTTCCAAGCAAAATAGCATTGCAATACACTGACTAGAACAACCGTCGATCTTAACTGCACACTACAAGTAGTCAATGCTTCTAAATATTTCCACTCCACTAACATCGCCAATACTACATTCTAATGTTTATGCTAAGTGCATTAGCACTTTATTTCCTTTCCTTAGTGTGTACTTAAGTCCAAAATGATAAGCTACTATGAATTCCAACCTCCTCCGTTGTCTCATATACAACTCCTTTTGAGAGAATAAATACCTTAAAGACTTATAATCTGTGAACAACTCGAATCTTTCTCCCAAAATATAGTGTCTCCACACTTTCAAACCAAAGATTACAACTGCCAACTCCAAATCGTGAGTCAACACCTAACTCCATATGGTCAAAGCTTTTGAGAAGCATAGGCAATCACTTTACCCCTTTACACCATCACAGATCATAATCATGTTCTGCATGCATCAGTATACACCACCAGATCTCGATTCCCATCTGGAAATACTAACACAGGTGCATTGGTTAATAAATGTTTCAGCTTTAGGAATGCCTCCTTACATTTATCGGTCCAAACATACTTCACGTCCTTCCTTGTTAGTTTGGTCATAGATGTTGCTATACGAGAGAAATCCTTGATGAACTTTCGGTAATAGCCAGCAAATCCAAGAAAATTCTTTGTCTTAGTCACTATCTCGAGTCACTTCCAATTACAAACAGCTTCTATCTTAGCTTGATTTACCGATAACCTTTTTTATGAGACTACATGATCAAGGAACATCACTTCTTTCTTCCAAAATGACATTTCAAGAACTTTGCTTTTAGTTGATCCTGCCTTAACGTCTCATATTTTAAGTGAGTCTCATGGTCTTGCTCATTCCTAGAATATATCTGAATGCCATCTATAAATACTAACACAAATCTATCCAAATGCTTTCAGAAGATTTGGTTCATCAAACCTACGAAGAAAGTAGGTGCATTAGTTAATCTAAATGGCACCACTAACCACTCATACGAACTATATCTTGTTCAAAACGCCGTCGATGGAATACTCTCTTCTTCCACCCTCAATTGACGGAATTTGGTTGCCAAATCCAGTTGGGAAAATACTTCGGCTCTACTCAACTGATCAAATAATCATCTATTCTTGGCAAAGGATGTCGATTCTTTATCTTCTTTTCATTCGACTTACGACAATCGATACATAATCCCAACTGCCCATCCAGTTTTTTCACGAACACCGGGGCCGCTTCCCAAGGCGATTTGCTTGGCCTTATAAACTTTTCCCTTCTAAGTCCACCAGCTGCACCTTAAACTCCTTCATCTTTGTAGGTGTCATTCTGCTAGGCGGTCTACTTATGGGTTCAGCTCCAGGTACAAGATTTATTCGAAAATCAATAGCTCATTTTGATGGTAGTCTTGTTACTGGCTCAAAGACCTCTGCAAACTCTCCAATGACAAAAACTTAATTCAACTTATCTTCCTCCACCACTGCACCCAACAAAGCACAAACATCAACATTCGAGTCCTCTACTGAGTATATGATTCAATCGCTACTATTTAGGTGTTTTAGTATTATTTTCCTATCTTGGCAAAATATCATAGCATCATATTTGCTTAACCAATCCGTACCCAATATAATTTCAAAGCTCGCAAAATCAAACACATGCAAACTGCAGGCAAATACATGACCTAATAATTTAAACTCTAAATGGTCGCATCCCATCCCAAAAGTTGTATACCCTCCTATCGGATTCACAACCTTTAAGGAAGTAACTGGTATGATGTTTCTAAACTAAGTTTGTCTACCAAACAATATGGGGTAAACGAATGTGATGCACCGAGAAATCAAACATTACTCTAATAGGTATGCAATGAATCAAAAGCGTATCTCCCATCGTAGCTTTTACTTTCTCCTCTACTGTTGGTCTCGAGTTAGCTAGTTCTAAAACAAATACTTTTCCTTTCTCAAACTTAACTAGTTCCTTGCAGTCATTCCTGTAATGTCCTATCTGGTCACAATAGAAGCACTTGATGTTCTTCCTCCCAATAACTTTATTTCCTTCTCCTAAGCGACACTCATTGGCAAAGCATCCCTTCTCATCACACTTGTATCACACAACATCCGCTTTTCCTTTCTTGGCAGCTCCACCCTTTTGAGCTCCCTTTTTCAAAAAGAACTTCCCTTTTTGATTCTACCCACTTTGAGTCTCTACTGCTTTGTTACCACCAAAGAAAGCAAGCATCTCTTCATTCCTCGGTGCCATCTTCACTACCACATCACATGGATCCCTGAGATGCAGCAAGGTTACCCTCGCAAGCTCTGGTCTTAATCCACAGATGAAATTTTCATTTCTCTTAATCCCTGTGTCAACCGTAGCATACCCATACCTAGATAACTCCTTTAATCTTGTTGCATACTCCAACACATTCATGTCTCGTTGCACTAACTCAGCAAACTTTCTAAGCAAAGTTGACTCGGCTATCTTAGACACGAATCTCTCCTCAAATCTCCTTCTGAACTCTGCCTAAGTCAGGTTCTCTTCACACTTCAACAGTAATACTATTCCACCAGTATGCTGAAGCTCCTTGTCACTACTTGGATGTCAATCTTATTTTTTGCTCATCGTTTAGTCCTAAATCAGCGAAAATCCTTTCATAATTCAGCAATCAATTTTCCACCTTGATAACATCCTTAGTTCCAATGAATGGCTTCCCTCCAAGTCTTGCATAATCGTAACTCAAAACAGCATAGTTGTTGATAACTAGAACTTCATGATTTGCTCCTCCAGCATTACCACCAACTAATCCAACTGTAGCTCTGCTTGCATCATGTTGACAAAAAACTGTTAGGTAGCTTCCATAACCACCAGCAGTATTCCAGCACCCACATTAGCAGCTGCTTGTCGACCCAGATTCCTCCTTATATTCGGCCTGACATTTCCATTAGTAGTGGTGCTGACTCCACCAAGATTAACTCTTCCGTTTCCTGCCTCCATATCTTACCTACCTTAAATCTGCATTCGAAACTTAGTAAGATACGGAAGAATGGTCTATGAGAGATGGGAAGAATAGCAAACTGTTAAGTAAATACAAGT
Source organism: Allium fistulosum (assembly GCA_030737815.1). NCBI lineage: Eukaryota > Viridiplantae > Streptophyta > Magnoliopsida > Asparagales > Amaryllidaceae > Allium > Allium fistulosum. The sequence goes on from CM060904.1 coordinate 1,286,861,502, forward strand.
ACGTTACTATAGCATCCCATACCCTAATCTCATTTTCTGATTCATTTGGATTATGTTTTCAAAAACTCTTTTAAATTTCAAAATTCCTTTGTTTTACACCTTTGCTCTCATATCAAGTTGAAACATCATCCATTTTGAGGCTCGAAACTAATCGCTATGGATGATATAGTTATCTATAGCATTGATTTCTGATTATAAATGAGATCATTTAATATCATCATTAACATCAGAAGCACAGGAATATGAAGATTTTCAAACATGGTTTAAGATAAACATTTCCATTACATTAATAAATTTCCATGTTCATTGCATAATCCCAAATGTTGCTTAGGTTCAAATAAAATATAATTATTACAAACTACTCCAAGAGTGACATATGAAGATGCCCCTTGGTTGATTAGAGTTTCCTACTAGATAGATACAATTTCTACCATTACATACATACCGTCAAAAGTCATAACAACACAGTTGATAAATAAATAGATAGACTCCTACATAGCTAGATTTGCCTCTTGCATGTCTCTGGAAGGTTTATTCGTCCAACCTAGCTAACCTATGGACCTTACTCTTGAACTACTCAATTGAGTACCCGAGATTTAAAAGGGATAAACAAAAACTTCAAGTCAGACAAAAAGTCTGGCGTGAATAATAATGTGCCATCTCGGTTAATAGATATCTAGTAAGACCACATAGTTGAGCGGAATGAGTTTTTCCCTCACTAGTATCCTTAAAAACATGTCTTTTATTTGCAACCACGATGGTTAAACTAGACAATATAAACAATCATATGCATGCATGAAACCTAGGTAATCACGACCAATCTATATAAGTAAACGGACTATCTGTCCCAACATCATAGATTTCTCAAGACAACTACAAACCTATATGGCTGACTTGGGCCTACCAAATATATCAAATTCTCTAACTTACTATTTAGAAGGAAACTAAACAGTCTGTCCAAAACTTACTATTCCTAGGGTCACTCTAATCCTAATGGTTTTGCAGGCCAACCAATAACCTATCTTATCTTTGTGTATTCCTTTCTGTGCGTAAACCTACTTTTAGTCTTACCCTTAATGAAGCCCTATGCACTAGAATTATGGACTAATATCAGTTGGGGGCTAACAGCTAAAGTATAGGGCATGACCCTACTCCAGTCTCATCTGATTTCTAATCACTGAGTCAATTCATCTTATCACAATTTATCTAAGGGTGATAAGGACAATCTTTCTAGTAAAATTTTGGGTTAAATACCCTTTTTTATTCCTTGAAAACATAAATCTTTAAAACTGATTTAAGCCTTGAAATCACACTTTGAAATAAGGAAAATATAACCTTTACTTTATCTACAATATTATGCTAAGATCTATGCTTTTATAAAATAACTTAGATGAATTTCGAAATCATTTAGAGGTTGTCGCACCTCAAAACCTTAGGCTATGAAGCCATATATGATAAAACCACTTGAATTGATAAAGTGCTGTATTGACATAGCCGCTATGGGATTAGCAAACCCTTCTATATCGAAACTATGTTAAAGTTTCTTATTTATCAAACATAAGGCCATAAGGTCAAAATCATTTGTGTTGCATATATAAAATGTTTAAGCAAAGAAGTTTGCATAAAGTATAGGCTTATAGCCTTATTAAAATAATGTCAAAATAATGACCAGGCGGCATCATTTCCATAAAATAATCAATGTCGAAAATAGCCTATAGCGGCATTATGCCAAACACTTCGGCATAAAAAAATAGCGGTAACAATGCCGTATAAAATCAACGTTAATGGTAATAATAGCGACACTACAACCATAGTGTAGTTATTGTTGAAAAGGTAAACTAGCGGCATAGAAGACATGCGGCATTGAAATCATAAGGAGTTGATATTGAAAACTAGCGGCATTATTAATGTCGACATAGATAAGTGGTGATATGTGGCAGCATCTTTGATATCGAAGGCATGAACGTCGATATTGACTTCAATCTACGTGGATTCATTCTATACCACCTAAGAGTGATATCATATGTATTCACTAAGGTTAACGTCGCATCATATAGCTGCAGCATGGGGTCATCTTCAGCATCAATGACAATGGCAATGGAAATCCCGTAATTATTATAAAATTGTAAATTTTCTATATAATGTAATTTCTTTTTACCAACTCCCACCCTTTGTCAAATTCTTATTAGACAATAAACTTCTTTATCAATCCTTTTCAGAAAACTGGTATAGATCCGATTTCACATTCTCAAGATAATTTGCAAAAAATATAATTTATATTAATATTTTAAAGTTATATTAAGTTTTTCTAGCCTAATAATTTTATAATAATTCGTGAATATTTGGGAAAAATCCCCAAGAATTATAATAAACTAGAATTATGATATTTTTAACATACAAAAATTTCGGACTCAAAAACGTTATTTAATTATTTTAATAATTAAAACTCGAAATAAATCATTTTCCTCACTTAGAAAATTCATAAAATATTCATACTTGATTGGAAAATTATGAAATTAAAAAATACGCTTCTAAAATAATGTTTCAAACATCATATTAAAATTTCAAGTTATTTGGGTGTCATATGATAGGTTTTCACATTTAAACCTATTAACTAATTTCATAAATAAATCAAATAATTCATCAGTTAAGCATATAATCATCCAATCAATCATAACATGACATAATACATTCATAAGATTCGGATTTAATCATAAAAATGAAATTAAACAAGAAAATTTGTGATGGGCTATCATTATTCACCTTGATTAGATAAGGAGACTTGAGATTTGAGTGTTGATCTTGTTTCCTTAAGCCTTCTCTTTGATTTCCTAGCTTTTTCTTCCTCTTAGTTCCCGAACAATAGATAGACTTGGTTCTCTTTAATTTGTATGAATGAATGTGAGGGAGGAAATGAGAATGGAAGGGTGTATCTGAAGGAAAGGCAGCTTTTTACTATTTTGCCCTTCACTTAAATCCTCCTTCTTATTAATGTTCAATCAATCTTATTAGTTCATTAATTAAGGCTCAACCCATATTATAATTATCAAATATCAATCTCCTTATCCTCATATCAACCTGCGGATACTCAGCACCAACATTAGCATTTGCATCTGGGTTTGCATTATTCTATCGACCCTGGTTGCTCCTAGTATTGGGTCAAACATTTCCACTTGTTGCGGTGCATTTCCCACCTTTATTCACTCTTCTGTTTCTTGCCTCCATATCTTAATACCTTACTACTTGAGACTCAATCTTAGTAAGATACAAAAGAACGGTTTAAGAGAGTGGGGAATACATACTTAGGTATTTAGAGCAAAGTACACATATGTTACTATAATGCTTACCCAAGCCCAACCATATTTTAGATTCATTAGATTATGCTTTAAAAATCTTTTAAGGTTTAAATTCCTTTTAAGTACATAAACCATGCTCCGATACCAACTTGTAAAATCCCACCTTCTGAGGCCCAAAACTAACCGCTACTTATGCTGTAGTCATCCGTAGTTGTTATTTCTAGGCGATCGAATGCGGCATAGTTAATATTAATACACAGGAACACAAGAATATGAAAAAATTTAAACTTCAACAAAATAGAATTTCTCATTTTTTATGAATAATATTCAGATTTAATTACATAATCCCAGACGTTAACCACGTTCTGATCACATATACATGTACAAAATATGATAAGAGCGATATATGAAGATGTCCCCTTATGATGATCAAAGAACTAATAATATGAACTTTACAGTTCTTAGTACATCACAGCGGAATACACAAAATAGCTCCTATATAGCTAACACTGCCTCCTGCACATCTCTGGAAGCTTATTCGTCCAAAAACCTAAAAGTCTTTCACTCTCAGACTACTCAAATTAATTTTGAGTACCTGAGAGGTTGTGGAGAAACACAAACGTCGAGTCAAACAATAAGTCTAGTATGAATAATCCTCTATCATCACTTATCATAACTAGATATCTAGTGATACCACGCCGCTTAGCGGAATGGGTTTTCCCCTCACTAGTATCCAAAACATGTAAATCATTTACTATGCACCTGCACCCAAAATGATTAGTCTTAACATAATTTGAAATAAAGCCATAAGTCATATGTATTGGATATCCCATCTACCCGTTTATTAGATATCTCATCTAAAATCAATTTATTAGAGTTCCCCTCTAACATCTTTAAAATGACTATCCGTCATAATTTAATAGGACTATCTGTGCCAAATCCATTTAAATTAAATGTAGATTATCCATCATTCATTGTTTTATAAAAAATGGTGTGGGCTATCCACCGCACACTACATAGTTTTCCTAGAATAACTATGAACCCTTGGGTGCCAAATCCCAAGGCTAACCACCTCTGGAAAAACATTCTTTTCTTTAGAAATTTGATGTGGGCTATCCGCCGCACATTCCATGGTTTCCATAGGTTAACCAAGAATCCAACACTTGGCCAATTAAAACATCATGATCCCCATGATTATTTATAAAAATTCATGATCCCCATGACTGCTTATTTTCCCAAGGTATTCCACCTGTTTAACCTATGCCAATTGGTAGCCCCAATTAGGTTAAATTAAATAAAAACACATTGGGATCCCCAATGTATATTTTCAAAAGCCTATTTCTATTTGTAACCCCAAACTATGTATCAAAAACAATAAACACACCCCGGTGTCCCCAAGGTTTATTAACATTCATCTTATATAAGGATCCCCCTTACATATTCAAACACAGATAAGTATTTTATGCTATAACCCTTCGAAGTAACCCCTTTGACTTAGCAAAATTTTACTTAAGAAAAATGGCTAAAAACAGCCCTTTAAAACCCTTCGAATGAAGTCCCATTCGAAAGCAAATAAACATCCAAATTTAGCCCCTTTGGAAACCTTTCTTTTGAAAGCATCACAAAATCATACATTTCGACCTTGCCGAAGGGTCTTGAAAGGTCCTACCTTTAGACCTTGTCGGAGGGTTTCTTTTCGACCTAGTCGAAAGGTTCTACCTTTTGGCGTTGTCGAAAGCCTAGGGTATCCCCCCTTATAAAACCATTTATAAACCTTCCTAAAGCAATGAAACTCAAAACCTTTCGAAATCATTGAAACTCAAAACCTTTCGCAATCGTTGAAGGTAACCACTTCAAATCCTTTCGAAATCAGAACCCTTAGGAATCAAACCTTTCGAAATCAAACCTTTCACAATCATTCAAAAACAATGAAGATTTGGTGTTGGAACCGACCCTTCGAAGGTATACTTTTGACATGGTCGAAAGGTTTACCCTTCGACTTTGTCAAAAGGTAATAAAACTTTTATTTTAAAAACAATAGGAGGTTCAGAAGTAACCCCTTCTTCTTCCCCTTCTTTCCCTTCAACTTTGTCGAAGGCATCCCTTCGACTTAGTCAAAAGGATTAAAACACCTTTTTAGAGAACATTTTAAACAATTCTTTTGAAGGGTTTGGCTTTCAAAGATCCGCTTTGAAACCTCTTCTTGAATATATAAAAAATTTAGTATTTTATAAAATGATAGAGCCGAAGGATCCCCCATCAACTTATTCGAAAGAAAATATGTTTCTATTCGAAAGCAAAGGAAGCAGCCTCCCCATCCCTTCCCCCTCTTTCCTTCGACACCGTGCCTACCTTTTGACTTAGGCGGAGGGTAATTGTTTACCTTTCGACTTCGTCGAAAGGGTTAAAGCGGGCTTGTTGGAGTCGAAAGCAGAACTGGGCCTACTGAAGTGATGTTTTATCTTACTTGTCTAAATTTGATTAGCTGAGGAGCCTTCTCCTGTACTTCCAAATAGTCAAAAGTATACAGAAGTCAGCCTTTTTATTAAACATTTAAAACACCTAGTCTTATTCAAACAAAGGTTTAAATGGTTATATCCTAACCAAAATCACAAACATGAATCGGGTATAACCCATAACCGATCCAAACACATAAAAATGAGATGATAAACATGATTATTCACCTTAATTAGTTAATTGGAGAATGTGATAATTTCCTAGTTTTAATTCCTTAGCTTTTTCTTCAATTTATTGCTCTTCCTGGAGCTTTTAATGGTCGGCCGAAATATAGGTGAGGAGTTATGAATGAGAAAGTAAAAGTTTATTAAGGTGGAGGAAGAGATTTATACTAAGAAATGTAGCCCCATTTCCAAACTTACCCCTTAGGAAATTCCTCCTTCTTAATTTACTCAAGTCTTATTTTAATTCTTTCTTTAAGACATGGCCATTGCATTTATTAATCTGATCTCCCTAATTATTCACATTATTATATTTAATTTATCCAATTAAACATCCCGAATAATATTAATTAAAATTAAGGAGCATAAGGACTCCCTCCCTTGAAGAATTTCATTCCCGAAATTTCAGTAAGAAAAAAATAACAAGCATATAGCCCATGCAAGCAAAGCTAGTATAAGCTACCAGCCAAATTCTATATAAACCCTATATAGAACTTACCATCTAAAATAGCCTAGGATAAGTGGCCCTAATCCTATCTTCTGTCTCCCAAGTACAGTCCTTCACGTTGTCGCTCCATTGAACTTTAACCAACCTGACCGTCTTATTCCTTAACCTCTTCTTATCTTTTGCTACAACACGAACTAGTTGCCTTACAAAAGTCATATCTGGTTATACCACTAAGTCCTCCAGTGCCGTTGGAGCGATAGTAGTCTCTGGATCATGAACACACTTCCTAAGATGAGAAACATGAAACACATTGTGGACCCTGGCCAAACTGCTCGGTAAATCTACACAGTATGTGAGTCTCACAATCCTCTCTGATATAGGAAATGGTTCAACATATCTCGGTGCTAGCTTCCTAGTCTTTCCGAAGCGAACTACACCATTCATCGGTGATACCTTATGAAAACTCTATCTCCAACTGAGAACTCTAGATCCTTACGCCTTTTGTCTGCGTAACTTTTCTGCCTAGACTGAGCTTCCTTCATTCTTTCCCATATCAACTCGATCTTTTCGTCGCCTCTCTCACCAAATCTGGACCAAGGACCAATCTGTTTTCGTTCTCTAACCAACATGCTAGTGATTTCCATGGCCTTCCATACAAAGCTTCAAAAGGCACCATTCCTTTAGTAGTCTGATAACTATTATTATAGGAAAACTCCACTAAGTGCAAGTGATCTTCCCAAGAACCACTAAAATCCAGCACACAAGCCCTCAACAGATCTTCCAGTACCTTCTTTACTCTCTCTATCTGCGCATCCGTCTGAGGATGATATGCGGTACTCATCTTGAGCTTAGTACCTAACACACATTGCAGGCTCTTCCAGAACTTGTTAGTAAACAAAGCATCTCTATCACTGACGATACTACTAGGAATTCCATGCAGTCTAACAATGTTCTTCATGAACAACTTAGCCAAAACAGGTGTCGTCCTGGTTGACCTTACCTGAATGAAATGGGAACTCTTGGTCAATCGGTCCACTATGACCCATATACTTTCATTTCCTCGGATTGACCTTGGCAACCCGTCAATAAAATCCATGGATAACGAGTCCCACTTCCAAACTGGAACATCCAAGGGCTGAAGCAAATCCCTTGGCTTCTGATGTTCGGGTTTTACTTGAAGATAGTTTAAACACTATTTTACCCATAAGCCAACATCTCTCTTCATTCCTTCCCAGAAGAAACCTAACTTCATATCCTGATACATCTTGGTTCCCCTAGGATGAATCATAAACTTCGATCGATGACATTCCTTAAGAACTTCCTTCCTATGGTTTCCAACATCCGGAATACATAACCGTTCCTTCTTTTTCAACCAACCCCTACGGTCAAGAATAAAATCCTTTAAGTCGTCAATCTCGGTTCCAGTTTCTAACCTTCTAATCCTCTCGACTAAGACTGGATCCTCTTTTTGCCTAGAAGTAATTCCTTCGATAAGAATAGGTTGAACTTCTAACCGGGACATCATGACGATATTCTGACTAGATCCAGTAGTCGACCTCAAATGCACACTGCAAATAGCCAGTGCTTCTAAGTCTTTCCATTCCGCCAACATAGCTAACACCACATTCTGATGTTTTCTGCTAAGCACATCTGCCACCTTATTTCCCTTTACTGGTGTATACTCAATGCTAAAATCATAAGCTGCAACAAACTCCAGCCATCTCTGCTGTCTCATGTTCAACTCCTTCTGAGAGAATAAATACCATAGAGACTTATGATCCGTAAATAGATCAAACCTTTCTCCCAAAAGATAATGTCTCCACACCTTCAATGCGAAGATTTCCACGGCCAACTCCAAATCATGAGTCGGGTATCTCACTTCATGCGGTCTAAGCAGTCTAGAAGCATAGGCAATAACCTTTCCATTCTACATTAGCACATCACCTAACCCAGTACCACATGCATCGGTGTAAACTACCAACCCCCGATTTCCATTTGGAACTACTAACACGGGCACAATGGTTAAGAAATGTTTCAACTTAAGGAATGCCTCCTCACATTTGTCCGACCAAACAAACTTCACATCCTTCCGAGTTAGCATAGTCAAGGATGTCGCTATCCACCAGAAATCCTTAATGAACCTTCGGTAGTATTCTGCAATACCAAGAAAACTTTTAATCTCGCTTACCGTCTCTGATCTCTTCCAACTGTTAATAACTTCGATCTTATCCGGATCAACTGCTAACCCTTCCTCGGAAACTACATGACCAAGGAACTTCACTTTCTTCTTTCAGAAATGACACTTGCCGAACATCGCCTTCAATTGATGGTGCCTTAGCATCTCCAACACTATTCTAAGATGATCTGCATGATCCTTCTCATTCTTAGAATATACCAAAATGTCATTAATAAAAACCAACACGAACTTATCCAAGTGCTCTCCAAAAACCCAGTTCATCAAATCCATGAAAAAAGTTGGTGCATTAGTAAGCCCGAATGTCATAACCAACCACTCGTAAGACCCATATCTGGTCCTAAACGCCATCAAAGGAATAATGTCTTCTACTACTCTTAGCTGATGGAAACCTATCGACAAATCCAGCTGGGAAAACACTCGGGCTCCACTCAACTAATCGAATAAGTCGTCGATCCTCGGCAAAGGATACCTATTTTTGATCATCCTCTCGTTCAACATACGATAGTCGATACACATCCTTAACGACCCATCTGGCTTCTTCACAAATACTGCGGTGATTCCCCAAGGAGAACTGCTTAGCCAGATGAAATTCTTTCCTTCTAATTCCACTAGCTGCACCTTCAATTCCTTTATCTCGGTTGGTGACATCTTGCTAGGTAGTCTAATTATGGGTTTAGCTCCCGGTACGAGATCTATCCAAAACTCGATTGCTCTTTTCAGCGGCAAGCCCAAAAGTGGTTCAAACACATCCGCAAACTCTCTTGCTACATAAACCTGCTTCAACTCTGCTTCCGTTCCCATAGCACCCAATAATGCATAAACATTTCTGTTCGAACTCCTTACTGAGTAAATGACTCGGTTAAGGCTATTAGGGTGTTTCAATGGTATTTCCCCCTCCTGGCAAACTATCCTAGCATCATATCTATCTAACCAATGCATACCCAATATGATCTTGAAACCCACGAAATCAAAAACATATAAACTGCATGCAAACATATGACCTAACAAATCAAGTTCTAACTGGTCATATCTCATTCCCAGAGTTGCATACCCTCCTATAGGATTCGCAACCCTTAGAGGATTAATAAGGTATAAAGGTTCTAGACATAAGCAATCTACCAAATACTGAGACATAAATAAGTGTGATGTGGCGGTATCAAATAGTATCCAAACCGGAGTACTATGAATCATAAGCATACCTTCCATCACGGCTTTTCCTTTCTCAACAGTCGTTGGTCTAGAGGATGATGGTTCCAATGCAAAGACCTTACCCTTTCAATCCTTAGCAGCCTTGGGACACTTGTCCTTGTAATGCCCCATATGGCCACAGTTGTAGCACTTCACATTCGACCTCACTGCAACTGCTCTTCCATCACTTGAGCAACACTCATTAGCATAGAGCCCCTTCTTGTCACACTTGTAACAAACAATATCAGCCTTGCTCTTCTTAGTTGTTACCCTCGACTGGGCACCTTTTTTCTTGAAGAACTTCCGCTTCTTACCTTGAAAATTCTGAACCTCAACGGGTTTCCCTTTTCCAAAAGTAGAAAGCATCTCTTTATTTCGAATAGCTATCTCAACAACAATATGACACTGATCCTGGAGGTTTGTCATGGTTGCTCTGGCAATCTCAGGATTCAATCCCCTGATAAACTTATCATTCCTTCGAATGATAGTATCTACAGTAGCATATCCGTAACGGGATAGTTCATCAAACTTTGGACTCAATCACCGATCTATCCCCTGGACTAAATTTGCAAACTTCCTGAGCAATTCTAAATTGGCAACCTCTGATAGAAATCTTTCTTCGAACCTCCTTCGAAATTCAGCCCAAGTCAGCTCTTCCTCTGGCTCTCCTACGGTAACTCCGTTCCACCAAAACAATGCTGCTCCCTGCAATTGCCTTAAAGCAAGTCTCCTCTTCTGCATATCCGTCAAGCCGAGATTTGCAAATATTCTTTCACAATGCAATAGCCAGTTCTCCACTCCTACTGCATCCTCGGTTCCCAAAAAAGGCTTTCCTCTAAGACTAGCATAATCCCTGCTCAGCTTGGCATAATTATTGCCAACTGGGGCCAACGAATTAGCTCCTCCAGCATTCCCTACAGCCACTCCCGCAGCTACTTCAGCTTGCATCATATTCATGAAGAACTGATACATTATCCCCATATCAACCGGCGAAATCTTAGCACCAACATTAGCATTTTCATCTGGGTTTGCAATTGCCTGTCGACCCTGGTTGCTCCTTGTATTGGGTCGAACATTTCCACTTGTTGCAGTGTGTCCCCCACCTTGATTCACTCTTCCGTTTCCTGCCTCCATATCTTAATTCCCTACTACCTAAAATCTAATCTTGGTAAGATACAGAAGAAGGGTCTAAGAGAGCGGGGAATACATACTTAGGTATTTATAGCAAAGTAGACATACGTTACTGAACGTTTACCCAAGCCCAACAATATTTTAGATTCATTAGATTATGCTTTAAAAATCTTTTAAGGTTTAAATTCCTTTTAAGTACATAAACCATGCTCTGATACCAACTTGTAACATCCTGCCTTCTGAGGCCCAAAACTAACCGCTACTGATGCTGCAGTCATCCGTAGTTGCTATTTCTTGGCGACCGAATATGGCATAGTTAATATTGATACACAAGAACACAAGAATATGAAAAAATTTAAACTTCAACACAATAGAATTTCTCATTTCTTATGAATAATATTCAGATTTAATTACATAATCCCAGACGTTAAACACGTTCAGATCACATATACATGTACAAAATACGATAAGAGCGACATACGAAGATGTCCCCTTATGATGATCAGAGAACTAATAATATGAACTTTACAGTTCTTAGCACATCACAGCGGAATACATAAAATAGCTCCTATATAGCTAACACTGCCTCCTGCACGTCTCCGGAAGCTTATTCGTCCAAAAACCTAAAAGTCTCCCACTCTCAGACTACTCAAATTAATTTTGAGTACCCGAGAGGTTGTGGAGAAACACAAACTTTGAGTCAGACAATAAGTCTGGTATGAATAATCCTCTATCATCTCTTATCATAAATAGATATCTAATGAGACCATGCCGCTTAGCTGAATGGGTTTTCCCCTCGCTAGTATTCAAAACAAAACATGCAAATAATTTACTACGCCCCTGCACCCAAAATGATTAGTCTTAACACAATACGAAATAAAGCCATAAATCATATGTATTGGATATCCCATCTACCCATTTATTAGATATCCCATCTAAAATCAATTTATTAGAGTTCCCCTCTAACATCTTTAAAATGACTATCCGTCATAATTTAATAGGATTATCCATCCCAAATCCATTTAAATTAAATGCAGATTATCCATCGTACATTGTTTTATAAAAAATGGTGTAGGTTATCCACCGCACACTACATAGTTTTCCTAGGATGGCTATGAACCCTGGGGTGCCAAATCCCAAGGCTAACCACCTCTGGAAAAACATTATTTTCTTTAGAAATTTGATGTGGGTTATCCACTGCACATTCCATGGTTTTCCTAGGTTAACCAAGAACCCAACACTTGGCCAATTAAAACATCATGATCCCCATGATTATTTATAAAAATTCATTATCCCCATGATTACTTATTTTCCCCAGGTATACCACCTGTTTAACCTATTCCCATTGGCAGCCCCAATTAGGTTAAATTAAATAAAAACACATTGATAGCCCAAATGTATATTTTCGAGAGCACATTTCTGTTTGTAACTCCAAACTATGTATCGAAAACATTAAACCCACCCCGGTGTCCCTAAGGTTTATTAACATTCATCTTATATAAGGATCCCCTTACATATTCAAACACAGATAAGTATTTTATTCTAAAACCCTTCAAAGTAACCCCTTTGACTTAGCAAAATTTTACTTAAGAAAAATGGGTAAAAACAACCCTTGAAAACCCTTCGAATGAAGTCCCATTGAAATCAAATAAACATCCAAACTTAGCCTCTTTGGAAACCTTTCTTTTGAAAGCATCACAAAATCATACTTTCGACCTTACCGAAATCCTACCTTTCGACCTTGTCGGAAGGTTTCTTTTCGACCTAGTCGAAAGGTTCTACCTTTCAGCCTTGTCAAAAGCCTAGGGTATCCCCCCTAATAAAACCATTTATAAACCTTTCGAAAGCAATGAAACTCAAAACCTTTTGAAATCATTGAAACTCAAAACCTTTCGCAATCATTGAAGGTTACCCATTCAAAACCTTTCGAAATCAGAACCCTTCGGAATCAAACCTTTCGAAACCATTCAAAAACAATGAAGTGTTGGTGTTGGAACCAACCCTTCAAAAGTATACATCCGACATTGTCAAAAGGCTTACCCTTCGACTTTGTCAAAAGGTAATAGAACTTTTATTTTAAAAACAATGGGAGGTTCAGAAGTAACCCCTTCTTCTTCCCCTTCTTTCCCTTCGACTTTGTCAAAGACATCCCTTCGACTTAGTCGAATGGATTAAAACACCTTTTTGGAGAACATTTTAAACAATTCTTTTTGAAGGGTTTGGCTTTCGAAGATTCCCTTTTGAAACCCCATCTTTAATATATAAAAATTTTAGTCTTTTATAAAATGATAGAGTCGAAGGATCCCCCTTCAACTTATTTGAAAGCAATTATGTTTCTATTCGAAAGCAAAGGAAGCAGCCTCCCTATCCCTTCGCCCTTCTTCCCTTCCACACTATGCCTACCTTTCGACTTAGGCGGAGGGTAACAGTTTGCCTTCCGTCTTAGACGAAAGGTACCTTTCGACTTCGTTGAAAGGGTAAAAGCGGGCTGTTGGAGTCGAAGGCACAACTGGGCCTACTGAAGTGATTTTTTATCTTGCTTGTCTAATTTTGATTGGCTGAGGAGCCTTCTCCTATACTTCCAAATAGTATAAAGTATAAAAAAGTCAGCCTTTTTCTTAAAACACTATTCTTCTTCCCTAAATCAATTTCTAAGCAGTTTTCCCTCCGCATTTGACCAATTCGAAAGCAAATTTGGAGTTTAGCCATTAGGCTTAAATAATTTAATTTCCTTAGTAAATCACTAAGAAAAAATCCCCAAAAATCACCAAAAATGATAAATCATTTACTTTAACATATTAAAATTTCAAAGCATATGAAGATCAAAACAACTCAGAATTTAACCAAAACCGAATTAAAACGTGTTAATTAGCCCATTAACATTAAAACACTAAATGGTTATATCCAAACCAAAATCACAAACATGAATCGGGTATAACCCATAACCGATCCAAACATAGAAAAATAAGATGATAAACATGATTATTCACCTTGATTAGTTAATTGGAGAGTGAGATAATTTCCTAGCTTTAATTCCTTAGCTTTTTCTTTAATTTATTGCTCTTCCTGGAGCTTTTAATGGCCGACCGAAATATAGGTGAGGAGTTATGAATGAGAAATTAAAAGTTTATTAAGGTGGAGGAAGAAATTTATACTAAAAGATGTAGCCCCATTTCTAAGTTTACCCCTTAGGAAATTCCTCCTTCTTAATTTAGTCAAGTCTTATTTTAATTCCTTCTTTAAGACACGACCATTGGATTTATTAATCTCATCTCACTAATTATTCACATTATTCTATTTAATTTATCCAATTAAATATCTCGAATAACGTTAATTAAAATTCAGGGGAATTACACTTATATTACCCACATAAACATGTGGCGTGGCCATAACTTGATGTTTAAATGGTTTTTTGGATTGTGTGTTGAATTGAACCATGGTTGAAAGTGTTTGAAGCGATAATGGTCGCTATAAATGCACTTTGATATCTCGTAACTTTAACTTGTGTAAATCAATTTTTCATGAACTTAAATTGGATAATTTGATTCTGTCATTCTTTACAAATATTTTGGTGTATTGGAAAGTAAAGAAATGGTTTGGAAAGTTATAGAATTGTGAACCAAGGTTGTGAAAGTTAGAACAGAAAGGTGATTATATATACACTTTGTAAGTATAGCCCATTTTTGGGAATTTTTCTAAATGAATTGGAAGATATTCTTATGGGTTTATTTCCATGGTCTTAAACCCTAAGGGTAGTGCTAACTATAAAAGTTTCAAGTTTAAATCATTTGTTAAATTGGTTAAAACTAGTCAAAAAGATTGTGTTTTTCAATGTCGTTCTTTAACAAAGACTTTTAACAACATTTATAGAAGCTATAGTAAGTTGCTTAACGTTTTAAGTGTTTAAAATGATATTTAAATTTAGTATTTTTCTCTAATCCTTTTAGAGATCTTTTATAGCCTATTTTAGAGTATTTTAAAGTTGGTTTGAAGTTTAAATATATTTTTAATAATTATATGTATTTTCGAAGTAATGAAGTTTTATAATATAAAACATGTTTTTCATTAAATTATAAATTAATTATTTTCAAGTAATATTGTATATAGGTATTTAAATCTATTTTCAAGTAATTTTAAAGAATTTATTTATATATAAGTTTTGAAATAGGTAATTAACTAGGCTTAACACTAAAAGCCGACGAGGTAGACTTTTCTATTTGTGAGAGTTAAGAATGATGTTTGAGTAGGGATATGAGCAATAGAGCTCTAACCTACCCTCTTCAGGGTATTATCAACTCCAAATCTAGAGATGCTTATTGATTGTTGGTCGGAGGGAGTTATCGATATTTAGTTCATGTTGTCTATGTTTATGTTTATGTTTGGACGATGGACCGCTTATATTTTCCTTATGATATATCTTATCTGGAGATATATGGTGTTCAGAAGGTGCTTTCTGATCCTTGTGCATAAATATCTACTTCATTTTACTGGAGGCGTCCTCGTGGAAAATCCAATATGCGAACGTTCCTTATTGGTTTTGATTGTACCCTCTAATACGATGTTGAATGTAACCAATATAACCATTCTAACTATTTTCTTATTTATATTCTTCACCCTTAACATTATCTATTATATCACTTTATATACTTATATTATATAGTGGTTCTTTTGAGGGGATAACCGTTATGGCTTTCCATGTAGTCTCCAAAGAACTGTTATATATTGGTCGCATATTTCTTGAATTTCTCATACCAGACTTATGTATGACGCTTGGCTTTTGTTTTTCCCTAAATTCCTCACATACTCTTTCGAGTAGTTTGACAAAGGTGGGTTTTCATTGATGTTCCATAAAGTTGGAGAAGACAAGCTAAATGTTTCGCCTACTGTAGTACTCTTATTTCTACTGCGTTACTAAATTGTACATATTAGCATTTCTGAGGATAGGCAGTTATTACTGTCCAGATTGGTGATAGTACTTAGATTTTATAAGTCCAAATTTTTTGTATCAGAGTAACACTTTGTACTGTTCTTTTGATATTATATATTATCATTCTGCTGTGAGATTCTGATATTGGTTCTCTTCTTTCTTATTCTACTTCATTTTCTTTTTTTTACCCTAAAAATTCGTCTCTCTGGCACTTGGGTGCTCGGCATATGAATACCGTGAATGTAGACGGTCAAAAAGGCATATCATTACAATTTGTATATCCCTAAATATATATATCTAAGTATTATATATGTATTTTCTGCACTATAGTCTACACAACTTGAAATTTCATTAGTAACAATATTTATATGGTTGTTGTCATAAAAACAATACCTGTGATATTAATACATACTATCTTTCTTATGCTTGGGAAAGTTTTGGAAGCTCCATTTAGGCACCAATGCCCAAACTAGTTCTCCTAGAGCTTGGCGCCATGTGGCATGGACCAAACAAGTTTTTAAGATGTAGCGATGAAGAAAGATTATCATATTTGAATCAAGGTTGAGCGTTACATGTGTGCAATTCAAATATTTTCCATAGTAGAAAAGAAATTAGAAAATTGATTTAATCAATCAATTAGGCTATATGTGAACAAATGAAAGTTAAAAGAGAGTAATATATGAAACGCCCATAAATCTGAAATAGCTAATATTAAATTAATGAAAAATGAATTTTTAATAAGAGGGCGGACTAGATGTCGTGTTTATAACCATTGCGAAGATCTTTTCGAGCTGATCACATTGGTATATAACTTCGATAGGTTTGGAGTTATGGTTTGCGAGATATAGGCACTATAACGTTTAAATAAGGTATGGAGCTACTTTTATGCCAAACGGTTACATATAACAAAACTCGTCCTATTACCTATATAAATAGAACATACAATGTGGTATATCTCATCAGAGGGCTTGATCGGTAGTCGAAATTGTAGCAGTTTCAGCAAGAATCGGCTGGAATTGGTTATGGAATATGGTTGGCATTCATCATCAACTGTGGCCATGGGTGTCGACGCGAGTGTCGGCTTGCTTGGTAGGTGATATGGAGGTTGATGGACATGGTAGGCGGTGATAAAATTTAGTCAAAGGGGATGCGATATTATAACTTTGTTGCGATGAATGGGATTTTCAACCCTCGGAAATCGACACTAATACATCCTCGGTATTCGCGTGCCGCAAATCTGAGTGTCAGAGACCCGGTTCGTTAAGGATAAAAAGAAAAGAAGACAGAACATAATCTTATACGAATGGAATAGCATATATTATTTCAATATATAAGATCTTTATAGTGGAAAATTTAAATACATTTATCAGAGTTAAACATGGACAGTTATAGATCTCTATCCGTACAAATGCGAATTGAAATAGTACACAAGTGTGGTGGAAATGGATAACTAACCAATGAAGAATCTTCTAACTCCATGCTCTGAGCTCTTCCAGATTTCTTCTAACTAAATCTGACTACTAGGATGCTCGAAATAATAGGGCACCTAGAGTTTAAGGAAAAGGGAATAAACTTTGGGTCATATATGAGACTGGTGTGTGAACTCTAAAATACGAGTTTTGAAAACAAAAGAGTATTTCGTAAGACCGCGTTGCACATAAACACGGAACAGGTTTTTACCTTATAATAACCAAAATATTTTTTACATGGAAATTTGGTAATATTATTTTTAATGACATTCTTTTGAAAACATTTGCAAATAAACCTATAAACTATAGTTGAAATGCTTGCATCTCACATTTCAGAACTTTGCACAACTAAGTCCATACGGCCCTTATTGGATTTCCAACTGAATAGCGAGGTAAGAGACTACCGCCCGTATAGTCCATTTCTAGAGGAATGCACCCGAGGCCCTTATGTTGGTCCTCATGCAAATTAAGATCGGCCTATCCGAAAATAAAATATACGAGTAGCACCGAGTATTACATCACCCGGCCATTACAGACCTATCCGGGATCCCAAGCATACAACACACAATTTAACCCCGACATTATAGCGGGTAGAAATTTTATCCATCTATAATGTGATTTCATACCCTGATTGGTTGCGACCCAATTTAGTCTTAAAGTATCCTCTGTTTCACTATTCCCGGGTGTGAGGCTTTGAGATAATAATTACCTTTTATATAGCACGTCTTCCACTTTGAATGCCACTTTGCCATTTCACAATCACATAACTGATTTCTACAAAAGTAAAAATCATGAGCTCGTACGTCTCAGGAAAGGGTGTTAAGAAAAGAGAAGTTGCATTCTCCACCAGCAAGCAGATGATACGTTCACAAAGATCAATTGGTATGATCTAAAAATGTAACGTTAGACATTCGTCCGTATAAGTTGTCCAGGAATAGGACAAACCGAAGACACCCTCCTAACATATCCTTACAGGAGCTATGGTAGGATTAGTAGCGAATTAGTCCTTGCATACGAAGATCCCAAAATAAAGGGACTACTCTTACTTATTTATCTTGGGAGAAAATCTGGATATTGTCAACAAGCAGACCTTTCGTTATGAAGATCCCCACCTTCAAAATCAAGGTCTTTAATATATTTTCTTTCACTTTCGAAACGTAAATTGGTTTGAAGTGGTTTTCAGATAAGAATTATCCAAATCCGACCCCGGTTCCTTCAAACCAATTATCGATAAAAAGATGTGTTATAAATAGGCGATTATCATTTGATTTATTCATTTCTTTTTATTGGAAAATATACTTCAAGAGATATATATCTTAAAAAAACATTCTGGTTGGTATATACTGAATCATTAAACCTCCCTTTATTAAATTCTTTGGTTTAATTAGATAATTCCAAATCATTTTACTTAATCTTAACCAAGATTTCATATTTTAAAATGTAACTTTTTAATAAGTTGAAACCATGTTATCTAAGAAGGTAAATCCGAATTGTTTAAATTTAAAAATTTTAAATCTTTTATACTTAACTCGTTTTCAACATTTCAACCTTATCTATCCCTCTCCTGGGGGAGGCCAGATGAACCGGGGCACCAGTTTGTCCTGAACATCTCCTTATTTTAAGCCCCTCACCTAGATCTCATGAATAGAAAAGTCAGGTGTACTCGTTGGGTTATTAGAGCCAAGATTAACACATTTGTTTATAACATCTTTTCTATAAATCATTTATTTTAAACTCTTTTAAATAAATTATAAAATCTTTAAATCATCTTTAAAACACTTAATTTTTCATTTAAAAATATTTATAAAAGATTTGGAAAAGAATTGTTACTTTTGAAGTTATATTTCAAAAGTTATTTAAAACCGTTGCAAAAAGTGCGGCGAATAGTGTTTTAAAAGCTATATTGATTTAAAATGACTTTTCTATCATTTGGGAATTAATTTATATAACTCAAATCTCATTTACAACATTTTAAAAGATTTATATAGTTTTTTCCATATTTTTAAAACATTTAAAAATAATAAATTTTAAGAAATCCTTTTTTAGAATCCGAACTCCAAAATCGCAATTATTTTGAAAACTTGTTTTACTTATATTTCAAAATCTACAAGATGAAATCTTATTTTCTTCTTTGTTTGAAAACTATGGATATAATAGTTCAGAAACGTCTGATTACAAAGAATTTCTAGTTATATTCCACCTTATATACTTATTCAACTTTTGCGGTGCGAGATCGCGAACTACCGTTACACAACACACTTAGTTTCAACTTGTGTTTCATTTCTTATTCAAACTTCACCAAATTTGTTTCTAGTGTTTATAAAACATTATTAAAACATTTTAGACCATTTTTAAGAGGTCTAACATTTCATATTTACCATTTCATTAATAAAAGGAAAGTAATTTCCTTTGTGATTTTCGATGTGTATTTAACGTGACTTGTTAAAACAACCATATTAAACAATCAATACTTGATGATCCAAGTATAAACAGGCAACTAAACATAGAAAATCATATTATATCATCTAATATAAAATATATGTAAATATATAAATATATAGTTTCTCAGCTTAATCCAAACCTATACTTCCTACCAACATTCAAACAAATCAACGCCTCACTAAACATCTCCTAAACACCCTAAGCTCATGGCCTTGCTTCCTTCCACATGCTAATCATGCTTCCAATGATGACTTAGGTTTAATACAAGAGTATTGAAGAGATTAGAGAAGATTTGGTTAGCTTTGAAAAAGTTAGAGAGTAATCAGTGGATTAGTGCTTAAGCACTTCCACTATTTTTAACCTATAATGACCTAGAATTTTAGTCATTTGAATTTGGAATATTTAATTGATTTTAAATATTAAAAAGTTATTTTTACTAGTTAAATAACTTGAATTTCAAATATAGCGATTTATTGGTTAATAAAATTGTTCAATTACATATTTGAAATTGTTTAAATAATTTAATCCTGAATTTAATGTGAATAAAAATGAGTTTGAAAGTTGAATTAAAATTATATTTAAATAAGAATGAAGATAGTAAACTTTTAATTTAAATTTAAAAGTGATTAATTTGGTTTTTACAACAATCTACTTTAAACAACATGTGAAACTAGCCTTCTAGGCACTGTCTTGGATTTCGACGAAACCAGTTTCATTAGATCCTTAATAGTAAATTATTATATGCAATCGAATTGCATAGCAATCGGACATATCGTTTGGTCGTGTGAGTTCGAAAAGCGTAGAAAAAAATTTTAGAAATTTATATAATATAACTGGATTTGAAAAGCTATCTTCTATATATGATAAAATTAGGTCTTGAGACTAATTCCATTATGTTCGGAATAGGGGTATTACATATTGAACGATAAGCGGCATGCCTCGTTTGGAGTTTGAGATTTTTCGAACGTGTTGAGCCGATTATTTAAATATAATATGTATATATAACCATATTCAAGCCATACCCTCTAGTTAGGCCATACCTACAGCCCATACCCTCATACCTTCAGCCATTCCCATACCCTACCCCACTTCCTTATAAATCAGCACCTAAATCAAAGGAAATAAATTGTAAAAACGTTCGTTTATTTTAAGACATACGACTACCATCCAACATCCAGCATCATAGGATGAGCTAGAGAGTGATCTAGGCTTCGACCCCAAAAAGGAAAAAGTGAGCCTCGACTCTACGATACCATCAATGGTGGTCGATCATCCATCGAAGTCATGGTGGGGCCGGATTTGGGCGATTAAGGGTGGCGGCTATTTTGGGTTTTCACGGCGGCGGAGGGCTTTCTAGCGACGACGCAGGGTTCGATGAGTTCGTGGGAGCGGGGGCATCTCGCGTTGGATTGGCGATGTCGCCGGCGAAGAGATGGAGGAGTGGTGGAGCGACGATGTCGCGATTTGGAAGCGAAAAGAGACGCGGGTTTAAGTTTAAACAATGGATTAGGAAATTAAACAAGGTGATTAATTGTTGCCTAATGAATGTAGTTAATATTATATTATAAAATCGAATGTTTACAAAATATATATAACTTTTTCATACGAGGTCAGATTTGAACGCGACAAGTTGCATTGCGTTCGTATCAGCGAAATCTACGTTATGGAATTGGATTGGAATAATTTGGAGCTATTTTGGAGTTGTATTAAAAATTGAATGCCCGTTCAATTTTAATTCAAACTGGAACGCTATTGCAATGACTGGGATCAACGTGAGTTAAACTCGCCTTTTTGGTTAACCAGAAATATTATACAATTGATAAAAATTATTTATTGGATGGGTGGATATTTTATTGTTGATTGTTATTAACTATTTGGAAAATTTACTATTTTATCTGTTGGTTTGGATATATTCCCACCCATGGAGCGGATGAGACCCGATTACGTCACATGTAAGAGCGGATGACCCTTTGTATATGATCCTGACTCGAAGCGATTGATTTATGTTTTATGATTATATACTGTATGTGATGCAGGGGTACAAGTTGGAGAGGTCCAATAGGATTCCTCACACTGTTGATTTTATTTTTCATAGAATTTGGTATATGATGTGTTGGATGCCATATTTGATGGCATGAATGATTTTTCCCTATTTAGTTCTATAGTAGCACTGGGCCATATTTTTTAGTATTTTCAAATACTATAAAGTGAAGAATTAATTTTAAAAGAGATTTTTAAGTGATTTCAAAAATTTATAATTTTTAATAAATATTTTTTTGATTTATTAAAGAAGGAATTTATTTTTAAATAAAATAAATAGTATGATGTTGGATATTATAAATTAATAGTTTTATGAAATATTTTAAATAGAGATTTTAAACTATATAATGAAAATTTTAAAATCTTAAAATTAATTTCGTCTTTTATAATAGGGGAATACGGTATTAAAAAGAAGATGGAAATATTTTGGTATAAATATTTATTAACCGTTTTATATAAAGTGATATACACACGCACTCTTATATTAAGATTTATTTATAAATATGGAGAATTATAAATGTGATAATGTATAAATGTGACATTTTACAAAAAAAGGGAATATTTGTAAAATCATATTTTATTAGTAAAATGATAGATTTATAAATGGTGTTTATAAATAAAAGGAAACTTTTATCATTTGATAAATTGGGGAAAATAAATCACAATTGTTGATTTATAACAAGGTGTGGGATGTTGTTTTATAAAAATTGTTGATACTATTTTGGAAAAAGTGAGGATGGATTTGGAGATATTAACGATATGTTATAAAATAGAAAGAGATTTATAGGTACAGTTTTATAAATAAGGAAATGGTTATGTTGAAATTTAAGTATGGATTTTTACCAAGGAAATCTATTTATGATTAAAAAGTTGCTTATTTATATTAATATTGTTTTAAAGTTGTTTATAAATATTTTCATATTTTGAAAACTTAATTATTTAAAATATTAATATGGTTTGAAATTAAATATAATTATTTATCAATAAAGTTTTGGAAATTAATTATTATTATTTATAATAATGTTGAAGATAAATTATTGTTATTTTATTTAAAAATGTTTTGAAATTATTAATTATTATTTTAAGATGTTTTGAAGTTAATTATTATTATTTAATATAATAGTGTTTTTTAAAGGAAATGATTAGAATTTATTTATCAATGTTTTCGAGATTTATAAATAGGGTTTTATAAACAAATGTGGGTTTTATAAGAGGAATCTTATGACATGGTTTGGAAAACTTAAAGAAAGATTGGCAAAAGGGTAAAAAGAGTTTTATAAAAAGTCTTAGATATTTATAAAGGAATTTTAGGAATGGATTTATATATTTATAAAACTAGTTTATAAATGTTTCTATGGATTTATAAAGGTTTATAAATGATTTTAGAAATGTATAAAAGTGAGTTTTATAAATAATTTCAGAGATGAATGAATGGGGTTATAAATGGGTTTAGAGATTTATAAAGGAATTTATAAATTGTTCTAGAATTTTAAGAAAAGGAAATCTTCCTCTGTTCTGTGAATATACTTATACCGTTGAGATAAATATACATATTTTTCCAAGTATCGAAAGTATAAGGGTTTATTGGTATATCTTCATAAAGAAGTTTTGAGATGAATATTTGGAAAGTGATTTTAATTAATGAAAGATTAATTAAAGAGGCTTAATGTTGCTTGGTGCTTAACCAGTGTTACTTCCTTTGGAAATTTAATCTCTGGTTGGATTATTTGTTTATTTGATAGTTAACTAACCGACTATCAAATGTTAGCCAATTTAGAAACAAACATTGTCGGATCGAAGAGACCAGGATCGAATATGTTATCCAAAAACCACTACGAACCGGCATAAGCGTTTTGAATTGGAATAAGATAATCGAAATGGAGCTTTTGAAGTGCGAGTGATACTAATCCTAAGGGTGATTCCCAGAATGGAATGTAGTATAAGTGGTGCCTTCGGTTTCATTTAGTCCCAGAACGAACTAGTATGGATGAATGCTAGCATTGCATTGATTCCTGGAGGGTAGTGTTAGCATTCCAAGTGGGAAGTGCTATATAAAGGTAAAACGTAGCCTCAAGCCTCATCAATCGAGAAATGACAAAAATTGGGGCATGCAGTAGGGACAAGTGGGTCATTCCTATCAGGGTATGGCACCCTAAAATCTAGATCATTACTACCTACTCATGTATGCTTCGGGGCCCATTAACGAAAGTGGTGATCATATTCAGTACTACTAGTCAAGTGGTAGGCTAGTCCTATGTGGCAGGGGTACAAGATGTTTTTGTCAGACCGTGGTGTATTTTATCTGGAGATGTACCATCGAGAGGTTGTTCCTTACCTTGTCATAGTATGGAATCCATTCTCCTATACGATCTTTATGGACATAGTTGTGCCCAACTATGCTGAAACGTGAGATGCAAGCATTTTGACTGTTTTATATATTTACTTTGAATTCCTAGACATTATTATAATATTATTGGATTTTCTATATAAAATGTTTTGGTTATCGTAGGTTAAAAACCCATCCGGGTTTATATGCGGGGTGGTCTTACGAGATACTTTTGATTTCAAAGGTTTTTATAACTTTAAAAATCCAACTAGGTGTTTTTTCTCATGCAGGTTTACCAGACTGACTCGAGTGTTATTTTATTATAATGCTCGGGTCAGACCGAGCATAGTTATAGATTGCTTTGGATGCATTGGAGCTCAGGAGATGAGTTGGAAGTCTTCAAGTAATATTCATGTATATGTTTATTTTCCTCTGCTTTGTTGTTGAAATCATCAGCATTTGTGAGGACGAGTTGTTATAACTATACAGGCTAATGATTGTGATTTGTTGTTTTACTCTAATGGATGTATGTATGTATATAACAGTTTTTCTTTTGTAAAGATCATTAATATTATAGTATGTATTGTTCCATTGCGATTGTGAGATTTTGTGTTATTTTTGGTTTTCCTCTTCTTCTTCTTCTCTTCTCTTCCTTCTTTCTTCTTTCTTTCCCATAACTATCTGTCTTTCAGTTCAATTTAGGTTGGACATGTGTTGTCTTTTGTCAGCTTGAATTGTGTAAATTGGCGGGTCGTTACATAACCCTTCTACTTTTTCCCAAGTTTTGAGAAAGAAGAGAGACTTCCATGGAAGCCATTAAAGAGCATAAGAATGCTCAAGAATGAAGAAGAAGAATGTGAAGAATAAGTGAAAATGAGGGGTTGGTATTTCTTGGAAAAAATGAGAAAATGTCTTCGAAGTGATTTACCACCATACCCATACCTAACTAAGCTAAAACCTCCCACCCACCCCTTGAGGCACATAGCAGCCCCCCATGTGGTGATGAGGTGTAGGTGATGGTGGTGATGATGGTGGAGGTGGTGATGTGATGTGGTGTAAGATTGATTTGATGTTTGCTTTTTAAAGTATTATTACTTTAGATATTTATTTTATTACCTTATGTAAATATATTTTTACTTTCTACTCTTATCATGTGCATATTTATATGATAATGTGTGTATGTGCATGTCACAAATGTGTACAAGTCATTTGAACAACGTCGTATAACATATATACGTCAAACTGTTAGGAATTTGGATTTCGATCTTCGGTCATATTTTCATTTATTAATTAACGTACATATATTTATAAACAAACTTTGAAAACTATTCTCTTATTATTATTCATTAATTAAAATGATTATATTTTAATTATAAAACCGTATGAATCAATATTAAACGATTGTTTGCTAAAAGTGTTATTATATCGATAAATCGATATCGATTTTCCTTATATTTTTAAATCTATCATATATCTTTATAAAACTATTATAAATGATTTATTATCACTTTATTACTATTACAAATGAATTATTATCATTTTAAAACAATTATTTGGATAATTATAATAATTATTAAATCATTTAATCTCAATTTAAAATCATTAAGTAATTATTAATTATAATGGCATTACTGATGATGTTATAAATACATCTTATTTTTCAAAAATAAAATAAATTATTTTATTTCATATTCTTGTTTAAATATAAAAATGAGCGTATGTACCTAGTCTTGATCGCGACTTTGGATAATTATAGATCCGTTTATCGATAAAATGATTTCCGGCTATTTTATCGGTTTAAATCCCAATGAAGATATTTTTGTACATATCCATTCAAAATACGATTATCATTATTATTCATTGTTCAAAACAATATTATTATTATTTATTATTACTCAAAACAATATTATTTGTATTATTAACCTTTTATTTGAATATTTAAAAAATAAATCAAATTTATCAAAGTGATAAATTTGCGGGTTGTTACATTCGTGGTAGGAGAAGGTACCACTCACGTAACAATTTATTAATTTGATATTAAGTTACAATATTGTACCTACAACTTCTAACCTCGATACTCATACAAATTTCGATTGAAACATGTTTTCTTCCAGTAGACTCGTGGTGGAATTCTAGATGATTTGATAATGGGATTGCCGAGTTTGTACGGTATTTGAAAACATGTGTTTATATGGTTTATTCAGTTTAATTAGTTGAATTTTAAAATATAAAATACAAATCTATCGATGGAAAGTTATATTTGTTGATGTGTGTTGTGTATTACAAATGGCTATTTGATTATTATGATATTTTGGATGTGTTGTCCATTGATTGGATAATTACTATTGGTTGGAGCATTTATTTGGTGTTTAATTAAAGTAAATATTTGATTTGAATTGGTAAATAATTAATTGAAATAAAAAGGTTAATGATAAGGAAATTTGATAAATAAATGATAAATAAGGTTATTTATAAGTTTTCGATCGTATCCATAAATAACAATGATTTAACGAATTTTACTTAAATTAGAGTATGAAATTAATAAGATTATCATTTATCAGTTTTTGAGGAAATCCATAAATAATAACTAAGATCATATTTTAAATTGAGGGTTGAATGGTTTGTTATTATTTACAAAATAAAATGAAATTTTAAGTAAAAATATGGATTTTAGTGAAAAGAACATTGTTTGTGCAAATGTCAAAATAATTGATTTTGGTAGGAAATATTATTATTATCATTTGAGTAGTAACATGAAAAGGCATTTTCTTAATAATAATAATACTAGTAGTAGTAGTAAAAATATGTTTCCGAAGGTGTTTTAGATAAAATAATTACTATCTTAAGATGAATAGAATTATAAAGAGTTTTGGTGATTTAAAATAAAATGGTATTATCCTTGAGATAAATAGTAATAATTTAGTTTTTGGAACTATTACAGTGGCTTTAAAATACATTATTATTTTAGCATGAAATGATGATATCGTTACGTTAAAAGGTAATTGGATATAAATTATATTTTTTGGCAAAAAATACGACATTCTAAGGAATTGAAGTAACGAGATTATAATAACGCATTTTGGAGTATTTTATCATTTTGAGATATTATTATTGTTTTGAAATAGATAAAAATGATTTGCAATAAACAATAGTTAAACGATCTCTTTTATGCTTAAGGAAAAATAATTTTTGTAAATATAGTGTTTGGATGGATGTAATATATGCTTTGTTTGTTTATGATGATGAAATCATGTTTGGATGAGTATGCAATGTTTTACCATATTACGACTAGGTGATGGGTGGTTGATTTTGGTTATTTGATGATATTGATCTTGTATTACTATTGTGACTTGTACAAATTTGATGATATTGATGTTGTGCTGCTATTATGGAGTGATTAGTGTACATTTGATGATATTGATGTTGTGTCACAGTTATGGAGTGATTATTACACATATGATGGTACTTAAACTTACATTGACTATTATAGTTGATAATTAATCATGTATGTGTATATTTTTATTTTTATTTTGTTTTATTATTTGATGATTAGGGTTGGCGCTGTGTGTTGTAAATGTTAAATGATTAATTGTGCTATTATTACTATTGACCCATATAACGACTTGTTGTGATGGATTGTAGGAATACAGTTTTCTGCTTGTACTATTTGCATTGGTTACAATGGTTGCATGGATGCTATGGTAGTTGTGTACTAACAAGTATATGGATGAATGAGAAGAGCAACAAATAGAACTACATGGACTTGATTCTCCAAAAGAGGTACGTGGACAGACATTTCCTATGAATAGCGCTCGAGCCTTTGGCCGAAGTGTAAAGGGTTAGGCGCAGTACAACATAGTTAATGCCTTTTCCCTTTATTATAGGTATACATGTGTATTTGTAAGTTTTCCAAGGGAAGCAAACAAGGGAGAAAAGGTTTTAGAATGAGACATATCCAAAAGATGGTTCAGTATATCTCTTGCATCATAGTAATATAGTTGTTGCCTAGTAACTGATGTATTGAAATATTATGTGATGATTGTGACTTGGGTTATATTTAATTGTTAATGTGTGTGTGTCTGTGCGTATACATACATTGGTGTGTAAATTCCGCTATGAGATTTCCTCATTTTGTTCATTGTTTTATATTTCTAGTTTTACTTACACATGATCCAGTGTCTTTAACATTTGAAATTAATTGTAAGCGCAAAGTTATAGCATCTATAATTGTTTTTAGTTGTTAAAAATAGTGGGTCATCATACTTTGTGACACCCCGCACCTCTAGGCACCCCGAAAATTGGACATGACTAGAAGCACGGGTGATCGAGTGAAATAAAAATCCATAACATCGCATAGAGACTAAGGCAACAACATAAAATGATTAAAATATTACAGCGGAAGAAAACTTTCGCTAATTATAAATTAATAGCAACACAGCTTCATTAAAAACAACATTATCCCAAATTTTTTTCTAAAACCCAAAGTACCAAGTAGTCTCCACCAAAACATAAAACATAACAAAGTTCACAATATAGGTCCCCATATATAGAGTAAAGTAAGGAAAAGAGAAACGAAGTACATGAAACAAAAGAAACAAAAGCTAAAGATAACAACTGCTCCAATGACCCTCCAAGCTGCAAAGAATTACAACCTAAACCTGCCCACTATGATTGGGGAAAATAGGAAAAATAGGAATGGGTCAGACATAAAGTCTAGTGAATGAGAAATAAAATGAAGCAGAAAGAATAAAATAGTTTAATTCCAGGTCTTTCCCGGATATCTTAGAGGGTGAATAATATAATGCAGTGAATCCTTCTTAGATACAGTTCCCAAGAAGCCAAAGTCCGTGGTCACTCTAGGGAAGTCAACCATGCAGTAATACTAAACGTCAATCGGTCTATCGGACCTGCTGTCCTTACGTATCCACATGCTACAAAGTCATGCTCTTTACCCATGCACTGTGACTAAATGTCTTTTACGTCTGACCGATGCCGACTCAAACAACCTCGTAGGACCCCGAAGTTGCGCTCAGGCTCCGCCAAACTAGACTCCTATCCTCCTGTCTCCTCGATCACCAACGTGGACTTGCCCCTATCCAAAGTGTCGGTCCTCCGAAAGAGTTCCCACAGCTAGGTCGGCTGTGCAAAATCCTCCAATGATCTGCCTAAAGAAGCCTATGTTGGAGCACACTTGTCCTGTTTTATCCGCGTCGATCTGCCTGAAGAAGCCTACGATTGCGGATGCTATCTATCCTACATACTAGCAACCTATGAAAGGTAACAAACATCCTTGCGAACCTACTTTCCCGCTCCTAGTACGTACAGCCAAAACTATAGTTTGGTCATAACTACATGAAACACCTATCCAGACCTTTACAAGGTCCACCTACCAAATCACTTCCGGATTAATTAATTTTACGGTTATAGTTTACATACTTTTATTACCATTAATCTGCTTTAGTCCATTTTTACATCAGATTTGGTTATTTCACAATTTCCCTTTTTCTTACATAAATGGTATTTCAATTTCACGTACGTTCAGTCTGTATGGTTTGTCTGTAATTTTATGCCATTTTGTTACAGATTTACACTAGCCTTCAGGGTCCATTTAATTTACATTTTTTTTCCACCCAAATTTACATTCTCCTTTTAGAGATTTAATCGGTACAAAATTTTTATCCAATAGCCCCAAACCATTTAATTACATAAAATTCCACTTTTACATTTTTAGGCCACATATGAAACAAACAATTATGCCAATTAAACTTTCCAATTTTGTTCCAAAACCATATTCAAAATTATGTAATTATATCAATCAAAACCATAATTTTATTCAAGTAACATATTCTAAATTTATTCAACTAACCTGTTCTACCATTAGAAATTGAATAACAATTCTAATTCAATTTAATTAAACCAATCTTATTTACGCCATGAAACGTGAATAATAATTTGTTTGTTCCAAATTTCAACCCAAACATGAATTAGAATTGAGAAGTGAAAGAAGAAGAAGATACAATAATTTACATCAATTTCTATCTTATTTATGCCATAAAACGTGAATAAACAATTTATATGTCCCATATTTTAAACCAAACATGAATTAGATTTGAGAAGTGGAAGAAGAAGAAGAAGAAGTTGCAATAATTTACATCCATTCTCAATTAATAACAAAAATTAATTCATATTAATGTGCCAGAAAAGAACTGAAATTGAACTACTTTATTTTTCTATTTCATATTAATTCCCACTCACCTGGCACTTGAGCTTGCATAAATTTGAAAAAAGCTTTGCTTTAATCTTTCTCCTTTTGATTCTTCTAAATTCCCCAAATTGCTTGATAATTTAATTTGGTAGAGATTTGTTTATTTAGTAGAGAAAAGGAGGAAGAATAATACACACTAATTTTACTGTAGAATTATGGCGATGGATGAATAAGAGATTAGGTTTAGGTTAGATGGTTTATTTATATATTGTTTGAGTGAATATAATCCATTAGATTATTTTAGATTAAATATGGTTCTTTCATACACTTAATGGTTATCCATTCTAGCCCATACACATCACTCAACCAATAAAATTTAGTCATCTCATCCTATTACATCACTGAAGCGAATGGGAAGCCGCCACATGTCAGAAACAACGTTGAAATATAGAGGAAAATCACTGGAAACGAACCAGCTAAAAAAACATCGCTCCAGATTTTGGATGACAACGGGACTTGATCCTTTGTCACTAAGGAAGTCAACATGCGCCTTTACCACTGTACCAAATGCGCTTTTAATTTCTTTTTAATTATATTTCCCGTAAAATATCGGGGTGTTACATACTTGGTATCAGAGCTTAGGTTTAGCGATTCCCTGATCCTTATGTAGATTGATTAACACCTTAGGTTGGGTTTGAATAAAGAATGAGAAAGCGTTTTGATTGATTAGGTATGCTTTATGTGTATGGGTTGTTTTTTAATCACCATTGTCCCATCCTAAAATTATGTTTATTTATGATGACCCTTGTATGAAACATACAAAGTAGCAGTAAGGCATGATGAACACTTATAAGTGGGATCAAATATTGGTTATAACCCGATTAACAAACACACGATGAGAAATCATAGTTGAAACCTAGCCTTAATAAGATAGAATTATTTTTATAATATTTGTTTGGAAAGTTTATGTAAAAATATATATTTTAGATTTACTTTATTAAGAAGGGAAAAAATTTATTTGGATATGACGTGATTGTTGGAAATTTTTGATGGAAATAAAGTATTCAATATATAAAATAAAATATATTTTTTATAGCAAAGTTTTTGTGTAAGGAAAAGTGAATATTGTAAAAATAATTTATTTGGAAGTATTTTGACTAAATAGGTGTTTTTATTAGATATTGGTAGTTGAATCCAGTCTTTGGGGAAACATTTTTATGTGAGAAACTTTGACCGTGTTTTTAAAACATCCTTTGGGATGTATTCCTATAATAGAATTATGCTTTATTAAAAGTGGAAAAATTTTGTCCAAGGAAAGAGGAATTTTTGTTTATAAATATTTTGTAAAATATTTTTATTAAAGGATGTTTAGTTTAAAATACTTTATTTTATATAATTATTCCAAGAACATCTTAGTTAGTATTGTTTTTAATTTGGAACATCCTTTGGGAAGATATTTTGTAACCTCGTTATGATGCTTTATAAAAGTAGTTCATTGAAGAATATTTTGGAAAGAAATATTTTTGTTAAATGGTATTTTAAAAAATATATACTATAAGGTTTGAGGAGTGTAAATTTAATAAGTTGTTTTAAGGGAGAAAATTATTTTGATAATAGTGTAAGATTTGAAATGTCTTTTATCAAAAGTACTTGTTAGGAAGTACCTAGTGAGAACTCCTATTTAAAGGAAAAAAATGAAAATAGCACATTGAAATATATTTTACAATAAATATAATATGACTTGGTGAAGATTTATTTTAAAGATACTTAGAAACTTATTTCCACAAAAAGGGATTTCATTTTGAAAGAATTATTTTCTTAAAAGAAGTATTTGAAAAAAACATAGTGGAAATATTTTTATTTAGGGAATTATTTTCTTGGTAGAAATATTTGAAAATAGTTTGATGGAAGTATTTTTATTTGAAATGTATCTTCTGAGTAAAGAATACAAGAAAATATTTATTTGAGAGAAATTTTTATCCAAGGAACATTTTGAATTTCAGGAAACTTTTCTTTTAAAAATTGATTTTTGGTTGAAAGGATTATCACTTAAGGGTGTACTCCTTGATAAATGATGTTTTGAAGAGAAAACATTTTCTAGGTAAAGAGTTTTGGTTGAAAGGGACGTAATTTGAAAATTTTCTTTATTGATACTTGGAGATGCATTAATGGGAAATGATGTATTATAAAATATCTAGTTTTACGATACTTAAAGGAAATATTTTACTAAGATAAGGATGATTTGATTTGGGAAGTATATGATTGAAAAAGTAAATTATTCAATTAAATAACAAACTTTGGAGGTGTTTATTAAAAATGTGTTTTATTGAAAAGATGTTTTATTTGAAAATCTTAACTAAGAATTGTAAAACTAAACTTTATAATAAGGGGTGTAAGATGACAGGTTAAGATGACTTTTGAGTTTGCCCGATACACATTATGACAATGATACCTTTATGATTATTATGGGAGATTTTACCTAATGATCTATAGGGACATCTAATTATTCCCTTCCATGGGGAGATTTGGGATGTGATGAAGGAACTACCCTTTTTGTTGTTTGGAACAATTACCTTTTCTGTTGTATTTATTACTTTGCGTTAGTTGTTTGCAATGATCTCTTTGTTTAGTTATATACCTAGTTGTATTATATTTTTTATTTGATTTTCACCAATTGATCCATGTCATGCTTGTTCGGATTAATTTCTTTTACCTATATTGGTTGTTGTTGATAGTCTGTTTTGCTATGATTAGTTTTAATTGTTACTTGCTAATTGTTTATTTAATTGATTCATGTTGTGACGCCCCACCTCTATACCCATGCTAACCAAGAACACTACGATGTAGTGCTGTCAATTAGCATGGAGAATAAGGCTGTGGAGGAGCGACCATCCATGTAACTTCTTTGTGCGAGCACCGATACGCCAGATAGAGTAGAATGCATATCCTTTAAGGAGGAAATCCGACATACCGATACAAACACAAAGCTATCACACGGTGGCTATATATATAATCTTCGAAAACAAACATAGAAATAATCATAACATAAATCAGTCACAGACATCCATATCACAAAGGCGGAAGAAGATATGAATAAACATATAACACATGAAAGTGTACATCAGAGTAGTGGTCGGAAAGATCCACTATAATACAAAAGAGTAGCATCACGTGCTATACAAAAGAATAGATACACAACATAGAGTCTATATCTCAAATGTGTACAACCAAAAACTACTAATCTAAGTAGTTAGCCAAAAGTCAGAGTAATCCAGAAGAGAAGTCAAGCAGAAGCACCTGTAACATCTCGGTCTGACCCGAGTATTATTTATAAGAAAATAATAAACAGATCAGTCTAACTATAAATATCAGATGACATGATATAGGATAATGGGTATGGCATACACATATAATAACCATGATGGCATACTACTATAAGTATGTAAATGATAATCAACAAGGGATTAATCAATGTCACAAGAATCTTCTCAAAGATCCAAACACATAAAAAGGGTAATGACACACAAATTCACCAATACACAAATAACTGATATCATATCAGTGAAAACCACGAAAGTTGGTGAAGCACTAAATCCAGAAATCAACACACGAAATCCAGAACAAATCCCAGAAATCAACACACGAAATCCAGAAATCACTAAAAGGGGGAAGTCCGAACACACGGACGAGAAGCTATCTCATGGAAGCTATCCATTTAATTTTTTTTTTTCCGAACACACGGATGGCCCGAAGGCAAGTCCGAACACACGGACGAAGAGACATCGCTCAATCGCTAGTCTAAATCACAAGAATGATCGTCATGATCATAAGGAAGTGTCAATCACACCAAGCTAGTAAATATATGAGTTTAGCTTCATGTCCCATAACCACTTGCTTAACTTAAATATTTACGAACAAGCTGTAAATCTTCACTAGGAAATTGTCACAAAAGGGGTTCAATCG
The DNA here is from genome assembly GCA_030737815.1 of Allium fistulosum. Lineage (NCBI taxonomy): Eukaryota > Viridiplantae > Streptophyta > Magnoliopsida > Asparagales > Amaryllidaceae > Allium > Allium fistulosum. The sequence continues at coordinate 1,286,895,812 of CM060904.1, forward strand.
AACAAGTCCAAGAGCTAACCGACGAAGTGAACGCAAGCGTTTCATACCACCCGTTTTACTAAGTCGTTTAAGTCGATTTCTCATTCGAGTGAAGTAAAGGCTTGTATATACTAGTAGATTGGAAATTGGTTTGAGAAAACGAACTTTTGATATTTAAAATAGTGTTGAAATCGCTTTGAAGAAAGAGTTTTGATATTTACTATTAGTATTGAAACCTTCATATATCATTAAAGTGACAAGTCATAAAACGATTGTAGAAACGAATCAATTCACGTTCGAAGACGTGAGTAAAGTCCAAAGAAGTCAATCCCAAAACCATCAAAGTAGAAATTCTGATAAATGTTTTTCAGAAGAGATTGCCTACGCAGAGTAATACGGGGTTCGACCTAAGGGAAGACTGCTGTGCGACCTAAGGAAAAGTAGGTCATACGACCTAAGGAAAAGTAGGTCATACGACCTAAGGAAAAGTAGGTCATACGACCTAAGGGAAGACTACTGTGCGACCTAGCAGAAGAACAGGTCGAACGACCTAAGTGCTAACTCGCGAGCAACCTAAGGTCTGCGACCTAAATGCGAGCGACCTAACGAAGTGCGCGACCTAACAGTGAGGCGCGACCTAAGGGTTCACGACCTAACGTCTTAACTAGGTACGCGACCTAACGTCTTAAGGCCAGACGACCTAACGACTTAAGAGGGCTACGCGACTTAAGGTGATTCGCGACCTAAGGGTACGCGACCTAACGTGGGTCGCGACCTAAGACTCGCGACTTAAAGCTTGCGACCTAAAGTTTGCCTGGGGGTTTATAGGTCGGCAACGACCTAAGACTTAAGGGCGAACGACCTAAGGATGGTGCGTGACCTAACTGGTTCGCGACCTAAGGAGGGTGCGACCTAAGGTCTTACGACCTAAGGAAAAGAAAAGTCTTACGACCTAAGGAGTTAACTCGCGAACGACCTAACTCTTTAACTCACGAACGTCCTAAGCCTTTAACTCGTGAACGACCTAGGCCTTTAACTCGCAGGCGACCTAAGCCTTTAACTCGCAGGCGACCTAAGACTTAACTCGCAGGCGACCTAAGACATTAACTCGCAGGCGACCTACGACCTATGGATGAGCGACCTAACTCCGAACGAGCTAAAAATGGCCAGAACGACCTAGTAGCAGTTTTTTTTCACCAAAATCACTAAAATTTGGAATTTTTCGCCAATCCAATCCAAACCAAATGCAACAAACATGCTAAAGTGATGAGGAATCATTCCCAACAGTCCAATGACGATTATAGGCAAGATGTGAGATCAAAAATCTCACCTTTTCCACGAAATTGATGTTGGAGAGCTTAAGAGCAAAGCAAGAATCAACCCCTAGCTTGAATCTATGTTCTTCACCTTGAATTCGGAGTTTGATGCTGAATTTACTAAGGATCTCGAGCTTGGAATTTTAATTTCTCTTTCCCTCCACCATTTTTGAAGAAGCTTGAAGTATTTGATGAAGTGATGAAGAGAAAAGGGGGTTGGGCTGAGTTAAGAAGGTGCAGTCCCAACCAAAGTCACAAGTGGGAAAAGTGACGAAAATTTCACTATCTCCAAACATATCGAAGTTTACACTCAAAAAGATCGCAAACGTCATTTTTAACTCAATGGGGGTGGTCTCGAGTCCTAATTTGACCGTATGCAAAAAGTAGCTTTTCGGACTAACATCCGACTAACGATAAAATATTTAAATATAAAATCGATAGATATGCGGGTTGTTACACATGTCATCCTTAATCATTCTCCCTTGCTGTGTTGAATGGCTAGTTCATTGTCATTGGCTTTAGTTATTTGTTTGTTTACTTTTTTATTTACATGTTTGATTACTTATTTTCATATTTATTTATTTGGCTGCTTGTTTATTTGTTGTGACTGTTTGTACTATATGTTAGGTAATGTTGCTTGCTAATGATTTAGTCATAGTTGGATAGAACAGTTTCCTAAGCTGAGGAGGACTATATATTTGGATTGACTAAGATATGTGAATATGTTCCTTAACGATGAGTAATCTGATAGGAGGATTTTGTTGATGGGTGCGACTAATGTAACGACCCGGAATTTCTACCATTCGAATTTGAAATATTTAATTGATTTTAAACATTGAAAAGTTAATTTTATAAGTTGAATAACTTGAATTTCAAATATAGCGATTTATTTGATAAATTTAAGTGTTGGATTTAATTTTTGGAATTTCTTAAATAATTAATTCCTGAATTTAATATGAATAAAAATGATTTTGAAAATTAATTTAAATTCTATTTAAACAAGAATGGTAATAATAAACTTTTAATTTGGATTTAAAGGTGATTAATTTGATTTCTTAAAAATAATTCATTATAATTAACATATAAAAACAGCCTTTTGGGGCACTGTCTCGGATTTCGACGAAACCAGTGTCATTAGATCCATAATAGCGAGTTATTGTGTACCGACGATTTTCGTGGCAATCGGACGTATCATTTGGTAATACGAGTTTGAAACGCTTATAAACTAATTACACAATTTATTCAATATAACTGGGTTTGAAAAGCTACCTTCTGTATATGATCGAATTAGGCCTCGAGGCTAGTTCCAGTGTGCTTGGAATATACTAGCATGTAATTGAATTCTAACTTAAACACATGTCAATAAAGTTACTTCATACGAATATGTTTACTCAAGGTTAGTTTTACTATTTACTTCCATAAAGGCACATTCATAAACATGTATAATATGTACATGCATCTCCACAATTCTATGAATCCATCTTTGTATAACTAGAAATCATCATACGTAGAAGCATAGATAGTCATACTCATATACATGTCCACAAATACATACATGAAAAATAACTTGGTTTTACCAAAATACCGCTTAATTTATTAAATTAAGCCCTCTTGGTATGCATCAAAAATAAATATCATCCTCCATATTTATTTATAAACATTTTAAACTTCATATATAAATCAAAAGTGTATTTTTCTTCATTTCTGTATACAACATAGTCCAATATGTGCACACACACACACACTCTCTCTCTTAATTCCTTTATATACTTTTGAAATCAAATAACATGATTCTGTAGTTTTACATTCAAATCAATTAAACCATATCCCTAACCAATTAAACAATAAAAGAATGGATGGTGGATAGGTTTATGTAACGACCCAGAATTTCTGTCATTTGAAATTCAGATATTTAATTGATTTTAAATATTAACAAGTAAGATTTGTAAGACGAATAAATTAAAATTCGGATATCGAGATTTAATTGGATAATTAAATCAATAATTTAATATTTGAAATTGTGTAAATGATTGGAAATTGGGTTTAATGTGTATAAAAATGATTTATAAAGTTATATTAAATCATATTGAAGTTATAATTATGTTATAGAACTTTTAAAATTGAATTAAAAGTTAATTTGTGAAAATTGAATATTTTAATATTTAAATGATGACTAAAAATAGTCATTTTTCAAACTGTCTCGGATTTCGACGAAACTAGTTTCATCGGATCCGTAATGTGAAATTATTGTATGGTTTCAAATTTCGTGTCAATCGGATTTACGGTTTGTCCGGGGCAAGCCAAAACGCATAGAAATCGTTTTTATCGATTTAATTTAAATTTGATCGTTTAATTCTGTAACTCGCACATATGACCGAATTGGCTCCCAAAACACGTTCCATTGTGTCCAGAACGTGGGTAAAACCTTAGAAACGCCAGCCGGCACGCTTGATTTCGAGTTCGGAAAATTTTCGATGATAGTGTTTTGGCCATTTTCTATAAAAAGGACTTCATTATTCTGTTTTTTCACAAACCCTTGTTCTAAAGCTTCAGCCGGCCCTAATAATTCAATGGCCAGAATTTTCGAAACTTCCTCTTCATTTTTCTTCCAATCCATCAAACGATTCGAGAAATCTCCAACTACAACATCGAAGAAGAAGATGAGATCTTTAAATCCATACGGTTGGTTCATCGTAAAACGCGCTGTGGAGGAAGAAAATTGCTCGCGTTCTAAGGGGGTTCGCACGCGTTTTTCAAAGTCAAGGGGGGCGGCGAGCTTGATGATACTCTGGCCGATGGTGTGTCTCGCGTAGGCGGTCGTGGTGGCAGGCTTTGATCGACGTGAAGATGGTCAATGGTCGTCGCGTAATTGATGAAGAGAGTGGCGGCTATGGGTTGTTGTTGCTCACGTATAAACCTGAGAAGGTGGAAGAAATAAAAGGGCACGGCTCAGATCTGAAGTATGGGAATGAATGGCCCAGATCTGGGAAGGTTAAAAAAAAATTAAATAAAAGAAAAAGAAATTGATTTATTATTATATTATAAATCGTATAAACTTTAAAATATCGTATCTTTGTCATACGAGGTCCATTTCGCACGAAATGAATTGCGATGGGTTCGTTTGACGAGCACTACACAATGGAGCTGATTTGGAGTTGATTGGAGCTAGTGAAAATTTTGAGTAAAATTAAACGCGTGTTTAATTTTATTTGAAATAAAATACTACAACCGTTATTGAAAGCAAAGGTGAGAACTTCTCACTCAATCGAAATTGTTTCGATTTAAATTTTAAATAGTTGTATTTAAAATTGCTTGATTGTGTGAATTGAATGATGATTGCTATCTATTGTATTGAATAGACCCTATACGACGTATATTAAGCGGAGGTTATTTATTAAAAACATATACCGCGATAATTCCACCGTGAAGTGGATTTGGTATTATATATGTATTTGGAGTTGATTTCCCGCATTATATAGCGGATGAGACCCTATTGCGCCGCATAATAGCGGATAGTATTTTATAAATCCCATATACCGTGATATTCCACCTCGATGTGGAATTGGTATTGTGCTAACATCTGTGGATGCAGGGAAACAGGTTGGAGGGATCCAACTGGATTCCTCAAACATTTGAATTTATTTCAATGTTGTGGGTTGATTTATTTATAATCACCGTGTGATTATATTGTGATTGGAATTGTTGACGGCTATAATTTAGCCGAATATATTTTTGGTATCGTTCGATACCAGAAATGAATAAAAATTGGATTTTAGAAATTTAAGTTGAAAATTTGTCGAAAAATTTATTTTTGATAATTGGATAAATTTAAAAGGAGTTAAAAGATAAAAATCTTATTTTTGAACTGTATTGAATTAAATTTCAAATTTGGAAAAAAGCTGAATAAAGGGATTTTGAAAATATTATTTATAAGTTGAAGAATTTATTTAAAATTTGTATTTTTAAATAGATTTGAAGAGATAAAGGAATTTATTTTAAAAAGGAAATAATTTGGAAATTCATTGAAAATTGATTTGGTGTTTTGAAATAAATTTGAAAATGTTTTGGTAGTTAATTGATTTTAATTTACGATAACTAGTAAAATTGATTTATAGAAATTTATCTGATTTAAATTAATCAGATGATTATATTAATCCTACTTATGGATGTTTGGATTATATTGGATGTTGAATTGTTTGACATCTCTGATATGTGATATATCATGTTCTATGTGTGATTTGTGATCTATTTATCTATGATATGAATATCTGTGATTTGTGAATGAAAGATAAGCATTATAGTTTATAACGCTTATCAATTATATTGTTATATTTGATCTGTGATGGTTGAATGTTGTTGCACTATTGTGTTAAACCCGAGGACTACACAATACACACACAAATGTGGATTTCACGTGGAAATCGGTTAAGTCACATATTTTTATCAATTTTGGAAAATTGAGTTTTTGAATCCAAAATGGTTTTGGAATTGGAATTGAAAGCTTTGAAAGTGAGTTTCAAATAAAAGTTATTTTAAATAACTTAATGGAATTGGAATTTAAATCATTTGATTTAAGTTTGAATTCAATATTTTGAAATTGAATTCAATGAATTTGGGAATTTTGGTCTAAAAGATTTTATAAGTATAAAAGGTGTTTATATGGGTTTTTGTTACCATTTAAAATTTGGTTTTGGAAATTTAAATTTATAATTCAAGTTTTATTCTTGGATGGAATTAACCTGTATAATTGTAACCAGTTTTTCCCAAAACAAAAACTATCTGTTTTCAAGTAATAATAACTTTCATAAAAAGAAAGGATTTCCAATTTGTATCGAACCATTTCAAGTTGAAATGAAATTGTAAATAGTTTGGAAAAACTATAAATTAACTTTTGTGAAGATGATTAAGCTTTATTTTGAAATCAAAGAAGATTTTAAAAGGTGTATCTTTTATATTATAAAAGACTTGAATTGTGAATAGTTTTGAAAGATATAAATTAAATCTTAATTTAAAGATTTAATGGGTTAATCAAATTGAAATGGAAATTGATTTGTGAATCTGTGAATGAATCTTTGTGAAACTGGGTGAACTTTGTGAAGTAAATCTTTTTGTTTAAAGATTTAAAATGGAAATTTGTTTAAACCATTTAAAGGATAGGATTTGGGTAATAAGTTGTGACTTAATTGAAATCCCTATTGATGCAGCACGAGCTACGAATTCACAAGTCTTAGGTCACTCACGACCTAAGAAATCAAAACTGGAAAATAAGTCGTTAAAAATTGAAGTCTTAGGTCGCTCACGACCTAATGGGTTCTTAGGTCGCTCACGACCTAAAGAAGATGGGCTACGAGCTAACGGAACCAACGCTCAGGAATGCGTACGACCTAAGGAGCTAAGGCATAAGTCGTGGGAACGACCTACCAGTTTCAAAGATCACATGCTACGACCTAACAGGCTAGGGGGAAATGAGCTACGACTTAAGGGAAGTGCTGAGCTACGACCTAAGGGAAGTGCTGGGTTACGACCTAAAGCTAACAAGGAGGCTAGCGAGTTAGCAGTGTGTGAAGATTGGCGTAGAGCTAAAGTAATAGGTCGCGAGCGACCTAGTGGAGAGCTACGACCTAACAGTCTGAAGGGAAAGGTGATACGACCTAACAAATTACGACCTATGTTAGGTCGCAGGAAAACAGAACGACCTAAGTTAGGTCGCGAAGTTTTAGATCGTGAGGAGTTAAGTCGCGAGGCCTTAGGTCGTGAAGTTTCTAGAACTGCTTATCTGTTAGGTCGCAAAACTCTGGATGTCGTTGATTCTTATGCCGCATTGATCTCTGCCGTTGATTCTTAAGTCGCTGAAGGAAGCAGATGTATTGAAGTTAAGTCGCGTCTGTTTTTAGGTCGCAACTTTATAGGTCGTATGTCGTCTGTTTGTATTTTGTCTAAGTTTGTTAAGTCGCTGAAGGTTGTAACGAGTTGTAACTGTTTGTTGTTAGGTCGCTGTCGACCTATGCTAAGTCGCGTATGTTCTTAGGTCGAACCATTATAGGTCGTAGGTCGCTCACGACCTAAGTACTTGTAATATTTTGAAATTTCTGTTGTGTTGAGTTGTAGCCTATAAATAGGCATGTGAATCATTTGTAAAGGTGGTTGAATATTGAATAAAATTCTCTTTGATTGCTTTGTGCTTTCATTCCAAATTGGTAGTTGAGTGTAATCTCCTATCTCCTCTTTCGGATAATCGAGTGCGCTCGATTCAACGATTGTAGAAGCCGAATCGCGGAATCAAGTGCGCTTTATCAACGCTTGAAGAATTGAAGATCTTTGAACCCGGTATCGTGCGCGATCAACGAGTTCGGGATAGCTAAAATTTGGTATCTTCGGATCAACGAATTTGGGCATTTCAGTATCTTCCAATCCACCGATTACTACTTTCACCGATCGAAGTTTGTTTTGTTTAATCCGCTGCGCCAGTTTTGGTATCAGAGCTTGTTCTAGCCAATCATAGCTAGATCGAGACTTGGAGCCTATTCATTTTGAAGTTTGAAGAGAAGCCGAGAGCTTGAAGTGAAGATTGAAGGTTGTTTATCACGGCCGAGAGTAAGAAGTGTTTGTTCGAAGATTGATTGATCGAATTTGTATTGGAAGCCGAAACTTTGTCCATCGTGTTCATCGCGATTTGCTACCAAGTGGAAATTTTCGATCCGTTTCATTTTGGATCAAAGTCCGAATTGTGTTTGAATTTTGAAGTGTTGAAGTATTTGTGAAGTTTTCAAGTATGCCGCCAAGAAGAGCTAATCGCCACCAAAACGTAGAAGCTTTGTATCGAAGAGAAGAAGTTGATGAGATGGAGCAAAGAATCAATGAAAATTTTAGTGAAAAGCTTAACGAAGGAATTGGCCGTTTAGAGAAGCTTATGACGGAGATGAATCAAAATCGGAGAAGGGTTTCACCAGAATCTAACCATGGGGGTAGTAGAGTCTCGCCACATTCCAATCGAGACAGAAGTGTTGAAAATGATCAAGGACGTGGGAGGAACGTGAATGATCGTGAACGGAGGAATGTAGATAGAAGGGATGGTGGTAGACGTGAAGGGAGTAGAGATGTTGGTGGTCAGAATCGACATCGTTATGCATCTGATTTTGAAGAGGAGTATGATGGTGGTAGTATTCAAGGAAGAGGTCAAGGCAGAAATTACTCTGAGTATGATCACAAGTGGGAGTCGGGGATGAAGACTGAAATTCCTGAATTCAAAGGTGGTATGCAAGCAGAGGAATTTCTAGATTGGGTAGCTAATGTCGAGGAGATTTTTGACTTCAAGGAAGTTCCAGAACAGCGTAGAGTGAAGTTGCTTGCTACAAGGCTGAGGGGTAGAGCTTTGGCATGGTGGCAACAAACCAAGCTTACACGTGAACGTATGGGAAAGTCAAAAGTTGAATCTTGGGAGAAGATGAAGAAATTGATGAAAGCAACGTTCTTACCTTACAATTATCAATCTTTGATGTATCAACATTTGCAAAACTTGAGACAAGGGACGAAATCTGTGAATGACTATGCTGATGAATTCTATCAACTTATTGCAAGGAATGATATTATGGAAACGGAAGAGCAGCTGACATCTAGATTCATTGGGGGATTGAGAATGCAGATTCAGGATATGGTCAATATGTTCGATCCAAGATCTGTGGCAGAAGCACATCAAAAGGCGTTGGCTTGGGAGAAGCAAGGAAGACGAGGAGGTGGTGTGTTTACTAATTCTAACAATCAAGCGAAGGGTGTTGGAGGAAGTTCTAATGTTTCTAAACCTATCAGTAGACCAGTGGTGAAAGAGGCTGAGAAGACAAGGGTTAACAATGGTTTCAAATGTTACAATTGTCAGGAATTGGGTCATAAAAGCAGTGAGTGTCCAAAGCCGAAGAAACGAACCATGATTGTAGAAGTTGAAGATGAGGATGTTGATGGGGAGTGTTCTAGTCCAGTTGAGGAGGATGAGCAGAATATTGCATCAGGAGATGAAGGTTGTAACCTAATGCTGAGGAGATCGTGTCTAACACCGAAGCAGGAAGAAGCTAGTTAGTTGAGGAGTAATATCATTCAGTCAACATGTACTATTCTGGGGAAGGTTTGTAAGTTTGTGATTGACGCAGGAAGCTGTGATAATATTATTTCAACCGAAGCTGTGACAAAGTTGAAATTGAAGACAGAGAAACATCCGAGTCCATACAAGTTAGCATGGTTGAGAAAAGGAGGAGAAGTGAAAGTGGATAGACGAGTTCGTGTTCCATTCTCTATCGGGAAGAAATACAAAGACGAAATCTGGTGTGATGTAGTAGAGATGGATGTTTGTCATTTATTATTGGGAAGACCATGGCAGTATGATCGAGCAGTACAACATGACGGTCGGACCAACAGCTACAGTTTTATGTTTGAAGGCACGAAAATTATCCTAGTTCCGAAGAAGAGACCACAAGGAGAAAGTAAGTCAGAAGAAATTGAAGAGCTGAAAACTTTATTATCTTTGAAAGAGTTTGTTAAAGAGGTTGAGGAAGAACCTGAAGTGTTCTTATTGATCGGACGGGAGAATCAGGAAGTGGTTGAAATTCCAGAAGAAGTTAAACCAGTTTTGAAAGAATTTGACGATGTATTTCCGGAGGAGTTACCAACGGAGTTGCCACCGTTGAGGGATATACAACATCAGATAGATCTTGTTCCAGGTGCAGTGTTACCACACAGACCACATTATCGAATGAGTCCTAAGGAACATGAAGAGTTGCGGAGGCAGGTAGAGGAATTGCTTGAACAGGGGCGTGTGCAGGAGAGTTTGAGTCCTTGTGCTGTACCAGCTTTATTGGTACCCAAAAAGGATGGAACGTGGAGGATGTGCACCAACAGTAGAGCATTGAATAAGATCACAGTCAGATACAGATTTCCGATGCCAAGGCTGGATGATTTATTGGATCAAATCAGTGGGTCCGTAATCTTTTCCAAGATTGACTTGAAGAGCGGTTATCATCAGATTGGCATTAGACTAGGGGATGAATGGAAGACAGCATTCAAGACAAGGGAAGGCTTGTATGAATGGCTGGTAATGCCGTTTGGTCTATCGAATGCACCGAGTACATTCATGAGGGTGATGAACCAAATTTTTAGGCCATACATTGGGAAATTTGTGGTGGTTTACTTTGATGATATTCTGATCTACAGTGCTAGTAAAGAAGAGCATGTTCAGCATTTGAAGAAAGTGTTACTCATTCTTCGAGAAGAACAATTCTATGCTGCTACGAAGAAATGTGTTTTTATGGCAAGGAGTGTTTTGTTTTTGGGGTATGTTGTATCAGAGGAAGGAATACAGGTTGACCAAAGTAAAATCGAAGCTATCAGAGAATGGCCGCAGCCCAAGACGATAACGGAAGTTCGTAGTTTTCACGGGTTGGCTTCATTCTATCGAAGGTTCATTCCGCACTTTAGTAGTGTGATGGCACCTGTTACTGATTGTATGGAGGGTAAACAATTCGCATGGTCAGAGGAAGCAGGGAATGCTTTTGGGAAGATCAAGGAGTTGCTGACGACTGCACGTTTCTAGTATTACCAGATTTTCAGTTGTTGTTTAAGCTACACACTGATGCATCCAAGGTTGGGATTGGAGGAGTGTTGAGTCAAAGGGGTCGTCCAATTGCATATTTCAGTGAGAAGTTGTCAGGAGCAAAGATGAGATACAGTACATATGATGTGGAATTCTATGCTGTTGTGCAATCTATTAAACACTGGAGACATTATCTATTTCAGAAAGAGTTTGTTCTGTATACTGATCATGAAGCATTGAAGCATTTGCAAGGACAAGATAAGATTTCAGCAAGACATGCATCGTGGATTGCATATCTGCAACAGTTTACTTTCGTTGTGAAGCACAAGTCAGGGGTAACGAATCGAGTGGCTGATGCTTTGAGTAGGAGGAGTCATTTGTTGACTACGTTGAAGGTTGAAGTGACGGGGTTTGAAATGTTGCCGGGACTATTTGTCGAAGATCCTTACTTTGCAAAGCTTGTGGATAAAGTCAAGGAGGGAAAGAATGATGAGTTTGTGATGGTTAATGGCTTTCTTTTTAAAGGAAATCGATTGTGCATACCGGAGGGTAGTCTGAGAATGAAGATTATCAAGGAGTTACACGAAGAGGGACATGTTGGGAGAGACCGTACCTTACAGTTGATTTCACAGTCCTACTTTTGGCCATCAATGAGGAAAGAGGTGGAAGGGTTTGTGGAGCGTTGTCATATTTGTCAGGTTTCGAAAGGAACTGCGACTAATGCTGGTTTATATATGCCGTTACCCGTGCCTGTAAAACCATGGGTGGATATCAGTATGGACTTTGTGTTGGGGTTGCCGAGAATGTAGCGTGGTAATGATTCCATTTATGTGGTGGTTGACAGATTTTCGAAAATGGCACATTTTATTGCTTGTAAGAAGACGGCGGATGCTGTTCATGTTGCTCAGTTGTTTTTCAAGGAGATCTATCGAATTCATGGATTGCCAGAATCTATTGTGTCGGATAGAGATACTCGATTTTTGAGTCACTTTTGGTTAAGTTTGTGGAAGATGGTGGGAACGAAGTTGAATTTTAGCAGTGCTTATCATCCGCAGACAGATGGACAGACTGAGGTGGTAAACAGATCATTGGGAAACTTGTTGAGGTGTCTTGTACAAGATAATCTGAAGAGTTGGGATGTGAAGTTATGCCAGGCAGAGTTTGCCCATAATCATGCTGTGAATCGAAGTACTGGGTTCAGTCCATTCCAGATTGTTTATTCGAACTTACCGAAAGGACCGTTAGATTTAATGGTGATACCACACTCAAAGGGGACAATTAAGAAAGCTGCTGATTTTGTTGAAGGGCTGACGGAATGTCATAAAATCGTTCAAGAACGATTAGAGAAAGCAAATGAGAAGTATAAACAATCTGCAGATTTGAAACGGAGAAGTGTAAAATTCCATGAAGGTGATTTGGTTTATGCAGTGTTAACAAAAGATCGTTTTCCGGTAGGCGCTTACAATAAATTGAAAGCACGGAAAATTGGTCCGGTGGAAGTTGTGAAACGAATCAATGAAAATGCTTATAAACTGAAGCTGCCAGATGATGTGTATACATCTGACGTGTTCAATGTTAAACATATCGTACCATATCACGGGAATGAACGATCTGATGAAGATGAATTTACAAATTCGAGTTCGAATTTTTCTCAACCTGGGGAGGATGATGCAGCACGAGCTACGAATTCACAAGTCTTAGGTCACTCACGACCTAAGAAATCAAAACTGGAAAATAAGTCGTTAAAAATTGAAGTCTTAGGTCGCTCACGACCTAATGGGTTCTTAGGTCGCTCACGACCTAAAGAAGATGGGCTACGAGCTAACGGAACCAACGCTCAGGAATGCGTACGACCTAAGGAGCTAAGGCATAAGTCGTTGGAACGACCTACCGGTTTCAAAGATCACATGCTACGACCTAACAGGCTAGTGGGAAATGAGCTACGACTTAAGGGAAGTGCTGAGCTACGACCTAAGGGAAGTGCTGGGTTACGACCTAAAGCTAACAAGGAGGCTAGCGAGTTAGCAGTGTGTGAAGATTGGCGCAGAGCTGAAGTAATAGGTCGCGAGCGACCTAGTGGAGAGCTACGACCTAACAGTCTGAAGGGAAAGGTGATACGACCTAACAAATTACGACCTATGTTAGGTCGCAGGAAAACAGAACGACCTAAGTTAGGTCGCGAAGTTTTAGATCGTGAGGAGTTAAGTCGCGAGGCCTTAGGTCGTGAAGTTTCTGGAACTGCTTATCTGTTAGGTCGCAAAACTCTGGATGTCGTTGATTCTTATGCCGCATTGATCTCTGCCGTTGATTCTTAAGTCGCTGAAGGAAGCAGATGTATTGAAGTTAAGTCGCGTCTGTTTTTAGGTTGCAACTTTATAGGTCGTATGTCGTCTGTTTGTATTTTGTCTAAGTTTGTTAAGTCGCTGAAGGTAGTAACGAGTTGTAACTGTTTGTTGTTAGGTCGCTGCCGACCTATGCTAAGTCGCGTATGTTCTTAGGTCGAACCATTATAGGTCGTAGGTCGCTCACGACCTAAGTACTTGTAATATTTTGAAATTTCTGTTGTGTTGAGTTGTAGCCTATAAATAGGCGTGTGAATCATTTGTAAAGGTGGTTGAATATTGAATAAAATTCTCTTTGATTGCTTTGTGCTTTCATTCCAAATTGGTAGTTGAGTGTAATCTCCTATCTCCTCTTTCGGATAATCGAGTGCGCTCGATTCAACGATTGTAGAAGCCGATTCGCGGAATCAAGTGCGCTTTATCAACGCTTGAAGAATTGAAGATCTTTGAACCCGGTATCGTGCGCGATCAACGAGTTCGGGATAGCTAAAATTTGGTATCTTCGGATCAACGAATTTGGGAATTTCAGTATCTTCCAATCCACCGATTACTACTTTCACCGATCGAAGTTTGTTTTGTTTAATCCGCTGCACCACCTATATCCATATGTTTTAAATATTGTGTTCACTATTCGGGTTAGCCGGGAAAAGACCTTTGTGTCATATAACCCATTCCGAATTAGTGATACGACGATATGGATCGTATTGAAGACCGGTGGTGAAGACCGGGTATTTGTGAAAAACGATAGGATGACATATCGATTGTCTCTGCACCGTTAGCTATGGTATAGAGATTTCCTTTGTGATGGGAAGTTCGATCGGGATTTTTAATACCCGGATTGCAAGGGCTTCTTCGGAAGTGCCTTCGGTTCTGTTCAAACCCGGAACAGACTTGTATGGTTACATGTCTGACATTACATTTTGAGATATAAAGCTGATTTCTTTCAAATACATTTCTGTTTAGTGGCGGAGAATTTATTCTCTTAGCTTAACACCCTTCTCTGAGACGTACGAGCTTAGAGGTTATGTAGTTAGAATTTATCAGTGATATACTTCGAATTTGGTAGTGTGGCATGCTGAGTGTTGCTGTGTGATGATCATTTATTGATCATTTGTGATCAAAGCGTGGCTTTGTGAAAAAGCGTAGCTTTGTGGACGAGACCTCTTCGGACCTCACACCCCGGAAATGGTCGAAACAGGAATGATGCGGCAAGGTTATGAGGGTCGCTCCCTTTAGGGTATGTCATTTCCTTCTGGAAAAGGGTGGTATCAGGTATGGAGCCCTGGTACTTAACCTATGTGGATAATCCAATCTCATTTACTGTGTGATTGTTGTTTGATCGAGGCGCCTCGGATAAAGGTCCCAAAGGACCGGGGGTGGCATATTCGTGTAGTAGTTACCTAGTGACAAAGGTAACCCGACCTTGTGTTGGCAGAGAGCTAGTTAGTTCTCGGGACGTCCATCCAGAGGCGATCCCATGTGGCATAGGAAGTTCCTTAGCCTGACCATTTGTTGGTACCTATTTAACATAGCAGCTATAGTAGGCATAATATAATGGTACCTATGCTGGCTAAGATTAATATTGTATTTTCGAAATGTTTTCTGCACTATGCACTAATAATAATATCAAAATGATTTGTTTTGCGTAGTAAGCATGTTGACTATCATAAGAGGAAATCTCCTCCAATTCTGCGTTTGCATTGTGTGTGTGGCGGGAGGTCTTATGGTAGTTTCATTTTCCAAAAGCATTGCGGATATTTTCTACTTCTTTGTTGTTGTTGTTTTAAAGATAATAACTGTTTTAGTTCTCACACCAGTCACCATGACTGACCTGGAGTTTATTGTTTCCTTCCTAAACTCTGGGTGCCCATAAATTTCCACACGGGCAGTCTAGAGACAGGTTATCAGGTCATTCTGGATTCAGGAGATGCTGTAGAGCTCAGTGGCGAGTTGGATGGCGAGACGTATCACTTGTATATGATATTATTTATTCCGTTGTGTATTCTGTATGAGGACAAGTTTGTATAACTATCCATTGATTTATTGTGTTGTATATTGTTGTTGTAAACTCTGATGATGATGTAATGTATAAACTGATATAGTTCTTTGATTTAAAGATTATTCATTTATCTATTATATGTTGTTCCGCTGCGAATGTGAGATTCTGATATTGTTTCTGTGTTTTTCTGTTCTCCTTTTCTTATGTCTTCTTCTACCTCTTCTTTTAACCATAACTATTCGGTTTTTCGGCATTCGATTGCTCGGCAGTTATTACAGTGGACGTATTAATGTCGATTTTCGGAAGTCGAAAATCTTGAATCGTTACAGTTTAGATGGGGAAGCAAGAAGAAAATGGCTTTTACTTTGACGTTTTATTTTTTTGAAATAATTTGGTAAACGTAATACAATTTTATTTCAGTGAAATTATTTTAGGCTAGTTCTATTACCACTCCACTATTTTCAGGATTCACCCTATTAAATTTGATTTAGAAAATTAAGACAAAATTACCGTTTTCTTCTTCCTTTCAAAACAATTAAACCATACCCCTAAACTGTTTGACATTCTTAAAATTCTATGATTTGCTTAAATGCTTCAAATTTCATTTTTTTTTCCAATTTTGGTTATGCACAACAATAATAATTAAAAGAGGCTCCACACGAAAACTACTTTCTATGTTTATTATATTTTCGAATGTTGTAATACACGTAAGGATAGAAAATGTTTGAGAATAAGAAAAGCTGTTGATTTCAGCATGTTACAAGTACCTTGGATTTTACTATTACCAAATGTTGTATGCCTTACAATTCAGTTACTACTTAGTATTCCTTACACTTGGAATCAATCAAAACTTAGTTCCACTTCCCTTTTGAGTTCATCAAAACCTAGTGCACCATACCACAAGAATTCTTCAATATCAAGTGTGGCATAGAAAATAATCATGTTTATACCCAACGTTGATTTCCTCCCTTCATTGCTTGATCAATGTTTTGAACCCTCTTCCTCATCCAAAAACTCTCGAATTCTCTACTTTAAAAATTCAAATATTCACGAAAGTCACTATGATGTCGAAAAGTCGCAAAGGAAAACAAAACGGAAGCACTTCTTACCCTACCCTTCGATGCTATATAATTTCGATTACAAAGATAATTGTACTCCAATCCGATCATCGTGGCATATGCCAAAAAAGTGATGCAGATCAAGGAGAAAAGTCGAGGAAGGATTATAAGTTTATCCAACATTTTGAATGACAAATAAATTCATGGTCGAGATTTGGTAATCCATAGCACGTAGATTATAATCTTGAGCTTTCGTTTATTACCGGTCATTTAAAATATTAGATAAGTCCCCTAATTTTTTCATATTGGAGGTTGGTTTTCGTGGATGTGTTTATTAATGTGAAATTTTAGTTCGTCCCATATTTTCAAATTTGATACTTGGAAAACTTTCCAAAAAACATATTTTAAATTACACCTTTATTTTTAGTTTCTGGAAAGAACTTGTTTTTTTGGAAATTAAATCTGAATATTAAACTCATGTTTCTACGATTAAAATAATATTTTATTTTTGAAATTTTTTGAAAGAAAGAATTAGGGAGAAGACAAATTTTGAGGGAAAAAGATTAGGCTGAAGGACAACAAGTTTTATTTTTGGGCTGAATGACAAACTTTGAAAAAAATTAGGCCGAAGGACAATGCTAGTTATAACTAGTGTTATATTCGGATTTTACACTATACAAAATGCTACTTATAAATACCATTATATTCAGTTTTACACTGTACAAAATGCTAACTATAATTAGGATTGTCCTTCAATATAATTTTTTTCAAAGTTTGTTCTTCAACCCAAAAATGAAACTTGTTGTCCTTCCGCTAAATTTTTTTTTCAAAGTTTGTCATTTTACCTATTTTCCACTGAAAAATATGCAAATATTTGTTGAAAACTCTACAAATATTTGCAGATTAAAATACTTCGCATATATCCGTAAAAAATTCAGCAAATATTTGCAAAAATCTACGTAAATATTTGCAAAATTCTACGCAAATATTTACAGTAAAATAACTTTAAATATTTATATATTTCTTTTCAAATATTTGTTTATCCCTCTACAAATATTAGCTGAATTTCCAGCCTATACCCTAAAACCTAAAAATAAGACGTTTTATTTGTTCAAAGGGACAATTGTGTATTTTAAAACTCAGTTGAGGCCCTTTGTTGATTGGATATAGTAGAGGCTTGATTCTTGTTGGAAGCAACACTTCATTTTTGTTAATTTGCTGCCGCCAACAGTTACAGCAAAAGGATACCCATGTGCACTCGTGTAGGTAGACTAAGTAGTAGGTGTAAAATTATAATCTGGACTAAGCGGTCAAGCAAAATATGTCAGAATATAATATCGTTCTTGCGTTTGAACGTGGGAAAAAAGTATTATTTAGCAGCCATTCCAGAACGTTTTACTTTAACTTAATTTGATGTAGACAAGTTGATGTGCACTTGGCTGACATGTCAAATTGCCAATTGGCGCAAAGAAAATAGAGTTCGATATGTGGATTCATAAGTCACTTTGGACTTTGACGCTATCAATTTGGAATATCAACCGAACTAAACATATATATACATGTACAATCTGATATTAATTTAACCTTTTTCCAGTATTAGTTAAGATAAACCTTTTGGTCTGTCATTTAAAAAGTTGTGATTTGTACATAAACTATGGTTTAAAATTTTGACAGCATAATTGTACGGTTGAAACAAAATGAATAACCGAATTTAACTTATTATAAATTACCAGCAAATTGACAGATTTGATTAATTACTACGTTTTTCTATTTTAGCATTTTAATAAGTAACAAACTAATATATATGAAATTTAGGTATTTGAATTATAGCTATTTTTTAAATTTAAAAACATTTTACTTCAATAGTTTAATATAGCATTTTTTTTATATTGTCCTCCTACTAAGGCGTTGTTTACTTTTCTCTTATTAAGTATCCGAATCACTTTAATTTTGTTTGGTTTAATGTATATGAATCAAAAAATTTACCCTTTTTGTTGCAGCCCAGCTTGATGAAGACTTAGGTCGCGAGCGACCTAACGAGCCGTTAAGTCGCGTGCGACCTAACAGAGTGAAGAATGACGAGATAAGAGGAAAGAACGAGCTAAGTCAACAAGTTAGGTCGCGAAGTTCTTATGTCGCGAAGGTCGTAGGGCGCCAACGACCTAACTCTCCTGAGCCACGACCTACTGAGACTCAACCTACTAAGCTACGACCTAAAAGGCTACGACCTAAAGGACTACGACCTATACTAGGTCGCTCACATATACCACTTCCTGTTAGGCCGCTCAATCCGTTCATGTTGCTATGCATTATCCTTAGGTCGCTAAAGACATGGCTCCTTAGGTCGCATGTAATTGTGTCGCTCTTTCTTATGTTGCTATCTTCTTTAGGTCGCTCCTGTATGCCACTTGACTTAGGTC
Source organism: Allium fistulosum (assembly GCA_030737815.1). Classification (NCBI taxonomy): domain Eukaryota; kingdom Viridiplantae; phylum Streptophyta; class Magnoliopsida; order Asparagales; family Amaryllidaceae; genus Allium; species Allium fistulosum. Next base: position 1,286,914,503 of record CM060904.1, read on the forward strand.
GCGAACGACCTTCCGTCCTTAGGTCGCGAACGACCTTACGTAGACGCCTGAAGTTCTTGAGTCGCAAGAAGTTATGCCGCTTATTCTTGAGATGTTCAAGTGGTTATGTCGCAAGTTCATGAAGCTGTTTTGTTTTCCTTAGGTCGCGAGACCTTAGGTCGCTCATCTAAGGCCACAATCTTCTCTAAGTCGTTCATCTCTTAGGTCGCTGCCGCATTCTGCTCTAAACCGTTGCTTTCTTAAGTCGCTTCTGGAGGGATTTCTTAGGTCGCTCAGTTGTTAAGTCGCTCCAGGAAGTATGTCGCTGAAGCCTACCAGAGTTAAGTCGCTCAAGCCTAGGTCGCGTGAAGACACTTATGTTGCTGTGTTGCTTAGGTCGTTATGTGTTGTATTCGTGTTATATATAAGTTGAGTCGCATTGTTGAAAGTTGTTGTGTTTTGTTGTGTTGTAATTTGTTAACTCGTTTGAGATGTTTTGTACTTAAGTCGTAAGTCGTTCATGTTGTAAAGTGTGATGTTGTAACTAAGCCGTGAATGTTAGGTCGTTCACGACCTATGTGTTGTCAAGTGTTGAGTCGTGTGAGTTGTAACCCTATAAATAGGGATGTTGTGTCATTTGTAATAGTTAGTTGATTTTGAATAAACTTTTGTTTGAGTGCTTTGTGCCTCTTCTCAAATTGGTAGTTGAGTGTAATTTCCTATCTCCACTTTCGGCATGCGAGTGCGCTCGAATCAACGACTGCTGAAGTCGATTCACGGAATCTAGTGCGCTAGATCAACGTACGAAGAATCGTAGATCTTCTTTCACGGCATCGTGCGCGATCAACGTGACGAAGATAGCTAGAATCCGGCATCTTTGAGATCAACGGATTTGGGCGTTTGGTATTTTCAATCCACCGATTGCTACTTTCACCGTTTCATACATTTCTGTTATCCGATGCTGCATCATTTGGTATCAGAGCGAGACTTAGTCAATCATAGCTAAGCCGAGTCTTGGAGCCAATTCTTATTGAAGAGTTAAAGCCGGGGGCTAGAAGTTGAAGTTGTGCATCACATTGTGTTGAACAGTCAAGGCCGTGCATTGTTTGATCATTTGTTGTTCAAGGCCGAGAGCTAGACCGAAGCCAAGTTTATGAAGTTGTGTTAGAATTTTTTTGAAGAAGATTTGTTGAAGATCAATCATGCATCCGAGAAGAGGTAATCGTCATCAGAATATTGCCGATGTATATAGAAGAGAAGATGCTAAAGCAATAGAGCAACGAATTAGTGATAACATCGAAGAGAAGTTAAATAAAGGTTTTGAAAAGTTGGAGAAGTTGATGATGGATTTGAATCAAAGTCAAAGAGGAAGGTCACCAGTCTTGAACCATGGAGGAAACAGAGTTTCGCCATCAGTTACGGAAGCAAGGAGGGTGTCGCCACAAACTTATCAAGATAAAAGGGAATCATCAATTTTAATGAGACGAGATCACCATGGGGAAGAGAGAAGAAGTCAACGTGAGTTTGACAATGAACCATGTCGTGATGTCAAAAGACCGAGTAGAAGAAATTTGCATGATCATAGAGACATACGTGGTCATAGAGACGAAGGGTGTCATTTGCCAAAGCATGAGAATGATTCTATTTGGCTAAGGAACAATATTTTTCAGTCTACCTGTACTATCTTGGGAAAGGTTTGTAAATTCATTATTGATGCGGGAAGTTGCGATAACCTTATTTCCAAAGAAGCCGTTATGAAGTTGGGGTTGAAGACTGAAAAACACCCTGACCATATAAACTGGCATGGGTAAAGGAAGGGAAAGAAGTGATGGTGGGAAGATGAACATTGGTTACATTTTCTATTGGGAAAAATTACAAAGATGATATATGGTGTGATGTTGTCGATATGGATGTATGTCATCTACTATTGGGAAGTCCATAGCAGTATGATAGAGCTGTACAACATAATAGTCACGCCAACAGCTATAGTTTCATGTTCGAAGGAACCAAAATTACTTTAGTTCTTAAGAAGCGTGAACAAAGTGACTACAAGCCAGAGAAGAAGGTAGAAACAACTAATTTATTATCTTTGAAAGAATTTGTTGAAGAAATGAAAGGTGGTGTTGAAGTGGAAGATAAAGTAGATTCTTCTCAACCCGCGAAGTTTGATGACCACGAAGTTGATTACTCACAATCCGCGAAGTTAGATACAGATGAAGTTGATGTTTTTCAACCAACAAAGTTTGATGAACATGAGGTTGAAAATTCACAACCAGCGAGGTTTGATGAGGATGAAGAAAGTATGTCAAGAGATGAAGGGGGTAATTTATCAGTGACAAAGGAGGATTCGATTAGTCTAATATCTACAGAAGAGTTTGTTAAAGAAGTGGAGGATAGAGCGGAAGTGTTTATGTTGAATGAGAATGAAACCAGTAAAGGTCTCGAAATTTCTGAGGAGGATGTGCCAGTGGTTAATGAATGTGAAGATGTAGTTCCTGCAGAGTTGCCCAAGGAATTACCACCACTGAGGGACACACAACATCATACGGATATAGTGTCAAGTGCTATTCTACCGCATAGACCACGATATCGTATGTGTCCAACAGAGCAAGAAGAGTTGAGAAAACTGGTTGATGGGTTGCTAGTCGAAAGGAAGTCAGTTGTCTACTACAGATTGCAGTTGGCAAATGGAATTTATCAAAGACTTACATGTAGAAATACACTTGAGCTGTAATCATACTATGCAGTTAATCTCACAATCTTATTTTGAACCGTCACTGAGGAAGGAAGTTGAAAGGTCTGTTCAGAAGAGCCATAATCGACAAGTTTCAAAGAAGACCACGACAAATGCAAGTTTATGTTTGCCGTTGCATATACATGCTAAATTACGGGAGGATGTTAGTGTGGACTTTGTTTCGGAACTGCCGCGACACAACATGGCAATGATTCTATTTATGTGATGGTTGACCGTTTTTCAGAATTGTTTCATATCATTATCTATAAGAAGACTGCAGAGGCCGTTAATGTCGTTCAGTTATACTCCAGAAAGATCTATCGATTTCATGGATTACCTGAATCTATTGATTCGAATAGAGATACTCGTTTTCTGAACCATATCTGGATGAGTCTATGGAAAATGGCTGGAACTAAGTTGAAATCTAGTAGCGCTAATCATACACTGACGGATAGATAAACTGAAGTTGTGAACAGATCCGTAGGTAAGCTATTGTGATGCCTCGAGGATGATAATTTGAAAAGTTGGTACTCGAAGTTATGTCAAGCGGGGTTTGCACACAACCATATAGTTAATCGTAGCACTGGGTTCAGTCCAGTCCAGGCTGTTTATTCAACAATCCCTAGAGGACCGTTAGATCTATCAACAGTGCCACCGTAGAGAGGGGTGATTAAACGGGCTAATGTTTTTGTGAATGAGTTGCAAGGATGCTTCAAAGTTGTACAGGAATGATTTCTTAAGGCAACTGAGAAATATAAGCAATCAGTAGAGATTAAGCGACGAAGCGTTGAATGCAAGGAAGGAGATTTTTTGTATGCAGTGTTTACCATTGATCGATTTCTTTTTGGAACTTACAACAAGCTAGAAGCTAGAAGGAATGGTCATTTAGAAGTCGTGAAGGGAATCAACGAGCATGTTTATAAATTGAGTTTGCCGGATCATCTTCCTGTTGCCAACCTTGACAATATCAAACACTTGGTTCCATTTCACGAGGATAAGAGTATCGAAGACGAAGAACTTTTAAATTCGAGGATGAATTTTTCCCAACTAGGGGAGGATGATGCAGCCCAGCTTGATGAAGACTTAGGTCGCGAGCAACCTAACGAGCCGTTAAGTCGCGTGCGACCTAACAGAGTGAAGAATGACGAGATAAGAGGAAAGAATGAGCTAAGTCAACAAGTTAGGTCGCGAAGTTCTTATGTCGCGAAGGTCGTAGGGCGCCAACGACCTAACTCTCCTGAGCTACGACCTACTGAGACTCAACCTAATAAGCTACGACCTAAAAGACTACGACCTAAAAGGCTACGACCTAAAGGACTACGACCTATACTAGGTCGCTCACATATACCACTTCCTGTTAGGTCGCTCAATCCATTCATGTTGCTATGCATTATTGTAACATCCTGAAATTTTCGACTTTCGAAAATTCAACATCGATACTCACTTTATCGACTGCTGAGCCATCGAATGCCGGAAACCCGAAAAGTTATGGTTTTAAGAAAGAAGAAAAAAGTAGAAGAAGAAGATAGAAGAAAAAGAAGAAGAAAAACAACAAAACAACAACAGATACAGAACAGAGACAATACAATATCAGAATCTTACACATCGCAGCGGAACAATATATAATAGATAAATGAATAATCTCTAAAACAAAGAACTATATCATTTTATACATACATCAATCATCAGAGTCAATATACAACTCAATACAACAATGGACAGTTATATAACTTGTCCTCATACAGAATACACAGCGGAATAAATATATCAGATACAAATACTACGTCTCGTCCTCCAGCTTATCTCCAAAGCTCCAGAATATCCAGAATATCCTGATAATCTAACTCTAGACTGCCCGTGTGGAAATTGGTGGGCACCCAGAGTTTAGAAGGGAACAATAAACTCCGAGTCAGTCATGGTGACTGGTGTGAGATCGTAAAACAGTTATTCTTTAAAATAAATAACAGAGAATTTTAAAGTCAATTCGAAATGCTTTTTGGAAAATGAGACTACCATAAGACCTCCCACCACACACACAATGCAAACGCAGAATTGGAGGAGATTTCTTCTTATGATAGTCAAAGATGCTTGATACGCAAAATCAAATCATTTTTGATATTATTATTAGTGCATAGTGTAGAAAACATTTCGAAAGTATAATATTAATCTTAGCCAGCATAGGCATTCCGCACTTATGCCTACTATAGCTACCATCCAAACAGTGGTGACCACCATAAGTGAATGATAGGTTCTACAACTAAAACCGTACAAGATCGTATTGTTTCTTTGGATTTCCAACAAATGATCAGGCTAAGGAACTTCCTATCCACGATGGGTACGTCCCTGGAATAGACGACCCGAGAACCTAACCGGATCCCTGCCAACACAAGGCCGGGTTACCTCTGCAAAAATAGGTAACTACTGACACGCGTATGCCATCCCCCGATCGTCACCGATCTTCCCGAGGATCCCCGATTCGCAACAAACCACATAGATAATAATAATGCAGTAACCACAGAGGTTAAGTATCTGGGCTCCATACCATGATACCACCTTTATCCAGAAGGAATGACATACACTAAGGGGCGCTACTCCCTAGAACCTTGCTGCATTCTTCCTGTTTCGACCATTTCCGGGGTGTGAGGCTCGACGAAGTCTCGTCCACAAAGCTACGCTTTCTCAAAAAGCCCTGCTTCGGGTCAAACAAAATGATCAACCTATGATCACAAGAATATAAGATCAAACAAATGATCATATCACAAATGATCAAACACTGATCATTTCACAGCAACACTCAGTATGCCACGTTACCAAATTGGGATATATCGCTGATAAATTTCAACTACATAACCTCTGAGCTCGTACGTCTCAGAGAAGGGTGTTAAGCTAAGAGAATAAATTCTCCGCCACCAACAGATATGTATTTGAAAGAAATCAGCTTTATATCTCAAATTGTAACGTCAGACACACAATCCATACAAGTCTGTTCCGGGATCGAACAGAACCGAAGGCACTTCTCACGAAGCCCTTGCATTTCCGGATAATTTTCAATCACGTCAGGACTTCCCGTCACTAAGGGTGATAAAACCTCTAAATCGAAGATCAGTCGATGTAGAGTAACTCGACGGTAATCCTTCCGTTTTCAAAAATATCCGGTCTTCAACACCGGTCTTCAAATGCGATTCATAACGACGTATCACATATTCGGAATGGGTTATACGACCCCATGGTCCTTTCCCGGTTAACCCGAATAGTGAGCGCTTATTCAAAAATAAGTGTGGCATTCAATTTCATCCAATTCACAACAAATGTCATTCAAGGTAATTATCGATAGTCGGTTATTTAACTATCAATAAAGATGTGCAACATCATCAGATTCCAAATAATTTTCCAAATTATTTCATCTTCAAAAATATCTTTACTAGATATAAAATTTCCACACTTAACCATTTGAAAACAATTTCAAATCAATTTCCCATTTCATTTTATCTTTGAAGATAAAATCTCAAAACAGTTCATTTCATATTGGAAAAGCGTTTCCATACTTATTTAATAATAAGTATTTCACAAATCTTTTATTTTCAACATTTGAAAATATTCAATATACTTAAATCAAATTAAGTATATATTCATTCTTTAAGGAAATCATAAATTTCAACATCTATTTGAGTCAAAACGAATGTTGCGTAAAACATCGTTACGACGACTCGAAATCACTAGTATAGGGATTCGGATTTAGATAGATATATAAATCCCAATACTACATCAAAACATTTCCTTTCGGAAATCATTTACTATAACAACAGTGTTATAGTCCACCATTTCCTTAAATTTCTCGAAAACGTCTATTTCAACAAGAACTGCGGAAATCTCTGCTTTCGATTTATAATACATTTTAAAACATCTTTAAAATGTTTAACTTCATTTTTAATATCACTTCTTCAAAATAAATCCATTTTTATTCAATAATATATTCACGGTCCAGAGTTGTGAATATATCTTTTCTTTAAAAATCTTCTATAAAGAGATTTATCCAATTCAATCTATTTCGAATTTATAAACACGTTTATAAATTCTATTCCCATTTATAAAAACTACGATTTATAAATCTTCTTTATTAACTAGTTCAATTCATAACTAAATTTTTTTATACTAACGGTCCATCTTATAAGTTAATACTTATAATTCATTTATTTTCAAAAATCGTTCTTTTAAAACTTTACAATTGTAAAGTTCATCCCTTTATAAACCATTTTAACATCATTTCCATTTTAAATTCGCATTCCCTTATTTCAATTGGATTCATTTTCCCGAATATTCACTTTTGAATCTAAAATTGGATTTCAAATTAATTTCTAATTCTACTTTAACTCCAAATCAATTACAAATTGATTTCTAAATTTATTTTCACTACTAAAACAAATTCTTGTTCTTTTCAAATTATTCCATATCCTGTTTTAAAAGGGATTCTTCAAATTGAAATCATTTTTCATTGATTTCCCAAATTATTTCAATTTACCAATTAAATTCCAAATTGGATTTCCAACTTATCTCTTTTTAAATAAATTCCTTTTTAAAGAAAACCAATTTCAATTGTTTCTTTCAATCTATTTTAAAATCCAAATTTTAAATTAAATCCTTCAAATTATAATCACTATTTTATGAAATCCATTTATTTAGCATTTTCACTTTATTCTGGAATTTATTCAATACGATTATACTTTAAAAATTCCTTTCTTCAAAATTTCTTCAATTTCTAAAATTGATTCACTTAGAAATTTCTACTTTGATTCAAAAATCCAATTTCGTTTATTTTTGGAATCCAATGATATCAAACATCCATTCAGCTAAATTTTTAGCTTTCGATCAATTTCCAGACATCGGTATGATCAATAACATCCATATAATCATTCACAGATTCATACCACAGTATAAATAAAATCAATCAATGTGAGGGGTCCAGTTGGATCCCTCCAACCTGTTTCCCTGCATCCAAAGACGTTAGCACAATACCAATTCCGCTCCAGTACGGAATTATCGCGGTATATAGGTTTTTATAAATCCGCTTATTAACGGCGCAATAGGGTCTCATCCGCTATACGAGGCGGGAAATCATCAATCCAATATATACATATGCCAATATGTATATATTGCTATATATAGATATATCCTAAAATATCTAATATAACAGCAATCATAGCAATCGAACAATAACTGTAAAAATTCCACATTTTATTCGAGTGAGAAAAATCTCACCTTTGCTTTTAAATTTTCCATCCATTTCCATCTCTGCTTTGATTTCTCTATTTAAGACCTTGAATAAACATTATAAAATTTTATTAATATTCGAACAAATTGAATAATCCATTTTCCATTTTATAATTCAATTAACTAGTAATTTATTTTGAACTAAAAAATTTTCCCTTTGATAAATTTAATTAACTAACAAATTTGATTTTCAAACTAAATTTCCTTTTCTTTTAAATTATTTTGAAATAATCCATTAAGTTAAAATGCGCAAATGTATATTGATTTTCCCAAACCTTCCTTTATATATTTTCCTGTTTTAAACTTTACATATATCTCAAAACTGTATATACATTTATTTCAAATCTTAAATAGCAAACCAATGTATATTTTCTAATCCATATATACTTTTATATGTATGTACAGAATTTACTAAATAGCTATACCTCACTGTCGAATCGAATTCACAGCCGAGCTCGACTGTTCCCCGTGGCCAGCGCCTCCACCAAATCGCCTTACCACCATCGCAACCCCTAAAATCCCCTCTCGAGCTTCCCTCTGGCATTTCGACTGACCGCACCAACACTCCTTCCCCTGAAGCACACGCGAGACCCCACCTTGCTTGACTTCGACAACGCGATGCCTCTAGCTGCATCCCTCCTTCCCAGACGCGAAACCCCCTTCAAACAAACGCCTCGCAACTACGAAGATGACGTGCCAGACCCCACTTCGAACGCGCCCATCGCGAATGCCTGGCCTTGCGCTCGCGACCCCCAGCCCTAGCCTTGCGATCGACTTCGCCTCCCAGGCGCGCGCGCGCGAGCTCCACGCTCGAACGATTTGAGGAAGACAGGGATGCGCGATTTTGAATTTCGTTCGAATGAAAATTTGAAGTGGCTTCGGTTATTTTCCCTTTGTTTTGAAGATTTAAAGAAAGGCTGGGCAATTTCTTATCTGAACGAACAAGATGATTTTCGAATTTTGGACGATGAAGAAAATGGTTTCGAGATTTCAGTGAAGCATTTGACTTGGGGAAAAACGAATTGATTTAAAGGATGTCGTTCTGCCATTTTTATTTTCACGAATGATTTTCTTTTCGTTTGAACGAGAGGAGGTAGAAGAGTATTTTAAAATGAACTGAGGTATGGTTTGCACGATGATTTCGTGATTCTCAGCGTGGATGAAGGCGTAATCCTAGGGAGATAACGTGTGATGTTAACTGATATTTTTACCAAATTTAAATTTAAATTTAAATTGAATACGACTCTATTTCAACGCGTTTTTGTGTCGTGTGTTCTCGTGACAACTCTGAAAAATACGGAAATTGAAATCCAGTAATAATTCAATATTACGGACCCAATGGAACTGGTTTCGTCGAATTCCGAGGCTGTTTGAAAAATGACTATTTTTAAATATCGGTTCCAACAATTTAAATTCAAACTGAACGAAACACTTTCAATTTCAATTCTGAAAGTTCTATTACCTCCAGAATTATCAATATGAATTTTAAAAGCATTTGAAATATTTTTCTTCAACTTAAAACTGAAGATTCAAATTTTTATCCAACTTTCAATCGATTAAATTTTAAAATTTAATCATCAAATTCAAAGATATATTCGGGATACAAATTAAATTATCGTTCAAATATTTAAAATTAATTAAATATTCTCAATTTAATTCGTTTAAAATTCTGGGTCGTTACAAACTTCCCTCCTTAAAAGAATTTCGTCCTCGAAATTACAAGTTAGGAAAAGTGGTCCTTAACTCGTCTACTATCTTTCAACATTCAAATAGTTTTATCAGTTTTCCAAAACAAATCTTTGTACTAAAGATTCGTTATCATTCAACTAGTTTTCTAAACCCTTTCATAATTTCCAAACACATTGTTTACTTCAAAATTCAAATTCGAGTTTAAATTCAAATTTTAAACTTTCAAAATTTCTCAAAAATTTTCTAACACTCGAAATTTTCGAAAAATTTCGCCAGCGTCTCCTTTGCGCGGCTAATACGGTACGACTACAAAACGTCCCTACGGACTCTCAGATTTCAAAAAGAAAAAGAAAAAGCCAAGCGGCTAGACCAGAAATCATCAAAAACTCATATTATAATTCAAATACATACCTTTTTCGAGCAATTCGAATTATCTGTGAAATAAATTTTCCAATCCCTTTATACACCTGTATATCCTACTAGCCATTATATCTAGTTACAACATTCAAATCATTTTGCAAATTCAATTACAAATTTTCAATATAAACTACTTATATCATCTTTTAGTTCACTATTGAAGTTATATCCATTATCTTCAATTTTTTACGTTTCAAATTTTATTTGAATTCAATTTCACAATTCCAATCTAATTTGGATTCAGTTTACAATTTCAATTCTATTTGAATTCAATTTTATCTTCTATTCTGAATATTGAAGGTTTATCAACTATCTTTCATTCAACTGCACTATTTCAGATTAGTTTCATTTACTAATTCAATTTCCATTTCTAATTATTCAATTCAAACTCGTTTTCAACATTCAGTTTTCATTTCCAGTTTTATTCTTTCGTTCATTTCCAAAATTTATTTACAATTCACCATTTTGGTTTATAACCACCCATATTTAAACTGGATTTCCAATTCCATATGAATTCATTTCACTTTATTTAATTGATTCACTTATACTTAATTTAATTTAACTCCGTCTTTTAAATTGAATTTATTCTATCAATTCAAATTGTATAAGTTATCAACTTAATAATATTTCATAAATATCTTTATATAGCATTCCAGAGTTTACCAACATTTCAAAAATCATTTTTGAAAACAAATCAAATTATCCTGGAATTTCCAAACAAAACCCAAATTTTTCAAACAACTACCATTTAAAACAATTTGGCAGCAATTCCTCTTCTGGAAACCCGAAAATGAACACCGGTGATGCCATGGTCATCATCGGAATTATTTTCCAGCGACCGAAAAGAGTTTAGAGCTTTTATCTCTCTAAAATATTTTTCAAACCTTTGAAATTCATTTTCAAACCAAAAAGATTTTAAACTTTTCAAATCTCCAAAATTTTCAGATTCTTTTCAAAACATTTCCAAATACTTTTCTGGAATTCCGTTTCAATTTACAATTCACATTTATAATTTACATTCTTAAATTTCATTGGTATGTGAATTTATTTCTTAATTTTTGGAGTTACGATTTCAGTTTCTTATTCAATTTCAATGATAACAGATTAATATTATCACTTCTAACATCCATGCAACCATATACTATTATAATTTACAGAAAATCATTTCTTTTCTATACAAAAATAGTTTTGGGTAAAATTATCTCATTCACCCTATTCAAACCAATACTGTGCCGAATTGTTCTATTCGAGCGTTTAGAAACCCCTTCGATACAGTTTTGCAAGACTGTGCCGACGAAGGTTCATATGCCACTCAATAAACCAATCATCACAATACAAAACAATTTTATATTCAATAACAAATACGCGCTCATATCTATTATTACACTCAAACTCATTCTAGAGTACTGCTGACTCTATCTCTAATGAGTAACACCCAACAGAGCAGGGTTGTCGCTTAACCATATGCTCTGATACCACTTGTAACATCCCGAAATTTTCGACTTTCGAAAATTCAACATCGATACTCACTTTATCGACTGCTGAGCCATCGAATGCCGGAAACCCGAAAAGTTATGGTTTTAAGAAAGAAGAAAAAAGTAGAAGAAGAAGATAGAAGAAAAAGAAGAAGAAAAACAACAAAACAACAACAGATACAGAACAGAGACAATACAATATCAGAATCTTACACATCGCAGCGGAACAATATATAATAGATAAATGAATAATCTCTAAAACAAAGAACTATATCATTTTATACATACATCAATCATCAGAGTCAATATACAACTCAATACAACAATGGACAGTTATATAACTTGTCCTCATACAGAATACACAGCGGAATAAATATATCAGATACAAATACTACGTCTCGTCCTCCAGCTTATCTCCAAAGCTCCAGAATATCCTGATAATCTAACTCTAGACTGCCCGTGTGGAAATTGGTGGGCACCCAGAGTTTAGAAGGGAACAATAAACTCCGAGTCAGTCATGGTGACTGGTGTGAGATCGTAAAACAGTTATTCTTTAAAATAAATAACAGAGAATTTTAAAGTCAATTCGAAATGCTTTTTGGAAAATGAGACTACCATAAGACCTCCCACCACACACACAATGCAAACGCAGAATTGGAGGAGATTTCTTCTTATGATAGTCAAAGATGCTTGATACGCAAAATCAAATCATTTTTGATATTATTATTAGTGCATAGTGTAGAAAACATTTCGAAAGTATAATATTAATCTTAGCCAGCATAGGCATTCCGCACTTATGCCTACTATAGCTACCATCCAAACAGTGGTGACCACCATAAGTGAATGATAGGTTCTACAACTAAAACCGTACAAGATCGTATTGTTTCTTTGGATTTCCAACAAATGATCAGGCTAAGGAACTTCCTATCCACGATGGGTACGTCCCTGGAATAGACGACCCGAGAACCTAACCGGATCTCTGCCAACACAAGGCCGGGTTACCTCTGCAAAAATAGGTAACTACTGACACGCGTATGCCATCCCCCGATCGTCACCGATCTTCCCGAGGATCCCCGATTCGCAACAAACCACATAGATAATAATAATGCAGTAACCACAGAGGTTAAGTATCTGGGCTCCATACCATGATACCACCTTTATCCAGAAGGAATGACATACACTAAGGGGCGCTACTCCCTAGAACCTTGCTGCATTCTTCCTGTTTCGACCATTTCCGGGGTGTGAGGCTCGACGAAGTCTCGTCCACAAAGCTACGCTTTCTCAAAAAGCCCTGCTTCGGGTCAAACAAAATGATCAACCTATGATCACAAGAATATAAGATCAAACAAATGATCATATCACAAATGATCAAACACTGATCATTTCACAGCAACACTCAGTATGCCACGTTACCAAATTGGGATATATCGCTGATAAATTTCAACTACATAACCTCTGAGCTCGTACGTCTCAGAGAAGGGTGTTAAGCTAAGAGAATAAATTCTCCGCCACCAACAGATATGTATTTGAAAGAAATCAGCTTTATATCTCAAATTGTAACGTCAGACACACAATCCATACAAGTCTGTTCCGGGATCGAACAGAACCGAAGGCACTTCTCACGAAGCCCTTGCATTTCCGGATAATTTTCAATCACGTCAGGACTTCCCGTCACTAAGGGTGATAAAACCTCTAAATCGAAGATCAGTCGATGTAGAGTAACTCGACGGTAATCCTTCCGTTTTCAAAAATATCCGGTCTTCAACACCGGTCTTCAAATGCGATTCATAACGACGTATCACATATTCGGAATGGGTTATACGACCCCATGGTCCTTTCCCGGTTAACCCGAATAGTGAGCGCTTATTCAAAAATAAGTGTGGCATTCAATTTCATCCAATTCACAACAAATGTCATTCAAGGTAATTATCGATAGTCGGTTATTTAACTATCAATAAAGATGTGCAACATCATCAGATTCCAAATAATTTTCCAAATTATTTCATCTTCAAAAATATCTTTACTAGATATAAAATTTCCACACTTAACCATTTGAAAACAATTTCAAATCAATTTCCCATTTCATTTTATCTTTGAAGATAAAATCTCAAAACAGTTCATTTCATATTGGAAAAGCGTTTCCATACTTATTTAATAATAAGTATTTCACAAATCTTTTATTTTCAACATTTGAAAATATTCAATATACTTAAATCAAATTAAGTATATATTCATTCTTTAAGGAAATCATAAATTTCAACATCTATTTGAGTCAAAACGAATGTTGCGTAAAACATCGTTACGACGACTCGAAATCACTAGTATAGGGATTCGGATTTAGATAGATATATAAATCCCAATACTACATCAAAACATTTCCTTTCGGAAATCATTTACTATAACAACAGTGTTATAGTCCACCATTTCCTTAAATTTCTCGAAAACGTCTATTTCAACAAGAACTGCGGAAATCTCTGCTTTCGATTTATAATACATTTTAAAACATCTTTAAAATGTTTAACTTCATTTTTAATATCACTTCTTCAAAATAAATCCATTTTTATTCAATAATATATTCACGGTCCAGAGTTGTGAATATATCTTTTCTTTAAAAATCTTCTATAAAGAGATTTATCCAATTCAATCTATTTCGAATTTATAAACACGTTTATAAATTCTATTCCCATTTATAAAAACTACGATTTATAAATCTTCTTTATTAACTAGTTCAATTCATAACTAAATTTTTTTATACTAACGGTCCATCTTATAAGTTAATACTTATAATTCATTTATTTTCAAAAATCGTTCTTTTAAAACTTTACAATTGTAAAGTTCATCCCTTTATAAACCATTTTAACATCATTTCCATTTTAAATTCGCATTCCCTTATTTCAATTGGATTCATTTTCCCGAATATTCACTTTTGAATCTAAAATTGGATTTCAAATTAATTTCTAATTCTAATTTAACTCCAAATCAATTACAAATTGATTTCTAAATTTATTTTCACTACTAAAACAAATTCTTGTTCTTTTCAAATTATTCCATATCCTGTTTTAAAAGGGATTCTTCAAATTGAAATCATTTTTCATTGATTTCCCAAATTATTTCAATTTACCAATTAAATTCCAAATTGGATTTCCAACTTATCTCTTTTTAAATAAATTCCTTTTTAAAGAAAACCAATTTCAATTGTTTCTTTCAATCTATTTTAAAATCCAAATTTTAAATTAAATCCTTCAAATTATAATCACTATTTTATGAAATCCATTTATTTAGCATTTTCACTTTATTCTGGAATTTATTCAATACGATTATACTTTAAAAATTCCTTTCTTCAAAATTTCTTCAATTTCTAAAATTGATTCACTTAGAAATTTCTACTTTGATTCAAAAATCCAATTTCGTTTATTTTTGGAATCCAATGATATCAAACATCCATTCAGCTAAATTTTTAGCTTTCGATCAATTTCCAGACATCGGTATGATCAATAACATCCATATAATCATTCACAGATTCATACCACAGTATAAATAAAATCAATCAATGTGAGGGGTCCAGTTGGATCCCTCCAACCTGTTTCCCTGCATCCAAAGACGTTAGCACAATACCAATTCCGCTCCAGTACGGAATTATCGCGGTATATAGGTTTTTATAAATCCGCTTACTAACGGCGCAATAGGGTCTCATCCGCTATACGAGGCGGGAAATCATCAATCCAATATATACATATGCCAATATGTATATATTGCTATATATAGATATATCCTAAAATATCTAATATAACAGCAATCATAGCAATCGAACAATAACTGTAAAAATTCCACATTTTATTCGAGTGAGAAAAATCTCACCTTTTCTTTTAAATTTTCCATCCATTTCCATCTCTGCTTTGATTTCTCTATTTAAGACCTTGAATAAACATTATAAAATTTTATTAATATTCGAACAAATCGAATAATCCATTTTCCATTTTATAATTCAATTAACTAGTAATTTATTTTGAACTAAAAAATTTTCCCTTTGATAAATTTAATTAACTAACAAATTTCCTTTTCTTTTAAATTATTTTGAAATAATCCATTAAGTTAAAATGCGCAAATGTATATTGATTTTCCCAAACCTTCCTTTATATATTTTCCTGTTTTAAACTTTACATATATCTCAAAACTGTATATACATTTATTTCAAATCTTAAATAGCAAACCAATGTATATTTTCTAATCCATATATACTTTTATATGTATGTACAGAATTTACTAAATAGTTATACCTCACTGTCGAATCGAATTCACAGCCGAGCTCGACTGTTCCCCGTGGCCAGCGCCTCCACCAAATCGCCTTACCACCATCGCAACCCCTAAAATCCCCTCTCGAGCTTCCCTCTGGCATTTCGACTGACCGCACCAACACTCCTTCCCCTGAAGCACACGCAAGACCCCACCTTGCTTGACTTCGACAACGCGATGCCTCTAGCTGCATCCCTCCTTCCCAGACGCGAAACCCCCTTCAAAAAAACGCCTCGCAACTACGAAGATGACGTGCCAGACCCCACTTCGAACGCGCCCATCGCGAATGCCTGGCCTTGCGCTCGCGACCCCCAGCCCTAGCCTTGCGATCGACTTCGCCTCCCAGGCGCGCGCGCGCGAACTCCACGCTCGAACGATTTGAGGAAGACAGGGATGCGCGATTTTGAATTTCGTTCGAATGAAAATTTGAAGTGGCTTCGGTTATTTTCCCTTTGTTTTGAAGATTTAAAGAAAGGCTGGGCAATTTCTTATCTGAACGAACAAGATGATTTTCGAATTTTGGACGATGAAGAAAATGGTTTCGAGATTTCAGTGAAGCATTTGACTTGGGGAAAAACGAATTGATTTGAAGGATGTCGTTCTGCCATTTTTATTTTCACGAATGATTTTCTTTTCGTTTGAACGAGAGGAGGTAGAAGAGTATTTTAAAATGAACTGAGGTATGGTTTGCACGATGATTTCGTGATTCTCAGCGTGGATGAAGGCGTAATCCTAGGGAGATAACGTGTGATGTTAACTGATATTTTTACCAAATTTAAATTTAAATTTAAATTGAATACGACTCTATTTCAACGCGTTTTTGTGTCGTGTGTTCTCGTGACAACTCTGAAAAATACGGAAATTGAAATCCAGTAATAATTCAATATTACGGACCCAATGGAACTGGTTTCGTCGAATTCCGAGCCTGTTTGAAAAATGACTATTTTTAAATATCGGTTCCAACAATTTAAATTCAAACTGAACGAAACACTTTCAATTTCAATTCTGAAAGTTCTATTACCTCCAGAATTATCAATATGAATTTTAAAAGCATTTGAAATATTTTTCTTCAACTTAAAACTGAAGATTCAAATTTTTATCCAACTTTCAATCGATTAAATTTTAAAATTTAATCGTCAAATTCAAAGATATATTCGGGATACAAATTAAATTATCGTTCAAATATTTAAAATTAATTAAATATTCTCAATTTAATTCGTTTAAAATTCTGGGTCGTTACAATTATCCTTAGGTCACTAAAGACATGGCTCCTTAGGTCGCATGTAATTGTGTCACTCTTCCTTATGTTGCTATCTTCTTTAGGTCGCTCCTGTATGCCACTTGACTTAGGTCGCGAACAACCTTCCGTCCTTAAGTCGCAAACGACCTTACGTAGGACGCCTGAAGTTCTTGAGTCGCAAGAAGTTATGCCGCTTATTCTTGAGATGTTCAAGTAGTTATGTCGCAAGTTCATGAAGCTGTTCTATTTTCCTTAGGTCGCGAGACCTTAGGTCGCTCATCCAAGGCCACATTCTTCTCTAAGTCGTTTATCTCTTAGGTCGCTGTCGCATTCTGCTCTAAACCGTTGCTTTCTTAAGTCGCTCCTGGAGGGATTTCTTAGGTCGCTCAGTTGTTAAGTCGCTCCAGGAAGTATGTCGCTGAAGCCTACCAGAGTTAAGTCGCTCAAGCCTAGGTCGCGTGAAGACACTTATGTTGCTGTGTTGCTTAGGTCGTTATGTGTTGTATTCGTGTTATATATAAGTTGAGTCGCATTGTTGAAAGTTGTTGTGTTTTGTTGTGTTGTAATTTGTTAACTCGTTTGAGATGTTTTGTACTTAAGTCGTAAGTCGTTCATGTTGTAAAGTGTGATGTTGTAACTAAGCTGTGAATGTTAGGTCGTTCACGGCCTATGTGTTGTCAAGTGTTGAGTCGTGTGAGTTGTAACCCTATAAATAGGGATGCTGTGTCATTTGTAATAGTTAGTTGATTTTGAATAAACTTTTGTTTGAGTGCTTTGTGCCTCTTCCCAAATTGGTAGTTGAGTGTAATCTCCTATCTCCACTTTCGGCATTCGAGTGCGCTCGAATCAACGACTACTGAAGCCGATTCACGGAATCTAGTGCGCTAGATCAACGTACGAAGAATCGTAGATCTTCTTTCACGGCATCGTGCGCGATCAACGTGACGAAGATAGCTAGAATCCGGCATCTTTGAGATCAACGGATTTGGACGTTTGGTATTTTCAATCCACCGATTGCTACTTTCACCGTTTCATACATTTCTGTTATCCGCTGCTGCATCGCTTTTTTATTTAATTTAATTCAACTAAAGACCGAAAATGGATAAATTCATGATATATCGTATAAGTTCAATGCATGATTCTATTTTCGTTTAATTTGCGACAAAAATATAATTTATCTTTTCAATAAACAAACATCGTCTTGTTTACAATCTCAAACTTTTAATACAGACGACTATGTATAATAATGTTATAAATCCACGACACAATTAAATTAGAGATTGGAAATTAGGCATAACAAACTTCATAGTAAACCAATATTTCAAAACTTATATACTAAATATATTTGAAAAAAACAATTAACAATTTTCACACAAACGACCCACAAATATATCGATTTGGAAAATTATATCATAAGCAAAAATCAATAACCTAATCCAATCAAAGAAATTTTGGTCTGAATTTGATTTATTGGTCCGGCAAATCCAATGCGCGTCAACTATTTTAAATTCAACTATATATTGGAATAGATCGACTACTGCCTGCATTGGATGTGATCCACCGTGTAACCTGATTTTCTGGATATTAGAATACATCTCCAATTAGACATAAACTTCTATATGCAACCTTTTACAAATACTTCCTTATTTTAGAAGGACATTGGTATTTATTATAAAATACAACACCTTTGGGTGTTCAACATAACACACAACTTGGGATGGCAATGAGATAGTTAGGGTTGGTTTTCGTGTCTCATACCCGATCCAGGTTTGTCAAACCTGCCCCAGACCGGCACCTTAGACCTAGTACGAGTCTAGATTTTTAACCAAACCCAAGACCTATATAAATCAGGGTAGGACCTAATCCGCCACAAAATTCAGTGCATCTTTGTGTGTTCCCTTAAAATTTGATTGTAATTTACATTAACAAATATTTTTGTAAGTAAGAAAGAGAGGTACTGTAATATTTATTGATTATATATAATAATGAGTAAAAAACGAGAAGAAAAAAATGAAGCGCTCAATTATAATTCATACAATTTACATATTTTGTTATACGATTAGGAATAATGCAACATAATATTTTAAAATATTAGAATTTATTGGATAAAATATTATGATATCATCATTATAGAAACTTTTATTTAAAAAGATCAACAAACCATAATTAATTGATATTTTGAGCTCTCAAGAGTGTGGGATATGTTGAGGCGAGTTTGCCAAGCCCCAACCCGACCTAAGACTCGGAGCATTCATGGGCAAGTCATGGGTCTATCCGTCATAGCCCGAAACTCAACCCGAGACCCGGGCTTTCATGAGTGGGTCATCGGTCTACCCGACCTGTTGAAGCAATAGGGAAGGTCTTAACGAGTCAAAATAGGGGCAGGTTTGTAGGGTTTGGATCTTAACCACTCAATTGTCATCCCTGCATATAACCAAAGAAAGAAACCAATAATTCAGTTACCATGTTCATTGTAACACAAAAATCTCTAGATTAAAGTTTTAGCTTTAGGGTCGTTTCTACTGTTGTAACCAATTCAATGAATAATACTCACCAAACAAAGAGAAATAGAAAAGCAGAAATAATGGAAATTTAACTTGGTTTGGTCAAATTTCCTATGTTTACGGATCCAACAACCATTATTTACTTTACCGATGAGAAGAGTACAAAATAGAGGTTACAAAAGTTATAGGTAGCAAAGTGGAGAGACTAACCAATAATTCTGAATGTTTGGTTACACTTAAAACCCTTAATTTAATTTAGTTATAGAAAATAGGGTTTATTCAAAAAAGAGGATAATAGTGGATTTTCTCACACAATTTAAAGATGAAACGCCTTCAAATATATAAACTTAAGATGAAGGTATTACATGGAGATTAAGAAAACCAATTTTCAAATTTTCCTAAAACATTTCCAAATTTTCCTAAAACATTTCCAACTTCCATTATTTGATTTCAAAGCAAATAAATATGGTGATACTGATTTCCATTATTTTCCTTGCTTGAATTAATCTCCATCAATAATCTTTTCTTTTTTCAGTTTAGAAAATCAGTTTAGTTCATAATTGGACTTCTTTCCTCTTTTATAAACTTATTGACTAATTAATTGGTTGATTAAATAATTAGTTCCTTCCAACATAAATTAGTTTGATGACCCACTATTTTTAATATTTAAAAATAATTATAAACGCCGAATTACGCTTACAACTAATTTCAAATATTAAAGACAGTGGATCATGGGTAGGTAAAATTAAAAATCTAAAACAATGAACAAAGAGGGGAAACCTTATAGCGGAATTTAAACATCAATGTGTGTATGCACACATACACATACATACATACACATAAATACCTTCGCAACGGTTATAAATATGACATCCAATTTACCATTTTGTTAAAAATTCATTTCTAATTAATTTATATTAACTATGTCGGATTTGCAGGCCATTACATTCTTCATCTCTTAAAAGAATATTCCCTTGCAATTTCCTCAAATACAATCACCAACCTAATTAATAAATCATCATCACGGGTTTAATAAAAAAATGTGGGGAGTACATCAATCATAACTTAAGTACTTACAAAAGAAGCATATAACAACCATATAACACCATCGATCATGGCACAGTACAACTCATTCACAACAATGAATTGATTTTCTACATATACATATCATAGTTACACATACACTTCCTCAAACATACAATCCAAACTACAATATGTAAAAATAATGCTCCATCAACAAGGGGTGAAACATTCTCAATCATAGAATAACCAACGTCATGCATCTCAACAATCAACCATAGTTGACTATAATAAGGGTCTACAACAAAACATAAGTTGATTAAAGCATGCACTTACAAATAAATGATTATAAATCAAAAATTAGCATAACTCATCAAAATACAATGCGCACACTCAAAAATTGAAACATGCACTATCATACCAACCAACAACATAGGTTTTCTAATCCATGTATTGACTACATATCCACCATAATGCCTAAGAATAGTCGATGAACTTTCTCATAGCCTCATCCTCAAGACAACTAGTATACCATCTCGTATCTATCCGTTATCATGTTCACCTACTCATGAGCGCATCCTCAAAAAATAGTATGTGTCTAGTCGTGGCTACATTCTCCAAATAATTTGGCCGTCCACTTGTGCTACAGTTGCATCAGTCCTCGCATCACTTGTGTGCATTGGATATATGATAACTCGTACGCTTATCTATGCCCATCAACTACCAAAGACTAATGAAAAAAATTTGGTTTCTCAATGCTTGATACCATGCCACTTCGACGGCCATGAAACTAGGTTTAACATAAAAAGGTCCAGGGTACATTAATCCATCAACATCGATTCGGGATTCATCAACATCAATCCAAGCAAGCATCCTCATATACCCCTACTTTACGAGCACACTTCGAAAGACTCCAATTATCAATGGTGTCTTTGCACTCGTTATCATAGTAGAACACATCTGCTTGTGCTATTCAATTCATTTCCATAGTAGAACACATCACCTTATCCCACTCGCAAGTTCCATCAACAGCGAACTTACTCTTATGGATCCATCATCATGACTCCATCAACATCGGGTCAGTATCATCAAAGTACATCTCTATCAACATCATGCCGCCACCATTGAAACATCTCTATACATCCCTCCCAAGTCATGGAGTCATATCGTTCTAATCTTCAGATCACATCAAAATAGCTGATTCAAAAATCCTCTTATATTGATTCTTTCATTGGGTAATAAAGATAACTCAACCAAAATACCAAAGAGGAACATACTAGCGAGGAGAATTCCAATAGTAAAACATTTACCAAAATATTTTTAAATAAAAGCTTCCATCTTCCTTTAAGATAAAAATCCTTTTCTTCCTAAAAATAACACGATCATTTTATTAAACAATTTTTAAAAATATTTTCGCCATTTTAAATTTATTTTAAAATATATTTTTGGGAAAATATTATTTTACATATAAATCAAATCGTAAAAATTTCTTCGAAATGACAACTCTTTGTTTTAAAATATTTATGGAAGCTTGTAATATTTTGTATTGAAAAAATCTTCTTAAATGCAAAATTTAAAACACGTTGTTTTTGAAAATGTATAATGAACCTCCTACCCATCTCTTGATTCTTTAGTTGTAACAACCCACTTTTCCAAATAGTTTAAGTGGACAATTAACCACACACGATCCACTTAAATTAAACGGAAAGGCGGATAGTTAGAGGAAAGAAAGAAGAAAGAAGCAAAAGAGAGAAAAACCAAATAACACAGAATCTCACAACGGAACGAGTAATCTATAATATACAAAAAATCTTTACACAAAAGCAAAACTACAATGTATGTATATACAGACATCAATCAGAGTATACTAACCTATTTCAGCCTGGATAGTTATAACAATCTGTCATCACAATTGCTGATAAATACGACAATGAATGCAGCGGAAAAATAACCATGTACGTGAATATGTCTCTAGGCCTCCAACTCGTCTCTTAAAGCTCCAAGCATCCATCTAAATCTGTAAATATACTCGGTTTGACCCAAACGTTATAATAAAATAACATCCGAGTCAGTCTGGAAAACCAGCGTGAGAAACACACCCAAGTGGATTTTAAAGTTACAAAAATATTTGAAATCAAAAGTATCTCGTAAGACCATACTGCACATAAACAAGGACAGGGTTTTACCTTACGATAACCAAAATCTTTTCTACAGAAAATCCATTGATATTAATATCTAATGGTGAAAATAATAATAATCAAGTAGCAGTGATGCTCGTGAGTGTAAATCATAACAATACTAGGTATATAATCAAAAACCGATAAGGCACGTTCGCTAATTGGGTAGAATTCCATGGAGGTGTCCTCGGTACTTTAAGAACGATCCTCCTGCACAAGGATCAGAGATATCCTTCCAAAGCAGCATACATCCGTACTGATGTACCATAGGAAAAACATAGCTGGTCTCACTAAGACCGAGTGCATTGCCCCATGCATGCATAACAATTGTAAGTAATGTCTAGGTGGAGCTGACTACACCCTATGGGTTTGCCAATCCTACTGGCCATGCCTCCTATCTCTGGTTTTAGTCATTACCGCTGATGAGGCTACGTCCGGCGTTCCAGCTTACGCACTACCACCAAAATAGATCATGGAATCCCATATGGATTCCCGTACCCCAACGGGTCTTGAAACCACACATGAATTCCAACATTTCAATATATCACGAAACTCCTCCATAGACCTGTATATGGTTTCGGAATGGTTACGGTTTTCGAGTCATCTCTTACGAGTACAATCTTCCGCTTTCCTCGCGCCCCAAAACCCAATCATCGATTTTTCAGAATGCTCAATACCTGTTCTTTAGGAAATAATCAGACAATACACAAGAGGGGGGATCACCCCCTAACCGTTTAAGTGGATGGATCTCCTTATCATTTGTCCTGGAAGAACAAAACGAGTTTATACGTAGTATAGCACCATCGATGGTAAACGTACCAAATAATTCCTATGTTTCTCCTAGATATTTCCAGAGTTAAACCCTTTGGTGTTATGTAGGAAATATTTTCATACCACCAAAATTAAGAGGGTTTACATATTTAGGCCAAGATTTGATAGTCGGTTATTTAATAATCAACAAACAAACATCCAAATCAATAATTTATTCCAAAAGATAAAACCAACACTGGTTAAGCATATAAGCAATCGCTAGCCTCCTTTAATAAGTCTTTCATTCATTAAGCTCACTTTATCAATTACTTGTATAAAAATACTTTTACAAAGGTATATCCACAAATCCCTATATTTCAATACTTAGAAAATATTCATATGCTTATCTTAATGGTATAAGCATATTCACACATTACACCTCGTAACTTAGAAAATACACTCATATACTTTTCTCAATGGTATAAGTATATTTACAAAATTGAGAAAGATTTTCTTTTTATTTGATTCTAAAATCATTTAAAAACTCCTTATAATTATCCAAAACCCATTTCAAAATCTCCTTTATAAGTTTCTAAAACATTTATAAACTATTTATAAATTCCTAAAACCATTTATAACCTATTCATAAATTATTTCTCAAGTCATTTATAAAACCTTTATAAATCTGTAAAACCACTTATAAAACTCCTTTTATAAATCTATAAACCCATTTCTTAAACTCGTATATAAATACATAACCATTTATAAACTCTTTCACCTTGTAAATAATCTTCCCTTAAGTCTTCAAACCATTTTGTAAACTCCCCTTATATAATCCAAGTCCGTTTATAAAACCCTACATATGGGTCTCGAAAACATTTATGAATAATTAAAATTTATTTACTTCAAAACATCACTATACAATAATAGTTATTAACAATAAACATTATAAATCAATGAAAATTATTAACTTTAAAACATCTTAAAAATAGTAATTAATAATTTCAAAATATTGATAAATAAACATTAACAATTATCTTTACCATTGTTGTAAGTAGTAATAATTTATTTTTAAAACGTTATTAATAAATCCTTATTATAAATTTCAAGCCATATTTATTTCAAATAATTAACTTTTCAGAAATATA
Organism: Allium fistulosum; assembly: GCA_030737815.1. Lineage (NCBI taxonomy): Eukaryota > Viridiplantae > Streptophyta > Magnoliopsida > Asparagales > Amaryllidaceae > Allium > Allium fistulosum. Next base: position 1,286,939,197 of record CM060904.1, read on the forward strand.
AAATATTGATAAATAACTTTTAAACAACATTAGATATAAATAAATAACTTAAAAATGATATTAAATATAAATAAATAGTTTTTAAAACAATATTAAATATAAATAAATAATCTAGAAAAGACAAATAAAAGGTTGAAGTCAAATCCATTTTAAAAAACAAAATATTTTCGAAACTCAATTTTGGATTTAAAATCATTTCCTACGTCAAAACCCATTTCTCACTCAATTGGCAATTTATAGTATTTTTAGAATATTAATTTGAGGCCAATAGCTAACGAACTCTTAACCAATATCAATATTGATTTTCCATACAACAAGAATATTATTAAAACATTTCAATAAAGGCGAGGAATTTAGTTGGATCACTCCAACCTGTCCCTCTGCAACATAGTTCACATATATCAGTGCACACATACACACACACATATATAAATCAACCGGTTCGAGGCGGGATTCGTATACAATGGGTCATCCGCTCTTACACAGGAACGTAATAGGGTCTCATCCGCTCCAGGGGCGGGAATATATCCAAACCAACAATATAATTTAGTAAATTATCCAAACAGTTAATAATAGTCAACAATAAAATATTCACACATCCAATTAGGAATTTTATCGACTAAAAATATTCCTGGTTAGCCAAAAAGGTGATATTAACTCACCGAAAATTGTGCTTTCACCGAGGCATTCCGGTTCGGAACTAAAATCGAACAACGTCTGATTTTAGCCAAAATTTCAACTATATCCAAATTTGTCCAATCTAGTTCCATTGCGAAGCTTTCTTCATTACGAGCGCAAGGCAGAAGGGACCTCGTATGAGAGAGTTACATGCGTTCTATGTCATCGATTCTTAAATTATAATATAATTAAACTAATTATATAATTTACTCAAATTACAGAATTATCCCTATCAACTCATCTTTGTCCTCACCGCTCACACTCTCTCCCCTATACACGCACAGAGCAAACATCGTGCATGCTGTGCACCACATCTTCCACCACACACCTCGATTCTAAGATTATACTTCACCGACATTCTTCTCGCCTCAAGCTCCATCACCTCGTCACCACCATGGACGACCCATCCCCCTCCTCTTAATTACGACCAGAGAATCCTCCACACGAACCCATACTATCGCGTTCCTCCATATACCACTGCGATCCAAGAATTCGACGCTGAGGTGCCAAATGTCCTCCTCAACCTAAATACCATTGCCATTTGTCGAGTCAAAGCCTAGAATTTCCTCAATCCTAAACCCTAGTTTCCATTTAAGTAAAAAGCTTCACTGTAAATGTAGCATTTGCTTTTTCTAGCAGTCAAACTCAGCAAAGTATACATATAAGTGTAGATCTACCTATAACAAATCCAAAGCTCATCTCTTTTTATTTTTTTTGAATTTTATTCCACTTGATTTTGATTTTTTATGAAATTTTTATTCAAAGGAAGCTCTTTGGTTTTGGTTTACAGGCAACTTTATATAAGAGGAGGGGTATGGTTTTGAGTACGTGGGGGTATGGTGCTGGTATGGGCCGATAGATGTGAGTATGGCCTTAAGTATGGACTATATATATATATATATATATATATATATATATATAATTTAAAATATCAAGCTTTTAAACTTCCGCAAATCTCGAACTCTAAACGAGGCATGCCAAATACCCCTATATACTTGTATGATTATAAATAAATTACGAGACACGCTCACCATATCAAATTTTGCGTTAAAGCTAGGTACATGGAAGCAACAATGTAACTATATGGAAGCGTGCTTGCTTTAAAAGACACCTAAATGGTAAGTTGCTTGCTAATAAATTGCAAACAGGGGTAAGCATAATACATATTGTATATGTTAGGATGTGTAACGACCCGGATTTTTAAGCCATCTGATATTGAGATAATTAACAAATTTTAATTATTTAAATATTAATTCGGATAGACAAATTTTCTGATATTTAAAATATCTTAATCTATAAATTGATTTAAACTATATTTTAAAGTATAATTTTCTAGATATGATAAATTTTATAAATATATGCATATAAACTCCACCATTAAAATTTAAGATAGAATATCCATATATGCGTATATATAAATATGTACAAAGTTGTATGATGTTTAAAGATATATATATATATATATATATAAGTATATGTATATATGTCCATATGAAGTAATGTAAATATGTATAAAGATAGATATGATAGAATAAATATGTACATTGTATATGTATGCATATATATATATATATATGTGTGTGTGTGTGTGTGTCTATATATATGTATGTATGTATATATATATATGTATGTATGTATGTATGTATGTATGTATGTATGTATGTATTTATGGTAAAAATAGTGTATGTGTAAATATATATACATATAAGTGTAAACATTATGATGACAAAAATATATGTGTGTAAATATATATATGAAAAACAAATGAATTTATGAATATGCAAGCATGTAAGTATATACATGGTGAACATATGCATATGATAACATATATATATATATATATCTATCTATGCTTATGTGTATATACACATAAGGAAACATCATCATGACAATTTCAAAATCAAGTCACACACAAATCAAAATAAAGTCAAAGAAAACATAAAATCAGGTCACATGAAAAATCAAATCAAAAAGAAAATAAAAGAATACAATAAAATAAGTATAAAAAATGAGAAGCCTGTACACAAATGCCTCAGCCACCCTAGCCTTTTACTGTACACTCCATCCCTACATATACATATGGCCGAGCTTATACTTGTTCATGTTCATAAAAAAACAAAGTAAAGAATCTGACAATAAAATAAAAACGAGCTAAGTGTTAGAAGCCTGAAGTGGTGATTGTACAAAGCAGCAGTTCATCATTTTACAGTGAGTAAAAACATCTAAACTCATTTTATTGGTTGATATATAAACTTTTGTTTGGAATAAATCTTGGGTCTATGATAAATGTATAGATATCTGATTTGTGTTTATGTGTGTATAAGGCACAGATAATTTCCCTGTAAATCAAAAAGGAACACTGTACTTCTTCTTCTCTTTCTCTGTTCATGTTTATTTGATAAAAATAGTAAGCCTTTAACTTTAAAAATCAAGATCTCCATAACTTTTTAGTTTGAAACATTAATTCCAAAACCAAAGTTGCTTGTCTTTGAATGCGAAATATTTTAAAATTCGTTTCATTCGATTTCATCAAGACGAGAGGAAGAAAACCTTATTTTACAGTGAGTAAGTTTGGTTTGATCGAAATTCAACTTTCATGATTTAATGATTGGATTATATGATTGGGTTCGTAGTTGAAAAACTTGATTTTCGAAAGTGGTTTGGTGATTCGTAGTTGTGTGTGGTGGAAGATATATGGAGATGAACTGTTTTGGGCGTGAGGCCAAATTCCGATGATGAGGTTGATTTTGTGGCATGAGGTTCGTCGTGGTGGAAGCTTGGGTGTTGGGGAACTCACGAAAAATGGAGCGAGATTTTTTCGAGGTACGTGTGTGTTGGTCGAAGGCGAAGTAGGGTTTAGGGGTGGTTTGGTTTGGGTCTCAGTTTTATGGCAACGGTGAAGAGGATGGAGGGAGTTGGACGTGCGTGCAAGGGGGAAAAGAAAGGAGAGATGGTGGCGAGTCTCTGGGCGAAGTTTGGTGGTGGATGGATGGCCGAGGTGGCATGGCGAGGGGTTTCGGTGGGTTGCAATTCATTCCAGGTTTTGGGTTAAAGTTCGAATTTGCGAACTGAGGTTGGGCCATGGATTCCAGGTGCGGAGGCAGCTTGCAGTGGACGTGGGTGGTTTGCGTGGATGGTCGGCAGTGAGTGACGTCGGCCGGAGCTAGCGTATACGTGCACATGTTTGTGCACGTCTTCATGCATTCAAATGGATGAAGGGAGGAGGAAAAAAAAGGAGGAGGAGAAGAAAAGAATGGGCCGTGTTTAATGTGTATTGGGATGGGCACCTTCTTAAAAAAATGAATTAAATTAATTTATACTTAGTGATTTATAAAACGAAATTTACTATTTCTCTCCCGTTTTAAAATCAATCAACACGTAGATTGTTGCGTTGGGACTCTATCGCCGCGAACTCTCATCTGAGTTAATAGTGTCGAGTTTTCTGCAAATGTCAAAATTTTAACAATTGAAATTATTAAAGTGAACAAATAAGAAATCTTTTATTTGATTAATTATCTGTTAAGTAATCGATGGATTGTTTAATTTTAATAAATCAATGGATTTTAAATAGACTGTTTAATTTTTTATTAACTATAAATAAATGATTTTATTTAATTTCTTTAATTTACAAATAATCCGAATTTAAAATATAATTTGACTCAATCGTTGGAAACAGTTCAGAATTGTAAATTTATTTAATATTGATTACTAAATCGCTGATTGAGTTAATAATCTATAATTGACTGAAATTGGAGTTTCTAAAATAATATATATATATATATATATATATTAGTAGTATATTTTAAGTTGAGTATATTTAAAAGGAAATTTAATTGGATAAAATTTAATGGTTTTGGGAATAGCCTAACTACGAAATGTTATATATGGAATGGTTTTCTAAGTAATGGATTACTAATTGGAGATTGGGAATATCTCTAAGGGTTGGAAATATCCCGTTATGGGTATAAGTAATTTGAAATTGTTCAATTATTGGATATTGAAGTGATTTGAATATATATATATATATATCCTTATAAAGTTATTTTTGAAATAAATGTTTGGAAGGCATTATAGAAAGGACCTAGTGATTGCTTATGTGTGTAAATTGATAGTTAAGTAACCGACTATCTAATCTGGCCAAATTCGTTGACCGTTCGAAGAGACCGCGATCGGATATCAGCATTATCTGGGACCACTTCGATCCAATAACCACTACGAACCTTTATGGTTTTGATTATAGAGTCCAATATGCTAGAATTTAATTAATTAAACAAATTCTGCTATTTTTAATAAGTATTTATACTTAGACACTATTATAATATTACTGGATTTTCTATAAAAGTGTTTTTGTTATCGTAAGATAAAAACCTATCGTGTTTATGTGAGACGCGGTCTTACGAGATACCTTTGTTTTCAAAGGATTTGATATCTTAAGTAATTCAAATTAAATGTGTTTACTCATGCTGGTTTCCAGCCTGACTCGGGTGTTACTTTATTGTAATGCTCGGGTCAGACCAAGTATTACAAATTCATGTTATAAAATTCAATTAAGGAAATTACCAAATTTCCCCTTAAGTACTTACTCTCTATTCCTTCTTTGTCACATCATCACCTCATCACATCACTTCTTATATTTGTACTGATTATTCCCCCTTATACCAATATGCATTTAATGCATTTGTACTTATGGTGAGATAAAAGAGATATGTATTTTATTTTTAATTTTTAAACTTACAGATTGTCACATTCTTCTTTTCACTTAAGAACACATATAGTTATGCTTTTAACATCCTTAATTAAGTACTCAGTATTTACATAAGTGTGTGTTCAAGTGTATTAAGGTGTTTTATAACCTTTTAACAACTTTAAGATGATAAAAAATCAAGATTTTTCAAACAGTTTTCCGGCCACATTTTCTATTTTTTTTTGAACCAAAACTTTTGCAAAAAAAATTCAAAAATGATTTTCTATCATTAGTTGTAAACTAAAGAGGGTTATTTAATTATTAATATCATTAATTAAATATTTAAAATTAATTAAATATTCACCCATCAAAGCGATAAAATTCTGGGTTGTTACATATCCAATATTCTTCGTCAATGGATTTAAATTCAACACCAAAGAATATTGTGTTGAAAAATTAACTAACAGAACCTGTGTATTCGTTAAAGGTAGTGATAATCCAGATGATCATATAAATGGTTTTTGCGGTGTCTTAACCTAGGTTTTGGAATTGACATAATTTATATGACCTGTGAAGAAAGTTTTATTTATTTATATGCAATTGTTCAGCAATGTTCCAGGTTGTGGAATCAATATGCAAAAAAATTATAATCTTATTGAAATAAAACATAATTCACATTACCATAAGTATGATCTTTATATACTAGCCAAACGGACACTACAAGTTTATTTTGCTCCATATCCATCCCTAAAAGGAGATAAAGTAGATTGGTCGGCAGTTTCTAAAATAAAGGCAAGATTTACGTTTGATGGAAAAAAATATTCCAAACAAACAAGCTTCTCAGGCAAATCTTGAGCAAAATAATGATATTATAGTAACCGATGATCATACTGATTTGGGCCTCTAAACAATGAATCAATTGTTTTAGTAGAAGCATTTGAGACTACAAAGGAAAACAATATAGAGTACAAGACCTAGTCTGAATCAGAAAACTATGGAGGCTGATTATTAATATATGTTTGGATAGAAGGTAATTTACGTGATTATTAATGTTACATGTCTTCTCATAAAAAAAGATATGTTTTCCCATAACAAAATGATATGTTCTCGCATAATAAAATGAAATGTCTATGACAGATATTATGTTTCCATGTCGAAGATCTTCACATTCATCAGGTTCCCCCTCTTATAGTCAGAAAGGGACTTGCATAGGAGGCGATGGTGGCGGCCCATCACAGCAAGTGAGTTTCAAATTTATTGCAACATCATAAATATTTTGTGTATTATATATTATTCATGATTTATTAAATGTCCATATCATAATTAATACAGGGGCTTTGAATTGGAGCCTCAGATGTTGTTCATGATATTTCTAAGGCTGGTTATAGGAGCAGAATGACTGAATGCTGGCTAAGTGGGAGAATATCCACTACAAGGGGAAGCACGTTTTCCGATGGCCAGAAACCGTCGGCGGCCGTCGGAAGCCGTCGGTCGCCGTCGGAGAAAGGCCGTCGGAAATGCCTATGTCGGGAAGTAGTAATTCCGACGGCTTCCGACGGAAGCTGTCGTACATGATTCCGGCGGATCTCGACGACTTCCGACGGACGTCGGTAACCGTCGGAAGCCGTCGGAAATGTTAAGCTACAGGCCGCCGGTATTCGTCGTAAGCCGTCAGAAATTTCGACCTGTAAGTCGTCGGGAGCCGTTGGAAGCCGTCGGAAATCTGCTGTTTTTTTTTTAATTTGCTACAAATAGAGCCTTCCAACCACATTTCTCTTCCAAACACTATAATATCAATACTGCACAATCCAATATACTATAATCCAACCAAAAATCCAAACCCAAACTACAAAATATTCAATAAACACAAAAATAAATAAAATTACATCAAAATATACATAACCATTCCAACATTAACAATAATCCTAACAATAACTGTTCTACCATGTTGTTAATACACAAATTCATCAATATTCTCATACACATCCTCATACAACCATAGAATCAAGTGTATCAAACATAATTATACATAAATCAACAATTACCTACGTCGTCTACCAAATCATTCTAAAGTAAAACAAAACATACCTGAACGAACAAGCAAGCAAGCAATGAATCAATCTCCTCCAGATCCAGAGCCAGCCGAGGAAGGAAAGCGACCGCCAAACTGCTGCATGTACTCTAACAACTGTGCGGTCTGCATGGCCTGTTGGCGGTTCTGCTCCTCCAATTGGGAAACTCTAGTCTGCAATTCTTCTATATCTGCTAGATCGCTCTGAGGTCTACTCCGCCGTCCCCTACTCTGACTACTGGACTGCAATAATTAAAAAATAAATAAAATCCAAGTTTATTGTTTTGAAAAGGTCAAAATATCATATGTTAAGTATTTTAAGAAAAAGTAAATTATTTACCGCTAAATTGCCAAATCCGTATCGTCGACCATGCTCTGCTGGATCCATAACGGATTCAAAACGTCCTCCTCATTGGTCGTCAGCTGATCTCGACCCGTGTCAGCAAGGAGTTTCTACCGCTGCTCCATAAACTTCTCCTGCATTAACAAATTAATAATATCATAACTTATGTCATCATAGCAGTGTTTTAAATCTCGGATTTTGGCCAATATCTCGGGAAAATATCTCGGCTATCTCGGGCGATATTAAAAACACTTATAACTAAATAGGCTGCCAAATCTCGGATTTTGGCTGATATCTCGGATTTTTCATCTCGGCCATCTCGGGGAGATATAAAAGCCTGCATCATAGTTTAACAATTACTAATACTGAATAAAATGAAATATGCTTACATGGCTTTTGCTGGATTTATCGTCCTGCCATGTGTACGAAACAGTCCCGTCTGGATTAACATGCTCGACAGCATGCGTACGGGTGAACATGTCCATATAGCTGACAGGACCATGTGACTCGGCTTCCTGAAGTTGATTGTTACATACAATTATTATACATTTAAAATCATATAGTATAAACTATTTACAATTATTATTCAGTAAATTTACCAACTCCTGCCGATACTGCTGAAACGACTTCGATCCTCGGCGATGAGTGACGGGATTCTTATTTCTATTTGCAGAGTTTCTATCCGACTATGCCTATACATTCAAAATTTGATACATTATTTTTCGATCACGTCAAATTAATAATTCAAAAAAAATTAGTATACTTGCTTTCGCCTCGTCCGTCTCCCAATATCTCAACCAAACTTGCCACACGCTCTCTCCCATCCACTGTGGTTTCTTACCAGATTTCTTAATCTCAGATATCGTATCCCTGTAGTTCTTGTGCATCTTCTTCATCCAGTATGCTCGTACCAGCATCATATCGTCTGTTTGGATGTCTATCTCAGCCTGTGTTAAAAAAAAGATTACACTTTAAACGATATAAACAGTAAAAAAACGACAAAAACGAATTAAAAATGGAAAACAGAAAAATATGCATACTAGGACATCCTGCCATATGCACTCTATGATGTGAGGAGGGATGTTATCCCACTTCGGCCAGCAAGCACTCATCTACTGCGATAAGAAGCTCTAGAGCCGTCCAGCACAACCTTAGAGGGAAGTAGATCGAACCCCCTGTTTTTAAGTACGATATAGATAAGTACGTACGTATATCATAGAAAAAATAAGATGCTGAATAAAATTTAATTCTTACCCATCTGCTCTAGAGACTAATGATACAACTGCACACTGTGGCTCTTGCGATGGGCCGCTGCCATCGCCTCCTGACGATCGGGAAGTGCTCCTACCTCTACATGAAATATTGATAAACCTGTGATATATACACATCATTATATAAGAGAATAAAAACATGATAATTAATATATTTCATATGAAAATGACATCAACGGTATAAATTGCTTAATTAATGACTGAAATGGAAATAGAAATGGAAGTGTGTTATACCTGATTCATAATGGGTGTACTCTTCCAACGATAAGCAGAGTTCATTGCATTTTCAATAAAAATTGCTAAATAAATGACAAATGGAAATAACATAAAACATGCAAACAATAGTAAACGGATTTGGTTTCATAGTTATATTAATTTCATAATACATCAAGAATTCAACATAGTTACATCAATTGCAAAAAAACAGATTCAGATTTATATCAGTCATCATCGTCTTCTGATTCAGATTCGGTCTCGTTTTCGACGATATTTTCCTCTGCACTGTCAAATGCTTCTACCAAAACATTTGATTCATCGATCAAAGGACCAAAATCTGTATGATCGTCTGTAATTATTATTTCGTTATTTTGCTCAAGATCTGCCTGATAAGCTTGTTCGTCCGGAATATTCTTCCCATCGAATGTGAATCTGGCCTTTGTTTTAAAAACTGCAGACCAATCTGCTTTATCTCTTTTTAGAGACGGATAAGGAGCATAATAAACTTGCAATGCTTGTTTGGCTAGTACAAAAGGATCATACTTGTGATAGTGCGATGTATGCTTTATTTCGATAAGATTATAATCCTTGTGCACATTAATTCCAGAACCTGGAACATTGCTAAACCAATTGCTTCTAAATAGAAACACCTCCTCCGCGGGTCGTGAGAAATATGTCAGTTGCAAAATTTATGTCAGAACGTCATAAAAATCATTTAAATGATTTTCTGGATCGTCACTAACTTTAACAAATACACCAGTATTATTTGTTAATTTTTCTGCACCGTATTCTTTGGTGTTAAATTTATATCCATTGACGAAATATATTGGATATGTCTTGACCACTCTTTTTGGTCCCATCGCAAGATATTTCAACCCTTCGTCAACAACACAATTTCTCGGCTCATAAACGTAATTTGAAAACCAACCGGAAAATTCTTTACTGAGATCTCCGTTCGGATGTTCACGTTCATAAACACTGTTTATATAAACAAATTATTACATTAGGTTATACACGCGCATGCATTATAGAAAAGAATAAACCACAAATTATTATTTCAGATTACCTAACAAACGGTGCAACTTCGGCACAATTTAGAAGAATATAAGTGTGTGCTACATGTAGATCTCTATCATCTAGCCATATTTCTACACATTTTCCAGAAGGCCGACCATGTTGTCTAAAAATAGATAACATTGCTTGAGAGAACTCCTGTTCGTCGCCTTCGTCATTACGAGGTACACTTTGAAATGAAATATTCACATGGTCACAGAAATAGTGAGAGAAAAAGAACGAAGCTTCTTCTTCGATGTAAGATTTACATATCGAACCTTCAACTCGTGCTTTTTGCCTCACTTTTTTCTTCAGATGATTCAAATATCTATGCAAAATTAATTTATATTAACTTCATCTTTCAAATGCAATTAAATTACGTTATAACATATTACATACCTCTCAAATGGATACATCCATCCATATTGGACAGGACCTCGAAGTCGTGCTTCAGATGGGAGATGAACAGGTAAATGTTCCATCACATTAACAAAACCTGGCGGAAATGTTTTCTCTAATTTGCAAAGCAATATAGGAATGTCCACTTCAAGTTTACGTAAACGTTGCACTTTTAAAGTAGTCGAACAAAGCTCTTTGTAAAACATACTAAGCTCCGTTACTACCTTCCAAACTTTTAACGGCAGTAGTTCTTTGAACATTACGGGAAATAAATTTTCCATCATTATGTGACAGTCGTGACTTTTCATTCCGCTCAATCTACCATTTTTAAAGTCAACACATCTACGAAGATTTGATGATATCCCATTAGGAAATCTTAACCCTTCCACCCATTTTAACACAGTTTTAACTTGATTATTATCTAATTCGTAACATGCTTTGGGTTTTTTACTGTCATTTGGTTTCATATGAAACTCAGGACGTTTGCATAATTCTTCTATATCACGTCTTGATTTCAAATCATCCTTCGTCTTCCCTTTCACATTCAAAATTGTGTTAAAAACATTATCAAATACATTTTTCTCATTGTGCATCACATCTATGTTATGGCGAAGCAGAAGATGTTTCCAATACGGCAACTCCCAAAAAATAGTTTGTTTGCACTAGTTATGAACAACTAATTTGCCTTCAATTTCTGTTTGCTCGCCAGTTTCATATATCTTTGGATAGTCCTTAACAAGTTCATATATGTCTTCGCTTGACCATATCGTCGGTGGTTGTCTGGTTTCTACTCTATTAGCTAAAAAGTTTTTCTTGTCTCCTCTGAAGGGATGATTTACATGGAGAAAATATCGATGACAGTCAAACCATGAAATTTTCTTACCATGAGGTAAAGAAAACGCTCGTGTTTCATCCATGCAATATGGACATGCTAGACAACCGGCAGTACTCCATCCCGAAAGCATTGCATAGGCAGGAAAATCACTTATGGTCCACAACAAAGAAGCAAACATACGAAAATTTTTCTTCTTGGACACATCGTATGTTTCTACTCCTTCGTTCCACAGTATTTTTAACTCCTCAATCAACGGTTGTAAATATACATCGATTCCTTGTGTCGGATCGTCGGGGCCAGGAACGACAACAGTAAGAAACATATATTGCGTTTTCATACACATCCATGGAGGTAAATTATACGGTGTGACGATAATGGGCCAGGATGAATATTTAGAACCAAATTGAGAAAATGGAGAAAAACCGTCCGTACATAATCCTAATCTAACATTTCGACTCTCCGCTGCAAAATTTGGATACGTTTTATCGAAATGCTTCCATGCTTCTCCATCGGCCGGATGTGTCAACGTACCCTCTTCCTCCGTTCTCACGCTATGCCACCTCATATTAGACGCAGTTACAGAAGATGCATATAATCTTTGAAGTCTTGGAGTTATGGGTAAGTAGTGCATATGCTTGTACGGAACTTCCTTCCCCTTCTTTTTTCTTGGTTTGTATCTCTCCTGGTTACAAACTTTACAATTTCTAAGGTTTGCGTCTTCTTTCCAAAACAACATGCATCCTTTTAAACATGTATCTATTTTCTGATACGGTAAACCAAAAGCCGACATAAGTTTTTTAACTTCGTAGTGATTTTCACACATTAGATTATCGGGCGGCATATGTCTTTTTGCAGCTTGTACAACAGCCGTAAACCCAGCTTCAGTGATGTTGTATTTTGATTTCATCGCAATGTATTCTGCGATTACTGAGAGCTGAGTGCCGCTTTTACAACCATCCCAAATAGGTTTCTTAGTTGCATCTAGTAAATCATAAATTTTTTTAGCTTCAATATTTGGTTCTTCAACATTTCCATCATCGTCGTCAACTTCAACCATAGGAAACATTGATCGTGCTGCATCTTCGACTATATTTTCTATACTGGTCGTTGAAACTATTTCGTTAACGACACTTTCAGACTCTACAGAAGTATTTGCTACAACTTCTCCATGCCGATCCCAAACATAATATTCGGGTGCGAAACCGTGTTTGCACAAATGAACTTTCACAATATCTGGTAACAAATACTTCAAATGTCTACACCTACTACACGGACAACGAATTTCTGGATCGTTTCCGTTATTACTTAAAGCGAATTCAACAAACACAATTATACCATTATAAAAATCTTCTTTTATTGAGCCCCTCAGTCCTTTTCTTTGGTACATCCATCTCCTCCGATCAACAAAATAATCAATCATTTTTCCTATTTGACAAAATGAGAAGTTCAAAATTTAATATTTATTTTGAAGAATACAAATTCGAAAAAGATTATTTTCATGGTCGTAAAATATATTGAATTTAAAGAACTTCACAAATTTAAAAATATTTTCAAAAAGGGCACATTTTATTTTTTAACGTAACGATTTAAAAATATATATAATTTTTTTTTCATTGGTCAGGCATCCTACTTCCCATTACAAACACAATAAGCATTTACATTTCGTATATTACTTCATCTCAAATGATTCAACAAAATTTCAGCAGCATTTCTCTTTTGTTCCCTGCATTGTACACAAATGCGTGTACGCAGGAAACAAAAAAGAAAAGTTAGGCCGAAATTTTATGAACCGTTTGAGACGAAGTAATATACAAAATGTAAATGCTTACTGTGTTCATAACTTGTCCAATACAGGTACAAATCCGACAAACATTGTACCAGATGAATATAAATGGTCGTTTTTCGAAAAGAACGACTATTTATACAACGATCATGTACAACACTCGTCAGACGGGGCCAAAAAATACAGTTTTACTCACTGTTCACATTTACAAAAATATATATTAATTTAACATATTTATTCAACGTATTACATCAACTTAAGGCTGTTTTAACATTTTTGTCATTTTTCAATACACACAATTATAATTTAGAGTAATGCATTTTTTTGTTTCATAAGTAAATACGCGCACAATATAATACTCCTAGTTCATTCAATCAATTTATCTTATTCCAAATAACGTATACAATCGTCGAATCAAGGCATACACAACATTTTACATATACATGAACAACCACAAATTATACGTGTTTTTCACAATTTCACGATAAAAGATGAAATCAGTATACCATGTGATACTATAAACCGTTATTACGCTATTTGAAACAATTGCAATCACTAATTCGCCCTAATTTATCAATTTATGCAAATCTATAATTAGGATAAAAACTGAATTTTTCACAAAAATAAGAGATTATACCTGAGATTAAGAGTAATGGAGTTTGATTAGGGAGCCTTGGAAGATCCGAAAGCTAGAAATTAGGGATTGGAAGCTTGGAGGTTGAATTTGGGGGTTTTTTGGTGGAATTTTCGTATGGAGAGGAGGAGGAAGAAAGCTCTCGACTGGAGGTATAATCGCATATTTCCGACGGCTTTCGACGACCGCCGACGGCCCGTCGGAAGCCGTTGAAAATCGTCCGTCGGAAGCCGTCGCCCCCCTCCGTCGGAATTTAGCATTTTTCTAGTAGTGATCCCAGCCCACATTGTAGAGTGTTTTATGTAAGTGTAAATGTGTATTCATTTTATATATAACCACTGTGCAATTTGTTGACTAAGTATAAATGTATAACTTATTTTATTTGTAATGTACAGAGAGCGGTAGATTTACAGGAAGCTGACTATTCCCTTTGTAGAAATAACTGGATTAAAAAAATAAAAAAATTACCCCGATACAAAGTCAAGCAAAAAAAAAGGGAAAACCTGATTGGACGAGTACAAACATATGAGAAGCTTTGAATGATTACTGGAAAAGTTCATAAGCGATTGTAAGTTTACTAGTCTCGTATATTTATTAAAATGTACTAAAAGTTACTATAATATATAATTGCATCAATTTAAAAATATAAATACAATGATTATGTTAAATTTATAGGCAGAACCTGAGCGGACTTCTACAAATAGGAATAAAAATCTGACCACACATCGCTTGAGTTCCAAATGATTCCAGCATTACCGTCAAGAGCTGGTAAATTTATAAATTGTGATTGTAAATACTTATAACAATGTATAATCTTATATATACAATAATAATTCATAATAATTATTTCAGGAAAGAGAGCATGGTCGTCTCATCTCATACTTGGAAGTGTTTACTCATACTTAAGCCACCGAGCATGTTAATAAAGATGGCTCAAGAACATACAGATGGCATGACAAGAAATCACAAGAGGCCATGCTAAGCATATTTTAAGTTATAAGTTATTAGTAATCACCTTAAATTATAAGTTATAAATAGTTAAAATAATGTAGTATGAATTTTAATTGTAATCTTATTTTTAATCGCAGGATAAATCCATGAAAGAACGAGAGAAACTACTCGAGGGAACAGGTCGAGACAAGCTAACCACTAAAGAGGAAGACCATATTTTTGGCACTGTCATGGAACCGCCAACGCTGAATAGGCACTATGGTTTTCGAAACCAAGTGGTAATGATTATGTATAATATATTTATGAATAACGGATAACACATTGATTTTATTAATCACACTATATGAAACGCATACACTTTGGCAAACAATGTTACAGGCTAGATGAAGGCAATGCGGCTATAGAAGAGCTCAGGATGATCAAGAGATTGCAGAGTAGAGAGCTCGGATTGTTGACCTAGAGGAACCAGACAGGCGTCAGTCTATAGAGATGCACCAGATGTTGGATGAGCGCATTGCCGTGTATGTGCAACGACATGGTACATTTCCTTCATCAGCGGGATCTGTAGGCGATGAGATCACCAAGTATGATTTTTTGATTTATGCTGAGACATTGTATATATATGCACTTTGATGTTGCGAGGTAGTTTGAGAGTTATATATATTTGAGATGGGTGAGGTTGATGTTATTTAATATTTATGATACATTTTGAGATGTTGTTGAATGAGTGAGGTTGATTTGACGTGATGTTAGATATATTTTGAGATATTGACGGCTTTTTGTGATTTGTGGTATATTGATGGATGTTTGAGGTTGGTTAATTGTATATATTGATGTGATATACACTACAACAAAAACACCCTTTCACAACTGCCAAAAACAGTTGTAATAGGTCTATTACAACGGGCCGTCGCCTGTCGTGATATCCTGAGTTGTAATAGAACCATGATTTTTTACAACGTTGTACGACAGTTGTAAAATAATTTTTTACAACTATCTAAAGCAGTTGTAAAATGTCTTTTATGACTACATTTGGCAGTTGTAAAAGACCTTTTTACAACTGCGATTGGCTATTGTAAAAGACTTTTTACAACTGCGATTGGCAGTTGTAAAAAAGGAATATAAAATAAAAAATATATTTGCTAAACATGTTTCACAAGTGCAGTAAGAAACAGATAAGCAACAGGAAAAAACTGATATAAATTCAAAGGCATCATGATCCATTCACAGACAATACATCACAACTTAAATACAAACTATAAATCATACACCATCAAGAAAATATATTTTTCCTTTGTAGCAACCAACTATCAGCTATACAAATACATTAAAAAACACTAGTTTAATCTCCCAAAATAATCGTATGAAATTCAAATTTAGGACAAAAACTTATCATGTAATAATAGAAGTGCTTCATTAATTAGGAGAAGAAGAATAATCATACATGAAGAGCATCTCCAGTGATTGCAGCTGAACATTCTACACAACCTTCCAGCTTGACCTCCAATTGCACGATTCCACTATGTAAAAAGACACAAACATTGTCAAATAGTGCTAAACTATGGGGAACAGTGAGTATAACAAGGTGTGAATATAGGAGGTGCCTGTCTTCCCTATACCACCAATTCCTTATGAAATAAAACAAATGTTCTACAACACTATATTCTAACGTGCATATTTTCTAGTGTTAGATTACTCTGTGGAACAGAATACATTAGAGTCCACTTTGATCACAATGACCGCAAGAGACTTAGATAGCTAATTAGTGGGCATAAATATAGCGTACAGTTTAGAAAGAGACATATATCAATAGATTACTCTCCTTGAAGTATCCGATCCTGGCCCTGAACATGAAAGCTCTACATACATGGTAAGAGACCTATACCATGCAATCAAATTTCCATTAATATCAATACAATCGCCAATAAATAAATTAATAAATAAAACAGTTCATAATCGATAAATGTTTATGTTGTTTACCCAGAGTTATACCATGGTACCACACTCACTTCATGCACGCATAAACCATGGAATCTTGTAATCATGTATGTATTCAAATGCTTATTCATAATTACATTGAAATTATTAATACATCAGTCGTGTACAAATTATTTAATGTATAACGTACTTGTAATATTTCTGAAGAGGCGATGCTCAGAGCTTTGCATATTTCTTGACAATCAGTTCATATCCTTTCATCTCATCCGATGATGGAAGGTTTGATACTAGTGTTACTTTGGATGTTGATAGCAAAACATTACTAGCAGAATTCAAAGGGTTTATTCTCCACAGTTTGACCTCCCATACCTGATCCATAAAAAAATTATCGTTTTCTATTAAATGGAATTCTTAATTCCTTCCGTTTCTCATTCTACCACAATTATTCAGTGTAATTAATACTATAACATTTGGGGAAGAGAACTGAAATGAATACCTGAATGGTTTTTCCAAGTTGAATGGGTTGGGCTTCAACCCGAACAACATCTCCTAACAAAGCGGCCTTCATATGATTAACGGATAACTGAATTCCGGCCACTCTATTGAAGCCAAAGGCGACGTAAGCACCCAAACTTGAAACGGACTCAGCCATCATTGCCGATACTCCTCCATTCAACACTCCAAACGGCTATTCAGTCAATTTTTTTGCATCAAACGTTGAACTTTAATAACTTTTTTTTACTGATTATGATATGGAACAATATAAACTGGATACGGTGGGTACCTGACAGCAAATTTCTATGACTTTAAGCTTGCCTGTTACTTTATTCGGTGATATCAGCTCGTACTCGAAGCCTAGAGCGTTCAGAGGGCGGTCCAGGACTGCTGTTGCTTCCCTTATCTTAGAATTCCCCTACGTGAATAATCAATTATATACATGTTATGGGTTCGATTGTATATATGTAGAGAATGGATAAACTTACTTGTAAACACCGACTTTTATTTTTATAATTGTCCATTCTCGATTTCCAAATGGAATTGCATTGATGGCCTCTTGAATACTTTTGCAATTACCATGGCCATTGATATCAACGTAAATGGATTTAGCGACTTGCGATTTAACATTGGAGAAAGACGATAAGAAGGCGAGTGAAGAAAAGTATAATAAAAGTGAATTCATTTTTTAGCATAGAACATGTGAATTGCTTACAAATTGGAGCAGTCGCCTGGCTGCTGGTGACGAACTCGAGTAGCGTGAGCTCTGTGAGTGGTGAGTAGAAGTGATTTGGGAACTAGGGCTTTGAACTGGAGAGGTAGGCACAAAATTTTGGGGCAAATGAAAATTATAATGGCAAACCGTGACGGGCTTCTTAATTTGATTAAAGTATAAATTTAGGTTTGGAGCCTAGAAATTTGGTTTTGGAGCCAAAGGGAAATTTGGTTTCAAAGCGTACAATTGGCAAAAAAGGTTGTAATAGACATCTATTACAACTGAAAAAAAAGATAAGTTGTTAAAAATAGGCATGTATAACAACTGGCAAAAAATGTTGTAATATTTATCTATTACAACTGGCAAAAAGATAGAGTTGTTAAAAATAGACATTTATTACAACTGGCAAAAAATAATAGTTGTAACAGACATCTATTACAACTGACAAAATAAAAGAGTTGTTAAAAGTAAGTTTACTACAACTGTCGGATAAAAAGAGTTGTAAAAAACCTTTAATACAACTGACTATTTGTGACAGTTGTAAAAATACAGTTGTGATAGGGTATTTTTGTTGTAGTGATATTTTATGATATATGTAATATGTGTGATTATGGATTATATATATGTGTGTATATATATATGATTTATATGTATGAAATTCGGCTGTGATATATATTATTATATATGTGTTGTTTGAAGCATGAGGTGCTGCTATATTAAAAAAGTTTCGGATTTTCAATGTCTAACGACGGCCTACAGGGGTCGAGGTTTCCGACGGCTAGTGGCGACTATCGACAAAAATTTGGTAAATGCGTGATTGGCCACGTGTACTCGATAAGGGAATGAAAGCCGTTGAAAAGATGAAAGTCGTCAAAAACTTGTCGATGGAGTCGTCGAAAAGTCAGTCGAAGAGTAGTTGCTCGATGGACCGTATTTCGATGATTATTTTCGTCTGCATTCGATGGCTTCTGACGGCGGCTGACGGCAAATAGGTGTCGAAATTACTGTTGTCTCTTGTAGTGGGTAACATAAATCGTAGCCTTCTACCGTAATCCATCTGGCAGTACCGAACGCTCCTTTCAACTGAAACTGTACGGTCTTCTAAATTGAATTCGTCAAAACATCGTTTTGTGGTATCGACGTAGAAATCACAAAACATTTTTGTTGAAGAAAAGGGTAGATAGAATGATTTTTGGTGTAACTGAATGTTGGTGTGGGTGGAGAAAGATTCGAGGGAAAGGATATTTGTATTGTAATGGAATAGTGCCATTGATTTTTGATGGATGGAAGAGCCGTTATTTGGACGTTTGTTGAACTACCGTTTAAATAACATACGCCCGTTAAACAAACTCCTAATTTTAGACACTTGTTCAATTGAAGTTTCGGTGTTTGCTGTACAAGCATCCAAATTGATTAAAGATTCCAGATTGTTTAGACTCATTTTATAACCAACTATAATTTTTGCACTTTAAACAACGATTTAGAGTTAAATGTTACAAAATCGGACATCCATTGTACTTTTGGAGATAGCTCTAAACTCACGTTGTAACTTACATTAGAAACATTAGGTGTAACGTAAACTTTTTGCCCTAACTGAATTTTACTGGGGAGGTACTCGCTCTTTAATCACGACCCATACTTTGCATTCAGTTTCACACTGCCCAAAATCTGGCACTAAAGTCTATGCCACTGAATTAGGACTGTTTAGACAGCTCTTCTATGTTTTGTTGGTTTAGGACTCGAATTTTGATGTTCTGTGCATATAAGACAGAACTTATGTAACTTACACACACAACCTTTATCCATTGGTTCGTTCAAACTTTTGAGCCATACTTTAGTTATATTTTGCATTATATTCAACTTTTAAACTATACAAAATGATTTTAAACTATACAAAATGATAGTTGTAACTAGCATTATATCCAGTTTTGCACTATATAAAATGCTAGTTATAGCTAAAATTGTCCTTCAATCAACAAAATAAACTTGCTATTCTTCAATCTAAAATAATGTCTAAGTTTGTCATTGTGCTTATTTTCCTATTAAACATATATTAACTAATTTCAGAAAGTTTAACATCCTGCCATAATAAGCATACGCGTACTGTAGTTGAAGCTTCAACTTTACTGTATACCTACCACTTGAAGATAGCCTTGTGATCACAACTTGTATATATTTATGAAATGTTTCATATGGTCATTAATAAAAAGCAGTCCTGGAGAGCAAGTTGCAATACAAGTTGGCGAAAGAATCTTATTTTTAGTACAACTACACCGTTATATTTATTCAAATCTTGACTAATTAAAAGATAAACCAAAACAAGGGACCAAATAAGAGGACGAGAGGGAAGAAATGGCATTGCAAGTTGCATTTATTTTCTATAGCCCGTACGATATTAAAGGACAACTTGTATTGCCAGCCGTATTGCATACGATTCTCATGAGTTTTGCCTTTCCAACGCGCTTCTCTTGCATTTTTTTCTCTTTAACAGAAAACTTATGTAACATACTGTAATCAATATTTTAACAAACACCAAAGTTTTAACCCAGAATTTTGAATTTTACGTCTACACTTTCAGTCGGGATATTGATTGAAATTTGAGCTAATTTTAGATGGGTAGTTTATTTTAGTACAATAAACTTATTCGGACAAAAGAGAGCACGCATATATATAGGGAGGACTTTATTCAGCGTTCAAACATAATCTGCTAATTTCAGTCACTAGTTCGAATTTTAAAAATAAAACAACATTACACGTAAATAAATAAACCACAATCGAACTCTGAAATCATGAAAAACCCTCTAGACTAATATCTTTGAACTACATGGCCCTTCAAATTTGAATAAAAAACTATTGTTTCTTTCTTTATTTTTTTTACATAATCAGTTTAGCAAATAATTTTATTATCTTCATCAAATTATTCGATAACCTTATCAACTTTGGACGATATGCTACATTATTAACATGCATTTTTTGAATCACCCCATCAACATTTTCTATTCAACCTACAAATATAATCTTTTAATTTACATTTCAGTCTCTAGTTCCAGTATAAATGATAATGTTTTTCTCATTCTTATCGAATATTAATATTATTTAAATCCGGATGACAAACTAAAATTAAAGTGCTATGTTCGAGACTGAATAGAAGAGGCTAAGGATCCTTCCTCTCACGCATATCTGTTAACTATTCCTAATTAATATGAAATGCAATTTTTTTCACTATTTCTTCCTTCTTTTTTTTTGCCTTTTATTCCTACATTCTCTGTACCAAGAAAATTCAAAAGGGTTTGCTGTATGTATAACTTTATGCATGTCCTTTATTAATAGAAAAGATGGTGGCAAAATTCTTGATTACTAGTAATAGTAACAGTACATAATAATATGAATTATTATTATTATTATTATTATTATTATGAATATTTAATGCCTAAGGTACATGATTAATAATAGCTATTTTATGAAATATCAAAGAAGGATTGCAATTATTTTTTGTACGAGCGATCACGTTTAGAAACAGTCATTCCGAAAATGAAGAAGGTTGTGTAAGAGATTTACGCAATGGATAGATGGCGATGAACCTTCACATTGAGTTGATATATTTCAGCAAATAGAGTAAAGTTTAATTTAATAACATGGTGTGTATATATACATGGTGTATGAAAGATGAATAAATACAAATGCATAACGTAGAAACCACACTTTAAACAAGGAAACTAATCAACATTACACATTTATACACGCGACGATCAAAACAATTAAATAATTACCTCAAATCTAAAACCCTATAACTGGGAGAACATTGAACCCAGTTACATACATTATTAACGGTGTAATTAATTAATCATTTACCATCCTTAACCATATTCTCCGCCACATCCCGAAGCGCATGCAAGTTGCACCTCACAATTGTATCCGCAAACGAACACGTGTCCTCCTTCGTGTTCCCTTCAGGCACATCGACGACGTAGCTCTCCACCACCCTCGTCGACTTCGACGAGCCGTTAAACACCTCATGCAGCGATGTAACCGACCTGTAGTTGGCCAGCCGGTGCTCGCCTCCGACGACCCTGAAGCTGATGACGTGCCGTTCGTCGTCGAGCATCTCCAGCCTCTCCAGGCTGGTGACCGCGGGTATGCCGGATACCAACCTGACCTCGCGTAGGGACCCGATGGAGAAGGGGGAGGTGGGGTCGAGGAGGCGGCAGGATCGGACGAAGTGTTTGTAGGTCTGAGGGGAGTCGAAGCGGCGGAGGAGGGACCATACGACGGAGGGCGGGGCGGAGATGGTGGTGGAGACGACGGAGGAGCATTCGGTGGGGCTCGGTTGGTGGTTGTGGTGGTCGTGCGTGAAGAGGTGGGTGTGGGTGTGCTTTTTGGCGTGGGGGTGGTGGATTATCGATGAGGATCTCGATGTTGTCGTCGTGCAAGGCATGGTTGCTTTATTTAGAGGATTGAGTGAGGAGGGGAAGAGGTTGATATATGGACTTTTTTGGGAAGCGGTGATGGTTTTATTTTGAGGTGGTGGGCATTTTTTTATTTGGCCATTTGCATGTTTTTATATGCAAGTTGGTGTGCATGCCTTTTTTATTTTCTTGGATTTAGCTTATTGTCATTTTTGGATGATACTAAAAAGCACTAGTTGGTTATAATTCTAACTTTGTCGTTTGAAATCATTTCATTTCTGAGATCTGAGTTTTTTGTTTTTGTTTTTCTTTCTTTCTTTTATTTGTTAACTGTTTTAGAAAATAGGTTTTTTTTTCTGATTAATTTAAATAACCAAAGGAGTCATATTGTTTTTATAAAAAAATTTGCAAATCGGTAAAGCAATTTTTTGACTGTTCACTTTGGACATCTACTATATCACGTTTGTTTATTCGCCTTTTCCTTCATAAAACAATTGAAAATCTTAAAATATATACAAACCGACAAAACGTTCAACACAAAAAAATTCGATTAAGAAAACAATTAAATTAAGTTTTCATTTTGATAGGTAAATAACAAAGTTTAGTTACCTCCATTGAACACCTAGTCCAAAGTAGTTACAAAATCCAAATTTGAACCCAACATGCAGAAGAAATAAAATAACAATTTTATTTTAACAAATTTTTTGTTTTTGAGCTTTTAAGAGTACTAAATATTTTCAAGAGTTCTACAAAATATAACAATAAACGAGGTGGTGACATTAGTGTAGGAACTATAAGACTATGATTATGAAAATGTTATCACATACACTATTGGAAAGTATTTTAAGACAAGAAAAGAGTTGAAGAGGATTTGATTTTTTTTTTAAATTGGTTATTTAGGTGGTAGTAAAAAGTTGTACTACAAGTCTTATGTAGTATATAGTATACTGAATGTCAATGTATGTCCAGTGTTTCGAATCACGTTCTATGTAGGATTCGAATTATTAATCTCATATAGCAAAGTCAGAGCGTCTAACCATCTGGACTGTGGTGCTGGAAATTGAATTTCTTTTTTGCCTTCAATTCTTATTATATCACAAAATTATTAACACCTACGGTAACATATCTCATTCTGAAACCTAAATGTTGAACTTTAATGTGTTGTATTCACTTTGGAATTGTCTTTCAACTACTGGATGTTCCGCTGCTTTGTATAATTCTCTGAGTGATATGTAGTGAGGCTTGATGTATTGACTATTCAGATGTTTGTATTCAACTATTATGAAGCTTAATTGATGAGATACGACAAAATAAAACCAATATTTTTTTCAATGGTTTTAGCAAATAGATCAACTAAATATAATTCATTACATATAATTGTCTTCACATATTCAAATTCCCAAATCTTGCTCACACAAGGGGTAAAATACAAACAGAACATAAATAATAGTGTCATGCTAAACATATAAAGGTACAGATACGAACACTTATACATAACATAAAACAACTTTTATTATCAGCTATGCCTCCGGCTTCATCATCGATTCATCGGTGTTCTTTATTCATATTCACAAAGCAATCCGTTTATTCCCATAAGCTCATTATTCTCGACCGAGTATCCATGCGTTTATAGGGAAAAATAATAGTAAGAACACCAATCTGACATAAAGTCTGATTTGAGTAATATATTACCCTAAAATACGACATATAGTGAGACCACACCACTAAAGCACGAAACATGTTTTCCCCTACACTAAAGCACGAAACATGTTTTCCCCAACACTATCCCCTTACGTCAATTCATCATAACATGACTCTTAATCACAAGTCAATCTTTCATACCTAAGTATCCCCTAAACTTACTTCGGTTATACAACACATAAAACTGTCTTAAGTTATATGTCTCAACAAAATATATGTTATCTTAAACGTACAAAAATGTCTCGGTGAAACACCAAGTTATCTTTGGTGCAAGCTCTTAGAAAGGATATACTTAACTTGTATTCATAGCCAGATTTCAGTTCCCTACCTACAAAGCTACTTCCAACTTAGTTTTCCATATCTCTTATAATGTAAGGTACAATCCGAAACAATCTTGAAAAATTATTTATTTTACGCTACAAGGTCCTTCCCTAAGCTATCTCGGTATTCTTTATTAATTTTACACTACAAGGTTCATCCCCAAAGCAGTTTCGGTATCTTATTAATTTTTATACTACAAGGTCCATCACTAAGCAGTTTCGAAAATCTCATTTCTTTAAGTTTGAACCCTATAAGAGAGTAACATGCACTCTCGTGAAAAGTGTCCATCCGACCCGAACATCCCACGTCCCTTTAGAAGTCCAATGTCTAACCCAACCTTCAAAATAGGCGCATTTAAGTGAGCATCCTCGCTTATCACCAATAGCCCTTTCAAACCATTTTATATAGTAGGTCATCACTTTAACTTTTTAGTTATCTTTAACTTTCAACAGTTCATCTAATTATTCATTTTTTAGTTCTCAACTATAACTATACATTAAGCCTCGTTAGGCTCCTAGTCTACCTTTGGCCGTCTTAAGCCTCAGAACTATCTTTGCAATGCATCATGCTTTAGAAAACTCTAAGAACTATCATTGGTCATCTTAAGCCTTGGATTTCACTATTAACTTTCCTCCAAAATTAAATAGGTTTTGATACTAACTTTCCTCGAAAGTCAATAGGTCTCGACATTAACTCTCTTTCATAAGCAAATAAGTCTCAGTGTTGATTATTCGCCAAAAGTCAATGGGTCTGGGGCAATGACTCTTTTTGAAAGTCAGTGGATCTCAAAAAATCACTACCATCGAGTTTCACATCGGGGAAGTATCGTTTAAAATATTCATGTTGGAGACCTGTCCGCTTGGTAGTGGGTGAAATGGGTTAATTTTCATTTTCCCCCTATTTGGATCTTAATGAGCCCATGAGTCTATTTACTAGTATTAAATCCAATCTAGTTATTAATAAAATCATATTTTATTTAAAATTATTTTGTATTTATTAATTAATAATATGAATTAATTTAATTAAATGTTTATTGAATATATCATGTACATATTTAATAACATGACAAGATATTATAATGAAGTACAAGCATGTGTATACCTATACACACACATATTGGTATTTATGTAATAGCCTGTAAAAATTAATAATATAATAATAATTAATATTTGAATGAAAAGTGATAAATTAGTTAATTAAAATAATGTAAGGGGAAATGATCATTTTTCTAACTTTCGAATTTGATGATGAAACCTATGTCATTGCATCCGACTTGTTTTTCTGATTCATATAGTATATTAATTTGTTGGATATGAAGATCATATAAGAGAGATACAGATGTATAGCGATTAACTGAGTTAGCGCCAAAAATATTTAAATTCAAGTTTTAAATTAAATAAATCTGTTAGAGTTTCCTCCGCCTATTAATTTATCCCTGTATGTATATTTCGTTCTTTTCAAATTCATTTCTCAAGTTTCATTTCTTTCTCCCTTTCCCTCTACTTCATCAAAAATCCAAATGACGATATCTTGCCCTTCTCTCGACCGATTTAGACGAAACTAGTGGAAAAGTTAGGTAGCGTGAAGAGTAATACTCATACATATGAGCTTGGGGGCGAAATTCAAAGGAATGATACCGTAGTAGTCCTAGACAACAAAGGATGATGGTGGAATCCCGTAACAATTTCCCACTATGGATAACATACTACAAATTAGCATATCTCTCGGATTTCTCGACGAAATTCGACGATCTACCCACCAAAATGACCATGAGCATGAGAACTATAATTTGGAAAAGGAGTTGGAATGAAATATTAAGGTTCCATAGTGCAAAACGAACAGTACGTGAGACAATGTTTTTTGTTTTCTTTTATCGAAAGTTTTGGTGAGTGATTCTTGCCTCTCTCTCTCGATAATGAATAGAAAATACTATAAAGATGATTAGTAGTCTAAAAGTGAGTAAATAATGAATTTATACACTTAAAAATGGATTTAGTATGGGGTTTGGAAGGGAATGGATGAACAGTGAACAAAATTTAATGTAGACACTCTCTTCTTTGAGTTTGATGAATACAACATGAAATTTTCTGATGTTTGACCCTAAAATAAACATAGTAATTTAGTGCTAGTTATTAAGGATATAGAACAATTTACTAGAGGCAAAATAGAGGCGATCAGAGGAAGAGCGGATGGTAGAATCACAAAATGACGTGATGGAATACATTCCAGTCTTGAAACCGGTCGGTCGGCCATTTACATCCGATCGACCGGTCATCTGATGGTTTGGCTAGGTTGAACCTAGACCTAACCAAGCCGGATCATATTAGATGTAGTATTTTTTGGGTTTTGTGAAGTGTGTTAGAGTTGTTTGGAAGGTGATTTCATTGTTACGGAGTTGAAGTGGAATACATTGGCTATAATTGTTGTATGTGATTTGATTTGGATATTTGTGTAGCGATGGAGTTATTCGAAGTCGATACAAACAATAACGGTACTGTGGCATAAGAAGGAGGCCCGAATGATCCTGTAGTGCATGTATTTGGATCCAAGATGATAGAGTTAGTGGTAATGCCTTAGAGGTAATTCTGTAATTTACTGTAAATTATTAACTCTGTAATAAAATCTCATTTAAAATAAAAGGTGTTTTTCTTTCTATTATATATTAGTTATAATATGTTATATGATTAATTATTTAATTTAAGTATATTTAATAGAAAATCCATAAATGATATGTTTTATGACAGTAGTTAAATGTGTTGTAACCATGAAAAAATTATTATAATAAAAATAAACACATCATTTTAAATATTTTTATTCAAGATGTATCGAGACTGAATATCAATCCGTTGTGATTAGAGTAAGTAGTGCTCTTTAAATATTGGGCAGTGTGTTACTCATGGTTACTAGAGGCACCAAGGGGTTACGTACTGATAATTATTGGATAACTATAGAATGACTCACTCGGTGTCAAACATAGAATATAAAAGTGATAATATTACATAGTTCTTTCGACTTGATAATATTGTTGAACTTCAGTATGAACACTTCACTTTGGTTATAGTTAAATCGCTGCACGGGGTCTATCGAATTATTAGGGTCTAAGTTGAAGCAGTGGAAGTGAAACGTTATTGAATATAGAATTCGTCTCCCTAGTTATATAGGGTTAAGTATCACAGACAACTTAGTCTACTCAAAGTCAAATTCTCTAGTCAGAGCGGTTTGGTTAATAACAGTTGTTATTATTGAACCAAGGGCTTTGTAATTTGGATTATACAAGTAGAATGTGGATGATATTGGAATTTGACCAAAACCAAATTCCATAAGTCCTAATGTGATATAGTTTCGATGAATAGAATTGGTGTAAATAATTGTCACTACCGGGTGTTAGATTTGGTCGAGTACGGAGCATGTGTTTTGATTTAATCTAAATTTATTTTAAATAAAATCAATATTTTATTTGATTTGTAAATAAAATTTTATTTTATCTTATGTTTATATTATACAATATAACATGCGTATCATATATACATGTGTGTGTATGTGCACGTGTAGCATAAATAGTATACATCGTTTAAGATGTCCATGTATAAGTGCTGGGATTTACACCGCAATAGACATATTAGCCTATACATACATACATACATACATACATACATACATATATATATATATGTGTGTGTGTGTGTGTGTGTGTGTGTGTGTGTGTGTATGTGTGTGTGCACGCACGTTGTCTAATATATATATATATATATATTATATATACATGTATGCATGCATGCATGTATGTATATATATATATAGTTTTAGATAATATAAAGTAATATTTGTAACATGGATATATATATATATATATATATATATATATATATGTATGTATGTATGTATATAATTTACATTAAAAATAGAGTAATTGTAAATATTAATATAAATAACTTTGACTGTAAATTCAAAACTAAAGTTCAAAATTTAAATTTTTGATCTAGATCTGTATAATGAAATAATTAGAGATTTAAAATTCAAATCAATATATTATTTTAAATATATATATATATTATGTATATTTTGAAAATCATAATTTTGTTTACAAATTGCATATACATATATTCTATAATATTTCGAATATATAAATATGTTTTAATGTGAATTAATTAAATAAACATATATATATATATAAACATATATTTGGCCTTAATAATATTCTGATAAATAAGGTACTAATAACAACTGATCATGCCATATTATAAATAACATAAGAAACATTACAAAGTACAACATTACCCACACTACAACATATATATTTCCTATCCCAAGTGACATCCTCCAAAATAAGTCTATTGTCGTTCCCATCATCACCCTCACGGGAAAGAACCAGACCATCACCAACAACATGATAAAATAACCGCCTCATCTCTCCATCTCCACCTACAAACAAATAATAACAATCATACTTTGGACTATATCGCATCTCAGATTTCACATGAACCCAAGCCTTCTCCCTAGAGTTCCACACACCCAAAGGAGCAGAAGAGAGCGAAGACTCAACAATAGAGGGATTAACAACATCTACCAAGATATGATCTGGGGCTGAATGGATCTCGGAATGGGAAGTAGCAGATACTGGGTCAACCAAACTAGAGGGGTGAGACTTCGAAACCCAAACTCTAGCATGGGGACGAGGGAGGGAGATCTTATCCGGGATAGGAAGAGGAGGGTCACCCAATGGATCGGAAGGAGGGAGATGCTTGCATGAAAGCGCCACATGACCAAAAGAGTGATAAATCTCACAGATATAAGGTTTTCCATACATAGTGAACATCAATTACCGCAACATGACCATCAGCAGGGCATACTCTGAGTTTGGAAGGAAGAGGCTTAGACCGGGAGATTTCAATCAGAGCTTTAGCATAAAAAATCCTACCTCTAGCTACGGTGTTTGAGTCAAAACACTTAAGCTCTCCAACTAAACTAGCAATCCAATTTAGGCCGATCAAGATTGAAGAACAGAGGAAATATGAGAGAAGTGGGCCTATACAGGAATAGATAAAACCTGATCTCTTGCACTATCAATTGACTTGTTCCATGACGTAATAATAAACGGTTTACCGTCATTGAAAGAGGGCTCGGCCTCTAGTACACGCAGTCGTTCATCCATGTTGGAAAACTTAAAGAAAAACATTGAATTATGAAACTAAACTTGAAGTCCACCCTTTACTTTCCAGCGGGACTTACAATGTTCTCGAACAATATGGTACGGAGGATTCGAATCAAGAAAAAACCCAACAAGGTAGTCAGTCCAACAGTCCTCACCAGCTTGAATAACCTCCGATGGAGGGAACGCAACTCCATTAACCTCCACAGAATTAAAAGAATGAGGTACATAATTTCCTGCGTTGCAATGCATCGTCTTAAACAACGAAGACCATAATGGAACCTGAGGTACAATAGGCGATGAGCATGGCAAAGGAGAAGCCAAATTAGAGGAAAGTTCACCACTGGGAATGTGCATGGTTGTTTTTGGGATTGTAGGAATAAGGACGCTCACTTCGGCGTTATCACAAGCAGGTAAGGTGCACAAAGATATGGGAACATGAACAACATCAGAACCAACAGGGATACGACCAACCACATCTACATTCACGGAGCTAGTATAAGCAATGATATTCACACCAACAGCTGAGTCCAAACCCTTGTTCACGGCACAGTCAATTGAATTATCACTGACCAATCCAACATTATTTTCAGACCAATGGGGAGCATTTGCAACCGAGGCTAGAAGAGAGGACAAGCTATGCTTACCAGAGTCACGACAACTCAAGCCCAATAATCGAGGAGCATCAGCATTATTTGCTAGTAAGGAAGAAAGAGAGTTCTCCAATGGAAACGGCGAAGTCACACCAGATAGATCAACAGTTTGGGCTGCAGATACCAAATCAGAGGATTGGCCAGAGTTGCCAGGAGCAAGAGACAACCTACGCGGAGATGGAACGGCGTTGAAAGACCAGCCAGAGCGAGTCAGTGAGGCAGTGCGATCTAGAACAATAGGAAGGATTATTGCACGGGCAAGGTTTTTTCTTCTTCCGTGGCATGATTAGACGAGGCGAGGCAAAGGGGAGAGGGATGGACAGAGAAAGCGAAGCGATGGAGGAAAGCGCGATTAGACAGAGAATGAGTACGGAGGAAAAATCGCCAAGTACGGAGGAAAGGTCGCCATGAATTTTGTAGGATGATTATTAAACAATGAAAGTTATGATTTCCTGATACATACATATGTATTTATCCCTTAAGAATATTTAGGGTTTCTTATTGTTCCACCTTCAAATTATACATTCATATTATATAAGTTTTAATTTTTATATAACTTTTATAATTTAATTTACTTATATAATAGTTTTATGTATAATATTATATTAATTAAATCTTGTTTAATTAATTCAATATTATTCAATTAAACATTGTCTATTAAATACTTATACTATAACATTTATATTTATACACATATAACTTTATATATATATATGTATTTTATTATTTACTAATTAAGTTTTAATTAATATATATTTAATTAAATAATTTAATTATTTATTAGTTTTGAAAATTTCTTATATATACATATATACTTACATCATCTTAAACAATTTAAAGTAATGTAACATATGTCATTTTACATATTATGTATATATACACACACTTTAATTAATTAACTATTTAATTAATCAATTTTTAATTTATTAATCTAATTAATATTTTAAAATTTTCGAAATATATATTTATTATATTTTCAAAACTCTTTTGAAAATTATATTATAACATTAATAATATAGTCTTATTTTAAATTTAACTTTTAACTATTAAATTTTATGTTAACTTCAAAACCAATTTGAAAATTCAATGTATTACTAAACAACCTTCTTTGCACATTATTCTCATCAATCTTAGTGATAATTCTATTTTAAATATATCTAATGTTTATGGGCCAAACTCAAAAGTCGGTCGTAGGGTTTTATGGAATGAATGTTTAGAATTTAGATCATTAGCTCCTAGTTCTTGGATTATGGGGGGGTGATTTTAATGTTACGCGTTTTCTAGGAGAGCGTTCACCACGGGAAGGTGATTTCTCTTCAATGGAGGAATTCGATCAATTTATCATTAATTCTAATTTGATTGAAATTTCTATTTCTAATAGAGAATTCACTTGGAGCAATACTAGAGAGTCTCCCTCAATGGTCCTTCTTGATAAATTTTTCGTCAGTGACGAAATCAAGGATAAATTTCCTATTTGTAGAGTCTCGGGTTTGCCTTAAACTTATTCTGATCATTGTCCTATAATTCTTACGTGTGATCAACATAAGACTATTATTAAAACTTTTAAATTCAAAAAAATGTGGTTACTAGAATCCAATTGCTCAACTCCAACTAAAAATAAATGGTATTCAATGAATTTTTATAATATCAGAAATATGGTTAATTCTGCAAAAAAAATTGTTTTAAAGCATAGAGTTCTTAGGAATTTTTTAAAAATTTGGAGTAAGAATGTTTTTGGTTGTATTAAAAATTAAAAAAGAAAATATTCTTTCCGAAATGCTTAAAATAAACAAAATAGAAGAAACTAGACACCTAAATCTAGGTAAGCGCAACGTTATTGCTAATTTAAAAGAAGAGCTTAGTTCTATTTTAGAAAAGGAAGAGGTTATGTGGAAATAGAGATTTAGACTTCAATGGATTAATGAATGTGATAATAATACAATTTTTATTCATAATATGGCAAATGGTAGAAAACGTAGTAACACGATAAATTCAAGTTTTGTGAATAATGTAGAATTGGTTAATCAAAAGGATCTTAATATGGCTTGTACTAATTATTATAGAGATACATTTGGTACTAAGAATAACCATAGAATTAACATTGGATGGAATGATATTTATCCTATTGATTCTAGAATTGACCTTTCTGAGTTTGATAATCCTTTTTCTGAAGAGAAAATTTTGAAAGCTATTAATGACATGCCTAGTGATAAAGCCCTGGGCCTAGATGAGTTCCCTATTTTATTTTACAAATTACTTTGGGATGTTTTAAAATTCGATTTAATTAGTATGTTTAATGATTTTTATAATGGTAAATTACAATTAGGAAGATTTAATTTTGCAAATGTAATTTTATTACATAAAAAATCGGTGCTAATAATCTAAAAGATTTTAGACCCATTTCTTTAATTAACTGCTCTGTTAAGATTATTTCAAAAGTTTTAGCTAATAGACTTAGTACGAAAATGAATGATTTAATTGATTGTTCACAAACAACTTTTATTAAGGGTAGAAATACCACAGATGGTGTGGCTGCTGTTTAAGAATACATTAATCATTGTTGTAAAAATAACATTACTTGTGCTCTTCTTAAACTGGACTTTGCGAAAGCATTTGATTCGGTTGATTGGGATTTTCTCATTGATCTGTTATTATCTAGAGGTTTCAGTCATAGATGGATTAGCTGGATAATAACTTTGCTTAAAACGGGTAACTCCAGTATAATGGTTAATGGTATTTTAGGTAATAAAATTCAATCTAAACGAGGTTTAAGGCAAGGTGATCCTTTATCACCTATTTTATTTAACTTAGCCGCAGATGTTTTCTCTAAGATAATTAAAAAAGCGGTTGATAATGGATCTTTGGGGAGTGTTGGTAGTGAAATCTCGCGTAATGGTCTATCTGTCCTTCAATTTGCAGACGACTCCTTACTATTTACCTCTCATTTGCCTAATCATGTCATTACCCTCAAATTTATATTATATAGTTTTGAACTGCTTTCAGGTTTAAAAATAAATTTTGATAAAAGTTCAGTTTTAGTTATAAATGATTTTGAAAAGGTTGAAGATTTAGTTGCTAACACGCTTAATTGTAAAACTACGAATTTTCCTTTTGATTATCTTGGTTTTATGATTAGACAAACTAAACTTAAACATGATGATTGGCTTATTATTATAGATAAAATTAAAAATAGGATTTCTAATAGGAATGGGAGATTTTTAACTAGAGCTGGTAGATTAGTTCTCATAAATTCTGTTTTATCTGCTCTTTCAATCTATTGTAGATTGGGTGATTAAAAAAATTGATAAAATAAAAAGGGACTTCTTATGGATTGGGGACAACTCTAACAGTAGTATTAAATATTTAGTAAATTGGAAACAGTTTGTAAATCCAAAAAGGAAGGTGGGTTAGGGGTCATTAATTTGCGCAATATGAATTTGTCTCTGTTGGGGAAATGATTATGGAAATTTAAGGATACTAATGATAACCCTATTTGGAAAGAAATAATTTCTAAATATTACTATTATGATAGTAATAACTTATACCAAATTACACCTTCAATTATTAACAAGTTGTCTAGTTTTTGGAAATCAATTTTAAAATGTTAAGAGATTTTTAACCTTGGTACTAATACAATAGTTCATTCAGGAAATAATACTTCTTTTTGGCATGACCGTTGGATTTTTGTTTTCCCTCTTAGGATAGAATTTAAAGAGCTTTACGAAATTTGTTACTTTAAGAATGCTTTAATTATTGATGTTTTTTCTCCCGAAAATGACCCCCCTTGGAGTTTTAGTTTTAATAGAATTTTAGTAGGCACAACTCTTAGGCTACTTTCTTTGCTTTATGCTAGATTGAATCTATATAATATTGATAGTGAAAATGATAATATTAGCTGGGAATGGGATTAGAGTAAGAAATTTACTTCTAATTCTTTTTATAAATTTCTTAATTTCTCGGGTGTTGCTAATAACTCTTTTAAATTTATTTGGAAAACAAATGCTCCTCCTAAATCTAAAATTCATATATGGTCAATCATGCATGGAAAACTAAATACTATAGAATTTTTAAAAAGAAAAAATATGCAAATTAATAATAAATGTTATTTTTGTAATCAGCATTTTGAAGATATTAAACATTAATACTATAATTGCATGGATACTTACTACATTCTGAATAATACTCTCAAAATCTTTAACTTTAGTCTTACAACTAAAATTACTGATTGTGACTACTATTGGAATAATTTTAGATTTAAGTTTAAAATAGAAAATAGATTTTTACTTGATACACTATTCATTATAATTTGTTGGTATATTTGGTTTGAGAGAAATCATAGAATTTTTAATAATAATAATAGTCATTTTAATAAATTGATTTTTATAATATCTTCATTTTGTTTTAATTGGATCTCAAATCCTAAATATAAATTAGCTAAAAATAATCATTTTAAAGAATATCTTAATAAGGTTAGTAATAATATTAAGTTATTTAAACATAAAAACAATATTTTTGACATTAATAATTATAGCATTAACATTTTTTCAAACTTAAATGATGATTTCATTGATTATCATAATATCCTTTTGATCAAAGGTGCATAAAGATAAGTTTTAATTTGTTTTAGTTTTAGTTTGTTTTTGTTTAACTTTATAGATTTTTAACTTTGATCATGGATTCTTTTTTAGTCTGTTTTCTAATTTTTATTGTTTTTTGTCATATTAACTTCGCTTTTGTATCTTTACTTTTATTTCATTAATACATATATATATATATGTATATAAATTTCAATTATGTACATATATGTGTATTATTCTTATAATTTTCTTTTTGTTAGATTCTTTTTATAGGTTTACAAGATTGTTGTTTACAGTGAGGAGTTCTTCTCAGTTCTTCTACATATTCAGTGTGGCGTTCTACTTTCTGGATGATTCACTTTTCAGCGATGCGCTCTCTTTAGTTCTTCCAAGTCTACATAGAGTGCATTTTTCATTCCAGATCATTCGCATTTCCAGTTCTTCCGAGTCTGCAGCGTGGAGTTTCCTTCTCAGATGGAGCTGTCTTCTAGTATCATTGGCGCTGAGTTGCTTCATAGATTTTTAGGTACTTCTAACACCTCAATACCAGGCGGTGGCCTTGGCGGAGCTCGATATTGGGATGTAATGGGCGGTGGCCTTGTTAGAGCTCATTCTAGGAGTACCTGAGTTCTTTTCTTTCTTATTTGTACTATGATTAGCTACCTGCCAAGCATGTTGGAAGCACCTTGTCTTCTGTGATATATACATATTTACATGTGGGATCTCCTCTATTCTAGAGGATCACACATTTTTCTCAAAAAAAGAAAATTAGCTAAGGCCCAAATAAAATCAGGCATTTTCTATTAGGGGCAACTTTTGGGCTCACTTCACCTTTTGGGCCAGGCCGGTAGCCAGGTAAAGTAGGGTACTTGATTACCCAAACCTGACATAGACACTACTTTACTAGATACCTAATTTAATTTTTAAGATTAATTAGCCCTAAATTGACAAATTTAGACCGCATAGGCATTGGGCCCTGATACCATTGTTGGATCTGGTCCAACACGTAGTAGGATAAATGTAACGACCGGGATTTTCAATCATTTGATTTTGAACATTTAATTTATTTTAATTGTTGGATTTGGAATATAAGTTGATTTTGAATATGAAGATTTTGGTTGAAATTATAGAATGAATTTGAATTTCAAATATAGCGATTTATCATAATACGTAAATGGTGAATAATTGAAATTTGAGTTGAATATGAATCGAAATGATTTCTAATGTTGTTATAAATTCTATTTGAATTAGAATTGAGTTAGTAAGTTTTTAAAACTGGAATTTCAAGTGATTTCGGCAATTTTTGAAATCGTCGATTTAATCGATGCATTAAAATAGCGATCCGGGGCATAGTTTCAAAATTCGACGAAACCAGTTCCATTGGATCCGAAATAGTGTATTATTATTGGATTTCAAATTTCATAGCATTTGGAGTTAACGTTTGGTCGTATGGGATAGAAACGCGTTGAAATAAAATATTGAAAAATTTAATATTATAATTAGGTTCAAAAGGCTATCTTCCACATACGATCGAATTGGGGCTTGAGACTAATTCCATTGCGTTCGAAATAGGGGTATAACATTAGGAACGCCAGGCAGCACGTCTCGATTGGAGTTTGAAATTTAATATTTAGATATTTTGAAGTAAATAATAATATATTTATAATCAAATTTGACCTTAGCCACCCTACAGTTACCCTATATGTTGTCTTTTTCCCTCCCCCTCTTATTTAAATGTAGATTTACATAGAGACGAAAATTAAAAGGATTTTAAACTTTTAAAATTCGATTTCCCAAAATCCAATCATAAATTATTTTTGAAGTAAATATCTTTGGACTCATGGGGAGATCTTCAAGATGATATGTCGTTTGTAGGGTGCGGCAGAGGATGAAGGAAGTCGACAGTAAATAGTCGAGTGGGTTGATAAGCTAGGGTTAGCTATAGGTTGAAATTGAAGCTTCGATCGTCGATTTGGGCATCGTATTCATCATCGTGAGGAGAAATAGCATCTATCGGTGAGATTTTAGCTTGTGCGATCCATAGGGGTGGAGTGCGACTTCGCACTGTAGTGTGGAGGGGGGATGAAAATGCAATTTGATAGGGGGTTCAGGCTTCAACTTGTAGGGTCTAGGAGGTGGAGATCGAGAAGGGTAGTTCGTCGGTGGGGTGTTTTCTGAAATCGTGGAGTTGGGTGATGTTTTGGCATGCGTGTACATAGGGGTGTATGTTTATAATTGGGGGAGAAGATGGATACAGGCATGGATACATGCATGGCATGGATATAGGCATGGATACAGCTGTTGGCATAGTGACCCTTCTGGTCGCACTTGAAATAAGTAGTGGAAGATAGGTCAAGAGATTGCTTCTGAGAAGAAAAACCAAGACCCTGAGAATTCCGCCACTTCTTCTGCTAATGGAAATTGGGCTTCCTATTCTTTGAACTGTCAGAACTACCCTGAGATGCTGAAACAGCCTGCTTACCCTTGAATTTTGGATTCTCGAATCTAGTGGCCATATACATAAGAGAAGTGAAGGTGCCATGAACATAACTAATCAAGCGGTCATAATACTCTAGGCGAGCACCATGAATAAACTTATCATTCTTCTTGAGCGGGTTGTCTATCAAGCTGGAACTGAACTTAGATAGCTCATTGAACTTCCTCTCATACTCAGCAAAATTCATATCTCCCTGCTCAAGATCCATGAATTCTTTATACAATTGAGATTTCTCGGTTTCGGGCATCCACTTAGCCACAAAAGCATCCCTAAAAGGTGGATCCAATATTAGACAAAGATAAAGAAGATAAATTTCAGAGATAGATTCAAAAGAGATAAGCAAGAAAAGGATAACTAAGGATCTCACCTAAACTGCCGCCAAGTGATATTAGCCTCGACAGTCTGAGCGGTAACAGATTCCCACCAATCTTGGGTGGACTCCTGTAACTGCCAAGTAGCCAACTGATGCATCTAAGCATCAGTGATCTCAAGTCCAGTGAAAATCCTCTCTAAATTCTTCAGCCATTGTTGAGCCTCGATAATACTCTCTGCTCCTGTGAACTTGGTACCTCCAAGCTGAGAGTACTCCTTACAAAGCTGGGTGAACCTAACAGGCTGAGCAGGTGGAACGGGAGCAACAACTGGTGGTGTAGGGGCAACATGTGGGGCAGGGGCATTTCCACGACCCCTACCATGAACATTCCTACGGTTACTCATCTGGAAAAGTCAAAGATAGATTTTAGAACAAAGATAAAGTTCAAAAAAATTCAAAAGAAATCCTAATCAAAGAGAATTCTAACTAAGAATTTCAAGCATGAACGAAATATGATTTCGTAATTAATTCAACTCATTCTAGGGTATGACTACCCTATCTCTAATGAGGTTTTACTCCATATGCTAAGTTTGCCTAAACCTAGCTCTGATACCAACTGTAACGACCCGTAATTTCGAACCATTCAAATCGACAATAATCCACACATGTCAGACTTGAATTGCTCAAAACAACAGATTGTTAATTTATAATTGGCAAAGCTTAGCATACACAGTAAATAAATAAATCATAGAATCACAGACACAGAGTTTTACAACAATAAGCAGCGGAATAGATAAATAGTAGTTCATGAAGCTACTACAGAAATAACACAGTCCAAAATATAATACAACAAAAACTGCAATACACAGAAGTCTCTAACACAATAGCAAATGACAAGTCTGAAACATACAACTGGAAATAACAGGAATGACAGAAAAGCTAAAATAGATAGGATAGATCTTCCTAGTGAACTCCAAGCTCCAAAAGGTGAGTTTAAAAGCTGTGACACTCAGGCTAACCCGAGCATAAAGCAAAACACCAAACAGTGGAGTCAGGATTAACATTCTTATGCAAGTAAATCAAACCCAAGTGAAATGCAATATAACTTAAAGGATGTTGGGATTCCATCCTTTAAGGATCCAATAAACTATCTACATACATAGTACAATACGCTACATATATAATGTCTACAGTAAAGTAAAATATCAAAATAGCGTTAAGGCGTTACCCATATCCCCCTTAACACATTTTTATATAAATGCCGTAGTCTATATAGTACTGTAAACTCCACCAAACCGGTGGGCTATCAAGGAGTACTCCATAGGTACGACACAAACCAAACTCGTAATGGGCGCGATAAGGCATGTGACAAGGCACGCAAGGCAATGCCCAGGGTAGGATACTACCGTTTTGCGGATCCGGACTGGTGGTAATGCATAGCAGCTACTACCGCCCACCTCGAGACACACTCCCAAATCAAAGGTGTGCACACCATCATCAAATCAAAAAAGCAATAGATATGGTTTCGAAGAAGCATGCTCGATCGGAGGTGCGACCTAACTTGGCCCGGCGTGGCTCCTATTTTAGTCACATCGAGCTGACTCGGGGGAGTCAGGGATGCCTTCATACCTCATATAAACGTCGCCAAACCATCCTACTTCGTTTTGGATTCTCCACCACATACACGGTTGTTAAAGTGGTTTTCGGTATTGGCATGGAGTATGACAATATCCGATCCCGGTCTCTTTAACAACCAAACGCTTATTTCACACCGTAATCATTTTATAAAATCACTTTATAAATTTCTAAACAAATCTCAAATCATTAATTTAAATCAAAATTAAATATTCAATTTTAATTTTATTTAAATTTGAAATTATTCATTTAATCACCTTTTATTAAATCAAGTTATATAACATACCTTTAAATTTCAAAATCAGTCATTTCCAAATAAATCTTTATTCAAATTCAATTACTAACCAACTTAAATTACCAATTAATTTCAATTTACCTTTCCAACTTTTTAATTTATTAGAGTTATTAAAAATCTATTTTAAAATATTGATATAAATTTAAATAAACATTTTAAAAATATTATATATATTAATTAAATTAAATTTTATAAAATTAATTAAATTAAACCTTTTTATTTAAATCTATTTTAAATCTTATTTTATATATTCAAAAATAATAATATTATAAGTAAAATTTATAATTTACATTTAAACTTACTTATAATTTTAAAATTTCCAAAACATATAATTTTAAATCTAAATTTATACACATATTAAATTTAAAATAAAACATTTATATTATATTTAAAAATCAAAACACATATATTTCCTTTCTCAAAATTTGGAAATCATTTAAAAATAGACCAACGGTGTTCATATATAATTTTCTATCCTACGGTCAAGTGATACATATATTTATCATTTCAACCTACAATAATTTTAAATTTACGGGTTTATATCATTTCAACCCGCAATCCCAAAATTTCAAATTCAATAAAATCGCTTGGGTTTATCATTTCAACCCATAATGATTTTCCCTAATCTATAAGATCGTTTAGGTATGTATCATTTCAACCCATAGGGATTTCTAAGCTAACATGGAACTTGTAGAGTGAAAACAATATATCAATTTCAAACATAAATAATCATTAACAATTTTAAATTTAATATTTATTTAACATGTTCTGGTGTCAATTTACATAAGTGATCAAATTTAAACTAGCAACATTTCATATCAACGATTAGATTACCAATCAATATAAATTAACTACATATTTAATCATTATTTCATGTGAATTTTATTTACTAAACAAATGAATGTTAATCGTGAGTGATCGCTCATCTTTTGAGGCTAGAGAACAATAGAATTGAGAAGCAACGGACACATATATTCACACGGATACAGGCACGACACGTCAAAGATCTACGACGAGTAAAAAAGCAGGTTTAGCTTGAGAATTCAATGAAAACAAATATATATGCATACGTGTGATATATATTTGTTTTATATAGATATTGAAGGAACAAAATAATATATATGCAACATATATAACCTCTGTCGACAAAACATACATACATACATACATACACACATATATATATATACATACACATATATATACAGCATCTATATGCAACATATAGCTTCTGCCAACAAGACACATAGGTGCAATATATATATATATATATATAACATATATAAGCTTGTACTTAATAAACAAATATAACTTCTGTCGACAAATATATATATATATATACATATATATATGACATAAATAAGCTTAGATTTAAATGAGCAAGTATATAACTTCTGCCGATCCATATATATAAACAATATACGTATACGGCAGTACATGTTCTTAGTGCAACAACATATATATCCATATATATAACTTTCTGACATGCTATATATATAACATATATATAGGTAAGAAGAAAAGGGGCTATCAGGGTTCGTCAAGGAGTTGATGCGGCCGATGGAGGAAGGAAAAGGCAGGGGTTCAGGCGGAGGATGGTTGGTGCAAGTGGATGGAGATGGCCAGGGCGTTGGCGTAGTTGGGAAAAGGAAAGAGGTGGTGGAACAAGCAGCTGTTGTTGGCTGTCATGGCATTTGGGGTCGTGATGTGGAGGTGAACTGCTTTGGGTGGAGATGGGTCGCTTCGAGTCAGGGAGGGTGATAGGTGGGTTTTGGAAGGCAGTGGGTTGTCAGTCTCGGTGATGTTGGCGGAGGCGACGCGGCTGTAAG
This sequence comes from Allium fistulosum, assembly GCA_030737815.1. Classification (NCBI taxonomy): domain Eukaryota; kingdom Viridiplantae; phylum Streptophyta; class Magnoliopsida; order Asparagales; family Amaryllidaceae; genus Allium; species Allium fistulosum. Next base: position 1,286,980,639 of record CM060904.1, read on the forward strand.
GCGAACAGAGCAAGGCTGAGGGAGGCGATGTGGTTGTGGAAGCGATTTGGCGTGGGCGTTGGAGTGGAGGAAGTGGATGAGGCGGCGGTCGGAGCGGATGGGGCCAGAGGGGTGGTGTCAAGTGAAGATGGGTTGGTGGCGTTACTTGGTGAAGGGGATGGATTTGCTTCGGGGAAAACATAGGGAGGCATGGGTAGGACTTCGAATCGGAGGGGAGGAAAGCATGGGTATGCAGTATTACCTTCGAGCAAAGATAAGCAACAGAAGAAAATAACAAAACTTAGATGATAAAATTCTCGAAGCCAATCTGATCTAACCTGGAGAGAAGACGAGTAAATTTGCTTTTTTCTTTTCTCTCAGATCTGAACAGGAACGAAGATGAAGAAGGCAAGAAAAATATGGAAATGAAAGGACAAATAACTTTATAACCAAAACAAATAGGAAAATGTAAAGCCACGTATTGAATTCAGGAGTTATCAAAAGCAATGACTGTTGGAATTATAAGGCTGGCAATTGAAAAGACAAAGTAAACAAAAAGCTCAAATACAGAACCGATACGACAAATCGTTTTGTCGATTTCGCCGCGTACCGGATACAGAAATGCACGAATGAATATACTACGGTGATCGGCACGATGAGACGAACAGAATGGTACACAGATATCAGCAATACGACCGAGTTATCAAAACTCGATTTTTCGCTGTCGAAAGTGCTGCTAAAACGCTGAAAATAAAATAAACGGGGCTATAACGGTCCAAATTTGGTGAAACGAATTACGGTGTCTCACTCTGAAAATGATTTCCAGGTCGTTATAGGTTGTTTAATTTCAAGAAAAAATTTAGTTAATTATGTTATTAAAATCGTTAAAATTTCCAGGTTGTTACAGGTTTGGATTAAATAAAAGATTTGATTTTCGAAATATACTTAACTATTTCGTAAGGATTTTTCAAAAATAAATATTTTTTTGAAATTTATATATATATAAGGAAATTGAAACAAGGGATTTTAATAATATTTTTTAAATTATATTTAGAAGTTGAAATCGAGTTTTTGAAGGGATTTGGAATATAATTGGATTTATTGAAAAGAGATTTCCAAACGGGATTTTTAATAGAAATTGAATTAAATGGGCTTTTGAAATATGGATCTGTTATTAATAGATTAAAAAAGAATGAGTTATGAATTTATAATCGATATTTGTAAATGAAGTGAAATAGTTATAAATGGATAAAATTTGGGAGTATATGTCGTAGTATGGATTTAAAACGAGATATGGAATTTGGTTTAGGAAAAATAGATGATTCTATTTTTGGAAACTGGAAATGGTATGGAATTTGAATTATGAATCGAGGTGTATAAATCGAGAGAGATTATAATTTGAAATCGGTTATATCGGAATTTGAAAAATAGATTCTTGGAATCAAGAAGTAAAATTTGTTTAAAAAGAGATTACTTATTAAATAGTGTTGTTTTCAAACTGTTATTTGTATTTAAAATATTTTGGAAAAGTTAACTATTCGAATAGATTTAATTTATTATAAATAACCTTTGTAAGTCAATAAATATTATTTATAATGAAATGGGAATTAGTTTCCATTGTATATTTGGGAAGTGTTTTGATCTTTTAAATAATTACTTAATCACCTTTTTGAAAAAAAAAATATTGCTTTAAAATACTCATCGTTATTATATATATATATGTAGAATTTAAAAGTAGGTGATTGAATTTTATTTATAAATACTCTCGACATTTGTGACCAGATTTTATTGAACAAATGTGATTTTATAAGAGAAATCTTATAACGGAATTTTGGAAACTTAAGGAAATCCCGAAATGTTGGAAACAAGAAATTCGAGAATGAATCTGAATCCATAATGAAGTTATAAATGGTTAGACGAGATTATAAGTGAGTATAATCGGTTTTGGAAATTGTTAAAGGAATTATTATAAATTTCGGAGATTTATGAGATAAGTTATGAAATATTTCCTAAGTTGATATTAAAATGATTTTGGAGAATATGTTTGTAAATAGTTTCCTAAGTATTGAAAAGAGGGTTTTGGAAATATTTTAAGTGTGAAATGAATTATATAGAAATATTTTTCTAAGTGTTATAAATTGAATTCAGAAATATTTCTAAGTTTTGAAATAGTTTAAAAATTTCCTATTATGGATAAGTATTTGAAATTGTTTTTTAAATGTTGGAATGATGGCAGAGAGTTGAATATAGGTCTTTGTAAAGATAGTTTTGAAATGAATATTTTGAAATATTTATAAAATTGGGCCTAGTGACTGCTTATGTGTGTAATTTGATAGCTAAATAATCGACTATCAAATCTAGCCAAATTCGTTGATCGTTTCAAAGAGGCCGGGATCGGATTTAATTATCCGAAAACCACTTCGATTCGATTTGAATGTTACGAATTGTGAAATCTTGAGGATAATGAAGACGGTGATCTTTAAAGAGATTGGTTTGTTCAGTCCTAGAACAACTTGTACGGATGAATGTTGTCATTACATTGTTGCTTGGAAGGCAGTGATTAGCATTCCAAGTGGGATTGCGATTCAAAAGGTAAAACGTAGCCTCGAACCTCATCAATTGGGGAATGACAAAAATCGGGCATGCAACGTGTAACGACTCCAAATTTTATTTAAATTTAAATTGATAATTTAATGAATTTTTGAATAAAAATTGTAAAATTTATTTATATATGATGCGAGTTTCCCCTATCTCGTCTTAAAATAGATGTTAAATCATTTGAATTTAAATATTGCATATGTATATGTATATGTTGGATTTGAAATATATATCTAAATATCAAATACAAATATAAGCAAGGAATGAAACAAACTAAAATATAAGATATAACTAGGCTTGCGAAACAAAATCTCTCAGCATAGTCAAATAAACAAGTACCAAAGAAGAAAAATAAAAATAAAATAAAATATGATACAAGTAAGCTAGGCTGCAAACAAAGTATGGTAATAGCTTGCAAATGGAGACATAAAGGACCATTTCATTTAATGCTTTCATCTCTAGCATAAACAAATGGTCAATTCGAAATGGTATCAGCCGAAGTGAAGAAAAAAATTTATAAATTGGTACAAGGCAAGTAATATATACTTTAACAATGAAGATATGCAGGGCAAAAAGAAAGCACATAGGTACATACGAATTGATATGGGGATAAGTATGACAGTGTAATAAATGCTTGTACAAGATGAAACATATCAGCCACCACAAATGTATATTCATAGCTCCCAAATGAAAAATATCACTGATCAAAACTTGTACAAAATAAATAATCCTGTACAACTCATTTTCTTATATCAACTTCTCATTTCGACTTCATTCCAGTTCGTTCCTTTTCACTGAAAAAAAAAGAAAATAAAAAGCAAACATCACTATTTGTTTTACAAATTCAAACTCAGGTTATACAACAAAACACAAAGAGGATTCAAAGGCAGATTCAAACTGCAATGTTCAAAGCAAAACAGGATCTTCTCTGTTCCAAACTTTTACCAGGTGAGCAAACTTCATTTTTTAACCCATTTGCTTGATTTCTGATGCCTGTGATGCTTGTGATAATTGGAGTATTTGGAGATGAATCAAATGTTTGCCATATGAAATGTTTGTGTATACAAGAGTTTATATCATTTTGTTAAACTCTACAGGTTCTGTGTTTTAAATCAAATAATATTAGGTGAGTAAAACAACTTAAGTTAATTAAAATCAGTGCATGACTTATGTTGACTTTAAATGCTTCGATATCTTACTCATTTTAAACACTGAATATATGAACATGTTGTTGACAGTGCTGCGATGTATACTTCTTCTCTGTTCTATGGTCCAGGATTGAAACCAAATAGAAATCAATTCAATTCCTACCTTTTTAATCATTTTTAAGCTTTAATATCTAAAGCAAAAACATGTATTTAAGTAAGATCTGAGAGCTAAAAATAAATTTTATGAAGTAAAACGTATTCAAGAAGAAGAATTAAATTTACAGATGATACTTAAATTTCTGAAATTTTCGAATTTAATAAAACGTTGATTCATGTATGTAGTATGAATCCTTACCTTAAATGATGATTTTTAAGATACGTTTGGTAATTTTTAGTGTTAGGATTTAAGAGCAGTTCGTGGATGAACGGGAAACGATTCTTAACTAATTTCCGGCGGCGTGTTGATCTGGAGGTGTCGGGGTTGGTCGAGGTGGTGGAGGAGTCTATGTAGGTGATAGGAAAAATATGGAAGCGGTGGTCAGATGGTCGTGGAAGCGGCGGTGATGGTTTACAGTTTGTACACCTAGTTTTAACAAGGCATAGTATTTTCCATCTTTTCTCCCTCTCGAGACGATCGAGTGCGACGAGTTTTGGGGTGATGGTAGGGGAAACGTGGACGGAGACGTGGCCGGAGGTGGCGACGCTCTGGTGGTCGGTGGGGGCTATACGAGGCGATGACAGGCTTTTGTGGTTAGTCGCGAGCCTGTGTTCCAGGTTTCGCTTTACTCGATTTCGAGTTCAACGTAGTTCGTGGGTTCTGGGTGGTCGGAAGGATAGTGGGGGTCGTCGTCGACTGGATGCAGGCGGCGATGATGGTCGGAGGTGATCTGATCTCCTGTGCACGTGTACATGTACAATTACGTGTATCTGGATATTGATGTTTTGGGGAAGAACGTGTTTGCTCGGGTCGATCTCAATGATGTTGCGCGTGTAACTCGAAGCAGGAACGAGAGTGAGTGCCTCAGGTTGAACGTGTGTTTACTCGAGTGATGCGTGGTGTTTACTCGAAGCAAAGAAGGGAAGTCTCGGGTCAAGTTTTGTCCCAGTTTTAAACTTGAAAACTGTTCTCTGTTTTAAGGATTTTAAACTAAATTTAAATTTGAAAACAAGGTTTTTAAAATTGAGTTTAACCCAAAATTGTGAAATTAAATATTCGATGAAATTTATGGAGTTAATCGAATTGTTCAAATTAAATTTCTTAAGTTAATTTATTCAGAATAATTAATTGATAATTTGTAATTATAAGTTTAAATGGATTAACTAAGGTTTAAATTAATAATCACTTGACGATTTGGAAAATAAAAATTACTTAGAGAAGTAATGAATAAATAATTACTGAATGTAATTAATTAAATGATAATTTAAAATGTGAATTAATTATTTGTTAATAAATCAAAGGATTAATTAATAATGGCAATTAATTAAGATTAATTTAATAATTAAAGATTAATTGATTCATTGATTTAAGAATGATTAGTTAATAATTAAGGGTTAACTAATAAATTTGAAAGAAAGATTTTCAAATAATTGGTAATTAAATTATGATGATTAACTGGATTAGTAATTGATACATCCGATTTAAATTTATCAGATAATTAAATTATCTTACTTAGGGATGTTTGGATTCTATTGAATGACTTGATTGTTTGATATCCGTGATATATGATGCTTTGTGATACATCCTGATTTATGTTGTGATCTGTAGTTTACTTATCTGTGACCTTTATATATCTATGATCTGTGAATGAACGATAAGCGTTGTTCTTATACCGCTTATCGAATTATATTTCTGTATTCTGATATGTGATGATTCATTATGTTGCACTACTGTGTAAAACCCCTGGACCACACTCTTACACACACAAATATGGATTTCACGTGGAAATCGGTTAAGTCACAGATAATTTAAATTTGATGTTTTTGAAATTGAAATTTTAATTTCAATTGATTTTGAAATTGGAAATTGGGGTTAAAAGTGAAAAGCTTTTGAAATGGAATTTCAAAGATAAAAGTTATTTTGAATAACTTAATCGAGTTTTGAAAATTTAAATAATTTGATTTAAATTTGAATTCAAGTTTGAAATTGAATCCTATGATTTGGAACTAGGGATCAAAGATATTATAAATGTGTTTTCTATGAATTTGAACCATTTTAAAATATTGATTTGAGAATTTGAATTTAACCCGAAGATTTCAACTCGTATGGATGAATAAGATTTTCTGAAATGAAACTGTTTGTTTTTAAATGATAAAAGCTTTCATATAAGAAATGAAATTCTAATTTAGTTAAAGGAATTTCAAGTTTGAATTGAAAAAAATGGTTTTCCAAGTTAAGAATGAATTCTTTTTGAAAGCTATGATTTGAATCTGTTTATTTTTAACAGATTTAAAATAATGATTTGTTTAAACCATTTGAAATGGGATTGTTTTGAAAGCTATAAGTTAAATCTTGATTTAAAGGTTTAACGAGTTAATCAAATTGAAATGGAAATTAATTTGGAAAATCTGTGAATGAATCTTTTGTTTAAAAGATTAAAGTGTGGAAACTGTTTAAACCGTAAAGATTGAATCTTTTTGTTTAAAGATTTAAATGGTAATTTGTTAAACCATTTGAAAAGAAAAGTTTGGGTTTAAGTTGTGACTTAATTGAAATCTCATATCCATATGTTTTTAAATATTACGCTCACTATTCGGTTTAGCCGGGAGAGGACCTTTGGGTCGTATAACCCATTCCGAATATGTGATACGTCGATATGGATAGCATTTGAAGACCGGTGTTGAAGACCGGATATTTTTGAAAACGGAAGGATTACCGTCGAGTTACTCTGCATCGGCTGATCCCCGATATAGAGGTTTTATCATCCTTAGTGACGGGAAGTCCGGACGTGATTGGAAATTATCCGGATTTGCAAGGGCTTCGTGAGAAGTGCCTTCGGTTCTGTTCGAACCCGGAACAGACTTGTATGGATTGTATGTCTGACATTACACTTTGAGATATAAAGCTGATTTCTTTCAAATACATTTCTGTTGGTGGCGGAGAATTAATTCTCTTAGCTTAACTCCCTTCTCTGAGACGTACGAGCTCATAGGTTATGTAGTTGAAATTTATCAGCGATATATTCCCAATTTGGTAATGTGACATGCTGAGTGTTGCTGTGTGATGATCAGTGTTTGCTCATTTGTGATATGATCATTTGTTTGATCATTTATCTTTGTGATCATAGGTTGATCATCTGTTGACCCAAAGCATGGCTTTGTGACAAAGCGTAGCTTTGTGGACGGGACTTCGTCAGGACCTCACAACCCGGAAATGGTCGAAACAGGATCGTTGCGGCAAGGTTATGAGGGTCGCGCCCTTTAGGGTATGTCATTTCCTTCTGGAAAAGGGTGGTGTCATGGTATGGAGCCCAGATACTTACTCATGTGGATACACTTTATTATGTGTGATGTTGGTTATCGAGGCCTCGGATAAAGGTCCCAAAGGACCGGGAGGTGGCATATTCGTGAGTTACCTGTTACAGGGGTAACCCGGCCTTGTTGGTAGAGAGCAGTTTGTCTCTCGGGACGTCCCGCCAGAGGCGATCCCATGCGGCGGAAGGAAGTTCCTTAGCCTGACCATTTGTTGGAAATCCAAAGAAACAATACGCGACGTGTACGGTTTTAGTTGTATTACCTGCTATGGAATGTGGCGGTAACCTGCTATTGAACATAGTAGCTATAGTAGGCATACGATACTGGTCGTATGTTGGCTAAGATTAATATTATACTTTCGAAATGTTTTCTGCACTATGCACTAATAATAATATCAAGATGATTTTGCGTAGTAAGCATCTTTGACTATCATAAGAAGAAATCTCCTCCAATTCTGCGTTTGCATTGTGTGTGTGGTGGGAGGTCTTATGGTAGTTTCATTTTCCAAAAGCATTGCGGATTTCAATGTTTAAAACCTTTTGTGTTTGTTTTAAAGATAAACTGTTTTTGTTGCTCACACCAGTCCCATGACTGATCCGGAGTTTATTGTTCCTTTCCTAAACTCTGGGTGCTCATAATTTTCCACACGAGCAGTCTAGAGTTGGGTTTCTTTTCAGATATTCAGGTTTAGTAGATTATCTGGAGCTAGTTCATTCATCGGAGTTGCTTATCTTGGAGTTGTGGATTCATTCTTGTCTGAAGATCATTTTGGAGTTATCACTTCTATTGATATTGTTCCGCTGCTGTTGTTATCTTTTCTTTTCCGCTGCTATTTCTTGTATCATATCTCTGATGTATATTGATATTCATTGTATCACTCTGTTGTATCAGATATTGTATATCAATGTATTATTCTTTTTTTTCCGCTGTGTTATTTACTTAATTGTGTTATAGCTCCGGCGAATCGGATTTGAACGGTCGAATCTGCGGCATTCTAGTATAATGTGAAGTACGGATGTTGATTTTCGAGCGGGCAAAACCCGATATGTTACATGTGGTATCAGAGCTAAGGTTGAACTTTAGCTCAGGAGTATAACACGTTAAGTAGCTCATTAGAGATAGGGTGAAGTATACCCTAGAATGAGTATTTCTCCGATATCCGTTCGAAAGCCTCAATAAATTCTCTTGCTATCCACTGATAGTGAGTATGAGTGCAAGAAGAGAATGAGATAGGGGACAGGGGAATACGACTATAAATGGTCAATACCCTGTAACAATAAGGAAGTAATCTTTTCTCTATCAATCTCTTTTATTCGTCATCTCTTTTCTCAATTCTTCAATAATTTCTGGTAGATCCAGGAATAAATTCGATATATAAAAATGGGATATAAACTCCGGATGGATCAAGATTGTTTGTTTGGATGTATTGATTGTTTTGTTTGCTATGATTGATAGGTATAATTTAGTTTCTAAACTAAAATTTTTGAAATGGTATCCATACACCTATCTATTCTTTGGGTCCCAGTATATTCTACGAATGGTTAGTTATCACTTCGAACTGATCGATGCCCCTGCATATTTTGTAGATCTGGATAACCCGAGTATCTTGTGAAGTGTTAAACAGATTCGTTCTTGTATCTGTTATTGATATTCTGATTTGGTGAGCCAAATGCAGAATAAATGTTCAGTTTGATTAAATGAAACATTCTTCATCTATCTTTTTGTCTTCTTGGTAATTTCGAGGACGAAATTCTTTTAAGGGGGGAAGTCTGTAACGACTCCAAATTTTATTTAAATTTAAATTGATAATTTAATGAATTTTTGAATAAAAATTGTAAAATATATTTATATATGATGCGAGTTTCCCCTATCTCGTCTTAAAATAGATGTTAAATCATTTGAATTTAAATATTGCATATGTATATGTATATGTTGGATTTGAAATATATATCTAAATATCAAATACAAATATAAGCAAGGAATGAAACAAACTAAAATATAAGATATAACTAGGCTTGCGAAACAAAATCTCTCAGCATAGTCAAATAAAAAGTACCAAAGAAGAAAAATAAAAATAAAATAAAATATGATACAAGTAAGCTAGGCTGCAAACAAAGTATGGTAATAGCTTGCAAATGGAGACATAAAAGACCATTTCATTTAATGCTTTCATCTCTAGCATAGACAAATGGTCAATTCGAAATGGTATCAGCCGAAGTGAAGAAAAAAATTTATAAATTGGTACAAGGCAAGTAATATATACTTTAACAATGAAGATATGCAGGGCAAAAAGAAAGCACATAGGTACATACGAATTGATATGGGGATAAGTATGACAGTGTAATAAATGCTTGTACAAGATGAAACATATCAGCCACCACAAATGTATATTCATAGCCCCCAAATGAAAAATATCACTGATCAAAACTTGTACAAAATAAATAATCCTGTACAACTCATTTTCTTATATCAACTTCTCATTTTGACTTCATTCCAGTTCGTTCCTTTTCACTGAAAAAAAGAAAAAGAAAATAAAAAGCAAACATCACTATTTGTTTTACAAATTCAAACTCGGGTTATACAACAAAACACAAAGAGGATTCAAAGGCAGATTCAAACTGCAATGTTCAAAGCAAAACAGGATCTTCTCTGTTCCAAAATTTTACCAGGTGAGCAAACTTCATTTTTTAACCCATTTGCTTGATTTCTGATGCCTGTGATGCTTGTGATAATTGGAGTATTTGGAGATGAATCAAATGTTTGCCATATGAAATGTTTGTGTATACAAGAGTTTATATCATTTTGTTAAACTCTACAGGTTCTGGGTTTTAAATCAAATAATATTAGGTGAGTAAAACAACTTAAGTTAATTAAAATCAGTGCATGACTTATGTTGACTTTAAATGCTTCGATATCTTACTCATTTTAAACACTGAATATATGAACATGTTGTTGACAGTGCTGCGATGTATACTTCTTCTCTGTTCTATGGTCCGGGATTGAAACCAAATAGAAATCAATTCAATTCCTACCTTTTTAATCATTTTTAAGCTTTAATATCTAAAGCAAAAACATGTATTTAAGTAAGATCTGAGAGCTAAAAATAAATTTTATGAAGTAAAACGTATTCAAGAAGAAGAATTAAATTTACAGATGATACTTAAATTTCTAAAATTTTCGAATTTAATAAAACGTTGATTCATGTATGTAGTATGAATCCTTACCTTAAATGATGATTTTTAAGATACGTTTGGTAATTTTTAGTGTTAGGATTTAAGAGCAGTTCGTGGATGAACGGGAAACGATTCTTAACTAATTTCCAGCGGCGTGTTGATCTGGAGGTGTCGGGGTTGGTCGAGGTGGTGGAGGAGTCTATGTAGGTGATAGGAAAAATATGGAAGCGGTGGTCAGATGGTCGTGGAAGCGGCGGTGATGGTTTACAGTTTGTAAACCTAGTTTTAACAAGGCATAGTATTTTCCATCTTTTCTCCCTCTCGAGACGATCGAGTGCGATGAGTTTTGGGGTGATGGTAGGGGAAACGTGGACGGAGACGTGGCCGGAGGTGGCGACGCTCTGGTGGTCGGTGGGGGCTATACGAGGCGATGATAGGCTTTTGTGGTTAGTCGCGAGCCTGTGTTCCAGGTTTCGCTTTACTTGATTTCGAGTTCAACGTAGTTCGTGGGTTCTGGGTGGTCGGAAGGATAGTGGGGGTCGTCGTCGACTGGATGCAGGCGGCGATGATGGTTGGAGGTGATCTGATCTCCTGTGCACGTGTACATGTACAATTACGTGTATCTGGATATTGATGTTTTGGGGAAGAACGTGTTTGCTCGGGTCGATCTCAATGATGTTGCGCGTGTAACTCGAAGCAGGAACGAGAGTGAGTGCCTCAGGTTGAACGTGTGTTTACTCGAGTGAGGCGTGGTGTTTACTCGAAGCAAAGAAGGGAAGTCTCGGGTCAAGTTTTGTCCCAGTTTTAAACTTGAAAACTGTTCTCTATTTTAAGGATTTTAAACTAAATTTAAATTTGAAAACAAGGTTTTTAAAATTGAGTTTAACCCAAAATTGTGAAATTAAATATTCGATGAAATTTATGGAGTTAATCGAATTGTTCAAATTAAATTTCTTAAGTTAATTTATTCAGAATAATTAATTGATAATTTGTAATTATAAGTTTAAATGGATTAACTAAGGTTTAAATTAATAATCACTTAACGATTTAGAAAATAAAAATTACTTAGAGAAGTAATGAATAAATAATTACTAAATGTAATTAATTAAATGATAATTTAAAATGTGAATTAATTATTTGTTAATAAATCAAAGGATTAATTAATAATGGCAATTAATTAAGATTAATTTAATAATTAAAGATTAATTGATTCATTGATTTAAGAATGATTAGTTAATAATTAAGGGTTAACTAATAAATTTGAAAGAAAGATTTTCAAATAATTCGTAATTAAATTATGATAATTAACTGGATTAGTAATTGATACATCCGATTTAAATTTATCAGATAATTAAATTATCTTACTTAGGGATGTTTGGATTCTATTGAATGACTTGATTGTTTGATATCCCTGATATATGATGCTTTGTGATACATCCTGATTTATGTTGTGATCTGTAGTTTACTTATCTGTGACCTTTATATATCTATGATCTGTGAATGAACGATAAGCGTTGTTCTTATACCGCTTATCGAATTATATTTCTGTATTCTGATATGTGATGATTCATTATGTTGCACTACTGTGTAAAACCCCTGGACCACACTCTTACACACACAAATATGGATTTCACGTGGAAATCGGTTAAGTCACAGATAATTTAAATTTGATGTTTTTGAAATTGAAATTTTAATTTCAATTGATTTTGAAATTGGAAATTGGGGTTAAAAGTGAAAAGCTTTTGAAATGGAATTTCAAAGATAAAAGTTATTTTGAATAACTTAATCGAGTTTTGAAAATTTAAATAATTTGATTTAAATTTGAATTCAAGTTTGAAATTGAATCCTATGATTTGGAACTAGGGATCAAAGATATTATAAATGTGTTTTCTATGAATTTGAACCATTTTAAAATATTGATTTGAGAATTTGAATTTAACCCGAAGATTTCAACTCGTATGGATGAATAAGATTTTCTGAAATGAAACTGTTTGTTTTTAAATGATAAAAGCTTTCATATAAGAAATGAAATTCTAATTTAGTTAAAGGAATTTCAAGTTTGAATTGAAAAAAATGGTTTTCCAAGTTAAGAATGAATTCTTTTTGAAAGCTATGATTTGAATCTGTTTATTTTTAACAGATTTAAAATAATGATTTGTTTAAACCATTTGAATGGGATTGTTTTGAAAGCTATAAGTTAAATCTTGATTTAAAGGTTTAACGAGTTAATCAAATTGAAATGGAAATTAATTTGGAAAATCTGTGAATGAATCTTTTGTTTAAAAGATTAAAGTGTGGAAACTGTTTAAACCGTAAAGATTGAATCTTTTTGTTTAAAGATTTAAATGGTAATTTGTTAAACCATTTGAAAAGAAAAGTTTGGGTTTAAGTTGTGACTTAATTGAAATCTCATATCCATATGTTTTTAAATATTACGCTCACTATTCGGTTTAGCCGGGAGAGGACCTTTGGGTCGTATAACCCATTCCGAATATGTGATACGTCGATATGGATAGCATTTGAAGACCGGTGTTGAAGACCGGATATTTTTGAAAACGGAAGGATTACCGTCGAGTTACTCTGCATCGGCTGATCCCCGATATAGAGGTTTTATCATCCTTAGTGACGGGAAGTCCGGACGTGATTGGAAATTATCCGGATTTGCAAGGGCTTCGTGAGAAGTGCCTTCGGTTCTGTTCGAACCCGGAACAGACTTGTATGGATTGTATGTCTGACATTACACTTTGAGATATAAAGCTGATTTCTTTCAAATACATTTCTGTTGGTGGCGGAGAATTTATTCTCTTAGCTTAACACCCTTCTCTGAGACGTACGAGCTCAGAGGTTATGTAGTTGAAATTTATCAGTGATATATTCCCAATTTGGTAATGTGACATGCTGAGTGTTGCTGTGTGATGATCAGTGTTTGATCATTTGTGATATGATCATTTGTTTGATCATTTATCTTTGTGATCATAGGTTGATCATCTGTTGACCCAAAGCATGGCTTTGTGACAAAGCGTAGCTTTGTGGACGACACTTCGTCAGGACCTCACAACCCGGAAATGGTCGAAACAGGATCGTTGCGGCAAGGTTATGAGGGTCGCGCCCTTTAGGGTATGTCATTTCCTTTTGGAAAAGGGTGGTGTCATGGTATGGAGCCCAGATACTTACTCATGTGGATACACTTTATTATGTGTGATGTTGGTTATCGAAGCCTCGGATAAAGGTCCCAAAGGACCGGGAGGTGGCATATTCGTGAGTTACCTGTTACAGGGGTAACCCGGCCTTGTTGGCAGAGAGCAGTTTGTCTCTCGGGACGTCCCGCCAGAGGCGATCCCATGCGGCGGAAGGAAGTTCCTTAGCCTGACCATTTGTTGGAAATCTAAAGAAAAAATACGCGACGTGTACGGTTTTAGTTGTATTACCTGCTATGGAATGTGGCGGTAACCTGCTATTGAACATAGTAGCTATAGTAGGCATACGATACTGGTCGTATGTTGGCTAAGATTAATATTATACTTTCGAAATGTTTTCTGCACTATGCACTAATAATAATATCAAGATGATTTTGCGTAGTAAGCATCTTTGACTATCATAAGAAGAAATCTCCTCCAATTCTGCGTTTGCATTGTGTGTGTGGTGGGAGGTCTTATGGTAGTTTCATTTTCCAAAAGCATTGCGGATTTCAATGTTTAAAACCTTTTGTGTTTGTTTTAAAGATAAACTGTTTTTGTTGCTCACACCAGTCCCATGACTGATCCGGAGTTTATTGTTCCTTTCCTAAACTCTGGGTGCTCATAATTTTCCACACGAGCAGTCTATAGTTGGGTTTCTTTTCAGATATTCAGGTTTAGTAGATTATCTGGAGCTAGTTCATTCATCGGAGTTGCTTATCTTGGAGTTGTGGATTCATTCTTGTCTGAAGATCATTTTGGAGTTATCACTTCTATTGATATTGTTCCGCTGCTGTTGTTATCTTTTCTTTTCCGCTGCTATTTCTTGTATCATATCTCTGATGTATATTGATATTCATTGTATCACTCTGTTGTATCAGATATTGTATATCAATGTATTATTCTTTTTTTTCCGCTGTGTTATTTACTTAATTGTGTTATAGCTCCGGCGAATCGGATTTGAACGGTCAAATCTGCGGCATTCTAGTACAATGTGAAGTACGGATGTTGATTTTCGAGCGGGCAAAACCCGATACGTTACACAACGGGGCCAAGTGGGTAGCACCCAAGTAGGGTATGGTCATCCCAAATCTAGATCGGTTACTGTCTATCCTTGTATGCTTCGAGGCCCAAGCAGAGTGGTCATATTTGGTACTACTAGTCAAATGGTAGGCCAGTCCTATGTGGCAGGGGTACAAGATGTTCTTGTCAGATCCCGGTGCATTTATCTAGGGATGTACCTTCGAAAGATAGTTCCTTACCTTGTCATAGTATGGAATCCAATCTCCAATACGTGTCTTTACGGTTTTAGTTGTATACCAAATATGCTGATACGTGAGATGCAAGCATTTCAGCTATTTTATTTTCTATAGACACTATTATAATATTAGATGATTTTGATATAAAATGTTTTGGTTATCGTAAGGTAAAAATCCATCATATTTATATGTGGCATGGTCTTATGAGATACCTTTGTTTTCAAAGGATTTTGATAACAATAATAATTCAAATTGAGTGTGTTTTCTCACGCTGGTTTTCCAGACTGACTCGGGTGTTATTTTATTATAATGCTCGGGTCAGACCGAGTATTACAGATTCAGGTTAGGATGCTATGGAGCTCAGGAGACAGGTTAGAGGAGTATCAGGCGTATATCACATACTTGGTTATTTCCTTTGTGTGTAGGCTGTATATTCAACACTTGTGAGGACTAGTAATTAAATTTGTCTAGATTGATTTGTTAATTGTTGTACTCTGATGATGGTATGTATAATAACAGTTATAATTCTTTTTGTATAAAGATATGTTATTATCTATTATATATTGTTCCGCTGCGATTGTGAGATTTTGTATTGTTGTTTTAGTTCTTCTTCTATTCCTTCTTCTTTACCTCTAGCAATCGCACTACAAGAAAACTGATTTTTTGTAGCGCCTAAAAACCGCCACTATGTATTTTTAGTGGCGTTCCGATAATCATTACAAGAAAACATGCCACTAAAAATCCTCGAGTATTAGTTGCACTTTTTTAAACGCCACCAAATTTGTTTTTTTGATAGCGTTTTTATAACGCCATAGAATTCCTTTTTTGTAGCGCCTATTTACCGCCACCGAAAAGGTTTTCTCCTCCATGATACTTTTTTATGGCGTTATCTAAATTTTTTGTAGCGCCTGTTTAACGCCACCGAAAGGGTTTTCTCCTCCACGTTACCTTTTCATGGCGTTATATACATTTTTTGTAGCGCTTAATAAACGCCAGCATAAGTGTGCTTGAGTTTTTAATCACTCTTTTGTAGCGACATTTTAACGCTACCAAAATAAATAATATCCAGTAGCGTTTGTTTCCCTCCACCTGCTACTCCAGATTTACCCCTGATCTAGCATCTAATTATATAATAACAGAATACGCAAGCACATACACTTTTGAACACAATATATTATACAACTACAAAATACGTATACGCATTGAAGATCCACAAGATACATAGACATTCATACATCCACATACATAGGTGTCGACAAAAAGCTAGCCGTACACATACACAACCAAACTACCATAAGTGTTATAACCAAACTACCATAAGTGTCATAACCGTACATATACATCTGAAATAAACGTCTGAAATAACCAAAGTACCGAGCAAAACCTGAACCACCATAAAAACCTGAACTACCTGTCATTGCTGATGTCTTCAAAACCTGAACTACCTATCAACAAAGAACAGAACAAAAGAGTGAGAAAACAAAACCTGAACTTAAAACTGCTTAAATAAGCAATGTACTGAAACAAAACATATGGACGACAATCGACCACTTCTCTGCACTGCCACAACACTCAACTACCTTGCCACTTCTTCCTACACTATCACTGTACTGCTCACCATCAATTCATACATAACTCCTCACCATCAATTCAACTAACATTCCACCACAATCCATACATAACTCCTCACCATCAATTATTTTCCCTCCCCTGAACCTGAACCACCAATCACAATCATTCAATCACAATTCGAATATAACACCCCTACTTATGTACTTTTATCATTTTACCAAAAATCTATCTGCACTTTAGCTGCTAGCATTCCTAATGTATATATAAAAAAATATTATATACCTTTCATTTTGACTTAATAATGATTTTTTCCATTGGCCAAGCTATGGGAACGCCAAAGCAATCATCCATGCACGTCAGACCCGATGTTGGTCTCCATATCTCTGCATCTGGAACTATCACCAGTTCAATCCAAACTTTTACAGCATTACGTCCCAATGGACGACAATGGACCATTGTTATCGGATCAGTTGATGCAATACTTCCTTCAGCCACTTCGTCTGTTCCACCCAAATCGATCAACTGGCATTTGGCATCCTTTTGCTTGGTTGCAATCGGCTGAAAGAAAAGAGATTATTATGCACAATGTATACATGCACATTAAATAAACTTTCATACACAGTTAACTTCTTCAAATTTGAAAATTAATACTTACATTTTGCGATTTATTCATGACCATATGTGCGGATTTCATGGGAGAATTCACAACATTTTCAGTGTCATCACGACTCTCATCTAGTTTTTCTTGATCGGCTTCTACTTTTGATCTTGGCCATGCTACTTTCCTACCAACTCCATCTCCAATGCACGACATATCAGATGTGGGTCGCCACAAATAAGCATCTTTATTTACTACTTTGTCCACCCAAATCACAATAGCAGACGGACCGAGTGGAATACCATTAACAGTATATTTTGGATCAGTGGCGTGGATTCTTCCTTCGGCAACTACACCTTCACCCTCAGTCCAACCGTAAATCTTGCAAGTGTCTTCGATGATGCTGGTACTCTAAAAATGAGAAGTGAAATTCAAGACTTTAGTATGCTATACAAAAACAACGAATATGTGTTAAATTTTTATTCAGATGGGGGGTGTGCTCGCTGCATTTTAGACATCAATAAGCTCGCAGCATATTACACTAATATACTTAACGTGAAAAAAATTACCGTACTGGCTGCACTACAGTTCAACCGTGTTCGCAGCGGGACCTTGATGCAAACTGATGGCCAAGCAACTACCTTATTCTTAGCGTCTGCTAAGACTACCATTTCAGGTGTAGGCCTCCATAAATAAGTATCTGCTTTATCCACTGAATCTATAACAACGCTCCCAGCATTTGGTCCAAGACGAATGCCATTGACAACGTCATCTGGGTCCATGGACAAAAGCCTCCCATGGGCAACAACTCCAGAGGTTCCATCCCAATTCAACAGCAAACATACTTCGTCGTCGCTCTACAATTAATCAACCAAAAATTAAATCAATTACTGGATTAAAAAATTAAAATTAAAATTTCATTTATTGAGTAATATAAATATTATTTTTACCGAATCAGGTGAGTTCCTTCTCGAACTTTCTTTACCCTACAGCGAAGCACGAATATAAATTAATATTTTACGAATATAAATTAATTTCCAAAAATTTACCTTCTGGTCCATCAGAGTCTGTATCATTCCCTTCAATTCTGCTATTCCCTCTCGACACCAAGACACTTGTTTATCTTTGGACTAGGCCAAAGCTAGCTTGGTTAAAGTGCAACCCCTACCCAATGCCCTTAACCGTCCCGGTTTATCTTGTCCCAGTACATGTACAAGAGCATCTTTTCCAATATCATTCTGTGTCGAGCTGGATCGGGATAGGCTACCATATTTTTTGATCTCCTCCTATATAAATAAATACACATAGATAATGTACAATGGTAAAAATATCATAGTTTCAAAAAATAATATACCAATAAAATTAAAAACAATTTTACAATAGTATTTGCAGCTTCCATGTTCACTGGTTCACCATTTTTTTTAATGTGAGATCTAATCCACACATCAGCTTTACTTATGGACTATGGATCTGCACTTTCTTTTTTCTAAAAATAGAATAACATTAAATTAATAAACTGACAGGTATAAAATAATGTTAGATAATGCTATAGTTAATTAACTTACCATGTCTTCGGTCTTTCTAGCCATTCCCCTACGACCGGTTGTATGCGGAAGTTGTGTGTACCTAAGGGCTGAATATTTCTCACTTTTTTGCTGAAAATATTGAAAGATGATAGAATTTAACAACCAAAATCATAAAAAGAAAAACTATCTAATATTTATAATGCAGGGTAAATATGTATGGTGAGGATTGTAATTTATTTGAAAATCAATTCATCATGGTCATATACTTATTTGGTATTATTAATGCTGGATAACTCAGTGACATATACAGCATTCCATATCTACTAATAATATTTATAGATTGAACTAACTTGCAAAGTGTTTTTTTTACTTCATTTAAAATGTTCATGTGCTTGTCATAATGCATTTGTATTTTGTACTGTCATAGGTTCCTGCAGCTAATACCTAAACAGGAACCCTCAGCATCCACCAACACTTGGACTTTACTTCTAAAGAAATTTATCGGTTGCTAACTATGTAGATGGATTTGCAGAAACATGCCAGACGAGTTCAGTAGGAATGATTTACCTTAAACTCCGGACTTGTTTTCGCCTTCACAAACTTCCTCCAATCGGTTATGCTTTTTATGTTCGTAGGTTTCAGTTTAAGTCTTTCCTCATCGTTCTTCATGTTTGGATCGTCGTAGCCATTTAGGAGATAGTATAGTTCTGACATCCTTTTGAAATGCTTTTCCAGATCCTTCCTTTTTAAGGAACAGCATTTTCTGGCGAAGAACTCATCAGACATGGACTTAGAAAAGAGGTCTGGATCGCCTATGAATTCTCTGTGAATTTCACCTAAGGCTTCAGCTACGGAATTGAAACCACAAAACTGGAGTCTTCTGTATTCGCCTAAACATACCCACCAATCTCTTAGGGTACCGACGAATCTGGTGGAGAAGTCTGTTAGAACGCTACGGAGAATTGCTCCGTCTTTATTCAGCTGGTTGTCGAGCCAAGCCGACATTTGGTAGAGTCTTTCTCTTCTTTTGAGGAGAGGGACGTCGTCGAAGGAGAACCAAGGACCATTCGTTGTCCTGGAGCTTCGCTCTTCAGTGGTCTGAGGTCTGGTCGGGACCTGTTCCTCATAGGCGCTTTCGTCGTCATCATCTTCCTCTATTATGGGGTCTTGAGCCATGAATATTGCTGGTGCTGTATCGGAGGAATCTTCAGACTGGGTAGTGGGATCCTCGGAAGATTGGGAGTCTGTCTCTTCTTCTTCTTCCTCAAACTGACGGGCTTCCCGTATATATCCGAGTTTTGGGTCATAGTCTGTATTCTTCCTTGTTGTAGCCCAATCTGCTGGTCCCCCATAGGAGGACGTGGCCATGAGCGTGTCTGCCGGCCTTTTTCCTTCAGACCTTGATCTGTCGGGCCTTGGGCCTTCCGTTCTTCTAGCAGGCCTGGCATGTCTTTGCGTAGAACTAGTTGGGTTCCCAGGTATTAGCCCAAACATTCTAGAATAGTCTTCTGCCGGAGGGGATAGAGTACCGGGGAGCCTGGGCTTTGATGATGAAAATAAGGACGCCCTTTTGCTATGTTCGATTTTGGCCTGTTCTTTCTTTAGGCTCCTGATCTCGGCTTCTTTGGAACGGAATTCTGTTCCGAATCTCCTTTGGTTATCAGAAACCTGAGATCTTTATCCAGGCTGGCTATCTTGTTGATCAGTCTTTCTTCCATGTCCTGGAGCTGTGTCTTTAAGGTGTCGATCTGGGAGTTAGTGCTGCTGACTTCGTCAAGAATCTGAGATACCTTAGTATCTATTCCATGCAAGGTTCTGTTCTGCGCTCTGGCATTCTGAGTTTGCCAGTTGAGGACCTCCTCTCCTTGTGACAGTTGCTTTGGTTGTCCAGATGGTTCAACGGCGTGTGGCTGGACATAAGGTCTCGATGAAGTGCCATTGTGTTCCCTTTTTTCGAGCGGAGGGAAATCTATGTTGTAATTTTCCATCATGAGGCAAGACTGAGCTTTTGGAGGAGGTGCAGAGGTTTTTTTCAAAGTCTTGAGGAAGTAGTTGTACCTTTCATCCTCGCTGTCATCGCTGTAGTCATCATCACTATGCATGTCATCTTCGTCTTCACTGTTATCCTCATCGTATCTGCAAGTGCATCCAGGGACACAAAGATCTGGATCAGTATCCCATATGAAATGGCCGTTGATCTTGTCCGTGAAAGAATATGTGCCGTCTGGGTTGAAGCTTGAAATGGGGGGATCTTTTCTTTTAGGCATCTTTCCGGGTGTTATCATTAGTTGGAACTGAGGAGCAGACGTGCTTGGTCGGGCATCAGTCATGTAGATCGTCTTTATTCTTCCATCCTTGAGGGTTTCAAATTCAAAGTCAATTGACTTGATCGGTTCTGATTTGTTGTGAAGTGAATCATAGTTTGTTATCCATTCTGTTGGGACGAGCTGCTCTAAATTCTTCCTGTCAATCTGCTTCGGGATCTGTATGATGGTTGGAACTTCGGATCCGGAATCGGCGAGGACCATCAGAGTGTCCCTAATTCCTTGGTTTTTTAAATCCAAGCCATGGTTCTGTAGTCTGTAGATTATTTGGTGGTGAAGAGTTGCCATGACCGAGTCTTTGACTTGCTCGATGCCAGTTACCTGAACCTGGACTTTGATAGCAGAGGGGAGAGAACAGTCTTTGAGTGAAAGCGCAAAGTTAGGGAAGAAGGAAATTACAACACTTCCGGAGTTTAGCGTGGTGAGGACTGTTCCGATGACTGCATGTTCGTATCGGACGAATCTGGTGTCTATAAGGGCAATTCTGGCAGATACTGGGAGACCTTTTCTTCCATGGTAGGATAGGACAAGCCTAACCGCACTGAAGTGAAGGTGTGTGTAACCTTCAGTCATCCATCTTTGGATGAACTCAGGCGGGATGCCTAAGGTGATGTACTGTTCTTGCATAGAGGCTGGGAGACTGCATTGGTCCATTTTTGAGGACTGCACAAACTCTTTTAGAGGAGGAGTTCTTCCGGGCATGAGAGACCGGATACCTATGGAGAAGGTTCCATGCCTTCTGTAGATGTTGTAAGGGCTCATGAGAGGGGGAATAGTGCTTTCTATGATAGCATCATCGGGGATGGTAGAGTATTCTACGAGGTTATCTATTTTTGAGGTGCTTAACCGGGGAAGGGACATGGAAGAGGAATGGCTTAGGATGCTTGAGGAAAGGTTCATGACCGAGGAGTTTTCCATGACCGGGGATAAAACAAGGCTTAAACTGGGAGTAGACAAGGCTTAAAAGGCCACCTTCCGCCCTGACCGCCGCCAGGGGAGAGAGAGCCGAAAAGGGGCTCCAAGCTCACAACTCACCCGCCGCAAAAGGGGACGCAACCGGCTCTGATACCACTCGAGTTCGGGAGCCCGACACAATCGCACCCGCTTAGGGACCTACAACCGCACCCTCTAATATTCTACTACTTTCATAATCTTCATTTCGAGCTCCTTTCTCCTCTATATGTCCTGATTTCTTCAAAAATTCATTGAAAAACAACATGCATTCTGTTGCAAGATACGATTCTGCAATACATCCCTCTGGTCGTGCATAGTTTCTGACATAATCTTTGAGTGTCTTCATATATCTTTCGAATGGGTACATCCATCGAAAATGAATAGGTCCACACATTTGTGCTTCTTTTCCAAGATGAATGGATAAATGTATCATTATATCAAAGAAAGATGGTGGAAAAAAAATTTCAAGCTCACATAAAACGTCAATAATTTCAACATTGATTTGTTCTACTTTCTCTCTATCAAGAACACGTTGACATAATTTGTTGAAAAAAGAACATAAGCGAATTATCGCTTTTCTTGCCTTCTTTGCCATGAAACCTCTCGATGCTAGTGGCAATAAATGTTGCATTAATACATGGTAATCATGTGACTTCAATCCACTAATTTTGCAATCTGACAACGAAATCCGATTTTTTAAATTTGAACAGTAGCCATCCGGTCCTTTGAAATCATACAGTCTTTTGCAAAATATTTTTCTCTCGGATTTTGACAACATATATGGAGCCGGTGGAAGATATGTTTTATTCCCACGAGGTTGTGTATGAAGCTCACTTCGAATTCCCCAATCCTCTAAATCCTTTCTACAGTTGGTTCCATCATTGGATTTATTTCCATGCAACATTGTGCCCAATAGGCTTTCACCAATGTTCTTCTCCACATGCATCACATCTAAATTGTGACGTAATGGAAGTTCCTATGGAAACCAAAACAATAATGCATTATTGGGTTTTTCTTGTATTAAAACAATGAAAAATAAATAAATTAACCACTAACCTCCCAATAAGGCAAATCAAAGAAAATTGATCGTTTTTTCCACCTTGATAGCTCTACTTCTGTAGAACTGTTAGTATCATCATATTCATCTTCTTTATCATAGACATGCTATCTCTTTTTACTTTTCTCCTCTATTCCTTTTCCAAAATCATTTGGATAATCCTTCAATAATGCATAGATGTTTCTCCCAGAAAGCATTCTAGGAGCACCATCTGTCTCTATGGTATTATCAAACAATGCCTTTTGTTTCCTCCGTGAATCTGAAGGAGGTAGAAATCTTCTATGACCCATGTAGGCGAACTTTCGACTATGTTTCAACCAACGAGAATGGGTATTGACACCACATAATGGGCAAGCTTTTTGCCCTTTCACACGACATCCATCAAGATTTCCATAAGCCGAAAAATCATTAATCGTCCATAACAAAATTGCATTCAGTTTAAATAAAGTTTTACTAAATGCATCATAAGCAGTAACTCCATTAGACCACAAGTGATGCAAGTCTTCCACCAAAGGCACCAAATATACATCAATATCATTCCCGGGTTGCTTCGGGCCTGGAATAAGTAAAGTTAACATAATATTTTCTTTCTTCATACACAACATAGGCGAGAGATTGTATGTCACAAGCATTACCGTCCAGCAACTATATTTCGAACTCAACATGGAAAATGGATTGAATCCATCTGTAGCAAGACCAAGCCTAAGATTGCGTGGATCAGATAAAAAAGATTTATACTTTTCATCCACCATTTTCCATGTCATAGAATCCACGAGATGACGAATTTTTCCATCCTTACTTTTATTATTAAAATGCCATCTTAATTCTTCTGCCATCTTTTGAGATCTATACATTCGTCTAAACCTCGGAATGATTGGGAAATATCTCAATACTTTAACTGGAACACCTTGTATAACCTCTTCAGTATCTTGATTTTTCTTTCATCTCGAGGAACCACATTTTGGACAACTTTCTAAATTTTTGTATTCTTTTCTGAAAAGGCAACAATCATTCTCACAAGCATGTATCTTTTCAAAACCCATGTCGAATGCTTTAAGAAATTTCTTGACTTCATATAAGGTTTTGGGAAGCACGTTATCCTTCGGCAGAAATAGATGTTGCACAACTAAAAGCTTATCAAAACCACTATCGGACAAGCCAGTCTCGCATTTAAGATTATACAAGACGGTGATGGCAGATAATTTTGTGTGATCTGTGCAACCAGGATATAATGGAGTTTCTGCATCTTCCAAGTTCTTGACTAACTCATCCTCTTTTCTTCGAGAATCAACATCGTCTTTATCATCATCAAAAAAATATTGAATCAAAAAATCTTCATCTTCATAGTGAATCATCTTGAATAGTTCATATACGTCAAACGTATTTGTTTTATTCTCTACATTTATCTCTTCACCATGGTTAAACCATACACCGTCAATGTATTTAGGATCCATTCCTTTTATAATTAAATGTTCAACGATGATTTGGTCATCATGACGACTAAGATTCCGACAATCCTTGCAAGGGCATAAAATTTTTTCTACACTTCTTACATTCCTCTTTGCAGCATGCACGAAATTCATTGCTCCTTGTCGGTATTCTATACTAGTTCTATGAAAAAAGTAAAAAAAAAAGTGAGCTTTAGTATTAGATTATATGTTATAATTCTCAAAATACATATTAAGTTAATCATGGTTTTATCACCTGTTTCAAAAAACCCAGCCTTTTTCCATTATCGACATTTGAAGGCAAATAAGTTTCCAATATTTGACGTATAAATTGGTTATCTGTTGTAATCAAAAAAATAACTAGATGTTGAAGTACAAATACTTGTAGCACTACTGCATATAACCATGGTGGTTTAGTAGACAAAGGCAAAGAATACTTTTCCAAAAATATAAATTTTACACTTATATTTTGCATTTAACCTCAGATTTACATGTATTTATAATTAATCCATGCATGAATTCAAAGCCTAAGTCTAGCAAATTATAGAATTACTGCATATAAATTCAAAGCCTCAGAATGTACAAACCAACAGTTTCCTCTTACCAAACCAACAGTCAACTTCACCGCCTCCTCTTCACTACCTCACATCTACACAACTAATTTAATCAAAATTCAACAATTATACTTATTTAGAAATGTATGTTCACCAATAATTTATTATAATATGAAATAATAGTTAGAAGTTAATAAGTCATAAGAATCACATACTCATTTATGATATATTTTTATTGTATTAAACAGTTCATCTTAAATGGACCTTTAAAAAGGATTTTTTGAGAGAAAATATCCCTATTCCTTGTCCATGGTTACACCACAGTAAGATTCTTAGGCCTGAGAGAGAGTAGGATTAGGAACCCACAACAATTGAGAGTCCTGAATGCTTGGTCCAATTGTTTTGTAACTATAGAAAGAGATCTTAATAAGAAATGCGAAAACTCAAATTAATATTACAACACCAGCCATTGAATCAGTTGACAAACAAAGACCAACATTAAAATGCATGATCTAATATACCCATTTCTTTTAAGAAAACAAATACCAAACATATCAATGCACCATATAAAATCAGTCGAACAAAGATAGCAGTTCACAAAAAATATAATCCTAACAAAAACTATGAAAACTGGAATTAAGATTTCCTTATTTGGCAGAATTATTAATAAGTGATTTATTGATATCATGATACTTTGCCTCTAGCAACGATTCAATTAATCAGAGTACAGAGCTCTTTATTTCCATTGATTCCAAGCTACAAATGATATAGAGTGATCGTTTCCACCTTTAAATCAACCATTTCAGTAATAGTTTAGGAAAAAATACGAAAATAAGATGCATTCAAATTCATATAAAATCCAAAAAGAATCACAAAGTCGATTTAAAAGATTCATACCTAAATATACCTAATCGATTTAAAAGATTCATACCTAAATATACCTAGATCTGCTGGCTGCCACGACTCGTGTTGAGTAAGGGGGAAACGACGGAGTGGACGATGATACTTGAGTGCGATGAAAATTTAACACGATTAAAAGGGGAAATTTTTTTTCTGAAGAAGAAAGCAAATTAGGGACGAGAATTTTGTTAAGTACGAAAGTAAAATGATAGGTTACGTTTATTTAGTTCGCGCGGACTCTTTTTTTTAGAAGCGGGAAACGTGAATTATTTTTTGCCACGTTTATATTATTTGGTAATCTATTTTTTGTTGCATTTACAATAAAATGCCACCGATTTTTGCAACTATAAATGGTTTTTCTTGTAGTGTCGGTATTTCCGGCACTTGAATATTCGGCATGCTATACAATGAACGTATTGATGTCGATTATCGAGGGTCAAAAATCTCGGGCCGCTACACTTGGTATCAGAGCGCAAGGTTAAGCGAGAACCTTTGCTTTGGTGGGGATTCTCATTATAGATAGGGTCAGCAGTACCCTAGAATGAATTTTGGTGTATTATAGATATGAGCGCATATTTGTTAGTGAATATTAATTGTTTTATATTGTGTTAACTTATCGGTTGAGTGTTTATGAATTCCGGTCGATGCGATCTGGACAACTATATCGATAGGGGTTTCTAAACTCTGAACAAGTTAAATCGACATAGTATTGTTTTAAAGTGGGAAAATGAAATAATTTTACCCAAATTATATTTCGATATAAAAGAAATAATTTTCTGAAATTATTATAGTATATTGATGTGTTTGGTTGTTATTATTATAATAAAACAAGATTATAAATTGGAATGGTTGTATATAACCAAATTAAAAGGTATAAGTATGAATTTTACAAATGAGTTAAAACTGAAATTTGAATCAAACCAGAATTTGGAAATTTAAATCCTGGAAATTTCGGAAATGTTTTCCAAGTGATTTGAAATAAATAATGGTAATATTATTGTGGAAATGTATTTGAATAGAAAATGTTTTAAATGGATTTTGACAGTGATAAAGCACTGAACTCATTACAGTCGTTGGAAAATAATTCTGATGATGATCGCGACATCATCGGTGTAAATTTTTGAGTTTCTAAGTGAAGGATTGGCACCGTAATAATTTGATATTTGTATTTTTTTGGGAAACAAGTGTTGTTTTGAAAATTCTGAAGGGAATTTGTTTGGATAAAACCAAGTTGATTTTGAAAATTCCTAAGAAATGGTTTGTTAAACCAAAAGAGCTATATATATATATATATATATTATGATTTCAAAATGATTTGAAATATAACCGGGTATTTGAATTTTGGATTTTCATCAAATGTTTGTGAAAGCATAATAGAATAAGTTTTTGAAACTTATAGTTGGGAATAGATACATATAAAGAATTAAAGTGTGAATTTTAATCCTTGAATTGAGATTTAACTTGAGTAAGTTAAAATGGGTTGAATTTAACATGAAATAAGTTAAAAAAATTGAATTAGAATTGAAATTATATCAAATTGAAGTGGATATAAATAAGAATTGCGAAGGGGTTATATAACTATGAGTTATAAATTATTGGATGGAATAAATGTAAGGGGAAAAATTTATTAAATGGTGAATGGGTAAGTTTGTGTAATTTATAAATTTTGAAAATGGAATTTTGACGATTTCGGATAATCGGAAAACCCCACCCCCCGAATGGATGTTAAAATTTACTAAGTGTTTGGTGAAATAAAAACTAAGTTTTACAAGTTATTGAATTGAGAAATAAAATGGTAAAACCAAAATGAGATGGTTAAATATTTGGAATGAAATATAGTTTGAATTATAAAAATGGAGTTAACTCAAGTCGAGTTAAATTAGGTCGTTTCCAGAATGGAAATCCGAATTTGAATAATGTAATGGAATTGAAGTCAAGTAAAATATATCGGTTATGGAATAAAAACTCAATTCGATTTGGGTAAGATAAAATGCGACCAGTAAATAGAAATGATTTGAATATTTAGATGGCTTGAATTATAAATTGAAATCAAATTTAAATGCAAGTGTGGATAAATGAAATTTAACTTAAGTTAAGTTAAATAGAGAGAACTGAATGGAATTTGGCTCAAGCAAAATGGATTTGGATTTAATCTGAAAATTTAACTTGAAAAAAGAATTTGAACTTGGTTAATGAAATTGAATTTGCAAATATAAATGGTTGAATAAGGATAATTTGAATATTGATTAAGGATGGTTTAATGATTAAATGGAAATTTATTAAATACAAATTTGAATTTTGGGGAAATGAAATTGAACCTAATTGTAGATGAATTGAATATGGTTGGGGATGTTGTTTAATGAGAATGGAATGTGAACTTAAGTTGAAATGGAAACGAACTAAAATGTTGCATAGAAAGGTTATGATAAACCTTTATAATAATTTTATGAAATGGTTCATAAATAGTTTGGTGTGGAATGTAATGATATTTGATATGGAATAAGTAAACAACATTATATGAATTTAAAATGCATGCGAGTGAATGAATATGAAGTGAATGCAAATGAATTGTTTATAAATCACTTGGAATTTGGAGTATATGATATATAAATTGGTTTGAAGAGAAAATTTGAATATTTGGACCTTGTATTTGTTTATCCGTTCTAAATCTACGATATGACATGTTTGTTTAGTGAAAATTATGTGTTTAAGTTGTTAAAGGAATGGAATGTTATTAAATTTCATATTCATGAAACTTACATGTTTTAATTGAGTAAGTACATGTACAAGAAGATTGTTTGGCTTGATTTGGTTGCGTAAATTGCATATAAGTTAAGCGAACTCGCTTAATAACGCTAAAATAAGGTACGCTTATGAATTTGGCGTGCGAAAAATAAAATATTATGTATATTGCATTTTTCGGCCATCAAAGAGTCGAGGTATATCTTTTTTATCATATTTGTGAAATTGCAAAAGGCTCTCCGTACAAGAGAGACTCTGGCAAAAAGTTTCGGAAATTTAGGGTGTTAGAAAAATTTTGAAAATTTTGGAAAATTTTTGTTAACCAAAATTTGATTTCGAATTGTAATTGAAATAAGGGATTTTGGTTTAAAAATGGAAACTAAATGTTTTGTATGGAACTAAAGGATTTACAAAAGTGAAATATCGAGTTTTAACTAAGTGGGTTTTGATAAGTTAATGGGTTTGGAGCATTTTACCTACTTCACTAATTTCGGGGAGGAAATTCTTTTAAGGGGGGAGGAATGTAACGACTCGAATTTTCAATCATTTGATTTTGAACATTTAATTTACTTTAAATGTTGGATTTGAAATATAAGTTGATTTTGAATATGAAGATTCTGGTCGAAATTATTGAATGAATTTAAATTTCAAATATAGCGATTTATCGTAATACGAAAACAGTGAATAATTGAAATTTGAGTTGAATATGAATCGAAATGATTTCTAATGTTGATATAAATTCTATTTGAATTAGAATTGAGTTAGTAAGTTTTTAAAACTAGAATTTCAAGTGATTTTGCCAATTTTTGAAATCGTCGATTTAATCGACGCGTTAAAATAGCGATCCAGGGCACAGTCTCGGAATTCGACGAAACTAGTTCGATTAGATCCGAAATAGTGTATTATTACCGAATTTTAAATTTCGTAGCATTTGGAGTTAATGTTTGGTCGTACGGGATAGAAATGCATTGAAATAAATATTGAAAATATTAATATTATAATTAGGTTCAAAAAGCTATCTTCCACATACAAATGAATTAGGGCTTGATACTAGTTCCATTGCGTTCAGAATAGGGGTATAACATTAGGAACGCCAGGCAGCACGTCTCGATCAAAGTTTGAAATTTAATATCTAGATATTTTGAATTAAATAATAATATATTTATAATCCGATTTGACCTTAGCCACCTTACAACCTCCCTATACGCTGTTTTTCCCCTCCCTCCCTTATTTAAACGCAGATTTACACATAGACGAAGAGAAAAAGGATTTCAAACTTTTAAAATTTGATTTCTCAAAATCCAATCATAATTTTTTTTGAAGTAAATATCTTTAGACTCGTGGGGAGAAAATCTTCAAGACAATATACCGTTTGTAGGGTGCGGCAGAGGATGGAGGAAGTCGACAGTAGACAGTCGAGTGGGTTGATAAGCTAGGGTTGAAATTGAAGCTTCGATCGTCGATTGGGCATCGTATTCATCATCGTGAGGAGAAATAGCATCTACCGGTGAGATTTTAGCTTGTGCGATCCATGGGGGTGGAGTGCGACTTCGCACTATAGCGTGGAGGAGGGCTGAAAACGCAATTTGATGGGGGGGGGGGTTCAGGCTTCAACTTGAAGGGTCCGGGAGGTGAAGATCGAGAAGGGAAGTTCGTCGGTGGGGTCGTTTTCTGAAATCATGGAGTTGGGTGATGTTTTGGCACGCGTGTACATAGAGGCATGCACGGCATGGATACAAGCAGAGGAGGGTGTTTGGGGGAGAAGATGGTTAAGGGTAATTAGTTTTAAATAAAAAGCAATTAGTGTTTTAATTTAATTATATTTAAATTGATGAATTAAAAATTGAATAACTCTCTCATACGAGGTCCGATCAAGACATAGATTTTTGCGTTGGACTCGTATCAGAGATATCTATGCATAGGAATTGGTTTGGAGCCGATTGGAGCTAGTAGGAATTTGGGTTAAAATTAAACGCTTGTTTAATTTTAATTCAAACGGAACGCGAAAGCAACAACAGAATATTTTCGGTGAGTAAATATCACTCATTTGGATTGATGGTTTTAATTTCAAATGTTAAATTATTTATTGGTTGATTGGATGAATTTATAAATAATTATCAGTTGGATGTCATATTATTATATATATAGTAGTATATATTAGTAGTTGGGTATATTTCCCGCCGTTGGAGTGGATGAGACACTATGCACCCCGCATAATAGCGGATGACCCTATGTTACCGCGATATCCCGCCTCGAAGCGGGATTGATATTTTATGTTATATAACATCCGCGGATGTAGGGAAATAGGTTGGAGGGATCGAACTGGATTCCTCAAAAATATATTGATTGTTTCATATATAGTGATGTATGATGTGATTGAATAATCTGTTATGGATTGTTGCGTGATTTGATATATTGGATGCTATAGTAGCAATGGCCCTAATTTTGGTATTTTTGTAACGACCCGATATTTTGGACCATTCGCATCCATTATAAGTGTATAGGTAGACACTCATGCCGGAGTTGAATTGCTCAAAATACCGCGTTGTTAATTTAAATTTGGCAAAACTGAATATATACAGTAAATAAAATAATCACAGAATACAGACACAGAGGAATAATTTGCAGCGGAAATAAAAGAGATAGTAGTTCATGAAGCTACTATATGAATTTAAAATACATCAGAGTTTACAACAGAAGAGTAATACGATACATCAGAGTTAAACCAGATACAACGGAAGAGTAACATGATACATCAGATACAAATCAGAATACATCACTGGAATCATCGAAAACTGAAAGCAGAATAGATGGCTGGATCTTCAAGCAAAGCTCCAACTTCAAAGGTGAGTCTCGAATACTGGTACACTCAGTCTAACCCGAGCGTAAAGCAAAAACACAAGACACTCGAGTCAGGATTAACATTCTTATATTAATAAATCCAACTCAAGTGAAATAGCAATTGAAATACAATAACTCAAAGGATGTTTGGAATAACCTCCTTTAAGGATCCGTTAAACTATCTACTATGTAGTAGTGTACGATAAGTAGATAATGTCTATCAGTAATAATAAGATATCAAAATAGTGTTAAGGCGTTACCATTATCCCCCTTAACACATTTTTATTCCCAAAAGCATATACAAGACCGTAGTTTCCCCAAAACCGGAAGTCACCAGATGGCAATCCATATACTAAAGGTACAAAACAAATTCGTAGTGGTCGCGTACAAAGGGATACAAGTATGACAAGGCACATGAGGCAATACCCAAGGTAGTGATACTACCGTTTGCCTGATCTGGACTGGTGAGAACGCAACGCCGCAGCGCCCGCAACACCGTGAAACAACACTCCCAAAATCAAGGGTGCACCAATCGACAACAAGTAATGAGTAGTTCGAAGAAGTGTGTCCACTTGAGGTAGCTAATCCTCCATTGGCCCGGCACGGCTCCTGTTTTAGTCATTTCCAATTTGACACAAGTGTCAAGGCTATCCATTATCGTTCTCTTTCTTCAGTCATCACGAACATCATCCAACCACTTCATTCTGGATCATTACTCCGCGTATAGTTATTAAAGTGGTTTTCGGTTTAGATAGAGAGTATATCCATAACCGAATTCCGGTCTCTTTAATAACCTTCGAAATTATTACACCGATTGGTCATTTATTTATTTCAAAACCAAATCAATTTCAATTTCAAATAGAATTCGCAAATCAACATTCATTTGTCTTTCAAAACCAATTTCCAATAATTTACGTTTCAAAACTCCCAAATTATCATTTCAAACCTTATAGATCAATTTCAATCTTTATTTAAAACCATTCAAATATTGATTCAAGTTCGTATATAAGTTTCATTTCGAAAACATTTAAATTAATTTAATTTAACATTCAAATCAAATTTAAATTCATTTATCGATTTCATTCAATATTCATTAAGTAAATTTCCATTCAAAACAATTTCTATTTAATTTCCAATTCATTAAAACAATTACTAAAGTTCAATGCCATTAAATCAAAACTTACAATTTTGAATTAAATTAAATTCGTCAAATCAATTCTTTCAATTACAAGTCTTACATTAATTCCAAAATATCACATTTTCATTTCTTGTTAAAGAAATTCCATTTCACTTATTTACTTTCTTAAATAATTTTCCCAAAACTTAATTTATAAAGAAACTCAATTTCAATTATTTACGAAGTAAAATTCACTTATTCAAAAATTCAATTTTACTTATTAAAGAGTTCGATTCAATTTAATCATTAAATAATTCAATCTTATTTAATTATTAAATAATTCAAAACTTAATTATTAAATAATTTCAAAGTTTAATAATTTCAAACTTAATTCAATTTCAAACTTAATTATTAAATCATTTCAAACTTAATTCAATCATTTCTCAAATTAAACAACATTCTTTCATCAATTACATTGTTAATATTTTATTTTAGATTATTAAATATTAACAATTTCCTTTCGTTAAAATTCAATTTTCAACTTCATTTCAAAATCATATTATTTATTCAAATAAAATCTTCGTTTTATTTTTAAATCAAATTAATGACCAATCGGGTTTTATTTAATTTCCTTTCCAAGGTCAAGTTCAATTTTGGGTATTTATCATTTCAACCTGATTCCAATTCAATTCAAAATTAAAGCATATCAAAGGGAACTTGCAGTGTGATAACTGGGATGGTGTCAAAGTAAATAAATAAGCAATAACAACAAACAATAACAATCCAATAATCAATTTAAATAATCCCAAATTAATCGTATTAATTCGCATTGTTATTTGTATGAATTAATATAATTATTTCTAGAATCTACACTATCATTTCATGTAGATTAAAGATTATTACATTACGGTTTTCACTTGTCATCTATTACAATTTCATCCATCATCAATTTAACAACATACATTCAGTGGTTCAAGATGTAATTAAACAAATCCTACGTGTCAATAAATTTTGACAGTTAAATGGGTCATATTATACAAATGTCATTTAATCAAATTTAATATTTAACTATTCTATATCAATTTCAATTGCATGCTATTTATCATTTTAACATTAACAACTTTAATGTCCAATATAAACATCAACAATCAATCAATTATCAACCAAACTCTATTATCATCGCATAAATAATTAACAGATAATGGTGTCAGGTGTCACAGGTGAACTGATACATATATAACAGTGTAATTAACTAACAACAGCCTATTTCAATTGTCGTTTCAATTGAAATCAAATCTAATAAATAAAAGAACATTAATCGTGAGTGAGTGCTCACCTTTCGAGGCTAGAGAGATTTGACGATGAATATGAGATGAGATACGAATCCACACACAGATTTCAATGCAAAGCACGATGGACTCGAGTTCGACGGACAAGCTGATCAATAGGAATAGACGAGATCAAATCAGAATTGTATTGATCAATAAAATTGGTATATGCGAACTAAATATATTTATTATTTTCTTTTTCTGGAGAAATCAATATGTTAATTTAAGACAAAATAAAATAAAATAAATAAATATATATATAACCAAATCATTGTTTATACTAAAACCCATATCTTACAAATCAACCATATACAGTAGACTTCTATACAGTAGACTCCTATATTACTAGCATACTTATAAACATTGTATACACTGTGTACATATAAACAAAATCATCTAACATATTCACATACACATAAAAAACAATATTGTTTAACATACTTTTAAAAAAATATTACTATAACATATATACACTACAGGCCTATATATCACTTATATACTTATACACATATTAAATACACTTAAAATAAATGTATATCACCAAACCGAATGCATATTTTGTAACTTGTAAAACAGAGTATATATACACTAAAATAAAAATTGCTTAGTTATACATATATTTGTCAACAGAGTTATATACAAACAACACTATCACTTATATATTTCTTTAGAACTGATGAGAACTTATATATGCAACAGCATATAAAATAAATAAATATATATATATATATATATATATATGTTGTCATACGAAATATATATATGCCAATATCATGTATATATATACTGACAACGCATGTAACTACACTATAATATAACATATATAGAACTACTTTTGTATACAACTAACTTATGTCAGAAACAAAGTATACATATATAATCCATATAAGTTATACTTATAAACAGTACATATATCTATAACTAAGAAAATGTTAATACTTTAACATACATATATAAACCGTACCATTCCCTTCCTTTTAAATATAATATACCACATTTACGACACACGTATAAATAAAATCTCCATTTATAATATTTAAATAAAAATCAATAAAATCTCCATTCCTAACTATCCCAAATATGCAGACTGTAACAACATAAATGCTGACGAATAAATATTATAACCAACGTATACATGTACAGGCTAGTATATAAATTTTTTATATAGTATATAGCTAACCTATATGCGTGCAGACTAATATCTATGCCGATAAGTCCATTCGAAAAATATATGCCTAAAACTGGAGTTAAAATATAAAGGCAACAGTGATCGGAATGTTTACAGCCTACATATATGTATTTATATAAAACAGTAAAATCAACATATATCAATGCTTCCTTGTATAGTCATATATGTATCTATACAATACACGAAACACTTGCAACAGTAAGATCAATATATTTTCTTTTGGAATGCAAAGTTTATGGACAACATAATATAGCTTATTACAACCAAAGCAAAACAAAATCTAACACTTCTTTTCATCAGAAAATAAAACATAACAAAAAAAAAGTATTTATACCTTAGTAATAAAAGATGTCATGGATAGTTATCTTGAACAAAAGACAGCTGGGTGGACAAACTGTGGAGCAGCTTGGAGGCGATTAATTGGGTTGCGCGGTTACCCGACTTCAGCCAGGAAGAGGGCGGAAGCTAAAGAAACGGGGAGAGGAGGCGAGGCAAAGACAGGCGGTGATGCAGGTGGGCATGGGTGGTTCGGCCCGATCTGGAGAGGTGGGGTTGAAGGCGCCTGCGGCGGCTGTCATGTGGAGCGGTGGTGGGGCGCTGGCGGAGAGGCCGAGATGGGTCAAGGTAGTTCAGGTGAGGGAGTGGGCTAAGGCCGGGTATCAGTGTGGCAGGGCAGTCGAGTTTGGTCAGGGATGTTAGTCGCCAGAGGGCTGGAAGAGGAGGGGGTCACGTGCTTAGGCGTGGGTGGCGGTAGGTGCTCTGGTGGAGGCGAAGGGACGTGGGTGGAGACTGGGTTACTGCGTCGGTTAGGAAGTGTGAGGCGGAGAAGGCGAAGTGAAGACCGGGAAGGGAAAGGGTGGATGGAGTTGCGTTTGGTAAAATGACAGAGGAAAGTGAAAGTGAGTTAGAAAACAGAAGAGCCTGTTCATAATTCTCAGTTTATTATTGAAAACGTAACTATTAAAGCAAAAGTGAAAGGACAGAGCAACGTTTCCCTAGATTCAGCTGAAAATTAATTAAGGCAATTCATTGATGCGCGTTTAAAATTTTAAACGCAAAAGAAATCAAATAGTCACGGACCCGGTACCGATACGGAAATCGCTTCCGTAGATTTCGTCGTCTTTCGGACTTCGAAATTTACAATTGAATATACTACGGAAAACAGTACGACGAGACGATCAAAACGGTATACAGATATAAGTGGTATGATTGAATTATAAAAATTCGAATTTTCTAATAGCGGAAAATGCAAGAAAAACACTGAAAAATAAGATCGACGGAACCAAAGATGTCCGAATTTGGAAAAATGACAAACTGACATCTTGCTCAGAAGATGGTTTAGAATTTTTCTATGTAAAAATATTTAGGTTTCGGAAACATTTTATTTTCATTGCTTTTAAACTGATTAAATTGAAGTGAATTTACGCGCGAAATAAACTTTCATATTTTCGGACGAAAATTTACCAGTTGCTATGTGTTAACGTTAAATAGTGAACGCTAACACTCGGTGTGTGTAATAGAATCGTGAAAGCACCACCCGCGTGACGGGAACAGAATTTAAGCAGTAAACTGGCAGAAAAGCAATAAAAGACAGCAATTTATAGTGGTTCGGCTTGAGATTAAGCCTACGTCCACTTTGAATCTCTTTATTACTGAATCGGGTTACAAATCGATACAAATCTCTTATCAAAACAGTACAACTTGATCAAAAGAAACAATCTTGACTACTAGCTCAATCTTCGTCGATGAAATTCGATGAATTCATGTTGAATGTAGGGAATTATCTCTTGAAGATTGTTGTAGCGTCTTGAATGTTTGAGGATCTTTGATTGCTGGTTGAAATGGAGACTTCGACGGAGTAACGACGCTTGAAGAAATGATTTCGCAAAAGTCCTTTGAATGTTGGAGGTGATGGGGTATTTATAGGAGCTGATTTCTGGGCAGGAATTTTGCCTAAGTCTTAGGTCGCGTACGACCTTAGTTAAGTCGTAGGTCGCGAGCGACCTAAGCTAGGTCGCTGTCCCCTTGCGGCTTCAGAAGTTAGCTGGTAAAGCTGTACTTAGCTTCATTTGATCAAGTAGTAGGTCGCAAGCGAGTTAAAGAATAGCCGTGGGAGCTCTAGGTCGTAGGGCGCTGAACATGCTTTAACAGTTAGGTCGCTAACCTCTTTAGGTCGTCAAGTCCCTTAGGTCGCTAACTACCTTAGGTTGTTAAGTCCTTTAGGTCGCTAGCTACCTTAGGTCGTTGAGTTCCATAGGTCGCAATCCTTTCTGTTGCTAGGTCGCAAGGCTTCTGCTCTTAGGTCGCGAGCCCTTCTGGATCTTAGGTCGCAAACTTTCCTGAAACCTTAGGTCGCAAAGTCTTCTGTTCTTAGGTCGCGAGCCCTTCTGGATCTTAGGTCGCGAAGCTTTCTGGATCTTAGGTCACAAACTTTCCTGAAACCTTAGGTCGCAAAGTTTCCTTACAGTTAGGTCGCGAGGTCCTCCTGGATCTTAGGTCGCAAGCTTTCCTGAAACCTTAGGTCGCAAAGTCTTCTGTTCTTAGGTCGCTAAGTTTTAGGTCGCTGAGATAAAAGGATTAACATTTGCCCCTCGAGGCATATGACTATGCCATAGGTCGTATGCTTCGATTCACCCTTACTAAGTCGCAAACGACCTAGAACTTTACGCGCCTGTTCGCCTCCCATTCTTAACTTCATATAAATTGGTTAGGTCGCACCTTCTCCCTCACCCTACTGTTTTGAGCCTTCATCACCATTAGCAGTTTTTCGAGCTTCCAGAGACAAATTGGACCCAATCAGCCAACGATTCCTCCTCGCCAATCATAATTCGTAAGTGGATCGGCTTT
The DNA here is from genome assembly GCA_030737815.1 of Allium fistulosum. Taxonomy (NCBI): domain Eukaryota; kingdom Viridiplantae; phylum Streptophyta; class Magnoliopsida; order Asparagales; family Amaryllidaceae; genus Allium; species Allium fistulosum. The sequence goes on from CM060904.1 coordinate 1,287,018,440, forward strand.
TATTCATCCATAATCATCACTCGATCACGAATCGCTGCTACCTGTCCCAAGCTTAATTTTGTGCATTGTACTTTCTGAACGGTTGTTTCCAATAACTTTTGCTTATCAATTAACGTGCCGTGGCGATTCATGATCGTATGAAAGCCTTTTACTACGGATCTGTGGGGTTTGCAATTGATTTGCTGGTTAATTGGTGGTGTGTTGAGGTAGAACGAAGGGGAAGATCAATTCTTCTGGTTTGGCGGTATTGGGTTATCGGATCCAATGTGACATTGCTTGGAGAGGAAGTCACCAGCCTACCAGATTTGAACGACCTAGGAGTTAGGTCGCGTGGGGAAGCTTAGCGACTTAAGCTTTTGCGATCTGACAACATTTGCGACCTAGAGAGTTCTCAACCTTAAACAATTGTGCACGACCTAGAACTTAGAGAAAATTGCCCCACCCTAATCCATTCAGTTGCAACGTGCGACCTACAGAAATCCTGACTCATAATAGGTCGCTGAACGATCTACCACTTAGACAATTTTCACAGTCCTGAACTTTCAACCTGAACAACATTACATAAGAACACTGCAACCTGGGTTAGGTCGTAAGCGACCTAACACTTAGAACTTTGAACAGCTTTTGACTGATTTTTTTTTTAAAATTTGGATTCGAATTGTTTTGGACTTTGTACTTCTTTTCAGATCGCCTTAACTTTAACGCTGATAACCTGTTTAGAAGCAACATTCACAGAAAAATGGAACGAATATACTGCTATTGATTGCCCACATCAAACAATAGATTAGTTGACAAAGAATATCAAACTTAAATGAACTTTGTGAATGGAATGCCGTGAACTAACAAATCTAAGTGAAGTATTAAAGCAAAATTGAAGTGATCAACCAAAGCTGATTTATTTGCATCAACACAACACTATTCTTGGACTTAGGATATCAAGCCCTGAAACTTTATAATCGACAAGTATCAATTAGTTTGGCTTCATTTATATTTGCTTGTTATTGTATTAGTTTTGCACAACACTTCACTCTTTTTAGGAAACGTGCACCTTAATATTTGATCGTCCAATTCCTTGTGTAGAATGGAATCTCAACAGGAAGACTTGGAAACAGCTGGAGAAGGTTTTCCAATTGCTACTCCATTAAATGATCCTCCGGAAAGGGCTCCTACCACTTTGAGTCATAAAGTCTTCCGACAATTGTGCATCCAATTTGGCATTGCCGAAGCAGATGCTTTACTTCCTGGGTCAAGCGACACTGCTGATAGGCCGCCTCTTGGCTTTGTTGCTGTGAACCGTCAGATGTGTTCGAGTGGAGCCATTCCCCCATTTAACGACTGTCTTCGAGAACTTCTCCTTCGGCTATCTATTTCTCCCTTTCAACTACACCCTAATGGATATTCCATCCTGCTGGGATTGTTCGTGCTTTTCAAAAGAACGTTGAGCCGCTTTCCCACTTTTGCTGAAATTCGCTTCTTGTGTACATTTGCAAAGAACAAAGACCATCCCTCTATCATACTTGTGAGGGGTGCGAGGAACCGTAAACTAATCCTGGACTTGCCCGAAAGCGCCCATGGATTCTTGACTCAATTCTTTTATGTCCGCTGTCCTCCGGGATTTTATGCCATCTGGAGGGTCGGAAGTATGATTGCCTTTCTCTGATTTGTTTTTCTAGACTTTTCAGAGTTCAAACTGTCAAATGCTTAACTCCATTCTTTCTTTTTGCAGCACTTCCTCCTCCACTTCGAGATATCAGTCACAAATCGATTTTAGATACTCTAAGTGTCGTTTATGTTGAAGAGAGAAGTGCCAAATTCTTACTGAAAGATGAATTTCTGCACCAGTTTGGTCTTTTACATCCTTCTAGATCGACTCAAATTAATGAAATCTCCGGTTCTGACGTGGAAACGTTAGCTGCTTCAGGTTCCCAAGCAGAGGCCTCGAATGCCCCAGCTTCTGTAGAAGAAACTGCATCAGAAGCACACGTCGTGGAGGCTGCTTTGATAAAATGTTCCGTGTCTACCGATGTTGTAGGGTCAGTTAACAAATCGGCACTTGCCCCAATTATTGAGGAGGAAGAAAATCCTCGAATTTCTGAAAAATCAATTGATACGGAAGTTGAAAAAGAGAAGTCTGCTGAACACCTGGGTGATGACACCTTTGATGGCTTGAGCGATATCATGATAACTTCTCAAGAGCTTTTCGGGGATAACAATCCAAAAACGGCTTCTCCCGTTGTCGAGGCAACTTCCACCTTTAAACAAACCCAGACGCCTACTACGCCAGTCATCTCTGTTTCCACACTAAAGCGTGGTCTGTAGTTTGACGCATGTAGTTTGCACGCCACACACACTTAGGATTTTTCAGCACTTATAAGCATTTATCCTCTTTCTCCTGGAAATTTCTAAACTTTACTCCTTTTCTGCTTTCAGGTTCTCCAATGGGACGTACAGGTTCATACTATGACTCATTCAAGTACCGTGGAGGCCGCGGATCCTATGACTTTAGGAAGTACCTTGATACCCCAAAAGAAATAGATGAGGAGAGGGCTCGAAGGAAAGCCCAGGAGAAGCGGGATTACGATCAGCGACAAAGAAGGAAAGATGCCGAGCGATATGACTCTTCGCATAGAAGTGACTACTCTAATAAGCGGATGTCTTACGATGATAAGGGAAAAACTCAGATTGCTGACGAACCGAGCAAGCGATCTAAGCCGATTGACGCGTCTGAAATTTCTGAAAAGACTGACGCACCCATTTCTTCCGATATTCTGGCCAGCTCTCCTCCTCTGAAGAAATCTGACATTCAGACTATCATTAACAGACCACAATATCAAGTCAAAGACGGCCCCCCAACACTTCAGAGCCGTTTTCCGAATTGGTGCCTAAAAGGGGTGCGCTTTGACTTGGACTTAGTTTCGATTGATAAGCAAGACATGCTTAGCAGTCTTGATGCAGTCAGGCTTAATATCGAGAGGATGTCGCAGTGGCAGAAGCTCGTTGACGAACTCCAAAGAGTCAATCGTGCAAACCTTGAAGCGATGCTGACCATGGAAAACGACAGGGCGGAGTGGGACAAAATTTGCAAACAGCATAATGTCGAGATGGCAAGTATTGCTGATGGTTATGCAAAACTTGAATCCGAGGTTAAACAACTTAAGGAAGATCTTGCCTCTTCTTCTGCATCTCATACTCAACAAGAAGAAGTCTTTCAAAAACAAGTGCGGGATGCACATGCTGCACAGAGAGATGTCAAAATGAAGCTTGCTGCTGAACAGCATATTACTGAGAAATATCATACAGAAAACACCGATCTGCGGGAAAAAGTCACCTCCCAGAACGTAGAGATTGAGTTACTAAAGTCTCGACTCGCTAAAGCTGAGGCAGAGCGTGATGAGGCTACCGCTAGTCGGGTTGCTGCCGTTGCCGAAAAGGAAGCGGCCGAGCAATCTCACGAGGCGACGAAAGCAGACATCAGCTCTACCTTATTCGACTTTTATTTACACAGCGTTCTGGGTCGTGGGAGCCTCTCTTTTCTTGGCCCTGATTACGAAATTACTTTGGCTGAAGTGTGGGAAGTCGCAATGGATATGCTTGGCGGGGCCGGCTATGATGAGTCGGAGCTTGAGGAGCGCTATCTCGATGATGAGGCTCGTGCCGCTCTTGTTAAGGGGAAGGAGCAGCTTGCTAAAGTACGAGCTGAATCAACGGGAGGAGAGCCTCCAAAGGTAGAAGCTCCTTTAACTGCCCCCGTTCATGCTTCTGTCTCAGCTGACGTTAATATTATGGATTCCGGCTCTCATTCTTCCCATTCAGCTAAAGTTGCCCAAGAAACTGCGACCACTCCTACTGAGGATGAGACACCAGACGATATTGAAGCCGAGAAATTTGAGATTGATCTTGCAAAGCCAACTCCTCCAGGTAATTTTGGCGTCGTCTCGGGCCCAACGAACCAGTTGTTTGATTTAACCGAATTCGATGACCTTCTTTCTTGTTACTTAAACTTTGGTGAACCGATACCTTCTCTATTTCCGGAAGATGTTGATTTTAACTTCTTTTCTTCTACAGCGGAGGCACCAAATACTGCGCAAGTTTCCACTCCTTCAGTTGCCGTCCCTTCATCTTTACAGGTTACTCCTCCTTCTGCTTCCCAGCCGGGATCACAGGCAGAGAAAATCGAAGCCCTTCAAGGCCTGGATGTCCCGACAGCTTCGCAGGAACAGAAGGCGGAGGACCTTGAAGACGTCGAGAAGACCCCGGAGCAGTCCCTTGATGATGACACGAAGCTTTCAACACTGCTTGCTACTCCGGGGAGCGAATCTTCTTCAAAGAGGAAGGGGAAGCGTGGCATAAGGAAGAAGAAGAGAAGTGCTTCAACTAGGGAGGAAGCAGAAGTTGATCCAGCCTCGCCTCTTTCTCCTTCTGCCCCGACCCGTCCACAACGGCTCCAAAAACTAATCATTAGGCCGGGGAGAGGATCCAAAGGTGGCGAGAAGAAGGGATAACAAGCTAGATTTTTTACTCCTCACTTTTGCTTTTTGCATGTATCGACCGGGGATTGTGCGGGTACCGGTCCCTGCTTTTGCTCTTTTGAAATATCTGCACATGTAAAGAATTTTCATAGTACTAAATAAAGTAGTAATTTTACTTGTATAAATTCTTGTGTATGTGAGAATGCATCTATTTCTCTTTCTAGTGTAGAATAAACGATTCCTTTTACTTGTACAAACTTTTTGTCTGTGTCTGGGAATACATTTATTCCACATCTATTTTTCGTGGTATTGCAATGTACTTATTAATATAATCGAATTATACAGTATTGCCCCCATGCCATAAGTATATTGCAATATTCCTAGCTTTTTCAAGACTAATATTCTTATTTTAGAGAATAATTACTCCGCTTTTAAGGAGAGAATTATTCTGCTTTTAATAGAGTATATCCAGTCTTTAAAAGAATTTTTATTTTCTCTTTCTGAAGAACGCCTCAACTTTCGGGGATAATCACTTTCATTTACTAAAAAGTGAATTTCCCTATGAAGTGAAATGAACTTTTTTGAAAGAATTTTGTAGCATTTCAACTTTTTTAGGAGGAACTTTTTTGAGATGAACAAGTTAATCCTTCCTTTGAGAGTTGAACTGTGCTTCCGGACAATGCTCTTTGTTTGAGTATTTTATTTTGGGACATGCCTCCGGAGAGGGCTCCTCTTAAAGAGTTGTGCCTCCGAAGAGGTCTTGTGCCTTCGAAAAGGGCTTGTGCCTCCGAAGAGGGCTTGTGCCTCCAAAGAGGGTTTGCGGTGCCTTGGGAAAGGGCTTTTGCCTCCGAAGAGGTCATGTGCCTCCGAAGAGGGCTTGTGGTGCCTTGGGAAAGGGCTTTTGCCTCCGAAGAGGTCATGTGCCTCCGAAGAGGGCTTGTGGTGCCTTGGGAAAGGGCTTTTGCCTTCGAAGAGGTCATGTGCCTCCGAAGAGGGCTTGTGCCTCCGAAAAGGGCTTTTGAGTGCTTGGGAGTTGCTTTCTCATGGTCGGATGGGTCCGCGGGGCAGGCTTAAGTTGCTTGATTGGATGTTTGTTTGTACAAACGACCGCAATCAATTAACAAGGTGCCCCTTCGGTGGTCCCACCGATCTTTTTGATTGAGGAAAGCACTCCCATTTATTGGCGTGCCTCGTTAGAGGGCTTTGGTTGGTTGGTGTGCCAGGTAGGTTGCGTCTCAGGGGCGAGTGGATCCACGGGACGGACGTAAGCTATCTGATCGGATGCATCACAACCAGTTAGCGAGGGTCCTGTTCCTTCCGCTTGGGAAGGTGTCTCTTTAGTGGATCTTCCGGCCTTCCTGTTGAGATGCATACCTCCTTTTGTCTACCTCTCTGTTTGGTTGGCAATTTTCTCTCATCATCTGCCCATTAGCGATCTCTTATTATCGTTCCCAAGCACATCTTCTTTTTCTCTTTCAAGTAAATTGCTTCATCCGAAGGAGTGGACTTCACTGTTGAATGACTTCACGAGACAAACGCAAGTTATCTAGTTGGATGTCTATTCATAGCGACAATCTCAACTAGTGAACTAAGGTTTGTCACAGTGGAGTTGCCAACTTTTTATGTGAAATTTTCCTTTCTTGGAATTTGAGTTTGGAAATTTTTTTTCTGTTGCTTGTAATAGCTGATTTATAGAGGTCGCTTAGCTTTGTGACGAGTAAGCATTGTTTTGATGTCCTGCAATTTTGAATCGACATTTTAGCAATACATTTAAAGTACTTATTTATCGAAATAAAACAGGCATTATGAAATAGTAAAGAACACAAGATTTATAGTGGTTCGGCCAAGAATCGGGCCTACATCCATTTTATAGCTTTCATTCATTCACACTGATTTACAATATTTTACAATACAACTGATACATTCATCATTATTTTACAATTCTGAACCAAGCTTTTTCCTTCAAGTAAAATAAGGACGTAAGTGGTTGCTGTTCCAGGCTCTTGGAATTGGATCTCCTTCAACAGTTATGAGTTTGAATGTTCCATCAAGAAGTTTAGTGCCTATGACATATGGTCCTTCCCAGTTTGGCCCAAACACACCAGTTGCTGTCATGATCCTTTTCAAAACCAAGTCTCCGATCTCAAAGCTGCGTTGGCGGACCTTAGAGTTGAAATGCCTGGATATTCTCTGCTGATGAGCTGAAACTCTGAGCCTAGCTTCTTCTCTTTTCTCATCAAGAAAATCAAGTGCTTCAAGTTGTAGTTTCTCATTTTCAGCTTCGTTGAAATAAACTCTTCTATGTGAAGGAACTTCTACTTCCACTTGAATCATTGCCTCTGATCCGTATGCCAGTGAAAATGGAGTGTGCCCAGTCGCAGTTTTGTGAGTAGTTCTGTACGCCCATAGTGCTAATGGAAGTTTATCAACCCAACCACCTTTTGCTTTTTCGAGCTTCTTTTTGATAGTTGACTTGATGATCTTATTAACTGCTTTCACTTGCCCATTTGCTTGTGGATGAGCCACTGCTGAGAAGCTTTTTCGAATTCTGAACCGTTTGCAGAAATCCTGGAATTCTTCACTTTCAAACTGAGTACCGTTGTCTGTGATTATCTTCTGTGGCACACCATATCTGCAAATGATATTCTTCGTTACAAAATTTATCATCTTTTTAGAAGTGATGGTGGCCAAAGGTTCAGCTTCAGCCCATTTGGTGAAATAATCAACGGCAACAATAGCATATTTAATCCCTGATTTGGCGATCGGTAATGGTCCAATTAGGTCTATCCCCCAAATGGCAAATGGCCATGGGCTGACCATCTGTGTGAGTTCGGTGGAAGGCGCTCTTGGGATTTTTTCAAATCTTTGGCATTTGTCGCACTTCCTGGAATAAGCTGCAGCATCTCGATTAATATCCGGCCAGAAATACCCATATCGGAGAACTTTCTTGGCTAAAGTTTGACCAGCTGAATGATCTCCACATTCTCCTCTGTGTACCTCGGCTAGAATTGTCTTGGCTTCTTCCTTAGTTACACATCGGAGCAGAGGCATTGAAAATCCCCGTCTGTATAATCGGCCATCTTGAAGTATATATCTCGACGCTTTTCTCAATAATTTTCGACGTTCCTTAGAACTTTCTGGCAGGGAACCATTGAGTAAGTATTCTTTGATTGGAGTCATCCATGATTCATGCTCTTGAGACGTAGTCATAATCCAATCAACATCCATTTCATCAATGCTTGGAGCTGACAGAACTTCTACAGGAACTAATCCCAGTAATTGAACTTCTCCAGAACTTGAGTACTTTGCTAGAGAATCTGCTTTCATGTTCTCTACTCGAGGAATATGACTTATCATGTAGTGATTGAAATCTTCGAGTAATTCACATGCCTTTGACAAATATGCGGGCAGATTTCCACCTTTAGCCTGAAACTCTTTCTTTACCTGGCAAACGATGAGTTGAGAATCGCTGAAAATTTGCAATACTTTGATGTTTAGTTCCTTGGCAATTCTTAAACCGGCGATAAGTGCTTCGTATTCTGCTTCATTGTTTGTTGAAGGAAATTCCAGTCTCAATGCATAACACAATGATCGTCCTTCGGGAGTTTCAAGCACAACCCCTGCCCCAGAACAGTAATCATTTCTTGATCCATCAACATACAACTTCCACTGGATTGGAATGCTGTTAGTTGTTTCGTTTTCACTATCGCCTTTGTCGGTAGATTCTGCGATGAAATCTACTAAAGCTTGTCCGTTGATTGCTCTTCGGGGGTGATAAGTGATGTCATACTGGCTAAGTTCAATGTTCCATTTCAAAAGACGACCCGAAGTTTCAGGACGAAACAAGACTTGCTTTAGCGGTTGATCAGTAAGAACTTTGATAGGATGAGCTTGAAAATATGGCCTCAATTTCCTGGAAGCAATTAGCAAACAATAGGCGAGCTTTTCTATCTTCGAATAATTCATCTCTGCCCCAGTGAACCGTTTACTGATGTAATAGACTGGACGCTGTATTTTCATATCTTCCCGTACAAGTGCTGCGCTGAGGGCGTGAGATGAAATTGCTAAATAGATGAAAAGATCTTCACCGTCAGTGGGCTTGGAAAGAACTGGAGGTGTTTCCATGTGATGAATTAGTTCATCGAAAGCATTCTGGCATCCACTCAAAATTTTTCTTTCCTTTCTTTAAAGCGTCAAAGAAGGGAATACATTTGTCTGTGGCCTTGGAAATGAAGCGACTCAAAGCAGCGACTTTTCCATTGAGACTTTGCATTTCTTTCTTTGTTTTAGGGGCTTTGACTTCCCTTAGAGCCGTGATTTGAGTAGGATTGGCTTCAATGCCCCTGGCACTCACAATGAAACCCAAAAATTTCCCAGATTCTACTCCGAATGAACATTTCAATGGATTGAGCTTCATTCCGTACTTTCGAAGAATTGCGAACATTTCCTCCAAGTGCCCCATGTGATCTACAGCTTACTTTGATTTTACCAACATATCGTCGACATAAACTTCCATGGTTCTACCAATCTGAGGCTTGAACATTGCATTGACGAGTCTTTGGTAGGTTGCCCCAGCATTTTTCAACCCGAAAGGCATAACTTTGTAGCAGTAGAGACCCACATCTGTAATAAAGCTTGTGTCTTCCTGATCCGGCTCATGCATCATAATCTGATTGTATCCGGAGTAAGCATCCATAAATGATAACAACTCATGCCCAGCTGTTCCATCCACCAATTGATCAATTCTGGGCAGCGGGAAGCAATCCTTGGGGCATGCTTTGTTTAGATCTGAGAAATCTATGCATACTCTCCACTTTCCATTTGCCTTCTTGACCAATACTGGATTTGAAACCCAATTTGGATAAGTGGAATTTCTGATAAAGCCGTTCTCCATGAGCCGATCAACTTCTTCCTTTAGTGCTGTCGATCTTTCTGGGCCTTGAGTTCTTCTCTTCTGCTTCACTGGTGTGAATTTCGGATCTATGTTCAGAGTATGCACAACAACTTCCGGGGAGATCCCACACATATCAGCGTGACACCAAGCGAACACATCTAGATTGGCTTTTAAGAATGATATCAGTGTGTTTTGAACTGTTATACTTAGCTGTGAACCCACATTGAGTACTTTGTTCGGGTCTCTAGAGTCTACAGATACTGGTACCGTTACCTCCACGGGTACCACTCTATTCTCCCCTGTACTGGCTTTCCTGGGATCCATTTCTTTTCTTGCATTGCTGTGTTCGCCAGTACAGGGGCCGCTCCGTAGTTGCTACAGGGTCAGTTCCTTGATGCGGAGCGGAGCTGCCGCATCTTTCCCCATTTCTCTTCTCCTGGCCTCTCGGAGTTCTACAAGATAACATTCTCGTCCTGCGCTCTGATCTCCTTTAATAACAGCAATCCCATTATCAGTAGGAAATTTCATTGTTAAGCACCAAGGAGCGAGGACGGCCCTGAAAGCAGCAAGAGTAGGCCGGTCCAAGAAAGCGTTATAGGCGGAGAATCCATCAACAATTACAAAAGTTTGCTTCCGAACCAATTTCTTGTGTCCTTCGCCCATTTCAACAAACAAGTCCACCGTTCCAATCGGCTGTTTCAGCTCCCCTGTAAACCCGGCAATCTTGTGTGAAGAAGCTTGTACATCAGTCATCGGGATTTTCATTTGGTCAAATGTCCTTTTAAAGAGAATGTTGCATGAGGCACCACTATCTACCAACACTCTTCTGACAATAGCCGGCCCAATACCGACAGAGACAACCAAAGGGTCCTCAGTAGGAGCTTCCACATTAATAGAGTCCCTGGCTCTGAACATAATATCATCATGAAAAGTCTTCTGCTGCTTTTGAGGTGAAGCATCTTCCAAGATTAAGACACTTTCCTCGGTTGGTGCATACTTCAAAGCTTTTGCATACCTTTCCATTTCACCCCAACTCCTGCCAGCCGGGTGAGGTCCCCCTGTGATCACATTGATAACAGGTCTTTCCTTTCCCGCAGGCCTCTCTCCTGAATCAGATGAATTAGTTGGAGGTAACTGCCCTTGGCTGGATGAAGATGGATCCTTTCTATTCCTCTTGACGTATTGCTGCAACTTATTCTCTCTTAGCAATTCTTCAATCAGGCTTTTCAAATGGTGGCACTCATTGGTATCATGCCCTGGTTGGTTGTGAAACTTGCAAAATCTTCCGCTTTGAGCAGCGTTCTTCCCAACTTTCACGGCCGGTGGCTTTGGAAATTCAACAGCATCCTTAGTGGCGATGAAAATATTCTCCGGGGTATCGGTCAGTGGAGTAAAGTCTGAAGGTTTAAGGAAGCGGGGCTTTTTGAAGTCTTTCTGCCTTTTCCCACCATTACTTTCCCTTTTCTGATCTGCCGGTTCTTTCTTGCTTTGAACAGTAGCATTATTTTCCACCACCGTTGTCACAACTTTAGCTGGTGCGGAAAGATTCTCTAAGCGTATAAATTCGTCAGCCTTTTTGTAGAATTTCTCGAGCGAATTTGGCTCCTTCATCTTCAGCCATTTTCCAAATTCGCTCGATTTGTCGATAGCACGCATCAAATAGGTCAAGATCATCCGTGGCTCTGCGTTATCAACTTCCGCTAGAGCTATATTGAAACGGTTCAGGAATGATTTAATAGGTTCTCCCGGATTCTGTTCAAGACTGGACAATGACATTATGTCCTTTGCCATTGAAGCGTATAGCCTGAATTGCTCTTTGAACTTTCAGGTCAGATCGGAAAACTGATCAACTGATCGGACAGGAAGCTTGGTAAACCAGAGGAGTGCCACTCCTTCCAAATAAACTGGGAAATACCGGCACTTGATTTCATCGGTTGCTCTTGCGCCGGTCATATGCCAGTCGTATTTATACAAGAACTGATTTGGATCACTTGTTCCCCGATAAGCAGGAATGGTGGGGGGAACAAATTTTCTAGGAAATTCAGCCTTCAGAATCTTCTCCGTAAACGGAGTTCTACTTGGTGCGAATCCCCATTCGCTTTCGTCTTCATCTCTTTGCATGCTCTCTTTCATTATTTGCTTGATCATACCAGAAAGATATTCCTCATTGTTCAGAGATTTCGCAGAATAGACCTCAGCCATCTTTTCGGGGGTTTGTCCAGGTAAATGTTCATGAAGAACTGGTGACGGCCTGGACCCTTCGGCCTGGAGGGGTGCCCCTTCGGCAACACCTGATCCCCCATGAGGAATATTTCTTCCCTCGGAATTGGGAGCAGCATTAGCAAAGTCTCCCTCATTATTTACTGGTCTTCGATTCGTACCAAATAGAGCATTCATCTTTTCCATCATTAGGTTATTCTGAGTTTCAATCTGCTGGTACAGTCCGGATACAGCAGCATCTAACTCCTGTCGCGTAACACCGACGCTCGGAGCTGCCTGATTTGGATAGAGAGAAGTGGCAGTATTATCACGGTCATCATCAGTTCTGACAGACTTTCGTTTCCTTCCAGGAGCCATTATGTCTAATAAACTTCTAGTTTTGTAGGAAATTCTTTCAGCAAACTTCTGCGAAGCAATGGTGAGTAGTAGCCTGAGTTGGGTTCTCAGTGAAAGCACCAAAATGTTAACGTTAAAAAGTGAACGCTAACACTCGGTGTGTGTAATAGAATCGTGAAAGCACCACCCGCGTGACGGGAACAGAATTTAAGCAGTAAACTGGCAGAAAAGCAGTAAAAGACAGCAATTTATAGTGGTTCGGCTTGAGATTAAGCCTACGTCCACTTTGAATCTCTTTATTACTGAATCGGGTTACAAATCGATACAAATCTCTTATCAAAACAGTACAACTTGATCAAAAGAAACAATCTTGACTACTAGCTCAATCTTTATCGATGAAATTCGATGAATTCATGTTGAATGCAGGGAATTATCTCTTGAAGATTGTTGTAGCGTCTTGAATGTTTGAGGATCTTTGATTGCTGGTTGAAATGGAGACTTCGACGGAGTAACGGCGCTTGAAGAAATGATTTCGCAAAAGTCCTTTGAATGTTGGAGGTGATGGGGTATTTATAGGAGCTGATTTCTGGGCAGGAATTTTGCCTAAGTCTTAGGTCGCGTACGACCTTAGTTAAGTCGTAGGTCGCGAGCGACCTAAGCTAGGTCGCTGTCCCCTTGCGGCTTCAGAAGTTAGCTGGTAAAGCTGTGCTTAGCTTCATTTGATCAAGTAGTAGGTCGCAAGCGAGTTAAAGAATAGCCGTGGGAGCTCTAGGTCGTAGGGCGCTGAACATGCTTTAACAGTTAGGTCGCTAACCTCTTTAGGTCGTCAAGTCCCTTAGGTCGCTAACTACCTTAGGTTGTTAAGTCCTTTAGGTCGCTAGCTACCTTAGGTCGTTGAGTTCCATAGGTCGCAATCCTTTCTGTTGCTAGGTCGCAAGGCTTCTGCTCTTAGGTCGCGAGCCCTTCTGGATCTTAGGTCGCAAACTTTCCTGAAACCTTAGGTCGCAAAGTCTTCTGTTCTTAGGTCGCGAGCCCTTCTGGATCTTAGGTCGCGAAGCTTTCTGGATCTTAGGTCGCAAACTTTCCTGAAACCTTAGGTCGCAAAGTTTCCTTACAGTTAGGTCGCGAGGTCCTCCTGGATCTTAGGTCGCAAGCTTTCCTGAAACCTTAGGTCGCAAAGTCTTCTGTTCTTAGGTCGCTAAGTTTTAGGTCGCTGAGATAAAAGGATTAACACTATGTTTAACTAAACGCATTCCAAATATTAATTTATATTTCAAAATTTTATCGTTTAAAATTTCACAAAATTTCAACTAATTACGTTATTAAAACAGTTGAAATTTACGGGTCGTTACACTCTCCCCCACTCAAAACTTTTCGTCCCCGAAAAGGAACGAGATAGGAGAATAGAAACAACCAGCAAGAAAACAGATTTGAAATACAGAATAACAATTAATTTAAACCTTATAAATTCAAATTTAAATTAATTGATATTTAATAATTGATTTAATCCATTTGATTTCACTAAAATCAATCTCAACTATTTCTAAATTCATTATCTTATTATCCAATTATCTTCAATTTACAATTTCTAAAACCATAAATTTGAATAGTCTTTTATTATAATCATATTTTCTTCAACAATTTTAATTTCTTCTTTATTCCAAATTACTGTCAAATTCATTCTACTTAATATATCTACTCACATATATTTAACTCATATAAATTAATTTAAAACATAAAAGTTTCGATTTAAATTAATTTACATCTATTAATTTCTTTTAAATTCAAGGTATTTTCATAAGTTGATCAAATTTCAATTTACTAATTCTTTCAAAACAAATTTATTTCATTATTAACTGAGTTTTACTTATTATCCTATCTAACTCTATTAACATCTTTATAATCAAAATTTAGTGTATAACATTTATTATAAACACTCAAATTTTATTTATAAATTCAATTTATATTATATATTATCTAATTACATATTCAACTTCTGAATGATTTAGGTAAGTTGCGTTAGAATGAAGTTGAACAATATACAAATAAAATTTACCCAATTCAATTATTCAAGTTTAAATATTAATTCCAAATTTTGGTTTTATTTATAATTAAAATCATCCTTTAACACAATTTAAGAATTAGATTTCCGATTAACTTTAAAAATTTAGAGATATATATAATATATTTATATCGAATCAAATTGAATTTTAAAATAAGATACCCATATATATATAAATCAAATTATACTGAAGAAATTCAAATCAAAATATTTTTCAAAACAAACCATAGCAAAGCTACAGAATAGTATCTTCACTTCGAAACTCGAAAATGAACGTCGATGATGCGGCCGCCATCACCAAAATTATTTTCCAGCGACAAAGAGAAGAGCACTGATTTCAACATTTTAAAATTCTTTGAAACGATTTCTATTTGAAAATATTTTCAATAATATATACTTTAAAATTTTAAAACCAAAATTCGAAATCACCGGAAACTAAATTCTCAAATTTCTGAATTAAATTCATTTCAAATTCCAAATCAATTTATAAACCGTATTTATAAATTTATTTAGAAAAATAAATGATAATCAAATATTATCATTTCAAACAAACAATTTAATTAACCTATTGAATTCCAGAAAATTTTACTTATATTTTCACAATATAATCAAACAAATTTATTTCATTTTCCAAATTTGAAAATAATATTGTGTCAGTTTGCTCTGTTCAAGTGTTTTGGAAATCCTATCGATAGCGTTGATCAGACGAATCGATCGGAAACCCAAATCAACATAAACAACTCAAACAACACAATGTATAATAAAACATTTTAAAATATTAAGTTACAATTACACTTCCCCGCTCAACGATACAGTAACGGTTTTCAAAGCAAGGATAGGGATTCAAATTTGATTAATTCAATCAAGGAAAATTTTGATTTGAGGATAAGTTGGAACGAAAGATAAGATGATTATTTAACCGAATAAGGGAATAGGTAATCTTATATAAATCGCGGGCAACCATAACTGGGTCGACCGTGACTTCAAGAATAAGTTCGATGTGGAATTCCAAGGTAAATCGACATTCGATCTCAAGAAATAGAATTTAGGTATAGCAGGAGATAGATAGCATCGTAAACCAAGGATACAGAAATCTCCGGTAAATCAATGCCTATTGTAAAGGAGTTTCTCCTTTATGAATCATTCGAAGATTGGCGAGACCGCCGATCTATTATAGATATCATTCAAAATGGAGTTATGGGGTGCTCCAGAATTGAAAGAAGACGAATGGTGAGGGACACGAATGAATTTCGGAACCGAGGGGAACGTTCCAAAATTCAAAGGAATTGAGTCAAAGGAAGAGATTGAAACTCGAATGAGAGTGATTCTGTAAATATATTTACCCTATATGTTAAGTTTTGCCTAGAGCTACCAAAGCTCTGATACCAACTGTAACGACCCGATATTTTGGACCATTCGCATCCATTATAAGTGTATAGGTAGACACTCATGCCGGAGTTGAATTGCTCAAAAAACCGCGTTGTTAATTTAAATTTGGCAAAACTGAATATATACAGTAAATAAAATAATCACAGAACACAGACACAGAGGAATAATTTGCAGCGGAAATAAAAGAGATAGTAGTTCATGAAGCTACTATATGAATTTAAAATACATCAGAGTTTACAACAGAAGAGTAATACGATACATCAGAGTTAAACCAGATACAACGGAAGAGTAACATGATACATCAGATACAAATTAGAATACATCACTGGAATCATCGAAAACTGAAAGCAGAATAGATGGCTGGATCTTCAAGCAAAGCTCCAACTTCAAAGGTGAGTCTCGAATACTGGTACACTCAGTCTGACCCGAGCGTAAAGCAAAAACACAAGACACTCGAGTCAGGATTAACATTCTTATATTAATAAATCCAACTCAAGTGAAATAGCAATTGAAATACAATAACTCAAAGGATGTTTGGAATAACCATCCTTTAAGGATCCGTTAAACTATCTACTATGTAGTAGTGTACGATAAGTAGATAATGTCTATCAGTAATAATAAGATATCAAAATAGTGTTAAGGCGTTACCATTATCCCCCTTAACACATTTTTATTCCCAAAAGCATATACAAGACCGTAGTTTCCCCAAAACCGGAAGTCACCAGAGGGCAATCCATATACTAAAGGTACAAAACAAATTCGTAGTGGTCGCGTACAAAGGGATACAAGTATGACAAGGCACATGAGGCAATACCCAAGGTAGTGATACTACCGTTTGCCTGATCCGGACTGGTGAGAACGCAACGCCGCAGCGCCCGCAACACCGTGAAACAACACTCCCAAAATCAAGGGTGCACCAATCGACTGTTAGTCTATAGGATAATGGTTTTGATGACAACAACTATAGAAGTGTTATAAAATATATATGTGCAGGAAATCTATATGCAGGTATCAACAAAAGAAGACTGTACAGTAAAGAAGACAAAGATCAAGAGTTCAAGATTGAAGACTCATGAGATTCAAGATATTCAAGAGTTCAAGACAAATAATATAGTTAGGTTAGATATTTGTTAAAACTCCTTCAAAGCACTATCATTTTTTTTATCCAATTTACTCGTGGAATGGAATCCACTTCGTTCTTGTTAAACGGATGGAACCCTAGTGAGATGGAACTCACGAAATATCTAGTGGAACGGATAGTAGCCCTATTTTGTTATCCACTAATTTTGATTCAAAATGATTTTCAAAATTATCTCTTGTTTCATAAAATGATTTTCAAATATTCCTTTTCAAAAGAAAAACCTTCGTTCGTATTTCCAAAAATGTTTTAGCCTCAAAATCATATTTATCATTTTGTTATATTTTGATTTCAAAATTGTCCTTGATATTTTAGCCTCAAAATCTATTTTAATATTATATTTACTTTAGTTTATTTACCTTGATTTTAAATATATTTTAGTATATATACATATATATATTCATAAGTATTTCTACTTCTAAATACCTTCTACAAATACATATAGACCATTTGAATAAAGTTGCATATGTTTTAAATAATCATTTTCAAAGAAAAGCAAATCATCATTTTTACTAGACCATGTCGACATCATAGTTACTCGTCATGTCGACATGCTTCCCGTTATAGCAAAGGTTATTTTTCAAAAGAAGTGTCTATTCGTTTAAATCTCTTTGAATGGACACATCCATTTATTCTCTATATATAGAGACTGTTATGGACGTTTTCCAGTAACTACTTTCTTTATTTTCTCTCCTCTTTATTCTCTTATCTTATTTTCTAATCATCCTATCCATATTCTGCCAAAATCTTAAGTGAATCAAACCAGAATATCTCTAGTTCGATTCTCTGCCACTCTCTTCAAAGAATCTCAGTGCTTATCAGAGTTATAGATACATTTGTACTCAAAGAAACTTATTTAGGGTTATAAAGGTGTGATCGTGTCCTTGGAAATCGATCGGGTGAACTTGTGTCCTGTGAATCAAGTGGTTCTACCCAGAGACCTGAGAATCTGGAGGGTGTACCTCGTTGCCTTGGAATCGAGGGATTGTAATCTAGATTATTATTGAATAGAAAGCCGTACGAGTTGTGTGGGACTGGATGTAGGGTAACACCGAACCAGTATAAAATTCCTGGTATGTTCTTTCCTTTACTTGCTTTTTATTTATATTTGCATCTGTTTGTGATTCTGTGATTTGATCTGTGATTGTGTATTTGCATTAAGTTAGTTAAATCAATTTAAATCAAAGAAGTTTTAAAGAAATCCTTAAAACACTATTCACCCCCCCTCTAGTGTTAAATAGCCTTAAGATCATCTTCCGCGTCCCTGTCATTTGGTATCAAAGCAAGTTTTTCAAAGTATTCATAACCTGATTTTTGAAAAGTAACAATGGCTACCAACACTGGTATTTCTAGTTCATTTGTAGAGGGTCAGTCCACTGCCAGACCACCACTTTTCAATGGCAGTAACTATGCATATTGGGCATGTAGAATGAAGATATATTTACAATCCATTAGTTTAGAAACATGGAATATGACACAAACTGAATACACTGAGCCCACAACTGATTTTGCTCAATGGACGACCGTTCAAAGAGAAGTGGCTCAAAACAATTCAAAAGCCATGAATATTTTATTTTGTTCACTAGATAGAAATGAATTTAATAGGGTATCTGTTTGTAAAACTGCATATGAAATCTGTAAAACTCTGCAAGTTACTCATGAAGGAACAAGCAAAGTTAAACAGACCAAAATTTCTATTCTTACTAATCAATTTCAATTATTTAAGATGTTGCCTAGTGAATCTATTCCAGATATGTATAGTCGTTTTCAGGATATTGTTCATTCACTAGTATCTCTGGGAAAAGCAATCTCCGAAGAAGATCAAGTCAGGAAAATGCTGAATTCACTCACTCCAGAATGGGATTTGAAGACACTGGCGATTGAAGAAGCAAATAACATCAGTACCTTGAAGATTGATGAATTAATTGGAAATCTGATGTCATATGAAGTTCAAATTCAGGAAAGAAGGGAGAATAGGTCATCAGAAAAAAAGTCCATTGCCTTTAATGCACTAACTGGTGAATCAGACTCTAGTGATGATGATGAAGAAATAGCCTTCATGACAAGAAACTTTCGAAAATTCTTGAAGTATAGAAAAATGAATAATCACAAGAGAAAAAGTTTTGGAAATAACACTGAATCACTCAACAACATCAAATGCTTCAATTGCAATGAGTTTGGTCATTATCAAAGAGACTGTCCACATCAAGAAAAGCAAACTCCTCAATCAAACAAAGAATATTCAAAGAAAAGAAAGAAAGCATTTGCAGCAACACTGGATGATTCAGATACGTCCTCAAGTGATGATGAACAGAAAACAGAATTGGCAAATATGTGTTTTATGACAACTCAGAATTCAGATAATCAGGATGATATGGAACTCAAACAAGGTACACGTTTACTATTTTAATTGGTTGAAAATTAGTTGCTTAGAATAGTTTATCAATTAAGTATATAATTGATTTTATTAACTTAAAATTTTTCAAATATCTTTTAAAAATTTATAAAATATTATTTTTATATATTTTCTGTATAATATATTTTCAAAATATATTCAGACAATAGTCATAATATATATAAGTATATATATATATATAAATCTTGTACATGCTTGAAATCATTTTTGCAAAATTTGATGTGCATGTCGACATGGCACTTATTGGTAATGTCGACATACCTGTAGCAAATCAGATTTCTAAATTTGAATTCAAAATTCAAATTTCCCTCCACCTTTTCACTAACTCCTATGTTCTGAATAGTTATGACTCTTTGACCAGAGAATCCACCTATTCAACCTCTTTATATCTATCTTCTATCAACACTTATCTCCATCTTCAATTCAAATTCAAAACAACTTTTATCTTCAAACACTCTTATCTCTTCAAAAATGGCATCCACTAGCAACGTAGCCGGAATGAGGCTGTCAAAAGCCACCAAAGATCATCTCTACAATAATAGAGATGCCATACTTGCATACATTAATTATGCAACTTATGGAAAAGTTCATTCGGGTAGTTTTGCTATTTTTAATGACTTCGCTTCTTATGAAATTGATGCTCTCTTTCAAAACAATGGTATTCTAAGCTTGGTTGACAATAACCAAAATGATTTTGTTTGCTATCCAAACCTTGTCAAAATGTTTTATGCAAATTTAAATCGTGGTTTTTATAATGGAAGGGATGATGAAGTGTGGAGTAGTGTCAAGGGGACACAAATTGTTTTGGATACCGATGTTTTAGGAACCATACTTGAGTGTAAAAGTACCGGTTCCAATCTTTCTTCTTTTGAAATCGAGGAAACCAATCGTGAAACTTTTCACAATATTTTTGAGGAAGAAATGGATTTCAAAAACAAATTTTTTCGACCAAAAGCTCGTATTGTTAATCTTCTCCTTCAACGCACTATTACTCCGAGATCGGGAAATTACAATAACCCGACTCAAAAAGTGTGTAAGGCTCTTTTTGCAATTTTTGGAAATTATGATATTAATTGGGCACAAGTTATCTTGGATGAATTTCGTCACAAAAACTTGGATTCGGGAGAGAATGCATTATATCATGGAATATACCTCACTAGAATTTTTAATTACTTTGGAGTGGATATGAGAGGTGAAGAATTCTTTCCAAGAAAGGTTTTTAATCATTCCAATATTTCACTTATGAAAATTCCGCACGTGTTTCAACCATACGAAACACTAACGGAAAAAGAAGCACGATTGGGGTATGAGGAAATGCAAGAAGATGAGGAGGAAGAAGAAGAAGAGGAAGAGGAGGAAGAAGAAGGTGAAGAAGAAGAAGGTGAGGAAGAAGAAGAGGAAGAAAGTGAAGAAACTTCCTTAGAGAGTATTGATTTTCCCACACGACCATCAAACAAGATTCTCCTTCACAATCAACGAGTAATTGTAAAAAATCAAAAAGCTCTCAAACACTCCGTAAACAAAAAATTGGACAAAATGTCCAATACTATGAACAAGTTCTTCTCCAAAGTCAACAAGAAGCTTAATATCTCATCATCTTCATCCTCATCTACTAGTTTCTAAAGTTTACTTTTTGTATATCAATGAAATTTGGTATATTGAAAGTTGTATCTTTATGTTTTCTCTATGAGATTCATGTACTTCTCTGTTCTAGTATGAAATGAAGCTTATTCTCTTACTGTTACTCTTATTTATATCAAGTAATATATATATAAATCATATGTATATACACTGAAAATTCAAAAATAAGATGTGCAAAATCTGCTATGTATGTCGACATACTGTATAGAGGTCATGTCGACATATACTGGTAATATTCTGAATGGACATTTCAATTTGAAATTCAAAATAACTCCTTATGTCTATTCATTTCAAACGACTTTCCTGTCTATTTAAGTCCTATTTTCTTTCAGAAAACTTCTCATAACTTCAATCTACTCTTATCTACTTATTTCCTTCTTACTTATCGTCAAAATGGCATCATCCTCTTCAAATCTAAGTGATAATCTTGAAGAGACTCTCAAATCCTTCAAAGTCATTCTTACTTTTATTCTACGAAATCAGAGGCACTTAGAACTGAGTCAAATGCAGATGATAAAGGAACAAGAAAGGCATTTCGATGCACTACGATGGATGATCTCCGCTCTTAACAAAGAGGATCTCCAAGTAAATCCACCGAAGACATTGCTCCAGGACGATGAAGATTTGGAAGTAATCAAAACGGATCCCATCTTTGGAAAAGAGGGATGGGTTGAAGTTCCACGTAACATTTAACTTGTTTGATTTGGTTTAAAAATTGATTTGATTTGAAATACTTGATTTGGTTTTAAACATGGTTGATTTATGATAACTTACTATATTGATTATGTAATAAGACATAAATAGGTGTGCTTATGTTTGATTGATTTGTCTACTTATTGTATGCATTTTCTTTTCATTTAACAGTTATGTATATAGTAATATGAATAAAATAATCTGTGGTTACACGTATTATTCTCATTCTTATATTACTCATATATATCATTCTGAGTATACAATATTTAGCATTGTTATATCTAGTTTCAGTATTATTAATGATAACACTATCATTAATATCATAGATTTAGGGGGAGTTAATGTCATTTTTTTTGTTGATGACAAAGGGGGAGAAGTATAAAATAGGTTAGTTAGGCATAGATTAAGGGGGAGTTATTAGATTTAGGGGGAGTTATAAGGAGAATATAAATATTTTATAAACAAAGGTTGTCATCATCAAAAGGGGGGAGAATGTTAGTCTATAGGATAATGGTTTTGATGACAACAACTATAGAAGTGTTATAAAATATTATGTGCAGGAAATCTATATGCAGGTATCAACAAAAGAAGACTGTACAGTAAAGAAGACAAAGATCAAGAGTTCAAGATTGAAGACTCATGAGATTCAAGATATTCAAGAGTTCAAGACAAATAATATAGTTAGGTTAGATATTTGTTAAAACTCCTTGAAAGCACTATCATTCTATTTTATCCAATTTACTCGTGGAATGGAATCCACTTCGTTCTTGTTAAAGGGATGGAACCCTAGTGAGATGGAACTCACGAAATATCTAGTGGAACGGATAGTAGCCCTATTTTGTTATCCACTAATTTTGATTCAAAATTATTTTCAAAATTATCTCTTGTTTCATAAAATGATTTTCAAATATTCCTTTTCAAAAGAAAAACCTTCGTTCGTATTTCCAAAAATGTTTTAGCCTCAAAATCATATTTATCATTTTGTTATATTTTGATTTCAAAATTGTCCTTGATAATTAAGCCTCAAAATCTATTTTAATATCATATTTACTTTAGTTTATTTACCTTGATTTTAAATATATTTTAGTATATATACATATATATATTCATAAGTATTTCTACTTCTAAATACCTTCTACAAATACATAGAGACCATTTGAATAAAGTTGCATATGTTTTAAATCATCATTTTCAAAGAAAAGCAAATCATCATTTTTACTAGACCATGTCGACATCATAGTTACTCGTCATGTCGACATGCTTCCCGTTATAGCAAAGGTTGTTTTTCAAAAGAAGTGTCTATTCGTTTAAATCTCTTTGAATGGACACATCCATTCATTCTCTATAAATAGAGACTGTTATGGACGTTTTCCAGTAACTACTTTCTTTATTTTCTCTCCTCTTTATTCTCTTATCTTATTTTCTAATCATCCTATCCATATTCTGCCAAAATCTTAAGTGAATCAAACCAGAATATCTCTAGTTTGATTCTCTGCCACTCTCTTCAAAGAATCTCAGTGCTTATCAGAGTTATAGATACATTTGTACTCAAAGAAACTTATTTAGGGTTATAAAGGTGTGATCGTGTCCTTGGAAATCGATCGGGTGAACTTGTGTCCTGTGAATCAAGTGGTTCTACCCAGAGACCTGAGAATCTGGAGGGTGTACCTCGTTGCCTTGGAATCGAGGGATTGTAATCTAGATTATTATTGAATAGAAAGCCGTACGAGTTGTGCGGGACTGGATGTAGGGTAACACCGAACCAGTATAAAATTCCTGGTGTGTTCTTTCCTTTACTTGCTTTTTATTTATATTTGCATCTGTTTGTGATTCTGTGATTTGATCTGTGATTGTGTATTTGCATTAAGTTAGTTAAATCAATTTAAATCAAAGAAGTTTTAAAGAAATCCTTAAAACACTATTCACCCCCCCTCTAGTGTTAAATAGCCTTAAGATCATCTTCCGCGTCCCTGTCATCGACAACAAGTAATGAGTAGTTCGAAGAAGTGTGTCCACTTGAGGTAGCTAATCCTCCATTGGCCCGACACGGCTCCTGTTTTAGTCATTTCAAATTTGACACAAGTGTCAAGGCTATCCATTATCGTTCTCTTTCTTCAGTCATCACGAACATCATCCAACCACTTCATTCTGGATCATTACTCCGCGTATAGTTATTAAAGTGGTTTTCGGTTTAGATAGAGAGTATATCCATAACCGAATTCCGGTCTCTTTAATAACCTTCAAAATTATTACACCGATTGGTCATTTATTTATTTCAAAACCAAATCAATTTCAATTTCAAATAGAATTCGCAAATCAACATTCATTTGTCTTTCAAAACCAATTTCCAATAATTTACGTTTCAAAACTCCCAAATTATCATTTCAAACCTTATAATTCAATTTCAATGTTTATTTAAAACCATTCAAATATTGATTCAAGTTCGTATATAAGTTTCATTTCGAAAACATTTAAATTAATTTAATTTAACATTCAAATCAAATTTAAATTCATTTATCGATTTCATTCAATATTCATTAAGTAAATTTCCATTCAAAACAATTTCTATTTAATTTCCAATTCATTAAAACAATTACTTAAGTTCAATGCCATTAAATCAAAACTTACAATTTTGAATTAAATTAAATTCGTCAAATCAATTTTTTCAATTACAAGTCTTACATTAATTCCAAAATATCACATTTTCATTTCTTGTTAAAGAAATTCCATCTCACTTATTTACTTTCTTAAATAATTTTCCCAAAACTTAATTTATAAAGAAACTCAATTTCAATTATTTACGAAGTAAAATTCACTTATTCAAAAATTCAATTTTACTTATTAAAGAGTTCGATTCAATTTAATCATTAAATAATTCAATCTTATTTAATTATTAAATAATTCAAAACTTAATTATTAAATAATTTCAAAGTTTAATAATTTCAAACTTAATTCAATTTCAAAATTAATTATTAAATCATTTAAAACTTAATTCAATCATTTCTCAAATTAAACAACATTCTTTCATTAATTACATTGTTAATATTTTGTTTTAGATTATTAAATATTAACAATTTCCTTTCGTTAAAATTCAATTTTCAACTTCATTTCAAAATCATATTATTTATTCAAATAAAATCTTCGTTTTATTTTTAAATCAAATTATTGACCAATCGGGTTTTATTTAATTTCCTATCCTAGGTCAAGTTCAATTTTGGGTATTTATCATTTCAACCTGATTCCAATTCAATTCAAAATCAAAGCATATCAAAGGGAACTTGCAGTGTGATAACTGGGATGGTGTCAAAGTAAACAAATAAGCAATAACAACAAACAATAACAATCCAATAATCAATTTAAATAATCCCAAATTAATCGTATTAATTCGCATTGTTATTTGTACGAATTAATATAATTATTTCTAGAATCTACACTATCATTTCATGTAGATTAAAGATTATTACATTACGGTTTTCACTTGTCATCTATTACAATTTCATCCATCATCAATTTAACAACATACATTCAGTGGTTCAAGATGTAATTAAACAAATCCTACGTGTCAATAAATTTTGACAGTTAAATGGGTCATATTATACAAATGTCAATTTAATCAAATTTAATATTTAACTATTCTATATCAATTTCAATTGCATGCTATTTATCATTTTAACATTAACAACTTTAATGTCCAATATAAACATCAACAATCAATTAATTATCAGCCAAACTGTATTATCATCGCATAAATAATTAACAGATAATGGTGTCAGGTGTCACAGGTGAACTGATACATATATAACAGTGTAATAACTAACAGCAGCCTATTTCAATTGTCGTTTCAATTGAAATCAAATCTAATAAATAAAAGAACGTTAATTGTGAGTGAGTGCTCACCTTTCGAGGCTAGAGAGATTTGACGATGAAAATGAGATGAGATACGAATCCACACACAGATTTCAATGCAAAGCACGATGGACTCAAGTTCGACGGACAAGCTGATCAATAGGAATAGACGAGATCAAATCAGAATTGTATTGATGAATAAAATTGGTATATGCGAACTAAATATATTTATTACTTTCTTTTTCTGGAGAAATCAATATGTAAATTTATGACAAAATAAAATAAAATAAATATATATATATATATAACCAAATCATTGTTTATACTAAAACCCATATCTTACAAATCAACCATATACAGTAGACTTCTATACAGTAGACTCCTATATTACTAGCATACTTATAAACATTGTATACACTGTGTACATATAAACAAAATCATCTAACATATTCACATACACATAAAAAACAATATTGTTTAACATACTTTTAAAACAATAATACTATAACATATATACACTACAGGCCTATATATCACATATATACTTATACACATATTAAATACACTTAAAATAAATGTATATCACCAAACCGAATGCATATTTTGTAACTTGTAAAACAGCGTATATATACACTAAAATAAAGATTGCTTAGTTATACATATATTTGTCAACAGAGTTATATACAAACAACACTATCACTTATATATTTCTTTAGAACTGATGAGAACTTATATATGCAACAGCATATAAAATAAATATATATATATATGTTGTCATACGAAATATATATATGCCAATATCATGTATATATATACTGACAACGCATATAACTACACTATAATATAACATATATAGAACTACTTTTGTATACAACTAACGTATGTCAGAAACAAAGTATACATATATAATCCATATAAGTTATACTTATAAACAGTACATATATCTATAACTATGAAAATGTTAATACTTTAACATACATATATAAACCGTACCATTCCCTTCCTTTTTAATATAATATACCACATTTACGACACACGTATAAATAAAATCTCCATTTATAATATTTAATTAAAAATCAATAAAATCTCCATTCCTAACTATCCCAGATATGCAGACTGTAATAACATAAATGCTGACGAATAAATATTATAACCAACGTATACATGTACAGGCTAGTATATAAAATTTTTTATATAGTATATAGCTAACCTATATGCGTGCAGACTAATATCTATGCTGATAAGTCCATTCGAAAAATATATGCCTAAAACTGGAGTTAAAATATAAAGGCAACAGTGATCGGAATGTTTACAGCCTACATATATGTATTTATATAAAACAGTAAAATCAACATATATCAATGCTTCCTTGTATAGTCATATATGTATCTACACAATACACGAAACACTTGCAACAGTAAGATCAATATATTTTCTTTTGGAATGCAAAGTTTATGGACAACATAATATAGCTTATTACAACCAAAGCAAAACAAAATCTAACACTTCTTTTCATCAGAAAATAAAACATAACAAAAAAAAAGTATTTATACCTTAGTAATAAAAGATGTCATGGATAGTTATCTTGAACAAAAGACAGCTGGGTGGACAAACTGTGGAGCAGCTTGGAGGCGATTAACTGGGTTGCGCGGTTACCCGACTTCAGCCAGGAAGAGGGCGGAAGCTAAAGAAACGGGGAGAGGAGGCGAGGCAAAGACAGGCGGTGATGCAGGTGGGCATGGGTGGTTCGGCCCGATCTGGAGAGGTGGGGTTGAAGGCGCCTGCGGTGGCTGTCGTGTGGAGCGGTGGTGGGGGCGCTGGCGGAGAGGCCGAGAGGGGTCAAGGTAGTTCAGGTGAGGGAGTGGGCTAAGGCCGGGTATCAGTGTGGCAGGGCAGTCGAGTTTGGTCAGGGATGTTGGTCGCCAGAGGGCTGGAAGAGGAGGGGGTCACGTGCTTAGGCGTGGGTGGCGGTAGGTGCTCTGGTGGAGGCGAAGGGACGTGGGTGGAGACTGGGTTACTGCGTCGGTTAGGAAGTGTGAGGCGGAGAAGGCGAAGTGAAGATCGGGAAGGAAAAGGGTGGATGGAGTTGCGTTTGGTAAAATGACAGAGGAAAGTGAAAGTAAGTTAGAAAACAGAAGAGCCTGTTCATAATTCTCAGTTTATTATTGAAAACGTAACTATTAAAGCAAAAGTGAAAGGACAGAGCAACGTTTCCCTAGATTCAGCTGAAAAATAATTAAGGCAATTCATTGATGCGCGTTTAAAATTTTAAACGCAAAAGAAATCAAATAGTCACGGACCCGGTACCGATACGGAAATCGCTTCCGTAGATTTCACCGTCTTTCGGACTTCGAAATTTACAATTGAATATACTATGGAAAACAATACGATGAGACGATCAAAATGGTATACAGATATCAGTGGTATGATTGAATTATAAAAATTTGAATTTTCTAATAGCGGAAAATGCAAGAAAAACACTGAAAAATAAGATCGACGGAACCAAAGATGTCCGAATTTGGAAAAATGACAAACTGACATCTTGCTCAGAAGATGGTTTAGAATTTTTCTATGTAAAAATATTTAAGTTTTGGAACATTTTATTTTCATCGCTTTTTAACTGATTAAGTTGAAGTAAATTTACGCGCGAAATAAACTTTCATATTTTCGGACGAAAATTTACCAGTTGCTATGTTTAACTAAACGCATTCCAAATATCAATTTATATTTCAAAATTTTATCATTTAAAATTTCACAAAATTTCAACTAATTACGTTATTAAAACAGTTGAAATTTACGGGTCGTTACAATTTTAAATACCATAAATAATATTTTTGAATCTTAAAAAGAAATTCAAAGGTGATTTTTGGAAATAAAAGTATTTATTTGGAAATTGGAATATTGAATAAGGAATGGTTTAGATTAAATAAAAGATTTGATTTTGGAAATATACTTAACTATTTCGTAAGGTGTTTCAAAAATAAATATGTTTTTGAAATTTATATATATACAGGGAAATTGAAACATGGGATTTTAATAATATTTCTTAAATTATAATTAGAAGTTGAAATTGACTTTTTGAAGGGATTTGGAATATAATTGGATTTATTTAAAAGAGATTTCCAAACGGGATTTTAAATAGAAATTGAATTAAAAGGGCTTTTGAAATATGGATCTGTTATTAATAGATTAAATAAGAATGAGTTATGAATTTATAATCGATATTTATAAATGAAGTGAAATAGTTATAAATGGATAGAATTTGGGAGGATATGTCGCAGTATGGATTTAAAACGAGATATGGGAATTTGGTTTAGGAAAAATAGATGATTCTATTTTTGGAAACTGGAAATGGTTATGGAATTTGAATTGTGAATCCAGGTGTATAAATCGAAAGAGATTATAATTTGAAATCGGTTATATCGGAATTTTAAAATTAGATTCTTAGAATCAAGAAGTAAAATTTGTTTAAAAAAAGATTGTTTATTAAACAGTGTTGTTTTAAAATTGTTATTTATTTAAAATATTTTGGAAAAGTTAACTATTCGAATAGATTTAATTTATTATAAATAACCCTTTTAAGTCAATAAATATTATTTATAATGAATTAAGGATCAATTTCCATTGTTTATTTGGGAAGTGTTTTGATCTTTTAAATAATTACTTAATCGCCTTTTTGAAAAAAAATTATTTCTCTAAATTACTCATCATCATCATTATTATATATATATATATGTAGAATTTAAAAGTAGGTGATTGAATTTTATTTATAAATACTCTCGAGATTTATGACCAAATTTTATTTAACAGATGTGATTTTATACGAGAAATCTTATAACGGAATTTCAGAAACTTAAGGAAATCCTGAAATGTTGGAAACAAGAACTTCGAGAATGAATCTAAATCCATAAAGAAGTTATAAATGGTTAGACGAGATTATAAGTGAGTATAATCGATTTTGGAAATTTTAAATGGAATTAATATATATTCTGAAGATTTTTGAGATAAGTTATGAAATATTTCCTAAGTTGATAGTAAAATGATTTTGGAGAATATGTTTATAAATAGTTTCCTAAGCATTGAAAAGAGGGTTTTGGAAATATTTTAAGTGTGAAATGAATTATATAGAAATATTTTTCTAAGTGTTATAAATTGAATTCAGAAATATTTCTATGTGTTGAAATGGTTTAAAAATATCCTATTATGGATAAGTATTTGAAATTGTTTTTCAAATGTTGGATTGCCGGAAGAGAGTTTATTATAGATCTTTGTAAAGATAGTTTTGAAATGAGTATTTTGAAAGATTTATAAAATTAGGCCTAGTGACTGCTTATGTGTGTAATTTGATAGTTAAATAACCGACTATCAAATCTGGCCTAATTCGTTGATCGTTTCATAGAAACCGGGATCAGATTTAATTATCCGAAAACCACTTCGATCTGATTTAAGCGTTACGAATTGTGAAATCTTGAGGATAATGAAGACGGTAATCTTTGAAGAGATTGGTTTGTTCAGTCCCAGAACAACTTGTATGGATGAATGTTATCATTGCATTTTTTCCTAGAAGGCAGTGATTAGCATTCCAAGTGGGATTGCTATTCAAAAGGTAAAACGTAGCCCCGAACCTCATCAACCGGGAAATGACAAAAATCGGGCATGCAGCAGGGCCAAGTGGGTAGCACCCAAGTAGGGTATGGTCATCCCAAATCTAGATTGGTTACTCTCTATTCTTGTATGCTTTGGGCCCCAAGCGGGGTGATCATATATGGTACTACTAGTCAAGTGGTAGGCAAGTCCTATGTGGCAGGGGTACAAGATGTTCTTGTCAGACCGCGATGCATTTATCTAGAGATGTACCTTCGGAAGGAAGTTCCTTACCTTGTCATAGTATGGAATCCAATCTCCAATACGTACCTTTACGGTTTTAGTTGTATACCAAACATGCTGAAACGTGAGATGCAAGCATTTCAGCTATTTTATAGTTATTTTCTATAAACACTAGTATAATATCAGATGATTTTGATATAAAATGTTTTGGTTATCGTAAGGTAAAAACTCGTCGTATTTATGTGTGGCGTGGTTTTACGAGATACCTTTGTTTTCAAAGGATTTTGATAACAGTAGTAATTCAAATTGAGTGTGTTTTCTCATGCTGGTTTTCCAGACTGACTCGGTTGGTATTTTATTATAATGCTCGGGTCAGATTGTGTATTAAAGATTTAGGTTAGGATGCTATGGAGCTCAGAAGACGAGCTGGAGGAGTTTCAGGCGTATATCACATAATTGGTTACTTTCGCTGTGTGTGTAGGCTGTATATTCAGCACTTGCGAGGACTAGTAATTATAGCTATCCAGATTGATTTGTTGACTGTTGTATTCTGATGATGTTATGTATAATAACAGTTATAATTCTTTTTGTATAAATATATGTTATTATCTATTATATATCGTTCCACTGCGATTGTGAGATTTTGTATTGTTGTTTCAGTTCTTCTTCTATTCCTTCTTCTTTACCCCTAGCAATTGGTATTTCTGGTACTTGAATATTTGACATGCTATATACAGTGAACGTATTAATGTTGATTTTTGAGGGCCGAAAATCCTGGCCAGCTACACTAAATGTGTAAATTTCAAAAAAAATGATTTCGTTTGGGATCTTACTTGGCCTATGAAGTTTAAATTTATTCAGATCTAATCTAAATTTATTTTAAATGAAACCAATAATTTATTCGATCTATAAATAAATTTTATTTTTTTTGTTATGTTTACATTATATAATGTAACATGCGTTTCATATACATATGTATGTGTATGTGCACGTGTAGCATAAACGGTGTATATAGTTTAACATGTACGTGTATAAGTGTTGGGACTTACATCACAATAGACATATTAGCCCTCCATATACCTATATGTTGCCTAATATATATGTGTGTGTATAGTTTTAAACAATATAAAATAATATTTGCAAAATACAAATGTTTATATATGTATATATATATATACGTATGTATGTATGTGTATATATATGTATGTATAATTGACATTAAAATATAGAGTTATTGTAAATATTAATATAAATAACTTTTCGACAATAAATTCTAAACAAAAATGCAAATTATAAATTTGAGATCTATATCTATATAATAAAATATAGGGAGATTTCAAATTCAAATCAATAAATTAATTTTAAATAAAAATAAATATTATGTATATTTCAAAAATAATTTTTCTATAAATTGCATATACATATATTCTTATATATATATAATATTTCAAATATGTATGTATATATAATAACTAAATATATAAATATGTTTTAATGTGAATAAACGATTAAATAAACACACACACACACACACACACACACATATATATATATTAGCATATATTTTGCATTTATAATATTAATCAAAATACATTTTTTATTGAAAGCTTATGATTTTTAATTTTTTTTAATTGAAAATTTCCATACGAAAATCTTAATAAAAAGAAAAATTTATTTTTTTATGGAAACAATTCTATAACATATGTATAATTTTCATTAAATATTTATAAGTATATCTTATAATAGACACACACACACACACTTTATATTAAAGTAGGTTTAATATTAAAAATAAAATTATATTATATACATATATTTATATATATATATATATATACACGTATTTTGGCACGTGCGATGCACATGCTCATGACAAATTGGTATCATAAGGTATTATTTGTACGAAAATTCAATCAGCAAAAACAACTGCAAAATAAGAATTTCATTATTATTAGGAAGAATATATACCGAAAATATCCATAACCCTAGCTAAAACAGAAAAATATGATCACCAACAACTCTTTTTCATCAAACATCAAAAGTAAACTCATATATATGTTTTAAACTGGTTGCTTTCATGAAACAAAGAGCTCGCATGGAACTGTGTATGTGAATGCATTGTGTGTACTAATATCTTGCATTAGTGCTTTCTTGAACATGTTTAAACTAAATTTCCTATTAACATAATATAGACACATCACCAAGATCATTTTAGTATAGAAAACACTTGCCACATGCGTAAATTGCAAAATTAGTACAAATATAACATGCAAATTTACATAGAAATGAAATTAGGTTGAAAGTGTTTTCGATATTTCTGAAGCTAAAGTCGGCTAATTTGTTGAAGATGGATAAGTTGATAAAATAAAAAAAAGCATACAAAAATATGTTGTGCGTACAAAATATATTGTAATGACCCGTATTTTTAACGCTTTAAAAATACTAAATTAAATAAAATTTTAATTTAAAAAATCCGATAGAAATAAAATTTTACGATTTATTAAATGGAAATCTCTTTGTATATAAGTTACAAATCCAAAACCAATTTCGATAAGACCGATAATGTAATAAATATTAAAAATGTAATGTAATAATATGAAATAGTTGTAACCAATAACAGAAACCAAAATAATAATTTTAACGTAAGAAACGTGCATTTTGCGTTAAATGAAATTTTCGTTAAATAAAAATAAACAATAAAATTTCGCAACGAAAATTCGATATTTAAAATGCGTCTATTTAAACATAGGAAATTGTAAAGTTTCGTCAGAAAATATGAAAGTAAATTTCAGTCACGTCATTTCGGTTTAAATCAGTTAAAAACGTAATGAAAATAAAATGTTTTCGAAACCTAAATATTTTTACATAGAAAAATTCTAAATCATCTTCTGAGGAAGACGTCATTTTTCGTTTTTCCAAATTCGGACATCTTTAGCTCCGTCGATCTTATTTTTCAACGTTTTTGCTGCATTTTCCGCTAATAGAAAATTCGAATTTTTGTAATTCAATCGTACCATTGATACACGTATGCCGTTTTGATCGTCTCATCGTGCTGATCTCTACGGTATATTCGATTGTCAAAATCGGAGTCCGGTGTACATTGCACTTTGCGAAACGCCTTTCGTATCGTTACACGTTCGTGTTTTTTTTTGGTTCTTCCGTCTATTTAATTTTCCAAAGTGTAAACAGATGGCCTTAGCTTTTATTGTATACAGATATCAATGTTGACTCTTACGATTTTCTATATTCAATAAATTAAACTTGCGGTTCATTTTCATTCACACCGTGTAAACATGTTCGTTCCTTACTTTAGCCTCTTTATTTCTATCGGTTTCAGTTGATTATTTATGTTATAAAAGAAAATTTGTGAAGTCTGTACGTCACTTTTCCCTTCAGCCTTCTCTTCTCCTCCTTCTCTGTTCATTTGCAAACCAAAAAAAAACAATTGTTCAAAGAAGGTGACAGCACATTCTATTTTTGGATACGCATATATATTAAGTCATACCCACTTGTTCACCTCCTCCATGCTGCAGCGTTCCATGTTCGAGCCGATCCTCTCTCCTCACTCCGGCCTCATGCGAGTAGCCGCCACTAGGCAGGACCCACCGCCTCAATAGCCTCCCACCTTCGCCTATCCTTACCACCAACACCAGAACCCGAATCCGCCCTCCGCCTAATCCCGTACTCCTCCAATGGCCGAAGCCGTGCAGCCGGCCACCTCTTTTCTTCTCTCCCCTCTCCAGTCGAGCGCAGCAGCTCCGACGCAGCCACACTCACTTCCACCCCTCACTTCTAATCACAGTCGAGACCTCAGCCTTCCACCTCCAATGCACGCATCATTTCCCGACTCAACCTGGCATCCGATCCACCTCTGACTGGCTTCTACCACTTCGACATCCCCATCGCCGAGGCTCATCAACCTGTCTCTACCCTCCTCCCACTCGTGTTTATATGTGTCATCAACCTATCATCGACGTTCCTCTACTACTCCCACATCGTTTTATAAGTGTCAGGTTTGATTTTTTTTTTAGTTTGATATATATGTACAGTAATATATCATAAGGAATTGAGATAGTGTTAGTAGTATATAGATGGTTGTTAAGATATGTATAAAGTTATGCTAGTACATATTATATTGCTGGTAAATGTTAGTGTATATGTTTTGGTTCCTATAATTTTTTATTTTTATTTTTTTCAGTAAAGTTTCTGTGTTGCCTTTTGTTAATATATAAATTTATAAAACATGTGTTTGATTTCCTTATATATATATATATATGTAGAGTTTGACTCGAGTATAATGTATATATAATAAGTTTTGTGTTTTCTGGGGTAGTTCAAATGTAACATATGTATTTGTTTATTAAATATTATTTTAAAACTGTTATATATATGTATGCTGTGTTACATATTTTCATACTCGGTTGTTTTTTTTGAATGGTACGCAAATGCAAAGACTTCATATTAGTTTACATTTTAACTTTATTATTGACTTTATATATAGTACTCTGAGACTTTACTGTTGTATATACCTTATACAATGATATTTTACATGCTTTAATATAGATAACTTAGATGGTTTTGGTATTTAGTTTAGAAGAAAATGTATGTAGTATATATATGTTATAAGTGTTATGCATACTGTAACCTTTATATATATGATATATATATGCTGTTTATTTGTGTAAGTTATAAATAGTTATATATATAAAAAAAATTCGTAGTTTTAACAATTTAGTTATATGGAATAAAGTATATTTTGTTTATGAGATCTGGAAATTTGGAAAAGAATATGTAGAAATGTCAATAATACATATGTTAGTACATACACGTGTAAATATATACGATTTTACTTAGTAATTGCTTGTATATTTTGATTTGTAATAATAGTGTTTAGAAATTTACGTGCATGTTTTAGTTTAAAACAATGATTTTGAAACATATATATATATATACAGTATATATATAAGTTCACCTATACTATTCATTGCTATCGATCCTAATCTGATTTGATTTCGGCAATTTCTATTTAACAGCTTTGCTCGTCGATTCGTGCCAATCTAGTTTATTTCGGAAGTCGTGCTTGTAATTCGTAACTCAACTTTGTTGTCTATTCATCTCTCTAGCTTCGAAAGGTGAGCAATCACTCACGATTAATGTTCTTTTATTTATTAAATTTGATTTCAATTGAAACGACAATTGAAATATGCTGCTGTTAGTTATTCACTGTTATATATGTTATTACCTGTATCAGTTCACCTGTGACATCTGACACCATAATCTGTTATTTAAACAATGATAATTCAGTTTGGTTGATAATTGATTGATTGTTTGAAGTTGACATTGGACGTTAAATTGTTAATGTTGTAAGTGATAAATAATTTGAAATTGAAATTGACGTAGGATAATTAGATTTGATATATGTGTTAATTGGATTGATGACATTTGCATAATATGACCCCTTTAAATGTTAAATAAATTGACACGTAGTAATAGTGTTAACCACACCTTGAACCATTTAAATGTATGTGTATAAAATTGGTGTTGTATGAAATTGAATAATAGATACCAAGTGAAGAACCGTATAAAGATTAGTGTAATAATCTTTAATCTACATGAAATGATAGTGTAGATTCTAGAAATAATTATATTAATTTGCATAAACAACAAATGTAAATTAATACGATTATTTCGAGATTATTTGAATTGATTATTAGATTGATATCGATTGTTGTTATTGCTTGTTTATTTACTTTGACACCATCCCAGTTATCACACTGCAAGTTTCCTTTGCTATGCTTTGATTTTAAATTGAATTGGAATCGGGTTGAAATGATAAATACCCAAATGAAATTGACCTAGGATAGAGAATTAAATAAAAACTGATTGGTCAATACTTTGATTTAAAAATAAAATGAAGATTTTATTTTAATAAATAATATGGTTTCGAAATGAAGTTGGAATTTGAATTTTAAATAAAGGAAATGTTAATATTTAATAATCTGAATCAAAATATTAACATAGTAGTTGATGAAAGAACGTTGTTTTAAAATTTGGAATTATTAATAATTAAGTTTGAAATTATTTAATAATTAAGTTTTGAAATTATTTAATAATTAAATAAGATTGAATTATTTAATAATTAAATAAAATTGAGTTCTTTGTTAAGTGAAATTGAACTTCTTGAATAAGTGAAATTAAGTTTCTTTATAAATTGAGTTTTGAAATTGTAACTAAGTAAATAAATAAGTGAAATTGAATTTTCTTTAACAAGAAATAAAATGTGTTTATTGAAATTAATGTAAGACTTGAAATGTAAAGAATATGATTTGATGAATTTAATTTAATGCTATTTGTAAGTTTTGATACAATGGAGTTGAACTTAAATAATTGATTTAATAAATTGGAAGTTAAATAGAAATTGTTTTGAAGGATAAATTTACTTAACGAATATTGAATGAAATCGATAAATGAACTTAAATTGATTTGAATGTAGATTAAATCATTTTAAATGATTTCAGAATGAAACTTATATACGAATTTAAATGAATATTGGAATGGTTTTAAATAAAAATCGAAATTGTATTATAAGATTTGAAATGCTAATTTGTAAGTTTTGAAACATAAATTATGGAAATTGATTTAGAAAGACAAATGAAGTGTTGGTTTACAAATTCTATTTGAAATTGAATTTGATTTGGTTTTGAAATATATTAAGCGACCAATCGGTGTAATAATTACGAAAGTTATTAAAGAGACCGAAATTGGTTATGGACATACTCTCTGTCTAAACCGAAAACCACTTTAATAACTATACGCGGAGTTTGATTTAGAATGAAGTGGTTGGAATGATGTACGTGATGACTGAAGAAAGAGAATGATAATGGATAGCCTTGACACTTGTGTCAAATTGGAAATGACTAAAACAGGAGCCGTGCCGGGCGAAATGGGGTCAGCTACCTCGAGCGAACACACTTCTTCGAAAACTACTCATTACTTGTTATCGATTGGTGCACCCTTGATTTGAGAGTGTTGTTTCGCGGTGTTGCGATCGCTGCGGCGATGCGTTCTCACCAGTCCAGATCAGGCAAACGGTAGTTTCACTACCTTGGGTATTGCCTCATGTGCCTTGTCATACTTGTATCCCTATACACGACCACTACGATTTGTTTTATGTTATACCTATTGAGTACTCCCTGATATCCCACTAGTTTACGGTGGAGTTTACAGTGTTGTATAGACTATATCGCTTATATAAAATGTAATATCCCGGAAATTTTAACAATATCAATTTAATAATCTGTTGAATAATTAAATTGATATGGATAATCTTTGATAATAAGATTTGAATTTAATTTAATAATCTGATTAAATTAGTATTAATTGGTAATTTTATCTTTTAAAAAGTTAATAAGATATTTCTATTTGAATATATATATTTATTTATATATATTGTAAATAGAAGCTTTGGTAAATTGGGAATTTATATTTAATTGAATGAATAGTGATATATGTATATATATAACTTAACTTTTAAATTGAATCTTAGGATTTAATTTAAATTGAAATTGAAATTTAAGTTTTGAAATTCAAAAGAATAAATATTTAGAATTGTTTTGGATTTTAAAATATTTGTATAAACTTTTATTTATAAATATAATTAGCTTTTGTTTTTCTTTAAAAAGTAATTATATATATATAGATAAGTATTTAATAAATAAGAAAAAGGCATTTATTTACTTTTAAAATAAATAAAAATATGAATAATTACTTAAGAGACATATGTCATTTTTCTAAGGCTCCATTTTAACATGTGTAATGTAAGTAATCAATGTAATGACAAGTGTCTTTTTATTTTCTTTTTCTTTTATTTTTATAAATCACAATTTACTTAGATATAAACATTGGCACCTCTTTATTTCATTCTTTCTAATTTCCTTTTCAAAACAAAAGAAACTCAAAACCTTTCCTCTAATACAAATCTGATCTGTAACCTTTCTCTAAGCAAAAATCTGAAATCAATACTCAAAACTCCTCATAAAAACCACAATCTCAAATCAATTTCAAAGCTTGCATGTTTAATTTGAACATCTACAACTTAGCTTTTAAAATTCCAAAAGCATGCAAATCATTTTTCTTCAATCTATGAAGTATCCTCAAAATCAAAAACCTGTAAATCTTCTTCAACCAGAAATTTAATACCCTGTCTCATTTTCAATACCAAAACAAAGCCTTGCAACATTTTCTTTTCAAATCTGGAATCAATTCGAGAAGCCTGTCTGCATTCATTCTTCAAATCTGGAAGCAACATGCATATAATTCAAAGCAGTTTAGAATTAAATTCAAGCCTGCATGCAAGTTTCAGTAGCAATCACTCAAGTTTTAAATCAAATTCAAAGGATTCCAGTTTCAAAGCAAACTAGCAAAATCAAGTTTTCTCTGTCAAAAACTTTTCAAAATGTGCTCTGTTCATCTTCTTTGTTTCAGGTGAGTAACACTTTTGAAAACTTAAATATGGTTATAAGTTTTACTGCATATGATGAATGTTTGAAGTAAATTATGTTTGCATATAAGAATGGATGTTGATATATGTGAAATGGCTGAATATATATATTTCCTCAGTTCTCTGTTATTTATCAAGTGAGTAAATCTAATTTTAAAAACAGTTTTAAAATTGTTATTGTGTCTTGATATGCCTGATAAATGTCACAGTAAAATGATATGCAATGATTACTTGAATAATTGGATGTGAATGGATGTTTAGATAAGAGTTTGTTATAAAATATCTGTGCATATTGATGTTCATGCTCTCTGTTATTTTCCTGTGAATAAAATTAAAACATAAATCAGTTTTAATTTGATATATATATATATGTAGTATTGAGATGAATCTAGTAATGCATGTTTAAAATTATGTATGCATGCTTGTTAAAATCTGAATACCTGTCTATATGAATGTATATATTGGTATGTATGATTATGATCAACTCTGCTTACTTTCTAACAGGCCAAATATTGAACGAAACTAAAAATTATCTTCAAGTATCTTTGTTAGGCTAAAGTATTCAAACAAATGTTGTTTGTTTGAGCATAATTAAGTTTTAAAATTTTAAATTATATAAATTAAGTTTGAAACTCTCTGGAAAATGAAAAATAACAGTGGAAGTTTAGAATTGGGTTAAAATTTAGTGAAATGATTTATTAATTCAAGTGTATAATCTGATTCATCCTTGAGAAATAGAATTTTTAAAACTTAAATCTCGATTTTTAGTTATATATAGAGGGTGCAGTTCAAAGATGATCAGAATATGGTTTATGGGCTATTTCTCGTGATCTATGAATTTGGGGTAGTCGTGGTTTCTGTAGGAGTTAGCTTGTCAATCGGGAATGTCGAGAAAAATGGTGGATGGATTTCTCGAACGTCGTGATGGATGAACGAAGTCAAGATAGGGTTTTCGAACCTGTTTTGGTCGTAGTGTTTCTCGAGATGATTTCTTCATCAAAGCTGAATCAGAGGCGATCGGACTAAAGGGAAACGACGTGTGGTGTCGTGGCGGAGCTAAGGAGGGAAGCGCGTGATCTCTAGCGATCGTGGGTGGCGAGGCGATCGGATTTTGGTTGTCGAGGTTGGGTTCCAGAATCGATCGAATAGCTCGAATTCGAATTCTAGTCGAATTCGACAAACTGGGTGGTCAGGAAGCACGTTTAGGTTGTCGTCGACGTGGGGATGATCGTGGCGAAGGTCGGAGTCGTTTCGATCGGTTGTGCACATGCACCTGTGCACGTTTTGAGTTGTTGGGTTTGGCTGTGGAATTTCGTCTTTGGGGAAGAAGAAGAGCTCGGGTTGCTCGCGTAAATGACTCGAAGCAAATAAGATTTTGACTCAGGGGAAAATCGAGTTGTCTCGGGAAGATTTAGTAATTAAAGCCTGACTTTGTTTTAAATTCAAATTGAGTTTTAAACTTTGAAAACAGGATTTAAACCCAGTTTTAAATCAAGTTTTCATTCAAGTTCGAGTTTAAAATTTGTATCCTAGAATTTGAGATAAAATAAGTTTATAAATTATGATGTTTAAACAAATTTAAAATGTTTAAAGTATAAATTTTAAAGGATTTAAATTTAAACAAATTGGTTTAAAATATTTAATGTTAAGTGTTCTTAACATTTGGTTTAAAAAGATTTTGTATATTTGATTTAAATATTGGTTAAAGTTAAATTGTAATCTATTTTAAATCTTTTTATTTAAAATGAATTAAAAGAAAGATTTTAAAGTAAAATGTTTTAAAGACTTTTGAAAAAAAATAACTAAAGTAGTTAAAGGTTAATACTTTAGTTCAGAAAGTGATTAAGGTTTAATTTTATGGAAGTAATTAAATAATTAATTACTTAAGGTAATTAATTAGATAAATTTGATGAGGTTAATTTATTAATTAAATTAAATTAAGATAATCAATTGGTGATTGATAAGTATAATTACTTGGATATAATTAGTGAAGTGTAATTACTTAGGAAGTAATTAAAGTTAATTGTGGATGTAATTAACTGAAGATGATTTAATACTAAAAGTAATTTGAGTTTAATTACTTTGAATAATTAATCAAGGGATTAATTAAGAAATTAATTAAGGAATAATTAATTTAGTTAATAAAGTAATTAAGGGTAGTTAATTACTGAATGAGATTAATCAAGAGTGATTAATAAATGTTGTTTAATTAAAGTTTAATTACTTAATGTAATTAATTTAATTTAAGTAATTAATTAATTTGTAATTAAGGATCATTAATTAATATAATTAATGATGTAATTAAGAGGTGATTAATTAATGTAATTAATTAAGGATTAATGTAATTAATTATAGTTGATTAACTTAATTAATTTTAGTTAATTAATTAATGAAGTAATTAAAGGTTAATTACTAAAAGTGGTTAAGAATAATTAAGTTAAGTAATTAATTGAAATAAAATTACTTGGATGAAATTAAAAGATAATTAATCAAAGATGATTAATTAAAATGAATTATTAAAGGATAATCTATTAATTAATAAATGGTTAAGTAAGAAGGATTTATAAAATAAAGTAATTAATTTAATTCACTTTAAATTATTAGAGATGATATAAATCATTACTTATGAATGAGTGATAGTATTGAATACTTGACTTTGATTGATATCTCTGATGAGATATATGCTGTGTGATATGGATGTTAGTTGAATTGTATGGATTATCTGATAATGTTGATTATCTGTTGTAAATTATCTTTCTTTGTATATAAAGATAATGAATTAAATTGTTTTAACCTTTAAAACAACTTGGCCTTAAAAGATACGCTTTGGATTTCGATGAGACCGGGATCGGGTTTCCGTATACCGGATTTCCAGGTCTGGAGACCCGAATACCACATCGATCCAAATTAACGATAGGTCGTGAATCAAGTGAAGATGAAGATTCAGAGTGCAAGGGTTATTGTCGTTAACTCTGAGGGTGATTCCAAAACGAGTGTAACGAGATAATGCCTTCGGTTTCGTTCGAACCCGGAACGAACTTGTATGGATTGAATGCTTTCAGCACATCGTCAGGTGGACGATGAGCATTCTAAGATAGATGTGTTCTATTTAAAGGTAATCGTGACCTCAAGCCTCACAAACCGAGAATGGCTAAAACAGGGGAGGTGCAGCAAGGTTAGTGGGTAGCACCCAAGTAGGACAAGGTTACCTCTGTCTAGATGTCCCTTTCTATTTCGACTTAGTGGTGCGGTTGCTGATCCCAACCGTGAGGTATCTTTTGCGGGAATTATCCAGTAAGGGATGTTCCGGCCTTGTGTTGCAGGGGATTGGGAGTGATCCTCGGTACGGTGATCTAGGTCACGTACTGTAATGGGCGGTACCCCGGTAGCCCTGCCATTGTATGGAATCCAAAATCCAATAAGTGCCAACGGTTTTGATTGTATAACCCACTTTGTGGCTAGTATGCTGGAATTTAATAATGTAACAATTTCAGCTATTTCATATTTATTTGAAAACCCTAGACCCTATTATAATACAATCGAATTTCCTATCAAATGTTTTGGTTAGCGTAAGGTAAAAACTTACCCATGTTTATTTGTGGGGAGTCTTACGTGATACCTGTAACGACCCGGAAATTTCGAACCCAAAAATTCCAGATTGTTAGAAGAAAAAGAAAAGAGATAGAAGAAAAGAACAGAACAAGACATAGATTCTCACATTCGCAGCGGATCAAAATACAATATCAAATAATAATATCAGTTATA
Source organism: Allium fistulosum (assembly GCA_030737815.1). NCBI lineage: Eukaryota > Viridiplantae > Streptophyta > Magnoliopsida > Asparagales > Amaryllidaceae > Allium > Allium fistulosum. The sequence goes on from CM060904.1 coordinate 1,287,060,636, forward strand.
CAAAGAAAACTGTATTTGTTAATTACATTTTTATACATCAGAGTTACAATATTCAATTATATACTAGACAGTTAGAAATAACATGTCTCTAACAATTATAATATATCACAGCGGAATATACTCCATACGTTACTGCCATCCAGCTCGCCTCTTGAGCTCCAGAACGTCCTTACCTGAAATCTGTAATACTCGGTCTGACCCGAGCATTACATCAAAGTAACACCCGGGTCAGGCTGGAAACCAGCGTGAGCAAACTCATCTAACATGGAATTTCAATTCATAGAACTTATTTAAACCCGGGTAACTCGTACTTTACCACAAGTAAACAACTTATATGGTCAACACTTACAAAACAATATCTAAGTATCCAACTTAGTTTAAATGGTCCATATTATTCCAAACTAGCTTATTGATTTCACATATCAAATCTATAAAGAATTATAGATTACTAATCGAAGTGGTTTCGGATATCGCTGATATCCGATCCCGGTCTCTTCGAATTCAATATCATCCTCCTAAGACAAGTTGTTTTAAAATTTAACAATTCAATTTAACTTCAGAATGTCATATTCCCACACAATTCCATTACCAGATAAATAACTCATATTTATCATAGTTCAAACAAAAACATTTTATATCACAGTACATTACAAAGTACATGCCAGAGTCAATACAATCAAAGGTATTCAATACAATTTAATCGTCCATAAGTAAGATTAATTTCACATAATTAATAATAAATTAAATTTAACTCATTAATTAATTAACTCTTAATTACTTACATTAATTAATTATCCTTTAATTAATCATTAATTAACCTTTAATTAATAATTAATTCTTTGATTAATAATTCTTAATTAATTACAATAATTTAATAATTATTCTTAATTAATAAACATCACTTAATCACTTTCACTAATTAATTAACCTTTAATTAATTATTCTCAAATTAATTACCTTAATTAATTAATCGCATTAATTAATTATTCCTTAAATTAATTAAAGTTTAAATACTTGATTAATCAATATTTAATCATTACATTAATTAATTATCCTTCCTTAATTAAGTATATAAATTAATTAATCCTTAATTATAAATAAATTAACCTTTAATTAATTTTTCTTCAATTACTTGATTAATCAATCCTAAATTATTAATTAATTTATCTTAATTACTTTTATTAAGTAATTAACTTCAAGTAATTAATTTCCTTTAACAAATATATTAATTTAAATTTTGAAAGTTAATTAACAATTAAAACATCCTTTATATTAATTAACCAACCTTTAATATTATTAAGTTTATTAAAAATAAACTTCCACAATAAAAGTTATATTTATTTTAAACCATTTTAAAACTTGGTTAATTAAAACAATTTTATTTGAAAGAATTTCTGAAATAATTTAAAAACTGGAATAATCATCTAATATTTAAAAGAAATTTGGTTTAACAAAATTTATTTTCGATAAAACTTGATTTTTCTTAGAAATTTAAAACTGTTTCTTGACCATATCAAAAACCCGATTCTTCTTCCCCAAACCAACCCATCCAGATGCACAGATCGACCACTGTGCACGTGCACAGTTCAACCACGCCGCCGCTACTCGCCCCACACGTCGACGTTCAACCTCACGATCAATTTCGACCCTCCATCATTCGTCACGAAGCAAAAATCAAAATCGAACTTCCCATCGAAAACTGGAAGCCCATCCTTATCAGAAAACTCTCCGAACCACCATCGCCGATCACCGAATCTTCCCAAACTCCGGCCTCACACTATCGACTTCCCATTCCACCATTTCCCAGAGTTCGGTGAAGCTCGATCACCTAGATACGCCATGGTAACAAAATTTCCGACCTCAACTTCGAACCACCTAAAACCCTAATTCGACGAACTGACATCGCCACGGTGGCTAAATACGCCTCTAACCAATTTTGCCGACATCTCCGGTTGCCAAGCTAACCTCGGCAAAAACTTTGACCAGGAAAAATTCGACGATCACCAGGAAAAGCTAGAAACTTATTCTCTGATCAACTCACAATTTCTCTCGATCTATAAACTTAAAAATCATGGTTCTATTCTTAAAAATCATAGATTTTGAAAGCTCATCAAATAATATACATGAAATCACAAATCGTTTAAGTCGAGATTTTGATATATTTTAGATTTTACTGTAATCCTTCCTTTTTATTAAAACTATCCTTCATTCCTGCCTGGAAACATTTTTAAACCTAACATCTGGTTGTTTCTAACAAATTTTGTTTATGATTCAAAGTCTAAGAAGGATCAGGGAAAAGATATTGAATTTATCAAGTTTTAAAACCTGTACAACTAAACAGAGCCAACAATTTGTATTTAGACATGCACGTCATTTCCTGTTTTTAAATTAAATACTAAATAATTTCATCTGGAAATATTTTTAGAATCAATGTCATAGTCTTATAATCATTTTCTATTTATAAATCAAAATCTAAAATTGATTATATAAGGAGCAGTTTGAATTTTGTTTTAGTGGCTTCAAGCCTGAGATTCACAGAGTAGTTCATATGTATAGATATACATACACACAGACATGCATACACACAGGACAGTATGGTTCAAAGCATTTTACCCAACAACTTGAAGTATTCATCACAACATTAATATATATAAACAGATCCAACTTGAAACAGGTTAGTTTGCTCACAGGTTTTTATAAACAGAGGTATGTGTATATATATATACAGTATATTTTAAAGCCTGTTTTATCCAAACAACCATACAATTCATCCATGCAAACCATATTTATAACACTACTATCATAAATCATCACAGGCATCAGGATATCAAGGGAAATTGGTTTCAAAAATAAGGTTTGCTCACAGTTTTTAGTTTGAACAGAGACTTACTTTTCATGTTCCAGTCAGGTATAATTGTTAACACACACTCATATATATACTTAAAATCATCTTTAAACAACATGCATAGCATAATTCAGATCATACTTATAAGGTCATTGCATACTAGTTCAAGATTTATCAAATTTTCCAAGTTTACTCACCTTATATCCTGGAATAGCTTTTTTTTTCTGACGATGATCTGAACCCTGATCTGTTAGATGTTGAAGATGATGTTTTATCTAGACTTGATTGTATTGATTTGCAACTTTGTTGTTTGAAGTTGAAAACTGCACTTGATTTACTGAGTTGAATATATACTTGTGTGATAATTTGAGAAAGTTTGATTTGTTGCTTTGATATTGAGATGGTCTATAGCTTTCAGGTTTTAAATGAATCCAAGTTTGTTTTCTGGTTTTTAACTTAACTTGCTGTTCAAAGAAAAACGAGAAAGGTAGGAGATGTGGTATTTATGTAGTCTTGAATTTATTTTTATTAATTATCTCAAAAGTAAAAATAAAAGTGACACTTGTTAAATTTCATACTAGAATTATTACACTTGTTACTTTCCATGTTTAAAACACTTACATTTGTAAATTTTATGATAAAAATGTCTTTTATATAATTTATATGTCACATTATATTTAGCTTATATTTATGTATATGTTTTATTAATTTATCCTTATTAAATATATTTCCTTATATTAATATTTATATGATTACAAAGAATATTTTTTAAAACTAAATACAAATAAAATCATACATATATTATTTTCAAATCCAATTTATTTTTAAGATATTTATATTTGAATTTCAAATTCAAATCCAAATTAAATCCTTTTCATACATATATATAAAATCAAACACTTATCTTATTTGTTTTGAAAAAATTCAGATATAAATATTTATTATCAGATTTATTTGTTCAATTTATAAATCAGTGTTTTCAATAGTTAAAATCAGATAATTATCCAATTTCCTGATGTCCAAAAATCCGGGTTACTACATTCCTTCCCCCTTTAAATCTTTTCGTCCTCGAAAAGGAACGAAGCCAGAGATTAAATTATACTGCTATTATCAGTTAAATTATTCTTTGATCATTTTCAACTATAAACTCTCTCACTAAGAATTTTTAAAACACTTTGAAATCTATATAATATTACCAAAATAGTTTTACAAAAATACTTTTTATACTTGATGTCTCAACAAGTCCATCTTTGTTCTTGCAGAAATTCGGTCATACGTTGATCAGACGTAGGACTGAAAATCTATAAGGACTTAGCAAACCCGTTTTCAACACCCAGTGAAAAATACTTGGAAAATAATTTATTGGAAATATCGAAAACGTTTTTGAAAATAGAGGAAATATCTTTGGTGAGAATGCTCTGGAAATCATCACTCCCATCCATGGTCGCAGTTAACCCGATGGTTACGTTGCCGTCCCGGCAAAATCCACAGATAACTGTAAGTCTCCGCGCTCCTCGATTACGCCATGGAACCCGCTACAGATCGCAGTTATACCCGGGCCTTACGTTGCTATCACAGCACAAACCCATATAACTGTAGGCATCAGCGCCACCGAATTTCGCTGCCAAATAATGAAACTTCTCCCACATAGGTCGCAGTCTACCGATATAAAATCAAACGTAGACAGTTGGCTCTCAGCGGCACACACAACTTTCGCTATGTTACCATAGTGTCACAGTCTACCGATATAAAATCAAACGTAGACAGTTGGCTCTCAGCGGCACACATGACTTTCGCTATGGTCTACAGTAGATCGCAGTGACATCGAGTTACATTGTCGTCACAGAATAACCCAAATGCCTCTGTGGGCACCAGCCCCTCGACTTTCGCTACACAAATAATCCTCAGGAACTAGTTTGTCCGGACTCCTCACAGGATCAACTTTAGAAACCCCCCTTGGGGCTCAAGGCAGTACCACCCAGTGGCACTCCTGAGAAGTTCATTTCAAGGAAGCGCCTTTTTCCCCAGAGCTATTCATAAAACATTTTATACTATACTCTTATAGTATCTTCAAATCATATCCTTTATGATTTATATCAAAATCTCCTTTACACAAAATCGATTCCCAAAATCGATAATTCCAAACTTGGCTTTTCAAAATCCAAAACTGATTTCCCAAAAATCAAAAGCCATTTCCAAATTCATAGGTTCTCAAAGCCTTTTCCAAAATCATTCTCATAATATCCTTTTTATATATATAGATATATATAACTTTGAAAATCTTTGGATCATTTCAATCTTGTATAAAACCTCTTTTATACTTCAAATACTTCCAAAACCCTTTTTATTCTGGCTAGATTCAATAAGGGAAGTTTATCATATTACAAAATATAACTTTATTTATTGTCAAATCAAATATTCAAGTTTGATTTCTTTATAAAGTTATTTACCATTTACTTACCTCCATAAAGTAAATTTCAACCAAAGAAATATCCAATTCCATTATATTTCACATAATATACCTTTCATTTTCGAAAACCATTTCAAATTTCTTATCCTCAAATTTCAATATCAATTTCATCCAAACTCGTACGATGTACACATATCATCCGTATGCAATATCAGTCTGATCGCTCACTCGATCACACAATTTCTCTTCCGAACTAGTATCGTCCACCCGACTTCCTAGTGCGGACTCAGATCTGGTTTCTTGATCAGAAACCGTTATTCTCCTTGCATAGTCGTAGCTATGATAGAGAATATCCAGAACCAATCAACAATCCATATTCAGGTTCGCCGTCGAAAATCGAGTGAAAAATTCTAACTCGGATCGATAATATTATCTCGAAATTCTGTGCTCGAATCTGGATCAAACCACTATGCGAATAGAATAATATACGTTCATCCTACGTATTTAACTTCATTGATTATTAGCCAAATCAATTCTCTTTTCTATTCACATTTCCTTTAATTCCATTCACTTATTCTCAATTGCTTCCATTTCCAATTGAGTTATTACTTCAATTACAAACAGTTTGAACTCTGACCAATTTAAATTTAAAAATAGCTTGAAAAAGTTTAAAATAGATAAGTAGTTGAAAAATAGTTATTAGTTTGTAAAATAGCTGTAAAATAGTTAAGTAGGTATAAAATAGTTAGATAATTTCAAAATAGTTCTTAAAATAGTGATTAGATATAAGTAACTGAAAAATAATAATTGGTTTATAAGACAGTTTCAAAATAGTGAAATGGTTCCAAAATAATTGTAAAATAAGTATAAGATAGTTTCAAAATAGTGAAATGGTTCCAAAATAATTGTAAAATAAGTATAAGATAGTTTGGGGTTTAAGAAGAAAGATTGTATAGTAAATAGTTTGAAAAAAATAGGTTTATATTAAAACAATTTACTTTGAAAATAGTCCAGAGTCAAACCGTTCAATTCCCCATCAATTCAATTTAAATTTCTACTTTCATTTAAATTAACTCAATTCCAATTTAAACAACTTCAATTTCTATTGAAATTGATTTAACCTCAATTCAAGTTGAATAAATCCTCAATAATTTTTTTTTTCCTAATTCAAATCAAATTTCATTTGATTTTAAACATATTCATTTTAATTACAATTTCAAATTATTCAAACTAATTTCAAATTGAATCCACTTCAATTTCAAATCATTTCAATTTCTATATGAATTAATCCCAATTCCCATTTGAATTTTGAACTCATTCAATCTTCAATTTTTATTTCAAATTAATTCAATTCAAATTTTCCATTTGAATTTTAAACTTATTCATCTTAAATCATAATTCCCATTTATTTAAATCAATTTCAGTTTGAACTAATTCAATTTAAATCTCAATTTTAAACTATCTCGAATTATATAAATTCGAGTTAAATTTTAAATGTTGATTTAATCCTTTAAATCAAATTAACCTTTACTTTTATATCAAATCAACTTAATTTTTAATTTAACAACTTAAATCTTTAAACCATTTAATTCTGGATCCAAATTCCAAAATTCCATTTTAAGATTATCTTTACTTAACTTATTATAAAGTTCAAATAAGAATTTAAAAACAATTAAATTTCAGATTATAATTTATTATCCATTTTCAATTTCCAAATCTCAAACCCATTTTGAGATCACTCATAACTCCCATTTTAATCAACCATTTAACTTCCCAAGTTAAATTTTAATTTCATCTTGAAATTTCTAATTCAAGTTGTTCATTCTAAACTCATTTAACTTTCCTTAAGTTAAATTCAATTTATCTTTACCCAAATTGAATTCCCATTCAAATTTTAAACTTCTTATTAAAAATCTTCCCACTTAAGTTTAAAAACTTATTCACATTGGGTTTTCACATCACATTCCAAGGAAAAATTTAAAACTCAATACTTAGAGTTTATTTCAAATCATCTTTAATATAATGTATATCCTCATTTATACATATTTATTTCCTTTACACACCAAGTTATACCTTAAAATTTTAAACCACCTTTGTTTTAATTTAAAACAAATTCCTTTAAAATAATTTCAAGTTTTCTGGATTTAGATTTAAAATTTCACAATTTTAAATTATCTTCAATTCTAATTGGATTTTTTTATTTCAGTTTGGATCCATTTCAAACTTATCTTCATTCAATTTTTATTTGGTTGTATTACCATTACTACTTAATTCTCATTATCTTATTTAATTCCAATTAATTTAACAACCAATTTCTTTAATATATTTAATAATTAGAAAATTATTTCTATATACATCAAAAGATAAACTTATATAAAAACCATTTATTTTTAAAACCATTTTAAAACCTTTATATAAGAAAATAACAAGTACGCTCTCATATATATATATATATATATATATATATATATACACTCAACTCATTCTAGGGTACTATTGACCCTATCCTTAATGAGTAATCCCAACAGAGCCAAGGTTCTCGCTTAACCTGGCTCTGATACCAAGTGTAACGACCCAGAAATTTCGAACCCGAAAATTCCAGATTGTTAGAAGAAAAAGAAAAGAGATAGAAGAAAAGAACAGAACAAGACACAGATTCTCACATTCGCAGCGGATCAAAATACAATATCAAATAATAATATCAGTTATACAAAGAAAACTGTATTTGTTAATTACATTTTTATACATCAGAGTTACAATATTCAATTATATACTAGACAGTTAGAAATAACATGTCTCTAACAATTATAATATATCACAGTGGAATATACTCCATACGTTACTGCCATCCAGCTCGCCTCTTGAGCTCCAGAACGTCCTTACCTGAAATCTGTAATACTCGGTCTGACCCGAGCATTACATCAAAGTAACACCCGGGTCAGGCTGGAAACCAGCGTGAGCAAACTCATCTAACATGGAATTTCAATTCATAGAACTTATTTAAACCCGGGTAACTCGTACTTTACCACAAGTAAACAACTTATATGGTCAACACTTACAAAACAATATCTAAGTATCCAACTTAGTTTAAATGGTCCATATTATTCCAAACTAGCTTATTGATTTCACATATTAAATCTATAAAGAATTATAGATTACTAATCGAAGTGGTTTCGGATATCGCTGATATCCGATCCCGGTCTCTTCGAATTCAATATCATCCTCCTAAGACAAGTTGTTTTGAAATTTAACAATTCAATTTAACTTCAGAATGTCATATTCCCACACAATTCCATTACCAGATAAATAACTCATATTTATCATAGTTCAAACAAAAACATTTTATATCACAGTACATTACAAAGTACATGCCAGAGTCAATACAATCAAAGGTATTCAATACAATTTAATCATCCATAAGTAAGATTAATTTCACATAATTAATAATAAATTAAATTTAACTCATTAATTAATTAACTCTTAATTACTTACATTAATTAATTATCCTTTAATTAATCATTAATTAACCTTTAATTAATAATTAATTCTTTGATTAATAATTCTTAATTAATTACAATAATTTAATAATTATTCTTAATTAATAAACATCACTTAATCACTTTCACTAATTAATTAACCTTTAATTAATTATTCTCAAATTAATTACCTTAATTAATTAATCGCATTAATTAATTATTCCTTAAATTAATTAAAGTTTAAATACTTGATTAATCAATATTTAATCATTACATTAATTAATTATCCTTCCTTAATTAAGTATATAAATTAATTAATCCTTAATTATAAATAAATTAACCTTTAATTAATTTTTCTTCAATTACTTGATTAATCAATCCTAAATTATTAATTAATTTATCTTAATTACTTTTATTAAGTAATTAACTTCAAGTAATTAATTTCCTTTAACAAATATATTAATTTAAATTTTGAAAGTTAATTAACAATTAAAACATCCTTTATATTAATTAACCAACCTTTAATATTATTAAGTTTATTAAAAATAAACTTCCACAATAAAAGTTATATTTATTTTAAACCATTTTAAAACTTGGTTAATTAAAACAATTTTATTTGAAAGAATTTCTGAAATAATTTAAAAACTGGAATAATCATCTAATATTTAAAAGAAATTTGGTTTAACAAAATTTATTTTCGATAAAACTTGATTTTTCTTAGAAATTTAAAACTGTTTCTTGACCATATCAAAAACCCGATTCTTCTTCCCCAAACCAACCCATCCAGATGCACAGATCGACCACCGTGCACGTGCACAGTTCAACCACGCCGCCGCTACTCGCCCCACACGTCGACGTTCAACCTCACGATCAATTTCGACCCTCCATCATTCGTCACGAAGCAAAAATAAAAATCGAACTTCCCATCGAAAACTGGAAGCCCATCCTTATCAGAAAACTCTCCGAACCACCATCGCCGATCACCGAATCTTCCCAAACTCCGACCTCACACTATCGACTTCCCATTCCACCATTTCCCAGAGTTCGGTGAAGCTCGATCACCTAGATACGCCATGGTAACAAAATTTCCAACCTCAACTTCGAACCACCTAAAACCCTAATTCGACGAACTGACATCGCCACGGTGGCTAAATACGCCTCTAACCAATTTTGCCGACATCTCCGGTTGCCAAGCTAACCTCGGCAAAAACTTTGACCAGGAAAAATTCGACGATCACCAGGAAAAGCTAGAAACTTATTCTCTGATCAACTCACAATTTCTCTCGATCTATAAACTTAAAAATCATGGTTCTATTCTTAAAAATCATAGATTTTGAAAGCTCATCAAATAATATACATGAAATCACAAATCGTTTAAGTCGAGATTTTGATATATTTTAGATTTTACTGTAATCCTTCCTTTTTATTAAAACTATCCTTCATTCCTGCCTGGAAACATTTTTAAACCTAACATCTGGTTGTTTCTAACAAATTTTGTTTATGATTCAAAGTCTAAGAAGGATCAGGGAAAAGATATTGAATTTATCAAGTTTTAAAACCTGTACAACTAAACAGAGCCAACAATTTGTATTTAGACATGCACGTCATTTCCTGTTTTTAAATTAAATACTAAATAATTTCATCTGGAAATATTTTTAGAATCAATGTCATAGTCTTATAATCATTTTCTATTTATAAATCAAAATCTAAAATTGATTATATAAGGAGCAGTTTGAATTTTGTTTTAGTGGCTTCAAGCCTGAGATTCACAGAGTAGTTCATATGTATAGATATACATACACACAGACATGCATACACACAGGACAGTATGGTTCAAAGCATTTTACCCAACAACTTGAAGTATTCATCACAACATTAATATATATAAACAGATCCAACTTGAAACAGGTTAGTTTGCTCACAGGTTTTTATAAACAGAGGTATGTGTATATATATATACAGTATATTTTAAAGCCTGTTTTATCCAAACAACCATACAATTCATCCATGCAAACCATATTTATAACACTACTATCATAAATCATCACAGGCATCAGGATATCAAGGGAAATTGGTTTCAAAAATAAGGTTTGCTCACAGTTTTTAGTTTGAACAGAGACTTACTTTTCATGTTCCAGTCAGGTATAATTGTTAACACACACTCATATATATACTTAAAATCATCTTTAAACAACATGCATAGCATAATTCAGATCATACTTATAAGGTCATTGCATACTAGTTCAAGATTTATCAAATTTTCCAAGTTTACTCACCTTATATCCTGGAATAGCTTTTTTTTTCTGACGATGATCTGAACCCTGATCTGTTAGATGTTGAAGATGATGTTTTATCTAGACTTGATTGTATTGATTTGCAACTTTGTTGTTTGAAGTTGAAAACTGCACTTGATTTACTGAGTCGAATATATACTTGTGTGATAATTTGAGAAAGTTTGATTTGTTGCTTTGATATTGAGATGGTCTATAGCTTTCAGGTTTTAAATGAATCCAAGTTTGTTTTCTGGTTTTTAACTTAACTTGCTGTTCAAAGAAAAACGAGAAAGGTAGGAGATGTGGTATTTATGTAGTCTTGAATTTATTTTTATTAATTATCTCAAAAGTAAAAATAAAAGTGACACTTGTTAAATTTCATACTAGAATTATTACACTTGTTACTTTCCATGTTTAAAACACTTACATTTGTAAATTTTATGATAAAAATGTCTTTTATATAATTTATATGTCACATTATATTTAGCTTATATTTATGTATATGTTTTATTAATTTATCCTTATTAAATATATTTCCTTATATTAATATTTATATGATTACAAAGAATATTTTTTAAAACTAAATACAAATAAAATCATACATATATTATTTCCAAATCCAATTTATTTTTAAGATATTTATATTTGAATTTCAAATTCAAATCCAAATTAAATCCTTTTCATCTATATATATAAAATCAAACACTTATCTTATTTGTTTTGAAAAAATTCAGATATAAATATTTATTATCAGATTTATTTGTTCAATTTATAAATCAGTGTTTTCAATAGTTAAAATCAGATAATTATCCAATTTCCTGATGTCCAAAAATCCGGGTTATTACAATACCTTTTCTTTCAAAAAGGTTTTGAAGTTAAACAAGTTTAACCTGTTACTCACACCAGACCCATGTCTGACCCAAGTTGTTTATTTCTGTTTTATAAACTCTTGGGTACTCAAATTTTTACAAGTAGCCAAGGGTTTCAGGTTAGCCTTGACGAATTATGGAGGAGCAATGGAGCAGGAGGCTTCAGCGTTGTAGATATAGATAGTAGTTTTCGCTGTGTTGATCTTGTTTAGATCTTTGTTTTGTATTGAGTTGTAATAACTAGACAGATGTTTATAACTGTCTAGTATGTGATGTGAAATCTGTGTAACTCTGATAGATGATGTATATGATACTATGTAATAGTTATGTGATATATTATATTTTATTCCGTTTCCGCTGTGAGTATTTGTGTTTGTTTCTTTTCTCTTCTTCTCTTTTCTACTTCTCACCCCTTTCTTTCTTATTAGCGATACGACTTTCTATGGAGAGAAAGTCGTGGTCGTTACAGTGGTATCAGAGCGCTAGGTTGAGTGAATACCTAGGTTCGGAAGGATTGTTCATTAGAAATAGGATCTGTAGCAACCTGTTGAGTCTGAGTGTATATATATACGAGAGCGCGTATTTGTTAGTTATATAAAATGATTTTATATTGTGTTCATTGATCGGTTGAGTGGTATATGGATTCTGGTCAATACGAGTAGCTAACGTTATTGATAGGGATCTCTAAACACTTGAACCAGGCCAACGGACACAATATTTTTTTTAAAGAGGTAAATGAAATAATTTTACCCAGAAATAATTTCTATATAAAAAGTACCATTTTAAATATATATATATTTCTACCTATTTGTTGGGTTACCTGTTCGGGTTTTCCAATATAGGATATAAAGGTAGATAGGGTAGTGGTGTGTGTAACACGACTACCAATGGTTGGAGTCTGAGTATTGAGGTTGGAAGTGTATTTGTCGAGACTATAGACCTAATACTGTCTCGAGTGAACTTTGTAGTGGTGTAAGGATTTCACCAATCTCCGAAGGAAACTGTTTAAGTTCGGAGTTTATCTTTGAAGTTTGGATGAGTAGAGTTGGATCTGTCGGTTGAACAGAAGCGAGTGATGGTACCTTGATACCTCAGGTAATAGTAGCTGTATGATGAGATACAGTGACGATGGATGTTCCCGAAGATGTTTTCTTTGGAACAAGATTAAGGAAGTGTGAATGTTTCGGTGTTGTGGCTGAGTTCAGCACGGTGTTTCTGTTTGGTTTGGTAGTTGAGTCAGACTCGTCTGTAGTCTGATATTCTATTTAGTTCTGTAGATCTAGATGAGTAGGAGATCTATAGCTTAGTAGTTTAGATTGTTTGTAGAGCGAGTATCCCGATATATATATACTTGGGGAAACTCGAGGAATTTTATCTAGAATTTAGTCTAGATAGATAGAATTGTTTGATTGAATGATTTGGTTGCTATGGTTGCTAGCATATGGATGATAGTAGATGCTTGTGTTTTGAATTTAAATCTTTAATAAGATTATTAAATTACCTTTGTTTAAATTTCGGGGATGAAATTATTTTAAGGGGGGAGGAATGTAATATCCCGGAAATTTTAACAATATCAATTTAATAATCTGTTGAATAATTAAATTGATATGGATAATCTTTGATAATAAGATTTGAATTTAATTTAATAATCTGATTAAATTAGTATTAATTGGTAATTTTATCTTTTAAAAAGTTAATAAGATATTTCTATTTGAATATATATATTTATTTATATATATTGTAAATAGAAGCTTTGGTAAATTGGGAATTTATATTTAATTGAATGAATAGTTATATATGTATATATATAACTTAACTTTTAAATTGAATCTTAGGATTTAATTTAAATTGAAATTGAAATTTAAGTTTTGAAATTCAAAAGAATAAATATTTAGAATTGTTTTGGATTTTAAAATATTTGTATAAACTTTTATTTATAAATATAATTAGCTTTTGTTTTTCTTTAAAAAGTAATTATATATATATAGATAAGTATTTAATAAATAAGAAAAAGGCATTTATTTACTTTTAAAATAAATAAAAATATGAATAATTACTTAAGAGACATATGTCATTTTTCTAAGGCTCCATTTTAACATGTGTAATGTAAGTAATCAATGTAATGACAAGTGTCTTTTTATTTTCTTTTTCTTTTATTTTTATAAATCACAATTTACTTAGATATAAACATTGGCACCTCTTTATTTCATTCTTTCTAATTTCCTTTTCAAAACAAAAGAAACTCAAAACCTTTCCTCTAATACAAATCTGATCTGTAACCTTTCTCTAAGCAAAAATCTGAAATCAATACTCAAAACTCCTCATAAAAACCACAATCTCAAATCAATTTCAAAGCTTGCATGTTTAATTTGAACATCTACAACTTAGCTTTTAAAATTCCAAAAGCATGCAAATCATTTTTCTTCAATCTATGAAGTATCCTCAAAATCAAAAACCTGTAAATCTTCTTCAACCAGAAATTTAATACCCTGTCTCATTTTCAATACCAAAACAAAGCCTTGCAACATTTTCTTTTCAAATCTGGAATCAATTCGAGAAGCCTGTCTGCATTCATTCTTCAAATCTGGAAGCAACATGCATATAATTCAAAGCAGTTTAGAATTAAATTCAAGCCTGCATGCAAGTTTCAGTAGCAATCACTCAAGTTTTAAATCAAATTCAAAGGATTCCAATTTCAAAGCAAACTAGCAAAATCAAGTTTTCTCTGTCAAAAACTTTTCAAAATGTGCTCTGTTCATCTTCTTTGTTTCAGGTGAGTAACACTTTTGAAAACTTAAATATGGTTATAAGTTTTACTGCATATGATGAATGTTTGAAGTAAATTATGTTTGCATATAAGAATGGATGTTGATATATGTGAAATGGCTGAATATATATATTTCCTCAGTTCTCTGTTATTTATCAAGTGAGTAAATCTAATTTTAAAAACAGTTTTAAAATTGTTATTGTGTCTTGATATGCCTGATAAATGTCACAGTAAAATGATATGCAATGATTACTTGAATAATTGGATGTGAATGGATGTTTAGATAAGAGTTTGTTATAAAATATCTGTGCATATTGATGTTCATGCTCTCTGTTATTTTCCTGTGAATAAAATTAAAACATAAATCAGTTTTAATTTGATATATATATATGTAGTATTGAGATGAATCTAGTAATGCATGTTTAAAATTATGTATGCATGCTTGTTAAAATCTGAATACCTGTCTATATGAATGTATATATTGGTATGTATGATTATGATCAACTCTGCTTACTTTCTAACAGGCCAAATATTGAACGAAACTAAAAATTATCTTCAAGTATCTTTGTTAGGCTAAAGTATTCAAACAAATGTTGTTTGTTTGAGCATAATTAAGTTTTAAAATTTTAAATTATATAAATTAAGTTTGAAACTCTCTGGAAAATGAAAAATAACAGTGGAAGTTTAGAATTGGGTTAAAATTTAGTGAAATGATTTATTAATTCAAGTGTATAATCTGATTCATCCTTGAGAAATAGAATTTTTAAAACTTAAATCTCGATTTTTAGTTATATATAGAGGGTGCAGTTCAAAGATGATCAGAATATGGTTTATGGGCTATTTCTCGTGATTTATGAATTTGGGGTAGTCGTGGTTTCTGTAGGAGTTAGCTTGTCAATCGGGAATGTCGAGAAAAATGGTGGATGGATTTCTCGAACGTCGTGATGGATGAACGAAGTCAAGATAGGGTTTTCGAACCTGTTTTGGTCGTAGTGTTTCTCGAGATGATTTCTTCATCAAAGCTGAATCAGAGGCGATCGGACTAAAGGGAAACGACGTGTGGTGTCGTGGCGGAGCTAAGGAGGGAAGCGCGTGATCTCTAGCGATCGTGGGTGGCGAGGCGATCGGATTTTGGTTGTCGAGGTTGGGTTCCAGAATCGATCGAATAGCTCGAATTCGAATTCTAGTCGAATTCGACAAACTGGGTGGTCAGGAAGCACGTTTAGGTTGTCGTCGACGTGGGGATGATCGTGGCGAAGGTCGGAGTCGTTTCGATCGGTTGTGCACATGCACCTGTGCACGTTTTGAGTTGTTGGGTTTGGCTGTGGAATTTCGTCTTTGGGGAAGAAGAAGAGCTCGGGTTGCTCGCGTAAATGACTCGAAGCAAATAAGATTTTGACTCAGGGGAAAATCGAGTTGTCTCGGGAAGATTTAGTAATTAAAGCCTGACTTTGTTTTAAATTCAAATTGAGTTTTAAACTTTGAAAACAGGATTTAAACCCAGTTTTAAATCAAGTTTTCATTCAAGTTCGAGTTTAAAATTTGTATCCTAGAATTTGAGATAAAATAAGTTTATAAATTATGATGTTTAAACAAATTTAAAATGTTTAAAGTATAAATTTTAAAGGATTTAAATTTAAACAAATTGGTTTAAAATCTTTAAAGTTAAGTGTTCTTAACATTTGATTTAAAAAGATTTTGTATATTTGATTTAAATATTGGTTAAAGTTAAATTGTAATCTATTTTAAATCTTTTTATTTAAAATGAATTAAAAGAAAGATTTTAAAGTAAAATGTTTTAAAGACTTTTGAAAAAAAATAACTAAAGTAGTTAAAGGTTAATACTTTAGTTCAGAAAGTGATTAAGGTTTAATTTTATGGAAGTAATTAAATAATTAATTACTTAAGGTAATTAATTAGATAAATTTGATGAGGTTAATTTATTAATTAAATTAAATTAAGATAATCAATTGGTGATTGATAAGTATAATTACTTGGATATAATTAGTGAAGTGTAATTACTTAGGAAGTAATTAAAGTTAATTGTGGATGTAATTAACTGAAGATGATTTAATACTAAAAGTAATTTGAGTTTAATTACTTTGAATAATTAATCAAGGGATTAATTAAGAAATTAATTAAGGAATAATTAATTTAGTTAATAAAGTAATTAAGGGTAGTTAATTACTGAATGAGATTAATCAAGAGTGATTAATAAATGTTGTTTAATTAAAGTTTAATTACTTAATGTAATTAATTTAATTTAAGTAATTAATTAATTTGTAATTAAGGATCATTAATTAATATAATTAATGATGTAATTAAGAGGTGATTAATTAATGTAATTAATTAAGGATTAATGTAATTAATTATAGTTGATTAACTTAATTAATTTTAGTTAATTAATTAATGAAGTAATTAAAGGTTAATTACTAAAAGTGGTTAAGAATAATTAAGTTAAGTAATTAATTGAAATAAAATTACTTGGATGAAATTAAAAGATAATTAATCAAAGATGATTAATTAAAATGAATTATTAAAGGATAATCTATTAATTAATAAATGGTTAAGTAAGAAGGATTTATAAAATAAAGTAATTAATTTAATTCACTTTAAATTAATTAGAGATGATATAAATCATTACTTATGAATGAGTGATAGTATTGAATACTTGACTTTGATTGATATCTCTGATGAGATATATGCTGTGTGATATGGATGTTAGTTGAATTGTATGGATTATCTGATAATGTTGATTATCTGTTGTAAATTATCTTTCTTTGTATATAAAGATAATGAATTAAATTGTTTTAACCTTTAAAACAACTTGGCCTTAAAAGATACGCTTTGGATTTCGATGAGACCGGGATCGGGTTTCCGTATACCGGATTTCCAGGTCTGGAGACCCGAATACCACATCGATCCAAATTAACGATAGGTCGTGAATCAAGTGAAGATGAAGATTCAGAGTGCAAGGGTTATTGTCGTTAACTCTGAGGGTGATTCCAAAACGAGTGTAACGAGATAATGCCTTCGGTTTCGTTCGAACCCGGAACGAACTTGTATGGATTGAATGCTTTCAGCACATCGTCAGGTGGACGATGAGCATTCTAAGATAGATGTGTTCTATTTAAAAGTAATCGTGACCTCAAGCCTCACAAACCGGGAATGGCTAAAACAGGGGAGGTGCAGCAAGGTTAGTGGGTAGCACCCAAGTAGGACAAGGTTACCTCTGTCTAGATGTCCCTTTCTATTTCGACTTAGTGGTGCGGTTGCTGATCCCAACCGTGAGGTATCTTGTGCGGGAATTATCCAGTAAGGGATGTTCCGGCCTTGTGTTGCAGGGGATTGGGAGTGATCCTCGGTACGGTGATCTAGGCCACGTACTGTGATGGGCGGTACCCCGGTAGCCCTGCCATTGTATGGAATCCAAAATCCAATAAGTGCCAACGGTTTTGATTGTATAACCCACTTTGTGGCTAGTATGCTGGAATTTAATAATGTAACAATTTCAGCTATTTCATATTTATTTGAAAACCCTAGACCCTATTATAATACAATCGAATTTCCTATCAAATGTTTTGGTTAGCGTAAGGTAAAAACTTACCCATGTTTATTTGTGGGGAGTCTTACGTGATACCTTTTCTTTCGAAAAGGTTTTGAAGTTAAACAAGTTTAACCTGTTACTCACACCAGACCCATGTCTGACCCAAGTTGTTTATTTCTATTTTATAAACTCTTGGGTACTCAAATTTTTACGAGTAGCCAAGGGTTTCAGGTTAGCCTTGACGAATTATGGAGGAGCAATGGAGCAGGAGGCTTCAGCGTTGTAGATATAGATAGTAGTTTCCGCTGTGTTGATCTTGTTTAGATCTTTGTTTTGTATTGAGTTGTAATAACTAGACAGATGTTTATAACTGTCTAGTATGTGATGTGAAATCTGTGTAACTCTGATAGATGATGTATATGATACTATGTAATAGTTATGTGATATATTATATTTTATTCCGTTTCCGCTGTGAGTATTTGTGTTTGTTTCTTTTCTCTTCTTCTCTTTTCTACTTCTCACCCCTTTCTTTCTTATTAGCGATACGACTTTCTATGGAGAGAAAGTCGTGGTCGTTACATAAAATGTGTTAAGGGGGATAATGGTAACGCCTTAACACTATTTTGTTATTTTATATTACCGATAGACATTATCTACTTATCGTACACTACTACATAGTAGATAGTTTAACGGATCCTTAAAGGATGGTTATTCCAAACATCCTTTGAGTTACTTGTATTTCAGTTGCTATTTCACTTGAGTTGGATTATTGATATAAGAATGTTAATCCTGACTCGAGTGTTTTGTGTTTTGCTTTACGCTCGGGTCAGACTGAGTATACCAGTATTCAAGACTCACCTTTGGAGTTGGAGCTTCGCTTGGAGATCCAGCTATCTATCCAGCTTTCAGATATCCAGTTGATTCCAGTGATTGTATTCTGATTCTTGTATGTGACTATTGTATTCGAGACTTCTGCTGTAACTTATTTAACTCTGATATGTATATAGTAGCTTCATGAACTACTATCTTTTGTTTCCACTGCATTTATATCTGTGTCTGTGATTATTTATTTACTGTATATGTTCAGTTTTGCCAAATTTAAATTAACAATTCGGTATTTTGAATTATTCAAGTTCGACATGTGCGGATGCGAATAGTCTAAAATAGCGGGTCGTTACAATTGGTATCAGAGCTTTGGTAGCTCTAGGCAAAACTTAGCATATAGGGTAAATGTATTTACAGAATCACTTCCATTCGAGTTGAATCTCTCCCTTTTGACTCGATTCCTTTGAATTTTGGAACATTCCTTGCGGTTCCGAAATTCATTCTTGTCCCCCACTATTCGTATTCTTCTGAATTCTGGAGTATCACATAACTCCACTTCGAATGATCTTTATAATGAGTTGGCGGTCCCGCCAATCTCAAATTGATTTGTAAGGGGGTAAAACTCTTTTACGATAGC
Organism: Allium fistulosum; assembly: GCA_030737815.1. Lineage (NCBI taxonomy): Eukaryota > Viridiplantae > Streptophyta > Magnoliopsida > Asparagales > Amaryllidaceae > Allium > Allium fistulosum. Next base: position 1,287,080,285 of record CM060904.1, read on the forward strand.
ATCGATTCACCGGAGATTTATATATCCTCAGTTTAGATGCTAACATCTTTGGTTATGCCTAATTCTATCTCTTGAGATCAATGTCGATTTGCCTCGGAATTCTACATTGATCTTATTCTTAAAGTCATGGTTGACCCGGTTAAGGTTGTCTACGATTTATATAAATTTATCAATCTTCCTACTTTGTTATTAATCATCTTATCTTTGTTTCGAACTTTTCTTCGAATCAAAATTCCCTTTGATTTGAGTCCATCAAATTTGAAACCCTATCCTTATTTTGGAAATTCATTCCTGTATCGTCGAGCAAAGAAATGTATTTGTAATTAATATTAAAATGTTTTATATATTGTGTTGTTGGAGTTGTTGATGTTGATTTGGGTTTTCGATCGATTCGTTTGATCAAGGCTATCGATAGGATTTCCAAAACACTTGAATAGAGCAAACTGACACAATATTATTTTCAAAATTTGGTAAATTGAATAGATTCGTATGATTATATTATATATATATATATATATATAAGTATAGGATTTTCTGGAATTAAATAGTTAATTAAATTGGTTGTTTGAAATGATAATATTTGATTATCATTTATTGTTCTAAATGAATTTATAAATATGGTTTATAAATTGATTTGGAATTTAAATAAATTTAAATCAGGAAGTTGAGAATTTAATTTCCGATGATTCCAAACTCTGGTTTTAAAATTTTAAATGTATATTATATAAAGTATTTTCGAATATAAATGATTTTCAAAGAATTTTAATGTTTAAATCAGTACTCTTCTCTTTTGTCGCTGGAAAATAATTTCGGGGATGGCGGCCGCATCATCGACATTCATTTTTGAGTTTCGATGTGAAGAGACCATTCAGTAGCTTTGCTACACTTTGTTTGGAAATTTAATTTGATTTGAATTTCTGTGGTATGATCTGATTTATTATATATATAAAGATTTAATTTTGATCTGATATATACTATATATATTTATCTCAAAATTGTTTGAAGTAAATCGGGGATTTAAATTCTTAAGTTTATGATTTAAAGATGATTTTAATTATAATCTGATGTCAAAAAAAAATTTGGATAAATATTTAAACTTGAAATAATTGAATTTGAAAATTTTATTTGTATAGTACTAAATTGTATTTCAATATAACTTACCTAAATTATTCAGAAGTTAAAATGTAATTGGATAATATACAATATAAAATGATTTTATAAATAAAATTTGAGTGTTTATAATAAATGTTATACACTTAGATTTTAATTATAAAAAAAATGCTAATAAAGATGATAAAATAATAAGTTAATTGAATGAGATGAATATAATAAATTTTGTTCTGAAAGAATTAACAAATTGAAATTAGATCAACTTATGGAAATACCTTAAATTTAAACCAATTATTGAATATAAATTAATTTAAATTGAGATTTATATGGTTTAAATTAATTTATATGGTTTAAATATATGTAATAAGATATATTAAGTGGAATAAACATAATAATAATTTGGAATAAAAGAATTAAATTTGTTGAATAAAATATGAGTACAATAAATGATTATACAAATTGATGATTTAGAAATTGTTAATTGAGGATGACTAGATAATAAAATAATGAATTTAGAAATAGATAGATTGATTTAACTTAAGTGAACTCAAAGGGATTTAACCAAATTGTTAACTATTAATTAGTTTAAATTGAAATTTATATGGTTTAAATTAATTGTTTTACTTGTATACCAATCTATTTTCTTCTGGTTGTTTCTATTCTCCTACCTCCTTCCTTTTCGAGGACGAAAAGTTTTGAGTGGGGGAGATTGTAATGACCTGTATTTTTAACGCTTTAAAAATACTAAATTAAATAAAATTTTAATTTAAAAAATCCTATAGAAATAAAATTTTACGATTTATTAAATGGAAATCTCTTTGTATATAAGTTACAAATCCAAAACCAATTTCGATAAGACCGATAATGTAATAAATATTAAAAACGTAATGTAATAATATGAAATAGTTGTAACCAATAACAGAAACCAAATAATAATTTTAACGTAAGAAACGTGCGTTTTGCGTTAAATGAAATTTTCGTTAAATAAAAATAAACAATAAAATTTCGCAACGAAAATTCGATATTTAAAATGCGTCTATTTAAACATAGGAAATTGTAAAGTTTCGTCAAAAAATATGAAAGTAAATTTCAGTCACGTCATTTCGGTTTAAATCAGTTAAAAATGTAATGAAAATAAAATGTTTTCGAAACCTAAATATTTTTACATAGAAAAATTCTAAATCATCTTCTGAGGAAGACGTCATTTTTCGTTTTTCCAAATTCGGACATCTTTAGCTCCATCGATCTTATTTTTCAATGTTTTTGCTGCATTTTCCGCTAATAGAAAATTCGAATTTTTGTAATTCAATCGTACCACTGATACCCGTATGCCGTTTTGATCGTCTCGTCATGCTGATCTCTACGGTATATTCGATTGTCAAAATCGAAGTCCGGTGTACGTTGCACTTTGCAAAACGCCTTTCGTATTGGTACACGTTCTTGTTTTTTTTTGGTTCTTGCGTCTATTTAAATTTCCAAAGTGTAAACAGATGGCCTTAGCTTTTATTGTATACAGATATCAATGTTGACTCTTACGATTTTCTATATTCAATAAATTAAACTTGCGGTTCATTTTCATTCACACCGTGTAAACATGTTCGTTCCTTACTTTAGCCTCTTCATTTCTATCGGTTTCAGTTGAGCATTTATGTTATAAAAGAAAATTTGTGAAGTCTGTACGTCACTTTTCCCTTCAGCCTTCTCTTCTCCTCCTTCTCTGTTCATTTGCAAACCAAAAAAAACAATTGTTCAAAGAAGGTGACAACACATTCTATTTTTGGATACGCATATATATTAAGTCATGCCCACTTGTTCACCTCCTCCATGCTGCAGCGTTCCATGTTCGAGCCGATCCTCTCTCCTCACTCTGGCCTCGTGCGAGTAGCGGCCACTAGGCAGGACCCACCGCCTCAATAGCCTCCCACCTTCGCCTATCCTTACCACCAACACTAGAACCCGAATCAGCCCTCCGCCTAATCCCGTACTCCTCCAATGGCCGAAGCTGTGCAGCCGGCCACCTCTTTTCTTCTCTCCCCTCTCTAGTCGAGCGCAGCAGCTCCGATGCAGCCACACTCACTTCCACCCCTCACTTCTAATCACAGTTGAGACCTCAGCCTTCCACCTCCAATGCACGCATCATTTCCCGACTCAACCTGGCATCCGATCCACCTCTGACCGGCTTCTACCACTTCGACATCCCCATCGCCGAGGCTCATCAACCTGTCTCTACCCTCCTCCCACTCGTGTTTATATGTGTCATCAACCTATCATCGACGTTCCTCTACCACTCCCACATCGTTTTATAAGTGTCAGGTTTGATTTTTTTTTAGTTTGATATATATGTACAGTAATATATCATAAGGAATTGAGATAGTGTTAGTAGTATATAGATGGTTGTTAAGATATGTATAAAGTTATGCTAGTACATATTATATTGCTGGTAAATGTTAGTGTATATGTTTTGGTTCCTATAATTTTTTATTTTTATTTTTTTTAGTAAAGTTTCTGTGTTGCCTTTTGTTAATATATAAATTTATACAATATGTGTTTGATTTCCTTATATATATATATATATATATAGAGTTTGACTCGAGTATAATGTATATATAATAAGTTTTGTGTTTTCTGGGGTAGTTCAAATGTAACATATGTATTTGTTTATTAAATATTATTTTAAAACTGTTATATATATGTATGCTGAGTTACATATTTTCATACTCGGTTGTTTTTTTGAATGGTAGGCAAATGAAAAGACTTCATATTAGTTTACATTTTAACTTTATTATTGACTTTATATATAGTACTCTGAGACTTTACTGTTGTATATACCTTATGCAATGATATTTTACATGCTTTAATATAGACAACTTAGATGGTTTTGGTATTCAGTTTAGAAGAAAATGTATGTAGTATATATATGTTATAAGTGTTATGCATACTGTAACCTTTATATATATGATATATATATATGCTGTTTATTTGTATAAGTTATAAATAGTTATATATAATAAAAAATTCGTAGTTTTAACAATTTTGTTATATGGAATAAAGTATATTTTGTTTATGAGATCTGGAAATTTGGATAAGAATATGTAGAAATGTCAGTAATACGTATGTTAGTACATACACGTGTAAATATATACGATTTTACTTAGTAATTGCTTGTATATTTTGATTTGTAATAATAGTGTTTAGAAATTTACGTGCATGTTTTAATTTAAAACAATGATTTTGAAACATATATATATATATATAGATATATATATATAGTATATATATAAGTTCACCTATACCATTCATTGCTATAGATCCTGTTCTGATTTGATTTTGGCAATTCTATTTAACAGCTTTGCTCGTCGATTCGTGCCAATCTAGTTTATTTCGGAAGTCGTGCTTGCAATTCGTAACTCAACTTTGTTGTCTATTCATCTCTCTAGCTTCGAAAGGTGAGCAATCACTCACGATTAATGTTCTTTTATTTATTAAATTTGATTTCAATTGAAACGACAATTGAAATATGCTGCTGTTAGTTATTCACTGTTATATATGTTATTACCTGTATCAGTTCACCTGTGACATCTAACACCATAATCTGTTATTTAAACAATGATAATTCAGTTTGGTTGATAATTGATTGATTGTTTGACGTTGACATTGGATGTTAAATTGTTAATGTTGTAAGTGATAAATAATTTGAAATTAAAATTGACGTAGGATAATTAGATTTGATATATGTGTTAATTGGATTGATGACATTTGCATAATATGACCCCTTTAAATGTTAAATAAATTGACACGTAGTAATAGTGTTAACCACACCTTGAACCATTTAAATGTATGTGTATAAAATTGGTGTTGTATGAAATTGAATAATAGATACCAAGTGAAGAACCGTATAAAGATTAGTGTAATAATCTTTAATCTACATGAAATGATAGTGTAGATTCTAGAAATAATTATATTAATTTGCATAAACAACAAATGTAAATTAATACGATTATTTCGGGATTATTTGAATTGATTATTAGATTGATATCGATTGTTGTTATTGCTTGTTTATTTACTTTGACACCATCCCAGTTATCACACTGCAAGTTCCCTTTGCTATGCTTTGATTTTAAATTGAATTGGAATCGGGTTGAAATGATAAATACCCAAATGAACTTGACCTAGGATAGAGAATTAAATAAAAACTGATTGGTCAATACTTTGATTTAAAAATAAAATGAAGATTTTATTTTAATAAATAATATGGTTTCGAAATGAAGTTGGAATTTGAATTTTAAATAAAGGAAATGTTAATATTTAATAATCTGAATCAAAATATTAACATAGTAGTTGATGAAAGAACGTTGTTTTAAAATTTGGAATTATTAATAATTAAGTTTGAAATTATTTAATAATTAAGTTTTGAAATTATTTAATAATTAAATAAGATTGAATTATTTAATAATTAAATAAAATTGAGTTCTTTGTTAAGTGAAATTGAACTTCTTGAATAAGTGAAATTAAGTTTCTTTATAAATTGAGTTTTGAAATTGTAACTAAGTAAATAAATAAGTGAAATTTAATTTTCTTTAATAAGAAATAAAATGTGTTTATTGAAATTAATGTAAGACTTGAAATGTAAAGAATATGATTTGATGAATTTAATTTAATGCTATTTGTAAGTTTTGATACAATGGAGTTGAACTTAAATAATTGATTTAATAAATTGGAAGTTAAATAGAAATTGTTTTGAAGGATAAATTTACTTAACGAATATTGAATGAAATCGATAAATGAACTTAAATTGATTTGAATGTAGATTAAATCATTTTAAATGATTTCGGAATGAAACTTATATACGAATTTAAATGAATATTGGAATGGTTTTAAATAAAAATCGAAATTGTATTATAAGATTTCAAATGCTAATTTGTAAGTTTTGAAACATAAATTATGGAAATTGATTTAGAAAGACAAATGAAGTGTTGGTTTACAAATTCTATTTGAAATTGAATTTGATTTGGTTTTGAAATATATTAAGCGACCAATCGGTGTAATAATTACGAAAGTTATTAAAGAGACCGGAATTGGTTAGGGACATACTCTCTGTCTAAACCGAAAACCACTTTAATAACTATACGCGGAGTGTGATTCGGAATGAAGTGGTTGGAATGATGTACGTGATGACTGAAGAAAGAGAACGATAATGGATATCCTTGACACTTGTGTCAAATTGGAAATGACTAAAACAGGAGCCGTGCCGGGCGAAATGGGGTCAGCTACCTCGAGCGAACACACTTCTTCGAAAACTACTCATTACTTGTTATCGATTGGTGCACCCTTGATTTGGGAGTGTTGTTTCGAGGTGTTGCTATCGCTGCGGCGATGCGTTCTCACCAGTCCGGATCAGGCAAACGGTAGTTTCACTACCTTGGGTATTGCCTCATGTACCTTGTCATACTTGTATCCATATACGCGACCACTACGATTTGTTTTGTGTTATACCTATGGAGTACTCCCTGATATCCCACTAGTTTACGGTGGAGTTTACAGTGTTGTATAGACTATAACGCTTATATAAAATGTGTTAAGGGGGATAATGGTAACGCCTTAACACTATTTTGTTATTTTATATTACTGATAGACATTATCTACTTATCGTACACTACTACATAGTAGATAGTTTAACGGATCCTTAAAGGATGGTTATTCCAAACATCCTTTGAGTTACTTGTATTTTAGTTGCTATTTCACTTGAGTTGGATTTATTGATATAAGAATGTTAATACTGACTCGACTGTTTTGTGTTTTGTTTTACGCTCGGGTCAGACTGAGTATACCAGTATTCAAGACTCACCTTTGGAGTTGGAGCTTCGCTTGGAGATCCAGCTATCTATCCAGCTTTCAGATATCCAGTTGATTCCAGTGATTGTATTCAGATTCTTGTATGTGACTATTGTATTCGAGACTTCTGCTGTAACTTATTTAACTTTGATATGTATATAGTAGCTTCATGAACTACTATCTTTTGTTTCCGCTGCATTTATTACTCTGTGTCTGTGATATGTGATTATTTATTTACTGTATATGTTAAGTTTTGCCAAATTTAAATTAACAATTCGGTATTTTGAATTATTCAAGTTCGACATGTGCAGATGCGAATAGTCCAAAATAGCGGGTCGTTACATATATATTCCTTGAAATATTGTTTAAATTAATACAACTAACAAAATGAGTTAGGCAACTACAGGCAAGCAGCTTGTCTCCGTGTTTTGTTTCCCATGCTTAATATAAGAAATAGTTTTCCATGTGGAAATGTGCAGCGTGGAAGTATGTCCTCCTGAAAATGTTAAGGTTTGAGGTGTTATACCTAAATAGACTCTGATAGATGAGAAGACAACCTAATATAGAGAACACCTTTTCTACTTTGAGCACTATTTAGAAACAACATGGTTGTTAGACAAATTAAAGTTAAATACTTGCTAAATAAAGAGTTACCATGTACTGCTTGTTATTTCTATATGCAACTGTTCATGGATTCCATTCTGAAGATACTGCACCTTGTCAGTGAGCATTTGCTGAAAGAGTATCAAAGATTTTACATGTAAATTTAACCAAATACTGCCATGAACTCATCCCCTTTTTAGAAGAAACAAATGGGCATTATGGTATGATATATATTGAAATTCCAAATGCATGAAATTTCACAATATATAGTCCATAAGTGGTACAATATATATCGTAAACAGAACTTTAATAAGAATTAGTAATCACACAACTGCTTGTGTTAGCGAATCCTAAACCAAACATGTACTATGTAAATACTTCATAGAATCTCTTTTTATGGTAATGTAATATAACAAATGTGTTGTTTAAAACAATCATAAATTGTTTTCAAAATTTTGCAAAACTCAACAACGAACTGGTGAAACATATACTGTAATGATAAAACTTTTAAATATCCATTTGTTAATAATCCTAATCAAGTAATTTTTTCTTCTTTCTTTTTAAGAGTATAAAAATGGTTAGATTCTCAAAAATAAATAACGAACGGTGGATGGATGGAAATATTGAAAGCGGTTTCAGTACAACAATGAGTAAGTGACTTATTCTACCCAGTAAAGAGTAACAACTATTGTTTTAGTGGGCCACTTAAAGGGTAACAACTATTGGAAGAATGGGCTGATAATTGTTTAGTGGGCTGCTTAAAGTGTAACAACTATTGGAAGAATGGGCTGAGAATTGTTTTAGTGGGCTACGTAACAATAGATCATAAGTAATCTAAAGATTCAAATAGCACAGTCTTCTACGTAAGAACACAAAGATCTACCGCTGGCTTTTATGTTTATAATTATATATCTACATGACACTGACTTATAAAATTGTATTATAATTCATGCACATGTGTAAAAACAATTTGAACATATACTGGGTTGAAAACAGAGCTGGTAATGGCAAAATCTTACATTTACAAATTGAATAGAAAACACCGTAATAGTGTCCGCATACACATTAATAATATGTATATTCAAAAGAAATATTAGACATTAATGGTAAAAATAACAAAGTTTAGTGATAATAAGATAAAAAAAGTGACATAACCTCCATAGACGATAAATAGTAGTTTTCCTGTATGAGATGAACATTTTTTTAAACAAATTGAGCATACTTGTTATATATACATAGGGTAACTCATTGTATTTAATAGAAATGAAATAATGCTCGGCCTAGGTTTATGGTATTTCAATCGAGATGAAATATCTTTGAAGATAAACAATACATAATCTTGAAAGGAAATCATCGTTTGTTAAAAATTTAAATGGAACATATAATTTTGAACATATTGGCTACCAAAATAAAGCATGGTTTGTACATGTTCACATAAAAATATAGAATTTTTTTAACATACTGACTTTCATAATGGACCAAGGAATAGATCTATTCAACATGAAATTGCAACTCTGAGCATCAACCTAGTAGAATGCAGCAACCACTTTCAGTGCAAAAATCAACATCATTTATATGTCATCCCTGCAGAAGAAGCATATTTAAATGCACCAATAAAATCATTGAATGAGTTAAATGAAATGTTAGTTCAATTTTAAACTAAAATTTTTGGAACTAGAAGTAGAATTAAATTACCTGTTACAAATTCATCTACCAAATCCGCAGACAACTTCTAAAAAGGACAAAAATTTCAAAGTAAAAAATCAATTTTTTAAAGCAGTAAATCAAAGATTTGCTTACATGAAGGAAGTTGAGAGAAGATGCCTGTAGCAATTCAAAATAAAACATCCAAAAATTTGCATGAATTAGTTTGCTTTCTATGGCAGAAATAGTTAACCTCATAAAAAAATTGTGTGATAAAATAAAACATCCAAAGACATATACTGATATGCACATTTGGCCAATTAAACTAAGCAATCATTACATAATGAAGGAGAATTTGAATAATATTTTGGCAGTTGGTAGTAACAATACAAAACCCAAAAATAAAAATCCTAGGCTAGGTAGAGAAAACTAATTATAAAAGCAAAATCTTGAAGAAATTTAGTGAACCAAGAGAAAACATACACTTTCAATATAACCGTCACAGCGACTTGTCGAGTTGAATATGCTTAATCTTGTCTACAATTGGCTTTCCACATCCATCAATAACATGCATTTATTAACATCATAACTTGAACTGAGATTGCAACTGTAAAGAATAAATAGAAGACGGTTAGTATTAATCTGGCATAATCTTTTCTTTGAACGGACAAAACAATATTAATTAAATATTCCCATTTACAGACAAAATAGCAGCGTATGGAGTAGAAATGGATAACCTTACAGCTAGAAGCAATGTATTACAGCTTGTTTGAACAAAACTAAAATGATGCCATTTTATAAATAACTGAGCGTAATAATTCATACATATTAAAATGTACTAAACCGAACACATTAAACAATTATTATGCAACATTCAGCCAAACAGTTTGTATGCAAACATGTCACCATAAATAAACAGAGCAAAAATCGCATAAAGGAGGTAGTTTTACCATTTTGTGAACAAAATCCATGGAATTGACGACAACCACAGCATAATCTCCATATGCTTGGACAACTTTCTTTTTTTTCTTTTAATACGTATAGGAAGACAAAAACTATGATGAAGGATGTGAAAAAGATTGTGGACTACAGATTATCTTACAAATTAATGCCTGCATATTCAACGCAGGTAACACTCAAAGGTTTAGACTGTACGAATATGGTAAAGCCCATGCTTCCATGCATTTTCCTATTTCTGCGCTTCCCTATTTGGTGACAGAGATTGGAAAGGGAGGTGAGGGAATGAGGTGTGGAGGCAGAGAGTTTGGTGTAGGAGATGTTAAGGACAGTGATGTAGAGCTGCTTGCCGATTAGGTGGATGTGGCGAAAGGAAGTGAGTCGGTGATGTTTCGAATAAGCAAAGTGAAGGGAGAGGGGATTTCAAATGAGAGGAAAGATGGAAGAAAATGAGGGAAGAAAATGTGGCAGTTGCTGAATCGTGGGATAATAATGTTTGCAAAACGTGGATGAGCAGTTTTTGAAAAGACAGAAATATTTAGGTAGTTTTTTATTATTTAGAAGTTGGACTAGGGTATTTTGGGCATTGCAAAAAAGCTTCACTTTGATTATTTGATTCGAGGTTTTGCTTTATAGTATAAGATATATAATTTTTTTAATTTCCGGAAATAATAATGTATATAAAATAATAAAATTTATATTTACATATTTTATATAATAATGTTTGTATTTTAAAATAAATTTTTGTTTTAAAATCATTTTAAATATTATTAAATTAAAAAACTATATTTTGCAACCATGAGCAATATGTTTGTGTGTGTGTGTGTGTGTAAATACATATATATCTATTATCATCCAATGTAGACATCATATGTAACAGCCCGCACCTCACTTTACGCAGATATTGTCCCCAACTTAGTCACCTCCGCCTCATGGGCCAAGCCAAGGTGTGGGGTTTTGTTCCTTAAAAGGCCTTGACATTGTTACGAGGTGAAGGCTTTGGTATATAAGCACCCACTTCATAGTGTTTTTCCACGATGTGGGACTATTATTCCCATTTTGAAGGGGTGTTACAATCTCCCCCCTTTAGAGTCCAATGTCCTCATTGGCTCATGAACACAACACCGCCCAGGCGTCGTGGCTGTAACATGTACAGACCACAATTCCGGTTGGGTATGGCCCTAATACCAAGCTGTGATGCCCCACCCCGAGACCCACATTAACAAAGAGTATTACTAGGTAATACTGTCTGCTAATGTAGAGAATACGGCTGGATAGGAGCGACCATCTATTGCCTTGTCTTAAATATTTATTGAATACATCGACAAATGCTATATAATTTTTTTCTATCTCAAGTGGATCGACATATCCAATAAATACTTAATACAAAGCCATATGTGGCTATAGGATCTATCAGAAGAAAATACAACAACTCAAATGCAAAACACATCACAGAAGAGCAGATAATCCCATATACACACACATATACAGATACATCACATAGTATACAAAATGATACATCACATATGTGGTATGACGACCACAGTACAAACACGAGTCAAAAGAATATACATATCAGAGTAGCAAACCAAAAAGGAATACACAAAAAGCTATAACAAAAAGAGCTAGCAGAATAAGGTCCATGCGGAAGCAGAATAGGCTAAGTCCAAATGTACCTAACCTGAAACACCTCGGTTTGACCGAGTATAAAATACACGGGTCAGTCTAGCTAAACAAATCAGTTAATAAGGATAAGCAATAATATGAGCATAAGGATAATGTGATAATATTCTCGAGTGAGAAGGGACAACTAAAGTGTATGATTACATCAAGTGATAATATGGTATCACTACACAAACATATATTCTCAAAAGAAATAAAATAACCCATAAAATGCTAAAAGTAGCGAGCCTCGGATCATCGACATTCATAAAAAATCAAATATGGTTTAGGAGAAAACCTAAACCCGCCATCTTGGCAAACCCCAAACATGCATAAAGAGATCCCATCTCAAACACGCCATAAGGCAAATATATCTCAAAAGAGGAGAATTAAATCTCAAGTAAACGCCAAAAGGCTAATGTCATACACTACAACAAAAAGGACTTTTTATAGCGTGTAAAAACCGCTATAAAAACTTTCTATAGCGATTCTATAATCGCCATAGATCAACATGTTGTAAAAAATCTGGTAGATACTATAGCGTGTCATACTTGCAATGGAAAACGTATTTTTCTTGCCATCTAAAATAGGTCATATTGGTGCAACTGCTTTTCTATAGCATTATGAAACGTGCTATAGAACTTTTTATGACGCATTTTAGTTGCCATAAATATGTCGACATGCTATATTATTATAGCATTTGAACGCGCTATGGAATCATCGTGTCAACCTTTTATGACACATTGAAATGCTATAGAAAATTCATTACTATCTATTATAGCACCGTCTTATTGCTATGAAAACTATTTACTCTTTGCAAAATATTTTGTATAGCACTAACATGATGCTATTGTATAACAAAGCTGAACAATTTTTCCTTTTATTGCATAGTTAGAACACTATAAAAAAATTCTATTGCACATTTTTTGCTGCCATAACATTCAAAGCTTACAATTTTCAATTCTACTTATATATTATAACTCAAAAAACCACATTCATCACATTAACATAAGTACACAAATTGAGTCATAAGCCAAATCACAAAATATATACATGTATATCCATAATATTTCATACATGAAGAATTAAACATAAATATTTGTGATAAAAATTAAACATAAGTACACAAATTGAGTGTAGCATACCAAAACGATACATACTAAAAATATTTTAATGACCGTCGATAAGCATGACCGATTTAAAGGAGAAAGAGTGCGGCATCATGTATCAACCTCAAAAGCATCATACAACACCTGTGAAGAAGAAACACAAACATACATATGTTAGTCAATATATACAAGTATGTATAAGTACAAAAGATGCATCGCCAAAGACTAAGTTACTGGAACTAGCATAACCCCTATTGAACCTGTTATTATGATCAATCATGCTTTGAAGAATCACACTAAAGACATTTTGCCTGTGATTAATAGAACAAAACAAAACCAAATAGCTAGGTAGGTTAGATAAGTTCAACCATCAAATCCATACACCGCCTTCAACACAAACATTGTGTTTGGATCGGTTGAAGACACACGGTCTAACGCAACTATTTCTCTCTTTCCCGACCAAATAATCAACTTGCATTTACCTTTTTCCATAAAATTCGTACTCTATCAATTAAACAAAAAGGTTATTTTAGTATGTGGTTGGAGGTTACATAATCCAATATAGCAAAAAATGTGGTTGGGGGTTACATAATCCAATATAGCAAAAAAAATACTGCAAATATGGTTTACAGATGGACAAATATGTAGTTGGACATACACATTATGGCATGATTTCATACAATAGTTCAAGTAAAAAAACTGGAACCTGAAAACATGTTTATACATGGCTGTATCAGGGGGATCTTAGTTAACAGAAAATAACATGGAATATATAGTTAACAGCGTGTACAGTTATAGTTAACAAGTATTGTACGTTAACTGTATAAACATGTATAAACATGAATTAACAACGATACTATAACATGGTTGTATTAGGTTCTTACATGGCTGTATCAGGCAAATAACATGTTAATACATGGCCGTATCAGATTCTTAATAACTTTATACTGCAAAGACTCAGTTAACAACAGTACGTTAATTCATGGCAAGATAACATGTTGCATCAGGTTCCATGTTATATTGGAAATCAGGTTCCATTTACTTCTGTTTTCATGTTATGTATAAAAAGTTAGGATGGCTAAGATAATCTTCGTTGTTAAAGCAAATGGATTTATACAGATTTTCATGTTATGTTTAGTTAACAATGATACTAGGGGGGCAAGGAATACTAGAGAATATAATGGTCAGGATCAGGAAACAATACAATACAATAATGAAGATTCATATATTAAAGTTTTCCCCGAGTACTGAATTTTAAAGAACAGCCATAAATCAAACGACAGATATATTGGTGTAATACTTTAATCCTGGTTCTCTCTATGTTGGCATAAATCAAACAATGGCCAAACGACACATGGTACTCAGTGTGTAACTCCCTTGCTCATTTGAAACAAAGGAATCGGCAAACAATGCAAGTGCAACAAATTTCCTACCTTTCAAAGAGAATACAAATGTGCACCTCTACTACTAGTATAAATTGCATATTGTAATCAAAACACTTACATATGTTTCCGCGGCACATGGTAGTACTTCTCCATGTTTTCTTTTATGCCACCACCTTCCAAACTAGCGTTCATGAAATATATTTTTCCGGGTTTTCTAAGGCCTACAAGAAAGAATAAAGATCAAAGGCCTACCAAGAAATATTTTTTCCGGGTTTTCTTTTATGGAGCGTATTTTAGACACCGAATTTTCATAACAAATAATATAAAAGTCATCTTAAGGACAATACTTATATCTTCAACGAAGTGAATCTAGCACCATTACCTATATTTTTACAATCACATGATACTAATATTGGATAAATGACGACTTCAAACAATTAATTGCAGTATCACTATAAAAAAGCAATTTATAATTAGACAGTAAACTATCATTTTCACATAAAATAGAGCTTTACCATTACTATAATCACTTCTCACTTCTTGTTACTCTTTATTTATGCCTAAGAACTACCAATCAATTTGAGACTGGCTAATACAGATTACCAGATAACATGCTTGCTAATGCACAAGGCAGAATGTGATTATTCAAGATTTAACTTTTCTTGCTTTGAAAATTACTTTTAACCAGAGCGAAACACTGCACATAAAAGCATGACTGTTCTGCTATACAAACAGGGCATACATTACAAACTAAGTAGTTATTGTTGTACAATTTAATGTTGAATCGTGCAATAAACAAGAAAGAAAGTAGTTTCGGTGTTAAATAAGGACAAAGTACTCCAAGGAATCTACGTTATACATAAAATATCAATTCCATTTGCTCTTTGTATTTGGAGATCAAAACAAATTGTAATTCAATGGGGAAGAATAAACAAAATATTAGACCATTTATGTAATAAATGAATATACCGGTCATCAAAGTAGGATGATTCAACCCCAAAATATAGGTGGTAAACATAATTGCACTCCACACATGCAAGTAAAAAGTCCAAATCAGATAAGCAAATTTCGTCGAAATGATTAGTACATCTACTGCTGGTATATATCTAGTTATATGTGGGAAAAGATAAGAGTAAGACTTCAGAAGAACAAAATCCGGAAAAAAAATTAGGAACAGAAAATTTACTCTAGAAATTTCAAGGGTTGAATTTACTATTTGTGTTCATGAAGCTAAATCTAATTTGGATGCTTATTCAATAATTATCCAACCTTGAATGCATAAACATAATTCTATTAGTTGACTTTTATAAATAACTCATGATTGCTTTAAGCAAAGATGTGGAAGTTGTGAGCTACGGATTGAGAAAAGGAATCGGTAAACAGGAAGAGAAGGGATCAAAAACTACAAAAATATACATTTGCAAAGAAGGTGCATGCACAAGAAGTGAGCTCAATATGCATGCTCATCTGAATTATAAGGCAAAGAACAACTTAACATGAAAATATGTACAGGTAAAGTATCAATGCAAAAATGCTAGCAGAAATAACTTGTGGAGCAAGTACGATTCTACTTGCTTTATTATCAGCTAGCCTATTATAAGTCATATAAAACGTACTGGGGACTGTAGCTCAATTGCAAGTGTTATTAGAATATTTAACAGTTAACTATCCCTATATTTATATTGCATATCTTCCCTTAGTTGCACTACAAGAAAATGGTTTATTGATAGCATGAGAGGATTGCATTGTAGCATGACTTGCAATCGTTAGCTATTTAGTAGTTGTTGATATAAAAATTATAACCCAGTAACACGCTATTGATTAAAAAGAAAAAGCTAGCGCGTATATTTTTACTCTCCCGCACATATTTCACTCTCTACAGCGAATATCCATTTCACCCTTCACTCCAAAATCCCTAAATTAATCATCAATTTAAAAACCCCTTGCTCGTCGTTCCTCAACTTCCACTACAACAAAAACACCCTATTACAACTGTATTTTTACAACTGTCAAAAAATGCCAGTTGTAATAAAGATTTTTTACAACTCTTTTTTTCAGAAAGTTGTAATAAACATATTTTCTACAACTCTTTTATTTCGCTAGTTGCAATAGATGCCTATTACAACTTTCTTTTTTTACCAGTTGTAATAAATGCATATTTTTAACAACATTTCTTTTTTGTCTGTTGTAATAGATGTCTATTACAACTATTTCATTTGTTAGTTGTAATAGGTGTCTATTTTTAACAACTCTTCTTTTTTGTCAGTTGTAATAGATGTCTGTCGTTTTCCTGTTGTAATAATTATTTAATAATTATAATTAAATAATAATAACTAATAATTAATGATTAATGATTAATAATCAACAATTTATAAAAAATGTTAATAACTAACAATTACTATTAAATAATGATAATTAGTAATTAATTTTAATATATGAAATAATTAACATTAATAACTACTATTCAATAATTAATAAATAATAATTTATTATTATTATTAAATAAATACGAATTAATTTTTAATAATGAATAATTAATATTAATAATTAATAATTATGAATTAATATTCAATATAATTAAGAAGTAATATTTAATATTTAATATATTAATAATTACTATTCAATAATTAACAATTAATATACTAATTAATTAATAATAAATAATAATTAATAAATAATAATTCATTTTTAATAATTAATATTAATAATTAATAATTAAGAAGTAATAACTAATAATAATAATTAAGAAGTAATAATTAATACTTAATTTTTGTTAATTAATAGTTAATAATTATTATTTAGTAATTAATTTTTGATAATTAATCAATAAATAAATAATAAACATTTAATTAATGATTAATAATTTATAAATAATCATTACTATTAAATGATAGTAACTAATAATCTATAATCAATAACTATTTTTCATATTTGATAATTTATTATAGTCAATTGTTTATAATTAGTAAATTATAGTCAATATTTATTAATTACATTTAATAATTAATAAATATAATTAATAAATAATATTAAATTATTAACAATTATATTTTATAGTAATTGCTATTAGTATTTAATAATAAATAATTACTATTAATATTTAATACTTAATTTAACCATTAATAAATAGTAATTATTAATATATAGTTATTAATTAAGAGTAGTATTTAATATTTAACGATCAATAATCAATAAGTAATGTTTAATAGGAAAATATGATGAAAAATAATTTTTAATCAAAAATTACAAGTTTGCAACTTTGCGTCTCTATATGACACACAGCAGCATAAGTTTTCTTTAGGGTTCAAATCCAAATTTTTGGCTTTAAATCGAAAATTTTCACTCCAAACAAAATTACTGCCCTCTTTTCCTCTATAATTTCATTTCCCGCCTGCATCTGAACCCTAAATTCCAAATCAACGTCGATTTCAACCACTTCCTAAAATCAACGGCGACTTCAACCACTTCCGAATATCGAATGTCGACTTCAACCACTTCCGAATATCGAATGCCGACTTCAACCACTTCAACATCGATGCCGACTTTAATTCACCCAATCTCTTGGTCCCCGTACCTCATCGCCAAACTAAGGCCAACCTGAGGCACTGTGTATTGCTAATTGTCTGACCTCATTTCTCTTCCGTCTACTTCTAGTGGTTGTGCCAGCATCAAGTAATCGTTCCTCCCTCTCTTTGCGCTTCTCTTTCCGCCTTTATCCCTGCTTGATTTGATTTTAAATGGCTGATCTGCTTCAACTCTCCTCTTTGTATCGACTGCTCGCTCACCGCTGATTGCTGCCTCATTGGCCAAGATCTACTCTGGTTCAGGTCTGCTTAACAAAAAAACCCGGTAAAATCACAAACCCTTTAATTACTTCATCTGCTATTTCTTTTAGTTTCTTTAATATACAATTTAAATCGACTGTTGCGTTTCCATGTCAAGATTGATTTTCTATCAGATTTTCATATAATCCTGGTACTGCGTTCTATCACATTTTTCTGTCAAAGAATAAATTTTTTAATTCGTTATTTTCTTTAGTTTTGGTTAGTGTTGATTACTGATGATTAGTGCTTATTTAAATTAAGGTTATCGTTTGTTATTAATGAATTTTCATATGATCCTGGTATTGCATTCTACCATTTATTTCACTGAACAAACAATTTTTTTTTTTTTGATTTGATTTTGATTAGTGCTGATTACTGATCTGTTAAGTTAGGATTATCATTTACTTACTAATGATTATGTCAATGTGTGCATGTGATAATTTTTTGGTTAGTAATTGGTGTTCTTCTGTTTGTCCTACATAGTTGTAGAAGTAAACCTGCATATAAGTTGAGTCTACTGAAACATATGGATGTTCTA
The DNA here is from genome assembly GCA_030737815.1 of Allium fistulosum. Lineage (NCBI taxonomy): Eukaryota > Viridiplantae > Streptophyta > Magnoliopsida > Asparagales > Amaryllidaceae > Allium > Allium fistulosum. Next base: position 1,287,098,949 of record CM060904.1, read on the forward strand.
TAATTTTAATATTTTGAGTCTACCGAAACATATGACTGTTCTATAATCTTTATAAATACATATAATGAGGTGTCTGGATATTAATTGCTAACATGTTACAACTATATTGATTAATCAATGACACACCTTTTATTTCTACGGCTATTAAAACTACTATATTGAATCTTTTCTACAATGCTAATGAATGATCTGGATGTAAGTAGTGTGTACTACATAGAATTTTTATTTGCGTTCATTTATTTATTATTTTGCATTCTTTTAGTTTGTAAAGGCATTCCATTCTTCCAGATTGAGGTATTTGGGTAGATAAACAGTTTGCTTTATATTTTGAAAACCTTATATTTAGTAGTTAGTTTATGAGATGTGACATATAGAATGAATTTTTTGGGTTTTATATGTGATTTTAGTGTTTTTTAAAAAAAAATCCACCTTGAGCATTTGTTTTGCATTTTATTACCTGCAATTCAAAATACGTTTACCATATAGTATTTGATGCAATTCATTAATGTTCATAACCAAGTAACTTTTTATGCTTCCTATTTGAACATAAAAGTTCCTTTCTTCCCAGTTTGCAAGACCGTTTGTTGATTTAGATAATCAGTGGTGCAATGTGAATTAATTAATGTTCACCACCAATTCCTTAATGATTTTGAAATTAATGTTTGCAAGGTGTTGTATATTTTAGTCCAGTTTGAGAACATATTTGATACTCGACCACTGTAGTGGATTATGAGAAGTAATTAGCATGGTTTCATGATATGGTAAGAAATAGAAAGTATTTTTGATTTAACTTTATCAATAACTCTCCAATTCTTACCATACTCTAAATTAATTTCCAGAAGATTTTTCATAATAAATGGTTATATATAGTTTTATACTATGATTAAATATGATATTTTAATTCATAAATTAGGCTTTATTATAGGCGTAAGTGATATTTTTTTAGTGAATTTATTATTAAGCTGCAGTATTTTCCTATTCCTATTGTTTTATGAATGAAGAGCTGCCATAGACCTACAAAAACTCACTTTTATTAATAAATTTCATAATTTCATGAAGGTAATGGGTTAGAACTTCATTATGTTGTACGTGCTTGAATACAGTGGTATATGTACTTTATTTTACTTCAAATTACTATAATGGAAAACATCCTTTTCATAGAATTTTGTTGACAAAGCATACAAGTGATTAAGCTCCAAAAAGAAGTCTTTTCTTTTTACGTACTGACGATTATATTTATTTGTTCTAGAATCATGAAATATTCATCAATGGACAGCAGACGTGATACGCCTGAACATTTTCTGTTTGACATTCTACTATGGCTACCTGTAACAAGCCTCTTACGATTTAAATCTGTCCACAAATCTTGGTACGCTCTCATTAATCGCCCTATTTTCATTTCCCAACACTTCAATCATAACAGTGGTAACGAAAATTTTCTTGGCGTTTGCATTGATATTATATACGATCAATGTAAGCAATTTTGTTTGTTAAGCGATAACAAAATTGGCATTTTCATCAAATGGTATAACATGTCTTGTGGATTATAACAGAAATATTTCTTTATGGAACTCTGCAATGAAACAATTGAGATCTCTACCAAAATCACCAGTCCCTTGTCAAGATTATGTTTATACTTTTTTCGGATTTGGATTCAATGTCAAAACCAACGATCACAATTTTGTGAGAACCATGTTTTGTAAAGATCAAGAAACATGATTTTTCTATTATGGTGGTGTCTGCAGTGTGCACATAGTAAAGATCAAGAAATAGCTATATCCTGTAATGCAAAAATGATACATAAGGGTATATAAATTATAAACTATGCTCTCAATTTCCACCTCCTTCTACACTTCTCATGGTGAATTTTCTTTAATAGAATGGACGACTATGTCCTAGAATCTCCAACTTTTACCAATATTTACTGATCACTTTGCTTTCACAAGTAGCATGTGTTTATGTAGTGGTAAATGAAGATTATCATTTAACAATGGAGAATTAGTGTTACTGAATACTAAAGCAATCTTATTGGAAATGAAATGAGCTAAGTATTAAAGCCAAGTTGTTTGCTTACTTCAGCAGGTACCACATATATAGAATTACAAATATCTGTATTTTCTTTTACTGTTTTCTGTAGTGGAAGCACATTTAGAAATGTCTAAAGCTGTGCCTGGTATGCAAATTAGTTTAAACATCCATATACAGTTGTATGATAATCGGATATTCTGGAGGTAATATTGCAAATATTTCTTGGGTTACACTCATTTTGGTTAATTTTTTACTATGTTGTATGATAATCTTTTTTGTTTCATTTATTCTGAAATACTTGGTTGCTTGAAAATAAACTTCCTGTTCAGTTATTTATTATTTATTTAGCTTGTTTAATGATAGGGAAAATGTATATCCCAACAATTGTCAAATGAGAAAAAAATATTGAATAGGCAAGGAGTTAACTGAAATTAACATAGAAAACAATAGTTCGATATAAGCACAGAGATATAAGCATTGTTCTAAAAGACCGAATCATCTTGCAGGCAGAAAGTGGCTCACTGTTTATCGATCGCCATGGCCCTAGGGCCTAAAGGTGACGTTTTATTTTATGAAATATTTTTTCAACGCTGCTACAATTACCCTAGTTTCAAAAGTGAGTCTTTTCTTTGCAATAGCAACTGCTACATTTGAATGAACTCTGATTGAGGGGCCTTCAGATCTTTTTCATAGTTTTGTAAAGAATGACCAAAGACTTTGCATAGATTACAAATACCAGGACCCAAGAATACATAATTTGAACATTAACAATCTTGTCTTTAGAAACTTGAACAGGGATGAACTTGGGAAAAGGTTTCAATGAAATGATGTCTATAACTTTAGCATTTGTATAGCTTTATATTGAAATATTTTGCTTAAGATTTTACACAGTTTTGCTACTCATGATTAAATTTTTGCATTACAGGTAAATAAAGGTTCGGTGAGTGTATATGTCAAAGTGTTACTGTTTCAACTGTGTTGGTATGTTTTGTGCTTTATGTCAGTGTATTGTTTTGGTTTGCATTGATTTGTAATATGACATATTAGTTTGGTAGATAATAATAATGTAATATTTGAATTCCTTATAGTGTATTGTTTTTTTATTCTATTATTTATGCTTATCAGTTTCTTGCTTTACTTGAAAAATATATTCAAAAATTAATTTTTTTTATTTTGCATTCTTGTTACTACAACTATCAATCGCAGTTGTAAAAACGTCTTTACAACTGCCAGTAGCAGCTGTAAAATATCTTTTACAACTGCCAAAAGTAGTTATAAAATAGTCTTTTACAAGTGTTGTAGGCAGTTGTAGAAAGTCTTTTACAACTGCTGTAGGGAGTTGTAACAAATTATTTTACAACTGTCGAAGACAGTCATTAAAAAAGGGTTCTATTACAACTCTGGATATAACGACAGGCGGTTGCCTGTTGTAATAGACCTATTACAACTGTTTTTAGCAGTTGTGAAAAGGTGTTTTTGTTGTAGTGTTCGTTGCTCGTCATTCCTCAACTTCGTTAGTCGCTGCTGCTCCGATTCCTTAACCTCGTCGCTAGCTGCTTCGATCCCTCAACTTCACTACGTAGTGCTTCGATTCCTCAACTGCCATAAACTTTGACCCTTTTTAGGTATATATTTTTCAACTTCTACGTATATCTCCATGTTTGATTTTTCTCGGCCTATGGATAATTGATTTTTTGTGCTGAAAGTTAAGTATTCCTTTTGTTATTAGTAGATAAATTATTGTTTCTTATTCTGTGATATTCGTGCTTAGCCAGTTTAGCTTTAAATTTTTGGTTTACACTATTACTATTGTAGTTAAAAATTTGCTATGGTGAGGAACGGTTAAATTTTTTTGTGATATTCGTGCTTAGCCAGTAGATGAAAGCTACTCATGAAAGATTACTAATGGAAAACAGTTCGAAAAACTGCTTAAATGAATCTTCATAAAAGTAGTTATTTTTGTATTTTGAAAAGGTATTACTAGTTTTCAGCATTGACATAGCTTATAACATTATAGCTTTTGACTATGAACTTACCAGCTAATTATGCAAGTGAAAATATAGTGCCCTGATATCATATACAAGTTATCTTAACGTATGTAAGAAATATTTCAGGCACAATTAAAATATTTTGAACCTAGTCACTGAGTTCTAACAAGGTTGAAGCATAAATTTTTATGCTTATGTGGTAATTAGAAACAATAAAGCCAACAAGTCACCTCATAGCCTTGGGGAGTATACAATCTGAGATCATTTGCTTGCTAGACCTGCTAATGTTTATAAATCTCCTCAGATCATTAATTGCCATTTTGAAAGAACAAGTTATTAGGGTTTAGTTGAATTTTGGGGTAGACGACGATCAATACTTGAACATTACCCTATTTATAATTAAGTCAGTGAGCAAAGATAGGAGGAATCATAATCTTCATGTTGTTTGAACGGAATCTTTAAGTTTAATTATTAAACATTTTAAACTACCTTCAAGATAGACAGGTTAGGTTGCACATAGTTTATTTCAAAGATTGATGGGATTAATATTTGTTATATGGGTCGCTTAACAATTACATTTGTTTCCTTTATAAAGTTGCATAATTAATTTTTTTTTGTAAATGCAACCTCCATAAAAAAGTAAAAGAAAAAATAATTAAAATATAAAAAATGAAAAAACTTTTGGATTTACAAATAACAGAACTCCCAAGTGATTGAGCTTGTGAGCTGCTGGATTCACATTCTTTTGTAGTGATAATATTTATTTATTTATTTTTACACTAATGTTATGATCCATAGATGAATCAGGATCTATTTCACTTAATAATTTTTTATGTCTAAGACGACATACAAAACTAATTACACAAACGCTACACAAACAAATTCAAACACATAATCTTTTTAACATTATCACATAAGCTATGATAATAAATGTGATGAATGAGCAAATGTGGCTGAAACAAGGAAGCGAAGGTAACGTAAGATGGCAAATTATGACGGTGTGTTACCGAAGTTGTTTCACGATATTGGCATGATATTGTTTCACGAATGAATGCTTCAGTTGTACTGAAGTACAACTTGATGTTTAGGTATGCATATCCTTATTGATTGTATAGACAACAAAATGACTCACAATCAAGCTATACCATTTGCTTGTGCTCCTTTATAAGTATTTTATGATTTGACAGGTTGTTGTACAAGTATTTATGGTAAATAATTATCTATATTTTTAGGTATCCATGAGCATGACAAGTTTCAGATGTGCGTGGAGGTTCTATCGGATTAATATGAAGTACAAATGTTACTAGAACTACAAGGGTTGTCAATAGAGGTGAGTTTGCCATTTTGGTTTATTTTCTCTCTTGTTATGGTCTGGAATGATATTTATAGCTAGTAGAAGCTAAATTTTGCCGTTTTGGACATAATACATAAGCTAAGGTTAAATGTATTTGTTCTTAAGGTAGTTCCCATTACTTTAATGTTTTGTCTCTAGTGTTGTTCTTACTATAGAAAGTGACCTATCTTATTGCAAATTAGTGCAATCTTTGTTATGACATGTCTCTTCCTTGCATGTGAAGTTCAAAAGAAATTATGTAAAATTAAAAAGGAAATGCATATTTTATTTAACACTGTTATTTGAATGTTTTGAATGCTGCATAGGGATCAAATCCATCAAAAAAATTGATTTAATTTATGTTCCCACTGCAAATAATCGAACTAGTGCTATATTTAAGGTTATGTTAATTGTCTCTCTTAATTTTAGTTTTCAAGATAGCATTCTGGATTTTTTTAATGGATGTAGCTTATATCAATCCATGTTATTAGTTTAGTAAATTACCCGATATATGCTGTAATTTTCATATATTAATCATAAAAGATGTTAAAAACATAGTAGAGGTGAGTTCATTATTTGTTTTTTCTTCCCTTTTGTTATGGCATGGTATCATATATATAGGCAGATGGCAGCCATATGTTGCTGTTTGGACATAACAAGCTGAGGCTAGATGTATTTGTTCTTAAGGGAGTTCCCATGCCTTCAGTTGTTTTGTCCCATCTTGTTCTTGTTCTTGTAATCAGTGTTTGAAAGGCTCACCATAAGAGGACATACAAGGAGCTAAAGAAAGCATAACCATTTGGAATATTTCCGACTGACCTTCTGACTTGTAATTGAAAATTTGAAATGACTTTATTACTTAAATATTTCCAAGAAAGGGAGATGATACCAAATTCTTGCTTGATTTTCTTCATATTTTGGTAGCAGAGTCTCGAGGCAAGTTGACAACGAATGGTGGATGCATAGACTATCAGAAAAATAAAAGAACCTCTGTTATTTATATATATCACTATGACAAAGTTTCAAAGTTTCATGTTACATATATGACTAATGACTGCATGTGTTATAATATTGCAGGAATGATCATGCATACTATGCAAATTTGCAGTTCTAATAGAGAAACGAAATGATAGAATAGCTGCACCAGAGACATGGATGGGACAATGGAAAACCTTATGAACAGTCGGCTAATGTTGAGGTTCCCATGGTTACACGCTTTATACGATATTATGCTGGCAAGCTGGATTTTCTAATATATTTGTATACATTAATTACCATGCATAAAATATATATAATCCTGTTACCAGGATATATCTTATGTATGTTCTAGGTTACGGGCTGGACTAACAAGATACATGGCCTTGTTGTACCTACTGTGGGCCCCATCATATACAAGTTATGTGTGAGTCGATTATTAATAGATGTTTGTCTCTACTTATCATGTTAAAATCTAACAGAGGCATTATTCTTATTTTACTTCCTCATTTACACAAGGTAGAAGAGTACTCCACTTATTCTTGAGAGCAATGGTCATGCAACAATTATCAAGTAGAATCTTTGGGAAATCAGAGTTAACTCTTATACGGGTTCAATCAAAAAGTGGAAGGTACATTATTGTATTTTATACCAATTAATGCAATAGATATGTTATCCACTCATGTAACCTTGAATATGTGATACCACATTATAATTGTGTTTAGTCTGGTGCAAGTTTAATGTGTGACCAATCTTTGAATAACTAACCATTAAGCATTAGACATTAAGTATGGTTGTTCACAGTTTAGTGACCCATCAAAATAAATATCATGTTAATCTCGTATATTCAAAAGTTAAATATGATAGATAAATTGATTGTGGAAGGAAGCATGATAACAAACCAAGATAAACTTCTCTGCTTATGGAGAACATTAACCGATAATGATAAAGGAGGCGGACAAAAATAGCTATGCCACTAAGTGGAAAGATGTTTCACTTGATACACTCTCATTCAAAGTCAATGAGTGTTCCATACCCAAACATAATGACAATTCCATTCAAATCATAACTTCTTATGCTTCAATCCCAATCTTTGCAATGTCAAAGCATGTTACACAATATATTGATCTGGTGATGTCATTGTCGAGTGTAAAAATAATCCGAAATAGTGTTTTATTGAGTGTAAAATAATCCCAAATAGTGTTTTACCTCCTCTTCCTCGTGTTGGAATCCAACTCAATGTTGACCACTCTTGAGATCAATTACTTGGTATGGTAAAGGACCATTTGAATGTAATCCAGATAGAAAAGAAGCTGCTCATATTGGCATATATGAAAGTAATGTTGAGGATATGCTTATACGATATCTCTTTTTCCACGTACCAATTCTTTAACCATGTTAGCTTCTATTACCACATTTACGTTCTCCTTATTGGTTAAATAGTGATTAGGCAAAGATAAATATCCCTTAGATTTAGAGTTTTCAATGCACTTTCTACTTTCTAATCAATTTTTATGCCTGCTGAAAACTGAAATGGTTTTACTAGAGGCTTAAATTAAGCTTGAAAAGTATAATGGTAGTTCCAAACTCATGTACTGATTTGTATGGATTAACTACAGTTGCGTTGATTTGTTAAGTTCATAGATTTATGTAGTCCTCATGACGTTAAACCAAGTATGGATTCACAGAGTTATAATATTGTAAATTATTGATGAGATGATTGACATATCAAAGATGGTTAGCACTACCTCAAAGCTAACATTTTATCTCCACACATTGGTTTAAACCACTTTTCCATTGCTGATTGTATGTCAGTGTCAGTATCAGCAGTACTAGATTGATCATATGTTGGTCATGATTTTTTTTTCTATGTTACCGTGATTATGCTACTTTGATGTACACTATGCAAGGGTAGTGCAGCTTTATATGTCATTAAGTTTAGTTTACTTTCCTTGACTGTTTTAAAGGTATTCAAAAACTATCTAACCCCATTTCTAACCGACTTTCAATCCTTTTAATACAGATAGTAGAATTTAGTACCACTATCCCATGATTTATCTTTATCACGCCTGTATGTTTAAATTAAACAATCGCATTCCTCTTTCTGATTCAGGAAAATGGTGAAGTGTAGGTGATCAACATTTTTGAAAAGTTGGTGGGAATTGATACTGTTTTTGAATTCAAGCCAAATATATACGAAATGAATAACAAAATTATATTTTTACCTGCCCGACGAATCACCAAAAAAGCTGCAACCTCTGAAGTTTCCAACGCTATGTCTCAGGTTTATTATCTTTTGTCCTCTACAATTATTATTTTTCCTTTACTAAAGCACTGTAAATCAACATAAACTCTTTTTCAACTAACAATCATATCCATTTTGATGCGTCGGATAACAAATATGACCGAACAAAGTAATCTATTTAAAATGTATCCACCTAGAACAATGATTACTCACCTATTAAATATGATTGCAAGGGAAACGAGTGGTAATCTTTTTATTCCTTCCATCTAACCTTTCCAAAATTGAACCGCATAGTCGATTTATTTATTTGTACAAATATTTCGTTTGTACAGATTAATGACCAGAGCAACGCCGAGGCAATTACTATCCGGAGCACAGTTCCAACAGGGAGAAAGGGGGGAGAAGAGGAATTGTCATTGCTGTATGTCGTCAACCTATCTTACTATTCTTTATTTTCATAACCCCATTAAAATCATGCTTCACCACTTTACTGTCTGTTGCCATTGAACTATCTTATACCTACATCTACCTAATGATGGCAGTATAATAATTTTAATTTACTTAGTACTGTGGTTTACTAACAAGAACAAAGACCATAGTAGGATTTCAAATAGCCCCGTAATATGTTTAAATCGTTACCAATGTATATAAACGGTATTCACAGACTGATTATTTCAAATTGTACAGATGATGCCAGCATATCCAATTATGGTCATACAGATAATAAGGGTGAGGCTTCTCATAATTACAAATAATTCATCATTAGGACGGAAGAGGTACTGTTAAAAAAAGTTTATATATAATGCAAAGTAATATTTGCACAACACATCGAAGTACTCAGTATATAAAAAAAGTTTTTATTCCTGTTGGCTGGCTAACCTGTACTGGGTTAACACATTTGTTACATATGCCTTTTTATTTCTGTGATAACAAAGTTTATAAATTATATTGTGATAACTAAACGATAAATTTGTAATTCACAATTGTTATGCTCAGTTAGAAGAGCATCATTTTTTTTCATACGCAAGCTTAAACGTATTATGATTGAATTTCAAAGTCAATGTGTACAAACCATAGTAGATGTGTACCATACTATAAATATCTATGGTGCTGTTTTTTTACATAAATATCTTCCCATTTATGTTTCCATATAAGATTAGAGTCTTCCTTCTTTGTATATCACCAACTTCTTCAGAACAATTGGGATAAAAATCCTAGTTTAGTTTCATATATCATATTCAACCAGGATGCGTTGCCATTCACTTCTTCATATTACTACTACTATCAACTGAATTATGGCAATTATGCGTGTATTTCATATGATAATTATAACAGCTACTTGGCAAATTCATTTGCATCCCACCTTTCACTAAATGATGGCTACATCAAATTTTTCGAACAGGAAGAAGAAGATAGTGGATCAGTTCCTCGTGTGCGTCGACATATCCAATCAAAGATGAGAGAAAATGTAACTATTGCTTGGAGTTCGATGAGTCGAGATTTGACGATGAGATAAGAACAACCATCATGATCAAGAACATACCAAATAGGCTAAGGTGACATCATTTGGAATTTCTTACTCATATCATTTACCATTGTACGTACATGTATAAATCTTACGGTTGATTTCTATTGTGTGATAGTCGAAGAATGTTGTTTACGCTTCTGGATCAACATTGTGCTGAAGAAAATGCAATGCTTCTGGAGAAGGCTTGCTCTTGTATGAATATGACTTCATTTACCTACGACTGGATTTTTCGTAAATCTTTTATTTGCATTGTTCTAATTTTTTCCCCCGCAAATAAACTGCTTAAGTGATTATAAACTGCAGAACGAATTTCTTTTATAACCAGCTGTATTGTTTATTTTCTTTGTACATTTACCTGTTTTCCACAATAGTATCTTGTGCATTAAATATACTTGCTAGAGATGCAATCCTGAAATACATTTGTCACAACTAAATTTCTTGTTCATGAATATCACGCTGTCATCTTAGATGTTTGCAATTTTGCTTACCCTTTCTTTTTCTACTATACTACGGGTTCGCGATCCAATGCCCGCTGTATTTTTCTGTATTTTTCTTCCTAATTGACGTATCAATGAATGCGTTACAAACAGGTGCAACTGCGGCAGCTTGTAGTTCAGTTAGCCAAGCAATTGCTGATCTCTCGGTAAATCTTCATATTATAGATCATTTACTTATTGATTTGTATGGATGCTCTTCAAACAATAGTGACAGCCATGTCTATGGTCTTAAAATTGTATATTCATGCCCACGCAGTCATCCTTCTTGCTTTAAATATCTCATATATTTCTACCCTTTTCCTTCTAGTTTCTGCTTATAAAATGAAATACAAGATATTCAAATTTGAATTGTATTCGTTATATTTGCTTACAGTCAAATGCATTACACATCAGAGTAAAAAAAGAGTAAAAAAGACTGATACAATGACAGTTAAAAGCTATGCAAGTTTGATCAATTAAAAACTGAACATCTAACCAAACATTTGCTCTGTTAAAAACTGAGTCTATGCTCAGGTAAAAACCGAGTCTATGCTCAATTTAAAGTTGAGCAAGGTTGCTCAGTTAAAAGCTTAGTACAAGCTCGGTTAAAAATTGAATATAAGATTGGTTAAAAACTGGGTAAAAAACTGAGCATAAGCTCGGTTAAAAACTGGGTTAGAAACTGAGAGATTTCTCAGTTAAAACTATGCGAGTTTGCTCTGTTGAAAACTGAGCCCATGCTCAGTTGAAAACTAAGTGTTTTCTCAGTTAAAAATTAAGCTATGCTTAGTTGAAAACTGAGTATATGATCACTTGAAAACCGAGCAAACGCTCAATTGAAAACTGAGCATATGCTCTATTGAAAACTGAGCCTATGCTCAGTTGAAAACTGAGTGTTTAACTGAGCTATGCTCAGTTCAAATTGAGCATAGTTAAAAAATGAGGCGTTCTCAGTTGAAAAATGAGCACATGCTCAATTGAAAACTGAGCATATGCTTAGTTAAAAACTTGTTTGGTTTGCTCAGTTAAAAACTAAGCATGTTGCTTTGTTAAAAACCGAACATAATTTCGTATTTGATATTTTTCTTCATCGATAAAATGACCAAATCGGTATTCATGATAATTTATGTTTACTATTTATGACTAATAGACGTATGTGCTTTTTGACAGGTGGTGTATGATGCTCTGGGTTTACGCTATGGTGGAAGGCATGAAAAAATATGTTGCCGCACTCATTCTCCTTCAAATGTATTTTGTGTCAATGTTCTTACATCTTTACTTTTACTATGTATCGTTTTGGTTAGCTATGGTTGTATGGATTGTTACTTTTATTATGTATTGTTTTGGTTAGCTACGATTGTATGAATTGTTACTAATATTTATATGATTAATATTGTGCATGAAATGCTTTTATTCATATTTTTTTATGCTTAATTGTTAATACTGTGTGAAATAACGTATAAGTTTTCATAGCAAGTAAATAATGCTATGAAAGACTAAAGTAAACATTCTATAGCGTTTTTACAGCATTTATAGTTGCTATAATAATCCAGCAATGATATTTCTATAGCATTTATAATTGCTATAATAATCTGGTAATGATATATCTACAGCGTTTACAATTGCTATAGAAAGGTACTTGTATGTCATGAATCGTCCATTTAATAGCAATTCAGAAACGCTATAAGTAACGTCATTTATAACTTGTTTTTATAGCGATTTTGAGGTTGCTATTATAGATCCCTGACATATTACAACTTGTTGATATACAGCGTTTATAAAAACGCCATCGTATCCTTTTACAGCGTTTTTTAAACGCTATAAAAAGGTATTTTTCTTGTAGTGTTGAAAAGTGTACTCAATAGAGGATATTACTCAAAAACAGCAAATAAACAAAGCACAAAGTAACCAAATTCATTTAATATTCACATTTAAGATCGTTCCTTGTTACTGCTATCAATCAAAATTCATTTACTATATGATGAAAGTAAATCATAGGATATATGTCATATATGTCAAATGGTGCATCTTTTTTTTAAAACCCTACCAGCTTGGGTCTGTGCCCTGCAGCAAAGACCCCCAATGGTAAGTTTATGCACCATTAAACAGGAGTTCAATGTAAAATTTATGTTTCTCTTTATTTTTGATTTCGGGTGTTATGTTTTTAGTTGGGCTAAAAAGATGGTTATTTGCAACTCATTTTTGCAAACTAAGTTTCATTTCAGTTTGCAAAAACTGAGTTGCAATTTGCAACTCAGTTTGCAATTGAGTTGGAACAAACTGAGACGCAAATTGCAACTCAGTTTGCAATTGAGTTGGAACAAACTGAGTCGCAAATTGCAACTCAGTTTGCAAACTTAAATGAAACTCAGTTTGCAAAACTGAGTTTTCAATTTTGCAATTGAGTAAGTTTTGCAGCCAAGTTCGGTTTTGCAACTTAGTTGCAAAATTGAATTGCATTTTGCTGTTCAGCTGAAGGACAGTTATAATACTAAAATATAATTCAATTGCTTTGCAAAATAATCATATACTCTACATAACAGAATGATAAAACCTTTAATGAAAAACGAAGGACTGTTAATTCAATTGACCCACATTTAATGTATGCCAATGTTTCAAATTCTTCCCAATTACACATGCAAGTTCCTAAAATATATAGATGCTATAACAATCTCATAGCTACGTCTACCTTGGTTATGTACACTAGTGATCTGAATAAAGAATAACTATAGTTCAAGTTCCTTAATAAAAATATATACAAAGCAAAACAACCAACACATGGAATATTTTAAATGATGAAGTATTAAAATTAAAAAAATATACCTTCACATTGCATTCTTCAGCAACTTCGAAATAATCTCTGAATCAAAATCATTAGCATCTACATAGGTACAACATGTGTCCTAGTGGATCCCCATCTTGCATTTGCCTGTCACATCCTAGTCACCATTGTTGCAGCCTCATCCTAATTCCAATGGTAAAATATTGTATGGCCTGGAACAATAAACAATCAATATATATGTTTTTGGATAATATATAAAATTACAGTGATAAAAATATTTATATATAAGCCACTGATAATAAAACAAAAAATAGCAGAGCTGGTAATAAAATGCTTGGAAATTTTTATAGGACCGATATATTTCATAATTTTCTTTGATGGCATAATATACGTTGAATTAAGTTGGCATATTAGGCTTAATTTAGAGAGAAATCTGAAGGTTGAATTGCTGCTACTACTAGTAATTTTTGTAAACTTATTTAAATTTTATAAAACTTAATTAATTTTAATAAAACTTGTGCAACTTTTAGAAATTTAGTTAAACATTTGTAAAACTTGGTTAATTTTTAGAAACTTAGTTAATTCATTGAATTTTTATATAACACAGTTTTCATGAACTTATTTAGTTTTTATAATACTTGGTTAACTTAGTTACTTTTAACATAATTAATTATTTTACAAAGTTATTTAAATTTATAAACTTAATTATTTTTATACTAATTAATTTTCTTAAAACTTAATTACTTTTCATAAACTCGGTTATTTTTATAAAACTTATATAATTTTAAACTTAATTAACTTGGTTAATTTTCATAAAAATTAGTTAATTTGTATAAATCTAGTTAATTTTGATAAAATTTTGCCAACCTTGTTAATTTTGTATAAAAATTAATTTTTATAAACTTATTTAATATTTATAAAAATTAATTAAATTAGTTAATATTTGTAAGTTGTTAACTTAGTTAATTTTTATAAACTTAGCTGACTTTTGTAAAATTTAGTTAACTTTTAAAGACTTATTTACTTTTTGTTAAAATTAGTTAACTTAGTTAATTTTTATAAAACTTGATTAAAATTTCAAAAATAGTTATTTTTTATAAACTTATTCAACTTATTTAAATTTTGTAAAACTTAACTAATTTTTATAAACTTAATTATTTTTCATAAAACTTAGTTAACTTCGTTAAAAAAACTATAAAACTTAGTTTTTAATTAATTTATTTAATTTTCATAAGACTTGGTTAACATTTTAGGTTTTTTGTACAAATCAGTTAACTTTCATAAAACATCGTCAACTTAGTTATATCCTTATGGAAATTAGTTAGTTTTTACTAAATTATTTAATTTTATAAAACTAGGTTAGCATTCTATTTATTTTACACAAATTGGTTCAAAAACATTTGGCATATGAGCACAAATTTTAGTCAGAGGTTTTCATAAATTTTTTACAACTCTTAAATCTCCTAAACGTATAAAAAACAAAGTTAAATGCCAATTTAAAACCCTTTAATCATGGTTCAAACTATTGACAATATATTAACTATTCGTGGTGACTTAGTAGAAGGAAAAAATGTCAATAGTATGTTAAAATTAACTATAATTGCATACATTTCAGTATAAGTCCGAGTATTTTTAGTAGGTAGTTTAAGCATGAATGTTCGGTCAATAGTATGAGGTAATTAATCATTAATCTCATTTCAGAATATGTTATAAATTTGTTCTCTCATCACTAATATTTTTTAAATAATGGTAATTACAAACTAAAACATTTGAAGATATAGTTATTCATGACTGATTCATAATACACTTCAAATCCATAAGCATTTAATTGCTTTGAAAAGCAATCATAAACTCTGCATAATAGAATGAAATAACTTTTAATTAAAAATAAAGGATTGTCAATTTTATTTGATTCACATTTGGTGTATGCAAAAGTTTCAAACCATTTTACTGAATTACATATGCAAGTTCCTAAACAATTTTCATACTTTGATTAATAAAGAAGTGGAGAGCTTGAGTTAAGACAATTGTGAGTAAACATGGAAAACTGCAGAATAAGCTACTAGCCTGCATGCATGTGAGAAATTTGATGTAAAACATATAGTGCCTGAGAAGCATATAATGGATTTGGTGAATTTTTGGGCATAAGAATAGACAAGACTTCACTTGCATGCAAGCATGAATCATAGTTAGCACGTTGAGGTAATTCAAGAGCTTCAGGTTAAGTAAATTTAAGCATAGTGAATCTAAAGTGTTATAGCAAAATTGTAGCAAAAATGATAGCTACATAACACCTACTTCATATTGCTCCAACTAAGTCTAGCTCATTGAATAACTCGATCATTGTTTGCAATCTATTAATACCAGCAAGATAATGTATACAACAATAACTTATAGATGAATATGGCCAAAATTTCTAATACATGATGATAAATTCTAGGTTTCAGATAAAACTAGTATACTGGCCTTCTGTTGTTGAACCTTGAAAATGCATAGAGTTAGGATACAACTAGGTGCTTGGGCAAGATTATTAAGTCAACATACAACAATATGTTTTGTTTATTGAATACTACCTATCAATAATTTATGACAAAAAATTGCAGTTAATTTGTGTGCAAATTTACGGATATAAAAAGGTTCATTTAAATGAGTACAATACTGATCTAAACATACTAAAAAGGCAGTTTTAGAAAAGCCAATAATTTGAGTAATTTAACGGTGCTAAAGTTCTTACATTACTATACAATAATCATAACATCTATTTTAGCATCTTCTTCTTTATCTCGAAGTTTCTAAATGACATTTTGATTTAATTTTTGACATCTTACTTCAGATCACAATTGAATTCATAATTGGGAAAAAAAATATTGTTTATGTAGTGGAAAAAGACAAGTATGCAACAATAATTCTATATATGTTTATAATATTATTTAAGGAGGTAAAAAAAGCTTTGATCGTAGTCAGTTTGAAATTTTGAAGAGAAAATTAGAACTTTTTTAAAAAAATCAACCTATTTTTGTGTCATTTATCTAATAAGGTAATCCTTCTATTGGTTAATTTGATCGATTTATTTCTTTATTGTTTTGCTAAAGGAAGTGCAATTTCATAGTGTGAGTATGTTTTTTTATTTCAAAATTTAAAATAAAGATAACAACTAGCTTTCCAAGCTATCCCGATTAGCTATTAACCATGAATTTTTTTTATAGTGTACGATGGCCAACTTAGATACTAAGTTCAAGAAAATTATAACTCTCTTTGAAGAACAGTTCAAATACAGGAGAAAACCAGATATAAAAGTTCATGTTAGAAGTCAACAAACAAAATTTAATAGTGGTATTTCTCAAGATTACTTGAATGAAGATATCATGTTGCTCTTTATCTATGGGAAAAAACTGCAAGTGCAGAAAATGCAATGAAAAGTATCAAATGACACGTGCCAAAATTTTAAGGTGTGCAAATAAGAAAACATGTTTGAAAATTAGGAAATGTTGGTATCACTAATGACTTTCTAAATTATGATACTAAAACAATAAGCATATAACACAAAAACAAACATTACTTTTTTCATCTTTCTAAACATTAACTTAAACTTCTTTCATGAGAGAAAGCTAGGTTTGATTCACAATTATTTGTTACCTTCACACATGTATTCCTACAGACAATAGTCCTTCCTTACTGATAATAGCTTCCTTAATCTGATGTATGCTACCTTCATGAATCTTAGTATGATTCAAGTCTCCTCTTCTATCTATCCCATCATTTTATATAACATAACCATGAATAATAAGTAGAAACATTCAAACGGTTCAAAAATTAATTGCAATCAAATAGACAAAATGCACTGATGGAACTAACAAGTAATAACTACAATTGAATTAGGGTGTTTTTAAACAATCATTATGCACTTGCTTATTGCAAACAATTTCTAAATTAATAATTAAAACTTCAAATCCAAAATCACTGATTAAATTGTGCAAAATAAATCAAATCAAAAAAAAATCAGAAAAACATGAAAAGTAGATACGAGGCATTCACTAAATAATGCATCTACAGTTACCCACAACAGGTAGTCGTTGGATCTGGAGGTTAGATCAATGAAGAAAGGAGAGGCAAGAATCCACCATGGGTCGAAAACCGTGAAGCCCTGATTATCTAGAGGTTTGTTTCGTGATGAACGAAGCCCTTTTTTAAGAAGCCATAAAGGGGGATTTGGGGGTAGAACAATGGAATAGAATAAGCAATGGGAGGGAAATAAAAAATTTTCCCGCTTAAGTTTTTTGTTGGCAGAATTCAATATGACAGCGTAAGTACGCTGTTTATTTAAAACCCTAATCATGAAATATAGCAAGATGGGTTCTAACGCTCTTGCCATTTTCCATTAAAAGTTAATTTTGTTGTAGTGATATAACGCCAGTGTAGGCAATTCAAATCTCAAAAATAGAACTTCCAAGAGTTCAAATTCCAAAAGGGTAATCGCCATAAGGATATATCGAATGGTTGAAAGGACCAATTCCGGAAATGGGCGATACACTAGGGAAAATAGTCAAAAAAACCATCTCAAAAGTGTTTGCACGTGCATGTGGCCGAAGCCTTGCCACGTACTGTTATCTCAAATAGGTTCCTCGCCCAAAGGTAAAAAGTTACAATGACAAATACGCCGCAATGGAAAATACGATGCAATGGCAAATACGCTGCAATGGCAAACGTCTCGAAGACAAATACGCCGCAATGGCAATGACCCGATGGTCCAGTACTGGCACGCCGCAATGGCAAATGTGTCACAACCTCTCGAATAGGAACCCGAATAGTGTTAACGTGCGTCCCATACCACACGTTCGCACTAAACGGTATACTAACCGCCAGTAAATTTCACACTCAAAGCAGTAAAAAGTTTACCACATCTCATCGGTAAACTCGACCCGAAGGTCAAAACGATCAAACAGACAAGTAAGGAATTAATCGATAAGATAAACGCATGTGTCCCATACCACGTGTTTTACCAAACCATTTAATTCTCCTTCTCATTGGCTCGAATAGTGCAAAAACATGTATTTTATATATAAAATAATTTATTTGAGAAAATAAGCTTTTAAAACCATTTTCCAAAATCAATTTTGAAGACAATATTTGAAAATTCCCTTATTATAGAGAATAAATATATTTTATAGCTTAAAATAATTTAAAAATATATTACATAATAATTATTTTAAATTCCAATTTATTTTAAAAATTATTTCAAAATTGTTTGGAAAAATCTGTGCTCGAAATCAAAGAAATCACTCAAAACTGTCATTCAAATTCAATTCAAATTTGAATTTCAAATTCATCAAGACTTGGCTAGCCTATTGATAGGCATCATAGCCCTCAAAACATTTCAGAAATATCACAAAACATGAAGTAAAAGCCAAAAGTCGGACGGAAAAAGAACAAAAACGCTTAGGCAAAATAATACCCAGGTCTGAAATCTTCTTTGGGTTCACCTTTTGGACATAAAACAGGTGGCCGAACGACCTTTGATTGAACTAAAAATTGGTGTGCACAAATTAGAAAACTCCATCTTTCAAAAATAAAAAGATTCAACGAATATCGACAGAAAATGAAAAAGTTACGCTGTCTCAAACATGGACTCAGACCATGTTTGTAACAGTTCAACAAGAATGTGCCCAGGCCTGAAAATCCATTATGGGTTCAAATTTCAGGCATAAAACAGAGGAGAAAAATGCATCGGATTGAGCTCAAAATTTGTATGCATATAGTAGAAAACTTTATCTTTCAAACAAAAAAATAACCATGCAATTTGGATAAAGTATTAGAAAGTTATAATATATCAAAGTTGAACCCAGGCAGTGTTTTCACTGTAAAAATCTGGACAAAAACATGTTCCGGATCAAAATTCGGCAGCATATTTCTATAAGCTATATAGATCTAAATCACTTGAAATTTTGTGTGATTATTGTACTAAACTATAGCTTTCAAACAAAAAAAGAATCGATGAATTCCGACTGGAAATGTAAAAGTTATGCTGTCTTAAACATGCACTCAGGCCATGTTTGCAGCAACACAAAACAAAGTGTACAGGTGATTTCTAGGCTGTGCATTGATTTTGCAGTGCAGTTTTCAAGCATCAAATGAATATGTTTTGTAATGAAATTTGGCACACCTATACTACAACCCACAGGCTATCAACTGAAGAAAATCTGGCAGCATTTCGTTGCCGGAATTGGGAGAAAATTACATCTAAAGTGACACCCAAACTCAGTATTTACGGAAACAAAAACATCAACAAAAATCAATATTTTCAAGCTATTTTTGCATATATTTATGGCATTTGAAGCTTTCCTTCTGCTAGTATTATGTGAGCAGCAATTCACCTTGTTTTTGAAGTGTAAAAATCCGATTTTGAGCTGAAAGAAATGAGCTTTGAGCTAATTTGGCCTTGTAGAACCTATAGAAAGAAAAAACATATGCATGCAAAGAAGAAATTCATTGTTAACAAACAATCTCTTCAAACATTAAGATTTTGATGAACTATTTAGGTTTTCGAATTGGATTACCTGTTAATTTTACTTTGATGTACCGTAATATGTGTTTCTGTTATGTATTTATTTATTTTGTTCTGAACTCAGTTCTATACCAATGTAACAGCCCACACCTCACTTTACGCAGATATTGTCCCCAACTTAGTCACCTCCGCCTCATGGGCCAAGCCAAGGTGTGGGGTTTTGTTCCTCAAAAGGCCTCGACGATGTTATGAAATGAAGGCTTTAGTATATAAGCACCCACTTCATAATGTTTTTCCGCGATGTGAGACTATTATTCCCATTTTGAAGGGGTGTTACATCATATATATATATATATATATCATGATGAATAATTATATATAAATGTAAATGAAAATGAAATATTTACCTTGAATTAAAGCCTTGTTGTAACATATTTGAAGCGTTAAATCGATGAACTCTTTGAATTAATATCCAAACTTCCAAAACAAGCTACCAAACTGAAAGTAGTAACAACCGATTTACTACTTATATTTAATTTGTGTTTTATTTTTCTTGAAACTATGGAGGACAATGGAGGGGGAAGCTGGCCAGAAATATGATAGAGAAGGGAAAAATTAGAAGAAGCTAAAGTGATGTTTAATGTGTTTAAATAGTAGAGATTTAGAGGAGCAAAACGAGGATCCAAATCCACACTTTCTTCTTACCATTTCACACCTTTTGAATCAATATTCAACCACACCTTTAACGCCTTATGGCCCGCCACTATATGCCCATATTTGGGCTTCCAAATTGCTTCAAGCCTGATCAAATAAACATGCACTTAAATCTATTTCAAATGCACATCGATATCGTATATCGATACATGTGTATACAACTTTTATATACACACTATTTTCAACACAAAATAAATAAAATATTATAATTAACATTTCATAGATATTAATTAATTTAATTAATTTATAAAAATTAGAATTAATTAAATAAGGTGGTAGTAGGAGTATTCAATGTTTCGCTTGTGTGACTCTTAGCTTTGAATTCAGTCCGATTAATATCGAACATTCGAATATTAACGTTCACACAGCAGCTTAACTATTAATGTGACATTATAGCCAAATTTATTTCTTATGTAGCTTCGAAAAAATCCAAATTTACTTATTTAAGCATTACAAGTAGTGACAGTTACTTACACTAATTCTCTTCATCCAAACTATATCATGTTTAGGACTTACGGAATTTCGTAATGGTAAAAATTTCAATACCACCTATATTCAACTTTATATTCTAAACGCAAAATCCTTGGTTCAATAATAACAATTATTATTAACCGAACTACTCTGGCCAGAGATTTTGACTTTGAGGTGACTTTGAATGATTGTGATACTAATTTCATATAACTGTGGAGACGAATCCTTTATTGAATAGTGTTTCACTCGCAATGATTCCTATCAACCCAACTATAGTCGTTCAATCGATGCCGTGCCATGATTTAACTATAATTAAAGCAGAGTTTCTAATAGAGTTAGGGTTATGCCTTAGGGACAATTATGTAATTTGTTATATATAACTTTATAACCAATCTTTTTCAAAATATAAGGTGTTTTCTTTCTATCATCTTAATATAATGTGTTATGTTAATTATTTATTTTAATTAAAATTATATGTAATAGAAAATCCAAAAATAGTATGTTTCGTGATAGCAGTTACAAAGTATTACAACCATGAGTAATTAATCATACTAAAAATAAATATACCATTTTAAATATTCCTAGTCAAGATGTATCGAGACTGGATATCGATACATCCGTTGAGACTATAGTACATTACGCTCTCCAAATGTGGGGTAGTGTATTACTAATGGCTATTGAGGGTAATAAGGGGTACGTATTGATAGTTATTGCATAATTACTAAATGACTCACTCAATAGTTTTTTGTTGGTTAATGTAACTAAGTTCAAACATAAAATATCGATGTGACTAATTTACATAGTTCTCACGACTTGAGAATACCGTCAATCTTCAGTATGAAAGCCCCAGTTATATGGTCAAGCATAACTACTGATTCGTCTCCTCAGTTATATGGGGTTAGTATCACGGTCAACATAAGTCAACCCAAAGTCAAAGTCGTTGGCCAGAGCATTTCGATTAATAATAATTGTTATTATTGAACTAAGGACTTTGCGTTTGGACTGTCGAGTTGAATGTGGATGATATTAAACTTTTGACCATTGCCAGATTCCATAAGTCCAAAGTGATACAGTTTTGATGAAGTGAATTGATGTAAATAACAATCATAACCGAGTAACACTTAATAAAGTAAAATTGCATCTTACTGAAACCAAGTAAGTGATAATTTGGCCAAATATCACACCACGTGCTAAGTAACGTATGAACATTAATATTCGAATACTTAGATATTAATCGTTGGTCAAATTTACACTGGACGAGTCACATAACCAAAAAGATAAATTCTTTTTTGACTAAACGGTCAAATTAATTTATAATTGTTATAAATTAATTAATTAATATTTGTGAAATATTAATTATAAAATTTGATTATGATTTTATAAATAAATATTATTAAATATATTTATAATAGTTATAAACATATCAATCGATATACGATATCGATAAACAATTAAATTGGATTTATGTAATGACACATAATTTTATCGCTTTGATTTGTGAATATTTGATAAATTTTAATATTTAATTAATGGTTTTTATTAATCAAATAATCCTTCTTTAATTTATAAATAATGATAGTAAACTTATTTTGAAAGTTTGTTTACAAAAATAATAGTTTGATGAAAAAATGAAAATGTGACCGAACCGATTTTCAACATTTTATCGAATGAAAGTTGTCGCAACGTTGTTGCACATATACGTACACTTTTGTAAGATACACTTATACATGTAATAAGTGATCTAATAAAGTAAAAGGATTTGTAAAAGTAAGTATAATTAAAAAGGTAATTAATTAAGTTAATAAGGTAAGAAAATACACTTCTTTCTTATTTTAAGTGTAAAGTACTTAAAAGACATAAGGAAAAGGTGATGTGATGGCTTAAATAGGCTAGAAAAGAGTGAGAGGGTGAGTTGTATAAATATTAAGGAGGGTAATAACTTATTTTCTGGAAGATTAGTTTAGTAATTTACCACTTTTCAGTTTCTATAAAAGAATACACTCTTTACTTTTTTTACTTTTGTTTTCATTTCCATTTTTCACTTTTATCTTCTTCCTTTTCTTTTCCATGTCTTCCTCCATCTTCGTAAAAAGAAATTTTACTTCAAAATCACTTCCTTCCTCTCTAAATTCATAAAATCATTGTCATCACTGTCTACAACACAAAGATCCAAACTTTAGCACCCAAACCCACATTTTCCTTAGGATGTGAGCACCTAAGGTGGGTGAGGCCATGTGCATAAGGTTCTAGTGGAAGGGGAGGGCTTTGGTCGTGTTTGAAGCAAGGAAGGTGGTGGTTTTGGGTTTGGTTTGAATTAAATTGAGATTTCTCACTTGAAAATTTGGTTTAAAAGTTGACAAAATATTGTGATAATTTAGTGCTAGCTTATAGTGTTGTATGTATGTATTTGTGATGTGTATATTGGTTGTTGTTGATTCTAGCTTGAAAGTGGATGATATAAATAATCAATGTTTGCAAGGGACAAAAGCAAAGTGAATGGAAGTCGAATTGTCTTCGTAGCCAAAATGTCGCTATGGAAGCACTTCGAAGAATAGAAATTTTGTACAGGGATCCTAAAGAATTCCTCGCCTTTTTGATTTTTATTCACATACATTATTGGTTAAGTAAATGTTTTTGTATACGAAAAGTATATGTAGCTTAGTTATAGTTAACTTACTTTCTATTGGTTTTACTGTGGCATTGAATTCCCTTGGTTGCTTTTAAGCTATTTACCACTTGTTTTCTTAAAGTGTTTTGAAATAATTTCCGAACTTGACTTTTGTTTTCAAACCATTTTGCTAGGTTATTAAAGTGGTTTAAAATATAGAAAGAAATGTGGTTTAAACGTAATTTTATTTACAGACAAAGTTTGAAAAGTTATGGTCCATATAGCGATAGTCGCTATGGATGCAGTTTGGAAATTAATGATTTTTATAAAATGAAAAGAGTTGTCTATTTTAGATATTTTGAAAAGTATTTTCAAATGTGTTTATAAGTATTTGAAAAAGAGTTTGAAGGTCTAAATATATTGTAAGAATTTATTTTGTAATTTAAAACAAAGGGTTTAAAATGTATAAAGAAAACTACTTTGTTTAAAAAGTCAAGTTTTGTTTAAAAGCAACCAACTTCAAGGGGTTGTTTTAAATAAAAGTTTCAAACTTGTTTTATAGATTTTTAAAAATAATTTTAAAAGAAGAAGAAAGCATGGATTATGATACTATTGTTGTAATAAATGTTTTCAAGAAAAATGAAGAGATTATGGCCTATAAAATTCTTGTTATAGCAAATGGTTTCGGAAAATTCAAAAGGAAGTTGATTTATAACACTTTGTTATTATTAAATAAGTTGTTTACTTTTATAAAGGGAAGATGTTTAAAAGTGGTTTGGAATTCATCGATTTAAATGTGTTAACTTTTAAAAAGAGAAGGTGATGCCATTTTAAATTAGACTTTGGTTTAAATAAGTGGTTTTGAAAAATGTTTTAATAACAAATATATTGGAACTCACGGATCCGATTTTAATTTCTAGACTTCAATGTATGAAACTTATTGCTAATTTGAAAGTTAGAAGTGCTATCAAGTCAAGGGTTGAGAGGTAATAATACCTCAACTTGAAATGGTTTCATTTCTAACCGATGAAAAGTACCAGTTTGAAATTGAAGACTAGAAATAAGTTTTCGCAGTTGGCTTTTTCGATTGTTTCAAAAAGATTTTGTTTTATGCAAGGGGTTTCTTTGTTCGTACCATCAAGTATCACAAAAAAAATATGACAAGCAGTGCTAAAATTTTGACATGTTTATGGAAAGTTAGTCATCTTATATTTATCATTAAAACCCGATTAGTAAATTTTTCTCTATCTATGAGATCTAGAATTATAGTATTTTAACTAAGGCAAGGCCATAGCAACTAGTGCTTCGACTTACCTGATTTCGATTCTGGATGAGGGATAGAGAAATCAAAATGTCGATAAAGTGATAAGTATAAGAAAGTTAATTTCTATAAATAGGTCATGATAAATTAAGTATATGGAAGGTACTTTATCTTATACTCAATACTAAATTTGAGGTATCGAAGATCGTTTCTATCTGTGAGAGTTTAAAAATGCACGTCGAGGCAATGGTAGTTCTCTAACTTGTCCGACTCCGTTTTTAATAGAGGGATAACATAGGGTTGAAATCAAAAAGTGGTGATAAGTATATGATGTTCGATTTTTCGTATGCAAACTATATACTTACACCAGATAGTGGATTGTCCACTATCGATAACTTGACCTATTTTGACTGAGGAAGTATATGAAAGCTTTGCAATATCATACAGTTTGAGATTCCTTGAGAGAACTCATTCCGCTGAAATGTCTCTCACTTTAAGGATATATTCGAGATCCCTTTGGGACTCTTATACCGTCCACTTACTTCTGAAAGAACTAGGATTGAGTCAACTGGAAACTATCGACTATTAGTTTGGAGAGACTGGGATTGGGTAGCATGAGTTATCCAAAAACCACTTTGAATCGGTATAACGTTCAAATTGGAGACATCTTGAAGATGATAGAAGATGGAGTTCTTTAAAGTGCAAGGGCTACTTCCTACTAATCCTGAAGGTGATTCTACAAAGGATTCTTCATATCATGAACAACTTGTATGGATGAATTTTAGCATTGCATTGTTTCCTAGAGGAGAGTGTAACATTCCAAGTGGGATTTGATAAAAAGTAAAACATAGCCTCGAGCCTTACACCTGGTAATGACTAAAACATGGGATATGCAGCAGTGCTACGTGAAAGTAGCGATCGATGGAATAAAAGATACCAAATGGCCCAAATCCGTTGATCAAACGATACCGGATTCTAGCTATCTCAAACATGTTGATAGCGCACTATACCGTGTTTAAAGATCTACGATTCTTCGGACGTTGATCTAGCGCAGTAGATACCGTGAATCGGCTTCAGCAATCGTTGAATCGAGCGCACTCGATTATCCGAGAGTGGAGATAGGAGATTACACTCGACTACCAATTTGGATGAAAGCACAAAGCTAACAAAACGAAATTTTATTCAAAATCAACTAAACTATTACAAATGGCACCACCGGCCTATTTATAGAAGTTACAACTCACGCAATACAAAAATGCACAACACTTAAGTCGGCGACGACCTAACAGTCCCACGACTCACGACCTACGACTTAGTATAAGTCGTCAACGACTTAACATCCCAACGCAACACGACATACCGACATAGCGACTCAACGAGTTACAACACAAATATTTACAACACTTAGGTCGTATACGACCTAATTACTCACGACATAAGAAACAAATGGCATACGACTTAAGAAAAATACAAACATATTACAACACAACATCTCGATAATGACTTACGACCTATCTTAGGTCGTTACTGACTTAACAAAATCAACACACCTTGTTTACAAAGTACACGACTCAAGAAGCAATCGTCATACGACTTAGATTGGGTCGGTAACGAGTTAAGAGACATCTTCAGGATTATCTACATGCGACTTATAACATGGTGATTCGCGAGATAAGACTTCAACGATTTAACCCAGTTCACGACTTAAGGATTTCAGATGACTTAACTAAGTCGTAGGTCGTAGACGACTTATCTTAAGTCGTTGGTTTTCTTCTTCCGTATAACTCGCTTCATTGCCTTATTCCAGTCTTTCGTTAAGTCGTTCCATATAAGTCGTACGCAACCTAACATGCTCCGACACGCCTTGAATATGCTGCTCCCCTTTATCATTCTTGTTAAGTCGTGGACGACTTATAGGCGCTTCGTTATGTCGTGGACGACTTAGGTCTTCAGCTTCGTTATGTCGTGGACGACTTAGGCCTTCAGCTTCGTTATGTCGGGGACGACTTAGGTCTTCAGCTTCGTTATGTCATGGACGACTTAGGCCTTCAGCTTCGTTATGTCGTGGACGACTTAGGCCTTCAGCTTCGTTATGTCGTGGACGACTTAGGCCTTTGACAATTATGGGTTCTGCTGCATCATCCTCCCCAGGTTGAGAAAAATTCGTCCTTGAATTTGTAAATTCTTCCACATCAGCTTGTTCATCCCCATAATGAGGTATGGGATGCTTAACATTGAACACGTCAGAAGTGTACACATCCTCCGGTAGCTTCAATTTATAAGCATTTTCGTTAATTCGTTTCACAACTTCTACAGGACCAATTTTTCTGGCTTTTAACTTGTTATAAACGCCCACTGGAAAACGATCCTTTGTTAACACAGCATATACCATATCTCCTTCATTAAACTCAACATTTCTTCGCATTAGATCTGCCGATCGTTTATACTTCTCATTTGCCCTCTCCAATCGTTCCTGAACGATTTTATGAAATTCAGTCAATCCATTAACAAAATCCATCGCTCCTTTAACTGTCTTCTTTGTTTGTGGTATGATTGTTAAATCCAATGGTCCCTTTGGCAAACTAGAATACACAACCTGAAATGGGCTGAATCCAGTACTCCGGTTCACTGCATGGTTATGAGCAAATTCTGCTTGACATAGCTTCATATCCCAACTCTTCAGATTGTCTTGTACAAGACATCTCAACAAATTCCCCAATGATCTGTTCACAACTTCAGTATGTCCATCCGTATGCGGATGATCAGCGCTATTAAAGTTCAACTTCGTTCCCACCATCTTCCACAAACTTAGCCAGAAATGGCTTAGAAATCTAGTATCCTTGTCTGAAACAATCGATTCAAGTAACCCATGCAATCGATACACCTCCTTAAAGAATAACTGAGCAACTCGGACGGCATCCGCTGTCTTCTTGCATGCAATGAAATGAGCCATTTTAGAAAACCTGTCCACCACAACGAATATAGAATCATTTTCCTTTTGAGTTCTAGGTAAACCCAAAACAAAATCCATGCTCACATCCACCCACGGTTTAGTAGGCACAGGTAACGGCATATATAATCCAGCATTGGTCGCAGTTCCTTTCGACACCTGACAGATATGACATCGCTCCACAAACCTTTCCACTTCTTTCCTCATTGATGGCCAAAAGTAAGACTGAGAGACCAAATACAATGTACGATCACGGCCCGCATGACATTCCTCGTGCAACTCCTTGATAATCTTCATTCTCAAACTGCTCTCTGGAATGCATAATCGATTTCCCTTAAACAGAAAACCATCTACCATCATAAACTCATCGTCTCTCCCTCCTTGACTTTATCAACAAACTTTGCAAAGTAAGGATCATCGACAAATAATTCTGGCAACACATCAAACCCTGTCACCTCAACTTTCATTGTAGTCAAAAAAATGATTCCTTCTGCTCAACGCATCCGCCACACGGTTCGTAACCCCAGATTTGTGTTTCACAACAAAGGTAAACTGCTGCAGGTACGCAATCCACGATGCATGCCTTGCCGAAATCTTCTCTTGTCCTTGCAGATGTTTCAGAGCCTCATGATCAGTGTATAGCACAAACTCCTTGTGAAATAAGTAATGTCTCCAATGTTTAATGGCTTGCACAACAACATAAAATTCCACATCATACGTACTATATCTCATCTTCGCTCCTGATAACTTCTCACTGAAATATGCAATAGGACGCCCCCTCTGACTCAACACCCCTCCAATTCAAACCTTTGATGCGTCAGTATGTAATTCAAACAACTAAAAATCAGGTAATGCTAGAATTGGTACTGTCGTCAACAGTTCCTTGATTTGTTCAAAAGCAACCCTGCTTCCTTTGACCACGCAAACTGTTTGCCCTTCATACGATCAGTAATAGGTGCCATCACACTACTAAAGTGTGGAATAAATCTTCGATAAAATGAAGCCAACCCGTGAAAACTACGAACTTCCGTTATTGTCTTGGGTTGCGGCCAATCTCTGATAGCTTCAACTTTACTTTGGTCCACCTATATTCCTTCTTTCGATACAACGTACCCCAGAAATAAAACACTCCTTGCCATAAAAACACACTTCTTCATAGCAGCGTAGAATTGTTATTCACGAAGGATAATTAACACTTTCCTCAAATGCTGAACATGCTCCTCCGTACTAGCACTGTAGATCAGAATATCATCAAAGTAAACTACCACAAATTTCCCAATGTATGGCCTGAAAATTTGGTTCATCACCCTCATGAATGTACTTGGTGCATTCGATAGACCAAACGACATTACCAGCCATTCATACAATCCTTCCCTTGTCTTGAATGCTATCTTCCATTCGTCCCCTGGTCTAATGCGTATCTGATGATAACCACTCTTCAAGTCAATCTTAGAAAAGATTACAGACCCACTAATTTGATCTAACAGATCATCAAGTCTCGGCATCGGAAATCTGTATCTGACTGTTATCTTGTTCAATGCTCTACTATCTGTGCACATCCTCCACGTTCCATCCTTCTTGGGTACCAACAAAGCTGGCACTGCACAAGGACTCAAACTCTCCAGAACTCGCCCCTGTTCCAGTAATTCCTCCACCTGTCTCCTTAACTCCTCGTGTTCCCTTGGACTCATCCGATAGTGCGATTTATGAGGCAATGCAGCACCTGGCACCAAGTCAATCTGATGCTGTATGTCTCTAATCGGTGGTAACTCCTTCGGTAACTCCTCTGGAAACACATCATTGAATTCCTCCAAAACTGGTTTCACTTCCTTTGGAACTTCAGCAACTTCACTGCTTTCATGCCCAATCAACATAAAAACTTCAGGACTGTCTTCTATCTCTTCCACGAACTCCTTCAATGTCAACAAAGTTTTCAATTCCTCGATCTCCTTTAACTTGTTCTCATTCTGCTGCGCTTTTTCGGAACTAAGGTAATCTTCGTGCCTTCGAACAAGAAACTGTAACTATTCGTTCGACCATTATGCTGTACTTCACGATCGTACTGCCATGGCCTTCCCAACAGCAAATGGCAAACATCCATGTCAACTACGTCACACCAAATCTCATCCTTGTATTTCTTTCCGATAGAAAATGGAACATGAGCTCGCCTCTCTACTTTTACTTCTCCTCCTTTCCTCAACCAAGCAAGTTTATATGGACTAGGATGTTTCTCAGTTTTCAATTTCAACTTTCTCACAGCTTCCGTTGAAATGATAGTATCGCAACTCCCAGCATCGATGACAAATTTACAAACCTTTCCCAAAATAGTACATGTTAACTGGAAAATGTTACTTCTCAACCAACTCAACTCTTCCTCCTGCTTCGGGGTTAAACAAGATCTTTGTAGCATCAGATTACATCCTTCGTCTCCCGACACTTCTTCCTCCTCATCACGCTATGAATTGAGATCTTCTCCGACATCCTTATCCTCTACTTCAACAATCATAGTTCTCTTCTTTGGTTTTGGACATTCGCTGCTCTTATGACCCATTTCCTGGCAATTATAGCATTTGAAATTGGTATTGACTTTAGGTTTAGCCACTTCATGAACAACTGGCTTAATCAATGCTTTAGGAACATTAGAACTACTACCCACTCCTTTGTTCTGCCCCGTAAAACTTGGAAACACACCTCCCCCACGTCTTCCTTGTTTCTCCAAAGCCAACGCCTTCTGATGCGCTTCGGCCACAGATTTGGGGTCGAACATGTTCACCATGTCTTGGATCTGTGTTCTAAGTCCACCAACAAACCTCGCGGTCAATTGTTCTTCTCTTTCCATGATATCATTTCGAGCAATTAACTGGTAGAACTCATCTGCATAATCAGCAACCGTCTTCGTTCCTTGCCTTAAATTCTGTAGTCTCTGATACATTAGTGATTGGTAATTATAGGGCAAGAACGTAGCCTTCATCAGTTTCTTCATCTTTTCCCAAGCAACAATTTTTGACTTCCCCATCCGATCCCTAGTAAGTTTGGTTTGCTGCCACCATGCAATAGCTCTCCCCCTCAGTCTAGTAGTAACCAACTTCACTTTACGATCCTCCGGAACCTCCTTGAAGTCAAATATTTCTTCAACATAAGCTATCCAATCAAGAAACTCCTCGGCTTGCATACCTCCTTTGAACTCTGGTATTTCAGTCTTCATCCCAGACTCCCACTTGTGATCATACTCCGACTGATTTCTTCCTTGTCCACGTCCTCGTCCATGAACACTACCACCATCATACTCTTCTTCAAAATCTGATGTATATCGATGTCGATCCTGACCACCAACATCTCTACTACCATCACGTCTTCCACCAACATCACTTCTATCTACATTCCTCCATTCTCGATCATTCACATTCCTCCCACGTCTTTGATCATCATCAACACTTCTTTCTTGATTGGAATGTGGTGAGACTCTACTTCCCCCATCGTTAGATTCAGGTGAAACCCTTCTCCGATTTTGATTCATTTCTAACATCATCTTCTCTAATCGACCAATCCCTTCATTAAGCTTCTCACTAAAGTTTTCATTAATTCTTTGCTCCATCTCATCAGTTTCTTCTCTTCTATACAAAGCTTCTACATTCTGATGGCGATTAGCTCTTCTCGGCGGCATACTTGAAAACTTCACAAACACTTCAATTCACGGCTAACTCTTCAAACTTCTTCAAAAAGAATTGGCTCCAAGACCCGATTTAGCTATGATTGGCTAAAACAAGCTTTGATACCAAATGGTGCAGCAGCGGAAATAACAAAATGATGATACGGTGAAAGTAGCGATCGATGGAATAAAAGATACCGAATGGCCCAAATCCGTTGATCAAACGATACCGGATTCTAGCTATCTCAAACACGTTGATAGCGCACTATACCGTGTTTAAAGATCTACGATTCTTCGAACGTTAATCTAGCGCAGTAGATACCGTGAACCGGCTTCAACAATCGTTGAATCGAGCGCACTCGATTATCCGAGAGTGGAGATAGGAGATTACACTCGACTACCAATTTGGATGAAAGCACAAAGCTAACAAAACGAAATTTTATTCAGAATCAACTAAACAATTACAAATGGCACCACCGGCCTATTTACAGAAGTTACAACTCACGCAATACAAAAATGCACAACACTTAAGTCGGCGACCACCTAACAGTCCCACGACTCACGACCTACGACTTAGTATAAGTCGTCAACGACTTAACATCCCAACACAACATGACATACCGACATAGCGACTCAACGATTTACAACACAAATATTTACAACACTTAGGTCGTATACGACCTAATTACTCACGACATAAGAAACAAATGGCATACGACTTAAGAAAAATACAAACATATTACAGCACAACATCTCGATAACGACTTACGACCTATCTTAGGTCGTTACTGACTTAACAAAATCAACACACCTTGTTTACAAAGTACACGACTCAAGAAGCAATCGTCATACGACTTAGATTGGGTCGGTAACGAGTTAAGAGACATCTTCAGGATTATCTGCATGCGACTTATAACATGGTGATTCACGAGATAAGACTTCAACGATTTAACCTAGTTCACGACTTAAGGATTTCAGACGACTTAACTAAGTCGTAGGTCGTAGACGACTTATCTTAAGTCATTGGTTTTCTTCTTCCGTATAACTCGCTTCATTGCCTTATTCCAGTCTTTCGTTAAGCCGTTCCATACAAGTCGTACGTGACCTAACATGCTCCGACGCGCCTTGAATCTGCTGCTCCCCTTTATCATTCTTGTTAAGTCGTGGACGACTTATAGCCGCTTCGTTATGTCGTGGACGACTTAGGTCTTCAGCTTCGTTATGTCGTGGACGACTTAGGCCTTCAGCTTCGTTATGTCAGGGACGACTTAGGTCTTCAGCTTCGTTATGTCGTGGACGACTTAGGCCTTAAGCTTCGTTATGTCGTGGACGACTTAGGCCTTCAGCTTCGTTATGTCGTGGACGACTTAGGCCTTTGACAATTATGGGTTGCGCTGCATCAACATCACCCTTCTAGGTCAATATTTATGGATTTGGTATGTGTATGTGAGCTGATGAGAAAATGTTGCAAAGCAACCAGGGTGATAACATATTTGATACTATCCAGGAAGGGGTATGCCAGTTCTGTGTTGGTGGAGGTCCAAGTGATGCCCTCGGTACATTTTTCTAAAGGTGTACTTTGGTAGGAGGTATCCCAGTAGCCTTATCATTAATGGAATCCATTTTTCAATTTATGCCTTACGGGCTTAGTTGTACACCAAATATGCTGGAACTTGAGATTTAATCATTTTAACTATGTTATATATTTATTTTAAACCCTAGACATTATTATAATACCATAAGATTTCTTGTAAAATAGTTTGATTATCATAAGGCAAAAATCAGCCTGTGTTTATGTGTGGCGTGGTCTTACGAGATACCTTTATTTTTGAAAGGGTTTTACAAATATAACAATTTATATGATTTGAGTTTCTCACGCTGGTTTACCAAACCAATCCGAGTGTTATTTTGTTATAATACTCGGGTTAGACCCGAGTATTTTTCCAGAGTTAGCTTTGGATGCTCAAAGCTTCAGAAGACGAGTCGGATGCTTCGAAACCTTGACGTAGTTTATTTTCAACTGTAGTTCTTGTTTATATTTATCAGCAATTATGAGGACATGTTGTTATAACGATCCAGGCTTATGATATATTAGTTACTCTGATTTGTTGTATGAATACTAAAGTATTCTTTTGTAAAGATAATTCGGCTATTATATATTACTTGTCACGATGTGAGATTTTATTCTGTCTTTTCTTTCTTTCACCTCAACAATCTGCCTTTTCAGCATTTTGATGCTCATCACGTGAATACTGTGGTTGTATTAATGTTGACTTTTGAGTGTCGTAAAGGAAGGTCGTCACAATTTAATTGCTAAAAATATTTAATTTGGGCTTCAATGGGTTTTAGGCTCATCATGGGGCAGATAATTTTAGCAGCAATAAGTGGCATATGCAACTAAAATGGGGGTTAGATAACAAATAGCTCAGATTGAAGGAGAATAAGTAAGAGATGAGATCCATACTTCTTTCCTTTCCTTTCACTATATAAGTATCTCTAACTCCACATGATATTGATCTTTTTGGAGCCTCCACCTAAGTCTTTGCTGGTAGAAAATCCTACTTCCCTTTCCATCTTTCATCAAGCTCAAATCATGTCACAAATGTTAACTGATAGCTGGTGGTCAATGGTTCAAGGACTCGCTCTCTTTTGAATCAGATATAGTTTTAAGGGGAAGATATCATCATTTTAAGGTATACTTCAAGGTATTGGAAGTGAGGTATATTTCTGATCATAATACAACTATTTTATGCTCAATTATAATGTTTTATTATATACATGTATTTTAAATTATTCATCAAGTGACATTCTGATATACATTGATATTGTTACAAAATTATTTGGTTATATGTATGCATAAATTAATTTTTTATCAAATATGTCATAAGTCAATATGGCTCTGTAATAAAAAAAACCAAGTTTCATTATATATATATATATCTATAGTCCATAATTATTTACAACATCATGCTTTAATCAATTATGATCATGTAATTTTATATTTAAAGCATTAAGGCTGTGATAATTTTCGACAATGATAAAATTATATATTTTTATATATATATATATATTTAAGCAATTAAAATATCATTTGATTCAATTTATTACACGAATCAATTATATTAATTCAAATATATTATAAATATTATATTTTATATTTTATGAAATAATATTAGCAGTAAAGAAACTCTCGGAAAAAAAAACATTTTTTGATTTTTAAATTAATTTTCAAATTGCAGTCGAAAATAGAAAAAATCATTTTAATAATATTTTTAAATCCAAAAATTGTGTAAAAAATTTTCGAAGCAAAAGATATCATTTAGGATTTATTGGAATTTAAAAATTTGAAATTAATTTTTAATCAATATTTTTCGCATGGATATATAAATAAAAATATATATTAAATTTTCAAAAATTATATCTACCGAGCCATGCGCAAGGCCTAGACTATTATATCTATAAAAAAAATTGAGTATTTTTTTAATATATATTATTTATTATGCATATATTTATGTACAAAAATATT
Organism: Allium fistulosum; assembly: GCA_030737815.1. Taxonomy (NCBI): domain Eukaryota; kingdom Viridiplantae; phylum Streptophyta; class Magnoliopsida; order Asparagales; family Amaryllidaceae; genus Allium; species Allium fistulosum. The sequence continues at coordinate 1,287,133,985 of CM060904.1, forward strand.
TAATTTAATTTTTTTTATTAATATATTTGTGCGCGTGTATATATGTATCTGTGTGTGTGTGTTGCTTACGAAGCTTTAAAAAATATATCTTTTATGAACATTTATAAAAAAAATCTTTATATTTAAATAATTATATTATATAATATATATACACACACATAATATTAATATTTTATTCATATGATTATATATGTATGTATGTATATATGTGTGTGTGTATTTATGTACTTATACAAAATTATTTAGCCAAAACTATATACATAAGTACATATATATATTTAAAATATTTACATATAAATAATAGTATATATTTTATACATACTTACATATGGACAATATATTTGCATATTGGATGAGCTAACATGTCTATTGCGATGTAAATCTCAATATCTATATACGAGCAAGTTAAACCTTGCGCGGATTGATATGTTACACATGCACGCACTTATATAAGTGTATGTAATACACATACACACAAAAAATATATAATATAATATAAAATTAAAAATACAATATCATTTGATAAATTTAAATAAAATAAAAGGTTTTATTTAAATAAAATCTAGAAATGTTCTAAATAAATTAGACTTCATAGGCCTAATAAAGATCCAATAAGGGAAATTTTTTGAATTCACTCACAACTTCCATTACGGGCTGGTCCAATTCCAACTATAGTATCAGAACCTAATAGCATATGCAGTCTAAAAAAGGTAGTGACGGTAGGTAATTTAATACTTTGTCCTACATAGCTACCAGCCTGGCCTGAACAGATATATGAGCCTAAAGGTTGTCCCTAATAGAAAGGGCCCAATTTGAATTAAGCTTTGGGCTAATTTTCAAATTTTTTTAAAAATTTAAAACATAAGATTTTAAATTTAATGGTTAAATAAAAAATAGGATATACATACATTATAAAAGTTATGATATAATAAATTATTTCAAATTGTTTGAAAAATAATATAAATCAATTTCGAAATATTAAATTTATTAATTAGATTATTAAACAAATAAATTAAATTAATAAGTTAATTAATGAAAAATATATACATGTATTATATATTTTTGACATATGTTATGATATCTTAAAATGCTTAAGATATCATAAGTATAAATGTATGTATGTAAACTTAGTTTTCGAAATTAATATATTTTGACTAACATTATTTAATTAAATAAATTAATTAAAAGGTTAGTTAATTAAATAGTATACACATATATATGATATGTGTGTTATGCTATGAAGGTTATAGTATATTTAATATACATGTTATATAAAGATAATATAAAGTTAATTAAAACGTTAAGTAAAATTAATTAAATAAGATTTAATTAATATAATATTATACATAAGACTATTATATAAGTAACATGAAATGTAAAGGTTTTATAATAATAAAATTTATATATTATGAATGTATAAACTAAAGGTGGAATATTAACAAACCCTAAATAGACTATAAGAATAAATACATACATAAATATACATATACCATGATTTCCGATGTGCCCGACGCTTGAATCACGAGGGTATTTCAAAAGAAATACATTATTCCATAAGTGGATGTCACTCAATATAATATATTAAAGATTATAAATATTTAATATAAAGTTATCTTTTATCATTTATATATTAATAGAATACTTGCATACTCTTTAGTTGTTAAGTTTTCCTTATGCTAGGGATGTTAATGTAGTACTATTAATACATTGAATAGACAAGGTAAGATAACTGCACGTATTTGTTGAGCTTTCCTTAAGGTGTGTGCATTATACTTAGACCATTATGAAATTATAGGTCTGAGTGTATAATCTCACTTTACTTGTTGAGCTTTCCTCAAGGTAAGGCCAAATTAGGATAAGGAATCATGGGTTTGGAATTGTATATGATGCAACCGTTAAGGAGTTATCCATCGTATGTGGTTCTATGATTTGTTAAGCTTTCCTCAAAGTCAAAATCCTAAGGCAAACGAGTCCTAACACCCACTAGTGAAGTCGAAAAACTTCTATTTTTTGCTTCGGGTTTGGTGAAACATAAAAGACTAGTGGTACCATATTAGAAAAATAAAATGACAGCATTTAACTTTTCTAATATTGTAAGAACATATGCTATATAACGTTATAATAAACTACATTAAGAAATTTCTGCATTTAATATAATGGATAAAGCGTTTATTAATTAAGACATACAAATGAAATGAACTGAAGATTTAGAAATAGAAATATATCATATACTTACTAATAAATGCTTATTGCATGTTAACATTTCAACACCCATGCAAGCGCCTGATTTTACAATTAGTAAACACGTTCGTAGTTTGGTCGCTTACATGTCTATTTAGTCAAGACCGTGTATTGCAATCTATGAGTTCCGAACTCAGAAGCAATATAATACTATTGATATTTGACCTATATACTATCACATATAAGTGTTATATGGGGAATGGTCATAGTTCGTAATGTCTGATACCTCAATAAAATTAGTTCATTGAAATAAACAAGTAAACTATACTATAAGATCGAGTATTCAATTTGATTGATTACGATAAAGATCACATTGTGTTAAATGTGATACAAGACTAGAACTATAATATAAATATAAGGACTCGATCGTTTATATGTCGGTTTGATCAGTTTTCGCAAAGTGCAATATTTTTGACATTCTTAAATGTTAAGGATGTCCGGGTGCACTTTTGTAAAAAGTTTGTTATGATATTGTAGTAAGGTTATTCTTTTGAATGGTTCGACCATTTGGAAGGAAAAACAAATGTATAGGAATAGATGTGATTTATGGTACAATTGGGATGAAGATAGTGAATGATCACTTCTGCTTCATAAAGAAAAATCGAAAACGAGAATTTTAAAATAATAATTGATACTTAATATTGGAATGAGAAATACGTTTTCTATTATGGAATGTATTTTCATATAGAAAATTATTTTCTTTAAATTTTATTTCTTTGAGTTCAAGATAGTTGATCAAAGAATTCCCTGTTTTAAAGTATGTGAAATAAATAATCTATATTAAGTGAATGATGGACCTCCGAATTTAGTACGCTCTTATAGTAATAGTGGAAATAATGGGAGCATGCCAAATAGCACTTATTGGTTGCATCAAATTACGAACATTGTTTTTATGAAACATACCGAACATTATTTATGAAATAACGATTATTTATTCTGTGTCGACTAAAAAACAGACATAGTTATACTTCAATGTGAATACAGTGAATATTCATTATGAAATAAAACTATGATATGATATTTGTTTTCACAACAAAAGTGATGCATTGGAAAATATTGAAGTATCTAAAATTATTTATAATTTGTTTTGGAATTATAAACTAAGTCGCAGTTTTGAGAAATAATTTTATTATTTGATTATGAATCACATGATACTAGTTAATTATATCTCAAACAATTAAGGGCTATGCACCCATTTAGTGGGAGTTTCATAAGGGTTGATGAACTCTTCGGATTGATGCATATTGATGTATGCAATCGCAAGTCTATTAATATCAAAATGGTCCCACATACTTCATTATATTTACCGATGAATTATCACTGATATAGACATGTGTATTTGGTACACATGTAGTATGTTTATGGTAAATTCATAAAGTATAAAATGGAAGTAAATAAAATGAAACGATATGATTTGATCAAGTACGTAAATATTTTGGAAAGAGTTCCAAACGTACCTAAAAATGAATAAAGATCCAACCTCAGAAGTCACTTCTCCCTATGATACATAATGATATATCGATAAGGAGTAATCAAACTTTGTTGCACAAAGCACGATTAATTATGAGTGAAGTTGAGTTGGTCGTGTACTTAAGAAAAGTACACAAGGTTAAAATTAATATCATCCAAAGAACAATTTACAAAACCATACATGATATGGGTTTATAAGAAACCCCATATATCTTAGGCAAAGGAATTGGTAGGTTGTGCAAGTCTAAAGATTGCATGTAATAATTGTAAGTAAGGGATCTTGTATGAATCGTTCCAAGAGAACTTTGGGAACAATGGTCATTAGATGATTAATTTTATGTTGTGAACATAAATATATTGTGAACTAATGCAAAATCAATTTTATATAAAACAATTCATTAAATATTTATGAACGCTTGTTCCTTTGCATTAAGAAACAACCGTTGTTTCAAGAATTACCAACTTCATAGTGAAGGAATTTCTTTAAGAAATTATTTGTTTAAAATGAATTTGGATGCGATCCAATTATAAAACTGATTAAAAGGGATGAAATGAAATTTACCAAAACTAAATGGACATAAATACATTAGAATGTCTAATAAGTATTCTTGTACATTATAAAGAAACTGTGAGTTTCTTATAAGTGTCAAGAATAAATAATCCTCGATTGTTTAGTTAAACCATTAAGAGTATTGACTCTACGATATGGTATGATGCATTAATCCGACATAGATTCCAAGTACATTATCAAAATATGATTTTGATAGTAGTATCCAGAGGGATATGATCCATTGGCTGTAAACGTGTCTTTATGAGAAAGGAAAATGTGGTTGGAATATAGTGGGTCACATTAATAAGAATAATACAGTGAATTCCAATTATTCACGTAACAGATTCATCCCTTGATGTGCTTAAGTTGGCTCGAATTTTACCCACAAAGTTACCGCCTAGGACTTTATGTTTTGGTATTTATGCGTTGAAACATAAAGTTCTGAATATAGATTCAAACTAGTTTGTTTGCACATAACAACCAAAATATCTTGAAATCAGTGGGAGCAATCTTGAGTTTGTTGGTTTTCGAATACAATCTAAGAATGGATGCGAAAGTATCATTCTAAAAAGCATTAAAATTGAATAAATTTGTTGATAGATGTATTATATAATTGATTATTAGTCAAAATACAGAGGAAGCGTGTGTTCATAAGAAAGAACATTGAAAGGTACATAGATATTTCAAAATCATAAGTAAATAACACATTGTTAATTGTTAATGATGTACTTATGTTAAAATCAGTTTTAGTTGTTTTAATACTCAACATTGAATTTGTAAATGATGTCTTTTATAGTAAGTATAAAAGATAGTTGGGAATGTCCTAAAATGATATGCAAGGACACCTTATTAAAATGTTTATTATGGAACATGTAAGATGGATTCCTTATGCACTGGTAATAGGAATTATCACACATGTTATGTTGACTACGATATCGTGATTTGTTATGTATTTGATACATAAAGCAAATATCAAATCCAAATTGATATAACTAAATGGTAGTTTGGAATGTTCTCATGTATTTAAGAAATACTAGAGAACTGTTTTCAAAACAACGAACTCCTTATAAAGGAGTGTTCGGACTCAAACTTCATAAGTGATATGAAGTATAATGTGTTGAAAATAAATTCAATTTAAGAATCTTTAAAATTGGAAATTTTCATAATGAAAGAATGTGGCCGATTCAATGAATATGGCTATGTACGTCGTCTTGAATAGTGCCGCAATAAAAGCAATGTATATAAATATAAATGCACTAATTTAGCATTAAGCTAAGGGTGATTCCAAATGTTGAGAATCTCATAACATTTTTATATGATAACAATCGAACAATATAGTTCGTAACATAACTTGTAGCTCACTAGAAGTCGAGAGACATATTCCGAATTGTTCCACATGTTAAAACAACTTATTAGCATCGGGGAGAGTTGATTGACAAAGTAGATAATTAAAGAATAATAGCATACCTGTTCACTAAGGGACTGACCTGATTGATTTTGAGGAAAGCAATTGGAGAAGTTAGAATAAGATTTCATAATTTACCCTAAGTGCAAGTAGGCGATTGATAGAGTTAGGGGTATGCCCTAAGGGAAATTATGTAATTTATTTTATATCTAACTCGATAACCAATCTTGTTCGAAACAAAAGGTGTTTTCTTTCTATTATATACTTGATTTAATGTGTTATATTAATTAATTAATTTAATTAAAAGTATATTTAATAGAGAATTCATAAATGATATGTTTTGTGATAGTATTTACAAAGTTTTGTAACCGTGAGTAATTTATCACAATAAAAATAAATATACCATTTTAAATATTCCTAGTCAAGATGTATCAAGACTAGATATCGATACATCTTTTAAGGCTAGAGTACATGACATTCTCCAAATGCTGAGCAGTGTATTACGCATTACCGCTGGGTGCACCATGGGGTTACGTGCTGATAGTTATTGGATAACTATGGAATGACTCACTTGATAGTTTTCTGTTGGTTAATATAACTAAGGTCAAACAGAAAATATCGATGTAAATTGTTCTCTTGACTTGAGAATATCATCGATCTTTATTATGAAAGCTTCGTTTTGATTATATTCAAATCATAGCATGGTGGCCATCGAGTGATTATAGTTAGATCGATAGGAAGTATTGGAAGTAAGCACTATTCAAGAGAGGATTCGTCTCCTCGGTTATATGGGGTTAGTGTCATGGTCATCTCAAGTCAACTCAGAGTCAAATTGTCCGCCTAGAGCATTTCGGTTAATAATGATTGTTATTGTTGAACCAAAGACTTTGTGTTTGGACAATAGAGTTGAATGTGGACGATAATAGAATTTTGACTATTACCAAATTCCATAAGTTTATAGTGATATAGTTTTGACGAAAAGAATTGGTGTAAATAATAGTTACAACCAGGTAATGCTTAATAAAGTAAAATTAGATTTTACGAAAAACAAGTAAGCGATAAATTAGGCCAAAATGTAAGACCACCAGCTAAATGACTTGTGAACAATAATATTCGAATAGTTTGATATTAATCGCTGACCAAATTTACATATGACGAGTCACACAACCGAAAAGATGAATTCTCCTTTGACCAAGTGATTTAACTAATTTATAATTTTTATAAATTAATTAGGTTAATTTATATTTGCGAAATATTAATTATAAAATTTGATTATGATTTAATGAATAAATATTATTAAATATATTAACCGTTACAAATACATCAATCGATATATGATATCGATAAGCTATTAAACTTGATTTAATTGCATAATATTTAATTTAAGCTTAAATAGGTTTTAGGCCCATCATGGGGCTGATAATTATGGCAGCAATAAGGGTCATAGGCGGTTGAAAATTAGGGTTAGATAATGGATGGCCCAGATTGAAGGAGTGTAAGTAAGAGATAAGATCCATACTTTTCTCCATTCCTTCCACTTTATAAGTATCTCTAACCCCGCATGACATTGATCTTTTTGGAGCCTCCATTCAAGTCTTTGCTGGCTGAAAATCCTACTTCCCTCTCCTTCTTTCACCAAGCTCAAATCATGTCAATTTAAATGTTATTCGGTAGATGGTGGTCAACGGTTCATAGACTAGCTCTCTTTTGAAATGGAAATAGTTTCAAGGGGCAGATATCGTCATTTCAAGGTGTACTTCAAGGCATTAGAAGTGAGGTATATTTCTAATCATAATATAGTTATTTATGCTCAATTATAATGTTTTACTATATACATGCATTTTAAATTGTTAGTTAGGTGACGATTCTGATATGCATTAATATTGTCACAAAATCATTTGGTTATATGTATAGAGAAATTAAATTTTTTTAATCCAATATGTCTTAGGTCAGTATGCAACTGTAATTAAAAAAACATTTTATTTTATTAAATTAATATATAATATTTAAATATATATATATAGTTCATAATTAATCACAACATCATACTTTAATAAAATGTGATCATATAATTTTATATGTAAAGTATTGGTGCTGTGATAATTTTCGACAATGATAAAATATTTTTTTTATTTTTTTATTAATTAAAACATCATTTAAATCTATTTATTACATAAATCAATTATATTAATTCAAATATATTATGTAAATTATATTTATAAAATAATGTTCGCAGTAAAGAAACCCCCAGCAAAAAAACCACTTTATTTTATTTTTAAATTAATTTTCTAATTGTAGCCAAAAACAGAAAAATCATTATAAAATTATTTTTAAACCAAAAAATTATGTAAACAATTTTCAAAGCATAAAATATCATTTTAGATTTACCGGAAAAATATAAAATTTGAAATAAAATTTCAAAATTAATTTTTAATTAATATTTTTGCAAGGATATTTAAATAAAAATAATATTAAAATAAAAAAATTTATATTTATTGAGCCATGCGCGGGACTAAGTCTATTATGTTTATCAAATTTTTTTGACTATTTTATTAATATATATAGATATATTATTTTATTATGCATATATTTATATACATAAATATTTAACTTAATTTTTTATATTAATATATATATATATATATGTGTGTGTGTGTGTATCGCTTATGGCTTTTAAAAAATATTTTTTTATAAACGGTTATAAATATTTTCTTTATATTTGAATAAGTCTATTATATAATATGTATATGCAACATTAATATTGGTATATGATTATATATAAATATATATGGATATGTTTGTATATATATATACTTATATAAAATTATTCGAAACAAAACTATAATATATACATATATATACATATATGTAAATATTTACAGCATTTACATATAAATAATAGTTTATATTTGTACATGCATACATTTGGGCACTATATTTGTATATCGGATGGGCTGTGTCAGTTGCGATCTAAATCCCTACATCTATAAACTTGAATCTTAAACCTTACGTGGATTGATATGTTATACGTGTACACACTTATATATGTGTATGTGACACACACACACACCAATATATATATATATATATATATCATAGTATAAAATTAAATAATACAATATCATTTTAAAAAATTAAATAAATAAAAGATTTTATTTAAATGAAATTTAGAAATGTTCTAAATAAATTAGACTTCATAGGCCCATTGATAAGATCCAATAAGGGAATTTTTTTGAAATTGACCGATAACTTCCACTTCGGGTTGGCCTAGTTCCAACAATTTCCACATTGAAGATCAATGTTATTCTCAAGTCTAGCAAATTATCTAATATTGTCATATCGATATTTTCTGTTTGACCTTAGTTATATTAACCAATAGAAAACTATCGAGTGAGTCATTTTACAGTTATCTAATAACTATCGGTACGTAAACCATGGTGCCCACAACAAAGAATCATGAGTAATACACTGCCCAACTGTAACAACCCACTTTTCCGTACAATTTATGCTGACAATAACCCACACATGTACAACCCAGATTGAATGGAAAGGCGGATAGTTAGGGAAAAGGAAGGAAGAAAGAAGACAAGAAGAAACTAAACACCACATAATCTCACAACAGAATGATTAATCTGTAATATATAACAAATCTTCACACAAAACAAAACTATAATATATGTATATACAAACATCCATCAGTGTATACTAACCTATTCAGCACAGACAGTTATAACAACCTATCCTCACAATTGCTGATGAATACAATAATGAACGCAATAGAAAAATAACCATATACGTGAATACGTCTCTGGCCCCAACTTTCCTACTGAAGCTCCAACCTTTCAGCTAAACCTAGAAATATGCTCGGTCTGACCCGAGCATTATAGGAAAACAACGCCCGGGTCAGTCTGGTAAAACCAGTGTGAGAACTTCAATCACAAGGAATTTTATTTATTATAACTTTTAAAATCCTTTAAAAAATCAAAGGTATCTCGTAAGACCATGCCGCACATAAACACGGACGGGTTTTTACCTTATGATAACCAAAACCTTTTTATAAAAAAATCTAGTGATATTATAATAATGTCTAGAATACAAATACTTATTAATCATAGCTGAAATTGTTACATTATTAAATTACAACATAATAGGTTTACAATCAAATCCGCACGACGCTTATTGGAGAATGGATTCCATTAATGGCAAGGTAAGGGACTACCTTCCGTACACCTCTAGATAAAATGTACTTGGGATCATACACTGCACTTGGTTCACCTCTGCCAACATAGAACCGGCCTACCCCTGAACTTGGATAGTACCGAATATGTCATCACCCCAGTTACTTTCCAACCTTAATTGAAAGCCCTCATGCACAACAAAATCCATAATATGATGATCTAGAAAGATGATGACACACCCTAATGGGAGCGACCCACATAGCCATGCTGCATCTACCATATTTTAGCTATTTCCGGGTTGTGAGGCTTGAGGCTACAATTACCATTTATATAGCAATTCCACATGGAATGCTAACAATGCCCTCCAAGCAGCAATACAGTGCCAGTATTCATCCATACATGTTCCTTCTGGGTTGGAACGAAACCGAAGGCACTACCTCCACTACATCCATTTCGGAATCACCCTCAAGATTAGGAGCAAGTAGCCCTTGCAGTTCAAAAGCTCCGTCTTTGATTCCATATTCTTCAAGAAGTCTTCAGTTCAAAATGCTTGAGTTGGATCGAAGTGGTTTTTGGATAACGGATCTGATCTCGGTCTCTTCGAAATAACTTTCGATAGTTCCCGGTAAACTCAACCCCGGTTCTTTAGGAATAACAGACAAGGATAAGGGCGGAGTTCACCTCCTAACTGTTAGTGGACGGATTTCCTTACCATTGTTCTAAGAGAACGAAACGAGATTTACAAGCACAGTACAACATGACTATACCATATAACTCACATGTTTCTCCTAGATATTTCCAAAGTTAGGTTTGGGTCTAAATTTGATAGTTGGTTATTTAACTATCAAATAAACAAACATTCCAAACAAAGTTTATATTTCTCATGGAAACCACTAAGCCTCTTAAATTAATCTCTCATTTATTTAAAATCACATTTCAAATATTTGGAAATTGCTTCAATATACTTATCTCAACATGATAAGTATATTCACAAACACTATATTTCGATATTTAGAAAATATAACCATATACTTATCTCAATGGCATAAGTATATTCACAAACCATTTCACTATTCAAACTTGGAAACTTTTCCATATACTTATACAATGATATAAGTATATTCACCAAACACTTAGAAAGATTTTCTATTTCGAAATCATATTTCAATGATCAAACCCAAATGTCATCTAAAATAGAGAAACCCAAACCACCAATCCCTTTATAAAACATTTCTAATAAATCCCAAACCCTGTTTATAAACTTCCCTTTCTCAGATCTTTTAAACTCATTTATAAATTCTTTTATAACTATCCAAAGCCATTTATAAAACTCTTCCCATATTTAATCCAACTCATTAATAGACTCTTTAAGTCAATAACGTCCTCTTGATAAACCATAAGTTATTTAAAATAGTTTTAAATAACAAATTACTACTTAAACATCCTTCTATTTCATTTTAATCAAATCTTATTTAAATAATAACTTTAGAATCTATTCAATAATATATTAAATTAATTTCAAATACCATTATTGTATTGATAAGTTGACCTCAATAACAATATTAATATAATAATTAATAAATTTTAAAACGTTATTAAACAATAATTAATTAACCTTAACTAATTATTAATAATAAAAATTAATTATCCTTTAAATATAATTAAATAACTTAAATCGATGTAATTAATTAACTTTAATTAAAATCAAAGTATAGTTAATTTATTTTAATAAAATAATTAAGGCAAAATTAAAACCTCTCAAAGCAATAACTAAATAACTTTAAAATAATAATTAAACATTCTTAAATAACATTCAAGAAATAACTTTTTAAGAACCATATTAATAAATTAATTAACGTTAAATCATTACTAAACAATTATAATTTATTTTTAAAATATTATTATTATTAATAAGTTATTACCTTTTTAAAATCTTATTACTAAATAATAATCATCTTTAAACCTTATAATAAAAATAATTATTCTTGAAATAACTTTCAAATCAATAATTAGCTTTCCAGATTCAAAGGAGGCTTAACGATCACCATGGTACTTAAACAAGCTACCATTTATTCAATTTAACATTTCAATTTAATAACAGATATTTACATAATCCATGTCTATGTAAATAAATTCCAACACTTAACCATCATTAGTTAATATATCACTAATTCAAGCGGAATATCAATTAACGATACATAATCAAATGTCCAAATTTATAAAATAACATAACGGGGATTTATTATGCTAATTAAATGTTAAATTTAGTTAATTAGTGGAACGGTGTTTTATTCCACTAACAGGGGTCCAATTAACATATTCGATTCAATTTAACTCTATAGTAATTTATTTGGCCAAATAAACTTCAATATTTAATGTATATAAATTTAAACGACGTTATTATTTAAAATAACATAATTTAAATCATGTCCGTTTAAATATATCATAATTTTTTTTATGTCCAAAGCTATCAATAAATTACACTATAATGTTGTACTCGAAAATACGAGTACAACACAAAAATCCGTGGGTCGATTGGGTTTCATATGAATGAGATATCCTATTTTAAACATAGCATCCTTATTTAAACAATAAAAGAAATAAAATGTTCTCACCCAAATATCATTCAGACCCAAAGCCCAATATCCTTAACCAAGACCAACCTTCCCCCTTCTCCTCCTTCACCCTTTCCATGAAATGCCTGCTCCCAAAAAGAAAACCTGTAGCCATAACGTGCACACATGTGCACGTGCACATGCAGATTCCACCGCCGATCGAGGATCCAAGACCACCAATGTAATTCTTTCGCCGAGCTCATCCTCGCCAACACCACCTCGTCATGGCCGCAACCTCCCATCGAAGTTCGACTGAGCCACCTTCGCCCCGGTAAAAAGAAAAACGCCACACCTAAACCACTTCCTCATTGCCTCCGTCCACAACAGCACCTGCCACCTCCACTAATAGAATCGCCACCCTATGCTCTACCACCAGGCAACTCGCGGCCCACCCCGAAGCTTCCCACTGCCAACACCACATTGATAACTGAGCGCAACCAAACCCATGGCCTTAAACCCTAATTCGAACCATCCACGACAAACTAAAGCCAAAGTCAAAAATCGGCTACGTTCACGACCTCCGCCTCGATCCTACGCTCCTCCCCGACTCCTCCGATTAACCCCTCGACCACTTGTTCGCCGGAAAATAATTTTTTGAACATTTTCCGATCATCTTCTTCCCTAAGACAAACCAAGCTATTAAAAATCATACGAACGCCTCTAAAATCCTCAATCGCCGCTATGAACCCATCCGTACCATCCGTTCGTCAATCTGTGATTGTCGAAAATGGTCGTTTTCTCAACCACTTGCTGTTATTTAAAGATATTTCTCGAAATACACAACGAAAATCCCCAAAACTATTTTTAGAAGAAACTAGATTCGATTACGAACAACTTTTATTTTGGTGGCGAAGGCTAATTGTTGATAAATGATGAGATTTGGATTTTTTAATGAGAGGAAATGTTTGCTTTTAGTTTTATTTTTAAAAGAACAGAGAGTAGAGGAGAAGAAACTCGAAGCAGGTGAAAAAAAATGCGTGGACGTTGAAATGATGCCCGTGTTTATATACACATGCCAAACCAAGGAAGTACGACAATTAATTGCAAGGCCACAAATTTGTTGGGCAGAGGACAGGCAAGACATGAAAGAAAAACAAGCGTATCAGACTTGATTTAAATTTTTATTTTAAAAGTTTCGGGGTACGTCGCTACACAATATCTCGTTCGCGTACGGGCTACGAATGGCAGAAATAAAAATACGATCGCACACAACAATGTGAGAAGATCATGAAACAACAATAAAATAGGAAAGTTATTAAATTCTATGAAGTCTTAAAATGCCAGCGTTTGTCATAAAATATGTCAAACGAGAATTTGTTTATTTTCCAAATTAAAAATTATGGAAAAATTCTAAAGATTAAATTAAAAAAACGTCATCAAAAATCAATTCTAAATTGGAAACATAGATTTTATTACAATTTAATTCAAATCTGAATATTTAAATAAATTAAATATTCAAATTCGAAGACCCAAAAATACGGGTCGTTACACCAACCATTCGAGAGTGTTACATACTCTAGTCTTGACGGATGCATCGATATCCATTCCCGATACATCTTGACAAGGAATTTTTAAAATGATGTGTTTATTATCTTATAATAAAATACTCATGATTACAACAATTGTAATTACTATCACACAACACACCATTTTTGGATTTTTTATTAAATATACTTAAATTAATTAATTTATTTATTATAACACATTTTAACAAGTATATAATAGAATCAAAAACACATTTTATTTCAAACGAAATTTTATTAGAGTTAATAATTTGCATTAAATTATAGAATTTTTCCTAGGGAATACCTCTAACTCTATCACCGGGGTCTACTTAATAAAGTAAAATTGGATTTTACCAAGATTGTGTAAGTAATAAGTTCGGTCAAACTGTCACACCACTATTTAAAGTGATGTGTGAACGCTAATATTCGATATTAATTACTGAATGAATTTACACATATGATTTGCATAATCACAATGTTGAATACACCGAATACCACATGATTTAACTAAATCATAATCATGATAAATAATTAAATCAGTATTTAAACTTAGCAAACAAATATTTAAAAGTTTATTTAATTTATTTGAATCAGTATGGATTATAGTGCGTATATAAAGAATATATATGCACGTATTGAGATATACGATAACGTTGTACATTTAAATTGGATTTAAAATATGCAAATACCGATCATGTTAGAAATAGTATAAGTCCATTAGCTTACTAATATGGCTGACAGTGATAGGAGGAGGAGTAGGTGTGAAATTTTAATTGAAAACATAGGTTTGAATTTGTTTAAAAGAAGAGGTGAAAGTAAGATCTATATCTCCACTTTTCTCTCTCTTCCTTTTCCTATTTAAACTTGTTAACCCAAAAAATGGAACAACACCCTGAATCAAGTAGGGAGCCAAACTCTCCCTGGGTCGTTTCCTACCTACCTGCAAGCAGTTGATAAACAGGCCTGGCCTAGAAGCTCTCCGATCTATATAAATACCATCCTACCTGCAACATAAAATGGATCCTCCCCGGACAAGTTGCTGAAGCTCTACTAGAACTATTCCTCACTCCCTACCTCCCTCGCAACAATCTCCAAAGGAATTCACTGTGATTCTCCAGTTTCTTCCAACTCTAAGGATTAAATCTAGCTAAAGATAATCAACACCCAGAATCAAGTGTGAAAGCACCAGCCTTAACGATAATCCAGAAAACAGCAACATAGACCACAAAATAAGCAAATAAAAAGAAGAAAAGATAAAAGAGACACGAAATTTTTATAGTGGTTCGACAAAATCTATGGCCTCTGTCCACTTTATAATTTATTTATCACTTGTAGTTTCATATTATAAGAGATTTTGAAGAGGAAAGGAGAAGTCATCTTTTCTGTTTCATTTTCTTCCCTTTTTCTTTTGCAATGCTAGGTGTATTTATAGCTGTAAGCCTTGACCCAGTGATGGTATGGAATTCTAGTGACGCTGACTAGGCTGATATTAATTGCACCATAATCTTCTTATTTAAGGTAAGGATGAAGGGAATTAAAGAATATTTAATATAAAAATGGTTGGCATTAATTAGTAATAAATAAGCAGGTTATCATGGCATTTATTGGGCATTAAATCCGACTTTGATGGGTAATGAATTGGTATTTATGGTGGAGATATGGCTAGTTTTTATTAAGTAATGAATTGGTATTTATAGTGGAGATATGGCTGCTTTTTATTAATTATTTAAGGTAATAAATGCAAGGAAATCAGGAAGTAAATCTTTAATTTCTTCTTCAAGGATGGTGACTAATTTGCTAGATAACATTCCCCTCCAAAGTATGAATTGTTGGCAATGAGGTATGCTTCGCTTAAGAACTTGTGTTGGTGAAAGAAAATTTGTTGGCGTCAAATTCTCATCTCTCTGGATGTTTGACAGGTGTTAAGTGTCGGACCATTCCCGCACAAGGAGATAGAGTTAATCATTCCTATTCGGGAGCATTTATATTCAAGAGATACTTTAGAGAGCAGTTCTCAGGTCGCTTCTATAATCTTTGATTGAAAACAATAATGATGCTGTAAAGATTCTTGAAAGGTGCCGCCTTTAGGAACAAATCAGAGCATGGCTTTGGACCGTTCGAGTTCGCTCATCACATGTGTAAGTCATTCTCTAAGCACTAACCTTTAAAACTGGTTTTATGCAAGAAATCATTTTTTATGAGGTATCGCTCCTGGGAAGGAATCAGAGCATTGGACGGCTTACATTCGAGATCACTTACAGGAGTA
Organism: Allium fistulosum; assembly: GCA_030737815.1. Classification (NCBI taxonomy): domain Eukaryota; kingdom Viridiplantae; phylum Streptophyta; class Magnoliopsida; order Asparagales; family Amaryllidaceae; genus Allium; species Allium fistulosum. Next base: position 1,287,150,215 of record CM060904.1, read on the forward strand.
AATCGTTTCCAAAATGCTAACCTTTAAAGCATTTTTTGATGATGCACAATTCAAATGCAGAAAGGAATCTAAATTCTAGATCTCATTTTTTAGTTCAGTTCAGTTGATGATAATTTCTATTTGATTAGCAGACCCTATAGTCCGGTATTTATCTGAGTGAGGGGCTTTGTATGCCTCTGTTTCTAGTCCTTGCTGGTTGCCCCCAGCTATTTGCTTCGTGGTAGAAGGAAAGTTTGAATGAGAGGACGCCTCCTGGTTGCCCCCTTATTGAGTTCCTTCCATAGCACTTTTCCTTGTATGAGGCTTCTTCATCTTCTAAAAGCTCGATCTAGGAAACTAATTTCTAGATCTAAATTATTCCTTTCAGATCTAGAGTTGGATCTTCTTCCTAACATAGAATAAGCTACATACATGAGATTCCCTTGTTCTTTTTAGTGAAAGCACCAAAATGTTAACCCAAAAAATGGATCAACACCCTGAATCAAATGTGAAAGCACCAGCCTTAACAACAATCCAGAAAACAACAACACAGATCACAAAAATAAGCAGATAAAAAGAAGAAAAGATAAAAGAGACACAAATTTTTTATAGTGGTCCAGCAAAATCTATGGCCTACATCCACTTTATAATTTATTTATCACTTGTTGTTTCATATTACAAGAGATTTTAAAGAGGAGAGGAGGAGTCATCTTTTCTGTTTCATTTTTCTTCCCTTTTTCTTTTGCAATACTAGGTGTATTTATAATTGTAAGCCTTGACCTAGTGATGGTATGGAATTGTAGTGACGTTGACTAGGCTGATATTAATTGCACCATAATCTTCTTATTTAAGGTAAGGATGAAGGGAATTAAGGAATATTTGATATGGAAATGGTTGGCATTAATTAGTAATAAATAAGCAGGTTACCATGACATTTATTAGGAATTAAATCCTCTTTGATGGGTAATGAATTCGTATTTATGGTAGAGATATGGTTGGTTTTTATTAAGTAATGAATTGGTATTTATGGTGGAGATATGGTGGTTTGTTATTAATTATTTGAGGTAATAAATGTAAGGAAATCAGGAAGTAAATCTTTAATTTCTTCTTCAAGGATAGTGACTAATTTCCTGGATAACAAAACTCAACATGTCCCTCATTTTTAGTTTAACTACTTCGAGCCTACATCTCCTAATTTTATCCAAAAATGATAGCCTTCTATTTCTTCGCATTTATAATCTAAATAACAAATTAAATCAAATTAAATTCAAAGTGTAGTGATCTGTTCGGTTAGTAGCAGTTCGAAAAGGGATCGCATTTGATTCATGGAGCTTCTCTGACTTAACATTTAAGGTGTTACATTAAGGCCACAACTTTGATAACGTCTATTTTTTTTTTGAAAATGGGTAAACCGCCTCATTAAAAACCTTACTAACTATTGGTGTGATAATTAGTAGGGGAAAAAGAGTGCGGTGCTTTATTGATAACATATCAATATAAGAATTACAACGTTTATGTACATACTGTCTGGAAGAAAAAATAAACAGGAAAAACAACCCTGTTACAATCGACTCTCCTACGTGGCAGAGAACAAAACACTCTACTAATCAAAAAGAAAAGTAAAACACATCTTAAAACTTAAAACTTTCCATCTTCGGTTGACCGGTTGAGAAAAAGAACAAGCTCAAAGCTTTAACCGGTATCCATAAGGTCAATGCCCCATCTTTCTAAGATCTCCCCATTTTCTCTCGATCCCCTGGTCTTCTTCCTACTTTTGGTCATCTGAAATTTAATGTCGATTTCAGCTAGATTCCATCTTCGAAGCTTGTCAATTTGCCTCCCATCATGGATACGTGAGTTTCGTTCCAGCCATATGTGATATTTGATGGTGACGAAGCTGCAGAAGGCCAAATCTTGGATCTGGTTAGCAACTCTAAAGGTGTCGTATAAAACAGTGGCTTCTTCATCGATCAGCAAAGGACCATTCAGAATCATACCTAGCTTCATTTTATTTCGTGTCCAAAGATAGGCCGAGTAAGAACATTGGAAAAACAGGTGATTTCTATCTTCTGATTCACAATTGCACAGTACATATATAGGATCTATAGTATAACTACATTCAATCATTTTTTCTTTGGTAGGAATTCTGTTAAGCATAACTTTGTACGCACATAAAGCCATTTTAGGGCTGTTGCAGTAACTCCAGATAACTTTAGACCAATTAATTGTCTGTAAATGATTTCTAGCACTATCCCATGCTGAGTAGAAAGAAAATCCATTAGGTTTGTTGTTCCAGGTCCAAAAATCGGATTCATAATTAGATGAAATAGCCACATTCTTGATTTGGTTAATTTGTCTAGTGAAATGGAATGTCTCAGGATTTATTATGTTATATTGTATCATGCTGCTGACCTTCAAATTGTCGCCTCCATTTAAACCGAGAGCATCCCACCCAAGTATGTTAACTAAAAGTTCATTGTTAATCCACGGGTCGTGCCAAAGAAGTGTATTTTGCCCATCGACTATATTCCTTTGTATATGTTGAATGCCTTTCTGTCTGTGTTTAAGGATAGATTTCCAGGTACAAGAGTTGTTATTATCAATATCCATAGTCCAGAAGTGTTTATCTTTACAGTATCTGTTGTACATCCAGCTAGACCATAAGTTGTTGTTGTTAATAAAATGCCATAACAGTTTAAGGGCAGTGGCAGTTCTGATGTCTCTAAAATTTCTTAGGCCCACTCCTCCTTCCAATTTTGGTCTGCAAAGGATATCCCATGCTATTTTATGGGTTCTGCCTCCCCAAATAAAATTAGCACATATCCTGATGATTTTATCAATAGTTGCAATTGGCAGTTGGTATGTCATCATCCAATATAACACCATAGGAGTGATAACTGAGTGAATAAGCTCTATCTTACCTGCCATAGAAAGTAGCCTACAGTCCCACCCATCCATTCTTTGCTGGATTTTGTCTAAAAGCTGACCACAATAAATATAGTGAAGATAATTATAGGATAATGGGACACCCAAATATTTGATAGGCAATGCTCCTTCCCTTATATCCAAAATATTGATCAATACATTTCTGTTTGTCATCCCTCTACTGAAATATACTTTAGACTTTAAATTGTTTATATTCAGTCCCACCAGGTCTTTTAAAATTTGCATAATCTCTTTAATAGTTCTAGCAAACTTTGGCTTGGCTTTAGAAAATATCATAAGGTCATCTGCATAGATAAGATGAGTGACATTTGGTTCTTGATTGTAAATAGGTTGTAGCTTATCAGTCTTATGAGCTTTGAACATCTTCAGAGAAAGAAACTCCATAGCTACACAAAAGAGATAAGGGGAGAGAGGGTCTCCCTGTCTCAACCCTCTATTGCTGGAAATGAACCCCTTAGGACTACCATTAACAAGAATAGAATAAGTAGGGGAAGATATACAGTTTTTGATAAGTTTGACAAGTTTATTTGGGAACCTCATCATGTTCAACATATGACAAACAAACTCCCTATTTATCATATCATAAGCCTTTTGAAGGTCTATCTTAAGGCACATTTTATCACTACCTTTCCTATTGAAATGTCTAATTTGTTCATGTGCCAGCAGGATGTTCTCAGCAATACATCTTCCTGGAACAAACGCATACTGGTTTTCTGATATTAGGTGAGGTAAAAGAGGTTTGATTTTGTTACATATAATTTTGGATATGATTTTATATAAGACATTACAGCATGCAATAGGTCTATAATCAGAAATACCAATTGGCTGTTTGGTTTTAGGCACAAGTGTGATAAAAGTATGGTTTAAACCTTTGTCAATTTTACCAGTGTTGAAAACTTCTTGGATCAGGTTCAGGAGCTCAAACTTCAGTTCTTCCCAGTGAATTTTATAGAATTTTGAAGTGAAACCATCCGGACCCGGGCTCTTGTCATCAGATATAGAGAATATAGCTTTTTTTACCTCATCCAGATTGATCTCAGAAGTAAGTTTAAATCTGCCTCTCTCATTTATAATTCTCATACACTGTATATCAGGGAAATTTTTTGGTAATGGATGTTTGGAGAAAAATATATCAGTGTAATAGTTTATAGCATCATGTTCAATTTTTGTACTGTCTTGTATAACCTCCCCATTACTCATAATGATCTGATTCCAATTGTTAAAGTGTCTTCTTTGTGACATCTTAGCATGAAAAAATTTTGTGCATGAATCCCCATCAGTGAGCCATTCAATCTTTGCTTTCTGTCTGGCCTTTAAAAATTCAGCAACATTCTGAGTTTTCCAGCTGTTGTAAGCTTTACTAAGTTTATCAAAAAGATAGGAGTTGGTCGGGTTTTCATCACATTCTTTAAGGCAGTTCTGATATTCTTCTTCATATGTTTTTAGAGGATTCCCTTCTCTGCAGTTTTTTAGATTCCACTCCTTTAGCAAAAACTTGCAATCTTTAATGAATTTCATAAACTTATGGAGTTTTGAAGCTTGGTAGTTAGGGAAATCTGAATAATAATTTTCTAGAGCTTTATCAATACAAGACATATACCCTTCCCCCATATGCCAAAAGTTAACATATCTGAATGGGATATTTCTAGGACCTATGCATTCTTTAATAAAACTAATAAAAATCGGAATATGGTCACTGATAGCATTAGAGACCCCAAAGGTAGTAATCCCTGGTGTAGTTCCCAGTAATAATTGATTACAGAGTACTTTATAAATTTTAGAAGCCATACCTTTTTTCCTCCAAGTGTATTTGAAACCTGTAATAGGCAGTTCAACCAGACCTATCCTTGATAAGCAATTATTAAAGCCTACCAGGTGACTAAAAGGAACAGTAGTACCACCCTTTTTGTCAAAAGGTGATAATGTATTATTAAAATCTCCAAGAATAATCCATGGGGAATTCACTAACCCTGATTCAACAATAAGATCCTCCCATAATTTGTCTCTATCTCTAATTTATGCTATTGTATGTGTATATGTTAGAATTATATCACGAATTTACATATTTGTTTGCTATCAAATTCATATTTATATATGTATGCGCGCGTGCATGTGTGTATATATATATATATTTATATGAGTATTTTCCTACTTTCAGCCAATTTAAAAAAAAATTGATAATAAAGTCATTTTTGAAGCAAGCTTGAGTTAAAATTTGAATTTTTAATTATTGTCAAATATATAAGATATATTTATAAATTATTTACTAAATTTTATACTAATATATGTTGCAACTATATGTATGTTTTAAAAAAATTTAATTTTGAAAATCTTATGTAAATATATATTAAACCGAAATATAATATTAACACACACACATATGTATAATAATTATATTTATACGTGTATATTAAAAAATTTAGATTATAATTTGTTAATATATATATATAAATATATACGTTATAAAATAAACTCTTTTAGAAAAATATAAAAACCTAATTTCAAAATCCGTATAGAATTTAAAAAAATAAAAAATTGAATTTTAATCTGTGTGGATTGATTTAAAAAATTAATTTATTGTCAAAATCAATTTTAGCCAAAAATAAAAGTACATATTTTTTATTTTATGCTTAGATATATAATATTACTTATATATATTTATATACTAAAATTTTATAATATATATATATATAGTTTATATTTAAAAATAGTACATATAGATAAGATATTTTGGACTTAGATTTATTTTCCAATTATGTGTATATAGTTTATGTAATATATATTTATCAATTAAAAATTAAATATTTAAGATTGAATTTGAATTTATATAAGATATTTCAGATTTAGATCTATTTTCAAATTTTGAATTTCTTCAAAGATATTTTAAACATTGAATATTGAATTGGTTTTATATTTGAAACGATCATACACATAATTATTTTATTACGTGTTTATTTATTTGTATGTGTATATAAATATACACATATACATAAGTATACTTTATATTATATTAATTTTAAACTAATAATAGAAAACGAATACGTATATAAAGGGGTTAATATGTCAGCTGCAGTGTAAATCCCAGAACTTATATACTGGCATATTAAACCATGTATACATTATATGTTGTGCGTGCACATACACGTATATGTGTATTTGATACACACGTACACATTATATATTAGATACATAAACAAGTTCAATATTTATATTAATCAATTAAATAAAATAATGATTATATTTTAAAAAAATTGGGTTGATTCTTTTGTACTACATATTGATTCTTTTATACTATATATGGAAAATAAGATCTAAAATGGTAAAAAAATTGTAATTCACCCATTTAACCCACTACTTGCTGCCCTAGTTCCAACAATGATATCATAGCCTAATAGCATGTAGTCTAAATTAGCAATATCATAGTTAACTTATTAAAGCATGTCCATTTAGTAGGTGTCTAGAAATGTAGTGTCTAAGCTGGGTTTGGGTAATCAAGTACCCTACCGTACCTACCTACCGAGCTGGCTTGAAAGGTGAAGTAGGCCTAAAGGTTGTCCCTACTATAAAAGCCCAATTTGAATTTGGGCCTTGGGCTAATTTTTCAAAATCTATTTTGAAATTAAAATAATACTTTAAATTTAAAAGGTTAAATTTAAAAAAAGTAAAAATTGATAACTATTACGGAATAATTTTCAAAATTGTTTTGGATTTTAATAATTACTTTCAAAAATTATTTATAACTAGTTAGATCAATAAATTAAATAATTTATCAAAAGTTAATTAATTAAATTAAATAACATATATATATTGTTATATGTTACATTATCTTAAAATGTTTAAGGTAATTTATGTATTTATAATTTTCAAAGTAATTTATAATTAATTAAAACTATTTAATTATAAAATTGATTAAATGTTAGTTCATAAATAATGTATTGCAAATATATTAAGATATATATGTATATCTATACATATTATAATATACATATTCAATTTAAAATGTCTAACGAATAAAATAATATTAATTAAAATGTTAATTAACTAATTAATTAATTAAGATTTATTTAATAACATTAATAAAATATTAGACAAAAGATTATTATATAAGTTACTAATTTATAAAATATTATACAAGAATTTAATTTATATAATATGAATGTATAATAAAAGGTGGAATAGTAAGAAACCCTAATTAGATTTAAGGAATAAATATATACGTATAATACGTATACCATGATTTCAGATATGTCCGACACTTGAATCACGAGGATATTTCATAAAAAGTACATTATTCCATAAGTTATTATCACTCAATTAAATATATATTAAAGATTATGAATCTTTAACATATATGTTGCTCTCTACCATTTGTATGTTAGTAGATTACTTGCATACTCCTTGGCTATTGATATTTCTCAAGCTAAGGATGTTATGTATAGTACTATTAATATATTGAATAGACGAAGTGAGATATATGCATGTATTTATTGATATTGCTCAAGGTACGTGCATTTATACTTAGGCCATCGTGAAATGTTAGGTATGAGTGAGTAATCTGTTTCGATTTGTTGATATTCCTCAAGGCGAAATGAGATTAGGACAAAAACCACGGGTTATGAGTCATATATGATATGATTGATAAAATGTTATCCATTGCTTGTAGGCCAATGGTTTGTTGATATTCCTCAAGGTCAGAACCCAAAGGCAAGCATGTCCTAACACCTAAGATTTCTATGTTTTGTCTTAGGATTTGAGAAATATAAAAGTCTAATGAGAGTTCTTTAGTAAAATGGAATGTAATGTTTAACCTTACTAATATTATACAAATATCTACTACGAATTAATTCACTAATATACTAAATTAAATTTGTAGAAAATGTTTACACCAGAGTAGTTTTCAAAAAACGACAAACTCATCGGACCTACATACATAGACTGATTAAGAGCAATTAAGATAACACTTATGTTTGAACACCTATAGTCATCTATAATTGGACCTCCAAGGGAAAAACCTACTGATAGTGCGGACCATAATCTAATGTTGGTCTATAAAAACTATGTTTCAAACAAAGAAATCGCCTAAGTTTACGTGTCGTCTACGTTAGACGAATTGTTGTAGAGACTGCACGAAAACATGAATGTCCATCAGATCTTCGATGGCCTCAAAGCTTTATTTGGGGAACAGTCTCATTACACAAGGTCCGAACACATGAAGAAACTACTTAAGATGAGGATGTCCAAAGACATGAAAGTGAAGGATTACGTCTTAACGGTGAAACGCGGTACTGGGTTTCTTGGTTAGACATTACGACAGGCAACGACTTGCAAATGTATTTGATCTTAAGGTCTCTTACTCTACAATTTGAGACATTCATATTAGACTATAATATAAACAAGATGAATATAAGCGTCGTGGAGCTGCTAAATATTTAGAGGTCAGCCGAGTCTTCGTCCTAGGATCAGGTGCAGTGCCCACAGTTAAGGGGAAGCATTACCTTCGAATGGTTCGAAGAAGCGAAACTGGGTTAATAAGTAGAATTAGAAGATTGTTGTAGCTGACAAGGGTGTGTGCCATCACTATCACAAGAAGGGTTATTGGAAATGGAATTGTCCAGAGTAGTTGAAGATGGTCAAAGAGAAGAAACAGAATAGTACTCTTGCTCCAATAGGTATATTTTTGATTCAAAATTATTTTAGAATCAATAAATTATCTTGGGTTTTACATACTGGATCTAGAATACACATCCATAATTCATTATAGAGACTTAGGAACAAGCATCATGTAGTAAAGGGAGAAATGAGACTTCAAGTTGGTGATGGACCGCTGGTAGATTCAACTACAGTTGGAGTTTAAATTTTAGCTTTGTCAAGTGGATTACTTTTAATTTTAAATAGTTGCTATTATGTGAAATATTTTATTTCTGGAATAATTTTAGTGTCTAGATTGTCTGAGACTGGACATATCTTTCATTGTTCTTATGATGTTGTGAACATTATGTTGAATGGAAATAAAGTATGCAATGGTGTTTTAGATAATGGCATTTATGCTATTGATACTAATTATCTCTGTGCTGTGAATAACTCTTCTAATGTTGACATTAATAATAACTATATATGGTATTGTTGGCTTAGTCATATATGTAAGAAACGATATGACAAATTGAAAACCGAAGGTTTTCAACCATTATTTGATAATGAATCATTTGATATGTGTGAGTCGTGTCTCAAAGGAAAAACGATAAAGCACCCATTTAGTGGGAGCAATGAAAGAGTTAATGAACTTCTGGGTCTTGTATAGACTAATGTATTTGGCTTAATGCCTATAGTTACCAAAGATAATTCTTTTTATTTCATAACCGTTACTAATGACTTCTCAATACTTGGATATTTGTTTCACATATAGAACAAATCCAATGTCCTTGAGAAGTTTATAGTATATAAAATATAGGTTGAAAATTAGACGAACCATAAGATTAAAACACTTTGATCTGATCGAGGAGGTGAGCATGTTGGAAAAGAGCTCCAATAGTACTTAAAAGATAATGGGATTATCTTTTGGGGTACTCCAATATATACTTTGTAACTCAATGGTTTTCGGATAGAAGGAATCAAGCCTTATTAGATATGATTTGTTCCATGATGTGTAAAGCTGAGTTGCTTCTTTCCTATTGGGGTTATGTGCTTGAAACTGCAGCTCATATGTTGAATTTGATAACCATGAAATATGCACCAAAGATGCCAAACGAGATGCGGCATGGGAAGAAACCCATCTCAACATTTAAAGATATGGGGTTATCCAGCCTATGTTAAGAACGTTGGTCCCATTAAAGAATTCTATGGGATATGTTTTCTAAAATACCAAGGAACAAAAGGTTATTGTTTTTCAACATGTTGTCTTTGTAGAAAATGAATTTCTGTCAACAAAAATGAATAGCGAAGTTATAGACTATGATGAGAAGAGAACAAGAAATTAACATAAAAGCCAAACCAGTATAAGTATCAAATTCACCAGTATACAAAAACAAGCAACCTATTAGAAGGTCTAGTAGGGAATCTCATGCACTAGAGACATGCTATGATTTTCGCATCGATTGAGAGAAAGAGGACTGCGTCGTAGATGACAACATTCCTCCCTCACTCCAATAAGTACTGCAGAGTAAAGGCTCTACACTATAGATTTGGTGCTATGAAATCCGAAATCGATAACATGTATGAAAAACAAAGCATGGACTTTGGCTAACATAATCTAAGGGATAAAACCTATCGGTTGCAGACTGATTTTTAATAGAAAAACTAGATGCAGATGGACAAGTGCAAGTATACAAAGCAAGGCTAGTTGCGAAAGGATTTTTTCAAATTCAAGATGTTGATTTTGATGATTTTTTTATCCATAGCAATGCTTAAGTTCATTCATTTAATGCTAGATAATGCTGCATTTTATGACTATGGAATATGGAAAATGGATGTGAAGCATCGCTTTCAAATGGTGATAAGAGATCGTTTATATGTCGTAGCCTAAGGGTTTCGAGGTCAGTGTGAGTGAGCGTAAGGCTTGCAAGTTGTTAAGATCCATTTTTGGACTTAAAGCTTCAAGGAGTTAGAATAGGTGTTTTTATAAGATAGTCAAACAGTTTGGTTCTTATCATAACACAAAGGAAGCGTGCATATACCGAAAGGAATAAGGAGGTGCTACCATGTTTTTAGTATTATACGTCGATGACTTATTATTGATTGGCAATGACATTTTGTTTTTGCAATCAGTGAAAGCTTGGCTTTCCAAAAATTTCTCCATGAAGAATATAGGAGAAATATCCTATATAATAGGTATAAAGATCTATAGAGATATATCTAAGAGGCTATGTGGATTGGCCCAATCCTGTACATAGATATCATACAAAAAGTTTTGGTATAGAGAATTCTATATGTAGAAATGTTTCGATGCAATCTAAAATCATCCTTTTGAAGAAGGAGACCCCTTACTAATGATAGGGCTGAAGGGGATACTATATGCATTGGCAATCAGTTCCATAATGTACGCTATGATATGTACCCGATCGAATATAGCCTATCTATTAGGACGCGTAAGCCAATACCAGTCTAATCTCGGAGAAAAGCATTGGACTATAGTGGAATTTATACTTAAGTATTTAGGAAATACCAAGGAGTTATTCCTTATATACGAGAATGGAGACCTCCTTATGAAGTAGTATATAGACACTAGTATTCAAAATGATATCGATGATAGTAAGTGAGTATCAGGTTACATCTTTACTTTGAATAGTGGGGCTCTCAGTTAATAAAGTTCCAAATAAGAAACAGTGGTTGATTCCAAGATGGATACTGAGTACATTGGCAATAACGAAGTAGCTATGGAAGTGGTCTGGATGCCTAAATCGATAAGTGTGATTGGGGTGATTCCAAAAATGGAAAATCCAATGACATTGTTTTATGAAAATAATGTGGTGCGGATCACAAAGGAGTCTAGAGTACACAAGAAATTGAGACACATTCTTGAAAGTTCCACTTAGTTAGAGAATTTGTCAAGAAGAAAGAAGACGAGAATCAAAGAGTGGATACAAAAGGCAACATAGCAGATCCATTCACAGATGGAATAGCTCAATCAGTTCTCGTCAAACTGCTCGAAGGAATAGGATGGAGTTTCTATAATTGGTCCTAAGTGCAAGTGGGAGATTGATAGAGTTAGGAGTATGCCCTAGGGACAATCCTGTAATCTACTATTAATTATTAACTATAATGAAACTTCATTCGAAATAAAAGGTGTTTTTCTTCTATTATATACTTGCTATATTGATTATTTATCTAATTGAAGTATATTTAATAGGAAATCCATAAATTGTATGTTTTAAGATAGTAATTACAATGTGTTGTAACCATGAGAAATTTATTATAATGAAAATAAACATATCATTTTAAATATTCCTAGTCAAGATGTATCAAGACTGGATATCGATACATCCGTTAAGACTAAAGCACGTAACGCTATCTAAATATTGGGCAGTGTATTACTCATGGATGCTGGAGGCACTATGGAATTAAAAATAGTTATTGGATAACTATGGAATGACTCACTCGATAATTTTCTGTTGGTCAATATTACTAAGGCCAGATAAAGAATATCGAAGTAATAGTATTACATAGTTCTCTGACTTGAGAATACTATTGAACTTCTTTATGGACACTCCACTTTGATTATAATTAAATCATAACACAACATCTATCGAACGACTATAGTTGGATTTGATTTGAAACATTGGAAATGAAATAGTATTCTACTGAGAATTTATCTAATGAGCTATATATGGGGTTAGTATCAAGGTTAACTGTAGTTAACTCAAAGTTGAAGTCTCTAGCAGACTAGTTCAATTAATAGTAATTGTTATTATTGAACTTACGACTTTATATTTGGAGTATACAAGTTAAATGTGGATGATATTGGAATTTTGACCAAAATCAAATTTCATAAGTTCTACTGTGATATAGTTTTGACAAAGAGAATTAGTGTAAATAATTATCACTATCGGGGACCGCTTAAAATATTAAAATTGGATTTTATTAAAATTGTGTAAGCGATAAACTAGGCCAAAATGTCACACCACTATCTAAGGTGACGTTTGAACGTTAATATTTGAATTGCTCAGTATTAATTGCTGATTGGATTTACACCTATGAGTCGTACAACCACAATATTAAATACTCCGAATACCACATGATTTAACTATATTATAATTGTTATAATTTAATAAAATTAGCTAATATTTGTGAAATATCAATTATAAAATTTTATTTTATTTATTTAAATCAGTATTGAATATAGTGCATATATAAAAGTTATGTATGTACATATCAATATATGATATCGATGTACATTTAAATTGGATTTAAAATGTGCAAATACTGATCGGGTTAGGAAATGTATGTAGACCCATTAGCCTACTAGTATGATTAGCCATGATAGGAGGGGCATGGAATATGATATTCAATTTGAATAATATGGATTTGAATTGGTTTAAAAGAAGAGGTAAAAGTGAGATCCAGATCTCCACTTTTCCCTCTTTCTTTTCCTATTTAAACTTGACTCCTCCCTTATTTTTGAGTTTACTTTAATCTATCCTTCATCTCCTAGTTTTGGCAAAAATAGTAGCCTCCCATTTCCCCCCACTTCCAATAAACAACAAATTAAATCAAATTAAATTCAAAGTGTAGTGATATCTTTGGTTAATTGCTTTTCTAAAAGGGATTGAATCTGATTCAACATTCAAGGTGTTACATCAAGGCCACAATTTAGTAATATCTAATACATATCTATTTATTTATAATTCATTTATCGTATTATATGTGTATATATTAGAATTATATCATAAATTTTTATATTTATTTGTTTTCATATATATATATATATGCATATAAGTTATATATGTATATTCTTAGTTTCGACCATTTGAAAAACTAAAAACAAAATCATTTTTAAAACAGTTTTAAATTAAAATTTGAATTTTAAATAATTGTTAAATACATAAAATATATTTATTAATTTATTTAATAAATTTTATACTTACATATATCGTATGTATATGTATGTTAAAAAATTTAAATTTTGATAATTATATTAATATATATATTAAACCAAAATATAATCTTTATATATATATATATATTAGAAGTTTTAAATTATAATATGTTTATATATATATATATATTATTTATTTATAAATATATATTTGATGTAATGAACTCTTTTATGACATTATAAAAAACCTAATTTTTAAGTCTATTCAGAATTTTTAAAAATAAAAATAACGAATTTTAATCCACACGGATTAATTTGATTTTTTTCAAAAAATCATATTTGGCCAAAATAAATGTTTATATATATGTATATCTATTTTATTTTTTGCTAATATGTATAATATCATTTATATATTGATAACAAAATAAGTAATTAATTTTTTTTGATAACATACATACATACATATATATATATACATATTAGAATTTTATGAAATTATATATGTGTGTGTGTATGTATATATGTATATAATTTATGTAATTTAATACGTATGGATAAACACATATGTTTATAAATTAAATATAAAATATTTAAACTTAAACTTGAATTTTAATAAGATTTTTTGGATCCAGATTTATTTTTAAAATTTGAGTTTATTTAATTTTTCTAAATATTTAATTCTTAGTTGGTTTTATATTTGCTATGAATTTACACATAATTATTTTAGTTCATGTATATTTAATTCTTTATATATTGCATGAATGTATAAATGTATATATATATATATATATAAATATACTTTATATTATATTAATTTTAAAATTGCAATAGACAACAAATACATATATAAGGGGCTAACCCGTCCATTGCAGTGTAAGTCCTAGCACTTATATATGGTTATATTAAACCATTTACACATTATATGTTGCATATGTACATACATGTATATGTGTATTTGATACACATGTACACATTATATATCGCATATGTAAACAAATTAAATCTATATATTAGTCAATTAAATTAAATAAATATTTTATTCAAAGTTTATTTAGATTGGATATAATCAATTTGGACTTCATAGGGCGAATAAGACCTAAAATGCTCTCTTGTAGCACATGAGGCGGGTCTAGAGAGAAGGGGACGGTAAACCATCTTGAAGTTCATAGGGGCATATCCAAATCATGAGTCCATTTGTTATTGATGTGCGAATGTTAAGTGATCCTGTAGCATATGAGACGAGTCCAGGACGTGAGCCCAGTGCATATATGAAACCTGCTTATATTTTCTTCTATTACCCATGCTATTAATAATGTGGAATCTCTTCTACGTGCTAATTTTGGTATGAAAGATCTTGCAAAAGCGAATATAATCCTTAATATTAAGATTACTAGGTTTAGAAAAAGGAATTACTTTGGATCAATCTTGCAATTCGAGAAGATCTTAAAGCAATATAATTACTTTGATTGTAAACCTTCAAGTACACCATATGATCCTAGTGTAAAATTGTTTAAGAACATTGGTGAAGGTGCAAGACAGTCTAATTATGTAAGCATCATTAACAGCCTTAGGTATGCCAATGATTATACTAGATCCAACATATCCTATATCATGAGATTGTTATGTAGGTTTACTAGTAGACCTAGTATATAGCATTGGCATGCTA
This sequence comes from Allium fistulosum, assembly GCA_030737815.1. NCBI lineage: Eukaryota > Viridiplantae > Streptophyta > Magnoliopsida > Asparagales > Amaryllidaceae > Allium > Allium fistulosum. Next base: position 1,287,165,334 of record CM060904.1, read on the forward strand.
TTAAAAGGGTTATGAGATACCATAAGAGAACCATGAACCTTAGATTACATTATTAGAAGTTTCCAACTGTCTTTGAAGGTCACAGTGATGCAGATTTGAATGTTTTGTCTAACTACTCCAATGCAACAACTGGCAATATTTTTAACATAGCCAGTGGAGCTCTTTCTTTGAAATCCAAGAAACAAACTAGTTTGGCTTAATCCATCATGGAGTCCGATCGATAGCACTAGCTATAGAAGCAGACTACTTAAGAAATATGATAGTAAAGATTCCTTTATGGAAAAACTAATACCGGCTATATTAATCCATTGCGATGGTACTCCTGTAATTGTAAAATTTCGAAACCATTATTATAACGGAAAGAGACGGTAAATACATTGTAAGCACAATACTGTTAGAATGTTACCGTCTTTGTAATGATCCATAATTTCACCACTTTCATTCGCGAATATTTATTAATTTTAAATATTCAAATAACAGATTTTATAATTAAAATAAAACTCTTTTATCTAATAAATAATGATCGTGAAATAGTTTTCAAAATTTGTTTTCAAAAATATTTAGTTCGAAAAAAAAATCGAAATGTGACCGAAAATCGCTTTTTGACTTTGCGTCGTCTAAAAGTTGTCGGAAATGTTATAAGCAATTTAGTGCACATAAACACATGCATTTATGAATAACGTTAGTATGGTTAGTAATATTATATGGTAAAATCTGTTTATTTAAGTTAATATAAAGGTTTAAAATAATAATTAAGCATTGAAAAGATGCTAAAAAGTAAACATCACATCACCTTAAACATTATAAAACATAAGTACTAAGGTATTGATTGCATGTTGGATCAAAGAAAATGAGGGGGACAAGGATTAAATGCATATTGGAACAAGATGAGGTGGCATTTAATTAGTGGAGGTTAGAGTATCAAATGGTGTTTTAGTAATCTACTAAATGCATTTTATATAAAAGAGATTTCCTAATTTCCCTTTCTCATTTTCTTATTTCCATTCTTATTTTCATAACTCCATCTTCTTCAAGTACTCTTTAATGGCTTCTTTGGTTTTTCAAATGATTTAAAATCATTTATTTTCTACATTTAATTCATGAAAAATTACTTTAAACACCTTTCTTTATTCTACACCTCCAAGTTGCCAAAATTAGCTCGAAAACCCCTCTTCACCACCACGGCTGAACCCTTTGTATGCATGGCCAAACCCACCTTTGGCCTTAAGGCCTTAATAACTTCACTTTTCCAAGTTAAAATCTTGGATTTAAGTCGTACGCTGAAGTTAGTGAAAGCTTTGTTGGTTAGATTAGTAAATCAAAAGTTAAAGTTAGTAAGGATTTGCAAGTTATGATTTGTTGCTTGTGTATGTTATTTTGACATGCATATATGGTTGTGACTTTGTTATGGTGTGTTAAGCTAAGAAAGTTAGTATATTGACTTAGTAAAACGACATCGAGATCCTTTGGTTTAAACTTGTTTACACTTAGGTGTTTTACGCAAAAGTTTATAAAGGTTCTAACTTTATTTTGTTTGGTCTTCAAAAACTTTATTCAAAGTTATAAATTAACTTAGCACATAAAATTTGAGTTTTGGAGTTTACATGAAATATAAAGCAAGTTTTGAAAATTACGGGTCATATAGCGATAGTCGCTGTTGACACCAAAAATGGGCATGAACACCCAATAGAATATAGTAGAGATTAAATAAAGAATGAAATTAAAATAGAGAAAATATCATAAATGAATACACAGATTTTTATAGTGGTTCGGAAATCTTGGCCTACGTCCATTCATATTTTTTATTGATCTTGCACTTGATTATGATTACGAGGATGTTTGGATTAGCTAGGATCCATTGGTACAAGAATGAAAAAAAAAAATGGAAGAGCCTTTTCAATAGAAAGAAGGATCCCTTTTCTAACGCCATACCTGCTATATTTATAGGGAAGACGTGCACGGATCAGACTGAAATTTCGGCAGAAGGTTCGGGAGACCAAGACGAGGCCACCCAAAAATATCCAAGCCCATCGGGGCCCACAATAGGGATTGGTACCGATCCCTATTAGTGTGTCCAAATGGACTATTATCCCTATGATGGGTGTCTAATAATGTTAGCTACTTGTTTCCCAAATTTCATGCAATTCTGACGTACGGTTTCTGACATATCACATTTTTTGTGAAGTAGTGTTGCTTGAATTCTTATTTCTGCCGATCACTCCAAAAGGAGTTATGCCGATCCCTCCAACTTCCTCCAAATGGAATGAGATCCCTAAGAGGTGTTCAACATGTTGTATTAAGCTTGTACTCCAAGTTTCATGTTGATAGCATGTGCAGATTTTGAGTTATTGACCGATCATCGCTGTAGAATTGAGTTATGGAATCGATACGATACAATCCATAGTGTTGAATATGGATCGTACCTGATCCATCTTCGAGGAGTAGTGAGCTTTCATGCTTCTACTTCATATTATCATCTATGCTTGATTTTTGGACCCCACAGTCATCGCTCTGTGCTACTGGCCTTGATGATAGTCGAGTATAACTTGTCCAGTCAGTTCGGATATAGCCGGGTCAAAATGCCGGATAACATTTGCCGTCCAAATTACGTCTTGTTGCATACATGATGTACTTTGAAATGAAGCAAGTTAGAGTCGCCAAAAACAAATCCATCCAGTTTTCTGAATAGTCGCTATCCTTTCGTGGAATTATCTTCCCAAAGTGTTGTATTCCTCTTTGATCGTCATGACTCTTAGTCGATTTCCAATAGTATAAATTCTGGATTGTATTTCATTAGTTACTATCTGTGTCCAGTTCTACAGGGCTGGAAAGCTTTAGCTATATGATCCAGTTTTTTCTTTAATAACTCTAGGCAAAAATTCAATTTCTATAGATTTCAAGAAATCGAATTTTTTGAATATACACGTGCACGTTCAGGTACACGTTCTTGTCATTGGCTCCCAGATGCATTTGTACGCTCATGGGTCATCACCAATTCCTTCTAGTTTAATTGCAATTGGATTGCAATTCCTTGTTTATATATTATTTTATAATGAAATAGGGGTTGTAATAAGTCATTCGATGAGAGGGGCCTTCAAGTTCTACAAGGATGACAGCCTCGAAGCCGTAAGTAAGGGCATATGGAGTATGGCCAGTCGCGGACTTGTGGGTGGTTCTATAAGCCCATAATGCTATTGGGAGTTCATCCACCCACTTGCCTCTAGCCTTTTCCAAACGTTTCTTCAGAATGGACTTTATGATTTTGTTCACAACTTCAACCTGTCCATTTGCCCAAGGGCGAGCAACTGCCGCAAATCTCTTTTCAATATGATGTCGTCGGTAGAAGTCTTTAAATTTAGTACCTTCAATTTTGGGTTCCATTATCAGTTATAATGGTCCGTGGAAGGAAAAAATGGAAGACGATGTTCCGGACAATGAAGTTGATTATTTTCTTCGTCGTGACCATGGTTAAAAGTTCTGTTTTAGCCCATTTGGTGAAGTAATCAACTGCTACGATGTCATATTTCGCACCACCTTTAGAATCGGCAAGAAGCTGATGATGTCAGTACCCCAAGTGGCAAATGGCTATGGACTGGCCATTTGATTAATTTCCGTTGGCAGGGCTCTTAGAATTTTTGCAAACATTTAGCATACGTCGCATTGTCTAATGCGATCAGCTGCATCTCGATTGATAGTTGGCCAGTAATACCCATATGAGAGTATTTTCTTTTTCAGGGTGTGCCCCCTAGTGTGATCACCACATTCTTCTTCACGGACTTCTCTCAAGACTCGTTTGATTTCATCATGGGTGATACACTAAAACAGGGGAACGAAGAAACCCTTTCTATACATGACTCCTTCTTAGATGATGCAGCATGAAGCTTTGGGGAGGATTTGTCGTTTTTCATTCCTCCGTCTAGGAAGGACCCCCCATTGTTGATAGTTTTGATAGGAGTCATCCATGACTCCTTTTCCGGCTCCATCTCCAAGATCTAGTCGATCTGCATATGTCAATGGTTATAATGTTAAGTACTTCAACCGAGACAAAGTGTATATGTTGCGCATCCCTAGAACTGGCCAGCATGGCCAGTAACTTGGCTTTTTCATTTTGTTCTCTGAGGATGTGTGTAATGGTGTAATACTCGAAGTCGGCTAGTAGCTCTTGGACTCGGCTGAAATAAGGAGTAAGACGCTGCACCCTAGCATGATAATCTTCCCTGACTTGGCATACTACTAACCAGGAATCACAAAAGATATGTAAAGTTTCCACTCCCAATTCTCTAGCAAGTTTGAGCCTGGCGATTAAGGCTTCATACTCAGCTTAGTTATTTGTTGTAGGGAAGTTGTGTTTTAGGGCGTAGCAGATCGATCGTTCCTCGGAGTTATTAAAACAACTCCGATGCCAGAACACCAATCATTAGAAGCTACATCCGTGTACATTTTCCATCGTTTGGTCGGTTCTCCACTGCTCTTCGGTTAGTCATCTGATGCAATGAATTTAGATATAAAGTCTACTAATGTTTGTCCCTATATAGCTCTCCAAAGGAGATACGTGATATCGAATTGGCTTAGCTCGATATTCCATTTGAGCAATCTTTTAGACGTCGAAGGTTATTGTAGGACCTGTCGTAAAGGCTGGTCGGTGTAGACAACGATGAGGTGAGCCTAGAAGTAATGGCGAAGCTTTCATGACGCAATCAACAGGCAGTACGTAAGCTTTTCCAGCTTTGGGTAGTTTCTATCAGAACCTATCAATCGCTTGCTAACATAATATACATGCCTCTGGATCTTTTTCTCTTCATGTAAACAATGTGGCACTTATGGCATGTACCGGCAAAACTAAGTACATGTATAGGTCTTCATGATCCAGTGGCTTGGATAGGATGGGAGGTCTCTCTAAGTGACCTACCAGAACTTAAAATGCATCTATGCAATCCTGCGTCCATTCAAAGTTCCTCTATCTTCTTCTAATCAGGTCGAAGAAAGAAATACACTTGTCGATCGCCCTGCAGATGAAGCGGCTTAGGGTGGCAACCTTCTCATTTAAGCTCTGTACTTGCTTAATCGTCTTCGGCACTTGGATGTTTTGAATTGCTTGAATCATTTTGAATTTTCCTTACGCAATAACGAAAGAGCATTTCAAGGGATTTAGTTTCATTCCATATTTTCATAGAATACTTAACATCTCTGATAAGTCATCGATGTGGTCGTTTGATCATCATGACTTCATGAACATATTATCCACATATACTTCCGTCGATCACCCGATCTGGTCTTTGAACATCCCATTGACCAATCTTTGGTAAGTAGCTTAAGCATTATTTAATTCAAACGACATCACAACATAGCAATATAGCCCTAGATCAGTAATGAAGCTGGTGTGCTTCTGGTCGTGGACATGAATCGAGATCTGGTTGTATCCAGAGTACACATCCATAAATGAAAGCAATTCATATCTAGCGGTTTAGTCTACCAGCTAGTTGATCCTCAAAAGTGGAAAGCTTTCTTTTGGGCATGCCTTGTTCAGGTCTGAGTAGTTGATGCATGACCGCTACTTTCCATTATCTTTTCTCAAAAGAACTGGATTGGATACCCATTTTGGGTAGAGGGCATCACGGGTAAACCTATTATTTTTGAGTTTATCCACCTCCTCTTTAAGTGCAACAAATCCCTCTGGATCCATGCCACAATGCTTTTGTTTCACCAGGACATGCCTTGGGTTGATATTCAATGCATGTCTCGCGATATTCAGTGAGATCACACGCATGTCAGAATGGGTCCAAGAGAACACATCAAGATTCATTCGGAGAAAGCCAGCTAATTCCTTCATCATCATTGCATTGAGCTGTGATCTGATCTTCAATACCCATGATGGGTCGCCATGGCTGACTGTAAAATCGATTGTCAGCTCAGCGGGTGCAACCATGGATTCATTAGTTTAAACGTAAGTATTTCATGTAGCAATCAACGTGAAATCTAGTTGGGACGATCAATAATGACAGTTACTCTAGTCAAATTCCAAAGTCTTGTCATGAGTTATTGAGACTGATAGTGAAGGGCTCTAAATGCTTTGAGTGATTATCTGCAAATGACCGAAGATCAGGCTTAGAAGCACGTTGAATAAAATGTCGAGTAGGGTTCAGCCTCGTGTTGCATGCAACTTCATAATTGGCTCTTCTTTTAGTTTGAATCTGCTTGTATATTCGAGTAACGCACTTTACATTCAACGTACTCATGATCCGTTACTCGTCATTCGGGTTAGAGTGACGATCAGTTGCCCATGAGCTTGAGCATTGATTCGATGATTCTATCTCTAGGGATTCTTTCGGTCGTATCCTCGAGTCATTGTAAACGCTCGGTATGAATCATAGTATTGAGCTATTGAGTCATTCTTTGGATGATCACACTTCCGCTCTCGGCCTTAGGTTGATAAATTTACTGCACGGATGGTTGAGTCTAGTCCTAGTCGTGTTTATACTCCTACCTAAGCTCCAAAGACTTCGAGTTGATCGATGAATGGTCAGTTCACATTCATCTTTTTTTTGAGAGAAATATGCGATCCTATAAAATAGAGGGGACCACACATGTACATATATATATATATCACTAATAGTAAAGGAACTGCCAACAAGCCTGGCAGGTAGCAAAAGACCCCCCCCCCCCCGTGCAAAAAGAAAAAAATAGTAAAACCCACCCAAAAGCCTATAAAACTAAAGACTCTCCCTAAACAATCTACTCTAACAAGATCTAATGCTTGAAACAATTCCAAGAAATAAGCAGCCTTCTATAACAACTCCCACAACCTCAACCTCAATAACCATACCTAATAAAACCTCAAAATAACATACCGTATCTGCTCAAGCCACATACAATGTCTAAAATAAAAATCACCATAACAACTCCCCCAAATAACCATCAGCCTTCATGCTTAAGCCTTAGAAGCTTTAAGTATCAATCGAGGACTTCTTTTAATGTTTACTATTGAAATGCTCCTATTAATTCCTTTACCAGCTTTGGGTGTCTGGGTAGAAATACAAGCCTGGGTAGTAGATGGTGAAGGTCTTCTTAAAGATGCAAGGCAACAATATAATATAAATCTAAAACCCCAAGTATTATAATAAACAGACCTTTCCACAAAGTTAACATTATCATGTGGCCTTTCAACTCTCTTTGTTGAAGAAGATAAAAATGAATCTTTGTTACAATCATGCATTCACTAGCAATTACTGCATACAAACTTCTCTCGCGATGTAATAAATACTCTACAACAATACCACCCACTGAGTCATCATCACCTCTCTTTGGCAAAACTGAGTCATTATCACATTGTAATATATACTGTTGAGTCATCAACGCGTTGCTCTCGGCCACTTCATCAAACTGAAGATTACCATCTAGTATATTATCACCATCAGACTAAAAATCATTACCCATCAAAATAGTCCTCTCTCCTTCTTTATAACCAACACTAACATAATACATATCTCCATTACCAACTAATAGAACATCTCCATATAATATAACATCCCCATCGCCATCTAACCGAACCTTTCCATTAAGCAGATTATCTGATCCTACCAACCCACTCACCTGTGCCCCATCCAATTCCCCAACCTCATCACAGAATCTGTCACCAATACTAATCAAGCTATATGAGTTAACATCATTAATCGAGTGTATGCTCTTGTGCACATCATTATCCTTGTGCATATCATCACAAAACTTACTGGAATCACAATGCATAATATCATCACTCAGACATTCCACTGAATTACTCCAGATTTCAGAAACATGTAAAATAATACTATGATTAAAGCTTTCTTTAAAATTACTTTCAAAAACTCCTTCATTTCTCACCTTTTTAGTATCTCTATTCTTAGCATCCTCATACAGACTATCGGAAATAATAATGCACTCATGAATCTTATTCGCCAAACTAACCTCATAAACCATTTGTTCGAAAGATGAGGTAGCAATAACAATGCTAGAACCTTTGCATATGGAATTCACAACTGCTCCTTCAACCATTATAGATTCCTTTCTTGTATCCTCCACTGACTTAAGACAGTCAAAGCTGTTTGCAGTGGCTAACTCAAATATCTCCACTTCACATGATTTTGCTCTAGTTCTTTTGCTATGAACATGAATGAAATCATTATTCAGTTCACTCAAATTAAATAAAGAACCGAAATCCCGCTTTGGATAGACAGCTTGCCCACAATTATATATTATATCAATGTTTTCTAGAGAATGAGTATCTACTTTACACGATAAAACAGTAGGATCTAAAAGCAATAGATCAAAGAAATAAATCTCACCCCTTTGAACTACAACAAAATTATCTGAAAATTCATTAATACCTTTATAGAAGATTTAGTCTCCATTAATCCCATTAGAGTCTGACAACATATCAACAATCGAATCATCAACAATCAAAGAAGAAGCATAATTCCCAAAATATTCCTTAAGATCACCAAATTTCTCTCTACAATTTTTGCTTATATTAACCGCATTCATCTCATCAAAATGTTCGAATAACTCCTCTAAGAAATCATTTCCTTCCTTCCTCTAAACCCATAAGTGATCTAACAAAATTATCTTTAGTTTCATACATTTTAAAACAAAAAGAAAACCATGATTGGGGATTGAGAGATCGCTATGCCTGACAGCATTAGATACGAATTTCATCGAACATTCGAACATTTTATGCCTGAAGGATCCGCACCTAAAACATCTAATAGGGTTGCGACAATCCTTAGCCATATGTGAATATTCCCCGTAGCGAAAACAAAACTTCCTCCCTCCTGGAATCGATCCATTTCTTGGATTTTGATTTCCGAATAAAAACTTGAGGAGCAGAATACTTGGATTCTTTAACCTCTTAAGAAACAAATCGATAATATAAAGGATCACAATCATTAAAAGAATGAGAATGGGAAAATTTAAAACAGAGAGGCGGCGAGATTGAGAAAGAAGATTGTGGGATTGAACAATGAGAAGGTTCACATTCATCTAGTTTTTCGATCTTGTCCCTAAGTTTGGGGGCATACATCGATAAATAGGAAGGCAAGTCATGTCCAATCAATGATTGATGCTCTCCCTGCCGGACCAAGTGCAAGGATCGGTGTGTAGATGGTCGAGTCATGTCCGTCTTGTATTGCTCTTCTAGTCGGATCATGGTAAGAGTCAACGAATGAACGGTCGCGTCGCATTCATTCGGAGCTAGATGGTCAGTCGCCTCCATTTTGATTCATACTCTCTCGCCAAATCTAGGGATAGAGTTGGCTCAGGTGCAGTTGGGTCATGCTCATTCAGTTTCATACTCCTCCTGAAAGATCTAAGGAGGGTGCTGGAGAATTAATGATCATGTCACAACCATTCGTGATTTATTATCCTATCCATGCTCTGGTGACCGGAGTTATTCGATGGACGTTCGGGTCACATTCATTTATCATTGGTGCGGATTGATATTGACCCTCGATCTGATGGTACGATATAGTCGGTCACCCGTAACTTCATATGTCATTCCAATTGGATTTGTATTGAGGCCTCCTTGCAGTCGTTGTCTTAAGTTGTTAAGATCACCCGTAGTAGTTTATACTCAGCTTGTAGTAGTTTATACTCTCTTTCATATTCTTGGGTTTAGCAGAATTAGTTCGTGGATGGACGAATTCCATCCGTAGTGAGTTTATACTCAACCCGTCGAGTTCAGGTTGGAGTTTATGGAATATTTAGTGGTATTTGTTTATACTCATATCCGCATAGGGGGACCAGAGTTATTTGCTGGACGGTCAAACCGCGTCCATATCTTGGTTTGGATTTTGGGCTTGCCGATGTCCGATCAAGGCTTGGATAGTTCACCGTACCTTAGGCGCAAACAAGGTCGTGGATGGAAGTATCACATCCTCTTCGGATTGGATGGTCGAACCACGTCCAATTTAGGCTTCGGCTCTCAAACTACCCCCCGCGTCCAGGGCAGGAGTCGATGGGTGGACCGTCGTACCACGTCCACTTCCATTTGGATCCTATTTCTACCGAGCCTTGGGAGTAAGATGAGTGTTCTAAAGAACTTCGAGCTTGAGCAGGGTAGGAGACGATCATATTGCTTCCACTTTGAGTCGTGTGTTTGCTCCCAAGTCAAGGGCAAGAGTTGAGGAGTGGACGATCAAACCACGTCCACTTTTGTATGGTATATATACTCTAGACCATGCTAAAGGACCAGAATTGATCAATAGACGGTCGAACCGTGTCCATCGTTTTGTGTTTATACTCCAGTCCATGCTCCGGGGACTAGAGTTTTATAATGGGTGATCAGTCACACCCATTTGATGTTTATACTCAAGTCTGCGCTTTGAGAATCGATGGATGGTCGTACGACATCCAATTTTTTGGTGTTTAGACTCCAGTCCACACTTTAGGGACCAGATTTAATCAATGGGTGGTCAGTCACAACCATTTTTGTTTTATACTCCAGTTGTCAAGTCGAGGTAAGAGTTGTCAAATGAACGGTCGAACAACATTCATCCATGGAATGGAATTCTAACCCCAGCATCAAGGGCAAAACTTAACCAATGGATAGTCGATTCACGTCTACTTGGTGATTGTAGCTCCTCCAATCAAGTTGAGGAAGGGAATAAGTGATGGATGAATAGATCAGATCCATGCCTGTGTTGGACGGTCAGGTCTCGTCTAATTTGCTTTGTACTCCTCACAGCAAGTCATGGGAGAGAGTTTTCGGGTAGAAGATCAAGTCACATCTACCTCAAGCTGCAGTTGTGTCCATGTGTTGGCAGTCAATCATGCCTACTTTAAGTCGAGCTTCCAGACCGTTTCCTGTTTCTAGGGCAGGAGTTAATGTGTGGACGGTCAAATCGCGTCCACTTTAGATGGTCCTCGGTCGTGGTGAGCTTCGGGAAAGGCAAAAGTATTTTGGTGAACTTCAAGTATGAGCTGGGAGTAGATGGACGGGTTGCATCCACTCCAAGTGTTTCTCTGGTCTTCAAGTCAAGCGTGGAGGTTGATGAGTGGACGGTCAGTCGTGTCCACTTTGTATTAGATTCTGACCTTGTCAGGCTCTGAGTAAGGCATAGATGTTCTGTCAGAATTGAAGCATGGAATAGGAAGTGGATGATCGAGTCACACCCACTTTCCATTTTGATTCCTTGCCACCAAGTCAGGGGCAAATAGTAGCTGATGAGCAGTTGAATCACGCTCGTCTTAATGATCCTCCAAAGGTCCGATCATGGTCTGTGGAGGTTGGTTGGCATCTAAATCTAATTACTTGGTCACCTGCATCATTTGGAAGTAGTTTCGTTCAAGTTGGTTATAGTTTGCAACATAACTAAAAATGAAATAAAACTTATTGATAAGTGAAGTAGAGTCGAATGCTCGCTATTCCACTTTACCCCACCCCTCCTCAATTGGAAGTCGACCGTAGGTAGTCCAATTGATAATCAAAGGTCATTATTGGTCAGGGCCGGATGTTCCTTGCCCGCCATTCTGCAGCGCTTGCACATATTGTTGAAGCTTTCCTTTCCGGATATGCTTTTTGATCACATTTCAGAGGTGTTTGCAATCGCTGGTGTTATAACCGTGTGTATCTTGAAATATACAACATTTCCCAGATTTCTTCTGGGTTTCGGTAGACTCTCTCGAGGCTGATTTCCAGTAATGCTTCAAGTCGTGAGTCTCGAAGCAGATGTTTTTGATTGAATCATTCAAAGAAATATATGAGTCGAATTTTAAGATTCTGGGTCGTCTTCTAGAATCTGAGTCCTCATCTAAGGCCTCAATGATGCCCTCGCTTTGACTTCCTTCAACCAACAGGCCTGAATCGTTCTTTCTCCTTGTCTGCTCTACCTCCTCCTTACTTAGGTTCTGGTTCACTTTATAACATAAATGATTCAAGGTCATATGAGGCTCTCCAGGTAACCAATCACCAAAGTTTGTCTCGGGGTCGATTCCCTTTATCAATGCCGTCAGTATGATATTCTTGCTGGGATTGCTCACTTTAGTGACAGTGGTGTTAAACCTCTGCCAAAACTCTTTAAGCTGCTTGCGTAGCGCTTGGGATAAGTTGGGGATAACAACATCACATCCCTGAGGCAAGTCGCATGCATTATGAATTACTCGATGAACTCCATAGCCAGCTGATTAAACGAGGAGATGGACCTGGGCGGTAATCGTGTAAACCACATGATCGATCGCTACTCCCCCGAGGAATATGGGAAAGAATCGACATTTAATTGTGTTCGCCGCTCTAGCGGAATTCATGTGACCCTCATATTTCATGAGATGCTCTTGGGGGTCTGTGTTTCCGGCATGGTTGGCATACTAGATCTCTTGGGATATTCTGCATATTGAACGGCTTCAGTGAATGGGCTTCGACTGGGGGAATTGCTCCAGTGATTGTAAGTCTGATCCGTTTTCAAGGTATGGCTGTTTGTAATGCTTGTGAATGTTGTATGAATGATTGTCCAACGTGTGACGGATTGGTGATAATTTTCTTGGAGTCCAACCCGAGAAATTTTGCTATTTACTTAGAGGCAGCCCCTGGTTCGCTTGAAGTCACTGAATTTGAAGTGTTGGGTTTGTGAGGAACGTTGCTTGGAGTCATACTGGTGTTTGCTTGGAGAAAGTCTTGGTTTTACCCGAGTTTGACCTTGGGCCAGAACTTCCTGGGTTTGCTTCGAGTTGAATGTGTGACTACTTCAGGTTCGACTTTGATGATGGATAGCTATACTTTAACATGGCATAATAAGCAGTGTAGAGCAGTCATCACACAAGCCATCGTATCATAGCTGACAAGTCAGGAATTTGGAAGCTGGTCAGTTGAGAGCAGTCATAATCTACCCTAGAAGCCTGATCCAGTAACTGATCCCAGTTTGTGTCATATCATCATGGTTCTCCAGCCTTTGGGTGTACCGTTTGAGTAGTAGTTCCTTGTCCATTCCTTGGCTGCAATTCAGCAGCTACCGCTTGCTCCCGTATGCCTTAGTTTGTAACGACCCGTAAATTTTCGATAATTAAAATAGCTAATTTAATAGGATTTCATGATTTAATGTTGGAAGAATTAAGCTTTTTAATTTATTTATGATAATAATAACTAGAATGAATTGCAACAATATTTATCTAAGTTAATTGTTAGTGAATTGAATGAAATTCTAATCAATTGAAATGGCTCAAATGTTATAACTTGGTTATAAAGGAAATATAAGAAAAACAAATGAAAATATTGGGTTAACAAATAAAATAATATATAGTCAATGGAAAGGGAATCAAATTGGTATTATATAGGAGATTGTGACACTTGTTTGTAAATCATAAACTTATAAGTGTGATTAAAAGTTAATGGTGATAGTTATTATAACTTACCTATTTATTTAGTCAGTCGAATTTAATTTGGAAACTAATTGCAATTGAAATGAAATTATATATATTAGCTGGGTTTACAATCAATAACTGAAGTTGAATAACAAATGTTGGACGCACTGGATGTGAATAAAGTAATTGAGTGATAACTAAAATTCAATTAAAAATCTAATATTGAAATTTGTGAATATTGAACAATTAAATTGTTTAAAATTCAATATTTGAAATTAACTGAATAATTGAATAACGGGAGTTGAATAACTGTATAATGGAAATAGTTGTTCTATAATTTGAATTCGTTTTAAAGATTTAATCTTATAAGTTCATTTTCAAATATTTCAAAGATAGTGAATTTTTGAATAATCAAAATTGTTTAAAATTTAATATTGCAAATATTTGAATAATTAAATTCTGAATATAATATGATTGAAAATTAAATCGGAATTTGATGTAAATTTTATTTAAACAACAATGAAGGTTGTCGACATTTAAAATCGGGTTTGAAAGTGAAAAGTTAGGAATTGAAAATTTTATATTGTAATCGACGAGTAAAAATAGCCTTTCGAGGCACAGTCTCGGAATTCGACGAAACTAGTTCCATTGGATCCATAATAGTTTATTATTATCGGATTTCAAATTTCGTAACGTTTGGAGTTATCGTTGGGTCGTACGGGTTAGAAACGCGTTGAAATAAATATCGAAAATTTAATATTTTAATTCGATTCGAAAAGCTATTTTCCACATATGATCAAATTAGGCCCCAAAACCTATTACATTGTGTTCGGACTGTGGGTAAAACATTACGAACGCCTGTTGGCACGTCTATTTTGGAGTTCGTTTGAAAAAGCAGTTAAAATTGAAAAAAATATTAAAATAATTCGTTATACGCGTATATATACGCGTTCACAACAGAAACCCTACTTCTTATTCGTTACCGCCGGAGTTAATTCCAATGGCCGAAACATTGCGATCTTCCCCCTCGAATTTCTCTTTATCCATCGAGCTATACAAGAAACTCCCAACTGTAATATCATAGAGCACGATGTAGGCTTCACATCCATACAGTGGAGTGGCACAAAATTCGACAAGATGGCCAGGAATCGTCAACAAGAGGGCAAGTTTTGTTCGCTTTTTTCGAGTGGTAGGGGGCGCCGAGCACGGCGACACTCTGGTCGAAGGTGGAGGGGGGTCGTAGCTTTGGAATGGAGGTCTCTAATCGTCTTCTAGAGGTCGATGGTGGTTACGATATGATGTTCATCGAGGCGGCTATGGGAGTATCTCGGCCTGGAAACGTGCGTGATGATGGAGAAGTATGCGTGCGGTCTGGATCATAGGGTTGTTAACGAACGGCCGCGATTTGGGTAACAAGAATGAAATAAAAATTTCGTCTTCAATTATATTAATATATATACAAACTTTAAAACCTCATATTTCATCCGTGCGAGGTCGGAATCGGACGAAACTGGCGGCACCGGAATCACAGAGACGAGATCTACGCTACAGTGTAGATACGGGAGTGTTTGGAGCTCGTTAATTTTTTTTGGTTAAATCGAACGCCGTTCGATTTAATTTAAAAATTGAAAACCCAAGGTGAGTGTTTTATAACGCTCACAACGTACTAGAATATTCTCATGCTTGTTAAATTTGATATTATGGAGTGATATGATAGTATTAGTTGTTGTTGATAAAATTTAACTGTTATCTAGATGGTCATTGAATTTAATGTTGGAAATTAAAAATTAACAAAATTGGGATTTAATCGCAATTAAATTTCCAAACATTTATAACTATGAAATTTCCGGGAATTATATTGTCTGTTTGGATGATTGGTTGCGATGGATGCTATAGATTGATATTTGAATGTTTGGATGTTTATTTGTTTGTATATATCCTGTTATCACCCTGTGTTTTATTTACAGTATATAAAGTGTAAATTGAATTATTTCGAATAAAGTAAGAAATATGTTGAAGTGATATATCTCTATCCTTGAAATTAAATTGAAATAACTAATCACTTGACCATAGGATAGAAAATTATATACGAACACCGGATTGGTTAAATTAAATAATAATTTTTAAAAATCGTTGATTTGAAATTATTTAAATGTTTTGATTTAAAAGAAGAAGAAAAAAATCAATTTATAGAAATCGAATTTATTGCGAATTTGAGGTTGAGATGTTGAAATAAATTTTGGTTAAACAAATTTTTAAATAATTGAAGTTGAGACTTTGAAATTAAAATTGTGATATGATTGAATTTCGTAAATTGATTTGATTTTTAAGGATTTAACTTTTATTCGGACTTTGAATATTATTAAGTAAAAGTGAGATAAAGACAACATTTTGAAATTGAGCTTGACATTGAATTATAGTGAAGATTTGGATTTTAAACTGAATATTAAGGAATAATTTGTTTTAAATGTTTGAATTGATATTTTGAAAATCGAGCTCGAAATCATTATAAATTGAATTGAAATTGAATTAATTGGATTTGAAAATGGAATTGAATTAATCTGAAATCGAAGTCGAAATTGATTTGAATTGAAACCAAAATTGAATTGACTGAATGGAAATTGGGATTGATTTGGATTGGGAAGTTGGAATTGAAATGGTTTGACTTGAAGCTATTTCATTTTAGTTTTCCCAAGTTATTCTACTATATAAACCATATTAAAATACCAAAACTATTTTATATTAAACTATTTTAACCTACATTAACTATATTAAATTATTTCAACCTATCTTAAATCATGTTAACTTACTTTAATCTATCTTAAATCTACTTAACCCAATTTAATTTATTTTAAACTAATTTACCTATTTTAATTTATTTTAATTATATTTAATCTATTTTAAAGCTATTTAACCTATTTAATTATATTTAATCTATTTTAAATCTATTTAACTATATTAAATCAATTTAAAACTATTTTGGAAATCTATCTTTAATATTTTAGAGTATTTTAACTATTTTTAATTATTTAAGCTATTTTCCAAAAATTCAAGCTGGTCATTAAGGCGAAATGTTTATATCTAAATTGTGGATTTAAATACGAATTTTGTAAAATTGAAGTTATAACCTAAATTGAGATTCGAAATGATTTTTGGAATCAAAATGAGATATTGAGGCGAAAAATGATTTTGAAATAGAATCGTATATTTTAAGTAGATATGATGACTTCGAAATGGATTTGATTTTTGAAGCGAATATGATATTTTGGTATCAATTATAAATTGATTTTGAAAATGTAAAAGAACCATCCAGTGTGTATTAAGCGATTGGTTGTTAAAGAGACCAGGATCGGATATGGGCATACTCTCTGTCGATACCGAAAACCACTTTAACAACTGTGTACGTGGTGTAGATTCCAGAAATGAAGTAGGATGGTTTGAGGAACGATCCTGTATATGGTATGATGTGACCCTGACTCCCATGAGTCATCTTAGATGTGACTAAAATCAGGAGCTATACCGGGCCAAGTGAGGTCATTCCTCCGATCAGGCACATTTGTTCGATACCATTATATTGCTTTTGTGATTGATTTGGTGGCTACCCTCGATTGTTGGGAGTGTGTCCGAGGTGGGCGGTAGTAGCTGCTATGCATCACCACCAGTCCGGGAGTGCAATTGGTATATCTACCCTGGCATCTCCTCGTGTGCCGTGTTCACATGCCCTAGAGCGCCTTCTACGAGTTTGTTTTGTACCATACCTATGGAGTGCCCTCTGATAGCCCTCCAGTTTATGGAGGAATTACGGTACTGTATAGACTATGGGAATGTATAAAAATGTGTTAAGGGGGATATGGGTAACGCCTTAACACTATTTTAATAGTTTACTTTACTATAGACATATTATAATAGCGTATTGTACTACATAGTAGATAGTTTAACGGATCCTTAAGAGATGGAAAATCCCGTAACATCTCTTGAGTTATTGCACGCACGTCGACACTGGATAGGAGATGTCAAACCCCGTAAACATCTCTGACGCCGTTACACTCATCTTTATTTATGGTTGATTTAACTTACATAAGGATATTTTAGTCCTGACTCGAGTGTTTTTCCTTTTCATTACGCTCGGGTCAGTCCTGAGTTTTTCAGCTTATTGAAGATCTATTTTGGAGGACGAAGACGAAGATTTGGTACTATTACTATTATTATCCTTGCATCATGATGTCTGCTGCATTATTTTATTTGTCCTGTTGTATATGTATAACTCTGATAAATGATGTATTAATGATAATCAAAAGTATATTAAACAGCTTCATGAACTGTTTATTTGATTATTATATTTTATCTTTCCGCTGCGAGATTTTGTGGTTGTTTCTTGTTCCTTTTCTCTTCTTTTCTTATTTACCCCATTAACAATCCTCCCTTTTGAATGGTTTGAGTTGACATGTGTGTTTGATTGTCGATTTAAACTGTCCAAAAAGGTGGGTCAATACATAGTTAGTCACAGGATATAAGGGAAGCGGATAGAACACATCGTCTTTAAGTTGGGTTCCGAATCTAGAATGCGGGGGCATTGCGTTGTGGCATGGGTTTGGTTGATATGAGGGATCGACTGAATTGCTATGGTAAGGGATCGGTGGTATTGGGATCAGTTGTAGTTGAGTGTGGTGCAGGGGTCGGTTGAACAAGGGTTCAGTTCTGGATGAACGCGACAAAGGGATCGGTAGTGGTAGATCGATCGGTCATGACGTGCCCGATCCCTTAGCGCTCGGTATTGAATTTTTTGTGAGCAGGATCAGTTATACGAATTATGAATGGATCTGTACTATGAAGGTATCGATCATATGTGGGATCAACCATATGGAGGGATCAGTAATATAGAGGGATCAGTAATATGGACCTTGTAGAGGGATCGATATGTATACCTTGCAGTGGGATCGGTATATACACCTTGCAGAGGGATCGTTATATAGACCTTGTAGAGGGATTGCTATATATACTTTTTGGAGCGATCGATATATATGTTGGAGGGATCGGTATACATATATGTTGGAGGGATCGGTATAGCTATTTTGGAGGGATTGGTATTGAGCATGTATATGTATTTAGGGGTCGATCATGAAAGGACCGGTGCTAGACCCTAAGAAGGAGGGATCGGTCATGATGGCCTTGATGGAGGGATCTACCATTCTGGCCTTGAGAGAAGGATGGCCATTTTGACCTTGAGAGAGGGATCGACTTTTACCTAACTTGAGTGCAAACTTCAAAATCTGATCCCAAGAACTTGCATACATGAGTGAATTCTGATCCCTTCCAAATAGACATGAACACATTAACACCTCCAAACAAGAACACCAACATCATCATTTCTTTCAGCTCCGCGGGAAGTTGATTTATTTCTTCTAACCATGGCTATCAACTTCCTTTTGATTTCCATCAAATCTGAGTAGAATATGAAGTTTACCGGTAGAACGTCGGATCAATCTCATGAATATGGGAATCCACAAGTAGATTATGAGATCCAATCAAACCGAGAATTTGATTCTCAGTTGAAGCACCAAAATGTTGATGCCAAAAATGGGCATCAACAACAAATAGAATCTAGTAGAGATTAAAAAAAGAATGAAATTAAAACGGAGCAAATATCATAAATGAACACAAAGATTTTTATAGTGGTTCGGCAATCTTGGCCTGCGTCCACTTCATATTTTTATTGATCTTGCACTTGATTATGATTACAAGGATGTTTGGATCAGCTAGGATCCATTGGTACAAGAATGAATAATAAAAATGGAAGAGTATTTTCAGCAAAAAGAAGGATCCTTTTCTAACGCCATGCTGTTGTATTTATAGGGGAAGACGTGCAAGAATTAGATTGAAATTTCGCCAAAAGGTTCGGGAGATCAAGACGAGGCCGCCCAAAAATTTCCAGGCCCATCGGGGCCCACAATAAGGATTGGTACTGATCCCTATTAGCTTATCCAAATGGGGTGCGATCCCTATGAGGGGTGTCCCATGATGTTAGCTACTTGCTCCCCAAATTTCATGCAAGTCCGACCTATGATTTGTGAGATATCGCATTTTTCATGAAGTTTTGTTGCTTGAATTCTAATTTCTGCCGGTCCCTCCAAAGGGAGTAATGCCGATCCCTCCAACTTCCTCTAATTGGAATGAGATCCCTAGGCGGTATTCAACATATTGTAGTAAGTTTGTACTCCAAGTTTCATGTTGATAGCATGTGTAGATTTTGAGTTATTGACCGATCATCGTTGTAGAATTGAGTTGTGAAATCGATACGATACGATCCATAGTGTTGAATATGGATCGTACCTGATCCATCTTCGAGGAGTAGCGAGCTTTCATGTTTCTGCTTCATATTATCATCTATGCTTGATTTTTGGATCCCACAATCATCGCTCTGGGCTACTGGCCTTGATGACAGTCGAGTCTAACTTGTCTAGTCAGTTCAGATATAGTCGGGTCAAAATGCCGGATAACAGTTGCTATAGACGAAGATAAAAACGAACTCTTTTCGCTAATTTAAAATGTTCTTAATCAAGGATATTTTTGAAAGTGTTTTCAAATCTTATTTTAAGCATGGATTAGCAATTATTATTAATTAATTATTTATTTAATGATTAATTAATTAAGTTAATTAGTAATTAATCATTAGTTAACAAGGTAATTAGTACTTAAGTATTAATCAAGTAAGTTAATTATAATTGGTTAATTAATTAAAGATTAATTATTAATTAATTATTAATTAAGGGTTGATTGTTATTTATTTATTTAATTAAAATAAAATTTTAATTAATTAATTATTTATTAAAGGTTTTAATCATTAATTAATTAATAATTATGTTAAGATTTAATTAAGGTTTAAATAAGACTTATTTAAGGTTTAATTATTTCTAAATGAAGAGTTTAAATGTTATTTAATTATTAAATAGAAGCTTTAAAGTTTAAACTACTTTATTTCTAAAAGACCGGTTTTGTTTTTAAAACAACTCTCTTTTAAATAATGTTTTTATACCCAAGGGATTTCTTTTTCGATTACCTTTAAGTACCCTCAAATGAATAAGGAACCCAATGACGTATTATCTAAATTGTAGAGAACCCATCTGATTATTTATATATTATTGTAACCATTGTTTTGTAGTGGATATTTGTAGAGAGACCCTAAGGTGTTTCTCGCCAATAATTATTTATTTATTTCCTCATGTGCCTATATTGATGTTTAGTTGAAATTAATTGTGACATTCTATTTGAATTATTTAAGTGTCATTATAGTGATTTTTGCTATACCGTCACTTATTACCTCCTTAACCCCTTTGTGTGTGTTGAACTTGAGCTTGTATTTTAACAAAATATATGTTTGAAATTAATTAATCATTTTAATTAATATTTGAATCAAATAAATCATTTTGATTAATGGGGTGTCAATTAATTAATCATTTTAATTAATGATATTTAAATTTAGTTAATCATTTTTAATTAATGATTTTTAAAGTTAATTAGCTGATTAAATTAAAAATATATTTAAAAGTTAATTAACCGGTTTAATAGGAGTTTAAAGTTAATTAACCGGTTTAATAAAAGTAATTTAAGGTTAACTAACTAATTTAATAAAGGTGTTTTAAAGTTATTAATCAATTTAACAATGGTATTTAAGTTAATTAATTGATTTAATATCTTCTGGGATAATAAATGTTGGAGAAATTTATAGATAATAGTTTATAATTGAGAAGATCTTTTAAGAAGAATTGTTTAGAGATAAAGCTAAGTGTAAATTGTTTTGGGTCTACAAGCAATGTTTTAATGACATCTGTTTTTGACCCATTGTTTTAATCCACTTAGAAATATAATTTGCCTTTATAAAAAGAATACTTCAAAGAACATTTATAAATGTGTTTTACAAATATTTGAAATGTGAAAATCGATTTCAAGCATGAATCAAATATTTTGAAAGTTTGAATCACTTATTCATGGTAAGGGTATGTAATTTAATTCCTATACACAAACCACTTTGTTATTTTCGATAGTTGATATATCGACTATCTATTTCAATTCGGCTATCTTCTTTGTATTTCATTAATGATTCGCCTTTTCGATCCTCAAAAGTCGACACTTAATACATCCATGGTATTCATGTGCCGAACAACCAAGTGCCAAAAAGACAGATGGTTAGGGGAAAGAAGAAGAAAGAAGACAAGAAGAAAGTAAACAACACAGAATCTCACATCGCAACGAATAATCTATAACATAACAATAATCTTTATAAAAGAACACTTTTATATACATACATCCATCAGAGTACTAGCCTATCATCTACTTGGATAGTTGTAACACCTGTCCTTACAATTCTGATAAATACAACAAAGCCATGCAGCGGAACATAGAGAAATACGTATATACATCTTGGCCTCCGCTCGTCTCCTAAGCTCCAAAGCATCTATAGCTAATCTGAAAACATGCTCGGTCTGACCCGAGCATTATAAGAAAACAACATCATGGTCATTCTGGTAAACCAACGTGAGAAAAACTCAAAACAAATCAAACCATGTTGATTTCTATATTTGAAAACCTTTTCAAAGTAAAGGTATCTCGTAAGACCACGTCGCACATAAACACAGACGGGTTTTTACCTTACGATAATAAAACCATTTTTATTATAAAATCCAGTGATATTATAAAAATGTCTAAAGGTTTTAAAGTCAATATATCAAGTAGTTGTGATGTGTGTACATCACAACAATATTAGGTATAAAATCAAAAATCGAAGGCACGTATTGGGGAATGGATTTCCAACAATGGCAAGGTAAAGGACTACCTTCCGAAAGATACACCTCTAGCTAAAATGTACCTATGGGCCTCACTGGAACCGTCTACTATCGAGACAGGCCTACTACTGACTAGATAGTACCGAATATGATCACCCCTAGGTTGTTATCAACAACCAAAATGAGCCCAGAAGCATACATATAGATATCAACTCTAGATATGGTGATGATCATACACTAATGGAAGCGACCCACATAGCTTTACGACAAACCATGTTTTAACCATTTCCAAGGAGTGAGGCTTGAGAGGCTAAGCTCTTACCATTTCCACATAGCAATTACCTCTTAGAATGCTAACACTGCCTTCCAGGCAGAAAATGCAATACCAACATTCATCTATATAAGTTCGTTCTGGCATTAAACATGCAACGACCCGCCTTTTTGACCATCGAAAGTCGACACCGAACACTACCACTATGTTCAAATGTCATGCATCCAATTGAAAAAAGGGCCAATTGTTAGGATAAATAAAGATAAAAAAGAGCAGAGAATAGAGAAAATCATAATCTCGCAGCGAAATCGACAACATATAATATAACATGGAAAACAAAAACTGTCACTCCAAAATACAGACTACGTCAGAGTTAAAGCAAACCTTATCAGCTGGTCAGTTATAAAATCCCGACCTTACAATTGCTGATATGGATACTATATAATACAGCGGAAAATAAACATTACGATAAGTGAACCTCCAGTTCCTCTCCAAGATCTCCATAACACCAAGGATAACCTGGGAAAAATACTCGATCTGACCCGAGCATTATAATAAAATAACACCCGGATCAGTCTGGAAATACCATCGTGAAATAATTCAAATAATGGGGATCATAAAAGTTCCGTGAGACCACACCGCTGATGCCGAACGGGTTTTTACCTCATAAGAATAACATTCATACAGGCAAGAGCAGAAATAAACATTAGGAAAACAATTCCAAAAAAGAATGGCATAAATAATATTAAAACCAGACTTGAAAGAGTGAAAATAACCCGGTTAAATTCAAACTGGATAGAATGAATAAAAGAAGGAAACAGTCCAAACTTGATTAAATAGACAAAGTAAGGTAACAGTCCAAACTTAATAGAATGATCAAAATCAATACTTAAACGCCACGAAGAGTGGTTGACTCCTCTCAAGGTAGTTTAAAGATAAACAGATTCAAAGGATTTGAATCAAATAAGGAAAGGAAAATTTCCAACAAATGACTAGGAAGGTTCACCCCCCTTGAAGTATATCTCTAGTAATATAGTTCTGAGCTTGGTCACATATTGCGTGACACTTCTCGGAAATGTACTAGCCAGACCCCACCAAACCATACCGAGAATTCGAATATTTCCACATCTAAATCTTAACCATTTTTCACATGACTGTACACAAAAATCAAGATGAGATATGAAAATACCCTAATGGGAGCAACCCCACATAGTTGGACATCCTTTCGCGCTTTAGGTTCAGTCATTTACCGACAAAGGATCACAACTTAAAGAGCAACAAATCGTTTTTAAGGTGACGATACACCATGAAGAAAGCTGAATCCGATAATTAATAAATCGTACCGTAAATTTTAAAAACTGAACTTATGCTTGATTTCCATATTATAATATCTGTAAAAACACTTTGGGAATACTCTTTTAAAATGTTCTTTTATAAGACAAAATTTATAATACTAAGTGTATTTAAACAAGGGTTAAAAACGGTTGTCAATAAAACATTGTTTACTATAAACCCAAGAAAATTTACACTTAGCTTTATTTACAAATAATTCCTTTTAAAGGATTTTCTCATTTATAAACTATTATTTATAGATTTAAAACAATTCTTATTATCCCAAAAGATAATAAAGCAATTTAAATATATTTATAAATTTAAAACAATATTAATTACCCCATAGGAAAATTAATCACATTTATAATCTCTTTAATTTAAATAAACAAATCTATTATCTTTAATAAAATAGTTAATTATTATCAAACACTTTTATATCATTAGTAAATTAACTTTTAAAATCAATATTAAATCAGGTTATTAATCCTTAAAACACTAAATTACTTAATTAACTTTTAAAACACTTTCATTATGTTAGTTAATTTACTTTAATCACTTTTATTAAATCAATCAATTAATTAAAAAGATTTATTAAATTCAAATAATCATTAATTGAAATAAATGATCGAGTTAACTATCACTTCAAAACCAAAATCATTTTGATCCTCTTTTTTTAATTTTTTAATGGCACCTGAACCCATACCCTTTCCCGCCCTGTCCCTTCCATCCCCATCCTCTCCTGTACCAACTCCGACAACCCTCCCATACCTATCACTTCTCCTCCTCCTCCATCTCGTCCTCCTGACCCTATCCTTATCGCTTTATCTCTGTCCATCGAATCTGATCTTCCTTCTATTCCCATTCCTTCTTCTTCTCTTCCCTCCTCTATCTCAAACTTTCTTTCTACTACCCGCTCCCCCTCTGATCATCTTCCTTCCCTTCCTTTAGCTAATGAACACGCATGGACTTCCCTGTTTAAGCACTTACCTCGTAATGTGGGAAAATACATGCCTGTTCATATGGATATTTCTTTCAATGGAGAAGCCATGGTTCCTCCTTCTTCAGTTATAGCTGCTGGAGTTGACATATGGCAAGACTATGTGGCTGGGTTCTTCTTCGACAAGCCCTCGTCTTACACATACTTAATTGATTTCCTCAAACGTAGATGGCGCTTAAGAGGTAATGTTAGACTAGAATCAGATGGTACTATTTTCCTATTTCTCCTCTCTGATGCAACAGACAGGGAAAAAATAATTAGAAGTGACCCCATTGTCATGAAGAATAAATTGTTCATATTGAAACAGTGGGATCCTACGATAACGTATGTGGTTCAGTAAAATCTATACCAATTTGGATTCAACTCTCGAATATACCTATATATTTATGGTCACCATTGGGAGTCAACTGGTTGGCTAATAGATTGGGAAAACTTATTTTTCTAGATGAAGCAACTGAATCAATTATACGTATACGGCATGCCAAATGTATAATTGAAATATCACCAAACCAATAATTGATTGATTCTTTCCCTGTTCCGAATTCTGATGGCACAAAGAAAATGATAAAAGTAGCATATCTTTGGAAACTAGATATATGCATTTACTGCAATATTTTTGGGCATAAAAGCATTTTGTGCCAGCAAAAGCCATAGAAAGTGAAATTAAATAAAAGTGGGATTGCTGTGATGCAAGATGACCAGATAGTAATTGAAGAGGAGACGCAAAACAGCAGAACAGACCATGATGTGACTAAAAATAGGATGTGGAAAAGAATAGTGAAAGGGAAAAGAAATATAAATGCAGAGCAAACCTCTACTGCAGCTGATGTGTACACAAAACAAGACAGTTATATGAATGTAAGTGCTGATATTAACACAACTGAGAAGATGAAGGAAAAAGAAAGCAGGCTAAATGCTAATATACCTGATAATGTTAGTACTTATGTGACTGCAGCAAATATGAGTAACAAGTATACAGTACTTGATCTGGTGGAGGAAGATGAAAATATTGAGAATGTAGACAAAGAAAGCAAAGAAGAAGAAATGGATGATGAAGCAGTTCAAATAAATGATACAAAATTTGCAACTGAAAAAAATATGCAAGAAACATCAAATATAAACCCTTCAGTTGGAATAACAAATAGAGACATGGGCTTGATAGCAAGTGCAAAAGAGAATAGGTCTGAAGCATCAAAGAATAAACCCAGAAACAATATGCAAACTATACCTGATAGTAAACAAGCAAAAGCTAATGCATTGCCTGAACACATGAAATCAGCAAAAACCCTGATGTCACGCATAACAGGCACGGTTTGACCCAAAACACCTCCCCCACTATCCAATCTGATTCTGCTCATATTTTGATCAAAACTATACCAAACCATATATCTGTAGCTTCCTCCTTAAGCCTGCCACCATTACTCCCTACTCCAACAGCATGCCAAAACCTATGCCCTTCACCTGAACGTGCACACATGCACATGATGTCAAAACATTCTAACCATAATTGCACCCCTCCGTCTGACATGCTGAGTATTGGAACCAATAGTATCTTCTCCCCAGTTGATAATTCCTCCTTTACAACTCCCAATCAACCTTCTTCTGCTAGCTTAGATCATCCCATAAATTCCACCTCATCTACAACCATCTTCACCTCCTCTTCTACTAAATCCAAAAAGAATCATCTTTCTAACAAAAAAACCATCCTTCTTGAATGCCAATACAAAGGAAAACAAAACGAAAAAGTCACTAAAAAAATGAAGAATAGCTAGCTACAAACTCCTCTCTCTCTTTCACCCATTGAATCTGGATCTGATTCAAATTCATCTCAGAAGCAATACCTAGAAAATACTCCTTCTTCTAATATCAGAAGAACAAGAAGATTGAATAAAAAACCTTCCAAGTATAATCTATGATTGACAAGCTAGTAGGATGGAAAATTAGAGGAGCACACAAACATGCAAAGCTTGATCAAATAAAAACTCTTATACACCAACATGGCCTATACTTAATCTCTATTTCTAAAACCAAACTAGACTCTAATCTTACTTCTCGAGCAGCCAAATACATAAACCCATACTGGAAACACATATCCAATCTATCTCATGCCCCTTATGGCAGATTGCTTATCCTATATAATCCTTAACTTTTTACTTTAACTCATATCCTTTCTGACAGTCAATTTATCCACACTCATGAAATACACTATCCTATTGCTATTTCCATGTACTTCACTTTCATTTATGCCAATAATTCCCCTCCTATCCGACAAAAATTGCACGAGTACATACTACATCTTAGTCAATCTACTCACCCTCGGATATTGATAGGAGATTGCAATTGCTCCTTCCTCTCAAAGCATAAATCTGGTGGCAATCCTCTAACCTTGTCTCACCTTACCCCTCTAAATAAAACTATCTACAATGCATCCTTGATTGAAATTCCTTACTCTGGCTCAAATTTCACATGGACCAATAAAAGTCATCAAAGTCCTCGTACCCTCTCCAAAATTGACCATGGATTCATGCACTATAAATCCCTCTTATATTGGCCAACCATTAATATTCACATCCCAATGCCTCTGCTTTCTGATCACTGCCCCTTATCTTGAGTATTGGTTCAGCTGCTTTAAAAAACAGGTAAATTTTAAATTTTATGATGAATGGATAAAAAATATATGATGTAGGTAGTCAGTGAAGCTTGGAAAATCCCTACATATGGAAATCCTATGCTACGTCTGCAAAATAAACCGAAGAACACCAAAGCAGCTTTAAAAACATGGGCAAGAGACATATATGGTCAGGGCAACAAACTGTCTTCTGACATAGCAGCTCAACTTGAACAAGTTCAACAAATGATCCTAAATCAAAACACTGACCCTTCCTTAAACCAGAAAGAAATTGACCTATCCTCTCAACTTGAAAAAGCCTATGATATAGAAGCTAAAATGGTGATGCAACAAAATAGACAAATCTGGTCTACATATGGAGATTGGAACTCTAAACAATTTCATGCCTCCTTCAAAATTAGACAAGCTAAGTAAACAATTCATCATATTACTAATATGCATGGTGTATCTCAAACAACTCCTACTCAGATTGATGCTGCTTTCCTCGACTACTGCACTACATTACTTGGTGTCGCTCCCTTGTCTTCTGATAACTCCTTCATCAACAACCTAACAATCCCTGAGTTAACTAGTGAACTGCAATCTGCTATGATAAATCCTGTTACTGATGAGAACATAAAGAATTCAATCTTTACAATGAGGAAGTCAGCCTCCCCTGGCCCTGATAGATTCACAATCACCTTCTACACATACTATTGGGAATTAATATCTATTTAAGTATACAAGGTTGTACACAACTTTTTAAACACATGCAAAATTTTGTCCTCTATCAACTCTACAAATCTTGCCCTTATTCCCAAAAATTCCAAACCCATTGATGTCTCACAATATAGACCAATAGCATGTTGCAATGTCATATACAAGTCTATATGAATAATTCTGGCCTCACGGCTCAAGACTGCTCTGCAAACTCTTATATCTCCTAACCATACAACTTTCCTACCCAATAGAAGTATTCTGGATAATGTCCTGCTGACACATGAACTATTGAATGGATACTCCTCTCCACACAAATCTCATAGGGCAATGATGAAAATAGACATAAAGAAGGCTTCTGATACTGTCAATTAGTCAACCATCATGCCCTTACTTGATAGGATGAAGTTCCCTCCTAAATTCAAAAATTGGATATACAAATGCATTTCTACTATGAGATATACATTGGTCTACAATGCCCACTCTGTAGGGTATTTTAAAGGTAATAATGGATTGTGATAAGGAGACCGAATATCTGCATACTTGTTCATTATGATAATGGAAACCTTCACTCTTGCTATACAGAAGCAAGTAGATCTGAAAAACTTTGTCCTTAATCCAAAATGCAGAAACCCATTAGTGACCACTCTGGCATTTGCTGATGACCTGCTAATATTTACCAAATCAACACCACAGTCCTTACAGACTATCATGCAAACACTTGCCTCGTTCTATCAATTCTCTAATCTACAAACTAACTGTCAAAAATCTTACATATATATTGATGGCTTGCCAAATCATCAAATATCTGACTGCTTGAGCATCACCAAAATGATTTCTATAGACACTGACATGGCTTACCTGGGAATTCCTCTAGCAACAAAAAGAATAATAATAGCTCAATGTATCCCGTTATATGAAAAAATAACTGTTGTCATGAATAGATGGGAAATTCACTACATATCTCAGCCAGGTAAACTAGTCATAATCTATGCTGTCATCCTATCTATGACAGTATATTGGAGTAGAACCTTCCTTCTACCAACTAAACTTCTTGCCATGATCAGATCAGCCATCATAAGATTTCTATGGTCAGGAACAATTCACACTAGAAAACTGCCTCCAATTGCATTCAGCAAACCTGAAATCCCTAAAGAAAAATTGGGTTAGGAATAAAAAATATTAAGAATTGGAATGTTGCAGCCTTGTCTAAACACTTTCAGAACCTAGTAACCAGATCAGATATTCTATGGGTAAAATGGAGCATCAAACACAACTTAAAGGATGAAGAAATATGGCTTGCTAAACCCAAACAAGCTCAGAGCTGGGTGTGGAAAACAATGATTAAAATACGTGATATATTGCTTCCACACACACAGCTAATCCTATCCTCTGTCAGCTTGTATAAATTCCGGTCAAATCCATGGATAAGGAAAGGAATGATACAATAGAGAGCCCTCTAATACGACAATATACAACAAACTAGAATTTCTTTACATGCCAAAGCCACTAGCTACATAATAAATGAAAGAATATCCCAGCCTCATACTAGCAATTCTACAATTAATGCACTGTGGGAAACCTTACATGATACACCGTACAACTACTTACAGAATGAAGACTACAAATAGACAGATGATCTCAGAGAACACTCAACACATACCGTATACACTACGCTAGCAGGAGAGAAGCAACTGAGCTACTTCAAATGGCATAAGAGAATATGGAATAGATATGCAGAAGAAAATCAAAACTTCATGCTCTGGAAGGTGATTAGAAATGTGTTGCACACACGAGGTAACCTTGCTCTTAAAGGCTTATTTGTATCTACCACCTGCATATTTTTCTCTTCTACGGTGGAGGATATACATCATCTATTTTTCAGATGCTCCTTTACTCATTTTATATGGTCCAAAGTAAAGAACAGAGAAGGACATGGAAATGCTCTGAGAAACAACATGAGTGACTGGATGAACATTTACACTGCAACAAGGTGGAAGCAACAATTGACTTATGAACTGCTGATCATGCTTAAAGTTATGGTTACAGTGATATAGAAGGAAAGAAATATCAGAATATTTGAAAAAAAAGATCACGAATCGTATGCAGATATATTTATAGGTTTGTAGGTAAATACATGCAATGATCACAATGTATACTTTCCCGTTTGATGCAGACGCTTTGGTGAGATGGAACTAGGCCTGCAATGCGGTGATATCCCCATTCCCCCTCCTTTATTTTTTTCTTTTTTCTCCTCCCTGGATTCTTTCCTTTTACCCTCTTACTTCTCTCTGTATCTCTATTTCCTATTTATATCGTAAGTTTGCTTATTGGTATAAATAAATGGTAGAGGCCATTCAACCTCCATGGCTTTGCCAAAAAAAAAATGAATAATCTCAAACATCATTAATTAAAATGATTAAATAATTTTAACTGCCATTAATTAAAATAATAGATTAATTTAAATAAATTAATTGTATTAATTAAATTCAAACATTTCTAATCATTAGTAATAATCATTAAATAAATAAATGAATAATCTCAAACATCATTAATTAAAATGATTAACTAGTTCTCAAAAATCATTAGTTAAAACAATTATTTAACTTTAAATTAATCATTAATTTAAAATTATTTTAGAATCATTAATCTAAATTATTTAATTAAATTCAAATCTCATTAATCAAATAGATTCATAAATTTCAAAACATCATTTACTAAAAATGATACTTAAATTCAAATATCATAGTTTAAAATGATTAATTACTTTTGAATACCGTTAATTAAAATGATTATTAATTTTAATTATCATAAATTAAAATAATTAATTAAACTCAAATAATCATTAGTAAAAACGATTAATTAAATCCAAATTCATTTAAATCAAAAGATAAACCCAATTTAAACACCACTAATTAAATTGGTCAATTAATTTCAAAATCATTAGTTAAAACGATTAATTATTTTAAATTATCATTAATCAAAATGATTAATGAATTTTAACATTCTGTGTAGTGAAAACACAAGCTCAAGTTCAAAAAAACATACGACAGGGTTTTGGGAATGAAAATTAATAAATGACGATATAGTGAAATTGCTATAATGAAACTTAACAAATCAAATGGAATATCCGGATTTATTTCAATTAACCATTAATATAATAGCTTAAGGATGTAAATAAATAACTATTGGCGAGAGACCCCTTAGGGTCTCTCTATAGATTTTCCCTGCAAAACAATGGTCATGGATAATACATATACATATACACATATATATATACAGATTTTCCCTGCAAAGTAATATGTCATCCATTTTCCAAACGTAATTCAACCAAAAAATCAATCAAACAATTTAACTAACATCCAAACAATCAATAATAATTTATAGCATCACATATATGATATAGTAAAATTGAATGTGAGTTAAACTCACATTGATTTTCGTTTTCACCGAAATGTTTCGACTTGGACTAAAACCGAACGGGTGTTCGATTTTAGCATAAATTGTAACAAGCTCCAAATCTAACCAAACCAATTCTATCGTAAAGATAATGTCCATACGAGTACATTGCAACTCGCCGCACTCGAATCCGACCTCATATGAACAAGTTACGAGTTAATGAACATTTGACGAATTAATTAGCTAATTAAATTAATTAATTATCAAATTAACCTTAATTACAAAATAAACCCCTATCTTCCCCATTCAAACTCAAAACAGGAGGCGCGCGCACGTGATCAAATCGACGTCGCCACCTCCCCTCTGACAATGAGCCACTCCCCATCTGCTCGTCCCAGCAAGCTTCGACCTCGTCCATGCCTCCTTCGCCTTGCCTCGGCCATGCTAGTACCACTGAAAACCCAAAAATGACTTCCTGTTCAAATCCCAATATCTCCACTGCCGATCAACCATAGGTCACCAAATTTAAACCATTGCTAGCCCTAGTCGCCCCCACAAGTTCCCTTCAGACCCGATCGCCAAACGACGATCCAAGACGTCGGAAAACCCATAAAACGTCGTGCCGTTCATCGATGAAGTGCGGTCTTTTACTCGTCGCTAGGCGACGATCCAACCGATGATAACACTTATCTCACCGAGCTCTACAACATCCTAGTGGGCAGTGTGGCCCAAAGGTGCACGGACCGTTCTCGTTGATCATGAACCATTGGATGAGGTTATGATGATCTTCAAAATTTTCCAACTCAATTCTCATGCTGCTGCCATGCTTTTATAGTGGACAGATGGTTGTGGGTTGCATTGGAGAAGGTATGGCTGAAGTATGGAGTGAGTAGGGTAATGTATGGGTTGAGAGTATGGTGAGGATATATTTATATATAATTCAAGAAAATTTGATATTATACGTTTGGAAAAATCTCGAACTCCTAATGAGAGGTGCCGCCTGGCATTCTATATGTTATACCCCTATCCCAATCATACTGGAACTAGTCTTCGAGGCCTAATTAGATCTTATACAAAAGAAAGCTTTTCAAACTCAATTATATTATAAATTTTCAAAATTAATTCCTACGCGTTTCAAACTCACACTAACAAACGATACGTCTGGTCGCCATGAACTTCAACGGCATATTATAAGTCAATATTACGGATCCAATGAAACTAGTTTCATCGTAATCCGAGATGGTGCCCCGGAATAACAATTTCAAAGATTAAAATATTGATTTATATTTTCAATCCAATTATCGATATTTATACTGTCTATTTATATTTGTAAATAAATTTACAAATTGAATTCATCAATATTATTTATTAATTAAAAGGAGTTAAATAAAATTATTTAATCCATTTAATTAAGATTTAATTCACAATTCAAATATTTAAACATTCCCTATATTTGAATTATAAGTTATTAAATTCCAAAATACAATTATTTAAATATTTAAATTAATTAAACATTTGAAATCAAATGACCAAAATTTTAGGTTATTACACTCTCCTCCCTTAAATGAATTTTGTCCCCGAAATTCCTAAGGAAGAAAATGTTTCCAAACCCTTAATTTTAAAACTATTAATTAAAATGAGTTATTAAACTTTTTAACTTTTCAAAACAATTAGCTGAAATAGATTCTAAAATTTCCAAGTCTTTAAAATTCACCCACATATACCAACTAATTCCCTTCCATTCATTCATTCCAAGTTATAACTCAAAAATCAAATTTTAGTTATCAAAATTTTCCCAAAATTCTGAAACAATTTATAACTCTTAACTTTACTGTAAATTTCGCCAGTGTTTTCTTTGCGGGGCTAGATCAAAACAACTACAAATTGCCTCTACAGGCTCTAAACCAACCAAACAAAACAAAAGCCAAGTGGCCTCCCATATCTGGGGCATAAAAACATCAACCGATTTAATTTTTTTTAATTTATTACATACCTTTTTGCGTTTGATTTATAATTTGTGTAACAACCCTGTATTTTGTGATTTATTTTAATTGTTTATTTTAATTTTTTTTATTTTAATTTTGATTTAAAAACTTTATTTTATTTATTAAAATGAATAAATTATGTTATTTTAAATATAAATTATGATTTGAATGTGAATTTGAATTCCAAACATGAATAAATATAATATTTTCCAGAAATGTGAATTTTGGTCAAAATGGTCAAACTTTGAGTTTTAAACTTAAAATTTAAATGTTTGTGTAACAACCCGCAAATTCGTAGCATTTAATTATCGCCATTAGGTGATTAAATCGTTCGTAAATTTTTATTGAAATCAAAAATCAATTTGAAGTTCTTTTATAAAATGGTTGGTAGAGTTTCTATATCGAGTAGAAATTCTTTTAATAAAATTTCGTATTATGGAAACGGGCTTTAAAGAGAACTATTGTGGCCCATACTCATTGTTGCCGTGATAATCATCTAGACCAGCCAGCCCTATTTCTTTTGTTCTCTAACTCGTTCCTTTTTGCTCTGAAAAGAAAATGGCGGTGATTATTTTTCTTCGATCTGAGAAATTTAGGGCTTGGCCTCCCTCGTTCTTTCGATGCTTGCTAAGGCTTTCGTTCCTCTGTTGCCTTCGAATCTGGAATTGAGGCTTGTACAAATTGAAGCGCCGCTCGATAGTAGACTTCAATATTCTTGATTTGCTCACGGCTCTTCAATTTGGATCGAGTTCCTCTATGATTTCGGTATGTACTTTGCTCCTTTTGCTTTGCTGATTTTGGCTTACTTGAACTCGATGGATCTATGCCGAATGTGATGTTGGTGCTTGCGACTCCTTCTCTCGAGTTCGTCTCCGCTTCAAACAAGGTGAGTGAACTATCACTCACATCTACTTCACTCTTAGGGCGTTCGAGTTTATTTCGATGTTGATGTTTGTTTTCCTGACTTGGGCTTTTCTCGAATTCCCATATTTTTGTGTTACTTGGTTCACTCGTTTGTGATTTTGAGTTGTTCAGTATCTCGTGACCATCACGGTTCCGATTTGTGTGACTTCGGTCACTTGATTTGAGTAGTGATGCCATGTCTCTGTAGTATCACCATTGTATTGATAATATTTTTGGCCATTTAAATTGAGCTGCTGCTTTGAAATCTAGTTGCTTCACCTAATTTATT
Organism: Allium fistulosum; assembly: GCA_030737815.1. Lineage (NCBI taxonomy): Eukaryota > Viridiplantae > Streptophyta > Magnoliopsida > Asparagales > Amaryllidaceae > Allium > Allium fistulosum. The sequence goes on from CM060904.1 coordinate 1,287,199,938, forward strand.
TGATGTGTAGCCTTGTTTTGGATTATCTTGTAGTCTTTTCTCTGGCTGTTCAATTCGAGATTCATTGGCTTTATCCGCTTAGATTTAGTTGCACTGAGTCTTAATATCACCTGAGCCTTAGTGTTGGTCTGTTTAGCCTCAAGGTCTGGTTACATTATGTCGAATTCGTGATGCAAACCCCACTTAGTGTTGGTCTTCACGCATGTATATTCTCGAGCCTTGTTCATGTAAATGCCTTACACTGCTACACTATGGATGTACAATTATTATTTTTATTGTGCTGGCACTGTCCGGTTTCAATTAGTGGTTCACTGTTGCATTGCTCCAATGTATTTCATGTAGTCTGTTCTGATTTCTGGATTTTGAAACTGTATGATTCATTACATTGCCTCTGGCCTAATCTTTGACTTGATGTACTTGAATTGTATATTCACGTTGGAGTTGTTCGTGGTAGCTTGACCTTTCACAAACTGCACTTGCGCTTGATCATGGTTGCAGTTTTCATTTATTCTTCAACATACCATGTTGTTCTGACCTTTGCATATCTTCTCTGAATTGTTGAGTCTGGACACATATTGTTCATGTGTACATATTTCGTATTCTCTTAGTTGAAACTTTATGCTGCTGCACTGCCTTGTTCTCGAATCTGATACATTGCATTGATGCCTTGTATCATTGGCATTTTTGTCATTTTTGCTTCACTGATGACTGTATCTTCTAATGAGGCTGATCTGCTTCTTTTCTGTTGAGTGTTGTAGTGCCATATCTTTGGTGCTCTCGCCTTCAGTTTGCTATTTCCCTGTGCCCTGCTTTGCGACATGTTGAACTTGTTTCACTTATTGTCTCTTTCACTGGGTACACTGTTTCATTTCACTGATGCAGCCTTGCCCTTAAATACAAGTGGTGGCTGCATTTTCGTAGCAGTTTTACTCTTGTCCCTTGTGGTGACTTTATATTCTGTTGTGGCGAGGCAGTGCACGCGTGCGTGCACTGCAGCCACACCGAATTGACAGATTTTAATCGATATCTCTTTTATTCTTAATTCATCGACCTGTTGCGTAATTCGTAGGCTGTATTGGCGAGGCAGTACACGTTAGCGTGTACTGCAGCCAATTAGCATTGATATTTTTAAATTGACATTTCAATTGCTTAAACTGCTTTGGATTTCTGTTTTGTGGATTAACACTGTTTAGTGTTATATCTGCCGTTATCCAATTCTCGTATCGAGAGTTGGATATACGAGATTTCTGTGACTGTCATCTATATTGAGATTGATTATTATTGCTTCTATGCGCTTATAACTGAGTTTGAATTAGACTGATCCGGGTATTATTTTCTTTTGAATGTAATACTCGGGTCAGACTCGAGTATTTACAGGTTGTAGATTTTTAGCTTTGGGTTGCTGCTAGAGCTATGAAGACTTTTTATATCATTTGAAGTGGTCTTCGTCCTGTTGTAGTAGTCAGTGTGTCTGTTTTAAGATGATAATGTATTCATGTATATTAGTTGATAATGTACTTGTATATATAACTTCTTGAGTCGACAGTTGTAGTTGTATCATTTGTATTGTGTCAAATGTATTGTAACTGATATCAGTTATTATATATATGAGACTTTTCGTTCCATCTGTTTTCCGCATTTATGTTATCTGTGTTATTTTTATATCTATTGTCCTAAACTATTATAGCCACTGTGTAGTAGCTTTGAGTTTGTATCGGTATGTCGGGTTTCCTCTAAAAATAGAAATGCAATGTTTTATTATCTGACATATCGGTGCTCGCACAAAGTAATTACATAGATGATCGCTCCTCAACAGCCTTATTCTCCGTGCTAGTTGACAGCACTACACCGTAGTGTTCTTGGCTTGCGTGGGTATAGAGGTGGGGCGTCACAGCTTGGTATCAGAGCCTGAGGTTTAGGACAATTATAAAACATAACTTAGATGGAGCTTGTGTTATAACTATTTGTCGATGTTTATCTCTCATCTTTACATATGATTATTTTTGACTGTTAGGTATGAATTCCTAACGCTTATTCTTGTGTTTTCGGCTTTGAATTGATTTAGCCGATGTTGATTTTGTTTTAATTTGGCAAATTAAAGCCATTTTGACTTTTGGACTTTGTTCCACTTTTGTTCTATGCTATGAGTGTCATTGTGTACCTGTTACACTGTGATGAAAAATAGCTGGACCAGTTGCAAATTGAGTGATTTTGATTTCTCATTCACATCTAGTTTGAATCTCAGCGAGTTTGAACTCGATATTTTGTGGTTTCCTAATCTTGAATTCCATTCGACTTCGGTCACTTTGTTTTTGAGAAATTGCTAATTTCTTGATTTTCAAGACTCTGATTTTGCTTGCTGTTGGTTTCCTAATTTGATCGATTCTTGATCATTTCCCCGATTTGTTGCTGTCATTTATTAGCAACTTTGATGACATTTTCTTCGGGATTTTTGTGAACGTACTTTCTGATGGGTTCAGTATCGATTTCTCTGGATTCCATTCACATCTTCGTATGTGAATTCTTGTGATTGATTGTTTCTACAATCATTTTTGTGATTTGTCACTTTAAAAATATAAAGGTTTTCTATACTAGTAGTAAATATTAAAATCCCTTTTTCCAAACGATTTCAAAACTATTTTACTACAAAGTTCTTTTTCTTGAACCGTTTTCCAATCTATTAGTATATACAAGCCTTTATTTCACTCGTATGAGAAATTGAATTAAATGGCCTAGTAAAACAAGTGGTATGAAACGCTTGCGTTTACTTCGTCGGTTAACTCCTGGACTTGTTCGATTGAACCTTTTGTGACAATTTTTTAGTGAAGATTTACAGTTTGTTCGTAAATATTTAAGTTAAGCAAGTGGTTATGGGACATGAAGCTAAACTTTTATATTTACTAGCTTAGTGTAATTGACACTTCTCGTTGATCATGACGATCATTTTATGATTTAGACTAGCAATTGTGCGATGTCTTTTTGTTTGCAAGGTTAGACTAGACCGCAGTGGTGTGATTCCGACTCCCACGTATCTCTTTGTTCGCAAGGTTAGTCTAGACCGCAGTAGTGTGATTCCGACTCACACATATCTTTTTGTTTGCGAGGTTAGACTAGACACCACTTGTGTGATTCCATTCACACATACCTTTTTGCTTTTTGGTTAGTCTGGACCTTAATTTGTGTGATTCCACTCACACACATCTTTTTGTTTGCGAGGTTAAACTAGACACCACTTGTGTGATTCCATTCACACATACCTTTTTGCTTTTTGGTTAGTCTGGACCTTAATTTGTGTGATTCCACTCACACACATCTTTTTGTTTGCGAGGTTAGACTAGACACCACTTGTGTGATTCCATTCACACATACCTTTTTGCTTTTTGGTTAGTCTGGACCTTAATTTGTGTGATTCCACTCACACATATCTTTTTGTTTGCGAGGTTAGACTAGACACCACTTGTGTGATTCCATTCACACATACCTTTTTGCTTTTTGGTTAGTCTGGACCTTAATTTGTGTGATTCCACTCACCCATGTCTTTTTCTCTGCGAGGTTAGCCTAGACCTCAATCTGTGTGATTCCGACTCACACGCGTGGGATAGCGACCCACGGTCTTCGGACCATTCCTGTGTGAAACTTTAATGGATGGCTTCCATGAGATAGCGTCTCATCTTGTGATACCGGTATTTTGGAGTTTTCATGCTCCCATTTTGTGATAGGCATTTCCCTTTTCCTTTTTATGGTTTAGACTAGCAAATGTGCGATGTCTCTTTCTTTGCGAGGTTAGCCTAGACCTCAATCTGTGTGATTCTGACTCACACGTGTGGGATAGCGACCCACGGTCTTCGGACCATTCCTGTGTGAAACTTTAATGGTTAGCCACCATGAGATAGCGTCTCGTCTTGTGAAACCGATGTTTTGGAGTTTTCATACTCCCGTTTTCTGATAGGCTCTTTTCCCCCTCTTTTTGTGATTTCTGGATTTCTTGTGATGATTTCTAGAATTTGTGCTTCACCAATTTTCGTGATTTCTATTGACAAGTTTTGTCAATTTTTGTGTATTGGTGAATTCATGTGTTATTGACTTGTTATGAATACAAGTTTAGGGTATGATATCCCTTTCTATCTTTGAGAAGATTCTTGTGACATTTTCTTATGAATGAAAATTCATTGGTATTATACTTTGATGCCAGTTATTTTGATGAAATTTTGACGTGTTAACTTCAGTAACCGTCAATTTCGAAATGGATTTACAAGCGGTTCTCCCGCAACATTAATATTGCTAATTTAATCACGTATTTTCAAAATTTGTTATAAAAAAAAAAGTTGTTTCAAAAATATAAATTAAAATTGTTTTCAAAAATTTTTACAGTTTACATTTTCAAAAGAACGAGGAAGCGATTTAAACGTTTCAGAAAAATCGAGGACTATGACCCCTTTCTTTTACTGATTCGCTTAATTCCGGACTTGTCCGTTTGAGAATGTGAAATGTTATTTTTAAAAACACACAATTCTGCACTTTCAAGGAAACGATAAAGAGATTTAAACGATTTAGCAAAAGTACGGAGTATGAAATCATACTTTTACTACTTCGGTTAATTCCGGACTCGTTAATTGAATATTTATGACTTCTGATTATCGTTTTTGATAATCAGATATTTGTGAAATTTGATTATCGTTTGAGATAATTAAATATTTTTCGATTTGATAATCGAATCTTTGTGATTTCTGATTATCGTTTTTGATAATCAGATATTTGTGGAATTTGATTATCGTTTGAGATAATTAAATATTTTTCGATTTGATAATCGAATCTTTGTGATTTCTGATTATCGTTTTTGATAATCAGATATTTGTGGAATTTGATTATCGTTTGAGATAATTAAATATTTTTCGATTTGATAATCGAATCTTTGTGATTTCTGATTATCGTTTTTGATAATCAGATATTTGTGAAATTTGATTATCGTTTGAGATAATTAAATATTTTTCGATTTGATAATCGAATCTTTGTGATTTCTGATTATCGTTTTTGATAATCAGGTATTTGTGAAATTTGATTATCGTTTGAGATAATTAAATATTTTTCGATTTGATAATCGAATCTTTGTGATTTCTGATTATCGTTTTTGATAATCAGATATTTGTGAAATTTGATTGTCGTTTGAGATAATTAAATATTTTTCGATTTGATAATCGAATCTTTGTGATTTCTGATTATCGTTTTTGATAATCAGATATTTGTGAAATTTGATTATCGTTTGAGATAATTAAATATTTTTCGATTTGATAATCGAATCTTTGTGATTTCTGATTATCGTTTTTGATAATCAGATATTTGTGAAATTTGATTATCGTTTGAGATAATTAAATATTTTTCGATTTGATAATCGAATCTTTGTGATTTCTGATTATCGTTTTTGATAATCAGATATTTGTGAAATTTGATTATCGTTTGAGATAATTAAATATTTTTCGATTTGATAATCGAATCTTTGTGATTTCTGATTATCGTTTTTGATAATCAGGTATTTGTGAAATTTGATTATCGTTTGAGATAATTAAATATTTTTCGATTTGATAATCGAATCTTTGTGATTTCTGATTATCGTTTTTGATAATCAGATATTTGTGAAATTTGATTATCGTTTGAGATAATTAAATATTTTTCGATTTGATAATCGAATCTTTGTGATTTCTGCTTATCGTTTTTGATAATCAGATATTTGTGAAAATTCGATTATCGTTTTAGATGATTGAATATTTGCGATTTTGAGATTCGAGCTTCGTCTTTTTCTCTGACGATTCAGGTGAGTAATTTGATTTACTCACATTCAATTCGTGCAGTACGTGATTTCTGCTCTGATTCCTTTTCTTTCAATTGCTAGAACTCGATTGATTCTTGCTTCTGATAGTCGTCTGATTTTGATTCCTTGATCCCCTCGATGTTGATTCTTTTGATTTTAAGCAATCGAACCTTTTGATTTTTATCTGATACTTCCATAATTCCGATACTTCCCTATTGACCTTTGCTTTGCTTATGCATTCGACGTTGCCTTGTTCTTATGGTTGTTACCTTTTGTCCATTTATTCTTTATGATTGCGAGGACGCAATTTCTTTAAGGAGGGGAGTCTGTAACAACCCGCAAATTCGTAGCATTTAATTATCGCCATTAGGTGATTAAATCGTTCGTAAATTTTTATTGAAATCAAAAATCAATTTGAAGTTCTTTTATAAAATGGTTGGTAGAGTTTCTATATCGAGTAGAAATTCTTTTAATAAAATTTCGTATTATGGAAACGGCCTTTAAAGTGAACTATTGTGGCCCATACTCATTGTTGCCGTGATAATCATCTAGACCAGCCAGCCCTATTTCTTTTGTCCTCTAACTCGTTCCTTTTTGCTCTGAAAAGAAAATGGCGGTGATTATTTTTCTTCGATCTGAGAAATTTAGGGCTTGGCCTCGCTCGTTCTTTCGATGCTTGCTAAGGCTTTCGTTCCTCTGTTGCCTTCGAATCTGGAATTGAGGCTTGTACAAATTGAAGCGCCGCTCGATAGTAGACTTCAATATTCTTGATTTGCTCACGGCTCTTCAATTTGGATCGAGTTCCTCTGTGATTTCGGTATGTACTTTGCTCCTTTTGCTTTGCTGATTTTGGCTTACTTGAACTCGATGGATCTATGCCGAATGTGATGTTGGTGCTTGCAACTCCTTCTCTCGAGTTCGTCTCCGCTTCAAACAAGGTGAGTGAACTATCACTCACATCTACTTCACTCTTAGGGCGTTCGAGTTTATTTCAATGTTGATGTTTGTTTTCCTGACTTGGGCTTTGCTCGAATTCCCATATTTTTGTGTTACTTGGTTCACTCGTTTGTGATTTTGAGTTGTTCAGTATCTCGTGACCATCACGGTTCCGATTTGTGTGACTTCGGTCACTTGATTTGAGTAGTGATGCCATGTCTCTGTAGTATCACCATTGTATTGATAATATTTTTGGCCATTTAAATTGAGCTGCTGCTTTGAAATCTAGTTGCTTCACCTAATTTATTTGATGTGTAGCCTTGTTTTGGATTATCTTGTAGTCTTTTCTCTGGCTGTTCAATTCGAGATTCATTGGCTTTATCCGCTTAGATTTAGTTGCACTGAGTCTTAATATCACCTGAGCCTTAGTGTTGGTCTGTTTAGCCTCAAGGTCTGGTTACATTATGTCGAATTCGTGATGCAAACCCCACTTAGTGTTGGTCTTCACGCATGTATATTCTCGAGCCTTGTTCATGTAAATGCCTTACACTGCTACACTATGGATGTACAATTATTATTTTTATTGTGCTGGCACTGTCCGGTTTCAATTAGTGGTTCACTGTTGCATTGCTCCAATGTATTTCATGTAGTCTGTTCTGATTTCTGGATTTTGAAACTGTATGATTCATTACATTCCCTCTGGCCTAATCTTTGACTTGATGTACTTGAATTGTATATTCACGTTGGAGTTGTTCGTGGTAGCTTGACCTTTCACAAACTGCACTTGCGCTTGATCATGGTTGCAGTTTTCATTTATTCTTCAACATACCATGTTGTTCTGACCTTTGCATATCTTCTCTGAATTGTTGAGTCTGGACACATATTGTTCATGTGTACATATTTCGTATTCTCTTAGTTGAAACTTTATGTTGCTGCACTGCCTTGTTCTCGAATCTGATACATTGCATTGATGCCTTGTATCATTGGCATTTTTGTCATTTTTGCTTCACTGATGACCTTATCTTCTAATGAGGCTGATCTGCTTCTTTTCTGTTGAGTGTTGTAGTGCCATATCTTTGGTGCTCTCGCCTTCAGTTTGCTATTTCCCTGTGCCCTGATTTGCGACATGTTGAACTTGTTTCACTTATTGTCTCTTTCACTGGGTACACTGTTTCATTTCACTGATGCAGCCTTGCCCTTAAATACAAGTGGTGGCTGCATTTTCGTAGCAGTTTTACCCTTGTCCCTTGTGGTAACTTTATATTCTGTTGAGGCGAGGCAGTGCACGCGTGCGTGCACAGCAGCCACACCGAATTGACAGATTTTAATCGATATCTCTTTTATTCTTAATTCATCGACCTGTTGCGTAATTCGTAGGCTGTATTGGCGAGGCAGTACACGTTAGCGTGTACTGCAGCCAATTAGCATTGTTATTTTTAAATTGACATTTCAATTGCTTAAACTGCTTTGGATTTCTGTTTTGTGGATTAACACTGTTTAGTGTTATATCTGCCGTTATCCAATTCTCGTATCGAGAGTTGGATATACGAGATTTCTGTGACTGTCATCTATATTGAGATTGATTATTATTGCTTCTATGCGCTTATAACTGAGTTTGAATTAGACTGATCCGGGTATTATTTTCTTTTGAATGTAATACTCGGGTCAGACTCGAGTATTTACAGGTTGTAGATTTTTAGCTTTGGGTTGCTGCTAGAGCTATGAAGACTTTTTATATCATTTGAAGTGGTCTTCGTCCTGTTGTAGTAGTCAGTGTGTCTGTTTTAAGATGGTAATGTATTCATGTATATTAGTTGATAATGTACTTGTATATATAACTTCTTGAGTCGACAGTTGTAGTTGTATCATTTGTATTGTGTCAAATGTATTGTAACTGATATCAGTTATTATATATATGAGACTTTTCGTTCCATCTGTTTTCCGCATTTATGTTATCTGTGTTATTTTTATATCTATTGTCCTAAACTATTATAGCCACTGTGTAGTAGCTTTGAGTTTGTATCGGTATGTCGGGTTTCCTCTAAAAATAGAAATGCAATGTTTTATTATCTGACATATCGGTGCTCGCACAAAGTAATTACATAGATGGTCGCTCCTCAACAGCCTTATTCTCCGTGCTAGTTGACAGCACTACACCGTAGTGTTCTTGGCTTGCGTGGGTATAGAGGTGGGGCGTCACAGTTTGAATTTTTGAATTTTATCTTTTATTATAAAAATAGATTAAATTTCAAGAATACCGCTTTTCGTTTCGTTGAAATCGAATTTATATTGTGAAAGTTATGCTTTTTACAATATTGTGTGTAAATTGTTTTATTTAACAAAATTTGTTTATTTTAATTTATATAAATAATATTTTTGTTTGTAAAATCATGTTCTAATTTTTGTAACATGATATGTTATGTATATATTTTATTTTTAAAACATTTTTTAAAACTGTAATTTAAATTTCCAATGTCAGTGGTATTTTGTGTAACAACCCAAAATTTTAACAAATATTTTATTCATTTTATTTAAAGACTTTGGTGTTTGATTACTTAAAAATTTAATGTTGGAAATTTTCTTGTAAAGATTATAAATCAATTGCCCAAATTTTAATAAATATAAACAATTTCTGTAATTTTGATTTGGGTTAAAGATTAACTTTAATTGGAACTTTAAATTTTAAATTCTAACTTCCAAATCTTTTAATCTTAAACTATATATAATTGTATTGTTCCACTTTTGTTTCGTTAAAATTGGATTTATAATTTTAAAATTTAGTAATAAATAATGTGAAACAAGAAATAAATTTTACGTTTCTTTTATACGTATATACATCCGTTTTCTTAGCTATGTATTAAACAATCAAATGGATGTAACAAAATCAAATTTTAATAATTAAGGTGTAAATAGCTACTTAATTTTATGTTTAAAGTGATACGTTATTTCCTGAAATACGTTAGCGTTTTAAATGTATTAATTAAGCAAGAAACAAATCAATTCGGTACGTTACTTTTGGGCATACGTTTTAAAATTATCTCTTGCCTTTAAATATACCCATTTGATTCCATACGTTAGCCTTGCAAAGTAGTCAACCGTGCATTTCTAAATGGGAATGAAATAAATTCCTATAGCCATTCAAATTCTTTAACCTGCCTTGCAAAAAAATTCACGTGTAAGAATATCCACTTTCATTTTGTGTCTTGATAATTAATAGAAATAAATTCCTTTAAATTCCATAGCCGTTCCAATTTCATTTATTGCTTGCCTTGCCATTCACGTGTAGATTTTCTACACTTTCCTTTTTGATTCATTTTTATAATGGGAATCAGAATGTATTTGTTGCCTTCCATACGCAACATCAACGCTTATACTCACTTAAATACTCAGTCACGTATGCAATTACCCACTGTAATAATATTTGGTTTCAAATTTCTTACCACTTTTGCCTCCTTGATTCACGCAAGCTCTTTATAAAAACCCACGCAATATCAACGCAAGTTTTTCTTTTAAATACTAAACACGTTCATAATTCCATCACCACATCAGTTGACTTCATCACTTCTCTTGAGCGAGCTTTGCATCAGGTAATGGCTGCCTAATATATTCTTGCTTTCTTTTATTTTCTTTTGTTTCTTGCTTTGTTTTCTTATTTCCACTATTTTGTCTTCTCCAAGTGGTAAAGTGGTCGAGCAAATTTCGTCAATTATCCTCTTATTTGAATCTCGTTCCAGTTTTGATTTATTTAAAGATTTGTTATGATCGTAATTAAATTTGCGTAATTAGTTTTATTCGTTTTGTTTCAAGATTTGAATTTGATCGTCGCCTTCGTTGAAATTTGATCATGCTTTCTATACGTTTGTCCGGTGTGGATATCGTTTTTAAATCTAATCTTCTGCGGCATTTAAGGTGAGTAAATCTCACACGACTATTCATACCTATATAATTGTGAAGCAACCACAACTGAATGTGTAAAATTAAAAATGATGTTATAATTGCCTATGATTATTTATATATGATGTTAAACTTGTTAAATTGCATGTCATATCCTCTGTTACATTTTGTTTTATTTTACTGTTATTCTATTCTGTTCTCACACTGCAAGTTCCCTGTAGAATAGAATCACTATGGGTTGAAATGATACATACCCGAACAGACTTTATAATAGGAAAAATCATTATGGGCTGAAATGATAGGCATGAACGATTTTTATTTATTTGTATTTGTCTTGGGATTGCGGGTTTGAAATAATCAAAATCCCGAATTTTACTAATTACGGATTTAAATGATATTTTCCATATCACTTGATTTAGGTGTGAAACATTATCCGGACCAGTGGTTGATTTCAAAATATGTTTTCTTTTAAATTTTATGTATTGTAAATGGAAAAATATGAAATTTGACTTATATTGGATATAAAATGTTAAGCGGTGATTTTCTAAAAGGGTTAAATTGTATAAGTTAATAGATGGTTTGAGTTGTAGTGTGGAAGTTTGATTTAACTTAATAATGGGAATTTAAATAAAAATGGAATTATAAGCTTAACTTGGTAATTGATAATTGATGTATGAATTCGCATAAATTTAAGGAAAAAGAAAACATCAAGTTATTGTAAAGTAAAGTTAAACAACTTATAGTGGATTTTTACTGTATGTAAGGGAATTATAATTAAAATTGGATGTTCATTTACTTAAGATGTAAATTAATAAAATTATAGGTTAAATGGTATCCAAATAATGAATTTTGAAAGGTAAAATAAATTTGATAAGTTAAAGGTGAGAAAAATTGAATTGGTTTAAAATGTTAAATAAATGGATAGTTAAATGGAAATTTGGAATATAACTTAATTTGGAAATTGGTGATTTGTTTTAAATTGGAAGTTTAAGTAAATTAAATAAAATAGAAATTAAGTTTAATTTATGAAATGGTAGTATAAAAATTTAAGTGTTAAATAAATTGTTAAAATGCAAAGAATAGGAAAATTGTACACTTGAAGGTAATAAGTGAATTGTTGAAATTTGATATTTATTTGTGAAATTTACTTTATAAAAATGGTAAGTTAAAGGGTGTTTAAATGACCATTTTTAAAGTGGAAAATATGAAATTTTATAAGATAAAATGGTTTAAATTAAAGTTTATTTGTTGCTGAATTGAATTAAATCCTTGAATTTGAACCCTGAACTATTACAGCAGTCTTTAAATGTTGTCTTTGCTGAATTGAATTGTTTTGAAATGTAACTAATAGCAGCGTTTTCTAAGTGCTGCGAAAGATGAAATTTAAATTGTTTTTAAAGTATTTAAGTGAATAAATGAGCTCAGTAAAGGTTAAATTTTTGGAAAGTGAATATTTTATTTGTAAGTATAATGACTTCACTTTTTAATGGTTTAAATGAATGATTTTAATTTGGAATTATAAATCATTTTGAAATTTATAACCACGGGTACATTTACACTATTATTTGCATTGTTTATTTTAATATGGATATTTCTATGATAGTGTTTATTACTACTTAATTGATGGTTTGACGGATCCTTAAAGGATGGGCGATCCCAAGCATCCTTTAAGTTATTGTGCATTACTATTACAGTTCACTTGAGTTGATTTACATTGTATAAGTTGTATGTCCTGACTCGAGTTTTTGTGTTTTACTTTACGCTCGTGTCAACCTGAGAATCACAGCTTTGGATTCACCTTCTGGAGCTAGAGTTTTTTTATCTATCTATCTATTCGTCTACTTCTTCCAGTTATTTCCTATTCAGTATTGTCCCTGTATTATTGATTTATGTATCCAAACTTCTGTTGTATCCATTTTTAAACTATGATATTTTATATATGTTTTTAGAATATGTTGATAGTAGCTTCATGAACTACTATGGTATTTTATTTCCGCCGCGAGTTATTCTGATATTCTATGTCTGTGATTCTGTGTTTGATTTAATTTGCTCCAAATTTTATTACAATCTATTATTTTGAATTATTCAAGTCTGACATGTGTCGATTATTGTCGATTTGAATGGTCCAAAATAGTGTGTCGTTACATTTGGTATCAGAGCTTCGGTTTTAGGCAAACCTTAGCCTGCGGAGCAAAAACTCATTAGAGATAGGGTAGAAATACCCTAGAATGAGTGAAATCAATCTCAGAATCATTTCTTTGTGAGAGAACGTATTTTCGAAGTATAAAATGATTTTCAAATGATTTTTTTAGAATTTTCAAAGATTATTTTGATATAAATTTTCTTGCTTTGAAAGTAAAATTTTCTAAACTTCATTCCTTTCGTATCCACCTTGTTAGAAATTACTTCGATTAGGATTCCTTTCAATTTTGGAACGCTCCCACTTCTTCTGAAATCCATTCCTGTCTCCCCTAATTGTATTCTTTTGATTTTTGGAGCATTCCATAACTCCACTTTGAATGACCTCTATAGAGACTGGCGATTCCGCCAATCTTTGAATGATTTGTAAAAGGGTGAAACTTCCTTATATTGGCATTGATTCATCGGAGATTTCTGTATCCTCGGTTTACGATGTTTTCTATCTTCTGCTATATTTAGATTCTATCTCTGGCGATCGAAGGTCGATTTGCCTTAGATTTTCGCATCGATTATATTCCTGAAGTCACGGTTGACCATGTTAAGGTCACCCGCAATTTATATAGGCTTATCCATCTTCTATTCGGTAATTTAATTTATCTCATCTTCGTTCAAGCTTATCTTCGAATCAGAATTCTATTTAATTAGAGTTCCTCTAAATTTGAATCTCTGTTTTGTTTTGAAATCCAACCTTGAATCATTCCTTGGAAATTTTGTGGTTGATTGTCTTTTGAAAACTGTGTATTCATCGAAGTTGTTGTTTTGATAAGGATGACCATATTTATAAATAAAAGTGAAATGTTTTCGATAAGGATTATATACCATTTTAAAATTGAGAATTTAAAGTTTTGAATGGATTTGAATTTTGAAATTTATATTAGAAATGGTTTCATATAAAATGATTTATAACTGAAGGTTTTGAATCTGAATTTGAGTGATTGAACTACGGCATTTTTGAAACTGGTTTTAAGATTTTGGAATAATAAATAATATGATTTGAAAGTATTTTCCGAATATGAAATGTTTCAAATGATTTTAATGAGTTTCAAATGATTTCGAAGAAATTTCAAAAGAATTTGAGAAAATAGAAGTCCAGAACCCACTTATGTCGCTGGAAAATAATTTCGGTGATGAATGCATGCATCATCGACATTGATTTTCGAGTTTCAGAGTGAGGGAGAGGCCACTTCGGTAGCTTTGCTATGCGATTGATTTGTGAAACCAATTTTTGATTTAAAATTCCGAAGTGTGATGTGATATTCGAAAGATATATGTATATATATTTGAAACAATTTGAAATGAGCCGGTGTTCAGTCCTTGAGTTTTGGATTTGATTTGATATAACCCTATTTTTGGAATTGATTTACTGATTTAATTGTGATTTCCAACTCTTGGATTGAAATATGATTTCTTCGACTATTTTGAAGGTTCGAGCACTTCCAAATCAAGGTTAACTTTTCAAAGCTAAGAAATTTTGAAAAGTATAAAGTATATAAGTTTGGTATGTATGTTAAAGTATGTAGTAATATGATTTAATAAGTTGAAACTGTTTTGTTAAGTAAACGAATAAGGCTATTTTGAATTTTCTAATATGAAATTTAGATTTGAAATGTTTTGAAAAGAATTTGATATTTTGAATAAAATTTAGTTTAAATGTTTTAACTGGGTAACATCTTTATAAAACTATATATTGAACAAGTTGGAATAGATATATAAGTTGTACGTATGCTGTTTTATTCGCATAATTAAATTGATCCAAGTTTGAGTACACAAGTTCGAGGTGAATTACACCATTTCGTGTCAGGATTTTTCATTTGACTCTTGATGGAAAATATTTGATGTGGATTTTGGGCTTGATTCTAGAATTCTCTATCATAGTATATGGCTATGCAAGGAGACTGATGGTTTCTAGTCGAGAAACCATATCGAAATCCTCATTAGGGAAATCGAATGGACAATACTAGTTCGAAAGCGAACTTGTGTGATCGAGCGAGCGATCGAATGTGACTTTGCGAAATGATGACATATGTACATCTTATATTCTAATATCATTGATATATTTTGACGCTGAAATTGAAAGTTATCGGGTTAGATATCTTTGTAATTTAAATTGGAAATTTTCTTTTATGCAAAACTACTATTAATCTAAAACCATTTTTTTAAAACTATGTTACAAACTATTTTATATATACAAACTGTTTTAAATTCAAAACCTTTTAGTAAGCAAAGATATTCAATCCCATATGGCTTTTCATACAGCGTAATTGAGTTTAGAAAATTTTGATCCTGATATAAGATGGACTTTATGTAAGTATAAGATGATTTTGAAAACCCTTGATTTTGGAAATAAATTGGTTGACTTGTGTTTGTCCCAAAATTGGTCACAAACCCCAAATTTCGTGAAAGCACCAGTGTATGAACACAAATCAGCAATATATAATCACAGATCTCAGATATAAGTTTTGTAGAGGATACAAATGAATAATAATAAACTTAAAACAGAAAGAAATAGACAGTGACACAAGATTTATAGTGGTTCGGCGATCTTGCCTACGTCCACTCTGAAGTAGTTTGCTTTATTGATCTTTGTTTGATGATTACAAGTGAATTCAATGAATTACAGCAGGTGATGATGATTTGCAGTAGTGGAATTCATTGGTAGCAGCAGCAATGGAGTTCAGATTTGGATCTGGCGGAGTCCGGGCGTTGGAGATCCTAAAGAGGAAGAAGAACCCCTTTTCTGTTGGCTTTTGGGGGTTATTTATAGGTGTAGGAGGCTGATATTTCGCTCAGATCTCGGGAGACCCTCTCTGGCACGTGACCAGGCCCGCACGCCCAAGCCAGTGAAGTTTCGGTCCGATCCGTGATCGACACGAACAGATTTCGACTCGATCAAGATTTCATCCAATGGAGTCGAAATTTGGCGTGGACATTCTTTTGCATGCACGTAGTCTTCTGTGAAAATTTCATAGCATTTGGACTTGTAGATTAGGAGTTATGATTGATACGAAATTGGGTTCTCGGTTGGCTGTTTCATTCGACTCGCTCTTGTTCGACTCGCTCTTGTTCGACTCGCTCTCGTTCGCATCGCTGTTCGACTCGATCTCGTTCGAGTCGTTGCTTGACGTGATGACGTGGCGCTTTGTTAGAGTCAAACTAGATGGAGTCTAATGGTGGTTCTGTGAAGGCTGTGGAGCGAGTCGAAGAGGACTCTCTGATGGATGTGGAATGGAGCGAGTCAAAGGGGACTCTCTGATGGATGCGGAATGGAACGAGTCGAAGAGGTCTCTCTGATGGATGTGGAATGGAGCGAGTCGAAGTAGATGGACGTGCTGCGGAGTGAGTCGAAGTTGTCATTCCAGGGCGTTGCGAAGCGAGTCGAAGGAGCGAGTCGACCGGCAATTGATTTTCGTCCAATCTTGTATCGCTCATAACTTGAGCATACGAACTCGGATTGACTTGAGATTTGAAACGTTTGCTCTCATGGCTTAGCTTGTCATGTCCTACCAATTTTGGCTTGATCCGGACTTGGAAAAAATTCATCGATATCCGTAGTGAGCCCGTGTATAACTGATCTTTAGGATGGGCCGTCATTGGTTACTAGTCAATTCCTTGGTGTGACGGCTTTGCCAGAAGGCGGGATAACATTTGCCCCCCAAAGGACGTCTTGTGGAAACATGATGTGCTTTGAAATGCTGCAATCTTTTCTCTAAATAGTTATCGTTTCTTCGATGAAAGTCGGTGCTCTGTAACGCCATGAGCTGGATGTTCATATCCTGTTGATGACCTGCAAAGGAATTGATAGTTTTATTTGACCTTGAATGACGATCGTTCGGGATCTTATGTCATTCGAGGTGATATGTGACCATTCACGGCCGGATGCCGTTCGCGGCGAAGGGTGACCGTTCGCGGTCGGATGCCGTTCGCGGCGAAGGGTGGTCGTTCGCGGTCGGGGTGCCGTTCGAGGCGATTTGTGACCGTTCGTGGTCGGGTGCCGTTCGAGGCGATTGGTGACCGTTCGTGGTCGGGTGCCGTTCGAGGCGATTTGTGACCGTTCGTGGTCGGGTGTCGTTCGAGGCGATTGGTGACCGTTCGTGGTCGGGTGCCGTTCGAGGCGATTTGTGTGCCCGGGGGGGACTTTGTAACGACCCGTATTTTACGGATCGAAAAGTTTGTCAAAATCTGGGATTTTCAGCATTTTCTAGTTATTCCAGATCTTGGTTGAATTTGCCTAAGTCCTAGGTCGTACGCGACCTAGAGGTTAGTTAAGTATTGTTGGCAACTTAGGAGATAAGTCGTACCTAAGAATGTTGGGGAGTGGTGACCTTAAGGTTTGGAGTTAGGTCGTGTGATGGATGGTAAGGGTTTAGGTCGTAGACGACCTAAAAGGAAGGAGACTTTAGAGTTTCTGGCGAGTTAAGGTGTTAGCGACCTAAGAGATAGGTTGGTAGCGACCTAAGTAAACCCAGTAGTTAACGACCTAGGGATGAGCGACCTAGGAGTTGCCGTGTTAGCGACCTAGTGGTTCTGAGTTAGCGACCTAGTGGTTCTGAGTTAGCGACCTAGTGGTTCCGAGTTAGCGACCTAGTGGTTCCGTGTTGGCGACCTAAGGAGTTAACAAGTTGGCGACCTAAGGAGTTAACAAGTTGGCGACCTAAGGAGTTAACAAGTTGGCGACCTTAGGAGTTAGGCTATGTGTTAGGTCGTAACACTGTTAGGTCGCGTAGGTTGCTAAGTTGTTAGGTCGCTAGGATAGTTTAAGTGTTAGGTCGCGTAGATCTAACTGTTAGGTCGTATGTTGTGTTAGGTCGCGTAGAAGTCTAAGTTGTTAGGTCGCAACCCAACTAGGTCGTAGGGCGAAGGAAAGCGCATTGCTTTAGGTCGTCTAGTGTTAGGTCGCTGAGGAGTTTTGTTGTGCATCTGTTAGGTCGGAGAGTCTTAGGTCGGAGAGGCTTAGGTCGGAAACGACCTAGGGAGATAGCCGAGCTAAGCGACTTAAGGAAATTTCTGCTATAAATAGGAGGGGTTGATCTCACTTTTTGGGATCCGGATTTTGAAGCGACGAAGTGCTGCCATTTTGAGAGCTCGACTTCTACACTTCTTCACTTCTTTTCTCCACTCTAATCTAGTGCTTCCATCCATCCAAATCGAAGATCAAGATTGAAGATTCAAGAGCTTAGATTGAAGATCTTCATCTTTTCAAGAGAGATTTCTTCGTTTGAAGTGAGATCTTGTCGGATCTAGCTTAGCTCTTCGCTGTCCAGATCTGAAGTTGATATCTTTTGGATTGTTTAGGTGATTTGGTGAGTGGTGATTATCTCTCACACGGATCCAAAGGAGTATATCGGATTGTTGGCCCGATTTGGTGTTAAAATAGTGATTTCCATGCATTTTCTTCATCCTATGTGTAGATCCATATAGATCCATTGTTCATGATGATGTTACATCCATTTTATCATATGTTAACCTATGCAAGTTCATTCATCAAGTTTGTAGAGATATAATCCATGTTTTCATGCTTATTGGACTTTCAACTCTTTAATTACGAAAATGCCATTATTGTTATAATTGTCTACTTAGATCATTTTTTGAATGCTGGATTGCTTGGATTGATGTTTGATTTGATTGATTGTTATGAACTAGATGATTGATGATTAGATTTAGATCGAAGGTGATTCAAAAGCTAAGGGAAAGGCTCTTGAATTGGAAAAGCTGCTCGTGGCATATGTAGCGGGATGATGAAGCTCTTATGCATAGATCTGATGATGTGATGATGAGATGAGGCTTTGCGAGGATGTAATGAAGCGAGGCAAATCATGTGATGAAGACTTGGTCTAATCCAGACGGGATCATTCCAAGCATGTTGATAACTCGGTGATATGATTCGAGTTGAGGATAATGAATGGATATGAGAATAGTCGTCGAGGAGGATGACTAGGAGGCTTGGATAGCATCGTTGTTGAAGGTTCTAGCATGCTCTAAGCAAGAGTACGTTTGGGCAGATTCGATAGTCCCAACGGCCAACTGTTGATGGTCGAGTACTCTGGGCAGATTCGATAGTCCTAGGCACGGGCTGCGACGACGTGCGGGAGTTATGTCTAGAACCGGGGTTTCCATTAGCCCTTGACGGACGGCTGAAAGAATGTGCCGGTCATTCAATTAACGGTGATATCGAAGCAATGATAACAGTGATAGCCAGAGTCATGGATGTTTGGTTGTAACGTCATTTCGGACTCAAGAGCGGTATTTTCTGGGTGCTTATCTGATTTAGGCCTTGGTACTTGGAAAACATCGCCCTTGACTCGAGTGATAGTAGCTTTACTTTAAATTGTATGCTCTGCTATGTTTGCTTCTGCTTAGTGTGTGTCTGGAGGCTATCACTGTAGAATGAGGTTGGAGTGGGAGGGTTGTATTCCTATTCCTTTTCCTTTATGCTCTTTTGGTATGTTGTTAGTTAATTTACTGCTCACTAAGACTGTTGTCTGACTCAAGGCTTTATGTTTTAATTCTTATTGCCTTGGGCTGTTCGTCCATTTTTGGGACGGGCAGACTAGGTAGCAGGTGACAGGTGCTGTTCTCTTCTCACGATGCTGATATCGAAGACGAGCTAGAGGGTTGCATATTATCTTCTTATATGTACTGGATATTCCGCTGTTTTGTATTCTCTGAGAGATTTGTAGTGAGGCTGGATGTATTGAATATGTGGATGCTTGTATTCAACTATTATGGAGTTTTATATGATGTCATTTTGTTCTGTAAAGCTTCACTATACATATGTTCTATTGTATTTTGTCCATGCGCTGTGAGTAATACGATAGATTCTTTTTGTTTTAAATCTTACCTTGACAATCGTCCATGGTCGCCTGGCACACTTTACAGCGCTTTATCTTTAGATTCGGTACAGGGGTCATGGGCGGTCGTCACATTTGGTATCAGAGCATTGGTTAATCGATTTTACCCAACGCTCGCTGAAGTAACTACGTATGAGAGACGTAATTGTATTTTGATGGATGAATACTATATATAATATAGTAGCTTAGCAGAGTTTGAGTCCTTTATGCAGTTGTTTCTCTAGATGTTCTGATCATTCCTTTTTGTAGATATTGAGAATGAGTCGAAGAGGGAGACCAGCTGCTAGGGAAGGCCGTGCTACTGAAGAGACTGCTGATTATGCAGCCATGTTCGAAGCTATGATGACTTCGATCATGAGAAGGATACCAGTTCCGGGGGCAGCAGTAGATGTGGGAGTTCAAGTCCAAACTCCGAAACCAGTGGATTTTGCTAAGCTGTGCAAGGATTATACTGCTCTTGGAGGGAAGGTTTTCCTGGGAACAGAATCTACCATTGAGGTCCAGAGGTGGATAGATGCTTGTAGAAGGATCTTTGGTGATTTGGGAATTGATGATGCAACTAAGAGGAAGTTGGCATCGAGGCAGCTTCAAGGGAGAGCTTCTGATTGGTGGAACTCTATTACCATCTCTACTCCGGAAGAAGAGATTACTTGGGAGCAATTCCAAGCTAGGTTTGAAGCTAAGTTCATTTCTACAGCTCAGAAGTCTGTTCTGTTCAAGAAGTTTGTAGAGCTCAAGCAGGATGGAAGGTCTGTTCTTGAGTATGTTTCTGAGTTCGAAGCTTTGTCCAAGTATGCCCGGTCATATATTGAGTCTGCTTATCAGAAGAATGAGAAGTTTGTGACCGGCTTGGATAGTTATCTAGGGAGACAGTTGGTGGATCATTTGGACGATTCAGTTGAGAAGCTTGTGGAGAAAGCTCTTAGGCATGAGAGTCTGTTTCCTAAGGAAAGACCTGTTGTTGCTGTTACCAAGGGAGAATCTAAACCACAGCAGGGTGGAAACCAGAAGAGGAAGCAGCAGCAGCAAAAGGGTAAGGATGGCCAGAAGAAGCCGAAGGGCGAGGTGACTTGCTACAATTGTCAGCAGAAGGGCCATTTCTCTAAGGATTGTAAGAATCCGAAGGCACCGATGAAGTGTCACAACTGTGACAAGCCGGGGCTTTTTAGGAAGAATTGTCCAGAACCGAGGAAGGACAGGCAGATTGTGCAAGCCTATGCTTTGGGAGCTGTTCCGTCGTCTTCGAAAGCTCCTACTGCAGAAGAGAAGGGAAAGAGTGTGGTTGTTCAAGGTACTCTTTTCCTATGTGGTGTTCCAGTTAGAGTTCTGTTTGATACTGGAGCGTCGCATTCATTTGTTTGTAATGAACTCGTTGGCCGGTTAGGTTTGACACCGGATATTGTTGATAGGCCATTGGTTGTGACTAATCCGGTTGGGGTTCGTCTTGTTTGGGTATGTTATGCCGTGGTCTAGTTGTGTCGAGTCATGGTTGCTCTTTTGTTTGTGATTGCTTTGTTCTGAACTTTGCGGGGTTCGGAATTATCTTGGGTATGGACTGGCTTAGGAAGTATGCGGCTAAGGTTGATTGTGAGAGGCTGGAGGTGACAGTCGAGAATGTGGAGGGGCGAAAGATTGTGATACGATGTAAGCATGAAGAAGGCGTCTTCATGAGCTTCATGTATTCGCTAGTTGTTCCACGGGATGGACTGTCTTTAGTGCCAATCGCAAATGGATTCGAGGATGTCTTTGACGAAGTCAAAGGGTTGCCGCCGCATAGAGAGATCGAGTTTCGTATAAATCTAGTTGAAGGAGCCAGGCCTGTTGTGATGCCTCTTAGGCGAATGGCGCCTAGGGAACAGCAGGAGTTGAGGGTGCAAGTTGATGATCTTTTGCAAAAAGGATTCATTCGGCGTAGTGTGTCCGAGTGGGGTGCACCAGTTGTGTTTGCAACCAAGGCAGATGGGTCGTTGAGATTGTGCGTTGATTATCGTGAGCTGAATAAGGTGACTAAGAAGAACAAGTATCCATTGCCGAGAATAGATGACTTGTTTGATCAGCTTCACGAGGCTAAGGTGTTTTCTCAGATGGATTTGGCAACGGGATTTCACCAGTTGAGAGTGGCTAAGGATAGTGTGCCGAAGACTGCTTTTAGGACACCATCCGGTTTCTTTGAGTGGCTGGTAATGCCGTTTGGATTGACTAACGCGCCAGCATATTTTGTGGATCTTATGAATAGAGTGTTCAGGGATCAGTTGAACAAGTTCGTACTTGTGTTCGTGGATGATATTCTGATTTATTCCAGAACGGAAGAAGAGCACAAGACGCACTTGCGTATTGTTTTGGAGATCTTACGGAAACATCAGCTGAAGGCTAAGTTTTCGAAGTGTCACTTCTGGAAGAGTGAAGTGAGGTTCTTAGGCCATGTGATTTCTGGAAGTGGAATAGCGGTTGATCCCGCTAAGGTGGCAGCAATCCAGGATTGGGTTAGACCTAGGAATGCATCTGATGTGAGAAGTTTTCTTGGATTAGCAGGATATTATCGACGGTTTATCAAAGACTTCTCCAAGATAGCTGCACCATTGACAGGATTGACAAAGAAGAACCAAGTGTTCAGTTGGGATACTACGTGTGAGCAAGCTTTCACAATCCTGAAAGGGAGATTGACGAGTGCTCCTGTTTTGACTATTCCTAGTGGGAATGATGAGATGGTGGTTTACACCGACGCATGTGGTACTGGACTTGGAGCAGTGCTGATGCAGAAGGATAAAGTTGTTGCGTATGCCAGTCGACAACTGAAACCGCATGAAAGGAATTACCCAACTCATGATTTGGAGTTAGCGGCGATTGTATTTGCTCTGAAGATGTGGAGGCATTATCTGTTGGGAGTTCGATTCGAGTTGTTTACGGATCACAAGTCGTTGAAGTATCTTTTCTCCCAAAAGGATTTAAATCTTCGGCAGCAACGTTGGCTAGAGTTTTTGGCATCATATGATTTTGGTATAGCTTATACTCCGGGAAAAGGTAACGCAGTGGCTGATGCGTTAAGTCGAAGACATGCAGGATTGGGAGCCATGTTTTCTGAATGGAAGAGTCTCGAGTATTTAGCTGGATTTGACTTCAGGCCTAGATGCGAATTGGAACCTGAAATGTTGGCAAACTTATCGATAAGACCTTCTCTTGTGGAAAGGATTGGCGAGAGCCAAAAGCGAGATGATAAGCTTGTCAATATTATCCGTGATTTGGAATCTGGATTGGATCCAGAAAAGGATAAAGGATTCGAAGTCGATAGGGAAGGTTGGCTTCGAAAGCAAGGACGACTAGTGGTTCCCGATATAGATGAATTGAGGAGTGAAGTTCTGAAGGAAAGTCATCACTCGAAGTTGACAATTCATCCAGGTGGAAATAAGATGTATCGAGATATGAAGAGAACCTACTACTGGGAAGGCATGAAGAAGGATGTTGGAAATTTTATTTCCAAGTGTATGAACTGCCAGTTGGTAAAAGCCGAACAGAAGAAGCCAAGTGGATTGCTTCAGCCATTAGAAGTTCCTACATGGAAGTGGGAACAAGTGTCGATGGATTTTATTGATGGATTGCCTAGAACCAGAACGGGAAATGAAGGAATTTGGGTCATTGTGGATCGTCTGACTAAGAGTGCACGATTCATTCCTGTTCGATCGACTAGGACTGCATCAAAGTTGTCTGAGTTGTATGTTAAGTGGATAGTTCGTTTCCATGGTATTCCGAAGAGTATAGTGAGCGATCGAGACCCATTGTTCACTAGTGGATTTTGGAAGAGCTTCCAGGAAGTTTTGGGAACCGAGTTGTGTTTGAGTACAGCTTATCATCCTCAAACAGATGGTCAGACTGAGAGAGTCAACCGAGTTTTGGAAGATCTCCTCAGAGCTTGTGTTTTGGATTTCGGAGGATCATGGGAAGATCACCTTCATCTGGTGGAGTTTGCGTACAATAACAGTTACCAGTCAAGTATTGGTATGGCACCGTATGAGGCGTTGTATGGAAGACCGTGTAACTCTCCAACATGTTGGTTGGAAACTGGAGAAAAGCTGATGCTTGGGCCAGAGATGATTCGTCAGACTTTAGATTGCATAGAGATCATTCGGCAACGAATGAAGGCAGCCCAAGACCGTCAGAAGAGTTATGCTGATAAGCGTCGAAAGGATTTGGAATTCGACGTTGGTGATATGGTTTTTGTGAAGATTTCTCCACTGAAGAATGTTATTCGATTCGGGAAGAAGGGAAAATTGACTCCGAGATTTGTTGGACCATTCCCGATCATCGAGCGAATCGGAAAGCTCGCCTACAGGTTGGAGTTTCCAGAGAAGATGTCGAGTGTGCACAGTGTTTTTCATGTATCGTATCTACGGAAGTATGTGCACGACTCGAGTACGGTAGTTTCTGCTGATAGCTGTGAAGACTTAGAAGTTGATCCAGTCGATAGAAGACCTCGTAAGCCACTTCGTGTTGTGGAAACCGACACGAAACAGCTCAGGAGGAAGGTAGTTAAGTTGCTCAAGATACAATGGAGTGATGATGATAACGACTGTACGTGGGAGGTGGAAGAGAGGATGAAGGCAGCTCATCCTGAACTCTTCGAGGTATGGCCCTAAGGTGTCGTATCATCTAACGAAATTGTAACTTGTCCTTAGTCTTAGAATTCTGTACGCTAAGCTAGGATTGGATGCATGGTTTGTTGATTGCTATGGATGGTAGGCGTACAGAATAGCCTTTGATTGCCTTGTTTGCTTGGAATTTCGGGGGCGAAATTCCTAAGGGGGAGAGAATGTAACGACCCGTATTTTACGGATCGAAAAGTTTGTCAAAATCTGGGATTTTCAGCATTTTCTAGTTATTCCAGATCTTGGTTGAATTTGCCTAAGTCCTAGGTCGTACGCGACCTAGAGGTTAGTTAAGTATTGTTGGCAACTTAGGAGATAAGTCGTACCTAAGAATGTTGGGGAGTGGTGACCTTAAGGTTTGGAGTTAGGTCGTGTGATGGATGGTAAGGGTTTAGGTCGTAGACGACCTAAAAGGAAGGAGACTTTAGAGTTTCTGGCGAGTTAAGGTGTTAGCGACCTAAGAGATAGGTTGGTAGCGACCTAAGTAAACCCAGTAGTTAACGACCTAGGGATGAGAGACCTAGGAGTTGCCGTGTTAGCGACCTAGTGGTTCTGAGTTAGCGACCTAGTGGTTCCGAGTTAGCGACCTAGTGGTTCCGTGTTGGCGACCTAAGGAGTTAACAAGTTGGCGACCTAAGGAGTTAACAAGTTGGCGACCTAAGGAGTTAACAAGTTGGCGACCTTAGGAGTTAGGCTATGTGTTAGGTCGTAACACTGTTAGGTCGCGTAGGTTGCTAAGTTGTTAGGTCGCTAGGATAGTTTAAGTGTTAGGTCGCGTAGATCTAACTGTTAGGTCGTATGTTGTGTTAGGTCGCGTAGAAGTCTAAGTTGTTAGGTCGCAACCCAACTAGGTCGTAGGGCGAAGGAAAGCGCATTGCTTTAGGTCGTCTAGTGTTAGGTCGCTGAGGAGTTTTGTCGTGCATCTGTTAGGTCGGAGAGTCTTAGGTCGGAGAGGCTTAGGTCGGAAACGACCTAGGGAGATAGCCGAGCTAAGCGACTTAAGGAAATTTCTGCTATAAATAGGAGGGGTTGTTCTCACTTTTTGGGATCCGGATTTTGAAGCGACGAAGTGCTGCCATTTTGAGAGCTCGACTTCTACACTTCTTCACTTCTTTTCTCCACTCTAATCTAATGCTTCCATCCATCCAAATCGAAGATCAAGATTGAAGATTCAAGAGCTTAGATTGAAGATCTTCATCTTTTCAAGAGAGATTTCTTCGTTTGAAGTGAGATCTTGTCGGATCTAGCTTAGCTCTTCGCTGTCCAGATCTGAAGTTGATATCTTTTGGATTGTTTAGGTGATTTGGTGAGTGGTGATTATCTCTCACACGGATCCAAAGGAGTATATCGGATTGTTGGCCCGATTTGGTGTTAAAATAGTGATTTCCATGCATTTTCTTCATCCTATGTGTAGATCCATATAGATCCATTGTTCATGATGATGTTACATCCATTTTATCATATGTTAACCTATGCAAGTTCATTCATCAAGTTTGTAGAGATATAATCCATGTTTTCATGCTTATTGGACTTTCAACTCTTTAATTACGAAAATGCCATTATTGTTATAATTGTCTACTTAGATCATTTTTTGAATGCTGGATTGCTTGGATTGATGTTTGATTTGATTGATTGTTATGAACTAGATGATTGATGATTAGATTTAGATCGAAGGTGATTCAAAAGATAAGGGAAAGGCTCTTGAATTGGAAAAGCTGCTCGTGGCATATGTAGCGGGATGATGAAGCTCTTATGCATAGATCTGATGATGTGATGATGAGATGAGGCTTTGCGAGGATGTAATGAAGCGAGGCAAATCATGTGATGAAGACTTGGTCTAATCCAGACGGGATCATTCCAAGCATGTTGATAACTCGGTGATATGATTCGAGTTGAGGATAATGAATGGATATGAGAATAGTCGTCGAGGAGGATGACTAGGAGGCTTGGATAGCATCGTTGTTGAAGGTTCTAGCATGCTCTAAGCAAGAGTACGTTTGGGCAGATTCGATAGTCCCAACGGCCAACTGTTGATGGTCGAGTACTCTGGGCAGATTCGATAGTCCTAGGCACGGGCTGCGACGACGTGCGGGAGTTATGTCTAGAACCGGGGTTTCCATTAGCCCTTGACGGACGGCTGAAAGAATGTGCCGGTCATTCAATTAACGGTGAAATCGAAGCAATGATAACAGTGATAGCCAGAGTCATGGATGTTTGGTTGTAACGTCATTTCGGACTCAAGAGCGGTATTTTCTGGGTGCTTATCTGATTTAGGCCTTGGTACTTGGAAAACATCGCCCTTGACTCGAGTGATAGTAGCTTTACTTTAAATTGTATGCTCTGCTATGTTTGCTTCTGCTTAGTGTGTGTCTGGAGGCTATCACTGTAGAATGAGGTTGGAGTGGGAGGGTTGTATTCCTATTCCTTTTCCTTTATGCTCTTTTGGTATGTTGTTAGTTAATTTACTGCTCACTAAGACTGTTGTCTGACTCAAGGCTTTATGTTTTAATTCTTATTGCCTTGGGCTGTTCGTCCATTTTTGGGACGGGCAGACTAGGTAGCAGGTGACAGGTGCTGTTCTCTTCTCACGATGCTGATATCGAAGACGAGCTAGAGGGTTGCATATTATCTTCTTATATGTACTGGATATTCCGCTGTTTTGTATTCTCTGAGAGATTTGTAGTGAGGCTGGATGTATTGAATATGTGGATGCTTGTATTCAACTATTATGGAGTTTTATATGATGTCATTTTGTTCTGTAAAGCTTCACTATACATATGTTCTATTGTATTTTGTCCATGCGCTGTGAGTAATACGATAGATTCTTTTTGTTTTAAATCTTACCTTGACAATCGTCCATGGTCGCCTGGCACACTTTACAGAGCTTTATCTTTAGATTCGGTACAGGGGTCATGGGCGGTCGTCACAGACTTAGTGTTAACAACGTCATATTTCACGTTCGAGTGAGTTTCTGAGTTGTTTGTGGTGGTGGTTTATTGCCTCCTCAGAGCATGCCTGAGGACCGTTCGTGATCCCTTACATGTGTAAGTGGCTTAGCCGTCATGGTATCACAAATGGCACGCTTTTATTCAAAATGAGTTTTTCAACAGAAATGTTCAACAAAATCAGGTTCAGATATTGGAAATGGAAAATAAAAGTAAAACTGGGACGTCAAAGTGCAAGCACCTACACTGTTACGATTAGTAGTCGTATCAGAGCATGCCTGAGGATCGTTCGCGGTCCTGTACATGTGTAAATAACTTAATCGTATTGGTGCGGAGTTTGCTACTTATTCGTCATTACCCCAATCAATTGATGATAAGCTGAGCCGTCCCCAGCAAGTGCAGGTGGTGGTCGCTCTCGTTCCACTGTTGTCGTTCCCCTTCTTGCATACTGTGATAACATACCCTGGATGTGTCCCTCAACCTCATCCTTCAAGTGTCTACAGTCGTTCGTGTTATGACCGTTCAGTTCGTGGAATAGGCAATACTTGTCGGATCTTCTTTCATTGTTGGTTGGATCCCTCCTTATCGGCCTTCGATAGGGAATCCGCCCCCTAGTATCCTGGTAGATTCTCTCCAAAGTCTCATTCAACTCCGTATAAGAGGTGAATCTTGGTTCCTTCCGTGGTCGCATCGGTCCATCACTATTATCCTCAGCCTTTCGTTTTGAAAGTGTACGTGTAGTACTAAGGATCGTGTAATATGGATATATGATAATAATACAGAGTAGAGAGATAATAGAAATACTGTAAATAGTGCGGAATATAAAAGCAGTATAGTAAAAATTAAAGTAAGCACACCAGGAATTTTTATACTGGTTCGAATTTCCCGTTCTACGTCCAGTCCCAGAATACCCTCTGGATTTAAACTAAACCCCTCACTTAACCCGGAGGAATAGGTATACGACACCTGAGCAGCCGAACAGGAATTTTTCCGCCTCAACAGCCGAAGAGGACTTCAACTTAATACAAATAGTTTGTTGACGAATGTGTTCTGAATAACACTGATTGTCTTTTGATAGTACAACTTTCCTATAATCAAATCCTCAAGAGTATATATGTGTGTGAAGATTTAGAAGGAAGATAATCACGTAGAATCGAAGTATATGAATTAAATCAAGGATTCTAGTGATATTAAATAAGAATGAATGCTTTTATTTGCAGAAATGAATAGAGAATAGATTTCAGAATTATAAACAAGAATCGATTATTGTAGAAGTGAATTGAATATGTTTATATAGTTGTAGAAGAGTTATAATCTTTCATGAAGAGTTTCAGTCAACAGTTGTGTCCATATCTCTTGAAATAGAGGACATTCCTCTTCATGAAATGATCGCATCTCTTCAGTAAACTAGCCGTTATTCTCTGGTCGGTCGACAGGAAAATCTGGTCGGTCAGCTGAGTTCGAAATCGTACACAAAACAGAGAGTACCTGTGCACATAACACAGGGTCGGTCGACCGAGGATCCTGGTCGGTCAGCCGACCTGATGTTATTTGCATAGTGTACACTTATATATGTATAAATTAACATGGATCAATTTGTGTGTGTGTGACTACTTGAGGAATGATTTTAACAATATTCTAAGACTCGATAAAATAAAATATTCATACTAATCTCTGGATTGTAGTCTTGTCTCCTTTGTAGTTCACAATATACGTTTATTCTCTTTTTGTCGCTTTCATATAGTATTCTCTTTGTATTTCGTCGTATGATCTCTGAAGCTTGTGTCATGAATCAAAACTCATGAATCAACATTCTCCCCCTTTTTGATTGATGACAATACTTATGTGACGAAGTAAAACTTATCTATATTATAATTCTCCCCCTGAATATATGGCGACTTTTCTGCAAAAAATATGTTAGCTTTCATACATTTTTCTCCCCCTTTGTCATAGACAAAAAGGAATACTTACCAGAAGTAATATGTTAAAGTAATGCGAATCATTGAAATTTAAATATTAAATATTCAAACCAAAATAGGAGCAATTAAGGATGTTTGCTTAGTACATAACAATAATGAAGGAAAAATATATTGTGCTCATAAAAAAATTCTTGAAATTAAATTGTAAAATACTACAATTACTCCTCATCATCATCAGAATCCCAGAATTATGGACGAGTATTATCATCCAGTGGAGCTGGTTCCTTACCCCGTCTTTGTGTGTGAGGAACGTGAGTTGCCGATGTGCTGGAACTTGTGTTATCGAATGTAGACCAAGAGAAATTTGGCGCTGGTCTTTTTCCAGGAGAAACAAATGAAGCACCGGCTTCGGAAGTACATGATAAGGCACCCCATAAATTTACGAAGAAGCCTTTGATCTTCTTGAACCGCCCATCAATTTTTCGAAGTCAAGAATCCAAAGCTAGTTGATTTCGAGCCAAAATATCAATGGCAGCCTCTGTACTAGTACCGGGAGTTGGTCGTTGAATTGAGGTTTGACGAGTTATACATTCCGTAGAATGAGTAGATGGTTGAGGTGTAGAATAGCTGCGACGTAGTTGTTCTCGAGGAGTAGTACGCCATTGCTGAAAAGTTGTAATTTGGGATGGTGCATCGGGTATCTTCATTAGTTTTATGGTTCGTGAGTCAAAAGTACGAACTTTGGATGTTTCGGATTCCGGGGCATGGGTGACAAAGTTATTAATCAACCTCATTATGTATTCTCCATAATAAATATGGAGCATCTTTCCTTGGTTGAAAGAGAGAAATTCATCCATAAGAAGTTGTGTCCAATTTACTCGAATATTTCCGCACATAGCATACAATGCTTTGAAGTTTTCGGGATATACTAAGTGGTATGATCCTCCTCTTGGAACAATAGACTTCATCATGAATCGATGAAAGAATAGGGCTTTAGGTCGAAGGGATGAAGTTTGCCTTAAATCAGTAGCGTCATCTTCAAAAAATAGATGACTTAGACGGTCACGAGTCGATGTATTACAATCTACATCATGTAACGAAATTCCACCCGGTCGAGCATTAAAAATGTGGTTAATTCGATCAATGGAAAGAAAAATCGAAGTGCCACAAACCGATGTCCAAACACAATTTTCAGTGTTTCTCGGTGGATTTACAAGGTTGAGATTTGCTAGAAATAACTTGACCATTATATGATTAATTTTCAAGTTATTTTTCCTATGGTCAAGAAATGTATCAAGACGACTTTCAAGGGCGGCATTTTCAATACCGTAGGAGGTAAAATCAGGATAACTTACAAATGACTCCTCAAAGATTTTGACATCTTGAAGCCTTATCCATCTTTCTAAAGCTTTGTCACTTACTAGCCAAGAAGCAATTTGAGAGTCTACAGGAGTTGATGAAGATGAGCCAGCATTAGTCTTAGATTTCTTCTTAGGGGCCATTTTTTGTTTGAAGAGTTTGAAGAAGTTTGGGGAGGTTGTAATGGGGGCTAGGGTTAAACTCTGTTTTGGGAGAGTAAAAGTGAAGAGGTGAGATGGAAAAGGTGAGTGGATGGGTTAAAATATGTAGACTATTGCAACAGAAAGCACGCTCGGTCGGCTGAGTTACCTCGGTCGGTCGACCGACTTGAGTTTCAGGTTAGTGCTTATTCTTTCGGGAAGAGCTTCGGTCGACCGGTGCAGGGTACTCGGTTGACCGACACAAAAAAATGTTATAGTTGCTTTTCGGAATACAGGTTCGGCTGACCGACTCAGGGGGTTCGGTCGACCGACCTGGCAGAAATATGTTTTTTAAAAACTTCTCGGGATAGCTTCGGCTGACCGACTCAGGCTCTCCGGTCGACCGAGGCATGTGAACAAACAAATTTCTGTTGTTTTTCAACAAAAAATTATAGAAATATAAATTATATTATTACATCATTTATATCTATACATCTTATTGAAAATAATAACATATATATATTAAATTATAGCCATGGTTCATCAGCATCTACGTTCCCATGAGTTTGGAGACGGAACATTTTCTATTGGTGACCATCTTGGAGCTATTGGAGTTTGAACGGGGTTTGAAGGTGATGGAGATCTGTAAGAAGGTTCAGCAACATCATCCTTCTTAGATGAACAAATTTTCATCGCAATCTTTTCAAGAAAACTTAAATGTCTTGCCGTGACTTTTTGTTCGTAGTAGAGTTCCCGTTGCATATTCATTTGCTGTTGTTGGTAGTGATGTATTTCATCAATTTTTTGTTTGGTTGATGGAGATACTACCATTGTATTCTTCCCTTTCTTCTTTTCAGGTGTATAGCCTGTATGGGAGTCTTCCCATGGTTTCCACCCGTGTCGGGGGTCTTTATCTGGAGAGGAGAAGTCTAGAACACGGTTAGGCATTGGAAAAGTAGGATAGGGACCATTTTCGGGGATGCGATCAGAACAATCGTCGTCCGGAGATGTGTATGAAAGATGAGAATTTTCAGAGTTATAGTAATCATTGTTAGAAGACATTTTTTCAAGTTTTGTTTTGTAAAATTTTTGTAGTATATGTTCTTAATCAATAAACATAGTACATATATATAACCATCTATTTTCTGAAAAATTAGTGGTTTAAAACAAATTTTAACTATAATCACAGAACTTTATAGCAAAAACTGTTCGTTATTGTATGATATATAAGCTTTAGAGCTAAAAATAGTTTGTTTCTGAAATTAAAGTTAATGGTACAGATTGTAAATAGAACTGAAACAATAAACACCCATAGCTCAAGTAGCTATAATACAACATCTAACAAATAAGTCAGAGGTCATGAGTTTGAGTTCCGCTTTGGTCAGAAATAAAATAATTTTATTTTTCGATATTTTTGCATATTTTTATTCATAAATCTTTAAACGACATTATACCTAAATCACGTCTTAGTTTTATAAAAATATTTTCATTTAGCGGTTTAGTAAAAATGTCAGCTATTTGATTTTCAGTGTTGATAAATTCTAAATTTATTAATCCTTTTTCCAAACAATCACGAAGAAAGTGATGACGAATATCAATGTGTTTTGTTCGTGAGTGATTGACCGGATTTTTAGAAAGATTTATTGCACTAGTATTATCACAATAAATTATTGATTTTTCAAGATGACAATTAAAATCTTGTGTTTGTTGCATATATACGACTTGTGCACATGCCAAAGCAGCAGATATATATTCTGCTTCACACGTTGATAAAGAAACACAGTTTTGTTTCTTACTAAACCAAGAAACTAAGGAACGTCCAATGAAATGACACGTTCCGCTCATACTTTTTCGATCCGTCCGACTTCCTCCAAAATCAGCATCACTATAGGAAACTAATTCGAAAGGACATTCTTTTGGATAAAATAGTCCGAAATCTTTGGTTTTAGTTAGATAACGAATAATGCGTTTAACTGCTCTCATATGTGATTCTTTGGGATTTGCTTGAAATCGAGCACATAAACAAACACTCATCATAATATCGGGTCGACTTGCTGTTAAATAAAGTAAAGAACCTATCATACTACGATATAGCTTATGATCAACACTTTTGCCATCTTCATCTCTATCGAGATGAATTGTTGTGCTCATAGGAGTTGGTTTAGCAGCAGTGTTTTCCAGACCGAAACGTTTGATTAAATTATAACAATATTTTTCTTGATTAATAAAAATTCCATTTTCAATTTGTTTAATTTGTAACCCAAGAAAATATGACAATTCTCCCATATGAGACATTTCAAATTCATTCGTCATTATAGTTGAAAATTCTTGACATAGTTTTTCATTTGTCGAGGCGAAAATAATATCGTCAACATATATTTGAATTATTAAAATATCTTTATTAGTTTTCTTAATAAAAAGCGTTTGATCTACTTTACCGATTTCAAAACCAGATTCTAATAAATAGCCTTTAAGACGATCATACCAAGCACGTGGTGCTTGTTTTAAACCGTATAATGCCTTTTTGAGTTTATATACATGATCCGGAAATTTTTCATGATTAAACAAAGGTGGTTGTTCAACAAAAACATTTTCTTTTATGAATCCATTTAAAAATGCACTTTTAACATCCATTTGATACAGTTTAAAATTATGAAAACACGTGTAAGCTAATAATATTCGTATTGCTTCAAGTCGGGCGACCGGAGCAAACGTCTCTTCGTAATCAATTCCTTCTTATTGATTATATCCTTGTGCAACTAATCTAGCTTTATTCCTCATTATATTTCCTAGTTCATCTGCTTTATTTTTGAAAACCCATTTAGTACCGATGACTGATTGATCACTGGGTCTAGGAACGAGTTCCCAAACTTCGTTTCGTTCGAATTGATTTAGTTCTTCTTGCATGGCAAGAATCCAGTAGTCATCAGTTGAAGCTTCTTTTATATTCTTAGGTTCTATGTTAGAGTGAAAAGCTACATGACCAACTTGATTTAGTTGATGTTTGGTTTTAACATTCGTATTAACTTCTCCAATTATATTTTGCACAGGATGATCTCTTAAAATTCTAGGTGGAGATTTTATTATATTAGGAGTAACGTTTTTATTGGTTTCATGAATACCAAAATTTTCATTTGTATTACTATTTTCATCTTGAGTAGTTTCATCATCAAAATCAATAGTAGCAATTGGATTTATATTTTTAAAATTTTCGTTGAAAGAAACATGTAAGCTTTCTTCAATAATTTGAGTTCGGTTATTATAGTTTCGATAAGCCTTGCTTCGTTCCGAATATCCAACGAATATTCCTTCATCGGATTTTGGATCGAATTTGCCTAGTTGATCTTTAGTATTTAAAATAAAACATTTAGAACCAAAAACTTTAAGATATGAAATATTTGGTTTTCTTCCATTTAGAAGTTCATATGGGGTATTCTTAGTCAATGGTCGAATAGAAACGCGATTCAATACATAACAAGCAGTAGATACAGCTTCTGCCCAAAAGTGTTTCGATAAAGTGGTTCCATTTAGTAAAGTTCTTGCACATTCTTGTAACGTTCTAATTTTCCTTTCTACAATTCCATTTTGTTGTGGTGTTCTAGGAAATGAAAAATTATGGTTAATACCTTTCTTGTTACAAAATTGTTCAAAAACTTCATTTTCAAATTCGCCTCCATGATCACTTCTTATATTTTTAATTTTCAATGTTTTAATATTTTGAATTCTTTTAACAAAAACTTTAAAATTATCAAAAGTATCACTTTTATTTTTCAAAAAGAAAATCCAAGTATATCTAGAGAAATCATCTACAATAACAAAAACATATCTATTATGATTAATAGACTGCACTTGAGTTGGACCAAAAAGATCCATGTGTAAAATTTCAAGTGGTTGTTCTGTAGATATTACTTTCTTTGATTTAAAAGAAGATTTTGTTAATTTTCCTAATTTACATGCATCACAAAATATGTTAGTTTTGAATTTTATATTGGGTAAACCTTTAACTAATTTATTTTTAGCTAGTTTGTTGATGGTATTAAAATTGATGTGACAAAATCTTTTGTGCCAAAGACAAGAATCGTTTTCTTTAGCCACTAGACACAAATTTGAATCATTATTAACGTTCATATTTAAGATGTAAATATTTTTATCTCTTTTTCCTTCGAAAATAATGTTATGATTTTTATCAAAAATTTTACATTTATTTTCTGAAAAAGTTATATTAAAACCATTATCGCATAGTTGACTAATACTTAATAAATTATGTTTTAAATTTTTAACTAATAAAACATCAGTAATGAGAGGTAAATTAGATGTACCGTTGCTATTGACATTGCCTTTGCCGATGATATATCCTTTTGAGTTATCTCCAAAAGTGACCGCTCCTCCATTTGAGTATATAATGTTTGACAACATTTCTTTGTTTCCAGTCATGTGTTTTGAGCAACCGCTATCTAAAATCGATTTTCCTCTCTTCTTATGTGGTACCTGCAAAAAGTTTATAAAAAGTTGGTACCCAATCTTATTAGGGTCCTAAGAGTTAGATCTTAGGAAGCCAAACCCAT
Source organism: Allium fistulosum (assembly GCA_030737815.1). Classification (NCBI taxonomy): domain Eukaryota; kingdom Viridiplantae; phylum Streptophyta; class Magnoliopsida; order Asparagales; family Amaryllidaceae; genus Allium; species Allium fistulosum. The sequence goes on from CM060904.1 coordinate 1,287,235,189, forward strand.
ACGAGTTCAGAATTTCCTTTATAAACTTAATTTTTGTTATTATGAACAGTTTCCATAAACATTTCGATATGTTTATTCCTTATCAATACATTATTTGTTTTTGGAATCCATATCTTAATGGTTTTAGTATTTGAATAAACTGTTTTCTTAACATCTTTCTTAATTTTATTATTAATCCTACTTTTAGCAAAATTATTTTGTTTCTTAAATCCTAGTCCAGATTTATTGTTAGAGGATTGAGAGTTTTCTAGTATACTAGAAAGATTTTCTCTTCCTTTATTGAAATTAGAAACATTTTTAGAGATATCATCAAATTTTATTTTAAGACTAGATTTTTCTAACTCTAAATTCTTAATCTTAGATTTTAAACTATTATTTTCGAAAAGTAAAACATCATTTTTATTTTTCTGAATTTCTAGTTCTTCAGATATTGACGTAATTTGAGAAGATAAGTTAGAATTCGATTGTTGAGAAATTTCAAGTTCTTCTTCCAATATTATCTTCTCATCTTTCAACATATCTACTTTTAAAACTGTTCTATCTAACTTTCTTTGCAACTCCTTATTTTTCCTTTTAAGTTGTTTTGTTAAATTTACTAATTCAGAATTTATTTCAATTAAATCTTCAAAAGTAAAATCACTTACTTCGTTTGACGAAGCCATGAAGCATACATTTGCTTGTTCATTATCACTTTCACTCTCTGATGAGGATGATGAGTCAGTGTCGTCCTAAGTGACTGAAAAAGCTTTTCGTTTGGTTTTATCCTTCTTGAAGTTATTCTTTTTACGATCTGGACAATCCTTCTTCATGTGTCCTTTCTTATGACATTCATAACATTCCATTGTTGAAGATGATGGTTTGCTGCTATTGGAATTGTTGTTGGAATTATTTTTGTTTCCCTTGAATTTGTTTCTGTTGAATTTAAAAAACTTTTTGAAATTTTTAGCGATCATTGCCATATCTTCATTATCTGAGTCGGAATCATCTTTTTCTGCTTGGAATGCCACATTTTTCTTTTCTTGTGCTCCATTTCGTTTTGCCTGCAAATTTACTTCGTAGGACATTAAATTACCTATCAATTCTTCTGGTTTTAATGTTGACAAATCAGTTGCTTCTTCAATAGCTAGGACTTTTCGTTCCCATTCATCCGTTAAAGAATTTAAGATTTTTTTAACAACATCAAAATCAGTAAACTTTTGTTCTAATGATAATAAAGCATGATAAATATCCTGAAATCTAGAGTACATGTCATTTATAGATTCATTTGGCCTCATTTTAAAATTTTCAAATTGATGTTTCAACATAGAAATTTTGCTTAATTTAACTTTGTTCGTTCCTTCATGTGAAACTTTAAGAGTTCTCCAAATTTCATAACCGGAAGTGCACATGCTAACTCTATTGAATTCATTTCTATCTAATGCACAAAACAAAATATTCATAGCCTTAGCATTTGATGTAGCATCTAGTTTTTGTGTATTACTCCAAGTTGAGTATTCTCTAGTAGGAGTTGTGTACTCACTTTGTATAATATTCCAAATATCAAATCCACTTGATTGCATATAGATTCTCATTCAAGTTGACCAATAATTGTAATTTATACCATTGAAAAGTGGAGGTCGTGAAGTCGATTGACCTTCTGTGAAACTAGAATTAGTGTGAGTGTTAACATCGTTAATTTGTGTGGTTGCCATATTACTAGAAATAAATATCAAATAACTTTGTGATGGTTATAGGATGACCTTGCTCTGATACCAAATGAAAGTGTACTTGTAGTACTAAGGATCGTGTAATATGGATATATGATAATAATACAGAGTAGAGAGATAATAGAAATACTGTAAACACTGCGGAATATAAAAGCAGTATAGTAAAAATTAAAGTAAGCACACCAGGAATTTTTATACTGGTTCGAACTTCCCGTTCTACGTCCAGTCCTAGAATACCCTCTGGATTTAAACTAAACCCCTCACTTAACCTGGAGGAATAGGTATACGACACCTGAGCAGCCGAACAGGAATTTTTCCGCCTCAACAGCCGAAGAGGACTTCAACTTAATACAAATAGTTTGTTGACGAATGTGTTCTGAATAACACTGATTGTCTTTTGATAGTACAACTTTCCTATAATCAAATCCTCAAGAGTATATATGTGTGTGAAGATTTAGAAGGAAGATAATCACGTAGAATCGAAGTATATGAATTAAATCAAGGATTCTAGTGATATTAAATAAGAATGAATGCTTTTATTTGCAGAAATGAATAAAGAATAGATTTCAGAATTATAAACAAGAATCGGTTATTGTAGAAGTGAATTGAATATGTTTATATAGTTGTAGAAGAGTTATAATCTTTCATGAAGAGTTTCAGTCAACAGTTGTGTCCATATCTCTTGAAATAGAGGACATTCCTCTTCATAAAATGATCGCATCTCTTCAGTAAACTAGCCGTTATTCTCTGGTCGGTCGACCGGAAAATCTGGCCGGTCAGCTGAGTTCGAAATCGTACACAAAACAGAGAGTACCTGTGCACATAACACAGGGTCGGTCGACCGAGGATCTTGGTCGGTCAGCCGACCTGATGTTATTTGCACAGTGTACACTTATATATGTATAAATTAACATGGATCAATTTGTGTGTGTGTGACTACTTGAGGAATGATTTTAACAATATTCTAAGACTCAATAAAATAAAATATTCATACTAATCTCTGGATTGTAGTCTTGTCTCCTTTGTAGTTCACAATATACATTTATTCTCTTTTTGTCGCTTTCATATAGTATTCTCTTTGTATTTCGTCGTATGATCTCTGAAGCTTGTGTCATGAATCAACACGTTTCCCCTGGTCAGTTCCTGAATCTGCTTTAGGAAGATTACCACCCTTGATGGCGTAAACATCGACTCCTTCTCCTTCTTCTCTCTCAGCATTTACATCTCTAACCGTAAAAATCCCTCAGCTTCGTGATAAAATTCTCCCAGATCCATAGGAGGATCTTTTGTTAACGAATTCTTGGATTCTGTGCCATCAGCTATGCCAGATACAGCCGCCATCAATGCCATGGATGGATCGGGTCGATCCACTGATGTTGCCGCTGCATTGAATCGCGTCAGAAAGTTCCTCAAAGACTCCCCGCTTCTTTGCTTCAGTGCTGCCAGACTCATCACATTTTTGGGTCTTGAAATGTGAACTATGAATTGTCTCATAAACCTCTCAGTCAAGTCGGTCCATGTTCCTATTGAGCCATCCTCCAGTTGCCTAAACCATAGTGCTGCGATGTCTGTCAAATACAATGGGAAGCACCAGGCCATGACCTCCTCCGATGCCCCCAACACCTCCATATGCCTCATGTACCGTGTCAGATGTACTGCAGGATCTGTCCTTCCATCGTACGTCTCTAATGTTGGTAGCTTGAATTCTGGTGGATTCCTGGCATACCTGATCGTAGGAGCAAAGGGACTCCTATTCACATCTTCCAGATCTCTATTCACTAGTCCGCCTCTCATGGCTCGTCTGACCATCTCCGCCAGTCTGTCACTATCTCCAAGTTGTAGTCCTGGTTCGCCGTTTCCGATTTGCCCCCCGAGTTCACGAGTGATTCCTGGAGTCTGCTCTCCTGAACGGGCATTTGCTTCTCTATCGACGCCGCGCTGCACAGCTCCTCCTGGTACTGCTCCTGGGATCGGGTCAACATGATCTAGGTAAGTGCCCCTAGCTCTGGGGCTGCGCCAGATGGTCCTGCTCCGTTCTGAACTCTGGTTGCTCCTTGATTTTGCGCTCCAAGTTGCCCAATTTGAAGAAGCAAGTTCTGGATCATTTCCTCTTGTCTTTTCATCATTGTCTCTATCTCATCCCTGGTGATGTAGATTGATGTCTGATTTGCACCTGAGGAAGCCCTTTGACTCCCTTCCTGTTGACCTCTCTCTAGCCTTTGTCTTCTATTTGATTGCCTTGTCATAGCTTTTCAAATCTGAATTCTCTAAGTCTTCAAATTCAATTTCCAAATGATAGAATCCCGAGTTCAGTTCTCAGTGAAAGAACCAAAGTGTTTGTCCCAAAATTGGTCACAAACCCCAAATTTCGTGAAAGCACCAGTGTATGAACACAAATCAGCAATATATAATCACAGATCTCAGATCTAAGTTTTGTAGAGGATAAAAATGAAGAATAATAAACTTAAAACAGAAAGAAATAGACAGTGACACAAGATTTATAGTGGTTCGGCGATCTTGCCTACGTCCACTGTGAAGTAGTTTGCTTTATTGATCTTTGTTTGATGATTACAAGTGAATTCAATGAATTACAGCAGGTGATTATGATTTGCAGTAGTGGAATTCGTTGGTAGCAGCAGAAATGGAGTCAGATCTGGATCTGGCGGAGTCCGGGCGTTGGAGATCCCAAAGAGGAAGAAGAACCCCTTTTCTGTTGGCTTTCGGGGTCTATTTATAGGTGTAGGAGGCTGATATTTCGCTCAGATCTTGGGAGACCCACTCTGGCACGTGACTAGGCCCGCACGCCCAAGCCCGTGAAGTTTCGGTCCGATCCGTGATCGACACGAACAGATTTTGACACGATCAAGATTTCTTCCAATGGAGTCGAAATTTGGCGTGGACATTCTTTTGCATGCACGTAGTCTTCTTTGAAAATTTCATAGCATTTGTACTTGTAGATTAGGAGTTATGATTGATACAAAATAGGGTTCTCGTTTGGCTGTTTCATTCGACTCGCTCTTGTTCGACTCGCTCTCGTTCGCATTGCTATTCGACTCGGTCTCGTTCGAGTCGTGGCTTGACTTGATGACGTGGCGCTTTGTTAGAGTCGAACTAGATGGAGTCAAATGGTGGTTCTGTGAAGGCTGTGGAGCGAGTCGAAGAGGACTCTCTGATGGATGTGGAATGGAGCGAGTCGAAGGGGACTCTCTGATGGATGCGGAATGGAACGAGTCGAAGAGGTCTCTTTGATGGATGTGGAATGGAGCGAGTCGAAGTAGATGGACACGCGGCGGAGCGAGTCGAAGTTGTCATTCCTGGGCGTTGCGAAGCGAGTCGAAGGAGCGAGTCGACCGGTAATTGATTTTCGTCCAATCTTGTATCGCTCATAACTTGAGCATACGAACTCGGATTGAATTGAGATTTGAAACGTTGGTTCTCATGGCTTAGCTTCATGTCCTACCAATATTGGCTCGATCCGGACTCAGAAAAAATTCATCGATATCCGTAGTGAGCCCGTGTATAACTGATCTCTAGGATGGGCCGTCATTGGTTACTAGTCAATTCATTGGTTTTACGGCTTTGCCAGAAGGCGGGATAACAACTTGAATTATATTGATTTAGAAACTTGGATTATTCTCCAAACCCATTATTTTGGAAACTTTGAAACTGAAGATATTTAATTTGAGAAGAAATAATTTGGTGGGATTGTATATTATTTTGAAACTGAACTGATATTGAACAAATTGAAATTTGAGAACCTTGTGTTACTAAATACTTGATTTGGGAGTTATCGAACTTATATGAAAATTGGTTTGTATAAGTATGATGTTGATTCGAAAACTATGGATTTGAAAAGGTACTCAATTTGAAAAGTGAAATCTTATATAATTGAAGTCTATATAAGTGAGATTTGATATAGTTTTGATTTTGGAAAGGTATTTGATTTGCAAATGAAATCTTATATATAATGGACTTTATATAAGTATGATATTTGAAAGTGATTTGAAAAGGTACTATATGATACATATTTTCGAAGTAAAGATATGGAAAGTGCCTTCTACTTGATATCCGCTTTGTGGCCACATTGTGGATTCATTCTATCGATATTTCTCTGATTTTTTGGTTTTCCGAATATGATACTCGAGTGTCCATCGAATTCCATGGCGTTACCCATGGTCTTACGAGCGCGACTGCATAGTGCAACTTCCTGGCTGAGATGGCTTAGGGGTACGGATTGTTTCCTGGGGGATCCATGCGTAACCATTGTGTATCCTGCATCTATGTAGGTCGCATTAGTAGCGAAACCGTCTGGTTGAGATGGCCCAGGGGTACAGATTGTTTCCTGGGGGATCCAGGCGTAACCATTGTGTATCCTGCATTCTACTAGTCATCATGGCGTAACTCGCAGGGCTGAGAAAGCTTACGGATATGGATTGTTTCCTGGGGGATCGAGGCATAACCATTGTGTATCTACGAACCATGGTTAGACAAAGATTTTGGTTGTTTTTTTTGGATTGTACTTTCCAAATCTGTTTTTTTTAAGTTTTCCAGTATTTTCACTAGGTGTTGAAACAAGTCTACTAAGTACCTGGAGAATTCTAGCTTTGCGCCTGATCAACGCATTGCTAGAGTCTACAGAAATGAGGATAAACTTGTTAAGACATCGAGTTATAAAAGTATTTTGATAAAATATTATATAAAGGATATTTTGATCAGTTATTTCTATTTCTAAAGATTTTAAAGTGTTTTAAATATTGTTTTCCTCTTTAACTAACAATTTGAATTAAATGACTTTTATGGATATAATAAAATGGATTTAACCAAATTATTAAGTATTAAAGAATTCCAATTGAAATTTATATGGTTTTAAATTAATGGCTCATCCTTGTCTTTCGTCCTATTTTCCCTTCTAGCTATTCCTATTCTCCACCTTATTAAACTAACCTATAACAACAGTTATCAGGTATAATTTTAATCTTCTTGTCATCTTGTCTTAATCCTATTTCATTTTATCTTTTCTGTGTTTTCCGTACCCCCTTTCCTTTTCGAGGATGAAAAGATTTGAGTGGGGGAGAGTGTAACAACCCTGTATTTTGTGATTTATTTTAATTGTTTATTTTGATTTTTTTATTTTAATTTTGATTTAAAAACTTTATTTTATTTATTAAAATGAATAAATTATTTTATTTTAAATATAAATTTGGATTTGGATGTGAATTTGAATTCCAAACATGAATAAATATAATATTTTCCAGAAATGTGAATTTTGGTCAAAATGGTCAAACTTTGAGTTTTAAATTTAAAATTTAAATGTTTGAATTTTTGAATTTTATCTTTTATTATGAAAATAGATTAAATTTCAAGAATATTGCTTTTCGTTTCGTTGAAATCAGATTTATATTGTGAAAGTTATGCTTTTTACAATATTGTGTGTAAATTGTTTTATTCAACAAAAATTGTTTATTTTAATTTATATAAATAATATTTTTGTTTGTAAAATCATGTTCTAATTTGTGTAACATGATATGTTATGTATATATTTTATTTTTAAAACATTTTTTAAAAGTGTAATTTAAATTTCCAATGTCAATGGTATTTTGTGTAACAGCCCAAAATGTTAACAAATATTTTATTCATTTTATTTAAAGACTTTGGTGTTTGATTACTTAAAAATTTAATTTTGAAAATTTTCTTGTAATGATTATAAATAAATTGTCCAAATTTTAATAAATATAAACAATTTATGTAATTTTGATTTGGGTTAAAGATTAACTTTAATTGGAACTTTAAATTTTAAATTCTAACTTCCAAATCTTTTAATCTTAAACTGTATATAATTGTACATCATTTGTTCCGCTTTTGTTTCGTTTAAATTGGTTTTATACTTTTAAAATTGAGTAATAAATAATGTGAAACAAGAAATAAATTTTACGTTTCTTTTATACGTATATACATCCGTTTTCTTAGCTATGTATTAAACAATCAAATGGATGTAACAAAATCAAATTTTAATCATTAAGGTGTCAATAGCTACTTAATTTTATGTTTAAAGTGATACTTTATTTCCTGAAATACGTTAGTGTTTTAAATGTATTAATTAAGCAAGAAACAAATCAATTCGGTACGTTACTTTTGGGCATACGTTTTAAAATTATATCTTGCCTTTAAATATACCCATTTGATTCCATACGTTAGCCTTGCAAAGTAGTCAACCGTGCATTTCTAAATGGGAATGAAATAAATTCCTATAGCCATTCAAATTCTATAACCTGCCTTGCAAAAAAATTCACTATAAGAATAACCACTTTACTTTTGTGTCTTGATAATTAATAGAAATAAATTCCTTTAAATTCCATAGCCATTCCAATTTCATTTATTGCTTGCCTTGCCATTCACGTGTAGATTTTCTACACTTTCCTTTTTGCTTCATTTTTATAATGGGAATCATAATGTATTTGTTGCCTTCCATACGCAATATCAACGCTTATACTCTCTTAAATACTCAGTCACGTATGCAATTACCCACTGTAATAATATTTGATTCAAATTTCTTGCCACTTTTGCCTCCTTGATTCACGCAAGCTCTTTATAAAAACCCATGCATTATCAACGCAAGTTTTTCTTTTAAATACTAAACACGTTCATAATTCCATCATCACATCAGTTGACTTCATCTCTTCTCTTGTGCGAGCTTTGCATCAGGTAATGGTTGCCTAATATTTTCTTGCTTTCTTTTATTTTCTTTTGTTTCTTGCTTTGTTTTCTTGTTTCCACTATTTTGTCTTCTCCAAGTGGTGAAGTGGTCGAGCAAATTTCGTCAATTATCCTCTTATTTCAATCCCGTGCCAGTTTTGATTTATTTAAAGATTTGTTATGATCGTAATTAAATTCGCGTAATTAGTTTTATTCGTTTTGTTTCAAGATTTGAATTTGATCGTCGCCTCCATTGAAATTTGATCGTGCTTTCTGTACGTTTGTCCGGTGTGGATATCGTTTTTAAATCTAATCTTCTGCGGCATTTAAGGTGAGTAAATCTCACATGACTATTCATACCTATATAATTGTGAAGCAACCACAACTGAATGTGTAAAATTAAAAATGATGTTATAATTGCCTGTGATTATTTATATATGATGTTAAACCTGTTAAATTGCATGTCATATCATATGTTACATTTTGTTTTATTTTACTGTTATTCTATTCTGTTCTCACACTGCAAGTTCCCTGTAGAATAGAATCACTATGGGTTGAAATGATACATACCCGAACGGACTTTAGAATAGGAAAAATCGTTATGGGCTGAAATGATAGGCCTGAATGATTTTTATTTATTTGTATTTGTCTTGGGATTGCGGGTTTGAAATAATCAAAACCCGGAATTTTACTAATTACGGATTTAAATGATATTTTCCGTATCACTTGATTTAGGTGTGAAATATTATCCGGACCCGTGGTTGATTTCAAAATATGTTTTCTTTTAAATTTTATGTATTGTAAATGGAAAAATATGAAATTTGACTTATATTGGATATAAAATGTTAAGCTATGATTTTCTAAAAGGGTTAAATTGTATAAGTTAATAGATGGTTTGAGTTGTTGTGTGGAAGTTTGATTTAACTTAATAATGGAAATTTAAATAAAAATGGAATTATAAGCTTAACTTGGTAATTGATAACTGATGTATGAATTGCATAAATTTAAGGAAAAAGAAAACATCAAGTTATTGTAAAGTAAAGTTAAGCAACTTATAGTGGATTTTTACTGTATGTAAGGGAATTATAATTAAAATTGGATGTTCATTCAATTAAGATGTAAATTAATAAAATTATAGGTTAAATGGTATCCAAATAATGAATTTTGAAACGTAAAATAAATTTGATAAGTTAAAGGTGAGAAAAATTGAATTGGTTTAAAATGTTAAATAAATGGATAGTTAAATGGAAATTTGGAATATAACTTAATTTGGAAATTAGTGATTTTTTTTAAATTGGAAGTTAAGTAAATTAAATAAAATGGAAATTAAGTTTTATTTATGAAATGGTAGTATGAAAATTTAAGTGTTAAATAAATTAAAATGCAAAGAATAGGAAAATTGTACACTTTGAAGGTAATAAGTGAATTATTGAAATTTGATATTTATTTGTGAAATTTACTTTATAAAAATGGTAAGTTAAAGGGTGTTTAAATGACCATTTTTAAAGTGGAAAATATGAAATTTTATAAGATAAAATGGTTTAAATTGAAGTTTATTTATTACTGAATTGAATTAAATCCTTGAATTTGAACCCTGAACTATTACAGCAGTCTTTAAATGCTGTCTTTGTTGAATTGAATTGTTTTGAAATGTAACAAATAGCAGCATTTTCTAAGTGCTGCGAAAGTTGAAATTTAAATTGTTTTTAAAGTATTTAAGTGAATAAATGAGCTCAGTAAAGGTTAAATTTTTGGAAAGTGAATATTTGATTTGTAAGTATAATGACTTCACTTTTTAATGGTTTAAATGAATGATTTTAATTTGGAAATATAAATCATTTTGAAATTTATAACCACGGGTACATTTACACTGTTATTTGCATTGTTTATTTAATATGAATATTTCTATGATAGTGTTTGTAACAACCCGCATTTATACGATAATATATTTAAATATTTTATTTAAATATGACATCGTATATTCGTATTTAAAATCCTAAATATGAATTTTTATCATGTTCGAATCCGTTGTTCTAATGGATTCAAATCGTGTTTTAAATATCACCAAAGTGTTTAATAAACATGGTTAAAAGTATTCGGGCTTTATAAATTTTAAAATCTTGGCCCATGCTTGAACTGTTGCCGTGATAAGTGATAACCCATCCTCTTCATCCATTCGAAAACCCTAAGCCCAAAATCGAAGAAAGCGAAATAATGGCGGTCTCGTCTCCTCCAAACTAGGGCATCGTAGAAATCGAGTAGAGTGGTTGCTAAACTTCGTTCGTCCCCTCTCCTTCATTCTTCTGCTAAAGCTAGGGCTTCGATTTCGAATTCGCTTGTCTCTGTGATGCTCGGCCGCTTCTATTAGGTCGAGCTCGTCGCCGCTTCGAAGCAAGGTGAGTTCTGCTCACTTCTAATTCATACTCGAGTATTATTCTGTTGTTATGCTCGATTGTTTTGAGATGTTTGTTCTCATGGATAATCACTGTTATGAGTTTGAGTTCGACGACGTTGATTTCGTCTCTGTGATTTTGGCTAATGCTTTGATCTTCGTTCGTGCATGTCTATTAGAACTCGAACTCGATTTTCTCCTTCTTGTTAAAACTGCATTTTGGCATTCGATTTCTTGAACGTGATTTTTAACACCTGACTGCTTATCTTCTGGCCCCAGTGAGCTTCGTCTCTGGCCATCTGATTTTAGTTTCGATGCTTGAGATATTCTTGACCTGTTCAATATACATATATATTGCGTATATATCTGATAACTTCGATTTCACGGTATTGACTCTGCTGTGACGATGATTCCTTGGCCATTGGATTTTTTTTGTTCTTCATTCTGGTTGACCTTGACATTAACTTGATGTTATTTACTGACCTGTACATGTTGTTGCTTGATTTTGTGGTTCCTGTGAGTTTCGAATTTGATCCTTCACTGTCCTATGTTGTTGCCATTCACTTTATTCATTGTGAACTGGTCGACACACTTTATGTAGCTTGAGTCATGTAGTTTACTTGATAGAATTGAGCTCTGACCAGTTTATTGACTTGAGTTGTCTTTATGGTTTCACTTTGTTGAGGATGCTTCCTTGACATCTGGTCTGGATATATTCGAGTTGGTAGCTGGGCTTGATTCACTTGTTCCACATGTATGTGATGAATATTGGGTTGGTTCATGTTATAATTGGCAGTGTGCATTATGTTGTTTGTATGTCAAGTAATTGGTCTGGTTTGTTGTTTTCTTGGTCTTGAGTCTCTTTTGTTGTTCATGTGCACACTGCTCAGTCTTGTTGCTGTCTGTTTCATGAATATGCTTGATGTTCTTGAGTCGGCAGCATTCATTAATCTTTGTTTGGTGCTATCTCATTTTCTTCTCTGGTCATGTTGGGTTGAGCTGATCATTTGAACTTCATGTGTACATCTGAGTGTTGCATACTGGTTGTACTTTGTTCATGTCACCCCTTTAGTTTGTGATTTCAATTTGGCCTTGACTTTGTTTTGGAAACAATTCATTTTACTTGTATCAGTTTATACAAGAGCCTTACCATTCTGGCTCATATATTCACTGTGCATTCCTGTAGTTACTTGGGCTTGTTCTGTAGCTTGCTTTGACAATTGTATTTAGTTGTCATGTAATTCTCCTTGGCTTTGACATTGCTGAGTCTTTGCCTTTGATATTATTTTATGGTCTTTACTTTAGTTCACTGTCCTCTGAACTGTTGCCACTGTCTTCTTTGTAGTTGCATTCTGCCCTTGTCTTTGCAACTGTTTGCTACTGTAGTTTCATCGTGGTGGTTGCTTCGTATTCGCTTATGTCTGCGGTTGCATATTGTTCCACTTCGATCTTAGTTCTGACTTCTAGCTTGTGGACTTTGTCCTATGATCTTACATACTTGTAGCATGCTTGACCTTGGCAGTGCTTCATATCTGAACTGTTGTTCGACCATATACATTTGTGGTCGCTTGATGTCACTTATAGGCTGTTTGCTTATATTCCTTTTGACCTGATGCTAAACTTTGACATTGTTTGGTTTTGTTCGAACTTGTTTGGTTGCCGTTGCTTGAGACAGCCAACCACTTCAAATTCACTTGAGTTGAACCCGATTTTGGGGTTTGACCTTGCGATCATTGTGACTTTCATTGAGCTTTGGTGTATCTCCTGCGATAGTGGCGAGGCAGTACACGCGTGCGTGTACTGCAGCCCTATCAAATTCGACAGTTTTAATTTGATATTTCAATTGTTTAAATTGCTTTGGATTTCTGTTTTGTGGATTAACACTGTTTGGTGTTATATCTGCCGTTATCCGGTTCTCTTATCGAGAAGTTGGGTATACGAGATTTCTGTGACTTTCGTCTATTTGATATTTGATTATTGTTGCTTCTGTGCATTAATAGCTGAGTTTGAATTAGACTGACCCGGGTATTATTTTCTTTTGAATTTAATACTCGGGTCAGACCGAGTATTTACAGGTCGTAGATTTTTAGCTTTGGGTTGCTGCTAGAGCTATGAAGACTTGTTATATCATTTGAAGAGGTCTTCGTCGTGTTGTAGTAGTCAGTGTGTCTGTTTTAAGATGATAATGTATTCATGTATATTAGTCCATAATGTACGTGTATATATAACTTCTCGAGTCGACAGTTGTAGTTGTATCATTTGTATTGTGTCAAATGTATTGTAACTGATATCAGTTATTGTATATATGAGACTTTTCGTTCCATCTGTATTCCGCATTTATGTTATCTGTGTTATTTTTATATCTATTGTTCTAAACTATTATAGCCACTATGTAGTAGCTTTGAGTTTGTATCGGTATGTCGGAATTCCTCTAAAGATGAAATGCAATGTTTTATTATCTGACATATCGGTGCTTGCACAAAGCAATTACATAGATGGTCGCTCCTCAACAGCCTTATTCTCCGCGCTAGTTGACAGCACTACACCGTAGTGTTCTTGGCTAGCGTGGGTATAGAGGTGGGGCGTCACAGCTTGGTATCAGAGCCTGGGGTTTAGGACAATTATAAAACATAACTTAGATTGAACATGTGTTACAACTATTTGTCGATGTTTTATCTCTCATCTTTACATATGACTATTTTCGACTGTTAGGTATGAATTCCTAACGCTTTTTCTTATGTTTTCGGCTTTGAATTGATTTAGCCGATGTTGATTTTGTTTTAATTTGGCAAATTAAAGCCATTTTGACTTTTGGACTTTGTTCCACTTTTGTTCTATGCTATGAGTGTCATTGTGTACCTGTTACACTGTGATGAAAAATAGCTGGACCAGTTGCAAATTGAGTAATTTTGATTTCTCCTTCACATCTAGTTTGAATCTCAGCGATTTTGAACTTGATATTTTGTGTTTTCCTCATCTTGAATTCCATTCGACTTCGGTCACTTTGTTTTTGAGAAATTGCTAATTTCTTGATTTTTAAGACTCTGATTTTGTTTGCCGTTGGTTTCTTTGATAATGATGATTGAATCATTTTGTACTCGACTGCGGCTATTAATTGTTGACTTCGACATTGACTTGATTCTTACTTTTGTTGAAGTCATTTATGCATTTCTGCTCGTTTTGCTTTGTTTTTCCAGTTGATAATCGATTCTTCTTTTCTAATTAGTTGTTATCACCTTTGTCGATTTTGATAACTTCTATTTCTGGAATTTTTGGGTATTCCTACTTTGATGGATTTGGAATCGAATTCTTTGGATTTTATTCACGTCTTCGAATGTGAAATTTTAGTGAACTGACTTGGTTTCCTAATTTAATCGATTCTTGATCATTTCCCCGATTTGTTGCTATCATTTATTAGCAACTTTGATGACATTTTCTTCGGGATTTTTGTGAACATACTTTCTGATGGATTCAGTATCGATTTCTTTGGATTCCATTCACATCTTCGTATGTGAATTCTTGTGATTGATTGTTTCTACAATCATTTTTGTGATTTGTCACTTTAAAAATATAAAGGTTTTCTATACTAGTAGTAAATATCAAAATCCTTTTCTCCAAACGATTTCAAAACTATTTTACTACAAAGCTCTTTTTCTTAAACCGTTTTCCAATCTATTAGTATATACAAGCCTTTATTTCACTCGTATGAGAAATTGAATTAAACGGCCTAGTAAAACAAGTGGTATGAAACGCTTGCGTTTACTTCGTCGGTTAACTCCTGGACTTGTTCGATTGAACCCTTTTTGTGACAATTTTCTAGTGTAGATTTACAGTTTGTTCGTAAATATTTAAGTTAAGCAAGTGGTTATGGGACATGAAGCTAAACTTTTATATTTACTAGCTTAGTGTAATTGACACTTCTCGTTGATCATGACGATCATTTTATGATTTAGACTAGCAATTGTGCGATGTCTCTTTGTTTGCAAGGTTAGACTAGACCGCAGTAGTGTGATTCCGACTCACACATATCTCTTTGTCCGCAAGGTTAGTCTAGACCGCAGTAGTGTGATTCCGACTCACACATATCTCTTTGTCCGCAAGGTTAGTCTAGACCGCAGTAGTGTGATTCCGACTCACACATATCTTTTTGTTCGCAAGGTTAGACTAGACCGCAGTAGTGTGATTCCGACTCACACATATCTCTTTGTCCGCAAGGTTAGTCTAGACCGCAGTAGTGTGATTCCGACTCACACATATCTTTTTGTTCGCAAGGTTAGTCTAGACCGCAGTAGTGTGATTCCGACTCACACATATCTTTTTGTTTGCAAGGTTAGACTAGACACCACTTGTGTGATTCCATTCACACATACCTTTTTGCTTTTTGGTTAGTCTAGACCTTAAATTTGTGTGATTCCACTCACACATATCTTTTTCTCTGTGAGGTTAGCCTAGACCTCAATCTGTGTGATTCCGACTCACACGTGTGGGATAGCGACCCACGGTCTTCGGACCATTCCTGTGTGAAAATTTAATGGATGGCTTCCATGAGGTAGCGTCTCGTCTTGTGATACCGGTGTTTTGGAGTTTTCATGCTCCCATTTTTTTTGATAGGCATCCCTTTTCCTTTTTATGATTTAGACTAGCAAATGTGCGATGTCTCTTTTTCTGCGAGGTTAGCCTAGACCTCAATCTGTGTGATTCCGACTCACACGTGTGGGATAGCGACCCACGGTCTTCGGACCATTCCTGTGTGAAACTTTAATGGTTAGCCACCATGAGATAGCGTCTCGTCTTGTGATACCGGTGTTTTGGAGTTTTCATACTCCCGTTTTCTAATAGGCCTTTTTCCCCCCTCTTTTTGTGATTTCTGGATTTCTTGTGATGATTTCTAGAATTTGTGCTTCACCAATTTTCGTGATTTCTATTGACAAGTTTTGTCAATTTTTGTGTATTGGTGAATTCATGTGTTATTGACTTGTTATGAATACAAGTTTAGGGTATGTTATCCCTTTCTATCTTTGAGAAGATTCTTGTGACATTTTCTTATGAATGAAAATTCATTGGTATTATACTTTGATGCCAGTTATTTTGATGAGATTTTGACGTGTTAACTTCAGTAACCGTCAATTTTGAAATGGATTTACAAGCGGTTCTCCTGCAATACCGATATTGCTAATTTAATCACGTGTTTTCAAAATTCTTTATTTTTAAAATTTGTTTCAAAAATATAAATTAAAATTGTTTTCAAAATTTTTTTACAGTTTACATTTTCAAAAGAACAAGGAAGCGATTTAAACGTTTCAGAAAAATCGAGGACTATGACCCCTTTCTTTTACTGATTCGCTTAATTCCGGACTTGTCCGTTTGAGAATGTGAAATGTTATTTAAAAAAAAACACACACAATCCTGCACTTTCAAGGAAACGATAAAGAGATTTAAACGATTTAGCAAAAGTACGGAGTATGAAACCATACTTTTACTACTTCGGTTAATTCCGGACTCGTTAATTGAATATTTGTATTTCTGATTATCGTTTTTGATAATCAGATATTTGTGAAATTTGATTATCCTTTGAGATAATTAAATATTTTTCGATTTGATTAATCGAATATTTGTGATTTCTGATTATCGTTTTTGATAATCAGATATTTGATTTGTTTTCTGATTATCGTTTGAGATAATCAGATATTTGACTTGTTTTCTGACTATCGTCTGAGATAAGTAAATATTTGCGATTTGAAAATTCAATTATCGTTATTGATGATTGAATATTTGCGATTTTTGAGATTTGCTCTGACGATTCAGGTGAGTAATTTGATTTACTCACATTCAATTCGTGCAGTACGTGATTTCTGCTCTGTTTTTTTTCTTTTTCTTTTAAATGCTGGAACTCGATTGATTCTCCCTTTTGATAGTCGTCTGATTTTGATACCTTGACCCCCACGATTGTTGATTCTTTTGATTTGAATCAGTCGAACCTTTTTGATTTCATATCTAATACTTCCCCTACTGACATTTGCTTTGCTTATGCATTCGACATTGCCATGCTCTTATGGTTGTTACCTTTTATCCATTTATTCCTTATGATTGCGAGGACGCAATTTCTTTAAGGAGGGAAGTCTGTAACAACCCGCATTTATACGATAATATATTTAAATATTTTATTTAAATATGACATCGTCTATTCGTATTTAAAATCCTAAATATGAATTTTTATCGTGTTCGAATCCGTTGTTCTAATGGATTCAAATCGTTTTTTAAATATCACCAAAGTGTTTAATAAACATGGTTAAAAGTATTCGGGCTTTATAAATTTTAAAATCTTGGCCCATGCTTGATCTGTTGCCGTGATAAGTGATAACCCATCCTCTTCATCCATTCGAAAACCCTAAGCCCAAAATCAAAGAAAGCGTAATAATGACGGTCTCGTCTCCTCCAAACTAGGGCATCGTAGAAATCGAGTAGAGTGGTTGCTTAACTTCGTTCGTCCCCTCTCCTTCATTCTTCTGCTAAAGCTAGGGCTTCGATTACGAATTCGCTTGTCTCTGTGATGCTCGGCCGCTTCTATTAGGTCGAGCTCGTCGCCGCTTCGAAGCAAGGTGAGTTCTGCTCACTTCTAATTCATACTCGAGTATTATTCTGTTGTTATGCTCGATTGTTTTGAGATGTTTGTTCTCGTGGATAATCACTGTTATGAGTTTGAGTTCGACGACGTTGATTTCGTCTCTGTGATTTTGGCTAATGCTTTGATCTTCGTTCGTGCATGTCTATTAGAACTCGAACTTGATTTTCTCCTTCTTGTTAAAACTGCATTTTGGCATTCGATTTCTTGAACGTGATTTTTAACACCTGACTGCTTATCTTCTGGCCCCAGTGAGCTTCGTCTCTGGCCATCTGATTTTAGTTTCGATGCTTGAGATATTCTTGACCTGTTCAATATACATATATATTGCGTATATATCTGATAACTTCGATTTCACGGTATTGACTCTGCTGTGACGATGATTCCTTGGCCATTGGATTTTTTTTGTTCTTCATTCTGGTTGACCTTGACCTTAACTTGATGTTATTTACTGACCTGTACATGTTGTTGCTTGATTCTGTGGTTCCTGTGAGTTTCGACTTTGATCCTTCACTGTCCTATGTTGTTGCCATTCACTTTATTCATTGTAAACTGGTCGACACACTTTATGTAGCTTGAGTCATGTAGTTTACTTGATAGAATTGAGCTCTGACCAGTTTATTGACTTGAGTTGTCTTTATGGTTTCACTTTGTTGAGGATGCTTCCTTGACATCTGGTATGGATATGTTCGAGTTGGTAGCTGGGCTTGATTCACTTGTTCCACATGTATGTGATGAATATTGGGTTGGTTCATGTTATAATTGGCAGTGTGCATTATGTTGTTTATATGTCAAGTGATTGGTCTGGTTTGTTGTTTTCTCGGTCTTGAGTCTCTTTTCTTGTTCATGTGCACACTGCTCAGTCTTGTTGTTGTCTGGTTCATGAATATGCTTGATGTTCTTGAGTCGGTAGCATTCATTAATCTTTGTTTGGTGTTATCTCATTTTCTTCTCTGGTCATGTTGGGTTGAGCTAATCATTTGAACTTCATGTGTACATCTGAGTGTTGCATACTGGTTGTACTTTGTTCATGTCACCCCTTTAGTTTGTGATTTCAATTTGGCCTTGACTTTGTTTTGGAAACAATTCATTTTACTTGTATCAGTTTATACAAGAGCCTTACCATTCTGGCTCATATATTCACTGTGCATTCCTGTAGTTACTTGGGCTTGTTCTGTAGCTTGCTTTGACAATTGTATTTAGTTGTCATGTAATTCTCCTTGGCTTTGACATTGCTGAGTCTTTGCCTTTGATATTATTTTATGGTCTTTACTTTAGTTCACTTTCCTCTGAACTGTTGCCACTGTCTTCTTTGTAGTTGCATTCTGCCCTTGTCTTTGCAACTGTTTGCTACTGTAGTTTCATCGTGGTGGTTGCTTCGTATTCCTTATGTCTGCGGTTGCATATTGTTCCACTTCGATCTTAGTTCTGACTTCTAGCTTGTGGACTTTGTCCTATGATCTTTCATACTTGTAGCATGCTTGACCTTGGCAGTGCTTCATATCTGAACTGTTGTTCGACCATATACATTTATGGTCGCTTGATGTCACTTATAGGCTGTTTGCTTATATTCCTTTTGACCTAATGCTAAACTTTGACATTGTTTGGTTTTGTTTGAACTTGTTTGGTTGCCGTTTCTTGAGACAGCCAACCACTTCAAATTCACTTAAGTTGAACCCGATTTCGGGGTTTGACCTTGCGATCATTGTGACTTTCATTGAGCTTTGGTGTATCTCCTACGATAGTGGCGAGGCAGTACACGCGTGCGTGTACTGCAGCCCTATCAAATTTGACAGTTTTAAATTGATATTTCAATTGTTTAAATTGCTTTGGATTTCTGTTTTGTGGATTAACACTGTTTGGTGTTATATCTGCCGTTATCCGGTTCTCTTATCGAGAAGTTGGGTATACGAGATTTCTGTGACTTTCGTCTATTGCTTCTGTGCATTAATAGCTGAGTTTGAATTAGACTGACCCGGGTATTATTTTCTTTTGAATTTAATACTCGGGTCAGACCGAGTATTTACAGGTCGTAGATTTTTAGCTTTGGGTTGCTGCTAGAGCTATGAAGACTTTTTATATCATTTGAAGAGGTCTTCGTCGTGTTGTAGTAGTCAGTGTGTCTGTTTTAAGATGATAATGTATTCATGTATATTAGTCGATAATGTACGTGTATATATAACTTCTCGAGTCGACAGTTGTAGTTGTATCATTTGTATTGTGTCAAATGTATTGTAACTGATATCAGTTATTGTATATATGAGACTTTTCGTTCCATTTGTATTCCGCATTTATGTTATCTGTGTTATTTTTATATCTATTGTTCTAAACTATTATAGCCACTATGTAGTAGCTTTGAGTTTGTATCGGTATGTCGGATTTCCTCTAAAGATGAAATGCAATGTTTTATTATCTGACATATCGGTGCTCGCACAAAGCAATTACATAGATGGTCATAAACCATCCACTGCCCTAAACCAGTGTTTCTACCTTACTACCAGGTTCCTTCACTCGAAAGTTTCACTAACACTTCATGAAAACCTGCAATCTTCTACCACCTACAACCTCCACCCAGATCCTGCATCACCATCACCTGACTGAAACACTTCACATCACCATCAACCCCACCTTATCAAAGCTACCTCCAACTTATTATAGAATCCAAAATACTCCCACTACGATAATCATCAACTTGCTACTTCAACCTTCAAGTTTCTTACCTGCAACCACCTACCTGTACCTCACCGAAATTAATCACATCCCTATTGTGCACGCACACAAAAATCTCACTTCAAAAAGTACCGCAACCATCTCCAACAACCTCATCTCTAGCATAACCACACCCAAAGCAACCTACAGAACCACCTTTCCCGATAACCAGTCAACCTCATCATCACTACTCGTCCAAACCTGCCACGCCATCACCACTTCAATCAACGATCTGCCTCTGAACATCAAACACTAATCACGGACCAAATCGCGATTTCCTAAATTGTATTTTCCACACCAATCTCCTGCAATTGAACCACCGCCGCAATTTTTCGAACTTGCAAACCAAAATCGGCTATATGTAGATCAAGATAGGAGAATAAAATGCATAGGCAAATTGAAAAGTAAAAGCATGGGCAAATTGAAAAGTCGAGCATCGGAAAATTGAAAAGTAAAAGCACATACCGGTACTTACTTGCTGAAGCCAAAATTTTCAAACTCGTGATATCCTACCATCCGTTCAAATATCCATATCCAATCTATGGTTAGAGCAACTGCGTTGCTGAAGCGTTGATGGATTTGGGGTTTGATTAGATCTGATGGGTATGGATTAGTACTTTAGGCGTACGAGGAGACGCGGTTAGAGTTCTGCGGTGAGGATATATTATTTAATTTGATTTTAGATTCCAAAAAGGGTGCGGTAGGTAAAAAGTTAGTTCAAATTTTGAGTGGAGCGCCAAAATTTGGATTTGGAGCCAAAATTTTGGTTATGGAGCCAAAACAAAATTTGTATTTGTCGAAAATAAGAGTTATAAAATAAAACAAATCTATAAGATTATTACTAATTATAAATTATTAATATTATAAATTAAAAATATTATAAATTATTGAATATTAATTAATATTAAATATTAATACCATTAATAATTAACAATTAAATATTAATATTATTAATTGTTCAATATAATTAATATTTAACTATTATTAAATATTGATATTATTAATTATAAGTTATCATATTATTAATTATTAATTATAAAATATTAATTACTAACATTACTTATTACTTCTTATTATTAATATTGATTATTACTTCTTTATTATTAACTTTTAATGTTAATTATTAATTATTAAACATTAATACTTATTATTGATTATTGACTTCATATTTATTAATTAAAATTTAATGTTAATTATTAACTATTAATAATTAATATGTAAATATTATTAATTTTTAATTTTTAATAGTAACTATTAATCATAAATTATTAATATTTATTATTAATTATAAATTATTATATATTTAATATTAATTACTCGATATTACTTACTAATAATTGGAAAGTTAAATTAAGCCTGTTAGAATACTGATTATGTATAACAATTAGTAATTAGTGATTATTTAATAATAATCATTAATTATTATAAGTTATAAAAGATTAATATAATATTATTAATGATAAATTATTAAATATTAATAAATAATATAATATTATTAATGGTTAGTAATTAGTAATTAGTAATATAATATATAATTAGTAAATAGTAACATATGATTATTATAATATTATTAATCAATAATTATTAAATACTAATAAATAATAAATATTAATTTTAAGAAAGCATTGTAATTATTAATTATTGGTTGTCAAAAATTAGCAACAAACATTTATTACAACGGGCATTTTAGGACCGTTGTAAAATTGGCACCTATTACAACGTACACTTTTAGCCCGTTGTAAAATTAGCACCTATTACAATGGGCATTTTTAGCCCGTTGTAAAATTAGCATCTCTTACAATAGGCATTTTGTGACCGTTGTAAAATTGGTATCTATTACAACGGGCATTTTTTGAACGTTGTAAAATTGACATCTATTACAACGGGCATGAAAGGACCGTTGTAATAGCATTTTATTACAACGGCCAGTCATTGCCCATTGTAAAAAAGGTGTTGTATAGGGCATCTATTACAACGGGCCTGAGCGGACCGTTGTAATAGCCTACTATTACAACGGGCAACCAAAGCCCGTTGTAAAAAGGGCGTTGTAATAGAGTATTTTTGTTGTAGTGCTAGATGATAATGATAGAACATTATTATCTCCTAACAAACAACACCTCAGAATACCATACTATACTTTTTTATATAAAATATATAATTGGTAAAATTATTTCATTTACCCATTTTAAAAACAATATCGTGTCACGTAGTCTTGTTCGAGTGTTTATGAAATCCCTATCGATAATGTTGACCAAACGCATCGACCTGAATTCTTAAGCTACTCAACAGATCAAACAACGCAATACAAAACATTTTTATGAAAATGACAAATACGCGCTCTTAAATATATACTCTCAAACTCATCCTAGGGTCTCACTTACCCTATCTTGAATGAGTCAACCATACCATGCCTAGGTGTTCCCTCAACCTAAGGTCTGATACCAACCGTAACAGCCCACTTTTCTGTACAGTTCCAGCTGACAATAAACCACACATGTCCAACCTAAATTGAATGAAAAGGCGGATAGTTATGGAAAAGAAAGAAGAAGAAAGGAAGAAGAAACTAAAACAACATAGAATCACACAGCGGAACGAATAATCTATAATATAAACCAATCTTTACACAAAAACAAAATTGTAATATATGTATATATAGAGATCAATCAGAGTACATTAACCTATTCAGCCCGGACAATTATAACAATCTATCCTCACAATTGCTGATGAATAAAAAAATAAATGCAATGGAAAATAACCATGTACGTGAATATGTCTTTGGGCCTCCAGCTCGTCTCCTGAATCTCCAAAACATCCAAATAAAACCTTGAATATGCTCGGTCTGACCCGAGCATTATAGGAAAACAACGCCCGGGTCAATCTGGTGAAACCAGCGTGAGAAACTCAAATCAAAAGGAATTTTACTTATTTTAACTTGTAAAATCCTTTAAAATAAGAAGTAGCTCGTAAGACCACGCCACACATAAACACGAACGGGTTTTTACCTATCTGAAAATCTAGTGATATTATAATAATGTCTAAGGGCAAAAATAATAATAATCGAGTAGTTGTGTAACAACCCGGGAATTTCGATACCGAAATTTCCAGATAGTTAGAAAAGAAAAGAAAGAGAAAGAAGAAGAAACAGGAACAAGACACAGAAACCTCACATTCGCAGCGGATCAAAATATAATATCATATAAATAACAGTTTCACAAAAAGAACTGTATCAATACACTTATACATTATACATCAGAGTTATACATTTACAAATGACTGGACAGTTATACAACTTGTTCCAGACTACAATCTATACAGACTACACAGTCTCATATACACAGCGGAATACACTTCATACGTTCCTGCCATCCAGCTCGCCTCCTGAACTCCAGAACGTCCTTACCTGAAATCTGTAATACTCGGTCTGACCCGAGCATTACATCAAAGTAACACCCGGGTCAGGCTGGAAACCAGCGTGAGTAAACTCATCTAATATGAAATTTCAATTCATAGAACTTATTTAAACCCGGGTAACTCGTACTTTACTATAAGTAAACACTTATATATCAACACTTATTTTCACAAAACAATATCTAAGTATCCAACTTAGTTTAAATGGTCCATATTATCCAAAACCCGTCTATTGATTTCACATATCAATCTATAAAGAATTATAGAAGATTTCAAATCGAAGTGGTTTCGGGTATTTACTAATACCCGACTCCGGTCTCTTCGAATTCAATGTCATCTTAACTCAAGTTACTCAAGTGATATACAACTCAAACTTTTAAATACAGGATGTCCTGTTTTAACCCAAAACATATTATATCTCATAGCATTCCACATCACATACCAGAGATATCAACTAATCCAAGGCATACAATATCATTTAATCGTTTATAGCAAGATAAATCAACCATACCATCTCTAATTAATTTAATTAATTAAATTAATTACTTCAATCACTTTTAATCATACTTACTTAATATTAATTTCAAACCATTAATTAATCATCCTTACTTTTCGTCTTTAATTACATTAAGTAATTAACCTTTAATTAATTTCACAAATTAATTAACCTTCACTCATTCACAATAATTATAATGATCCTTAATTAATTACTCAAATTAATTTCTATAATTACTTACATTGATTAATTTTCTTTTAATCATACTCATTTATTAACTATCCTTTATTAATTCCCTTAATTAATTAATCTTTAATTAATTAACCCATTAAATTAACTACACTAAGTAATAGAACTTAAATTAATTCTCTTAAGTAATCTACCTTTCAATAAATTACTTCATCAAGTAAATATTCCATTTTACTCAAAAAGTAAATATTCCATAACCACTTAAATTTAATTAATTAATCCTTAATCACTTTCATTAGTTAATTATCTTTAACTAATTATATTCATTTTATTTACCCTTAATTAATTACATTAAATTATTAAACTATCCACTAATTAATTATATTAGTAATTTACTCTTAATCACTAATACCAAGAAATTAATTTTAGTTAAAACATCCCTTTTTAAAGTTTCAAATATACTTATATTTTGAAAAACTGTTTGATAAGGGCCTTGAAAACATTTTTCCTATCTATTTGCTAAAACTGACTATAAATTTACTTTCGTTTTAAAACAAAATCGAAGCAATTCCGATACCCAAATGAAACCCGAGCCACATCTCAAATTTCTCGAGTTAAAACTCGAGTCACCCACGCTCTTCTCCTCTTCGAGACAACTCGCCATCTCCTTCGACCCAGACTCGAGAAAAACTTCTTCTTCCCCAATTCCACCATCACTTCCAGATTCAAACATACACGCGTGCACGTGCACTGACATTCCGATCATCTCTGACCAACTACGCCGCCTCCAACACACCGTCGACGACTTCGCCGATGATCTCAACAATCCAGATTGATGAAATAACCAAGGAATCAAAATCGAGCTACCAAGCATCTACCTGGAACCCAACGCCTCAATGAAAACGCCATGCCCCAACGATAACGACCACCAGAAACTATGCAGTCACGACCAGAACTATGTCAAAGACCCACGCGACGTTTTTCCCCCGGTCCGATTGAGACCGATGCATCCACGCCTTCGAAATCGCCTCGCAAACATTGTCGACTCGAACAGGGCCTTAAACCCTAAAACTTCGCCGACCAGCCACCATGGTGGTTTTAAAATCCAGCGAACATTTTTCCAGAAACCACCTTACTACCACCTACCTTCCGACCAAACCCCAATGCTCATCTCACCTCCGATCAACGGCAATCAACCGAAATGTCCAAACCGTTCAACTCAAAAATTCCCACCAACTATCAAACTAAAAATCATGATACTCATATTAAAAATCATGATTTTCAATCATGAATACACCCATGCGATCCAAATCTGAAATTGATATTGTTGATATTTAACATATATATGTATTTTACTGTAATAATTATGTTCCAGTGAAAACTGTATTCAATTTCTCCTTTTACAATTATTTTTAAAACTTAATCCTTGCTGTTATAAACATAATCAATTAAATATGTTTTCTATTGTTTATTTATATATGTAGATTGTAAATAAAACTATAATTTGAAATTCTATATAAATAAGTTTTATATTGTTTTCTTTGAGTTATATTCATATAAGTAAAAAGAAGAAATGTATAAATAAAAATACAAAGTATAATATAAAAACCTAAAACAAAAATATAATACATATTAAAGACATTTATAAATATATATCTAAAATCTATTAATACACATGTTAGCTAATAACATTATCTAATTAACAAGTGTAAACAAATTAGATAAGAATAATGACAAGTGTCTCATTTTCTTTCTATTTGTTAAAATATTTATTTAAAAAAATGGGAATATAACTCTATTCACAACCCGAGTTTTTTTAACCAAGTGTAACGACCCGGAATTGAAGATATCATACAAAAACCGAGTGTCTCATTTTCTTTCTATAAGTATTTCAGTTTTGAAATATAGGAAAGTTTTTAAATTTTAAAATGTTTAAACAATTTTGAATGTTTAAAGGTAATTCAAATTGATTTGAATTTAAATCTGAATTTGGTCTTAAATCTTTTTAAACTTCTTTATTAAATAAGGTTAAATTTTAATTAATGATTCTTAAATTACAAGTTAATTATTCTAAGAATAATTAATCTTAAACCTTAAGTTTAAATACTTAATTACTTTAAGTAATTTTCCATTTCATTTACTTATAAAATAAGTTAATTATCCATTTAATTATTCTAATACTTAAATGAATAACAAAATATTACATTCTAATTTAAGTTTAAGATAAAACTTTTTCTTACCTATAGTTAAATTATTTTTCACAAGTTTATTTGAAATATTACATTCTAACAAAATATTCATTTCACAAGTTTATTTGAAATCATTATATATATATTCACGACCCGGAATTGAAGATATCATACAAAAACTTGGTATTATAAGAATAATACTTATTAACAACACGAGTTTTTCTAACACGAAAAACCGGACCATTTGGGTAAAAAGAAGAGGTAGAAGAAGAAAAATAGAAAACAACATCAGAATCTAACCATCGCAGCGGAATAAAATATAATATATATATCAACAGATCTTTACACAAAAAGAAATCTATATCTGTTTATATATACATTATCCAAATACATCATCAGAGTACATCACATCAATATCATACAACTGGACAGTAATCATAACTTGTCCTCACAATCTGAATACACAGCGGAATATATAACTCAAATACGGAAGTACGTATCGCCATCCAGCTCCATAGCATCATTTCCTGTAGTCTATAATACTCGGTCTGACCCGAGCATCATATAAAACAATACCCGAGTCAGTCTGGAATACCAGCGTGAGAAAATCACACTCAATTGATTATTAAAGTTTCAAAAATCCTTTGAAAACAAAAGCATCTCGTAAGACCACGCCACAAATAAACATGTCGGGTTTTTACCTTACGATAGCTAAAACACTTTTTATAAAATCCTCTGATATTATAATAGTGTCTATTCACAAATACTTATTAAAATAGCTGAAATTGTTACATTATTAAATTCCAGCATACTAGCCACAAAAGTGGGTAATACAAACAAATACCGTACAAGGCACGTAGGAAGAATGGATTTCCAACGAATGACTAGGCACTGGGGTACCACCTATCACAGTACGTGGCCTAGATCACCGTACCGAGGAGTACGCCCGCTCTGATACCAACTGTAACGACCCGGAATTTTCGAACCCGAAAATTCCAGATAGTTAGAAGAAAAAGAAAGAGATAGAAGAAAGAAACAGAAAGAAGAAAGAAGAACAGAGAACACAACATCTCACATTCGCAGCGGATTAAATATAATAACAAATAATAATATCAGTTATACAAAGAAAACTGTATTTGTTAATTGCATTTTAATACATCAGAGTTACAACATTCACAAATGTACTAGACAGTTAGAATTAACATGTCTCAGACAACTATAATATCACAGCGGAATATACTCCATACGTTCCTGCCATCCAACTCGCCTCCTGAGCTCCAGAACGTCCTTACCTGAAATCTGTAATACTCGGTCTGACCCGAGCATTACATCAAAGTAACACCCGGGTCAGGCTGGAAACCAGCGTGAGTAAACTCATCTAACATGAAATTTCAATCCAAAGAACTTATTTAAACCCGGGTAACTCGTACTTGTCTATAAGTAAACAACTTATATAATCAACACTTATTTTCACAAAACAATATCTAAGTATCCAACTTAGTTCAAATGGTCTATATTATCCCAAACCGGTCTATTTGATTTCACATATCAACCTATAAAGATTTATAGAAGATTTCAAGTCGAAGTGGTTTCGGGTATTTACGGCTACCCGACCCCGGTCTCTTCGAATTCAATGTCATCTTAATCCCAGTTGTTTAAGTGGATACAAATCAGCTTTAAACATAGGTTCTCATATTCTCACAGCAAATCAATTATCGATAGATAACTCATAATATCAAAGTTTAACCCATCATATCATATCACAATACATCACAACTCGACATCAGAGATATTCATACAAACCAAGGTATTCGATTCAAGTTATCATCTATAGGCAAAATTAATACTTAAACAATTAATTTAATTTAATCACCTAATATAGATTAAATTAATTACCTTTAATCATGCTTAATTAACTTAAATTAATTATAACCACTCCTTAATTAATTACATTGATTAAATTACCTTAATTAATCATGCTTATTAATTATCTTTTAGTTATTAATTAATTAACCTTTAATCATCATTTAATTAACCTTAATCATTAATTTAATTAACCTCCAATCAATCTTTAATTACCTATATTAAGTAATTATCTATTAAGAAATTATCTTTTTAATTACTTTCATTAATTAATTAATCCTTAAATTATCAATTGATTAATTACTAATTACCAATTAATTACTTAATTAATTATTAATCCTTAATTAATTTCTTAATTAATTATCTACTAATTATTTATAAATTAACTTTTTTTTTATCTAATTAATAATTCTTAATTTCAAATTAATTAAACTCTAATTAATTAATTATAATCTTTAACTATTTATTTATTATTAAAATAATTAATTACTCTTTATTAAACTATCAAAATCTTAATTATCTTTAATAAATCATTTTCCTTATTAATTACCTAATCCCTTATCAACTTAACCTTAAATCAACATTTAAAATTTAACTCGAATTTATATAATTCGAGATAGTTTAAAATTGAGATTTAAATTGAATTAGTTCAACTGGAATTGATTTAAATAAATGGGAATTGTGATTTAAGATGAATAAGTTTAAAATTCAAATGGAGGGTTTGAATTGAATTAATTTGAAATAAAAATTGAAGATTGAATGAGTTCAAATTCAAATGGGAAATTGGGATTAATTCACATAGAAATTGAAATGATTTGAAATTGAAGTGGATTCAATTTGAAATTAGTTTGAATAATTTGAAATTGTAATTAAAGTAAATATGTTTAAAATCAAATGGAATTTGATTTGAATTTGGAAAGGAACTAAGGTTAATTCAACTTGAATTAGGATTGAATTAAATTCAATGGAAATTGAAGTATTGAGTCAATTTAAATGGAAGTAGAAATTTAAATTGAATTGATGGGGAATTGAACGGTTTGACTCTGGACTATTTTCAAAGTAAACTGTTTTAATATAAACCTATTTTTTTTCCAAACTATTTATTATACAATCTTTCTTCTTAAACCCCAAACTATCTTATACTTATTTTACAATTATTTTGGAACCATTTAACTATTTTGAAACTGTCTTATAAACTAATTATTATTTTTCAGTTACTTATATCTAATCACTATTTTAAAAACTATTTTGCAATTATCTAACTATTTTATACCTACTTAACTATTTTACAGCTATTTTACAAACTAATAACTATTTTTCAACTACTTATCTATTTTAAACTTTTTCAAGCTATTTTTAAATTTAAATTGGTCAGAGTTCAAACTGTTTGTAATTAAAGTAATAACTCAATTGGAAATGGAAGCAATTGAGAATAAGTGAATGGAATTAAAGGAAATGTGAATAGAAAAGAGAATTGATTTGGCTAATGATCAATGAAGTTAAATACGTAGGATGAACGTATATTATTCTGTTCGCATAGTGGTTTGATCCAGATTCGAGCACAGAATTTCGAGATAATATTATCGATCCGAGTTGGGATTTTTCGCTCGATTTTCGACGGCGAACCTGGATATGGGTTTTTGATTGGTTCTGGATATTCTCTATCATAGTTGTGACTATGCAAGGATAATGACGGTTTCTAATCAAGAAACCAGATCTGAGTCCGCACTAGGAAGTCGGGTGGACGATACTAGTTCAGAAGAGAAATTGTGTGATCGAGTGAGCGATCAAATTGATATAGCGTACGGATGATATGTGTACATCGTACGGGGTTGAATGAAATTGGCATTAAAAATTTGTTGATAAGAAATTTGAAATGGTTTTTGAAATGAAAAGTATATTTTGTGAAATATAATAGAGTTGGATATTTCTGTGGTTAGAACTCATTTTATAGAAAAGTGATATGGTTAATAACTTTATAAAAGAGTAATCAAATTTGAATATTTGATTGGAATAAACAAAGTTATATATCTTTGTTAAATAAGATAAATCTTCCCTTGATAAATCTATTGCCAGAAGAAAAGGGTTTTAAATATTTGAAGTATAAAAGAGGTTTTATACAAGTTGAAATGATCCAAAGATTTTCAAAGTTATATATAGCTATATATATAAAGGGTTTTATAAGAATAATTTTGGAAAAGGTTTTGGGAACCTATGGATTTCTAAAAAGGCTTTTTGATTTTTGGGAAAATCAATTTTGGATTTTGAAAAGCCTAGTTTGAGAATTATCGATTTTGATAATCGATTTTGTGTAAAGGAGATTTTGATAAATCATAAAGGGTATGATTTGAAGATACTATAAGTATATAGTATAAAGTGTTTTGAAAATAGCTCTGGGGAAAAAGGCGCTTCCTTGAAATGAACTTCTCAGGAGTGCCA
Source organism: Allium fistulosum (assembly GCA_030737815.1). Taxonomy (NCBI): domain Eukaryota; kingdom Viridiplantae; phylum Streptophyta; class Magnoliopsida; order Asparagales; family Amaryllidaceae; genus Allium; species Allium fistulosum. Next base: position 1,287,265,895 of record CM060904.1, read on the forward strand.
CTGGGTGGTACTGCCTTGAACCCCAAGGGGGGATTCTAAAGTTGATCCTGTGAGGAGTCCGGACAAAACTAGTTCCTGAGGATTATTTGTGTAGCGAAAGTCGAGGGGCTGGTGCCCATAGAGGCATTTGAGTTATGCTGTGACAACAATTTAACTCAATGTCACTGCGATCTACTGCAGACCATAGCGAAAGTCATGTGTGCCGCTGAGAGCCAACTGTCTACGTTTGATTTTATATCGGTAGACTGTGACACTATGGTAACATAGCGAAAGTCGTTTGTGCCGCTGAGAGCCAACTGTCTGCGTTTGATTTTATATCGGTAGACTGCGACCTATGTGGGAGAAGTTTCATTTTGACAGCGAAATCGTGTGTGCCGCTGAGAGCCAACAGTTACATGGACTTTTGCTGCGATGGCAACGTAACCCTGGATGTAACTGCGATCTGTCGTGGGTTCCTTGGTGTAATCAGTTACATGGACTTTTGCTGCGATGGCAACGTAACCCGTGATGTAACTGTGACCATGGATGGGAGTGATGATTTCCAGAGCATTCTCACCAAAGATATTTCCTCTATTTTCAAAAACGTTTTCGATATTTTCAATAAAATTATTTTCCAAGTATTTTCACTGGGTGTTGAAAACGGGTTTGCCAAGTACTTATAGATTTTCAGTTTTACGCCTGATCAACGTATGACCGAATTTCTATGAGAACGAGGATGGATTTGTTAAAACATCGAGTTATAAAATGATATTTTTATAAAACTATTTTGGCTATATTATATAGATTTTAAAGTGTTTTAAAAATGGGAAAAAAATAATAATTTATCTGATCTTAAGTATTGAATAAATTCTGGTTTCATTTCTTTTCGAGGACGAAAAGATTTTAAGGGGGGAGGAATGTGATAACCCGGATTTCTGGACATCTTTAATTGATATAATAATTGGGTAAATTAATAGAAATACTGAATTATAGATTGAACAAACGAATCTGATCAAATAAATATTTATTTATAAGTTGAGCAAATTAAATATGTGTTATTATAAGCTGATTCTAAATTGAGTTTGAATTTGAATTTGAAATTCAAATTGATAAATATCTTAAAAATAAATTGGATTTTAAAAACTCTATATTTTAAAGTTAATAAGAATAATTTTCCAATATAATAATATATAGGTTTATATATATTGTATTGAAAGTTATGTTTTAAAATTTATATATGAAATGTAAGGTTGGTTTGTAAATATATAAGGTGAGATTTAATTAAAGATAAAAAAAAAATACTTTTCTTTTATATACTTGGGAATAGATATAGTTAGTATATATGTAAATAAATAGAAAGCTTTGATATGTGAATATCTTTTAAAACTATAAGTATAAAATTTAAATATACACATTTTATAATTATATAAATATTACTTAAATACATGTATATAGCTTAAATAAATTATTAAAAAGGAAATAATATTTAAAACATTAATAAAACATTAGAAAATAACTTTTGTAAATATTAATAAAACATTTTAACACTTGTAAACTTTTAATGTATGTTAATGACACTTGTGAATCATGTGCATAGGTGTAAGATAATGGGAACATAGGATAGACAAATGTCCTTCTCTTTAATAATTAAATTTTAAAATTGAATTGTAAAAGAAACAAAGAGTTTTATTTTCAGCAAATTTCTTTCTTCATTTTCAACCAAAACTGTAATACAAATCAGAGAAAATTATACCAAAACCTGAAACATCTTCAAACAAATTCTAGAAATTTCAAGTAAATCAAACATATAGCAAATCAGTTTCAAAATCTCTTCTACAAGATTCAAGTTTTTCAGAAATCAGCAATCTCTAACCTAAGCAAGGCAATTCAAAGTTCTGGAGCAAGCTGTTCAAATTTAAAGTTTTCAAAACATCTCAAATTTCAACACTCTGTTCAAACATCTCTATCAAGTGAGTAAACCACTTTAATCTTGATTTCATACGATGGAAAAGTTGTGAAAAGTATTAGTATAAATGTATTTATGCCTGCATGTATATATACAAGTGTAGATTTGCATGTTGTTTGTATTTGAATTTCATGTATGTGCTTCTCTATTTTTAAGTTACAGAGTTTAGATTAAATCAAAAATTCAAATCCTCTTTATCTATCCTCTATTAAGCTTTTGTTTTCAAACAAGATAGGATTGTTTAACTATAATTTAGATTTTAAAAATATGGTTAAGTATTTTAGGTTTGAAATCTGCTGGAATTAAGAAATATACAGTGTAAATTTTTATAACATGTTAAATTCAAGAATTGCAATTCGATGAATCAATTATATAATTTGAATAGACTCAGAAAAATATGATTTTTAAAAGAGAAAACTTGATTTTTAATGTTATATCGAGAGAGTAATCATAAGTTAACCAGAAAATAGTTTTTGAGAGTTTTCTGGCGATCGATGGTCTCGAGATGGACGATAACTTCGCTGGAGGAAGTAGGAAGCCTGGGGGACTCGGCAAAAATGTCAAATGGATTTATTATTCACTGTGGCATCGGAGGTCAGACGAACTAGGGTTTAAGCACCTTGTTTGGTTGTGGTTGGAAAAGTGATGACTGGGTCATCTAGGGTGAATCGAGTTTCACCAGAGCATTGGGGATGGAGGCGTGGAAGTATTGCGGGGACGTGACCGGGGTTCCAGATGATCTGGTGGTCGGAAACGTGATGGCGAGACGATTTCTTCCAGGTGATGTCAAACTTCTGTTTGAGTTGAAGACTCGATTTCGATCTAGGCTTGATACTTTTGTTTGGATGTTCGAAGTCGAATATCGTGATGCTTTACGATTTGTCGAAGGTAGTCGAGTTCATCGGAGATGGCCAGATCGCTTGTGCACGTGCACAGCGTTGATCTCGTGTACCAGGAATGAGTTCGTGGGCGACTCGAAGGGATGTCTGGGATTTTGAAGTTGCGCTCGGGTATTAGTTCGTGTTCATGAGGGTAGTTGTAGCAGTTAAATTTGTTTTAGAAAGGAAAAAAGAACTGAGGGTAGAAGAAGAAGATGGAAGGGGAAACTCGAAGACTGTCTCGAGTAGGAACGTGGGATGACTCGAAGAGGAATCGTGAGGGAAGGTTTAGCACGTTGTAAAAGATTTTTATAAAATAAAAGTTTGGAATTTTATAATGGTTCTATGTTTAAAACTTTTCTAAACGTTCTTAAGCTTTATTTTTAATAGTATGTTTATTAAATTTAAGTTTGTTAAAAACTTAAATAAAAATGTTTTAAACTTAATCATTTTATAAATATATTTAAATGTTAATTTAAGGTTAAGTTGATAAGGGATTAGGTAATTAATAAGGAAAATGATTTATTAAAGATAATTAAGATTTTGATAATTTAATAAAGAGTAATTAATTATTTTAATAATAAATAAATAGTTAAAGATTATAATTAATTAATTAGAGTTTAATTAATTTGAAATTAAGAATTATTAATTAGATAAAAAAAAGTTAATTTATAAATAATTAGTAGATAATTAATTAAGAAATTAATTAAGGATTAATAATTAATTAAGTAATTAATTGGTAATTAGTAATTAATCAATTGATAATTTAAGGATTAATTAATTAATGAAAGTAATTAAAAAGATAATTTCTTAATAGATAATTACTTAATATAGGTAATTAAAGATTGATTGGAGGTTAATTAAATTAATGAGTAAGGTTAATTAAATGATGATTAAAGGTTAATTAATTAATAACTAAAAGATAATTAATAAGCATGATTAATTAAGGTTAATTAATCAATGTAATTAATTAAGGAGTGGTTATAATTAATTTAAGTTAATTAAGCATGATTAAAGGTAATTAATTTAATCTATATTAGGTGATTAAATTAAATTAATTGTTTAAGTATTAATTTTGCCTATAGATGATAACTTGAATCGAATACCTTGGTTTGTATGAATATCTCTGATGTCGAGTTGTGATGTATTGTGATATGATATGATGGGTTAAACTTTGATATTATGAGTTATCTATCGATAATTGATTTGCTGTGAGAATATGAGAACCTATGTTTAAAGCTGATTTGTATCCACTTAAACAACTGGGATTAAGATGACATTGAATTCGAAGAGACCGGGGTCGGGTAGCCGTAAATACCCGAAACCACTTCGACTTGAAATCTTCTATAAATCTTTATAGGTTGATATGTGAAATCAAATAGACCGGTTTGGGATAATATAGACCATTTGAACTAAGTTGGATACTTAGATATTGTTTTGTGAAAATAAGTGTTGATTATATAAGTTGTTTACTTATAGAAAAGTACGAGTTACCCGGGTTTAAATAAGTTCTTTGGATTGAAATTTCATGTTAGATGAGTTTACTCACGCTGGTTTCCAGCCTGACCCGGGTGTTACTTTGATGTAATGCTCGGGTCAGACCGAGTATTATAGATTTCAGGTAAGGACGTTCTGGAGCTCAGGAGGCGAGTTGGATGGCAGGAACGTATGGAGTATATTCCGCTGTGATATTATAGTTGTCTGAGACATGTTAATTCTAACTGTCTAGTACATTTGTGAATGTTGTAACTCTGATGTATTAAAATGCAATTAACAAATACAGTTTTCTTTGTATAACTGATATTATTATTTGTTATTATATTTAATCTGCTGCGAATGTGAGATGTTGTGTTCTCTGTTCTTCTTTCTTCTTTCTGTTTCTTTCTTCTATCTCTTTCTTTTTCTTCTAACTATCTGGAATTTTCGGGTTCGAAAATTCCGGGTCGTTACAGTTGATGTAATGCTCGGGTCAGACCGAGTATTACAGATTTCAGGTAAGGACGTTCTGGAGTTCAGGAGGCGAGCTGGATGGCAGGAACGTATGAAGTGTATTCCACTGTGTATATGAGACTGTGTAGTCTGTATAGATTGTAGTCTGGAACAAGTTGTATAACTGTCCAGTCATTTGTAAATGTATAACTCTGATGTATAATGTATAAGTGTATTGATACAGTTCTTTTTGTGAAACTGTTATTTATATGATATTATATTTTGATCCGCTGCGAATGTGAGGTTTCTGTGTCTTGTTCCTGTTTCTTCTTCTTTCTCTTTCTTTTCTTTTCTAACTATTTGGAAATTTCGGTATCGAAATTCCCGGGTTGTTACAAGTTGTGATGCTTATGAGTGTACATCACAATAATACTAAGTATATAATTGAAAATCGATAAGGCACATTCACTAATTATGTAGGATTTCATGTAGGTGCCCTTAGTACTTTCAGGAATGGTCCTCCTGCACAAGGATCAGAGATATCCTTCCGAAGCCGCATACATCCCTAGTGATGTACCATAGGGAAAACATGGCTGGTCTCGCTAAGACCGAGCGCATCTCCCCATGAATGCATAACAACTGTAAGTGACATCTAGGAGGAGCCGACTACACCCTATGGGTTTGCCAACCCTGCTAGCCATGCCTCCAATCTTTGGTTTTAGTCATTCCCACTGATGAGGTTATGTCTGGTGTTCCAGCTCATGCACCGCCATCAAATAGACCATGGAATCCCACATGGATTCCAATACCCAATGGGTCTCGGAATCACATATATATTCCCATATCTCAATTAGATCCTGGAATCACACCCGGATTCCCACACCCTAATTGGTCTCGGAATCACACATGGACCCAACATCTCACTACACCACGAATCTCCTCCATAGAACCGTTATTGTTTTTAGAGTGGTTATGGGTTCGAGTCATCTTTTACGAGTACACTCTTTCATTTCCCGGGTGCTCCAAAAAACCATACGCTGATTTCCGGAATGCTCAATACCGGTTCTTTAAGAAATAATCAGATAATACATAAGAGCGGGGATCACCCCTGTAACGACCCGTAAATTTTAACGGTTTTTATAACGTAATTAACTGAAATTTTGCTTGAAATTAAACAATTTAATTTAATAATGAAAATTTGATATTTGGAATACGTCTACTTAAACATATCAAATGATAAATTTTCATCGGAGAATATGGAAGTTTATTTTGTTGTGTAAAATTTTATTTAAATTTTAAATCAGTTAATACTTGATGATAACAAAATATTTCTCAAATCTGAATATTTTTATATAATAAATTTGTAAATCATCTTCTGAGTGAGACGTTAAATTTTGTTTCGCCAAATTTGGACCGCTATTGTTCTGTTTATCTTATTTTCGGCGTTTTAGCAGCATTTTCGGTACCGAATATCGACTTTTGATAGGATAGTCGTATCGCTGATATCTGTGTACCATTTTGATCGTCTCGTCGTGTTGATCTCCGCAGTATATTCGTTTGTGTGTTTCAGAGTCTGGGAGACGGCGAAATCCACAGAACGATTCCCGTATCGGTTCCGCAATTTGGCTTTTGGATTTCTCGTGACCATTCATTTCTCACCGTGTATAAACCAATAGCCATTGGTCATTGTTATTCGCTGAAAATCTGACTTCTGACTTTTGTTATTCTTTGGCTATTAGCATTCCAACCGGTTCCATATATTATTTTGGTTCGCTTTAGCCCTTTTCATTTTGTTCTGAAAGTATAAAAATTAAATATTAAAGTATTCATATGTATTATTTCCTATAACAGGCTCGTGCATCTGTCATTCTTCCTCTTCCCACTCTCACAACCTTCCACCCTCCACCTCGCCATCTCATCTTCTTACTCGCGCTCATCCTCCCTTGGCCGAAGCTCCGCAATCAACCACCATCGAAAGTCATCCCGCCTCCTCTCCCCTCTCTCTTCACCACAAGCCCATTAGCCGAGCTTCCCTAAACGTCGGATCCATTTCCCTTTCCAACCCGAAGCCTACCTTCTAGCAGCCGCAAGCACCATCAACCTAGCACCGCCTTCACCTCCGCTTGCCTCTGCCCTCCACAACAGCTGACTGCCTTCCCTGCTCTCCCTCTCTTCCCACTGCGACAGCCCCCTCCTCCTTTGGGCCGAACTCAACTACCACTCCTCTATATAGAGGTATATATTATATGTTTATGCTCACTCATAATTGCTAGTATATACATATATATTTTCGGTTGTTTCTATATATATATATATATATATATATATGTTAGTTATATATGTTAGATTATATAAATTTTACATATATTAGTTACGTAAGTTTATGTATTATATTATAAGTTCTGATTATATAAAAGGTATATAATCAAGTTATATTCAAGCTAATATATATATAGTATATATAAAGTTTATCAGTTGCATATATTTTTTTCTTTTTCTTTTGCCCAGTTTTTCCGAGCCTGCATTTGTTTAATTAAAGAAACCTGCTTTTTGTTTATACATGGGTATGTTTAAATAAAATATATTGTTTTAAGTATGATATTATGTCAGTATATGTATATATTGATATTATATGTAGTTATTTAGATTGTATAAGATTCGAGTACATAAGTTTTATATAAGTAGTTATTGTCTGCATATATTGGGTTATGTATGGGGTCTACACACATATATATTAAGCTGTATACATATTCATATGTTTGAATTCTTGTTATATGTATAATATATATGAGCTGTATCATTTTTGTTATATTATTGACTTGTCTACATATATCTTGTTTACAACCTAAGTTAGATATATATTTGTTTGCATATCTTTTGTACAAATTCTGATATATATATATATATATATATATTTGTTTTAAAATGTAATATATATGTTTCGATCTTAAAATTATGTGTTTACATCAAGTAAATGATTTTTTCGTTATATAATATATATAGATTCTAGGTTAATATTGTCTTATTATTGATTTTAAATTATATTTATAAATATTTTTTTTATGTTGGTTTTAAAATATAAGTATATAGAGATTTTATTTATATATGTGTTTATGTAAATAAGTATATGAGTTTGGTTTCAATTATATATATGGGAATTTTATTTGTGTTTGAAGTAGATATCGATTTGAAAATATATGTTTTAAATTGATTTTAGAAATTATATATATAACATATATTTATTTCATTGATCCCTAGTCCATCTTAACTTACCTTTTCAATATCGAATTTGTCGCAGCAATTCCAAGCTTTTCGATGTTCCGTGTGCATATCTGTGTCCGTGTCATCTTCTTGTTTCTCTAGCCTCGAAAAGTGAGCAATCACTCACGATTAACATTCTTATAGTTAGTAAATTGGATTTCACTTGGAACGACAATTGAAATATGCTATTAAAATTGAACTGCTAGTTATTTAATTGCTAAATATGATATGCCATTATCTACAATTGTTCACCTGTGATATATAACACCATATCCTGTTGTATATATTTTACTTTTATCACTGATAATATATGCCTGTTATTGATATGTTATATTTTATCATATTTTTTCTCACTCTGCAAGTTCCCTGTTAAATTAGAATTCCATATGGGTTGAAAAGATACATACCCGAACGATCTTGTAGAATAGGGGAAAAACGTTATGGGTTGAAATGATAAACCCAAGCGATTTTCATTGATTTTAAAAATTTTGGGATTGTGGGTTGAAATGATATATACCCATAAATATTTAAATTGCGGATTGAAATGATAAATATCTGTATCACTTGACCATAGGATAGAAAATTATATACGGACACCATTGGTCTATATTTTGAAAAATGATTTCCAAAGTTTGAAAGGAAATATTTGGGTTTTAATAAATATTGATTTTTAAAATACAAGAAGTATAATATTATTTTATATATGTCTAAATTTTTGATTTTTTTAAATTTATATGTTTTGGAAATTTTAAATTTATAAGTTAGTTTTGAAAATATAATTTTTTAGTTTTTTACTTATAACTTTTTTTAATATATAAAAATAGATTTAATATAAAAATAAATTTAATAATAAGATTTAATTGAATAAAATTTAATTAAATTAGTATATAATATGTTTAAGTATTTACTTAAATTTATATTAATATTTTAAAAATAGGTTTTATAACTTTAATAATAAATGTTGGGCAGATAAATTAATGTTGACTTGGAATTGGTTAACAATTGAATTTAAATAAGAATTTGTTTGAACTTTTGATTTTGAGATTTTGAAAGAGATGATTGATAACTTGATTTGATAAAAAGTGATTAGTTGAATATTCTTAATTTTAAATAAAAGTGAGACTGAATATTTAATATTGATGTAAATTTTAAATTGAAATTTTATTTAATTGTTACTAAAATGATTAAGTGAATATTTTCCAATTTGAATAAAATTAAAGTTAAACGTTGAAATCTAAATGAAACTTATATTGAAATGTTTGAATATTTAAACGTTGAATCTTATTGGAATTGAATAGATAGTTCAAACCTGGAATTGAAATCGATATGATTTAAATGGGTTTTGATAAGTCGAATTGAAATTGATGAATAGGGATTGATTTAAATTGAATTTTTGGAATTTAAGATGATTTAAATCGATTTTTTAAATTGGAGGAAACTATTTTGATTATATAAAGTATTTTAATATATATAAACTATTTTAATATATATAAATTATTTTGATATATAAACTATTTTAAATTATAACCAATTTAATATATATATATATAAATACTATTTTCAATATCTAAACTGTTATCATTTTCAAAAGTGTCATGATTTTCAAAGGTGTTATGATTTTCAAAAGTGTTACAAAAGTGTTATGATTTCAAAAGTGTTATGATCTCGAAAGTGCTAAGGTTTCGAAAGTGTTATAATTTTGAAAGAGTTACGACTCTGGAAATGAATATTATATAAAGTGAATAATGATATCAAATTGATATGGTTTTTGAAATAAATATGATATTTTGATATGAAGTATAAACTATTTGAATTCTAAAATGACCACGGTGTGAAATAAGCATTTGGTTGTTGAAGAGACCAGGATCGGATATTTTCATACTCTCTGCTAATACCGAAAACCACTTTAACAACTGTGCACATGGTGGAGATTCCAGAATGAAGCAGGATGGTTTGGTGACGATTCTATATGGTATTTACGTAGCCCTGACTCCCGTTAGCCATCTTGATGCGGCTAAAACAGGAGCAACGCTGGGCCAATTGAGGTCATTCCTCCTATGACGACCCGTCTCATCGACCCTCAGAAAACGACACTAATACATCCACGGTATTCACGTGCCGTAAATCCAAGTGCCAGGGAGGCAGATTATCAGGGGTGTAAAAGAAAATAAAGATAGAAGACAACACAATAATAGAATCTCACATCGCATTCAACATTTTAATTGTACATAAATGATCAGAGTCAAATACAAATCCAGCAGGATAGTTATAACTGTCTATCCGTACATATGCTGGGAAATACATACTACATAACACAGCGGAATATAGGTAGATATCTACGTAAGGTACTTCAGCTCCATAGCTTCAAAATACTTCTCCAAAATGCTCCCCAACATGCTCCAAAATGCTCCTAAGGTATCCTGACTACACGGCTGCCCGAAAAATAGGGAACCCAGAGTTTAAAGGGAAAACCAAACTCCGGGTCAGTCATGGGACTGGTGTGAGAAAAGTTCAATATTTTGAAAATAAAAGGTATCTCATAAGACCACACCACACATAAACACGGAACGGGTTTTTACCTTACGATAACCAAAACTCTTTATTACGTAAAATTTAGGGATATTATTTTTATTGACATTCTTGAAACGTTTGCAAATAAACTTATTAATCTTAGCCGAAATGGTTACCCATATAGCATTTCGAGGCTATTCGTTATGCTAATACAAACAAAACCGCAGGTCCTTATTGGAGAATGGATTTCCATACAAATGACCAGGTGAAGGGACTACCTTCCGATGGGTACACCTCTAGATGGATGTCCTGAGGACCACCACAAAGGATCCTCTACCAACACAAGACCGGCCTATCTCTGTAACTAGATAGTACCGAATATATCATCCCTCGATCGTTACCGACCCTTGTTCGAGAGCTCTCTTCGCATACATCCACATTAATTTACATCCCGAATGTCATAGCGGAAAGAAATATATCTAGAAGGCGATGATCATACCCTAATTGGGAATGACCCACTTAGCCTTGCTGCATCTAACCCTGCTTCGGTCATTTCTGATTGATGAGTCTCAAGGCAACGATTACCTTTTCACATAGCACATCTCCTTTCACTTTGAATGCCATATTGCCATTCCACATTCACATGACTGATTCCTACAAACGTATAACCTCTGAGCTCATATGTCTCAGAGAAGGGTGTTAAGCTAAGAGAAGGTGTCTTCTCCGCCACCAAACAGATATACATTTATAGAGACCCCTCATTGTGATTTAGAATGCAAGGTCAAACACTCATCCATTTAAGTTCGTTCTGGGACTGAACGAAACCGAAGGTACTTTCCTCGGTCATTACTAGGCGAGAAGCCCTTGTGGTTTTGAGGTTTTTCATAACAAAGAGACCATTGCAACAATATAGTGAATCAGGAGTTAATCCCCAATTAATCAACAAGTAGTCCCTCGTTATTATTCGTCTCCATATGTCCGTCTTCAAACATCTTTATTCTTTGAACACGTAAATTAGTTCGAAGTGGTTTTCGGATAGGAATCAAACAAATCCGATACCCGGTTCCTTCGAAATCCAATCATCGATAAAAGTGATGTAAGAAATCATTCTTTCATTTTTCTTTACCAAAATATCTTCAAGAGATATATATTTTCAAAATATTCTTTTAGTGAATACAGAATCATTTAAACCTCTTTTTGAATATTTCTCAAATCATTTTTAAAGAGTATCTCTTGAGAAAATAGGATTATAGAAATCATTCTACTTTTATTCAAAATTAACTTCCGTATCCAACGAGTGCTATAGGTGGAAGAACGGTGAGATCACCTTTTAAATTCCACAAATAGGACAAGTTCCCTCTTCGGATTTTAATAATGAGTATAAGAAGATTATCCAAGTTGAGCATCCGGGCTTTCCTTTCGTATGTTCCACCCCTCGCCTAAAGAGAAAACTGAGGCCAGGTAAGTTCAGGGCACTGGTTGCTCCATCCCTCACCTTAGTTAAACACCTTGTTTTCACTTTTAGATCTCACAGGCGGGACAAATGTACTCGTCGTTTCCGCATACTCATTTTCTCTTTTTAAATCACTTAACTATTTGTTTAACCATCTTTGAATAATGTTAAATTGTTCAAATTTCTTTTGAAATGCTTTATTATTTACATAAAAACATTTACTAAGGATTTGGGAAAGAATTGTTAAGTTTTATCCTTTATTTCAAAAGTTATTGAAAAGCGTTGCGAAAAGTGTTGCAAATAGTGTCACAAAAAGTGCTCTAAAAGCTATATTCTTCAAAACAACATTTATTTCCTTTAGAAAACCATCTTTTCAACTTAAATTACTTTTAAAACATTGTAAAAGATTTTTAGAATTTATTTCATATTTTTAAAACATTAATTTCATCAATTTCCAAATTTGGTCATTTAGTGCAAAAACTAGATTTTTTTTTAAAATTGATTTTTCCATATTTCAAAATATACAAGATGAAATCTTGATTTTCCTTTTTTATATGAAAGATATGGATATAAGGATTCGTAAATTTCTTACTTCGAAGAATTCCGAACTATATTTCACTTCGTATGTTCGTTTGAACTTTTGACGCAATGCGCCAAATTTTAGGCGTATTTTGAGATTCATATCCAAACTTTGCCGAGACAAGTTTAAACACTTAGGAATCATTTTTAAAGCATATTCAAACATTTTTCAAAGGTATAAATGATACCATATCACATTTCATTTCTTTTGAAAAGTGATTTCCATGTGATTATACGTCGTGTAAATCCGTGACTTGTTTCAACATATATATTCAATATACAACTAATAAACAACCAAAACAATGTTTATAACCATTTTAACAAATTCTAACAAGTCGTATGAACTTGCAAATTAATTTAACAACTTTCTTATTATAATGTCACATGATTTTCATTTATGTACATATTTACTTACTAACTGTTGCAAATGACTTAAAGGTGGTTGCTTTCTTTTTCAAACAACATTTATAACTTGCAAAACATCATATAAACATTTCCTACTTAATAATTTAGAGTTCTCACTTTGTTTGGTTTTGGCGAACGGAAAATCGGCTATAGCTTCGCTACTCGACGTTTTTAACTTATGATTCCTTGAACGCTTAGACTTGGATGGCTCGACTTGGCTTGGGGAAGGCTAGGAGTGCTCGTCCAAAATGGAGGAAGGTGGCGTGAGTAATAGAAGAGGAAAGGAGGCGTTTTGAAGATGTTATGGCCGAGAGAAGAAGTGGTAAAATGTTGAGAAAAGAGGAGTTTGATTTGAAGAGGATGAACATTGATTTCTTTTGAATATTTTGTAAATATTTTGACATTATTTCTTTCTAATTTTTTGTTAAGGTTGGAAGCCATTAAAAGAGGTAAGAAGATGCTTGAAATTTTGAGAAGAAGAAGTGTGGAAGGAAGTGAGAAAGTCGGTGTGTATTTATAGAAAATGTTTTGGATAAAAATATTATATTTGCAAAAGACCAAAATATCCTTTACTTACTTTTAAAGTAATCTTATTTTTCAACACTTAACATCACCTTTCAAATCTTTACTTTATGTCCTTATCACTTATGGAGTAAGAAAACATAAAGTAATAATGATGTTTTTTTTATTTGACTTGTTTTGTTTTTATTAGTTTACTTTTTCTAATTATATTCTAGAATTTCCTAATTATGTTTTAATAAAAGTAAACCTAATTAGAAACTTAATTAATACTTACTACATTTATATAAGTGTACATGAATATTAAAATAAAGGTGCAACAACGTTGCGATAACTTTAAATCGACAAACGTTGATTTTTGACAAAATGTTTTACGGTCATATTTTGACGTTTTAGTTAAACTATTTATTATGTAAACCAAATTTAAAAATAAATTTTTATTATGTTATTTAAAAATATAAACACTCATAAATAAATTAAATAATTTATTGAACCATTTAAACTTACTTTTCTGAAATCAGGATTTTGTCACTTTTGTCGATATAAGCAAATGTTATTATTCTTATTTATATTTCTATTTCCAAATCCTATCTAATATTATTTGAATCATAAAACATTTTATTTTTTTATATTTAAAATCACTTTAAATATTATATTTTGAAGTGGTTAAATTTTGGGTCATTACATTCTCCCCTACTTAAAAGAATTTCGTCCTCGAAATTAGATAAGAAGAAAATAGCTCAAAAGGAAATATATATTCAATAAGATGGAATATATACAATAAGTGATTACACCACAGGTGGTGAGTACACTCAAATGATAGATAAAGTCTATACATCGATCCTAAACTCGGGATATGCTTTTCTCATTCTATCTTCTGTTTCCAATGTGCAATCATCAGCATCCCCGCTCCATTGAACTTTTACCAACCTTACAACCTTCCTTCTTAATCGTTTCTCATCTTGATCCACAATTCGAACGGGCCTTCTAATATCCGCTAAGTTTGCTTCTATCTCCAAGTCATCTCGAGCAGTCATTTCTATGATTTGTTCTGGGTCATATACATGCTTCCGTAAATGTGATACGTGAAAAACATTGTGTACACCAGACAATATTTCAGGCAATTGTACTCGATAAGCTAGTGGGCCAATTCTTTCGAAAATGGGAAAAGGTCCAATATATCGAGATGCTAACTTTCCAGCTCTTCCTAATCTTAGTACTCCCCTCATTGGAGAGACTTTCAAAAAGACTGAATCTCCAACTGAGAATTCCAGATTTCTACGCCTTCGGTCTGCATAACTCTTTTGTCTACTTTGGGCTTCTTTTAGCTTCTTTCTAATCATATCAACTTTCTTTGAAGCTTCTCGTATCATATCTGGGCCAAGCACTAACCGACTACTGGATTCTATCCAACATGCCAGCGATTTACAAGGACGACCATACAAAGCTTCATATGGTGCCATGCCGATACTAGCTTGATAGCTATTATTATAGGAGAACTCTACTAAATGTAAATGATTGTCCCACGAGCCTCCAAAGTCTAGAACACATGCTCTCAAAAGATCTTCCAAAACACGGTTGACTCTTTCCGTCTATCCATCAGTTTGGGGGTGATATGCAGTGCTTATACTCAGCTTCGTTCCCAAAGTTGTCTATAGTGCTTCCCAAAACTGACTAGTGAAGATTTCATCAGATCGCTTACTATACTGCTCGGAACTCCATGCAATCGGACAATCTCCTTCATATATGTCTCAGCAAGGCTTGCTGCAGTTCTTGTTGGCTTAACTAGAATAAAGTGTGCACTTTTGGTTAATCGGTCTATGATAACCCAAATGCCTTCATTTCCTTCTTTGTTCGGGGTAAGCCATCAATGAAATCCATGGATATTTGATCCCACTTCCAAGCTGGAATCTCCAAAGGTTGAAGTAATCATTCCATCTTTTGTTGGTCACTTTTGATTCTTTGGCAATTTTCACAACGGCTGACATAGATAGATATGTCCCTCTTCATACTTTTCCACCAAAATGTACGCTTCATGTCCTTGTACATCTTATGAATCCCCGGATGAATGCTAAGTTTGGCTGTGTGGCATTCAGCTAGTACTTCTTGCCTAAGATTTCCAACATCCGGAACAAAAATTCTTCCATTTAGCCGCAATACTCCAAGATTATCTATTTTAAATCTTGAATTATATCCTTGACGTATATTCATAACGATCTCCTTGAGAAATAGGTCCTCCTTTTGTTTGCTGGCGATCTTTTCTAGGAGAGTTGGAGTAATTACCAAATAAGAAATAGTAGCTAACTTCATACTCAATGCATCAGCTACTACGTTGGCTTTCCCAGGTGTATATAGAATATCTAGATCATATGACGCGAGAAATTCTAGCCAGCATTGCTGTCTCATGTTCAAATCCTTCTGGGTGAAAAGATACTTCAAAGATTTGTGGACCGTGAAGAGTTCGAATTTTTCAACTAAAAGATGGGATATTATTTACTAAGGTCAATTCAAAGTTTTATCAAAATAAACTATGAAAAATTCTTACCCAGTAAATAATGTCTCCATATCTTTAAAGCGAACACAACGGCTAATAATTCTAAGTCGTGTGTTGCATAATTCTTCTCATGCGTCTTCAGTTGTCTACTTGCGTAAGCAATCACCTTCCCATCTTGCATTAAAAATGCACCAACTCCTTCTCCACAAGCATCTGTATAAATAGTCAATCCACTATTTCCATTTATAATTGCTAAAACTGGAGCGGTTGTCAATCTCTTCTTTAGTTCTTGGAATGCTTCTTTACATTTTGTAGTCCAGATACATTTAGCATCTTTTATTGTCATCTTCGTTAGGTGATAGGCAATCTTACAGAAGTCTTGAACGAATCTTCTATAATATCCTACCAAACCTAAGAAGCTACGAATCTCTTTAGGAGTTTGTGGCTGCTTCCAATCTTGAATAGCTGCAACTTTCCATGGATCTACTGAAATTCCATCCCTTGATATTATATGTCCAAGGAATCTTACCTCCTTCTCCCAAAAATGGCACTTTGAGAATTTGGCTTTAAGCACATTATATCTCAATATCTACAACATAGCTTCTAGATGCCTTGCGTGTTCTTCTTTTGTCTTTGAATAGATAAGGATATCATCGAAAAAGACTAACACAAATTTGTTTAGCACATCTTTAAACACTCTATTCATAAGGTCAGCAAAATAAATGGGTGCATTAGTCAGCCCAGAAGGCATAACCAACCACTAATAGAAAGTATTCGGAACTTTGAATGGAGTTAGATGGATGCAATCTTCTGTGATCCTTAACTGATGGAATCCTGTAGCTAGGTGCATTTTAGAAAAAACTCGAGCTCCGTGTAATTGGTCAAACAAGTCATCTATTCGGGGTAAAGGATACTTGTTCTTAATTGTTTGCTTATTTAGATTTCGATAGTCTACACACAATCTCAAAGATCCATCTGATTTAGCAACAAAAACTACTGCTGATCCCCAACTTGAACGGCTGGGTCTTATCAATCCTTTCTTTAATAGCCCTTGGGTTTGGTTATTCAACTCATCCGTTTCTTTTGGAGCCATCCTTCTATCTTGTTGTTTAATTGGCATTGCACCAGGAACTAAATCGATACGGAATTCGATTTCTCGATGTGGGGGCAAACTTTTTACTTCCTCAAAGACATCTGCAAATTCTTTAACAATGGGTATTGTTTCTAATCCTGTCTGAGATGTATCCAAAGCATAAAGAAAACTATCCCTTCTTGGACTAGGACTTTCACAAGGTATTTCTATGAGTTTCCCTAACTTTGTTTCTACTGCAATCGTTCTTTTCAAACAATCTAGAACAGCTTCATTTTTAGTTAACCAATACATACCAAGTAAAATTTCAAATCCAATAAAATCTAAGACGAAAAGATCAAAAGGAAAGTGATGGGAAGGATAGGAAATTGGGACTTTTTCATAGTGCATACAAAGATTAGCGGAACCTCCTATAGGATTTGTCACGCAGATTGGGTCGTAACAATTTTAGGTTCAAGTTCTAATTCTTCTACAGTTGTTTTAGAAATAAAACTATGAGAAGCTCCTGTATCAAATAATACTCTAACTAAAACATCTTTGATAAAAATATTACCTTCCAACACTCTTTTGCCCTTCACATCTTTGGAGGTTGAAGGCTCATCCATGATAGCGTAAACTTTGGCTTGCTCTACTTTCTTCATAAAGGGACAATCCTTTTTCAGGTGCCCTGGTTTATGAAAATTATAGCAGCTTCTTGGTGTTGATCCTTGAGTTCCTTGAGTTCTGGGCTTTCTACAATGAGTTGATAGGTGGCCCTTTTGTTGGCAATTGTAGCAAGTGACATCTTTAAAGCGGTTATCCTAAGGTCCTCCTTTGGGTTTTCCCTACCATGGCCTCATACCATTGAACTTCCTCTTCTTCCAGTTATTGTTGTTGCTTTTTGTATTACGGGTGGATCTATCTTATCCAAAGCTTCATATCTGTATTCCATGTCTATTAAGTCTACAAATGGTCATTTCACATGCCCAGTCATTCTGACATGGTATTGCTTCTTCATTCCAGAAACAAACTTTTCATTCTTTTTTAGGGGCGTATCTATCAAACCAGGCCGAAAACGAGATAATTCGTTAAACTTATTAGCATACTCCTCAAATGACATCTCCTCCTGTTTAAAATCCATAAAATTTCGGTAAAGACGAGATTTTCCTACTTCCGGCGTATACTGCTCCTCCAGAACTTTCTTGAATCATTCCCATGAAAAATCATCTTCTGATTCATTATGAGTAATAGATTCCGACCAAACTAGAGCTCCATCTTCTAGTTGCCAAGAAGCTAAGAATCTCTTCTGCTAATCTCCAATACCCAGTCCTTTGAAAATTCTTTCACACGAGCGGATCCAAGCTTGTACTTCAATGATGGTTTCTGTTCCTTTGAAAGGTTTACCATCAAGGCTGGTATAGTTCTTGCATAAAGTTGCAAAGTTAATCTGGGGCTGTACCGGAACTACTACTTCCTCGACTACAGTAGCTGTGGGAGTTTGACCATTTGTGGTATTACTTCCTCCCCTACCTCGTCCTATTCGTCCACTCATTTTCTACTATCTGTATATAGTAAGAAAACGATCTTTAAGATATATAGACGAGAAAAATTATGGAATGCTAAACAGTATGAATATACTTATTCAAGTTAAAGGTTTCAATTATGCGCTCTCTTAGACTAAACTCATTCTAGGGAATTACTAACCCTATCTCTAATGAGTCATACCCCAACAAGCCAAGGTTCTCGCTTTACCTTCAGCTTTGATACCAAATGTGACGACTCGTCTCCTCGACCCACAGAAAATGACACTAATACATCCACGGTATTCACGTGCCATAAATCCAAGTGCCGAGGAGGCAGATTATCAACGGTGTAAAAGAAAATAAAGATAGAAGATAACACAATAATAGAATCTCAGATCGCATTCAACATATTAATTATACATAAATGATCAGAGTCAAATACAAATCCAGTGGGATAGTTATAACTGTCTATCCATACATATGCTAGGAAATACATACTACATAACAGAGCAGAATATAGGTAGAAATCTACATAAGGTACTTTAACTCCATAGCTTCAAAAGACTTCTCCAAAATGCTCCTAAGGTATCCTGACCACACGTCTACCCGAAAAATAGGGCACCCAGAGTTTAAAGGGAAAAACAAACTCCGGGTCAGTCATGGGACTGGTGTGAGAACTCAAAGTTCGATGTTTTGAAAACAAAAGGTATCTCATAAGACCATGCCGCACATAAACACGGAATGGGTTTTTACCTTATGATAACCAAAACTCTTTATTACGTAAAACTTAGGGATATTATTTTTAATGACATTCTTGAAAACATTTGCAAATAAACTTATTAATCATAGCCGAAATGGTTACCCATATAACATTTCGAGGCTATTCATTATGCCAATACAAACAAAACCGCAGGTCCTTATTACATATTGGATTTCCATACAAATGACCAGGTGAAGGGACGACCTGATGATGGGTACACCTCTAGGTGGATGTCCCGAGGACCATCACAAAGGATCCTCTACAAACACAGGACCGGCCTATCTCTGTAACTAGATAGTATCGAATATATCATCCCCCGGTCGTTACCGACCTTTATCCGAGAGCTCTCTTCGCATACATCCACAATAATTTACATCCCGAACGTCATAGCAGAAAGAAATATATCTAGGAGGGGATGATCATACCCTAATTTGGAATGAACCACTTAGCCTTGCAACATTTAACCCTGCTTCGATCATTTCCGGTTGATGAGGCTCAAGGCAACGATCACATAACACATCTCCTTTCACTTTGAATGCCACATTGCCAGTCCACATTAACATGACTGATTCCTACAAACGTATAACCTCTGAGCTCATATGTCGAAGAGAAGGGTGTTAAGCTAAGAGAAGGTGTCTTCTCTACCACCAAACAGATATACATTTACAGAGACCTCTCATTGTGCTTTAGAATATTGCATGGTCAAACACTCATCCATATATGTTCGTTCTGGGACAGAACGAAACCAAAGGTAGTTTCCTCGGCCATTACTAGGCGAGAAGCCCTTGTGGTTTTGAGGTTTTTCATAACAAAGACACCACTGCACAATATAGTGAATCGGGAGTTAATCCCCAATTAATCAACAAGTAGTCCCTCATTATTATTCGTCTCAATATCTCTGTCTTCAAACATCTTCAATCTTTGAACATGTAAATTAGTTCGAAGTGGTTTTCAAATAGGAATCAAACAAATTCGATACCTGGTTCCTTCGAAATCCAATCATCGATAAAAATGATGTAATTAGGTGATTGTTTTTCGATTCATTCATTTTTCTTTACCAAAATATCTTCGAGAGATATATATTTTCAAAATATTCTTTTAGTGAATACGGAATCATTTAAACCACTTTTTGAATATTTCTCAAATAATTTTTAAAGAGTATCTTCGGAGAAAAAAGGATTATAGAAATCATTCTCATTTTATTCAAAATTAACTTCCGTATTCAACGAGTGCTATGGGTGGAATAACGGTGAGATCACCTTTTAAATTCCACGAATAGGACAAGTTCCCTCTTCGGATTTTAATAATGAGTATAAGAAGATTATCCAAGTTGAGCATCCGGGCTTTCCTTTCGATATGTTCCACCCCTCGCCTAAAAGAGAAAACTGAGGCCATGTAAGTTTAGGGCACTGGTTGCTCCATCTGTAATCTTAGTTACACACCTTGTTTTTACATTTAGATCTCACAGGCGGGACAAATGTACTAGTCATTTCCGCATACTCATTTTCTCCTTTTAAATCACTTAACTATTTGTTTAACCATCTTTGAATAATGTTAAATTGTGCAAATTTCTTTTGAAATGGTTTATTATTTACATAAAAACATTTACTAAGGATTTGGGAAACAATTGTTAAGTTTCAACCTTTAATTCAAAAGTAATTGAAAAGCGTTGCGAAAAGTGTTGGAAATAGTGTCACAAAAAGTACTCTAAAAGCTATATTCTTCAAAACAACTTTTATATCATTTAGAAAACCATTTTTTCAACTTAAATCACTTTTAAAACATTTTAAAAGACTTTTAGAATTTATTTCATATTTTTAAAACATTAATTTCATCAATTTCCAACTTTGGTCATTTAGTGCAAAAATTAGATTTTTCTTGAAAATTGATTTTGTCGTATTTCAAAATATACAAGTTGAAATCTTTATTTTCCTTTTTTATATGAAAGATATGGATATAAGGATTCGGAAAATTCTTACTTCAAAAAATTCCGAACTATATTTCACTTCGTATGTTCGTTAGAACTTTTGACGCGTAAACATGAACTACCGTTATGCGACGCGTCAAATTTTAGGCGTATTTTGAGATTCATATCCAAACTTTGCCGAGACAAGTTTAAACACTTAGGAATCATTTCTAAAGCATATTCAAACATTTTTCAAATGTATAAATGATTCCATATCACATTTCATTTCTTTTGGAAAGTGATTTCCATATGATTATACGTCGTGTAAATCCGTGACTTGTTTCAACATATATATTCAATATACAACTAATAAACAACCAAAACAATGGTTATAACCATTTTAACATATTCTAACATGTCATATGAACTTGCAAATTAATTTAACAACTTTCTTGTTATAATGTCACATGATTTTCATTTATGTACATATTTGCTTACTAACTTTTGCAAATGACTTAAAGGTGGTTGCTTTCTTTTTCAAACACTTACCAAACATCATTATTAACATCCAAACTACATATATAACTTTCAAAACATCATATAAACATTTCCTACTTAATAATTTAGAGTTCTCACTTTGTTTGGTTTTGGCGAACGGAAAATCGGCTATAGCTTCGCTACTCGACGTTTTTAACTTATGATTCCTTGAACGCTTAGACTTGGATGGCTCGACTTGGCTTGGGGAAGGCTAGGGGTGCTCGGCCAAAATGGAGGAAGGGGGCGTGAGTAGTAGAAGAGGAAAGGAGACGTTTTGAAGATGTTATGGCCGAGAGAAGAAGAGGTAAAATGTTGAGAAAAGAGGAGTTTGATTTGAAGAGGATGAACATTGATTTCTTTTGAATATTTTGTAAATATTTTGACATTATTTCTTTCTAATTTTTTTGTTAAGGTTGGAAGCCATTAAAAGAGGTAAGAAGAAGCTTGAAATTTTGAGAAGAAGAAGTGTGGAAGGAAGTGAGAAAGTCGGTGTGTATTTATAGAAATTTTTTTGGATAAAAATATTATATTTGCATAAGACCAAAATACCTTTTACTTACTTTTATAGTAATCTTATTTTTCAACACTTAACGTCACCTTTCAAATCATTACATTATGTCCTTATCACTTAAAGAGTAAGAAAACATAAAGTAATAATGATGTTTCTTTTGATTTGACATGTTTTGCTTTTATTAGTTTACCTTTTCTAATTATATTCTAGAATTTCCTAATTGTGTTTTAATAAAAGTAAACCTAATTAGCAACTTAATTAATAGTTACTATATTTATATAAGTGTACATAATATTAAAATAAAGGTGCAACAACGTTGCGACAACTTTAAATCGACAAAACGTTGATTTTTGACAAAATGTTTTACGGTCATATTTTGACGTTTTAGTCAATCTATTTATTTATGTAAACCAAATTTAAAAATAAATTTGTATTATGTTATTTAAAAATATAAACACTCATAAATAAATTAAAATAATTTATTAAACCATTTAAACTTTCTTTTCTGAAATTAGGATTATGTCAATTTTTTCGATATAAGCAAATGTTATTATTCTTATGTATATTTCTATTTCCAAATCCTATCTAATATTATTTGAATCATAAAACCTTTTATTTTTATACTTAAAATCAATTTATATATTATTGTAACGCCCCACCTCTATACTCACAATAACAAAGAGTATTAAAAGAAATACTGTCTGTTATTATGAAGAATAAGGCTGGATAGGAGCGGCCATCCGTAGTTGGCCTTACACTAGTATTGGTTACCTCGATAGGAGTGATATATATTTTTAAATTTTTCATCTCTTATTTATTCACTCCCATCGACATACCCAATTCCAGTATAAAACGAAATACGATGGTTCATAATGGTTTAGGACAATATATATAAAAACAACACAGATACACAAAGAATGCGGAACACAGATAAAATAAGAAATGTCTCATCTATATAACTGATGTCAGTTACAATACAGTTGACACAATACATATGATACAACTACAATTGTCGACTCTGGAAGTTATATATACACGTACATTATCAACTAATATACATGAATACATATCAACCTATACTATGACACGATTACTCCAAAAGATGTGAAAAGTCTTCATAGCTCAAACAGCAACTCAAAGCAAGAAATCTACAACCTGAAACAACTCGGGTCTGACCCGAGTATTACATTCAAAAGAAAATAATACACGGGTCAGTCTAATTCAAACTCGGTTATTAATGCATAGCAGCAATAATAATCAGATAATCAAATAGACGACAATCACATAAATCTCGTATATCTGATTCCTTGATAAAAGAATCGGATAACGACAGATATAACACTAAACAGTGTTAAACAATAAATCAGAAATCCAAAGCAGTTTAAACAATTGAAATGTCAATTTAAAAACATCAATGCTGATTGGCTGTAGTACACGCTAACGTGTACTGCCTCGCTAATACAGCCTACGAATTACGCAACAGGTCAATGAATCAAGAACAAAAGAAATATCAATTAAAATCTGTCAATTCTGTGTGGCTGCAGTACACGCACGCGTGTACTGCCTCGCTACAACAGAATATAAAGTCACCACAACTCCAAGTATTAACAGCAATTAATAAGTCGAAAATCAAAATATCCAACCCAGATTGGTCAGAGAAACCACAGTACAAAGTGGTGAAAGCAACTGAGATGGCAACATGAATCTACATCAAAGGGATGCCATCCAAAGATAACGAGTATGTGTACCCAAATAAGGCCACAACAACGACTAAATCATCTAAGCATAAGAATGCAAATAAATGTCATAGAGAAGGAATGTTTAGTATACATATAAATCAATTTCATATGTACAACAAACATAAAAGACTACTCAGCAATGCAAGTGGATGGCAGTCTCAAGCAACAACAACCATACATATTCGAACAGAGCAAATGTTCGAATAGAGCAAAGAAATGCCAAAGTGACAGTGGATCAATAAGCAAGGCTGCACAGTGAAATGAAACAGTGCATCCAGTAAAAGAGGCAACAAGTGATGTACAATGAATACATCATTAAAACAAGTCATAGAGCTTTCAACTTGAAGTCAACTTACATGCAACAGAGAAATGAATAATGCAAGCAAGACCAAAATGCAACTGCTCAAAACAGGTTAGCAAGTTGCAGGCACAAGTGATGAACCAGTTATGCAACTACATGTATTTGTATGTTGCAAACTCAAATAGGAATTTCATATACAGGAATGCAGCAGTGATGATGAAATGGAAACAACCTGAATGGTCGCGCTAAGTCATACTAGCCTTAAACAAGTGCATATAACCAACAGCATAACTCAAGTAAAGGTCGGGTCAGAGTGAAAGTATGAAGGTAGAGACCCGAAAATAGTGACATGATCAGAGATGCAGACTGATGCACATTAAGTAAAGAACTCAACCAATGAACATAGAGACTACACAAAATATCATGTACACATGAATGCCCATACTTCAAGACCTTCAAAGTTCAGAGAAACTCAAACATAACCGAGTGAATGCAAATGCAAATGAAACAAGTATGCACTTGACAAAGTTCAGAACTCATCAGCTACAACCATTTTCAAACTGAACCAGTGACGATCAGTATGCAAGTGGAGACCAGAGAAGTGGCCACTTTGAGATACAGATCCCTAATTTAACTTAAATGGTCCAGACAACAACAGATCTCAATGCAACCCAGTGGCAACCCCAAGATGCAGACGTAAACAACATCAAAGAAACGAAAATGCAACCTGAATTCTACCCCAAACTAAATGCCAAGCTCGGTGAAACTCAAGAAAGTACCCAACTAATACAACATGAATGAAGATACAGTGATGCAAGTACGCAGTTAAACAGCACAATCAAACTGCATCCAGACCAACATGACCAAGAGAATGAAGATAAAAAATGACCAGACCATTACGCAAAAGTAAGCAGTGACAATTAACAACCATGAATAGTAGGTGCTCGACAAAGTACAAACTGGAATGGCCAGAGTCGAGGCATAAAACTGCTCAAGCAAAATGCACAGTGGACAATACGAGTTATACATGAAAACACTGAATGCACTAGCGACTGAAACTATCTCGTGGTAACTGAAAGAAAATGCAACCCAATGATAAGCTACCCAGACTAGTGGCAAGTGGTAAAGTAAATGTCAAGGCCAAAGTCAAGACTGATGTCGACATAAAAATGCTCAAGGTCGACTGTAATTCAATTAATCAAGTGAAACGAAACAGCAATAAGACCAAGCACAACAGGGATGTAACATCACTGATACACTATCCAAGTTCAACATCACAATGCCGAGCAATAGAGCTACAAAGAAAACAAAACTGCAGAGAAGTCACAGTCGAAATGAAATCATACAAAATCAGGGAATTGTAGTTTCGAGTCAAAACAAAGCCGAGCTCAAGCTCAAAGAAGACAACCATAACATGAAAAGAATGAAAGGCAGTGAAATCATCAACATCGAACAATAATCACGTAATCATAGCAAATCAATTCGAATGGCAGAGGTAAATCAAGAACCTCGAATTAAGTTCAACAATAGAGCGAATAGATGTGAGTGAAAAAGATCACTCACCTTTTGCCTGGCTTGAATTGGACAGCGCTTTCGAATAGACGAAGGGTCGAAGCCGAGGTCCTCAAGAGACGAACGATCGTCGAAGCAAGGGAACGAGAATCATCTTCTCGATCGAACAACAAAGACGGCATCTTCGATTTCTGAAAACCCTAGTTTGAAAAAGGGGAAAAACAAGAGGAGGCCGCCATTCTTTCGTTTATTTGTTTTAGGGTTGTGATCGAGCAAATGAACCAAGGGAAAACGGGTCGAACTGATATTTAGAGGGGAATGGCATCTACCTAGATAGGTAACACAACCCAATACAACCGTGGGCTACAATAATTTTTAAAGTCCACAATTTAACAATTTTATTAAAAGAGATTTTATACCGACTCAAAACTTCAAATAACAAACAGCTAGGAAAATTAATCGTCTAGAGACGATAATCAATTGGTACGAAATCTCAGGTTGTTACAGACTCCCCTCCTTATAGAAATTGCGTCCCCGCAATTTTCATAATTAAGGTCATCACTAACAATAAATTTTCTAACATAAATTGGTAAAGCTAGAAAAATAAAAGTCGGGAATACAAACGCCAAAGAAATCTTTTATTTTCAATAAGAGAAATTAACAAATTCTCAACAAAATCTAATCATCAAATAGATAATCAGAAAACATCAAAACTGGATAAATGCAATTGTCAGCAATATTCAATTATCAATTAGATAATTAGAATACAGAAATCACAAAACATCAATTTAATATAATCAACATAATCTAGAATCAGTTAGAGACTAGAAAATCTTACAATCAGCAAAATTAGCAACTGCCTAATTATCAAAACGATAATCAGAAATCCCAAATCAACAATTATTCAATTATCAAAAACGATAATTAAATCTCAAATTAACAAATATTCAATTATCAAAAACGATAATCGAATCTCAAATCAACAAATATTCGATTATCAAAAACGATAATCGAATCTCAAATCAACAAATATTCAATTATCAAAGGTGATAATCGAATCTCAAATCAACAAATATTCAATTATCAAAAACGATAATTGAATCGAATCTCAAAACAACAAATATTCAATTATCAAAAACGATAATCGAATCTCAAATCAACAAATATTCAATTATCAAAAACGATAATTGAATCTCAAATCAACAAATATTCAATTATCAAAGGTGATAATCGAATCAAATCTCAAATCAACAAATATTCAATTATCAAAAACGATAATCAAATCTCAAATCAACAAATATTCAATTATCAAAAACGATAATCGAATCTCAAATCAACAAATATTCAATTATCAAAAACGATAATCGAATCTCAAATCAACAAATATTCAATTATCAAAAACGATAATCGAATCAAATCTCAAATCAACAAATATTCAATACAGTATACATGTACACATACTCTCATGGAATTAACTCATTTTAATTCCATAGTTCAGCTTTAAATCTCGATTTATCAATTTAATTTGGTCATATCTCTTTGCCATTGAACACCATGTGTGCATTGTAAGGGACTCAATTTTGTTAACCCCTACACAAAGGCCTATAGGACTTAAACAAGTCATGCACATACCCATCATACTCCTTATGATGAATAGATCAAGGCTTCTCTCCTAGATTAGTTTTATAATCTAGTGACCAGTCTCATCTCTTATTTCAGAAAGATTTATTAACTCATGGAATGCTTTTACATTCCTTCTTTCCCTTTTTCCCTCAATCAGAGAGAATTAAACTCTCTCATGGATTTCACTGACCATGACTTCATAAATGAAAATAATGTTTTATTTCATTTTTTTTCCAGTTGTCTCATTCGAAATTTATTTTATCACTTGCATATCTCCTATATTCAAGAATGTCATGATCTCTTAAACAAATCCAGTAGAATTCTATAAAAATTCTTATACTCAATTCTATTGTGAACATAGGGTAAGGTTTTTAGAGAAAAACCCATAAAACATTTTAGCTTTAGATCTGAACAAATCAGCACATAAATAATTTATTGCATTGTTCATCTCCAATTTAAAACAATCATACATAAGCATGAACCTCCTTTGTTCACACTGCCTAGCTTATTTTCC
Organism: Allium fistulosum; assembly: GCA_030737815.1. Lineage (NCBI taxonomy): Eukaryota > Viridiplantae > Streptophyta > Magnoliopsida > Asparagales > Amaryllidaceae > Allium > Allium fistulosum. Next base: position 1,287,293,864 of record CM060904.1, read on the forward strand.
AGTTCCATCTTACATTTTTATATGGTCCAAACTCTTGCCTTTGGACGCAAAGTGTGCATTGCAAAGGACTCAATTCTGTTAACCTTTGCACAGAGGCCTCCAGGACTTGAACAAGTCATGCACATACCCATCATCCACCTGATGATGAGTAGATCAAGGCACCTCTCCTAAATTACTTGGTAATTTAGAGACCATACATATTTATTCATTTAAGGAATTTTCCTTTTTAACTCCAGAAATACTCTTGTAATCCTTTCTTCATTTCATAAGTAGGGAATTTAATTTCCTTAAAAATCATATCTAAACATACCAACTTTCATGCCAAATTTTACAACCCATTTCAAAGTCATTTCTGCTTGATCGCACTTTTTTTTAATATTGCTCTGTTCATATCAATTTTTAAATGAACTAGACATGAGCATAAACCTCTTTGTTCATACTGCCTAATCCATTATTATTATTCAATACCATATTTCTCAGTAAATTTATCAAATTATTTTCTTATAAAAACTGAGTCATAAACTCATTTCTGTAATCAGGTTATATGATTGATTAAACAATTTTTAAAACAAAATTAGTCAATGCCAAAAGCAAATCAAAACAGTAACCAAAAATTCAATTAAAATGTCATTCATGATCATCATATATTTATTCAGAGAAATAAAGATTAACAGAAATCATAAGATGATTTTCATATAAAATAACTGGCTGCCCTTACTTGGGTCTTAATGCCATAAATCTCATAAGTGATTATCACTTACTTTCCTCTTCTTTTGAAAGTGCAAACTGTTAGAAATTTTATAAAACAATTTTCATTTTAAAACGATTTTCAATTACGTGATTAAAGCAGCAATATTAGTAACAATTTTGATAAGGAAATTGTACTTCTCAAAATACCGTAAAAACGGGTCACAAATCAGCATTGCGGTATAACCGCTTGAAAATCCACTTTTAAAATTTGACGGTTACTAAAGCCAAAGCGACAGTAATTTTTAAATGTCAAAATCTCATCAAAATAATTTACACCACAATGTAACACCAGTGAATTTTCATTCATAAAAATTTTCAACTAAACATCGTGCTTCAAAATATAGCACTAGTGTAAAAATCCCGTTATAAAGGTAACGGCAACAAAATACGTTTCATAACCAAGCATCGGTTCAACGTAAAATTAATGCAGTAACGTGTAACTCAAATTTGCACGTACTACAAAATGAACAAAGAAATCATTCGAATATATCTTCAATGAAGATAATTCAAAACAGCAAAAATCTAATCAACATGTGATTATCCTAAAAGAAAATCAGCAAAAATCTCAACAAGAATCACATAACTGCAATCATTTCGAATCCTCAATTCGGATTCGAAATTCTCAAAGAAACAAAATAAACACAGCTATGTAAACAGCAAATAAAATTTATTTCAATTTCATATTTTGATTTTTAAATCAAAAAGATTATCAGTTGTACTTAGCGAAGACAGTTTCACTATTTCCGCTACACACTCTGATAAACAAGACACAATTTAATCAAATCAACAAAACACAGTTTCACTTTTACTTTTAAATAAAGATATTTAAAATTTTCATCATAATTTCAAAACTTTAGTTTTGACTCAAAACACGAAGAAAACATCGACAAATAGTTGTAACACATGTTCCATCTAAGTTATGTTTTATATTATGTCCATAAACCCCAAGCTCTGATACCAACTGTAACGCCCCACCTCTATACTCACAATAGCAAAGAGTATTAAAAGAAATACTGTCTGTTATTATGAAGAATAAGGCTGGATAGGAGCGGCCATCCGTAGTTGGCCTTACACTAGTATTGGTTACCTCGATAGGAGTGATATATATTTTTAAATTTTTCATCTCTTATTTATTCACTCCCATCGACATACCCAATTCCAGTATAAAACGAACTACGATGGTTCATAATGGTTTAGGACAATATATATAAAAACAACACAGATACACAAAGAATGCGGAACATAGATAAAATAAGAAATGTCTCATCTATATAACTGATGTCAGTTACAATACAGTTGACACAATACATATGATACAACTACAATTGTCGACTCTGGAAGTTATATATACACGTACATTATCAACTAATATACATGAATACATATCAACCTATACTATGACACGATTACTCCAAAAGATGTGAAAAGTCTTCATAGCTCAAACAGCAACTCAAAGCAGGAAATCTACAACCTGAAACAACTCGGGTCTGACCCGAGTATTACATTCAAAAGAAAATAATACACGGGTCAGTCTAATTCAAACTCAGTTATTAGTGCATAGCAGCAATAATAATCAGATAATCAAATAGACGACAATCACAGAAATCTCGTATATCCGATTCCTTGATAAAAGAATCGGATAACGACAGATATAACACTAAACAGTGTTAAACAATAAATCAGAAATCCAAAGCAGTTTAAACAATTGAAATGTCAATTTAAAAACATCAATGTTGATTGGCTGTAGTACACGCTAACGTGTACTGCCTCGCCAATACAGCCTACGAATTACGCAACAGGTCAATGAATCAAGAACAAAAGAAATATCAATTAAAATCTGTCAATTCTGTGTGGCTGTAGTACACGCACGCGTGTACTGCCTCGCTACAACAGAATATAGAGTCACCACAACTCCAAGTATTAACAGCAATTAATAAGTCGAAAATCAAAATATCCAACCCATATTGGTCAGAGAAACCACAGTACAAAGTGGTGAAAGCAACTGAGATGGCAACATGAATCTACATCAAAGGGATGCCATCCAAAGATAACGAGTATGTGTACCCAAATAAGGCCACAACAATGACTAAATCATCTATGCATAAGAATGCAAATAAATGTCATAGAGAAGGAATGTTTAGTATACATATAAATCAATTTCATATGTACAACAAACATAAAAGACTACTCAGCAATGCAAGTGGATGGCAGTCTCAAGCAACAACAACCATACATATTCGAACAGAGCAAATGTTCGAATAGAGCAAAGAAATGCCAAAGTGACAGTGGATCAATAAGCAAGGCTACACAGTGAAATGAAACAGTGCATCCAGTAAAAGAGGTAACAAGTGATGTACAATGAATACATCATTAAAACAAGTCATAGAGCTTTCAATATGAAGTCAACTTACATGCAACAGAGAAATGAATAATGCAAGCAAGACCAAAATGCAACTGCTCAAGACAGGTTAGCAAGTTGCAGGCACAAGTGATGAACTAGTTATGCAACTACATGTATTTGTATGTTGCAAACTCAAATAGGAATTTCATATACTGGAATGCAGCAGTGATGATGAAATGGAAACAACCTGAATGGTCGCGCTAGGTCATACTAGCCTTAAACAAGTGCATATAACCAACAGCATAACTCAAGTAAAGGTCGGGTCAGAGTGAAAGTATGAAGGTAGAGACCCGAAAATAGTGACATGATCAGAGATGCAGACTCATGCACATTAAGTAAAGAACTCGACCAATGAACAAAGAGACTACACAAAATATCATGTACACATGAATGTCCATACTTCAAGACCTTCAAAGTTCAGAGAAACTCAAACATAACCGAGTGAATGCAAATGCAAATGAAACAAGTATGCACTTGACAAAGTTCAGAACTCATCAGCTACAACCATTTTCAAACTGAACCAGTGACGATCAGTATGCAAGTGGAGACCAGAGAAGTGGCCACTTTGAGATACAGATCCCTAATTTAACTTAAATGGTCTAGACAACAACAGATCTCAATGCAACCCAGTGGCAACCCCAAGATGCAGACGTAAACAACATCAAAGAAACGAAAATGCAACCTGAATTCTACCCCAAACTAAATGCCAAGCTCGGTGAAACTCAAGAAAGTACCCAACTAATACAACATGAATGAAGATACAGTGATGCAAGTACGCAGTTAAACAGCACAATCAAATTGCATCCAGACCAACATGACCAAGAGAATGAAGATACAAAATGACCAGACCATTAAGTAAATGTAAGCAGTGACAATTACCAACCATGAATAGTAGGTGCTCGACAAAGTACAAACTGGAATGGCCAGAGTCGAGGCATAAAACTGCTCAAGCAAAATGCACAGTGGACAATACGAGTTATACATGAAAACACTGAATGCACTAGCGACTGAAACTATCTCGTGGTAACTAAAAGCAAATGCAACCCAGTGATAAGCTACCTAGACTAGTGGCAAGTGGTAAAGTAAATGTCAAGGCCAAAGTCAAGACTGATGTCGACATAAAAATGCTCAAGGTCGACTGTAATTCAATTAATCAAGTGAAACGAAACAGCAATAAGACCAAGCACAACAGGGATGTAACATCACTGATACACTATCCAAGTTCAACATCACAATGCCGAGCAATAGAGCTACAAAGAAAACAAAACTGCAGAGAAGTCACAGTCGAAATGAAATCATACAAAATCAGGGAATTGTAGTTTCGAGTCAAAACAAAGCCGAGCTCAAGCTCAAAGAAGACAACCATAACATGAAAAGAATGAAAGGCAGTGAAATCATCAACATCGAACAATAATCACGTAATCATAGCAAAACAATTCGAATGGCAGAGGTAAATCAAGAACCTCGAATTAAGTTCAACAATAGAGCGAATAGATGTGAGTGAAAAAGATCACTCACCTTTTGCCTGGCTCGAATTGGACAGCGCTTTCGAATAGACGAAGGGTCGAAGCCGAGGTCCTCAAGAGACGAACGATCGTCGAAGCAAGGGAACAAGAATCATCTTCTCGATCGAACAACAAAGACGGCATCTTCGATTTCTGAAAACCCTAGTTTGAAAAAGGGGAAAAACAAGAGGAGGCCGCCATTCTTTCGTTTATTTGTTTTAGGGTTGTGATCGAGCAAATGAACCAAGGGAAAATGGGTCGAACTGATATTTAGAGGGGAATGGCGTCTACCTAGATAGGTAACACAACCCAATACAACCGTGGGCTACAATAATTTTTAAAGTCCACAATTTAACAATTTTATTAAAAGAGATTTTATACCGACTCAAAACTTCAAATAACAAACAGCTAGGAAAATTAATCGTCTAGAGACGATAATCAATTGGTACGAAATCTCAGGTTGTTACAATTATATTTTGAAGCGGTTGAATTTTGGGTCGTTACACCTCCGATCGAGAACATTCCTTCGATACCATTCTATTGCTTTTGTGATTTGATTGGGTGCACCTTTGATTTGGGAGTGTGTCACAAGATGGGCGGTAGTAGCTGCTATGCGTTACCACCAGTCCAGATCCGCAAATGGTGTATCTACCTTGGCATTGCCTCGAGTGTCTTGTCGCATGCCCTATCGTGCCTTCTACGAGTTTGGTTTGTACCATACCTATGGATGCCTTATGATAGCCCTTGGGTTTATGGAGTAATTACGGTACTGTATAGACTATGGGAATATATAAAAATGTGTTAAGGGGGACATGGGTAACGCCTTAACGCTATTTTAACAGTTTACTTTACTATAGACATATTATAATAGCGTATATTACTACATAGTAGATAGTTCCACGGATCCTTAGAGGATGGGTATCCCAAACATCCTTTAAGTTACTTGTATTTTAGTTGACATTTCACTTGAGTTGAATTTACTATATAAGAATGTTAATCCTGACTCGAGTGTTTTGTGTTTTGCTTTATGCTCGGGTCAAATTGAGTGTCACAGCATTTGAGACTCACCTTTGGAGATTGGAGCTTTGCTTAAAGATCTGTTTGATCTATTCTGCTGTTTCAGTTGTTTTTTCAGACTTGTCATCTGTTCGTATTCGAGATTCATTTGTATTTGAGATTCTATTGTATTTTACTTTAAACTCTAATGTTTATATAGTAGCTTCATGAACTACTATTTATCTATTCCGCTGTTTATTATTGTAATACTCTGTGTTTGTGATTCTGTGATCGATTTATTTACTGTATATGCTGGGTTTTGCCAAATATACATTAAAAATCTGATATTTTGAGCAATTCAAGTCTGACATGTGCGGATGCGAATGGTTCGAAATACTAGGTCGTTACAACCCCCTAACCGTTTAAGTGGATGGATCTCCTTATCATTTTTCCTAGAAGAACAAAATGAGTTTATACATACAGTACAACATCACTGATGGTACCTATACCATATAATCCCCGTGTTTCTCCTAGATATTCACCGAGTTAAAATCCTTCAGTGTTAATAGGGAATATTTCCCTACCACCGAAATTAAGAAGGATTACATATTTAGGCCAGGATTTGATAGTCGGTTATTTAACTATCAAATAAACAAACATTCAAAAGAAAGATTACATTTCCCACTAAAATCACTAAGCCTCGTTTAATTAAGTTTCCATTATTTTAAATCACTTTTCAAATACTTGGAAATCACTTCCATATATTTATCTCAATAGGATAATTATATTCACAAACCATTATATTTTCGATACTTAGAAAATATAACCATATACTTATCTCAATGATATAAGTATATTCATAAACCATTTTGCTTCCAAAACTTAGAAACTTGAAAACTCTTAGAAATAGATTTTTGTAAGTATCGTTCAATATCAATCATGGATCGCAATTTACTCAATGGTTGCATCGCTATCCCAGCAAATCCATAGTAAACCGTAGGAAATCCCCGCCCATCGAATTACGCCAAGAATATCAACCATCTTTTTCTAAATTTCTTTATCTTATAAATATTTCCAAATTTATTTATAAAGCTTCTTTATAAATCTTCAATCTAATTATAAACGTTCTTCATGACTCTCAAAACCCTATTTATAAAACTTCTCCTCTCAGATTTTAAAATTCATTTATAAATCCTTTTATTAATATCCAAAGCCATTTATAAAACTCTTCCCACATTTAATCCAACTCCTTAATAGAATCTTTAAGTCAATAAGGTCCTCTTGATAAACCATAAGTTATTTAAAATAGCTTTAAATAAAAAATTACTATTTAAACATGCTTCTATTTCATTTTAATCAAATCTTATTTAATATAATAACTTTAGAATCTATTTAATAATATATTAAACTAATTTCAAACACTAGTATTGTATTAATAAGTTAACTTCAAAACAATATTAATATAATAATTAATTAATTTTAAAAAATTATTAAAGCAATAATTAATTAACTTTAAACTGATATTAATATGATAATTAATTAACCTATAGTATAATTGAATAACTCAAATCAATATAATTAAATAACTTTAATTAAAAATTAAAGAATAGATAATTACTTTAAATAAATAATTAAAATATAATTAAAACATCTTTAAACAATAACTAAATAACTTTAAAATAATAAATAAACATTCATAAACAACATTTAAGAAATAACCTTTTAAAATCATATTAATAAAATAATTAACTTTAAATCATTATTAAAACAATTATAAATTATCTTTAAAGTATTATTATTAATAAGTTATTACCTTTTTAAATCTTATTACTAAATAATAATTATCTAAAACCTTATAATAAAATAATTCTTATTAAAATAGCTTTCAAATCAATAATTAGCTTTTCAAATTTTGAAGGAGGCTTAACGATCACCATGGTACTTAAACAAGTTACCATATTATTCAATTTAACTTTTCAAGCTAATAACAGATATTTACATAATCCACGACTATGTAAATAAATTCAACACATAACCATTATTGGTTAATATATCACTTATTCAAAGCGACCTATCAGTTTACGGTATATAATCAAATGTCCAAAACTGTAAAATAGCAGAATGAGGATTTATTCTGCTAATTAATTGTCAAATTAATTTAATTAGCGGAACGGTGTTTTATTCGGCTAAACAGATGTCCAATTACGATATTCGATTCAGTTTAACTCAACAGTATTTTATTTGGCCATATAAACATCAATACTTAAGGTATATAAATTTAAACGACATTATTATTAAAATAACGTGATTTAAAACCTATCTGTTTCCATATATCATAATTTATACTTTTCTAAAGCTATCAACAAATCACATAGCAATATTGTACTTGTCAATACGAGTACAATGCAAAAATCCGCAATTCAATCGGATAAAATATGAGCAAGATATTATATTTTGAATTTAAGTGCTTATATAAATAAATTTTAAACAAAATAAACTAAATTCCTCACCCAAATTCAAAAAGTGCTCCTCTTCCTCTTCTTCTTCTTTTGTTTCCATGCATGTAATCACCAAGGTCACGACATGCACGTGCACGCATCATCGCTCCCCTTCCGATGCTCCGATCCACCCATACTAGTGTTGCTAACCATGCTCGTCACCCTCGACAACTCACCAATGTTCCTCGACCACCATAGCACCAACCGACCATGCAACCATCGAAACGAGCTACAGGCTCCAAAAAATACGCGACCATGCTCAAGAAATCGCGACAAGTTTTTGCATGAAACTCCCCCAAATTTCACCACGATGAAGCATTCTCCAAGCCCTACAACACGTCACCCTCCATTTCGCGAATCGATGATTAAATCTCTGATAAAACTCAACCCTAGAAATCGACGAACGTCGATCATCGATGCAGAATAGCACCGAAACTTCACCAAAAATCCTATGCTTCGATACGAACCCAACAATGCATACACCGTCGATCCATTCTACTCGAATCGAGAGAAATTGATATTTAAAGATTATGAACAATATTATTCCCTTTCTAATTTTCGATAACTCGGTCGATAATCGACGTAATCAAGTGCCGTTAATTTTTAAAAATAACTGAGACTAAGACGGACAACTTTCATTTAGATCACTCGAGCTAAAACTAGATAGTTTGGGATATATTGATTTTTGAACGAGAGGAAGTGGAGTTGTTTCATTTCCAGGCAAACAAAATAAGAGAATAGGTAAACATGTGTGTATATATATATATATATATATGCATACATACTGCGACATGTTGATGAACGAGTGGACAAGGGGAAAAGTTGGTTGCTATTATCTTGGCTGGAAGGGAAAAAGGTGGACATAATGGTTGCTGCTGAGACAATAAGGTGGCTGAGGGAAAGTTGTGTACCGTGTACCTATATGTGTGTGTTTATTTTGAAATTGAATGGATTATGGCGTCCGGTTACACTACATCGCATCTGCATCCGAGATATAAACGATAGGAAATAATGTACGATTGCATATAACAATGTTACACGATCACAAAATAAAAATAAAACATACAAGTTATTAAATTCTACGAAGTTTCAAAATGCCAACGTTTGCCGTAAAATACGCCAAATGAAAATTCACTTATTTTCCAAATTAAAAATTATGGAAAAATTCTCAAAATTAAATTAAAAATACGTCATTAGAAATCAAGTCTAAATTTGAAACATAGATTTTATTACAATTTAATTCAAATCCGAATATTTAAACAAATTAAATATTCAAATCCGAAGACCCAAAAATACGGGTCGTTACATATTGGTCCTAGGTAAAAGAAAGGGGATGGGTTTGAAACCAGCCCTTTCGAAGCCATCGTCTCTGAAACCATTTCAAAAGCAATTAAACTACTCTTTTGAAAGCATGAGAAGGCGGCTTTAGAGTATAAAAGTGAAAGCACCCTTTCAAAAGCATTAATTCGAAAGGTTTGAATGTGGCAGCATGGGTTTTGTCCTTTCGAAAGTTCTTTTACAACACAAAGGCGGCAACCCATTTAAAAGCTCTTTTATACAAACAAATCAATTTGATTAAGTCGAAAGCTAACTCCAACAAAGCATCGTTTATAAACGAAAACAGTTTGTAGTTAATAAGAGTGGCTTCTACCCCTTCGAAAGCATAGTTTCGATGTATACCTTCCGCCTTTCTCCAATTCACTGCGTGTCAATTATTTGATACCATGTGCATTGGTTTCGACTTGGCCATGGGTGAAGGTATGGCGTCGAAAGCTACTGATGGTGTAACGACCCGACTTTCCAGTCCCGGAAAATCGAACCATTTGTGTTAAAGAAGAAGAGGTAGAAGAAGAAGAAACAGAAAATCAACAACAGAATCTCACATCGCAGCGGAATAAAATATAATATATACAAAACAGATCTTTACTCAAACAGAAAAATATATCTGTTTATACAATATATTTACAGAATACATCATCAGAGTTCATCACATCAATGATATACATCCAAATACACAGCGGAACAATAAACAAATACGGAAGTACGTATCGCCATCTAGCTCGTCTCCTGAGCTCTACAGCTACAATCTGAACCTGTTTATCTCGGTCTGACCCGAGCATCATATAAAACAATACCCGAGTCAGTCTGGAAAACCAGCGTGAGAAAATCACACTCAATTGATTATTAAAGTTTCAAAAATCCTTTTGAAAACAAAAGCATCTCGTAAGACCACGCCACAAATAAACATGTCGGGTTTTTACCTTACGATAGCTAAAACACTTTTTATAAAATCCTCTAATATTATAATAGTGTCTATTTACAAATACTTATTAAAATAGCTGAAATTGTTACATGATTAAATTCCAGCATACTAGCCACAAAGTGGGTAATACAAACAAAACTCGTACAAGGCACGTAGGGAGAATGGATTTCCAACGAATGACTAGGCACTGGGGTACCACCTGTCACAGTACGTGGCCTAGATCACAGTACCGAGGAGTACGCCCGCTCCCCTGCAACACAAGACCGGAATCATCCCTTACTGGATAATTCCAAATAAAATCACCCCACGGTTGGGATCAGCAACCGCACCACTAAGCCGAAATAAAAGGGACATCTAGACAGGGATGACTTTACTCTCAAGTGGGTGCTACCCACGAAGCCTTGCTGCATAACCCCTGATTTTCAGTCATTCCCGGTTGATGAGGCTCGAGGCTAAACGATACCTTTTTCAGAACATATCCCTTAGAATGCCCATCGTCCACCTGACGATGTCACGAAAGCATTCGTCCATACAAGTCCGTCCCGGGTCCGAACGGAACCGAAGGCACTATTCCTACTACATCCATTTTGGAAATATCCTCAGGATTAGTAGCGACTATCCCTTGCACTTCACAGCTCCATCTTCGACTACGAACACGTTACACGAAACGTACAAACCGAATCGAAGTGGTATTCGAGTCTCCAGACCTAGAATCCCGGTATACGGAAACTCGATCCCGGTCTCTTCGAAACGATCAGCGCATTTGGCCAATATTGATAGTCGGTTATTTAACTATCAATTAACATCCACAAGCAACCATCACACAATAAATAATTTCCCACATTATTTATTTGCCCAAATATCTTTCCAAGATATATTTCAAAATTTTCAAAGCTCATTTGAAAACAATTTCAAACAGTTTCCGCTTACGGAATACATTTCCAAATATTTATTTCCTCTGAAACACCAAGTACAAAACACTTTTAGATTTTAAAATAATTTAAAAACACTTTATTTTAAATATATCTTATAACATTGAAATCAAACTACTTTAATACTTTATTAAAAATATATACTTTAAAATAAACCACTTTATAATATAAACTAAATTTCCTCTTTAAAACATAATAGCAAATCTCTTTTATATAATTACTACAATAATAGATTTTTGAAAATACTTACTTAGGAAATTAACATTTAGAAATAATCAATTTTCTAAAACATGCTTTTAAAAACACAATTAGAACCTTTAACTTATATTAAAAATTACTTTGAAAACGTACTTGGCTATTCAGAGAAATACACTTCTCATTCCCATCTTTTAAAAATAAATCAACATTTATTTTTAAACCAATTCATATTCCTTTATAAATTCCCACCTTGAATTTATATTTCAAATATCCTCTGATATTCCATTTCACTTTATAAACCCAGTTTATATCTCCAAAATCTCATTTCTCTTAAATTTCAAATCCCAAAATATTTAAATCAATTTACAATTAATTTTCCAATTTATTTTACTTTGAAATAAATTTCCTTACTAAATCCATTTATTTCCAAATTCATTAACTTCCAGATTTTATTTCTCATTATTATTTAAAATCTTTAAACTGAACACAAGTTTCAGATTTCCCAAATTACTTCTTCCTTTTTAATTACATCTAAACATTTAATTAAAATAAATTATTTATTTCTTTAAATAATATCACATCAGTTTTCTTTAAATTCAATATTTCTCTGTTTATTCAAAATTCTTCCTTTCCATATTTAATTTATTCGAATTCACTAGAATTACTTAACTTAAATTTTATTCTTTATTTCTTTCCAAAAATCCAATTCAATTGCTTTGATAACTCATTATACTGGGAAATTCAATCCAACCAGATTATCCAATATAAATCATCACAGGATATCAACAATCAGATCACAGAATATTTAAACAAAATTAAATATTTTGAGGAATCCAGTTGGATCCCTCCAACCTGTTTCCCTGCATCCACAGACGTTAGCACAATACCAATTCCACTTCGAGGTGGAATATCGCGGTATATGGATTTATAAAATATCATCCGCTATTATGCGGCGCATAGGGTCTCATCCGCTATATAAATGCGGGAATATCAACAACTCAAATATATACATATGCCAATATGTATATATTGGTATATACTACTATATATATCACATCAAATCAAATCAATCATCCAATAAATTATTTAAATCTAACCATTTAAATTTAAATTTAACTGAGTGAGATTAACTCACCTTTGATTTTGTTTTGCCACCCACTTCGATGTTGCTTGGGTTTCCCGATATTGACCTTGAATAAACATTTATATGATTTTATCAATATTTGAACTAATTGAACAAATAAATTCCCATTTTATAATTTAATTAACTATTAGTTTAGTTTTGAAATAATTTCCTTTAGCAACTCCTAAAGAAACATCGAGGTAATTACACAGATAAATTACTTTATAACCTACTGTTATGATCCCTTTTCTGTTATAATCTCTATACTTATTTTAATTAATATTTTCTCAATTCGAATATCATTTTTAAGTATAACCGAAAAGATGAAAAAGAACGAATACCTCACTGCTACTAATCTATCTCGATCTCGACGGCTGCCCAAATCAATGACGAAGTCCACCAATACCATCCTCTCATTCTCGTGCTCAAGAACGAGCTCTGATGCTGCTGTCAACCTTCGTCTCTCAGTCACTCGCACGTGACGTTTCCCCCATTCAAGTTCGAGCTCCGATCCTCCACTCGCGCGGCCGCCTTGTGCTCGAGAACAGCACGTCGCGATTTCCCTCCTTACCCTCGAACTGCTGAGGCTCGCACACGGCCGACCCCCTTACTCTCCGAGTCGAATTAGCAGTAGCAGTAAAAAGAGATTGTAGTAGAACTTCAAATCGCAGTAGAAAATATCGTGTAGGAGACGAGGAGGAGCCGCCGATGGCTGATGGAATAGTCGAGTATGCAGTGACGATATTTTCGAAGGCGTTGATTTTGAAATCCCAGTTTCAATTTTTTTCAATTTTTTTTTCGAACTGATTTTAAAGAGGAGGCTCGGCGTTGATCAAAAAGAGCAGCCATAATATATTTTTATTTTAGCCTGGAGGTTGAGTTCCTTCTTTGAGAAGACGAGTGGAAGTATCGGCCCTATAAAAAAAACGATGTACGAAGATATTCTTCGCGTACAAAATATCTCTGGCTACAGTAAATTCGAAATGATAGGAAAGCGGCTGATGTTTTACAGAAGAAGATGGCTTGCTCTGGAAGACAAAACAAACTATATTATATTTACTTTTATTTTTATTAAAATGATTTATTATCTCTAGACGTTTCCACTTCGTACAATTACCCGATAACTCCAAAAATTACAAAACTTGAAATCCGGTAATAATACAATATTACGGATCCAATGGAACTGGTTTCGTCGAATTCCGAGACTGTGCCTCGGAAGGCTATTTTTAAATTCAATTTAAACGATATATTTTTAAAACTGAAAAAAATACCTTGAAATTCCATTTTGAAAGTTCTATCATCTTCAGTATTATTAGTATGAATTTTACGAGTTTCCAAAATATTTTTAATTAGCTTAGAATACCAGATTTACTATTTTATCCAACTTCAAATAATTTAATTTAATAATTAAATCACCCAATAAACAACGATATTTGAAATTTAAGTTAATAATTAATCTCTGAATATTTAAAATTAATTAAATATTCTACTTTCAAATATTCGAAAATTCCGGGTCGTCACATTCCTCCCCCCTTAAAAGAATTTCGTCCCCGAAATTACCAGTTAAGAGGAATGATTCAATCCCCGTTAACTATTTCCCAATTCAAACCGTTTTAACAATACCCAAACAATCTTTTATTAATGATACACTAATCATCTTTTAACTTCCCAAACTTATTCATAAGTTCAACCCATATCACCTACTTATCAATTCAAATTTACATTTGAATTTAAATTTTGAATTCTCAAAATTTTCTCAAAATTTTCTAACTCTCTAAATTTCCGAAAAATTTCGCCAGCGTCTCCTTTGCGCGGCTAGCTCGGTACTACTACAAAATGGCTCTACGGCCTCCCAATCTCAAAAAGAAAACAAAAAGCCAAGTGGCTGGATCCAAAACCCAATCAAATTTCATATAGAAATTCAAATACATACCTTTTTGTCGGGCCATTAAATTTATCTTCTAAAATCAAAAATCCCAATTATCCTTTGCTTTTATACACCTGTATATCCTACTAAGCAATAATATTCAATCACAATTCCAAAGTCATTTTATACCTTCCTTTACAAATTTACAATATTTGTTTTACTTAAGCCCGTACGATGCACATATATCATCCGTACGCAATATCACATTCGATCGCTCAATTGATCACACAATTTCACTTCCGAACTAGTATCGTCCACCCGATTTCCTAGTGCGGACTCAGATCTGGTTTCTTGATCAGAAACCGTCATTCTCCTTGCATAGCCGTAAACTATGATAGAGAATATCCAGAATCAATCAACAATCCATATCAAGGTTCGCCGTCGAAAATCAAGTAGGAAAATTCCAACTCGGATCGATATATCTATCTCGAAATTCTGTGCTCGAATCCGGATCAAATAGCTATGCGAATAAAATAATATACGTATATCTTACGTATAAATTCCAATTGATTACCAATTATATCAATTTCCTTTTTATTCACATTCAGTTTGATTTTTATCCACTTTCCACAATTATCCCATTTCACAACTTCCAATCTAACCCTTTATGCAATTATCCCCTTAGAATAATTCCCTCAATATCAACTTCAAATTTTAATCGTCGTTCAATTATTCACCTAGAATAATTTTCCTCAATACCAAATTTCTTAAGAATCTCACCATTCACTTCTTAAGTTCAATATAAGTGCTTTATATACTTCTTATATTCATTTCACTTCACTACTGAAGTTTATATTCATTTTTAATCACCTTTGTCTTTACAATTCTATTTGTTTTCAATTTGGCTTCCACTCGAATATTTAATTAGTTGCACCTACTAATTAATTTAAATTTTAATTAAAGGTTTATTTGCAACTTTACTTTCTTAAGTTCCTTCGATTGCACTTACTTTACATTCATAATTAAAATAGATTCCAATTATTCAGTTTCAATTCCATTTGCTTAGCAAATTTAAATCATTTATTGTTAATGAACATTTTCAAACATTTGCAAAAATTTCAAAAATTTTCTAACTCCCAAAATTTACGAAAAATTTTGGCAAAGTCTCCCTTGTACGAAGGGACTTCTGCGATATCGCAGGATGCACAAATATATATATACATCGGCCTCAGGCCGGAAATCACAATATATAACAATATAAATAGTTCATATATCCTATTTGAATTTTTGCGTAGGCGTACCTTTATTTTAGCATTTTTAAGCAAGCGGCTATTTACTTACGCAATTAACGCAGTCAAAATCAGCCAAGCGGCTTCCCTGAACCTGTACTAACTCAATTTAAACAGTTAAGTGACAATATACAAAATTTATAGCATTTCAATAGCTAAATCATGGGTTTTACAAGTCATACTTGCCAAATAACACTTAAAAGTAATTTATAAAGTTTCAACCACCAATTTAATTGTTTTCACTCGCTTCCAACCAATTTTAATGTCATTCCATTCAATTCCATTGGTTCACAATTCAATTCCTTATATCCAATTTATTTGAATCCAAACGAACTTATATTTATTACAATTGATTCAAAAACCAATTATATTTACTTCCATTAATTCATAGAATTTTATTCGATTTCATTTTAATTGATTTATTCAATTTATTTTACATTCCATAATCATATTCAATTTATTTAAATTCATTTATTAATCTTGGAACATTCCATAATATTTACATCAAATATTCGTTTCATAATTCATTTACAAGCAAAATACTTGTCACATCAAATTTATATCTGACTTGCATTTAACCAATTCAGGTTCATCTCCATATTTCATTTATCAATTCATCATCTATTTATATTTCAATACTTGGTTTTTAATTCCAAATATCACTTCATTTAATTTCCTTAAGTTAAATTTATTTTATAATTCAAGTTTGAATTTTTCGTTTATTTTCCACTTCATCCAAAATATTTATTTTGGGGTTTCCATCCCACTTTCAGTTTTATATGTCACAACTTATGATTTTACACATTTCCATGGATTTTTAATTCTTTCACAAGTATTCTAATTTATTTATTCCAATCTAATTCCTTATCCAATTTATTTAGGTAAGAATCCAATTCCATTTAATAACTCAACTGGATTTTTATTTTCTTCCAATTCAACTTAACTCAGATTTATTTAATTCAATTCGATTCAATTTTATTCAAATACAACTGGATATTATTCTCAGCCTATTCAATTAATTTCAATCCAGTCAAATTTTTATTTCCCAATCCAGGTTAAGTTCATTTTTAACTTTCCACTTTACAGGTTAATGCTAACATTCAAAGCTTGTATTCCCTTCCTGATTTGAAAATCATTTTGGAATCTTCAACATCACCATATCACACTTCTCAAAAATTTAAACCAATCCTAGTTTTTATTTCCAACAAATTTCCTTTGAAAATTTCAAAAACAAAGCAAATTTTTCTGAGTAAATCAATTTGGCAGCAATCCGTCACTCAGAAGTTCGAAAATAAATTCTGAAGATGCGGCCGTCATCCTCCGAATTATTTTCCAGCAACTGAAGTGAATTTATTGCTATATCCCTTACAAAAATTTATTTGAAACAATTTCCTTTCCGAAATTCTTTTCAAAATAATAATGCTATTATTTATCTTCAAAACACTTTGAAAACACTTCCAAAATCTCCGGGTTTTAAATTTTAAAATTTGATTAAATCAAATTTTAACTATAATTCATTTGTAATTTTGTACAATTTATACTTATACAAATTTCCATTGATTATGCCAATCTTTCTAATTTTATAATCTTATCATATATTTTTCTTCAATTTTATTTATTTGTTAGAATATTTTCATCCAAACATCCAAATACTATAATACTTTACAAAAATTTATATTCTTTATATACAAAAATAATTTGGGTAAAATTATTTCATCTACCCATTTTAAAACAATATTGTGTCGAATTGTTCTATTCGAGTGTTTAGAAACCCCTTCGATCCAGTTTCGAGGCTGTGCCGACGAAGGTTCATATACCACTCAATAAATCAATCAACACAATATAAAACCATTTTATATTCACTAACAAATACGCACTCATATATATTATTACACTCAAAATTCCCACCAGAGCCAAGGTTATCGCCAACCTAAGCTCTGATACCACTGTAACGACCCGACTTTCCAGTCCCGGAAAATCGAACCATTTGTGTTAAAGAAGAAGAGGTAGAAGAAGAAGAAACAGAAAATCAACAACAGAATCTCACATCGCAGTGGAATAAAATATAATATATACAAAACAGATCTTTACTCAAACAGAAAAATATATCTGTTTATACAATATATTTACAGAATACATCATCAGAGTTCCTCACATCAATGATATACATCCAAATACACAGCGGAACAATAAACAAATACGGAAGTACGTATCGCCATCTAGCTCGTCTCCTGAGCTCCACAGCTACAATCTGAACCTGTTTATCTCGGTCTGACCCGAGCATCATATAAAACAATAACCGAGTCAGTCTGGAAAACCAGCGTGAGAAAATCACACTCAATTGATTATTAAAGTTTCAAAAATCCTTTTGAAAACAAAAGCATCTCGTAAGACCACGCCACAAATAAACATGTCGGGTTTTTACCTTACGATAGCTAAAACACTTTTTATAAAATCCTCTGATATTATAATAGTGTCTATTTACAAATACTTATTAAACTAGCTGAAATTGTTACATGATTAAATTCCAGCATACTAGCCACAAAGTGGGTAATACAACGTACAAGGCACGTAGGGAGAATGGATTTCCAACGAATGACTAGGCACTGGGGTACCACCTGTCACAGTACGTGGCCTAGATCATAGTACCGAGGAGTACGCCCGCTCCCCTGCAACACAAGACCGGAATCATCCCTTACTGTATAATTCCAAATAAAATCACCCCACGGTTGGGATCAGCAACCGCACCACTAAGCCGAAATAAAAGGGACATCTAGACAGGGATGACTTTACTCTCAAGTGGGTGCTACCCACGAAGCCTTGCTGCATAACCCCTGATTTTCAGTCATTCCCGGTTGATGAGGCTCGAGGCTAAACGATACCTTTTTCAGAACATATCCCTTAGAATGCCCATCGTCCACCTGACGATGTCACGAAAGCATTCGTCCATACAAGTCCGTCCCGGGTCCGAACGGAACCGAAGGCACTATTCCTACTACATCCATTTTGGAAATATCCTCAGGATTAGTAGCGACTAGCCCTTGCACTTCACAGCTCCATCTTCGACTCTGAACATGTTACACGAAACGTACAAACCGAATCGAAGTGGTATTCGAGTCTCCAGACCTAGAATCCCGGTATACGGAAACTCGATCCCGGTCTCTTCGAAACGATCAGCGCATTTGGCCAATATTGATAGTCGGTTATTTAACTATCAATTAACATCCACAAGCAACCATCACACAATAAATAATTTCCCACATTATTTATTTGCCCAAATATCTTTCCAAGATATATTTCCAAATTTTCAAAGCTCATTTGAAAACAATTTCAAACAGTTTCCGCTTACGGAATACATTTCCAAATATTTATTTCCTCTGAAATACCAAGTACAAAACACTTTTAGATTTTAAAATAATTTAAAAACAATTTATTTTAAATATATCTTATAACATTGAAATCAAACTACTTTAATACTTTATTAAAAATATATACTTTAAAATAAACCACTTTATAATATAAACTAAATTTCCTCTTTAAAACATAATAGCAAATCTCTTTTATATAATTACTACAATAATAGATTTTTGAAAATACTTACTTAGGAAATTAACATTTAGAAATAATCAATTTTCTAAAACATGCTTTTAAAAACACAATTAGAACCTTTAACTTATATTAAAAATTACTTTGAAAACGTACTTGGCTATCCAGAGAAATACACTTCTCATTCCCATCTTTTAAAAATAAATCAACATTTATTTTTAAACCAATTCATATTCCTTTATAAATTCCCACCTTGAATTTATATTTCAAATATCCTCTGATAATCCATTTCACTTTATAAACCCAGTTTATATCTCCAAAATCTCATTTCTCTTAAATTTCAAATCCCAAAATATTTAAATCAATTTACAATTGATTTTCCAATTTATTTTACTTTGAAATAAATTTCCTTACTAAATCCATTTATTTCCAAATTCATTAACTTCCAGATTTTATTTCTCATTATTATTTAAAATCTTTAAACTGAACACAAGTTTTAGATTTCCCAAATTACTTCTTCCTTTTTAATTACATCTAAACATTTAATTAAAATAAATTATTTATTTCTTTAAATAATATCACATCAGTTTTCTTTAAATTCAATATTTCTCTGTTTATTCAAAATTCTTCCTTTCCATATTTAATTTATTCGAATTCACTAGAATTACTTAACTTAAATTTTATTCTTTATTTCTTTCCAAAAATCCAATTCAATTGCTTTGATAACTCATTATACTGGGAAATTCAATCCAACTAGATTATCCAATATAAATCATCACAGGATATCAACAATCAGATCACAGAATATTTAAACCAAATTAAATATTTTGAGGAATCCAGTTGGATCCCTCCAACCTGTTTCCCTGCATCCATAGACGTTAGCACAATACCAATTCCACTTTGAGGTGGAATATCGCGGTATATGGGTTTATAAAATATCATCCGCTATTATGCGGCGCATAGGGTCTCATCCGCTATATAAATGCGGGAATATCAACAACTCAAATATATACATATGCCAATATGTATATATTGGTATATACTACTATATATATCACATCAAATCAAATCAATCATCCAATAAATTATTTAAATCTAACCATTTAAATTTAAATTTAACTGAGTGAGATTAACTCACCTTTGATTTTGTTTTGCCACCCACTTCGATGTTGCTTGGGTTTCCCGATATTGACCTTGAATAAACATTTATATGATTTTATCAATATTTGAACTAATTGAACAAATAAATTCCCATTTTATAATTTAATTAACTATTAGTTTAGTTTTGAAATAATTTCCTTTAGCAACTCCTAAAGAAACATCGAGGTAATTACACAGATAAATTACTTTATAACCTACTGTTATGATCCCTTTTCTTTTATAATCTCTATACTTATTTTAATTAATATTTTCTCAATTCGAATATCATTTTTAAGTATAACCGAAAAGATGAAAAAGAATGAATACCTCACTGCTACTAATCTATCTCGATCTCGACGGCTGCCCAAATCAATGACAAAGTCCACCAATACCATCCTCTCATTCTCGTGCTCAAGAACGAGCTCTGATGCTGCTGTCAACCTTCGTCTCTCAGTCACTCGCACGTGACGTTTCCCCCATTCAAGTTCGAGCTCCGATCCTCCACTCGCGCGGCCGCCTTGTGCTCGAGAACAGCACGTCGCGATTTCCCTCCTTGCCCTCGAACTGCTGAGGCTCGCACACGGCCCACCCCCTTACTCTCCGAGTCGAATTAGCAGTAGCAGTAAAAAGAGATTGTAGTAGAACTTCAAATCGCAGTAGAAAATATCGCGTAGGAGACGAGGAGGAGCCGCCGATGGCTGATGGAATAGTCGAGTATGCAGTGACGATATTTTCGAAGGCGTTGATTTTGAAATCCCAGTTTCAATTTTTTTTTCGAACTGATTTTAAAGAGGAGGCTCGGCGTTGATCAAAAAGAGCAGCCATAATATATTTTTATTTTAGCCTGGAGGTTGAGTTCCTTCTTTTAGAAGACGAGTGGAAGTATCGGCCCTATAAAAAAAACGATGTACGAAGATATTCTTCGCGTACAAAATATCTCTGGCTACAGTAAATTCGAAATGATAGGAAAGCGGCTGATGTTTTACAGAAGAAGATGGCTTGCTCTGGAAGACAAAACAAACTATATTATATTTACTTTTATTTTTATTAAAATGATTTATTATCTCTCGACGTTTCCACTTTGTACAATTACCCGATAACTCCAAAAATTACAAAACTTGAAATCCGGTAATAATACAATATTACGGATCCAATGGAACTGGTTTCATCGAATTCCGAGACTGTGCCTCGGAAGGCTATTTTTAAATTCAATTTAAACGATATATTTTTAAAACTGAACAAAATACCTTGAAATTCCATTTTGAAAGTTCTATCATCTTCAGTATTATTAGTATGAATTTTACGAGCTTCCAAAATATTTTTAATTAGCTTAGAATACCAGATTTACTATTTTATCCAACTTCAAATAATTTAATTTAATAATTAAATCACCCAATAAACAACGATATTTGAAATTTAAGTTAATAATTAATCTCTGAATATTTAAAATTAATTAAATATTCTACTTTCAAATATTCGAAAATTCCGGGTCGTCACAGATGGAAGTGTCAAAGTAGTAAATTTGAGCAAAACTGTTTTATAGTCTTTTAAATTAATTGCTTTTTAACTAACATGCCTTATTTGTAAAAATATAATTGGTTGCCAATTCTTTTCAAAATCTTCTTTTCTAAGGTGCTACCAAATTCAGAAATTAGCAATTTAAAAACATTTAACAATTAAGCCCTTCCCTTTGCCAAAACATATAAAACATTTAAGTCTCATACCTTAAATAATTTTATAATTATAGTACAATACTTAGGAAAATTCCCCAAAAATTTCCATAATTCACTTCTAATATGTTTTCTGACATATTTAAATTTTTGACCTAAAACCAACTTATATTTGTCATAATTAATTTAAACTTAATATTAGCTATCTCCTTTCGTAAAGTTCATAATAAATCCACCATAGGATAAAAAATTATGAAACTTGAAACCCACTTCATAAATAATGTTTTCGACTATATATCAAAAATGCAAGCCATTTGGATGTCATTTAATAGGTTTTCCAAATCTAAACTTATCATCAATTTATATGAAATAACATAAATCATGAACAAGCATATTTATCCATTTAAAAAATCAAATCATGGCATATTATTTGCAAAATCAATTCGGATCAAACCAAAAACCGAAATTAATAAAAATGAGATGTAAGAACATTATTCACCTTGGTTTGTTGTTAAGAAGGTTGAGATTTGTCTTCGGATTAATTTGCTTAAGCTTCCTACCTGAATCTTAGCTTTTCTTCTTCTTGGTTCGCTTAATGGTAGCCAGCCAAGCTTTTAAGTATTTTAGTTCTGTTTTCAAATGTTGATGATGAACAAAGAATGAAGGTAAGAAGGGTTTCGGTATAAGAACATAGCCTATTCCTATTTTTCCCTTTATCATATTCCTTCTACTTACTAAATTTTATTTTGTCTTTTGCTTACTTTTATTAAGGCACGACCCCCTTTTATTGGTTAAAAAATCTCAATCCCTTAACCATCTACATTATTTCATTTAATTTATCTAATTAAATGCTCTACATAATGTTTTTCAAAATTAGGGTCATTACGATACCCTAATGGAAGCAACCCAACATAGCTAGACGTCCTTTCGCGCTTTGGGTTCAATCATTTACCGATAAAGGATCACAAAGCTCAAAGAGCAGCAAATCATTTTTATGGTGACGATACACTATGAAGAAATCTGAATCCGATAATTAATAAATCAACCATCGGGGATAATTAAAATGATCATATATGGAAATTAAATATCATATATTTACCACTACTCGTTGATTCCAAACAAGTGCTATCTCTCGGTTGAAGATGAAGCCATGCAAGTTGAGGTAGTGTTACCTCTAAGCATCGCCTTGGCGGCATTTTTAACCTTCGAGATAGAAATGAGTTCAAGCCTCAACGTTTAGCATTAAAGGTATGACTAGATCCTTTCCATATAAGTGATATCGAACACGGAACTATTTGTCCATAACCGAAATCGAACTTTAACTTTTAAAAACTGAACTTGTGCTTGATTTCCATATTATAACATCTGTAAAAAAACTTTGCGAATACTTTTTAAAAACGTTCTTTTATAAAACAAAATTTATGATACTAAGTGTATTTAAACAAGGGTCAAAAACAATTGTCATTAAAACATTGTTTACTATAAACCCAAGGCAATTTACACTTAGCTTTATTTATAAATAATTCCTTTTAAAGGATTTTCTCATCTACAAACTATGATTTATAGATTTAAAACCATGTTTATTATCCCAAAAGATAATAAAGCAATTTAAATATCTTTATAAATTTAGAACAATATTAATTATCCCGACGGATAATTAATCATATTTATACTCTCTTTTAAATAAACAAATCTCTTATCTTTAATAAAATAGTTAATTATTATCAAACACTTTTATATCATCAGTAAATTAACTTTTAAAATCTTTATTAAATCTGGTTATTAATCCTCAAAACACTAAAGTACTTAATTAACTTTTAAAACACTTTCATTATGTTAGTTCATTTACTGTAATTACTCTTAATAAATCAATCAATTAATTAAAAAGATATATTAAATTCAAATAATCATTAATTAAAATCTCAAACCTCATTAATTAAAATGATTAAATAATTTTAACTACCATATTAAAACAATTAATTAAGTTAAATAAATTAATTGGATTAATTAAATTCAAACCTCATTAGTTAAAAAGATTAATTAAAACATCATTAGTTAAAACGATTAATTAAAACATCATTTGTTAAAATGATTATTTAACTATAAACCATCATTAATTAAAATGATTAACTAGTTTTCAAAAATCATTAGTTAAAACAATTATTTAACTTTAAAACAATCATTAATTCAAAATGATTAATAAAATTTATAACCATTAATTAAAATGATTTAATTAAATTCCAATCTCATTAATTAAATAGATTACTAAATTTCAGAACATCATTTACTAAAAATGGTTAATTAAATTCAAATATCATTATTTAAAATGATTAATCAATTTTGAATATCATTAATTAAAATGATTATTAATTTCAATTATCATAAATTAAAATAATTAATTGAACTCAACTAATCATTAGCAAAAATGATTAATTAAATCCAATCTCATTTAAATTAAAAGATAAACCTAATTCAAACACCATTAATTAAATTGGTTAATTAATTTCAAAATCATTAGTTAAAATGATTAATTATTTTTAATTATCATTAATCAAAATGATTAATGAATTCTAACATTCTGTGTAGTGAAAACATAAGCTCAAGTTCAAAAAAACATACGACAGGGTTTTGGGAATGAAATTAATAAATGACGATATAGCGAAATCGCTATAATGACACTTAACAAATTAAATGGAATATCAGCATTTATTTCAATTAACCATCAATATAACAACATAAGGATATAAATAAATAGTTACTGGCGAGAAACCCCTTAGCGTCTTTCTATAGATTTTCCCTGCAAAACAATGGTTATGGATAATATATATATATATATATATATATATATATATCATATGGGTTCATAACGATCAAAGTAATATGTCATCCATTTTCCAAACGGAAATTCAACCAAACAATCAATCAAATAATTTAACTAACATCCAAATAATTAATAATAATTTATAGCACCATAGATATGATATAGCAAAATTGAATATGAGTTAAACTCAAATTGATTTTCGTTTTCACCGAAACGTTCCGATTTGGACTAAAACATAATGGGCATTCGATTTTAGCTCAAATTGCAACAAGCTGCAAATCTAACCAAACCAATTCTATCATGAAGATAATTTCCATATGAGTACAATGCAACTCGGTGTACTCGAATCCGACCTCGTATTAACAAGTTACTAGTTAATGAATATTTGACGAATTAATTAGTTAATTAAATTAATTAATTATCAAATTAACCTTAATTACAAAACATACCTCTATCTTCCCTGATCAAACTCAAATTAGGAGGCGCGCACATGCAATCAAATCGACTCCGCTGCCTCCCCTCTAGTCACAAGCCAACCCTCATTTGCTCGTCCCAGCAAGCTTCGACCTCGTCCATGCATCCTCCTTCACCTCGCTTCGGCCACGCTAGTGCTGCCGAAAACCCAAAAACAATTTTTCATTCAAACCCCAATATCTCTGCCCCGATCTACCATAGGTCACCAAATTTAAACCGTAGCTAGCCCTAGTCGTCCCCTACAAGTTCGCTTCAGACCCCATCGCCAAATGACGAGCCAAAATGTAGGAAAACCAATAAAATGTTGTGCAATTCATCAACGAACTATGGCCTTTTCGCATCGCTTGGCGACTATCCAACCATTGATAACACTCATCTCACCAAGCTCTACAATTTCCTAGTTGGCAGCGTGGCCCAAAGGTGCATGGATCGGTCCCGGTGATCGTGAACCGTTGGATGAGGCTATGATGATCTTGAAAATTTTCCAACTCAATTCTCATGTTGCTGCCATGCTTTTGTAGTGGAAAGATGGTTATGGGTTGACATGGAGAAGGTATGGCTGAAGTATGGAGTGAATAGGGTGAAGTATGGGTTAAGAGTATGGTGAGGATATTTTTATATATAATCAAGAAAATCTGATATTATACATTCGAAAAAATCTCAAACTCCTAACGAGACATGCTGCTTGGCGTTCTATATGTTATACCCCTATTCTGATCATACTGGAACTAGTCTTCGAGGCCTAATTCAATCTTATACAGAAGATAGCTTTTCAAACCCAATTATATTATAAATTTCCAAAATTAATTCCTACGCGTTTCGAACTTGCACCACCAAATGATACGTCTGATCGCCATGAACTTCGACGGCATATTACATTTCATTATTACAGATCCAATGAAACTGGTTTCGTTGAAATCCGAGATAGTGCCCCGGAATGACAATTTAAATATCGTTTTATATTTTCGATCCAATTATCGATATTTATCCATTATATTTATATTTGTAAGTTAATTTACAACTTTAATTCATCAATATTATTTAATAATTAAAAGGAGTTAAATGAAATTATTAAATCCATTTAATTAAGATTTAATTCATAGTTCAAATATTTAAACATTCCCTATATTTGACTTATACGTTATTAAATTCCAAAATCCAATTAACTAAACATTTAAAATCAAATGGCCAAAATTTTAGGTTGTTACAGAACATTCAACATTTACTATCTTCCATTTTGGAATCACCCTAGGGAAGAATAGAATAGCTATATAGCATACTTCATAATGATCCATCACAAACGTTATTCGTTTGGAGTGGTCTGGATAAATCATACTTATCCAAAACTGGTGTCTCTAAAACTAAGCGGTAATTTCCGGCTAACTCAATTCTGGTTCTTTGGAAGTATACAACAAGTATTCGAGTCCTTACCGGGGAACTCGAATATACACAACATACTTCCTAAGTTAAAACAGGTCAAGATTTGATAGTCGGTTATTTAACTATCAAATAAACAAACAAGAAACAATTCAGAGATTTAATTACCCATGGCAACCACTAAGCCTCAAAATAAGTTTTCATTTATTTAAATCTCCTTTTAGAGTATTTATCAAAATATTCATATAATTATCACACTGGAATAAGTATATTCACAAAACATTGCGAAAGATTTCTCATTTCAAAATCATGTTAAAAGGATCAAACAAATGTTATTTAAGTTAGAAATATGGATAACCTCAGACATTATTCCTTCGGTGTTAAGTATGGAATGGATGTATGTACCACCATAATTAAGAAGGTCGGTTATGGAAAATCCCATCTCTAATTCATTTATAAATTTCTTCAATAAAATCCTTTTAATAAATCATTTCCATTTATGAAATCTCCTTTGCATAAATTCTAAATCCATTTATAAAACCCTTATATAAATATCCAAAAATCATTTATAAAACTCTTTTATAAATCTCCAAAATCATTTATAATTCCCTTTTCTTAAAATATCATTTACAAATAACATTTGAAATCTCCTTTAAATAAATCCTTTATAAATATTATTTACAAAATATCATTTGTAAATACCTTTATCAAAATAATTGGACAACTTACAAAATCATTTAAAACACTTAACCTCAAATTGATACAGATTTAAAATCAATTTAAAAACCATAATTTTACAAATTTGAAAGAAGGCTTAGTGAGCACAATGGTATTAAATCAAGTTACCATTTTAATTAAACTTTGACTCCAAGTCACATAACAGTTATTTACATAAGCCAACATTTATGTAAATAAAATCATAACCAAATCAGGGAATAACATGTCAATACAAACCAACTAGCAGATACATGTCCTGGTAACATAATAGCAGTATTATGATTTGTCCTACTTAATAGATGTCCAAACAATCTATTAAGTTTAATATAGCGGAATGAGGATTTATTCTGCTAAGAGAGGTCCAATAATCTACTTAATTAAGGTATAGCAGAATGAGGATTTATTCTACTAATAGTGTCAAAGTTTAGTATAACCTATTCACATTTGAATGGTTACTTAATTGTATCACAAATAGAATCCCTTATGTTCAAAACTATTCTTTGTAAAAGAAAGTTGTCCTTAAACAAGTTGATCCTTGGAAACAACGTAATTAAGAACTTAAACCTCTTTAAAATCATTAATTATAAGTTAAATCCTTTATTAAATCATAATTAAATCTTAATTAAGTCTTAACTTAATTTAATTCTTAATTAAGAAATAATTAACCTTTAATAAATAATTTGTTTATAGATTAAACTCTTAATTACTTTATAATTAGAATAATTAAACACTTACTTAATAATTAATTAATTAATAATTAACCCAATACTTAATTAATAATTAATTAAAAATATATGATATACTTAACTCATAATTAATTAAAAATTAGTCTCACCTAATCAAATATTAATTGAAATTAATCTCACTTTTTAAAGATAATTAATTAATAATTAATCTCCCCTTAATTATAATTAATAAATCTTTCTTAGTGCTTAATTAGTTATTAATTACCAAACTTAATTAATAAATTATTATAAATAAACAAATACTTAATTGACTACTTAAACTTATTATTAAGTTTATAAAACATTTCTAAAGTTTACTTAAGTTTAAAAACATTATTTTATAAAAAGTTGAATTTTTACCGAAACTGCATCCATAGCGACTATCGCTATGGATGCTATAACTAGAAAAATTATTTCTTAGCTTTCCTTGAAATTTTCCTTTGGAAAACTTACTTTTACAAACATAAAGTAAGTACTTTGAAAAACTAAAACAAAGTTTGAACTTGAAAATTATTTTGATTTAAAACTAAATAACCCAATATTTATACAAGGATTCCAAGTTGCCAAACCATACAAAGGTGCTAAATTTCTTAGCATCCTCTTACAAAATCGTGTCCATAGCATACCCTTCATATCACAGACCAAAAACACACATAAAGATCCAAACTTTATCACACCCATAACTCTTTTAGACTTTTTATCAAGTCTAAGGCAAATTTACATACAAGCACATATAAATTCACATCCAAACTATACATACAAGCTCTTGACCAAACAACATACATATAATATCATATACACACACACATCAAACATCATGTATTCCCAACCAAGATTCAACATTAAATTAGCAATAATATAAAGTAAAAACTTGATAAAAATGTGAGCTTTACTCACCAAAACTTAATTAAATCGACTAGAACTCTGAAAAGAGCCTAGATCTTGGATCCTCTTAGCAAAAGGCTTGATGTTTGAAGACCTAAGGACTAGATAGGCTTAACCTAGAGTGGTTGGCTCGTCCATAGTGGGTTTGAGGGGGTTCGAGACTTGTATTTGCAGTAGAAGGGGTGTAGGATGGAAGAGAGAAGTGTTTAAACAAGTTTAAGAGTTTTAAAGAGAAAAAAGTGAAGTTTTTAAAACTTTTACATATATGGAAGTTATTAATAAGCTTTTGAAAAACTTAGAAAAGAAGTGAAAGGTTTAAAAAAAGAAAATGAAATGAAGAAGGAAAGAGAGAGAGCAAAGGAATTAGTTTTTATAAAATTTAATTAAGAAAATTACCAAATTGCACCTTAAGTACTTAGCCTCCATTAAATTTTGAACACATCACCACTTCCACCTCATCCTCCCTCCTTTACACGTTATACCCATGGGTAAACCTTTTTCCCACCATGCAAAGCCCCTAAGTGTACTAAGATGTGAAATAATATGTGACATACCATGATTTTCTTTTTTATTTAATTTTTAAACTTGGGAATTTGTCACATCTTTCTTTTCACTTAAGTACACTTATATTTCCACCTTTCTCGCACTTGATTAAATCCTTATCAATTATATAAATGTGTGTTTAAGTATATTAAGAAATTTACAACCTTTTGTAACAACCTTTAAATAAGTGAAAAGTTGAATTTTTGGAAAAAGCTTGCCGGTCACATTTTCTAATTTTCTTTGAACTAAATACTTTCGTAAACAAAAAATAAAAATGAATTTTCTATCATTAGTTATAAATAAAAGGGGGTTATTTAATTATTAAAACCATTAATTAAATAATAAAAATTAATTCAGTATTCACCAATCAAAGATATAAAATTCCAGGTCGTTACAATTTCGTCACTCTAGGATGAGGTGTTGCTCTTTTGAGCTTTGATATCTTTTGTCGGAAATGACTAAAACCAAAGAGCGGGTAAGGGAATGCACTCTCCTAGTCATTGTTGTGCTTCGTCGCTCTAAGACGATTTGTCGCTCATTTTGAGCATTGGCATCAACATCGTGGAAACTAAAACCAAAGAGCGAGTGCTAGCCAAGCCATATGGGTCACACCCATTAGGGGATATTCTCATTTATCTTAGTGGTGTTGAGACCAAGCATGCAATGATGTGAGTATATTCAGATGCTCATGTGAAGCGAAGTCCAACTTGGGAGCTCCTAAGAGTGATGCGTGTTTGGCGTGAGCTCTCAATTATATTTTATCTAAAGGTATACTTTCGGTGTAGGGGGAGCACCCTGCTAGTTATGTTGGATAAATTCATTTTCCTTGTTCTTATCTCGAACCATGGAATAAATCTTTTCATCTTTTGTGTTTCTTCAATCCAAGGCGATTTCATGCTCATTTGGGCATTGCTATCCTATGTCGGAAATGATTAAAACTAAAGAGGGATTGGGGCCCAAGTTATAAGGGATTATTCCCATTTGGGTATCTTTACATCTACTGTAGATTGAATTCGGTTGTATGCTTCAGAGATGTGAAATACTCGGATTCTCGATAACAGCTGGCGGGGTCCGGCTTGGAGGTTTTCGAGAGCCATCAGAATTCTCAATATATTTCTAGAGGTATACTTTTGGTAAGGGGGTGCACCATCCTAGTCATTTGTTGAAAAATTTCTTTCCTTATTGGTGATTCAAAATTTTTGAATTGTTTCATTAATTGCATTGAGAACTGCCTTGTCATCTGCCCAATGTTTATTTAGTAGTATCCATTCTTCCAAGTTTAGAATTAATATTAATTATTCCCATCCATTAAGTATGAGATTTATTATTACATGTACCCATCCTTTGTATTCGGATTTGTTTCTATTGTTTATTCCTATTCTTTCTTGTTTGGATGTTGTTCTTGTATGGTGATACCCAATTTTGCGTTTGTGGCATGGTCCCACCAATTGTTTTATGTTTTACTTAAATTTTCTCACGCTGGTTTTCCAGACTGACCTGGGTGTTATTTTATTATAATGCTCGGATTAGACCGATTATTTTCATAAGTTGGCTTTGGTGATATGGAGTTCTTAGAGAAGAGCTAGATGTTCACTTTTCGTAGGATTTTAATTCCGTTATATTATATTGTACACCTATCAGCAATTGTTATGCTAGAATTTTATACTTTTCCAACTAATAAGGTTTATTTTTAACTCTGATGTACTCTATATTTTGGGGTGATATTTTATACTGTCTTTGTTATATTATATGTTGTCGATTCCACTGTGAAATTATGTTTCCCCTTTTCGTTTTTTTCTTTATCCTAACAATCTGCCTTTTTGGTGATTGGGTGTTCGACATTGGAATACCGTGGATGTATTCGGTATCGACTTTCAATGGTTGAAAAGGGGGGTCGCTACACTCTTTAAGAGCTATTAGAGTAAATCATATACGTACCGAAGATAATTTGGCAAATCTTTTGATGAAAGAATTGGCCAGAGAAAACATCCATAAAACTTCACAAGCAATGGGTGTTGGAACTTGGGCAGAACGCAGCGGATTAAATGGGCGAATTTCAAAATTTTACCATTATAGATCTTATTGTATCAAATACACATCTTATGTACATGTATGTGCAACATATAATGTATACATAATTTAACATTTCCATGTCTAAGTGCTGAGATTTATACCTTAACGGACACGTAGGCACATTTATATACATGTTTGCGATCCAAAAATAATTTAAAATTAATACAATTTAAAGCGTACCCGTTTGTGTATGTGTGTGCGTACATACAAATAAATAAAAATACTAATGTTATTATAAATAAATATATTTTAAATATGAAATCAATTCAAAATAAAATATCTAAAATAACTAAAGAATTATTTAAACTATAAATCAGACCTAGACTCAAAATAATACCTTATTTGAAATTTAAATTTAAATAATTAAATATTTAATATATATATATATACATGAAATTTGTTTATTCCTAAAATGTATATAATACATATAATTTTTTTTATTTTATAAAATATTAATTTAGAAATATAGAATTATATACTTTAAATATAAGATAGAATGTAATTTTTCAAAAATTTCACCTTAAATTTTTTTTTAAAATCAATTTTTGAAAGAAATTCAATGCAATTTTATAAAATTGTTTGTTTAATTAATTTCTATATGGTTATGTTATTTTTTTGAAAGCTATTTATATTGTGTGTATATACATACATACATACATATATATATATATATATCTGTGTGTGTGTTAATATAAAAGGTGGAACCTGGTGCTCCTTCATAATATATATATATATTTATATTTATATTAATATATTAAAATTAAAACATAGAATATATAAATATATGTATATATAAATATGCATATTTATTTTCAGCTTTAGTTTTTATACATATATAAAAAAATTGAAAATATATGTATAAGAAAATTTTATTAAATAAATTATGTATATATTATAATGAATATAAATCATTTTAAATTAAAACTAAGTTTAAAAATTATTTTTAATATTATTATTTTTGAAAAAACTATTTTTTATAGTATTTTTTCATAGCCGAAAAAAGAAGTTGACATGCAAAAGGTTTTGAACATATACAAACATACATGAAGATTTGACAACAAGCATAAACAATAATCTACATACGTAAAATGGTATAAACAAATAAACATAATATTAGATGTTACCTAATTATTTCCTTGATAAAGCACCTTGAACGATTTGAACAAACTTCAATTTTGCAATAAAACGGCTCCTAGAATTTGTAGAAGACAATGAAACTAACACTATATTCTGTTTATAATTTCCTTTTAACTTTTTGGTTTGGGATTTGCAACCTATGCCTCCTCAAACTCATGGCTAAAAATGGAGAAATGATGGAGCAAAAGAATGAATCCAAATGAAGGAGGGATGTGTGGTTTAAGTAACCAAAAAAGGAGGAGATAATAGTGGATCTAATATCTCCAAATATGTATTAATTCCTCACTAATTAATTCTAATCCAGTTTGAATCATTTTATGCCCTCTCCCTTATGCATCTACATCCAATCATGATGGCAATTGAACGACATTCAAAAAAATCCAAGCCCATTTAATAAATAATTGAATTGAATCTAATTCAAATTTCTTTTGATATCATATATTGATATGTGCATACACAACTTTTATATACGCATGCAGTTAATTAATAATGACACCCAAAAAATAAAATAAACTTTGATAATTAATATTTCATAAATATTAATTAATTTATAAAAATTATAAACGATTCAAATTGTTTGGTATTATGGAATATTCATCACTACGGTTGTGCAACTCAAAGATGTAACGATCAGTGATTAATACCAAATAGTTTGAATATTAATATTTACCCAACACCTTAGCTAGTGGTGTGATAGTTTGGCTGAATTTATCACTTACACAATTTTTGTAAAATCCAGTTTTACTATTTTAAGTGATCCCAAATAGTGATAATTATTTACACCAATTATATTCATCAAAAACTATGTCATTAAGACTTATGTAATTTGGTATTGGTCAAAATTCCAATATCATCCATATTCAACTTGTATAATTCAAACACAAATTCCTTTGCTTAAAAATAACAATTAATATTAACCGAACTGCTCTAGCTAGAGACTTCGACTTTGAGTTGACTATAGTTGTTTGTGATACTAACTTCATATAACCGAGGAGAAAAATTCTCTATAGAATAGTGTTTCACTTCTAGTGCTTCAACTCAGACCTAACTATAGTTGCCTGATGAACATCGTGCCATGATTTAACTATAATCAATTGGAGTGTCCGCACTAAAGTTCAGCGGAATTCCCAAGTCGAGAGAATTGTGTAATATTGTCACTTCAATATTCTCTATTGGACCATAACCAATAGAAAACTATCGAGTGTGTCATTCCATAGTTATCTTTCATGAATCTCAATCCCGTCTCTTCGATCAGTTTGAATAGAACTGACCGAGCTTTTCTTTCATGAGTGGATCTGCTATATATGTTGCTCCTTTACGGTATGCTTCGTCACATTGTTGTCACAAAACAATATCATTGGATTCTCTGTGTTAGGAGTCACCCCAGGTTCACTTATAAATTTTGCATTTGCGCATCCAGACTGCTTCTTTAGTTGCTTCGTTGAGGGTGATGTACTCGGCCTCTATCATGGAATCAGTACCATTTCTTGTTTGGAACTTTCCCAACTAAGTACACCCCCATTTAAAGTAAAGACATAACTGATAGAGTTAGGGGTATGCCCTAGGGGTAATTATGTAATTTGTAACATATATCTAACACAATAACCAATCTTGTTCGAAATAAAAGGTGTTTTTTTCTATTATAGACTTGAGATAGTATGTTATATTAATTAATAATTGAATTAAAAGTAAATTTAATAGAAAAACCATAAATTTTATGTTTTTTGGTAGTAGTTATAATGCTTTGTAACCATGAGTGATTTATCATAATAAAATAAACATACCATTTTAAATATTTCTATTTAAGATGTATCGAGACTGGATATCGATGCATCCGTCAAGCTAGAGTACGTAATGCTCTGTAACGACCCAAGATTTGATCACACTAACATATAATATTTAATAGGCTTAAATAACAATATACAAATTTATTTTCAAGTTTTTTTGACAAATATAAATATTTTAACAAAAACGTAGAAATGTGACCGAAAATCGGATTTTTTATTCAAAAAGGCTTAATGGTCAAAAGTTGTATTCCAATATCGCAACGTTGGAAGCTAAAACACTTTAAAACATACTAATAGACTTAGTAATACACATATATAACA
Source organism: Allium fistulosum (assembly GCA_030737815.1). Classification (NCBI taxonomy): domain Eukaryota; kingdom Viridiplantae; phylum Streptophyta; class Magnoliopsida; order Asparagales; family Amaryllidaceae; genus Allium; species Allium fistulosum. The sequence continues at coordinate 1,287,328,902 of CM060904.1, forward strand.
TATATAAATAAATAATTACTTTAACAAATTTTAAAGTAAAGAAAAGTAAGATATTTTACCAAAAGTCAACAAAATCTCACCAAAACCAATGCAATCTTCACTTCAAGGCATAAATCCATCCAAATACATTCCTTAAGAGCTAGGGAAGTAAGAATAGAGGACATGAAGTGATGGAAGCACATGGACATGCCTTCGGCTGTGTTCAATGAGGTGATGGGAGCGGTTAAAATGTAAAAGAACAAAACTTAATCCTTAAGTAATTCAAGACTATAAATACCCAAGTTTCCTTCCCATTTCTTCACACTTCATTCCATTCTTTTTTAAGCTTCTCCTTCTTTTTACTTAGAGTTTTAATGGCTTCCATGCCTCTCTAAAAAAATTCCAAAAGCGTAACAAAGTTATGGAAAAATAATCGACAAAGTATACCACTTAAGTCATGTTCAAGTTAGTAAGTTCGATCGACCCCTCCACCAAAGGCCATGCCCACCTAGAAGCCATCTCTACCTCTATTTTTCATCTCAACTTCTATAATAGCGGAGCTATAGCCGGGTTTCAAGAAGTTTCGGGAAATAGTAGCGAAGCTATAGTCAAATCCGTAGTGATAAAGTTAGCAAAATTATGAGAAAACTCTACCACTTCTCCACTCTTATTTATGACATGCTTTTGTACTTGTTATATTCTTTGATATCATGTTTGGATGTCATATGGATGTTGAATGATTGTTTGGTTGATATCATAACAAGTCACGATAAATTACACGTTGAAAAATCACAAAAGGAATCACTTCCTTATTTAAATTCAAAAGTATGTACGACTTGTGAACCTCTTTAAAAACATGAGAAACGACCGTAATTGACATAGAAATGTTTTAAATGTATTTAACATGATTTTGGGCAAAGATTTGAAAAGAGTTGGTAAATAACTAGAAATAGGCACGTCACGTAACGGTAGTTAGTGATTTCGCGCCGCAAAAGTTAAATACATTTATACGATGGAATTAGAATTCTTCGAAATAATAATTTTCGTACTCTTCCCAATATAGATTTCAAATGCAATAGAAAATCAAGATTTCATTTAAAAGGATTTAAAATATGTCCAAATCAAGTTTCCCGAAAAATCGTGCTTTTGCAATTAAGTGACCAAAGTATAAAATTCTTTAAAATGAATATTTTTTAAATATTTAAAAACATGAAATAAAATTTAATAAATATGATAAAATTATAAAAGAGATTTTAGTTATAAATGTGGATTTTCAAATGGTAGAAAAGTTGTTTTAATCGAATAAGTTTTTAAAACACCATCTGTAGCACTTTTCTAGAGCAGTTTCAGTAAACTTTAGAAGTATAAATTGAAACTTAACTATTCTTTCCCGAATATTTTATAAATGTCCTTGAATAAACAACTTAGTATTTCAAAGATGATTTGGAAGTTTTAACAAAAGTTTATACGATTGGTTAAGTGGAATTGTTTATAATACATAAACAATGTAATTGAAATTATTTCCTTGAATGTAATAACAAAAGGAGTGTGCGGAAACGACTAGTACATTTGTCCCGCCTATGAGTTCTAGAAAGGTAAAATAAGGTATGTAACTAAAGGTTAGGGATGGAGCAACAAGTGCTTTGAACTTACTTGGCCTCTGTTTTCTCTTTCTAGGCGACGGGTGGAACAAATCGAAGGGAAAGCTTGAATGCTCTAAAAAGATCCTATTTAAGTTTTTCCAAAAGAAAAGATACCCTTTAGAAATAATTTCCAAGAAATAAAACGAAAAGATGTAAAGAGAGGTTTAACAAATCTGTATATTCTGAAATGAATTTAGAGATATATATATATCTCTAAAGATATTGCTGAATGAAAATGTTATTTACTAATCACCCACACTTAACATTTTTTTTCGATAATTGGATTCAAAGAAACCGGGGTCGAATTTGGATGATTCCCATCCAAAAACCACTTCGAACCAATTTACGTTTCGATGTAAAATATGTTGAAGATAAGATCATTGAAGACAAGGATATTCATGATGTAGGGCTACTTTCCACTAGTCCCTCAAGTTACCATATCCTACATTTGGCAGTAGTGCTCCATTATGAAAATCTTTGATTTGCAAGGACTACTCACAACTGATCCTAGTAGTGATTCCCAAATAGGATGCAGTAGGAGAAGTGCCTTCAATTTATCCTATTCCTGGACAACTTGTATGGACAAATGTCTAACATTGCATTTTAAAATCACATTGATTGATCTCTATAAACATATCATCTGTTTGTGGTGGAGAAGGCAACTTCCCTTAGCTTAACATCCTTTCCTGAGATGTACGAGCTAAGGAATTATATGTTTGTAGAAATCAGTTGTGCTATTATGGAATGGCAATGTGTCATTCAAAGGGGACAGATGATGTGCTATGTGAAATGTAATCGTTGCCTCAGGCCTTACACCTGGAAATGACCAAAATAGGGTAGATGCAGCAAGGCTATATGGTTCGCAACCATTAGGATACGATCATCCCCTTCTAGATATATTTCTACCTGCTACAACGTTCGGGTTTAAATTATTTGTGTATGCTAATGGACGTCTCAGATAGGTCGGTAACGACTGGGGTGATGACATATTCAGTACTATCTAGGAAGAGGTAGGCCGGTCTAGTGTTGGTCGAGGTGCAGATGTTATGTAGCCTCGGTACATTCCTCTAGAAATGTACTACCAGAAGGTAGTCCCTTATCTAGTCATTTGTTGGAAATCCATTCTCCAATACGTGCCTGCCATTTTGATTATAAAGCCTAGTATGCTAGAATTTAATAATGGTAACAATTTCGGCTATTCAAATATATTTACTTGAAAAGTGTTTTCAAAGAATGCCATTAAAAATAATACCAAATGATTTTATGTAAAATGTTTTGGTTATCGTAGGGGAAAAACCACGTCTGTGTTTATGTGTGACGTGGTCTTATGAGATACCTTTCAAAAGTATATGTTTTTTTAGTTTTCTCACACCAGTTCCATGACTAACCCGAAGTTTATTTTCTTTCCCTTAAACTCTGGGTGCCCTATTTTTCTGGGCAGCCAAGTAGTCAGGATCATTTTAGGATCATTTTGGTGAAGCATTTTTGGGATGAATTTTTGGAGTATGGAGCTGGAGCATCTTGTGTGGATATCTATCTAACCTTTTATTTTCCACTGTCTAGTTATTTTGTACCAACAAATGTGGGGACGGGCAGTTATAACTATTCCAAGTTGGGTTAGTTCATACCATAACTCCGATGTACCCTTGTGAGAGTGGTTGTATGTACTATCTATCTATATAGTTAAATGAAATGTGAGAATTCATGTTTCTTTCTTCTACCTTTATTTCACTTTACCCTTGATAATCTGCCTCCCCGGCTCTTGTAATTACGACATGTGAATACCGTGGATGTATTAGTGTCGATTTTCAAGGGTCGAGGAGACGGGTTGTCACATTTGGTATTCGAGCTGAAGGTTAAGTGAGAACCTTGGCTTTGGTGGGGTATGACTCATTAGAGACAGGGTTAGCAATATCCTAGAATGTGTTTAATCTATGAGAGTCGCATTTAAAACCCTTATATGAATAAACTCAAGTTGTGCTATGCTTAAGTACCCACTCCCCAAGATAATTTCGTCTTTGTATTCTAAAGTTCTCTTACTATATTCAGGTAGTAAGACATGAGTACTTGTAGAGGACGAAGATGGGGAAATGGAAGCACCAAAACAACTAACGGTCGAGCTCCAACTGCTGCTATGGTAGAAGAAGTAGCTTTCGTAAAACCCCAGGTTAACTTTGCCACCCTGTGCAAAAATTATGCCAGCTTAGGGGGAAACCATTCAAAGGCACGAAAATTATAATTGAACCTCAAGCTTGGATCAAATCATGCAAAAGAATCTTTAAGGCATTGGATATTAGTAATGAGAAAAAGAGGTTCTTGGCCTCCTGGCATCTACAGGAAGGGGCTCTGGCTTGGTGGGTGTCCATTACCCTAAATGAATCGAAAGACAATTTCTCATGGGAAAGGTTTAAGGAAGTCTTGGAGGAACAATATATGCCAGCAACTGGAAATATCATCTTTACATAAGCTTTATGGATCTAAAGCAGGACGAAATGACTGTTGAGGAGTATGCAAATAAGTTAAATGAATTGTCTTGTTTTGGGCTAGGTCTGACTGACATGCATTTAAAGAAAAATGAGAAGTTTATTTTCGGGACTAACGAGAAGTACCAGAGCAGGATGACTGCTTATATAAAAGGATCATTTGTAGACTTGGTGGATATTGGATTTCATTATAAAACATTGAATAAAAAGAATCCGGTGGTAGCTTAGGCCAACAACAACACCAACAACTGGAGAAAGAGGTAGTTCAATAAAAATGGCAAGAAGCCGTGGCAAGGAAAACCCGGGGAAGGATCTCAAGAGAACCACTTTAAGGATTACACTTGTAACAATTGTAAGTGGAAGGGCCATATTGCGAAGGATTGTAGGAGTCCCAAAGTCTAGAATTCTGTCTCTTATATGGTTCAGAATAGTCTCTGCTATAATTATCATCAACCAGGGCATATGATAAAGGATTGTCTAGTGATGAAAAAGGGAGAACAGGCCAGGATCTTCGCTCTAAAGGATGAACCATCAACCTCTCAGGATGTGAAGGGCAAAGGAGTTTTGGAAGGTAATATTTTTATCAAAGATGTTTTAATTAGAGTACTATTTGATACAGGTGCTTCTTACAGTTTTGTTGCTAAAGAATCAGTAGATGAATTAAAGCTTATCCCTATAGTTGATACCCCTATCCGGGTAACAAATTCTATAGGTGGTGCCACTAACCTTTGTATGAATTGTGAAAAGGTCCAAATTTCCCGTTCTTCCCATAAATTTCCTTGTGACCTATTTGTCTTGGATTTTATTGGATTTGAAATTTTACTCGGTATGGATTGGTTGACTAAGCACGAAGCTATTCTAGATTGTGTAAAAAGGATGGTTTTAGTAAAAACAAAGTTAGAGAAGTTTATAGAAATATCTTGTGAAGATCCTAGTTTAAGGAGGGATAGTTTTATTTATGCATTAGATTCATCCCAGAAAGTACTAGAGACGATACCTATTGTTAGAGAATTTCTAGACGTTTTTGAAGAAGTAAAGAGTTTACCCCCACATCCGAATATCGAGTTTCGTATAGACTTGAATTCTGGTGCAAGGCCGATTAAACAATTTGATCGAAGGATGTCTCCAAAGGAGAGGGATGAGCTAAGTATCCAAACCCAGGAGCTATTGAAGAAAGAATTGATAGGACTAGGCATTCAAGATCGGGATCGACGGTAGTTTTTGTTGCTAAGTCAGATGGGTCTTTGAGGCTTTGTGTAGACTATCGGGATCCGAATAAACAAACGATTAAGAACAAGTATCCTCTACCCCGAATAAATGACTTTTTTAATCAATTAAATGGTGCTCGGGTATTCTCGAAAATGGATCTAGCCATGGGATTACATCAATTAAGGATCGTGGAAGATTGCATCCATTTAACTGCATTTAAAGGTCCGAATACTTTCTTTGAGTGGTTGGTTATGCCTTTTGGGCTGACCAATGCACCCGCTTATTTTGTAGACCTTATGAATAGATTATTTAGAGATGTACTCAATAAATTCGTGTTAGTCTTTATCGATGATATTCTTATCTATTCTAAGATAGAAGAAGAACACAAAAGGCATCTAGAAATTGTGTTGGAGATATTGAGAAGTGATGTGCTTAAAGCCAAAATTTTAAAATGCCACTTTAGGGAAAAGGAGGTAAGATTACTTGGGCATATAGTGTCAAGGGACGGGATTTCAGTAGATCCTGTAAAGGTTGCAGCTATTCAAAATTGGGAAGCAACCCCAAACTCCTAAAGGGATCTGTAGCTTCTTACGTTTGTATTACAAAAGATTCATTCAAGACTTTTCAAAGATTTCTTATCACCTAACAAAGTTGACAATGAAGGATGCTAAATTTATCTGGCCTCCTAAATGTGAAGAAGCATTCCAGGAACTTAAGAAAAGGTTAACGACCGCTCCAGTCCTAGTAATTATAAATGGAAATAGTGGGTTAACTGTTTATACGGATGCTTATGGGGAAGGAGTTGGTGCAATTCTAATGCAGGAAGGTAAGGTGATCGCTTATGCAAGTGGGCAGCTAAAGCCTCACGAGCGGAATTATGCAACACACAACTTGGAACTACTAACAGTTGTGTTTGCATTAAATATATGGATGCATTACTTACTGGGTGAAAAGTTTGATATCATTATGGATCACAAATCTTTGAAATATCTTTCCACTCGGAAAGATTTAAACATGAGGCGGCAACGTTGGTTAGAATTTCTCGCATCACATAATCTAGATATTCTATATAAACCCGGGAAAGCCAACGTAGTAGCCGATGCACTAAGCAGGAAGTATGTTGTTATTGTTTATTTGGTAATGACTCCAACTCTTCTGGGAAGAATGCGAGCAGAGAAAAGATAGAGAGCTTGTGAAATTCATTAAGGCGCCTGAAGAAGAAAGACATTTAAGCTTTGAAGTAGATAAGCGTGGAGTATTGCGGTTGAATGGACAAATTTGTGTTCCAGATATTGGAAATCTTAGGCAAGAGGTATTAACTGAATGCTAAAAATCCAAACTTAACATTCATCCAGGAATTCACAAAATGTACAAAGACAAGAAGAGCACATTTTGGTGGAAAAGCATGAAGAGGGATATATCTGTTTATGTTAGCAGATGCGCTAAGTATCAATAAGTCAAGAGTGACCAACAGAAGATTGCAGGGTTACTTCAACCTCTAGAGATTCCAGCTTGGAAGTGAGATCGAATATCAATGGATTTCATTGATGGCTTACCTCGAACGAGGAAAGGAAATGAAGGTTTTGGGTTATCATTGACCGATTGACCAAGAGTGCACACTTTATTCCATTAAAGTTAACATGGACCGCTGCAAGCCTTGCGGAGGATATATGAGGGAGATTGTTCGATTATATAGAGTTCCAAGCAATACAATAAGCGATCAGGATCCAATCTTTACTAGTCAGTTCTGAGAAGCATTACAAACAAATTTGGAAATGATGTTGAGTATAAGCATTGCATATCATCTCCAGACTGATGGGCAAACAGAAAGAGTCAAACGCATATTGGAAGATCTTTTAAGAGCATGTATTCTAAACTTTAGAGGCTCATGGGAAAATCATTTGCATTTGGTAGAGTTCTCCTATAAGGATAGCTATCAAGCTAGTATCAGCATGGCACCGTATGAAGCTTTATATAGTCTTCCATGCAAGTCACTGGCATGTTGGATAGAAACCGGAGATCGGTTAATACTTTGTAACGACCCGATATTTTGGACCATTCGCATCCATTATAAGTGTATAGGTAGATACTCATGCCGAAGTTGAATTGCTCAAAATACCGCGTTGTTAATTTAAATTGGCAAAACTGAACATATACAGTAAATAATATAATCACAGATCACAGACACAGAGTAATAAATGCAGCGGAAATAAAAGAGATAGTAGTTCATGAAGCTACTATATGAATATATAAGATACATCAGAGTTTACAATAGAAGAGTAATACGATACATCAGAGTTAAACCAGATACAACGGAAGAGTAACACGATATATCAGATACAAATCAGAATACATCACTGGAATCATCGAATACTGAAAGCAGAATAGATGGCTGGATCTTCAAGCAAAGCTCCAACTCCAAAGGTGAGTCTCGAATACTGGTACACTCAGTCTGACCCGAGCGCAAAGCAAAACACAAGACACTCGAGTCAGGATTAACGTTCTTATATTAATAAATCCAACTCAAGTGAAATAGCAATTGAAATACAAGTAACTCAAAGGATGTTTTGGAATAACCATCCTTTAAGGATCCGTTAAACTATCTACTATGTAGTAATGTACGATAAGTAGATAATGTCTATCAGTAATATAAAGTATCAAAATAGAGTTAAGTCATGGCCAATTCCACCCTTAACACATTTTTATTCCCAAGAGCATATACAAGACCGTAGTTTCCCCAAAACCGGAAGTCACCAGAGGGCAATCCATATACTAAAGGTACAAAACAAATCGTAGTGGTCGCGTATAGGATAATCAGTATGACAAGGTACATGAGGCGATACCAACTAGGATACTAGTAGTTGCCTGATCCGGACTGATGTTGGGCATAGTAGCTACTACCCCAACACCGCGAAACAACACTCCCATAATCGAGGGGTGCACCCAATCAATCACAAAGTAATAGAATGGTATCGAAGAAGTGTGTCCGCTAGAGATGGCGATCCTCAATGGCCCGGCGCGGCTCCTGTTTTAGTCATGTCAGGGGTCATCCAAAATCGTTCACTTTCTTCAGTCAACGCGTTCACCAAAATCATCCACTTCGTTCTGGATCAACACTCCGCGTATATTAGTTATTAAAGTGGTTTTCGGTATCGACAGAGAGTATGTCCATAACCGATCCCGGTCTCTTTAATAACTACGTATTAATTACCCAATGGTCATTTAATAATTAAAGTTTAAACAAATCAGAGATCAAAAGTCAAGTTGCAAGTTTGACTTTTAAAATTTGACATTTTGCAATTTAATTTATTTTGAACATTTAAAATCATATTTCCAAATGGAGTTTTAGTTCAAGTCCTTGAGTTAACGATACTTAAGTATTCAATTTCAATTTAATTCCTATTCCCATTCATCGTTACATTAAATTTTATCACCACTTTGATTTAATCAATTTCAACAGCTAAATCAACTCCGTAAATTTAGTTGGTTTTACATTCCTTTAGGTCACTTTGTTACTTAATCTCATTTATAACAAATTTCAAATTTATTAAATTTATCCAAATTAGATTTTATTCTGAATCTAATAAATTCACTTTATTAGATTCTAAAACTTACTTAATCAAATCTCATTTCAATTTAATGTGTAAATCCGTTTATCTAATTAAATAGATTTATTAATCCGTTTCAATTTAATCCATTAATTTATTTCAATTAGGTCCACTTATTAATTCGTTACAATTGAATCCATTTATTTATTACAATTAAGTCCATAAATTTATTACAATTAATCCTATTAATTTAATACCATTACATCCATTGATTTATTTCAATTAAATCCATTCATTTACTACAATTAAATCTATCGTTTTATTTCAATTAAATCTATTCATTCATTACAATTAAATCTACCGTTTTATTTCAATTAAATCTATCCATTCATTACAATTAAATCTATCGTTTTATTTCAATTAAATCTATTCATTCATTACAATTAAATCTATCGTTTTATTTCAATTAAATCTATAAATTCATTACAATTAAGTCTATTCGTTTACTACAATTAAATCTATCGTTTTATTTCAATTAAATTCATAAATTACAATTAAGTCCATTCATTTATTACAATTAATCCTATTAATTTAATTCCATTAGATCCATAAATTTCGTTACTTACTTTCCAACAAATTTTTAAGTTCATTTCTTCATTTCAAATGAATTTCAATTTCAAAATGATTTTGTTGACCAATCGGGTTTCTTATTTTAATTATCTATCCTAGTCCAAAGTTGTTCAATTTGGGTATTTATCATTTCAACCCAATATACTTAAATAAAACAAAGCATAGCAAAGGGAACTTGCAGTGTGATAACTGGGATGGTATCGAAGTAAATAAACAATCAATAGCAACCATACATAACAATTTAACCGTTTATTTAAATAATCCTGAAATAATCGTATTAATTCGCATTGTTGTTTGTGCAATTTAATATAATTATTTCTAGAATCTACACTATCATTTCATGCAGATTAAAGATTATTCCACTAATTATTTATACGGTTTTTCACTTGTCATTCGATTACAATTTCATACTACAACAATTAATCCAATATACATCGATGGTTCAAAGTGTAATTATCACTATTCTACATGTCAATTAATTTAACAATTAAAGGGGGTCATATTCAACTAATCAAATTTAACATATAAATCGGTTCTAAATTTGTTAACTATCCTATATCAATTTCAATTCTGCATATTATTAATCACTTAACATTAACAAATTAACGTCCAATATAAACATCGAACAATCAATCAATTCTCAGCCAAACTAGATTATCATTTCATAATTAACAGTTAATGGTGTAAGATGTCATAAGTGAACTGATACAGGTGATAGCATATAAAACAATGTAAATAACTAACAACAGCATATTTCAATTGTCGTTTCAATTGAAATCAAATTTAATAAATAAAAGAAAAACGTTAATCGTGAGTGATTGCTCACCTTTTTACGCTGAAGTTTGCAAAGCAAACACACAAACAAAATCCGGAAAGCACGAAAGCACGACTAGACACAATTCTAATTTGAATGGATGGAGAGCCAAAATATTGATCTTGTATATAACAAATACACAAATCATAAGAATTAAGATTCAACACAACAAAATGAATTAAACTATGCAATTACGAATCAAAGAACATAACCTTGCTTTCAACCACCAAGTGGGCTTTGCCATGGTCTAATAGTGAGGAGGAGGTAATGTTGTGGTGGTGGAGGCTGAGCTATGCAAGGAGAAAACAAAAGGAAAAAGAGGGAAAAAAAATATAAAAGTGAAAGAAAAAAAAAAGAAAGAGAGAAGGAAGCCATGGATCTAGACTTTTTCCTTCCTCACTCAAATAATACAATGAGAAACCTTTTTTTTTCACGTGAATGATAAGAGGCGGCTAGGTTTAAAAAGATTTGAATGGCTAAAGTTTAGGAATAGTTAGAAAATAAAAAGGCAAGGAAATTTAAAAAGGCATAATTTAAGTAGGGAAAAGATCTTGTATATATAAATCTTAAAAAAATGAACAGAGGAGTTTGATAACTTTGTACGTGATTGAAAAGGAGAAAATCACGTCTATGCATTTATGAATAGATATGGCAGAAGATTAAAAGGTAGGAAATATATAAAGGCAATAAATAAATTAAGAAACGTATGCCTATATTTAAAACGTATCTTAATTGATTTGTTACTTATCCAATAAATATAGATGCATATACACAAAAGAGACCTTCACTAAATAAATAAAGTTTATACACACCATAGAAGTAAATAAGAAGATGGAGGCTAAGCCTAGCTTGAAGGAAAACAAAGAAAATAAAAGAAAATAGAAGAGAAAGAAAAAAAAATAGAAAAACAAAAGAAAAAGAAGCCATTACTTACAAGAAAATTTCTCACATGAAGATGCAAATGAAAATGAGATTTGGTAAAAGGTTTTTGTACGTGAATTGGAATTTAATAGGGGAGTTATTCACGCCTAATCAAGTGCAATGAATTGGCAAGTAATTAAGTGCTTAAATGGCTAGAGATTTGAAGGGATTTATTTCCTATTAAATAAAAAGAAACAATGGAACAAAATGGGGTAAGTTACTTGCTTTTTCATGTGAATTGATAGGGTATGAATGGCTAAAGAGGAGTAAATGATAGAAAAACAAAAAACTAGGAAATAAAAGGAAAGAAATAAGAAAAAGAAACACACACACACACACACATATATATATATATATATATATATTATTCTTAAATGCAATTGAAAAAAAAAGATATTTTAAGATGTTTGTACGCGATTAATAAGAGCAATTCATGGCTGTGAATGGTGAATGGCTAGGGTAAGTAATAAAGAGGGTAGGTAAATAAAAAAGGCAAGCATTAAAGAAATGTAACGCATGTCTCCTTGATTTCTTCCAAGCCTTTTATGAAAAGATATACACACAAGTGAAATCCAATAAATAAAGTTTAGATAAACAAAATAGAAAAATAAAATAAAATAACATAGAAAATAAAATATAGAAACGCACATAGAAAACTAGAAATTGAAATATAGAAAATAACTGCGTGTAAAACGCTGTAATTTATCTAATTTAAAAAGTATAACTCAGAATTTAACGAAACGAAAAGCAGAACAGATATCACAAATATATTTTGCTTCAAAGAAAAAGATTAAAATTTAAAATTCATTTTTTTTACTGAAAATTCAAATTTTGACCAAAATATAAAATTTTCAAAAATCGTTTATTTATTGCATTTGGAAAATAAATTACAAACAAATTCCAAACTTACATTGGAAAAATTCTAAAAATTCACTTTTAAATGATTTTAAAAATCAAAATTTCAAATAAAATTTTAATTAAAAATATTCACAAAATTATGGGTTGTTACATACTTGGTCCGGACATGATAAGAGAAGGCCCAAAGAAAGTTGATATGATTAGGAAGAAGTTAAAGGAAGCCCAGAGCAGGAAGAGTTATGCAGATCAAAGGTGAAGAAATCTGGAATTCCCAGTTGGAGATTCTGTCTTTTTGAAAGTTTCTCCAATAAGAGGAGTAGTAAGGTTTGAAAGGGATGGAATGTTAGCACCTCGGTACATTGGACCTTTTCCCATTCTCGGACGAATCGTCCGACCAGCTTATCGAGTGCAATTACCCAAAAGGTTGTCCGGTGTGCACAACGTTTTTCACATATCTCATTTGCGAAAACATGTGCATGACCCAGAACAAATCATAGAAATGGCTGCTCAGAAAGACTTGGAGGTGGAACCAAATTTGGCAGTTACCAGACGGCATGTTCGAATCATTGATCATGATGAGAAAAAATTAAGGCAGAAGGTGGTAAGGTTAGTCAAAGTTCAACGGAGTGGAGATGTTGAGATTGCACTTGGAAAACGGTGGATAGAGTGAGGAAAGCATATCCTGAGTTTAGGATTGATGTATAGACTGTATAGATTATATCATCATAGTGTGCTCACCGCCTATGATGTAGTCACTTCTCAATTCTTTCGTATAATTTCATCGTATCGAATATATTTCTCTTTTAGCTATCTTCTTCTTATCTTAAATTTCGAGGACGAAATTCTTTTAAGGGGGGAGAATGTAACGACCTAAGATTTGATCACACTAATATATAATATTTAATGGGTTTGATATATTAAAATATAATTTTTTATAAAACAAATAATATTATGTAAGATTTTAAGATATACTTTTGCACAAAAATAGAAACTTTTGCTTATACCGGTAAAATGTGACTAAAGTCAGTTTTAAGTAAAATTAAGTTTAATGATTAAATAAATTATTTTTATTTTAAATAAGGCCTGTTTATTATTAAATAAAAATATACAAATATATTGTCAAGTTTTGTTTACAAATATAAATAGTTTAACAAAAACGTAAAAATGTGACCGAAAATCAGATTTCGGATTCAAAACAGCTTAATGGTCAAAAGTGGTATTCAAATATTGCAATGTTGGAAAATAAAACATTTTAAAACATAGTAATATACTTAGTAACACACACACACACACACATATATATATATATAACATATATAAATAAATAGTTACTTAGAAAAATAAGATATTTTACCAAAAATCAACAAAATCTCACCAAAACCAATGTAATCTTCACTTTAAGCCATAAATCCATCCAAATACATCTCTTAAGAGATATGGAAGTAAGAATAGAGGACATAAAGTGATGGATGCACATGGAGATGCCTTGGGTCGTGTGCAATGAGGTGATGGGAGGGGTAAAAATGTTAAAGAACAAAGCTTAATCCTTAAGTAATTCAAGGCTATAAATACCTAAGCTTCCTTCTCATTTCTTCACACTTCATTCCATTCTTTTCTAAGATTCTCCTTTTTCTTCCTTAGATTTTGAATGGCTTCCATGCCTCTCTAAAAAAATTCCAAAAGCATAACAAAGTTATGGCAAAATAATCGACAAAGTATACCACTTAAGTCAAGGTCAACTTAGTAAGTTCCATCCACCCCTCCACCAGAGGCCGTGCCCACCTGGAAGCCATCTCCACCTCTTTTTTTCATCTTAACTTCTAGGATAGAGAAACTATAGCCGAATTTCAAGAAGTTTCGGGAAATAATAGTGAAGCTATCGTCAAATCCATAGTAACAAAGTTAGCAAAATTGTGAGAAACCTCTACCTCTTCTCTACTCTTATGCTATGACATACTTTTGTACTTGTTATGTTGCTTGATATCATGTTTGGATGTTATATGGATGTTGAATGATTGTTTGGTTGATATCATAATAAGTCACGATAAATTACACGTAGAAAAATCCTAAAAGGAATCACTTCCTTATTTAAATTCAAAAGTGTATACGACTTGTGAACCTCTTTAAAAACATGAAAAAATGACTTTAAATGACTTAGAAATGTTTTAAAAGTTTTTAACATGATTTTGGGCAAAGATTTGAAATGAGTTGGAAAACAACTAGAAATAGGCGCATCACGTAACGGTAGTTCGTGATTTCGCGCCATAAAAGTTAAATACATTTATATGATGGAATCTCAATCGGAATTCTTCAAAACAATAATTTTTCGGACTCTTCCCACTATAGTTTTCAAATGTAAAAGAAAAATCAAGATTTCATTTAAAAGAATTTCAAATATGTATAAATCAAGTTTCCCAAAAAGTCGTGCTTTTGAAGTTAAGTGACCAAAATGAATATTTTTAAATGTTTAAAAATATGAAATAAAATTTAATAAATTTGATAAAATATTTTAAAAGAGATTTGATTTATAAATGTGGGTTTCCAAATGATAGAAAAGTTGTTTTAATCGAATAAGTTTTTAAAACACCATCTGCTGCACTTTTCTACAACAGTTTTGGTAAACTTTAGAAGTATAAATTTAAACATAACTATTCTTTCCCGAATATTGTATAAATGTATTTGAATAATCAATTTAGTTTTTTAAAGATGATTTAGAAGTTTTAATAAAAGTTTAAATGAATGGTTAAGAGGAATTGTTTATAATGTCTAAACAATATAATTGAAATCATTTCCTTGAATGTAGTAACAAAAGGAGTATGCGGAAATGACTAGTAAATTTGTCCCGCTTGTGAGATATAGAAAGGTAAAATAAGGTGTACAACTAAGGTTAGGGATGGAGCAACCAGTGCCCTGAACTTACCTATTCTCTATTTTTTCTTTCTATACGAGGGGTGGAATAAATCAAAGTGAAAGCCCAAATGCTCTAAAAAGATCTTATTTAAGTTTTTCCAAAAGAAAAGATACCCTTTAGAAATAATTTCCAAGAAATAAAAGGAAATGATTTATATTTGTATCATCTTATTTAATAAATTTGTAATTGTCAGTAATTAATATTTATGAAACATTAATTATATTTTGTATTTGATGTGTTGAACAATGTATTTATAATGGTTATAAATATATTAATCGATATATGATATCCATACGCGTTTAAATTTAGGTTGAATGCAACAAACATTGTTTAGGCTGGACTTAGTTCTGAGGTCCAAATGAGACATGCAAATTTTGATCAAAATAGCTTAGATAGGCCAGCCAAATGTTGGGAAAAGAGGGAGTCTTTTGAAATGTTTAAAAGAGTGGAATTGGTAAGAGAAAGATACGGATTTGATCCACTTTTCTCTCTATTTGTCTTCCTTTTTATTCCACTCTGTACACCATTTATTTTGACACTTTTTGCACTTCTTCCTCCTGCAAATTTCAACTAGCAAATCCCCATTTAAACCCAAAAGAAATCCAAGCTCAGATCACATCAAAATTCTTCGATTCAGTCGTCAGTGGTAAAGTAGTTCGGTAGCCAGCTACAAAAAAACTTGGAATTCAATTTAAGGAACCATTTCATCATTTCATAGCATGATCTCTAGGCCTTGGTCAAAGTCATACTTCAACTTTATTAATGTTTTTAATTGCTTGGTTAATCAATCATTCATATGTTAACTATGTAGATCTTATCACGAATTGGTATATTATTGTACTTCCACATGTCGATGGTTATATATATGTATGTATGCACATAATTTTTTTATAGAAGTCATCAAGTAGCTCATGGCCCAATAATAAAAAATTATATTTATATTAAAATATTATTATTAAATGATTTTATAAATTTAATAATTGCAAAATATTAATTCATATTATATATTTATATAAAAAATTTAAATTTTTTTTATACATACTTATAACCATTCGGTAATAAGTAAATAAAAATATTTTTTTATATATAAACATTTTAAGTTATTTATATGATTTAAAATTTGCTAAGCAAAGAAAATATATTTATAATACATTTATAAATAATATAATTTTCTAGAAATATTTTATATACATTATAAAACGTACATTTTGACCTCAAGTATGATATTCAAACATTTTACTTATTAAATATGCATAGATTTTAATTTTTAAAGTATATTTTACTTAAAAATTATTTAAACCAAAAAAATTAAAAAAAATTAGGCCATGAGCAATTGAAAATATATGTATTTAATAAAAAATATTTTATTTATATATATTAATTAATTTAATAGCTATATGTTTATATATATAATATATATCTATGTATATATATAAATTAAAAAAAATTAATTTTGTTTTTATAATATATCGTAAAGGTTTTAAATCTTTTTACAAATTAATATTTAGAATAGTGCTTTGCCAAAAAATAATATTTAAAATAGTTTTGAAATTTAATTATATAGTATATGTATATATTTACATATATCTCATAAATGATTTATATGAATAATTTATAACTAATATTTTATAATAAATATATAGTTAAATTTATACACACATACATATGTGTATACTTATTTTGTACAATAATTTGGATGCATGTATATGTATATTTAGACAATACAATAATATACATGATGGGTTAACTTGTCCGTTGCGGTGTAAATACTAACATTTGTACATGGCATGTCAAACCATGCACACATTACACTGTTTCATGTGCATGTACACACGTAAATGTATATGAAACACATATAAGAAATATAATATAAAATTATATAAAATAAATTTCATTTATAAATTCAAATAAAATATTGAATATATTTAAAGAAAATTAGAAAAGATCTAAATAAATTTAGACTATATGGGCCTAGCAAATATCCACAACGGTAAAAATTTTGAAATTTACATTATTCTTCCATTGTGGAATGACCCAATTCCAAAAATGGTATCAGACCTAAATAGCCTAGGCTGTCTAAATTAGCAGTACTAGAGCTAACTTATTAAAACTTATCCATATAATAAGGTGCCTAAAAAGTAGTGTTTAAGGTTGGGTTTGGATAATTAAGTACTCTGCCTTACCTAGCTACTAGCCTAGTTCGAAATGATAAGGCAAGCCCAAAGGTTATTCCCGATATAATGACCCAAACTGATTTGGGTCTTAGGCTATGTTTTAAAATCTATTTTAAACTTAGAAATAATGTTTTTAATTTAAAAGTTAAAAAAATAAAAAATATATCATAATGTTATAATATAGTATTTCTAATTGTTTTGAAAATTATATAAAATATTTAAATTTAAAGTAAAACACATTGCAAAAGTTATAATATAATTTTTCAAATTGTTTGAAAATGTTATAAAATTAATTTTGAAAATATTATTTATTAATAAGATTAATGAAAGAAATTAATTAAATCAATTAAATAAGTTAATCAATTAATTATATATATATACGTGTATAATGTATATAAAGATATATGTACGTTGTCATGAATTGTTTAAGACATTATGAATATACACGTGTATAGAAGAAATTTAGAAATTAATAAAATTTAATTAAAATTGATTAAGTAAATAAATTAATTAAAATTTAATTAATAAATTAAAATACAAACATATATGACATTTTTGTATTACTATAAAAGGGTATAGTATATGTATTCTACATAATATGTTATATTGAATAATATAATAATTAATCAAAGTGTTAATTAATTAAATTAATTTAATAAGATTTAGTTAATATAATGTTATAGATAAAATATTGTATAGATAAATAAAGTATAGAAGCTATATATAATAGAACTTATATAATATAAATGTATAAACTATAGGTGGACTATTAAAAAACCCTAAATATACTTAAGGAATGAATACATATGTAAAAGTGCGTATACTTCGATTTCCGATGTATCCAACACTTAAATCACAAGAGTATTTCATTATAAATACATTATTAAATAAGTCTATATCACTCGATATAATATATTGAAGATTATGAATCTTTAATATAAAGTTGTCCTCTACCATTTGTACATTAATAAATTAATTGCATACTCTCTAGTTGTTGAGCTTTCCTCAAGTTAGAGATGTTATGTGTAGTATTACTAATGTATAGACTAAACGATGTAAGATACTTATACATATTTGTTGAGCTTACCTCAAGGTATGTTTTTTGCACCAAAACTGGCACAAACACCCAATGAAGTAATAAATATGAAAATTATCAAAGAAAAGCAAAAACTAGCAAAGAAGAACACATAATTTTTATAGCAGTTCCACGAATACTCTAGCTAACGTCCACTTAAACTTTGTTATTCAATTTCCGTGACTTTTACCAACTATGATTTTATGGATTGATATCCTCATATTAGTGGAGATCCAATAGGGTTCCATGGCAAAGTCCAGAAATTCCAAAAAGAAGAAGAGAGAAAAGTCCATTTCAAGTGCACTCCACCTCTATTTATAGGCAAAAATCCCCGAAATAATCTCAAAAAATTGCTCCACCCGTTCTCCATGTCATGCACATCATCCCAAAAAAGTCGCATGGTGATCCCCGAGCCAAGCTTCAAGGGTTGGTACTGATCCATGGCTCGTGGATCGGTACAGAGCTGACTTGGGTTTGGACTCGAGGAAATTGAATGTTTACTCTAGGCTTCACTTGAGAAATTTGTGATGTTGTTGTGCTTGAGTTTCCCTTTGCTTGCTCTAAGTCCGACTTGAGAAATTTGTGTGTCTGCTCCGAATTAACTTGGTGCCGACGTGAGGACCCCGATCCAAAAGGTTGAATTTTCAAATTTTCAACTTTTTCGCTTTTTTTAATATTTCCTTTTCTTGCCTTTTTATGATGTTTCCCAAGTCATTGGGTCATTTCTTCATCGTTTTATCATCTGATTCGATCATTTAAGTCTCTTTAAAGACTACGGCAAACTTGGTCGTAACACTTGCCCCTAAAAGCACGCCTTATGAATGGAAGGTGTGCTTTTCTCAAGAACAAGTATTGAAATAAATAAATCACTAGTAGTTGAGCTCTCCGACCAACGATTGATTTAATCACAGCGAATCGTTCGATTCCTTCAGATTCACCTATAAATCAAAGGTTATTCTAGACCAATATACCTAAGGACTCGAGTCCTTGTTTGAGCATTAGTCACAAACCATCATTATTATGTGTTCTTCAGGAATTATAATATCATATATCGTATATGGTAACTCAAAATCTTCCTGTGTTCATCTAGTTGTTAGCAATCATATATCAAAAATCAATGTTATCCCGTGTTCACCCAGGATTTTACTATCATGAGTTAAGCATGTATGGAGTAATCAAAGGCCAATAACTATGTAAGTTCTCGCCA
Source organism: Allium fistulosum (assembly GCA_030737815.1). Classification (NCBI taxonomy): domain Eukaryota; kingdom Viridiplantae; phylum Streptophyta; class Magnoliopsida; order Asparagales; family Amaryllidaceae; genus Allium; species Allium fistulosum. Next base: position 1,287,348,354 of record CM060904.1, read on the forward strand.
CTGGTTAGAATATTATTTCTAAAACACCTAGTATCGCGGTCCCATCATAAGAATGCTCAACTGAATCGAAGCAATGACTTTCATCAATCTTTCCGTTATCATAAGTAATTAATCAAGGTAGCGCATTGCCACTGATCGGAGCATCGTCTATAAATTGTCCGAAATCGCTCAACATCCCATCATAAACAAGTCCGACCAAATCGAGGCAATAACGTAGTCTAATAATTGTTATCAAATTGTGTCAAAGTCAAGTGGCGTTCAAATCCAAAATATAGTTTTCAATTTCTCCGAATTGCATTACAAATATCCAAGTTAGCTTTTGATATCTCCGGATCGTTAGTTTAATCCTTGATCTCCCTGGATCGTTAGTTTAATCCTCAATCTCTTTGGATTGTTAGTTTAATCTTTGATCTCTCCATATCATTAGTACATGTTGAGCCCAATCTGCTCGCTCTCCAACAAGGGGCCCAAGCAAGTTCATTTGCGTACTCTCCGATGAGGGGATTTACTTTTCTTGGGTGCCTATCCACCCACTCTTAAGCAAGTGGGCTTGCTTCTGAGTAAACCCATCATCTCACTCTCCAGCAATAGGGGTTTGCTATCCGAGAGTATCGATCATTTTTATCTCCAGTAATGGGACTTGCTATCCAATATGAATCCATCCGCTCACTCTTCGATGATGGGACTCATACTTTATCATTCTATTGTCTTAGTTTTATAGAATAACCAAACTCCATTGGTATATTGTTATAGCATCAATGTCAATCATCACGCTCGAGTGGTTTTTAAACCCATAAGTCCATCAACTATCCATTCATCGATCTCAATTCGGTACATGTAACAAACATCAAAGCTTCTAATTCGATCAAGGATTACTTTCAGATCCAAACTCAGAGTATGTACGGGGATCGATCAGGATCCCGTGCATGTGTATGTGGTTTGGTAGTAATCCTATTAATCTTATTGAAAGGAAAAAAGAGTGTAAAGATCGTACCTGATCCCAATCTATCCCCATCATGGGATGACTATCCTCGGCCCAGCTTCTTGTCCAAACCTAAATATATCTACTGATTGTGGTGGTCGCTCTTGCCTTACTGCCGTGGTTTGTTTCCTTATGTATCGCGACAGTCGGTTATTCGAATCTGCTCTTTTATCAAATCAGGCAGATGTCGACATTCGTTTTCCTTATGACCATCCAGCTCATGGAATGGTAGTGCTATCTAGAATTTGTTTTCAATCTGTGGGCTCTCTTCTTGTGGGTTTTTGTAGGGGACTTCAACTCGGTATCCAAGTAAATTCTTTCTAAGGTCTCTGTCAATTTATTGTAGGACGAGAATTTTGGTTCTCTCCTTTGTCATTTTGGTCCTTCAAAGCCATCATCGGCCTTTCTTTTTCCCTTATCCTTTCCATATCCCTTTCTAGTTAGTCCTCCATCATCTACAACATTTACTTCACTGCCTTCATCCATTTTAGCATCCTCCTAACACAGGAATCTTTCAGCCTTATGGTAGTACCACACGAGATCCATCGGTGGATCCCTCTCTAAAGAAATTTTAAAGTTGGTTTTGCTGGCGACTCCGGATACGAATGCCATCAAAACTATCGATGGGTTCGATTTCTACACTATAGCAGCTATTGTGTTGAATCTCATCAATTAACTTTGTAGGGTGTCTATGGCTCTTTTTTTTACGTTCGAAAGTGTCCTAACATTCTTTGGTCATGCAATATGCACTCTGAGTTGCTTTATGAACTTATCCACCAATTCAATCCATATACTAAAGGGCCCACTCTCTAATTGTCTAAACCACATTGCCGCCAAAGCCGTCAATTACAATAGGAAGCATCACCCATTACCTCCCCATAAGCACATAACACTTCCATATGTCAGATGTACCTCATTAGACAGATGTCGATAGCTTGAAATCGAGCAGATTCCTTGCATACTGGATGTTAGAAGTGAATAGGTATCTATTCAAGTCCTCTAGACATTGGTTTGATGGTCTACCTCTCAACGCTCGTCTAACTATTTCAGCAATTCTATCACTATTGTCTAATGAAAGTCTCTATCCTAAATTTTCATTCTACCTCCTGTTCCCATTGGAAAATTCTGGCGCATACTCCTCTAGTTGTACGTTCGCATTTTGGCACTTGCTCCAGGATTTGAAATCATCCCTTTGACATTCATCGTTCAATCCCAAATTCAAATCAGTTGTGTCCTCATGGATTCTTTGATCGGTACCGATCTGACTCCTTGGATCGGTACCAATCTAGGGTATCTCTACAAGGATCGCTCCAACTTATTCCGCTTTGATTCCAAGGGCATTCGCTTTAACTTCTAGCCTTTGGTTCTAGTTTTCAGTTATTCTGACTATCAATCATTGCTCCATTCATCTAAAGAATTCATCTACCATTTCTTCTTGTTGAGGCACCATCCTATCTTGCATCTCCTTCATCATTCTCTCCATCTCATCTCTAGTTACATAGATGGATAGGGGGTTCGATCATGAGGACACCTCCTGGCTGCCCCCTTATTCTTACTGACTTCCTCCGATCAAAGATATAGTATGAGGCCTCTTCGTCTTCTCCAAATTCAAGTTTTAACTCGTCAAATCTGAGTTTCTCAGTGAAAGTGTGCACCAAAAATGGCATAAACACACAATGAAGTAATAAATATGAAAATTATTAAAGAAAACCAAAAAATAGCAAAAGAGAACACACAATTTTTATAGTGGTTCGGCGAATACTCCGGCCTACGTCCACTTGAACTTTGTTATTCAATTTCTATGACCATTACAAATTATGATTTTATTGATCAGTATTCTCAGGTCACTGGAGATCCAACAAGGTTCAATAGCAAAGTCTAGAAATTCAGAAAAGAAAAGGAGGAATAAAGTCCATTTTCAAGTGCACTCCACCTCTATTTATAAGCGAAAATCCCTAAAATAATCTTCAAAAATTGCTCCACGTCATGCACATCATCCTAGAAAAGTCGCACGGCGATCCTCGACCTAAGCTTTATGGGTCGGTATCGATCCATGGCCCGTAGATCGGTATCGAGCCATTTTGGGGTCGGACCTGAGGAATTAAGTGTTTTTTCCAGGCTTGACCGGAGATATTTGTGAGGTTGTTGTGCTCAAGTTTACCTTTGCTTGCTCTGAGTCCGACCTTAGGAATTTGTGTGTCCGCTCCAAGTCAACTTGGTTCAACCTATGGATTCAAATCTAAAAACTTGAATTTCCAAATTCTCTACTTTTTTAGCTGATTTTTTGATATTTCCTTTTTCTTTCCTTTTTATGATGTTTCCCAAGTCCTTGGGTCATTTCTTTGTCGTTCGCTTGTTTGATTCGATTATTTAAGTCTATTCGAAGACCGTGACAAACTCGACCGTAGCATATGTATAGTATAGTTAGGCCGTTGTGAAATGCTGGGTACGAGTGAATAATCTCTTTTTTACTTATTGAGATTTCCTTAAGGTAAATATGAGATTAGGACAAGGAACCACAGGTTAGGAGTTGTATATGATACAACTGATAAGGAGTTATCCGTCGTATATGGGAGATTGATTTGTCGAGCTTTCCACAAAGTCACAATCCCAAGATATATGTGTAACGACCCATAATTTCTATCATTTGAAATTCAAATATTTAATTGATTTGAAATATTAATAAGTGAAATTTGTAAGCTGAATGGATTAAAATTCGAATATAGAGATTTAATTGGGTAATTAAATCGATAATTTAATATCTGAAATTCCAGAAATAATTGAAATCTAGATTAAATGTGAATAAAAATGATTTATAAAGTTATATTAAATCATATTGGAATTAGAATGATGTTATAGAACTTTTAAAATTGAATTAAAAGTTAAATTGTAGAAATTGAATATTTTAATATATAATTGACGAGTAAAAATAGTCATTTTTCAAACAGTCTCGGATTTCGACGAAACAAGTTTCATCGGATCTGTAATGTTAAACTATTGTAAGATTTCAAATTTCGAGTCAATCGGATTTACGGTTTGTCCGGGGCGAGCCAAAACGCATAGAAATCGTTTTAACCGATTTAATTAAAAATTTGATCATTTATTTCCGTAACTCACATATATGACCGAATTGGATCCTGAAACATGTTCCATTGTGTTCGGAATGCAGGTAAAACCCAAGAAACCTCAGTCGGCACGTTTGATTTCGAGTTCGGAAAATTTTGAGTGAATAGTGTTTTGAGAATTTTCTATAAAAGCCTCACTATTTTCTATTTTGCACTCAAAACCCAAACGCTATCTTCGACCGCCACCATTAACGTTCAATGGCCAAAAATGCATCCTCTTCCTCTTCATTTTTCTTCCAATCCATCGATCTATACGGAAAATCATCAACTACAAAATGATAGAGGGAGGCGAGATCTACAAATCTATACGGGTATGAACGCGAATGGAGCACCACGGCGTCGTCAGGAGGGCCGCGTTCATCACAAAATCGCGCACATTTTTCCACATGATGGTGAGGCCGAGCTTCATCATTCTCTGGCCGTGGGTAGCTCTCGTCGAGGGCATTTGGGTGGAAGTCCCCGATCGTCGTCGAAGTGGATGTTGGAGGCTCGATAATTTGATGAAGATCGGCGGCTATGGGTTGTTTTCTTCACGCGCGTGTAACCTGGGATGGAAGAAAGCTAATCACGGCTGGATTTTCTTGATCAAAACGCACGGCCAGATTTGATTCTAGGGTTTGAAATTGAAAATAAATTGTAAAATTTGTATATATTTAATTCGTTTAAACTTTAAACCATCATAACTTTGTCATACGAGGTCGAAAACTGACGAAACAAATTGCGTCGGGTTCGTATTGACGAGCACTACGCGATGGAGCTGGATTGGAGTCAATTGGAGCTAGTGATAATTTAGAGTAAAATTAAATGCGTGTTTAATTTTTTCGAAATAAAATACTGCAACCGTTATTGGAAGCAAGTTGAGAACTTCTCACTCAATCGAATTTGTTTCGATATAAATTTTAAATAGTTGAATTTAAAATTGCTTGATTGTGATGATTGGATGATGATTGTGATTGGTTGAATTGAAATAGACCCTATACGCCGTATATTAAGCGGAGGTTATTTATTAAACCCATATACCACGATATTCCACCGTGAAGTGGAATTGGTATTATATATGTATTTGGAGTTGATTTCCCGCATTATATAGCGGATGAGACCCTATTGCACCGCATAATAGCGGATAGTATTTTATAAATCTCATATACCGCGATATTCCACCTCGAAGTGGAATTGGTATTGTGCTAACATCTATGGATGCAGGGAAACAGGTTGGAGGGATCCAACTGGATTCCTCAAACATTTGAATTTATTTCAATGTTCTATGTTGATTATTTATAATCTGTGTGTGATTATATTGTGATTGAAATTGTTGAAGGCTATAATTTAGCCGGATATATTTTTGGTATCGTTGGATACCAGAAATAAATAAAAATTGGATTTTCGAAATTCAAGTTGAAAATTTATCGAAAAATTTATTTTTGAGAATTAGATAAATTTAAAAGGAGTTTTGAAAGATAAAAGTCTTATTTTTGAACTATATTGAATTAAATTTCAAATTTTGGGAAAAAGGGCTTAGTAAAGGGATTTTTAATAATATTATTTATATGTTGAAGAATTTATTTAAAATTTGGATTTTTAAATAGATTTGAAGAGATAAAGAAATTTATTTTTAAAAAAAGAAATAATTTGGAAATTCGTTGAAAATTTGATTTGGTGTTTTGAAATAAATTTGAAAATCAATTTGAAATTAATTGATTTTTAAATTTTACCATAACTAGTAAAAAAATTGATTTATAGAAATTTATCTGATTTAAATTAATCGGATGATTTAATTGATCCTATCTATGGATGTTTTGATTATATTGGATGTTGAATTATTTGATATCCCAAATATGTGATGCTTTGTGATATATCATGTTCTGTGTTGTGATTTGTGATCTATTTATCTCTGATATGAATATCTGTGATATGTGAATGAAAGATAAGTGTTATAGTTTATACCGCTTATCAATTATATTGTTATATTTGATCTGTGATGGTTGAATGTTGTTGCACTATTATGTTAAACCCCTGGACTACACCATACACACACAAATGTGGATTTCACGTGGAAATCAGTTAAGTCACAGATTTTTGACAATTCTAAAGATTGAATTTTTGAATCCAAATTAGTTTTGGAATTGAATGTTTTTGAAAAGGAGTTTCAAAAATAAGAGTTATTTTAAATAACTTAATAAAATTGAAATTTGAATCAATTTATTCAAATTTTGAATTCAATACTTGAGATTGAATTCAATAATTTGGGAATTTTGGTTTAAAAGATAGTACAAGTTATAAAAGGTGTTTATATGGGTTTTTAACCATTTAAAATATGGTTTTGGAAATTTAAATTTAAATCCAAAATTTGTACTTTATGGCTTTATCCTGTGTAATTGTAACAAGTTTTTCTCAAAACAAAAACTATCTGTTTTCAAATAATAATAGCTTTCATAAAGTGAAAAGATTTCCAATTTGTATCGAAACATTTCAAGTTGAAATGAAATTGTGAATAGTTTGGAAAAACTATGAATTAACCTTTGTGAAGATGATTAAGCTTTATCTTGAAATTAAAGAAGATTTTAAACGGTGTATCTTTTATATTATAAAAGACTTGAATTGTGAATAGTTTTGAAAGCTATAAGTTAAATCTTGATTTAAAGATTTAATGGGTTATTCCAATTGAAATGGAAATTCATTTGGAAATCTGTGAATGAATCTTTGTGAAACTGGGTAAACTTTGTGAAGTAAATCTTTTTGTTTAAAGATTTGAAATGGTAATTTGTTTAAACCATTTAAAGAAAAGGATTTGGGTAATGAGTTGTGACTTAATTGAAATCCCTATATCCATATGTTTTAAATATTGTGCTCACTATTCGGTTTAGCCGGGAAAGGACCTTTGTGTCATATAACCTATTCTGAATTAGTGATATGACGATATGGATAACATTTGAAGACCGGTGGTGAAGACCGAGTATTTGTGAAAACGATAGGATGACCTATCGATTGTCTTTGCACCGTTAGCTACGGTATAGAGATTTCCTTTGTGATGGGAAGTTCGATCGGGATTGTGAATACCCGGATTGCAAGGGCTTCTTCGGAAGTGCCTTCGGTTCTGTTCGAACCCGGAACAGACTTGTATGGTTACATGTCTGACATTACACTTTGAGATATAAAGCAGATTTCTTTCAAATACATTTCTGTTGGTGGCGGAGAATTTATTCTCTTAGCTTAACACCCTTCTCTGAGACGTACAAGCTTAGAGGTTATGTAGTTGAAGGTTATCAGTGATATACTCCCAATTTGGTAATGTGGCATGTTGAGTGTTACTGTGTGATGATTATTTATTGATCATCTGTTGATCAAAGTGTGGCTTTGTGAAAAAGCGTAGCTTCGTGGACGAGACCTCTTCGGACCTCACAACCCGAAAATGGTCGAAACAGGAATGATGCGGCAAGGTTTTGAGGGTTGCTGCCTTTAGGGTATGTCATTTCCTTCTGGAAAAGGGTGGTATCAGGTATGGAGCCCTGGTATTTAACCTATATGGTTACTCCAATCTCATTTACTGTGTGATTGTTGTTTTGTTGAGGCGCCTCGGATAAAGGTCCCAAAGCACCGGGGGGTGGTAGTTACCTAGTGTAAGAGGTAACCCGGCCTTGTGTTGGCAGAGAGCTAGTTAGTTCTCGGGACGTCCATCCAGAGGCGTACCCATTGACAGTAGGAAGTTCCTTAGCCTGACCATTTGTTGGAAAATCCAAAGAAACAATACGAGCCTTGTACGGTTTTAGTTGTATTACCTGCTATGGAAATTGGTGGTAACCTGCTATTGAACATAGTAGCTATAGTAGGCATAAGTGCGGAATGCCTATGCTGGCTAAGATTAATATTATACTTTCGAAATGTTTTCTGCACTATGCACTAATAATATCGAATGATTTTGCATAGTAAGCATGTTTGACTATCATAAGGAGAAATCTCCTCCAATTCTGTGTTTGCATTGTGTGTGTGGCGGGAGGCCTTACGGTAGTTTCATTTTCCAAAAACCATTGCGGATGTCTTTTACTTCCTTTGTTGTTGTTGTTTTAAAGATAAAAACTGTTTTAGTTCTCACACCAGTCACCATGACTGACCTGGAGTTTATTTTTCTCTTCCTAAACTCTGGGTGCCCATAATTTTCCACACGGGCAGCCTAGAGTCAGGTTATCAGGTCATTCTGGATTCAGGATATGCTGTGGAGCTCAGTGGCGAGCTGGATGGCGAGGCATATCACTTGTATATGATATTATTATTCCGCTGTGTATTCTGTATGAGGACAAGTTTGTATAATTGTCCATTGATGTATTGTGTGTATATTGACTCTGATGATGTAATGTACAAACTAATATAGTTCTTTGATTTAAAGATTATTCATTTATCTATTATATGTTGTTCCGCTGCGATATGTGAGATTCTGATATTGTTTCTGTTGTTTCTTCTTTCTTTCCTTCTGTCTTCTTCTACCTCTTCTTTTTTAACCATAACAATTTGGTTTTCCGGCATTCGATCGTGCGATAGTTGATACAGTGGACGTATTAATGTCGATTTTCGGAAGTCGAAAATCCCGAAACGTTACAATATGAGTCATAACATCCACTAGAGAAGTCAACTGATTTCTACATTTCGTCTAAGGGTTTCAAGGAACGAATAATCTACTGGGAGCCTTATTAGACAAAAGAAATGGTAACATTTAACCTTTCTAATATTGTATGAACATCTGCTGCATAAAATTACAATAATATACTTTAATAAATTTGTGCATCAAACATAATTAATAAAATGTTTATCAATTAAAATAAACAAAGGAACTGAAATAAATATTGATAAAGAAATATTAAATAAACTTACATATAAATTTTTCCATGTTGATCCATGCAAATGCCTAATTAGACAACCACTAAATATGTTTATAATTTGGTCACTTATGAGTTTACTTGTCCAAGACTGTGCATTATCTTTAATGAGTTTCAAACTCTAAAACAATGCAAGAGTATGGATACATGATCCATATATAATCACATATAAATGTTATATGTGATAGAGTAGGGGTGTGCCCTTAGGGAAATTATGTAATTTATTATATATATCTAACTCGATAACCAATCTTGTTCGAAATAAAAGCTGTTTTCTTTCTATTATATACTTGATATAATGTGTTATATTAATTAATTAGTCTAATAAAAAGTATATTTAATAGAAAATCCATGAATGGTATGCTTTGTGATAGTAGTTATAAAGTGTTGTAATCGTGAGTAATTTATCACAATAAAAATAAATATACCATTTTAAATGTCCCTAGTCAAGATACATCGAGACTAGATATCGGTGTATCTGTTGAGACTGAAGTATGTAATGCTCTCCAAATGTAGGGCAGTGTATTACTCATGACTGCTGGAGCACCTATGGGTTATGTTCTCATAGTTATTGGATAACTATGGAACGACTCACTCAATAGTTTTCTGATTGTTAATATAACTAAGTTCAAATAGAAAAGATCGATGTGACTGATTTATAGAGTTCTTTCGACTTGAGAATACTATCGATCTTCAGTATAAAACTCCACTTTGATTATAGTCAAATCACGACATGGTGTCCATCGAGTGATAATAGTTGGGTTGAGTGGAAGTATTTGGGAGTAAAGCACTATTCAAGTGAGGATTTGTCTCCTTAGTTACGTGGGGTTAGTATCATGGTCAACTCAAGTAACCAGTTTGGTTAATAATAATTGTTGGTATTGAGCCAAGGACTTTGCGTTTGGACTGTAGAGTTGAACATGGATGATATAGGAATTTTGATCGTTACCAAATTCCATAAGTCCGAAGTGATATGGTTTTAATGAAGTGAATTGATGTAAATAAAAGTCACAACAGGGTATCTCTTAATAAAGTAAAATTGGAATTTACCGAAACAAAATGAGCGATAAATTTGGCCAAAATATCACACAACCTGCAAAGTGATGTATGAATATTAATATTCGAATAGTTTGATATTAATTGCTGACCAAGTTCACACCTAACGAGTCACACAACCGAAACGATGAATTTTCCTTCGACCAATCTATTTAATTAATTTGTAATTGTTATAAATTAAATAAGTTAATTAATATTTATGAAATATTAATCATAAATTTTGATTTTGATTTAATGAACAAATATTATTAAATACATTTATATTAGTTATAAATATATTAATCGATATGCGATATCGATATGCAATTAAATTGGAATTAAATGCAAAATAATCTGTTTAGGCTTTAAATGGGTTTAAGCCCATATGATGGCTGGTTGGGTCGACTATGACAGGGGAAGGTAGGTGCACTTCCAAGAGATAGAACACATATTTCAGCCTTGAAGTGGTTTACGATAAGTAAAACGCTTACCGATCTCGGTCTCTTTAAAGCCGAATCGACGAATTTGGTCATTCGATGATAATGAGAGCGATTGCATTTGGAAACCAAGTCACGTATACTTATCACATTTTCGATATTTTCATCTCGCACTATCCCTTGTCAAAAGTGAAGCTGGTAGTTTAGAACTCTATTGCTCATATCCCAACACGAACATCAGCCTTAATTCCCATAGATAGACAAGCCTACTTCATCGGCTTTAAGTGCTAAGTATATGACTAAATGCTTTCCATAAATGAGTAAACTATAAAGCACGATCAAGTCATACGAAGCACGATCAAGTCACACAACTTCTAATCCCTTTTTTGTTTAATTAATCTTTTATTAATTAAAGCCTTTTTTATTGATAAAACATCTTTTATCTAATAATACATCATTTGTCAATTTCTACTATCCATTTATCCTATTTTACGAATTCAAAAGGTATTCATATACTTATCTCAAATGGTATGAGTATTTTCGCGAATCATTAACAAGATTTCTTACTTTAAACCTTTTCTTTTTCTATCTTTTTTCAAAAGATTCCTTACGCATAATTTCCTTTAAAATCCATTTTAAGACTCTAAGCACTTTCACAAATACATTTAAAAAGGTTTAAGAATAATGTTACTTAAACATTGTCGCTATAATCCCAAAACCATTTCACTTATTCTTAGCTTTAAGACATTCTTTTAAAGATCCATTTACATTCATAAGTATAATAAAAAAGGTTAAAGACAAATGCAATTAACACACTATCACAACAAACCCAAAACCATTCCGTACTTGTATTGTCTTTAAAACATTCTTTTTAAAGATCTAAGTTATAATAGGTTAAGTTTGATAGTCGACTAATCCATTATCTTTTTAAACAATTGCTTATACAGTACAATGTTCGTATATTTAACTTGTTTTTGACATTTCTACTTATACTATTCCTCTCCTAAGAGTGAAGCCAGGTAAGCTAGAGCACTAGTTGCATCAAAACCTTACCTATAAAATTTATTCTTGAACCTCACAAATAGACAATTTTACTCGTCGGCTTTTAATGTTAAGTATAATATTAATAATTTCCATAAACAAGTAACAAACCACATGATTAATCCGTTTCGGACATTATCGACTTAATTATTCCTCGTTCAAGAGAGAAGCCTATAGGTTAGAGCTCTATTGCTCATATCCATACTCGACATCAATTTTAACTCTCAGAAAATATAGAATCCTACTTCGTCGGCTTATAGCATTAAACAAACTTAATTACCTTTTAAACAAGTTGGTAAACGATAAGATTAACACGTTTCCGACATTCCAACTTAACTATTCCTTGTTTAAGAGGGAAGCCTAGTAGGTTAGGGCTCTATTTCTCCATCCCTACTCGACATTAATCTTAACTCTCAGAAATAGAGAAGTCTACCTCGTCGGCTTTTAGTGGCAAACCTCTTCTTTACTTTTCCAAAATTTGAATATAATTATTAAAAATATATTTAAACTTCAAACTAACTTTATTATACTTCAAAACATGTTTGAAAACATCTCTAAAAATATTAGAGAAATATACCAAATTTAAGTATCATTTTTAAACGATTAAAACCATATATTATTTATTACAACACTTACAATGCCGATAAAAGTCCTTGTTAAAACAACATTGAAAAGAACGATCTTTGTGACTTGTTTTGACCACATAAACAAATGATTTATGACTTGAAATTTTAATGGTAAGTAATGCCACTAGGGTACTTAAAAACCATGGAAAGAAACCCCTAAGAATATCTTTTTTTTATAAAAATTCCAAAAACTAGGGATTCGGAAGTGCGCTTATAACGACTATTCTTACTTCAAACACTTTCAAACTTACTTCAACTTAACACATAAGTTAAACAACCATTTAGACATCAATTTAAGGCCATGCCACATGATTAAGAGGGTAATAGAAGTGATGTTATACAATACAAATTTATCAATTTCTTTCAAAAGCAAGAGAGGTCAAAAGTTTATAACTTTACTTAGTCAATGTCACTTTAACTTTATGCTTTGCATACAACATATATATACATACAAAATATATACTTATAAGATAGTGAGATAACTCACTTAGATCAATTCCTAACCCAAGCACAAAGCCACAAGAATCAATGAACCACCTCCTTCCATCACCACAAGCTTAAAGATCCAACCTTTAGCACTTCCAAACCAAAGCACCATCTACCCTCCTCCTCCACTGCTCACGGCCCTTCATTGGAACCTCTTCTTCCTCTCACCTTCTCCCACTTCTTACTGGCTAATCATGCCACACATGATATTTTAAGCCTAAAGCCAAAGTTTTAAAAGGAATTGAAGATGATTTGGTTAAGACTTGAAAACGTTAGACAATAATTAGTGGATTAGTGCTTAAGCACTTCCACCATTTTGAATTCTCATACTTCATCTCAAGCTTAAGTGAATTACTGATTTATTCCTAAGGGTATGACCCTCCTTGTATAGGCTTGTCCGAGAGGTCATTACCACCTTATACTTTCCATGGAAGGTCACACAAGAGCCTCGCATTCACATCCACCTTTACACCTCTCTTCTTTTACCTAAAAGTTAAGTCTTACCATAAAAGCTCATTTACAAAATATCTTTGATGACATCACCCATGATATCATCCAAAAAATTTACTTCCATAAATGGAAAAAAGTTTTTATTTCATTTTCTTTATTTTCTAAGCAAATAAGTATATGTAAAAAACCTCTAAACAACTTCAGACGGTTAAAAAGCTGCTTATCGATAAAATGATTTTCGGTCACATTTTTCAAAGTATTTATTTTGTAAACATGTTTCCAACATATATTTACCATCATTAATTATGATTTAAAAGGGGGTTAAAAAGCTTATTAATCATTTAATAACATTTAATTCAAGGTTCAAATATTTAAATAGTTCGGATATTTAAATATGGAGCGTTGGAAATTCACGGTCGTTACTTTCTCCCCATGAGTAACAAAGGAATAATCACATACCAATACTTAAAAGTATTCAATCAGTAGCAAACAAAACTCATGGTTTTCTCAAGTTAAAAATCCTATAATCGCACAAGGATGATAAACAACCTGTTAAGCGTATCAAATGCTCAACAGCCACATATTATTAATTAGTAGACGGTTCACAATACCGCATAACAAATCGAAGAGTCATCAGCTAAACTCTCTATAAGCCAACAAAACATAGTATGAAAATACTAAAGCTCGTACAATGCACCTAGACCATCTGTACACAATATCAATTTTGATCACTTTCTCGATCACATAAATTTCACTTCCCAACTGGTATAGATCACTTGAACTCTCTAGTGTGGACTTCGATCGGTTCCTTGATTAGAAACCTCCATTCTCCCTACATAGCTATATACTATGATAACAAACTTTGGGATCATATCAAGAATCCATATCAAGTGTTTGCTGTCAAGAATCTAGTGAAAAATCCTTGTTAGGACCGGTGTATACCACCTCAAAATCATGTACTCAAATACTGGATCAAGAATAGTCTTACAAATAAAACGATCTTCATACAACTTACATACTTATCCTATTGGTTTCTTAACCATACTAATATCTTTTATCAAATTTGTTTATCCAAATAGCATATCATTTAATATTAAAATCCTTTATGAATCATTCCATAAAACAGAACTTTAAGTTTATAAACGTTTATAACTTCAGTTCATATTCATATATTACTCTACTACATACTAAGAGTATACACAAAACATCAAATTTAAAACTAGTTTAAATTCTACTATCTTCTAAGTTCAAGTGTTATATAAACTCAACTTTTATATTTTCATAAAAACACTTAGCTTCAAGTTTTATAACGATTCAGAAGTTTCCAACTGTCCAAAATCATCGAAAATCCTATTTCATTTTAACAAATGAAAACTACCAAACAACATATCATAACATAATGCACATATCACACAACCCTAATGCATAGGCTACATGAGTCCATAAAGTAGCTTAACAAATTTCGGTAACTTATTAAACACATTTTACCTAAAAAGGGAAACCATTAAAAGTTCCAACATTTATTCCGAGCTATGCCATTACCACTCGGGCACCATACATAGTATACATATAAAACTTTTATACACCAAAAAGTTCATATCTAATTTCTTTTAAAGAAAAAATTTTAGAACTAAACACCAGGTGTTATTTCAACTCATTTTAAAATAATAATACATAAATATATCTCTTTTATAACAAATCATACTTTCGGAATCAAATAGAAATCTATTTTACTAAAACAACTCTGTAGCACCCCCCACTTAGAAATTCAAAATTGAACATCGATAATGTTGAAGTCATCACTAGAATTATTTTCAAGCGATAGAAGTGAGTTTAGTGCATCCAATTCATGCCTTTTAGACTTAACCAAAATCATTTCAAAACAGACTCAAATACTTCATAAATATTACTAAGTACCATGATATTAATTTTCCAAATACTTACTTTCAAATAATAATATCATTATTTTCTCTAATATCTTGTAAAACATTTTCAAAGTCACCGGGATTTAAATTCTCAAAATATCATTTAAATCCTTCTTGTTTATTAGTCATGTTTCATAAACCATACTTATAAAAAATATTAGTTTCTTATATAAAATCTTTTCACAAATTTTTATTTTACAAAATATCTTACCTTTTCTGGATTAAAAAAAACATCTTTTACTAAATTCAACTATTATAAGAGTTAACTTTTAACCCAACATTATCATCGAACTCCTTATAGTCAAACCATAAAACTAAATCACAAAGTGTTCGTTTCAATGTATCCATAATTTATTGTTTACCTAACCCATACAGTAAAAAAAGGTAAAACAACTCATAAACTGGCCAAGGATGACTAAACTAATTAACGAGGGATAATAGATAAACATCATTAACCACTTCATATTAAACTATACTTTGACAATTCACTTATATAAGTTATCTTATATGAGATCTTTAATTTTTGCAGTTATAATTACCTTTAAGGTATACATTTATAACAATTACAAATATGCTCTCATATGTATAATACTCTCGACTCATGCTAGGGCATTCCAATACCCTATCTCTTAGTGAGTCATATCCACCAAAGCCAAGGTTCTCGCTTAACCATCTACTCTGATACCAGCTGTAACGACCCGCCCTCTCGACCCCCAAATGTCGACACTAATACATCCATGGTATTCATGTGCCAAGCATCCAAGTGCCGGAAGGACGAATTGTTAGGGCGAAAAAATAAATAGACAAGAAAAAAGAGAACACAATATTAGAATCTCGCTTGGTGAACGGTAATATATAATATCAAAAGGATTGTACAAACAGTTACTCCGATATAGAAATTTCAAAATTATCGAACATAAGTACCATCATCAGCCTGGATAGTAAAAACAACATGTCCTCATAATGCTGATATATATGATAGTAATACATCGGAAATAAGAATACTACGGTAGGTGAAACATCCAGCTCATCTTCTCGAGCTCCAGAGAGCATCAACAAAAGCTTGCCATTCTCAAACTACTTGAAAGAGTACACGAGGAATTTAGGGAAAACAAAAACTAAGCATCGGACATAAGTCTGGTATGAAAAAACTCAAGAAATATATGTACAGCATATAACAGTACTTTTGAGACCGCATGGAATGCCATAACGGTTATCTCCTCAAAAGAACAACCATCTAATTAGTACATAAGGTGATGTAATAGATAATGTCTAAGGTGTATAATATAAATATCATAACATAGCTAAAATGGTTATATTGGTTACATTCAATAGCATATTAGAGTATACAATCAAAACCGATATGGAACATTTGCATAAAGGTTTTTCCATTAGAGACATCCCTAGATAGACTGAGCCCAGCCTCTTAACAAGGGTCAAAAAGTACCTTCCGAGCATTGTATATCTCTAGATAAAATATACCATTAAGGTAAACACAATTAGCCCATGCACGAATGAGCGATCCCGAACTACGTCGAACCAAGTACCATCAACTCCTACCGGCCAACAATTGATAAGTATCTCTAGATATCGAGTTGATATACCCCGTCAGGGGTTAGCAAAACCCCGGATTGTGCTTCTTACTATATTTTCCGCCATTTCCATCATCACTTAAACAGAACACAAATCCTCAATTGGATTCCTACATTTCTAACAGATCTCAAAATTGCACATGGATTCCAATATCTCGAACAAATCCACTTCCAAGAGATAAAATACGTATCTCAGCCTTGAAGTGGTATTTGATAAGTAAAATGCTTACCGATCCCGGTCTCTTCAAGACTGAATCGACGAATTTGGTCGTTCAATGATAATAAGAGCGATCTCATATGGAAACCAAGTCACGATACTTATCACGTATTCAATATTTTCATCTCACACTATCCCTTGATAAAGAGTGAAGTTCGTAGGTTAGAGCTCTATTGCTCATATCCCAACACGAACATCAATCTTAATTGCCACAGATAGACAAGCCTACTTCATCGGCTTTAATTGCTAAGTATATGACTAAATGCTTTCCATAAATGAGTAAACATATAAAGCACGATCAAGTCACATAAGCGACTTCTGTTATCCCGCCTTTTGACAAGGCCGTGATACCAAGAACTTGACTGGAAACCAAAGACAATTCGATTCGGAGATCGGTTATACACAGGTTCACTATGGATACCAGCAAATTTGGTTCGAGTTCGGATCGAGCTACAATTGATATGATACGACAAACAAAGCTATGAAAGCCAACGTTCCAAATTTCAGGATAATCAGAGTATGTATGCTCAAGATATGGATCGATCGAGATCAAGAAAACCAACCTCATTCATATCCATCAAATTCAGTTCTCCTACGTATCCTTCCATGTCCCTCGTATCCATCAAGTGCTGGCATCGATCAGATTTCATCTACTTGGCTCTAAACCCTCTTCTTATCGATCCTCCCAACCAAACAGTTTGTATCAATCGACCAACGATCGATACGAAGCTTCCCACCAAATAACCGATACGAAGAGCACGTAACAGATCGATATGAATGCCATCATTCCCTATGATACGAAGCAGCCCACAGTTATCAATATGAATCCAGCAGCAGACATTGATACAAAATGAAATCCAAGGATCGATACGAAAGGAATTATGTTAGATCGATACGAAATGGCATTATCAACCAGATGAAACGTTTACTCGGCACTAAAAGTGGATCTTCACGTGATTGTTGCTCGACGTCATCAGAGCGTGACCGACCTATACGCACAAGCATCAATACGAAGTGATCGATTCGAACATGGGTCGATATGAACTCGACAGCCAACTGCAAATACAAACTTGGATCAATCATAACTCAATATCTACAAGTCCAAATGCCACCAAATTTTCACAAGAGCTTACGTACCACCTGATCAATGTCTTTGAACGATCTCAGCTCAAATGGGTGTTGTTTGGATTGATACGAACAAGGTAGTGATCGATCAGGGATCAAACCCAAATGACCTCGGATCGATCAAGTGGGTCCATCTACGTAGGAGAAGGGGAATTCTGAGATCTTAGTCAGATATTTCCAGACTACGCCTATAAATAGCAGCCCTATGCCTTCAGAAAAGGGACTTTTTGATTATGCTACACTGATACTTTTCCAGAAACCCATTGTAACTCGAGTGATTGAGTATTCTCTGTTGTAATCAGTTAGTAGACATGAATAAAATAATAAACTTTCCAAAGTGGACGTAGGCTAAAACGCTGAACCACTATAAATTCCTATGTTCTTGCATTTCTGTTTCGGCATGTTTGTTAGATTAGTCTCTTTTTACATTAATATTCTTCATTCTAATCTCTTCAAATGCGTCCGAAGAGTGTTGTGCCAAATTTTGGTACAAATACTTTGGTGCTTTCACTGAAAAAACCTAGTTTTTCTTTTTCTCATTGGATCTACTACCGCCGTTGGATTGTAAGAATCTAAGGAGGAGATCCAGAGCTGATATCAAGTAGTTCCTTCCATTCTATTCAGATTCCACCAGATCTAGGAAAGAGCTACGTCACTCAACATGGTTACTACCAGATCCGCTTCAATTGCTGCAGATTCAGAAGGAAGGGATAGATAGAATCCTACACAGCTGAACACAACGGGTCACGCATCTGTCGGAGCTCCAGATCCACAAGGCCTCGTGACTAGTGAAGAGTTCCAAATTCTGATGCAAGAGCTAACTCAGAGCCATCAGCAGCTGACCCAGCAGATCCGTGCCAACAAAGAGCTCGCGAACCAATTGAACGAGGAAAGACTAAGGAGGTCTAGAAGGGATCGTGCTTCTTACTCATCAATAGAAAGCTCAGCTTCCTCTGACTTCCACCATAGATCTACGCGCCAACGGCTGGATGGGAACTATGCGCAAGCCTCCGGGCAATAATGTGCCATGAATTTTGGACAAGCCGAGGCTGGTCTATCCGCAGGACACCAAGCTAGGCCCTCCTCCCAAGGAGGGGTGCTTCCTTATCACACTGTCGATAGCCATGCAACTTCTACTGCCGTAGACTTGGATGTTGAGATTGGGAACCGAGTAGATCCAACCCTTTGTCAACATGTTCATTCTCCAGAACCCTATGTTCCTAAAGACCCGGAGGCAAGGAGGCGAGGAATGGATCGTCGACCATGCCCGGACCGTCCTTGAAATGTGGAACCCGACCATGCCTTGGCGCCGAATGCCAAATGCCTGACATTCCAACAATGATCCGCCAAATGATCCGTGAAAGTCAAGGCCTTACCAATGACGATTGGGGAATCTCCCAAAGTCATATGCCATTCACAAACGATATTCTTTATGCTAAGCTACCTCGCCGATTCAGGATGCCTACCCTGCTTGTGTATGAAGGAAGTTCAGATCCTAATCAGCACATATTAAAGTACAAATGGCTCATGAAAGTCGCACGAGACGACGTGCGGTTAAGTGCAGGAGTTTCCCTATATCGTTGGAGGTATTGCAACGATGTGGTTTACTCGTTTAACCCCCAGGTCTATTTCCAGTTTTGATCAGTTAGCTACGAAGTTCGTTGAACAATTCGGTATGCATGTTACAAGGCCAAAGGATGTCAACACCTTGTTCAGCGTTACCCAAGCTCCAGGGAGACACTCATACGTTATCTGGAAAGGTTTCATGCTGCCTGTGCTGATGTCAGCAACCGAGTTTGGCAATTGGTTGGTTGGGAAACCCCTCACGTCGTTGGATCGTTTCTATTCTAAGGCGGCCCGGTTTTTGAGGAGAGAAGACGCTAGACGATCTAGGAAGCAGGACGATGTGGGGCCCAGTGGTGAAGGCGTTCATAGTAATGTTGCTGTGAAACAGACTGGTGAGAGTTCCGATAAAGTGATGTTGAATATACAGAAAAAATAGGGTCAACAGAAAGGTAACGGTGGTCAGGGAAAGAAGCGAGACTCGGACCGCGGACCTAGAACCAGAGCCCCGATGTACGACCAATATACCCCTTTAAATACTTCATTGGAGAATGTTTATTTGCAGACCAGTAATACCAAACAATATAAGAAACCAGCTCCGAAATAATCATCTGAGAAGTAGATCCAAATCGGAAAATTCTGTAGATTCCGCGACAGTTACGGCCACAACACTAATGAGTGCCGTCACTTGCAAGATATTATCAAGAAGTTGATCAGAGAGAGAAAGTTGGAGCAGTTTGTTCGAGCTCCACAGAATGGAGGTGCGGGCCCATCTAAGCCGAATCAGGGACAAGGCCAAGCTAGACCCGAGGAACCCGCGTGTAATGGCGGGAGGTTGGTTATTAACACAGTTAGTGGTGGTCCTCATCCAGCTGATTGGAGTTGGAAGGAAATGGAGTTGTATGCCAGTTCGATTAGGCATGTGGACTTTGAGTGTTGCAGTAATATTGATGATGGGGCTCTGGCGAAACAACAGAAAACGATAACAGACAACATCATTTTCCAAAACAGAGATGCTGATAAACTCAAGGCCCCCACCATAGATCCATTGGTAATATCTTCCAAGATAGGTCCTGCTAGGATGAAGAGGATCCTAGTCGACAGTGGAAACTCTGTCAATATTATTTTTAAATGCGCCTACAACCAAATGAGAATGGAGGCGAAAGATCTAAAGCCGTGTCAGACACGCATTCACGGTTTTAATGGAAGTGCGACCATGCCAGCCGGCATGGTTGAATTACCCATGGAATTGGGTATCGGGGATCGCCGGAGAGTCCGGATGCTGCAGTTTATTGTTTTAGACATTAATTCCCCCTACAATTCTATTTTGGGCCGACCGGCCCTTGCTGAATTCAGGGCATCTATTGCCCCTTGATGTTTAACCCTGAAGTTCCCTACTGACAACGGGGTCGGAATTGTTCAAGGTGATCAGGCGGCTGGAAGTGCCTGTTATGTTGCTGAGCTGCGGGATGCGCAGCATAAGGAGAAAGGCATAGGCGTAGAGGAATCTCTCTACGTCCATTTTTCAGAGAATTGACAAATAATGCCTGGGCCTAGGCCCGGGCGCCACAACCAGTTCCTTAAGGACTTTGTTCCCAGAACCTTCGAAGTTGGCGACATCCTACGTAAGAGAATTAATTCGGTCCCTTCACCCATGAAACCGACATGGGAAGGACCATATGTCATTGAGCAGAGACTTGGAGATGGCACATTCAAGCTATTAACTATTGACAGCCACACTATACATAGAGCATGGAACAGCGAGTCTCCGTCGCTGTTTCACATAACAACAATAAAATGCAAACTTGTCAAGCCAGAGTGGCGATTCTTGAAATGCGTCATGCGATCATCATGATACACAAAGAGCTAAGTTCCATCTCCCAATGGGACTCATTCAAATAGGGAGTGATCATGATCCGACCAATCACTCGCTAAGTGAAACCCAAGCTCGGGGACTAACACACTTAAATAAAAAAGGATTGAAACACGACAGTCCTCTAACAAATTCCAGTTCCTAGAGTGTGAGCTAGAGTGCAAATTCCAAATCCAAGCACGAGGAGGATGGACCTGTCCATCTATGACTTCGCTTGTCAAATCAAGGTGGATGTGATCCGACCGTCCACAACCTAGATCAACTCCCTGTTCCCAGAGTGCGAACGAGATCCAAATGCCTAAACAGATGTGAATGACGATCTGTCGGCCAACTCCAGATTCCCAAAGCGCAAATCAGAGTATACCACAATCGGGAGTGACTGATACCCCACCGACTCACTCTAGTCCCGAGAGCGCGGACTGGAGTATAAACACCAAAATGGGTGTGACTGACCACCCATCAACCAATTCTAGATTCCCGGGGTGCGAACTGGAGTATAAACATTAACTAACTCCAATCCCAAGAGCACGGACTGGAGTATAAACATTAAACGGGTGTGACTGACCACCCGTAAAACAACTTAAGTCTCCGGAGCGTGGACCTAATTCTAAATGCTAAATGGGTGTGATTAACTGCCCATCAACCAACTCCAGATTTCCTGAGGGCGAACTGGAGTATAAAACGTTAAACGGGCATGATTAACCGCCTATAAAACAACTCTTATCCTCGGATCTTGGATATGATTCCAAGTACTAAACGGGTGTGATCGACCACTCGTGAATTATCCTATGTCCCCGGAGCATGGACGTGATTCTAAATGATGAGCAGGCATAACCGACCGCCAGTACTCGAGCTCAATCCCCAAAGTGCGAATGCAAGTACTTATCGATGAACGAGTGTGATCGACCGCTTAATTTCATCTCACTTTAATTTCGTTCCGACACAGTTAGATAGAGGTCAACAAAGGCGAAAAGTTTCCGCCGACTGACAACTTCAATTATCCTCGAGACTGGGGGCATAACTCAAGTACCAGCCACTGACCGAGATAGTGTAACATCGAAATTCAACTAGACGTTTGGTTTTGACCCGAAGCCATGACTTCGGAACTTAATGACCGAACTCAAGTTTGACTCAAAAACTAAAAGCCTCATGAGTACATTGAATGGAAATATGAGTGCAGAAATGCTTAAGCGAATAGACATAGAGTTATGCTGGAAAACAAAATGGAATCTCATTTCAACTATTCTTCGAAAGAAAACGATAAGTACAAAAATTATTTCAAGAATTCCTATAGGCAGGGGCCGAACCCGCATCTATACACGGCCTACGGATAGCAAAAGGAAATTCCTACCTATCTACCAAAAAAGGAAACAAAAAGACATGTCTACTCCTTCGAATTCTTCTTCTTCTTCTTCGGTGTTAATCCACTAGAGCTACCGCTTGGTTGTCTTTTTGAGCCTTTGCCTCCCCAGCCTCCTTTTGCTAGTTGGTCTTCAACCGAGGGAATTATAGCGGTCTCTTACTCCGAACTCATGGGGATCGAAATGCTCTCGGTATGCGGAGCTTGAGGAACGGCGACACTTTCAAAGTTGGAAGATAGAGGAGGCATGCGGGTATCAACAATCGTGCCACCTAGAGAAAGATAAGCATAGGGACCGGACTAGGGCCCGCCATGCCACCTCCCATGCTGCTAGCCTGCTCGGCTCTCTCCATTTCGGCGTTAATTTCTTCCATTATCTCCTCCTCCCAAATTTCTTGAGCGTCCACTGGAATGATGTTAGTCGGGCCCAATGAGCTAGTTGTAAACACATTTTCACCTATGTTGAAAGGTAGGTTAATGATTGGGTCACTTTGGTGGCCAAGGATTTCTTCCATCATTTGCTCATCAAGAATGAAGCTACTTTCATGCACCTCCCCGGTTGATGTGGCAACCATTATGGTCGTTGCTTCCGTCATAAGAGCCTCCTGCTCATGATGCAATTCTTGGATTGCAGGAGGATCGGCTGGTGTAGAACCTATGACTGAATAAATACACGAAAAGGTGTTAGAGATATCTTTCAACAACGCACCAACCTTCGAATGAATTTAAGAAATGTTCGGAGCACCTTCCTCAGAGTGGCTCACACACTGAGCCAACGCGCCTTTAGAAACATGTTCATGGACCGGGGAAATATGGAGCCTATTTGGGTCGTACGTTGGAACAGCTGGAAGGTTAATTGTAGAAGTGAGCTCGGGTTGAGTCGCTGTAGGCACTTCAGAGCTTCCTTCATGGTGCTCAACTCCGGACCTCACTCCAACGTCCGGGTATTTAGCGACTAGTTTCTCCTTTTCAAAAGTGACAATGGCATCGTGAAGAACTTTTCTCTCATCTTCGGTTAATATCTGGTTCTTTAACTCGAAGTCATCAATAGATGTAATGTTGCGGTCCGCTTTCTCATCCTCTACCAAGTGGTACCATGCATTGTATAGATGTAGCGAGTAGTCATCGAGCCAGCCTAGGTTGCGATGTTTCAAGACATTGACATTATAAGTGACCAGGAGGTCTTCGATATCACCTACCAACCTGGTCTCTACCGCTCTAACCTTAGTCTCAATTTTGGCCTCGGTTTCTTGGACCTTTAGCTTGGCCGCATCCCGCTCATCCCTGAGTACCACAGCCTGCTCACACGCCTCTTGGGTAGCTCTATTAGCATCCTCTTTTTCCTTGGCGACTTCAGCAAATTTGGCTTTTAGCTCCTCAAGCTCTTTGAGCGATGTGTCTCTCTCTGCCATGATCGTAGTGGTCCGTTGTCCCATTTCCTTGACCAAGGCTAAATGTGTTTGTCTTATCTTCTCCATTCTATGGGTTGCCTTGTGGGCCCTCTTATTAGCCTCCGTTTTCGAATTTCTTGAACATTCATTCTTATTGTTGAGCACCTGAATCATGCGGTCCTTTTGAGCGAGATCAGTTTCTAGTTTCTCGATTGTCTTCGCCTGCTCAAAGGCCACCGCTGAAACTTTCTCTACAGTCTTCATCCATTCTCAATATTGACTATAAGCATCATATACGTAGTCATGTATCATTTGTTCTGCCTCATTGGGAATTCGCTTTAAGTGTGAAGGAAATATGAAGCCGTCGAAGCGGACATTTGGGAAATCTTTCTTCAACTTAGCGATTCTAATCACTCCTTCCCTGGTAGGTTCTATAGCGACTTGTTCAGTAGCAACGGGGGTCTTTGTCTCAATCCTTCGACGTTGCTCGTCGGGCCTTGAAGTTTGAGGAGGTGGTACTTGACGAGAAGTTTCAAAAGGATATCTACCAGTGCCAGAAGGTTTTGGAGGAACTCTGGGTGGTGGAGAGCACGACCGTGAGCGGCGCTTACTTCTCCCTTTCCCAGTGCTCACACTCTTGACTGGAATGTCGACGGTCATAGTCTCTGTCAGACTCGCGCCTGTGAGACTCAAAGTAAGAACTAGAAGAACGGTGCGCAGAGCGGAGACTACCAAGCATCGATCCTTGCCTTACTATTGTGTCTGTAAAATGAAAATAAAATTGGAATTAGTTATCCCTTGAAACCGGAAAGCATGTGATGATAAGTTGTGCGGTGCTATGTGTGTGTGCATGTGCAAACCCCCAAACCAACCGATTGTGGCGGCTCCGCTTGCAGGAGTCGGTTCCCCTACATCTAAAGCGCTCAAACCTGCCTCGGTTACCAACCCAAAGTCTTGAAGTGAAGTCAGATCGTCTAGGATTGGGACATCCGCCAATCCTTCCAACGAGCTCTCCATTTGCGGAGGAGGAATCTCCTGACTAGAAGCGGGCAGAGACACCATGATGATTTTGCGCCTTAGAGATTTGCAGGCAACAGTCTTGCCTTTTCTTTTTCCCGATGCTTAAGGGTCCTGCGAAGGCACATCCATGGGCTAATCTCTAGCCGGCGAGCTCTCGTCATTGCCTTGTTCGGTTATAACAATTCCGGGAGCTCTCCTTCTTATTTGCCTCGCTAGAGCCATCCTAAGAACTCTTACTAGACCTATGCTCTGATCTCTATCGATCAGCCCCACGGCAATTAGATTCTCATCTATGAGGACTTCATTGATCTCTCTATATTCGGCTGGCACCGCTTGAAGAACCCTTACTATTTCTTTGAACCAGACTCCTTCGAATCGTGGAAACGAAGCTGTATAAAAAGCAAAGTGTTAGACTCCACATCAATTAATATTATCCAATTAATTGACGAAAGGGTTGGAGCACTTAGGTCTGACTAGCCATCATCTGGCGAATCCCGATGGATATCGAACAAAGAACCACTCGGTTTTAAAATAGCTAAGCTTGCTCCAAGCCCCGGCCAATACCTGGAAATTCCTCACTACTTCCAGAAAAGTGAAAGAAGGGTTATCCCCGTGACTTTTTATGTTGAATAAATATCTGATCTCTTCTACAGTCGGAGGTCTGAAGAGGTGCTCCATGAAGATAACAAATGAATCTATTGCAAGTTGTATATCCCTCCGGAGAGTTGTGGGCTCTATCATCCGGCACCAGTAATAAGACATCATTTAGCAGCAAGCCATGCCTTAGGAAAATCCTACCTAACATGTCTTCAGAGATATTAGAGCGGACAGTATCCTACGGGTTCATAATAAAAACTGCTCCCGGCAACTCATCCGAAGCAGGGCTAATTACTTCAGCTGCAATGGTTGGCACTTCAATTACGGGAAGAGGCGGACTCTGAACATCCTGCGACTGAGAACTTCCGAGTTCCATAGCTATGGAACTCAGTAAAAATTATCGTTAGATGACAATAAAACCGTGCTTCCCCTGGTGTGAAGTGTGTGAATTTGTTGTGCAGTGCAGTGCTACATGATACTTAGAATTCTACAAATTTTGAGAGATGTTCAAACAACAAGACTTCGAGATTCAACCGAAGTGACCGTCATCACTGACCGTCACAACCATGCCATTCAAATTTCGGAGAACGATCCAAGTTAGAGTTCGTTAATTTTCCAAGTTACAGTTCCATCGACGAGCTTCGAAGGGTATTCAGATATGCAACGAAACGTTTGTCCAGTTAAGCAAGGCAGAAGCTCGTTGGAGTCATATGTTCGAATATGCAAAAAAATTCGTATCCATCAAGTTCGAACTTGGATCGATCACCGGAAGCCCAATTCATATGGATCGCAGAACAACAAGCTTCGTATCGATAGGAAACTCTCACTTTCGTATCGATCACCTACATAGAATTTGTATCGATCACCAGTTCCACAACTTCATATTGATCACACTCCCAATACTTCATTCCGATCACTTCAGATCGCTATGAATTTCCACCACTCCAGACTGATACGAAGCTCATAGTTCCACCCATCAGTTCCAGGCCGATACGAATTCCCTGTCCTTGATCGATACGAAAGGCGTACCTTTTTTCCTCCATCCATACGAGGTCAAATCCAAGGATCCTTCCACCGATTCTTTCATATCCATCATCACTTCTTCTTTTCCAAACAGCTTGAATACCGTTCTCTCCTCCCTCAACATCACCAGAATCGGTCTTGGTTATGAACGAATTGGCATAAGAACTTGAGTCTCATCGTTCTAAGATGAATTATTTCAACTAATTACCTAATTTAAGCAGTTAGTTCGAGAGATTAAAAGGTTTGAATGGTTTGAAGACAAAGGCAGTTTCTTCTTTCTTAATCTTTTGATCAATATGAAAGCAGTGTGGAGAAATGAAGGCATGTGAAAATTTGGCTAAGTCCAAAATCAATTTATATGGGTGTAAAACCAAGGGGAAGAAACGATTCATCCCCAGTAGCATGGACCGATCGAAATGGTTGAAGCCAAATCGATACGAAGGTCACTGTGCAAACCAACCTGAAGCAGTCTCCCATATCATCAATACGAAGAAGCTTATTTGTAACGACCCCGGATTTTAATTAAATTTAAATTGATAATTAATTTAATTTTTGAATTAAAATTGTAAAATTAATTGTAAATTGAAGCGAGTTTCCCCAATTCAAATAGAATATATATTAAATCATATGAATTTAAATATTGTATATATGTGATTTGGATTTAAATTTCAAGTAAATGGTTTAATAATAACTTGAATATATATGTATAAGATAAATTAAAATATAAAGTAAATGCATAAATAAATTTAAACAACATATTACAATAGAACTTCATTTATATTATAAAGGAATAAAAGCGAAGAAACAAATCAGGTAAACAAGTAAGCATATCTATGAAGCCACAAGACAGTGATATTCGAGTATGAACAAAAGAAAATATAAAATCTTTGAGCTTGCAAAAGAAAACAGCAAATGTGTATTCAATTATGAACAACAAATAAGCATAAATATATAGACCTGGAAGCAAAACATGAAAATTTGTATAACTATTAGCTTGCAAAGGAAGACATAAAGTACCAAGGCAATTAATGCCATATCCTCTAGCCACCATAATAGATTATCAGCCAACAAAGAAGATAGCCGCCTGGTCAACAATGGAAAGAAAAATATCTCTGATCCTATTGTACAAAACGATATAATAACTTGTACAAGAGTACAACTTCACATGTACAAAATAATATCAACTTGTAGCTTCTTTCCATACTTCAAACAATTTCATTTCAGCTCGTTCACTTAAAAAAACTTAGTAAAACTGAAATGAGCAACAACTTGAACAAATAAAACAAAAATTCAACTCAAAAAATACATAATATCTAGACAAGCCAAAGATCAAGAAGAGAGTTCAGCTTGCATTTTTATAACCTGTGTCAACATAGAAGAGGCTCTGTTCATACGTCTGGAAACCAATGTGAGTAAACGAATATTTTTTAAGATCTAAGTATAATTTAAAGCTGTGAATAACTCTATGCTCTGTTTGGGTAGTATCTTTTAAGTTTAACTCTGTATATATCTATATGATGCTGTGTATAGTTTTTCTTCTCTGTTTTTAGTTTACAGGGTGGAAAATCACCAAGAAAATTCAATATATCCTCATTAAAACATTTTTAGGCTTGGAGTTTAAAACAAAACAGGTTTGTTTATACTGAGTTAGGATGTAAAAATAGTTTTAAGGGGGAAGGTGATATATTGTTTCCAAAAATTGTTTTTTACTGAGAAAACTTAAATAATATGTAAAATTCGAATAATATAATTTGTAAATTCGATTGTATAACTTGAGTCAACATTCGAAAACGTGATTTCTAAAACAAGAATGGTGATTTTTAGTTGTGTAAGTTAAGAGCAGTTTGAAGTTGATCAAAATGGGAGTTTCGATCAATTTCTGGCGATCGGAAGCATACTGGGTGTGGAGTTTTTGATCGAAGCTAGTGTGTATGATAGTGAAGTCAGGAAAAATGTTCGATAATTTTTCTATTGTAAACAATGATTGAACGAGGCAAAACTAGGGTTTAACGTTCAGGTTTGTAGTGGTCTGGAAACGAGATGATTTCGTCGCCTCTGATTGACCGAGTTACATGAGGATCTGGGGAAGTGTAGTGTAGGGGATTGACGTGGTAAGGCCAGAGTTGTATCGCCTCTGGTGGTCGGCGTGAGTGAGGCGATGCGTTTTTGGTTGGTGAGTTTGAGTTACAGGTTCGAACGAAGGGGCAAATCTTGATTTGGATGTTGTGGCATCGAGTTGGTTTGGGGTTTCGATTGTGGAGATCGTACGCGACTTGCTGGTGGTGGCGAAGTTCGCCAGAACGGCGGTAAAGCGTCGTGCACATGCACGAGCTCTGTTTGCCTGGGTGTTTCTGTTGCCTGGGAAGAACAGAGAAGGGGGAGCTCGAGAACATGTCGAGTAGCTTGAGTATTTGGTTCGGGGAATCTTCGTTTTGACTCGAAGCATGGGATACGAGGCTCGGGTCAAGTTTATTACAGGGTTTTGAACCTGTTTCTGTTTTCAGAATTTAAAACCAAATTTAAATTTTAAAACTGAATTTTAAATCAAAATGTAAACATAAATTCAAGTTGAATTGGAATTTAGTTTGGACATGAATAAAGCTTTAAATTCAACTTGTTTTAATAATTTAAAAGCAATTGAATGTATGAGAAAAATTTGAATTTAAAATAGATTGAAATTGTAAATGAAAATTTTAACAAGTTGAAAGAAAAAAAAGGTTTAAAACCTGAAATAAATTTTTAATCAGATTTTAAGATTTTGAAATTAATTTTGTTTTATAACTTAAGTATTTAAAATAAGTTAAATATGCTAAAAATTGAAAAGAATAGTGATTTTAAACTCTTTAAAATTTCTTTTGTAACCAATTTTTATTTTTTACATGTAAATTTAAAAATGTTGGGAAATTTATTCTGAGCTTTATTTAAAGGAAATAAGAATTTATTTCAAATTTTAAAACTAAATTGGAATTTAAAAGGAAATTTGAAACAATGTTTTCAACCATATTGTAAATAACAATTAAATCATAAATATGAATGAGTTTACTTTAATTAATGAAGATTAATGATTTGTAATGCATTAATTAATGAGTTCTTAATGGTGAATCAATTTATAATCAATAATGATTTTATAAGTAAATTTCTTTAGAAAAGTGATTACAGAAATTTAATAGTTAATAAAGATCATTAACTAAGATTATTGAAATAAATAATCAATGTGATTAATTTAACAATAAAATTAGAATAATTAATTTAATAACAATCATTGTAAAATTGTTAAGTATAATTACATAATATAAGTAATTGAGGAATGAATTGTTCAGTGTAAATAAGAGAGTTAATCGAATTAGTTTAAGTTAATTACTTGAGTTAATTAATCTAGAACAATCATTTGACAAATTGGAAAAAATTATAATTACTTAGAAAAGTAATTAATATATAATTACTGAATGTAAGTAATTGAATGATGATTAGAAATTTTTTTTAGTATAATTATTTGTTTATAGTTAAAGAATTAACTAATAATTGTGATTAATTAAGATTAATTAATTGATTCATTAATTAAGATTTATTAGTCAATAATTAAAAGTTAACCAATAAATGATGAAAGGGGAATTTATTCCAACTAAATTGTAATTAACTTATGATAATTAACCCAGATTAATAATTAATGCATCTGATTTAAATTAATCAGTTAACTAATAAATTTTACTTGTGAATGTTTGGATTCGATTGGATGATTGAATTATTGATATTCCTGATCTGTGATGCTTTGTGATATATTCTGATTTATATGTGTGATCTGTAATGAAGTTTATTTATCTGGGATGAATGTAATTTTATTATCTGTGATCTGTGAATGAAAGATGAGCATTATAGTTTAAATATATTGTTGTGTTTGAATCTGTAATGATTGAATGATGTTGCAATACTATGTAAAACCCCTGGACTACACTTTTACACACACAAATATGGATTTCACGAGAAAATCGGTTAAGTCACAGATGATTTAAATTTAATGTTTTTTTGAAATTGAAATTTTAATTTCAATTGGTTTTGGAAATAGATTTGGGTTAATGTTAAAGCTTTTGAAAGGGATTTCAAAGATTAAAGTTATTTTTGAATAACTTGGTAAAGTTTTTCAATTTAAATTATTTAATTTGAATTTGAATTCAAAATTTGGAATTGAATTCCATGTTTGGAAATTATGGTTAAGATGTTATAAATGTGTTTATATGAATTTAAACCATTTTAAAAGTATGGTTTTGAGAATTTGAATTTAACCCAAGGACTTTAACTCGTATAAATGAATCAGATTTTCCAAAATGAAAACTATTTGTTTTCAAATAATAGAAGCTTTCATATAAGGAATGAATTTCCAAATTGTGTCAAAGAATTTCAAGTTTGAAATGAAATTGGTTTTCCGAGTTATGAATAAATCTTTGTGAAAGATTGTTGAACTTTGTTTTGAAATTGGAAAGGTGTACCTTTTGTATAAAAGGTTGAAATGGAATTGTTTTGAAAGCTATCAGTTAAATCTTTGTTTTAAAGATTGGACGAGTCAATCCAAATTGAAATGGAAATCGATTTGAAAATCTATGAATAGATCGTTGTGAAACTGGGTGAACTTTGTGAAATGAATCTTTTTGTGTAAAAGATTGGAAATGGTAATGTGTTTAAACCATTTGAAGAAAGTTTTGGATAATAAATTTTGACTTAATTGGAATCCCATTATCCGTATGTTTTTAAATATTGCGCTCATTATTTGGTTTAGCCGAGAGAGGACCTTTCCGTCATATAACCCATTCCGAATAATGATACGCCGTATATGGATAGCATTTGAAGACCGGTGGTGAAGACCGGGTATTTGTGAAAACGAAAGGGCAACCCGTCGATTGTCTTTGCACTGAGTTGCGCCGGTATAGAGATTCCCTAAGTGATGGGAAATCCGATCGGGATTGTGAATACCCGGATTGCAAGGGCTTCTTTGGAAGTGCCTTCGGTTTTGTTCGAACACGGAACAGACTTGTATGGTTGTATGTCTGACATTACACTTTTGAGATATAAAGCTGATTTCTTTCAAATTAATTTCTGTTTTGTGGCAGAGATTTATTCTCTTAGCTTAACACCCTTCTCTGAGACGTACGAGCTCAGAGTTTATGTAGTTGAAGGTTATCGGTGATATACTCCCAATTTGGAAGTGTGGCATACTAAGTGTTGATGTGTGTTGATGATCATTTGTTGATCAAAGCATGGCTTTCGTGTAATGCGTAGCTTTGTGGACGAGACCTCATCGGACCTCACACCCCGGAAATGGTCGAAACAGGAAAGATGCGGCAAGGTTTCAGGGGTAGCTCCCTTAGGGTATGTCCATTCCTTTTGGAAAAAGGTGGTACCATGGTATGGAGCCCATATATTTTAACTGTGTGTTTACTCCAATCTCATTTACCGTGTGATTGTTGCTTTGTGCTCGAGGCGCCTCGGATAAAGGTCGCAAACGACCGGGGGTGGCTTATCTCAGGTTTACTACCCAGGAAGGGGGTAACCGGCCTTGTGTTGGCAGAGAGCCAGGTAGGTTCTCGGGGCGTCCCTCCAGAGGCGTTCCCATGTGGCATAGGAAGTTCCTTAGCCTGACCATTTATTGGAAAAATCCAAAGAAACAATACGAGCCTTGTACGGTTTTAGTTGTAGAACCTGCCATTTAAAATGGTTGCTATAGTAGGCATAGTATAATGGTACCTATGCTGGCTAAGATTAATATTATATTTTCGTAATGTTTCCTACACTATGCACTAATAATAATATCAAATGATTTTGCGTAGTAAGCATATTTGACTATCATAAGAAGAAATCTCCTCCAATTCTGCGATTGCATTGTGTGTGTGGCGGGAGGTCTTATGGTAGTTTCATTTTCCAGAAAGCATTGCGGATTTCAAAGTTTAAAATTCTTTTGTTGTTTGTTTTAAAGATAAACTGTTTTTGTTACTCACACCAGTCCCATGACTGACCTAGAGTTTATTGTTCCCTTCCTAAACTCTGGGTGCCCATAATTTTCCACACGGGCAGTCTAGAGTTGGGTTTTTCAGATAGTCAGGTTTAGTAGAGTATCTGGAACTAGTTCAGTTTCCGGAGTTCACAGACGACACTTGCTTATCTTTGTGCAACTTGATGGTGGTTCGAGCTTGATGTTGGAGTTGTTGGACTCATTCGCTTTTAAAGATCATTTGGAGTATCACTTCTGTTGTTTCCGCTATTACATTATTTGTCTCTGATATTCTTGTATCATATAGATATCATTGTTGTATATCATTTTGGATATTGTATCATTTGTGAAGTATATGATATCATTCATTTCTTTCTTCCGTTGTGTTCTTATACTTAACGTGTTATAAGCTCCAGCACGAGTCGAATTTCAATGATTGAATCTGCGGCATACGAGTACAAGTGAAGTACGGGTGCCGATTTTCGAACACTGGAATTTGGATCGTGACATTATTCGTATCCATCAATCCAGAACGGTCTGAAGAACAACATTTCGTATACATCAGCTATTGTTCTCATGTGTCATCGATATGAACGCTGTTGCCAAGCCCTGTTTAGACTGTTTGTTTTCCATCGATACTAAATGCCGATTTCGTATCCATCCATTCAAAAACTGCAAGGACTCATATCCATCGATACGAATCATCTCAAAAGGCCAACTACTTCGTATCGATAGCCATCGATACGAAGCATACATCCCAACTTCTCAAATCAATTCAGGAGAGGATCGATACGAAGGAAGGACTTAAAACAACCATCGAACGTTGTTACAACTCGAATTTCACATCGATCCAGGAGAGGATCGATACAAAACACGATCCAAATAAAAAAACTAAAGAACTTGATAACGACCCGTGAACGTGCAAACGTGAACAGGAGTCAAGTTAACATACGTGCATGTATGATGAACTAACATTCATTTTTCAAAATTGACAGGAATTGAATGCTCACCTTATAACAATCAAAATAGTGAACGACGAATTGCTAGCACTCGACACTCAGTTACAACAAAACAATGCATGATCATTGGCAGTCAACAATTCAACCTTTGTATTACTGGAAAATGATCAAAGTTTACATCTTTCGATGAAAAGGCAACGACTATTCAACGAATCAGATAGAACTTTTCAGAATAAAGAGTGCAGCTTTTCAAAGCACATCATGTTCACACAAGACGTACTTTGGAGGGCAATTGTTATCCCGCCTTTTTGCAAGGCCGTGATACCAAGAACTTGACTTGAAACCAAAGATAATTCGACTCGGAGATCGGTTATACACAGGTTCACCGTGGATACGAGCAAATTTGGTCCGAGTCCGGATCGAGCTACAATTGATATGATACGACAAACAAAGCTATGAAAGCCAATGTTCCAAATTTTGGGTCAATCAGAGTTCGTATGCTTAAGATATGGATCGATCGAGATCAAGAAAACCAACCTCGTTCGTATCCATCAACTTTAGTTCTCCTTCGTATCCATCCATGTCCTTCGTATCCATCAAGTGCTGGCATCGATCATATTCATCTACTTGGTTCTAAACCCTCTTCGTATCGATCCTTCCAACCACACAGTTCGTATCGATCGACCAACGATCGATAAGAAACTTCCCACCAAATAATCGATACGAAGAGCACGTCACAGATCGATACAAATGCCATCATTCCCTATCGATACGAAGCAACCCACAGTTATCGATAAGAATTCAACGGCAGACATCGATACGAAATGACATCCAAGGATCGATATGAAAGAAATTATGTTAGATTGATACGAAATGGCGTGGTCAACCAGAGGAAACGTTCACTCGGCACTAAAAGTGGATCTTCACGTGATTGCCGCTCCATGTCATCAGAGCGCGACCGATCGATACGCACAAGCATCAATACGAAGTGATCAATTCGAACATGGATCGATACGAACTCGACAACCAACTGCAAATACAAACTTGGATCGATCATAACTCAAAATCTACAAGTCCAAATTCCACCAAATTTTCACAGGAGGTTACTTACCACCTCATCAATGTCTCTGATCGATCTCAGCTCAAATGGGTGTTGTTTGGATCGGTACGAACAAGGTAGTGATCGATCAGTGATCGATCCCAAATGACCTCGGATCGATCAAGTGGGCCCAGCCACGTGGGAGAAGGGGTATTCTGAGATCTAAGTCAGATATTTCCAGACTACGCCTATAAATAGCAGCCCTATGCCTTTAGAAAAGGGACTTTATGATTCTGCTATGACGATACTCTGCTGGAAACCCATTGTAACTCGAGTGCTTGAGTATTCTCTGTTGTAATCAGTTAATAGACATCAATAAAATAGCAAACTTCCCAAAGTGGATGTAGGCTACATCACCGAACCACTATAAATTCCCATGTTCTTGCATTTTTGCTTGTCTGTTTGGCGTGTTTGTTAGATTAGCCTCTTTTTACATTTATATTCTTCACTCTAATCTCTTCAAATACATTCGAAGAGTATTGTGCCCAATTTTAGTACAAACAACTTCTAATCCCCCTTTTTTTAATTAATCTTTGATCAATTAAAGCCTCTATTATTAGTAAAACTTCTTTTATCTAATAAAACATCATTTACCAATTTCTACTATTCATTTGTCCTCTTTTAATACTTCAAAAGGTATTCATGTACTTATCTCAAATGGTATAAGTAGTTTCCCAAATCATTAATAAAATTTCTTACTTTAAACCTTTGCTTTTATATCTTTTTTCAAAATATTCCTTACTGATAATTTCCTTTAAAATATCCATTTTAAGGCTCTAAGTACTTTCGTAAATCCATTCAAAAAGGTTTAAGAATAATGTTAGTTAAACATTGTCACTACAAACCCAAAACCATTTCACCTATTCTTATCTTTAAAACATTCTTTTAAAGATCCATTTACATTCATAAGTATAATCAAAACAGTTAAAGACGAATGTAATTAAAACATTTTTATAACTAACCAAAAACCATTCCATACTTGTAATATATTTAAAACATTCTTTCTGAAGATCTAAATTATAATAGGTTAAGTTCGATAATCGCCTAATCGATTATTTAGCCAAACAATTGCTTATGCAAATCAATGTTCGTATACTAAACTCGTTTTCGACATTTCAACTTATTCTATTCCTTGCACAAGAGTGAAGCCATGTAAGTTAAATAACTGGTTGCATCAAAGCCTTGCCTAGATGCTTTATTTTTGAATCTCATAAATAGACAATTTTACTCATCGGCTTTTAGTGTTGTATAGTATTAATGATTTCCATAAGGAAGTAACAAACAACAGAATTAACCCATTTCCAACATTTCTGAGTTAACTATTCCTCATTCAAGAGGAAAGCCCGATGGGTTAGAGCTATATTGCACATATCCCTACTCGACATCAATCTTAACTCTTAGAAGATAGAGAAGCCAACTCCGTCATTTTTAGTGTTAAGCAAAGTCAATTACTTTTTAAATAAGTAAGTAAACAACAAGATTAACACGTTTTCAACATTCCAACTTAACAATTACTCATTTAAGAGGGAATCCCAGTAAGTTAGAGCTCTATTTCTCCATCCCTACTCCACATTTATCTTAACTCTCAAAAGTAGAGAAGTCTACCTTATCGGCTTTTAGTGATAAACCTCTTCTTTACCTTTTTGAAATTTATATATAATTATTAATAATATATTTAAACTTCAAATCAACTTTAATATACTTCAAAACATGTTTGAAAACATCTCTAGAAATCTTAGAGAAAAATACAAAATTTAAATACTTAAAACCATAAGCGACTTCTTACAGCACTTATAAATGCTGTCAAAAGTCCTTGTTAGAACACACTGAAGAGAACGATCTTTGTGACTAGTTTTAACCAATTAATAAAATGATTTAAGACTTGAAATTTTGATAGTAAGTACTACCATTAGGGTAATTAAAAACCATGGGAAGAAACCCCTAAGAATATCTCTCTATTTATTTATAAAAATTCCCAAAAACAAGGGATTTGGAAGTGCACTTATTTCCTTAAAAGTTAAGTATTACCATAAAAGCTCATTTCCTAAATATCATTGATGACATCACCCTTGACATCATCTGAAATTTTATTTTGATAAATGTAAAAAAAATTATTTCGGTTTCTTTATTTCCTAAGCTAATAAGTGTGTACAAAAATCTGAACAACTTTTGACGGTTAAAAAGCTGTTTATCGAAAAACAATTTTCGGTCATATTATCGATATTTTTTCAAAGTATTTATTTTTGTAAGAATTTTTCCAAAAGAAGTTTACCATCATTACTTATGATCTAAAAGGGGGTTAAAAAGCTTATTAAATCATTTAATTAACATTTAATCCAAGATTCTAATATTTAAATAGTTCGGATATTTAAATACGAAGTACTCGAAATTCCAGGTCGTTACAACCTCCTATCACTTCTCTTTTACATAACACTTACGAGCTACGTCATTCCTTGTAAACTTATCTTCATAAAATCTTTGATGACATCACCCATGACATCATCCAAAATGTTTATTTCCATAAATGGTAAAAAGTTTTTATTTCATTTTATCGATTTCCTAAACAAATAACTATATGCAAAAAAATTTTGAACAACTTCTGACGGTAAAAAAACTGTATATCGATAAAACGATTTTCGATCACATTATCGATATTTCTTTAATATAGTTATTTTTGTAAACATTTTTCCAAAACAATTTTACCATCATTAGTTATGATTTAAAAGGGGATTAACAAGCTATTTAACCATTTTAATAACATTAAATCCAAGATTCCAATATTTAAATAATTAAATATGAATTGTTTGGAATTTTGGGTCGTTGCACTATCGATTTTCAATATGAAAGCTCCACTTTGATTATAGTCAAATTATGGCACGGTGTCCATCGAGTGACTATAGTTGGGTCAAGTGGAAGTTGAAGTGACCCACTTTTCTTCACCTATAATTTTTAGTGAATTTTAGTTAGGAATTTTTTTTACTAAGGGATCACCTCTCTTCTTGCTCCTTTTATTTCTTTTAATTAATTACCCAAGATCCAGAATTTTACTAATATAAATATATCAGTATTTAAATCAATTCCTATCATTTATATATATGAGGATATATAAATGTTTCTTTGCAAATCAGAGTGTTTAAAGTAGCAAAGAATTTTAATTCACTCAATATTCTTTATAGTTGAAATGTCTTGTTGTAACGACCCGATATTTTCAACCATTCGCATCCATTATAAGTGTATAGGTAGACACTCATGCCTTAATTGAATTGCTCAAAATACCGCGTTGAAAATAAAATTTGGCAAATCTCAGAATATACAGTAAATAAATATAATCGCAGATCACAAACACAAAGTAAAATAATGCAGCGGAAGTAAAAGAAATAGTAGTTCATGATGCTACAATATAAATATATCAGAGTTGCATAAGATATAAAAGAAGAAATAGAATACAACAAAAGTCTCAATATAATAACCAAGTACAAGCTGAGTAGAACAACGGAATTGAAATAGATAGGACATGACAAGCAGATAATCTCCAGCGATTCAAATCTCCAAGAGAGTGGAAACCCAAATCTGTGAATAACTCAAGCTGACCCGAGCGTAAAGCAAAACACAAAACACTCGAGTCAGGACAATATATACTTATATAATGTAAACCAACTCAAGTGAACTGTAATAAAGGTACAAGTAACTTAAAAGATGCTTGGGACCGCCCATCCTCTAAGGATCCGTTAAAATATCTACTATGTAGTAATATTCGCTATTATAATAATGTCTAATGAGTAAAGTATAATCATATAGAAAATAGCGTTAAGGGGATGGAGAACCTTAACGCGGTCGGATCTTAAAATCATAATCGTAGTAAAGCTCGATATGGTAGGTGACACGGCACAACTAGGCAATGCCAGGGTAGATATACCAATTACGCACACGGACTGATGGAGCGGATAGCAGCCACTATCGTCCACCTCGAACAACACTCCCAAATCGAAGGGTGGCCACCAAAAATCAAAAAGTAATAGAGTGGAATCGAAGAAGTGCGTCCAATAAGAGGTGCTACCTCACTGGTCCGAGATCGCTCCTGTTTTAGCCACCTTATGCCAACTCACGGGAGTTGGGTCCACGTATATACCTTAGGATCGTCGCCACCATCCTACTTCATTCTGGAAACTCCACCGCGTACACAGTTGTCAAAGTGGTTTTCGGTATCGACAGAGAGTATGTCCATATCCGATCCCGGTCTCTTTAACAACCAATCGTTATTATAACCCGTGGTTATAAGTTTAAAAACAGTTTATACTTCAAAATAGAATATCATTTCAAATCCAAATCTTTATCAAAATAAAGATTAAATCAATTCCAAACCATTTCCATA
The DNA here is from genome assembly GCA_030737815.1 of Allium fistulosum. NCBI lineage: Eukaryota > Viridiplantae > Streptophyta > Magnoliopsida > Asparagales > Amaryllidaceae > Allium > Allium fistulosum. The sequence continues at coordinate 1,287,387,500 of CM060904.1, forward strand.
TATTTAAATTTTCATCTCATTTCAAAACTTCATTTCAAATCATATCAATATATCAAAATATCATATCCCTTCAAAACTTCATTTCAAATCATTTTAATATATCAAAATATCAAATCCTTTCAAAACTTCATTTCAAATCATTTTAATATAATAAAATTTCCTATCAGTTCAAATCCAAATATTCAACCTTATATACCTTTTAAATTCGAAGATATTGTTTATTTACTATCATTTCAAATCACCTTTAAATAGTTTATATTCCAATCAAAATAATTCATTTAAACCTTTTAAAAGTGTAATTATTATATTTTCAAATTAAGTATTCAATTTCCAAAGTTTCAAACCATTCTGAGTTCGTTTACTAAGTCAAAAACCCTAATTATTAAAATTTCAGCATTTCACAGCATTTAAAAACAACTACTATACGTTATATTTGAAAACATTTTTAATTCAGCAAAGACAGCACTTAAAACTGCTGTTAAATCTCAGTTTTAGTTGAATTAGTTCAAAATAGAAAAGACAGCATTTCAGAAGTGCTGCGGTAGTTCAGATTTCAAAACAAGGGTTAAATTTGGTTTCAGCAAAGACTGCAGACCATTATAGCATTTCCAGAGAATGCTATAATAGGCCTGAGTTCAATATTAGCCTATAAGTTTAACTACAGCAACTACAGCATTTCAGAAATGCTGTAATAGCTCTTTTTACACAATTTTAGTTCAAAACAAAATCTATAGCATTTCTGAATGCTATTAAAAGTAGATTTTAGGTGTTAGTGTATTTCCAGCAATTAAATAACTTCAATTTAAAATACATAAACATTTTAAAAATCATATTTTAACATTTAAAATGTTCATTTCCATATCATTTAACATATATCTTTTTCACAATAAATTTCTTATAATTAAATCCAATTTTCAACAATTTACTTAATAAGTTTAAGTGTAAAAGTGTCCAATTCTTCACTTTTCAACAAATAAACTTAACACTTCAAATTTAAATTACCATTTAACAATTTAACTAAATTTCCAATTTTATTTAATTAACTTAAACCTTTAATTAAAACCAAATTTCACATTTCCTAGTCAAGTTATATTTTAAAAGATCACTTTTAAACATTCATTTATTTAACCACTTAAATTCATAGAAAAATCAATAATACTTTAATAAATCACTTAAATTCAAATTTAATCAAATTATCATATTTACCATTTCCAAATAGAATTTAATATCCATTTTATTTATATAACTTAAATATCATTTTTAACCAAAATTCCAAATTTCCAACTTAAGTTATATTTCAAAAATCCAGTTAAACCATTCATTAATTACATTTTTAACACATAGAAAAATCATAATTTCTTTAATTCAAAATATTTCAAAATCTGTTTAAATCAAATTTCATAAATTTATATTTTTAAAATACTTAAAAATATCCAAAACACTTTATAAAATAACCATGGGCCTGTATATAGTTTTCTAGCCTAGGTCAAGTGATACGGATATGTATCATTTCAATCCGTAGTTTAAAAAGAAAAATCTGGGTTCTATCATTTCAAACCCGAAATCCCAAGTTAAGATAAATTAAATAAAAACCATTCAGGCCTATCATTTCAGCCCATAACGATTTTTTCCCACTACAACAGTTTATGGGTTTCATAGCATTTGAAAAACGCTATAACAAGCTACCATAGCATTTCAGAGAACACCGTGGAACCACAAGCTATGGTAGGCCGACAGCATTACATAGCAGAAAGGAAAACGCTATAATATCGCGTTTACAAAAGGGCATAGCGTTTGCAACCTACCATAGCGTTTTTTCTCTGTTATTAAACTTAAACGCTATAGGGAATATAATCCTTCATTTAACTTCTATAGCGTTTTCGAGCACATTTTATAGCGTTTCATCAAACCATGTTATAGCGTTACAATGTTTTTCGATAGCATTTCTTGTCATGCTTGTATAGCGTTTTTATTTTCTACTATAGCGTTTTTGATTCTATTATAGCGTTTTTGATGCATAAATCTTACATCTCATATAGAGTTGCGATAGCGTTTGATGAATCAATAGCGTTTTTCAAACGCTATTCTATATAATATTAATTTTCAGCATTTGTTTCAATTTTCTTTTTATTATATTATATTATATATATATATGCACACAGATAGATATATGTATACACATTACACACACATATATATATATTAAAATGTGGATCCCAAAAATAACAAATCGAGAAGATGACAACAACTATATGTAACAATGATAACGTTGCAGTGAATTCTAATTTGGAAACACACAATCAAACCAGTGGAATAGTTCAAAATAGTCTAACAAATGAACACAAATACTACAAGACATTGGTCACATGATAATAGCTCAAAATAGTCTAACAAATGGACACAAATACTCAGTTATGGAGACGATGATACAGAAATGGCTGCTATAGAAGATTCTTGCAAGGATCTAAACATTGCTCCAGGTTGCTTCAGTGTTAACTAAGTTCCTGCATTAAATGACAAAGTAGACAATGACAGTTCCAGGTTGAATATACTAAATTTGTAGACAATAAATGACAAAGTAGACAATGACTTGTAGGCAATGGAGTAAATGACTTGGAGGCCTAACATAAAAATCTATCATTATTATTGTCTAACTTTGTTTGCATCATGAATATCATTAGTTATATGGTTGATCTAACCAATTTAGTTCTTCCAGCTAGACTTGTAGGTATGGATGCTGCCGTGAATGGTTTCGTTAAAAAATTCGAAACATTGCTTCCAGCATCGTATCATTAGTTATATGGTTGATCTAATCAATTCAGTTCTTCTAGCTAGACTCAATATTCTACCTTCTTGTCCCTCTAACTTTCCCACGACGTTCTCCATAAGCAATTGGAAATACTTATGTTTTAGATTAATGTTCGAGAGAGGAATTCATAGATATTTTAGGAAAAGTGCCCATTCACCAAAGCCCAATATTGAACAGATTTCTTCTTTAGCACCATAACCCCTACCTAAAAAAACGTTTGACTTCAAACCATTGAGATGTAAGCCTTTGCTATGTACAAGTCAGTAAATACTTCTTTGATAGCCTTGGCTCTTTCCACATCCACCTTGTTAAATACTAAAATATTTTCAGCATAAATTTAGTGGATAATTCTAGGATCATTCTTCATCGTCATTTTAATTCACCCCTCCTTCAGTTTTTTGTCTACCAAAATAGAAAAATGCTCCATAATGATGGTGAAGTAATGGCAAGAGAAGATCACCTTGTCGAATACAAGGACAATATTTCCAACCTTGAACTCTTTATGTGCACACCAATGCAGCTGAAAACCAGCAAAAATCAAATATTAGATGGCTTCATAAAGAGGATCAATGCTCTAAATTTTTTTATGCTTAAATGTCCTTGACCAGATGTAAAATAGAGATGAAACATTTACTGGACAGTCAAGGCAATTTAATTAACGGTGAAAATGCTCTTAAAGATACTGTAGTTTCATATTATATTTATACAGAATTGTACAATGCAAAATGTACTCATAGTTCCTTTCTAGATATTATTTGTATAAAAGTTCTTTCTGAGCATGCCAGGAATAAATTGGAGTCTGACTTATCGAAAGATGAAATAAAACAAGCAGTTTTCCAAATTGATGACAATAGCAGCCCGGGCCCAGTGGTTTTGGTGCAAAACTTTTTAAGCAGCATTGGATGATGAACATAGAAGTGCTTGCTCAGGCTATAAAAGGTATTTTCTCCATTGGTTGTTTTATTCTTGAAATTAACCATACATTTATCACTTTGGTACCCAAAAAAGAGAGCTCTCATGCCATATCAGGCTATAGGCCCAAATCATGTGGCAACTCTTCACTTCATCCTACACCACATCATGAAAACTCATCCCTTAACCGAGACTTCCATATCATGAACAAGCTAACGTCTTCTATAGTAGTTTTATTTTCAAAGCCAAGAAATGTACAAGATAGATTCTACCTAAAAGACTCATTATTATGCGTGATTAAATGCTTTTCTCTTTTTTGAATGAAGTTTACTGAATTCGTTATGCGAATTACTTTACTTACTGATGTTTCAGTTCATAGCAACATTTTAAAAGGCATGCCTCAGACTGTCGCACCTCAAGATGAGGCGGAAGCAAAATGCTTTGAGCCCTACTCAAAAAGTGGTTTGCCTCTAAGTTGTACATCTCAACTGATTGAGATGTAAGGCGTGTGTATTAAAAACTGGATCCAATAAAAATACTCAAGTAATGCCATCCACCAGGCATGTTGGTGGTACCTATTTTGAAATGCCTTCACTTGCTTCTAAACCTATTTCGAAATGTTCATATTCACAGTTTCCATCGTACCATTTCCAACATAAATATGCATGCAATGCAAGTAAAAATAACTTCAACAATAAGACACGCCATGATATACTAATAAGTCTTACAAGCACAGCTTCTGGACTGAATATTCTAGAAAAATCTTCACTTTCTTCTCCTATAACGCCTCCTGATTTTTGAAATGTACACCTCTTATCGGTTCAGACACGACTTTAGACTGCTGCCTCCTAATCATTCTAATATAACCGTTTCACTCCTCCACCTTCGAATCTAGTGCTTAAAGTTTGACCTATTGCACATTTAGTGAACTCGAACTATGTACAGATGTATAATAGAGCAGTCGCAATGATGAAGGCTTTACCTACTAAAAATCTTCGAAATTTTACTCAACAAGCTAATATTCACTGTGCATACTGTGATGGTGCTTTTCATCAAACTGGTTACCCCAACCTTGAGATTCAGGCACATATAAAAGAAGTAGTAACTTTGTACAGACAAGTGATATCAAATGGAAAGACCCCGCAACTATTCATGAGCTCCCCTTACCGAGAAGGCCAGTAGCCCTACCGAGGGCTAGGCTTATTAGAAAACATACCATACCAAACGAGACTCTTTCATGTCCACATTCTATAGCCAAAAAAATTTCAACGAGTCTCAGCATCTCAATAGTAACAAGTTTTAGAATTTCAGAGCTTCAGCATTCTATCTCCAAACACTTGTCAATCATGGCATCCCTTAACTAATCTCAGCTGCAATACACAGCAACATTTTCTGATAAAAATAAACTAGTAATTGACTCATCGAGAATATTTGTGCAAGATTGCCATTACAGCAATATTCATAAGCCAAATACTACTCCCCATGCTCATCATCATAGTAGTCAAGAAGGCTGACTAAATTAAGATGTAGTACTTTGGACAAGCCCTCTACTACTCTAGTAAAGGAACAACATTCCCTTCATTCAAGTTAAGGAGCAATCGAGGTGAAAATGTTCTAAATATAAGCACAAGTACCGTGAAGGAAACAGTGCAACAAGATCCTATATGGTATATTTGAAATCATAGATTCTATGGTCAAAGATATTAGTCCATATAAAAACCTTTTTGTGTGCACCTCTAATTATTTCTATATGAATAACATTTCTAAATCCCTTCATCCGCTGACCAAGCTAAGGTGAAAAACTGCAGTTCATATTCATATCTTTTACATGAAAACATATGCATTAATGTTCATAAAGTCAAATAATTTCTTTACATTGCAGGAGTTTAATGAACAATCTTCGTGATGTGGACTTGAAATTCTCGACTCATAATCAAAGTATGGCTTTCTGGATCAATACTTAACAGCACTTGTACCATGCATGTATAGTTCAACTACATAGAACTGTTAACATTATTATTTTTGCAGTTTAAGGAACTAATCGATCTGATTACTATATTATATGGTTTTTTGCATTTGGCCTGCCTTCAAATCCTAAAAAAATTGCAGCTCTTAAAAACAAGGTGCATTTCTAAACGTGAAAGAAACCAATAAGGCGGATGGTTATGAAGAAGAAGGCAAAAGCTGCAGATCTCAGAGAATCAATAATCAAAATGGAATTTAACAAGTTACAGATCTAAGGTAGATATTCACTTTAACTACCTTATGAACAACTAAAGAATATATATACAACCATCATTGTCTTAATTGTATCATCTTATAGTAATATATTTTTTAAGCATAAGAAGTACTACTTAGATATTAGCTGTTTTTTGTTTCTTCTCGACCTTCTTTTGTTCTTGATTTTACTTGCTCATAATTATATTTCATTCAAACTTTATTAATTTCTAAATTCTTCAATAATAATAAGGTGCACTGACAAATTTTACAAGCATGTAATGCAATAAAGAAATGTAGTTAATATGAAGAAAGAAAGTATCCAAATATCCCATGGACTTGATGACACCAAAAACTTATCCTACTATGTTAGTTTTAGCGAAAAAATTAAAACAATGTGAGATTATTTCTGATAGCAGGAAGCTGTACATGTTCGCGTTGTCCTACCATTACACATGAACATCCATAAACTAATATATAAAAACTAGGAAAACAAGCTAGTACAAAAAATGTAAATTATATACATATATAAATATACGCTCGCAAATGTGTATATGTGTGTGATAAACTAATAAATAAAAACCAGGAAAACAAGCTTTGTCTCGAGTCCTTTAATAATAGTGTAATCAAGTCCAGTGTTTGTACTTTGTAATGTTTTGGAACTATTTGAATAATTTTGCATATGAATCATTTTTAGTCTATCCAGACATCATGCTTTGATTTCCTTATATTTATTACCATTTACTTAAAGAATTGACCCAGGGATAACTTAGCCGATATTTAGTATTATTGCGTGCTAATGTATTCACAGAAATCTATAACTAACATATTAACACCCACTGAACATAGAACGAGGATGCTTCAATATATACATTAACACATATTGGTCAGCGTGTGTGCATGTGTAAGAGTTTGCTGGCACAAGGACATACTGAGTATATCCTCAGCAAATATATATATATATATATATATATATTAAACATATACAAGCATGCACAAGTTTTTCAAAGCTGAGTATTGCCTAACTATATATATTTATGAACACAACTTGCATTCACATGTCATAATTAACAAGAGATAAAGTAGAACACTTACTTAGTCAATAATGTGCACACTTCTCTACTTCCTTTGTTTCTTTATTCTTGAATTGAACCGAAAGTTCAACCTACAAAAATAATTCATATATTAAATTTCGTATTTCAAAAGGTTTACAGAATATACTAAATTTCAAACTAAATAACATTTGTATCATCACAAGGCATAATTTCATAAATGGTGTTTTATTATATTTTAAAGACTTACAAATGAGTGATTGATTGATGGATGATGCTAAATCAGAATAATGGTATGTAATGAGTTTTAAATTATCGTGAATTATCTGTTTATAAAGGGTCATGAATTAGTTCTGAAAAACTTACAAGCTAGCTATCTACGAATTCATATGATAACCTACACCCGATATAACTTTATCAATATCATAATACAATGTATAGTGCCTCGTGTGCATAATTTAGCCTCGATGACCAATTTCTATGAACTGATATGGCAAGAAATAATTATGAGCTATGGACTGTTTGAGACATGCATGCATGCAACAACACTATTATTTGTGTGTGTGTACATACACAAAGAAAGCAAAACGATGAACCCAAGATTTCGGACTTTAAAACCAAAACCATAATGTTGCCCACCTATTCAATTCAATGAAAATGCTAGACCAAAGGAATCGTGAATTTAAATCAAATATTAGTAAATCTTTGCTTTAATGTTGCTTTCATGCTCTTGTAGCTTAGTTGTAATGTTATGTGAATCATTCATTCCCATTTCTCCTAATTTGAACTTTTTTGTGGGGTTTTAAAAAGCTTGCAACAAAAACAAAAGTCTCTATTTCCTTTATTTGAGTAAACTAGCAATTTTCTTTCATGTTCTTCTTCTTTTGGATAGGAATTAAAATAATGTTTAAAAAAATATATAAAGAATTAGCTATTGTATAAAGTAAAATATAAATTGAAATTTTTTTCTAACAAACTAAATTTTTACTAACTTTCCTAATTTCCATATTTAACTTTGCTAACGAATTAAGACTTTACTGATTGATTAATAATTATCTATATGCAACAAATCCCAATTTTCAACATTCACTATCAAAATTACTATAATAAATCCTAGTTTTCAATTACTGTATTCATCTTATATGAATTTCAAAATTTTAATAAGAAAAATTAACAAAATACCTTTCATAGAATCAAGCTTTCAGTTGATTCAAATCAACATCCACACCCCCACAATCATCGTCTTCCTCTCAAGCACTCAAGCTACCAGAGTTGTATTCATAATCAGCAGGCGAAAGGAGGAGACGACTAGAACGCAGCGGCAAGCGTTGAGTGGCCGCTTCGATCCTCAAGCGCTGATTCAGATGGGGTAAAAGAGAGAAGTCGCGATATTGAATTAGGTTTTTTTTATCGCTGGTTGCCCCTTGCAGAGGGGTTGCCCTATTTGGTGGCCGCCTAGCCCAATAACCGGCCCTAGTCGACGGTGGCTAGGGTTCGTGAGTGGCTACGTGAATGCTGATGACGTGAGCAGTTAGATCAGCATAGGATTTGTTTTACAAAGATAACGAGGTGAAAGGAGTGGAAAGGGAAAAATGTGCCAGGTTGCTAATAAACATGAATTTCTATTCCCGCACAAAATAATTATTTCCCGCCTTTTATTTATTGAATAGCGTTGAAAAACCCGTGTCTCTATACTGTATAGCGTTGAATAACTTAGCCTATGTAGGGGGGAAGGAGGAAAGACGGAAACGCTATGTACTGATGCTATCAAAGGTTGATTTTCTTGTAGTGCCCTATTCTAAAGTCCGTTCGGGTATGTATCATTTCAACCCATAGTGATACTAGTCTATAGGGAACTTGCAATGGTGATGACTGATATAAATAACAGAATAACATTAAATAACAGTAACATATGATATAACAGGTGTATAAACATCATATAATCATAACATAGTCAAGTATAACATGATAATATATTTCTACAGATTCGCAGGGTGTCAATTTACTAGTTATATAGGTACATATTGTCTGGTGAGAATAACTCACTTGTTTGTGCTGGAGATATAAAAACCAATGACACAATGGAAACAAAAGCACGATGACAAGACTACGGACTTGAGTGGAGAGCGAATCCAATCTACAAATCTTGTGTATAACCTAAAACAAACAATCAAAACAGCAAAATTCAATACGACTTTAAAATGCAATAACATTGAAATAAAAGGAGATACGACTACGCAGTCTTTTGCTTTGCCTTCTCTATTGTTTGGTATGGCTTTGGGGTCTGATGTGGTTCAGATGTGGTCAAGTTTTGGGTCAGGTTTGGGCTAACATAGCTCGGGTTCAAGGCAAGACAAGGTGGAGTTTGTACATGAGGAGGTGATGTGGTTTTGTAGGCAACTAGGTGGTTTTTGGTCAAAACAAGGGCTCGGCCATGGGGATTGGGCTCGGCCTGTGGTGCACCATGACTAGACAGAGGTGGGGAGGGGTGTGTCGTGGTCAGGTCAGAAGAGTGGTGGCGGCTATGGTGGTGGTTTGGGTGGTGGTTGAAGTGGATGAGCATGTAGAGGTCAAATAAGCATGGATCTAGGTTGTAGTTTGAGGGGTTTGGCCATCAAGGGGGTTCGGCCATGGTCAAATCTAGTGGGGTAGATGGTGGTGGTGGTCTGGAAGAGATGGAAGGAGGTGGTGGCCGTGGAACAAGGGGGAGAGGCCGATCTAAACAAGGGAGAAAGCAAGGCAAAATTGCATAGAAAAAGTAAGAAAAAAAAGTAGAAAGAAAAGAGGGATTTGCCTAATTTTTTTCAAGATGGAGGCCATGACTTTTTTTAGGGTTTTGGAGCTTGAAAATTCATGAATAATATGGGGAAGTCGGATGAAACAAAAAGAGTGAGGAATAGTAATGTCTAATTGATGATAAGTTAGGTTAAAACGTAAAGAAGGTGGACTATAAAAGCCCATAGGAAGATAGAAGGTTTAGGGCCTTTCATATTACTTTATTTTATTTTTATAACTTTATATTTCTGGAAAAAAATAATAATCCCAGATAAAATTTCGAAATCTTATCAAAATATAATAGTTTATATAAATATTTATCAATCATATAAAGTTAAATTAAGAAAATAGCTAAAAATAGTAAACTAGTCTAGAAAATTTGAAATTGAATAGAATAAATTTTAGAAAAATTCATATGAGCTTGTAATATATTTCTAAACATAAATAATAACATAACATAAAAGTATATTCACAAAATAAATATTTAAAATTAAATTTACATATAATTTTTAATGAAGAAAATAGCAGAAAATAGGGAAACAGCCTTTAAAAATAGGAAATCATCATAGTAAATTTTGGAAAAATTCTATTATTATTTTTGAAAATATTTAGAGATGAAAATATACATAAATTAACATATTGACATATATTAAAATAAAATTTAACAAAGAAAAAGTAATTTATACAATTTAAAATAGACAAAATTGTTAAATAAACAGTTTATACTCAAAATTGAAATGTACATAACTTTTACATTTTAACTCCGTTTTCAACGAAACGAAAAGCAGTATTCATGTTATTAAATCTATTTTCATAATAAAAGATAAAATTTATAATTTAAAATATTTAAAATTTAAATTTAAAAGTCAAAGTTTGACTATTGACCAAAATTCACATTTTCTGGAAATATTAAATTTAGTCATATTTGGAATTCTAATCCACATCAAAATCAAAGTTTATACTTAAAATAACAAAATTTATTCTTTTTCATAAATAAAGCCTTTGACTCTGGAAAATCAATAAAAAAAATATTTGTGAAATACAGGGTTGTTACACTTGTGTCACAGAGCTTGTTTCTACACTTATATCTCTTCACTGACTCAAGATTGACTAATACTAAATACAAATATTATCACCTTATTGAGACTCAAGATTGACCAATGCATAATTCAGATTTTATCTTCTTTTATAATGACTCAAGATTGGCTAATACAAAAATAAAGTATTAGTTACTCATATTTTCATTTGTATTGTTTTCCAGAGTTCATTAAACCAAATTATTTGATTTGTGGTCTAATATCCCATGGGTTTGATTCCGGGGTTTCATTAATTCATACCTGTTATTTAGAAATGATAGAAGATGTCAAAATATAATTTGATTAATGATTCAAGGGTTTATCTAGCCCAGATTCAGGGTTTATACACAAACATGCACCAAACATGCACAAAACATGCACAAGCAATTCAGTTCAATCAAAATGCATATATTCAGGTTTATAAAACATGTAATGATCATGTAAGTGATAGGGTTGTGTGCTGATTTAGAAATCATACAAACTTTGCTAATAAAACTGGAAAACATATTGAACTTGGTTTTGAAAGATCTTTGCATATTCTGAATGATAAGTGAGCAAAAGTAATGTTCTGGATTTCTAAATACTTAACCAAATTACTCTATTTTCTTACTTGATGCATTGAATCTTTTAATCTGCTTCTTTTACTAAACTTGCTACTTCAATCATATGTTTGATGTTATTTCTAGATTTTATCAAAATTCAAATCCTAAAACCTTAGCTACCTATGATTTCCAGGTTCTATAACATCATATTCTTAGTCTTATTCTGGATTCAACTTATGACTTGATTTCTTTTCAAATTAGCATTACACTATGGATTTACTTGCTTCAGAAAGTTGAAGCATATGGCTTCAGACATATGCATGCACTTGTATCAATTACAAGCCATGTATAGGCCCTTCTGGTTAGCCATGGTCAAGCTCAAACTCATCTACTGTAACTCTTGTACATTCTCTTTTAACACAACTTAACTACTAATACAAGGTTTAGTTGCAATTCAAATTAACTTGTACTATGGTCTTGTTTGCTTCAGTGATTTCAAGCTTACACATGAACTTGTATTAGTTACAAGACATGTAAAAATCTTGCTGGCTAGCCAAGACCATATTTAAACCCATCAACTCATTACTTTGACTAACATTCATTCAAAAACAACCCATAATCCTATCTGAAACTTAATCAATAATAGCAAGGAGAATATGTCCATATATCAGATTATATGGCATACTTCTCATTCATCATAGCTTACTGGATTTAATTCCAGAGCATATTACTTTGATCAACCACTCACAAGCACATATAAATGCATAAGTCTTACATATTCATTACAAGGAAACAAAGCACTAAGAATTCTGGACACACATAATCCTTAAGAAAGTTTTTGCCCAGATTATTTATTACAAATAAAAACTTCTACTTCTCTAAAGTATTTTAAAATAGCAACCTCTTCAAACACCCATGCAAGCAGAGCTACTATGCCTCTTTCCCTGCAGCAATACCTGGAACTGCCTCAATGATAATGAGACACCCCATAGTTTGCAAAGGCAACAAATAGGGTCAGAAATAAATTCTGGTATGAGTGAAATCAAAATATAATAACTTGTCATTTTCTAATTATTGTGCAGAGAATTCATATACTTTATGCTTATTTGGATTTATAATGTAAACTGGGTATATATATATAAGCCCCTACTAACACTCATGCACACAAGCATCCATTCATCCATTCAATTCAGTACACATGTATACATACTCCTATGGATTAACTCATTTCAATACCATAGCTCAACTCTCAATCTCAATTTATCAATTTAATTTGGTCTTAACTCTTTGGCATTGAACACCATGTGTGCATTGCAAGGGACTCAATTCTGTTAACCCCTGCACAAAGGCCTACAGGACTTAAACAAGTCATGCACATACCCATCATCCACCTTATGATGAATAGATCAAGGCTCTACTCCTAGATTAGCTTTATAATCTAGTGACCATTCTCATTTTCTTTCAGAAAAAAAAAATTATTAACTCTTGAAATGCTTTTATATACTTTTCTTCTTTTTCATAAATCAAAGAGAGTTAAACTCACTCAAGGATTTCAGCCAACCATACTAAACATTCATGAAAAGAATACCATATCTCATTTTCCAGTTATTTTATTCAAAATATGTTTTAACACTTGCATGTCTCCTATATTCAGGAATATCATGATCACTTAAACAAATCTAGTGAAATCATATAAAATCCTTATACTCAATTCTACTATGAACATATGGTAAGGTTTTTGAGAAAAACCCATAAAACATTTTAGCTTAAGATCTGAACAAATCAGCACATAAATAATTTATTGCATTGTTCATCTCATTTTTAAAACAATCTAGACATAAGCATGAATCTCCTTTATTCATACTGCCTAGTTTATTTCCCAGTAATACCCTACTTCTCAATAAAATGTATTTATCTTACTAAACATATTTATAAACTGATGTTTTAAGGTACTGGATCCATATCAGTGATCAGGGTATTTTTCTTATCAAACAATCAATCAAAACAAATCAAAGCATCAACCAAAGATTTATCAAAACACCAACCATTCTTAGCATTCATTTATTCAGAAAAATAGATCAAGCACAAACATGATATGGTTTTTATAAAATAATATGGCTGCCCTTAACTTAGGTCTTAATGCCTTAAACCTCATAAGATTGATTAATCACTCACCTTCCTTCCTCTTTTCCTCGAGAATACTTTAACTTGAAAATGGCTTTGGTTTACTCTTCTTTCTTTTCTTAATATTTTCTGTTTTCTGAAATGACACTGCTGCTACCCCATTTAATTTTTAAAACATTGTTTAGGGTTTAAGTAGAGTGAAAAACCCATCTTATCCCCACACAAATGAGAGAATTCTGCATATGATGTTATGGCTAGAAATGCCATTTTCTTTTTGATTTCCATTTCGAGTATTTTCAGTTGCTTTAGCTTTTTTTCTGGTTTGCATGCTATTTGCATGTTTCATACACACGCCTTATTTTCATGTGACTTTCTTACATTATTTATTTTCTTAAGACTAATCTGTAATGTATACATGTATATCCTTTTATCAATTAATTCCTTGTTAATGTTTCAAGCTATTTGTTTTCTCTTGATATATAAAATGTATTCATATATTTAATTACATAGTGTTTTTCTTATTACTTTATATTTTTCCTGGTTGTAAAAATATAACATATGGTAATGTATAATCCATATATACACTCAGTCACATTTCCTCATTCCTTCTCTCTGAAATACCATTTCCTTCTTATTATTTATTTTTAATTACTATAAAAGTCTACTTTTATCATTTTATTCCTTTCTGACTATTTATATTCAATATATATATATATACATATGAATATAAGACTTACTCATGCTTAGTTATTTTCTTCTCATTATTATTTTACTGAAAACAACTATCTCCTTCATTATATATTTAACTCATTCTCAATATTTATTTTCAAACTATATTTTTCCTTGAAAGTTCTCCTTTCACTGATTTTATTAAAATTATTCTTATCTCAATAATTTGGGTCTTTACAGAAGTATTGTAATTAAAGCACTATTCAAGAGAGGATTCGTCTCCTCGGTTATATTGGGTTAGGATCACGGTCAACTCAAGTCAATCAAAGTCAAAGTCTCTAGCCAGAGCAGTTCGATTAAAGATAATTATTGTTATTGAACCAAGGACTTTTCGTTTGGACTATAAAGTTGAATATGCACAATATTGGAATTTTGACCATTATCGAATTCCATAAGTCCAAAGTGATATAGTTTTATGGAAGATAATTGGTGTAAATAAAAGTCACAACAGGTTAATACTTAATAAAGTAAAATTGGATTTTACCGAAATCAAGTAAACGATAAATTTGGCCAAAATGTCACACAACCTGCTGAGTGACATGTGAACGTTAATATTCGATTAGTTCGATACTAATCGCTGATCAAATTTACACCTAACAAGTCACACAATTGAAATGATGAATTCTCCATTGACCAAATGATTTAATTAATTTGTAATTATTATAAATTAATTAATATTTATGAAATATTAATTATAAAATTTTATTTTGATTTGATGAACAAGTATTGTTAAATATATTTATAATAGTTGTAAAGATATTAATCGATATGCGATATCAATACGCGTTTAAGTTAGATTTAAATGCAAAATAATTTGTTTGGGCTTTAAATGGGTTTGAGGCCCATATGATGGCTAGTTGGTTCGGTTATGATAGGGGAAGGTGGTGCAGCCATATGATGGCTTGTTGGTGGGCTAGATTGATATAGATAGGGCACAGAGAATAGGTAAAGTTCTAGATCCTAACTTTTATCTCTTTCTTCCTCCATATAAACATCTTAATCCACACCCACAAGGGATCTCTAGCTTGCCTTCAAATCTTCCCATTCTTGGCCGAAATCAACTTCCTACTTCCTTTATTAATTCAAGTTCAAATCAAATCAAATCAGGTTCTATTCGATAGCCGGTGGTCAACGGTTCAAGGACAAACACTCTGTTGAAATCAGAAACTATTTCAAAGGGTATATATCATCATTTCAAGCTGTACTTTGAGGCAATGGGAGTGAGGTACACTTCTGATTATAATATAGTGATTTATGCCCAATTATTATGTTTTATTATATACATGTATTTTAGATTATCAGTTAGGTAACGATTTTGATATGCATTTATATTGTCACAAAGTTGTTTGGTTATATGTATGTATAAATTAATTAAAGAAATTTGTTATCTAATATGTCTTGGATCAACATAGCTCTGTAATTTTAAAAAACATTTTTTTATTTTATTAAATTGATATATAATATTTAAACATATATATATATATATTATAATCAATTACAACATCATACTCTAATCAAATGTGATCATATAATTTAATATGTAAAGTATTAGGGCCGTGATAATTTTCGACAATGATAAAAAAATTATGTATACATTATTTAAATCAATTTATTATATAAATCGATAATATTAATTAAAATATACTATAAAAGTTATATTTTAATTTTTTTTAAATAATTTTAGCAGTAAAGAAAGTCTTAAAAACCATTATTTAGTTTTTAAATAATTTTTGTATTATAGGCGAAAATAGAAAAATTATTTAAAATTAATTCCAAACTGAAAAATTATGGAAAAAATTTCAAATCATAAATTATCTTTTAGGATTTTATAAAAATTTAAAATTAAAAAAAATTCAACATTTATTTTATTATATTTTTTAATATTTTTCATAAAGATATTTAAATAAAATATATATTAAAATTAAAAAAAAGTAAAATTATTTTCAAAGCTATATGCAAGACTTAGTCTATTATAATTATCAAAAATATTTTTGAGTATTTTATGAATATATATATATATATTACAATGCATATATTTAAATATATAAATAGTTAATAAAAAAATTTTGTTTTATATATATGTGTGTGTGTGTATTACTCACGGTTTTAATAATGAATTTTTTTATTAGCATCTATAAATAATTTCTTTATATTTAAATAAGTCCATTGTATAATATGTATATACATATGTATACATACATATATTTGGACAATATATTTGCATATTGGATGAGCTAACATGTCCGTCGTGATATAAATCCCAACATTTATACACGGGCATGTTATACCTTGTACGGGTTGATATGTTACACATGCATACACATATATATGTGTATATGATACATACATATATATATATATATATCATAAACTAAATAAAATTATATCATCCTATTTTAACAATAATGGCGACTACGAATACGTCTGCTACAAGAAACCCTAGCGGCGAACCTAACTTCGTGGAAACCGAGGCAGAACATGATGACAAGGGATGTCAAGAGGTAAGATATTAAAATAAAGGAAAGAATCAAATCAGGGATTATCTGCAGCAACAATCTAGAGTCCCTACGAATCGATCTGCTCCGGTGGGACCTAAACCTAAGAAACCGGAATTCAAGGAAGGAATCAGATCATGGGCTGATGCAATTGCTGGAAACACATGTATTGATGGTGGGGTCAGTAAATTTGACAACTTAGAAGATGCAGACGGAACCTTTGCTGACCTAGATGATGATGTCTTCAACTCAGTTAAAAGAATGTGGGGTACTTCAATCTATATTTATGTAGCTGGGAAACGACCTTATTATATACATCTAAATGCTTATATTAAAAGAGAATGGAAACCTACTGGAAAATGGGATGTCTTTCCTAGGGAAAATAGTTTTTACCTTATCAAATTTAGTAATGAATTGGACTGCAAGAAAGTGTTGGATGGGGGCCCTTGGTTTATTGACAGTAAACTTATTTTTACCAAAAAAAATGGGAACCAAACCTAAGACTTGAGAGAGATATGCTTGAATCTCATCGTGTTTGGGTTAAACTGATGAATCCGGACCAATCTCTATGGAATGCTCGTGGTATAAGTGAACTTGCTAGTCTTATTGGAACCCCCTTTCCATGGACGATTACACTAGACATGTTAAAAGACTAAAGTATGCTAGAGTTCTTGAAGAGATCAAAGCTAGTGACACAATTAAAAGAAAGGTGCGTGCTAAAGACAGAAATGGTAATATTTACATACAAGAGGTAGAATATGAACATGTTCCACCTGTTTGCAACAAATGCAAGTGTTTTGGTCATTCCATGGACCAATGCGAGATTGTATCTCCCCCTATCAAACAAGTACGGAGGCAAAAACCTACTACTGAGGCTAGTCAGACTATCCCACTACATAATCTACAACAAAATGAGGTACAGTCTGAACCTAGCACTGTAGAGATAAATATAAACATTGATTATGTCTCTTCAGAGACTAAAAACCAAAAGGAAAGCCATGTTGTCCCGGAGGCTGAAGACCTGGAAGCAGTCCCACCATTGGCTAAGAAGAATGGGGATGCTGAACTTGTCCAAAACTGAGTTGAGCCTTCATCAAAGAGAGCATCTGTTACACAAGAAGATGTAAGTGAAATTAATAATGTTTTATTGGAAAACTTTGAATCAGACACAAACATAGAAGATAACATCCTACACAAGTTCACAAAGTCCAATCAAGACTACACAAATCAATTTAAGAAATCAGAAGCTAAAGGAAAGGCAAGCATAAGCCGAGAGGCGTCTCCTATGAAATTGAGGAGTCGGCCTCCACCTTCGAAATGTCCATAGTTAGTTGGAATGTAAGAGGTCTAAACAATGACACTAGACGTTTAGACCTCTTAAACCTTAGGAGAGTTCACTCTCCTTCCATTTTGAGTATACTTGAAAATAAATTCACTAATGAGAACTTAAGCTTCTTTACTGATTCACTAGGTGATGAGTGGAACTATATTCACAATAATTATGTTGGAGGAAAAGGCCGTATATTACTCCTATGGAATAAAAAAATCTGGACTCTCAACCTCTTGGTTAAAGATGACCAACAAATTACTGTTAGTGCTACTAATATGGGTGGGATCCATCTAACCTTGAGTTGTGTCTATGCCAGTAATCTGGCATCTTATCGAACCCACATGTGGCAAGCTATCAAGACTATTGATAAAAATGTCAAAGACTCTTGGATTGTTATGGGGGATTTCAACTGTGTGCTTAGGGCAGAAGAGAAAAAAAGAGGACTTACCATGAGAGTTTCCGAACTTGAAGAATTCAAAAACTGCATCATCGAAGCTAGACTGCTTTAACCCATCCATTGTGGCCTGAAATTTACATGGAGAAGTGGAGAATGTAAGAAAATATCTTGCAAACTAGACAGAGCTCTAGTTAATGTGAATTGCATTAATCTATTTTCAAACATTAGAGTCAATATTCTCCCTCCTTCTACTAGTGATCATTGTCCCATCCTTGTTAATTTAATTGAAAAAAGCTTAAATGATAAGGGAAAACCATTCAGATATGCTAATTACTGGCATGAATTAGATGGATACGATGAGGCTCTACAAATAAATAACATGTCTCTGGAGGAGGGGACCCAGTGTTACAAATTAGTTCAAATTCTCAAGGCTGCTAAGAATAAGATAAAAGAATGGAATAGATGCAGACTAAAAGATGGCAACCAAATTTCTATTCTACAGAAACAATGTGAGGATCTTTTGCTAATGGTAGACAATGGAGCTGCCAATGATGACACATGGAGGGATTATTATCAAGCTTGAGGTAAACTAAAGGAGGCTCTCTGAATAGAAGCAATTGAGCTTAAGCAAAAAGCCAAAGAAAAATGGACTACATAAGGGGATTTGTGCACCAAATTTTTTATATACTAAAATGGCAATTCAAAATAACACTAATAACAATTTTCATCTTATTGATCAAGATAGTATTGTGCTAACCAATGCGACAGACATTGAGAGACAAGCAATCAAATATTACAATGATATGTTTAATGGGAAGTCAGTAGCAACTTACCAACTATTAAATGCAGAAGGCAGGTTAACTCCAGAAGAAGAAGAATGCTGTCCAGACAAATCGCTGAAGTGGAGGTGTGGGAAACCTGGCAATCCATTCATATTGACTCCATCCCAAGGCCAGATGGTCTCGGCTCCAAGTTCTTCCTCATCCACTGGAATGACCTGAAACAAATTATCATATCAGCAATGCAAGACATCTTTCAATGTGGTAAATTTGTAAAAGAAATCAATCACACCTTCATTTGCCTTATTCCTAGAAAGGACAACAAATCAAAAATTGAGGACTACTGACCTATTGCTTGCTGCAATGTGATATATATGATTCTACGCAAGGTCTTATGCAATAGGATGAAGCTTATTTTACCTGATCTCATCTTTGAGTGTCAAAGTGCATCATCAAGGGCAGAAGTACCTCTGAAAATTCTCTCATGGCACATGAATTGATTAGGAACTTCAAAAAACCAGGTGCTGACAAACTCTGCCTAAAGGTTGACCTCCTTAAAGCATATGTCAAAATTAACAGGCATTTTATTACTCATATGCTTACTTCTATGGGGTTCCCAACAAAGTTTGTGAACCTTATAAAAGAATGTATCTCTACACTTACCTTTTCTATCCTGATCAATGGCATACCAAAAGGTTTTATAGGCTCCAATAGAGGTATCAGGCAAGGTGACCCTCTCTCCCCTTACTTGTTTGCCATTGCTACGGAGTATTTTTCGCTACAAATGGAGCTGGCTATTCATCACAAGCTTATTCAGCCTATTTTTAACCACCAGCCTATTGTGAGTCACTTACTCTATGCAGATGACTTGCTCATTTGTATAAAATCCAGCTGTGCATCAGCCATAGCAGTGAAAAACATTTTTCTTAATATAGAAGAATATACTAGTCTAAAAGTCAATGAACATAAAACTAAATGTTACTTTAACAAATCATGCAATAGAAAAGTTGAAGTTTTGGACATATTAAATGTGAAAGAAGGTATACTCCTTGTAAAATATTTAGGTGTTCCACTTTCTTCCAATAAGATCACTGATAGAGAATGTGCAGGTTTGATATCTTCTATTAGAGACAGACTATAGGGTTGGGGCTCCAAACTGTTATCTCTTGCTGGTCGAATTCAATTGGTTCATGCACCCATTCACTCAAAAGTTAACTTCTGGCTGCAAACTTTTCAACTGCTTAATGCAACCATACATAAAATTGAAAAAGTTTGTGCAAACTTCTTATGGATGGGTGGTCTTCATAAGATCAAGTTTGAAAAATTATGCAGACCCAATGATGAAGGAGGTGTGGGTCTCAGAAGACTTAAAGACATGAGATTGGTTTACACACTAAAACAAGCTGGAGAATAATCAATGGCAAGGGTCTATGGGGTAGATGGATGAGACAAAGGTATATCAAAGGCAACTTTCTACAAATGTCTATAGATAACAATGCATCAGCTAACTGGAAAGCAATTCTGAGAGCAAGAAGCATCTTAGCCTTATGATGAACTCACGGAATAGTTACAGGAAGGGATACTGACCTATGGAGAGACCCCTGGATTCAAGGTGAATCCCTTATTGATATTTTGGGTCTTAATACATTCTCTGACTTTGGATGCCTAGATAAAAGTGTACAAGATGTGATAAATAACAACGCTTGGAACTGCTTATCCCTTTTAGTTAATCAAGTTAAAAAACAGCAAATTCAATTCATGCCAATATTTAGTGGTAGAGAAAATGATATATGGGTGTGGAATCCTACTGGAAATGGATTTTCTACAAAGTCTACATGGAGTTAGCTAAGGCAAAAGGACAATAGGTTTTATGGAGCAAAATAATATGGGATCACGTCAATAATCTGAAGATGGCTTTCACTACATACAAAGCAATGCTGAGAAGACTACCTACAAGAGATAGGTTGTCAGAATGGGGAGTGATAAATGAAACTGGCTGTGTTTTATGCAATTAAGCTACCGAATCACATGAACACTTGTTCTTTGAGTGTAATTACTCTAAATTGGTATGGAACTCATGCAAAAATATGATCGATTTGCACACTCAGTCAAATTACTTAGAGGAAGAGGTCAAATACCTGATTCAGCGAGGACACAACAAAGATCTAGAAACCCAATTGAGCAAAATCGCCATCACTGTAGCTATTTGGAGCATTTGAAAAGAGAGGAATCGTCGCGTGTTTCGAAACAAACAAAGAAAACCATCAGAGGTCTGTAGGCTTGCGTATGGAGACATGCAACTAGTAAAAAGGAGAATCAAAAAATTATTCACTTACCAAGTTGGGACAAGACGCAATTCGAACTGCAGGAGTGGATCTGTGATCTCGATCGGCAAGAAACCCAAGTACGAGCTACTCATTTCAGCCGCCATGAACTCGTGAGCTTGGATGATGAAGAAAGAGGGATGTCGCGTTATTTCTGGAAAGTGTGAGTTTATTCTATTGTTAATGAAAAGTATGTTTTGTAAGTTTGTTGTAATAGGCCAAGTTTGGGCTAACGTTCTGGGCTGAAATGCCTAATAAAATTCTTACCCATTTCCAAAAAAAATTTATATCTATTTATAAATTTAAGTAAAATAAATGATTTTATTTAAATAAAATTTAGAAATGTTCTAAATAAATTATACTCCATAAGCCTAATAAAGATCCAATAATGGAATTTTTTTAAATGGTGAACGGTGATAATTTGTAATGTATGAAACCTTGATGAAATTAATTCATTGAAATAAGAAAGTAAACTATAGTTTGAGATCATGTATTTAATATGATTGATTACAATAATGATCCTGTTGTGTTAAATGTTACACAAAATCAAAAACTACAAGATAGATCTAAGAATTTGATCACTAAAATGTCAATTTGATTAGTTTACGTAAAGTGAAATATATCTGATGTCCTTAAAAGTTAAGGAAGATCAAATGCACTTTACGTAAAGTGCAATATATCTGATATCCTTAAAAGTTAAGGAAGATCAAATGCATTTTTTTAAAGTTCGTTATGATATTATAGTAAGGATTTCCTTTGAATGGTTCGACCGTTTAGAAAGAAAATCGAATGTATAAGAGTGGATTAAACCTAAGGCACAGTTGGGATGAAGAAAATGAATGATCACTTCTGCTTTACAAAGAAACATCGAAAAACAAGAATTGAAAATAATACTTGATACTTAACATTGCAATGAGAAAAATGATTTATATTCCAAAACGCATTTCCATATAGAAAATTGTTTTCTACAAGATTTATTCTTCTAAGTTTAAGATATTTGGTTTGAAAACTCCAGATTGTAAAACTGGTTACAGTTGATGGAGTAAATAGCCAGCATTAAGTGGTTGAATGGACCTTCATATTTTGTACGCTATTATAGTAATGGCATAAATAGCGGGAGCTTTCCATATGACACTTATTGGTCGCATCAAGTTATGAAAATTATTTTCGTAAAACATACCAAGCATTATTTATAAAATAATAACTATTTTTATATGTTGACTAAAAAATAGACATTGTTTATTCCAATACGACTATCAAAAATATTTGTTATAAAATAAAACTATAATAGTGGTATTTGCGATGCATTAGAAAATACAGAAGTATCTAAATTTATTTCCAATTATTTTGAAATTATGGAGTAAGCCGTAGTTTTTAGTAATAATTCATAGTTATGAAATGATGAATCGTATAATACTAGTAAATTATATCTTAGACAATTAAGGGCAAAGCACCTATTCAGTGGGAGCGTCAGAAGAGTTGATGAACTCTATGGATTGATACATACATATATAAGAAAGCGAAAGTCTATTAATTCCAAAATAGTTCCATGTACTTCACCAACGAATTATCACAGACATGAAATGTGTATATGATACATATATGATATGTTAAATGATGAGTTCATAGAATATAAAAGATAAGTAAATAAAATAACGTGCAATAGAACATAAAATTAATTCGATTCAATCGAATAGGTGAGTATATTGGAGAGAGTTCTGAACGTACCTAAAAATGAATAAAGATTCGATATCTCAAAAGTGACTCCTCATTATGACTATAATAATGTATTGGTATGGAGTAATCGAACTTTGTTGAAAAAGGTATGATTAACGGTGACTAAAGTTGAGTAAACTTCTTTCTATAAGGTCATGTATTTAAGAGTAGTACACAAGGTTGAAATTAATTTCATTTATGTAATAGTTTACAAAATCATACAAGATAAGGGTTTATAAGAAACCCCAACATATCTTAGGACAAGGTATTAGTAGATTACGCAAGTCGAGAGACCGCACGTAATAATTGTATGTGAGGAATCTTGTATGAATCGCCCAAAAGAAGTTTAGGAACAATAGTCATTAGAGGATCAAGTTATGTTTTGAATAGGAGTATCATAACTAAAAGTAAATCAGTTTTATATATAAGGCAATTCATAAAGTGTTTATGAATATTTATTTTGTTGCACTTGGAAACAATTATTGTTTCAAGAAATACCAACTTCGTAGTGAAGGAATTTCTTTTAGAAATTATTGGTAGTAAAATGGATTTGGATACGATCCAAGGATAAAACCAACTACGAAGGATGAATTGAAATTAACCACACCTAAATGAATACCACATATTAGAATGTCTAATAAATATTCTTGCATATTGAAGAGAAACTATGAGTTTCTTATCAATGTCGAGAATAGATAACCCTCAATTGTCAGTTAAGCAATTAAGAGTATTGACTCTATGATATGGTATAATGCACAAATCTGAAAAGGATTCAAAGTACGTTATCAAAATATGATTTCTATAGTTGTACTCGAAGGGATATAATCCATTAGCGACGAATGAGTCTTCAAGAAAAAGACAAATGCGGTTGGAATATAATGAGAAAAGTTAATAAGAATAACATTGTAAATTTCAATTGTTCAAAATTAGCGTAATAGATTCATTATTCAACAGGCTCAAGTTAATTTGGAGCTACTCACAAAGTTATCGTTTAGCACGACATTGTGTTTGCTAAATATGCATTGAAAAGGAAAATTTTAAATAATTATTTAGAATGGACCGTTTGCACATAACAACCAAAATGTCTTGAAGTCGGCGAGAGCAATATTATGTTTATGGATTTTGAGGATATGATCCAAGGAATGATATGAAAGTATCATTTCATAAGCATCAGAATCAAATATGTATTTTGACAAAAATACCAAATAGTTTGATTTTCAGTCAAAAAGCAGAGGAAGTATGTGTCCACGAGAACGAACCGCTAAAAAATACATAGATATTTCTAGACTATAAGTAAATAACAAAATGCTAATTGTTAACATGTACTTATGTTAAAATTAGTAATAGTTTGGTTGTTTAATACTCGATATTGGATTTGTAAATTATATCTTTCATATAAGTATATAGGATATTGGGAATGTCCCCAACGATATACAAACACACCTTATTAAAATGTTTTATAAGGAACATGTAAGATGGATTCCTTGTGTATTGACAACATGAATTTTCATACATGTTGAATTGTCTAAAATATCATAATTTGCTTATGTATTTAATGCATGAAGCAAATATCAGTTCCGACTTAAGATCATTAAATGGTAGTTTAGAGTGTTCTTGAGTATTTACGAAATACTAGAGAATTGTTTACAAAAACAATGAACTCTTTATGAAAGAGTGTTCAGACTCGAATTTTATAAGTGCTATAGAGTATAATATATCGACATTAAATTCATGTTTAAACCTTAATTAAGAAGCATTAAGTTGGAAATGTTCCAAATGAAAGGTTGTGGTTGATTCAACGAAAGGCTAAGTACATCATCTTGAATAGCGCAATAATAAAAGCAATGTATATAAATACAAATGCATAAATTTATAACTGAGCTCGACGTGACTTCAAGTATTAAGAATACTACATCATTGTTATATGATAACAATGTAACAATAGAGCCCACCAGAAGTCAAGAAACATACTTTTGAATAGTTCCACACGATAAAGGTAGTTTATTAACATCGGAGAGAGTTGATTGACAGAGTTGTTAATTAAACCAACATAGCAGATCTATTCACGAAGGGTCTAACTCAATCAGTTCTCATCAAACTAATTAAAGGGATGGGATAGAGATTCCATAATTGACCCTAAGTGCAAGTGGGAGATTGGTAGAGTTAGGGGTGTTACCTAGGGGTAATTATGTAATTTGTTACACAAATCTAACTCGCTAACCAATATTTTTTGGAATAAAATGTTTTTTCTTTCTATTATATACTTGATATAATATGTTATATTAATTAACTAATTTAATTAAAAGTATATTTAGTAGAATATCCATAAATGGTATGTTTTATGATAGTAGTTATAGTGCATTATAACCACGAGTAATTTATCATATTACAATAAAAATACCATTTTAAATATTCCTAGTCAAGTGTATCGAGACTGGATATCGATGCACCCGTTGAGCTAGATGACGTATGCTCTCCAAATGTTTTGTTGTGCAATATTCATGGCTATGGGGGGCACCAAGGGGTTACGTACTGATAGTTATTGGATAACTATGTAATGACTCAATCGATATATTTTTACTAGTTAATATAACTAAGGTCAAACAGCATCGATGTGACAAAATTACACAGTTCTCTTGACTTGAGAATATTAGTAATCTGTAAAGTGGAATATCCGCTTTGATTATAGTTAAATTATGGCACGACGTCCATCAAATGGCTATAGTTGGGTCGAGTGGAGGCATTGGAAGTGAAACAATATTCACGAGAGGATTTGTCTCCGTAGTTATATGATGCTAGTATCATGATCAACTGAAGTCAACTTAAAGTCAAAGTCGCTGGCCAGAGCAGTTCGGTTAGTAATAATTGTTATTATTGGACCAAGGACTTTGTGTTTGGACTATGGAGTTAAAATATGGACAATATTGTAATTTTGATCGTTACCAAATTCATAAGTCCAAAGTGATATAGTTTTGACGAAGAGAAATTGTGTAAATAATTATCACAATCCGGTAATGTTTAATAAAGTAAAATTAGATTCTATTGAAAGCAAATAAGTGATAAGTTTGGTCATAATGTCACACCACCTGCAAAGCGATGTGTGAACGTTAATATTCGAATTATTCGGTAATAACCGCTGACCAAATTTACACCAAAGAGTCACACTATCGAAATGATGAGTGCTCCTTTTATAATTGTTATTAATTAATTTATAATTGTTATTAATTAATTAATTAATACTTATGAGATATTAATTTAAAAAATTGTATTCGATGTGTTGAACAGTGTTAAACATTGTATCTATAATAGTTATAAATATTTTAATCGACATACGATATCGCTACGCGTTTAAATTTAGATTATATACAACGGACATTTTTCGGCTGGAATTGGTTTTGAGGTCCATATGGGAAATGCAAATTTCAGCCAATGGGTTGGATTGGCCAGCCAAATGTTGGCAAAAGAGCGAGCTTTTTGAATGGTTTGAAAGTGTGGAATTGGTAAGAGAGAGATAAGGATTTGATCCACTTTTCTCTCCATTTGACTTCCTATTTATATGCCACTCTCTATACCATTTATTTTGACACTTTTTGCACTCCTTCCTCTTACAAATTTTAACTACCAAACCCTATTTAAACCCAAAAGAAATCCAAGTTCAAATCACATCAAAATTCTTTGATTCGATCGTCGGTGGTAAAGTAGTTAGGCGGCCAGCAACTCTAGAACTTAGAATTCGATTTAAGGAGACATTTCATCATTTCAAAGTGTAATCTCTAGGATTTGGGTGAAATGTATACTTCAGTTTTATTAATGTTTTTCATTTCTTAGTTAATCAATCTTCATATGTTAGCTAGATAGACCTTATCATAAATCAGTATATTACTATATTGTCACATGTTGATGGTTATATATATGTGTATAAAACTTCTTTTTATAGAGGTCATCATGTAGCTCATGGCCTAATGATAAAAATATTATTATTTTTATTATTATTAAATTATCAATAAAAATTTAATTATAAAATATTAATTCATATGATATATGTATTTTAAATTTTTTTATACGTACCTTAAACCATTCAGTTGTAAATAAGTAAAATTATATATTTTTAATATATAAACATTTTAAATTATTATTTGATTTAAAATTAGCTAAACAAACAAAATTTATTTATAATTCATTGATAAATAATTAATTTTCTAGAAAATATTTATATACATTATAAAATATGCATTTTGACTTCAAATAAGATTTTAAATATTTTATTTATTAAATCTGTATGGAATTTAATTTTTAAAGTATGTTTTACTTAAAATTTATTTAAATCAAAAAAGAAATTTCAGGTCGTGAGCAGCAGCAAATACATGTATCCAATAATTTATATATATATATATGTGTGTGTGTGTGTGTATGTATATGAATTAATTAAATAGTTATATGTCTATATATAATATATATCAATGTGTGTGTTTATATGTTTATTGAGAGAAAAAAATTAATTTTTTTCCATAATATATGATAAAGGTTTTAAATTATTTTACAAATTAATACTTAAAATAGTTTTGAAATTTAATTTTATATACACACATATTTACATATATCTCATAAATGTCGCATATAAATAATTTATAGCCAATATTTATAATGAATATATAATTACATTTACACACACACATATCTATATATTTATTTATATAATAATTTTAATGCACATATATGTATATTTGGGCCATACAATAGTATACATGAGGAGCTAACATGTCCTTTGTGGTAAAATCCCAACATATGGACATGTGAAACCATATGCATAATATATGGTTGCACGTGCACGGACATACATATGCATATATGATAAATATATATATGAAATATAATATAAAATTATATAAAAATAAATTTCATTTGTAAATTCAAATAAAATATTGATTTTATTTAAAAGAAAATTTATAGAAGTTCTAAATAAATTTAGACTACGGAGGCCCAACAAAGATCCAAAAAGGTAAATTTTCTTGAATTTACCTAATTCTTCCACTGTAGGCCAACCCAGTTGTAACATCCCACTATTTTGGACCATTCAAATCGATAATAAATCCAGACATGTCAGACTTGAATACTTCAAAACAATGGATTGTCAAGAAAATTTGGAGCAAATAAAACCAAACACAGGATCACAGACATAGAATATCATACTAACTCGCAGCGGAAATAAAATACCATAGTAGTTCATGAAGCTACTATAAACATACTCTCAAACATATACAAAATCTCATAGTCAAAACAGATACAATAGAAGTCAGGAAACATAAGTCAATAATACAGAGACAATACTGAATAGGAAATAACTGGAATAGAAGTCGATGAACCAATAGACAAATAAGCTCCAACAAATCTCTATCCCCAGAAGGTGAATCCAAAGCTGTGATTCTCAGGCTGACCCGAGCATAAAGTAAAACACAAACACTCGAGTCAGGACATACATACTTATACAATGTAAACCAACTCAAGTGAACTGTAATAGCAATGCACAATAACTTATAGGATGCTTGGGATAGCCCATCCTTTAAGGATCAGTCAAACCATCAATTAAGTAGTAATAAACACTATCATAGAAATATCCATATTAAAGTAAACAATGCAAATAACAGTGTAAATGGGACTAGGGTAGCGTAGAGCTGCAGTAACCGCTCACCTCTAGCCACACTCTCAAATTTAAGGTGTGCATTCAATTAAATCATAAGAAAACAAAATGGCATACAGAGAAGTGTACCCGTGGTACAAATTTCAAAATAGTTTATAATTTCAAATTAAAATCATTCATTTAAACCATTAAAAGATGGAGTCATTATATCTTCAAATCAAATATTAAATTCCCAAAATTTAACCTTTTCTGAGCTCATTTAAATACTTTAAACATTTAAATTTTAGCTTCCGCAGCACTTAGAAATACTGCGGTTAGTTACATTTGAAAACAATTCAATTCAGCAAAGACAGCATTTACAAAACTGCTGTAGTAGTTCAGTTATAACTAAAAATCTTATTTCAGCCAACTACAGCACTTATCAAGTGTTACTGTACCTAGTTTCACGTTTTAGTTTTTATTCAGCAACTACAACACTTCCAAAGTGCTGCAGTAGCCCTTAGTTAATTTTAGCCTTTAGTTCATCTGCATCAACCACAGCACTTACAAAGTGCTGCAGTATCATTTACTTCAGATTTTAAGTTAATTCCAGAAACGATAGCATTTCTAAAGTGCTACTAAAAGAATTTCCATATTTATACCAAAAATTCCAAAAACAATTAAACTTCGATTTTTACCATTTTTACTTATAAAAATCATATTTTTACACTTAAAAATGTACATTTAAATACCCTTCAATTTAAAATTTTATAAAGGAAAATTTTACAATAATTATCAAATTTTTCAATAATTCACTTATTAAATTCAAGTGTACAATTTTCCCATTCTTTGCATTTTTAACAATTTACTTCAACACTTAAATATAAATTTCCATTTCAAAATAAAACTTAATTTCCATTTTTATTTAATTAACTTAAACTTCCATTAAAATAAAATCACAAATTTCCAAATTAAGTTATGTTTAAAAATCACAATTTTTCCATTCATTTATTTAACATTTTAATACATAGAAAAATCATTATCACTTTATTAAATCATTTTAAATTCAGTTTAAATCAAATTATCATTTTTTTAAAATACTTAAAATTTTCTAGAAAAATATATAAAATAACCAAGGGTCTGTATAATGTTTTCTAGCCTAAGTCAAGTGATACGGATAATATATCATTTCAATCCGTAATTTACAAAGAAAAATTCGGGTTTCATCATTTCGAACCCGCAAACCCAAGTAAATAAAATAAAAAAAAATCACCCAGGCCTATCATTTCAGCCCGTAATGATTTTTCCCTATTCTTAAGTCCGTTCGGGTATGTATCATTTCAACCCATAGTGATTCTATTCTACATGGAACTTGTAGTGTGAGAAATAGAAATAAATAAACAGTATAACAGAAAATAACATAGCAGATGATGTGACAAGTTTATAACAGGGTTTAACATTATATAATTAACATCACAGGCAGATATAACATGATATAAAAATTCTACACATTCACTTGTTGTCACTTCACAAATTATATAAGTATAAATGTCATGAGTGAATACTCACCTTTTTACGCTGGAGTTAGCAAATAAAACACACAAACAAAAATCCAGAAAGCACGATAGCACGACTTGATTTGAGTGGAGAGAGAGCCAAGATGTTAATCTTGTATTTATCAACAAAACAAAGTAAAATATAAATATAAATCCAACACAAAATTATATTGAAACAAATTGAAACTTTGGAACAAATTACATCACCAAGCTTCCAATTCAAAATTGCTTGACCACAAGCCAATGTTTGCTCGGCCATACATGTTATAGGCTCGGCCACAACATGTTTTCGGGTTGAAATGGATCTGGTTTGGACTCATATAGGCACGGCTACAAAGGAGAATATGAAGAGGAAGGAGTTGCAAAACAAGGAAGATCAAAAGGCAAGGCTAAAAAGGGGGTTTTGGTTGCATCTAGGCTCGGCCTATTGGTCAAGTGGCTTGGCCAGGGGCTGCTACAGATCAGGTCAGAGGGTAGGGTGATGGCCAGTGTGACGACCGCCCATGATCCCTGCACTGAACCTAGAGAAATTGCGCTGTAAAGTGTGCCAGGCGACCATGGACGATTGTCAGGGTAAATTAAAACAGCAGAATCTATCGTATTACTCACAGCGCGTGGACAAAATACAATAGAATATATATATAGTGAAGCTTCACAGAAATAGAATCTCATCAATAAAAATTCATAATAGTTGAATACAACATCTGAATAGTCAATACATCAAGCCTTACTACATATCACTCAGAGAATTATAAAAGCAGCGGAACATCCAGTACATATAGTAAGAAGATAATATGCAAGCCTCCAGCTCGTCTTCGACATCAGCATCGTGGGAAGCAAGAACAACACCTGTCACCTGCTACCTAGTCTGGCCGTCCCAAATTGGACGAACAGCCCAAGGCAATAAGAGTTAAAACATAAAGCCTTGAGTCAGACAATAGTCTTAGTGAGCGGTAAATTAACTAACAACATACCAAAAGAGCATAAAGGAAAAAGGAATAGGAATACAACCCTCCCACTCCACCTCTTTCTACAGTGATAGCCCCCAGACACACACTAAGTAGAAACAAACATAGCAAAGCATACAATTTAAAGAAAAGCAATTATCACTCGAGTCAAGGGCGATGTTTT
Source organism: Allium fistulosum (assembly GCA_030737815.1). Taxonomy (NCBI): domain Eukaryota; kingdom Viridiplantae; phylum Streptophyta; class Magnoliopsida; order Asparagales; family Amaryllidaceae; genus Allium; species Allium fistulosum. The sequence goes on from CM060904.1 coordinate 1,287,419,081, forward strand.
CCAAGTACAAACCCCCAAGGCCTAAACCAAGATCAGATAAGCACCCAGAAAATACCGCTCTTGAGACCGAATGACGATACAACCAAACATCCATGACTCTGGCTATCACTGTTATCACTGCTTAGATATCACCATTAATTGAATGACCGGCACATTCTTTCAGCCGTCCGTCAAGGGCTAATGGAAACCCCGGTTCTAGACATAACTCTGCACGTCGTCGTGACCCGTGCCTAGGACTATCGAATCTGCCCAAAGTACTTGACTACCAATCAGTAGCCTTCAGGGACTATCGAATCTGCCCAACGTACTCTTGCTTTGAGCATGCTAGAACCTTCAACAACGATGAGATCTCAGCCTTCTAGTCATCCTCCTCGACGACTATTTCCATACTAGCTCAAGCGCCTCTCGAGCAAACCATTATCCTCAAACTCGAACCATTTCACCGAGTTATCAACATGCTTGGAATGATCCCGTCTGGATTAGACCAAGACTATCTCATATCATACTTCGCCTCATCATCGTCATAGCAAAGCTTCATCTCAACATCATCATCAAATCTATCCATATGATCTTCATCATCCGCTGCATATGCCACGAGCAGCTTTTCCAATTCAAGAGCCTTTCCCTTAGCTTTTGAATCATCTTTGACCATCTTGTCTAAATCAAATCATCAATCATCTAATTCATAGCAATCAATCAAATTAATCCAAGTAAACAAGCATTCAAATATGATCTAAATAGACAATTATACCAATAATGGCAATTTCGTAATTAAAGAGTCAAAAGTCTAACAAGCATGAAAACATGAGCAATATCTCTATGATCTTGATGAATGAACTTGCATAGGTTAACATGTAGTAAAATGGATGCCAAATCATTATGAACAACGGATCTATATGGATCTATACTTAGGATTAGGAAAATGCATGGAAATCACTACTTTAACACAAAATCAAGCCAACGATCCGATATACTCCTTTGGATCCGTGTGCGAGATAATCACCACTCACCAAATCACTTAAACACCTTAAAAGCAACACACTTCAGATCTAGACAGTGAAGGATCTAACTCGATCTATCACAAATCCGCTTCAAACGATGAAATCTCTCTTCGAAGAATGTAGATCTTCAATCTAAGCTCTTTGATCTTCGATTTGATCTTCGATTTGGATGGAAGGAATCACTAGATTAGAGTGGAGAAAAGAAGTGAAGAAGTGTAGAAGTCGAGCTCTCAAAATGGCAGCACTTCGTCGCTTCAAAATCCGGATCCCAAAAATGAAGAAGAACCCTCCTATTTATGGGCTGAAATCCACCTTAGGTCGCTCACTCGGAGTTAGGTCGTCCACGACTTACGACCTAAAACCCCACGACCTAAAAATCCCACGACTTAACAATACCAGCCTACGACCTAACACTTAAGCGCTTAGCGACCTAACGACTTAACACATAAGCGCCTCCACGACCTAACAGATCCCCAACCTACGACCTAACGACTTAGCGCACATGCGCTTACTTGCGACCTAACATAGATCGCTTCTACGACCTAACACTCCTGCGACCTAACACACACGCGACCTAACTATCTTAGGTCGCCTACGACCTAACTCTACACAGAACTCACGACCTAACTCTTAGCTAGGATACGACTTAACATCTTAGGTCGTCTACGACCTAACTACGCTAACTAATAGGTTGCTAACTTCTATAGGTCGCTCACTGCTACCACCAGCTTCCTTAGGTCGTTGCCGACCTATCCCTTAGGTCGTTAACTTGCCCAATCTCTTAAGTCCCTTACTAACTTAAGTCGCCAATCCTATAAGTCATCTACTCCTATAAGTCGCCAACTCTCTTAGGTCGCTCCAACCTCTTAAGTCGCTCCTCCGACCTAATCCTACCCCACGACCTAAGCCACCATACGACTTAACTCCTATATGACTTAACTATCACACGACCTAACTGCTTAGGTCGTTCCACTTCTTAGATCGCCAACTTCCTATAGGTTGCTCCACTTCCTTAGGTCGTCTACTATGACCTAACCACTATACGACCTAACTTCAATACGACCTAAGACTTAGACCCTGGACAGCTTATCTACAATGCGACCAAATGTCAACTGTTTTATGTTGTTTCGATCCGTAAAAATACGGGTCGTTACATTCTCTCCCCTTTAGGAATTTCGCCCCCAAAATTCCAATCAACAGAGCAATCAAAGACTATTCCGCATGCCTACCATCCATAGCAATCAACAAACCATGCATCCAATTCTAGCTTAGCATGCAGAATTCTAAAACTAGAACAAGTTACAATATCATGAGATGACACGACACCTTAGGGCCATACCTTGAAGAGTTCAGGATGAGCTGCTTCATCCTCTCTTCCACCTCCCACGTACAGTCGTTATCATCATCACTCCATTGTATCTTGAGCAACTTAACTACCTTCCTCCTAAGCTGTTTCGTGTCGGTTTCCACGACACGAAGCGGCTTACGAGGTCTCTTATCGACTGGATCAACTTCGAAATCTTCACAGCTATCAGCAGAAACCACTGTATTCGAGTCGTGCACATACTTCCGTAGATATGATACGTGAAAAAAATTGTGCACACCCGACATCTTCTCTGGTAACTCCAATCTATAGGCGAGCTTTCCAATTCGCTCGATGATCGGGAATGGTCCAACAAATCTCGAAGTCAATTTTCCTTTCTTCTCGAATCGAATAACATTCTTCAGAGGAGAAATCTTCACAAAAACCATATCACCTACGTCGAATTCCAAATCCTTTCGACGCTTATCGGCATAACTTTTCTGACGGTCCTGGGCTGCCTTCATTCGTTGCCGAATGATCTCTATACAATCTGAAGTCTGTCGAATCATCTCTGGCCCAAGTATCAGCTTTTCTCCTGTCTCTAACCAACATGTCGGAGAGTTACACGGTCATCCATACAATGCCTCATACGGTGCCATACCAATGCTTGACTGGTAACTGTTGTTATATGAAAATTCCACCAAATGAAGGTGATCTTCCCATGATCCTCCGAAATCCAAAACACAAGCTCTGAGGAGATCTTCCAAAACTCGATTGACTCTCTCGGTCTGACCATCTGTTTGAGGGTGATAAGCTGTACTCAAACATAACTCGGTTCCCAAAACTTCCTGGAAGCTCTTCCAAAATCCACTAGTGAACAATGGGTCTCGATCGCTCATTATACTCTTCGGAATACCATGGAATCGAACTATCCATTTAACATACAACTCAGCCAACTTTGATGCAGTCCTAGTCGATCGAACAGGAATGAATCTTGCACTCTTAGTCAGACGATCCACAATGACCCAAATCCCTTCATTTCCCGTTCTTGTTCTAGGTAACCCATCAATAAAATCCATCGATACTTGCTCCCACTTCCATGTAGGAACTTCTAACGGCTGAAGCAATCCAATAGGCTTCTTCTGTTCGGCTTTTACCAACTGGCAGTTCATACACTTGGAAATAAAATTTCCAACATCCTTCTTCATACCTTCCCAGTAATAGGTTCTCTTCATATCCCGATACATCTTATTTCCACCTGGATGAATTGTTAACTTCGAGTGATGACTTTCCTTCAGAACTTCACTTCTCAAGTCATCTATATCGGGAACAACTAGTTGTCCTTGTTTCCGAAGCCAACCCTCTCGATCAACCTCAAATCCTTTATCCTTTTCTGGTTCCAATCCAGATTCCAAATCACGGATAACCTTGACAGTCTTATCATCTCGCTTTTGGCTCTCGCCAATCCTTTCCACAAGAGTGGGTCTTATCGATAAGTTTGCCAACATCTCAGGTTCCAATTCACATCTGGGCCTGAAGTCAAATCCAGCTAAATACTCGAGACTCTTCCATTCTGAAAACATGGCTCCCAATCCTGCATGTCTTCGACTTAACGCATCTGCTACTGCGTTACCTTTTCCCGGAGTATAGGCTATACAAAAATCATATGTTGCCAAAAACTCTAGCCACCGTTGCTGCCGAAGATTCAAATCTTTTTGGGAGAAAAGATACTTCAACGACTTATGATCTGTAAACAACTCGAATCGAACTCCCAATAGATAATGTCTCCACATCTTTAGAGCAAAAACAATCGCCGCTAACTCCAAATCATGAGTCGGGTATTTCCTTTCATGCGGCTTCAGTTGTCGACTTGCATACGCAACAACTTTATCCCTCTGCATCAGCACTGCTCCAAGTCCAGTACCACATGCGTCGGTGTAAACCACCATCTCATCATTCCCACTTGGAATAGTCAAAACAGGAGCACTTGTCAATCGCTCTTTCAGGATTCTGAAAGCTTGCTCACACTTATCATCCCATCTGAACACTTGATTCTTTTTCGTCAATCCCATTAACGGTGCAGCTACCTTGGAGAAGTCTTTGATAAATCGACGATAATATTATGCTAATCCAAGAAAACTTCTCACATCAGATGCATTCTTAGGTCTAACCCAATCCTGGATTGCTGCCACCTTAGCGGGATCAACCGCTATTCCATTTCCAAAGATAACATGGCCTAAGAACCTCACTTCACTCTTCCAGAAGTGACACTTCGAAAACTTAGCCTTCAGCTGATGTTTCCGCAAGATTTCCAAAACAATACGCAAGTGCGTCTTATGCTCTTCTTCAGTTCTAGAATAAATCAAAATATCATCCACGAACACTAACACAAACTTGTTCAACTGATCTCTGAACACTCTATTCATAAGATCCACAAAATATGATGGCGCATTAGTCAAACCAAACGGCATTACCAGCCACTCAAAGAAACCGGATGGTGTCCTAAAAGTAGTCTTCGGCACACTATCCTTAGCCACTCTCAACTAGTGAAATCCCGTTGCCAAATCCATCTGAGAAAACACCTTAGCTTCATGAAGTTGATCAAATAAGTCATCTATTCTCGGCAATGGATACTTGTTCTTCTTAGTCACCTTATTCAGCTCACGATATTCCACGCACAACCTCAATGATCCATCTGCTTTGGTTGCGAACACAACTGGTGCACCCCATTCGAACACACTACGCCGAATGAATCCTTTCTGTAAAAGATCATCAACCTGCACCCTCAACCCCTGCTGTTCCCTAGGCGCCATCCGCCTAAGAGGCATCACAACAGGTCTGGCTCCTTCAACTAGATCTATACGAAACTCGATCTCTCTATGCGGCGGTAACCCTTTGACCTCGTCAAAGACATCCTCAAATCCATTAGCGATTGGCACAGATGACAGTCCATCCCGTGGAACAACCAGTGAATACATGAAGCTCATGAAGACGCCTTCTTCGTGCTTACATCATATCACAATCTTTCGCCCCTCCACATTCTCGACTGTCACCTCCAACCTTTCACAATCAACCTTTGCCACATACTTCCTAAGCCAGTCCATATCGAAAATAATTCCGAACCCCGCAAAGTTCAGAACAAAACAATCACAAACAAAAGAGCAATTATGACTCGATACAATCAGACCACGGCATAACATACACAAACAAGAGGAACCCCTAACTGGATTAGTCACAACCAATGGCCTATCAACAATATCTGGTTCTAATCCCAACCGGCCTACAAGTTCATTACAAACAAACGAATGCGACGCCCCAGTATCAAATAACACTCTAACTGGAACTCCACATATGGAAAGAGTACCTTGAACCACTACACTCTTTCCTTTCTCTTCAGCGGTAGGAGCTTTCGAAGATGATGGAACAGCTCCCAAAGCATAAGCTTGCACAATCTGCTTGTCCCTTCGCGGTTCTGGACAATTCTTCCTGATATGCCCCGGCTTGTCACAGTTGTGACACTTCATCGGTACCTTCGGATTCTTGCAATCCCTAGAGAAATGGCCCTTCTGCTGACAATTATAGCAGGTCACTTCGCCCTTCGGCTTCTTCTGGCCATCCTTCCCCTTTTGCTGCTGCTGCTGCTTCCTCTTCTTGTTTCCACCCTGCTGGAGTTTAGACTCTTCCCTGGTCATAGCAACAACAGATCCTTCCTTAGGAAACAGATTCTCGTGCCTCAGAGCTTTCTCCACAAGCTTCTCAAATGGATCGTCCAAATGGTCCACCAACTGCATCCCAAGATAACTGTCCAAGCCTGTCACAAACTTCTCGTTCTTCTGATATGAAGATTCTATATACGACCGGGCATACTTGGACAAAGCTTCAAACTCAGAAACATACTCAAGAACTGGTCTTCCTCCTTGCTTAAGCTCCACAAACTTCTTGAACAGAACAGACTTCTGAGCTGTAGAAATGAACTTAGCTTCAAATCTGGCTTGAAATTGCACCCAAGTAATTTCTTCCTCCGGAGTATCAATGGTGATAGAGTTCCACCAATCAGAAGCTCTTCCTTGAAGCTGCCTTGATGCTAACTTCCTCTTAGTCGCATCCTCAATTCCCAAATCACCAAAGATCCTTCTACAAGCATCTATCCACCTCTGGACTTCAATGGTTGATTTCGTTCCCAAGAAAACCTTTCCTCCAAGAGCAGTGTAGTCCTTACACAGCTTAGCAAAATCCACTGGTCTTGGAGTTTGAACTTGAACTCCAACATCCACCGATGGCCCCGGAGCTGGCATCCTTCTCATGATCGAAGTCATCATTGCTTCGAACATAGCAGCATAATCAGCAGCCCCTTCAGTAGCACGGCCTTCCCTAGCAGCTGGTCTCCCTCTTCGACTCATTCTCAATATCTATAAAAAGGAATGATTAATACACCTTGAGAAACAACTACATAAGGGATCTAAATCATTCTAAACTACTATATTATATATAGTAATCATCCATCAAAATACAATTACGTCTCTCATACGTAGTTACGTTAGCGAGCGTTGGGTAAAATCGATTAACCAAGGCTCTGATACCAAATGTGACGACCGCCCATGATCCCTGCACTGCACCTAGAGAAAGTGCGATGTAAAGTGTGCCAGGCGACCATGGACGATTGTCAGGGTAAATTAAAACAGCAGAATCTATCGTATTACTCACAGCGCGTGGACAAAATACAATAGAATATATATATAGTGAAGCTTCAAAGAAATAGAATCTCATCAATAAAACTTCATAATAGTTGAATACAACATCTGAAAAGTCAATACATCAAGCCTCACTACATATCACTAAGAGAATTATACAAAGCAGCGGAACATCCAGTACATATAGTAAGAAGATAATATGCAAGCCTCCAGCTCGTCTTCGACATCAGCATCGTGGGAAGCAAGAACAGCACCTGTCACCTGCTACCTAGTCTGCCCGTCCCAAAATGGACGAACATCCCAAGGCAATAAGAGTTAAAACATAAAGCCTTGAGTCAGACAACAGTCTTAGTGAGCGGTAAATTAACTAACAATATACCAAAAGAGCATAAAGGAAAAAGGAATAGGAATACAACCCTCCCACTCCACCTCTTTCTACAGTGATAGCCCCCAGACACACACTAAGCAGAAACAAACATAGCAAAGCATACAATTTAAAGTAAAGCAATTATCTCTCGAGTCAAGGGCGATGTTTTCCAAGTACAAACCCCCAAGGCCTAAACCAAGATCAGATAAGCGCCCAGAAAATACCGCTCTTGAGACCGAATGACGATACAACCAAACATCCATGACTCTGGCTATCACTGTTATCACTGCTTCGATATCACCGTTAATTGAATAACCGGCACATTCTTTCAGCCGTCTGTCAAGGGCTAATGGAAACCCCGGTTCTAGACATAACTCTGCACGTCGTCGTGACCCGTGCCTAGGACTATCGAATCTGCCCAGAGTACATGACTACCAATCTGTAGCCTTCAGGGACTATTGAATCTGCCCAACGTACTCTTGCTTTGAGCATGCTAGAACCTTCAACAACGATGAGATCTCAGCCTTCTAGTCATCCTCCTCGACGACTATTTCCATACTAGCTCAAGCGCCTCTCGAGCAAACCATTATCCTCAAACTCGAACCATTTCACCGAGTTATCAACATGCTTGGAATGATCCCATCTGGATTAGACCAAGACTATCTCATATCATACTTCACCTCATCATCGTTATAGCAAAGCTTCATCTCAACATCATCATCAAATCTATCCATATGAGCTTCATCATCCGCTGCATATGCCACGAGCAGCTTTTCCAATTCAAGAGCCTTTCCCTTAGCTTTTGAATCATCTTTGACCATCTTGTCTAAATCAAATCATCAATCATCTAATTCATAGCAATCAATCAAATCAAACATTAATCCAAGTAAACAAGCATTCAAATATGATCTAAATAGACAATTATACCAATAATGGCAATTTCGTAATTAAAGAGTCAAAAGTCTAACAAGCATGAAAACATGAGCAATATCTCTATGATCTTGATGAATGAACTTGCATAGGTTAACATGTAGTAAAATGGATGCCAAATCATTATGAACAACGGATCTATATGGATCTATACTTAGGATTAGGAAAATGCATGGAAATCACTACTTTAACACAAAATCAAGCCAACGATCCGATATACTCCTTTGGATCCGTGTAAGAGATAATCACCACTCACCAAATCACTTAAACACCTTAAAAGCAACACATTTCAGATCTGGACAGCGAAGGATCTAACTCGATCTATCACAAATCCGCTTCAAACGATGAAATCTCTCTTCGAAGAATGTAGATCTTCAATCTAAGCTCTTCGATCTTCGATTTGATCTTCGATTTGGATGGAAGGAATCACTAGATTAGAGTGGAGAAAAGAAGTGAAGAAGTGTAGAAGTTGAGCTCTCAAAATGGCAGCACTTCGTCGCTTCAAAATCCGGATCCCAAAAATGAAGAAGAACCCTCCTATTTATAGGCTTAAATCCACCGTAGGTCGCTCACTCAGAGTTAGGTCATCCACGACTTACGACCTAAAACCCCACGACCTAAAAAGCCCACGACTTAACAATACCAGCCTACGACCTAACACTTAAGCGCTTAGCGACCTAACGACTTAACACATAAGCGCCTCCACGACCTAACAGATCCCCAACCTACGACCTAACGACTTAGCGCACATGCGCTTCTTTGCGACCTAACATAGATCGCTTCTACGACCTAACACTCCTGCGACCTAACACACACGCGACCTAACTATCTTAGGTCGCCTACGACCTAACTCTACACAGAACTCACGACCTAACTCTTAGCTAGGATACGACTTAACATCTTAGGTCGTCTACGACCTAACTACGCTAACTAATAGGTCGCTAACTTCTATAGGTCGCTCACTGCTACCACCAGCTTCCTTAGGTCGTTGCCGACCTATCCCTTAGGTCGTTAACTCGCCCAATCTCTTAAGTCCCTTACTAACTTAAGTCGCCAATCCTATAAGTCATCTACTCCTATAAGTCGCCAACTCTCTTAGGTCGCTCCAACCTCTTAAGTCGCTCCTCCGACCTAATCCTACCCCACGACCTAAGCCACCATACGACTTAACTCCTATATGACTTAACTATCACACGACCTAACTGCTTAGGTCGTTCCACTTCTTAGATCGCCAACTTCCTATAGGTCGCTCCACTTCCTTAGGTCGTCTACTACGACCTAACCACTATACGACCTAACTTCAATACGACCTAAGACTTAGACCCTGGACAGCTTATCTACAATGCGACCAAATGTCAACTGTTTTACGTTGTTTCGATCCGTAAAAATATGGGTCGTTACAGCCAAAGGTGGTGTAGTTACTGGTGGTAATGGTTAAGGGTGTGGTCATGGTCAAAAATGAAGGTGGTGGTGGAATATTTGCTCCGCTATGTAGTTTTCAATGGTTAAGCAAAGTTTTTGTGGTGTTTGCATCATAGGATGGTCACGGTACTTGCTGGTCAGAGGAGATGGAGGGTGTGCCATGGATGGTGAGGGGGAGAGGGTGATTGTGATGGTCGGTGGAGATGGTGGAGGGTTAGGCCGAGCAACATATGGAAGAAATCAAGCAAAAACAATGGAAAAAGAAGAAGAAAAGAGAGAAAAGAGGAGGCCATTGCTTAGCGAAAATTTCAGAAATGATGATGGCCGAAAATTGTGATGACTTGAGAAAGTTTTCACGTGAAAAACAAATAAAAAAATGTACGGCTACAATAAAGAAAAGAACGGCCAAAAAAATGAAGAGACTTGGAAATGTAAAGTCACAAGTTTTAAAAGCCTTTGTCTCTTTGAATTTCCAATTTCTTTTATTCAAACAAACAAATAGAAAAACAAGTAAATAAATAAAAGACATACAAAATAAAGTGGAAAAGAAAATAAATAATTAGTCTTAGGAAAAATAGGAAAATAATTAAAGAAAATAGTATATTTTATTGAAACTAGAATTAAAATTGTAAACAAAAATACAACTAGTAAAGGAAATTCCAACTCAACAAGATTCACACAACCTAATTCAAAACCCAAAACAAAAATAAAGGATGGCAAATAAAATAGAAAATGAAAAATAAAGTGTAGATAAAATTCTGCGTATAAAATGCTGAATTTATCAAATTTTTTAAAAGTTTTAAAAAGGAATTCGATGAAACGAAAACAGAACAGATACCAAAACCAATTACTATTTCAAAGGAAAAGAATAAATTTTAAAATTTTAAAATTTCAATTAATTTCAATAAAAGTCAAATTTTGACAAAATATAACATTTCCATAAATCAATATATAATTATATTTGGAAAAGTAAAATAGAAACAAAAGTCCAAAATATCTTGGAAGAATTCTAAGTTTCAATTTAAAATTATTTAAAAATCAAAGTTTCAAAATAAAATAAATTTAAAAATATTTATAAAATTATGGGTTGTTACACTCTCCCTGTAATATCCCGGAAATTTAGGGCAATATCAATTTAATAATCTGTTTAAATAATTAAATTGATTGATAATTTTTGATAATAAGATTTGAATTGATTTAATAATCTGATTAAATGAATATTTAACTAGTGAATTTATCCTTTAAAAATTTATAGGATGATTTCTATTTATAATGTATATACAATTATATATATTGTAAATAGATAAGCTTGGATTTAAAATTAAAAATAAATAAGATCTTGTTTTTAAATTCTAATATATATTGATAAATTGGAAATTAGGATTTAATCAATATAAGCTTTTAAAAGCTATTTAAATTAATAACAATATAGTTTTAAAATACTCAAGGTAACTGTTAATTGATTTAAATTGATGTTAGCTTAAGTTTAAATTTAAATTAATTAGCGAAAAGATTGTTTTATTTTATTTTTGAATATAGCTTGTAAATATGATTTGAATATATATATATATATATAAATAGATAAGTAATAAGTGTTTAAGAAAATAAAGAAAAGCTTTTATCTATATTTAAAATAAATATAAACTAACTAAAAAGACATGTGTAAATTCCTAAGGCTTGAAAATAACATGTGTACATTAATAAACCAATGTAAATGACAAATGTCAAAGCTTTAGATTTTTGTTTTTCTTTTATTTAATAAATCATTTTTACTTATATCAACACATGCTTTCATTCCATTTTTTTCTTTTCAAATTCTTTTTCAAACTTAAGAAGATTTCAGCCTGAGACAAAATATTCTCAAGAACAAACCTGAAACCATTTCCTCTCAAAAACTAAATCCCTGTAATTCATTTCTTCAAATCTGCAATTCTTCAAACCGTAATTCATATTCAAAAATCAAAGGCAAAGCCTGTTTTTCTCTTCAAATCTGAAAAGTACATAAGCCTGAACTAAAATCATTAACCTGCATCTTCTTCAAATCTGTAAGACAATTCCAAATCAAAGTCTTCAGCCAGAAATTTCTTTTCAAACCTGGAATCAAAACTCCAGCATGCATGCAAATTGTAGAATCTGAAAGCAAAGCATTTGCAGTAAAATCAAGACTAAAGTTTTTAAGAAAAAAATAAGAGAAGCAACTTGAAGTTTTGAATCAAAAGCAATCCAGTTCAAGTTTTCAAATCAAAGAAACATTCAAGTTAAAGTCTTCAAGAGATAAAAACTGCCTCTGTTTCATCTTTGTATATCAGGTGAGTAACTTTTAAAAACTTAAAGTAAAATATGGTTGCATGCTAGTATAGTTGAAATGAATAAGTATTGCATGAATAAGTGAAAATCTAATGTGAATGTTTATAGTGTGTATGCTCATAAACAATTAGATGCTCTGTTCATCTTCTTTAAATGGTGAGTAACATCACTTTTAAAACTTAAGTATCGGGATTAGTTGCATGTTTATATCTGGAAAATGTGTATGTTGTGAGATAAGTTCCTGTGTATATATGTTAATGTGTAAATGTATGCATGTATTTGTGGTTGCTGTTTTAACTTCCAGGTTCAAATTTATTCAATATTCAATTCCTCTTGATCCTATTTCTGTTAGGACATAGGTTCTAAACAAAAATTGGTGTTAGGTGATAGTGTAAAGTTTAAATTTTTTTTAAGTAAAATTAAAATGAAATCTGCTCTGGAAATAAGAACAACAGAGCAAGATCAATATAAAGTGAAAAACTCAAACATTATGATTCGATGTTTCAGGCTTATAATATGAAACATCATCCAGAAACAAAATTTTAAAAACTAAAATCATAATTTTTAATGATGGGATGAGTGTGTAGTTCTGGGATGAACTGGAAATGGAAATATGGGGTTTTCTGATGATCTATGTGGTCTGGGAGAAAGGGGTTCTATCTGGTGATAGTCTGATGATCAGTGGATAGGGGAAAAATGCCAGGATGTTGATCAGAGCTTTGTGGTGATGATGGTTGATTATTGAGGTTTGTAACCCTAGTTCCTACTGGGTTGAGTGTTTTGTTTGGTTCGTCATCTCAGGATGATCGAGTGTAGCCTAACTTAGGGGAATGGTAGAGGATGAGTTGACGAAGGTATGACCGGAAGCACAGGTGTTCAGGTGGTCGGAATTGCTTGGATGAAGTGTTGACAGTTTTTGGGAATTGGTAATGTCTGTTGTTCCAGGTTTGAGTTAATTACTCAAATTCGATTTCATGGCGATGTCATTAATCTAGTGATTGGATTCGGTTAGGAAGGTGATAGCTGACCTGGGTGAATCAACGTTGATGGTCGGAGTTAGCTGCCGTGCTGGTGCATGTGCACAGAGCGCTGTGTCGTGGTGATGTTGCTTGGTTCTGCTTTGTATTCAAGTAAGTGGTGATTGACTCGAAGCATGGGGATGGGTTGCTCGAAGTTTTTGGTTGGAGGACTCGAAGCAAAATTTGGTTGGCTCGGGTTTAGTATTTGTATCAGGTTTAAAACAGAAACCTGTAATGTTGTTATAAATTTTTAAACTGAAATTTAAAAATGGAAAAGCAAAGGTATAAACTAAATAGTAAATCCAAGTTTAAATTCTGGAATTTAAATTTAAGTTTAAATCTCAGTTTTAAAATAAATTAAGACTTTAAACTTGAATGGTTAAATACTTTAAAATGATTAAGTAGTTTGAATTTTTAAAATAAAGTTTAAAAATGTAAGTAGAGTTTTAAATCTGAAGATTAATCTGAATTCAAATTTTAAATAAGTATTTCAGTTTTGAAATATAGGAAAGTTTTTTAAATTTTAAAATGTTTAAACAATTTTGAATGTTTAAAGGTAATTCAAATTGATTTGAATATTAAATCTGAATTTGGTCTTAAATCTTTTTAAACTTCTTTATTAAATGAGAGATTTTTAAACTTGTGAAATGAAAGACTTAAAATGTGTTTTAAAACTTTGTTAATGATAATCATTAATGAGAATGGTGTTTTATCTTAAAGATAATTATGACTTAATGATTTATAATTTATTTAATTATTAAGGTAATTAAAATGGATAATTAAATTATTTAATAAATTAATGAAATGGATAATTTATTAAAATAATTAAGGGTTTTAAAATTAATTAAAGTTTAAGATTTATTATTCTTAGAATAATTAATTTGTAATTAAGAATCATTAATTATATAAGATTAGATTTTTAATTAATGATTAGAAATTAATTAATCAAGTAATGAAGGATTAATTAAGTTACAGTTAACACTTAATTAATTGAATAAATAGGATTAATTAATGGTTTATTTATTTATAATTAATAATGAGTAATCTTAGTTAATTACTTTAATTAAAGAATTGTTAATAGTTAATGAAGGTCATTAACTAAGTATTATTTGATAATTAATTAATGTGATTAATTTTAATAATTAATTAGACTAATTAATTTAAGATAATCACTTGATGATTTGATAAATAATTACTTAATTTAATTAATGGATTGTAATTACTTAGTAAAGTAATTAATGGTAATTACTGGATGTAATTAATGGAAGGTGATTTAAGAATGGAAGTAATTTGAGTTTAATTACTTTTTGTAATTAATCAAGGATTAATTAAAGATAATTAATTAAGGAGTAATTAATTTATGTAATGAAGTAATTAAGGGGAGTTAATTACTAGATGAGATTAATCAAGAGTGATTAATAAATGTTGTTTAATTAAAGGTAATTACTTAATGTAATTAATTTAATTAAGTAATTAATAATTAAGTTGTAATTAAGGATCATTAATTAATATAATTAATGATGTAATTAAGATTGGTTAATTAAGTAATAATTAATAAATGAAGCAATTAATCAATGTAATTAATTAAGGATTAACGTAATTAATTATAGTTGATTAAGTTAATTAATTTTAGTTAATTAATTAATGATGTAATTAAAGGTTAAATAAAATAAGTGGTTAAGGATAATTAATTTAAGTAATTAATTGAGAATAAATTACTTGAATGTAATCAAAAGATAATTAATCAAGATGATTAATTGAAATGAATTATTAGAGGATAGTTAATTAATTGATTGTAATTAATTAATGGTTAAGTAAGAAGGATTTATAAAATGAAGTAATTAATTTAATTCAATTTAAATTAATTAGAGATGATATAAATCATTACTTATGAATGGGTGTTAGTATTGGATACTTGACTTTGATTGATATCTCTGATGAGATATATGCTGTGTGATATGGATGTTAGTTGAATTGTATGGATTATCTGATAATGTTGATTATCTGTTGGGAATTATCTTTCTTTGTGTATAAAGATAATGAATTAAATTGTTTTAACCTTTAAAACAACTTGGCCTTAAAAGATACGCTTTGGATTTCGATGAGACCGGGATCGGGTTTCCGTATACCGGATTTCCAGGTCTGGAGACCCGAATACCACATCAATCCAAATTAACGATAGGTCGTGAATCAAGTGAAGATGAAGATTCAGAGTGCAAGGGTTATTGTCGTTAACTCTGAGGGTGATTCCAAAACGAGTGTAACGAGATAATGCCTTCGGTTTCGTTCGAACCCGGAACGAACTTGTATGGATTGAATGCTTTCAGAACATCGTCAGGTGGACGATGAGCATTCTAAGTGATGTGTTCTTTTCTAAGGTAATCGTGACCTCAAGCCTCACAAACCGGGAATGGCTAAAACAGGGGAGGTGCAGCAAGGTTAGTGGGTAGCACCCAAGTAGGACAAGGTTACCTCTGTCTAGATGTCCCTTTCTATTTTCGACTTAGTGGTGCGGTTGTTGATCCCAACCGTGAGGTATCTTGTGCGGGAATTATCCAGTAAGGGATGTTCCGACCTTGTGTTGCAGGGGATTGGGAGTGATCCTCGGTACGGTGATCTAGGCCACGTACTGTGACGGGCGGTACCCCGGTAGCCCTGCCATTGTATGGAATCCAATTTCCAATAAGTGATAACGGACTTGATTGTATAACCCACTTTGTGGCTAGTATGCTGGAATTTAATAATGTAACAATTTCAGCTATTTCATATTTATTTGAAAACCCTAGACACTATTATAATACAATCGAATTTCCTATCAAATGTTTTGGTTAGCGTAAGGTAAAAACTTACCCATGTTTATTTGTGGGAAGTCTTACGTGATACCTTTTCTTTCAAAAGGTTTTTGAAATTAAACAAGTTTAACCTGTTACTCACACCAGACCCATGTCTGACCCAAGTTGTTTATTTCTGTTTTATAAACTCTTGGGTACTCAAATTTTTACGAGTAGCCAAGGGATTCAGGTTAGCCTTGACGAATTGTGGAGGAGCAATGGAGCAGGAGGCTTCAGCGTTGTAGATATAGATAGTAGTTTCCGCTGTGTTGATCTTGTTTAGATCTTTGTTTGTATTGAGATGTAATAACTAGACAGATGTTTATAACTGTCTAGTATATGATGTGAATCTGTGTAACTCTGATAAGTGTTGTATATGATACTATGTAATATTTATGTGATATAATATATTTTGTTCGTTTCCGCTGTGAGTATTTGTGTTTGTTTCTTTTCTCTTCTTCTCTTTTCTACTTCTCACCCCTTTCTTTCTTATTAACGATGCGACTTTCTGTGGAGAGAAAGTCGTGGTCGTTATAGTGGTATCAGAGCATAGGTTGAGCGAATGCCTAAGCTTTTGGTTAAGTGAATATCAGAACACTAGGTTGAGTGAATACCTAGGTTCAGAAGGGTTGTTCATTAGAGATAGGATCTGTAGCAACCTGTTTGAGTGTATATATATACGAGAGCGCGTATTTGTTAGTTATATAAAATGATTTTATATTGTGTTAATTGATCGGTTGGTTGGTATATGGATTCTGGTCAATACGAGTAGCTAACGTTATTGATAGGGATCTCTAAACACTTGGACCAGGCCAACAGACACAATATTGTTTTAAAAAGGGAAGGTGAAATAATTTTACCCAAATATAATTTCTATATAAAAAAGTATCATTTTAAATGTATATGGTATTTGTAATGATTGGTTGAGATGATAATAATTTATCATCTAGGATTAGGAGTCTGAGTGTTGAGGTTGGAAGAGTATCTGTCGAGACTGTAAACCTAATACCGTCTCGAGTGAACTTTACAGTTGTGTAAGGATTTCACAATCTCTGAAGGAAACCTGTTATGGTTCGGAGTTTATCTTTGAAGTTGGATGAGTAGAGTTGGATCTGTCAGTGAGGCAGAAGCGAGGGATAGTATCTTGGTATCTTCTGGAAGAAGTAGCTGTGTGATGAGATGCAGTGAATATGGATGTTCCCGAAGATGTTTTCTTTGGAACAAGTTTAAGGAAGTGTGTCTGCTTCGGTGTTGTGATTGAGTTTAGCATGGTGTTTCTATTTGGTTTGGGTTCGAGTTTCTCGAAGAGCTTTGGAAAAGGAAGTCTTTGGCATTTGTGGCAGCAGTGCAGCTCGGAGTATTCTGTGCATTGGCAGGAAGTTTTCTGGCTGAGATTGGTAAAGAGAGAACAGTTTCTTTGCATGTTGACTAGGTTGATCGCAAAAGTGACTTGCGATAGTTTGAGTATTCTCTTGAGTTATCTGAGATTTTCTGGGATGAGTTGTCCAGTCTGTGCTCGTGTTCTTCATCAGCATTTTCATTCTGTTCCAGATCAGAATGGTGCAGCGGAAGTAGTTTGGCGAGTGCATCTGTTTGCCTTTTCCAGATAAGAGAAGTTAGTTCAGTCTACTAATGGTAGTAGAGTTTGTGTTTTGGATTTGGGTAGGTCTTGGAGGATCATTTGGTTGAGTTATTTTTAACCCGGTTTATTTCCAGAAGCATCAGCGAAGGTTGAGTTGATCAGGAAGGATCTGTAGTCAGCCCAGGATCGTTTGAGGGATTTTGTGGATAAGAGGCGGAGGAATTTGGAATTCGAAGTTGGAGACTTCGTTGTTGTGAAGTTTTCTCTGGTTAAAGGGAGCTATAAGATTGGGTAAGTCTGGGAAGTTAGCTCCGAGTTGTTTTGGATCTTTTCTATGTTCTGATTTGGATAAGAGTTTGATCTACTGGATTGAATTGTCAGTTTGGATAACTGGAATTCAATGTATTTTACGTATCTCTGAGGGAGTACGTGTTTGATCTATCTCTGGTTTTGGAACCAGCAGTTCTGGAAGATTTGGTTGTTAAGTCAGACTCGTCTGTAGTCTGATATCTTGTTTAGTTCTGTAGATCTAGAAGAGTAGAAGCTCTATAGCTTAGTAGTATCGTTTGTTGGATTCTGTAAGAGCGAGTATCCCGGTATATATATACTTGGGGAAACTCGAGGAAATTCTATTCAGAATTTTTTGCTAGATAGTTAGAATTGTTTGATTGAGTAAATTGTTTGCTATGGTTGTTAGCATATGGATGATAATTTATGGTTGTGATTTAAATAGATTATTAAATTAGCTTTGTTTTAAATTTCGGGGACGAAATTATTTTAAGGGGGGAGAAATGTAATATCCTGGAAATTTAGGGCAATATCAATTTAATAATCTGTTTAAATAATTAAATTGATTGATAATTTTTGATAATAAGATTTGAATTGATTTAATAATCTGATTAAATGAATATTTAACTAGTGAATTTATCCTTTAAAAATTTATAGGATGATTTCTATTTATAATGTATATACAATTGTATATATTGTAAATAGATAAGCTTGGATTTAAAATTAAAAATAAATAAGATCTTGTTTTTAAATTCTAATATATATTGATAAATTGAAAATTAGGATTTAATCAATATAAGCTTTTAAAAGCTATTTAAATTAATAACAATATAGTTTTAAAATACTCAAGGTAACTGTTAATTGATTTAAATTGATGTTAGCTTAAGTTTAAATTTAAATTAATTAGCGAAAAGATTGTTTTATTTTATTTTTGAATATAGCTTGTAAATATGATTTGAATATATATATATAAATAGATAAGTAATAAGTGTTTAAGAAAATAAAGAAAAGCTTTTATCTATATTTAAAATAAATATAAACTAACTAAAAAGACATGTGTAAATTCCTAAGGCTTGAAAATAACATGTGTACATTAATAAACCAATGTAAATGACAAATGTCAAAGCTTTAGATTTTTGTTTTTCTTTTATTTAATAAATCATTTTTACTTATATCAACACATGCTTTCATTCCATTTTTTTCTTTTCAAATTCTTTTTCAAACTTAAGAAGATTTCAGCCTGAGACAAAATATTCTCAAGAACAAACCTGAAACCATTTCCTCTCAAAAACTAAATCCCTGTAATTCATTTCTTCAAATCTGCAATTCTTCAAACCGTAATTCATATTCAAAAATCAAAGGCAAAGCCTGTTTTTCTCTTCAAATCTGAAAAGTACATAAGCCTGAACTAAAATCATTAACCTGCATCTTCTTCAAATCTGTAAGACAATTCCAAATCAAAGTCTTCAGCCAGAAATTTCTTTTCAAACCTGGAATCAAAACTCCAGCATGCATGCAAATTGTAGAATCTGAAAGCAAAGCATTTGCAGTAAAATCAAGACTAAAGTTTTTAAGAAAAAAATAAGAGAAGCAACTTGAAGTTTTGAATCAAAAGCAATCCAGTTCAAGTTTTCAAATCAAAGAAACATTCAAGTTAAAGTCTTCAAGAGATAAAAACTGCCTCTGTTTCATCTTTGTATATCAGGTGAGTAACTTTTAAAAACTTAAAGTAAAATATGGTTGCATGCTAGTATAGTTGAAATGAATAAGTATTGCATGAATAAGTGAAAATCTAATGTGAATGTTTATAGTGTGTATGCTCATAAACAATTAGATGCTCTGTTCATCTTCTTTAAATGGTGAGTAACATCACTTTTAAAACTTAAGTATCGGGATTAGTTGCATGTTTATATCTGGAAAATGTGTATGTTGTGAGATAAGTTCCTGTGTATATATGTGAATGTGTAAATGTATGCATGTATTTGTGGTTGCTGTTTTAACTTCCAGGTTCAAATTTATTCAATATTCAATTCCTCTTGATCCTATTTCTGTTAGGACATAGGTTCTAAACAAAAATTGGTTGTTAGGTGATAGTGTAAAGTTTAAATTTTTTTTAAGTAAAATTAAAATGAAATCTGCTCTGGAAATAAGAACAACAGAGCAAGATCAATATAAAGTGAAAAACTCAAACATTATGATTCGATGTTTCAGGCTTATAATATGAAACATCATCCAGAAACAAAATTTTAAAAACTAAAATCATAATTTTTAATGATGGGATGAGTGTGTAGTTCTGGGATGAACTGGAAATGGAAATATGGGGTTTTCTGATGATCTATGTGGTCTGGGAGAAAGGGGTTCTATCTGGTGATAGTCTGATGATCAGTGGATAGGGGAAAAATGCCAGGATGTTGATCAAAGCTTTGTGGTGATGATGGTTGATTATTGAGGTTTGTAACCCTAGTTCCTACTGGGTTGAGTGTTTTGTTTGGTTCGTCATCTCAGGATGATCGAGTGTAGCCAAACTTAGGGGAATGGTAGAGGATGAGTTGACGAAGGTATGACCGGAAGCACAGGTGTTCAGGTGGTCAGAATTGCTTGGATGAAGTGTTGACAGTTTTTGGGAATTGGTAATGTCTGTTGTTCCAGGTTTGAGTTAATTACTCAAATTCGATTTCATGGCGATGTCATTAATCTAGTGCTTGGATTCGGTTAGGAAGGTGATAGCCGACCTGGGTGAATCAACGTTGATGGTCGGAGTTAGCTGCCGTGCTGGTGCATGTGCACAGAGCGCTGTGTCATGGTGATGTTGCTTGGTTCTGCTTTGTATTCAAGTAAGTGGTGATTGACTCGAAGCATGGGGATGGGTTGCTCGAAGTTTTTGGTTGGAGGACTCGAAGCAAAATTTGGTTGGCTCGGGTTTAGTATTTGTATCAGGTTTAAAACAGAAACCTGTAATGTTGTTATAAATTTTTAAACTGAAATTTAAAAATGGAAAAGCAAAGGTATAAACTAAATAGTAAATCCAAGTTTAAATTCTGGAATTTAAATTTAAGTTTAAATCTCAGTTTTAAAATAAATTAAGACTTTAAACTTGAATGGTTAAATACTTTAAAATGATTAAGTAGTTTGAATTTTTAAAATAAAGTTTAAAAATGTAAGTAGAGTTTTAAATCTGAAGATTAATCTGAATTCAAATTTTAAATAAGTATTTCAGTTTTGAAATATAGGAAAGTTTTTTAAATTTTAAAATGTTTAAACAATTTTGAATGTTTAAAGGTAATTCAAATTGATTTGAATATTAAATCTGAATTTGGTCTTAAATCTTTTTAAACTTCTTTATTAAATGAGAGATTTTTAAACTTGTGAAATGAAAGACTTAAAATGTGTTTTAAAACTTTGTTAATGATAATCATTAATGAGAATGGTGTTTTATCTTAAAGATAATTATGACTTAATGATTTATAATTTATTTAATTATTAAGGTAATTAAAATGGATAATTAAATTATTTAATAAATTAATGAAATGGATAATTTATTAAAATAATTAAGGGTTTTAAAATTAATTAAAGTTTAAGATTTATTATTCTTAGAATAATTAATTTGTAATTAAGAATCATTAATTATATAAGATTAGATTTTTAATTAATGATTAGAAATTAATTAATCAAGTAATGAAGGATTAATTAAGTTACAGTTAACACTTAATTAATTGAATAAATAGGATTAATTAATGGTTTATTTATTTATAATTAATAATGAGTAATCTTAGTTAATTACTTTAATTAAAGAATTGTTAATAGTTAATGAAGGTCATTAACTAAGTATTATTTGATAATTAATTAATGTGATTAATTTTAATAATTAATTAGACTAATTAATTTAAGATAATCACTTGATGATTTGATAAATAATTACTTAATTTAATTAATGGATTGTAATTACTTAGTAAAGTAATTAATGGTAATTACTGGATGTAATTAATGGAAGGTGATTTAAGAATGGAAGTAATTTGAGTTTAATTACTTTTTGTAATTAATCAAGGATTAATTAAAGATAATTAATTAAGGAGTAATTAATTTATGTAATGAAGTAATTAAGGGGAGTTAATTACTAGATGAGATTAATCAAGAGTGATTAATAAATGTTGTTTAATTAAAGGTAATTACTTAATGTAATTAATTTAATTAAGTAATTAATAATTAAGTTGTAATTAAGGATCATTAATTAATATAATTAATGATGTAATTAAGATTGGTTAATTAAGTAATAATTAATAAATGAAGCAATTAATCAATGTAATTAATTAAGGATTAACGTAATTAATTATAGTTGATTAAGTTAATTAATTTTAGTTAATTAATTAATGATGTAATTAAAGGTTAAATAAAATAAGTGGTTAAGGATAATTAATTTAAGTAATTAATTGAGAATAAATTACTTGAATGTAATCAAAAGATAATTAATCAAGATGATTAATTGAAATGAATTATTAGAGGATAGTTAATTAATTGATTGTAATTAATTAATGGTTAAGTAAGAAGGATTTATAAAATGAAGTAATTAATTTAATTCAATTTAAATTAATTAGAGATGATATAAATCATTACTTATGAATGGGTGTTAGTATTGGATACTTGACTTTGATTGATATCTCTGATGAGATATATGCTGTGTGATATGGATGTTAGTTGAATTGTATGGATTATCTGATAATGTTGATTATCTGTTGGGAATTATCTTTCTTTGTGTATAAAGATAATGAATTAAATTGTTTTAACCTTTAAAACAACTTGGCCTTAAAAGATACGCTTTGGATTTCGATGAGACCGGGATCGGGTTTCCGTATACCGGATTTCCAGGTCTGGAGACCCGAATACCACATCAATCCAAATTAACGATAGGTCGTGAATCAAGTGAAGATGAAGATTCAGAGTGCAAGGGTTATTGTCGTTAACTCTGAGGGTGATTCCAAAACGAGTGTAACGAGATAATGCCTTCGGTTTCGTTCGAACCCGGAACGAACTTGTATGGATTGAATGCTTTCAGAACATCGTCAGGTGGACGATGAGCATTCTAAGTGATGTGTTCTTTTCTAAGGTAATCGTGACCTCAAGCCTCACAAACCGGGAATGGCTAAAACAGGGGAGGTGCAGCAAGGTTAGTGGGTAGCACCCAAGTAGGACAAGGTTACCTCTGTCTAGATGTCCCTTTCTATTTTCGACTTAGTGGTGCGGTTGCTGATCCCAACCGTGAGGTATCTTGTGCGGGAATTATCCAGTAAGGGATGTTCCGACCTTGTGTTGCAGGGGATTGGGAGTGATCCTCGGTACGGTGATCTAGGCCACGTACTGTGACGGGCGGTACCCCGGTAGCCCTGCCATTGTATGGAATCCAATTTCCAATAAGTGATAACGGACTTGATTGTATAACCCACTTTGTGGCTAGTATGCTGGAATTTAATAATGTAACAATTTTAGCTATTTCATATTTATTTGAAAACCCTAGACCCTATTATAATACAATCGAATTTCCTATCAAATGTTTTGGTTAGCGTAAGGTAAAAACTTACCCATGTTTATTTGTGGGAAGTCTTACGTGATACCTTTTCTTTCAAAAGGTTTTTGAAGTTAAACAAGTTTAACCTGTTACTCACACCAGACCCATGTCTGACCCAAGTTGTTTATTTCTGTTTTATAAACTCTTGGGTACTCAAATTTTTACGAGTAGCCAAGGGATTCAGGTTAGCCTTGACGAATTGTGGAGGAGCAATGGAGCAGGAGGCTTCAGCGTTGTAGATATAGATAGTAGTTTCCGCTGTGTTGATCTTGTTTAGATCTTTGTTTGTATTGAGATGTAATAACTAGACAGATGTTTATAACTGTCTAGTATATGATGTGAATCTGTGTAACTCTGATAAGTGTTGTATATGATACTATGTAATATTTATGTGATATAATATATTTTGTTCGTTTCCGCTGTGAGTATTTGTGTTTGTTTCTTTTCTCTTCTTCTCTTTTCTACTTCTCACCCCTTTCTTTCTTATTAACGATGCGACTTTCTGTGGAGAGAAAGTCGTGGTCGTTACACTCCCCCACTTAAATCTTTTCATCCTCGAAAAGGAAGAAGATAGGAGAATAGGAATAGCCAGCAGGAAAAATAAGAGAAATAGGAATAGCAAGTAGGAAAAATGGTGAATCGGGATAGCTAGCAGGAAAAATGGGTTGAAAGACAAGGATGAACCATTAATTTAAAACCATATAAATTCAACTATAATCCTTTAATATTTAATAATTTGGTTAAATTCATTCTATTATATCCATAAAAGTCATTTAATTCAAATTGTCAGTAAAAAGGTAAACAATATTTTAAACACTTTAAAATCTTTTAGAATGGAAAAATAACTGATCAAAATATCCTTTATATAAGACTTTATCAAAATACTTTTATAACTCGATGTCTTAACAAGTTATCCTCGTTCATGTAGACTCTGGCAGTGCGCTGATCGGCCGCAAAGCTAGAATTCTCCTGGTACTTAGTAGACTTGTTTCAACACCTAGTGAAAATACTAGAAAAACTTTTAAAACAGATATGGAAAGTACAATCCAAACAAAACAACCAAATTTTGTCCAACCATGGATCGCAGATACACAATGGTTACGCCTGGATCCCCCAGGAAACAATCCGTATCCGTAAGCTTTCTCAGCCCTGCAAATTATGCCATGATGACTAGTAGACCGCAGATACACAATGGTTACGCCTGGATCCCTATTCATCGACGGAAATTCTATCGGTTTAGAAAACCGTCGAACGAACTTAGAAATAAAATATACCGCAAGCGCACGGTGTACGAATGTAGCACGTGGCGAATACGGGTCGATCCGTAGGGAATTGATGATTTTAAAATTCTATTCAATCAAATTGAACCAAAGTCGAGAGATTGTTAACTAACTAAAAGAAAGTAAAAACAAACTAAAACTAAGAAGAATAAAGAGATGAGATTAAAGAGCAATTTAGAGGCAAATCCCCTCTAATGATCACATAAATCAACATAATGAAATTATGATCTCTTTTTGGTCATTTGTGACATTAGTTGATGCATTTATCATAAGCATGGCCTAATTCTGTTATTAATTAACACACTTAAACCATCAAACTTTAATGCACCCTCTAACCCACTTACTAACTTCAATGAAAATGATATGAAATTAAAAGTAGAATCTATTTTAAGCATGGTTTATTAACTATTGAATTAGAAATATAAACCATCAAATTTTGATTCTAAATCCACTTCCATTACCATGATCATATGTAGATGAAGAGGTAATTAGTGATTCATATGACTAAGCATAGCCTATTTGTTTTGAACAACATAAGCTATCAAACTCAATATTAAACACAAAATCACACACACATCCAACTTTCCATTAAGCACAAAAGAGACATAAATGAGAAATTATGTTGCATCTACATGATTCAAGAGAGCATCATTACCCCTAAATTGTAGGGATTAGCCTCTCATTTGTGTTTTTATGTCAACACTAGTAGAAAGCAACATGAAATAAACAAAAATAAAAAGAAGAGGAAAATGAAAGCTAATGGAAAAGAGAACTAATCTAATTGCATAAAATAAAAGAGATCTACACTACAACATGAAAGGAAATAAACAAGAAAATGAAAAGAACATCTATTAAATTGCATAAAAAAAGAATTACATAAAAGAAGAAATGGCTAAGTATCCATGAAAAGAAAGAGAGCTTTCATTTTATTTTCCTAAGAGAAGAGAGCCTAAAAGAGAGACTAAGGGAGGAGACGATTACATGAAGATATGGGGTATTTATACAAGTGTTAAACCCTAATTTATATTTTTGGGGAATGCCCAAAATGCCCTTGTAGGAAGTGTGGTGGCCAAGTTATCATTAGCTTCAATAATCCCTCACTTAAATGTACATGAAGCCATTAATTCCATAAGCATGTGCATTAGCCTCTAATTTGTACACTAAGGTAGGTGGGTAGGTGGGGTCCTCCATTATCTTCACTTTGAATTATTTCCATCTTCATTTGTTCTCTTCACTCTTGTGCATGCATATATCATCATGTAACCACTTGTATATGAAGCCAAATTCCTATAAAAAATATAGAAATTTCTAATTAAATTTTCTCAAATTAATATATGCACAAAAATGACCATTTTGCCCTTGGATGAAGATGAATATGTGACGATTTGAAAATAATATGAATTTTGGTTTAAACAAGTTAAAATACCCAATATGATCATTTATTTAATTTAAATAGATTAAATATGGTGGTAAAAATATACACATTTATGTGCACATCAAATACCCCCACACTTATCTTTTTATTCGTCCTCGAATAAAGGAAAAGTAAGATAAATCCGTTTTCGTAGGGAGCACGATTGCATTGAGCGTATGCAACAAGCCGTTAAACCTCTGGGTGTCCCCAATAGGACGAGTGTTGTCTCGTGAGGGTTTTCAGTAGATACTACCCACAAAATCCAAATGCAGGATGAAAATATTTACACAATGCAAGATTTATTTACAAAGAGATGAATGCGAGTTTTTGAAAATATTTACGAATGAAGGAATTACTTTTAAATCGACACAAATAAGTTAAATATAGGTTTTGGTCATTATCTTGAAATTTAAGTCATTTACTCGTTAAAATTTCCAACAAAAATTAAGTTATCATAACAAATAGACAATAGTTTAACTCGTTTGTTTCAGTTGATAACAAAGTGTAACCATGAAATAGGTCCTTAGTTGATTATCAAAGTTTATCAAAGTGGTATTTTCATTTCTTTTCAATAACAAATCAAATCAAATAAGTAAAAATAATGCTATCATTTCAATTGCTTGCTCTCTCATTATTTGCAAGAAAAATTACACACCTAGCTCAGGTAAACTGAGGCCAGATATACCACCCATGCACTGCCTTTCGGGCTTATGTGAGGGGAGTACAGAGCATGGCGAGTGCACACACTTTCGTGCATACACCTATCGACCGTAGGTGGTTTTTATTAAGTCTGTTCTCTTTTTTTTTACATGTGTTCCATACATGCATAACCGTGAGGACTTTTAAATGAGTATGAAAGCACATAATCAAAGATCCCAAGTAATTCACCCATGCATAACCGTGAGGACTTTTAAATGAGAGTGAATACTTTGGATGTTGTTATTTTTTTATTTATTTTTTTTCTTAAGAGAGAGAGAGTTTTGAAAAATCATCTTAGCACCATTTAACTCAAAAGACAAAAAAAATGTTATATCCTTTACTTTAAATCAACCACTTTTTAAAACAAAGATTTTCAATTAGGACGTATTTCATAATTAACACGTATGAATCTTCCTATATACTAGTTAAACCATTATTATTTGTAATCAAACTTCATTTTTATTTTTGTTAAGACGAATAAATTTTCAAAAATTTCAATTTAATAAACCAAAACCATATATTTATCCTATAGTGTTTCTTTAAAAATAAATCAAAATGGTTTAAAAAAAAATCTTTTTTTTTGCTTTTTAGATTTTTTTTTATTTTTGGAAAGAAAAATTGAAAAATGATGATGAGTCTCTCCCCACACTTGATTTTGACCGTGTCCCCACAGTCAACCCAAGTGGAAGGAGAAAGAAGAAAAATAAAAATAAAAATCCTATATTTACATGAAAGGATGATTATTTACAAGAGATGAGAAAGTATGCCGTCAAAAAGTAAATGAAACGGTCTTCCAAAGACCGATTCATTTGTCTCGTCAAGTATACAAGACACAACTCAAGCTCGAAAAACCAAATCGTAAAAGATTTCAAAGTTGAATTTTGATTTGGGAAAACAAATGTCGTTTTATTTAAAATCGTACGAGTTGTTTTATTTTCGATGATTTTTGGGATAGATATAACGATTGATTGAAATTCAAGTTTATTTTCACCACAGTGAAATTCAAGCTCATCATTGACGAATACTTCAAAGTTATTGATTTCAAAATCGAAATGGTGATTTAACTCTTCCCCGTCGGAATTTAACAACTCGTCCTCGAAAAGTCCAAAAAACTCGTGTTCGTTAAATTCGACTTCCTTTGTTGGATTATCAACAACTTCATTGCGTATCTCAAGTTCAAAATCCAAAGTTGTTGTATTCAAATTTTCAGAAAAAGGAAGATCAAAATTTAAATCGAGTTTCTCACCCTCAAAAGAATTGAAATCCAAGTCAATCACCAAATTTTCAACAACTTCGTTAAGATTGTTATTTTCAATTTCAAAATTTGTTATTTGAAAATCGTTGATTTGGGTAAAAGATGGATTATTGTTTGACTCATCACACGTTGGAATTTGATTTTGTTTTTCACGTTGTTTCATATATGTTTCAAACAACGAATCCGTGTGATCATCGTAAATTTCGTTCATTTCCTCAACAAAATCCAATTTATAGTTATTAGCCTGAGGATTTTCGATTTGGATTTGTTGAGAACAAAAATTTTCACTTGCATCATAGTCGTGATTATTCCCATTGCCAAAATTATTTGAAAAGTGGATCACATTTTCGTTTTGATTTTGAAATTCATTTTGGAGTTCAAAATTGAATTGGCATGGGTTATACTCGAAATCGTTTGAATTTTGAAGTGAATTCAAATTTTGATTATTTTGAAAACTTTGATTTGAATCATTGCCTAAATATGAATTACACAAATCATTTATCATTTGATTTTGTTGTGTAGAGATTTCAAGTAAAGACGAAATGCTCTTTTCGAGATTCGAGGGTGGTTCGTTATTTTGAAAATTTTGTGGTTCAAAACTCAAATCGTTTAAATAATAGTTGTTGTTAAAATATCCATATGGATTTGGAGTGAAATCATATGGATTATATTGATTTTCACAACTATTGTAAAATTCACGTAAGTGGGGAAACTCGGACATTTTCAAGAATGTTTTAGTATTTTTTTAAGGAAAAATATTTACAAATCAAATTTATTTATCAAAAGGAAAATTGATTTTTGTTTTGTTTTTTGGTTTTTCAATTTTTTTTTTTGAAAAGGTTTTATATTTTTTTTTTTTTTGAAATTTTGAAGAAAAAGGATTTAAAAATTTCAAAGAAAAAGGAATATATACAATTTTTTTTAGTTTTGGATTTTGAATTTTTTTTTTAAATATGCATGAACTAATGCAACTAAATGAATGCAATGGCTAATTACAAATGATCTATCCTAAGTTAACCCAAAATTGTATAATTACAAATTGTCTTAAATCAACAAGATAGTTCTCAGCCAGGTAACGGGCAGGATTTATCGGTGCACCACGAATCACCGTAGCAATGCAGCCGAAGGTTTAAGTACCTTCAGAGGAACAACCACTATAATATTTACGAATCACCGTAATATTTATAAATGGTTATTACTCTGCCGTAGCCTAGACACAAAGAAAGTAAATTGTTCAAAGAAGACAACTTATCAATATACAATTAAGAGCTATCGATGTCTAACCGTTATTATTAGTCAAAATCTAGGATGAAATGCAAAGCAGAAAATAAACGTGTATTAACAATGCAACTACGAATGGAATTTTGGTTGTTTTCTAATTTTTTTTAATGCAAATGCAAGTAAACAACAATGGAAGATAAATAAAAACAATAAATATAGCAAGCAAGCGGTTTATTTTCTTCTCCTTTTTTTTTGGCAAGCGGGATGTCTCCTTCTGCTTCGGCAACCTGAAATAAAAACAAGATTTATACAAAAGTTTTTTTTTTTGGTTTTTCAATTTTTTTTTTGGAGAGGAAACTAAAAAGTAAGGTTTTACTTGAAAAAAAAAATTAATATCAAAGAAGAAGTCAAATCAAAACAAAATAAACAAGTCAAAACAAAATAAATGAAAGTAAAACAAACGAAAAGTTAAACAAGTGATTTTTTGTTTTTTAAGGAGAAGAAACACTACTTAAAATTAAATAAGAAAGACAACATAAAAAAATAAAAACAAATTGCTCAAATTTCAGCCCAGCCCAAAAACAACACTAACCAAAAGCTTTTCTCATTCCCCAAAATAATCAAACCGATATAATAAACCAATCACTGAAGAAAAATCAGTTCCTACACCAACAATTTCTTGTTCGTTCCCAAAAAAATAAAAATAAAAATATTGAAATTCCTCAAAACCCTGGCAATCGCACGTCGAGATTCAGAAATTCACAAAAGATAAATTGAATTCACGAAAGCTTGTTCGATTCAAAAAAGAGAAATCGAGTACCCAAAACTCTGGCGTTCGCAAGTCGAGGCTGGGTGATTTTGATTCGATTTGTATCGTGGTTAGTTGGAATGAAACAAATGGGTCAATTTCGTGAGTTGCGGCAGTTTGTGGAGGAGGAGATGTAAAGGGAGGCTGGTTGACTGGTGATGTTCGAAGTTGGGGAAGTTGGAGCTCGACTGCAATTTTGCAGTAATGGATTTGGAGGAGTTGGCGATTGCAGAGGTGGAGGCAGCAAGTGAGGAAGGACGGTTAGTGAAAGGAGGTGGACTTAGTGATTGCGATGGTGGAGACTGGTTGACTGTTGGAGATGGTGAAAGGCAGTGATTATGGAGCAGGGAGGGTGTGCAGTGGTATTGTGGTGAAGGTATTGACTGGTAGGGGAGGTTGCTGTTGAGCAGTGGTGCGATTGCTGAGTTGTACGTTGATTATGTTGCAGTGATAGTTGAACTTGGTAGGAGACTGTTGTGTACGTGGGCAGTGGCGTGATGATCAAGAGTTGTAATGGCAGTGAATATGGGGTATGGGTGGAAGTTGTGAAGTATAGATGATGGCGTGGTCAGGTAGTTTTTTTTTCTTCTTTTTTCTGGGTTGTGGTTTTGGTTTGGTGAATGACTAGGTGGTATGATGAATATGTGGATGTGTTGTACTGAGTGGTAGTAACATAAGTGTGGAAGTGGTTCAACGCAGTAAGGAAAGTTGTCGATGTGCTCGAGTTGTATTTGACGTGATGACAGTGGAAAAAATGTAGAACAGTTTGAATGTGGTCAGTGGGATTGTCTGGGTTGAGTAGTTCGATTGGTCGGAAGGCTGAAACTGTTCGGACGGCTAAAGTGTTGTATGATGGAAATGGTATGGCAAGCAGTTCGGGATGGTTTGCAAGTTTGGTGATGGATTGGTTACTGTAGTAATGGCAGAGGAAGGCAGTTGAGGTAGTAGTTGCACTGTAGAGCGAAGTTATGGAGCTGTAGTATTGTTATAGTGGTGGTGACACAGTGGTTTCTGTTGTGGTACAAGCAGGCGAGGGCAATGACTGGTATGTATGTTCAGGGTGATTGCAAGCAGATGAAGTGTGGTCTGAAGGAAGTGTGTATGCACAGTAAGAGGAATGAGGTTATGGATTGATGTCGGTTTGCTGTTATGGTTATGATGAGTACTGATGTACTGTGGGCAGAGGAGATGAAGTTTTACTGCAGTGGGAGGATTGTGGACTTTGTGTGTTCGATGGAAGGCAGTCAGATGTAGATGTAGGTGATAGCAGTAAGATGACGGATGTTTGTTGATGGTTCCAGTAGCAGCAGTGACGATAGTTTGTGTTGATGGTGCAAAGAAGTTTTGGGTTGGTGGTGCACTGTCTAGTGGAGAGTGTGGGTTTTGTATGGCAGTGGTTGTGGTGCAGTCTGGCAGAGCAGAAGTGTTTGAAGGGGGAGTTATGTGGTTGTATGGTGTTAAAGTGATAAGGTTTGTAGAAGGCAGTGGTGGATGTATTGTATGTGGGATGGTGAATGAAGTAAGTGACAGTTGAGTGGCTGTTTGTTGGGGGAGAGGCAGTGAAAGGGGGAGAGGCAGACAGAAAGTTGGCAACAGTTAACAGTGCACAAGTGTGCACTTTCCCCCCATTTTTTTTCTTGTAAATGTATGTAAAAAAGAAAAGAAAAGAAAGATGTAAATGTAAAAATGAAAATGCAAATGTGATGAAATGGAATTGAAGTTTTTTTTTTAGATTTTGTGTGTGCTTTTTTTTTTGAAATATATACAATGCAAATGCAAAACAAATAGAAAACAACAATCACACAATATTTTTTTTAATGCAAATACACACAAAATAAAAAAACACACAAAAATCAAACAAAAATAATCCGAAGAATAGAAAATCAAAATCAAAGCAAGTCCCCGGCAACGACGCCAAAAACATGTTCGTCGACGGAAATTCTATCGGTTTAGAAAACCGTCGAACGAATTTAGAAATAAAATATACCGCAAGCGCACGGTGTACGAATGTAGCACGTGGCGAATACGGGTCGATCCGCAGGGAATTGATGATTTTAAAATTATATTCAATCAAATTAAACCAAAGTCGAGAGATTGTTAACTAACTAAAAGAAAGTAAAAACAAACTAAAACTAAGAAGAATAAAAAGATGAGATTAAAGAGCAATTTAGAGGCAAATCCCCTCTAATGATCACATAAATAAACATAATGAAATTATGATATCTTTTTGGTCATTTGTGACATTAGTTGATGCATTTATCATAAGCATGGCCTAATTCTGTTATTAATTAACACACTTAAACCATCAAACTTTAATGCACCCTCTAACCCACTTACTAACTTCGATGAAAATGATATGAAATTAAAAGTAGAATCTATTTTAAGCATGGTTTATTAACTATTGAATTAGAAATATAAACCATCAAATTTTGATTCTAAATCCACTTCCATTACCATGATCATATGTAGATGAAGAGGTAATTAGTGATTCATATGACTAAGCATAGCCTATTTGTTTTGAACAACATAAGCTATCAAACTCAATATTAAACACAAAATCACACACACATCCAACTTTCCATTAAGCACAAAAGAGACATAAATGAGAAATTATGTTGCATCTACATGATTCAAGAGAGCATCATTACCCCTAAATTGTAGGGATTAGCCTCTCATTTGTGTTTTTATGTCAACACTAGTAGAAAGCAACATGAAATAAACAAAAATAAAAAGAAGAGGAAAATGAAAGCTAATGGAAAAGAGAACTAATCTAATTGCATAAAATAAAAGAGATCTACACTACAACATGAAAGGAAATAAACAAGAAAATGAAAAGAACATGTATTAAATTGCATAAAAAAAAAAGAATTACATAAAAGAAGAAATGACTAAGTAGCCATGAAAAGAAAGAGAGCTTTCATTTTATTTTCCTAAGGGAAGAGAGTCTAAAAGAGAGACTAAGGGAGGAGACGGTTACATGAAGATATGGGGTATTTATACAAGTGTTAAACCCTAATCTATATTTTTGGGGAATGCCCAAAATGCCCTTGTAGGAAGTGTGGTGGCCAAGTTATCATTAGCTTCAATAATCCCTCACTTAAATGTACATGAAGCCATTAATTCCATAAGCATGTGCATTAGCCTCTAATTTGTACATTAAGGTAGGTGGGTAGGTGGGGTCCTCCATTATCTTCACTTTGAATTATTTCCATCTTCATTTGTTCTCGTCACTCTTGTGCATGCATATATCATCATGTAACCACTTGTATATGAAGCCAAATTCCTATAAAAAATATAGAAATTTCTAATTAAATTTTCTCAAATTAATAAAGCACAAAAATGACCATTTTGCCCTTGGATGAAGATGAATATGTGACGATTTGAAAATAATATGAATTTTGGTTTAAACAAGTTAAAATACCCAATATGATCATTTATTTAATTTAAATAGATTAAATATGGTGGTAAAAATATACACATTTACGTGCACATCAATCCCCCAGGAAACAATCCATATCCGTAATCTATCTCAACCCTACGGATTTCGCCACTAAATACAACATACATAGATCGCAGGATACACAATGGTTACGCCTGGGTCCTCCAGGAAACAATCCATACCCCTAGGCCATCTCAGCCAGGCGAATTACGCTATGCAGCAGCGCTCGTAAGACCATGGAGATCGCCATGGAATTCGTGGACACTCGAGTATCATATCCAGAAAACCCAAATCAGAGAATAATATCGATAGAATGAATCCACAATGTGGCCACAAAACGGATATCAGGCGGAAGGCACTTTCCATATCTTTACTTCGAAAATGTGTATCATATAGTACCTTTTCAAATCACTTTCAAATATCATACTTATATAAAGTCCATTATATATAATATTTCATTTTCAAATCGAATACTTTCCAAAATCAATAGTATATCAAATCACACTTATATAGACTTCGATTATATAAGATTTCACTTTTCAAATTGAGTACCTTTCCAAATCAATAGTTTTCGAATCAATTTCATACTTATGCAAACCAATTTTATATAAGTTCGGTAACTCCCAAATCAAGTATTTAGTAACACAAGGTTCTCAAATTTCAATTTGTTCCAATGTCAATAAAATTTTCAAAATCATATACGTTTTCATCAAATTATTCTTCCGAATCAAATATCTTTAGTTTCAACGTTTCCAAAATAATAAATTTAGAAAATAATCCAAGTTTCTAAATCAATATAATTTAAGTCAACCAATTCATTTCCAAAATCAACGGTTTTCAAAATCTTCTTATACTTACATAAGGTCCATCTAATATCAGGATCAAAATTTTCCAAAACCAATTACGCTGCATGAAGAGCCATATGGAGTTGAACATCTTTGCTTTAAAAAAGGTTTTTGAATTTAGAATAGTTTTGTATAAAAATAGTTTGTAAAATAGTTTTGTAAATAAAATAGTTTGTAAAATAGTTTTGTATATAAAATAGTTTTGTATGTAAAATAGAATAAAATAGTTTGTTTAAGAAAAATAAAAGAAAAATAGTTTTGAAAAAAAATGGTTTTAAATCAATAGTAGTTTTGCATAAAAGAAAATTTCCAATTAAATTACAAAGATATCCAACCCAACAACTTCCAATTTCAGCGTCAAGTATATCAATGATATTAGAACATAAGATGTACATATGTCATCATTTAGCAAAATCATATTCGATCGCTCGCTCGATCACACAAGTTCGCTTTCGAACTAGTATTGTCCATTCGACTTCACTAGTGCAGGCTTCGATATGGTTTCTCGACTAGAATCCATTAGTCTCCTTGCATAGCCATATACTATGATAGAGAATTCTAGAATCAAGCCCAAAATCCATATCAAATATTCGCCATCAAGAATCAAATGAAAAATCCTAACACGAAATGGTGTAATTCACCTCGAACTTGTGTACTCAAACCTGGATCAAATTAATTATGCGAATAAAACAGCATACGTACAACTTATGTATCTATTCCAACTTGTTAAATATATAGTTTTATAAAGATGTTACTAAGTTAAAACATTTAAACTAAATTTTATTCAAAATATTTTGAAGACTAAATTTTATCTAAAACACTCAAAACCAAATTTAATATTAGTATAATTCAAACTAGTCTTATTTATTAACTTAACAAAACAGCTTCAAACTTATTTAAATCATATTACTACATACTTTGAAACATACATACCAAACTTATATACTTTATACCTTTCAAAATAACTTAGCTTTGAAAAGTTAACCTTGATTTGGAAGTGCTCGGCCTTCAAAATAGTCGAAGAAATCATATTTCAATCCAAGAGTTGGAAATCACCAACAAATCAGTAAATCAATTCCAAAAGATAGGATTATATCAAATCAAATCCAAAACTCAAGGACTGAACACCGGCTCATTTCAAATTGTTCAAATATATATACATATATCTTTCGAATAACACATCACACTTCAGAATTTGAAATCAAAATTAGTTTCACAAGTCAAATAACAAAACTACCAAAGTGGCCTCTCCCCCACTCTGAAACTCGAAAATCAATGTCGATGATGCATGCATTCATCACCAAAATTATTTTCCAGCGACATAATTGGGTTCTGGACTTCTATTTTCTCAAACTTCTTTTGAAATTTTCTCGAAATCATTTGAAACTCATTAAAATCATTTGAAACATTTCATATTCGGAAAATACTTTCAAATAATATTATTTATTATTCAAAATCTTAAAACCAGTTCCAAAATGCCGGAGTTCAATCACTCAAATTCAGATTCAAAACCTTCAGTTATAAATTATTTTATATGAAACCATTCCTTATATAAATTTTCAAAATTACAAATCCTTTCGAAAATCAAATTCTCATTTTAAAAGGGTATATAGTCCTTATCGAAACACTTCACTTTTATATAAAATATGTCATCCTTATCAAAATAACGATTTCGATGAATACACAATTTCAAATTACAATCAACCACAAATTTTCTAAGGGATGATTCGAGGATGGATTTCAAAACAAAACAGAGATTCAAATTTAGAGGGACTCTAATCAAATAGAATTCTGATTCGAAGATAAGCTCGAACGAAGATGAGAAAATTAAATTACCAATTAGAAGATGGATAAGCTTATATAAATCGCGGGCGACCTTAACAGGGTCAACCGTGACTTCAGGAATATAATTGATGCGAAAATCTAAGGCAAATCAACCTTCGATCGCCACAGATAGAATCTAGGTATAGCAGAAGATAGATAGCATCGTAAACCAAGGATACATAAATCTCTGGTGAATCAATGCCAATTTCAAGGGAGTTTCACCCCTTTACAAATCATTCAAAGATTGGAGGAATCACAGATCTTTATAGAGGTCATTCAAAGTGGGGTTATGCAATGCTCCAAAATCAAAAGAATACAGATAAGGGAGACAGGAATGGATTTCAGAACAAGTCGGAGCATTCCAAAGTTCAAAGGAATCCTAATAGATAGGAATCCCAACCAAGATTAGAGATATACAACCTATATTAATAAAAAATAATTCCCATTCAAATTTTGGAAAAGACTCAAATTCATATCATACGGAAAACAGGAGCATAGATATCTTTAGTTTGACAACTTCAGCTAAGCAAAAGATACAATAGAGTTCACTCAATGCAACCTAACATACTACTAATTTTGCCATACCCAAAATAGATTTCTATCAACAATGAATCCAGATCAAACAAGTTAGAAGTTAAAAATTTAAGAGGATCCTAATCAAAGAAATTACTAACAAGGTGGATACGAAAGGAATGAAGTTTAGAAAAATTTTACTTTCAAAGCAAGAAAATTTATATCAAAATAGTCTTTGAAAATTCTTTAAAATCACTTGAAAAACATTTTATACTTCGAAAATACGTTCTCTCACAAAGAAATTATTTTGAGATTGATTTCACTCATTCTAGGGTATTTCTACCCTATCTCTAATGAGTTTTTGCTCCGCAGGCTAAGGTTTGCCTAAAACCTGGCTCTGATACCAAATGTAACATCCCACTATTTTGGACCATTCAAATCGACAATAAATCCACACATGTCAGACTTGAATACTTCAAAACAGTGGATTGTCAAGAAAATTTGAAGCAAATAAAACCAAACACAGAATCACTATAACGACCCTGAATTTTGAACAAATTAAATTGAAAATATTTAATTAATTTTAAATATTTGAAACGATAATTTAATTTGAATCCCCGATATAACTTTGAATTTGGTGATTAAATTATAAAAATTTACTCTATTGAAACTGGATAAAAATTTGAATCTTCAATTTAAAGTTGAAGAAAAATATTTCGAAAAGCTTTTAATATTTATATTGATGATACTGAAGATAATTGGAG
Source organism: Allium fistulosum (assembly GCA_030737815.1). NCBI lineage: Eukaryota > Viridiplantae > Streptophyta > Magnoliopsida > Asparagales > Amaryllidaceae > Allium > Allium fistulosum. The sequence continues at coordinate 1,287,456,444 of CM060904.1, forward strand.
CTTCAGAACCGAATTTGAAATTGAATTGTTCAGTTTGAAATTATATTGTTTGAATCGATATTTAAAAATAGCCGTCCGAGGCGCAGTCTCGGAATTCGACGAAACTAGTTCCATTGGATCCGTAATATTGAATTATTATCGGATTTCAAATTTCGTAATTTTCAGAGCTATTGTGTGATCGTACGAGATAAAACGTCTGCACAGAAATTAATCGATTTAATTTAAATATAACTTTATACACTCAAATCAACAGACCCCCCTATTATCTGATTTGCGTCGACCTATTCCCTGAAACATCGCGTACTCTTGTCTCCTCGTTTCTTTTTAAAAAATCCCACGCAACTTCATTCCAAAGCAAAGAAAAATTTAATGGCCGAACAAAATTTTCTTCCTTCTCAAAAAATCCAACTGTTCTCGTTCAAAATCAAGTCTCGCGATGCAGGCGGTTCAAACTCGATGGGAGGTTTTCGAACGCGAGTTCGATTTGGGTGCGGCACTGTGGAATCATGGAGGCGCGCGCGCGTGAGCCCATGGTCGATGCGGCGTGGCGTCGCATCTCGAGATCGCGATGGGAGTCTAGGGCTGATTTGGGCAAGGCAGTCGGCGAGCGCTGGACGATGTCATCGAGGCGATTTCGAATCTACGATGGTGCTCGAGCAGAGAATGGAGGCCGTGATCGATGTGGAGGAACTCGGCATGATTTTGGGGTTCCCTGGGGTTTCGACAGCGACATGTTGGACGAAGGTATCGATCTCGTGGATGATGTCGCGATCGAAGTGGATGGGTTCTCGAGCACAAGCAAGTGGCGTTCGATCATGGGTTGGCAGAGACATCGATCTGGGTTTCGATTTGTGGTCGTCTCATTTTCGTTTAAAGGTAACTTAATTTTGTTTTTATCTAATACATACATTCAGATCAGGTATAAGTGAAAACAAAAAATTACCGCAAGATAAAATAGCAAATATACATTTAAAGAAAAATTGATTTACTGTGACGATTTTTATATGCAGAAAAATTAAGAAAAGTTATTGATTTGTTATTCAATTTAAACTTGGAAAAAAAAATTAATCTAAATATTGTTATATTGACAGTAAAATAAATTACTGTGATTTTTCACAAGAAATATTTTACATACATAAAGTTGGGAAAAGGAGATGATTTAAAGAAAATGTTTTGTTAAATAAGAATTTGTTTAAAACCAAACCATTGAATAATTAAAATTACAAATGAAAAGTTGATTGTTCGATCACTTCGAATATTTAATAAATTGTATAAATTGTTTATACAAGGTATAAATCAAGAAAACAAACTGGATGGGAAATGGGATTGCAAAGATAAATAAAACTAAGGTGAGATTTTCTCACTCAAATTGAATGTGGAAATTTTGCAGTTATTGATTTGATTGCTATTGGATGTGATATTAGATATAGTAGGATATATATATATCTATATATAGCAATATATACATATTGGCATATGTATATATTGGATTGATGATTTCCCACCTCGTATAGCGGATGAGACCCTATTGCGCCGTTAGTAAGCGGATATTTTTATAAAACCCATATACCGCGATATTCCACCTCGAAGTGGAATTGGTATTGTGCTAACGTCTGTGGATGCAGGGAAACAGGTTGGAGGGATCCAACTGGATTCCTCACCAGTATTTATTTATTTACAGATATTGATGTATATTCTGTTATCATATTGATATATGATGTTTGTTGTTATGATTAACTAATTGATGCTGTTGCATCATCGGATTCAAGTTTTGAACTTTAAAAATGACGACTTTTACTTTAAAAGGATTTTAAAGTAATTTTTGAAAGTAGACGTTTTATTGAATTGTTGAATTGATTTATTTTAAATAAATAAACGTTTAAAATTTTAAAGTTATAAAAGTTAAGATTTTTTGTGAATTATGACCGTAAGGTGATTTTTGAAATAAATAGTTTAAGCAATTTATAAAATGGTTTGAACTGAGATTTTCGAATTTTTGTGAACAGTTTATTTAAAAGATTTAAAAAGTTGATATTTATAAATTTAAAATATTGGAATTTTAAAACGAGTTTATAAGTGTTAAAAATGAAATTTATAGAATTATAAATCGTGAAGATATGGAATTTATAGATTTATAAATTGTGAAGTTATAAAATGGATGAAACTGTAGAATAAAAGAGTTATAAGAGATTAACTTATAAATTGGATTTTTGCATTTAAATGGAATATTGATCGAATTGTAAATAAGGAGATTTATAAAATCGAAGTTGTTAGAAACAGAGATAGAATTTATAAACGTTTTTATAAATTCAAAATCAATTGAATTTGATAAATTAAATATAGAAGATTATCAAAGAAGATATATTCGCGTTTTTGGATAGCGAATTTTTATTGAAATAGAATGTGTAGAAATGATTGAAATTGGGTTAAGGGAATTATATTCACGATTTTGGACAGTGAATATATTATTGAATAAAATGGATTCATTTTTGAAAAAGTGACATTAAAAATGAAGTAAACATTTTAAAGATGTTTTTAAAATGTGGGAAATATCGAAACCATAGATTTCAACATTTTATTGTTGAAATAGACGTTTTCGAAAAATAAGGAAATGGTGGACTATAACACTGTTGTTATAGTAAATGATTTCCGAAAGGAATATTTTTATCTAGTATTGGGATTTATATATCTATCTTAATCCCGAATCCCTAAACTAGTGATTTTGAGTCGTCGTAACGATGTTTTACGTAACATTCGTTTTGACTCAAATAGAGGTTGTTATAGTAAATGTTTCCTTAAAGAATGAACTATATACTTAATTTGATTTAAGTATATTGAATATTTTCAAATGTTGAAAATAAATGATTTGTGAATTACTTATTTTAAATAAGTATGGAAATACTTTTCCAATATGAAACGAAGGTTTTGAAATTTTATCTTTTAAAGATAAATTGAAAAGTGAATATTTGAAATTTGTTTTCAAACGATTAAGTATGGAAGTTTTATATCTTGTAAAGATATTTTGGAAGATAAAATTATTTGGAAAATTATTTGGAATCTGATGATGTTGCGCATCTTTATTGATAGTTAAATAACCGACTATCAATAATTACCTTGAGTAGGTATTTGTTGTGAATTAGATGAATTTGAATGCCACACTTATTTTTGAATAATCGCTCACTATTCGGGTTAGCCGGGAAAGGACCATGGGGTCGTATAACCCATTCTGAATATGTGATACGTCGTTATGAATCGCATTTGAAGACCGGTGTTGAAGACCGGATATTTTTGAAAACGGAAGGATTACCGTCGAATTACTCTACATCGGTTGATCTCCGGTTTAGAGGTTTTATCACCCTTAGTGACGGGAAGTCCGGACGTGATTAGAAATTTATCCAGATATGCAAGGGCTTCGTGAGAAGTGCCTTCGGTTCTGTTCGATCCCGGAACAGACTTGTATGGATTGTATGTCTGACGTTACAAATTGAGATATAAAGCTGATTTCTTTCAAATACATTTCTGTTGGTGGCGGAGAATTTATTCTCTTAGCTTAACACCCTTCTCTGAGACGTACGAGCTCAGAGGTTATGTAGTTGAAATTTATCAGTGATATACTCCCAATTTGGTAACGTGGCATACTGAGTGTTGCTGTGAAATGATCAGTGTTTGATCATTCGCGATATGATCATTTGTTTGATCTTATATCTTTGTGATCATAGGTTGATCATTTTTGTTTGACCCGAAGCAGGGCTTTGTAGAAAGCGTAGCTTTGTGGACGAGACTTCGTCGAGCCTCACACCCCGGAAATGGTCAAAACAGGAAGGATGCGGCAAGGTTCTAGGGAGTAGCGCCCCTTAGTGTATGTCATTCCTTCTGGATAGAGGTGGTATCATGGTATGGAGCCCAGATACTTAACCTATGTGGTTGCTGCAAATTTATTTCTTTGTGGTTGTTGGAAATCGGGGATCCTCGGGAAGATCGGTTACGATCAGGGGATGGCATACGCGTGTCAGTAGTTACCTATTTTTGCAGAGGTAACCCGGCCTTGTGTTGGCAGAGATCTAACCGTGATGTTAGGTTATTTCTCGGGTCGTCTATTCCAGGGACGTACCCATCGTGGAAAAGGAAGTTCCTTAGCCTGACCATTTGTTGGAAATCCAAACCCCAATACGAGCCTTGTACGGTTTTAGTTTTAGAACCTGCCATCTAATATGGCAGCTATAGTAAGCATACTATAATGGTACATATGCTGGCTAAGATTTATATTGTACTTTCGAAATGTTTTCTACACTATGCACTAAAAATAATATCCAAAATGATTTGATTTTGCGTAGTAAGCATTTTTGACTATCATAAGAAGAAATCTCCTCCAATTCTGCGTTTGCATTGTGTGTGTGGTGGGAGGTCTTATGGTAGTTTCATTTTCCAAAAGCATTGCGAATTTGTTTATTTTCTTTGTGAAAAATAACTGTTTTACGATCTCACACCAGTCACCATGACTGACTCGGAGTTTATTGTTCCCTTCTAAACTCTGGGTGCCCATCATTTTCCACACGGGCAGTCTAGAGTTAGGTTATCAGGATATTCTGGATATTCTGGAGCTTGGAGATAAGCTAGAAGACGAGAAGTAGTATTTGTATCTGATAGTATTTATTCCGCTGTGTATTCTGTATGAGGACAAGTTTATATAACTGTCCATTGTTGTTTATTGACTCTGATTGATGTATGTATAAAATGATATAGTTCTTTGTTTAAAGATTATTCATTTATCTATTATATATTGTTCCGCTGCGATGTGTAAGATTCTGATATTGTTTTCTGTTCTGATGTTGTTCTGTTGTTCTTCTTTCTTCTCTTTTTCTTCTATCTTCTTCTTCTTCTTCTGCCTTTTTCTTTTTCTTAAAACCCTCACTATTGGAGTTTCCGGCACTCGATTGCTCGACAGTCGATAAAGTGAGTATCGATGTCGAATTTTCGAAAGTCGAAAATTTCGGTATGTGACAACGTGGTATCAGAGCATATGGTTAAGCGACAACCCTGCTCTGTTGGGTGTTACTCATTAGAGATAGAGTCAGTAGTACTCTAGAATGAGTGTGAGTGTAATAATAGATACGAGTGCGTATTTGTTATTGAATATAAAATTGTTTTGTATTGTGTTGACTTATCGGTTGATTGTTTATGGATTCTGGTCGGTGCAGTCTAGCTAACCGTAATCGATAGGGGTTTCTAAACTCTAAACAAGATAAACCGACACAGTATTGATTTTAAAATAGGGTAAATGAAATAATTTTACCCAAAACTATTTTTGTATATAAAAGAAATGGTTTTCTATGAATTATCATAGTATATGGTTGCATGGTTGTTAGGAAAGTGATAATATTGAAATGTTATCATTTTTATATGAAATTGAATAAGAAATTGAAATTGTAACTCCAAAGTTAAGAAATAAATCCATATACAAATGAAATTTGAGAATATAAATTATAAATGTGATTTGTAATGTGAAATGGAATTCCAGAGAGGTTTTTGGAAATGTTTTGAAAAGAATTTGAAAATTTTGGGAAATTGGAAAGTTAAATCATTTTTAGAGTTGAAAATGAATTTCAAAGGTTTTGAAAAGTATTTTAGAGAGATGAAAGCTCTAAACTCTTTTCAGTCGCTGGAAAATAACTTCGATGATGATCGCGACATCACCGGTGTTCATTTTCGGGTTTCCAAAAGAGGAATTGCTGCCAAATTATTTTTAATGGAAGTTGTTTGGAAAATTTGGGTTTTGTTTTGGAAATTCAAAAGATAAATTTGAATTGTTTTCAAAAATGGTTTTGAAAAGGTTGAAAAGACTCTGGAATTGAGTATTGAATTATGAAAATAAAATCGTGAATGAATGAATCAATTGGCAATTGCAAGTACATGAATGTAAATTGAATTCGAATGGAAATCCAGTTTAATACAAGTGGTTATAAACCAAAATAGTGAATTGTAAATAAATTTTGGGAGCGAACAAAAGTGAATAAAACTGGAATTGAAACTGAATGTTGAAAAAAAATTTGAATAAAGTGAATTGGGATTTGTAATAAATTAGTAATTGAAACTAATCTAAAATAAGCAGTTGTAAAGGAAAGTAAATTGATAGAAATTCAATATTCAGAAGTTAAACTAGAATCCAAATCAAATTGGAATTGTAAATCGAATTCAAATGATTTTGAAATGTAAAATGGAATGAGAATAAATATATAACTTCAATAGTAAACCAGAAGTGGTATAAGGAGTGTATATTGAAAATTGTATAATAAAATGTGCAAAATGGTTTGAATATATGTTACTAGATATTATGGCTAGTAGGATATACAGGTGTTATAAAGGAATTGGGATTTTACTTTCAAAGATAAATTTGAATTGCTCGACAAAAAGGTAAGTATTTGAATTTCGATATGAGATTTGTTGATTTCTTGTCTAGCCGCTTGGCTTTTTCTTTTTCTTTTTGAAATCTGAGAGTCCGTAGGGACGTTTTGTAGTCGTGCCGTATTAGCCGCGCAAAGGAGACGCTGGCGAAATTTTTCGAAAATTTCGGGTGTTAGAGAATTTTGAGAAAATTTTGAAAGTTTAAATTTGAATTTGAATTTAAATTTGAATTTTGAAGTTAAACAATATTGTTTGTGATGCCCCACCTCTATGCTCATAATAACAAAGAGTATTAAAAGAAATACTGTCTATTATTACGAAGAATAAGGCTGGATAGGAGCGACCATCCGTAATTGGCCTTACACTAATATTGGTTATCTCGATAGGAGTGGTATATACTTTTTATTTTTCTTCTATTATTTATTTACTCCCATCGACATATCCAATTATCAGTATAAAACAAACTACGATAGTTCATAATAGTTTAGGACATTAAATATAACACGAACACAGATAATATAAATGCGGAACACAGATTAACAAAAATCTCATATAGATATATATAACTAATGTCAGTTACAATATAGTTGACACGATACATATGATACCACTACAACTGTCGACTCTAGAAGTTATATATACAAGTACATTATCGACTAATATACATGAATACATATCGTTCTATACAATGACACGACTACTACAAAATGACACTGATAACTTCAGAAGATGTGAAAAGTCTTCATATCCTGAACAGCAACTCAAAGAAAGAAATCTACCACCTGAAATACTCGGGTCTGACCCGAGTATTACATTCAAAAGAAAATAATACCCAGGTCAGTCTAATTCAAACCAGTTTATTAGTGCATATAGGCAGTAATAATTTAAATAGACGACAGTCACAATAATTCCCGTCTATCCGATTCTTTAAACAAAGAAACCGGATAACGGTCAATATAACACTTAACAGTGTTTAGCAAAAATCAGCAGATTTAAATCATCAACAGAGATAAATAAACAATTTATCAAATCGACTAAATCAATTTAAAACTGTCAAATTCGATAGGGCTGCAGGACACGCATGCGTGTACTGCCTCGCCACTATCGCAAGAGGTATATCAAAGCTCAGTAAAAAATCGACAACTGAGTACAAGGTCAAATCCAAATTTCTGGGTTCAACACAAGAAAGTTTGAAAATAGATCCAAATATCTCAAGTGGTCAAGACAGCTATTTCATATGCAAGCCATCTCAACACAACTGTAATTCAACTCCACTCGAATGACCAAGTGCATATAGGCAGTGGCACAAATACATGAAAACAGCAGAAAGATGGGGAAAGCACCAAAGATATGACAACAGGTACACAGATACACACACACCCCTATGATACATGCACACACGCTAAAGAAGACCTGTCCAATGCATTTTAGAAAATATGCGCACTGGAACACCTCTGTCTCAAGGCAAATACTCTTCCTTAAAGCAAGCAACTAGACTAGTGGGATCCAAGGAACATAGTATAAAAAGGAGGACACGCATGTGACAAAACTTCAATGTGAAGTGATAAGTAACAGGCATATAAATAATGCATATTCAAGTGCATCAATGAATCAATGCAGCTCAGAATGACAGTAACACCCCATCGAAACATATTGATGCAACTTTGAGCTTAAGCTAGTATACCCAGTTCAAATGAACTGAGCCAGTAAGCAGTGCCAAAAGGACAGTACACCATATAGAGCAGAATCAAGTGAACAAGACTAGAGGAGAAATAAAACAGAAGTGTGTGGACATATCTACGAGGAACGACAAGTAAAGATCAAACAGGTCGAGATTGTTGCCAGGTAATAGCAATACATGACCTGGCCAATCATTTTAGCACACAGAATGAATGATGTATAAATTAACATAGTGCACAGTGAAAGTCATAAGTGATCATAAGGTCAAACCCCCGAAATCGGGTTCAACTCAAGGGATAACAAGAGAGGTGAGTACTGCACTGATAAATGAAGTGCAGCCACAAATCAAGTGATACTAAATGCAACAAAATCTCAAGCATCGCCAGCAAAAGGATACAACTACATGAACATCGCATTATGAAGGTGAGGCACCAAAATGTGGCACCACAACACAATCAATAAGAGATACCAAGAGATGGTAACACACAAATTCACAATTCAACATGATGGCAGCCGAAACATCAAGACAGAATGCAATAAAGAATTGCACAAGTGAAAAGGGAATAAGCCTAGACTCAAGTAGAACCAACAAATCCAACAGCGACATGGTCAAGTTCATCAATGCAGATCAGAGTTCAAGTGACAAATGCACAAAAATGAACGCAAGTCACAGGTGATACCAGAATGAACCAGTGATACTGTGACACACAAATTCATCTAATCAACGTGAATGCAAGTAGTCAAAGTAATAACAATGCAGACAAGTACTAAATCCACTGAAAATGGATGATCTAGCCTGGCAACATGGAGTCGACCAAGGCAGAAAAGGTTCATTGATACTAAAAACACTGAATTGCCAAACTCGAAGAACCTGGAAATACCAAAACAACAATCAACGTGGTTCACAAAAAAAACAATACTGAAATGAAGTTACCACTAAATCGAACAGTTCCAAAAATCATGTAAAAGCTGATGTCATCATAGTTCAAACATTGACTGAATTCAATACACAAATGCTCGAATAACTCGAAGTCGTCCCGGCAACTCATCAAGACACGGCATGTAACCAAGTCAAAAACATCAACTTCCCACATAGTCGAATGGTCGACAAAACACATAACGAAATCAACAATCGAATACGAACGAAACCCAGTGGCCAAGATAAACAATATCAAATCAAAAATCGAATTGCAGAAGCACCATAACGAGAGTGAGTTAGATGTGAGAATCACTCACCTTAACAATTGACGCGCGCAGATCCATCGATCGGCAAGCAAAGACGAATGAACAGCGGAAATGAAGCCACGGCATCTCGAAGACGAGCGAAGCTCTAATTTGTCGAAGAGGGACGAATGAGATCGAAGCCGCCACCATTTTTATTTGAACGAGGTCGCCATTAATTTTTGTTTGTTTGATTGTTTTAGGGTTACGAAAAATGAATGAAAAAGGGGCGGTTCTCTCTGATAACATCTCAGCAACAAGCTAAGGAAAGTGGATCTAGATAATTTTTAAAGCCCACAACCCCTTTTTAACAAACTTTTTATAAAAGAATTTCAAACTTGATTTAAAATCCCAAACAACGATTAACAATTTTATTAAAGAATTTTAAATACGATTTAAAACTCAATTTCATTGTCGACTAGATTAAATCGTCATTTTGTCGATAATTAAAATTTATAAAAAAAACTCGGTTGTTACAGACTCCCCTCCTTATAAAAATTGCGTCCACGCAATCATAGGGAATAAATGGATAAAAGGTAACAACCAAAAGAGCATGGCAATGTCGAATGTATAAGCAAAGCAAGTGTCAGCGGGGAGGTATTAGATGAGAAATCGAAAGGTTCGACTGCTTCAAATCAAAAGAATCAACCTCGTGGGAATCAGGGATCAAAATTAGACGACTAACAAAAGCAAGAACAATCGAGTTCCAGCAACTAAAAGGGAAGGAAAAACAGAGCAGAAATCCCATACAGAGCACGAATTGAATGTGAGTAAATCAAATTACTCACCTGAATCGCCAGAGAAAAAGACGAAGCTCAAATCTCAAAAATCGCGAATATTCAATCATCAAAAACGATAATTGAATTTTCAAATCGCAAATATTTACTTATCTCCAACGATAATCAGAAGACAAATCAATTATCTGATTATCTCAAGCGATAGTCAAATTTCTCAAATCAACAAATATTCGATTATCACAAGCGATAATCAAATTTCAAATTCAACAATTATTCAATTATTAAAAGCGATAATTAAATCTCAAATCAACAAATATTTAATTATATAACAGCGATAATTAAATCTAAAATCAACAAATATTTAATTATCTAACAGCGATAATTAAATCTAAAATCAACAAATATTTAATTATCTAACAGCGATAATTAAATCTCAAATCAACAAATATTTAATTATCTAAAGCGATAATTAAATCTCAAATCAACAAGTATTTAATTATCAAAGACGATAATTAAATCTCAAATCAACAAATATTTAATTATCTAAAGCGATAATTAAATCTCAAATCAACGAATATTTAATTATCTAACAGCGATAATTAAATCAAAAATCAACAAATATTTAATTATCTAACAACGATAATTAAATCTAAAATCAACGAATATTTAATTATCTAACAGCGATAATTAAAAGCAACAAATATCCGATTATCAAAAACGATAATCAGAACTCATATCAACGAATATCCAATTATCACAAGCGATAATTAGAAACAACAAATATCTGATTATCAAAAACGATAATCAGAACTCATATCAACAAATATCTAATTATCACAAGCGATAATTAGAAACAACAAATATCTGATTATCAAAAACGATAATCAGAACTCATATCAACAAATATCCAATTACCTGCAGATAATTGGAAGCAACAAATATCTAGAAATCAATTAAGAAGACTAGAAAATCAACATAAAAGCTTGGATCGATCCCATCAGATGGCGAGTTTTTAATTCGCCGCACGTGCAACAACATATGGCCGAAGCCTACCAAGTACTCAACATAATTTTGGCGCCCATCAGATTGACCCGAAGGTCCGCAGAGTGACCCGAAGGTCTAGTATTGGTATTTGACCCGAAGGTCCGCAGAGTGGCCCGAAAGCCCAACAAATGACCCGAAGGTCCAACAAATGACCCGAAGGTCCTCATAGTGGCTCGAAAGCACACGAAAGCATCAAAATGTTTCAATTAACGAGTCCGGAATTAACCGAAATAGCAAACGCACATGTCCCATACCACGTGTTTTACTAAATCGTTTGATTCTCTTCATCGTTTCCTTGAAAGTGTGAAATCATCAAATTCATCAAAACAACAGATATTCAATTAACGAGTCCGGAATTAACCGAAATAGTAAAAGTGTGGTTCCATACTCCGCACTTTTGCTAAATCGTTTAAATCACTTCATCGTTTCCTTGAAAGTGCAAAATTGTGTATTTTGTAAAAATACATTTTACATTCTCAAACGGACAAGTCCGGAATTAAGCGAAACAGTAAAAGAAAGGGGTCATAATCCTCGATTTTGCTGAATCGTTTAAGTCGCTTTCTCATCCTTTTGAAAACGCAAACTGTTAAAATTTTATAAAACAATTTTCCAATCACGTGATTAAAACAGTAAATCAGTAACAATTTCGGTAAGGAAATCGTACTTCTCAAAATACCGTAAAAACGGTCACAAAACAGCATTGCGGAATAACCGCTTGAAAATCCACTTTTAAAATTTGACGGTTACTGAAGTCAAAGCGACAGTAATTTTGAAACGTCAAAATCATATCAAAACAATTTACAGCAAAATGTAATATCAGAGAATTTTCATTCATCAAAATGCCACAAAACACCGTGCTTCAAAATATAGCATTGGTGTAAAATCCCGTTATAAAAATAACGGCAACAAAATACGTTTCATAACCAAGCATCGGTTCAACGTAAAATAAATGCAATAACGTGCAATTCAAATTTTGCACGTACTACAAAATGAACAAAGAAATCATTCAAAGGTATCTTCAATGAAGATAATTCAAAACAGCATAAATCTAATCAATATATGATTAGTACAAAAGAAAGTCAGCGGAAATTTCAACAAAAATCACATAACTGTAATTTCTTCGAATCCTCAATTCGGATTCGAAATTCTCAAAGAAACAAAATAATCACATCTATGTAAACAACGAATGAAATTCATATCCATTTCGTATTTCGATTTTTTTTTTTCAAAAAGATTATCAGTTGTACTCAGCGAAGACAGTTTCACTGTTTCCGCTGCGCACTCTGATAAACAGTACTCAAATCAATCAAATCATCAACCTTTTATTTTTAAATAAAGATATTTAAAAATTTCATCGAAGTTTCAAAACTTTAGTTTTGACTCAAATCACAAATAAAACATCGACTAATAGTTGTAACATATGTTCCATCCAAGTTATGTTTTATATTATGTCCATAAACCCCAAGCTCTGATACCAACTGTGACGCCCCACCTCTATGCTCATAATAACAAAGAGTATTAAAAGAAATACTGTCTATTATTACGAAGAATAAGGCTGGATAGGAGCGACCATCCGTAATTGGCCTTACACTAATATTGGTTATCTCGATAGGAGTGGTATATACTTTTTATTTTTCTTCTATTATTTATTTACTCCCATTGACATATCCAATTATCAGTATAAAACAAACTACGATAGTTCATAATAGTTTAGGACATTAAATATAACACGAACACAGATAATATAAATGCGGAACACAGATTAACAAAAATCTCATATATATATATATATATATAACTAATGTCAGTTACAATATAGTTGACACGATACATATGATACCACTACAACTGTCGACTCTAGAAGTTATATATACAAGTACATTATCGACTAATATACATGAATACATATCGTTCTATACAATGACACGACTACTACAAAATGACACTGATAACTTCAGAAGATGTGAAAAGTCTTCATATCCTGAACAGCAACTCAAAGAAAGAAATCTACCACCTGAAATACTCGGGTCTGACCCGAGTATTACATTCAAAAGAAAATAATACCCAGGTCAGTCTAATTCAAACCAGTTTATTAGTGCATATAGGCAGTAATAATTTAAATAGACGACAGTCACAATAATTCCCGTCTATCCGATTCTTTAAACAAAGAAACCGGATAACGGTCAATATAACACTTAACAGTGTTTAGCAAAAATCAGCAGATTTAAATCATCAACAGAGATAAATAAACAATTTATCAAATCGACTAAATCAATTTAAAACTGTCAAATTCGATAGGGCTGCAGTACACGCACGCGTGTACTGCCTCGCCACTATCGCAAGAGGTATATCAAAGCTCAGTAAAAAATCGACAACTGAGTACAAGGTCAAATCCAAATTTCTGGGTTCAACACAAGAAAGTTTGAAAATAGATCCAAATATCTCAAGTGGTCAAGACAGCTATTTCATATGCAAGCCATCTCAACACAACTGTAATTCAACTCCACTCGAATGACCAAGTGCATATAGGCAGTGGCACAAATACATGAAAACAGCAGAAAGATGGGGAAAACACCAAAGATATGACAACAGGTACACAGATACACACACACCCCTATGATACATGCACACACGCTAAAGAAGACCTGTCCAATGCATTTTAGAAAATATGCGCACTGGAACACCTCTGTCTCAAGGCAAATACTCTTCCTTAAAGCAAGCAACTAGACTAGTGGGATCCAAGGAACATAGTATAAAAAGGAGGACACGCATGTGACAAAACTTCAATGTGAAGTGATAAGTAACAGGCATATAAATAATGCATATTCAAGTGCATCAATGAATCAATGCAGCTCAGAATGACAGTAACACCCCATCGAAACATATTGATGCAACTTTGAGCTTAAGCTAGTATACCCAGTTCAAATGAACTGAGCCAGTAAGCAGTGCCAAAAGGACAGTACACCATATAGAGCAGAATCAAGTGAACAAGACTAGAGGAGAAATAAAACAGAAGTGTGTGGACATATCTACGAGGAACGACAAGTAAAGATCAAACAGGTCGAGATTGTTGCCAGGTAATAGCAATACATGACCTGGCCAATCATTTTAGCACACAGAATGAATGATGTATAAATTAACATAGTGCACAGTGAAAGTCATAAGTGATCATAAGGTCAAACCCCCGAAATCGGGTTCAACTCAAGGGATAACAAGAGAGGTGAGTACTGCACTGATAAATGAAGTGCAGCCACAAATCAAGTGATACTAAATGCAACAAAATCTCAAGCATCGCCAGCAAAAGGATACAGCTACATGAACATCGCATTATGAAGGTGAGGCACCAAAATGTGGCACCACAACACAATCAATAAGAGATACCAAGAGATGGTAACACACAAATTCACAATTCAACATGATGGCAGCCGAAACATCAAGACAGAATGCAATAAAGAATTGCACAAGTGAAAAGGGAATAAGCCTAGACTCAAGTAGAACCAACAAATCCAACAGCGACATGGTCAAGTTCATCAATGCAGATCAGATTTCAAGTGACAAATGCACAAAAATGAACGCAAGTCACAGGTGATACCAGAATGAACCAGTGATACTGTGACACACAAATTCATCTAATCAACGTGAATGCAAGTAGTCAAAGTAATAACAATGCAGACAAGTACTAAATCCACTGAAAATGGATGATCTAGCCTGGCAACATGGAGTCGACCAAGGCAGAAAAGGTTCATTGATACTAAAAACACTGAATTGCCAAACTCGAAGAACCTGGAAATACCAAAACAACAATCAACGTGGTTCACAAAAAAAAACAATACTGAAATGAAGTTACCACTAAATCGAACAGTTCCAAAAATCAAGTAAAAGCTGATGTCATCATAGTTCAAACATTGACTGAATTCAATAACCAAATGCTCGAATAACTCGAAGTCGTCCCGGCAACTCATCAAGACACGGCATGTAACCAAGTCAAAAACATCAACTTCCCACATAGTCGAATGGTCGACAAAACACATAACGAAATCAACAATCGAATACGAACGAAACCCAGTGGCCAAGATAAACAATATCGAATCAAAAATCGAATTGCAGAAGCACCATAACGAGAGTGAGTTAGATGTGAGAATCACTCACCTTAACAATTGACGCGCGCAGATCCATCGATTGGCAAGCAAAGACGAATGAACAGCGGAAATGAAGCCACGGCATCTCGAAGACGAGCGAAGCTCTAATTTGTCGAAGAGGGACGAATGAGATCGAAGCCGCCACCATTTTTATTTGAACGAGGTCGCCATTAATTTTTGTTTGTTTGATTGTTTTAGGGTTACAAAAAATGAATGAAAAGGGGCGGTTCTCTCTGATAACATCTCAGCAACAAGCTAAGGAAAGTGGATCCAGATAATTTTTAAAGCCCACAACCCCTTTTTAACAAACTTTTTATAAAAGAATTTCAAACTTGATTTAAAATCCCAAACAACGATTAACAATTTTATTAAAGAATTTTAAATATGATTTAAAACTCAATTTCAATTGTCGACTTGATTAAATCGTCATTTTGTCGATAATTAAAATTTATAAAAAAAACTCGGTTGTTACATTGTTTGAAAACTATGAAAGGTTTAGAAATTTAGTTGAATGTTAACGAATCTTTAGTAGAAAGATTTGTTTTGAAAATTTGATAAAAACTATTTAGATTGTGAAAAATAGTAGACGAGTGAAGGACTATTTTTCCTAACTTGTAATTTCGAGGACGAAATTCTTTTAAGGGGGGAAGTTTGTAACGACCCTGAATTTTGAACAAATTAAATTGAAAATATTTAATTAATTTTAAATATTTGAAACGATAATTTAATTTGAATCCCCGATATAACTTTGAATTTGGTGATTAAATTATAAAAATTTACTCTATTGAAACTGGATAAAAATTTGAATCTTCAATTTAAAGTTGAAGAAAAATATTTCGAAAAGCTTTTAATATTTATATTGATGATACTGAAGATAATTGGAGCTTCAGAATCGAATTTGAAATTGAATTGTTCAGTTTGAAATTATATTGTTTGAATCGATATTTAAAAATAGCCGTCCGAGGCGCAGTCTCGGAATTCGACGAAACTAATTCCATTGGATCCGTAATATTGAATTATTACCGGATTTCAAATTTCGTAATTTTCAGAGCTATTGTGTGATCGTACGAGATAAAACGTCTGCACAGAAATTAATCGATTTAATTTAAATATAACTTTATACACTCAAATCAACAGACCCCCCTATTATCTGATTTGCGTCGACCTATTCCCTGAAACATCACGTACTCTTGTCTCCTCGTTTCTTTTTAAAAAATCCCACGCAACTTCATTCCAAAGCAAAGAAAAATTTAATGGCCGAACAAAATTTTCTTCCTTCTCAAAAAATCCAACTGTTCTCGTTCAAAATCAAGTCTCGCGATGCAGGCGATTCAAACTCGATGGGAGGTTTTCGAACGCGAGTTCGATCTGGGTGCGGCACTGTGGAATCATGGAAGCGCGCGTGCGTGAGCGCATGGTCGATGCGGCGTGGCGTCGCATCTCGAGATCGCGATGGGAGTCTAGGGCTGATTTGGGCAAGGCAGTCGGTGAACGCTGGACGATGTCATCGAGGCGATTTCGAATCTGCGATGGTGCTCGAGCAGAGGATGGAGGCCGTGATCGATGTGGAGGAACTCGGCATGATTTTGGGGTTCCCTGGGGTTTCGACAGCGACATGTTGGACGAAGGTATCGATCTCGTGGATGATGTCGCGATCGAAGTGGATGGGTTCTCGAGCACGAGCAAGTGGCGTTCGATCATGGGTTGGCAGAGACATCGATCTGGGTTTCGATTTGTGGTCGTCTCATTTTCGTTTAAAGGTAACTTAATTTTGTTTTTATCTAATATATACATTCAGATCAGGTATAACTGAAAACAAAAAATTACCGCAAGATAAAATAGCAAATATACATTTAAAGAAAAATTTATTTACTGTGACGATTTTTATATGCAGAAAAATTAAGAAAAGTTATTGATTTGTTATTCAATTTAAACTTGGAAAAAAAAATTAATCTAAATATTGTTATATTGACAGTAAAATAAATTACTATGATTTTTCACAAGAAATATTTTACATAAATAAAGTTGGGAAAAGGAGATGATTTAAAGAAAATGTTTTGTTAAATAAGAATTTGTTTAAAACCAAACCATTGAATAATTAAAATTACAAATGAAAAGTTGATTGTTCGATCACTTCGAATATTTAATAAATTGTATAAATTGTTTATACAAGGTATAAATCAAGAAAACAAACCGGATGGGAAATGGGATTGCAAAGATAAATAAAGCTAAGGTGAGATTTTCTCACTCAAATTGAATGTGGAATTTTTGCAGTTATTGATTTGATTGCTATTGGATGTGATATTAGATATAGTAGGATATATATCTATATATAGCAATATATACATATTGGCATATGTATATATTGGATTGATGATTTTCCACCTCGTATAGCGGATGAGACCCTATTGCGCCGTTAGTAAGCGGATATTTTTATAAAACCCATATACCGCGATATTCCACCTCGAAGTGGAATTGGTATTGTGCTAACGTCTGTGGATGCTGGGAAACAGGTTGGAGGGATCCAACTGGATTCCTCACCAGTATTTATTTATTTACAGATATTGATGTATATTCTGTTATCATATTGATATATGATGTTTGTTGTTATGATTGACTAATTGATGCTGTTGCATCATCGGATTCAAGTTTTGAACTTTAAAAATGACGACTTTTACTTTAAAAGGATTTTAAATTAATTTGTGAAAGTAGACGTTTTATTGAATTGTTGAATTGATTTATTTTAAATAAATAAACGTTTAAAATTTTAAAGTTATAAAAGTTAAGATTTTTTGTGAATTATGACCGTAAGGTGATTTTTGAAATAAATAGTTTAAGCAATTTATAAAATGGTTTGAACTGAGATTTTCGAATTTTTGTGAACAGTTTATTTAAAAGATTTAAAAAGTTGATATTTATAAATTTAAAATATTGGAATTTTAAAACGAGTTTATAAGTGTTAAAAATGAAATTTATAGAATTATAAATCGTGAAGATATGGAATTTATAGATTTATAAATTATGAAGTTATAAAATGGATGAAACTGTAGAATAAAAGAGTTATAAGAGATTAACTTATAAATTGGATTTTTGCATTTAAATGGAATATTGATCGAATTGTAAATAAGGAGATTTATAAAATCGAAGTTGTTAGAAAATAGAGATAGAATTTATAAACGTTTTTATAAATTCAAAATCAATTGAATTTGATAAATTAAATATAGAAGATTATCAAAGAAGATATATTCGCGTTTTTGGATAGCGAATTTTTATTGAAATAGAATGTGTAGAAATGATTGAAATTGGGTTAAGGGAATTATATTCACGATTTTGGACAGTGAATATATTATTGAATAAAATGGATTCATTTTTGAAAAAGTGACATTAAAAATGAAGTAAACATTTTAAAGATGTTTTTAAAATGTGGGAAATATCGAAACCATAGATTTCAACATTTTATTGTTGAAATAGACGTTTTCGAAAAATAAGGAAATGGTGGACTATAACACTGTTGTTATAGTAAATGATTTCCGAAAGGAATATTTTTATCTAGTATTGGGATTTATATATCTATCTTAATCCCGAATCCCTAAACTAGTGATTTTGAGTCGTCGTAACGATGTTTTACGTAACATTCGTTTTGACTCAAATAGAGGTTGTTATAGTAAATGTTTCCTTAAAGAATGAACTATATACTTAATTTGATTTAAGTATATTGAATATTTTCAAATGTTGAAAATAAATGATTTGTGAATTACTTATTTTAAATAAGTATGGAAATACTTTTCCAATATGAAACGAAGGGTTTGAAATTTTATCTTTTAAAGATAAATTGAAAAGTGAATATTTGAAATTTGTTTTCAAACGATTAAGTGTGGAAGTTTTATATCTTGTAAAGATATTTTGGAAGATAAAATTATTTGGAAAATTATTTGGAATCTGATGATGTTGCGCATCTTTATTGATAGTTAAATAACCGACTATCAATAATTACCTTGAGTAGGTATTTGTTGTGAATTAGATGAATTTGAATGCCACACTTATTTTTGAATAATCGCTCACTATTCGGGTTAGCCGGGAAAGGACCATGGGGTCGTATAACCCATTCCGAATATGTGATACGTCGTTATGAATCGCATTTGAAGACCGGTGTTGAAGACCGGATATTTTTGAAAACGGAAGGATTACCGTCGAGTTACTCTACATCGGCTGATCTCCGGTTTAGAGGTTTTATCACCCTTAGTGACGGGAAGTCCGGACGTGATTAGAAATTTATCCGGATATGCAAGGGCTTCGTGAGAAGTGCCTTCGGTTCTGTTCGATCCCGGAACAGACTTGTATGGATTGTATGTCTGACGTTACAAATTGAGATATAAAGCTGATTTCTTTCAAATACATTTCTGTTGGTGGCGGAGAATTTATTCTCTTAGCTTAACACCCTTCTTTGAGACGTACGAGCTCAGAGGTTATGTAGTTGAAATTTATCAGTGATATACTCCCAATTTGGTAACGTGGCATACTGAGTGTTGCTGTGAAATGATCAGTGTTTGATCATTCGCGATATGATCATTTGTTTGATCTTATATCTTTGTGATCATAGGTTGATCATTTTTGTTTGACCCGAAGCAGGGCTTTGTAGAAAGCGTAGCTTTGTGGACGAGACTTCGTCGAACCTCACACCCCGGAAATGGTCAAAACAGGAAGGATGCAGCAAGGTTCTAGGGAGTAGCGCCCCTTAGTGTATGTCATTCCTTCTGGATAGAGGTGGTATCATGGTATGGAGCCCAGATACTTAACCTATGTGGTTGCTGCAAATTTATTTCTTTGTGGTTGTTGGAAATCAGGGATCCTCGGGAAGATCGGTTACGATCGGGGGATGGCATACGCGTGTCAGTAGTTACCTTATTTTGCAGAGGTAACCCGGCCTTGTGTTGGCAGAGATCTAACCGTGATGTTAGGTTATTTCTCGGGTCGTCTATTCCAGGGACGTACCCATCGTGGAAAAGGAAGTTCCTTAGCATGACCATTTGTTGGAAATCCAAACCCCAATACGAGCCTTGTACGGTTTTAGTTGTAGAACCTGCCATCTAATATGGCAGCTATAGTAAGCATACTATAATGGTACGTATGCTGGCTAAGATTTATATTGTACTTTCGAAATGTTTTCTACACTATGCACTAAAAATAATATCCAAAATGATTTGATTTTGCGTAGTAAGCATTTTTGACTATCATAAGAAGAAATCTCCTCCAATTCTGCGTTTGCATTGTGTGTGTGGTGGGAGGTCTTATGGTAGTTTCATTTTCCAAAAGCATTGCGAATT
The DNA here is from genome assembly GCA_030737815.1 of Allium fistulosum. Taxonomy (NCBI): domain Eukaryota; kingdom Viridiplantae; phylum Streptophyta; class Magnoliopsida; order Asparagales; family Amaryllidaceae; genus Allium; species Allium fistulosum. The sequence continues at coordinate 1,287,476,991 of CM060904.1, forward strand.
TGTTTATTTTCTTTGTGAAAAATAACTGTTTTACGATCTCACACCAGTCACCATGACTGACTCGGAGTTTATTGTTCCCTTCTAAACTCTGGGTGCCCATCATTTTCCACACGGGCAGTCTAGAGTTAGGTTATCAGGATATTCTGGATATTCTGGAGCTTGGAGATAAGCTAGAAGACGAGAAGTAGTATTTGTATCTGATAGTATTTATTCCGCTGTGTATTCTGTATGAGGACAAGTTTATATAACTGTCCATTGTTGTTTATTGACTCTGATTGATGTATGTATAAAATGATATAGTTCTTTGTTTAAAGATTATTCATTTATCTATTATATATTGTTCCGCTGCGATGTGTAAGATTCTGATATTGTTTTTTGTTCTGATGTTGTTCTGTTGTTCTTCTTTCTTCTCTTTTTCTTCTATCTTCTTCTTCTTCTTCTGCCTTTTTCTTTTTCTTAAAACCCTCACTATTGGAGTTTCCGGCACTCGATTGCTCGACAGTCGATAAAGTGAGTATCGATGTCGAATTTTCGAAAGTCGAAAATTTCGGTATGTGACAACGTGGTATCAGAGCATATGGTTAAGCGACAACCCTGCTCTGTTGGGTGTTACTCATTAGAGATAGAGTCAGTAGTACTCTAGAATGAGTGTGAGTGTAATAATAGATACGAGTGCGTATTTGTTATTGAATATAAAATTGTTTTGTATTGTGTTGACTTATCGGTTGATTGTTTATGGATTCTGGTCGGTGCAGTCTAGCTAACCGTAATCGATAGGGGTTTCTAAACTCTAAACAAGATAAACCGACACAGTATTGATTTTAAAATAGGGTAAATGAAATAATTTTACCCAAAACTATTTTTGTATATAAAAGAAATGGTTTTCTATGAATTATCATAGTATATGGTTGCATGGTTGTTAGGAAAGTGATAATATTGAAATGTTATCATTTTTATATGAAATTGAATAAGAAATTGAAATTGTAACTCCAAAGTTAAGAAATAAATCCATATACAAATGAAATTTGAGAATATAAATTATAAATGTGATTTGTAATGTGAAATGGAATTCCAGAGAGGTTTTTGGAAATGTTTTGAAAAGAATTTGAAAATTTTGGGAAATTGGAAAGTTAAATCATTTTTAGAGTTGAAAATGAATTTCAAAGGTTTTGAAAAGTATTTTAGAGAGATGAAAGCTCTAAACTCTTTTCAGTCGCTGGAAAATAACTTCGATGATGATCGCGACATCACCGGTGTTCATTTTCGGGTTTCCAAAAGAGGAATTGCTGCCAAATTATTTTTAATGGAAGTTGTTTGGAAAATTTGGGTTTTGTTTTGGAAATTCAAAAGATAAATTTGAATTGTTTTCAAAAATGGTTTTGAAAAGGTTGAAAAGACTCTGGAATTGAGTATTGAATTATGAAAATAAAATCGTGAATGAATGAATCAATTGGCAATTGCAAGTACATGAATGTAAATTGAATTCGAATGGAAATCCAGTTTAATACAAGTGGTTATAAACCAAAATAGTGAATTGTAAATAAATTTTGGGAGCGAACAAAAGTGAATAAAACTGGAATTGAAACTGAATGTTGAAAACAAATTTGAATAAAGTGAATTGGGATTTGTAATAAATTAGTAATTGAAACTAATCTAAAATAAGCAGTTGTAAAGGAAAGTAAATTGATAGAAATTCAATATTCAGAAGTTAAACTAGAATCCAAATCAAATTGGAATTGTAAATCGAATTCAAATAATTTTGAAATGTGAAATGGAATGAGAATAAATATATAACTTCAATAGTAAACTAGAAGTGGTATAAGGAGTATATATTGAAAATTGTATAATAAAATGTGCAAAATGGTTTGAATATATGTTACTAGATATTATGGCTAGTAGGATATACAGGTGTTATAAAGGAATTGGGATTTTACTTTCAAAGATAAATTTGAATTGCTCGACAAAAAGGTAAGTATTTGAATTTCGATATGAGATTTGTTGATTTCTTGTCTAGCCGCTTGGCCTTTTCTTTTTCTTTTTGAAATCTGAGAGTCCGTAGGGACGTTTTGTAGTCGTGCCGTATTAGCCGCGCAAAGGAGACGCTGGCGAAATTTTTCGAAAATTTCGGGTGTTAGAGAATTTTGAGAAAATTTTGAAAGTTTAAATTTGAATTTGAATTTAAATTTGAATTTTGAAGTTAAACAATATTGTTTGAAAACTATGAAAGGTTTAGAAATTTAGTTGAATGATAACGAATCTTTAGTAGAAAGATTTGTTTTGAAAATTTGATAAAAACTATTTAGATTGTGAAAAATAGTAGACGAGTTAAGGACTATTTTTCCTAACTTGTAATTTCGAGGACGAAATTCTTTTAAGGGGGGAAGTTTGTAACGACCCTGAATTTTGAACAAATTAAATTGAAAATATTTAATTAATTTTAAATATTTGAAATGATAATTTAATTTGAATCCCCGATATAACTTTGGATTTGGTGATTAAATTATAAAAATTTACTCTATTGAAACTGGATAAAAATTTGAATCTTCAATTTAAAGTTGAAGAAAAATATTTCGAAAAGCTTTTAATATTTATATTGATGATACTGAAGATAATTGGAGCTTCAGAATCGAATTTGAAATTGAATTGTTCAGTTTGAAATTATATTGTTTGAATCGATATTTAAAAATAGCCGTCCGAGGCGCAGTCTCGGAATTCGACGAAACTAGTTCCATTGGATCCGTAATATTGAATTATTACCGGATTTCAAATTTCGTAATTTTCAGAGCTATTGTGTGATCGTACGAGATAAAACGTCTGCACAGAAATTAATCGATTTAATTTAAATATAACTTTATACACTCAAATCAACAGACCACCCTATTATCTGATTTGCGTCGACCTATTCCCTGAAACATCGCGTACTCTTGTCTCCTCGTTTCTTTTTGAAAAATCCCACGCAACTTCATTCCAAAGCAAAGAAAAATTTAATGGCCGAACAAAATTTTCTTCCTTCTCAAAAAATCCAACTGTTCTCGTTCAAAATCAACTCTCGCGATGCAAGCGATTCAAACTCGATGGGAGGTTTTCGAACGCGAGTTCGATCTGGGTGCGGCACTGTGGAATCATGGAGGCCCGCGTGCGTGAGCGCATGGTCGATGTGGCATGGCATCGCATCTCGAGATCGCGATGGGAGTCTAGGGCTGATTTGGGCAAGGCAGTCGGTGAGCGCTGGATGATGTCATCAAGGCGATTTCGAATCTGCGATGGTGCTCGAGCAGAGGTTGGAGGCCGTGATCGATGTGGAGGAACTCGGCATGATTTTGGGGTTCCCTGGGGTTTCGACAGCGACATGTTGGACGAAGGTATCGATCTCGTGGATGATGTCGCGATCGAAGTGGATGGGTTCTCGAGCACGAGCAAGTGGCATTCGATCATGGGTTGGCAGAGACATCGATCTGGGTTTCGATTTGTGGTCGTCTCATTTTCGTTTAAAGGTAACTTAATTTTGTTTTTATCTAATATATACATTCAGATCAGGTATAACTGAAAACAAAAAATTACCGCAAGATAAAATAGCAAATATACATTTAAAGAAAATTTATTTACTGTGACGATTTTTATATGCAGAAAAATTAAGAAAAGTTATTGATTTGTTATTCAATTTAAACTTGGAAAAAAATAATTAATCTAAATATTGTTATATTGACAGTAAAATAAATTACTGTGATTTTTCACAAGAAATATTTTACATAAATAAAGTTGGGAAAAGGAGATGATTTAAAGAAAATGTTTTGTTAAATAAGAATTTGTTTAAAACCAAACCATTGAATAATTAAAATTACAAATGAAAAGTTGATTGTTCGTTCACTTCGAATATTTAATAAATTGTATAAATTGTTTATACAAGGTATAAATCAAGAAAACAAACCGGATGGGAAATGGGATTGCAAAGATAAATAAAGCTAAGGTGAGATTTTCTCACTCAAATTGAATGTGGAATTTTTGCAGTTATTGATTTGATTGCTATTGGATGTGATATTAGATATAGTAGGATATATATCTATATATAGCAATATATACATATTGGCATATGTATATATTGGATTGATGATTTCCCGCCTTGTATAGCGGATGAGACCCTATTGCGCCGTTCGTAAGCGGATATTTTTATAAAACCCATATACCGCGATATTCCACCTCGAAGTGGAATTGGTATTGTGCTAACGTCTTTGGATGCAGGGAAACAGGTTGGAGGGATCCAACTGGATTCCTCACCAGTATTTATTTATTTACAGATATTGATGTATATTCTGTTATCATATTGATATATGATGTTTGTTGTTATGATTGACTAATTGATGCTGTTGCATCATCGGATTCAAGTTTTGAACTTTAAAAATGACGACTTTTACTATAAAAGGATTTTAAAGTAATTTTTGAAAGTAGACGTTTTATTGAATTGTTGAATTGATTTATTTTAAATAAATAAACGTTTAAAATTTTAAAATTATAAAAGTTAAGATTTTTTTTTGAATTATGACCGTAAGGTGATTTTTGAAATAAATAGTTTAAGCAATTTATAAAATAGTTTGAACTGAGATTTTCGAATTTTTGTGAACAGTTTATTTAAAAGATTTAAAAAGTTGATATTTATAAATTTAAAATATTGGAATTTTAAAACAAGTTTATAAGTGTTAAAAATGAAATTTATAGAATTATAAATCGTGAAGATATGGAATTTATAGATTTATAAATTGTGAAGTTATAAAATGGATGAAACTGTAGAATAAAAGAGTTATAAGAGATTAACTTATAAATTGGATTTTTGCATTTAAATGGAATATTGATCGAATTGTAAATAAGGAGATTTATAAAATCGAAGTTGTTAGAAAATAGAGATAGAATTTATAAACGTTTTTATAAATTCAAAATCAATTGAATTTGATAAATTAAATATAGAAGATTATCAAAGAAGATATATTCGCGTTTTTGGATAGCGAATTTTTATTGAAATAGAATGTGTAGAAATGATTGAAATTGGGTTAAGGGAATTATATTCACGATTTTGGACAGTGAATATATTATTGAATAAAATGGATTCATTTTTGAAAAAGTGACATTAAAAATGAAGTAAACATTTTAAAGATGTTTTTAAAATGTGGGAAATATCGAAACCATAGATTTCAACATTTTATTGTTGAAATAGACGTTTTCGAAAAATAAGGAAATGGTGGACTATAACACTGTTGTTATAGTAAATGATTTCCGAAAGGAATATTTTTATCTAGTATTAGGATTTATATATCTATCTTAATCCCGAATCCCTAAACTAGTGATTTTGAGTCGTCGTAACGATGTTTTACGTAACATTCGTTTTGACTCAAATAGAGGTTGTTATAGTAAATGTTTCCTTAAAGAATGAACTATATACTTAATTTGATTTAAGTATATTGAATATTTTCAAATGTTGAAAATAAATGATTTGTGAATTACTTATTTTAAATAAGTATGGAAATACTTTTCCAATATGAAACGAAGGGTTTGAAATTTTATCTTTTAAAGATAAATTGAAAAGTGAATATTTGAAATTTGTTTTCAAACGATTAAGTGTGGAAGTTTTATATCTTGTAAAGATATTTTGGAAGATAAAATTATTTGGAAAATTATTTGGAATCTGATGATGTTGCGCATCTTTATTGATAGTTAAATAACCGACTATCAATAATTACCTTGAGTAGGTATTTGTTGTGAATTAGATGAATTTGAATGCCACACTTATTTTTGAATAATCGCTCACTATTCGGGTTAGCCGGGAAAGGACCATGGGGTCGTATAACCCATTCCGAATATGTGATACGTCGTTATGAATCGCATTTGAAGACCGGTGTTGAAGACCGGATATTTTTGAAAATGGAAGGATTACCGTCGAGTTACTCTACATCGGCTGATCTCCGGTTTAGAGGTTTTATCACCCTTAGTGACGGGAAGTCCGGACGTGATTAGAAATTTATCCGGATATGCAAGGGCTTCGTGAGAAGTGCCTTCGGTTCTGTTCGATCCCGGAACAGACTTGTATGGATTGTATGTCTGACGTTACAAATTGAGATATAAAGCTGATTTCTTTCAAATACATTTCTGTTGGTGGCGGAGAATTTATTCTCTTAGCTAAACACCCTTCTCTGAGACGTACGAGCTCAGAGGTTATGTAGTTGAAATTTATCAGCGATATACTCCCAATTTGGTAACGTGGCATACTGAGTGTTGCTGTGAAATGATCAGTGTTTGATCATTCGCGATATGATCATTTTATTGATCTTATATCTTTGTGATCATAGGTTGATCATTTTTGTTTGACCCGAAGCAGGGCTTTGTAGAAAGCGTAGCTTTGTGGACGAGACTTCGTCGAGCCTCAAACCCCGGAAATGGTCAAAACAGGAAGGATGCAGCAAGGTTCTAGGGAGTAGCGCCCCTTAGTGTATGTCATTCCTTCTGGATAGAGGTGGTATCATGGTATGGAGCCCAGATACTTAACCTATTTGGTTGCTGCAAATTTATTTCTTTGTGGTTGTTGGAAATCGGGGATCCTCGGGAAGATCGGTTACGATCGGGGGATGGCATACGCGTGTCAGTAGTTACCTATTTTTGCAGAGGTAACCCAGCCTTGTGTTGGCAGAGATCTAACCGTGATGTTAGGTTATTTCTCGGGTCGTCTATTCCAGGGACGTACCCATCGTGGAAAAGGAAGTTCCTTAGCCTGACCATTTGTTGGAAATCCAAACCCCAATACGAGCCTTGTACGGTTTTAGTTGTAGAACCTGCCATCTAATATGGCAGCTATAGTAAGCATACTATAATGGTACGTATGCTGGCTAAGATTTATATTGTACTTTCGAAATGTTTTCTACACTATGCACTAAAAATAATATCCAAAATGATTTGATTTTGCGTAGTAAGCATTTTTGACTATCATAAGAAGAAATCTCCTCCAATTCTGCGTTTGCATTGTGTGTGTGGTGGGAGGTCTTATGGTAGTTTCATTTTCCAAAAGCATTGCGAATTTGTTTATTTTCTTTGTGAAAAATAACTGTTTTACAATCTCACACCAGTCACCATGACTGACTCGGAGTTTATTGTTCCCTTCTAAACTCTGGGTTCCCATCATTTTCCACACGGGCAGTCTAGAGTTAGGTTATCAGGATATTCTGGATATTCTGGAGCTTGGAGATAAGCTAGATGACGAGACGTAGTATTTGTATCTGATAGTATTTATTCCGCTGTGTATTCTATATGAGGACAAGTTTATATAACTGTTCATTGTTGTTTATTGACTCTGATTGATGTATGTATAAAATGATATAGTTCTTTGTTTAAAGATTATTCATTTATCTATTATATATTGTTCCGCTGCGATGTGTAAGATTCTGATATTGTTTTCTGTTCTAATGTTGTTCTGTTGTTCTTCTTTCTTCTCTTTTTCTTCTATCTTCTTCTTCTTCTGCCTTTTTCTTTTTCTTAAAACCCTCACTATTGGAGTTTCCGGCACTCGATTGCTCGACAGTCGATAAAGTGAGTATCGATGTCGAATTTTCGAAAGTCGAAAATTTCGGTATGTGACAATCACAGACACATAATATCAGAATAACTCGCAGCGGAAATAAAATACCATAGTAGTTCATGAAGCTACTATAAACATACTCTCAAACATATACAAAATCTCATAGTCAAAACAGATACAATAGAAGTCAGGAAACATAAGTCAATAATACAGAGACAATACTGAATAGGATATAACTGGAATAGAAGTCAATGAACCGATAGACAAATAAGCTCCAACAAATCTCTAGCTTGAGTAGGTGAATCCAAAGTTGTGATTCTCAAGCTGACCCGAGTGTAAAGTAAAACACAAACACTCGAGTCAGGACATACATACTTATACAATGTAAACCAACTCAATTAAACTGTAATAGCAATGCACAATAACTTAAAGGATGCTTGGGATCGCCCATCCTTTAAGCATCAGTCAAACCATCAATTAAGTAGTAAAAAACACTATCATAAAAATATCCATATTAAAGTAAACAATGCAAATAACAATGTAAATATGACTAGGGCAACGTAGAGCTGCAGTAACCGCTCACCTCTAGCCACACTCTCAAATTTAAAGTGTGCATTCAATTAAATCACAAGAAAACAAAATGGCATACAGATAAGTGTACCCTTGGTTCAAATTTCAAAATGGTTTATAATTTCGAATTAAAATCATTCATTTTAACCATTAAAAGATGGAGTCGTTATATCTTCAAATCAAATATTATATCCCCAAAATTTAACCTTTTCTAAGCTCATTTAAATACTTTAAACATTTAAATTTCAGCTTCTGCAACACTTAGAAGTACTGTGGTTAGTTACATTTGAAAACAATTCAATTCAGCAAAGACAGCATTTACAAAACTGCTGTAGTAGTTCAGTTATAACTCAAAATCTTATTTCAGCCAACTACAACACTTATCAAGTGTTACTGTAGCTCTTTTATTAGTTTCAGGTTTTAGTTTTTATTCAGCAACTACAACACTAACAAAGTGTTGCAGTAGCCCTTAGTTAATTTTAGCCTTTAGTTCATTTGCATCAACCACAACACTTACAAAGTGCCGCAGTATCATTTACTTCAGATTTTAAGTTAATTCCAGAAACGATAGCATTTTTGAGGTGCTACTAAAAGAATTTCCAGATTTATACCAAAAATTCCATAAACAATTAAACTTCGATTTTTACCATTTTTACTTATAAAAATCATATTTTTACACTTCAAAAATGTACATTTAAATACCCATTAATTTAAAATTTTATAAAGGAAAATTTTACAATAATTATCAAATTTTTCAATAATTCACTTATTAAATTCAAGTGTACAATTTTCCCATTCTTTGCATTTTTAACAATTTACTATAACACTTAAATTTAAATTTCCATTTCAAAATAAAACTTAATTTCCATTTTTATTTAATTAACTTAAACTTCCATTAAAATAAAATCACAAATTTCCAAATTAAGTTATGTTTAAAAATCATAATTTTTCCGTTCATTTACTTAACATTTTAATACATAGAAAATCATTATCACTTTATTAAATCATTTTAAATTCAGTTTAAATCAAATTATCCTAATTTTTTTAAAATACTTAAAATTTTCCAAAAAAATATATAAAATAACCACGGGTCTGTATAATGTTTTCTAGCCTAAGTCAAGTGATACGGATAATATATCATTTCAATCCATAATTTACAAAGAAAAATCTGGGTTCTATCATTTCAAACCCGCAATCCCGAGCAAATAAAATAAATAAAAATTACCCAGGCCTATCATTTCAGCCCGTAATGATTTTTCCCTATTCTAATGTCCGTTCGGGTATGTATCATTTCAACCCATAGTGATTCTATTCTACAGGGAACTTGTAGTGTGAGAAACAGAAATAAATAAACAGTATAACAGAAAATAACATAGCAGATGATGCGACAAGTTTATAACAGGGTTTAACATTATATAATTCACATCACAGGCAGATATAACATGATATAAAAATTCTACACATCCACTTGTTGTCACTTCACAAATTATATAAGTATAAATGTCATGAGTGAATACTCACCTTTTTACGCTGGAGTTAGCAAATAAAACACACAAACAAAAATCTAAAAAGCACAATAGCATGACTTGATTTGAGTGGAGAGAGAGCCAAGATGTTAATCTTGTATTTATCAACAAAACAAAGCAAAATATAAATATAAATCCAACACAAAATTATATTGAAACAATTTGAAACTTTGAAACAAATGACATCACCAAGCTTCCAATTCAAAATTGCTTAACCACAAACCAATGTTTGCTCGGCCATACATGTTATAGGCTCGGCCACAACGTGTTTTTGGGTTGAAATGGATCTGGTTTGGACTCATATAGGCATGGCTACAAAGGAGAATATGAAGAGGAATGAGTTGCAAAACAAGGAAGGTCAAAAGGCAAGGCTAAAAAGGGGAGTTTTGGTTGCATCTTGGCTCGGCGTATGGGTCCAGTGGCTCGGTCAAGGGCTGCTACAGGTCAGGTCAGAGGGTAGGGTGATGGCCAGAGGTGGTGTACTTGCTGGTGGTGGTGGCTAAGGGTGTGGCCATGGTCAAAAATGAATGTGGTGGTGGAATATTTGCTCGGCTATGTAGTTTTCAAGGGTTAAGCAAAGTTTTTGTTGTGTTTACATCATAGGATGTCAGGGCACTTGCTGGTCAGAGGAGATGGAGTGTGTGCCGTGGATGGTGAGGGGAAGAGGGTGGTGGTGATGGTCGGTGGAGATGGTGGAGGGTTAGGCCGAGCAACATATGGAAGAAATCAAGCAAAAACAATGGAAATAGAAGAAGAAAAGAGAGAAAAGGGGAGGCCATTGCTTACCAAAAATTTCAGAAATGATGATGGCCGAAAATTGTGATGACTTGAGAATGTTTTCACGTGAAAAACAAATAAAAAAATGTACGGCTACAATAAAGAAAAGAACGACCAAAAAAATAAAGAGACTTGGAAATGTAAAGTCACAAGTTTTAAAAGCCTTTGTCTCTTTGAATTTCCAATTTCTTTTATTCAAACAAACAAATAGAAAAACAAGTAGATAAATAAAAGACAAACAAAATAAAGTGGAAAAGAAAATAAATAATCAGTCTTAGGAAAAATAGGAAAATAATTAAAGAAAATAGTATATTTTATTGAAACTAGAATTAAAATTGTAAACAAAAATACAACTATTAAAGGAAATTCCAACTCAACAAGATTCACACAACCTAATTCAAAACCCAAAACAAAAATAAAGGATGGCAAATAAAATAGACAATGAAAAATAAAGTGCAGATAAAATTCTACGTATAAAATGTTGAATTTATCAAATTTTTTAAAAGTTTTAAAACGGAATTCGATGAAACGTAAACAGAACAGATATCAAAACCAATTACTGTTTCAAAGGAAAAGATTAAAATTTTAAAATTTAAAATTTCAATTAATTTCAATAAAAGTCAAAGTTTGACAAAATATAACATTTCCAGAAATCACTATTTAATTATATTTGGAAAAGTAAAATAGAAACAAAAGTCCAAAATATCTTGGAAGAATTCCAAGTTTCAATTTAAAATTATTTAAAAATCAAAGTTTCAAAATAAAATAAATTTAAAAATATTTATAAAATTAAGGGTTGTTACACCAGTTCCCGCCTTAACCTGACACTGATTACTATCATCGATGTCACTCTGAAAGCTAGAGTCTATCTACCCCTTCATAAAGAGATTTTCATTCCCATATATAAGGAACAAGTCTTGGTTTTTCTTAAATACTTAAGTATACATTTCACTATAGTCCAATGCTTTTCTTTAGGACTAGACTGGTATCGGCTTACGTATCCTAATCCGTAGGCCATATTCAGTCTGGTACATAGCGTAATGTACATTATGGAACCGATTGTCTATGCATATGGTACCATCTTCATACTCCATTTTCCTTCATTTTTTTGAGGAGCGTGCTTCTTAGAAATGACGATTACAAACCAAGTTGGAACATTTCTGTACCTGAAATTCTCCATACTTAAACAATTTCAGTATGGTATCTATGTACAGGGATTAGGACAATCCTAGCAGCCTCTTAGATCATCTCTATAGATCATTATACCCAGTATACAGGCAGCTTCTCCAAATCCTTCATAGAGAAATTCTTGAAAGGCCAAAGTTTCACTTATTGCAACAACGAAATGTCATTGCCAATTAATAATAAGTCATCGATGTATAATACTAAGAACATGATAGCACTTCCTTGTTGCTTTCAACATACATATTCTTCCTTTGTGTTCTGATAAATGGTAAACAATTTGATTACCTTATCAAAACACTTATTCCAACTTCTTAAAGCTTTTTTAAGTCCATAAATGGATCTTAACAGATTGCAAGCCTTGCCCTCACTCCCACCCACCACTAAACCCTTAGGCTGCAACATATAAATGGTCTCTTCAAAATCATAATTTAGAAATGTTGTCTTCACATCCATTTGCCATATTTCATAACCGTAGAATGCAGCAATAGCTAGCATTACTCGAATGGACTCAAGTATTGCTATGGGCGAAAAAGTTTTGGCATAATCAACACCTTTAATTTGACAAAATCTTTTCGCAACTAGCCTTGCTTTGTAAGTATCCAATTTTCCATCTACATTTAGTTTTTCCTAAAAATCTATTTCTAGCCATAGGTTTTATCCCTTAGGGTATATCGGCCAAAAGTCCATACTTTTGATACATGGAATCCATTTCGAATTTCATAGCTGCAAGCCCGCTGTAGATCTTTACCCTACAGTGCTTGTTTGAATGAGAGAGGAATGTCATTCATCTAAAATACGATCCTCTTTCTCTCTATCCATGAGAAAAATGTATTATCTCTCCGCTGCATGTGATTATCTATTAGACCTTCTAATAGGTTGTTTGTTTTCTTATACGTGTGAATTTGGTTCTCCTATTAGTTTAGCCTCTGTGTGAGTTTCTCGAATCTCATTCATGTCCACAACTTCATTATTAATTTCCTTTGATAGAAATTCCCTTTCTAAAAAAACATTTTGTATGGAAATAATAACATTCTGTTTCTCAGTGTTGTAGAAAACATATCCTACAGAATTCTTAGGATATCATATAAACTTACATAAGGCTGATCTCTCCTCAAGTTTATTGGGGTCGACGTTCTTAACGCAGGCTGAACAATCAAACACCTTAAATAATTGAAGTGGGGTTTCTACCTATGCCACATCTCATAAAGTGTTTTAGGCATAGGTTTCGTAGGTATCAAATTTAACATATACGTTATGGTTTCTAGCACATATTCCCAATAGAAATAAGACAACTCAGCTTTACTCATCATGGAACAAACTATATCAAATAGGGTTCATTTCCTTACTTCAAAACACCATTGTGTCATAGAGTATACGGTATGTAACCTAAGAGATAATCCCATAATCTTTCAAGTACTCTTGGAGCACTTGTCCAACATACTCACCTCCTTAAATTGATCATAGTACTTTAATCTTTTGGTTTTGATTTTTGACCTCATTTTTGTATTCAACAAATTTCTCACGGACATCAGGTTTGTCCTTTGTAAGATACGCATATCCTAGTCTTGAGAAATCAACAGTGGATGTTACAATGTAAGAAGAATTATCTATAGTAAGTATAGGAATTGGTCCACATACATCAATATGTACCAAGAGTCCACTAACTCTTTCAATGCTCCCACTAGAAGGATGCTTGGACCTTTTTCCTTTAAGACACGACTCACATATATCAAATGGTTCTAAATCAAATGATGGTAGAAAACTTTGGTTTTCAATTTGTGTAGTCGTCTCACTTATATGACCTAGCCTGCAATGCCATATATAATTATTATTAAAGTCAACAGTAGAGGAGTTATTCACAACACATAATAATTTGTATTATAACACAAATGCCATTAACCAAACATCAGTAGACTTTATTTCCATTCAACATAATGTTCATAACACGATCAAAATAAAGAAAACTATATCCAGTCTCAATCAATCTAAACACAGAAATTATTCCATAAATAATTTTTTTCACATAATTGCAATTATATAAAATTAAAAATAATCCATTTGTCAAAGTGAAATGGTAATCTCCAACTTCCATTGCATCTACCAGAGATCTATCAGCAACTTGAAGTCTCATTTCTCTCTTTGGCACATGATGTCTATTCCTAAGTCCCTATAACAAATTAAAGAAGTGAGTTTCAGTTGCAGTATCTAAAGCCTAAGATAATTTATTGATTGCAAAACAATTTTGATCATAACTATACATGTAGGAGCAGCAGAATTATTATTTTTCTTCTCTTGACAACATTTAGGTACTCTGGGCAGTTCCATTTCTAATGACCCTTCTTGTGACAATGATGACATTCACCCTTGTCAACTGGAGTAGTATTCTTATTCTTCATATTTGTAACGACTCGTAAATTGTAGTGGTTTTATTTATTTAATTAACTGAAATTTTGTGAAATTTTAAATAATAAAATTTTGAAATGAAAATTTAATATTTGGAATACGTCTAATTAAACATAGCAAATGGTAAATCTTCATCCAATAATATGGAAGTTTATTCTATTGGGTAACTCTATTTCAATTTAAATCAGTTAATATTGATGATAATAAAATGTTTTCCAAACCTGAATATTTTTATATAGAAAATTTGTAAATCCTCTTCTGAGTGTGACGTCATATTTCATTTCTCCAAATTTTGACTGTTATTGCTCCGTTTATCTTATTTCGGCGTATTAGCAGCATTTCGGTACCGATTATCGACTTTTGATAGGATGATCTACCACTGATATCTGTATACCGTTTTGATCGTCTCGTCGTGCTGATCTCCGCAGTATATTCATTCCAGTGTTTTGAAGTTCGGTAAGTGACGAATTCGGAAATTGATATGCTGTACCGGTTCTGTATTTTGACCTTATTGGTTTCTCTGTACTTTCATTTTCAGTAGTGAAATCGAATAGTCATCGGCTACTAATATCTACGGTAATCTTTTGGCCTGACTTTTACAATTCCACCTTTTCACAATTTTTGCCTTTTCATTTTTGTTTTTTTGTTCGCATGCTTTTGAAATTTACTTCCACTTCAGAGAAATATGTAACTTGCTCAGCTCTTCCCTTTTCAATTTCCTTTATCCCCAAAACCTGATTATTCTCAAACCCGTTCTTCTACCCTCACCATCAACTTCGACCACCCCTACTCACGTGAACCACCGCCTTCACACGTGGACAAGCAACGCAGCCTCCACTTGATAGTCGATCTGCCCTAGCCTCCACCACAACCATCTCCGCCATGAGTTCCCCTCCGCCCTATGACATGCCGCAAGACTCCCCTGACCTCTGCTTTGTTCGCAACCCGCCTTCTCTTCTATTTATATAAAAGGTATGCATGTGTTTTGTATATATATTAATATGTATATTAGTTTATATATATTATTTATAAGTAATATTTTATATGGTTTTCTTTTGCGTCCGCAGATCTAGGCTTTTATTCTTCAAACATATACATAGTATATATTATTATGATAGTTTACATAGTATATATGTATGCTAGTTTATATGCTACAGCAATTATATATATGTAAGTATGTAATGGTTTTAAAGGTTGTTTATGATATGTTCTTGTATATATAAAGTCATACAAGTTTAATTATTTTACTGGTTATAAGTATAATATATATTGGTTATATAAAAGGTATACAATGTTTTGTTATATGTGTTTGAACCTATGTGTTTATATCCAGACCTACGTTTACAAATCTTAGAAAGAGTATGTTGCAGATTATTGTTATATATTGATTTCTATATATATAGTAATAAATGTTGATATATATAATGTGTTTATACCAGTATTTTTTAACGTGCATAAATATACAAAAGTATGTTTGTTACAAAGTATATATGTATGTGCAGTATACTAGATTTAAAAGAAGTATTGTATATGTTGTGTGCATATAGGTGTTACAGTATATATTCTATAATATATGAGTTTTGTACTCTGTCAGTAAATATTTAGTTGATAAAATATTAGTTCTTATTTTGTTTACATTATATATATTAAAGTATGTTCATGTCAGTTACTAATGTACAGTCTGTATGTGTACTGATTTATATCCATTCGCTTATATATTGTTTGTTTCAAAGTTTATTACTGATTTATATAAGTATTTATTTCAATGTTTATTATGAACATATATATATATATATATATATGTTGATTTTATACTAGATCTCACCTTTCTCTTCCATTGTTTCTTCTTCACTGCTTTTTGGGAATTCAACTTCTGTTTTATATATTATAGTAATACTGATTTTTAAGTAGTTGTATATGTATGGTTATATAAGTAATAAAAGTCGGGTTGTTTTATATATGAATGTGTTTTAAATTTTATATCGATTTTTGAGAAATATTTATAACGAGGTAATATACATTTTGTTTAGGTTTATATCCAACAAATTTTGATTTGTTCTCATCGATTTCTATTATCAGCCTTGATCGTGAAACTCGTGCAAATCTCTCTTTGCTTTGGAAGTCGTGCTTGCAATTCGTAACTCAACTTCATTGTCTATCTCTCTAGCCTCGAAAGGTAAGTAATCACTCACGATTAATGTTCTTTTATTTATTAAATTTGATTTCAATTGAAATGACAATTGAAATATGCTGTTATTAGTTATTTACGTTGTTATATGTATGATGTTGTCTGTATCCGTTCACCTGTGACATCTATCACCATTATCTGTATTTATCACTGATGATATATGCATGTTACTGATTGTTATATTATCATTATATCTGTTATCACTCTGCAAGTTTCTTGTTAGTATAGAATTCACTATGGGTTGAAATGATACATACCCAAACGATCTGTAGAATAGGAGAAAATCGTTATGGGTTGAAATGATAAACCCAAGCGGTTTTCATTGAATTGAACTTGGGATTGCGGGTTGAAATTATATATACCGTTATATATGTATTTAAATTGTGGATTGAAATGATAAATATTCGTATCACTTGACCATAGGATAGAAAATTATATATAGACACCGTTGGTCTATATATAAATAATTTTAAAATGATTTCTATGGTTTTGAAAAGAAATATATGGTTTTAATAAATATTGATTTTAAAGATTTATTAAAGTTGATTTAATAAAGTTGATATATAATATGTTTAAGTATTTATTTAATGTATATATTTTCAAATATAGAGTTTATAATGATTCGGTTTGGAAAGATAAATTTGAAATTGATTTGAAATTATATTTATTTAAGAATTTTACTTAAATAAGTTTGATTTGAAATTATTAAATTTGAGATTTTAAAGCTATGATTTTATAACTTGATTTGGATTAAAAGTGATTTAAATGAATAGTCTCAAATTTACATAAATTGAGATGGGGTATTTAGTTTATTTAAATTTGTAAGTTGGAGTTTATTTAAATGTCATTGAAATGATTAAATAAATATTTCAAAACTAAATGTTAATGAAGTTAAATTGAGATATAAATGGAATTATCAAATTTAGTTTTGGAAATGTGGAATATTTAAAGCATTGAAATATATTGAAATTAAATAGTTTATTTTATGGTTCAAATATGTATTTGAAATCGATGATTTGAAATAGTTTATTGAGAAACTGAATTGAATTGAAATTTGAGGATTTGGGATTGGATTAAATTTAAATTTTGGAATCCGAGTTGATTTTGAATCGATTTGTGAAATTTGAGGAAACTATTTTATTATATAAAGTATTTTAAATTATATTTAAAACTATTTTATATTATTTTATAAACTATTTTATATTATTTTATAAACTATTTTCAATAAAACTATTTTTAATATAACTATTTTTTTATATAAACTATTTTTAATATAACTATTTTTAATATAAACTATTTTAAATATACTAATTGTTTTAATATAAATTGTTTTAACTTATTGCTATTTTATATAAATTATTTTATAACTATTTTATTTTATATACTATTATTAATATCTAAACTTTTTAAAGGAAAGTGTTATGATTTCAAAATGTTATGGTTTCCAAAGTTATGAATTTCAAAGTATTAGGATTTCCAAAGTATTATTATTTCAAATTGTTTTGGAAGTTAATATATTTGAAATGGAAATGATATCGTATTGATATGGTTTTTGAAATGGAAATGATATTTTGGTTTTGAAGTATAAACTATTTTGAAATAACCACGGTGTTATAATAACGATTGGTTGTTAAAGACACCAGGATCGGATATGGGTATACTCTCTGTCGATACCGAAAACCACTTTAACAACTGTGTACGCGGTGGAGATTCCAGAATGAAGTAGGATGGTGGCGACAATCCTATATGAGGTATATACGTGGACACGACTCCCGTGAGTTGGCATAAGGTGGTAAAAACAGGAGCAATCGACGGGCTAATGAGGTAGCACCTCTGATCGGACACACTCCATCGTATGCCATTCTATTACTTGTGATTGATTTGGTGCGCACCCTTGATTCGGGAGTGTGGCTCGAGGTGGGCGATTGCTGCGGCTCTACGTTACCACCGGTCTGGAAGTGTAATTGGTATATCTACCTTGGCATTGCCTAGTTGTGCCGTGTCACCTACTCTAGATGTAACGACCCAGAATTTTGAACAAATTAAATTGAGAATATTTAATTAATTTTAAATATTTGAACGATGATTTAATTTGAATCCCCGATATAACTTTAAAATTTAATCGATTGAATGCTGAATAAAAATTTGAATCTTCAATTTTAAGTTGAAGAAAAATATTTCGAAAGCTTGAAAAATTCGTATTGATAATACTGAAGGTAATTGAAGTTTCAGAATCGAATTTGAAAGTGTTTGTTCAGTTTTGAATTTTATTATTCGAATCGATATTTAAAAATAGCCGTCCGAGGCGCAGTCTCGGAATTCGACGAAACCAGTACCATTGGGTCCGTAATATTGAATTATTATCGGATTTCAGATTTCGTATTTTTTTGAGTTGTTATGTGAGCATACGACACATAAACGCGTTGAATCTTTATCGAATTCAATTTAAATTTAAATATATATTTGGTCAACATCAGCCACCCTAGATATGTATTTAGCAGACCTATTCCCTGAACATCGCGTACCCTTGTCTCCCCTTCTTTTCCTTTTATCACGCAAGAAGAAACAAAATCATCTCGTTCAAAAATAAAAATCTCAGTTCAAAATCAATTCAAAGAAAAACAAAAAAATGGCCGAAGTCTAGTTCTGAAGCAAATTTATGGCGACCTCTGTTTAAAAAATTTCAACTCCCTCTTCAGTTTCGATTTCCTTCCCAGCTCAATTCGATCCAAATCACCTCTCTTCAATCAAAAAAAAAAATGGGCTGCTTCGAAAAATTTAAACACAATTTATACTCGATTTAAAATGGTGAACGAGCAGAGATGCGAAATCAAATTCACATTCGAGGTCAGGGTCGATTTAGGGTTCGCGATGGCTTTGGGTTCGAACTCGAACTCGAGTGGCGCTCGCGAGCAAGGCGGCAGGCGGCGACGTACGCGTTGAGGTCGGCATCAGTCGCGAGTTGCCGCGACATAGTACGGCAGTAATGGGGGAAGACTCGAGCTTTATGGCGATATACGCGATGGCAGCAGGGGCGATCGAGGTCATGGGGGTTGGCGATTCTCATTGTTGAGTTACGATTTGTTGTGAGTACTCAATGGTGAGGCAGTGCTGGTCTGGGGCCAAACTTTGGGTATGGCTTCTTTGTCTGTTTTTAAATTTTGAATTTTAATTCGAAAGGAAATGGATTTGAAAAAGAAAAAAATTCACCCACTGTAACTTACTGATTATTTTAAAATATGAAATATATGAAAGATGTTGTGAAATTTACAGTAAAGATATAAAATTCTTCTTTTAAATTTAAGGGTGATAAATATGTCACAAACAGAAATTTTATCTATAACAGTATTTGTATTAGTACTAGTATGTGTTTGTAGTTTAATTTTAAAAATAAATGAAAATTTAACTATTCAGTTGATTTGAATATTAATAGATGGTATAAAATGTTTATACTAGGTCAAAATCTGTAAAGAACGAGCTGGAATAAAAATGGATTGCAAATAAAAGATAAGGTGAGATCTTCTCACTCAAAAATTGAAAAGTGGAATTTTCAGTTATTTATTGATTGATTTGATTGCTATTGGATGTGATATTAGATATAGTAGGATATATCTATATATATAGCAATATATACATATTGGCATATGTATATATTGGATTGATTGATTTCCCGCCTCGTATAGCGGATGAGACCCTATTGCGCCGTTAGTAAGCGGATATTTTTATAAAACCCATATACCGTGATATTCCACCTCGAAGTGGAATTGGTATTGTGCTAACGTCTGTGGATGCAGGGAAACAGGTTGGAGGGATCCAACTGGATTCCTCACCAGTATTTATTTATTTACAGATATTGATGTATATTCTGTTATCATATGTTGATATATGATGTTTGATGTTGTGATTGACTAATTGGTGCTGTTGCATCATCGGATTCAAGTTTTGAAGTTTAAAAATAACAACTTTTACTTTAAAAGGATTTTAAAGTGATTTTTGAAAATATACGTTTTATGGAATTTTTGAATTGATTTATAAACGTTAAGATTTTAAAGTTATTAAAGTTAAGATTTTGTGAATTTTAACCAAAAAGTAAATTCTTTTGAAATAAATAGTTAAGAAATTTATAAAATGGTTTTAATTGGGAATTTTGAATTTTTAAAACGATGTATATAAAAGATGTACAAAAATTGATATTTATAACTTTAAAATGTTAGTATTATAAAACAAGTTTTTATAAGCGTTAAAAATGAATTTTTAAGAATTTATAAATAAATGGAATTTATAAATTATGAACTTATAAATGGAAATGATTTGGTAAAATAAAGGAATTATAAGTATTTAACTTATAATTATGGATTGTTGGTATAAGATTTGAGTTATGAATCGAATTGTTAATAAAGGAGATTTATTAAATTGAAGTTGTTATAAAATGGAAATAGAATTTACAAACGTTGTTTTTATAAATTCGAAAATAAATCAAATTTGATTGATTTTAAATATAGAGATTATTAAGGGAATTTTATCCACGATTTTGGACAGTGGATAATTCTTGAAATGAATGTGTAGAAAATATTGAAATTTGGTTATTGAAGTATATTCATGATTTTGGACAGTGAATATATTATTGAAAAAAAAATAGTTATGTTTGGGAAAGCGATATTATAAATGAAGTTAATTGTTTTAAAAAATGTTTTAAAACGTGTGAACTATCGAATACATAGATTTCAACATTTATTGTTGAAATGGACGTTTTCGAGAAATATAAGGAAATGGTGGACTATAACATTGTTGTTATAGTAAATGATTTCCGAAAGGAAATGTTTATATAGTATTGGGATTTACATATCTATCTTAAATTTCGAATCCCTATACTAGTGATTTTGAGTCGTCGTAACGATGTTTTACGTAACATTCATTTTGACTCAAATAAATGTGCTTAAGAGAATGATTTCCTTAAAGAATGAAATGTATACTTAATTTTGATTTAAGTATAACGAATATTTTCAAATGTTGAAAATAAATAGATTTGTGAATTACTTATTATTAAATAAGTATGGGAATGTTTTCCAAAATGAAATGAAACGTTTTGAGATTTTATCTTCTTAAAGATAAAATGAAATTGAATATTTGAAATCGATTTGAAAATCGTATATCAGTAGATATTTTGAAAATATAAATTCACTATGGAATTTATAAAGGAAAGGGAAACTGTTTAGAAAAATAAACGTTGATTTATTTTTGAAGTGTGGAAATTTTATATCTAGTAAAGATATTTTTGAAGATGAAATAATTTGGAAAATTATTTGGAATCTGATGATGTTGCGCATCTTTATTGATAGTTAAATAACCAACTATCAATAATTACCTTTAGATAGGTATTTGTTGTGAATTGGATGAATTTGAATGCCACACTTATATTTGAATAATCGCTCACTATTCGGGTTAGCCGGGAAAGGACCATGGGGTCGTATAACCCATTCCGAATATGTGATACGTCGTTATGAATTGAATTTGAAGACCGGTGTTGAAGACCGGATATTTTTGAAAACGGAAGGATCACCGTCGAGTTACTCTACATCGGTTGATCTCCGATTTAGAGGTTTTATCACCCTTAGTGACGGGAAGTCCGGACGTGATTAGGAAATTATCCGGATATGCAAGGGCTTCGTGAGAAGTGCCTTCGGTTCTGTTCGATCCCGGAACAGACTTGTATGGATTGTATGTCTGACGTTACAGATTGAGATATAAAGCTGATTTCTTTCAAATACATTTCTGTTGGTGGCGGAGAATTTATTCTCTTAGCTTAACACCCTTCTCTGAGACGTACGAGCTCAGAGGTTATGTAGTTGAAATTTATCAGCGATATACTCCCAATTTGGTAACGTGGCATACTGAGTGTTGCTGTGAAATGATCAGTGTTTGATCATTTGCGATATGATCATTTGTTTGATCTTATATCTTTATGATCATAGGTTGATCATTTGTTTGACCCAAGGCATGGCTTTGTGAACAAAGCGTAGCTTTGTGGACGAGACTTCGTCGAGCCTCACACCCCGGAAATGGTCGAAACAGGAAGGATGCAGCAAGGTTCTAGGGAGTAGCGCCCCTTAGTGTATGTCATTCCTTCTGGATAGAGGTGGTATCATGGTATGGAGCCCAGATACTTAACCTATGTGGTTGCTGCATTATTATCTATGTGGTTTGTTGGAAATCGGGGATCCTCGGGAAGATCGGTTATGATCGGGGGATGACATACGCGTGTCAGTAGTTACCTATTTTTGCAGAGGTAACCCGGCCTTGTGTTGGCAGAGATCCGGTTAGGTTCTCGGGTCGTCTATTCCAGGGACGTACCCATCGTGGATAGAAAGTTCCTTAGCCTGACCATTTGTTGGAAATCCAAAGAAACAATACGAGCCTTGTACGGTTTTAGTTGTAGAACTTGCCATCTAATATGGCAGCTATAGCAAGCATACTATAATGGTACCTATGCTGGCTAAGATTTATATTGTACTTTCGAAATGTTTTCTACACTATGCACTAATAATAATATCAAAAATGATTTGATTTTGCGTAGTAAGCATCTTTGACTATCATAAGAAGAAATCTCCTCCAATTCTGCGTTTTCATTGTGTGTGTGGCGGGAGGTCTTATGGTAGTTTCATTTTCCAAAACCATTGCGAATTTGTTTTATTTTCTTTGTGAAAGAATAACTGTTTTACGATCTCACACCAGTCACCATGACTGACTCGGAGTTTATTGTTCCCTTCTAAACTCTGGGTGCCCATCAATTTCCACACGGGCAGCCTAGAGTTATGTATATCAGGATATTCTGGAGCTTTGGAGATAAGCTAGATGACGAGACGTAGTATTTGTATCTGATATTATTTATTCCGCTGTGTATTCTGTATGAGGACAAGTTTATAAAACTGTCCATTGATGTATATTGACTCTGATTGATGTTTGTATGAACTGATATAGTTCTTTGTTTTAAAAGACTAGTAATTATCTATTATATGTTGTTCCGCTGCGATATGTGAGATTCTGATATTGTTTTCTGTTCTGATGTTGTTCTGTTGTTCTTCTTTCTTCCTCTTTTCTTCTATCTCTCTTCTTCTTCTGTTTTCTTCTTCTTCTGCCTTTTTCTTCTTTCTTAAACCATCACTATTGGAGTTTCCGGCACTCGATTGCTCGGCAGTCGATAAAGTGAGTATCGATGTCGAATTTTCGAAAGTCGAAAATTTTGGTATGTGACAAAGTGGTATCAGAGCATATGGTTAAGCGACAACCCTGCTCTGTTGGGTGTAACTCATTAGAGATAGAGTCAGTAGTACTCTAGAATGAGTTTGAGTGTAATAATAGATACGAGTGCGTATTTGTTAGTGAATATAAAATTGTTTTGTATTGTGTTGACTTATCGGTTGATTGTTTATGGATTCTGGTCGGTGCAGTCTAGCTAACTGTGTTGATAGGAGTTTCTAAACTCTAAACAAGATAAACCGACACAGTATTGCTTTAAATAGGGTGAATGAAATAATTTTACCCAAAACTATTTTGTATAGAAAAGAAACGATTTTCTATGAATTATCATAGTATATGGATGCTTGTTTGTTAGGAAAGTGATAATGTTGAAATGTTATCATTATTAGTTGGAATTGAATAAGAAATTGAAATTGTAACTCCAAAGTTAAGAAATAAATCCATATACAAATGAAATTTGAGAATATAAATTATAAATGTGATTTGTAATGTGAAATGGAATTCCAGAGAGGTTTTTGGAAATGTTTTGAAAAGAATTTGAAAATTTTGGGAAATTGGAAAGTTAAATCATTTTTAGAGTTGAAAATGAATTTCAAAGGTTTGAAAAGTATTTTAGAGAGATAAAAGCTCTAAACTCTTTTCGGTCGCTGGAAAATAATTCTGATGATGATCGCGACATCACCGGTGTTCATTTTCGGGTTTCCAATAGAGGAATTGCTGCCAAATTGTTTTAAATGGAAGTTGTTTGGAAAATTTGGGTTATGTTTTGGAAATTCAAAAGGATAATTTGAATTGTTTTCAAAAAATGATTTTGAAATGTTGGTAAACTCTGGAAGGCTATGTTAACGATAAAAGGTGAACGCTAACACCCGGTGTGTGTAATAGAATCGTGAAAGCACCACCCGTGTGACGGGAATAGAATTTAAGCAGTAAAAGACAGCAATTTATAGTGGTTCGGCTTGAGATTAATTCTACGTCCACTTTGAATTTCTTTATTACTGAATTCGGTTACAAATCGATACAAATCTCTTATCACAACAGTACAACTTGATCAAAAGAAACAATCTTGACTACTAGCTCAATCTTCGTCGATGGAATTCGATGAATCCATGTTGGATGTAGGGAATTATCTCTTGAAGATTGTTGTAGCGCCTTGAATGTTTGAGAATCTTTGATTGCTGGTGGAATGGAGACTTCGACAGAGTAACGACGCTTGAAGAAATGATTTGGCAAAAGTCCTTTTCATGTTGGAAGTGATGTCCTATTTATAGGAGCTGATTTCTGGGCAGGAAATTTGCCTAAGTCTTAGGTCGCGTGCGACCTTAGTTAAGTCGTAGGTCGCGAGCGACCTAAGCTAGGTCGCTGTCCCCTTGCGGCTTCAGAAGTTAGCTGGTAAAGCTGTATTTGGCTTCATTTGATCAAGTAGTAGGTCACAAGCGAGTTAAAGAATAGCTGTGGGAGCTCTAGGTCGTAGGGCGCTGAACATGCTTTAACAGTTAGGTCGCTAACCTCTTTAGGTCGTCAAGTCCCTTAGGTCGCTAACTACCTTAGGTTGTTAAGTCCTTTAGGTCGCTAGCTACCTTAGGTCGTTGAGTCCCATAGGTCGCAATCCTTTCTGTTGCTAGGTCGCGAGCCCTTCTGGATCTTAGGTCGCGAGCCCTTCCGGATCTTAGATCGCGAGCCCTTCTGGATCTTAGGTCGCGGAGCTTTCCTGTAGCCTTAGGTCGCAAGGTCTTCTGTTCTTAGGTCGCGAGCCCTTCTGGATCTTAGGTCGCAGAGCTTTCCTGTAGCATTAGGTCGCAAGGTCTTCTGTTCTTAGGTCGCGAGCCCTTCTGGATCTTAGGTCGCGGAGCTTTCCTGTAGCCTTAGGTCGCGAGGTCTTCTCCTAAGTCGCTGAGTTCTCTAGGTCGTGAACTCTTCTTAGGTCGCTAAGTTCTTTGTCGCTGAGATAAAAGGATTAACATTTGCCCCTCGAGGCATATGACTATGCCATAGGTCGTATGCTTCGATTCACTCTTGCTAAGTCGCAAACGACCTAGAACTTTGCGTGCCTGTTCGCCTTCCATTCTCATCTTCATATAAATTGGCTAGGTCGCTCCTTCTTCCTCACCCTACTGTCTTGAGCCTCCATCGCCATTAACAGTTTTTCGAGCTTCCAGAGACAAATTTGACCCAATCAGCCAACGATTCTTCCTCGCCGATCATAATTCGTAAGTGGATCAGCTTCTAATCATCTATAATCATCACTTGATCACGAATCGCTGTTACCTGTCCCAAGCTTAATCTTGCGCATTGTGCTTTCTGAACGGTTGTTCCAACTGACTTTCGTTCGTCATTTGATGTGTCGTGGTGATTTGCGATCATACGAAAGTTTTTACTACAGTTCTGTGGGGTTTGCTATTGATTTGCTAGTTAATCGGTGGTACATTGAGGTAGGTTGAAGGGGAAGATGAATTTTTTCTGATTTGGAGGTATTGGGTTATTGGATCCAGTATGACATTGCTTGGAGAGGAAGTCGCCAGCCTACCAGATTTGAACGACCTAGGAGTTAGGTCGCGTGGGAAAGCTTAGCGACTTAAGCTTTTGCGATCTGACAACATTTGCGACCTAGAGAGTTCTCAACCTTAAACAATTGTGCACGACCTAGGACTTAGAGAAAATTGCCCCACCTTAATCCATTCGGTTGCAACGTGCGACCTACAGAAAACCTGAATTATAATAGGTCGCTGAACGACCTAATACTTAGACAATTTCTCACAGTCTTGAACTTTTAACCTGATCAACATAGCATAAGAACACTGCAACCTGTGTTAGGTCGTAAGCGACCTAACACTTAGAACTTTGAACAGCTTTTGACTGATTTTTTGAATTTGGATTCGAATTGTTTTGGACTTTGTACTTCTTTTCAGATTGCCTTAACTTTAACGCTGATAACCTGTTTAAAAGCAATATTCACAGGAAAATGGGACGAATATACTGCCATTGATAGCCCACATCGAACGACAGATTAGTTGACAAAGAACATCAAACTCAAATGAACTTCGTGAATGAAATGCTGTGAATTAACAAATTTAAGTGAAGTATCAAAGAAAAATTGAAATGATCAACTAAAGCTGATTCATCTACATCAACACAACACTGTTTTTGGACTTAAGACATCAAGCCCTTAAACTTTATAATCGACAAGTATCAATTAATTTAGTTTCATTTACATTTGCTTGTTATTGCATTAGTTTTGCACGACACTTCACTCTTTTTTAGGAAACGTGCACCTCAATATTTGATCGTCCAGTTCCTTATGTAGAATGGAATCTCAACAGGAAGACTTGGAAACAGCTGGAGAAGGTTTTCCAATTGCTACTCCATTAAATGATCCTCCGGAAAGGACTCCTACCACTTTGAGTCATAAAGTCTTCCGACAATTGTGCATCCAATTTGGCATTGCCGAAACAGATGCTTTACTTCCTGGGCCAAGCGACATTGCTAACAGGCCGCCTCTTGGCTTTGTTGCTGTGAACCGGCAGATGTGTTCGAGTGGAGCCATTCCCCCATTTAACGACTGTCTTCGAGAACTTCTCCTTCGGCTAATTATTTCTCCCTTTCAACTACACCCTAATGGATACTCCATCCTGCTGGGATTGTGTGTGCTTTTCAGGAGAACATTGGACCGTTTTCCCACTTTTGCAGAAATTCGCTTCTTGTGCACATTTGCAAAGAACAAAGACCATCCCTCTATCATACTTGTGAGGGGTGCGAGGAACCGTAAACTAATCCTGGACTTGCCCGAAAGCGCCCATGGATTCTTGACTCAATTCTTTTATGTCCGCTGTCCTCCGGGATTTTATGCCATCTGGAGGGTCGGAAGTATGATTGCCTCTCTCTGATTTATTTTTCTAGACTTTTCAGAGTTCAAACTATCAAACGCTTAACTCCATTCTTTCTTTTTGCAGCACTTCCTCCTCCACTTCGAGATATCAGTCACAAATCGATTTTAGATACTCTAAGTGTCGTTGATGTTGAAGAGAGAAGTGCCAAATTCTTACTGAAAGATGAATTTCTGCACCAGTTTGGTCTTTTACATCCTTCTAGATCGACTCAAATTCATGAAATCTCTGGTTCTGACGCGGAAACGTTAGCTGTTTCAGGTTCCCAAGCAGAGGCCTCGAATGCCCCAGCTTTTGTAGAAGAAACTGCATCAGAAGCACCCGTCGTGGAGGCTGCTTTGATAAAATGTTCCGCGTCTACCGATGTTGTAGGGTCAGTTAACAAGTCGGCACTTGCCCCAATTATTGAGGAGGAAGAAAATCCTCGAATTTCTGAAAAATCAATTGATACGGAAGTTGAAAAAGAGAAGTCTGCTGAACACCTGGGTGATGACACCTTTGATGGCTTGAGCGATATCATGATAACTTCTCAAGAGCTTTTCGGGGATAACAATCCAAAAACGACTTCTCCCGTTGTCGAGGCGACTTCCACCTTTAAACAAACTCAGACGCCTACTACGCCAGTCGTCTCTGTTTCCACACTAAAGCGTGGTCTGTAGTTTGACGCATGTAGTTTGCACGCCACACACACTTAGGATTTTTCAGCACTTATAAGCATTTATCCTCTTTCTCCTGGAAATTTCTAAACTTTACTCCTTTTCTGTTTTCAGGTTCTCCAATGGGACGTACAGGTTCATACTATGACTCATTCAAGTACCGTGGAGGCCGCGGATCCTATGACTTTAGGATGTACCTTGATACCCCAAAAGAAACAGATGAGGAGAGGGCTCGAAGGAAAGCCCAGGAGAAGCGGGATTACGATCAGCGGCAAAGAAGGAAAGATGCCGAGCGATATGACTCTTCGCATAGAAGTGACTACTCTCATAAGCGGAAGTCTTACGATGATAAGGGAAAAACTCAGATTGCTGACGAACCGAGCAAGCGATCTAAGCCGATTGACACGTCTGAAATTTCTGAAAAGACTGACGCTCCCATTTCTTCCGATATTCTGGCCAGCTCTCCTCCTCTGAAGAAATCTGACATTCAGACTATCATTAACAGACCACAATATCAAGTCAAAGACGCCCCCCCAACACTTCAGAGCCGTTTTCCGAATTGGTGCCTAAAAGGGGTGCACTTTGACTTGGACTTAGTTCCGATTGATAAGCAAGACATGCTTAGCAGTCTTGACGCAGTCAGGCTTAATATCGAGAGGATGTCGCAGTGGCAGAAGCTCGTTGACGAACTCCAAAGAGTCAATCGTGCAAACCTTGAAGCGATGCTGACTATGGAAAACGACAGGGCGGAGTGGGACAAAATTTGCAAACAGCATAATGTCGAGATGGCAAGTATTGCTGATGGTTATGCAAAACTTGAGTCCGAGGTTAAACAACTTAAGGAAGATCTTGCCTCTTCTTCTGCATCTCATACTCAAAAAAAGAAGTCTTTCAAAAACAAGTGCGGGATGCACATGCTGCACAGAGAGATGTCGAAATGAAGCTTGCCGCTGAACAGCATATTACTGAGAAATATCGCACAGAAAACACCGATCTGCGGGAAAAAGTCACCTCCCAGAACGTAGAGATTGAGTTACTAAAGTCTCGACTCGCTAAAGCTGAGGCAGAGCGTGATGAGGCTACCGCTGGTCGGGTTGCTGCCGTTGCCGAAAAGGAAGCGGCTGAGCAATCACACGAGGCGACGAAAGCAGACATCAACTCTACCTTATTCGACTTTTATTTACACAGCGTTCTGGGTCGTGGGAGCCTCTCTTTTCTTGGCCCCGATTATGAAATTACTTTGGCTGAAGTGTGGGAAGTCGCAATGGATATGCTTGGCGGGGCCGGCTATGATGAGTCGGAACTTGAGGAGCGCTATCTCGATGATGAGGCTCGTGCCGCTCTTGTTAAGGGGAAGGAGCAGCTTGCTAAAGTACGAGCTGAATCAACGGGAGGAGAGCCTCCAAAGGTAGAAGCTCCTTTAACTGCCCCCATTCATACTTCTGCCTCAGCTGACGTTAATATTATGGATTCCGGCTCTCATTCTTCCCATTCAGCTAAAGTTGCCCAAGAAACTACGACCACTCCTGCTGAGGATGAGACACCAGACGATATTGAAGCCGAGAAATTTGAGATTGATCTTGCAAAGCCAACTCCTCCAGGTAATTTTGGCGTCATCCCGGGCCCAACGAACCAGTTGTTTGATTTAACCGAATTCGATGACCTTCTTTCTTGTTACTTAAATTTTGGTGAACCGATACCTTCTCTATTTCCGGAAGATGTTGATTTTAACTTCTTTTCTTCTACAGCGGAGGCACCAAACACTGCGCAAGTTTCCACTCCTTCAGTTGCCGTCCCTTCATCTTTACAGGTTACTCCTCCTTCTGCTTCCCAGCCGGGATCACAGGCAGAGAAAATCGAAGCCCTTCAAGGCCTAGATGACCCGGCAGCTTCGCAGGAACAGAAGGCGGAGGACCTTGAAGACGTCGAGAAGACCCCGGAGTAGTCCCTTGATGATGACACGAAGCTTTCAACACTGCTTGCTACTCCGGGGAGCGAATCTTCTTCAAAGAGGAAGGGGAAGCATGGCATAAGGAAGAAGAAGAGAAGTGCTTCAACTGGGGAGGAAGCAGAAGTTGATCCAGCCGCGCCTCTTTCTCCTTCTGCCCCGACCCGTCCACAACGACTCCAAAAACTAATCATTAGGCCGGGGAAAGGATCCAAAGGTGGCGAGAAGAAGGGATAACAAGCTAGATTTTTTACTCCTTATTTTTGCTTTTTGCATGTATCGACCGGGGATTGTGCAGGTACCGGTCCCTGCTTTTGCTTTTTGAGATATCTGCACATGTAAAGAATTTTCATAGTACTAAATAAAACAATTATTTCACTTGTACAAACTCTTGTGTATGTGAGAATGATCTGTCTTTTATTTTTAGTGTAGAACAAACGATTCTTCTTACTTGTGCAACCTTTTCGTCTACGTTTGAGAATGCATTTATTCCACATCATCTATTTTTCATGATATTGTGATGAACTCGCGGTATGTTGCTTGTATATTACTTTGTTCATGTAACTGAATCGTATAGTATTGTCCCCGTACCGCAAGTGCATTGCAATATTCTTAGCTTTTTTCAAGACTGATACTCTTATTCCAGAGAATAACTATTCCACTTTTAAGGGAAGAATCATTCTGCTTTTAATAAAGTATATCTCGTCTTTCGAGAAGTTTTTACTTTCTATTTCCTTCTGAAGAACACTTCAACTTTTAGGGATGATCACTTTTATTTGTTAAAAGCGAATTTTCCCACGCAGTGAAATGAGCTTCCGAAGAAGGTTTTGACTTTGTGCCCCAGCAAGGGGCCTTTTTTTGGTACTTCAAGCAAGGTGAAGTGTGCCTCTGAAGAGGTTTTTGAAGAGAAACGATTTTGGTCTCCGAAGAGAAGCAATTTTGGTATTTCAACTCTGATGAAGTGTGCCTCCGAAGAGGGCTTTTTTTTATTTTATGCTTCAAGCATGGTGAAGCGTGCCTCCGAAGATGGCTTGTGCCTCCGAAGAGGGCTTGTGCCTCCGAAAAGGGCTTTTGATTTTGTGCTTCAAGCATGGTGAAGCGTGCCTCCGAAGAGGGCTTGTGCCTCCGAAGAGGGCTTGTGCCTCCGAAGATGGCTTGTGCCTTCGAGGAGGGCTTGTGCCTCCGAAGAGGGCTTGTGATTGCCTGGAAGTTACTTTCTCATGGTCAGAGGGGTCTACGGGGTGAACGCAAGTTGCTTGATTAGATGTTTGCTTGCACAAACGATCGCAATTAACTAACAAGGTGCCCCTTTTGTAGTCCCACCGATCTTTTTGATTGAGGAAAGCACTCCCATTTATTGGCGTGCCTCGTTAGAGGGCTTTGGTCGGTTGGTGTGCCGGGTAGGTTGCGTCTCAGGGGCGAGTGGATCCACGGGACGGACGTAAGCTATCTGATCGGATGCATCACGACCAGTTAGCGAGGGTCCTGTTACTTCCGCTTGGGAAGGCGTCCCTTTGGTGGATCTTCTGGCCTTCCTGTTGAGAGGCATACCTCCCTTTGTCTGCTTCTTTATTTGCTTGGCAACTTTCTTTCATCATCTGCCCATTAGCGATTTTCTCATTATCTTTCCCAAGCACATCTTCTTTCCTTTCACAAGTAAATTGCTTTATCCGAAGGAGTGGACTTCACTGTTGAATGACTTCACGAGACGAACACGAGTTATCTAGTTGGATGTCTATTCATAACGACAATCTCAACTAGTGAACACAGGTTCGTCACGGTGGAGTTGCCAACTTTTATGTGAAGTTTTCCTTGCATAGGATTTGAGTTTGGAATGTTTGTCGCTTGGTTTTCATGTAATAGCTGATTTATAGAGGTCGCTTAGCTTTGTGACGAGCAAGCATTGTTTTGATGTCCTGCAATTTTGAATCGACATTTTAGCAATACATTTAAAGTATTTATATATCGAAATAAAACAGGCATTATTAAATAGTAAAGAACACAAGATTTATAGTGGTTCGGCCAAGAATCGGGCCTACATCCACTTTATAGCTTTCATTCATTCACACTGATTTACAATTTCTTACAACACAACTGACACATTCATCATTATTTTACAATTTTGAACCAAGCTTTTTCTTTCAAGTAAAATAAGGACGTAAGTGGTTGCTGTTCCAGGCTCTCGGAATTGGATCTCCTTCAACAGTTATGAGTTTGAAAGTGCCATCAAGAAGTTTAGTGCCTACGACATATGGTCCTTCCCAGTTTGGCCCAAACACACCAGTTGCTGTCATGATCCTTTTCAAAACCAAGTCTCCGATCTCAAAGCTGCGTTGGCGAACCTTAGAGTTGAAATGCCTGGCAATTCTCTGCTGATGAGCTGAAACTCTGAGCCTAGCTTCTTCTCTTTTCTCATCAAGAAAATCAAGTGCTTCAAGCTGTAGTTTCTCATTTTCAGCTTCGCTGAAATAAACTCTTCTATGTGAAGGAACTTCTACTTCCACTGGAATCATTGCCTCTGATCCGTATGCCAGTGAAAATGGAGTGTGCCCAGTCGCAGTTTTGTGAGTAGTTCTGTACGCCCATAGTGCTAATGGAAGTTTATCAACCCAACCACCTTTTGCTTTTTCGAGCTGCTTTTTGATAGTTGACTTGATGATCTTATTAACTGCTTCCACTTGCCCATTTGCCTGCGGATGAGCCACTGCTGAGAAGCTTTTTCGAATTCTGAACCGTTTGCAAAAATCCTAGAATTCTTCACTTTCAAACTGAGTACCGTTGTCTGTGATTATTTTCTGTGGCACACCATATCTGCAAATGATATTCTTCGTTACAAAATTTATCATCTTCTTAGAAGTGATAGTGGCCAAAGGTTCAGCTTCAGCCCATTTGGTGAAATAATCAACGGCAACAATAGCATATTTAATCCCTGATTTAGCGATCGGTAATGGTCCAATTAGGTCTATTCCCCAAATGGAAAATGGCCATGGGCTGACCATTTGTGTGAGTTCGGTGGAAGGTGCTCTTGGGATTTTTGCAAATCTTTGGCATTTGTCACACTTCCTGGAGTAAGCTGCAGCATCTCGATTAATATCCGGCCAGAAATACCCATACCGGAGAATTTTCTTCGCAAGTGTTTGACCACCTGAATGGTCTCCACATTCTCCTCCGTGCACCTCTGCTAAGATTGTCTTGGCTTCTTCCTTAGTTACACATCGGAGTAGTGGGATTGAAAATCCCCGCCTGTATAATCGGCCATCTTGAATTATATACCTTGACGCTTTTCTCAATAATTTTCGACGTTCCTTAGAACTTTCTGGCAGGGAACCACTGAGTAAGTATTCTTTGATTGGAGTCATCCATGATTCATGCTCTTGAGACGTAGTCATAATCCAATCAACATCCATTTCATCAATGCTTGGAGCTGACAGAACTTCTACAGGAACTAATCCCAGTAATTGAGCTTCTCCGGAACTTGAGTACTTTGCTAAAGAATCCGCCTTCATATTTTCCTCTCGGAGTATGTGGCTTATTGAGTAGTGATCTAAATCATTGAGGAGCTCGGAAGTTTTTGCCAAATATGCAGGCAAATTTCCTCCTTTGGCTTGAAATTCTTTCTTCACCTGGCAAACAATAAGCTGAGAATCGTTGAAAATCTGTATCAGTTTGATGTTTAGTTCCTTGGCGATTTTTAAACCGGCAATAAGGGCTTCATATTCTGCTTCATTGTTTGTCGAAGGGAATTCTAGTCTCAATGCATAACATAGTGAGCGTCCTTCGGGAGTTTCAAGCACAACTCCTGCCCCAGAACAATAATCATTTCTTGAGCCATCAACATACAACTTCCACTGTATCGGAATGCAGTCAGTTGTTTCTTCCTTGATGTCACCTTTGTCAGTGGACTCTGCAATGAAATCTGCTAAAGCTTGTCCGTTAATTGCTCTTCGGGGATGGTAAGTGATGTCATATTGGCTGAGTTCTATGTTCCACTTCAAGAGACGACCCGAAGTTTCAGGACGATACAGGACCTGCTTTAGAGGTTGATCAGTCAGGACCTTGATAGGATGAGATTGAAAATAGGGCCTCAGCTTCCTGGAAGCGATTAACAAACAATAAGCAAGCTTTTCTATCTTTGAATAGTTCATCTCTGCCCCAGTGAACCGTTTGCTGATGTAGTAGACTGGACGTTGTATTTTCATATCTTCTCGTACGAGTGCTGCACTTAGAGCATGGGATGAAATTGCTAAATAGATGAAGTGGTCTTCACCATCACTAGGCTTTGAAAGGACCGGAGGAGTTCTCATATGATGAATTAGTTGATCAAAAGCATTCTGACAATCGGGAGTCCATTCAAAAATTTTCTTTCCTTTCTTTAAAGCATCAAAGAAAGGAATGCATTTGTCTGTGGCCTTGGAGATGAAGCGACTAAGAGCGGCAACTTTTCCATTGAGACTTTGCAGTTCTCTCTTTGTTCTAGGGGCTTTAACTTCTCTCAGAGCTGTGATTTGAGCGGGATTGGCCTCAATACCCCTAGCGCTTACGATGTAACCCAGGAATTTCCCAGACTCTACCCCGAATGAACATTTCAATGGGTTGAGCTTCATTCCATACTTTCGAAGAATTGTAAACATCTCCTCCAAGTGTCCCATGTGATCTACAGCTTTCTTTGATTTTACCAACATGTCGTCGACATAAACTTCCATGGTTTTACCAATCTGAGGCTTGAACATTGCATTGACCAGTCTTTGGTAGGTTGCCCCAGCATTTTTCAATCCGAAAGGCATAACTTTGTAGCAGTAGAGACCCACATCTGTGATAAAGCTTGTGTCTTCCTGATCTGGCTCATTCATCATAATCTGATTGTATCCGGAGTAGGCATCCATAAAAGACAACAACTCATGTCCAGCCGTCCCATCTACCAGTTGATCGATTCTAGGCAACGGGAAGCAGTCTTTGGGGCAGGCTCTGTTTAGATCTGAGAAATCAATGCATACTCTCCACTATCCATTTGCCTTCTTAACCAGTACCGGATTTGAAACCCAATTTGGATAAGTGGATTCTTTGATGAAATTATTCTCCATGAGACCATCTACTTCTTCCTTTAAAGCTGCTGACCTCTCTGGACCTTGAGTTCTTCGTTTCTGTTTTACTGGTGTGAATTTCGGATCGACATTCAGAGTGTGAACAGCAATTGTTGGAGAGATTCCACACATATCAGCATGACACCAAGCGAACACGTCCAAAATTGATTTTAGAAATGATATCAGTGTGTTTTGAACTGTTGTACTCAGTTGCGAACCCACATTAAGTACTTTGTTTGGGTCTTTGGAGTCGACAGGTATTGGTACCGTAACTTCCACGGACACCACTCTATTCTCCTCTGCACTGGATTTTCTGGGGTCCATTTCTCGCCTTGCACCACTATGCTCACCAGTGCAGGGACCACCCTGTATTTGCTACAAGGTTGGGTTTTTGATGCGGAGGGGAGCTGCCGCACCTTTACCCATTTCTCTCTTTATGGCTTCTCGAAACTCTATAAGATAACATTCGCGTCCAGCATTTTGATCTCCCTTGATGACACCAACACCATTTTCTATAGGGAACTTCATAGTTAGGCACCACGGGGCCAAAATGGCCTTGAATGCAGCTAGAGTTGGCCTGCCTAGGAAAGCATTGTAGGCAGAAAATCCATCGACAATTACAAAGGTTTGCTTACGAACTACTCTTTTCTGCCCTTCCCCAAGTTCCACAAACAACTCGACAGTTCCGATTGGTTGCTGTGGTTCCCCAGTGAAACCAACAATCTTTTGTGACGAAGCTTGAACGTCGGTCATCGGGATCTTCATCTGGTCAAATGTTTTCTTGAAGAGTATATTGCAGGAAGCACCGCAATCAATGAGCACTCGTCTTACTATTGCCGGTCCAATTCCTGCAGAGATAACCAAGGGATCTATGGTGGGAGCCTCAACACCAATAGAATCCCTAGCTTTGAACATAATATCATCATCTGAAATCTTTTGCTGTTTCAGGGGCGCAACATTTTCTAGAGCAAAAACATCTTCCTCAGCTGGGATGTATTTTAAAGCATGAACATATCGTTCCATCTCACCCCAGCTTCTGCCCGCTGGGTGTGGACCCCCCGTAATCACATTGATAACGGGCCTCTCAGATTCTTGTGCCGCAGTACCTTTACCTGAACCTGATGGTTGAGTAGGGAGTTGCTGCCCCTGAGTTGACGAAGATGGGTCACTTCTGTTTTTCTTGACATACTGTTGCAGCTTGTTTTCCCTCAACAATTCTTCAATTAAGCTCTTTAAGTGGCGACAGTCATTGGTATCATGACCGGGTTGGTTGTGAAAACGGCAGAACTTTCCATTTCTCATAGCGCCCTTTCCCGGTTTTATCTCTGCCGGTTTAGGATAATCCACAGCATCTTTGGTGGCGAAGAAGATATTTTCCAGAGTGTCGGTCAATGGAGTGAAATCTGAGGGTTTGAAGAAGCGAGGTTTCTTTGTATCCTTTTGTTTCTTCCCCTCGTGATTTTCCCTTTTCTGACCTCCGGAATCTTTCTTTTCCGAAGCGGCAGTATTATTTTCCACCTTTGCTGCCACCACCTTCATCGATGCTGGAAGATTTTCCAAGCGTATGAATTCATCAGCTTTCTTGTAGAATTTCTCGAGGGAATTTGGCTCTTTCATCTTCAGCCATTTTCCAAATTCGCTTGATTTGTCGATAGCACGCATCAAATAGGTCAAGATCATCCGTGGCTCTGCGTTATCAACTTCTGCCAGAGCTATATTGAAACGGTTCAGGAATGATTTAATAGGTTCTCCCGGATTCTGTTCAAGACTGGACAATGACATTATGTCCTTTGCCTTTGAAGCGTATAGCCTGAATTGCTCTTTGAACTTTCGGGTCAGATCGGAAAACTGATCAACTGATCGGATAGGAAGCTTGGTAAACCAGAGGAGTGCCACTCCTTCCAAATATACTGAGAAATACCGGCACTTAATTTCATCAGTTGCCCTTGCGCCGGTCATGTGCCAGTCGTATTTATACAAGAACTGATTTGGATCACTTGTTCCCCGATAAGCAGGAATGGTGGGGGGAACAAACTTTCTAGGAAATTCAGCTTTTAGAATCTTCTCGGTAAACAGAGTTCTACTTGGTGCGAATTCCCATTCACTCTCATCTTCATCCCTCTGCATGCTCTCCTTCATTATTTGCTTGATCATGCCAGAAAGATATTCCTCGTTGTTCAAAGATTTGGCGGAATAGACCTCGGCCATTTTCTCAGAAGTCTGTCCGGGCAGATGTTCGCGGAAAATCGGCGATGGCCTCGATCCTTCAGCTTGGAGGGGTGCCCCTGCAGCAGCACCTGATCCTCCTTGAGGAATATTTTTTCCTTCGGAGTTGCAAAGAGTATCAGCGATGTTTTCTTCATTACTCACTGGTCTTTGATTGGCGCCGAGCAGAGCGTTCAGTTTTTCCATCATCAGATTATTTTGAGTTTCAATCTGTTGGTATAGTCCAGATACAGCAGCGTCTAGCTCCTCTCACGTCACCCCGACGCTTGGAGCCGCATGACTTGGTGAAATAGAAGTGGCGGTGTTATCTTGCACATTTTCAGATCTGACAGCCTTTCGTTTCCTTCCAGGAGCCATTATGTCTGATAAATTTCTGGTTTTGTAGGAAACTTTTTCAACAAACTTGTGTGAAGCAATAGTGAATGGTAGCCTGAGTTCAACCTTCTCAGTGAAAGCACCAAAATGTTAACGATAAAAGGTGAACGCTAACACCCGGTGTGTGTAATAGAATCGTGAAAGCACCACCCGTGTGACGGGAATAGAATTTAAGCAGTAAAAGACAGCAATTTATAGTGGTTCGGCTTGAGATTAAGCCTACGTCCACTTTGAATTTCTTTATTACTGAATTCGGTTACAAATCGATACAAATCTCTTATCACAACAGTACAACTTGATCAAAAGAAACAATCTTGACTACTAGCTCAATCTTCGTCGATGGAATTCGATGAATCCATGTTAGATGTAGGGAATTATCTCTTGAAGATTGTTGTAGCGCCTTGAATGTTTGAGAATCTTTGATTGCTGGTGGAATGGAGACTTCGACAGAGTAACGACGCTTGAAGAAATGATTTGGCAAAAGTCCTTTTCATGTTGGAAGTGATGTCCTATTTATAGGAGCTGATTTCTGGGCAGGAAATTTGCCTAAGTCTTAGGTCGCGTGCGACCTTAGTTAAGTCGTAGGTCGCGAGCGACCTAAGCTAGGTCGCTGTCCCCTTGCGGCTTCAGAAGTTAGCTGGTAAAGCTGTATTTGGCTTCATTTGATCAAGTAGTAGGTCGCAAGCGAGTTAAAGAATAGCTGTGGGAGCTCTAGGTCGTAGGGCGCCGAACATGCTTTAACAGTTAGGTCGCTAACCTCTTTAGGTCGTCAATTCCCTTAGGTCGCTAACTACCTTAGGTTGTTAAGTCCTTTAGGTCGCTAGCTACCTTAGGTCGTTGAGTCCCATAGGTCGCAATCCTTTCTGTTGCTAGGTCGCGAGCCCTTCTGGATCTTAGGTCGCGAGCCCTTCTGGATCTTAGGTCGCGAGCCCTTCTGGATCTTAGGTCGCGGAGCTTTCTTGTAGCCTTAGGTCGCAAGGTCTTCTGTTCTTTGGTCGCGAGCCCTTCTGGATCTTAGGTCGCGGAGCTTTCCTGTAGCCTTAGGTCGCAAGGTCTTCTGTTCTTAGGTCGCAAGCCCTTCTGGATCTTAGGTCACGGAGCTTTCCTGTAGCCTTAGGTCGCGAGGTCTTCTCCTAAGTCGCTGAGTTCTCTAGGTCGTGAACTCTTCTTAGGTCGCTAAGTTCTTGGTCGCTGAGATAAAAGGATTAACAGGCTATATAAAGATATTTATGAAATATTATTAAGTTGATAACTTATACTATTTTGAATTTTGATTGAATAAATTTAACTTAAGGAATTTTGAGTTAAATTAAAGTAAGTATAAGTGAATCAATAAAATCCAAGTAGTAATTTTTGAATATAAGTTATATAACTTATAAAATGAGAAAATAGAAGTGAAACGAATGGTTAAAAGTGGTTAAACAATTTTATTAAGCAAAATGAAATGTGATTCTGATTAAGTGATGAAATTTGACCTTGGTAAAGTTAAATAAAATTTAGAATTTGAATTTGATTGATAAATGAATTAAGCTATTGAACTAATTGAATGTTGAATCAGTCTAATGTAAATGAATTAGTGAATGAGTTTCAGAATGAATAAATAAAAAAAATGGCAATTGTAAGTGCAAGAGAATAAAAATTGAAATGTTAAAATTCATTTTGAATTTGTAAGAAAATAAGACTGAATTTGAATTTGATTTGTGAAGTATTAAACTAAAATTAGCAAGTGAAGCTAATTGAATGAAGATAAAAATGAAATTCAAACTGAATGTTGAAAACAAATTTGAATAAGTGAATTGTAATTTGTAATGGATTAGTATCTGAACTAATCCAAAATATTGGCAGTTGAATGAGCAATAATTGAAAAAAAAAATTATATTCAGAAGTTGAATTGAATCCAAATTAGATTGGAATCGTGAATTGAATTCAAATGAATGTGAAATGTAAAATTGAATAGATATAACTTCAACAGTGAAGTAAAATTGTATAAGCAGTTCATATTGAAAATTTTGTAATTGAATTTGCAAAATGGATTGAATAGTGTAACTAGATATTTTGGCTAGTAGGATATACAGGTGTAAAGGAATTGGGATTTTAATTTTGAAGATGAATTTGAATTGCTCGAAAAAGGTATGTATTTAAATTTGAATATGAGATTTGATGACTTATTTCTCTAGCCGCTTGGCTTTTTCTTTTTCTTTTTGAAATCTGAGAGTCTGTAGGGACGTTTTGTAGTCGTACCGTATTAGCCGCGCAAAGGAGACGCTGGCGAAATTTTTCGGAAATTTAGGGCGTTAGAAAATTTTTGAGAAAATTTTGAATGTTTAAATTTGAATTTGAATTTGAATTTGAATTGTTAAGTAAACAATGTTGTTTGAAAATTATGAAAATGTTTGGAAATTTAGTTGAAATGATAACGAATCTTTAGTAGAAAGATGGTTTTTGAAAATTTGATAAAACTATTGGATTGTGAAAAACAGTAGACGAGTTAAGGACCATTTTTCCTGACTTGTAATTTCGAGGACGAAATTCTTTTAAGGGGGGAAGTTTGTAACGACCCAGAATTTTGAACAAATTAAATTGAGAATATTTAATTAATTTTAAATATTTGAACGATGATTTAATTTGAATCCCCGATATAACTTTAAAATTTAATCGATTGAATGCTGAATAAAAATTTGAATCTTCAATTTTAAGTTGAAGAAAAATATTTCGAAAGCTTGAAAAATTCGTATTGATAATACCGAAGGTAATTGAAGTTTCAGAATCGAATTTGAAAGTGTTTGTTCAGTTTTGAATTTTATTATTCGAATCGATATTTAAAAATAGCCGTCCGAGGCGCAGTCTCGGAATTCGACGAAACCAGTACCATTGGGTCCGTATAATTGAATTATTATCGGATTTCAGATTTCGTATTTTTTTGAGTTGTTATGTGAGCATACGACACATAAACGCGTTGAATCTTTATCGAATTCAATTTAAATTTAAATATATATTTGGTCAACATCAGCCACCCTAGATATGTATTTAGCAGACCTATTCCCTGAACATCGCGTACCCTTGTCTCCCCTTCTTTTCCTTTTATCACGCAAGAAGAAACAAAATCATCTCGTTCAAAAATAAAAATCTCAGTTCAAAATCAATTCAAAGAAAAACAAAAAAATGGCCGAAGTCTAGTTCTGAAGCAAATTTATGGCGACCTCTGTTTAAAAAATTTCAACTCCCTCTTCAGTTTCGATTTCCTTCCCAGCTCAATTCGATCCAAATCACCTCTCTTCAATAAAAAAAAAGGGCTGCTTCGAAAAATTTAAACACAATTTATACTCGATTTAAAATGGTGAACGAGCAGAGATGCGAAATCAAATTCACATTCGAGGTCAGGGTCGATTTAGGGTTCGCGATGGCTTTGGGTTCGAACTCGAGCTCGAGTGGCGCTCGCGAGCAAGGCGGCAGGCGGCGACGTACGCGTTGAGGTCGGCATCAGTCGCGAGTTGCCGCGACATAGTACGGCAGTAATGGGGGAAGACTCGAGCTTTATGGCGATATACGCGATGGCAGCAGGGGCGATCGAGGTCATGGGGGTTGGCGATTCTCATTGTCGAGTTACGATTTGTTGTGAGTACTCAATGGTGAGGCAGTGCTGGTCTGGGGCCAAACTTTGGGTATGACTTCTTTGTCTGTTTTTAAATTTTGAATTCGTATTTTAATTCGAAAGGAAATGGATTTGAAAAAGAAAAAAATTCACCCACTGTAACTTACTGATTATTTTAAAATATGAAATATATGAAAGATGTTGTGAAATTTACAGTAAAGATATAAAATTCTTCTTTTAAATTTAAGGGTGATAAATATGTCACAAACAGAAATTTTATCTATA
Organism: Allium fistulosum; assembly: GCA_030737815.1. Classification (NCBI taxonomy): domain Eukaryota; kingdom Viridiplantae; phylum Streptophyta; class Magnoliopsida; order Asparagales; family Amaryllidaceae; genus Allium; species Allium fistulosum. The sequence goes on from CM060904.1 coordinate 1,287,518,499, forward strand.
ACAGTATTTGTATTAGTACTAGTATGTGTCTGTAGTTTAATTTTAAAAATAAATGAAAATTTAATTATTCAGTTGATTTGAATATTAATAGATGGTATAAAATGTTTATACTAGGTCAAAATCTGTAAAGAATGAGCTGGAATAAAAATGGATTGCAAATAAAAGATAAGGTGAGATCTTCTCACTCAAAAATTGAAAAGTGGAATTTTCAGTTATTTATTGATTGATTTGATTGCTATTGGATGTGATATTAGATATAGTAGGATATATCTATATATATAGCAATATATACATATTGGCATATGTATATATTGGATTGATTGATTTCCCGCCTCTTATAGCGGATGAGACCCTATTGCACCGTTAGTAAGTGGATATTTTTATAAAACCCATATACCGCGATATTCCACCTCGAAGTGGAATTGGTATTGTGCTAACGTCTGTGGATGCAGGGAAACAGGTTGGAGGGATCCAACTGGATTCCTCACCAGTATTTATTTATTTACAGATATTGATGTATATTCTGTTATCATATGTTGATATATGATGTTTGATGTTGTGATTGACTAATTGGTGCTGTTGCATCATCGGATTCAAGTTTTGAAGTTTAAAAATAACGACTTTTACTTTAAAAGGATTTTAAAGTGATTTTTGAAAATATACGTTTTATGGAATTTTTGAATTGATTTATAAACGTTAAGATTTTAAAGTTATAAAAGTTAAGATTTTGTGAATTTTAACCAAAAAGTAAATTCTTTTGAAATAAATAGTTAAGAAATTTATAAAATGGTTTTAATTGGGAATTTTGAATTTTTAAAACGATGTATATAAAAGATGTACAAAAATTGATATTTATAACTTTAAAATGTTAGTATTATAAAACAAGTTTTTATAAGCGTTAAAAATGAATTTTTAAGAATTTATAAATAAATGGAATTTATAAATTATGAACTTATAAATGGAAATGATTTGGTAAAATAAAGGAATTATAAGTATTTAACTTATAATTATGGATTGTTGGTATAAGATTTGAGTTATGAATCGAATTGTTAATAAAGGAGATTTATTAAATTGAAGTTGTTATAAAATGGAAATAGAATTTATAAACGTTGTTTTTATAAATTCGAAAATAAATCAAATTTGATTGATTTTAAATATAGAGATTATTAAGGGAATTTTATCCACGATTTTGGACAGTGGATAATTCTTGAAATGAATGTGTAGAAAATATTGAAATTTGGTTATTGAAGTATATTCATGATTTTGGACAGTGAATATATTATTGAAAAAAAATAGTTATGTTTGGGAAAGCGATATTATAAATGAAGTTAATTGTTTTAAAAAATGTTTTAAAACGTGTGAACTATCGAATACATAGATTTCAACATTTATTGTTGAAATGGACGTTTTCGAGAAATATAAGGAAATGGTGGACTATAACATTGTTGTTATAGTAAATGATTTCCGAAAGGAAATGTTTATATAGTATTGGGATTTACATATCTATCTTAAATTTCGAATCCCTATACTAGTGATTTTGAGTCGTCGTAACGATGTTTTACGTAACATTCGTTTTGACTCAAATAAATGTGCTTAAGAGAATGATTTCCTTAAAGAATGAAATGTATACTTAATTTTGATTTAAGTATAACGAATGTTTTCAAATGTTGAAAATAAATAGATTTGTGAATTACTTATTATTAAATAAGTATGGGAATGTTTTCCAAAATGAAATGAAACGTTTTGAGATTTTATCTTCTTAAAGATAAAATGAAATTGAATATTTGAAATCGATTTGAAAATCGTATATCAGTAGATATTTTGAAAATATAAATTCACTATGGAATTTATAAAGGAAAGGGAAACTGTTTAGAAAAATAAACGTTGATTTATTTTTGAAGTGTGGAAATTTTATATCTAGTAAAGATGTTTTTGAAGATGAAATAATTTGGAAAATTATTTGGAATCTGATGATGTTGCGCATCTTTATTGATAGTTAAATAACCAACTATCAATAATTACCTTTAGATAGGTATTTGTTGTGAATTGGATGAATTTGAATGCCACACTTATTTTTGAATAATCGCTCACTATTCGGGTTAGCCGGGAAAGGACCATGGGGTCGTATAACCCATTCCGAATATGTGATACGTCGTTATGAATTGCATTTGAAGACCGGTGTTGAAGACCGGATATTTTTGAAAACGGAAGGATCACCGTCGAGTTACTCTACATCGGCTGATCTTCGATTTAGAGGTTTTATCACCCTTAGTGACGGGAAGTCCGGACGTGATTAGGAAATTATCCGGATATGCAAGGGCTTCGTGAGAAGTGCCTTCGGTTCTATTCGATCCCGGAACAGACTTGTATGGATTGTATGTCTGACGTTACAGATCGAGATATAAAGCTGATTTCTTTCAAATACATTTCTGTTGGTGGCGGAGAATTTATTCTCTTAGCTTAACACCCTTCTCTGAGACGTACGAGCTCAGAGGTTATGTAGTTGAAATTTATCAGCGATATACTCCCAATTTGGTAACGTGGCATACTGAGTGTTGTTGTGAAATGATCAGTGTTTGATCATTCGCGATATGATCATTTGTTTGATCTTATATCTTTGTGATCATAGGTTGATCATTTTTGTTTGACCCGAAGCAGGGCTTTGTAGAAAGCGTAGCTTTGTGGACGAGACTTCGTCGAGCCTCACACCCCGGAAATGGTCAAAACAGGAAGGATGCAGCAAGGTTCTAGGGAGTAGCGCCCCTTAGTGTATGTCATTCCTTCTGGATAGAGGTGGTATCATGGTATGGAGCCCAGATACTTAACCTATGTGGTTGCTGCATTATTATCTATGTGGTTTGTTGGAAATCGGGGATCCTCGGGAAGATCGGTTACGATCGGGGGATGACATACGCGTGTCAGTAGTTACCTATTTTTGCAGAGGTAACCCGGCCTTGTGTTGGCAGAGATCCGGTTAGGTTCTCGGGTCGTCTATTCCAGGGACGTACCCATCGTGGATAGGAAGTTCCTTAGCCTGACCATTTGTTGGAAATCCAAAGAAACAATACGAGCCTTGTACGGTTTTAGTTGTAGAACCTGCCATCTAATATGGCAGCTATAGCAAGCATACTATAATGGTACCTATGCTGGCTAAGATTTATATTGTACTTTCGAAATTTTTTCTACACTATGCACTAATAATAATATCAAAAATGATTTGATTTTACGTAGTAAGCATCTTTGACTATCATAAGAAGAAATCTCCTCCAATTCTGCGTTTGCATTGTGTGTGTGGCGGGAGGTCTTATGGTAGTTTCATTTTCCAAAAGCATTGCGAATTTGTTTTATTTTCTTTGTGAAAGAATAACTGTTTTACGATCTCACACCAGTCACCATGACTGACTCGGAGTTTATTGTTCCCTTCTAAACTCTGGGTGCCCATCAATTTCCACACGGGCAGCCTAGAGTTATGTATATCAGGATATTCTGGAGCTTTGGAGATAAGCTGGATGACGAGACGTAGTGTTTGTATCTGATATTATTTATTCCGCTGTGTATTCTGTATGAGGACAAGTTTATAAAACTGTCCATTGTTGTATATTGACTCTGATTGATGTATGTATGAACTGATATAGTTCTTTGTTTTAAAAGACTAGTAATTATCTATTATATGTTGTTCCGCTGCGATATGTGAGATTCTGATATTGTTTTCTGTTCTGATGTTGTTCTGTTGTTCTTCTTTCTTCCTCTTTTCTTCTATCTCTCTTCTTCTTCTGTTTTCTTCTTCTTCTGCCTTTTTCTTCTTTCTTAAACCATCACTACTGGAGTTTCCGGCACTCGATTGCTCGGCAGTCGATAAAGTGAGTATCGATGTCGAATTTTCGAAAGTCGAAAATTTCGGTATGTGACACTAGCGTGCTTTACTACGAGTTTGTTTTGTACCATACCTATGGAGTGCCCTGTAACGACGCCCATTACGGGGGAGATTACAGTACTGTATATACTGTGGGAATATATAAAATGTGTTAAGGTGGAAAATGTAAAGCCTTAATGCAATTTTGATAGTTTAATTTACTATAAACATATTATAATAGTGTATTACTACATAGTAGATAGTTTAACGGATCCTTGGAGGATGGTTATCCCAAACATCCTTTAAGTTACTTGTATTTCAGTTGATATTTCACTTGAGTTGGATTTATTGAAATAAGAATGCTAATCCTGACTCGAGTGTTTTGTGTTTTGCTTTACGCTCGGGTCAGACTGGGTGATACAGTATTCAAGACTCACCTTTGGAGTTGGAGCTTCGCTTGGAGATCCAGCTATCTATTCAGCTTTCAGTTATTCAGTTGATTCCAGTGATGTATTCAGATTTTGTATTTGACTATTCTATTGAGGCATTTATGTCTTCGAGACCTCTGTTGTATCTTATTTAACTATGTTATATATATATAGTAGCTTCATGTACTACTATTCTTTTATTTCCACTGCATTATTTTATATTACTCTGTGTCTGTGATTCTGTGATTATTTATTTACTGTATATGCCAAGTTTTGCCAAATTTAAATTAACAATATGATATTTTGAGCAATTCAAATCCAACATGTATGGATGCGAATGGTTGAAAATTTCAGGTTGTTACAATATTAACTCGTTTCTGCTTCTTTGAACCATTGAAGATGATGCTTTACCCTTAACTACTAGTACCATGCCCTAATCCGTGGACAAAGACTTAGCTGACCTTAACATATTAAGCTGCTCCACAAGGCTTACATTTAAATGGCTCATATCACAGTTTAAATGAATGGCTCTAGAGTAAAAGAATTAAGGATCAAATCCACTTGCAACTAATTGCCTATCATAATGTCTAATTGAGAAAATCTATCAATATAGCATTTCATCATTAAGACATAATCGTCCACAATATTGTCTGTAACGACCCGAAATTTAATCACTTTAAATAGAGGTATTTAATTTATTATTAAATAATTAATATATGAATTTTATAACTCAAAGTACCCTTTTATTAATAATTAGTAATGGTGGAATGGTTTTCAAATTTTGTTTACAAAAATAAATAGTTCAAAGGAAATTAGAAAATGTGACCGAAAAGCTTTTTAAATTTTTTTATTTTTCACCATTAAAGAGTTATTTAAAATGTTGTAAACACATTAGTTAATATATTTAAACCGTCTAAAATAACTTAATCATGGATTAGAAAATAAAATGAAAATTTATATCATAAGTGTAGTTATGTAAGATGATGTGACCATTTTCAAGTTAAAAATCAAATTTAAATAAAGGATATTATGAAACATCACTTCATTTCTTATCCTAGGTACACATTTGGTTAATACAAGTTGGGTAAATGGGCAGAATCCTTGATTTTTGTGTGTTGAACAGGTGGAAGGGATAGTGGGATGAGGTGGCATCAAATTAATGGAGGGCAAGTGTACTTGGGGATAGAATGGTAACTTAACTTCATTCTTTTCTATAAAAACAAATCTCAATTTTCTCTCTCCTTCCATTTTTGTTTTTCAAAAAATTTTCAAATTTTTATTTTCTTTTTAAAAGCTTGTAAACACCCTTTAATGGCTTCCTTCAAAATTTTAAAATCTAAAACCATCTCCATATTTCTTTTAAACTTTTAAAATAGCTAAAAAATACTTTATTCTTCTTTCCTTACCTTCTCTTAGCCAAACAAGCCCATACCCACCTCCCACCACCCTTGGACGAGCCCTCTTCCACAGTGGTCGAGCCCAATAGTGCATAGGTCGAGCCCATTTGCTTGCTCGAGGTTGGAAAATAAGTCACTTTTTCGCTAAAGGATTTTCAAAGTGCTAGGTTATTTCAAAGTTTAAATCGGTTTTGAAAAGGTTTTTAGTGGGTAAACATTTTGATTTTTGGAAAGAATTTACCTTTATATTTTTTTGTGTTTATTTTTGTAATGTATTGTATATTTGGTTGTAGATCCATGATGTTTTGGATGTGTGTGTGTGTGTGTGTGATACTAGTTGTAGTTTGAATTAGACTTGTTAAATGTAGTATAATAATTTAGTTTTGTGCTAAAGTTATTAGTTTGCTCATATATGCGATGATCTATAAATTTGGATATGTAAGCTTAGTTGTTTGGATATGTGTTATGAAAGTTAGCATCTTTGTATGATATTGTGACTTGAGATAACTTGGAAAGAATCAAAACTTATTTTTAGGTTCAAGTTACTAAAAGATTCAATGATTTAAAATTTGTTTAGTTTTTCAAAATAAAACCTTTCCTTATGTTTTCAAAATAAAGTAAAGTGGAAATTAAATTAGAAGTTGAGTTTGAGGTAAAATCTAAACTAGATCTAACTTTAACGAGTTGCATTCATAGCAATAGTAGCTATGAATGCGGTTCAAAAAAAGTTAGTGTTTAGATTTTTTTAAATGATTCTTTTTTAAAATAGTTTTGAAAATCTTTTTCAAATTCTAACTAAATACAAAACTTAATTATTTTGGTAATTAATTACGAGTTAAAAAATATATTAATTAATTTATTATTTAATTAAATATATTATTAATTAATTGTAATTAAGTTAAGTAATTATGGTTTAATTATGAATTAAAGTTAATTAATTGAATTGATTAATTTAGGAAGTTTTTAATTAATGATTAGTTAAGTTAAGGGTTGATTAAGAATTAAATTTTATTTAATTAAGTTTAATTAATTATTATTTAAGGGTTAGTTAATAATTAATTACTAATTAGGCATGATTTAATTAATTAATCTAATCGGATTTAATTAAAATTTTAATTAGGGATTAATTAAGATTAATTAAGTTTTATATTAAAATTAACTAAGATTTAGTAAAAATATTAAATAATGATTAATAAGTATTAAATTAAAATTAAAATATTATTTAATAAAGGTTTAATTCTAACTCGATCAATTATTTTCAACCAGCACTATTTATAATTAAATTGATTTTGAACCAAGGGATTTCTTGACTATGCCATTAAGTAGCCAAATAAATAAGAGTAGTTATAATAAAATGTTGACTCATTTTATTAAAAGAAAGTCTTCTTATGTTTATCACAAATGCCGATTTTTGGAAACGTGATGAATACAAGAGTGTTAATGTCGACATGCGGGTCATGATAACTTAAGTATATGGAAAATATTTCCATATGTAAATCTTCACACCCAGATAGTGGAGTTGTCCACTATAGATAACTTGACCTTTTAAAAATTTATCGAATGTTGGTTCAGAGAGACCGAGATCGGATAGCGGTTGTTATCTGAAAATCACTTCAAACTAACGTAAGTGTTCGACTTGGTAACACCTGAATGGAAAAATCCAAAGACGGAGACCATTAGAGTGTAAGGGCTAGTTGCTACTAACCCTAAGGGTGATTCCAAAATATGTGCGGTAGAAGTGGTGTTTACCAGTTTGTTCATCTCCCGAACGACTTGTATGGATGAATCCTAACATTTGCGTCGCCTAGAAGGCAGTGTTAGCATTCCAAGTAAGGATGCTAATTTCCTTTGAAGGTAAAACATAGCCTTAAGCCTTATAACCCAGTAATGACTAAAATAAGGGAGATGGGGCAAGGCTATGTAGGTCACACCTATTAGGGTATGGTCATCCTTAATCTGGAGCGAGTCTATTTTACTCATATATGCTTCGGGCCCAATAGTGTTGTTGATCACAACCCAGGGGTGGTCATATTCGGTACTATCTAGTAAGAGGTAGGTCGGTCCTGTGTAGCAGGGGTGTAAGATGTTCTTTTTGACCTTGGTATATTTTATCTAGAGATGTACTATGATGGACAATACCCTAGTATCCCAGTCATTGATCGAACCCAATTTCCAATAAGTACCTTATGGACTTAGTTGTGCCTAAATACGTTGAAATGTGAAATGCAAGCATTTCAGCAATGTTCAATATTTACTTTCAAAACCCTTAGATATTATTATAATATCAGTAGATTTCTATAAAAAGGTGTTTTGGTTACCGTAAGGTAAAAACCCGTCTGTGTTTATGTACGGTGTGGTCTAACGAGATACCTTTGATTTTTAAAAGGATTTTAAAGTAATAATTCAGTTGTTTGAGTTTATCCACACCAGACCCATGTCTGACCTGGAGTTTTATTTTCTTTCCCTAAAACTCTTGGGTAATCAAATTTTGTATGAGTAGCCAAGTGAACCAAGTTTCTCATATATGCTTTAGGAGGAGCTTGGAGCAGGTGGCTTCATCGTTATCTAGTTATATATTTTATCCCGCTATGCATGTATGTATTATGTATTAGTGATGTAGGGGCAGGCAGATATAATTATCCCATTTTGGAACTTGTACTATTATTGCTTTGATGTAATATTTTTATGGTGATGACATTGTATGATCTTATGTTATCAATTATATATTACCAAGTGCATTGTGAGATTCTGCGTTGATTGGTTTTCTTTTTATCTTTCTTCTTTCTTTTTACCCCAAATGGTTCGTCTTTCGAAGTAAGAAAGGGGAACCATTACACATGGTATTAGAGCTTAGGTTGGGCGAACACCTAGGCTTTGGGTTTGGGTCAACTTTTGAGAGCGCGTATTTGTAAAATTTTATTCATATACCTATATATATTCCTATTAGTTAGGTCAGCTTTGATAGGTTTGATTAGTACCCTTTTTTGAATTCATCTCGTCTAAAGTATTCTAGGAATTACCTTACTATATTCCAGTAGTAAGATATGAGCAATAGGTTTAGATGAGGTAGGAGAGATAGCGGCACAACGATCACCAACGGTCGTGCTTCAAATACTGGAAGAGTTTGAATGGTGGAAGAGGTAGCTCCAGTGCAGCCTAGAATGAAATTTGCAACCTTGTGCAAGGATTATGCTAATCTTGGTGGGAAACCATTTAAGGGAACTGAATCTATCGTAGAAGTACAGGCTTGGTTGCGATCTTGTGAAAGGATTTTCAAAGGGCTTGATCTATCTGATGAGCAAAAAAGGTCCTTGGCATCATTTCAATTGCTAAAGAGAGCAACAGCTTTGTGGGACTCCCGTATCGCTAATGTTCTGGAAAGGGATTTCTTATGGGCCCAATTTAAGGAAGCTTTTAAGGATCAGTTCTTGCCTGTAGTTGGGAAGACTAGAATGTATAGGAATTTCATAGATTTGAAGCAGGGGGCTTATCATTAGCGGAGTATGAGACAAAGTTCAACAAGCTATCTCGATTTGGTCTAAAATTGATCGACACCCCACTAAAAAAGAATGAGATGTTTGTTTTGAGAATGAGGGAGAGTTTCCTTGAAAACATGACCGCTCATCTAAAAGGTTCTTTTGTAGACTTGGTGGACATGGCCGCAAGGTTCTGTAAGATTTCTATGATTAAGCAACAGCAGAAAGGACTTATCTCTTTGATGGTGTAGAAGACACTCTATAACTGCTACCGGCAGGACACATGGTGAGGGATTGCCTGCTTATGAAGAAAGGCCAGCAGAGCAAAGCATATGCTATCAAGGATGAGTCATCGACCTCAGCTAGTGTGAAGGGGATGGGAGTCCTTGAAGGTACCTTAGTGATTAATGGTATTTTTGTTAAAGTATTGTTTGATACTGGTGCTTCCTATAGCTTTATCTCCTTTATCTCCTTAAAGTATTTATGTGTCAAACACTATAGGAGGTACAACCCATTTGTGTATGATTTGAGAAGGTGTGCAAGTTTCTTTCCTTGATCACCACTTTTCTTGTGTCCGGTATGTCATAGATTTTAATAGTTTTGATATCATTCTTGGCATGGATTGGCTGGCAGAGCATGGAGCAGTCTTAGATTGTATAGGAAGATATATATTTTTAAAGACTAAGATTGGGGAGTTTATCGAAGTATCTTATAGGAATCTTGCCATATATTTGTGTAGTTTCTTGTATGCTCTTGAATCATCCTAGCAGGAGTTAAGTTCTGTAGAAGTTGTTAAGAATTTTCCCGATGTGTTTAAGGAAGTAAATGGTTTACCTCCACAACGAGAGATTGATTTCCATATTGATTTAGTTCCCAGTGCAAGGCTTGTAATTCAACCTATGCGAAGGATGGCTTCGAGAGAGAGAGAGGGATGAGTAAGTAAACCAAACCAATGACCTACTAAGGAGAGGATTTATTAAGCCGAGCCATTCAAGTTGGGGATCAGCTGTAGTTTTTGTAGCTAAGTCGGATGGATCTTTGAGACTGTGTGTAAATTATAGATAGTTGAATAAACTGACCATTTGGAATATATATCCTTTACCCCGTATTGATGACTTGTTTGACCAACTGCACGGTGCTCGTGTTTCCTCTTAGATGGACCTAGCTACTGGATTTCACTAGTTAAGGGTTGCCGAGGATAATATACCTTTGATAGCGTTTCGAGGGCCTGACTTTTTATTTGAGTGGTTTGTTATGTCTTTCGGGCTAACCAATGCGCCCGCATATTTTTTGGACCTTATGAATCATGATGTACTTAATAAGTTCGTGTTAGTCTTTATCGACGGCATTCTTATCTATTCCAAGTCTGAGGAAGAGTATAGACATCATTTGGAAGTGGTGTTAGAGACATTAAGGAGGCATGTTTTGAAGGCGAAGTTTTCTAAGTACTACTTTTGGCAGTCTGAAGTAAGATTCTTAGGACATATTGTGTCGGAAGATGGTATTTATGTAGATCCAACAAAGGTAGCAGCAGTTCAAGAATGGAAGCAACCGCAGACTCCTACGAAGATTTGCAGTTGCAAAGGCTTGACAAGGTATTATAGGAGGTTCATCCAAGATTATTCTAAGACTTTATCTCATTTGACTAAGCTGACAAAGATTGGGGAGAAATTTGTGTGGACTCCCAAATGTGAGGAAGCATTTGTCGAATTAAAGAAGAGAGCCGGTGCTCCGGCTTTAGCTGTTATGGATGGAAGTGGAGGGTTTACGGTGTATTGTAGAGTGGGGTTAGGTGTAGTTCTGATGCAAAACAAAAGGGTGATTGTGTATGCCAGCAGGCAGTTGAGGCCACATGAGAAGAACTATGCAACACATGATTTGGAGCCGTTAGCAGTAGTTTTTGCACTTAAAATGTGGAGACATTACTTGCTGGGTAAGGATCCTACTATTTTTCTTGGTTTATTTCTTTAATCTTTAATGAGCCCAGAGAGTAAGATTTCCTTCTTTAAATAGGTGAAAAGTTCGAGCTTTTCACGGACCACAAGTCCCTGAAATATCTTTTTACTCAGAAGGACCTAAACTTGAGGCAGTAGAGGTGGTTAGTGTATCTAGCAGCCTATGATCTGGTATATGCCAGGGAAAGCAAGTGTGGCGATGGATGCTTTGTGTAGGAATGTAGCTTTAGCTCTCTTGGAGACCACTCCGACTCCGTAGGAAAGAATTGTGAGCAATTAAAGGATGGATAGTATTTTGGAAGAAGTAATTCAAGGAGTCGAAGAGGGTCGGTGTTCGGATTTTGAGATGGATGATCAAGGTGTTTTGAGGGTGAATGGAAGATTGTGCGTTCCGGATGTGCATCGACTGAGGCAGGAAGTTCTGACAGAGTGCCACAAATCTAAGTTGGGTATCCAGCCTAGAGTTCATAAGATGTACAATGATATGAAAAGAGTATTTTGATGGCCCGGAATGAAGAAGAATATCTCTATCTTTGTGAGTAGGTGTGCAAATTGTCAACAGGTAAAGGGTGACCATCAAAGACCACTGGATTACTTCAACCTTTGGAGATCCTAAATTGGAAATGTGAACATGTTTCGATGAATTTTATCGACGGATTGCCTTGATCGAGGAAAGAAATTGAAGGAGTATGGGTTGATGTGGATCGACTGACTAAGAGTGCTCGCTTTATTCCAGTTAAGCCAACAAGGGCTGCAGCTTCATTAGTAGAGATTTATATGAGGGAGATCGTTCGTCTACATGGAGTTCCAGTGACCATAGTAAGTGATCAAGATCTTATCTTTACAAGAAAATCCTGGGAAGAGTTGCAAGCTACATTAGGAACGAAGCTAAGTTTGAGGACGGCTTATCACCCTCAAATCGATGGTCAAACTAAGAGAGTAAACCGCATTTTGGAGGACTTGTTGAGAGCCTGCATCTTGGATTTTGGAGGGTCTTGGGAGGATCATCTAGACTTGGTGGAGTTCTCCTACAATAATAGTTACCAAGCTAGCATTGTCATGGTGCCTTATGAAGCCCTGTATGGATGGCCGTGCAAATTTCAGTATGTTGGGTGGAGACCGGGGATCATCTAGTGCTGGGTCTGGATATGATTTGAGAAGCGACAAAGAAAGTTGTGGCGATTAAGAAAAGGATGAAGGAGGCCTAGAATCGGCAGAAGAGTTATGCGGATAAGAGGCGGAGGGATTTTGAGTTTGTAGTTGGAGATTTTGTATTCATCAAGGTTTCGCCAATTAGAGGAGGTGTTAGATTTGGTTCGGCTGGGAAGCTAGCACCGAGGTATATTGGACCATTCTGTGTTCTTGATAGGATTGGGTCACTTTCTTATAGAATTGAGTTGTCGGAGTGGTTGTCGGGTGTTCATAATGTGTTCCATGTGTCACATCTAAGGAAGTATGTGCATGACCCATCATTGATTATGGAGCCGTCCGAGCAGGAGGATTTTGAGGTAGAACCGAACTTGATGGTGATTAGGCATCCAGTTTTTGTTGAGGATCATGATAAGAAGAGGCTACATAATAAGGTTGTACGATTGGTTAAGGTCCAGTGGAGTGAAGATCCCAGAGATTGAGTTTGGGAGATGGAGGAGTGTATGAGGGAAGCTTATCAGGAGTTGTTACTAGGATAGTTGTTTGGTTGTATGGCATATATAAACACTATGGTGATCGGATTTCTTAGCATATGCTTTTGTATGGGTTCATGATACAAATATACAAATATATATATATATATATATATATATATATATATATGCCCTTTTGTGTTATTTTGAGTTATCTTCTTGTGTGCTAATTTCAAGGACGAAATTCTTTTAAGGATGGAAGAATGTAACGATCCGAAATTTAATAACTTCAAATAGAGGTATCTAATATATTATCAAATAATTAATTTATGAATTTTATAACTCAAAAATACCTTTTTAATAATAACTAGTAATGGTAGATTGGTTTTCAAATTTTGTTCCCAAAAATAAATAGTTGAAAGGAAACTAGAAATGTGACCGAAAAGCTTTTTGAAAATTTTTAATTTTTCACCATTAAAAAGTTGTTTAAAATGTTTTAAGCACTTTAGTTAATATATTTACACCTTATAAAATAACTTAATCATGGATTAGAAAAAAATGGAGATTTATATCATAATTGTACTTATGTAAGATGATGTGACAATTTTCAAGTAAAAAATAAAATTTAAATAAAGGAAATTATGAAACATCACTTCATTTCTTATCCTAAGTACACATCTAGTTAATTCATGTTGGGTAAAAAAAGGAGAACTCTTGGTTCTTGCGTGTTGAACATGTAGAGGGGATGGGGGGATGAGGTGGCATCATATTAGTGGAGGGCAAGTGTACTTGGGGTAGAAAGGTAATTTCACTACATTGATTTCAATAAAAACAAATCTCATTTTTCTCTCTCCTTCCATTCTCATTTTTCAAAATTTATTTTCATTTTAAAAGCTTGTAAACTCACTCTAATGGCATCCTTCAAAATTTTAAAATCCAAAACCATATTTATTTTGCTTTTATACTTTTAAAATAGCTTAAAAATACTTTCTTCTTCTTTCCTTACCTCCTCTTAGCCAAACAAGCCCATATCCACCTTTCACTACCCTTGGCCGAGCCCTCTTCCATAGTGGCCAAGCCCAATAGTGCATAGGCTGAGCCCATTTGCTTGCTTGAGGATGACAAAAATCACTTTTCGCTAAAGGATTTTCAAAGTGCTAGGTTATTTCAAAGTACAAAAGGGTTTTGAAAAGATTTTTGGTGGATTTTTGGAAAGATTTTACCTTTATGTTGGCCATGTTCATTTGTGTAATTTACTAGATGTTTGGTTTTAGATCCATGTTGTGTTATATATATATATATATATATGTGTGTGTGTGTGTGTGTGTGTGTGTGTGTGTGTGTGTGTGTGTGTGATACTAGTTGTATTTTGAATTAGACTTGTTAAATGTAGTCTAATAATTTAGTTTTGTGTTAAAGTTGTTAGTTTGCTCAAATATGTGATGATCTACAAATTTGGATATGCAAGCTTGGTTGTTTGGATATGTGTTACGAAAATTAGCATCTTTATATGCTATTGTAACTTGAAATCACTTGGAAAGAATCAAAACTTGTTTTTAGTTTCAAGTTACTAAAAGATTCGAAGATTTAAACTTTGTTTAGTTTTTCAAAATAAAACCTTTCCTTATGTTTTAAAAATAAAGTAAAGTGGGAAGTAAAGTTAGAAGTTGAGTTTGAGGTAAAATCTAAACTAGATCTTACTTTAACGAGTAGCATTCATAGCGATAGTCGCTATGAATGCAGTTCGGAAAAAGTTAGTGTTTAGTTTTTTTTTAAAATGGTTCTTATTTAACATAGTTTTGAAAATCTTTTTCAAATACTAACCAAGTACAAAAGTTAATTATTTTGGTAATTAATTATGAGTTTAAAAATTAATTAATTATTTAATTAAGTATATTATTAATGAATTGTAATTAAGTTACGTAATTACGGTTTAATTATGAATTAAATTTAATTAATTTTATTAATTAAATGAGGAAGTTTTTAATTAATGATTAATTAAGTTAAGGCTTAATTAAGAATTAAATTTTATTTAATTAAACTTAATTAATTATTATTTAATTAAGGTTAATTAATAATTAATTACTAATCAAGCATGTTTTAATTAAATAAATTAATCAGATTTAATTCAGATTTTAATTAGGAATTAATTAAGATTAATTAATTTTTAAATTAGAGTTAACTAAGATTTAGTTAGAAATTAAATAATGATTTAATAGGTAATTAAATTTAGATTTAAATATTATTTAATTAAGGTTTAATTTTAAACCTAATCAATTATATTCAACCACCTCTCTTTTACAATTAAATTGATCTTGAACTGAGGGATCTATTGTTTGTGCCATTAAGTAGCCAAACAAATAAGAGTAGTTATAACAAAACGTCGATACGTTTTATTGAAAGTAAGTCGTCTTGTGTTTATCGCAAATGCCGAATTTCAAAACGTGATGAATACAAGGGAGTTAATTTCGATAAGTGCGGGTCATGATAACTTAAGTATATGGAAGATATTTCCTTATGCAAATCTTCACACCCAAATAGTGGAGTTGTCTATCAATGACTTGAATCTTTAAAAATTTATCGCAAGTTGGTTCGGAGAGACGGGGATCAAATATCAGTTGTTATCCAAAAACCACTTCAAACCAATGCAAGCGTTCGATTTGGTAACATCAAAGTGGAAAAATCCAAAGGCGAAGACCATTAGAGTGCAAGGGCTACTTGCTACTAACCCTGAGGGTAATTTTAAAATGGGTGTAATAGAAGTGATGCTTTTGGTTCATTCATCTCCTGAACGACTTGTATGGATGAATGCTATTTTTTTTGACGGTAAAACATAGCATCAAGACTAAAACAGAGGAAATGCAGCAGAGCTATGTGGGTCGCACCCATTAGGATATAGTCATCCTAAATATAGAGAAAGTTTATTTTACTCATGTATGCTTCGGGCCCAATAGGGTTGTTGATCACAACCCAAGGGTGATCATATTCGGTATTATCTAGTAAGGGGTAGGTTGGTCCTATGTAGAAAGGGTGCAAGATAGTCTTATTGACCTTGGTACATTTTAGCTAAAGATGTATTGTGATGGACGGTACCCTAGTAGTCTTGTCATTGATGGAACCTAATTTCTAATAAGTGCCTTGCGGACTTATTTGTGCCCAAATACGTTGAAATGTGAGATATATGCATTTTAGCTGTGTTCTATATTTACTTTCAAAACCATTAGACATTATTATAATATCACTAGATTTCTATAAAAAGTTGTTTTGTTTATCGTAAGGTAAAAACCTGTCTGTGTTTATGTGTGGCGTGCTCTTACGAGGTACCTTTGATTTTTAAAATGATTTTAAAGTAATAATTAGGTTGTTTGAGTTTACTCACACCATGCCCATGTCTGACTCGGAGTTTTATTTTATTTCCCTAAAACTCTTGGGTACTTAAATTTTTAACAAGTAGCCAAGCGAACTAGGTTTCTCACGAATGATTTTGGAGGAGTTTGGAGCAAGAGGCTTCATCGTTACCTAGTTATGTATTTAATTCCGCTGTGCAGGTTTGTACTATGTATTAGAGATGTAGGGGCAAGCAGGTATAACTGTCCCAGTTTGGAACTTGTACTACTATGACTCTGATGTAATATTATTATGGTGATGACTCGGTATGATCTTATGTTATCTACTATATATTATCCAGTTGTGTTGTGAGAATCTGTGTTGATTAGTTTTCTTCTTTTCTTTCTTCTTTCTTTTTACCTAAATGGCTCATCTTTCGAAGTAAGAAATGTGGATTGTTACAATTCCCTTCGACATCTTCATGTTAAACAATTTCTTTATAAGTTTGTACCTTTCTGTATTAGACTGTTCCCAAAAAAAGATTTGAGGCCATCGAAGATCTGACGGACATTCATGTTTCCATGTTGTCTCTACAACGGTTTATCTAACGTAAACAACACATAAACCTGGATGATTTATAGGTTAGAAACCTATTTGTTATAAGCTAATATTAGTTAGTGTCTGCATTATTAAAGGGGTTTTTCCTTGGAGGTTCAGTAATAGACGACTATAGATGTTCGTATGTAACTTCTATCTTAATTGCCCTAAACCACTCTATGTAGTTTGGTCCGATGAGTTTGTCGTTTATAGAAAACAACTTTAGCGTAGACTTTTTCTGTAAATTTAATTTAGTAGATTGGGTCATTAATTTTAGTAGATGTTCTTATAATATTAGCAAGTTTAAACATTACATTTCATTTTACTAATAATATCCCATTAGACTTTTATGTTTCTCAAAACCCTAAGATGAAACATATAAGTCTATTGATTTCTCTAATAAGTGTTAGGACCCGTATGCCTTCAGATTATGACCATGAGGAAAGCTCAATAAATCATAGGCCCGCATACGATGGATGAGACCTTATCGGCTGTGTCACATACAACTCCTAACATTGTGGGTGTCCAAATCTCATCTTTACCTTGAGGATAGTTCAACAAATAAAGAGAGATTATTCGCTTGTACCTACCATTTCGTGATGGCCTAAGTATATTGCACATACCTTGAGGAAAGCTCAACAAATGTATGCATGTATCTTACCTCTTCTATTCTATATATTATTAGTAATACATATAACATCCTTAGCTTGAGGAAAGCTCAAAGATTAAGGAGTATGCATGTAATCTATTAATATAAATATGGTACAAGGCTACATTTTATATTAAAGATTCATAATCTTTAATATATTTAACTGAGTGATATGGACTTATGGAAAAAGGTATTTCTTATTAAATACCTGTGTAATTCAAGTGTCAGACACATCAGAAACCACGGTATATGTACTATACGTATGTATTTATTCTTTAAATCTAATTTAAGTTTCTTATCGTTCCTCCTTTATTATACATCCATAATCTTATGTATGATTTAATATTAACCATATTAATTAATTAATTAACATTTTAATTAATTTCATTTTATTCAATTAAACATTTTTAATTGAGTATGCATATTATAACGTTTACGGTTGTGCATATATATGTATTATATTTACTTATTAAGATTTAATTAATTTATTAAATTAAACAATTTCAATTAATTATAATTTATTTTGAGAATTGTATGTATTTATATTAGGTTAAACATTATAAGATAATGTTACATATAATGTTATATATATATGTTACTTATTATAATTAATTAATTATTGATTACTTATTTATTTGATTAATTTAATTAATTATTAGTAATTTTTTAAAATAATTATTTAATTTTCAAAAAAAAATTGAAATCGTTTTATAATATTTATAAAATTATTAATTATTTTAAATTTAAACTTTTAAATTTAAAATGCTATTTTAAATTTCCAAACATATTTTGGAAATTTAGCCCAAGGCCAAAATCAATTTGCTCCTTTATACTAGGAATAACCTTTGGGCTTGCTATACCTTTCGGGCCAGGCCAGTAGTCGAGTAGGGCAAGGTATTTGAATATCCAAACCTAGCTTAGATGTTACTTTTCTTGACACCCTACTGAATGGGTAAGTTTTAACAAATTAGCCCTAATATTGCTAATTGTTACCGCATAGACTATTGGGCTTTATTACCATTATTGGAACTGGGCAATACGCAAAGGGTTAAATAGGTGAATTTCAAATTTTGTTTTACCATTTTACATCTTATTGGGCATATGAAATCTAAATTGTTTTAGATCCAATCTAAATAAATTTTGAATAAAATATTTATTTTATTTTATTGAATAATATAAAGATTTGATTTGTTAATATATCTGATATATAATGTGTACATATGTATCAAATACACATATACGTGTACATGACGTGCAAAAAATAATATGTACATAATTTAACATCCTCATATATAAGGGTTGGGATTTAAACCACAATGGACACATTAGCCCCTTTATATATGCTTTTGCTGTCAAATAATATTATACAATTAATAATTTAAAGCGTGCTCATATTAATACATTTATATATGCATACAAATAAATATATGTATATATATAAAAAAAAATTACGTATAGGTATATTTTAAATGTGGAATCAATATAGTAAAATATTTAAAGTAGCTAAAGAATTATTCAAATTAGTATTCAACATAATACGTTATCCAAAACTCAAATTTAAATATTTAATATATAAGTATATATACACCACATACAAATTTATTTTGAAAATCCATATAATATATATAGGTATATTAAATTTTAAAAAATATGAATTCATAAATATAAAATTACATATTTTAGATATAAGACAAAATGCAAATTTTTTATTTTTGGCCTAAGAAGTGTTTTACAAAATCAATTGTTTTTGAAAAAATTCCATGCGGTTTTTTAAAAATGTTTTTTAAATAAATTCTATTCTACTATGGTATTAAATTATTTTATTTTCGAAAGTTGTTTATATTTATATGCATATACTCATATATTTATATTCTAATTTATTAAAATTATAACATAAGATATATAAATATATTTATATATATATATATATATGTATGTATATTTGTTTCGGTTTTAATATTTGTACATATATATAAAATATCTAAATATATGAACAAGAAAATTTTAAATAAATAAATTATCTATATATTTATAATGAATATAAAACTGTTGCAAAATTCAAATTATGTTTAAAATTATTCTAAAATATTATTATTTTCAAAAATATGTTTTATTTTTTATTTTATCATGGTCGAAAACAAAAGTAGATATGTAAAAGTTTTTTTTAATGCATACACACATACATATAGATTTGACAGAAAGTAGACATATAAATTCATTATATTGTAAAATCTAATCTACATATATACAATGATATAAATAAATATATAAATCAATAAACATAGTATTAGATGTTACCTAATTGTTGCTTTAATATAGCACCTTGAATTATTTGAATAAACTTTGAGTCTACAATGAAACAACCCATAGAATTAGTAGAAGACTACGAAGCTAACACCGCCTTTTATTTATAATTTTCTTTTAATTTTTTTCTTTAGGATTAAGCCCATGCCTCCTCAAACTCACAGTTAGAGACGGAGTAATGATGGAGCAAAAGAATAAATCTAAATGACAGAGGGATGTGTGGCTTCAGTAACCAAAAAGGAGGAGATAAAAGTGGATCTAATATGTCCTACATTTACTCATTCCTCACTAACTAATTCAAATCCAATTTGAATCATTTTATGCCCTATCCCTTATGCATCTTTGTCCAGCCATGATGGGGCTTGATAAGCCTTTAAAAAATCTCCAAGTCTACTTAATAAATAATTAAAATAAAATCTAATTTAAATTTCCTTCGATATCGTATATCGATATGTGCATATATAATTTTTATATACGTGCCCAATTAATTACTAATGGCACCCCAAAAATCAAATAAATTTTAATAATTAATATTTCATAGATATTAATTAATTTACAACAATTATAAGTTAATTAAATCATGTGGTAATTTGGA
Source organism: Allium fistulosum (assembly GCA_030737815.1). Taxonomy (NCBI): domain Eukaryota; kingdom Viridiplantae; phylum Streptophyta; class Magnoliopsida; order Asparagales; family Amaryllidaceae; genus Allium; species Allium fistulosum. The sequence goes on from CM060904.1 coordinate 1,287,538,702, forward strand.
ATATTCATCTTTACAGTTGTGCGACTCAAAGGTTGAGTGATTAATATTGAGTAATTCAAATATTCACATTCGGATATCACCTTAGCCAATGGTGCGACAATTTAAATGAATTTATTGCTTAGACAATTTTGATAAAATCCAATTTTACTATTTTAAGCGATCCTTGGTAGTAACAACTATTTACACAAATTATCTTTGTCAAAACTATCGCATTTGACTTATAGAATTAGGTATTGGTCAAAATTCCAATATCGTCCACATTTAACTTGTATAATCCAAACATAAAGTGTTAGGTTCAATAATAACAATTATTATTCATCGAACTAATCTAACCACAGACTTTGACTTTGAGTTGACTACTATTGACTATGATTCTAACCTCATATAACCGCAGAGATGAATTCTTTATTGAATGGTGTTTCATTTCCAATGCTTTAACTCAGACCCAACTATAATAGCTCAATGGACATTGTACCACAATTCAATTATCATCAAGGTTGAGTGTCCATAATGAAGAGCAACAGTATTCTCAAGTCGAGAGAAATGTGTAATATTGTAACTTTGATATTCTCTTTTTAACCTTAGTTATATTAACCAATAGAAATCTATCGAGATAGGCATTCCACAGTTATCCAATAATTATCAGTATGTAACCCCTTGGTGCCTTCAGTAACCATGAGTAATATAGTTCCCAACTTTTGGAGAGCGTTACAAACTCTAGTCTCAAAGGATGTATCAATATCTAGTCTTGAAACATCTTGACTTGGAATATTTAAAATGTTACATTTAATTTCATTATGATAAATTGCTCATGGTTACAACACACTTGAACTGCTATCACAAAACATGCCATGGATTTTTTTTCTATTAAATATACTTAAATTAAATAAATAATGAATATAAAATATTATAAAAAGTATATAATAGAAAGAAATGCACCTTTTATTTCGAATGGGATTTTATTAGAGTTAATAATTTATAGTAAATTATAGAATTACTCCTTGGGCATACCCCTAACTCTATTATTAGGACTATTGACCTTAGGATGATGAGTCACTCATATGATAACCCAACCAAAAGACCAAAGATCCTAAGAACTATGTTCAATGGTAATAATAAGTTATGAAGTGGTATGAGTTGAACAAGTTATTTTGCTTACTATAAAAGCTTGTATTCCTGAAGCCGATTGAAGATGAGTTCATAGAAACTCTTAATGAGTTCTATACGCTGTGTGGAGTTGAGTACCAAGGTACATAAGTACTCTTGCTAGACCCACCTATGTGAATGTGGAAATGTGATTATTTGTTATGGAATTTTGGGGTAAATTTCTAGAATGCTCACTATATTGGAATAGATGTGCGAGGCCTTTAACGCATGAGCTATTGACTATACCTTAGAAAGGTTGTCTGTGGTTTGACGTCAGAGATAGAATTCAAGACTACTGTCACTCTAGTATAATTTGAATCTTACTCATTATACAAAGGATCAAATTAAAAGACACGTTTGTATATGCATAATCTTATAAGTAAGAAAATTGCTTGGAAAATAATTTTAAAAATTCAAGTCGTGGATTATTGGATATTTATTTAAAAAACATGTGAATTTTGAAAAATATGAAAAAGTGCATTAAGGCAATGTGGTCCTACATATTGGGAATTTTAGAAAGAAATCACTATTTTTGGGTATCCAAACCGCTAAATTGAGACCTTTGGGCATCCAATATTTTTCATTTGGGTTGAAGAAAGGAACCACAAATGACCACTACACTCGTGGGTATGTGCTCTCTGATCGACCAACCCAACTCGGGTAATGTGGGGCTATTGTTGCACTCTATATTTTTGTCAAAATTTTGAACTTTTTTTGGAAACATTTTGCAATGGTATTTTAAAATAGATTTTGACATATATTTTTCGTTGACAAGGTAAATGTAGAGGTCCAAGTCTTGTGTCTACACTGTCCCAATTTTATCTATTGATCTGGTATTTCTCACACTTACTAACATCGTTCTTTTTTCCTGTAGGGAAACTATTATGTGTTTTTAATCGATAAATAAATCGATGAAAGAAGAACACAATAAAATCGAACTTCTTTCTACCATTTTCTATCTACCTCATACTAAGTTTTCTTCACAAAAATTTTTGAGCAACAAAACATGTGTATATGGACGTTCTCCCTAGTGCAAAGGAGATCGTTATTGTTTCTAGAAAGAGTTGTTTTATGCTAGGGGGACGCGGTTGATAGCCTTCTTTTCACTGATAGAGCAGAACCATGAAATGTGTTATAGGAAGCAATATTGTCCCCAACTAAGCTGTACCTTAGTCTGTGTTGCTTATCTACTCCAACACCCCTTATCCACAAATACCTAGGCCTTGTTTTCCATTTTGCTAGTATGTGCTCTTAGAGTGGACTTACTTCATTCAAAAAAATATTTAGAAGTTCTGAGTTTAACATGCTTTCTTTATTTAGCATAAATATACTATGTGCTTTGAATTAAATGGTAAATTCTGGTTGGTAAAAAAGGAAGTGCCATCTCTAGACATAACCGAGATACCCATTAAAGCATCTCCAACTGATTAAGGGCTGAATATTCAGAACCTGAATATTTAGCCCTTAATATTAAGTGATGGGGCTAACAATCAAGTGCTTATTTAATAGGTACTCGAGTATATGCACTTATTAAATAGGCACCTTAAGTTCAGGTGCTTATTAAAACGCTTGTATATGAGGCACCTATTTAATAGGCACTTGAGCATCAAGCACCTATTAAATAGGCATCTAACATTGGACCCCTATAGGATGGGTGCCTAGCCTCTCTCTCATTATTTTTCCTCCTTTTTAATTTTTTAACTAAAAAGAGTGTTAAAATACCGCCATATGATAGTAAAATTGTAAGGCGTACCATTCGAAAACAGACAAAGGAGCAAGCTGGTGCTCTTCACATTATCCCTTATCCTAATACGACGATTTTTGACTTACAGATCGTGCAGAAGCTTCTTGATGGATACACACATTGCATGTAGACCGCTTTGGATATAATCGAGGTATAATTATAAATATAAAATTACCATTGGTACATCAATGTTATGTTAATTGTATTTTAGTTAATGGGTAGTATTTATTATTATTAATTATATATTCCAAATATCACTATTATTTATTATATACTTTAAAAATATCAATGTTTGGTAAATCATATATTAATCACGCACTATTGTTTATTATATAGACCTTGTATATTAGTTGTCGGGGCAGTTTGTCTAAGTGTATTAGATAGTTTTACAATACACTCCCTCTGGCTTTAGCAGATAGACTATAGACTAGTCCATTTTTCTATTTCCTACATATTAGTCCTCCCTAGTCTTTTGATCATCCTCTTATTTCTTCCCTAGTTGAGAGGTGGACGCCAACCACACACATGTACCATTTTCCTGATTTTTAGCTAGGCATTACTACAGTCGGTTTCTATATGATGATAGGCATTGATATCGGAGGCCAATATAGGATTCCTTTTCCTTTCGATGATGGGTACGATATTCTTGCTTTTTACAACGTACATCCACCTTATTTGGAGGATGGAACTATTACTTCCAGTGTTGTTCCTTTGACATACCTTCCGTAGTACATTACATAGCATAGAGATAGTGATGCTATGAATGATGCCGTTATTAAGTAGTTTCTACTATAGTTATTTGGTTCAACATTCTTTTCAAATCAAAAGGGGACCAATAGTTTAGGCTATCTTACAGCAATAACTTATCTAGACCAACTCCATATTATAGACTAGGGGATGTCTATACTTGGATGTTTTTACACAGCACTCGACTCTTACGGGATAGGGGAGATTAAGGAGATGTTAGGGTTTTGTTATATTATGACATGTTGGTACAATGAGTGCACAAAAAACATTCATCCTCGCATTGTTGGGATAGCTAAGGAGGTAGCAGATTCCTTGGATGATACGATGGGAGTGTCTACGGTATGTTCTTTACGTGCTTATGGGGTTAGACATGATTTAATGGAGACCTGTTCTCAGATTAAATTGAGGAGTAGGAGTAATATTTTACTGGTGCCATGGGTTGGATATTGGATCCACTTTACATAGAATGGGCAGAGGTTTGATGACCATCTTATTTCTATTGCATATCATGCTTCTAGATGGAGGATTGCTTTGCATACACTAGCATTTTTTCCTATTTGGTATTTGGAAGAGAGATGTTGATTTTAGGCTACTAATGAGATACATATACTAGGAGATCGTCTATCATGCAACGAAATGTTTAGTAGAGCTCGGATATTGGATGCAGTATCCATTAACACTAAAAAAGGCAGGATGGCTAAACTCTTCAACATTCTTCTTGGCTGATGATGATTTCGATATCTATTGGGATAGAGTTCTTCATGATGCTTCATGTTACTTTATTATTCTCATGGCGTGAACTCGGATCATGTATGTTCTTATTTAGCCTCTAGTAGAGTTTAAGTCCCTCCATTTTATTTTGATCCGACGTCATCCCAGTACTCGCAAAAGCCGATGGATATTAGTCTCGACTCTAGTTTTAGAGTATACAACATCAACGGTTTTATCAAGTGGGGTATAGTTTATCCTCTAGTTCATGAGATTGCTAGTATTCCTTCAGCTGGATTATACCCTGTTTTTAGGGTAACTTGATAAATTAGTAAATCATTATACAGTCTTTGTCAAATGTCATATACTCAAGTATTATTTTTAATTGCATTATGCACATAGGCTAGATGAGCATAGATGATATATTAGCATGCTTCAGCATACGTCACTCTCTCATTCTCATAGCTTAGTTAGCAGCATACGATCGAGAGACAACTTTGGAAAATGTATGTTGATGAGCTACAAGCTCAAATAGCGACAATCGAGTGGGTGATGGTAGTCCTGCTCATTTTGATGATGTATAGAATGACGATGATGATGGGGACTTTGACGACGATGATGGTAGCGCGATACACTTAGGATGAGTGTTTATTTATCTGACTGGGTATGTATAGACATGTATATTATTCATTATTGATGTTGTATTTGCATGTTGTTAATTATATGGATATTAGATCTGTTGTTGGTATGCTACTTATTTTATGGGCATGATATAGAGTGATATTGTTTATATGGACAATTGTTCTGTTATTGATTCTATTATATGGTCGTTATTGTCATGATGTACAGTAATATTGTTTATATGGACATTTATTTTGTTATTGATTCTATTATATGGGTGTTATTGGCATGATGTATAGTGATATTGTTAATAAGTAAAAAATAGCGCAGTGTACTTGTTCTTGCTTTCAAAACCTCTTTAAATAACACCGACATTTTTCTTCCTTTCAAAATCACTTCTCAAGTTTTTAGAAGGAAAAAATATTTTCATTTTTTGTAGAATGCCTATCAATGTACATTCACCACCTTATCCACTATGACCTACTCAAACAGAATGAACTTGTTTCTAGTGACAACAAGAAGGGGTTATAGCGTGGGGCTTAACAACAATCTCATGTTTCTGTGCTTATGAATCTCCAGTGTCTGTTGTGAAATATGGCCTTGATGTTGGATGTCGTTATCTGAGCTATCACTTCCACATATGTGAATTTCACAAGTGGATTGACAACCCTACCTCAACATGTAGTTGACTATATAGTGGAAATACAAAAGGAAATAACCTCGGTACAAAACCAAGTAAGTCTAGCATTTGTTCAAGAGCGAGAATTAACACTTATGGAAGAGATGAACCGCAACATGTTTTACTCCAAATGTGTCTTTATAGCTCAAATTAACATTATTACAATAACAAATCTGAATACTGGAGGTTACTTCTTTAGATGTCCCCAACATAGGAGCAAGATCCACTTTTGGATCAACCAGCCACTCCCTCAAAGAGCTAAAGTGTTTGCCTCAAACTTTAGGCATGAGATTACGCTACTTAATAGCCCACTTACATCACCTTTTACTCGACGTAATTAACAATTTATGAGAGTATTAAAGCATTCTAAATCTACAATATATCATGTACCATATCATTTGTTTGTATTTCTATATTTTCTGTGTAATGTGTTCTATCTCGACAATGCAATGTATCATGTATCCTATTGTTGTTAGTATATCTATATTTGTTATGTAATGTTTTCCATCTCTACGGTGCAATGTATCATGTATCCAATCATTTGTTTGTATCTTTATGTTTGCTATGTAATGTGGAATGGAACCAGACCAGTTAGAAGCTTGTCAAATGGTTGAATTTCAAATTTTTCTTTCAATTTTGGTCTTAGATAAGTCTATGAAAGCTAAATAGATTTTAGATATAATTTACATAAACTTTTTCATTTTATATGATTATGTTTACAAGTAAATTAAATATACTTATTTGTGGGAAGTGCAAGTGCTACAGATAAGAAATGTACATAGTTAGTGGGAATGTATGTAGGTGCAAAGATTTACATCACAACAGACCCATTTTCTCTTTACATATACCTTTGTCATCTGATTTAATATATAAACATATATCAAAATTGCATTAGATTATTTTGTGCAGTTAAAATCCAAAATTAACATTAATGAATTTGGTTTCAATCAAAGAAAGGTTTGACAGTAGAAGTTGCATAATTATACAAAATCTATTTTTATAAATTTGAATTAAAGTAATAAATGTATATTTCCATATGTAATATTACAATTTTACAATTTAGAATTAAAACAACACATATTTGTGAACATGGTATTTTATAATATGTGCATGTGTTGTTTGTTTTTTTAAATAAGTGTGATTTAAAAGTAAACAATCTAGGTTAACTTTAATTAAAAAGGAAGCAAGAGTTTAGGACTTTTTTAAAGAAAACCTATAAAACTTAGAAAAGAAGAAAAAATATCATCTCCAAAAAATTCCATTTATAAATGTTAGACTAAAAAAATTTCATTCTTACAAGAACAATGTCCAAATATTTGTAGAAATCAATCTTCAAGGATTAATAGATAATTAGCATAAACAATTTATTTACAATTATATATGTAAGTTTCATAAAATTACAAAATAGATCTAAATCAAAATTAACTTTGTGATTTCCCTTTTCTGAATAAAATCACAAAAACAAAAGAAAAGGGAATTGGATGAGTTAGACATGTGTAAATTCGCGATAAAAACAAATAGATCTAAACATTATATAGAACAATAACAAAATATCACATGTGATAAAGAATCCAAACATATGAATTTGGGATGAACATATATTATAAAAGGGCATATGTAAATCAGAAATAAAATAATTCAATAGTCATATATTCAAGTGAGTTGGAAGTAGATTATGATTAATATATTACAAGATGATCAATTGAACACATAATGAATCAAAAAACACCCAAACGTGTGGATGATGAAATATATAAATGAATTAATTGTAAATTATCTTGAATGTAGCTTGTAAATTACTTCTTAAAACAATGAATAAGCAAGCCCCTAGACACAATAGAATCAACCTCCAGAATTTGCAGGAATCGGGAACTGAAAACCACCTTTTGTTTATAATTTTTATTTGATTTTGGTTTTGAAAATTGTTGCACTATGCCACCGTAAAAAATTTGCTACAAAAGAGAGGAGAAAAAGTAGCAAACGATTGAATGAATTTCTGTTTTATGAAAGGTATAAAAGGAGAGTAAATGCTAGAGATTTTTCCTCTTCCTTGTAATTAATTTCTTGCCTTTCCAAATCCAGTTTGAAAACCTTTCCCTTACCCCCTTGGTCGGCCTTAGATGGATATAAGTGGGAAAAAAATCTTCTAAAATCATTTAATATTTGATTTATTTAAATCTAATTTTAACGTTCCACCAATATTCTATATTGATACACACGTTATAACTTTTATATATGCACTTTACTAAACAATAATATTTTTTAAATATCAAATAAAATTTACTAATTAATATTTCCTAAATATTAGTTAATTTAATTAATTTACAATGATTATAAATTAATTAAATCATGTGGTTCATTCGGAGTATTCATTATTTCGGTGGTGTGACTCATGTGTTAATTCAATCAGCAATTAATATTGAATATTAACGTTCATATGTCACCTTAGCTAGTGGTGTAAGATTTTGGTTAAATTCATCGCTTACACACTCTTTAGGTAAAATCCAACTTTACTCATTATAAGCGGTGCCCGATAGTAATGATTATTTACTCCAAGTTTCTTCGTCAATAATATATCACATTAGAACTTATGGAATTTGGTTTTGGTTAAAAATCCAATATCCACATTCAACTTAATTATCCCATAAACAAAGTCCTTGGTTTAATAGTAACATTTGTTATTAACCACACAACTCTAGCCAAAGATTTTGACTTTGATTCGACTATAGTTGACCATGATACTAACCTCGTACAACCGAGGAGACAAATTCTCTATTGAATAGTATTTCACTTTCAATTCTTCATCTCAGGCCCAACTATAGTCGTTCAGTGGACGCTACGCCATAATTTAACTATAACCAAAGTTGGACGTCCGCATTGAAGTTCAATAGTATTCACAAGTTGAGAGAATTATATAATATTGTCACTTCAAGATTCTCTAGTTGACCTTAGTTATATTAACCAACAGAAAACCCTTGAGCAAGTGATTTAGTTATCCAATAACTATCAGTACATAATCCTTTGTGCCCCCAGCATCCATAAGTAATACACTGCCCAATATTTAGAGAGCATTACGTACTCTAGTCTTAATAGATGAAATGATATCCTTTCTAGAATCATCTTAACTAGGAATAATAAAATAATGTTATTTTGATGTGATAAACATGATTACAGCACATTGTAATTACTATCACTTAACATATCACTCAAGGATTTTCTATTTAATAAACAAAAGTTGTATAACTAATTAGAATACATAATATGACTAGTATATAATAGAAAGACAAACATCTTTTGTTTCAAACGAGATTTTAATATAGACTTAATGATGTACAATAAATTCTAGAATTTTCCCTCTGGCATACCTTTAACTCTATCAATCTCCTATTTTCACTTATGGCTAATTATCGAATTTTAATCCCATCCCTTTGATCAGTTTGCTTAGAACTGGTCGAGTTAGTCCCTTCGTAAATAGATCCACTTTGTTTTCCTTATTGTCTACTCTTTCAATCAAGACTTCCTTCGTACTGACAAATTCTCTTATTAGTTTGAACTTTCGATGAATATGCCTAAACTTCTTGTGAATTTTGTGCTCTTTCATGATTTTCATCATAGCATTGTTATCACATAACAATGTTATGGGTTTCTCAACATTTGTAAAAACACCCCTGGCCCAGTCTTAAACTTGCACATCCCGACCGTTTCTTTTGTTGTTTCATTGAGGGTGATGTTCTCAACCTTCATCATTGAATCAACTATTGTCTTTTGCTTGGAACTTTTCTAACTGACATCTCGACCATTCAATGTGGAAAAAAACTAGATACAGACTTATCATCGATATCAATCTGAAAGCTAGAGTCTGAATACTCATGCATAATGAGGTCTTCATTCCCATAAATGAGGAACAAGTCTTTAGTACTTCTTATGTATTTAAGAATGCATTTTACAGCTATCCAATGCTTCTCACATGTGTTAGACTAGTACCAGCTTACACATCCTAATGCATAAGCTACATCTGGTCTTATACATAGCATATCGTACAATATGGAACCAATAGCAAATGCATATAGTTTCCTCTTCATATGCTCCTCCTCATTAGTATGAGGAGTGTCCATGTTAGAAAGGATGATTTTAGATTGTGTCGGAACATTTCCATGCTTAGAATTCTCCTTACCGAATCCTTTTGGTATACTATCTATATACATGGATTATGACAATACCAACAACCTCTTGGATCTATCACTATAGATTTTAATACCAAGCATGGAAGCTGCTTCTCCCGAATTCTTCATAGAGAAGTTCTTGGACAATCATGCTTTCACCGATTGTAATAATGTGATATCACTGCCAATCAGGAGTTGGTGATTAATGTACAGGACTATGTGCACTGTAGCACATCCTTGTTCTTTCTGATATACTCATGCTCCTCTGTATCCTAATAAAAACCAAACTATATGACAAAATATTTATTCCAACTCCTTAAAGCCTGTTTAAGACCATAAATTGACATCAACTATTTGCATGCCTTTCCATCACTCCCACTGACCTCAAAACCTTCAGGCTATGACATGTAGATAGTGTCTTCTAAATCACCATTTAGAAATGTCATTTTCATATCAGTTTCCTATATTTCATAGTCATAGAATGCATCGATAGCAAGCGTTATCTAAATGGATTTAGGCATGGCTACGGGTGAAAACATTTTTTCATAATCAACACCTTGAATTTGATGAAACACTTTTGCAGCTAGCCTTTCCTTATAGGTTTCTACATGTCCATCTTCATTTGGTATATTCTTAAGAATCTATTTGTAGTCGATGGGTTTAATTCCTTCAGGTATGTCAGCTAAAGTCCAAACTTTGTTGTCATACACAGAATCCATTTTGGATTTCATACCTTCAAACCAAAGTGCAAAGTCTTTCCTTTGCAATGCTTGTTGGAATGAGAGGGGAATCATTTCTTCTAAGACACAATCCTCTTTCGCCATCCATGAGAAATCCATGGTGTCTCTCTAAAGTGTGAGATTCCCTACTAGAGCTTATATTTGGTTGCATGTTTTCATATATTGGTGAATTTGATTTGGGGCATCAAATTATCTAAAAGTAGGCTGAACGACCCCACACGTTCAAGTAGTTGAGTTAGAGCTTCTTTCCTCACCACATCTCATATGGAGTTTTAGGCATAGATTTAGTAGGCATCAAATTCAACATATGCAATGCAATTTCCAACACATATACCCAATAGGAAAGAGGTAACTCAGCTTTATGCATCATGGAACTTACCATATCTAATAGGGTTCGATTCCTTTTTTCCAAAACTTCATTATTGCGGAGTATAGGGTGTAGTAACCTTAGAGATAACCCCATTATCTTTTAAGTATTGTTGGAGATCTTGTCCAATATACTCACCTCCTTGATCAGTTCGAAGTATTTTGATCTGATTGTTTGTCTTATTTTCAGCCTCATTTTTATACTCTTTGAATTTTACGTGGACACAAATTTATTCTTCATAGGATATACATATCTTAGTCTCGAGAAATCATCAGTAAAAGTTATAAAGTAAGAAGAATTATCTTTTGTAATTATAGGTATAGGGCCATATACATCAATATGCACAAGACTCAAGAGTTCATCACCGTGGAACGAGAACATATAATATTAGAATGATACTTTTATAAAAAGAACATTTTAATATACATACAACAATCAGCAAAAAACTAACCAATCACCAACCTAGACAGTTATAACAAACTGTCCTTACAATTGCTGATAAATAGACAAAATAATGTAGTGGAAATAAAATCTACGGTAGGAAATCATCCAACTTCTCTTTCCAAGAGCTCCAATGATCATCAATGAAACCTGGAAATATACACGGGGCTGACACGAGCATTATAGGAAAAATAACACACGGATCAGTCTCGTAAACTAGCGTGAGAAAACTCAAGTAATATGAATTATTTAATGTTATAAAACCTTTTGAAACAAAGTTATCTCAAAAGACCCTGCCGCACATAAACACAGACATGTTTTTACCTTCCGAAACCAAATCATTTTATAGGAAATTTTAGTGATATTATAATAATGTCTAGGGTGCTTCAAATAAATATTAATCATAGTTGAAATGGTTACTATAACGACCGGGAGATTTTCGACCCCGAAAATCGACACTAATACATCCAGTGTATAGAGTGCCGAGCAACGAGTGCCGGAAATACTAGGCTGTTAGGGTTAAGAAGGAAAAGAGAAAGAAGAAGAAACAGAAAACAGTAGCACAGAATCTCACAATCGCAGCGGAACAAAATATAATAGCAGCATTTTATACGAAGAAAGCTACAACAGTTAATATATATACATACAAGTTATCGGAGTACACAAATCTGGACAGTTATAATAACTTGTCCTCAACTGCTATTTATACAGCCTATAATACACGGCGGAAAATATTCAAATACGTGCAATACACCTCTGCCATCCAGCTCGTCTCCTGAGCTCCCAAAAGCGTCCTAACCTGAAATTCTGTAATAATCGGTTTGACCTGAGCATTACAATAAAATAACACCCGAGTCAAGCTAGAAACCAGGAAAAGTAAACACTTAATTTGAAATACTGGAGTTATCAAATCTTTGAAAACCAAGGTAACTCGTACAACACGACTAGTTTTTATCTCATTTTTAACCAAATACTTTTCCGAAATCCATTGATATTGTATACATGCTTAGGTACAGATTTCTTATTTAAAATAGTCAAATTTGTAAATTAATCCAATTCTGACATATTAAACTTTATTATCAAAAACCGTAACGATTAGCGATGATTTTCAAATCGAAGTGGTTCAGGATAACACTAATATCCGATCTCGGTGTCTTCGAATCCAAGCAATACATTTGACAGGGTAAATTGTTTAAAATAAACAATTTATTATTTAGGGTGACAATATTCAATTATGGGAATTTATTATAGATCTTTATTCCAAATAAAACATATTATTATTTTTAACCATTTATTTTATCTTGTTTGACCACTCGATGGTACAGACAAGAATATTTGAAACGAATATCTAATAGAGATAAGCAACGATATAGACCGTTACTAATTTAAATAACAAATATCAAGACGATTCACCCCTTAGGATTTTATTAACTTTACTTAGCCGATTTCATTTATATATATATATATATATATCAAATTAATTACAAATTAAGCAATTTATAAAATACCATTAATTACCCATAAGTTTAAGTCAAAAATAAATTAATTACCATTATAAAATATCATTAAATTTTAGGTTACGGATTTAAAAGAAAAATAGATTTCTAGTTAAAGAAGAAAATATAAGTTATCATATTCCATTTCTTCTTTCTTTTTCCGTTTCCTTATTTTTTTTCATTTCCCTTTTCCTTTCCTCTTTTCTTATCCCTTATCTCTTTTTCCTCTTTCTCCTTTTATTTTTCTTTCCTCTTCTTTTCTCTTTTGGCCCGCCACCCGGTCCATTTCTTTTTTTCTTCCCCTCTTTCTTTTCCTCTAGTTCTCATTTTCCTCCTCCTTTCTTCCTTTGAGACACACAAATGTACACGAATGGTGCACGTACACATGCACACACCCACGGCCAACCATTTCCTACCGCCGACTATCCTTGCAAGTCGCCCTCGGCCATCTCCTTCTACCTGCCCACCAAGAACTGTGCTAGTTCCTTCGGTTCGAAATCGAACCCTTCCACCCTAGACTGATTGAAACCGAGCCACCAAAACCTCATTTCCCACGCCACCATATTACGTCATTCGCCACCAGACTCTACCCCGAGCTCTGCCGCAACCTCCCCCTTCCTTTCCCCTTGGACCGCACCTCCCCTTTTTCCACCCGTCGCCACCATTGTCTTTCCCCCGAAGCCAAAACAAAACCCAAATCGAACCCTAAATCCAACTCGCTTGGCCACTACCGACTGGAAGAAAATTTCCCACCATTTTTCCTATGTGCGCCTTCTCCCCATGCTCTTCCATGACCAACCATTCGTCTCAAAAACCACCAAGTTGCTGGAATTTGCCCCAAAACCCAAATCCGTTCAACCCTACTTTTCTACCTCCATCCAAAACTAAAAATTATCAAACAAGCTCTAAAAATCATGCCTTTCCATGACAATCATCACTACATAATCCATTTCAAAAATTATACAGGTTGATTTTTGACCAATTTAAACCCAATCATGGTTACAGGTCGCTCTCTCCTTCCCTGGTTGATATAATTTATTGAAACAATTTTTAACATGATCTACCTTTAAAAACAAATGATTTTTGTTTTGGAACCATGAATTAAAACTTATTATATATGGAGATATTGATTTTTAAAACTCGAAAGTTAAAACTGTTTCTAACTAAGCAAGAGCAGAGATGGTATTTTCGAGCTACGGGTTGGATTCCTTATGACCAATACATATACATATACAGCATAGAAAACTCATTTCCACATAATTACTTGGAAAATAAAGATGTTCATTCAACCTTTCAAGCTTGTGCAAATACATATAACGATTCAATAAAAAGATTCCAAGTTTTACTCACAATTTTATCAAGACTATGACTGCTGCTTTCTCTGTTTTGCTCCTGTTTTGTTTTGTTTCCATGGCAGCACTTTGTTTTCTTTATTTTTTTATTTTCTATTTTTAGAGATGTTTGTGAACTAGAATGTTATGCCTAGAATGGTATACTTGCAGATAATATAGGGTATGTATATATATAGATGAGGAGAACGCACAGACAAGAGACTGAAACCTATTGCTCATATACAGGCCTTAAACATTTTTTTCTCTTGTTTATTTTGATCTGATAAAAACTGATTTTATTTTTCCTTTTTTCATGATTTGAAGTTTTGGGTGATTTGAAGTTTTATGTGTGACTTGCCATTGAATTTGATATGCATTTATGAGGTTGTCCCCTTGTGTACATACATGTACACATCATATTTATATATTTACTTATATATGTGTTTGTCATCATATATTTATATGTTTACACTTATTTCTATACACATTTACTCATTTATTTGCATGTACTTGTCACCATATATGTATATATTTACATTTATACATATTTTCTATACACATTCCTTACTTACATATGTTTTACCGTCATATACATACATTTATTATTATTTTTTCTAATTTCATATGGGCAAATATACATATATATACATTTATATACCTATATATTTCTATATACTTTTAAATACACCCATGTTATATACATTTACATGTTCAACATATATACATATACCTACAATTTTGGAATTTCTCCATTATGCAGTTTTACATTCATGTATATATATATATTTACAACATTTTTTTAACATACACACATAAATACTTATAAATATTTTCAACATCATAAAGCTTGTATATATATTTATGGATATTTTATCTTAATTTAAATGGTGGAGTTTATATATACTTATAACTATAATATTTATCATATCCAAAAATTTATAAATTTTAAATTTTAATATAGTTTTTAAATCAATATATAGATTCAAGTATTTTTAACATCAGAAATTTATTTATTCGACCAATCAAAATTAATATCCCATTAATTAAATCAGTTAATTATCCAATTAACAGATGTTAAAAATATGGGTCGTTACATTCCTCCCCCTTAGAACTTTTCATCCTCGAAAAGGAACGAAGCGAGAATTTTAATTTTTGATGCTTATTATTAATTAAATCATTCTTTTAAAACATTTTAACTCCTTACTCTTTTATTTTACAATTTTAAAACACTTTTAAATCCCATAGTATTACCAAATTATTTTATATAAAAATACTTTTTATAACCTTATGTTTTAACAAGTCCATCCTTTTCTCACAGAAATTCAGTCATACGTTGATTAGGCGTAGGATTGAAAATCTATAAGTACTTAGTAGACTCGTTTTCAACACCTAGTGACATTATTTGAAAACCACTTTTCAAAAATGCAATGAAAATCATCACCCCCTCCATGGGTCGCAGTTAGCACGATGATTGCGTCGCCATCCCGACGAAATCCATAAGAAAACTGTAGGCATCCGCACCTCTCGACTTTCGCCATGGAAACTGCACAGATCGCAGCTACACCCAGGGTTGCGTTGCCATCATAGCAAAACCCATGTAACTGTAGGCATCAGCACCACTCGAATTACGCTGCCAAACGAAACTTTACCACATAGATCGCAGACTACATAAAGTTGTTTCACTTTTCCAGTGGAACTCAGTGTAGACTGTATGCACTAACTGCGACACGAATTACGCTATGGAACGAAACCACATAGATCGCAATCTACCGATGTTACATCGTTATCCCAGCGAAATCAAACGTATATTGTAGGCAATCACCGCCACTCGACTTATGCTATGAACTGCGATAGATCGTAATTACAACAAACGTTACGTTGCATTCACGGTAAAACCCAATGTAACTGTAGGCATCAGCACCACCCGATTTACACTACCCAACAAATGATCATCAGGAACTTGAGTTCCTGTCTGGACGTCCTCTGGGATCCCAATCTCATTGAACCCGCCCTTAGGTTTCTAGGCAGAACCACCTAGTGGATCTCCTATTATAAGTTTCAACTATCAATGGGGTGCCTTTTTTCCCATACCTTTCTCAAAACATATCATACTATATACATATATAGTATTTTTCAAATCATACTCTTTATATGTATCACATATAAACCTCATCTATACAAAATTGATATCTTCAAAATCGATAGTTCTCAAATTTGGTTTACCAAATTTCTGAAATTGACTATTTGCGAAAAGCAAAAGCCTTTCAAAATCAATGGGTTCGAAAACTATTTCCATTTCATTCTCATATACATATAAAATCATTCTTTCAACTTGAATAATTTTCAGATCAATAATTTCTGAGTCAGCTTCATACTTATATAAACTTCAATTAGTCTTCCAAATATCTTTCAAACGTCGCTTCTTTTGGTTATAATTTCAATAAGGGGAGTTTTTAACATATAAAAAATATATATAACCTCATTAATGCCAAATCAAATTTTTTTTCAAGTTCGATTTCTTTTTTTTTCCAAAGTCATTTGTAACATTACTTACTCTTATAAAGTAAATTTTAGTTATAATACTATCCAACCTTCATTTTAAAACATCATATTTACTCAAATTATACTCTTTCACTTCAAAAATCATTTTTTTGCCTTAATATCCAATTTCGGTCCGAATTCAAAATTGCTACAATTTTCCATTTGGGTTAATACTTCAATTTAACGCAATTAGTATTTAAATCCATGATTTAAATATAAACAATTTCCACTTTGACCAGTTTGAATTCAGAAAATAGCTTGAATAGTTTTAAAATAGTTAAATAGTTAATATAAGATAGTTTGAGTATTAAAAAGAATGGTTTGTATAGTATAGCTTGGAAAATCCAAAATAATATGAATATTTTAGAAAATAGATTTAAGACGGTTATATAAAAATATTTTATTTGAAAAAAATTTCAGAGTCAAACTGATTCAATTTCCAATCTCTAATTCAAATCAGTTTCCAATTTCCATTAAGTCAATACCAGTTTCAATTTGAATTAACTTCGATTCCCATCTTAATTCAAATCAATTCCCATTTCGATTTCAAATTAATTCAACTCAATTCCAATTTGAATTAATTGCAATTTAATTCTCAATTTTTAAACCATCTCGATTTGTATAAATTCAAGTTCAGCTTTCAAAATGTTGATTTAATCACTTAAATAAAATTAACCCTTAATATTTAATTTAACAACCCAAGTCTTTAAATAATTCAAGCCTGAGCCCAAATTTCAAATATTCATTTAAATTACCTCTACTTAAAACTTTTTCCAAGGTTCGACTAAGAGTTTAAATCTTTTAGAACAAACTAATTTTTCAGAATTCAATTCATTTCCCAATTATAACTTCAACCTTTAAATCTGATTCTTTAAACAATTCTGGTGTACAAGTTCATTTTGACATTTCAAACTTAAGTTCAAAATAATTCCATTTTCATAAATTCGATTTTATTTCCTAAAATCAAAATCATTTAAATAATTTCAAATCAGGGTTTTATTTCCATTTAATTTCAGGAATGGATATATATCATTTCAATCCACTTCTTAATTTATTCGAAATAATCCAATTTACAGTTTTATATACTGTAAATAACAACAGGATGATAGCAGGATATATCAAATAAACATCCAAATTATCTAAACATCAATCAATAGTATCCATCACATACTTCCAGAATTCGAAACCTGTTTTATTTCAAAAATCGTTTTGAAATCATACATAACTTCTTTTTTCCAATTGAACCCATTTAACTCCCACGAGTTAAATCTTAATTTCACCTTGAAATTTCAAAGTCGGGTTATAAGTTCAAAACTTATTTAAATTTCCCTGAGTTAAATTCCAATTCGTTCAATCCATTTAACCTTACTCAATTTAAATTTTGCATTCCAAATTTAAATTTCTTATCAATATCACTTCCTACTTATAAGTTCAAAAACTTATTTCCCTTTTGGGTTATACACCTCATTCTAAGGGGGATTTCAGAATTCAAACATCAATATTTATTTCAATTCACCTTGAAATCATATATATCCACATATATACATATGTATCCATTACATATCAAATCACACTTTAAATTTTAACTAACTATGGTTTCTATCCAAAACAAATCCCTTCAGAAATTTCAAAACAACTCTTTTTTTTAAACAAAGATTTCTATATTCAAAAATATTCTAAATAATATTATTTATTATTCCTTAAACACTCTAAAACAATTTTAAAATTTTCGGGACTAGATTCCAAACTTCACACTTAAGATCCATTTTTAATTTATTCGTCATGCTTATATAATTTTTCTTCCTTAAAACATTTCACTCTGTTTCATCATTGTTTATTCTGTAATAAACATCCCTTATTTAGACACAATAACCAATTTATGATAATAATCAATATTATCATACCTAGAACCCAAACACACCATATATTTCATAAAAAATTCCAGAGAGATGGTTTCTATATATACAATATAATCAAGGAAAATTTATTTCATTACAGAACACTTTGAAAACACTTCTGCGATTTTCAAAATTTTAAATTTCTAGTTTGAACCTACTTTTAGCTTAACTTATTTGCATAGTTCATTCTTACCCAAATTTCTATTTGGTTATATATAGGTTACCACCTACATTTAATAATTTTTATAACAATTACAGCCAATCACCTTGATATACCATAATAATTTAGAAATATTACTTCTTTATATATCAAAATGTAACCTTATATAAAAATCGTTTAAAAAAATCATTTTAAAATCATCATATAAGAAAATAACAAGTACGCCCTCATATAATACACTCAACTCATTCTAGGGTACTGCCGACCCTATCTCTAATGAGTAATTCCCACCAGTGCCAAGGTTCTCGCTTAACCGTCGGCTCTGATACCACGTGCAACGACGGGGAGATTTTCGACCCCAAAAATCGACACTAATACATCCAGTGTATAGAGTGCCGAGCAATCGAGTGCCGGAAATACTAGGCTGTTAGGGTTAAGAAGAAAAGGAGATAGAAGAAGAAACAGAAAACAGCAGCACAGAATCTCACAATCGCAACAGAACAAAATATAATAGCAGCATTTTATACAAAGAAAGTTATAACAATTAATATATATACATACAAGTTATCAGAGTACACAAATCTGGACAGTTATAATAACTTGTCCTCAACTGCTGTCTATACAGCCTATAATACACAGCGGAAAATAGTTAAATACGTGCAATACACCTTTGCCATCCATCTCCTCTCCTGAGCTCCCAAAAGCGTCATAACCTAAAATTCTATAATACCCGGTCTGACCCGAGCATTACAATAAAGTAACACTCGAGTCAGGCTGGAAACCAGCGTAAGTAAACACATTTAATTTGAAATACTGGAGTTATCAAATCTTTGAAAACCAAGGTTACTCGTACAACACGACGAGTTTTTATCTCATTTTTAACCAAATACATTTCCCAAATCCATTGATATTGTAAACATGCTTAGGTACAGATTTCTTATTTAAAATAGTCAAATTTGTTAATTAATCAAGTACCGACATATTAAACTTTATTATCAAAAACCATAACGATTAGCGGTGATTTTCAAATTGAAGTGGTTCCGGATAACACTAATATCCGATCCCGGTCTCTTCGAATCCAAGCAATACATTTTACAGGGTAAATTGTTTAAAATAAACAATTTATTATTTAGGGTGACCATATTCAATCATGGGAATTTATCACAGATCTTTATTCCAAATAAACGTATTATTATTTTTAATCCATTTATTCTAACTTGTTTGACCACTCAATGGTACATACAAGAATATTTGAAACGAATATCCAATAGAGATAAGCAAAGATATAGATTGTTACTAATTTAAATAACAAATATCAAGACGATTCACCCCTTAGGATTTTATTAACTTTACTTAGCCGATTTCATTTATATATATATATATATATTTATATATTTATATTTTCAAATTTATAAAACACCATTAATTACCCGTAAGTTTAAGTCAAAAATAAATTAATTAACATTATAAAATATCATTAAATTTTATGTTATAGATTTAAATGAAAATTAGATTTCTATTTAAAGAAGAAACTATAAGTTATCATATTCCATTTCTTCTTTCTTTTTCCTTTTCCTTATTTTTTTTTCACTTCCTTATTTTCCTTTCCTCTTTTCTTATCCCTTATCTCTTTTTTCATCTTTCTCCTTTTATTTTTCTTTCCTCTTCTTTTCTCTTTTGGCCCGCCATCCCGCCCATTTCTTTTTTTCTTCCCTTCTTTATTTTCCTCTAGTTCTCATTTTCCTCCTCCTTTCTTCCTTTGAGACACACAAACGTACACGAACGGTGCGTGTACACATGCACACACCCACAGCCAACCATTTCCTACCGCCGACCATCCCTCCAAGTCGCCCTCGGCCATCTCCTTCTACATGCCCACCAAGAACTGTGCCAGTTCCTTCGGTTCGAAATCGAACCCTTCCACCCCTAGACTGATCGAAACTAAGCCACCAAAACCTCCTTGCCCACGCCACCATAGTACGTCATTCACCACAAGACTCTACCCCGAGCTCTGCCGCAACCTCCCCCTTCCTTTCCACTTGGACAGCACCTTCCCTTTTTCCACCCGTCGCCGCCATTGTCTTTTTCCCGAAGCCAAAACAAAACACAAATCGAACCGTAAATCAAACTCACTTGACCACCGACTGGAAGAAAATTTCCTACCATTTTTTATATGTGCACCTTCTCCCTATGCTCCTCCATGACCAACCATTCGTCTCGAAAACCACCGAGTTGCCAGAATTTGCCCCAAAACCCAAATCCGTTCAACCCTACTTTTCTACCTCCATCCAAAACTAAAAATTATTAAACAAGCTCTAAAAATCATGCCTTTTCACGACAATCATCACCACATAATCCATTTAGAAAATTATGCAGGTTTATTTTTGACCAATTTAAACCCATTCACGGTTACAGGTCGCTCTCTCCTTCCTTGGTTGATATAATTTATTGAAACAATTTTTAACATGATCTACCTTTAAAAACAAATGATTTTTGTTTTGGAACCATGAATTAAAACTTATTATATATGGAGATATTGATTTTTAAAACTCGAAAGTTAAAACTATTTCTAACTAAGCAAGAGCAGAGATGGTATTTTCGAGCTATAGGTTGGATTCCTTATGACCAATAAATATACATATACCGCATAGAAAACTCATTTCAACATAATTACATGGCAAATAAAGATGTTCATTCAACCTTTCAAGCATGTGAAGATACATATAAGGATTCAGTAAAAAGATTCCACATTTTACTCACAATTTTATCAAGATGATGACTGCTGCTTTCTCTGTTTTGCTCTTGTTCTATTTTGTTTCCATGGCAGCACTTTGTTTTCTTTATTATTTTTTTAGAGATGTTTGTGAACTAGAATGTTATGGCTAGAATGGTATACTTGCAGATAATATAGGGTATGTATATATATAGATGAGGAGAACATACGGACAAGAGACTGAAACCTATTGCTCATATATAGGCCTTAAACCTTTTATTTTATTTTTTTCTCTTGTTTATTTTGATTTGATAAAAACTGATTTGATTTTTCCTTTTTGCATGATTTGAAGTTTTGGGTGATTTGAAGTTTTATGTGTGACTTGCCATTGAATTTGATATGCATTTATGAGGTTGTCCCCTTGTGTACATACATGTACACATCATATTTATATATTTACTTATATATGTATTTGTCATCATATATTTATATGTTAACACTTACTTATATACACGTTTACTCATTTATTTGCATGTACTTGTCACCATATATGTATATATTTACATTTATACATATTTTCTATACACATTCCTTACATGCATATGTTTTACCATCATATACATACATTTATTATTATTATTTTCTAATTTCATATGGGCAAATATACATATATATACATTTATATACCCATATATTTCTATATACTTTTAAATACACCCATGTTATATACATTTACATGTTCAACATATATACATATACCTACAAGTTTTGAATTTCTCCATTATGCAGTTTTACATTCATGTGTGTGTGTGTGTGTGTATATATATATATATATATATTTACAACATTTTTATAATATACACACATAAATACTTATAAATATTTTCAACATCATAAAGCTTGTATATATATTTATGGATATTTTATCTTAATTTTAAATGGTGGAGTTTATATATACTTATAACTATAATATTTATCATATCCAGAAATTTATAAATTTTAAATTTTAATATAGTTTTTAAATCAATATCTAGATTCAGGTATTTTTAACATCAGAAATTTATTTATTCGACCAATCATAATTAATATCCCAATAACTAAATCAGTTAATTACCCAATTAACAGACATTAAAAATCCAGGTCGTTAAAGTTACATTGATTACATTTGACAGCATATTTAGATATGCAAACAAAAACCGCTAATGTACGTTCATATATCCAAATGGATTTTCCATGGAGACCTTCCCAGTGTACCCGTAAGCCATACCGAGACCGATTACCTTTGATAAGGGTCAGAAACTACCTTCTGAGCGTCGTATATCTCTAGATAAAATTATACCATAAGGTAAACAAAAACAGACCATGCCCTAACATGTGAACCGAGTATCATCAACTCCCCATGCACAACATACGATAAGCATACTCCAGATAATGGAGTTGATGTACTCCCTATTTGGGTTAGCTGAACCAAGGATCATGCATCATACTCTGTCTTTAGTCATTTCCCGATGTCGAGGCTACATTTGGCATCTTTACACGAGTTTTCTACAAAAGTCAATCAAATAATAAATCCCACATGGATTCCATCATCTCAACAGGTTTCGGAACCACACATGGATTTCCATACCTGAACAGATCTCGGAACCACACATGGATTCCCATATCTTGAATAGATCACGAACAATACTACATGTGTTCGAGCATCTCAAACAGATCTCGAATCTCCACATAGATTCCATCACTCACGAAGCAATCACGAACCTCTTCTAAAGCATTTAACACGTATTTGATTTTGGAGTGGTTACAGTTTCAAGTCATCTCATATAAATACACTTCCCCCCTTACCAGGTGCTCCAAAACCAATCAATCGATTTCCCGGGAATCTTAACCCCAGTTTTGTGGGAAATAAACAAGCAATTCATAAGATCAGAGATCACCTCCTAACCGTTTAAGCGGACAGATTTCCTTATCATTTGCCCTAAAAGAGCAAAACAAGTTTATATGTACAGTATAGTATCACCGAAGATAACTGTACTACATAATTCTTGTGTTTCTTCTAGATATTTCCAGAGTATATTTTGGCCAAGATTAGATAGTTGGTTATTTAACTATAAAATAAACAAACAATCTAATATAATAAGAATAATCGCATATGGGAAGCCAAGTACCATATACTGTCCATAAGCAAGTAACACACAAAGCATGATCGAAACAATAAGCACAATCAAGTCATAAAAGCAACTTCGAATCCCCTTTTTAACTTATCTTCCGTTATTAATTAAAAACCTCTTTTATTAGTAAAAATCATTTTACTCTATAAACTCTTTTATAAATGAAATTCCATTTGTTAATTAAACTTTGCTATTTAATTAAAACATCGCTATTCATTTTCAACACATTTCAACACTTCGCAAAGTATACATATACTTATCTCAATCGTATAAGTATATTCACAAATCAATTCAAAAGGGCTTAAGACAAATGTTACCCAAACATCGTCACTACAAAACCAAAGCCATTTCACTTATGATTATCTTTAAAATTTTCTCTTTTTAAAGATCCATTTACATTCACAAGTATAATAAAAACGAGTTAAAGAAGAATGTTACTAATACATTGCCACAACAAAACCAAAACCAATTTATACTTGTAATCCTATTTAAAATCCCATTATTAAATATATAAGTATTTTCCCAAACTCATTTACTATATTTTAACACTTTAAAATATTATCTAAGGGTTTAAAAACCCATCTTACTAAAACATTGTTTACGACAAATCCCAATACATTTTACTATTCCATTATCTTTAAAATTCCATTTTAAAGATCCAATTACTTTTCAAAAGTATAGTTAAATGAGTTAAAACAGATGTTGTATAAACATCGATACTATAAACTTAAAATCCACTTTAATACTTGCCATTTACTTTAGACAAGGTAAATATACCGTTTTTATTAAACAAGGTAATATACCGTTTTTAATCAACTTATAAAACAATCAGTTATAACATAATGTTATAATTCAAAACTCCTTTATATTTCCTTTACATATACTAAACTTCCATTTCACAAATAACATTCTTTTTTACAACATTTATATATTAAAATACTTTTAGAAAGATAAATATTTACATATAATAGTTTATTTATAAAACAATAATATTAAATAAAATACTTTAAATCATTTGTAAAATATTATAATATAAAACCCTTTTAAAATATTAAAATCTTTAATAACTCTTTAAACTATATATATACTAAAAATATACTTCTAATTAATAACATGTTAAACCATATATATACACACTAAAATATACTTCTAAAATATTGTAATATTTAATAACTTTTTTATTTAAAAATAACACTTTAAAACCTGTCTTATGATTTAAAACCATATCTTTATAAATTCACAAATGATTTTCAGAAGTATATTTAAACCTTGTTATTTTACCGATAATAGGTACACTAACGGTACTTATTATAGATACGAGTAAGCCCTGGGATGTCTTTCTAAGTTAACTTTAAAATCGATGATCACAGCAATTTCAAAGTGCATCCATCACGACCATTTTGCTTATACTATTTTTAATTTCCAAAAATGTCCAAACCAATTCCATTTATGCCTAACATGTCAAACTGTGTATAAAACAACCCAATATATATGTACATATGTGTGTTTGTATATATATATATATATCCACAATTTAACCAAATTATCCAATTTGACATATGTTAGTTATTAGGAATTTCAAAGCACGTTTATAACAACTAAATCGTTTTTAACATTCATAACATACTATCACTTTTCAAAGCAAAATCAAACATGTAAATAAATAGTCTGGGCCACGATACATGTATTACAAAATCAAAATGAGATTATACTCAATAATAATGGTATCACTTGTTTTCCAAAACAAAGCAAGGTCCAAAAGTAATAACTTGCATTGTTTGTTATACAATATATTTTTAATACAACAATGATTATATATATATACAATAATATATATCAACTGGTGAGTAAAACTCACCCAACCTCTAGTTAACGATTTACTACTTCCGAATAGTCCAAAATCGAATGCTATTTGATTTTGACTAAATTCCAACAAGCTCCGAACTCGATGAATCCAACTCCACCGCGTAGATAATCCTAATACGAAGGCAACGGTGAAGAAGGCACAACAATCGGACCTCGTATGAACAAGATACAGTTTGTATAAGATTTTAGATTTTAAAACTTAATTATTAAATTAGTAAAACTTGATTAATAAATTAGTTAACTTAAATTAAAACTTAACTATTACCTTATCAAACCATCTTCCCTCCCCCACATTCTTTCTCATCCATCGTTCGTGCACACTAACACCATACGCTGTGCACGTTTCTTATGTGATATGGTGAACCGATCCACGAAACCCAAATTCAATCACGCCATCAGACTTCGCTCCCTACGTCTGACCTGATAGCACCGCCTTTGGTACCTCAGACATCATCTTGCCCATAGCGACGTCGTCGCCCAATTCGATCATCAGGTCGCAAACCATGTTGCCACACCGTACACAATCAAACTGCCATCGTTTTTCGCCTCTGGCCAACACGAACACAATGACGAACTCAAATTTGGCTCCGACGGCCACTGTCGAATCGCGACCTCGGCTCCACCACTGTAGCCCTGATGTGCACGTAAATGTGCATATTTTTACCACTATATTTAATCTATCTAAATTAAATAAATGATCATATCGGGCATTTTAGCTTGTTTAAACCAAAATTCATATTATTTTCAAATCGTCACATATTCATCTTCATCCAAGGGAAAAATGGTCATTTTTGTGCATATATTAATTTGAGAAAATTTAATTGGAATTTTCTATATTATTTATTACGAATTTGGCTTCATATACAAGTGGTTTCATGAAGATGTATGCATGCACAAGAGCGAAGATAAAGAAATGAAGATGGAAATAATTCAAAGGCATGGTCATGGAGGACCCCACTCACTTACCTTGATTTTCAATTAGGAACTAAGCAAATGATAAAAGGACATTAAAGCTTCATGTACATTTAAGTGAGGGATTAGTGGATGTTAATGATTACTTGGCCACCACACTACCTCAAGGGAAATTTGGTCATTCCCCAAAAATATGAATTATGGTTTAACACATGTATAAATACCCCTTATGTTTCATGTAACCCTCTTCCTCCCTTAGTCTCTCTTTAGTTTAGTTTAGGCTCACAAATAAACAAGCTCTTCTCTTTCTCTTTTCATGGCTACTTAGCCATTTTTATCTTCATGTAATTTTTCTTTTTTATACAATTTAATACATGATCTTCTCCTTTTCTTGTTTATTTCCTTTCATGTAGTAGTGTAGATCTCTTTTATTTTGTGCAATTAGAATAGTTTTCCTTACATTTTGCTCCCTTTTTCCTCTTGTTAGTTTCATGTTGCTTTCTACATTTGTTCATATGATAACAAATATGAGAGGCTAATCCCTACAATTTAGGGGTATTGAAGCTCTTTGGTATGTAGATGCGACATTTTGATGTTTATGCTCTCTTTTTGTGCTTAATATGAAGTGGTTTAACTTGTTGTTTTTGATGTGAATTTGATAGCCTATATTGTTGACAACAAATAGGCTATGCTTAAACAATCACAAACAATGATTACCTCTACATCTACATATGATGATGGTAATAAAGTGATTGTTGAAATTAAAATTTGATGGCCTATATTTCTAAACAATAGTTAATAGGCCATGATTAAAATAGATTTTGCTTTCAACTTTGTTGTCATATTTCATAAGAGATAAATGTGTATTAGTGGTTGTGTTATAGTTTGATGGTTTATATTGTGCTAATTAATAGCACAAATATATCATACTTATGATAAGCACATCAACTAATTACACTAATGACAAGAAAAGAGAGATCATAACTTCATTTTGTTGATTTATGTGATCTAGAGAGTGGAAATTGCCTCTAAATTGCCTTCCCACTCTCATATTTTTTATCAATTTTCTTTTGCTAGTTTTCTACATTTTTAGCTAATCACATTTTCAACTTTGGTTAATTTGATTGAATAGAGATTTAAAATCATCAATTACCTACGGATCGACCCGTATTCGCCACATACTATAAGTGTATGCCATGCGCTTGCGGTTAAGTTTATTTCGAAATTTTTCGACGGTTGTCTAATTCGATAGAAATTCCGTCGATTAACAAGTTTTTGGCGCCGTTGCCGAGGAATTTGTTTTGATTTTGATTTTCTATTCTTCGAATTATTTTTATTTGATTTTCGTGTGTTTGTTTTGCGTGTTTGTACATTTAGAAGAAAAAAATTGTGTGTTTTGTGTGCATTTTGATTTTGTTGTTTATAGTTTGCTAGTTTCTTATTCATTAGCATTTGCATTTTCTATACAAAAAAAATCATACACAATTCAGAAAAGAAAAATATTTCCATTTCAAGTTTTGTGTTACAATTTCAATTTACATTTTCTTTTCAATTCCATTTTCCACTCATTGTGTACATATACAAAAAAAAATATACAAAAAAAACTGTTTCTCTCTTGCATTTCCACTTTGTTCATTTTGCCCTACATATATTCATTCATTTCAATACTTCACCTCTGACAGTGCTCTGCCATCCATCACCACACATTGACCTCCTCTTCTATTTCACCTTCTAACTTCCTTGACATACTCACTATCCTCCATCCACTGTTCCCATCCAAAGCACAGTTCCCTATTCAATACCACCAGTTCACAGCAACTCAAAACTTATTTTCATCCACAACTATCCATCCACTATCATTCAAATACACATTGCTACATCCACAAACTGTCAACTTCCCTTGCAATAAGTTCATAACATCTTGATTGCCTCAACATCTACCTCCCAATAACTTCCACTTCAACATCACAGTCATACAAAGAAAAAAAAAAGGGCATCACCAGTCACTATTACATACCATATTATCTGCTGTAACCATTTGCTGTATCACTAGCATCTCCCAAATTACTGTCATTAACTACACTTCACTCCCCACCTCACAACATTTCTGTTATCATCTCTGTAAACCCTCTGCTGCATACAAACAACTCCACCCCTCCATCAGTTCAAAGAACAGTGACTTAACCCTCCAACCCAATTTCCAAATCCTACTACTCCGACTGCTTCAAACAGTCTCCAACCAACCTCCATGACCATATACAGTAACTACCAAACATCACCACTGATACAACTGTCTTCATTCACATACTTTCAATTCACCATCACCATAGCTCCTCCATTACTGAAATGTAACTTCAACAAGACCACTGCTTCGACCATACAGTCACTTCTTGCTACCACCATCCAAACACTATCATATCCTCTGCACCACTACCCACCATTGCATAGCATAGCACCATCCACATACCACTGCAGTTTGTTACCAACATTCAACATATCCATCCATTTCAACTCTTGCTGTATTCACAACTTCCACAAAGAAAAGTGCACCAGAACCAACCAACTGCAGTTCATCACCACTATCCCAATCGATTTCGAACAGCAACTTCATTGTCGCAATCCACCTTCAAACCCAAACAGCAGCTACAGGTCACAACACTGCCGTAACCTTCCTCCATCCTGCCACCCCCTGTCCTCAAGCTCCTGCTACACCACTGTCCCCTTGCTTAACATCGCCATTGTGCCATACAAACACACTCCAACATCTAACCCTAGTCAGTCACACAACCCCTACCCCTCTCCACCACCACTGTTACTTGCATAAACACAGCAGCTCCAACACAGTCGATCAAGTTTTTGAATCCTGACACGCAACTGCAAATCACAAAACTGCCTGAACCAACATTCCACCCACTTCTGTCAACCTGACAACAAACTTCCTTGCCACAGTCAACTGCTGCCATCAACTCCTCCACCAAACTGCAGCTCCACCATCCTCTGACTAACTTCCCATCATCACCTACCTACAACACACTGCCATTGCCGAAAACAATCACGAACAACCCTTCGAAAACCCCAAATTCGCATTCCTCTCATCACCACAACGCTACTGTAGAACACTCCCATCGCAACCTCCGTGGCATAAATTTCAACCATCGCGACAATCACCCAATTCGACTTTGCAACTTCCATGACGAACTGACATCACCATCAATCAATCACCTACAGCCACTCAACCATCTTCACCTGAATCTCTTTGCAAATCGAATCGCCTGCCATCGACTTCCTCTTCAATCACCATCAGCAACTACCAATCCCCAAATCACTTCGAAGACCACAAAGCCCCAAGTACACCGCAACAGTGATAATCTCTGTGTTAATAATTTGAGAAGTCGCGATTTTGGATTGTGGGAATTGGTCGTGAATTGGACTTTTCATGAATACAAGTTGGTTTCGTGATTTTGTTCGCGCTTTTGAACTGTGATTTTGAACGGTATGATTAAGTAAACTGTGAGCTGTGATTTATTGTTAGTGGGTCAGGTTGTATTCTCATTTTAGTTTATTTTATTTTATTATTATTTTTAGCCATCTTTCTTTTTGTTCATTCCTTAAAAAAATTTAAGTAAAACTTCACTTTTAAGTTTCCTTTTCAAAAAAAAAAATCTCTCCCTAAAAAAAGTTTTTTTTAGTTTTTTTTTGTTTTATTTCTTAATAAAAAAACCCAAGTTGTTTCATTTTAATTTATTTTACTTCTTCCTTAAAAAAACAAACAAACAAACAAGTTAGATTTAATGTTGTTTTCTTTTGTATAGTTTCATTCGTTTTGTTTTAGGTTCATTGCTGTTCTGTTTTCATTTTTCTTAGTTTCTTCTTTGATATATATATATATATAAATAATCTATGTATATATCTTTGTTTTATTTTTCAGGTTGCAAAAACAGAAGGAGAAGGATTGCGCTACTAAGCTTGCCAAAAAAAAATAACTGCTCCGCTTGCTTATAATTTCTTTTTTTTGCTTTTAACCCTTATCTATTATATTTATTTGTCTTGCATTGTTGTTTGCTTGCATTTAAAAAAAATTATTCACAAAAAAACCAAAAACAAAAAAAAATCATTTGTAGTTGCATTGTTAATACACGTTTATTTTCTGCTTTGCATTTCATCCTAGATTTTGATTAATAATAATGATTAGACATCGATAACTTTTAATTGTATATTGACAAGTTGTCATCTTTGAACAATTTAATTTCTTGGTGTCTAGGCTACGGTAGAGTAATAACCATTTATAAATATTACGGTGAGTCATAAATATTATAGTGGTTGTTCCTCTGAAGGTACTTAAACCTTCGGCTGCATTGCTACGGTGATTCGTGGTGCACTGATAACTCCTGCCCGTTACCAGGCTGAGAACTATCTTGTTGATTTAAGACAAAGTGTGATTATACAATTTTGAGTTAACTTAGGATAAATCATTTGTAATTAGCCCTTGCATTTATTTAGTTGCATTAGCTCATGCCTATTTAAAAAAAAATTCAAAATCCAAAACTAAAAAAATTGTAAATATTCCTTTTCCATTTTCCTTTGAAATTTTAAATCCTTTTTCATTGAAATTTTAAAAATCCAAAAGAAAATAAAATTAGAAAATCCAAAATCCCAAAAAAAATTATAAAATCTTTTCAAAAACAAAAAAAAATTGAAAAATCAAAAAAAAAAAATTAATTTTCCATTTTGAAAAATAAATTCTATCTGTAAATATTTTTCCTTTATACAGAAAAAACATTCTTAAAAATGTCCGAGTTTCCCCACTCACTTGAATTTTACAATAGTTGTGAAAATCAATATAATCCATATAATTTCACACCAAATTCTTATGGATATTTTAACAACAACATTGTTTAAACGATTCAAATTTTGAACCACAAAATTTTCAAAATGAGGACCAACCTTCAAATCTTGAAAACAACATTTCGTCTTTACTTGAAATCTCTACACAACAAAATAAAATGATAAATGAGTTGTGTAATTCATATCTGTTTGATAATTCAAATCAATGTTTTCAAAACAATCAAAATTTGAATTCACTTCAAAATTCAAACAATTTCGAGTTTAACTCATGCCAAGTCAATTTCGAACTTCAAAATGAATTTCAAAACCAAAATGAAAGTGGAAATAACTTTTCAAATAATTTTGGCAATGGAAATAATCTCGATTACAATGCGATTGATAATTTTTGTTCTCAACAAATCCAAATCGAAAATTCTCAAGTTAATAATTATAAATTGGATTTTGTTGAGCAAATGGACGAAATTTACGATGATCACAGGGATTCGTTGTTTGAAACATATATGAAACAATGTGAAAAACAAAATCAAATTCCAACTTGTGACGAGTCAAACAATAATCCATCTTTTACCCAAATCGATGATTTTCAAATAACAACTTTTGAAATCGAAAACGAAAATCTTAACGAAGTTGTTGAAAATTTGGTAATTGACTTGGATTTCAATTCTTTTGAGGGTGTGGAACCAAATTTAAAATTCCATCTTCCTTTTCTCGATTTCGAAAATTTGAATACAACAACTTTGGATTTTGAACTTAATATATGCAATGAAATTGTTGATAATCCAACAAAGGAAGACGAATTTAATGAACACGAATTTTTTGGACTTTTGAATGACTAGTTGTTATATTCCGACGGGAAAGATTTAAATCACCATTTTGATTTTGAAATCAATAATTTTGAAGAAGTTTTCAATGATAAATTTGAATGTCAATGTGGTGAAAATGAACTTGAATTTCAATCAATTGTTCTATCAACCCCGAAAATCATCGAAAATAAAACAACTCGTACGGTTTTCAATAAAACAACATTCATTTTTCCAAATCAACATTCAACTTTGAAATCTTTTATGATTTGGTTTTCCAAGCTTAAGCTATGTCTCGTATACTTGACGAGACAAATGAATCGGTCGTTGGAAGACCGTTTCATTTACTTTTTGATGATATACTTTCTGATCTCGTGTAAATACCGTTAATTTTCATTTAAATAAAGGTCATGTTTTTATTTATTTTTCTCCTTTCACTTGGGTTGACTATGGGGACACAGTCAAAATCAAGTGTGGGGGGAGACTCATCTTCACTTTTAATTTTTCATGGTTTATTTTTGCTTTTTCTTTGAAAAAAAAAACCAAAAAAAATATTAAAAAAATCCCATAAACTAATTTTCTTTTGATTTATTTTTAAAGAAACATTATATGATAAATAAATGGTTTTGGTTTATTAAATTGAAATTTTTGGAAAATTTATTTATCTTAACAAAAATAAAAATGAAGTTTGATTACAAATAACAATGGTTTAACTAGTATATGGGAAGATTCATACGTGTTAATTGTAAAATATTACCTAATTGAAAATCTTTGTTTTAAAAAGTGGTTGATTTAAAGTAAAGGATATAACATTTTTTTTTGTCTTCTAAGTTAAGTGGTGCTAAGATGATTTTGCAAAACTCTCTCTTTGAAATAAAATACAAAACGAAAAAAATATAAAAAAATGTTTCTTGTATATATGTATAGTTTTTAATAAACACATAGAGTCATGTGTTTACACTCGTGTGTTCACTCGCCATGCTCTGTACCCTTCTCACATAAGCCCGAAAGGCTGTGCACGATCGGTATATCTAGCCTCGGTTTATCCGAGTTAGGTGTATATATATAAAAAAAATTCTTTTTAATAATGCCTACAGTCAATAGGTGTTCACACTCGTGTGTTCACTCGCCACGCTCTATATTCCCCTCACATCAGTCTGCAAGGCAGTGCATGGGTAATATATCTGGCCTCAGTTTATCTGAGTTAGGCATATGTATATATTGTTAATATCCATAAAATTTTCAAAAATAAAATAAAGTAAGAGAGAGTAAGCAATTGAAATCTAAGCACTATTTTAACTTATTTGATTTGATTTGTTATTGAAATGAAATGAAATACCACTTTGATAAACTTTTATAATCAACTAAGGATCCATTTCATAGTTACACTGTGTTATCAACCGAAACAATGAGTTAAACTTTTGCTTATTTGTTATGATAACTTGATTTTTGTTGAATGTTTTGACGAGTAAATGACTTAAATTTCAAGATAATAACCAAACCTATATTTAACTTATTTGTGTTAATTTAAAAGTAAATCCTTCATTCGTAAATATTTTCAAAAACTTGCATTCACATCTTTGTAAATAAATCTTGCATTTTTGTAAATATTTTCATCATGCATTTGGATTTTGTGGGTAGTATCCACTAAAAACCATCACGAGACAACACTCGTCCTATTGGGGACAACCAGAGGTTTAATGGCTTGTTGCATACGCTCAATGCAATCGTGCTCCCTACGAAAATGGATTTATTTTAGTTTTTTCTTTATTCAAGGATGAATAAAAAGATAAGTATGGGGGTATTTAATGTGCACGTAAATGTGCATATTTTTACCACCATATTTAATCTATTTAAATTAAATAAATGATCATATCGGGCATTTTAACTTGTTTAAACCAAAATTCATATTATTTTCGAATCATCACATATTCATCTTCATACAAGGGCAAAATGGTCATTTTTGTGCATATATTAATTTGAGAAAATTTAATTGGAAATTTCTATATTATTTTATAGGAATTTGGCTTCATATACAAGTGGTTTCATGAAGATGTATGCATGCACAAGAGTGAAGATAAAGAAATGAATATGGAAATAATTCAAAGGCATGGTCATGGAGGACCCCACCCACTAACCATGATTTTCAATTAGTAACTAAGAACATGATAAAAGGTAAGCTTCATGTACGTTTAAGTGGGGGATTAGTGGATGTTAATGATTACTTGACCACCAGACTACCTCAAGGGCAATTTGGGCATTCCCTAAAAATATGAATTAGGGTTTAACACATGTATAAATACCCCATTTATTTCATGTAACCCTCTTCCTCCCTTAGTCTCTCTTTAGTTTAGTTTAGTTTAGGCTCACAAATAAACAAGCTCTTCTCTTTCTCTTTTCATGGCTACTTAGCCATTTTTATCTTCATGTAATTTTTATTTTTTATGCAATTTAATACATGATCTTCTCCTTTTCTTGTTTGTTTCCTTTCATGCTGTAGTGTAGATCTCTTTTATTTTATGCAATTAGAATAGTTTTCCTTACATTTTGCTCTCTTTTTCCTCTTGTTAGTTTCATGTTGCTTTCTACATTTGTTTATATGATAACAAATATGAGAGGCTAATCCCTACAATTTAGGGATAATGAAGCTCTCTAGTATGTAGATCCAACATTTTGATGTTTATGCTCTCTTTTTGTGCTTAATATGAAGTGGTTTAACTTGTTGTTTTTGATGTGAATTTGATAGCCTATATTGTTGACAACAAATAGGCTATGCTTAAACAATCACAAACAATGATTACCTCTACATCTACATATGATGATGGTAATGAAGTGATTGTTGAAATTAAAATTTGATGGCTTATATTTATAAACAATAGTTAATAGGCCATGCTTAAAATAGATTTTGCTTTCAACTTTGTTGTCATATTTCATAAGAGATAAATGTGTATTAATGGTTGTGTTATAGTTTGATGGTTTATATTGTGCTAATTAATAGCACAAATATATCATACTTATGATAAGCACATCAACTAATTACACTAATGACAAGAAAAGAGAGATCATAACTTCATTTTGTTAATTTATGTGATCTAGAGAGTGGAAATTGCCTCTAAATTGCCTTCACACTCTCATATTTTTATCAATTTTCTTTTGCTAGTTTTCTACATTTTTAGCTAATCACATTTTCAACTTTGGTTAATTTTATTGAATAGAGATTTAAAATCATCAATTCCCTACGGATCGACCCGTATTTGCCACGTACTACAAGTGTACGCCGTGCGCTTGCGGTTAAATTTATTTCAAAAATTTTCGACGGTTTTCTAATTCGATAGAAATTCCGTCGATTAACAAGCCCTAAAGTCGCGATCAACTCCTCGGCATCGCACCACCTAAAATCATCACCACAAGCTCGCTTCCATCCCCTAATCCTAATGTCGGCCTAGCCATGGACAATAGTTGCTTTAATCACCACCAAATCCCAGCCTTAGGTATGGCCAAACCAGGTCAAACACTACCAAACTCAACTACATCCAAAATTGAGCATAGTGAATTGTAGCCATTAATCATACGAAGCCACAGGATCCAAAATCGCTTGAATCCATAAGCTATTGAACTCGATTTACTTGGATGGAAGAAACTGATGGTGGAGGCTGTGAGGCATTTAAAATTGAGAGGAAGAGGGAAAAGTGAAAGTTAGGTCAAGGGGTGGTGTTAATTTATAGGAAATATTTATTATATTATATTCTTTTAAATTTATCCGAGCACGCATGACCACACAGCATGTCCGTACGTCACAAAACTCGTCGACGAACAACAATTCATTATTCCGGATCCAATGGCACTAGTTTCGTCAAAATCCAAGACAGTGCCCCGAAATAATAATTTCACATGTTAACTAAAACGAATTATTATTTAAAATGATTTTAATCACTTAAATCATAAATTGAAATTTACAATAACCATTTATTATTTAAACTGAATTTAAATAAGCTTTCAAAATCATTTTTTATTCTAATTAAATCCAAGATTAAATAATTCCAATATTTAATTATAAACTGTTAAAAAATCCAGATCGTTGCATTCTTCCCCCTTAAAATAATTTCGTCCCTGAAATTGCCAAGGTGAGAAAAATGCCCCTAACTCATTAACTTTTCAAGACCAATTAGTTGAAATGGGTTACCAAATTCTTTTAAGCCTTTAGTTTTACAAAATTAATTTGTTGAAACTTTGTTATCACCCCGTTAAATCAAATTTTTCTAAGCCTTTAGCTTTGCAAATTCTTCTAAGTCTCTAAATTCATTCATAGTTACTAACTAATACCATTCCAAGTTATATTGTAAAAATAAAATTTTAGTTATCAAAAAATTTTCGAAATTTTCTTACGCCTTATATTTTTGAAAAATTTCACCAACGTCTCCTTTGCACGGTTCATCGAAAAATTTCACAATATATATATATATATATAATCACAAATATACATCTCATCTTCATCCCATAGGGAAAAATATAAAAGTATGATATATAATCCAAGATGTGTACCTTTTATTAGTATTAGCAAGCATATACAATCAATATAATGCGAAAGCAAGCTCCCAATACGAAGCATATGCCATCCGCACCTACTAATCACTTAAAAACCAATGAGAACAAGTATATGGAAAGTAATATCAATATATAACATGTACTAGTACAATAACCATATGCAAATGTAGCAAAGGTAACAAGAGAAACCATCCAACCAATGATATTCATCCAATTAATTCATAACCATATCAATTTACATTTTCCAATGTCAATATGTAATTTATTAAAGCCTGTACAATGTACATATATCATCCGTATGCAAAACCATACCTGATCACTTGCTTGATCACACAATTTCACTTCCGAACAAGTATCGTTCACACGACCACTCTAGTGTGGACTTAGATCTGGTTCCTTAATTAAAAACCGTCATTCTTCTTGCATAGCCATATACTATGATAGAGAATATCAGAATCAATCAAAGATCCATATCCAGTGTTTGACGTCGAGAGTCGAGTGAAAAATCCTAACTTGGACCAATGTAAATCATTGAAATCGTATATTCGAATCTGGATCAAATAGTTATGTAAATAAAATAATATATGTACAACTTATGTATTTATTTCAATTGGTTTCTTATTATATCTCATTCTTTTTTGTTCATTATTCGCATTGCTTTATTCACATTCATTTATTTACTTTCATTTTTCACATTCATTTTTCATATTCAATTATTTACATTATGTTTAATAACATTTCATTCCATATTTAATTCATTTATGGATTATTTTATAAAATCATTTCATTTTAACTTTTCCTAAGTTCAATTTTTATTATCACTTAATATATTTCCTTAGTTAATACTAAAATCACTTATGAATCATTTCATAAAATTCACTTTAAGTTATTAAGCATTGTATAACTTAAGTTCATATCCATATAATACTCCACTACATCCTCAGTGTATGTAGAAAAATATCCAATTCATATTACTTAACATGAATATTCAATCACTTTCAAACTCGTTTAAATTCTACTATCTTTTCAAACCAAGCGTTATATAAAACATAACTTATATAAACACTTAGCTTCCAAATTCTTTTCTTCTCTAAGTTCAAGTGTTATATAAACTTACCTTTTATTTTCACAAAACACTTAGATTTAATTTCTTACACAATTTCTGAAGTTTTCGACTGTCCAAAATCGTCGAAAATTCCAATTTCATTTTAACAAATGAAAAACTATTAATCAACAGATCAAACAAGATGCATAACCATACTTACCCTAACGCATAGAATATATGAATCCATATGTATCTTAACTGAAAAATTTAGAACCAAACACCTGATTTTCATTTCAAATCATTTTGAAATATATATACTTATAACTTTTGTATATCAAATCATACTTCCGAAATTTAAATTAAATTCTGCTTTTACCAAAACAACTCTGTAGCAAATTTCTACTATAGCATCCCCCACTTTGAAACTTGAAAATAAACGCTGACGATGCTGCAGTCATCATCGGAATCATTTTCCAGTGGCAGAAGTGA
This sequence comes from Allium fistulosum, assembly GCA_030737815.1. Taxonomy (NCBI): domain Eukaryota; kingdom Viridiplantae; phylum Streptophyta; class Magnoliopsida; order Asparagales; family Amaryllidaceae; genus Allium; species Allium fistulosum. Next base: position 1,287,576,870 of record CM060904.1, read on the forward strand.
GTTCAGTACCAAACCATGACTTTCGGACTCAACCAAAATCATTTCCAAAATGGTATCAAATACTTCGTAAATATTAGTACCTTGATATAACTCTTTTAAACTAATTCCCAAATATTTACTTCCAAATAATACTACTAGTATTATTTTCCAAAACCATAGAAAACCAATTTCTAAAATACCAGGATTTAAGTTCTAAAACTCTAAGTTCAAACCCTTTTCATATTTATAAACTATATTTATAAACCATATTTATATAAGTAACTTTCTTATATAAAATCATTTCTCAAATATTTATTCCAAAATATCCTTTTTCTTCAAAGTCTAAAATAAACAAATTTTGTTAAAATCAAATTTCAACCCAACATTATTACCGACTGCCTTATAGTCAAACTGTGAAACTTAACTCACAAAGTGTTCATTTCAATGTTCCCCTAAGTTATTATCTACCCAACCCATGCAATGAAAAGGTAAAACTACTCATAAACTGGTCGAGCACAACAAATCAAACAACAAATGATAATAATATAATATTATCATTTCCTAACAAACAGACACGTCATAAATAACTATCTCAATTTATGAAAAATATTCTTTTATTTATAAAATTTAATCTAAGGTAAAATAAAATTATTTCATTTACTAATTTCGAAAACAATAATGCATCGGTTTGCCCTGTCTAAGTGTTTAGAGACCCCTGTCAATAACAGTAGCAACTCGTATTGATCAGAATCCATAAACCACTCTACAAACCAACCAACACAATACAAAACATTTTTGTAACAATAACATATACACACTCCCGTATATATACACTCAATCCATAATAAGGCATTTCATTACCCTATCACTCAATGAGTAATACCCACCAAAGCCAAGGTTCTCCCTTAACCTCCAGCTCTGATACCAAGCTGTAATGACGTAACTTTTTGACCCTCAAATATTGACACTAATACATCCACGGCATTCACATGCTGAGCACCCAAGTGCCAGAAAGACGGAATGTTAGGGTAAATAAAAAGAAGAAAAGAAAAGGAACAAGAAAAAGGAGAATACAATATCAGAATCTCACAACGGAACGATAACATATAATATCAGGATTATGCTTTTACAAAAAGAACATTTTAATATATATACAACAATCAAAGAAAAACTAATCTATCACCAACCTAGACGGTTATAACAAACTGTCCTTACAATTGCTGATAAATAGACAAAGTAATGCAGTGGAAATAAAATTTATGGTAGGAAATCATCAAGCTTCTCTCTCCAAGAGCTCCAATGATCATCAATGTGTAACGACCCTGGGACCTGTGGGTTAAATAATTAAATTGATATTGCCCCAAATTTCCGGGATATTACACAATGAAACCTGGAAATATACACAGGGCTGACCCGAGCATTATAGGAAAAATAACACCCGATCGGTCTGGTAAACCAGCGTGATAAAACTCAAGTAATTTGAATTATTTAATGTTATAAAACCTTTTGAAATAAAGGTATCTCGTAAGACCCCACTGCACATAAACACGTATGGGTTTTTACCTTACGATAAACAAACCATTTTATAGGAAATTTTAGTGATATTATAATAATGTCTAGGGTGTTTCAAATAAATATTAATCATAGCTGAAATGGTTATGTTGATTACATTTGACAATGTATTTAGATATACAAACAAAAACTGCTAAGGTACGTTCGTATAAATGGGTTTTCCAAGGAGACCTTCCTAGTATACTCGTAAGCCATACCGAGATCGATCACCTATGAGAAGGGTTAGAAACTATCTTCCGAGCATCGTATATCTCTAGATAAAATATACCATAAGGTAAACATAACCAGCCCATGACCTAACACGTGAACCGAGTATCATCAACTCCCCATGCACAACATATCGATAAGCATACTCTAGATAATGGAGTTGATGTACTCCCTATTTTGGGTTAGCTGAACCCGGGATCATGCATCCTACTCTTTCTTTAGTCATTTCTTGATGTCGAGGCTACATCCAGCATCTTCACACGAGTTTTCAAAAAAACTCGATCAAATAATGAATCCCATATGGATTCCATCGTCTTAACAGATTTCAGAAACACACATGGATTCCCATACCTGAACAGGTCTTGGAACCACACATAGGTTCCCATATCCTGAATAGATCATGAACAACTACGCTATCTTGAGTGCCCTTAGTTAGTCATGTAATTAGGTCAGGTACGCTTGTCGTTCTCCGTAAACAGTATTAGATTTTTCATTCTGCTGCGATTTCATTTAAGTGGATTTGGACAATTTAAACATTGTAGCTGTTCTAATAATATTAGACATGTTAAATGGTTACATTTCATTTATCTACTAAGCTCGCACTAGACTTTTATGTTTCTCAAAACCCAAAGAGAAAACATAGAAATCTTTTGAGTTCTCTAGTGAGTGTTAAGACTCACTTGCCATGGGATTAAGACCTTGAGTTTGCTTAATAACACATAGGCCCGCAAGCAATGGATGATACAATATCGGCTGTATCATATACTGCTCCCAACCCATGGTACTTGTCCTAATCTCATTTCAACCTTGAGTTTGCTTACCAAATCGAAAGAGAATCTTTACTTGTATATACCATTTTAGGTTGGCCTAAGTATAGATGTATGTACTTTGAGTTTGCTCAACAAACATGTACATGTACCTTACCACATCTATCAATATATTAATAATACTACACATAGCATCTTTTGCTTAAGTTTGCTCAATAACAACAGAGTATGCAAGTAATTTATCAATATATAAATGGTAGAGGACAACTTTTATATTATAGATTCATAATGTTTGATATATTTATATGAGTGATAGCGGTTTAAGGAATAACATATTCTTTTGAAATAACCTCATGATTTAGGTGCCAAATACATCTGAAATCAGGAAATACGTACTTTACATATGTATTTAATCCTTAAACCTGATTTGAGTTTCTTATAGTTCCAGTCTAATTAATTAAATCTAATTTAATTAGTTAAGTTATATAAATTAATTTAGTTAATATTTTAATTAATTAAATTTAAACTACAACTATTAAATTTTACTTTTTTTCATCCTTGAAAATTTAAAGAAGAAAACAGATCATGCCATTAGTTGTAATTATGTACAAATATTATTATACATGTACATCAATTATTAATTAAAGATTGCTTTAATTAAAATAATTTTAGTTGAATTCAAAATTTCAGTTTCATTTAAATATTTTTTAATAAAGAAACATATACAATTATACATGTATTAATTTAATTAATTAACTTTTAATTACTTTATTAATTAATCAATTAATTTAGTAATTAAGATACGATTTTGAATTTAACATATTAACTTTCAAAACAAAATTTAGAAATGTTTATAACTTTTATAACAAGTCATATTTTAAACTTATATTTTAAATTGAAAATATATATTTATAAAAAATTTAAAACATATTTTGAAAATTTAGCATAAGGTCCAAAGTAAATTTGGGAATTTATATAGGGGGTAATCTTTAGGCTTACATCATCATTTGGGCCAAGCCAATATCCAAATAGGGAAGAGTACTAGATTATCCTAATCCAATCATTCGACACTGCCTTTTAAGAGACCCTACTAAATGGTTAGGCTTTAAACAGTTATCCCTAACATTGCTAATTTAGACCGCATAGACTATGTGGCTCTGATACCATTGATGGAATTGGATCAGTCGGAAGCGGGTTAAATGAGTGAATATCAAAATTTTATTTCCATTTTGGTCTTAGTTAAGTCTATAATGCCTAATGGATTTTGGATGCGATCTAAATTGTTTTAAATAAAATTTTCATTTTATTCAATTATTTTTAGAACTTTTTTGTTTATAGGTATATCAAATATACTTGTTTGTGTAAAGTGCATATGCTACAAGATAAGAGTGTATAGTTAATGGGAACATATATAGGTGTTGGGATTTACACCGCAATTGACCATTTTTCCTTTACATATGCGTTTGTCGTCCATTGCATTGATTTAATACACACACACACACACATCAAATTAGATAATTCTGTGTAATTATAATCCAAAATTAACATCAATGAATTTTGTTTCAATTAAAGAAAGGTTAGCGTTAAAGTTAATTACAAAGATCTAGTTTATAAATTTGAATTAAAGCAACAAATGTATTTTTCCATATGTGAAATTACAATTTAACATTTTAGAATTATAATAACAGATATTTGTGAACATGGTATTTTATAGTATACATATATACATACACTCACACACATACCCAGTGAGTTGGATTTAAAAGTAAACAATCTAGGCTAAATTTTAATTAAGAAAGAAACTAAAGTTTAGAAAAAAAATTAACCATTAAAACTACAAAATGAGACAGAATATAATTTTCAAGAAAGTATGTTTATATGTGTTAGAGTATAAAAAAATTTATTCTTACAAGAACAATATCCAAATGTTTGTATCCGAAATTAGTCGCATAGTTATAGAATTAATCTTCAAGGAATAATGATAAATTAGCATAAATAATTCATTTACAATTGTATACGTAACTTTTATAAAAGTACAAACTAGATCTAAATCAAATTTAACTTTCTGATTTCCCATTTTAAACAAAATTAATAAAACAAAAAAGGGAATTTGATGAGTTAGGCATGTGTAAATTTGTGATAAGAACAAATCGATCTAAACATTATATAGTAGAGCAACAAAACAGAAAGTGACAAAGAATCCAATCATATCAATTTCAGATGAACGTATATTAAAAGGGTGAAGAACGTACCTAAATGAGAAATAAAACAATTTAATAGTCTTATATTCAATTGAGATGGAAGAATATTTTGATTTATATATTGCAAAATGATCAATTAAACACATAATGAATCAAACAATACCCAAACATATGAGTGATGATAAATATAAATGAATTAATTGTAAATTACCTTAAATTTGGCCTATAAATCACACCTTAGAACAATGAATCAAAAAGTCTTATAATAGAATCAATCTTCAGTATTTGCAGGAATCGAAAAATGAAAACCACCTTTGGTTTATAAATTTTACATCATTTTTTTATAAATTTTTTTTCCCTAAACCACTATGAAAATTCGACTAAGGAAAAAAGGAGAAAAGGTAGGAAACGATAGAATGAATATCTGTTTTCAAGAAAGTAATAAAAGGAGAATAAATGCTAGAAAATTTTCCTCTTCCTTTTAATTAATTTCTTGCCTTTTAAAATCTAATTTGAAAACATTTCCCTTGCCCGCTTTTGCCACCATAGATGGAAAGAAGTGGGTCATAAAATCTTCCAAAATCATTTAATATTTATTTCATTTAAATCCAATTTAAATGTTCCACAGATCGATACGTGCATTTATAACTTTTATATATGCACTTTATTAAACAATAATTTTATTCAAAATATTAAATAAAATTTAATAATTAATATTTCATAAATATTAATTAATTTGGTTAATTTACAACTATTAGAAATTAACACGTATGGTTTATTCAGAGTATTTATACTATTGGCTGTGCGAGTCAAAGGTGTAAATTCAATCAGCGATAGTATTGAACAGTTCAAATGTTAATGTTTATACATCAGTTCAGCTTGTGGTATCACAATTTGGCTAAAGTCATTGATTACACATCCATTAGGTAAAATCCAATTTTACTCATTTTAAGCGGTACCTAATAACAATGATTATTTACACCAATTCTCTTTGTCAACACTATTTTACATTAAGACTTATCGAATTTGGTTTTGGTAAAAATTCCAATATTATCCACATTCAACTTAGTTAGTCCATAAACAAAGTCCTTTGTTCAATAATAACATTTATTATTAACCACAAGACGCTAGCTAGAGATTTTGACTTTGAGTTGACTGCAGTTGACCGTGACACTAACCCTATAAAATAGAGGACGCAAATTCTCTATTGAATAGTGTTTCGCTTTCAATGCTTCAACTCATACCCAACTATAGACGTTTAATGGATGGTATTCCATGATTTAACTATAATCAAAGTGAAGTGTCCATATTGAAATTCAACAGTATTCTCAAATTGAGAGAACCGTGTAACATCGTCACTCAAGATTCTCTATATGACCTTAGTCATATTAACCAACAGAAAAATCTCAAGCAATTCATTCAATAGTTATCCAATAATTCTCGGTACGTAACCCCTTAGTGCTCCCAGTAGCCATGAGTAATACACTGCCTAACATTTAGAGAGTATTGCATACTCTGTCTCAATGGATGAAACGATATCCTTTCTTGAATCATTTTGACTTGGAATATTTAAAATAATATGTTATTTTGATGTGATAAATTTCACATAATTACAACACATTGTAATTACTGTCACTTAACATATCACTTAAGGATTTTTTTATTTAATATTTTTAAATTATATAATTAAGTAACATATCACAATATGACAAGTATATAGTAGAAAGACAAACATCTTTTATTTCGAACGAGATTTTATTAAAGAGTTAATAATTTATAATAAACTCCAGAATTACCCCAGGGCATACCCCTAACTCTATCAATGTGTTCTACATATAATGTAATGTATCTGAAATGACTGTCCACACATCTCAACAAACTTTGCTAAAGTGGATTCGGTAATGCCATCAAATTGGTACAATATACCGTATAATGCATTGTAGCTGAGTTGATAACACTTTGAAATAATTATCCATATATATCCACAAATTTTGCTCAAGTATATTCCATAATGCCATGTCAAATAAGAATGGTATACTGTATAATGTTCTAAAGCTGAGTTAACAACACTCTGAAATAATTATCCACACATGTCTATGTGTTAAACTTCTCATATATCAGGAATTCAACATTCACCACAAATAACAAATTACAAAAATTCATCTTTTATTACACATCAGAAAATTATATACAAAAATGGATACTTCATCTATTCTCAAATGTATTATGGCATTCGATGAAAGTGATTAGTGGATCATATAGTGATATTATGGCTAACATAACTTGCAGTATAACAGAAATATAACCAGTAGAGTAATAAGTAAGTAAAAGAGCACATAAAGATTTATACTGGTTTGGAGTGGCTCTCTTACGTCCAGTCCCTAAGCATCTCATAGGAATTCTCTTAGCAAAGCCCTCACTTGACCTGGAGGAATAGGTTTACAAACTGACTGCCTAAGCACCTCTCAGAACTGACTTTCTTTCACAAGTAGTAAAGCATCTTCGACAAGTGTTGTGTCATTGTAAACTAGTTTTGTCACTCTAACTGGTATAATAATCCTATAACTACTTCAACGATCAATGTGATGAATAGGCAGGGTTTAGGATTGTAAATTGAATCGAAGGATATGGTATCGAATGCATAGAATGAATGCTAGGGTTTCAAAATGATTGCTATTAGAAATCATAGAATTAGGGTTAGACGATTCAGTGATCAAAATTGTATTTTGGGAGTAAAACCACCTTGTTATATATAGAGAATGAGGTGGTTCGATTAGGAGTTGCTACTGATGAGTTTATAGCCATTAACGAAGGGTTATGATGCTTTGGGAATGAAAGGATGCGACTATAAATTAGAGACATGAAATGACATATCTTATAACCTAGATTTACAGACAGAAACACGTCCCAACCGATCGATCCGTCAGGTTCCACCGGTCGACCGACGAACCTATTTCTTGTCCAGTAAACAAAGGCAGAAAAACTACCATAGGTATTGTTTGCTTTCTCAGTTCCGAAAAATCTAAACAAATTTACTTATGTATTTGGATATGTGACAGAGATGATGACTAAGTTTCAAGTGGACAGGATATCGTTTGAGTGGTTTTAACAAATTTCTACTAAAAAGGACTCGACGTAAGACTACACAATAATATACTATATATATTGACATTAAAGCTCCGCTTCTTGAGTTGCTGCATGTCGATGATAATTTGTTAACTCCGCTTTGATATTAGCTTGACTCCATACTTCATAAGGCTCCTATCTTGAGATATATAACTCCGTTTCTTTAGCTTTAGTTGTCACGAACTCATATGTTCTGTAATGTAGAGTTAGTAGATGATATTTCATTGTCATCATCAAAAGTAAGGTTTTAATATTCTTCCCATTTTTGATGATGACAACTACGTATATAAAATACTTAATAAGATTACCCCGCTAAAACAAAGACTCCCCCTAAGAACATGAGATATTTCTCCTCCTTTTTTATGATGACAACTGCTTATATGAAATACTTAAAAAGATTACTCCCCCTAAAATAGAGACTCCCTCTGAGAACATGAGATATTTCTCCCCTTTGTCATCAACAAAATGAGATAATATCACAAACACAAAACTGATTCATATCTCAGATTATAGAGAAACTGATGCATATCACAGAATATAGATAAACTGATGCAAACTAGACATTCAATATAAAAAAAGCATCTTCAACATAACATCTAAACTGACTAGAACATCAAACATGATAATACAACACAACAACAAACAAAAAGTCACATCACACATGCATTATTTTGTGTAAATGCATATTACGTGTAATACAATACCAAATTTCATTTTTCTTTTGTGTGCCGGCCCTATATAGTATTTTTTAGATTCTACATGCATGTTTTAAACTAACATTAGTTTAATTTAGCTTCATGGGTCCAAATTATACTTATGTTTGTAATATATATGAATTCATTTTTAGCAACACACAATTTATACATACTATATTACTTTATGAATTAAGCATATTCCTAATTCTCGTCAAAGTTTTATGAATGTAATTTTGTTTAATGGTTTAGTGAAGATGTCAACAATTTGATTTTGAAACATTACAAATTCTAATGAAATCACTTTTTTTCTATGTTGTCTTGTAAAAAATGATGTCATGTATCTATGTGCTTTGTATGTGAATGGTTTATTGGATTTTTTGATAAGTTTATAGAACTTGAATTATCATAGAAAATTGATTATTTTTGTAAGATAACTCTGAAATCTTGAAGTGTTTGTTGCATGTATATGACTTAAGCATATGCTAAAGCAGCAAAGATATATTCTGCTTCACATGTCAAGAGTGAGACATGGTTTTGTTTCTTATAAAACCAAGATAATAGAGACTGTCCGATGAAATGACAAGTACCACTCGTACATTTTCTGTCTATCCGACATCCTCTAAAGTCAGCATTGCTCTATGACACTAACTCGAAAGGGTATTCTTTTGAATAGAAAAGTCTGTAGTTTCTAGTGTTGGTTAAGTAATTCAAAATCCATTCCACGGCCCACAAATGTGATTCTTTAGGATTTGCTAGAAAATGTGCACACAAACAAACACTTAGCATTATGTCTGGACGACTGGCTATAAGATATAACAATGATCCAATCATACCTCTACATAGTTTTTGATCTCTGCTTCTACCGGTTTTGTCTCGGTCTAAATGAACTATGGTACTCATAGGTGTTGGTTTAATTGATGTATTTTCCATATCGATACGTTTAAGTAAAGTATTACAGTATTTTTCTTGATTAATGAAAATACCATTGTTTAATTGTTTAATTTGTAAACTAAGGAAATATGAGAGTTCTCCCATATAAGACATTTCGAATTCGCTTTTCATTATATTAGAAAATTCATAACATAATTTTTTATTTGTAGAACAAAAAATATCATCAACATATATATGTATAATTAAAATATCTTTATTTTCTCGTGTAATAAAAAGAGTTTGGTCTACTTTCCCTATTTCAAATCCAGAAGCTATAAGATAGTTTTTTAGTCGTTCATACCAAGCATGGGGTGCTTGTTATAGACCATATAGAGCTGTCTTATGTTTATTGACATGATCAGGGAATGTTTCATGTGAAAATAGTGGGGGATTGTTCCATAAACACATTTTCTTTAATAAAACCATTTAAGAATGCACTTTTAACATCTATTTAAAATAATCTAAAATTATGGTGAGAATGCTAATAAGATACGTATTGCTTTTAGTTTAGCTATAGGAGCAAATGTTTCTTCATAGTCTATCCCTTCTTCTTGATTACATCCCTATGCAACTAGCTTAGCTATATTTCAGATTATATTTCCATTTTCATCAACTTTGCTATTACAAACCCATATTGTTCTAATGATTGTCTGATCATTTGGTCTTGGAACCAATTCCCAAACATCATTCCATTCAAATTGATTTAATTCTTCTTCCATTGCCAAATCCAATAATCATCTGTAGCGGCATCTTTATAGTTCTTTGGTTTAATATTGGATATGAAAGCAACATGACCCATTTGAGTTAATTGTCTTTGTGTAGCAACTTTTGTATTAATATCACAATTTACATTAGCTAATGGGTGACCTTTTAATAATATAGATGGTGTTTTTAAATTATTATTATCTCGAATAATAGTTTCAACTTGTTTATTTGAAGTAGGTAGTACTGAAGGTTTAGTAATTTCATTATTTTCATCATCATCATTATTAATATTAAAGTTTTCGTCAAAAGAAACATGTAATGTTTCCTTAATTATATTAGATCTTTTATTTAGTACTCTATATGCTTTAATTTGTTCCGGATATCCAACAATGATTCCTTTGTCAGCTTTCGGATTAAACTTCCCAAGAGGATCTTTAGTGTTTGAAATAAAGCATTTAGAGCCAAAAAAATTAAAATATAATACTTAAGATTTTCTTTCAAAAAAGAGTTCATAAGTCGTGTTTTTAGTTAGTGATCTCAAAGAAACATGATTTAGAACATAACAAGCTGTAGCAACTACCTCAGCCCAGAAGTTCTTTGATAAATTACTATTGCTTAAAAGTGTTCAAGCGCATTCCTGTAGATATGATTTTTTTCTTTCTGCAATACCATTTTGTTGTACCATTCTAGGAAAAGAAAAGTTGTGACTTATACCCTTTTTATTGTAAAAATTTCGAAAAAAATTGCTTTCAAATTCACTTCCATGGTCACTTCTAATACTCTTAATTTTTTAATCTTTTAAGTCCTGAATTTGTTTAGCAAAATTTATAAAAGATTCAAAAGTGTTATTTTTATGTTTTAAAAAGAATATCCATGTATATTGTGAAAAATCATCAACGATAACAAAAATATATCTGTTGTGATTTACTGATCTTGCTTGCATAGGACCAAATAGATCTAATTGTGAAAGTTCTAAAGGTTGTTTTGTAGAAATCTCATTTTTAGCTTTAAAAGATGACTTTTAAAGTTTTTCTTTCTGACAAGCGTCACATAAATTGTTAACTTTAAAATTTATCTTTGGTAGACCTCTTACAATATTGTGTTTAGATAATTTATGAATATTTCTAAAATTAACATGACAAAACCTTTTACGTCAAATCTCAGGGTCACTGATATCAGCAACTAAACATATGTCATTATTGTGTCTTATTTTCATATTCAAAATATAAATATTACGATCTCTTATTCATTCAAAAATTAGATTATTATTTTTATCAAAGATATTGCACTTATCTTTTTCAAAAGTTATTTTAAAACCTTTGTCGCATAATTGACTAATACTTAAAAGCTTATGTTTTAAATTCTCTACCAAATAAACATTAGTAATTAATGGAGAGTTATATATACGGATAGAAGATATGTCTCCTTGCCCAGTAACATAGCCTTTTGAGTTATGTCCAAAGGTGATTGTACCGCCATCGATGTATGATATATTCGTTAGCATCTTAGTATTTCCAGTCATGTGCTTAGAGCATCCACTGTTGAGAATCCATTTCCTCCTTTTATGTCAGAGTACCTGCAAAAAATAGAAAATATTTTGTTGGTACTCACTTCCTACATTAGAGTTCTTGGGGTTAGGTAGAAGGTGACCATACCCAAGTGGGTTTGGTAAAACTTTTAAAATGAAAATTCCTATTAAAACGTCCATCATTTAAAAATTTATCTATATAGTTTTTCCTAATTGGATTATTATTAGTTTTAGGTACACATACTTTAATAGTCGTTATAGATACTCTTGGTTGACTATTCATGGGTTTCCTAAAATTAATATATAATGAAACACACTTAGGTTTTGGTCTTGGTTTATTTGGTTTTTTAAATCCTAACCGTTCTTTTTGTTCTTAGGTTTGGATAAACTAATCAAATGAGAAAAAATTTCCTTATCTTTATTAAATTTAGAAATATTAGTAGATAAATAATTTATCATATTTTCTAATATAACTATTATCCGGCATTTTGATTCGGCTATATTGAACTGATTGCATAAGTTAGATGCGACTGCTATCAAGGAGTTGTTTTGTTTCAGCAATGCAAATAGAGAACGAATGTGAGAAAGGGGCCTTCAGTTCTATTTTATCATTATTTCATTTAATATTTCATTTCGGGGCAAGGAAAAAAGAAATTTACCTTCTTTTGTTGGACTCGTTAAAAGATATACTCTGGAATCTAAGGTACATGACAATTTAGAGTGACTGTTGTAGGGCCCAGAGGTCAAGTACAGATGATAACACGAAGTCGAAGTTGAATGGAAATGATGGATATGCATGGCAGAATGTTTGAAGTATAAAATATGGTTCAATATATAAAAGGAATCGGTATAAATTGGCTTCCATCATAGGGATCGGTATGTTTCAGGGAATAGGAGAATTTCAATAGGAAATGAGCAATATCTTAAGATCCACAAGTCCAATGCATATGGAATTTTTTGAACAAGATATGGGAGTCCTAAGGAGTCTACTCTAGGGATCGTACCGCAAGAAGATGAAGTTAGAGGGATTGACATTCTTCCTTTGGAAGGAATCGGCAAGAACCTGCAATCAACCCATATTGAAGCAAAGATCAAGCAATAACTCGAGTTCTATTGATCTAATTGGCATAAAATTTGGAGGCCAAGCATATTTTAGCATGAGGGTGCTACCATAGGGATCGCACCCCAAAGTAGTGATCGGTACCGATCCCTCTTCTTTGGGAATTGGACCATGTGATCCCTCTTGTGGGTCCATATGGTTCTGAAGGTCCTTCTGCTAAATTTTCGGGGAGATATTTGGCCATCTTCGTCTATAAATACAGACTTGGTTGTTCATTTTTAGGACTTTACACTGCTAGTTGCTTTATATTCTTCTGTAACTAAGGATTTTCATCTAATCCCTATTGTACTCAGTTTATAAGGTGATTAATAAAGCAATCTATTCAAAGTGGGCATAGGCAAACAGTGCCAAACCACTATAAATCATTGTATGCGTGTTATTCTCTCAATTTACTGCTATTTCTTTGTTGTTATCCTCTGTTTTCATTTTATACTCTTTCAAAACTTCTATTGGGTGTTTGTGCTAATTTTTGGTGCAACATTTTGGTTCTTTCACTAAGAACCTTGATTATCAACTTATTAGGATCCTTTTGTTGCTACTGGATTGCATAAATCCCCTGAAGGAGATCCATAGTTATCTTCATGAAGTTTGCTCATTCTATTTAGATTTGAGAAAATATAAGCTAAGCTATCAACAATGATGAGGAACACTTGATCTACTTCTCAAAACGAAGAAGGAAACGAGAATGCTAGCATCCAACAAGGAGGCCCAAGCAGTCAACCAATGGATGTGAATGCTGATCCAGTTGAAGTCTGGAATCCAGCCGATTCCATTACAAGAGCTGAATTCCAAAATCTGATGAGAGAGCTAGTAGACAACCGTCGACAATTAAATCAGCGGATTCACGCCAATATAATGAACCAACTTAGTCATCCACGGTGAGGGAAAGCTTAAATGGACCCTACCCCTTACTCAGCATCGGAGAGTTACAGTTTATCGGACGAGCATCACAGACACATGCATTAGACAATAGACAGATATCGCGTAGAAATTGCAGGGCGTCAACAGGCAGACCTTCTTAGTATGCCAGGACCGATCGATGCCGATCACTCAATAGGGTTGGTACTGATCCATCCTCTAGAGAAGGGAACTTACCTATATATGCTGGGATTCAAGCTGGTGAATGTTGACCAGCTACATCCCTAGAATGATGATGAAGTGAATTTACAAGATATAAATCAGGAAGATGTTGAACCAAGAAGGCATGGAATGGCCCGTAGACATTGACCGGACCATTCACGTGAGGTGGAACATGACCACCGCTTGGCACCAACTATCCAAACATCGGACTTATCAGCTATGGTTAGACAGTAGTGAGCGAGAGCCAAGGCTTGACCAATGATGACTGGGGAATCTCGAGAAGCCTACCCCATTCACTGACAATGTCCTACATGCAGAGTATCCAAGGAGGTTCAACATGCCGTCGATGCCTGCCTATGAGGGAAAAACTGACCCCAAGCAGCACATCATGATATATAAATGGCTGATGGATTCTGCATGAGCAAATGATGCAACCAAGTGTAGATGTTTTCCTATAACCCTTTCTAGAATAGCAACAGTGTGGTTTACGAGGTTACCCCTGCAGTCCATCTCTAAATTTTATGATTTGGCAACAAGGTTTATGGAGCAGTTCCATATGAACGCAACTTGCCCCAAAGATGTAATGTCCCTATCTAGCATGATCCAGGCTCCGAGAGAATCGTTGAAAGATTACTTGGAGAGTTTCATACAGCTGTCACAGAAATCAATAATCCGAATGACCATACAATATTGATAGCTGTAACAAGAGGGATTGATCTAGAGTTTAATTTTGATGATTGGTTAGCTGGCAAGCCACTCGCAACGTTGGAGCACTTTTATGCAAAGGCGGCTTGACATTTGAGGAAGGAAGAAGCAAGATGCTCTACGAAAAAGAATGTTGCGGGATCAAGTGGAGAGGGAGTACAGATTAATATTGCAATAAAGCAGTCCGATGATAGCTCTGGAAAAGTTCAAGTGAATGTCCAGAACAAACCGAATCAAAAAAAGAAAGGCGGAGATAGGAGCCGAGAATGAAAGAGGGGTTATGGAAGAGGGAAGCCTAGGATTCGAATGTACGATACTTACACACCACTGAATTCATTAGTAGAGAATATTTGTTTGTTTACCTACAACACCGTGCAGTATGGGAAGCCGCCTCCGAAAGAATCAACGGAGAAGCAGAAACAAATCGGAAAATATTGTCGGTTTCATGAATGTTATGGTCATAATACAAATGAATGCAAACATCTCTAGGATATTATCGAAAAGAAGATTCGAGAAAGAAAGTTAAAACAATTTGTAAATACCGCACCGGATGGAAGGCAAGGGACATCCGACCCCAACCAAGGACAAGCACCGCACAGAGCCGAGGAGCCCGCTCGGATTGGTGGAAGATTGGTAATCAATACAATAGTCGGAGGACCGCATTCGGCTGATAAGAGTTTGCATGAGATGGAGTGCTACACCAGCGCGATTAAGCATGTGAATTTTAAATGTTGTTCGAGTACGGAAGATGGAGCTCCGGCAAAACAGCAACGTACAATGGCAGATGATATTGTGTTTAGAAATAGAGATGCAGACAAGGTGGAGGCTCCGACAATCGACCCAATGTTTATTTCGGCCATGATCGGCCTCACTGTAGTGAGAAGGATATTGGTTGATTGTGGAAGTTCTGTTAATATAATTTTCAAAAAAGCTTATGATCAAATGAGGATGGAAGCCAAGGACTTGAAACTGTTTGAAGCCCGCATTCATGGCTTTAACAGTGTTGTAACCGAAGCTGTTACTTTTGTTGAATTGACCGTAGAATTGGGAGAAGGTGACCGTAGGAGAGTGTGAATTCTACCTTTTTTTCTTTTGGATGTTGATTCTCTATAAAACGCCTTTTTGGGCCGACTGGCCCTAGCTGAGTTCCGGGCAGCTCTTGCCCCATGGTGTTTGACTTTGAAGTTCCAGATACATAATGGTGTTGAAGTTATTCATGGTAATCAGGTGATTGGACGTGCATATTATGTAACTGAATTGAGGGATTCTCAACGAAAGGAAAAACGTAAAGGTGTGGACAAGTCTGTCCACAATCCAAGCCACTGAAGATTGACAACGAGTGTCGAGCCTTTTCCAGACACCGTAGTCGGTTCTATAGAGACATAGGTCTGAGAGATGACGAGGAGGAGCCCAAAGAGACCAAGGATGCACCGGCTGAACTGACGATTGACATAACAGTCAGCCAAGACGACCCTCATGGGTCCTATTTGGATCACAACTCAGCCCCCCAATGGTGATAGAACTTGCTAGATTTCTTTGAGGGAATCTCGACGTGTTTGCTTGGACTCACTCTGACATGTGTGGGATCTAGCTTGCCATCGCGAGCCATGCTTTTAATATTGACCCGAGGCATGTCCTAGTAAAACAAAAAAGGCGTGGCATGGATCCGAAGAGATCTGCCGCTCTTAAAGAGGAAGTGGATAGGCGCAAAGATAACGGGTTTATTAGCGCCACCCTTTACCCTAAGTGGGTATCAAATCCTATACTTGTGAGAAAGGCTAATGGAAAATTACGGACATGCGTTGATTACTCGGACTTAAACAAGGCATTCCCAAAAGATAGCTTTCCCCTTCTAAGGATAGGCCAGTTGGTAGACTGAATCGCGGGACAAGAATTGCTATCTTTTATGGATGTGTACTCAGGATATAACCAGATCCCGATGCATATTCCCGATCAAGAGCGCACCTGTTTCATTACTGATGTTGGATTATATTGCTATGTGGTAATGCCGTTTGGACTAATAAATGCATGAGCAATCTAGCAATGCCTAGTCAACAGAATGTTTAAGGATCAGATCGAAAGAACAATGGAGGTATATGTGAATGATATGCTCATGAAGTCACAACGGTCTAGCGACCACATTAGAGACCTAGAAGAAATGTTCGATATTCTCCGATACTGCAAAATGAAGATTAACCGTTTGGAGTGTTATTTTGGCGTAGCATCAAGAAAATTCTTTGGTTTCATCATTAATGCCCACAGAATCGAAGCTAATCCCGAGAAGATCCAATCTATTCGCAACATCTAAGTGCCAAAGTCTATCAAACAAGTGCAGAGCCTGAGTGGGAAGGTTGCCGCCCTAAGCCGATTTATTTTCAAAGCTACCGATAAATGCATTCCTTTCTTTAACTTGATAAGGAAAGGAAAACGGAATTTTGAATAGACAAAGTATTGTAAAGACGCCTTCCAAGCTTTGATGAATCACTTGGAGAGACCTCCCATCTTGTCAAAGCCAGTAGATTATGAAGATTTGTATATCTACTTGGCCATGTTGGTGCAAGTATATTAATAGAAGCGAAAGGAGCTATCCAAAGATAGAGAAACGGGCATATTGCTTGTTGATTGCATTGCGAAAGCTCCACCCTTACTTTCAGGCACATCCTATCAACTTTTACACCGACCATCCATTACGACAGGTCCTACAACAACTTGAAACGTCTGGAAGGTTACTCAAGTAGAATACCAAACTTAGCCGATCCGGCTTCACTTATCTTCCTCGGAGAGCTATCCGGGGTCAGGCACTAGCGGATTTTATAGCAAAATTTACTGTGCAGGTTGATTTCCCAAAGAGCGGTGAAACCCCTACCATACGGTGGAGGTTATATACAGATGGAGCATCCAATAATCGTTGTTCTGGAGTTGGGATTTTACTTGTAACTCCCGAAGATAGGTCAATTTTCTATGCTTTAAAGCTTGATTTCCCTATAACAAACAATGAAGATGAGTATGAGGCTCTGATTGTTGTACTTAAACTCCCCAAAGAACTGGGAATAAAGTTTCTTTAAATCTTTTACGACTCACAATTGGTAGTATACCAAGTTAGGGGAGATTTCCAAGCTAAAGGACAACGACTTGCTCTGTACCTTACCTAAGTCCAAGAATTTTTGACCGACTTTGAGTACTATGATATTACGCACATTCCTTGGGACCAAAACAAAGAGACCGATTCATTAGCAAAGTTGGCTAGCACCGGGGATGCGCAACAGATGGGCTTGGTTCTAGTCGAAGTATTGAACGCTCCGAGCATAAGCTCGATGGAGATCGACCAAGTACTGGAGACGGAGCCTGAGACGAAGTCATGGATGACTCTGATTAAAGACTATTTGCTATAGGGAATCCTTCTTGAACGAAGGAATTAAAAACGACAAGCCCTTCATAAAGCTTTACGATATATCATACAAGAAAGAGTTATGTACATGATGGGTTTTTCTGTTCCCCTGCTTCAGTGTATCGCTCATGATGAAATAAATGAGTCCTAAAGGAAGTTCATGAAGGAGAATGTGGCGATCACACTGGGGGCAAACTCTAGCAAAGAAAATATTCCGTTACGGGTATTATTGGCCAACCGTCAATTGAGATGCTCCTAATTATGTAAGGTGATGCGACAAGTGCCAGATATATGCAAAAGTTCCAAGAGCTCCGCCGGTTGAAATTACAAAAATGGTCAGTCCACGGCCGTTTGTCATATGGGGCATAGATATTATTGGTTCTTTACCTAACTCTAAAGGTGGTGCGAAGTACGCCATCATCACGGTTGATTACTTCGCTAAATGGGCCGAAGTAAAACCATTAGCTATGATCACAATAAAGAAAGTAATCAACTTCATTGTTCGGAACATCATTTGTCGTTTCGGTCTTCCACGAACTATTGTAATAGATAATGGGACTCGATTCGACAGTACTGAATTCAAAAAGTTCTGCCATCGACATCATATTAGAAAGAGATTTGCAGCGATCGCTCACCCTCCAGCCAATGGACAAGTTGAAGCTGTGAACAAAATCATAAAGTCCATTCTGAAGAAGCGTTTGGAGAAAGCTAAAGGCAAGTGGGTAGATGAACTCCCGACAGCATTATGGGCTTATAGGACCACCCACAAGTCTGCGACTAACCATACTCCATTCGCCCTTGCTTACTATTCTGAAGCCGTTATTCTTGTTGAGCTCGAAGTCCCTTCTCATCGAGTGTCCTAGTATGATCCCAAAACGAATAAAGATCTCCTCTTGGAATCTCTAGACTTTGTAGATGAGAAGCATGAAGAAGTTGATTTGAGGGCAGCTGCACACCGACACCGAGTCGCCTGATACTACAACACCAAAGTCCGACCTAGAACCTTTGAAATCGGCGATCTCATCTTGAAACGGGTTTTTACTGCCCCGTCGCATATAAATCCTACTTGGGAAGGACCATACATAATTGAATAGAGGCTTGGAGAGGGAACTTTCAGCTAGCGACTGTCGATGGCATCACACTCCCAAGGGCGTGGAATAGCGAGCATTTATGACGCTATTTTACTTAGTTTATTCTTTTTCATTTAGTTGTATTCAATTTCCAAATTTGCTTTAGCGTTTGATTTTCCAGATATGTAATAAGACAAATTATGTCATTTCTTTCCATTCGGCAAATAAAGTTTGAAATTTCCTTTATGTCTGCGTTTGCTATAGCATTACATATTAGTTACGATACCGGACTAACTAGTATTGAGATGTCCAAGTAGATTCGTAGAGTTTGGAACAAGCCGATTACATAAGTTCATGACTGAACTAAACGAAATGAGAATGGTCCGACCGTTTATTTGACAATTCATGCTCACACCCCGATGGATGAAATGCTTAACGAGGAATGGATATGGTATGACCATCCAATGACTAACTTAATCCTATGAGATAATGGGACAAATATGAATCAAAAACGATCGTGACACGACCGATCGCCCGCTAAGTTAACCCCCGGACATGGAGGCAGATCAATCAATTAAGAAAAATACGATCCGATGATTTTCCAAAACAACTTTAAATCCCCAGACTGTGGACTGGAGTATAAACGCAAACCGAGTGCGATTCGACCACCCGCTAATTAGCTCTTATCCCCAGAGTGCGAATATTAGTATAAAATAATAGACGATTGCTATTTGACCACTCATTATTCCACGAACTCCGGCCTAAAACTGATAGGAGGAGTATAAACTCCCAAAGGATGGAGTTTGACCATCCACCGTTTAACTCCGCAAACCCAAGACTAGGGGTAGGAGTATAATCATTCAAACTGCTAAATTCGACAGTGTAACATTAGGGGTTGAGCCCTGTAATTGGTACGACTCAAGACCACGACCACATGGAAAGCCTTGGGATAGAACCAATTGTAGGATCTAGATTAACCCTAGAGGGGGGGTGAATAGGGTTATAGCAAATTAGCTTGAATTTAAACAAACTACAGAAAAGTAAATATGCTGAAAAATAAATCACACACAAAAATTTACCCAGCTTCGGAAACCCCTGCCTACTGCTGCATTCCCAGATTTCTATTAGAATTAAACAGTCTCCCGCTTACAAATACTCTAACAGACTCGCAAACCCTGCTACCGCCTATAGAGTTTTGCAAACTCGCAAACCCTACTTACTGAACTAATCCTAACTAGACAATCTAACACAACCTAACCTCTAGGTGGTGATTTACCAAATTTTAGACTTTAAAAACAAAAACAGAAAATAAAAACAAATTAAAAACAACCCTAATTAAAAATTAACTAAGCCTTATTAAGTTAAGCAAATAAAACCAGCCCACAAACTATTATCACTTAAGAAAAGAATGCGGCCCTCTTTTATTAATGTCGACCCGATTCCTTCTTCTGAAATTAGGGCTTCGGCCTCGTCTTGCTTTTGAGAGATTGATTTTGATTTTGGCCTCGTGAAATTAGGGCCGAAGTCGCCGCTTTCCGTTGTTTGATCGAATGATATTTGCTGTTGCTCTATTATGCTTCGGCAATCGATCCTTTTCTCGGCTTATGCTCGACTTGGACACGGCTGCTCCTCGATGATCGAATTCGACTCCTGACTTTGGTATGTATTTCGTTCCTTTTGCTTTCTCGATTGATTGCTTGAATTCGATAATATAAATGCCAGTGATGATTGGGTTTTTATAGGGTTCGATCCCCTGAGTTTTCGTTTGTTTATACGTAATTGAATTTGTCAATTTCTTTGATCGGCCGTTCGATTATTGTTGGATGTTGAGATGATTTTTGACTGCTTCAAATCCCGTATATTTTGTTGCTAGATTCCCACGTCATTGAAATTTAACTCGCGATTTTTTTCTAACTTGTTCGTCTTTGTACGTGATTGCCACGGCTTTGGTTTCGATCACTTGGTCATCACGTTGTTGAAGTTTAAGTTGTTCAATTTTCGGTTTTGCTGGCATTTTTGGTTCGAACTTGTTTGTGCGATGTTGTTTAACCCCCTTGTGTACTTCGACTCTGTCCATTTTCATGTTCATCCTTGAGTACTTCTCGACCTGCTGTTTCGAATTCCTAGTTTGCTTGATTACCATGGTTTGATTTCTGATGACATTTTGTTGACTTCGGTCTCTTGTTTATGTGATTCCATTTCCATGTTCTTTGAAGTGTTTCTGCACTTCTGGTTTTTCTTTGTTGTACCTGGTTTGTATGCATTTAGCTCTGACTACGGCCAGTTGATTTTGTGAATAAATATTGTCTGTATATGTGCATATATACATTAGTATGTGTGTATGCATATATTGTTGACTTTTCATTGCATTCCATTGTTTGCTTGTATTTGAGTTTAAGTTGTAGTCTACTTGAGTCTTTTGTGTACTTGACATATATGCACTGTGATGTGTATACTTGATGCCATGATAGTCTTGTTCACTGGTCGAGTTCATTTGAGGCTGGTTTGCTGTTGTATGTCATATCTGAACTGGTCTTGTTGCCTTTGCCTGTGCCTATTTGTGAGTATATTTGGTTCTGGTCTGGTCATCATGTAGTTGTATATATGTACATGTCTTGGTTCACCGTTGTACTTCACTGCACTTGATTGTGATGTTGTGCATGTGCTGGTGCCATAGTCTTTGTTGCAGTGTTGCTATATCTTTGTTGCATTTGCAGGCCATGCTTCTATGTATGAATTTCTGAATTTGTTGATAACTTGAGCATGTACTGTCAATTGTTCCACTTGTGTTGTTCACCATGCCTTTTGACTTGAGCATTGTCAGGTTACATATCCAGCTGAGTCTATGTTGTGCATGATTGCTTTTGTTGACTGTGCACACGAGTTGGCGAGGCAGTGCACACGTGTATAAATGTACACGTGTGTATTGCAGCCACTCATAATTACATGTCCCTGATAAGAATACTGATATTCACAGATATTACACAAAAAAATGATGACAATAACCCATATATCTGAGGCACCAATAAAAACAAATTTATATTCTTGCAAATTCAAATTTGTTTATTTTTAGATTACTGCTGTAGTTGCTAATCATACAGGTACACAGAAGACAGGACAAGAACAGGAGATGAACAATGCAGATAGATGCAGATGTGCAGATAGAGTAAAATAACTGAGTGTTGAGTGTTGTAGTGAGAAAGAAATGTAGATGTGAAATGTATGAAACCGATGTATGTATATAGAGAGAGCTGAAAACTTTGTATTGATTAAGTGTTGAAATAAAATATTATTTTGAATAAAAATACTGATTGAATTATATAAATTCTATGCAATAGTATTATTATTCAATATGAATATTTATTCCTATATGTGTATAGTACAATCTGCAAACACATTGATATATGTTTGTTATCATCAAACAGAAAATCACATCAAACAATCTCCCCCTTTTGATGATGACAAACATATATTTTAAAGATTTTGAAATTCTAATAAAAGTGTTTGAGCATGAGATATTTAGCTCCCCCTATATGAATGCTCCCCCTACAACTGAGACCACTCCCTATTCAGAAGATTTAGAAAATTACAGAAGAATAAAAGAACTAAAGAAAATTAACTAACAACATTTAACAAATTTGTTGGAGTATTCCAAAAATATTTACTTTCTTATCAAAATCTTGTTCTTCTCCCCCTTTTGTTATCATCAAAAGACTGATAAAACTAATGAAACAGTAGTGGAAAAAGAAAGAAAAAAAATGTTTTTTTTAAATAAAAACAAATGCAAAAACAAATAAAAATCATAATAAATCATAACGAGATAACAATTTCCACATTGTAGAGAATGGATCGATGATTTGGTTTTTTATATAATGAGAAGAGAGAAATTTTTAAAATAATTTGACATTTAAGCACAAAAATAAGCACTTACTAACCACGCATAACCATAAGGACTTTTAAATGGGATTAGCAGTTACTTATTAGTCTAAGCATCCGGAAAATACTTAGCTATCATACTCCATCCATGCATAACCATAAGGACTTTTAAATGATAATGGAATAATGATAAAATAATTTACTCACATGCTCCATCCATGCATAACCATAAGGACTTTTAAATGAGAATGGAGGCATGAAATTTTTTTTTAATTTTACAAGAAATCACTCTTCTCATTTTTCAAAACCATTATGAATGATAGTAAGATGGTAGAAATAGAAATGATCGTGGAATAAGTTACCAAGTTAATTATATTATGAATTTTTTTTTAAAATTTTGAAAATAAGACAAAACATATTTCCACTACTGAATACCATATTTGAATCAATCTTTGAATAATATCCAAAACTGGTTTGAATTCTAGAAATTGAAGTTGAAAATAAATATCCAAGAATATTTCAACTAAAAAATGGAAAATGATTAGTCAATTTCTATAATCCCCAAATCCAAACGTAATCTGGAAAGTCTGTCATCGGGGAGGGGTTTTGTGAAAATATCAGCAAGTTGAATCTCAGTTGAAATATATTCAATGCAAATGTCTTCCTTAGCAATGTGATCTCTAAGAAAGTGGTGTCTCACATCAATGTGTTTTGTGCGTGAATGATGAACAGGATTATTTGACAAGTCTATTGCACTTTTACTATCACATTTTAATGGAACTTGTTTATAAACTAAGCCAAAATCAGAAAGAGTTTGCATCATCCATAAAATTTGAGCACAACAACTTCCTAAAGCAATATATTCTGCTTCAGTGGTGGATAATGCAACACAATTTTGTTTTCGACTAGACCATGAAACTAATGAATGTCCTAGCATGAAACATGTCCCACTAGTACTCTTCCTGTCAACTAATGAACCAGCATAATCAGCATCAGAATAACCAACTAAATCAAAATTTTCACAAGAAGGGTACCATAGTCCAAATTTGTGTGTGTGAAAGATATCTCAAAATTCGTTTAGTGGCTTTTAAATGTGATTCTTTAGGATTAGATTGAAAACGTGCACACAAACACATAGAAAACATAATACCAGGTCTAGAAGCAGTAAGATAGAGAAGTGAACCAATTATCCCTCGATATTTCTTCTGATCAACAGCAACTCCTTTCTCATCTTTGTCCAACTTTGTTGATGGGCTCATAGGAGTTCTTAATGGTTTGGAGTTCTCAACTCCAAATTTCTTCAACAGTTCCAACACATACTTGGATTGTGAAATGAAAATACCATCACTGCTTTGCTTGATTTGAAATCCAAGGAAAAATTTCAATTATCCAACCAAGCTCATCTCGAATTTAGCCTGCATGACTTGTTCAAATTTCTCGCACAAGAGTTCATTAGTAGCACCATAAATGATATCATCCACATAAATCTGCACAATCAAAAAATCACTTTTTTATGTAATAGAAACAGTGTCGTGTCAGCACTCCCCTTTTTAAAACCATTTTCCAAAAGATATGTACAAAGGCAGTCATACCAAGCTCTAGGAGCTTTCTTAAGACCATATAATGCTTTTTCTAGTTTATACACATGATTTGGAAAATCATGATTTTCAAAACCGAGGGGTTGTTCAACAAAAACTTCTTCTTTCAAATCACCATTTAGAAAGGCACTTTTTACATCCATTTGTTGAAGTTTGAAACCCTTATAACATGCAAAACTTAGCAAAATCCTAATGGCTTCTAACCTAGCAACTGGAGCAAATGTTTCATCAAAATCTATGCCTTCTATTTGGTTATATCCTTTTGCGACCAACCTAGCTTTGTTTCTAATTACATTTCCTGATTCATCAAGTTTGTTTTTGAACACCCATTTAGTTCCAACGATTGGATAGTCATTAGGCCTAGGAATTAATTTCCAAACTTTATTTCTCTCAAATTGATTAAGTTCATCTTGCATTGCTAAAACCCAACTTTCATCATTAAGAGCCATTTCAACAGAATCAGGTTCAATCTCAGAAATAAAACCACTGTGACAACAAAACGCACACAAATTTTTATCAAATGAAGAGCGAGTGCGTATACCTTTCGTAGGATTACCTATAATTAATTCAGGAGGATGATTGGGTTTGAACTTCAATTTATCAGCATTAACAGTCCTACTTTCAGGTTTCTCACTAGATGTCCCTTCTTCAATGCCTTCATGATCTACCCCATCGTCAACCGCCTTTTCAGTCGTCCTTTCCATGTCAGATTCATCGAATTTTACATTGATTGATTCAACAATAGTTTTTGTTCGTTTGTTGTATATCCTGTAAGCCTTGCTCCTTGTTGAATAGCCCATGAAAATTCCCTCATCAGCCTTTGATTCGAATTTTCCAAGTTGATCACCTGTGTTAAGAATGAAACAAGGACATCCAAATACACGAAAATAAGAAATGTTAGGTTTTCTTTCATGCCACAATTCATAAGACGTTTTGCCAAGTATTGGTCTAATCATTACTCTATTCATTACATAGCACGAAGTATTCACTGCCTCTGCCCAAAAGATTAGAGGTAGTTTATACTCACTCAACATGGACCTAGCCAATTCTTGCAATGTACGATTTTTCCTTTCAACCACCCCATTTTGTTGAGGTGTTCGTGGAGCAGAAAATTCATGTTTTAAACCATTTTCTTCACAAAAGCTTTCAAAATCCAAATTTTCAAATTCGTCTCCATGATCACTTCTCAAAGTTTTAATTGAAACTCCTTTTTCATTTTGAACAAGTTTTGCAAACTTTGAAAAATAATCAAAAGATTCAGACTTTTTGGCTAAGAAATAAACCCATGTAAATCTAGAATAATCATCAACCAATACATAACAATAACATTTTCCATTCAAGCTTGCAATTTCATTTGGTCCAAATAAGTCCATGTGAATTAATTCAAGGACCCTTGATGTGCTAACAATGTTTTTAGGGCGAAATGATGATCGACTAAGCTTGCCTAAAGAACATGCTTTACACACTTTATTATTTTTAAATTTCTGATGTGGTAACCCTCTGACTAATTCTTTTGTTTCAAGTTTTTCCAAGAGGCCCATGCTAGCATGTCCAAGTCTCCTATGCCATAAGGATGCCTCTTCGTCAGTGGCTACCAAACATCTAGAAAGTTTTAGATTATCAAAAGAAAGTGTGTAAACATTTCCTTTTCTTTTGCCCATAAAAACAATGTTATTAGAAGATTTATCAATGATTTTGCAAGTATCACTATCAAAAACCACATTCATACCTTTGTCACATAGTTGGCTAATAGAAATGAGATTGTGATGCAAATTATCGACGTATAAAACATTAGTCAAGGAAAAAGTACCGTTACCTACTTTACCTTTACCAATAATCATACACTTGCTATTGTCTCCCATGATCACATTTCCACCTTTAAAATTCTCTAGGCTAAGGAACTTTGATTTTTCACCTGTCATATGTCTAGAACAACCTGAATCTAGATACCATTCTTGTTGCTCCTTAGCCCGCCAACAAACCTACATAGAGAGAGAGGAGGATGACCTAGAGAAACTCTTAGGTCCAATGATATTAGTAACTAAAGCATTGTGAATAAACAATCCCTTTGGAACCCAAACTTGTTTTGTCCTTTCAT
Source organism: Allium fistulosum (assembly GCA_030737815.1). Lineage (NCBI taxonomy): Eukaryota > Viridiplantae > Streptophyta > Magnoliopsida > Asparagales > Amaryllidaceae > Allium > Allium fistulosum. The sequence continues at coordinate 1,287,603,515 of CM060904.1, forward strand.
TCTTGTTCCAATAGACATGAAATTTGTTTGTAGAATTCTTAGGAACCCAAACTTGTATAAATTTTGTGTTCTTGTTCCTATGACTACAATTTTCAGCACGATGTCCAATTATTCGACATTTTACACATCTAGCAAAGACACTCTTTCCTTTTGCATTATCATCAACTTGTGTTTTCCCAAAACCTAGTCCTTTTCTGTTGTTAGCAAAAAGTTGATTTCCCAATAACATGTTGAATGATTTTTCTCTTGAAAAGTTATTCAAAGTTTTCTCAAGATTTTGGACTTTCGTTTTTAGTGTTGTGTTTTCAGTCACAAGTGAGGTGCATCTGTTTATAAAATCCTTTTTCCTAGTGTCAATGGTTTCCTTAAGACTCAAGTTTTCTTTTTCAAGATTCTCAAAGCTATTTTTAAGTTTTGATAATTCTAAATCTAAAATTTTACATTTTTTACAGTCTAGGTTTTGAATATTTTCAAGTTCGGTTTCTAACCTAAAATTTTCATGGACAAGTTCTCTCCTATCAGATTTCAGTTTTTCAATTTTAGATTCAAGAGTATCAATTGTTTTAGTAAGATCACAACACATCAAAACAAGTTCTTTATAAGAATAGTCACTTACCTCACTAGATTCTTCTGAGCTTGCTTCTGAATCTGATTTTGCCATAAGACACAAGTTAGCCTCCTCTGAGTTATTATTCGAAACTTCCTCTCCTTCTTCATCATCCCAAGTTGCTGCAAAGGCCTTCTTCTTCTTTTTCTTTCCTTTGTTGTTTTTAAGAAGTGGGCATTTTTGTTTGAAGTGGCCAGGCTTATTGCAGTTATAGCAAGTCAATTCATTATCGGAATTGTCAGAATCTTTTGACCTATTACCATTTGTTTTCTTCTTGCGTGCCCGAATCTTGACCATTTTCTAAGATTATTGACAGCCATTGCAAGCTCTTCAATTGGATTTTCTTCTTCTTCATCGCTCTCTTCTTTGCTCTTTAAGGAAATCGTCTTTTTCTTTGATTCGGAGTTGTTGCGTTCCTCCTTTGTTTTTAGCTCAAGCTCATATGTCATCAAGTTGCCGATCAACTCCTCCATGCTTAGTTTACTCAGATCTTTCGATTCTTGTATTGCCGTGACTTTTGCCTCAAAGTTCATCGGTAAGACTCATAGCACCTTCCTTACAAGCTCCACCTTAGTGAATACCTTCCCAAGCGCTCTAGCATTGTACACTAAAGTTGAAAAGTGTCCAAACATGTCCTTTTGTAACGACCCGTAAAATTTCAACTGTTTTAATAACGTAATTAGTTGAAATTTTGTGAAATTTTAAACGATAAAATTTTGAAATATAAATTTGATATTTGGAATGCGTCTAGTTAAACATAACAACTGGTAAATTTTCGTCCGAAAATATGAAAGTTTATTTCGCGTGTAAATTCACTTCAATTCAATCAGTTAAAAAGCGATGAAAATAAAATGTTTCCGAAACCTAAATATTTTTACATAGGAAAATTCTAAAATATCTTCTGAGCAAGATGTCAGTTTTTCGTTTTTCCAAATTCGGACATCTTTGGCTCCGTCGATCTTATTATTCGGCGTTTTTCTTGCATTTTCCGTCACTAGAAAATTTCGAGTTTTTATAATTCGATCAAACCACTAATATCTGTATACCGTTTTGATCGTCTCGTCGTGCTGATCTCTATGGCATATTTATTTTTGTATTTTGAGGTCCAGTTCACGATGGAACCAATGAAATGTTCGTTGTAACGGTACATTTATTTGTGACTTTACAATTTCCTTCGTTTTCGAAATTTGAAACTCACAGGCTGGAAGGCAGCTAAATTTGAGGGGACTCTTCCTTTTCCAATCACTCTATATTTATTGTATACGTTTCCCATGCAATGGTTCACTTTTATTTATTTTGCCTTTATAACTTTGTTCCATTTCGTTCCCTGCATATTGAGCTTGCTGTCGCTTCCATTCCCCTCCTCCATGCTTTTCCATGGCCGATGGGCACTAAAAAAAAATCAAGTTGCGAAGGGAATGAATGACAGCACATAACCAAAGTGTGATACACATTCATCACGTCCCCAAAGCCTGTTCATGTTGCTTTGCAATTCATTATTCACCAACAGAGACCAACATCCTCCACTCTTCATCTCTCAACTGCTAACGCCCTGACCTCCGCATCAAACCCATCTCCAACCGATCCAGAGACCCGAGCCTTGTCACTGCCTCGTCTCCCACACCCTAGCACCTCTGCTGAAAACGAAGACAACCACTCTTCCTCTCTCCGCCTCATCCACCGTTTCATTTTCTCCCCGCACTTCAACACTCAACCCGCCTTGCCGACATCAACCCATGGCCATACGCCTCATTACAAATCCGTGTTTTCCCCATTGAGATGCACCGCCCAACGCTGCCTGGCCAAGCACTGTCAAACTCCTACCTCCATCCGCTCCACTGCTAGCCATCCCCACCTCGAGCAGGCGAGCCACCAAGTCGCCGTGCTCCTTAGCACGCGTTCACCCACCATGCAACCGACCCTCTCCTCCACATCCAGACCCGACCTCGTCAACATCGATCTCCTCCCCTTCCAATCACCACAGCCATCTGCCGAAGCCACTTCACAACCCGCATTCCCAGTCATGAGTTATAAAATATGGTATGTATAAATATGGTAGTTTTATACAGTGCTTTGCTGTTTTTAAGTAAAGAAAAAATAAATTTATATAAGTTTGTATAAACCTCTGTTATAGTTTTATATGTTAGTTTATATGTGATGTTTAAGTTGCATCAGCTGTAAGTTCATACAAGTTGAAAGGCATGGAAGGTTCATATTATTTATATAAAGAAAAAAAAGAACGGCCTTGAACTTCATTTTTGAGTACATATTATAGATACGTCTGTTATATTATTAAAAGCATAGTTATATCTACTTATTTATAAAATGAGTACAATATAGTACTATATGCATAGTTATGTTGTCGTAGCTTTTATTTCTTATTTATATATCAATGTTTAGACGTCGGTTTATCTTAAGTTATATAAGTTGTTACTTATGTTGTATTTATATATATCAAATTTACTGTGTATATACAAGTTTATAGAACTGGAGTTTGGTATGTCGTAATGAATATACACTATATATGTAAGTATTTGTATTTTTTTTGTACATATATGCATATATTTCAAAATATATAATGTAAATATGTTTGATTTTATATGTGAGTTAATTTTGAAACTGATATTTTTGAAAACCATATATATATTTAATTTAACATATATTTGGATTTAGAATATGACTTTATATATATATATATATATATATATATATATAAGTTCATTATACCAATTATCTTCATCAATCCAGTCTAATTGATTCCGTCTATTCGTGTTATCAGCTTTGGTCACCGAATTCGTGCAAATCTAGCTCTGCTTTGGAATCCGTGCATGGATTCGTAACCCATCTTATTTTCGTTCATCTCTAGCCTCGAAAGGTGAGCACTCACTCACGATTAACGTTCTTTTATTTATTAAATTTGATTTCAATTGAAATGACAATTGAAATATGCTGCTGTTAGTTAATTACACTGTTATATATGCTATTATCTGTATCAGTTCACCTGTGACATCTGACACCATTATTTGTTAATTATTTATGCGATGATAATACAGTTTAACTGATAATTGATTTATTGTTGATGTTTTTATTGGACGTTAATTTGTTAGTGTTAAGTGATAAATAGTATGAAATTGAACTTGATATAAGGTAATTAAATGTTAAATTTGATTAACTGACATTTGTATAATATGACCCCTTTAACTGTTAAATTTATTGACACGTAGGATTTGTTTAATTACACTTTGAACCACTGAATGTATGTTGTTAAATTGATGATGTATGAAATTGTAATATATGACAAGTGAAAACCGTAATGTAATAATCTTTAATCTACATGAAATGTTAGTGTAGATTCTAGAAATAATTATATTAATTCGTACAAATAACAATGCGAATTAATACGGTTATTTCGGGATTATTTGAATTGATTATTTGTTTGTTCTTATTGATTGTTGTTATTGCTTGTTTATTTACTTTGACACCATCCCAGTTATCACACTGCAAGTTCCCTTTGCTATGCTATGATTTTGAATTGAATTGGAATCGGGTTGAAATGATAAATACCCAAAAAATTGAACTTTGACCTAGGATAGGAAATTAAATAAAACCCGATCGGTCAATAATTTGATTTAAAAATAAAACGAAGATTTTATTTGAATAAATAATATGGTTTTGAAATGAAGTTGAAATTTGAATTTTTAATGAAAGGAAAATGTTAATATTTAATAACCTGAAACAAAATATTAACAATGTAATTGATGAAAGAATGTTGTCTAATTTGAGAAATGATTGAATTAACTTTGAAATGATTTAATAATTAAGTTTGAAATTATAATTAAGTTGAAATTATTAAACTTTGAAATTATTTAATAATTAAGTTTTGAATTATTTAATAATTAAATATGATTGAATTATTTAATGATTAAATAAAATTGAACTTTTGAATAAGTGAATTTTACTTCGTAATAATTGAAATTGAGTTTTCTTTATTAAGTAAGTTTTGGAAAATTATTTAAGAAAGTAAATAAGTGAAATTGAATTTCTTTATCAAGAAATGCAAATGTGATCTTTGAAATTAATGTAAGACTTGAAATTTAAAGAATTTGATTTGATGAATTTAATTTAATTAAATTTGTAAGTTTGATATAATGAAGTTGAATTTAAATAATGGATTTAATGTATTGGAAATTTAATAGAAATTGTTTTGGATGATAAATTACTTAATATGGAATGAAATAGATAAATTGATTTGAATGATAAATTTAAATAAATTTAAATGATTTCGGAATGAAACTTATATACGAACTTGAATCAATTTTGAATTGTTTTAAATAAAGATTGAAATTGAATTATAAGATTTTGAAATGATAATTTGGAAGTTTTGAAACGTAAATTGTGGAAATTGATTTAGAAAGGCAAATGAAATGTTGGTTTACGAATTGAAATTGGAATTGAAATTGATTTGGATTTTGAAATATATAAACGACCAATCGGTGTAATAATTACGGAAGTTATTAAAGAGACCGGAATTCGGTTATGGATATACTCTCTATCTAAACCGAAAACCACTTTAATAACTATACGCGGAGTGATGATCCAAAATGAAGTGGTTGGAATGATGTTCGTGATGACTGAAGAAAGAGAACGATAATGGATACCCTTGACACTTGTGTCAAATTGGAAATGACTAAAACAGGAGTTGTGCCGGGCCAATGGAGGATTAGCTACCTCAAGTGGACACACTTCTTTGAACTACTTATACTTGTTGTCGATTGGTGCACCCTTGATTTTGGGAGTGTTGTTTCACGGTGTTGCGGGCGCTGCGGCGTTGCGTTCTCACCAGTCCGGATCAGGCGAACGGTAGTATCACTACCTTGGGTATTGCCTCATGTGCCTTGTCATACTTGTATTCCATTTATTCGCGACCACTACGATTCTGATTTGTACCTTTAGTATATGGATTGCCCTCTGGTGACTTCCGGTTTTGGGGAAACTACGGTCTTGTATATGCTTTTGGGAATAAAAATGTGTTAAGGGTGGAATGGGCCATGACTTAACACTATTTTGATATCTTTTTATATTACTGATAGACATTATCTACTTATCGTACATTACTACATAGTAGATAGTTTAACGGATCCTTAAAGGATGGTTATTCCAAACATCCTTTGAGTTACTTGTATTTCAATTGCTATTTCACTTGAGTTGGATTTATTAATATAAGAATGTTAATCCTGACTCGAGTGTTTTGTATTTTGCTTTACGCTCGGGTCAGACCGAGTGTACCAGTATTCAAGACTCACCTTTGGAGTTGGAGCTTTGCTTGAAGATCCAGCCATCTATTCTGCTTTCAGTATTCGATGATTCCAGTGATGTATTCTGATTTGTATCTGATGTATCGTATTACTCTTCCGTTGTATCTGGTTTAACTCTGATGTAACTTATACATTTATATAGTAGCTTCATGAACTACTATCTCTTTTATTTCCGCTGCATTTATTACTCTGTGATCTATGATTATTTATTTTATATGTTCAGTTTTGCCAAATTTAAATTAACAACACAGTATTTTGAGCAATTCAACTCCGGCATGAGTGTCTACCTATACACTTATAATGGATGCGAATGGTCCAAAATTCCGGGTCGTTACACCTTTATACTCTCGCCTTTGTCCATCACAAAGTTCTCGTATTCATTGCTGAATAGGGCTAGACGAGACTCCTTGACTTGAGAAGTTCCTTCATGCGTCACCTCTAAGGTATGCCAAATTTCCTGCGCAGTTTTACAATGAGAAATTCTATTAAATTCATTCTTATCAAGAGCACAAATCAAAGCATTCATGGCTTTAGCATTTGTAGTTTTTAATTTCTTATCGTTAACGTCCCACCTATCCTTAGGTTTAGGAATCTCAGTATCACCAACAGTTATAGTGGGAGATTTATAGCCAGTTTCAATAATATCCCAAACATCATAATCAACAGAACTAAGATAAATACCCATCCTAACTTTCCAATAAGCATAATCATTCCCATTAAACATGGGTGGCCTAACAATAGATTGCCCCTCAGAAAAAGCATTATTTGGTGGATTCATGACTCTAGAGTTATAGAAAAATACCGGGCTCTGATACCACTTGTAGGATCTAGATTAACCCTAGAGGGGGGTGAATAGGGTTATAGAAAATTAGCTCGTATTTAAACAAACTACAGAAAAGTAAATATGCTGAAAAATAAATCACACACAAAAATTTACCCAGCTTCGGCAACCCCTACCTACTACTGCATTCCCAGATTTCTATTAGAATTAAACAGTCTCCCGCTTACAAATACTCTAACAGACTCGCAAACCCTGCTACTGCCTATAGAGTTTTGCAAACTCGCAAACCCTACTTATTGAACTAATCCTAACTAGACAATCTGACACAACCTAACCTCTAGGTGGTGATTTACCAAAGTTTAGACTTTAAAAACAAAAACAGAAAATAAAAACAAATTAAAAACAACCCTAATTAAAAATTAACTAAGCCTTATTAAGTTAAGCAAATAAAACCAGCCCACAAACTATTATCACTTAAGAAAAGAATGCAGCCCTCTTTTATTAATGTCGACCCGATTCCTTCTTCTGAAATTAGGGCTTCGGCCTCGTCTTGCTTTTGAGAGATTGATTTTGATTTTGGCCTCGTGAAATTAGGGCTGAAGTCGCCGCTTTCCGTTGTTTGATCGAATGCTATTTGCTGTTGCTCTATTATGCTTCGGCAATCGATCCTTTTCTCGGCTTGTGCTCTACTTGGACACGGTTGCTCCTCGATGATCGAATTCGACTACTGACTTTGGTATGTATTTCGTTCCTTTTTCTTTCTCGATTGATTGCTTGAATTCGATAATATAAATGCTAGTGATGATTGGGTTTTTATAGGGTTCGATCCCCTGAGTTTTCGTTCGTTTATACGTGATTGAATTTGTCAATTTCTTTGATCGATCGTTCGATTATTGTTGGATGTTAGATGATTTTTGACCGCTTCAAATCCCGTATATTTTGTTGCTAGATTCCCACGTCATTGAAATTTAACTCGCGATTTTTTTCTAACTTGTTCGTCTTTGTACGTGATTGCCACGGCTTTGGTTTCGATCACTTGGTCATCACGTTGTTGAAGTTTGAATTGTTCAATTTTTGGTTTTGCTGGCATTTTTGGTTCGAACTTGTTTGTGCGATGTTGTTTAACCCCCTTGTGTACTTCGACTCTGTCCATTTTCGTGTTCATCCTTGAGTACTTCTCACCTGCTGTTTCGAATTCCTGGTTTGCTTGATTACCATGGTTTGATTTCTGATTACATTTTGTGTACTTCGGTCTCTTATTTATGTGATTCCATTTCCATGTTCTTTGAAGTGTTTCTGCACTTCTGGTTTTTCTTTGTTGTATCTGGTTTGTATGCATTTAGCTCTGACTACGGCCAGTTGATTTTATGAATAAATATTGTATGTATATGTGCATATATACATTAGTATGTGTGTATGCATATATTGTTGACTTTTCATTGCATTACATTGTTTGCTTGTATTTGAGTTTAAGTTGCAGTCTACTTGAGTCTTTTGTGTACTTGACATATGTGCACTGTGATGTGTATACTTGATGCCTTGATAGTCTTGTTCACTGGTCGAGTTCATTTGAGGCTGGTTTGTTGTTGTATGTCATATCTGAACTGATCTTATTGCCTTTGCCTGTGCTTATTTGTGAGTATATTTAGTTCTGGTCTGGTCATCATGTAGTTGTATATATGTACATGTCTTGGTTCACTGTTGTACTTCACTACACTTGATTGTGATGTTGTGCATGTGCTGGTGCCATAGTCTTTGTTGCGGTGTTGCTATATCTTTGTTGCATTTGCAGTCCATGCTTCTATGTATGAATTTCTGAATTTATTGATAACTTGAGCATGTATTGTCAATTGTTGCACTTGTGTTGCTCACCATGCCTTTTGACTTAAGCATTGTAAGGTTACATATCCAGCCAAGTCTATGTTGTGCATGATTGCTTTTGTTGACTGTGCACACGAGTTGGCGAGGCAGTGCACACGTGTATAAATGTACACGTGTGTATTGCAGCCACTCATAATTTCCTGTCCCTGATAAAAATACTGATATGCACAGATATTACATAAAAAAATTATGACAATAACCCATATATCTGAGGCACCAATAAAAACAAATTTATATTCTTGCAAATTCAAATTTGTTTATTTTCAGATTACTACTGTAGTTGCTAATCATACAGGTACACAGAAGGCAGGACAAGAACTAGAGATGAACAATGCAGATAGATGCAGATGTGCAGACAGAGTAAAATAACTGAGTGTTGAGTGTTGTAGTGAGAAAGAAATGTAGATGTGAAATGTATGAAACCGATGTATGTATATAGAGAGAGCTGAAAACTTTGTATTGATTAAGTGTTGAAATAAAATATCATTTTGAATAAAAATACTGATTGAATTATATAAATTTTGTGCAATAGTATTATTATTCAATATGAATATTTATTCCTATATGTGTATAGTACAATCTGCAAACACATTGATATATGTTTGTTATCATCAAACAAAAAATCACATCAAACACCAATAGATTATCATATAAATCCACGAGTAACGAATTACAAGTACATTGAATGGAAAGTAATAGCATGACCACTAAATAAAAATTCACATAAGAGTTCGACAGAAAACAAAGAACTTTTATTTACATAAGAAACTTCAAAAATGGTGATACAATTTTATTTAAGAACGGCGGCTGCACCCGTAAAGTGACGGCCGACAAAGGAGAAAAAAAGTTAGGCAAACTATATATAGACTAAGTCAGAGTGATGACTATTTCTTTTGCCCTTTATCCTTTCTAGATCTCTTAGGAGTACCACCACCCGAACTTCTGCCTGTTATTTTCCTTGATCATTTGCCACCCTTAGCAGGAGAACTTTCCGAAGATGAAGGGAGTTCTTGAGGAGCCGACCCTGCGGTGGGATGACTTGTAATGAGACGAGACTTGGATCGTGAATGTCCCATCGGTAGGTTCGGCCTTAGCTTCTTTCCTCAACAATTCCTCCCTCTCGATGCTCTCTTTTAAGCTAAGCTCATCGGTATGTTCACTGGCACTAGTAATTACAACTTCATTCGGCTCACCAGCCAACGGCGGGTCTTTAACTTTATCATCATCAAGCGCTCCAATAACTTGAGCGTCGGGGGTGGCCACCGGAATCTCAGTTGATGTTGATTGTTGCTCCATGGCAACACCACTTTTTAGAGTTTGGCTAGGACTCGGAAGACCTATAGATCCACGGAAATAAGAAGATAAGCCCATCACTATTGGACATGAAGAACGAAATCTCTCGAAAAGTGGAGAACGGACCGGAATAACTACATCTGGCTGACTCTCGGTTGTCGCTGGAGTCCCCCCCCCCTCAGAATAGGGGTTAGCACCTTAGATTGATAACCGAGTTTGTTCGGATCGTAGCTTAGATCCTATCTCTGACCAAGAGAAACTGACGCTCCAGCTGCTTGAAAAGAAGAGGGGCCTTTGGGATCAGACTTCGAAGACTCGGCAGTGATTTTCCCTTTGTCGGAGGGTGTTAGAATGTCAAAATATCGAAGTCTCGCGGCAGCAAGGTCTAGAGGCTCATCCTCGTGGAAAATATCCCACAATAGTTTTTCTTTGTCTAAATCAGCATCACCGAGGGTTCTCTTTTTCATTTCAACCTAGGCCATGGCAAGCGACTCAAGATAACCCTCAGCAAGAAAGCTTAGATCGCGGTGGATAAGGAATTTAGCATTGTATTCAATGATCAGGGAATCGAACAGATCTTTAATTTCATTTTGACCGGCTTCCTTGGCATCCTCTACCTAGGCCTCGAGTTGTTCTCTCATCTTATTGCAGCCCGCTTCCCTCGCCTCTTCTTTGAGGACTTCAATTTGAGCAAGTTGCTCATCAAGCTTAATCTTCGAAGTCCGGGCCTCAACAGCCTCTTCGCAATATCTTTGCGATTCTTCTTGAGCTTCGATTTTCTCTTCCCTCTCCATCTTAAGTAGTTCTTAAAGCTCCTCAATGCGGTGGACCAAAATATTTTTCTTCTTTTGCAAGGTATCTTTTTCCAAGGAAAGTGCACCGCTACGGTTGAGAGCAGCATTAAGTTCCTTTTTGTAAGTAGCCTCTAGACGACTCACCACTTCAGATGTTTCCTTAGCACTTTTTGATGCCTCGTTTAGCTTCATCATTAAATCCGAGATCTCAGTATCTTGGTGTTTAATTATATCTTTATCATAGATCGCCTTTAGTTTGAGACGATCAATTTCATGCTGCCTCTCGATAGACATCTCGGAAATCTTCGCTGCTAAGTGCTGGAATGATTCATGTGGAACAAAAAATGTCATTGACGCATGCGAGAGTACTTGCCTTAATGTTCCCTGGGATTGTATGAATGGAGGGGAGGAACTTAAGCCATCAAAACAAATATTTGGGAAAATGACCTTAAGTTCGACCAATTTTTCTACTGTAGAAGCTTCAAGAGCTGCAGTCTTCAAAAATGGATCAGAAACAATGATTGGACGTTATCAAAGGACTGCTTAGAGCTAGAGGAACCGGAGTAATTCTCAGGCGGTATGGTAACTTAGGGACCATGGAAAGAGGTCTAATCGCCACTGTACATAGGAAGATTAGGTTGAGCTTCCTGATGGGACGATTGAGACTGTGACTTATGCTTGGAAGAGCAAGATCCCCTCAAACGATGACTTCTTTCTTAGTCGTCATCCCTCTCTCTACGCCTACTCGATTCTGAATCACGTTTGGATCCATATTGCATCGAGGTGCCCCTCAAGCGATCAAAATCTTGGGATTTAGACATCGTACCTGCAAAAACCAAGCAAAAATGTATAAGTGACCATTATACAAAAGGTAGATGGAGATTATGTGGTGAGGTGCATATGATTGTGACTGTCCTAATGTCCGCCCGACGTACCAGTAGCTGCAGCCTTGCTCATAGGAGTTTTCTCTCCTTTGCCGATAGGAAGAATGTCGTCAGCACTTCTGGTGGGAGAATTTAGCCCCTCGATACTGATGTTGGGGAAGTCATAAGTCATGATGTCATCAGGGATTTGGAGATATGAAAACCCTTTCATCGAGCTTTCTAAATGTTGGGAAGACGACTCTTCTTTGACGAAAGTGATAACAAACTCGGGCTCCGTAGCAGTTTTCCTCCTACGGAGCTTATATGCAAGCTTTTTTCTTCTCTTAGCTGGCGTGTGAGGTTGCGCGCCTTATGATGCTTCAACCACAGGCGCGTTGATATAACCTGCATCAGCGTCGCCAGCCTCGTTGGTCTCAGCACCCATAATTTCGCCTTCCTCGTCGTCATCATGAGCTCCCTCGACTAGGGCATGACAGAGTTATTGATGTCACCTTCTTGTTCTGCAACATATCCTGGTAGCACAACGCTTCCTGGAAGTCCAATGCCACGATCTTCCTCCAACTATCCGAACAGAGATAACCATTTGTCAATTATTATAAGTCTAATGTCCCTGTTTTCGACTGGAGTGACACGAATTACAGAGATTTCCCGTGAAAAACTATCTCCCTCTGGACGTGGACATACACCTGTAGATTTTTAGAATATTAGTTGATTCAGGATATGACATGGGTTAAAGAATATGATAATAGAGCGAAGACGACACTTATGTCTTTCTAACCATCGCCTTGCAAAGACAAGCGAACATTGGACATAGAACCATTCGTGTTTGAAAAGACTGAATTTGTTCCAGGCACCCGTTAAGACTTGGCAGTTGGGCGAAGGCTTGAGGAAAATGTAGGAAAGGTTCCCATTCCGTCGTTTGAAGTTATAAATAAACCTTATGTCCTCAAGAGTTGGCGGGCGGAACAGAACACTCATGAATAATAAGAAAGTGCCATGGAGAAAGGCATAGTGGTTCGGGTGTAGTTGAGCAGGAGCTACCCGAGGTATTTTAGCATCTCCTGGATAAAATAATTAAAGGGTGGCATGTATCCAGCCCAGCACATGAACTTATTACACACGGTATTCCCCTCCAGGGGCAAGTGAGCCATGTCAAGTTATCTAAAAATATAATGCCTTCTACAGTGTTAGGGGCAGGACTTATATCTTCTGCCGGGAGGATAGGAACGTCAGAGAAAAGGTCGGCTGACGGGCCGGAAACTTTTGGTTATTCAGCTTGATGATCAGGTGAAAACCTGCCAGATATAGTCGCGGAACTCGACTCGGCTTTGGGATTACTATATTGTGAGGCTGGTCTAGAAGACATTGTAGCTAGACGCTCTGAACGTCTTAAGTCCATGTCAACCATACTCAGTAGATAATCAAGATTATAAAAGTTTACCTGTCTCCCATGCTAAGTGTAATCTAGTGTGGTGCAATGTCGTATAGTGCGAAGGTAAGCAGCTTAAGATAAGAAAACAAAGTTAAATGATGAGACTTTGGATTCCGAACAGAGTGACTTCCATCGCTGACCGTCTCAACTGGTGAATAGATTGATCGGTTGTGTAAGCTTTGGGATCGACTATCGGCCTATCAAAGTGTGAAATCCGTTATTCAAGTCCATATGTTAAGTTTTAGTTCATGTTCTAAGTCCCATGGCTTTGGTCGTTCAATTTCGAATTCACCGGTGGATATGCAAGTCCTGTTCTTCATCATTGTCATATGTTCAAGTTCATTGGAATGGGATTGGTTTTGATTGTTCAAACAAGTCATTATGGATTGGTTTTTAAGTTTAATTCGAAGATTAGAATTAGCCGATCCCTATATGTCAATCCCTATTTGCCGATCCCTATCCTAAGAGCAAAACACAACCGATCACTTTTCTACACATGATCATTGATGATCCCTTTGTTTGGCCAGAGTTATAGATCCCTCCTCACTAAATTCCAACCAATCCCTCCATGCTAACCTATTTTACCGATCCCTCTACCCTAAGCAACACTGCCGGCCCTTTTCCTTTGTTATTCCAATCGATCCATCCTCTATCCATCGAAACTACCAAACCCTCCATCCGAATCGAAGATGGTTGATCCCTCTCCACTTCCACCTTCTTGTACTTCCCTCCAAACTTTTCAACCGAACCCTATGACATCCCACTTCTCGTCTCCTCCAAGTAGCTTTGGCCTTCAATTTTCCATCATGTCAAACTCCAAATTATCGCCAATTGAATAGAACCCATCATCTCATCATAAAATCAAAATTTAATGGCAAGTAACCTACCTAAATATGTCAGATATGGGCGGTTGGAGGAGAAAGAATGAAGTATGGTTCGAATTGAAGGCGAAATGACAATCTAGGGCCCAATTGGAAGTTTGATTTATAGATGAAGGTGATGTTTTAATGGAAAGGAAGGGTTCAAAATTTAGAGGCAAGGGAGGGTTTGGTCCTAAGGATGTAAATGGGAAGAAGACGGAAAAGTTGGAAATGTGAAGGTTGGAAAGAAAGAAGATTAGATTATATATGGAGGCGAGGGGATTGGCCCATGATTTCGACTCAAAGCAAGGGAAGAGGGATCAGTTAAAAAGATACCGATCCTTATGAGCATGCGTATAAAAACAGAGAGAGGGATCGGTTAAACATACACCGATCCCTACAAACACTTTTTAAAAAAAGGAAAAAAGAGAGAAAGAAGAAGAGAAGAAGGATTGGCTATGAGCATGTATGCAAAGAAACATAGGCATGGAAATTATTCAAAGCACGTATGTACGAAATGCAATGAAATTACATCTTACTAAATGAAAATTGATGACAACCCATGAGCATGCGAACACGTCCGGGAGCCAATGACAAGAACATGTATCTGAACGTGCATGTGTATGGCCTAAAATTTTAGTTTTTTAAGTCGACGGAAATTGAAATCAATCCTGAAGCCTTCAAGTTCGAGGCTGGACCAAATAACCAAAACTTATTAGTCTCGTGGAACCGAACTTATATATCAACCGACGGAATATAACCCTGGATTTATACTATTGGAAATCGACCAAACGTCATGTCGATCAAAGAGAGATACAACATTTTGAGAAATTAATTCGATAGCGGGATAACGACTATTCGGAATACTAGAAGAGTTTCTTTTAGACGACTCTAACTTACTTCGATTCAAAGCACGTCATGTTCAGCATAAGATGTACTTTTGGGGGCAATTTTTATTCGGCATTTTGACCTGGCTATATTGAACTGATTGCACATGTTAGATTCGACTACTATCAAGGCCAACGAGTCCAGAGTGAAGGTTGTGGGGCCTAGAGGTCAAGTACAGATGATAACATGAAGTCGAAGTTGAATGGAATTGATGGATATGCATGGTAGAATGTTCGAAGTATGAAATACAGTTCAACATATAGAAAGGATTGGTATAAATTAGCTTCTAACATAGGGATCGGTATGTTTTAGGAAATAGGAGCATTTCAATAGAAAACGAGAAATATCTCAAGATCCACAAGTCTAATGCATATGAAATTTTGTGAACAAGATATGGGGATCCTAGGGAGCCTACTCTAAGGATCATACCTCAAGAAAATGAAGTTAGAGGGATCGGCATTCTTCGCTTGGATGGGACCAGTAGGAACCTGCAATCAACCCATATTAAAGCAAAGACCAAGCAATAACTCGAGTTCTACTAATCTAGTTGGCATACAATTTAGAGGCTAATCATATTTTAGCATGAGGGAGCTGGCATAGGGATCGCACCCCAAAATTCCACCCAAGTAAGGATCGGTACCGATTCCTCTTCTTTGGGAATTGGGCCATGCGATCCCCCCTGTGGGTCCATATGGTTCTGAAGGTCCTTATGCCGAATTTTCTAGGAGATATTAGGCCATCTTCGTCTATAAATACAGGCTTGGTTGTTCATTTTCAGGACTTTACGCTGCTTGTTGCTTTATATTCTTTTGTAACTAAGGATTTTCATCTGATCCCAATTGTACTCAGTTTATAAGGTGATTAATAAAGCAATCTATTCAAAGAGAACGTAGGCAAACAACGCCGAACCACTATAAATCCTTGTATGTGTGTTATTCTCTCAATTTATTGCTATTTCTTTGTTATTATCCTCTGTTTTCATTTTATATTCTTCATTTATTTCTCTTCAAAAGTTCTATTGGGTGTTTGTGCCAATTTTTGGCGCAAACAATAACCTTTTCATTAGTTAAACACTATTATTACTTTCTAAATCTTTTATTTTATTTTCCAAAATATCAGTAGTTTTCTTTAAATCACTATTATTATTAGACAGAATTAAATTCTCATTTTTAATAGTTCGGATATCTTCACTAAAATCAGGGTTTTTACAAAAAGTTTATAATTTTAAAATTTCTGCTTCTAAAATTACTTTTTCATCCTTAAGCATTTCGTTTTCTAATTCTAAACTATTTATCTTATTTGAACATTCTTTATGAATTTTTAATTTCTATATTTATCATCTAATTCTGAAGCTATTTATATAACATCTTCAAAAGATAAATCAGAAAGCACATAATCTTTGGTGACCATAAAACATACATTAGCTTGCTCTCCATCTCTATCGCTATCGCTACTACTATCGCTTGAAGATGAATCATCCCAAGTCACTTGATAAGCACATTTGCTTCATTTTGAATTCTTTTCATGAAGCTTTTCTTATCTTTATTTAGCTTGAGAAAATCTTTCTTCATATGTCTAAATTTGTCACATCATAGCATTTGAAAGAGGATGCATCATCTGAGTTGCTAGATTTTTGCTTTCGAAATATCTTGTTAAATTTTCTGAATTTGTTGTAGTTCTTGGCGAAACACACTATATCTTCTTCATTAAGCTCCAAATCATCATTATTGTTAACCTCAAATGCAATACTATGGTTTCCTTAGGTTAGTTCTTTTCTACCTTGCGGGTTAGCTTTATTAGACATTGTGTTACCGATTAATTCTTCTACTTTAAGTGTAGAAAGATCATTAGCTTCTTTTATTGCAAGTACTTTTCTTTCCCATTTGTCAGTTAAAGAATTTGAAATGTGTGATACTCAGTTAAAATCAGTAAAAATAACTCCTAATGCCATAAGATCGTGTTGTATAGTTTGAAACCTAGAATACATATCTATAATGCTCTCGTTAGGTTTCATTTTAAAAGATTGAAATTGATTCTTTAGTAAACTAATCTTGGTCTGTTTAACTTTAGGTGTACCTTCATGAGTGACTTGTAGCATTTGCCAAATATCATAAGCAGTTTTACACATCATAATTCTAGAAAAATCATTTTCATCTAATAAGCAGTATAAAACATTAATTGATTTAGCGTTATTGGAAGCAGTTGTTTTTTGAGCATCTGTTCAAGTACTCACTGCAGCAGTAGGTGCTTTATACTGAGAGTGAGTAGCTAGCCAGATACCAAAACCACTTGATTTCATAAAAACTTTCATACGTATTGCCCAGTATATATAATTAGAACCAGTAAAAAATAGAGGACATGCAGTTGATTGTCCTCCTTGAAATTTGTTATAACTCATGTTTGCTATAATAATATTCAAAATGGTATTACAATTTTGAAAAATCTTTGCTCTGATACCAAATGAAAGTGACTAGTGGATTGTATAGTAATATTATAGCTAACTTAACTTGTAGTGTAACATAAATAGAACTAATAGAGTAACAAGTAAATAAAAGAACACATTGAAATTTATACTGGTTTAGAGCACCTCTCCTACGTCCAGTCCCTAAGCACCTCTTAGGAATTTTATTAGCAAAATCCTCACTTGACCCGAAGAATGGGTTTACAAACTCACTGCTTGAGCACCTCTCTAGACTAACTTTCCTTCTTAAGTAGTAAAGTATCTTCGACAAGTGTTGTGTCTTCGTACACTAGTTTTGTCACTCTAACTTGTACAATAATCCTATAACCACTTCAATGATCAAGGAGATGAATGTGCAAGGTTTAGGATTGTAATTGAATCGAACGATGTGGAATTGAATGTGCGAAATGAATGCTAGGATTTTAGAATGATTATTTTTAGAAATCAGAGAATTAGGCTTAGAAGGTCTAGTAATCAGAATTGTATTTTGAGAGTGAAACCACCTTGCTATATATAAAGAATAAGGGGATTCGATTAGGAATTGCTACTGTTGATTTGGCAGCCATTAACGAAGGGTTACGATGCTTTAGGAATGAAGGAATGTGGCTGTAAAACAAAGACGGGAAACGACATATCTTCTGACCTAGGTTTACTGGCCGAAACACGTCCCGACCGGTCGACCGGTCAGGTTCCACCAGTCGACCGGTAGACCTGTTTCTTGTCCAGTAAACCAAGGCAGAAAAACTACCTTAGGTATTGTTCATTTTTCCTATTTCTTGAGCCTCCAAAAAATCTAATTTTTTTTGCATATGTATTTGGATATGTGACAATGATGATGACCAAGTTTCAAGTGGATTGGAGATCGTTTAAGTTGTTTTAACAAATTTCTACAAAAAGGAACTTGATCTAAGACTAAACAATAACATACTATATATATATTGACGTTAAAGCTTCGCTTCCTGTGTTGTTGAATGTTGATGATGACTTATTGACTCCACTTTGATATTAGCTTGACTCCATACTTCATAAGGCTCCTATCTTGAGATATGTAACTTCATTCTTCAGCTTTAGTTGTCACGAACTCATATGCTCTGTAGTACAGAGTTAGTAGACGATATTTCATTATCATCATCAAAACTAAGGTTCTAACATTCGATAGTGATTTCGAAAAGAAAGAGACTCTATAAGAAAAGGCCAAGGGAATGAAAGAAATAATAGACCAATGTCAAGAAGTTTATGGTCCGACATCCAAGTTACGTGGTGTACCAGTCTTTGGTGGGGAACACATTAATCGTAATCATTTTGCATTCCATAAAACTCTCATACAAGACTACTTTAACCTAAATTCAACATACGGGACAGATATGTTTCAAAGAAGATTCAGAATGCAAAGAGATTATTTTTGGAGGTTTTGGAGGTATTCAAAACAATAATAATACTTTATTCATAATCAAATGCTTCAAAAACGTAGGGTTTAAGAGAACGTCAAAAAAATGACTACCGCGTTGAGGATGTTAGCATATAGCACCCTTGTGGATGCGCTAGACGATGCATACTGGATTGAAGATAGCACAACACTAGAAACTCTTGAAAAATTATACCAATTTGTTGTAGTCATTTACGACAATATGTATCTTAGATCTCCAAAAGAGGATGATGTTGTGAGGATCAGTGAAATGAATGAAAGTAAGGATGACATGAAATATCGGGATGTCTCAATTGTATGCATTAGGAATGTAAGAAGTGGACCAAAGCATATCACACACCTTATAATGGTAACGAAAAAAACTAACGACTTAAATGTTATTGAGAGGTCGCATTTACTTAATGAGCTGACACTTGGCAAAGAAACTCCTCTGTCATTTACACTAGGCCACAATGATTATGAACACGGATATTATCTACGAAGTGTGATTTATCCAAAATTGAGCACCATTATGAAGACATGTCCAAATCCAATAACACTGAAACATGAAAAGTTTGCCGAGATGCAAGAGGGACAAAGAAAAGATGTAGAAAGAGCATTTGGCATCCTTCAATTATAATGATTAGTAATCCTTGTCGACTGTGATCTCGATCCAAGATGTCCACAATCATGTTTATATGTATAATTCAACATAACATGATCATTGAGGACATAAGAAATATGAACAAGATCCATCATTACTACGAATATGATGATGCAAATGATATGATTGAAATATTTCGAGATGATATTCTTTTAACCAAAATTTTCAACATCCATATGGAATGCAAAATTTCATTCCAAGATGCAGAATTGCACAATATGTTACAAAATGTTCTTATGAATTATATTTGGAATCACATTGGAGATTATTAGTTCACTTGTAGATCTAATGGACCTGATGTGTATGCCTATTTATCTTGTTCGTACTTTCTTTAAATTAACCCTAATATTGTTTTTTCTTACAAAACCAGTCAACATGTATGGTACTTTGTTCATACGAAATCTAAAATAGTAGATCATTAATTAATAACGAAAAAAAATGCATTTTTAAGAATGCAAAATAGAGTGCTAATACTACATATTGCCAGGTTTAAAGAAACTACATTGGAGGGAGGTTAGCTGACATTATTCACATTTTGCACTTCATCCAATATTGGACATAACTTCTTTCATTCCACTGAAATACTTTTCCATAACAGATTGTTTATATTTTTGATGTTCTATTTCTGCTTTTGAACGTTCAAGATTCAACTTTTTTTACTTAATTTCTACAAACTTTCACGTTACGTCAATCTTGTATCGTGCTTGCTTAATCCTATCGTGATGTCTTCTTTTGTGAATTTCATAGATGGCCTGCCCAAGAGAATTCAGTCGACGTCGGTCTTATTCTTTTTCATTGTTGCTTTAGAGACTATTGGTATAAAAACTTCATGAGGTCACTGAGTGTAACGACCCAAATTTCTGGACGTCTGTAATTGGGTAATTATTTGATTTTAATTATTGAATTACTGATTTTATAAGTCAAACCAATAAAAAATTCAGATAATTAAAGTATTTGGATATATATAAATTAGTTTGAAAACTATAATAAATATTGAATTATAGAACCTCTGGATATACATGTAAATAGGAGACAATGTGAAGGTATATATGTATTTTTATAATGACAAAATATACATAAGTAAATACATATATATGATGGCAAACATATGTAAGTAAAAATGTATTCTTGTATGTTATGTAAAATAATAAATATAGAATATACACATATATATATGTATGTATGTATGTACATGTAAAAGCTTAATAAAATAAATATAAAATATACATGGTTAAGATGTATATAGTATTTATGAATATCGAGATGTAAATACGTATATATAATGATAAAATTTGCATATGAATATATGTGGTAACATAGTACAAATGTACACATAGCTACATATATATTTATGTAAGGGAATGTATATATATAGGGGAACATTATCATGACAAAAACATCAAATCCCCTTTTACAATAATCAAATCAATGTCAAAGCAAAGTCTGGTCAAACCATTGTCCAAAACAAATTTTAAAAGAAAAAATAAAATAGATAAATAAATGTGTGAGAAACCTGTACATATGATAGCTTACTCTACACACTTCATTTTCATTTTATATATTGTAGCCGAGCTTATCACATTGCTCTCATAAAAAAAATAACCTATAAATCCAGTAAAACTAAATCAAGAATTCAAGAAATCTTCTCTACAAATTCAAATCTAAAGGCAATCTTTTCAAATTCAAGTGCAACTAATCAGATCTAGTAGTTCCAGTTTAAAAGCAATCAAAGTTTTCCAGTTTCAAATTCAAGCAATTCAAGTCTTCAACTTTCAAAACTGTTCAAAAAGCTCTATGTTTCCTTCATAAGTAGGTGAGCAAACTAAACACTCTTGTTTACTTATGCTTGGAATGATTGTTGAGAATAATGCTTTGAAAATGTTTGTATGGATTCAAAATATGCCTGTATATTTGTAAATACGGTGTGCATGTCAGTTTCAGGCAAACTTGCCTCTGTTTGATTACAGGTTTCAAAAACCTGTTCTAAATTTAAAATCTCTTCCCCTGATTCTTTTTAGGATTTGAGATGTAAATAAAAAGTGATTAAATTTACCAGATCTTAGTCTTAAAAATACTTTTAAGCATGGTTAATAATTAATATTGACCTAAAAGAAAGAATTACAATAAAATTCAAAAGTATGACCAAATTTGACTTAGATGATTTATTGATTCATTTATATAATCTGTTTTGTAATCAAAAACTATGATTTTAAAAAATAGTTTAAATATTTTTAGTTTTGATTTGAGGTGGAATTTGCGAGTTTAACGAGAATCCTATTTTGGTCAAATTATGTCGATCGGCACGAAGTTGGTTGACGTGTCTGGAGCTGGAGGTAGCTGGAAGCATGGAGGTCACTCGAAAAATTGTTGCTGGATTTTCATATCATCGAGGTGGATGGTCGACGATGATTTAGGGTTTAAGAGTAGTTTTGGTCATTGGTGTTTCCTAGGCTCGTGTATCATCGTCGGTGAACCGGACTTGACCGGAGTGGTGGGGATAGAAGCTTGAGACTGCGGAGGTGGTCTGAACGTGATCGTAAAGTACCAGATGGACGTTGGCGGCAGCACAAGACATTTCCAGTTGGTCGAGTTTGGGTTCCAGTTTGTTCAACACACTCGAATTTGATTTTGTGGACGTTTCGAGGATCTAGGCATTTGTGGCGATGGAGGGAAGGGTCGTCGACTTGCTGGCAATCGGAGCGTTGGCCGGAGTTGCCTCGTTCAGGCGTGCATGTGCACAAGATGTCAAGCATGGGTTTAGTCACTGATGGATTTTAGGAAAGTGGGAGACTCGAAGTCGATTTCGGGAAATTGAGTAGTTGGCTCGAGGCTGTTCTCGGGTAGGTTCGCAGTAGTTAACATGTAACAGGTTTTTAAATTTAAATTAAAAACAAAAGGAAAAAAGGGTGGCTCGGGGATGGGCACGAGTAAATCGAAGTTTGGCTCGAGTGATTTCTCAGGAATTCTGTGATTTAGCTCGGGTTTGTTAAATTAGATACCAGGGTTTCAAATCTTAAAAGAAAACATGTTTTCAGGTTTTAAAGTTTGAAAGTAAATTATGTACCAGATTTGAAAATAAAAGAGGATGCGAGATAAAGATTTCAAAGCAAAGAAAAGTTTTGGTTTGTAACCCTAGTTTTGGAAAGGTCGGGAATTTTGTTTGCCACAGTGCCTCTAGTGGATCGAGTTCCACCAGACTCTGGGAATTGGTAACGGGGAGGCTGGCGAAGGCGTGGCTGGAAGCTCAGGTGCTCCGGTGGTCGGAGGAGTGAGTTCGAGGGTTTTTTTCCAGGCTGGTTTGCTCCAGTTTTGCTCAGGATGGATCGAATCTGAATTTGAGTTAGAATCAGAATTCTGATGGTCGGGATCTGGTATAGGGAGGATCGTCGACATGCAAGAGGAGTCATGGATGGTTGGAGGAGGCTGGATCTCCTGTGCATGTGCACAGCAGTGGTGTTTGTGTCAAAGTTTTAGTTTGTGGTTTCGTCTTGAAGGCAGGCTCGAGTGTTAGGAGGGAGTGCCTCGAGTTTATACTCGATTGGGAAAGAGGGTGTTCGAGTTCCAGGATTTTAAACTTAAAACAAATCTAAGTTTTTGAAAAAATTTAACCGAAGCAGGACTCGGGTAGAACTAGGTTTTTGCCCAAAGTAAAGGCAGAGCTGATATTAAAAAGCTTTTAAAACAAGTTTATCTTAAATTTAATTAAGATTTAAATGAATTGAGTTTGGATAAATTAGTAAGGTAATTAAAGATTCATTAATTGATTTAATTAATAAATGATTATGGATTATTAAATAAGTAATTAAGGAATTGTTAATAGTTAATGAAGATCATTAACTAGGAATTACGAATGATTAATTAATATAATTAATTTAAGATAATTAATTATATTAATTAAGGATAATCATTTGTGAAAATTGTTTAGGTATAATTACTTAATGGGAGTAATTAGAGGAATTAATTATTCAATGTAACTAATTAAATTAATGTGTTTAGTTCAAGTTAATTAATTTGTTAAATTAATCTAGAATAATCATGGGAAGATGGGTTAAGTATAATTACTTAATGTATAATTACTTAGTGAAGTAATTAGTGATGGTAATTACAGGATGTAATAAATTGAAGATTGAAGTAGTCTTTGGTTAAATTGCTTAGTGTAGTTAATAAAGGTGAATAATTTCTTAGAGGAAGTAATTAATAATTAATTACTTAGGTAATTAATTTAAGAATTAATGAATAAAGATATTTGAAGATAACTAAGTGTTGTAATTAATTAAAAGTAATTAATTACTAATTATGATTAATCAAGGAGGATTAATTAAGATGGATGATTATTAGGGGATTAATTAATTGGTTTGTAATTAATTAATAAGCAGGATTAGAAGTAATTAAAATAATTGATTTAATTAAATGGTGGTTAATTAAATTAATTAGAGATGGTATGGTTAATTTATCTTGCTTATGAAGGATTGAATGATATTGAATGCCTTGGACTATTTAATGTTTCTAATATGAAATGTTTTGTTATATGATTGGATTGAACAGTGATAATGTGGTTATCTATTGAGATAAATTGCTGTGTAAAGTGACATCCTGTATTTAAAATTTGAATCGGTTTTCACTTGAATAACTTGGGTTTTTTTGATGAAATTGGATTGGGAGAGACCGGGGTCGGGTACCGGTAAGTACCCGAAACCACTTCGATTTGTAATCTACTATGATTCTTTATAGATTGGTATGGAAATCAATAGGCTAGAATGAGATTAATTTAAATGACTGGACCATTTAAACTAAGTAAAGGTACTTAGGGAGTGATTTGTGAATTTAAGTGTTGACCATAACAAGTTGTCAACTTGTAGTGAAGTACGAGTTACCCCGGGTTTTAAATAGGTTTTATACATCAGTATTTCATGTTAGATGGGTTTACTCACGCTGGTTTCCAGCCTGACCTGGGTGTTACTTTGATGTAATGCTCGGGTCAGACCGAGTATTACAGATTTTCAGGTAAGGACGTTCTGGAGCTCAGGAGGCGAGCTAGATGGCAGGAATGTATGGTGTGTTTCCGCTGTGATATTTTTCTGTTTATCTGAGACATGTTGATTTGTATATGTCCAGTGTTTGAGTATGTGTGTAACTATGGTGTATAAAAATGTAATCAACTGATACAGTATTCTTTTGGTAACTATTATTATTTGATATTATATTTTGATCCGCTACGAATGTGAGAATCTGTGTAGTGTTTCTGTTTCTTCTTGTTCTTCTATCTCTTTCTTCTTTTCCTAACTATCTGGAATTTTCGGGATTGAAAATTTTGGGACGTTTCATTTGGTATCAGAGCTGATAGGTTAAGCGAGAACCTTGGCTCTGGTGGGAATTACTCATTAGAGATAGGGTCAGTAGTACCCTAGAATGAGTTGAGTGTATTATATGGGAGCATACTTGTTATTTTCTTATATAGTGATTTTAAAAATGGTTTTAAAAATGATTTTTACATAAGCTTAAATTTTGATATATATAAAGCAATATTTCTTACTAATAAATGTTAAGGTAATTGGTTGTAAAAAATTATTGGAATTAAATTAAGAGGTAATAGAAATACAACCAAATTGAAATTAAATAAAGGTAAGTTTGAAATGGATTCAAATTGAAATTAAATCTTGAATTTGGGGAAAAGTTTCAGAATAAGATAATAATGAATTGGTTTCCAGATATGATAATCTTGGTTATTATCATTAATGATTGTTGTGTTTAATAATAAGATGTGTATTAATGAGTAAGCAAAATGAAATGTTTTAGATAAGTATGACTTATAAATTGGAATTGAAGGTGATCTAGATTGTGAAGTTTTAAATCTAAGCCAGAAAATTTGGAATTTGTTTCAAAGTGCTAAAGGAAATAATAAATAAGTATTATTTGAATAAAAGGGACTTGTTGCAAACGAGGGTTGTTTGAAAATTTGTTTTGAATTAAAGAACCAAAAGTGGGTTAAAATTTAAGGATATGGAATTACTTTGAACTGAAAATTTGAATAATTGAATTTGTAAATTAAAATTGTTTAAGAACTGGTTTCAGAACTGGAAGATAAAATTGGGTAATAAATTGAATTTTTAAGATAAAATTGTTTTGAACTCTTATTTGAACTTTGAAATAAGTTAAGTAAAGATAATTTAAAATGGAATTTTGAGAATTGGAATCAAAATTAAATTGTTTAAAGATTTGAATTATTGATTTAAAAATAAAGGTTAATTTGATTTAAGGGGTTAAATCAACATTTGAAAATTTAACTCGAATTTATATAATTCGAAATGGTTTAAAGTTGAGATTCAGATTTCATTAGTTCAAATTGAATTTAGTTTGAATTAACTAGAATTGAAGATGGATAAGTATAAATTTCAAATGGAAAATTTGAATTGGATTAATTTGAAATAAAATTGAAGATTGGATGAATTCAAATTCAAATGGGAATTGGGATTAATTCATATAGAAATTGAAATAATTTGAAAATGAAGTGGATTCAATTTGAAATTAGTCTAAATTAATTTGAATAATTTGGAATTGTAATTAAAGTGAATATGTTTAAAATCAAATGGAATTTGATTTAAATTTGAAAAGAATTGAGGTTAATTCTTGAGATCAAATCAATTCCAGTGGAAATTGAAGTTATCTAAATTGGAATTGAGTCAATTTAAATGGAAGTGGAAAATTAAAAACTGAATTGATGGGGATAAAGATTGGGTAGTGGAACAGTTTGGCTCTGGACTATTTTCAAACAAATTATTTTAATTTAAACTTTCTTAAATATAATCTTCCAAGCTATTAACTATATGCAACCTTTCTTTCTAAACCCCAAACTACCTTATACTTATTTTATAACTACTTTTGGAACTATTTAACTATTTTATAAATTGATTACTATCTTTCTAGCTACTTTATAACTAGTTACTATTTTACAACTAATTTGTAATTATTTTACTATTTTTCAACTATTTTACAATTACTTAACTATTTTACAGCTATTTTACAGTTAATAATTATTTTTCAACTACTTATCTACTTTTAATTTTTCAAGCTATTTTCTAAATATAAACTGATCGGAGTTCTAACTGTTTATGATTAAATACCCAACTGAGATAAGAAGTGAAGTGATAATCCAAATGGGAATTAAGGAAAATGTGAATAAGTGAATAAAATCAAAGTGAGGATGAATAGAAAGGGAATTGACTGATAATCAATGAAGATAAATACGTAGGATGTACGTATATTATTCTATTCGCATAGTGATTTGATCCAGATTCGAGCATAAAATTTCGAGATAGTATTATTGATCCGAGTTGGGATTTTTCGCTCGATTTTCGACTGCGAACCTGGATATGGATTTTTGATTGGTTTTGGATATTCTCTATCATAGTTGTGACTATGCAAGGAGAATAACGGTTTCTGATCAAGAAACTAGATCTGAGTCCGCACTAGGAAGTCGGGTGGACAATACTAGTTCGTAAGTGAAATTGTGTGATCGAGTGAGCGATCAGATTGATATAGCGTACGGATGATATGTGTACATCGTATGGGTTTGAATGAAATTGATATTGAAAATTTATGGATAAGAACTGTAAAATGGTCTTTTAAATGGAAAGTATATGTTGTGAAATATATGATGAGGTAAAATGGAAATTGAAAATTTCTATGATTAAAAATTCACTTTATGAAGAAAAGTAATGTGGTTAATAACTTTATAAAAGAGTAATCAAATTTGAATATTTGATTTGGGATAAACAAAGTTATATATCCGGTTATATATGGTAGACTCCCCTTATTGAATCTATTGCCAGAAGAAAAGGGTTTTGAAAATATTTGAAGTATAAAAATGAATTTATACAAGTATGAAGTGATTCAAAAATTTCCCAAGGTTATTATATATATATGTATATATAAAGGATTTTGTGAAAATGATTTTGGGAAAAAGTTTTGGGAACCTATGGATTTCTAAAAAAGCTTTTGATTTTTGAAGAAAATCAAATTTGGAATTTGGAAAGCCTAGTTTGTGAATTATCGATTTTGGGATAATCGATTTTGAGAAAGGAGATTTATATGAAATTCATACTAGGTGTATGATTTGGAAAATACTATATGTGTATAGTATAAAGTGTTTTGAAAGTGGCTCTGGGGAAAAAGGCGCTCCCTTGAATGAACTTCTCAGGAGTGCCACAGGGTGGTACTGCCTTGAGCCCTAAGGAGGGGTTCTAAAGTTGATCCTGTGAGGAGTCCGGACAAACTAGTTCCTGAGGATTGTTGGGTAGCGAAAGTCGAGGGCGCTAATGCCTATAGGGGCATTTGGGTTATGCTGTGACGACAGTGTAACTCGATGTCGCTGCGACCTACTGTGTGGACCATAGCGAAAATCGTGTGGAGGATGAGTGCCAACAGTCTACACTTGATTTTGCCGGGATGGCAACGTAACATCGGTAGACTGCGATCTACGGTCAAGTGGAGAAGTTTCATTCTTTTGGCAGTGAAATTCGAGGGCGCTGATGCCTACATTTATATGGGTTTTTGCTGTGATAGCAACGTAAAGCTCGGGTATAACTGCGATCTGTAGTGGGTTCCATGGTGTAATCGAGGGGTGCGGAGGCCTACAGTTATCTATGGATTTTGCCGAGACGGCAACGTAACCATCGGGTTAACTGCGACCGTGGATGGGGGTGATGATTACCAAAGCATTCTCACCAAATATATTTCCTCTATTTTCAAAAATGTTTTCTATATTTTCAATAAAATTATTTTCCAAGTATTTTCACTGGGTGTTGAAATCGGGTCTGCGAAGTACTTGTAGATTTTCAATCTTACGCCTGATCAACGTATGACCGAATTTTTGTAAGAACGAAGACGGACTTGTTGAAACATCGAGTTATAAAAGTATTTTTATAAAAACTACTTTGAAATAATATTATATAGATATTAAAAAGTGTTTTAAAAGTGATCAAAGAATATTTATCTAATTTTAAGCATTTTCATAAATTCGTTTCGCTCCTTTTCGAGGACGAAAAGTTCTAAAGGGGGAGGAATGTAACAACCCAGATTTTTGGACGTCTGTAATTAGGTAATTAATTTATTTTAATTATTGAATTACTGATTTTATAAGTTGAACCAATAAAAAATTCAGATAATTAAAGTATCTGGATATATATAAATTAGTTTGAAAACTATAATAAATATTGAATTATAGAACCTCTGGATATACATGTAAATAGGAGATAATGTGAAGGTATATATGTATTTTTATAATGACAAAATATACATAAGTAAATATATATATATATATATAATGGCAAACATATGTAAGTAAAAATGTATGCTTGTATGTTATGTAAAATAATAAATATAGAATATACACACACACACACACACATATATATATATATATATGTATATATGTACATGTAAAAGCTTAATAAAATAAATATAAAATATACATGGTTAAGATGTATATAGTATTTATGAATATGGAGATGTAAAAACGTATATATAATGATAAAATTTGCATATGATTGTATGTGGTAACATAGTACGAATGTACACATAGCTACATATATATTTATGTGAGGGAATGTATATATATATAGGGGAACATTATCATGACAAAAACATCAAATCCCCTTTTACAATAATCAAATCAATGTCAAAGCAAAGTCTGGTCAAACCATTGTCCAAAACAAATTTTAAAAGAAAAAATAAAATAGATAAATAAATGTGTGAGTAACCTGTACATATGATAGCTTACTCTACAAACTTCATTTTCATTTTATATATTGTAGCCGAGCTTATCACATTGCTCTCATAAAAAAAATAACCTGTAAAATCCAGTAAAACTAAATCAAGAATTCAAGAAATCTTCTCTACAAATTCAAGCTTTTCAAATTCAAGTGCAACTAATCAGATCTAGTAGTTCCAGTTTAAAAGCAATCAAAGTTTTCCAGTTTCAAATTCAAGCAATTCAAGTCTTCAACTTTAAAAACTGTTCAAAATGCTCTCTGTTTCCTTCATAAGTAGGTGAGCAAACTAAACACTCTTGTTTACTTATGCTTGGAATGATTATTGAGAATAATGCTTTGAAAATGTTTGTATGGATTCAAAATATGCATGTATATTTGTAAATACGGTGTGGATGTCAGTTTCAGGCAAACTTGCCTCTATTTGATTACAGGTTTCAAAAACCTGTTCTAAATTTAAAATCTCTTCCCCTGATTCTTTTTAAGATTTGAGATGTAAATAAAAAGTGATTAAATTTACCAGCTCTTAGTCTTAAAAATACTTTTAAGCATGGTTAATAAGTAATATTTACCTGAAAGAAAGAATTACAGTAAAATTCAAAAGTATGACCAAATTCGACTTAGATGATTTAATGATTCATTTATATAATCTATTTTGTAATCAAAAACTATGATTTTAAAAAATAGTTTCAAGATTTATAGTTTTCATTTGAGGGGGAATTTGCGAGTTGAACGAGAATCCTATTTTGGTCAAATTATGTCGATCGGCGTGAAGTTGGTTGACGTGTCTGGAGCTGGAGGTAGCTGGAAGCTTAGAGGTCACTGGAAAAATGGTTGCTGGATTTTCAGATCATTGAGGTGGATGGTCGACGATGATTTATGGTTTAAGAGTAGTTTTGGTCATTGGTGTTTCCTAGGCTCATGTATCATCGTCGGTGAACCGGACTTGACCGGAGTGGTAGGGATAGAAGCTTGAGACTGCGGAGGTGGTCTGAACGTGATCGCGAGGTACCAGATGGGCGTTGGCGGCGGCACGAGACATTTCCAGTTGGTCGAGTTTGGGTTCCAGTTTGTTCAACACACTCGAATTTGATTTTGTGGATGTTTCGAGGATCTGGGCGTTTATGGCGATGGATGGAAGGGTCGGCGACTTGCTGGCAATCGGAGCGTTGGTCGGAGTTGCCTCATTCAGGCATGCATGTGCACAAGATGTCAGGCATGGGTTTAGTCACTGATGGATTTGAGGAAAGTGGGAGACTCGAAGTCGATTTCGGGAAATTGAGTAGTTGGCTCGGGGGTGTTCTCGGTTAGGTTCGCAGTAGTTAACATGTAACGGGTTTTTAAATTTAAATTAAAAACAAAAGGAAAAAAGGGTGGCTCGGGGATGGGCACGAGTAAATCGAAGTTTGGCTCGAGTGATTTCTCAGGAATTCTGTGATTTAGCTCGGGTTTGTTAAATTAGATACCAGGGTTTCAAATCTTAAAAGAAAACATGTTTTCAGGTTTTAAAGTTTGAAAGTAAATTATGTAGCAGATTTGAAAATAAAAGAGAATGTGAGATAAAGATTTCAAAGCAAAGAAAAGTTTTGGTTTGTAACCCTAGTTTTGGCAAGGTCAGGAATTTTGTTTGCCACAGCGCCTCTGGTGGATCGAGTTCCACCAGACTCTAGGAATTGGTAGCGGGGAGGCTGGCGAAGGCGTGGCTGGAAGCTCAGGTGCTCCGGTGGTCGGAGGAGTGAGTTCGAGGGTTTTTTTCCAGGCTGGTTTGCTCCAGTTTTGCTCAGGATGGCTCGAATCTAAATTTGAGTTAGAATCGAAATTCTGATGGTCGGGATCTGGTATAGGGAGGATCGTCGACATGCGAGAGGAGTGTGGATGGTCGGAGGAGCCTGATCTCCGATGCATGTGCACGGCAGTGGTGTTTGTGTCAGAGTTTTGGTTTGTGGTTTCGTCTCGCAGGCAGGCTCGAGTGTTAGGAGGGAGTGACTCGAGTTTACACTCGATTGGGAAAGAGGGTGTTCGAGTTCCTGGATTTTAAACTTAAAACAATTCTAAGTTTTTGAAAAAATTTAACCGAAGCAGGACTCGAGTAGAACTAGGTTTTTACCCGAAGTAAAGGCAGAGCTAATATTAAAAAGCTTTTAAAACAAGTTTATCTTAAATTTAATTAAGATTTAAATGAATTGAGTTTGGATAAATTATTAAGGTAATTAAAGATTCATTAATTCATTTAATTAATAAATGATTATGGATTATTAAATAAGTAATTAAGGAATTGTTAATAGTTAATGAAGATCATTAACTAGGAATTATGAATGATTAATTAATGTAATTAATTTAAGATAATTAATTATATTAATTAAGGATAATCATTTGTGAAAATTGTTTAGGTATAATTACTTAATGGGAGTAATTAGAGGAATTAATTATTCAATGTAACTAATTAAATTAATGTGATTAGTTCAAGTTAATTAATTTGTTAAATTAATCTAGAATAATCATGGGAAGATGGGTTAAGTATAATTACTTAATGTATAATTACTTAGTGAAGTAATTAGTGATGGTAATTACAGGATGTAATAAATTGAAGATTGAAGTTGTCTTTGGTTAAATTGCTTAGTGTAGTTAATAAAGGTGAATAATTTCTTAAAGTAAGTAATTAATAATTAATTACTTAGGTAATTAATTTAAAAATTAATGAATAAAGATATTTGAAGATAACTAAGTGTTGTAATTAATTAAAAGTAATTAATTACTAATTGTGATTAATCAAGAAGGATTAATTAAGATGGATGATTATTAGGGGATTAATTAATTGGTTTGTAATTAATTAATAAGCAGGATTAGAAGTAATTAAAATAATTGATTTAATTAAATGGTGGTTAATTAAATTAATTAGAGATGGTATGGTTAATTTATCTTGCTTATGAAGGATTGAATGATATTGAATGCCTTGGACTAGTTAATGTTTCTGATATGAAATGTTTTGTTATATGATTGGATTGAACAGTGATAATGTGGTTATCTATTGAGATAAATTGCTGTGTAAAGTGACATCCTGTATTTAAAATTTGAATCGGTTTTCACTTGAATAACTTGGGTTTTTTTTTGATTAAATTGGATTGGGAGAGACCGGGGTCGGGTACCGGTAAGTACCCGAAACCACTTCGATTTGTAATCTACTATGATTCTTTATAGATTGGTATGGAAATCAATAGGCTGGAATGAGATTAATTTAAATGACTGGACCATTTAAACTAGGTAAAGGTACTTAGGGATTGATTTGTGAATTTAAGTGTTGACCATAACAAGTTGTGAACTTGTAGTGAAGTACGAGTTACCCCAGGTTTTAAATAGGTTTTATACATTAGTATTTCATGTTAGATGGGTTTACTCACGCTGGTTTCCAGCCTGACCCGGGTGTTACTTTGATGTAATGCTTGGGTCAGACCGAGTATTACAGATTTTCAAGTAAGGACGTTCTGGAGCTCAGGAGGCGAGCTGGATTTCAGGAACGTATGGAGCGTTTCCGCTGTGATATATTTCTGTTTATCTGAGACATGTTGATTTGTATATGTCCAGTGTTTGAGTACGTGTGTAACTCTGGTGTATAAAAATGTAATCAACTGATACAGTATTCTTTTGTAAATTGTTATTATTTGATATTGTATTTTGATCCGCTGTGAATGTGAGCATCTGTGTAGTGTTTCTGTTTCTTCTTCTTCTATCTCTTTCTTCTTTTCCTAACTATCTGGAATTTTCGGGATCGAAAATTTCGGGTCGTTTCACTGAGTGAGCACATCCACCTCATTTTCCCCCTCAAATGGCATTTCTCTACCCGACAAGTCTCTTGGACTAGAGTAGTATGATGATTTTGATTCTTTTTTCTTTCCCTTCTTCTTTGTTTGAACGTCTCACAAGCTCTTTGTATTGTCATAATTCTACTTTGGTTGACTAGTCAACAAGTCATAACAATTCCTGAACTGGTAATGATGTGGTTTTTTAACACTGTTTTTCCTTCCAAAAAGCTTAGTGAATTCCTCATTCACAATTCTTTTCTGACCAAAAAAATATGTATTAAGATTTTGAATTAACGAACAATTTAAAATCAAAGAAAAACCAAATTATCTTCGCCTCCAATTTCATTAGGACTCGCTCTCTTTATTTTATAAATCTATGGTTTGTAAAATTGATTTCGTCGATTAATTTTTTCGGATTGACCTTGATTTGCTAACAAGGAACATGTGTTGTCCAAATGTTTTATGTTATGGGTATTCATTATTTCCTTTCAAAAAAATTCACCACTCCGGTTAGTACCCATAATCTAATCTTTTGAATAATGACAGTAAATGTTGCGCTAATTGTAATCTACGTTGCTTCACCATGGATATGATAAATACTGGCTAAGAGGAGTAACATGCTACTCATTATCCTCTACGAACACATAATTTTAAGAATTCGAAGGATGCATGAACTCTTCAGATGGTGAAGACATTTTGAAAATTGAATTTGATGTAAGATTAATGTAATTTAGTGGAAGAAATATTGAAGAATTTTATATATTTTTAAAGATTAAAATGGTTATTTATTGATTTATGGGTGAAGTAGCTGCTGGGGTAGTCGTTGGATGCTAAGAGTTTATTTAATAGACATCAGTCACATGTTGAATAAGCTTCCATGATGGTCTCTGAAGATTACACGTAATATCCAGTGTATATTGAACCGTTGGGGAGTTGGAGATGCTCTTAGCAGGGACTTCGTAGTCACAAGTTCATTTGTTCCCTTCGGCTTGTCGGTAAAAGAAATGAGAAATACATTAAGACGTAGATAAAATTGATAGTTTAGAATATGAAGTTATAAAACGACTTACCTTTGGACTGGAAGTAGATGAAAATCAAGCATTCCCTTGGAAAAACAAACAACACTTTGGATGAAGCCAACGGTAAGAATGCACATTCTCGTTGTACGTCTCCAAGAAGTGAATGGAGGTTGCCTTATGGCTACTCTTCTTTTTATTCATAAATCGGATAAAAATTGGGTCTCCTTGATATCATCTTCTAAAAATTACGTAGAGGGTACCCAGATGGTATTAGACTTTAGGACCACGCTAAAAGTGAAGGAGCTCTAAATATTTACTAATCTTCGCATAATAGCCAACACAAAGTAGAATAAAACAATCTTTAGCTGCTTAGTTTTCAATGAAAATCCATCTGACTGCTGGAATAGTGACGCAGTGGATTAAACAAAAACAAGGTAGATCGGTGAAAGTAGCAATCGGTGGATTGAGAAATACTGAAATGCCCAAATTCGTTGATCCGAAGATACCGAATTCTAGCTATCTCTGACACGTTGATCGCGCACGATACCGTGAAGAGAGATCTACAATTCTTCGAGGGTTGATCAAGCGCACTTGATTCCGCGAATTGGCTTCAACGATCGAAGATTCGAGCGCACTCGAATGTCGAAGGTGGAGATAGGAGATTACACTCAACTACCGATTTTAATTGAAAGCACAAAGCTAACAAACAAGAATTTTATTCAAAATCAACTAACTTCAAATGTACAACTCACGCCTATTTATAGCAGTTTACAAACTAGACCCTTAAGTCGTTCACGACTTACGACTCATCATAAGTCGGCAGCGACTCAACCATCACGACTCAGGCACCTGTATTACAACCCACACAACATCACAAATTTACAACACTTAGGTCGTATACGACCTAACAAACACACGACTCACGACCTACGACTTAAGTACAAACGACTCAACACATATATACAACAGTTCAACAAAACCCCCACGACATACGACTTAAAACCTAACGACTTATCAATGCCCACGAGTTAGCAGGTGTCGCGACTCACGACTCAACAACAAGCGACTTAACCCAGTTCTTAAGTCGTGAACTCCCTTCTTCAGCATCCTCGTTAGGTCGTAGACGACCTAAATCACTGCCCTTAAGTCGTAGCCGACTTAAGTCTTGCGCGTTCTCAACTCGTGCTGCTACTTCGTTGTCCCGTGGCGCTCCTCCTGTAGTCTTAAGTCGTAGCCCGTTTCCCTTAAGTCGTGGAAGACTTAAATCTCCTTCCTTAGGTCGTGACCCGCTTGAGTTGAGTCATGAACGACCTAAGATTTTGCCACGACTTAGCTTCTCCACAGAATTCGTAGCCTGGGTTGCATTATTAGGTCGTAACCCTTTACCGCTTGCTTTGTTAGGTCGTGGACGACCTAAAGCTATCCCTTCCTTAGACCGTGGACGACCTAGGCCTTGTGAATTCGTAGTTTGCACTGCTTCGACTCTGGCCTGGGCTTCATCATCCTCCCCAGGTTGAGAAAAATTTGTCCTCGAATTTGTAAATTCTTCCACATCGGAACGTTCATCCCCATAATATGGTACGAGATGCTTAATATTGAACACGTCAGAAGTGTACACATCCTCCGGCAGCTTCAACTTATAAGCATTTTCATTAATCCGTTTCACGACTTCTACAGGACCAATTTTTCTGGCTTTCAACTTGTTATAAGCACCGACTGGAAAACGATCCTTTGTTAACACAGCATATACCATATCTCCTTCATTAAACTCAACATTTCTTCGCTTCAGATCTGCGGATCGTTTATACTTCTCATTTGCCTTCTCCAATCATTCCTGAACGATTTTACGACATTCAGTCAATCCATCAACAAAATCTACAACTCGTTTGACCATCCCCTTCGGTTGTGGTACTACCTTTAAGTCCAATGGTCCCCTTGGCAAACTTGAATATACAATCTGGAATGGACTGAAACCCGTACTACGATTCACTGCATGATTATGTGCAAACTCTGCTTGGCATAACTTCATGTCCCAACTCTTCAGATTGTCCTTTACACGACATCGCAACAAATTCCCCAATGATCTATTCACAACCTCGGTCTGACCGTCTGTCTGCGGATGATAAGCGCTGCTAAAGTTCAACTTCGTTCCCACCATCTTCCACAAACTTAGCCAGAAATGGCTTAGAAATCTAGTGTCCCTGTCTGAAACAACCGATTCAGGTAGCCCATGCAATCAATACACCTCCTTAAAGAATAGCTGAGCAACTCGGACGGCATCCGCGGTCTTCTTGCATGCAATGAAATGAGCCATTTTAGAAAACCTGTCCACCACAACGAATATAGAATCATTTCCCCTTTGAGTTCTAGGTAAACCCAAAACAAAATCCATGCTCACATCCACCCACGGTTTAGTAGGTACAGGTAACGGCATATATAATCCTGCGTTTGTAGCGGTTCCCTTCGACACTTGACAGATATGACATCGTTCCACAAATCTTTCAACCTCTTTTCTCATCGATGGCCAAAAATAAGATTGTGAAATCAACTGTAATGTACGGTCTCTCCCCACGTGGCCTTCTTTATGTAGCTCCTTCACAATCTTCATTCTCAAACTACAATCAGGTATGCACAATCGATTTCCTTTGAACAGAAAACCATCTACCATCATAAACTCATCCGTCTCTCCTTCCTTGACTTTATCAACAAACTTTGCAAAGTAAGGATCATCGACAACTAATTCTGGCAACACATCAAACCCCGTTACTTCAACCTTCATTGTAGTTAACAAATGGTTTCTTCTGCTCAACGCATCCGCCACACGGTTTGTAACTCCAGATTTATGCTTCACCACAAATGTAAATTGTTGCAGGTACGCAATCCACAATGCATGTCTCGCTGAAATCTTGTCTTGCCCTTGTAAATGCTTCAACGCCTCATGATCAGTGTAAAGAACAAACTCTTTCTGAAATAGATAGTGTCTCCAGTGTTTGATAGCTTGTACAACAGCATAAAATTCCACATCATACGTACTATATCTCATCTTCGCTCCTGATAACTTCTCACTGAAATATGCAATCGGACGTCCCCTCTGACTCAACACTCCTCCAATCCCAACCTTGGATGCATCAGTATGTAGTTCAAATACCAACTGAAAATCTGGTAATACTAGAATTGGTGCTGACGTCAAGAGTTCTTTGATTCGTTCAAAAGCAACCCCTGCTCCCTCCGTCCATGCAAACTGTTTACCCTTCATACATTCAGTCACAGGTGCCATCACACTACTAAAGTGCGGAATAAACCTTCGATAAAATGAAGCCAACCCGTGAAAACTATGAACTTCCATTATCGTCTTGGGTTGCGGCCAATCTCTGATAGCTTCAACTTTACTTTGGTCCACCTGTATTCCTTCTTTCGATACAACATACCCCAGAAATAAAACACTCCTCGCCATAAAAACACACTTCTTCGTAGCAGCGTAGAATTGTTCTTCACGAAGGATAATTAACACTTTCCTCAAATGTTGAACATGCTCTTCTGTACTAGCACTGTAGATCAGAATATCATCAAAGTAAACTACCACAAATTTCCCAATGTACGGCCTAAAAATTTGGTTCATCACCCTTATGAATGTACTTGGTGCATTCGATAGATCAATTAAACGACATAACCAGCCATTCATACAATCCTTCCCTCGTCTTGAATGTTGTCTTCCATTCGTCCCCTGGTCTAATTCGTATCTGATGATAACCGCTCTTCAAGTCAATCTTAGAAAAGTTCACAGACCCACTGATTTGATCTAACAGATCATCAAGCCTCGGCATCGGAAATCTATATCTGACTGTTATCTTGTTCAATGCTCTACTATCTGTGCACATCCTCCACGTTCCATCCTTCTTGGGTACCAACAAAGCTGGCACTGCACAAGGACTCAAACTCTCCTGAACTCGCCCCTGTTCCAGTAATTCCTCCACCTGTCTCCTTAACTCCTCGTGTTCCCTTGGACTCATCCGATAGTGCGGTCTATGAGGCAATGCAGCACCTGGCACCAAGTCAATCTGATGCTGTATGTCTCTAAGCGGTGGTAACTCCTTCGGTAACTCCTCTGGAAACACATCTTCGAATTCCTCCAAAACTGGTTTCACTTCCTCTGGAACTTCAGCAACTTCACTGCTTTCATGCCCAATCAACATAAAAACTTCAGGACTCTCCTCTATCTCTTCCACGAACTCCTTTAATGACAACAAGGTTTTCAATTCCTCAATCTCCTCCAGCTTATTCTCATTCTGCTGTCGCTTCTTCGGAACTAATGTGATCTTCGTGCCTTCGAACAAGAAACTGTAACTATTTGTTCGACCATTATGCTGTACTTCACGATCGTATTGCCACGGCCTCCCCAACAGCAAATGGCAAACATCCATGTCAACCACGTCACACCAAACCTCATCCTTGTATTTCTTTCCAATAGAAAATGGAACATGAGCTCGCCTCTCTACTTTTACTTCTCCTCCTTTCCTCAACCAAGCAAGTTTATATGGACTAGGATGTTTCTCCGTTTTCAGTTTCAATTTTCTCACAGCTTCTGTTGAAATGATATTATCACAACTCCCAGCATCAATGACAAATTTACAGACCTTTCCCAAAATAGTGCACGTAGACTGAAAAATGTTACTTCTCAACCATCTCGACTCTTCCTCCTGCTTCGGTGTTAAACAAGATCTTTGTAGCATCAAATTACATCCTTCATCTCCCGACACTTCTTCCTCCTCGTCACGTTGTGAATTGAGATCTTCTTTGACATCCTCATCCTCCACTTCAACAATCATAGTTCTCTTCTTCTGTTTTGGACATTCGCTGCTCTTATGACCCACTTCCTGGCAATTATAGCATTTGAAATTGGTATTGACTTTAGGTTTAGCTACTTCATGAACAACTGGATTATTCGATGCTTTAGGAAGATTAGAACTACTACCCGCTCCTTTGTTCTGTCCCGTCAAACTTGGAAACACACCTCCCCCACGTCTTCCTTGTTTCTCCCAAGCCAACGCCTTTTGATGTGCCTCGGCCACAGATTTGGGGTCGAACATGTTCACCATATTTTGGATCTGTGCTCTAAGTCCACCGACAAACCTCGAGGTCAATTGTTCTTCTCTTTCCATGATATCATTTCGAGCAATTAACTGGTAGAACTCATCTGCATAATCAGCAACCGTCTTCGTTCCTTGCCTCAAATTATGTAGTCTCTGATACATTAGCGATTGGTAATTATAGGGCAAGAACATAGCCTTCATCAGTTTCTTCATCTTTTCCCAAGCAACAATTTTTGACTTCCCCATCCGATCCCTAGTAAGTTTGGTTTGCTGCCACCATGCCATAGCTCTCCCCCTCAGTCTAGTAGCAACCAACTTCACTTTACGATCCTCCGGAACCTCCTTGAAGTCAAATATTTCTTCAACATAAGCTATCCAATCAAGAAACTCCTCGGCTTGCATACCTCCTTTGAACTCTGGTATTTCAGTCTTCATCCCAGATTCCCATTTGTGATCATACTCCAACTGATTTCTTCCTTGTCAACATCCTCGTCCATGAACACTACCACCATCATACTCTTCTTCAAAATCTGATGTATATCGATGTCGATCCTGACCACCAACATCTCTACTACCATCACGCCTTCCTCCAACGTCCCTTCTATCTACATTCCTCCGTTCTCGATCATTCACGTTCCTCCCACGTCTTTGATCATCATCAACACTTCTTTCTCGATTGGAATGGGGTGAGACTCTACTTCCCCCATGGTTGGATTCAGATGAAATCCTTCTCCGATTTTGATTCATCTCTAACATCATCTTCTCTAATCGTCCAATTCCTTCATTAAGTTTCTCACTAAAGTTTTCATTAATTCTTTGCTCCATCTCATCAGCTTCTTCTCTTCTATACAAAGCTTCTACGTTTTGGTGACGATTAGCTCTTCTCGGCGGCATGGTTGATTCTTCAAAACTTTGACTTTCGGCCTTGAACAACAAATGATCAAATGATACCAAATGATACACTTTCAATCTACTCTCGGCTC
The DNA here is from genome assembly GCA_030737815.1 of Allium fistulosum. Classification (NCBI taxonomy): domain Eukaryota; kingdom Viridiplantae; phylum Streptophyta; class Magnoliopsida; order Asparagales; family Amaryllidaceae; genus Allium; species Allium fistulosum. Next base: position 1,287,643,439 of record CM060904.1, read on the forward strand.
CAACTCCCAATTTCAAACACCTTTCGAACTTAGATCCAAAATGATATGGATCGAAAACTCCAACTTTGTTGCAAAAATACGATGAACACGATGAACACAACTTCTCCAAATAATGCAACTTTCAATCTTCAACACTTCTACTTAGCTCGGCTCAACACTTCAAGCTCGGCTAACACTTCAACTTCGAAATTCTCGGCTCCCAGACTCGATTTTGCTATGATTGGCTAAAACAAGCTCTGATACCAAACTGACGCAGCGGATTAAACAAAAACAAGGTAGATCGGTGAAAGTAGCAATCGGTGGATTGAGAAATACTGAAATGCCCAAATTCGTTGATCCGAAGATACCGAATTCTAGCTATCTCTGACACGTTGATCGCGCACGATACCGTGAAGAGAGATCTACAATTCTTCGAGGGTTGATCAAGCGCACTTGATTCCGCGAATTGGCTTCAACGATCGAAGATTCGAGCGCACTCGAATGTCGAAGGTGGAGATAGGAGATTACACTCAACTACCGATTTTAATTGAAAGCACAAAGCTAACAAACAAGAATTTTATTCAAAATCAACTAACTTCAAATGTACAACTCACGCCTATTTATAGCAGTTTACAAACCAGACCCTTAAGTCGTTCACGACTTACGACTCATCATAAGTCGGCAGCAACTCAACCATCACGACTCAGGCACCAGTATTACAACCCACACAACATCACAAATTTACAACACTTAGGTCGTATACGACCTAACAGACACACGACTCACGACCTACGACTTAAGTACAAACGACTCAACACATATATACAACAGTTCAACAAAACCCCCACGACATACGACTTAAAACCTAACGACTTATCAATGCCCACGAGTTAGCAGGTGTCGCGACTCAAGACTCAACAACAAGCGACTTAACCCAGTTCTTAAGTCGTGAACTCCCTTCTTCAGCATCCTCGTTAGGTCGTAGACGACCTAAATCACTGCCCTTAAGTCGTAGCCGACTTAAGTCTTGCGCGTTCTCAACTCGTGCTGCTACTTCGTTGTCCCATGGCGCTCCTCCTGTAGTCTTAAGTCGTAGCCCCTTTACCTTAAGTCGTGGAAGACTTTAATCTCCTTCCTTAGGTCGTGACCCGCTTGAGTTGAGTCGTGAACGACCTAAGATTTTGCCACGACTTAGCTTCTCCACAGAATTCGTAGCCTGGGTTGCATTATTAGGTCGTAACCCTTTACCGCTTGCTTTGTTAGGTCATGGACGACCTAAAGCTATCCCTTCCTTAGACTGTGGATGACCTAGGCCTTGTGAATTCGTAGTTTGCACTACTTCGACTCTGGCCTGGGCTGCATCAAATAGGCCCTCCCTTTGACATTGGAACCCTAATGTAGTCAACCAGAACGCTTTGCATGATCAGCAATTCTATAAGACCAGAGAATGAAGGTCCGAAATATGTGCGAACAAATCTCCATCATCAAATCACCCACCCTCCCCTGAATTCCATCCTTAGATTCAAAATTCGCACATTCCATACTTCATCTTTTCGGGCCTTCTAGCATTGCTCATGCATGATAGCCAAGCCATGTTTCGCTTAAGTTCAGGTGGACACCAAAGTTGCGTGTTTTATTTATTTTATTTTTAAAAAAGAAATTCTAAGCCCTTTGTTAAAGAAAAAAATGTACACAGTGCGCAATATGTACACATATGCTCAGCCTTCAAATGGCTATACAAAACCCGCAGCCCAAAATATAACAAATTAATTGCAGCCCACTTTAATTCGTCGCAACCAAAACCCAGTCTCAAAGTTTCTTTCTTACTATACCCTAGTTCCATTTCACCTGAAGCCCACTTTAATTCGGGTGGACACCAAAGTTGAAAAAGAAAAAAGCTAATGGCGATGACAGAGCAAAAGCGTCAATGACAATTTTTCAACTCTAAAAAGCAATCAAGACTGCCTAGTCGCAGTCCAAAACTTTGCGCGATGAGTCCAGTCTGGTGATAGTTTCAGTCATGAATCCAAAGAGATGATAAACATATCTAAAATACTGCATAAAAACATTCAGAAAATTCCTTAAATTTTAAGTTTGCGTATATACATCCAACTACGTACCGTATACAATTTAATTACATGACAACAGTTCCTATATGTAATCAGCCAAAATGTGCATTTCTAGTAATGAAATTCAACCAAAAAGTTTTCTTATACTCCTAATATCTCTAGGGTTCGATTTCAACCAAGAAGTGCAACTAAAATGGCCTTAATGAAAAACTCATACTTTTAACAAGAACACCAAAGGTTTATCGCCATAATTGCATAGATTTTAAAGTAATACATTGAAATAACTATATAAAATGATAGAGAACCAAGAATAAATAGCAAACCAAAATTTGCAGTAATGTGTAGCATTCAATTTTTTAGGCGTTCAAACATCATTGGGTCGAATTTGCAGTGGCTAGTGATAATATAAGGGTCAGAATTCATCACTGTTTGAAATTGATAAAGGAGTTCAAAATTTCAAGCTTTGGAATTCAAGTTTTCAATTTTTTTGTTGAAGTTTGGAGTTTCGAAAAAGAATTTAAGGCAAAACCCGATTAAAGAAGTAGGTATAACGTTGTACAAGATGCATTCATAATTTTTTTACCATTTGGTCAGAATAATTATAGTGTAATAGGAACTCTTCAAAGTCTGGAACAAACGAGTAAATGAATACATATATGCATACACACACAATAATGTGTTCATTGAATGTTCAGTTGATACAGGTGCATGTAAAATTTGAGGAAAAGAGTCGTATCCATTTTTTGTGTACAGTATACGAAAAAGATATAGTTAGAAGTTTACTTAAAGTTACATTCGAAAGTCGTTAGAAAATGTAATGTAGAGTAGTGCTCGAAGTTAGTCATCAGTCACTAAAAGTTCAGATCCGAGGTTATCCTCAAAGTAACCCTTGAGTCACCAAGAATCTAACACGAACTCAACCCCGTAGCCATACCAGAGCCACACGGAAGAAAAACTGAAGCAAGCTTAAAACAAGAGCCAGAGCAAGCCTTTGTAATACTTGGAGCTGATTCCAAAGTGCGACCTAGGTCATAATAATCGACTACCCAAAGCAAATTAAAATGATAATGCGCCGTTGGAAACAAATGAACTTCGGCTAAGTCATGTACTCGATATGTTACACTTTTGAAGACGTTTCGGTGTTCTGCTCAAGGGTGTAAGCAGTCGAACAAACGTCGCCGCCTCTAGGATCAAACAACATCTCTTTGTTTGGTTTCGTAGTATCGATCCGTCTGCACAAACGGAGTCGACTCAGTTGTACTAAAAAAAACACTGCTCGGTTTGTAGAAAAAAGGAGTTTCGTGTCTAAGAAGAAGAATGGCTTGCAGAAAAAAATGTTGTTCTTTTTTTTCGTCTAACAATCAATTTTAATAGACGGAATACAATATCGAACGTTTTACTGGGTCGTGGGTGACCGTTGGTTCAAAAATCGGATCTGAAGTTTTACCGTCTCAAAAAAAATAACGGTCAGAAAACATTTACCAATTTTGTCCAAAAATATAAGTGCTACACCACAACAAGTCCGGGTCGGATCGGTCGATCGGCGCGCACGTGTGTGGTGGTCAAGCATGATCTTCCTCCTCACAAAAGAGCATCATTGGGTGCCCAAAGGGCCCAATTTAGCCTCTAAGAATCAAGTATCTTTCCTATAGTCCTACAATGTGGGACTATTCACATATATTGAAGTCATTCGCCCTTAGTCAATTTTTTTAGTAATTCATTTAAAATTTAAAAAACATTTCCAACAATTAGCCACTTGAATTATTTTAAAATATTTTTCGAGCAGCTTCTGGAAACATAAAATAGTGCATAAACAAAGGTGTCTTTCGACTTAAACATTTGCATAGTGGATAAGATTCAGTTTTTACTAGAGTGACACGTAGTCTTGAACTCTATTCCTGATATCAAACCAAGCACAATCTTTCTAGAGTGCAATCAAATAAGCTCGTGCATTTATGGTCATGCACGTCTATCCCAGTTTAGTGAATGCTATAAGAATTTTGCCCAAAATTCTATAGAAACGATCACATTTCCACATCCACATAGGTGAGTCTATCAAGAGTACTCTTGAAGGTAGGTACTCCACTCTATATAGAGTATAGATCTCATTAAGAGTTTCTATTAACTCATCCTCTAACCATTTCAGGAATACATGCTTCAAAATATATAAAACTAGCATGTTCAACTCATATCACTTCACAACTTGTTCTTACCCATTGAACCCAGTTCTTGGGATCTCCAGTCATTAGGTCGGCTTACCATTGTGCATGACTCAATAATCTAAGGGCAATAGTCTCATTCTTTTAAAGGTTCTAAGGACTTTCTCTATGGCTAGTCCTTTAGTCAAAAGATTAGCCAAATTCTCATCACTGCATATGTGATCCACTCTAACAGCTCCTAAAAAGATTAGCTCTCTAACAGTGTTGTGCTTACGATGTATCTACCGTCTCTTACCATTGTAATAGCGGTTTTGTACTTTTGCGATAGCCGCGGTACTATCGCAATGGATCAACACAGCTGGTGTCGGTTTTTCCCATAAAGAAATCCCAGCTAGCAGATTTCTTAAGTAATCTGCTTCTTCACTAGCTGTGGTTAGTGCTATCATCTCAGACTCCATAGTGGACTGAGCCAAAATAGTCTGTTTCTTAGATTTCCAAGAAACAGCTCCACCAGCAATGCTAAATATATTGCCACTGGTTGCTTTCGAATAATCGGATAAAGTATTCCAGTCTGCATCGGTGTATCCTTCAAGGACAGCCGGAAACTTTTCATAATGTAACCCAAGGTTCATAGTTCGTTTTAGGTATCTCATGACCCTTTCGATAGCATGTCAGTGCTATATACTAGGTCTACTAGTAAACCTGCATTATAATCCCACGACGTAGGCAATGTCGAGTCTAGTACAATCAGTGGCATGCCGAAGGCTGCCAATGATGCTCGTATAATCAGACTGTCTTACACCTTCACCAGTGTTCTTAAATAGTTTTACACTAGGATCATATGGTGTACATGCAAGTTTACAGTCAAAGTAATTGTATTTCTTTAGTATCTTCTCAATGTAATGAGATTGATCCAAAGAAATTCCCTTTTCTGACCTAGTAATCTTAATTCCAAGGATTACACTATCGAAGTTGGCACTTAACAAAGATTTGACATTGTTTATAGCATGAATGTTTGATCCAAAAATAAGTATATCATCTACATACAGACGTATAATAGTGCAAATGTCATTCTCAGATTTATAGTAAAAACATTTGTCACTTTCATTAACTTTAAAACCATGTGAGATTATTAAGTTATCAAATTTCTCATACCATTGCTTAGGTGCTTGTTTTAAACCATATAATGATTTATCTAACTTGCAAACTTTATGTTCTTGACCATGAATTATAAAGCCTTTAGGTTGGTCCGTATAAATCTCTTCTTCTAATTCACTATTTAAAAAACAGTTTTAACATCCATTTGCTGTATTATTAAATTACGAATAGATGCTAGTGAAATTAGTACTCGAATGGATGTAGTTCTAGTTACAGGTGAAAAAGTGTCAAAAAAGGTCTACATTTTCTATTTGCTTAAACCCTTTAGCTACTAAACGGGCTTTATATTTATCAACTGTTCCATTAAGTTTTAATTTCTTTTTAAGTACCCATTTACAGCTTATAGACTTACAACCGGGTGGTAAATCTACTAAGTACCAAGTCTTATTGGATTGCAAAAAATCCATCTCATCATTTATAGCCGCTTTCCAAAAATCAGCATCTAAAGAAGATAAGGCTTCTTGGAGGTTTAAAGGATCCTCCTCTATAGTAAAAGTGCAAAAATCTGAACCATAATCTTTTGTAATTCTTGCTCTTTTACTTCTTCAAGGTTCGTTTTCAGAAGATTCATTATGTTCTGTTCTAATAGGTATAGTGTTATTTGATGTGCCCCACTATTCCTTAATTTAAAAGGAAATCTCAATTCATAAAAATCAGCATCATTAGATTCTATTATATTGTGTGTATTCAGATCATAAAATCTATATGCTTTGTTATTAATAGCATAGCCAATAAATACACATTCATATGCTCTACTTGCTAATTTTATTCTCTTACACTACAACAAAATGTATCATCTATAGCACTGCTCCAAAGCGTTTCCGCTTTGTATGCTATTAAACGCATATGAAATAAATAAACGTATAATTTTCAACACTATGTGTAAAAGGCGGCAACAAATTATTTAGGTGGTGACCTTGCGTTTTTTTCGTTTCCCTCTTCCTCTTTTCACTTCGTCTCCTCAAAACAAAAAACAAGCAGCCGCAAAACAAAAAAACCCAGCTTCTCTTAAAAAACGCTAAATCACACTGCTTTATCTCCTTATTTTATAACCCTAAATCACATCGTCCCTAATTCAAGAATAATAGATCCAACGCCTCTTCAATTTGAATCGCACGACAGAGGTACTGCGATTTTGTGCTACGTTTTAAATTTTAAGCATGTATTTTGCCATCATTGATTGTATTACTTCGTTTTCTGGTAGATAATGATCTATATGTATCCTTATGGATATAAAAAGTTAATTTTTTGTTTATATTTGGACCCGACTATGGTTATTTATAAAAGTTGAATTTTAGGTGAAAGTAGTATATTCATTGTAGGTGAAAGCAGTATATTTGTAGGGAAATCAAACAAACCTCACTGACAACTTTATTTTAATGTATAAGTTCATGATGTCAGTAAAGTGCAATTTTAGGAATTTTAAGTTTCTTTTCCAGAAAAAACCACGTTATACCTGAAGAACTAGATATAAAAGCAAGAAGGGCTTTAAATTGATACCTTTGAGTTTGCTTGATAGAGATTAGAATAAATATGGGGTTTGACTGCTAATTTTGGTTATTATTCTAGGGAGGTACTGAAAGAATAAGAAAGTCATATTGGCCATGTTACATTCAAAATAATATGGAAAGATACATGGCATGGAGTTAGAAATCTTTTTTTGGATGTGTGTGTACAAACACACACATATACAAGTTACATATCATATATCATTACTGAAACGTTTTATTTGTCAATGTAAAAAGTGTTAATGTGAATAATTATTGAAATATTCACATGCATATGGAGTTTTCTAACTATTAAGATTATATCTTTAAAAGATAGAGCTTTATATCAAATCTTTGTTAGTATTTAATGAAGTATTCAATATGCTTTCTCAAGTCACACCTAAAAATAAATAGGATTTGTTGATTTTCTCGTATATTTTTTTTAGCATTTTTGTTTTTCCTAAATTATGATAGGTCAATAGATTGGGAGATGGGGCATTTAAGACTATTGCTAAAGTTAAGGCAAAATCTGCTGCCTACTTATGCTAAAAGCCCAGCTGTGACAACCAAGAGTGCACTGAAAGCTCAAGTTAATGGAGATGGTAACTTTATAGATGGTAAGTTCAAATTTTGAAAAACATATGAGTTTTGTTATGTACTTGATAAATATTTTTTAATATAGTTGTTTTTTTATTCCTTACTAGTCAAACTGTGGAAGGTTATTCTGTTCATATCAAAAATCTTGATTTGCCTATAACTGTTGCACAAGTCTACAAGGAACTAGAGAAAATTAGGACCATGTGGTATGATCCTTACGGTAAAAAGCAATTGCAAACATTATGTTAATAATTTAGTCTATGATATTGCACTAGTTTTCAATAACAGTTGGTCATTATAGCTGTAAGTTGATAAATTCACGAGTTTTCATAATTCATCTCGACTTGCCTTTCATATTTTCGCACAATACTCGTTATTCTGGACAGTATCGTGTATCATATTTTTGCATGAGCAAAACTGTAATTAGTATAGAATATCACGTATTAATTAGCATGAAAGTTTTAGGCTTTTCATTGTTATTATTAGATTCAAATACAAAGCCAGATGCTTTAAAAATCTTGTTTATCACATGACGTGAAACGTCTGCAATCTTGCATATGAAAGGCTCCAATCTAATCATTTATTTACATTTGTGCAGGCAATTTTAGCTTTGTATTCTGCTAGACACACTTCTGGAATAGTTGTCAGTATTGATTTTCATGTCACGCCATTGTCTAAAGTGAGTTAATCATTATGTTTTGGTACAAAATTCCTAAATTATGTATGCATCCATCATTATTTGTTGTTGTTTAATCATAACCATATCAAAATCCACTGTCAAATATTGCTTAAGTATGCTAAGTCATATGCCCAATCATTATTTTTTCCCTCCATTTTTTCTGAGGCATGTTATATCTTAAGCAAGGCCAATTGGTAGTCAAACAAATTTAATCCAATGTATTTGCACTGAAACAATATTTAGTTGGGATAAGCTTACCCTTAAAACGTTAATAAATTACCATGTACGTGATAATTGTTAGTAGAAAAGGCTTAGGGTGGTTTTCTACTTAGAAAAGTGTTTTGGGTCCGACCAAAAGTGCAAGGGTTGTAAATGGTAGTTGACCGGCTTATTGGAGAAAAAGGCTATCTTGTTAGCTAATAGAGTTAGCAGAGCCTTTAGTCAATATAAAATATGAATAACTTTACCGATGATTTGTGGTGTTAAATAATTACGTTGGTCATTGGATTCTTCTTGCTTTCAATTAAACTATACTTATGTTTATTAGTAAATATTTCTAATTGGTGAACCCGTAGTTTTTGATCGATTAAAGAAAAAACGTTGGTACTATCCTTGCTGTCGATTAGACCAAGCTCATGTGCTATGTGATGCATGCTCAGCTTTAAAATGCAACTAATTGCATCCGTTTTCGGTCTAAAGTGTTCGATGATAGGCTAGGCAGTATTTTAAGTGTTTTTAGGTACAGTCATTGATTAAACTACATAGGATATAAATCAAGTTGGTTTATATGTATTTGGAGACTATACTAAGTACTTTTTTGTGAATAAACAAAGGGAAACAAATCTACTAAACCTTGCATGCAGCATGTCGAGTCTTTGTGATTAGTTAGCAGGATTATGATCTTCCAAATTCTAATGCAAAGGATTTATTTTATTCAAATCTTTTACTATCATTACTTTCATATATGAATTTATGTTATAACCTAGAGTGCATATTTATTCATACCAGTTTATTCATATACCATAAGTAGAACGTTACCAAGTGCAGGCAATCAAAGCACTTGAAGGACTTAACGAGGATTTAGAAGAGCTTAACTCACACTACAAGAAAAGTTGTCAATTATACACTAAAATATCGTTAAATATAGCGTTTCAATGCTATATGCTATTTTTAATCATTTTCTAAAAAAGAATAAAATAAGTAAACGCTATTTTTTTGTTTCCCTCGCAAAATTTTAGGAGGCCGCTAATTTTTTTTTATTTCAACGGTTTTTATTCTTCCTATTTCCGTTCCAAGTACCTTCATTCCCCCACCTCAAAAATGATGAAACTTTGAAGAAATCTTCTCTCAGTCCTAATATTGAAAGCCCAACACTAAAGAATTCTTCTCTCGATCCTGCCCTTCCAGTTCTCTTTGATATCTTCAATTTTCTCAACTTTTCTCCAGTTCCGATGGTCTTCTTCTATTTCTAGGCGGTGATCCAGTTTTCGTTTCGCTCTTCTTACATTCCTTAGTGGCAGCGTGATTTTCATTGCCATCTTCTATCTCATAGAGTAGAGCATTTTAGTCAATCTTCTCTGCATATTCGTAGATCTACCCTCAACAAGTATCCCTTCCTTCGTTTTGCAAGAGTCCTTGTATCAAAGGGTGCCCTACAAGTTTAGGTGATATCATGTACCTACGCCTCGACTTCCCTACATACACCTGTTGTAGCCCGTAGGACATGTCATTTACTTCGTTCTCCATGGTTGATGTCGTGGTTGTCTGACCGGATACCGATGGTAGGCGTTTGAGAATTGACTTCAGCTTGCTTAACTTCTTTGCACCAAACTTTGTCATTTTATTATTTGAAAGAATGTCTTCAAGTGAGTGTTTATGAAAGGTTGCGAGTAATGGGTGTGGAGGAAGGTTCCTTTTTATAGGAGCATGAGCGTATTCCAACTTTGGTTAGCCAGTTATAATCTTGGTTCACAAAGTTACAGACCACTATCTAATAGTAATAGTTGATATAGGAGCATGAGTGTTTGCCATAGTGCATACTTTGATTTTAGCTAGAATAGTCGATATGCTTTTCAGTAACTATCAGAGCACGCATGTTTGACAGCCATTTATATGTAGTTATACTTAACTTATTATTTAAAGATAAAATACGTTGCTAAGAAAAGTTGATTCTTAATACGTTATAAACAACAGCTATATGACATCTTTCAACCGTTTTGCAACTTTAGATGTTTTATATCTCAACTTGTTCATCTAACCACTTTTATATTTTAATGTTTAATATTTCTCAAGACGAATGTTAACTATATGTATAATCTAAGTTACTTACAAACAGGTTCCCAGCTTTTATACACAAATAACCGATAGCATAGGAAGTTATAGTGTAGCAAATTGTGATAGATAAACTTGATAGCACTGTAAATGGTGCATTACAAATTGTCATGTGATATCTCCTTTCAACAGAAACTTAATCTACTACTTATATAGTCATGTTCATGTTAAAATGAAGATTTCACATGATACACTTAGTATTACTAGTAATATTTTATGGTTCTTATGGCATAATATATTGTTAACTTTCTTACTTACTATTATTGATTCATTATATTGATAAACTGTTTGCGTTTAATACACAAGTATAGTCTGAACTTTTGTTTTGTTTGAACTGTATCATATGGCAATATTATCATTTAGTCATTTATTTAGTGAATGAAATAAATAAAATTGTTACTGTCATGTAGGAGCAATGTTAATAAAATGTATAGTTGTATATTTGGTTAGATGACATTGCTTTTATCAAACTGGGTGGAAATATACAGTTGCATATTTGGTTAAATGTAATTATCTGGGTTAAAATGTAATTATTTGGTTAGATGACATTGCTTTTATCAAACCGAGTGAATGTAAACGAATTCAAAGCTTTTTCCAGCAGGAAGCGAGTTGAGCCACGCTGGAAATCCATACCCATTTCTTCCGATCCTGTTTTGTATTGCTTGTTAGGAGAGTCATATTATTCATCTATTTGCATGATCAAAATTTTGATTTTGATTTTTCTTTCTTTTTTTCGACTAAAGTATTCTCAGCTCATATACTAGTTCATTTAGTAGGCTGAGTTCATGAGCTCAATCAGCTCATATACAGTCCTTATCTTTTTTTGTTATGAAAAATTATATAACTTGCGGATGATGTTTAGGTTGAAAAATAACCTATGTGCTTCGTTTTGACAGGTGCTGTATGATGATACCGGGGTTACTACAAGTTGCAAGGGAGAAAAAATTATTTTCCTGCATTCATTCTCTTTCAAATCGGTCTAAAGCTTGGATTAATGTATTTTGTATTGACGTATATCTTTGCTTTTAGTATGTATCGTTTTGATTAGCTACGGTTGTTATTGTTTTTTTTGATATCACAAATATTTAATGTTTGAAACTTTGTTTACGAAATATTATGGATATATATATATATATATATATATATATATATATATATATATATATTGTGGTTTGGCTTATGTCTCCATTTGATTACGGACATCACAATGTGATAATTGTGTTTTTTTGAAATTTTATAATATATTCGTAGAATTGTAAATTGTAAGCTGGAATGTATGTAGCAGCAATGACAAAAACTTATAGCGTTTTAACTGTGCTATGGAAAGATGGTTTTTCCTAGTTTTAATATACTACAGCATTATGATAGTGCTATAAACAGTTTTCATAGCAAATAAACAATGATATAAAAGACAGCTAAACGCTATAAAAAGTAGTTGTATTTATGCATACAATTTACGATTGCAGCCCAAAACGCTGTTGAATTTTGTTTTGTATAGCGTTTTTGGACGCTGTTGTATATTTCGTATGTATGGCAACTTATTGTTATATAGCATTCATAAAAACGCTATAGTTTTACTTCATAGCAATTTTTCAAGGCTATTACAAATTATGTTTATAGCACTTTTAAACCGCTATGAAAAGTCCTTGTCCATAGCGTCTCTTATAGCGTTTTTTATGTTGCTATTATAGGTCACTGACCTATAACAACATGTTAATATACAGCGTACCAAAGCACGCTATAGTAGCCTATAATAGCGTTTTTTCAACGCTATTAAAGGGTGTTTTTGTTGTAGTGTTAGAGTCAGGTATACAAACATATTCTAAACATCCCCAAGTTCTAAAATAAGACGCGTTCGGTTTATAATTTCTTAAGATTTCAAAAGGTGAAATTTTGTTTTTTGACTTAGGGATCCTATTCAATACATAACACACGGTCAATAAGATATCCCCCCACCAATGTGATGATGCACCAGAATTTAGTAAAATAACAGCTACTAATTCAGTTAATGTTCTATTTTTTTCTTTCAGCTTTACCCTTCATTTCAGGTGAATATGGTGCAATTCTTTCATGTATTATTCCATGTGAGTTGTAAAAGTCAATAAATAAACTTGATTCATATTCAGTTCCTCTATCACTACGCAATCTTTTAACTTTCTTATTAGACTGATTTTCAATTTCAGTTATGAAAGATTTAAACATTTCAAATGCATCACTTTTATTTTTCATAAGGTATACATAAGTAAAATCAGAGTAATCATAAATGAAAGTGATAAAGCAGCGGTGTCCATTTCTAGTCAGAGTGTCATCAAGCTCACATATATCAGAATGAATCAAGTCTAAGGGTTCTGATTCTCTAATTACAGATTTGTGTGGGTTTTAGTTATTTTTGCTTGACTATAAAAATCACATTTTTCAAAATCATTTAGTGACATATTAGGGATTATACCTAAGCTACTCATGTTCTTTATTATTCGTTTATTAACATGACATAGTCTAGAGTGTCAGATATTAAAATCACACAACATATAAGCAGAAGCAGACATTTTATTACATTCAACATTCAGCTTAAACATTCCATCAGTTGCATAACCCCTACCCACAAACATACCATTCATAGTGATGGTGTACATATCAGCCCCAATAGTCTTTGTAAACCGAGCCTTACTAAGAAGATAACCCGAAAAAAGATTCTTTCTCATCTCTGGAGTGTGCATGGCGTCTTTCAGAATGACGGTCTTTCCAGAGGTAAACTTCAGTTCTACGCTTCCAATCCCAACAATAATAGTGGTGTCAGAGTCTCCCAACAACACTTTCTTGTCCTCAGTTTTCGTGTATGTTTTGAATATAACACGGTCATAGCAGACATGACATGTAGCGCCATTATCTACCCACCAACCCTCTGATCCGCCAATAAGGTGAATCTCATCAGAAATCATAGCCGTAAGAGGCTCCTCGGTCAGGTTAGCCTACGGTGCAGCGCTTGGCCTGTTCCGACACTTGCGTGCCATATGACCTGGTTTTCCACAGTTGCAACAAAGAAACAACTGTCCAGAGTCATTCTTTTGGGGTGGTTTCTGTTGACCTCTATGATTTCCTTGTGAATTAAAATTCTGTTTGTTGTGGTTCTGATTAAGCTTGCGATTTTGATTCTTAAAGCTTTTGGGATTTGGTTTCTGAACTGCAGCTTTCTTAGTGTTGCCTGAAACAGCAAGCACTTCTTCCTTCATAGCCTGCTTACGAGATTCTTCTTCAATACAGAGACAGGCTTTTAGACTTTCTAATGAAAATTCCTTAGTTTTATGTCTAAGATTATTCTTAAAATCCTTCCAACTGGGAGGTAACTTATCAATCAAAACTTCCACTTGAAACTGTTCATCTAAACTCATACCTTCGGAGATGATCTCATGAGCTATTTTCTAAAGCTTATGAGATTGCATCTCTACTGACCTGTCATCTGGTATTTGAGGTAGCGACTGACAGCAAACTTCTTCGCTCCCGCTTCCTCTGTATCGTACTTTTTTTGCAGCACTTCCCAGATTTCCCTTGATGTTTTGTCAGAGTTGTAGTAGTCGTAGAGATCGTCACTGAGTCCGTTGAGGATGAAGTTCTTACACAGATAATCCTGCTCTGTCCAGATCTACAAGTCCTTCGATTTCTCTTTCCAAGCTTTCAGTAGATCTGCATGTGCTTCGTCGGGTTTGTTTGGCAGTTGTGGTTTATCTGTTGTCAGCACAGGGACCACCTTCCCCATTGTTAGAAAGAACTCCATCTTCTGTCTCTAGTGCTTGAAATGGAGGCCCTCGAACCTTAAGGGTGCAGTAGATACCATGGGGACCTGGAACAGCAATGTGGGGGCAACGACATCTAAATCAGCAGCAGAAGTCATTTGTAACGACCCGTAAATTTTAACTGTTTTAATAACGTAATTAGTTGAAATTTTGTGAAATTTTAAACGATAAAATTTTGAAATAAAAATTTGATATTTGGAATGCGTCTAATTAATCATAGCAACTGGTAAATTTTCATCAGATAATTTGGAAGTTAATTTTCCAATGTAATTTTATTCCAATTTATATCAGTTAAAATCGATGATAATAAAATGTTTTCTAAACCTGAATATTTTTACATAGAAAAATTCTAATCCATCTTCTGACTAAGACGTCATTTTTCGTTTTTCCAAATTCGGACTTCTTTAGCTCCGTCAATCTTATTTTTCTGCGTTTTTGCTGCATTTTCCGGTAGTAGAAAATTCGAATTTTTATAATGAAATCGTACGGCTAATATCTGTATACCGTTTGATCGTCTCGTCGTACTGATCTCTACGGAATATTTATTTCTGTGTTTTGAAGTCCGGTTCATAGTAGAATCCGCGAAAAATAAACGATTCTGTATCGGTATCCATTGAACCGTTTGTTTTTCCTGTGTCATTTGGTGTTCTCGAGACAACCAATAGCCAACTGTTTATTTCCTTGAATTCTTGTTCACAGCTGTTGTCATTCCCGCGGTTCAAAAAAATTAAATAAAGTGTTCATTTACATTGTCCTCTGTCCATTCTCTTCTCTCCCTCCACCCATCAGCATACTCTTCAAATCTCTTCTCTCATGACCGAGCTCGCCTATATTTCACCAAACGTCGGCTCTTGTCGCCAGGCCTCAAGAAGCACAGCCAGACCCCCGCCCACGTCCACACCTTTCCACCAACCAAACTCGACTGCTCATCCACCTTTCTCCCGTTCCTTCGAGCAGCTCGGCTTACGAAAGTATATACACATGAACATGCTTATCTCATGACCTGATCTCTACCTCTAGCTTTCCCCTGCCATCTTCTTTCTCTGCCTGTGCCCATATATATAATATATAATATAATATGGGTTGCGTATGCTATTCAGAGAACCCAATTGCAGCATCAAGCAGATTTAGATTTGATATATTCAACTTGGTAAACCAGGTTTCTCAAAAGCTTCTCTTCCGTTTTATATAGATATATATATTTATAGTTGATATTTTGTTTCAGAAGTTGAGTTTGACCCTTCCCCCGGCCGTGAAAAGCAAATAGTGGATATGGGGTTGCATGTGAACATGAACATTTTTTTGTGTTCTGCTTGTAAGGTAGCCTAGTTCAAATAAATGGTCAGTGGCATACATATATAATGTATTAGTTTATACCTTTGAGATAATTGGTCTATAATGTATAATTTCTGTTGCTATATATAAAAGTTTTGTTTATACTATTAGTATATATATATATATGGTTTCGAATATAAGTTATTATAAAGTATATTGTATATGTAGTACAGTTTGTTGATTTCTTTTATATTAACAAAGATATCACTTGTATACGTTTCATGCATATAAAGTTGTATTATGTTATATTTTATAAATCTGCTTATATATATGGTATAAATCTACTTACGTATATTGTACAAATCTGTCATATATATATATATGTAATGTTATATAAGGTCGGTGAATATATATTTGAATATATTTATATCTTACATATGTCAGTCTATATATTTGTTGTTATTTAAAGTCATATGTAAGTCTATACATTTGTTTATATCGGTATCATTTTTCTTTTGGTTGCTGTTTATATATTTGTTATATATATAAAAGTATATATACACACATTATTTTGCCTGAACATTGATTTGTTTATGTATATGCTATTTTGGATCTAAGTTGATTTTATAATTACTAATTTTATAATAAATGTTGTTTCAAATATAACATATAGTGTTGATATTTTTATCAGTTTTAAACTTTGGTTGTTGGTTGATTTCCTAAGTATATAAAAATATATCTGGTAAACTGTTAAGTTTTAAATGTATTAATTCAAAATTTATTATTTTAATTGACGTTAATATTTGAATTTTAGTTTAAAAAATGATTTTGAAATATATATATTTGTTTTAACATATGTTTAAATTAAGAATATGACTGGATATATATATATATATATATACCTAAGTTCACTTATATCGATTTTCTTCATCGATCTAGTCCTGATTTAATTTCGTCAATTCCTGTTATCAGCTTTGTCGTCAAATTCGCGTTCAATCGTGCTTCGTTTTGGAATTCATGCTTGGGTTGTAACTACTCTCATTGTCGAATCTCTCTAGCCTCGGAAGGTGAGCAATCACTCACGATTAACGTTCTTTTATTTATTAAATTTGATTTCAATTGAAACGACAATTGAAATATGCTGCTGCTAGTTATTTACATTGCTATATATATGCCATCATCTGTATCTGCTCACCTGTGACATCTGACACCATTATATGTTATTTATATTGCTATATATATGTCATTATCTGTATCTGTTCACCTGTGACATCTGACACCATTATTTGTTATTTATCACTGATGATATATTCCTGTTACTGTTGTTATATTTTTATCATATATGTTATCACTCTGCAAGTTCCCTGTTAATATAGAATTCACTATGGGTTGAAATGATACATACCCGAATGATCTGTAGAATAGGAGAAAATCGTTATGGGTTGAAATGATAAACCCAAGCGATTTTCATTGAATTAAATTTGGGATTACGGGTTGAAAAGATATATACCCGTATATATATAAATTACGGATTGAAATAATAAATATCTGTATCACTTGACCATAAGGTAGAAAATTTTATACAAACACCGTTGGTTTATATATATAAATATTTTGAAAAATGATTTCTATGGTTTTGAAAAGAAATATATGGTTTTAATAAATATTGATTTTAAAGATTTATTAAAGTTGATTTGAATCAATATAAAAATATGTTTGAGTAATTATGTAAAATTTATATTTTCAAATATTGAGTTTATAATGTTTCAGGTTGAAAGATAAATTAGAAATTGATTTGGAATTCTGAATTATTTAAGAATTATACTTAAATAAGTTTGATTTGAAATCTATTAAATTTGAAATTTTAAGATATGTTTTATAACTTGAATTTGATTAAAAAGTGGCTTAAATGAATATTTCAAACTTATATAAATTTAAATGGGATATTTTGTTTATATAAATTTGTAAATTGAAGTTGTATTTAGATGTATTGAAATGATTAAAGAAATATGGAATATTTAAAGCTTTGAAATATATTGAAATTTAATGATTTATTTTGTGTTTCAAATCTGTATTTGAAATCGTTATAATTCGAAATGATTTATTGAGAAATTGAATTGAGTTGAAATTTATGAATTGAGATTGAATTAAGTTGAATTTGGAAGTCGAGTTAATTTGAATCGATTTGTGAATTTGTGGAAGCTATTTTATTTTATAAAGTATTTTTAAACTATATCTACAACTATTTATATTTTACTTTATAAACTATTTTAATATAAACTATTTTATATAAATCATTTCAGTATATATTATCTTATTATAAACTATTTTAACTTATAACTATTTTATATAAACTATTTTTATTTTATAAACTATCTTATTTTATTCACTAATTTTAATATCTAAACTGTTTAAGAGGAAAGTGTTATGGATTCCAAAATGTGATGATTTCAAACTATGGTTTCAAAGTGTATGAATTTCAAGGTTTTGATTTCCAAAGTGTTTTTATTTTAAAAGACTTACGATTTCGAAAGCAATATAACTTTGGAAAGTGATATGATTTTGGAAATGGATTTATTTGAAGTGAAAATGATATCGTATGGATATGGTTTTGAAATGGCAATGATATTTTGGTTTTGAAATATAAACTATTTTGAAAGTTTATTAAATGACCAATCGGTGTAATAATTACGTAGTTATTGAAGAGTCCGGGATCGGTTAGGGACATACTCTCTGTCCAAACCGAAAACCACTTTAATAACTATTATACGCGGAGTGTGATCCAGAATGAAGTGGTTGGAATGATGACGTTGCTGGATTTGAAGAAAGAGAACGATAATGGATGACCTTGACACTTGTGTCAAATTGGAAATGACTTAAACAGGAGCCGTGTCGAGCCAGTGAGGTTAGCTACCTCTAGCGGACACACCTCTTCGTAAACTACTCATTACTTGTTTTTGATTGGTGCGCACCCTTGAATTGGGAGTGTTGTTTCGCGGTGTTGCGATCGTTGCGGCGATGCGTTCTCACTAGTCCGGATCAGGAAAATGGTAGTTTCACTACCTTGGGTATTGCCTCATGTGCTTTGTCATATTCGTATCCCTATGCGCGACCACTACGATTTGTTTTGTGTTATACCTATGGAGTACTCCCTGATAGCCCACTAGTTTACGGTGGAGTTTACAGTGTTGTACAGACTATGACGCTTATATAAAATGTGTTAAGTGGGATAATGGTAACGCCTTAACGCTATTTTGATACTTTATATTACTGATAGGCATTATCTACTTAGCGTACACTGCTACATAGTAGATAGTTTAACGGATCCTTAGAGGATGGTTATCCCAAACATCCTTTGAGTTACTTGTATTTTCAGTTGTTATTTCACTTGAGTTGGATTTATTGATATAAGAATGTTAATCCTGACTCGAGTGTTTTGTGTTTTGCTTTACGCTCGGATCAGACTGAGTGTACCAGTATTCGAGACTCACCTTTGGAGTTGGAGCTTCGCTTGGAGATCCAACTATCTATCCAGCTTTCAGATATTCAGTTGATTCCAGTGATGTATTCTGATCTTGTATTTGACTATTGTATTCGAGACTTCTGTTGTATCTTTTTTAACTCTATTATATATATATATATATATAGTAGCTTCATGAACTACTATTCTTTTGTTTCTGCTGCATTGTTGTTATATTACTCTGTGTCTGTGATCTGTGATTATTTTATTTACTGTATATGCTGAGTTTTGCCAAATTTTATTTACAATTCATTGTTTTGAATTATTCAAGTGCGGCATGTGTTTGCGCCAAAATTGGTCACAAACCCTGAATGTTGTGAAAGCACCAGTATATGAATATAAATCAACAATATTCACACACAAATCTCAAATCTAAGCAAACAGAGTATCACAATTCAAAAATAATGAGCAGAAACACGAGATTTATAGTGGTTCGGCGGTCTTGCCTACGTCCACTCTAAAGTTGATGATTTTATTGATGTTCACTTGATGATTACAATTTCGTTTGACGTAGTACAACTGATTATATGATTATAATCTGAATCTAAGGAAGCGTTGGTGATTTTGAGTAAATCTGGCAGAGTCTGGGCGCTCTTTAGCTCTCAAAAATGTCTGACCCCTTTTCTGAATGACCAGGGGCTCTATTTATAGGTGTAGGAGGCTGATATTTCGCCTAAATTGAGGGGAGACCAGTTCTGGTACGTCAGGGGGCCCACACGGCCGAAATCTGGAGATCCGGGCCCACTTTGGGATCGATTCGACCCTTGGTTCGAATCGATCAAGAAATCATCCAATCGATCTGAAATTTGGAGTGAACGTTCTTCATCATGTGCTTAAGCTTCTGTGAAAATTTCATGACATTTGGACTTGTAGAACTCGAGTTATGATCGATTCAAGTAGGTGTTTTTCGCTTCCTGGAGTCGTTCGAATCGATACGTTCGAATCGATTCGTTCGAATCGATCCTCCTTTATGCGAAGACTACGGCGTGGTGCGCATGCTTCGCATCAATCCGCTTCTCACTCCGGATTGACTGGGTCGACTCCATGTTCTTCGCCGCTTTGACTGGGTGGATTCGTGGTAGTGGACTCGAAGACATCCCTCTTCGAATCGAATGAACGAAGGTCTGTTCGAATCGATCTAGGTGCGTTAAAGTCGATCGATTCGAAGTTGCTTCAAGCAGTGTGGATTCGAAGTATCTGCAGCTCCGTGGATTCGAAGGAAGTGATAGCCTAATGGATTCGAACTAGGCCCCGCTTGATGGAGTCGAAGCCAAAGTTCCCCTCGTGGATTTGAAGTAACCAGGGGAAACTTCCATCGAGTCGAACATGCTGCCTTGGATGGTGGATACGAAGCTTAGCCGTCCGATGGATTCGAATAAGAAGGCTTTTGGGACCAACGTGTGTTCAAAAGGGATTCGAAGTAGACCGAGTCGAACTTGTTGGCATCGATTTTGATGGATTCGACCCTTAGTCGATTCGAACTAAACGGAGGCGAACTTAGGGCTATGCCCTTCAATTGCGTCGATGATATCTTGGGCGCACGAACTCGGATTGACTTGAAATTCGGAACGTTGGTTTCTATTACTCTGCTTGACGTGCCTTATTAATTGTAGCCCGATCCGGACTCGGACAAAATTCATCGATATCCATGGTGAACTTGTGATGTAACTGTCCTACAGGATGAACTGTCATTGAGTTCTAGTCAGTTTTTTGGTGTCACAGCCTTGCCAAAAGGCGGGATAACATTTTCCCCCCAAAACATGCCTTGCGATAGGAAGGTGTGTTTTGTAATGCCATAAGCTGGATGTTCATATCCTGTTGATGCCCTGCAAAGAAATTGATAGTTTTATATGACCTCAAATGACGATCGTTCGCGATCAAGCCATTTGAGGTGGAATTCGACCGTTCGCGATCTAGCATTTCTATATGGCCCCAAATGACGATCGTTCGCGATCAAGCCATTTGAGGTGAGGGGTGCCGTTCGAGGCGAGTTGTGATCGTTCGCGATCGGGTGCCTTTCGTTGCGATTTGTGACCACTCGCGGTCGGGTGACGTGGAAAGAGGAATGTGATCGTTCGCGATCGTGTGCCGTACGAGGCAAAAATGTGATCGTTCGCGATCGAATGTTGTATTAGGTGAATTGTGACCGTTCGTGGTCGGGTGCCGTACGAGGCAAATGGTGACCGTTCGAGGTCGGGTGCCGTTCGAGGTGAATGTGACCGTTCGCGGTCGGGGGCCGTACGAGGCGATTTGTGACCGTTCGTGGTCGGGTGCCGTTCGTGGCGATTTGTGACCGTTCGTGGTCGGGTGCCGTTCGTGGCGATTTGTGACCGTTCGTGGTCGGGTGCCGTTCGTGGCGAGTTGAGTGTGCCCGGGGAGGGACTTAGTATCATCGATACCAGGTTTCATGTTCGGGTGAATTCCCGGATTGTTTGTTGCAACGGTTTATCGCCATCTCAGAGCATGCCTAGGGACCGTTCGCGATCCCGTACATGTGTAAGTGGCTTAGCCGTTATGAATATTACAAGTAGCATTTTATCATTGAAAATAAGTCTTTAGCAGAAATGTTAAACAGAATTAAGTTCAAATGTTCAAATCAAGACAAAACAAAAGCAAAGCAAGGATGTCAAAGTGTAAATTCCCACAACGATAGGGTCAGTAGTCATTCAGCGCATGCTTATGGACCGTGTGTGATCTCGCACATGTGCAAATGATTTACCCGTGTTGGTGAGAGGTTTACGACTTGTTCATCATTATTTTAATTAATTGATAATCATACGGTGTCCTGGCTCGGGGTCACCCCTAGCTGATGTAGATGGTGGTCGCTCTGCCTCCACCGCTGGAGCTCGCCTCCTCACATACTGAAGTAGCATACCGTTCCTGATGTGGCCTTCTACCTCATCCTTCAGGTGTCTACAGTCGTTTGTGTTATGTCCATTCAGCTCGTGGAATAAGCAATATTTGTCTGTCTTTCTTTCGTCGGTAGTTGGATCCCGCCGCATTGGTCTACGATAGGCAACTTGCTCTCGTGTGTCTCGGTAGATTCGTTCCAAACTCTCATTCAGCTCTGAATAGGTGGTAAATCGCGGCTCCCTTCGTTGCCGCTTTGACCTGTCATCATTTTCTTCAGCCTTTCGTTTTCCTTTATCCTTGCCTGAATCATTTTCGAGAGGCTTTTTGTCTTTAAGTGCATAAACTTCTATTCCCTCTCCTTCTTCTCTTTCAACATTAGCGTCTTCCAATCGTAAAAACTTTTCTGCCTCGTGATAGAATTCTCCTAGGTCCATTGGCGGATCCTTAGTTAATGAATTTTTGAATTCCGTGCCATCAGCTACTCCGGACACAGCTGCCATCATAACCATGGATGGATCTGGCCGATACACCGATGCTGCTGCCGCATTGAACCGCGTCAAGAAATTCCTCAAAGACTCCCCAGCTTTCTGCTTTAGCGTTGCCAAACTCATCACATTCTTGGGTCTCGAAATATCAACCCTGAATTGCCTCATAAATTTCTCAATCAAATCGGTCCATATCCCAATGGAGCCGCTCTCTAGCTGTCTGAACCATAAAGCTGCTATGTCTGTCAAATACAATGGGAAGCTCCGGGCCATGACTTCCTGTGATGCCCCCAGCACTTCCATGTGCCTTATATACCTCGTTAGATGGACCGCAGGGTCCGTCCTCCCATCATACCCTTCTACTGTTGGTAGTTTGAATTCTGGTGGGTTCCTAGCCAACCTAATCGCAGGAGAAAAGGGACTCTTGTTCACATCTTCAAGATCTCTGTTTACTAATCCTCCTCTCATGGCTCGCCTGACCATCTCTGCCAATCTATCATTGTCTGCAAGCTGTAGTCCTCGTTCACTACCTTCGATCTGCCCCCCCGAGTCCGTGTGAGCTTTCGGGTGTTTGCCCCCCTGAATGAGCATTCATCCCTCTATCGCCGCCAGGTTGCTCGGATGTCCTTGTCTCTCTTCCCAGGTTCGGATCAACATGTCCTAAGTGTGTGCCCCCCAGCTCCGGCGCTGCGTTAGATGGTCCTGCTCCGTTCTGGATTCTGGTTGCTCCTTGATTTTGTGCTCCAAGTTGTCCAATCTGTTGAAGCAAATTTTGGATCATTTCCTCTTGTCTCTTCATCATTGTCTCCATCTCATCCCTAGTGATGAAAACTGAAGCTTGGTTTGCTCCCGAGGATGCCTCTTGACTCCCTTCGTGCTGACTTCACTCTGGCCTCTGCCTTCTGCTTGTTTGTCTTGTCATGATTCTTCGGATCTGAATCTCTTAGCCTTCTGATTCAACTTTCAAATGATAGAACTCCTGAGTTCAGTTCTCAGTGAAAGCACCAAAGTGTTTGCGCCAAAATTGGTCACAAACCCCGAATGTTGTGAAAGCACCAGTATATGAATATAAATCAACAATATTCACACACAAATCTCAAATCTAAGCAAACAGAGTATCACAATTCAAAAATAATGAACAGAAACACGAGATTTATAGTGGTTCGGCGATCTTGCCTACATCCACTCTGAAGTTGATGATTTTATTGATGTTCACTTGATGATTACAATTTCTTTTGACGTAGTACAACTGATTATATGATTATAATCTGAATCTAAGGAAGCGTTGGTGATTTTGAGTAAATCTGGCAGAGTCTGGGCGCTCTTTAGCTCTCAAAAATGTCTGACCCCTTTTCTGAATGACCAGGGGCTCTATTTATAGGTGTAGGAGGCTGATATTTTGCCTAAATTGAGGGGAGACCAGTTCTGGTACGTCAGGGGGCCCACACAGCCGAAATCTGGAGATCCGGGCCCACTTTGGGATCGATTCGACCCTTGGTTCGAATCGATCAAGAAATCATCCAATCGATCTGAAATTTGGAGTGAACGTTCTTCATCATGTGCTTAAGCTTCTGTAAAAATTTCATGACATTTGGACTTGTAGAACTCGAGTTATGATCGATTCAAGTAAGTGTTTTTCGCTTCCTGGAGTCGTTCGAATCGATACGTTCGAATCGATTCGTTCGAATTGATCCTCCTTTATGCGAAGACTATGGCGTGGTGCGCATGCTTCGCATCGATCCGCTTCTCACTCCGGATTGACTGGGTCGACTCCATGTTCTTCGCCGCTTTGACTGGGTGGATTCGTGGTAGTGGACTCGAAGACATCCCTCTTCGAATCGAATGAACGAAGGTCTGTTCGAATCGATCTAGGTGCGTTAAAGTCGATCGATTCGAAGTTGCTTCAAGCAGTGTGGATTCGAAGTATCTGCAGCTCCGTGGATTCGAAGGAAGTGATAGCCTAATGGATTCGAACTAGGCCCCGCTTGATGGAGTCGAAGCCAAAGTTCCCCTTGTGGATTCGAAGTAACCAGGGGAAACTTCCATCGAGTCGAACATGCTGCCTTGGATGGTGGATACGAAGCTTAGCCGTCCGATGGATTCGAATAAGAAGGCTTTTGGGACCAACGTGTGTTCAAAAGGGATTCGAAGTAGACCGAGTCGAACTTGTTGGCATCGATTTTGATGGATTCGACCCTTAGTCGATTCGAACTAAACGGAGGCGAACTTAGGGCTATGCCCTTCAATTGCGTCGATGATATCTTGGGCACACGAACTCGGATTGACTTGAAATTCGGAACGTTGGTTTCTATTACTCTGCTTGACGTGCCTTATTAATTGTAGCCCGATCCGGACTCGGACAAAATTCATCGATATCCATGGTGAACTTGTGATGTAACTGTCCTACAGGATGAACTATCATTGAGTTCTAGTCAGTTTTTTGGTGTCACGGCCTTGCCAAAAGGCGGGATAACAGCATGTGTGGATTTATTGTCGATTTGAATGTTCCAAAATAGTGGGTCGTTACATCATTGTTGTCAGCATCGTCTTCAATTTGTTGTAAACAAATGAAATTCAGCCGAGTCGTGTACTCTGTCATTGTCTTGAAGACGTTTCGGTTTTCTGCTCAAGGACGCAAACAGTCGAACAAATGCCACCTCCTCTAGGATAAAACAACCTCTCTTTGTTTGGTTTCATAGTATCGATCCGTCTGCATAAACGGAGTCGACTCAGTTGCACTCAAAAAACACTGCTCGGTTTTTAGAAAAAAGGAGCTTCGTGGAGAAGAAGAAGAATGGCTTGCAGAAGAAAATGTCGTTCGTTTTTTTATTTCGTCTAATAATCAATTTTAATAGACGGAATACCAAGTCGAACGTTTTACTAGGTCGTGGGGTGACCATTGGCTCAAAACTCGAATATAAAGTTTTACCGTCTCAAAAAAATAATGGTCAGAAAACTTTTACCAATTTCGTCCAAAAATATAAGTGCTACACCGCAACAAGTCCAAGCCCGAGCCCGGCCCGGGTCGGGTGGAGTCGGTCGGTCGGTGCGCACGCGTGTGTGGTGGTCAAGCATGGTCTCCCTCCTCACAAAAGAGCATCATTGGGTGCCTAAAGGGCCCAATTTAGCCTCTAAGAATCAAGTATAAATACTTGATTCTTTCCTATAGTCCTACAATGTGGGACTATTTACATATATAGGAGCCATTCACACTTAGTCAATTGTTTTAATAACTCACTTAAAATTTAAAAAACATTTCCAACATGCACAACTGCAAATGCTCAAAGAAGACGGTCTTGATGATTTATACAGGGTCCAAGATCAAGCTAGAATAGTCAAAACTCAAAGATGAAGATGGAGAATCCATCAAAAATGATAAGGGGTCAAACTACAAGAGTTCAGATTGGAGCACTTACCCCTCCTTTTTCAAGTTGTTCAAATTGAACCTAATTTTGCCAAAAGAAATTTAGAGGAAGCTCCTTAGCAATTTCCAATTACATTTTACGGAGTTAAATCCACTAGAACTCTTATTGTGCGAGCTTCGTAGTAAAATCACATGTAAGTAGTGTAATGGCAAGGACACTGTGATTTGTGCTAGGACCACTACACTATAAATATTGAGCTAAAGAATGAAAACAGATCATAAATTTCCACATTACAAGCTTAGACAAAAATATATCTTTATTCTTCTTCTGTTGCTACTTAGAAAAGGCTAATTCTATGTAGACATGTGATATTGCTAGTAGCCCACCATAAATTAGCAAAAAAATCTATGACAAAATTACCCTATTTCATTCACTCGGTTTTTTTACCGCGCATCATAATTTCATTCTTGTATTCCTCTTATCAAATAAACCCTAATGAACAATTTAGGTAATTTCTCAGTGCTTAAATTGATGGATTGTGATGACGATGATAAACCTAATGGAATCAAAAAAAGTAAAACTTGAATTTTATAATGTTTAAACTTTTTGGATTTGAAAATGCATAGTTTGTAGAAGAGATGAATTTTGAGTTTGTGCTATTGCGTGATTTTTACTAGATAAGGGTATAAAGGGAAAAGTTTAATAATAATATGGGTATACTCAGCAAAAACATGGGTATATTGGTTTTCTAATTTTTATGGGGACCTACTCGACAACTTTTGAGGTTTAAATAGAATTAGCCCTTACAAAATTCTCTTATATGTAGATCAAAGACAATAAGAATTGGAAAGTGGATGTATGCCAAGATCAAGATGAACTGCTATAAAATCTAGTCTTATTTACTTTACTTCAACTTTTACATCTTCTTTTTGTGCTCGATTTCTCTATTTTATTCTATCTATTGCTATTCTAAATCTCGTCTCCAATCAATAAAAAATATCTTTAGATCATACTCCTTATGCTCCTTAACTAAAGATCTAATAGTTAAAATAATAACGATGTTTGTGGTTAAAAACACCACCAATACAAATTTATAGTGTTTGATAATGTCATATACACAATTATATTACTAATAATTTTAAAAAGTTGTTACAAGGATTAGGTTAGAGTTCTAGATTCCAACGAGCCAAAAATGGACAAGGAGATATAGGGACATGCATAAGTATGCACAATGATAATATATGTATTTGAATTATTGAGTTTAGACTTTGTTGAAAATGTTCGAAAAAATTTGAATCAATTTAGAATGAAAATTTGATCAAATACTGATTGTGAAAGAAATGAATCATATTGATTTTAATTAGAAAAGATATAAAATAATTAATTGCGAAAATCATATCTGATTTCATGAATTGACTAGGATAAATAGATGGATATGAAAGAAAATAGATGGGTCCGATCTTCCAAATTATCGTAAGTCTGCATCTTTATTTCTTATTAGAAATGGATCATACAAAATAGAACTTGTGTAATTTGGGGACCATACACTACTAGAAATGAGCTAAATAGCAACAGACCATTCCAACGGCCGCCGACAGCTCTTTCATTTTATTTTCAACGGCTTTCGACGGTTGTTTATTTTAAGTAATTTAATTTATCGTATATTTTAACTTATTAATTACAGAAGTTTGAAATTTGTTTAAAAATACTAATTTAATTCCTAAAAATTAAAGAAGATATTTTTATTTAATTCTTCAGTTTTATGACGGTTTGTGGTTAATTAAATTAGTGTTTTTGGTAATTTTTTGTTGTGTAATTCGATATTTAACTTTATTGAAAATTGAACTCAAACGATCAATCTATGCGAATTTCGGCCCGTTCATTATACAACTTTAGTGAAATTTATGATGCGTAACTATTTTATGAATTTAAATAAATTTTTTAACCACTGTGTATCTAATTATGAATTTTTAAATGTATTTAACATTATAAATTCTTATAGAAAAAATATTCGGCAGAAAAATAATTTTTTGAATCTTATGTCTATCCAAAGTATTTGTACTTACTTCCAAAATATGATAAAAAGCAAATAAATTTAGAGTGTCGATCTTGATTCTCAAATTTATAGTCATTCGTTTACGTTCGGACTAAAAACCTTCCGTTTGAAGGTCAAACGATCTTCAAATGAGATGAAATTCGGGTTACATATATTTTATAATGTTTTATCCAATCCGTATGGCTAGAATCGAAAAAGATGGAAGAAAAAAAATTATACTCAAAATATACTATTTTCCAAGGAGTAGTATAACACTTTATATATATTGTTAGAACTACTTTTAGGAAAATGACATGTTTGAAGTCTAAATTGTTTTATGTGTGTTTTGTTCAAATACAACTATGTGGATTTGATAAATACATAATATAATATATATGATCTGAATTTCATCTCATTTGAAAATCGCTCAACCTTCGAACGAAAGGTTTAAGTCTGAATGTTGACGAACGACTATAAATTTGAAATGTAACGACCCGGTAATTTCAACCATTCGCATCTGCACATGTCGAACTTGAATTGCTCAAAATATCATATTGTTAATTTAAATTTGGCAAAACTCAGCATATACAGTAAATAAAACAATCACAGAATCACAGATACAGAGTAATATAACAATAATGCAGTGGAATAGATAAATAGTAGTTCATGAAGCTACTATATAAACATCAGAGTTAGAAATAAAAATACAACAGAATATCTCAAATTAGTGAAGTCTCCAGTACAAACAGATGACCTCCCTGAACAAATCAACTGGAAAGCTGAAAGCTGAAAGCTGAATCGATGGTTGGATCTCCAAATGAAGCTCTAAACTCCAAAGGTGAGTCTCAAATATTGTATCACTCAGTCTAACCCGAGCGTAAAGCAAAACACAAAACAATCGAGTCAGGATAAACATTCTTATATCAATAAATCCAACTCAAGTGAAATATCAACTGAAATACAAGTAACTTAAAGGATGTTTGGGATAACCATCCTTTAAGGATCCGTTGAACTATCTACAATGTAGAAATATACACTATAACACCGTGGTCATTCCAAATTAATTTATACTTCAAAACCAAAATATCATTTCATTTCAAATATATCTATTTTCCCAAATAGTATATATATGTTAAATAATTTAGAAAGTAAAGTATTTATAATTTCCTCAAGTCTCACAAATCGATTCAAATCAACTTCAAATTCCAAATTCAAATTTATTCAAAGCTCAATTCAGCAATTCAATTCAGGTCTAAATATACCATTTAAATTTTCAATATATTTCAAAGCTTTAATATTCAACATTTTCAAAGTTCAATTTAACAGTTTCATATAGATCTCGATTTAACCTCGTTATTATTTAGTCTTGAAATATTCACTTAATAAATTCAGTATTATTTAAATAACCTAAATTTACCTTTAAACTAAATATTCCTTTCGATTTGTTTTAAACTTGAAATATCCATTTAATCACTTTAAATCAAAAATCAAATTATAAAATCAAATCTTAAACTTCAAATTCAATAGTTCAAATCCATTTAATGAAGTAGAATTCTTAATTAGATACAATTTTACTTAATTCAACTTTATCTTCCTTAACTTATACAAATCCTTGAAAAATCTGTTCAAAGATATACTACTTAGACATATTATATTAATTAACTCAAACTTTATTAGATTAAAGTTTATTATTAAATCTACTTTATATAAAAACTTAAAAATATTTCCAATATTAAATAAAACCATATATATATTCCCTTTTCAAAAGCATAGAAATCATTTCATTCATTTTTTTTAAAATATTTATATATAGACCAACGGTGTCTGTATATAATTTCATATCCTATGGTCAAGTGATACAGATATTTATCATTTCAATCCGTAACTTATATATACGAGTAGATATCATTTCGACCCGCAATCCCAAATTTAATTCAAATGAAAATCGCTTGGGTCTATCATTTCAACCCATAATGATTTTCTCCTATTCTAAAGTCCGTTCGGGTATGTATCATTTCAACCCATAGTGAATTCTATACTAACAGGGAACTTGCAGAGTGATAACAGATATGATAATAATAATATAACAGGCATATATCATCAGTAATTAAATAAAACATAAACAATAGGATATGGTGTCATATCCCATACATGAACAGTTATAGAAAATAGCATATATAACAATTTAATAACTACAGCAGCATATTTCAATTGTCGTTTCAATTGAAATCAAATTTAATAAATACAAGAACGTTAAGCGTGAGTGGTTGCTCACCTTTCGAGGCTAGAGAGAGAATAGATAATGAAATGGGTTTCGAATCCAAGCACGAATATCAGAGCAAAGCTGGATGGACCCGAATTTGATGGAAAAACTGATAAAATAGGAATTGACGAGATTGAATCAAAAACCGGATTGATGAAGATCAGTTATATAAGTGAATTTGATATAGACATAACATATATAAACCTATATACAGATATCTTGGTTTAAAATTCATAAATAAATATATAGCTATGAAATTAAAATTAATAATCCCTTACAACAAAACATATACTCTATATAATTAACTATTTCCAAATATCAAAAATAGCATCAAATCATATTTAAATAGTACTGTATATAATATATATATTGAAATAGCCGTGCCAATAGGTATATATAAAACAATATATACTTTACTGTTTCCAAAATCCAGAGTAAGTTATAATATATAGGAAGTACATATATAATAGAACACCAAAACTCACATATGTTTGTTTCGAATATACATATTTTGCTGTATCTTTTTAAACTGACACATCTCTAGCATATAATCTTTAATAAAACTAACAGATCATAAATATATATACCTATACTCTAAGTAACCAACACCCTATACAACTCAAGTAACCCAATACATTAAAGTATATCGTAAGCCAAGATTCCAAACCTATATATAACAACACTTTAAACAACACTTGAAACTTTATATATTCTCATAAACAGTTAAAACTTTATACATATATTATACTCACATAATTCACTGCTAATTCATATATATATATACCCGCTATACTTTTTTTTTACAGGTTAAAATATACATACAGGCGAACACAACTTATCCCAGAAACCAACTTATCTACACTATGCACAAACTGATTATATATAAAATGTGTATATATAACTCATATACAGACTTAGTATATTTACTAACCAATCTATGATATATACGGCTACGTATATGTTTGAAATCAATTCATGCCTACTTTGTATAAACTAATATATAGGTCCCATCAAACCTTATCTGCATACTAGCAGAGCTTCAAATATAAATTGTATATATGTATGCTAGTAACCCAATCCGCATACACTTACCTATAAAAACCATCATATAAACATAAATTTGTATACTATCAATGCTATAAACCAGAGAACAATACTCAGATATACCTTATAATTTAAAACGACATACTTATAGCTAAAACATATTATCATCTAACAAACAAATTTAACATATACAGTCTGTAAAGTTTGCAGAGTAGAGAAAAATTTGCATACTCAAGTAAATATATATATATATATATATATTAATAAATTCGAATAATATATAATATATATAGACACGCATACCAATACATTGAAGGGCATGGGCTGAGCAGGGGATAGGTGGAGGCGATGGCCGGTGGCTGTGCTAGTTTGTTTGGTTGTAGGCGAAGCGATGATGTGGCACGTTGGTCGGTAGGTGGATGACGCGCATGAATGAGGTTGGATCGAAGATGAGGCCGAGCAAGGCTGAGGTGCGGAAGAGATGGAGCACGGCGGGCGGTAGGGCAAGGGTGATGAAAACAAAAGTGAGATGTGCGATCGGTGCACAGTGGAATGAGCATGAAGGTAAATCTCCTCTTTTTTTCAAAGGGGACGAAAGAAATTCAGAGGAGAAACAACAGAAGTGGAAAGGAATTGGATCCCAAAACAAAGCTACAGTAAACTGATATATTATTACTTTCAGGTGAACAGTGCGGCCAAATGAAAAGTCACAAATATGCACGCAAAGAAGTAGCAACGGTCAGAAGCATTTATTCTGAAAAATTATTAAAGCAATTAATGGGTTGATTGGAAAGTAGGTTTCAAAATTTTGAAATCGATGGGAGAAATAAAGTCACAATTTACGGTACCGTTACAACAAACAATTTATTGTTTCCGTCGCATACCGGACCTCAAAATAAAGAAATAAATATACCGTAGAGATCAGCACGACGAGACGATCAAAATCGTATATAGATATTAGTGGTACGATCATCCGATCGAAAGTCGATAATCGGTACTAGAAATGCTGCTATTTTAACAGAAATAAGATAAACGGAGCAATAGAAGTCCAAATTTGGAAAAACGAATGATGATGACTTACTCAGAAGAGGATTTAGAAATTTTCTATAGAAAAATATTCATGTTTTGAAATAAATTTATTATCATCAATTTTAACTGATTTAAATTGAAATGGAATTTCACAATAAAATAAACTTCAATATTATCAGATGAAAATTTTCCAGTTGCTATGTTTAGATAGACGTATTCCAAAAATAAATTTTATTTTCAAATTCTATTGTTTAAAATTTCACAAAATTCCAATTAATTTAATAATAAAAATCACTAAAATTTTGGGTCGTTGCACTCTCCCCCACTCAAAACTTTTCATCCCCGAAAAGGAAGGGGTAGGAGAATAGAACAACCAGAAATACAAGTAGATTGAAAGTCAAGAATAACAATTAATTTAAAACTATATAAATTTTACTCGAAATATTCATTTGAAAACTTCATTTGAAGTTTAATTTTCTTTAATACTTTAATACTTTTCAAAACCTATTTGTGAATTTCTTGCTTCCTTTATAAATGTCATTTATGTGTTTAAATAACACCTTTGAAAACTATTTGAAAACAATTATTTACATTATTACTTATATTTACAAAGAAGCTATTTGAAAACATTAAATCCAAAATTCATAAATTTATAAATTTTATCTCAAGATACTTTTCAAATAAAACATATTTAAAGTAAATGATTATTGATTTATTAATAACTTCTAAAATATTTATAACACTAATACCTTTACTATTAACCATGTATTATATAAATAAACAATATTTAAAAAGGATATAGTCAACAAGGAAAAGAAGGAGGATTTGGAAAACAGAATATAGGTGAATAAATAAAGCTGAGCAGATAAGGTAGATTCAAAAGAATAGTATCGGGCATGAATAATTAATTCAAACCATTAGAATTTCAATTTCAAATATTAATACAATATTTCTTTATTGGAAATACTTTTATACTAAATTACTTTTATAACGAAACAAATTTCCTTTCGAAAATACTTTTATAACTCGATGTCTCAACAAGTTTATCCTTGTTCCTGCAGACTCTGGCAGTGCGTTGATCAGGCGCAAAGCTAGAATTCTCCAGGTACTTAGTAGACTTGTTTCAACACCCAGTGAAAATACTGGAAAACTTTTAAAAATAGATATGGAAAGTACAATCCGAACAAAAAAACAAACAAAAACCTTTGTCTAACCATGGATCGCAGATACACAAAGGTTACGCCTGGATCCCCCAGGAAACTTCCGTACCCATGGGCCATCCAGCCAGGTGAATTAAGCTATGCAGTCACGCTTGTAAGACCATGGGTAACGCCATGGAATTCGATGGAAACTCGAGTATCATATCCGGAAAACCAAAATCAGAAAAATATCAATAGAATGAATCCACAATGTGGCCACAAAGCGGATATCAAGCAGAAGGCACTTTTTATATCTTTACTTCGAAAATATGTATCATATAGTACCTTTTCAAATCACTTTTAAATATCATACTTATATAAAGTCCATTATATATAAGATTTCATTTTCAATCAAATACTTTCCAAAATAAATAGTATATCAAATCACACTTATATAGACTTCAATTATATAAGATTTCACTTTTCAAATTGAGTACCTTTTCAAATCCATAGTTTTCGAATCAACATCATACTTATACAAACCAATTTTTATATAAGTTTGATAACTCCCAAATCAAGTATTTATTAACATAAGGTTCTCAAATTCCAATTTGTTTCAATATTAGTTCAGTTTCAAAATCATATACAATTCCACCAAATTATTTCTTCTCAAATTAAATATCTTCAGTTCCAAAGTTTCTAAAATAATAAATTTAGAAAATAACTCCAAATTTCCAAATCAATATAATTTAAGTCAACCAATTCATTTCTAAAATCAATGGTTTTCAAAATCATCTTATACTTACATAAGGTCCATCTTATATAAGGATCAAATTTTTCCAAAATCAATTACGCTGCATGAAGAGCCATATGGGATTGAACATTTTTGCTTTATAAAAGGTTCTGAATTTAGGATAGTTTTGTATATAAAATAGTTTTGTATATAAAATAGTTTTGTAAAATAGTTTTGTATGTAAAATAGAATAAAATAGTTTGTTCAAGAAAAATAAAAGAAAAATAGTTTTGAAAAATGGTTTTAAATTGATAGTAGTTTTTCATAAAAAAAATTCCAATTAAATTACAAAGATATCCAACCCAACAACTTCCAATTTCAGCGTCAAGTATATTAATGATATTTGAATATAAGATGTACATATGTCATCATTTCGCAACATCACATTCGATCGCTCGCTCGATCACACAAGTTCGCTTTCGAACTAGTATTGTCCATTCGACTTCCCTAATGCAGATTTCGATATGGTTTCTCGACTAGAAGCCATCAGTCTCCTTGCATAGCCATATACTATGATAGAGAATTCTAGAATCAAGCCCAAAATCCATATCAAATACTCGCCATCAAGAATCAAATGAAAAATCCTAACCCGAAATGGTGTAATTCACCTCGAACTTGTGTACTCAAACCTGAATCAAATTAATTATGCGAATAAAACAGCATACGTACAACTTATGTATCTATTCCAACTTGTTAAATATATAGTTTTATAAAGATGTTACTAAGTTAAAACATTTAAACTAAATTTTTATTCAAAATATTTTGAAGACCAAATTCTTTTCAAAACATTTCAAATCTAAATTTCATATTACAAAAATTCAAAATAGCCTTATTCATTTACTTAACAAAACAGTTTCAACTTATTTAAATCATATTACTACATACTTTAAACATACATACCAAACTTATATACTTTATCAAATACTTCATACTTTTCAAAAATTTACTTAGCTTTGAAAATTAAACCTTGATTTGGAAGTGTTCGAACCTTAAAAATAGTCGAAGAAATCATATTTACAATCCAAGAGTTGGAAATCACCAACATATCAGTAAATCAATTTCAATAGATAGGGTTATACTAAATCAAATCTGAAACTCAAGGACTGAACACCGGCTCATTTCAAATCGTTTCAAATACATATACATATATCTTTTGAATATCAAATCATACTTCAAAATTTGAAATCAAAATTGGTTTCGCAAAATCACTCGCGTAGCAATGCTACTAAAGTGGCCTCTCCCCCACTCTGAAACTCGAAAATCAATGTCGATGATGTGTGCACTCATCACCGAAATTATTTTCCAGCGACATAAGTGAGTTCTGGACTTCTATTTTCTTGAAAACTTCTTTGAAATTTCTTTTTTTTTCATTGGAACTCATTCGAAATCATTTGAAACATTTCTTATTCGGAAAATACTTTTAAATCATATTATTATATATTTTCAAAATCTTAAAACTAATTTCAAAACACCGGAATTCAACTCCTCGGATTTCCAATTTAAAATCCTTCAGTTATAAATCATTTTTAGATGAATCAAATTTCTTATATAAAATTTTCAAATTTTCAAATCCTTTCAAAATTTCAAATTCCAGTTTTTAAAAGGTATATAATCCTTATCGAAATCACTTATATATATAGAATATAATCATACTTATCAAAGTAATACTTTCGATATATAAAAAATTTCTAAAATACAAACAAGCCCGATTTTTTTCAAGGATGATTCAAAAATGGATTTCAAAACAAGGATAGAGATTCAAATTAGAGGAACCCTAATCAAATAGAATTCTGATTCAAAGATAGGCTCGAACGAAGATGAGATAATTAAATTTCAAAGATAGAAGATGGGTATACTCATATAAATCGCAGGCGACCTTAACTGGTTCAACCGTGACTTCAGGAATATGATCGATGCGGAATTCTAAGGCAAATCGACATTGGATTGCCAAAGATAGAATTCGGCATAACAAGAGATAACAACATCTAAACCGAGGGATATATAAATCTCCGGTGAATCAATGCCAATTGTAAAGGAGTTTTACCCCTTTACAAATCATTCAAAGATTAGCGGGATCGCCTATCTTTATAGAGATCATTCGAAGTGGAGTTATGGGATACTCCAGAATCAAAAGAATACAAATAGGGAGAGACAAGAATGAATTTTGGGACCGCAAGGAACGTTCCAAATTTCAAAGGAAATCGAGTCAAAAGGAAGCGATTCAAACTCGAACGAAAGTGATACTGTAAATAAATTTACTATATATGCTAAGTTTTGCCTAGAGCCAAAGTTCTGATACCAACTGTAACGACCCGGTAATTTCAACCATTCGCATCTGCACATGTCGGACTTGAATTGCTCAAAATATCAGATTGTTAATTTAAATTTGGCAAAACTCAGCATATACAGTAAATAAAACAATCGCAGAATCAAAGATACAGAGTAATATAACAATAATGCAGCGAAATAGATAAATAGTAGTTCATGAAGCTACTATATAAGCATCAGAGTTAGAAATAAAAATACAACGGAATATCTCAAATCAGTGAAGTCTCCAGTACAAACAGATGACCTCCTTGAACAAATCAACTGGAAAGCTGAAAGCTGAAAGCTGAATCGATGGTTGGATCTCCAAACGAAGCTCTAAACTCCAAAGGTGAGTCTCAAATGCTGTATCACTCAGTCTGACCCAAGCGTAAAGAAAAACACAAAACACTCGAGTCAGGATAAACATTCTTATATCAATAAATCCAACTCAAGTGAAATATCAACTGAAATACAAGTAACTTAAAAGGATGTTTGTATATTTCTACATTGTAGATAGTTCCACGGATCCTTTAAGGATCCGTGGAACTATCTACAATGTAGAAATATACACTATAACACCGTGGTCATTCCAAATTAATTTATACTTCAAAACCAAAATATCATTTCATTTCAAATATATCTATTTTCCAAAATAGTATATATATGTTAAATAATTTAAAAAGTAAAGTATTTATAATTTCCTCAAGTCTCACAAATCGATTCAAATCAACTTCAAATTCCAAATTCAAATTTATTCAAAGCTCAATTCAGCAATTCAATTTAGTTCTAAATATACCATTTAAATTTTCAATATATTTCAAAGCTTTAATATTCAACATTTTCAAAGTTCAATTTAACAGTTTCATATAGATCTCGATTTAACCTCGTTATTATTTAGACTTGAAATATTCACTTAATAAATTCAGTATTATTTAAATAACCTAAATTTACCTTTAAACTAAATATTCCTTTCTATTTGTTTTAAACTTGAAATATCCATTTAATCACTTTAAATCAAAAATCAAGTTATAAAATCAAATCTTAAACTTCAAATTCAATAGTTCAAATCCATTTAATTAAGTAGAATTCTTAATTAGATACAATTTTACTTAATTCAACTTTATCTTCCTTAACTTATACAAATCCTTGAAAAATCTGTTCAAAGATATACTACTTAGACATATTATATTAATTAACTCAAACTTTATTAGATTAAATTTTATTATTAAATCTACTTTATATAAAAACTTAAAAACATTTCCAATTTTAAATAAAACCATATATATATTCCCTTTTCAAAAGCATAGAAATCATTTCATACATTTTTTTTTAAATATTTATATATAGACCAACGGTGTCTGTATATAATTTCATATCCTATGGTCAAGTGATACAAATATTTATCATTTCAATCTGTAACTTATATATACGGGTAGATATCATTCCGACCCGCAATCCCAAATTTAATTCAAATGAAAATCGCTTGGGTCTATCATTTCAACCCATAACGATTTTCTCCTATTCTAAAGTCCGTTCGGGTATGTATCATTTCAACCCATAGTGAATTCTATACTAACAGGGAACTTGCATAGTGATAACAGATATGATAATAATATAACAGGCATATATCATCAGTAATTAAATAAAACATAAACAATAGGATTAGGTGTCATATCCCATAGGTGAACAGTTATAGAAAATAGCATATATAACAATTTAATAACTACATCAGCATATTTCAATTGTCGTTTCAATT
Source organism: Allium fistulosum (assembly GCA_030737815.1). NCBI lineage: Eukaryota > Viridiplantae > Streptophyta > Magnoliopsida > Asparagales > Amaryllidaceae > Allium > Allium fistulosum. Next base: position 1,287,681,553 of record CM060904.1, read on the forward strand.
GAAATCAAATTTAATAAATACAAGAACGTTAATCGTGAGTGGTTGCTCACCTTTCGAGGCTAGAGAGAGAATAGACAATGAAATGGGTTTCGAATCCAAGCACGTATATCAGAGCAAAGCTAGATGGACCCGAATTTGACGGACAAACTGATAAAATAGGAATTGACGAGATCGAATCAAAAACCGGATTGATGAATATCAGTTATATAAGTGAATTTGATATAAACATAACATATATAAACCTATATATGGATATCATGGTTTAAAATTCATAAATAACTATATAGCTATGAAATTAAAATTAATAATCCCTTACAACAAAACATATACTCTATATAATTAACTATTTCCAAATATAAAAAATAGCATCAAATCATATTTAAAAAGTACTGTATATAATATATATATTGAAATAGCCGTGCCAGTAGGTATATATAAAACAATATATACTTTACATTTCCAAAATCCAGAGTAAGTTATAATATATAGGAAGTACATATATAACAGAACACCAAAACTCACATATGTTTGTTTCTAATATACATATTTTGCTATATCTTTTTAAACTAACACATATCTAGCATATAATCTTTAATAAAACTAACAGATCATAAATATATATACCTATACTCTAAGTAATCAACACCCTATACAACTCAAGTAACCCAATACATTAAAGTATACCATAAGCCAATATTCCGAGCCTATATATAACAACACTTTAAACAACACTTAAAACTTTATATATTCTCATAAACAGTTAAAACTTTATACATATATTATACTTACATAATTCACTGCTAATTCATATATATATACCCGCTATACTTTTTTTTACAGTATACATATAGGCGAACACAACTTATACCAGAAACCAACTTATCTACACTATGCACAAACTGATTATATATAAAATGTATATATATAAATCATATACAGACTTAGCCTATTTACTAACCTATCTATGATATATATGGCTACCTATATGCTTGAAATCAATTCATGCCTACTTTGTATAAACTAATATATAGGTCCCATCAAACCTTATCTACATACTAGCAGAGCTTCAAATATAAATTGTATATATGTATGCTTGTAACCCAATCCGCATACACTTACCTATAAAAACCATAATATAAACATAAATTTGTATACTGTCAATGCTATAAACCAGAGAATAATACTCAGATATACATTATAATTTAAAACGACATACTTATAGCTAAAACATATTATCATCTAACAAACAAATTTAACATATACGGTCTGTAAAGTTACAGAGTAGAGAAAAATTTGCATACTCAAGTAAATATATATATATTAATAAATTCGAATAATATATAATATATAGAGACATGCATACCAATACATTGAAGGGCGTGGGCCGAGCAGGGGAGAGGTGGAGGCGATGGCCGGTGGCTGTGCTAGTTTGTTTGGTTGTAGGCGAAGCGATGATGCGGCACGTTGGTCGGTAGGTGGATGACGTGCATGAACGAGGTTGGATCGGAGATGAGGCCGAGCAGGGCTGCTGTGCAGAAGAGATGGAGCACGGCGGGCGGTAGGGCAAGGGTGATGAAAACAAAGGTGAGATGTGCGGTCGGTGCACAGTGGGATGAGCATGAAGGTAAATCTCCTCTTTTTTTCAAAGGGGACGAAAGAAATTCACAGGAGAAACAACAGAAGTGGAAAGGAATTGGATCCCAAAACAAAGCTACAGTAAACTGATATATTATTACTTTGAGGTGAACAGTGCGGCCAAATGAAAAGTCACAAATATGCACGCAAAGAAGTAGCAACGGTCAGAAGCATTTATTCCGAAAAATTATTAAAGCAATTAATGGGTTGATTGGAAAGTAGGTTTCAAATTTTTGAAATCTATGGGAGAAATAATGTCACAATTTACGGTACCGTTACAACAAACAATTTATTGTTTCCGTCATGTACCGGACCTCTAAATACAGAAATAAATATACCGTAGAGATCAGCACGATAAGACGATCCAAATCATATACAGATATTAGTGGTACGATCATCCGATCGAAAGTCGATAATCGATACCAGAAATGCTGCTATTTTAACAGAAATAGGATAAACGGAGCAATAGAAGTCCAAATTTGGAAAAACGAAAGATGACGACTTACTCAAAAGAGGATTTAGAAATTTTCTATAGAAAAATATTCAGGTTTTGAAATAAATTTATTATCATCAATTTTAACTGATTTAAATTGAAATGGAATTTCACAATAAAATAAACTTCAATATTATCAGATGAAAATTTTCCAGTTGCTATGTTTTGATAGACGTATTCCAAAAATAAATTTTATTTTTAAATTTTATTGTTTAAAATTTCACAAAATTCCAATTAATTTAATAATAAAAATCACTAAAATTTTGGGTCGTTACACATGTAATATCCCGGAAATTTGGGGCAATATCAATTTAATAATCTGTTTAAATAATTAAATTGATTTGATAATTTTTGATAATAAAATTTGAATTGGTTTAATAATCTAATTAAATAAATATTTAATTAGTGAATTTTACTAATAAAATGATTTCTATTTATAATGTGTATATATATGTGTGTATATATTGTAAATAGATAAGCTTTGGTTTGAAATTTAATAAATAAATAAAATATTGTTTTTAAATTTCTAATATATATTTTGATTGTTTGGAAATTATGATTTATTTAATATTAAGCTTTTCAAAGCTATTTAAACAAATAACTATATGGTTTTAAGTAAGGTTAATAATAAGGTTTATTTTATATTGCTTAATAAATATGGTTTAAGAATATATATATATATAAGTTTAAAATACAATTTACATATGATATGTTAATTCATTTAATAATAGTAGTAATCTATAATCTCTTTTATAAATTATTTTAAATTGACAAATTTGTTACTTCTAAAACAATATTAATAATGTATTGTTTTGTTTATAGATATGAATATATTTGTAAGAAATTGAATGGTTATTTTCAATTTGAATGTGTTGTTTTAAATTTACTTTAAATTGGATTTTAAAATATAATTTACATTTGAATTTAAAATTAATTTGAAATTCAAAAGAGGTAATATTTAAATAGTTTTGGATTTGTATAAATATATGGATAAGCTTTTATTTATATATAATTAGTTTTATTTTCTTTTAAGTAACTTATATATATATATATAAATAAGCATTTATAAATTAAGAAAAGGCTTTTATTTACATTTAAATAAATATGAATTACTTAGAAGACAAGTGTAATTATATAAGGCTATATAGTAACAAGTGTACACTAATTAACAATGTAAATGACAAATGTCAAGTTTTTAAATCTTTGGTTTTCTTTTATTTTTATTAAACCACAAATTAACTTATATAAACATATGTTCTTATCTTCATTTTTTTTCCTATCTCATTCTTTTCAAAACTTAAGAAAGAAACTTTCAGCCTGAAAATTTAAACAAATCTCTCAAAACAAATCTGATAATCAACTCCTTAAAATCAAAACAAAGCCTGTAACTAAAATCTACAAACCTGTAATCAATCCTCTGTAAAGCTTCTTCTTCAAACCATAATTCATTTTCAAAACCAACAACCTGTAACCTCTCCTCAAACCAAAAATAAGATCTGTAATACATTGTGACGACCCGGCTTCCCACGCCTGGAAAATCGCATCGTTTTTAAGAAAAGAAAGAAAGGGGTGAGAAAGTAGAAAGGATAGAGAAGAAGAAGAAACAACCACAGAATCTCAACAGCGGAACGAATAAAATATAATATATCACATAATAGATTACATAATATCATATACATCAGAGTTATCCAGATAATACAACACATACTAGACAGTTATAAACACCTGTCTAGTTAATACAACTCACACATCACAGAGATACAACACAGCGGAACCAATATATATCTATACGCTGAAGCCTCCTGCTCCATTGCTCCTCCACAGTTCGTCAAAGCTAACCTGAATCCCTTGGCTACCCGTAAAAATTTGGGTACCCGAGAGTTTATGGAAAACATAAATAAACTTCGGGTCAGACATGGGTCTGGTATGAGTAAACGGTTAAAGTTGGTTAACTTTTAAAAACCTTTGAAAACAAAAGGTATCACGTAAGACATCCCACACATAAACATGGAAATGTTTTTACCTTACGCTAACCAAAACAGTTTAATAGGAAATTCAGTGATATTATAATAGGTCTAGGGTTTTCAAGTAAATAAGAAATAGCTGAAATTGTTACATGATTAAATTCCAGCATACATAGGTATACAATCAAATCCGATGACACTTATTGGATTTTGGATTCCATACAATGGCAGGGCTACTGGGGTACCGCCCGTCACAGTACGTGGCCTAGATCACCGTACCGAGAACCCAACCTAAGTTCCCTGCAACACAAGGCCGGAACATCCCTTACTGGATAATTCCCGCACAAGATACCCCACGGTTGTCATGATCAACCGCACACAAAGCCGAATAATAAGGGACATCTAGACAGGGGTAATCTCGTCCTACTTGGGTGCTACCCACTAACCTTGCTGCACCTCCCCTGTTTTAGCCATTCCCGGTTGATGAGGCTTGAGGTCACGATTACCTTTAGAGAACACATCTCTTAGAATGCTCATCGTCCACCTGACGATGTTCTGAAAGCATTCAATCCATACAAGTTCGTTCCGGGTTCGAACGAAACCGAAGGCATTATCTCGTTACACTCGTATTGGAATGACCCTCAGAGTTAACGACAATAACCCTTGCATTCTGAATCACCATCTCGAATCTATAAGTACTATCTTCGTCAAACTCATTACAGAATCACCCACAGAGTTATACTGACGTATAGTTCTTATACCTCGAGTCTTCACTTGCTCCATTTGAATATCACGACCTAACGTTATTTTGGATCGATGTGGTATTCGGGTCTCCAGACCTAGAATCCCGGTATACGGAAACCCGATCCCGGTCTCATCGAAATCCAAACCGTGTCTTTTAAGGCCAAGTTGTTTTAAAGTTAAAACAATTTAATTCAATTATCTATATACACACAGATAGATAAATCACAATATAACAATAGATATAACATCATCATCATAAACAGATAATCCATATTATCTACTCAAACAGATAGTCAATATCATCATACTTAACCAAGCATCCATAACACAATAGGTATATATCTGAGATCACAATCAATCATGGAAATCAATATCATCCATCATATATAAACAAAGATTAATAATCACCTCATTTATAATTAATTTAAAATGAATTAAATTAATTACAAATCTCTAATTAATTTAAAGTAAATTAAATTAATTACTCCATCAATATTAATCTTGCTTACATAACCATTAATTAATTACAAGTTAATTAATTAATCATTTCCTACTTTTCCATCTTAATTAACCATTTTAGATTAATTATCTCAAATTATATTTAAGTAATTATCCTCTAATTATTTTACAAATTAATTACTTCATACTAATTATAGAAAGTAACCTTTTAAATTACTAAAATTAATTCCATTTCTTCTTAATTAATTACTCTAATGAATTGCTTCATTTATTAATTATTCCCAAATAAATCCATTTTAACTTGCATCATTAATTACAATAATTAATGATCTCTAATTACATTTATTTCATTTAGTAATTTATCTCCAATTAAACAAAATGTTAATCACCTTGATTAACTCCATTCAGTAATTAACTACCTTTAATTACTTCAATTAATAATTTAATTACTCCATAATTAATTATTCTCTAATTAATCCCTTGATTAATTTATACAAAGTAATTATACTCAAATTACTTTCATTATTACATCATCACAATTAATTACTTCCTTAAGTAATTATACTTATCACATCAACAAATGGTTATTTAAATTAATTAAACTTAATTAATTAACTTAAACAATTCATATTAAACTTGATTTATTAAAATGAGAAATTAATTTCTTAATTACTTCCCTAAGTAAGTTATACTTATATAATTCACCATTTATTATCTTAAATTAATAAACCTAATAAATTATCAAATGATCATATTAATCCATTATTTTATAATACTAGTTAATAGCCTTCATTAATCATTAACACTTCTTAAATTTACTTAAAGTAATTAAATTAAGATTTATTATCTATTTACAATTACATTTCATCTTTAATAACTCATTAATAAATCCTTAATTATTTAATTAATTAAGTATTCAATATCACTTAATTAATTCTTGCTTACTTTATTAATTAATAACCATAGATTAAAATTCAACTCTTATTTAATTAATGATTCTTAATTATCCATTTATTCATCCTAAATTTATTATCTTAAACCTTAATTAACTAATTTAACTTTAAATTACTAAATTAACTAATTCAATCACTAATTAATCAAATTAGTAAATTACTCATTTTAATTTACTTAATAATTACAAATCTATAAATCTTCACTTGTTTAAAGGATAAAACATTATTCTCATTTCAAATACTAGATTCAAATAAATATAAGTTTCCATTTGAACATACTTAAAAATATATAACATTTTAAAGTTATTAAAATATTATTATTTTTTTTAAAAAACTTATATTTGTTTTTAAACTAGGGAAACAAAATTTAATTTGTGTTCACATTTCAATCTTGTTTTAACACCATTAAAATCCTGCTTCCAAATTACAACTCAAAAGCCTTACAGGCTTTAAATCTGGAACTCAAAACATAACCCCAGACATCCCAGCTTGCCCTTGAAACTCGCCATTTGCTTCGAGAAAAACTTCAGGAAACCCGAGCTTCCCCCGTGGAAACCCTACAATTAAACGAAGTAACACACCCACTACCTACTTCGTGTCTCCCTGCCCTCTGCTCCGAGTTTGGTACGAGAACTTCTCGAGTAAAACTCGAGTCCAATTTCCAGCTTTCATCCAAAAATACCCAGATACAAAATGCGCGGTGCACGTGCACCGTGGCTCCGGCCACTCTCCGATCACCACCAGTACGTCAACACTTCGCCCTCCAATCCCAGACATGACTACGATCGCCAAACCCATCACGGCCACTCGAAAACGAAATTCGAGTTCAAACTGAAACCTGGAACATCAACAGCTCGAACACACCAACCCTGGCAACGTGTCATTCTCCAACCTCCGACCACCTGACAGTCAACCCTTCCGGCCTCGTCTTCCCTTACGCGTCCACTTTCAATCCCCAGAAACTCGTCGAACTCGATCCACTACAGGAATCACGGCGTTCGATTCTTCCTAGCTCTATTTTCTAGGGTTAAAAATTTCAAACCACAACCGCTGACGCCACCGTTGCCGTGGTCACCTACGACCATTTTTCCCATCACCCCCATAGGCTTCTTCATCCACTCACGCAACCCCGACCACCCTCGACCTCGAGATCACCAGAAAATGCTCGAAACCATACTTCCAGACAAACCAAATTTTCTCAATCAATCTTACATTAAAAATGGTAATGTTGATTTTAAAAATCCTACTTTTTATATACGATTCTACTTATATAATCATATCAACAAATTACACATTTTTATGTTTTCACATTTTCGAGTTTCTCAGTGTTTTCATTTTCCAGTCAGTAGTTCTAGCTGTTATCCTTGCATCTCTTTTAAATGCTTAGTTAAGTTTTAAACAACATCTTTGTTTTTAAATACTTAAGTTCAAAAAGTTTGAATAAGTAATTTCCTTGAATATTGGTTCCAGTTTTAATATCTGTAATAAACAGAGATGATCTCTATAATTACCTAGTATTCACACAAGTGCCAGAGACCTTAAAACTATCATACCCACTTATTTCCAAATATATATTACAAATTTACATATGACATACCATATGAGTTACAACTAAATGCATTTCATGGTTACAGGTGGGAAACAGATGTTGAACTTAAATCAAGCTGTTTTAAACTACTGATATGCACACCTATGTATATTCACAAAGGCTTTCACAAACATATAAACATGAACAGTCATAAGCACAGAGATTCCATATTTATTTATTTAAATTTTCAATTTAAAAGTTTACTCACCTGAAAATTTTAAACAGAGCTTGTTCTTTTGTTTTCAAAAGGAAAAAGCTTGAAACTGGAAACTTGAAAACTTGTATATCTTTGTTGTTTTGATTTTTAAACTTTGAACTGGCTTTAAGACTTGAACCTGAACTGATCTGAAATCTTGTTATGGTGGAGATGCTTCCATTTTTAATTCGAAACTGAAGTGCTTTGGCTTCCATTTGATTTCAGGTGTCAGGTTATATTTGTTTAAGCTTTTTAAAACTGGAATTTCTAAGTCTTTTGGTATACGAAATAAGATGAGGTAGGTTGAACAATAACAGGTATATAATATTGTTTAAGTACACACAGTTCAGAGATATTTGTTTATTTTGGTGGCTGGAAGTAATTTTAAACAGGCTTTGTTTGCTAAGGTGGAAGAAAACATTAAATGTCATTGTACTTTTGTTTCCAGGCTTCTCTTTCAATCCAAGTCTCATGTGAAAAAAAATCTTTCATATGTTTATTTTTGTTTATCTTAGACTTAGCATATTTATCCCATTTCATTCGTATGTGTTGAAGTGGTCTCGGCCTGCCCATGTATTTTGTTAGAGTATAAAATTTTACTTAAGTTTTACTTTATATTTTAGTACTAGTGAGATCTCAATGCCTGCAAGTATGTTTACCTAAGTTTTAATTTAAAGTTTTGTTATGGTTATTGTTGTTGTTAGCTTGAATATTAATTTTAACCTTAGTATTTAATTCTACTCCTAACATAAGTGTATTTATTTTTTATTTCTAACATGAAGGTACTTACATTTTAAAAGATAAACAATCAATATATAATTCCCCATTATCATTTTATTTTATAATTACTTTAAATATTTACAAGGTATATTTTATCATCTATAATCTATAATTATTATATTTATTTTAGAGATTTACATAAATTTTAAAACCATAACTTCTTTTTAAAACATATATAACAATTTTCATTTAAAATAAAAATCTACTTATATCGACATCACATTATAAATAAAGCTCATTATTACATTAAAATAAATTTATAAATGAAATTATTACTTCATTTCTTATTTTTATAAAACAAGACAATTCTTTGTTTAATTTAAATCTAAGCTAAAATCATTTAAACAATTTTAACTTAAATCTTAAGTATATTCAAGCCATATGATTATTTATTTAAATATTGAATTAAATCAAATTTCCAAATTACCAAAAAGATTTGAGTTTGAAAACATATTCTTATTTATTAAAATTTAAAACAGACCTTAACTATTTACCATATATACAAATATATATATAAATAAATAGGAAATAATTTATTAGCTTTTAAAAGATAATTTATCAGTTAAATATTCATTTAAAAGAAAATTATCAAATCAATTCAAACTTATTAACAATTATCATCATATCAATTTAATATTTAATATAGATTATTAAATTGATATTGCTCGAAATTCCGGGATGTCACATTCCTCCCCTCTTAAAAGAATTTCGTCCCCGAAATTTAAAACAAAGGTAATTTAATAATCTCATTAATGATTTAATTTTAAAAAAACACAAGCATATATTATCAATATATACTAACAACCATAGCAATCAATCATCCAATCAAACAAATCTAACTATCCAGACAAAATACTGGATAGAATTTCCTCGAGTTTCCCCGAGTATAAATACCGGGTTACTCGCTCTATAGAATCCAAACAATCAATACTACTAAGCTACACACAACTAGATCTACAAACAAGATAGGATATCGGACTATAAACAAGTCTGACTCAACATCCAAAACTCCTGAACTGCTGGTTCTACAACCAGAGATAACTCATACACGTACTCCCTCAGAGACACGTGAAACACATCGAATCCCAGTTATCCAAACTGACAATCCACTCCTGAAGATCAAACACTTATCCAAAATCAAATCTCCGATTCTTATCCACCAAAATCCTTCGGACGATCCAGGGTCTCCTATATCCTTACTGATCAGCTTATCCTTCGCTGATGCCCTCCCGAAACATCCTGAACCAAAACAATCAACAAAATGATCTTTCCAAGATCAACCAAAACTCAGAACTCCATTCTATTCCAGAATCAAAAGACGGATCTCACTTCTCTTATCCAAAAGAGATAAAACAGATGCTCTCCAAATTGCTTCCGCTGCACAACTCTGATCCGAGCAGATGAAAATGCTGATGACGAACACAAGCACAAACTTCCACTGATACCAACTGTGACGGACCTAGGCTTTGCAACCGTCGGTCAGTAGCCACAACTGGTAAGCTTCTCAACCATTCCGAAAATATGGTTCAATAGATCCATAAAGAGAAAACTCAAAAGTTCCTCCAAAACCCGAGCTGCTTCACTAAACTCTCTCCAAAAACCATCCTACTACTAAGCGGAACCATCGGTACCACTCCTGGAATCCAGTCGATACCAAACTCAAACTCCCTGATGCTAACAAAATTCTGACTTCCTGAAGACATCCAGAAAAATTCCTGACATCCCAAGAGAACACTCTGCTGAACACAGCCACTACACCGAAGCAGATACACTTCTTAAAACTTGTTCCAAAGAAAACATCTTCGGAAACATCCATAGTCACCGTGTCTCATCACACAGCTACTAATCCCTGAGGTATAAAGATATCATCACTAGCTTCTGTCCAACCGACAGATCCAAACTCTAGCTCATCCAACTTACACTTCGAAGATGAACTCCAAACCTTAACAGGTTACCTTCAGAGATCGATGAAATCCTTACATCAACAAAGCTTACTCGAGAAAGACTGTAGACCCAATACCGTCTCGGTAGATACACTTCCAATCTCAACAAACTCCAACCATCGGTAGTCGTGTGACACACCACTACCCTATCTACCTTTAAAACTTATATTGGGAAACCCGAACAGGTAACCCAACAGACAGGTAGAAATAGATATATATATATATACATAGATAAAAATTACAAGTACGCTCTCTCAAGATAGACACCACTCCAGAGCCTAGGTATTCACTCAACCTATGCTCTGATACCACCTGTGACGACCCGGCTTCCCACGCCTGGAAAATCGCATCGTTTTTAAGAAAAGAAAGAAAGGGGTGAGAAAGTAGAAAAGATAGAGAAGAAGAAGAAACAACCACAGAATCTCAACAGCGGAACGAATAAAATATAATATATCACATAATAGATTACATAATATCATATACATCAGAGTTATCCAGATAATACAACACATACTAGACAGTTATAAACACCTGTCTAGTTAATACAACTCACACATCACAGAGATACAACACAGCGGAACCAATATATATCTATACGCTGAAGCCTCCTGCTCCATTGCTCCTCCACAGTTCGTCAAAGCTAACCTGAATCTCTTGGCTACCCGTAAAAATTTGGGTACCCGAGAGTTTATGGAAAACATAAATAAACTTCGGGTCAGACATGGGTCTGGTATGAGTAAACGGTTAAAGTTGGTTAACTTTTAAAAACCGTTGAAAACAAAAGGTATCACGTAAGACATCCCACACATAAACATGGAAATGTTTTTACCTTACGCTAACCAAAACAGTTTAATAGGAAATTCAGTGATATTATAATAGGTCTAGGGTTTTCAAGTAAATAAGAAATAGCTGAAATTGTTACATGATTAAATTCCAGCATACATAGGTATACAATCAAATCCGATGACACTTATTGGATTTTGGATTCCATACAATGGCAGGGCTACTGGGGTACGCCCGTCACGGTACGTGGCCTAGATCACCGTACCAAGAACCCAACCTAAGTTCCCTGCAACACAAGGCCGGGACATCCCTTACTGGATAATTCCCGCACAAGATACCCCACGGTTGTCATGATCAACCGCACACAAAGCCGAATAATAAGGGACATCTAGACAGGGGTAATCTCGTCCTACTTGGGTGCTACCCACTAACCTTGCTGCACCTCCCCTGTTTTAGCCATTCCCGGTTGATGAGGCTTGAGGTCACGATTACCTTTAGAGAACACATCTCTTAGAATGCTCATCGTCCACCTGACGATGTTCTGAAAGCATTCAATCCATACAAGTTCGTTCCGGGTTCGAACGAAACCGAAGGCATTATCTCGTTACACTCGTATTGGAATGACCCTCAGAGTTAACGACAATAACCCTTGCATTCTGAATCACCATCTCGAATCTATAAGTACTATCTTCGTCAAACTCATTACGGAATCACCCACAGAGTTATACTGACGTATAGTTCTTATACCTCGAGTCTTCACTTGCTCCATTTGAATATCACGACCTAACGTTATTTTGGATCGATGTGGTATTCGGGTCTCCAGACCTAGAATCCCGGTATACGGAAACCCGATCCCGGTCTCATCGAAATCCAAACCGTGTCTTTTAAGGCCAAGTTGTTTTAAAGTTAAAACAATTTAATTCAATTATCTATATACACACAGATAGATAAATCACAATATAACAATAGATATAACATCATCATCATAAACAGATAATCCATATTATCTACTCAAACAGATAGTCAATATCATCATACTTAACCAAGCATCCATAACACAATAGGTATATATCTGAGATCACAATCAATCATGGAAATCAATATCATCCATCATATATAAACAAAGATTAATAATCACCTCATTTATAATTAATTTAAAATGAATTAAATTAATTACAAATCTCTAATTAATTTAAAGTAAATTAAATTAATTACTCCATCAATATTAATCTTGCTTACATAACCATTAATTAATTACAAGTTAATTAATTAATCATTTCCTACTTTTCCATCTTAATTAACCATTTTAGATTAATTATCTCAAATTATATTTAAGTAATTATCCTCTAATTATTTTACAAATTAATTACTTCATACTAATTATAGAAAGTAACCTTTTAAATTACTAAAATTAATTCCATTTCTTCTTAATTAATTACTCTAATGAATTGCTTCATTTATTAATTATTCCCAAATAAATCCATTTTAACTTGCATCATTAATTACAATAATTAATGATCTCTAATTACATTTATTTCATTTAGTAATTTATCTCCAATTAAACAAAATGTTAATCACCTTGATTAACTCCATTCAGTAATTAACTACCTTTAATTACTTCAATTAATAATTTAATTACTCCATAATTAATTATTCTCTAATTAATCCCTTGATTAATTTATACAAAGTAATTATACTCAAATTACTTTCATTATTACATCATCACAATTAATTACTTCCTTAAGTAATTATACTTATCACATCAACAAATGGTTATTTAAATTAATTAAACTTAATTAATTAACTTAAACAATTCATATTAAACTTGATTTATTAAAATGAGAAATTAATTTCTTAATTACTTCCCTAAGTAAGTTATACTTATATAATTCACCATTTATTATCTTAAATTAATAAACCTAATAAATTATCAAATGATCATATTAATCCATTATTTTATAATACTAGTTAATAGCCTTCATTAATCATTAACACTTCTTAAATTTACTTAAAGTAATTAAATTAAGATTTATTATCTATTTACAATTACATTTCATCTTTAATAACTCATTAATAAATCCTTAATTATTTAATTAATTAAGTATTCAATATCACTTAATTAATTCTTGCTTACTTTATTAATTAATAACCATAGATTAAAATTCAACTCTTATTTAATTAATGATTCTTAATTATCCATTTATTCATCCTAAATTTATTATCTTAAACCTTAATTAACTAATTTAACTTTAAATTACTAAATTAACTAATTCAATCACTAATTAATCAAATTAGTAAATTACTCATTTTAATTTACTTAATAATTACAAATCTATAAATCTTCACTTGTTTAAAGGATAAAACATTATTCTCATTTCAAATACTAGATTCAAATAAATATAAGTTTCCATTTGAACATACTTAAAAATATATAACATTTTAAAGTTATTAAAATATTTTTTTTTTTTAAAAAACTTATATTTGTTTTTAAACTAGGGAAACAAAATTTAATTTGTGTTCACATTTCAATCTTGTTTTAACACCATTAAAATCCTGCTTCCAAATTACAACTCAAAAGCCTTACAGGCTTTAAATCTGGAACTCAAAACATAACCCCAGACATCCCAGCTTGCCCTTGAAACTCGCCATTTGCTTCGAGAAAAACTTCAGGAAACCCGAGCTTCCCCCGTGGAAACCCTACAATTAAACGAAGTAACACACCCACTACCTACTTCGTGTCTCCCTGCCCTCTGCTCCGAGTTTGGTACGAGAACTTCTCAAGTAAAACTCGAGTCCAATTTCCAGCTTTCATCCAAAAATACCCAGATACAAAATGCGCGGTGCACGTGCACCGTGGCTCCGGCCACTCTCCGATCACCACCAGTACGTCAACACTTCGCCCTCCAATCCCAGACATGACTGCGATCGCCAAACCCATCACGGCCACTCGAAAACGAAATTCGAGTTCAAACTGGAACCTGGAACATCAACAGCTCGAACACACCAACCCTGGCAACGTGTCGTTCGCCAACCTCCGACCACCTGACAGTCAACCCTTCCGGCCTCGTCTTCCCTTACGCGTCCACTTTCAATCCCCAGAAACTCGTCGAACTCGATCCACTATAGGAATCACGGCGTTCGATTCTTCCTAGCTCTATTTTCTAGGGTTAAAAATTTCAAACCACAACCGCTGACGCCACCGTTGCCGTGGTCACCTACGACCATTTTTCCCATCACCCCCATAGGCTTCTTCATCCACTCACGCAACCCCGACCACCCTCGACCTCGAGATCACCAGAAAATGCTCGAAACCATACTTCCAGACAAACCAAATTTTCTCAATCAATCTTACATTAAAAATGGTAATGTTGATTTTAAAAATCCTACTTTTTATATACGATTCTACTTATATAATCATATCAACAAATTACACATTTTTATTTTTTCACATTTTCGAGTTTCTCAGTGTTTTCATTTTCCAGTCAGTAGTTCTAGCTGTTATCCTTGCATCTCTTTTAAATGCTTAGTTAAGTTTTAAACAACATCTTTGTTTTTAAATACTTAAGTTCAAAAAGTTTGAATAAGTAATTTCCTTGAATATTGGTTCCAGTTTTAATATCTGTAATAAACAGAGATGATCTCTGTAATTACCTAGTATTCACACAAGTGCCAGAGACCTTAAAACTATCATACCCACTTATTGCCAAATATATATTACAAATTTACATATGACATACCATATGAGTTACAACTAAATGCATTTCATGGTTACAGGTGGGAAACAGATGTTGAACTTAAATCAAGCTGTTTTAAACTACTGATATGCACACCTATGTATATTCACAAAGGCTTTCACAAACATATAAACATGAACAGTCATAAGCACAGAGATTCCATATTTATTTATTTAAATTTTCAATTTAAAAGTTTACTCACCTGAAAATTTTAAACAGAGCTTGTTCTTTTGTTTTGAAAAGGAAAAAGCTTGAAACTGGAAACTTGAAAACTTGTATATCTTTGTTGTTTTGATCTTTAAACTTTGAACTGGCTTTAAGACTTGAACCTGAACTGATCTGAAATCTTGTTATGGTGGAGATGCTTCCATTTTTAATTCGAAACTGAAGTGCTTTGGCTTCCATTTGATTTCAGGTATCAGGTTATATTTGTTTAAGCTTTTTAAAACTGGAATTTCTAAGTCTTTTGGTATACGAAATAAGATGAGGTAGGTTGAACAATAACAGGTATACAATATTGTTTAAGTACACACAGTTCAGAGATATTTGTTTATTTTGGTGGCTGGAAGTAATTTTAAACAGGCTTTGTTTGCTAAGGTGGAAGAAAACATTAAATGTCATTGTACTTTTGTTTCCAGGCTTCTCTTTCAATCCAAGTCTCATGTGAAAAAAAATCTTTCAAATGTTTATTTTTGTTTATCTTAGACTTAGCATATTTATCCCATTTCATTCGTATGTGTTGAAGTGGTCTCGGCCTACCCATGTATTTTGTTAGAGTATAAAATTTTACTTAAGTTTTACTTTATATTTTAGTACTAGTGAGATCTCAATGCCTGCAAGTATGTTTACCTAAGTTTTAATTTAAAGTTTTGTTATGGTTATTGTTGTTGTTAGCTTGAATATTAATTTTAACCTTAGTATTTAATTCTACTCCTAACATAAGTGTATTTATTTTTTATTTCTAACATGAAGGTATTTACATTTTAAAAGATAAACAATCAATATATAATTCCCCATTATCATTTTATTTTATAATTACTTTAAATATTTACAAGGTATATTTTGTCATCTATAATCTATAATTATTATATTTATTTTAGAGATTTACATAAATTTTAAAACCATAACTTCTTTTTAAAACATATATAACAATTTTCATTTAAAATAAAAATCTACTTATATCGACATCACATTATAAATAAAGCTCATTATTACATTAAAATAAATTTATAAATGAAATTATTACTTCATTTCTTATTTTTATAAAACAAGACAATTCTTTGTTTAATTTAAATCTAAGCTAAAATCATTTAAACAATTTTAACTTAAATCTTAAGTATATTCAAGCCATATGATTATTTATTTAAATATTGAATTAAATCAAATTTCCAAATTACCAAAAAGATTTGAGTTTGAAAACATATTCTTATTTATTAAAATTTAAAACAGACCTTAACTATTTACCATATATACAAATATATATATAAATAAATAGGAAATAATTTATTAGCTTTTAAAAGATAATTTATCAGTTAAATATTCATTTAAAAGAAAATTATCAAATCAATTCAAACTTATTAACAATTATCATCATATCAATTTAATATTTAATATAGATTATTAAATTGATATTGCTCGAAATTCCGGGATGTCACATACATTTTCAATCTGGAAACAAAAGACTGCAAATTCTTTTTCAAATCTGCAAAACATCTTTCTCAAATACCCTGTTCTTCCTTTCAAAAATCTGGAAAACAACTCAAGCTGTCTGCCTTCATTTCTTTTCTGGAAGCAAGAAAAATCTGGAAATCAAAAGTATAGTCTGCATGCAACTGAGAAAATTTCAAACTAAAGCTAGAATTCAAGTTTTCAAAGCACATCGAATATTCAAGTTTAAAAGTTTTAAAAGAGCAAAGGCATCTCAGTTTAAAAGCATTTAAAGGATTTTCAAAGCAGGTTCAAATTTAAGATCTGTTCATCATTTTCTGGTGAGTAACTTACATTTTTAAAACTTAAGTATATGATATCTGTTGCATGCTATAAATTCTTGAATCTATAATATGCCTGCATGTTGTTTAATATGTTTGGAATGTATGTATATTTTTGTATATATGGATGTAAATTGGTGTGCATGTCTGTTATCTCTGTTTCCAGTTTTTTAAACTTAAGTTTTGATTGAAAATTCTGTATCTCTTAACTTAGTTAATATTATGATTTAAGTTATAAACAAATATTGTTTGTTTTATCATAGATTAGAGTTTAGGATTTAATTTAAGTTAAAACAAAACTTGAATGGCCAGGGAAAATCAAAAGAACAGAACAAGTTTTATATAAGTGGAAATTCAAATATGTTAATTTAATAATTCAGGATTATAAACTGAAGCTCTAGACTAAATTATGATTTTTAGAAGAGAAATCACAATTTTAAAGTTTATAAATAGTGAGATATTCTAGTATGAACGAAAATTGGGTTTCTGTTGATTTCTGGCGATCAAATGGATTGTGGATCTCGGGTTTGAAGCTAGAGCACGTTGGTAGGTCAGTGATCATGGGAAAAATCGTCAAGAGATTTTTAATTCACCGTAGTGGCCAAGGGAGGTAGAAGTAGGGTTTAACAACCCAGTTGGATCGATTTGTTTAATTAGGAAATTCGTCATCATCAAAGCATTTTAGGTGATCGGTCAGTGGGGATCAGGAGGGGGAGACTTTGGCGAATGCGTGGACGCGATGAGGTGGATGCAGATGACTGGGATCGTCGGCGGCAGGGTGATTTCCTTTGTTGGGTTTAGTTCTAGTTTTTGCTGGTAGGCTCGATTTTGTTTTGTTATGGTTATTGGCAATTGGGAAGGTCAGTTCGTCTGAGGAGGCAATCGGCGACTTGGCGAAGGTCGTGGTGACGACTGATGGTGGCCGGAGCTGTCGTACACGTGCACGGTGTACATTCGTTTCTGTTGTAGTTCGATAGTTTTGGGAAGAAAGGATGAGCTGGGTCGTGACTCGAAGTCGAAGCGTGTTTGTCTCGAGTATTAGATCGAGTTGCCTCAGGTTACGCTCGAGTAAGTGAGAGTGTTGTCTGGGTTTTTAAGAGGGGAAGGCTATACCAGTTTTAAGGTAAGTAAAACCATTTTTAAAGTAAGTAAACCCATTTTTTAAAGTATGTAAATGAATTTGGTTTTATAAGATAAGTTTTTCTTTAACATTTGATTTAAAAGTCTTTAATTGGTTAAATTTTTAATCTTTAAATTGAAATGAAATTTAAAGGTAAAATTTAAAAGCAAAAGGTTTCAATGTATTTGAAAATGATAATTAAGTCATTTATAAGAAATGATTTATCTTAAATATAATTAGGAATTAATGAGTTGATTCATTAAACCAATAAGGTAATAAAGGATAAATTTAATAATTTAAGTAATTAATGATTTAGTGTTAATTAATTAAATAATTAGGATTATAAGTTAATTAATTAAGGTTAATTAATTTGGATTAAGAATCATTTATTTAGATAAGAATATATTTTTAATAAATGATTAGCAATTTATTAATCAAGTGATTTAAATATTTATTAAGCAATTAATTTAGTAATTATAAATTAATTAATTGGTAATTAAGAATTTATTAATTTGTAATTAATAAATAGTTGATTAAGGCTTAATTACTTTGAGAAAATAATTAAAGGATTGTTAATAATTAATGAGAGATCATTAATTAGGGATTATTAAATAATTGATTAATATGATTAATTTTAATAATCAATTAGATTTATTAATCAAAATGAAATTGGTTAAGTAGAATTACTTAAATGTAATTAATGAAGTGTAATTACTTAGGAAGTAATTAAAGGTAATTACTGGATGTAATTAATTAAAGTAAATTTAATAATGAAAGTAATTTGAGTTAATTACTTTGAATAATTAATCAAAGGATTAATTAAAGGATAATTAATTAAGGAGTAATTAATTTATGAAGTGTAGTAATTAAGAGTAGTTAATTACTAAATGAGATTAATCAAAGGTGATTAATAAATGTGACTAATTAATTATTAATTTAAATAAGATAATTAATTACGAATAATTAAGGATCATTAATTAATATAATTAATGATGTAATTAAGAATTGATTAATTAAGATTAATTAATAAATAATAAGTGATTAAAGTAATTATTTAATTGTAATTAATTAATGATTAATGTAATTAAATATAGTTAATTAATTAATGAAGTAATTTAAGATTAATTACTGAAATGGTTTAAGATAATTAATTTGTGAAATTAATTAGGGATTAATTATTTAAAGTAATTAAAGTATAATTAATCAGGAATGATTAATTAAGATGGATATTTAGAGTAATGATTAATTAATTGGTTTAATTAATAATTAAGTAAGCAGGATTTATAGAATGAAGTAATTAGTTTAATTCACTTTAAATTAATTAGAGATGATAAATCATTACTTAAGAATGGATTAATGATATTGAATGCTTTGCATTGTTGATATCTCTGATAAGAGATGTGCTGATCTATGATATAGATGTTTGGTTGGATTGAAATGATAATATGAATTATTTGTTTGGATGATAATATGGATTATCTATTGTAAATTATCTATCTGTGTGTAGTATAGATAAGAATTGAATTGTTTTAACCTTAAAACAACTTGGCCCTTAAAAGATACGTTTTGGATTTCGATGAGACCGGGATCGGGTTTCCGTATACCGGAATTCCAGGTCTGGAGACCCGAATACCACATCGATCCAAATTTACGATAGGTCGTGAATCTCAAGTGAAGATGAAGATTCAGAGTGCAAGGGTTATTGTCGTTAACTCTGAGGGTGATTCCAAAACGAGTGTAACGAGATAATGCCTTCGGTTTCGTTCGAACCCGGAACGAACTTGTATGGATTGAATGCTTTCAACACATCGTCAGGCGGACGATGAGCATTCTAAGTGATATGTTCTGATTAAAGGTAATCGTAACCTCAAGCCTCATCAACCGGGAATGGCTAAAACAGGGGAGGTGCAGCAAGGCTTCGTGGGTAGCACCCACTGAGAGCAAGATAGATCCCTGTCTAGAGGTCCCTTTTCTTTTTATTCGGCTTAGTGTGTGGTTGGTCGCGCCAACTATGGGGTTATCTTGTTCGGAATTATCCAGTAAGGGATGGTTCCGGCTTTGTGTTGCAGGGGAGCGGGCGTACTCCTCGGTACGGTGATCTAGGCCACGTACTGTGACGGGCGGTACCCCAGTAGCCCTGCCATTGTATGGAATCCAAACTCCAATAAGTGCCGTACGTATTAGTTGTGCCCAACTATGTTGGAATGTGAGATGTAAGCATTTCAGCTATTTCTATATTTTACTTGAAAACCCTAGACCCTATTATAATAAAATCAGATTTCCTATCAAATGTTTTGGTTAGCGTAAGGTAAAAACTTACCCATGTTTATTTGTGGGGAGTCTTACGTGATACCTTTTCTTTCTAAAGGTTTTGAAGTTAAGCAAGTTTAACCTGTTACTCACACCAGACCCATGTCTGACCCAAGTGTTTATTTCTGTTTTATAAACTCTTGGGTACTCAAATTTTTACGAGTAGCCAAGGGATTCAGGTTTAGCTTTGACGAATATTCTGGAGGAGCAATGGAGCAGGAGGCTTCGGTGTTCGTAGATATAGTATTCCGCTGTGTTGATATCTGTGATAGTGTCTTGTCTTGTATTTGAGTTGTAATGTCTAGACAGATGTTTATAACTGTCTAGTAAGTGATGTATATGCTGTGTAACTCTGTAAATTGTTGTATATTATGTAATAGTTTATGTTATTAATATAATTTATTCGTTCCGCTGTGAGATCGTTGTTGTTGTTTCTTTCTTTCTTCTCTTCTTTTCTATTTTCTACCCCTTTCTTTCTTATTGTCGATGCGTCCTTATGTGGAAAAAGGGTGGGCCGTCACATTTGGTATCAGAGCATAGGTTGAGCGAATGCCTAAGCTTTTGGTTAAGTGAATATCAGAACACTAGGTTGAGTGAATACCTAGGTTCGGAAGGGTTGTTCATTAGAGATAGGATCTGTAGCAACCTGTTTGAGTGTATATATATATATGAGAGCGCGTATTTGTTAGTTATATAAAATGATTTTATATTGTGTTAATTGATCGGTTGAGTGGTATATGGATTCTGGTCAATACGAGTAGCTAACGTTATTGATAGGGATCTCTAAACACTTGGACCAGGCCAACGGACACAATATTGTTTTAAAAAGGTAGATGAAATAATTTTACCCAGATATAATTTCTATATAAAAAAGTATCATTTTAAATGTATATGGTATTTGTAAAGATTGGTTGAGATGATAATAATTTATCATCTAGGATTATGAGTCTGAGTGTTGAGGTTGGAAGTGTATCTGTCGAGACTGTAGACCTAATACTGTCTCGAGTGAACTTTGCAATTGTAAGGATTTCACAATCTCTGAAGAAAACCTGTTAAGGTTCGGAGTTTATCTTTGAAGTTGGATGAGTAGAGTTGGATCTGTCGGATAGGCAGAAGTTAATGTTGGTAACTTCAGGAAGAAGTAACTGTGTGATGAGATGCAGTGACTATGGATGTTCCCGAAGATGTTTTCTTTGGAACAAGTTAATGAAGTATGTCTGCTTCGGTGTTGTGGCTGAGTTCAGCATGGTGTTTCTGTTTGGTTTGAGGTTCGAGTTTCTCGAAGAGCTTTGGATAGGGAAATCTTTGGCATCGGTGGCAGCGTTGCAGCTCGGAGTATTCTGTATGTTGGAAGGAAGTGTCTGGCTGAGCAGTTTTCTGAAGGAGAAGTTCAGAAGCAGTAGAGTGTATCCATTTCTTCGATGGATTGGCTAGATAAGCGTAAGTTGTTCTGATTGGTAAAGAGAGAACATTTTCTTTTCATTTTGGCTGGGTTGATCGCAAAAGTGACTTGCGATAGTTTGAGTATTCTTTTGAGTTATCTGAGATTTTCTGGGATGTGTTGTCCAGTTTGTGCTTGTGTTCTTCATCAGCATTTTTATCTACTCCAGATCAGAGTGTTGTAGCGGAAGCAGTTTGGCGAGTGCTCCTGTTTGTCTTTTCCAGATAGGAGAAGTTAGTTCAGTCTACTGATGGTAGTAGAGTTGTGTTTTGGATTGGGTAGATCTTGAGAGGATCATTGGTTGAGTTATTTTTTGGTCCTGTTTGTTTCTAGAAGCATCGGCGAAGGTTGAGTTGATCAGGAAGGATTTGTAGGTAGCCCGAGATCGTCTGAAGATTTTGTGGATAAGAGGCGGAGGAATTTGGAATTCGAAGTTGGAGACTTCGTTGTTGTGAAGTTTTCTCTGGTTAAAGGGAGCTATAAGATTGGGTAAGTCTGGAAGTTAGCTCCGAGTTGTTTTGGATCTTTTCTGTGATCTAATTTGGATAAGTACTTTGATCTACAGGGTTGAATTGTCAGTTTGGATAACTAGAATTCAATGTATTTTACGTATCTCTGAGGGAGTACGTGTTTGATCTATCTCTGGTTTTGGAACCAGCAGTTCTGGAGGAATTGGTTGTTGAGTCAGACTCGTCTGTAGTCTGATATTCTGTTTAGTTTTGTAGATCTAGATGAGTAGGAGCTCTATAGCTTAGTAGTATTGGTTGTTTGGATTGTTTGTAGAGCGAGTATCCCGGTATATATATACTTGGGGAAACTCGAGGAAATTCTATTCAGAATTTTTCGCTGGATAGTTAGAATTGTTTGTTTGGATGATTGGTTGCTATGATTGTTAGCATATGGATGATAATACATCCTTGTGATTTAAAAAGATTATTAAATTACCTTTGTTTTAAATTTCGGGGACGAAATTATTTTAAGGGGGAAGGAATGTAATATCCCGGAAATTTGGGGCAATATCAATTTAATAATCTGTTTAAATAATTAAATTGATTTGATAATTTTTGATAATAAAATTTGAATTGGTTTAATAATCTAATTAAATAAATATTTAATTAGTGAATTTTACTAATAAAATGATTTCTATTTATAATGTGTATATATATGTGTGTATATATTCTAAATAGATAAGCTTTGGTTTGAAATTTAATAAATAAATAAAATATTGTTTTTAAATTTCTAATATATATATTTTGATAGTTTGGAAATTATGATTTATTTAATATTAAGCTTTTCAAAGCTATTTAAACAAATAACTATATGGTTTTAAGTAAGGTTAATAATAAGGTTTATTTTATATTGCTTAATAAATATGGTTTAAGAATATATATATATATAAGTTTAAAATACAATTTACATATGATATGTTAATTCATTTAATAATAGTAGTAATCTATAATCTCTTTTATAAATTATTTTAAATTGACAAATTTGTTACTTCTAAAACAATATTAATAATGTATTGTTTTGTTTATAGATATGAATATATTTGTAAGAAATTGAATGGTTATTTTCAATTTGAATGTGTTGTTTTAAATTTACTTTAAATTGGATTTTAAAATATAATTTACATTTGAATTTAAAATTAATTTGAAATTCAAAAGAGGTAATATTTAAATAGTTTTGGATTTGTATAAATATATGGATAAGCTTTTATTTATATATAATTAGTTTTATTTTCTTTTAAGTAACTTGTATATATATATAAATAAGCATTTATAAATTAAGAAAAGGCTTTTATTTATATTTAAATAAATATGAATTACTTAGAAGACAAGTGTAATTATATAAGGCTATATAGTAACAAGTGTACACTAATTAACAATGTAAATGACAAATGTCAAGTTTTTAAATTTTTGGTTTTCTTTTATTTTTATTAAACCACAAATTAACTTATATAAACATATGTTCTTATCTTCATTTTTTTTTCCTATCTCATTCTTTTCAAAACTTAAGAAAGAAACTTTCAGCCTGAAAATTTAAACAAATCTCTCAAAACAAATCTGATAATCAACTCCTTAAAATCAAAACAAAGCCTGTAATTAAAATCTACAAACCTGTAATCAATCCTCTGTAAAGCTTCTTCTTCAAACCATAATTCATTTTCAAAACCAACAACCTGTAACCTCTCCTCAAACCAAAAATAAGATCTGTAATACATTTTCAATCTGGAAACAAAAGACTGCAAATTCTTTTTCAAATCTGCAAAACATCTTTCTCAAATACCCTGTTCTTCCTTTCAAAAATCTGGAAAACAACTCAAGCTGTCTGCCTTCATTTCTTTTCTAGAAGCAAGAAAAATCTGGAAATCAAACGTATAGTCTGCATGCAATTGAGAAAATTTCAATCTAAAGCTAGAATTCAAGTTTTCAAAGCACATCGAATATTCAAGTTTAAAAGTTTTAAAAGAGCAAAGGCATCTCAGTTTAAAAGCATTTAAAGGATTTTCAAAGCAGGTTCAAATTTAAGATCTGTTCATCATTTTCTGGTGAGTAACTTACATTTTTAAAACTTAAGTATATGATATATGTTGCATGCTATAAATTCTTGAATCTATAATATGCCTGCATGTTGTTTAATATGTTTGGAATGTATGTATATTTTTGTATATATGGATGTAAATTGGTGTGCATGTCTGTTATCTCTGTTTCCAGTTTTTTAAACTTAAGTTTTGATTGAAAATTCTGTATCTCTTAACTTAGTTAATATTATGATTTAAGTTATAAACAAATATTGTTTGTTTTATCATAGATTAGAGTTTAGGATTTAATTTAAGTTAAAACAAAACTTGAATGGCCAGGGAAAATCAAAAGAACAGAACAAGTTTTATATAAGTGGAAATTCAAATATGTTAATTTAATAATTCAGGATTATAAACTGAAGCTCTAGACTAAATTATGATTTTTAGAAGAGAAATCACAATTTTAAAGTTTATAAATAGTGAGATATTCTAGTATGAACGAAAATTGGGTTTCTGTTGATTTCTGGCGATCAAATGGATTGTGGATCTCGGGGTTGAAGCTAGAGCACGTTGGTAGGTCAGTGATCATGGGAAAAATGGTCAGGAGATTTTTAATTCACCGTAGTGGCCAAGGGAGGTAGAAGTAGGGTTTAACAACCCAGTTGGGTCGATTTGTTTAATTAGGAAATTCGTCATCATCAAAGCATTTTAGGTGATCGGTCAGTGGGGATCAGGAGGGGGAGACTTTGGCGAATGCGTGGACGCGATGAGGTGGATGCAGATGACTGGGATCGTCGGCGGCAGGGTGATTTCCTTTGTTGGGTTTAGTTCTAGTTTTTGCTGGTAGGCTCGATTTTGTTTTGTTATGGTTATTGGCAATTGGGAAGGTCAGTTCGTCTTAGGAGGCAATCGGCGACTTGGCGAAGGTCGTGGTGACGACTGATGGTGGCCGGAGCTGTCGTACACGTGCACGGTGTACATTCGTTTCTGCTGTAGTTCGATAGTTTTGGGAAGAAAGGATGAGCTGGGTCGTGACTCGAAGTCGAAGCGTGTTTGTCTCGAGTATTAAATCGAGTTGCCTCAGGTTACGCTCGAGTAAGTGAGAGTGTTGTCTGGGTTTTTAAGAGGGGAAGGCTATACCAGTTTTAAGGTAAGTAAAACCATTTTTAAAGTAAGTAAACCCATTTTTTAAAGTATGTAAATGAATTTGGTTTTATAAGATAAGTTTTTCTTTAACATTTGATTTAAAAGTCTTTAATTGGTTAAATTTTTAATCTTTAAATTGAAATGAAATTTAAAGGAAAAATTTAAAAGCAAAAGGTTTCAATGTATTTGAAAATGATAATTAAGTCATTTATAAGAAATGATTTATCTTAAATATAATTAGGAATTAATGAGTTGATTCATTAAACCAATAAGGTAATAAAGGATAAATTTAATAATTTAAGTAATTAATGATTTAGTGTTAATTAATTAAATAATTAGGATTATAAGTTAATTAATTAAGGTTAATTAATTTGGATTAAGAATCATTTATTTAGATAAGAATATATTTTTAATAAATGATTAGCAATTTATTAATCAAGTGATTTAAATATTTATTAAGCAATTAATTTAGTAATTATAAATTAATTAATTGGTAATTAAGAATTTATTAATTTGTAATTAATAAATAGTTGATTAAGGCTTAATTACTTTGAGAAAATAATTAAAGGATTGTTAATAATTAATGAGAGATCATTAATTAGGGATTATTAAATAATTGATTAATATGATTAATTTTAATAATCAATTAGATTTATTAATCAAAATGAAATTGGTTAAGTAGAATTACTTAAATGTAATTAATGAAGTGTAATTACTTAGGAAGTAATTAAAGGTAATTACTGGATGTAATTAATTAAAGTAAATTTAATAATGAAAGTAATTTGAGTTAATTACTTTGAATAATTAATCAAAGGATTAATTAAAGGATAATTAATTAAGGAGTAATTAATTTATGAAGTGTAGTAATTAAGAGTAGTTAATTACTAAATGAGATTAATCAAAGGTGATTAATAAATGTGACTAATTAATTATTAATTTAAATAAGATAATTAATTAAGAATAATTAAGGATCATTAATTAATATAATTAATGATGTAATTAAGAATTGATTAATTAAGATTAATTAATAAATAATAAGTGATTAAAGTAATTAATTAATTGTAATTAATTAAGGATTAATGTAATTAAATATAGTTAATTAATTAATGAAGTAATTTAAGATTAATTACTGAAATGGTTTAAGATAATTAATTTGTGAAATTAATTAGGGATTAATTATTTAAAGTAATTAAAGTATAATTAATCAGGAATGATTAATTAAGATGGATATTTAGAGTAATGATTCATTAATTGGTTTAATTAATAATTAAGTAAGCAGGATTTATAGAATGAAGTAATTAGTTTAATTCACTTTAAATTAATTAGAGATGATAAATCATTACTTAAGAATGGATGAATGATATTGAATGCTTTGCATTGTTGATATCTCTGATAAGAGATGTGCTGATCTATGATATAGATGTTTGGTTGGATTGAAATGATAATATGAATTATCTGTTTGGATGATAATATGGATTATCTATTGTAAATTATCTATCTGTGTGTAGTATAGATAAGAATTGAATTGTTTTAACCTTAAAACAACTTGGCCCTTAAAAGATACGTTTTGGATTTCGATGAGACCGGGATCGGGTTTCCGTATACCGGAATTCCAGGTCTGGAGACCCGAATACCACATCGATCCAAATTTACGATAGGTCGTGAATCTCAAGTGAAGATGAAGATTCAGAGTGCAAGGGTTATTGTCGTTAACTCTGAGGGTGATTCCAAAACGAGTGTAACGAGATAATGCCTTCGGTTTCGTTCGAACCCGGAACGAACTTGTATGGATTGAATGCTTTCAGCACATCGTCAGGCGGACGATGAGCATTCTAAGTGATATGTTCTGATTAAAGGTAATCGTAACCTCAAGCCTCATCAACCGAGAATGGCTAAAACAGGGGAGGTGCAGCAAGGCTTCGTGGGTAGCACCCACTGAGAGCAAGATAGATCCCTGTCTAGAGGTCCCTTTTCTTTTTATTCGGCTTAGTGTGTGGTTGGTCGCGCCAACTATGGGGTTATCTTGTTCAGAATTATCCAGTAAGGGATGGTTCCAGCTTTGTGTTGCAGGGGAGCGGGCGTACTCCTCGGTACGGTGATCTAGGCCACGTACTGTGACGGGCGGTACCCCAGTAGCCCTGCCATTGTATGGAATCCAAACTCCAATAAGTGCCGTACGTATTAGTTGTGCCCAACTATGGTGGAATGTGAGATGTAAGCATTTCAGCTATTTCTATATTTTACTTGAAAACCCTAGACCCTATTATAATAAAATCAGATTTCCTATCAAATGTTTTGGTTAGCGTAAGGTAAAAACTTACCCATGTTTATTTGTGGGGAGTCTTACGTGATACCTTTTCTTTCTAAAGGTTTTGAAGTTAAGCAAGTTTAACCTGTTACTCACACCAGACCCATGTCTGACCCAAGTGTTTATTTCTGTTTTATAAACTCTTGGGTACTCAAATTTTTACGAGTAGCCAAGGGATTCAGGTTTAGCTTTGACGAATATTCTGGAGGAGCAATGGAGCAGGAGGCTTCGGCGTTCGTAGATATAGTATTCCGCTGTGTTGATATCTTTGATAGTGTCTTGTCTTGTATTTGAGTTGTAATGTCTAGACAGATGTTTATAACTGTCTAGTAAGTGATGTATATGCTGTGTAACTCTGTAAATTGTTGTATACTATGTAATAGTTTATGTTATTAATATAATTTATTCGTTCCGCTGTGAGATCGTTGTTGTTGTTTCTTTCTTTCTTCTCTTCTTTTCTATTTTCTACCCCTTTCTTTCTTATTGTCGATGCGTCCTTATGTGGAAAAAGGGCGGGCCGTCACAACACAAATCAAGATTGATACCTTAAACATGTTTATTTTCCTTTCATATTTCGTTTATATGTCCAAAATACCTTGAATAGACATAAGGTTCAATAAATTTATTTTTTTACCGAATATTTTATTTTATACGAATTTATTATGTTAAATACATTTAAAATTCATAATTAATTATCAATTCGTTAAAGAATTATTGTATAACGAATAAAAATAACATTTTTAATAGTTAGAAACAAAAGTTGGTTATTGTAAACTTTTTAAAAAATTTATAGCAAATTAATTTGTGATAATAAATTAAGTTAAACCAAAATTTATTTTAAATAGAGTGAAATTTTAATTAAATTTCTAAAGTTACCATCGGAAGCCATCGCTAAACGAAGCCGTTGATGGTGGTTGAAAACCATCGGAAAGTCACGATTATAGCTTCTGCCGAGGCTGATCTCCTTTATTATTTTAAATCCCCTAAACCTAAAATTTTCCCCCACACCCAACCTCCGTCGCCAACCGCCGCCCCCCATCAGCTTCTATCATAATCTTCATCACTTTGCAATCTCCAACCATCTACGCCTTCAGTTCATCAAAAATTAGGTATATTCTTCCCTTAAACTAATTAATCCGAATTATGATAAAATTGGTTTTAAATTATGCTTATTTGTTAATAATAGCTCGTTGGTTGGTTTTAATTATATATTGGTTGATTGAGAAATGTTAGTTAGGGGATTAATGCTTAAATCTGATAATTAATGTATAATTAGTGCTAATTTGTGTTGATTAGTGTATGTGTGTGTTAGTGTAACATAATTTAGTGTTAATTAGTGTATGTGTTAGCTAAAGTGTCGACAAAAACAATTTACTTACATAATCCCTTTGTTAGTTTATACCCTTAATTATTATAAATTTAGTTTATGTGTATCTGATAACATATATAAATAAATTAGAATATAATGTTAATTTTTTATTACTGTGTAATAAATTGAAATTAGTGTTAGCTAAAATGTAGAAAAAAACAACTTTATATTAGTTTTTAATTGTTAAGAAAGTTAAATAATGAATTAGTGTATAATGTTAACATAAACAAATTAGTGTGTAATGTGCTTTATTTCTAAAATCTCTTAGATTTATTGGCCTCGTTTGACAAGTATTGTATATGATCGTTATATGAATATTCGTTTTCTCTACAAAACGGACATCAGTATTCATCTGATATAGTATTTGTCAGATTTGTCCCTTTATTAGACAAGTTCCAAACATAATATAATAATTACATTTCGTAAATCATTTCATCTTAAATGATTCAAAAAATTTCGACAACATTTCCTTTTTGTTCCATGTGTATGTGAATTTGTGTACGATACGGGGAACAAAGGGAAAGTGGCGTCGAATTTTTTTAAATCATTTAAGATGAAATGATTTGCAAAATATAATTATTATATTTTGTTTGTAATGGGAAGTGGGATGACCGACAATCAATAGTTAAAAATAATAATGTGAAAATGTAACATTATAATTTATAGTTTGTTAAAATTGAAGATAAGGTTTTATAAAAAAAGTAAAAAGAATAAAATATGGTATAATTAATAAAACAGTAAAATGTATGAACGAAATGAAAATTGAAATGCCAATCTAAAAAATCACAATTTTTCAAATCTTATTATAATTTTTTAAATTTCTATCATATTTTTTGAAATAGGAAAAAATGATTAATTATTTTGTCGATCGGAAGAGCTGGATGTATCAACAAAAGGGAATGAAAAGCTCAATAATTGAGCATTTTTATAATGATGTACATGAATTTATTAAATTTGCTAAAACTAATAATGGAAACGACAAATATTAACCCAAAAAATGGATCAACACCCTGGATCAAGTGTGAAAGCAATAGTGTAGATAATCGGCAATACAAACCTTAGATAAACAACAACAAAAATAGCAGAAGTAAGAAAAGAGACACGGGATTTTTATAGTGGTTTGGCTGACTCTAGCCTACGTCCACTTTAATCAATCTTTACTATGATTATACTTGTTGAATCTCTCCGGACATCAACTAGTTAGTTCTCATATCTAAGTTACAATGAGTTAGAAAAGTCACATGTACAAGGGTTGACTGGAGAATTACAGTAAAACCCTTAATGACTGTTGTGAGGGAGAAGAAAGTTGAAGAAGTTAAGGAATTCCAGTAGAGTAATGGCAGCTCTCTCTCCGGAAAAGATCCATCTCTAGTTGTAGGTAGGTGAGTGTTTATAAGGAAGTTCAGTGAGTATTGGCCAGAAGTCCAGGTGCAGAAGAGCCCAGTTGTTATGCCAAGTCATCACCAAAAATCTCAAATCAATCTGAGTCATTTCTATGGATCACCAGCTATCCATAGTGGATGGATCGCTAGCTATCCATCAGATTTGCATATTTTTCTACCGGAAGCCTTTACTTAGTGCTACGAAGGAGCTCGAAAAGTTTGAGGGCGATCCGACCTATCCTGATGGATCGTTAGCTATCCATAGGGGATGGATCGCTAGCTATCCATCCACTTAGCATATTTTTGAGTGATCTTTGTTTGGTTGTCTTCATATCTTCTATTTAAGTGTCTTGTCCAAATATCAAGTCGTTTGGAGTTAGTTTGATCATCCGTCTTCATGGGTCATCAGGTCTAGAAGAATGATCCATATCCCACTCAAATATTAACAAAATCGAACGAAACTTTGTAGGAACACTCTAGAGGGTGTTAGGACCCACTATAAAAATTTGAGGTGGTGGGGCCCACTCTAGATGGGTCGCTAGTGATCCATCTAGATGGATCACTAGCGACCCATAAAATCAACTCTAAATGACTTCATTTTTTTGCGAGCCTTCTTCTATGTTTTCTAAATGCTCTCCTATAATTTCAAGTCAATCCAACTTCGTATGAGTTCTGTAGGTCCATTTTAAGTTAGCTACTTTTGGTTAAACAACTTGAATCCGGTGAGTCTTCGCTTCTCGAGCTAGATTGTTTGGCATGCTATGAAACTTGGTAAGCGTCTCTAGGAACATATTAGATCATGATTTAAGAGGACAGGAGGATCCACAGGTAAGCTTTATGGATCACTAGAGATCCATAGGTGATGGATCGCTAGCGATCCACCGCCTTAGCTTATTTTGGCATTTTTCTTCTTTGGTCTTTCTCTTCTTTTCCTTCTGGTCTTCTTGGTCGATCCTCGAGATATTTTGACTTGTTGTAGATGTTCTAGCTCCCTTTGAATTCTATTGGATTAAAAACCCAATTAACACTTGCCCCCCAAAGTACGCCTTTTTAATGAAAGGTGTGATTTGCTCCAGAACAAGTTCCAATAACAAGTCTCTAACATTGAGCTTTCCAGCGGCTTTAGCCTTGGCAAATCGTCTAGTTCCTTTAGATTCTTTGGTCAATTACAAGTTGCTCCAAACCTGTTATATCATAGGACTCTAACTCTGCTTAGGTGTAATCTATACATCATTCCAATTTCATTCGGAGTTATTACATTACATATCTCTAATTAAATCACATGTTTCCAATTACATCACATATCTTCATTTACATCACACATCTCTAATTGTCCTATGTTGTTTCGGGATTTACATCACTATCAATTTTTGCTTCTCATTCAGAGTTGTCACATCATATATCAAAATCACATCATATATCAGAATCACATCATATATCATATCATCATATGTTCATCCAGCATTTATTAGTTTTATTCTATTTATAAGGCATTCAAATCCTTTTGTTAAATCAAATTTCTTTTAAGGCTCGATCTCTGATCGTTTAAGTTCAATGCGCGATCTCTCCGGATCGTTTAATGTTTTAAGTTAAGGGGACGATATCTCTGGATCATTTGTTTGTTAAGTTAAGGGGGATTAAGTAAGCCCATCCGCTCACTCTCCGGTGAGGGGACTTACTTCTTGCACTCTGGTCCCGTCTCTCCGATGGGACTCTATGGCGATTAATATCGTATAAGTCCATCCACTTGCTCTCTGGCAAGGGGACTTGCACCTTGCACTCCGGTCCCATGGCGGGACTCTAAGGCGGTCAATATTAGTCATCACAATCAATGTGGATTTTCCAAAATTCAAATGTTCAAATAAAAACAAATAAGCAGAAATCAAACAAGCAAGAATCAAAACAAGCAGAAATCCTAAATGTTCACCTGGGAGATCCGACTCAAAACATGCCTAGAGACCAACCTGAGTCTCGTATACGTGTAAGCGGTCCGAGGTCATTATTGTCCTAAATAGTCATCTCAGGCATCCAACTCAGAGCGTGCCTAGGGATCGTTCAGGATCCCATACACGTATAAGCGACCTGAGATTATTATTGTCCTAAATAGTCATTTCAGGCATCTGACATAGAGCGTGCCTAGGGACCGTTCGGGATCCCATACATGTGTAAGTGGTCTGAGATTATTAAGGGTAGAAAAAACAGAAGATAGAGAGTAAGGGACAAACCTGCCCCATGTTCCAATTGTGGGCTTATGGTTTCGGCTCATGCGATCATGTATTCGTACTCTGATTTACTATTCTAGCTCCAACATCACCCATTCCAGGCGTTAAAGCTCATCCTAGATCCAAATCTATCGTGCCCCCAAGTCATGTGGGCATTATTTCAGTTTGTTTTGCTCTAACTCCAGATGCTCCTGCATTGGGTCCTATTATTGATTCCAGCATTGCCCCCCAAGTATTGGTTGCTCTGGGCATGGGGGCAAGACTCCATCTTGTTCCAATCCAACTTCGGCAGCTCCTACGTCGTTCTCTGGAGTTTGATTCCAATTCCCTGCAGATCTAGCCATCCCTTCCTGCTCCATCCTCTAGAAGAAGCTATCCATCATCTGCTTAGACAATTGCATCTCCTTCATCATCCTTTTCATTTCTTCTCTAATCACATAGATGGATTGATGAGAAATTGTGGACACCTCCTGGCTACCCCCAGGCTCCAGTTGACTTGCTACAGCTCTAGATCTAGTATTAGGTCTACTCATCTCTCTAAATCTTAGATTCAAACTTCAATTCTTCAGATCTCTTTCAACACTCTCAGTGAAAACAACAAAATGTTAACCCAAAAAATGGATCAACACCCTGGATCAACTGTGAAAGCACCAGTGTAGATAATCAGCGGCACAAATCTCAGATAAACAACAAATAAATAGTAGAGGTAAGAAAAGAGATACAGGATTTTTATAGTGGTCCGGCTGACTCTGGCCTACGTCCACTTTAATCAATCTTTATTATGATTATATTAGTTGAATCTCTTCGGACATCAACTTGTTAGTTCTTATATCTAAATTACAATGAGTTAGAATAAGTCACAAGTACATGGGTTGACTGGATAATCATGGTAAACCCCTTGATGACTATTGTGAGGGAGAAGAAAGTTGAAGAAGTGAAAGAATTCCAGTAGACTAATGGCAGCTCTCTCTTCGGAAAAGATCCATCTCTAGTTGCAGGTAGGTGAGTATTTATAGGGAAGTTCAGTGAGTATTGGGCATGAAGTCCAGGTGCAGAAGAGTCCAGTTGTTATGCCAAGTCATCACCAAAAATTTCAAATCAATCTGAGTCATTTCTATGGATCGCTACCTATCCATAGGGGATGGATCGCTAGCTATCTATCAACCTATTTTCTACCAAAAGCCTTTACTTAGTGCTATCAAGGAGCTCGAAAAGTTTGAGGGCGATCCGACCTATCTTGATGGATCGCTGGCTCTCCATAGAGGATGGATCGCTAACTATCCATCCACTTAGCATATTTTTGAGTGGTCTTTGTTTGGTTGTCTTCCTATCTTCTATTTAAGTGTCTTCTCCAAATATCAAGTCGTTTGGAATTAGTTTGATCATCCGTCTTCATGGGTCATCTGGTCCAGAAGAATCATCCATATCTCACTCAAATCTTAACGAAATCGAACAAAACGTTGTAGGAACACTCTAGAGGGTGTTAATAAAAATTTGAGGTGGTGGGGCCCACTCTAGATGGGTTGTTAGCGATCCATCTAGATGGATTGCTAGCGTCCCATCAAATCAACTCTAAATGAATTCATTTTTTTGTGAGCCTTTTCCTATGTTTTCTAAATGCTCTCCCAAAATTTTAAGTCAATCCGACTTCGTATAAGTTATGTAGGTCCATTTTAAGTTAGCTGCTTTTGGTCAAACAGCTTGAATCCGATGAGTTTTCGCTTCTCGAGCTAGATTATTTAGCATGCTATGATACTTGGCAAGCGTCTATAGGGAACATATTAGATCATGATGCAAGAGGACATGAGGATCCATGGGTAAGCTTTATGGATCGCTAGTGATCCACTGCCTTAGCTTATTTTGTCATTTTTCTTCTTTGGTCTTTCTCTTCTTTTCCTTTTGGTCTTCTTGGTCGATCCATAGGTAAAATGTATGAACGAAATGAAAAATGAAATGCCAATCTAAAAAATCTTAATTTTTCAAATCTTATTATAATTTTTTAAATTTCTATCATATTTTTTGAAATAGGAAAAAATGATCAATTATTTTGTCGATCAGAAGAGCTGGATGTATCAATGAAAGGGAATGAAAGGCTCAATAATTGAACATTTTTATAATGATGTACATGAATTTATTAAATTTGCTAAAACTAATAATGGAAACGACGAAGAAATTCATTGCCCGTATGGTAACTGCAAACATTTGATGCATGAGAAATCGTAAATGGTTGTAGTACATTTGTATCAAAATGGTTTCATGCTAAATTTTTACGCGTGGGATCGTCATGGTGAAGTTGTTGTATCTAATCATGTAGTGTGAGATGAGGAGGCGGATAATGTCAATGTTACGATGAATTCCATAGAAGATATGATTGAAGATGTAGCACAATCAATGTTTCCTATTGTTTAAGTTGATGATGAAGATGTAAATGTTAAAAAAGAACCATATGTTAGAGCAAGAAAATCTATGTTTTATTGAATGCTGCTAAGAAACCTCTTTCGGATGGCTGTAAAAGCAACACCCGATTATCAGTAACTGCCGAATACATTGCTATGAAATCTAAATTCAACTTCAAAGAATCCGGATTTATAGCTGTTGTACAAGCTGCAAAACGACAATGCCACCAGATAATTTAATGTGCAAAAATCATTATGAAGTGAAAAAACTTATGTTTGCTTTCAGTTTGTCATACCAAAAGATAGATACATGTTTACATAGTTGCATCTTGTTTTGGAAAGAGGACATCAATTTTAGAAAGTGTAAAATATATAACGAGGAAAGATACAGACCAAGAAAAAAGAAGGGAAATGAAGTTCCATACAAGAGAATGCATTACGTACCCATCACTCTTAGACTTCAAAGGTTATATGCATCTTCTGTTACTGCACCTCATATGAGATGACATAGTGTGAGAACCGAAGAAAAAGGTACCTTAATACACCCAGCTGCTGGAGAAGTATCGAAACATTTTAATAAGACTTATCTCACTTTTGCTGTAGAGAGCCGTAATGTTAGATTTGGTTTGTATGGATGGATTCTCACCATTCTCTCAATTTGGTTTTAAATATTCATCTTGGCCTATTATCGTTACATCTTATAATTTACCTCCGTGGATATGTATGATCCATTTATGTTTCTCACTATTATCGTTCCTGGCTTTGATGATATGACACAAGGAATCGATATTTATTTACAATCATTGATTGAAGTGTTTAAAATACAATGGAATGAAGGATTTCAAACATACGACAATTCAAAAAAAAAGAATTTTCGTATGTTCCCTTCTTTGTTATGAACTATTGGTGATTTTCCTGCTTATGCAATGCTTTCAGGTTGGAGTACGGTCGGTCGTCTATCATGTTCTTATTGCATGGAAGAAACACGAGCATTTTTTTACCACATTGAAGAAAATTTCATGATCTGATTATCATCAGTGTTTTCTCCATATTAATTTAGGAGAGATTAAAAAAACTTTACAGCTAATAAAGTAGAGACTAGACAATAACCAATTTGGTCAAGCGAAAAAATATATTGACTTGTAAAGGAATATCCAAAGATATATGAAACTGGAGTATAAATTGAAATTCTGGTAAATCAACGGTTCATAACTGGTGCAAGCTACGAATATCATGGGAGTTACCTTATTGGAAAGATTTTTTACTATGTCATAATATTAACGTGATGCACAATGTGAAAAACATGTTTGATAATGTGTTTAATATAATTTTTAATGTTAAGGGGAGGACAAAGGATGATGTGAAATCAAGACGTGATATAGAAAAATTATGTAAGCTTCCCAAGCTTCATATCAAGCCAAATGATATTAAAAAATCCAAAGCATGCTATGAGTTAGACAATGACCAAGTAAAAACTTGTGTTAAAACCAGTGTAAGGATTAAAATTTCCTAATGAAATTTCTTCTAATCTTTGTAGATATGTCGACTTTAAAAACAATAAATTGAGTGGGATGAAATGTCACGACTGCCACGTAATGATGGAAGAACTGTTATCCGTAAAAATTTAGACGGCTATAATGGAAGTTAGTTTGTTTTATAAAGAGCTTTGTTCGATTATGTTAAAAGTTGAACGTCTACGTAAACTTAAAGTGGACATTCCTATACTGCTCTGCAAATTGGAGAAAATTTTTCCTACAAGTTTCTTTATTGCAGTGAAGCATTTACCTGTTCAACTTCCATTTGAAGCATGTCTTCGAGGTCCTGTGCAATATGGATGGATGTATCCATTTGAGAGGTAATAATATTTAATGTTAATTTAATTACTTAATAAAATTTAATTTGAAATAATTTTGTAATAGGTACTTAAATCATCTGAATAAAAAAAATTAGACAAAAAGCACGAGTTGAAGGTTCGATTTGCAAATCATATAACGAAATAAAATCAAAGAAGAAGCTTCATTCTTTTTCTCTTATTATTTCAGTGACCATGTGAACTTATCATTTGAAAGTGTTCCACGTAATGATGAATGTGTTGGACATGATTCTTCTCAACTAATGTTATCTATTTTTAGAGAGCATGGTCGACCTGTAGGAAAATTTATGGAAACATAGTTAAACAATAGAGATTAGCATGTAGCAAAAACATATAAACTTCTTAATTGTGCTGAAGTTGCACCATTTGTTAGGTATTGTTACTTAATAATTCTCGATATGTTATTTTTTAAATTTATATTTATTTCAATCATACTTAAAGAATATGTGCAATGTATAATTTTTCCAGTATTTACGAATCACAACATCCAAGCAGCGATCTCAGTAAAGAATTCGTTGATTGATTTTCAAACTACATTTATAATCAAAGAAATTGGGTAGTTGATGAAGGATTGAAAGATCTTGCATTGGGACCAAAAAGAAATGTCAAGACATATTCAATATTCTTCGTTAATTGATTTAAATTCAACACCAAAGAATATGGTGCTAAAAAATTAACTAACAATACCGGTGTATTTATTAAAGGTAATGATGGTTCAGATGATCATATAAAAGATTTTTACGACGTGTTAACCCAGATTTTGGAATTGACATTTTGTGAAATGTTTTCCAAACTTTCATTAACTTGAATATAAAGGATTTAATTGTTTATAAATTGGTATATTTTATTTAAATTATTTAATTATGTAAATTAATTGTTGATAAATTTAATATTTTGAATAAGATATATTGATTACTTAATTTCTCCTTTTCCTTCCTTTCCTTTTCGAGGACGGAAAGTTTTGAGTAAGGGAGAATGTAATGACCCATAATTTTTTATAATTAAAAATAGTTAATTTAATAAGGTTTGGTGATTTAAGGTTGGAGGAAATAAAAATTTGTTATTTAATAATAAGAATATAACTAGAATAAAATGTAATAGTATTAATTTAAGGTAATTGATAACTGCTTTAAATGTAATTCCATTTAATTGAAATGATTAAAAAGATATAATTGGTTATAGATTGTAAATAAATTGTAATGATGTGTGTATTAATTGATAAATTGGATAAAAGGTGTAATTGGTAATTTAAATATGTATAAATTAATGAAATAGTATGTAATTAATTGCAATTGATAAAAGTAGTGTTGTGGTAGTAGTTATGGCATTTTGTGTAGATAACAAACTTACAAATGTTATTAAATTAAGAAAAGGTAACGATTGTCATTTATTACCAATTTATTTAATCTGTTGGATTAAATTTGAAATCAATTGCAAATTAAATGTAATTAAATATCACGTTAATATGAGTTAAGACGATAACTGCAAATTATGAATGTAATAAAAGGTATAGAAATGTTAATTATATTCACAATAAAATCATAGTTAGTTGATGTCTAAATGAATAGATCTAAAAGAAAACGATTTGTTTGTTATATTAACTATGATAAAATATTCTTTTGTAAAATGTTATGTTTTGTAAATTAAATAGTGATGATTTTTAAATGGAAAAATATAACTTTAATTATGACTTAACTTGGAAATTGGAAATTTGGTTTTAAATGAAAACTTTTAAGTTAAGTAAATAAAGGGAAATTAAAATTTTACTTGGAAAATGGGTATTTTAAAATAAAGTATTAAGTTAACTGTTAAAGTAAAAGTTGAGAAAATAACTTACTTTTGACTTAATGAATGAATTATTGTTTAAATTAGATATTTACTTATTAAGTGTTTATTTTATTGAATCATAAGTTAAGATATCCGAATGAATATTTTTGAAGCGAAAAATATGATTTTTATAAGTTAAAATGACCAAATTTTAAGTTTTATTATTTCTGAAAATTTTATAATAAAGCTGGAATTAATATTGTTAGCACTTCAGAAATGTTGTGGTCTTAAGACAGCATTTGTTAAGTGCTGTCATTTCTGGAAATAGACTAAGTTCTGAAATAACAAAGAGCTACTACAGCACTTTGTAGGTGCTGTTGTTGCTGAAACTAAACTATAATTTGGAATAACCAGAGAGCTACTGCAGCACTTTGTAAGTGCTGTTGCTGCTGAAAGTAAACTGTTTTGAAATAATAACTAAATATCTACTTAGCACTTGGTAAGTGCTGCTGTTTCTTAAACTGAACTGTTTTGAAATTCTAATACCTACTATAGCACTTTATAAGTGCTGTTGTTTCTGAATTTGACAATGTTTTGAAATATTACTAATATATCTACTGTAGCACTTTATAAGTGCTGTTGTTAGCTGAAAATACAATGTTTTGGAAATTTTATAATTGAATGAATGAACTTAGAAATGCTACAACTTAGAAATGAATATTATTTGACGTTGAATTTAAATGGTTTAAATGAATATTATTTTAAAGGTGTTATGATTTTCTAAGTATTATGATTTTCAAAGAATAACATTTCTAAATTGTTATGATTTAAAAATAATATGGTTTCAAAGTATTGGGTTTCAGAGTTGTTATAACTTTGAACGGTACTATGGTTTTGAAAATGAAATTGTGTGAAACTGTATTTTATTAGGAATTGTCTTTAAATATATTAACGTGAAACTTATTGAAATTGAAGATTTAAGAATGTGACTTTATAAAGTGGTTTGGTTTAAGATGATTTAAAGGAATATTTCAAGTTTAAATAAATTTAAGGAAATATTCAGTTATTTGGAAATTTGGGTTTTATTTAAATGGTATATTGATTTGGTTTTTGGAATTTAAATGATATTATGGCTTTGGTTTTTTTTGAAATGGAAATGATATATTGATTTGGCTATGAAATGAAATAATATAGTATTTGGTTTTTAAATGGATATGATATTTTGGATTTTAATGTATAAATGATTTTTGAATAAATATCCATGGGTTATAATAACGATTGGTTGGCAAAGAGACCAGGATCGGATATGGGCATACTCTCTGTCGATACCAAAAACCACTTTGACAACCGTGTACGTGGTGAAGATTCCAGAATGAAGTAGGATGGTGGCGATGATCCTATTGAGGTATGAACGTGGACCCGACTCCCATGAGTTGGCATAAGGTGACTAAAACATGAGCGATTGACGGGCCAATGAGGTAGCACCTCTGACCGGACGCATTTCTTCGATACTATTCTATTACTTTGTGATTTATTTAGTGGCCACCCTTCGATTTTTGATTTGGGAGTGTGTTCGGAGATGGGTGGTAGTGGCTGCTATGCGTTTCCACCAGCTCGGATGCGTAATTGGTATATCTACCCTGGCATTGCCTTGTTGTGCCGTGTCACCTACCATATCGAGCTTTACTACGAGTTTGGATTTGTGCCGTAGCCTGTGGAGTATTGAGGATAGCTCCCGATTTGGGGGTACGCTGATACTGGATAGACTACTGGGACTATTATGTGTTAAGGTGGAAAACGTAAAGCCTTAACGCTATTTAAATGTAAGTTTATTTTATTATTAGACATCATTATAATAGCGAATATTACTACATAGTAAATAGTTTAACGGATCCTTAAAGAATGGGCGATCCCAAGCATTCTTTAAGTTACTTGTGCATTCTATTACAGTTCACTTGAGTTGGTTTAGATTGTATAAGTATGTATATCCTAACTCGAGTGTTTTGTGTTTTGCTTTACGCTCGGGTCAGACTGAGTGATACAACATTCAAGACTCACCTTTGGAGTTGGAGCTTTTCTTGGAGATCCAGCTATCTATTTCGCTTTCAGTTATCCAGTTGATTCCAATGATGTATTATGATTTATACTTGATTATCATATTGAGACTTCTGTTGTATTTTGTTAACTCTGACCTATATATATAGTAGCTTCATGAACTACTATTTACTTGCTTCTGCTGCATTATTATATTACTCTGTGTCTATTATATTACTCCGTGTCTGTGATCTGTGATTTATTTCTGTATATTCTGAGTTTTGCCAAATTTATATTTACAACTCGATATTTTGAGCAATTCAAGTCCGACATGTGCGGTTGCAAAGGGTTGAAAATACCGGGTCGTTACATGAAATATCAGGATGTCTCAATTGTATGCATTAGGAATGTAAGAAGTGGACCAAAGCATATCACAGAGCTTATAATGGTAACGAAAAAAACTAACTATTATTCTGAAAGCGGTTGCTTCGTACGATTTATGGATTTGACATGCTTTCTTCGGAATACCAGGTTCTACTAACGACTTAAATGTAATTAAGAGGTCACATTTACTTAATGATCTAACACTTGGCAAAGAAACTCCTCTGTCATTTACACTAGGCCACAACGATTACGAACATGGATATTATCTACGAAGTGTGATTTATCCAAAATTGAGCACCATTTTGAAGACATGCTCAAATCCAATAACACTGAAACATGAAAAGTTTGCCGAGATGCAAGAGGGACAAAGAAAAGATGTAGAAAGAGCATTTGGCATCCTTCAATCATAATGATTAGTAATGTTTGTCGACTATGATCTCGATCCAAGATGTCCACAATCATGTTTATATGTATAATTCAACATAACATGATCATTGAAGACATAATAAATATGAATGAGATCCATCGTTACTACGAATACGATGATGCAAATGATATGATTGAAATATTTCGAGATGATATTCTTTTAACCGTAGTTTTCAACATCCATATGGAACGACAAATTTCATTCCAAGATGCACAATTGCACAATAGGCTACAAAATGTTCTTATGAATTATATTTGGAATCACATTGGAGATTATTAGTTCACTTGTAGATCTAATGGACTTGATGTGTATGCCTATTTATCTTGTTTATACTTTCATTATATTAACCCTAATATTGTTTTTTCTTACAAAAGCTAGTCAACATGTATGGTACTTTGTTCATATGAAATCTAAAATAGTAGATCATTAATTATTACTGAAAAAAATGCATTTTTAAGAATGCAAAATAGAGTGCTAATACTACATATTGCCAGGTTTAAAGAAACTACATTGGAGGGAGGTTAGCCAACATTATTCACATTTTGCACTTCATCCAATATTGGACATGAACTTCTTTCATTCCACTCAAATACTTTTCCATAACAGTGTTTATATTTTTGACGTTCGTTTTCTGCTTTTCAACGTTCAAAATTCAACTGTTTTTACTTAATTTCTACAAAATTTCACGTTACGTTAATCTTGTACCGTGCTTGCTTAATCCTATCGTGATGTCTTCTTTCGTGAATTTCATAGATGGCCTGCCGAAGAGAATTCAATTCGTCGTCGGTCTTATTCTTTTTCACTGTTGCTTTAGAGACTATTGGTCTAAAAACTTCATCAGGTCTCTGAGTGAGCACATCCACCTCATTTTCCCCTCAAATGACATTCCTCTACCCGTCCAGTCTCCTGGACTAAAGTAGTATGATGATTTTGATTCTTTTTTCTTTCCG
This sequence comes from Allium fistulosum, assembly GCA_030737815.1. Taxonomy (NCBI): domain Eukaryota; kingdom Viridiplantae; phylum Streptophyta; class Magnoliopsida; order Asparagales; family Amaryllidaceae; genus Allium; species Allium fistulosum. The sequence goes on from CM060904.1 coordinate 1,287,724,463, forward strand.
TTCTTCTTTGATTGAACGTCTCACAAGCTCTTTGTATTGTCAGAATTCTACTTTGGTTGACTAGTAAACAAGTCATAACAATTCCTGAACTGGTAATAATGTGGTTTTTTAACATTGTTTTTCCTTGCAAAAAGCTTTGTGAATTCCTCGTTCGCCATTCTTTTCTGACCAAAAAAATATATTAAGATTTTGAATTAACGAATAATTTAAAATCAATGAAAAACCAAATGATCTTCGCCTCCAATTTCATTAGGATTTGCTATCTTTATTTTATAAATTTATGGTTCGTAAAATTGATTTCGTCGATTAATTTTTTCGGATTGACCTTGATTTGCTAACAAGGAACATGTGTTGTCCAAATGTTTTATGTTGTGAGTATTCATTATTTTCTTTCAAAAAATTTCCCCACTCTAGTTAGTATTCATAATCGAATCTTTTGAATAATGACAGTAAATGTTGCGCTAATTGTAGTCTTCGTTGCTTCACCATGGATATGATAAATGCTGGCTAAGAGGAGTAACATGCTACTCATTATCCTCTCCGAGCACATAATTTTAAGAATTCGAAGGATGCATGAACTCTTCAGATGGTGAAGACATTTTGAAAATTGAATTTGATATAAGACTAATGTAATTTAGTGGAAGAAATATTGAAGAATTTTATATATTTTCAAAGATTAAAAATGGTTATTTATTGATTTATGGGTGAAGCAGCTACTGGGGTAGTCGTTGGATGCTAAGAGTTTATTTAATAGACATCGGTCACCTGTTAAATAAGCATCCATGATGGTCCCTGAAGATTACACGTAATAATCAGTGTATATTGAACCGTTGGGGAGGTGGAGATGCTCTTAGCAGGGCCTTCGTAGTCACAAGTTCATTTGTTCCCTTCGGCTAGTCAGTAAAAGAATTGAGAAATACATTAAGACGTAGATAAAATTAAGAATTTAGAATATGAAGTGATAAAATGACTTACCTCTGGACTGGAAGTAGATGAAAATCGAGCATTCCCTTGGAAAAACAAACAACACATTGGATAAAGCCCACGATAAGAATGTACATTCTCGACGTGCGTCTCCAAGAAGTGAAAGGAGGTTGCCGTATAGCTACTCTTCTTTTTATTCATAAATCGGATAAAAATTGGGTCTCCTTGACATCATCTTCTAAACATTACGTAGAGGGTTACCTAGATGGAACTAGACTTTAGGACCAAGCTAAAAGTGACGGAGCTCTAAATATTTACTAATCTTCGCGTAATAGCCAACACAAAGTAGAATAAAACAATCTTTAGCTGCTTAGTTTTCAATGAAAATCCATCTGACTGCTGGAATAGGCCCTCCCTTTGACATTGGAACCCTAATGTAGTCAACCAAAACGCTATGCATGATCAGCAATTCTATAAGGCCCGAGAATGAAGGCCCGAAATATGTGCGAACAAATCTCCATCATCGTATCACCCACCCTCCCCTGAATTCCATCCTTAGATTCAAAATTTGCACATTTCGTACTTCATCTTTTCGGGCCTTCTAGCATTGCTCATGCATGATAGCCAAGCCGTGTTTCGCTTAAGTTCAGGTGGGCACCAAAGTTGCGTGTTTTATTTATTTATTTTTTTAAAAAGAAATTCAAAGCCCTTTGTTAAAGAAAAAAAAAATGTACACAGTGCGCAATATGTACACATATGCTCAGCCTTCAAATGGCTATACAAAACCCGCAGCCCAAAATATAACAAATTAATTGCAGCCCACTTTAATTCATCTTGAGAATGCAACCGAAACCCAGTCTCAAAGCTTTTTTCTTACTATACCATTGTTCCCTTCATTACTATTGTGCAGAACTTAATGTTCCATTTTCAGCCGAGGCCCACTTTAATTCGGGTGGACATCAAAGTTGAAAAAGAAAAAAGCTAATGGCGATGACAGAGCAAAAGCGTCAATGACAAATTTTCAACTCTAAAAAGCAATCAAGACTGCCTAGTCGCAGTCTAAAACTTTGCGCGATAAGTCCAGTCTGGTGATAGTTTCAGTCATGAATCCAAAGAGATGATAAAGATATCTAAAATACTGCATAAAAACATTCAGAAAATTCCTTAAATTTTAAGTTTGCGTATATACATCCAACTACGTACCGTATACAATTTAATTACATGACAACAGTTCCTATATGTAATCAGCCAAAAAGTGCGCTTCTAGTAATGAAATTCAACCAAAAAGTTTTCTTATGCTCCTAATATCTCTAGGGTTCGATTTCAACCAAGAAGTGCAACTAAAATGGTCATAATGAAAAACTCATACTTTCAACAAGAACACGAAAGGTTTATCGCCATAATTGCGTAGATTTGAAAGTAATATATTGAAATAACTATATAAAATGATAGAGAACCAAGAATAAATAGCAAACCAAAATTTGCAGTAATGTGTAACATTCAGTAATGTGTAGCATTCAATTTTTTAGGCGTCCAAACATCATTGGGTCGAATTTGCAGTGGCTAGTGATAATATAAGGGTCATAATTCATCACTGTTTGAAATTGATAAAGGAGTTCAAAATTTCAAGCTTTGGAATTCAAGTTTCCAATTTTTTTGTTGAAGTTTGGAGTTTCGAAAAAGAATTTAAGGCAAAACCCGATTAAAGAAGTAGGTATAACGTTGTACAAGATGCATTCATAAATTTTTTACCATTTGGTCAGAGTAATTATAGTGTAATAGGAACTCTTCAAAGTCTGGAACAAACGAGTAAATGAATACATATGCATACACACACAATAATGTGTTCATTGAATGTTCAGTTGATACAGGTGCATGTAAAATTTGAGGAAAAGAGTCATATCCATTTTTTGTGTACAGGATACGAAAAAGATATAGTTAGAAGTTTACTTAAAGTTACATTCGAAAGTCGTTAGAAAATGTAATGTAGAGTAGTGCTGGAAGTTGGTCATCAGTCACTAAAAGTTCAGACCCGAGGTTATCCTCAAAGTAACCCTTGAGTCACCAAGAATCTAACATGAACTCAACCCCGTAGCCATACCAGAGCAACACAGAAGAAAAACGGAAGCAAGCTTAAAACAAGAGCCAGAGCAAGCCTTTGTAATACTTGGAGCTGACTCCAAAGTGCGACCTAGGTCATAATAGTCGACTACCCAAAGCAAATTAAAATGATAATGCGCTGTTGGAAACAAATGAACTTCGGCTAAGTCATGTACTCGATATGTTACTGTCTTGAAGACGTTTCGGCGTTCTGCTCAAGGGTGTAAGCAGTCGAACAAATATCGCCGCCTCTAGGATAAAATAGCATCTCTTTGTTTGGTTTCGTAGTATCGATCCGTCTGCACAAACGGAGTCGACTCAGTTGTACTCAAAAAACACTGCTCGGTTTTTAGAAAAAGGGATTTTCGTGGAGAAGAAGAAGAATGGCTTGCAGAAGAAAATGTTGTTCTTTTTTCGTCTAACAATCAATTTTAATAGACGGAATACTATGTCGAACGTTTTACTGGGTCGTGGGTGACCGTTGGTTCAAAAATCGGATCTGAAGTTTTACCGTCTCAAAAAAAATAACGGTCAGAAAACGTTTACCAATTCATCCAAAAATATAAGTGCTACGCCACAACAAGTCCGAATCGGATCGGTCGGTCGGCGCGCGCGCGTGTGGTGGTCAAGCATGATCTTCCTTCTCACAAAAGAGCATCATTGGGTGCCCAAAGGGTCCAATTTAGCCTCTAAGAATCAAATATAAATACTTGATTCTTTCCTATAGTCCTACAATGTGGGACTATTCACATATATTGAAGTCATTCATACTTAGTCAATTTTTTTAGTAATTCACTTAAAATTTAAAAAACATTTCGAACAATCCCCCACTTGAATTTTTTTAAAATATTTTTCGAGCAGCTTCTGGAAACATAAAATAGTGCATAAACAAAGGTGTCTTTCGACTTGAACATTTGCATAGTGGATAAGATTCAGTTTTTACTAGAGTGACACGTAGTCTTGAACTCTATTCCTGACATCAAACCAAGCACAATCTTTCTATAGTGCAATCAAATAAGCCCGTGCATTTATGGTCATGCACGTCTATCCCAGTTTAGTAAATGCTATAAGAATTTTGCCCAAAATTCTATAGAAACGGCCACATTTCCACATCCACATAGGTGAGTCTATCAAGAGTACTCCTGAAGGTAGGTACTCCACTCTATATAGAGTATAGATCTCATTAAGAGTTTCTATTAACTCATCCTCTAACCATTTCAGGAATACATGCTTCAAAATATATAAAACTAGCATGTTCAACTCATATCACTTCACAACTTGTTCTTACCCATTGAACCTAGTTCTTGGGATCTCCAGTCATTAGGTCGGCTTACCATTGTGCATGACTCAACAATCTAAGGGCAATAGTCTTATTCTTTTAGAGGTTCTAAGGACTTTCTCTCTGGCTAGTCCTTTAGTCAAATGATCAGCCAAATTCTCATCACTGCATATGTGATCCACTCTAATAGCTCTTAAAGAGAGTAGCTCTCTAACTGTGTTGTGCTTACGATTTATTTGTTATCTCTTACCGTCGTAATAACAGTTCTGTACTTTTGTGATAGCTGTGGTACTATCATAATGGATCAACACAGCTAGTATCGGTTTTTCCCATAAAGAAATCTCAGCTAACAGATTTCTTAAGTAATCTGCTTATTCACTAGTTGTGGCTAGTGCTATCATCTCAGACTCCATAGTGGAGTGAGCCAAAATAGTCTGTTTCTTAGATTTCCAAGAAACAGCTCCACCAGCAATGCTAAATATATAGCCACTGGTTGCTTTCGAATCATCGGATAAAGTATTCCAGTCTGCATCGGTGTATCCTTCAAGGACAGCTGGAAACTTTTCATAATGTAACCCAAGGTTCATAGTTCGTTTTAGGTATCTCATGACCCTTTCGATAGCATGTCAGTGCTCTATACTAGGTCTACTAGTAAACCTGCATAATAAACCCACGACATAGGCAATGTCGGGTCTAGTACAATCAGTGGCATACCGAAGGATGCTAATGATGCTCGCATAATCAGACTGTCTTACACCTTCATCAGTGTTCTTAAATATTTTTACACTAGGATCATATGGTGTACATGCAGGTTTACGGTCAAAGTAATTGTATTTCTTTAGTATCTTCTCTGTTACTTACCCATCACTCTTAAACTTTAAAGGTTATATCCATCTTCTGTTACTGCACCTCATATGAGATGACATAGTGTGAGAACAGAAGAAAAAGGTACCTTAATACACCCACCTACTGGAGAAGTATGGAAACATTTTAATAAGACTTATCTCACTTTTGATGCAGAGAGCCGTAATGTTAGATTTGGTTTGTATGGATGGATTCTCACCATTCTCTCAATTTGGTTTTAAATATTCATCTTGGCCTATTATCTTTACATCTTATAATTTACCTCCGTGAATGTGTATGAAAACTCCATTTATGTTTCTCACTATTGTCATTCCTGGCTTTGATGATCTGACACAAGGAATCGATATTTATTTACAATCATTGATTGAAGAGTTTAAAATACTATGGCATGAAAGATTTGAAACATACGACATTTCAAAAAAAAAGAATTTTCGTATGTTCGCTTCTTTGTTATGAACTATTGGTGATTTTTCTGCTTATGCAATGCTTTCAGGTTGGTGTACGGCTGGTCGTCTATCATGTTCTTATTGCATGGAAGAAACACAAGCATTTTGTTTACCACATTGAAGAAAATTTCATGATCTGATTATCATCGGTGTTTTCTCCATATTAATCATACTTTGGAGAGATTAAAAATACTTTACAGCTAATAAAGTAGAGACTAGACAATAACCAATTTGGTCAAGCGAAAAGATATATGGACTTGTAAAGGAATATCCAAATATACATGAAACTGGAGTATAAATTGAAATTTCGGTAAATCGACGGTTCATAACTGGTGCAAGTTAAGAATATCATGGGAGTTGCCTTATTGGAAAGATCTTTTACTTTGTCATAATATTAACGTGATGCACAATGTGAAAAACATGTTTGATAATGTGTTTAATATAATTTTTAATGTTAAGGGGAAGACAAAGGATGATGTGAAATCAAGACGTGAGATAGAAAAATTATGTAAGCTTCCCAAGCTTCATATCAAGCCAAATGATTTTAAAAAACCCAAAGCATGCTATGAGTTAGACAATGATCAAGTAAAAACTTGTGTTAAAACCAATCTAAGGATTAAAATTTCCTGATGAAATTTCTCATAATCTTTGTAGATATGTCGACTATAAAAACAATAAATTGAGTGGGATGAAATGTCACGATTGCCACGTAATGATGGAAAATTTGCTACCCGTAGTTTTCAAAGAACTGTTATCCGTAAAAATTTAGACAGTTATAATGGAAGTTAGTTTGTTTTATAAAGAGCTTGGTTCGACTATGTTAAAAGTTGAACGTCTACGTAAACTTAAAGTGGACATTCCTATACTACTCTGCAAATTGGAGAAAAATTTTCCTATAGGTTTCTTTAATGTAATGAAGCATTTATCTGTTCATCTTCCATTTGAAGCATGTCTTCGAGGTCTTGTGCAATATGGATGGATGTATCCATTTGAGAGGTAATAATATTTAATATTAATTTAATTACTTAATAAAATCTAATTTGAAATAATTTTGTAATAGATACTTAAATCATCTGAATAAAAAAATTAGACAAAAAGCACGAGTTGAAGGTTCGATTTGCAAATCATATAACGAAATAAAATCAAAGAAGAAGCTTCATTCTTTTTCTCTTATTATTTCAGTGACCATGTGAACTTATCATTTGAAAGTGTTCCACGTAATGATGAATGTGTTGGACATGATTCTTCTCAACTAATGTTATCTATTTTTAGAGAGCATGGTCGACCTGTAGGAAAATTTACGGAAACATAGTTAAACAATAGAGATTAACATTTAGCAAAAACATATAAACTTCTTAATTGCACTGAAGTTGCACCATTTGTTAGGTATTGTTACTTAATAATTCTCGATATGTTATTTTTTAAATTTATATTTATTTCAATCATACTTAAAGAATATGTGCAATATATAATTTTTGCCGTATTTACGAATCAAAATATCCAAGCAGCGATCTCAGTAAAGAATTCGTTGATTGATTTTAGAACTTCATTTATAATCCAAGAAATTGGGTAGTCGATGAAGGATTAAAAGATCTTGCATTGGGACCAAAAAGAAATGTCAAGGCATATCCAATATTCTTCGTTAATTGATTTAAATTCAACACCAAAGAATATGGTGCTGAAAAATTAACTAACAATACCGGTGTATTTATTAAAGGTAGTGATGGTTTAGATGATCATATAAATGATTTTTATGACGTGTTAACCCAGATTTTTGAATTGACATTTTGTAAAATGTTTTCCAAACTTTCATTTACTTGAATATAAAGGATTTAATTGTTTATAAATTGATATATTTTATTTAAATTATTTAATTATGTAAATTAATTGTTCATAAATTTAATATTTTGAATAAGATATATTGATTACTTAGTTCCTCCTTTTCCTTCCTTTCCTTTTCAGGGGCGAAAAGTTTTGAGTAGGGGAGAGTGTAACGACCCATAATTTTTTATAATAAAAAATAGTTAATTTAATAAGGTTTGGTGATTTAAGGTTGGAGAAAATAAAAATTTGTGATTTAATAATAAGAATATAACTAGAATAAAATGTAATAGTATCAATTTAAGGTAACCGATAACGGCTTTAAATGTAATTCCATTTAATTGAAATGATTAAAAAGTTATAATTGGTTATAGATTGTAAATAAATTGTAATGATGTGTATATTAATTGTTAAATTGGATAAAAGGTGTAATTGATAATTTAAATATGTATAAATTAATGAAATAGTATGTAATTACTTGTAATTGATAAAAGTAGTGTTGTGGTAGTAGTTATGGCATTTTTTGTAGATAACAAACTTACAAATGTTATTAAATTAAGAAAAGGTAACGATTGTCATTTGTTACCAATTTATTTAATCTGTTGGATGAAATTTGAAATCAATTGCAAATTAAATGTAATTAAATATCATGTTAATATGAGTTAAGACGATAAATGTTAATTATATTCACAAGGCAATAATTGATTTAATAAAAAGAGTGAAACAAAGATAAATTAATTTATTGAGATTTTAAATTATAATAAAATTGACAAAAATTCAATGTAATTGAAATACTGCAACTAATATGGTAAAAAACGATGATTGTAGAATATTAGTGTAATAAGCTATAAACAAATGTTAACTATGTCTATAAAGTAATAATTGATTGAATAAAAAGATTGAAATCAAATTAAATCAATTTATTGGAATTAAATTATATTTAATTGGATTTAATTTCAGTTGAAATTGAACACTATAACTGGTGTAATAATTAACACTGAATTTATATGTAAATTTGTTTTAAATTATTGTAAATGTCTACGTAATCAAAAATGATAAAATTTGTTAGTTATTAAAAGTGGAATTAAAAAGTGGTTTAATCAATTTAATAATAATTTATTTAATTAACGTGAAAATATCCATTTTGGCCACTGACTCGAATTTCGACGAAACCAGTTTCATCGAATCCGTAACAGTGAATTATTATAAGGTTTCAAGTTTCGCAGCGATCGGACTTGTCGTTTGATCGTACGGGCTCGAAACGCGTAGAAATCGATTTAATTATATTCTATTGAAATCAATTTGAAATAGGCTGCTTTAAAGCTAACTTCTTTATATGATGGAATTAGGACTTAAAACCAGTTCCGTTGAATTTAGAATTATCGTAAACATCTATTTTGATATATGGGATGACCTATTTTCGTTTCGAAGGCAGAACGGGCTTTTCGGGTCGTTATTGTCAATTCGAACCAATGCGATTGTGTTTATTTCTTATCGGGCCTTGTTCATATAAATGGTTCTAACCCTAGCAGCCTTATTACTTCTCACTTCTGTACGTATGGTCTATTCCATCTATCAGCTTTTTTTTCCTCCCAATGGCTCCAGATACAAACCCTAAATCAAATCAAAATCAATTTCAAAATCAAACTCGTCCAAACCCTAACAAATTATATACTAATTCGAAGCTTTCAACAAGCGCAATTCAAATCTGCAGTTTTTTTTAATTTGGGTTTCTATGTGGCCAGAAATTGGTGATTAAATCTCGCCCGTTCATCAGGTCGTGATCAACTTCGTCGGATCGTTGAATGGAGGGTATGGATGGGTGGAGATTGGCGAGTGGAGTTCATCGGCGTTGGTTGTTTGAGATGTTGACGGTTGGATCTTTGCCAAAAATTCACTAGGGTTTAATAAAAGGGGGGCGGCGGCTGTCTTGGTGTGGTCGCGATCGAGATGAGGAAAGGAGTGCGTTGGGTCAGGCGAGCTCGTGGAAGGTCGGCAGCGAAGTCTAGGGGACCGCGATGGCGGCGGCGGCGTGGGGAGGCGATTCATGGTGGTGGCGCAGTTTTGTGAACGTGAATATTTGGGTTTCACGATGAAGCTTGGAACGAAGCTGACGTGGCCAATCTGTGAGATAATCCTATTTCGTTTTATTTTAATATAAATTATATTCGCAAACCGTCTAACGATCATAACTTTTACATACGAGCTCGGATTTATGCACGGTTTTCTCCGCTAGGATCGTATCGGAATTCCAGACATTATGAAACTAGTTTAGATGAATTCTGAGACTATTCATATTTGGGTCCTATTTTGGATTTCAAATCGATTTGAAATCAAAGGTGAGTGTTTTAACCCAATCGCAATTACTAAATTATCTTATGTTAGTTAAATTAAATTTATGATGTAATTTGAAATTGATTGGTTGATGTTTGGTATATTTAAATTTTCATTCCAGTTAAATTTGACTTTTATTGCATTTAATCATCGTTTAATTTAATATTGAATTAAATCATCAAATTAGTACATGTAAATGATAATCAGTTATCTATTGATGTATATTGGTTGATTTGAATGATGATTGTGATGGATTTTGGACTATTGATATTGGATGACTGGATGTTATATTTTATATTGTTATAACACTACAAGTTCCCTATGGGTTGATGTAACGACCCTGAAATTTCAAAATTTCAAATCGAAAATATTTAATGAATTTTAAATATTTGAATGATGAATTGATTCGAATTGGAATTCGTCTAATAAAAATTGTTGTTGAAATTTTTGAATCGGTTAAATTCTTTTGGAAAAAAAAAGAAGAAAAGAAAAATTGGTTAAGGGTTAAGTGGGCTTTGAAAAATATATACTGGCCCATGGTTCTTTGATACCGTGATAAATCCAAACCCGATCCCCTTTCATTCTCATTCGAAACCCTAAGACAAAAATAAGCGAAAAAATGGTGGCGACTCAAAATCTAGGGCTTCGACGTTGATTCGATTCTCTGGCGTTTTGGGAATTTGGGGCTTCATGAAATCGAAGGCACTGGCTACGATCGATCGATTCGTTTCTTCGTTCTCGCTCGCGACCTCTTCGAAAAAAAGTGAGTAGCCCTCACATCTAATTCAACTGTGTGCTTCGATTTTTGATTTCATTTGTGTTGATTTTGAACTGTTCGTTCCATGGTTATCATTGCTTCGATTTTGGTTTGAAGTTGAAATCATTTGTTCAAATTTTGTTTCCTTAAACTTTGTTCGAACTCTTATATTCTCGAGAAGATGGGTTTCACAGTTTGGTTTACGTGATCTTCACGTTGTTGAGACTTTCCCTTTTTATGCTCCGATATATTTGGGAATTACTTTCGATTCACGGCTTTGTTTCGAACGTGCGATTTTTGATTTTTTATTCCATAAACTTTCCAAAAATAATTTTTGACTGTTTCTCTGATTTTTAAAGAAAAAAACTTCCTGTTTTCAAACACATGATTTCGGCATTGACATTTTTCTTCTCTGACCTTCTGCCTGTTTATCTGTGATACTTTCCTCTATGACTTCGAATTGTCTGACCATTTTCAAATTCGTATATTTTCATAAACACTAAGTGATAGTCACGGCTTTGACATTGTCGTGATACTCACTGTTTCATGTTATCACTTCTTGGTCTTTGCCTTCACCTGTGTTCATTTCAGTTGAACTGCAATTCATATTAAGTTGTGCATGTTGTATCTTGTGCTCATCTCTGACTTCATGTATGAACTGTTGCATTTTTGTTGTTGATGTGTTGACCTTGCATTTGAATCTTTGATCTTGAGTCACTGATTTTCACAATGTATTTTAATCTGATCCCTTTGTCACTTTGATGCATTTATTCCAGTATGCATTGATGCTAGTTTGTTTGTTGACTATGGGCTTGATGAGTTTGTTTGTGATGTTGGCATTTCACTGTGTCACTGTCCATATTTGTTTGTGATAGCCTCTGCATCCATGTTGATGTTTCATATGTTGAAGCTTTGCATATATGTGCTGTCCTATATTGATACTCCTTGTCTCTGGTCTGCACTGATGTTCATCTGTTTGTATATATCACTGAGTTGTCATTTCATTGTCATATTTGCTTTATTGTTCACTTGACCATTCTTTGATGTTGTTTACTCATGTAGTTGCAATCACTTGAATTTCCACTGTTGCCCAGTCTGGTTTCACTTTTGTTATGTTGATACTGCCTGCTTGTATATCCAAAATGCATATGTGAGTTGGCATTTTCACTTCTTCACTGTATCTTCTTCTACCTGTAGCCTCACAGTTCCATTTGATTTTTGTCGAGAATTATTATCATACAGGTGTACTGTTTGGGTTATGTGAAGTTGTAGTCTTAGTACATTGTTCATGGCATTAGCTTGCATTAGCTTGTTCACAACCACATGCATGCAGTTAGGTGTACACGCCTGTGACCATTCTTGTAGCTGCATTGGGTAGTACTTCACTGTGTTCATGTAGCCTGTTTCACTTGTACATTCTTGTTTTTGGAGACTATTTGCGCCCAGTTGCATTTTAGTCTTCGTATATATGTATGCAGTCATGTATGTATATACATCATTTTATATGTATATATGTATGTTCGAATTTGCATATATGTTTACGGTTCTGTATTCATTTGAATTAGTCGTTGTTCCATCCTTTTGTTGTCTGCATTATGATATTCTGTTTGGTTTGATGGTTCCTGTTAGTATGTAGTGTTGTTGCACTCCACCTGTTTTAAACTGATACCTGAATCTGGTCCTTGTTAGTATCTCCTTGTAATGTTCATTTTAAGCTGTGCAGTTCCTTTGTCTTTGCTTGTACTATTGATTATGGTAGTCTGGTCTTGTTTGCTTGTGACATGTGTTCCCTGCTGCACATTCCTGGTTCATGTTGGTACTGATGGTCTATATTGTTTTTGAACTTCAAGTCTGCACTTCATATAATCTGACTACTGTGGCCTTCATGTATTTTGATTGCTGAGGCTTTGTCATGTATTTTGATCTTGGTCGAGCTCACCATATGATTTCGACTTGCTACTTTGTTTTGATCAAGTTCACTTGCTTGAGTACTGGGTTTTAGTCACCTTGGTTTTAGTTTTTGAGCTTGAGCTCACTATGTTGTTTCGACCAGTCCACTTCTTATTTTACTGCATATGTTTTGGTGTCAGCTGGGTTATTGGATTTGCACTTGATTCAGTGCTTCATGTTGTTTATCCATGTACAAACCTCACTGCATCTTCACTTGAATCATTTGAACCTGTTTAGTTTACTTGTACATGCTCTGGTCTTTGATGTATACACTATTGAGTCAGTGGCCTTGGCCAGTTTCATTTGCATGTTGAACTAACTCATGTAGACAGTTGCCTATGTATCCTAGTTTTGATTGTTGAACTTGTTTGAACTGGTTGTTGACCATGGCCTTGACATTGATTTATGATGTGTTTTATCCCTGAGCACTTTCTCGACCTGCATTTGTATATGTGTATACATACATTCTTGTATGTATATATATGTATTGTCTTGGCTATTTGATTTTTGCCTCTATGCACTAATAAACTGGTTTGAATTAGACTGACCTGTGTATTATTTTCTTTTGAATATAATACTCGGGTCAGACCGAGTATTTTTACAGCTTGAAGATTTTTGAGCAGCGAAGTTAGAGAGAGAGTAAAGAATCATTTATTTCGAGAAAATTGTATTTTAAGATATTCCGCTGTATCAGTATTAAAATTGTATGAACTCTGATGTATTCTAAAAAGATTTATAGTAATGAAATAAATTCTCATTTGTTTTAATTCAGTGTTATTATTCTGTGTTTCTGTGGCTGATTCTGTTTAAACGTTATAAACTAAATAACAATTCGTCTTTTTGAACATTTCTAGTTGGTTTAATCACCGACTGGAGGCGGTCAGAAGGGGGAATGTTACAGAGTGGTATCAGAGCTTTGGTTTACACAAAGCTTAGTTTATGACGTTTAATATGAATAGTTACTAGAAACACTTTAAAGAAAATGTTTTTTCAAATCTAAAGAAGTATAAAATTGCTTTTGAAAATAAAGATTTTTAACTTAAGAAAAGTTAAATTGAATTGAGTTAGTATTAATAAATATATGGATTTGGAATTTAACTAAGGAAAGTTAAATAAATTGAACTGGATTAGATAAATTATTGAGATGGAAATTTAAACTTTAAAGATAAGTGATTATATAATATGAATTGGGAAGTTTAAATTTAATAAGTTGTTTAACTTATAAAATGAGAAAATTTAAGTAAAACCAATTGTTAAAATGGTTAAACAGTTTTGTTAAGTAAAACAAAATCTAAATTTTGGATAGTGATATGAATTTGACTTTAGTAAAAGTTAAATAAAATAGAATTTCAAATAAATTTGAGGCGAACTTAAGTTGTATGGTGAAAATAAATGCAAGTGAAAATAAAATGAAACATGGCTTAAGTAATAGTGAATCAAATTGAATTTGATATCAAAATGAATTGATAAAGTGAAGTAATGAATATGAATTTGAGTTATATAAAGGAAATTCAACTTTAATTGTAAAAGTGAATTAGTGAATATGGTGAGTATAAGAATTCAATCAGAATTAGAATATAAACCAATTGAAATTAAGTGTGTTAAATCAAATTGAATGTAAGCAAAGTAAATAAATTTGGTTTTGTTCGTTGATCGTATAGAAATTCATTAAGTATTAATGAAATTGAATGAATGGAAATTGGAAGCTAAGTAATTGAATTCAAATTGAAAGATAAGTAAATCTAAATAGAATCAATTTTGATTTGAATTGAAAGCAAACTAACTTGAATATAAATTAGTGAAAGTAAACTAATTGAATATGAATGAATGTTAGTAAAATCCAATGTAAATAAATCAAATATGATTAAATTGGAAATCAATTCAATGAAGGATTTACTAAAGAACTAGTTGATTATCTTGGAAATAGAAAATTGATAAATCCGAAAATGACTTATTTTGGATAAGTAAATCTTTATAGCTGTTAAAAGAAGTATATTCACAATTTTGGACCGTGAATATATTATTGAATAAAATGGACATGTTTTGGGAAAGTGATATTTTAAAACGAAGTAAATGGTTTTAAAAGATGTTTTAAAAGGCATTGAATATTGAAACCATAGATTTCAACATTCATTGTTGAAATAGACGTTTTCGAATATAAGGAAATGGTGGACTATAACACTGTTGTTATAGTAAATGATTTCCGAAAGGAAATGTTTTGTGTAGTATTGGGATTTATACATCTATCTAAATTTCGAATCCCTATACTAGTGATTTTGAGTTGTCGTAACGATGTTTTACGTAACATTCGTTTTAACTCAAATGAATATGTGAAAGAGAATGATTTCCTTAAAGATGAAATATATACTTAATTTTGATTAAAGTATATCGAATATTTTCAAATATTGAAAATAAATGGATTTGTGAATTACTTATTTTTAAATAAGTATGGAAATGTTTTTCCAATATGAAATGAAATGTTGTGAATATATTCCGTAAGGGATAAATGATTTGAAATTCATTTTTGAAGTCGAAGTTGAAAAGTTAAATGAGAAATTTGAACAATTAGTTCAATTTGAAATTTTTCCAAAGATTGAATCGTTAAGTTAAAATTGAGTTTAACTTCGACATCAAAGACAATATAAGTTGAGCTTTGAATTTCAGATGATGATTTGGATTGTATGTCTAACATTGTGAATTGATGACATAGCAATTGACCTCTATTAAATATATATCTGTTGGTGGCGGAGGATTTATTCTCTTAGCTTAACACCCTTCTCTGAGACGTACGAGCTCAGAGGTTATATATCGATAGACATCAATTCTGTGTTGAGAATTGACGATGTAGCGTGAAATCCAAATCGAATGTGAAAGTCGATAATAAATGGAATTACGAATATGAATTAGGTTTGAGATAACCTTAATTTCCAAATCGACTTAGAGGAAAATTTTGAAATCCTCTATTTGTTATGGATATAGGATATGTAAGTTTTCAGAACTTATATATATGAATACGGTAAATTTGAAAACCGTCAGTTTAGAAAGTCATTGTTATGGAAATCTTATGTAAGCTTACATGGATATGATATGTACGAAATGTGAAATGTAGTACTACATATATATGATATTATGTTTTCCAAACTGAGGATATGGAAAAGTACCTTCCATTTATTATTGGAGAAGGTATTGGAACTCGTGAAGAGTGTCCATTTGAAATTCGTAGCTACGTAGAATTTTCCATAAGTTGGAATGTCCATTTGGACTAGAATCCCTCGTGATGGGATCCTGTTGATTATGATGTATGTTAGCGTAATTTGAGGGGCGAGATGCCCACAGTTACAAGCGATTCCATTGGGATAATGGCGCAACCGCCGGGTAAACTGCAATCTAGCACCAAAGCGAAATTCGAGGGGCGAGATGCCTACGGTTACAAGCGATTCTACTGAGATAGTAGCGTAACCGCCGTGTGGACCGCGATCTATGGCAACAACCATGGCGTAATTCAAGAGAGATGTGAACTCTACGGTTACAAGCGATTCTACTGGGATAGTAGTGTAACCGCCGGGTAAACTGTGATCCATGGGGGAACGTGCTTTCCATATCCATTTTTAAAAGAATTTTTTAAAACTATTTTCACTGGGAATTGAAGCAAGTATATTTAGTACTTGGAGATTTTTAGACCTGCGCCTGGCCAGCGTATGTCTAATGTCTGTGAGAACGAAGATGGACTTGTTAAATTTCGAGTTAGCAAGTATTTTCAAACTGTAAATAGCAAATCAATGATCTGAAAGTAAAATTACGAAATTCCAACTTAATGAACTAAGGAAGAGGATTTTTGCAATGTTTTGAAAGTTCACAGCTTTGGAAGAGATATATTATATAAATCTCTAACATGACGAATTTTAAAGTTCGAATCTGAGTTATAAATCGAGAATTTTGGTAAAAGACTTTTGCGTTTGATTGTAGAAACCAATGAACAAAGCTAGTGAGATTAAACAAATGGAATGAATCCTATGTTTATCTATATTTATTTATTTTTAATAAGTATTGAGCTTAGTAAAAAAATTGTGTAGGGTATAAATATTAATGAAATTTTAACAACCTTTCCTTTTCGTGGACGAAAAGTTTTTAAGGAGGGGAGTTTTGTAACGACCCTGAAATTTCAAAATTTCAAATCGAAAATATTTAATGAATTTTAAATATTTGAATGATGAATTGATTCGAATTGGAATTCGTCTAATAAAAATTGTTGTTGAAATTTTTGAATCGGTTAAATTCTTTTGGAAAAAAAAGAAGAAAAGAAAAATTGGTTAAGGGTTAAGTGGGCTTTGAAAAATATATACTGGCCCATGGTTCTTTGATACCGTGATAAATCCAAACCCGATCCCCTTTCATTCTCATTCGAAACCCTAAGACAAAAATAAGCGAAAAAATGGTGGCGACTCAAAATCTAGGGCTTCGGCGTTGATTCGATTCTCTGGCGTTTTGGGAATTTGGGGCTTCATGAAATCGAAGGCACTGGCTACGATCGATCGATTCGTTTCTTCGTTCTCGCTCGCGACCTCTTCGAAAAAAAGTGAGTAGCCCTCACATCTAATTCAACTGTGTGCTTCGATTTTTGATTTCATTTGTGTTGATTTTGAACTGTTCGTTCCGTGGTTATCATTGCTTCGATTTTGGTTTGAAGTTGAAATCATTTGTTCAAATTTTGTTTCCTTAGACTTTGTTCGAACTCTTATATTCTCGAGAAGATGGGTTTCACAGTTTGGTTTACGTGATCTTCACGTTGTTGAGACTTTCCCTTTTTATGCTCCGATATATTTGGGAATTACTTTCGATTCACGGCTTTGTTTCGAACGTGCGATTTTTGATTTTTTATTCCATAAACTTTCCAAAAATAATTTTTGACTGTTTCTCTGATTTTTAAAGAAAAAAACTTCCTGTTTTCAAACACATGATTTCGGCATTGACATTTTTCTTCTCTGACCTTCTGCCTGTTTATCTGTGATACTTTCCTCTATGACTTCGAATTGTCTGACCATTTTCAAATTCGTATATTTTCATAAACACTAAGTGATAGTCACGGCTTTGACATTGTCGTGATACTCACTGTTTCATGTTATCACTTCTTGGTCTCTGCCTTCACCTGTGTTCATTTCAGTTGAACTTCAATTCATATTAAGTTGTGCATGTTGTATCTTGTGCTCATCTCTGACTTCATGTATGAACTGTTGCATTTTTGTTGTTGATGTGTTGACCTTGCATTTGAATCTTTGATCTTGAGTCACTGATTTTCACAATGTATTTTAATCTGTTCCCTTTGTCACTTTGATGCATTTATTCCAGTATGCATTGATGCTAGTTTGTTTGTTGACTATGGGCTTGATGAGTTTGTTTGTGATGTTGGCATTTCACTGTGTCACTGTCCATATTTGTTTGTGACAGCCTCTGCATCCATGTTGATGTTTCATATGTTGAAGCTTTGCATATATGTGCTGTCCTATATTGATACTCCTTGTCTCTGGTCTGCACTGATGTTCATCTGTTTGTATATATCACTGAGTTGTCATTTCATTGTCATATTTGCTTTATTGTTCACTTGACCATTCTTTGATGTTGTTTACTCATGTAGTTGCAATCACTTGAATTTCCACTGTTGCCCTGTCTGGTTTCACTTTTGTTATGTTGATACTGCCTGCTTGTATATCCAAAATGCATATGTGAGTTGGCATTTTCACTTCTTCACTGTATCTTCTTCTACCTGTAGCCTCACAGTTCCATTTGATTTTTGTCGAGAATTATTATCATACAGGTGTACTGTTTGGGTTATGTGAAGTTGTAGTCTTAGTACATTGTTCATGGCATTAGCTTGCATTAGCTTGTTCACAACCACATGCATGCAGTTAGGTGTACACGCCTGTGACCATTCTTGTAGCTGCATTGGGTAGTACTTCACTGTGTTCATGTAGCCTGTTTCACTTGTACATTCTTGTTTTTGGAGACTATTTGCGCCCAGTTGCATTTTAGTCTTCGTATATATGTATGCAGTCATGTATGTATATACATCATTTTATATGTATATATGTATGTTCGAATTTGCATATATGTTTACGGTTCTGTATTCATTTGAATTAGTCGTTGTTCCATCCTTTTGTTGTCTGCATTATGATATTCTGTTTGGTTTGATGGTTCCTGTTAGTATGTAGTATTGTTGCACTCCACCTGTTTTAAACTAATACCTGAATCTGGTCCTTGTTAGTATCTCCTTGTAATGTTCATTTTAAGCTGTGCAGTTCCTTTGTCTTTGCTTGTACTACTGATCATGGTAGTCTGGTCTTGTTTGCTTGTGACATGTGTTCCCTGCTGCACATTCCTGGTTCATGTTGGTACTGATGGTCTATATTGTTTTTGAACTTCAAGTCTGCACTTCATATAATCTGACTACTGTGGCCTTCATGTATTTTGATTGCTGAGGCTTTGTCATGTATTTTGATCTTGGTCGAGCTCACCATATGATTTCGACTTGCTACTTTGTTTCGATCAAGTTCACTTGCTTGAGTACTGGGTTTTAGTCACCTTGGTTTTAGTTTTTGAGCTTGAGCTCACTATGTTGTTTCGACCAGTCCACTTCTTATTTTACTGCATATGTTTTGGTGTCAGCTGGGTTATTGGATTTGCACTTGATTCAGTGCTTCATGTTGTTTATCCATGTACAAACCTCACTGCATCTTCACTTGAATCATTTGAACCTGTTTAGTTTACTTGTACATGCTCTAGTCTTTGATGTATACACTATTGAGTCAGTGGCCTTGGCCAGTTTCATTTGCATGTTGAACTAACTCATGTAGACAGTTGCCTATGTATCCTAGTTTTGATTGTTGAACTTGTTTGAACTGGTTGTTGACCATGGCCTTGACATTGATTTATGATGTGTTTTATCCCTGAGCACTTTCTCGACTTGCATTTGTATATGTGTATACATACATTCTTGTATGTATATATATGTATTGTCTTGGCTATTTGATTTTTGCCTCTATGCACTAATAAACTGGTTTGAATTAGACTGACCTGTGTATTATTTTCTTTTGAATATAATACTCGGGTCAGACCAAGTATTTTTACAGCTTGAAGATTTTCGAGCAGCGAAGTTAGAGAGAGAGTAAAGAATCATTTATTTTGAGAAAATTGTATTTTAAGATATTCCGCTGTATCAGTATTAAAATTGTATGAACTCTGATGTATTCTAAAAAGATTTATAGTAATGAAATAAATTCTCATTTGTTTTAATTCAGTGTTATTATTCTGTGTTTCTGTGGCTGATTCTGTTTAAACGTTATAAACTAAATAACAATTCGTCTTTTTGAACGTTTCTAGTTGGTTTAATCACCGACTGGAGGCGGTCAGAAGGGGGAATGTTACAGTTGAAATGATACATACCTGAACGATCTATAAATTAGGGAAAAATCGTTATGGGTTGAAATGATAGACCCGAGCGATTTTATGGATTTGAATGTTAATTCGAGATTACGCATTGAAATGATTTATATCTGTAAATATAAATTAATTACAGATTGAAATGATAAATATCTGTATCACTTGACCATAGGGTAGAGAATTATATACGGATACCAGATTGGTTCATTTTAATGATTTTAAATCTTTAAACTTTGAATCCAGTTAAGCGATATTTCGAAATAGAATTTGACTAATGTAACTTGAATTATTTTAAGTAATTATTTAAAGGATTTACATTGAAATTTTAAGGTTAAATTTGTTATTTCAAGATTTGAAATTGGGTTTCGATTTGAAATCTGGATATGGTCCAGATTTGTTGAATGGAAGAAATGGTTAAATATGATGTTAATTTCAAAATTCTTATCTTAATATAAACTGTAAATGTTCTTTTTAAATTCTAATTTTTAAGGTTTTCAACTATTAAAATAAGTTGATCTATTTTATACCAACTTAATCAATTTAAACTATTAAATTTATTTTAATCTAAATTAACCGATTTTAAAGTAGTTAACCTATTTAATCTATCTTAATATATTTTAGTTCTATTTAATCCATTTTAATATATTTTAATCTATTTTAAATCATTTAAACTTTATTAAACTATTTTAATTTATTTTAACTAATTTAATCTATTTTTAAACTATTTAATCTATTTTAATTCTATTTAATCTATTTTAATTCTATTTAATCTATTTTAAATCTAATTAATCCATAATAAATCTATTTTAAACCATTTATACTATTTTAATCTAATTTAAATTTATTTAATCTATTTTAAACCTACTTAACCTAATTTATATCTATTTAACTATGTTAAAGTAATTAAACTATTATAACTATCTAAATTATTTTCTAAATTTCAAATGGTGCAAAGTGGTGATTATAATTAAAGCCTCGATTTTAAAGCGAATAAGGTTTAACGATGTTATAACATAAGTTGGGATGTGAAATGATATTTGCCGGTGAAATGACATATTTGAGAAATATGATGATTTTAAATGAGGATTTATTTTATTTTTGAAAATATGAATTCGAAAGTGATATGATTTCAAATGTTATATAATTTCGGAAGTAAATGTGATTTCGAAAATGATATGGTTTTGAGAATATGATATTTTGATATCAATTGTAAACTGACTTTATAAATTTTATAATGGAGGAAATTTATAAATTTTATGATCTGACCATTCCCCCCTCATTCTTACACTTTCTTGTATGGCTAATGGAGGAAAGAGGGCTTTTAAATTTTATAATGCATGGGTTTCTGACCCTGAGTATAATAATATTATAACATCTGCTTGGTCTAATAATGTATATGGCAATCCAATGTTTGTTATATGCAGGAAGTTGAAAGCAACAAGGAAAGCTCTCCAACAATGGGCTCATGAAAAATATGGGGATGGTTCAAATCAAATCAAGAATATCAAAGCTCAGTTGAAACATGCTCAATACATGCTTATTGAAGATCCATCCAACCTTATCCTTGCTCAGAATGAATCCAATCTTTTTCTCCGGCTCAATGAAGCTCTTAATACTGTGGCAAGTATGAGGAAGCAGCAGTTTCACCAGAGGTGGGTTGTTGAGGGGGATAGAAATACAAAAAAATTTCATGCTTCTATCAAAGACAAGCGTGCTAGAGACCGTATTACCACGCTATGGGATGAAGCTGGGAATCTTCTTAATTCTGCTGGGGAGATTGACAGTTATCTCCTTCAGTCCTTCTCTGATCTTCTTGGTAACAGCTCTGACTTTAAGCCTAATCTTGATGATCTCAATAATATCCCCCTTCCCAAGTTACAAGATGACATGAGGGTCATGCTTGTTGCCAAAGTTACTGACCTTGAAATTAAAAAAGCTTTGTTTTCCATGAAATCGAGCTCCTATGGTGGGCCAGATGGTTTTAACATCCTGTTCTATAGGAGTAGCTGGGAAGTTGTTAAAACTGATTTTTTGGCGACTGTTCATAATTTCTTTGACAAATTTAAGTTGTTGCGAGAAGTTAATGAAACTAACCTTGTCCTTGTCCCTAAGGTTAGACCCACTATTACTGCAGCATCTTTTAGACCTATATCGTGCTGTAACATTGTTTATAAATGCATATCAAAAATCCTTGCTTCTCGGCTTGTCCAAGTTCTGTCAACAATTATATCGCCAAACCAATCTGCCTTCATTCCTGTAAGAAACATTCTTGATAATGTGATGTTAGCTCATGAATTAATTAATGGCTATGGTAGAAGTCAGATTTCCCCTCGTGCCATGATGAAGCTTGATTTAAGTAAAGCCTATGATAGTTTGCAATGGTCTTCCATTGTTCGAATTATGTCAACAATGGGATTTCCAAAAGTTTTTGTGGCCTGGGTGTATGTGTGCATTTCCAGTCCTACTTACTCTCTTTGTTACAATGGGTTAACAAATGGGTACTTTAGAGGGAAACAAGGTGTGAGGCAGGGGGACCCAATATCATCATATTTATTTATCATTGTCATGGAGGCTCTCACCAGCATGCTATCCTCCAAGTATGATGATAGAAGTGTTTTGTATCATCCTAAATGCCAACCCCTTCACATTTCATCTCTTTTTTTTGCTGATGACATAATGATCTTCACCAAGCCTACTGATCAATCCATTCAACAAATTCTAGATATTTTGAACTCATTCTACAGAGCCACTGGCCTTAAGTTGAACACCTCCAAATCCCAGATTCTTATTGCCGGTATGAACAGCGTTGATAGGTTAAGAATTGAGGTTTTGTCTGGTCTTCAACCTATGAGTAATAATATGACATATCTAGGCCTTCCTTTGTGCACCTCGCGAGTTACCAAATCTGCTTGCGTTCCTCTCTTTGATAGAATCACAAAACGGTTGTCTTCTTGGTCAACGAATTTTCTATCTATGGCTGGAAGACTTGTGTTGATTAAAGCTGTTTTTTTTTCGATGACTATCTACTGGGCCAGATGCTTCATTCTTCCTTCCAAGCTCCTTCACATGATCAGAGCTGCCATGATGAGATTCCTTTGGACTGGTTCCATTCATAATAGGAAGATTATTCCTGCTCCCTATTCTGCTTTGGAAAGGCCAATAAGAAAAGGTGGCCTTGGAATCAAAAATATCAAGCTTTGGAATATTGCTGCTATTAGTACTCATGTCAATGCCATCTTAGTCAAGAAGGATAGTCAGTGGGTGAAGTGGACCTTGAGATATCAGATTAAGGATAAAGATTTTTGGACCATGGAAGTTGCTCAAGGTAGTAGTTGGATATGGTGGAAAATTATGTGCATTAGACCTTTATTACTTCCCCGGCTAAAATACAATTTAACCCCTAACAGTACTGTGAGTTTTTGGAAGGATCCATGGGTTAAATATGGTTGTGTCTTATCTTCTCTGTTGTTATCTCATGAGCAAGAGCAATCCGGGATTGGTTCCAACGCTAGCGCTATTAATTATATAGCAGATGGGAAATTGAATTCTCCGCATACTAGTAATCAAACTGTTAACAACCTATGGAGAAATATGGCTAATCTCACTGTTATTACTGCTAATGAACATGCTCTTTCCTGGAGGGGTAAACCTCATAGCATCAGTTCGGTCTACTACCTCCTTGCCAATGATGGGGAGTTGCCTAATTCCTTATGGGCCAAAGTGGCTTGGACAAATTATTCGACTTGCTATGATAATGTGTTGTTCTGGAAGGCAATTAACAAAGCTTTGATGACAAGGGAAAAGCTTGTGGCTGTTGGTATGAATGTGGTCAACCTATGTGTGTTTTGCAATATATCCCCTGAATATGTTGATCATATTCTATTTTAGTGCAGCTATCTTGTTAATATGTGGTTATCATTAATGAATAAAGCTGGGGTTGATGGTATTCATGGTGTCTCCACTGCTGATTGGTCTGTTCTTCGCAAAGCAACTAGATGGAGACCCAGTCGATGGGATATTGTTTTCTTCGTTCTGAAATTATACATACGCAATGTTTGGATGGAAAGAAATAAGCGATGCTTCCAATACGTGTTTCTACCGGCTTCGAATTTATGGCACAAGTTGATGAGAGAGATCAAGTTTGCTTTATGTGTTTCTGGCCATTGTTTTTCCCCACATCAGGTTGACATGTGGTGTTAGCCCGCTGCAGTTGTGCTTGGCATTTCTTGTGCTTGGCCTATTCTTGTTTCTATTGTGGATTTGCTTCCTTTGTGTGGTTTTCTCTCTTTTCTCAGTTTTCTATTTGTGTTGTTCGTTTTTTTCTTTCTTTTCTTTCTTTTCTTTCTTTTTCTAGTTCCTATTTGTTTATGTTGCTGTCGTTTTCTCTTTTTCCCTGTTTCAATAAATCTGGTAGGGGTCCAGTCAACCTCCTGTCTATTCCAAAAAAATTGTAAACTGACTTTTGAAATGTAAAAGAACCATCCGGTGTGAAATAAGCGTTTGGTTGTTAAAGAGACCGGGATCAGATATTTTCATACTCTTTGCCAATACCGAAAACCACTTCAACAACTGTGTACGTGGTGGAGATTCCAGAAATGAAGTAGGATGGTTTGGCGAACGATTCTGTATGAGGTATTTACGTGACCCTGACTTCCGTGAGTCAGCTTTGATGTGACTAAAACAAGAGCCATGCCAGACCAAGTGAGGTCATTCCACCGATCGGACACATTTCTTTGATACCATATTATGACTTTGTGATGATTTGGTGGCCACCCCTTAATTTTGATGATGGGAGTGTGTTCCGAGGTGGGCGGTAGTAGCTGCTATGCGTTACCACCAGTTCGGATCCGCAATTGGTATATCTACCATGGCATTGCCTCGAGTGCCATGTTCACATGCCCTATTGCGCTTTCTACGAGTTTGTTTTGTGCCATACCTATGGAGTGCCCTCTGGGTAAACCTCATGGAGGAGCGTACGGTACTGTATAGACTATGAGAATAAATATAAAATGTGTTAAGGTGGATATGGGTAACGCCTTAACGCTATTTTAATACTTTACTTTACTGTAGACACTATTATATTAGCGTATTGTACTACATAGTAGATAGTTTAACGGATCCTTAGGAGATGGAAATCCCGAACATCTCTTAAGTTATTGCACTCACGTTAGACACTAGATAGGAGGTGCCAAAACCCGTAAACGTCTCCGACATCCTTACACTCATATTTGTTTACTGTTGATTTAACTTACATAAGATCTTTTAGTTCTGAATCGAGTGTTTTGTCTTTTCAATTCGCTCGGGTCAGTCTGAGCTTTTCAGTTATCGAAGACTTCTTTCTGGAGGATGAAGGCGAAAATTTTGTACTATTATTATGTATTATATTTATTCCACTGCATCATGTTGTTCCGTTGCATTTATTTATTATTTATTCTTATTGTATGTAACTCTGATCTGTATTATAAAAGTTTAATCAATGTTATTTGTAAACAGCTTCATGGACTGTTTATTTGATTATTATATTTTGTCATTCCGCTGCGAGATTCTGTATTTGTTTTCTTTCTTTCTCTGCTTTTTCTTATTTACCCCATAACAATCTGTCCTTTTGAATGGTTTGAGTTTAACGTGTGTGGTTTATCGTCGATTTAAACCGTCCAAAAAAAGATGGGTCGTTACAGTTGGTATCAGAGCGAGGTTTAGCGATAACCTTAGCTTTGTGGGGTCTGACTCTTTAGAAATAGGGTAGTAATACCCTAGAATGAGTGGCTGAGCGCATATATATGAGAGAGCGTATTTGTTAGTGTTATAAAAGGTTTTTATATTGTGTTAATTTATTCCATTTTGTATTTATAAATTCTAGTCGGTGCATAGGGTGCTATGACATCGATAGCAATTTCTAAGCACTTAATAGGGCAGACCGACACAATATTTGTTTTGAAATATAGGTAAATGAAATAATTTTGCCTATTATATATTTTGTATATAAAATAATAGATTTTATAAATGATATAGTTGGATGTAATATGTTGTTTGTTAGGTAGAAATCTTTTATGAATATTGATTGAAAAATAAGATTTACAAATAAAGTAAATATAAATTGAAAGTTTAGAACTGAAGTTCCAGGATTTTTGAAATTTCTTTCAAAAGGTTTTGGAATATAATATTAGTAGTATTTAGAAGTATTTTTCTGATATGAATATTTCAAGATGATTTAAAAGAAAGTTTTAAAGAGAACTTTTAAAGGAAATAAGTTCTGTACTCTCCTCTCAATCGCTTGAAAATAATTTCGGTGATGAGTGCATGCATCATCGACGTTCATTTTCAAGTTTCAAAGTGGGGAGACTCCTGTAGTAGTTTTACTACACATCTGTTTTGATGAATAAAACCTTAATTTTGAATTTCTAAATATGATTTGATCTATAAAGGATAAATATACATATTATTTTCTAAGTGACTAAAATGAACCCGGAGTTTAGTTCTTAAATTTCCTGATAATTAGTAGTTTTCAATTATTGAAATGAATGAAATCTTAAGTATTTTAATAATTGGAAGTTTCTAGAATGAAGAAAAATATTAGTAATTAGATGCTAAGTGATTAATGGTATATATGAGAAATTAGAAACTTGTAAACTTAAGAATAATAAAAATTTAGAAGATGGATTATTGAACTTTGAGAAAAAATGAACAAGATGAACTTGTGTAACTTTCAATTTCATTCTTAAGACATATATATAACTTACCAAAATGTTAAAAGTTGTAATGTTAATAAGAATATGAAATGGAATATTATACAAGTAAAACTTAAATAATGAAAATGTTTAATGTAATTATGTTTTAAAAGGAGAATTAAGATGTACAAGTTTATTGCAAACCTAAGTAAATAATTTGAATGCTACTAATTAAATTAATAAAAAGGTGAACACAATAAATAAATAATTATAAACTTAATTTAATGTTGATGCCATTTATAAATAAAATGAGTATTACATTAATTGAATGGTTACAACTTCAAAAAAGCATTGAAATGATTTAGAAATGGATTTAATATTCAATAATACTATATATGGGAGAATGAATGTGAAAAAGAAATAATCCATTAATGGTGAATTAAATTGTAAGAGATTTACATAATAAATAATCTAATAATTGAAATGGAAATAACTTATGTAAGCAATGAATGTAAAGTAATGAAAAGAAAAATGGTATTGTATAAATGAATGGAAAATGAATTTTGTAAGTGATAAATGTAAAGAAATTAAACAAGCATTGTATGAACAAATGAAAATGAACAGTGAATAATGTGAAAAAGAAAGAGTATTAAGAATAAAACTCAAATATTATTTGAAATTATTGTTTGTTTGACTTATGGATTGGTTGGGAAAGGATATTTCTATTGTGTAGGATGTATAAAAGATCTAGTGAGTTTTATCTAAGACTGTTGAGCGTATGGTATACTTAGTAGTTTATTTATCATTTTATACGATTAAAAGTTTCTGAACCCAAACAAACCCTTTGTTTTGATTTCTATGGATGTATGGTTGATTGTTTGATTGCAAGTGATGATTGTATGGTTTTGTTGCTTGTGACTATTGTATGTTGTGTTGATTTGGTTGTGACTAATAGAGATAACATAAATATTCTCTTATATATAATTATTAACTCTTTTGGATTATATAAGTGAAATACAGGTTATGGAAGCAATAGCTACTGCTTTTGGTTTCATAATATAAGCGTTGTTTGCCCGACAAATAGGTACGTTCTCGGATTACGGTTTTCTAGCGATATTATATTGTTTTCCCGTAGTTTGGGATGTATTATTTTGAAAATATGTGATATATATTGTTATTATTGATATTACTATTTCTCCCAGACCTCTCCGTACAAAGGAGACTCTGCCGAAATTTTCCATGAATTTTGGACTTAGAAAAATTTTGTGAAATGTTTTCCAAACTTTCATGAACTCGAATATAAAGGATTTAATTGTTTATAAATTGATATATATTTTTTAAATTATCTAATTATGTAAATTAATTGTTCATAAATTTAATATTTCGAATAAGATATATTGATTACTTAATTCCTCCTTTTCCTTCCTTTCCTTTTCGAGGACGAAAAGTTTTGAGTATGGGAGGGTGGAACGACCCGTAATTTTCGATAATTAAAAATAGTTGTAAGGTTTGGTGATTTAAGGTTGGAGGAAATAAAAATTTATGATTTAATAATAAGAATATAACTAGAATAAAATTTAATAGTATTAATTTAAGGTAATTAATAAATGCTTTAAATGTAATTCCATTTAATTGAAATGATTAAAAAGTTATAATTTGTTATAGATTGTAAATAAATTGTAATGATGTGTGCATTTATTGATAAATTGGATAAAAGGTGTAATTAATAATTTAAATATGTATAAATTAATGAAATAGTATGTAATTAATTGCAATTGATAAAAGTAGTGTTGTGGTAGTAGTTATGGCATTTTGTGTAGATAACAAACTTACAAATCTTATTAAATTAAGAAAAGGTAATGATTGTCATTTGTTACCAATTTATTTAATCTGTTGAATTAAATTTGAAATCAATTGCAAAATAAATGTAATTAAATATCATGTTAATATAAGTTAAGATGATAACTGCAAATTATGAATGTAATAAAAGGTATAGAAATGTTAATTATATTCACAAGGCAATAATTGATTTAATAAAAAGAGTGAAACAAAGATAAACTAATTTATTCAGATTTTAAATTATAATAAAATTGACAAAAATTCAATGTAATTGAAATACTGCAACTAATATGGTAAAAGATGATAATTGTAAAATATTAGTGTAATAAGATATAAACAAGTGTTAACTATGTCTATAGAGTAATAATTGATTGAATAAAAAGATTGAAATCAAATTAAATCAATTTATTGGAATTAAATTATATTTAATTGGATTTAATTTCAGTTGAAATTGAACACTGTAACTGGTGTAATAATTAACACTGAATTGGTATGTAAATTTGTTTTAAATTATTGTAAATGTCTAAGTAATCAAAAGTTATAAAATTTGTTAGTTATTAAAAGTGGAATTAAAAAGTGATTTAATCAATTTAATAATAATTTATTTAATTAACTTGAAAATAGCCATTCTGGCCACCGACCAGGATTTCGATGAAACTAGTTTCATCGGATCCATAACAGTGAATTATTGTAAGGTTTCAAATTTCGTAGCGATCGGACTTGTCGTTTGATCGTACGGGCTCGAAAGGCATAGAAATCGTTTTAATTGAATTCTATTGAAATCAATTTGAAATAAGCCGATTTTAAAGCTAACTTCTTTATACGATGGAATTAGGACTTTAAACATGTTGGAATTATCGAAAACATCTATTTTGATATATGGAATGACCTATTTTCGTTTCGGAGGCAGAACGGGCTTTTCGGGTCATTATTCTCAATTCGAACCAATTCGATTTTGTTTAGTTTCTTATCGGGCCTTGTTCATATAAATGGTTCTATTATAACCCTAGCAGCCTTATTACTTCTCACTTCCGTACATATCTGTCTATTCCATCTATCAGCTTCTTCTTCTTCCCAATGGCTGCAGATACAAACCCTAAATCAAATTAAATTCAATTTCAAAATCAAACTCCTCCAAACCCTAACATATTATATACCGATTCGAAGCTTTCGACAAGTGCACTTCAAATCTGCAGTTTGTTTTTTGATTTGGGTTTCTATATGGCCAGAAATTGGTGATTAAATCTCGCACGTTCATCAGGTCGTGATCAACTTCGTCGGATCGTTGAATGGAGGGTACGGATGGGTGGAGATTGGCGAGTGGAGTTCATCGACGTTGGTTGTTTGAGATGTTGACGGTTGGATCGTTGCCAAAAATTCACTAGGGTTTAATAAAAGGGGGGGTGGCGGCTGTCTTGGTGTGGTCGCGATCGAGATGAGGAGAGGAGCGCGTGGGGTTAGGCGAGCTCGTGGAAGGGCGGTGGCGTGGGGAGGCGATTCATGGTGGCGGCGCAGTTTTGTGAATGTGAATATTAGGGTTTCACGATGAAGCCTGGAACGAAGCTGACATGGCCAAGCTGTGAGATAATCCTATTTCGTTTTATTTTAATTTAAATTATATTTGCAAACCGTCTACCGATCATAACTTTTACATACGAGCTCGGATTTACACGGGTTTTCTCTGCTAGGATCGTATTGGAATTTCGGAAATTATTAAACTAGTTTGGACGAATTCTGAGACTGTTCAAATTTGGGTCCTATTTTGGATTTCAAATCGATTTGAATCGAAGGTGAGTGCTTTAACCCACTCACAATTACTAAATTATCTTATGTTAGTTAAATTAAATTTATGATTTAATTAGAAATGGATTGGTTGATGTTTGGTATATTTAAATTGTCATTCCGGTTAAATTTGACTTTTATTGCATTTAATCATCGTTTAATTTAATATTGAATTAAATCAGCAAATTAGTACCTGTAAATGATAATCAATTATCTATTGATGTATATTGGTTGATTTGAATGATGATGGTGATAGATTTTTGACTGTTTATATTGGATGACTGGATGTTATATTTTATATTATTCTAACACTACAAGTTTCCTATGGGTTGAAATGATACATACCCGAACGATCTGTAGATTAGGGAAAAATCGTTATGGGTTGAAATGATAGACCCGAGCGATTTTACGGATTTGAATGTTAATTCGAGATTGCGGGTTGAAATGATATATATCTGTAAATATAAATTAATTGTAGATTGAAATGATAAATATCTGTATCACTTGACCATAAGGTAGAGAATATACGGACACCGGATTGGTTAAATTTAATGATTTTAAATCTTTAAACTTTAAATCCAGTTAAGCGATATTTTGAAATAGAACTTGACTGATGTAAATTGAATTGTTTTAAGTAATTATTTAAAGGATTTAAATTGAAATTTTAAGGTTAAATTAGATATTTCAAGATCTGAAATTGGGTTTCAATTTGAAATCTGGATATGGTCCAGATTTGTTGAATGGAAGAAATGGTTAAATATGATGTTAATTTCAAAATTCATATCTCAATATAAACTGTAAACGTTCTTTTTAAATTCTAATTTTAAAGATTCTCAACTATCAAAATAAGTTAATCTATTTTAAACCAACTTAATCAATTTAAACTATTTAATTTATTTTAATCTAAATTAACCTATTTTAAAGTAATTAACCTATTTAATCTATCTTAATCTATTTTAGTTCTATTTAATCCATTTTAATCTATTTTAAATCATTTATACTTTATTAAACTTTCTTAAACTATTCTAATTTATTTTAAACTAATTTAATCTATTTTTAAACTATTTAATCTATTTTAATTCTATTTAATCTATTTTAAATCTAGTTAATCCATAATAAATCTATCTAATCTATTTTAAACCATTTAAACCATTTAAATCTATTTAAAGTATTTTAATCTATTTAAATCTAATTTAAGTTTATTTAATCTATTTTAAACCTACTTAACCTAATTTATATCTATTTAACTATGTTAAACTAATTAAACTATTATAACTATCTAAATTATTTTCTAAATTTCAGATGGTGTAAAGTGGTGTTTATAATTAAAGCTTCGATTTTAAAGCGAATAAGGTTTAACGATGTTATAACATAAGTTGGGATGTGAAATGATATTTGCCGGTGAAATGACATATTTGAGAAATATAATGATTTTAAATGAGGATTTATTTTATTTTTGAAAATATGAATTCGAAAGTGATATGATTTCAAATGTGATAAAATTTTGGAAGTAAATGTGATTTCGAAAATGATATAGTTTTGAGAATATGATATTCTGATATCAATTGTTAATCGACATTTGAAATGTAAAAGAACCATCCGGTGTGAAATAAGCGTTTGGTTGTTAAAGAGACCGGGATCAGATATTGTCATACTCTCTGCCAATACCGAAAACCACTTTAATAACTGTGTACGTGGTGGAGATTCCAAAAATGAAGTAGGATGGTTTGGCGAACGATTCTGTATGAGGTATTTACGTGACCCTGACTCCTGTGAGTCAGCTTTGATGTGACTAAAACAGGAGCCACGCCTGACCAAGTGAGGTCATTCCTTTGATCGGACACATTTGTTCGATACCATATTATGACTTTGTGATGATTTGGTGGCCACCCCTTGATTTTGATTATGGGAGTGTGTTCCGAGGTGGGCGGTAGTAGCTGCTATACGTTACCACCAGTCCGGATCCGCAATTGGTATATCTACCCTGGCATTGCCTCGAGTGTCGTGTTCACATGCCCTATCGTGCTTTCTACGAGTTTGTTTTGTACCATACCTATGGAGTGCCCTTTGGGTAAACTTCATGGAGGAGCGTACGGTACTGTATAGAGTTTTGAACATATATAAAATGTGTTAAGGGGGATCTGGGTAACGCCTTAATGCTATTTTAATACTTTACTTTACTGTAGACACTATTATAATAGCGTATTGTACTACATTGTAGATAGTTTAACGGATCCTCAGGAGATGGAAATCCCTAACATCTCTTAAGTTATTGCACTCACGTTAGACACTGGATAGGAGGTGTCAAACCCCGTAAACATCTCCGATTCCGTTACACTCATATTTGTTTACTATTGATTTAACTTACATAAGATCTTTTAGTTCCGACTCGAGTGTTTTGTCTTTTCAATTCGCTCGGGTCAGTATGAGCTTTTCAGTTATCGAAGACTGCTTTCTGGAGGATGAAGACGAAGATTTTGTACTATTATTATGTATTATATTTATTCCACTACATCATGTTGTTCCGCTGCATTTATTTATTATTTATTCTTTTTGTATGTAACTCTGATCTGTATTATAAAAGTTTAATCAATGTTATTTGTAAACAGCTTCATGGACTGTTTATTTGATTATTATATTTTGTCATTCCGCTACGAGATTCTGTATTTGTTTTCTTTCTTTCTCTGCTTTTTCTTATTTACCCCATAACAATCTGTCCTTTTGAATTGTTTGAGTCTGAGGTGTGTGGTTTGTCGTCGATTTAAACCGTCCAAAAAAGGTGGGTCGTTACACACACACACACATATATATATATTTAATATTTAATGTAATGGTGTATATATATAAATCATTAATATTTTTACATATAAGTTACACACACACGCACATAGTTTTTAACATTTATATAAATAACAAGTTTACATACATACATATGTTTGGACAACATTTAATACATATAATTTTTAATATTTATATAAATAACAAGTTTACATACATATATATATTTAGACAACATTCAATATATATAAGATGAGTTAACATATCTGTTGCGATGTAAATCCTAACATTTATATATGGGCATGTTATACCTTGCACGGATTATTATGTTACTTCTACACACGCATGCATATATGTATATGATACATATGTGTACTATTATATTTAACTGAATATAAATTAAATAAAATTCTACCAAAAGCTTATAAATTTATATGAAATAAGAGATTTTATTTAAATTAAACTTATAAATGTTCTAAATAATTTAGACTTCATAGGCCCAATATAGATCCAATAAGGGAATTTCTTTGAAATTCACTCATATCTTCCGCTGCAGGCTAACACAGTTCCAACAATATTTATGAATAACATATAACACATTAATTTTATTAATCACGGTATATGAAACTCATACACTTTGGTAAATAATGTTACAGGTTAGACACAAGCAAAGCAACTATCCAAAAGCTCGGGACAATCGGGAGATTGCAGAGTTGTGCGCTCGGATTATTGACTTAGAGAATAGAGACAGGCATCGTTCTACAGAGATGTACCAGATACTGAATGAGCGCATTGCTGCGAATATCCAACGGCATGATACATTTCCTTCATCAGCGGAATCTGAAGGCGATGAGGATTAATACGTATGATTTTATTGTTTATATAGAGGTAGTTTGACTATGTATATACATGCACTTTGAGATGGGTGAGATAGTTTGACTATGTTAATAGGTAGCTTGAGAGTTATACTTTAAGATGGGTGGGGTTGATGTGATTTGACCTTTATGATACATTTTGAGATGTTGTTGGATGGGTGAGGTTCATTTGAGGTGATTTTTTATATATTTTGAGATATTGATAGACATTTGTGCTTTGTGGTATATTGTTGGATGTTTAAGGTTGATTTATTGTATATATATTAATGTTTCTTTATTTTTGATGTGATATATTTTTTGTGATATATATGATTTGGGCATCGATATATATGATTTATATATGTGAATTTGAGTTATGATATATATTGTTATATATGTGTTATCTGGGGTTGAGGTGCTGCTGAAATTAAAAAAGCTCCAGATTTCCGACGACTTCCGACGGCATACAGCTAGCAGATTTTTGATGGCTTGGGGCAGCTATCGACGACAATTTGGTGAAGGCGCGACCTTCCACGTGTACACGATGGGCTGTCGAAAGCCATCAGACGTGTCGACGATAACCATTGAAATAATGTCGATGGAGCCGTCGAAAAGTCCGGCAAAGAATATTTGTTCGAAGCCCAATATTTCGATGGTTTTTTCCATTGGCTTCTGACGGCCACCGACTGCAATAAGCTGTCAAAACTACTGTTGCTTCTTATAGTAACATATATATGTATATATATAGTACTATGAAATTTTCAATTAGACCCTTTAATAATTTGAAAATCACTCTAGTCTCTACGCATTATTTTTATGGTTGTTACATCTTTATGTCTTAAGTTGTTTGTTTCTTTATTTGATCAAATTTAATTAGGCTAATAAATTAAAACATTTTATTTTACACATGTGACCAAATGTTGAAATTTTCCAAAAATCTCCACCTGGGCTACATATGTAATAACCATATAAACGTGTTTAACTTTATGAGTTCAAAATTTACTATTTATAATATAAGGTGTAACTGAAGCAATCTCTTCCAATAACTATGTTGATAAAGGATCAAAACGGAATTTGTTACCTTTAATGCAACTAAATCCATCAATGGTCACATATACCAATATAATCAAATGACATATATCAATCATGGATGCATAATATAAAAATTACATGAAATGTAACCTACACATGTCTATTTCGAACTGGTTCTATTGTAGTGAGATCGAGAAAAGTTCAATATTTGAAAACATCAAGCGCAAAGAGTACTTTATTACTTTATTTCTGATTAGAAAAAAACCATAGTATATTTGTAACCTAAGTATTAAACAATGTGCTACTTGACAATACTAAATACAAACTGTGATATCCCGGAAATTTGGGGCAATATCAATTTAATAATCTGTTTAAATAATTAAATTGATTTGATAATTTTTGATAAAAATATTTGAATTGGTTTAAAAATCTAATTAAATGAATATTTAATTTGTGAATTTTATCCTTTAAAAACTAATAAAATGATTTCTATTTATAATGTATATATATATGTATATATTGTAAATAGATAAGCTTGGATTTGAAATTTAATTTGAATTCGAATTTAGAATTCAAAAGAGGTAAGATTTTAAATAGTTTTGAATTTTATAAATAAATGTATAAGCTTTTATTTATATATATATAATTGGTTTATTTCTTTAAAAGTTATCTATATATATATAAATAAGTAATAAGTGTTTTATAAATAAAGAAAAGTCTTTTGTTTACATTTAAAATAAATACAAACTAATTAACTAAAGGACATGTGTTATTTCCTAAGGCTAAGTAGTAACATGTGTTAATTGATTAACAACTCTAATGACAAATGTCAAGTTTTAAATTTTAGTTTTTCTTTTATTTTTAATAAACCACATTTTTATTTATATATACATATGTTCTTATCTTGATATTTTTTTCCTATCTCCTTCTTTTCAAAACTTAAGAACTTCAGCCTGAGACAAATTCTCAAAAACTAAATCTGTAATCAAACATTCCTCTAACAATATTTCTCAAAAAAACAAATTCTTCAAACCTGTAAAACATTTCCAAAGGCAAAGCCTGTAACCATTCTTCAACATCTTTCTGCAATCTGGAACTCCAGTCTGCATTTCTTTAAGCCTGGATACTTTCTTCCTCAAACCTGATCTAAGCAACACCTATCAACAAACAAGATAATGGCATGCATGCAAGATCCAGTAACATCAAGCAACATGCAAGTTTTAAATCGATGAAGCAAAAGGCAACTCAAGTTTTAAATCATAAGAAATTGCCAGATCAAAATTTTAAGCCTGGAAAATTTCTCTGTTCTTAAAATTGGTGAGTAACATTCAATTTAAAAAGTTTAAAGTATCTTGATCTTGTTGCATGTAAATTTCTGGAATAAAGTAGGTTAGTATGTATGTATAGTGATGAAATTTCTATGTATAATTGGATGTATTGATGTGTGCATGTTTGTTGTCTCTGTGACATCTCTGTTCTTAGTTTTTAAAACTAAGATTTTAAATGAAAATTTAATTCTTCTTGATCTAAGTTTTGTTAGGATCTAAGTTCTAAACTAAAGTTGGTTGTTTCATCATAAAGTAAATTTTGAAATTTGATTTAAGTTAAAATAAATAGGAATGCCTCTAGAACTAGAAAATAACAGTGCATGTTGTAAACGAGTGAAAATTTAAGTATCTTTATTTATAAATCCAGGTTTATAAACTGATTACTTATACAAAATAATGATTTTTGAAAGAAAAATCAAAAATTTTAAAGGGCTATAGTATGAGCAGTTCGAGTTTGATCAAATTTGGAGTTTTGGGTAGATTATGATGATCTAGGTGATCGGGGAAGATGGGGTTCTCTCTGGAGGAAGTGGAATAATGGGTGAGGTCGGGAAAAATGTCAGATGGATGTTCTAATCGTTGGGAAGACGGCGGTGATCATTTTATGTTTGTAGACCTAATTTTAGCATAGTCGAGAATTTTGGGTGTCAAAGTATCTCTGGTGAATCGAGTGATATAAGGCACTGGCGAATGATAGCTGGAAGGAAGACGAAGCTTCGACCAAAGTTTCGACGTAGCTGGTGGCGTGAGGCGAGCAGACGAGGTAGTTTCTGATGATCGAGTGTTGTTCCAGGTTGGGTTTGCTATCTCGATTTTGATTTCGAGCCTCGGTGGGAACTCAGGTGGTCGTGATCATTTCTGGGGGTGGTCGGCGACTTGGTGAAGAGGGTTATGGTGGCTGGAGGTTGCCGGAGTGCCGGTGCATATGCACCGTGCATAATTTTGGTTCTGGTAGTCTTTTGGTTTGTGCAGAGAGATGGAATTCTAGTCTCGGGTTCGACTCGAAGGAGTACTCGTGGAAATGGGGTCCCGACTCGGAGGTTCGAAGGGGAAACAGTATTGGTTAAACTATTTTTAAAATTTAAGATAACAAAGTATAAAAAAAAAGGGGAAGAAAACTCGAAGCGTTTAGGGTTTTTGCTCGGGGGAAATGGAGATAGGCTCGGGTAACTTTTGATGTTATGTTTTTAAACCTGATAGTAATTTAAAATTTAAAATGAGTTTTAAAAAGTTTGAAACAGGATTTAAAACAAAGTTTAAAATCAAATTTTAAGTATGGTTTCAAATCTAATTTGTATTCTAGTTTGAGATAGATAAAGTTTATAAAATTTAAAATGTTTTAACAAATTTGAAATGTTTTTAAAGTATATTTCAAAAGAGTTTGAATTTAAATTAATTGGGTTAAAAATCTTATAAATATTTCTTTTATAAAGGTTAAGTGATTCTTAACATTTGAATTTAGAAAGATTTTTATAAATTTGATTTAAGTCTTGGTTAAAAGATAAATTTGTAATTTATTTAAATCTTTAATTTAAAAAGGAAGATTTAAAAGTAAAATGTTTTAAGTCTTTTGTTAATAATAATTAAAGTAGTTAAAGGTTAATACTTTAATTTAAAAAGTAATTAAGGGTTAATGATTTTGGGTTCATTAAGTTAATAAGGTAATTAAGAATAATTTAATAAATTAATTAATTAATGATTTAGTGTTAATTAATTTAAAAATTAGGATTTTAAGTAAATTAATTAAGGTTAATTAATTTGGGATTAAGAATCATTTATTTAGATAAGTATAGATTTTTAATAAATGATTCGAAGTTTATTTATCAAGTGATTAAAGATTAATTAAGCAATTAATTTAGTAATTGTAAATTAATTAATTGGTAATTAAGAATTTATTAAGTTGTAAATAATTATTAGTTGATTAAAGTTTAATTACTTAAAGAAGTAAATAAAAAAAATGGTTAATAATTAATGAGAGATCATTAATTAAAGATTTTTTTTAAATAATTAATTAATGAGATTAATTTTGATAAATCAATTATATTAATAAATCAATATGAAATTGGTTAAGTATAATTACTTCATGTAAGTAATTAAAGAAATTAATTACTTAAGGTAATTAATTAAATAAATTTGATAAGTTTAAATTAATTAATTAAATTAATTTAAATTAAGCACTTGGTGGTTTGATAATTACTTAAGTATAATTATTGAAGTGTAATTACTTAGGAAAGTAATTAAAGTTAATTAGTGGATATAATTAACTAAGGATGATATAATGAAAGTAATTTGAGTTAATTACTTTAAAAAAATTAATCAAGGGATTAATTAAAGGATAATTAATTAAGGAGTAATTAATTTATGGAAGAGTAATTAAGGGTAGTTAATTACTAAATGAGATTAATCAAAGGTGATTAATAAATATGGTTTAATTAAAGATTAATTATTAAATATAATTAATTTAAATGGAGTAATTAGAAATCATTAATTAATATAATTAATGATGTAATTAAGAATTGATTAATTAAATTAATTAATCAATAATAAAGGATTAAAGTAATTAATTAATTAATTAAGAATTAATATAATTAAATATAGTTAATTAATTACTGAAGTAATTAAAGATTAATTACTATAATGGTTTAAGTTAATTAATTTGTGAAATTAATTAGGTATTAATTACTTGAAGTAATTAAAGAATAAATGAATCAGGATTGATTAATTAAAATGGATACTTAAAGTATGATTAATTAATTGGTTTAATTAATGGTTAAGTAAGAAGGATTTATAAAATAAAGTAATTAATTTAATTCACTTTAAATTGATTAGAAATGATATAAATCATTACTTAAGGATGGAGGAATGATATTGAATGCTTTCATTGTTTGATATCTCTGATGAGATATATGATGTGTGATATGGATGTTTGGTTGAATTGGAATGATAATATGAATTATCAGCTGTGATGACAATGTAGATTTTCTATTGAATTATCTATCTCTGTGTATATAGATAAGAATTGAATTGTTTTAACTTTAAAACAACTTGGCCTTAAAAGATACGTTTTGGATTTCGATGAGACCGGGATCGGGTTTCCGTATACCGGTATTCTAGGTCTGGAGACCCGAATACCACATCGATCCAAATTAACGATAGGTCGTGAATCTCAAGTGAAGATGAAGATTCAGAGTGCAAGGGTTATTGTCGTTAACTCTGAGGGTGATTCCAAAACGAGTGTAACGAGATAATGCCTTCGGTTTCGTTCGAACCCGGAACGAACTTGTATGGATTGAATGCTTTCAGCACATCGTCAGGCGGACGATGAGCATTCTAAGTGATATGTTCTGATTAAAGGTAATCGTAACCTCAAGCCTCATCAACCGGGAATGGCTAAAACAGGGGAGGTGCAGCAAGGCTTCGTGGGTAGCACCCACTGAGAGCAAGATAGATCCCTGTCTAGAGGTCCCTTTTCTTTTATTCGGCTTAGTGTGTGGTTGGTCGCGCCAACTACGGGGTTATCTTGTTTGGAATTATCCAGTAAGGGATAGTTCCGGCTTTGTGTTGCAGGGGAGCGGGCGTACTCCTCGGTACGGTGATCTAGGCCACGTACTGTGACGGGCGGTACCCTAGTAGCCCGGCCATTGTATGGAATCCAAACTCCAATAAGTGCCGTACGTATTAGTTGTGCCCAACTATGTTGGAATGTGAGATGTAAGCATTTCAGCTATTTCTATATTTTACTTGAAAACCCTAGACCCTATTATAATAAAATCAGATTTCCTATCAAATGTTTTGGTTAGCGTAAGGTAAAAACTTACCCATGTTTATTTGTGGGGAGTCTTACGTGATACCTTTTCTTTCTAAAGGTTTTGAAGTTAAGCAAGTTTAACCTGTTACTCACACCAGACCCATGTCTGACCCAAGTGTTTATTTCTGTTTTATAAACTCTTGGGTACTCAAATTTTTACGAGTAGCCAAGGGATTCAGGTTTAGCTTTGACGAATATTCTGGAGGAGCAATGGAGCAGGAGGCTTCGGCGTTCGTAGATATAGTATTCCGCTGTGTTGATATCTGTGATAGTGTCTTGCCTTGTATTTGAGTTGTAATGTCTAGACAGATGTTTATAACTGTCTAGTAAGTGATGTATATGCTGTGTAACTCTGTAAATTGTTGTATACTATGTAATAGTTTATGTTATTAATATAATTTATTCGTTCCGCTGTGAGATCGTTGTTGTTGTTTCTTTCTTTCTTCTCTTCTTTTCTATTTTCTACCCCTTTCTTTCTTCATAATGATGCGACTTTCTGGGCATAGGAAGTCGGGTCGTGACAGTTGGTATCAGAGCATTGGTTGAGCGAATGCCTAAGCTTTTGGTTAAGTGAATATCAGAACACTAGGTTGAGTGAATACCTAGGTTCGGAAGGGTTGTTCATTAGAGATAGGATCTGTAGCAACCTGTTTGAGTGTATATATATACGAGAGCGCGTATTTGTTAGTTATATAAAATGATTTTATATTGTGTTAATTGATCGGTTGGTTGGTATATGGATTCTGGTCAATACGAGTAGCTAACGTTATTGATAGGGATCTCTAAACACTTGGACCAGGCCAACAGACACAATATTGTTTTAAAAAAAGGTAGATGAAATAATTTTACCCAGATATAATTTCTATATAAAAAAGTATCATTTTAAATGTATATGGTATTTGTAATGATTGGTTGAGATGATAACAATTTATCATCTAGGATTAGGAGTCTGAGTGTTGAGGTTGGAAGTGTATTTGTCGAGACTGTAGACCTAATACCGTCTCGAGTGAACTTTACAGTTGTGTAAGGATTTCACAATCTCTGAAGGAAACCTGTTAAGGTTCGGAGTTTATCTTTGAAGTTGGATGAGTAGAGTTAGATCTATCAGCTAGGCAGAAGTGAGTAATGGTATCTTGATACCTCAGGTAATTGTAGCTGTGTGATGAGACGCAGTGAATATGGATGTTCCCGAAGATGTTTTCTTTTGGAACAAGTTAATGAAGTGTGTCTGTTTCGGTGTTGTGGCTGAGTTCAGCATGGTGTTTCTGTTTGGTTTGAGGTTCGAGTTTCTCGAAGAGCTTTGGATTGAGAAGTCTTTGGCATCTATGGCAGCAGTGCAGCACGGAGTGTTCTGTGCATTGACCAAAAGTTTTCTGGCTGAGCAGTTTTTCTGAAGGTAGAGTTCAGAAGCAGTATAGTGAATCCATTTCTTCGATAGATAGGATAGATAAGTGTAAGCTGTTCTGATTGGTAAAGAGAGAACAGTTTCTTTGCATTTTGGCTGGGTTGATCGCAAAAGTGACTTGCGATAGTTTGAGTATTCTTTTGAGTTATCCGATATTTTCTGGGATGTGTTGTCCAGTCTGTGCTTGTGTTCTTCATCAGTATTTTCATTCTACTCCAGATCAGAATGGTGCAGCGGAAGCAGTTTGGCGAGTGCTCCTGTTTGTGTTTGTCTTTTCCAGATAGGAGAAGTTAGTTCGGTCTACTGATGTTTGTGAGTAGGATTGTGTTCTGGATTATGGGTAGATCTTGAGAGGATCATTCTGTTGAGTTATTTTTAGTCTAGTTTGTTTCTAGAAGCATCGGCGAAGGTTGAGCTGATCAGGAAGGATGTAGACAGCTCAGGATCGTCTGAAGAATTTGTGGATAAGAGACGAAGGAATTTGAAATTCGAAGTTGGAGACTTCGTTGTTGTGAAGTTTTTCTCTGAGTAAAGGGAGCTATAAGATTAGGTAAGTCTGGGAAGTTAGCTCCGAGTTATTTTGGATCTTTTCTGTATTTTTGATTTGGATAAAAGCTTTGATCTACTGGATTGAATTGTCAGTTTGGATGACTGGAATTCAATGTATTTTACGTATCTCCGAGGGAATACGTGATTGATCTATCTCTGGTTTTGGAACCAGCAGTTCTAAAGGATTTGGTTGTTGAGTCAGACTCGTCTGTAGTCTGATATTCTGTTTAGTTTTGTAGATCTAGATGAGTAGGAGCTCTATAGCTTAGTAGTATTGGTTGTTTGGATTGTTTGTAGAGCGAGTATCCCGGTATATATATACTTGGGGAAACTCGAGGAAATTCTATTCAGAATTTTTCGCTGGATAGTTAGAATTGTTTGTTTGGATGATTGGTTGCTATGATTGTTAGCATATGGATGATAATATATGCTTGTGATTTAAATAGATTATTAAATTACCTTTGTTTTAAATTTCGGGGACGAAATTATTTTAAGGGGGAAGGAATGTGATATCCAGGAAATTTGGGGCAATATCAATTTAATAATCTGTTTAAATAATTAAATTGATTTGATAATTTTTGATAAAAATATTTGAATTGGTTTAAAAATCTAATTAAATGAATATTTAATTTGTGAATTTTATCCTTTAAAAACTAATAAAATGATTTCTATTTATAATGTATATATATATATATATGTATATATTGTAAATAGATAAGCTTGGATTTGAAATTTAATTTGAATTCGAATTTAGAATTCAAAAGAGGTAAGATTTTAAATAGTTTTGAATTTTATAAATAAATGTATAAGCTTTTATTTATATATATATAATTGGTTTATTTCTTTAAAAGTTATCTATATATATATAAATAAGTAATAAGTGTTTTATAAATAAAGAAAAGTCTTTTGTTTACATTTAAAATAAATACAAACTAATTAACTAAAGGACATGTGTTATTTCCTAAGGCTAAGTAGTAACATGTGTTAATTGATTAACAACTCTAATGACAAATGTCAAGTTTTAAATTTTAGTTTTTCTTTTATTTTTAATAAACCACATTTTTATTTATATATACATATGTTCTTATCTTGATATTTTTTTCCTATCTCCTTCTTTTCAAAACTTAAGAACTTCAGCCTGAGACAAATTCTCAAAAACTAAATCTGTAATCAAACATTCCTCTAACAAAATTTCTCAAAAAAACAAATTCTTCAAACCTGTAAAACATTTCCAAAGGCAAAGCCTGTAACCATTCTTCAACATCTTTCTGCAATCTGGAACTCCAGTCTGCATTTCTTTAAGCCTGGATACTTTCTTCCTCAAACCTGATCTAAGCAACACTATCAACAAACAAGATAATGGCATGCATGCAAGATCCAGTAACATCAAGCAACATGCAAGTTTTAAATCAATGAAGCAAAAGGCAACTCAAGTTTTAAATCATAAGAAATTGCCAGATCAAAATTTTAAGCCTGGAAAATTTCTCTGTTCTTAAAATTGGTGAGTAACATTCAATTTAAAAAGTTTAAAGTATCTTGATCTTGTTGCATGTAAATTTCTGGAATAAAGTAGGTTAGTATGTATGTATAGTGATGAAATTTCTATGTATAATTGGATGTATTGATGTGTGCATGTTTGTTGTCTCTGTGACATCTCTGTTCTTAGTTTTTAAAACTAAGATTTTAAATGAAAATTTAATTCTTCTTGATCTAAGTTTTGTTAGGATCTAAGTTCTAAACTAAAGTTGGTTGTTTCATCATAAAGTAAATTTTGAAATTTGATTTAAGTTAAAATAAATAGGAATGCCTCTAGAAACTAGAAAATAACAGTGCATGTTGTAAACGAGTGAAAATTTAAGTATCTTTATTTATAAATCCAGGTTTATAAACTGATTACTTATACAAAATAATGATTTTTGAAAGAAAAATCAAAAATTTTAAAGGGCTATAGTATGAGCAGTTCGAGTTTGATCAAATTTGGAGTTTTGGGTAGATTATGATGATCTAGGTGATCGGGGAAGATGGGGTTCTCTCTGGAGGAAGTGGAATAATGGGTGAGGTCGGGAAAAATGTCAGATGGATGTTCTAATCGTTGGGAAGACGGCGGTGATCATTTTATGTTTGTAGACCTAATTTTAGCATAGTCGAGAATTTTGGGTGTCAAAGTATCTCTGGTGAATCGAGTGATATAAGGCACTGGCGAATGATAGCTGGAAGGAAGACGAAGCTTCGACCAAAGTTTCGTCGTAGCTGGTGGCGTGAGGCGAGCAGACGAGGTAGTTTCTGATGATCGAGTGTTGTTCCAGGTTGGGTTTGCTATCTCGATTTTGATTTCGAGCCTCGGTGGGAACTCAGGTGGTCGTGATCATTTCTGGGGGTGGTCGGCGACTTGGTGAAGAGGGTTATGGTGGCTGGAGGTTGCCGGAGTGCCGGTGCATATGCACCGTGCATAATTTTGGTTCTGGTGGTCTTTTGGTTTGTGCAGAGAGATGGAATTCTAGTCTCGGGTTCGACTCGAAGGAGTACTCGTGGAAATGGGGTCTCGACTCGGGGGTTCGAAGGGGAAACAGTATTGGTTAAACTATTTTTAAAATTTAAGATAACAAAGTATAAAAAAAAAAGGGAAGAAAACTCGAAGCGTTTAGGGTTTTTGCTCGGGGGAAATGGAGATAGGCTCGGGTAACTTTTGATGTTATGTTTTTAAACCTGATAG
This sequence comes from Allium fistulosum, assembly GCA_030737815.1. Lineage (NCBI taxonomy): Eukaryota > Viridiplantae > Streptophyta > Magnoliopsida > Asparagales > Amaryllidaceae > Allium > Allium fistulosum. The sequence goes on from CM060904.1 coordinate 1,287,769,128, forward strand.
TAATTTAAAATTTAAAATGAGTTTTAAAAAGTTTGAAACAGGATTTAAAACAAAGTTTAAAATCAAATTTTAAGTATGGTTTCAAATCTAATTTGTATTCTAGTTTGAGATAGATAAAGTTTATAAAATTTAAAATGTTTTAACAAATTTGAAATGTTTTTAAAGTATATTTCAAAAGAGTTTGAATTTAAATTAATTGGGTTAAAAATCTTATAAAAATTTCTTTTATAAAGGTTAAGTGATTCTTAACATTTGAATTTAGAAAGATTTTTATAAATTTGATTTAAGTCTTGGTTAAAAGATAAATTTGTAATTTATTTAAATCTTTAATTTAAAAAGGAAGATTTAAAAGTAAAATGTTTTAAGTCTTTTGTTAATAATAATTAAAGTAGTTAAAGGTTAATACTTTAATTTAAAAAGTAATTAAGGGTTAATGATTTTGGGTTCATTAAGTTAATAAGGTAATTAAGAATAATTTAATAAATTAATTAATTAATGATTTAGTGTTAATTAATTTAAAAATTAGGATTTTAAGTAAATTAATTAAGGTTAATTAATTTGGGATTAAGAATCATTTATTTAGATAAGTATAGATTTTTAATAAATGATTCGAAGTTTATTTATCAAGTGATTAAAGATTAATTAAGCAATTAATTTAGTAATTGTAAATTAATTAATTGGTAATTAAGAATTTATTAAGTTGTAAATAATAATTAGTTGATTAAAGTTTAATTACTTAAAGAAGTAAATAAAAAAAATGGTTAATAATTAATGAGAGATCATTAATTAAAGATTTTTTTTAAATAATTAATTAATGAGATTAATTTTGATAAATCAATTATATTAATAAATCAATATGAAATTGGTTAAGTATAATTACTTCATGTAAGTAATTAAAGAAATTAATTACTTAAGGTAATTAATTAAATAAATTTGATAAGTTTAAATTAATTAATTAAATTAATTTAAATTAAGCACTTGGTGGTTTGATAATTACTTAAGTATAATTATTGAAGTGTAATTACTTAGGAAAGTAATTAAAGTTAATTAGTGGATATAATTAACTAAGGATGATATAATGAAAGTAATTTGAGTTAATTACTTTAAAAAAATTAATCAAGGGATTAATTAAAGGATAATTAATTGAGGAGTAATTAATTTATGGAAGAGTAATTAAGGGTAGTTAATTACTAAATGAGATTAATCAAAGGTGATTAATAAATATGGTTTAATTAAAGATTAATTATTAAATATAATTAATTTAAATGGAGTAATTAGAAATCATTAATTAATATAATTAATGATGTAATTAAGAATTGATTAATTAAATTAATTAATCAATAATAAAGGATTAAAGTAATTAATTAATTAATTAAGAATTAATATAATTAAATATAGTTAATTAATTACTGAAGTAATTAAAGATTAATTACTATAATGGTTTAAGTTAATTAATTTGTGAAATTAATTAGGTATTAATTACTTGAAGTAATTAAAGAATAAATGAATCAGGATTGATTAATTAAAATGGATACTTAAAGTATGATTAATTAATTGGTTTAATTAATGGTTAAGTAAGAAGGATTTATAAAATAAAGTAATTAATTTAATTCACTTTAAATTGATTAGAAATGATATAAATCATTACTTAAGGATGGAGGAATGATATTGAATGCTTTCATTGTTTGATATCTCTGATGAGATATATGATGTGTGATATGGATGTTTGGTTGAATTGGAATGATAATATGAATTATCAGCTGTGATGACAATGTAGATTTTCTATTGAATTATCTATCTCTGTGTATATAGATAAGAATTGAATTGTTTTAACTTTAAAACAACTTGGCCTTAAAAGATACGTTTTGGATTTCGATGAGACCGGGATCGGGTTTCCGTATACCGGTATTCCAGGTCTGGAGACCCGAATACCACATCGATCCAAATTAACGATAGGTCGTGAATCTCAAGTGAAGATGAAGATTCAGAGTGCAAGGGTTATTGTCGTTAACTCTGAGGGTGATTCCAAAACGAGTGTAACGAGATAATGCCTTCGGTTTCGTTCGAACCCGGAACGAACTTGTATGGATTGAATGCTTTCAGCACATCGTCAGGCGGACGATGAGCATTCTAAGTGATATGTTCTGATTAAAGGTAATCGTAACCTCAAGCCTCATCAACCGGGAATGGCTAAAACAGGGGAGGTGCAGCAAGGCTTCGTGGGTAGCACCCACTGAGAGCAAGATAGATCCCTGTCTAGAGGTCCCTTTTCTTTTATTCGGCTTAGTGTGTGGTTGGTCGCGCCAACTACGGGGTTATCTTGTTCGGAATTATCCAGTAAGGGATGGTTCCGGCTTTGTGTTGCAGGGGAGCGGGCGTACTCCTCGGTACGGTGATCTAGGCCACGTACTGTGACGGGCGGTACCCCAGTAGCCCGGCCATTGTATGGAATCCAAACTCCAATAAGTGCCGTACGTATTAGTTGTGCCCAACTATGTTGGAATGTGAGATGTAAGCATTTCAGCTATTTCTATATTTTACTTGAAAACCCTAGACCCTATTATAATAAAACCAGATTTCCTATCAAATGTTTTGGTTAGCGTAAGGTAAAAACTTACCCATGTTTATTTGTGGGGAGTCTTACGTGATACCTTTTCTTTCTAAAGGTTTTGAAGTTAAGCAAGTTTAACCTGTTACTCACACCAGACCCATGTCTGACCCAAGTGTTTATTTCTGTTTTATAAACTCTTGGGTACTCAAATTTTTACGAGTAGCCAAGGGATTCAGGTTTAGCTTTGACGAATATTCTGGAGGAGCAATGGAGCAGGAGGCTTCGGCGTTCGTAGATATAGTATTCCGCTGTGTTGATATCTGTGATAGTGTCTTGCCTTGTATTTGAGTTGTAATGTCTAGACAGATGTTTATAACTGTCTAGTAAGTGATGTATATGCTGTGTAACTCTGTAAATTGTTGTATACTATGTAATAGTTTATGTTATTAATATAATTTATTCATTCCGCTGTGAGATCGTTGTTGTTGTTTCTTTCTTTCTTCTCTTCTTTTCTATTTTCTACCCCTTTCTTTCTTCATAATGATGCGACTTTCTAGGCATAGGAAGTCGGGTCGTGACACAAACTCCCCTTGAACTAAAATATCCTTACATAAAAGGTACGCCCATTTGAGCAATATGCTTATGAATGACCTTGAATGACAATCCTTTTGTAAGTGGATCTACCATTTTGGAGTTTGCTACAATATGATCTATGAATTACAATCTATCTACACCCTCCCTTCATTGGAAAATAATATGTTGTTTATTGTTACAATATTACTTTAACGGTCTTTTAATTTCTTTTTCTATATTCCACAACTTTATGGCAGAAAATTTGCAATTATTTTCTATCATTGGATGCCTCATAACAGAAAATAAATATTGATTCCATAATGGAGGAGGTCATAAGTGTTTGTATGACAACTTTCCTAGTATACCTCCACCATATTATTTTTTATTGTAGCTTGGGTGGACCTTTTGCACTCTTGGCATCCAAAAAATTCAGATCGTAATGTTTTACGGTCTCCAACCGATCCGATCTTTTATCTATGTTCATATAACCTTTTTGTTTCTTAAAGCTATCTCTCAACCATTTTGGTTGCTAATTAGTGATCCACTTTCAAGAGTAGTAAGATATATGTCAATCAATACATGCAATATCCATATGTATAGTGCTTTAGCATGCATTAGACACCACATCGCAATTGCATCAGGAATCTTCTGCATTTTTTTAACATCAAGGATGTTCTTACGTCACTATATAAGATAAAATTTGTCTCTTTTGACAAAAGTGAATCAACTAATTCGTAATTTGCATACCATATTTTTTATTACTTTTTTTTATGAACTTATCTTTAAAGCCCTTTTTGTGATATTCTAAATATCATCCCATAAAAGATAATATAGTGTGTTTGAACCCCTAGTACAAAAAAATTATCATCAATATTCAAAAACATTCAAACATAAATATCTTGGTTTCGTGTAATATAACTGAATAATGTCGACAAGCAATAATACCAACATGCAAAATCAAGAATAAAAAATTATCCTTTGTGAACTTATGATACACATATTATCCATAATGTTTTCCCCTCAAAGCCGAATGAGGTGATAACATGGTGAAATTATGGTTTCATTGAATTGAAATTTATTTAAGCCCATACGTGGATTTCTTAAAAAAAATCATTAATATCTCCATTTTGAAATACAACTTTAATTTTTGTACGATATTGCTCGAAATTAAAATCTAGAACAAGTCCGTAACGACTCTAAAGAGTTTTTCAGCAAACCGAAGAAAAATTATCTTTAATAATCATTATTTTCGTTCCGAGGATAGTCTTTTCTACAAAATGACCTTATATCTTTCCACATTACCAATTGATCCCACTTGGTTGTGAATATTCACTTATAACCAGTGGTCCTCGTGCCTTAAGATAAGGGGAAAATTATTGTCTTATATAGATTTATTCCTATGTTATTTCTAAAAATTCAATTAAATAGTTACACTACTTTAGTAATAAGATAAATATTAAATTATTGTTTGACACTTTAGATTATCAAATAAATGCAGACGTATAAAGGTAGAGACAACACCAATGTTCCAAACCAATCATCGTTGTACATCGTCCACATGGAGCAGAAGTTGGTAGCCACATACGTCAAAGTCAAAATGCTTCAGTCAAATTGTGAAAGGCTTAGCCGATTGGTCGAGAGCACATGGGTAGACAAGCAAGCGAGCCCGGTTGGGACTAGGACCATGTTGAAGACGAGTAATGTTTTTTATTTGATATGTAGTTGTGGTTTTTCTACTTCAGACATTGTGATACACACACATATATTATGTGGACATGATTTTCGTTTAAACTTGCATGTGTGTGACATTAGTTTAAATTGTATCGGATAATACTGTGAATATTGTGTGTTATCTGAATGTTTCATTGATTTTATGTCATTATTTCTTGTTGTTTTATAATGTTGTTGATGAAATAATTTTGTTTAATTGATATATATATATATATGTATATGTATGTATGTATGTATGTATGTATGTATGTATGTATGTATGTTTCACTGCCTCTTTGGCATGATCAAAATCGAAGTATTAGATGTTGAGTTCGTGGGATAAAAATATAGGGAAAATATTGCAAAATTGCTTCAGAAATGGCGTCGAAATGACATCGATGAGGTGCGAGAAAATCCAAAAATTTTATTTTAAATACAGCATCAGCATGGCATCGATGTAGTGTTGGAAAATATGACGTCGGTATAGCGTTGGAAAACAATGACTTTAAATTACGTCGGAAACAAATGGCATCGAAAAAATTGACATTGAAATGATGTCAGAAAACGAAGGCATCAATATGGCATCAGAAAAGCATCGGAAACAAATGGCGTTGAAATGGCATTAGAAAAAATGACGTAGAAAAACACCTTATGCATGGCATCAGAAAGGCGTAAAAATTTATTTTTCATGTTAGTTTTTTCGATGTCAAAATGTCATTGGCTTAGTATTGGAAATAGGTTTTCCAATGTCAGACCGATGCTATTTTGGCATCTAAAAATGATTTTCTATTGTATTGCATTAACTATCGACTAAGTGCACATTTAAATTTCAAAAATCGGAATTTTTAGTTGGAAAATAGTTCTAAGGGGAATTCAAAACCTATTTCTAAGACGGGGGGTTGTGTGTTAAATTTGAAAATAAAGATACATCCTAATTTCCACTATATATTATACACATGCATATATGATATCAATGTTAAGTATAACATGCTAACAAGGTTGGCGCAGTGGGTTAATTGTCCGGACTACGAGATCAAATGTCACAGGTTCAAATCCCCAAATTGATAACCATGTAATAAATATCTGAAGTATGTGTTTGACAAGCACATACTTACCTAGATTTTACAAACGAAGCTTGGTTTTCTGGGTAATTTAAAAAAAAATTGTTAGGTGTAACATAAATTTAATCAAATTAAAATTTAATTTCAAAACGAAGCATTCATTATCTCAAATTAAAATTCAATATGATTCAAAGTAATCAAACTATTCATGAAAAAGGTTTAGTACAATAACTAACAAAGGAATCATTTTCTTTGAAATTTGCCTCTTTTGTTTCATTGTCAATGCAGATGATCCAACATTATTTTCTTTGATATTTAGGCTTGTACTGCATGGGGAAGCTTCTAAGTGGCCTTTTTGAATGTTAGGAGGTGTTTTCAAGCGATTTTCTTCATGTTGATCGAGTCGGGCTTGAACGGAAAAACTTTAGGTCTGACCCTAGTTTGATTTCGGGTTTTGGCCAACTTGGGTCTTTGCTTTATAGTCACTCTTCAAATCAAATATTGACTCACTCGGGGCTTGCTTCATGTCTAAGTTTGAATTTGGTCAAACTAGTATTTTTCACCATTTTCAAGTGTATTGGAGTGTCGTCTTCAACTAGTCTTTAAGGGTAGTATTTATATAGTCTTTGAACTGGTTTAATGTGATATTTTCACTTGATTCTTCAATGGTGCTTCAATTAATGTTCCATTGATTTTCTGTCAAAATTATATGAGTCAAATCTATAAGTTATAATATCTTTGATTCTTTGATCTCTGAATATGGAGAATTATCTTATGTTAAATACAAGTATTCTGAGTGTTCGTACACATTTAAAGTAGTATATTATTTTTTAACTCCATGTTTTCATCATTCATATATAATCATCATCTAAATAATATACTATATGACAAAATTGTAATGGTTTTATTTGATATTCTACAAACAAATTGAACTTTCCAACTGTACAAATGTTCCTTGTTAAACAAGAAAATACCACCAATCCTAAAATATATGTCAAGAAAAAGAAGTTTATCAAACAATCTAAATCATTTAACTATTTATAGGACAATCAAATTAATTACTTATATTCCATGGGAACTTATCGTATATTTCTAACTTATACAAGTATTTAAATGTTGCGCACTTTGTTGAATATGGATGTAGTATTAAATAAGAATGAATGAATATTTAGTAGAAGAAGATTTAAGAGAAAATGAAGCTAAAATAGAATCAATTTCTTTTTTCTCGAATAAATAATAGTTAGTATAAAATATTAGTATTATTTAAGAGGTGAAGCCTTGGCGCAACGGTTAGGTCACCCGCATGGTGATCTGGATGATTAGGTTCGAGTTCGAAAACAGCCTCTTTGCAATGCGAGGGAAAGGATGCATACATTATCGACCTTCTCAGAGCCCGCTATCGTGCGGAAGCCTTGTAACGACCCCATATTTTCAACCATTCGCATCCGCACATGTCGGACTTGAATTGTTCAAAATATCAGATTGTAAATTTAAATTTGGCAAAACTCAGCATATACAGTAAATAGATCAATCACAGAATCACAGACACAGAGTAATACAATAATACGCAGCGGAATAAATAAATAGTAGTTCATGAAGTTACTATATAAACATCAGAGTTAGAAATAAAATACAACAGAATATCTCAAATGCAGTGAAGTCTTCAGTACAACAGATGACCTCTCTGAACGAATCAACTAGAAAAGCTGAAAGCTGAGTCGATAGTTGGATCTCCAAATGAAGCTCCAAACTCCAAAGGTGAGCCTCAAATGATGTATCACTCGGTCTGATCCGAGCGTAAAGCAAAACACAAAACACTCGAGTCAGGATTAACATTCTTATATCAATAAATCCAACTCAAGTGAAATATCAACTGAAATACAAGTAACTTAAATGATGTTTGGGATAACCATCCTCTAAGGATCCATGTAACTATCTACAATGTAGAAATATACACTATAACACCGTGGTCATTTCAAATTAATTTATACTTCCAAACCAAGATATAATTTCATTTCAAATATATCTATTTTCCTAAATAATTTATGAAATGAAGTATTTAGAATTTCCTCAAGTCTCACAAATCGATTCAAATCAACTCAAATTCCAAATTCAAATTTTTTTCAAAGCTCAATTCATCAATTCAATTCAGTTCTCAATAGACCATTTAAAATTTTCAATATATTTCAAAGCTTTAATATTCAACAATTTCAAAGTTAAATTTAACCGTTTCATATAGCTCTTGATTTAACTTCATTTATTATTTAATCAGGGAATATTCACTTAATAAATTCAATATCATTTAACTAGCCTTAAATTTCATTTTTACTAAATATTTCCTTAAATTTATTTAAACAAGAAATATTTATTAAATTACTTAAATCAAACCTCTTAAATCTTAATTTCAATAAGTTTCAAATCGGTTTAATCAAATAAAATTCTTTATCGACTACAATTTCAACTAAATTCAAATTATCTTCCTAACCTTAACTTATTCAAATTATTACCAAAATCTATTTTGAAATATAAATTTAATACTTAAACATATTATATGTATTAAATCCATCTTAATTAAACTAAATATCATTATTAAATCTATATATATCATTACCATTTATATATAATAATTTAAGAATCAACATTTATTAAAACCATATATTTCTTTCCAAAACCATAGAATTTATTTTCAAAACATTTAAAGAGACCAACGGTGCCTGTATATAATTTCCTATCCTATAGTCAGTTGATACAGATATTTATCATTTCAATCCATAATTTAAGTATATACGGGTAGATATCATTTCGACCCGTAATCCCAAATTCAATTCCAATGGAAATCGCTTGGGTTTATCATTTCAACCCATAACGATTTTCTCCTATTCTAAAGTCCATTCGGGTATGTATCATTTCAACCCATAGTGAATTCTATACTAACAGGGAACTTGCAGAGTGATAACAGATATGAAAATAACATAACATGCATATATCATCAATATAAATAACAGATAATGGTGTCAGATGTCACAGGTGAACAGTTACAGATAATAGCATATATATAGCAATGTAAATAACTAACAGTAGTATATCTCAGTTGTCGTTTCAATTGAGATCAAATTTAATAAATATAAGAACGTTAATCGTGAGTGATTGCTCACCTTTCGACGTTAGAGGAGTTTGACAACATAACAAGTTACGAATTTGAATCCTGAACTGGACAATCGACCAAATCCAAACGACAAATCTGAAAGCAAATGGGAAGTGAATATAGACTCGACGAACAAGGCTGATAGTTTGAATTGATGAGAACAAATCAGATTCCTCTAGATAGAACAGAATATATATTACTATTTTCCAAGAATCAATATTTAATTTAAGACGAATAATAAAATATATATATTAAAAATCATAGTTCTTAAATATGCATATTTAAAAATCAAAGATTAAAATAAAAAAATAATAATCAATGCTTACATATATATATATATATATATATATATATACAAACAAAATCAGTTTTAAATATACAAACAAAATATACCTATATTTGTACACTTTAAAAGCCAATCATCACTGTACCATATTTAAACAAAATCTGTATATATATGCATTACGAAAAAAAATATGAAACTTGACATAAACGACTAAAGTAAAGTATATATGTACAGCAAAGAGATGCAGACATGAAAGATTTCAACCACCAATATGTATATAAAATGTAATAACATACCTATGCATGCAAATATATATATACTTATCTCTGTATATAACAAGTATGTAGACTATAATAGTAAAATGCATATTTCGTTTATAACCAAATATGTAGATTAACATAATGTATATGACTAATATATATACGACAGGCTACTATATGTGCAGACCCTGAAAATGTAACCAAATAGGCATATGCAGACCGTGTATATATGGTGTAAAATACATGCAAGGTATTCAAAATATATATATGTATATATAAGCTGCTCAGACTATATCCATGCTGTAACAAACGAAAATACTGCCTTTATAATATATATTATTGTAACGACCCGTATTTTTACGGATCAAAATATTGTAAAACAGTTGTCATTAGGTCATAGTATTGTTAAGTCGTTAAGAGTTTAGGTCGTTAGTGTTGATAAGTCGACCAAAGCTTAGGTCGTGTGATAGTTAGGTCGTGTAGTAGCTTAGGTCGTACATTAGTTTGGGACGACTTAAGAGATTGGAACGACCTAAGGAGTAGACGACTTAGGGGTTTAGACGACCTATAAGAAGTTAGTGACTTAAGGGTTAGCGGCATAGGAGTAGCGACCTAGTAGACTGTGCGAGTTAACGACTTAAGGAGGATAGGTCGGCAACGACCTAAGGAAGTGGGTGGTAGCAGTTGGCGACTTAAGGAAATGAGTAACCTAAGCGGGTTAACGACTTAAGGTAGTTAGGTCGTCCATACGACTTAGGTGTTAGATCGTAAGACCCTGTGTGTGTAGTTAAGTCGTGTAAGGACTTAAGCAGTTAAGTCGTTAAGTCGCGTGTGTGTGTGTTAGGTCGTATCTGTGCTAGGTCGTATATGTACTAAGTCGTTAAGTCGCATCTCTGTTGGGTCGTAAGTCGCGCACATGTGTTATGGCTTAGGTTGTTGAACCGTTAGGTCGTTAGGTCGCGCATATGTGTTAAGTCGCGCAAGTGTTAGGTCAGGAGGAGCTGCTAGGTCGTAAGTCGTGGTGTTCTTAAGTCGTAAGTCGTAGAGTTTTCTTAAGTCGTGGACGACTTAAGGGGGGCGAACGACTTATGGATCAGCCTATAAATACACGTTCATTTCCTCACTTTTTGGGATCCGGATTTTGAAGCGACGAAGTGCTGCCATTTTGAGAGCTCGAGTTCTACACTTCTTCACTTCTTTTCTCCACTCTAATCTTGTGATTCCTTCCATCCAAATCGAAGATCCAAGAGCTTAGATTGAAGATCTTCAACCATTGAAGAGAGATTTCATCGTTTGAAGCGGAATTTTGGAGAATCGAGCTAGATCCTTCGCTGTCCAGATCTGAAGTGTGTTGCTTTTGAAGTGTTTAGGTGATTCGGTGAGTGGTGGTTATCTCTCACACGGATCCAAAGGAGTATATCGGATTGTTGGCTTGATTATGTGTTAAAATAGTGATTTCCATGCATTTTCATAAACTCAAGTATAGATCCATTGTTCATGATGATTTGACATCCATTTTACTACATGTTAATCTATGCAAGTTCATTCATCAAGTTGTAGAGATATTGTTCATTATTCATGCTTGTTAGATTTGGACTCTTTATTTACGAGATTGCCATTATTGTTATAATTGTTTATTAGATCATGTTTGAATGCTTGATTATTTGGATTAATGATTGACTTGATTGATTGTTATAAATTAGTTGATTGATGATTTGATTTGGACAAGTTGGTCGAAGATGATTCAAAAGCTAAGGAAAAGGCTCTTGAATAAGAAAAGCTGCTCGTGGCATATGATGCAGATGATAAAGCTCATATGGATAGATTTGATGATGATGTTGAGATGAGGCTTTGCTATGATGAGATGAAGCGAGGCATGATGTGAGATAGCCTTGGTTTAATCCAGACGGGATCATTCCAAGCATGTTGATGACTCGGTGAAATGGTTCGAGTTTGAGGATAATGGTTGGCTCGAGAGGCGCTTGAGCTAGTATGAGAATAGTCGTCGAGGAGGATGACTAGAAGGCTGAGATTTCATCGTTGTTGAAGGTTCTAGCAGGCTCAAAGCAAGAGTACGTTGGGCAGATTCGATAGTCCCTAAAGACTATGATTGTAGTCGAGTACTCTGGGCAGATTTGATAGTCCTAGGCACGGGCTGCGACGACGTGCGGAGTTCTGTCTAGAACCGGGGTTGCCATTAACCCTTGACGGACGACTGAAAGAATGTGACGGTCATTCAATTAACGGTGGTATCGAAGCAATGATAACAGTGATAGCCAGAGTCATGGATGTTTGGTTGTATCGTCATTCGGTCTCAAGAGCGATGTTTTCTGGGTGCTTATCTGATCTTGGTTTAGGCCTTGGGGGTTTGTACTTGGAAAACACCGACCTTGACTCGAGTGATAATTGCTTTACTTTAAATGTCTGCTTTGCTATGTTTACTTCTGCTTAGTGTGTCTGTGGGCTATCACTGTAGAAAGAGGTGGAGTGGGAGGGTTGGATTCCTATTCCTTTTTCCTTTATGCTCTTTTGGTATGTTGTTAGTTAATTTACCTCTCACTAAGACTGTTGTCTGGCTCAAGGTTTTATGTTCAACTCTTATTACCTTGGGCTGTTCGTCCATTTTGGGATGGGCAGACTAGGTAGCAGGTGACAGGTGCTGTTCTTAGTTTCCAACGATGCTGATGACGAAGACGAGCTGGAGGCTTGCATATTATTTTCTTACTATATGTACTGGATGTTCCGCTGCTTGTATAATTCTCTGAGTGATATGTAGTGAGGCTTGATGTATTGACTATTCAGATGTTTGTATTCAACTATTATGAAGTTTAATTGATGAGATTCTATTTTGTGAAGCTTCACAATATATATTCTCTATTGTATTTTATCCATGCGCTGTGAGTAATACGATAGATTCTGCTATTTTAACTTAACCTTGGCAATCGTCCATGGCTGCCTGGCACACTTTAAAGCGCACTATTTCTATGTTCAGTGCAGGGGTCATGGGCGGTCGTCACATTTGGTATCAGAGCTTTGGTTAATCGATTTTACCCAACGCTCGCTGACGTAACTACGTATGAGAGACGTAATTGTATTTTGATGGATGATTACTATATATAATATAGTAGCTTAGAATGATTTGAACCCCTTATGCATTTGTTCTCAAGGTGTATTAATCATTCCTTTTTATAGATATTGAGAATGAGTCGAAGAGGAAGACCAGCTGCTAGGGAAGGCCGTGCTACTGAGGGGGCTGCTGATTATGTTGCTATGTTCGAGGCTATGATGACTTCGATCATGAGAAGGATGCCAGCTCCGGGGCCATCAGTAGATGTTGGAGTTCAAGTTCAAACTCCAAGACCGGTGAATTTCGCTAAGCTGTGTAAAGACTATACTGCTCTTGGAGGAAAGGTTTTCTTGGGAACAGAGTCAACCATTGAAGTCAAGAGGTGGATAGATGCTTGTAGAAGGATCTTTGGTGATTTGGGAATCGAGGATGCAACTAAAAGGAAGCTTGCATCAAGACAGCTTCAAGGAAGAGCTTTTGATTGGTGGAACTCTATCACCATTGATACTCCGGAGGAAGAAATTACTTGGGAGCAATTCCATGTCAGATTTGAAGCTAAGTTCATTTCTACAGCTCAGAAATCTGTTCTGTTCAAGAAGTTTGTGGAGCTCAAGCAAAGTGGAAGACCAGTTCTTGAGTATGTTTCTGAGTTTGAAGCTTTGTCCAAGTATGCCCGGTCGTATATTGAATCTTCATATCAGAAGAACGAGAAGTTTGTGACAGGCTTGGATAGTTATCTTGGGAGGCAGTTGGTGGATCATCTGGATGATTCATTTGAGAAGCTTGTGGAGAAGGCTCTCAGGCACGAGAATCTGTTTCCTAAAGAAGGATCTGTTGTTGCTGTGACCAAGGAAGAGTTTAAACCACAGCAGGGTGGAAACAAGAAGAGGAAGCAGCAGCAGCAAAAGGGTAAGGATGGCCAGAAGAAGCCGAAGGGCGAAGTGACCTGCTACAATTGTCAGCAGAAGGGCCATTTCTCTAGAGATTGCAAGAGTCCAAAGGTACCGGTGAAGTGCCACAACTGTGACAAGCCGGGGCATATCAGGAAGAATTGTCCAGAACCGCGGAAGGACAAGCAGATTGTGCAAGCTTATGCTTTGGGGGCTGTTCCATCATCTTCAAAAGCTCCTACCGCTGAAGAGAAAGGAAAGAGTGTGGTGGTTCAAGGTACTCTTTCCATATGTGGTGTTCCAGTTAGAGTGTTATTCGATACTGGGGCGACGCATTCTTTTGTTTGTAATGAACTTGTAGGCCGGTTGGATTTAAAATCGGATATCGTTGATAGGCCATTGGTTGTGACTAATCCAGTTGGGGGTTCGTCTTGTCTGTGTATGTTATGCCGTGGTCTGATTGTATCGAGTCATGATTGCTCTTTTGTTTGTGATTGTTTTGTTCTGAACTTTGCGGGGTTTGGAATTATTTTGGGTATGGACTGGCTTAGGAAGTATGCGGCAAAGGTTGATTGTGAAAGGTTGGAGGTGACAGTCGAGAATGTGGAAGGGCGAAAGGTTGTGATACGATGTAAGCATGAGGAAGGCGTCTTCATGAGCTTCATGTATTCGCTGGTTGTTCCACGGGATGGACTGTCATCGGTACCAATCGCTAATGGATTTGAGGATGTCTTTGATGAGGTCAAAGGGTTACCGCCGCATAGAGAGATTGAGTTTCGTATCGATCTAGTTGAAGGAGCCAGACCTGTTGTGATGCCGCTTAGGCGGATGGCGCCTAGAGAACAGCAGGAGTTGAGGGTGCAAGTTGACGATCTTTTACAGAAAGGATTCATTCGGCGTAGTGTGTCCGAATGGGGTGCACCAGTTGTGTTTGTAACCAAAGCGAATGGATCGTTGAGGTTGTGTGTGGATTATCGTGAGCTGAATAAAGTGACTAAGAAGAACAAGTATCCATTGCCAAGAATAGATGACTTGTTTGATCAGCTTCACGAAGCTAAGGTGTTTTCTCAGATGGATTTGGCAACGGGATTTCACCAGTTAAGAGTGGCTAAGGATAGTGTGCCGAAGACTGCTTTCAGGACACCATCCGGTTTCTTTGAGTGGCTGGTAATGCCGTTTGGATTGACCAATGTGCCAGCATATTTTGTGGATCTTATGAATAGAGTGTTCAGAGATCAGTTGAACAAGTTCGTACTAGTGTTCGTGGATGATATTTTGATTTATTCCAGAACTGAAGAAGAGCACAAGATGCACTTGCGTATTGTTTTGGAAATCTTACGGAAACATCAGCTGAAGGCTAAGTTTTTGAAGTGTCACTTCTGGAAGAGCGAAGTGAGGTTCTTAGGCCATATTATCTCTGGAAGCGGAATAGTGGTTGATCCCGCCAAGATAGCAGTAGTCCAGGATTGGGGTAGACCTAAGAATGCATCTGATGTGAGAAGTTTTCTTGGATTAGCAGGATACTATCGTCGATTTATCAAAGACTTTTCCAAGGTAGCTGCACCATTAACAGGATTGACGAAAAAGAACCAAGTATTCAAATGGGATGCTAAGTGTGAGCAAGCTTTCGGAATCCTGAAAGAGCGATTGACAAGTGCTCCTGTTTTGACTATTCCAAGTGGAAATGATGAGATGGTGGTTTACACCGACGCATGTGGTACTGGACTTGGAGCAGTGCTGATGCAGAAGGGTAAAGTTGTTGCGTATGCAAGTCGACAACTGAAGCCGCATGAAAGGAATTATCCGACTCATGATTTGGAGTTGGCGGCGATCGTATTTGCTTTGAAGATGTGGAGACATTATCTATTGGGAGTTCGATTCGAGTTGTTTACAGATCATAAGTCGTTGAAGTATCTTTTCTCCCAAAAGGATTTGAATCTCAGGCAGCAACGATGGCTAGAGTTTTTGGCATCATATGATTTTAGTATAGCCTATACTCCGGGAAAGGGTAACGCAGTGGCAGATGCGTTGAGTCGAAGACATGCAGGATTGGGAGCCATGTTTTCAGAATGGAAGAGTCTCGAGTATTTAGCTGGATTTGACTTCAGGCCCAGATGTGAATTGGAACCTGAGATGTTGGCAAACTTATCGATAAGACCGACTCTTGTGGAAAGAATTGGCGAGAGCCAAAAGCGAGACGATAAGCTTGTCAAGATTATCCGTGATTTGGAATCTGGATTGGAACCAGAAAAGGATAAAGGATTCGAGGTCGATCGAGAGGGTTGGATTCGGAAGCAAAGACGACTAGTTGTTCCCGATATAGATGAATTGAGAAATGAAGTTCTGAAGGAAAGTCATCACTCGAAGTTGACAATTCATCCAGGTGGAAATAAGATGTATCGGGATATGAAGAGAACCTATTACTGGGAAGGTATGAAGAAGGCTGATGGAAATTTTATTTCCAAGTGCATGAACTGCCAGTTGGTAAAAGCTGAGCAAAAGAAGCCCAGCTGATTGCTTCATCCATTAGAAGTTCCTACATGGAAGTGGGAGCAAATATCGATGTATTTTATCGATGGACTACCTAGAACAAGAGCGGGAAATGAAGGGATTTGGGTCATCATAGATCGTCTGACTAAGAGTGCAAGATTCATTCCTGTTTGATCAACCAGGACTGTATCAAAGTTGGCTGAGTTGTATGTTAAGTGGATAGTTCGACTCCACGGTATTCCAAAGAGTATAGTGAGCGATAGAGACCCATTGTTCACTAGTGGATTTTTGAAGAGCTTCCAGGAAGTTTTGGGAACCGAGTTGTGTTTGAGTACAGCTTATCATCCTCAAACAGATGGTCAGACCGAGAGAGTCAACCGAGTTTTGGAAGATCTCCTTAGAGCTTGTGTTTTGGATTTCGGAGGATCATGGGAAGATCACCTTCATTTGGTGGAATTTTCGTATAATAACAGTTACCAGTCAAGCATTGGTATGGCACCATATGAGGCATTGTATGGAAGACCGTGTAACTCTCCGACATGTTGGTTAGAAACAGGAGAAAAGCTGATACTTGGGCCAGAAATAATTCGACAGACTTCGGATTGCATAGAGATCATTCGGCAATGAATGAAGGCAGCCCAAGACCGACAGAAGAGTTATGCCGATAAGCGTCGTAAGGATTTGGAATTCGACGTAGGTGATATGGTTTTTGTGAAGATTTCTCCACTGAGGAATGTTATTCGATTCGGGAAGAAAGGAAAATTGACTCCGAGATTTGTTGGACCATTCCCGATCATCGAGCGAATTGGAAAGCTTGCCTACAAATTGGAGTTACCAGAAAAGATGTCGGGTGTGCACAATGTTTTTCATGTATCGTATCTACGGAAGTATGTGCACGACTCGAATACGGTGGTTTCTGCAGATAGCTGTGAAGATTTTGAGATTGATGATTTGATTTGGACAAGTTGGTCGAAGATGATTCAAAAGCTAAGGGAAAGGCTCTTGAATAAGAAAAGCTGCTCGTGGCATATGACGCAGATGATAAAGCTCATATGGATAGATTTGATGATGATGTTGAGATGAGGCTTTGCTATGATGAGATGAAGCGAGGCATGATGTGAGATAGCCTTGGTTTAATCCAGACGGGATCATTCCAAGCATGTTGATGGCTCGGTGAAATGGTTCGAGTTTGAGGATAATGATTGGCTCGAGAGGCGCTTGAGCTAGTATGAGAATAGTCGTCGAGGAGGATGACTAGAAGGCTGAGATTTCGTCGTTGTTGAAGGTTCTAGCAGGCTTAAAGCAAGAGTACATTGGGCAGATTCGATAGTCCCTAAAGACTATGATTGTAGTCGAGTACTCTGGGCAGATTCGATAGTCCTAGGCACGGGCTGCGACGACGTGCGGAGTTCTGTCTAGAACCGGGGTTGCCATTAACCCTTGACAGACGGCTGAAAGAATGTGTCGGTCATTCAATTAACGGTGGTATCGAAGCAATGATAACAGTGATAGCCAGAGTCATGGATGTTTGGTTGTATCGTCATTCGGTCTCAAGAGCGATGTTTTATGGGTGCTTATCTGATCTTGGTTTAGGCCTTGGGGGTTTGTACTTGGAAAACACCGACCTTGACTCGAGTGATAATTGCTTTACTTTAAATGTCTGATTTGCTATGTTTACTTCTGCTTAGTGTGTCTGGGGGCTATCACTGTAGAAAGAGGTGGAGTGGGAGGCTTGGATTCCTATTCCTTTTTCCTTTATGCTCTTTTGGTATGTTGTTAGTTAATTTACCGCTCACTAAGACTGTTGTCTGACTCAAGGTTTTATGTTCAACTCTTATTACCTTGGGCTGTTCATCCATTTTGGGATGGGCAGACTAGGTAGCAGGTGACAGGTGCTGTTCTTAGTTTCCAACGATGGTGATGACGAAGACGAGCTGGAGGCTTGCATATTATTTTCTTACTATATGTACTGGATGTTCCGCTGCTTGTATAATTCTCTGAGTGATATGTAGTGAGGCTTGATGTATTGACTATTCAGATGTTTGCATTCAACTATTATGAAGCTTAATTGATGAGATTCTATTTTGTGAAGCTTCACTATATATATTCTCTATTGTATTTTATCCATGCGCTGTGAGTAATACGATAGATTCTGCTATTTTAACTTAACCTTGGCAATTGTCCATGGCTGACTGGCACACTTTACAGCGCACTATTTCTATGTTCAGTGTAGGGGTCAGGGGCGGTCGTCACATTTGGTATCAGAGCTGTGAAGATTTTGAGATTGATCCAGTTGTTGAGAGACCTCGTAAGCCGCTTCGTGTTGTGGAAACTGACACGAAACAGCTTAGGAGGAAGGTAGTTAATTTGCTCAAGATACAATGGAGTGATGATGATAACGACTGTACAAGGGAGGTGGAAGAGAGGATGAAGGCAGCTCATCCTGAACTCTTCGAGGTATGGCCATAAGGTGTCGTGTCATCTCACGACATTGTAACTTGTTCTAGTTTTAGAATCCTGCATGCTAGGCTAGTAATTGGATGCATGGTTTGTTGATTGCTATGGATGGTAGGCATGCAGAATAGTTTTTGATTGCTCTTATTTGTTTGGAATTTCGGGGGCAAAATTGCTAAGGGGGAGAGAATGTAATGACCCGTATTTTTATGGATCAAAATATTGTAAAACAGTTGTCATTAGGTCATAGTGTTGTTAAGTCGTTCAGAGTTTAGGTCGTTAGTGTTGATAAGTCGACCAAAGCTTAGGTCGTGTGATAGTTAGGTCGTGTGGTAGCTTAGGTCGTACAATAGTTTGGGACGACTTAAGAGATTGGAACGACCTAAGGAGTAGACGACTTAGGGGTTTAGACGACCTATAAGAAGTTAGCGACTTAAGAAAGTCGGCGACTTAAGGGTTAGCGGCATAGGAGTAGCGACCTAGTAGACTGTGCGAGTTAACAACTTAAGGAGGATAGGTCGGCAACGACCTAAGGAAGTTGGTGGTAGCAGTTGGCGACTTAAGGAAATGAGTAACCTAAGCGGGTTAACGACTTAAGGTAGTTAGGTCGTCCATACGACTTAGGTGTTAGGTCGTAAGACCCTGTGTGTGTAGTTAAGTCGTGTAAGGACCTAAGCAGTTAAGTCATTAAGTCGCGTGCGTGTGTGTTAGGTCGTATCTGTGCTAGGTCGTATATGTACTAAGTCGTTAAGTCGCATCTCTGTTGGGTCGTAAGTCGTGCACGTGTGTTATGGCTTAGGTTGTTGAACCGTTAGGTCGTTAGGTCGCGCATATGTGTTAAGTCGCGCAAGTGTTAGGTCAGGAGGAGCTGCTAGGTCGTAAGTCGTGGTGTTCTTAAGTCGTAAGTCGTGGAGTTTTCTTAAGTCGTGGACGACTTAAGGGGGGCGAACGACTTATGGATCAGCCTATAAATACACGTCCATTTCCTCACTTTTTGGGATCCGGATTTTGAAGCGACGAAGTGTTGCCATTTTGAGAGCTCGAGTTCTACACTTCTTCACTTCTTTTCTCCACTCTAATCTTGTGATTCCTTCCATCCAAATCGAAGATCAAATCGAAGATCCAAGAGCTTAGATTGAAGATCTTCAACCATCGAAGAGAGATTTCATCGTTTGAAGCGGATTTTGGAGAATCGAGCTAGATCCTTCGTTGTCCAGATCTGAAGTGTGTTGCTTTTGAGGTGTTTAGGTGATTCGGTGAGTGGTGGTTATCTCTCACACGGATCCAAAGGAGTATATCGGATTGTTGGCTTGATTATGTGTTAAAATAGTGATTTCCATGCATTTTCGTAAACTCAAGTATAGATCCATTGTTCATGATGATTTGACATCCATTTTACTACATGTTAATCTATGCAAGTTCATTCATCAAGTTGTAGAGATATTGTTCATTATTCATGCTTGTTAGGTTTGGACTCTTTATTTACGAGATTGCCATTATTGTTATAATTGTTTATTAGATCATGTTTGAATGCTTGATTATTTGGATTAATGATTGACTTGATTGATTGTTATAAATTAGTTGATTGATGATTTGATTTGGACAAGTTGGTCGAAGATGATTCAAAAGCTAAGAGAAAGGCTCTTGAATAAGAAAAGCTGCTCGTGGCATATGACGCAGATGATAAAGCTCATATGGATAGATTTGATGATGATGTTGAGATGAGGCTTTGCTATGATGAGATGAAGCAAGGCATGATGTCAGATAGCCTTGGTTTAATCCAGACGGGATCATTCCAAGCATGTTGATGACTCGGTGAAATGGTTCGAGTTTGAGGATAATGGTTGGCTTGAGAGGCACTTGAGCTAGTATGAGAATAGTCGTCGAGGAGGATGACTAGAAGGATGAGATTTCATCGTTGTTGAAGGTTCTAGCAGTCTCAAAGCAAGAGTACGTTGGGCAGATTCGATAGTCCCTAAAGACTATGATTGTAGTCGAGTACTTTGGGCAGATTCGATAGTCCTAGGCACGGGCTGCGACGACGTGCGGAGTTCTGTCTAGAACCGGGGTTGCCATTAACCCTTGACGGACGGTTGAAAGAATGTGTCGTTCATTCAATTAACGGTGGTATCGAAGCAATGATAACAGTGATAGCCAGAGTCATGGATGTTTGGTTGTATTGTCATTCGGTCTCAAGAGCGATGTTTTCTGGGTGCTTATCTGATCTTGGTTTAGGCCTTAGGGGTTTGTACTTGGAAAACACCGACCTTGACTCGAGTGATAATTGCTTTCCTTTAAATGTCTGCTTTGCTATGTTTACTTCTGCTTAGTGTGTCTGGGGGCTATCACTGTAGAAAGAGGTGGAGTGGGAGGGTTGGATTCCTATTCCTTTTTCCTTTATGCTCTTTTTGTATGTTGTTAGTTAATTTACCGCTCACTAAGACTGTTGTCTGAATCAAGGTTTTATGTTCAACTCTTATTACCTTGGGATGTTCATCCATTTTTGGGATGGGCAGATTAGGTAGCAGGTGATAGGTGCTGTGTGACGACCCGACTTTTATCGACCAGAAAGTCGTATCATCTTGAAGAAAGAAAGGGATAGAAAAGAGAAAAGAAGAGAAGAGAGAAAGAAACAACATCAGAATCTCAACAGCGGAACGAATAAATTATATTAATAACATAAACTATTACATAGTATACAACACTTATCAGAGTTTACACAACATATACATCACATACTAAAGAGTTATAAACATCTGTCTAGACATTACAACTCAAATACATACAAGACACTATCACAAGAAATTAACACAGCGGAACTACTATATATCTACGAACGCTGAAGCCTCCTGCTCCATTGCTCCTCCACAATTCGTCAAAGCTAAACCTGAATCCCTTGGCTACTCGTAAAAATTTGAGTACCCAAGAGTTTATAAAACAGAAAATAAACACTTGGGTCAGACATGGGTCTGGTGTGAGTAACAGGTTAACTTGCTTAACTTTGAAAATCCTTTGAAAACAAAAGGTATCACGTAAGACTCCCCACACATAAACATGGGTAAGTTTTTACCTTACGCTAACCAAAACTTTGATACGAAATTCGGTTATATTATAATAGGGTCTATGGTTCTCAAATAAATATTCACATAGCCGAAATTGTTACATTCATTAAATTCCAGCATACATAGGTATACAATCAAGTCTGTTATCACTTATTGGAAATTGGATTCCATACAATGGCAGGGCTACCGGGGTACCGCCCATCACAGTACGGGGCCTAGATCACCGTACCAAGGATTACTTCCAATCCCCTACAACACAAAGCCGGAACCATCCCTTACTGGATAATTCCGAATAAAATCACCCCACAGATGGCCATCGCCAACTGCACCACTAAGCCGAAATAAAGGAACTCTCTAGACAGGGATGACCTTACTCTCAGTGGGTGCTACCCACGAAGCCTTGCTGCATCTCCCCTGTTTTAGCCATTCCCGGTTGATGAGGCTTGAGGCTATGATTACCTTTAAATCAGATCACATCACTTAGAATGCTCATCGTCCACCTGACGATGTTCTGAAAGCATTCAATCCATACAAGTTCATTCTGGGTTCGAACGAAACCGAAGGCATTATCTCATTACACTCATTTTGGAATCACCCTCAAAGTTAACGACAATAACCCTTGCACTCTGAATCTTCATCTTCACTTGAGATTCACGACCTATCGTTAATTTGGATCGATGTGGTATTCGGATATTCAAATCTGGAAACCCGATCCCGGTCTCATCGAAATCCTAAACGTATCTTTTAAGGCCAAGTTGTTTTAAAGTTAAAACAATTCAATTCTTTATCTATATACACAGAGATAGATAATTCACAATAGATAATCCATATTATCATCACAAATAGATAATTCACATTATCATTTCAATTCAACTAAACATCCATATTACAGATCAGCACATATCTCATCAGAGATATCAAACAATGCAAAGCATTCAATATTATTCATCCATTCCTAAGTAATGATTTACCATCTCTAATTAATTTAAAGTGAATTAAATTAATTACTTCATTCTATAAATCCTTCTTACTTAATCATCAATTAAACCAATTAATTAATCATACTCTAAGTATCCATCTTAATTAATCATTCTTGATTAATTATTCTTTAATTACTTTAAGTAATTAATCCTTAATTAATTTCACAAATTAATTATCTTAAATCATTACAGTAATTAATCTTTAATTACTTCATTAATTAATTAACTATACTTAATTACATTAATCCTTAATTAATTACAATTAATTAATTACTTTAATCACTTATCATTGATTAATTAGTTTAATTAATCAATCCTTAATTACATCATTAATTATATTAATTAATGATCCTTAATTATTCTTAATTAATTATCCTATTTAAATTAATTACATTTAATAATTAATCTTTAATTAGTCACATTTATTAATCACCTTTGATTAATCTCATTTAGTAATTAACTACCCTTAATTACTCCATTACATAAATTAATTACCCCTTAATTAATTATCTTTTAATTAATCCCTTGATTAATTATACAAAGTAATTAAACTCAAATTTCTTTCATTATTAAATCTCCTTTAATTAATTACATCCAGTAATTACCTTTAATTACTTTCCTAAGTAATTACACTTCATTAATTACATTTAAGTAATTATACTTATCAAATCACCAAGTGATTATCTTTTTTTTTGAGTAAAACGGATGTGTAGCGTGAGACTACACAGCCGGTTAGATATCATAGCTAAATATAAATAGTGCGATCAACAAGCCTGACCGCTGGCCAAGATGAAATAGTTTAATTATCTTAAATTAATTTAATAAATTAATTTAAACTTAATCAAATTTATTTAATTAATTACCTTAAGTAATTAATTACTTCCATTAAGTAATTTATACTTAACCAATTTCATATTAATTAATTAATCTAATTGATTATCAAAATTAATCATATTAATTAATTATTTAATAATCCCTAATTAATGATCTCTCATTAATTATTACCAATTCTTTACTTATGTTTCTTAAGTATTAAAACTTAAATCAACCATTATTAATTACAAATTAATTAATTCTTAATTACCAATTAATAAATCTCTAATTTCTTAATTAATTGCCTAATTAATCTTTAATCACTTGATTAATTTATTCCTAATCATTTATTAATAAGCTATACTTATCTAATTAAATGATCCTTAATTTAAAATTAATTAACCCTTAATTAATGATCTTATAATCCTAATTATTTAATTCATTAACACCAAATCATTAACTAATTAAATTATTAAATTATTCTTTAATCACCTTATTAATTTAATGAATCCTAAATCATTAAACCTTAATTAATCTTTAAATTAAAGTATTAACCTTTATAACTACTTTAATTATTATTAACAAAAGACTTTAAAACATTTCACTTCTAAACTTTCTTTTAATTCATTTTAAATTAAATATTTAAAATAAATTACAAATTTAACTTTAACCAAATTTAAATCAAATTTACAAAAACCTTTTTAAAATTATTCTTTAAACATTTTAAATTGGTTAAAACATTATAAATTTTATAAACTTTATTTGTCTCAAACTAGAATACAAATTAGATTTGAATCCATACTTAAATTTTGATTTAAAACTTTGTTTTAAATCCTACTCTACATTTTTAAATTTCATTTTAAATTTTAAAAACACTGTCAGGTTTAAAACTGAAACATCACAAATGACCCGAGACCATCTCAAATCTTCCCGTGACAAAACCCTATATACTCCGAGCCTCACACGCGAGAAACTCGAGAGAACTCGAGTAACCTTCCCCTGCTACAATCCATCTTCACCAGAATCCAAACATGTACACCGTGCACATGCACCGTCCAACCAGTCTTCTCCGACCATCCATGACGACTCCACCACATCGGCGATCAACCACAAACCAGAATACGACCATCCAATCTTCGATAAATACTTGAAATCGAAATCGAGTACTTGAGCTCCAAAACTGGAACACAGACTACTTCCAAAACCTGGCAACAACTCCTCGTCCTCCCACTACTGATCACCAGAACCGATGATCTTCCAGCCACACCTTCGCCAATCTTCCCGCTACCAGTTCCCAGAGTTCTGATGAACTCGATACATCCTAGATGCCGTGGGAACCCAATTTCCGATTATCACAAAAACTAGGGCTACAACCAAATTTTGATCACCGTCGCCTCCACAAAGTTTAGAACATCTTCCTGACATTTTTGCCAAACTCTACGATCGTTCCACTACCCCCAGAGAAGATTACGACCCCTCTGATCAACTAGATCATCAGAAATTACCCAAAGAGTAAAATCTGTTCAACCACGAACTGCTCTCTCATCCTACTTCTAAAAATCGTGATTCGAATTTTAAAAATCATGTTTTCACACCAGGATTCAGATCATATGCCTGAATCAATGATTTAAAGTTTAAATTTTATTTAAACAAAATTAAAATGGGGATTTAAACTGTAACGACCCGCCTTTCTCTCCACAGAAAGACACATCATTATTAAGAAAGAAAGAGATAGAAGAAGAAAAGAAAAGAAGAAAGAACAACAACACATCACAATCTCACAGCGGAACGAATGAAATATATTATATCACATAAGATATTACATAGTATCATATACATCACAGTATACAACTTATACATCACAAGATAGACAGTTATAAACTTCTGTCTATTATACAACACAAGTACATCAATACAATACATCATCATAGTGGAAACTCTATATATCTACACACTGAAGCCTCATACTCCAAAGCTCCTCCAGAATTCGTCAAGACTAACCTGAATCCCTTGACTACTCATACAAATTTGAGTACCCAAGTAGCAACTGTAACGACCCGACTTTCTTAGCCCAGAAAGACGCATCATTATTAAGAAATAAAGGGATAGAAGAAGATAAGATAGAAAAGAAAGAATAACAACATAAAAGAATCTCACAGCGAAACGAATGAAATATAATATATCATATAAAATTTTACATAGTATCATATACATCAGAGTTACACAACTTACACATCTCATATTAGACAGTTATAAACACATGTCTATCATACATCTCAAGTATCACAGAGATACAGACTCAACACAAACATTCACGTACACGTTTTCGTTCAGGGGTAATCGAGTTTTACTCAAAGCAGGAAACATAGTGGGAATATTCGAGAGTTACTTCGGGAAAATAAGGGTTTTACTCGGGTTTTGGTAGAAGCAGACTTAAAGATTTTTAAAGGGAATGTTTTGAAGTTTTTAAAACAAAAGAAAATTTATATTTGTAGTGTCTCTAAGTTTTAAAACAAAGGTAAAACAAGATTTTAACTATTAAACTAAATTGTTTTCTAGACTAATTGTTTTAACAAGTTTTAAATATTTAAATAAATAAGTTTTTAAAGAATAGGAAAGTGGATTTTCAAAATGATCTTTGTATTAAAATTTATTTAATAACTTTGAAAAGTTTCAAAGATTTTAAAGGTTAAAATTAAATGTTGTAATTGTTTAATTATAATAAAGAGTTTATCTTAAGTAATTAAGATTTGATTAATTAAAGATAATTAATATGTGAAGATAATAAGGGTAATTCAATTATTGTAAATGATTTAAGAGTAGATAATAATTAAATTAAGATAAATGATTTCTCTTAATTAAGATCTTTAAGAATAAGTAGTTAAGAAATTATTTAATTAATTTTAAATAATTAGTTAAATAATTAACTAAGTAATTAATTAGTGATTAATTAAAGATAATCACTTATAAATTAATTAAGTGTAATTAATTAAGGATTATTAATTAATGAAACTAATTAAAGGTTAATTACTATTAATAGTTAAGAATAATAAATTTGTGAAATTTATTAAAGGATAATTACTTTATGTAATTAATGAATAATTAATCAAGGATGATTAATATTTAATGAGTAATAAATTAATTAAAGGTTTGTAATTAATTAATGATTGATTAAGCAAGGTTAGATAATTAATTCTTAAGTAATTAATTTAATTTAAGCTGATTAAATTAATTATAACATAGGGTTAATAATTGTTGCTTATGGATGATTGTTGTATAGAATATCTGATTTGGATGATATCTATTGGATGATATGTTGTGATATTCTATGATATGATATTGGATATATCTGTGATAAATGTGTGATATTTATCTGTGTTAAATGCTATGTGAATTCAAGTATTGAATTGAATTAAATTATTTAAACCTTAAACAACTTGGCCCTAAAAGATGGCGATTTGGATTTCGATGAGACCGGGATCGGGTTTCCAGATTTGGATATCCGAATACCACATCGATCCAAGTTAAACGATAGGTCGTGAATCTCAAGTGAATATGAAGATTCAGAGTGCAAGGGTTATTGTCGTTAACTCTGAGGGTGATTCCAAAATGAGTGTAACGAGATAATGCCTTCGGTTTCGTTCGAACCTGGAACGAACTTGTATGGATTGAATGCTTTCAGCACATCGTCAGGTGGACGATGAGAATTCTAAGTGAGGTGTTCTGATAAGATAATCGTAGCCTCAAGCCTCATCAACCGGGAATGGCTAAAACATGGGAGGTGCAGCAAGGTTAGTGGGTAGCGCCCAAGTAGTATAAGATTCCTCTGTCTAGAGTCCTTTTTTATTTCGGCTTTGTGGGCGGTTGCTAGCTACAACCGCGGGGTTTCTTATGCGGGAATTATCCAGTAAGGGATGGTTCCGGCCTTGTGTTGCAAGGGAGCGTGCGTACTCCTCGGTACGTTGATCTAGGCCACGTACTGTGACGGGCGGTACCCCAGTAGCCCTGCCATTGTATGGAAATCCAACTTCCAATAAGTGCCATCGGACTTGATTGTATACCTATGTATGCTGGAATTTAATGAATGTAACAATTTCGGCTATGTGAAATATTTACTTGAAAACCCTAGACCCTATTATAATATAACTCGATTTCCTATCAAAGTTTTGGTTAGCGTAAGGTAAAAACTTTTCCATGTTTATGTGTGGGAAGTCTTACGTGATACCTTTGTTTTCAAAAGGTTTTGAAGTTAAGCAATTTTAACCGTTTACTCACACCAGACCCATGTCTGACCCAAGTGTTTATTTTCTGTTTTATAAACTCTTGGGTACTCAAATTTTTACGAGTAGCCAAGGGATTCAGGTTTAGCTTTGACGAATTCTGATGTAGCAATGGAGCAGGTGGCTTCAGTGTTTGTAGATATTTAAGTGGTTCCGCTGTGTTGATCTCTGAGTCATTTGTTTGAGTTGTATTTGAAGTTGTAATAACTAGACAGATGTTTATAACTGTCTAGTATGTGTTGTATAAGTTGTGTATCTCTGATAGCTGTTGTAAATGATACTATGTAATATCTTATGTGATTAATATAATTTATTCGTTCCGCTGTTGAGATTCTAGTGTTGTTCTTTCTTTCTTCTCTATCTTTTCTCTTTTCTATCCCTTTCTTTCTTAATAATGATGCGTCTTCCTGGACATAGGAAGTCGGGTCGTTTCATTTGGTATCAGAGCCAGATTTCGATCCTGGGACCTGTGGGTTATGGGCCCACAACTTCCGCTGCGCACCGCTGACACAGATGCCAAGACTTCCTAATCCAAAGCTCTTTGAGAAACTCGGACTCTAAAAAAAACATCTTCAGAAACATCTAGTCACTACGTCTCATCACACAACTACTACTTCCTGAGTTTTTTACTGTGAAATTTAAACTAATTTTAATTTAGATTTAAAAAACTTGCTTTTATAAAAATCCTTTTTAAACTGGTTTAGATTTACTTCGGGTCATACCCGAGACTATTTAATAATTACTTTCCCAAATTTCTATAAACAAATTTCTTTAAAAAGGATAATATAAAACAAATCTTATTTTTAAATAAAAACTTTTATTCGTATATTTTAAATCCAAACTATATTATTATTTTTATTTTAAGATATATATTTCTTTAAATTCAATTCTTAAATCCAAATTCAAAATCAATTTAAAATCTAAATTTAAAATCAATTCAAATAAATATAGATATCAATTTTAAACAAACACATTATTAATTGTCAATAATTATTCTATTTAAAATCAATTTAAATATACATATATATACATTTAAACAACACTTACTAAATTTGAAATAATAGGTCTATTTAAAATCTATTTCTAACTATATTTTAAAACAACTCATTATTAAATTGTTTGAAAATAACAACTTTACCAATTAATTTAAAAGATTATCACATTTTAAATTCCCCGAAATTCCGGGATATCACATTCCTTCCCCCTTAAAAGAGCTGTGACGACCCGACTTTCATCAACCAGAAAGATGCATTGTCAATAAGAAAGAAAGGGATAGAAAAGAGAAAAGAAGAGAAGAGAGAAAGAAACAACATCAGAATCTCAACAGCGGAACGAATAAATTATATTAATAACATAAGTATTACATAATATATAACGACTATCAGAGTTACACAGATTACACATCACATACTAGACAGTTATAAACATCTGTCTAGACATTACAACTCAATTACATACAAGACACTATCATAGAGATCAACACAGCGGAACTACTATATATCTACGAACGCTGAAGCCTCCTGCTCCATTGCTCCTCCAGAAAACTCGTCAAAGCTAAACTTGAATCCCTTGGCTACTCGTAAAAATTTGAGTACCCAAGAGTTTATAAAACAGAAAATAAACACTTGGGTCAGACATGGGTCTGGTGTGAGTAACAGGTTAAAGTTGCTTAACTTTGAAAAACCTTTGAAAGAAAAGGTATCTCGTAAGACTTCCCGCACATAAACACGGAAAAGATTTTACCTTACGATAACCAAAACATTTATAGGAAATCCAGTTATATTACAATAGGTCTAGGGTTTTCAAATAAATAAGAAATAGCTGAAATGGTTACATTATTAAATTCCAGCATACTAGCCACAAAGTGGGTTATACAATCAAGTCCGTTATCACTTATTGGAAATTGGATTCCATACAATGGTAGGGCTACCGGGGTACCGCCCATCACAGTACGGGGCCTAGATCACCGTACCGAGGATTACTCCCAATCCCCTGCAACACAAAGCCGGAACCATCCCTTACTGGATAATTCCGAATAAAAATCACCCCACAGATGGCCGTCGCTAACTGCACCACTAAGCCGAAATAAAGGAACTCTCTAGACAGGAATGACCTTACTCTCAGTGGGTGCTACCCACGAAGCCTTGCTGCACCTCCCCTGTTTTAGCCATTCCCGGTTGATGAGGCTTGAGGCTACGATTACCTTTAATCAGAACACATCACTTAGAATGCTCATCGTCCACCTGACGATGTTTTGAGAGCATTCAATCCATACAAGTTCGTTCCGGGTTCGAACGAAACCGAAGGCATTATCTCGTTACACTCATTTTGGAATCACCCTCAGAGTTAACGACAATAACCCTTGCACTCTGAATCTTCATCTTCACTTGAGATTCACGACCTATCGTTAATTTGGATCGATGTGGTATTCAGATATCCAAATCTGGAAACCCGATCCCGGTCTCATCGAAATCCAAAACGTATCTTTTAAGGCCAAGTTGTTTTAAAGTTAAAACAATTCAATTCTTTATCTATATACACAGATAGATAACTAAATAGATAATCTATATTATCATCACAACAGATAATTCACATTATCATTTCAATTCAACTAAACATCCATATTACAGATCAGCACATATCTCATCAGAGATATCAAACAATGCAAAGCATTCAATAACATTCATCCATTCCTAAGTAATGATTTATATCATCTCTAATTAATTTAAAGTGAATTAAATTAATTACTTCATTCTATAAATCCTGCTTATTTAATTATTAATCAAACCAATTAATTAGTCAAACTCTAAGTATCCATCTTAATTAATCATTCCTGATTAATTATCCTTTAATTACTTTAAGTAAATAATCCTTAATTAATTTCACAAATTAATTATCTTAAACCATTACAGTAATTAATCTTTAATTACTTCATTAATTAATTAACTATACTTAATTACATTAATCCTTAATTAATTATAATTAATTAATTACTTTAATCACTTATCATTGATTAATTAGTCTTAATTAATAAACCCTCAATTACATTATTAATTATATTAATTAATGATCCTTAATTACTCTTAATTAATTATCCTATTTAAATTAATTTCATTTAATAATTAATCTTTAATTAGTCACATTTATTAATCACCTTTGATTAATTTCAATTAGTAATTAACTTCCCTTAATTACTCCATTTCATAAATTAATTACTCCTTAATTAATTATCTTTTAATTAATCCCTTGATTAATTATACAAAGTAATTAAACTCAAATTACTTTCATTATTAAATCTCCTTTAATTAATTACATCAAGTAATTACCTTTAATTACTTTCCTAAGTAATTACACTTCATTAATTACATTTAAGTAATTATACTTATCAAATCACCAAATGATTATCTTAAATTAATTTAATTGATTAATTTAAACTTATCAAATTTATCTAATTAATTACCTTAAGTAATTAATTTCTTTAATTACTTCCATTAAGTAATTATACTTAACCAATTTCATAAATGATTTCATTTATTAATTAATCTAATCGATTATCAAAATTAATCACATTAATTAATTATTTAATTATTCCTAATTAATGATCTCTCATTAATTATTTACAATTCTTTAATTACTTTCTTTAAGTAATTAAGCTTTAATCAACTATTTATTAATTACAACTTAATAAATTCTTAATTACCAATTAATTTCTAATTACTAAATTAATTGTTTAATTAATCTTTAATCACTAGATTAATAAATTTCTAATCATTTATTAAAAATCTATACTTATCTAAATAAATGATCCTTACTTTCAAATTAATTAACCCTTAATTAATTTACTTAAAATCTTAATTATTTTAATTAATTAACACCAAATCATTAATTAATTAAATTATTAAATTATTCTTTAATCACCTTATTAATTTAATGAATCCTAAATCATTAAACCTTAATTAATCTCTAAATTAAAGTATTAACCTTTAACTACTTTAATTTATTATTAACAAAAGGCTTGGAAACATTTTACTTTTAAATCTTCTTTTAATTCATTTCAAATTAAAGATTTAAAATAATTTCAAATTTAACTTTAACCAAATTTAAATCAAATTTACAATTCTCTTTTTTTTTAAACCAAATGTTAAAGAAACACTTAACATTAAGAATTTAAAACCAATTTATTTAAATTCAAACCCTTTTTAAAATATACTTTATATGCTCTAAATTTGATAAAAACATTATAAATTTTATCAACTTATTTAATTATCTCAAACTAGAATACAAATCAAACTTGAACCCATGTGAAAACTTGATTTAAAACTTGTTTAAATCCTGTTTTCAAATTTTTAAAAACTCATTTTAACTTTTAAAACACTGTCAGGCTAAAACTGTAATCACTAAAATTACCCGCGCCTTATCTAAATTGCTCCGAGTCGAAACCCTTCCCGCTTCGATCAATACCCACGAATAACTCGAGACAAGCTCGAGACCTTCCCTCTGTTTTACCTAAAGCAAATCACTGATACCCTGACACACATTCACGTGCACAGGCGAGTCGATCGCCTCCGACCATCGATGCCTACGCTGGCATAATGACCACGACACCCACTTACGATCGCGACCACCAGAACCTCGAACAAACACCTCAATCGAATTCGAGCATCACGATCACAACTTGGAAACAGAACTTCGATCACCAGTTTCAACTCGCCTCGTTGATCGAGACCACCTGAGCACCAGAACTTCTGGCCACGTCTTCATCATCTTTCAAGCTTCAGATCCCCAGAGTTCAGATGAACTCGATCCCCTCTGGACGTCGTGACGAACCCATTTCTCAACCTCACCAAAACTAGGGTTATAAACTTTTCCGATCAAACCCCTTCGCCACAGTGCTTTTCACCATCAACAAACATTTTCTCGAACTCTCTGATCATTCCTCTATCTCCAGTTGAAACCACAACCTCGCCGAGCACTTAGATCATCAGAGATTACCCAAAGAGTAAAATCTGTTCAACCACGAACTGCTCTCTCATCCTACTTCTAAAAATCATGATTCGAATTTTAAAAATCATGTTTTCACACCAGGATTCAGATCATATGCCTGAATCAATGATTTAAGGAATTCGAATTTTTAACAGAAACTCAAGTCTTCCTGTTCTATTTAGTTTTCCAGAACAAATCCCCATTTTAATTTGTTTAAATAAAATTTAAACTTTAAATCATGATTAAACAATCGTATGTTGTTTGAATACTAAATCCTAACGGAGATTATATTAAGAGGAAATGAATTTTGATCATAAATTTAAGTTTGAAACTGAGAACAGAGATATACCAATACATCAGCATAACACATATATACATCCATATATACAGATAAGTCTACTTATATAAAATCACACAAAACATTATTTAATTCCAGAAATTTAACATGCAAACAGATATCCCTATACTTAAGTTTAAGAAGAAAGTTACTCACAATTTTTAAAAGTGAACAGAGCCTCTTTGAAACCAATTTTTGAAAAAACCTTTAAACCGAAATGCCCCTTTGATCTTTAAAATCTTTTAAACTTGAATGCTTGCTAGAAAACTTGCATGCATGCTATTTGTTTGTTGAGACATTGCTTTAGATTCCAGGTTTACTTTTTAAAGAAACAAACTAATTATATTTATAAATAAAATATTGATAAAAAATATAAATAAAAAAAAATATTATATTTAATAATATTGATAAAAAAATAAAATAAATAATATAATAAATGAATTAATAAAAAAAAAATTATTATTATTATTTATAATAATATCAATAATTTTAAGTTATTAATTTATATTATAACCAACAATTATATATTTTATATTATTATTAATATTATTTTATTATTTTTTATTCATATTTTCTTATTATTAATTATTTTTTTTATATTTACTAATTTTACTATATTTATTATAATAAAAAAATAAATATAAAAAATAAAAAAATATTAATTTAATTAATATTGTTTTATTTTTTATATTTATTTTTTTATTATAATAAATATAGTAAAATTAGTAAATAAAAAAAATAATTAATAATAAGAAAATATGAATAAAAAATAAAAAATAATAAAAAAATAAAATAGAAAAACAATAAAAAAAATATATAAAATTAATAAATAAAAAATATAATATATAAATAATTAAAAATAAATATAAATTAAAATATAATAAATAAAAAGAAAAATTATAAAAATAAAAATAAAATAATATAATATAAAAAAATTAAAAATAGAAAATATAAAAATAATATAAATAAAAAAGTAAAAATAAAGTATAATAAAAAATAAATAAAATGAAATGAAATAAATAAATAAATAAATATAAAAAAAATTATAAAAAATAAAATAATAATAAAATAAAATAATAAAAAAATATGTTAATAAAAATAAAAAATATAGAAAATTAAAAAATTAAAAGAATAAAGATAAAATAATAATCAAATAAAAAAAATAAAAAAAATAAAAAATTAATTAAAAAAAAGCATATAAAAAATAATATATAATAAAAAATAAAGAAAATTAAAAAAAAAGATAATAAAAATAAATATAAAAATGTATGAGTATAGAAAATGATAATTTTAATAATAATAAAAAATAGAAGATGAAATATAATAAAATTAAATAGTAAAATATATATATATTAAAAAAATTATATAAATATAATATATATTAAATAAAAAAATATAATAAATAATAAAAAAAATTAAGTAATATAAAGAAAATTGAAAAAGATAAAAATATAAAAAAAATAAATAAATAAATAAAAATGAATATGTATTAAAAAATTATTAAAAAAATAAAAAAAAAGAAAAATAATAAAAATAAGAAATAAAAAAAAAGAGAAAAATAATATATAAAAAAATTATAAAATATAAAAAATAAATATGGGTAATTCTTGAGCTTGGGAAAATAACAGAGACCAGTTTATAAATATATAATCAGACATGCACACATATAAACAGAGCAGTTCAAAATACATTCCAGATAAAAACAATCATGCAAACCATAATACAACATTTCTATACAAATTTATCACATGCATCCATAAAATCATAGATTAAAACTGTTTTTAAAAGGAAAGTTTACTCACCATTTTTTTAAGACAGAGAGCTTGAAACTGGGATTTGAACTTTGAAAACTTGAAACTTGAAAAGCTTTTGAAAATTGAATTTGCTTCATTTCTTTAAAGAGACTATTTTTAACAATTTTCCTTTAAATATTTTAACTCAAAATTGCTTGCATATTGAGATATGAATTAATGAATGTAACAATTTCGGCTATGTGAAATATTTATTTGAAAACCCTAGACCCTATTATAATATAACTCGATTTCCTATCAAAGTTTTGGTTAGCGTAAGGTAAAAACTTTTCCATGTTTATGTGTGGGAAGTCTTACGTGATACCTTTGTTTTCAAAAGGTTTTGAAGTTAAACAACTTTAACCCGTTTACTCACACCAGACCCATGTCTGACCCAAGTGTTTATTTTCTGTTTTATAAACTCTTGGGTACTCAAATTTTTACGAGTAGCCAAGGGATTCAGGTTTAGCTTTGACGAATTCTGATGGAGCAATGGAGCAGGTGGCTTCAGTGTTTGTAGATATTTAAGTGGTTCCGCTGTGTTGATCTCTGAGTCATTTGTTTGAGTTGTATTTGAAGTTGTAATAACTAGACAGATGTTTATAACTGTCTAGTATGTGTTGTATAAGCTGTGTATCTCTGATAGCTGTTGTAAATGATACTATGTAATATCTTATGTGATTAATATAATTTATTCGTTCCGATGTTGAGATTCTAGTGTTGTTCTTTCTTTCTTCTCTATCTTTTCTCATTTCTATCCCTTTCTTTCTTAATAATGATGCGTCTTCTTGGACATAGGAAGTCGGGTCGTTTCATTTGGTATCAGAGCTTTGAAAATTGTTACAGGCTTTATCTTTTGATTTGGAAAAAATAATTTACAGGTTTGTTCTTTGATTTGAGAAATTGTTTTCAGGTTTGAAAAAGATACAGGCTTGAGAAATTCTTTTAAAGCCTAATAAAACAGAAATAAATTCAAGATGATACGACTTTCTGTGGAGAAAAAGTCGTGGTCGTCATAGTACGTGGCCTAGATCAACGTACCGAGGATCACTCCCAATCCCCTGCAACACAAGGCCGGAACCATCCCTTACTGGATAATTCCCGCATAAGAAACCCCGTGGTTGCGGCCAAACAACCACCCACACAGCCGAAATAAAAAGGGACTCTAGACAGGGGAATCTTATACTACTTGGGTGCTACCCACTAACCTTGCTGCACCTCCCCTGTTTTAGCCATTCCCGGTTGATGAGGCTTGAGGCTACAATTACCTTTATAGAACACCTCACTTAGAATGCTCATCGTCCACCTGACGATGTTCTGAAAGCATTCAATCCATACAAGTTCGTTCCGGGTTCGAACGAAACCGAAGGGATTATCTCGTTACACTCATTTTGGAATCACCCTCAGAGTTAACGACAATAACCCTTGCACTCTGAATCTCCATCTCGATCTTTACTTTGAGATGTCACGACCTATCGTTTAACTTGGATCGATGTGGTATTCGGATATCCAAATCTGAAAACCCGATCCCGGTCTCATAGAAATCCAAACGTATTTTAAAGGCCAAGTTTGTTTAAAGGTTTAAACAATTCAATTCAATACTTGAATTCACACAGCATTTAACACAGATAAATATCACACATTTATCATAGATATATCCAATAAATTCACTTCATTCAGGTCACCATGGTCCAAAATAAAATAAATATTTTGAAAAATCATTTTATTAGGTTTTAAAAGATAAAATTCACTAATTAAATATTTATTTAATTACATTATTAAACCAATTCAAATTTTATTATCAAAGATTATCAAATCAATTTAATTATTTAAACAGATTATTAAATTGATATTGTCCAAAAATCCCGGGATATCACATGCTGTTCTTAGTTTCCAACGATGCTGATGACGAAGACGAGCTGGAGGCTTGCATATTATTTTCTTACTATATGTACTGGATGTTCCGCTGCTTGTATAATTCTCTGAGTGATTTGTAGTGAGGCTTGATGTATTGACTATTCAGATGTTTGTATTCAACTATTATGAAGCTTAATTGATGAGATTCTATTTTGTGAAGCTTCACTATATATATTCTCTATTGTATTTTATCCATGCGCTTTGAGTAATACGATAGATTCTGCTATTTTAACTTAACCTTGGCAATCGTCCATGGCTTCCTGGCACACTTTACAGCGCACTATTTCGATGTTCAGTGCAGGGGTCATGGGCGGTCGTCACAATTATACTATTATTTTTCTAACATATCAACTGAGCAATATATATACAAACTATAAATATAATAACATATAGACAAAACCCATATACAATCAATATATAAACAAATAACTGATACCTTTATACAAAGGCAAAATTACATATAAATACATTCATGTGAAGATATATGTATTATATATATATACTACAAATACGTATGTACAACATAGTGTATATTTACGTAACAGTTAATAACTAAATACTATAGAAACTTATGCATAGCAACATATAAACTATATATATAATATAATACAATTTGAACTTCTCGAAAATAAGCAGACTAATATAAATACATCACTGTAAACAAAATTTTAACCATAAAATATACACTTTAACTATGTACTAATATATATATATATATATATATATATCGTATGCCATTAACTATACTGTGACTCCTTTAAACTAATATATATAGTCATATATGTTTTTAAACTTATACAATCAAACAAATATATAAACTATAGCCAAAATACATATTTATACCATTATATATAACTACAACAAACTAGCATGTTATAATATCTAGTATAATATCAAACTAACATATATATATCTAAAAATAATAATCAAATAACACTATATATATGAAACGCACACCTTATACTAGATGTAGTAGTCATATAAATATATATATATACTTGTATATATAAAAAGAGGGGGCAGGGTCAGAGCCAAAGCGGGTTGGAGGATGGAAGTTCGAGATCGGTGAAGATGGTGCTTGTTCACGACGAGGGCAAATGGAGGCTTTGTTATTCGGCTACGAACAGGGCTTTGATGGTGGCGGCAGGGGCTCGGCAGGGGAAGGCACGGTTAATATGTGGATGAGCAGTTCGAAAGTGGGAGAGGCCTTGATGACGTGGAGGAGGGGAGACTTGGCACTGGGTTGCTGGCCGAGCGTGGAGAGGCTGCGCACTGAGGTCGAAGTGGTGGAGGAAGAAGCTTGGTGGCGGTGACACAGGTTCTTTTGAGGATTGAGAGTTTCTGAAAGATAAAAATAATATATAAAAAGGAAGATGTACAGGCAATGCTTGAACGTGCAAGGTTGGAGCAGGTTCACTGTTTGAAAGCAACAGCGAACGTATATTGGGACCAGAGAAAGAACGTGAAAAGTCAGAAGTAAATCGAGGAAAAGCAAAAGTCACGTCTGCTGAATTAAAGCATATTAATGACAGACGGCTAATTGGTGAATACGGTGAAAAGTGAAGGGTCATTCCAAACCAAAAGATGTACCGGTGTGGTTAACCGTTTTACGGGTTTCGCCACGTACCAGACACCAAAACAAAAAATTGAATATACCGCAGAGATCAGCATGACGAGACGATCAAAACAGTATACAGATATCAGTG
The DNA here is from genome assembly GCA_030737815.1 of Allium fistulosum. NCBI lineage: Eukaryota > Viridiplantae > Streptophyta > Magnoliopsida > Asparagales > Amaryllidaceae > Allium > Allium fistulosum. The sequence continues at coordinate 1,287,807,483 of CM060904.1, forward strand.
GTACGATCATCCGATCAAAAGTCGATAATCGGTACCGAAAATGCTGCTATTTTGTATGGAAAAATCCAAATGGAGCTAGAAACGTCCGAATTTCGCGAAACGAATTTCGCAATTAGATTCAGAGTGTTCTAAATAAATTTTCTCACGTTGACATATTTAGGTTTCGGAACACTTTTAAATTCAACTGTTATTAACTGATTTAAATTGAGATAAAAATTACTCAATAAAATAAACTTCAATATTATCTGATGAAAATTTACCAGTTGCTATGTTGAAATAGACGTATTCCAAATGATATATTTTTATTTCAAAATATTATTATTTAAAATTTCTTAAAATTCAATTAAATATGTTATAAAATATCAAATTTTACGGGTCGTTACACTCTCCCCCACTCAAAACTTTTCGTCCTGAAAAGAGAGGAGGTAGGAGAATAGAACAACCAGAAATAAAAGTAGATTAAAAGTCAAGATTAAATAATTAATTTGAAACTATATATATATATATATTTTACTTGAAATATTCATTTGAAAACTTCATTTGAAATTCAATTTTCTTTAATACTTTAAAACCTTTAAAAACCTATTTGTAAAATTCCGTTCTTCCTTTATAAATACCGTTTATATGTTTAAATAACACCTTTATAAATATATGTAAACTATTTGAAAACAATTATATACAATTATTACTTATATTTACAAAGAAGCTATTTGAAAACATTAAATCCATAATTCATAAATTTATTAATTTTTTTTCTCAAGATACTTTTCAAATATTATTAATGAATCAATAATCATTTACCTTAAATATGTTTTATTTAATTAATAACTTCTAAAATATTTATAACACTAAAATTTTCTATTAAACCATGTAGTATATAAATAAACAATATTTAAAAAGGATATAGTCAACAAGGAAAAGAAGGAGGATTTGGAAAAACAGAATATAGGTGAATAAATAAAGCTGAGCAGATAAGGTAGATTCAAAAGAATAGTATCGGGCATGAATAATTAATTCAAACCATAAGAATTTCAATTTCAAATATTAATACAAAATTTCTTTGTTGGAAATACTTTTATGATAAAATACTTTTATAACAAAAAAAATTTCCTTTTGAAAATACTTTTATAACTCGATGTTTCAACAAGTTTATCCTCGTTCCTGCAGACTCTGGCAATGCGTTGATCAGGCGCAAAGCTAGAATTCTCCAGGTACTTAGTAGACTTGTTTCAACACCTAGTGAAAATACTGGAAAACTTAAAAAAATAGATATGGAAAGTACAATCCAAACAAAAAAAACAAACAAAACCTTTGTCTAACCATGGATCGCAGATACACAAAGGTTACGCCTGGATCCCCCAGGAAACATCCATATCCGTAAGCTTTCTCAGCCCTGCGAATTACGCCATGATGACTAGTAGACCGCAGATACACAAAGGTTATGCCTGGATCCCCCAGGAAACATCTGTATCCGTAAGCTTTCTCAGCCCTGCGGATTTCGCTACTAATACGACCTACATAGATCATAGGATACCCAATGGTTACGCCTGAAGCCCCCAGGAAACATCCGTACCCCTGGGCCATCCAGCCAGGTGAATTACACTATGTAGTCGCGCTCGTAAGACCATGGGTAACACCATGGAATTCGATGGAAACTCAAGTATCATATCCGGAAAACCAAAAATCAGAGAATATCGATAGAATGAATCCACAATGTGGCCACAAAGCGAATATCAAGCAGAAGACACTTTCCATATCTTTACTTCGAAAATATGTATCATATAGTACCCTTTCAAATCACTTTCAAATATCGTACTTATATAAAGTCCATTATATATAAGATTTAATTTTCAAATCAAATACCTTTCCAAAATCAAAAGTATATCAAATCACACTTATATAGACTTCAATTATCTAAGATTTCACTTTTCAAATTGAGTACCTTTTCAAATCCATAGTTTTCGAATCAACATCATACTTATACAAACCAATTTTTATATAAGTTCGATAACTCCCAAATCAAGTATTTAGTAACACAAGATTCTCAAATTTCAATTTGTTTCAATATCAGTTCAGTTTCAAAATCATATACAATTCCACCAAATTATTTCTTCTCAAATTAAATATCTTCCGTTCCAAAGTTTCCAAAATAATAAATTTAGAAAATAAATCCAAATTTCCAAATCAATATAATTTAAGTCAACCAATTCATTTCTAAAATCAATGGTTTTCAAAATCATCTTATACTTACATAAGGTCCATCTTATATAAGGATCAAATTTTTCAAAAATAAATTTCGCTGTATGAAGAGCCATATGGGATTGAATATCTTTGCTTACTAAAAGAAAAATTCCAATTTAAATTACAAAGATATCTAACCCGACAACTTTCAATTTCAGCATCAAAATATATTAATGATATTAGAATATAAGATGTACATACGTGTGACGCCCCACCTCTATACTCACGCTAGCCAAGGACACTATGGAGTAATGCCGTCAACTAGCGCGAAGAATAAGGTTGTTGAGGAGCGACCATCCATGTAATTACTTTGTGCGAGTACCGATAAGTCAGATAGTGTAACATGCAATTCATTTCAAGAGGAAATCCGACATACCGATACATACTCAAAGCTACTACATGGTGGCTATAATATCTTCGAAAACAAATATAGAAATAAATATAACACAATCAGTCACACAAGTTCATATCTCAAAGGCGGAAACATATATGAATAATACACATAAAAGTGTACATCAGAGTAGTGGTCAAATAAGATCCACAATATCACAAAAGAATAGATACAAGTGCAAGACAAAAGAATATATATACATCATAGAGTCTATATCTCGAATGTATAACAACAAAAACTACAAATATTCTGTAGTTAGACAAAAGTCAGAAGATGATCCCAAATAAGGAGTCAAGCAGAAGCACCTGTAACATCTCGGTCTAACCCGAGTATTATTTAATAAGAAAATAATAAACGGATCAGTCTAACTATAAATATCAGATTAAAATGAGATAGAACATGAGATATGACAAAAGACGTATGATAACATTAATACCTTACTATAACTAGTATGCATGTAAAACACCAAAATCATACAATACCTCAAGAAATCTCAAAACACCGAAAAGAATGTCATATTATTTTTATTTTTTCCACTTTCACAAACCGGAAATATTGTCAGTTATATCAATGCCAATCACAAAATGTTAATGACACACTAATTCACCAATGCACAAATATTGATAAAACTTATCAAATCAAATCACGAAAATTGGTGAAACACAGATTCTAGAAGTCGTCAATTTAGAAATCTAGAAATCACAAAAAGAGAGGGGGAGGCCTATCACAAAACAAGAGCATGAAAACTCTCAACACGTGTATCACAAAATGGAACGCTATTCCATGGTTGCTAACCTTAATTTTTGAGCTGAAGCTCCAATAAAACGGTCCGAAGACCTTTGAGCCGAAACTCCACTAAAAACGGTCCGAAGACCATGGGTCGCTACCCCACAAATTTGAGCCGAAGCTCCACTAAAACGTGGTACAGTCCCCCACACGGACAAAGAGACATCACACATCGCTAGTCTAATTCACAAAAATGATCATCATCGATCAATAAAAAGTGTCGATTACACTAAGCTAGTAAATATATGAGTTTAGCTTCATGTCCCATAACCACTAGCTTAACTTAAATATTTACGAACAAATTGTAGATTCCCACTCGAAAATTGTCACAAGAGTTTCAATCGAACAAGTCCAAAAATTAACCGACGAAGTAAACGCAAGCGTTTCATACTACTTGTTTTGCTAAGCCGTTTAATTAGATTTTCTCATACGAATGAGGTAAAGGTTTGTATATACTAATAGGTTAGAAAACGGTTTTATAAACGAACTTTGTATTAAAAATAGAGTTGAAATCATTTTAGTAAAAGAGTTTGAATATTTACTACTAGTATAAAAATCTTTATATTTTTAAAGTGACAAATCACAAAAACGATTGTAGAAACAATCAATGATAAAAATTCACATACGAAGACGTGAATCAAATCCAAAGAAATCGATACCAAATCCATCAAAATAGATATTCTCAAAAATCCCGAAAAAGAAGTCATCAACGTCAATAATAGATGATAACAACAAATGGGAATCAACACGAATCGATAAAATTTGGAAATCAAGCTAAACAGGCAAAAATAGACATAATAGGCAAAATAGGAGCAGGTCGGTCGACTGACTCACTGAGTTCGGTCGACCGAACTCAGACCTGGAAAAATCCGCGGGATGCTGGTCAGTCGACCGGACTCAGTATTCCAGTCGTCCGAACTAGTGCCAAAGAAGTGCTATGGTAGCAGGTCGGTCGACCGGACAGGAATTTCGGTCGACCAGAACCTGTTTCCTGCACTTCCAAGCCTAACTAAATGAAGAACAAACTCTACCCCTTCGCAACCGGACGAGCAATGGCGCTAAGGATTTATGCATGTCGACTACCCGACCCTATAGGCTCTCCGATGCAACACAAAATCATGATCAATCACGAAAGCTATGATTTTTAAATATTTAACTTCGAAACACCAAAAATTGGAATATTCACAAAAACATATCAATGTTTATACTCAAAAAGGTTGCAAACGGCATTTTGAACTCAATGGAAGGGGTCCCGAGTCCCAATTTGATTGTTTGCAAAAAGTAACTTTTCGGACTAAAATCCGACTAACGATACCATATTTAAACAAAACATTTAAATAGATAATTGTAAAATATGCGGGTTGTTACAATACATCATCATTTCGCAAAAATCACATTTGATCGCTCGCTCGATCACACAAGTTCGCTCTCGAACTAGTATTGTCCATTGGGCTTCCCTAATGCGGATTTCGATATGGTTTCTTGACTAGAATCCATCAGTCTCCTTGCATAGCCATATACTATGATAGAGAATTCTAGAATCAAGCCCAAAATCCATATCAAATATTCGCCATCAAGAATCGAATGAAAAATCCTAACACGAAATGGTGTAATTCACCTCGAACTTGTGTACTCAAACTTGGATCAAATTAATTATGCGAATAAAACAGCATACGTACAACTTATGTATCTATTCCAACTTGTTAATTATATAGTTTTATAAAGATGTTACCCAGTTAAAACATTTAACTAAATTTTATTCAAAATATTTTTAAAACTAAATTTCATATTAGTATAATTCAAAATAGTCTTATTCATTAACTTAACAAAATAGTTTCAAACTTATTTAAATCATATTAATACATACTTTAAACATACATACCAGACTTATATACTTTATACTTTTCAACATTACTTAGCTTGGAAAAGTTAACCTTGATTTGGAAGTGCTCGAACCTTCAAAATAGTCGAAGAAATCATATTTCAATCCAAGAGTTGGAAATCACCAACAAATCAGTACATTGATTCCAAAAGATAGGGTTATATCAATCAAATCCAAAACTCAAGGACTGAACACCGATTCATTTCAAATCATACTTCGGAATGTGGGAGTCAAAATTGGTTTCACAAAATCACTCGCATAGCAAAGCTATTAGAGTGGCCTTTCCCTCACTTTAAAACTCGAAAATCAATGTCGATGATGCGTGCACTCATCACCGAAATTATTTCCCAGCGACATAAGTGAGTTCTGGACTTCTATTTTCTCGAAAACTTCTTTGAAATTTCTTCGAAATCATTGGAACTCATTTGAAGTCATTTGAAACGTTTCTTATTCGGAAAATACTTTCAAATTGTATTATCATATATTTTCAAAATCTTAAAACTCTTTTTCAAAATTACCGGAGTTCAATTCCTCAAATTTCTAATTTGAAACCCTTCAGTTACAAATCATTTTTATATAAATAAATTTCTTATATAACTTTCAAAATTTCAAATCCTTTCAAAACTTCAAATTCTCATTTTTAAAAGGTATATATAATCCTTATCGAAAACATTTTCACTTTTATATATAGAATAAAATCATATTTATCAAGATAAGAATTTCGATAAATAAAACAATTTCTAAAGTACAAACAAGCCCGATTTTCAAAGGATGATTTAAGAATGGATTTCAAAACAAAGATAGAGATTCAGATTAGAGGGACTCTAATCAAATAGAATTCTGATTCGAAGATAGGTTCAATCGACGATTAGGTAATTAAATCACAAAAATAGAAGATGGATATACTTATATAAATCGAGGATGACCCTAGGGTCAACCGTGACTTCAAAATAAGATTGGTGCAGAATTCTGAGGCAAATCGACATTCGATTGCCAGAGATAGAATTCGGCAACAAGAGATAGCAACATCAAACCGAGGGATATATAAATCTCCGGTGAATCAATGCCAATTGTAAAGGAATTCCACCCCTTTACAAATCATTCAAAGATTGGCGGGATCGCCTATTCTTATAAAGATCATTCGAAGTGAAGTTATGGGATACTCCAGAATCAAAAGAATACAAATAGGGAGAGACAAGAATGAATTTTGGAACCGCAAGGAACGTTCCAAAGTTCAAAGGAAATCGAGTCAAAAGGAAGAGATTCAAACTCGAACGAAAGTGATTCTGTAAATAAATTTACTATATATGCTAAGTTTTGCCTAGAGCCAAAGCTCTGATACCAACTGTAACGACCCCATATTTTCAACCATTCGCATCCGCACATGTCGGACTTGAATTGTTCAAAATATCAGATTTTAAATTTAAATTTGGCAAAACTCAGCATATATAGTAAATAGATCAATCACAGAATCACAGACACAGAGTAATACAATAATACGCAGCGGAATAAATAAATAGTAGTTCATGAAGCTACTAGATAAACATCAGAGTTAGAAATAAAATACAACAGAATATCTCAAATGCAGTGAAGTCTTCAGTACATCAAATGACCTCTCTGAACTAATCAACTAGAAAAGCTGAAAGCTGAGTCGATAGTTGGATCTCCAAATGAAGCTCCAAACTCCAAAGGTGAGTCTCAAATGATGTATCACTCGGTCTGACCCGAGCGTAAAGCAAAACACAAAACACTCGAGTCAGGATTAACATTCTTATATCAATAAATCCAACTCAAGTGAAATATCAACTGAAATACAAGTAACTTAAAGGATGTTTGGGATAACCATCCTCTAAGGATCCATGTAACTATCTACAATGTAGAAATATACACTATAACACCGTGGTCATTTCAAATTAATTTATACTTCCAAACCAAGATATAATTTCATTTCAAATATATCTATTTTCCTAAATAATTTATGAAGTAAAGTATTTAGAATTTCCTCAAGTCTCACAAATCGATTCAAATCAACTAAAATTCCAAATTCAAATTTTTTTCAAAGCTGAATTCATCAATTCAATTCAGTTCTCAATAGACCATTTAAAATTTTCAATATATTTCAAAGCTTTAATATTCAACAATTTCAAAGTTAAATTTAACCGTTTCATATAGCTCTTGATTTAACTTCATTTATTATTTAATCAGGGAATATTCACTTAATAAATTCAATATCATTTAACTAGCCTTAAATTTCATTTTTACTAAATATTTCCTTAAATTTATTTAAACAAGAAATATTTATTAAATTACTTAAATCAAACCCGAGTTATAAATCATATCTTAAATCTCAATTTCAATAAGTTTCAAATCGGTTTAATCAAATAAAATTCTTTATCGACTACAATTTCAACTAAATTCAAATTATCTTCCTAACCTTAACTTATTCAAATTATTACCAAAATCTATTTTGAAATATAAATTTAGTACTTAAACATATTATATGTATTAAATCCATCTTAATTAAATTAAATATCATTATTAAATCTATATATATCATTACCATTTATATATAATAATTTAAGAATCAACATTTATTAAAACCGTATATTTCTTTCCAAAACCATAGAATTTATTTTCAAAACATTTAAAGGGACCAACGGTGCCTGTATATAATTTCCTATCATATAGTCAGTTGATACAAATATTTATCATTTCAATCCGTAATTTAAGTATATACGGGTAGATATCATTTCGACCCGTAACCCCAAATTCAATTCCAATGGAAAACGCTTGGGTTTATCATTTCAACCCATAACGATTTTCTCCTATTCTAAAGTCCATTTGGGTATGTATCATTTCAACCCATAGTGAATTCTATACTAACAGGGAACTTACAGAGTGATAACAGATATGATAATAACATAACAGGCATATATCATCAATATAAATAACAGATAATGGTGTCAGATGTCACAGGTGAACAGTTACAGATAATAGCATATATATAGCAATGTAAATAACTAACAGTAGTATATCTCAATTGTCGTTTCAATTGAGATCAAATTTAATAAATATAAGTATGTTAATCGTGAGTGATTGCTCACCTTTCGAGGTTAGAGAAGTTTGACAATAGAACAAGTTACGAATTTGAATCCTGAACTGGACAATCGACCAAATCCAAACAAACAATCTGAAAGCAAATGGGAGGTGAACATAGACTCGACGAACAAGGCTGATAGTTTGAATTGATGAGAACAAATCAGAATCCTCTAGATAGTACAAAATATATATTACTATTTTCCAATAATCAATATTTAATTTAAGACGAATAATAAAATATATATAATAAAAATCATAGTTCTTAAATATGCATATTTAAAAATCAAAGATTAAAATAAAAATAAAAATAATCAATGCTTACATACATACATACATACATATATATATATATATATATATATATATATACAAACAAAATCAGTTTTAAATATACAAACAAAATATACCTATATTTGTACACTTTAAAAGCCAATCGTCACTGTACCATATTTAAACAAAATCTGTATATATATGCATTACGAAAAAATATATGAAACTTGACATAAACGACTAAAGTAAACTATATATGTACAGCAAAGACATGCAGACACGAAAGATTTCAACCACCAATATGTATATAAAATGTAATAACATACCTATGCATGCAAATATATATACTTATCTCTGTATATAACAAGTATGTAGACTATAACAGTAAAATGCATATTTCGTTTATAACCAAATATATATATATTAACATAATGTATATGACTAATATATATATGAAAGGCTACTATATGTGCAGACCCTGAAAATGTAACCAAATAGGCATATGCAGACCGTGTATATATGGTGTAAAATACATGCAAGGTATTCTAAATATATATATGTATATAAGCTGCTCAGACTATATCCATGCTGTAACAAACGAAAATACTGCCTTTATAATATATATTATACTATTATTTTTCTAACAGATCAACTGAGCAAATATATATACAAACTATAAATATAATAACATATAGACAAAACCCATATACAATCAATATATAAACAAATAACTGATACCTTTATACAAAGGCAAAATTACATATAAATACATTCACGTGAAGATATATGTATTATATATATATATACTACAAATACGTATGTACAACATAGTGTATATTTACGTAACAGTTAATAACTAAATACTATAGAAACTTATGCATAGCAACATATAAACTATATATATAATATAATACAATTTGAACTTCTCGAACATATGCAGACTAATATAAATACATCACTGTAAACAAATTTTTAACCATAAAATATACACTTTAACTATGTACTAATATATATATATATATATATATATATATATATATATATCTTATGCCATTAACTATACTGTGACTCCTTTAAACTAATATATATAGTCATATATGTTTTTAAACTTATACAATCAAACAAATATATAAACTTTAGCCAAAATACATATATATATATATATATACCATTATATATAACTACAACAAACTAGCATGTTATAATATATATATATATATATATATTTATAAAAAAATCAAATAACACTATATATATGAAAGGCACACCTTATACTAGATGTAGTAGTCATATAAATATATATATATATATACCTGTATATATAAAAAGATGGGGCAGGGTCAGAGCCGAAGCGGGTTGGAGGAGGGAAGTTCGAGATCGGTGAAGATGGTGCTTGTTCACGACGAGGGCATATGGAGGCTTTGTTATTCGGCTACGAACAGGGCTTTGATGGTGGCGGCAGGGGCTCGGTAGGGGAAGGCACGGTTAATATGTGGATGAGCGGTTTGAAAGTGGGAGAGGCCTTGATGACGTGGAGGAGGGGAGACTTCGCATTGGGTTGCTGGCCGAGCGTGGAGAGGCTGCGCACTGAGGTCGAGGTGGTGGAGGAAGAAGCTTGGTGGCGGTGGCACAGGTTCTTTTGAGGATTGAGTTTCTGAAAGATAAAAATAATATATAAAAAGGAAGATGTACAGGCAATGCTTGAACGTGCAAGGTTGGAGCAGGTTCACTGTTTGAAAGCAACATCGAACGTATATTGGGACCAGAGAAAGAACGTGAAAAGTCAGAAGTAAATTGAGGAAAAGCAAAAGTCACGTCTGCTGAATTAAAGCATATTAATGACAGACGGCTAATTGGTGAATACGGTGAAAAGTGAAGGGTCATTCCAAACCAAAAGACGTACCGGTGTGGTTAACCGTTTTACGGGTTTCGCCACGTACCAGACACCAAAACACAGAATTGAATATACCGCAGAGATCAACACGACGAGATGATCAAAACAGTATACAGATATCAGTGGTACGATCATCCGATCAAAAATCGATAATCGGTACCGAAAATGCTGCTATTCCGTACGGAAAAATCCAAACGGAGCTAGAAACGTCCGAATTTCGCGAAACGAATTTCGCAGTTAGATTCAGAGTGTTCTAAATAAATTTTCTCATGTTGACATATTTAGGTTTCGAAACACTTTTAAATTCAACTGTTATTAACTGATTTAAATTGAGATAAAAATTACTCAATAAAATAAACTTCAATATTATCTGATGAAAATTTACTAGTTGCTATGTTAAAATAGACGTATTTCAAGTGATAAATTTTTATTTCAAAATATTATTATTTAAAATTTCTCAAAATTCAATTAAATATGTTATAAAATATATAAAAACCATTCAAATTTTACGGGTCGTTACAAGCATCGTTCACTGGGTTCCACCTTTTTTTAGTATAATTTGGGTATTTCAGAAAAGCTTAATGGTACTAATATTTTAGGAAATTGTTAAATGGTGAATAGTTCTGGTAAAGAAGAGTAAAAATATTGTAAGTTTTAATCAAAGGATTTTGTTAATTAAAGAATCAAATTAGTGTTCTCCACTTATAAAAATAAACAAGTTAATAAATTAATCTCTCTATGATCAATTTAATATAAATGAAGAGATATTAATCATGAGAGATGAATTAGTTGAATAATTTTATTAAAGATGAGGGTATATATGGCAATGTGGATCATAGATTTATATAATAAACTAAGACAAATGTTATCATGCGTCCTTAAAGTATATGCCCTTTGAATTTCGAATATACATTTTTTTATAAAGATAAAATAGATATTTAAATTATTATTTTTGTTTTTTTTGATCTGAAACAACCATTGCTAACATGTGCAATTAGGGCAATGAATAACAAAAGCCATAAATTAATTATATAATGTATATTTCTCTCAAGCAAATTTGACCATTTTGTACCATTTTTGCCTTAACTTCGATTCCCCGTAGCCAGGCCATTCTTCCTTTAACGGCTTGCTTTCTTTCTTACTTTCATCAATTTTTTTTAACCATGCTCGGTAAAAAGTAAAATTTAAAAAGAATTAACTGATTCTGTTAATAATGGTGGATCCCAGGTTAGACAACGACCTTGATTGGCATTCCTCGATTTTTGTGCCGACAGCTCAAAATAAACACAACCCAATGGGTGACAGCCACGTGTTTCATCCATTGTCAATTCCCCTCCTCCTCCTACCTTCTACCTGCTTTCCCAAGTAAAGAAACGATTCCATCCTTCGCCAATCTAACCAATCAATCGATTAAAGTCAAATCAGCGAAGGAAATACCTAAGTAATGGGAAATTCTATAGTGAAATTTATTTGTGGCAATTGTTTCAAGCCACAATCATCGGATTCGTTAGGACCGCATGGCGTCACGTCAGAAAACGTCGGTGTATCAGCCCTCGCTCACGATCTTCTTCATTTTGATGCGACATCTCAGGTGTGCAGCTTGCTTTTCTAATTTTCGGCTTAATTCTGTTTATAATTGTGTTACTAAATAATTTGAGCAACCCTTGACAAAATCTATGAAATTGAGGTGGAGATATTAATTTGAGCAGGCCATGACAAATTCTACGAAATCGAGGTGGAGATACTTTAAGCGTTGGTGAAGTGAAGATAAGATGATTGAAAAATATTAGTTGTCTTGATACCTAAATTGATGCATTTTATATCATTTTCCATTGAGGTCTGGTTTGCAATGCTCTTACTGTGTTTAGGAGATGGCCCAAGCTAAAATTTAAAATCTTAGTTTAGAACAAGTTCGTTAAGAAATTCACTTAATGAAACTGAAATATACATATTTATTTGCTGAAATATTTACTAAAAGCGTACCTTCTTATTATACCACTTCAAGTCCTTAATCCGTCAAAGCATGTTTGCACACTACTTATGTAATCTGCTTGGTGCATATAAGCAGCTTGTTTAGACAAATTATAAGAAATTTATTTAAATGGATGATGGCACACTTCTCGCACATGAATTATTTATCTACAAATTGCATGTTTAATATATTCAAAAGAAAATAATTTGCATAAATATTTAGACATATTTTTACGTTGAAATCATACGTAGTTAGTTTGAATTTTTATTTTTAAAATTGCAACATCTAACATTTTGTTAGGTTGGATTTTTATTTATATTATTAATTAATAAAGAATGAATTTGTAAATAACATTATTTGTTAAATCATATTTTTATGTGATATTAAGACATGGTAATACTTATAGATGAGCGTTATGAATTTACAAAGAAAGTTTAATCATTAGATTTTATTTTTAGGTGATATTAAGATTTGATAATATATGTAGATGAGTGTTTTTAGTAGTTCACGTCAACAAAAAAAATATGTGCCACCAAAGGTGTTAAAACTATTTTTAAAGATTAGTATTTAAAACCAATTTGTTTTCGTAACTTATAAATTACTATTTATCCTTTTAATTAGTTGATTAATAATAAATTGCTGCTTTTGACTTCGTAGTTAAATTTTGATTATATTCAATTTTGTATAAGTTGTTTTCAACCATTCGCAAACTAAGAGCATGTTCGAAGTCTCTTTATGAGTAGTAAACTACTTATAAGGAACATATTCGAGTTCGGTATTTTCGAGGACTCCTTATAAGAAGATAGTGTTGGAAACAATGGCTATCTTCGGCTGAGTCGTGGACAAGTCACTCTCTTGAAGACGTTTCGGTGATCTGCTCAATGGTGCAAGCAGTTCGTCTCAATCACCGCCGCCTCTAGGATAAAACAGCCTCTCGTAAGTTTTTGTGGTATCGGTTCGTTTGCACGGACGAAGCGATTCTGGTTGCACTCAAAAACTTGTTGCTCGATTATTTTTTTTTTTTGAAAAAAAATGTTGTTCCTTTTTTTATTTTCGTCTTCGTATCAATTAAGAAGACGGAAGAGCAAAAGAGCGTTACTGAATGGGGGGATACGTGGTCTTGAAAAACGGATCTGAGAAATACCGGGTCAAAAAATAAATAAACGTTGCGTAACGTTCTTCAATACGGGTTTCTTACCGTTCCAGCCCGGTCAGAAAACGGTAAATAAATTTGTACCAAAAATATAAGTATTACACCACTACAAGCCCGAACCCGAACCCGAACCCGAGCCCGGCCCGGGTCGGGTCGGGTCGAGTCGAGTCGGTCGGTCGCGCGCGCGCGCGTGTGTGGTGGTCAAGCATGGTCTCCCTCCTCACAAAAGAGCATCATTGGGTGCCCAAAGGGCCCAACTTAGCTTCAAAGAATCAAGTATAAATACTTGATTCTTTTATATAATCCCACAATGTGGGACTATTCATATTCCCATAAGAGCCATTTCATACTTAGTCAAATTTTTAAGAATTCATTCATTTTAAAACCATTTCCAACAATCCCCCACTTGAATTTTTAAAACTTATTTCGAGCAATTTCTGAAAACCATAAGATTGTGCATAAACAAAGGTGTCTTTCGACTTGAACCTTTGCATAGTGGATAAGATTCAGTTTTTACTAGAGTGACACGTGGTCTTGAACTCTATTCCTGACATCAGACCACACACAATCTTTCTAGAGTGCAATCAAGTAAGCCCGTGCTTTTATGGCCATGCACGTCTATCCCAGTTTAGTGAATGCTCTAGGAGTTTTGCCCAAAACTCCATAGGAAACGGCCAAATTTCCACATTCACACAGGTGAGTCTATCAAGAGTACTCCTGAAGGTAGGTACTCCACTCCAAATGGAATATAGATCTCATTAAGAGTTTCTATTAACTCAACCTCTAATCACTTCAGGAATATATGCTTCTATATATATGAAAAATAGCATATTCAACTCATATCACTACACAACTTGTTCTTACCCATTGAACCTAGTTCTTGGGATCTCCAGTCAGTAGGTCGGGTTACCATTGTGCGTGACTCAACAATCTAAGGGCAATAGTCCCATTTTTCTAGAAGTTGTAAAGACTTTCTCTCTGGCCAGTCCTTTCGTCAAAGGATCTGCCAAATTCTCCTCACTGCGTATATGATCCACTCTAACAGCTCCTGAAGAGAGTAGCTCTCTAACAGTGATGTGCTTACGACGTATCTGTCGTCTCTTACCGTTATAATAACGGTTCTGTACTTTTGCAATAGCCGCGGTACTATCGCAATGAATCAACACAGCTGGTATCGGTTTTTCCCATAAGGGAATCTCTGCTAGCAGATTTCTTAAATACTCTGCTTCTTCACTAGCTGTAGCTAGTGCTATCATCTCAGACTCCATAGTAGACTGAGCCAAAATAGTCTGTTTCTTGGATTTCCAAGAAACAGCTCCTCCAGCAATGCTAAATATATAGCCACTGGTTGCTTTTGAATCATCAGATAAAGTATTCCAGTCTGCGTCGGTGTAACCTTCAAGGACAGCTGGAAACTTTTCATAATGTAACCCTAGGTTCATGGTTCGTTTTAGGTATCTCATGACCCTCTCAATAGCATGCCAATGCTCTATACCAGGTCTACTAGTAAACCTGCATAATAATCCCACGACATAGGCAATGTCGGGTCTAGTACAATCAGTGGCATACCTAAGGCTGCCAATGATGCTCGCATAATCAGACTGTCTTACACCTTCACCAGTGTTCTTGAATAGCTTTACACTAGGATCATATGGTGTACATGCAGGTTTACAGTCAAAGTAATTGTATTTCTTTAAGATCTTCTCAATATAATGAGATTGATCCAAAGAAAGTCCCTTATTAGACCTAGTAATCTTAATACCAAGGATTACACTTGCTTCACCTAGATCTTTCATATCAAAATTGGCACTTAACAGAGATTTAACAGAGTTTATGGCATGCATGTTTGATCCAAAAATAAGTAGATCATCTACATACAAACATATTATAGTGCAAATGTCATTTACAGATTTATAATAAATGCATTTGTCACTTTCATTAACTTTGAAACCATTTGAGATTATTAAGTTATCAAATTTTTCATGCCATTGTTTAGGTGCTTGTTTTAAACCATATAAAGATTTATCTAATTTGCAAACTTTATGTTCTTGACCATGAATTACAAAACCTTCCGGTTGGTCCATATAAATTTCCTCTTCTAATTCACCATTTAAAAAAGCAGTTTTAACATCCATTTGGTGTATAATTAAATTATGAATAGATGCTAATGAAATCAATACTCGAATGGATGTGATTCTAGTTACAGGTGAATAAGTATCAAAAAAGTCTACATTTTCTCTTTGCCTAAAACCTTTAGCTACCAAACGGGCTTTATATTTATCAACTGTGCCATCAGGTTTTAGTTTCTTTTTAAGTACCCATTTACATCCTATAGACTTACAACCAGGTGGTAAATCTACTAAGTGCCAAGTCTTATTGGATTCCAAGGAATCCATCTCATCATTTATAGCCTCTTGCCAAAAATCGGCATCTAATGAAGATAAGGCTTCTTGGAGGTTTGTGGGATCCTCCTCTATAGAAAAAATGCAAAAGTCTGAGCCAAAGTCTTTATCAACTCTTGCTCTTTTACTTCTTCTAGGTTCAATTTCAGAAGATTCATTAAGTTCTGTTCTAATAGGCACGATGTTATTTGACGTGCCCCCACTATTCCTTAATTTAAAAGGAAACTTAGTTTCATAAAAATCAGCATCATTAGATTCTACTATATTATGTGTATTCAGGTTATAAAATCTATATGCTTTGCTGTTAACAGCATAGCCAATAAATACACATTCATATGCTCTACTAGCTAATTTTATTCTCTTAGGGTCAGGTATACGAACATATGCCAAACATCCCCAAGTTCTAAAGTAAGATACATTTGGTTTATAATTTCTTAAAATTTCAAAAGGTGAAATCTTACTTTTTGATTTAGGGATTCTATTCAATACATAGCATACAGTCAATAAAATATCCCCCCACCAATGTTTTGCTGCACCAGAATTTAATAAAATAGCTACAACTAATTCGGTAAAGGTCCTATTTTTTCTTTCAGCTTTACCGTTCATTTCAGGTGAATAAGGTGCAGTTCTCTCATGAATTATACCATGCAATTTACAAAAATCAAGAAAAGGACTAGACTCATATTCAGTTCCTCTATCACTACGAAGTCTCTTAATTTTCTTATTAGATTGATTCTCGAGTTCAGTTTTAAATAATTTGAACATATCAAATGCATCACTTTTATTTTTCATAAGATATACATAAGTGAAATCAGAGCCATCATCAATGAAAGTGATAAAGTAACGGTGTCCGTGTCTAGTCAAAGTGCCATCAAGCTCACATATGTCAGAATGAATTAAATCTAAAGGTTCAGAGATTCTATCAACTGATTTATGGGGTTTCTTAGTGATTTTTGCTTGACTACAGAATTCACACTTATCAAATTCAGATTGTGACATTTTAGGAATCAAATCTAAGATGCTCATATTATGAATAATGCGCTTGTTAACATGACATAATCGAGAGTGCCAGATATTAAAATCACATAACATATAAGCAGAACTGGTTACTTTATTAGATTCAACATTCAGTTTAAACATACCCTCACAAGCATAACCCTTCCCTACAAACATCCCCTTATAAGTCAAAGTGTACAAATCAGCCCCAATAACTTGAGTAAAACCAGCCTTATTAAGGAGAAAACCAGAAACCAAATTCTTTCTCATCTCTGGAGTATGCATTACTTCTTTCAAAATAACTGTCTTTCCAGAGGTAAACTTTATTTCCACATTTCCAATGCCAGCAACTGTAGTGGTGTGAGAACCCTAATAATTACGTACCTGTGACCGTTTTTACTTGAATTTTGAAATTGTATGTTGGCATGTTCATTAATATGACAAAGGATTTCTTCCATATTTCCAAAGGTTCTTTCAATAGTCATATGTAAGCTTGAGTGGTAAAAACTAAAAATTTTATTTTTCAATTTGGCATTTCCATGGAAATTAAGAATATGTTATTTACAATGTTGTTAAAGCGGAAAAAAAAAATCCATTTTGAAGAGGTATTGAATCAAGTAAATGATACTGATCCAGTGGAGAATGAGGAAAGTTATTGTTTTTATCATTAATAAATGCAACTAAAAATTAAATTGTAAATCAAGCGAGCATGCAACTAAGATATTACGTGTAACATGTCGTTTAGTCCAATATGTGGAATAGCATGGTTTGTAATTACGTGCGCAATGACATACGAGCCGCCTGTTGCATCAATGCTATTATTAAATTAAGGACAATAACGGCATTATGTTCGGAGATTTTTAACTTGGGGATCATCGGACTTGATTGTATCTTTAGAAAGCATACTTCTAAAATGGTATGATAACAACCAGACATTGTTCTCCTTTTGCTCTCTGAAATCTCTCGCCAATTTGTCGAGTTGGAAGTACAAGAGAAGAACAATAGCAATCATTTCCTTTACAGAATTTTGATCGATAACTCGATGTATACCCCTATATAATGATGTATGCATTTACCTTCTAACTTGGATCTGTAAGCTGCTGTAATCATTATCTGAGATTCTAAAGCAGCCATTTAAATAGGAAGAAAAGAAAGAAGGAGAAAGAGTATGCTTTCTAAAGATACAATCAAGTCCGATGATCCCCAAGTTAAAAATCTCCGAACATAATGCCGTTATTGTCCTTAATTTAATAATAGCATTGATGCAACAGGCGGCTCGTATGTCATTGCGCACGTAATTACAAACCATGCTATTCCACATATTGGACTAAACGACATGTTACACGTAATATCTTAGTTGCATGCTCGCTTGATTTACAATTTAATTTTTAGTTGCATTTATTAATGATAAAAACAATAACTTTCCTCATTCTCCACTGGATCAGTATCATTTACTTGATTCAATACCTCTTCAAAATGGATTTTTTTTTTCCGCTTTAACAACATTGTAAATAACATATTCTTAATTTCCATGGAAATGCCAAATTGAAAAATAAAATTTTTAGTTTTTACCACTCAAGCTTACATATGACTATTGAAAGAACCTTTGGAAATATGGAAGAAATCCTTTGTCATATTAATGAACATGCCAACATACAATTTCAAAATTCAAGTAAAAACGGTCACAGGTACGTAATTTCAAAATTATATAAGTATTACACCACGACCGAACCCGAACCCGAACCCGAACCCGAACCCGAACCCGAACCCGAACCCGAACCCGAACCCGAACCCGAACCCGAACCCGAACCCGAACCCGGCCCGGCCCGGCCCGGGTCGGGTCGGTCGGTCGCGCGCGCGTGTGTGGTGGTCAAGCATGGTCTCCCTCCTCACAAAAGAGCATCATTGGGTGCCCAAAGGGCCCAACTTAGCTTCAAAGAATCAAGTATAAATACTTGATTCTTTTATATAATCCCACAATGTGGGACTATTCATATTCCCATAGGAGCCATTTCATACTTAGTCAAATTTTTAAGAATTCATTCATTTTAAAACCATTTCCAACAGATAGTATAAGTAGCATATAATTTAGAATTGAAGAAAAAGCTATTTGTTGTTTATAATATATAGTAAGATTTTACAAGTAATTTTCGATTAAGTAGAAGAACAAAATAGCTTTGTGGTTTCAAACAATTTACCATGAATAAGTCACTTTTCAATATTTATAGTCCTTTTGCATGGATGTGTCCAATCACATAATCTAGTTTACATTCATTGGTTATAAATCATTCTAGTTGAACATTAAAACTAACCTATCTTAACTTAGAAGTAAATACATCCAAACTCTCTTATTTATTGCTAGTCAATAGTCCTTCAAGAAGGGTCAAAATAATCATCAAATATTCAAACGGGATGCAACAAATTCTTATAGAAAATGCATTTATGTATCATGAGTAGGATTGATACGAAATCAGTCTTAATTTTGTTCATAGGTTCCTGAAGGGCTAAGCCAGCATGTCGTATCATCCAAAAAAGCACAAGCGAATTGGTACAATAAACTATTAGTGGCATGGAGAGAAGCAAAGCCACCTCCCCGAACAGCAGAAGATGCAGCTAGGCTAATTGTTCTTACTTTAAAGAATCATCAGAAAGCAGATGTAGAGGTACAATTACTTCGACTGCAAATCATTACAATACAAGGTGTACGATGATTTCTTGCTATTCGAGAAATCTTGTTCTATCAATACAAAAATCTAAGTGAATTTGTTTTTATCTATTTCAGGGACTTCTTTCTTTCTATCGGCTGCCTGCTTCACATACCCTCGATACCGGAGAAGGTTCAAGCTCACCTACTAAGGCTGATGGTGTGAAGTATCAATTGCTGACACTCCCTGTAATCTTTTTAAAACTTAACCTTTTTTTTAATTTGTACATTATCCATTCTCTGGGTTATTCGTATGCCTGCTCCACACACTCTTGATACTGGAGAAATTTCAAGTTTTTCGCCAACTGTGCCTGATGGTGTGAAGTATCAATTGCTAACGCTCCCTGTAAATCTTTCACCACTTAACCTTTAGATATCTTACACCTAATGGTCTGTATTTATTTTTGACTACAAAAAATACAGTCAAGTAGAGACTAATGCATATATAAACATTGGTATATTATTCATGATTATGCACGTTATATAGGTGGATATGAAATCGATTGCTGATGGAGACACAATCACAGTCTATGTGGATGCTGCAGATCCAAGAGAATCATCGATTGTTCCTCCTGAAGTTCATAAAGCAGTCGTTTCAAGAGCTAGGGCTAGAGCAGTAAAAGACTACAAGACCGCAGACGCTCTTCATAAAAGTATCGTCGATGCTGGATATAGGTTTCTAAAATAGCAAAAATATTTCTTTTTTTTTTGTTATTTTTTCCTTTTAAAAAAATAACATGAAATTGAATTTCAGGGTAATAAGTAGTCCAAATGGTGATGAAACTCTTGCAAAGAAATACAGAATAAGACTCAAGTATGAACCACATTTGTGTTTAGACTTTACGATCGATTGTATCATTATATGTTAACAATTTAATATGACATGCATGTAAATAGAGGAATCGACGCGCCTGAGAGCGCAATGCCATATGGGAAGGAGTCGAAGGAGGAATTGGTAAAGCTAGTAGAAGGAAAGAGGCTGAAAGTTAATATCTATGGCAGTGATCAGTATGGCCGTTTTGTTGGCGATGTCTATTTCAATAACATTTTTATTCAGGTGACTGCAAAATGCAGAAAATAGTCTCTATTTTGTTTATTTATTTTTGCATGAACTTAATTATTACTGACTGTAAAATCTTACATAGGAGAAGATGTTGAAGAAAGGATTTGCATGGCATTATCCTGCTTACGATCAGCGCCCAGAGTTTGCAGCAGTGAGTGCAAATTACTTGGCTAAAATGCAATTTACAAGCTTTAAACTAGATTATTTTTATTTGCTTACGGTTTTACTCTCTAACGCAGTGGGAGAAAGAAGCTCGAAATGCACGACGTGGTTTATGGGCTACGTCAAATCCTGAGAAACCTTGGGACTGGAGAAAAAATAGACGCAATTGATGATAAGGGAAGTACCGGCTTCAATGTATCGGTGAGTATTATATGGAGTATTGGCTGGGTACAGTTAGCATCAAACTTAATGCAACTCTACGTTAGTATGCTTTATATCGCTAGAGTTTAGTGTATCAAGCTTGATACAACTCTAATGGAGCGCATTGAGGTTATTAACTGAAACAAAATTTGAGTGTAATTTAGCAAATTTAAACTCTAATGCTGAAATATTTAGGACTATATAAACAGTCAAATTTGTTAATTACATTTTTTTTTCCTGCATACACTTGTGTCTATAAAAGAAGATAAATATGAGCTTGATGAATCTACATCGTTATTGCAAACTGTTAGAAACGAGGAGGAGAGAAGAAACTAATTATGTTTCATATATTTTTTTTTTCTTTTCATATTTCATATAAATTTTCTTGCTTTCAAACAACACAAAATGACCACATATTTATAGTGGTTTGCACACCCTTACAAATAGACACGACCTTTTAGATAGACACATCTTCACTCCAATGGACACGACTCTTCACTCAATAGACACGACTCTTTAGATAAATACATTTTCATTTCAATGGACACGACTCTTCACTCAATAGACACGACCTTTTAGATAGACACATCTTCACTCCAATGGACACGACTCTTCACTCAATAGACACGACTCTTTAGATAGATACATTTTCACTTCAATGGACACGACTCTTAACTCAATAGACACGACTCTTCATCTTATTATTAATTTGAGTTTATTCTTTAACAAATTTCTCCCTTAAATTCAAACATTTTCCATCCTTCATTCCAATCATCATCTTACAATTTTCGAGCTGCACTTTTGGTAGCGGCTTTGTAAATATATCCGCCACTTGATCATGACTTGCAACATGACTCATTCGCACGTTGCCTTCCTTCACATGTTCCCGAATAAAGTGAAAGCGAACATCTATATGCTTGCTTCTTTTATGGTGTACTGGATTCTTTGCCAACTCAATTGCAGATTTATTATCGATTCGTATTTCAGTTGCTTCGTGCTGCTGGAGTTTTAACTCATATAACAGATTTCTCAACCATACTGCATGGCATACACACAAAGATGCTGCCACATACTCTGCCTCACACGTTGACAATGTCACTATTGGTTGTTTCTTTGAGAGCCACGTGAAAGCAATATCTCCCATGTAGAAGACATATCTCGATGTGCTTTTTCGATCATCTACATCTCCACACCAATCGCTATCATAGTAACCCACCAGCTTGTATTCATTTGTCTTAGAGTAGAGTAACCCAAGTGACTTCGTTCCTCGTATATATCGAAGAATCCTCTTAACAGCCTTCAGATGTGAATATTTTGGTTCCTCCATGAACCGACTTACTATGCCGACACTATACGCAATGTCTGGCTTTATGCATATGAGATACCGTAGATTTTCAATCAAACTTCGGTATTTGTTTGCATCCACTCGATCTCCTTCATCAAATTTAGAGAGTTTCGTACCAAGTTCCATCGGCGTTGCTACTGGATTGCACTCTTCCATCTTGTTCTTCTTCAAAATGTCTTTTGCATAAGCCTCTTGTGACACAAATATTCCATTTCTTCCTTGTCTAACTTCAAGACCAAGAAAGTATTTCATTAACCCTAAATCTGTCATTTCAAACTCTCGAGTCATGCCCTCTTTAAAATCTTTTATCATCTCCACATTATTCCCCATGAATATTAGATCATCAACATAAAGAGCAACAAATATCAAGTTGCATTTTTCTTTCTTCACGTATAGTGCATGCTCGTAGGGACATTGTACGAACTCGTTGTCCTTGAAATAGGTGTCAATTCGGGTGTTCCATGCACGAGGCGCTTGCTTTAGCCCATATAGCACCTTCCTTAACTTCAATACTTTACTCTCCTCCCCAGCTTTCATGTACCCTGGTGGTTGCTCCACGTATACTTCCTCTTCAAGCACACCATTTAAAAATGCTGATTTTACATCCATCTGATAGATCGACCACTTGAATTGTGCTACTTGTGATATGAGAAGCTTGATTGTTTCCATTCTCGCCACCGGGGCAAAGACTTCGTCATAGTCGATCCCTGCCTTTTGTTTGTAGCCCTTCGCAACTAGGCATGCCTTATACCTTTCTATCTCACCGTGGGCATTCATCTTTTTCTTATATACCCATTTTACTCCTATGAGTTGATATCCTTCTGGCAAATCCACCAAGTCCCAAGTTTCATTTCTACCGGTAGCCTTCATCTCTTCATCCATCGTAGCTTTCCATTTCTTATCTCTTACTGCCTCTTCAAAAGTAATATTCTCAGCATCTACCAAGAGACATATCTAGTGTACTTTATCTGTTGACTCGTATAGGTCTTGCAAACTTCGCATCTTTGGTTGCCTTGGCTCTTCTTCATTATCAGATATTTGAGGTGTTATTGGTGTGCGTATCGATGTAGTAATTAATGATTCTCCTTTTTCTTCCTTCTGCGTCACTTCCATTTGGTTGTTCCAATCTCACGCGCTTTCTTCATTCACCTGCACATCTCGGTTCACAACCACCTTTTTTTCAATTGGGTTGAATAACTTGAAAGCTTTAGTTTTTTCATCATATCCAATGAATACGTACTTCTTGCTCTTATCATCTAATTTGGTTCTTCTTTGATCTGGTATACACGCATATGCCAAACTACCGAATACTTTTAAGTGTGATACAGTTGGTTTTTCTCCGCTCCAAGCTTCCTGTGGTGTTTGATCTGCCAATATCGCATGTGGACACCGATTTTGCACATACACTGCACATTGTACTGCTTCTGCCCAGAATTCTTTCGGCATGCCTTTGCTTCTCAACATTAATCGAACCATGTCAAGAATAGTTCGGTTTTTTCTTTCATCCACACCGTTTTGCTGAGGTGAGTATGGTGCGGTTAAAAATCTTTTGATACTTTGTTCCTCGCAATAGCTTGTGAATGCTGTTGACATGTACTCTCCACCTCAAACTGATCGTAAGGCCTTGATATAAAGACTGGTCGTCTTCTTTACTAATACTTTGATTTTTTTGAACATTCCAAGTGCCTCAGATTTTTCTTTCAAAAAATAAACCCAAGTCTTTCTTGTGTAATCGTCAATGAAAGTGATAAAGTACATCTTCTCGCTGAATGACTTAGGTGTGATCGGGCCACATATGTCGGTGTGTATCAACTCTAGAGACCTCCTTGCGCGATAATCAACCTTCTTTTGAAAAGAATTTCTTATTTGTTTGCCGAGCACACATCCCTTGCAAATTTTTTTTGTGTAATCCATGTCTGGTAAACCGTAAACCATATCCTTCTTTACTAACTCTTTCAAACCGTCATAATGTAAGTGTCCGAACCGTAAGTGCCACAGTGAGGCTTTATCCTCCACGTTGACTTGCAAACACCTTTCTCGCACTTTTCCTAGATTGAGTTTGAACATTCGATTCTTGGCCATCTCTACATTTTCAAGTAAATAGCCATTTTTGTCCTTCAAATGTAACATTCGATCTTTCATGAAAACTGAATACCCCTTCTCCAATAGTTGCCCCATGCTAAGTATGTTGCTCTTCAGTTTAGGCACGTAATAGACGTCTTCAATCGATCCTTCTTTATCATCCTTTTGAGAAAAACATATTTTGCCTTGGCCTTTGGCTTGAACTTTTGACGCATCTCCAAATGACACATGTCCATCCTTTACCTTTTGCATCTCCACGAAAAGATGTTTTTGTCCGCACATATGATTACTAGCACCGGTGTCGAGATACCACATTATATCGCTGTCAGAAGCATTGTTCTTGTAGGCCATCAAGAGAACACCATCGTCTCTTGTTTCTTCTTCCGCAACCAGATTCGCGTTTTCTTCCACCTTTTTCTTGGAATAGCAGTCTTTTGCATAATGCCCATATTTGCCGCAGTTTAGCACTCAACATTTGGACGATTTGACCGGCCACCTCTTCCACGACCAAGTCCTCGACCACGCCAATTTTGTTGTCTCGGATGGCCTTTTTCTTCAGGATTGTTTCCAAATCCACGGCCTCCACTACGGCCAAAACCACGACCTCCACGACCGCGTCCCCTTCCTCGATTTTGTTGTGCATATATCGCCTTGTCTTCCTTAATACTTGCCTTAGCTTGTAAAGCCTCTTCGAGTAGCTCTTGTTTCTTTTTCATCCTCCGTTGTTCATGTGCTTCAAGAGAACCTGCAAGATCATCGATGGTCATTCCTGCCAAATTCTTCGACTCCTCAATTGAGCATACGATGTTCTCGAAATCGTCGGTCAATGATCGCAAAATCTTCTCTACAACCCTTGCATCAGTTAGGTTTTCTCCATTGCGTTTGAGTTGATTGACCACTGTTTGGACACGTGTGATGTAGTCGGATATTCCTTCCGATTCTTTCATTTTCATCGCTTCTAATTCGCCTCGAAGAGTTTGAAGCCTCACTTGTTTAACTCGGTCGGCTCCCTTATAGACGTTTTGTAAAATGTCCCATGCTTCCTTCGAATTTGCAGCATTGGTAATTTTCTCAAATCCCGACTCATCCACTGCATGGAACAAGAGGTAGAGAGCGGCCTTGTCTTTCATACGCATTTCTTTCAATGTCTTTAACTGCATCGTAGTCAAGTTCGTAGTATTTTCTATTTCTGTGTAGCCATTTTCGACTACTTCCCATGCATCTTGTGCACCTAGCAACGCACGCATCTGAATGCTCCAATTGTCATAATTCAACTTGGTTAGTCGTGGAATCGGTATTTGCCCCAACGATAAACTCTCGAAATTTGCCATAGCTCCGATACCAATTTGTTAGAAACGAGGAGGAGAGAAGAAACTAATTATGTTTCATATAATTTTTTTTTATTTCGTATAAATTTTCTTGCTTGCAAACAACACAAAATGACCACATATTTTTAGTGGTTTACATACCCTTACAAATAGACACGACCCTTTAGATAGACACCTCTTCACTCCAATGGACACAACTCTTCACTCAATATACACGACTCTTTAGATAGACACCTTTTCACTCCATTGTACACGACTCTTCACTCAATAGACAAGACTCTTCACCTTATTATTAATTTGAGTTTATTCTTTAACACAAACAAGGAACCACGTTAAGTTAGTTTTAATGAGATGTAAAAGTTAGCAGAAACAGAATGCTGGAAGGAAGCACGGATATCATAAGTATAGGCCAGCCCACGAGCTATTTGCATTAAAAGCAAGTATTCATTGGTAAACAAGTGGAAATCACAGAAGCAGCTGGGAAATCAGGTTGGAGGGCTTCTAGGTCCAAAATAATAAGGTCATGTTTGGTTTGATATTTTTCAATTTTGTATTTTCATCCACAAAACATGGACACAATGCATGTAATTTTAAAAAACAACCAATTTGAAAAATGAAACTAACATATAAAATTAGAAGAAAATTAATTTTGTTTGTGTTTTGAGAAATAATAAAAGAATGAAAATCAATCTATCATCTTTGTCATCCCTTCATCCCCTCCGCAGTTCTTCTATCATTGTCATAATGGTCTAAAATTTTAAATTTCTTTTCGTTATCCTCATATTTTGATATGAATATTGAAAAAGCAAAACACAAAATGAAACCAAACAGATCCTAAGCTTCTACTGCAAACTTTTCGAATGGTTAGTTTCATTGGTAAACGATAAAAGAAAATAATTTTACAAGAAAACGATAAATGAAAGTAATTTTTATGGAAAATAATATTTTTTTTTATTTTTACCTAGCAAATGATATATGAAAGCAGCTTTTTTCCCATCACTAAAAATTATATTTTCTTTTATTTTTGTCCTTGGTAATGTTTAAAACTCTAGTACCTTAAACCTATCACCCAGAAGCTGTGCAAGATCAGTTTGTTCTGCAATGATGGGAAAAAGAATTTGGCACCCACACATTTTTACCGAGGCACATGAGAAAGATGTGAGAATGATAAACATAAAAAAAGTTAATTAATATTAAGAATCTTACCAAATTTATCATTAATTAATATTAATATATTTTGTAAGTTATCGTGGAAGATTAATATTGGTATAAAATGTGAAGAAATATTAGAAGATCTTTCATATTGTTAACTTGATTAATATTTTGCACGTGGAAAGATACATCAGATAACTAATTAATGTGAAAGAATGTTAGTAGTCTTTTTGAATGCGTGTTATGCAACTAATTTAACTAGAGAGAAATTAGGATTTTAATTTACTCATTTTCGATGAATTCAATTCTGAAGGTAATTGTGTAATTGTAATCATGTTAATCATGTCAAAATGCTTATAAAATGATATCATTCTAGACACTGAAAAACCTCCCATCATCCACCGCTTTTCTAGTCAATTCAAACATTTATCTCATCCACTCACATCTTTTTTTTCTTTCTTTTTTTTCTTTTTCTTTTTAGCGCACCAGATGAAACGTGCTTCCCTTCCCCAAAAACCTCTCCAAACTGATTTCTCTCGCTAAACCTTCGAATTGTTCTCTTTTCTTTAAAAATAATTTATCTTTCTTCTTATTGATATCAATTAGCATTTCATCCAAATTCATTGCAACTAGTTGTTAATTCTTCAGAACATGCGCAGATTCATTAAGCTAAATGGTTAAAAATATTAGGAAAACAAGAAAACACAAAGAAAATAGTTTTATAAATTATATCAGCTGGAACAAACTTTAATTTTACGAAACCGTTCTGTTCTGACAACGCAATAACTGCCTTGTTCAAAAAACATATCATTTAATACTTTTGTCGTTAGTTCACCCTAAAATACAAAAATAAAATAAACAATACATTATGTCTAACATCATTAATCTGTACTATACTATTAAAAGTGAGTCATAAATCCTCTTCTCTCGTTCACTCCCAACTCTGTCCTGACAACACAATAACTGCATTTTTCTAAAAACATATCATTTAATACTTCTATTGTTAGTTCACCATTAAGTACAAAAATAAAATAAACAATATCATTATATCTAACATCATTAGTCTATACTATACTATTAAAAGTGAGTCTTAAATCCTCTTCTCTCGTTTATTCCCAACTCCGTCTTTTGAGTTTTCTCTATTTTCCACGTGACATTCTTTCAATCCATTTCTCTTAAACGTCTACTCCTCTTCCTCTAATTTCAGGAATAAAAATTCCCTAATTTACCTAACCTTCTTTCTTTTCTAATCTACAAAATAAATTATACTCTATTCAATCTTCCATAAATCAGATTTTCTCAGTAAAATTTTGATTTTATTTTTTTGGGTATTCAAACTTACTTCATCCGTGTTTTAACTTTTTAATGGTAGCTAATGTTACAAATCTGTTATACTAATCATGCTACTATTATTCATTTTCATTCCTTCTATAGTAGAGCATGCAAGGTAGTTCGACTATTGATTTTTGTATGTGTATATAAACAAGTGTGGCTTCGTTTTTATGAATTTCTCCTTCCCTTCAAATTATTAATTTCAGACCCCAAATTAATTTCATTATAATGTTATAACCGTATACCCTTTTACATCATGATTCATTTATTCATATATGTACATCTTCCACTTTCATAATTTAACTATTTTATATTTCATCTTCTCCATGTAAAACAAAATCTTAAATCCTCATATCTATAACCTCCCAAGTCTTTTAGCCAGTAATGTAGGATAAATTTTTTCCTTTTGTAGACTGTAGTTCGTATTTTCTTATAGCTTTGACTGTAGTTACATAATTCCTTCTTCCTTCATTTTATGATATGTGCCATAGCTTTGGTTATGTAATGTTTAATTATATATCAATAAGATTTGTAGGAATTAGTTTTCACTTCTTAAAAAAATTAGTTTGTAAATAGAATAATGTTTGGTTCCAATAGGGGGTCAATTTTAATATAATCACTATTAGAAAAATCAAATTAAAAGATATCACTTTTCAAAAAGTTACTGCAATCATCTTTCTTTAGTTATAAATATCCATTGCTGAAATGTCAAAGTAAAAATTAGAAGAGATTTTGATTCAACTTCAATAGTAACTCCAGTACACATGTTAATAATTTATTTTAGCATTTATTACATTTTTGTATTACTTCCCATCAATTCTATTTTTTTTTCATTGTGTACCTATTTAGTTGCGTTTCTAATATTTGTATTGTTCATTTAAGTTTCAAGTATTTATCCTTCGGTTCATGTGTACATATTATTATCATCTTCTTCTCTCCTTCATTCCTAACTCTGTCTTTTGAATTTTCTTCATTTTCCATGTGACATCCTTTCAATCCATTTCTCTTAAATGTCTACTCCTCTCCCTTTAATTTCAGGAATAAAAACTCTTCATCTCCCAATAAATTTTCTTCCCTTTTACCTAACCTTTTTTCTTTTCTAATCTACAAAATAAATTCCACTCTTCTTAATCTTCCATAGATTAGAATTTCTCCATAAAATTTAAATTTTATTTTGCTTGGGTGTTCAAACTTACTTCATCTGTGTTTTTCTTAACTTTTTAATGGTAGCTAATTTTACAAATCAGTTATATTAATCATGCTACTATTATTCATTTTCATTCTTCCTATGGTAGAGCATGTAAGGTAATTTAACTATTGATTTTTGTATGTGTATATAAATAGGTATGGTTTTGTTTTTATGAATTTCTCATACCCTTCAAATTATTATATTCAGACCCCAAATTAATTTCATTATAATGTTATATAATCGTATGCCCTTTCACCTCCTAATTTATTTATTCATATACGCACACCTTCCATTTTCATAATTCAACTAATTTATATTTCTCATCTTCTCCATCTAAAAAAAATCTTAAATCCTCATATACTATGACCTCCTAAATTTTTAAGCCTGCAATGCATGATAGAAAATTTTCTCCTTTTGTAGTTCATATTTTCTTATAGCTTTGGCTGGAGTTATATAGTTCTCTCTTCCTTCATTTTGTGATATGCGTCATGGCTTTGGGTATGTAATGTTTAATTTGTTATATATCAATAAGATTTGTACAAATTAGGTTTCACTTCTTAAATAAAATTAGTTTATAAAATAGATTAATGTTTAGTTCCAAAAGGTGGTCAAATTTAATAGAATCAATATTAGAAAAATTAAATTAAAAGATATCACTCTTTAAAAATATACCGCAATCATTTTTCTTTAGTTATACATATCTATTGTTGAAATGTAAAAGTAAAACATTAGAAGGGATTTTGATTTAACTTCAATAGTAACCACACTACACATATTTATGATTTATTTTGAGCATTTATTACATTTTTTATATTAGTTCTCATCAATTCTAATTTTTCTTCAATTTGTGTATCTATTCAATTGCGTTCTAATATTTGTATTGTTCATTTAAGTTTCATGTCATTATACTTCGGTTCATGTGCACATATTATTATTTTTATATTTCAGCATAATGTAATTTAAACTTTCTATTTATGTTTTCATTGCTCAAATTATCATTTTATATTTATGACCTTTTATTCTAATTCATAGAAGATACACTATGAGACAACAATGCATACCTTGAATTGTGATAGATACGAGGTTGATATTTGTGAGGATATGTTCCAATAATAGAATATTATGCTAAGTCAATCTAATAGACTTTGTAATATTTTATAAAACGGTTTTTTCTATCTATCCTCTTATATAAGAAATTCAATTTTTGATCATTTTTATTCTTTTTGGGAATTAAAAAAGAAGTTATTGGGATAAAGGAAGTCAAAAAAGGCATTTATTCTATTATATATAAAAAAGTCAAGATCTAACCATTTATATCTCTTTTCTAGTTCGCTTTTATCACATATTTTGTATTCTCCTTAATTCATAGAATAATTTTGCAATTTTCCCCTTACTTATATTTATATCTCAGTCTATTATATCTTCTATTTTATTAAATAAAAAATTGAACATGAGCCTTTTGTATCCTCACTTCTTAATATGAATTAATATACTGTTATCAATTGAAATTTTTGCACTTTTTAAAATCAATACTTATCACAGCTTTGCCTCAATAGTTAAATTAAACCCTTCATTCACCGATTCCACTCCTTTCTTTATTATCGTTTTATAATCATTCAAGGTTTAAAATCAATTTTCGCTTTGGATCCTGCACATTTTGACATAAAATTAAAAATTACCCACTTTTTTTTACTATGCGTCTATTTTATCATATGGAAAATTTATCTCTCACCGCCTTTAATTTCATCTTAAATTCTCATAATTTATAACTCAAATTTTATAACAAATTACGTCTATTCCTTTCAAATTTTATTGAATATTTAAATTAGCATCATACTCATTTGTAAAATATATGCTAACATAATATTGGCATGCATTTTTTACTCGAATCCTCCATTAGAAAATGAACCCAAATGTTTCCTCCAGACTCTTTCCCTTTTTGTAACTTAAAGCATACTTATGATATTTCTTGCATGTGATCCATTCTAGATTAAATGCGTTTCAGTTCAAACCATAATGTTTTATCTTTTACTTTAAGAAAATTATTAATATCTTCTACTAAAAAAATTTCTTAAATTAAAATCAGGTTTCTTTTTCTTCAAAAAAAAATCAAGTTTCCCACTCGCTCATTGCAAATAAAACAATTCGATTTAAAAACTCGCTGTTTTCCAAATTTAAATCCATTCCAATTATTTTGTAAACTATTATATCTCTATGTTCTATCAATTTATTATCTATTCAATCTATCTATTTATTATATTATATACGATATATTTTCTCTCTTCTAATTCACTGTTATGTTATATCATTCACTCTCCTTAAATTGAGAAAATTTTTTGCACTTTTTTGCTCAATTGTATATATATCTCAATCTATTTTACATTTTTCTATTGTGTTGTTTAATAGAATATGAAATGTTCATAGGTGACATATGTTCATGGTTATCATCAAAGTCTAGGTGATCTTATGCAACAATGAGGTAATTATCCATGATTTTTACGAAGTTTGTTTTATGTTACGTTATTTAAACTTTTTTGCAGTTCGGAAATGGTTATCAATAGTTATAAATTAGAGATATTTTTATTCAAAACGGTTATAATCATAAAAGATATTGTTACCATGCAATAAATAAAGTAAATTAATTGCTTTTAATTTTGGTTAATTTGAATTTGCGGTAATTTGAGAATTAAACTGAAATTCAATTTGATCAGAGAATACCAAGTCACTTAATTGCTAATTATTTAATCAGTTAATTATTTCTATTTATTTCCTTTTATCAGTAACATTTCATGTGCATAATAGCCGTAGAAGCTTCTGTTGTTATATAAAATCTATTACAAATAAAGTTAAGTTCTTTATCATATTTTATACCAAATTTCATTTCCATAATTTTGTTTTTATTGCTCTAACTATTAATTTGGGTTCTTCCATTTATTTTGTAAGAAGTAATTGGTTTGTATATGCATGTATGTGTGTGTGTGTCTATATATATATATATATAGACACACACACCAAAAAATCATAAGTTTTTTTTTGTATGGTCAAATTAAAATAAGGTCGATCTTTGTTTCATTCTAAAAAATAAGTCTATAAAGATTCAAGTTAGAAGAAAAACATAATGAATGAAGTAAAAAATTATCTAAATAATGAATTTCACACTACATTTGGGAAAAAAGTATAAATGCATAAGCAACTTTTACATTCTATCTTCGGCAGACAATATTAAAACTTATTAAAATTTTAATCTTAATACGTGTTTTGGAAACAGACTTATTTTTAAATATTTTACATTGTCTTAATTAGTTCGAACTTTTTTTGGTAAATTTTAACATTGTCCTTCTTTAATCGATCTACGCTTTTAATATATTGTTGTTGTGTTATTTAATATACTAGGTAATGTTCATATGCAATACATATTTATGTTTATCATCAAATTCTTAAAGATCATAAGTCAGAATGAGATAATTAATTTTGAATTTTTACAAAGTTTTTTTATTTTATGTTGTATTGATTTTTTTTCAATTTGGAAATGTTTATAAATAATTATAAAATTAGATGTGGTTATTCATAATGATTAAAAGTGAACTATTTTTAAGTAGGAAGGATCATATCAATTATTATTATCAAGAAAAAAGTATATGAATTAATTGCTTAATTTTGATCCTTTTGACTTTGTTACTACCAAATACCCTTTCGACCTTGTCGAAACCCGATTGAGTATAAGACAAAGAAGAACAAGAGAAAGTAGCTCCAGCAAGACCTTTCGAAGGATTTGAAGGGATGCTATAACCAAAGATTAGAAGTATCACAACCTTTTAATGGGATCGAAAGGGTCAAAAGCACCATTCCGCTACAATGATCTCCTTTCGAAACAAGCGCTTCTGCATTCATGAAGACCTTTTGAATGAGTTAAAGAAACACCTTTCGAAGACAGTGAACGAAAACACTTCATATGTGTGCCAAACTTTTCGAAACCAAAGGTTTTGCCTTCATTCAAACCACTTAGAAACTTGCCTTGGTCAGAACAACTCTTTCGAAAGCATAAGCAAGCCTTTCGAACCGGTCGAAGCCTTTAACATCCAGGGAAAGTTCTGCATTAGTTCGCAAGCATACATTCAGAACTTACTAACAGCGTCAACCATCATCATTTCAACACCTTCGAAACACCTGGAAACTTCCTATCGACAGAGTCGAAAGCTCCTACCTTTATTCTTTGTGACAACAAAGCAACATAAAGAAGAAAAGGTGCAATAACACCTTTCGACGAAGATAGAGACATTCGAACCCATTTGAAAGTGTTGTAAAGGGGTGCGCAAGCATCAAAGGAGTCGAAAGGCATTAGAAGCTACCTTCCGACCAGGTCGAAAGCATTGGGTAGAAAGGTGCCAACCCGCATCTATAAATAAGACACAAGGGGTCTGGTTTAGGGGATCATTCATTAATTCTATACTTTTGTTTTCTTAATTTTGCAAAGTTGTAAACCCTTATTTGTAAATCAAATTGGGGAAAATTGTTCAACTCAATCATTATTGGATTAATAAAGGGAAGATTTCAATATTTTTTGTTATATAGTTGTTTAAAGGCCTTTTACTGGATTTAACTATATTTTACAAGTATCGACCTCATCGAAAGACTCCTTCTGTATGAGTCGAAACCCCAGCCTTTCCAAGTAATCCAAGACCTTAACTACAAAGCACCATTCACTTAACACTCAACTTCAAGTGAGTCGAAACCTTAATACAAGCTGGTTTACCTTCGATTTCAAAATCAAACCTAGCTTTCGAAAAGATCGAAACCTACCTAGTCAAACCTTACCCTTGAATCCTTAGAGCCACCGTTTAACGTTGCGCAGCTGTTTCGAAGGGATAATCAAACTACTTTAATCGGTTCAATACACCAAAAAGAAGGGAGCCTAAGTCTTTTGATAGGGTCGAAAGGTTAATAAGAAAAGTCTCCACCAAAGAAACCTATTCAAAATGTTGGATCAAAGGGAATACCCACATCCTATCTACCTCAACTTAACCTAGAGAGGTTAAAAAGGACCAACCTTTTCCTTAAAATCAACTTTAGGGTGTTGACAAGTTTTCTTGTTAACATTTTGATGCTAGAAGAGGGGCTTGAACCTCTGATCTTGTTGAACATCCAATACCATTTTCCTCTATCCCAACCCTATTTCAAGCTTAACTACTCAAGACCTTAGTTCATCATGACTAGAAGATTCAAAAGATCTGAGCAAGGATTTGTAGGATCGTTTTCACCCTAGAGGGGGGTGAATAGGGTGATACTAATAATAATAAAAATTAATGCGGAAATAAAAACAATAACAGAAAGTAATGCAGCAGAGATCACACACAGATTTACCCAGCTTCGACAATAACCTGCCTACGTGCTGCCCCAAAGGTTTCTACTAGAAATTAAGTAGTCTAACGCTTACACACGTAAACTTGCGATACTCGCTAACTTGACTAACCTAACTCTACACTCAAAACCCTGCCACAACTCAGCCACTGAGTTGCGAATTCTCAAACTACTCCCCGTAGTTTGTACCTAGTCAGACGACTAGAAGATTACACAATTTTAAAAAGAGAATGTTTACAAATAAAAGTAGACAAAATCCCAAGTTTTAAAAATAAGCCCAATATAATTAATTAGACCGGCCCATAAAAAAATAAAAGACATATTCCTCTTTTCTTTTGTTTTCGTGGCCGCTCCCTTTTGCTTCTCCTTCTGAAATTTAGGGTTTTGTTCAATTGATGCACCGCTTGATTGTCGAT
Source organism: Allium fistulosum (assembly GCA_030737815.1). Taxonomy (NCBI): domain Eukaryota; kingdom Viridiplantae; phylum Streptophyta; class Magnoliopsida; order Asparagales; family Amaryllidaceae; genus Allium; species Allium fistulosum. The sequence continues at coordinate 1,287,842,901 of CM060904.1, forward strand.
CGATTGAAGATTATTTTGCTTCGACTAGCTTAGTCATTGACTCCTTGCTTTGTTCACCTATGGCTGCTCCAATTGTATGTCGAGCTCGAATGATATGAACTGGTACGTGAGTTTCTCTTTTTCCATTTTGATTTTGCTCGACTTTGATTCGAGTTTTGTGATTTATTCGAATGCTTGCTCTGGTATTTGCTTGAACTCGAATTACAATTCTGCCGATGATGTAATTGGGATTTTATAGGGATTAGAACCATTAATTCTCGTTCGTATATTTCTCATTTGAATTCTTCATGTGATTTGCTCTGCCATTGATTTTTTGATCGAACGATGTGATGAAATTGACTTGTTCATTGCTTGACGTTGTTTGATTTTCTCTGAGTCGGTTTCGTTCTTTTTGCTCCTATGACTTCGGCACTTTGAAATTTAAGATAATTTTGATTTTTTGGCTTGTTCACTGATTCCATTCTTTGCTAGCATTCAATTTTCGAACTTTTGAATAATTTATTCATGTTTCCTTTTGAAACGTGACCTGTTCGTATTGATATAATTCACTACTTCATATAAACTGCTAACGACTTGTTTTTTGAACTGCAATGTTAATTCATGTATACATATCCTTGTATGCACTTCACATTGACCTATTTGTGAATCACCACATATATACATACATATATGTTTGTGCCTATCCACTTGGTTAACTTGATGTCTCCACTGCTCATTGCTGTTGCATTATAGAGTCTGGTCATCATGTTGCTTTGAGTTTCTGTGTCTGGTCTGGTGGAAGCTTTGCAGATTTGAGTATGTTTGGTTTCATGTGAAGTTCCTTTTGGTTATTACTTGGTCTTGTCTGAATTTGCTCATTTGAGCTGCTGTTTGGTTTCTCTTGAGATCATGTTGCATATTGTTTTCATACTTCGAGTTAAGTGTGCAGTTGCTTCGAGTCATTTCATTTTGTATGTTGTATGCATTGATGTTGACTTTGTTCATGTCTGAAGCCTGTCACTGTGACTTTGTTCTGCATTTCGAACTCCTCCGTTCTGGATTTGTTGAGTCTGTTGTCACATGTGGAACTGGTGTGGTTAGTTATAATGCCTAGGCTCCATTGACTTGTTTTCATGTTACATGCTTTGAGTCACATCTGTTTTGATTTGAAGTCTTTTCTTTGTACTTAGGGTATGGCCCTCTTGTTCATGTAGTCTGGTTGTATTCATGTTGTTTTCATGTGCATACTTGAGTTGAATCCAACCTTGGCTCGGGTTTGACCTTGTGCTCACCTATCCCTGCAGTTTTAACAAGCAAGTGTATACCGGTGTGCACGGTCTTGTGGCATATACAGTGATACACTGTGCATGTCACAAGTTGTTCATGTAAGTTGAATTAAAAGAAAATGATGATGAACAACCCAAATAATTGAGGCAAATAATATTTTCAAAACAACATTTTATTATACACTGCAAAATAATTTCTTTTTCAATTTTACTGCGTTAGTGTTTATTTTGTAGATAGCTCAGATGCTGGATTCAGGTTGGAATAGAATTGAAGATCAAATACGAGTGAGAGTGAATATGTAGTAAGGTGAAAATTGAAAGTTACAAATTGCGTTGTAATTGAAATTGTATTGTAATTGAAAATGTGTAAATGTAGTGAGAGCTCAAATTTGTACTATTTGAATTTGTAATAAAATATTTATTTGAATAAAATATTTGTTTGAATATGAATTCTGAGTTGTTTATTTTATTCAACATATATTTATTTAATTATGTGAAAAATTAAAATAGTACAATAACAAATATATATATATATATTCTATCATCAAATAAAAATCATAGGTTATCGTATTCTACTATCTTCCCCTTTTGTTGTTAACAAACATATATTAAGATTTTGACTCTATAAAATGTATTTGGTCTTGATGAATTCCATTGACTCCCCCTATTTGAATACTCCCCCTACAACAATGCTCCCCCTTCACATATGCATAAAGATAAAATAAATATTATGCAATGAACCTAGATGAGAATATGTTGCCAAAATATTAACTTCTCTCCCCCTTTTGTTATCACCAAAAGAGTAATAATGTTAGAAAAAAGAGATAGACATTAATACAACATTAATACCTAATCGAGTATAAATACTAAATTTCAATAAAAAATAAAAAAAATCATAAATACTCTATTAGGCGTATATTCCATTTCAGAGTGATAGGGGTGATGTCGGTATAGAAAACCATATAGTCGTGTCCATTTGTGGTATATTTATGACAGGAATTTGAATACTTACTAACCATGCATAACCGTTAGGACTTTTAAATGAGATTAGTTGTATTCCCAATTTTTATTAAAAAATGAATTTCAAGCATCTTCTAACCACGCATAACCGTGAGGACTTTTATGTAACGACCTAGAATTTTTGAACATTTGAAAATAGAATATTTAATTGATTTTAAATATTTGAATGATGGTTTGACTTGAATTTCAAATTATCAGAATGAATTTGGCAATTTAATTATCAATTTTAATTAAGTGAAGTTGAATAAGAAATTTGAATTTTCAATTTTAAGCTGATTAAAAATATTTCAAATGCTTTTAAAATTCATATTGATAATACTGAAGATAATAGAAGCTTCAGAATTGAATTTGAAGGTGATTTGTTCAGCTTTGAAATTTTATCGTTCGAACCGATATTTAAAAATAGCCTTCCAAGGCACAGTCTCAGAATTCGACGAAACCAGTTCCATTGGGTCCGTAATATTGAATTATTATCGGATTTCAAATTTCGTATTTTTCGGAGTTGTTATGTGAGCACACGGTGAGTAAACCCGTTGAAATTAAATCGAATTCAATTTAAATTTAAATTTTAAATTTGGTCAACATCAGCATGTTATCTCCCTAAAATCATGCCAAAGATCAAGGGATAGAGATCGTGCAAAGCATGGCCGAGCTCATTTAAAACAATTCCTCCCTCTTCTTTCCTGAAGTCATCCACGAACAAAAGCTTTATCGTTCAGAGAAAAAAAAATGGCCGAGCAACTAATTTAACAAATCTCGTTCGTTCCCCCCCCCCTCTTTCAAATTCATTCGTTTATAAAAAATCAAAACAAATAATGGCCAGAGACAAATCGCAAACCCTTTGACCCTCGAGTTTATGCTCGAGAATCAGGAGTCGACATCGTCGAGCACGGTCGACAAATCAGGCTTGGGCGCAACGTTCGCTGGGTCGAGGTATAGGTGGCAGCTTTGTTTTCGTCCGGAGGAGACGATCTCGCGACTGAAAATTAGAGCAGTGTTTAGCGTGACATCGGAGGAAGCTCGGCATCGTCGTGTGACGATTTAGGGTTCGTTCAGGCGTCGTTCGATTTAGGAAAGCGAAGTTCCGGAGGCTCGCGATTCAGTCAAGTTGGAGCTCGCGCACTGGAGGCGGCGGCTTCACGGGTTCGTCGATTTCCAGTGAAGGTATAAATTCCAATTTATATAAAATTTAAATAAAATTTACATGTGTTTTAAACAGTTGAAAATTTAAAGTAAATAAATATATATATACAGTTTAAAGAAAGTATATATGGATAGACAAATATGCAGTATACAGGAGAAGAAAAAAATACATATATTACAGTATATAATTTACAAGTAAGGTTTAAAAATAAAAAGGGAAATTTTGTCTTTAATTTATCTATATATATATATAAGAGTAATATTTTAATTAAGTAATTTTAAAATTTTAATATATGTATGTATGCAGAAAATAAATTTTTGCAGTAAAGAGTAATCTGTTAAATAATGTAATATATTCATTTGTTCAATTACTAATTTTATTTAAACAATTTAATATGGGATTAATCTGTTAATGAACTTATTAAATAAATCGATAAAGATATTTTTTAAAATAAATGTTGGATTAAATTTGTTGAAATGGAAATTTAATTATTCGATTTATTTCGAATATTAATCGATTGTATAAAATTGTCTATACAAGGTTTATAAATTGAGAAAACAAACTGGAATGGAAATGGATTGCAAAATTTAAAGCAAAGGTGAGATCTTCTCACTCAAAATGAAAAGTTGGATTTTGCAGTTATTGACTGATTGATTGCTGTTTGGTTGTGATATAGTATACATAGTAGTATATAGCAATATATATATATATATATATATATATTGGCATATGTATATATTGGAGTTGATCGATTTCCCGCATTATATAGCGGATGAGACCCTATTGCGCCGCATAATAGCGGATGATATTTATATAAATCCCATATACCACGGTTTTCCACCTCGAAGTGGAATTGGTATTGTGCTAACATCTGTGGATGCAGGGAAACATGTTGGAGGGATCTGACTGGATTCCTCACCGTATTTATTTATTTACAGATATTGTGATATATTCTGTTATCATATGATGATATGTGATGTTTTGTTGTCGTGATTGACTATTGGGTGCTGTTGCATCATTGGGCCTATTTTGAAGTTTGAAAAATGTTAAAGTGGAGATTTTGAATTAAAAAAGGATTTTAAAGTGATTTCGGAAATGTACGTTTTATTAAATTTTGGAAATTGATTCATTTTAAATAAATAAAAGTTATAATTTTTATTGTTATAAATTATGATTTTTGAGAAAATACAGTTGAAATATGATTTTTGAAAATATGGAGTTAATGATTTTTATAACATGGTTTAAATAGGGATTTTTGACTTTATTATAAAAAGCGTTATATATAAGATTTATCAAATTTGATTTTTATAAATCAAAGTGATGGAATTTTAAAGGAGTTTGAAAGACATTTTAAAATGATGTTAAAATGGGTTTTATAAAAGAATAGAATTTACGATTGGTAAAGTCTTAAAAAAATGATTTTGTAAATAAATGAATTCTAAGTGTTTAACTTATAGGATGGATTTTTGGTATAAAATTGAGTTATAAATTGAATTGGTTAATAAAAGGAATTTATAAGTTGAAGTAGTTATAAAATATAAATGGAATTTATAAACGTTGTTTTATAAATCCGAAATTTGACTTATTTTTATAAGTAAATTTTTATAGCTTGTTAAAGGAAGTATATTCACGATTTTGGACAGTGGATAATCCTTTAAATAAAAATGTGTAGAAATGTTGAATTTGGATAACGAAATATATTCACAATTTTGGACAGTGAATATATTATTAAATAAATGGAGATGTTTTGGGAAGTGATATTTTAAATGGAATAAAAACGATTTAAAGATGTTTTAAAATATATTAAATATCGAAACCATATATTTCAACATTCATTGTTGAAATAGACGTTTTCGAAGAAAATAAGGAAATGATGGACTATAACACTGTTGTTATAGTAAATGATTTCCGAAAGGAAATGTTTTATATAGTATTGGGATTTATATATCTATCTAAATTTCGAATCCCTATACTAGTGATTTTGGGTTGTCGTAACGATGTTTTACGTAACATTCGTTTTGACCCAAATAATGTGTTTAAGAGAATGTTTTCCTTAAGGAATGAAATATATACTTAATATTAATTTAAGTATATCGAATATTTTCCAAATGTTGAAAATAAATAAATTTGTGAATTACTTATCATTTAATAAGTATGGAAATGTTTTCCCAAATGAAATGAAATGTTTTTGAGAATTTATCTTTGTAAAGATAAATTGAAAGTGAATATTTGAAATCGATTGAAAATCGTATATCAGTAGATATTTTGAAAATATAAATTCGCTATGGAATTTATAAAAGAAATGGAAATTCGTTTTAAAAATAAACGTTGATTTATTTTTGAAGTTTGGAAATTATATATCTAGTAAAGATATTTTGGAAAATAAATAATTTGGAATTTTTTTTTGAATCTGATGATGCTGTGCAGACCTATTGATAGTTAAATAACCGACTATCAATAATTACCTTGAATGGGTATTTGTTGTGATTTGCTTGAATTTGAATGCCACACTTATTTTTGAATAAGCGCTCACTATTCGGGTTAGCCGAGAAAGGACCTTTGGGTCGTATAACCCATTCCGAATATGTGATACGTCGTAATGGATTGCATTTGCTATATTACAGCATGATAGGGGGTTCTCGCTTCGCAGTTTGGTGGCGAACTGGAGACTCTTAACCCTACATGTCCCTGAGTGGGATGGGTTGGTTGTGACAGTCGAGAGGCTGGCCGTAATAGTAAATGCGAGGTGCCAGTGTAAGCCACGGTGGGTCTGGGATGGTTGCAAAGCCTACCGGTCGCCACTGACGGCCGTTCGTTACATTTGGTATCAGAGCATATGGTTAAGCGACAACCATGGCTCTGTTGGGTGTTACTCATTAGAGATAGAGTCAGTAGTACTCTAGAATGAATTGAGTGTAATAATAGATATGAGCGCGTATTTGTTAGTGAATATAAAAATTGTTTTGTATTGTGTTGACTTATCGGTTGATTGTTTATAGATTCTGGTCGGTGCAGGGTGGCAAACTGTAATCGATAGGGATTTCTAAACTCTTAAACAAGATAAACCGACACAGTATTATTTTAAAATGGGGTAAATGAAATAATTTTACCCAAAACTATTTTTGTATAGAAAAGAAATGTTTTTCTATGAATTATTATAGTATATGGATGTTGTTAGGAAGTAATAATATTGAATTATTATCTTTATTATATGAAATTGAATGAGAAATTAAAATAATAACCAAAGATTTGGAGATAAATTCATTTAACAAATGAAATTTATAAATATGAATTGAAAGATAAGGAGATAAATTCATATACGAATGGGATTTGTTAATGTAAAATTGTAAATGTGATTTATAATTCGGAATGGAATTCCAGGAAGATATTTGAAAATAAAATTCATTAATGGAATATAAATAAGTTGATAATTTATAAAATATTTGAAATCTGATTGGAATGAGATTCAAATTGAAAATGAATGAATTTGTGAATGAATAAATAAATTTGCAATTGCAAGTGCAAGAAAATGAAATTGAAAGTTGAGATTCATTTCGAATTTGTAAGCAATAGAATTGAATTGAATAATTATAAATGAAAGATAAATTAAAATTCGTATGGGGTTTGAAATCCAGTTTAAATATGAGTGGTTATAAGCCAAAATAGTGAATTGAAAATAAATTTTGGGAATGAACAAAAGAATAAAACTGGAATTGAAACTGAATGTTGAAAACAAATTTGAATAAAGTGAATTAGAATTTGTGATGAATTAGTAATTGGAACTAATTTAAAATAGTGCGGTTGTGAATGAAAAATAGTTGATGAAATTCAATATTCAGAAGTTAAACTGAATCCAAATTAAATTGAAATTGTAAATTGAATTCAAATGAAATTTTGAAATATAAAATTGAATGATAATGGATATAACTTCAATAGTAAACTAAAGATGATATAAGAAGTAAGTATCGAAATTTTGTAATGGAATTGGCAAAATGGCTTGAATATTGTAACTGAATATTATAGCTAGTAGGATATACAGGTGTATAAAGGAATTGGAATTTTGATTTCAAAGATAAATTTGAATTGCTCGAAAAGGTATGTATTTGAATTTCAATATGAGATTTGATGATTTTCTTGTCTAGCCGCTTGGCTTTTTCTTTTCTTTTTGAAATTGGGGGCCCGATGTGGCATTTTGTAGTCGTACCGTGTTAGCCGCGCAAAGGAGACGCTGGCGAATTTTTTTGAAAATATCGAGTGTTAGTAAATTTTTAAGAAATTTTTTGGTAGTTTAAAATTTGAATTTAAATTTAAATTTGAATTTTGAAGTAAACAATGTTGTTTGAAACTTATAATTGAAGTTGGAGAGTTAGTTGAAATGATAATGAATCTCTAATAAAAAGATTTAGGTTAGTAAGTTGATAAAACTATTGGATTGTGAAAAATAGTAGACGAGTTAAGGACCATTTTTCCTAACTTGTAATTTCGGGACGAAATTCTTTTAAGGGGGGAAGATTGTAACGACCCAGAATTTTTGAACATTTGAAAATAGAATATTTAATTGATTTTAAATATTTGAATGATGGTTTGACTTGAATTTCAAATTATCAGAATGAATTTGGCAATTTAATTATCAATTTTAATTAAGTGAAGTTGAATAAGAAATTTGAATTTTCAATTTTAAGCTGATTAAAAATATTTCAAATGCTTTTAAAATTCATATTGATAATACTGAAGATAATAGAAGCTTCAAAATTGAATTTGAAGGTGATTTGTTCAGCATTGAAATTTTATCGTTCGAACCGATATTTAAAAATAGCATTCCGAGGCATAGTCTCGGAATTCGACGAAACCAGTTCCATTGGGTCCGTAATATTGAATTATTATCGGATTTCAAATTTCGTATTTTTCGGAGTTGTTATGTGAGCACACGGTGAGTAAACCCGTTGAAATTAAATCGAATTCAATTTAAATTTAAATTTTAAATTTGGTCAACATCAGCATGTTATCTCCCTAAAATCACGCCAAAGATCAAGGGGAAGAGATCGTGCAAAGCATGGCCGAGCTCGTTTAAAACAATTCCTCCCTCTTCTTTCTTGAAGTCATCCACGAACAAAAGCTTTATCGTTCAGAGAAAAAAATAAAATGGCCGAGCAACTAATTTAACAAATCTCGTTTGTTTCCCCCCCCCCTCATTCAAATTCATTCGTTTATAAAAAATCAAAAAAATAATGGCCAGAGATAAATCGCAAACCCTTTAACCCTCGAGTTTATGCTCACGAATCAGGAGTCAACATCGTCGAGCACTGTCGACAAATCAGGCTTGGGCGCAACGTTCGCTGGGTCGAGGTATAGGTGGCGGCTTCGTTTTCGTCTGGAGGAGACGATCTCGCGACTGAAGATTAGAACAGTGTTTACCGCGACATCGAAGGAAGCTCTGCATCGTCGTGTGACGATTTAGGGTTCGTTCTGGCGTCGTTCGATTTGGGCAAGCGAAGTTCCGGAGGCTCGCGATTCAGTCAAGTTGGAGCTCGCGCACTGGAGGCGGCGGCTTCACGGGTTTGTCGATTTCCAGTGAAGGTATAAATTCCAATTTATTTAAAATTTAAATAAAATTTACATGTGTTTTAAACAGTTGAAAATTTAAAGTAAATAAATATATATATATATATACAGTTTAAAGAAAGTATATATGGATAGACAAATATGCAGTTTACAGGAGTAGAAAAAATACATATATTACAGTATATAATTTACAAGTAAGGTTTAAAAATAAAAAGGGAAATTTTGTCTTTAATTTATCTATATATGTATAAGGGTAATATTTTAATTAAGCAGTTTTAAAATTTTAATATATGTATGTATGCAGAAAATAAATTTTTGCAGTAAAGAGTAATCTGTTAAATAATGTAATATATTCATTTGTTCAATTACTAATTTTATTTAAACAATTTAATATGGGATTAATCTGTTAATGAACTTATTAAATAAATCGATAAAGATATTTTTTAAAATAAATGTTGGATTAAATTTGTTGAAATGGAAATTTAATTATTCGATTTATTTCGAATATTAATCGATTGTATAAAATTGTCCATACAAGGTTTATAAATCGAGAAAACAAACTGGAATGGAAATGGATTACAAAATTTAAAGCAAAGGTGAGATCTTCTCACTCAAAATGAAAAGTTGGATTTTGCAGTTATTGACTGATTGATAGCTTTTTGGTTGTGATATAGTATACATAGTAGTATATAGCAATATATATTAGCATATGTATATATTGGAGTTGATTGATTTCCCGCATTATATAGCGGATGAGACCCTATTGCGCCGCATAATAGCGGATGATATTTTTATAAAACCCATATACCGCGATATTCCACCTCGAAGTGGAATTGGTATTGTGCTAACATCTGTGGATGCAGGGAAACAGGTTGGAGGGATCCGACTGGATTCCTCACCGTATTGATTTATTTACAGATATTGTGATATATTCTGTTATCATATGATGATATGTGATGTTTTATTGTCGTGATTGACTATTGGGTGCTGTTGCATCATTGGGCCTATTTTGAAGTTTGAAAAATGTTAAGGTGGAGATTTCGAATTAAAAAAGGATTTTAAAGTGATTTCGGAAATGTACGTTTTATTAAATTTTGGAAATTGATTCATTTTAAATAAATAAAAGTTATAATTTTTATTGTTATAAATTATGATTTTTGAGAAAATACAGTTGAAATATGATTTTTGAAAATATGGAGTTAATGATATTTATAACATAGTTTAAATAGAGATTTTTGACTTTATTATAAAAAGCGTTAAGATTTATAAAATTTGATTTTTATAAATCAAAGTGATGGAATTTTAAAGGAGTTTGAAAGACATTTTAAAATGATGTTAAAATGGGTTTTATAAAAGAATAGAATTTACGATTGGTAAAGTCTTAAAAAAAATGATTTTTTAAATAAATGAATTCTAGGTGTTTAACTTATAGGATGGATTTTTGGTATAAAATTGAGTTACAAATTGAATTGGTTAATAAAAGGAATTTATAAGTTGAAGTAGTTATAAAATATAAATGGAATTTATAAACGTTGTTTTATAAATCCGAAATTTGACTTATTTTTATAAGTAAATTTTTATAGCTTGTTAAAGGAAGTATATTCACGATTTTGGACAGTGGATAATCCTTTAAATAAAAATGTGTAGAAATGTTGAATTTGGATAATGAAATATATTCACAATTTTGGACAGTGAATATATTGTTAAATAAAATGGAGATGTTTTGGGAAGTGATATTTTAAATGGAATAAAAACGATTTAAAGATGTTTTAAAATATATTAAATATCGAAACCATAGATTTCAACATTCATTGTTGAAATAGACGTTTTCGAGGAAAATAAGGAAATGATGGACTATAACACTGTTGTTATAGTAAATGATTTCCGAAAGGAAATGTTTTATATAGTATTGGGATTTATATATCTATCTAAATTTCGAATCCCTATACTAGTGATTTTGGGTTGTCGTAACGATGTTTTACGTAACATTCGTTTTGACCCAAATAATGTGTTTAAGAGAATGTTTTCCTTAAGGAATGAAATATATACTTAATATTAATTTAAGTATATCGAATATTTTCCAAATGTTGAAAATAAATAGATTTGTGAATTACTTATCATTTAATAAGTATGGAAGTGTTTTCCAAAATGAAATGAAACGTTTTTGAGAATTTATCTTTGTAAAGATAATTTGAAAGTGAATATTTGAAATCGATTGAAAATCGTATATCAGTAGATATTTTGAAAATATAAATTCGCTATGGAATTTATAAAAGAAATGGAAATTCGTTTTAAAAATAAAAGTTGATTTATTTTTGAAGTTTGGAAATTATATATCTAGTAAAGATATTTTGGAAAATAAATAATTTGGAAATTTTTTTGGAATCTGATGATGCTATGCAGACCTATTGATAGTTAAATAACCGACTATCAATAATTACCTTGAATGGGTATTTGTTGTGATTTGCTTGAATTTGAATGCCACACTTATTTTTGAATAAGCGCTCACTATTCGGGTTAGCCGGGAAAGGACCTTTGGGTCGTATAACCCATTCCGAATATGTGATACGTCGTAATGGATTGCATTTGCTATATTACAGTATGATAGGGGGTAATGGTCAAAACAGGAAGGATGCGGCAAGGTTATTAGGGGGTAGCGCCCCTTTAGTGTATGTCATTCCTTCTGGATAGAGGTGGTATCATGGTATGGAGCCCAGATACTTTACCTATGTTGTTGCTGCAAATTTATTACTTTGTGGTTGTTGGAATCGAGGATCCTTGGATATAGATCGGTTACGATCGGGGAATGACATATTCGTGTCAGTAGTTACCCAGTTAGGGGTAACCCGGCCTTGTGTTGGCAGAGATCTAACCGTAATGTTCGGTTATTTCTCAGGTCGTCTTTCCAGAGGCGTACCTATGTGGCAATGGGATGTTCCTTGGCCTGACCATTTGTTGGAAATCCAATTCCCAATACGAACCCAGTACGGTTTTAGTTGCAGAACCTTCCATTTATGTATGGTGGTCACCACTGTTTAGATGGTAGCTATAGTAGACATACGATAATGGTCGTATGTTGGCTAAGATTAATATTCTACTTTTGAAATGTTTTCTACACTAGACATTAATAATAATAATCCAATAATTTGCGTAGTAAGCATCTTTGACTATCATAAGAAGAAATCTCCTCTAATTCTGCGTTTGCATTGTGTGTGTGGCGGGAGGTCTTATGGTAGTTTCATTTTCCAAAAGCATTGCGAATCTGTTTTATTTTCTTTGTGAAAAATAACTGTTTTACGATCTCACACCAGTCACTATGACTGACTCGGAGTTTATTGTTTCCTTTCTAAACTCTGGGTGCCCACCAATTTCCACACGGGCAACCTAGAGTTATGTTATCAGGATATTCTAGATATTCTGGAGCTTTGGAGATGAGCTGGATGGCGAGACGTATCACCCGTACTTGTTTATTTATTCTGCTGTATATTCTGTATGAGGACAAGTTTATATAACTGTCCATTGTTGTATTGAGTTGTATATTGACTCTGATTGATGTATTGTATAAAACTGATATAGTTCTTTGTTTAAAAGACTAGTGATTATCTATTATATTTTTGTTCCGCTGCGAATGTGAGATTCTGATATTGTTTCTGTTTCTGTGTTTTCTGTTGTTTCTTCTTTCTTTTTCTTCTGTTTTCTTCTACCTCTTCTTTTTCTCCATAACAATTTGGTTTTCCGGCATTCGATTGCTTGGCAGTTGATACAGTGGACGTATTAATGTCGATTTTCGAGTGACGAAAAATCGCATTCGTTACATGCATAACCGTGAGGACTTTTAAATGAGCATGAAAGCACATAATCAAAGATTCCAAGTAGTTCACCCATGCATAACCGTGAGGACTTTTAAACAAGAGTGTAACGACCCGTATTTTTAACGGATCGACAAGTTCGATAGAATTTGGAATTTTAGAGTTTTTGAGCCATTTCAGATTTTAGGCGAAAATGGCTAAGTCCTGAGTCGTGAACGACTTAGTGTAAGTCGTGAGTCATATACGACTTAGGGGATAGGAGCGACTCAGGGGTTTGGCTAGTTAAGGGTGTAAGGATAAGTCGTTTGAACGACTTAAGGGGTAGGCGCGACTTAAGGACTGGGCGAGTCGTATCCCTGTTGTTTGATGAGTCGTACCCAGTTATCTGATGAGTCGTACCCAGTTATTTGATGAGTCGTATCCCTGTTGTTTGATAAGTCGTAGAATGGGTTATCTCGTCTAACAGTTAAGTCGTGGACGAGTTAAGGGATGAGTCGTAAGCTGTTGAGTCGCGCGTAGGTGATAACTCACGCAAGTGGATGAGTCGTAGCCATTGTGATGAGTCGTATACGAGTTAGTAGTTGAGTCGTCTAACCAAGTAAGGCGTGCGCATTTAAGTCGTAGACAGGGGGTCTGGTGAGTCGTAGGCGCATGCTATAAGTTGAAGACGACTTAGGAGATAGCTGATTTATCGTGAGTCATAGGCTGAAGTGTGTTAAGTCGTTGAGTCGTAGGGCTTTGAGTCGTGAGTCTTAAACGACTCATGGAGGCAGACGAGATAGGGATTTCAGCTATAAATAGGAGAGCTTCTCTTCATTTTTGGGATCCGGATTTTGAAGCGACGAAGTGCTGCCATTTTGAGAGCTCGACAACTACACTTCTTCACTTCTTTTCTCCACTCTAATCTAGTGCTTCCTTCCATCCGAATCAAAGATCAAGATTGAAGATTCAAGAGCTAAAGTTGAAGATCTTCATCTTTTCAAGAGAGATTTCATCGTTTGAAGCGGATTCGTGATAGATCAAGCTTGATTCTTCGCTGTCCAGATCTGAAGCGTGTTGATTTGGGTTTGTTTTGGTGATTTGGTGAGTGGTGATTATCTCTCACACGGATCCAAAGGAGTATATCGGATTGTTGGCTCGATTTGGTGTTAAAATAGAATTCCCATGCATTTTCTTCATCCAAAGTGTAGATCCATATAGATCCATTGTTCATGATGATGTTACATCCATTTTATCATATGTTAACCTATGCAAGTTCATTCATCAAGTTTGTAGAGATATAATCCATGTTTTCATGCTTATTGGACTTTCAACTCTTTAATTACGAAAATGCCATTATTGTTATAATTGTCTACTTAGATCATTTTTGAATGCTTGATTGCTTGGATTGATGTTTGATTTGATTGATTGTTATGAACTAGATGATTGATGATTAGATTTAGATCGAAGGTGATTCAAAAGCTAAGGGAAAGGCTCTTGAATTGGGAAAGCTGCTCGTGGCATATGTAGCGGGATGATGAAGCTCTTATGCATAGATTTGATGATGTGATGATGAGATGAGGCTTTGCGAGGATGTAATGAAGCGAGGCAATCATGTGATGAAGACTTGGTCTAATCCAGACGGGATCATTCCAAGCATGTTGATAACTCGGTGATATGATTCGAGTTGAGGATAATGAATGGATATGAGAATAGTCGTCGAGGAGGATGACTAGGAGGCTTGGATATCATCGTTGTTGAAGGCTCTAGCATGCTCTAAGCAAGAGTACGTTTGGGCAGATTCGATAGTCCCAACGGCCAACTGTTGATGGTCGAGTACTCTGGGCAGATTCGATAGTCCTAGGCACGGGCTGCGACGACGTGCGGGAGTTATGTCTAGAACCGGGGTTTCCATTAGCCCTTGACGGACGGCTGAAAGAATGTGCCGGTCATTCAATTAACGGTGATATCGAAGCAATAATAATAGTGATAGCCAGAGTCATGGATGTTTGGTTGTAACGTCATTTCGGACTCAAGAGCGGTATTTTCTGGGTGCTTATCTTATTTAGGCCTTGGTACTTGGAAAACATCGCCCTTGACTCGAGTGATAGTAGCTTTACTTTAAATTGTATGCTCTGCTATGTTTGCTTCTGCTTAGTGTGTGTCTGGGGGCTATCACTGTAGAATGAGGTTGTTGTGGGAGGGTTGTATTCCTATTCCTTTTCCTTTATGCTCTTTTGGTATGTTGTTAGTTAATTTACTGCTCACTAAGACTGTTGTCTGACTCAAGGCTTTATGTTTTAATTCTTATTGCCTTGGGCTGTTCGTCCATTTTGGGACGGGCAGACTAGGTAGCAGGTGACAGGTGCTGTTCTCTTCTCACGATGCTGATATCGAAGACGAGCTAGAGGGTTGCATATTATCTTCTTATTATATGTACTGGATATTCCGCTGTTTTGTATTCTCTGAGAGATATGTAGTGAGGCTGAATGTATTGACTATGTGGATGCTTGTATTCAACTATTATGGAGTTTTATATGATGTCATTTTGTTCTGTAAAGCTTCACTATACATATGTTCTATTGTATTTTGTCCATGCGCTGTGAGTAATACGATAGATTCCGTTGTTTTAATCTACCCTGACAATCGTCCATGGTCGCCTGGCACACTTTACAGCGCACTATCTCTAGATTCGGTGCAGGGGTCATGGGCGGTCGTCACATTTGGTATCAGAGCATTGGTTAATCGATTTTACCCAACGCTCGCCGTCGTAACTACGTATGAGAGACGTAATTGTATTTTGATGGATGATTACTATATATAATATAGTAGCTTAGTAGAGTTTGAGTCCTTTATGCAGTTGTTTCTCTAGATGTTCTAATCATTCCTTTTTATAGATATTGAGAATGAGTCGAAGAGGGAGACCAGCTGCTAGGGAAGGCCGTGCTACTGAAGAGACTGCTGATTATGCAGCCATGTTCGAAGCTATGATGACTTCGATCATGAGGAGGATACCAGTTCCGGGAGCGGCAGTTGATGTTGGAGTTCAAGTTCAAACTCCGAAACCAGTGGATTTTGCTAAGTTGTGCAAGGACTATACTGCTCTTGGAGGGAAGGTTTTCTTGGGAACAGAATCAACTATCGAGGTCCAGAGGTGGATAGATGCTTGTAGAAGGATCTTTGGTGATTTGGGAATTGATGATGCAACTAAGAGGAAGTTGGCATCAAGGCAGCTTCAAGGGAGAGCCTCTGATTGGTGGAACTCTATTACCATCAATACTGCGGAGGAAGAGATTACTTGGGAGCAATTCCAAGCTAGATTTGAAGCTAAGTTCATTTCTACAGCTCAGAAGTCTGTTCTGTTCAAGAGGTTTGTGGAGCTCAAGCAAGGTGGAAGATCAGTTCTGGAGTATGTTTCTGAGTTTGAAGCTTTGTCCAAGTATGCCCGGTCATATATTGAGTCTGCTTATCAGAAGAATGAGAAGTTTGTGACAGGCTTGGACAACTATCTTGGGAGACAGTTGGTGGATCATTTGGACGATTCATTTGAGAAGCTTGTGGAGAAAGCTCTTAGGCATGAGAGTCTGTTTCCTAAGGAAGGATCTGTTGTTGCTGTGACCAGGGAAGAGTCTAAACCCCAGCAGGGTGGAAACAAGAAGAGGAAGCAGCAGCAGCAGAAGGGTAAGGATGGCTAGAAGAAGCCGAAAGGCGAGGTGATTTGCTACAATTGTCAGCAGAAGGGCCATTTCTCGAAGGATTGTAAGAATCCTAAGGTGCCGATGAAGTGTCACAACTGTGACAAGCCGGGGCATTTCAGGAAGAATTGTCCAGAACCGAGGAAGGACAGGCAGATTGTGCAAGCCTATGCTTTAGGAGCTGTTCCGTCGTCTTCTAAAGCTCCTACTGCTGAAGAGAAGGGAAAGAGTGTGGTTGTTCAAGGTACTCTTTTCCTATGTGGTGTTCCAGTTAGAGTTCTGTTTGATACTGGAGCATCGCATTCGTTTGTTTGTAATGAACTCGTAGGCCGGTTAGGTTTGGCACCGGATATTGTTGATAGGCCATTGGTTGTGACTAATCCAGTTGGGGGTTCGTCTTGTTTGTGTATGTTATGCCGTGGTCTAGTTGTGTCGAGTCATGGTTGCTCTTTTGTTTGTGATTGCTTTGTTCTGAAATTTGCGGGGTTCGGAATTATTCTGGGTATGGACTGGCTTAGGAAGTATGCGGCGAAGGTTGATTGTGAGAGGCTGGAGGTGACAGTCGAGAATGTGGAGGGGCGAAAGATTGTGATACGATGTAAGCATGAGGAAGGCGTCTTCATGAGCTTCATGTATTCGCTAGTTGTTCCACGGGATGGACTGTCTTTAGTGCCAATCGCAAATGGATTCGAGGATGTCTTTGACGAAGTCAAAGGGTTGCCGCCGCATAGAGAGATCGAGTTTCGTATAGATCTAGTTGAAGGAGCCAGACCTGTTGTGATGCCTCTTAGGCGGATGGCGCCTAGGGAACAGCAGGAGTTGAGGGTGCAAGTTGATGACCTTTTACAGAAAGGATTCATTCGGCGTAGTGTGTCCGAGTGGGGTGCACCAGTTGCGTTCGCAACCAAGGCAGATGGGTCGTTGAGATTGTGTGTGGATTATCGTGAGCTGAATAAGGTGACTAAGAAGAACAAGTATCCATTGCCGAGGATAGACGACTTGTTTGATCAGCTTCACGAAGCTAAGGTGTTTTCTCAAATGGATTTGGCAACGGGATTTCACCAGTTGAGAGTGGCTAAGGATAGTGTGCTGAAGACTGCTTTTAGGACACCATCCGGTTACTTTGAGTGGCTGGTAATGCCGTTTGGATTGACTAACGCGCCAGCATATTTTCTGGATCTTATGAATAGAGTGTTCAGAGATCAGTTGAACAAGTTCGTACTTGTGTTCGTGGATGATATTCTGATTTATTCCAGAACGGAAGAGGAGCACAAGACGCACTTGCGTAT
Organism: Allium fistulosum; assembly: GCA_030737815.1. Taxonomy (NCBI): domain Eukaryota; kingdom Viridiplantae; phylum Streptophyta; class Magnoliopsida; order Asparagales; family Amaryllidaceae; genus Allium; species Allium fistulosum. The sequence goes on from CM060904.1 coordinate 1,287,860,664, forward strand.
GGTTTTGGAAATCTTGCGGAAACATCAGCTGAAGGCTAAGTTTTCGAAGTGTCACTTCTGGAAGAGTGAAGTGAGGTTCTTAGGCCATGTGATTTCTGGAAGTGGAATAGCGGTTGATCCCGCTAAGGTGGCAGCAATCCAGGATTGGGTTAGACCTAAGAATGCATCTGATGTGAGAAGTTTTCTTGGATTAGCAGGATATTATCGACGGTTTATCAAAGACTTCTCCAAGGTAGCTGCACCGTTAACAGGATTGACGAAGAAGAACCAAGTGTTCAGTTGGGATGCTAAGTGTGAGCAAGCTTTCGGAATCCTGAAAGAGAGATTGACGAGTGCTCCTGTTTTGACTATTCCTAGTGGGAATGAGGAGATGGTGGTTTACACCGACGCATGTGGTACTGGACTTGGAGCAGTGCTGATGCAGAAGGATAAAGTTGTTGCGTATGCAAGTCGACAGCTGAAGCCGCATGAAAGGAATTACCCAACTCATGATTTGGAATTAGCGGCGATTGTATTTGCTCTGAAGATGTGGAGGCATTATTTGTTGGGAGTTCGATTCGAGTTGTTTACGGATCACAAATCGTTGAAGTATCTTTTCTCCCAAAATGATTTGAATCTTCGGCAGCAACGTTGGCTAGAGTTTTTGGCATCATATGATTTTGGTATAGCTTATACTCCGGGAAAAGGTAACGCAGTGGCAGATGCGTTAAGTCGAAGACATGCAGGATTGGGAGCCATGTTTTCAGAATGGAAGAGTCTCGAGTATTTAGCTGGATTTGACTTCAGGCCTAGATGCGAATTGGAACCTGAGATGTTGGCAAACTTATCGATAAGACCCACTCTTGTGGAAAAGATTGGCGAGGGCCAAAAGCGAGATGATAAGCTTGTCAAGATTATCCGTGAATTGGAATCTGGATTGGATCCAGAAAAGGATAAAGGATTCGAGGTAGATCGAGAGGGTTGGCTTCGGAAGCAAGGATGACTAGTTGTTCCCGATATAGATGAATTGAGGAGTGAAGTTCTGAAGGAAAGTCATCACTCGAAGCTGACAATTCATCCAGGTGGAAATAAGATGTATCGGGATATGAAGAGAACCTACTACTGGGAAGGTATGAAGAAGGATGTCGGAAATTTTATTTCCAAATGTATGACCTGCCAGTTGGTAAAAGCCGAACAGAAGAAGCCAAGTGGATTGCTTCAGCCATTAGAAGTTCCTACATGGAAGTGGGAACAAGTGTCGATGGATTTTATCGATGGATTGCCTAGAACCAGAACGGGAAATGAAGGGATTTGGGTCATTGTGGATCGTCTGACTAAGAGTGCACGATTCATTCCTGTTCGATCGACTAGGACTGCATCAAAGTTGGCTGAGTTGTATGTTAAGTGGATAGTTCGTTTCCATGGTATTCCGAAGAGTATAGTGAGCGATCGAGACCCATTGTTCACTAGTGGATTTTGGAAGAGCTTCCAAGAAGTTTTGGGAACCGAGTTGTGTTTGAGTACAGCTTATCACCCTCAAACAGATGGTCAGACCGAGAGAGTCAACCGAGTTTTGGAAGATCTCCTCAGAGCTTGTGTTTTGGATTTCGAAGGATCATGGGAAGATCACCTTCATTTGGTGGAGTTTGCGTACAACAACAGTTACCAGTCAAGCATTGGTATGGCACCGTATGAGGCATTGTATGGAAGACCGTGTAACTCTCTGACATGTTGGTTGGAAACTGGGGAAAAGTTGATGCTTGGGCCAGAGATGATCCGGCAGACTTCAGATTGTATAGAGATCATTCGGCAACAAATGAAGGCAGCCCAAGACCGTCAGAAGAGTTATGCCGATAAGCGTCGTAAGGATTTGGAATTCGACGTAGGAGATATGGTTTTTGTGAAGATTTCTCCACTGAAGAATGTTATTCGATTCGGGAAGAAGGGAAAATTGACTCCGAGATTTGTTGGACCATTCCCGATCATCGAGCGAATTGGAAAGCTGGCCTATAGGTTGGAGTTACCTGAGAAGATGTCGGGTGTGCACAATGTTTTTCATGTATCATATCTACGGAAGTATGTGCACGACTCGAATACAGTGGTTTCTGCTGATAGCTGTGAAGATTTCGAAGTTGATCCAGTCGATAGAAGACCTCGTAAGCCGCTTCGTGTTGTGGAAACCGACACGAAACAGCTTAGGAGGAAGGTAGTTAAGTTGCTCAAGATACAATAGAGTGACGATGATAACGACTGTACGTGGGAGGTGGAAGAGAGGATGAAGGCAGCTCATCCTGAACTCTTCAAGGTATGGCCCTAAGGTGTCGTATCATCTAGCAACATTGTAACTTGTTCTAAGTCTTAGAATTCTGTACGCTAAGCTAGAATTCGATTCATGGTTTGCTGATTGTTATGGTTGGTAGGCGTACAGAATAGTCTTCGATTGCTTTGTTTGTTTGGAATTTCGGGGGCGAAATTCCTAAGGGGGAGAGAATGTAACGACCCGTATTTTTAACGGATCGACAAGTTCGACAGAATTTGGAATTTTAGAGTTTTTGAGCCATTTCAGATTTTAGGCGAAAATGGCTAACCTGAGTCGTGAACGACTTAGTGTAAGTCGTGAGTCGTATACGAATTAGGGGATAGGAGCGACTCAGGGGTTTGGCTAGTTAAGGGTGTAAGGATAAGTCGTTTGAACGAATTAAGGGGTAGGCGCGACTTAAGGACTGGGCGAGATAAGGCTTAAGTCGTAGCAGTTAAGTCGTGACCGAGTTAAGGTGATGAGTCATACCCAAGTCATCTGATGAGTCATACCCAAGTCATCTGATGAGTCGTACCCAAGTCATCAGATGAGTCGTACCCAAGTCATCTGATGAGTCGTACCCAAGTCATCTGATGAGTCGTACCCAAGTCATCTGATGAGTCGTACCCAGTTATTTGATGAGTCGTATCCCTGTTGTTTGATGAGTCGTACCCAGTTATCTGATGAGTCGTACCCAGTTATTTGATGAGTCGTATCCCTGTTGTTTGATGAGTCGTACCCAGTTATCTGATGAGTCGTACCCAGTTATTTGATGAGTCGTATCCCTGTTGTTTGATGAGTCGTACCCAGTTATCTGATGAGTCGTACCCAGTTATTTGATGAGTCGTATCCCTGTTGTTTGATAAGTCGTAGAATGGGTTATCTCGCCTAACAGTTAAGTCGTGGACGAGTTAAGGGATGAGTCGTAAGCTGTTGAGTCGCGCGTAGGTGATAACTCGCGCAAGTGGATGAGTCGTAGCCATTGTGATGAGTCGTATACGAGTTAGTAGTTGAGTCGTCTAACCAAGTAAGGCGTGCGCATTTAAGTCGTAGACAGGGGGTCTGGTGAGTCGTAGGCGCATGCTATAAGTTGAAGACGACTTAGGAGATAGCTGATTTATCGTGAGTCATAGGCTGAAGTGTGTTAAGTCGTTGAGTCGTAGGGCTTTGAGTCGTGAGTCTTAAACGACTCATGGAGGCAGACGAGATAGGGATTTCAGCTATAAATAGGAGAGCTTCTCTTCATTTTTGGGATCCGGATTTTGAAGCGACGAAGTGCTGCCATTTTGAGAGCTCGACAACTACACTTCTTCACTTCTTTTCTCCACTCTAATCTAGTGCTTCCTTCCATCCGAATCAAAGATCAAGATTGAAGATTCAAGAGCTAAAGTTGAAGATCTTCATCTTTTCAAGAGAGATTTCATCGTTTGAAGCGGATTCGTGATAGATCAAGCTTGATTCTTCGCTGTCCAGATCTGAAGCGTGTTGATTTGGGTTTGTTTTGGTGATTTGGTGAGTGGTGATTATCTCTCACACGGATCCAAAGGAGTATATCGGATTGTTGGCTCGATTTGGTGTTAAAATAGAATTCCCATGCATTTTCTTCATCCAAAGTGTAGATCCATATAGATCCATTGTTCATGATGATGTTACATCCATTTTATCATATGTTAACCTATGCAAGTTCATTCATCAAGTTTGTAGAGATATAATCCATGTTTTCATGCTTATTGGACTTTCAACTCTTTAATTACGAAAATGCCATTATTGTTATAATTGTCTACTTAGATCATTTTTGAATGCTTGATTGCTTGGATTGATGTTTGATTTGATTGATTGTTATGAACTAGATGATTGATGATTAGATTTAGATCGAAGGTGATTCAAAAGCTAAGGGAAAGGCTCTTGAATTGGGAAAGCTGCTCGTGGCATATGTAGCGGGATGATGAAGCTCTTATGCATAGATTTGATGATGTGATGATGAGATGAGGCTTTGCGAGGATGTAATGAAGCGAGGCAATCATGTGATGAAGACTTGGTCTAATCCAGACGGGATCATTCCAAGCATGTTGATAACTCGGTGATATGATTCGAGTTGAGGATAATGAATGGATATGAGAATAGTCGTCGAGGAGGATGACTAGGAGGATTGGATAGCATCGTTGTTGAAGGCTCTAGCATGCTCTAAGCAAGAGTACGTTTGGGCAGATTCGATAGTCCCAACGGCCAACTGTTGATGGTCGAGTACTCAGGGCAGATTCGATAGTCCTAGGCACGGGCTGCGACGACGTGCGGGAGTTATGTCTAGAACCGGGGTTTCCATTAGCCCTTGACGGACGGCTGAAAGAATGTGCCGGTCATTTAATTAACGGTGATATCGAAGCAATAATAACAGTGATAGCTAGAGTCATGGATGTTTGGTTGTAACGTCATTTCGGACTCAAGAGCGGTATTTTCTGGGTGCTTATCTGATTTAGGCCTTGGTACTTGGAAAACATCGCCCTTGACTCGAGTGATAGTAGCTTTACTTTAAATTGTATGCTCTGCTATGTTTGCTTCTGCTTAGTGTGTGTCTGGGGGCTATCACTGTAGAATGAGGTTGGAGTGGGAGGGTTGTATTCCTATTCCTTTTCCTTTATGCTCTTTTGGTATGTTGTTAGTTAATTTACTGCTCACTAAGACTGTTGTCTGACTCAAGGCTTTATGTTTTAATTCTTATTGCCTTGGGCTGTTCGTCCATTTTGGGACGGGCAGACTAGGTAGCAGGTGACAGGTGCTGTTCTCTTCTCACGATGCTGATATCGAAGACGAGCTAGAGGGTTGCATATTATCTTCTTATTATATGTACTGGATATTCCGCTGTTTTGTATTCTCTGAGAGATATGTAGTGAGGCTGGATGTATTGACTATGTGGATGCTTGTATTCAACTATTATGGAGTTTTATATGATGTCATTTTGTTCTGTAAAGCTTCACTATACATATGTTCTATTGTATTTTGTCCATGCGCTGTGAGTAATACGATAGATTCCGTTGTTTTAATCTACCCTGACAATCGTCCATGGTCGCCTGGCACACTTTACAGCGCACTATCTCTAGATTCGGTGAGGACTTTTAAATGAGCATGAAAGCACATAATCAAAGATTCCAAGTAGTTCACCCATGCATAACCGTGAGGACTTTTAAACAAGAGTGAGTACTTTGGATGTTTTTATCCCTAATTAAATTAAAAAAAATGAACAATTTCCTATTTAAATACCACATTTTGTCATACTATATTGGATTTTTAAGAGTGATGGTCGTTAGAAATATGATAGAAATAGAGATGGTCATGGAATTTTTACCAACCAAAGTTATTACAAATTTTGTTTAAATTTTTAAAGAAATTTACTAAATATACTGTCTCAAGTCATAATATATGATTAATATCAACACTCGTCACTTTTTCAATCACTAGTCATCTTTTCGATAATCAGTAGGGAGTCAGAATAGTTAATGTAGTCATTTAAGATCAAATCCAAAAAATATAAAATCAAATTTCCAAAATGCCTAATCTAAGACGAAGTCGACAAAAACTATTTTCTCGAAAGGGTTTTATAAAATGTCTGCCAATTGAAAATCAGTTGAAGTGAAATTTATGCAGATATTTACTTTGGAAATGTGATGCAACTAAACAAATGTCTCAACATAAAACACGTTCCACTAGTACTTTTTCTATCAACTAGACTACCAACATAATCTGCATCTGAATACCCCTTTTAACTCAAAGCTACCATTAGTTGGAAACCGAAGACCAAAACGTGGGGTGTGCAACAGATACCTTATAATCCTTTTTACAGTTTTAAAATGAGATTCTTTTAGATTTGATTGAAACCATGCATATAGGCAAACAGAAAACATAATGTCTAGAAGCAATAAGATAAAGAAGTATACACACGTGTATCTAGAGTAATCATCAACCAATACAGATCAATATCTCTTACCACAGTGTTCTTGGCATGAAAAAATGATTTTTTAAATTTTCCCATTTGATTACTGGCTGATTGAAATCAGATTATGGTACAGATTTTCAATATATAATACATCGTTGTTGCCCATTTTGACTCTGCCACCTTTGTACTTTGCTAGACTAAGGAACTTTGATTTGTCATCCGTCATGTGCCTAGAACAGCCAGAATCCAGGTACCACTGTTGTTGTTCCTTAGCCTGCCAACACACCTACACTAGGAAAGATTTTTGTGACCTATTTGTTTTTATAGGTCCATGATTGTTAGTGACAAAGAATTTTGAAAAACAAGTTTGTGTAGAACCAAGACAGTCTATTTTAGTTCCTTTTGGCACCCAGATCTGTTTGACTTTAAGGAATTTTATATTCGTACCTTTAGCAACCTAAATTGGTATGGTTTTCACGAGTTTGGGTCTGTACCAGCAATTGTTTTGATTATGTCCAATTTTTCCACAAATCGTGCACTTGAAATTGACATGATTAGTTTCAATTCTAACTATTTCAGATTGAGTATACCCATGTCCTTGTCTAATAATATTAACAGTTTGTTTCCCTAATAGCATATTTAGTGATCTTTCTCCTTTGAAGAATTTTCCTAAAGTTGTAGACAATTGTTGGACTTGTGTTTTGAGAGATTCATTTTCATTCAATAACAAAGTGCACTTTTTAATAGAATTTTCTCTCCTAGTGTTTTCACTTTTTTCAAAATTAGAATTTCATTTTCAAGCGATTTAATTTTAATTTCTGATATTTTTTATTTCCTCTTCAAATGATGGACACTTATCACACTTAGGGCACTTATTTCTATAGTTTTGAACCATTTTATTAAGCGGCATATTTAATTCTATCAAACTATCCTTTTGCGATTCTATTTTAGCGTACTTCTCCCTAAGTCTTTCAAAACAACCATTTACTTCATGAAAGTATATAAGTAATTGTGATTGAGTAAGTTTTGATACCGCGCTTGGCTCATCATCATCGTTATCACTTGTTTCGCCTCGAAGACACAAATTTGTTCTTTCTGTCTCACTACCAGTGCTTTTATCATCTTCATCACTTTTATCCTAAGTTGCTGCAAAACTTCTTCTTTTCGGTTTCTTTCCTTTCCTGAATTGATTTTGAGGACAATTTGGCTTGATATGACCAGGTTTAGTGCACTTGTGACAAATGATCTCCTGCTCGTCTGAGTTGTCTAGAACTTTGACGATTCTGCTCTTCAGTTGTTGATTTAGGGCAGGAATTCCATATTTGCGGTTCCACTTTTTTAATCTCTTTTTTATCAGTGCCAGTTCAGCTTCTCCTTCATAATTAGCATCATCATCTTCCCTTTCATTTGTTCCTTTGAGAGCTATAGATTTCTTTCGCATATCTCCTCCTTCACGTTCTTCCTTGAATTTGATTTCTAGCTCATAAGTTGTAAGATTTTCGATGAGTTCTTCAACTTTAACCTGTTTCAGATCCTTTGATTCTTGAATGGCAGTCACTTTTGCTTCAAAATTTCGTGAAAGAATTCTGAGGATTATTCGGACTATTTCCAGCTCTGTGTATGGTCTTCATAGAGATTTTGATTTGTATACGAGATTAGAAAGTCGTCCATACATTTCTTTGACACTTTCATCTTTTGCCATTGTGAAGTTCTCGTACTCGCTACTAAGCATAGCAAGGCGAGATTCTTTGACTTGGGAAGTTCCTACATGGGTTACTTCAAGTGTGTGCCAAATTTCCTGCGCAGTTAGACAATGCGAGACACGATTAAATTCAATTTGATCTAATGAATAAATGATAGAATTCATAGCTTTAACATTAGAATTTTGTAGTTTATTTTCAAGATCGGTCCATTGATCCGTAGGTTTTTCAACTTCTTGATTATCTACCATTATTGTTGGTGTGTTATATCCCGTCTCAACAATATACCATGCATCTATGGTTTTCAAAAAAAAATTCATTCTATTTTTCCAATATGCATATTCACCATTGAACATAGGTGGTCTAAATATGGACTGACCTTCAGCAAAAACATTATTAAAAGAAGCCATTTTAAAAAATCAAATTTTTAAAAGGGTTTTGTTCCTAGCTCTGATACCACTTGTAGGATCTTTTTCACCCTAGAGGGGGGTGAATAGTGTGATACTAATAATAATAAAAATTAATGCGGAAATAAAAACAATAACAGAAAGTAATGTAGTAGAGATCACACACAGATTTACCAAGCTTCGGCAATAACCTGCCTACGTGCTACCCCCGAGGTTTCTACTAGAAATTAAGTAGTCTGACGCTTACACACGTAAACTTGCGACACCCGCTAACTTGACTAACCTAACCCTACGCTCAAACCCTGCCACAACTCAGCAATTGAGTTGCGAATTCTCAAACTATGCCCCGTAGTGTACCTAGTCACACGACTAGAAGATTACACAATTTTAAAAAGAGAATGTTTACAAATAAAATTAGACAACTAACAAAACCCTAGTTTTAAAAATAAGCCCAATATAATTAATTAGACCGACCATTAAAAAATAAAAGACATCTTCCTCTTTTCTTTTGTTTTCCTGGCCACTCCCTTTTGCTTCTCGTTTTGAAATTTAGGGTTTTGTTCAATTGATGCGCCGCTTGATTATCCATCGATTGAAGATTATTTTGCTTCGACTGGCTTAGTCAATTGAGTCCTTGCTTTGTTCGCCTACGGCTGCTCCAATTGTATGTCGAGCTCGAATGATATGAATTGGTACGTGAGTTTCTCTTTTTCGATTTTGATTTTGCATGCCTTCGATTCGAGTTTCGTGATTTATTCCAATGCTTACTTTGGTATTTGCTTGAACTCGAATTACAATTCTACCAATGATGTAATTAGGATTTTTTGGGGATTAAAGCGCTTAATTCTCGTTAGTATATTTCTCGTTTGAATTCTTCACGTGATTTGCTCTGCCATTGATTTTTGATCGAACGATGTGATGAAATTGACTTGTTCATTACTTGACGTTGTTTGATTTTCTCTGAGTCGGTTTCGTTCTTTTTTGCTCCTGTGACTTCGGCACTTTGAAATTTGAGATAATTTTGATTTTCTGGCTTGTTCACTAATTCCATTCTTTGCTGGCATTCAATTTTCGAACTTTTGAATAATTTATTGATGTTTCTTTTTGAAACGTGACCTGTTCATATTGATATAAACCACTGCTTCATGTAAACTGCTAACAACTTGTTTTTCGAACTGCAATGTTAATTCATGTATACATATCCTTGTTTGAACTTCACGTTGACCTATTTGTGAATCTTCACATATATACATACATATATGTTTGTGCCTATCCACTTGGTTAACTTGATGTCTCCACTGCTCATTGATGTTGCATTATAGAGTTTGGTCATCATGTTTTTTTGAGTTTCTGTGTCTGGTCTGGTGGAAGCTTTGCAAATTTGAGCATGTTTGGTTTCATGTGAAGTTCCTTTTGGTTATGACTTGGTCTTGTCTGAATTTGCTCATTTGAGCTGCCGTCTAGTTTCTCTTGAGATCATGTTGCATATTGTTTTAATACTTCGAGTTAAGTGTGTAGTTTCTTCGAGTCATTTCATTTTGTATGTTGTATGCATTGATATTGACTTTGTTCATGTCTGAAGCCTGTCATTATTACTTTGTTCTGCATTTCGAACTCCTCTGTTCTGGATTTTTTGAGTCTGTTGTCACATGTGGAACTGGTGTGTTGAGTTATAGTGCCTTGGCTCCATTGACTTGTTTTCATGTTGCATGCTTTGAGTCACCTCTGTTTTGATTTGAAGTCTTTGCTTTGTACTTGGGGTCTGGTCCTCTTGTTCATGTAGTCTGGTGTATTCATGTTGTTTTCATGAGTTCCTGTGCATACTTGAGTTGAATCCAGTTTTGGCTCGGGTTTGACCTTCTGCTCACCTCTCCCTGCAGTTTTAACAAGCAAGTGTATATCGATGTGCACGACCTTGTGGCATGTACAGTGATACACTATGCATGACATGAGTTGTTCATGTAAGACGAATTAAAAGAAAATTACGACGAACCACCCAAATAACTGAGGCAAATAATATTTTCAAAACACGCATTTTATCGTCACTCCAAAATAATTTCTTTTTCAATTTTACTGTGTCAGTGTTTATTTTGCAGATAGCTCAGATGCTGAATTCAGGCTGGAACAGAGTTGAAGACCAAATACGAGTGAGAGTGAATATGTAGTGAGGTGAAAATTGTAAGTTACAAATTGTGTTGTAATCGAAATTGTATTGTAATTGAAAATGTGTAAATGTAGTGAGTGCTCAAATTTGTACTATTCGAATTTGTAATAAAATATTTGTTTGAATAATATATTTTTTGAATATGAATTCTATGTTTTTTATTTTATTGAACAAATATCTATTTAATTATGTGAAAAATAAAAATAGTATAATAAAAAATACATTTAAACGAATATATATATATATATATATATATATTATCATCAAACAAAAATCATAGGCTATTGTATTCTACAATCTCCCCTTTTCGATGATAACAAACATATATTAAGATTTTGACTCTATTAAATGTATTTGGTCTTGATGAATTCCATTAACTCCCCGTATTTGAATACTCCCCCTACAACAATGCTCACCCTTCACATATGCATGAAGATAAAATAAAATTTATGCAATGAACCCAGATGAGAATATGTTGCCAAAATCTTAACTTCTCTCCCCCTTTTGTTATTAGCAAAAGAGTAATAGTGTTAGAAAAAAGAGATAAAGTGATAGACATTAATACAACATTAATACCTAATCGAGTATAAATATTAAATTTCAATAAAAAATCAAAAAAAAAATCATAAATACTATGTCAGCCGTATATTCCATTTTAGAATGATAGGGGTGATGTCGGTATAGAAAACCATATAGTCGTGTCCATTTGTGGTATATTTATGACAGGAATTTGAATACTTACAAACCAAGAATAACCGTGAGCACATTTAATGAGATTAGTAGTATTCCCAATTTTAATTAAAAAATGAATTTCAAGCATCTTCTAACCATGCATAACCGTGAGGACTTTTAAATGGGATTAGAATCAACTCCTCTATTTAATAATCAATTTTGATATCTGTTCCATACATGCATAACTGTAAGGAATTTTAAATGAGCATGAAAGCACATAATTAAAGATTCCAAGTAGTTCAATCATGCATAACCGTGAGGACTTTTAAAGGAGAATGAGTACTTTGGATGTTTTTATTGCTAATTAAATTTTAAAAAATGAATAATTTCCTGTTTAAATACCAAATTTTGATATACTATATTGGATTTTGATGAGTGATGGTCGTTAGAAATATGATAGAAATAGAGATGGTCATGGAATTTTTACCAACCAAAGTTATTACAATTTTTGTTTAAATTTTTAAAGAAATTTACTAAATATACCATATCAAGTCATAATATATGATTAATATCAACACTCGTCACTTTTTCAATCACTATTAATCTTTTTGATAATCAGTAGGGAGTCAGATTAGTTAATGTTGTCATTTAAGATCAAATCCAAAAATATAAAATCAAATTTCTAAAATGCCTAATCTGAGACGAAGTCGATAAAAACTATTTTCTCGAAGGGGTTTTGTAAAATGTCTGTCAATTGAAAATCGGTTGAAATGAAATTTATGCAGATATTTTCTTTGGAAATGTGATGCAACTAAACAAATGTCTCAACATAAAACACGTTCCACTAGTACTTTTTCTATCAACTAGACTACCGGCATAATCTGCATCTGAATACTCCTTTTAACTCAAAGTTACCATTAGTTGGAAACCAAAGACCAAAACGTGGGGTGTGCAACAGATACCTTATAATCCTCTTTACAGTTTTAAAATGAGATTCTTTTAGATTTGATTGAAACCATGCATATAAGCAAACAGAAAACATAATGTCTAGAAGCAGTAAGATAAAGAAGTATACCCACGTGCATCTTGAGTAATCATCAACCAATACAGACCAATATCTCTTACCACGGTGTTCTTAGCATGAAAAAATGATTTTTAAATTTTTTCCATTTGATCACTGGCTGATTGAAATCAGATTATGTTGCAGATTTTCAATATATAATACATCATTGTTGCCCATTTTGACTCTGCCACCTTTGTACTTCTCTAGGCTAAGGAACTTTGATTTTTTGTTCGTCCTGTGCCTGGAACAGCCATAGTCCAGGTACCACTGTTGTTGTTTCTTAGCCTGCCAACACACCTACAGATTTTTGTGACCTATTTGTTTTTATAGGTCCATGATTATTAGTGACAAAGAATTTTGAAAAACAAGTTTGTGTAGAACAAAGACAGTCTATTTTAATTTCTTTTGGCATCCAGAACTGTTTGACTTTAAGGAATTTTATATTCATGCCTTTAGGAACCCAAATTGGTATAGTTTTCATGTGTTTGGGTCTGTACCAGCAATTGTTGTGATTGTGTCCAATTTTTCCACAAATCGTGCACTTGGAATTGACATGATTAGTTTCAATTCTAACTCTTTCAGATTGAGTATACCCAAGTCTTTGTCTAATATTATTAACAGTTTGTTTCTCTAATAGCATATTTAGTGTTCTTTCTCCTTTGGAGAATTTTCCTAAAGTTGTAGACAATTGTTGGACTTGTGTTTTGAGAGATTCATTTTCATTCAATAACAAGTGCACTTTTTAATAGAATTTTCTCTCCTAGTGTTTTCATTTTCTTTCAAAATCAGAATTTCATTTTCAAGCGATTTAATTTTTAGTTTTTATTTTTTTAGTTCCTCTTCAGATGATGGACACTTATCACACTTAGGGCACTTATTTCTATAGTTTTGAACCATTTGATTAAGCTGCAAATTTAGTTCTATCCAACTATCCTTTTGTGATTCTATTTTAGCATACTTCTCCCTTAGTCTATCAAAACAGCCATTTACTTCATGGAAGTATATAAATAATTATGAATGAGTAAGTTTTGATACCGCGCTTGTCTTATCATCATCGCTGTCACTTGTTTCGCCTCGAAGACATAGATTTGTTCTTTAACTCTCACTGCCAGTGCTTTTATCATCTTCATCACTTTTATTCCAAGTTGCTGCAAAACTTCTCCTTTTCGGTATCTTTCCTTTGCTGAATTGATTTTGAGGATAATTAGGCTTAATATGACCAGGTTTATTACACTTGTGACAAATGATCTCCTGCACTTTTGAGTTGTCTAGAACTTAGACGATTCTGCTCTTCAGTTGTTGATTTAGGGCAGGATTTCCATATTTGCGGTTCCACTTTTTCAATCTCTTTATTATCAGAGTCAGTTCAGCTGCTCCTTCATCATCACCATCATCATCTTCACTTTCAGTTGTTCCTTTGAGAGCTATAGATTTCTTTCATATATCTCATCAACGTTCTTCCTTGAATTTGTTTTCTAGCTCATAAATGGTAAGATTTCCGATGAGTTCTTCAACTTTAACCTGTTTCAGATCCTTTGATTCTTGAATGGCAGTCACTTTTGCTTCAAAATTTCGTGGAAGAATTCTGAGGAATTTTTGGACTATTTCCAGCTCTGTGTATGGTCTTCCTAAAGATTTTGATTTGTATACGAGATTAGAAAGTCGTCCATACATTTCTTTGCCACTTTCATCCTTTGCCATTATGAAGTTCTCGTACTTGCTACTAAGCATGGCAAGACGAGATTCTTTGACTTGGGTAGTTCCTTCGTGGGTTACTTCAAGTGTGTGCCAAATTTCCTGCACAGTTAGACAATGTGAGACACGATTAAATTCAATTTGATCTAATGAACAAATGATAGAATTCATAGCTTTAGCATTAGCAATTTGCAGTTTGTTTTCAAGATCTGTCCATTGATCCATAGGTTTTTCAACTTCTTGATTATCTACCATTATTGTTGGTGTGCTATATCCTATCTCAACAATATACCATGCATCTATGTTTTTCAAAAATAATTATTCTATTTTTCTAATATGCATATTCATCATTGAACATGGGTGGTCTAACTATGGATTGACCTTCAGCAAAAGCATTATTAAAAGAAGCCATTTTAAAAAATCAAATTTTTAACAGAAAAAAAGAGTTTTGTTCCTAGCTCTGTTACCACTTGTAGGATGGTTTTCACCCTAGAGGGGGGTGAATAGGGTGATACTAATAATAATAAAAATTAATGTGGAAATAAAAACAATAACAGAAAGTAATGCTGTAGAGATCACACACAGATTTACCCAGTTTCGGCAATAAACTGCCTACGTGATGCCCCCAAGGTTTATACTATAAATTAAGTAGTCTGACGCTTACACACGTAAACTTGCGACACCCGCTAACTTGATTAACCTAACTCTATGCTCAAAACCTTGTCACAACTCAACCACTGAGTTGCGAATTCTCAAACTATGCCCCGTAGTTTGTACCTAGTCACACGACTAGAAGATTACATAAATTTAAAAAGAGAATTTCTACAAATAAAAGAAGACAACTAACAAAACCCTAGTTTTAAAAATAAGCCCAATATAATTAATTAGACCGGCCCATAAAAAATAATAGACATCTTCCTCTTTTCTTTTGTTTTCGTGGCCACTCCCTTTTGCTCCTCGTTCTGAAATTTAGGGTTTTTGTTCAATTAATGTACCGCTTGATTATCCATCGATTGAAGACTATTTGGCTTTGACTTGCTTAGTCAATTGACTCCTTGCTTTGTTCGCCTACGGCTGCTCCAATTGTATGTCGAGCTCGAATGATATGAATTGGTACATGAGTTTCTCTTTTTCGATTTTGATTTTGCTCGACTTCGATTCGAGTTTCGTGATTTATTCCAATGCTCGCTCTGGTATTTGCTTGAACTCAAATTACAATTCTGTCGATGATGTAATTGGGATTTTATAGGGATTAAAGCCCTTAATTCTCGTTCGTATATTTCTCATTTGAATTCTTCACGTGATTTGCTCTGCCATTGATTCTTGATCGAACGATGTGATGAAATTGACTTGTTCATTACTTGACGTTGTTTGATTTTCTCCGAGTCGGTTTCATTCTTTTTTGCTCCTGTGACTTCGGCACTTTAAAATTTGAGATAATTTTGATTTTCTGGCTTGTTCACTAATTCCATTCTTTGCTTGCATTCGATTTTCGAACTTTTGAATAATTTACTAATGTTTCTTTTTGAAACGTGACCTGTTCATATTGATATAATCCACTGCTTCATGTAAACTGCTAACGACTTGTGTTTCGAACTGCAATGTTAATTCATGTATACATATCCTTGTTTGCACTTCACGTTGACCTATTTTTGAATCTTCATGTATATACATACATATATGTTTGTGCCTATCCACTTAGTTAACTTGATGTCTCCACTGCTCATTGATGTTGCATTATAGAATCTGGTCATCATGTTGCTTTGAGTTTCCGTGTCTGGTCTGGTGGAAGCTTTGCAAATTGAGCATGTTTGGTTTCATGTGAAGTTCATTTTGGTTATGACTTGGTCTTGTCCGAATTTGCTCATTTGAGCTGCCGTCTAGTTTCTCTTGAGATAATGTTGCATATTGTTTTCATACTTCGAGTTAAGTGGTAGTTTCTTCGAGTCATTTCATTTTGTATGTTGTATGTATTGATATTGACTTTGTTTATGTCTGAAGCCTGTCATTATGACTTTGTTCTGCATTTCGAACCCCTATGTTCTGGATTTGTTGAGTCTGTTGTCACATGTGGAACTGGTTTGTTGAGTTATAGTGCCTTGGCTCCATTGACTTGTTTTCATGTTGCATGCTTTGAGTCACCTCTGTTTTGATTTGAAGTCTTTGCTTTGTACTTGGGGTCTGGTCCTCTTGTTCATGTAGTCTGGTTGTATTCATGTTGTTTTCATGAGTTCATGTGCATACTAGAGTTGAACTAGCCTTGGCTCGGGTTTGACCTTGTGCTCACCCGTCCCTGCAGTTTTAACAAGCAAGTGTATATCGGTGTGCACGGCCTTGTGGCATGTACAGTGATACACTGTGCATGTCACAAGTTGTTCGTGTAAGATGAATTAAAAGAAAATGATGACGATCAACCCAAATAACTGAGGCAAATAATATTTTCAAAACACACATTTTATTGTTACTCCAAAATATTTTTTATTTCAATTTTACTACGTCAGTGTTTATTTTGCAGATAGCTCAGATGTTGGATTCAGGCTGGAACAGAGTTGAAGATCAAATACGAGTGAGAGTGAATATGTAGTGAGGTGAAAATTGTAAGTTACAAATTGTGTTGTAATTGAAATTGTATTGTAATTGAAAATGTGTAAATGTAGTGAGCGCTCAAATTTTTACTATTCAAATTTGTAATAAAATATTTGTTTGAATAAAATATTTGTTTGAATATGAATTCTGAGTTGTTTATTTTATTTAACAAATATTTATTTAATTATGTGAAAAATTAAAATAGTACAATAACAAATACTTTTAAACGAATATAAATATTTATGTTTATTATCATCAAACAAAAATCATAGGCTTTTGTATTCTACAGGATCAACCACACTTAATAGGATTCTCCCCAAGAACAACTCAAGATTCCAAACTATATGAAGAGCAAATCCTAAGGTTAGAAGCTTTAAGGATTATAAAGAAGAAAAGAGCAGAATCATATGATCCAGAAAAATGAAGCTTAAATCTTTTCCATATAGGCCCCACCACTATCTTTGCCTTTGGAGAAAGATAAAAGGGAGTGACAACTTGTTTCATCAAATAAGGAAAAAATTCAACATTATACCAATGGCACAATCTTTAAAGAAAGGATAACACCCGGTTACAACACCTTTGCATACAAATGGGATCGAGTAGCAACTGGGACACTACCTATACCGGAACTACAAAGAACTTTAAAGAGAAAACCAGTTGATAAAAGTGGAACCCCAGAGCCAAGCTATAAAAGATCTAGAAATCATCCTCGAGAAACAAGTTTCAAGTTAAGCCTTCCGAAGGAATGCAACTTAACAACATCTATTGAGAATGTCTACTTGTTAACCAAGGATGAGCTAAACTATTAGCCATCACAAAAGAAGAAACCAAAATATGAAAGGAATCTGGGAGTATCCTACTGCCATTACCATATGATGAATGGTCATCAGACTAATCACTGTAGAGGCCTAGAAGGGATGATAATCAACTTTTTCCGTCAAGGAAAAATCAATGAGTATGTAAAGAGATCATGAATGAAGTCAATAAAAGACAACTTTACTAAGGAAAATCTACATGGTTGGGAGTGAAATACTCCTTTCATTTGGACATTACCTTAAACGGTCAAAGCCTCTGTCCGCACCGAGTTGGGCAGAGCACCTCCTGGAGGGAGGAGTGTAAGCCTTTATTCATGCCACGCTATGGCTAGGATAAAGCAACGACAAGCCCTTGTCCGTGCTGCGCTATGGCTAAGGTAGGGCACCTCTTGGGTTTATCCATGCTTTGCTATGGCCAGGATAAAGCATCGACAAGCCCCTGTCTGCGCCACCCTATGGCCAAGGCAGGGCACCTCCTGGAGGGAGGAGTGTAAGCTTTTATCCGTGCCATGCTATGGCCAGGTTAAAGCATCGACAAGCCCCTATGCACACCACGCTATGGCCAGGGCAGAGCACCTCCTGGAGGGAGGAGTGTAAGCCTTTATCCGTGCCACACTATGGCCAGGTTAAAGCATCGACAAGCCCTTGGCCGCGCCATGCTATGGCTAGGTCAAGGCACCTCCTAGAGGGAGGTTGGGTAAGTCCTTGGTTCCAGCTAGAGAATAAGCTTACCAAGAGCACCAGACAACTATGGACTAAGACGTCCAAGCTCGCGAAGAGGCATATCTACAATAGACTAAGATGTCCAAGCCCAAGAAGTGGCACATCAACAGTGGACTAAGACGTCCGAGCCCAAGAAGCGACATATCAGAAATAGACTAAGATGTCCAAGCCTAAGAAGCGGCACATCAAATATTGGATAAGACATCCAAGCTCGAGAAGCAGCTAATCAAACCACAACTGCATACAAGGCCTAAGGGGTTTACACATGTCACAGAAGATAGAATCTAAGGAGTTGAAAGAAACTCCACTTATCAACACTCGAATTTGGGTTTTGGGTTTCTTATTTCTAAACTTCATCCGTTAATACCTGAGTTGGGTTTCGGGTCATTCATTATTGAAATATGAGATTTCACTCGTTAACACCTGAATCTAGGTTATGGACCTTTTAATTCATCATACTCGAATCTAGATTTCGAAACTATTACAAAAATTCGCTTATTAATGCCCTAATCTAGGCTTGAGATTTCTATCATGAACAAAATCATTGTGGACTTCTAATTATCCACCACTACTACCCAAATATGGGTTTGAGAGTTCTATTATGAAGATCTTTTTTGAATTTTACTTATTAATGCCCGAATCTGGGCCTAAGACTTCTATTGAAGAGATTATCATGGTTTTCTGGATAATATCTGCTAATACTCTAATCTGAGTTCCAAATTTCTTAACTTTTGAATTTCACTTATTAATGCCCGCATCGGGGTCATTAGATTTCTACCACAAGTGTTCAGACAAGGATCTCTGGACTTCTATTACATGGTCGTTATTAACTTTCTATTAGCTACCTTTAAAGGATGACTTTCTAAAAAAATTTATATCATTGGTTGAAACAATGGATGTTTACCATCAAACTTCAGATATTCCAGTAATATGTTTAAAGTTAACTTCTTAGTTATTTCTTATCATTACCAAAGATGAGATTCAAAACATTTCATCAAAAGAGATTACCTTTCATTCATTGTCAAATGTTGACATAATGATCTATTAATATCCGCAAATGATATGGATAAATTTCTATATAAATAACAAGTTAGCAATAACAAATACTGAATATTTTATGCTTTTCAAGTAAAGCAGAACAGTAAAAAGGATTGAAAGATCCAACAAATGTAGAAATTATGGTACAAGCTATCAAATAGATATTTCAAAAATAACATTATAGGAAAGGACCACAGTCCATGTGATATTTACAAAATTTCATAATTTACATATTCTATGACATTATTACAAGTGTATAGAATAAATATTTACATATCATTCATAAGTCTTGAACGACTTTATTTAGATCCTCAGCAATTAAAAGGTCAACAATATGATGGATAGCAATGCGAAGGACCTCTTTTAGTTTCTTCTCTTTCTTCTTCATTTTGTCTTCATCATCAATAGTCTCGATGTTGGTCTTTAAAGAGCAGTTAAAGGCTTTGTTAGCACCTTTAAGGGTTTTATATTCCCTTTCTAAATCAGCGATGCACTTTAAGAAAAGATACTTATCGCGTTCTAGCATTTGAATCCTAGCTGCATATTCATTTATGTGATTCGAGTATCTTGCTTTTTGCTATTCGTCAAAATACTTCTTCATTTCAAATTTAACTTTCCTGCACCACTCTCCTACTACTTTTTCGTCTAAGCCTGGAGGAGGATTTGTCGTAGTAGGAAATTTCTAGATAGCAAGGGAAGTGGATCTTGTAGATTTTGCAATGGATGAGATAGTAGGAGAAACTGGTGAATCCATGCTTGAGATGTTATTCCCCATGATGAACTCTAATGATTCGCATTGAGCCTGGATATCTTTTAATTTCATCTCTAAATTTCTTATTTGTTAAAGGAGTTCTGAAATTTTATGATCAAAGTCGATTGACGGATTTTGCTTGAGTTGATGCTTCAATGTGAAAATTACTTCACTTTTTCTCTTAACATCTGCTTCTAAATTAGCAATTTGATCGTTAAGATTTCTGATAATTGTCTTTTGGAGCAAAAATCTTCTATGCCACTTTAATGCTTTCGTGTTATCTTGGAAACGAGCAGATAAAGTATCATCATGAAGTTTCTCTTCTCAAAATCCGGTAACAATCTATCTTTGATACTGATAAAGCATGACGCAGAATCTAATGAGAGAGGCATTGTCGATAACTGTAGCTCCTATCTAAACAGAAAGAAAAAGGAAATAAAGTCAAGACATAAGCAATCAACCTCTTTATTACAACAATAAAAGATTTCAACTCAAGTAACAATGAAATTAAAAAGTACAACTAGAAGCTTGTTTTACATTTAAAGATGGGAAACTGCATTCCTAACTTTACTTAATGAATTAAAAGAAAGAATAATTGTTGAGTCAAAAGGAACATTAAGCCCTTTCAGAGTAATAACCTGAGGATATTTACTATAGTCCCATTCCCCGGCAGGAGGGCTATCGCGACCACATATTAGTTTGATATGATATGTCCGGATCTCTTTGAGTAGCTTTTCCTTTTCTTCACCGAGAAAATCAAAGCGGAGATGAGGATGTTCCATATAAAGTTTTTGTAAATTTCTAAGAAAATAATATCTGGCTAGCTTTGAAGATTTCAAAACCGATGCTTTTTCGAGATAATCTCTTCTTAGTTTAACATATTGGCTTAAATAATCTCTAGAAACAAAGTAGCCAAAGGGACATTCATTTTGTAATAAAGCAGTGAAATACAACTAAGTATAAAAGCAAAACAAAAAAAACATTCACAAATCATTATTATTACATAATTACAACTATTTGTCTGGTTCATACAAAATTGATTTTGTAAAGAATTCGGGAATAAACTTGTACTTATAATATTTAAGTTCGTCAGGGGTAAGCCTTGGGGAATTGATCTGACTCGTGGCAAGTTCCAACATGCTCCAGGATGCGGGTCAGATCCAAATTCATCCAAGTATCTTTTGTGTAGATGCCTAAGTAGACCCCCACTGAAATCACTTAAGTAAGAGAAATCTACGGTTGGGTATCAACAATAGGCTTTATATAGAAAATCCACCAGGATATTTCGCTCCTCAATCAGCATCCAAAAGAGTGTGATCAATTCTCAATTCTCTTTTAGAAGATCGTCATAATGAAGGCGCGCGCTCCTTAGTTGCTGGGCAGCTTCTTGATGTTTGAAAGATGCTAACACTGTCGCACTTCTATTTAGTCTATGATATTTATCGGAGAGAATGTTGTGCTCCTTTAATTGTTTGTCTAACTCCCTATATAAACTATTTAGCTCCGCTTGTTTTCTCTCAAGCTTGGTTTATAAGGGTGAACAGATTTCCTCCTTATCTAAAATAAATGATTTAAACTATCACTATCTTGGAAGTGGAAGATGTTTAAACATAGCATCCCATACCTGAGATACAGGAATTGGTGCCTGAGAGACCTGCTCTCTCCCTTTTCACTCTTCCACATTAATTGAAGCAGGCTCCTCTTGAGGGCCGGAAGGTGCGGGAGATTTAGGCGGGCTTGCTTCATGGAGAAACGGATCCTTTTCAGAGGTCCTTGTATTGTCATCTCCTTCTTTTTCAGAAGCTTCAGTTTGACCATCTTTGTCACCGCCTGAACCTTGACCTCCCTTGATGTTATCATCGTTGTTATCATCACTATATTGTCGTTATCATCATCATTATCACCATCTTCTTCTTCGACAACCTCATCTTTATCACCTTTGTCTTTGGAGTCGGAATTAACTTCGAAGGAAGTAGGATTTTTTGGGCGTCAATTTCCACCCTTTCGACAACTTCAGTCCCTTGATCCATCTTTTTGATTTTATCCATGACCTTGTCGACAAGAGCAGGGTCAAGCAAGGGGAAGCTCAGATCTGGGCATTTCTCGACGTTATCAGCATAGGCAAGCATCATAGCGTCCTCGAAAGCATGATAATGTCTTCAAGAGAAGAATCAAGAAATTGTGACACTCGCCGCTTTGCATCAGAAATTGTCGATAGCCAGCTTTAAGGAAGCTTTACTCTTTTTCAGCTTTTCCTTTAAGGAGGATTGTTTAGCTGCCATTCGTACTTTTTCCTCTTCAGACTCTTTTGGAGTCATTATCAATGTTAAGTTTTCATCAGTGAGGAGTCGACAAGCTTTCCTCTTCACTAGAATAATAGACTCTGACTGGGCGAGAGAAGCCCTCAATCACTCCAATTCAATTGTAGCCTCGTTCATCTCCATAGATAAGGAGTAAACTTGATTGTTTAAGTGAGAAAGGTCCTCTCGAATCTTTGTTGATTCGACGGAGGATTTCGATGCATTTCCATGCAAGGAGAACCAACTCTTGGAAATCCAGGGGAAAAGTACAACTTAAGTAAAAAAAACTTAAAGAAAAAGTAGTAATAATAAAGCTAAGTGAATTAAAGCATACCAAGAGTTGTTGTTCAATAAGAGACCAATAGTGACCCGCCAGATCAGAAATAGAAGAAGGCGGGTGAATTGAGGAATAAGATGAAGAATTTAAGATAGAATGGGCCATCTTTTCGAAGTCACTCGAAGGTGTAGAAGATGATGGTCCATAAAGGTTCAACTCTTGAATAGGAATCGAAGTTCCTAAATCCTTTTGCATCTTCTCAATCACACTTGGAGAGCTGGAGATGACGATGCAAGAAAGTGGATCAACCTTGTTGGAGTCTTCTTAGGTTGATTGCATGAAGCTTTTATGGTTGGACTTCAAGAGATCTGTTGATATCAATAAACTCCCCTTCGACCAGTGGTGGAGAATCAGGAACTTCGACGATTTTGACCTTCTTAGGAGATGGCTCCACTACAGTTGATTTTCCCAATTTTCTTTTGGCGGCCATCTTCGATCTAGCAATGGCTTGGGAAAAAGATGGCGCACGAGAAGCTGAAGAAGGAAGAGTTGGATCACTCGTGGGTTTTTGAACCTGAGGAGCAGCTGTAGAAAATCCAATCAAGTTATACGCCAGAAAAGGAATTTAAGAAGTAACGCAGGAGTAAACTACAAGAACAACGTTTAAACTTACCGGAGTGATTAGGGAAGATTGGTGACATTGGGGTGAAGTTTTGAGGATCTCCCAAAGAAAGGAAGCATTTGCTTCGGGATGTATGCTGGACCAGAGGAGGTTATCCAAGTATCCTCTTACCAGTAGTCAAGAGAGTGTGCTTTTGTAAGTTTGTAGGATTTAGCAAGGTCAATCTATTTCCAATTTTAGTTGAAGCAGGGATCAACAACAATACTATCTTTTGATCTTCTTCATTTAGCTCTTTAGCAGAGGTACCTGACAAAAAGCTTAGGTTGGCAAAGGAAAAATAAATAAATGAGGAGATAAAATATGAGATTAACTTATGTAGAGAAGAGAAAGCCCCACTGTTGTTGGGAAAACATTTAACATAGAAAAATTGAGTTTCCCAGTCTCCGAACTTATTCACTCCCTCAGAAATTAGGTTTTTGGGAGGATTTTCTCTGAAGATTTGGTTGTTTAATTTGTTCAGCTTAACCAACCGAACCAGATAATTGAAGACTTCAGGACTGAGCAAAGGAATTCTAGTTTCCAATGCCATAAGATCTAGAGAAAGGAGATATTAGTAAACATAAGGTGAAATCTAAATAGGAGCAATCCCCAGATGGGCCAAGAACTTGGATAAGAAGTTTGAAAAAGGAAGGAATCCTCCATGCCAAATATGAACTGCTATGTTGGCAAAGAATCCTTCAGGAGGATTGGGGATGGCCTCTACCCTAGTAACTCCAAAGTCATTCAGGATCGCATCCACTTCATCTTGAGTAGATATCAAGGAATGTTTGGAAATGGCTTCGATCTTCTTGGGCGAACTCATGATTCTGCCAGGTGAAATCATTTCAGTTAGAATGTAGTATGTTATGAAACTAACATTCTTTCAAGGATATTGAAAACCTATCACAACAATTAGAATATCAAACAAGAAAAATATGAAATTTCATATTCCTAAATGAATGTTAAAGTTAAAAAAAGATTTGTTGAGCTTTCGATAGAGTCGAAAGGTAAAATAGAAGTTAACACCCTTCAACAATGTCGGAAGCCCATGGATAAAATCTACTGAGCTATTGACAGAGTCAAAAGGGAGGAAGAAAGTACACGTCCAATAAACACACTTCATTAATGTCGAAAGCTCAATAGAAGCTTTGCTATTGGAAAAGTAGTTGAGACTTATTTAACAAATTCTAATGAAATATGTGGTACAAACATTCAATAAACAGTTTGAAAGAATCTTTCGACACTGTCGAAACCCATGGACTTAATTTTTCAAAGGGAATGTGAATGCTTTCGAAACCTTATATGCTAGTTAAGTCAAAAGGTGTTGAATTTGAATCATATCGATAAGAAAATAAACGAACTTGGGACATTTTGACAACATTGATAAAAGATAATGATTAAATCTCAATTAGTTACAAAAGGTTTCGACAGAGTCGAAGGGTGGTATATGGTTTCAAAAGCATGACAATAGTAAAAATTTTAATTAACATATTA
Organism: Allium fistulosum; assembly: GCA_030737815.1. Classification (NCBI taxonomy): domain Eukaryota; kingdom Viridiplantae; phylum Streptophyta; class Magnoliopsida; order Asparagales; family Amaryllidaceae; genus Allium; species Allium fistulosum. The sequence goes on from CM060904.1 coordinate 1,287,885,219, forward strand.
GGTTTCGGTTAATTTGAATATAGCAAGTTTCGTCTAAGTCGAAACATTTGACTTGATTCATAACTAATACAAAGTATCCTTTCTTCAACCTTGTTTACAAAATATACGTATCCCTAACTTAAACAAAATAGAAATAAGTATGTACTAAAGATTGCGAAACCTATGTGACAAAGTTTATGCTTTTGAAAGAATGTATTAGGTAATTATCTAATAAGATACAATAGCCGACTTCGTTGGAAGGTATCCGAATACGCTAAAATACAAAACTGCTTTCGAAATGGTTGATTGCATACTAATTATACTATATATAGCCTTTCGATGAAGTCAATCAAATGAAGCGCCATGTCACCTTTCGACCCCATCGAAAGAGGCTAAGAAAGCAAAACAAAAGTTGCCGCCTTAATCCTTTTCGAAGGGGTAGAAAGGTAAAATTATAGCGCCAAATTTTGATTCGTACAGTTCAAAACTTCTACGCGAAGTAAACAAAAATTTTCTTCTTCCCCAAACCTGATTTCAACCTAAAAATTCAAAAAACTAATAAGCAAATGGATTTAGACGCGAATCAACCACTTAAAATTTTGAAATCTTTAAGGTGACAAATTCAAATTCTCTAAAAACAATAATAACAATAAAATCCGAACCAGGTGAGATTAAGATGAAGATTAACAAGAAAAATAAATCGAATCAAACTGTGACGCCCCACCTCTATGCCCACGCTAGCCAAGAGCACTACGAAGTAATGCCGTCAACTAGCGCGAAGAATAAGGCTGTTGAGGAGCGACCATCCGTGTAATTGCTTTGTGCGAGCAACGATATGTCAGATAGTAGAACATGCATTTGATTTCAAGAGGAAATCCGACGTACCAATACATACTCAAAGCTACCACACAGTGGCTATATATATATCTTCGGAAACAAATATAGAAATAAACATAACACAAATCAGTCACAGACAATTCATATCACAAAGGCAGAAATAGATATGAATATAACACATGAAAGTGTACATCAGAGTAGTGGTCAAATAAGATCCACAATATCACAAAAGAAAAGATACAAGTGCTAGACAACAGAATATGTATACATCAATGAGTCAATATATCGAATGTATACAACCAAAAACTACAATGCTAAAGTAGTTAGCCAAAAGTCAGATGATAGTCCCAGATAAGAAGTCATGAGGAAGCACCTGTTAAATCTCAGTCTGACCCGAGTATTATTTAATAAGAAGAAAATAATAAACGGATCAGTCTGGCTATAAATATCAGATAAAGTGATATAGAATAAGAGATATGACAAAAACGTATGATTACCATAAAGCCATACTGTGATAAGTATCTAATTGAAAATCAATCCAGAGATTAATCAATATCACAAGAATCTTCTCAAAGATTAAAAAGAATGTCATATTCTTAATTTAATTCACCAAGCCACAATAAATGGCATACATATCAATGCCAACTGAAAAAGGTGGTGAAACATAAATCCCAGAAATCAATAATTAGAAATCCATAAATCACAAGAAAAGGATGGCCAATCCCAAGCGGGAGCATGAAAACTCACCAACACGTGTATCACAAACAATTCGGAACAATGACGCAGTACAAACGGTACGTCCAATGAATCGAAAAGCCGAGACATCGATGTAGTACAAACGGTACATCCAATGAATCGAAACACAAAACAATTCAGAACATCGACGCAGTACAAACGGTACGTCCAATGAGTCAAAAAGCCGAGACATCGATGTAGTACAAACGGTACATCCAATGAATCGAAACACAAAACAATTCGGAACATTGATGCAGTACAAACGGTACGTCCAATGAATCGAAAAGCCGAGACATCGATGTAGTACAAACGGTACATCCAATGAATCGAAACACAAAACAATTCGGAACATCGACGCAGTACAAACGGTATGTCCAATGAATCTAAAAGCCGAGACATCGATGTAGTACAAACGGTACATCCAATGAATCGAAAATACATTAAAAGCACATGGGTCGCTAGCCCACAAGGAAATGAGACAAAGCTCAATAAAATGAGGTACAATCCTCCGTGCGGACAAAGAGACATCGCACATTGCTAGTCTAAATCATAAAATGATCATCATCGATCATCAAGAAGTGTCGATCACACTAAGCTAGTAAATATAAGAGTTTAGCTTCATGTCCCATAATCACTTGCTTAACTTAAATATTTACGAATAGATTGTAGATTTCCACTTGAAAATTATCACAAGATTTTCAATCGAACAAGTCCATAAATTAACCGGCGAAGTAAACGCAAGCGTTTCATACCACTTGTTTTGCTAAGCCGTTTAATTAGATTTTCTCATACGAATGAGGTAAAGGTTTGTATATACTAATAGATTAGAAAACGGTTTTATAAACGAACTTTGTATTAAAAATAGAGTTGAAATCATTTTAGTAAAAGAGTTTGAATATTTACTACTAGTATAGAAACCTTTGTATTTTTAAAGTGACAAGTCATAGAAATGGTTGTAGAAACAATCAACCATCAAAAATTCACATACGGAGGCGTGAATCAAATCCAGATAAATCGATACCAAATTCATCGAAATGGATAACCACAAAAATCCCGAAAAAGAAGTCATCAGAGAAGATAATAAATGATAACAACAAATCGGATAACCTCGAATCGATAAAGTTTGGAAATCAAAACAATATATATAAGAAAACTGTTGGAATTCTGGAAATACATACTCCAGACGTCTGGGGTATATGCTCAGATGTCTGCAGTAAGTTTCGGGAAGTTCCTGAAACAGACCCCAGACGTCTGAGCTTACCTGCAGACGTCTGGTGACGAGCAGAAATTATTTTTCAGCCAAGTGGGAGAGCAAACTCTCACACTTGCACCCGGTCGAGCAATGGACTTTGGGGCTTTTGCCAATTCGACCATTCGGCCCTATAGGCTCTCCGATTCGCAACCGAAAACATGTTCACAAATCAAAGCAAGGATTTTCAAAGTTTTGACTTCAAAACACCAAAAATTGAAATGTTCGCCAAATCAATTCAAACCAAAAGCAATTGAACATGTAATAGTGTTAGGAATTCATACCTAACATCAAAGATAGTTATAGTCATAGATGTGAGATAAAAATCTAACCTTTTCACAAAATCAATGAAGAAGAAGCTATAGAGCAATGGCAAAGACAATCACTCTCCAATTCCAACCCAACAAGCTTGAATCTAAGCTTAAAAGAGAAACATTTCCTAAATTAGGTTTAGGGAATTTCTGAAATTGAAAGGATAATGAGTTGGAGAAGATGAAGAGCATGTTTACCAATAGCTTCCCTTTGAATTTGGAGCTAGAAGAAGGATTTGCAAATGAACTAGGGCTTGGAGTTTTAATTTCCCATTCCACTCTCCATTTTTGATGAAGCTTAAGTGTTAGGAAATGAAAGTGAAGTAATGAAGAGGAGAGGGAGTGGAGCTTGAGTTAATGAAACCAGAATTGGGCAAATGGGCTGAGCCAAACCCAAAGTCCAAAGTGAAAAAGTAGCAAAATTCTACTAACTCCAAACATATCGAAGTTTATACTCAAAAAGGTCGCAAACGGCATTTTGAACTCAATGGAAGTGGTCTCGAGTCCCAATTCAACTATTTGCAAAAAGTAGGTTTTCAGACTAAAATCCGATTAACGACGCTATATTTAAAAAATATATTTAAATATACAATCGTAAAATATGCGGGTTGTTACAGACTCCCCTCCTTAAATAAATTGCGTCCTCGCAATAATTAAGAGGAAAAATAGAAGTAACAACCATAAAAGCATATCAACACAAAAGAAAATTTTAAATAAGAAGTTCACCAAAAGAGCACGAAAGAGTAAGTCCGAACGTGTTCGCTCGATGAATTCTCTAGATTCCCAAGAGCTATCCCTGAGATTTGAGAACCATTGAACTTTCACAAACAACACACCTTTATTTCGAAGGCGCTCAACCTCCGAAGCAATGATGCGAATAGGATGTTGCTCATAAGTCAAATCTGGTGAAACTTCAATTTCTTCAACCACACTGGGCTCAAGAGTAAAATCGGAATCCCTAAGGTATTTCCGTAGTAGAGAGACGTGGAAAACGTCATAAATAGCAAAAGATTGAGCCGGTAATAAAAAGGCGATAAGCCACGGAACAAATACGTTCGATGATGGGAAATGGACCAAAATATCATAGTGCTAACTTTCCCGATCAACTGAAACGCACAAGACCCATCATAGGTGAAACATGAATGATCACCAATAAGATCTGGACCTGAAACCAGCTTCACACCGGCTTCAAACCAACACAAAGAGAGTCGGCATGGCCTTCCGTAGAGTGGCTCGAAAGGTACCATACCAATACAAGATTGGAAGCTATTATAGGAAGAAAACTCAACATGATCTTCCCAACTTCCACAAAAATCGAGAACACATGAACAAAAGAGATCTTCAAGAGTTGATTCATACGCTCGGTTTGTCCATCGGACAAAGATGATAAGCGATGCTAAAATTTTAAGCTTTGTTCTTAAAGCTTTTTAAGACCTTACCAAAATCCACTAGTAAAATAATGGATCACGATTGCTAACAATAAAAGTAAGAACTCCATGAAATTTAACTTGACATAGGGTTTAGCTAAAAAAAGTATATTCCAAAAGAAGAATGAGCCTCCAGGCTACACAAAACAAGAGACGAACATAAATTGGATTCACGATCTCGAATCTCACAAGTGGATAAAGTCTCGAGATCATTCCATCCGGATATCATCATAGAAACAACTACTTGTTGCTTTCGGCTAAGGGCATCGGCAACACGATTTCCCCTTTCGGGAGTATAAAGAATATCAAGATCATAAGATGTAAGGAACTCGAACCAACTTTAAGTTCCTTATGAGAAAATAAACATTTCAAAGATCTATGATCGGAGTGGAGAACGAATTTCTACCCCAAAATAATGATGATGCCAAACTCTAAAAGCGAAAACAATAGCCGCGAGCACTAGATCATGAGTGGCATATCTAGTCTCGATAGGCTTTAATGATTTAGAAGCAAAAGTGATAGCACGTTTTCTTTTGCAAGAGAACGGCATCCAAACCAATACGATTAGCATTGGTACAAAAGATAAAGTCTTGGTTCCCTTCGGGAATCACAAGAATAAGAGTATCGAAGAGAATTTCTCTTTAAATAATCTTCTTTTCCGAAAAGCTAAAACTTTTTAAAATTACATTATGTAATAATCTTTTCAGAAAAACTTTTATTTTACAAGTCAATTTACTATGTCTGATTGTCTCATCAAAGCATTTAGGAGATTCCTATCGATAACGTTGATCAAGCGCATCGACCAGAATTCTTAAAGCACTCAATGGGCAATACAATCACTAAATCATCTTCTATATGATAAACATGTTTCTTATAAACTTTTAAGAATATTCTTTGCTCGTTTAAGAGCAAAAATCAAATTGTACTTATAAATAAATCTTATGAAAAAGATTTGCAAAATTTGAAATTGCTGTTTTCATCCAAAATCAATATATACAAGAATGGAGTCATCGAGATTGTAGAATACTCGATTCTCAAAATGGATGAAATAAGCTGGACAGACTGAATGACACAATAAGTCATTCATAATTTTCATAACGAGTGCGGAATGCAGTAAATGGAATGCTAACTTCCGTAACTCGTGGCAAATGAAAATCGGTGGCAAGGTCGAGCTAAAAAGGCCTTATCACCACTCAAAAGATTGCTTAGGTGATAATCCTAAAACAAACTCAAAATTACCGGAAAATTCTCAAACTACATGAATGAGAGAAATAACACTTTCCTCATCATGTGAGCTTAAAGAATAAAATGATGCCATCAAACTGGAATCAAAATCACAAAGGAAAAACAGAAATCTGCTTAACAAATCGAAAATGCCGAAGATGAATAGTCCACATGGGACAAAGTATATGGCTTCATAATAATTAAGCCAATCCTTACAAAAGTCAATTCCGAAGCATAAGTAAAAATCGGCTGGGAAAGAAAAATCACATAAAATAATTTCGACATCAATAAAAAAACAAATTGAGTGTTGCAGATCCACCAATCCAGATTTGCAATCCTCAAAGAAGTCATCAAGCCCAGAAATGTTTAAAGAAAAAGAATCACAATTTCTTTTGATATAAAAATAATGAGATGAAACCCATATCAAAAAGAACTCGAATAAGATAATCACAAAATATATATGTCATCAAGGATAGAATGAAGAATACCTTGACCAAGAGAAGAGTTGTTAGGGGCTTCAGCTTTCCTTCTCCCTTGCTTGGAAGCTTAGGACACGAAGATAAAAGATGACCCGAACCTTTGCAATAACGACAAAAGAGGGGTTTCAGACACTCATTTGCATAGTGGTCCGTAAGACCACAATTGTAGCATCGTCCACGACTAGAGGTAGGAGTCTTTGCTACCGAAGATTCTTTCTTCCCTTTCTTGTTGGGATTGGGATTGGGGCCTTTGAACTTAATAGGCCTCTTCATGGTATTGTTGAAGTTCTATTTGGCACGCACAACTTCAACATTATTTTCATTTTCGGCCTCTTCAAGTCGAAGAGCGATATCGATAAGCTGATCGAAAGAAACTTCTAGTTTCAGAAGTAAAGGCTTCTTAAGGTTCTTATTCAACCCATAGACAAATCTCTGATTTTTCTTTAATGGGGTATTAATATATTCGACCCCATATTTAGATAGAGATTCAAAAGATGCAACGTAATCCGTCACAGAAGATTCACCTTGAACAAGGTCAATAAAGCATCGAGCTAAAGTTACCTTTTCAGCCTCCGGCACAAACTTCAATTCGAACCTTTCCCGGAATTGCTCCCAAGTAAGATCTGCTTCGATAATTTCAGAAATCAAAAGCTCATACCAATCTAATGCTCTTTCTTGGAGCATGCTAGAAGCCACTTGGACTCGAAGTGAATCAATAAGATCCATGCGGGAAAAGATGCGATCGCATGATCTAAGCCAAGCTTGGATTTCTATAATGGTTTCCGAACCCTTGAACGGCCTTCCACCCAAAGCGGTATAATCCCTACACATGCATGCAAACCCGGTTTTAGGGTGAGTAGACGCTGGAACGGGTCCGGCAGCTTGGGCATTGTTCACAAGATCTAAAAGTTATTGAGCCGACATAAATACTCCATCCTGAGGAGTAGCACTAGATTGACCGGCATTGGTACGGCCAGATCTAACCATTTCTCTTCTTTAAGAAAGAAAGAAGAAGAAAAAGTTATTCTCAGAATGAATATCAAACAATCATGATTGATAAAACAAGGAATCATAAAAGAAAATAGGATAGAACGGTACGAAGACTCGAATCAAATCCTATGGCACGATTCCTAAGAAAGACTTAGGACAATGATCCTTGCTAGATTATTCCACATTGTTCCGAAGTTTGGCTCTGATACCATGCTGTGACGCCCCACCTCTATGCCCACGCTAGCCAAGAGCACTACGAAGTAATGCCGTCAACTAGCGCGAAGAATAAGGCTGTTGAGGAGCGACCATCCGTGTAATTGCTTTGTGCGAGCAACGATATGTCAGATAGTAGAACATGCATTTGATTTCAAGAGGAAATCCGACGTACCAATACAAACTCAAAGCTACCACACAGTGGCTATATATATATCTTCGGAAACAAATATAGAAATAAACATAACACAAATCAGTCACAGACAATTCATATCACAAAGGCGGAAATAGATATGAATATAACACATGAAAGTGTACATCAGAGTAGTGGTCAAATAAGATCCACAATATCATAAAAGAAAAGATACAAGTGCTAGACAACAGAATATGTATACATCAATGAGTCAATATATCTAATGTATACAACCAAAAACTACAATGCTAAAGTAGTTAGCCAAAAGTCAGATGATAGTCCTAGATAAGAAGTCATGAGGAAGCACCTGTAAAATCTCAGTCTGACCCGAGTATTATTTAATAAGAAGAAAATAATAACCGGATCAGCCTGGCTATAAATATCAGATAAAGTGATATAGAATAAGAGATATGACAAAAACGTATGATTACCATAAAGCCATACTGTGATAAGTATCTAATTGAAAATCAATCCAGAGATTAATCAATATCACAAGAATATTCTCAAAGACTAAAAAGAATGTCATATTCTTAATTTAATTCACCAAGCCACAATAAATGACATACATATCAATGCCAACTGAAAAAGGTGGTGAAAAATAAATCCCATAAATCAATAATTAGAAATCCAGAAATCACAAGAAAAGGATGGCCAATCCCAAGCGGGAGCATGAAAACTCACCAACATGTGTATCACAAACATTCAGAACAATGACGCAGTACAAACGGTACGTCCAATGAATCGAAAAGCCGAGACATCGATGTAGTACAAACGGTACATCCAATGAATCGAAACACAAAACAATTCGGAACATTGACGCAGTACAAATGGTACGTTCAATGAATCGAAAAGACGAGACATCAATGTAGTACAAACGGTACATCCAATGAATCGAAACACAAAACAATTCGGAACATCGACGCAGTACAAACGGTACGTCCAATGAATCGAAAAGCCGAGACATCGATGTAGTACAAACGGTACATCCAATGAATCGAAACACAAAACAATTCGGAACATCGACGCAGTAAAACCGGTACGTCCAATGAATCGAAAAGCCGAGACATCGATGTAGTATAAACGGTACATCCAATGAATCGAAACACAAAACATCGACGCAGTACAAACGGTACGTCCAATGAATCGAAAAGCCGAGACATCGATGTAGTACAAATGGTACATCCAATGAATCGAAAATACATTAAAAGCACACGGGTCGCTAGCCCACAAGGAAATGAGACGAAGCTCAATAAAATGAGGTACAATCCTCCGTACGGACAAAGAGACATCGCACATTGCTAGTCTAACTCATATAATTATCATCATCGATCATCAAGAAGTGTCGATCACACTAAGCTAGTAAATATAAGAGTTTAGCTTCATGTCCCATAACCACTTGCTTAACTCAAATATTTACGAACGGATTGTAGATTTCCACTCGAAAATTGTCACAAGATTTTCAATCGAACAAGTCCATAAATTAACCGGCGAAGTAAACGCAAGCGTTTCATACCACTTGTTTTGCTAAGCCGTTTAATTAGATTTTCTCATACGAATGAGGTAAAGGTTTGTATATACTAATAGATTAGAAAACGGTTTTATAAACGAACTTTGTATTAAAAATAGAGTTGAAATCATTTTAGTAAAAGAGTTTGAATATTTACTACTAGTATAGAAACCTTTGTATTTTTAAAGTGACAAGTCATAGAAATGGTTGTAGAAACAATCAACCATCAAAAATTCACATACGGAGACGTGAATCAAATCCAGATAAATCGATACCGAATCCATCGAAATGGATAACCACAAAAATCCCGAAAAAGAAGTCATCACAGAAGATAATAAATGATAACAACAAATCGGATAGCCTCGAATCGATAAAGGTTGGAAATCAAAACAATATATATAAGAAAACTGTTGGAATTCTGGAAATACATACTCCAGACGTCTGGGGTATATGCTCAGACGTCTGCAGTAAGTTTCGGGAAGTTCCTGAAACAGATCCCAGACGTCTGAGCTTACCTGTAGACGTCTGGTGACGAGCTGAAATTATTTTTCAGCCAAGTGGGAGAGCAAACTCTCACACTTGCACCCGGTCGAGCAATGGACTTTGGGGCTTTTGCCAATTCGACCATTCGGCCCTATAGGCTCTCCGATTCGCAACCGAAAACATGTTCACAAATCAAAGCAAGGATTTTCAAAGTTTTGACTTCAAAACAAAAAAATTGAAATGTTCGCCAAATCAATTCAAACCAAAAGCAATTGAACATGAAATAGTGTTAGGAATTCATACCTAACATCAAATATAGTTATAGTCATAAATGTGAGATAAAAATATCACCTTTTCACAAAATCAATGAAGAAGAAGCTATAGAGCAATGGCAAAGACAATCACTCTTCAATTCCAACCCAACAAGCTTGAATCTAAGATTAAAAGAGAAACATTTCCTGAATTAGGTTTAGGGAATTTCTGAAATTGAAAGGAGAATGAGTTGGAGAAGATAAAGAGGATGCTTACCAATAGCTTCCCTTTGAATTTGGAGCTAGAAGAAGGATTTACAAATGAACTAGTGCTTGGAGTTTTAATTTCCCATTCCACTCTCCATTTTTGATGAAGCTTAAGTGTTAGGAAATGAAAGTGAAGTAATGAAGAGGAGAGGGAGTGGAGCTTGAGTTAATGAAACCAGAATTGGGCAAATGGGCTGAACCAAACCCAAAGTCCAAAGTGAAAAAGTAGCAAAATTCTACTAACTCCAAACATATCGAACCTTATACCACTACAAGAAAACTAATTTTTTGTAGCGCCCAAAAACCGCCACTACATATTTTTAGTGGCGTTCCGATAATTGTTACGAGAAAACATGCCACTAAAAATCCTCGAGTATTAGTTGCACTTTTTTAAACGCCACCAAATTTATTTTTTTGATAGCGTTTTTATAACACCATAGAATTCCTTTTTTGTAGCGCCTATTTACCGCCACCGAAAAGGTTTTCTCCACCATGATACTTTTTTATGGCGTTATCTAAATTGTTTGTAGTGCCTGTTTAACGCCACCGAAAGGGTTTTCTCCTCCACGTTACCTTTTCATGGCGTTATATACATTTTTTGTAGCGCTTAATAAACGCCAGCATAAGTGTACTTGAGTTTTTAATCACTCTTTTGTAGCGACATTTTAATGCTACCAAAATAAATAATATACAGTAGCGTTTGTTTCCCTCCACCTGCTACTCCAGATCTACCCCTGATCTAGCATCCAATTATATAATAACAGAATACGCAAGCACATACACTTTTGAACACAATATATTAAACAACTACAAAATACGTATACGCATTGAAGATCCACAAGATACATAGACATTCATACATCCACATACATAGGTGTCGACAAAAAGCTACCCGTACACATACACAACCAAACTACCATAAGTTTTATAACCAAACTACCATAAGTGTCATAACCGTATATATACATCTGAAATAAACGTCTGAAATAACCAAAGTACCGAGCAAAACCTGAACCACCATAAAAACCTGAACTACCTGTCATTGCTGATGTCTTCAAAACCTGAACTACCTGTCAACAAAGAACAGAACAAAAGAGTGAGAAAACAAAACCTGAACTTAAAACTGCTTAAATAAGCAATGTACTGAAACAAAACATATGGACGACAATCGACCACTTCTCTGCACTGCCACAACACTCAACTACCTTACCACTTCTTCCTACACTATCACTGTACTGCTCACCATCAATTCATACATAACTCCTCACCATCAATTCAACTAACATTCCACCACAATCCATACATAACTCCTCACCATCAATTATTTTCCCTCCCCTGAACCTAAACCACCAATCACAATCATTCAATCACAATTCGAATATAACACCCCTACTTATGTACTTTTATCATTTTACCAAAAATCTATCTGCACTTTAGCTGCTAGCATTCCTAATGTATATATAAAAAAAATTATATACCTTTCATTTTGACTTAATAATGATTTTTTCCATTGGCCAAGCTATGGGAACGCCAAAGCAATCATCCATGCACGTCAGACCCGATGTTGGTCTCCATATCTCTACATCTGGATCTATCACCAGTTCAATCCAAACTTTTACAGCATTACGTCCCAATGGACGACAATGGACCATCGTTATCGGATCAGTTGATGCAATACTTCCTTCAGCCACTACGTCTGCTCCACCCAAATCGATCAACTGGCATTTGGCATCCTTTTGCATGATTGCAATCGGCTGAAAGAAAAGAGATTATTATGCACAATGTATACATGCACATTAAATAAACTTTCATACACAGTTAACTTCTTCAAATTTGAAAATTAATACATACATTTTTCGATTTATTCATGACTATATGTGGGGATTTCATGGGAGAATTCACAACATTTTCAGTATCATCACGACTCTCATCTAGTTTTTCTTGATCAGCTTCTACTTTTGATCTTGGCCATGCTACTTTCCTACCAACTGCATCTCCAATGCACGACATATCAGATGTGGGTCGCCACAAATAAGCATCTTTATTTACTACTTTGTCCACCCAAATCACAACAGCAGACGGACCGAGTGGAATACCATTAACAATATATTTTGGATCAGTGGCGTGGATTCTTCCTTCGACAACTACACCTTCACCCTCAGTCCAGAGTTCGAAAGAAATCTGAATCAAGGAGGAAGAAATACAAGCTCGAACGAAGGTGATTCTATAATTAAATTTACTCTATATGCTAAGTTTTGCCTAAACTAGAGCTCTGATACCACTTGTAACGACCTGGTATTTTCAACCATTCGCATCCGCACATGTCGGACTTGAATTGCTCAAAATATCTGATTGTAAATATATATTTGGCAAACTCATCATATACAATAAATAATAATCACAGATCACAAACATAGAGTAATATAACAATAATGCAGCGGAAACAAAAGAATAGTAGTTCATGAGGCTACTATATATATAACAGAGTTAAACAAGATACAACAGAAGTCTCGAATACAAAGATATCTCAGTACAAAAGTCAAATACAAGATCTGAATACATCACTGGAATCTACTGAATAACAGATAGTAGAATCGATAGATAGCTGGATCTCCAAGCGAAGCTCCAACTCCAAAGGTGAGTCTCTAATACTGGTACACTCAGTCTGACCCGAGCGTAAAGAAATACAAAACACTCGAGTCAGGATTAACATTCTTATATCAATAAATCCAACTCAAGTGAAATATCAACTGAAATACAAGTAACTCAAAGGATGTTTGGGATAACCATCCTCTAAGGATCCGTTAAACTATCTACTTTGTAGTAGTGTACGCTAAGTAGATAATGTCTAATCAGTAAAGTACGATATCAAAATAGCGTTAAGTCATGGCCCATTCCACCCTTAACACATTTTTACCATGTCATAGTCTATACAGCACTGTAAGCCCCACCGTAAACTAGTGGTTATCAGAGGGTACCCCATAGGTATAACACAAAACAAATCGTAGTGGTTGCGAATAGGATAATCAGTATGACAAGGTACATGAGGCGATACCAAGTAGGATACTAGTAGTTGCGTGATCCGGACTGATGTTGAGCATAGTAGCTACTACCTCAACATCGCGAAACAACACTCCCAAATCACAGGGTGCACCCAAATCGAATCACAAAAGTAATAGATATGGTATCGAAGAAGTGTGTCCGCTAGAGGTGGCGAACCTCAATGGACCGGCGCGGCTCCTGTTTTAGTCATGTCAGGGGTCATCCAAAATCGTTCACTTTCTTCAGTCAACGCGTTCATCAAACCATCCACTTCGTTCTGGATCAACACTCCGCGTATATTAGTTATTAAAGTGGTTTCGGTATCGACAGAGAGTATGTCCATATCCGATCCCGGTCTCTTTAATAACTACGTATTATTACACCGATGGTCATTTAATAAACTTTCAAAATATTTATATTTCCAAATCGACATATCATTGCCATTTCAGAACCATATCAATACGATATCACTTTAACTTCAAATAAATCCATTTCCAAAATCATATCACTTTCCAAAGTTATAACGCTTCCGAAATCATAGTCTTTTTTAAAAAAATCAAAACATTTTGGAAATCACAGCTTTAAAATCATAGCATATTGGAAATCATAGCATTTTGGAAATCATAACACTTTGAAATTATAGCATTTTGGAAATCATAACACTTTTCTTTTAACGGTTTAGATATTAAAATTAGTATATATAATAAAATAGTTTATAAATAAAATAATTTATATTAAAATGATTTATATTAAAATAGTTTATAATAAATAATTTATAAAGTAGAATATCAATAGTTTAAATATAATTTAAAATTACTTTATAAAATAAAATAGTTTCCTCAAATTTCACAAATCGATTCAAATTAACTCGAATTCCAAAATTTTAATTTAATCAAATCTCAAATCATCAATTTCAATTCTATTCAGTTTCTAAATAACCATTCCAATCTATCGATTTCAAATTCATATTTAGACCATAAAATAAGCCATTTCAATTTCAATATATTTCAAAGCTTTAAATATTCAACACTTCAATAACATCTAATACAACTTCAATTCACAAATTTTAAATAAACAAAATATCCCATTTAAATTTATATAAATTTGAAATATTCATTAAAGTCACTTTTAATCAAATTCAAGTTAAAACATATCTTTAGAATTTCAAATTTAATAAATTTCAAATCAAACTTATTTAAGTATAATTTCTTAAATAAATATAATTTCAAATAAATTTCAAATCATTATAAACTCTATATTTGAAAATATAGATATTAAATAAATACTTAAACATATTATTTATCAACTTTATTAAATCAACTTCAATGAATCTTTAAAATCAATATTTATCAAAACCATATATTTCTTTTCAAAACCATAGAAATCATGTTCAAAATATTTATATATAGACTAACGGTGTCTGTATAAAATTTTCTACCCTATGGTCAAGTGGTACAGATATTTATCATTTCAATCCGCAATTTAAATATATACGGGTATATATCTTTCCAACCCGCAATCCCAAATTCAAATAAATTGAAAATCGCTTGGGTTTATCATTTCAACCCATAACGATTTTCTCCTATTCTACAGATCGTTCGGGTATGTATCATTTCAACCCATAGTGAATTCTATACTAACAGGGAACTTGTAGAGTGATAACATATATGATAATAATATAACAACGGTAACATGCATATATCATCAGTATAAATAACAGATAAGGTGTCAGATGTCACAGGTGAACAGATACAGATGATGGCATATATATCAATATATATAACAAATAATGGTGTCAGGTGTCACAGGTGAACAGATACAGATGATGGCATATATCAATATATATAACAGATAATGGTGTCAGGTGTCACAGGTAAACAGATACAGATGATGGCATAGATATAGCAAGATAAATAACTAACAGCAGCATATTTCAATTGTCGTTTCAATTGAAATCAAATTTAATAAATTTAAGAACGTTAATCGTGAGTGATTGCTCACCTTTCGAGGCTAGATAGGATAGACAATAAGATGAATTACGAATCCAAGCACAGATCTTAAAACAAGGCAAGATTGAACTCGAATCGACGAACGAAGCTGATAAATGGGAATTGATGCTCAGAACTGGATCGAAGGAGACAAAGATATAAGTGAATTGATATAGATATAACATATAAAATTGTATATATATACAAAATCATATTCTCATTTCACACATGTCAATATATATATATATATATATATAAAATAAATTTTTTGTATCCGTACATTTGAACTTATCAATCTAACATATATAATTTTTTTATAACTTATAAATTATATAACTCAGAACATATATATACTATACCACAATAGATCAACTTATAATTCATACTTAATATATATATATATATATATATATATAACAAACAACTTCCCTATAGCATATAACGTATATATACAATATAATTTATAAACCTGTACACCACATTCCCACGTAACATACAAACTACCCGTTTTAAACTAATATAACTTACATTTATGCAAGAACTGATGTTCATATACAAATATGTGACCTATATATATAATGTATACAATACTTTTAAACAATGAATATACTGCTTCTATAATGTAATATATATACTGTAAAAACAAAAATGGATCAAACACTAAACCCAATATATATCTTACTTTATTTTTGACTTAGGATACAACATCATATACAAATATTTATATAAAATATGCAACAGCATGTAAATATGTACAACAAGCTCTAAACTATATACTTATGCGAATGAACATACCAAACACATATAAAAGTTGCAAACCAAAATATTGAAAATATATAACCCATTTATATAAATATATATATCGGTTACCCAGGTCATCTATTAACTGGATGTATGTGTCACCTTATTAATGCTCAAGCAGTTACCCAATCATATATTTATAACAAATCTTTTAGTTTATATAACTTATATATTAACATCTAGACTAATATATATAAATACTCTAAATATGTACACGACGAACAACTTGTACAACTACACTGATATATAATAACTATATACTGCTCTATAAACCTATGAACATATAATACTATATAATATTTGTAAGCCAGTATAAAACTATGTTCATATAATCAATATGTCCTCATATGTAGAAATGTTCAAAATATCTACAAAATGTATATATTAACAACTCTATATGCACATTTCCAAGTATCCATAAAATAAAATTTTACATATTATAAACTCTGTAACTAACAATAGTAGACTTGTGTAACAGTTATATATAATAACTCTTTGGTAACAATATAAAGCTTATACGTATACATAGTAACTCAAACAATGCAACCAACATATAGCAGTCCGATATATTAGAATATATATATATATATATATATATATATATATATTTACTTACAAATTGCAAACGAAAGGGCTGTTGATGGAGATGTTGTGCCGACATGAAATGACCCTCCTATTTCCACCCTAATTTCATAAGGAATTTTTTTTTAAGAGATGATATATAGATATATCATTCATTACAAATATATTTCCCAGGGTCATTTTCTTTCTCCAATAAACAAAATATATCCAGGATCTTTCACAATATAAAAATATTGTTTTAAATCTAAATCATTCCTAACATACATATATGAAGATATCTATGTTATATTCTACTAGAATCAGAGCATGATAATATGTAAGTAGAAATCCTTTTAAATCTATTAAAATGTGATAATTCCCTTTTAAAAGATTAATTATTGTATCCTGATTTTTGACCATAGAATCCACTGGAAACATGTACTTTAGTCTGTTATTCTAATTAAGAAATGATCAAGTAATAATCAGTGGAAAGCAAGCTTTTAATATGGATGATTGTGTTAAAGTCTGGATAGTATCAAACTCAGGCTAAAAGAAAGTGGATCATAAGTGAACACAAGCAACATCTAGGCGTAATGGAAACGCGCCTAACTTACACATGAGAGGTCACGAGTTCGAGTGCTATGCTGGTCGGTTCAAACACAATTTTTGTTTTTCTTTTTATTTTTCTCCTGTATGGTTTGAAATCTGATATCTACCTATATCTGCACATATATATTTAATTTTTGCCTATAATCTAACATACAAAACAATATTTCTTACTTTATTATTTTTTGAAACCCATTCCTACAACTGTTCTAGGAATTTATATTTATATTTTTGCCCAAAGATCAACATGTACACAGATATACATGCACATGTCAATATCTTTGCTCATTTTCCAGAAAACTGGGTTCAAATGGTTCCTTGCTTCATTGATTTGAAGTGAACAATTTTCCTGACCTATGGTCTAACCATGTGGTTAATCTGACCATTCTTTTATTTGCATTTTACAAACCAGAATCTACCTGAACTTCAGAGTATATGGAGTGTTGCCAGGTTTTGTTTGTTCAAACCAGTTTACATTGCTTATCTGTCTTAATCTTTTAAAGTTGATTGTGGTGAAATAATTGCTAAATGTACTAAGCTTTTGAAATGCATTTTTATTTTCAAAATACAATCTATCATGATCAACCAATATTTTATTTGAAGCTGGTTAACTCATGTATCCTGTATCTGCTACACACTAGTTCAAGCAATGGAGATACCATTCATTGCTTTCTGTCTGAAGCTTTTAAAAACATTTTACTTTTCTAAATACGATTCAGAAATGAATTCAAACTTATTTACAAAGCATTTCAGTAAAAAGGAAACTAAAATCCTTATAAGTTTACTTCTAGCTAAATCCAGATTTTATTCTAAAACTCAGTGCTCTGTTATGTCTCAAGATTAACTAATACATAATATAAATTATGCAAAACAGTAGCTCACCTACATATGCATATTTCTTTTCCAAGCATCCATATCAATACTTAAGATCATTTCCTTGTTTCCCACTCAGATATTTCTTTTAGATTTTAAACCTTAGTGCATAACAATATATTTAACATGATACAACTAGTCCATCTAACCATAATAGAATTCATTACATGACTGGAAATCTTAGAAACATAAAAATTTTCCTGAATACATGCAGATATAATCAATTTAAGCTCTTATTGAAACTAGCTAGCATGTTCATTCACTCCTCCATAATAGCCATAACTTCATTTTTACTTAGTGCCTGCGTTCCCTGAAAGAGCATAAGTGGCTGCCTCATTTGAAAATGAGACACCCCATATGCCATGAGCAAACAAGGGTCAGATCTAAGATCTGGTATGAGTAACATCAATACATTCATGATATTAAGCAACAAAGAATGTAAGAGTACCAACTAGTTATTTAAGCAAATTTCTGCATCCAATTACTTTAACATGGTATAAATAAGTTGATTCTGGTATGATATATATATTCATCTATCATTTTACACTTGCATACATAACCATGCAAACATAATTATCTATTTGCAGCATTTGCATTCACTGGAACCATCATGGTTCCATACCAACCAATCCTAAGAAATATTCATATTCCTATTTCTTCATTTACAGGTTGCATAATTCAATTTAAATTCCTGCCTCATCTGCTATTAAGGAATCACAGGGACACATTGCAATGAACTAATTCACATCATTGCACAAAGATCTCAGGGCTTAAACAAACCATGTGCCAACTTGCATACTTCAAATATGACAAGCATTCCAGCAGCCTTCTTGGCCTTCCCTTCCCTAGTTTATTTACTAGTGTATTGTCTTAAATTCTATCATCAAATATGCTAAGTGAACATGTCACTGCAAACATGGAAACATCCATAATCTTTCCTAGCATAATTCTCCTCAGAAATAAGCAGACAGTTATTTCCTAAATGGGGTCAATATGTCTTGATCTCAGTAAGATATAAGAATATTTTCAACTGTAAAAGAGGCATGGCATGTTCTTATTATATTGATCTGCAAGCCTTTATGATTGATTCAGATTCAGGATCTGGTTCAATCATAATTTTAGCTTGTGAATTTCTTCCTTTTTTTTGATTTAATTAAGGGCTCAGCACTTAGAAAATTTCTATTGCACCCTTAACATTTTTCTTTTCAAGCCTTAGCACTTATACCAAGTATAATGCAGCTCCCAACATTTTTTTGTAAAGTTTCCATGCCATAGATCTATAACAGTTGAGAGTATTCTCTATATAATTTTAAGATTCTGGACTTTAACATTTTTTGAGTAAAAATAAAACAGTATGATACACATCCAAAGACAAATGTCTCAACAAAGCAAAGATCACCAAAAAAAACCATCCATATTAAATCATATCAGATTTAAAATAAGACATCCAAAAAGCATTGATGAAATCATATACATCAAAACCAGAAATATATATAAATGGCAATAAAAAGTGGCTGCCTCATCTCAGGTCTTAATGCCATGAACTCAGTGAGGTTACTCACCTAAATATTTCTTCTTATTAATCCAGAAAATCCTTGTATGAGTGTTTTCTCCTTCCTTCCAATATTATTTTTCTTCCTTTCTTATTTTTGTGCAGCTCGGGGTAAAGATAATTTTACTGGCTGAAACTGCCTATTTATATGCATTTTTCCACTAGGGTTTTGTTAAAACAAAATTCCATTTCTGACCTAACCATCTTCATGCATTTTTCATTCATTTTCCTCCTTAATACCCCGGCCATATTAACCAATTTAAAGGCTGCATTTTCTTTCTTTTACTTTTCAGAAAATGGCCACTCACCTAGTCATGTTAAAAGTGTGACTATCCTATCTTATATTTTAATTATTCCTGAGAATCCCCTTTGCTATTTTTGCCTACACAAGCATATTGACTTGTATCACATTTCATGTCATTTTAATGTTATAGTTTCACTTGCTTATATATATATATACTTTTCAGTACTTAAAAATGTATATTTGTATACATATCTTATCTAGGCTTATTTAATTCCTCTTTAATTTCAGAAACATATGCACCTATATGTATACAGGTTTACAAATCCTTATAACATATATATGTATAATTTTCTTTTCTGGGTTTTAAATAAAATCTGTTTACTGATTTAAAGTAAAACTTACTTTTCTTATTTTCTAAGATGATCCATATAATTCCAGAAATCAAATATCCATGTTGCAAAATCATGTTTGTATTGCTTTTTTAATTCTTGTTTTAAATCCAAGAAATATGGAGTTCTTCCTTGTGCCATTTCAGTGTGCACGTGCACACATATACTTGCACACTATTTATTCCAAAAATTTCACCATATTTAAATCTAAATATCTCAAAAATTAAATCATTTTACAAAAATGATTTTTCACAAAATTTTGGGGTATTACATTCACCCCTCCTTTTAGGAATTGTGTCCTCACAATTTTTCTAACATTTATAACAAGCATCATTTTCTTTTCTGAAAACTTATCAAACATATGCATAAGCAAACAAATTCAACCATATCAACCATGCATAACAAAAAAAAAATTCCAGAAAAAAAAAATTACCTTTTAATTTGCAAAAAGCTTAGGATAATCCATTCTAATCTTATCCTCTAACTCCCATGTGCAGTCATTAGGATCACTACTCCACTGGATCTTAACTAGTTTCAAGGTTTTGCTCCTTAATTTCTTTTCTTCCTTGGCTATAATCCCCACTGGTTCTTTTTCATAAACCAAGTCAGGATTTATTTGAATTTTGGTAGGCTCTTCCAAAATGTCTTCTTTATCATGTACCCATCTTCTAAGTTGGGACACATGAAAAACATTATGCATTGCTTTCATTTCCTCTGGTAGTTCTAATTTGTAAGCCAATGAACCAATTCTTTCCAGAATTTTATAGGGTCCAACATACCTTGGTGTGAGCTTACCTTGCTTGCCAAATCTCAAGACTTTCTTCATAGGTGAAATCTTGACGAAAACAAAGTCTCCCACTTCATATTCCACTTGCTTTCTCTTCCTATCTGCAAATTTCTTTTGCCTATCTTGAGCTGCTGCTATTCTTTTTCTTATTAACCCAATTTTCTCTATAGTTTCTTTAACATATTCAGGTCCAAGAACAGCCCTTTCTCCAGTCTCTACCCAGCATATAGGTGATAAACATGGCTTGCCATATAAGGCTTCAAATGGTGCCATCCCTATGGTGCTTTGGTAACTGTTATTGTATGTGAATTCAGCTAGATGGAGGTGGTCTTCCCAGTTGCCTCCAAAGTCCAGTGTACATGCTCTCAACAAATCCTCTAAGACTTTGTTCACCACCTCAGTTTGACCATCTGATTGTGGATGGTAGGCAGTGCTTAAGCACAATTCACTCCCCATGGCCTCTTGAAAACTTTTCCAAAATCTTGAGGTGAAGATGGTATCCCTATCACTCACAATGGTTTTGGGTATGCCATGCAACCTTACTACCTCTTTCATGAATATTTGAGCCAATTTTGGAGCATTTCTTTCTGTTCTAACTGGGATAAAATGTGCTACCTTAGTTAGCCTATCCACTATTACCCATATACTTGTGTTTCCCTTCTTAGATCTAGGCAGACCATCTATGAAATCCATAGATATGTCCTCCCACTTCCACTGTGGTATACTAAGGGGTTGCAATAGTCCTGATGGCCTTTGTGTCTCTGCCTTGACTTGTTGGCAAGTCATGCACCTTGCAACATGTCTGGCCACATCTGACTTCATCCCCTTCCACCAAAGATTTCTTTTCAAATTTTGATACATCTTGGTGCTACCTGGGTGTATGGAGTACTTACTCCTATGGTATTCATTTAATATTTCCTCCTTCAATTCTATATTTTCTGGAACACATATCCTATTTTTATTCCTTAAATAACCATTTTTATCAACTTGATAATTTATTACTTCCTCCCCTTTTGATATGAGCATTTTCTTTTCCACCATGTTTAGGTCTTGTTCCTGCATTTTCCCAATCTTAAGAAGTAAATCTGATTGCAGAGATATCATACTTAATTTCCCTTTACCTTCACCTTCTTCAATGGGCATCATTTGTACCTTACTGTTTTCCTCAATTTCCAAATCAGTAAGTATAGACAAATCCCTAAACTCTTCCATCATCAACATGGCTACTTTGGCATGTTGTCTACTCAAGGCATCTGCAACTTTATTTGCCTTGCCTGGTGTATACAGTATATCTAGATCATAGGCAGCTAGGAACTCTACCCATCTATGTTGCCTCATATTCAAATCTTTTTGTGAGAATAAATATTTCAGTGCCTTATGATCAGTGTACAAAATGAATTTGGCACCTAACAAATAATGTCTCCAAAGTTTCAAAGCATACACAACTGCTGCTAGTTCAAGATCATGGGTTGCATATCTGGTTTCATGTGGCTTTAATTGCCTAGATGCATAGGCTACCACCTGGTCTTGCTGCATCAACACTGCCCCTAACCCAGAGCCACTTGCATCAGTGTACACAACCAAATTTTCATTTCCTTCTGGCACTCTCAATACTGGTGCATT
Source organism: Allium fistulosum (assembly GCA_030737815.1). Lineage (NCBI taxonomy): Eukaryota > Viridiplantae > Streptophyta > Magnoliopsida > Asparagales > Amaryllidaceae > Allium > Allium fistulosum. The sequence continues at coordinate 1,287,907,830 of CM060904.1, forward strand.
AATCAGGGCTTCTGTTATTTTGATAAAAGCTTGCTCACATTTTTCTGTCCATACAAAGGCTTGGTTCTTTCTAGTTAAATTGGTAAGTGGTGATGATATTTTTGAGAAATCTTTTATAAATCTCCTATAATATCCTGCCATCCCCATAAATGATCTAATCTCACTGATGGTGCTAGTCCTTTTCCATGCTTGGATTGCCACTACCTTATTAGGGTTTACTGATATTCCTTTGGCAGAGATAACATGCCCAAGAAAATGCACTTCTTCTTTCCAAAATGCACATTTTGAAAATTTTGCCTTTAAATCATTTTCCCTTAGTCTTGACAAAACTAAATGCAAATGATTTTTATGCTCTTCCACTGTCTTAGAATAAATCAAAATGTCATCAATAAAAATCAGTACAAACTTGTCTAAATAATCTCTAAATATTCTATTCATTAAATCAACAAAATATGAAGGAGCATTTGTCAAACCAAATGGCATAACCAAAAATTCATATAAGCCATATCTTGTGTTAAATGCAGTATACTTAACACTTGAGTCTTCAACCTTCATTTGATGGAATCCTGATGCTAAGTCTAGCCTAGAAAATATTTTAGCTTCACTGAGTTGGTCAAAGAGATCATCTATTCTAGGCAATGGGTATTTATTCTTGATGGTTACTTTATTTAGTTCCCTGTAATCTATGCACATTCTCAAGGTACCATCATGTTTTCTTACAAACACTACTGGAGAACCCCAGCAGGAATTGCTTGGCCTTATAAATCCCTTGCCTTCTAATTCTTCCAACTGATTTTTCAATTCTTTCAGTTCACTTGGCCCCATTCTATAAGGTTTCTTGATTATTGGACTTGCTCCTGGAATGAGATTAATTTGGAACTCAACTGGTCTGTGGTGTGGAACACCCTTAACTTCCCCAAACACATCCAAGTATTCATTAACTATGGGAATTTCTTCAATGGTTAGTTTACTCAGATCTTTTTCTAAGTCAACTAAATGATACAATTTCCCTTCCTTAGCTACTTCACATAGAACTGTGATCCTCTGGCCTCTAGAATTTTGCAATGATATGGTGGATGAGTCTAAATTAATTATGGCTTTAAATTGCCTTAACCAATCTACCCCCAATATAACTCCTATATTTGGGTAATTTAAAACATATAAATTGGAAATAAAAATATTTCCTCCTATGTTTAACTCCACATCCACACAATTCATGTTCAAAACACTAGAACTCCCTAGGGGACTTTGTACAAGCAATGGGGTTTCAACCAATATGCAGTTTAATTTTAATACTTTAACTACTTCATAGGAAATCAAAGAGTGTGTTGCTCCAGTATCATATACTACTGGTATGGGTATGGCACAAATGAGTAATGTACCTTCCACTTGGCCATGATTTTCAGCATCAATTTTCACTGCAGATTTGCCTTTACCTTCCAAAGTTGCCAATTTCCCTTGCTGTTTATTCTCAGGACAGTTCCTCTTCATATGCTCCTCTTTCCCACATAGGTAGCATTTGAAGGCTCCTCCTTTTAACTCTGGGCACCTTGGTTTGATGTGTCCTTCTTTTCCACAATGATGGCAAACCAATTTCTTCTTAGTATCATTGGCTTTTGTGTCTTTACTCTTCCTGTTGTCTGCCTCCTCCTTCTTTTTATCATAAGGGTGATATCTTCCCTTATCCTTCTTGTTGTTGCTCTTAAAATTCCTATATTTCTCTCTTTCTTTGTCATGTTGTTCCAGTTTCAAGGCCAGATCAATTACTTGATCAAATGTTCTATCTGCATATGGTAGCATAGCTCTGCTAAGTCCTGGGTTCAGTCCTTTTATATACCTATCATTTTTGGATGCTTCATCTGCCACTAGCATTGCTCCATAATTGGATAGCCCCTCAAACTTTTGAGTGTATTCAGTGACATTCAAAGTTCCCTGCCTAAGTTTGATAAATTCTTCAAGCAAAATGGTCTTGGCTGATGCTGGTACAAATCTTGCCTCCAACATCTCCTTGAACTGATTCCAAGTGATTTCATTTTCATTTCTTCCAGCTATGATCACCTCCCACCAGCTTAAAGCTACCCCTTTCAGTTGTCTAGAAGCTACTTGCCTCTTCCTTTGGTCATCCAACTGCATGTCATTAAAAATCCTATCAAGTGTTCTCAACCATGCTTGAATTTCCATCACACTCTCAGTTCCTTCAAAACTCTTGCCTCCCAAATTGGAATAAGTCTTCAGTAGTTTTGAAAGCTCTTCATGTGGGTTCTCAGGCCTATGTCCAATCCCTTCTCTTAAAACCCTCACAAATTCTTGCATATCAAGCATTTGAGGTGCACTGGGTCCTGCATTGTGATGAGATCCTCTTCCTACCATGGTCTGCTAACTAAATTCTGGGCAAATGGTATTAGTATATTATGAGTACTTCTATAATTTCTATTTTCTTATCTAAATTATTTCATCCAAAACAAACAGACATAATACATTTCTATAATACTTAACAATCAATGCAACCAAGTGCTCTGATACCAACTGAAATGACCCTCCTATTTCCACCCTAATTTCATAAGGATTTTTTTAAGAGATGATATATAGATATATCATTCATTACAAATATATTTCCCAGGGTCATTTTCTTTCTCCAATAAACAAAATATATCCAGGATCTTTCACAATATAAAAATATTGTTTTAAATCTAAATCATTCCTAACATACATATATGAAGATATCTATGTTATATTCTACTAGAATCAGAGCATGATAATATGTAAGTAGAAATCCTTTTAAATCTATTAAAATGTGATAATTCCCTTTTAAAAGATTAATTATTGTATCCTGATTTTTGACCATAGAATCCACTGGAAACATGTACTTTAGTCTGTTATTCTAATTAAGAAATGATCAAGTAATAATCAGTGGAAAGCAAGCTTTTAATATGGATGATTGTGTTAAAGTCTAGATAGTATCAAACTCAGGCTAAAAGAAAGTGGATCATAAGTGAACACAAGCAACATCTAGGCGTAATGGAAACGCGCCTAACTTACACATGAGAGGTCACGAGTTCGAGTGCTATGCTGGTCGGTTCAAACACAATTTTTGTTTTTCTTTTTATTTTTCTCCTGTATGGTTTGAAATCTGATATCTACCTATATCTGCACATATATATTTAATTTTTGCCTATAATCTAACATACAAAACAATATTTCTTACTTTATTATTTTTTGAAACCCATTCCTACAACTGTTCTAGGAATTTATATTTATATTTTTGCCCAAATATCAACATGTACACAGATATACATGCACATGTCAATATCTTTGCTCATTTTCCAGAAAACTGGGTTCAAATGGTTCCTTGCTTCATTGATTTGAAGTGAACATTTTGCCTGACCTATGGTCTAACCATGTGGTTAATCTGACCATTCTTTTATTTGCATTTTACAAACCAGAATCTACCTGAACTTCAGAGTATATGGAGTGTTGCCAGGTTTTGTTTGTTCAAACCAGTTTACATTGCTTATCTGTCTTAATCTTTTAAAGATGATTGTGGTGAAATAATTGCTAAATGTACTAAGCTTTTGAAATGCATTTTTATTTTCAAAATACAATCTATCATGATCAACCAATATTTTATTTGAAGCTGGTTAACTCATGTATCCTGTATCTGCTACACACTAGTTCAAGCAATGGAGATACCATTCATTGCTTTCTGTCTGAAGCTTTTAAAAACATTTTACTTTTCTCAATACGATTCAGAAATGAATTCAAACTTATTTACAAAGCATTTCAGTAAAAAGGAAACTAAAATCCTTATAAGTTTACTTCTAGCTAAATCCAGATTTTATTCTAAAACTCAATGCTCTGTTATGTCTCAAGATTAACTAATACATAATATAAATTATGCAAAACAGTAGCTCACCTACATATGCATATTTCTTTTCCAAGCATCCATATCAATACTTAAGATCATTTCCTTGTTTCCCACTCAGATATTTCTTTTAGATTTTAAACCTTAGTGCATAACAATATATTTAACATGATACAACTAGTCCATCTAACCATAATAGAATTCATTACATGACTGGAAATCTTAGAAACATAAAAATTTTCCTGAATACATGCAGATATAATCAATTTAAGCTCTTATTGAAACTAGCTAGCATGTTCATTCACTCCTCCATAATAGCCATAACTTCATTTTTACTTAGTGCCTGCATTCCCTGAAAGAGCATAAGTGGCTGCCTCATTTTAAAATGAGACACCCCATATGCCATGAGCAAACAAGGGTCAGATCTAAGATCTGGTATGAGTAACATCAATACATTCATGATATTAAGCAACAAAGAATGTAAGAGTACCAACTAGTTATTTAAGCAAATTTCTGCATCCAATTACTTTAACATGGTATAAATAAGTTGATTCTGGTATGATATATATATTCATCTATCATTTTACACTTGCATACATAACCATGCAAACATAATTATCTATTTGCAGCATTTGCATTCACTGGAACCATCATGGTTCCATACCAACCAATCCTAAGAAATATTCATATTCCTATTTCTTCATTTACAGGTTGCATAATTCAATTTAAATTCCTGCCTCATCTGCTATTAAGGAATCACAGGGTCACATTGCAATGAACTAATTCACATCATTGCACAAAGATCTCAGGGCTTAAACAAACCATGTGCCAACTTGCATACTTCAAATATGACAAGCATTCCAGCAGCCTTCTTGGCCTTCCCTTCCCTAGTTTATTTACTAGTGTATTGTCTTAAATCCTATCATCAAATATGCTAAGTGAACATGTCACTGCAAACATGGAAACATCCATAATCTTTCCTAGCATAATTCTCCTCAGAAATAAGCAGACAGTTATTTCCTAAATGGGGTCAATATGTCTTGATCTCAGTAAGATATAAGAATATTTTCAACTGTAAAAGAGGCATGGCATGTTCTTATTATATTGATCTGCAAGCCTTTATGATTGATTCAGATTCAGGATCTGGTTCAATCATAATTTTAGCTTGTGAATTTCTTCCTTTTTTTTGATTTAATTAAGGGCTCAGCACTTAGAAAATTTCTATTGCACCCTTAACATTTTTCTTTTCAAGCCTCAGCACTTATACCATGTATAATGCAGCTCCCAACATTTTTTTGTAAAGTTTCCATGCCATAGATCTATAACAGTTGAGAGTATTCTCTATATAATTTTAAGATTCTGGACTTTAACATTTTTTGAGTAAAAATAAAACAGTATGATACACATCCAAAGACAAATGTCTCAACAAAGCAAAGATCACCAAAAAAAATCATCCATATTAAATCATATCAGATTTAAAATAAGACATCCAAAAAGCATTGATGAAATCATATACATCAAAACCAGAAATATATATAAATGGCAATAAAAAGTGGCTGCCTCATCTCAGGTCTTAATGCCATGAACTCAGTGAGGTTACTCACCTAAATATTTCTTCTTATTAATCCAGAAAATCCTTGTATGAGTGTTTTCTCCTTCCTTCCAATATTATTTTTCTTCCTTTCTTATTTTTGTGCAGCTCGGGGTAAAGATAATTTTACTGGCTGAAACTGCCTATTTATATGCATTTTTCCACTAGGGTTTTGTTAAAACAAAATTCCATTTCTGACCTAACCATCTTCATGCATTTTTCATTCATTTTCCTCCTTAATACCCCGGCCATATTAACCAATTTAAAGGCTGCATTTTCTTTCTTTTACTTTTCAGAAAATGGCCACTCACCTAGTCATGTTAAAAGTGTGACTATCCTATCTTATATTTTAATTATTCCTGAGAATCCCCTTTGCTATTTTTGCCTACACAAGCATATTGACTTGTATCACATTTCATGTCATTTTAATGTTATAGTTTCACTTTCTTATATATATATATACTTTTCAGTACTTAAAAATGTATATTTGTATACATATCTTATCTAGGCTTATTTAATTCCTCTTTAATTTCAGAAACATATGCACCTATATGTATACAGGTTTACAAATCCTTATAACATATATATGTATAATTTTCTTTTCTGGGTTTTAAATAAAATCTGTTTACTGATTTAAAGTAAAACTTACTTTTCTTATTTTCTAAGATGATCCATATAATTCCAGAAATCAAATATCCATGTTGCAAAATCATGTTTGTATTGCTTTTTTAATTCTTGTTTTAAATCCAAGAAATCTGGAGTTCTTCCTTGTGCCATTTCAGTGTGCACGTGCACACATATACTTGCACACTATTTATTCCAAAAATTTCACCATATTTAAATCTAAATATCTCAAAAATTAAATCATTTTACAAAAATGATTTTTCACAAAATTTTGGGGTATTACACGACATTAGGCGGTGGAGCTTGAGGTGGTGAGTCGCACGTCGTGAGGCTGGAGTCTGCTGCCTGGTCGAGGACGAGACAGGCTTTGGATCGTGGAGGGAAGTGCACGGGTTTGGGGTGGAGACGCGAGAGGCCGGTCAAGGCTAGGCTTGTTCGCCGGAGTTGCTGGATTTGGTGTCTCGGGTGGAGGCGGTTGGCTAAAGGTGGTGGAAGAGTCGGAGAGCAAGGTGGAAGATGCGGCATGGGCTGAAGGCAAAAGGGAAGGAGTATCGAAAAGAAGAGGAAGCAAGCATGACAGGGGAACGTGCATTTTACTGGTGAGAGTGGTGGGGAGGAAAACAAAAATAAAGGAGAGTGGGCGATTCAAAAGAGGAGGAGGATGGATGGTTGCAGGCGAAATGCAAATATATAATTTGTATCTTCTTTTGTGTTGGGCGAAGATGAAGTCACAAAACAAGGCGACAGATAGGAAAGTCACAAAACTTTAATATGTAGAATAGAATAAATAAAAGTGAGCAGCTGTTGATTTGAAATTAAATATGGCAAAGTTCACTCAGCTGGAAATATGAGAAGACACCAAAACAAAAGGCACACGCAAAATATGTACGAAAATCTTATGAAAATAAGGGTCTAGCATTGCTTTTCAAATAAATGCAGCAATCACTGAGAAGTTTCACTCGTTTGAAATTTGAAAGGACAAGGAAAAGAAAGAAACGAAATATGTTACCGCTCCGATAACTGTTACGTCGATTTTTACTGCGTAACCGACGTCGAATACAAAAATAAATAGACTGCGGATATCAGCACGACGAGGCGGATATAATGGCATACAAATATCCGCGATCCGATCAAATTTTAAAATTTTGAATTTTCCGCTACCGGAAATGCTGCTAAAATGTCAGAAATAAGATAAACGGAGCAATAGCAGTCCAAATTTGACGAAACGAGAAATGATGTCTCACTCAGAAAATAGTTTATAAATTTATTATATAAAATATTCAGCTTTGGAAAATATTTTATTATCATCAAATATTAACTGATTCAAATTGGAATAGAATTATACCAGAAAATAAACTTCCATATCATCAGATGAAAATTTACCATTTGCTATGTTTAGATAGACGTATTTCAAATATCAAATTTTTATTTCCAAATTCAATTATTTAAAATTTCACAAAAATTCAGTTAATTTCGATATTAAAACCATTAAAATTTACGGGTCGTTACACTCTCCCCCACTCAAAACTTTTCGTCCCCGAAAAGGAAGAAGGTAGGAGAATAGAAACAACCAGAAAGAAAAATAGATTTCAAATATAAAATACTAGATACAACCATTAATTCCAAACTATATAAATTTCCTTTATTTTCAAATTGGTCTATATTCAATTAGTTGATTTTAATTCATTTTCTTTAATCAATCAGATTCATTGTGTTTACATTGGATTAGTTTCATCTCCATATATTTTTATTCAATTTATTTGTTTCCCATTTATTAACAGTTATTATGAAATTTTCACAACCAATTTTTTTTATTTTACTCATTTATTAAATCTAATTGATCAATCATAGTTAATTTCACCTCAACATTCAACTTTAACTATTCAAAATCATATAGATTTCAATTTGAAATAAATTAATATTCAACAATTTGGTTTAATCCATTTTATTCAACTAATAAATAGTCATTCAATTTAAAATTTTATTTTCTTTCATTTTATCAACATTTCTTTCAAACAAATTTATTTTTAACTTAACTCATTTATTTTATCCATTTATTTTTAGCTAAGTTGATTCCACTAAAACTCAAATTCACTATTCTTAAGTTCATATTTATTTGCTTAACTAGCATTCCTTTATTTATTTTATTTATTCCACTTAATATATATTTTGCAACATATATTACGTGTATAAACATCTTATAACCATATTATTCAACAAATAATTTTTTCATTTTATTATCCAATCTTATTATCCAATTTATTATCATTAAATTTCCTTATCAAAATATAATTTTGATAGCCTATTACTTATCATAGTGTATACTATCCAATTACATTCTAATTACATTTAAACTTTTCTAGGTAAGTTATATTAATGTTTCTGAGTGCAATTAACACTACACAATTTTTCTTTTATTTTCAACATTTATATTAAGCCAGAGTTCAGTTTGAACAATTTATTTCTTAAGTTTTCTTCTTGTACAACCCTATTATATCCTACCATTTTAACTTTTTCAACATTTTAGGCAAGTTATATATATTAGAATGCAATTCAGGGTTATACAAATAAGTTTGTTCAAATTCATTATTTCAAGTTGGTTTGATTTCATTGATCATTTTAGATATTCCAATTATTCAAAACTTCACTTTATTTCAATAATTGAAACCATTTTTTAAATAAAAAGTAAGATTCAAATTTTCGGTTTCACTTCAAATTATTTTGAAATGTATATATTAAATCATATTCAAGAATTTCAAATCAAATCCATTTTCCAAACAAAAGTGTAGCAAAGCTACTAAACGGCCTCTCCACTTCGAGACTCGAAAATGAATGCCGATGATGCTGCAGTCATCAGTGAAATTATTTTCCAGCGACAAAACGAAGAGGGTACAAACTTAATTCCTTTGAAATTATCCTTTTGAAACAATTTCCATTCGAAAATACTTCCAAATAATATATATATTAAAACTTTGAAAACCAAAATTTGAGAAGTACCGGGAAATAAATTCTCAAATCCATAATTTAAATTTATTACATTTTCAAATCAAATAAACCCTGTTTATAAAATTTGAACACCTTATAACATAAAACAATAGACAAAATAGTAATGATAATATAGTATTATCATTCCTAACAACCAATTACTTTAGTTATCAAATTTCAGAAAATTCTACTTTTATAGATAAAATACAATCATACAAAATTTACAAATTTTAGAAACAATATTGTGTCAATTTGCTCTGTTCAAGTGTTTAGGAATTCCTATCGATATCGTTAGCTAGACGCATCGATCGAAACCCAAAATTCGAACTTAACAACTCAAACAACACAATATAAAACATTTTATATACATACAAATACACTCCCTCGCTCAATGATTATAGAATAGTTTTCAAAACGGGGATAGAGGTCCTAATTAGAGGAACCCAAATCAAAGAGAATTCAAGCTAAGAAGATAGGCTCGAAAGGGAGATAAGACAATCAAATTACAAAATAGAAAGATGGATATACTAAGGTTAATCGCGGGTGACCTTAACCGGGCCAACCGAGACTTCAGAAATAAGATTGATGAAGAATTCTGATGCAAATCGGCATCCGATCACAAGAGAATTACCCTGGTCGTCTATTAAAGAACATTCGGGCATAGCAAGAGATGGTAGCATCTAAACTGATGATACAAAAATCTTCGGTGAATGAAAGACTGCTGTACAGGAATTGACCCCTTTACAAATCATTCAGTGGAGCTATGGGATGCTCCAAAATCAAGGAAACATGATTAGGGAGAAACAAGGATGGATTTCAGAACAAAGGGGAGGGTTCCAGAGTTCGAAAGAAATCTGAATCAAGGAGGAAGAAATACAAGCTCGAACGAAGGTGATTCTATAATTAAATTTACTCTATATGCTAAGTTTTGCCTAAACTAGAGCTCTGATACCACTTGTAACGACCTGGTATTTTCAACCATTCGCATCCGCACATGTCGGACTTGAATTGCTCAAAATATCAGATTGTAAATATATATTTGGCAAACTCATCATATACAGTAAATAATAATCACAGATCACAAACACAGAGTAATATAACAATAATGCAGCGGAAACAAAAGAATAGTAGTTCATGAGGCTACTATATATAACAGAGTTAAACAAGATACAACAGAAGTCTCGAATACAAAGATATCTCAATACAAAAGTCAAATACAAGATCTGAATACATCATTGGAATCAACTGAATAACAAATAGTAGAATCGATAGATAGCTGGATCTCCAAGCGAAGCTCCAACTCCAAAGGTGAGTCTCTAATACTGGTACACTCAGTCTGACCCGAGCGTAAAGAAATACAAAACACTCGAGTCAGGATTAACATTCTTATATCAATAAATCCAACTCAAGTGAAATATCAACTGAAATACAAGTAACTCAAAGGATGTTTGGGATAACCATCCTCTAAGGATCCGTTAAACTATCTACTATGTAGTAGTGTACGCTAAGTAGATAATGTCTAATCAGTAAAGTACGATATCAAAATAGCGTTAAGTCATGGCCCATTCCACCCTTAACACATTTTTACCATGTCATAGTCTATACAGCACCGTAAGCCCCACCGTAAACTAGTGGTTATCAGAGGGTACCCCATAGGTATAACACAAAACAAATCGTAGTGGTTGCTAATAGGATAATCAGTATGACAAGGTACATGAGGCGATACCAACTAGGATACTAGTAGTTGCGTGATCCGGACTGATGTTGAGCATAGCAGCTACTACGTCAACACCGCGAAACAACACTCCCAAATCATAGGGTGCACCCAAATCGAATCACAAAAGTAATAGATATGTTATCGAAGAAGTGTGTCCGCTAGAGGTGGCGAACCTCAATGGCCCGGCACGGCTCCTGTTTTAGTCATGTCAGAGGTCATCCAAAATCGTTCTCTTTCTTCAGTCAACGCGTTCATCAAACCATCCACTTCGTTCTGGATCAACACTCCGCGTATATTAGTTATTAAAGTGGTTTCGGTATCGACAGAGAGTATGTCCATATCCGATCCCGGTCTCTTTAGTAACTACGTATTATTACACCGATGGTCATTTAATAAACTTTCAAAATATTTATATTTCCAAACCGACATATCATTACCATTTCAGAACCATATCAATACGATATCACTTTCACTTCAAATAAATCCATTTCCAAAATCATATCACTTTCCAAAGTTATAACGCTTCCGAAATCATAGTCTTTTTTAAAAAAATCAAAACATTTTGGAAATCACAGCTTTGAAATCATAGCATTTTGGAAATCATGGCATTTTGGAAAACATAACACTTTGAAATTATAGCATTTTGGAAATCATAACACTTTTCTTTTAACGGTTTAGATATTAAAATTAGTATCTATAATAAAATAGTTTATAAATAAAATAATTTATATTAAAATGATTTATATTAAAATAGTTTATAATAAATAATTTATAAAGTAGAATATCAATAGTTTAAATATAATTTAAAATTACTTTATAAAATAAAATAGTTTCCTCAAATTTCACAAATCGATTCAAATTAACTCGAATTCCAAAATTTTAATTTAATCAAATCTCAAATCATCAATTTCAATTCTATTCAGTTTCTAAATAACCATTCCAATCTATCGATTTCAAATTCATATTTAGACCATAAAATAAGCCATTTCAATTTCAATATATTTCAAAGCTTTAAATATTCAACACTTCAATAACATCTAATACAACTTCAATTCACAAATTTTAAATAAACAAAATATCCCATTTAAATTTATATAAATTTGAAATATACATTAAAGTCACTTTTAATCAAATTCAAGTTAAAACATATCTTTAGAATTTCAAATTTAATAAATTTCAAATCAAACTTATTTAAGTATAATTTCTTAAATAAATATAATTTCAAATAAATTTCAAATCATTATAAACTCTATATTTGAAAATATAGATATTAAATAAATACTTAAACATATTATTTATCAACTTTATTAAATCAACTTCAATGAATCTTTAAAATCAATATTTATCAAAACCATATATTTCTTTTCAAAACCATAGAAATCATGTTCAAAATATTTATATATAGACTAACGGTGTCTGTATAAAATTTTCTACCCTATGGTCAAGTGGTACGGATATTTATCATTTCAATCCGCAATTTAAATATATACGGGTGTATATCTTTCCAACCCGCAGTCCCAAATTCAAATAAATTGAAAATCGCTTGGGTTTATCATTTCAACCCATAACGATTTTCTCATATTCTACAGATCGTTCGGGTATGTATCATTTCAACCCATAGTGAATTATATACTAACAGGGAACTTGTAGAGTGATAACAGATATGATAATAATATAACAACGGTAACATGCATATATCATCAGTATAAATAACAAATAAGGTGTCAGATGTCACAGGTGAACAGATACAGATGATGGCATATATATCAATATATATAACAGATAATGGTGTCAGGTGTCACAGGTGAACAGATACAGATGATGGCATATATCAATATATATAACAGATAATGGTGTCAGGTGTCACAGGTGAACAAATACAGATGATGGCATAGATATAGCAAGATAAATAACTAACAGCAGCATATTTCAATTGTCGTTTCAATTGAAATCAAATTTAATAAATATAAGAACGTTAATCGTGAGTGATTGCTCACCTTTCGAGGCTAGATAGGATAGACAATAAGATGAATTACGAATCCAAGCACGGATCTTAAAACAAGGCAAGATTGAACTCGAATCGACGAACGAAGCTGATAAATGGGAATTGATGCTCAGAACTGGATCGAAGGAGACAAAGATATAAGTGAATTGATATAGATATAACATATAAAATTGTATATATACACAAAATCATATTCTCATTTCACACATGTCAATATATATATATAAAATAAATTTTTTGTATCCGTACATTTGAACTTATCAATCTAACATATATAATTTTTTTATAACTTATAAATTATATAACTCAGAAAATATATATATACTATACCACAATAGATCAACTTATAATCCATACTTAATATATATATAACAAACAACTTCCCTATAGCATATACCGTATATATACAATATAATTTATAAACCTGTACACCACATTCCCACGTAACATACAAACTACCCATTTTAAACTAATATAACTTACATTTATGCAAGAACCGACTCTCATATACAAATATGTGACCTATATATATAATGTATACAATACTTTTAAACAATGAATATATTGCTTCTATAATGTAATATATATACTGTAAAAACAAAAATGGATCAAACACTAAACCCAATATATATCTTACTTTATTTTTGACTTAGGATACAACATCATATACAAATATTTATATAAAATATACAACAGCATGTAAATATGTACAACAAGCTCTACACTATATACTTATGCGAATGAACATACCAAAAACATATAAAAGTTGCCAACCAAAATATTGAAAATATATAACCCATTTATATAAATATATATATCGGTTACCCAGGTCATCTATTAACTCGATGTATGTGTCGCCTTATTAATGCTCAAGCAGTTACCCAATCATATATTTATAACAAATCTTTTAGTTTATATAACTTATATATTAACATCTAGACTAATATATATAAATACTCTAAATATATACACGATGAACAGCTAGTACAACTACACTGATATATAATAACTATATACTGCTCTATAAACCTATGAACATATAATACTATATAATATCTGTAAGCCAGTATAAATCTATGTTCATATAATCAGTATGTCCTCATATGTAGAAATGTTCAAAATATCTACAAAATGTATATATTAACAACTCTATATGCACATTTCCAAGTATCCATAAAATAAAATTTTACATATTATATACTCTGTAACTAACAATAGTAGACTTGTGTAACAGTTATATATAATAACTCTTTGGTAACAATATAAAGCTTATACGTATACATAGTAACTCAAACAATGCAACCAACATATAGCATACCGATATATTGGAATATATATATATATTTACTTACAAATTGCAAACGAAAAGGCTGTTGATGGAGATGTTGTGCCGACATTAGGCGGTGGAGCTTGAGGTGGTGAGTCGCACGTCGTGAGGCCGGAGTCTGCTGCCTGGTCGAGGACGAGACAGGCTTTGGATCGTGGAGGGAAGTGCACGGGTTTGGGGTGGAGACGCGAGAGGCCGGTCAAGGCTGGGCTTGTTCGCCGGAGTTGTTGGATTTGGTGTCTCGGGTGGAGGCGGTTGGCTAAAGGTGGTGGAAGAGTCGGAGAGCAAGGTGGAAGATGCGGCATGGGCTGAAGGCAAAAGGGAAGGAGTATCGAAAAGAAGAGGAAGCAAGCATGACAGGGGAACGTGCATTTAACTGGTGAGAGTGGTGGGGAGGAAAACAAAAATAAAGGAGAGTGGGCGATTCGAAAGAGGAGGAGGATGGATGGTTGCAGGCGAAATGCAAATATATAATTTGTATCTTCTTTTGTGTTGGGCGAAGATTTAGTCACAAAACAAGGCGATAGATAGGAAAGTCACAAAACTTTAATATGTAGAATAGAATAAATAAAAGTGGGCAGCTGTTGATTTGAAATTAAATATGGCAAAGTTCACTCAGCTGGAAATATGAGAAGACACCAAAACAAAAGGCACACGCAAAATATATACGAAAATCTTATGAAAAGAAGGGTCTAGCATTGCTTTTCAAATAAATGCAGCAATCACTGAGAAGTTTCACTCGTTTGAAATTTGAAAGGACAAGGAAAAGAAAGAAACAAAATATGTTACCGCTCCGAAAACTGTTACATCGATTTTCACTGCGTAACCAACGTCGAATACAGAAATAAATAGACTGCGGATATCAGCACGACGAGGCGGATATAATGGCATACAAATATCCGCGATCCGATCAAATTTTAAAATTTTGAATTTTCCGCTACCGGAAATGCTGCTAAAATGTCAGAAATAAGATAAACGGAGCAATAGCAGTCCAAATTTGACGAAACGAGAAATGACGTCTCACTCAGAAAATAGTTTACAAATTTATTATATAAAATATTCAGCTTTGGAAAATATTTTATTATCATCAAATATTAACTGATTCAAATTGGAATAGAATTATACCAGAAAATAAACTTCCATATCATCAGATGAAAATTTACCATTTGCTATGTTTAGATAGACGTATTTCAAATATCAAATTTTTATTTCCAAATTCAATTATTTAAAATTTCACAAAAATTCAGTTAATTTCGATATTAAAACCATTAAAATTTACGGGTCGTTACAGGTTCCATCCCAATTCAACAGCAAACATACTTCATCGTCGCTCTACAATTAATCAACCGAAAATTAAATCAATTACTGGATTAAAAAATTAAAATATAAATTTCATTTATTGAGTAATATAAATATTATTTTTACCGAATCAGGTGAGTTCCTTCTCGAACTTTCTTTACCCTGCAGCGAAGCACGAATATAAATTAATATTTTACGAATATAAATTAATTTCCAAATATTTACCTTCTGGTCCATCAAAGTCTGTATCATTCCCTTCAATTCTGCTATTTCCTCTCGGCACCGAGACACTTGTTTATCTTTGGACTGGGCCAAAGCTAGCTTGGTTAAAGTGCAACCCCTACCCAATGCCCTTAACCGTCCCGGTTTATCTTGTCCCAGTACATGTACAAGAGCAACTTTTTCAATATCATTCTGTGTCGAGCCGGATTGGGATAGGCTACCATATTTTTTGATCTCCTCCTATATAAATAAATACACATAGATCATGTACAATGGTAAAAATATCATAGTTTAAAAAAAATATACCAATAAAATTAAAAACAATTTTACAATAGTATTCGCAGCTTCCATGTTCACTGGTTCACCAATTTTTTTAATGTGAGATCTAATCCACACATCAGCTCTACTTATGGACGATGGATCTACAATTTCTTTTTTCTAAAAATAGAATAACATTAAATTAATAAACTGACAGGTATAAAATAATGTTAAATAATGCTATAGTTAATTAACTTACCATGTCTTCGGTCTTTCTAGCCATTCCCCTACGACCGGTTGTATGCGGAAGTTGTGTGTACCTAAGGGTTGAATATTTCTCGCTTTTTTGCTGAAAATATTTAAAGATGCTAGAATTTAACAACCAAAATCATAAAAAGAAAAACTATCTAATATTTATAATACATGGTAAATATGTATGGTGAGGATTGCAATTTATTTGAAAATCAATTCATCATGGTCATATACTTATTTGGTATTATTAATTCTGGATAACTCAGTGACATATACAGCATTCCATATCTACTAATAATATTTATAGATTGAACTAACTTGCAAAGTGTTTTTTTTACTTCATTTAAAATGTTCCTGTGCTTGTCATAATGCATTTGTATTTTGTACTGTCATAGGTTCCTGCAGCTAATACCTAAACAGGAACCCTCAGCATCCACCAACACTTGGACTTCACTTCTAAAGAAATTTATCGATTGCTAACTATGTAGATGGATTTGCATAAACATGCCAGACGAGTTCAGTAGGAATGATTTACCTTAAACTCCGGACTTGTTTTCGCCTTCACAAACTTCTTCCAATCGGTTATGCTTTTTATGTTCGTAGGTTTCAGTTTAAGTCTTTCCTCATCGTTCTCCGCTTTTTGCAAATTTCGAACCAATTTGCTTTTTGACGATCTCCAAAGTACTCCCATTTGTTGAAATATAGCTTTTCTTTGCCATTCCTCTTCCAATTTAAATCTAATCTGCAACAATACATCAAAACATGATATTAGTAAAATTTATTTAATTTAAATACGACAGATTTAATTAAATCTGGAAGGTTTTCTGAAGTTATTAGAGGGCAATTTCAATTTATAATTGGCAAGAACTATTTTTCAATTTATCCATAAGTTATTAGTTGGCAATTTCAATTTATAATTGGCAAGACCATGCAATATTAGAAGTCATTTTCAAAACATATTAGACTCAGAATGTTAAATAATAGATGCCTGCTTCATACCAGAACCGACTGCCACAAAACTTCTTTTAAGTCATCACTAATATTCCTCCAATCATCAATGGTGTATGGAACCTTCTCCCGCACAAGCGGTCCAAGAAAAGAGGATAAATATACCGACCCTTGCCCTACTGGTATACCTAGATCATTGAACTCAACTTCAATTCGATCCTGACTGCATGACGGGAGTCTTTTTGCTTTTGCTGGACCTCTACCGCCTCTTTTCCGAGATGTACTTCCGATTTCAGCTTCACTTTGTTTCCCAATTTCTAGCTCGGCATCAGCAGTTTGTTCAGGACGGGTTTCATTTTCTGAGCGGAGTCCTTCATTTGGGTCAGAGGGGATATCATCTAGTGGTTGTTCGTCTTCTTCATTGTGAACAGTGGCTTGCTTCTTAGCATTGTTTGGTTGTTCTTCTATTTCATTTATACTAGCTGGAACTTTACGTTTTCGCTTTGACTGTTTGTTCTTAGCTTTGACTGTTTGTTCTTCAGCCTTTCTCTACAAGCGGGTACGTACAGATGTTGTAGACATATTTTTCTGCAAGTGACAGAAAACACAGTATAAACCAATAAGCACATGTAAACAATAAGCAGCGATAAATATTAACAAACAACACTTAAATATCATCAACATGTAGCTGAAAAGAGATGTGGCAGTTTGCAAACCAAACAAGCAGGCCTAAAAGCCTTGAGATGATGAACAGATTTGTAATTTTATGAGAAAATGTACATGTAATGCAAACAGAATTGATAAGAACACTACTCATTATCAAGCAATATATGCAAACAGAATTGATAAGAACATATAATGCTTTGTCTATGGAAGTATACAAAGATCAAAACACAAAGAACAAAAATTGAATGGTACATGCATTTGCAATGGATTAGAAAATTAAATGGTGCAAACTAACAGCCATTCGCAACATTAAAAAAAACAAAGCATTAGTGCAGCAAATGAACAACAATCACTAAAGAAAATCAATACAAGTTCAATGAAATTTCCAAATAGCCCGGATTTAATATATAAGTTCAACCATCACTAAAGCAAATGAACAACTATGCTCAAGTAGAACATATAATCTACTCAATTATGCCCTCGCAATCCTCTCTAACATAGCAAACATCTTTATCATCCGCTTCAGTTATTTCATCTTCCACCACTTGAATATCTTCCTCGATGCAATCGTGCTCCTCTATATCATTAAAACTTCTTGATGGTGCTTTCATTACAACGTACCAATTAGAAACATCGTTCTCTCTTGAATAAAATACTTGTTTTGCTTGAGATGCAAGTATGTATGGGTCTCGTGAAAATGATGCTTGATGTAAATTAACAAGAGTGAACCCATCATCATCAACTTTTACTCCATTTCCTTTATACGTCCAACGACACTTGAAAACTGGAATATAAAACAAATAATAATCTAATAAAATTATATCTGTCAGTATTCCATAATAAGTGACCACATCAACCACCTGGGACATATCTTTAGCACTTTCTCTACACATAGTAGTTGCATCAAAAGTCACCCCACAATTCTGAGTTTCTCACCCTAAGTCTTTTACATGAAAATGTTGCTCGTTGATGATATATCCTTTGAAAGACATGGCATCATCCTTTGGACCATAAGCAATCCATTTTAACATGTCATTATGATCCTTGGAGGTAATAGGTATCTACAACAATTTCATTTAGCATGTAAATTTATATAGTAATATTGATAGTTGAATGAGAATATATTTGAAATCTAACTAACCTTCCTTTTAATCCAATCGACAAAACTTTTTGTATGTGTTTCCCAAAGTAAGGTCGCATTTTTTGTCATGCGTTGGTCTGAATTTTCTAATTCCTCCAAATGCAAACTAGTATTGAACAATTGATTATAAGTTATATATATCATTGCGAACACATCAAAATATTTAAAACAATCTAACATAAACTTACTCTATAAACGGTTCCACCACGGCCATATTCATTAACACAGCTAAATGAGCACTTTCTTTCTCATTAACTGGCAATTTAATTGTCTTCGATACTGAAATTGGACGTCCCTCTAATATTCTACTACTTTCATAATCTTCATTTCGAGCTCCTTTCTCCTCTATATGTCCTGATTTCTTCAAAAATTCATTGAAAAACAACATGCATTCTATTGCAAGATACGATTCTGCAATACATCCCTCTGGTCGTGCATAGTTTCTTACATAATCTTTGAGTGTCTTCATATATCTTTCGAATGGGTACATCCATCGAAAATGAATAGGTCCACACATTTGTGCTTCTTTTCCAAGATGAATGGATAAATGTATCATTATATCAAAGAAAGATGGTGGAAAAAAAATTTCAAACTCACATAAAACGTCAATAATTTCAACATTGATTTGTTCTACCTTCTCTCTATTAAGAACACGTTGACATAATTTGTTGAAAAAAGAACATAAGCGAATTATCGCTTTTCTTGCCTTCTTTGCCATGAACCCTCTTGATGCTACTGGCAATAAATGTTGCATTAATACATGGTAATCATGTGACTTCAATCCACTAATTTTGCAATCCAACAACGAAATCCGATTTTTTAAATTTGAACAGTAGCCATCCGGTCCTTTGAAATCATAGTCTTTTGCAAAATATTTTTCTCTCGGATTTTGACAACATATATGGAGCCGGTGGAAGATATGTTTTGTTCCCACGAGGTTGTGTATGAAGCTCACTTCGAATTCCCCAATCCTCTAAATCCTTTCTACAGTTGGTTCCATCTTTGGATTTATTTCCATGCAACATTGTGCCCAATAGGCTTTCACCAATGTTCTTCTCCACATGCATCACATCTAAATTATGACGTAATGGAAGTTCCTATGAAAACCAAAACAATAATGCATTATTGGATTTTTCTTGTATTAAAACAATGAAAAATAAATAAATTAACCACTAACCTCCCAATAAGGCAAATCAAAGAAAATTGATCATTTTTTCCACCTTGATAGCTCTACTTCTGTAGAACTGTTAGTATCATCATATTCATCTTCTTTATCATAGACATGCTTTCTCTTCTTACTTTTGTCCTCTATTCCTTTTCCAAAATCATTTGGATAATCCTTCAATAATGCATAGATGTTTCTCCCAGAAAGCATTCTAGGAGCACCATCTGTCTCTATGGTATTATCAAACAATGCCTTTTGTTTCCTCCGTGAATCTGAAGGAGGTAGAAATCTTCTATGACCCATGTAGGCGAACTTTCGACTATGTTTCAACCAACGAGAATGGGTATTGACACCACATAATGGGCAAGCTTTTTGCCCTTTCACACGACATCCATCAAGATTTCCATAAGCCGAAAAATCATTAATCGTCCATAACAAAATTGCATTCAGTTTAAATGAAGTTTTACTAAATGCATCATAAGCAGTAACTCCATTAGACCACAAGTGATGCAAGTCTTCCACCAAAGGCGCCAAATATACATCAATATCATTCCCGGGTTGCTTCGGGCCTGGAATAAGTAAAGTTAACATAATATTTTCTTTCTTCATACACAACATAGGCGAGAGATTGTATGTCACAAGCATTACCGGCCAGCAACTATATTTCGAACTCAACATGGAAAATGGATTGAATCCATCTGTAGCAAGACCAAGCTTAAGATTGCGTGGATCAGATGAAAAAGATTTATACTTTTCATCCACCATTTTCAATGTCATAGAATCCACGGGATGACGCATTTTTCCATTATTACTTTTATTATTAAAATGCCATCTTAATTCTTCAGCCATCTTTTGTGATCTATACATTCGTCTAAACCTCGGAATGATTGGGAAATATCTCAATACTTTAACTGGAACACCTTGTATAACCTCTTCAGTATCTTGATTTTTCTTCCATCTCGAGGAACCACATTTTGGACAACTTTCTAAATTTTTGTATTCTTTTCTGAAAAGGCAACAATCATTCTCACAAGCATGTATCTTTTCAAAACCCATGTCGAATGCTTTAAGAAATTTCTTGACTTCATATAAGGTTTTGGGAAGCACGTTATCCTTCGGCAGAAATAGATGTTGCACAGCTAAAAGCTTATCAAAACCACTATCGGACAAGCCAGTCTCGCATTTAAGATTATACAAGACGGTGATGGAAGATAATTTTGTGTGATCTGTGCAACCAGGATATAATGGAGTTTCTACATCTTCCAAGTTCTGACTAACTCATTCTCTTTTCTTCGAGAATCAACATCGTCTTTATCATCGTCAAAAAAATCTTGATTCAAAAAATCTTCATCTTCATAGTGAATCATCTTGAATAGTTCATATACGTCAAACGTATTTGTTTTATTCTCTACATTTATCTCTTCACCATGGTTAAACCATACACCGTCAATTTATTTAGGATCCATTCCTTTTATAATTAAATGTTCAACGATGATTTGGTCATCATGACGACTAAGATTCCGACAATCCTTGCAAGAGCATAAAAAATTTTCTACACTTCTTACATTCCTCTTTGCAGCATGCACGAAATTCATTGCTCCTTGTCGGTATTCTATACTAGTTCTATGAAAAAAGTAAAAAAAAAGTGAGCTTTAGTATTAGATTATATGTTCTAATTCTCAAAATACATATTAAGTTAATCATGGTTTTATCACCTGTTTAAAAAAACCCAGCCTTTTTCTATTATCGACATTTGAAGGCAAATAAGTTTCCAATCTTTGACGTATAAATTGGTTATCTGTTGTAATCAAAAAAATAACTAGACGTTGAAGTACAAATACTTGTAGCACTACTGCATATAACCATGGTGGTTTTGTAGACAAAGGCAAAGAATACTTTTCCAAAAATATAAATTTTACACTTATATTTTGCATTTAACCACAGATTTACATGTATTTATAATTAAACCATGCATGAATTCAAAGCCTAAGTCTAGCAAATTATAGAATTACTGCATATAAATTCAAAGCCTCAGAATGTACAAACCAACAGTTTCCTCTTACCAAACCAACAGTCAACTTCACCGCCTCCTTTTCACTACCTCACATCCACACAACTGACATATTTCCAGTGCCTGCCACTACACAAAAGACTATTTATGCTCCAACATTTACCACTCTCAACCATCGAGCCAGCCAATACCCAATCGCAAACAAACCCGCGACCTCCATCAATGCTACTTGAACCCACCAAATTCCCGAAACACGCAACCTCAACCTCCTCTCAGCAAACAACCATTGATTCACTGAACCACTTCAACAGAACATTCATATACTCAAAGAAATCAAAGCAGATATCCCAACAGATCATTGCAATTAGGGTTAAATCAACCATTTCAGTAATAGTTTAGGAAAAAATACGAAAATAAGATGCATTCAAATTCATATAAAATCCAAATAGAATCACAAAGTCGATTTAAAAGATTCATACCTAAATATACCTAATCGATTTAAAAGATTCATACCTAAATATACCTAGATCTGCTGGCTGCCGCGACTCGATGCTGAGTAAGGGGGAAACAACGGAGTTGACGATGATACTTGAGTGCGATGAAAATTTAACACGATTAAAAGGGGAAAAAAATTTCTGAAGAAGAAAGAAAATTAGGGACGAGAATTTTGTTAAGTACGAGAGTAAAATGATAGGTTACGTTTATTTAGTTCGCGCGGACTCTTTTTTTTAGAAGCGGGAAACGTGAATTATTTTTTGCCACGTTTATATTATTTGGTAATCTATTTTTTGTTGCATTTACAATAAAACGCCACCGATTTTTGCAACTATAAATGGTTTTTCTTGTAGTGTACTAAAAAAGGTCGCAAACGGCATTTTGAACTCAATGGAAGTGGTCTCGAGTCCCAATTCGACTGTTTGCAAAAAGTAGGTTTTCGGACTAAAATCCGATTAACGATGCTATATTTAAATAAAATATTTAAATATACAATCGTAAAATATGCGGGTTGTTACACAAACCATGAAACTTGATTAAAGGATGCTTTCAAGCAAGTGAAAAACTTAAACAGTTTCAAATAAATCAAAACAATAATTCAAAATCCGAACTATGAAAGTTTGAGAAATTGAAATTCACTGTAAAATAAAAAAGAGAGAAGAAAAATAAAAAAGTAAGACGATAAAAACTTACTTTAGATCTAAATTTTTGATTGTTGGAAATAAAGCTTATTTAAGAGTTTGAGAACTTTGATTTTTCTCGAAGTTAATTTTGGTTTCAGGTAAATGAAAGTGGAGAAGAGGAGAACGTGGTTTATAAGAAAAGTCAGCAAAGGTAGTAGACCACCCGATCAAATTTAAATGAACGGCCTAGATTCACGCTGGAATATGAAAAGGCGTGAAACATTGAGGGTTTCAAGATGATTGACTTGGAAAGTCAAAGGCATCCCTTCGTGAGGGGGGGGGGGCAAATGTTACTACCAAATACCCTTTAGACCTTATTGAAACGTGATTGAGTAGAAGACAAAGAAGAACAAGAGAAAGTAGCTCCAGCAAGACCTTTCGAAGGAGTCGAAAGGATGCTATAACCAAAGACTAGAAGTATAACAACCTTTTGAAGGGGTCGAAAGGGTCGAAAGAACCCTTCCACTTTAATGATATCCTTTTGAAGCAAGCGCTTCCGCATTCATAAAGACCTTTCGAATGAGTTAAAGAAACACCTTTCGAAGACAGTGAATGACAACTCTTCATATGTGTGCCATATCTTTCAAAACCAAAGGTTTCACCTTCATTCAAACCGCTCAGAAACTTGCCTTGGTCAGAACAACCCTTTCAAAAGCATAAGCAAGCCTTTCGAACCGGTCGAAGCCTGTAACATCCGGGGAAAGTTCCGCATCACAAGCATACATTCGGAAGTTACTAACAGCGTTGGAACCATCATCATGTCAACACCTTCAAAACACCTGGAAACTGCCTATCGATAGAGTCGAAAGCTTCTACCTTTATTCCTTGTGACAACAAACCAACATAAAGAAGAAAAGGCGCAATAACCCCTTTCGACGAAGATGGAGGCATTCAAACCCATTTGAAAGCGTTGCAAAGGGGCGCGCAAGTGTCAAAGAAGTCGAAAGGCATCAGAAGCCTCCTTCCGACCAGGTCGAAAGCACTGGGTCGAAAGGTGCCTACCTGCATTTATAAATAAGACCCAAGCCGCCTGTTTTAGAGGATCGAAATTTATTGATTCTAGACTTGTGTTTTCTTAATTTTGCAAAATTGTAAACCCTAATTTGTAAATCAAATTTGGGAAAATTGTTCAACTCAATCATTTTTGGATTAACAAAGGGAAGATTTCGATATTTTTGATTATAAAGTTGTATGAAGGCCTTTTACTGGATTTAACTATATTTTACAAGTATCGACCTCATCGAAAGACTCCTTCTGAGTGAGTCGAAACCCTAACCTTTCCAAGTAATCCAAAACCTTAACTACAAACCACCATTCACTAAACACTCAACTTCAAGTTAGTCGAAACCTTAACCCAAGCTGGTTTACGTTAGATTCCAAAACCTAACCTAAGTCACTAACTAATATAGCTTTTGGAAAGGTCGAAGCCTACCTAGCCAAACCTTACCCTTGAATCCTTAGGGCCATCCTTTAGCGTTCCACAACTGTTTCGAAAGGATGGTTTTGAAGGGATAATCAAACTACTTCAATCGGTTCGATAGACCAAAAAGAAGGGAACTTAAGTGTTTCAATTGGGTCGAAAGGTCAATAAGAAAAGTTTCCACAAAAGAAACCTATTCAAAAGGTTGGATCAAAGGGAATACCCATGTCCTATCTACCTCAACTTAACCAAGAGAAGTTAAATAGAACTAACATTTTCCTTAAAATCAACTTTAGGTGTTGACTGGTTTTCTTGTTAACAGACTTTAAAGTACATTTTCAGAATTAAAATGTAATTCATATTAATGAGGTAATTAATTACTTATTAATTCTCTTTAATGCTAATAGATTATTTAATTAATATGTAATCAGTTAATTGATTTTATTTATTTCCTTTTATTGTTAACATTTCAGATGAAGACTCCTTGAGGTAACATTGAACATGAAGTGTTCTATAAGTAAATGAGTATAAATCAAAGTAAAATTATTCATTATGGTTATAAGTGAACTATTTTTAAACAGTAAGGATCATATCAAATATTATTACATGCAATAAATAAAAGAAATTAATTTCTTTTAATTTTGATTAATTTATATTCAAAATTATTTGAGAATTGTAGTGTAATCCAATTTAATGAGAATTTTTTTTTTGAAAATGGGTTCATTTAATGAATAACTAAATATCCTTGAAGTATGCACATAAATACAAATACAACAAATACTCTTATATACTACACCTTGCAAACAAGATCCCTTTTATCCTCCAAAATCTACCGAGTCCGGCCCATTAACATTAAAAACCTAAAACCTAAACAAACTGAAACCTAAAAAGTAGCTGCACTATCCTGGATTGAAAAGTAGTCAAGCTTACAAGAAAGGAGCTTTGCTCGTTATCCAGCATTCAAAGATTCCCAAGCGAAAATACTTGAGTTTCTCTTTAGCCTAATGTAGTGGATCTTTAATAAACGCTGTTGTTGAAGCCAAGTCTCGACGTCATCTTTTATGATGGTAAGAGGATCAACCAGTGGCTGCAACTCAAATCGACGACACCTGTCATTCCAAAGGTAAGTACTAAAAATATCACTAAGAGAGTGGTTCTTCTTATGTTGCTTACATAAAGCACAGTCTGAATCATGTGAACATGGTATAAGTCGATCTGTGTACGGTAGACTATCTAAATAATTTTCCTACAAACCCACGGAAGAGAGTATGTGGATATCTAGGAGTTTGAATGCATGGTAGGTAGCATTCATGCCTATATGATCCATGACACATGACTCATGTAATATTCACAGAACTCCTTGTTCGTCTTTTAGGAGGAGTTGTAGTTGCTTTAGGAATATTTTTGCCATGCTTCTGAACATATGCAGGATTTGCAGTGATCATATTGGTAACATCTATTTTTTCTGTTGTGTTTGGAATGTCTTGAATTTTTCTTGCTACATTTTCTATAAAGTGGTGATGGGAGTCGCCAAAAAGGTCGTATGCGGTATCAAAATCCTCTAAATTAGAACTTTCACTATTTACATTCAATAATCAAACGATCTTGTTCTAAGACATTAGACTCTCATATGCAGGTACTACTGGTGGATCCAGAACTAGTTCTAAATTGATCTTTAGAATTGACGCGGTTAACACTATAGGATTGTCTTCTTTTTGCAAGTAATCAAAAGGATTGTGCAATGGAATTTCAATAGCTCACTTAGTGTTTTTGGATTGTTGTATTAGTTCCTTGCTTTTATTCCTAAATGTATTTACATTCTGTTGAGGAACTTCTATGTTAGCTATACGTATATGGTCTGTTGCAATTTTTTCTGATGAACCTGCCTCGACGGATCTATTGGATGTAGTCACTTTGTTTTTACCTTTATCGAATGTGGTTTGATATTCATTCCTTACTGTACTATGTTGTTGTGCTGTTGTAAATTCATTTTGTACCTTCTGTGTAGAAGTAGATGTGGAATCCCATAGGTCTGTTGTGTACCTTTTGTATGTTCTTCTTGTTTGATTGCTTGATGTGTACTTGTTGTGTGCTACTTCTGTTGCCAAGTTTTTCGAGAAAAAGTGGTACAATTTCTGGTGTTGTGACCAAAGACGTTGCAATTTTCATATAGTATTGGTTTGTACTCATATGATACATGAATGTCTAACCCCTTCCCATTATTGTTTATGCCATGTACTATTTGAGGATATGTAAAGTTAACATCACTTTCAAGTAGAATTCTTGCATATTTCAGTCGGGTCTCCTTTGTTGTGTTCGTATCCATTCGAATAGGCTTGTCAAGTGTAGATGCAATTATGCTTATTGTGTCTTTGTTCCACATCTCTAAACTCAAATCATGTAGTTTAATCCAAATTGGAATAGAAGAAAAATAATACCTAGTGAGCTTCATTCCATGCTTCCACTGTTTAATTATAATTATCTTAGAGTTGAAAGTGTAATGCCCGACCTTAATTATGTGACTAATATCCTCTTCTTTCTCAAATCAGGTTATAATAAAACCGCTCGGTTTGTAGTAAACATCAAACGTTCTAGAGGGTTCCATACTTTTCCCACATAATCTACGAATTGTTTATACAAAGATAGACTACCAAGAACATATACTACCAATGAATTCTTCCATTTATCCATTGCAATATGATCATTGTTTTCTATAATGAAAAACAAGGATTTATCATTTTCCAGTAGCGGTTGAAAAAACCGCAAATCAACATCAGTCGAATCTTCCTCCTGAGATGATGACCCTCTAACCGCCTCTGCCCAGGACTTCGTCCAAGTAGTCCGTGGTGGTTTACTAGAAGTGGTCTGCTAGAATTAATAATAAATCTCTTTAACTCGAATAATTATTGAATTTATATGTAATCAATTAACTCTTTTTATTTAGTTCCTTTTATTAGCCATAACAACGTTTCACATACATAACTCAATGCAGAAACATATAACAAGAAGTCTTTTGTAAATTTAACAAATGTTTCCTCGATATGAGAAATATATTTAGAAAGAAAAATAGTAGCATAGGAGCCCATTATAAAATCAGTTTACTATTTTATAAGTACTTTACTTGCATTCAATAAGATTAGTAATGAATTCAAAATTTTAAGAATAAATATAGTTATAAATAATTTCTTCACCAGAAACTTGCCAAACTAATTTTAGGGTATCATTTGGTTATACTTTAAGGGCAATACCATATTTTTGACTTATTTTCTTATGTTTGAAGGGGAATATTATTTATTTAATATATCTTAAAATGCAATTATAATTTTTGTCTTATGTGTATAACTGTCGTATTGGGTTGTAAATATTATATTTTGGTTATGTTGGATGAAAAAACAAAAATATTACAAGCATTTATAATGACATATGATTGAATAATATTTTAGTGCCTAGCTTTATTGATTATATTTTCTTCTATCATTTGGTCTTATAGTTATTTTCTATGTGATGTCATCTAAAGTATTTTATGCACATCCACAAGTATTTCTCATGGTTATTATTATTTTGCTTTGAATTATCCTAATTTTATGTTATTTTGGTTATCATATGGTGGTATGGTTATTTGAAGTAAATGTTAGAATTATTTAGCTCTTCTAGAAATTAGACTATAATGTCTTGGAGTGGTGGCTTATCTGATAATGACATTACAGATAATAAAGAGGTGCAAGGATTGATTATCAATGATAATATTAAATTAATTTCTTAATTACTTAGAGTGAAGGAACTTTCTGGTGCATTTACGTAGGAATTTATGAAACTGTCCACTTTATATAGGTTTTCTAAAATAATATAGTACATAATATTTATTATTTATTTATATTTTTCATATTATAATATGCCATATCAATTAAAAATATAACTTTTAAAGCTACTAAAATATTTTTCTAATTTAATTAGTACACCTAGTGTCAATTAGTGTACTAATGCAAATGTTAGAATATTGCTTATTAAAACCAGTTTCAAAACACTATTTCACACTTAGAATGGTTTCTTTATTCCATATATATGGAATACTATTATTATATCAAATGTTTACATATTTGAACTTATATTCTACATAAGATGGACCTTTATTGAACTTATGCATCAATTATATTAATAGGCATGCTCAGTAACGTAATGCTACCAAGTAAAGAATAGTTGACATGTGATGTTAATGTTTTTTGCATTTAGTATTCTCAAAAAAAATTGCCATACTATGCATGTTTCAAGGTTACTTGAGCAGATTTATTGACAAATATTTTCCATTACTGTTCAAGGTATAAACCAATCTAAATAACTTCAATCCAAAAATATACACTTTCATCTTTATATTACTATAATCTAGGGGTGTTACGGTTGCGGTAACTGTAGTTATTGCCACCAACCATAACCGTAACATTGTTAACGGTTATAAATTATTATAACCGTTACCGCAACCGTATATGATGGTTAACCGTCGTATTTTCAATTTTGAAGCATGTCGTACATATATTTTCAATTATATGCATTATTGATGATAAATTATACAACTCTAACTGTTTTTTGCAAATTTACATATTTGTTTATAAAATGACCAATATGCATGCACATGTTATTGCTTCATTAAGACACATATTATTAATGCACAAGCCATTCTTTTAACTTAAATTACTCATTTTTATACTTTAATGTTAAATATTACATAAAACAATCATGTATGGTTGGTATGGTTATTCGCGGTTTTCAAATTCCTCAACCGTTACCGTAACCGTTACCGTTATAGATGGTAACCGCATGAACGGTTGGTACGGTTGAGCGGTTGAGCGATTCAACCGTAACAGCCCTACTATAATCTAAAAATGTACTACTAATTAAATTATATCATGAACCCCGTGTGCGTAGCACGAGTTTATACTAGTTGCTACTATAAATTTGTCCCTAAAAATAAGGAGATTAGAAGAACAATAATTAAAATGCACAGACCAATATTTAATAAAAATTTCTTTAATCATAAAATATTAATTAAAAACTATAAAATATACTATACTTACGATATTCATCTCTATTTTGTCTGCTATTAATGGATGATACAAGAAGATGTAATTATGTATGACAATTTGGGTTTTGTTTATTTATCAAGATTCGTTCAATTATATTCTAATCAAGTAGCTACTTTTTTGCTATGTTTCCCAAAATCGACAAGGATGGTTTTAGTTGTAGCTTTGATGAATTAATTTTAAAGTTTTCAAGTGACATAACTGATAGTTTTGGGGTGTGTATGTATTACCACCTTTTTTTCATCTTCTTCCTCTCTTCTCTTATGCTTTTATATTTCTTCTATAGTATCAGAGCCTATTTTGACCATCATCAATGGGAGATTAAATCACCTCGCTAATAAACTCCTATCCACAAGCCATCGACCATGGTTTTAGACCTCAAATTTCGGTCACATTTCATCTTGGAATTTTCACATAAGCTATAACGACCCACCTTCCGTGACACCCTAAATTGCGCATCCAAGCAACAAGATTCACCAATGGTGTCACATATGTTCCTCTGAGGGAAAGAAATGTAATCATTAACAAATATCGTAGAGCATGTCTATTACTACACATCTAATTCTCACAGCGGAAAGATATAAAATTTAATATCAACATAACATGTAGATGATCAAATGTATTTCATATAAAGAGACATAAGATCCAACATCATACTACAATAATAGATGGTACAATCAAATCCCACTTGAATACATGTCTCAAAATAATACATATGTCTACATGTAAATACATCAAAAACTAGATAGATATAATCAAAGTGGTAAAATAGCCATGTCTCTATAAATCACCTCCAGCTAACAGATACCCTATCTCTATGTCAACATATTCAAAAAATAGACAAATAGAAACAACAAAGGGAGGGTCAAGCATAACGTCTGGTGAAAAGGAACTATCACTAGTCTGCATGATTACCAATATGTTAATATATCATGAATAATTCCAAATGGTAATACCCAAGGTAACAGAAACATACCTCAACCTGTATCTTCACCTGCATCTAACAAGTTAGCACATTTCTACTATCATGCTAAACAATATGACAAAACTATCATATACAAAACAACATGTCACTAATCGTGATTCAACTATCACACATGCTAGGCTAGTGGGCTATGAGTCTCTTGGTAGGCCAAAACCCACCAAGTACTAATATAAGGCCAATACTTATGACGCTCCCAGTGCATTGTCCACCACCTAAGAATTGTATCGAACCTGAATTGATATATAGACGTGCCTAACCGCAACCATTTGTTTATCGTGAGAACTAATGATAAATACGTCCCAGTATATAACCCTTTCTACAATGTAGCCCGAGGTCTATAACCATAGTACCAAGATAGTATGTTTCCTATCCCAGAATCATGGATGCCTAAAGATGCTCAAATGAAACACCAACCGCTCACGCTACAAATGGTCTATAAATATCAAATCCAAGGCTAAGGCCATAGGAAATAGACTTACTCCTTATATGCAATATCATATGTAGTCGTTTATTACAATACTCTAGAAGTCTTGTCTCAAAACCACTGGATGACTCTATAAAGTTACCATACAAATCCAAAGTATCCTCGTTATAAACTATGATCTCAAGTCACCTTACTTTTCCGATTCACCCTCTTGGTCTATCC
This sequence comes from Allium fistulosum, assembly GCA_030737815.1. NCBI lineage: Eukaryota > Viridiplantae > Streptophyta > Magnoliopsida > Asparagales > Amaryllidaceae > Allium > Allium fistulosum. Next base: position 1,287,939,207 of record CM060904.1, read on the forward strand.
AAAAATCTATGATTTTGGAATGTGTGATGGAATGGGTTTCGTCTGGGCCCCAAACATCAAAATGATCCAAAACTTCATGGATTGTAGCCCATAAAAATATTACGAATATTGGTTGTGTCTCAATGTGAGTTTGTATGCAGAAGTTATCGCTTTGGAAATTTCAACCAAACTGGGAGACAAATAACTGAAGTAGCATTTCAGACTTCTGAAATGGGAATTCAGACTTCTGAATTAATTTCCGGATGTCTAAATTAATTTTCAAATGTTTAAAAACCCTATAAAATAAGCAAGAAAGTTTATGAAATATTCCCTGAAATTCTAACGTTTGAATTTAATTTTCAGAAGTCTAAAAAGCTGATGCGGGCGAACCGTAAACTTCAAATGCCCATAACTTTTGGTTCGTAGCTCCAAATGACTCGCAATTTCTTCCGTTGTGATCGTGGAAAAATTCAATTCAACCTAGAGATGCCAAATCATGAATTTACACAATTTTGGAAGTAGTCTCCTTCCTTTGATTGTTTTCGACGTATTGCTCTGTATCATCGAGATACATTGCACGACCATCGTTTAATTCAAATTCATAGTCCATATTATTAGTTGTTCAACATTCAATCGAGTGCTACTTCACACTCAACAAGCAATATTGAGGCAACGAACTTTCCAACTTTATACTTCCACCATTCAAATGACAACTTTAACTATAATTGGATTGCTACTTAACAATCCTACTTCTCACAAAAATCAACAATCAAACAACACAATCCAATTCATACCAAACATCCTAACACATCAAGTTATATGATTTATACTTCAAAAACGCTTATTTAACTCGATTCTCATCTTTAAAATACCAAATCAAATTCATTACTCAAGCCCTAACCAATATTAGCCTCAAAACATGATTTTTAACATATCTAGCGATCATAGAACATAAAGAATAAAACCCACTGACCACGTCTTTAAGAAATTCAAACTCCAATGAAACCCACTTTGATGCTTTCTTTTGGTTTTTGAAATCTAGCTCAAGTCTTCTTCAAAATGAATTTTTTTTAACATATATATGTAGTGAATCTCCTAACTTAAATTTAGAAATTTATTTTGAAAAGTATGAAAGTTTGAAGTTAAGAATTGAAGGATTTATAAAGATTTGAAGTAAGAAGTTTAAATTTTCCCTTTAACTTAAAATGGAGAAAGAAGAGTAAATGAAGAGATGGGGAGGAGAGGTTATTTCAAAAATAATATAGGGGTGCTGGCTAGAAGACCATTTTCCCTCTCTTTCCTCTTTCCTTCTCATTTTGTAACCTTCGCCCAATTTTAACAAACTTTATATGTATTTCGTATGTAAATGATATTACGAACTTAACGAAATAGGTCTCGAGTCCTAATTCATTCATCTTTAAAATTCTTATTTAGGTCATTAGTTTGCCTAATATTCAATTAAGTAGTCAATTAAAATTAATTACTAATTAAATATTATGGTTTATTGCATTCTCTCTTCCTAGAAAAGATTTCGCTCATGAAATCATCAAGGGTGAAGTAATGTATCACACAAACACTCACATGCCTCTATTATACATGCCTAGCATCAAAACAACCAAAAATAACAAAAAATATATTAGCTATACTAAGCAAATTCTACGTTAGCATGCAAGTCTAATCATTTAAATGATAACAAAATATGAGTAAATGGAGTTATACCGACAAAAAGTTTCAGATTTAAAGAATGCATCTTCTCTTCCAGCTCTCAAGTACTATTCCAGAATCTTCACCCCATTGGACTTGAACAATTTTCACAACCTTATTTCGAAGTCTCTTGACACTACTCTCTAATATTTGGGTCAGTATCTTCTGATTCCACTTCCATGTCCTCTACTGGACCTGGTTCAATAATCACAATCGTGTCATACACATACTTTTGCAAGTATGAAAAATGGAACACATGGTGCACCCCAGACATCTTTTTGGGTAGAGTCAACTGATATGCAAGTTTTTTGAATCATTCCAATATAGGAATGACCCAACGAATCTAGGTGCGAGCTTTTTGGAATTGCCAAATCATAAAATTCTTCAACGACGATGCTTTTACAAAAATAAAATCACCTATCCCAAACTCGAGGTCAACATGTCTCTTATCAGCATAAATTTTACCGACCTTGAGATTCCCTCATCCTTCTTCGAATCAGTTCACCCTTCTCTGAAGTCTCCCGAATCATATTCGAGCCAAGCATTACCTTGTCAGTTGTCTCCTACCAACATGGGCGACTTACAAGGCCTTTCATAAAATGCTTGAAAGCTATTATTATATGAAAATTCAACAAGAGGTAAGTGATCCTCTCAAGAACCCCCAAAATTAAGAATACAAGCTCTCAATAAGTCATCAAGTACACAGTTCACTCTTTTGGTTTGGCCATAGGTTTGAGGATGATAAGTCGTACTCAAGTTCAGTTTTTATACCCAAAGCTTATTGCAAGCTCCTTCAAATCTCACTCATGAAGCTCGATTACTCACAATACTAGAGGGTACACCATGCAACCTCATTACCTATCACACATATAACATTGCTAGAGATGGGCGGTTCTTGAAACATTCACTAAAATAAAATGAGTACTCTTTGTCAAATGGTCCCTATTGACCTATATGCTCTCACTCCCTTTCTGACTTCATGGCAAACCATCTATGAAATTCATAGAAATATGCTGCCAATTCCAATTAGGAACTTCCAAAGGCAATAAAAAATCCCTGGGTTTTCTTTGTTTGACCTTGACTCGTTTACAAGTCATATACTTTTCTATGAACTCCGAAACATGTTTCTTCATCCTCTTCTAATAATAAGTGCACTTCACATCATTATACATTTTGCTGCCACCACGAAAAAATCATCCTAGAATGATGGCACTCTCGAAGCACCTCATTAATCTAATCATCTACCTCGGGAACACATAACCTTCTATCTCTACAAAGCTAACCATTCGCATCAATGGAATACCGGCCAATGTGATAAAATTTCTCGCCCTTGCCAATTCGCTTCAAGATCTCTATAATACTCGCATCAAGTCTTTGACTAGAACAGATCTAATCGACAAGTATGGGTCTAACATCTAATGTTGCAAACAAACCAGGCAACACATCATAAGAAGGTCGGAAATTGAACTCCACAATAAACTCCAAACCCTTCCATTCCAACAATATAAAGCCCGACATGGTATGTCTTCTACTCAATTTGTCTTCTATAGCATTTCCCTTTTAGAGAATATAAGAAATTCCAAAATCATAGGATGCTAAGAATTCCATCCATCTTTGTTGCCTAAGATTGTGACCTTTTTTGGGAGAATAAATACTTTAAGGAGTAATGATCAATGAATAGCTCAAACTTCTCACCTAACAAATAATGCCTCCACGTCTTCAAAGCAAAGACAATGGTGGCCAACTCCAAATCATGAGTCAGATAATTTTTTTTATGGATCTTAAGTTGCCTACTCGCATATGCAACCACATTGCCTTCTTGCATAAGAACCACACTAAGCCTCATACCACAAGCGTCAATGTAGACGCTGAACAGCCTATCTCCCTCCAAGATAACAAGACCAAGAGCACTAGTTAATAATCGCTTCATCTTAGTGAAAAAGTCTTCACAACATGCATCCCATAAGAAGGCTTGGTTCTTCTTAGTCATATGGGTCAAATGTGTAGCAACATTTGCGAAGTCCTTAACAAACTTTATGTAACGACCCAGATTTTTGGTCGTTGATTTTGAAAATTTAATTTATTCTAAATGTTGAGTTTTGAAATGTGAATGGAATTTTAATATGAAGTTGATCAAAAATAGTGTAATAAAACTTAAGCTCCAAATATAGCGAATTAATTAATAAATTTAAATGTTGAGTTAATAATTAAGAATCGTTTAAATAAGTGAATTGGAGTTAAATATGAAACCGAAACGATTTCCAATGTTGATATAATTTCTATTTGCATCAGATTTGAGTTAGTTAGTTTTAAAACTAAAAATTTTAAGCGATTTCATAAAATTTTGAAATCGTTGATTTAATCGACGCGTTAAAATAGCAATCCGGGGAACAGTCTTAGAATTTGATGAAACCAATTCCATTGGTTCCGTAACAGTGTATTATTATCGGATTCTAAATTTTGTAGTGTTTGGAGTTATCGTTTGATCGTACAGGAAAGAAACGCGTTGAATTTAATATCGAAAATTCAATATAATAATTGGCTCCAAAAAGCTACCTTCTCCATACGATCGAATTAGGACTCAAAATCTTTTCCATTGCATTTGGAATAGGGGTATAACATTATAAACACTTGGCGGCACGCCTCGATAGGGGTTCGAGATTTTGAGTTGCGTAGATCGAGATATTTTAAAATTTTAAAACAAATTATTTTTATTTGATTGGACTGGGCTGACTCTTCTTTCACCTCAGTCACGGTACCTTTTCAAACATGTCACCCTACCTAGTACATATAGCCGCCCTCATCTTTTTAGAATCGCATCAATTCCTTTTCTGCTTCTTCATTTTGAATTCACGAAATCAAAATCACATCTCTCCCCTCTTTCCTTTTATAAATCACGTACCTCCTTCATCTTATTCACGAAATTCATACAGAGATAAATAAAATCAATACGATTTAATAAAAGAGAAAATCAATCTCACTAGGGAATCGCGAATCACCTGGAATCAAAGCCGTAGTCGTCAATGTGGCTTTTGAAGCACGCGCGTGATGGAGGCGATGGAATCATGATGGCGCGTACGTGGAGGCGCGTTGATTCTTGATGGAGCGCTGGTTAGATGAGGGCTTGGTGTCCGAGGCGCTGCTGTTTGGGTGCGGTGGAGTTCATCGTCGCGTGTACGCGCGTGCGTGGGAATATTGTAGCTATCAGGTGGAGGGCGCGTACGTATTGGCCGAACCGATGGTGGAGGCAATCGAGATAAACGTGGATTTTGATTTTGATAAGGGATGTGAGCTCGGGTGGAGGCAATCGAGATTGGCGTCAGGTGGAGGTTGGCCTAACCGATGGTGAGCTTGATTTGGTGATGAGAGTAGAGTAGTAAGGTAAATAAAATTTTTATTTACTGTAGTTTATAAGAAAATTTGCGATATAAATAAAAATTGAAAATTTATAAATTTCATATAGTTTACTTACGAGGTCGGAAAACAATTCGAAACAAGCAGCACCGGAATCATATCGGAAAATATCATGAGATAAACTGGTTTGGGATTTTTTGGAGCCCGCTGAAGTTTTAAATTAAATAGAACATTTTTCGACTTAGTTTAAAATATGGATGTTTAGAAAATTAAAAATCAAGGTGAGAAATTCTCACTCATTTGGATTACCAAATTTTAATTTTAAATATTTGAAATTAATGCTGGATGCTTAGTTGAATTTATTAATTATTGTCTGTTGAATGATATATATTATATATATAGTAGTGTGTGTGTGTGTGTGTATATTAAAAGTTGGATTGATATTCCCGCACATTTTAGTGGATGAGACCTTATGCTGTAACAACCCGGGATTTCATAACTGTTGGTTATCGCTAAATGACGACTAGATTGGGAGCTAATTGATATTGGCGTTTTAATTGGTAGAAATTCTTTTAAGAAGTTGGTTAGGAATTAAGTGGGCTTTACAAATTTGAAACTTGGCCCACGTTCAATTGTTTGGGTTGTGATAATTATCAGGGTCGATGACCGTCCTTCCTTATTCATTTTCTCGAAAACTCTAAAACTAAATAACGGAAAAAATGGCGACTCCATTCTTCTCCGATCGCTCGTCTTCTCCAAATTAGGGCTCTGATCAACTCGTGATTGCCACGACTTCGAGTGCTCGAGCGAGCAAAGGTTTCTTCTTTTCGAGCCACTTCTGGTTCTCAATCGAAAGAGGTGAGTAATCACTACTCACATCTAATTCGTAGCTTAGGGATTTCTGGCTTGTTCAAGTTCGCGACTTTCATAGTCGAATTGCTTCGTTTATGTATTGTTTATTTCGTCGATGTGTTTTAATTTCCCTGATGTTGTTTTCACTTGAGCCCTACAGTATTGATTATTGAAACTGTTAATTTGACTTCGATAAATTGCGACTTCGAGATTGATTTTGTGCTAAATTATGCTGGTGACCTTTTCTTTTTAATTCGTGCTTCTGTTGCTTGAGTAACCGATTCTTACTGCTTGTTTTGTTTTGAGTTCATTGTTGATGATTTCTTTGAATGTATCAACTTCATATAATTCGTTTACTTGAATTGAAAATGTTGTTTATCACCTCTGGAAGTTTTATCGACCTTGGTCGTCTTCACCTGCTGTTTCATGACTGTGACCACTTTGTGAATTTTTGGCTTTACTAATCTTGTGACCCTGTGAGCTTCGTTTCTGGCCATCTATTCCATTGCACTTTGTTCATGATAGTTTGTACTGCTTCGTGTTGTCACTTGATCGGTTTCACTAGGGTTTCATGCCTTGTAGTTGCATTCCATTCCATGTTTGTATTGTTGTATACATTCCTTACTGTCACTGCCTACTGTTTTGTGGTCAGTTGCTTCGAGTTGATCTTGTTTGGGTTGAGTCTTGATATATTTGTTTCACAGTATATTTAGTAGCCACATTACCTCGACTTTGCAAGCACTTGGCTTGTGCTTGTCATTATATTGTCTGGTCCATTGTAGTGCACTTTACCGAACTATCTGATCCTGTAAGTCGAGTTTACCATGCATATTTTGACTTGGTCTTATTCATAACTATATTTGAAAGATTGGCCATTTAAACCAGTCCTGCCTTTGTTCTGACCAGTTCATCGAGACTTGCTATGGCCTATACTTCAGTTTGGTTGCCATGTATATGAGACATGTTTTATTGACTTTATGCTCCCATTTGATAACTGCAATTGTGCCATCTTGTTTGCTGTCACCAGAAATGGTCTTGGCCGAGCCTAGAACTGTTGTTGTTGGATCACTTCATTGCAGCTGTCTTGACCAGTGAGGCAGTCTGCACATTTATTTCACATAGTTTCGGGCATATGTAAGGTTGTACTCATGTGTCCTTTAGTCTAAAGCTTGTATGCAAATGGTTGCTGTGCATTTGTAATTGACTAGTGTTTCTTGCTTCTTATGCCGCATGCCCTTATGGTCAATTATTTGTCTCTGACCTGATATGAGTAGTTGCCACTGTGTGAACTTTGACTGGTTCTTTCTTGATGTAGTTGTCGATCTGGTCATTCCTTGCTTTAGACCTTTGCATTGAGTTGGTCTTGTATATGTGATAGCACTGCCCAGTTTTACAGTGTAGGGCATTGATGCACTTAGGTTGGTTTTTAAATTCATTTGAGTTGAACCCGATTTCGGGGTTTGACCTGGTGATCATTTGTGACTTTCACTGAGCTTTTGTGTATCTCCTGCGATAGTGGCGAGGCAGTACACGCGTGCGTGTACTGCAGCCCTATCAGATTTGATAGCTTTAATTTGATGTTTCGCTTTGTTGAATTGTTTCGTGGGTTCAATCCCATATTTTGAAGTGGTATCGATTTGGATTTACTGTTTAGTGGATTAACACTGCTTAGTGTTATATCTACCGTTATCCGGTTCTCTTATCGAGAAGTTGGGTAAACGAGATTTCTGTGACTTTCGTCTATTTGATATTTGATTATTATTGCTTCTGTGCACTAATAAACTGGTTTGAATTAGACTGACCTGGGTATTATTTTCTTTTGAATGTAATACTCGGGTCAGACCCGAGTTATTTCAGGTTGTGGATTTTCTTCTTTAAGTTGCTGTTCAGGATATGAAGACTTTTCACATCTTCTGAAGTTGTCAATGTCATTTTGTAGTAGTCGTGTCATTGTATAGAACGATATGTATTCATGTATATTAGTCGATAATGTACTTGTATATATAACTTCTAGAGTCGACAGTTGTAGTTGTATCATATGTATCGTGTCAACTATGTATTAACTGACATCAGTTATATATATATGAGACTTTCGTTTTTATCTGTGTTCCGCATTTATATTATATGTGCTATTGTTATATCTAATGTCCTAAACTATTATGAACCGTCGTAGTTCGTTTTATACTAAGTATTGGGTGTGTCGATGGGAGTAAATAAATAATAGAAGAAAAATAAAAAGTATGTACCACTCCTATCGAGATAACCAATATTAGTGTAAGGCCAATTACGGAAGGTCGCTCCTATCCAGCCTTATTCTTCGTAATAATAGACAGTATTTCCTTTAATTCTCTTTGTTATTATGAGCATAGAGGTGGGGCGTCACAGTTGGTATCAGAGCTTGGGGTTTATGGACATAATATAAAACATAACTTGGATGGAACATATGTTACAACTATTAGTCGATGTTTTATTTGTGATTTGAGTCAAAACTAAAGTTTTGAAACTTCGATGAAATTTTTAAATATCTTTATTTAAAAATAAAAGGTTGATGATTTGATTGATTTGAGTACTGTTTATTAGAGTGCGCAGCGGAAACAGTGAAACTGTCTTCGCTGAGTACAACTGATAATCTTTTTGATTTAAAAATCGAAATACGAAATTGATATGAATTTCATTTGTTGTTTACATAGCTGTGATTATTTTGTTTCTTTGAGAATTTCGAATCCGAATTGAGGATTCGAAGAAATTACGGTTATGTGATTTTTGTTGAAATTTCCGCTGACTTTCTTTTGTACTAATCATATATTGATTAGATTTTTGCTGTTTTGAATTATCTTCATTGAAGATACATTCGAATGATTTCTTTGTTCATTTTGTAGTACGTGCAAAATTTGAATTGTACGTTATTGCATTTATTTTACGTTGAACCGATGCTTGGTTATGAAACGTATTTTGTTGCCGTTATTTTTATAACGGGATTTTTACGCCAGTGCTATTTTGAAGCACGGTGTTTTGTGGCATTTCTGATGAATGAAAATTCACTAATATTACATTTTGATGTAGATTGTTTTGATGTGATTTTGACGTTTTAAAACTACTGTCGCTTTGGCTTCAGTAACCGCCAAATTTTAAAAGTGGATTTTCAAGCGGTTATTCCGCAATACTGATTTGTGACCGTTTTTACGGTATTTTGAGAAGTACAATTTCCTTATCGAAATTGTTACTGATTTGCTGCTTTAATCACGTGATTGGAAAATCGTTTTAAAATGAAAATTGTTTTATAAAATTTTAGCAGTTTGCGTTTTCAAAAGAATGAGAAAGCGACTTAAACGATTCAGCAAAATCGAGGATTATGACCCCTTTCTTTTACTGTTTCGCTTAACTCCGGACTTGTTCAGTTGAGAATGCGAATTGTTATTTTTACAAAATAAATAAAATTGTTTTCAAAAATTTTTACAGTTTGCGATTTCAAAAGAATGAGGAAGCGATTTAAACGTTTTAGCAAAATCGAGGACTATGACCCCTTTCTTTTACTGATTCGCTTAATTCCGGACTTGTCCGTTTGAGAATGTAAAGTGTATTTTTACAAAATACACAATTTTGCATTTTCAAGGAAACGATGAAGTGATTTAAACGATTTAGCAAAAGTGCGGAGTATGGAACCACACTTTTACTATTTCGGTTAATTCCGGACTCGTTAATTGAAATATCTGTCGTTTTGATGATTTTGATGACTTTACACTTTCAAGGAAACGATGAAGAGAATCAAACGATTTAGTAAAACACGTGGTATGGGACATGTTCGTTTGCTATTTCGGTCAATTCCGGACTCGTTAATTGAAACATTTTGATGCTTTCGTGTGCTTTCGAGCCACTATGAGGACCTTCGGGTCATTTGTTGGACCTTCGGGTCATTTGTTGGGCTTTCGGGCCACTCTGCGGACCTTCGGGTCAAATACCAGTACTAGACCTTCGGGTCACTCTGCGGACCTTCGGGTCAATCTGATGGGCGCCAAAAATTATGTTGAGTACTTGGTAGGCTTCGGCCATATGTTGTTGCACGTGCGGCGAATTAAAAACTCGCCATCTGATGGGATCGATCCAAGCTTTTATGTTGATTTTCTAGTCTTCTTAATTGATTTCTAGATATTTGTTGTTTCCAATTATCTGCAGGTAATTAGATATTTGTTGATATGAGTTCTGATTATCGTTTTTGATAATCAGATATTTGTTGTTTCTAATTATCGCTTGTGATAATTAGATATTTGTTGATATGAGTTCTGATTATCGTTTTTGATAATCAGATATTTGTTGTTTCTAATTATCGCTTGTGATAATTAGATATTTGTTGATATGAGTTCTGATTAACGTTTTTGATAATCAGATATTTGTTGTTTCTAATTATCGCTTGTGATAATTAGATATTTGTTGATATGAGTTCTGATTAACGTTTTCGATATTCAGATATTTGTTGATATGAGTTCTGATTAACGTTTTTGATAATCGGATATTTGTTGTTTTTAATTATCGCTCTTGATAATTAAATAATTGCTGTTTTGAGATTTAATTATCGCTTGAGATAATTAAATATTTATTGATTTGAGATTTAATTATCGCCTGAGATAATTAAATAGTTGTTGATTTAAAATTTAATTATCGCCTGAGGTAATTAAATATTTTCTGTTTTGAGATTTAATTATCGCTTTAGATAATTAAATATTTGTTGATTTGAGATTTAATTATCGCTTTAGATAATTAAATATTTGTTGATTTGAGATTTAATTATCGCTTGAGATAATTAAATATTTGTTGATTTGAGATTTAATTATCGCTTCAGATAATTAAATATTTGTTGATTTTAGATTTAATTATCGCTTGAGATAATTAAATATTTGTTGATTTTAGGTTTAATTATCGCTTGAGATAATTAAATATTTGCTGATTTGAGATTTAATTATCGCTTGAGATAATTAAATATTTGTTGATTTGAGATTTAATTATCGCTTCAGATAATTAAATATTTGTTGATTTTAGATTTAATTATCGCTTGAGATAATTAAATATTTGTTGATTTTAGGTTTAATTATCGCTTGAGATAATTAAATATTTGCTGATTTGAGATTTAATTATCGCTTGAGATAATTAAATATTTGCTAATTTGAGATTCAATTATCGTTTTTTTTTATAATTGAATATTTGTTGAATTTGAAATTTGATTATCGTTTTTGATAATTGAATATTAGTTGATTTGTTTTCTGACTGTCATTTGGATAATTAGATGTTTGCTGATTTTATTGATATGAGATTTTCTAGTCTCTAATTGATTCTAGAATATGCAGATTGTATTGAATCGTCGTTTCTATCTATTTCTATGAATAATTAGAGTTTGTTGATTATGGGATTTGTGGTTTCTAGTTAATTATTGAATAACTAGATATTTGCAGTTGCGATTTGTCATTTGTGTTTCATAATTATCCTTGTTGATAATTATATTTTGTTGTTCTCTAATTATCGTATCGGTAATTAGATATTGCTGTTTTGAGATTTTCTGTATTTTAATTATCTAGTTGATAATTGAAGATTGCTGATAATTGTATTTATCCAATTTTGCTGTTTTTGATTATCTATTGATAATTAGGCTTTGTTGAGAATTTGTAAATTTCTTTTATCAAAAATCGAAAGATTTCCTTGGTATTTGTGTTTTGACTTTTATTTTCTAGCTTAACCAGTTAGGTTAGAAAATTTATTGTTAATGACGACCTTAATTATGAAAATTGCAGGGACGCAATTTTTATAAGGAGGGGAGTCTGTAACAACCCGGGATTTCATAACTGTTGGTTATCGCTAAATGACGACTAGATTGGGAGCTAATTGATATTGGCGTTTTAATTGGTAGAAATTCTTTTAAGAAGTTGGTTAGGAATTAAGTGGGCTTTACAAATTTGAAACTTGGCCCACGTTCAATTGTTTGGGTTGTGATAATTATCAGGGTCGATGACCGTCCTTCCTTATTCATTTTCTCGAAAACTCTAAAACTAAATAACGAAAAAAATGGCGATTCCATTCTTCTCCGATCGCTCGTCTTCTCCAAATTAGGGCTCCGATCAACTCGTGATTGCCACGACTTCGAGTGCTCGAGCGAGCAAAGGTTTCTTCTTTTCGAGCCACTTCTGGTTCTCAATCGAAAGAGGTGAGTAATCACTACTCACATCTAATTCGTAGCTTAGGGATTTCTGGCTTGTTCAAGTTCGCGACTTTCATAGTCGAATTGCTTCGTTTATGTATTGTTTATTTCATCGATGTGTTTTAATTTCCCTGATGTTGTTTTCACTTGAGCCCTACAGTATTGATTATTGAAACTGTTAATTTGACTTCGATAAATTGCGACTTCGAGATTGATTTTGTGCTAAATTATGCTGGTGACCTTTTCTTTTTAATTCGTGCTTCTGTTGCTTGAGTAACTGATTCTTACTGCTTGTTTTGTTTTGAGTTCGTTGTTGATGATTTCTTTGAATGTATCAACTTCATATAATTCGTTTACTTGAATTGAAAATGTTGTTTATCACCTTTGGAAGTTTTATCGACCTTGGTCGTCTTCACCTGCTGTTTCATGACTGTGACCACTTTGTGAATTTTTGGCTTTACTAATCTTGTGACCCTGTGAGCTTCGTTTCTGGCCATCTATTCCATTGCACTTTGTTCATGATAGTTTGTACTGCTTCGTGTTGTCACTTGATCGGTTTCACTAGGGTTTCATGCCTTGTAGTTGCATTCCATTCCATGTTTGTATTGTTGTATACATTCCTTACTGTCACTGCCTACTGTTTTGTGGTCAGTTGCTTCGAGTTGATCTTGTTTGGGTTGAGTCTTGATATATTTGTTTCATAGTATATTTAGTAGCCACATTACCTCGACTTTGCAAGCACTTGGCTTGTGCTTGTCATTGATATTGTCTGGTCCATTGTAGTGCACTTTACCGAACTATCTGATCCTGTAAGTCGAGTTTACCATGCATATTTTGACTTGGTCTTATTCATAACTATATTTGAAAGATTGGCCATTTAAACCAGTCCTGCCTTTGTTCTGACCAGTTCATCGAGACTTGCTATGGCCTATACTTCAGTTTGGTTGCCATGTATATGAGACATGTTTTATTGACTTTATGCTCCCATTTGATAACTGCAATTGTGCCATCTTGTTTGCTGTCACCAGAAATGGTCTTGGCCGAGCCTAGAACTGTTGTTGTTGGATCACTTCATTGCAGCTGTCTTGACCAGTGAGGCAGTCTGCACATTTATTTCACATAGTTTCGGGCATATGTAAGGTTGTACTCATGTGTCCTTTAGTCTAAAGCTTGTATGCAAATGGTTGCTGTGCATTTGTAATTGACTAGTGTTTCTTGCTTCTTATGCCGCATGCCCTTATGGTCAATTATTTGTCTCTGACCTGATATGAGTAGTTGCCACTGTGTGAACTTTGACTGGTTCTTTCTTGATATAGTTGTTGATCTGGTCATTCCTTGCTTTAGACCTTTGCATTGAGTTGGTCTTGTATATGTGATAGCACTGCCCAGTTTTACAGTGTATGGCATTGATGCACTTAGGTTGGTTTTTAAATTCATTTGAGTTGAACCCGATTTTGGGGTTTGACCTGGTGATCATTTGTGACTTTCACTGAGCTTTTGTGTATCTCATGCGATAGTGGCGAGGCAATACACGCGTGCGTGTACTGCAGCCCTATCAGATTTGATAGCTTTAATTTGATGTTTCGCTTTGTTGAATTGTTTTGTGGGTTCAATCCCATATTTTGAAGTGGTATTGATTTGGATTTACTGTTTAGTGGATTAACACTGCTTAGTGTTATATCTACCGTTATCCGGTTCTCTTATCGAGAAGTTGGGTAAACGAGATTTCTGTGACTTTCGTCTATTTGATATTTGATTATTATTGCTTCTGTGCACTAATAAACTGGTTTGAATTAGACTGACCTGGGTATTATTTTCTTTTGAATGTAATACTCGGGTCAGACCCGAGTTATTTCAGGTTGTGGATTTTCTTCTTTAAGTTGCTGTTCAGGATATGAAGACTTTTCACATCTTCTGAAGTTGTCAATGTCATTTTGTAGTAGTCGTGTCATTGTATAGAACGATATGTATTCATGTATATTAGTCGATAATGTACTTGTATATATAACTTCTAGAGTCGACAGTTGTAGTTGTATCATATGTATCGTGTCAACTATGTATTAACTGACATCAGTTATATATATATGAGACTTTCGTTTTTATCTGTGTTCCGCATTTATATTATATGTGCTATTGTTATATCTAATGTCCTAAACTATTATGAACCGTCGTAGTTCGTTTTATACTAAGTATTGGGTGTGTCGATGGGAGTAAATAAATAATAGAAGAAAAATAAAAAGTATGTACCACTCCTATCGAGATAACCAATATTAGTGTAAGGCCAATTACGGATGGTCGCTCCTATCCAGCCTTATTCTTCGTAATAATAGACAGCATTTCCTTTAATACTCTTTGTTATTATGAGCATAGAGGTGGGGCGTCACATATGCGCCCCGCATGATAGCGGATGACCCGATATACCGCGACATCCGCCTCGAAGTGGGATTGGTATTTTTATGTTGTATTAACATCTATGGATGCAGGAAAACAGGTTGGAGGGATCAAATTGGATTCCTCAAAATGTTGAATTTAATTTCATATATTGTGATATATGGTTTGTGTAGAATAATCTATTATAGATTATTGCAGTGATTGGAATTATTGGATGCTTTTGTATCACTGGCCTGAATTTTGGTATTTTAAATACCATAATTTATTTTTAAATTGAAGGAATTAAAGGAAATTTTTGATATAAAAATATTTATATTGGAATTGGGGATATTTTAAAGAAATTGAGTTAGAAAAATATATTTGATTTTTGGTTATACTTAACTATTGTGAATTGTTTAAATGGAGATTTTGAAAATGAATTATTTTAAAGAAATTATAAATGATATTCTGGAAATATAAAAAAAAGAGTTGAAGTCGATATTAAAAATAGATTGGAATTTATAAATGGGATTTATAAAGAAATGGATTTATAAAAATGGAATTTAATAAATAAGATTGTTTTTATAAACAAGTAAAACTCAAGGGATTTTAAAAATTTATAAACGATGTTTATAAATAAGGTAAGCGATATTAGTTGATAATGAATTTATATTAGAATATGGAAATAGGGTTGAGGAAAATAGTGGATACTATTTTTTCAAAAGTGGAAATGGTTAGGAGAATCGGAATGAAATCGATGGGTTGTGAATTGAGAGGAATTTATAAAATAAATTGGTTATTGAGATTTTTAAAATATATTTTTATTTAAGAAGTTAAGTTGTTTTTTTAGAAGGGGATTTTCATTTATTACACTAGGTGATTTTAAACTAGTTAGTTTTGAAATATTTTTTTTTAAAGAAAGTGGATTATCCAATATTTAATATTAATTGAAATAAATTCTAATTTTTATAATTAGCTTTGTAAATTGATTAGTTTTATTTTAAAATGAGTTGGAAATGAGTTATTGATGTCTTAGTTAAAGTGTTTTTAATATTTTAAATAATTACTTAAACATATTTTAAAAATAATTTATTATTCTTTAAAAACACTTATTATATATATACATAGTTTTGAAATGATCGTAATTTATTTATAAGTTCTCTCGAAAATATGAAAACGGAGTGGTTTAATGGCTATAATTTTATAAGAGAAATCTTATAGTGGAAGTTTGGGAACCTAAGGGAATTTTCGAAGTGTTTAAATACAGAAGCTTCGAAATGAACTAAAATTCATAAAAGGAGTTTGAAATGAGTAATTGGAATCGTAGACATGTATAATCGATTTTGGGAAAAATTAAAGGAAATAATTAAGGAGTTCCGGAAAGGTGTAGAACCCGTTTTTAAACGAGTTAAGGAATTTACAAGGGTATTTTTAAAGGATTTTGGGAAACCGGGAATAAATGGAATTTTTCCTAAGTATTGAAAGGAAGGTTTTGGAAATACTTTTAGTGGAAATTTTTTTGGAATAGGAATATTTTTCCAAATGTTAAAAAATGGAATTAGGGAATATTGCTAAGTATTGGTACGGTAAAATATCCTGTTATGAATTTGAGTAATTGAAATTTGTTTCCAAATATTGAAATATTGAGAAGGATTTTTGAAATATATCTTTGAAACATATTTCAAATAAATAATTTGGAAGAAAATTATAATAGGGCCTAGTGGCTGCTTTTGGATGTTATTTGATAGTTAAATAACCGACTATCAAAGTTGGCCAAATTCGTTGATCGTTTCGAAGAGACCCGGATTGGATTTAATTTTCCGAAAACTATTTCGATCCGATTTGAACGTCACGAATGGATACTGTGAAGATAATGAAGATGGTGATTCGGTTTATCCAGACCCAGGGCAACTTGTATGGACGAAAGCTATCAGAACATCGTCATTGGAGGATGATGGGCATTCTAAGTGGAATTGTTCGTGAAAGGTAACGTTAGCCTCAAGCCTCATCAACCGGGAATGACTAAAATAGGGGAGATGCAGCAATGCTAAGTAGGTCGCACCCAATTAGGGTATGTTATCACTTTTCTAGATCTCATCAGAAATATGTATATATTATGGATATGGTTGTGCATGGAAAAGGGAGAACTCGATTTTTTTAAGGGTGGGAACACCCGGGGTGATAACATATTCGGTCTATCCAGGTTAGGGGTAGGTCGGTCTTGTGTAGCAGGGGATCCCGACGAGGTCCTTGGTACATTTTTCTAGAGGTGTACTGTGATGGGCGGTACCCCAGTAGCCCAGTCATTGTATTAATGGATCCATTCTCCAATACGAGCCTTTACGGTTTTTTTGTAGAGCCTAGTATGCTGTAATTTAATTAATGTAGAAGTTTCGACTATTTGAATAAGTATTTGTATTTAGACACTATTATAATATCACTGGATTTTCTATAAAATGTTTTGGTTATCGTAAGGGAAAAACCCATCGTGTTTATGTATGACGCGGTCTTACGAGATACTTTTGTTTTTCAAAGGATTTTGATAACTTTAATAACTCAAATTGAGTGTGTTTTCCTCACGCTGGTTTTCCAGACTGACTCAAGTGTTATTTTATTATAATACTCGGGTCAAACCGAGTATTATAGATTCAGGTTAAAATTCTATAGAGCTCAGGAGATGAGCTGGATGACAGGGACGTATCTCCGTACTTGGTTATATTTCCGCTGTATGAGGACAAGTTACTATAGCTGTCCAGATTGATGTATGGATTGTTGTACTATAATGATTGTATGTATATTAACAGATACAGTTTCCCTTGTATAAAAATCTGTTATTATATATTATATTTTGTTCCATTACGATTGTGAGATTCTGTGTTATTGTTGTTCTATTTTCTCCTATCTCTTTCTTCTTCTTTACCCTAGTTATTCGCTCTTTCGTACAATTTGGGTTGAACAAGAGTGAATTATTATCAACTCAAATGGTGCGGAACTGCGGGTCGCTACACTTGGTATCAGAGCAGAAGGTAAAGCGAGAACCTTGGCTCTGGTGGGGATTACTCATTAGAGATTAGGTCAGTAGAACCTTAGAATGAGTTTGAGTGAATTAATAGATATGATCGTGTATTTGTAAGTTAATATAAAATGTTTTATATTGTATTGACTTATCGGTTGGGTGGCATATAAATTCTGGTCGAGTAGTAGGACGCCACTAAATCGAGAGGAGTTTCTAAGCACTTAAACACGGTAAACTGACACAGTATGGTTTCAAAGCGGGTAAATAAAATAATTTTACCCAAACTATATTTTGATATAAATGGAATAATTTTAGAAAAATTATTACAGTGATGTGTTTGGTTGTTATTATATAATCAAAATAAGACCATAAAATTGGAAATGGTTTATATAACCAAATGAAATTTTATATAAGTATGAATTATACAAATGGATTATAGTTAAAATGGATTCAAACCAGAATTTGGAAATTTAAAATCCCGGAAGCTTTGAGAAATGTTTTAAATGGGTTTGAACTAAGTATTTGGATATTTTGAAATCCCGGAAGTTTAAAAATGTTTTCCCAAGTGGTTGAAAGTAAAATGGAATTAATTTTGAGATTTTTGAAGAGAAAATTGTTTTAAATTGATTTTGGAAGTGATGAAGCACCGAACTCACTTCAGTCGCTAGAAAATAATTCTGATGATGACGGCCGCATCATCAGTATTCATTTTTGAGTTTCTAAGTGATGGATTGCTACATAGTAATTTGATATGGAGATTTGTGTTTGGTAAACAGGCGTTGTTTGGAAAATTCCGAGGGAATTGTTTTGGGTAAAAATCAAGTTGATTTTTGAAAGTTGAAGGAAATGGTTTGTTAGAAACAGAGTTATATATATATATGATTTCAAAAATAATTTAAAATGGATACCGGGTGTTTGAATTTTAAAAATCCTTATTTAAATGTTTTGGGAAAAATTCAAAAATAAGCTTTTGAACTTATAAAATGAGAATGATTTTAATAAGGAAGGAAAGTTTGTAATTTGAATGTTGGAATTGAATT
The DNA here is from genome assembly GCA_030737815.1 of Allium fistulosum. Classification (NCBI taxonomy): domain Eukaryota; kingdom Viridiplantae; phylum Streptophyta; class Magnoliopsida; order Asparagales; family Amaryllidaceae; genus Allium; species Allium fistulosum. The sequence continues at coordinate 1,287,957,706 of CM060904.1, forward strand.
TTAACTTAAGTAAGTTAAATTGAATTGAATAAATCAGAATTTAACTTAAGCTAAGTGAAATGAAATTGAGTTGGATTTGAATTGAATTGAAAATAAAATTGAATTGAATTTTAAATGATATTGAATGGAATTGAATATAGAGTTTGGATTGAAAAGTGGTTATATAACTATAAGTTATAAAATCTGAATGAAATAAGCACGTATATTGAATTTACGGAATTGTGAAAAATAAGTGTGTAATTTGTAAATTGAAAATGGTATGATAAAACCAAAATAAAAATAGTTCGATATTTTGGTAACGAAATAAAAATCCAGACTTGAATTATACATGAGTTTGAGCTCAAGTAAAATTAAATAAAGTGATTATTGAAATAAAAATCAGATATTGAATTACAAATTGGAAGAGAACTAATCAGATAATTAATTAATTAGTTGAATATAGTAATGGAGTATAACTTGGTTAAGTAAATTGGATTGTGGATTAAAAGTGGATATTGGAAATAGGATTTGAGTTATAAATGAGAATTCGACTTCAATTGTAAGCGAATTAAATATAATTGGAAATAGTGTAGAAAGAAATGGAAATGGTTTGAAATAGCGATGATTTAACTTATAAATAAATTCAATTTAAGTATAAATAAATTGAATATGACTTGGAATATTAATTAAATGAATTCGAGTATGGAATTAAAAGTTGAAGTATATTGGATGAATGAACTAATTAAATTAATTAGTAAAATGGAATTAAATGGGATTGGATGAGAATCAATCTGAAAATGAAAATGGACTTTGGAGTAATAAACTTTAGTTATAGAGTTGAAATAATTTGCAATAAATAGCGTGGAATGATTTCGAGCTTAATAAAATGGATTTGAAAGTAATGAATGTTGATATGAATGGAAGGCAATTGAATTGATTGTGAAAAAATCTGAAATAGAATAGAACTGAATATAAATTGATTTGGAATCAATTTAAAATAGCGATAAGCTTAAATGATTATTCTATTAAATAAATATCGCCGAATTTGTATAGAAAAATTGTCGTTTGACGTAAACGGAAGTAAATAAAATTCTGCGAATAATTAAAAAGTGAATAAATGGATTTTGAAATCAATTTGGAATGGATATGAGTTTGTTTGGTACAAAAATGAATTGAATGCAAGGAAATTTAGTTGTAAATCATTCGAATTGAACGAGATGGTATATGGATCGATTGGAAGTAATTAAATTGGTGTCGGAACCTTGTAATTACTTATAAATATAGGTTAGCATGCATTGCTTATGAAATTCATGTGTTAACTAGATAAATAAATGAAGTGTTATTACAATTTCATGTTTTTAGTACTTACTTGGTTTAAATTGAGTAAGTACAGTTACCCGGAGGGCTATTGGGCTAGATTTGGGTTGAGAAATTGCATATTAAATTAGCCGCTTGCTTAAAAACTCTAAAATAAGGTACATTTTTGGATTAAATACCGCAAATTATAATTATTGATATATATTTTTTGTTTTTTGACCATGTGGGTCGATGTATGTTACCTGGAGGTTTGACCAGGCAACTAGGTCGTTCGGGTTTGACCAGGCAACTAGGTCGTTCGGTAGAGAGGCCTCGTTCGGCATCCAACACCGTTCGGCAGAGAGGCCTCGTTCTGCATTCAGAGGTCGTTCGGCATTCAGCCTCGTCCGGCATTCAGCCTCGTCCGGCATTCAGAGGTCGTCCGACATTGGAAACCTCGTTCGGCATTCAGAGGCCGTCCGGCATCGGAAGCCTCGTTCGACATTCAGAGGTCGTTCGGCATTTGGCCTCGACCGGCATTCCTGCCTTGCTCGGCATCTCCCCTCGATCGGCATTTAGCCTCGTTCAGCCTACACGTCTCACTTAACACACTGCCTCGTTCGGTTTGGAGACCTCGTTCGGCATTTGTCGTTCGACATTTGTAGTTCGGCAAACAGAAGTCACTCATCACGGGCCAAAGTATCTCACTCATAGGCCTAAGAGGGAAGTCCAACCCATCTTCGTCTATAAATAGAGGGGCATGGGCACAGTGAAATGGACCTTTTTTCGAGAACACTGGGGAGACTCTGCCGCTTTCAAGACTCGTTCTTTTTACTTAGCAATTGTATTCAAGTAGTTGATGTACGGATTGTATCTGTAATCAATCGTTGAGTAAAGCAATAAAGACTAACTTTTGGTATTTGAAATACCATAATTTTTTTTTAAAATTGAAGGAATTAAAGGAAATTTTTGATATAAAAATATTTATATTGGAATTGGGGGTATTTTAAACAAATTGTGTTAGAAAAATATATTTGATTTTTGGTTATACTTAACTATTGTGAATTGTTTAAATGGAGATTTTGAAGATGAATTTTTTTAAAGAAATTATAAATGATATTCTGGAAATATAAAAAAAAGAGTTGAAGTCGATATTAAAAATAGATTGGAAGCTATAAATGTGAATTATAAAGAAATGGATTTATAAAACTGGAATTTTATAAATAAGATTGTTTTTATAAACAAGTAAAACTCAAAGGAGTATAAAAATATATAAACGATGTTTATAAATAAGGTAAGCGATATTAGTTGATATATTGGGCATATAAATTCATAGGGTGAATGTATATTAGAATATGGAAATAGGGTTGAGGAAAATAGTGGATACTATTTTTTCAAAAGTGGAGATGGTTAGGAGAATCGGAATGAAATCGATGGGTTGTGAATCGAGAGGAATTTATAAAATAAATTGGTTATTGAGATTTTTAAAATATATTTTTATTTAAGAAGTTAAGTTGTTTTTTTAGAAGGGAATTTTCATTATTACACTAGGTGATTTTAAACTTGCTAGTTTTGAAATATTTTTTTTAAAAAAAGTGGATTATCCAAATATTTAATATTAATTGAAATAAATTCTAATTTTTATAATTAGTTTTGTAAATTGATTAGTTTTATTTTAAAATGAGTTGGAAATGAGTTATTGATGACTTATTTATAGTGTTTTAATATTTTAAATAATTACTTAAACATATTTTAAAAATAATTTATTATTCTTTAGAAATACTTATTATATATATATACATAGTTTTGAAATGATCGTAATTTATTTATAAGTCCTCTCGAAAATACGAAGACGGAGTTGTTTAACGGATAAGATTTTATAAGAGAAATCTTATAGCGGAATTTTGGGAACCTAAGGGAATTTTCGAAGTGTTTAAATACAGAAGCTTCGAAATGAACAAAAATTCATAAAAGGAGTTTGAAATGAGTAATTGGAATCGTAGACAGGTATAATCGATTTTGGAAAAAATTATAGAAAAAGACACCCGGGGTGATAACATATTCGGTCTATCCAAGTTTGGGTAGGCCGGTCTTGTGTAGCAGGGGATCCCGGCGAGGTCCTCGTTACATTTTTCTAGAGGTGTACTGTGATGGGCGGTAACCCAGTAGCCCAGTCATTGTATGGGATCCATTCTCCAATACGAGCCTTTACGATTTTGGTTGTAGAGCCTAGTATGCTGGAATTTAATTAATGTAACAGTTTCGACTATTTGAATAAGTATTTGTATTTAGATACTATTTGTAACAACCCGGGATTTGCATTACCAATTAATAAATAAAAGTTAGGTTTTTTATTTATTTTAATGAAGCATAAAAGGATTTGGAATAATAAAATTTATTATTTGAAAAGGCTATTTTAATTAAATGGGAAATATGGGATTTTAAAATGAGGATAAAATGTTATTTTTAGAAAGTTAAATATTTGAGGAGAGATTTTAAAATGGGTTTGGATAAAAAAAATGAGTTTTATAAACATATATGAACACTTAGACTAATTTTTGGAAACATGTAAATAACTCTCTTCTTATTGGGTTATAAAACCTAACCTAATAACCCACCCTAAACCTCCTCTATAAATTATCTCATACTCTCATAACCTCATTCATTCAACCCTAATCAAAACCCTAATCATTTCCTAAAGCTTTCATAACAAAAATGGCCTCTATCTTCATCTCCTTCTAGTTTTAGCTTATGCAAGTCATTCTATGCAAAGGTAATGCAAATACCCACCTCAAATCCATTTTTATATCTTTCTTATTTCTGAAATTGATTTGGTAACACATGTTTTATGTGTTTTTTTGATCTTATAGCCTCCTAATCATCTTTTGCTAACTTGGGTTGATGCTATAATAGTCTTTGTTGCTTTCAAGAGAGGTATATTGCTAAAAACCTCTTCTAATATGTGTTTAATCATCTTTTGATTTTGGTAATCAGTTAGTAACACATGTTTTATTATCTAACATGTGAATCATAGCTCTTTGATCATCTTTGCTTTCATTTGGGGTGTGCACATAAGGTACTTGTAATATATGCTAGCTGAAATTATAATTAGTTTATTGCTGTTAGTAAATTAGGCATATCTCATTCATCTTAAATCGGAATTAAGATTTTCTTGAAGTTCTGGAAATCTTATTCTGTAGCCTATAACTTTCATGTTTTGAGATTTGCCTAATTTTGTAGTTTGAATGGTCGATATCACGTTTGTTTGTCGCTGACCTGACAACAAACTACAGGGTTGATAAAATAAAACCCTGAAATTGATTTGGCCATAAGTTACTCGTTTTTTATCCGAATTAGATAATTTTGGATGCTCCGGAAAGCTTAAAACATATGCTATAATTTTTGTTTAGTGAGTTTTCTGTAATATTGCCATTTGGATGACCTGAAATGCGTTCAAAGACAGAAGACCAATTCTGTCTTTAACAAGTTATCTTGAGTTTCAATCTGATATTGTTTTGCATGTATCTCTCTCGTTTCTTATCCAAATCTAATAATTTTGGATGTTCTGGAAAGCTTAGATTTAGGACTAAAACTTTCATGTTTTGAGTTTCATGAAATTTCGAATTTAATTTGGTCAAAATTGTACATTCTTACCACTGTCCCGAGAGCACAACGACAGTGATATAAAATTTAGATCTGAGAATTGTTTTAGTCATAGAATTTTCATCTCTAGTCGGAATTTGACGATCTTGGTCATTCCGGAAAGCTTAGAAACTAAGCTACAACTTCCATTTTATTCATTTTGCCAGAATTTGAAGTTTACTATGCCAAAATTGTGGTTTTTCATCTCTGGCCAGTTAGTGCATAGCTATAGGCCTTAGTCTCTTTTCTCCCGTTGTTTTCAGCGTAGAACCCCGACTTTGCGACGTCATCCCGGGCTCGTCCTTTGTCGGATTTCATCGTTTTGGTCTCGTTAAAAAGATGAGATCGAGATCTTTAACCATGCAAAGTTTGGTTTAGATCTGGGTGCATTAGGTACTTCGTTTCTATTGCCGAAGTAGCACACAGAAACTGTTTTACAATAGTGATCATTTTCAGTTATCGTCGGACCAACTTCGAAACATTGTCGTTTCTTCGTTTCAAGTCGAAACCGAACGATTCTTGTTGAATATCAAAGTAGGAGTACTTTTCTACGCTCCTGCAAATTTTCATCAAGATCTGAGTTCATGTGACCCTTCGACCATGTCGTCGAAGTGGGACCTTTACACTGTTTTGACACAGTAAAGTTTTATGATTTTTGTCCTACTTTGAGACGACGCCGTTTCTTCGTTTCAAGTCGTAATTTCCCGATTCTTTTTGCATCTTAAAGTAGGGATGTTGAACTACATGCCTGAAAACTTTCATGACATTTGGACACAGTTTGCTGGTCCAAATAAATTGCCGAACTTTGATTCGCGTCAGTTTTTTTGAATGTTTACAAACATTTAGAATATTTTTCAGTGATTTTCTGGTTTTATTGATTTCTTTGAGATTTGTCTCTAGATTTCGTACACGGGTTTTATGAATCATTTTCAAAAGATTTTTCACTCCTAAATGGCTTTCGAAATTATTATATAATATTATTTTTAATTATTAAATTAATTACTCCATAATAGGAGATTTTTCAAAAGCCGTTTTAAAGTGATTTCAAAATCAATTATAAATCCGTTTCGCACCATTATTTTCTATAATAAAAACCTCACACTCACTTTTTAGCACGTCGAGCGAAGTGGAAAGGTGCTTAAACGGTTAGGAAATCTCCGGCCTATGGAACCGTGTGTATTTTCTTTCCGGTTAATCCCCGACCTATTCGATTGATCATTTTGACCTTTGGGTCTAGTTTACCGATGATATGAGGTGGACTTTTTATTGTTTGGAGTGTGAGCTTGCTATTGGTTAGGAAACCGTTTAGTGCGAACGTGGGGTATGGGACTCATTGTTAACACTTTACGGGTTCCTCTCTAAGAAGTTAGTGACACATTAGCCTCTGGGCGGCCAGTACTGGACCTCTGGGTCACCACGCCTCTGGGCAACCATCTCTGGACACCTGCTCTATGGAGCAGTTTAGTTTTCGGCATGCGCCTCTGGGCCTTTATCCTTTTGGGAAGGATCTTGCCGTCTCGCGCGTTCCGCATCTGTGCGAGTGATCGATCACAACTCTCCAGTACTTGGCAACAACGACTCTGGTCGGTGCACGTGCAATATTGGTATTATTTGATGATTTTTATATCCATTCGATTACCGCCATTCGGTGTTGGTTCTATGGAACCATACGATGTAAGTGCGATTACATTGTGGATTCACAGTGTCTCTGGACACTGCTTTTCAGTGTTGGATTTCATTGACTTTTCAGTATATCCCCATTGCTCTTTGGAGCATCGATCTTTGCTTGGGCATTGATTATAGACTTTGGTCACTCTTGGGATTATTGCCTATGGGCATCTTTTTATAGCTTTGGCTACGCCGATGATATGAGGCGATTTTATTTATTCTACACTTTGGTGTTGATTTCTCTTTAGAAATTTTTATTGTTTATTGATGATTAGGGATCGTCATTATGTTCATGTGGTTCATAATATACTTCTCTTTGGATAAGTACTGTTTTATTTATGTACCGCATTACTATATATCTCAGTTATTACTGATTGTTTAGCTAGCCTGACCCGAGTGTTTTCGCTCGGGTCAGACCGAGTTGTTTCAGGTTAGGTCTCTGGACTTAGCTTCTGTGCTTCCGCTTGGACATTATCTGCTATGCTGATAGATAGCGCTTTTATTTGTCCACTATTCTGCTACTCTGTTATTATTCAGACTTTGATATGTACATATTTTTAACCCACATGTGTGGGCAGTGGCTTTGTACCCACTTATTGTATTTGGATCTGTATTGACGATGTATTGTTCTGGGATTTTATATCTGTTATGTGATTCTGTTCTGTGATGTTTTATCATTTAATATTATGCTTTGTCCTGATAGATCTTTAGCCATTTGTAATTTCGTTATAAGTATTTACTGAATATGTCGAACCACTTTAAAAAAAAATATAGATACCATCCATTCGACGTATTCAGTAGATAGTTATAGCTTGATTACAAATGGTCGCTTCCACTATACTCTATTCTCCGCTTTAACAGACAACATTACTCCCATAATACTCTTTGTTACAGTGGGTCTCAGAGTGGGGCGTTACAGCTTGGTATCAGAGCCTGGTTTCAGGCATAAGCATAATAAACACAGAATAGATACACTTAGTACAATACATTTTCATTAGATCCGAATTAAATCAAATCCCTTCCTTATGATAGATAAGTTAGGAATATGTATAGGAATCCGTTATATTCCGTAGTATTCCTTAATTAATTATCTATCATTGAATCATGTCTAACTCTAATTCCCGTTACGACATGTTGAGCCGTGCGAAGGTCTTCTCTCAGCTTGACCTTGCCACCGGATTCCATCAGCTACGAGTCGTGGAAGACATCATTCCTCTTACAGCATTTCGCACTCGTTATGGTTCTTTTGAGTGGTTGGTCATGCCGTTCGGCTTGACGAACGCTCCGGCTTTCTTCGTCGATCTTATGAATCGAGTATTCCGGGAATACATCGATAGATTCGTTCTGGTTTTCATCGACAATATTCTTATTTATTCTAGATCCGAGGCAGAGCATGCTCATCATTTGCGGATCATCTTGGATACTCTTCGTCAGCATCAGCTTAAGGCCAAGCTCTCCAAGTGCCATTTTTAGGAGAGCAAGGTCAAGTTCTTGGGCCATATTGTATCATCTGAGGGTATTTCCGTCGATCCTGCCAAGATCGAAGCTATTCAAAATTGGAAGCAGCCTGAGAACGTTCATGATATTCGCAGCTTCCTTGGGCTGGCGGGTTATTACCGTCGGTTTATCAAGGATTTCTCTCGAGTTGCACTTCCCCTCACGACTCTGACTCGTAAGGGGGTTCGCTTTATTTGGTCTGATAAGTGTGAAGCTTCCTTTCAGCGACTGAAGGAACTTCTCACCCATGCTCCTATTTTTGTGGCTCCTGAGAGTAACCAAGATCTTGTTGTTTACACCGACGCTTGTGGTAGCGGCCTCGGTGCTGTGCTTATGCAGAAAGATCGGGTAGTTGCTTATGCTTCTAGGCAGCTACGTCCGAATGAGATTCGCTATCCAACTCATGATCTTGAGTTGGCAGCTATCGTCTTTTCTTTGAAGAGGTGGCGTCACTTTCTATTGGGCGAACGTTTCATTCTCTACACCGATCACAAGTCGCTGAAGTATTTATGCAGTCAGAAGGATCTCAATATGAGACAGCAGCGATGGCTCGAGTTTCTCGCCTCATATGACTTAGATATTCAGTATACCCCTGGGAATGTGAAATGACCCTCCTATTTACACCCTAATTTCATAAGGTTTTTTTTTTAAGAGATGATATATAGATATATCATTCATTACAAATATATTTTCCAAGGTCATTTTCTTTCTCCAATAAACAAAATATATCCAGGATCAAAATAACTTACCAATATAAATATATCAGTGTATATCTAATAACATACACATACATATGAAGATGTATGTGTTCCTCTTGTTTAAATTCAGAGTATATACTTTTTTTTTTGTACAAGAACATTCTGTTTGATTTAGATTTTAGCAATTCAGATTAATTATTGTATCCTGATTTTTGACCATAGAATCAACTGGAAACATGTACTTTAGACTGTTATTCTAATTAAGAAATGATCAAGTAATAATCAGTGGAAAGCAAGCTTATAATATAGATGATTGTGTTAAAGTCTGTATAGTGTCAAACTCAGGCTAAAAGAAAGTGGATCCTAAGTGAACACAAGCAACATCTTGGCGTAATGGAAACGCGCCTAACTTATACATGAAAGGTCACGAGTTCGAGTACTATGCTGGTCGGTTCAAACACAATTTTTGTTTTTCTTTTTATTTTTCTCCTGTATAGTTTGAAATCTGATATCTACCTATATCTGCACATATATACTTAATTTCATCCTATAATCTAACATACAAAACAAAATTTCTTGCTTTATTATTTTTAAAACCCTTTCCTACAATTGTTCTAGGAATTTATGTTTATATTTTTGCCCAAATATCAACATGTACACAGATATACATGTACATGTCAATATCTTTGCTCATTTTCCAGAAAACTGGGTTCAAAATGGTTCCTTGCTTCATTGATTTGAAGTGAACAATTTGCCTGACCTATGGTCTAACCATATGGTTAATCTGACCATTCTTTTATTTGCATTTTACAAACCAGAATCTACCTAAACTTCAGAGTATATGGAGTGTTGCCAGGTTTTGTTTGTTCAAACCAGTTCACATTGCTTATCTGTCTTAAACTTTTAAAGATGATTGTGGTGAAACAATTGCTAAATGTACTAAGCTTTTGAAATGCATTTTTATTCAAAATACAATCTATCATGATCAACCAATACTTCATTTATTTGAAGCTGGTTAACTCATGAATCCTGTATCTACTACACACTAGTTCAAAGCAATGGAAATACCATTCATTGCATTCTGTCTGAAGCTTCTAAAAACATTTTACTTTTCTCAATACGATTCAGAAATGTATACAAACTTATTTACAAAGCATTTCAGTAAAAAGAAACCAAATCCTTTTTAAGTTTACTTCTAGCTAAAACCAGATTTTTATTCTAAAACTCAGTGCTCTGTTGTGTCTCAAGATTAACTAATACATAATATAAATTGTGCAAAACAGTAGCTCACCTACATATGCATATTTCTTTTCCAAACATCCATATCAATACTTAAGATCATTTCCTTGTTTCCCACTCAGATTTTTCTTTTAGATTTTAAACCTTAGTGCATAACAATATATTTAACATGATACAACTAGTTCATCTATCCATAATAGAATTCATTACATGACTGGAAATCTTAGAAACATAACATTTTTCCTGAATACATGCAGATATAATCAATTTAAGCTCTTATTGAAACTAGCTAGCATGTTCATTCACTCCTCCATAATAGCCATAACTTCATTTTTACTTAGTGCCTGGGTTACCTGAAAGAGCATGAGTGGCTGCCTCATTTTAAAATGAGACACCCCATATGCCATGAGCAAACAAGGGTCAGATCTATGATCTGGTATGAGTAACATCAATACATTCATGATATTAAGCAATAGAGAATATAAGAGCACCAACTGGTTATTTAAGCAAATTTCTGCAATCAATTACTTTAACATAGTATAATTAAGTTGATTCAGGTATGATATATTCATTTATCATTCTTACACTTGCATACACAATCATGCAAACATAATTATCTATTTGCAACATTTGCATTCACTGGAACCATCTTGGTTCCATACCATTCAAACTAAGAAATATCCATATTCCTATTTCTTCATTTACAGGTTGTATAATTCAATTTAAATCCCTGCCTCATCTGCTATTAAGGAATCACTGGGACACATTGCAATGAACTAATTCACATCATTGCACAAAGATCTCAGGGCTTAAACAAACCATGTGCCAACTTGCATACTTCAAATATGACAAGCATTCCAGCAGCCTTCTTGGCCTTCCCTTCCCTAGTTTATTTACTAGTGTATTGACTTAAATCCTATCATCAAATATGCTAAGTGAACATGTCACTGCAAACATGGAAACATCCATAATTTTTCCTAGCATAATTCTCCTCAGAAATAAGCAAACAGTTATTTCCTACATGGGGTCAATATGTCTTGATCTTAGTAAAATATAAGAATATTTTCAACTGTAAAAGAGGCATGGCATGTTCTTATTATATTGATCTGCAAGCCTTTATGATTGATTCAGATTCAAGATCTGGTTCAATCATAATTTTAGCTTGTGGGTTTCTTCCTTTTTTTTTTCTTTTGATTAAGGGCTCAGCACTTAGAAAATTTCTATTGCACCCTTAACATTTTTCTTTTCAAGCCTCAGCACTTATACCAAGTATAATGCAGCTCCCAACATTTTTTGTAAAGTTTCCATGCCATAGATCTATAACAGTTGAGAGTATTCTCTATATAATTTTAAGATCCTAGACTTTAACATTTATGAGTATAAATAAAACAGTATGATACACATCCAAAGACAAATGTCTCAACCAATCAAAGATCATCAAATTCATCCATATTAAATCATATCAGATTTAAAATAAGACATCCAGAAAGCATTGATGAAATCATATACATCAAAACCAGAAATATATATAAATGGCAATATAAAAAGTGGCTGCCTCATCTAAGGTCTTAATGCCATGAACTCAGTGAGGTTACTCACCTAAATGTTTCTTCTTATTAATCCAGAAAATCCATGTATGAGTATTTTCTCCTTCCTTCCAATATTTTTCTTCTTTTTCTTATTTTTGTGCAGCTCGGGGTAAAGGCAATTCTATTGCCTATTTATATGCATTTTTCCACTAGGGTTTTGTTAAAACAGAATTCCATTTCTGTCCTGGCTAGCATCATGCATTTTTCATTCATAATACCCCGGCCATATTAACCAATTTAAAGGCTGCATTTTCTTTCTTTTGCTTTTCAGAAAATGGCCACTCACCTAGTCATGTTAAAAGTGTGACTATCCTATTTTATATTTTAATTATTCCTGAGAATTCCCTTTGCTATTTTTGCCTACACAAGCATATTGACTTGTATCACATTTCATGTCATTTTAATGTTATAGTTTCACTTGCTTATATATATATATATACTTTTCAGTACTTAAAAATGTATATTTGTATACATATCTTATCTAGGCTTATTTAATTCCTCTTTTAATTTCAGAAACATATGCACCTATATGTATACAAGTTTTCAAATCCTTATAACACATATATATGTAAAATTTTCTTTTCTGGGTTTTAAATGAAATCTGTTTACTGATTTAAAGTAAAACTTACTTTTCTTATTTTCTAAGAAGATCCATATAATTCCAGAAATCAAATATCCATGTTGCAAAATCATGTTTGTATTGCTTTTTAATTCTTGTTTTAAATCCAAGAAATCTGGAGTTCTTCCTTGTGCCATTTCAGTGTGCACGTGCACACATATACTTGCACACTATTTATTCTAGAAATTTCACCATATTTAAATCTAAATATTTCAAAAATTAAATCATTTTACAAAAATGATTTTTCACAAAATTTTGGCGTATTACATTCACCCCTCCTTTTAGGAATTGTGTCCTCACAATTTTTCTAACATTCATAACAAGCATCATTTTCTTTTCTGAAAACTTATCAAACATATGCATAAGCAAACAAATTCAACCATAGCAGCCATGCATAACAAAAATTTTCCAGAAAGAAAAAAAATTACCTTTTAATTTGCAAAAAGCTTAGGATAATCCATTTTAATCTTATCCTCTAACTCCCATGTGCAGTCATTAGGATCACTACTCCACTGGATCTTAACTAGTTTCAAGGTTTTGCTCCTTAATTTCTTTTCTTCCTTGGCTATAATCCCCACTGGTTCTTTTTCATAAACCAAGTTAGGATTTATTTGAATTTTGGTAGGCTCTTCCAAAATGTCTTCTTTATCATGTACCCATCTTCTAAGTTGGGACACATGAAAAACATTATGCATTGCTTTCATTTCCTCTGGTAGTTCTAATTTGTAAGCCAATGAACCAATTCTTTCCAGAATTTTATAGGGTCCAACATACCTTGGTGTAAGCTTACCTTGCTTGCCAAATCTCATGACTTTCTTCATAGGTGAAACCTTGATGAAAACAAAGTCTCCCACTTCATATTCCACTTGCTTTCTCTTCCTATCTGCAAATTTCTTTTGCCTATCTTGAGCTGCTGCTATTCTTTTTCTTATTAACCCAATTTTCTCTGTAGTTTCTTTAACATATTCAGGTCCAAGAATAGCCCTTTCTCCAGTCTCTACCCAGCATATAGGTGATAAACATGGCTTGCCATATAAGGCTTCAAATGGTGCCATCCCTATGGTGCTTTGGTAACTGTTATTGTATGTGAATTCTGCTAGATGGAGGTGGTCTTCCCAGTTGCCTCCAAAGTCCAGTGTACATGCTCTCAACAAATCCTCTAAGACTTTGTTCACCACCTCAGTTTGACCATCTGATTGTGGATGGTAGGCAATGCTTAAGCACAATTCACTCCCCATAGCCTCTTGAAAACTTTTCCAAAACCTTGAGGTGAAGATGGTATCCCTATCACTCACAATGGTTTTGGGTATGCCATGCAACCTTACTACCTCTTTCATGAATATTTGAGCCAATTTTGGAGCATTTCTTTCTGTTTTAACTGGGATAAAATGTACTACCTTAGTTAGCCTATCCACTATTACCCATATGCTTGTGTTTCCCTTCTTAGATCTAGGCAGACCATCTATGAAATCCATAGATATATCCTCCCACTTCCACTGTGGTATACTAAGGGGTTGCAATAGTCCTGATGGCCTTTGTGTCTCTGCCTTGACTTGTTGGCAAGTCATGCACCTTGCAACATGTCTGGCCACATCTGACTTCATCCCCTTCCACCAAAGATTTCTTTTCAAATTTTGATACATCTTGGTGCTACCTGGGTGTATGGAGTACTTACTCCTATGGTATTCATTTAATATTTCCTCCTTCAATTCTATATTTTCTGGAACACATATCCTATTTTTATTCCTTAAATAACCATTTTTATCTATTTGATAATTTATTACTTCCTCCCCTTTTGATATGAGCATTTTCTTTTCCACCATGTTTAGGTCTTGTTCTTGCATTTTCCCAATCTTAAGAAGTAAATCTGATTGCAGAGATATCATACTTAATTTCCCTTTACCTTCACCTTCTTCAATGGGCATCATTTGTACCTTACTGTTTTCCTCAATTTCCAAATCAGTAAGTATAGACAAATCCCTAAACTCTTCCATCATCAACATGGCTACTTTGGCATGTTGTCTACTCAAGGCATCTGCAACTTTATTTGCCTTGCCTGGTGTATACAGTATATCTAGATCATAGGCAGCTAGGAACTCTACCCATCTATGTTGCCTCATATTCAAATCTTTTTGTGAGAATAAATATTTCAGTGCCTTATGATCAGTGTACAAAATGAATTTGGCACCTAACAAATAATGTCTCCAAAGTTTCAAAGCATACACAACTGCTGCTAGTTCAAGATCATGGGTTGCATATCTGGTTTCATGTGGCTTTAATTGTCTAGATGCATAGGCTACCACCTGGTCTTGCTGCATCAACACAGCCCCTAACCCAGAGCCACTTGCATCAGTGTACACAACCAAATTTTCATTTCCTTCTGGCACTCTCAATACTGGTGCATTAATCAGGGCTTCTTTTATTTTGATAAAAGCTTGCTCACATTTTTCTGTCCATACAAAGGCTTGGTTCTTTCTAGTTAAATTGGTAAGTGGTGATGATATTTTTGAGAAATCTTTTATAAATCTCCTATAATATCCTGCCATCCCCATAAATGATCTAATCTCACTGATGGTGCTAGGCCTTTTCCATGCTTGGATTGCCACTACCTTATTAGGGTTTACTGATATTCCTTTGGCAGAGATAACATGCCCAAGAAAATGCACTTCTTCTTTCCAAAATGCACATTTTGAAAATTTTGCCTTTAAAAATCATTTTCCCTTAGTCTTGACAAAACTAAATGCAAATGATTTTTATGCTCTTCCACTGTCTTAGAATAAATCAAAATGTCATCAATAAAAATCAGTACAAACTTGTCTAAATAATCTCTAAATATTCTATTCATTAAATCAACAAAATATGAAGGAGCATTTGTCAAACCAAATGGCATAACCAAAAATTCATATAAGCCATATCTTGTGTTAAATGCAGTATACTTAACACTTGAGTCTTCAACCTTCATTTGATGGAATCCTGATGCTAAGTCTAGTCTAGAAAATATTTTAGCTTCACTGAGTTGGTCAAAGAGATCATCTATTCTAGGCAATGGGTATTTATTCTTGATGGTTACTTTATTTAGTTCCCTGTAATCTATGCACATTCTCAAGGTACAATCATGTTTTCTTACAAACACTACTGGAGAACCCCAGCAGGAATTGCTTGGCCTTATAAATCCCTTACCTTCTAATTCTTCCAACTGATTTTTCAATTCTTTCAGTTCACTTGGCCCCATTCTATAAGGTTTCTTGATTATTGGACTTGCTCCTGGAATGAGATTGATTTGGAACTCAACTGGTCTGTGGTGTGGAACACCCTTAACTTCCCCAAACACATCCAAGTATTCATTAACTATGGGAATTTCTTCAATGGTTAGTTCACTCAGATCTTTTTCTAAGTCAACTAAATGATACAATTTCCCTTCCTTAGCTATTTCACATAGAACTGTGATCCTCTGGCCTCTAGAATTTTGCAATGATATGGTGGATGAGTCTAAATTAATTATGGCTTTAAATTGCCTTAACCAATCTACCCCCAATATAACTCCTATATTTGGGTAATTTAAAACATATAAATTGGAAATAAAAATATTTCCTCCTATGTTTAACTCCACATCCACACAATTCATGTTCAAAACACTAGAACTCCCTAGGGGACTTTGTACAAGCAATGGGGTTTCAACCAATATGCAGTTTAATTTTAACACTTTAACTAATTCATAGGAAATCAAAGAGTGTGTTGCTCTAGTATCATATACTACTGGTATGGGTATGGCACAAATGAGTAATGTACCTTCCACATGGCCATGATTTTCAGCATCAATTTTCACTGCAGATTTGCTTTTACCTTCCAAAGTTGCCAATTTCCCTTGCTGTTTATTCTCAGGACAGTTCCTCTTCATATGCCCCTCTTTCCCACATAGGTAGCATTTGAAGGCTCCTCCTTTTAACTCTGGGCACCTTGGTTTGATGTGTCCTTCTTTTCCACAATGATGGCAAACCAATTTCTTCTTAGTATCATTGGCTTCTGTATCTTTACTCTTCCTGTTGATTGCCTCCTCCTTCTTTTTATCATAAGGGTGATATCTTCTGTTATCCTTCTTGTTGTTGCTCTTAAAATTCCTATATTTCTCTCTTTCTTTGTCATGTTGTTCCAGTTTCAAGGCCAGATCAATTACTTGATCAAATGTTCTATCTGCATATGGCAGCATAGCTCTGCTAAGTCCTGGGTTCAGTCCTTTTATATACCTATCATTTTTGGATGCTTCATCTGCCACTAGCATCGCTCCATAATTGGATAACCCCTCAAACTTTTGAGTGTATTCAGTGACATTCAAAGTTCCCTGCCTAAGTTTGATAAATTCTTCAAGCAAAATGGTCTTGGCTGATGCTGGTACAAATCTTGCCTCCAACATCTCCTTGAACTGATTCCAAGTGATTTCATTTTCATTTCTTCCAGCTATGATCACCTCCCACCAGCTTAAAGCTACCCCTTTCAGTTGTCTAGAAGCTACTTGCCTCTTCCTTTGGTCATCCAACTGCATGTCATTAAAAATCCTATCAAGTGTTCTCAACCATGCTTGAATTTCCATCACACTCTCAGTTCCTTCAAAACTCTTGCCTCCCAAATTGGAATAAGTCTTCAGTAGTTTTGAAAGCTCTTCATGTGGGTTCTCAGGCCTATGCCCAATTCCATCTCTTAAAACCCTCACAAGTTCTTGCATATCAAGCATTTGAGGTGCACTGGGTCCTGCATTGTGATGAGATCCTCTTCCTACCATGGTCTGCTAACTAAATTATGGGCAAATGGTATTAGTATATTATGAGTACTTCTATAATTTCTATTTTCTTATCTAAATTATTTCATCCAAAACAAACAGACATAATATATTTCTATAATACTTAACAATCAATGCAACCAAGTGCTCTGGTACCAACTGAAATGACCCTCCTATTTCCACCCTAATTTCATAAGGATATTTTTTTTAAGAGATGATATATAGATATATCATTCATTACAAATATATTTTCCAAGGTCATTTTCTTTCTCCAATAAACAAAATATATCCAGGATCAAAATAACTTACCAATATAAATATATCAGTGTATATCTAATAACATACACATACATATGAAGATGTATGTGTTCCTCTTGTTTAAATTCAGAGTATATACTTTATTTTTATTTTTTTGTTGTACAAGAACATTCTGTTTGATTTAGATTTTAGCAATTCAGATTAATTATTGTATCCTGATTTTTGACCATAGAATCAACTGGAAACATGTACTTTAGACTGTTATTCTAATTAAGAAATGATCAAGTAATAATCAGTGGAAAGCAAGCTTATAATATAGATGATTGTGTTAAAGTCTGTATAGTGTCAAACTCAGGCTAAAAGAAAGTGGATCCTAAGTGAACACAAGCAACATCTTGGCGTAATGGAAACGCGCCTAACTTATACATGAAAGGTCACGAGTTCGAGTGCTATGCTGGTCGGTTCAAACACAATTTTTGTTTTTCTTTTTATTTTTCTCCTGTATAGTTTGAAATCTGATATCTACCTATATCTGCACATATATACTTAATTTCATCCTATAATCTAACATACAAAACAAAATTTCTTGCTTTATTATTTTTAAAACCCTTTCCTACAATTGTTCTAGGAATTTATGTTTATATTTTTGCCCAAATATCAACATGTACACAGATATACATGTACATGTCAATATCTTTGCTCATTTTCTAGAAAACTGGGTTCAAAATGGTTCCTTGCTTCATTGATTTGAAGTGAACAATTTGCCTGACCTATGGTCTAACCATATGGTTAATCTGACCATTCTTTTATTTGCATTTTACAAACCAGAATCTACCTAAACTTCAGAGTATATGGAGTGTTGCCAGGTTTTGTTTGTTCAAACCAGTTCACATTGCTTATCTGTCTTAAACTTTTAAAGATGATTGTGGTGAAACAATTGCTAAATGTACTAAGCTTTTGAAATGCATTTTTATTCAAAATACAATCTATCATGATCAACCAATACTTCATTTATTTGAAGCTGGTTAACTCATGAATCCTGTATCTGCTACACACTAGTTCAAAGCAATGGAAATACCATTCATTGCATTTTGTCTGAAGCTTCTAAAAACATTTTACTTTTCTCAATACGATTCAGAAATGTATACAAACTTATTTACAAAGCATTTCAGTAAAAAGAAACCAAATCCTTTTTAAGTTTACTTCTAGCTAAAACCAGATTTTTATTCTAAAACTCAGTGCTCTGTTGTGTCTCAAGATTAACTAATACATAATATAAATTGTGCAAAACAGTAGCTCACCTACATATGCATATTTCTTTTCCAAACATCCATATCAATACTTAAGATCATTTCCTTGTTTCCCACTCAGATTTTTCTTTTAGATTTTAAACCTTAGTGCATAACAATATATTTAACATGATACAACTAGTTCATCTATCCATAATAGAATTCATTACATGACTGGAAATCTTAGAAACATAACATTTTTCCTGAATACATGCAGATATAATCAATTTAAGCTCTTATTGAAACTAGCTAGCATGTTCATTCACTCCTCCATAATAGCCATAACTTCATTTTTACTTAGTGCCTGGGTTACCTGAAAGAGCATGAGTGGCTGCCTCATTTTAAAATGAGACACCCCATATGCCATGAGCAAACAAGGGTCAGATCTATGATCTGGTATGAGTAACATCAATACATTCATGATATTAAGCAATAGAGAATATAAGAGCACCAACTGGTTATTTAAGAAAATTTCTACAATCAATTACTTTAACATAGTATAATTAAGTTGATTCAGGTATGATATATTCATTTATCATTCTTACACTTGCATACACAATCATGCAAACATAATTATCTATTTGCAACATTTGCATTCACTGGAACCATCTTGGTTCCATACCATTCAACCTAAGAAATATCCATATTCCTATTTCTTCATTTACAGGTTTTATAATTCAATTTAAATCCCTGCCTCATCTGCTATTAAGGAATCACTGGGACACATTGCAATGAACTAATTCACATCATTGCACAAAGATCTCAGGGCTTAAACAAACCATGTGCCAACTTGCATACTTCAAATATGACAAGCATTCCAGCCGCCTTCTTGGCCTTCCCTTCCCTAGTTTATTTACTAGTGTATTGACTTAAATCCTATCATCAAATATGCTAAGTGAACATGTCACTGCAAACATGGAAACATCCATAATTTTTCCTAGCATAATTCTCCTCAGAAATAAGCAAACAGTTATTTCCTACATGGGGTCAATATGTCTTGATCTTAGTAAAATATAAGAATATTTTCAACTGTAAAAGAGGCATGGCATGTTCTTATTATATTGATCTGCAAGCCTTTATGATTGATTCAGATTCAAGATCTGGTTCAATCATAATTTTAGCTTGTGGGTTTCTTCCTTTTTTTTTCTTTTGATTAAGGGCTCAGCACTTAGAAAATTTCTATTGCACCCTTAACATTTTTCTTTTCAAGCCTCAGCACTTATACCAAGTATAATGCAGCTCCCAACATTTTTTGTAAAGTTTCCATGCCATAGATCTATAACAGTTGAGAGTATTCTCTATATAATTTTAAGATCCTAGACTTTAACATTTATGAGTATAAATAAAACAGTATGATACACATCCAAAGACAAATGTCTCAACCAATCAAAGATCATCAAATTCATCCATATTAAATCATATCAGATTTAAAATAAGACATCCAGAAAGCATTGATGAAATCATATACATCAAAACCAGAAATATATATAAATGGCAATATAAAAAGTGGCTGCCTCATCTCAGGTCTTAATGCCATGAACTCAGTGAGGTTACTCACCTAAATGTTTCTTCTTATTAATCCAGAAAATCCTTGTATGAGTATTTTCTCCTTCCTTCCAATATTTTTCTTCTTTTTCTTATTTTTGTGCAGCTCGGGGTAAAGGCAATTCTACTGCCTATTTATATGCATTTTTCCACTAGGGTTTTGTTAAAACAGAATTCCATTTCTGTCCTGGCTAGCATCATGCATTTTTCATTCATAATACCCCGGCCATATTAACCAATTTAAAGGCTGCATTTTCTTTCTTTTGCTTTTCAGAAAATGGCCACTCACCTAGTCATGTTAAAAGTGTGACTATCCTATTTTATATTTTAATTATTCCTGAGAATTCCCTTTGCTATTTTTGCCTACACAAGCATATTGACTTGTATCACATTTCATGTCATTTTAATGTTATAGTTTCACTTGCTTATATATATATATATATATATATACTTTTCAGTACTTAAAAATGTATATTTGTATACATATCTTATCTAGGCTTATTTAATTCCTCTTTTAATTTCAGAAACATATGCACCTATATGTATACAAGTTTTCAAATCCTTATAACACATATATATGTAAAATTTTCTTTTCTGGGTTTTAAATGAAATCTGTTTACTGATTTAAAGTAAAACTTACTTTTCTTATTTTCTAAGATGATCCATATAATTCCAGAAATCAAATATCCATGTTGCAAAATCATGTTTGTATTGCTTTTTAATTCTTGTTTTAAATCCAAGAAATCTGGAGTTCTTCCTTGTGCCATTTCAGTGTGCACGTGCACACATATACTTGCACACTATTTATTCCAGAAATTTCACCATATTTAAATCTAAATATTTCAAAAATTAAATCATTTTACAAAAATGATTTTTCACAAAATTTTGGGGTATTACACAAGGGGAATCGTGTGGCTGATGCACTCAGTCGCAAACACTCGGCAGTAGTTTCTATGATGATAACCGAGTGGGATATTCTTGAGACTCTTTCTATGTGTGATATTCGAGATCGAGCTCCGTCTTCTGATCCTCAGATCTTGTTATTCAGCTTGGAAGCTTGACCTATTCTATTGGATCGCATTGCCCATGCTCAGCGGCAGGTTCCAGACTTGTTGCGATATATTCATCTCCTTGAGTCGGGATCCAATGATGAGACATTGTTGGATTATTCTATTGATTCTCATCGGTGTCTTCGCAGGAAGAACTGTATTTTGGTACCATCTGATTTATCACTTAAGCATGACATTCTGGACGAATGTCATCGCACTAAGTACACCATCCATCCCGGTTCGAGCAAGATGTATGCCGATATGTGTCGGGTATATTATTGGGAAGGCATGAAGAGTGATGTTGCAAGTTATGTAAGCCGTTGCATGACTTGTCAACAGATCAAAGCTGAGCACCAGCATCCATCTGGTCTTCTTCAGCCGCTAGAGATTCCATTGTGGAAATGGGATCATATATCATGGATTTTATTGACGGTCTGCCTCGATCGAGGTCAGGCCATACTTCTATTTGGGTCATCGTCGATCGCTTGACCAAATCAGCTCATTTCATTCCTATTAGTTCCACTCGGACTGCTCCTCAGCTTGCCAAGTTATATGTGAAGGAAGTCGTTCGACTTCATGGCATTCCTAGCTCTATCGTCTGTGATCGAGACACTATCTTTACTAGTCACTTCTGGAAGTGCCTACAGTCAGCTTTGGGCTCAAAGCTGAATTTCTCGACTGCTTATCATCCTCAGACCGACGGTCAGACGGAGAGGGTGAATCGTGTTTTAGAGGATCTTTTGCGCTGTTGTATTCTGGATTTCGGAGGTAGTTGGGAGGATCACTTACCGCTTGTAGAGTTCTCCTACAACAACAGCTTTCAGTCTAGTATCGGCATGGCACCTTTCGAGGCTCTTTACGGAAGGCCATGTCGCTCTCCTGCTTGTTGGTTAGAATCTGGTGAGAAGCACCTTCTTGGTCCAGATTCAGTTTGGGAATCTTCCGAGAAGATTATTCTTATCCGTCAGAGAATGAAAGAGGCACAGGACCGCCAGAAATCCTACGCAGACAACCGTAGGAAGCCTCTTGAGTTCTCCATTGGTGATCATGTCTTTATTCGGATATCTCCTATGAAAGGGGTTGTGCGTTTCAGCTCTACAGGGAAGTTGGCTCCTCGCTATGACGGACCATTTCCTATTACGGAACGCATCGGCCCCGTTGCTTATCGTGTGGCTCTACCTGCTCACTTCTCTGGAATACACGACGTGTTCCCTGTTTCCCAGCTTCGCATGTGTGTCCGCGATCCTGATTCTATCATTGAGCCACATGCTGTGCCTGATTTAGAGATCTTACCTGATTTATCTTTGGAGCGGCAACCTTTTCGTGTGCTTGATTCAGAGGTTAGACGCCTTCGCAACAAAGAGGTTCCACTCGTGAAGATTCAATGGTCACCGAATCCTAAGGACTGCACTTGGGAGACCAGAGAATCTATCGAATGCTCTTATCCTGGCTTTCTCTCATCTTCTTCTGCAGGTGAGAATTCTCTATATTATCTCTATCACTTCTTTTGTGGATTTGACGTTATAGACGACATCTATCTTAAGGAATTGCGGGGACGCAATTTTCTTAAGGGGGGGAGTCTGTAACAACCCGGGATTTGCATTACCAATTAATAAATAAAAGTTAGGTTTTTTATTTATTTTAATGAAGCATAAAAGAATTTGGAATAATAAAATTTATTATTTGAAAAGCCTATTTTAATTAAATGGGAAATATGGGATTTTAAAATGAGGATAAAATGTTATTTTTGGAAAGTTAAATATTTGAGGAGAGATTTTAAAATGGGTTTGGATAAAAAAAATGAGTTTTATAAACATATATGAACACTTAGACTAATTTTTGGAAACATGTAAATAACTCTCTTCTTATTGGGTTACAAAACCTAACCTAATAACCCACCCTAAACCTCCTCTATAAATTATCTCATACTCTCATAACCTCATTCATTCAACCCTAATCAAAACCCTAATCATTTCCTAAAGCTTTCATAACAAAAATGGCCTCTATCTTCATCTCCTTCTAGCTTTAGCTTATGCAAGTCATTCTATGCAAAGGTAATGCAAATACCCACCTCAAATCCATTTTTATATCTTTCTTATTTCTGAAATTGATTTGGTAACACATGTTTTATGTGTTTTTTTTATCTTATAGCCTCCTAATCATCTTTTGCTAACTTGGGTTGATGCTATAATAGTCTTTGTTGCTTTCAAAAGAGGTATATTGCTAAAAACCTCTTCTAATATGTGTTTAATCATCTTTTGATTTTGGTAATCAGTTAGTAACACATGTTTTATTATGTAACATGTGAATCATAGCTCTTTGATCATCTTTGCTTTCATTTGGGGTGTGCACATAAGGTACTTGTAATATATGCTAGCTGAAATTATAATTAGTTTATTGCTGTTAGTAAATTAGGCATATCTCATTCATCTAAAATCGGAATTAAGATTTTCTTGAAGTTCTGAAAAGCTTATTCTGTAGCCTATAACTTTCATGTTTTGAGCTTTGCCTACTTTTGTGGTTTGAATGGTCGATATCACGTTTGTTTGTCGCTGACCTGACAACAAACTACAAGGTTGATAAAATAAAACCCTGAAATTGATTTGGCCGTAAGTTACTAGTTTTTTATCCGAATTAGATAATTTTGGATGTTCCGGAAAGCTTAAAACATATGCTACAATTTTTGTTTAGTGAGTTTTCTGTAATATTGCCATTTGGATGACCTGAAATGCGTTCAAAGACAGAAGACCAATTCTGTCTTTAACAAGTTATCTTGAGTTTCAATCTGATATTGTTTTGCATGTATCTCTCTCGTTTCTTATCCAAATCTAATAATTTTGGATGTTCTGGAAAGCTTAGATTTAGGGCTAAAACTTTCATGTTTTGAGTTTCATGAAATTTCGAAGTTAATTTGGTCAAAATTGTACATTCTTACCACTGTCCCGAGAGCACAACGACAGTGATATAAAATTTAGATCTGAGAATTGTTTTAGTCATAGAATTTTCATCTCTAGTCGGAATTTGACGATCTTGGTCATTCCAGAAAGCTTAGAAACTAAGCTACAACTTCCATTTTATTCATTTTGCCAGAATTTGAAGTTTACTATGCCAAAATTTTAGTTTTTCATCTCTGGCCAGTAAGTGCATAGCTATAGGCCTTAGTCTCTTTTCTCCCGTTGTTTTCAGCGTAGAACCCCGACTTTGCGACACCATCCCGGGCTCGCCCTTTGTCGGATTTCATCGTTTTTGGTCTCGTTAAAAAGATGAGATCGAGATATTTAACCATGCAAAGTTTGGTTTTGATCTGGGTGCATTAGGTACTTCGTTTCTATTGCCGAAGTAGCACCCAGAAACTGTTTTACAATAGTGATCATTTTCAGTTATCGTCGGACCAACTTCGAAACATTGTCGTTTCTTCGTTTCAAGTCGAAACCGAACTGTTCTTGTTGCATATCAAAGTAGGAGTATTTTCTACGCTCCTGCAAATTTTCATCAAGATCTGATTTCATGTGACCCTTCGACCATGTCGTCGAAGTGGGACCTTTACACTGTTTTGACACAGTAAAGTTTTATGATTTCTGTACGACTTTGAGACGACGCCGTTTCTTCGTTTCTAGTCGAAATTCCCGATTCTTTTTGCATCTTAAAGTAGGGATGTTGGACTACATGCCTGCAAATTTTCATGACATTTGGACATAGTTTGCTGGTCCAAATAAATTGCCGAACTTTGGTTCGCGTCAGTTTTTTTGAATGTTTACAAACACTTAGAATATTTTTCAGTGATTTTCTGGTTTTATTGATTTCTTTGAGATTTGTCTCTAGATTTCGTACACGGGTTTTATGAATCATTTTCAAAAGATTTTTCACTCCTAAATGGCTTTCGAAATTATTATATAATATTATTTTTAATTATTAGATTAATTACTCCATAATAGGAGATTTTTCAAAAGCCGTTTTAAAGTGATTTCAAAATCAATTATAAATCCGTTTCGCACCATTATTTTCTATAATAAAAACCTCACACTCACTTTTTAGCACGTCGAGCGAAGTGGAAAGGTGCTTAAACGGTTAGGAAATCTCCGGCCTATGGAACCGTGTGTATTTTCTTTCCGGTTAATCCCCGACCTATTCGATTGATCGTTTTGACCTTTGGGTCTAGTTTACCGATGATACGAGGTGGACTTTTTATTGTTTGGAGTGTGAGCTTGCTATTGGTTAGGAAACCGTTTAGTGCAAACGTGGGGTATGGGAATCATTGTTAACACTTTACGGGTTCCTCTCCAAGAAGTTAGTGACACATTAGCCTCTGGGCGGCCAGTACTGGACCTCTGGGTCACCACGCCTCTGGGCAACCGTCTCTGGACACCTTCTCTATGGAGCAGTTTACTTTTCGGCATGCGCCTCTGGGCCTTTATCCTTCTGGGAAGGATCTTGCCGTCTCGCGCGTTCCGCATCTGTGCGAGTGATCGATCACAACTCTACAGTACTTGGCAACAACGACACTGGTCGGTGCACGTGCAATATTGGTATTATTTGATGATTTTTATATCCATTCGAGTACCGCCATTCGGTGTTGGTTCTATGGAACCATACGATGTAAGTGCGATTACCTTGTGGATTCACAGTGTCTCTGGACACTGCTTTTCAGTGTTGGATTTCATTGACTTTTCAGTATATCCCCATTGCTCTTTGGAGCATCGATCTTTGCTTGGGCATTGATTACAGACTCTGGTCACTCTTGGGATTATTGCCTATGGGCATCTTTTTATAGCTTTGGCTACGCCGATGATATGAGGCGATTTTATTTATTCTACACTTTGGTGTTGATTTCTCTTTAGAAATTTTTATTATTTATTGATGATTAGGGATCGTCATTATATTCATGTGGTTCATAATATACTTCTCTTTGGATAAGTACTGTTTTATTTATGTACCGCATTACTATATATCTCAGTTATTACTGATTGTTTAGCTAGCCTGACCCGAGTGTTTTCGCTCGGGTCAGACCGAGTTGTTTCAGGTTAGGTCTCTGGACTTAGCTTCTGTGCTTCCGCTTGGACATTATCTGTTATGCTGATAGATAGCGCTTTTATTTGTCCACTATTCCGCTACTCTGTTATTATTCAGACTTTGATATGTACATATTTTTAACCCACATGTGTGGGCAGTGGCTTTGTACCCACTTATTGTATTTGGATCTGTATTGACGATGTATTGTTCTGGGATTTTATATCTGTTATGTGATTCTGTTCTGTGATGTTTTATCATTTAATATTATGCTTTTTCCTGATAGATCTTTAGCCATTTGTAATTTCGTTATAAGTATTTACTGAATATGTCGAACCACTTGAAAAAAAATATATAGATACCATCCTTTCGACGTATTCAGTAGATAGTTATAGCTTGATTACAAATGGTCGCTTCCACTATACTCTATTCTCCGCTTTAACAGACAGCATTACTCCCGTAATACTCTTTGTTATAGTGGGTCTCAGAGTGGGGCGTTACACTATTATAAAATCACTGGATTTTCTATAAAGTGTTTTGGTTATCGTAAAACTCATCGTGTTTATGTGTGACGCGGTCTTACGAGATACCTTTGTTTTTCAAAGGATTCTGATAACTTTAATAATTCGAATTGAGTGTGTTTTTCTCATGCTGGTTTTCCAGACTGACTCGGGTGTTATTTTATTATAATACTCGGGTTAGACCGAGTATTAAAGATTCAAGTTAAAATGCTATGGAGCTCAGGAGACGAGCTAGATGACAGAGACGTATCTCCGTACTTGGTTATATTTCTTCCTTATCAACTTATTTCATTCTGTATAGTGAACACATAATCTCAAGGACAACGGGTGCTCCTTACTCCGATGTACTTCTTCGAATAAGACTGTTCTTTAAAAGCTCGGAAATTTGAGTTTCCAATTCTCTTATTTTTGTCGGAGCCATATGTCTAGTAGGTAAGACAACTGGCTTCACATCTCACTCTAGATCAATATAGAATTCACTTCTCGATGAGAAGGAAAACCCGAAACCACTTCAAACATATCCAAAAAATTCCCAACAATGGGAATTTTTGCCAATTCATCATGAGAGAGACCCAAGAAATATAAAAAACTTAACATCATAGAACTCTCGAATTCACATTATACACTAAGCCACTTCCCATCGTTGTCCTTCATTTGGACCATACGACCACCACAACCTAAAACAACACCATATTTAAACATCCAGTCCATGCCTAAAATAAGTCCATAACCTGAAAACCTGAGCATGAAAGCATCACAAGAAAACTCAAACCCATCCTGGGATAATATATTGTCTCTATATATCATAGAAAGATATGCTGACCCCCTAATGTTATTTGACACCATAAGAGAGTCGTTGATAACTTGAGGCACTAGGAAAAAAACTATCAACAAGATGGTTATCATTAAATGAATGTGAAGCTCACGTATCAAATAAAACACAAATAGGAAAGTTATAAATAGAAAGCACAACATTCATGACAATGTTTTCCCCCTTGTCGAGCTTTGGCGGAGCACTCGAACTATGAGTTGCTTGGATAGCATAAGCTTTGACCATTTTCCAACTGTTTGGAAGAGACAGACAAATATGAAAGTGCTGTTATGGATCGTAATATGGAATAGTAACTAATATATCTACTAGTGCAGAATAAAATGTAAAAGTAAATAGTAAAGTAAATGATACCAGGGATTTTTATACTTGTAATGCCCCAGAAATTCATGGAATCTTATTTTAGTTGAATTTTGAAAATATTTGAATTTATTTGTATAGGAAATATATGGAGTTAATTGTGTGCAAGTATGTGTGCATATGTGCACGTGCACACTGATATGGCATAGGGAAGAACTCCAGATTTCTTGAATTTAAAACAAGAATTAAAAAGCAATACAAATATGATTTTGCAACATGGATATTTGATTTCTGGAATTATATGGATCATTCCAGAAAATAAGAAAAGTAAGTTTTATTTTAAATCAGTAAACAGATTTTATTTAAAATCGAGAGAAAAAAAATATATACATATATATGTTATAAGGATTTGAAAAACCTGTATACATATAGGTGCATATGTTTCTGAAATTAAGAGGAATTAAATAAGCCTAGATAAGATATGTATACAAATATACATTTCTAAGTACTGAAAGATATATATATATATATATAAGCAAGTGAAACTATAACACTAAAATGGCAAAAGACGAATTACAAGCAAAATAATTGCTTTAGGCAGAAAATAGAAAGGAGGATTTTAGAAAATAAACAAGTAAACAATGTCACACAATTATCATGACTTGGTAAGAATATAATATATATATATATATATTCTGGAAAAGGAAAAGGGGGAGACATGTCTCACATATGGCCGGGATATTAAAGGTGAAAAATAAACAAATTTGAAATGCAAAATGCATGAGTTTTGGCCAGGGTAGAAATGGGATTTTACAATGATAAAACCCTAGAAAACCTCTCTTATAAATCCAAGTATAAACCAGAAAAAAAAATCATTTGCTACCCAAAAACATTTAAGAAAACAAAGGAGAAAATATTTACAAGCAGAAAAACAAGTTTTGAAAAGGATTCTTTTCTGAGTTAGCAAGAGAAGCATTTTTCTGTGAGTAATCTCACTAAACCCATGGCATTAAGTCCTGTTATGAGGCAGCCAGATTTATGTTATTTTTCTACATGTTTTTGATTCCATTACTATGGTTTTAATGGATGCTTCAATGGATGTTTTAATGGGTGTTTCTGGATGTTTTGATTGCCTTGATGTTTTGAGTGTTTTGCTCTGTTTGGTTACACCCAGAAAGGTAAAAGTATAAAATCATGAAAGTAAATAGAGAATACTTGTAACTGGTTTAGATATGGCATGGAAAACATAGAAACCAAAATGTATATGAGTTGCATTACACTTGTGTAAGTGCTGAGGCTCAAATGAAAGATTCAAGGTTGCAATGGAAATATCCAAAAGTGCTGAACCCTTGATCAAATAGAAAATCCATGAGCTAGAAATCTTGTTTAAGCTAGATCTTGAATTTAGTTCAAACATGGTTGCTTATGAAAAAAAAAATAACCCACATGCCTAGTCTTTATTCCCAGTTGTAAATATTCTCATATTTTCTTTAAGCCAAAACACTTGAAAATATGATTTTCCCTGGACATGAATGTTAGATTGTTCTTGAGTTATGCTTGTAAACTCTATGTAATATTTCATGTATACTGGGATTTAGTCACCTAGCTATCTCACGATAAGATTAAACATGAACACTTAGTAAATAAACTAAGGATTGTGAGCCAAGAAGACTGCTGGAATGCTTGTCATATTTGAAGTATGCAAGTTGGCACATGGTTTGTTTAAGCCTTGAGATCTTTGTGCAATATTGTGAATTATTTTATTGCAATGTGTCCCCGTGATTCCTTTATGACAGATGAGGCTAGGAATTAATTTGGTAAATTCAACCTTAAATTGATGAAATAGGAACTTGAGTTATTCCTAAGATGGTTGGACTGGAGCTATGATAGTTCCTGAGTATTTCTATTTGAAACCTATGTTTGCATGGTTGAATATGTGTATATAATTAGTCATAAACACTGATCATATATGCACAAGTATATCATACAAGTCAGGCAAATTGATCAAAGATGATATGCCCACTTGAACAAAATATTTATGTCTCACTCATTTACCTAATACCATAGAATTTTTGATTTTACTCATACCAGATCTTGTATCTGACCCTTATTTGCTTATGGTATCTGGGGTGTCTCATCTAAAATGGGGCAGCCTCTAATGTTCTTTCAGGAAATGCTGGATCTAAATAGGAAGCTGCTGTGGCTAATGAGAGTGATTATATAAGCATGCTAAATTAGAATTAAATAAGAACTTAGAATGAAATATTTGCATGTAATCTGGGAAGTTTTTATAGTTCTGTTTTGGTTGTTATGTAATGATCTTAAAAGTTTGGATTTATTAGTTGTTCTAAATGAATCTAGTGATGTATTAAGTTTGGGATTAATCTAAAGACTTGGTTGAACTTTTGCAAGAAAATATATATTTGGGTATTGTGATGAAAATCTGTAAATGGTATATGCCTGTATTTGAGAGATAGAGATGTATATGTACATACATTGTATTAGATAATTTCAAGTTACTTAAAACCTTAAGTTTGAAGGTTAAAAATCTGAGTCTAGCTATAAAAACCTGGAATTATTCTTGTGGATATTTTTAAGTTCATATAAATTAGATATGCATAGGATTTACTGACTTGTTACAAATATTCAAAAGAATATAGTAATTAACTTTAGTCAGAATTGCTAGAATCCAAATCAAGCAGGATACACTTGTTTAACAAAAATATATATATATATACTCTGAATTTAAACAAGATAAACACTTACATCCTCATATGTATGTGTATATTATTAGGGATGCACTGATATATTTATATTGGTAATAAGTTTTGAATCCTGGTTGAATTGTTTGAAAGAAAAGAAAATGACTCTGATAGTTCAAAGGAAGTTTAAATCAAACTTAAAAGTGTAAATGAATATAGGTGGACATCCAGACACATATAAATTGAATATGCATATGCATGTACATAGAAATCAAATTTAGACGGCAGTCTTAATAATTTAGACGTCTGAGATTAAACTTAGACGTCAGTCATAATAATTTAGACGTCTGAGATCTAATTTAGACGTCTGTCAATAAAAATTTAGATGTCTGAATTTAGTTCAAAATGTTTTCTACTCTCTGTTTAAAATTTGGACACTCTGAGACGTCTGTCATAATAATTTAGTCGTCTGAGATCGAATCTAGACGTCTGTCATAGAAATTTAGACGTCTGAACTGCTGATTTTGCCTAATTTGCCTATTTTCGAGTAAATTTCCAAGGTTTATCAATTTTTGTCAATCCAACTTATTGTTATTAATTAATATCAACTTTGATAACTATCATGAGATCAAGTAAACACTATTTTAGAGTTAAAAAGAATTATCTAGGCAAGATAAATATATATATAAGTGTTAGTATTTGTCAAAGTGCACCTATGGCAGTAGAACAAGACTTAGAAAAGAAATAAGTGGCTATGTCAATAGCTTGTATTGCATTTTGATTTATATTTGATTTAAATTCCCTTTGATGAAGTAAAAAAAAATCCTTATGAAATTAAGGTAGAAAGAGGAGGGTCATTTCAGTTGGTATCAGAGTACTTGGTTGCATTGTTTGCTAAGTATTATAGAAATGTATTTTGTCTGTTTGTTTTGGATGAAATAATTTAGATAAGAAAATAGTAATTATTGAAGTACTCATAATATACTAATACCCTTTGCCCAGAACTTAGTTAGCAGACCATGGTAGGAAGAGGATCTCATCACCATGCAGGATCAAGTGCACCACAAATGCTTGATATGCAAGACTTTATGAGGGCTTTAAGGGATGGAGTTGGGCATAGGCCTGAGAACCCACATGAAGAACTTTCAAAACTACTAAAGACTTATTCCAATTTGGGAGGCAGGAGTTTTGAAGGAACTGAGAATGTGATGGAAATTCAAGCATGGTTGAGAACACTGGACAGAGTTTTCAATGACATGCAATTGGATGATCAAAGGAAGAGGCAAGTAGCTTCGAGACAACTGAAAGGGGTAGCTTTAAGCTGGTGGGAGGTGATCATAGCTGGAAGAAATGAAAATGAGATCACTTGGAATCAATTCAAGGAGATGTTGGAAGCTAGATTTGTTCCAGCATCAACCAAAACCCTATTGCTTGAAGAATTCATCAGGCTTAGGCAGGGAACTTTTAATGTGACTGAATATACTCAGAGGTTTGAGAGCTTGTCTAAGTATGGAGCTATGCTTGTAGCTGATGAGGCATCAAAGAATGATAGGTATATTAAGGGTTTAAACCCAGGGCTTAGTAGGGCTATGTTGCCATATGCAGATAAAACTTTTGATCAAATCATTGATCTGGCCTTAAAATTGAGCAACATGACAAGGAGAGGGAGAAGTATAAGAATTTTAAGAATAACAACAATAAGAAAAATAGGGGAAGGTATCATCCCTATGACAAAAAGAAGGAGGAGACAGAAGGCAAGAAAACCAATGATACTAAGACCACTGAAACAAAGAGAAAAATAACATGTCATCATTGTGGAAAAGAGGGACATATCAAACCAAGGTGCCCAGAATTGAAGGGAGGAGCTTTCAAATGCTACCTATGTGGTAAGGAGGGACATATCAAGAGAAACTGCCCTGAGTATAAACAGCAAGGGAAGCTAGCAAGTTTGGAAAGCAGAAGCAAATCCACAGTAGAGGCTAATGCAGAAAACCATGGCCAAGTGGAAGGTACTTTATTTATTTGTACCCTACCCATATCAGTAGTGTATGATACAGGGGCAACACATTCTCTGATTTCCCATGAGTTAGTTGCATTGCTTACATTAAATTGCATACTGGTTGAAACCCCTTTGTTAGTGCAAAGCCCATTGGGAAGTTCTAGTGTTTTAAACATGATGTGTGTGGATGTGGAATTAAACATAGGAGGAAATGTTTTTATTTCCAATTTATATGTTTTAGATTACCCAAATATAGGTGTTATATTGGGTGTAGACTGGTTAAGACAATACAAAGCCATAATTAATTTAGACTCATCCACCATATCATTACAAAATTCTAGAGGTCAAAGAATCACAATTTTGTGTGAAATAACCAAGGAAAGAAAATTATATCACTTGATTGACTTAAGTAAGGATTCCAGTGAGCCTTCTATTGAAAAAATCCCCATAATTAACAAATACTTAGATGTGTTTGGAGAAGTTGAGGGTGTTCCACACCACAGACCAGTGGAATTTCAGATTAATCTGATGCCAGGAGCAAGTCCAATTATTAAGAAACCCACTAGGATGGGGCCAAGTGAGTTGAAGGAATTGAAGAAACAGTTAGAAGAGTTGGAAAGCAAAGGATTTATAAGACCAAGTAATTCATGCTGGGGTGCTCCAGTAGTATTTGTAAGGAAACATGATGGTACTTTAAGAATGTGCATAGATTACAGGGAGCTAAACAAAGTCACTATCAAAAACAAGTACCCCTTACCTAGAATTGATGATCTTTTTGATCAACTTAGTGGAGCAAAAATATTTTCTAGGTTAGACTTGGCATCTGGATTCCATCAGATGAAGGTTGAGGACTCAAGTGTTAAGTACACAGCCTTTAACACTAGGTATGGTTTATATGAGTTTCTTGTCATGCCATTTGGGTTGACAAATGCTCCATCATACTTTGTAGACTTGATGAATAGGATATTCAGGGATTATTTAGACAAGTTTGTTTTGATTTTTATTGATGATATTTTGATCTATTCTTAAACAGTAGAGGAACATGAAAATCACTTACACCTTGTTTTGTCTAGATTAAGAGAAAAAGATTTAAAAGCAAAATTTTCTAAGTGTGCATTTTGGAAAGAAGAAGTGCATTTCCTTGGGCATGTTATATATGCCAAAGGCATTTCTGTAAATCCCAATAAAATTGTGGCAATCCAAGCATGGAAAAGGCCAAGCACAGTGGGAGAAGTTAGGTCATTTATGGGAATGGCAGGGTATTATAGGAGGTTTATAAAAGATTTTTCTAAGATGTCATCACCTCTTACCAACCTAACTAGAAAGAACCAACCCTTTATATGGACTGAGAAATGTGAACAAGCCTTTAGTAGAATCAAGGAGGCCTTAGTCAATGCACCAGTATTGAAAGTACCAGAAGGTAATGAGGATTTGATTGTGTATACTGATGCAAGTGGTTTTGGGCTAGGAGCTGTATTGATGCAGCAAGATCAAGTTATAGCCTATGCATCAAGACAATTGAAGCCACATGAATCAAAGTATGCAACCCATGATCTTGAGTTGGCAGCAGTGGTATATGCACTAAAGCTCTGGAGACATTATCTTCTAGGTGCTAAGTTTATTTTGTACACAGACCATAAGGCATTGAAATATCTCTTTTCACAAAAAGATTTGAATATGAGGCAACATAGATGGGTTGAGTTTCTAGCAGCATATGATTTAGACATACTTTATACTCCAGGAAAAGCTAATAAGGTTGCAGATGCTTTGAGCAGGCAGCATGCAAAAGTAGCCATCCTAATGATAGAAGAGTTTAGAAATTTATCTCTACTTACTGATTTGGAAATTGAGGAAAACAGTGAGGTAAACATGGAGATGATTGAAGAAGGGAGTAAAGGAAAATTAAGTTTGATAACTTTGCAATCAGATTTAATTTTGAAAGTGGGAAAAATGCAAGGGGGAGATCCAGATTTATTAGAAAAGAAGACTTTAATAGAAAAAGGAGAAGAAGTAGCAAACTACCACATTGATAAGAATGGTTACTTAAGGAGTAAAGGTAGAATATGTGTTCCAAAGGATATAGAATTGAAGGAAGAGATACTTAATGAATATCATAGGAGCAAATATTCTATACACCCAGGCAGCACCAAGATGTACCAAAATTTGAAGAGGGATTATTGGTGGAGAGGAATGAAAACTGATGTGGCCAAACATGTTGCAAAGTGTATGACTTGCCAACAAGTCAAAGCAGAAACCCAAAGACCCTCAGGTCTATTACAACCTCTAAGTATACCACAGTGGAAGTGGGAAGATATATCTATGGATTTCATAGATGGTCTGCCTAGGTCAAAAAGAGGAAACACAAGCATTTGGGTAGTAGTTGATAGATTGACTAAAGTGGCACACTTTATACCAGTGAAGGCAGAAAGAAATGCACCTAAACTAGCTCAAATATTCATGAGAGAAATAGTAAGATTGCATGGAATCCCTAAGACTATAGTGAGTGATAGGGACACAATCTTTACATCCAGATTTTGGAAGAGCTTTCAAGAAGCCATGGGAAGTGAGTTATGCTTGAGTACTACATACCACCCCCAATCAGATGGTCAAACTGAAGTGATAAATAAAGTTTTGGAGGATTTGTTGAGGGCATGTGCATTGGACTTTGGAGGTAATTGGGAAGATCACCTCCATTTGGCTGAATTTACATATAACAATAGTTATCAAAGTACCATAGGTATGGCACCATTTGAAGCCTTGTATGGCAAACCATGTTTGTCACCAATATGTTGGGTTGAAGCAGGAGAAAAGGCTGTCTTAGTGCCTGAGTATGTTAAAGAGACTACAGAGAAAATTGAATTGGTGAGGAGAAGAATGGCAGCAGCTCAAGATAGGCAAAAGAAGTTTGCAAACATGAGGAGGAAGCAGGTAGAATATGAAGTTGGTGATTATGTTTTCATCAAAGTTTCACCTATGAAGAAGGTGTTGAGATTTGGCAAGCAGGGAAAACTTACCCCAAGATATGTTGGACCTTACAAGATTTTGGAAAAAATAGGTTCATTAGCATATAAGTTGGAGCTACCTGAAGAGATGAGTGCAATGCACAATGTATTTCATGTATCACAACTTAGGAGATGGGTGCATGATAAAGAGGAAATTCTAGAGAAACCAACTCAAGTTCAAATAAATCCTGACTTGGTCTATGAGAAAGAACCAGTGGAGATTTTAGCTAAAGAGGAAAAGAAGTTGAGGAGTAAAACTTTGAAATTGGTAAAGGTTCAATGGAGCCTAGACCCTAATGATTGTACATGGGAGTTAGAGGATAAGCTAAAGATGGATTACCCTAAGCTTTTTGCAGTGGAAGGTAAAAATCTAAATCCCTAAAAAGTTTAATATGTATGATTGTTTTGACTAAATTGTTTGCTTATGCTATGTTTGATAGATTTTATAAAATCTGGACATGTTTAAAGTCAAATGAGAAAAATTGTGAGGACACAATTCCTAAAAAGGTGGGGTGATTGTAATGCCCCAGAAATTCATGGAATCTTATTTTAGTTGAATTTTGAAAATATTTGAATTTATTTGTATAGGAAATATATGGAGTTAATTTTGTGCAAGTATGTGTGCATATGTGCACGTGCACACTGATATGGCACAGGGAAGAACTCCAGATTTCTTGAATTTAAAACAAGAATTAAAAAGCAATACAAATATGATTTTGCAACATGGATATTTGATTTCTGGAATTATATGGATCATTCCAGAAAATAAGAAAAGTAAGTTTTATTTTAAATCAGTAAACAGATTTTATTTAAAATCCAGAGAAAAAAAAATATATACATATATATGTTATAAGGATTTGAAAAACCTGTATACATATAGGTGCATATGTTTCTGAAATTAAGAGGAATTAAATAAGCCTAGATAAGATATGTATACAAATATACATTTCTAAGTACTGAAAGATATATATATATATATAAGCAAGTGAAACTATAACACTAAAATGGCAAAAGACGAATTACAAGCAAAATAATTGCTTTAGGCAGAAAATAGAAAGGAGGATTTTAGAAAATAAACAAGTAAACAATGTCACACAATTATCATGACTTGGTAAGAATATAATATATATATATATATATATATTCTGGAAAAGGAAAAGGGGGAGACATGTCTCACATATGGCTGGGATATTAAAGGTGAAAAATAAACAAATTTGAAATGCAAAATGCATGAGTTTTGGCCAGGGTAGAAATGGGATTTTACAATGATAAAACCCTAGAAAACCTCTCTTATAAACCCAAGTATAAACCAGAAAAAAAAATCATTTGCTACCCAAAAACATTTAAGAAAACAAAGGAGAAAATATTTACAAGCAGAAAAACAAGTTTTGAAAAGGATTCTTTTCTGAGTTAGCAAGAGAAGCATTTTTCTGTGAGTAATCTCACTAAACCCATGGCATTAAGTCCTGTTATGAGGCAGCCAGATTTATGTTATTTTTCTACATGTTTTTGATTCCATTACTATGGTTTTAATGGATGCTTCAATGGATGTTTTAATGGGTGTTTCTGGATGTTTTGATTGCCTTGATTTTTTGAGTGTTTTGCTCTGTTTGGTTACACCCAGAAAGGTAAAAGTATAAAATCATGAAAGTAAATAGAGAATACTTGTAACTGGTTTAGATATGGCATGGAAAACATAGAAACCAAAATGTATATGAGTTGCATTACACTTGTGTAAGTGCTGAGGCTCAAATGAAAGATTCAAGGTTGCAATGGAAATATCCAAAAGTGCTGAACCCTTGATCAAATAGAAAATCCATGAGCTAGAAATCTTGTTTAAGCTAGATCTTGAATTTAGTTCAAACATGGTTGCTTATGAAAAAAAATAATAACCCACATGCCTAGTCTTTATTCCCAGTTGTAAATATTCTCATATTTTCTTTAAGCCAAAACACTTGAAAATATGATTTTCCCTGGACATGAATGTTAGATTGTTCTTGAGTTATGCTTGTAAACTCTATGTAATGTTTCATGTATACTGGGATTTAGTCACCTAGCTATCTCACGATAAGATTAAACATGAACACTTAGTAAATAAACTAAGGATTGTGAGCCAAGAAGACTGTTGGAATGCTTGTCATATTTGAAGTATGCAAGTTGGCACATGGTTTGTTTAAGCCCTGAGATCTTTGTGCAATATTGTGAATTATTTTATTGCAATGTGTCCCCGTGATTCCTTTATGACAGATGAGGCTAGGAATTAATTTGGTAAATGCAACCTTAAATTGATGAAGTAGGAACTTGAGTTATTCCTAAGATGGTTGGACTGGAGCTATGATAGTTCCTGAGTATTTCTATTTGAAACCTATGTTTGCATGGTTGAATATGTGTATATAATTAGTCATAAACACTGATCATATATGCACAAGTATATCATACAAGTCAGGCAAATTGATCAAAGATGATATGCCCACTTGAACAAAATATTTATGTCTCACTCATTTACCTAATACCATAGAATTTTTGATTTTACTCATACCAGATCTTGTATCTGACCCTTATTTGCTTATGGCATCTGGGGTGTCTCATCTAAAATGGGGCAGCCTCTAATGTTCTTTCAGGAAATGCTGGATCTAAATAGGAAGCTGCTGTGGCTAATGAGAGTGATTATATAAGCATGCTAAATTAGAATTAAATAAGAACTTAGAATGAAATATTTGCATGTAATCTGGGAAGTTTTTATAGTTCTGTTTTGGTTGTTATGTAATGATCTTAAAAGTTTGGATTTATTAGTTGTTCTAAATGAATCTAGTGATGTATTAAGTTTGGGATTAATCTAAAGACTTGGTTGAACTTTTGCAAGAAAATATATATTTGGGTATTGTGATGAAAATATGTAAATGGTATATGCCTGTATTTGAGAGATAGAGATGTATATGTACATACATTGTATTAGATAATTTCAAGTTACTTAAAACCTTAAGTTTGAAGGTTAAAAATCCGAGTCTAGCTATAAAAACCTGGAATTATTCTTGTGGATATTTTTAAGTTCATATAAATTAGATATGCATAGGATTTACTGACTTGTTACAAATATTCAAAAGAATATAGTAATTAACTTTAGTCAGAATTGCTAGAATCCAAATCAAGCAGGATACACTTGTTTAACAAAAATATATATATACTCTGAATTTAAACAAGATAAACACTTACATCCTCATATGTATGTGTATATTATTAGGGATGCACTGATATATTTATATTGGTAATAAGTTTTGAATCCTGGTTGAATTGTTTGAAAGAAAAGAAAATGACTTTGATAGTTCAAAGGAAGTTTAAATCAAACTTAAAAGTGTAAATGAATATAGGTGGACATCCAGACACATATAAATTGAATATGCATATGCATGTACATAGAAATCAAATTTAGACGGCAGTCTTAATAATTTAGACGTCTGAGATTAAACTTAGACGTCAGTCATAATAATTTAGACGTCTGAGATCCAATTTAGACGTTTGTCAATAAAAATTTAGATGTCTGAATTTAGTTCAAAATGTTTTCTACTCTCTGTTTAAAATTTAGACACTCTGAGACGTCTGTCATAATAATTTAGTCGTCTGAGATCGAATCTAGACGTCTGTCATAGAAATTTAGACGTCTGAACTGCTGATTTTGCCTAATTTGCCTATTTTCGAGTAAATTTCCAAGGTTTATCAATTTTTGTCAATCCAACTTATTGTTATTAATTAATATCAACTTTGATAACTATCATGAGATCAAGTAAACACTATTTTAGAGTTAAAAAGAATTATCTAGGCAAGATAAATATATATATAAGTGTTAGTATTTGTCAAAGTGCACCTATGGCAGTAGAACAAGACTTAGAAAAGAAATAAGTGGCTATGTCAATAGCTTGTATTGCATTTTGATTTATATTTGATTTAAATTCCCTTTGATGAAGTAAAAAAAAAATCCTTATGAAATTAAGGTAGAAAGAGGAGGGTCATTTCAATACTGGTTCGAACTTCCATTCTACGTCTAGTTCCTGACACCTTCTGGAATTTACCTATCAACCCTCTCTTAACCTGGGGGAAAAAGTGCTACACCGCCTGAGCAACCAAACACGACTTCTACCACCTAGACAACCGAATAGGACTTCTACCGCCTGAGCAACCGAACAGGACTTCTACAATACAGAAAGTTTTCTTGACTGTATGTGCTCTATAGATAGCACGAATGAGTCTTTAGAGTACATCCTTCCTATAATCTTCTCCTTTGTGGTATATAGTGTAGTACGTGAAGATTGGAAGTAATTGTAATCACAAATAGATTTGTACTTGAATGTTCAAGTGATTTGAAAGTGTTTATTAAAGCAAATAGCAAAAAATAGTTTACAAGAATATAAAATAGAATCAGAGAATAATGTTGTACTTTGCAATCTGAAATCAAGGCTATTTATAAAGTAAAAAAGTTGTAACTATTCGTGAAAAGATTTGGCCAAGAGATACGAAAACAACTGTTGAATTAACAGATGTTTTTGTTCGTTGAAAAGTGGCGAACGTTTAGAAAAATAGCCATTATGAATATTCAGTCGACTGAAGATATAGATTAAGTGGACTGAACATTCGAAAATATTTTGAATTTTAAACTTATATTGAAAAGACACTTCATTCAATCGACTGAACCATGGTTTTTGGTCGACTGAATATTCAAACTTTTTGTGCATGTGTGCACGTTTCAGTCAATTGGCTACCCCAGTTCAGTCGACTGAAACTGTCACTATATGCCTATTTGACTTAGTTTTGAAAGCAATGTGTTTTATAAATTTATATAATCAAAACTTAAGTTTGTTTAAATTAATTTGAATATAATTTAAAAGCATATGTGCATGCATATTCCACTTAGGAGAGATTTTAACAAATATTAACTACTAACTAGACTATGACAAACCAATTGTAAATATAGAAACTTGTCTTTGAAATCTTTTGGTCTTCGATCTATTCTCGAGTATAATAGTATCTTCTTCTACAATTTTGGTTAGTTCATATAATATATACTTATATAGTTGTCACAATCAAAACTTCAAAATACTAGGTTCTAACAAAATGTCCTGGTTGATCACAATTGAAACACTTCTTGCTTTGGATATTAACCCTACAATCTTTAGCAAAGTGACCCTTTAAGTTGCACCTATGACAAGTCCCCCGTTCCTTCTTTTGTCCTTGATCATTTTTTTTCATTTTTCTTCCTCTTGCCTTGGAACTTCATCTTTACTTCTACCTTGATTTCTTCTCCCTTAGAAGCCCCTTGAAAAATAAAGTTTAGCAAAGAAACTTCCATAATGCTCTCAAAAGTAGAAACCCTCGGAAAATGGCTAAGAGCAAGTCCTTAAGATGTTGACTGAGTCCCACAACAAATTTCTTGGCCTTCTTAACAGGAGTGTTAATCATATCCATCCCAAAGTGAGCCAAAAGTGTGAACTCATTTATGTACTCCTTCACGGTCTTATCACCTTGTTGGAGATATAAAAACTCCTTGGGTTGCAAGCTCCTCTCGGCATCAAAAGTAAACTGATCCTCGAACCTCCTTCGAAACTCTTCCTAAGTCATAACTTGCTCATCCACCTCTCCAATAACTGCATCCCACCAACCCAAAATGTAAAAACCTTGTTGTTAATTACCTAATTAATTAAATTTAATTATGGATAATTAATTCTAAATTATGATTTGTGAAATTTAATAATGAAATTAAATCTAGTTTTTGTGAATAGGTTATTTGATTTATTAAGGAATGATTTTCATTTCTTAAAGGGGTTTCAACTTAAATTTAAAATATTATTATAAAGTTCAATTATTTAAATTTGGCATTTAGGATAAATTGTTGATATTGAGATTTGATGCTTTAAACTGAGAATTTTCAATTAACATTTGATTTTATTTTATTAAAAATAATAATAATAACCTTTATTTTCAAAATTCCTACTTAATTGTATAAGATATTTCAATATTACTAAAAATGAGAATTTTATCTTGTTGATTGGTTTTAGTAAAATTGAGAAATCAATCTATGATTTTATAAGACATTATTTAGAGTAAATGGTGGTGTTTTAAAGCGAAAAAAAAGAAAATATTAACACATCTCTTGTTGGGTCCATGCCAAACCCTTTTGGCCCAAATAGTAAATAATAAGTAATGAGAAATAGTATGTTGATTTCTCATTCTCATTTTCTTTCAGCCAACTCAAAAATAAACTTCCATATACTCTCAAAACCTTAGTTCCTATAATCCTCAAATTCAAGTTGTAAATCAAAGGGCTTTTGAAAAGTAATTAAAGAAATAAGATCAAGGTAATGAATTCAGTCCATTGTGTGTCAATTAAACTAATTAATTTCAGTTTATAATTCTGTTGTTCCTTGTTTTGGTTGAGAAATTGCTTAGGGTTTGCTGAATTTGAATACAAAGCTCAAAAGGGTTTAGCTAATGTATTTAAGGAGAAAAAGGTGAGTTTACCTCACACTACTATCTCTAAATGAAATCATGTTTGCTGTTTAGTAATTGGTTGAATATAGGAATGAATTGCTCTCTATTTCTTATGCTAATTATAGGTTAGGTTATGAAATTCTTTGTTTTTTGAAACCATCATCCTGTGATCACCTTTAACATCAACTTGTAGTAAATATATATATATATATATATATATATATATATATGTGTGTGTGTGTGTGTGTGCATATGGCAAAAGAAGTGCTCTAGATGTTAGCACAATCACCGTCGAAGAAGTCATCGCCAACGGACTGTCGGGAGGGCAACCTAGAGCTGAGATAGCTCTAGGTTGTGTCACTACCAATGGACCGGTGGGGCACCACCGTTGTACTGGTGGCGTGCACACCTGGAGCTATTTCAACTCCAGGTGCCGTCTTGACTCG
Organism: Allium fistulosum; assembly: GCA_030737815.1. Taxonomy (NCBI): domain Eukaryota; kingdom Viridiplantae; phylum Streptophyta; class Magnoliopsida; order Asparagales; family Amaryllidaceae; genus Allium; species Allium fistulosum. The sequence goes on from CM060904.1 coordinate 1,288,000,134, forward strand.
CCCATTTCTTACCTCGTTCTTTATCTTGTTTGTTGATGCTGTTATGTTGTATTTTTGCGTGTTTTTTCGGCCCTTTGGATGTCCATTTCCATTGATTTTTTTATCTATAAAATAGAATTGGAAATGATTTAGAGTAGAAACTTCATGGACTACATGGATATAATCTTGTGATGATTTAGTATTTTATTGTAGTGAATTCTATTGTGTGCTACGGACTTTGAATCACTTTGATTCAAAGGTTTAGAATTTTATTAACTTATATCTATCTATTTTATAAATATAAAAACCAAATTTTACATATAAATAATTTCATAAAAGCGAGTTATTTAAGTTCATAAATATCAAACTTATTTTCTAAATTAATCTAGTTCTTTTATAAATGGTTTCATGAGTAATTATATACCTATAATATATCTTGTTAGTAAGAAAGATTATGGATCTTTATCATATGGTTTTGGTAAATTTATAAACTAATTATTCTATTTAAACAAGTGTTTAAACACTGATATAGGTTGGATTTCGAGTATTGTATTTTGATAAAATTAAGAGATTACTTATATATGTAGCCTTAAGAAAATAATTTGTGAAGGAATATGGAACAACTATATATATATATATTTGGGAAATAAATGGGATTATGAATTTTAAAAGAAAAGTATGAAGATAAGTTTGTAAATAAAGTATTTAAAAATCATTTCCTATATAAAGATTATAATATTGTAGTTTTAAACTATATACTTTTATAAGATAAATGTTTTGAGAGACTTAGTTCTATAAAATGAGGAGCACTAATAATCGACTTATTGTCACCGATTGGTTTAAATGCTCTCGAGTAACGCTTCATCGAATATTCTAAAACTCATTGAATAGAATGTTTGAGTGGTACTTACAAGCCCATTTGTGAATACTTGAATTTCATCGGGTAGTATGGGATGCCTTGGTTAAGTTCTTTTGATTGCTATTAGGAAGTATTTAAGACTTTAGGGTTGTATTCTCTTTTGATGTTTGGCGGGGCCAATAGATCCTTAAGAGAATATAGTTCAGGTTTTCCAGTGGTATCTGTAAGGAGTGAGATTTACTAGCTTCTAATGAATACTTGAATTTCACCAGACAGTATGAAACATTTTGGTTAAATTCTAGTGATTACTGAAAGTGATAGTATTTGGCATTTTAGAGTATATTTTCTTTTGATGTTCAGTGGGATCGATAGATCCTTAAAAGATATACTCATGGATTTCTTTATGATCATAAATATATAATAATAATGAATAATCTTGAATCTTCGAGTGATGGTTGCTACGATCTTTGAGATCACTTGTTATTCTGTTTCACTGTATGGACGATCCTTGGTATCAGATTGGTACGAGTGATACCACATTTGTTTGCCATGGTATGGACTATAATTAAGATTAGTATGGACAATCCGGGCGATCGGTATGGAATTAGTTTCTTTATGTTTGGAATATTGTGCTTTATTCTGTAATTCTGCGTTTAGTAACAAATCTGTCTTTGGGACCTAAATATATCACCCTGTGCCTTTAGGTAATTTCCAAGTTAAATTAATTCCCTAACTTGTTATATCTTGGACATCTGGATTTACTTATATGTCATATATCATTATGTTATGTCTTATTCTCACCCTTTTGGATATTTAGAGATAGTCTGACCTGGGTATTATTTTAATGTTCGGGTCAGGCTGAGACTTTTTAGGTTACCAGACATGCTGACCTTTAGATGGTTATGCTACCAAGGAGATAAACATTTTTGACTTTTAATTTACCTCATTTAGGATTCATGCTTGTGTATGAGATATATAATTGAGATAAAGATTTGTATCAGATGTATATTATGTGAGCCTAGTGTTATATTTGATAGACTCTAACTTTTTTATATGTATATGATGTTTATTATTCCATTGTGATCTATGACTATTATTTCAATGATACACCATTCTGAATCTGAGAAACTGGTGTGATTATTGTTTTGAACTGAGACTATACACATTAAATTTTATTCCAAAGAATAAATAGACCATAAGTATGACGTGTCAGTGTTAGTTTAAAGATATATTCACATTCAATCGCCCTTATTAAGCCGTATTCTCTGTATTATTAGACGACATTATTTATAATGTTCTTTAATAATATGGGTATCACGGTGGGGTCGTTACAGTTGGTATCCGAGCTGAGTTAGAACATTATAGCATACAATATCACAGATTTAGACCTATTGAGCTTAGAGTCTTATCCCTTGGGATGTGTGGTAGATAGTTTTATTAATTATTTATATAGGGATGAGAATATAAAATGATTATCGTGATAATCATTTGGGGCATATTTTGATTTAAAATTTTAATTAGATAAGTTGGAATTTGTGACATTGAACTTTTGGAAAAAAATGTGCTAAAATATTAGAGTTTGGAAAATTACTTTTGGATTATTGGGAATTGATTTTAAAAGAGATAGATTAGAGTAAATTGATTTAAGTGAACAATTTCCTTTTAATAGAGAATTTGGGAAATTTGAGTAAATAAGTTTAAGAGTAATGATCTAGAAACAATCATAGTTACGTAGCAAAATTTTAAAAACCGGATTGTTCCGCTAGAGGTGACATTTAGTTTTAGTTGATTGGTTGTTAGGAATTGGCTGCTTGGTTTATTTATTTATACTAGATACTAGGATGCTTGTAAATATAAAATAAATATAATTAAGGAAAATTGATGATTATCTATTGTGTTGACTTGTCCAGAAAATGTTTAAGGATTCTGATCGATAAGTGGGACGCCATGTTATCGATAGGAGTTCCTAAACATCGAATGAGACATTTTGACATGAGAAATAACTAATTTGAGAATTTGGAAAATATTAGAGTTTAAAATAATTTAAAATAATATTGTAGCCCTCGAATAAATTGTGAGAAGTGGAAAGCATGGCGAGGCGATGTTTATATTCTGTGTAATCAACTTTGTAGCCAAGTGACGAAATGAATCACTAAATTTCATGGCTTAATATTATTTTATATAAAGAGTTAAGTTAAGGGAATTGCTTTAAATTTTGTAATTAATTTATATTAAAGTTTAATGGACGTTAATTGGAATTTTTTTAAAAAGAGAATAACTGGAAATCTACTTTCATTTATGAATTTCACTTTCAAGTTCTTTGGTTTGAATGAAAAAAAATTGTTATATATTAATCTTAATTAACAAGATGTTAAAAATTAAGAAATTGTGAAACAAAATTTTTAGAAGTGAAAGGATATTTTATGGAAAAGTATGTATATTTGTATGTACAAATGGGATAAATAATAAAAGTATGTTTTTTGGATATAAATAATATTTGGAAAGGAATTATTTTGAGTTATATGGTTATTTTGAAGGGAAAAGATTAGTTGGAGTTTTGATAATTATATTAAGTAAATTATTTGGAACTTGATATTATTATGAAGGTAAAATATTTTGGGAATTAAATTTAAAAGGAAAATTTATTTACTAGCATGTATGGGTTTAAAGGTTTTGGTGGTTTAGAAAACGAAAATGGAAATTATGAAAGTGCATTATATATATGTGTTATTTTTGGATGACATGTGCAGCCACCGAACCATAGCAATAGCATAAGTAAGTGGCGAGGCCATGTTAACTTCACGGTCAACATCGCAGCCATTTGACGTAAAGATTCGCTATAAATGGATGGCAAAGCAACGTCATTAAATTGTTTGATATTTGTAGATAGTGAAAGTTTATTTAGATATATATACTAAGAAGAATAGCTTGTAAAAAAATTTGATTTATTTTATACTTTAGATGGATGTAAATTTGGAATTTTAAATAAGAAATTAATGGAAAAAGGAATCAGAACCTTATATTCGATGATTTAGATCGAAGATCGGATCTTTCCGGTTTAAGGACTGATGTCTGCTGGGAGATTATATTCTTTGGAAAGATGTAAATTTTGGGCTGGTAAAGAGTTATAATTAAAAAAAATCTTGAGAAAATTTATGAAATAAAAATTTTGGCTAAAGAAAAATTTGGAATTTTAATTTACAGATTTCTTTCATTAAGGAAATTGGAGGTACGCAATTTCTTTAAGGAGGGGAGTTTGTATCAATCCTTTTGTTGATTACCCAATTAATTAAATTTAATTATGGATAAATTAATTTTAAATTGTGGTTTATGAAATTTAATTCTGAAATTAAATCTAGTTTTTAAGAATAGTTTATTTGATCTATTAAGGAATGAGTTCATTTCTTAAAGGGGTTTCAATTTAAATTTGAAATATTATATTAAAAAAATCAATTATTCAAATTTGGAATTTAGGATAAATTGTTAATATTAAGATTTGTTGCTTTAAAATAAGAATTTGCAATTAATACTTTATTTTATTTTATTAAAAATAATAAGAATAACTTTTATTTTCAAAAGTCTTATTTAATTGTATAAGATATTTCAATATTAATAGAAATGGGAATTTTTATCTTGTTGATTGGTTTTAGTAAAATTAAGAAATCAATCTATGATTTTATAAAACATTATTCAGAGTAAAAGATAGTGTTTTAAAGGGAAAACAAAAGAAAATATTAACACATTTCTTATTTGGTCCACACCAAACCCTTATGGCCCAAATAGTAAGTAATAAGGAATGAAAACAATACGTTGTTTTTTCACTCTCATTTTCTTTCAGCCAAATTAGAAAATAACCTTTCCTATACTCTCAAACCCTAGTTCCTATAATCCCCAAGTTGCAAATCAAAGGGCTTTTGGAAAATAATTGAAGAAATAAGATTAAGGTAATGAATTCAATCCATGGTGTATCAATTAAACTAATTAATTTCAGTTTATAATTCTTGTTGTTCCTTATTTTTGTTGAGAAATTGCTTAGGGTTTGCTGAATTTGAATACAAAGTGGAAAAGGGTTTGGTTAATCTATTTGAGGAGAAAAAGGCGAGTTTACCTCACACTGATATCTTTAAATGAAATCATGTTCGTTGTTTAGTAATTGGTTGAATATAGGATTGAATTGCCCTCTATTTCTCGTGCTAATTATAAGTTAGGTTATGAAATTCTTAGTTTGTTGAAACCATCGTCTTGTGATCAACTTTAACCTCAATTTGTAGTGAATATATGTGTGTGTATTGCAGAATCGGTGCTTTAGATGTCAGTACAATCACCGCCGAAGAAGTCATCGTTAATGAACCGAGGGAGGGGGCAACCTAGAGTAGAGATAGCTCTAGGTTGCGTCACCGCCAGTGGACCAGTGGGGCACCACCGTTGCATCGATAGCATGCACACTTGGAGCTATTTCATCTCTAGGTGCTGCTCCGATTCACCGTTTCATACCTTGTATTTTGTCTTGTTTGCCGATGTTGTTGTGTTGTGTTTTGCGGGTTTATTTGTGGCCCGTTGAATGTCCATTTCCATTGATTTGCTCATTTATAAAATAGAATTGGAAACGATTTAGAGTAGAAACTTTATGGACCAATTCATGGCTAAAACCTTGGGATGACTTAGTATTTTATTGTAGTGAATTCTATTTTGTGATATGGACTTTGAATCACTTTGATTCAAAGGTTTGGAATTTATAAGCTTATATCTATCTATTTTATAAATATAAACACCAAATTTTATATATTAATAATTTCATAAAAGAGAGTTATTTAAGTTTATAAATATCAAACTTGTTATCCAAATTAATCTAGTTCTTTTATAAAGGGTTTTATTAGTAATTATATACCTATAGTATATCTTATTAGTAATAAAGATTATGGATCTTTTTTATATGGTTTTGCTACATTTATAAACTATGTGTTTTATTTAAACAAGTGTTTAAACACCGATATAGGTTGGATTTTGAGTATTATACTTTGATAAAATTAAGAGATTACTTATATATGTAGCCTTTGGAAAATAATTTGTGAACTATGGATCTTTTAAAAAGGAATATGGAACAACTATATATATGAGAGTATTTTGGTATTAAAAGTGAAATATTGGGCTATTGTTTCTATGGAATATATATATATATATTTGGGAGATAAATGAGATTATGAATTTTAAAAGAGAAGTCCATTATGTAATATTGGAAGATAAATCATTTCCTATATGAAATTATAATATTGGATTTCTAAACTATAAACTTTTATAAGATAAATGTTTTTAGAGCCTTATGTAATATAATTTTTAATAATATTATTCAGGAAATTTAATTAGATAAATTAAATAGAATAATGTAAATATTAAAGTGATAAGGGGATTGAGATTTGAAAATAAAATTTAGGGCCGTGCTTAGTTGTTTAATTGGGCTTAAGAATGGCTTATATGCTAATTAATTTACCCAAGGGCTTAATAGGAAATAGTCGCACCCTTATATATTCATGGCTTTACCATCTATTCACGTTCATTTTCATTTCACAAAAACGTAAATATAAGAGGATCTGGCCATTACTAGGAAGGGGAAAAATTAATCAAGAGCTAAGGAATTAAAGCAGGAAGGATTAATCTAAATCAAATCTCAAAGTCATATACTAATCAAGGTGAATAATAATCTATATCATCTCTATTTTATTTATGATAATTTATTTTTGGGTTTAAGATTAAATCCATTATAAGGATGATTTTGATGATGATATGCTTGGATTTATGTGATGTTAAACTCAAATAAGATTATTTGATAAAGGATTTACATGGTTTTGAGGCCAAAACCTATTATAATTATTTTTGTACGGCAAAAATATTATGTTAGGGAAAACATGATTTTAGAGATGGGTTTTAATTTTTGTAATTTTCCAAGATATGGAAAATTATTATGAGTTTTTAAAGGAAAATATGAACAATTGGCTTTATAAATTAATTTCAGTAATTATATGAAGAATTTGTTTCCGAAATTTTTATATGTTAGATAACATATTAGAAGTGAATTTCTGTAATTTTTGGGAATTTTTCCTAAGTAGTTTACTATGGTAAAATTATTTTAGATGAAGGACTTAATTGTTTTATTGCTTTTTCTTAATGGAAAGGCATATTTGTTAAATTAATGCATGTTTAAATTTTAAATTACGCGACATTCATTTTTGTAAAGAATTGGAAAGTTATGGAAACTAATCCCATGTTTACATGTAGGCAGTTTAGTTAGAAAGTATTTGCTTTAATTGGCATTAAATCAGTTTTTACCCAGAAAAGTGGGTTCCGCCTCTTTCAGAAGCACATTTCGACTTTATGTTCCACCTTCAACCAAGTCGAAACCTACCAACTAAGCCGAAACCAATACACAAGGTATCACAAGTATGGTACGTAGTGGATCAACAAAAGGGCGGAAGGCATGTTATTGAAACTATCGCTTTCGATAAGGGTCGAAAACTTTGTTTTACTATCAATAGATAAGCGCCTTCCTGGTTTTAATAAAGGCTTTCGAAGGAGTCAAAATACATGCTTTCGAAAGGGTTTGCTAAAATGGCTTTCGAAGGGGGTTGCCGCCTTTTTTGTTAAGAGTAGCTTTCAAATGAGACCTTGTGTTTTGAATTAATGCTTTCGAAAAAGATGGTTTCGACCTAGTCGAGAGCTAGCCTTTCGAATGTATTGAAGTCGTTAGTGCTTGCGAACGTAGTTTTTGTTTTAAACTAATATTAAGTGACTTCCTAAAGGCTTTCGAATTGGTTCAAGAGTTTCGAAGGCATTGATGTCGAAAGGGGGTTTCGATGTCATCCTTCAATGTTTTACTAAAATGTTCTAAGCTCTCGAATGGATGGTTCCGAAGCCCTCAACTTTTCCCCAAACAATTTTATATAAAGCTCAACGGTTTCGAAAGGGGTACTTTCAAATGGTTTCGAAGCTAAGCTTCTATAGTTGAATGGTAATACGTTAATACATTTGAAAGGTTTCGAAAGAAAGGTTTTAAAGTGTTTCGAAAGGCAGATGCCTAGCATTTTGAAAAGAAGATATAAAAGCTTTTGAAAGGAAGTTTTCCAATGGTTTCGAAAGTAAAAGGTTTAAAGGTTTCAAAAGCCATAGCTTTTGAAACGAAAAACCCAATCTCAATTTTTAAAGGAAAACCATAGCATAATAAAGAGTTTTGAAATGATTTTAAGTATGGAGTTTTTGAAGAAGTTTTCCTTGATCAATAGGTAAAAGGGTTTAAACAAGTTTTATATAAAATGATTTCAAGGATAATAAACCATAGGTGTTGGTATTATTATATTATTATGGTTACTCCTTCATATATATTCATATTGTAATGGACCCATAATTGTATTTTGGGGAAAGAGGGCAGAATAACTAGCTAGGTTGACCCAATAGTGAATAAAATTTGAATTAACTCCTAAATGAGTAGAATTGCATCCAGGAGGTCAGATAGACCAGAATATAGGATGCCTAAATAGTGAAGTTGTTGGATAGACAGGTTCATAGTAAACCCATGAAAACTATGTTTAGGAAAGTTATTGGCAGATGCCAATAGGTTCATAGTAAACCAATGAAAACTATGATTCGAAAGAGTTATTGGCAGGGGTCAATAGATTTGTAGTGAACCCATGAAAACTATATCCAGATCAAGTTATTGACAGAAGTCAATAGGTTCCTAGTCAACCCATGAAAACTAGGATAAGAGGAAAGTTATTAGATATACCAATAGGTTCAGGGAGAACCCATGAAACAATGAAGTTATTGGCAGGGGCCAATAGGTTCCTAGTGATCCCATGAAAACTTTAAAATCAAACAGGGAGTCCATAAGTATTAAATAGGATATTATTCAGCCCATGAAAACTATAAGGTTAATAGTGACCTCGGAAACTATAACTACGATAGATAGTCAAAAATGAATGGGGATGGGTAATCCATAATTGATTTACTTATTTGCATATCATCATATTATTTTTAAATGTTATATTTTAACCATGCAGGAGCACAGTATATGGTTTTATAATTTTTTACGACACAAGTGAGGGGAAAACCCATTCCGCTAAGCGGCATGGTCTCACTAGATATCAAAATGGTTTGAGATGGTTGATTATTATTCATACCAGGACTTTATGTCTGACTCGAAGTTTATGTTTTCCCCTTAAACTCTCGGGTGCTCAATTGTTTTTGAGTAGTTTAAGAGTTGAGGTTTTTCAAGTACCTCTTTAGATGAATAAGCCTCCAAGGACATGCAAGAGGTATGATAGATATTTAGAGTTCTTCCTATTCTGATTCCACTGTGTTTTGTTGTAAAGGCAAAGATGTTAATTTCCTAGGTATATACTCTGATAAACCAAGGGGGCATCTTCATATGTCGCTCTTGGCGTATATTGTAATAATTATATTTTCCTTGAACATGGTTCTCATATTGGGATTATGTAATTAATTTGAAATTGCTTTAAAATGGAATGAGAAAGTTGCTTGTTGATTTTAAAATTTTCCATATCTGTGTGCTTCTGTTATATCAATATATCTATCATTACCGTATTTGGTCGCCGAGGATTAATAATTATGGATGACTGCAGCATCCGTACCTGTTAGTTTTGGGCCTCCAAGTGGGGATGTTACAAGTTGGCATCAGAGCATAGGTTTATGAAACTTAGAAGAAATTTAAACATAATTCAATGAACCAGAAGATAAGATCGGGGTTTGGTTAACGCTAAAGTAACATACTTGTATTTAATGTATATATATATATATAAGTATTTATTCCTCTTTCTCTTAGACCGTTCTTTTGTATCTTGCTAAGCCTCGTATGAAGATTTACGAGAAAGAAGATATGGAGGCAGGAAACGAAAGAGGAAATCTCGATGGAGGAAGCACCACAACCAACAGAAATGCTCGACCAACCAGGAGGAACCCGAGTCGACAGGCTAACGCTAACCAAAATGTTGATGGCAATGAAGGTGCTGGAAATCCAGCAGTGGAGCTAATCCTGTGGCTTTAGTTAGGAATAATTATGCTAAATTTAGTAGGGATTACACCAATCTTGGTGGAAACCCGTTTATAAGAACGGAGGATGTTATAGGAGGTGAGGATTGGCTATTGCATTGTGAGAGAATCTTTGCTTATTTGGGTTTGGATGATGCGCAAAAGAGGAGGCTGGCCTCTAGGCAGTTACAAGGGGTAGTGCTTTATTGGTGGAATAATGTTACTACCGGAGTTTCGGAGGAGGAGTTGACTTGGGCAGATTTTAAAGGGAGATTAGAACAGATGTTTTTATCCGAAGTTTCTAAGTTAGCATTGTTGAGAAAGTTTATGGATTTGGTGCAGGGAGAAATGTTAGTAATCGAGTATGCTACTAAGTTTGATGAGTTGTTCCGATATGGACATGCTACTATAGACATTGACATCAGGAGGAATGAGAGGTTCATTCGGTGATTGAGACCCAAGATTGCTAGGGCAACCCAACTACATCTCCATGATCCTTGTAATGTAGTTGTGGAGATGGCAATCCACCATGAAGATATGCTTGCTATTTGTGCTAGAGAGAAGCCAGCTGAAAGCCAGGGTCCTCGGCGAAAGAAGGGGAAGTTCATTAAGAAGAAGGGAGCCCAGAATGGAGAGGCTACCAAGAAGGCAAAGGATGATTTAGTTTGTTTCAAGTGTGACAAGAAAGGTCATTATGCTAATGAGTGCCGGTCAGGCAAGGGGAAGAAGGCTGCAGATAAGAAGAATGTGAAGTGCTTTAACTATGACCAAGTTGGGCATTATAAGAATCAGTGTCCAGAACCAATCAGGGCAGCCAAAGGGAAGGTTGCAGTTGGACCATCATCTGCTAGACCAACTGCAGCTAATAAAGGGAAGATTGTGATGGAAGGTACGTTTTTGATTCAGAGTATACTAGTTATGATACTATTTGATACCGGTGCATCACATTCATTTATACCTCAGAATTTGGTTGATAGGTTATGCTTAGAAACCCACATACCTTATTACTTCTTTAAGGGTTGCGAATCCAACATGAGGGTATGCAACTCTAGGGATGAGATGTGATCAGTTAAGACTTGATTTGTTAGGTCATAAGTTTGCATGCAGTCTGTATGTTTTTTATTTCATAGATTTTGGAATCATTTTGGATATGGATTGGTTCACTAAGTATGAGGCTAGGATATTTTTCCATGATGGGGAGATATCACTAAAGACACCTTGATAGTCATAACCGAATTATATTCTCAGTAGAGAATTTTGGCCGGAGTAGTTGTGCTTTGTTAAGTGTAATGGATGTGGGAGAAGATTTAAGTCATGTTTGAATAGCAAGAGAGTTTGCAGATGTCTTTGAGCCAGTTAATGAATTTCCACCGAAATGAGCTGTTGAGTTTCAAATAGATCTTGTGCCAGGAGTTGAACCTGAAAGTAGACCACCTAGCAGGATGACACCGACTGAGATGAAGGATTGAAGGTGCATCTAGTGGATCTAGAAGGAAGGAATTTTATTAGACCAAGCAGTTCGCCTTGGGGAGTGGCCGCGATATTCGTGAAGAAACTAGATGAGTCATTGAGGATGTGTATCGACTATCGTAAGTTGAATGAAAGGACGATAAAGAATAAGTATCCTTTGTCGAGAATTGATGATCTATTTGATCAGTTGAGTGGAGCCAGAGTGTTTTCCCAGTTGGATTTGGCGACAGGCTTCCATCAGTTAAGAGTGGTAGTTGACAGCATTCCTTTGACAGCATTTCTGACTAGGTATGGTTTGTACGAGTGGTTAGTGATGCCATTCGGGTTGATGAATGCACCTGCTTTCTTTGTGGATTTGATGAATCGAGTCTTTCGAGAGTATTTGGATAGATACGTGTTGGTGTTTATAGATGAAATTTTGGTATACTCTAAGGATGAGAGGGAGCATGAAGATCATCTTAGAGTTGTGCTTGAGACGCTGAGGCAGAATTAGCAAAAGGTGAAGTTTTCCAAGTGTCATTTTTGGAAGAAAAAGGTTAAGTATCTTAGTCACGTGGTTTCAGAGAAAGGATTGTCACCCGATCTAGATAAGATCGAAGCTGTGAACAATTGGAAGAGACCAGAGACGGTGACCGAGATTAGAATTTTTATTGGACTTGTTGGCTATTACCAGAGATTTATTAAGGATTTCTCATGGATAGCAGCGCCTTTGATTAAGCTTACCAGAAAGGAGGTGAAGTTTGTTTAGTCTGACAAATGTGAGGAAGTATTCCTTAAGTTAAAGCATTTGTTCACCAATGCACCAGTGTTAGTAGTTCCAGATGGAAACCAAGGGTTGGCGATGTATACTAATGCATGTGGAACTAGATTGGGAGCTGTGTTGATGCAGAAGAGTAAGGTGATTGCCTACGCTTCACGACAGATTAGACCGCATGAAGTGAGATATCCTACTCCTGATTTGGAATTGGCAGCGGTGATCTTCACATCGAAGATTTGGAGACATTATCTCTTAGGGGAGAGATTGGTGCTATACATAGATCATAAGTCTTTAAGGTACTTATTCTCTTAGAAGGAGCTGAATATGAGACAGTAGAGGTGGCTGGAGTTTTTGGCTACTTATGATTTTGGTATAGAGTATACACTTGGGAAAGGAAATAAAGTAGCGGATGCTCTTAGCAAAAGACATCAGAATGTGGTGATAGCTATGTTTGCAGAATGGAAGGATTTAAAAGCTTTGACTACTTGTAGTGTGCAGTTAAAATCGAATGCTAGTTCCAGTCAGAGTACTGCCATGTTGTCCTGTTTATAAGTTCGACCAGTGTTGATCGAAAGGATTGCTCTTAAGCAGAAAGAGGATCTAGTATTAGCCGAGAAGATTAGAAGGCTTGAGGTTGGAATTGAGATTGATGATCTGAAGGATTTTAGTCTTGACCATAGGGGATGGTTGAGAAAAAAGGGACGACTGTGTGTTTCGAATGTTGAGGACATAAGGAAAGAAGTTCTTGGAGAATGTCATCGATCCAAGTTTATGGTTCATCCTGGAGGGACCAAGATGTGTCAAGATATGAAGAGGAGCTTCTATTGGGAAGGTATGAAGAGGGATGTTGGATTGTGGGTTAGGCAGTGTGCAAACTGGCAACAAGTGAAGGTCGAACATCAGAAGTCGTGTGGGTTGCTCCAACCTTTAGAGATTCTAGTTTGGAATTGGAATTCGATATCCATGGACTTTATAGACGGGTTTCCAAGGTCAAATAGAGGAAATGAAAGTATATGGGTTAGTGGATAGGTTGACCAAGAGTGCCCATTTAATTCTAGTTAAGTCCACCAGGACAACACCTGTTCTAGCTAAGTTGTTTATGAAGAACATAGTTAGACTACATAGGATTCCTAGTAGTATAGTCAATGATAGAGATGCTTTGTTCACCAGTGAATTCTAAAAGAGTCTGCATGAAGTGTTAGGTACCAAGCTTAAGAAGAGTACTACATATCACCCTCTGTAACGACCCATATTTTTGGACGGTTCAAATCGACAATAAACTACACATGTCGGACTCAAACCATTCAAAAGGGAGGATTGTTATGGGGTAAATAAGAAAAAACAGAGAAAGAAAGAAAAACAAATACAGAATCTCACAGCAAATGACAAAATATAATAATCAAATAAACAGTTCATGAAGCTGTTTTACAAATAACATTTGATTATACTTTTACAATACAGAATCAGAGTTACATACAACAGAAATAAATAACAATGCAGCGGAACAGTATGATGTAGTAAATAAATGTAATAAATAATAGTATACAAATCTCCATCTTCGTCCTCCAGAAAAGCAGTCTTTGATACACTGAAAAGCTCAGACTGACCCGAGCGAATTGAAAAGACAAAACACTCGAGTCAGAACTAAAAGATCTTATGTAAGTTAAATCAACAGTAAATAGATATGGTGTAACGACGTCAGAGATGCTTACGGGTTTTGACATCTCCTATCCAGTGTCTAACGTGAGTGCAATAACTTAAGAGATGTTCGGGATTCCATCTCCAAAGGATCTGTTAAACTATCTACATACATAGTACAATACGCTATTATAATAGTGTCTACAGTAAAGTATTAAAATACCATTAAGGCGTTACCCATATCCTCCTTAACACATTTTTATATATTCCCATAGTCTATACAGACACTGTAAGCTCCACCAAACCGGTGGTTTACTCAAGGAGCACTCCATAGGTACGGTACAAAACAAACTCGTAGAAGGCGCGATAAGGCATGTGACACTGCATGCGAAGCAATGCTTGGGTAGGATTCTACCATTTGCACTCCCGGACTGGTGGTAACACATAGCAGCTACTACCGCCCATTTCAGAACACACTCCCATAATCAAAATCGAAGGGTGGCCAACAATTCAATCGTAAAGTCATAATATGGTATCGAAGAAATGTGCCCGATCGAAGGGGCGACCTCACTTGGCCCGGTATAGCTCCTATTTTAGCCACATCAAGATGACTCATGGGAGTCAGGGCTACGTAAATACCTCATACAGAATCGTTCGCCAGACCATCCTACTTCATTTTTGAATCTCCACCACGTACACAGTTGTTAAAGTGGTTTTTGGTATTGGCAGAGAGTATGACAATATCCGATCCCAACCTCTTTAATAACCAAACGCTTATTTCACACCGGATTGTTCTTTTAAATTTCCAAAATCGATTCATAATTGATATCAAAATATCATATTCAATTCAAACCATATCACTTTCGAAATCATATTCACTTTCGAAATGATATTCTCTTTCGAAATCATATCGACCAAATAGGTTAAATCCTCATTTCAAAATCATCATATTTAATCAGATATGTCATTTAAATCTCAACTTAGGTTACAACATAATTTAACCGTATTCGCTTTTAATTAAGGATTTAAATATAAACCATCCCACTTTGCACAGTTTGAAAATTTGAAAATAGTTTAGATAGTTATAAATAGTATTAATATCTTAGCATGGTTTAAATAAATTTTAAAGAGTTAAAATGCTCTAAAATAGTTTAAAAGGATTTAAGATAGTTTAAAGATAGTTTAAGTAGATTTAAATTAGATTAAATAGATTTAAAATAGATTAAAATGGATTAATTAGTTTAAAATAGGTAAAAATAGATTAAATTGGATTAAATAGATTATAATAAATTAAAATAGTTTAAATTGATTAAAATAGTTATGCATATTAGAACGTTTAAACATAAATTAAAAATCAAAATAAAATAATAATAATAAAATTGACGTTACCTCCCGGAGACACATAAGCAACCAAGCTTCGAAACCCTACAGCACCTAATCGCGTTCGACCATCTCATCGCCACCGCAAAATCTTTGCCACGCACGCCTCCTTGTGCATCGTGACCATGATCTAACCCTGCCATCGTTCCCCCTATTCTAGCCGCCTCCACCTATCATCATGCGATCTCCCCCTTACCTCGACCTGAGCCAGCGCTGGCACTAAAGGGTTCGAACCCTAATCCATTTTTCTAGCGATCTCGAGGCTACTATGACATGAATGAATGGCACTGATCAACTCCCCTCGACCTCCTCTACGCTCCAGCACCACCCGATCGTCCTGTCAACGAAGATCCACCGTTGGATAACAACGACCACACATAAACGGCCGAAACTAAATCACCTATTTATGGACAAACAGTGATTTGATTGCAAAACAAATTGCTCTAATGGATTACGCTCGTCGAGAACTTCGAAACGGTATATAACATGTCATGGTTTGGAGGAGTTTGAATTTTTGAAATTGATTTGAAATTTTGAAATTGATTTAAAATTTTGAAATTAGGGTTTGGATTTAGGAATTTCGTTTCTACCATTGAGGAAGAGAGAAGGAATAGTCAGGTAGAATTATACGTACAGGAATAAGAAAATGGCTGCTAGGGTTAAGAAAGATCTATTTATATGGACAAGGCCTGATAAGAATAAACATCATATCGAATAAGTACGAAACGACAATAACGACCTGAAAAGCCCGTTCTGCTTCCGAAACAAAAGTAGGTCATCCCATATATCAAAATAGGTATTTTCGATTCAATGGAACAGGTTTCAAGTCCTAATCCTATTGTATAAAGAAGTTAGCTTTAAAATCAGCTTATTTCAAATTGAATTCAACTAAATTGATTTCAACGCGTTTCAAGCCCGTACGATCAAACGACAAGTCCGATCGCTACGAAACTTGAAACCTTCTAATAATTCACTATTACGGATCCGATGAAATAGGTTTCGTCGAAATCCGAGACAGTGGCCAAAATGGCTATTTTCACGTTAAATAATTAAATTATTATTAAATTAATTAATCACCTTTAAAATTTAAATTTAATAACTAACAATTTTTATCATTTCTAATTACACAGAATTTAACAATCATTTTAAAACCAATTTCCCATGTCAAGCTCAACATTAATTATTGCACTAATTACAACGTTCAAATTTCAATTGAAATAAATTCATTGATTATTAATTTAACTTCCAATAAATCCATTTATTTGATTTTTCATCTTATTATTCAATCAATCACTTACTTTACGGACATAGTTAACATTTCTTTATATCTTATTACATAAATATTCTACAGTTGCCATCTTTTAATTTTTATTAACTGCAATAATTGATTACATTAATTGCAATTGATTTACAATTGATTTTCAACGAATTAAGTAGTGAATTTATAATTAAACCATTGTTAGAACTTGCCAATTCAAACACATTTTTAAGTTTATTGTTTACAAACAAAAGCTAATAAATTCACATATTGATATATTATTCTATATTAACCAATTTCAATTAATTACATACAATTTCAACGTTTAATACAATATTTGGTTTATTTCTTTATTTTCAATTTATAACCAAATTTTATATTTACAATCATTTCAATTAATTGGAATTGCGTTAAATTAGTTATCTATTACCTTACATTAGCATTATTAAAATTACACTATAGTTATTTTTTTCTCATTAATGAGTCTTAATTTTTTTAAATTCTTCACAACATTAAATCCCAAAACTTATTTAACTAATAAATTTAATTATCGAAAATTACAAGTCATTACACTCTCCCCCACTCAAAATTTTTCGTCCTCGAAAAGGGAAAAGAAGGAATTGAGGAATTAATATGTCTTATTCAGATAATAAGTTTATAAGTACTTTAAACTTACATAATTAAGTATCAAATAAAATATATCAGTTTATAAATAATTAAATCTTTCATATTCAAGTCTAATAAAGTTTGAAAATTTTTCACTTTCACAAAATTTTCTAAGTCAAAATTTCACGGAAAATTTCGGCAGACTCTCCTTTGTACGGAGAGGTCCGGGAGAAATAATAATATCAATAATAACCATATATATATATCATATTCCGAAATAAAATATCCCAAACCACGGGAAAACAGTATAATATCGCTATAAAACCGTAATCCGAAAACGTACCTATTTGTCGGGCAAGCAACACTTATTTATGAAACCAAAAGCAGTAGCTATTGCTTGCATAAACCTATATTTCACTTATATAATCCAAAGTGGTTAATAATTATGTAAAAAGAGAAATATTTAAGTTGTTTCAATTAATAATAAAACAAATCAACACAACATCACAATAGTCACTTGCAAACAAACAATACAACCATCATATCATCATATGCAATCAAAGAAATCAAATATACATCCATAATAACCAATACTAATGGTTTGTTCCAGTTCAGAAACTTTTAATCGTATAAAATGATAAATAAACTACTAAGTATATCATACACTTAACAATCTTAGATAAAATTAATAGATTATTTATACATCTTTAAACAGTTAGAAGTATCCCTTCACATAAGCCAAAACAAACAATAATTTCAAATGTCATGTAGGTTTATTCTTATTAATCCCTATTCATATTATTTACTATTCTTCAGTTTCATTCATTCATACAACGCTTATTTTCATAAATTTACATTCATTATTTACAAAATTTTCATTTCTCATTTATACATACAATGCCATTTTCATCACTTTACATCCATTTACTTACATAAGTTATTGCCATTCAATTATTTAGATCATCCATAGTTAGTTATTGAAATATTATGTAAGCCTCTTTGCAAATTTAATTCACCTTTAATATTTATTTCTTTTTCACATATACTTCTTTCACATATAATATTATTGAACATTTAATCTATTTCTGAATCATTTTGCATTTTCTAAAGTTATAATCATCCAATTATTATAGTATTCACTTTAATTATAGATGGCTTCAACATTAACTTAAGTTTATAATCATTTACTTACAGTATTCACTCTTTCCATAAATTCAATTAGTAAAATTACAAATTATTAACTTAAGTTTATAACAATTTATAACATCAGAATTTTTATTTAAAGAAGTAATTCCACTGAACACCTTCATTAATAAAGTTTTTCTTGTATAATATTCTATTACATATTCTTATTTAACATTACAACTTTTAACATTTTGGTAAGTTATATATATATATATATGTCTTTTAGAATGTAATTGAATGTTACACAAGTTTACCTTATTCATTTAGTTAACAAAATGTTCAATAATTACATCTTCTAAATTTTCATATCTTTAATTTATAAGTGACAACCATCAATTTCATTACATTCCATTAATCATTTAACATCGAATTTCTTATTTTCCATTTAAGCAACTTCCAATTATTAAAATAGTTAAGATTTCGTTCTATTACAATAACTGAAAACTACTAATTATTAGAAGGTTTTAAGAACTAACTCCAGGTTACATTTCCAAATCATTTTAAATGATATATATTCATATCTTTTATAGATCAAATCATATTTAGGAATTCAAAATTAAAGTTTATTCATCAAAACAGATGTGTAGTAAAACTACTACAGCAATCTTCCCACTTTGAAACTCGAAAATGAACGTCGATGATGCATGCACTCATCATCAAAATTATTTTCCGACGACAAAGAGGGGAGTATAGAACTTATTCCCTTTCAAAAATTCCTTTAAAACCTTGCTTTCAAATCACATTGAAACTATTTATATCCAAAAATACTTCCAAATAATACTAGTATTACATTCCAAAATCCCTTGAAAACCAATTTCAAAAATCCCAAAACTTATATTCTCAAATTTCTAATTTATATTCATTTTATTTACAATCCCATTTTTGCAACTAATATTTATAAATTTCACTTCCTAACAAACAACAAACATATTACATACAATTATATACGTTTAAAAAGATTATTCTTTTATATACAAAATATAATGCTAGGTATAATTATTTCATTTACCCATATTTCAAAACAATACTATGTCGGTCTACCCTATTAAGTGTTTAAAAATCCCTATCGATGCCATAGCGTATTATGTACCAACCTAAATGTATAAATACTATACATAACAAATTAACACAATACAAAACCTTTTATAACACTAACAAATATGCCCTCTCATATATATACACTCAACGACTCATTCTAAGGTATTACTATCCTATCTCTAATGAGTCAGACCCCACAAAGCTAAGGTTATTGCTAAACCTGGCTCTGATACCATATGTAATGACCCACCTTTTTTGACGGTTCAAATCGACAATAAACCACACATGTCGGACTCAAACCATTTAAAATGGAGGGTTGTTATAGGGTAAATAAGAAAAAGCAGAGAAAGAAAGAAAAACAAACACGGAATCTCACAATGGAATGACAAAATGTAATAATCAAATAAACAGTTCATGAAGCTGTTTTACAAATAACATTTGATTACACTTTTACAATACATAATCAGAGTTACATACAACAGAAATAAATAACAATGCAGCGGAACAATATGATGTAGTGGAATAAATGTAATAAATAATAATAGTATACAAATCTCCATCTTTCTCCTACAGAAAAGCAGTCTTCGTTACATTGAAAAGCTCAGACTGACCCGAGCGAATTGAAAAGACAAAACACTCGAGTCAGAACTAAAAGATCTTGTATAAGTTAAATGAACAGTAAACAGATATAAGTGTAACGGCATCAGAGAAGTTTACGGGTTTTGACATCACCTATCTAGTGTCTAACGTGAGTGCAATAACTTAAGAGATGTTTGGGATTCCATCTTCTAAGGATCCATTAAACTATCTATATACATAGTACAGTACACTATTATAATAGTTTCTACAGTAAAGTAAAGTATTAAAATAGAGTTAAGGCGTTACCCATACCCTCCTTAATACATTTTTATATATTCTCGTAATCTAAAGAGATACTGTAAGCTCCCTAAAATCGGTGGTTTACTCAGGGAGCACTCCATAGGTATGGTACAAAGAAAACTCGTAGATAGTTATAAATAGTTTAAATAGCTTAGCATAGTTTAAATAAATTTTAAAGAGTTAAAATGCTCTAAAATAGTTTAAAAATAGATTAAAATAGTTTAAATGGATTTAAGATAGTTTAAATAAATTTAAGATAGATTAATTAGTTCAAAATAGGTAAAAATAGATTAAATTGGATTAATTAGTTCAAAATTGGTAAAAATAGATTAAATTGGATTAAATAGATTATAATAGACTAAAATAAATTAAAATAGTTTAAATTGATTAAAATAGTTTAAAATATTTTAAAATGGATTAAATTAGTTTAATAGTTGAAAATCTTAATAGTCAGGATTTTTTATAATGATATATTTTTTAACAGTTTATATTAAAATAATAGATTTGAAATTAACATCAAATTTAACTATTTCTTCCATTTCAACAAATCTGGACCATATCCAGATTTCAAATCAAAACCCAATTTCAAATCTTGAAATACCAATTTAAGCTATTCCAATTCCAATAGATTCAAAGTTACAATTTCAAACATTTCAATAACTCAATTTCGATAAATTTCGTTTATACTTCAAATTCAACTTTAAATTTTTTTTAATTTAAACCAATTTCCAACTCCAACATTAAAACTTGGATTTTCAGAATAATTTTGTTTATGTAAATCAATTTCCTTTAAAATATCATTTATCCAAATTCAAGATTTAAGGGTTTAAAATCATTTAATTTAACCAATTCGGTGTCCGTATATAAATTTCTTCCCTATGGTCAAGTGATACGGACATATATGATTTCAACCCGCAATCCCAAATTTAACTTCAATTCCATGAAATCGCTCGAGTCTATCATTTCAACCCATAACGATTTCTCCCTAATCTATCAGATCGTTCGGGTATATATCATTTCAACCCGCAATCCCAAATTTAACTTCAATTCCATGAAATCGCTCGAGTCTATCATTTCAACCCATAACGATTTCTCTCTAATCTATCAGATCGTTCGGGTATGTATTATTTCAACCCATAGGGAACTTGCAGTGTCATAACAATATAAAAATATAACATCCAGTCATCTAATATCAACAATCAAAAGTCCATCACAATCACCTTTCAATCAACCAATCAATAACATCAATTAACTGATTATCATCAACAGGTATTCAATTGACAATTAAATCAATATTAAATTAAATGACGATTAAATGCAATAAAAGTTATATTTAACTGGAATGAAAATTTAAATATATCAAACATCAACAAATCAATTTCTAATCACATCATAAATTTAATTTAAGTAACATAAGACAATTTAGTAGTTGTGAGTGGGTTAAAACACTCACCTTTGATTTCAAATCCATTTGAAATCCAAAATAAGGCCCAAAATTCAACAGTCTCAGAATTCGTCCAAACCAATTTCATAACATCCGAAATTTCGATACGATCTCATCGGAACAAACCTCGCATGAATCCGAGTAAGTATGTAAAAGTTATGCATATTAGAATGTTTAAAATTAAATTAAAAATCAAAATAAAATAATAATAATAAAATTCACGTTACCTCCCTGAGATACATAATAAACCAAGCTTCGAAACCCTACAGCATCTAATCGCATTTGAACATCTCACCGCCGCTGCTAAAACCTTGCCACGCACGCCTCCTCGTGCATCGTGAACAAGATCTGACCCTGCCATCATTCCCCCCTAGTCCAGCCGCCTCCACCTGTCACCATGTGACCGCCCCCTACCTCGACCAAAGCCAGCGCCACCACCAAAGGGTTCGAACCCTAATCCATTTTTCTGGCGATCTCAAGGCTACTATGACATGAACGAATGGCATTGATCAACTCCCCTCGACCTCCTCTATGCTCCAGCACCACCCGATCGTCCTGTCAACGAAGATCCATCGTTAGATAACAACGACCACACATAAACGACCGAAACTAAATCATTGATTTCTGGACAAACGGTGATTCGATTGCAAAACAAATTGCACCAGTGGATTACACTCATCGAGAGCTTCGAAACGGTATATAATATGTCATGGTTTGGAGGAGTTTGAATTTTTGAAATTGATTTGAAAATTTGAAATTAGGGTTTGGATTTAGGAATTTGGTTTCTGCCATTGAGGAAGAGAGAAGGAATAGTCAGATAGAATTATACGTACAGGAATAAGAAAATGACAACTAGGGTTAAGAAAGATCTATTTATATGGACAAGGCCCGATAAAAATAAACATCATATCGAATTGGTACGAAACGATAATAACGACCCGAAAAACCCGTTCTGCTTTTGAAACAGAAGTAGGTCATCTCATGTATCAAAATAGATGTTTTCAATATTTTTAAATTCAATGGAATAGGTTTCAAGTCCTAATCCCATCGTATAAGGCAATTAGTTTTAAAATCAGCTTATTTCAAATTGATTACAGATGATTGGTATGTTAGTATTTAGTCCTTACTGAATTTTGAGGACAAAATTCTTTAAGGAGGGGAGCCTGTTACACCCTTAATATTTAATAACATTATTTAGGAGATTTAATTGGATAAATTACATAGTATAATGTAAATATTGAAGTGATAAGGGGATTGAGATTTGAAAATAAAATTTAGGGTCGTGCTTAATTGTTTAAATGGACTTAAGAATGGCTTATATGCTAATTAATCTACGTAAGGGCTTAATAGGAAATAGTTGCACCCTTATATATTTAGGGCTTTACCATCTATTCACATTCATTTTCATTTCACAAAAACATAAATATAAGAGGAGCCGGCCATTACTAGGAAGGGGAGAAATTAATAAAGAGCTAAGGAATTAAAGCAAGAAGGATTAATCTCATTCAAATCTCAAATTCCTTATCCTAATCAAGGTGAATAATAATATATATCATCTTTATTTTGAATATGATCATTTGTTTTTGGATTTAAGATTAAATCCATTATAAAGATGATTTTAATGATGATATGCTTCGATTTATGTGCTGTTAAACTCAAATAAGATTATTTGATAAAGGATTTACACAGTTTTGAGGCCAAAACTGATTATAATGATTTTTGTATGCCATGGGAAAATATTATGTTAGGGAAAACATGAATTTAGAAATGGGTTTATTTTTTTTATTTTCCAAGCTATGGAAAATTTATTATGAATTTTTAAAGGAAAATATGAACAATTGGGTTTATAAATTAATTTTAGAAATTATATGACGAATTTAGGCCCGAAATTTTTATATGTTAGATAATATATTAAAAGTGAATTTCTATAATTTTTGGCGATTTTTCCTAAGTAGTTTACCGTGGAAATAAATTTATTTTAGATGAAGGAATTAATTATTTTATTGGTTTTTCTTAATGGAAGGGCTTATTTGTTAAATTAATCCATATTTAGATATGAAATTATGCGGTAGTTCATTTTGTAAAGAATATGAAAAGTTATGGCAATCAATCCCATGTTTACATGTAGGCAGGTTAGTTAGAAAGTATTTGCTTTAATTGGTATTAAATCAGTTTTTACCCAGAAAAGTGGGTTCTGCCTCTTTTAGTAGCACCTTTCGACTTTGTGCTTCCGCCTTCAATCAAGTCTAAACCTACCAGCTAAGCCGAAACCAATACACAAGGTATCACAAGTATGGCACGTAGTTGATTGGAAAAAGGGCGGAAGGCATGGTGTTGAAACAATCGCTTTCGATAGGGGTCGAAACCTTTGTTTTACTTTCAAAAGATAAGCGCTTGCCTTGTTTTAATAAAGCTTTTGAAGGAATTGAAATACATGCTTTCGAAAGGGTTGTCTAAAATGGCTTTCTAAAGGTGTTGCCGCCTTTTTGGTTAAGAATAGCTTTTGAATGAGAACTAATGCTTTCGAAAAAAATAGTTCCGACCTAGTCGAGACCATGTTGCCGTTCTTTTAGCCTTTCAAATGTATTGAAGTCGTCAATGCTTTCGAAGGTAGCTTTTGTTTTAAACTTATACTAAGCCATTTCCTAGAGGCTTTCAAATGGGTTCAAGGGTTTCGAAGGCAAAGGTGTCGAAAGAGGGTTTCGATGTTACCCTTTAATGTTTTATTTAAATGTTCTAATCTCTTGAATGAATGGTTCTGACGCCATCAACTTTTCCCTAAACAATTTTATATAAAGATCAATGGTTTCGAAAGGGGTACTTTCAAATGGTTTCGAAGCTATGCTTCTATAGTTGAATGGTAATACTTTAATACATTCGAAAGGTTTCGAAAAAAAGGTTTCAAAGTGTTTCGAAAGGCAGGTGCCCAGTGTTTAGGAAAGAAGATTTAAATGCTTTCAAATAGAAGTTTTCCAATGGTTTCGAAAGTAAAAGGTTTCGAAAGCCTTAGTTTTAAAAATGAAAAACCCAATCTTAATTTTGAAAAGGAAAATCATAGCATAATAAAAGAGTTTTGAAATGATTTGAAGTAAGGAGTTTTTGAAGAAGTTTTCCTTGATCAATAGATTAAAGGGATTAACCAAGTTTTATATAAAATGATTTCAAGGATATTAAACCACAGGTATTGGTATTATTATATTATTATGATTACTCCTTCATATATATTCACATTGTAATGGACCCATAGCTGTATATTGGGGAAAGAGGGCAGAATAACCAACTAGGTTGACCCAGTAGTGAATATAATTTGAATTAATTCGTGAATGAGTAAAATTGCATCCAGGAGGTCAGATAGACCAGAATTTGGATGCCTAAATAGTGAAGTTATCAGATAGACAGGTTCATAGTAAACCCATGAAAACTATGTTTAGGAAATTTATTGGCAGATGCCAATAGGTTCATAGTAAACCCATGAAAACGATGATTAGAAAGAGTTAGTGGCAGAACCAATAGGTTTGTAGTGAACCCATAAAAACTATATCCGGATTATGTTATTGACAGAAGTCAATAGGTTCCTAGTCAACCCATGAAAACTAGGATAAGAGGGAAGTTATGGGAGATACCAATAGGTTCAGGGAGAACCCATGAAACAATAAAGTTTTTGGTAGGGGCCAATAGGTTCCTAGTGATCCCTTGAAAACTATGAATTTGGATAGGGAGTCCATAAGTTTTAAATAGATTATTAGTCAGCCCATGAAAACTATTAGGTTAATAGTGACCCCAAAAACTATAACTAAGATAGATAATAAAAAATGAATGGGGATGGGTAATCCAGAATTGATTTACTTGTTTGCATATCATCATATTATTTTGAAATGTTATATTTTAACCATTGTGGATATAGGAGCACAATATATGGTTTTATCAATTTTTAGGATATTAGTGAGGGGAAAAACAGATCTGCTAAGCAGCATGGTCTCACTAGATATCTAAATGGTTTGAGCTGGTAGATTATTATTCATACCAGGCTTTATGTCTGACTTAAAGTTTATGTTTTTCCTTTAAACTCTCGGTGCTCAATTGTTTTTGAGTAGTTTGAAAGTTGAGGTTTTCAGGTACCTCTTAAGATAAATAAACTTCCAGAGACATGATTGAGGCATGATAGGTATTTAGAGTTTTTCCTATTCTGGCCGCTATATTTTGTCGTAAAGGCAAAGATGTTAATTGCCTAGTTATATACTCTGATAAACCAAGATGGCATCTTCATATGTTGCTCTTGGCGTATGTTGTAATAATTATATGTTCTTTGAACATGGTTATTGTATTGGGATTATGTAATGAATTTGTTTGAAATGGAATGAGAAAGTTGCTTGTTGATTTTAAAATTTTCCATATCCATGTGCTTTTGTTATATCAATGTATCTAACATTACCGTATTTGGTCGCTAAGGATTAATAACTATGGATGACTGCAGCTTCTATAGCCCTTAGTTTTGGGCCTGCAAGTGGGGGATGTTACATCTTAGTTCTATAATATGGGGAGTATTAATAGTTGACTTATTGTTACCGATTGGTTTAAATGCTCTTGAGTAACGCTTCATCGAATATTGTACTTACTAGCTCATTAGTGAATACTTGAATTTCACTGTGTAGTATGGGATGCTTGGGTTAAGTTCTTGTGATTGCTATTAGGAAGTATTTAAGACTTTAGGGCTATATTCTCTTTTGGTGTTCGGTGGGGCCGATAGATCCTTAAGAGAATATAGGTTTGATTTTCCAGTGGTATCCGTAAAAAGTGAGATTTACTAGCTTCTAGTAAATACTTGAGTTTCACCAGGCTGTATGGGACGTTTTGGTTAAATTCTGGTGATTCCAGTGGTATCGTATTTTGGTGTTCGATGGGACCGATAGAAGCTTAGGAGGTATAATCATGGATTTCATTGCGATAATAACTATATAATAATAACTAATAATCTGGAATCTTCGAGTCATGGTTGCTACAATCCTTGAGATCGGTTCTGATTATTTTTCACGGTATGGATGATCATTGGTATCAGACTGGTATGAATGATACCTGTGACACCCCACCTCTATACTCACGCTAGCCAAGGACACTACTGGGTAATGCCGTCGACTAGCGCGAAGAATAGGACTGTTGAGGAGCGACCATCTATGTAATTGCTTTGTGCGAGCACCGATATGTCAGAAAATATAACATGCATTTCATCTCAAGAGGAAATCCGACATATCCAATACAAACACAAAGCTACCACACAGTGGCTAAGTAATCTTCGGAAACAAATATAGAAATAAACATAACACAAATCTTTCACAGACATTCATATCACAAAGGCGGAATCAGATATGAATATATCACATGAAAGTGTACAACAAAATAGTGGTCATAGAAGATCCACTACATAACAAAAGAATAGGTACAAGTGCTAAACAAAAGAATAAATATACATCAAGGAGTCTCTATCTCAAATGTATACTAACAAAAACTACTATGCTAAAGTAGTTAGCCAAAAGTCAGGTAACGAACCCTGAGAAGAAGTCAAGCAGAAGCACCTGAAATACCTCGGTCTGACCCGAGTATTATTTATTAAGAAAATAATAAACGGATCAGTATAGCTATAAATATCAGATAAAATGATATAGGATAAGAGATATGACCAAAATCGTATGATAACCAAAAATGCCATACTGTGTCAAGTATACATCAAATAACAATAAAAAATCATACAATATATCAATCATCTAAAAATACCAAAAAGAATATCATATTCTTTATTTTATTCACCAAACTACAAATATTGACAAACATATAAATGCCAAATGCAAAAGTTGGTGAAACATAAATTCCAGAAATCACAACGAGAAATCCAGAAATCACATAAAGGGGGAGGCTTATCAAAAACGGGGGCATGAAAACTCCCAAACACGTGTAACATAAACGGAACGCTATTCCATGGGTCGCTAACCCATCAAATGAACCGAACATCGACGCACCCTAAAAGATACGACTCATGCTTAGATTCGGTTGTGGTACATTCCCCACGCGGATAAATGAGCCGAACATCGATGCACCCTAAAAGATACGACTCATGCACAGACTCATTGAGCCGATTGCTCCACGAACGGTCCGAAGACCACGGGTCGCTACCCCGCCAAATTTGAGCCGAAGCTCCCCCAAATGGGTTTTAATCCCCATACCAACAAAGAGACATCGCTCAATCGCTAGTCTAAATCACAAAATGCTCATCAATGATCGATAAGTGTAAATTACACTAAGCTAGTAAATATAAGAATTTAGCTTCATGTCCCATAACCACTAGCTTAACTCAAATATTTACGAACAAATTGTAGACTTCCACTCGAAGTTAAGTGTAAATTACACTAAGCCAGTAAATATAAGAGTTTAGCTTCATGTCCCATAACCACTAGCTTAACTCAAATATTTACGAACAAATTGTAAATTTCCAATCGAAAATTTTCACAAGAGTTTCAATCGAACAAGTCAAAGAATTAACTGGCGAAGTAAACGCAAGCATTTCATACCACTTGTTTTGCTAAGCCGTTTAATTAGATTTTCTCATACGAATGAGGTAAAGGTTTGTATATACTAATAGATTCGAAAACGGTTTTATAAACGAGCTTTGTATTAAAAATAGATTTGAAATCATCTTTGTAAAGAGTTTGAATATTTACTATTAGTATAGAAACCTTTGTATTTTTAAAGTGATAAGTCATAGAAATGATTGTAGAAACAATCAGTCATCAAAAATTCACATACGAAGACGTGAATCAAATCCATTTAAACCGATAAAGAATCCATCGAAATTGATATTCAAAAATCCTGAAAAGGAGTCATCAAAGTCATAATAAATGATAACAATGAATAGGATCATCACGAATCGATTCAAATTGGAAATTCAATCCCAAAAGGCAAAGTGGGCTGAAACAGCAAATTCAGTTGACTGAACAGAGATTTCAGTCGACTGAATCATGCCTGGAAACTTTCTGTTTCCAGGTTCAGTCGACTGAACAGAGATTTCAGTCGACTGAATCATGCCTGGAAACTTTCTGTTTCCAGGTTCAGTCGACTGAACAGAGATTTCAGTCGACTGAACTAGGATTTCCAGTATTTTCAGCCTAAAAATAAAGATGCAATCTCTTTGCAAATGCAACCGGACGAGCAATGGGCGCTAAGGGTTTATGCCAATAGACGACCCGGCCCTAAAAGCTCTTTGATGCATCACCAAAAACATGATCAAACATCCATAAAAGGATTTTCACACAAATTTGACTTCAAAAACCAAAAATTGAAATAATCACAAAACCAATCCAAATCAAGAGCAAGTGCACATGAAGAAGTGTTAGGAATTCATACTTAACAACCAAAGATAATTATAAACATAGATGTGAGGTAAAAATCTCACCTTTAATCCCAAAAACAATGAATGAGAAGCTTGAAAGCAAAGGAAGATCAACCAATCAACCACTTCGACTCTAGAAGCTTGAATCTAAGCTCAAAAGAAGAACATTTCCTAAGTTAGGTTTAGGAAATTTCTGAATTCAAAGAGAGAATGAGTTGGAGAGGATGAAAAGGAGGCTTACCAAAGCTTTTCCAAGAGTTTGGAGCAAGACTTGAGTTTGCAAATGGAATCTAGGGCTTGGAGTTTTCTAATTTCTCATTCCTCTCCCCATTTTCAGTTTTGCTTGAGAGTTTAAGAAAAATAGAAATGAAGTGAAGAGGAGAGGTGGACTGAACTAGGGTATAGAGAGAGTTGGGATGAAACCCAAACCCAAAGCCCAATAGAAAATAGCAAAATTCAACTTACTCCAAATATATCGATGTTTATACTCAAAAAAGTCGCAAACGCCATTTTGGACTCAGTGGAAGTGGTCTCGAGTCCTAATTCGACTGTTTGCAAAAAGTAGCTTTTCGGACTTTAATCCGACCAACGACGCTATATTTAAATAAAATATTTAAATATACAATCGTAAAATATGCGGGTTGTTACAGACTCCCCTCCTTATAGAAATTGCGTCCTCGCAATAATTAAGAGGAAAATAAAAGTAACAACCGTAAAAGCATATCAACACAAAAGAAAATTTGAAATGAGAATTTCACCATAAAGAGCACGAAAGAGTAAGTCCGGATGTGTTTGCTCGATGAATTCTCAAGATTCCCAAGAGAAATTCTTAGGATTTGAGGACCATTGACTTTCACAAGAAGAACATCTTTATTTCGAAGGCGTTCAACCTACGAAGTAATGATGCGAATAGAATATTGCTCATAAGTCAAATTCGGTGAAACTTTAATTTCTTCAATTACACCGGGCTCAGGAATAAAATCCAGAATCCCTAAGGTGTTTCCGTAGTAGAGAGACGTGGAAAACATCAAGAATAACAAAAGGTTGAGCCGGTAATAAAAAGGCGATAATCCACGGAACAAATACGTTCGGTGATGGGAAATGGACCAAAATATCGTGGTGCTAACTTTCCCGATCAACTGAAACACACAACACCCATCATAGGTGAAACATGAATGAACACCAATAAGATCTGGACCTGAAACCAGCTTCTCACCGGCTTCAAGCCAACACAAAGAGAATCGGCATGGCCTTCCGTAGAGTGGCTCGAAATGTACCATACCAATACAAGGTTGGAAGTTATTATTGGAAGAAGACTCAACAAGAGAAATATAATTTTCCCAACTTCCACCAAAATCAAGAACACATGAATGAAAGAGATCTTCAAGAGTTGATTCACACGCTCTATTTGTCCATCGGATTGGGGACGATAAGCGGTGCTAAGAATTAAGCTTTGTTCCCAAAGCTTTTGAAGACCTTACCAAAAATCCACTAGTAAGATAATGGATCACGATTTCTAATCAACAGAAGTAAGAACTCCATGCAATTTAACTAGACATAGAGTTTAGTAAAATGAGGTACGGTCCGATTGGATCGAACAGGAAGAAAATGGGCGGATTTTGTAAGTCTATCTACAATCTCCCATAAATTGTCATGACCTGAACGAGAACGGGAACGACCGTAAATAAAGTCCATGGAAATGTGATCCCACTTCCAAATTGGAATGTCCAAAGGTTGCAATAACCCACCGGGCCTTTGATGCTTGGCCTTTATGAGTTGGTAAGTCATGCAACGCTTAATGAAGTTAGCAATATTAGATTTCATTCCATCCCAATAATAAAGTCGCTACTATTACCGGGATGAATGGTAAATTTAGAACGATGAGAACCATCTAAACTGTCTTTACGAAGATCATAAATGTTTGGAACAATAAGTCTACCAAACACTCTAACGCCACCACAAGCATCGATTTCAAAATCTTTCAAACCATCAACCTTATTTTGATCCCTACAACTTTGACTAAGAAAAGCCAATTCGGGATTTTACTTTAGAGCTTCAAGGATGCGGTTCAAAAGAGAAGGATGAGCCTCAAGGCTACAAAAACAAGAGATGAACATGAATTGGATTCATGATCTCGAATCTCACAAGTGGTTAAAGTCTCGAGATCAGTCCATTCAAATATCATCATAGAAACAACTGCTTGTTGCTTTCGGCTAAGGGCATCGGCAACACGATTTCCTTTTCCGGGAGTATAAAGGATATCAAGATCATAAGATGCAAGAAACTCTAGCCAACGTTGTTGACGCAAGTTAAGTTCTTTTTGAGAAAATAAATACTTCAAAGATTTATGATCGGTGTAGAGAACAAATTTCTCTCCCAAAAGATAATGACGCCAAATTCTAAGGGCGAAAACAATAGCCGCGAGCTCTAAATCATGAGTGGCATATCTAGTCTCGGCAGGCTTTAATTGCCTAGAAGCATAAGCGATAACACGTTCCCGCTGCATGAGAACGACTCCCAAACCAACACGACTAGCATCGGTATAAACAATAAAGTCTTGGTTCCCATCGAGAATCACAAGAATAGGAGCATCGGAAAGGAGTTCTTTTAATTTTTGAAATGAAGCTTCACATTTGTCTGACCAAATGTATTTAACTCCCTTCTTTGTCAAACTAGTAAGAGGCACGGAAATTTTAGAAAAGTCTTTTATGAACCGACGGTAATAGCCCGCCAATCCGAGAAAGCTACGAATTTCCGTCACACTCTCCGGTCTCTTCCAATTTTGAATCGCTTCAATCTTTGAAGGATCCACGGAAATTTCGGATTCAGAAATGATATGTCCCAAAAATTTCACACGAGATTGCCAAAAGTGGCATTTAGAAAATTTTGCTTTCAATTGGTTGCTCCTAAGAGTTTCCAACACAATCCGAAGATGATTTTCATGCTCCTCTTCGGTTTTAGAATAAATAAGAATATCATCGATAAAGATGAGAACAAATCGATCGAGGAAGTCTTTGAAAACTTGATTCATAAGGTCGACGAAATAAGCTGGAGCGTTCGTCAAACCAAATGGCATAACAAGCCATTCATAAGATCCATAACGTGTACGGAACGATGTCAAAGGAATGCTATCCTCTGCAATATGGAGCTGATGAAAACCGGTTGCTAAGTCTAACTGTGAAAAGACTTTAGCACCACTAAGGTGATCGAATAAATCATCAATCCACAGTAAGGGATATTTATTCTTGATGGTGAGATCGTTAAGTTTGCGGTAGTCAACGCAAAGCCTAAGTGTACCATTAGATTTCTTCACAAAAATAGCTGAAGCTCCCCATGGAGAGGAACTAGATTGAATAAATTGCTTCGCTTCCAATTCGGATAATTGTTTATGCATCTCCTCATTTTCTTTATTGGACATACGATAAGGAAGACGAGTAATAGGTAGAGCTCCGGGGATTAAATTAATTCTGAACTCGATTGCTCGCTTAGGTGGTAATCCTAGAACGGGCTCAAATATGTCGGGAAATTCACAAACAATGTGAATGAGAGAAATAACATCTTCCTCGTCATCATTATCGTCGTCATGAGGGTTGAGAGAATATAAGGATGCTTTCGAATTGGAATCTGAATCTTTCAGAACGAGGGAAATCTGCTTAACAGATTGAGGATGCCGAAGATATATAGTCCGTTCAGGACATAAAATATGAGCTTCATAACGGTTAAGCCAATCCATTCCCAAAATCATTCCGAAACCAAGGTAACGCATAACATGAAAATCGGCACGGAAAGAGTAATCACATAAAATAATTTCGACATCTTTACATAATAAACTGAGTGTTGCGGATCCACCAACTAGATTCGCAATTCTCAAAGAAGTCATCAAGCCAATAACGTCCAAAGACAAAGCATCAACAAGTTCTTTTGATATAAAAGAGTGAGATGCACCCGTATCAAAAAGAACTCGTATAGGAAGATCACGAAATATAATAATGCCATCAAGGATAGAATGAGAAATACCTTGAGCATGAGAAGTGTTAGCAGGGGCTTGTACAACATTTAGCTTGCCCTCCTTCTTGCCTTGAAGTTTGGGACACAAAGATAGAGTATGGCCCGAACTCTTGCAATAGCGGCAAAAAAGAGGCTTCGGGCACTTGTTTGCATAATGGTCCTTAGAACCACAATTGTAACATTCTCCACGGCGGGAGGTAGGAGTATTTGCTACAGGGGTTGCTTGCTTTCCCTTCTTGTTGGGATTAGGCTTGAATTTAAAAGGTCTCTTCTTGTTGCTGTTTGGTTTGACCTCAGCATCGCTATCTTTATCAGCGTCTTCGAGTCGAAGAGCAATATCAACAAGTTGGTCAAAAGAAACTTCCAATTTCAGAAGTAATGGCTTTTTGAGGCTCTTGTTCAAGCCATACACAAATCTCTGGTTTTTCTTTAGTGGGGTATTAATGTATTCAACCCCATATTTAGACAAAGATTCGAAAGAAGACGTAGTCGGTCACGAAAGATTCACCTTGAAAAAGGTCAATGAAGCGTCGGGCTAAAGATACTTTTTCGGCTTCCGACACAAATTTTAATTCGAACCTTTCCCGGAATTGCTCCCAAGTAAGGTTCGCTTCAATAATTTCGTATATTAGAAGCTCGTACCAGTCCAATGCTCTTTCTTGGAGCATACTAGAGGCCACTTGGACTCGATGGAGATCAATAAGATTCATGCGAGAAAAGATAGGGTCGCATGTTCGAAGCCAAGCCTGGACTTCAATAACGCTCTCGGAACCTTTGAATGGCTTTCCACCCAAATTAGTATAGTCACTGCACAAGCATGCAAACCCAGACTTAGGATGTGTGTGCTCAGGAATAGGTCCGATAGCTTGAGCATTTCTTATAAGATCAAGAAGTTGCTGAGCAGACATGAATACTCCATCCTGGGGAGTAGCACTAGATTGACCGGCGCTGGGGCGGCCAGGTCTAACCATTTCTTTTCTTTAAGAAAGAAAGAAAAGAGAAGAAGGTTAATCTCAGAATGAATATCAAATAAACTTGATTGATAAAACAAGGAATCATAAAAAGAAATAGGATAGAACGGTACAAAGACCCGAAATAAGTCCTATGGCACGATTCCTAAGAAAGACTTAGGACAATGATCCTTGCTAGATTATTCTATATAGTTCCGAAGTTTCGCTTCGATACCAAGCTGTGACGCCCCACCTCTATACTCACGCTAGCCAAGGACACTACTGGGTAATGCCGTCGACTAGCGCGAAGAATAGGGCTGTTGAGGAGCGACCATCTGTGTAATTGCTTTGTGCGAGCACCGATATGTCAGAAAATATAACATGCATTTCATCTCAAGAGGAAATCCGACATATCCAATACAAACACAAAGCTACCACACAGTGGCTAAGTAATCTTCGGAAACAAATATAGAAATAAACATAACACAAATCAGTCACAGACATTCATATCACAAAGGCGGAATCAGATATGAATATATCACATGAAAGTGTACAACAAAATAGTGGTCATAGAAGATCCACTACATAACAAAAGAATAGGTATAGGTAATAAACAAAAGAATAAATATACATCAAGGAGTCTCTATCTCAAATGTATACTAACAAAAACTACTATGCTAAAGTAGTTAGCCAAAAGTAAGGTGACGAACCCTGAGAAGAAGTCAAGCAGAAGCACCTGAAATACCTCGGTTTGACCCGAGTATTATTTATTAAGAAAATAATAAACGAATCAGTCTAGCTATAAATATTAGATAAAATGATATAGGATAAGAGATATGACCAAAAACGTATGATAACCAAAAATGCCATAATGTGTCAAGTATACATCAAATAACAATAAAAAATCATACAATATATCAATCATCTAAAAATACCAAAAAGAATATCATATTCTTTATTTATTCACCAAACTATAAATATTGACAAACATATAAATGCCAAACACAAAAGTTGGTGAAACATAAATTCTAGAAATCACAACGAGAAATCCAGAAATCACATAAAGGGGGAGGCCTATAAAAAACCGGGGCATGAAAACTCCCAAACATGTGTAACATAAACGGAATGCTATTCCATGGGTCGCTAACCCATCAAATGAACCGAACATCGACGCACCCTAAAAGATACGACTCATGCATAGATTCGGTCGTGGTACATTCCCCACGTGGATAAATGAGCCGAACATCGATGCACCCTAAAAGATACGACTCATGCACAGACTCATTGAGCCGATTGCTCCACGAACAGTCCGAAGACCACGGGTCGCTACCCCGCCAAATTTGAGCCGAAGCTCCCCCAAATGGGTTTTAATCCCCATACCAACAAAGAGACATGGCTCAATCGCTAGTCTAAATCACAAAATGATCATCAATGATCGATAAGTGTAAATTACACTAAGCTAGTAAATATAAGAGTTTAGCTTCATGTCCCATAACCACTAGCTTAACTCAAATATTTACGAACAAATTGTAGACTTCCACTCGAAGTTAAGTGTAAATTACACTAAGCCAGTAAATATAAGAGTTTAGCTTCATGTCCCATAACCACTAGCTTAACTCAAATATTTACGAACAGATTGTAAATTTCCACTCGAAAATTGTCACAAGAGTTTCAATCGAACAAGTCAAAGAATTAACCGGCGAAGTAAACACAAGTGTTTCATACCACTTGTTTTGCTAAGCCGTTTAATTAGATTTTCTCATACAAATGAGGTAAAGGTTTGTATATAATAATAGATTCGAAAACGGTTTTTTAAACGAGCTTTGTATTAAAAATAAAGTTGAAATCATCTTTGTAAAGAGTTTGAATATTTACTATTAGTATAGAAATCTTTGTATTTTTAAAGTGACAAGTCATAGAAATGATTGTAGAAACAATCAATCATCAAAAATTCACATACGAAGACGTGAATCAAATCCATTTAAACCGATAAAGAATCCATCGAAATGGATATTCAAAAATCCTGAAAAAGGAGTCATCAAAGTCATAATAAATGATAACAACGAATAGGATCATCACGAATCTATTCAAATTGGAAATTCAATCCCAAAAGGCAAAGTGGGCTGAAACAGCAAATTCAGTTGACTGAACAGAGATTTCAGTCGATTGAATCATGCCTGGAAACTTTCTATTTCCAGGTTCAGTCGACTGAACAGAGATTTCAGTCGACTGACTCATGCCTGGAAACTTTCTGTTTCTAGGTTCAGTCGACTGAATCATGCCTAGAAACTTTCTGTTTCCAGGTTCAGTCGACTGAACAGAGATTTCAGTCGACTGAACTGGGATTTCCAGTATTTTCAGCCTAAAAATGAAGATGCAATCTCTTTGCAAATGCAACCGGACGAGCAATGAGCGCTAAGGGTTTATGCCAATAGACGACCCGGCCTTAAAAGCTCTTTGATGCATCACCAAAAACATGATCAAACATCCATAAAAGGATTTTCACACAAATTTGACTTCAAAAACCAAAAATTGAAATATTCACAAAACCAATCCAAATCAAGAGGAAATGCATATGAAGAAGTGTTAGGAATTCATACTTAACAACCAAAGATAATTATAAACATAGATGTGAGATAAAAATCTCACCTATAATCCCAAAAACAATGAATGAGAAGCTTGAAAGCAAAGGAAGATCAACCAATCAACCACTTCAACTCTAGAAGCTTGAATCTATGCTCAAAAGAAGAACATTTCCTAAGTTAGGTTTAGGAAATTTCTGAATTCAAAGAGAGAATGAGTTGGAGAAGCCGTAGAGGAGGCTTACCAAAGCTTTTCCAAGAGTTTGGAGCAAGACTTGAGTTTGCAAATGGAATCTAGGGCTTGGAGTTTTCTAATTTCTCATTCCTCTCCCCATTTTCAGTTTTGCTTGAGAGTTTAAGAAAAATAGAAATGAAGTGAAGAGGAGAGGTGGACTAAACTATGGTATAGAGAGAGTTGGGGTGAAACCCAAACCCAAAGCCCAATAGAAAATAGCAAAATTCAACTTACTCCAAATATATCGATGTTTATACTCAAAAAAAGTCGCAAATGCCATTTTGGACTCAATGGAAGTGGTCTCGAGTCCCAATTCGACTGTTTGCAAAAAGTAGCTTTTCAGACTTTAATCCGACTAACGACGCTATATTTAAATAAAATATTTAAATATACAATCGTAAAATATGCGGGTTGTTACAATACCCCAATTATTTGCCATGGTATGGTGTGACGACCTTGATTTTCGGACCAGTTAAAATCGTCGAAAAATCCGTCCGTTCTAAAACTACTAATGAAAACTACCAAATTAATATACCATATTTGATAAATATTCAACATTACTAAATGTATAGGATACAATTTCAATTATACAACTTATCAGAGTAATTAATTAATTTATTAATCCTACAAAGCGTGCTTTAATACATACCAAATACAATGACTATAAATTTACCACTGCACAACTCTGATGAGAGAGACAACACTACCCTTACCTACGAACTCAATAAACAATGTAAATGCAGAATAAAATAGTAAGCAGGAAAGATATAATAACATAACATAAACAACAACCAATAACAGATAAACATGAAAGGGTTATATTATTTTAGGGGCTACATCACTACCACTTGTGACTGCCTACGTACCCCTATCTAATTGGGTACCCAATTAGATACAGGATCAAGCCAACGTAGTTCTCCTACCGCAAATAAGACTCATGGAGCCTACGATGCAACAAACAATATGCAATTCCCAAAACTACCCACATATGCTTAATCTTCAATTTTAGATTTTCAAATCTAATTAGCTTTACAGAAATTATGTCTTTTGACTTTATTCTCAAATTCTTACTTCAAAACTCACTACGCCATAAATGACCTTCTGCAACATTTTTGCAAGGTGTTGCCAGCTAAAATGTTGCGATAGATATAAAATTTTGGTCCTACTGCAACGTTGTATTTATGGTGTTACCTTAGCCATAAAAATGTGTTGCTCTAGCTAAACAAGTGTAACACGATGCAACATTTTTATATAGTGTTGCTATAGATGTTTTTAGATTAAAAAATTAATAAAATTAGCAATCCGCGTGAATACGATCCAACGGTCTACGTTTAATCTGATTGTTAACATGGATCACCGCTACAATTTGCCCTAAATTTTCGTTTTCCCGCTTTACTTTTCATACCATTTCGTTCTCACCCCAATTTCCAAATCTCCAATTTCCAAATCCCTAATTTCCAAATCATATTTTCGTTCCCATTTCGTTCTCACCCCAATTTCGCTGCTGTTTGCCTACATGTCGATACGCAACCTCTCCTAAATCCTACCAACCGCAGCCCCCAACAAAACTCCACTACCCCACCGCCATTTCTACGGCCTGATTCCGATGGTCATCGAGCACACATCTCGTGGCCAGCGTGCCTGCGATATCTTCTCCCGGCTTCTCAAAGAGCGCGTCATCTGCCTTAACGGACCCATCGAGGATGATACGTCGGCGATAGTTGTGGCTCAGCTGCTGTTCCTCGAATCTGGTGGTTCCGTGACGACAGGGTTGGCAATTTATGATACTTCGACCAGATCCGATGCTTGAATCTTTCTCGCCAATGTTCAGAAGAAGTTTGATTCTGATGTTTCGGATTCAAGGAAGATGTCAAACGCAGATTTCTTGTTTGAGAGAATGCCGCTTAAATTTTCAAATTGGCCAGCAATCATAAAACCAGTTTCAATTCCTTGATTGATTGCTCGAATTGCTTTGACTTCGTCGTCGGGTGCGATGTGATATTATTTGGTATGTTTTCTGCCTTCTGGTTTACTTGATTATTCTCGATTTTGGTTACACTCGCAAGCTTTTGCCGATGATGAATTGAGATTTATTTATAGGCTTTATTTCCTATAATCTCGGGTTTAATCTTTCTGTTGGACTTTGATAAATCTGGTATGTTGGATTGCGATGATGTATTGGTATGTTGGATTTTGGTTCACTGGCTTGATTTTGCTTTGCCGATGATGAATTGCGATGTGATATTATTTGGTATGTTGGATTTTGGTTCACTGGCTTGTTTTTTATTTCTGATCTGAGCTTGTTAGCTCCTTTCTGCTGCATTTGTTAAACCAGAACATGAACTGATGCTCCAAGTCCTTTGTATATCATATTACTGCCTATGTTTCTCTTGTACATGCCTGATGCATTCACTGTTTTTGCTTGATGGGCTGCCTATGTGTACTACTATGTTTCTTGCACTGGCTTGTCTATATTTTGCTGAACCTGGTTCTTGTTTGTTTTGTTGGTTGCTTGGCACTGAGTTGAATCCAGTCGATGACTCGGGTTTGACCTTGTGCCGTGTCCTTGTATCCATGTGTTGCATTCATGTTTGGCTTATGCACTTATGAAAAGAAATAACCCAAATACCTGAGGCAAATATTATAACAAAAATATTTTCATTTTCTGTTTGAGTTAAATATTATTTTCCAGATTACTGCTTTTGAATTATATGTGATAGGTATTGAAGACTGGACAACTG
Organism: Allium fistulosum; assembly: GCA_030737815.1. Taxonomy (NCBI): domain Eukaryota; kingdom Viridiplantae; phylum Streptophyta; class Magnoliopsida; order Asparagales; family Amaryllidaceae; genus Allium; species Allium fistulosum. The sequence goes on from CM060904.1 coordinate 1,288,039,557, forward strand.
GATACAAGCTTGAAGACAGAGTCAAATCAAATTTGCATGAGTGTATGAATGCATGAGCTTGAAGACAGGTTTCAAAGAAGGCTCGATCTTCCTAAATCGGATGAATCGGGCGGTGCCCACTTGTTCGACCTAACCGGGACTGCGGTGCCCCGGACCCCCGCCGGCGTTGCGCCCGGACCCGCTTCTCGGCTCGCCTTCGGCTCGGCACTCAGCTCGTCATATATTTGTCGGTGTCGGTGTCTGTATAAATTGAAACTGCATATGTAATGAGTGAACTGAGTGATGTAATGAGGAATATCTGTATATGTGAATATCAGTGTTATATATCATTGAATTGTAAAATAGTGGAGTCAGGAATTTGTACTATTTCAAATGTTGAAATAAAATATTTATTTAAATAAATTACTGTTTAAATATCAAATTCTGTGCAATAGCATTTTATTAAATAAATATTTATTTTTATTAAAAAATCAAATATGCTCTACATTGTGGGCCCCACAAATTCAAAAAGTTAATATCTATAGCAACATTTTGGAATGTTGCTACAGATACCTATGGGTGTTGCCATAGACCCAAATAGGGTTCTATTGCAACAATATTACTTATGTTGCCTTAGATAGTCAAACTGTTGCCATTGAGGTCTAAGGCAACGGCAAAAATTGCATCACCCTAAAAGTGTTGCCATAGACCTATGGCAACATTTTCGGGCCTGAGCCAACATTTTTTTTGTGTTCCAGAAGGCCATTTATGGCGTAGTGACTTTTGAAATATATATATCTTTTATATTCAAATTATACTTTACTTCGGGATCTTAAATCAAATCACTTTTGAAAAGTTTATTTGGAAATCCCAAATACTGTAATAAAAACATATCAAACCATATGTAACCAGATCGAGAGGTTTCTCCCAATAACAAGGCAACTGGGTCCCAGCCTTTATACAATCAATAAATAAGTACATCCCTCTATTCCAAGAGCGGACTATACCAAAAACATATGCCCACTTTTTAGTTACGGGTTATCCGAATCATTGGTAACATAACAAATCATTTTATATCCCGAAGTGATAAATCATTTCACACTACAAGTACTTTCAAATCTATAATAATTTTTCATTTCCCAAATCTGTTCAAAAATCATCTTAAAACCATCGGGTTTAGTCCTCGAAATTCTTTCCGTTTTATAAAACATTTTTATAAAACCATTCTTATATAAATCACTTTTATATAATATAACTTCAAAATATTCATTACCAAACATTTCTATTTCTTTTAAAGGGAAAGCATTTCATAAGATTTTCATTTGATAACCAATTTTCAAAACAACTCATTAAATTGAAGTGAACCAAATATTACCGCTAAACACCTTATAGTCAAATTGTGAAATAAATCACAAGGTGTTAGCCTACAATTATTTTCTACCCAGCCCATGCATATAGATAATTAATTTATCATAAACTGGTCGAGCAAAGTCAAAAATCAATAAATAATAATCAATGCTCATCCTATCAAATATTTATAACAGTTTATTTGAATTTGGGTTAAAACGGTTTGATATTTATTTTGGAGCATCGGGGCTTTCCTTTTGATCTGTTACACCACTCGCCTAAGAAAAGAAAACATAGGCTAGGTAAGTTCAGGGCACTGGTTGCTCCATCCCTAACCTTAGTTAAACACCTTGTTTTATCTTTCCAGATCTCACAGGCGGGAAAAATGTAATGGTCGTTTCCGCATACTCAATTATTAGCTTTATTTTGAAATTAATTATAAGATTCCAAATTATCTTTCAAAATGATTAATTTTCCTTTTAAAAACATTCATAATTGATTCTAGGAAAAATCTTTACGTTTAAACTCATATTCAAAAGGTTATAGAATTCGCAGCATAAAAGTGCTGCGGAAAGTGCTATATAAGCTTATTTGATTAAATCAACTTTTAAACATTCGATAATTCATATTTTCTAATCCAAATCTCTTTTAAACCATTTTAATAGATTTATTAAATTTATTCCATATTTTTAATCATTTAAAAATATCATTTATAAAGAAATCCCTTTTTGGATTCCAAACTACAAAACCGCGATGTTTTTAGAAAATTGTTATGGACATATTTCAAAATCTACTTGATGAAATCTTGATTTTCTTTCTTCGTTGAAAACTATTATCATTGTGGACCAAAGAATTTTTATTTCAAAGAAATTCGACATATAAATCATTCTCTACATTAATTTGAAGTTACGGGTCAAAATTTACGAACTGCCGCTATGCGACGAGCTCGGTTTTGACCAATATTGTGAATTGCTTTGGAACTTGTCCGAAACACTTCAAATTTGTTTTAAACCATATTTAAACTATTTAAACTCATTTAAAACAAAATTTTGATCATTTCAAACTCGTTTTTCATTTCATTTCATATTATAATATCATATCATTATAATATCATTTTCAATCTTTTTAGATATTTTGACATCATTAAGAGGCTAAATAACTTCCATACACATATTATTATGGATTTAATTTCCATATTTAATTTGGTTAATTACTAACCATTTCTCTTATTATTTATCAAACCAAGTTATCAACCACATAAACAATCATATAATCAACCAATTTCACATCCAAGTTATCAAACATTTAATCATCCAACATATTTAAACTTTCAAATCATTATACTTGAAATAATATATGGATTAATTAGTAACTTTAAAATGTGAGTGCTCACCTTTAACCAAACCGATTAACTTCCTACCAACATTCTTACTAACAACACTTTACTAACTACTTCAACTAATCAACTTCTACTCCATTTCTTTTGTTTTATGCTATCGACCTCTTCTTCCAAACTCCCAAAGATCTGGCAGAGCTTCCGCAGCACCTTGAATTTGCTCCAAACTCCTTGGAATGAAATTGGCGGTACTTCCTTCTCTTTTTCTTACGTCGGAGCTTCACAAACTTGCTCCTCCTTCTTGATAGTTCGGCCTCACTCTATTCCATCCCTTCCTCCATCATTTCTTTACTTCTTAGATGCTAAACCATGTTTTAATTGTATTCTAAGGTCTTTGGCAAAGTTTGGTGGTGTTTTGACTTTGTTTGATATGGTTTTGAAAACGTTAGTAAGGAAATGGAAGAGAAGAAGCCATTAGAAAAGCTTTTAGAAAGCTTGAGAAAGGAAGAAGAAGAAAATGTAGAAATGTGTAAAACAAAGTGGAAGAATGGTGGTCTTATTTATAGAAACGTTTTGGATTAAAATATGTAAAAAGACCAAAATACCCTTACTTACTTATAAAGTAATCTTATTTTTTTCAACACTTAACATCACATTTCAAATCATTACTTTATGTCATTTTCACTTAGATATTAAGTAAAAAAAGTAATAATTATGTTTCTTTGATTTGATGTTTTACTTTTTGACTTTTGTACTTTTGTTGTCTTTTTATGCTTACTTTTTGTTAATTATATTCTAAAACTTTCTAAGTATGTTTAGTAAAAGTAAACTTTATTAGTGAATTAATTAATACTTACATTATTTCAATATATGTTCTTATATAAGAAAATAAGGTGCGACGACGTTGCAATAACTTTTAATCGGCAAAACGTTGATTTTCGACAAAATGTTTTACGGTTACATTTTGACGTTTTAGTTGAACTATTTATTTATGTAAACCAAATTTAAAAGTAAAATTTTATAATGCTATTTAAAAATATAAACACTCATAAATAAATTAAAATAATTTATTTGACCATTGATACTTTTCTAAAATCAGTATTTTGTCACTTTTGTCGATATAGGCAAATGTTACTATTTTTGTGTATACTTCTCTTCCCAAACTCTATCTAATTTTGTTTGAATCATATAACCTTACTTAATTCAAATTTAAAATCACTTTAAATAGTATATTTTAAAGTGGTCAAATTCTGGGTCGTTACATATGGACTATCATTAAGATTGGTATGGACGATCCAGATGATCGGTATGAAATTGGTTTCTTTTATTTAGGAGTATTGTGCTTTATTTTGTAATTCTCCGTTTAGTGACTAATCTGTGTTTGGGACCTAAATATATCACCTTATGCCTTAAGATAAATTCCGAGTTAAATTAATTCCGCGACTTGTTATATCTTGGATATCTAGATTTACTTATATGTCTTATATCTTTAGGTTATATCTTGTTCTCTCCCTTTTGGATATTTAGAGATAGTATGACCCAGGTGTTATTTTAATGCTCGGGTCTGGCTGAGACTTTTCAGGTTACAGGACAGGTAGACCTTTGGATGGTTGTTCTAGTAAGGAGGTAAACATTTTTAGTTTATCTCATTTAGGATTCGTGTTATTGTATGAGATGTATAATTGAGATAGAGATTTATGTCAGATGTATATTATGCAAGTCTAGTGTTATATTTCATAGACTCTCACTTTTGTATATGTATATGATGTTTATTATTCCGCTGTGATTTGTGAGTATTGTTTCTATGATATACTATTCTAATTCTGAGAAACTGGTGTGATTATTACTTTGAACAAAGACTGTACATGTCAAATTTTATTCCAAAGATTAAATAGACCATAAGTATGATGTGTCAGTGTTAGTTTAACGATATATTCACATTCAGTCACCCTTATCAAACCGTATTCTCCGTATTATTAGAAGATATTATTTATAATTTTCTTTAATAATATGAATATTTCGGTGGGGTCGTTACACAAAGCTTCTTCCTGGAGTTTCATAGAAGCAAGTTGTCTCTTCACCAAAGTCTCAATTGTTATATCATTAAATATCCGCTCACTAGTGTGGAGCTGCACCAGAGTCTGAATAAACGATTCCACCCCCAAATAAGGCTTGTTGTCCATGCGGAGGTAGTCTCTACAAGGTTGGTGTGATAACCCTGATTTTTGTGAGCAATTTCATGATTTAAATTAGTTTATGTTTGTTTAAAAAGTTGCATTGAGAAAGATAGGAATGGAAACCGATTGCAAATGTATGGTTTAAACATGTACATGTGCACAAGATAGTGCACACACATGCACACATTTTTCTATATAATGAAATAGGCAGAAATCAATATATAAATTAGATTAAATAATTTAGAAATACATATGTATGAAGATATGATTATGTCTTTAATAAGTTTGGCACAAAGAAAATAAATGTTAGGCAGGAATAAAGGCATACATATATTATATATGTGTACAAGCAAACACTTGCTGGAAGAAAACAAAAATTGCATGGAAATGGCATGAACCCTTAAGCAAGCACTTTATCCATTTCCAGCAATCCTTTTACTTTGGAAAATAAGAAGTCATTTATATAACATGACCGGGGTAAGATTAAAAAGATAAGGCTTATTTCAGAAAATAAAAACAAGGACCACATACCCTTTTCTCTCTTGAATCAAAATGAGAGGCAGATCATGTTTTATAGGGTAAAAATGACATTGGGTAATTTCACTAAACCCTAGTAGCAGCCAGGGTTTTGTATAAGGAGGCTTAGTGTAGTGGGACCTTTCACAATTGCTCTTCATCATTTAAATAAAAATAAAACATAAGCCAGAGAAAAATAAGGAGCACCGGCCATTAGAATTAAAAGAAGGCAGAAGACCAAAAAGGTTCAAAAAGCTTAGGAAAAAGAGGGATTAAGGTGAGTAACCTCACTGGAAACTTTGGCAATAAGTCCTGAATATTGAGGCAGCCTAATTAAATTTATATTTCACTTTTGCAAGCTATGTTCATTTTTATGATTTGATAATTTTGGCTTGTCAATGATCTGCTCAAGTGTAAAACCCTTTATAGTGACTTATCCAGTATAAAAGAGTCATGGATTTCATGTTTAAATATGGTTATCTGTGTTGTGGTTTAACTTTGAGATGAAGTAGAATTTTTTTATGGGTTTTCTTTATACATTTATTTACTTAAAAACCCAGGATTTATGTTGTAGATATATGGTCTAAAAATGAAAGAAAATGTAGGGCTGCAACATTGTGTTGTTGCTTATGTCTCATATCAACTAAAATAAAGATAAATGTAGAGGTGCAATGTTATACATGTGCTGAGCTTCTATGTTTTATGAACTCTCCAAATCAAAGCATATACTTGTGGTTTAGCCAGATCTTAAAGATTAACAAAGGTCTGATTGAACTAGAGGTAAAAGGAGACAACCAGAAAACCATCTATGATCATATGTTTGTAACTTGATCCATTGAAACCCATAGACAATAATATGCTTAGAAATCACATCTGTTTGCATGATTAAATGCTTGCTTATGAGAACATGACTTACCAATCTCTAGATGAATACATGTTGGTTGAATGTTTATTTCTTTGATTGAAATATGATATGCAGAAGGGATTAGCATAGGAATGAGAAAGGGAAAGTAACATTTAGTAATTTAACTAAGGACTTTTGGATCTTAGGGCTACAAAATATGGCTTGGCAAGGTGAACATTGCAAGCTCACACATGGTATGCTTATACCCAGGGGCCTGAGTGTGCTGGGTTACAGTGATATGTCCCAGGCAGTGCGTGGTTTAACAAGAGAAAGTAGCTAAAGACCATAATATACTTGATAGTGAACAATAGAAATAGGTTCATGAGAGGGCTTGGGTAAAATCCCTGATGGCCAGTAATCTGGTAGAAAAGGCTTGATGATTGAATTGATGAATGTGTTGATTGGTTTATGATATTTTATGGATGGATCCTATGATTGTTATCACTGAACTAAACCATTGAATCATGTATAATTTGTTGTGCACTAATGTATATGCACATGTATCACAGGAACATGCACAAGAGTGGTATTGAGTTCCTTTATCCATTTGAATTTATTTGAATATGAATAAGTGTCATATAAAATCATGTTTTCAGTTAGATTACTCATACCAGACTTTAGTCTGACCCTTGTGTGTTTTATGCACCATTGGGTGTCTCATGTTTATATGGGGCAGTTCATGGTGATTTTGCAGGAAAGTAGGAATTTCTTTGATCACGCTTTGGATGTTTAGCTACTTAAGGAATTGGATGCTATATTTAAAGATTTGCTGAAGTTAAAATAGATGTTTACGCTGAATTATGTTAAGCTATTTTGTTTAAATTTGCTTAGAAAACTAATGTATTGTTAGAACTACTGTTTTGCAAGTGTTGAACCTATATGTGTATCAGCTGAAACTTATGTGCTTTGTTTTGCAAATGTTTTGCCAAGAAATGGAATTTTTAAGCTTTAAGAACAGTTAGTTTATAATGGTAGAAAATCTGAGATTGAAAGGATTTATGGATTGAATGTACAATCAAGTATTTGACATAGGAAAATCAATGTTTAAGTTGATATAAAATCTGGCAGAATAAAGGTTTTGAGTTGCTTTGATAAGAAAACAAAATGACATGTATTTTGCTTAAGAATAAGTGCAAGTTGAATATGGCTAACATGACCATTTTATTGAGCCTGGGTTAAGCCAGCACTAAAGAGTTTTAAGCTCAATTTTCAGTAAAGTTTTACAACCCAAATATAGGGTAGACTCGGTCATTTTTGCTAACAAGAAGAGGTAAAATTAGGCACTTAAATCTTCCACTGACACACACATGCACATGAACATGCACACACATGCACATGCAAGAGCACAGTTCATACAGTAACAAAATTACGGAAATACATGCAAAATGCTAAGTCTTGAGACATGAAACCAATAGTTATGCAATAATCTAAGTACGCTTGGAAAACCTGGTTTTTAGAAACACTATTGCTATGAAGGAATTATTTCTTTTAATGATTCCCAAATAGATTTCTACTTCCAAACTTTTGTACTCTGATTCAAGTAGAAAGTAACTTATATATCTTCACATATGTAAGTTTAAGATGATTTGAGCAAACTAATATTTTTATATTGGCATAAAGATCCTGGATAGAAGAAAATTAGAGTGTAATATTTTCTTGATTAAATGACCACTGCATATATATATGTAAAAAAAAACTTTAGGAATAGAAGGTGGGTCATTTCATTTGGTATCAGAGCTATGTTGTTAAATAACATAGCAAAATTTTGTATGAACTTGTTTGCATTGGATGTATGGAGGTGTTGACTGCCTTGGATGCTTTGTTTTGTTAGTACTTATACTACTAATATCTATTATAACTGAATAGGGATAGATGAAATGAATTAATCTATAGAGTATTAGGCAAAACGGACTAACCTAAGTGTCATATCCATAGAGCTATGGTAGGATCCAGACATCAAAATGTAGGAACAAGTGGACCACCCATGGTGAATGTGCAAGAATTCATGAGAGCCATAAGGGATGGAGTAGGCAATAGGCAGGAAAATCCACATGAGGAGCTTTCCAAACTACTCAAGACTTTTACCAACCTTGGAGGCAAAACTTTTGATGGCACAGAAGGAGTTATGGGAGTTCAAAATTGGCTTAGGATTTTGGATAGGGTCTTTGCATACATGCAAGTTGAAGACCAAAGGAAGAGGCAAATTGCATCCAGGCAATTGAGAGGAGCAGCTTTGGATTGGTGGGAGGTTATCATAGCTGGAAGACCTGAGGGAGAAGTGACATGGGATCAGTTTAAAGCAATGCTGGAAGGTAGGTTTGTCCCTGCATCAGCCAAGGAGTCTTTGCTAGAGGAATTCATCAAATTAAGGCAAGGGACTATGAATGTCACTGAGTTCACTCAGAGGTTTGAATCATTGGCAAAGTATGGTGTAGTACTCATCACCACTGAAGAGGCTAAGAATGGCAGATATATTCAAGGGCTAAACCCTAGCCTTAGTAGAGCCATGCTACCATACAAGGACAGGACTTTTGATCAAGTTTTGGACTTAACTTTGAGCATTGAACAACATGATAAGGCTAGAGAGAATTTCAGGGCATTCAAGAATAGCCAAAACAAGAAAGGAAAGGGCAAATTTCACCCTTATGATAAGAAGAAAGTAGACACGGCTTCCACCAAGAAACCAGAAGAAGCCAGCGCTGCTGAAATTAAGAAGAATATTACTTGTTATAACTATGGCCAAGAGGGGCATATGAAGAATAGGTGCACAAATGTTAGGCCAGCATCCTTCAAATGTTACCATTGTGGGAAGGAAGGTCACATAAAGAGGAATTGTCCAAATTTTAAGCAAGGAAAATTAGGGGCTTTGGAAGGAAAAGGCAAGGCAACTGAGGGATCAAATGTTGAGAATCATGGCCAATTTGAAGGTACTTTGTTTATTCACTCGATACCTTTTGCAGTAGTGTATGAAACTGGGGCTACACACTCATTGATCTCCCATGATATTGCACAATAATTAAAATTGAATTATATGATTGTTGATAAGCCACTGTTTATTAGAAGCCCTATAGGTAGCTCATGTGTTCTGGGTATGATGTGTATGCAACTAGGGTTAGATATAGGGGGACATGTATTTAACTCAGACCTATATGTGTTGCAATATCCGGGCATAGGGGTTATTCTAGGAGTTGATTGGTTGAGTAAATATAAGGCTATCATAAATATGGAGACATCCACTATATCATTGAAAATTTCTGATGGACAAAGGGTAGTTGTTCTTTGTGAGGCAGACAAGAATAGAAATATAGCCAACCTTTTTGCATTGTCTAGTGAAAAACCCATGCCTGCATTAGAAGAAATCCTCATAGTGAATTAATATACTGATGTGTTTGGTGAAGTTAGGGGAGTTCCAAACTACAGACCAGTTGAGTTTTCAATCAGAATAATTCCAGGAGCTAGCCCAGTGGTTAAAAGACCAACCACAATGGGGCCTAAGGAGTTGATAGAATTGAAAAGGCAATTGGTTGAATTAGAAGAAAGAGGCTTTATTAGACCCAGTAGCTCATCATGGGGAGCACCAGTAGTCTTTGTTAAGAAACAAGATGGATCCCTTAGGTTATGTATTGACTATAGGGAATTAAATAAAGTCACAGTTAAAAATAAATATCCCTTACCAAGAATTGATGATCTCTTTGATCAATTGAGTGGTGCAAAAATATTTTCTAGGCTTGATTTGGCTTCAGGCTTTCATCAGATAAAAGTAGAAGAGGAAAGCATTAAGTATACAGCCTTTAACACAAGATATGGACTTTATGAATTTTTAGTAATGCCATTTGGCTTGACAAATGCTCCTTCCTATTTTGTTGATTTGATGAATAGGATTTTTAGAGAATACTTGGATAAATTTGTATTGATATTTATTGATGACATACTAATTTATTCTAAGTCAATTAGAGAGCATGAAAATCATTTGCATATGGTATTTGAGAAATTGAGGCAGGAAGACATGAAAGCAAAGTTTTCAAAATGCACTTTTTGGCAAAATGAAGTGAATTTTCTAGGCCACATTATATCAGAAAAAGGAATATCTGTGGATCCCAATAAGGTCATTGCAGTGCAAGCTTGGAAAAGGCCTACCAATGTCATTGAGGTCAGATCATTCATGGGAATGGCTGGTTACTATAGAAGGTTTATAAAAGATTTTGCAAAAATTTCAATCCCATTAACCAGATTGACTAGGAAAAATCAAGTGTTTACTTGGACTGAAGAGTGTGAGAAAGCCTTTGGGAAATTAAAGGAAGCACTAGTGCAAGCTCCAATCCTCAAAGTACCCGAAGGGAATGAAAATTTGGTGGTGTATACTGATGCAAGTGGACAAGGGCTTGGGGCAGTATTGATGCAACAACATCAAGTGATAGCTTATGCTTCTAGGAAATTGAAACCAAGTGAGGTAAGATATGCTACTCATGACCTTGAATTAGCTGCTATAGTGTATGCTCTTAAGCTATGGAGACACTACTTGTTAGGGGCAAGGTTTTAAGTTTACACAGACCATAAGTCACTTAAATATTTATTTTCACAAAGAGAATTGAATATGAAGCAGCAAAGGAGGATTGAACTCCTAGCCTCATATGACTTTGAAATATTATATACCCCTGGTAAGGCTAATAAAGTAGCAGATGCCCTAAGTAGACAACATGCTAAAGTGGCTAGATTAATGATAGAAGAGTTTAACACTTTATCATTGTTAACTGATTTAGAGATAGAAAGTGATAATGTAGAAAACATGAGCCTATGCAGTGAGCATGTAGAAATGGGAAAGTTAAGCTTTATCACTCTGGAGTCAGAATTGAAAAACAAAGTTGTAAAGTTACAAGACCAAGATCCATTTTTATTTGAAAAGAAAACTCGGATATTAAATGGTGAAGCAGTGGAAGGTTTTCAGTTGAATGATCAAGGCCATTTGAAGAAAGGAAAAAGAATATGTGTTCCAGCAATTGATGAGTTGAAGCAAGATATCTTGGATGCTTACCACAAAAGCAAATACACTATACACTCAGGAAGCACAAGGATTTATCACAACCTCAAGAGGGATTATTGGTGGGGTGGTACGAAGAGTGCAGTGGCAACATATATATCTAAATGTATGGTTTGCCAACAAGTGAAGGCTGAGTATCAAAAACCCTCAGTGATGCTTCAACCTTTACAAATACCATAGTGGAAATGGGAGGATATATCAATGGATTTCATTGATGGTTTTCCTAGAACTAGGAGGGGAAATGATAGCATTTGGGTAGTGGTTGATAGGTTAACCAAGTCAGCCCACTTTATACCAGTAAAGTCAGAGAGAAATGCATGTACACTAGCCCAGTTGTTTATCAAGCAAGTGGTTAGACTACATGGTATACCAAAGACTATAGTAAGTGATAGAGATACCATCTTCACTTCAAAATTTTGGCAGAGTTTTCACAAGGCAATGGGGACTGATTTATGCTTAAGCACAACATACCATCCTCAATCTGATGGTCAAACATAAATTGTAAACAAATTGCTTGAAGACATGTTGAGAGCTTGTGTATTGGATTGGGGAGGAAGTTGGGAGGATCATATCTTTTTAGCTGAATTTGCATACAACAGTAGCCATCATAGTAGCATAGGCATGGTACCCTTTGAAGCTCTCTATGGGAGACCATGTTTATCACCCTCAAGTTGGCTTGAATCTGGGGAAAAAGTGGTCTTAGGACCATAGAGTGTGAAGGAAACTTCAGAGAAAATAGCTTTGATCAGAAAACGAATTGCTTCTGCCCAGGATAGGCAAAAGAAATATGCAGATCAAAGAAGGAAGGCAGTACAATATGGTGTTGGGGATTATGTATTTATCAAAATATCACCCATGAAGAAGGTTTTAAGGTTTGGGAAACAAGGAAAGTTGATTCCTAGGTACATAGGGCCATATAAAATTCTAAAGAGAATAGGAACTATAGCCTATAAGCTGGAGTTTCCGGAAGAAATGAGAGCAATGCATGATGTTTTTCATGTGTCTCAACTAAGAAGGTGGGTTCATGATAAGGAGGCAATCCTAGAATCCCCTAAGGATGTGCAGATTGACCCCAGGATGATCTATGATAAGGAGCCAGTGGGCATAGTTGCTAGAGAGATCAAGAAATTGAGAAACAAAGAAATTAAATTAGTAAAAGTGCAATAGAAGTCTTGACCCAAATGATTGCACATGGGAAGTGGAGGATAAAATCAGAAATGATTATCCACAACTGTTTGATTGAATGAAAGGTATAATTTATATATACTGATGGATGTTTTGATTGAATATGCATTGTAATTTTTGTTTTAATATGCATAGAGTTTAATCAAGTGATTGGCTTGAAAATGGTTTGAGATCAGAAAAGTTGATTTTCTGGATTGATGATACTTAATTTAAGTATGAGAGAATTGTGGGACACAATTCCTAAAAGGAGGGGTATATGTGATAACCCTGATTTTTGTGAGAAATTTCATGATTTAAATTAGTTTATGTTTGTTTAAAAATTGCATTGAGAAAGATAGGAATGGAAACTGATTGCAAATGTATGGTTTAAACATGTACATGTGCACAAGATAGTGCACACACATGCACACATTTTTCTGTATAATGAAATAGGCAGAAATCAATATATAAATTAGAATAAATAATTTAGAAATACATATGTATGAAGATATGATTATGTCTTTAATAAGTTTGGCACAAAGAAAATAAATGTTAGGCAGGAATAAAGGCATACATATATTATATATGTGCACAAGCAAACACTTGCTGGAAGAAAACAAAAATTGCATGGAAATGGCATGAACCCTTAAGCAAGCACTTTATCCATTTCGAGCAATCCTTTTACTTTGGAAAATAAGAAGTCATGCATATAACATGACCGGGGTGAGATTAAAGAGATAAGGCTTATTTCTGAAAATAAAAACAAGGACCACATACCCTTTTCTCTCTTGAATCAAAATGAGAGGCAGATCATATTTTATAGGGTAAAAATGACATTGGGTAATTTCACTTAACCCTAGTAGCAGCCAGGGTTTTGTATAAGGAGGCTTAGTGTAGTGGGACCTTTCACAATTGCTCTTCATCATTTAAAGAAAAATAAAACATAAGCCAGAGAAAAATAAGGAGCACCGGCCATTAGAATTAGAAGAAGGTAGAAGACCAAAAAGGTTCAAAAAGCTTAGGAAAAAGAGGGATTAAGGTGAGTAACCTCACTGGAAACTTTGGCAATAAGTCCTGAATATTGAGGCAGCCTAATTAAATTTATATTTCACTTTTGCAAGCTATGTTCATTTTTATGATTTGATAATTTTGTCTTGTCAATGATCTGCTCAAGTGTAAAACCCTTTATAGTGACTTGTCTAGTATAAAAGAGTCATGGATTTCATGTTTAAATATAGTTATCTGTGTTGTGGTTTAACTTTGAGATGAAGTAGATTTTTTTATGGGTTTTCTTTATACATTTATTTACTTAAAAACCCAGGATTTATGTTGTAGATATATGGTCTAAAAATGAAAGAAAATGTGGGGCTGCAACATTATGTTTTTGCTTATGTCTCATATCAACTAAAATAAAGATAAATGTAGAGGTGCAATGTTATACATGTGCTGAGCTTCTATGTTTTATGAACTCTCCAAATCAAAGCATATACTTGTGGTTTAGCCTGATCTTAAAGATTAACAATGGTCTGATTGAACTAGAGGTAAAAGGAGACAACCAGAAAACCATCTATGATCATATTTTTGTAACTTGATCCATTGAAACCCATAGACAAAATAATATGCTTAGAAATCACATCTGTTTGCATGATTAAATGCTTGCTTATGAGAACATGACTTACCAATCTCTAGATGAATACATGTTGGTTGAATGTTTATTTCTTTGATTGAAATATGATATGCAGAAGGGATTAGCATAGGAATGAGAAAGGGAAAGTAACACTTAGTAATTTAACTAAGGACTTTTGGATCTTAGGGCTACAAAATATGGCTTGGCAAGGTGAACATTGCAAGCTCACACATGGTATGCTTATACCCAGGGGCTTGAGTGTGCTGGGTTAACAGTGATATGTCCCAAGCAGTGTGTGGTTTAACAAGAGAAAGTAGCTAAAGACCATAATATACTTGATAGTGAACAATAGAAATAGGTTCATGAGAGGGCTTGGGTAAAATCCCTGATGGCCAGTAATCTGGTAGAAAAGGCTTGATGATTGAATTGATGAATGTGTTGATTGGTTTATGATATTTTATGGATGGATCCTATGATTGTTATCACTGAACTAAACCATTGAATCATGTATAATTTGTTGTGTACTAATGTATATGCACATGTATCACAGGAACATGCACAAGAGTGGTATTGAGTTCCTTTATCCATTTGAAGTTATTTGAATATGAATAAGTGTCATATAAATTCATGTTTTCAGTTAGATTACTCATACCAGACTTTAGTCTGACCCATGTGTGTTTTATGCACCACTGGGTGTCTCATGTTTATATGGGGCAGTTCATGGTGATTTTGCAGGAAAGTAGGAATTTCTTTGATCAGGCTTTAAATGTTTAGCTGCTTAAGGAATTGGATGCTATGTTTAAAGATTTGCTGAAGTTAAAATAGATGTTTATGCTGAATTATGTTAAGCTATTTTGTTTAAATTTGCTTCGAAAACTAATGTATTGTTAGAACTATTGTTTTGCAAGTGTTGAACCTATATGTGTATCAGCTGAAACTTATGTGCTTTGTTTTGCAAATGTTTTGCCAAGAAATGGAATTTTTAAGCTTTAAGAACAGTTAGTTTATAATGGTAGAAAATCTGAGATTGAAAGGATTTATGGATTGAATGTACAATCAAGTATTTGACATAGGAAAATCAATGTTTAAGTTGATATAAAATCTAGCAGAATAGAGGTTTTGAGTTGCTTTGAAAAGAAAACAAAATGACATGTATTTTGCTTAAGAATAAGTGCAAGTTGAATATGGCTAACATGACCATTTTATTGAGCCTGGGTTAAGCCAACACTAAAGAGTTTTAAGCTCAATTTTCAGTAAAGTTTTACAACCCAAATATAGGGTAGACTCAGTCATTTTTGCTAACAAGAAGAGTTAAAATTAGGCACTTAAATCTTCCACTAACACACACATGCACAGGAACATGCACACACATGCACATGCAAGAGCACAGTTCATACAGTAACAAAATTATGGAAATACATGCAAAATGCTAAGTCTTGAGACATGAAACCAATAGTTATGCAATAATCTAAGTATGCTTGGAAAACTTGGTTTTTAGAAACACTATTGCTATGAAGTAGTTATTTCTTTTAATGATTCCCAAACAGATTTCTACTTCCAAACTTTTGTACTCTGATTCAAGTAGAAATTAACTTATATATCTTCACATATGTAAGTTTAAGATGATTTGAGCAAACCAATATTTTTATATTGGCATAAAGTTCCTGGATAGAAGAAAATTAGAGTGTAATATTTTCTTGATTAAATGACCATTGCATATATATATGTAAAAAAACTTTAGGAACAGAAGGTGGGTCATTTCAGCTGGCGAAAATCAAGAATGGATGGTAGAGGCGATGGAGGAATTGGCATCACCCTAACTACTGTCGGCACACATGGGACACCCACTGGAGGTGGGGTACCTTATATTGTAGCTTGAAGGTATCTTCAAAACCATGCTAGCATTGGAAGATCCAGAGCCTCAGCATTATCCCTAGCGACCGTTGCACAAGTGGCATGACTCATTGAAGCTATCTGTAAATGGATATTATCAATAACTTTACCATAAGATAGTACAAGATGCTAAGAACAAATGTGTGGGTGCCTAATTGCTATATGCATACGTATACAAAATACAAATACGCTTTCTTAACTTATCCCAACCTTTGTTGATAGGGTAACCTAGTCTTTGATACCAAATGTAATGAACTGCCACTCATAACACCCAAAATTTGCACACTTAAGCAATCAGATTCCCCAATGGTGTCACGGACGACGTTCCATTAAAGGTAAGGTATATAAACATCACTAAATTTCATAGAGCATATCTATCGCTACACATATTATTTTCACAACGGAAAGATATAAAATATAATAATAATATAACATGTAGATGACTAAATGTATGTCATATAAAGAGACATAAGATCCAACATCTTTCTATAATAATAGATGGTACAATCAAATTCCATCTGAAGACATGTCTCAAAATAATACATATGTCTATATGTAAATACACCAAAATCTAGATAGATGTAATTGTAGCGGTAAAATAGCCATGGCTCTATAAATCGCATCTAGCTAGCAGAAATCCCCATCTATATGTCAAACTACCCAAAGAATAGACAACAAAGAAACAATAGAGAGAGGGTCAGACATAAAATATGGTGGAAAGGAACTATCACTAATCCGCATGATTATTAATACTAATATATCATGAATAATACCAAATGTTAACACCCAAGGTGTAGATCCATTCATCAACATGTGTCTTCACCTGCATCCAACAGCTTAGCATATTTCTACTATCTTGCTACACTATATGATAAAACTATCATTACAAAACAACACAGCACCAGTCGTGACTCAACTTTCACACATGCTAGATTTGTCTGCCATG
The DNA here is from genome assembly GCA_030737815.1 of Allium fistulosum. NCBI lineage: Eukaryota > Viridiplantae > Streptophyta > Magnoliopsida > Asparagales > Amaryllidaceae > Allium > Allium fistulosum. The sequence goes on from CM060904.1 coordinate 1,288,056,484, forward strand.
GGTCTCCCGGTAAGGCTAAAACTCGTTAATTATAGCCACTAATATAAGATTAATACTTACGACACTCCCAATGCATCATCCACCACCCAAGAATCATATCGAACCTGAATCGATATATAGATGTGCCTAACTACTACTATTTGTTTATCATAAGAACTAATGGCAAGTATGTCCCAAGCTATAACCCTTTCCAAAATGTAGCCTTATATCTATAGCCGTAGTACCAAGATAGGACCTCTCCTATCCCCGGATCGCCCCCGCCGCCCAAAGATGCGGAGATGAAACAACAACCGCTCATACTACAAATGGTCTATAACTATCGAATGCCCATGCCAAGGCCATGGGAAATAAACTTACTGTGTATACGCAATATCGTTGGAATCATATATCGTAATACTCTAGTCGTTTCATCTCAAAACCACTAGACGGCTCTATAACAATTACCATACAAATTCAAAATATCATCAATCATCAAATATAACCTCAACGTCATCTTACATTTCCAATTCACCCTCTAGGTCTAACCCAAAATATACTATTTTGGAATATGTGATAGAGTGGGTCTCGCATGGGCCCCAAAAATCAAAATGCTCCAAAACTCACCAAAACTTCATCGATTGTAGCTCTTGAAATTCTTTGAATATCTTACCAAACTATGTCTTAACCTAAGTTCATATGCAAAAGTTACCACATTTTGAAGTTTCGGTCGAACTAGGCAACAAATAACTGAAGTAGCATTTCAGACCTTTAAATTTATTTTTTGATGTATAAACTAATTTTCAAACGACTAAAACCCTCAGACAATACGCAGGAAAGTTTTGGGAAAAATTTCCAATAATTTAGACACCTAAATTTAATTTTCAAACATTTGAATAGCTGATGTGGGGGAGCCGTGAACTTCAAATGTCCATAACTTTTGGTCTGCAGCTCCAAACGACTAGCCATTTCTTCCATTGCAATTGTGACGAAATTATTTTCAACCTTGAGACTTCAAATCATGGATTTACACAGTTTTTGAAGTAGTTTCTTTCCCTTGAGTGCTTTCGATGTACAGCGTTGTATCACCGAGATACGTTGCACGACCATCGTCTAACTCAAATTCATGTCCTTATTTTTAGTCGTTCAACATTCAATTGAGCGCTACTTCACACTCGACGAATAATATTGAGGAAACGAACCTATTTCTCAACCATTCCAACTTCATGCTTCAACCCTTCAAGTGGCAACTTTAACTACAATTGGATTACTACTCAATAATCCTACTTATCACCAAAATCAACAATCAAACAACACAATTTAATTCATACCAAATATCCTAACACATCAAGTTATATGATTTATACTTTAAAAATACTTATTTAACTAGATTCTCATCTTTAAAATCCCAAATCAAGTTCATTACTCAAGCTCTAACCAACATTAGCATCAAAACATGATTTTTAACATATCTAGTGATTATAAAATATAGATAATACATCCCACTCACCAAATCTTTAAGAAATCTAAACTCCAATGAAACCCACTTTGGAGCTTTCTTTTGATTCTTGAAATATTGTGTAAATCTTCTTCAAAATTAAAACTTTTTGGCATAGATTTGTAGGGAATCTCCTAACTTAAATTTAGAAATTTATTTCAAAAATTTCCATTCAGATTTTAAGAATTTACGAAGATTCGAAGTTAAGAAGTTAAAATTTTCTTTTAAGTTGGAAAGGAGAAAGAAGAGTAAATGAAGGGATGAGGAGTAGGGGGTTATTTTAGAAATGACATAGGTGTGTTGGCCAAGAGACCATTTTGCCCCTAAAATGACCCACTTAAAACTTTTTTTTTATATACAGTGGCCATTTAATCAAGAAAACATTGCATTCCAATTTTTCTTCTGTCCAGGACCTTTTGTCAATATAAAAATATTGGTTTACTCATTTCATCTTAAACTTACATATATGAAGATATATAAGTCATTCTCTACTTAAATCAGAGTACAGAAATTTGTAAGTAGAAACCAGTTTGGGTATTATTTAAAGGTAATACTCTTTACATAGCAATAGTGTATCTAAAAACCTGATTTTCAAAGTATACTTAGGTTACTGCATAACTATTGATTTCATGTCTCAAGACTTATCATTTTGCATGAATTTCCATAATTTTATTACTGTATGAACAGTGCTTTTTCTTGTGCATGTGTGTGTGCATGTTCCTGTGCATGTGTGTGTCAGAAGAATTTTCAAGTGTTTAGTTTTCTATTTCTTCTTGTTATCCAAAGTGACTGAGTTTCTCCTATATCTGGGTTGTAAAATAACATAACTGAAAATTTAGTTTAAAAGTTCTTGAGTGCTGGCTTAACCCAAACTCAATAAAATGGCTATGTTAGCCATATTCAGTTTGCACTATTTCTCAACAAAACACATGTTATTTTGTTTTCTTTTCTAAGGCAACTCAAAACCTTTCTGTCAGATTTTTTTTGACTTAAACATGGATTTTCTTATGTCAATTCTTTGGATATACATTCAAACCACAAATCCTTTCAATCTCAGATTCTCAACTATTTAAACTAACTGTTCTTTTTAAAAGTTTTAGAGTTTCATTTCTTAGCAAAGCATTTTGCAAAACAAAGCACATAGTTTCAGCTGATACATATAAGTTCAACACTTACAAAACAGTAAATAACAATACATTGGTTTTTCTAAGCAACTTAAACAAAATATCTTAATATAGTTCAACATGAATATCTAATTTAACTTCAACAAAGTCTTTAAAAATAGCATCCAATTCCTTAAGAAGTTAACTCATCCAAAGCCTGATCAACAAAATTCCTATTTTCCTGCATAATCACCATGAATTGCCTCATACAAATATGAGACACCCAATGGTGCATAAACACAAAAGGGTCAGACTAATGTCTGGTATGAGTAATCTACCTGAAAACATGATTTTATATGACTTTTATTTATATTCAAATACTTTGAATTAATTAAGAAACTCAGTATCATCTTTGTGCATGTTTTTGTGAGGCATGTGCATTCATATCAGTACTAAAAAAATTATATATAATCATAGTGATTTAGTTCAGAGAAAACAATCATAAGATTCACCAATAAAAACATCATAAACCAACTAATGCAATCATCAATTCAGTCATCATGCCCCCTTTATAATTTTACTGGCCATCAGGGATTTTACCCAAGCCTTTCCTGAACCTATTTCTATAGTTCACTATCAAATATAATAGGGTCTTTAGCTACTTTCTCTATTTTAAATACACACTGCCTGGGACATCTCTCTGTTAACCCAGCACACTCAGGCCCCTGGGTATAAACATACCACGTGTGAGCTTGCAATGTTCACCTTGCCAAGCTATATTTTGTAGCCCTAAGATCCAAAATCCTTAGTTAAATTACTAAGTGTTAATTTTCCCTTTTTCACAATTGTGCTAATCCCCTCTGCATATCACAGTCTAATCAGAGAAAAATAAAAAATTCAACCAACATGTACTTATTCAAGGGTTGGTAAGTCATGTTCTCATAAACATGCATTTAATCAAACAAGCAGATGTGAGTTCTCAGTATACATGTTATTTTGTTCATGGGTTTCAATGGATCATGTTATAAATATATGGTCATAGATAGTTTCTTTGGTTGCCTCCTTTTTACCTCTGGTTTAATCAGATACTCATCAATTTATAAGATCTGGCTAAACCACAAGTATATGTTCTGATCTGGATTATTTGTAAAACATAGAAGCTCAGCACATGTATAACATTGCACTCCTACATTTTTTACTTGTTCAATTAATATGAGACATAAGCAACAACACTATGCTGCAGTCCTATTTTTTTTCATTTTTCCTTTGAACCATAGATTTACAACATAAACCCTGGGATTTAAAGAAATATCTGTATGGAGAAAACACATAAAAGAAAACATTTCATCTCAAGGTTAATCCACAACACAGATGATCATTTTAAACATGAAATCTATGACTCATTTTCTGGGTAAATCACCATGAAGGGTTTTACACTTGAACAGATCATTAACAAACCAAAGTCATCAAATCATAAAATGAACATAACTTGCAAAAGTGAATTATTAATTCAAATGGGCTGCCTCAATATTCAGGACTTAATGCCAAAGTTTTCAGTGAGGTTACTCACATTAATTCCTTCTTCTTCCTAAGCTTTATGAACCCTTTTTAGTCTGCTTCCTTCTTCTAATTCTAGTGGCCAATGCTCCTACTTTTCTCTGGTTGATATTTTCATTTTTCTTTAAATGATGAAGAGCAAAATTGTGAAAAGCCTTGCTACACTAAGCTTCCTTATGCAGAACCCTGGCTGCTATTAGGGTTTAACAAAATTACCCAATGTCATTTTTACCCTATACAAAACATAGTCTGCCTCTTATTTGATTCAAGAAAATAAGAGGGTATGTGGTCCTTGTCTTTATTTTAAGAAATAAGCCTTATCCCTTTTTCCCCGGTCATGTTATATGCATGACTTCTTATTTCCTAAATTAAAGAAATTACTGGAAATGGATAAAGTGTTTGTTTAAGGATTCATGCCATTTCCATGCAATTTCTGTTTTCTTCCAGCAATTGTTTGCTTGTGCACATGTATATGTATGCCTATTTTGCCTAAGTCTTTCCTTTCTTTCTTTAAATAATTTTAAGTTTATTTTTGCCTAGCTTTTATTTTCTTTGTGCCAGATTTATTTAAAGATAAAATCCTATCTTCATGCATATATATTTCTAGACTAGTTATTTTAATTTATATATTGATTTCTGCCTAGATTTTATTATGAAGAAAATTGTGTGCATGTATGTGCACTAACTTGTGCACTTGTACATGTTTTAAACCATGTATCTACAAATCAGTTTCCTATTCCCATCTTTTCTAATGCAATTTTTAAACAAATATAAACTAAATTAAATCATGAAATTGCTCACAAAAATCAGTGTTATCACATATACCCCTCCTTTTAGGAATTGTGTCCCACAATTCTTTAATACTTAACTTAAGTATCATTACTCCAGAAAAATCAATTTTCTGACCTCAAACCATTGTCAAGCCAATCACTCTATTAAACACCATGCATAAAAAAAATCATAATGCATATTCAATCAAAACATTCATCAATATATATAAATTTACCTTCCCTTTAATCAAACAGTTGTGGATAATCATTTCTGATTTTATCCTCCACTTCCCATGTGCAATCATTTGGGTCAAGACTCCATTGCACTTTCACTAATTTAATCTCTTTGTTTCTTAATTTCTTGGTTTCTCTAGAAACTATGCCCACTGGCTCCTTTTCATATATCATTCTGGGATCAATCTGCACATCCTTAGAGGATTTTAGGATTGCCTCTTTATCATGAACCCATCTTCTAAGTTGAGACACATGAAAAACATCATGCATTGCTCTCATTTCTTCTGGCAACTCTAGCTTATAGGCTACAGTTCCTATTCTTTCTAAAATTTTATATGGCCCTATATATCTAGGAATCAACTTTCCTTGTTTCCCAAACCTTAGAACCTTTTTCATGGGTGATATCTTGATAAATACATAATCTCCAACATCATATTGTACTGCCTTTCTTCTTTGATCTGCATATTTCTTTTGCCTATCTTGGGCAGAAGCAATTCTTTTTCTGAACAAAGCTATCTTCTCAGAAGTTTCCTTGACATTTTCTGGTCCTAAGATCACTTTCTCCCCAGATTCAAGCCAACTTGAGGGTGATAAACATGGTTTCCCATAGAGAGCTTCAAAGGGTGACATGCCTATACTACTATGATGGCTATTGTTGTATGCAAATTCAGCTAAAAAGATATGATCCTCCCAACTTCTTCCCCAATCCAATAAACAAGCTCTTAACATGACTTCAAGCAATTTGTTCACAATTTCTGTTTGGCCATCAGATTGAGGATGGTATGTTGTGCTTAAGCATAAATCAGTCCCCATTTCCTTGTGAAAACTCTGCCAAAATTTTGAAGTGAAGATGGTATCTCTATCACTTACTATAGTCTTTAGTATACCATGTAGTCTGACTACTTCTTTAATAAACAACTGGGCTAATGTACTTGCATTTCTTTCTGATTTCACTGGTATAAAGTGGGCTGACTTGGTTAACCTATCAACCACTACCTAAATATTATCATTTCTCCTCCTAGTTCTAGGCAAACCATCAATGGAATCCATTGATATGTCTTCCCATTTCCATTGTGGTATTTGCAAAGGTTGAAGCATCCCTGAGGGTTTTTGATACTCAGCCTTCACCTGTTGGCAAACCATACATTTAGATACATAGGTTGTCACTGCACTCTTCATACCACTCCACCAATAATCCATCTTGAGGTTGTGATACATTCTTGTGCTTCGTGGGTGTATAGTGTATTTGCTTTTGTGGTAAGCATCCAAGATTTCTTGCTTCAACTCATCAATTGCTGGAACACATATTCTTTTTCCTTTCTTCAAATGGCCTTGATCATTCAACTGAAAACCTTCCACTGCTTCACCATTTAATATTTGAGTCTTCTTTTCAAATAAAAATGGATCTTGGCCTTGTAGCATTACAACTTTATTCTTCAATTCTGACCCCAGAGTAATAAAACTTAATTTTCCCATTTCTACATTCTCACTGCATAGGCTCATGTTTTCTATATTATCACTTTCTATTTCTGAATCAATTAATAATGATAAAGTGTTAAACTCTTTTACCATCAATCTAGCCATGTTAGCATGTTGTCTACTTAGGGCATCTGCTACTTTATTAGCCTTACCAGGGGTGTATAATATTTCAAAATCATATGAGGCTAGGAGTTCAATCCATCTTTGCTGCCTCATATTTAATTCTTTTTGTGAAAACAAATATTTAAGTGATTTATGGTCTATATACACTTTAAATTTTGCTCCTAACAAGTAGTGTCTCCATAACTTAAGAGCATACACTATAGCAGCCAATTCAAGGTCATGAGTAGCATACCTTACCTCACTTGGTTTCAACTGCCTAGAAGCATAAGCTATCACTTGATGTTGTTGCATCAATACTGCCCCAAGCCCTTGTCCACTTGCATCAGTATACAACACCAAGTTTTCATTTCCTTCAGGCACTTTAAGGATTAGAGCTTGTACTAGTGCTTCCTTTAGTTTCCCAAAAGCTTTCTCACACTCTTCTGTCCAAGTGAACACTTGATTTTTCCTAGTCAATCTAGTTAATGGGATTGAGATTTTTGCAAAATCTTTTATAAATCTCCTATAGTAACCAGCCATTCCCATGAATGATCTGACCTCAGTGACATTAGTAGGCCTTTTCCAAGCTTGCATTGCAATGACTTTATTGGAATCCACAGATATTCCTTTTTCTGGTATAATATGGCCTAGAAAATTCACTTCATTTTGCCAAAAAGTGCATTTTGAAAATTTGGCTTTTAAGTCTTCCTGCCTCAGTTTCTTGAATACCATATGCAAATGATTTTCATGCTCTCTAACTGACTTAGAATAAATTAGTATGTCATCAATAAATATCAATACAAACTTATCCAAGTATTCTCTAAAAATCCTATTCATCAAATCAACAAAATAAGAAGGAGCATTTGTCAAACCAAATGGCATTACTAAAAATTCATAAAGTCCATATCTTGTGTTAAAGGCTGTATACTTAATGCTTTCCTTATCTACTTTCATCTGATGAAAGCCTGAAGCTAAATCAAGCCTAGAAAATATTTTTGCACCACTCAATTGATCAAAGAGATCATCAATTCTTGGTAAGGGATATTTATTTTTAACTGTGACTTTATTTAATTCCCTATAGTCAATACATAACCTAAGGGATCCATCTTGTTTCTTAACAAAGACTACTGGTGCTCCCCATGATGAGCTACTGGGTCTAATAAAACCTTTTTCTTCTAGTTCAACCAATTGCTTTTTCAGCTCCATCAACTCCTTAGGCCCCATTCTGGTTGGTCTTTTAACCACTGGGCTAGCTCCTGGAATTATTTTAATTGAGAACTCAACTGGCCTGTGGTTTGAAACTCCTCCCACTTCACCAAACACATCAACATATTGATTCACTATGGGGATTTCTTCTAATGCAGGCATGGGTTTTTCATTAGACAATGTAAAAAGGTTGGCTATACTTCTATTTTTGTTTGCCTCACAAAGAACAACTATTCTTTGTCCATCAGAAACTTTCAATGATATGGTGGATGTCTCCATATTTATGATAGCCTTATATCTACTCAACCAATCAACTCCTAAAATAATCCCTATGCCCGGATATTGCAACACATATAGGTCTGACTCAAACACATGTCCTTCTATATTTAATCCTAGTTGCATACATATCATACCTAGAACACATGAACTACCTATAGGGCTTTTAATTAGCAGTGGCTTATCAACAATCATACAATTCAATTTTAATTGTTGTGCAATATCATGGGAGATCAATGAGTGTGTAGCCCCAGTATCATACACTACTGCAAAAGGTATTGAGTGAATAAGAAAAGTACCTTCAACTTGACCATGCTTTTCAACACTTGATCCCTCAACTGCCTTGCCTTTCCCTTCCAAAGCCCCTAATTTTCCTTGCTTAAAATCTGGACAATTCCTCTTTATGTGACCTTCCTTCCCACAATGGTGACAATTGAAGGATGCAGGCCTAACATTTGTGCATCTATTCTTCATATGCTCCTCTTGGCCACAGTTATAACAAGTAATCTTCTTCTTAATTTCAGCAGCCCTGACTTCTTCTGGTTTCTTGGTGGAAGCTATGTCTGTTTTCTTCTTATCATAAGGGTGAAATTTACCCTTTCCCTTCTTGTTTTGGTTATTCTTGAATGCCCTGAAATTCTCTCTAGCTTTATCATGTTGTTCAATGCTCAAAGTCAAATCCAAAACTTGATCAAAAGTCTTGTCCTTGTATGGTAGCATGGCTCTACTAAGGCTAGGGTTCAGCCCCTGAATATATCTTCCATTCTTAGCCTCCTCGGTGGTGATGAGTACTGCACCATACTTTGCCAATGATTCAAACTTCTGAGTGTACTCAGTGACACTCATAGTCCCTTGCCTTAATTTGATAAATTCCTCTAGCAAAGACTCCTTAGCTGATGCAGGGACAAATCTGCCTTCCAACATTGCTTTAAATTGATCCCATGTCACTTCTCCTTTAGGTCTTCCAGCTATGATAACCTCCCACCAATCCAAAGCTGCTCCTCTCAATTGCCTGGATGCAATTTGCCTCTTCTTTTAGTCTTCAACTTGCATGTCTGCAAAGATTCTTTCCAAAATTCTAAGCCAATTTTGAACTCCCATAACTCCCTTTCTGCCATCAAAAGTTTTGCCTCCAAGATTGGTAAAAGTCTTGAGTAGTGTGGAAAGCTCCTCATGTGGATTTTCCTTCCTGTTGCCTACTCCATCCCTTATGGCTCTCATGAATTCTTGCACATTCACCATGGGTGGTTCACTTGTTCCTACATTTTGATGTCTGGGTCCTACCATAGCTCTATGGATATAATACTTAGGTTAGTCTATTTTGCCTAATTTTCTATAGATTAATTCATTTCAATCTATCACTTATTTTGTCATAATAGATATTAATAGTGTAAACATTAACAAACAAAACATCCAAAGCAGTCAACACTTCCATACATCCAATGCAAACAAGTTCATACAAAATTTTGCTATGTTATTTAACAACATAGCTCTGATACCAAATGAAATGACCCACTTAAAACTTCTTTTTTTATATATACAGTAGCCATTTAATCAAGAAAACATTGCATTCCAATTTTTCTTCTATCCAGGACCTTTTGTCAATATAAAAATATTGGTTTACTCATTTCATCTTAAACTTACATATATGAAGATATATAAGTCATTCTCTACTTAAATCAGAGTACAGAAATTTGTAAGTAGAAATCTGTTTGGGTATTACTTAAAGGTAATACTCTTTACATAGCAATAGTGTATCTAAAAACCTGATTTTCAAAGTATACTTGGGTTACTGCATAACTGTTGATTTCATGTCTCAAGACTTATCATTTTGCATGAATTTCCATAATTTTATTACTGTATGAACAGTGCTTTTGCTTGTGCATGTGTGTGTGCATGTTCTTGTGCATGTGTGTGTCAGAAGAAGTTTCAAGTGTTTAGTTTTTTATTTCTTCTTGTTATCCAAAGTGACTGAGTTTCTCCTATATCTGGGTTGTAAAATAACATAACTGAAAATTTAGTTTAAAAGTTCTTGAGTGCTGGCTTAACCCAGACTCAATAAAATGGCTATGTTAGCCATATTCAGTTTGCACTATTTCTCAACAAAACACATGTTATTTTGTTTTCTTTTCTACGGCAACTCAAAACCTTTCTGTCAGATTTTTTTTGACTTAAACAAGGATTTTCTTATGTTAATTCTTTGGATATACATTCAAACCACAAATCCTTTCAATCTCAGATTCTCAACTATTTAAACTAACTGTTCTTTTTAAAAGTTTTAGAGTTTCATTTCTTAGCAAAGCATTTTGCAAAACAAAGCACATAGTTTTAGCTGATACATATAAGTTCAACACTTACAAAATAGTAAATAACAATACATTGGGTTTTCTAAGCAACTTAAACAAAATATCTTAACATAGTTCTACATGAATATCTAATTTAACTTCAGCAAAGTCTTTAAAAATAGCATCCAATTCCTTAAGCAGTTAACTCATCCAAAGCCTGATCAACAAAATTCCTATTTTCCTGCATAATCATCATGAACTGCCTCATTCAAATATGAGACACCCAATGGTGCATAAACACAAAAGGGTCAGACTAATGTCTGGTATGAGTAATCTACCTGAAAACATGATTTTATATGACTTTTATTTATATTCAAATACTTTGAATTAATTAAGAAACTCAGTATCATCTTTGTGCATGTTTTTGTGAGGCATGTGCATTCATATCAGTACTAAAAAAATTATATATAATCATAGTGATTTAGTTCAGAGAAAACAATCATAAGATTCACCAATAAAAACATCATAAACCAACTAATGCAATCATCAATTCAGTCATCATGCCCCCTTTATAATTTTACTGGCCATCAGGGATTTTACCCAAGCCTTTCCTGAACCTATTTCTATAGTTCACTATCAAATATAATAGGGTCTTTAGCTACTTTCTCTATTTTAAATACACACTGCCTGGGACATCTCTCTGTTAACCCAGCACACTCAGGCCCCTGGGTATAAACATACCACGTGTGAGCTTGCAATGTTCACCTTGCCAAGCTATATTTTGTAGCCCTAAGATCCAAAATCCTTAGTTAAATTACTAAGTGTTAATTTTCCCTTTTTCACAATTGTGCTAATCCCCTCTGCATATCACAGTCTAATCAGAGAAAAATAAAAAATTCAACCAACATGTACTTATTCAAGGGTTGGTAAGTCCTGTTCTCATAAACATGCATTTAATCAAACAAGCAGATGTGAGTTCTCAGTATACATGTTATTTTGTTCATGGGTTTCAATGGATCATGTTATAAATATATGGTCATAGATAGTTTCTTTGGTTGCCTCCTTTTTACCTGTGGTTTAATCAGATACTCATCAATTTATAAGATCTGGCTAAACCACAAGTATATGTTCTGATCTGGATTATTTGTAAAACATAGAAGCTCAGCACATGTATAACATTGCACTCCTACATTTTTTAATTGTTCAATTAATATGAGACATAAGCAACAACACTATGCTGCAGTCCTATTTTTTTTCATTTTTCCTTTGAACCATAGATTTACAACATAAACCCTGGGATTTAAAGAAATAACTGTATGGAGAAAACACATAAAAGAAAACATTTCATCTCAAGGTTAATCCACAACACAGATGATCATTTTAAACATGAAATCTATGACTCATTTTCTGGGTAAATCACCATGAAGGGTTATACACTTGAACAGATCATTAACAAACCAAAGTCATCAAATCATAAAATGAATATAACTTGCAAAAGTGAATTATTAATTCAAATGGGCTGCCTCAATATTCAGGACTTGAAGCCAAAGTTTTCATTGAGGTTACTCACATTAATTCCTTCTTCTTCCTAAGCTTTATGAACCCTTTTTAGTCTGCTTCCTTCTTCTAATTCTAGTGGCCAATGCTCCTACTTTTCTCTGGTTGATATTTTCATTTTTCTTTAAATGATGAATAGCAAAATTGTGAAAAGCCTTGCTACACTAAGCTTCCTTATACAGAACCCTGGCTGCTATTAGGCTTTAACAAAATTACCCAATGTCATTTTTACCCTATACAAAACATAGTCTGCCTCTTATTTGATTCAAGAAAATAAGAGGGTATGTGGTCCTTGTCTTTATTTTAAGAAATAAGCCTTATCCCTTTTTCCCCGGTCATGTTATATGCATGACTTCTTATTTCCTAAATTAAAAAAATTACTGGAAATGGATAAAGTGTTTGTTTAAGGATTCATGCCATTTCCATGCAATTTCTGTTTTCTTCCAGCAATTGTTTGCTTGTGCACATGTATATGTATGCCTATTTTGCCTAAGTCTTTCCTTTCTTTCTTTAAATAATTTTAAGTTTATTTCTGCCTAGCTTTTATTTTCTTTGTGCCAAATTTATTTAAAGATAAAATCCTATCTTCATGCATATATATTTCTAGACTAGTTATTTTAATTTATATATTGATTTCTGCCTAGCTTTTATTATGCAGAAAATTTTGTGCATGTATGTGCACTAACTTGTGCACTTGTACATGTTTTAAACCATGTATCTACAAATCAGTTTCCTATTCCCATCTTTTCTAATGAAATTTTTAAACAAATATAAACTCAATTAAATCATGAAATTGCTCACAAAAATTAGGGTTATCACAACCCCTCTTTCCTGTTTTCTTCGTATTTTGTAAACTTTACCTGATTTTACCAAACTTTATATGTATTTCATATGTAAATGACATTACAAAATCAACGAAATAGTTCTTGAGTTCTAATTCATTCATCTTTAAAAATTCTTTTTTTAAGTCATTAATATGCTTAATCTTCAATTAAGCAGTTAATTAAAATTAATTACTAATTAAAAATTATGAGTTGTTACACAAGCAACTTTATAACGGAGGAGATCTCAGATGAGATGAGTGTATCTCGGTGTACAACTTATATTGATATCTTGGGTCTCAAAGTATATCTTCGGAATATCTCAGAGTAATTTACGTGTCTAAAATGAATGTTTTATGATTTATTTAAGTACTAAAATTTATACTTGATTTGTAAAATGTAATATACTTGATTTGCAATAAAAAGTAATTGAAATTAATATTTTGAAGAAGAGTAGTAGCTTGATTATTTAATTTATTTGGTAATGATTGAATAATGTTCTCTTATTTGAACATAAAAAAGGAATGAAGTTTTTTATCATGACTTACCAAGATAGAAAGTTAAAAAAAATATTTAAGGATTTGATAAATAGTAATTAGACTGAGTCGTTCTTTTGAATTGATATGAGAATGGAAAAAAATCATGTAAAAGAAGAAAAAGTCATAATTTCGGATGAGATCTTGAATTGAGATTTGATCCATATCTTAGGTGAGATTTGAATATTTCATATGAGATGAGTGTCGAACGAGATACTACTGAGAATTGATGTCTCGTTTTATCTAAGAATGAAAAGGAAATCTCGGATGAGATCTCCAGTGGGATATAGGGGATTTAAAACCTTGCCATTGATTTTGATGTTATGACCACCGCAAAAGTCACTGTTTATCCTTATATCTCCTTTACAACTTCCATGCCATTAAATCTAGATTCTTCGTCTGAGCCATTTTGAAACCAACAACATTTTGTCACAATTTAATTGACAAGAAAAAAAAATCTTCTTCGGTGTGCACAAATTATTCAATATTTACATTGTTAAGAACTTTCTGGCTATATCGATGGATTCATTCCACATTCCTCACCCTCTGTCCAATTTTAACTAATTTTGATAAATAAGAACAAGTCATATATTATCCCCCTAAAGTCAAACTCGTATTCTTTAAGATAAACAAGATCTTGACTCCATCCTAAAAACTACTTAATCTACAATAATATATATTAAGGAAATCTTGAAATTATCTAACAATTTTACTGGTGTTGGTTACACTCTTTAAAAATCTAAGCTTATTGACTATCTTCTAACTTGTGTGGTTCCTTAGCATGACAATATTACTTATGTAGTTCGTCAAGACATCCATATATCATTTGATGTTATATTTTCTAATCTTCATTCATTTAAAACTTTGGCATAATCTTCATCATTGTTTATGTTATTTTATATCACGCAAACACCCAAGGTCAATTTTAGAAACTCTGGTTTTAGAATTAAAACAAGAATTATTTACAAAGGAGGAATTTTTAACATCACAAATAGAAAAGTTAGAAGATTGATAGGAATAAGTTATAAATATTTCAGCAAAAGTATCAACAACACACTTTTATAGAGGTTCAACTCTTAATTACGTCGATGTATACTTTTCTTCTATTTTTACTTTGAATTTGATAAGACTACAAGTACTGAGAGAGATGTTTCAATCAATGAAACAATATAACTCAAGAATTCACCCAGAATCTCAAGATAAGTTTTGATTGAAACTTTTAAATACGATCAAGTGTGATTACTTATGATTGTGAATGTTATCCGAGAAAATAATGATAGCAAAATCCAATCCCCTTTCAGTCAGTCTATTCATTTATTTATAAGCTCGAAATTCAACTACTTGCTCCAGATTTAATGTTAGATTGTGCTTAACGATTGTATGTGATGGTACGTGATCATGGAGATTATGGAAGAAATTGCCCTTGGATTACTCAATACAAAAAATGATCGAAGATAAATTCTCAATCGAAAATGCTCTACCATTTACCGATGGAAAATGGTTGAACAGATATGACCATTAGTGATTTCAATCGTTCTCATTTTCTATTTTATTTTTATCATCTTTCAAAGTTCATTATTTTATAACTCCAAGTTCACTTTGGAGTAGTTCTCTTCTACTTTTGAGTAATTTTATTTTGTACGATGATTAACTAAAATTTAGCCTATAATATTTTCCCACCAAAGTATGTTTTCTATAAATAAATGGACTCGTTCTTCATGACATATTACAAATTTCAATTAAGAATGTTTTTGCGCAAATAACATATTTCCATCGTAAACTATTTTGGATAACAAATAACCATTACTTGCAAGAATTGGTGTGTCCTTAAATATCCTTGCTTTTCATATATAAATATTGGCAGCATCGTATTTAGTTCTTTCCTTACTCTATGAAAGTTTCAGAGATTAAAAATTTTATTTTTGATCTTCCACACTTGACCCTCTACTATTCAAATTTATTTATGAACTTAAATCTAAGTAAGTGCTTTCATATCCCTCACTCAATCATTTTGGATATAAACATGATACTCCTAATTCTCCCCAAATTTTGCATAAGTTGCATGGGAGTTGCTCTTAAGTTTGATCGCGAAATCCAATTTTTGATCAAAAATATGTTAAACATAATCTTTTGAGTATCAATTGTGACCAATGTTAGTTACCGTAGCATAATCGAGATAACTTTCACATGGTTGAATGATGATTCTCTATTAAACTTCTGTTTTTAGTCGTCAAGTGAAAATATTCTATTTTGACAATTTTTGTCTGATACCTTACACTTAACGCATTTCGATTCACGTATCCTTCTAGTAATGCTTTAATATAGCTTTGTGAAGAAATGTGATACTTGTTCCATAAATTTATTAGCCCCTTGATTTTCCAACCACTTATGAGTACGTCCTTTGTTTTATTAATAACACTGAATTATTCGTTCACTTTTAGGGATGTCCGAATGCTTACAAGATATGGTGGTTGCCTCAATGGCTAACAATTCCTCTTCACTGAAGCAGTCCAAAGTTCCAACTTCATCTAAAAAATGCTATAATAAATAAACCTGTTTGATTGACACCTTAGAATGCTCGAAATTAGAGGGACTTTAAACATTGTAAGAATGAACACGGTCAAAGACCCACTTTGTAGAACTCGGCTCCAGATTATGAAAACAATGGAAAACTAATCCTCATGCTCTACATGGTTTATATTCCTAATTCAGGCTTGTAAAGCCCTGCTTTAGCTTCTTGGAAAAATGATTCATCATTAGTCGAGAAATTTTATTCTGCTCATTCCAAATCAAATGGGAATCGCTTGCTTTCTTTTTCTGATAATACGCAAGTTTATTTCCATTACAAGTAGATGTGCTTCATTGACATTTTGTATTTTCAATTTTCGAGGCCCGGAAAAGGTCAGTTGGTTTAAATTGAAGAAATGCAGGATAGTTCTTCGGAGATTCCAAAGGAGGTCCCTATTCTTACACTCGGAAAAGGAAGTGTTATTTTCCTAAATTGTTAATTTAGTGCATTATTTTTGAGTAAATTGAGTGATTCTCTCAAGGAAGAGAATACTCATACTTAATTTAATGCATTATTCTATCAAGTAGTTTACAAATTCTTTGATTTAGCAAGCTAATAAACTCCTATGAAGTGTAGAATATTCCAAAGAGCATGAAGTTGAGTTGCAAAGGAGACTTGATAATATTTTGAACATAATGTGGGGCTTCTTGGCAATATTAGCTATGAGAATTTTTTTAATAACGTTGCTTATGAGTGATAATACCATTCTAAAGCCAAAAGCCGATAAAACTTTACGTCTAATTTAGTCTTCACTCTCAAAACAAGTTTCATGCATATGAAATTAATTGTATCAAGGAAGAAACTACTCCAAGGGAGGAGCTCATAAAATCTTAGCTTCATTATGCTAAGGAGTATCATGCTTCAGTCAACAATCTTCATAAAGTTATGTCGAATTTAAGAGGTATGCTTCTAATTTTAAAAGTTAGTATGAACTATGTTAGTCCAAGTCACTCTTCAAAACAAGGAATATGAACCCGTGAAATATGATTTGACAAATGATAAGGGAGGAATATTTGGAACTCGTTAAGCTAAAGAGCTATGCGGAAGAGGAAGTTGTCAATAAGGAAAAAATCATTGCTTATTATGATAAAGCTTCTAGGTGACACTTATTTTTAAGTTGATAAATACGGTGGAAGGCTTGATTGGTTTCTCACTTCACTATATCCCTTGGATATGACAATAATCAACCTACACAAGACATGATTTGTTAATGAGATTGTAACAAACCGCACCTCTAGATGCACCGATCGAAAGCAAAAAAAGGGCGTTTGAACTTGCCTCATGCCAAGAAGTATGAATCTTTATGTTTTTGTGGTTTATATGATACAAAGGCAAATATAATTTTAAACATTCTATTCTTTTAGAATCTAAGTGGAAGAAATAAAATATAAACACTAAAGTAACCCAAACACATTACTATCTCAAAACAACAGTAATCCATATAAGAAACGTCAAAATAATGTGTCCAATTTGAAATATAACATAAGTCTAACTGATAAGTGAAATAAGATACATAGAGAATGAAAATAAGTAAATATTGCTCCTAGGTGCACGGTCACCTCCTCTATGCACTTATTCTCATCATACCTTATACTACCCTATCATCTCGTAATAGGTGTAAATAGGGAAAAATAGAGGTGATTAGACAAGGTCGGTGAGTGAGTGATATCACTAGTGGTATGATGTCAATAGGCAATTAAATAATCATTTATAATCTACGTGGCCTAATGGTGTTCATATGTGTGTGTACTACATTTAAGGACTTAGTCAATTTACAAGATATAGGGTATAATCCGTAATATGCCTAAATCCAATAATAATCTACGAGATTTCCACCCGAAGGTTGGATATTCAGAAACTGAGTAAACCTATGGATACACTGAGTATAGTCTCAATAGTTAAACTTCCTAACTATACATTGAGTAAACATTTTCAATGATAAACCACTTAAGTTGCACATGGCCTGAGCATACATCATAATGCATGAGCATACACACTTGGCACACAGTACCGATGATAAATTGCCACCAAAGCATCGAGTAATCAGCCTTATTCGAGCTCGTATCCTATGCTATATATCATTCATCTCTTTCCCTCTATAGTTAGCAAATATGTGAGTGGAGCCGGTTACAGCAACAATAAGGCATCTAATAGCGTTATAATGGCACTCCACATCGAGTATCATGTTATACAGTGTTATGAAGTGTGAACCTAGGTACATCACAAAGTGTGAAAGAAGTCCAGCTTGTTACGCAGCCCATGTAGTTACGTGAACCCCAAAAGTCAAGGAAGTGTGAAAAGTATTCTTTAAATTATCCTACTGGGCTTACACCATGTCTAAGTTCAACCTAGGCAGCCTACAGTAATTCAGACGTCTGAACACACCATTCAGATGTTTGGACATCTTTCAAACGGCTGAATTTTTGGTTTAGATGTTTGACTCGTTGTGCCTGAAATAGGTACAAGCAACTAGACATCTGGCTCCTATTTTATATGTCCAATTCTGAATATCAGACGTCAGAACCTAGTCAAAATTCAACATCTATCTTTCAGGTTTTATTTCACTTTGTTTTACTTAAATTCAGACGTTTGAACAGTGGTTTCAGGTGTTTGAACAAGGTGTTTTTTCCCTTTTTCTCCTTTTCATTTTATTTATTTTCATTCTGAACTTAATTATATCTGCATAATTATCTTTTAAACAAGTATTTATATACAACTTCAACTTTATTCGTTTCTAAACTTTATAGTTTGTTAAATTGATTGTATATAACTATTTAACGATTCATCTGCGCATAACTAATTTTATTCAATGTTGATAGAAACAGATATAGATGATTTTTAAAGGATGTATACATAGATTCTCTTTTAGAAATTAAAATATATTACATAAATAAGATCTATGTCTTTAAGGGTGAATTTTATCCAACCTACCATCCCACCAAGTTTCATAAACTATTACCAAAAATCATAATCTAGGTTTTTTCAATTATTTCAAATTCATACAACTCATTCATTGAAAATCACCAATCTAATAAAATCATATTTTTAAACTTAGATAGATATACATATATAACTTAAGTGCTTATTTACATCATTCTCATTTCCTAGATAAACCTACTCACCTTATACATTGTTTTGAAGAAATCTCCCTCTCTGATCCAATTTGATTTGGCTTTCTTCTCCTCTACTTATCTTGCAAAATTTTTGTTTTAGTTTCGTCTCCACTTTTCAAGTTGATCCGCTTAATTTATTTTTGAGGAATTTGATTTACTTTTTATTTGGAGACTTGTTTTTGGGTTCGAGGAAGAAGAAAAATGGAGATTACGTGAAGTGGAGGCTACAGGATGACGAGAAATGAGAGTGAGATGAATTAGGGTTAGGAAATTCCTTTATATAGGCACAAATCCGGAATTCCCCCTAGTCCCACTTGGACCTTAGCATGTTTAGCTCTGAAATGCGCGCTATGTTAATAATCTTTATCTCCTTCAACTGTTATCCGTTTCTAATGCTTTATACATGAATTGGGCTAGAAAATTCTGCCTGATGCAATGGAAAAATCCGATTCTCCAAATTCTACATTGTTTTCAACTTTATTTATAGTAACCAAAATGCCATTTTTAATTTATTATTCATTTTTATTAAAAGATAGAGTGTGACATTCTCCCCCTTAAAAGAATTTCATCCTCGAAATCCCAAGAGATGAAAAAATGCAACTCGTAGACTATCTATACTCTAGCAACTATGTGTATGTGCAATACATAGGCTCAAACTATACCATACACGAAGTATCCAAATAATCCATATCAAACATATCCATTTTCAAGAAATTCCAGCGACCAAATATGGTACCCATATGGATACCACTAAAATCTAGATATAACCATCAACAAATGATAATGGTAAAATAAGTGTAAATAACAATGCACATCCATCAATCAACATATGTCATGAATATGGCAAGTGATAAATGCATAAATACCAATGTAACTTCTATATGAGTGCAAGATTATGTCATATAGGTATGGGTGCAAAAGTATACTGATAAGTTTTATATGTATGCAACATGATATATAATAAGTCATGTCACATATCAAAGCATAAGCCTTATGACAAAGCATACCACACCATCCAATTTTCTAATTTAATATTAATAATCTGTAGTAACCATTCATCCATAATTAAGTAAACTAAGCACTGTGACAAATGAGCAAATGGAAAAATCTTTTAGAAATGGGTCGACTTGAAATATTGGATTCTCTCAATACAATTCCAGGAACTCTAAACGGGATTGTTCTTCCAAACTCAACTTAATGTCTTTACTACTAACAAATAAATTCAATCCAAATTACTATAAATGTACATACATAGGTAAACTTCTAAAAAGCATGCTACCAACCCAAATAAACGAATTACGACATGCACCACAATCGGTAACCTAGGCATAAGTATGCCCCAATAGGAAATATAACCTCATGCAACCCTCAATGCACATACAATGTAACGACCCATAATTTAATCACTTTAAATAGGAATATTTGATATATTTTTAAATAATTAATTAACGGATTTTATAACTCGAATATACCTCTTTTAAGTAATAACTAACGATGGTGGATTAGTTTTAAAATTTATTTTATAAAAAAAATTAGTCCGGAGAAAAATCGAAAATGTGACCGAAAATCATTTTTCGGATTTTCGACTTTGCTTCTTCTAAAAGTTATCAGAACACATTGTGTATGTTATTGTATATGTACACACACACATATAAATAACATGTTCTTTAGTTAAGAAATGATTAGAGTTCAAATAATTCTAAATTATTTACTTATGTAAAATAGTAAATGTTGACTTTTATTTTAAAATTTTAAAATAAAAGAAAAGTGCAAAAGGTAACTTCACATCGTGGAAAAGTAGTCATGTGATGGAAGGAAGGGGAGGTTGATGTGTTGCCTGTAAAACAAGATAAGAGGGATGAGGTGGCAATAAAGTATGCAGGGTAAAGGGCTAAGGGTAGAAAAGTAATTTCCATATTTCATTTTATATTTAAAAAAATCCTTTTCAATTTTAATTTTACTTCACTTTCATTCATTCAATAATCTTATCTTTTCTTTTTACAAGCTTCCATTTTTATTTCCATGGCCCCTTTGAAATTTTCAAGTTAAAAACCTTCTCTTTTTCATTTTTAAACTTTAAACCGAGCTAAAAACACCGCCTCTCTTCTCTACATCTCATATACTCCACAACAAGACCCAAACCACCGTCCCTAGGCCATGGACGAGCCCATATTCTCCTAGGTA
Organism: Allium fistulosum; assembly: GCA_030737815.1. Classification (NCBI taxonomy): domain Eukaryota; kingdom Viridiplantae; phylum Streptophyta; class Magnoliopsida; order Asparagales; family Amaryllidaceae; genus Allium; species Allium fistulosum. Next base: position 1,288,077,750 of record CM060904.1, read on the forward strand.
AAGCCCAACTACTACCCTTAATGCCTCAAAAATGAAGTCTTTGAGAAGAAAAACTAAGTTTGTGCATTGTTGCGAAGTGTGATGGTAGTTTGATTTGAATTCGGTTGATTTTGGTGAGTAAATCTCACCTTTAAAAACTTAAGTTTAAACTTTATTATTGGTGATAATAATAGTTGTTAGCTGTTTGGCTTGGAAATTAAATTTGCTTGTGTTTATGCATATATGTGTTTATATGTGATGATTTGTTGGGGACTTGAAAATGTAGTCTAAATGTTTAAGTGATTATGTGCAAGTGATGGTCCTTCATCGTGTATGAATTTTATTTGTATTTGTGTATATATACGTGCTTATGTTTATGGATGGTCATATGTTAGTTGGAAAGTGACACTTGAACTTATTTATTGTTAACATCGTGATCCCATGTGTTTTATAAAACTAGTTTACTTCTTTGGTTTCTGAATGTTTTTAGAAGTTTTCCGAACTTTACATTTTTGGTTTTCAAACCTTTATGAAAAGTTATTAATGTAATTTAATTATAGGAGAAAGAGATTTAAAGACTAGTTTGATTTATAAAACAAGTTTGAAAGTTATGGTCCATATAGCAATAGTCGATATGGACATAGTTCGTAAATCAACAACTTTTGTATAGACAAAAAGGGTTTCTACTTTAAAATTTTTGAAAAGTATTTTAAAATATATTATAAGTATTAAAATGAATTTTAAAATATTAAAAATATTTTCAATAATTAATTATTAATTAATTAAGTAAGTAAGGTTTAATTAATTAATTAATTAATTAAGTAAAGGTTTAATTATTTAATTATTAATCAAGTAAAGGTTTAATTATTATTTAATTATTAATTAAGTAACGTAAATTATTATTAAATTATTAATTAAGTAAGGTTTAATTATTATTTAAATAAAAGGTTAAAAATTATTATTAATTAATTAAATAAGGGTTTTCAATTTAAATCACTTCATTTCCAAAGGTTGGTTTGTTTAAAAGTAACTTTCTTTTACAAAGAATGAGTTTTAATTACAAGGGATTTCTTTGTCTATGCCATTAAGTAGCCAAACAAATATGATTAGTAGTGTTAAAATGTTGACACGTTTTATGAAAATTAAGTCATCTTGTATTTAGCACCAAAAGCCGATGAGTAGACATTCCTCTATATGTGAGATCTAGAACCAGATTTTCTAGACGAGGGATAGAGAAATCAAAATATTGACGTGATAAGTATGAGAGGGTTAATTTCTATAAATGTGACATGATAAATTAAGTGTATGGTAGGTACTTCACTGTATACTAAATACTAAATTCCGAGGTATGGAAACTCGTCTCTATCCCGAGAAGTAAGAATATACTTCGAGGCAAGGATACTTTTCTAACTTGTCCTTTTTCATTAGTAATCAAGAGATAGTACTTTTTTAAATCGGAAAGTATGGATAAGTATAGAATGTCTTAGTTTTCATATGCAAATCTATACACACCCCAGATTGTGGATTTGTTCACTATTGATAACTTGACTCGTTTTAAAATTATCGAATGTTGGTTCGAAGAGACCGGGATCGAATAAGCATGAGTTATCCAAAAACCACTTCGACCCAATGTAAATGTTTGAATTGGAAAACATCTCAAAAATGATGGAATCAACAATGAAGATCTTTGAAGTGCAAGGGTTACTTTCTACTAATCCCGAGGGTGATTATAAAATGAATGTAGTAGAACTAGTGCCTTCAGTTTGCTCATATCATTCACAGCTTGTTTGGAAGAATGCTAGCATTACATTATTGCCAGTGTTAGCATTTAAAATGGGATTGCTATATGGAAAGATTAAAGGTAGCCTCAACTCTCACAACCGATGTAACGAATCGGATTTTCGACCCTTGAAAATCGACACTAATATGTCCACTGTATTTCATGTCGAGAAATCGAATGCCAGAAAACCCGGTTGTTAGGGGAAAAAGAAAGAAGGAAGAATGTAAGAAGAAAAGTAAACAAAACAGAATCTCACAACGGAATGAATAATCTATAATATACCATAAATCTTTACACAAAAACAAAACTATAATATGTGTATATGCAAACATCAATTAGAGTATACTAACCTATTTCAGTCTGGACAATTATAACGGCATGTCCTCACAATTGCTGATAAACACTACAATGCATATAGCGGAAAATAACCATCTACGTGAATACGTCACTGGGCCTCCAACTCGTCTCCTGAAGCTCTAAGCATCTAGACTAATCTGTAATATGCTCGGTCTGACCCGAGCATTATAATAAAACACCCAACTAGATTTAAAGAGTCAGTCTGGAAAACCAGTGTGAGAAAACACACCCAACTAGATTTAAAGAGTTAGTCTGGAAAACCAATGTGAGAAAACACACCCAACTAGATTTAAAGTTATAAAAAAATTGAAATCAAAAGGTATCTTGTAAGACCACGCCACACATAAACATGACGGGTTTTTACCTTATGATAACCAAAACACTTTTATAGGAAATCTAGTGATATTATAATAATGTCTAAGAGTTCAAAGTAAAATATTAAAATAGCTGGAATGCTTGCATCTCACGTTCCAACATATTTGTTATACAAGTAAAACCGTAAGGCTCATATTGGAGAAAGGATTCCAACTAATGAATGGGCTAATGGGGTACCGCCCGTCATAGTACACCTCTAGAACAATGTACCGAGACCGTACCTAACGACCCCTGCCAACACAGGACCGGCCTACCCCTTGTTGGATAGTACCGAATATGTCATCACCCCGGTTGTTCCCAACCTTTATGGAGCTCCCTCATGCACAACTAAATCTGAAAATATGAATGGTCATATAAAAAGCTGATAACATACCCTTTTGGGAGCTACCCACACCTAGCCCTGCTGCATCTCCCCTGTTTTAGTCATTCTAGGTTAATGAGGCTTGAGGCTACGATTACCTTTCAAGAAATTTACACTTAGAATGCTCATTGCCCTCCAATGACAATGTGCTGATAGCATTCATCCATAAGAGTCTGTTCTGGGACTGAACGAAACCGAAGGCACTATTCCTACTACATCCATTTTGGAATCACCCTCAGGATTAGTAGCAATTAGCTCTTGCACTTCACATCTTCATCTTTGATTCCATGCTCTTCACGATGTCTTCACTTCGAAACGCATTCGTTGGATTGAAGTGGTTTTCGGATAACATATCTGATCCCGGTCTCTTCGAAACAACATTCGATAATTTTCGGTAAACTCAACCCCGGTTCTCTAGGAAATAAACAGCCAAAGATAAGATTGGAGATCACCTCCTAACCGTTAGTGGACGGATTTCCTTATCATTGTCCTAGAAGAATGAAACGAGATTTATACGCACAGTATAGCACCATCGGAGATGACTGTGCCATATAACTCACGTGTTTCTCCTAGATATTTCCAAAGTTACGTTGGGTCTAATTTTGATAGTCGGTTATTTAACCATCGAATAACAAATATTCATTCAGGATTTTATTTCATTTGGAAAATCAACATTGGCTCAGTATATAAGCAATCACTAGCCCCATTTAAGAAGTCATTATACATATAGTTACTTTGTAAATTACCTGTATATAAACACCTTTAAAAGATATACTCGCAAATCCCTATATTTCGATATTTAGAAATAGCCATATAATCCTCCCAACGGTATGAGTATATCCACAAAATTTAGAAAGGTTTTCCTTTTATTCGATTCTCAAATCGTTTATAATGCCCCTTACAATTCTCCAAGATCGTTTATAACCCATTTTATAAATCTTCGAAAAACATTAATAATTCCTTTACCAAGAATTCAGTCACTTATAAACTTCTCGTACATTTGAAAATCATTTATAACTCTTAATAAACCCATATACCATTTATAAACTTCTTTTATAAATCTATAACCCCGCTTCTAAAATTTTGTTTATAAATATCTAACCATTTATAAACTCTTTCACCTTGCAAATAACTCTTCCTTAATTCTTCGAACCATGTTATAACTCCTTTATAAAATCTAAGTCTTTCGACTCCATTTTCGAGTCTCGGAAACATTAAAAAAATAGTTTTAATCATTTACCTCAAAACAACACTATATGATAATAATTATGAACAATGAACATTATAAATAAATGGTAATCATTAACTTTAAATATCTTAAAATAATAATTAATCATTCCAAAATATCATTTAAGAAATAATAATAATAATTAATCTTACCATTTTATAAACAATAATAATTTATTTAAAAACCTCATTAATAATCCTTATTATTAATTTCAAACCATAATTATTCTTAAATAATAAATCTTTCAATTTATTAACTATTTATAAATTCTTAAAACATATTAACTATAAACAAATAACTTTTAAACAATATAAAAATAATTAAATAACTCTAAAATAATATTAAGGTGATTATATAACTTTAAAACAAATTTAATATAATAAAATAACTTTTAAATGAATATTATTATAATTAAATAACCTTAATTAATATTATAATTTAATAACCTAAACAATATTAATATACTTAATTAACTTAAAAACAATATTAATATATTTTAATTAACTTAAACAATATTAATATATTTAATTAGATAATCCTTAAAATATTTTCGAAATCCAATTTTGGATTTTAAAATCGTTCTTGTCTCAAAAATCAATTCCGATTTAAAAGGCAATTTATAGTATTTTAAAAATACTAATCTGAGACCAATAGTCACCCAACACTTAACCAATAACTATATTGATTTTATTATCACTACTAGGTTTTATTTTGAAACATATAACAATGTTATAACCACAGCATCCACAATAATATTTATTATTCAATAATCCATATAAAGGAAATATTATTGAAACAATAAAATTCAATAATAGCAAGGAATCCCGTTGGATCCCTCCAACTTGTTTCCCGCTGCATCACAAATGTTAGATAATCAAAAAATATAAATCAATCACTTCGTGGCGGGATTCGTATACAAAGGGTCATCTGCTTTTACACGGGAACGAAATAGGGTCTCATCTGCTCCAATAGGCAGGAATATATTCAAACAAACTAATAAATATAATAATTTATCCAAACAATCATTCAACTATTTTTATCAACTATATATCGTACTAGTTATCCAAAAAGGTAAGATTAACTTACCGAAATTTCCTGTCGTCGCTGAGGCATTCTGATTTGGAACTAAAATCGAACGACGTCCGATTTTACCCAAATTTCCAATAGTCTCAAAATTCGACCAAATCAGTTCTATTGCGAAGCTTTCGTCATCACGAGCGCAATGAAAAAAGTTTCATTCCAATCGGACCTCATATGAAGGAGTTATCGATTTTATAAGTTATCAACGCATTTTTAATTTTATAATTAAATAACTTCATAATAATTACAATACTGCCCCTCACCTTAACTACTGCTTCTTCCCCAATCAAATGCATATACACAATGACATTACCATGGCCATGCATGACCCAGCGGTGATACGAAGCTCCGATGCTCCATTCGGCCTGCCGTCTTCACTAATAGACTCCTCTCGACACTCTCCATCTACCCGTACCCAAAAATCTATGCCTGGACCCACGCACAAAAACATGATCTGCTCGTATCCTTCCCCATCCGTACAATGTTGTGGCCTTCCAAGCTCCATCGCGAGCCTCCCAAATTCAGCCGAATATGTCATTCAACCTCCCAAACTCGAATTCGAACTCCATTCACCACATCACGACATCAAACAACACAGAACCTACCCCTAGTCAAAGCCATGCTCTGACCAACTGTCGAGCCTCCCCAAAATCCCACCACTCATCTCAAGAAGTACACTAAATCGAAGATTATAGCCTAAGGACCTCAAAGACATATGTTTTGGATTTTATCATTGAGCATAACCTTTTATTTTATTTTGAAATATCGTTTTCTTTCTTTTTTCATTCTAGAGACGGTTAAATAAGAGAAGATGGATGGGAGATAACATAGATGGGGGTGGGCTTGTACAATGTATGGTCAAATCATGGTCAGGGTTAAGGTGATGAAGCAAGCAGTGTATGGTCAAATCAAATATATATATATATATATATATATATATATATATATATATATTTATTTAAATTCAAATTATCTAGCTATATAAATTAGGACCTCAATCGAGGCGTGCCGCTTAGCGTTCTATATGTTATACCCCTATTCCAAACACAATGGAACTTGATTCGGGACCTAATTCGATCGTATGCAGAAGATAGCATTTTGAACCCAATTATTATACTAAATTTCCGATATGAATTTCAACACGTTTCGATCTCGCACGGCCAAACGATACGTCTGATCGCTATGAAATTTGATGGTGTATTATAATTCATTATTATGGACCCAATGACACTGGTTTCGTTAAAATCCGAGACAATGCCCGGGGAGGCTATTTTCACTCGTTAATTAAAACGTGTTATTTTCAAAATTAGTTAAATCACTTTTAAATCGAATTTAAAAGTTTTATTACCTTCATTCTTATTAATAGAAATTAAATAAGCCTTTAAATCATTTTTATCCAAGTAAAAATCCAAGATTCAATTATTAAATGATTTTCAATTATTAAACTCAACAATTAAATTATCCAATAAATTGCTATATTTGAAATTCAAGTTTTTTAACCTATAAAATTAACTTTTCAATATTTAAAATATTAAATATTCTAATTTTAAATAACTAAAATTCTGGGTCGTTACATTCTTCTCCCGTTAAAAGAATTTTGTCCCCAAAATTGCTAAGGTTGGAAAAATGCCCAAACCCATTACTTTTTAATATAACCAATTAGTTGAACTAATTTACCAAATCCTTTTAAGCCTTTAATTTCCCAAAATTAATTTGTTAAAACCTTGTTATTAGTTTTACTAAGATTCCTAATTCATTCGTAGATTCCAATCAATATCATCTAATCATTTCAGGTTATAACTCAAAAATATAATTTTAGTTATTATAAATTTTATTCAAAATTTCTAACTCTTTAAATTTTCGGAAAATTTTGCCAGCGTTTCCTTTGCGCGGCTCAATTAGAACAACCATAAATTGCCACTATGTGCCCAAACCAGCAAAAGGTAACAAAATCCAAGTGGCTTGATCATAAAATCATCAAATTCAAACAACAGTAGAAACATGTACCTTTTTGTTGGGCATCCCAATTTTACTTATGAAACCAAAGGCATCAAATTAGCTCTTGCTTTTATATACCTGCACCTTATTTACCAATGATATCCAATCATATAGTTCATCGTTATTTTATTTTGTATTTTTCCAGTTGCAACATTTTTTTTACTTAAGCCCGTATGATGTACATATATCATCCGTACACAATATCATATCCGATCGCTCGCTCGATCACACAATTTCACCTCCAAACTAATATCATTCACTCGACCACTCTTGTGCGCACTCAGATCCGATTCCTTGATTAGAAACCACCATTCTCCTTGCATAGCCATATACCATGATAGATAATTCTGGAATCAATCAAAAATCCATATCCAGTGTTCGCCGTCGAGGATCGAGTGAAAATTCCAACTCGGATCGGTATAAATTATCTCGGAATCCTGTGCTTGAATCTGGATCAAACTGTTAGGCGAATAAAATAATATACGTACAATTTACGTATTTATTTCAATTGATTTTTAACTATAACAAATTCCTTTTATTCACATTTACCTTATTTACATTCAACTACTCACAGTTATTATTCACATAGTATATTCCTTTCAATAGCAGAATCACTTAAACATTATTCCATCCACTTTTCTTAAGTACATTATAAATATTTTATACAACTCTCATGTTTATTTCCAATTTACAACTGAAGTTCATATTCGATTTAAATCAAAGTCAATTTCAATTCCATTTAACTCAATACATTTTCCAATTTCAACATTCAATTTGATCAACCATATCCCAAAACCATATTCAATTTACTAACTTATTTAGTTAGTTCATCCACTAATTCTTTCAAAAAAAAATCTTTCATTTAACCTAACTTAGGTCAAATTCCTCTTCAAAGTCCATTTTGTTTAACTTAACTTAAGTTAAGATTCATTTCAATTTTTCTTTTCATAGTATTTATATTCAACAGTTTAAACATTGTTTCAATTTACTAATTTTCGAAATTTTATAAGTTATCAAACTTATTTTCTCATATTTTCAATAAAACATTTAAATGAAAATCCCAGATTTTAAACACCTTGTTCTTAAGTATTTCAAATCAATTTTGAAATCATATATATACATATACAATCCCTTGCTATATCAAATCATACTTTTGGATTTTCAAAATCAAATCTAGTTTTACCAAAACAAAACCCATTGGTAGCAATTCCTATCTTGGAAACTCGAAAATGAACGCCGATGATGTTGTAGTCATCACCGAAATTATTTTCCAGCGACCGAAGTGAGTTCAGTGCTTTTAATCCTTTTAAAACCCCTTTTTAAAAATTTCTATTCAAAAATATTTTTCAAATAATATTATTATTATTTTCCAAAACTTTGAAAAACATTTTCAAAACCAACGGGATTTAAATTCCCAAATTTCCAACTTCAAGATCCTTTTTACTTACAAATAATATTTATAATGTACTTCAGGAATTTCATTTCCTTTCAACTTATAAATCACATTTATAAACTATATATTTATATCATCTCACTTTGGTTATATAAAATCATTTCTTTGTTATTAATCTTGCTTACATTATAACAATGACAACTTTTATTCGATTACAAACAATAATCAGCAAATGATAATAATCAAATGTTATCATTTTCTGACAAGCAAGCACACTATATATATACCATAATAATTTCCTTACAAATTATCCCTTTATATATAAAAATAATCAAGGTAAAATTATTTCATTTATCCAATTTCAAAACAATACCATGTCGAGCTGCTCTGTTCAAGTGTTTAGAGATCCCTATCAATAACGTTAATTACTTTTATTGACCAGAATCCATAAGCCACTCAACAAGTCAACCAACACAATATAAAACAATGTGATGATTGGTCAAATTTTAGGTCAATCGGAGTTCATATGCTCGAGTTATGGATGGTTTAATATTGGAGAGAAATGGTTTTGGATCGATACCTTCGTATCGATCATTGTGATGATTGGTTTGGATCGATCGGTCTTCGGATCGATGCATCTTGTATCGATGCACTTTGCATCGACAAGTAGACTTCAGGAAGGAAACAGGTTAATGGGTATAAAATTCATATCGATATGCACATATCGATTGGATGGCAAAATACGTCAATGCACTTCATATCGATCAAGGCTGGGATCGATACGAAGAATGAAGCAATTTTTGCAGGGATTTTGATGAGCATTTCATATCGATCACTTATTGATCGATATGAAGAACACACTCGAGATCGATACGAAGATAGGTGCAGGGGATGGATACGAAAAGCGGCAAGCACTCATAGGCTATTTCGTATCGATCGCCTTCGTATCGATTGATACGAAGAAGCCGATCAAGGGGAGGAGCGCATTGCATGGATCGAAGCGTTGAACTCGGATGGATACGAAGGCTACGACTATGGATACGGGGACTGATGGATACATATTGAGGGACATGAAATATGATGGATACGAAGCATTAATGGATATGAAGCTACCAGCCTACATTGAGAAATACAAACTTGGATCGATCATAACTCTCATTCTACCAGTCTAAATGCTATGAAATTTTCACAGGAGCTTGCTTATTCACTTAAGAACGTCCACGATCGATCTCAGCTTCATTGAACTATTTTTTGGATCGATACGAATTATACTTGGATCGATCAGGATCGATCCCAAACGACTCTAGATCGATTTGGTGGGCCCACCTGTGCATGAGAAGAGGTATTCTAGGTTTTGGGGTGGATATTTCCAAATCTCCACCTATAAATAGCAGCTCTATGGGAACTAAAAAGGGATTTTCTTCTGCTTTTCTAGGCGAAGCTTTGCCATTTTGTTTTCTGATTTCAAAGGCTTGTAACTGTAATCTCAATATAAAAGGAATAAAAGGATCATTTTAAAGTGGACCTAGGTTGGAGATAGCCGAACCACTATAAATCTTGTGTCTTTTCTTACTTTCTTTCATTTTTAATTTTATTATTTCTTCATTTTTGCTCTGTACATTATCTGGATCTGAGATCTGTATTTGGATATTGAGGATTTGTGTGTAAATACTGGTGCTTTCACTATTTTTGGGGTTTGTGGCCAATTTTGGTGCAAACACTTTGGTGTTTTCACTGAGAAGGACTAGCACCCGCTATACCGGATTTGGAGTTTAGATTTGGAAAGCTAAAGAATCGGATTTTGGGAAGCAATGGCTAAGCAATCAATAAGGAGACAAAGAACAGAAAGAGTCAGCATGAAGGAAGTTAGGAGGCCTGTTCAAGAGCTAATCAGACCTATGTTTATATCACCAGAGATGAGATGGAGATGATGATGGATGCTATGCAGGAAGGGATGCTGAAAAGCAAGGAGGAGATGATGCAGAACCTACTCCGATAAGTTGGAAAAGCTGGAGTGCAAAATCAAGAGAACGTAACTGCAGGAAATGCTGGAAATAGGGATCGTAAAGCTGGAGCAGCAGGAGCAGAGACAGTTTGGAATCAGTATCAGGAGCATGGAGCAACCGGGATTCAGGATAGAGTGGGACCATCAGGAAAAATCCCTGAGCTAGGGGGCACGTCCCCTAATCATGTTAGCTCAATTCCAGGATGGGTACCAGGCAGCGCCCTGAGCAGTTTGGCATTAATCGGGATATGGATGCTCGTCCAGAAGGATAGGTTTTAGGATTCCCTCGCGGACTCGGGGAGCAGGTTGGAGATTGCAGATAGAGGCTACTACTTGATGACAATGACAGGTTAGCACACATGATCAGACGGGCTATGAGGGGAGGATTGGTGAATAGAGATTAGGAGGATGTGAATAGGAGCCCCTTTACTTCTACGATCAGGCGAGCTAGAAATCCACCGGACTTCAAACTACCAACGCTGGAGATGTATGATGGGAGAACGGATCTCGTTGTTCACTTGACAAGGTACATGAGACACATGGAAGTACTGGGGGCATCGGAGGAAGTCATGGCATGATGCTTCCCTTTGTATTTGATGGATATAGCAGCATTATGGTTCAGACAGCTGGAAAGCGGCTCTATTGGCACATGGATGGTGTTGATTGAGAGATTTATGAGGCAATTTTGGGTCCACGTTGTAAGACCTAAGAATGTGATGACTTTAACATCGATGAAACAATGGAACGGAGAATCACATAGGGATTTCTTAACCAGATTCAATGCAGCAGTAGCTTCGGTGGATCGACCCGATCCGTCGATGGTTTTGATGGCAGCAGTCTTAGGAATTGCGGATGATTCATATTTTAAGATATCATTGGAACAAGATCCGCCGATGGATCTCGAAGAGTTCTATCACGAGGCAGAAATGATTTTACGATAGGAAGATACGAAGGTTGAAAGAGAGGGGAGAGAGTCTGAAGTTTATGCGGTAAAAGGTGGAGGCCCGCCTAGGGAGGATTCAAACAAGGACGATAGAGGCAAAAGGAAAATGAACGACAATGGTAGCACATTGAAAAGGCAACGGAGGAAATTTAAATTCTCTTCTTACATGGATTTAATCGAAACTCTAGAAAGGATTTACTTGGATACTCGAGGGCGCCTCCAGTATTGAAGGCCGACAAAAAGGAAACCCTTTGAATATGAATGGGCATCGGGAAAGCATTGCCTATTTCATGACCTGGATGGGCATAGCATGAATGACTGTAGGCATTTAAAGTATATCGTTGAGGATCATGTAAGGAATGGTCATCTACAACATTACGTAAGGAATCGAACTATGGCAGTGGGACAAGGGCAACCACCGCCCACCTCAGACGAAGAGGCATTGGATCTAGGCATCGTTAGCTTATTATCAACTGAATGGATTTATGGCTTTGAATAAGTAATAAACCCCGAAGTGATGCGGTTAATTCACTTACAAATGTATGGGATCAAGGACGGTCCTTAGGCATGCTCTGAGATGATGATAAACTGTGATGCTCGGGTTTATGAAATCTTGTTTTCTTTCTATTTTCTGTGGACTCAGGTTTCTCTCTTAGTACTATGGACATTTGATTTTCTTGGTTGTACGGACTTTTATTTTGTCAATTAGACTTGTGTTGATTGGATTTGGATTAATGTAATAAATAATATGGGTCACGCGATTACGGTCCCAACTGGAGAGACGGGGCAGTAATCGCAAGTTACGAGTCCCTTCGCCGGAGAGTAATGGAATGGACTCGAACGCAATATAAAAGCGCTCGACTGGAGAGTCGAGGCCGGAGAATATAAAAGTCCTCGACCGGAGAGTCGAGGCCGGAGAATATAAAAGTCCTCGACCGGAGAGTCGAGGCCGGAGAATATAAAAGTCCTCCACCAGAGAGTCGAGGCCGGAGAATATAAATGTCCTCGACCGGAGAGTCGGCTCCAGTCGAGGCCGGAGAATATAAAAGTCCTCGACCGGAGAGTCGGCTCCAGTCGAGGCCGGAGATTATAAAAGTCCTCGACCGGAGAGTCGAGGTCGGAGAATATAAAAGTCCTTGACCGGAGCATCGAAGCCGGAGAATATAAAAGTCCTCGACTGGAGAGTCGAGGCCGGAGAATATAAAAGTCCTCGACCGGAGAGTCGAGGCCGGAGAATATAAAAGTCCTCGACCTGAGAGTCAAGGCCGGAGAATATAAAAGTCCTCGACCGGAGAGTCGAGGCCGGAGAATATAAAAGTCCTCCACCAGAGAGTCGAGGCCGGAGAATATAAATGTCCTCGACCGGAGAGTCGGCTCCAGTCGAGGCCGGAGAATATAAAAGTCCTCGACCGGAGAGTCGAGGTCGGAGAATATAAAAGTCCTTGACCGGAGCATCGAGGTCGGAGAATATAAAAGTCCTCGATCGGTGGGTCGAGGCCGGAGAATATAAAAGTCCTCGACCGGAGAGTCGAAGCCGGAGAATATAAAAGTCCTCCACGTGGGGGTCGAGGCCGGAGAATTTAAAATTCCTCCACCGGAGGGTCGAGGCCAGGAAATATAGAAGTCCTCAACCGGAGGGTCGAGGCCGGAGGATATAATAGTCCTCGACCGGAGAGTCGAGGCCGAAGAATATAAAAGTCATCGACCGGATGGTCGAGGCCGGAGAATATAAAAGTCCTCGACCGGAGAGGTAAGACCGGAGAATATAAAAGTCCTCGATTGGAAAGTCGAGGCTGGAGAATATAAAAGCCCCCGGCAGGAAATTCGAAGCCAGAGCATGATTAAATGACCCGGTAAGGTCTACGTATTTGAATTTGGACCCGGAGAGGTCCCAGCTTTGGATTTGGACCCGACGAGGTCCCAGACTTGGATAAAGCGACCTGGAGGGGTCAAGGATTTGGTTACTGGATTCTGGATATGAATGGATTAAAACTCAGTTGACGGGTTTGGATGGATATGGAATTGGCTAAGGATTTGGTTACTGGATTCGGAATCGGATATCGACTTGGAGCAGTCGCGGATTTGGACAAGGATATGGCATGGCACTTGGATAGAATGTCTTGGTAATGGATTGGATTATGGATCGGATGGTATGGCTATGGATGGAATATGGATTTTAGATGATGGATTTAAAGCTATTCAAAACACGCCTTCCTATCGCAAGGCATGTTTTGGGGGGAAAATGTTACCCCACCTTTTGGTCCAGGCCGGGATATCAAAAAATCGGTTAAAAAGGTTGGATATCAAGATTGGAGACCGATTGGAAACGAGCCTATGATCGATACCGTCAAAATTGGACAAATCTCCAATCAAGGTGGGATCGATTTGGAATGAGGAACAAGGCTAGGAAAGGCTGCACTTCAAATTTCAAGTCAATCGGAGTTCATATGCTCGAGTTATGGATGGGTCAATATTGGAGAAAAATAGTTTTGGATCGATACCTTCATATCGATCATTGTGATGATTGGTTTGGATCGATCGGTCTTCGAATCGATGCATCTTGTATCGATGCACTTTTCTTCTACAAGTAGACTTCAGGAAAGAAACAAATTAATGGGTATGAAATTGATATCGATATGCCGTATCGATTGGATGGCAAAATACGTCAATGCACTTTGTATCGATCAAGGCTGGGATCAATACGAAGAATGAAGCAATTTTTGCAGGGATTTGGATGAGCATTTTATATCGATCACTTATTGATCGATACGAAGAACACACTCGAGATCGATATGAAGATAGGTGCAGGGGATGAATACGAAAAGTGGCGAGCACTCATAGGCTATTTCGTATCGATCGCCTTCGTATCGATCTATACGAAGAAGCCGGTCAAGGGAAGGAGCGCATTGCACGGATCGAAGCGTGGAACTCGGATGGATACAAAGGCTACGGCTATGGATACGGGGACCGATGGATACGAATTGAGGGACATGGAATATGATGGATACGAAGCATTGATGGATACGAAGCTACCAGCCTACATTGAGAAATACAAACTTGGATCGATCATAACTCTCATTCTACCAATCCAAATGCTTTGAAATTTTCACAGGAGCTTGCTTATTCACTCAAGAAAGTCCATGATCGATCTCAGCTTCATTGGACTGTTTTTTGGGTCGATATGAATTATACTTGGATCGATCAAGATTGATCCCAGTCGACTCTAGATCGATCTGGTGGGCCCACCTGCGCATGAGAAGAGGCATTCTAGGTTTTTGGGTGTATATTTACAGATCTACACCTATGTGCATGACCCAGCAGTGATACGGAGCTCCGATGCTCCGTTCGACCTGCCGTCCATGCCAATAGACTACCCTCAACACTCTCCATCTGCCCGTACTGAAAAATCTATGCCCGAACCCATGCACAAAAACATAATCTGCTCGTATTCTTCCCTAGTCGTACAATGTCGCAGCCCACCAAGCTCCATCGCAATCCTCCCAAATTTAGCCGAACATGCCATTCAGCCTCCCAAACTCGAATTCGAACTCCATTCACCACATCACGACTTCAAAGAACCTAGAATCTAAACCCTAGTCAAAGCCATGCTCTGACAAACTGTCGAGCCACCCAATAATCCCCCCACTTATCTCAAGAAGTACACCAAATCGAAGATTATAGCTTAAGGATCTCAAAGACATATGTTTTGGATTTTATCGTTGAGTATAACCTTTTATTTTATTTTATTTGAAATCTCGATTTCCTTTTTTTCATTCCGGAGACGGTTAAATAAGAGAAGATGGATGGGAGATAACGTAGAGGGGTGTGAGCTTGTATGGTCAGATCATGGGTCATGGTTGAGGTGATGGTGCAAGCAGTGTATGGTCAAATCAAATATATATATTTAAATTCAAAATATCTAGCTGTATAAATTTGGACCCCAATCGAGGCATGTCGCCTGGCGTTCTATATGTCACACCCCTATTCCGAACGCAATGGAACTTGTTTCGGGACCTAATTCGATCGTGTGCAGAAGATAGCTTTTTGAACTCAATTATTATATTAAATTTCTGATATTAATTTCAACGCGTTTCGGTCTCGCATAGCCAAACGATACGTCTGATTGCTACGAAATTAGATGGCGTATTAAAATTCATTATGACGGACCCAATGACACTGGTTTCATCGAAATCCGAGACAGTGCCCCGAGAGGCTATTTTCACTCGTTAATTAAAAAGAGTTATTTTCAAAATTAGTTAAATCACTTTTAAATCAAATTTAAAAGTTTTATTACCTTCATTCTTATTAATAGAAATTAAATAAGCCTTTAAATCATTTTTATCCAAATAAAAATCCAAGGTTCAATTATTAAATGATTTTCAATTATTAAACTCAACAATTAAATTATCTAATAACTCGCTGTATTTAAAATCCATGTTATTTAACCTATAAAATTAACTTTTCAACATTTAAAATTAACTAAATATTCTAATTTTAAATAACTAAAATTCTTGGTCGTTACAACCAGGAATGACTAAAACAGGGGATATGCGGTAGGGCTGCGTGGGTCACACCCATTAGGGAATGGTCCCCACCCGATCTAGATTGATATTTTTAGATTATGTATGCTAGTTATCTAGGTATGATTATTTATCATAACTGAGGTGGTGACATATTCACTACTATCTAGTAAGGGATAGGGCGGTTCTGTGTTGGCAGGGGCTTCATGTGAGGCCCTTGATACATTTTATCTAGAGGTGTACTACTTTAGGCGGTACCCAATGGCCTTGTCATTAATGGAATCCATTTTCCAATAATTGTCTTACAGAATTAGTTGTGCCAAAATATGTTGGAATGTGAGATGTAAGCATTTTAGCTATGTTCAATATTTATTTTAAGCCTAAACATGTTATAATATCACTAGATTTTCTATTGAAATGTGTAACAACCCGGAATTGGGTGCAATTAAATTATTGTCTAATGACGATCAAATGGATGGTTAATTGCTGTTTGGAATTTATATCAAGTAAAATTCTTTAGTGATATTCGTTAAGTGTTGAGTGGGCTTTACATTTTAAATCGTGGCCCATATTTGTTGATGCCGTGATAATTATCTAAGGCCATTCACAATTCCTCTCTTGATTCCATTCATAACCCTAAAAATAAACAAACGAGAATAATGGCGGCCCTCTTCTTCGTTCGTTCCTTCAATCTGAAAATTAGGGCTTCGTGTTTCTTTTGGCTCCGCTCAATCCCTCGAAGACCTCGCTTCGTCTCGGAAGTATGCGACCTTCGAATCCAAGGTGAGTGATTGTTTCACTCACATTTAATTCAAATCATTTGGGCGATCTTTGGCTTGTTCAAATGCGTGTCTTTCGTTTGATGAAGTTGATTTTGTTTGCCGTTGGTTTTGAATTGTTCGTTTTTGGTAAACTCGTTTCGATGTTGATTGATTTCTTGTTTTTCTGGTATTCACAGCACTACTTTATCTCGTGAACGCCACGGCTCGACTTCCATCTAACTTTGGTTACGTGGTTGTGTCAATGTGAATTCATAACTTCTTATTATCGTCAGCTATCACCATTACTTTGCGGTTGCTTTGGCTGGTGATAGTGTTGGCCTCGGGTAGCTTGAGTTTAACGAAATGATTTCGTTCGACTTTGGCATTTCTTGGATTTGTTCGAACTACCTTAGACACTTGCTTACTTTAGAGCTGTTTCATTTGATACAGATATATAGGTGTGTACATGTATATATTTATATTGCTGGATTTGAATTCGTTAACCTCGGTGTTGTTCATTCTTGTGCCCGGTTGGTCAGTTCTGCATTGCCGTTACTGTTATGTTGAAATTGTTTTGAATTGGCGCACTGATTCATGTATATGTGAGTCTGGTTGCATTGCATATTTCATATGTTTCATTTAAATTGAAGACTGGTACTGATTTGAGTCTGCATTGTTACTTTTGAAATTCTGGGCTTACACTGGAATTTGTATTGTATGGATATATAGGTATATACAAACGTTCATGTATGTATATATATAGTGGTTGTATGCATTTTTGATCATCCTACTTTATATATATTAGTGTGATCACTAGCTTGCTGTTGTCTCTGTTCTCATTGCCAGGTTTGTATTATTACTTTCGAAATTCCCAGTACTTGTCATTGTGAAGTCTGTTACTTGAGCACATTTGTGGACTTCATACATATAGTGTACGAGTTTGCTCAAACCACATGTTGGTCAGTTTGCATCTGTTGGTATTGTTTCTGGCCATTCTTTGTTCCAGTAGCATATCATGTGCACATCACAGCACTTTTGTTAGAGGCTTTGCATTTTGTTTGGAGTTTGATGCCTTCTTGAATTTCGCAGTCTTGTTGTATAGACATGCGCCTTTGAATCTGGGCAGCTGGTCACTGGGTTGCACTTGCTGACCCAGTTGGTAGTTGCGTAATTGCTGTGTCATGTTGTTTTGACTCATCAGAGTACACATGCTTGTCCACCTCTCTATTGTGCACTGACTTGAGTATTTGTGCATTAGTCACTTGAACTTGTTTATCTGGTATGTTGGGGTTGCAGTGTCTTGTCACTTGTGCTCTGGTCTTTGAACTTGAATATGTAGGCATTCATTTTGCACTTGCACTTGTATTTGTTTTCACACTTGTGCAAGCTGTTGTAGTCTGGACTTGATTTTACTACCTTCAGTTGTATACGGTGGTGATTTGGCTTGATTTCCTTCGAGTATTTGAAGTGGTAGTTTCCTAACATTCGTTGATTCATCCCTAGTTGTCTCTGATCTTGTTTGGTACTGATTTGATTATATTCTAGTGGGGTTGGGGTTTTTGACCCTGAGCATGTGTGTCTGCTACACATGTCCCACTTATGCATGATGATTACATTGTTCAATGTCCTCATTTGATTTGGGTTGTTTGTAGTGGCGAGGCAGTACACGCGTGCGTGTACTGCAGCCCTAGCAGGATTGACGAATTTAGTTGATATTTCGATTGTTAAATTATTTCGTTGGTTCAATTAAATATTTTGAAGTTGTATTTCGAAATGGTTCATTTTGATTTGAGTTGGATCCGTTGGCTTTAGGATTCATTGATCTTCTGAGTATTTCATAGACTGTATTGGCGAGGCTGTACACGTTAGCGTGTACTGCAGCCAATCAGCATTGTTGTTTTTTTTAAAGTGACATTTCAATTGTTTAAATTGATTTGGATTGTTTATTTGCTGTTAAACACTGTTTAGTGTTATATCTGCCGTTATCCGATTTTTTTATCAAGGAGTCGGATATACGAGATTTCTGTGATTATCGTCTATTTGACTATCTGATTATTATTGCTGCTATGCACTAATAAACTGGTTTGAATTAGACTGACCTGGGTATTATTTTCTTTTGAATGTAATACTCGGGTCAGACCCGAGTTATTTCAGGTTGTGGATTTTCTTCTTTGAGTTGCTGTTCAGGATTTGAAGACTTTTCACACCTTCTGAAGTTGTCAGTGTCATTTTGTATTAGTCGTGTCATTGTATAGAACGATATGTATTCATGTATATTAGTCGATAATGTACTTGTATATATAACTTCTAGAGTCGACAGTTGTAGTTGTATCATATGTATCGTGTCAACTATGTATTAACTGACATCAGTTTATATATATGAGACTTTTGTTTTTATCTGTGTTCCGCATTTATATTATCTGTGTTATTGTTATATCTAATGTCCTAAACTATTATGAACCGTCGTAGTTCGTTTTATACTAGTATTGGGTGTGTCGATGGGAGTAAACAAATAATAGAAGAAAAATAAAAAGTATATACCACTCCTATCGAGATAACCAATATTAGTGTAAGGCCAATTACGGATGGTCGCTCCTATCCAGCCTTATTCTTCGTAATAATAGACAGTATTTACTTTAATACTCTTTGTTATTATGAGCATAGAGGTGGGGCGTTACAGTTGGTATCAGAGCTTGGGGTTTATGGACATAATATAAAACATAACTTGGATGGAACATATGTTACAACTATTGGTCGATGTTTTATCTGTGATTTGAGTCAAAACTAAAGTCTTGGAATTTTGATGAAATTTTTAAATATCTTTATTTAAAAATAAAAGTGGAATTGTGTTTTGTTGTTTTGATGAAATTGTGTTCCGATGATTTGATTGATTGTGTTCTATTTATCAGAGTGCGCAGCGAAAACAGTGAAACTGTCTTCGCTGAATACAACTGATAATCTTTTTGATTTAAAAATCAAAATACGAAATTAATATGAATTTCATTTGTTGTTTACATAGCTGTAATTATTTTATTTCTTTGAGAACTTCGAATCCGAATTGAAGATTCGAAGAAATTGCAGATATGTGATTTTTGTTGAAATTTTTGCTGGCATTCTTTTGTACTAATCATCTAGTGATTAGATTTTTGCTGTTTTGAATTATCTTCATTGAAGATACATTTAAATGATTCTTTGTCCATTTTGTAGTACGTGCAAAAATTTGAATTGCACGTTATTGCATTTATTTTACGTTGAACCGATGCTTGGTTATGATACGTATTTTGTTGCCGTTATTTTTATAACGGACTTTTTACACCAATGCTGAATTTTTGAGGCACGGTGTTTTGTTGACAATTTTAATGAATGAAAATTCACTGATGTCACATTTTGATGTGAATTCTTTTGATGAGATATTTGATGTTTTAAAATTTACTGTCACC
The DNA here is from genome assembly GCA_030737815.1 of Allium fistulosum. Taxonomy (NCBI): domain Eukaryota; kingdom Viridiplantae; phylum Streptophyta; class Magnoliopsida; order Asparagales; family Amaryllidaceae; genus Allium; species Allium fistulosum. Next base: position 1,288,097,970 of record CM060904.1, read on the forward strand.
TTGGCTTCAGTAACCGTCAAGTTTTAAAAGTGGATTTTCAAGCGGTTATTCCGCAATACTGATTTGTGACCGTTTTACGGTATTTTGAGAAGTACAATTTCCTTATCGAAATTGTTACTAATATTGCTGCTTTAATCACGTAATTGGAAACTCGTTTAAAAAAAAATGAAAATTGTTTTATAAATTTTTAACGGTTTGCGTTTTCAAAAGGATGAAAAAGCGACTTAAACGATTCAGCAAAATCGAGGATTATGACCCCTTTCTTTTACTGTTTCGCTTAACTCCGGACTTGTCCAGTTGAGGAGGTGAATTGTTATTTTTACAAAATAAATAAAAATTGTTTTCAGAAATTTAACAGTTTACGCTTTCAAAAGAATGAGGAAGCGATTTAAACGTTTCAGCAAAATCGAGGACTATGACCCCTTTCTTTTACTGATTCGCTTAATTCCGGACTTGTCCGTTTGAGAATGTGAAATGTAATTTTACAAAATACACAATTTTGCACTTTCAAGGAAACGATGAAGAGAATCAAACGATTTAGTAAAACACGTGGTATGGGACATGTGCGTTTGCTATTTCGGTTAATTCCGGACTCGTTAATTGAAATATTTGATGATTTCGTGTGCTTTCGAGCCACTATGAGGACCTTCGGGTCATTTGTTGGGCTTTCGGGCCACTCTGCGGGCCTTCGGGTCAAATACCAGTACTAGACCTTCGGGTCACTCTGTGGACCTTCGGGTCAATCTGATGGGCGCCAAAATTATGTTGAGTACTTGGTAGGCTTCGGCCACTCTGAGATGCACGTGCGGCGAATTAAAAACTCGCCATCTGATGGGATCGATCCAAGCTTTTATGTTGATTTTCTAGTCTTCTTAATTGATTTCTAGATATTTGTTGCTTCCAATTATCTGTAGGTAATTGGATATTTGTTGATATGAGTTCTGATTATCGTTTTTGATAATCAGATATTTGTTGTTTCTAATTATCGCTTGTGATAATTGGATATTTGTTGATATGAGTTCTGATTATCGTTTTTGATAATCAGATAATTGTTGTTTCTAATTATCGCTTGTGATAATTAGATATTTGTTGATATGAGTTCTGATTATCGTTTTTGATAATCAGATAATTGTTGTTTCTAATTATCGCTTGTGATAATTAGATATTTGTTGATATGAGTTCTGATTATCGTTTTTGATAATCAGATATTTGTTGTTTCTAATTATCGCTTGTGATAATTAGATATTTGTTGATATGAGTTCTGATTAACGTTTTTGGTAATCGGATATTTGTTGTTTTTAATTATCGCTCTTGATAATTAAATAATTGCTGTTTTGAGATTTAATTATCACTTCAGATAATTAAATATTTGTTGATTTGAGATTTAATTATCGCTTGAGATAATTAAATATTTGTTGATTTGAGATTTAATTATCGCTTGAGATAATTAAATATTTGTTGATTTTAGATTTAATTATCGCTTGAGATAATTAAATATTTGTTGATTTTAGATTTAATTATCGCTTCAGATAATTAAATATTTGTTGATTTTAGATTTAATTATCGCTTGAGATAATTAAATATTTGTTGATTTGAGATTTAATTATCGCTTCAAATAATTAAATATTTGTTGATTTTAGATTTAATTATCGCTTGAGATAATTAAATATTTGTTGATTTGAGATTTAATTATCGCTTCAGATAATTAAATATTTGTTGATTTTAGATTTAATTATCGCTTGAGATAATTAAATATTTGTTGATTTTAGGTTTAATTATCGCTTGAGATAATTAAATATTTGTTGATTTTAGGTTTAATTATCGCTTGAGATAATTAAATATTTGCTGATTTGAGATTTAATTATCGCTTTTGATAATTAAATATTTGCTGATTTGAGATTTAATTATCGCTTTTGATAATTAAATATTTGCTGATTTGAGATTTAATTATCGCTTTTGATAATTAAATATTTGCTGATTTGAGATTTAATTATCGCTTTTGATAATTAAATATTTGCTGATTTGAGATTTAATTATCGCTTTTGATAATTAAATATTTGCTGATTTGAGATTTAATTATCGCTTTTGATAATTAAATATTTGCTGATTTGAGATTTAATTATCGCTTTTGATAATTAAATAATTATTGATTTGAGAAATTTGATTATCGTTTTTGATAATCGAATATTTGTTGAATTTTAAATTTGATTATCGCTTGTGATAATCGAATATTTTTTGATTTAAAAATTCAATTATCGTTTTTGATGATTGAATACTTGCGACTTTTGAGATTTGAGTTTCGTCTTTTTCTTTGGCGATTCAGGTGAGTAATTTGATTTACTCACATTCAATTCATGCTCTGTATGGGATTTCTGCTCTGTTTCTCCTTCTCTTTTAGTTGCTGGAACTCGATTGTTCTTGCTTTTGTTAGTCGTCTGATTTTGATCCCTGATTCCCACGATGTTGATTCTTTTGATTTGAAGCAGTCGAACCTTTCGATTTCTTATCTAATACTTCCCCGCTGACACTTGCTTTGCTTATACATTCGACATTGCCATGCTCTTTTGGTTGTTACCTTTTATCCATTTATTCCCTATGATTGCGTGGACGCAATTTCTTTAAGGAGGGGAGTCTGTAACAACCCGGAATTGGGTGCAATTAAATTATTGTCTAATGACGATCAAATGGATGGTTAATTGCTGTTTGGAATTTATATCAAGTAAAATTCTTTAGTGATATTCGTTAAGTGTTGAGTGGGCTTTACATTTTAAATCGTGGCCCATATTTGTTGATGCCGTGATAATTATCTAAGGCCATTCACAATTCCTCTCTTGATTCCATTCATAACCCTAAAAATAAACAAACGAGAATAATGGCGGCCCTCTTCTTCGTTCGTTCCTTCAATCTGAAAATTAGGGCTTCGTGTTTCTTTTGGCTCCGCTCAATCCCTCGAAGACCTCGCTTCGTCTCGGAAGTATGCGACCTTCGAATCCAAGGTGAGTGATTGTTTCACTCACATTTAATTCAAATCATTTGGGCGATCTTTGGCTTGTTCAAATGCGTGTCTTTCGTTTGATGAAGTTGATTTTGTTTGCCGTTGGTTTTGAATTGTTCGTTTTTGGTAAACTCGTTTCGATGTTGATTGATTTCTTGTTTTTCTGGTATTCACAGCACTACTTTATCTCGTGAACGCCACGGCTCGACTTCCATCTAACTTTGGTTACGTGGTTGTGTCAATGTGAATTCATAACTTCTTATTATCGTCAGCTATCACCATTACTTTGCGGTTGCTTTGGCTGGTGATAGTGTTGGCCTCGGGTAGCTTGAGTTTAACGAAATGATTTCGTTCGACTTTGGCATTTCTTGGATTTGTTCGAACTACCTTAGACACTTGCTTACTTTAGAGCTGTTTCATTTGATACAGATATATAGGTGTGTACATGTATATATTTATATTGCTGGATTTGAATTCGTTAACCTCGGTGTTGTTCATTCTTGTGCCCGGTTGGTCAGTTCTGCATTGCCGTTACTGTTATGTTGAAATTGTTTTGAATTGGCGCACTGATTCATGTATATGTGAGTCTGGTTGCATTGCATATTTCATATGTTTCATTTAAATTGAAGACTGGTACTGATTTGAGTCTGCATTGTTACTTTTGAAATTCTGGGCTTGCACTGGAATTTGTATTGTATGGATATATAGGTATATACAAACGTTCATGTATGTATATATATAGTGGTTGTATGCATTTTTGATCATCCTACTTTATATATATTAGTGTGATCACTAGCTTGCTGTTGTCTCTGTTCTCATTGCCAGGTTTGTATTATTACTTTCGAAATTCCCAGTACTTGTCATTGTGAAGTCTGTTACTTGAGCACATTTGTGGACTTCATACATATAGTGTACGAGTTTGCTCAAACCACATGTTGGTCAGTTTGCATCTGTTGGTATTGTTTCTGGCCATTCTTTGTTCCAGTAGCATATCATGTGCACATCACAGCACTTTTGTTAGAGGCTTTGCATTTTGTTTGGAGTTTGATGCCTTCTTGAATTTCGCAGTCTTGTTGTATAGACATGCGCCTTTGAATCTGGGCAGCTGGTCACTGGGTTGCACTTGCTGACCCAGTTGGTAGTTGCGTAATTGCTGTGTCATGTTGTTTTGACTCATCAGAGTACACATGCTTGTCCACCTCTCTATTGTGCACTGACTTGAGTATTTGTGCATTAGTCACTTGAACTTGTTTATCTGGTATGTTGGGGTTGCAGTGTCTTGTCACTTGTGCTCTGGTCTTTGAACTTGAATATGTAGGCATTCATTTTGCACTTGCACTTGTATTTGTTTTCACACTTGTGCAAGCTGTTGTAGTCTGGACTTGATTTTACTACCTTCAGTTGTATACGGTGGTGATTTGGCTTGATTTCCTTCGAGTATTTGAAGTGGTAGTTTCCTAACATTCGTTGATTCATCCCTAGTTGTCTCTGATCTTGTTTGGTACTGATTTGATTATATTCTAGTGGGGTTGGGGTTTTTGACCCTGAGCATGTGTGTCTGCTACACATGTCCCACTTATGCATGATGATTACATTGTTCAATGTCCTCATTTGATTTGGGTTGTTTGTAGTGGCGAGGCAGTACACGCGTGCGTGTACTGCAGCCCTAGCAGGATTGACGAATTTAGTTGATATTTCGATTGTTAAATTATTTCGTTGGTTCAATTAAATATTTTGAAGTTGTATTTCGAAATGGTTCATTTTGATTTGAGTTGGATCCGTTGGCTTTAGGATTCATTGATCTTCTGAGTATTTCATAGACTGTATTGGCGAGGCTGTACACGTTAGCGTGTACTGCAGCCAATCAGCATTGTTGTTTTTTTTAAAGTGACATTTCAATTGTTTAAATTGATTTGGATTGTTTATTTGCTGTTAAACACTGTTTAGTGTTATATCTGCCGTTATCCGATTTTTTTATCAAGGAGTCGGATATACGAGATTTCTGTGATTATCGTCTATTTGACTATCTGATTATTATTGCTGCTATGCACTAATAAACTGGTTTGAATTAGACTGACCTGGGTATTATTTTCTTTTGAATGTAATACTCGGGTCAGACCCGAGTTATTTCAGGTTGTGGATTTTCTTCTTTGAGTTGCTGTTCAGGATTTGAAGACTTTTCACACCTTCTGAAGTTGTCAGTGTCATTTTGTATTAGTCGTGTCATTGTATAGAACGATATGTATTCATGTATATTAGTCGATAATGTACTTGTATATATAACTTCTAGAGTCGACAGTTGTAGTTGTATCATATGTATCGTGTCAACTATGTATTAACTGACATCAGTTTATATATATGAGACTTTTGTTTTTATCTGTGTTCCGCATTTATATTATCTGTGTTATTGTTATATCTAATGTCCTAAACTATTATGAACCGTCGTAGTTCGTTTTATACTAGTATTGGGTGTGTCGATGGGAGTAAACAAATAATAGAAGAAAAATAAAAAGTATATACCACTCCTATCGAGATAACCAATATTAGTGTAAGGCCAATTACGGATGGTCGCTCCTATCCAGCCTTATTCTTCGTAATAATAGACAGTATTTACTTTAATACTCTTTGTTATTATGAGCATAGAGGTGGGGCGTTACAAAATGTTTTGGTTATCGTACGGTAAAAACTCATCCGTGTTTACGTTCGACGTAGTCTTACAAGATACCTTTACATTTTAAGGTGTTTTATAAGTATAACAATTTAGTTTTTTGGAGTTTACTCACACCAGACCCATGTTTAACCCGAAGTTTTTCTTTCTTTCCTTAAAACTCTTGGGTACTCAAATTTGTATGAGTAGCCAAGTAGTCTAGGTTCTTACAGATACATTTTGGAGGAGCATGGAGTAGGAGGCTTCGATGTTATATGGCTGTCTATTTTATTTCCCCTGTGTATGTGTATTATGTATCAGAATTGTGGAGGTAGGTAGTTATAAATGTCCCTGGATAAAGTTAGTACCTGTTGTGACTCTGATGTTTCATTTTGGAAGTGGCAATATGTACTGTCTTATATTCTATTATATGTGATTGCCTTGCATTGTGAGATTCTATATATCTTTCTTTTTGTATTTTCTTTTCTTTATACCCCTACGGCTTGTCTTTCAAATGCCTAGATGTTAATGTATCAAGTGTCGTCTTTAGGATAAAAAAGGCAGATCATTACATATGGTATCAGAGCTTAGGTTGAGCAAACACCTATTCCTTGGTTGGGGTCAACTCATTAGAGATAGGGTTAGTAATACCCTAGATGAGTTTAGTCTATGAGAGCGTGCGTAGTTGTAATATATATATATATAGACACACACACACATAGTTACATACATGTATAAATAAATACATACATACATATATATATATATATATTCGAATTATTTCAATCAGCTTTGATATGTTTGATTTAGTTCCCTTTTCCCATGAGATTATCCCATCTAAGAATTCTAAAAATTATCTTACCATATCCAAGTAGTAAGAATGATTAATAGGGCCCGAGGAGGTAGAGGAGCTAGTTGCACCATGACCACCAATGGTCGAGCTCCGAATGTTGGAAGAGTTGGAGTAGACGAAGAGGTAGCACCAATGCAGCCCTGGGTGAACTTTGCAGCTCTGTGCAAAGACTATACGAAAGCCCTTTAAGGGCATAGAATCCATCATTGAAGTCCAAGCTTGGCTTCATTCTTGCGAAATATTTTCAAGTGGTTGGTTTTTTCAGATGAGCAGAAGCGTTTCTTAGCATTTTGGCAGTTACAAGATGGAGCGGCAGTATGGTGGGACTCCATTACAATGAATGTTTCGAAGGATGAGTTTTCTTAGGCTAGATTTAAGGAGGTATTTGAAGATCAGTTTATGTCCGCTGTAGGAAAGACCAGTATATATAAGAGTTTCTTAGATCTTAAGCAAGAAGATTTGTCGACAGCTGAATATGAAACCAACTTTAATGAGCTATCATGATTTGGTCGGAGTTGATTGACTCAAGAAAAATGAAATGTTTGTGATGGGAATAGGAGAAGGATATCAGGCGTATATGACTTTCCATTTGAAGGGATCTTTTATGGATTTGGTAGACATGGCTTTGACGTATGAAGTTATGGAGAAGAAGCCGGTAGCAGCGCCTAGCAACAATAACAGCAACCTGAACAAGAGGAAGTTTGACCCGCAATAGAAGAAGTAGCGGAAGGGAAAGTCAAGAGGAGATCAAGGGAACAAGTTCAAGGATGTTGAATGTTTTTCGTGTAAGCAGAAGGGCCATCTGGCACAGTTTTGTAAGAATTATAAAGCTTCGAAGCAGTAGGCAATACCTATCTCTCTAATGGTTCAGAAGACACTTTGCTACATATCAACAACAATGGCACATTGTAAAGGATTGCCCACTACTAAAGAAGAGTCTGCAAGTCAAGGTTTAGGCCATTAAGGATGAACTATCTACCTCAAGGCAAGTGAAAGGGAAAGGAGTTCATGAAGATACTTTAATTGTTAATGGCATTTTTGTTCGAGTATCATTTGATACTGGGGCTTCCCATAGTTTTATTCCTCTAGAATCAATAAGTAAATTGCAACTTTCCCCAAGAATTGTAGAAACCTCAATTTGTGTGTCTAACCCTATAGGAGGTACAACTAATCTGTGCATGATATGTGAGGATGTGCAAACTTCCCACCTTACCCACTTTTTTTCTTGCGACCTGTTTTTTCTAGATTTTATAGGGTTCGATGTTATACTCAACATGGATTGGTTGTCAGAGAATGAAGATGTCTTAGATTATGTTGGAAGAACAATATCATTAAAAGTCAAATTAGGGAATTTTATTAAAATATTATGTGATGATCCAGACAAGCGAATAAGTAGTTTTTTATATTCTTTAAAGTCATCCCAAAAAGAGTTATGGTTGATAGAAATTGTTATGGATTTCCCTGATGTCTTTGAAGAAGTTAACAGTGTGCCTCCACATCGAGATATTGAGTTCCGTATTTACTTAATTTCTTTTTGGAAATCTGTTATTTAACCTATTTGTAAAATAGCTCCGAGAGAGAAAAAGGAGTTAAGGGATCAGACAGATGATTTGTTGAGAAGAGAGCTGATTAGACGAAGTCATTCAAGTTGGGGAGCAGCTGTAGTTTTTGTTGCAAAGTCTGATGGTTCTTTGAGATTTTGTGTGGATTATAGAGAGTTAAACAAGTAGACAATTCGGAACATGTATCCCTAAACCCATATAGACGACATGTTTAACCAACTTCATGGTGCTAAAGTATTCTCCCAAATGGACCTAGCTACAGGATTTCACCAGTAAAGGGTAGCCGAGCAAAGTATACCCTTAACAGCATTTAGAGGACCAGATTGTTTTCTTGAGTCGTTAGTTATGCCTTTTGGGCTAACAAGTGCACCTACTTATTTTGTAGATCTTATGAACCGAGATTTGTGAGATGTGTTGAATAAGTTTGTGTAAGTCTTTATAGATGATATCTTTATTTAGTCTAATACCGAGAAGAACAGAAACACCATTTGGAAGTGGTGCTGGAGACCTTAAGGAAGCTTGTTTTAAAAGCTAAAATTTCTAAGTTTCATTTTTGGCAATCGAAAGTGAGGTTCCTCGGACATGTTGTGTTGACGAATGGTATTTACGTTGACCCAACAAAGCGGCCGTTAAAGATTGGAAGACACCACAAACTCCTATAGAGGTCCGAAGCTTCTTAGTCTTGGTTGGATATTATAGAAGGTTCATCCAAGACTTCTCCAAAATTGTCTCGCACCTGACCAAGATGACAAAGAACGATGAAAAGTTTATTTGGACATCGAAGTGTGAGGAAGCATTTGTTGATTGAAAGATGAGGTTGACCAGCGCTTTGGTTTTAACTATTCCGAATGAAAGCAGAGGATTGACGGTGTATACAGATGCCTGTGGTGTAGGATTGGGTGAAGTTCTAATGCAGCATGGTAGAGTTATTGCTTATGCTAGCAGGAAGTTGAAGCCCCATGAGAAGAATTATGCAACACATGATTTGGGTTATTAGCTATGGTGTTTGCATTGAAGATATGGAGGCATTACTTGTTGGATGAAAAATTTCATGCTCTTCATGGATCATAACTCCTTGAAGTATCTTTTCACCCAGAATTCACCTTGAAGGATCTGAATATGCGGCAATAGCGGTGGTTGGAATTTTTGGCTGCCTATGACTTGGATATTTTATATATGCCGGGAAAGGCAAATGTGGTAGCTGATGATCTAAGTAGAAATGTAGTTTGTCCTCTTTCAGAAGTTACTCCAACTCTTTTGGAGAGGATTGCATGTAAACAATGGAAAGATAGTCTTCAGGTCTAATTTATGCAAGGAGTGTAGGAGGTCGATGTTCGAGTTTTGAGATCGATAGCCGCGAAGTTTTACGGATGGATGAAAAGTTATGTGTTTCGAATGTTGATGGTCTTAGTCAAGTGGTTTTGACGGAATGCCCTAAATCTAATTTATGTATCGGCCTTCAAGTTAACAAGATGTACCGAGATTTGAAGGGATTATTTTGGTGGGTAGGGATGAAGAGGGATATCTCTATCTATGTCAGTCGATGTGTAAACAGTCAGTAAATCAAGGGTGATCACCAAAGAGTTGCTGGACTACTCTAACCACCAGAGATTCCAAGTTGGTAATGGGAGGAAGTGTTTATGGGTTTTATAAATGGTTTGCCTCGATCGAGAAATGGCAATGAATATGTTTGGGTCATTGTGGATTGGCTAGCCAAGAGGACCCATTTTATTCCAGTAAAGCCGACAAGGACTACAACAACATTGGCAAAGATTTATATGAGAGAGATCGTCCGATTGCATGGAGTTCCAGTTAGCATTGTAAGTGATCGAAATCCAATCTTTACCAGTTAGTTTTGGGAGGCATTTCTAGAAGCTGTGGGAACAAAGCTAAATTTGAGCATAACATACCATCCTCAAATGGATGGGCAAATAAAAATGGTGAACCGAATCGTGGAAGATCTTTTGAGAGCATGTATCTTGGACTTTGGAGGATCCTGAGAAGATCATCTGCACTTGGTGGAATTCTCTTACAACAACAGTTATCAAGCAAACATTGACATGGCACCCTACACTACACCAAAAAGCTGATTTAGCCACCCCTCCTACCGCCTCATTAGATACGGCTATTAGCCGTTTCAAATTTGATACGGCTATTAGCCGTATCTAAAAATTTAGACACGGTTAATAGCTGTATCAAATTTGATACGGCTAATAGCCGTATCTTATTTCGTGCCTATTTTTGGCGCAAATTTTCCACCCCAATACGCACTGCTTCCCTCCACAAAATTGGCTTTCCCACTTATTTAGATACAGTTTTTAGCCGTATCTAATATGATACGTGTTTTAGCCGTATCTATTTTGTGTGCTACTTTTTACAATCAAACCAGACATGCCTACTTTCGTTCATTTCGTTCGTTTCCCCCAAATTTCTCGTACTCTTCTTCCGTTTCCACCGTCTTCAAATTGAACGCTTTATTTTTTGCTCTGCGTTGGAATCTTATATTTTTCTCAAGTGATCACTGAGCACACCTTTCCATTTGCCATCACAGAAGGTAAATTTCATCACTTGTTCCCTGATTATTCTTGACTCATCAAGATTGAATTTTGGTATGAAATTCCTATATGTTCATGGTATAAAATCATCAATTTATTGATGATTAACAGTTGGGATTTGCTTTGCTTCTTCTTATCAGTAAAATAAGTTATTTTAAGTTAAAATAACTTGGTCTGAATCATTTTATTTGTATATTCCTACATTTATTTTGTAAGCGAACTAAATGGTAACTTCCATTCATCTTAATAAACCAGATGCAAAAGTAAGAAAAGGGAAAAAATATATCCATGAGTACTATATTATTTCCAATTCTCGTGCTCCAAGTGGCCTGTATTCACTTGCATTTTTACCAGGTTTCTAGGGATATGCTTTTTCTATCTAGTAAATTTTGAATCAACTTTCAGAACTCACCATTAATTGTGCATTTCTGTTTCCATGGTCAGCCAAAATGATATACACTTATATATTAAAGCCTACAGTTGGTTAAAGAAATTGTCTTTGTGGCAATCTGCATGCAAACATGACACTCTGCCAATCTTAATTAGAGCGTGAACTGAAACAATTTTCTGTGATTTTGATCTGTTTAATAATTATTTGTAGTCAATTAGTCAAAATTTGATTGATAAAATTTAGCAGTAGTTATAGTCCACAATAACTAAAGTAGTGGTGATTTTGATCTGTTTAATAAATTATTGGTAGTTGATTGAGTTGATTGTTGTAGGATAATATCAACTAGTGATATTATTCGATTGGTAGTTGACTTTGATTGTTACTGTAATGATGCTTTGTAATGAGTAATGATTCATTTGCTATTGGGATTAGTGGTGTTGGGAATATTAAATAGTTGGGATAAAACTATTTAAAAGGCGTTGTTGTATATGGTTCTGACATTGTTGTATATTCAAAAGGCGTTGTTGTATATGGTTCTGACATTGTTGTATAAGTGGATAAAATTGTTGTTAATGGTGCAAGCCAAGTCAGGAGAGGGGTAATGCATAGACGTTACTCCAGTGATACAAAATAGCGCCGTTGTAATGGCAATATTTTTGGAAACAGTTTGGTGCTAATGTTAACTTTTACAGAAATGCTATTTTTATAATTAAGAGTATCATAGAAAATAGTCTATATCAATATCCCTTCTCGTATTTTTAATAATTCATTTCAATTATAGATGAAATAAAGCGCCATAAATGGCATATACCAAATTAATTATATACCAATTAAATAGTCAGAAATTTCGCTTACACGTCATTTCCCTAATATAAATGACAATGTAACAATGATAACACAAAAAAAACCTAAAATTAAGGTCTTACCAAAAATAATTATGGAGAAGGAGATAAGCATCCCAGCTACACCAAAGAGCATAATGGTTGTAAAATTATGAAAGAAATGCTTCTTTTTTACTTGGAATCTAATAATCATAAAGATTGAAAATGAGATAAACATCCACTAATTTAATGGTAATATGATTTAGTAACGTTAAGCAAAAAGATACTATTCGGGACAAACAAAAATAGAGTCATATAATAAAATACGAACCAATTTTAGGAAGAAATAAAAAATTCAGATAATTAAGCTGTTATTAATACAATTTGTTCAGAATATTCGAGCTATATTGCGTATTACTATAATAGGCAATAATTGAATATAATGATTAGAAATTTACAAGAAGAAGATTAAAATTTCAGTCAATGGCCACAAGTAAAGGATTAGTTGGTGGTGGACACTTCTGCTACGTTAACGTGTTTATAAGTGGCAACTCATAAGTCGTTGAAGTGGTCAAAGCAAGAGGAGATGCCTCATGAATTAAAAGAAAAAAAATCGCTTGATAATTTAGTTAAAAATATTTTTAAACATAACAAGAATGATGCTAATAACATAACTCTCATTGTTAATGTCCAAAGGTATTACTTTAATGGTAAAAAATGAAGATCAGCAAGATAAAGTGCCATGTATTTTACCAAAAAATTCCATTGTCTTTAGTTGTTCAAAGTTAATCTGTATAACTCTACTTGCTCTTCGCTTCTATTGTTCTACTTGTTAGTTTGTCTATTTACTACAGCTAACAAAGACAAATATGTAGGTTGGCATTTAAAGAAATAAGCTTATGTCGTCAAACTGCAGGAATGGTAAGCAACAAAAAAAATATAAATTCAAATAATCGGTAGATATCTTTTGATGTATAAATTTACAAGTTTATAAGAATACATGTAGAGGGCAATGGAGACTTTAAATATAGTGTTGAGTGTGACTCAACTTAAAAGCATAGGAGGAGTACATTTAGAAGTCATAAAAACAATCAATTCTTTCAGCAGCTGAATTGGTTGTTCACTGCCATCACTGTACATTAATACATGAAAGCTATTAGTTACGACACATAACAAGAAGAAAATGTAGGCTATTTCATTCAACCTAATGCAGGTAAGACTACATAAAAATATTTGCAACATTTCTGGTTATTAATGTACATCAACATCTATGTGTGAAACTTTCATAATATATTATGAACAATAAGTGGTAATGTCAACTTAATTTACATACATGAATTATATTAGATAATTATAAAAATGAACAAAATCATGATTCTATTTATATATATATATATATGGCACTAGAAATTGTAACCTGATGATGTACTGAAGAAATTGATAGTCTAAAAAAGATTTTAACCAACGGCAGTAGCGATTGCACAATAAGATAGCATTTCACATTAATAATAAGGCCTATTAGCGGGTATACTCCAACAACTAAGATCAGTAAAGGTTATATTATTAACATCTACACCTTATAAGCTAAAAAGAATTCAATACCACATCAATAAATCTTAATCATCATTATTGGTACCAATAACTGAGAATTCTTGAAAGTTTTGAAGTGATATTTGTGCATAAAAAATATACAGCCAAATTGACTTAAAATTGGCTGCATTAAAGAAGAAACAGAAACCAAAAACATTATAGTTCAATCAGTATGATTGTATTCCAAATTTAACCTCCTAATTAGTAAAATGAAAGTAAAGAAAAAAGGTTATCTTTCTAGCAGCAGGATCAGATTCTAAGTTATAATGCAGATCCATATAAAAAATATACCTCGATAGCAACATGATCTTCCCCTGTATCTAAAACTAAATTCATGATCAAAATGGTGGTAACTGAATAACTGTTAAAGCAATACATGAAATGTGTGAGAAAAATACTTCAATTTTAAGTTATTTGGCTCTAAACCTAAACGCATAATGAAAGAAAAGGCTTGTGCTTAAAAATTAATGCTGATGTTGAATCCTAATATGTCAAATTTACTAACATTGCTATGTACGACCAATAAATGTCAAAGCAAAACTTTATGCTCAATACTTAGTAATTTGCTAAGTATCCCAGAAACTCTTTACACGATTTCAATTCTAACAAACTTTAGCATAGTATATTATTCATAAAAAATGTTGTACATTTTTAAAAATAAAAAAATGGAGGGTTGCTATATGTACATGCATTTGTTATGATATTCTACTTTAAGATAATCGGAATACTTATTTCCTAACCTATTTATAATAAAATCAATGTTTAATAATTCATTTCAATTCAAAATATTTCCAATAATTTCCCACTTGAATTTTTCAAAAAATTTCTTTTCGAGCAATTGGAACGAGGACCCATTGAAGGGCAAGTCTCATGTTATGTTATATGTGATATAGGAGGGCAGTATGTCTTTCAGCATAGACAAACAATGGATAACTGAATCAGATCTAAGATCTACATACTATATAGACGGGGTGCAGAAGTTCATTAGTTTTGTTGAAGAAAACGGTGGTAAGAAAGGAGTGTATTTATGCCCTTGCACTCGGTGCAAAAATATGAAGACGATCAAATTAGATGAAATTCATTTTCATTTGCTTAGATGGGGTATCATCCAATCATATACAGTGTGGTATTTTCATGGGGAAAAAGGGCGGAGATGGAAAAACAACAACCAGTTAGTCATGACACAACTACTGATGAGTCTGAACATATTAGGATGGAAGATCTGATCAATGATGCAGATAGATTTCATCATTTTCAACCTACAAATCCGTTGCCTGATCATGCTAATGTTGGAGAGCAGTCTACTGATTATCCAGATTGGCAGGCCAATGAAAGTAAGAAGTATAAATCACTTTTTGGTAACGTAAAAGAGCCACTGTATCCTTCATGTTCAAAAGGGATTACGAAGCTGTATGCCATTGTGAAACTGAATAGCTTGAAGACCCAATACAGCTTTTTAGATAATGGTGTGACTACACTTCTCGAACTAATAAAGGAGTTACTCCCCGAAGGTAACACGCTGCCGACAAAGTACTCCGACGTGAAGAAGATCATTAAGCAAGTTGGGATGAATTACAAAACTTATGATGCATGCATCAATGATTGCATATTGTACTGGAAAGATGATGAGAACAAAGTTTCTTTGACAAATTGCAATGAACCTAGATACATGACATCATTAAACGAAGAGAGAAAATGCACCAAAGTACCTCGAAAGACATTAAGACATTTTCCTTTAATTTCTAGATTGAAGAGACTGTATATTGTACCATGGATAGCAGATGCGATGACCTGGCATGGTCGTGCCAAGTCTGATCCAACCGTAATGCGTCATCCATGTGACACTTCTCAATGGAAAGCCGTAGATTCTTTTAACCAAACTTTTGCTGCTGTGCCACGAAATGTCACACTTGGAAAAGCAACAGATGGTTTCTGTCCATATGCTTCTCTCTCTAACCCTTACAGTTGTTGGCCAGTAATTGTAGTACCATATAATCTTCCTCCGTCTATGTGCATGAAAAGGGAGTTCTCAATGTTAACGTTGTTGATTTCTGGGCCAAAACAACCAGGAAAAAATATTGATGTTTATTTGCAGCCATTGATAGACGAGTTAAAGCAGTTATGGGAAGGAGTCGTTACATTTGACTCGTTACGTAAATCTGAGTTCACAATGAGAGCTAGGGTGCTATGGGCAATCCATGATCACCCTGCTTTTGGGACTTTATCGAGATGTACAACTCATGGTTACTTTGCATGTCCTATTTGTGGGGAAAACACTTGTTCTTATCATCTTCCTGAAAGTAAGAAGATGTGTTACATGGGACATCGAATGTTTCTTCCTAACGAACACAAGTTTCGATACGATAAGACAAATTTCAACAACGAACAAGAACTTCGTCGTCCTAAATGGCCATTGACTGGTTTTCAAGTTGAAAAGAAAGTAGCGAATATCAAAATGAAAATTGGTAAACAAAAAGAAGAAATTGGTCGAAAACGGGAAAAGTCAACCAATGAAGATGTTGACAATATTTCTGGATGGTATAGGAGGTCTATCTTTTTTGATTTACCATATTGGAAAGCAAATTTGATTCGACATAATATTGATGTTATGCATACGGAGAAGAATGTCAAGGAGCATCTCATCAGCACCATTATGGACCATAAAGATAAGTCAAAAGATGGCATCAATGCACGCAAGGATTTGAAAATCATGGGTATAAAACAAAAGTTGTGGGTGATGGAAGATCCTGAAACAAATAAAATAAGCATACCAAAGGCAACTTTCACTTTGAGCAAAGAAGAAAAGATACGGTTTTGCACTATTTTGAAAAATCTGAAAGTGCCTAACAAATTCTTTTCTAACTTCCACAACAATGTGAGCATCAATCCTCCTGAACTAAGAAATATGAAGTCACATGATTACCATGTCATAATGCAGCATTTGCTTCCGGTATTGCTTCAACATTCTTATCCACAACATAAGGATCTACGAAATGATGTTCATCGTATTAGTTTATTCTTTAACATTTTGTGTTCAAAGGTGATCAATAGGGAACATCTTTTAAAAGCAAAGGCTAGCTTAGTAAAAGCAATGTGTGTTTTTGAAAAACATTTTCCACCTGCATTTTTTGATATCAGTGTCCACCTTATGGTTCATTTAGCCGATGAAGCGTTGATTTGTGGCCCTGTCAGATATAGATGGATGTATCCATTTGAACGGTAAATTTCTAATTTCAGTTATGTACATCATTATTTCATATAAATAGATACCGTCTACAATATATAATTGATCACATTTATAGGTTGATGAAAACATATAAAGGATATGTGCGCAACAAAAGATACATTGAAGGGTGTATTGCAGAAGGATATATCGTACAAGAAGCTAGTCTTTACTGCATGGAATATATGCCAAACGGAGGTGATGGCAATGATAAACATACCCGCGAAGCGTTTTTAGACGAGGACGATGAGTTTGCTGGTGAGATACCTCTGGATAATGGTAAAGATATAACGTTAACCCAAGTGCAGTTTGAACAAGTGCGTAGATGGGTCCTTAATAAGTACGATGGATTGGATGAATGGAAGAAGTAAGTTCATGAACTTGCCCGGAATTTCAATTTTTTTAATTCATTTAATATATACATTTTGATATGTGTTTTCCATAGGAGGTATAACTCCTATGTGAAAAGTACTAGATTTCAACCTCGAGGCAGGGCTACCACCGTGGAAGTCGTTCAAAGTTTTAATCTATGGTAACGTAATGAGGTATAACATCGTCTTAAGTATTTCATGTGTTTATAAGTGCGCAATACACCTTCGTGATCATGCTTTTTTACTTATTTTGTTTTTTGTACCTGTTAAAGACCATCGATGTTGATCCAACTCTGTGGCGACTAGTGCATGGGCCGAAGTTCATAACGCGTAGTTATATGAAGTACCAAGTGAATGGATTTTCATTTTCCACGAAAAAGTACGAAGACCGTATGGTAACGCAAAATAGCGGTGTATGCATGAGAGCAATTACAAAATTTAGAGCGAGTGGTAAGGATAAAAATTATAAGGAAGCAGAAACAACGTATTACGGAGTCATTCAACAGATACTTGAGTTGGATTACACTAACTTCAAACAAACAGTTTTTTATTGTGATTGGGTAGAGGTTGAGGATAAGGTCAATGGTTGCAAAATAGATCCCATTTCAAACCTGATCATGGTAAATTTAGGGAAATTGAAGAACAAAAATAACGTGAATGACGAGCCATTTATTCTTGCATCAGAAGCGAGTCAAGTTTTCTACTCAAAAGATTTAAAAAATAACGGATGGTCTGTGGTCTTGCATACACCAAAACGGTTGACTACAAATGTGGATGACATTGAGTTCCCTACCGTCTATCAATCAGCTTTTGAAGACAATGAAAAATTAGAAGACCTTACCAAATCCATATGTTAACTTATTAGTATTCGTACATCACAAGATTGTGTGTCTGTATATTTATAATTGCACGATTGTGTGTATGTATGGTTTTGAATATTTTATACATGGTTTTGATTTTCAACAAAAAAAGCTCTTCCTTGTTTCTACGTATTCTTTTTCACAGCAGATGTAAGCTTTACTTTTGGTTTACCTTTTCTGAAATCTAAAGTAGAGCACGTAAATCACTCAGTTGCTTATAATAGTGGGTTCAAAATGTGCAAGAACGGAGAATTCCTTATTTTTCTAACATTAATAACATGACCTTAGGACGCAAATAGTTTGTCACTTTCTAGTGTAGCACATTAGCATCAAATGTGATTAATATTCATATTATTGCACCAACTGTAAATAAACAACAATAGTACAACATCCTACTAGTTCAGATCTGGAATTTACCTACAGTTAAAATAGGCACTTACCACTTTCCAGTACTAATTAAAATCAAAAACAGAAAAGTGGATGAAAAGTGGATAAATTACTGAAAGGCCCTTCTTTTTATGCTTGTAAAGTGGAAGGTAAATCAGGTTTATCTAACTACGGCTTCTGGATCAACTTTCAGTCGTGATTAATGGACATCTTCACTTGCTGTGCAGGTTTGATGTACATCTTCACTTAGTTATCCACTTTCTGTTGCTTTTTTAGTTATCCACTTAGTTATTCACTTTACAGGTTTGATGTACATCTTCACAATATTTAATTGTTGTACATCTTCACTTGCTGTGCAGGTTTGAACCAAAAGCAAAACAAAATTTCCATGTCAGAAAATCCAACATCTTCACATTCGTCATGTTCAGAGGCGAAGAAAGTTGATCAAAACTTACTTGGTATTCCGGTCTCAGATAACGCTGGAAAAATCGCTACTACTCTTGGTAAACTAGTAAGAGCTCATGTGCCGATATCATATATAAGTTGGGATAAAGTACCCGGAATATATAAGGACAACGTTTGGAATGAATTGGTGGTAAATAAATATTTTTTCCATCCATTTGTAATTACCTATCCATTTAAAATTTAACTTAGTTATCCACTTTGTGTTGCTTTTTTAATATTTCAAGGACTTGATATCCTTTTGCTTGTTTGTAGAATTGTGTGATTTTATTTGTGTGCTTGTTTCTTGTTTTTTTAACTTGAATTTCATTTGCATATTTAAAAAAAATTATTACTTGCACTTGCTTTTACATTCACGGTTTTACAAGTTTGTTCACATTATTGTATACATTTATATTCACTATTTACATTGCCTAGCATTTCAATTGCCTACTTCACTGAATTGTATTCACTGTTTACATCAATTGCATTTTAATTGCACCAGACCAAACTCTATCAACAACTACCTATCACCAACCTTATTCACTACACAGTGCTCTGCCTTCACACCGTCTCCACAAACTTCAATCATAACCTATTGCTTCCTCTGTTGCCTCTGTTTTCTCACTGACCATATCACCCTGCTTTCTGGCCACAAGAACAGCCAACAAGTTTTGTCCATCACTTCTACAATATACAACAGTGAAACTGCCAACTTGCTCCTTCTCTTTACATTCACCTTGTTGCCTTATTTCTTGACCGTCACTTGTTCACTGTAGACAACCTCGATAAACTACTTCCCTCAAAACTTCAACTCAAAACTGCTGACCACCTCCTTGTACGACTGAAATCACCACACCACACTACCATGTACTCCTTCAACTCCATTGAACAAACTGTGCCAATATATCATACTACACTCACCCATACCACTGAGCAAATACCCTAACTCCAAATACTCAAAACACTTCCTAGTGTCATACTACTGCCATAAAATCATCAGTGCACATAACACAATTATAACTGCAGCTCTCTGCGACTTCAACAACCCAAAACAATACACACTCTCACAACCCTCACCATCCCCCTTGCATTTCAAAAGAAAAAAGAAAAACTACCATCTGAACCACCACCAAACTTCAACACCCACCACAAATACTATTATTCATCATACAATCACCATAACAAACAAGACAATATTTAGGTTTGACATAAAAGTATGAAAAAACTGGACATGAGATTTCATTTTTCATCGCTTTATTTTTTTCTTTACGGTTTCAGTTCTTTTGGAGTTCAGCTTTGTAAAGATTCAAATATTAATATAATGTTTTATTAATTTTCTGAAGTAGTTATGTCACCTACTGGAACAATTTGCTGAGTTTCCTATATAATTGGTTTCTCTTATTACATTATTATAAGCTTCGTAAGGATTTTGTGCTTATAATGTAAGTAGTTGCTGTAGTGCAAAAAATGAGTTAGAGTAGAAATTGTGAATCTTTAGATATTCATGATTCTAAATGTGCTTTATTTTTACGCCCGTAGAAAATTCTTGTGTTTACCTAAACCTATTTGGTCTGCATGTTAGTACAAATAATTCTTATTCATTTTTGAATGCTGCATTCATTTTGCGATAAAAGGTTAATGTAATTGTAAGTTACAATATGATATGAATAATGCCAACACAGATTGATAAATTAAGAAAGGAGGTAGGACTATCTTCTCAGGATATATTATTAATATATCCAGTCCACACCCTTTGAGGCTCTTGTAATTTCTTAAGTATTTGCAAAAATTTCAGCATTTGAATGATATCCAACTGTATGTGTACTATTTTACAAAGTATTCATTTTCACTTTTCTTTCTGCATGAATTGAAGTATCTAAACTTTCAGTGAACAAGCTGAGCTATTTTTGCAGAAAATTTATGAGCTCGATCCACTTTCAAAGGAAATGTTTTTAAAGAGAATGGCCGAGGCTTTTAGGAGATACAAGAAAAACCTGAGAGTAGTTTATTTTGACACTTTCAAAAATGACGAAGAACGGTTCAAAAATTGTCCACCTACAGTTGCTCAAGAAGATTGGGAACAGTTCATAAAAAATGAAGCAACGCCTGAAGCGAGCGAAAGAAGGGAGACATGCAAAAAAGAACAGAGCATGGCTCAGTTATGGTCACCATGCAGGACGTAAAAGTCACGCTGAAATAGAACAAGAAATGGTAATTTATATCCATTTTCATTCATATGCTTTAGTATTCATTGTATCTACATTCTACATACATACATCTACATGTGTACAAACATCAACTATTTCAATCAAATTTGTACTTGTATTGCAGATCGCTGCTAGTCCATCAACCAATATCAGTCGTCGTCAAGTGTGGGAGAAGACACACAGGAAAAAAGATGGTAGCATATCAGATGCCACTTCTTCATACTTTGTAAGTTAAACAAATACTACTCAGATGCTAAAATATGCGTATGCCACTTCTTCATACTTATAACAAATACTAACTTGCATATTTTTTAAAATTCCTTATTCATATAAGTATTATCATATTTCAGGATCAAATTGCGAAAGCGAAGGAAAAAATCACTGATAGTGATGAAGAAAAATTGACAGTGGATGAAGATATCTTATCACAAGTGCTTGGTAAGTATGCAAGGGGTAGGAGCCGCGGTGTTGGGACCGTTATACCAAAGACTAAAGTTAAGGCTTGTGCCATTGCATAGAAACGACTCAGACATGTTCATGGAGAGCATGAAGAGTTGAAAATGAGGGAGGGAAGTTTGGATGGTACAGTGGGAAATTTTTCTGGGCAAATGAAGGTTCTGATCAACATGGTGGGAAACATCGAACAGGGAATTCGCGCACCGGTCAATTCTTCTGATGGAGGACACGCCACACAATTCAATGCTCCTGAATTCGTTGCTTCGCAGTTCCAGAATTCGACCGATGTACCGAACAATCAAAGATGAAATCCTCAACTCTGATTTAGATATAATAACAAAAGGTATTTATTACAAGATTTCTATTTTTAGTTGCTTTCGAGCAGATATTTTGTTGGATAGATCTAAACATATTTATTGCAACAGGTACTATATGCCGAGATTCTACATCGTCCAAAATCCATGGGAAATCTGTACCACCCACACATGAAAAAGTGGTGTTGGACAACATACTGCTACCAGATGAGAGAACCAGCAAAATTAATCATCAATTTGCAGAGACCTTTGCTGAAGTTGGAGTGGGTGGGTATGTGCGCCATCCGAAGGGTCTTATTCAGTTACTTTAGACGTTGGAGCAGGTATATTTTCTGTTTATGTTAATATTTTACTATGTATTGTTTTTTGAAACCTCATGAAATTTTAAGCATTAACATTTAGAGCCATGAAATTTTTGGTTATATAAACAATCAAACCTTTACAAATTTGAGCACCGAAAAATTTAGACCGTTAACCCATTTGATTTTTAAGCATTTTGAATGCCATAAATTTTGAACTTTAAATTTAAAATTTGATGTTTCAAATTGTAGAATTATTATGTTTAATATTATTGAATTTTGAAACTTTGATTTTTATTTTTGAAACTATAAACTTTAAAAATTCAGTATTTCAAAATGTATAATTATTGGCTTTACTATTGTCAAAATTAAAATTAAAAGCTATGAAATTTAAAATCCTATTAGAATAGCATCAAATTTGGGTTGTTATCCTAAAATTTTGGCATCAACTTTAGAAACTTAAACATGGTTCTCTATAATTTTTAATCCTCGCCTCGGTACTATTTGTATTTTCTTTAATGTATGTTAAACATGTTTTTGATCAGTCATTGGATTTGAAATTAATCTCCTCCATTTCAGTTATTGTTCACTTAGGATTCTGCATTTTACGAATAATGAGGTTAATTATGCTCCTTCTCGAAGTATCATTAACTCTAAATAGGAGCTTGGTTTAAATTTAAATTTCTATGTTGTTTTTATTATTTTGTATTTCATGTTAACCTAAGATAGAAATGTGAAGAAATAGTTTTCATTTTATCTTGGAGTTCTTCCCTTCGTCATGGCATCAAAAACATTTTGTCTTTCATGCCAACCTAAGCTGCAAATGTGAAGAAATAGTTTACATTTTGTTTTAGAAGTCTTCCCTCCATTATTCATGACAAAAAATAGCATCTTCGTGCAAGGTATTTGATATTTTTAATTTTTTTTTCATCCGTTTTGAATAAATGCAAGATGAAACAATTTACAGTAGCCACAACAGTATTGCTTTACTTCTTTTCAAATGTTGATGAATTATCTAGAATTATAGCATATATGCATTCAATGTTACAGTATCATTAGAATATGTGAACAAAATTGTTAAACCAACAGTCCCTTATAAACCAGAAAATATGCAAGCTTTATTCATCTTTGATCTGTACGAAAAATGTAACAAAGGGTATATGCAAAATGTTTACCCTCATATAATCTTTTTAGTTATTGTTGAATATCTTGGGAGTCCTATCTGCAACAAGTTTACACATCAAATTCCATTAGTAGGATCAAGTCAATAAACGTCGCAATTGATATATATGCTCATGTCACAAAGTTCATGAATATTATACCATTGATTGGCATGTAACTAAGGTTAGTAAAACGTGGAAGACGACTGAACAGCTGTCGAAAATTTTGACACTATGAGTTATTGTAAACATCTTTTAATCAAATCCTAAAGCCGAACATGATAGCACTATAACTCTGAGGCAAGCTTTATGTGCATTCTATTGTCATGATCTTGCCCTGATGGTACGGTATTACAATTATATTGATTTTACCCAATTCAGAATTTATCCACTGGCAATTAAGTGCTAGTATTATAGTTGTTTGTTCAACCTCAGGTTGATGTATTATTGTAACTTCTTCTTGGCTCTTGCACCAGTCTACATAAAAACTGAACTGGTTAGTACCCTTGTAACACCTTTTTCTCATTATTAACCTTATTTATTATGTACTGTTCAGCTATCAGTGAGGAATTGCTTCATAAGAGGATCGGTGGTGAGATATGTGCAGCTACCTCCTGATGGCATTGACATTGACATCCTCCACGATGCCACGAGAAGGAAAGCGCGTGGTGGTTGATAATTGCATACCATTCCTTTTCTTTCTTCAATGCTAAATCTGTATCAGGTTAAAGATTGATGGCGACTTGACATTGTAAAACTTATTGAACTTGTTATGTTGTTTTCTTCTACTTTATGTCTGTTGCTTGAAACTAATTTAGTAATGGTTTTATGAAGCTTGCTGACAATCAAATATTTGCAAGAAATATCAGATGTGAATGTTGTGATTCACCCTTTGTAGAAGTTGTTATCTGAATCAACCGTATGTGTTAAGCTATTTGTATTAAGCTCAAGCTCAGACCGTATGCTGAAATATGGTTTTAGATACGGCTTTAGATACGGCTTTAAGCCGTATCTAATTCGACTATTAGATACGGCTTTTAGCCGTACCTAAATGGACAATTAGATACGGCTTTGAGCCGTATCTAATTCGACTATTAGATACGGCTTTTAGCCGTACCTAAATGGACAATTAGATACGGCTTTGAGCCGTATCAAAACTATAAGCTCGCCAAATTTTGATACGGCTATAAGCCGTATCTAAGCTTATTAGATACGGCTAAAAGCCGTATCAAATTGTCATTTATGGTGTAGTGCTATGAAGCTCTGTATGGACGGCCATGCAAGTCACTAGCGTATTGGGTAGAAACTGGGGATCATATAATGCTTGGACCTGATATAATTTGAAAAGCTACGAAGAAGGTTGTTATGATCAAAACGAGGATGAAGGAAGATCAAGATCTTCAAAAAATCTATGCCGATCGGAGGTGAAGGGATTTGGAATTTTAGTTAGAGATTTTGTGTTTGTGAAGATTTCCCGGATTAGAGGAGTTCTTTGCTTTGCAAGAGCAGGAAAGTTGGTACCTAGATATGTTGGACCTTTTCGAATTCTTAAGTGGATTGGGCCGCTTGCCTATAAAGTTGAGTTTCCATAAAGGTTGGCGGGAGTCCACAATTTTTTTCATGTGTCATATTTGAGGAAGTATGTGCATGATCCCTCACTGATTGTTAAGCCTTCTGTTCCAGGGAATTTGGAGGTGGAATCGAATTTAACCATGATAAGGCATCCAGTTTGCATTATGGATCGAGATGTGAAACAATTGCGTAATAAAGTTATGAAATTGGTCAAGGTTTAG
This sequence comes from Allium fistulosum, assembly GCA_030737815.1. Classification (NCBI taxonomy): domain Eukaryota; kingdom Viridiplantae; phylum Streptophyta; class Magnoliopsida; order Asparagales; family Amaryllidaceae; genus Allium; species Allium fistulosum. The sequence continues at coordinate 1,288,122,898 of CM060904.1, forward strand.
TGGAGTGGAGATTCCAGAGATTGCACTTGGGAGACGGAAGATAGCATGTTGGAAACTTATCCCGAGTTAATGACATAATAGTAGTTTGCTTGTTATGTGGATTATGTACTCGTCGTTTGTGATATGATTGCCTAGTATGTATCTTTTGTACGTGTTTTGTGATAAATAATATATGCCCTTTTGAGTTATTTCGAGTTATATTTTTGTGTGCTAATTTCGGGACGAAATTCTTTGAAGGGGGGAGAATGTAACGGCCTGTAATTTAATCACTTTAAATAGGAATATTTAATACACTTTTTAGTAATTAATTAATGGATTTTATAACTCAAATAAAAATCTTTTAAGTAATAACTAATGATGGTGGACTTGTTTTAAAATTTGGTTTATAAAAATAATTAGTTCGGAGAAAAACCGAAAATGTGACCGAAAACTGTTTTTCGGATTTTCAGATTTTCGAATTTTCATCTTATAAACGTTGTTGGAACATGTTGTGTACATTGGAGTATATGTATACACACACATATAAATTACTATGCTTTAGTTAAGAAATGGTTAAATTTAAAATAAGTTTAAATTATTTACTTGAGTAAAATAGTGTTAACCCACCTTTTGGCAAGGTCGTATACAGGCGGATTTAACCCAATAGACTTCACGGTTATCGAGGCTGGAATATCATAAATTTGGTTCGAATGGGTGGATGGATAATCAACTAAGGGTAATAATATGAAGCCTGGATTAAACACAATTGATGGATAAACGATGCAGGGTACTTGGAATATGATTTGTGGCAAGAGATGAGTTGCTTCAGGTCGGCATTGGCCTCACACCGGGTCGGCATAGAGTTGCTTCGGGTTCTACTTTGGGTCGGCATAGGGTTCGCCTCGGGTTCAACATTGGGTCGGCATGGTGTTGCATGCTTCGGGTCGGCATTGTTACTCCGGGTCGGCATAGAGTTTCTTTGGGTTCTACTTCAGGTCGTCATAGGGTTCACTTCGGGTTCTGCTTTGGGTCGGTATGGTGTTGCTTCGAGTCGGCATAGGATGGACGAGTTGGACTCGACGATCGTTATGGTGGCCCCATATAGGTGAGAAGGCCCTGTAGCCGAGATTTCACCTATAAATACAGTTGGCTTGGCCTCGAAAAGATGGATCTTCATTCGGCTTCTCTTCATCTTCTACCTAGAGGCTACTCTGCTATTTTTATTCCAGAATTTTGGATTCTAACTATAATCAAATTCTAGTATAATAAAAAGGATTGTTCTGGAGTGGACATAAGCCAGATTTAGCCGAACCTTTATAAATCTTGTCTCTCTTTTACTTACTTTCATTTTAATTTTGAATATTCTTCATATTATATTCTTTACATATATTCTATCTAAGATTTGTGACTAGATATTGGTGCTTTCACTTATAATTGGGTGTTGGTTGCCAATTTTGACGCCAACAAATAGTAAATGTTGACTTTTCTCTTAAAATTTTAAAATAAAAGAGAAGTGTAAAAGGGAACTTCACATCGTGGAAAAGAAGTGAAGTGATGGAAGGAGGGGGGAGGTTGATGTGTTGTGTGTAAAATAAGGTAGGAGGGGATGAGGTGGCAACAAAGTATGGAGGATAAAAGGCTAAAGGTAAAAAGGTAATTTCCATGTTTCATTTTATATAAAAACATAATTTTCTATTTCAATTTTTATTTGACTTCACTTTCATTCATTTCAAAACCTTATCTTTTCTTTTTCCAAGCTTCCATTTTTATTCCCATGGCCTCTTTGAAATTTTCAAGTTAAAAATCCTTTCATTTTCCATTGTTAAACTTTAAACCAAGCTAAAAACACCTCCTCTCTTCTCTACATCTCATATACTCCACAACAAGACCCAAACCACCCTCCCGAAACCATGACCGAGCCCATGTTCTCCTAGGATGAGCCCACCTACTACCCTTAGGGCTTGAAAATTCAAGTCTTTGAGAAGAAAATATATGTTTGCGTGTTGGTGTGAAGTATGGTGGTAGTTTGATTTGAATTTAGTTAACTTTGAGTATCTCACCTTCAAAAACATAAGTTTAGTGATAATAATAGTTGTTGGTTGTTTGGTTTGGAAAGTAATGTTGCTTGTGTTTATACCTATATGTGTTATATGTGATGATTTGTTGGGGACCTGAAAATGTAATCGAAATGTTTAAGTGATTATGTACAAGTGATGGTCTTACATTTTGTATGAATGCTATTTCTATTTGTGTATATGTATGTGCTTATGTTTATGGATAGTCATATGTTAGTTGGAAAGTGGCACTTCAACTTTTTCATTGTCGACGTCGAGATCCCATGTGTTTTAAAAACTAGTTTACTTCTTTGGTTTCTAAATGTTTTTAAAAGATTTTCGAACTTTACTTTTTGGTTTTCAAACCTTTACGCAAATTTATTAAAGTAATTAAATTACAGAAGGAAGATATTTGAAGACTATTTTGATGTATAAAACAAGTTTGAAAGTTATGGTCCATATAGCTATAGTCGCTATGGACGTAGTTCGTAAATCGACAACTTTTGTATAAACAAAAGGGTTTTTACTTTAAATATTTTTGAAAAGTATTTTAAAGTATATTATAAGTATTAAAAAGGAATTTTAAAATATTTAAAATATTTTCAATAATTAATTATTATTTAGTTAATTAATTAAATAAGGTTTAATTAATTAATTAAGGTTTAATTATTAATTAAGTAAAAGTTTAATTATTAATTTAGTAAAATGTTAAATATTATTTAATTATTAATTATGGGTAACTATTATTAAATTATTAATTAAGTTATAATTATTATTTAATTGTTAATTAAATAAAAGGTTTAAATTATTATTAATTAATTAAACAAAGGTTTTTACTTTAAAATAACTTCATTCCCAAAGGACGGTTTGTTTAAAAGCAGCTTTCTTTAACAAAGGATGGGTATTAAATAAAAGGGATTTCTTTGTTTGTACCATTAAGTAGCCAAACAAATATGATAAGTAGTGTTAAAACGTTGATACGTTTTATGGAAAGTAAGTCTTCTTGTATTTAGCACGAAAAGCCGATGAGTAGGCTTCCCTCTATCAGTGAGATCTAGAACCAAATTTTCTACATTAGGGATAGAAAAATCGAAATGTCAGAAACGTGATAGGTATGAGAAGGTTAATTTAGATAAATGTGTCAGGATAAATTAAATCTATGGAAGTTACTTCACTGTATACCTAATACTAAATTCCAAGGTTTGGAAACTCGTCTCTCTCCCGAGAAGTAAGAATGTACGTCGAGGCAAGGATAGTTTTCTAACTTATCTGACTTCATTGTTAATCAAGGGATACTACTATTTGAAATCGGATAGTGGGGATAAGTATAGAATGCCTTATTTTTCGTATGCAAATCTATACACACCCCAAATAGTGGATTTGTTTATATCGATAACTTGGCCCGTTTTAAAACAATCGAATGTTAGTTTGAAGAGATCGGGATCGGATAAGCATGAGTTATCCGAAAACCACTTCAAACCAACGTAAAGGTTCGAATTGGAAAACATATCGAAGATGATGGAATCGAAGACGAAGATTTTTGAAGTGCAAGGGCTACTTGCTGCTAATCCTAAGGGTGATTCCAAAATGGATGTAGTAGAACTAATGCCTTCGATTTTTCCATATTCTGAACAACTTGTCTTGACGAATGCTAGCATTGCATTATCGCATGTGTTATCATTCCAAGTGGGATTGCTATATGGAAACGTAAAATGTAGCCTTAAGCCTCACAACCGGGAATGACTAAAACAAGAAATATGCGGTAGGGCTATGTGTGTCTCACCCATTAGGGTGTGGTCACCACTCGATCTAGATTGATATTTTCATATTATGTATGCTAGTGACCTAGGAACGTGAGATGCATGCATTTCATCTATATTTAATATTCATTTTAAACTCTTGACATTATTATAATATCACTGGATTTACTATTGAAATGTTTCTGTTATCGTAAGGTAAAAAATCTTCCGTGTTTATATACGGCGTGGTCTTATGAGATACCTTTACTTTTAAAGGAGTTTTATAAGTACAACAATTCAGTTGTTTGAAGTTTACTCGCACCAAACCCATGTCTGACCCAGAGTTTTTCTTTCTTTCCTTAAAACTCTTGGATACTCAAATTTGTATGAGTAGTCAAGTAGTCCAAGTTCTTACAGATACATTTTGGAGGAGCATGGAGTAGGAGGCTTCGACGTTATCTAGTTATCTATTTTGTTTCTGCTATGTATGTGTATTATGTATTAGCATTGTGGGGGTAGGTAGTTATAACTATCTCTGGCTGAAGTTAGTACCTGTTGTGACTCTGATGTTTCATTTTAGAAGTGACCATATGTACTATCTTATGTTCTATTATATATGACTTACTTGTGCTATGAGATTCTATGTATCTTTCTTTTTGTCTTACTTTTCTTTTAGCCCAAAGGCTTGTCTATTAGATGCCTAGATGATCGACACATGAGTACCGTGGATGTATTAAGTGTCGTCTTAAGGAGTAAGAAAGGAGGATCATCACACTCACACAATACCCTAAATCATCCCAGTAGTATACCAATTAGTTCATCTTCTGTACACTAGAGTAAGGCAACTCGAAAATGAGCAGTGTCTCCCCTAACATTAAATAACTTGAATCACTTACTACTCTACATTTTCACCTAAGAACATCAAAGTCATGCGTTGTTTTAAACTGGTGGAAATAACATAACTTTTCTTTTAATCTCGATTCAATTTTAGCTCTATCATTTCACTTATGACATCACTTCTCTAGTCCTTGAACAACCGCGATACTAAGGTACCAATTTTCTAGTCTATAAGAATCTTATCATAAATTCAAAAGCAAACAAGCAAGTAAACATTCAAGCATTAAAGTAAGGTAATCCTACTCTACTCACCTATTCAACATAGCAACCAAAAATCCAAAATCTAGGTGAACACTAAATTTAAGTGAAATACTAAACTAAATTTTTCATAGATTCGAACTAATCAACTAGGTGGTACATATTTCACATCCAACTATTATGCAACACCACTATGTACCCTTAAGTCGATACTTTATAATAACTTTTTGAATAGATAGTATCCCTTCAATCCAAGGGATGACTGAAAAGAATTCTACTTTCATCTTCTTAAAATCTTACCAAAATCTCCTAATATCATTTTCAATGAAAATCATCTCCACATTCTCGATGTGTACAAACTATGATATCTTTTTCTTGATTCTCTAAATTTAAAGATTCAACTATTCATTCATGCAATCCCATTAATCTTTCCCAAACATAACTTATGACCATTTTACTTAAGCCATTATATGGTTGAGACAACTTAAGATGGAATGATGTTTTGCCATATTAATCCAATGGACATAATACCCAATAATACTTAAGGGCATTGCTAAAGGGATTGCAAAATTTGACAAGGGAAAATTTTAGGAGGCTCTAACTAAAAAGAAATTGTTATGGGGACTCCACCCGAATAAAATTGTTTACAATTTTATCCTTCGTGCAAAGCAAAATTTTATAATAACTAACCGAAAAATAAGGAAAAATCGATAACGGTTCATCGAAAATCATTTTTGGTGGGGTCTGGTTCAAACAATAGCAAGAAAAAGATAATTGGTCGTCGAATAACTGATGATAGTTCTATTTTATTTTTTTTGTCTTAAGAGGGCGGATTTTTTTGTACATCCTTTAGCAGTTTTCCAAAAAAATGAAAAAATGACCCCACTTATCCACTTTTAGGGTCTGCTTAACAATCCCATACTTAAATAACGTTGTACCAAAAAATTCATCTGGGATCATCAAAAATTGACGATGTTCTAGCCCAGTGAACATGATATGGACTCATGTCACATCAGCCCCAAACAACGTATTTGTAGTTACAATGATAACTCAAGCATCAATACTTTATGATTATCGCCATAGAACATATATAGTAAGATGACATATTACTTGCTCGGTTTCCTATAACTTTTTTAGCCAAAAGCAACATGTGTAGCGTAACATTACATGAATGTCAAATCAACAACCCCCTTCCAAAAAACAATCAAAATTGTCTACCTCTTTGGCCATGTCAAAAAAACAAATACCTTAGGGACTTATGATTTACAGACAACTCAAATTGTTCCCTTAAAATGTAATGCCTCCAAAACATAAGAGCAAAAAAACAACTTCTATCTCAAGATCATAGGTTGGATAATTCTTCTCATGTACTTTCAACTGTCAACTAGCATAATAAACAACTCTACCCTCCAACATCAAAACAATGTCCAGACCTATAATACAAGCATTGATATACATCGCAAATGCCTTCGAACCATCAAGGAGTGCTATTGCACTAGTCAATGACTCCTTTATCTTAATAAAAGCATGATCACATTCCTAATTCCATGAGAAAACTAAATTCTTCTCAGTAAGGCGTCTCAATGGTGCAGAAACCTCTGTGAAGTCCTTAATAAACTTCCTATAACAAAAAGCCAAACCAAGAAAACTTCTTACCTCTGTAACATTTTTCGGTACATGCTAATCATGGATTGTAGCAACTTTACTTGGATTGACCGATAATCCGTACTTAGAAACAACATGACTGAGAAAGCGAACCTCCTTGCGCCAAAAGTGACATTCAGACTATTTCGCTTTCATCTTATGCCTATGTAGAGTATTGAGAACCTCTCTCAAATATAACTTGCAATCTTCCTCACTTTTCGAATAAACAAGTATATCATTGACAAATATCACCACGAACCTATTCAAAAATCCCCTAAAGACTCAACTCATTAGGTCGACGAAATACGCTGGTGCATTGGTCAGTCCAAATGGCATGTCTGATCACTCATAAAGTCCGTTAAGCATACAAAGAATAGTTTCTGAATACTATCATTGGCTGCATGCAGCTGATGGAATTCGATAGCCAAGTCAAGTTGAGAAAATATCTATGCTCCAACTGACTGTCTAAATAGACTATCTATACATGGCATTGGATAACGATTCTTTTTAGTCAGCTTGTTTAGTTCACAATAATTGACCCAAAGCCTTAAAGGGCTATCTTATTAAATAGGAGAAAGAAACAGATGCTCTCCATTCTGAAATATTTCTTCGAATAAAAATCTAATCTAATAATTCATTCACTTGTTTATCGAGTTCGCATCATTATCTAGGAAACTTATGCCTAAGTGGTAAGGCAACAATTCTAGCATCCTTTCCTATATAAATCCGAATTTGATCTCCCTATGAAAAGAAGGACCAATAACTTCAGTAAAAGCATCTAGAAAATCCTGATCTACTAGAACGAAAAATAATTCATCCTATCAAAAGTCTAAGGAATGTGAATAGCTTAACATAATAGAATTGTTGGGATTGCAGTAAACATCTAGGTTCCACCCACTATAAGTATCCAAGTGAACTTCTAAAACTAATTAATTTCCACGCGAACTATAAATAGCATAACTGACCACTACAAATAGATATCAAAATCCAACACGACTCCACTCTTAGAAAAATTAACTTCCAAAACTCAATTCTTAATGAATTTACTTCAAAATATTTTGGCGTACCCTTTTCTAACTTTTAAAATTTAATAAATTTTAGGCGGATCATATCTTTCAAATCATCTTGCTAAGCTCCGACAACTCAAACCATATTTGGATAAAAAGACACAAGGTGGTGCTTATTCCTTATTATTACAGAAAAATCCAATTTGGTACTCTAACATTCCAACTTGAACATCGATTGAAAAGGCCATCGAATCTCTAGGATAATTTTTCATTTACCTTCAAATCTTCCAATACTCCATAATTCTACATATTCAATACTTCCAGTCCTTAGCATATTGGAATATTGACTATTCTAGCTAGTTCAAGCTAATCAATTCATTCTTTATAAGCTGTGTAATTCTTCTAATTCCAATCAAATTTCAAGTGAAAATATCAATAGCCTTTTCCATTGAAGTTTTTAAATCAAAATCTTTAATTTTCAATCTTAATTTTCACAAAAACTAGTTAACTTTGAAAATCATAAAATTCTCTGCTAATTTTAACAAACGTTCCATTTCGATAGAAATCATGACACTTTTTTATTTATATTTTTATCCAAAACGGTTCAACTTAACCTAGAAAAGTGGACATATAAACATGACTTTCTAATATTTCTTTTATAAATAATAAATTTTTACAAAAGTGCATCTTAAAAGAAAATTTAATATTTTAACTTTTTTTCAAAGTGTGACACAAATATTTATAAAATAAAAGACATTTAAAAATATAGGTTTACATACTTTTAAGTTTACCTTTTAAATTTTTTGTTGTCAAAAGCAAAGTACAAATCAAAAGATAAGGGCAGCCTTACACTAAACTTTTTACAAAAATAAAAGCATTAAAATAATTATTAAAGATTGATTTTTAATAAATTTTCCCATGTTTGAAGCTTAAAACAAAGGGCCATTAGTTCAAACTTCAACTTCTGTACTTCTGCAAAAATATCAAAAACTAAGGTTCCTACATTTTAGAATAAACAATTCAAATAGTTTATCACTTGAATTCGAGTAAATGAAAACAACATGACATACACAAGCCCAGCTACTTCATATGACATTGCTTTAAGAACAGAGGGATTTTAGCTCATCTTCTTCTAAAATTGGTCATCTTACACATCTCATCCAATATAATGTCTGACTCTAATGTATGAACTCTTCAACTGCATAAATGCAATTTTGAGGAGTCTTTCCCTATGCCTCCATTACGTCTTATCAACATCACACTATTCCTTTAATCTAAAAACATGTAATTGATTGGCAATTGCTAACTGATATAAGGACCCTCTATTAGAAATTCCTAAAGGAATAAATTATAATATATATGATGTATTTATTCTACACCCAAAATGTTATAATCTTAACATTTATTTTAACCCACAGTTGTTTGCTAATTATATAAGGGACAAGCATACAACTACTTTTATAAGTGAAAATATATTGGTTAAAGTGTGTGTGTATATAATAGAAAATCACTAACACGTTCTCTAATGCGCCCTAATTTCGTACGAATCGCTTAACCTAAGTTCTACTAGATGTAATAAACCACACTTTTAGACACACGGATCCAAAACCCAAAAATGGCATTTGAACTTCTGTCATGCCAAGAAGTATGAATCATTAGATTTTTGTGGTTTATATGGTACAGTGACAAATATAATTTTAAGAATATATATTTTTAGATCCCATAGTGGAAGAAGTAAAATAAAAATACTAAAATATTCTAAACTCATTATTATCTTAAACCAACAGTAGCCAATATAAGAAATGTTTAAATAATGTATCCAAATAGAAATATAACATGAGTCGAACTGATAAGTGAAATGAGATACACAGAGAATGACAATAAGTAAATATAAATCCAAGGCATAGTGTCACCTCCTCTTCGCATTTTATTCGCATCGTAACACCTACTACCCTATCATCCTAGTATATATATATATAAAGAGAAAAATAGAGGGGATCATACTAGGTCTGGTGAGTGAGTAATATCACTAATGGTATGATGTCAATAGGCAATTAAACTATCACTTGTAATCTACACAGACTAAGGCTGTTCATTTATGTGCTTGTACTATGTATAAGGAATTAGTCAATTTACACACTATATGGTACAATCCTTAATACGCTTAAGTCTAATAATAATCTACAAGATTTCCACCCAACGGTTGGACATTTAAAAAATGAGTAAATATATGAATACTCTAAATATACGGTCTCAATATTAAACCAACTAACTATATATTGAGAAAAGATTCTCAATTATAAACAGCTGAAGTTTCACACGCTCAAAGTATATATCATGATGCCTAAGTGCGCACACCGAGCACATAGTCCCAATGATAACTTGCCACCAAAGCATCGAGTAAACAACCTCGTTGGTTCCCGTATCCTATGCTCTATATCATTCAACCTACAACAAAACGAGTTGATCAAAAATTTGACTCCACCGTAGACATAACCGTCTAATCGCACATTCATCCTTTAATTACGGATGTCTCCATCTCATCTCCTCTATAGCTAGCAGATATGTGATCGGAGTCAGCTATGGTAATGATAAGAGCATTTAATTGCGATATAATCGCAGGCTACGTTGAGTGTCATAATATACAATGTCATGAAGTGTGAACCTGGTTATTTACCAAATATGAAACAAGTCCAACGTGTTACATAGCTCCATGTAGTTACATAAACCCCAGAATGTCAAGGATGTAGAAATAAATTTCCTTGAGCTATCCTACATAGCCTGCACCAGGTCCATGTTCAACCTAGGTTTCCTATGTCAATTTTGATGTCCGAAATAAACATTTAGACATCTAGACATCTTTCATACATATGAAGTTTTAGTTCAGACATCAGACTTGCTATGCCTAAGACAACTACAGTTAACCAGATGCCTGAATACACTTCTAAATACCCGACTCCTATTTCAAACGTCTGAATGCGAATATTATATGTCTTAACCTTGTCCAAATTCGATGTCTGTCTTTCGGGTTTTATTTTATTTTATTTCACTTATATTCAGACATCTGAATAGTGCTTTCAAAAATTTGACTAGGGTATAGTTTTCCTTTTTCTCTTTTTTATTTTCTTTATCTTCATTCAGCACTTAATTATAATCTTATAATTCATCTTTTAAACAAGTACTTATGTACCACTTCAACTTTATTTGCTTTCAAATTTTATAATTTGTACAATTGATTGTATATAACTATTCAATGATTCATCTATATATATTTAATTTTATTCAAAGTTGATAGAATTGGATCTAGATGATTTTTAATGGATATATAAACATAGATTCACTTTTAGAAATTCAAATGTATTAGATAAATTATATCTATATGTCTTTAAGGGTGAATGTAACCTCCCCTTTTTGAGGCTCGTAACTAAACACTACGAATGCTGTAGTCATCCATAGTATTAGTTTTCGATGAAAAATGCGGCTATGTTAATCATATCAATAATCAAAAGCACATGAATATGAAAATTTTCAAACAAAATTTAATAACGATCTTTCACATTTCTGTGAGGAATGCGGAATATGGATCTTAAGGCTAGAATGAACACTAGAGGGGGGTGAATAGTGTTTATAAGAAATTACTAAATCTTTTTGAGTTGTTGTTGATTTGTACACAAATGTATGCAATATTCAGACACAGATATAATCACAGAATCAAACATAGATGCAGAAATAAAGTAAATGCAGTAACGGAAAGAATACACCAGATTTTATACTAGTTCGGAGTTACCCTACATCCAGTCCCGCACAACTAAGTACGGATTTCCTTTGAAAAGCAATTAAACAATTACAATCCTCGGTTTCAAGGCTATGAGGTACACCCTCCAGAATCACAATCCTCTGGGTAGAGATACTTGATTTTCGGGGCAACAAGTTCACCCAATTGATTTCCAAGGCTACAATCACAACTTTTCTCGCTTGATTGATTTCCATGGTTACAATCACACCTTTTCTCGCTAGATAGATTACAAAGAAGCCTATAACTCTGAATAGCACTTGGATCTTATTGAGATAGTGATAGAGAATCAAACCATAGATAATCTAGTTAGATTCAATGTTGATTTCGGCAGAGTGATGATAGGATTTTGAATAAGAAAATGTGGAAGAAGAAGAGAAGTGAAAAACCAGAAAATCAGATATAAAATTCGTTGAAACCAACACCTATTTATAGAAGAACAACAGCCATGTCTATTCGTGAAAGGTTATGGCGAATAGACACTTCTTTTGAAATTCAAATTTTTGAATCTAACTGTCACTATGTCGACATGGGCTACTAGGGCATGTCGACATCCCAAAGAAAATTTTGATGTTTTGTTTTTCTTTGAAATTAACCTTTATCTTATATTAAAACTATTTTAAACTTTATAAATATACTTGACTATAGATAAAATACATAGATAAATATAGAGAATAATATATATATATATATAATTTTACTATAATTTATATTTAAATCTAAGTATAAAGATAGTTTAAAACAAACGAAGTTTAAAAACACGAGTTTATTAAAAACAAAAACAAAGAATATTTTAAGGCTAAACATCTTTTTGAAAATCATTTGAAAAGATAATTTTTAAGGCTAAAACATTTTGAAAAGCAATTTTGAAAATCATTCCGAAGTTGTTTTGAAAATCATTTTGAAGTAGTTTTGCAAGCTTCTTCCTGTAGAATATCTCATCATATCAGGACTCGAGAACTTGTACAAAACCAGGATGTTTGTGGGTTTGTAAGCCACTTGTCGTAGGTTTGTAAGCTACTTGTCGTGGGTTTGTAAGCCACTAAAAAGGTAGAAATGGGTTCCATCCCAAAAGAAAAATGGAGTGAAGATTTCAGTGCTATTATGAAGTTTTAACAAAATTCTAGACTCAATACTTATCTTGAAATCTTGAACTCTTGATAATCGTGATACTCATGAGTCTTCAATCTTGATACCTTGAATCTCTATATTGTACAGTCTTCATTCTTGGTACCTACATGGTTAAATCCTGCATATACATATATATCTAAACTATAATGTTAGTATTTATATTTTATAATCTTATTCTAAGGTTGTTGTCATCAAAACCATCAACTCATGGACTAACAATCTCCCCCTTTTTGATGATGACAACCTTTGTTTATAAAATATTACTTCTATCCTAATAACTCCCCCTAAATCTAATAACTCGCCCTTAATCTATGCCTAACTACCCTATTTTATATTCCCCCCCCCTTTGTCATCAACAAAAACAAACAAACTCTAAACTATATAACTCCCCCTCATTCTTGTACTGAAGTACCTGCATTAATAAACTATATAATAGAGTATATTAAGAAATAACTATACTTATAGACATGATATTCAATCAACGATTATAAATATATCAATAGATATTTATACAATCATCAAACCACACCAAGTATAATCAAATCAATCAAAACAACCAATGTCAATCAAAGCAATCAATTCAAACAAAGTAATTAAATAAAAAAATTTAAACGTTACGAGGAACTTCCACCCATCCTTCTTCTTCGAAAATAGGGTCTACTTTGATGGCATCCCAATTTTCATTGTCATTTGTGAGAGAGACAGGAGGATGTGCTTCGTTATCATCCTTGTGCAGGGAAGAAATCATCCATCGAATTGCCTCGAAATGCCTTTCTTGCTCCTTGATCATCTGCATTTGACTCAATTCTAAGTGTCGCTGGTTACGAAGAATGAACGAGAGAATATTCTTGAATGAATTAAGAGTTTCTTCAAGATTCTCGGATAAGTTATGAATTGGATTAGCCATTTTTGAAATTGTGAGAAGAATGAGAGATAGAATAGATAAGAAATAATATTCAGTAATGAATTCTGGAAGAAATGGGTATATATAGGTGTAGAAATTCGTTTGAAATGAATAGACATATGGTACTTATTCAAATTTCAAATTCAAAATGAAGTGTCATTTCTGACCAGTACATGTCGACATGGTCAAGGTGGGTATGTCGACATGAGGTAGTGAAATTTGATGGTAATTTTGATTTTGTGAATAATTGTGTATATATATATATATATATTTATATAATATACTAACATTTATTCAAGAGATAAGATAAGCTAGATAACAGAAAGGAAATTCAATTTCATTGCATAGAAGAGTGATACGATGATTAATCATAAATAACTACATAAACACTCAAAAAACAAACTTAAACTAATTCGACATGATATGAAAATATAGAACTAGTTAGAAGATGATGAAGATGAAGATAATCCAAGTTTCTTGCTGAATTTGGAGAAAAACTTGTTCATCTTGGATGATATTTTGTCCAACTTCTTACTAACGGATCTTTTAAGAACCCGTTGATTCTCAACAATAATCTTTTGGTTTTTGAGAAGGGTTTTGTTGGTAGGATTGGAGGTATATTCAATACTTCTAGGGATGTTTCACCTTCTTCTTCTTCTATTTCCATTTCATCCCTTTCTTCTTCTTCTTCCTCTTCTTCCATTTCTTCATGAGCCAAACGCTCTTCCTTTTCAGCAAGAGTCTTATAAGGTTGAAAAACATATGGGATTTTCATGAGAGAAATGTTTGAGATATTAAAAACTTTTCTTGAAATAAATTCTTCTCCTTTGAAATTTACTCCAAAATAGTTGAAAATCCGAGTAAGGTAAATTCCATGGTATAAAGTGTTTTCTCCCATTTCAAAATTTTTAGGACGAAGTTCATCCAAAATAACTTGCGCCCAATTGATATCATAATTTCTGAAAATAGCAAAAAGTGCTTTGCACACTTTTGAAGTAGGATTGATAAAATTTCCCGATCTTGGGGTCAAAGTATGTTGTAAAAGAAGATTGACAATTCTTGCTTTAGGACGAAAGTTTCGGTTTTTAAATTCAAAGTTTTCATCTCCTTCAAAAATATGATGAAATGTCTCACGATCATGTTCATTGATTTGAAAACTAGAAAGATCCATTCCCTTATTCTTGCAATTGAGAATGGTACCCAAAAGATCACAATTTAAAACAATTCTAGTGCCTTTGACACTACTCTAAATTTCATTATCATTTCCTTCATAAAATTCTCGATTGAGATTTGCATAGAAAATTTTAACAAGATTTGGGTAACAAACAAAATCATTTTGAGAAGAATCAACAAGACTAAGAATTTGATTGTTTGCAAAAAGAGTATCAATTTCCTAAGAAGCAAAATCTTGAAAAATAGCAAACTTTCCAGAATGGACTTTTCCATAATTAGCATAATTGATGTATGCTTTTATTGCATCCGGATTATTGAGGAGTTGCTCTTTCAAGTTTCTGGAAAGTCTCATGGTGGAGGGGTTGCTTGAAGAAGCCATTAAAGTAGAGAGTAGAGAGCTTGGTGTTTTGAAGAGAGAGTTTGAATTTGAAAATAAAAGTGAAAAGTTGTGATAAAAGATAGTGAATAAATAGATTTTTGAAAGACATGTTCTCTGGTCAAAAGATGCATTTTCAGAGTATTGAATGAAGTGAAAAGATGGAGGGAAATTCAACCATTTGAATTCAAATTTTGAATTTCAAATTCTGGTACCTATGTCGACATCAGGGTAGGGACCATGTCGACATATGCCTGTGAATTTCTATGATTTATTTTTCCTAAGAATTCTAATATATATATACTTATTATTTTAATGTCTATATATATATATCTGGAGTATTATTATAGTATATTCCAGAAAATATTATTATATTATTAAAATAAAAATAAAAATAAAAATAAAACTATAATAAAATTATAATAATAAAAAATAAAAAATAAATTTAAAATTCAATCAACACACCAATTCAAAATCAAGCAATCAATCATCTAATTCTAAGCATGCAATTTCAATCAACTGTATTTTAAATGTGTACCTTTTTCTGAGTCCGTTTCCTTGAATTTGTTGAAGTCGTAAACTGACGTGAAACACAAATTTGAGTTATCTGTCTTCTGATTATCATCGCTTGAGGACGAGTCTGAGTCATCTAGAGTAGCAGTAAATGCACGCTTCCGTTTCTTTACTGAATCATTGTTTATAGGAGGATTCTGCCTTTCTGGATACGGGCAGTCTCTTTTGATATGGCCTGGTTCATCACAGTTGAAACATTTGACATTGTTTGGCACTGCATCTTGATTTCCAGAATTCTTATAGTTATTTCTCTTGAGATTATTCATCTTTTTGTATTTCAGGAATTTTCGAAAATTCCTGGTCATAAATGCAATCTCTTCATCATTATCACTGTTTGAGTCTGATCCGTCGGTTAATGCATTAAATGCCATTGATTTCTTTTCAGAAGCTTTGCTTTCTCTTCTCCCGATCATTTGGACTTCAAACGACATTAGATTTCCAATCAATTCTTCTATCTTTAATGTACTGATGTCATTTGCCTCTTCAATTGCAAGTGTCTTTTGATCCCATTCTGGAGTGAGAGAATTTAAAAAATTTCTGACTTGATCTTCTTCCGAAAATTCCTTTCCCAAGGATATTAAAGAATGCACAATATCTTGAAATCGACTATACATATCTGAAATAGACTCATTAGTATTCATTTTAAATAACTGAAACTGATTTGTGAGCATGGAAATTTTGGTCTGTTTAACTTTGCTTGTTCCTTCGTGAGTAACTTGCAAAGTTTTCCAGATTTCATATGCAGACTTACAAACTGACACTATTAAATTCATTCATATCAAGTGAACAAAACAGAATATTCATTGCTTTAGAATTATTTTGTGCAACAGTCTTTTGCTCAGTGGTCCACTGTGCAAAATTAGTTGTGGGTTCATAATATTCAGTTTGTGTGATAATTCAAGTATCTAATCCTACAGATTGTAAATATATTTTCATCCTATATGCCTAATATGCATAGTTACTGCCATTAAAAAGTAGTGGTCTGGCAGTAGACTGACCTTCTACAAATGAACTAGTGACAGGGATACTAGTGTTAATAACAGTACCAGTGTTGGTAGCCATTTTGAAAACTTTTCAAAGTTCAGATTATGAAACTTTTGAAAACCTTGCTCTGATACCAAATGTGAGGAATGCGGAATATGGATCTTAAGGCTAGAATGAACACTAGAGGGGGGTGAATAGTGTTTATAAGAAATTACTAAATCTTTTTGAGTTGTTGTTGATTTGTACACAAATGTATGTAATATTCAGACATAGATATAATCACAGAATCAAACACAGATGCAGAAATAAAGTAAATGCAGTAAAGGAAAGAACACACCAGATTTTATACTGGTTCGGAGTTACCCTACATCCAGTCCCACACAACTAAGTACGGATTTCCTTTCAAAAGCAATTCAATAATTACAACCCTCGGTTTCAAGGCTACGAGGTACACCCTCCAGAATCATAATCCTCTGGGTAGAGATACTTGATTTCCGGGGCAACAAGTTCACCCAATTGATTTCCAACGCTACAATCACACCTTTTCTCGCTATATAGATTAAAAAGAAGCCTATAACTCTGAATAGCACTTGGATCTTGTTGAGATAGTGATAGAGAATCAAACCAGAGATAATCTAGTTAGATTCAATGTTGATTTCGGCAGAGTGATGATAGGATTTTGAATAAGAAAATGTGGAAGAAGAAGAGAAGTGAAAAACCAGAAAATCAGATATAAAATTCGTTGAAACCAACCCCTATTTATAGAAGAACAACAGCCATGTCTATTCGTGAAAGGTTATGGCGAATAAACACTTCTTTTGAAATTCAAAATTTTGAATCTAACTGTCACTATGTCGACATGGGCTACTAGGGCATGTCGACATCCCAAAGAAAAATTTGATGTTTTGTTTTTCTTTGAAAATAACCTTTATCTTATATTAAAAATATTTTAGACTTTATAAATATACTTGACTATAGATAAAATACATAGATAAATATAGAGAATAATATATATATATATATAATTTTACTATAATTTTATATTTAAATCTAAGTATAAAGATAGTTTAAAACAAACGAAGTTTAAAAACACGAGTTTATTAAAAAAAACAAAGAATATTTTAAGGCTAAAACATCTTTTTGAAAATCATTTGAAAAGATAATTTTTAAGGCTAAAACATTTTGAAAAGCAATTTTGAAAATCATTCCGAAGTTTTTTTGAAAATCATTTTGAAGTAGTTTTGCAAGCTTCTTCCTGTAGAATATCTCATCATATCAAGACTCGAGTACTTGTATAAAACCAGGATGTTCGTGGATTTGTAAGCCACTTGTCGTAGGTTTGTAAGCTACTTGTCGTGGGTTTGTAAGCCACTAAAAAGGTAGAAATGGGTTCCATCCCAAAAGAAAAATGGAGTGAAGATTTCAGTGCTATTGTGAAGTTTTAACAAAATTCTAGACTCAGTACTTATCTTGAAATCTTGAACTCTTGATAATCTTGATACTCATGAGTCTTCAATCTTGATATCTTGAATCTCTATACTGTACAGTCTTCATTCTTGGTACCTGCATGGTTAAATCCTGCATATACATATATATCTAAACTATAATGTTAGTATTTATATTTTATAATTTTATTCTAAGGTTGTTGTCATCAAAACCATCAACTCATGGACTAAAAATTTCATTTCACAATTAAAATTTATATTCATTAGAAAATCCCATTCGATCCCATATTCAGAGAAAATATAATTATTACAAATTCCCCAAGAGCAATGTATGAAGATGCCCCCTTGGTTAATCAGAGTCTACTACTACTTGACAGTTATAATTTCTATTATTACATCTATTCAAACAAAATAAAATACATAGTGGATTAAATAGATTTCCTAATATAGCTTGCTTGTCTCCTGAATGTCTCCGAAAGCTTATTCGTCTAACTGGAAAATGGAAATCCCTTACTCCTGACCTACTCAAATGAGTGCTTGAGAGTTTAAGGGGAAAAAAAACTTCGGGGCAGATAAATAGTTTAGTGTGAATAATAACCTACCATCTCAAACCAAAGTAGATATCTAGTGAGACCATGCCGTTGAGCGGAACTGGTTTCCCCTCACTAGTATATTAATTATAAAATATTGACCGTATACCATGCCCCTACATCCAAAATGGTTTGAATAGGTAAATAATTATTTGCAATCATGCAATATTCACTGGATTACCCATCCCAATTTAATAGACTATCTGTCTTAGTTCCGATTGACTACCTATTTGATACTTATATGGACTACCCATCTCACACATAAATATTTTTATAGAGTATTTATCCCCTCCCATATGGACTACACATCGAACATGGTTTCGTTATCAAAGTTATGTAGACTATCTATCTCACATATTTCATTTAATTTAAATGATGTGGACTATCCATCACACATCCCCTAGTTTTTCTAGGATGACTATGAACTCTTCATCAACCATATAGGGACTATCCATCTCCAGCATGATGTGAACTATCCATCACACATCCATAGTTTTCCTAGGACAAATATGAACCCATCACTTATCAATGTAATTCATGTTAACCAAAATGTTCAACCTATGTCTATTGGTGTCCCAATTAGGTTATATAGTCCTTAAACTTATAACATCTTAGGGTGATATACATTAGTATCCTGAATGTTCTATGTTGAAATTATAAAATAAAATACATTGGTATGCCCAATGGTTGGTGTCAAGATTATAAAATAATATACATTAGCATCCTCAATGAACAACATCGAAATCATTATACATATGGCTCCACACCATTAACATAGTAATATAAAGAACATATGGCATTCATGTCGCCATGACATATCGAACCTTTATCCAAGGTTAGAAAACTAAAACTTGATTTTATAAATCGCATGGCTAACTTCCAAAATCATAAGGTTATCGACCTTCTTAAACATAGGCTATCTTTCCTCTTTAAAACATACTTTTGTTGGCATAAAAAAAAGCCTCGCCAGCATTGAAATAAAGATTAGCGGCATCAATGTCGCTTGGCATTATCGTCGAAATCAGTCACCTGCGGCATTAGTACTGTAATGTTGAAAAACATTGTACTTCGGCTATATGCCATAAAACATATGGTGTCGGCATTGAAAATCCATGATATAAATTTTATTTATACCGAGTCAAGTAATAGCGGCATCATCGCCATGACATGCCGCATCGCCGCCTTAGTATAGTTGGTATCAAAATAGTGGTATGAGGCGTCATTTAAGACTGGTGAAAACTTGCGACACTGATATGCGGCATCAAGACATGCGACATCATTGATAATGTTGATCTTACTCTCACTTCTCACTTCAACCAAGTGGATTCATTCCATACCAACCGAGATTGACATCGTATGCATCCACTATTACTAATGTCGAAAAGCATAGCAGCGACATAGATGATTGCAGCATCAATGTCGACGACGATGGCAATCCTGTAATTAATATAAAAACTGTTTATTTCTATTAAAATTATTTTCTTTTCACCAACTCTTATTCTTTGTCAAATTCCTATTCGATAACAATATACATTTGTCCAAATCATTTTAGAAAACTGCCATAACTAGTTTTACTTTCCTAAAACATATATCAACTTTAATTAATTAATTTCCTTAATTAATTATTAATTTAAATGCTTATCTAGCATAATAAATCATAGTCACTTGGGAAAAATTCAGAAAAATCACAAAAATTCAGAAATATCATATTTTATACCATATAAAAATTTCAGGGCCAAAAATCATATTTAATTATTTTTAATAATTAAAACTAGAAATATACCCTATTTCCACCTTAGGAAATTAATAAAATATTCATTTTAGCTTGAAAAATTATGAAATTATAAAATCATCTCCATAACAACATTTTACTCATATTAGAAAATCAAATCGATTGGAGATTAAAAACTTAGGTTTTACCCTTAAAACCCATTCAAATAATTTCATAAAAATTCCATAATTCATTACTCTATCCAAACACTTTAGTACAACCAAAATATGGCATAAATTATCAAAATAATTCAGTTATTACCCATAGCCGAATTCGAAAACAAACAATAGAGATAGTTCACTTATTATTCACCATAATGTAGATGTTGAAGTTGAGATTTGATGGTTTTTAGCTTCCCTAAGGTTTATCTTTTGAATCCCCTTTGATTTCCTCTTCCTTCTACCTTGATTAATGGCCGACCCTATTTCTTCTTGTGATTTTTTTTGGATGTAAAATGGGAATGAATTAGAGGGTGAGAGTTTAAGGGATAAAATATGGATCTATTCCTATTTTCCTCTCCTCATATATTCTTTTATATGTTAAGTTTTAAAACAATCTTATTAATTAATTAGTGAAGACCTAACCCAATTAATTATCAAATCTCATCCCCATGTCTCACTACATTATTCAATTTAATATATCCAATTAAATTCCCTGAATAATGTTATACTAAAATTAGGGGTGTTACAGGCTGCCCTCCTTAAAGATTTTCATCCTCAAAACTCAGTAAAGACCACATAAAAAGTATATCAACATGCAACCAACTATAACATACCATGCTAGTATATCCTACCAGCTACAAAGTATATATAACAAATATAGAACATACCATCATAATAACTCAGGATAAGTATCCCTAATCCCGTCCTCTGTTCCCCAAGTACGTTTTTTCTCGTTGTCACTCCACTGGACTTTCACCAATCTGACTATCGTGTTCCTTAGCTTCTTATCATCTCTCATTACAACATGAATTGGTTGCCTAACAAAAGTCAAATCCGATTCTACTACTCAATCTTCCAAAGCTGTCGAAGCAATAGTAGTCTTTGGATCATGCACATACTTTCTAAGATGAGAAAAATGAAAAACATTATGGACTCTTGCCAAACTCCTCGGTAACTCCACTCAGTACGCGAGCTTCCTTGTTCCTCTCTATAATGGGGAACAGTCCAACATATCTCAGTGATGGTTTCCTTGACTTTCCAAACCGTACCACACCCTTCTTCAGTGATACTTTAATGTAAACACGATCTCCAACTGGTACTCTAAATCTTTACAACTCTTATCTGCGTAACTTTCTGCCTAGACTGAGCTTCTCCCATCTTAGCCTGAATTAACTCAATCTTTTCCATGGCTTTTCTTACCTAATCTGGACCAAGAACCAATCTGTCTCCGGTCTCCAACCAACATACTAATGATTTGCATGGCCTTTTATATAAAGCTTCAAAAGGCGCCATTCTATACTAACCTGATAACTATTGTTATAGTAAAAGTCAATTAAGTGCAAATGGTCTTCCCATGACCCACCGAAATATAGTACATAAGCTCTTAACAAGTCTTCAAGTATCGTATTGACTCTCTCTCTCTCTACCCATCCTCCTGTGGATAATAAGCGGTACTCATCGTAAGCTTGGTACCTAACACTTACTATAGACTCTTCTAGAATTTACTAGTGAACAAAGCATCCATGTCACTTACTATAATACTAGGAATCTCATGCAGTCTAAATAATATTTTTTATGAACAACTTAGCCAATACAGGTGCCATCCTAGTTGACTTAATGGAAATGAAATGTGCACTCTTGGTCAGTTTATCCACTATAACCCAAATAATCTCATTTCCCCTATTCGATCTTGTCAACCCTTCAATAATATCCATGGATATAGAATCTCATTTCCAAACTGGTATATCTAAAGGCTAACGCAATCCACTTAGCTTATGATGCTCGACTTTCACTTGCTGGCAATTTAAACATTGGTTTAGCCATAAGCCCATGTCCCTTTTCATACCTTTCCAAAAGAAACTCCTCTTAATATCCTAATACATCTTAGTTCCTCTAGGGTTAATAGTAAACTTCGATCAATGACACTCCATAAGGACTTCTCTCCTTAGGTCACCAACCTTCGGAACACACAATCGTTCCTTCTTTCTTAACCATCCATTTAGGTCAATACTAAAATTCTTTAAATCATCAATCTTAGTTCCACCTTCCAATCTTCTAATCTTTTCAACGAGCAATGGATCATCTCTTTGCTTAGAAGCAATCCTTTCGATCAATTCTGGCGAACTTCTAAACATGACAATATGGGGTATTCTGACTAAAACTAGCCGTCGATCTTTACTGCATATTACAAGTATTCAACACCTCTAAATCCTTCCATTCTGCCAACATAGCTAACACCGTATTCTGATATTTTCTGCTAAGTGCATCCACCACTTTGTTTCCTTTCCCTAGCGTATACTCAATACCAGAATCATAAGCTGCTAAAAAACTCAAGCCATCTCTGTTGTCTTATATTCAACTCTTTCTAAGAGAATAAGTACCACAAGAACTTATGATTCATATATAACTCGAATATTTCTCCCAAAAGATAGTGTCTCCACACCTTCAAAGCAAAGATTACAGCTGCCAACTCAAAATCGTGAATCAGATACCTAACTTCATGCGGCATAAGCTGTTAAGAAGCATGGGCAATCACCTTACCTCTTTTCATCAACACAGCTTCTAATCCAATTCCACATGCATCTGTATACACCACCAAATCTTGATTATCGTCCGATATAAACAACACAAATGCATTGGTCAACAAATGCTTTAACTTAAGGAATGCTTCCTTACATTTACTTGACCAAACAAACTTTATGTCCTTTCTGGTTAGTTTAGTCAGAGGTGCTGCTATCCGAGAGAAATTCTTGATGAGTCTTCGGTAATAGCCAAGAAAACT
Source organism: Allium fistulosum (assembly GCA_030737815.1). Lineage (NCBI taxonomy): Eukaryota > Viridiplantae > Streptophyta > Magnoliopsida > Asparagales > Amaryllidaceae > Allium > Allium fistulosum. The sequence continues at coordinate 1,288,146,099 of CM060904.1, forward strand.
CCATATCTTGGTCACCGTAACCGATCTCTTCCAATTATCTACAGCTTCAATCTTAGTTGGATCCATAGGCAACCAACAACATGACCAAAAAATTTCACTTCTCTTTTCCAGAAATGACACTTTGAAAACTTCGCCTTTAGTTGATGTTGCCTCCATGTCTCAAGCACTATTCTAATATGAATCTCTTAGTCCCTTTCATCCTTAGAATACATCAAAAAGTCATCAATGAACACCAACATTAACCTACCCAACTGCTCTCGGAAAATTCAGCTCATCATGTTCACAAAGAAAGTAGGCGCTTAGTTAACCCGAATGACATTACTAACCACTCGTACGAAACATATCTTGTTCGAAAAGCCGTCAATGGAATATTGTCCTCTACCACCCTCAATTGATGGAACCCAGTTGCCAAATCCAATTGAGAAAATACTTTGGATCCACTTAACTGATCAAATAAATCATCGATTCTCGACAAATGATGTCTATTCTTTATTGTCTTCTCATTCAGCTTACGTTAATCAATACATAATCTTGACGACCTATTCGGTTTCTTACAAACATTGTGGCCGCTCCCTACAATGAGATGCTTGGTTTAATAAATCTCTTTCCTTTTTTGTCCACCAGCTACATTTTTAGCTCTTTCATCTCGGTTGGTGTCATTCTGCTAGGCGGTCTACTTATGGGTTCAGCTCCAGGTACAAGATCTATACGAAACTCAATAGCTCATTTCAATGGTAGTCTTGCAACAGGCTAAAAAACATCTACAAATTCTTTTACAACATAAACCTGGTTTAACTCATCTTCCACTTTTGTGGCACCCAGTAAAGCACTAACTTCTGGACTCGATATTTTAACTGAGTATGTTATTTGGAAACTACTATCAGGGTATCTTAATGATATTTCTCTATTTTGGCAAAATATCCTAGCATCATATCTACTCAGCCAATCCATACCCAAAATAATCTCGAAACCAACAAAATCAAACACAAACAAACTGCAGGTAAAAGTATAACATCGCAACTCAATTTCTAAGTGGTCACATCTCATCCCCAAAGTTGCATGCCCTCCTATTGGATTTGCTGCCCTTAAGGAAGTAACAAGGTATGATGGTTCTAACTCTAACTTATCTACCAAACACCGAGAGATAAAAGAATGTGATGTACCAGTATCAAATAATACTTTAACAGGTATGCTACGAATCAAAACCATACCTTCCATTACAGCCTTTCCCTTCTCCTCTACTATTGGCCTAGATGATGATGGTTCCAAAGCAATGACCTTTCCCTCCTTGGCCACTTCTGTACATTTGTTCTTGTAATAACCCACTTGGTCGCAGTTAAAGCATTTCACATTCTGCCTTCCCATATTCGTCATGCCATCACCAACTCGACACTTACTAGCATAATGCCCCTTTTTATCACACTTGTAACAGATAATATCAGCTTTCCCCTTCTTAGCAGCTCCACCCTTCTGAGCTCCCTTCTTCTTAAAGAAATTCCTCTTCATATTCTAAGATCCTTGAGTCTCCGATGGTTTCTCCTTTCCAAAAGTTTTAAGCATCTTCTCATTCCTGATAGCCATCTTCACCACTACATTACTTGGATCTTGGAGACGTGGCATGGTCGCCTTAGCAATCTCTGGCCTCAAACTCTGGATAAACATCTTGTTCCGCTTAATCACAATGTCGATGGTACCATATCCACACCTCGATTGCTCATCAAACATCATAGCATATTCCCGCACCGACATTTCCCCTTGCTCCAACTCATAAACTTTCTAAGCAAGGTTGACTTGGCTACTTTAGATAAGAACCTCTTATTAAACATTCTTCTAAACTCAAACCAACACAGTTCCTCTTTTGGCACACCAATGGTCACTTCGTTCCGCCAATACAGTGCAACACATTGCGACTACCTTGAAGCCAATCTCCTGTTCTACTCGTCATTCAACCCCAAGTCAGCAAAAATCCTCTCATAGTGCAACAACCAATTCTTTACTTCAATAGCATCCTCAGTTCCAAAAAAGGCTTTTGTCAGATACTAGTGTAATCTCAATTCATCTTGGCATAGTTATTACCAACCAGCGCCATGGGATTAACTCCTCCCACATTAGCAGCATTACCTCTAACCAAACCAGCAGCTGCTCCAGCTTGCATCATGTTGAAAAAGAACTGATACATAGTCCCTATATCTATTGGTGAGGTTCCAGCACCTACATTAGCATTTTCATTTTGATTAGCATTTACCTGTCGACCTTGGTTCCTTTTGGTTTTGGGTCGAACATTTCCATTGGTTTTAGTGCTTCCTCCACCAAGATTCACTCTTCTGTTTCATGCTTCCATGTCTTACTTTCTCGTTATCTGCATACGAGCCTTAATAAGATACAAAAGAATGGTCTAAGATAGAGGGGAGAATACATACTTATAGATAGCAAATACAAGTATGTTACTATAGTGTTATCCCACACCCCAATCTTATTCTCTAATTCATTTGGACTATGTTTTCAAAATATTTTAATTTTATAATTTTTACATAAACCTATGCTCTAATACCAACTTGTAACATCCCTCATTTTGAGGCCTGAAATTAAGTGCTATGAATGTTGCAGTCATCCATGGTACTAGTTTCCAGTGACAAAATGCGGTTATGTTAATCATATCAATAATCAGAAGCACATGAATATGAAAATTTTCAAACACAATTTAATAACAAGTTTTCACATTTTATTTCGCAATTAAGATTTTATATTCATTGCATAATCCTATTTGATCCCATGTTCAGAGAAAATATAATTATTACAAATACACTGAGAGAGACACAAGAAGATACCCATTTGGTTGATCAAATGCTACTACTTGATAGTTATAATTTCTTTCATTACATCCATTCAAACAAAATAACTACATAGCAGATTAGATAGATCTCCTAATATAGCTAGCTTGCCTCCTACATATCTCCGGAAGCATATTCATCAAATTGGAAACCTGAAATCCCGTACTCCAGACCTACTCAAATGAGTACACGAGAGTTTAAAGGGAAAAACAAAAACTTGGGGTCAAACAAATAGTCTGGTATAAATAATAACCTACCATCTCGAACCAAAGTAGATGTTTGCGCCAAAATTGATCACAATCACCCAATTGCCGATGAAAGCACCCGTTCACAATCACAGATAGCAAGTATGTAGAGAATATAAATATGCAAAACACTCAAAATTTAAAACGAAAGCGGTAGAGACACAAGATTTATAGTGGTTCGGCGTTGTAGCCTACGTCCACTTTGAAGAGTTGATGTTTTATTGATTATAACTTGCTGGTTTCAAAGGTTTACAACAGTACAACCGAGTTACAACAATAATTTCGGCAGAGTATCAGCGTAGAAGAGCCAAAAAGATCCATTTTTTGAAGCTCTTGGACTGCTATTTATATGTGTAGGCTGCAAATATCTCGCCCAGATCTCGTAAGACTCCTTCTCTCACGTGGGTGGGCCCACATGATCGATCCCCTGACATTTCGACTCGATCCATGATCGATACGAACCAAATTCTTATCGATCCAAAACTGCTCCTTTTGGGTTGGGATCGATCATGGACATTCTTGAGGTTGTATGCAAGCTCCTATGAAAATTTGGTGGCATTTGGACTTGTATATTGTGAGATATGATCGATGCAAGCTTGGTTTTGTTGGTTGGATGTCACGTTCATATCGATCCAAGGCTCTACATCCATCACTCTTCGTGTCCGTGCAATTCGCATCGATGACATGGCTCGAGAATCTAGTGGAGATCCACTTTTCATGCTCGTTGACTTCTTCTTTTGTCTGACCATGCTTTTCGTATCCATCCTATGCCATTCATTTCGTGTCGATGCGGGCGTATACATTTCGTATCGATCGCCTGGTGTTGGCTTCGTATCGATGGAAAGTGATAGTTTCGTATCGACCTTCTAGTTGATCGATACGAAATATATATCGACGTGATCGATACGAAGCAGACATCTATGGGCTACGATGGGTTTCGTATCGATCATCTGGTTGATCGATACGATATATATATCGACGTGATCGATACGAAGCAGACAACTGTGGGCTACTTCGTATTGATAAGAAGGGATGGGTTTTGTATCGATCATCTGGGTGATCGATACGGAACATATATTAACATGGATCAATACGAAATGTATATCGATACGAAGTGAATAACCTTGGTCGATCTGAGAGATGTATGTGTCTGATGGATACGAAAAGAATGAGTGCAAACTTGATGGATACGAATAGCATGGATACGAAATTGATGGGGACCTAGGTTGCTGATCGATTCATGGCTATGACTCGAAGTAACCATCTCCTTGGCGCAAAGTAGACCCTCCAGTGACTCGAAGCAGGTGCTGCGATGACTCGAAGTAACTTGCGAATGTGCTAACCCATCGAAGACTCGAAGCAGACCATTCCCTGACTCGAAGCAAACTGCCTGGAAACCCGAAGTAAACAGGAAAGTGACTCGGAGCAAATTCCAAGCAACCTGAAATGACTCGATCTTTGTCGAAACCATATTTCAAACTTCTTGTAGTGTTTGTTTGTCGATTATGATATATTTTAGCCTTTCAATCATGCTTTCTATCTGTAAAAGTTTAGCTTCGATCATTGTGCAGTCGATTGGGTTAAATCCGTCTGTATTTCGCCTTGCCAAAAGGCGGGTTAACAGTAGATATCTAATGAGAGTACACCACTGAGCAGAATGGGTTTTTCCCTCACTAGTATCTTAGTCAAAAATATTGACCATACACTTTGCTCCTGCGTCCACAATGGTTAGAGCACGGTAAATAATTATTTGCAATCATGCCACATACACTGGATTACCCATGCCAATTTATTAGACTATCCATCTTAATTCCCATTGACTACCCATCTGATACTTATGTGGACTTCCCATCTCACTCATAAACATTTTTATGGATTATCAATCCCATCCCATATGGACTACCCATCGCACATGGTTTCATTATCAAAGTTATGTGGACTATCCATCTCACATATTTTATTTAATTAAAATGATGTGGACTATCCATCACACATCTCATAGTTTTCCTAGAATGACTATGAATCCTTCATCAACCATATAAAAACTATCCATCACACATCCCATAGTTTTCCAAGGACAACTATGAACCCATTACATATAAATTTAATTCATGTTTAACCCAAACTTTCAACCAATATCTATTGGTGTCCTCAATTAGGTTGTATACTCCTTAAACTTATAACATCTCAGGGTGACATACATTGGTATCCCTAATGATCTATGTTGAAATTATAAAATAAAATACATTGGTATCCCCAAGGTTGGTGTCAAGATTATAAAATAATATACATTGGTATCCCTAATGAACAACATCGAAATCAACATACATATGGCTCCCCGGCATTAACCTAGTAATATAAAGAACATACAACATTCATGTCATCATAACAATATCAAACCCCTATCCAAGGTTAGAAAACAAAAACTTGATTTTATAAATCATGTGGGTAACTGTCGAAATCATAAGGTTATCGACCTTCTTAAACATAGGCTATCTCACCTATTTAAAATATACTTTTAGTTAGCATAAAACAAAGCCTCATTGGTATTGAAATAAATAGTAGTGGAATTAATGTCGCTTGGCATTATCGCCGAAATCAATCACTTGCGGAATTAATACTATAATGTCGAAAAACATGGTATTTCATCTCTATGCCGTAAAATATAGGGTATCCGCATTTGCAACTCATGATATAAATTTCCTTTATACCAAAGTCAAGTGATAGCGGGATCATCGCCATAAAACAGTTAACATCGAAAATATTATTTGCGGCATCACCGCCTTGAGCTATGGCATCAATATAGAAAACATGCAACATCACTGCTTTAATATAGGTTGTATCGAAATAGGGTATGCGGCATCATTTAAGACTATGGTGTAAACTTGCGGCAATGATATGCAGCATCAAGACATGCGACATCACTGATACCCGAAGGCATGAATGCCGACCTTATTCACACTTCTCACTTCAACCAGGTGTATTCATTCTATACCAACTGAGATTGACATCATATGCATCCACCATAGCTAATGTCAAAAAGCATAGCTATGGCATAGATGATTATGGCATCAATATCGTTGATGACGGTAATCCCGTAACTAATATAAATACTGTTTTATTTCTATTAAAAGCATTTTCTTTTCACCAACCCTTATTCTTTGTCAAATTTCTATTAGATAATAATATACTTTTGTCCAAATCTTTTTAGAAAACTGCCACACTAGTTTTACTTTCCAAAAACATATATCAACTTTAATTAATTAATATACTAAATTAATTATTAATTTAAAAGCTTATCTAGCATAATAAATTCATAATAAATCATAATCACTTGGGAAAAATCCTTATAATCATAAAAATTCAAAAATATCATATTCTTTATCGTATAAAAATTTCAAGGCCAAAAATTATATTTATTATTTTATTAATAAAAACCCGAAATATAACCTATTTCCTCCTTAGAAAATTAATAAAATATTCGTTTTAACTTGAAAATTTATGAAATTAAAAATCCATCTCCATAATAAAATTTTACTCAACATATCAGAAAATCAAATTGACTGGAGATTAAAAACTTAGTTTTAACCCTAAAATCCCATTCAAATAATTTCATAAAAATTCCATAATTAGTTATTCTATCCAAAAACTATTCGTAAAACCAAAATATGGCATAAATTATCAAAATAATTCGGGTATTACCCATAGTCGAATTCGAAAATGAACAATAAAGATAGTTCACTTATTATTCACCTAATTAGATGCTGGATTTGAGATTTGATGGTGTTTAGCTTCCCTAAGCTTTATCTTTCGAATCCCCTTTGAGTTCCTCTTCCTTCTGTTAGTATCTTTGGCATTGGTTTAGATGACAACAACCGTATGACATTATATAAAATATATACTTTAACATCCCCCTACTTGGAGGCCCAAAACTAATGGCTATGGATGCTGCGGTCATCCATAGTTATTAATCCTCAGCGACCAAATACGGTGATATTAAATACATTGATACACAGAAACACAAGATTATGGAAAAAAAATTAAACAACAAACAAATTATACATTCCATTTTAAAATATTCCAAATTGATTACATAATCCCAATTTGCAGACCACGTTCAGATAACATATAATTATTACAAAATACGCCAAGAGCGACATATGAAGATGACCCCTCGGTAGATCAGAGTATATAAATAGGCAAGAAAACAATCTGCCTTTACAAACAAAACACACAACAGAAATAAAAGAACTCTAGTAACAAGCTTGCCTCCTGCACATCCTCGGAAGCTTTATTTGTCTAAAAGAACACCTGGAAACCTTGACTCTCAACCTACTCAAAATCAATTGAGTACCCGAGTGTTTAAGAGAAAAACAAAAACTTCAAGTCAGACATGAAGCCTGGTATGAACAGTAATTTACCATCTCAAACCATTTAGATATCTAGTGAGACCGTGCCCCTTAGCGAAACGGATTTTTCCCTCACTAGTATCCTAAAAAATTTATAAAACCATATTATGTGCTCCTGCATCCACAATGGTTAAAACATAGTATTTCAAAACCTTTATGATGATATGCAAAACAAGTAAATCAAATCTGGATTACCCATCCCTATTCATTCTAACTATCTGTCTCAATTATAGTTTCTAGGATTACTATTAACCTGTTAAATGTTTATGGACTATCTGTCCAATATCATAGTTTTCATGGGATCACTAAGAACCTATTGGTACCAACAATATCTTATCTCTTATCCTAATTTTCATGGGCTAACTAGGAACCTATTGACTGGCTGTCAATATCTTAATCCAGATATAGTTTTCATGGGCTAACTACAAACCTACTAGCCCCTGCCAGTATCAAATCATAGTTTTCATAGGCTGACTATGAACCTATTGGCCCCTGCCAATTTCATATAGTTTTCATGGGCTTACTGTAAACCTATTGGCCCCTGCAAATATCTTTAATTAAGATTTTACATCAGTTAAGTTATATCCACTACTGGGTCAACCTAACTGGTTATTCTACCCTTTCCCCAAAATATAGTTATGGGTTAATAACAATGTGAATAATATTTCCAAAGTCTTTATTTATGCCATCGTTTTCCTTTAAAAATGAGAACGGGTTATTTGTTTTGAAACTTTAAAACATCACTTTCGAAACCACTGGATGACCTTCTTCGAAAGCATAGAAAACCACTTTTCAAAACTCTAAGTATGTACCTTTCGAAACCAATGATACCTTTCGATGGTATCAAAAAAGCATTCTTTAAAACATAGCTTCGAAACAACTAAAATACCCTTTCGAAAGCATTGGGTTTACTCTTTAAAAACATCATTTGGGTCAAAATGGTTATATACGTAAGTTTCTCTTTCGAAACCAACTAAAATTAATTAGGGAAAAAGTGATGGTGTCGCTACCATCTAGTCGAAAGCAAAGACCTTTAAAACTTAAAACTTCGAAGGACACAGTCGAAACCCCCTTTCGACTCCATCACCTTCGAAACCCTCACCCCCCCCCCCCTTCGAAAGCAATTAGGAAGCGGCTTAACTTAGGTAAAAGCGAAGTTAACCCTTCGAAGGCTATTGATGACTTCAATACCTCAAAAGGAAAATAGCGGCTAGGTTTCGACTAGGTCGGAACCATCCCTTTCGAAAAGCTCTTATTTAAAGAAAAAGGCACCCCTTCGAAAGCTAATACTTTAACATATTGTGACAATCTTCTTCGGAAGCTATTTATGAAATCCTTTTGAAAGCATATGTTTCAACTATGTCGAAGGCTTTAAGTAATACAAGGCAAAACTTTAACTTTTGAAATCACAGTTGGGTTTTAACCTCATTGGAAGCTTATCTTTCGACACCAAGGCTTCCGCCTACCTTCCAATCCACTACGTACCACTAGGCTATACCTTGTGTATTGGTTTCGACTATGAGGGTTTCGATTAAGTAGGTCTCGACTAAGATGGGGCAGAATAATTGCAGTCGAAAGGGGCAACTAATTGAGGCGGAACACTTTTTCTGAATTAAAGGCTGAAATGTTGCTTCTTTTAGTAATTGCTTTATATTAATTTGCCTATTTATAAACCATTGATTGGCAGCCATAAAACTTTTCAAATACTTTACATTTAAAACTACTGCACTTATATCAGATTTAAACCATAAAAATGTAATGTTTAAGCCTTTCCATATACCAAAACCAATTATTTCAGAAAAGTTCTTCTTTTTAAAATATTTTACTTTCCTTAGTAAATCAATTGGGAAAAATCGCCAAAAATTACAGAAATTCGATTTGATCATGTAATCAAACATATTAAAAATTTAGACCCAATTTCTTTCTGAAATATTCAAAATAAATTTTTAAACCCAATTACATCATATTTATCATCAAAAATTCATAATAAAATTTCCATAGCTTGGAAAATTCTGAAAATTAAAACCAGTCTCCAAAATCATGTTTTGCTTAACATAAAAATTTTCCATGGCATTTTAAAATCAATAACCCATGGTTTTGTCCCTAAAACCGTACGAATTTCATGTACAAATAAATTGTTTAAATCAAACAATTCATAAATTAAGCATATCATCATCCAATATATCATAGAAACCAAATAAATACTCAAATCCGAAATCATTGATTACAGAACCAACAAGAGATGGAATGAATTATTATCACCTTAGTTAAATTTGATAAGGAATTTGAGATTTGTTGTTGATTTATCCTACCTAGCTTTGATTCTTAGCTTTAGATTGGAATTTATCCTTTTTCCTCCTTGTTTATGGCCGGCTCTGTTTAGTTTTGACCTGCGTATGTGAATAATGAAAAATGGGATGTGAATGGGTAAGAATAAGATGTGTATAGCCATGTATAATAGAATGACTAATTACCAGTATGCCTACGTGTAAATTAATTATCTTATAAACTAATTTAAAGCCCATTAAAATTTTATTATTAAGCACGGCCCATTATATAATTTATTCAAATCTCAATCCACTTATCATCATTATTCTATTTAATTTAACTAATTAAATTTCCTGAATAATGTTATCAAAAATTTGGGATGTTACAGGCTCCCCCCTTAAAAAAATTCATCCTCGAAATTCAACAAGGACTAAATACTAAACATAGCAATCATCTGTAACAACTCCTAGCAACCATACTAGTCTAACTGACTAGCAACTGTCTATATAAATATAATATAGACATACCTTTAAAGAAGATCTGGATAAGTATCTCTAATCCTATCCTCTGTCTCCCAAGTACAGTCATTCTCATTGTCGCTCCATTGAACTTTCACCAACCTGACTGACTTGTTCCTTAATTTTTTTCTCATCTCTAGCTACAACCCGAACTGGTTGTCCAACAGTAGTCAAATTAGGTTCTATCACTAAGTCATCCAACCCTGTCGGAGGAATAGTAGTCTCTGGATCATGCACATACTTGCGAAGATGAGACATATGAAATACATTATGGACACCTGCCAAACTGCTAGGCAACTCTATTCTGTATGCTAGCTGTCCAATCCTCTCTATAATTTGGAATGGACCTACACATCTTGGGGCTAATTTCCTAACTTTACAAATCGTGTCACACTCTTCATTGGTGATACCTTAATGAAAACCTTATCTCCAACAGTGAATTCTAGGTCCTTACGCCTCTTATCTGCATAACTCTTCTGTCTGGATTGGGCTTCCTTTATCCTTCCTCGGATTAACTCAATCTTTTATGATGCCTCTCTAACCAAATCTAGACCTAAGACTAATCTGTCTCCAGTCTCCAACCAACATGCTGGTGATTTGCATGGTCTTCCATACAATGCTTCAAACGGCGCCATTCCTATATTTGTCTGATAACTATTATTATAGGAAAACTCAACCAAATGTAGGTGATCCTTCCAAGATCCACAAAAGTCAAATACACAAGCTCTCAAAAGATCCTCGAGTACTTTTTTGACTCTCTCTATCTACCCATCTATCTGAGGGTGATACACAATACTCAAATTAAGCTTGGTACCCATCACTTCATGTACACTCTTCCGGAATTCACTAGTAAACAAATCATCTCTGTCACTGATTATACTACTAGGAACTCCATGTAGTCTAACTACGTTCTTCAGGAAAAACTTAGCTAAAACAGGTGTCGTTCTAGTTGACTTAACTGGAATGAAATGGGCACTCTTGGTCAATCTGTCCACTGTAACTCATATACTTTCATTACCTCTATTTGACCTTGGCAACCCGTCTATAAAATCCATAGATATTGAATCCCATTTCAAAACTGGAATCTTCAAAGGCTGAAGTAACCCACTTGGTTTCTGATGTTCAGCTTTCACTTGTTAACAGTTTGCACACCGCCTAACCCACAAGCCAACATCCCTCTTCATACCTTCCCAATAGAAGCTCCTCTTTATATCCTGATACATCTTGGTTCCTCCAGGATGAATCGTAAACTAGGATCGAGGACATTCTCCAAGAATTTCCTTCCTCAAGTCCTCCACATTCGGAATACACAACAGTCCCTTTTTTCTTAGCCATCCTTTCTGGTCAAGGTTAAAATTCTTTAAATCATCGATCTCTGTTCCAACCTCTAATCTTCTGAACCTTTCAGCTAATACTGGATCCTCCTTCTACTTAGAAACAATTTTCTCAATCAATACTGGCTAAACTTCTAAACAAGATAATCTGGCGGAACTCTGACTAGAACTAGCAGTCGATCTTAACTGCACATCACAACTGACTAAGGCTTCTAAATCCTTCCACTCCACCAACATAGCTAACACCATATTCTGATGTTCCCTACGAAGAGCATCAGCCATCTATTAACTTTTCCTGGTGTATATTCTATACCAAAATCATACGCAGCCAAAAAATCCAACCACCTCTGTTGTCTCATATTCAACTCATTCTGAAAGAATAAATTCCGTAAAGACTTATGATTGGTATATGGTTGAAACCTCTCCCCTAGGAGATAATGTCTCCAAATCTTCAATGCGAAGATCACAGCTGCCAACTCCAAATCAAGAGTAGGGTATCTAACTTCATGCGGTATAAGCTGCCTAGATGCATAGGCAATGACCTTACCATTATGAATCAACACTGCTCCTCATCCAGTTCCACATGCATCACTATACACCACCAATCCTTAGTTCCGTCTAGAACTACTAACATGGGTGCATTGGTCAACAAATGTTTTAACTTAAGGAATGCTTCCTCACATTTGTCGGACCAAACAAATTTCACTTCCTTCCTGGTTAGCTTAGTTAAGGGTGCTGCTATCTGGGAGAAATCCTTAATGAATCTCCGATAGTAGCTAGCAAGTCCACCATCTCTGGTCTCTTCCCATTATTTATGGCTTCGATCTTATTTGGATCTACTAACAATCCTTCCTCTGAAACCATATGACTAAGAAATTTTACCTCTTTCTTCCAGAAATGACACTTAGTAAACTTCGCCTTTAGCTGATTCTGTCTCAGCGTCTCAAGAACCACTCTAAGATGAACTCCATGCTCTCTCTCATCCATAGAGTATACTAGAATGTCATCTATAAACACTAGTACAAACCTATCTAAGTACTCTCGGAAAACTCGGTTCATCGGATCTACGAAGAAAGCAGGTGCATTCGCCAATCCAAATGGCATCACCAACAACTCATATGAACCATATGTAGTTCGAAATGCTGTCAAAGGAATAATGTCCTCTGCCACTCTTAACTGATGGAACCCCATCGCTAAATCCAATTGGGAAAATATTGGCTCCATTCAATTGATCAAAGATCATCTATTCTTGGAAAAGGATACTTATTCTTGATCATCCTTTCGTTTAACTTATGATAGTCGATGCACATCCTCAACGACCCATCTGGTTTCTTTACAAACACCGCGGTCGTTCCCCAAGGTGAACTGCTTGGTCTAATAAAACTCCTTCCTTCTAGATCCATTAGCTGCACCTTCAATTACTTCATCTCAGGTGGTGTCATCCTGCTAGGTGGTCTACTTACAGGTTCAGCTCCTGGCACAAGATCTATTCTAAACTCCACAGCTCTTTTTAGGGGTAGTCCAGTGACTGGCTCAAAGACATCTACAAACTCTCTTGCTACCCGAACCTAACTAAACTCATTTACTACCTCCATAGCATTAACCAAAGCTGTAACAAAAGGGATTTTCGACCCTCGAAAATCGACATTTATACATCCACTGTATAAAATGCCGAGCAGTGGAATGCCAGAAATACCAGTTCATTAGAGGTGAAGAAGAAAGAGATAGAAGAAAAAAATAGAAACACAACACAAAATCTCACAATCGCAGCGGAACAAAATATAATATATAATAACAGATTTATACAAAAGAATCTGTAACAGTTTATATACTTAAAATCATCAGAGTACATCAATCAATACATCAAACTGGACAGTTATATAGTTGTCCTTACACAGTGGAATATAAGTCAAGTATGGAAAATACATCTGAAACTCCTCCAGCTAGTCTCCTGAGCTCCATAACATTTAACATGAATCTGTAATACTCGGTCTAACCCGAGCATTATAATAAAATAACACCCGAGTCAGTCTGGAAAATCAGCGTGAGAAAACACACTCAATTTTGAATTATTAATTTTTCTCCAAAATCCTTTGAAAACAAAGGTATCTCGTAAGACCACGTCACACATAAACACAATGGGTTTTTACCTTACGATAACCAAAACTATTTTTATCAAAATCATCTGATATTATAATAGTGTCTATAGACAGTAAATAGAAAATAGCTGAAATGTTTGCATCTCACATTTCAGCATAGTTGGGCACAATAAAAATTGTACGGCGCTTATCGGAGAATGTATTCCATCGAATGACTGGGCCACTGGGGTACCACCCACCACAGTACACTTCTAGAACCATGTACTGAGGACCACGCCGGGATCCCTGCTACACAAGACCGGCCTACCACTAACCTGGATAGACCAAATATGTTATCACCCCGGGTGTTCCCACCCTTACCATCGAGCGCTTCTTCTTTCATGTGTAACCATATATAAGATAAATAGGGTTTCTGAGGACATCTAGAAAGGCGATAACATACCCTACTTGGGTGCGACCCACTTAGCCTTGCTGCATCTCCCTTATTTTAGTCATTCTCGGTTGATGAGGCTCGAGGCTAAGCATTACCTTTCAAGAACACAATTTTACTTAGAATGCTCATCGTCCTCTAATGACGATGTTCTGATAGCATTCGTCCATACAAGTTGCCCTGGGTCTGGACAAACCAAATCACCGTCTTCATCATCTTCACGGTATTCATTCGTTGCATTCAAACAAGATCGAAGTGGTTTTCGGATAATTAAATCTGATCCCAGTATCTTCGAAACGATTAACGAAATTGGCCAATATTGATAGTCGGTTATTTAACTATCAATAACATCCAAAAGCAGTAATTTGGCCTTATTATAAATTTCCCCCAAAATATGTACTTTCAAAATATCTTCAAAAGATATATCAATTCCTTCCACATTTGAAACCATTTTCCAAATACTTAAACTCGTAACAGGATACTTCCAACATCTCAACACTTAGGAATATTTCCAAACTTCCATTTTTATACTTAGGAAAATATTACAAAACTTATTTTCCAAAATCTTTCAACATTAACGTTTCAGATAATTATTCTATAACTTATTCCAGAAATCTCCGGAGTCACAAATAAATTTGCACTCCTCAAAATCATATCCATTTTATAAGCCCTTATTTCGAATCTCGGGAGAATTTATAAAATAAAATTTTCAATTACTTTAAAACTCTATATATATATATAAAATAAGTATTTAAAAGATTAATAATTTATTTTTAGTTTTTTTTAAAATATGTTCAAGTAATTATTTAAAATTTTAAACACTTTTAAAACATTAATAACTCATTTTTAAATAAACATATAAATTTTCACAACTGATTTTAAAAGTTAGAATTTTCTAAAATAAATACTAATTATTTGAAAATCAACTTACCGAAGTATTTCAACTCAAACTAAACTAAAGTTTCATAGTTTAAATAATAAAAAAATTCCTCTCAAAAACAACTTACTTCTTGAAATTAAAAATATATTTTTAAAACCTCAGTAACCAATTCAACCTATAAATTCCTCTCGATTTCCACCACATCACTTCCATTTCGATTTCCTTAACCATTTTCACATCCAAAAATAGTAATCCCTTATTTTTTCTCTCTTCCTACTTCCATAATCTAATATAAATTCACCCTACGAATTTATATTCCCGATATATCATCCTGATATCAATTTTCTTCATTTGTAGACATCGATTAAAATTTTATAACTCCTTTGAGTTCAACTTGCTTATAAAAACAAATTTTATTTATAAAACTTCACTTTGATAATCCATTTTCTTATAAATCCCACTTATACATCAAATCTATTTTAGATATTTACTTTAACTCCCTTTTTACACTTCTTTAATATCACTTTATAAATTCTCTTATATAATTCATTTTTAAAAGTCTCCATTTACTAATTCACAATAGTTAAGTATAACCAACTCAATTTTTTTTTCTAATTCAATTTCTTTAAAATAACTCCAATTCCAGTATATATATTTTTATTTCAAATTCCCTTTAATTCCATAAATTTTAAAATACGTTTATAGGTTTTTTTTTTATTAAATTATCAAAATTCAGGCCAGTGCTACAATAGCATCCAATAATTCCAATCACTATAATAATCTAAAATAGATTATTCTACACAAATCATATATCACTATATAAATAAAATAAACAATAAATTTGAGGAATCCAGTTGGATCCCTCCAACTTATTTTCCCTGCATCCACAGATGTTAATACAACATAAAAATAATACCAATCCCACTTCAAGGGGGATATCACGATATATAGGGTCATCCGCTATTATGCAGGGCGCATAGGGTCTCATCCGCTATAATAAGCGGGAATATCACTCAAAAATATATATACTACTATATATATTATATAATCATTCAACAGATAATAATTTATAAAACAACCAAACAACCAATAATTTAAATTCAACATTTCTAAATTATTCCAGCAATCCAAATGAGTGAGATTTTACTCACCTTTGATTTTCACTTTGCCATTCGTTCCAACTCGTCTTGTTATCATGATTTTTAGACCTCGTATGGAAAATTTTAAGAATTAAATGAGTTAACATTTTCATTTTATTTTTTTCTTACTTACAATTTACACCTCTATTAAATTAAAATAAACAACCATATACATGCCTCTGCACTGTCGCACGCGTGTTCCCCGAGTGTCGCTCCTCACCACGCCTCCATCCTCAATCACGACTTCGACCACCACTATCGATCGATGCTGCCCCCCCTCAAATCGCGACTGACTGCACCATGCCCCATCACCGAAATCGAAATCGATCGATCGAAACCGCATCATCTAACTCGATCGATTGAAACCGCATCAGCCTCGATAACTCATCACGATTATCACCAATAAACTTCCAGGCCCCCAACGCCTCCATGCCGCCGCCTTCCGCCGCAAGCCTCCACGAGTGCGCATGATGCCTACTTTGCTGAACCCACAACAGCTCCTCGAACGCCCACCCTCGCCTTGAGCCGCGACCCAGCCTCGTTCGAAAATCAATGCCCAATACTCGATTCGCCGTCCCCACCAAGTGCCGTACCTCATCGTCGCCCTCCTCAAGACTTGATCGAACGCGATTCAATGCGTTCATTTATTTATTATTATATTTTTCGAACAAAATAGGTTTCGTTCATTTCTATTTTTTTCTTGAATTCATTGTCTTTTCTCTTTTTTTTCAAAAAAATTATGTCGGCCATTTCTTTTTTTCTGAATGATTTTCGTGATTTTGAAAGGAATGAGGGAGACCGATTTAAAAGATGAAAAGAGACGGCTTTGTACATGATGGGTAGCGTGATTTAGAAGGCAAGACGATTTGATTTGATTTCATTTTTATTTTATTATAAAATCTCGTTTTAGCAACTTGAAATTCCGATCTCCTATTGAGACGTGCCACTAGGCATTCATAATGTTATACCCTTATTCCGAACGCAATGGAAAAGGTTTCGAGCCCTAATTCGATCATATGAAGAAGATAGCTTTTTGAACTCAATTATTATATTGAATTTTCGATATAAATTTCAACACATTTCTATTCCGTAAGATCAAACGATAACTCCAAACGCTACGAAATTTAATATCCGATAATAATACACTATTATGGATCCAATGGAACAAGTTTCGTCGAATTCTGAGACTGTGACTCGGAAGGCTATTTTTAAATGTCAATTAAACAAGCTATTTTTAAAATTGAACAGATCACTTTTAAATTCAATTTTTAAAACTTATATTATCTTCATTGTTATCAATATGAATTTTATAAGCCTTTAAATTATTTTTATCGAGCTTAAAACTCAAGACACAAAAATTTAACCAATATTCAATTATAAAATTCAAAAATTAAATTATCCAATAAATCGCTACATTTAAATTCTGAATTTTTTCTACAAATAAACCCAAATTTTCCATATTCGAAATCAATCTATAATTCAAATTCAATATTTAAAATCATTTAAATATTCCAAATCAAACGTCGAAAAATCCGGGTCGTTACATTCCTCCTCCCTTAAAAGAATTTCATCGCCGAAATTGCTATGGCAGAAGAATGCTCTAAACCCATTAATTTATCCAAAAACCCACTTAGTTAAAACTCGATATTTACTTTTTTTAATCTTTCTGTTCCAACCAAAAAAATTAGTTTTCAATTCAAATTCCCAAAATCCTTTATCTCAATTCCAATTTGAAATCAATTTATCGTTAACAAGAATTTTCAAAAAAATTCAAAATTTTTCTAACACCCTAAATTTTCGAAATTTTTTGGCAGAGTCTCCTTTGTTCAGAGGACCTTTTGCAATATGACAAGAGAGATAAATATATATAAATCGACCCACATGGTCGGAAAATATATATATCAATATTTATATTTTGCAGTATTTAATCCAAAAACGTACCTTATTTTAGCATTTTAAGCAAGTGGCTTATTTATTTTGCAATTAGCGCGACCAAAGTCTAGCCAAACGGCCTCCAGGTACTTGTACTTACTCAATTTAAACATGTAAGTACCAAACATATGAAATTAATAACATTTTAATTATTTTAAATAGCTAAAACATGGATTCCACAAGCAATGCATACTAAACAATTATCCATAAGCAACTTTAAGGTTTCGATACTAATCCAATTTGCTTTCACTCGATTTTCATATCATACCATTCAATTTAAGTGATTTACAACTCACTTTACATGCATTCAATTTATTTTTAAACCAAACAAACTCATATTCATTCCAATTGATTTAAAAATCAATTTTATTCGCTTATATTAATTCATAGAATTTTATTTACTTCCGTTTACGCCAAACGATAATTTTCCCATGCAAATTTTGACGATATCTATTTAATATAATGTCCACTTAGTTTATAACTATTTTGAATTGATCCCAAATCAATTTATATTTAGCCCTATTCCATTTTTGATTGATTCTCAATCAATTTAATTTGCATTCCATTCAAATCCATCTTTTACTATACTCAAACCCATTTAATTTAGCTCGAAAACATTCCGGGCTATTTTATTTAATGGCCATTTCACAAACTTACTCGAAGCCAAGCTTCTATATTAACTTAAGCTAATTAATTTACTTAAATCTTTTCAACCAAACAACCAAAGTTCATTTCTTTTGCGACCAAATTCTATTTCCATTTTTGGATTAATTCTCATTCAATTAACTCCATCCCATTTTTCAAACTAATTCATCCAGTTCATCCACTTCACCCATTTCAAATTTTAATTCCATATTCAATTCCATTTTCGAATTTATTTAATTATTATCAAGGCCATTTCCAATTTATTTTTACTCAAATTGGATTTATTTGCAACTCAACCCTTTTCTATTTTAATCTGATTTAATTTTATTTTGGGTTTTCTACTCCACTTTTCAATTTTATTAGCCACACAACTTATTTTTCCACATTTCCATCAATTCTATACTCGAATATATTCACATTTTATTTTTAACTCGAGGCTATACATTTATTTCTAGCCTAAATATATTTTTATTCAATTCATTTCAATTTTTATAAGCCATTGAAGTTTATTTATTCCATTTGCTTTGCTTAAGTTTATTGTATCCAGTTAAAATTCATTTTCCCTTTACTCCAGTTAAAATTCATTTTCCAAAACTCAAATTCCATATTTTTCTTTCTATTTAGAATCATTTTCAATTTTTATAAGCTTATAACTTATTTCCTGATATTCTCAAACATCGTAATAAGGATTTAAAAATTCAAACACCCGGTTTTTATTTCAAATCATTTTGAAATCTCAATATTCCAAATCACGCTTTTTAAATTTTTAAACCAACCCTGGTTTTCATCCAAAACAAATTCCCTTCGGAATTTTCAAAACAAACTTGTTTTTCCTCAAAACAATCCAAAACAACAATCCTGGCAGCAATCCATCACTTAGAAACTCGAAAATGAACACTGATGATGTCGCGATCATCATCGGAATTATTTTCCAGCGACCGATGTGATTCCAGTGCTACATCCATTCAAAAATCCATTTAAAAACCTTTTTCTATTCAAAAATATCTCTAAATAATAATATTATTATTTATCTCAAAATACTTTGGAAACATTTCAAAAATCTCCGGAATTAAATTTTCAAACTCTGGTTTTTAATCAAGTCTTAGTTTTTAACCCAATTGTATAACCCATATTTATACAATGTCTATTTGGGTATATAAACTATTTATAATCTTGTTTTGATTATAATATTATCATCCAAACACTCCAATTATACTATCATAATTTCTAAAAATTATTTCCTTTTATATAAAAATATTATTTGGGTAAAATTATTTCATTTACCCGCTTCAAAACCATACTGTGTCGAATTACTCTATTCAATTGTTTAGAAACTCCTATCAACTTAGGGTGTCCCACTATTCGACAAGAATTTATATACCAATCAACAGATAAGTCAACACAATATAAAATAATTTTATATTCACTAACAAATACGTGCACATATCTATTAATACTCTCAAACTAATTCTAGAGTACTATTGACTCTATCTCTAATGAGTAATCCCCACCAGAGCCAAGGTTCTCACTTAACCTCGCTCTGATACCAAGTGTAACAAACGGGATTTTTGACCCTCGAAAATCGACATTTATACGTCCATTGTATAAAATGCCGAGCAGTCGAATGCCGGAAATACCAGTTCATTTGGGGTGAAGAAGATGGAGATAGAAGAAAAAAGTAGAAACACAACACAGAATCTCATAATCGCAGCGGAACAAAATACAATATATAATAATAGATTTATACAGAAGAATCTGTAACAGTTTATATACTTACAATCATCAGAGTACATCAATCAATACATCAAACTGGACAGTTATATAACTTGTCCTTACACAGCGGAATATAAGTCAAGTACGGAAAATACGTCTAAAACTCCTCCAGCTAGTTGCCTGAGCTCCATAGCATTTAACCTGAATCTGTAATACTTGGTCTTACCCGAGCATTATAATAAAATAATGCCCGAGTCAGTCTGGAAAATCAGCGTGAGAAAACACACTCAATTTTGAATTATTAATTTTTCTCCAAAATCCTTTAAAAACAAAGGTATCTCGTAAGACCACGTCACATATAAACACGACGGGTTTTTACCTTACGATAACCAAAACTATTTTAATCAAAATCATCTGATATTATAATAGTGTCTATAGAAAGTAAATAGAAAATAGCTGAAATGCTTGCATCTCACGTTTCAGCATAGTTGGGCACAATCAAAACGTACGGCGCATATTTGAGAATCGATTCCATCAAATGACTATGCCACTTGGGTACCACCCACCACAATACACTTTAGAACCATGTACCGAGGACCACGCTGGGATCCCCTACTACACAAGACCGGCCTACCCCTAACCTGGATAAATCGAATATATTATCACCCCGGGTGTTCCCACCCTTACCATCGAGCGCTTCTTCTTTCATGCGTACCCATATATAAGATAAATAGGGTTTCCAAGGACATCTAGAAAGGTGATAACATACCCTACTTAGGTGCGACCCACTTAGCCTTGCTACATCTCCCTTGTTTTAGTCATTCCCGGTTGATGAGCCTCGAGGCTAAGTGTTGCTTTTCAAGAACACAATTTTACTTAGAATGCTCATCGTCCTCCATTGACGATGTTTTGATAGCATTCGTCCATAAAAGTTGCCCTGAGTCTGGACAAACTGAATCACCGTCTTCATCATCTTCACTGTATTCATTCGTTGTGTTCAAACCGGATCGTAGTGGTTTTCAGATAATTAAATCTGAACCTGGTCTCTTTGAAACGATTAACGAAATTGGCCAATATTGATAGTCGGTTTTTTAACCATCAATAACATCCAAAAGCAGTCATCTGGCCTTATTATAAATTTTCCCTAAAATATGTACTTTCAAAATATCTTCAAAAGATATATCAATTCCTTCCACATTTGAAACCATTTTCCAAATACTTAAACCCGTAACGGGATACTTCCAACATCTCAACACTTAGGAATATTTCCAATCTTCCATTTTTATACTTAGGAAAATATTACAAAACTTATTTTCTAAAATCATTCAACATTAACGTTTCAGATAATTATTCTATAACTTATTCCAGAAATCTCCGGAGTCATAAATAAATTTGCACTCCTCAAAATTGTATCCATTTTATTAGCCCTTTTTTCGAATCTCGAGAGAATTTATAAAATAAAATTTTCAATTACTTTAAAACTCTATATATATATATATATGTAATACGTATTTAAAAGATTAATAATTTATTTATTTTTAGTTTTTTTAAAATATGTTCAAGTAATTATTTAAAATGTTAAACACTTTTAAAACATTAATAACTCATTTTTAAATAAACATATAAATTTTCACAGCTAGTTTTAAAAGTTAGAATTTTCTAAAATAAATACTAATTATTTGAAAATCTACTTACCGAAGTATTTCAACTCAAACTAAACTAAAATTTCATAGTTTAAATAATAACAAATTTCCTTTCAAAAACAACTTACTTCTTGAAATTAAAAATATTTTTTTTAAAACCTCAGTAACCAATTCAACCTATAAATTCCTCTCGATTTCCACCACATCACTTCCATTCTGATTTCCTTAACCATTTTCACTTCCAAAAATAGTAATCCCCTATTTTTTTCTCTTCCTCTTTCCATAATCTAATATAAATTCACCCTAGGAATTTATATTCCCGATATATCATCATGATATCAATTTTCTTCATTTGTAGATATCATTTAAAATTTTATAGCTCCTTTGAGTTCAACTTGCTTATAAATACAAATTTTATTTATAAAACTTCACTTTGATGATCCATTTTCTTATAAATCCCACTTATACTTCAAATCTATTTTAGATATTTACTTTATCTCCCTTTTTATACTTCTTTAATATCATTTTATAAATTCTCTTATATAATTCATTTTTAAAAGTCTCCATTTACTAATTCACAATAGTTAAGTATAACCAACTCAAATATATATTTTTTCTAATTCAATTTCTTTAAAATAACTCCAATTCCAGTATATATTTTTTTTTTCAAATTCCCTTTAATTCCATAAATTTTAAAATACATTTATATTTTTTTATACTAAATTATTAAAATTCAGACCAGTGCTACAATAGCATCTAATAATTCCAATCACTACTATAATCTAAAATAGATTATTCTACACAAATCATATATCACTATATATGAAAAATAAACAATAAATTTGAGGAATCCAATTGGATCTCTCCAACCTTTTTTCCCTACATCCACGGATGTTAATACAACATAAAAATAATAACAATCCCACTTCGAGGGGGATATCATGGTATAGGGTCGTCCGCTATTATGCGGGGCGCATAGGGTCTCATCCGCTATAATGTGCGGGAATATCACTCCAAAATATATATACTACTATATATATTATATAATCATTCAACAGATAATAATTTATAAAATCAACCAAACAACCAATAATTTAAATTCAACATTTCTAAATTATTCCAGCAATCCAAATAAGTGAGATTTTACTCACCTTTGATTTTCACTTTGCCATTCGTTCCAACTCGTCTTGTTATCACGATTTTTAGACCTCGTATGGAAAATTTTAAGAATTAAATGAGTTAACATTTTTATTTTATTTTTTCTTACTTACAATTTCCACCTCTATTAAATTAAAATAAATAACCATATACCTGCCTCTGCACTATCGCGCGCGTGTTCCCTGAGTGTCGCTCCTCACCACGCCTCCATCTTCAATCACGACTTCGACCACCACTATCGATCGACGCTGGCCCCCCAGATGGTGGCTGACTGTGCCGTTCCCCATCACCGAAATCGAAATCAATCGATCGAAACCGCATCACCGAACTCGATTGATTAAAACTGCATCAGCCTCGATAACTCATCACGACTATCACCAATAAACTTCCAGGCCGCTAATTCCTCCACGATGCCGCCTTCCACCGTGAACCTCCACGAGTGCGCCTGATGCCTACTTTGCCGAACCTACAGCAGTTCCTCGAACGCCAACCCTCGCCTTGTGTCGTGACCCAGCCTCGTTCGAAAATCAATGCCCAATACTCAATTCGCCGCCCCCACCAAGTGCCGCACCTCGTCGTCGCCCTCCTCCAGACTTAATCGAACGCGATACAATGCGTTCATTTATTTATTATTATATTTTTCGAATGAAATAGATTTCGTTCGTTTCTAAATATATTTTTTCGAGATTTCATTGTCTTTTCTCTTTATTTCAAAAAAATTATGATGGCCATTTCTTCTTTTTTCTGAATGATTTTCGTGATTTTGAAAGGAAAGAGGGAGACTGATTTAAAATATGAAAAGAGACGGCTTTGTACGTGATGGGTAGCGTGATTTAGAAGGAAAGACGATTTGATTTGATTTCGATTTTATTTTATTATAAAATAACTCGTTTTAGCAACTTGAAATTCCGATCTCCTATCGAAGCATGCCGCTAGGCATTCATAATGTTATACCCCTATTCGGAACGCAATGGAAAAGGTTTGAGTCCTAATTCGATCGTATGGAGAAGATAGATTTTTGAACTCAATTATTATATTGAATTTTCGATATAAATTTCAACGCGTTTCTATTCCGTACGATCAAACGATAACTCCAAATGATATGAAATTTAAAATCCGATAATAATACACTATTACGGATCCAATTGAACTAGTTTCGTCGAATTCCGAGACTGTGCCTCGGAAGACTATTTTTAAATGTCAATTTAAACAAGCTATTTTTAAAATTGATCATATCACTTTTAAATTCAATTTTTAAAACTTATATTATCTTCATTATTATCAATATGAATTTTATAAGCCTTTAAATTATTTTTATCGGGCTTAAAACACAAGACACAAAAATTTAACCAATATTCAATTATAAAATTCAAAAATTAAATTATCCAATAAATCGCTATATTTAAATTCTGAGTTTATTCTACAAATAAACCCAAATTTTCCATATTCGAAATCAATCTATAATTCAAATTCAATATTTAAAACCATTTAAATATTCCAAATCAAACGTCGAAAAATCTTGGTTGTTACAAAAGCACTACTATTCCGATCAGTATTCTCTACTGAGAATATCACTCGGTTATGACTATCAGGGTGTCTCAGTGATATCTCTCTATCCTAGAAAAATATTCTAGCCTCATACCTACCCAACCAATCCATACCCAAAATGATCCTGAAATCTATGAAATCAATAACATACAAACTGCATGCAAATTTATGACCCAATAAATCAAGTTTTAACTGGTCACATCTTAACCCTAGAGTTGCATATCCTTCTATTGGATTTGCAACCTTTAAGGAAGTAACTAGGTAGGTGGGTTCTAAACATAATTTATCAACCAAACACTGAGATATAAATGAATGTAATGCACCAATATCAAAAAATACTCTAACTGGAATACTCTAAATCAAAAGCATATCATCCATCATAGTCTTTCCTTTAAAATTGTGGTAGGCCTAGCTATTCCTATAGCAAAAACTTTTCCTTTGTCCTCCCTAACTAGCTGGACACTGATTCTTGTAATGCCCAACTTAATCACAATTAAAGCACTTCACATTCTTCTTATTTGTAGCTTTCTTCCCATTTCCTAACCAGCATTCATTAGCAAAGTGACCCTTCTTGTCACACTTATAGCAAACTACCTCAGCCTTTGACTTCTTAACAGTATCTTCCTTCTGGGCTCCTTTCTTTTTAAAGAACTTCATCTTCTTTCCCCAAGAACCCTGAGTTTCCACTGACTTCTCTTTAGCTAAATCAGCGAGTAACTCCACATGGTGAATGGCCATCTCCACGATTATATTACAAGGATCACGTACATGTGTCATGGTCATTCTAGCAAGCACGGGCCTCAATCCTTGAATGAACTTCTCATTGCTTTTGATGTCAGTATCTATAACAACATATCCATATCGGGAAAACTCTTCGAATTTAGTAGCATACTCGACTACTAACCTCTCTCCTTAAACTAAATCCATAAACTTCCTCATCAGCTCAGAGTTAGAAAACTCAGATACAAACTTCTGCTCAAATCCCGTTTTAAAATCAGCCCAAGTTAACTGCTCTTCCGGAACTCCGGCAGTGACTTTATTTCACCAATGTAGTGCTGACCCCTGCAACTGTCTTGAGGCCAACCTTCTTTTTAGCCCATCATTCAGACCCAAATCAATAAATATACGCTCACAATGCAACAACCAATTTTGAACCTCTATGGCACTCTTCATTCCCAAGAATGGCTTCCAACCCAAACTGGTGTAATATCTACTCAACAATGCAATATTCCCTACTGGAGCCACATGATTAGCTCCTTATGCATTTCCAGCAACACTAGCAGCAGCTCCACCTTGCATCAAACCAACAAAGAACTGATACATCGCCCCCATATCTATAGGAGGATTTCCAACACTCACATTGGCAATAGCATTGTGATTACTAGCATTAGCCTATCGACCTGGATTCCTCCTGGTAGTGGGTCGAGCATTTCCATTAGTTGTGGTGCTTCCTCCATCGAGATTTCCTCTTCTGTTTCCTACTTCCATATCTCCTTTCTCGTAAATCTGCATACGAGTCTTAGTAACAAACAAAAGAACGGTCTAAGAGAGCGGGGAATACGTACTTTTATATATAACTATATATAGAAAATACAAGTACGTTTCTATAATGTTAACCCAAACCCCTATCTTATTATCTGATTCATTGGATTATGATTGGAAAAATCTTTTAGGTTTAAGTTTCTTTTAAAGTTTCATAAACCTATGCTCTGATACCAACTTATAACATCCCTCTACTTGGAGGCCCAAAACTAATGGCTACGGATGTTGCAGTCATCCATAGATATTAATCCTTAGCGACCAAATACAACGACATTAGATACATTGATACACAGAAACACAAGAATATGGAAAAAAATTAAACAGCAAACAAATTCCAAATTCTAGTTCAAAATATTCCAAACTGATTACATAATCCCAATTCGTAGACCATGTTCAGATAACATATAATTATTACAAAATACGCCAAGAGATACATATGACGATGCCCCGTTGATAGATCAGAGTATATAAATAGGCAAGAAAACAATTTGCCTTTACAAACAAAACACATAGCGGAAATAAAATAACTCTAATAACAAGCTTGCCTCCTACACGTCCTCAGAAGCTTTATTCTTCTAAAAGAACACCTGGAAAGCTTAACTCTCAACCTACTCAAAATCAATTGAGTGCCCAAGAGTTTAAGGGGAAAACAAAAACTTCGAGTCAGACATAAAGCCTTGTATGAATAATAATTTACCATCTCAAACCATTTAGATATCGAGTGAGACCACGCCGCTTAGCGGAACGGGTTTTCCCCTCACTAGTATCCTAAAACATTTATAAAACCATATACTGTGTTCCTGCATCCACAATGGTTAAAACATAGTATTTCAAAAACTTTATGATGATACGCAAAACTAGTAAATCAAATCTAGAATACTCATCCCCATTCATTCTGACTATCTATCATAATTATAGTTTCTAGGATTACTATTAACCTGTTAAATGTTTATGGTCTATCTATCCAATATCATAGTTTTCATGGGATCACTAAGAACCTATTGGTAACTCCAATATCTTATCTCTTATCCTAGTTTTCATGGGCTAGCTAGGAACCTATTGACTGATTGTCAATATCTTAATCCGGATATAGTTTTCACATGCTAACTACAAACCTACTGGCCCCTGCTAGTATCAAATCATAGTTTTCATGGGCTGGCTATGAACCTATTGGCCCCTGCCAATATCATACGGTTTCATGGGCTTATTGTATACCTATTACCCCTACCAATATCTTTAATTAAGATTTTAACATCAGTTAAGTTATATTCACTACTGGGTCAACCTAACTGGTTATTCTGCCCTTTTTCCAAAATACAGTTATGGGTTAATAACAATGTGAATAATATTTCCAAAGTCTTTATTTATGCCATGGTTTTTCCTTTAAAAATGAGAATGGGTTATTTGTTTTGAAACTTTAGAACATCACTTTCAAAACCACTGGATGACCTCTTTCGAAAGCATTGAAAATCTCTTTTCAAAACTCTAAGTATGT
This sequence comes from Allium fistulosum, assembly GCA_030737815.1. Taxonomy (NCBI): domain Eukaryota; kingdom Viridiplantae; phylum Streptophyta; class Magnoliopsida; order Asparagales; family Amaryllidaceae; genus Allium; species Allium fistulosum. The sequence goes on from CM060904.1 coordinate 1,288,173,928, forward strand.
ACCTTTTGAAACCAATAATACCTTTCGATGGTATCAAGTAAGAATTCTTTAAAACATTGCTTCGAAACAACTAAAATAACCTTTCGAAAGCATTGGGTTTACTCCTTAAAAACATCATTTAGGTCAAAATGGTTATATACGAAAGTATCTCTTTCGAAACCAACTAAAATTAATTTGGAAAAAAGTGATGGTGTCCGGACCATCTAGTCAAAAGCAAAGACCTTTAAAAATTAAAACTTCAAAGGACAGAGTCGAAACCCCCTTTCGATTCCATCACCTTCGAAACCATCACTACCCTTTCGAAATTTATTAGGAAGCGGCTTAACTTAGGTAAAAGCAAAGATAACCCTTTGAAGGCCATTGACGACTTTAATAGCTCAGAAGGAAAATAGCGGCCAGGTTTCGACTAGGTCGGAACTATCCCCTTCAAAAAGTTCTTATTTAAAGGAAAAGGCACCCCTTCGACAGCTAATACTTTAACATAATGTGACAACCTTCTTCAGAAGCCATTTATGAAATCCTTTCGAAAGCGTATGTTTCGATTATGTCGAAGGCTTTAGGTAATACAAGGCAAGACTTTAACTTTTGAAATCAAAGTAGGGTTTTGACCCCATCGAAAGCTTATCTTTCGACACCAAGGCTTCCGCCTTCTGTAACGACCCGTATTTTTTGATAATTAAACATATTAAATTAAATAAGATTTTGAAATTTAATATTGTGAGAAATTAAAATTTATGATTTATTAATGAGAAAATAATTAAAATATAATTTAATAATGTTAATTTAATGTAATTGACAACTATTTTAATGTAATTGCAATCAATTGAAATTATTTTAAAGTTAATTTGGCTATAAATGTAAATAAGGAATTAAATCGGTAATTAATGGAATTAATGAAATTGAAATATTATAGTTAATATGATAAAAGATGATAATTGTAATATGAATGTGATAAAATGTAAACTAATGTTAATTATATTTATAAATTATTGGAGGATTGAATAATAAGAGTGTAAACCAAAATAAAGGAATTTAATTGAAATTAAAACATAATTAATTGGAATTTTATTACAATTGCAATTGAACTCTGAAATTAATGTAATGTTTAAATACTGGATTTAACATGGAAAATTTATTTTAAAAGATTATAAATTTATATGTAACCAAAAATGATAAAATAATTGTTAACTTTTGAATTTAAATTTAAAAGTGATTAAATTTATTTAATAATAATTTATTTAATTAACGTGAAAATTAGCCGTTTTGGCCACTTTCTTGGATTTCAACGAAACCAGTTTCACCGGATCCATAATAGTGAATTATTGTAGGATTTCATGTTTCGTAGTGATCGGACTTATCGTTTGATCGTGCGAGCTCGTAACGCGTAGAAATTGATTTAATGAATTCAATTAAAATAATTTGATTTTAAAAACTAACTTCTAAATACAATGGAATTAGGGTTTGAAACTAGTTCCATTGAGTTTAAAAATATCAAAAACCTATATTTTGATATTTGGGATGACCCACTTTCTTTTCGGAAACGAAACGGGCTTTTTAGGTCGTTGTTAGCGTTTCAACCCAAATTGATATGTCCATTCATTTCTTATCTATCTTTGTTCGTATAAATAGATTTTGTTTCTAACCCTAGCAGCCTCTATTTTCTAATTTCTATACGTACTACAAATATCTACTCCTTCCTTCTTTCCCAATGGTTGAAACCCTAATTCCCAAATTCAAAATCAAAATCAAATCGAAAAATTAAACTTCTCGAACTGTGTCATATTATATATCGTTGGAAAGCTCTCGATGAGCGCAATATACTGCTACAATTCATTTTTCAATTCGAATCGTGGTTCAACCAGAAGTTGGCAATCTTTCTCAGCCATCCATTTCTGGGGTTTTCGATCCAACAGTGGATTGTCGACCGTTTGACGATCGGGAAGCGGCCTTTGGAAGAGGATGGAGAGCAGTCGAGATTAGTGGTGTTCGTTTGTCGTAGTTTGGCTCGAGTTTGCCTGAAAGCAAGGATGTAGATGAACGGCGATGGATGTGCTCTGGCGAGCTGCAGTTTGTCGCGTGGGTATGGCCGAGGTCGACTCGGCCGAAGCTGCGCATTAGTAAGGTCTGATCTAGGCATGGAGGCCTTGGGCGGCGGCGACGACAAGAAGATGGTGGCGACTGAATGTAGTGGCTTGATCGTGAGATGTTTCAGGCGCGTGCTAGGGTTTTTTGGAGGTAGCAAGATTTACAATTTTACCCTTCCTTTTACTTTAATTTAAATTTAAAATTTCAAACTTCTAACGCTCATAACTTTTGATACGAGGTCGGATTCACGCATGATTTTCTTTGTTGTGATTGTATCAAAATTTTGGACATTATGGAACTGGTTTGGCTGAATTCCGAGAGTGTTAGATTTTTAGGCCTAATTTGGATTTTAATTCAACTAAAAATCAAAAGTGAGTGTATTAACCCACTCACAAAATACTAAACCATCTTATATTGGTTAAATTAGATTTATGATGTGATTAGCAAATTTATTGATTGTTGTTTGGTACTTTAAATGTCATTCAAATTTGATTTGAATTTATTTAATTGCCGTTTAATTTAATATTGAATTTAAATTGTTAATTAAATCTCTGATAATGATAACCAGTTAATTGTTGTGATTTATTGGCTGATTTGAATGATGATTGTGATGAATGCTTGATTGTTGACATTTTGGATGACTGGATATTATATTTATTTTATATGTTGTTATCACACTGCAAGTTCCCTTAGTTATTGTTAGGAAAATCACTATGGGTTGAAATGATACATACCCGAATGGGCTTATAGATTAGGGAAAAACCGTTATGGGTTGAAATGATAAACTCGAGCGATTTTATGAATTTTGAATTTTACTCGGGATTACGGGTTGAACTGATATATACCCATAAATTTAAATTTATTGCGGGTTGAAATGATATATATATCTGTATCACTTGGTCATAGGGTAGAAAATTATATAGGGATGCCGGATTGGCTAAATTAAATGATTTTGAAATCCTTAATTTTGAGTCCAGTTAAGTGATATTATGAAATAAAATTAGATTTATATGAACTGAATTATTTTCAAAATCCAAGCTTTTAAAATGTTGAAATTGAAATTGGTTTAAATGAATTGTTTAAAGAATTTAAATTGTAATCTTAAAGTTGGATTTTGAAATATAAATGAAATTTATCAAAATTGAGTTATTGTAAATGTTTGAATATTTAAACTTTGAAACCTATTGAATTTGAAGTGGTTAAATTTGTAGTTCAAACATGGATTTGAAATCGATATAGATTGAAATGGTTTTAATGAGAATTTGAATTCAAACCTTTAGCCTTTTGGATTGAAATTGTTGAACTAAGATTGATTTAAATTGAATTTTTGGAACTAAAGTTTATTTGAATTGATTTGTGAAATTGGGAGAAACAATTCTAATTTGAAACTATTTTCAATATAAACTCTTTTAATATACAAACTCTTTTTACATATAAACTATTTTTCTCATATAAACCATTTTAATATATATTAATAATTTTTCATACATTAACTATTTTAATCTATAACTTATTTTAATATATAAACTATTTTTAATATATAAAATATTTTAATCTATAACCTATTTTAATATATAAACTATTTTTAATATATAAACTATTTTAATCTATAACCTACTTTAATATATAAACTATTTTTAATTTCTAAACTATTTTAATCTATAGCCTATTTTTAATATATAAACTATTTTAATATATATATTATTTTAAATTTATAAACATCTTTTAATATATATTTTAATGTATAAACTATTTTTAATGTATAACTATTCCAATATATAAACTACTTTCATTATCCAAACTGTTTAAAGTTGGAACTTTTATGATTTAGATTTAATTGATTTAAATGCGAATATTTTGATATGATGGATTAACCTATTTTGTGGCAGTGATTTTGAAACGAACATGATTTAAAGTGAATAATGATTTCAAAAGTGAATATGATTTCGAAAAGGATATGATTTTGAAGTGAATATGATATTTTGATATCAATTATGAATCGGTTTTGAAAATGTAAAAGAACCAACCGGTGTGAAATAAGCGTTTGGTTGTTAAAGAGATCGGAATCTGATATTGTCATACTCTTTGCCAATACCGAAAACCACATTAACAATTGTACACGTGGTGCACGGGATGGGAATCTGAAATCATATGATTACAAAACCATAAAGAGATGAAATGAATTATTATCACCTTAGATTTAATCAGGAATTTGAGATTTTTTGTTGATTAATCCTTCCTAGCTTTGGTCCTTAGCTTTAGATTGGAATTTCTCTTTTTTTTTCCTCCTTGTTAATGACCGACTCTATTTAGTTTTGGTTTGTGTATGTGAATAATGAAAAATGGGACGTGAATGGGCAAGAATAAGATGTGTATAGCCGTTTATAATAGAATGGCTAATTACCATTATGCCCATGTGTAAATTAATTATCTTATAAACCAATTTAAAGTCCATTAAATTTTTATTATTAAGCATGGCCCATTACATAATTTATTCAAACCTCAATCCCCTTATCATCATTATTCTATTTAATTTATCTCATTAAATTTCTTGAATAATGTTATCAAAAATTTGGGATGTTACATATATACTAATGTTTTTATCAAGATATATATAGTATATAGTGCAGAATATTAGATAGGTATAGATTAAGAACAGTGTACAGTATCATGGGCAGATTCAAGAGGCTAATAAAGAGATTCAAGAGTTAGACATTGAGTACTCATGAGTATTGAAGAACTCAAGATTTTCCAAATAAGTTATAGAGTCATAGAATTTTTGCTAAAACCTTGATAGAACTTTTATGATCTCTCTCTCTCTTTATTTTTCATTTTCAAAAAAATTTCATTTTCAAATAAATAGGTTTTAAAGAGAATTCGTGTTTTCAAAATAATCTTTCAAAATAACCTTTAAATTATTTTTAACTTTTGATCTTATTATACCTTGAGAAATTATGTTTTTAAAGTGTTTTAAATTATACTTTTAATATTATACTTTGTTATAATTTTAGTTTTAAAGCTTTCTAAATATTTATAAGTATAATTGTTATAACTTTGATCTTAAATATATTCACTTATACTTTATTATTAATATTTAAAATTCTTTATATACTTAAATATTCTAAAAATAATTTTATAAAGTTTTCTTAAGTTTAATTATGATTAAATAAATTTAAAAAGTATTAAAATATTTTTAAAAACTTAAGATTTTCAAAACAATTTAAAATAAAGTGTTTTTCAAAATACAAGGGTATTTGTCGATATATCCTATACATGTATGTCAACATATAGACCAAAAATTTTAAAATTCAAATTTTGATTGGAAGTGTCTTTTCGTCGTATCTCTTCATGAATGGACATGACTGTTGTTTCTCTATAAATAGGGGTTAAACCAACGAATTTTTATTTACTTTTTTCTCATATTTTCTCTCCTCTTTTACTCTTGAATTCTAAAAGAAAATTTACTCAAAATATTCTCGAATTCAATTAGAATCAAATTCAAACTTTATTGATTTGATTATCTATTTATTGCTCTCTAATTGCTCTTATCTCTCTCACTCAAACAAGATCGAAGTATTATTCAAGAGGTTATATGATCATTTATATTCAAGATCGAAGAGCTAAGTCTGTAAAACTTTATCAAATCATACTGTTATACTTGTGGGTGTGATTGTAGCCCATGTAAATCAATTGGGTGTGCTTGTAGCCTGCGTAAATCAAGTGAGCCTACTCAGAGCTCAAAAAGTTTAGAGGTTGTTTCTCATTACCTTGAAATCGAGATTGTATTTGCATTGCTATTTGAAAAGAAATCTGTACAAGACTAGATGTAGGGTAACTCCGAACCAGTATAAAATACTGGTGTGTTCTTTCCTTTTTACGTTTACTGCTTTTATATTATCTACGTTTGAATCTATGATTGTTAATTGCATTGTTTTAACTATAATCTCAAGAGGATTCGAAATGAATTATAAAAATTAGAAAACACTATTCACCCTCATCTAGTGTTAAATTAGCCTTAAAATCCATATTTTGCAAACTTAAATTTGGTATCAGAGCATTGGTTTTGAAAGTATTCATAATTTTGATTTTTGAAAAGTTTTAATAGCTAACAACACTATTAGTAATATTGTTAGTAGCACTTTTAATCCACTTCTTAGTCATTCCTTTGTGGAAGGACAATTTACTGCTGGACCCCCACTTTTTAATGGTAATAATTACACATATTGGCTATGTAGGATGAAAATTTATTTACAGTCGATTGGTCTAGATGTTAGAAACATCACACAAAATGAGTACACTGAGCCTGAGACAAAATTTTCACCATGTACTACTGACCAAAAGACAGTTGCACAAAGTAACTCTAAAGCCATGAATATTTTGTTTTGTTCATTTGATAGAAATAAGTTTAATCGAGTGTCTATCTGTAAGTCTGCATTTGAAATATGGAGAAAATTGCAAGTTACACATGAGGGCAATAGTAAAGTCAAACGGGCCAAAATTTCTGTATTAACTAATCAGTTCCAATTATTTAAAATGAGTCCATTGAGTCAATTTCTGATATGTATAGTTGATTTCAAGATATAGTTCATTTACTAATTGCACTTGGTAAAAGTTTTTCTGAAGAGGATCAAGTTATAAAAATCCTCAATTCACTTACTCCTGAATGGGACCAAAAGTCTCTTGCAATTGAAAAGGCTAATGACATTAGCACTTTGAAAATTGAAGAGTTAATTCACAATTTAATGTCATTTGAAGCACAAATGTAGGGAACGAGAGAAAGCAAGGCAATAAAGAAGGAATCCATCGCTTTCAATGCCACAATAGATGAACTGGATTCAAGCAATGACGATGATGAGGAAATCGCCTTCATGACAAGAAATTTCAGAAAATTTCTATAGTACAGAAAGATGAATAATCTCAGGAGATAGGATAATAAAAATCTAGGAAGTGGAAATGGAAGTGGAAACGGAAGCGGAAATGGTGTTTGATGTTTTAACTGCGATGAACCTAGCCATATAAAAAGAAACTGTCCACATCCTAAGAAACCGAAAAACATACCAAATACTAATTCATCCAAAAAACGAAAAAGGGCTTATGTTGCAACATTAGAAGATTCAGGCACTTCCTCAAGTGATAACGAACCAGATACAGAGAATGATAATATGTGCTTCACGGCGATAATTAATGTGAAATCTGGAGAAACGGAACTAAAATAGGTACGCATTTAAATAATTTGTTTTTGAATGTTTATTGTTGATTGCTAGGAATAACCTATAGATTAATAATAATATTGGATAAATATTTTGTTTATATGTTTTAGTTATAATATATATATATATAATATTTTTTTAAGGTATATGTTAAATAATTATTATAATATAATCATATGAATAGATAAATAGGAATTATTTAATGAATTTTTTAAAAACTTTCGGCCTATATGTCGACATACCCAATATGTATATGTTGACATATGCAGACAGATTTTGAATTTCAATTTCAAATACAAAATTTGAATTTTCCTCCACATTTTCACCAACCCCTATATTCTGAAAAGATGTCTCTTAACCAAAGAACATGTCCTTTGATTCTCTATTTATTTACTCTATCTCCATCCATTCATTTCACTTTCATTTTCAAATTTCAAAAATTCATTAACTCTCTTATCTCTTCAAACTATTCTTCAAATGGCATCCTCAAGCAATACTCCATCAACCATCAGACTTTCTAAGAAAATAAAAGGCTTTCTTTTTCATGACAAAGAAACCATGCAAGCTTATATAGAGTATATGTCTTTCGAAAAAGTCTTTCCCGTAAGATTTGCTATTTTTGAAGATTTTCCTGCTTATGATCTTTTCAATTTTTGTTTGCAAAATGAAATTTTTGGTTTAATCGATGCTTCACAAAATTTTTTGGTTTGTTATCCAAATTTCGTAAAAAAAAATTATGAAAATTTGAAAGGAAAATTTTTATAATTGCTTTTATATCTCTGTATTATATATTATGTAGTACCTTAGCTAGGGAGAGATTTTTTTGTTAGATTTTTGTTGATGAAAAAGGAGAAGAAATATGTAAAATCTAGGCATAGATTAAGGGGGAGTTTTGTAACTCAGGGGAGTTATAACATATTTTATATACATAGTTGTCATCATCAAAAAGAGGGATATTGTTAGTACCTTAGGCATTCGTTTTGATGACAACAACCATATGACATTATATAAAATATATATGCTAATATTTTTATCATGATATATATGGTATATAGAGCAGGATATTAGATGTGTATTGATTAACAAGACTGTATTGTTTCAAGAGCAGATTCAATAGGGGGATATATGGATTCAAGAGTTAGAGATTAAAGACTTAAGAGTATTGAAGAACTCAAGATTTCGCAGATAAGTTATAGAGTCATAGATTTTTTTTTAAAACCCTGATAGCACTTCTTTGATCTCTCTCTATTTTTCTTTATTAATTAATTTTTAATTTCAAATATCTTAAAATTCAAAAATAGTTTTTACAAAGAATTCTTGTTTTCAAAATAATCTTTCAAAATAACCTTTAAATTATTTTTAACTTTTAATTTTATTATTCCTTGAGAAATTAAGTTTTCAAATTGTTTTAAAATATACTTTGAATGTTATACTTTGTTATAATTTTAGTTTTAAATCTTTCTAAATATTTATAAGTATATTATTTATAACTTTGATTTTAAATATATTCACTTATACTTTATTATTTATATTTAAAATCATTTATATACTTAAATATTCTAAAACTAATTTTATAAAGTCTTCTTAAGTTTTATTATGATTAAATGAATTTACAAAGCATTAAAATATTTTACAAAACTTAAGTTTTTCAAAACAATTTAAAATAAAGTGTTTTTCAAAATACATGTTTGTCGACATATAGACCAAAAACTTCAAAATTCAAATTTTGAGTGGAAGTGTTTTTTCGTCATATCTCTTTGCGAATGGACATGACCGTTGTTGCAATGACCTGTAATTTAATCACTATGAACCTGAATACTTAATATGTTTTTAAAAGATTAAATAATGGATTTTATAACTAAAATAGAATTTGGATAAAATGTCTCGAATTGGTTTTTAAAAATTGATGTAAAATGTTAGTTCAAAGACGGTTCGAGTTAAAAGGCGGTTAAGGGTACCAATTTATTTAAGAATAAGAAGACTATTATTTTCTTTGCCTGATAAACCAAATGAGAATGATTACTCTTAGAAATTAAGAAAAGAATTTGCCTAATAAAACAAGAAAGAATTATTAACCATGTTTAATAAAACAGAATAGAATAATTACTTGCCTAATAAAAAAATAATATAAAACAAAATAGCATAATGATTATTATATTCCATACGGATGGTTGCCATTGGACCAAAATATGGTTAAATCAGGTTAGGCAATGTAGATGGTTGCCATTGGACCAAAATATGGTCGGATCAGGTTATGCCATGCGGACGATTTCCATCGGACCAAAATCTGATCGAATCAGGTTAGGCTATAGGAATTACTAAAGTATCCTTCTCTTCACCTTAAGTACCCAAGTCCATATCTCATTTTGATCCATTCACAAACTAAAGAAAAGAACTAAATTTCATTATCAAAGATGAAGTATTCTAAGTCTCCAGCAAAACAAATAGGAAGTGAATATATTCCTTGCTTTCATAGTTTAGTGAATATAACTTATTCTATGAATATAATTTAATTACTTTATAGTGAGTGTAATCTTAATCTATTTCCATTGATTCATTTATATTTTAATAAATGTTGTGTTAACTATTGATTGCAAATTATTAATAATAATGGGTCTGTTATTATTCTTGTTTGGTTGTTTGGTTGTTTGCTTTGTGCTCGACCAGTTTATGAAAAATAACATTGACGTTTAGGTAAAGGGAACTTACACCATCTTTTAACTTAGGATTGGCATTTAGTGACTTTTTGGTTAAAAGTAAATAACACTCCTTTTAGCTATCTTATTTGATTAAGAGGTAGCTTCACCCCTCTTGGTCGTATTCTCCTTTAAAGATGATAGGTTTAAGTTATGATTTGAATGGAAGTTTTAAATCTTGGTTTAAAGTATTTTAAAGGAGCTTTGAAATTCATACAAGTGATTAAAATGGGTTATTTATGGAAAGTAAGTAGTCCTATACTTGGCACTAAAAGCCGATGAGTAGATTGATTCTCTATCTATGAGATCTAGAACCGAAGTATCTAGGCACGGCTAGGAGCAACCGGTGCCCTGACTTACCTGGCTTTGTTTTTTAGCAAAGGATAGAGAAAGTCGAGAATATCAAAAACGTGATGAGTGTAGGAGATTTGATTTCCATAAATGATCTTTATAATTATGATGGTATGGAAAACATTTGCCTTTTTGGTAGACAATTGTTTTTGACCCATTTAAGTACGCTTTTGAAATATGAAATCCTCTTAAATGTTTTGTGAATATACTTATATCGATGAGATAAGTATATGGATATTTTCCAAGCATTAAAAGTGTATAAGATTTAATTTTCATATACGATCGTTTTGTTATCCCCAATAGTTGAATCTTGACTATCGATTTTGATACCCTTCTTCGTTTTTTTTTTATTTCGTAGGTCTAAGATGATTTATTGCTCATTTAGAGCATTGATATTCTTTATTGGAAATGACTAAATAAAGAGCGAGTGAGGGCCAAGCTATATGGGGTTGCTCCCATTAGGGTATTGTCACATCTACTCTAGATTGGTTTTAGTTGTATATGCACAGAGATATGAAATACTTGGATACTCGGTAAGGTTGGCGGGGTCCGGCTTGGAGGTTTTCGAGAGCGATCGTAATTCTCAAGTATATTTTCTAGAAGCATACTTTTGGTAAAGGGGGCGCACCCTTCTAGTCATTGTTGGAAAAATTCCTTTTCCTTGTTTTTTATTCAAACCATTGGATTGATTCTTTCTTAATTGCATCGGGAAGCATCTTGCGCTCTTTGTGATGTTTAATTATTTGTGTCCATTCTTTTATGCTTGGATTTAACTCTTGTGAGGGGAAACTCATTTTGTGTTTTGCAGCATGGTCTCACAAGTTGTTTTGTGTGTTCCATTTTTTTATTTGGAGTTTATTCATACCGGACTTATTGTCTGACCTGAGTTATTTGTTTTCCCTAAACTCTCGGGTACTCATTTATATTTGAGTAGTCCAGAAGTGACATGTTTCTTTAGGCTCTTTTGAAGATGGTGGACGAGCAAGGAGACTCCTTATCTATCTAGCTATCTATTTCCGCTAATATGAGATGTTGGTTCTATAGATATATATTTTGTATTAGGAAGTGTAAAGGCAAGTCATTATAACTGCCTAGGCTGGTAGTAGTGCTTTTGTTGTAACTCTGATAACTCCATGTTGTAAAGTAACCTTATGTACTATCTTATAGTTATATTATATTTAATCATTCCATTGTGAGATTTCTGTTCTGTTCTTTTATTTTACCCTATGACAACTCGTCTTTCGGATGCTTGGGCAATGACACACGAATACCATGGATGTATTAAGTATCGTTCCCAGGGGTCAAAAAGGTGGGTCGTCACAGTTGGTATCTGAGCTTCAGTTGAGCGAACACTTTAGCCTGATTGGGGTACAACTCATTAGAGATAGGGTAAGTGGTACCCTAAAATAAGTTAATTTTGAGAGAGTGTTTTTGTAATTTTTTTTAATAATAATATTTATCCTCTAAAGTCTCATTTTAGATCCTTTGGTGTTGTTTCCATGAACCATTTTAATCCTATTTTTGTATTCTAAAGATACCTGTTGTTCAGGTAATAGAAAATGAATACAGAAGAGGAGGAAAGAGTGGATCTAGAACTAGCACAGCAATCAACGGCAAGGTACCAAGAAATGCTACTATGTCAACTATAGATCCGGTAGAGGAAAGCATAGTGCAAGTTCATCCACCATTGAACTTTGTGACTTTGTGTTAGAATTTTACCACTTTGGGAAGGAAACTGCTCTATAGGGATGAAAATATTCTCGGAGTGTAGATGTGGCTTCAATCTAGTGAAAGAATGTTTGGAAATCTTCGGTTGGAGGATGTAGAGAAATGGTTGTTGGCGTCATAACAACATCAAAAGTCGGCAATAGATTGGTGGGATTCAGTAACAGCTAATACTCTGGAGGAGGATTTTTCTTGGGCCAAATTCAAGGAAGTTTTTGAAGCACGGTTTATTCTAGAATCCAAAAGAACTCATTTGTTTAGAAGTTTCATTGACTTAAAGCAGGGTGATATGATGGTGTCATAGTATGAACATAGGTTCAATGCTTTGTCCCATTATAAACTTGGATTGATAGACACACCGCTCAAGAAAAATAAAATGTTTGTGAATGGGATGTGACCAAAGTTCCATCGTGAAATGACCAATCATCTTATGGGTAGATTCACCAACATTATTAGCATGACTTTGAGTTTTGAGGCTCTTGATATTAAGGAAGGAGTCCAGAAGGGTGTAGTACCAGCAGCACGTTCCAAGCCCTTATCAGTTACACAAGTTGAAGGCAAGCCAAACTTTAAGCGTATGTTTAAGGGAAAGAAGTGGGGTGCAGGGAAGAAACCCGAAGATGGGGCTCCAACACACAAGAAGCAGACAACTTGGCTAAAATTCTTTGTTTCAAATGCAACAAGATGGGCCACTTTGCAAATCATTGCCCAATTTCCACATGTTTTAATTGCGGCCAGCCAGGACACATGAACAATAAGTGCCCTTTTCCTAAGAATGGGTCTCAAGGATAAACTTTTACCATCGAAGAGATACCATCTACTTCTTCAGGTCAAAAAGGGAAGCAAGTGTTGCAAGGTACATTATACATCTATGGTATTCCTGTAAGGGTGTTATTTGATACAATGGCTTTCCATAGTTTTCTCTCTTATGATCTAATGAACAAACAAAACCTTAAATATGTTACCGTAAGTAATCCTCTTTGTATGCCAAACCCAATTGAAGATCCGACAAATCTTGACACTATGTGTCTAAATGTACCTATTTCTTGTCGAAATCGTCTTTTTCCTTTTGACTTGTTTGTTCTTGGGTTTACGGGTTTGGGAGTGTTGCTGGGAATGGATTGGTTATCTAAGTTTAAAGCTATCTTGGATTGTGGTAGAAGGCTCGTCAGAGTTAGTGATGCTGGAGATGTTGGTGTTAATATTAGTTGTAAAGAGCCTAAGAAGTTAATGAGCATTTTTCTATATTCACTCCAAGTGGCTAAAGCAGAGCTTGGAAATGTGTCGGTTGTTTGGGATTTCACCGATATTTTTGATGAGGTGCAAGGTTTACCTCCTCACCGTTAAGTGGAGTTCCATGTTGATTTGGTTCTAGGAACTAGACTTATTTTACAGCCCCTACGAAGGATGGCTTCAAAAGAGAAGAGGGAGTTAGAAAGGCAAACTGATGACTTATTGCCGAAGGGCTTGATCTGGTGTAGTATCTCAAGTTAGGGAACGCCAGTCGTCTTTGTTACAAATGCCGACGGTTCTCTAAGGTTATGCATAGAATATTGGGAGTTGAACAAAAGAACAATCAAGAATAAATATCCTTTGCCAAGGATAGACGATAAGTTTGACCAACTCCACGGCGCTTGATATTTTCTCAATTAGATATTGCTACCGATTTTCACCAATTAAGAGTGGCAAAGGAGACTGTTCTCGTAACATCTTTCCGGACTCCAAAAAAGTTCTACGAGTGGTTAGTTAGGCATTTTGGACTGACTAATGCACCCGCTTATTTTGTGGACTTTGAATCGAGTATTTCGATATATTCTTAAATAATATGTTCTGATGACATTCTTACCTATTCAAAGACTGAGAAGGAGGAAAAATATCATCTTCGTGACATACTCGATACCTTAAGAAGCTATTTGTTGAAGGCTAAGTTTTCTAAATTCCATTTTTGGAAATCCAAAGTTAGGTTTCAAGAGCATGTTATTTCGGGAGAAGGCATATCGGTGGACCTAGCTAAAGTTGTTGCGGTTCAAGACTGGATGAAGCCCAAAAGTGTGACGGAAGTTAGAAGTTTCTTGGGATTGGTGGGTTTTTACCGCAAGTTTATTAAGGACTTCTCATAAATTGCTTCTCATTTGACGAAATTAACAAAGAAAGATGTTAAGTTCGTTTGGATTTCTAAGTGTGATCAAACATTCAATGAATTGAAAGAGAAGTTGACTAGCACTCCTGTTTTAACCATTCTAGATGAAAGTGAAGGTTTAACCATGTATACAGATGCTTATAGAACAAGATTCGGAGTAGTTCTGATGCAACATGGGAGAATTATTGCCTATGCGAGTCGATAGCTAAACCGCATGAGAAAAATTACGCTACGCACGATTTGGAGCCTTTGGCTGTTGTCTTCACACTATAGATGTGGATGCATTACCTTTTGGGTGAAAGGTTCAAGTTATATAGGGACCACAAATCCTTAAAATATTTTTTTACCCAGAAAGATTTGAATTTGAGGCAGTAGAGATGGCTGGAGTTTCTCACTTCTTATGATCTTGGGGTTCTTTATACCCTTGGAAAAGCAAATGTCGTTGCTGATGCACTGAGTAGGAATGTAGCAATGGTTGCAAACCTAGAAGTTAAGCCTGTATTATTTGAGAGGAATGTATCCAGTCAAGAGGCAGATCCTATTTTGGCTCAACTTAAGAAGGATGTCAAAGAAGGTGTTGTTTCTAGCTTTGAGATTGATTTCAGGGGCATATTGAAAATGAGTGGGTGTATTTTTTTCCAGACTTTGGTGGAATTAAGCAAGAAGTGTTAGCTGAATGCCACTATTCAAAGTTATCTTTTCATCCATGAGTGACCAAGATGTTCAAGGATATGAAGAGGGTATTCTGGTGGAAGGGGATGAAGCGGGATATTTCAATCTTTGTGAGTCGTTGTGCAAACTGCCAGTAGAAGACAGCTGCACTGCTTCGTCCACTTGAGATCCCAAAGTGGAAGTGGGAGCAGATCTCTGTGGACTTTATTAATGGGCTTCCTAGGTTAAGAAGAGGTAACAATGGCATTTGGTTTATAGTCGATCGACTAACCAAGGGTGCCCATTTCATTCCTGTTAACCTGACTAGGACTGCTACGAGTCTGGTGAATTTGCATGTGAAGGAGATTATGAGACTCCATGGGATTCCTTGTAGTATTATAAGTGATTGAGGCCCAATATTTACTAGCTAGTTCTGGGTGGGACTGCGGACTGCTTTAGGGACTGAGCTAAGTCTGAGTACAACTTACCATCCCCAAACAGATGGGTAGATGGAGAGAGCGAACCGGATCTTGGAAGATTATTACAAGCATGCATTCTAGACTTTAGGTGTTCTTGGGAAGACCATTTACCCTTAGTTGAATTCACTTACAACAATAGCTATCGAGCAAGCATATGATTATTGAAATTTTGAGAGTTCAAAATTTTATAACTTGTTTTACGAATAAGTCAATATCGGAGTGGCGTAGTGGAAGCGTGGTAAAGGTTTTGTAAATAAGATTTTTATGTTTTATATATTAATTATTTTGAGTAAAATATGTATGTTAAATTCTTTACGTAGTTCTTTTTCGAGGACGAAAAGTTTGAGTGGGGGAGATTGTAACGGCCCGTATTTTTAACCATTTAATAATACTAAATTTTATATGATTATTGAATAAAAATGGTTGAAAAATAAAAATTTGTGTTTGTTTATGTTGTTTATTTAATATGAACTTGAATGAAATTTTGGAAATAACTAATTTCAAAGACTTAGGAAGTAACATGTATTGGAATGCAATTCAATATATTCATATGTATGTAAAATAGCAGGAATTGAATAATGAATATTGAATTATTTGGTTGGAAATAAAATATTTGATTTTACAACTAAAATTCGTTTAAATTCTAATATTGGAATTCATCGTAATTGAATTATCCAAGGGCTTTGTTTTATGAAGTGTAATCTTTGTATTTAGTGTAAGAACTTTTGTTGTTCTAGATTTGAACGAACAGTTTATTTAAGTAAATTTGTTTATGAATTGAAATGTAAGAGCATTGGTTGTATAAATTTTTAACAAACATTTTAATTTACAAAATGGTTTAAGATAAAATTGAATTTGGAATATTAAATTGATTTTGAATATTGAAAGATTAATTTTATAAGTTAAATAACTTATATTTCAAATATAGTGATTTATTTCACAATTTAATTGTTATATTTAATATTTGAAATTATTTAAATAATTGAATCCTGAATTTAATAAGAATAAAAATGATATCAAAAGTTGATTTAAATTCTATTTAAACAAGAATGAAGATTGTTAATTTTTAAAATCGAATCTATGGTGAATAAATTTATTTTTGAAAATTACTCGTTTTAATTAACGTGTAAAAATAGTCTTTTTGGGCACCGCTTCGGATTTCGTCAAAACCAGTTTCATCGGGTCCGTAATAGTAAATTATTATAGGATTTCAAGTCCCTTAGCGATCAGACTTATCATTTGGTCGTGAGAGCTTGAAACGCGTAGAAATCAATTAAATGAATTTAATTAAAATAATTTGTTTTGAAAATTTATCTTCTGAATATGATGGAATTGGTTCTCGATACATATCTACTGTGTTCAGAATAGGGGTATAACATATATAACGCCTGTCAGAACGTTTCGCTTGGAGTTCGGAAAATTTGTCGCGTGAATAGTGTTTTGTAATTGTCTATATAAGGCCCTCATTTGCAAAACTCTAGCCTTTATGTGACGACCGCCCATGACCCCCGCACTGAACATAGGAATAGTGCGCTGTAAAGTGTGCCAGGCAGCCATGGACGGTTGCCAAGGTTAAGTTAAAACAACAGAATCTATCGTATAACTCACAGCGCATGGATAAAAATACAATAGAAAGTATATATAGTGAAGCTTTACATAACAGATTCTCTATTAAACCTCATTATAGTTTGGTACAACATCTGAATAGTCAATACATCAAGCTTCACTACATATCACTCAGAGAATATACAAGCAGCGGAACATCCAGTACATATAGTAAGAAACTAATACGCAAGCCTCCAGCTCGTCTTCGTCATCAGCATCGTCGGTCACTAAGAACAGCACCTGTCACCTGCTACCTAGTCTGCCCATCCCAAAATGGATGAACAGCCCAAGGTAATAAGAGTTGAACATAAAACCTTGAGTCAGACAACAGTCTTAGTGAGCGGTAAATTAACTAACAACATACCAAAAGAGCATAAAGGTAAAAGGAATAGGAATCCAACCCTCCCACTCCACCTCTTTCTAAAGTGATAGCCCCCAGACACACTAAGCAGAAATAAACATAGCAAAGCAGACATTTAAAGTAAAGCAATTATCACTCGAGTCAAGGTCAACATTTTCCAAGTACAAACCCCCAAGGCCTAAACCAAGATCAGATAAGCACCCAGAAAACATTGCTCTTGAGACCGAATGACGATACAACCAAACATCCATGACTATGGCTATCACTGTTATCTTTGCTTCGATACCACCATTAATTGAATGACCGGCACATTCTTTCAGCCGTCCGTCAAGGGTTAATGGCAACCCCGGTTCTAGACAGAACTCCGCACGTCGTCGCAGCCCATGCCTAGGACTATCGAATCTGCCCAGAGTACTCGACTACAATCATAGTCTTTAGGGACTATCGAATCTGCCCAGCATACTCTTGCTTTGAGTCTGCTAGAACCTTCAACAACGATGAAATCTCAGCCTTCTAGTCATCCTCCTCGACGACTATTTCCATACTAGCTCAAGCGCCTCTCGAGCAAACCATTATCCTCAAACCCGAACCATTTCACCGAGTTATCAACATGCTTGGAATGATCCCGTCTGGATTAAACCAAGGCTATCTCATACCATGCCTCACTTCATCTCATCATAGCAAAGCCTCATCTCAACATCAACATCATCAAATCTATCCATATGAGCTTCATCATCCGCCACATATGCCACGAGCAGCTTTTCCAATTCAAGAGCCTTTCCCTTAGCTTTTGAATCATCTTCGACCAACTTGTCCAAATCAAATCATCAATCAACTAATTTATAACAATCAATCAAGTCAATCATTAATTCAAGTAATCAAGCATTCAAACATGATCTAATAAACAATTATAACAATAATGGCAATTTAGTAAATAAAGAGTCCAAAACTAACAAGCATGAAACATGAGCAATATCTCTACAACTTGATGAATGAACTTGCATAGATTAACATGTAGTAAAATGGATGTCAAATCATCATGAACAATGGATCTACGCTTAAGTTTATGTAAATGCATGGAAATCACTATTGTAACACCAAATCAAGCCATTAATCCGATATACTCCTTTGGATCCGTGTGAGAGATAACCACCACTCACCAAATCACCTAAACACCTTAAAAGCAACACACTTCAGATCTGGACAGCGAAGGATCTAACTCGATCTATCAAAGTTCCGCTTCAAACGATGAAATCTCTCCTCGAAGAATGTAGATCTTCAATCTAAGCTCTTGGATCTTCGATTTGATCTTCAATTTGGATGGAAGGAATCACAAGATTAAAGTGGAGAAGAGAATTGAAGAAGTGTAGAACTCGAGCTCTCAAAATAGCAGCACTTCGTCGCTTCAAAATCCGGATCCCAAAAAGTGAATAAATGGACGTGTATTTATAGGCTGAATCCTTAGGTCGTCCGCTCCTTAAGTCGTCCACGACTTAACAAACCCCACGACTTACGACTCAACAGTATTTCCGACCTAACGACCCAACAGTTTCTACGACTTAACCATCCCTTCGACCTATGACTTAACAAACCTTCCGACCTAGCACGTGCGCGACTTAACACATACACGCGACTCAACAACTCAACGACTCAACAACAATGCACGACTTAGTGACAACACAAGCACGCGACCTAATAACCCAAAGACCTAAGCCTTAACACTCATGCTCACAACCTAACGACTCAATGGGATACGACTTAGCACCTTTAGGTCGTCTAACGACCTAACTATTCACAGCATACAACATAGGTCGTCTACGACCTAACTAACATGCAAAGCGACTCAACGACATAACTTAACTTGACGACTTAACGTCCTTGCGACTTAACGACTCATCCAAGGTCGCGACCTAACAACTTAACTACTAGACTTAGGTCGCTCACGACCTAACTACAATACTCCTTAAGTCGCTCAAACGACTCAAAATCCCTAGGTCGTTAACTCGCTTACTCCAACACTGCTAATCCTTAAGCTGCTAACTACTAGGTCGTTCACTTCTAATACTAACTTCCATAGGTCGCTGTCCTTCCTTAAGTCGCCCCAATACTTAAGTCGTTCACTCGACCTAAGCCACCACACGACCTAACTTCTACACGACTTATCCCATAATCCTTAAGTCGTCAACTTCCTTAAGTCGCTCCACCGACCTAACTACTATATGACCTAAGCTCCGAACGACCTAACTCTAGACGTTCTAACAACAGTTTTACGATTTTTTTCGATCCGTTAAAAATACGGTTCGTTACACTTTATTTGCTAGCCGCCGTTCTTTTATATTTCGATGGCCGAAAATCTTCAATCTTCTCCCCTTGATATCTTCCAACCCGCTCAACGAAATCGAATGACTCCGAAAGCAAAGTTATAGAGCACGATGAGATCTACATTATGTACGGTTGGATCGAGCTATCGTCGGCCGAGGTGGCATCATTTGAGCTCCATTCATTGCTGCGTTTTGGGGTTCATCGTTCTTGATACGCGCGCTCGTGAGGCCAGGCGTGGCATGGAGGAGGGCGGCTCAGGGCGAGGTAGCGTGCGGCGGGGGATGGCTGGTCGCGGCATTCGGTGTTGGTAAGGTGGCAATCATTCGAGCGAAGTGGGAAAAAAAAATCGCGAGCTCGGCCTAGAACGCGTGAAGAGGGAGTGGAAGATTAGGTTTTGTTTTTAATTTTATTAATTATGTTAATTATATATTTTAATTATATCATTATGCTAATTAATTCGTAGCTTTCTCGTGCGAGGTCAGATTCGAGCGAAACAAGTCGTGCTGGAATCATATCGATGTCGTCTACGACATGGAATTGGATTGAAATTTATTTGATTCTGGAATATTTTCAGTTTCAAATAAAGGTGAGTGATTAAACTCATTCACGAAGTACTAAATTCCTACTGTTAGTTAAACCAATTAGTGCAGTGATAAATTTAAGTTGATTGTGATCTAAAAATTTAATTGACTTAAAATTTAATTTATTGAATTTGAATTGACTGAATTTGGATCGACATTTAAATTTGACCGTAAAATTGACAATAGGAATTTATAGTAAATCTGATAGTTAAATTTGTGACATTGGATGTGACATTTAAACTAATAGTTAAATTGACATTTAATTTGATATTTAATTCGATGTTGATAATTGAAATTTCATATCACTTTTAAACATCCGACGTTGATAGTTATCGATTGTTGGGGTATGGATGAATTGGTTGCTTTGGATGTTGGTTGATATTGCAATGGATGAATTGGTTGCTTTGGATGTTGGTTGATAATGCAATGGATGATATTTCTGATTGGCTGTTATGTTGTTAATGATTTCAATATATCCATATTATCACCATGTTATTATCACTATTGATATGATTGATCGTCTGTATATTGAATTTGGGTATGGAACTTTGGACATCCTATTTGATATGTGAATTATTGGTTGTATTATTGACTACTTTTGCACAAATGTTATTGTTGTGATTTTATCGCTGTTTGGAGAAATTGGAGATTTGATAAATTGAATTTTAAACTCTGAAAAGTTTTGAAATTTAACTTTGGAAATTTATATATTATAAAGAATTAATTTTGTAAATTGGGTTAAATCGAATTTTTGAAAATAAATTTGAAGTCCATTTATAAATTTAAATTTCTAAATTCTATAATAATATATATATTTCTAAAATGGGGTAAATGACATGTAATATTTTCTATAACTTTATATAGTACAACAAAGTATATCGTAAAGATATCTGGGACTTGGAAATTTAACAAATTGATGATTTTGGTATTTTATACATAAACTGGAATTGTTGACATTTTAGAAATTTGTAAAGTAACGTGAAACCTTTTGAAACTGAAATCAGCTATTTGAGTAATGATTGATAAAAAAACCTTTGTATTGGTTTCAGCAATTGAAATAAAATCTGATTTAAACATTTAAGTTCTTTAAACTGTAAAGTTTATTAAATTAATTTGAAGTTGATAAATTACTGAAACCCTTGAATAGAAGTTTTGAAACTGTGAAACTTTTCATGTGAAATTTCAAAGTAAAAGAATGAAGTTATTTACAACTATATTTCACCTGATTTTAATTTGACTTACAAAAGGAGTTTTAGTCATGACTCGAGTGCTTTGTCTTTTCATTACGCTCAGATTAGACCGAGTTTTACTGTTGTCAAAGACAATTATTTCGAAGGACGAAGACGAAGATTTGGTATATCATATTTACTAGTATTTATTCCGCTGCATTATTTCATTTCGTCTATTAAGATTGTATAACTCTGATAATATTGTATAGCTTTGATTTATGTTGTAAATTGAATTGAGTATATATTGTTAAACATCTTCATGAACTGTTTATGTGATTATTGTATTTTATCGTTCCGCTGCGAGATTCTATTGTTTTTTTTATATTTAAAATAAACCCATTGATAGTCTATCTTTTAAACGGTTAGAATTGGACATGTGTGTTTTATTGTCGACTTAAACTGTAACGCCCCACCTCTATACCCACATTAGCAAAGAGTATTATTAGATAATACCGTCTACTAATACGGAGAATAAGGCTGGATAGGAGCGACCATCTATAGTTTTTCCTTAACTATCTACTGAATACATCGACAATTACCATATCAAACGAATCGACATATCCTATAAATACTTAATTCAAAACCATAGGTGGCTGGAGGATCTATCAGAACAAAATGTAACAACTCAATGTAATATACATCACAGAACAGTAGATCATCATATACACATATACTGATACATAACAGAGTATACAAAATGATACATGTCAAGTGGTATAGCAAACCACAATATACAGACGAGTTCACAAGAATACATATCAGAGTTACAACAGATAAGGACTACATAAAAGCTATAACAAAAAGAAGCTAGTGGAATAGTCCATGCGGAAGCAAAAGAGGCTAAGTCCAAAAGCACCTAACTTGAAACATCTCGGTCTGACCCGAGTATAAAATACACGGGTCAGTCTAGCTAAACAAATCAGTTAGATAAACTGAACAACAATAAACCTGCAAGGCTACAAAGTATAACAAATATCTCTAAAAGGAGATAACACAATTATCTAACAAAAGATGAACATAACAAAACAAGCCTCATGTCATCGGCATCTCAAATAAACAAAGGATATCATATCCCAAATCAAGCCAAAAGGCAAATAACAAATACTAATAAAGGTATACAAGTTCCACTAGATGATCGCTACATATCATGCGGCTCAAAAAGACCAACACCGAAGGGCGATACCTAGGGAATATACGTATCAATGAAAACAACAAAAGATTGCTCGAGCTCAGTACTGTATAAACAAGGATCCATGAGCCCGAAGGCTCCAAACCCAAATATCACCCATGCGGCTCATAAAGACCAACATCGGAAGCGATACTATAGGGCAACAAACCCGAAGGCACACACCCGAAGGTACAAACCCGAAGGCCACATACCCGAAGGCAACATACCCGAAGGCAACAAACCCCGAAGGCTTAACCCGAAGGCAATAAACCCCGAAGGCAACAAACCGTAGTGGCGAAGGTCCGGAGGCCCAGTACTGGACACCACTAACTAGCGGAATGTGTCATAACTATCGAAAAGGAACCCGAAAAGTGTTAACGTATGTTCCATAACCACTCGTTCGCACTAAACAGTTTACTATCCATTAGCCAATTTCACACTCAAAGCATTACAAAGTTTACCTCATGTCATCGGTAAACCAGACACAAAGGTCAAAACGATCAATCGAATAGGTTGGGGACTAATCGGAAAGGTGAACGCGCGGATTCATGGTCCGTGTTTTACCTAACCATTTAATCTCCTTTCCACTTCGTTCGAAGTGCAAAATCGTGTGTGTTTAAATAGAAATTTATAAAGCGGAGAAGGGAGCTTTTAATACGATTTAGAGGGATTATTTATAAAACTCGTGAATGAAGTCAAAAGTATGTTATCAAAGCCAAAGATGCAATAACAAACATTAAAAACCAACTTGCATCGATAAGATTTGGAAAACCGATCAAAACGAACAAAAATAGGCAAAACAGGGAAAACAGGAGCAGGTCGGTCGGCCGGCTACAGGGCTCGGTCGACCGGACACTGTTCTGAAAAATTCTCGGGAAGCAGGTCGGTTGACCGGACTTCCTGGGTCGGTCAGCCGGAGCCCAGATTCCTGCACTCCCAAAACAGAGGCAGGGAAGTGCTCAGGTAGCAGGTCGGTCGACCGGACCCTGCGTTCGGTCGGCCGGAGCCTGTTTTCCAGCACTTCTTGCCCTATCAAGTGAATTCCAATTCTTTCCAAACCAAAAGCAATAGCACATGAATATTTGTTAGGAATTCATACCCAACATCAATGATAGATATACACATAGATGTTAGATAAAAATCTCACCTTTTTACCCAAAACAAAGAAGAAGAGGCTCAATTGCAAAGAGAAGATCAACCACTCACTACTTCAACTCAACAAGCTTCAATCTAAGATCAAAACAAGTATTTCCTAAGTTAGGGTTAGGAAACTTTCTGGAATTGAAGGAGAAAGAGTTGGAGAAGATGAAGAGGAGGCTTACCAATGGCTTCTATTCGATTTTGGAGCAAGGATTCGAGTTTGCAAGGAGAAACTAGGGCTTGGAATATCTAATTCCTCTTCCTTTCCACCATTTTCAGCTTTAGCTTGAGAAAAGAAATGAAATGAAGATGGAATGAAGAGAAGGAGCTGAGTTAGGGGGGTTAAGTGGGGTTAAGGGCTGAACCCAAACCCAAGTCCAAAGTGAAAAAGGGTCAAAACTCCACAAACTCTAAACATATCGAAGCTTATACTCAAAAAGATCGCAAACGACATTTTGAACTCAATGGAAGTGGTTTCGAGCTCCAATTCGACCGTTTGCAAAAAGTAGCTTTTCGGACTATAATCCGACAAACGACATTATATTTAAATAAAATATTTAAATATACAACCGATAAATATGCGGGTTGTTACAGACTCCCCTCCTTAAGAAATTGCGTCCTCGCAATTCTTAAGAAGAAAATAAAGAGTAACAACCATAAAAGCATACCAACACAAAAGAATATCAGAAATAAAAAGTTCACCATGAAGAGCACGAAAGGATAAGCCCGAACTTGGTTGCTCAGAGAATTCTCTAGATTCCTAAGCTCAAATAATTCGGAACACCGACGTAATACAAATGGTACGTCAAATGAACCGTAGCTCAATGAAACAAAGTACAACAAAACGTCCGATGAACTTGGTAAAAAGATCATTCCATTCGGACTTCAACAAAGAAATACCCACTTTTTGCTTCCAACAAAGGGCATTGGCAACACGACTTCCCTCTTCCGGGAGTATACAAAGAATATCAAGGTCATAAGATACAAGGAACTCGAGCAGCTCCTTATGAGAAATAAATATTCCAAAGGTTTATGATTGAGGTGGAGAATAAATTTCTCCGCCAAAACAAACGATGATGCCAAACTCTAAAAGCGACAACAATAGCCGCAAGCACTAGATCATGAGTGGCATATCTAGTCTCGATAGGCTATAACTATTTAGAAGAATAAATGATAGCACGTTCTCTTTTGCAAGTGAACGGCATCCAAACCAATACGATTTAGCATTGGTACAAAAGATAGAATCTTGGTTCCCTACGGGAATAACAAGAATAGGAATATTGGAAAGAAAGAGTTCTTTTAAAATAATCTTCTTTCCCAAAAAGCTAAGACTTTCAAAATTAAAATTACCTTTATGTAATTATCTTTTCAGAAAAACTTTTATTTTACAATTCAATTTACTGTGTCTGATTGTCTCATCAAAGCGTTTAGGAAATTCCTATCGATAACGTTGATCAAGCGCATCGACCAGAATTCTTAAAGCACTCAATGGGCAATACAATCACAAAATCATCTTTTAGATAATAAACATGTTTCTTAAAAACTTTTAAGAATATCCTTTGTTCTTTTAAAGATCAAAAATCCAATTGTACTCATAAATAAATCTTATGAAAAAGATTTGCAAAATTTTAAATTACTATTTTCTATCCAAAACCAATAAATACAAAAATGGAATCATCGAGATATTCACAGAATACTCGATTCATAAAATAGATGAAATGAGCTAGACAAACTGAACGACATAACAAATCATTCATAAGAATCACAACGAGTGCGAAATGCGGTAAGTGGAGTGCTAACTTCCGCAACTCATTGCCAAATCAAAACCAGTGTCAAGGTCGAGCTGAAAAGACCTTAATACCACACAAAAGATTGCTTAGGTGATAATCCTAAGACAAGACCAAAAATACTGGAAAATTCTCAAACTGCACGACATATAAACGCCAACCGGATATGAGCCACTGGATTGCCCAGCATCCGAACGTCGTCCTCTGCCTCTTCCAGCCATAAGCTGAAAGTTAAAGAAGGTAAAGATTAACCACAAGGTAGATATTTCAATACGGAATACTACGGAATAAAAATACATTCCTAGACGTATCCCCCTAATCCTATCTACCCCAAAAGCACGGAAGGAATAAAAGCATGATGATTCAAAGATTTGTAACACTTAGTACACTTTGATGTACCGTAATATGTGCTTCTGTTCTGTGTTTATCATATTTTGTTCTGAACTCAGCTCTGATACCAAGCTGTAACGCCCCACCTCTATACCCACATTAGCAAAGAGTATTATTAGATAATACAGTCTACTAATACGGAGAATAAGGCTGGATAGGAGCGACCATCTATAGTTTTTCCTTAACTATCTACTGAATACATCGACAATTACCATATCAAACGAATCGACATATCCAATAAATACTTAATTCAAAACCATAGGTGGCTGGAGGATCTATCAGAACAAAATGTAACAACTCAATGTAATATACATCACAAAAAAGTAGATCATCATATACACATATACTGATACATAACAGAGTATACAAAATGATACATGTCAAGTGGTATAACAAACCACAATTTACAGACGAGTTCACAAGAATACATATCAGAGTTACAACAGATAAGGACTACATAAAAGCTATAACAAAAGGAAGCTAGCGGAATAGTCCATGCGGAAGCAAAAGAGGCTAAGTCCAAAAGCACCTAACCTGAAACATCTCGGTCTGACCCGAGTATAAAATACACGGGTCAGTCTAGCTAAACAAATCAGTTAGATAAACTGAACAACAATAAACCTGCAAGGCTACAAAGTATAACAAATATCTCTAAAAGGAGATAACACAATTATCTAACAAAAGATGAACATAACAAAACAAGCCTCATGTCATCGGCATCTCAAATAAACAAAGGATATCATATCCCAAATCAAGCCAAAAGGCAAATAACAAATACTAATAAAGGTATACAAGTTCCACTAGATGATCGCTACATATCATGCGGCTCAAAAAGACCAACACCGAAGGGCGATACCTAGGGAATATACGTATCAATGAAAACAACAAAAGATTGCTCGAGCTCAGTACTGTATAAACAAGGATCCATGAGCCCGAAGGCTCCAAACCCAAATATCACCCATGCGGCTCATAAAGACCAACATCGGAAGCGATACTATAGGGCAACAAACCCGAAGGCACACACCCGAAGGTACAAACCCGAAGGCCACATACCCGAAGGCAACATACCCGAAGGCAACAAACCCCGAAGGCTTAACCCGAAGGCAATAAACCCCGAAGGCAACAATCCATAGTGGCGAAGGTCCGGAGGCCCAGTACTAGACACCACTAACTGGCGGAATGTGTCATAACTCTCGAAAAGGAACCCGAAAAGTGTTAACGTATGTCCCATAACCACTCGTTCGCACAAAACGGTTTACTATCCATTAGCCAATTTCACACTCAAAGCATTACAAAGTTTACCTCATGTCATCGGTAAACCAGATACAAAGGTCAAAACGATCAATCGAATAGGTTGGGGACTAATCGGAAAGGTGAACGCGCGGATTCATGGTCCGTGTTTTACCTAACCATTTAATCTCCTTTCCACTTCGTTCGAAGTGCAAAATCGTGTGTGTTTAAATAGAAATTTATAAAGCGGAGAAGGGAGCTTTTAATACGATTTAGAGGGATTATTTATAAAACTCGTGAATGAAGTCAAAAGTATGTTATCAAAGCCAAAGATGCAATAACAAACATTAAAAACCAACTTGCATCGATAAGATTTGGAAAACCGATCAAAACGAACAAAAATAGGCAAAACAGGGAAAACAGGAGCAGGTCGGTCGGCCGGCTACAGGGCTCGGTCGACCGGACACTGTTCTGAAAAATTCTCGGGAAGCAGGTCGGTTGACCGGACTTCCTGGGTCGGTCAGCCGGAGCCCAGATTCCTGCACTCCCAAAACAGAGGCAGGGAAGTGCTCAGGTAGCAGGTCGGTCGACCGGACCCTGCGTTCGGTCGGCCGGAGCCTGTTTTCCAGCACTTCTTGCCCTATCAAGTGAATTCCAATTCTTTCCAAACCAAAAGCAATAGCACATGAATATTTGTTAGGAATTCATACCCAACATCAATGATAGATATACACATAGATGTGAGATAAAAATCTCACCTTTTTACCCAAAACAAAGAAGAAGAGGCTCAATTGCAAAGAGAAGATCAACCACTCACTACTTCAACTCAACAAGCTTCAATCTAAGATCAAAACAAGTATTTCCTAAGTTAGGGTTAGGAAACTTTCTGGAATTGAAGGAGAAAGAGTTGGAGAAGATGAAGAGGAGGCTTACCAATGGCTTCTATTCGATTTTGGAGCAAGGATTCGAGTTTGCAAGGAGAAACTAGGGCTTGGAATATCTAATTCCTCTTCCTTTCCACCATTTTCAGCTTTAGCTTGAGAAAAGAAATGAAATGAAGATGGAATGAAGAGAAGGAGCTGAGTTAGGGGGGTTAAGTGGGGTTAAGGGCTGAACCCAAACCCAAGTCCAAAGTGAAAAAGGGTCAAAACTCCACAAACTCTAAACATATCGAAGCTTATACTCAAAAAGATCGCAAACGACATTTTGAACTCAATGGAAGTGGTTTCGAGCTCCAATTCGACCGTTTGCAAAAAGTAGTTTTTCGGACTATAATGCGACAAACGACATT
Source organism: Allium fistulosum (assembly GCA_030737815.1). Lineage (NCBI taxonomy): Eukaryota > Viridiplantae > Streptophyta > Magnoliopsida > Asparagales > Amaryllidaceae > Allium > Allium fistulosum. The sequence continues at coordinate 1,288,202,369 of CM060904.1, forward strand.
ATATTTAAATAAAATATTTAAATATACAACCGATAAATATGCGGGTTGTTACATAAACTTTCCAAAAAGATGGGTTGTCACATATACAAATTGCAGTTGTGAATAAATTGTGATTGAAAGATAGAGTGGGAATGTGGCATCAAGAGCTGAAAAATGTTTTATTAACACGGTGTTTTATAACTGCATCAAAATATTTGTTTAGTGGTGTTGGAAAATAATTACATGAGGTATGATATAAACAATCTTAGAGGCATTGTAAGTGATTGATATCATTAAAAGTCATACATACTATTTACAATTTTGGAGACATCCTAGTTGGTTGATGTTGTTAAAACTTGTACATACGAACATTAACTAAATAGCTCACTGTAAATTGGATGAAAGTTAAAATGGTTATAGTATAACCAGCGCAGAGAATCAGAAGATATGTATTAAAGTACCAAATTCTGGCCGAGATAACAAAATATATTAAAGCTAAAGTGATGCAATCTGATATTAATAGCAAATGTAATGTCCTTGATAAGCTCATATTCAGGCATTATGCCAAACAATTTATGATTTTCAAACATGTATCATTCTCGCCTGAGTTAAAACTCATAAGTTACATATTTTATGACATCATGGCAAGTGATAAGAAACCTTCTTCATAAGTGCTATTCCAATCTTATAAAAGATGGCGTATAATGTTTCCTCAAAATAAGATATAACGTTCAAACTGTAATCAACAAATAAAAGTATAAAGTGCACAATTGGTTCGTAAATTCCATGAGTCAAAATGTATCGATGTCATGAAAGGTATAAAAGGAAAGGAAAACTAATATAGCTCATAGACGATCGACCAAATACCGGAAAAACCATTCATGGGCGGTTAATATTTCAAGTAAATGTGATTTTATATTCATTTCATGGTTCAAAATTCCGGCGGAATTCCGGTTATTCCGGTGATTCCGTTCCGGTTCCGGTCTAAACCGGAACGAAATCCGATTAAAATTCCGGTTCCGGTCAATATTCCGGATTTTTCTTTCAAATATTGAAAAAAGTAGTAAAAAATAGCAGAAAATAAAAAACACAATAAACATATAAAAAATTAAAAATGAAAACGAATTTAATAAGATTACAAATACATTGACAAGAAAAGAATTGATATACTTTTGTTAATTTACACAATAACCATAATAAAAAATTAAAATTTTCGAAACTAATCGAAATTTCGTAAATCTCAAGTGGACAAATAGAATCTCAAACCATGATTTTGTCTTTAAACATATATTTCCTATGTAAGGTAAAGAATGTAATATAAATTTATGATAGTATTGATTATTTGTTAGCGTATTTAGCAGTTCTAACAAAAAAATGTGGCGACGGAACTTTCGAAATATCCGGAACAGAACCGAAAATTTTAAAATTACCAATGACCGGAACGGAAACGGAAAACGGAATTTCGAACCTTGATTCATTTACGACATTCCTTGGTTAGAATAACCATTTGAAGAAGACGAATGGTAGCTGCGGTTAATTATGGATCGGTCTATCGGTATAAAAGAACAGAAATTAACCATTGTTCGGTTAACCGAGCCACCAACATAGGGCGTTTAACCTCTTTAACCATTCAGTTCGGTTAACCGACAGCATCCACCGATGCTCGAGCCCCTAAACAAACAATTTTGTACTGAAACGGCTTTACTACAGCAGAATGTAATAATAATTATCTTGTAAATTAGAAAATTGCATGATGAACATCCACATGAATGAATTAACTTGAATTAATTATTTTAAAGAAAATGGAGCAAGTCTAATTCGTTTTTATGTTTAATCGGTAATTACTTTTTGGCGTACGACTTCTAAATTATTAACTTTACAACTGCTATATCATGACTTTGGGTGAAGCATAAAAACTTAAAAAACAACCAAACATTATTAGTAGTTTAATTAGCATATTTATTTATTTAATAAAGAAAAGAAAATCAAGGGTGGTTTACGGATGAAAAGTGAGAAACTATGTATGCATCATGTGCGAGATTGGTTGCCTTAATGCAAGATAGTTTTGTGGATACTACACTGATACTTTATGTTTACAACTTTACATTATTTCTCCTATAGACTTGCATTATAGTACTTAATATGTAACATACTTAAACTTGAATTGATTGGGAAATGAGTAAAAGCCTGTCATCTTTGATGTTCTCATTGAAGTAAGAGGTCAAATTAAACAATGAACTTAATTCAGTAAAATACTGTTCTTTTGGTCATATATTTTTAAAAAACAAACTTGATTCAACCTAATGAAATTACAACAACATTAACCAACTTTTAACTCCATGAAGCAAAGAAACAGATGAAAAGTTAATTTGTAGTAAGTACTAATCAATTAATAATTGTTCACTAAGATTATATCATGATTGTAATTGACTCGATCTTCGGTTGATTAGCGATGAAATTTAAGTACAAAATAAGTGAAATACATCGGTCAAGAATCCCTAAATTTGATTTGAAAATAAAATAATTACACATGCAGGAAAAAACCAAAAGAACTTTATTAAATTAACAGAATAGATCGGCTGTTGTTTTATAGGTAGCAAGGCTATTTGATCTGAATGATAAGCAAAATAGTTGAGTGAAAATACAGTGGGAAAAGACAGATGAGCAACTTTTCATAGAATGGATTCATTCTTCTATAATTTATAAACAACTTTAAAATATTCATGCAGTTTGCATCCACATAGATAAGCATAGTGAAGTTCCGTGGAAAAAGAGGGGAAGAATACTTACTCCAGCCTCCTCCAACAACACCACGTTCCTTCCTGTCAGTCTGCTCCACGTTGTGTTACCAGCCTCGTCCAAGCATCACTTCGCCATCACACTAATCGACACCTCTAATCGCATCCCTTCCAGCATTAGACCGCTGCCTCCATCCCGCGCTCGCTTAACTGCTTACATACACAATGCCACGCGTCCCATTTGTGGGGAGTAACACCAGCTGTGCCACCATCTATCTGTTGCTGTCGCCCAACCGTGCCTTCTGCAATTGTTGCTTCCGGCCTCTCTTGCCATCAGGTGCGACTTTTTTTTGTATCGTGATTTTTTAATTTTTGGGGATTTGATAGTGTTTGATCTAAAAACGAATTTTATTTTTTCGGTTTTCAATATGTATTTCAAATATGAGAAGAATGTAAGGTAGACGGTGTAGATGAAAGAAAGACGGATGAGACAAAGGGACGACAGAAGAATGAATTATTTCACGTGCTTTTGTTATTTCTCATAACGTGAAAAATAAAAAAAATATTTTCTAATTTGTATGTTAACTTCGTTTCTTAAATTGATTGTTTTCGGCAATATACATGCGTTGTGTGTATTTTTGTATGGACGAACCAAAACTAAAAATAACAGACCAAACACTATCTTAGATTTTTCATCATTCGAATAAAGTTGAGATTAAGTTAATCACTTTTGATGTTAAATTGAAGGGATTAAGAGATATTGGTGATCGGTTAGAACTGATGGGATGAAATGGAAAACTGAATTAGAAAAAAGCAGAAATAGTAGGTTGTAAAAGGTACTAACTTGTAACTTGTTGTAGTTTGTAAAGAAACGAATGAAAATGGTTAGGAAGCGCAGAAGGGAGAACGCAGGACAGTTACAGGTCCACGTAAGCAAGGATAGGTTCCTGCTTTAATATTTAAATAGATAAGTAACAGATAGATGCGTTTGTACATATTTGTGATTTTGAAATGCTTCGTATGCATTTTGTTCTGAGCATGCCCATTTGTTGGGAAATCATTTCCTATGCACGTGTAAATAAATTATGAATTTCAAGTTGAGTTTAGAGCATGTCTTCAAAAACATGAACACTATATAATTTTTTTGAAAATTTAGAAGATTTAAGTTGGTTACCCATTGTCTTTTCAGTCCGTGGGACTTATTCATAAGTAGGTTGTTATCTCTGCCATGTTCTAGATCCTCTGCGCTACCACCATCCCCAAGTGAAATGATGTGTACGTTGTTGGTACAAATAATTGATTATAACTCCACATGAATAAGTTGTTTGTAGACCATTATCATGCAGCAAAACTATTGAGTTCGATCGCATGCAGACTTGATTTTTAAACGTACAGTGTTCACATGTTCGTTTATACTTTATAGTCCATCGTCTTGTAGTGTCGTAAGGCTTAACTACAAGCTGAATTGATTTTTATACATAGATCGAGGCATATAGTCCACCACCACCATCATCATCATCATCATGTAGTGTCATAAGGATTGCTTACAAGCTCACTTGATTTTTATACCTACTCAAAGGCATGTTAATTTCTAGTCCATCATTATGTTAGTTTATTGCCAGAATCGTCTCTAAAAATGTCTCCTTTCCCATTTTCTTTGTTTTATTTATGAATGAGGAATTACAATGGGATTTGCTGGGGATAAACAAATGCTGATGAAGTCTGAGATTTGAACGCGGTTATGTTAACTGACTGTTTCAGTATGTGCAGTCGTACGTGGCCTTGTTTCCCAGGGTCCATGTGGCTTTTGCACGACACGTTACGTTTAACTCTGCTTTTGTGCTTCTTGCTTCAAATCTTTGTTTTCCACTAAACATGTTTTGGTTCTTGGATTAAATGTAGCTTTTCGAAATAAGCAATAATAGAGTGAAGCATATGGTTGGTGATGTATTGGGACCGTTCATTTAATGGTAATAAATTAACATTAATTAATTAACGTTAGCGGATACTTAACTTGTTGTGAGACATTGAAATGAGTTTGCTGGACGGCAACTTCATAAAACAAGATTAACGCAAATTCGATTAGAACAAAAATGGAATGAAATAAATGAAAAGGGAATTAAAGAAAGCAACAAACATTTATCAACATAAATGTTGTGACCAATCAACAACCTAGGTTCAACCGGTTGCCTGTTGGTGGTCTACCGGTGAAACCCAAGTAAACGACCGGTGTAGACGGCAGTTGCAGATTAAACCTAGGCTAAACGGTCCAGATTTAATAAATTAAAATATAATGGAGAGAATTAATTCGTGCACCTATAAATACAGGTCAAACCTCTCACTTTTCTTCTCATATTCTCTGAATCAAAAAGCGAAGCTCTGTCATTTTCTTTTCTCTACAAATTATAAAAAATATATAAATTATAAATTTTTCTTTTTGAAGGTAAAGAAATTATAAATTAGTATTATGTGTGTGTGTATCTGTGTGTATGTATGTTTGTGGGTGCACGTGTGTGTGGACAGTACCGTAAAATAAAAGAGAAGAAGAAGAAGGGGTGATCTATTCTACGAAGAAGAGATAAATCTAAACCCAATTCTCTTTTTAGATTTAAATTTCTAATATATATGTATATGTTTGCGGTACATATTCCGATAGGGAGAAAAAGGGAGTCAAACAGAAGTAACAGGATTTAGATTTGGAGATTTGAAAAGCTTAAAAATGAGTGAGAAATCATATATTTTTATATAATTTTGGATTTCTTTCATTTTAAATATGTTCCTTGCATACCTAAATATAATTGTTTAGGAGTTGCAGGCTTAACTATATGCGTAATAAAATTGAAAATCATGCCTACATATTCTGTGAACTATTAACTTAATCAAAATGTTGCATATACTTGAATCTCGAAAGTAAGGGTATAAGAAATAGTCCCTTAATTAACAAGATTGTATAGAAATTCCAGATTTATGGGTCAAATAGCATATGTTGGTAAATATGAATTAGAATTTATTATAAAATTTATTGGGATATAAGTAGACTTTTAATTCATTGGAATGAAGTGTGTTGCAGTGTAAATTTCTATAAATTATCCGGTTTTATAATTGTGAATAAAAGTGTGTCCTTTGAAGTAACGAAGAATATGCCTAAAAAAGAGATGTGCAAAATAGGAAAATTTACCGTATTTTGTATCATCTATTTCAATAATAACAGAAAAGACAATTCCCTGTAATTTCAAACATAACACAAGTCCTCTTTTAGGCAAGTTATGGAAATTTACAGTGTTAACACCCCTTTTAGACGATGTAATTCCAACATATTAAAATGCTCCCTAAGTCTAACAAAAGTATTGTAAGTATAGATAATAATAATAATAATTCAATTATAAATCTAACATGTGCGACAGGTTAGAAAATAAACAACATGCGATGAAGTATAAGTAAGATGGGAAGATCCTCGATGTACGTGGACAAGATGGTCAAGACACAGATGGTGGATCCCGACGAGGTGTTGGGTTAGGGATACTAGCGGGGAAAGTATTCTGGTCCAAAGAAGGATCGTGGTACTTATATATGTATATATAGTTATTGTCTACTGTAAGTAGATGGGGCGTTCGTACGTGCACATGAAATTAAGACGACTAAGTAAAAGTTAGACATAACATGTAATAGAAGACAATTAACATAAACCAGTGTTATTTATAAATGTGTAATTTACCAGTCACCAGAACGTTATTCTGACCCTTCCTCATTACAACCCACATGATAGCTTTAGAGGGACAACAACTGGTACCAGGCGGGAACGATGGAATGATAGATTTCCTTATGCATGCTCGACATTGACAAAAACACTAAAGATTAAAGGCGTCAGCCTTTGTCGGTAACCGTATGTTTTATTATACTTTACTATTCCGCTATAAGTTTATATCGATATGCTCTAATATACTTTTATTATTTGCAGGATATCAAACACCAATGATCCGTACTTTGGTGGACTTGACTTTTTAATTTAGAGAAAACTCGAGTCCACTAGGGTGCGGGTTGTTACATTTGATATCAGAGTTTAGGTTAGTCGATCTTAAAAGTTCGGATACACCGAGTGAACGTATTTGTATTTTTACTATAATTATACATATGTATTATACGCCAAACTCTAATTACGACTGTAGAAGTAGTTGCAACCATATTCTAAAAAGATGGATGATGCGAGTTGGAACAATAGATGAAGTCGAAGATATACACCTATCCCGATTACCTCATGGGAAGTAGGTCGTATTGGAAGGCATTGAGTTAAGCAGAGCATGAATACGACATATGGAATAGTCACTAAAGCTGGATAGTACTTGACTTCCTTGTAGAGCACAGATTGCCCTATGGTTGTAGCTTCCCACAGGATTGTCGAATGATAATTGTTACGAATAAATTCGTTAACCCCAAAAGTGTGTAGGAAGTAAAGTCAATCAAAGATAGGCTTTGTCGTGGCTAGAAGAAGTTATTTTGATGAAGTATGCTTGATGTCAAGTTCATAACAATTCTTTATTTAGTCATCAAAATCATTTTGAATGCCATGTATGATCTAATTCAATATGCAAGTCGCAATTAAAGAGTCAATTAGTCAAATATGCTACGCAAGTGCTTGATATTCAACTCCACATGTGTACAATGTTTGAGTGTTAATATCGGCAAAAATCCATAAATTGATTTAGGGTTTCAAAGTTTAAAATGTAAGAAGAAAGGTAAGAATGATTCGCCCCTTCCACAAAGCCCCTAGGTCCGTATTTATAGGAGAAGACTAGCAGCATAGTGTTGGGCTTCGGCAAACTTGGCTTCAGTATGCCTGGCGTCAACATGCTTAGCTTCGGCAATCATCAATGTTGAATAGCGCTAGGCTTCATATCCATTCCTTTAGTGGAGATTCATGGTAATAATGGACTATGGCATTAACAGCTTCTGTCATGATGATCGACATCCTTCATGAGTGGGTGTTGATACCAGTTTGAGTTGATACAAGTATGAAGCAATACCAATAAAAGGCGGCATTGATAGTTTTGTGGATATTGACGGCATCCACCGTCAACATCACTTGCATAGATGCATGGCGTCCCCCAAATGTTCATGAAATACGCTGGATGAAAGACTTAATGCGATGTTGACTATTAGCGACATCAATAATGGATGGTGCCGTCGTTGCTTAGCTGCATCATTTGGAAGCGACATTAAGTATTAATGATAAGTAGCGTGAATATTGAGAAAGAGTAACTTGCTTTATTATAACATCGGGACCAATGATTCTTGGCGTCAATATTTAGTAGCTGATGAAGTGCAGCAATATACATAGCATTACTTGGTAGTTGATATGGAAGAGTTACATTGGCGATGAGCTTGTTTTTGTAACAATAGGTGAATAATGGCATTGATAGAATACAGCATTAATCAGATGTGATATTGGTTACATCGACATTCATTGATGGCTTACGATGTTTGATTGTATTCAATACCATTACATTCTTTTATTGATGAAGTGGACGCCAATCCATCTTTATCTTCCCAATGTTAATCATTGGCGCCACCAGTATATTCGCTGGCACATGTCTTCGAGAGTAATGATGGCAGTCGACGTGGTCAAAGAGCGGTTCTCCATCATGAAATTCGACGTCGTTTTCATGTCTTATGTTGAACATCTTCGAAGTCAATAATGGTGATAACATTTGCCCTCTAATATAGAGGAGTCATTGACTTTTCAAGTCAATGTTGTCAAAATCATCTTTTCTGTCTAGTGGTATTCCTATGTCAATCCAATCATTTACTTAAAATCAATCCAACGGCTCCTTCGCGCCTATTTTTCCCTATAAATAGTCAGGTTTCTTCTCTTCTCTTCTTTTTCCTGCGATTTATAACTCAAGCAAAAAATTCAAATTCTTAAATCTCAAACTCCAAATATCATACATCAGCGTTACTTCTAAGGTACAATTTTTTATTCTAATCTGCGTTGATTAGTTTGTATTTGGAATCTTCATACTGAAATCGCCATTAGGGTTTCATTTAGGGTTTCGTTGTTTTCGAATTGATTAACAGGGTGTTAAGGATTGCGATTGTAAATTCATTATTGCTAGATGTTATGTAGCTTTATTAATCTTTGAATAAATTAATTATGATTCAATGTCAATTTGGGTGTTTAAAGCTTTCAGTTTGATGATGAAGCGGGTCATTTGTTAAACCGAATCCATTGTTATCCGGACCTGTATTGGTGCCGACATTCACGATACTACTAATAAGTTCGATGTTGGTTGATTAATCTAGTAATTGCTAAACCAATGGCGTAAGGCTTCTAGGTCGTCAATGTATTAGGATGCGATAACCTATTTGGATTGAGCTATGACCTTTCATGGTGCTGTTATTAAGTGGAGTTGTCATTGATTAAGTTCGATACTAATTGTTGACGTCGAATGGCTTACCCTACATTATATTATTCCCAATGTATTACGATATTAACATAATATCTGATATTATTTGGGACTTCTTTGAAGTTATTAAAGCTTTTATGCCTTTAATAAGAGAAGCACGATGGTTTATTTGGGATTACTAGAGCCAATTGATACGATATTAATAGTTACAGTACCGATTAGGAACGATGTTCACTACTACAAAACAGGCCATTTGTATCGGTTGTTTACCCCCCTTTTACATCAGTTCAATAGCCGATGCATATGCAACCGATGCAACAGGCTTAACACTTTTGCATCAGTTCTAAAACCGATGCAAAAAGGTCCTTTTTGCATCGGTTGTTACTAACAACTGATGCAAAATATCATGGTTGGTTGCTTGGACACAGCCCCCATGTTGCATCGGTTGTAATGAAAACCGATGCAACAAAGGAACTTGTTGCATAGGTTGTTGTTGAAAACTGATGCAAACTAATCCCTCTATTGCATCGGTTTTTTATAAAAACCGATGCAAACTAATCCCTCAAAAACCATTATTACAGTACTCAAATAGACTATATATATATATATATATTATTGATAATCTTTATATATATATATATGTAAAAGAAAAAAACATACACAAAAAATTAAAAAAAAAAGATTATTTCATATCATTTACAAATTCTGCTTTGGTTTACAAATTTTCACCTTCATTTACAACATTGATTTCTGTCATCTCCACTGTGCACCACTGTGCACACTTCATTTCTTCACAGTTGCCACAGCAACCACACACTAACCTCTCAGACCATCTTCAATTACAACAACACCACATTTCCCCTATCAGTCATCCACTTCTACCCTGCATTTCTAACTCCTCACCACAAAGCATAGTGCATACATTCCCTGCCAAAACAACCACCTGACTACATTGCATCTCTATCCCATCCATCCTCCTCGCAACAAAAACACTTCATCACTGCTGCCAATACAAATAATACCCTGCCTTCATCTAACCCAGAACTGCTAACATCAGACCCTACCAAACCTACCTCTTCGGATTTCCCTTACCACTGTCATCATCTCTACTTACCACTTGCTACTGCTATTAATTGCTGCCAAACATTTGCACACTGACATACACACTGCTATTAATAAAACTTTAACCTTCAATTCATCATCACGACCGCTTCTACAAACTGCTGCATCATCAATACAACAGAGAACTTCCCACATCAACCATCCACACAACTACTGTCAAATCCACAACAACCATCAACGTTGCTTCACCCATACAACTCACTTGAACCACTGCTGTTACATTCTTCTCTGGCTTTCTCCTCACAAAAACTTAACACAGTAACGTCATCACTCCTCAGCCACAACATCACTACATTTCCCATCACGCAAATAGTCAAGCCTTACTATCATATTCACCAAGAAAAAACTGCCTGTAGCACTTCTCAATCCACTGCACACATTCATACAACCAAGCCTTACTGTCATATTCAACAGCCAACTACATTGCTCAACTGAAAATCCACCCCTGGCAGCTTCATTGCAAACAAACAGCTGGCACTGTTGTAAACACGTTCAAAACCATCAACAATTGCCATTCCTCTTCAAACCCAAAAAAAAGACAGTAAGAAAGAGAATAGAACAAACCTCAATCGAACAATCTCAACAACCCAATTGCACCAGAAACCATCGACTTCCCCACTCACGATGGCCAAATACTCCACCAGTCACCAACCTCGAAATCACACAGTTCCCCCCATCTTGATTTCTCATTGTTAGGTGGTGGTGTTATGGAATGGGAGTTGCAGGTTTGTGTGGCCAGTATGGTGTGTACTGATATGTATCAGTGGAGCATAAGGCAGGGATACGGAGCTTTAGTAGTGGTGAATGTTGAATGAAGACAGGGAGTGATGTACAGGTGCACAATGTGTAGTATTATGTTATATGGATGTCTGCAGTGGGTGATGTCTGTAGTGGTTGATGGGCTCAGTGTGGTATGTGCGGCAGGGAATGTATATAACATAACAGTGATTATGGAAGTTGAAGTATGAAGAGGCAGGGGGGAGGGGATGAAATGTTGATAATGTGAGTGTTTATGCAGTTGCCTACAGCAAGTAGATGTTGGTCAGAGATGGTGGAAGAGGAGGTTAGAGGTGAAGCAGTGATATGGCAAAGAATATTTGACTGAATTTGAATTCACTGCTGTTGATTTCTTTCTCTTTCCAATGTTTTACTTTATAACGCATCGCTTTTAGTTCTTGTGCTTCTTTTAGTGTTAGATTGTGGCTACAACCAGTAAATGCTAGCATATCCTTTTCATATCTGTAATATTAAATTAAAAATCAAGTTAATACATTACTCTTTTGCTCTGAATTTGAATCAACTGCTCTGGTAGAATACCATAAAGTTCTGCATATAACTTTGTGTCACATGTCATGGACTAATTTATCTGATAAAACTAATGGACATTTTGCAACTTTAACATTTCTTTATGAATAGCATAAAGTTTTATGTTACATCTGATTGTAATTTATAAGTACCTCAAATGGAGGGCAATGTAATAGCTACTTCCATTTCTCAGTCTTTCAATAAGCTTATTTCCTAGTTCTTCAATTTGGGGTGTGTACTTAAGCGCCTTGTAATTAGCACGGCATCTAATCTTCTGTATTGAAGGAGCAAGGCCATTGTTTGCTATTCTGGAGTCCGTGTGAGTAAACTTTAACACCTTATGTTTCTTTAAAATTTTCTCATAGCTTTTGTAATGGAATGCCTGCACAGATATAAATAATGCGTTTGGTTAATTTCTTACATAAGAACAGTAAAAACTTATGTAAATTTTAGAAAATGATACCTTTGACCAGGAGGTAGGATCTCTTACAAACGGTCAGACTGATTTATATTTATCAGGCAGCCTCTCAACAATTTCAATATCATCTTTTAGAGTATCTACAAAATGTTTCCAGTCAAATATATCTTTGAATTCACTGCAAATCATGGTTTATGTAAGTTGAACTGAGGCTGTAGCAGTTGCTTGTATGTAGTGATGTAGTTGTTGTTTTGCGATTGTCTGGTGGTACAGGATGAAGGGGATGGTGAACTGCAGTATTGTATGTAGGCAAATGCAGTATATTTCATTTTGATTTTACATTCAAGTTTAAACCCTCTTCTACCACAACAATTCCTCACTGTTGCATCACTTACAACAGCAACCACCTCTCTGTTTCACATCTTACCACATCCAAACTTACTGCTCCATAAGCCTAACCCCCCATCCCACTGCCTAACAGTTCTACTTCAACCATATTCAGAATACAATCATATACACAACCATATACCAATCACTACCCTTCATAGCGACCATTACCCGACTACAACCCATCATCTTGCAACTACCTCTTGCCTTCTTGCTTCATCACACAACTGCCTTCCATTGTTGAGACATCCCTACCCTGTCCATACATACATCCACTAACATTTCTTTTTACTTCACAGTTCAATCAGAGTACATCGTACCAAACCAAACACTGTCATTCCCCTCGACCGCAACCAGTATTTCCATACAGCTATAACCATATTAGTCACCCTCCACTTCACTGTCCCCCTCCACTTCACTGATAACACTTCTCTTCGACCAAGCTTCTATTGCCATCAACATTTCCTTATCAAAAATCATGGTAACTACCACCAAGCAGCTCCATAAACAACTACCATTGCTCATCTCCATAAACAACTACATCGCTATTTAAATCAACTTCTGCACATACACCAACTTTTGATCATGGTATTATTATAGCATCGTGTTCCCAGAAGGTTTAAATCAAGATCGTGGAACATGGTACCTAGTTAAAGTATCCCAAGCCCCAAATAATACAATGTTAAATATAACTACAATAGCATGATTTTCAATGATAAATGTTTGAATTGCAATTGTTGGTGGCGAGGGAATAGTTAAACGTGTGTAAAAGTACTAATGCATTACCATCGTTGAGTAGGATATCCGCATCCAGTAAGACATTTGTTTAGAAAAATCTTGCCACTGTAATCACAAAAAGGCATGCATCTGTCATATTTAGAAATTGATACTAGTCAATATCTTTCTATTTCTTTTCCATTGATCCAAATTTGTCCCTTTCCCATTTCCATCATGTCAATACTAACAGGGTTATTTCCTTTTGGAGCCTTTATTACCCGAACATCTCCTGCCTCAACAACTAAATCTGATCTCTAAAAACCTCACTCCAAGCCTAATCCCAAATTAACCCACTAGACCTCCTCTCTAAACCGCTGCTCTCTTCATTGATGCGTTCACCACTTTACTACGCAACACAGTCCTCCTAAAGGATGCTTGCTCTGCCACAAATGATAACTTGACGATGCCTCCGGGAGTTAATGTGAAGAAAAATGCTCAATAACGCACGCAACTCATCTTCGTCCAAAATCTCCTTCTCCACTATCATCTGCAGCATCGACTTCTTGAAATCTGTCAACAGATCGCTGCTCTCTTGAACCAGGGCCACGCCCTCTTCTACCTTATGATGCTACTGTTGTTGCTACTGAAGCGCGTGCATTACTTCCTTTTCATTCATGGGTAGGGCCGGAGAAGATGGGGGTGCTGGACGCGTCATGGTCTTCCTCGATGATGGAAGAGGACGAAGGCATGGAGTCGGCGGAGACTGATTTGGAGTTGGATGTGGTTTTGGTTGTTGCGTGGATTTATCGGATGAGTTAGGAATGAAAAAAGAGGAACATTGGGAGATCTAAGAAACATGAAAGGAGAAAAAAGAATGAAGTAGAAGACACGCTATTTAAATTTTCAAAAGCTTCGTTTTAATTTTTTCTTCTTTTGTTCGATTTTGAAAATGAAAAGAAGGGGAAGGCACGGTATTATTATTATTAGTTATTTATTTTTTCGGAGTGGGTTATTGAGGAAGAAGGAGTACATTTGCCCAAAGTAAACTTTGGAGCCAATTTTTCATTATTTCCCACCTAAATTTCATATTGCCATCAACATGTAGATGCATCGGTTGACTTTAAAACCGATGCAACTAAAACTATTTGCATCGGTTGTTGGTGACAACGATGCAAAAAAATTTTTTTTACCTATTGCTTTCCACGTACCAACTGCATCGGTTAATAAGATAGAAATGATGCAAATAGTTATATTTGCATCAGTTTTTACTTCAACCGATGCAAATGAGGCGAAGCAATATGCACTTTTTGTACTAGTGGTTGCGGTACTAGCATGATCCTTGACATCGATAAGATTTGTAACATCCTGAAATTTTCAGCCATTCGTATCCACATATGTCGGAAATTGAATTGCTCAAAATATCAGATGGTTAATTTAAATTTTGCAAAACTCAACATACACGGTAAATAAATAATCACATAATCACAAACACAGAGTAATATAACAATAATGCAGCAGAAACAAAAGAATAGTAGTTCATGAAGCTACTATATATAATAGAGTTAAACAAGATACAACAAAAGTCACGAGTACATAGATGCCTCAATACAATAATCAAATACATGATCTGGATGCATCACTGAAATCAAGTGAACAACTGAAAGCAGGATAGATAGCTGGACTTCCAAGAGAAGCTCCAACTCCAAAGGTGAGTCTCGAACGCTGGTACACTCAGTCTGACCCGAGCGTAAAGCAAAACAAAAAACACTCGAGTCAGGATTAACATTCTTATATCAATAAATCTAACTCAAGTGAAATATCAATTGAAATACAAGTAACTCAAAGAATGTTTGGGATAACCATCCTCTAAGGATCCGTTAAACTATCTACTATGTAGTAATATACGTTATTATAATAATGTTTATTATAAAATAAACTTACTTTTAAATAGCGTTAAGACTTTACATTTTCCACCTTAACACGTAATAGTCCCAGTAGTCTATCCAGTATTAGCATACTCCCAGATTGGGGGCTACCCTCAATACTCCACAGGCTACGGGAGAAATCTCAACTCGTAGTAAAGCTCGATATGGTAGGTGACATGGCACAACTAGGCAATGCCAGGGTAGATATACCAATTACGCATCCGGGCTGGTGGAAACGCATAGCAGCCACTACCGCCCACCTCGGAACACACTCCCAATCAAAATCGAAGGGTGGCCACCAAATCAATCATAAAGTAATAGAATGGTATCGAAGAAATGTGTCCGATCAGAGGTGCTACCTCATTGGCCCGTCAATCGCTCCTGTTTTAGCCATCTTATGCCAACTCACGGGAGTTGGGTCCACGTTCATACCTCCATAGGATCGTCGCCACCATCCTACTTCATTCTGGAATCTCCACCGCGTACACAGTTGTTAAAGTGGTTTTCGGTATCGACAGAGAGTATGCCCATATCCGATCCCGGTCTCTTTAACAACCAAATGTTATTATAACACCGCGGTCATTTCGAAAATAGTTTATACATCAAAACCAAAATATCATTTTCATTTCAAACCCAAATCAATACGATATCGTTTCCATTTCAAATATATCCATGTCCAAAATTATATCACTTTCCAAAATTATAACGCTTTCGAAATCATAGTCTTTTAAAGATCAAAACACTTTGGAAATCACAGCCTTGAAATCATAGCATTTTGGAAATCATAACACTTTTCCCTTAAACAATTTAGATATTAAAATTAGTATATATAATAAAATAGTTTATAAATAAAATAGTTTACATAAATAGTTATAAGTTAAAATAGTTTATAAATGAAATAGTATATATTAAAAATGATTTATATTAAAATAGTTTATATTAAAATAAATTTATAAAGTAAAATATCAATAGTTTTAAATAAAATTTTAAATTACTTTAAAAAAAAATAGTTTCCTCGACTTTCACAAATCGACTCAAATCAATTCGAATTCCAAATTCAACTTTAATCAAATCTAAACCATCAATTTCAATTCCAATTCAATTAAACATTTTCAAGTTATATCAATTTCAAATACCAATTTGAACCATAAATAAACCATTTCAATTTAAATATATTTCAAAGCTTCAAATATTCCACATTTCAAAACTAAATTCAATAATTTTATATATATATATATATATATCAATTCACTTTTCTATTATTTAGTTTTGAAATATTTACTTAATTATTTCAATATCATTTGAATACAACTTCAATTTACAAAATATCCCATTTAAATTTATGTAAGTTTGAAATATCCATTTAAGTCACCTTTAATCAAATTTCAAGTTGTAAAACACTTCTTTAAAATTTCAAATTCAATAAATTTCAAATCAAACTTATTTAAGTATAATTATTAAATAAATATAATTTCAAATCAATTTCAAATTTATCTTTACAACCCGAATCATTACAAACTCTATATTCGAAAATATAAATTTTAAATAAATACTTAAACATATTATATATCAACTTTATTAAATCAACTTTAATAAAACTTAAAAAATCAATATTTATCAA
The DNA here is from genome assembly GCA_030737815.1 of Allium fistulosum. Classification (NCBI taxonomy): domain Eukaryota; kingdom Viridiplantae; phylum Streptophyta; class Magnoliopsida; order Asparagales; family Amaryllidaceae; genus Allium; species Allium fistulosum. Next base: position 1,288,218,982 of record CM060904.1, read on the forward strand.
AACCATATATTTCTTTTCAAAACCATAGAAATCATTTTCAAAATATTTATATATAGACCAACGGTGTCTGTATATAGTTTTCTACCCTATGGTCAAGTGGTACGAATATTTATCATTTCAATCCGCAATTTAAATATATACGGGTATATATCTTTTCAACCCGCAATCCCAAATTCAATTAAATGAAAATCGCTTGGGTTTATCATTTCAACCCATAACGATTTTCTCCTACTCTACAGATCGTTTGGGTATGTATCATTTCAACCCATAGTGAATTCTATACTAACAGGGAACTTGCAGAGTGATAACAGATATGATAATAATATAACCACAGTAACAGGCATATATCATCAGCATAAATAACAGATAATGGTGTCAGATGTCACAGGTGAACAGATACAGATAATGGCATATATATAACAATGAAAATAACTAACAACAGCATATTTCAATTGACGTTTCAATTGAAATCAAATTTAATAAATATAAGAACGTTAATCGTGAGTGATTGCTCACCTTTCGAGGCTAGAGATGGACGAGAATAAGACGAGTTACGAATTCAAGCACGAATTTCGGAACAAAGCACGATGCACGATGGACATGAGTTTGACAATCAAAACTGATAAATAAGAATTGATGAAATAAATCAGAATCATCTAGATATGACTGAAAAAAAAATATTAATATTATTTCTCTGTAATTAATATTTTAAAAAATCAAATATATATATATACAATTAAAATCATTGTTTTAAATTAAAACATATATATAAAAATCAAACATATATATATATATTATGCCCTTAAAATAACTACATATATATATATAGGCTATTGTTAAATTATATACAACTTACTTTAAAAATATATTTTTAAACATATAACGGAAGACTATAAACAACCTATACAAACAAACATATAGATAACCATGAACTTGAACAGACAAAGTAAACATATTCAAAATCCAACTAAAATATATGTGCATTCAATAATCAATTTTAAACATATATGTCAGATTACAAATTAGTTCAAATACATAAACAAAGTCTTCATATCTTAAAATTGAAAACCGACAAATGAATACTCATTTATATAAATAAATATGTAATCATATACAACTAATAAAATCGTATGTGCAAACACACGACGTACAAACCAAAATTTACTTTACAAATGCATTAAACATGACAGTATATATCTAATAAAAAAATAAACACAATATATATATATATATATATATTCAAATACCTCAAATATTATCATAGAAACGTACGCATCGCCTTATATAAAGTAACGTACATAGCCTATCATACATACTTCCCTTATTATATAATATATAGTAAACATGTAATTTCTGTATACAGTACATACTATAAATATATTTATATAAACAGTAAATGCATAGATTAATATTGTTAGCGTATATACAGTAACTCAAATATAGTTTAAAGAAATATACCTATATATATTGTAATATATTGTACTAAAATAATTCACCTATATATAGATAAACAAATATATATAATATATGCAATGAACACATGTAAAATTTATATAAATCTATATATAAACATCATACCCCTACCTATATAATACTATAACCTATGCATGTGGCACTGTAGTTTCTATAAAATAATATAGATTATATATAAAACAGAGATATGCACACTACAAATACAAACAAACATGATATGTATATAAACATCTATATTATAGTATATAAGTTATACAAACTATGTATATATAACCTTCTAAAAAAAATGTAACAAACTGAACATATATGTATTATAACTTATGTATATTAAATAAATATGCAACCAACATATTCAACAGCCTAACAATATATCAACAATATATATACCTGTAAAAAAACAAAAAAGAGGAGAGGAAGAAAGACAAAGGTTGCTCATGAGAGAGAAGGGGAAGTCGAAGAGGAGAAACGAGTCATGGTTGCAGCTAGGTGAGAACGCGGCGCGGCTGAGGTGGTAAGGTGTTTGACGTTGAAGGGGAGGGCAGGTCGAGGCCTGAGCGGCCTTGGGGTTGGTGAGCGGAGATGAGAGGATTCAGGCGAGGGGAAGGGTCGTAAGAGGGGAAAAGCACGGCTTCGGGTTTTGAAAAATATGGAAGAGGAAGTAGGCTTGCAAAAGGAAGATGAACAGCACGGTAGGTTTATATTATTTGTTTTCAACAGTGAACAGACGTTAGCAGCAATTAAAGAGTGAACTGTAGGATATCTAAAGTCACGCACGTAAAATAGCAAATATAATTGCAAACAGCTGGAACAATTGAAGGCAATGGTTGTTTGATTTGACGGGTAGATAATGAATGGGCACAAGAAATTAAAAGGCTCAAAACGTTTCAAACGGGTACCGATATGGCCAATCGTTTTGTGGTTGCGCCACGTATCGGACTTCAAAACACAGAATTGAACATACCACAGAGATCAGCAAGACGAGACGATCAAAACGGTATACAGATATCAGTGGTACGATCATCCGATCAAAATCGGTACCGATAAATGCTGCTATTACGTACGGAAAAAATCTAAACGGAGCTAGAAACGTCCAAAATTTGCGAAACGAATTATGCAGTTTAATTCAGAGTGTTCTAAATAAATTTTCTCATGTTGACATATTTAGGTTTCGGAACACTTTTATTATCATCAATTTTTAACTGATCTAAATTGAAATAAAATTACACAAGAAAATAAACTTCCAAATTATCTGATGAAAATTTACCAGTTGCTATGTTTAAGAAGACGTATTCCAAATATCAAATTTAAATTTCAAAATTTTATTTTTTAAAATTTCACAAAATTTCAATTAAATATATTACATAAACAAATAAAATTATTAAAATTTACGGGTTGTTACAAGATTATTCATTAACCTATTACTTCGATAACGCAACATCCTTATGTCGTTAACGATCAAGATAAGATACAATAACCTTTCATTGTTAAGATAAAGTGTATATCAATTAGATGCGACGTCATCTGATCATAACCGACATCGTCTTCTTTCGATGTTGGTTTATAAAGTTTTCATTTGTCATCAATAGTCTTTTTGTTTGTTGTCATTGTTCTATAAATACTTTTAATATCATAAATTGAGCTTCATTCATTATCATTGTCTACGTTGTCATTGTTTTAACATATTACAAGTTGCTTAACTAATTAGCATATCATCAAATCACATTGTCTCTATTCATTGATGTCGATGACCTTATTACATTAGCATTGATTATAGTCATGGCACCTATTAGTGTTTTATAACATAAGTTATACGTCATGGTCGACGTGGACCTTTTGGTTTCACATATCCATTCTCATTCAACTTTTGTATAATTTCTTCATGGGACGCTCTCTTATTGGAATTGAAATTAAAGTTTTCAAATAAAATCGACATATGTCATTTAGGATTTATTATCTCGTGATTAGCACAAACTTTGCCACTTAGACATCAAATAGATTACTTGGATAATAATGTTTAACTTAACATGTACTAATTTTTTTATGTAATATGAATATGATTATTTCTTAAATTTGGAATTATATTACTTGGCTGGATGATGAAAGGTCAACAATCCAGTAAGAATTCCATCAAGAAGCCTAGTTAAGGCCCAAACCTTTACCTTCAACTAGTAAGAAAGGAGATAATCTTTCAAGTCCATCGTATATTACAACCCAGGAAGAAGTGAATTACATCCTTGAGTAATTTGGAATTACTGGGATTGAAGCCATTCCTGCTGGCCCTGCAGACAAAATTCATAACCCTCCCGAGGAGTTTTTTTTTCACTCCCATACGTATCTGGCACATAGGCTATCTTCCTTTTTTGGGCTTTCTTCTAAGATACCTTGAACATCTAGGCATTAGATCCATTCAATTTTTGCCAAACTCCTACACTTATCTAACTTGCTTGGAAATCTTGGCTCGGGAGGCAGAACTTCCCTCCTTTAGTGCCGAGATTCTCTATTTGATAGTTAGTCCTACTAAGGTGGGTGAACAGTCAGATCATTATTGTATCGAATCCGTCTTCACCCAAAGAAATGTATGATCTTCGAGGGTGTCAACAAGGCAAGTGGATGGGAAACTCAATTTTTTTGTCAAGTGCTTTTCTAACATCAGAGGGACATTCCATGTTGCTAGTAAGATTCTCATCCTTAGTTACCTTATGTCTATTTATTATCCTGTACCAATAAGTGTCTGTTCTCAGATTCTGCTCCAAAGAAGCTAAGCTAGTGACCAAGCAATTGTGCAGTCTTTAACTCAAGCGGTAGAGAAGATAAGGAATAGGCTAAAATTGTTAACTCCAACTAAGCTTCTTAAATATTCTATTTTTTAGATCACTATAAGATCCTAGGAGAAACTCCCATGGTGAAATACAATGCTTGGGGGAAACGTTCGTTGGTGGTGGGCAAGTCAAAATCCTTCACTTCTAATTCTCCAATTCAGCCTGATCCTGTTGTTAAATTTCAATTTAGCTAAAATAGAATTCCTGATGCTTTCGGTTTACTAACTTTTCCTTTCGCTTCAGGCTTGTCTGCCCTCATCATTGCTTTCGAAGAAGAAAGGGTTAAATATGGTGTATCTAAGAAGAGGAAGAGCAAATATGAAGTTTTGATTTCGTCTTAACCAATCAAACCCATTTTTGTTAAAAACTCTGTTGCCAAAGCCATTGAGGCATTAGACAAAGAAGAAGAAGAAACATGCAATAATGCTCTTATTGACATTCCTCTCTCCCCTTCGAGTAAGAAGTCCAAACTTGCGAGTGAATTCTCTCCCGTTGTTGTGGATGAGGAAGGGCATGTAAACATAGATTCAAGTCCTGAGGTGGTGAATTTAGATAATGTTCCGGAGAAACCCAAGAGGCTCGGACTCCCAATCCCCTCCTGAATATTACTTTTCCTACCTCTCCAACTTCCATCAGTCGTATTTGTGCTGATCTTGGTTTTCTTCTTTTTCATAATGATCCTCTTCCATCGAAGGCTCAGACTCAGTCCTCAATGATGAATTTAGAAGAACTCGCTCCCCTGGCCAAACAATCTCCCTCCATCACTTCTCTTTGATCATCGCAGCCTCCAGCTTATTCTGATGATCACCTTTTCATTATTCTTAAATCACTTATATTGGTATGTTTTTCTATTCACCTGGCTAATCTTAACTTTATAGATTCTGTTTTGACTTAGATGGGTTATATATTATAGGTAGGAAAGCATATGTTTCTTCTTCGAGATGCTTCTTAAGGGCCCTCCAATGAAGTTGTCGAGCTTAAAGAAAAGATCTCTTAGCTTAACAATAGTATGATCAACATTACTATGACGAGAGATGAGGCTATTCTTGAAAAGGACAAACTTTCTTCCTCTCTTGATGAGAAAAGAAAGCTAGACGGTCATTGGAAGAGAAAATGAAAAATTAGAAAGCTGATCTTGAGTAGGCTAATAAACTCAAAGCAAATCTTAAGAAGACGACTGAGGAAAATTCTAAGCTAGTGAAGAAGAACAAATTGCTAGAAAACCAGCTGCAAAGGAAATCTAGTATATTAGATTACTCTAATAACATTGTCATTGATGCTAAGAAGAAAGTCGCTTCCTTCCTTAATGTTGCTCTTCCTAAAATTACTGAAAAGTGTTACGAAGATGCTTTGTATGTGGCGTACGCTAACAATATCCGAAAATGCCCATATTTGGACTTTCCATCTCTTCCAGACTTGAATGAGAAGTTCAAGAGGAAGTTCAGTCTTAGGATGAAAAAGGACAGGAAGACTCTTGAAGAAGAAGTTCCCGTCGAAGAGAAAATTGATGCTGACAAATGGTTAGCCTTTGACGATGCTCCTATTGATGAAGAGACAAAACATGATGGAGAAGAGGACGAAGATGACGATGATGAAAATAATGATGATTGCGATAATGACCAAGATGATGGTCATGATGATGACAACGGTGGATACGATCGAGGTGATGGAATGGATCCCTCTGGACAGCTCGATGATAAAGATGGATCTAGTGATGCTAACCCAGACTCAATTGTTCAGGATGCAAAAGCTGCCAATATACCTGATCCTCCAAGGAAAGATTCTCCTAAGGAAGGCAGTGCTCCCCAAGGCCAAAAGCCCGAGGAATAAGAGAATATTTCTTCGTCTTTAGTTCCACATTCTCAGGTATGGTTCTCTTTAATCAAATGCTTTAAGTTATCAAGTGACTCTTAGTTAATACATTGATTACTTTAGCTAAGGATACAACCGAAATACCATTATGATGTTATGCTTGAAAAGAAACAAATGGATATAGATTGATTAAATAGAGATTTGGATAGACAATTGAAGGAGTATAATGAATTGTCTAAGAAGTACAAGAAGCTTGCCTCAAGTGCATCAAGATTAAGATTTTTCAAAGAGGGAGAAGTTGCTCCTCGATGAAGAGAGCATGCCTCCATCGAGAAAAACACCCAGCAGAGAACTTAGAGCTAATGTCTATTTTTTGGATGTTGACTGATGATAGGAATACCTTAGAAGAGTTTCTCTATGGAGCTTATTCTAGAGGCAAGTTCGTTGATTTCTCCTATTTAGGTGAAAATTGTGGGGGTTTGCTTGGATGCTTTCATCATAGATACTTGGATGAGCATGGGTCCGATCCTCATCCCGGGATGTGCTGGAATCCCCCAAGAGTTGCCTCTATTCCTCTTTCTTCTTGCTCTCTTCCTCTCGAAAAAATCAAGTATAATAGGAAGAGACTTATCTCTAAACTGTATAAGAAATCAGTCTTGTATGAACCCGAGTAATTGTATAATTGTGATATGTAACTGGAGTAGCTTATGAGCTTTATTGTTTTAGTTTTTCTATTATTAGTCTAATTTTAATATGTTGCACAGATTAAGGAAAACCTGAGTAGTCCTGTTTCTATAGATCTATTGAATAAGTTTGTCAAACTAAAGAAGGATTTTAGAATTCTTCAACTCTTAGAACGTCTTAGTTAGCAAGACACTATTTTCTTAGAGATCTTCAAGAAGTCTACATGTGATTCTCTCATTTCCACTTTGACTTCTTAGGTAATGAGAAAGACAAACTACTCAACAAAATCCAAACTTATCATTCCAAATTAATATGTGATCTAGCTCTCCGATTGGGGAATGGGATATCACTGATTTCCTTGATTTATACTTCAGAAGGAATTAAAGATTCCTTTGATTCTATCCTTACCTTATCGGCTAGGTCATTTGAATGAGCTAAAATCGTAGTTTTAAAACTTTGGATATCAGCTGAATGTTAAAACATAGAATTGTGATGTAACTTGATTTTATTTTTCATTTGTAAACTTTGCTATTATCAATGAAAAAGCTTATTCCCATGTATTGATTTTTATTTACCTTGATTAGGAAAACCAACTAGCACTCGCTCCGGATCTTGTAGATGTCCTTTCATGAGTAATTGGAATTAAAGTTGCTGACATTGAAAAGAGGCATTCTTCCCCAGATGCCTGAACTTCACGATTCCCTGATAACCCAGATGCACAAAATGGCATAGTAAATACTATCAGCTAAGTTCGACATTTAGAAAGCATAAAGAAGTAACTTCGAGCTAAGAGAATCAATTTGATGAGAAGATCAAAGAATCCCAAGCATTGAGAGAAAAGATAGACACTGTTCTAGGTTCTAAACACTCAATCGAGATCAATGCTGAAATGGCCAAATTATATCAGCGAATAAATGATCTTAAAGTGGAATTAATGAAGAGTCAAGTATCTTGTCAATTTCTGGAACTTATTACAAGTGGAGGCGAATCTAGCCTTCCTACTCCTACCATGGGACGAAGGACAAGATGTAAATCTCTTACTTGCCAAGAATTTCCTATTTTATTAAACCCACCTCCGAGTTCAAGCAACGAAACAATCTTTAACTGGAGTAGTCAAGTTAAATTTGAATGCATGCAGTGCTTCAACAGGAAGTGGAATGAAAATGGTATCTCAACGCCTTAATGAATATGAAAGCAAGGTTCAAAAGCTTGAGCATGAGAAATACACTCTTAAATAAGAGATTAAAGAGTTGAAAAATATGGCTCAAACTTTAAGAGGAGCCAACAAGACTCTCTAGCGTGCTTTGAAAATTCAAATTGATTTAGTTAATGATGTAGATACCATTCAGAAGAAGGAAAAGAAATGCATAGAGCTTTTGGAGGTGGCCCTTCACCAAATTACCGATCCTTTTATTGCCAAGGATTTGGAGAAATCATCATGAAGCCTTGGGCTTTAGCAAAGATTTGTTTTAAACAGATTCTTCAATTGTTTGATTTTGAACCTGCTACTTTGAACATGTTGTATTAGATTGTAAATAAATTTGTATTTGAATGTACCTCGGTTATAGTTTAGAATCGGATATTGATTCCTATTTTAAATCTCTTGACGATCAATATCTTTTTTTTGAGTTTTGGAGGTATAACTTAATATAAAAATCTATGTTTCCATTAATAGATGTTTAACAGCTTGTTTGGTAATAAATTTTCCTGTTAAACGGATTCAAATCTGTATTGAAGATTGATTTAGTGATGCTCTACCATCAGAAAATCCTTTTATCAATAATTTAAATAGAAATTCAGAGAGCCACTCTGCCCATATAGCAATAGAAGACCAGAACACCTATCCGGCAATAGAAGAATAACAGAAATCCTTATCTAGCAGTAATAGAAGAAGACCAAAAATCCTTATTTGGCAATAAATAATAGAAAATTAGAAATCTTTATTTTGGCAATAATAATAAAAGAACGAAAACCTTTATCTGGCAATAATAGTATAAGATCAGAAATCTTTATCTAGCAATAATAGAAGAACAAAAACCCATATCCGACAATTAAAGATTGCATTTGTTGAGGAGCACAAAGAGCTCATATTTGATGGTTTTCCTCTAGAAGATTGTTTGACCTGGAGCACTAACTAGTTATGACTTTTGATAGATCTTCCTCTAGAAGGTTGATTGATTCAAAGCGCTACTTGGCTTAGAGTTTTGATAGATCTTCCTCTAGAAGATTGATTGATTCGGAGCGCTACTTGGCTTGGACCCCTTATCATCGTCTTAGGTGACGATCTAGGTATGTTGTCCAATGCATTTGGCTAGCTTTCTTTTAGCTGAACCAAAGACTTACCCGACCTCCCTCTAGGAGGTGCTTCGGTGAGGCCTTTGATGACGGCACTGAAGGATGGTTCGGTGCTTTGGGCAGGCCAAAGGCTTACCCATCCACCCTCCAAGAGGCGCTCCAACCAGGTCGCGTAGGCAGGGGTTGAAGGCATGTAGAAACTTTGGACAGACTGTTTGTAGGCAGGATCAAAGGATTACTCTGGCCTCCCTCTAGGAGGTGCCTTAATCAGGCCATGGAGATGGGATTAAAGGCTTGTGCTTCGGCCAGGCCATGTAGGCGGGGCTGAAGGCTTAGTCGGTACTTTGGTTAATTCCTCTCGGACAGGACCAAAGGCTTACTCGGTCCACCCTCTTAAAGGTGCTTTGACTAGACGATCTTAGCGGGATCAAAGGCTTTTTTCCTTTACTATCATCGTAGGCAGTGGTTTAGACATTTTTATTATTTTAAGAGAGTTTTACTCCTCAACCATGTAGATACACTTATTTTGTTTAGAAAATCTTATTTTACTGATGTTTGACTTGGCATCTTCACACAAATTCATTCAGCTTTCCTTTTTCTAGGAAATTGTTGATCAAGCCTTCCAAGCTTCGACATTGGTTTGCGCCGGGCCTATTGGCCCGGTGATAATAAAAATATAGTCCTTCAAGTTTCCTCTCATTCTTTTGATGCATCTTCCGCGAAGGCAAATTATTAAGTTTGTCCTTTATTAAGAGATAGATGTTCTCATAGGATGTAGTGAGGATATAGTTCTTGGAAAGTCGTGACCTCATGGAGGATGATCCTTTAGATTAATATTTAGTTTATTTATCGCTTGAGATGGATTCTTCATCTTTGATGACTAGTTTCCTTTTCAGGGAGTCTTGGGCTTCACTAGTCTTGTAGGAATGATCAAGTACACTCTTCTATTTTCTAGTGAACCGTTCGAAGTCTCTTTCTATTTATTTCTTGAAAATGGTCCCCTTGGCTTTGAGTTGAATCTTTTTCCTCATTTTTAGGATTATACTATCTTTTTTGTATTACCTACTCAAGGCTAAGATTGGTGTTGGCCCTACATGAAAGGGATTCAAACTCCATTTTTCTGGATTGTATGGAGCCACTTGTCTTTTTTTCTCTTCCATAACTTGTAATGCCACAAGTCTGAGCACTTGTTCTTCATGAAGCCGGGGATCATTAGTAATTTGATAGGTTGGACTGGTCATTTGAGGCTCGGAGGATCCTTGTTCGGAGATTTTAACACAATCAATTGGCATCACTAAGCAAAACTTAGTTGATGCGATTAATTAGTGTTGAAAATCAAAGGTATATTAGCTTGGAAATGGGATATGCTTGTTAAGGGCAAGTTCTTTTAAGCCCTAAATATGCAAGCTAGGGTAGTTCCACTTAGGGTTTTAATAGAGTCGGAGGTTCAATCCCTTCTTCTAGTGCCAAAATGTTAACGAATAAATTCGTTAACCTCAAAAGTGTGTAGGAAGTAAAGTCAATCAAAGAGAGGATTTTCGAGGCTAGACAAAGATGTTTGGATGAAGTATGCTTGATGTCAAGTTCATAACAATTCTTTGTTTATTCATTAAAGTCATGTTGAATGTCATGTATGATCTAAGTCAATATGTAAGGGAATATGCAAGTTAAAATTCAAAAGTCAGTTAGTCAAATATGTTATGCAATTTCTTAATATTCAACTGCTTATGTGTACAATGATTGAGTGTTACAATCGGAAAAAATCCCCAAATTGATTTAGGGTCTACAAAGTTTAAAATGTAAAAAGAAAGTTAAGAATGATTTGCTCCTTCCACAAAGCCCCTAGGTCAATATTTATAAGGGTAGACTAGCGGCATAGTGGTAGGCTTCGGCAAACTTGGCTTTGGCATGTCTAGTGTCGGTGTGTTTAGTTTCTGCAATCGTCAATGTTGAATAGCGCTGGGCTTTGTCTCCATTCCTTTAGTGGAGATTCACGGTAACAATGGACTATGGCATTAACGACTTCTGTCATGTTGGTCGACGTCCTTTATGAGTGGGTGTTGATACCAGTTTGAGTTGATGCAAGAATGAAGCAATACCAACAAAAGGAGGCATTGATAGTTTTATGGATATTAACGACGTCCAACATCAACATCGCTTGCATAGATGCGCCGCATCCCCCAAATGTTGATAATATGCACTATATGAAAGACGAAATGCGATGTTAACCATTGGCGACGTCAATAATAGATGGTGATGTCATTGCTTAGTGGCATCATTTGGAAGTGGCATTAAGTATTCATGATGAGTGGTGTGAATATTGAGAAAGAGTAACTTGCTTTAATATAACATCAGCACCAATGATTTTCAACGTCAACATTTAGTGGCTGATGAAGTGCAGCAATATACATAGCATTACTTGGTAGTTTATATGGAGGAGTTACATTGGCGACGAGCTTGTTTTGGTAACAATAGGTGAATAATGGCGCCGATAGAATACAACATCAATGGGATGCAACACTGGTTACATCAACATTCATTGATGGCTTATGATGTTTGATTGTATTCAATACCATTATATTCTTTTATTGATGAAGTGTGCTATCCATTTGTAGTGACCTAGAAATTCGAACACTTCGTCTTCGAATATCGGTACATTTTGAGATGTGTCTAAGTGTTATAAATATGATTCTATAACCTTATTTAATATCTTTTAATTAATAAATAATGATAAGAAACTTGTTTTTGAAAAGGGTTTACAAAAATATATTCTTTGAAGAAAAATCGATAATGTGACCGGAGATCGGTTTATCGATAAACAGTTTTTCGATCGATATAAGTTGGTCAAACTAGTGTGCACTTAACTAATGATTAAATGAACACATTAGCAACTAATTAACACACTTTCCTCTTCATAAAGCATGGAATGATCTAGAAGCTTCCTTAAGGAAAAGGGATATTATCATGAGAAGGGTAAAAATGGTAAAATGAATAAAGGAGAAGTGACATATAATTGTCATGATAAGAAGCAATTAATGTCATTAGGGTTTTGAGGGCTCTTTGATATTTTCCCATCATTATTATTAAGCCTATATAAGGAGGGGTGCACCTTTAGAAAATATATCAAAAATATTTCAAAGCATAAGAGAAAATTTTCAACGTCATCTTCTTCATCTTAATTACCTAAAGCAAATAATTTGCAAACCATCTTCCAATCACCTCAAACTTTAAGCAAAGCCATGCCACCATATAACAACACCTTCTACCTAGTTATATTGTGAAAAATTAAAGCTATCCTCACCCTAGGAGGGAAGGCCGTGAGCTATTTGAGGAAGGAGGGGTTCGAGCAAGGTGAAGCTAGAAAGGAAGGATGGGAAGGTGGTTGATAGGTTGAGTTGGACTTTCGTTAGCTTGGATCTTGGTTATTGTTAGATTAAAGGTGAGTTAACACCTCACTTTGGATGAAAAATATAACATATATATGTTGTGTTTGATTGTGTTAATGTTGTTTGAATTGTTGTTAACTTACGTTGAAAACAATGGTTGTAACTTCTTATTTTAAAAGTAAGTGACATATGTGATCCATGTACATAGACTTGAACAAACTTGGAATGGACTTGAATGGACTTATAAAACATGTGAATATACCTTGAACAAAGCATATAGGTTATAGATGGACTTTGGTTTAGATCGGACTCAGATTTGAGAGTGCACTTATAGCGATAGTCGCTATAGAAGCAATTAAGAATTTCCTTGTTTTTGGCAATTGTTATGGAACTTTGTATAGAGATCCATAGAGATTTCTTGCCATATTTACATTTTTTCATATGTATGTTTGTTGCTATTAAAATCTTGAATATTAAAAAGTTAAGTAACATCTCGAAAATGGTCAAAACATCACTAGTGCAAATCTGCCCCGTTTAACCTTGATTTTTGGACTTCGAATGTTTCAAAAAGGACTTTAAGTTTGAGCGGTTTGTTTATGTACTTTTAAAAGTATTTCCTAACTCATATTAGAGTATTTTAAAATTAGTTTTAGATTTCTATAAATTTACAAGAATTAGTTGTGAATTTTCAAAGGAGATATATTTTGTTAAAACATATCGTTTTCAAGTTTCTAATGATTTTTCAAACCTGTTACTTTCAAGTGATATTTTAAAGGAGTTTTTTAAAATATATTATAAGTATTATGAAGTATAAATATCTTGGTAAAATATCTTATATAAATATCTTGGAAAATATCTTATACAAATATCTTGTTTTAGATTATAAACAAAAAGTTAGAAAGGGGTTAGTAATTGCTTAATGGCCAAATAGATAATTGTTTAAATACTTATTTGAAAAGTAATTAATTATGTTTAACACTAATAAGCTGACGAAATAATCTTATCTATTTATGAGGGTTAAGATTGACGTCGAGTAGGGACGGAGCAATAGAGCTCTAACCTACCAGGCTTCCCTCTTAACCGAGGAATAGGTAAGTGGAAAATGTCGGAAACGTGTTAATCATGTTGATTTCTTATTGTTTATGGAAATCGTTACTATTATACTTAACACTAAAAGTTGACGAGGTAAACTTATCTATTTGTGAGATTCAAGAATGAAGTGTCTGGGAAAGGCTTGGAGCAACCAGTGCCCAAACTTTCCTGGCTTCACTATTGGGCGAGGAATAGTTAAGTTGGAATGTCAGAAATGAGTTAAGTATACGAATCGTGATTTATATAAGCAATTCTTTTGACTAGATATCGATTATCGAACTTGACCTAATATTTACTTAGGAAGTTATCGAAAGGCTTCCTGATTTTATACCTATAAGAACATCCGAGTAGAAGTATTGGTACGAAACATCTCTAGTTTTCGCTTACTTTTGAAAGAACCGTTAATTTATCAATTAGTTTTGAAAAATCTAGGATCGATAAGTGTTCTACTTACCAAATACCACTTTAAAACTAGTATACGAGTTCTATGTTTTGGAAGCAGTTGAAGAAAGGAATTTGTATGGAGATTCAAGACCGGTTTAAGATTCTCGAACACATGTAGATATTTGTGATCTATTTAGGATGTGGGAATCCATGTGCGAATTCGAGACCTATTGAGATATGGGAATCCATATAGGCTTTGACATCTACTCGAGATATAAGGATCCATTCTAGGATTCGTGTTCCATTCATGTGACGAACACTCGTGCGAAGATGCCGAACGTAATCTCGACATCGAAAATGACTAAAAACAGAGTAGGCCTCACAACCTGGGGTTAGCAACCCATGTCAGGGTATTACCAACTCTATATCTAGAGATACTTATCGATATATTGCGCGTGGGAGTTGATGGTATTTGGTTTACGTTGTCCATGTTTATGTTCGGACGCTGGGCCGCTTGTTTTACCTAAATGGTATATTTTATCTAGAGATATTTGATGCTCGGAATATATTTTCTGACCCTTTTGCATGGAGTTTGGATTAGGCTCCCCCGAAGAGATCTCCATGAAAAATCTATTATGTGAATGTGCCATATTGAATTTGATTGTACTCTAAATAGTTGTGGTGTGACCTGTAGCACCATGGCTATTTGATATAATTTATGTGCTACACCCTATATCTATTATATCACTATATCAAACTTAATGTATGGTTGGTTTCCTTGAGGGGAAAACTGTTATATGTATCCGTACGGTCCCAATGATTACTGTTCTGGTAGCATATGTTCTGATACCAAACTGTAACAAACTGTAACATCCCTCATTTTAAGGCCCGAAACTAAGTGCTACAAATGTTGCAGTCATCCACAGCTATTAATTTCCGGTAATAAAATGCGGCTATGTTAGATACATTGATAATCCTAGAAGCACATGAATACGAAAAATTTCACACAATTTAAAAACAAATTTCACATTTCATTTCATGATAGCATTTCAGATTCATTACATAATCCCACAGGTAAACCGCATTCAGAGAAAATATAATTATCACAACATATTCCAAGAGCGAGATATGAAGATGCCCAGTTGGATGATCAGAGTCAAATATCTGGCATTTAATACAACTTGCCATTACAATAGAAAAGCATAATCAAAACACATCGGAAAAAAGATATATAGCTCCTACTAGCTAGACTGCACGTCTCTAGAAGCTTATTCGTCCAAAGAGAACCTGAAAAATCCTTATCTCAACCTACTCAAATGAGTACCCAAGAGTTTAAGGTGAAAGACAAAAACTTCTGGCCAGATAGAAAGTCTGGTGTGAGTAATAATCTATCATTTCAAACCAAATAGATATCTAGTGAGATCATGCCGCTGAGCGGAACGGGTTTCCCTCATTAGTATCTAAGTCAAACATCTTAACCGCATATTGTGCTCCTACATCCATAATGGTTATAACATAAAAATATGATGATATGTAAACATGTCATATATACCAGATTACCCATCCCAGGTTATTAGATTACCCATCCAAGTTCCCATTGATTATCCGTCTTATACTCATATGGACTACCCATACCACATTTTATTTTACTTAAACTAATGTGAACTATCCTTTTCACATGTAAATATATTTAAAGTTATGTGGATAATCCATCTCACATACAATTATTACTTGGATTACCGATCCTCTACCATGTTGACTACCCATCACATATGGTTCTATTATTTAAATTTATTTGGACTATCCATCACACATATTTCATTTAGTTTACAATTATGTGGACTATCCATCATACATTCATAGTTTTACTAAGATGACTATGAACCCTTCATTAACCTCATAGAGACTATCCATCTCCAGCATGACGTGGACTATCCACCTCACATCACATAGCTTTCCTAGGATGACTATAAACCCATAACTTACAATTTAATTCATGTTACCCATATGTTTCAGTTTAATTCATGTTACCCACATGTATCAATTTAATTCATGTTACCCACATATTTGCCTTTAGAGGTATAACATTTCAAAGTGATATAACATTGGTCTCCCCAATTTGATTCAAGTTGAACTTGTTAAAAACAAACAATGGTATCCCCAAGGTGTAAAGTCAAAGTCAAAAACGTGTGGCTCGCCATCATTAATTATTTAAGTTTAGATCAATGGCGACATTCACCCACATCAGTGTCCCCAATGATAGTGTCGAATTTTACAATTTAAAATAGCATTGGTATCTCCAATGACTACGTCGAAGTAGAAGCATAAAGCTCTTTGCCTTTAATAAAATATAACACACGCGTTATTAAATCAACGTTGACCCCTATCCAAGGTCGAAGACAAAAACTTAAGTTCTTTTAAGTTCAAGAAAATTCATGTCGAGATTGGTCTTGTCGACTTTCATAAACTATAGGCTATCCACCTATTAAACAGAACTTAAACTTTTATAAGTTATATAGCTAACTACCAAAGTTATTGGGCCATCGACCCTCTTAAAACTTAGGCTTCATCGCCTTTCTTAAAACGGTTTTATTTAATATCGAAAACAAGTCTCTTGGGCATTCAAAAGATAAGTCACAATGATGTGATCAAGTGGCATCAATGCTAAAGCATAAGGTCATTGACCTTAATGCTCATCGACCCCCAAGACCCTTGACAACGCTATAAAACTTTCATACTTAAAATACTTTGACTATTGTGCCGCTTTTTTTTAGAGAGTCGAAGACATAATAGGCGGTGCCATTGCCTTGATCTGGAAAACAAATGAAGAGATGTGGCATCATTTAAAATAGTGATGAAGACATGTGACATCGTCAACGTCGACATTAAGCTTTTAAAACGCTTAGGTGAATCACGAAGACACCATGTTGCCAATCATCTATTGTCGTTGTTTTCCACTTTGATGCCGAAGGAATCACTCCATAGATACTTAAGTAGCTATCATGTGCTTCCTCCTTCATTGATATTGACATTCAATGATGCGGCCTCTTTATTAGGCTCGACGACGTATGACAGCATAGCGTTGTTGTAATCTTTATGAAAACTGTTTTATACTACTTTAAGTTAAAACTTTCACCAAATCTTATTTATTGTCCAATTTCTATTAGTTAAGACAATTTCTTTACAAATCCTTTTCAAAATACTGCCGCATTAATTTTCAAAGTCCAAAACATATATTAAATAAATCAATTAATATTTTTAATTAATTATCCATTTAAATGCTAATATAGCATAATAATTTCATAGTAAATTGAAATCACTTGGGAAAATCCCAAAAATTCATAGAAATTAGAGAATATCCTTCTCTTTACCATATAAAAATTTCAAAGCCAAAATCCATATTTAATTATTCAAAATAATTAAAACCTGAAATCAAGCTATTTCCTCCGTGGGAAATTCAATAAATAATTTATATAACTTGGAAAATTATGAAATTAAAAAATCTATCTCCAAAACAATGTTTTATACAACATATTAGAAAATCAAAGCATTTGGAGACTAAAATCTTTGGTTTTACCCTTAAACCCCATTTTAACAATTTCAGAAAAATTCAATCATTATTTTATCCACACAATGATTAAACAACCATATCTTGACAAAGCAAACATCAATCATTTGGGTATTATCTATAACCAAATTAAAATGAAAAAATAGAGATGGAACATTTATTATTCACCTTAGATTAATTTTTGAAGTTGAGGTTTGATCTAGTTCTTGAATCACTAAGCTTGGATTTGTGTATTTCCTTTGATTTCATGATCTTCCTCCTCCTTAGAATGGCCAACCTCCTTATATAGCTCTATTTCCTAAATTGCCCCTCTCATATATTCTCTTATATATTAAGTTTAAACAATCTTTCTTAATTAATTAAGCATGACACGACCTTATCAAGTTTCAAATCACATTCTCCTTAATCCTTTACATAATTCTATTTAATATATCCAATTAAATGTAATGAATAATATTTAACAAAAATAGGGGTGTTACAGACTCCCCACCTTAAAGAATTTCATCTTCGAAATTCAGTAAGGGCTACAGACTAAGCATAACAAACACGCAACCAAAGCTAGTATATCCTACCAGCCATAAAATCTATATACGACAAATATAGAACATACCCTTACAATAGCTCAGGATAAGTATCATTAATCTTGTACTCTATCTCCCAAGTACAGTCTTCTCGTTGTTGCTCCTCTAAACTTTCACCAACTTGACTATCTATTTTCTTAGCTTCTTCTCATCTTTCACTACAACCCGACTGGTTGCCTAACAAAAGTCAGATCTGGTTCTACTACTAAATCTTCCAATGCAGTTGGACTGGTAGTAATCTCTAGATTATGCACATACTTCTGAAGATAAGAAACATAAAAAACATTATGGACTCTTGCTAAACTGCTAGCTAACTCTACTCAATAGGCAAGCTTTTCGATCCTCTCTATAATTGGGAACGGTCCAACATATCTCGATGCCAGATTTCCCGACTTTCCAAAACGTATCACACTCTTCATCGATGATACTTTAGTGAAAATATTATCTCAACTGAGAACTCTATATCCTTATGCCTTATGTCCATGTAACTTTTCTATCTAGACTGAACTTCTCTCATCCTACCTTGGATTAACTCAATTTTCTCTGTTGCTTCTCTCACCAGATCTAGACCTAACACTAACTTGTCTCTGGTTTCCAACCGATATGCTGGTGACTTGCATGACCTTCCATACAAAGCTTCAAAAGGCACCATTCCTACACTAGTCTGATAACTATTATTAAAGGAAAACTCAACCAAGTGTAGGTGGTATTTCCATGATCCACCAAATTCTAGTATGCAAGCTCTCAACAAATCCTTGAGTACCATATTGACTCTCTCTGTATGCCCATCTTCCTAAGAGTGATAAGCGGTACTCATCTTATGATTGGAACCTAACACTTCCTGTAGACTCTTCCAGAACTCATTAGTAAACAATGTATCTCTATCACTTACTATACTACTACGAATCACATTCAGTCTAACTATGTTCTTCATAAATAACTTAGCCAAAACAAGTATCGTCCTGGTTGACTTAACGGGAATGAAATGGGCGCTCTTGGTTAATCTGTCCACTATGACCCATATATTCTCATTTCCTTGATTCGACCTTGACAACCATCAATAAAGTCCATGGATATCGAATCGCATTTCCAAACTGGCAAATCTAAAGGCTAAAGCAACCCACTCGAATTCTTATGTTCGGGTTTTACTTGCTGGCAATTTGAACACTGTTTTACCCATAAGCCAACATCCCTTCCCAGAAGAAACACCTCTTCATATCTTGATACATCTTGATTCCTCCAGGATGAATCAAAAACTTCGATCGATGACATTCCCTAAGAACTTCTTTCCTTAGGTCTCCAACATTCGAAACACACAACCATCCCTTCTTTCTCAACCATCGCTTCTACTCAAGACTAAAATCTTTCAGTTCATCAGTCTCAGTTCCAACCTCTAGCCTTCTAATCTTCTCGGCCAACAATGGATCATCTTTCTTCTTAGAAGAAATCCATTCGATCAAAACTGGTCGAACTTCAGGATAACATGGCGATACTCTGACTAGAACTAGCAGTCGATCTTAATTGTACACTACACATAGTCATTCGTCAAGATGCTTCCATTCTGCCAAAATAGCTAACACCACATTCTAATGTTTTCTGCTAAGAGCATCTGCCATTACCTTTTCCTGACGTATACTATATTCTGAAATCATAAGCTGCTAAGAACTCCAACCACCTCTGTTGTCTCATATTCAACTCCTTCTGTGAGAATAAATAAAGACTTATGATCCGTGTACAACTTAAATCTTTCTCCAAAAAGATAACATCTCCACACTTTTAATGCCAAGATCACCGCTACCAAATCTAAATCATAGTTCGGATATCTTACTTTATGCGGTCTAAGCTATCGAGAAGTGTAGGCAATCGCTTTAACTTTTTGCATTAACACAGCTCCTAATCCAGTCCTACATGCTTCTGTATACACCACTAATTCTTGATTCCCATCTGGAACTACTAACACTGATGCATTGGTCAACAAATGCTTTAACTTAAGGAATGCTTCCTTGCATATGTTGGACCAAACAAACTTAACGTCTTTTCTGGTTAGCTTAATCAGGGGTGCTGCTATCCGCGAAAAATCCCTGATAATTCTTTGGTAATATCCAGCTAATCCAAGAAAACTTTTTATCGCGGTCACTGTCTTGGGTCTCTTCATACTATTAACTATTTCAATCTTAGCTGGTTCAACTGATAACCCTTCTCCTGAGACTACATGGCCAAGAAACTTTACTTCTTTCTTCCAGAAATGACACTTCAAAAACATCGCTTTCAACTAATGTTGTATTAATGTCTCTAACACTATTCTAAGATGAATCTCATGCCCTCTTTCATCCTTAGAATATGTCAAAATGTCATCTATGAACACCAATACGAACCTATCCAAGTGCTCTCAGAAAATCCGGTTCATAAATGACATTACTAACCACTTGTATGAACCATATCTCGTACGAAACACCATCAGTGAAATAATGTCCTCCCTCACTCTTAGCTCATGGAACCCTATAGTCAAATCTAATTGGAAAAATACTTTGGCTCCACTCAACTAATTGAATAAATCATCGATTCTCGACAAAGGATACCTATTCTTGATCGCCTTCTTATTCAACTTACGATAGTCGATACACAAGTTTAATGACCCATCCGGTTTCTTCACGAACAACGCGGCCGCTCCCTAAGGCGAACTGCTAGGTTTGATAATGTCCTTTCCTTCTAAGTCCACTAGCTGCACTTTAACTCCTTCATCTCGGTAGGTGTCATTCTTCTAAGTGGTCTACTTACGGGTTCTGCTCCTAGCACAAGATTTATTCAAAACTCGATAGCTCGTTTCGATGGTAGTCCTATTAACCGGATCAAAAACATCTGCAAACTCTCTTGCTACTACAACCCGATTCAAATCTTCTTCTACTTCCATAGCACCCAACAAGGCACAAACATTCAAATCCAAATTCTCCATTGATTATATGATTTGGTTCTGACTATTAGGGTGTCTCAGTGATATTTCCTTATCCTGGAAAAATATCTTAGCATCATATCTATCTAACCAATTCATGCCCAATATGATCCCGAAGCCTACGAAATCAATGATATACAAACTGCATGCAAACTTATGACCTAAAAAATCAAGTTCTTACTAGTCACATATCATCCCCAGAGTTGCATACCCTCCTATTAGATTGCAACCCTTAAAAAAGTAACTAGGTATGAAGGTTCTAAGCATAACTTATCTACTAAACACTGAGATATAAATGAATGCAATGCACCAGTATCAAATAGTACCCTTACTGGTATACTATGAATCAAAACCATACCTTTTATCATAAATTTTCTCTTCTCAGTTGCCATTGGTCTAGAGGATGATGGTTCCAAAGCAAAAACCTTTCCCTTGTCCACTCTGGCTGGTTCTGGACATCGATTCTTGTAGTGCCCCGTTGGGCCATAGTTGAAGCATTTCACTCCTTTCTTATCAGCAACTTTCTTCCCTTTTCCAGATCGGCACTCATGAGCAAAATGTCCCATCTTATCGCACTTGTACAGACAATATCTGCCTTTCCCTTCGCTGCTCCTCCTTTCTGAGCACCCTTTTTCTTAAAGAATTTTTTTTTCTTATTCTAGGATTCCTCAGTCTCCATTGACTTCACCTTCCCGAAGGTAGAAAGTGTTTCTTCATTTCTAATTGTCATCTCCACTACTACATTTAATGGATCTCGAAGATGTGGCATGGTTACCCTAGCAATTTCCAGCCTTAACCTCTAGATAAACTTCCCGTTCCTCTTAATGACAATGTCCACAGTGGGATATCCATACCTAGACAGCTCATCAAACTTCGCAGAATACTCCAACATTGACATCTTCCCTGCTCCAAATCCATAAATTTCCTAAGCAAAGCAGACTTAGCTACCTCGAACAAAAATCTCTCCTCGAATCTCCTTCAAAAATCTAAACAAGTTAACTCTTCCTCTAGCACACCCACGGTAACTCCATTCCACCAGAACAACGCTGCACCTTGCAATTGCCTCGAAGCCAATCTTCTTTTCTGCACATTGTCTATACCAAGATCAGCAAAAAAAATTCTCATAATGCAAAAGCTAATTTTCCACTTCTACAGCATCCTCTGTTCTAAGAAAAGGCTTTACTCCAAGACTATTACAGTCCCTACTCAACTTGGCATAATTTTTGCCAACTGGTGCCACGGGATTTGCTGCTCCCGCATTCATAGAATTTCCTTTAACTTGCATCATGTTAACCAAGAACTAATATATTGTCCCCATAGCTACTGGTGGGTTTCCAAAATCACATTGGCAATTGTGTTTTAGTTAGCATTTGCATATCGATCCTGGTTTCTCCTGGTATTGGGTCGAGCATTACTGTTAGTTATGGTGCTTCCTACACCTAGATTAACTCTTCAATTTCCTGCTTCAGGCCTTTCTTTCTCGTAAATCTACATATGAGTCTTAGTAAGATATAGAAGAACGGTCTAAGCTAAGAGAGAGGGGAATATATACCTATATATAGCAAAATACATATACATTATTATAGCGTTATCCCAAACCCCAATCTTATTCTTTGATTCATTGGATTATGTTTTCAAAATCTTTTAGGTTTAAATTCCTTTTATGTTTACATAAACCTATACACTAATACCAAACTGTAACATCCCCTATTTTGAGGCCCAAAACTAATTACTATGGATGCTGCAGTCATCCATAGTTATTAATTTCTGGTGATAAAATGTGGCTATGTTAGATACATTGATAATACCAGAAGCATATGAATATGAAAAATTTCAAACACAACTTAAAAACAAATTTCACATTTCAATTCATAATAGCATTTTAGATTCATTACATAACCCCACAGGTAAAACACGTTCAGAGAAAATATAATTATTACAATATATTCTAAGAGCATATGAAGATGCCCTCTTGGATGATCAGAGTCCAATATCTGGCATTTAATACAACTTGCCATTACAACACAAAGGCAGAATCAAAACACAGCGGAAAATAGATATATAGCTCCTACTATCTAGATTGCCTCATGCACGTCTCCGAAAGCTTATTCGTCTAAAGAGAACCTAAAAAACCCTTACTCTCAACCTACTCAAATGAGTACCCGAGAGTTTTAAGGGAAAGACAAAAACTTTGGGTTAGACAGAAAGTCTGGTGCGAATAATAATCTACCATCTCAAACCAAATAGACATCTAGTGAGACCATGCTGCTGAGTGGAACGAGTTTCCCCTCGCTAGTATCTAAATCAAACATCTTAACCATATATTGTGCTCTTGCATCCACAATGGTTATAACATAATAATATGATGATTTCTAAACATGTTATATATACCGGATTACCTATCCCAAGTTATTAGATTACCCATCCAAGTTCTTATTGACTATCCGTCTTATATTCATATGGACTACCCATCCCATATTTTTTATTGTACTTGAACTAATATGGACTATCCATCTCACATATAAACATATTTAAAGTTATGTGGATTATCCATCTCACATACAATTATTGCTTTGATTACCCATCCCTTACCATATTGACTACCTATCACATATGGTTTTATTATTTCAATTTATGTGGACTATCCATCAATCACACATATTCCATTTAATTTACAATAGTGTGGACTATCCATCACACATCCATAGTTTTTCTCGGATGACTATGAACCCTTCATTAACCCTATAGAGATTATCCATCTCCAGTATTATGTGGACTATCCATCTCACATCCCATAGTTTTCCTAGGATGACTATGAACCCATAATTTACAATTTAATTCATGTTACCCACATGTTTCAATTTAATTCATGTTACCTTCATGTATCAATTTAATTCATGTTACCTGCATGTATGCCCTTATAGTTATAACATTTCAAACTGACATAACATTGATATCCCCAATTTGATTCAAGTTAAACCTATTAAAAACAAACAATGGTATCCCTAAGGTTTAAAGTCGAAGTAAAAAACATATGGCTTGTGTAACGACCCAGATTTTGGTCGTTCGATTTTGAACATTTAATTCATTTTAAATGTTGAATGTGAATTATAATTTGATCTTGAATAAGAAATTTTGGTCAAATCCTTAAGATTAGTTATAATTTCAAATATGACAATTCAATTGGATTTGAATAATAATAATTTGTTATTTGAAATTGGAGTAATACTGGAATCTGGAATATAAATGGTTATGAAAACGGTTTCTAAGATTTATTTTAAGTCTCGTTGATTGGAATTTTAATATTGGACTTTTGGATGAAATCAAAAGTTGATAAGTTAACTTTGGAATTTTATATTAATTTAATAATGGAATTTAATAATATAATATTGCAAATAATCAGATTTTGATTTAAAATGAATCGGGATGATTTATAATATGAATATAAGTTCTATTTGATTTATCATCAAGTTAGTAAAGTTTTAAAAGTGAAATTTTAAACGATTTCGACGATTTCGAAAATCGGTCGAATTAATCGACGAGTTAAAATAGCCTTCCGGGGAACGGTCTCGGAATTCGACGAAACCAGTTCCATTGGATCCGTAATAATTAATTATTATCGGATTTCAATTTTCGTAGCAATCGGAGTTGTTGTTTGACCGTGGCAGCTCAGAACGCATAGAAATTATTTTAATCGATTTGATTTAAAATCGATCGTTTATTTCCATAACTCTCACATATGACCGAATTAGCCTCCGGAACACGTTCCATTGTGTTCGGAACGTGGGTAAAACCTTATAAACGCCAGGTGGCACGTGTGATTTGGAATTCGTTTGAAAATTGAGAAATTTGAGAATATATATTATTTAATTAATATATTAACATATATATATATATATATACGCGTTCAGGCCGAACCCTAGACCTTATCTCGTGGCCGCCAGCATTCATTTCAATGGCCAATTCGTTCCTACCTTCTCCTTCATTTTTCTTCTCATCCGCTCACTAATTTCGAAAGTCTTCAACTACGAAACTCGAGATCATGTCGAGCTCTATAGATCTAACGGTGGCGATGCGTTTTCGCGAAGTGGTTTGATGGCTACGGGGGTTCGAACGCTGCACGTTCGTGCGCGAAATTCAAGGAGGGGGTGACGTCGAGTTCGACCAGGTCTAGGCCGGTGATGCGTGGCGCGGTGGGCTTCGTGGTGGTGGGTCTAGATCTGGGTCCGGTCGTAGTTTAGGGGTGGTGACGTTCAACTTTTGCCGCGTGTGGTGGGTTCTTTTTATCTGTTATGGTCGCGTTTGGATGGGAGGGAAGATGGAGAAATAAGCGGCCACGATTTGTCATATTGAAATTCACGGCTGTGATGGATTTTGGTATTTAAATAAATGGAAAATAAATTTAATTGTATTAATTTATACTCAAACGTTTAAAAATCTATAACGTTTGCATACATTGTCAGAATTCGACAAATTTGGTAGCGCCGGAATCGCAGCGACGAGCAGGCCGCTGTGGTGCAGATCCGGAGGCGTTTTGAGCAAGCAAAAATTTTGGATTAAATCGAATGGTTCGATTTAATTTAAAATTTAAACGCCGAACTCAAGGTGAGTAAATCTCACTCAAATCTGGATACCAATTAATTTAAATAGTTAATATTTAAATAATTGTGTGATTGGTTGAAAATGAATAATAATATCAGTTTAAATTGATATTTGCTGTTGTGCTAACATCTGTGGACGCAGGGAAACAGGTTGGAGGGATCCAACTGGATTCCTCACAAAATGGGAATTATATTTATAATATTTGATATATTTCATTTATATAATGTGATAGACTGATTTGGGATTTTGTTATGCTGTTGTTATAATCTGGTATTCTAAAATGTCAACAAGATGAATTGGGTATTTATCGGAGGATAAATTTAAAAGTATAGATTTCCGGAGGGATTTTCTATAAGAAGTGCAAATTGTGTTAAAAGAAATAGTGGAATCACTTTTAAGGTGGAAAGTGTATTTTCGTTTCCTGGGAAATGTAGTAAGTTTCAAAGGAAAGCTTTCAAAGTGTAAAATAGAAGTTTAAAAATGTGGTTTGGAATGTTTTAGATAAATATTTATTTTAATTTTTTTTAAGAGGAAGGTAAATATTTATTTAAGTAATTATGGTATTTAACTAATTTAAAGATAAATTAGTATTTTGATTTCTAAGGAAATTTTATTATAAGCATTTGATATAATATCTTTATATCAAAAGGGAATCTTTGATTTAAGTTACCCAATAGAAACTTTATAGATTTTCAAAAGTATATTTTTAAATAAGAATTTGGAAACTTACTTTAAATAATGGAAGCATATAATTTGGAAGTGATTTCCAGGAATGGAGAATGTGTTAAAAATAAAAGGTGTTTATTTTTAAAAGTGTTGAGAGGAATTTACGGGTTGAGACGTAAATTTGAATTGAGATAAATCCAGTGAGATTTATAAAAAGAATTCTTTGGGTTACTCTGGAATGGAAGTGTATTTCCCTAAAAAGCCAAGTATGTTTTAAAGCAGAATTTTTTTTAATAAAAGTAAAAGCTTTAAATTTGTTTTTTTAAGGATGTTTTCAAGAAATTATTATTTAAGTTGTAAGAATTTTAAATTAAATATTTACTAAATTAGTTATAGTAGTAATTCTTTAAAAGGAAAAATTGGTATTAAGTTTTAAAGAAATATTTTATTATTTATATTTATAAAATGGATTTATTTAAGGATAGTTTGGTTTAAAGTTTTATTTGAAACTTAAATAGAAGTTTGTAACACTTATTTTAAAATTTAGTTCGACTTAACCTTTATTTTAAAATTAGTTTTTATATTTTATAAAAATGGTATTACCTTAAATATTCTTAAAAATATATTTTGGATAAAGCGGTTTAAATTATTTTAAATCTTAAGTGTTTGTACTTGGTGATTTCATTGGAAGTAGTAAATATTTGGGAAATTTATTTCCGTAAAAGGAAGTGGGTTTAAATTGTTTCAAAGGGTTGAAAATAGAAATATATCTTGCGAAGATATTTTGAGAGAAATAAATAATTTGAGGAATTATTTATGTTTGATGGATGTTTGTGAATGTTAATTGATAGTTAAATAACCGACTATCAATATTGACCAATGCGCTGATCGTTTCGAAGAGACCGGGATCGGGATTTATTTCTTGAAAACCACTTCGATTCGGTTTGTACGTTTCGTGGGGGAAACGAGTTTGGAATCTAAGATGGAGCAGTGAAGTGCAAGGGCTAGTCGCTACTGATCCTGAGGATATTTCCAAAATGGATGTAGTAGGAGTAGTGCCTTCGGTTCCGTTCGAACTCGGGACGGACTTGTATGGACGAATGCTTTCGGAAACATCGTCAGGTGGGCGATGGGCATTCTAAGGGAAATGTTCTGTAAAGGTAACGTTTAGCCTCAAGCCTCATCAACCAGAAATGACTGAAAATTAGGGGATATGCAGCAAGGCTTCGTGGGTAGCCCCCACTTGAGAGTAAGGTCATCCCTGTCTAAATGTCCCTTTTTATTTCGGCTTAGTGGTGCGGTTGCTGATCACAACCGTGGGGTGATTTTACTCGGAATTATCCAGTAAGGGATGGTTCCGGCCTTGTGTTGCAGGGGAGCGGGCGTACTCCTCGGTACGGTGATCTAGGCCACGTACTGTGACAGGTGGTACCCCAGTGCCTAGTCATTGATGGAAATCCATTCTCCCTACGTGCCTTGTACGGTATTTGTTTGTATTACCCACTTTGTGGCTAGTATGCTGGAATTTAATAGATGTAACAATTTCAGCTATTTGAATAAGTATTTGTATATAGACACTATTATAATATCAGAGGATTTGATAAGAAAGTGTTTTGGCTATCGTAAGATAAAAACCCGACATGTTTATTTGTGGCGTGGTCTTACAAGATGCCTTTGATTTTCAAAGAATTTTTGAAACTTTAATAATCAGTTTGGATGTATTTTTCTTACGCTGGTATTCCAGACTGACTCGGGTGTTATTTCATTATAATGCTCGGGTCAGACCGAGTATTACAGGTTCAGTATTGGATACATTGGAGCTCGGGAGAGGAGCTGGAGGCTGAGACGTATTATTCGTACTTGTTTATTCCGCTGCTATGGTTGTTTGAAATTGCCAGCAGTTGTGAGGCAGGTTGATATAACTGTCAGGCTGGTAATTGTTGTTCACTTATGATATACTCTGATGATGTATTGTATAAAATAGATATAGTTTCCATTTTGTGTAAAGAGCTGTTATCATTTATTATATTTGTTCGGCTGCGATTGTGAGATTCTGATGTTGTCTTCTATTTTCTTCTTCTACCTCTTCTTCTTCAACCCAAATGGTTCGTATTTCCGCTCTTCTTGAGTTCATTAATGGAGATTAATGTCAATTCAAGGGGTACGGATTTGCGGGTCATTACAGTGGTATCAGAGCATAGGTTGGCGACAACCTAGGCTTTGGTGGGAAAAATTATTCATTAGAAATATAGTCAGTAGTACTCTATAATGAGTTGAGTGTAATAATAGCTATGAGCGCGTAATTGCTAGTGAATATAAAACTGTTTTTGTACTGTGTTGACTTATCGGTTGAGTGTTTATAAATTCTGGTCGGTACGCGAAGTACAACCATATCGATAGGGGTTTCTAAACTCTTAAACAAGGTAAACCGACATAGTATTGTTTTAAAGTGGATAAATGAAATAATTTTACTCAAAATTATATTTTGATATAAAAGAAATGATTTTCTGAAATTATTATATATATTTGGATGTTTGCTTGTGAATATTATAATCAAATAAGAATCTAAAATTTAGAATGGTTTATAACCAAATAAATTCTATAAGTATGACTTATCCAAAGAAGTATAACTAAAATTTGATTGAAACCAGAATTTAAATCTCGAAAATTTTAGAAAATGTTTTAAATGTATTTAAAACAAAGGTTTGGGAATTCAAGGTCTTGGGATTGTTTGAAATGTTTTCCAAAGCATTTGAAGGCAATGATGGAGTATTATTTTGAGGAAATGTCTTTGAATGGGAAATTGTTTTGAAAGGGATTTTGTGGAAGTAAAGAAGCACTGAACTCACTGCAGTCGCTGGAAAATAATCCTAGTGATGATGGCCACATCATCATAATTCATTTTCGAGTTTCTAAAGTGATGAATTGCTACCAGGGTGATTTGGTTCTGATATTTGTTTGGACTTGTTGGGTATACAAGTTGTTTTAGAAATTTCAAGGGGGAAATTTGCTTGGTAAAACCAAGTGTTTTGGAATCCGGAGATTTGATTTGATATATCAAGTGGGTATGTATTATTTATGATTTCAAATTGGTTTTGAAATAAATCCAGGCAATGGATTTCTGGAAATTCGATTTAAATAAATGTGGAAGTTAAGGTGAATCAACTATTGAACTTGTGAATGAAGTTGATATTAATAAGAAAGGAAATTGGAAATTTTAATACTGGAATTAAAATTTAACTTGAGCAAAATGGAAGTGAATAAGATATATTTGACTCGAGATAAGTTAAATAAAATTGAAATTGGAATTGATTTGATTTGGATATAGTTGAAGTTGAAATGTAAAATGGTTATAATGGTGAAATGAAATTTATACCCTTAAGCTATTAAGTGATATATATATAATCTGGAATTGTGAGTATAAGATGAATGTGGACTCAAATGAGCAATATAAGATCTTAAATAAATAAGTTGTTGAACTTATGAATAGAGAAATGCATTATAAAACCAAAAATTTAATGGTTGGTATTTTATGGAAAATCCAAATTTTACATCCCACAATGAAATGTAAAATGAGATAAGGCATAGTGAAATATGAAATGTGGGTGGACTTAGGTTAATAAATAAGTGTTGAAGCTTATATATTGAGAAGTAAATTTAGTTGAGTTTGGGTTGAATTGAACTGAAATCAAAATTTTCAGTTGTGTTATAAATAATATTGAATGGAATCTAAATCCTTACTTAAAATTATAAGGAAGTGATATGAATTTAAGTTGGCTAAATGAAGTTGGTTGAACTTGAAATAAATCGGTAAAAGATTAAATGAAAGAAATTTTAATCAAGTTGGAATGATATTGAATGAATTAAATTCTCACTCAACTGAATTCAAGGAATTGTATGAAGATGAATTTAGCATAAGCTAAATTAAATGAAATTCGACATATACGGTAAATGAATTAATTATGATCTGAATATTGTCGAATGAAAGGAGGTTGGGTTAAAATGGTTATAAGCATAAGAAATGGTTGTTTGTTTGAATAACAACGAACTTGCATAAGAATTGGTCGTTTTGTTGTAAACGAAAGTGAATTTATGTGAAGAAGCAAATAAAGTTGGTTTTGAATTAATTGGTATAAGTGCAATATAATTAAGTGGTTTTGCACATAAATGATAGTGGATTATTAAAGAAATGCAAGTATAAATAAAATTTGATTTGTGAATCAATTTGGAATTGAATTGAAGTGAATTAATGAAAGTAAGGGCACATGTTGATCATATTGAAGTGAATATGAGTTAGTTGTGGTAAATATGAATTGAATGTAGCAAGCTTGGTTGTAAATCCTTTTGTGTAGGGTAAAATGAAATATGGATTTGTGAAGAAGATTAAAATAGTGTTAAAACCTTGTGATAGCTTATAAAATATGGTTAGCATGTAGAATTATGGAAATTGGTTGGATAGGTTATGAAATTGATGTGTTTGGCTAGTTTAATGAATGGAATGTTGTAAAAATCTCATATTATTGAAAACTCATGTGTTTGTTGAGTAAGTACAGGTACGGAAGGCAATCGATTGAGTTGGAGCGCGTAAATGCATAATTAATTAGCCGCTTGCATATAAAATGCTTAAACAAGGTACGCCTACGCAATAAAAATAGGAAATATGAACTGTTTTTGGTTTTTCCGACCGTGTGGGTCGATGTATACATATTTATATCTATTGTGATATTGTAAAAGGCTCTCCGTACAAAGGAGACGCTGTCAAAAAATTTCAAAAATTTTGGGAGTTAGAAAATTTTGGAAATTTTGAAGAGTTGGGTTAATTAGAAAAGTTGCATTTTGAAATGATGTACTAAACAAAGCTTTTGAGTTAATAATAAGCTAAGGGTTTTGAAATTGAACTAAAATGGTTTTGGGAAGTGAATGTAAGTTGTAATTGAGTAGGTTCTGGATAAGTTATTGAGTTTAGTAGCATTTTTCTACCTTAGCAAATTTCGAGGACGAAATATTTATAAGGGGGGAGGAATGTAACGACCCAGATTTTGGTCGTTAGATTTTGAACATTTAATTCATTTTAAATGTTGAATGTGAATTATAATTTGATCTTGAATAAGAAATTTTGGTCAAATCCATAAGATTAGTTATAATTTCAAATATGGCAATTCAATTGGATTTGAATAATAATAATTTGTTATTTGAAATTGGAGTAATACTGGAATCTGGAATATAAAGGGTTATGAAAACAGTTTCTAAGATTTATTTCAAGTCTCGTTGATTGGAATTTTAATATTTGACTTTTGGATGAAATCAAAAGTTGATAAGTTAACTTTGGAATTTTATATTAATTTAATAATATAATATTGCAAATAATCAGATTTTGATTTAAAATGAATCAGGATGATTTATAATATGAATATAAGTTCTATTTGATTTATAATCAAGTTAGTAAAGTTTTAAAAGTGAAATTTTAAACGATTTCGACGATTTCGAAAATTGGTCGAATTAATCGACGAGTTAAAATAGCCTTCCGGGGCACGGTCTCGGAATTCGACGAAACCAGTTCCATTGGATCCGTAATAGTTAATTATTATCGGATTTTAATTTTCGTAGCAATCGGAATGGTCGTTCGACCGTGGCAGCTCAGAACGCAAAGAAATTATTTTAATCGATTTGATTTAAAATCGATCGTTTATTTCCATAACTCTCACATATGACCGAATTAGCCTCCGGAACACGTTCCATTGTGTTCGGAACGCGGTTAAAGCCTTATAAACGCTAGGCGGCACGTGTGATTTGGAATTCGTTTGAAAATTGAGAAATTTGAGAATATATATTATTTAATTAATATATTAACATATATATATATACGCGTTCAGGCCGAACCCTAGACCTTATCTCATGGCCGCCAGCATTCATTTCAATGGCCAATTCGTTCCTACTTTCTCCTTCATTTTTCTTCTCATCCGCTCACTAATTTCGAAAGTCTTCAACTACGAAACTCGAGATCATGTCGAGCTCTATAGATCTAACGGTGGCGATGCGTTTTCGCAAAGTGGTTTGATGGCTACGGGGGTTCGAACGTTGCACGTTCATGCACGAAATTCGAGGAGGGGGTGACGTCGAGTTCGACCAGGTCTAGGCCGGTGATGCGTGGCGCGGTGGGCATCGTGGTGGTGCGTCTTGATCTGGGTCTGGTCGTAGTTTAAGGGTGGTGGCGTTCAACTTTTGCCGCGTGTGGCGGGTTCTTTTTACCTGTTATGGTCGCGTTTGGACGGGAGGGAAGATGGAGAAATAAGCGGCCACGATTTGTCATATTGAAATTCACGGCTGTGATGGATTTTGGTATTTAAATAAATGGAAAATAAATTTAATTGTATTAATTTATACTCAAACGTTTAAAAATCTATAACGTTTGCATACATTGTCAGAATTCGACAAATTTGGTAGTGCCGGAATCGCAGTGACGAGCAGGCCGCTGTGGTGCAGATCCGGAGGCGTTTTGAGCAAGCAGAAATTTTGGATTAAATCGAATGGTTCGATTTAATTTAAAATTTAAACGCCGAACTCAAGGTGAGTAAATCTCACTCACATCTGGATGCCAATTAAGTTAAATAGTTAATATTTAAATAATTGTGTGATTGGTTGAAAATGAATAATAATATCAGTTTAAATTAATATTTGCTATTGTGCTAACATCTGTGGACGCAGGGAAACAGGTTGGAGGGATCCAACTGGATTCCTCACAAAATAGGAATTATATTTATAATCTGTGATATATTTCATTTATATAATGTGATAGACTGATTTGGGATTTTGTTATGCTGTGGTTATAATCTGGTATTCTAAAATGTCAACAAAATGAATTGGGTATTTATCGGAGGATAAATTTAAAAGTATAGATTTCCGGAGGGATTTTCTATAAGAAGTGCAAATTGTGTTAAAAGAAATAGTGGAATCACTTTTAAGGTGGAAAGTGTATTTTCTTTTCCTGGGAAATGTAGTAAGTTTCAAAGGAAAGCTTTCAAAGTGTAAAATAGAAGTTTAAAAATGTGGTTTGGAATGTTTTAGATAAATAATAATTTTAATTTTTTTTTTAAGAGGAAGGTAAATATTTATTTAAGTAATTATGGTATTTAACTAATTTAAAGATAAATTAGTATTTTGATTTCTAAGGAAATTTTATTATAAGCATTTGATATAATATCTTTATATCAAAAGGGAATCTTTGATTTAAGTTACCCAATAGAAACTTTATAGATTTTCAAAAGTATATTTTTAAATAAGAATTTGGAAATTTATTTTAAATAATGGAAGCATATAATTTGGAAGTTATTTCTAGGAATGGAGAATGTGTTAAAAATAAAAGGTGTTTATTTTTAAAAGTGTTGAGAGGAATTTACGGGTTGAGACGTAAATTTGAATTGAGATAAATCCAGTGAGATTTATAAAAAGAATTCTTTGGGTTATTCTGGAATGGAAGTGTATTTCCCTAAAAAGCCAAGTACGTTTTAAAGCAGATTTTTTTTCATAAAAGTAAAAGCTTTAAATTTGTTTTTTTAAGGATGTTTTCAAGAAATTATTATTTAAGTTGTAAGAATTTTAATTTAAATATTTACTAAATTAGTTATAGTAGTAATTCTTTAAAAGGAAAAATTGGTATTATGTTTTAAAGAAATATTTTATTATTTATATTTATAAAATGGAATTATTTAAGGATAGTCTGGTTTAAAGTTTTATTTGAAACTTATATAGAAGTTTGTAACTCTAATTTTAAAATTTAGTTCGACTTAACCTTTATTTTAAAATTAGTTTTTATATTTTATAAAAATGGTATTACCTTAAATATTCTTAAAAATATATTTTGGATAAAGCGGTTTAAATTATTTTAAATCTTAAGTGTTTGTACTTGGTGATTTCTGTGGAAGTAGTAAATATTTGGGAAATTTATTTCCGTAAAAGGAAGTGGGTTTAAATTGTTTCAAAGGGTTGAAAATAGAAATATATCTTGCGAAGATATTTTGAGAGAAATAAATAATTTGAGGAATTATTTATGTTTGATGGATGTTTGTGAATGTTAATTGATAGTTAAATAACTGACTATCAATATTGGCCAATGCGCTGATCGTTTCGAAAAGACCGGGATCAGGATTAATTTCTCGAAAACCACTTCGATTCGGTTTGTACGTTTCATGGGGGAAACGAGTTTGGAATCGAAGATGGAGAAGTGAAGTGCAAGGGCTAGTCGCTACTAATCCTGAGGATATTTCCAAAATGGATGTAGTAGGAGTAGTGCCTTCGGTTTCGTTCGAACCCGGGACGGACTTGTATGGACGAATGCTTTCGGAAACTTCGTCAGGTTGTCGATGGGCATTTTAAGGGAAATGTTCTGTAAAGGTAACGCTTAGCCTCAAGCCTCATCAACCAGGAATGACTGAAAATTAGGGGATATGCAGCAAGGCTTCGTGGGTAGCCCCCACTTGAGAGTAAGGTCATCCCTGTCTAGATGTCCCTTTTTATTTCGGCTTAGTGGTGCGGTTGCTGATCACAACCGTGGGGTGATTTTACTCGGAACTATCCAGTAAGGGATGGTTCCAGCCTTGTGTTGCAGGGGAGCGGGCGTACTCCTCGGTACGGTGATCTAGGCCACGTACTGTGACAGGTGGTACCCCTGTGCCTAGTCATTGATGGAAATCCATTCTCTCTACGTGCCTTGTACGGTATTTGTTTGTATTACCCATTTTTTGGCTAGTATGCTGGAATTTAATAGATGTAACAATTTCAGCTATTTGAATAAGTATTTGTATATACACACTATTATAATATCAGAGGATTTGATAAGAAAGTGTTTTGGCTATCGTAAGATAAAAACTTGACATGTTTATTTGTGGCGTGGTCTTACGAGATGCCTTTGATTTTCAAAGGATTTTTGAAAATTTAATAATCAGTTTGGATGTATTTCTCTTACGCTGGTATTCCAGACTGACTCGGGTGTTATTTCATTATAATGCTCGGGTCAGACCGAGTATTACAGGTTCAATATTGGATACTTTGGAGCTTGGGAGAGGAGCTGGAGGCCGAGATGTATTATTCGTACTTGTTTATTCCGCTGCTATGGTTGTTTGAAATTGCCAGCAGTTGTGAGGCAGGTTGATATAACTGTCAGGCTGGTAATTGTTGTTCACTTATGATATACTCTGATGATGTATTGTATAAAACAGATATAGTTTCCATTTTGTGTAAAGAGCTGTTATCATTTATTATATTTGTTCCGCTGCGATTGTGAGATTCTGATGTTGTCTTCTATTTTCTTCTTCTACCTCTTCTTCTTCAACCCAAATGGTTCGTATTTCCGCTCTTCTTGAGTTCATTAATGGAGATTAATGTCAATTCAAGGGGTACGGATTTGCGGGTCATTACAGCTTGCCACCATTAAATTATTTAAGTTTAGATCAATGTCGAGGTTCGTCCACGTTGTTGTTCCCAAAGATAGTGTCAAAGTTTACAATTTAAAATAGCATTGGTATCTTAAATGACTACGTCGACATAGAAGCATAAGGCTCTCCGCCTTTAATAAAATATAACACATGCGTTATTAAATCAACGTTGACCCCTATCCAAGGTCGAAGACAAAATCTTAAATTCTTTTAAGTTCTAAAAAATTTATGTCGAGATTGGTGTTGTCGACCTTCATAAACTATAGGCTATCCACCTATTAAACAAAACTAAAACCTTTATAATTTATATGGCTAACTGCCGATGTTATCAAGTCACGACCCTCTTAATACAGTTTTATTTAACATCGAAAACAATTCTCTTTGGCATTCAAAAGATAAGGTGCGAAGGCATGATCAAGTGGCATCGACGCTAAAGCATAAGGTCATCAACCTTGATGGTCATCGACCCCTAAGACATTCGACGATGCTATTAAACTTTCATACTTAAAATACTTCGGCTACCATGCTGTTTTTTTGTCGAGAATCAAAGATATAATAGACAGCGTCATTGCCTTGATTTGGGAAACAAACGAAGAGATGTGGCATCATTTAAAACAATGATGAAGACATGCGACGTCATCAACATCGACATTAAGCTTTTAAAATGCTTAGGTGAATCACGAAGACACTCTGCTGCCAGCATCTATTGTCGTTGTTGTCTACTTCGATGCCAAAGGAATACTCCATGGATACTTAAGCAGCTATCATGTGCTTCCTCCTTCGTCGACGTCCACATTCAATGATGCGGCGTCTTTGTTAGGCTCGACGACGTATGGTAGCATGGCATTGTCGTAAATTTTATGAAAATTGTTTTATTACTATTTTAAGTTAAAACTTTTCACCAAATCTTATTTCTTGTCCAATTTCTAATTGTTAAGAAAATTTCTTTACAAATCCTTTTTAGAAATACTACCGCATTCAATTTTCAAAGTCCAAAACATATATTAAATAAATTAATTAATATCCTTAGTTAATTATCCCTTTAAATGCTTATTTAGCATAATAATTTCATAGTAAATTGAAACCTCTTGGGAAATTTTTTAAAAATTCATAGAAATTAGAGAATATCCTTCTCTTTACCATATAAAAATTTCGAAGCCAAAATCCATATTTAATTATTCTAAATAATTAAAACCCGAAATCAAGCTATTTCCTCCTTAGGAAATTCGTAAAATAATCTATATAACTTAGAAAATTATGAAATTAAAAACACATCTCCAAAACAATGTTTTATAAAACATATCAGAAAATCAAAGCACTTTGAGATTAAAATATTAGGTTTTACCCTTAAAACCCATTTAAGTAATTCATAAAAATTCCAATTATTCTATCCAAAAAATGATTAAACAATCATATCTTGGCAAAGCAAACATCAGGCATTCGAGTATCATCCATAACCGAATTAAAAAGAAAAAATAGAGATGGAACATTTATTATTAACCTTAGATTAATTGTTGAAGTTGAGATTTGATCTAGCTCTTGAATCCCTAAGCTTGGATTTGTGTATTTCCTTTGATTTCGTGATCTTCCTCCTCCTTAGAATAACCGACCTCCTTAGGTTTTTCTTAGATTGTTTTATGAATGAGTAAAGTGAGAATGATATGAGGGGGAGAGGGTTTAAGGAAAAGGATAGGTCTATTTCCTAAATTTCCCCTCGCGTATATTCTCTTATATGTTAAGTTTAAACAATCTTACTTAATTAATTAAGTATGGCGTGACCTTATCAAGTTTTATATCTCATTCTTCTTAATCTTTTACATTATTCTATTTAATCTATCCAATTAAATGTCCTGAATAATGTTTAGCAAAAATAGGAGTGTTATAGTTTCTTCGAGGGGAAAACCATTATGGGTATCCGTACAATCCTAGTGGTTACTGTACTGGTTGCATATGTTCTTGTGTTTCTCACGCTGTTTTACCAGACTGATCTGAGTGTTATTTTCTTAATGCTCGGGTCAGCCCCGAGTATGTTTCCAGATCTAGCTTTGGACGCTTTGGAGCTTCTAGAGAAGAGTTGGAGTTCCACCTATCATAGCATTTATTTTTGCTACACTTCTGCATCGAATATATCAGCATTGTGAGGACAGACAATTATAATTGTCCAGGCTGGTTGTTGTAACTCTGAAAACTTTGTACCTTAGGATGACAGTTTATACTATCTTTGGATATTACATATGATCATTCCATTGTAAGATTTTGATTTTTGTCCTCTCTTTCTTGTTCTATTTCTATTTTCTTTTATTTTACCCTAACAATTCGCTTTTTCGGCACTTAAGTGTTCGACACATGAATACCGATGATGTATTGGTGTCGACATTTGGGGGTCAAAAAGTCGGGTCGTTACACCATTCCTTTGACACCAGTCCATCTTTATTTTCTCGATGTTGATCACTGGCTCCACAAGTGTATTCGCTGGTTACATATCTTCGAGAGTAATGATGGCAGTCGACGTGGTCAAAGAGCGGTTCTCCATCATTAAAGTCAACGTCGTTTCCATGTCTTATGTTATAGATCTTCTAAGTCAATAATCGTGATAACAATGATGTACGATAAATCCATATAAGTGGAAAGTAAGAATCTATATTTTGCAGGTATCCAGAAGAAGAATTAAATAAGTTCTCGAAAGAAGATGTTTAGAAATCGCTTTAAGATGATAACCGGATTTTTTATATTTTGGGAAAAGATAAGTCAGAAAGTAAGTAGAAAAGAGGAAAAGTCTAAAAGAAGGGATAATTAAAATCCACTCTATTTTTGAAAAAGTAAGTAAATATTAAAGTTCTAAAAAAAATAAAATGTCTATATTTTATTTAAATAAAAAGTTCTAGTAGAAATTAAAATTAGTTAAATTGAAAATTTCAGTAAATGGGTTTTTACAAAATGTGTTATTTCTTTTGAAGAAATGATTATAAAGCGGTATAGCTCGTTGATTTTTTTTGAGATGAAAAAGAATTTTTTAAGTTGTAAAATTATTTTTCAGGGGTGGACAATAGAAATGGTACTAGTTGTAAGTAGGTAAAAAGAATAAAAGGAGGCAAGAACTCGAAAACAAAGCAGTAGGAAAATGCACTCAATGGTTCAATAAAGAAGACAATCAATTGGGAGGAAAGCTATATAAATAGAAACAATTTAAATAAGAGCTGTTTAGGTAGAAGAAAGTAAAATAGTAGTAACTCGAAAACAAAGCAGTAGGAAAATGCACTCAGTGGTTCAGTAAAGAAGACAATCAATTGGGGGGAAAGCTATATAAAGAGAAGCAATTTAAATAAGAGCTGTTTAGGTAGAAGAAAGTAAAATAGTAGTAACATTATGAAATATAATAGAAACAATTTTAGAAATTTATATAAAATAATGTTGGTAATTGGAAACAAAATAGGAAATAAAAAGAAAAAATTGAAAGTTTCCACAAATATGTGCAGTAATTGCACGTACCTTTTAACAGTCTCCCTTATATGCCATTAAAATCTCCACTAAGGTTGAAAGTGGAAGTAGCATGAGTATTAGGAAAATAATAGGATGGAAATTGTCTTTGTCTACTCCAGTTTTTTGTAAAATTTATAAAGGATGTTTTAAAAACACTATAAACTACATTTTTGAACAAAATGGTTTGGAGAAAAAAAGTTGAGTTTTTGGAATATAAAACTTAATAAATAGTTTGAGTTAAAAATCTAACTTTTAAGAAGTAAAATCTTTATAGTTAAAAGGCTTTAAAGAAAAGGTTATTTAAATAACTATTCATGTAATAAAACTTGACTCTTATTTGAAAAAACAGGAACGGGTCTTTTAAAAATTTAATTGCTAACATTTCAATTTTGGCTTAATAAATAAATTTAATTGATAAATCATAAATTATAGTTTTAAAGGTTAAGACGCCTACAATTAATATTGATTAAAATAAGGAAATTTTCTTAGTTCCTTTTTGAAACCAAGCAATTAAGGGATTTAAATTTAAAAAAAAAAGTTTCTACGTTTATATTCCTGAAGATAAATGTTTTCGGATTAAGTACTTCATGATTGTGTAGTAGTAATTTTAGCAAAAATGGTGAAAACCACACCAAAATTTTAATATGGAGTAGATAGTGATGATTGCCTAGGTAAGATAGGGTCAAAGTCAAAGTTATGAGTAGAATAGCGATTGTGAACCCCAGTTGGACATAAGGAATATTATTTTGAGTCCAGGAATTTTTCATTAAACATGTATGAAGATCATAAAAAAAGAACCCATAAGAAAATGGAAAATGGTATCATAGTATATTTTTGCGAGTTCTAGAGTATACCCTCATAAAAAAAAAAAAAAATAAAGAAAGCATATACCAAGATTTGAGAACACTAACAAGAGATTTGAATTAAAAGAAGATGGTAATATAACTGATTGACAATGGAAGTAAATGATGGATCTTATTTATCAGGAGCCAAAGTTAAAGATATGTGGGTTACAGTTGAATGATATGTTAGAAAGATCCATTTAATTTAAGTAAGAAATGATTGGGCACAACATCATTAATGTCAGTTGATGTTGAAGGCCAGTTTCCAGCAATTGTTTCTTTTAAACTAATTGGGTTGTAAGCAAAATAAGTTAGTGAATTTATTAGCTACTAAATGTAACTAATGTTAAGTCCTAAAAGCACTAAGATTTTGGAAAGATAAATTTTAGCAAGCGAAGGACACGGAAAAGTTGTTGGGAAACCACGAGCCAATATCCCTACGAATTAAATAATAAAATTTATAAATGAATTTGTGCACTGTTTGTTGTTTTAAAATAAAAGAAAAGGTTTTAGAATTTTGAAAATTTACCATGTAGTAGAAAAGAGTTAATAAAAGATGTTGACCTATTAGCTAAATTCCAACTGCATAAGATGTGGCTTAAATTGTTTTGAAAAGTTTTTGTTTAAAAATCTTTGATTTTTAAAATATAAAATATTTTTGTAAAGATTTGAAAAATGAATTCCTATCATAAAAAAAATTCAACTATTTCAAAGATTAAATTGAAACGAGATTTTGAATTTTTTTTTTTTGAAACGCCACATGCTTAGCATAGGAATAGTTGATGGGTCAGCGAATATGAATTTTACTGTGTAGCAGAAGTGACAGTAAGAAAAATATAGTTAGTGACGAGGGAAAATCTATTTTAGCTTTGAAATATATTTTCCCTACCTTGTTGATAGGCGAACAAAACTTATTTTAAAATAACTCTATTTTAAAAAAATAGAAGTTAAAATTAAATTTCCTTATGTGGACTTTACTTGGAAAAGTTAGAAAAGAATTTGGGGCAAAAGAGAAGGTTCCATGGTATAGTGAAATGGGTACACAAGGGAATGATGAAAATATAGAATTCTCCATCTAAATCTTTTTTCCGACATAAGAATATAGGTTTAGAAAACCGAATTTTCAAAATTTTGGATGTTAGAAATGATGTGCTAGGATTTTGGATGGTAGGGATTGGATGCAACATTGTTTGAATTATACTTCTATTTGTAGAAGCGTGGGAAAATTTGGATGCGAAAATAAAGATTTTGATTTTCAAAAATTGCATACGTATAGAACTTCCAGTATATAGGATGTTTGCATCATATTTTCAAAATTGTTCTAAAAGAATGCATTCATATAAGAGGAGCCGATTTAGTATTATTCAACATATGCACTTGTACACGATTGACTGCAAAATTAAATGGTTGGATAGTTTGAATGGTTGTGTGTTATATTACATGATTCAGTCCTTACGGAATTTCGAAAATGAAATTCTTTTAAATGCCAGAATGTAGCACTCCATAAAAATAAAAAGGAAGCTAATTAATAAGTAATTATTAAAGCCCGAAAATATAATTTTTGTAAATGTTAGAATTTGGCTATGAAACTTACATCTTCAAGTTCGTGGCGATTTTCTAATCAATTTTCATATATTAAGCTTTACGATCGGAGTTCAAACGAAAAAGTTATTAACGTTTGAAATTTTTGGATCGAAAATAATTCACCAATTAAGGAAGTAAGTTATAATAACTTAACATTAAAATGGGTATTAAATTATTAATGAAGGGTGCCCAATCAAATTAAATCTAATTAAGAATGCGTATAAGTAAATAAATTGGACACAAAAGTAAATAAGTATTAATAACTTATGTCAATGTAAACATTAGATGTAAACCTTAACATTTAAGTAATTGGCTATGTTAACGCTACTAAAATCAAAGATTAAAATGAAGTAATCAAAGGAGATCAGCATTAAATCAAATTAAATCAGAACTAAAAAGGAAATAAATAAATAAGAATTAATTAATGTTAAAATAAACGTTAATTAATAAGAATATTAACATTGAAGGAGGAAAAATTAGGAAATAATAGGTAATAAATTAATGTTAATTAACGTTAGCGGATACTTAATGTGTAAGCAAGATTAAGTATGTGACTGATCGACACCCCAAGCTCAACCGGTCGACCGCTTATGGTCGATCAGTGAAAGCCAAGCGGTCGACTGGTGTAGATGGCGACTGTAGATCAAATCTAGGTCGAACGACCCATATTTAATAAATTAAAATCTAATGGATGAAATTGATTCCTGCGCTTATAAATACATGCCCAACCCCTTAATTTTCTTCTCATATTTTTCAAATCAAAGAGCAAAGCTCTACCATTTTCTTTTCTCCATAAATTCTAGGAAATATAGAAATTATAAGTTACTATATATATATATATATATATAATTATGCGTGTGTGGAGAATAGTGGAAAATACAAGAGAAGAAAAGAAGGGGTGCATCGATTCTGTGAAGAAGAGGCAAATCTAAACCCAAATCTAAATTTAATTCAAATCTCTTCTCAGATTTAAATTTCTAATACATATTTATATGCTAGTAGTGGATATTCTGTTAGGGAGGAAATGGGAGTCAAAGAGAAATAATAGGGTTTAGATCTCGAGATTTGGAAAGCTTAAAGGTGAGTAGGAAATTATATATTTTTATATAATATTGGATTTATTTCGTTGCAAATATGTTAGTTGTATGCCTGAATATAATTATTTCGGAGTTGTAGGCTTAATTTATGCGTAATGAAATTGAAAACCATACCAACATATTCTATGAATTGTTAACTTAAATTAAATGTTGCATATACTTGAATATGGAAAGTTAGGGTGTAAGTAGTAGTCCCTTAATCAACAAGATTGTATAGAAATTCTAGATTTATGGGTCAAATGGCATATGTTGTTAAATATGAATTAGAAGTTATTATAAATTTTTTTTAGGATATAAATAGTATTTTAATTCTTTGGAATGAAGTGTGTTGCAGTGTAAATTTCTATAAATTATCCAGTTTTATAATTGTGAATAAAAGTGTATTATTTGAAGTCACAACGAATATGCCTAAAGAAAGAGATGTGCAAAATAAGTAAATTTACCGTTTTTTGTGCCGTCTATTTCAATAATAACAGAAAAGATAATTCCTTGTAATTCTAAACATAATACAAGTCCTCTTTTAGGTAAGTTATGGAAATTTACAGTGTTAACATTCCTTTTAGAGGATGTAATTCCAATGCATTAAAATGAAGAAATCCTTAAGACTAACCAAAGTATTTTAAGTAGAGATGATAACAATAATTCAATTATAAATCTAACATATGCGACAAGTTAGAAAATAAACAACAGGCAATGAAGTATATGTAAAACAAGGAAATGAGTAAGTAAGAAGATTATAGTAATAAAAGAAAGATAGTAAGTGTTAAAAAGGGACATTGGGGTGTTCTTAATAATATCGAGTAAAATTTAAGTAGTAAAAGGTGATTAATCTATTAAATTAGAAGTAGGTAGTAAATGACATTAAAATGGTATTAATGAAACAAGGAGTAAGTTGTGTAAAAATAACTAAACACAACAATTGAACATAAGGGACGTAGTAATTAAATAAATTTATATAGCCTCAAGTATACATTTATAGAGTGTAAGGATTAGTGGGTCTAGCCCAAATATTTTGGTTA
This sequence comes from Allium fistulosum, assembly GCA_030737815.1. Classification (NCBI taxonomy): domain Eukaryota; kingdom Viridiplantae; phylum Streptophyta; class Magnoliopsida; order Asparagales; family Amaryllidaceae; genus Allium; species Allium fistulosum. The sequence continues at coordinate 1,288,262,747 of CM060904.1, forward strand.
AGCATAGTCATTAGTATGGGTTAGAATGCGTGCCCAGTAGTGTTACACAACACAAGTCTGCCATCCACAAGGGGCTACCAGTGGTAGTGTATACATTGTGCTGATGTGGGGGCATCTCCAACTGTAGGACCGGTGGGAATATAAGGTGCTTTGAATAAGTGGGGGTACTATTGCGAGGTGGACACGGATGCAACATGCCCTAAGTCGTCCTTGATGCGAGTTGGCATTGCGAGCTCTCCCTCAATGTGTAAGTACGATGTGAAAGTCCAAGGAGCTGAGGCCTTAACATGCGAAAGTCCAAGGAGCAAGTGAAGTCCAAGGAGCTGAGTCCTTTGCAAGCGAAAGTCCAAGGAGTTGAGTCCTCAATACGCGAAAGTCCAAGGAGCTGAGTCCTTAGCATGTGAAAGTCCAAGGAGCTGAGTCCCCAATATACGAAAGTCCAAGGAGCTGAGTCCTCAATATATGATTAGTTTGAGGAATAAAGTTCTTATTATGAATCGGCTAGATAAGTCTTTAAGATGTGGTAGAATATAACTAAATAGTTGTAATGTCGTTATTAGGTACCAATGGAAAGATCCTCGTTGTATGCAGACAAGACGGTCTAGACATAGATGGTGGATCCCGACGAGGTGCTAGGTTAGGGATACTAGCGGGAAAAGTATCCTGACCCAAAAGGGGAATGTGGTACTTATATATATATATATATATATATATATATATATATATATATATAAACACACATACATATGTAGTTATTGTCTACTACGAGTGGATGGGGTGTATCGTATGCGCACGTGAAGTCAAGACCACTAAGTAAAATAATAGACATAACATGTAATGGAAGACAATCAACTTAAACTAGTGTGATGAATAAAATCTGTAATTTACCAATCACCAAAACGTTGTTCTGACCTCCTCATCATTACAACCCACATGATAGATTTAGAGGGATAGGTACTGGTATAAGGTGGGAATGGTGGAAGGACGGATTTCCTTATGCATGCGCAGCACTGATAAGGACACTAAAGATTAAAGGTGTCAGCCTTGGTCAATAACCAAATTTTTTTATTATACTTTACTATTGCGCTGTGAGTTTATAACTATAGTTGCTTTAATATCAAACACCAACGATTCATACTTTGTGGACTTGGATTTTCGATTTAGCGAAAATTCGGGTTCACCGGGGTGTAGGTTGTTACAAAAGGCTTGAATACAAGCGGGTATGATTATATGTGTACTTAGAGTCATGTTAGTTATACTCTGCTAGTATGTACTATGATTCAAGTCTACACCTTTAACACCCAATATGACGTATATAGTGTGCTATAACGGTGCCCGGCCAATGTAAGATGACAGTCAAGGTTGTAAAGTAACAAAATGATCATATAACCTGTCCTATATCTCACAATGCATCGAATAAAATAGAGTAATCATCATAGATATAAAATAAGTAAGACGTAATAACAGAATGGACCACAAATATCATAGTGCATAGGTTCGCAGAGTTATATAACAAATAGTAGACTTTTATACAGTTGGAAATAAATTCAAAATAAACAGTCTCTAATAGAATAGCTAACACTATCTAGGCTTCATAATGTTGCACGGTAGAATCAGAAATAGTAAACCCAAATATAATACGAGAATGCCCCACCTCTTGCTCGTCCTCTGCACAGCACCACGTATCACCCAAACCTTCAGTCTGGTGTGGGTGATAAACAATCTCAAAACACTATACAATTCAATACAGTAAAGACAAGGTACAGGAATCACCTATCATTGCATCCAAAGATTAGCACATAACAACGATAATATGTTGTTCTAATATCATCATAAAGTATACAAACATCCTGGTATACTATCGGGTGTCTAGAAATCGATCTTTTGGATACCTAGTCATGTGACATCCCTAGAGTGACAAACAACAACTATCACTGTTATCCAACCTACTGGCCAAGCCATATTCAGATGAATTAGACAGATCAAATAGAAAAGTTACCAAATAGGAATCTAGAGCGATAATTGCCAAACTTGGACATCAAGTAGAAATGATAGATGAAGCCATTAACTTGTCAAAGGCTTCCTGAAATTGCCAACATGTCACTCAAGTGCCAAGACCCAAGTATCATGCTAAGTCACAGATCAATACCAATCCATAGCCATGGATTGGTATCAATCCCTAGCACTTGCCCACATTTGTAACTTGGTTCATGCCACACCAAGCTAGAGTGATTACTAGTCAATGCAAGCCAAGAGATATGGCTCGCTATGTGTTCTTGACCCAAGCAATCAGTAGATAAGTCGGATGCCTTCGCTCAACCTCTGAACCAAAGAATTCAGTCAAGTTCGAGCTCATATCAATGCAATCAAATGCCAAAGTCAAGAATACAAGTCAACTAAGCAACTCCCAAGAATCAAAGAAGGCCTTATGGCATATCTTATGGATCGGTACTGATCCCTAAAGCATGGATCAGTATCGATCCCTGAATATTGCTTAGGTGGCCACGATCTTCTCCAAGCAACTTCTCCTGGACATGGGGAACACGGGCTAGAATGTAGAGGAGATAATTTCATTAATCTACAGCTATAAATAAAGGAGGAGGGGCATTGTTTAGAGGATCTTTTGCTTGTTTAAAAAATTTATGCATCATCATTGTATTCTCAGGGATCATCACCGATCCGTAAGAAAAACTTTGTAAAAACTTGATAAATCGAATAACAAAGTTTAAGTGGATGTAGGCTAGAGTATTCACCGAACCACTAAAAAAATTATGTGTTCTTATCTTCGATTGCTAGATTTTTCTTGAAATTCTCATATTTATTATTTCATTGCGTGTTTGTGCCAAATTTTGACATAAACATTTGGTGCTTTCAGTGTGAACAAACAAAGATTCGACGACTTGAAACTTGAAATTAAGAAAATGACGAGACCATCAACTAGGAGAACTTCTAGAGAAAACCAACAAGGGCATGGGGTAGCCAAGAGGTGTCCTCGGGATCTAACCCCCTTCCATCTACATAACCAGAGACGAGATAGAAATAATGATGACAGGAATGAAGGATCGAATGATTGCCTGCCAGGAAGAGATGATGGATGGATTCTCCAGAAGAATGGAACAACTAGGAACAACTGGAGTTGCTGTAGGCCTGAACCAATGGCTAGAGGCTAGAATAAATGCACTCAGGAATAACATAGAGCAGAATGGAGCAGTCCTCGATGAAGTACCATAACTCAGTATCGATCTCCGAGCACAGATTGGTACCGATCCCCATGAACTTGGGGGCATAAAGAACTTGAACCTGGGCAGGATTGGGACTGTGACGACCGCCCATGACCCCTGCACCGAATCTAGAGATAGAGCGCTGTAAAGTGTGCCAGGTGACCATGGACGATTGTCAAGGTAAGATTTAAAACAACAGAATCTATCGTATTACTCACAGCGCATGGACAAAATACAATAGAACATAAGTATAGTGAAGCTTTACAGAACAAAATGACATTATATAAAACTCCATAATAGTTGAATACAAGCATCCACATAGTCAAAACATCCAGCCTCACTACATAACTCTCAGAGAATACAAAACAGCGGAATATCCAGTACATATAATAAGAAGATAAAATGCCACCCTCCAGCTCGTCTTCGATATCAGCATCGTGAGAAGAGAACAGCACCTGTCACCTGCTACCTAGTCTGCCCGTCCCAAAATGGACGAACAGCCCAAGGCAATAAGAATTAAAACATAAAGCCTTGAGTCAGACAACAGTCTTAGTGAGCAGTAAATTAACTAACAACATACCAAAAGAGCATAAAGGAAAAGGAATAGGAATACAACCCTCCCACTCCAACCTCATTCTACAGTGATAGCCCCCAGACACACACTAAGTAGAAGCAAACATAGCGGAGCATACAATTTAAAGTAAAACTACTATCACTCGAGTCAAGGGCGATGTTTTCCAAGTACCAAGGCCTAAATCAGATAAGCACCCAGAAAATACCGCTCTTGAGTCCGAATGACGATACAACCAAACATCCATGACTCTGGCTATCACTGTTATCATTGCTTCGATATCACCGTTAATTGAATGACCGGCACATTCTTTCAGCCGTCCGTCAAGGGCTAATGGAAACCCCGGTTCTAGACATAACTCCCGCACGTCGTCGCAGCCCGTGCCTAGGACTATCGAATCTGCCCAGAGTACTCGACCATCAACAGTTGGCCGTTGGGACTATCGAATCTGCCCAAACGTACTCTTGCTTAGAGCATGCTAGAACCTTCAACAACGATGCTATCCAAGCCTCCTAGTCATCCTCCTCGACGACTATTCTCATATCCATTCATTATCTTCAACTCGAATCATATCACCGAGTTATCAACATGCTTGGAATGATCCCGTCTGGATTAGACCAAGTCTTCATCATATGATGCCTCGCTTCATTACATCCTTGCAAAGCTTCATCTCAACTTCACATCATCAAATCTATGCATAAGAGCTTCATCATCCCGCTACATATGCCACGAGCAGCTTTTCCAATTCAAGAGCCTTTCCCTTAGCTTTTGAATCACCTTCGATCTAAATCTAGTCATTAATCATCTAGTTCATAACAATCAATCAAATCAATCATCAATCCAAACAATCAAGCATTCAAATATGATCTAAGTAGACAATTATAACAATAATGGCATTTTCGTAATTAAAGAATTGAAAGTCCAATAAGCATGAAAACATGGATTATATCTCTACAAACTTGATGAATGAACTTGCATAGGTTAACATATGATAAAATGGATGTAACATAATCATGAACAATGGATCTATATGGATCTACACATAGGATGAAGAAAATGCATGGAAATCACTATTTTAACACCAAATCGGGCCAACAATCCGATATACTCCTTTGGATCCGTGTGAGAGATAATCACCACTCACCAAATCACCTAAACAAACCCAAATCAACACGCTTCAGATCTGGACAGCAAAGGATGAAGCTTGATCTATCACAAATCCGCTTCAAATGAAGAAATCTCTCTTGAAAAGATGAAGATCTTCAATCTAAGCTCTTGAATCTTCAATCTTGATCTTCGATTTGGATGGATGGAAGTACTAGATTAGAGTGGAGAAAAGAAGTGAAGAAGTGTAGAAGTCGAGCTCTCAAAATGGCAGCACTTCGTCGCTTCAAAAATCCGGATCCCAAAAAGTGAGAACAACCCCTCCTATTTATAGCAGAAAATTCCTTAAGTCGAAATCTGGCTATCTCCTTAAGTCGCTGCCGACTTACGACCTAGGAACTTGCCGACCTAAAACCCACCGACCTAAGCCTAACGACCTACAACAACGCGCATCTGCGACTTAACACTTAGGAAACCCAGCGACCTAACATCCTAACGACTTAACTACCTACAACTCAGTTGGGTTGCGACCTAACACATGGCGACTTAACAAACATAGGAGTCTACGACCTAACTTAGGTCGTTGCCGACCTAACACTTAAGCCAACACGCGACCAAATAACATCACGTGACCTACGACTTAGCAGAACCTCCGGCTTAACCCATCACAGATACTCAACCACTCCTAAGTCGTCTAGACGACCTAACGATGTTACGACCTAACACTTAGACCCACACGACCTATCAGTGCTACGACCTAACACTTATGCGACCTATCTCCTTAGGTCGCTAACACGGCAACTCCTTAGGTCGCTAACAAGCTAACTTCCTTAGGTCGCTAACACGGCAACTCCTTAGGTCGCTAACAAGCTAACTTCCTTAGGTCGCTAACACGGCAACTCCTTAGGTCGCTAACAAGCTAACTTCCTTAGGTCGTTACCGACCTAACTCTACCCCACGACCTAACCCCAGAATACTTAGGTCGCCTACTCCTCTTAAGTCGGTCAGTTCTTTAGGTCGTTAACTCGTCCTGCCGACCTAATACTTAACTAAATCCTAGGTTGCATAATTCTATAGGTCGCTCCAACTAACCCACGACCTAACACTAACTCGCCGAAGTCTTTAACTCGGTCACGACTTAGCTCTTAGGTCGTTCACGACCTAGGACTTAGACAAATCTGCCTAAAAATCTGAAATGACTTAAAAATGCAAAAATTCTAGATTTTGACGAACTTGTCGATCCGTAAAAATACGGGTCGTTACATTCTCTCCCCCTTAGGAATTTCGCCCCCGAAATTCCAAGCAATCAAAAACTATTCTGTACGCCTACCATCCATAGCAATCAACAAACCATGCATCCAATTCTAACTTAGCGTACAGAATTCTAAAACTTAGAACAAGTTACAATTTCGCGAGATGACACGACAGCTTAGGGCCATACCTTGAAGAGTTCAGGATGAGCTGCTTTCATCCTCTCTTCCACCTCCCACGTACAGTCGTTATCATCATCACTCCATTGTATCTTGAGCAACTTAACTATCTTCCTCCTAAGCTGTTTCGTGTCAGTTTCAACAACACGAAGCGGCTTACGAGGTCTTCTATCAACTGGATTAACTTCGAAATCTTCACAGCTATCAGCAGAAACCACTGTACTCGAGTCGAGCACATACTTCCGTAGATACGATACATGAAAAACATTGTGCACACCCGACATCTTCTCCGGTAACTCCAATCTGTAGGCGAGCTTTCCAATTCGCTCGATGATCGGGAATGGTCCAACAAATCTCGGAGTCAATTTTCCTTTCTTCCCGAATCGAATAACATTCTTCAGTGGAGAAATCTTCACAAAAACCATATCTCCCACGTCGAATTCCAAATCCTTTCGACGCTTATCAGCATAACTCTTCTGATGGTCTTGGGCTGCCTTCATTCGTTGCCGAATGATTTCTATACAATCTGAAGTCTGACGAATCATCTCTGGCCCAAGCATCAGTTTTTCTCCAGTTTCCAACCAACATGTTGGAGAGTTACACGGTCTTCCATACAATGCCTCATACGGTGCCATACCAATGCTTGACTGGTAACTGTTGTTGTACGCAAACTCCACCAAATGAAGGTGATCTTCCCATGATCCTCCGAAGTCCAAAACACAAGCTCTGAGGAGATCTTCCAAAACTCGGTTGACTCTCTCAGTTTGACCATCTGTTTGAGGGTGATAAGCTGTACTCAAACACAACTCGGTTCCCAAAACTTCCTGGAAGCTTTTCCAAAATCCACTAGTGAACAATGGATCTCGATCACTCACTATACTCTTCGGAATACCATGAAATCGGACTATCCACTTAACATACAACTCAGCCAACTTTGATGCAGTCCTAGTCGATCGAACAGGAATGAATCGTGCACTCTTAGTCAGACGATCTACAATGACCCAAATCCCTTCATTTCCCGTTCTGGTTCTAGGCAATCCATCAATAAAATCCATCGACACTTGTTCCCACTTCCATGTAGGAACTTCTAAGGGCTGAAGCAATCCGCTTGGCTTCTTCTGTTCGGCTTTTACCAACTGGCAATTCATACACTTGGAAATGAAATCTCCAACATCCTTCTTCATGCCTTCCCAGTAGTAGGTTCTCTTCATATCCCGATACATCTTGTTTCCACCTGGGTGAATTGTCAGCTTCGAGTGATGACTTTCCTTCAGGACTTCACTCCTCAATTCATCTATATCGGGAACAGCTAGTCGTCCTTGCTTTCGAAGCCAACCTTCTCTATCGACCTCGAATCCTTTATCCTTTTCTGGATCCAATCCAGATTCTAAATCACGGATAATATTGACAAGCTTATCATCTCGCTTTTGGCTCTCGCCAATCCTTTCCACAAGAGAAGGTCTTATCGATAAATTTGCCAACATCTCAGGTTCCAATTCGCATCTAGGCCTGAAGTCAAATCCAGCCAAATACTCGAGATTCTTCCATTCATAAAACATGGCTCCCAATCCTGCAAGTCTTCGACTTAACGCATCTGCCACTGCGTTACCTTTTCCCGGAGTATAAGCTATACCAAAATCATATGATGCTAAAAACTCTAGCCAACGTTGCTGCCGAAGATTCAAATCCTTTTGGGAGAAAAGATACTTCAACGACTTGTGATCCGTAAACAACTCGAATCGAACTCCCAACAGATAATGTCTCCACATCTTCAGAGCAAATACAATCGCCGCCAATTCCAAATCATGAGTTGGGTAATTCCTTTCATGCGGCTTCAGTTGTCGACTGGCATACGCAACAACTTTATCCTTCTGCATCAGCACTGCACCAAGTCCAGTACCACATGCATCGGTGTAAACCACCATCTCATCATTCCCACTTGGAATAGTCAAAACAGGAGCACTCGTCAGTCTCTCTTTCAGGATTCCGAAGGCTTGCTCACACTTAGCATTCCAACTGAACACTTGGTTCTTCTTCGTCAATCCTGTTGACGGTGCAGCTATCTTGGAGAAGTCTTTGATAAACCGTCGATAATATCCTGCTAATCCAAGAAAACTTCTCACATCTGATGCATTCTTAGGTCTAACCCAATCCTGGATTGCTGCCACCTTAGCGGGATCAACCGCTATTCCATTTCCAGAAATCACATGGCCTAAGAACCTCACTTCACTCTTCCAGAAGTGACACTTCGAAAACTTAGCCTTTAGCTGATGTTTCCGTAAGATCTCCAAAACAATACGCAAGTGCGTCTTGTGCTCTTCTTCCGTTCTGGAATAAATCAGAATATCATCTACGAACACAAGTACGAACTTGTTCAACTGATCTCTGAACACTCTATTCATAAGATCCACAAAATATGCTGGCGCGTTAGTCAATCCAAACGGCATTACCAGCCACTCAAAGAAACCGGATGGTGTCCTAAAAGCAGTCTTCGGCACACTATCCTTCGCTACTCTCAACTGGTGAAATCCCGTTGCCAAATCCATCTGAGAAAACACCTTAGCCTCGTGAAGCTGATCAAACAAGTCATCTATTCTCGGCAATGGATACTTGTTCTTCTTAGTCACCTTATTCAGCTCACGATAATCGACGCACAATCTCAACGACCCATCTGCCTTGGTTGCAAACACAACTGGTGCACCCCACTCGGACACACTACGCCGAATGAATCCTTTCTGAAAAAGGTCATCAACTTGCACCCTCAACTCCTGCTGTTCCCTAGGCGCCATCCGCCTAAGAGGCATCACAACAGGTCTGGCTCCTTCAACTAGATCTATACGAAACTCGATCTCTCTATGCGGCGGCAACCCTTTGACTTCGTCAAAGACATCCTCGAATCCATTAGCGATCGGCACTGATGACAGTCCATCCCGTGGAACAACTAGCGAATACATGAAGCTCATGAAGACGCCTTCTTCATGCTTACATCGTATCACAATCTTTCGCCCTTCCACATTCTCGACTGTCACTTCCAGCCTCTCACAATCAACCTTAGCCGCATACTTCCTAAGCCAGTCCATACCCAAGATAATTCCGAACCCCGCAAAGTTCAGAACAAAGCAATCACAAACAAAAGAGCAACCATGACTCGACACAACTAGACCTCGGCATAACATACACAAACAAGACGAACCCCCAACAGGATTAGTCACAACCAATGGCCTATCAACAATATCCGGCTTCAAATCTAACCGGCCTACTAATTCATTACAAACAAACGAATGCGATGCTCCAGTATTAAACAAAACTCTAACTGGAACACCACATAGGAAAAGAGTACCTTGAACCACCACACTCTTTCCCTTCTCTTCAGCAGTAGGAGCTTTCGAAGACGACGGAACAGCCCCCAAAGCATAAGCTTGCACAATCTGCCTGTCCTTCCTCGGTTCTGGACAATTCTTCCTGAAATGCCCCAGCTTGTCACAATTGTGACACTTCATCGGCACCTTAGGATTCTTACAATCCTTAGAGAAATGGCCCTTCTGCTGACAATTGTAGCAAGTCACCTCGCCTTTCGGCTTCTTCTGGCCATCCTTACCCTTCTGCTGCTGTTGCTTCCTCTTCTTGTTTCCACCCTGCTGGGGTTTAGACTCTTCCCTAGTCACAGCAACAACAGATCCTTCCTTAGGAAACAGACTCTCATGCCTAAGAGCTTTCTCCACAAGCTTCTCAAATGAATCGTCCAAGTGATCCACCAACTGTCTCCCAAGATAATTATCCAAGCCGGTCACAAACTTCTCATTCTTCTGATAAGCAGATTCAATATATGACCGGGCATACTTGGACAAAGCTTCGAACTCAGAAACATACTCAAGAACTGATCTTCCACCTTGCTTGAGCTCCACAAACCTCTTGAACAGAACAGACTTCTGAGCTGTAGAAATGAACTTAGCTTCAAATCTAGCTTGGAATTGCTCCCAAGTAATCTCTTCCTCCGCAGTATCGATGGTAATAGAGTTCCACCAATCAGAGGCTCTCCCTTGAAGCTGCCTCGATGCCAACTTCCTCTTAGTTGCATCATCAATTCCCAAATCACCAAAGATCCTTCTACAAGCATCTATCCACCTCTGGACCTCAATGGTAGATTCTGTTCCCAAGAAAACCTTCCCTCCAAGAGCAGTATAATCCTTGCACAGCTTAGCAAAATCCACTGGTTTCGGAGTTTGGACTTGAACTCCAACATCTACTGCTGCCCCTGGAACTGGTATCCTTCTCATGATCGAAGTCATCATAGCTTCGAACATGGCTGCATAATCAGCAGTCTCTTCAGTAGCACGGCCTTCCCTAGCAGCTGGTCTCCCTCTTCGACTCATTCTCAATATCTATAAAAAGGAATGATTAGAACATCTAGAGAAACAACTGCATAAAGGATTCAAACTCTACTAAGCTACTATATTATATATAGTATTCATCCATCAAAATACAATTACGTCTCTCATACGTAGTTACGACGGCGAGCGTTGGGTAAAATCGATTAACCAATGCTCTGATACCAAATGTGACGACCGCCCATGACCCCTGCACCGAATCTAGAGATAGAGCGCTGTAAAGTGTGCCAGGTGACCATGGACGATTGTCAAGGTAAGATTTAAAACAACAGAATCTATCGTATTACTCACAGCGCATGGACAAAATACAATAGAACATAAGTATAGTGAAGCTTTACAGAACAAAATGACATTATATAAAACTCCATAATAGTTGAATACAAGCATCCACATAGTCAAAACATCCAGCCTCACTACATAACTCTCAGAGAATACAAAACAGCGGAATATCCAGTACATATAATAAGAAGATAAAATGCCACCCTCCAGCTCGTCTTCGATATCAGCATCGTGAGAAGAGAACAGCACCTGTCACCTGCTACCTAGTCTGCCCGTCCCAAAATGGACGAACAGCCCAAGGCAATAAGAATTAAAACATAAAGCCTTGAGTCAGACAACAGTCTTAGTGAGCAGTAAATTAACTAACAACATACCAAAAGAGCATAAAGGAAAAGGAATAGGAATACAACCCTCCCACTCCAACCTCATTCTACAGTGATAGCCCCCAGACACACACTAAGTAGAAGCAAACATAGCGGAGCATACAATTTAAAGTAAAACTACTATCACTCGAGTCAAGGGCGATGTTTTCCAAGTACCAAGGCCTAAATCAGATAAGCACCCAGAAAATACCGCTCTTGAGTCCGAATGACGATACAACCAAACATCCATGACTCTGGCTATCACTGTTATCATTGCTTCGATATCACCGTTAATTGAATGACCGGCACATTCTTTCAGCCGTCCGTCAAGGGCTAATGGAAACCCCGGTTCTAGACATAACTCCCGCACGTCGTCGCAGCCCGTGCCTAGGACTATCGAATCTGCCCAGAGTACTCGACCATCAACAGTTGGCCGTTGGGACTATCGAATCTGCCCAAACGTACTCTTGCTTAGAGCATGCTAGAACCTTCAACAACGATGCTATCCAAGCCTCCTAGTCATCCTCCTCGACGACTATTCTCATATCCATTCATTATCTTCAACTTGAATCATATCACCGAGTTATCAACATGCTTGGAATGATCCCGTCTGGATTAGACCAAGTCTTCATCATATGATGCCTCGCTTCATTACATCCTTGCAAAGCTTCATCTCAACTTCACATCATCAAATCTATGCATAAGAGCTTCATCATCCCGCTACATATGCCACGAGCAGCTTTTCCAATTCAAGAGCCTTTCCCTTAGCTTTTGAATCACCTTCGATCTAAATCTAGTCATTAATCATCTAGTTCATAACAATCAATCAAATCAATCATCAATCCAAACAATCAAGCATTCAAATATGATCTAAGTAGACAATTATAACAATAATGGCATTTTCGTAATTAAAGAATTGAAAGTCCAATAAGCATGAAAACATGGATTATATCTCTACAAACTTGATGAATGAACTTGCATAGGTTAACATATGATAAAATGGATGTAACATCATCATGAACAATGGATCTATATGGATCTACACATAGGATGAAGAAAATGCATGGAAATCACTATTTTAACACCAAATCGGGCCAACAATCCGATATACTCCTTTGGATCCGTGTGAGAGATAATCACCACTCACCAAATCACCTAAACAAACCCAAATCAACACGCTTCAGATCTGGACAGCAAAGGATGAAGCTTGATCTATCACAAATCCGCTTCAAATGAAGAAATCTCTCTTGAAAAGATGAAGATCTTCAATCTAAGCTCTTGAATCTTCAATCTTGATCTTCGATTTGGATGGATGGAAGTACTAGATTAGAGTGGAGAAAAGAAGTGAAGAAGTGTAGAAGTCGAGCTCTCAAAATGGCAGCACTTCGTCGCTTCAAAAATCCGGATCCCAAAAAGTGAGAACAACCCCTCCTATTTATAGCAGAAAATTCCTTAAGTCGAAATCTGGCTATCTCCTTAAGTCGCTGCCGACTTACGACCTAGGAACTTGCCGACCTAAAACCCACCGACCTAAGCCTAACGACCTACAACAACGCGCATCTGCGACTTAACACTTAGGAAACCCAGCGACCTAACATCCTAACGACTTAACTACCTACAACTCAGTTGGGTTGCGACCTAACACATGGCGACTTAACAAACATAGGAGTCTACGACCTAACTTAGGTCGTTGCCGACCTAACACTTAAGCCAACACGCGACCAAATAACATCACGTGACCTACGACTTAGCAGAACCTCCGGCTTAACCCATCACAGATACTCAACCACTCCTAAGTCGTCTAGACGACCTAACGATGTTACGACCTAACACTTAGACCCACACGACCTATCAGTGCTACGACCTAACACTTATGCGACCTATCTCCTTAGGTCGCTAACACGGCAACTCCTTAGGTCGCTAACAAGCTAACTTCCTTAGGTCGCTAACACGGCAACTCCTTAGGTCGCTAACAAGCTAACTTCCTTAGGTCGCTAACACGGCAACTCCTTAGGTCGCTAACAAGCTAACTTCCTTAGGTCGTTACCGACCTAACTCTACCCCACGACCTAACCCCAGAATACTTAGGTCGCCTACTCCTCTTAAGTCGGTCAGTTCTTTAGGTCGTTAACTCGTCCTGCCGACCTAATACTTAACTAAATCCTAGGTTGCATAATTCTATAGGTCGCTCCAACTAACCCACGACCTAACACTAACTCGCCGAAGTCTTTAACTCGGTCATGACTTAGCTCTTAGGTCGTTCACGACCTAGGACTTAGACAAATCTGCCTAAAAATCTGAAATGACTTAAAAATGCAAAAATTCCAGATTTTGACGAACTTGTCGATCCGTAAAAATACGGGTCGTTACAGGGACATCCTCAAGAAATGATGTTGAACACCAGAATATGAATTAGAATGCAAATGCACAACCAGAGGAGTACGTGCCAGAATTTCCCCGAAGGAACGAGGGGTAGAGTGAAAATGTGAAACAGAGATTTCCGTTAGACTATATTAATAGAATTGCTAAAACAGTCAAATAAGCGATGAGAGGTGGACTGCCAGATCAGAGTCCGAAGGATGTGAACAGATATCCATTCACTCCTAACATCCGATACGCGAGGAATCCATCCAATTTCAAGCTGTCGACACTAGAGATGTATGATGGAAAGACTGATCTGACGGTTCATCTGATGAGATACGTCCAACATATGAAGGTATGGGTGCATCTAAGAAGTGATGGGATAGTGTTTCCCACTACATTTAATAGATTTAGCAGCAATGTGGTTTAGGAAACTGGAAAATGTGTCCATAAGCATGTGGATCGAATTAGTGAATAGGTTCATAAGGCAGCTCATGGTTCACATTTCATGACCAAAGAACGTGATGACACTATCGAGCATGAAGCAAAGGGCTGGAGAGACCCCAAGGATTTATTTGATAAGGTTTAATGTGGCAGCCGTCGTAGTTCATAAGCCAGATCCATCAGTGGTTCTGAAGGCAGTAATTTCAGGAGTTACTAGTAGGACGAATTTTAAGGTCGCTTTGGAAAGGGATCCACCAGTGGATTTGACTTATTTGGACTGCATAGGCTATTTGGCTCTGATACCGCTGAAGGTACCAAGCCAGCAAATAGCGTATTAAATGAGTAAATTTCAAAAAAAAATTCCATTTTGGCTCTTATTGAGCCCATGAAGTCTAAATTAATTTATATCATATCTAAATAAATTTTATATAAAATCATTATTTTATTTAATTTGTAAATAAAATATTGTTTGAATGTAATATTTGTGTTATATAATATAAACATGTGCATCATATACACATGTATGTGCATGTGCACCTGCAATAAATACTATGTACATTGTTTAACATGGTCGTATATAGGCGTTGGAATTTACACCTCAATGGAAAAGTTAGCCCTCATATACATATGTGTTGTCTAATACATACATACATACATATATAGTCAAGTATGATATCAAATTATATTTATAATATCAAATCAAGACCTTGATATCAAATTTGGTTAAACTTATAGAAAACTATTGAAATATAGAAGTGATTATTCTACAGAAAGTTATTATTCCATTAAATCTAGATCTTAATATATATATATATATATATAGCAAGGTAAAATATCAGATTTGGATCTTGATATCAAAATATCTTTTAATTTCAAACTAAAATCGATAAATTAAAATAAAATAAAATAAATATATACATATACATACTTGTAGAAATAATTTAATTTTTTATTCAAAATCATTTATGTGTATATATGTTTATACATAAGCGTGTTTGTATGTATTAAACTCAATAGTTGTAAATCAAATGTAAAATAACTATATATATTTAAAATGTAATGTAAATTATTTGTGATAAAGAAATGATACACAATTAGTATGTAATAGGCAATTATATATGTGTGCATATATGTTATTCGGCCATATTTATATTTTCAAAAATTCTGAAGTTATTTTTTAAAATCCTTTTTGATTTATTTATTTTGGGTTTTATTTTAAACAAACATACTTTATAATGTGTAACCTTTTATGCATATTAAAATACATATACCTATATATATATACACATTTATATTTATTATATATGTCTGCGCGCGTGTGTTTGTGTGTATATACATATATATATTAGATTCATTTTATTATATTTTAAAATTAAATCATCATTTTTTCTAGCAAAGCTAGCTGGCTTTATAGTGGGCTGTGCCACTATATTGATAAATGTAAAACAGGTGTTCTACACATGCATAGAATAGCTATGTTGGTTTTATAGTGGCCATACCACTAAACAATACAAAAACAGCACAGTAGTTGGGCAGAATGCCTAAACTACTAACTACCATGACTAACCCCCCCCCCCTCAGAAGAGGAGCTGCTACAATCATCAGTCGTGTCAGGACCAATGACAAGCACAAACCTAGAGAAAAAACGAGCAAGGTTAGGCATAAAGCTGATGGAGGCAACGGTGTAAATGAATTTCCTATCCCAAGTGATATCCCAAAACAAATTCTTGTTCACTTCTCCAATTTCGCCCACCCTAGTAAAATCAGACCCTCGCCCTCAATGTGATAGAAAAGATGCCTACTCTCACCATCATCATCACTGACAAACTTATGGCACTCATCATACTGAAGAGTATATCTCATATCAGAAGGGACATGTATCCAAGCTTGCTCTTCAGAGTTCCAAATAATAGAGACAACTGGAGGAACTATGTCAGAAGAGACTGGATCATCAACCTGCTCAACGACAATAGGAGGAGCAACAACTTAGGGAGGCAAGGCAACAAGAATAGGGTGAACTTTCGAAACCCACTTCCTGACCGAAGGTCGATAAGCGGGGTTCTACCAGCAAATGGAACTGGATCAATGATAGGCCTACAAGTATCCGGAAGATGGCCAAAAGACTAACATGTCGAGCAAATAGCGGGTTTCCAACTATACCAGACAAAAACCTCAGCATCATGACCCTTAGCAATTCTAACTTTAAGCGAAGAGGGCAAAGGCTTCTTAGAAGTGTTTTCAGTCAAAGCTAATTTAGAGTACACCAATCTTTTCATGGCCACAATATTAGAATCAAAATAAATCACCTTACCAACAAGGCATGCAAGCCAGTTAAGCCCAATCATTGGTTGCAAAATAGAACGGATGTGAGAAAAATGCGCCCAAATAGGAATAGATAGAACATGTTCCTTAGCCTTGCCAACAGTCGGGCTCCAGGAAGTAAAAATGAACGACTTCCCATCTATGAGAATCGGATCAGCTTCTAGGATACGTTGTTTTTCTTCACTTCTTAAGAATTTGAAATAAAACATATCATTATCAAAATGCACGCTAAGGCTACCTTTGAGATTACAACACCCTCACCTCTAAACTCATACCATCCAAGAGTATTACAGAGTAATACTATCGAATAATACGGAGAATAAGGTAATATGGGGTACACACATGAATATTGCCCTGGGATAACACTGGTACGTATTAAAACATCAAATAAATAACTTACCTATATGTAGTATCGGCACAAAACAATAAACACGCGTGCCTTCAGGATAGAACAATACACAATATACAATAAATATCGAAGAACACAGAGTCATCGTAGCGATAATATATATATATATATAATACAATAATACAATAAGGGTACAACTAATCACAAATGTCAACTATCTCAATATATCATAATAGATAATTAATATACATCTTGGTATCAAAATATACAATGAACCAATGTCATATAAATATCATATGATCATCCTAATATATGTCTCCTCTAAGCCCACTAAAATGCAAGTTGGTCAAGTCGTTCATGTGCCTGAAATGTCTCGGACTGGCCCGAGTATTATATAAATAATAAATGGGTCAGACTATAACTAAATCCAAAGTCAATAAACATATAGATCACAATATAAGTAGGTATAAATAATTACAATAATGTCATCTCAACAATTTAGATATCATAAACATAACACCACCAACCCAACATAAAGATGTCATTACCCGTGTAAAACATATCAAATCAGAATCACAGAATCAATATCGAATAAGTGAATCTTACATATATAGAAATCATCATCATATCTAGAAATCATCAATAATGAGATATCCTCAAGTAACGTCCAGTAATAAAGAAGTAATGCCCGCTATCTCTCTCAATCTCATATTATAAAAACCATGATCAAATCAATTGAATTAATAAGTAAGATTTGAGCTAGCTCAAAACAAAATCATATATCTCGACCTATGGTCATTGGAGAGGTGAAACTCTCGACTTAATGGCCTTAAGAGATATAAACAATAAATCAATAATAAGTAGGTCGTCTGCCTGAAAAGAATACGGGGTTGACTATACTCTGGACACAATCACAGGTATAATCTCATATATACTATATATGTCTATCTACCACCCACATACATCCATGTACATCCACATATACTAGAACCAGATGGGAGACTAACAGCACATCTGCTTGCTCTAGGAGCAACACATGGTCCATATGACACGACTCCTACATCGGTTGCCATTTCCTCTTACCTCCCAGTATTGCGACAATGATCCACCATAGGCTCAACAACGCATAGCCCCTTCGCCCATGACTACCGACATGTGCCCCTATAGTAATTGACTGTTGGCATATGCAATACAAAGGGCAACCAACAACTAATCTCGTGATCCACACAAAATCAATAACAACAACGGCATCACGGATCTAGGGCGCGACCCACGATCAGGCCCACAGGGTGGATACCGACCAATCTGGTTCACTCCCGAAACATAAAGAGAGTCCGACTAAGGTAGATAGACATATAATGTATACAAACTATGTGGCTAAGTAGTAGCCACCATATGTGCTCACCGCAGGGAGTCACTCACACATCACATATCCTCATACTAGTGTCATTAACGAGCAAAGAATAACTGAATAAATAACGCAACGGCGTCCCATACCACCACGTGTTACTGGTCCATTTATTCAGTGCTCACACATTACACTTGCTCCTTCAATATTCTACATAACGAGTCCAAAGAATAACTGAAAAAGTATTACTGATCGCCCCATCCCAAACGGTATTACTAATCCATTTATTCAAATTTCTCGTCATATAGAATAAATACAATAACATCATAATAAAGATGTCATCACCGTATCATATTAAATCAAAAACCCAATCAATATCAACGGTGAATCACTCATATCATCAAAATCAATTTCGAGAAGATGAGAAATCGAAGAACTCAAAAATCATTAATAAACATTTAAATATACCAAATAAATATGCATGGAAAGATTGATCTGGAAAATTTTGAAATAGATTATCCAAATAAATATAATTATAAAATAACTAAATTGATATCAAATAAAATCATTTATATCATTTCTATTTCATATTGTTTTAAATAATATATTCACTTCATTTATTTAATCCCAATATAAAATTAAACAACTAAATTTTTATTTCTAAATTCTTGTATATATATTTTCCAAAACTTCTGAAATTACATTACAAATCATAAATAATTATAGAAACCATTTCATAATTTTCTATAGCTAAATAATACTTTGAAATATATTTATAAATCTCCAAAATAATTCTTTTCATTTTAGACTATAATTTAGAATTCAAATCCTTCAATATATATTCAAATCTCAAATATTACTTTAAATCCATTTTATAATCATTTATAATTAAATACTATTTTACATCATAGAATTTAATTCAATATCTTAACTTTATACTCTAACAGTTAGAAATAAAATATTTCCCTTTAAAACAATTTCAAAACTTATAATATGTTTCAATTTTGATTTTTAAATAGAGTTTTATAACCTGTAGAAAACTATATTTATACTTATAATTGAAATTAATTTGAAAATTTGAAAATATCTAAATTGAATAAAATTTATTAAAATAATATAAAATACTTTTAATAAAATTTTAAAACTCTCAAATAATATTTCAATTCCTTTCAACCTTTTTTATATTAAGAAACAAATACATATTTAAATATATATTTATGGAATAAAATCACTTCTCAAACATCTCAATAACTAGATATATATGTGTTACGTGACCCGAGTCTAGATTCATGAACTCTGGTCCTACATAAAAATTCATACATCGGCCTATAAATATCTATTTGGTTCAATTCACAAACGGTCAGAGTTTCGTTTGTAAATCGATACATCCAACCAACTTCTATCTCAAGATATCCAATAACCCAAACAACAACCATCACACAAATCCAATATCACCCAAATTAATCACAATTCCAAACAAATAATTTAACCAAGCTATGCATATAATCGGGATAAACTGATATATGGATATACGATGCAAATAGAAGAAGATATAGTTGTGAGTGAGGGTAACTCACCAAATTTCAAATGAGAATGACCGCAACTACTTCGATGCCCATCGCTGCCTCAACACTATCACCATCGCTTATAGCCACATCCTAAACTTTGCCTTCACATCTTAGTCGCACTATTATCACCACATTGACCAAAAGTCCCTCCAATTCAAGAATACACATAAGCACTCCACCAAAAGTCACGTACAACCAGTCCCCAAATGCTAGCACAATCTGACTCTGCCACCTACCACCAGTAGGCATCGACGATCATGCATGCATCCATTACCAAGCATCGGCTTCCAGTCGCGCTCGAATGCCTCAGTCATCGCGACTCCCTTTCTGCTCCTCCTCAGGTCGCACAAGCCCAGATCACGATTTCAATCTCTGATTGCATGCGGTTGTTGCTGCTTTTATCATAAGCGTATTTATAATATATATATATATATATCATCATGTTGGCGTCGAAATTAGCCACCAACACCCAATTGCAAGTGAAAGCACCAATATCCAGTCACAGATCACAGATAGAGTATATGTAGAGAGTATAATACGAAGAACAATCAAAATTAAAATGAAAGCAGTAAAAAAGATGAGATTTATAGTGGTTCGGCTAACTCCGGCCTACGTCCACTCTAGTAAAATCCTTTTTATTATACTGAAATTTGATTATAGTTACAATCAAAAATTTCTGAAACAAAAAAGGAAGAGTAGCCTTTATGTGGAAGATTAAGACAAACAAAATGGAGATCCCTCTTTTTGAAGCAACGCCTGCTGTATTTATAGGTAAAACTCTGACTACAGGGCATCCTCACCTACATGAGCCTACCATAGCGACGTCGAGCCCAACTCGTCCATCTATGCCGACCTGAAGTAGATAACATGCCGACCCGAAGCAACCTTGGTGATGACCCAAAGCAACCTTGATGATGACCCGAAGTAACATGTATGCCGACCCGAAGTAACATGTATGCCGACCTGTAACGACCCGCTATTTCGAACCATTTAAATCGACAATAAACCACACATGTCAGACTTGAATTGTTCAAAACAACAGATTGTTATATAAATTTGGAGTAAGTAAAAAATAATCACAAAATCATAGACACAGAATATTACAACAATAAGTAGTGGAATAAACAAACATAGTAGTTCATGAAGCTACTACAACATCAGAGTCCAAAGAAAATACAACAGAAATCCCAAATACATAAAAATTCACTAATACATAAGCAAATGACAAAGTCTGAAATAGAAATAACTGAAATAGCTGAAATAGCAAAGATGACTGGAATAGCTAAGTAGATAGATAGAAAGATCCCAAACTAGTCTCCAGCTCCAAAAAATCAAATGCTGTGATACTTAGGCTGACCCGAGCATAAAGCAAAACAAAACACTCGAGTCTGGATTAACATTCTTATGTAAGTAAATCAACTCAAGTGAAATGTACAAGTTTAATGCATCAATAACTCAAAGGATGCTTGGGATTTACATCCTTTAAGGATCCGCTAAACTGTCTACATACATAATACAATACGCTACATAGATAAGGTATACAGTAAAGTATTAAAGTAGCGTTAAGGCGTTACTCATATCCCCCTTAACACATTTTTATATAAATACCATAGTTTATAAAGATACCATAAGCTCCACCAAACCAGTGGTTTACTCAATGAGCACTCCATAGGTACGATACAAACCAAAGTCATAGTGGGCTCGATCAGGATAAATATGACAAGGCACGCGAGGCAATGCCCAGGGTAGGATACTATCGTTTTGCACTCCCAGATTGGTGATAACGCATAGCAGCTACTACTGCCCACCTCGAGACACACTCACATAATCAAAGGTGCACCCAATCAAATCACAAAGTAATAGATATGGTTTCGAAGGAACATGCTCGGTAGGGGGAGCGAGCCCACTTGGCCCGGTATAGCTTCTGTTTTAGTCATTTTACTTATGACCCGAAAGTCAAGGCTATCCATCATCGTTCTCTTACTTCATTCCAGTAGCGTTCGCCAAACCATCCTACTTCATTTTGGATTCTCCACCACGTACACAGTTGTTAAAGTGGTTTTCGGTATTGGCAGAGAGTATGACAATATCCAATCCCGGTCTCTTTAACAACCAAACGCTTATTTCACACCGTGGTCATTTTTATAAAACATTTTAAATAATCAAAAATCTTAAGTTACAATCTAAATCAATTGCTAAAATATCTAACTTCAATTATAATTTAGCTTTGAAACATTTAACTTACAATTTCTGTCAGCTTAAATTATCTACATTTCAAAATCATATCTTTGGAAAATCCATAACCAAAAGATTAAATAACCCCTTTTGATTTTAATTCATTTAATTAGATTAAATTTACAATTAAACCTTAATTTCTCTTCCCTATTTTATTTATTAAAGTTGTCTTAAAACCAATTAAAGTAATTATATTAAACTAAAATTTATATAAATCCTTTAAAACTATACTAATTATTTTATTAAATTATATTTTAAAATACTTTAATTTATATTTTACTAGTTAAATATTAAATTATATATTTTAAAATTAAATTAAATTATAAGTAAAAATTTTGAAATTTAACCTTTAAAAACCCTAACTTATAAATTATCTTTAAAACATATAATTTAAATTTATATTTTATTTTATTTCAAAAATATAAATTTTAAAATAAATCTTTTTAATTAATTTCAAAAAAATCAATTTATTAGATCAAAACATATTCTAAATTTTGTAAAACACTTTAAAATAGACCAGCTGTGTCCGTATATAGTTTTCTACCCAATGGTCAAGTGGTTAGGGTATATATCATTTCAACTCAAATTTATAAAATTCCGGGTATATATCATTTCAACCCGTATCCCAAATTATAGTTTCAAATCAATAAAATCGCTTGGGTCTATCATTTCAACCCATAACGATTTTTCCTAATCTATAAGATCGTTTGGGTATATATCATTTCAACCCACAGGGATTTCCTAACTAACATACAAAGGGAACTTGCAGTGTGATTTGCATAAATAAATAAATAACACAACATTTCACTTGCATAACATATCATACATATATCATAGCATAACACATATATAACCTAAAATTTAACATAATGTATATATAAAGGTGACATATCCTATTATATAACACATATCATGTGACATATGCAACATATAATTTAACATAACATATTATGACATGTGAATTTACATAACATATGTGACCTATAAATTAACATAACATACGTGACCTATAAATTAACATAACATACGTGACCTATAAATTAACATAACATACGTGACCTATAAATTAACATAACGTATGTGAAATATATTAACATAACATACGTGAAAATAAATTAACATAACATATGTGATAATAAATTAACATAACATATTCCTAACTAAAACAACAATTCACATGTCATTTCATATGATTCCATTCACTAATACATAAGTATATTAATCGTTAGTGACGTGCTCACCTTTCATGGAAATGAAGGTGATAAACACAACACGACGAAGATGGAGACTAAAGCAAACAAGGTCAATCCAAAGCTATCCAAACTTCGAATATAACAATCACCAAAATATTTCCTTTTTTCTTTTCTTTTTTTTTCTTTTTCTTTTCTCTTTTTCTTTCACTCTTTTTTTATATGAAAAGGGGGTTCGGCCTAGGCCTTAACCAAGGGGCTAGGATGGTCGGGTTGGGTGCTAGGGTGCGGCAAGGTTAGGGGAGGGGAGAGGCCGAGGGAAAAGGCAAGGAAAGGAAGGGAAAAGAGAAGAGAAAGGAGGAAGAGGAAGGGAAAAAGGAAGGGGAGAGGAGAAAAGGTGGGGCCGAGCTAGGGGTGGTTCGGCCTTGGCTTTGGCCATGGGTTGAGGTGATGGTCGGCGGTGGAAGGTGGGGCAAGGCGTAAGGAGAGAAGGAGGAAAGGAAAGGGAAGAGAGGGAGGAGGAATAAGGAAGAGGGAAAATGGATTAGAGATTGGAGTTTTTTTATTGATTTTTTTAGGGATTTAGAAAGAGGAGAGGAGGAGGAAGGAGATACAGAAGTTTTCAGAAAAAAGAATGAGAAAGAAAAGTTTATGTACGTACTTTTCTTTTTGAGTAGTGACTGTTCGGTGAATAAGAAGTCTGTTGGGGTATTGAGGAGTCATTTGAAGCCCAAAAGTCAAAAGGAACCCAAAAGACCATATACCACCCAAATACACAATATATACTATGTAAATACTATAAGAAATACACATAAAAATATACAGAAATTTATGCGAGTTTTTGACAATAAATTGAAAATTTAAAACAATTGGAATCCAATTTTGACGAAACGAAAAATGGAGTGGAGATTAGAATTCAGTCTAGTATCATATAAACAACTAAAATTTCAAATTTCAAATTTAAAATTTTCAACCAAAAGTCAAACTTTGACTAAATTTGACTAAAATTTGAATTTTCAGAAAATTTTCTATTTGAATGTTGGTTACACACTTGAATCAGTTTTGAATAATTACATTTTCAAAACTAACATTTTTAATTTGAATATAAATGATTGTAAATTAAATATGAAACTGAAATAAATTTCAAATTCCTCAACAACAAATTTAGTTTGCATTATTCATAAAAAAATGTTACATCATTCAACTTCAGTTTAATGGTGTTCAACGTTTACTGTTACAATCGCTTTGTACCAACTATTTCCGCTATTTAACATATATAACTTTTGTTTGAATTCAAGTCTCCTATTCTTATAAAATTACACTAAACAAATGTTCATTTATTATTTTTATGACAACTTTGTTTTGTTTCCGTTACAATGTTTAAATCTAATTTAACACAAATGGATGATGCTCATATTACATTAATTTACCATTAATTTCTCTTTATTTTAATTAAAAGGTTTCCAATAATTTCAATTGTAATAAGTTCAATATTAAATTTCAAAATGAACACACATAATACAACCACTGTTTTCTTTACATTTTATATATTCCAACATTTTTGAGTTTATTTCATATAACAAATACACACATTAATTATCAAATAAATGTTTCTTATCAACTTCTCTCATTAAATGTTTTCTTATTAGAGGTCAACTTATTATATACAATTTAATAACTAAATTTAGGTTTCTCCTATTAAATAGCATTCATTTTATTATTTATTCACATTGACCCTTATTATTTAGTTGCTGTTAATTATTACCTATAGATTAATATCATTGAATCACATTCCAGTAATTGTTACCCACTCCTTATATCATAATTTGTCATTTAAGATTTCATTTTAACTTCATATCCAATGAGTTTACATTAATAGATCATTAAATTTATTTATACCCATCTTTATTTAGAAATTTTATTTAATTCAATAAATTCTAACAGGTTAAAATATGGGTCGTTACAATCTCCCCTACTCAAAACTTTTCGTCCTCGAAAAGGAACGAGATAGTAGAATATAAGCAAACAGAAATATAAGATAGATTCGAAATGCATAGTACCAGATACAAACAATTAATTCAAAACCATATAAATTTCATTTTCGAATGTTAACATTACACATTTTCATTACTTATTTACATCATTTATCATTATTGTTCTAATTAACTCCCTTTCAATTTAGTTTATATTCTATTCAATTGCTTTACATTCATTTCGTTTACACTCGATATATTAATTCAATTTAAATTTATGACCTAAGTTCCCCTTTTTTCTCTTAAATCAAAATCCATTTAACTCTTTTCATAAATTCACTTCATTAGCTTATTTCATTTATTCATTTCTAATAACTCTACTTAAGTTAAATTTTTATTTCATAATTTGACTTTAGACTTTCTATTCTTAACATTCATATTCAACCAATTTTAAATTTTGTTTTACTTATATTTATCAGATCTATAAGTTCTAAAAATTTAACTTCTACATTTTCAAACATTTAAATCATAATATTCATATTCCATTTTTGTAATGACATTATAAATTTTAAATTACAATCGCTTTCATTCTTACTTTTGTTAAGATAGATTTCATTTAGCATCACAAATTCAGGTTTTGTTTTGATTAGCCAAAATGTTTAACCATTTTAGATTTGGTTTTAAGTTCTATTTCTTTTAAATTTCAAGTTATACAACTCTTACATCTTTACTTAAGTTTCTTTACTACTTAATTTAAAATTTCATTTTCACATTTTATTTAAAACTCTTGTTCTTTTATACAGATTTATACAAGTTTACTAAGCTACACTTAATTTATAAACATTCCTTACAATTCTAATCATTTATTTTCCTATTTAATTTACAACAGTTTACAAGATATGGTTTATAATTTAGTTTACTTCTTAAGTTCACATTTAGCCACTTAAAAGAATTCCTCTCTTAATCATTAACTAAGTGTATATCCTTTTATTATAACACTTAATTTACACTTAGATTATAATATTTAAATGACTTCATTCAAGTTTAATTATTTCGAAAGTTATAAATTTTTATTTAAAGACATTCTTTTGTAATTTTGATTTCTTATAAATCCAATTGACTTTCATTCAATTATTAAAATTGATTTTATTTAACTTCACCTTTCATACAATTCATTATTCATTCAATTGGTTAACATTCACTTCATTTTTATATTTAAGTTCATTTCGTTTCAAATCAAATCTATTTCATTTAACTCATTTTGTTAATTATTTTATTAACACTTCTTAAGTTTGATTTTTAATTCATTACGCTACTAAACAACATTCCAACTATATCTGATTTATAAATTTTCTTTATTAGTTTATTCAATTAATTCATTTTATTAACTTATTTCATTAATTCAATTCATTTAACATTGCTTAAGTTAAAATTTATCTCATTGTTCAATCACTAATTCCATTTCAATTAAAATTGAATTTCACTTTTATAACTCAAACTCTTTATTCATTCACTCAAATAGTGTCTCTCTTTACTGTTAAAATTATCCATTAAACATTTCATTAATATTTACTTTCAATTTCAATTGGAATTATTTCATTTAACTTTATCACCTAAGGTCATTTGTCATTTACTTCAATAATATTCTTCTTTTTAGTATTCAGTTTATTTATAAATCAATTCATACATATTAATATGTTGTACACTTAAATCTATATTTATAAACATTTCCTCAACGATAATAAATGATAATACTCGAACATTATCACCTCAGACAAACTACACATCAAAATTAACGATATAATTTTTTTTAAATAAAACTTATATATATATATATAATATAATCCTAATTAACAAAATAAACAGCACAATATAAAACAATTTTTATAACACTAATAAATACACTCTCTCATAGGATGATTCAAGAATGGATTTTAGAACAAAGATAGAGATTCAAATTTTAAAGGAATCCTAATCAAAGAGAATTATAACTAACAAGATAGGCTCGAAAGGAAGGATGATTCTGTAATTGATTCTACTCATTCTAAGGTATTACTACACTATCTCTAATGAGCTTTTACCCCTTAGGCTAATGTTTGCCGAAACCAAAGCTCTGATACCAACTGTAGCGACCCGCTATTTCGAACCATTCAAATCAACAATAAACCACACATGTCAGACTTGAATTGTTCAAAACAACAGATTGTTATATAAATTTTGGGTAAGTAAGAAATAATCGCATAATTACAGGCACATAATATTACAACAATCAGTAGTGGAATAAACAAACATAGTAGTTCATGAAGCTACTACAACATCAGAGTCTAAAGCAAATACAACAGAAATCCCAAATACATAGAAGTTCACTAATACATAAGCAAATGACAAAGTCTGAAATAGAAATAACTAAAATAACTGAAATAGCAAAGATGACTGGAATAGTTAAGTAGATAGAAAGATCCCTAACTAGTCTCCAACTCCACAAGATCAAATGCTATGATACTCAGGCTGACCCGAGCATAAAGCAAAATAAAACACTCGAGTCAGGATTAACATTCTTATGCAAGTAAATCAACTCAAGTGAAATGTACAAGTGAAATGCATCAATAACTCAAAAGATGCTTGGGATTTACATCCTTTAAGGATCCGCTAAACTATCTACAAACATAATACAATACGCTACATAGATAAGGTCTATAGTAAAGTAAAGTATTAAAGTAGCGTTAAGGCGTTACCCATATCCCCCTTAACACATTTTATATAAATACCGTAGTCTATACATATACTGTAAGCTCCACCAAACTGGTGGTTTACGCAGTGAGCACTCCATAGGTACGATACAAACCAAAGTCGTAGAGGGCTCGATCAGGATAAATATGACAAAGCACGCGAGGCAATGCCCAGGGTAGGATACTACCATTTTGCACTCCCGGACTAGTGGTAACGCATATCAGCTACTACCGCCCACCTCGAGACACACTCCCATAATCAAAGGTGCACCCAATCAAATCACAAAGTAATAGATATGGTTTCGAAGGAACATGCTCGATAGGGGCAGCGACCCCACTTGGCTCGGTATAGCTTCTATTTTAGTCATTTTACTTATGACCTGGAACTCAAGGCTATCCATCATCGTTCTCTTACTTTATTCCAGTAGCATTCGTCAAACCATCCTACTTCATTCTAGATTCTTCACCACGTACACAGTTGTTAAATTAGTTTTCGGTATTGGCAGAGAGTATGACAATATCTGATCCCGTTCTCTTTAACAACCAAACACTTATTTCACACCGTGGTCATTTTTATAAAACATTTTAAATAATCAAAAATCTTAAGTTACAATTTAAATCAATTACTAAAATATCTAACTTCAATTATAATTTAGCTTTGAAACATTTAACTTACAATTTCTATCACCTTAAATTATCTACATTTCAAAATCATATCTTTGGAAAATCCATAACCAAATAGATTAAATAACCCCTTTTGATTTTAATTCATTTAATTAGATTAAATTTTTAATTTAACCTTAATTATTCTTTTCTTATTTATTTGAGTATATATGCATGTCCAAGTGGGCATGCATCTAATCACAATTTGCATGCATTAGTTCAACAATGTGTTTCAAAGCATGTATAATATTTTGTTTATAGATCTACATTTTCTCGGTTCATGTCGTAATGCCTATAAATTACTAAGTGAGATTCACTATCAAAAATGATGAAAGTCACAAATATAGGCAGCAAAATCAAAAGATATAATCACACCGTGAAAATATATAAGATTCAACCAGAATCAAAATATATACGGTTCAGCCACAATTGAATGTTTGAAGCCATAACAATCGCTCTGCATCCAATTTGGATAATATGCAATTATCATAAAATTGAACATAAAGATCTAGCCCACAACTCAATGGGTAACATTTGGTTTCTATTTTGAGAAACCAATAATTTGTAATGGAAATGATACATATGTATCATAGAAACTATGCTATGGATATTAATACAATATATGTAATCAAACACGACAATAATCCAACATCACACATCAAAACAATCATGTATGTAAATCTTTTCAGCACAAATATTTTAACACCAATAACATCATAATCCAATAGGAGAATATCATAATGTCGTGATAAATAGCAACAATAAAATAGTACAAAAAACATCTCTCTCAATGTCGACTACAAAATGTCCTTGCTACACCATCAAGTGCAAATGTTTATATCCATTTTAACTCTATTGCAGCACATCTTGACATTGAAAGATCGATAGAAGGATCCCATTAATACTGCATTATTCCCTACTCCGACCATTGTAAGTTGACTAAGTTCAATTTGATTGGTGTAGTTTTTCGTAAGCCTTTTTAATCAAAGACCAAGATTTCCTTGTAAGTCTTCTCTCTTAATAAAAATTATGTACATTTACTATTTTTCAAGAATGTTTTTATTTTCCCAAAGAATGTGATTTTTTATTTAATTAACTGTACACATGTTTACTTTTTTGAAGCTGTTAAGTCTCTAATATAACTATCACAGCGTGAATTTTGGTTAGTCATTGATATTGAAAACGCTTAACATATAATAAGAGATCAGTAGACTTGCGCTTCAAAACTAATTAAACAAACTTCATACTTATAGAGATTATCAAACACCATGTGCTCTTGGCTCTGTAATTTTGTTCAATATACTAACTCATCCAATATATAAATTATACTATTCAACCAACCTTTTGCAAATTAAGTTTTGCATATTTTGATGTGAAATAAAAATTGAATTAGGAATATGAAAACCACCACAACCAATGCATAGTTTTATTTGGGAATACATAATCTTAATTAATGCACGTAACCAATTTACATTAAAATGTTGGACCATGCCAATCAAGAGCAACATCATTATACCAACGATATCTTGAAAGAAACGAAAAGTTCAAATCATTAAAACGCTAAAGTATGTCAGCTGAATTTGTGCATGCAGCTTTCAATAGTCTTCAATCACGTAGCTATGTACTACAGCACAATATAAGCAGCGTTCTGAAGAAGCTTAGGCATCTAGTGATGCTTAAAGCACAGTTTGTTGACACCCCTAGTATTGAAAACCATAATGATAAGAATAGTAGTGGTTCCATTCTTGAAACTGTTCATTTATGTGACAACAGTCCACCTAGAACTGCTAGAAAGGTACGTTCAAATAATATGAAGATTGAGCCACCTGCGGATGCAGATGAAATATTTAAGAAAATGAAGGAAACTGGCTTGATTCCAAATGTTGTAGCAATGCTTGATGGATTGTGTAAAGATGGGTTAGTTCAAGAAGCAATGAAACTGTTCGGTTCAATGCGCGAGAAAGGAACTATACCTGAAGTTGTGATATATACTGCAGTAGTTGAAGGGTTTTGTAAAGCATCTAAATTTGATGATGCGATAAGAATATTCCGTAAAATGGAGAAGAACGAAATCGTTCCTAATGCCATCAGTTATGGAATTATAATTCATGGATTATGCAAAGGAAAAAGACTGGATGATGGCATTGAGTTTTGCTATGAAATGATAGATGTTGGGCATGCTACAAATGCTGCTAGTTTAATTTCTTTGGTTCATGGATTCTGTGAAGAGAAAGACGTTGAAGAAGCTGCAAAAGTACTCAAAAGTTTAAGTGAAAAAGGATTCGCCATTGATGATAGAAAAGTCAGAGAATATATGGATAAGAATGGTCCTTACTCACCTACTATTTGGGAGGCATTTTTTGGGAAGAAGAAGCAGAGGGCGACCTTTTGATTTGCACTTGATCGGGTGAGTTACTGTTGTTTAAGCTTTGTTTTTGCACGAAACTGTAGATATTGTGTGTTTGAACAAATTAGAAATTCCCGATGCACGATTCTATTTGGACATCAAGATTTCCAGTTAACCTTAAGCTGATATTTCATTTGTATGTGTTGAGGTAAGTAGCTTTATAGGTTTAGTATATATTTCGTTTGTATGTCTTCAAGGTTTAGTATAAATCTCTTTTGAAAGCCTTTTTACTGGAGTCATCTACATGCCTAGAAACTTACCAAACTTGATGATTAAGTGAGATGATATATTAAACACATTCTAATTGTTTTAATTTGTCTCACATCGTCAAAAATACATTAATTGTTGTTGTATATAAGCCAAAGGATGAAGAAGGAAGTTGTTTCAATAACGTCTAATTGAGTTGAGATGATGTTGTGAAGTTTAATTATATGGCCCATATCTATATTTCTCTATGGAGATGTAAAGGGTATTTTAGGAAATTCAAAAAGACATGGTTGAATCATATTTATGGAATTCTCATTATTAATAGTAGAGATTTATAAAATTTGTCATAAAACCAATTAAATTAATTATATTAAATTAAAATTTAATAAATCCTTTAAAACTATACTAATTATTTTATTAAATTATATTTTAAAATATTTTAATTTATATTTTACTAATTAAATATTAAATAATATATTTTAAAATTAAATTAAATTATAAGTAAAAATTTTGAAATTTAACCTTTAAAAACCGTAACTTATAAATTATCTTTAAAACATATAATTTAAATTTATATTTTATTTTATTTCAAAAATATAAATTTTAAAATAAACCTTTTTAATTAATTTCAAAAAGTCAATTTATTAAATCAAAACATATTCTAAAATTTGTAAAACACTTTAAAATAGACCAACGGTGTCCGTATATAATTTTCTACCCTATGGTCAAGTGTTTATGGTATATATCATTTCAACCCGTATCCCAAATTATAGTTTCAAATCGATAAAATCGCTTGGGTCTATCATTTCAACCCATAATGATTTTTCCTAATCTATAAGATCGTTCGGGTATATATCATTTCAACCCATAGGGATTTCCTAACTAACATACAAAGGGAACTTGCAGGGTGATTTGCATAAATAAATAAATAACACAACATTTAACTTGCCTAACATATCATACATATCGTACATATATCATAGCATAACACATATGTAACCTAAAATTTAACATAACATCTTTTGTGACGACCGCCCATGACCCCTGCACCGAATCTAGAGATAGAGCGCTGTAAAGTGTGCCAGGCGACCATGGACGATTGTCAAGGTAATATTTAAAACAACAGAATCTATCGTATTACTCACAGCGCATGGACAAAATACAATAGAACATATGTATAGTGAAGCTTTACAGAACAAAATGACATCATATAAAACTCCATAATAGTTGAATACAAGCATCCACATAGTCAATACATCCAGCCTCACTACATATCTCTCAGAGAATACAAAACAGCGGAATATCCAGTACATATAATAAGAAGATAATATGCAACCCTCCAGCTCGTCTTCGATATCAGCATCGTGAGAAGAGATCAGCACCTGTCACCTGCTACCTAGTCTGCCCGTCCCAAAAATGGACGAACAGCCCAAGGCAATAAGAATTAAAACATAAAGCCTTGAGTCAGACAACAGTCTTAGTGAGCAGTAAATTAACTAACAACATACCAAAAGAGCATAAAGGAAAAAGGAATAGGAATACAACCCTCCCACTCCAACCTCATTCTACAGTGATAGCCCCCAGACACACACTAAGCAGAAGCAAACATAGCAGAGCATACAATTTTAAAGTAAAGCTACTATCACTCGAGTCAAGGGCGATGCTTTCCAAGTACCAAGGCCTAAATCAGATAAGCACCCAGAAAATACCGCTCTTGAGCCCGAATGACGATACAACCAAACATCCATGACTCTGGCTATCACTGTTATCATTGCTTCGATATCACCGTTAATTGAATGACCGGCACATTCTTTCAGCCGTCCGTCAAGGGCTAATGAAAACCCCGGTTCTAGACATAACTCCCGCACGTCGTCGCAGCCCGTGCCTAGGACTATCGAATCTGCCCAGAGTACTCAACCATCAACAGTTGGCCGTTGGGACTATCGAATCTGCCCAAACGTACTCTTGCTTAGAGCATGCTAGAACCTTCAACAACGATGCTATCCAAGCCTCCTAGTCATCCTCCTCGACGACTATTCTCATATCCATTCATTATCCTCAACTCGAATCATATCACCGAGTTATCAACATGCTTGGAATGATCCCGTCTGGATTAGACCAAGTCTTCATCACATGATTGCCTCGCTTCATTACATCCTCGCGAAGCCTCATCTCATCATCACATCATCGAATCTATGCATAAGAGCTTCATCATCCCGCTACATATGCCACGAGCAGCTTTTCCAATTCAAGAGCCTTCCCCTTAGCTTTTGAATCGTCTTCAGTCTAAATCTAATCATCAATCATCTAGTTCATAACAATCAATCAAATCAAACATCAATCCAAACAATCAAGCATTCAAATATGATCTAAGTAGACAATTATAACAATAATGGCATTTTCGTAATTAAAGAGTTGAAAGTCCAATAAGCATGAAAACATGGATTATATCTCTACAACTTGATGAATGAACTTGCATAGGTTAACATATGATAAAAATGGATGTAACATCATCATGAACAATGGATCTATATGGATCTACACATAGGATGAAGAAAATGCATGGAAATCACTATTTTAACACCAAATCGAGCCAACAACCCGATATACTCCTTTGGATCCGTGTGAGAGATAATCACCACTCACCAAATCACCAAAACAACCTCAAATCAATACGCTTCAGATCTGGACAGCGAAGGATCAAGCTTGATCTATCACAAATCCGCTTCAAACGAAGAAATCTCACTTCAAAGGATGAAGATCTTCAACTTTAGCTCTTGGATCTTCAATCTTGATCTTCGATTTGGATGAAAGGAAGCACTAGATTAGAGTGGAGAAAAGAAGTGAAGAAGTGTAGAAGTCGAGCTCTCAAAATGGCAGCACTTCGTCGCTTCAAAATCCGGATCCCAAAAATGAAGAGAAGCTCTCCTATTTATAGCAGAAAATACCCTAAGTCGTAACTCGGCTATCTCCTTAAGTCGCTGCCGACTTAACACTGCCGACCTACGACCTAACACTTTGCCATCCTACGACTTAACCAGAAGCATCTACGACCTAACAACTGCTATCTCCTAAGTCGGTCACGACTTAACAACTTAGCACCATTCGACTTAACACTTATACGACTTATAAAACCTTGCGACCTAACAGTGTTACGACCTAACACAGACTGCCTCTACGACCTAACACATAGCCTAACTCTTAAGGTCGCCAACTTGTTAACTCCTTAGGTCGCTAACCCACCCAGTCGACTTAACTTGGTAACAACTTAACCCTTAGGTCGCTTACGACCTAACCAACCAAGCTACCAGACGACCTAACACATAGCGACCTATCCCTTAACTCGGTTACTACGACCTAACTCTAACCTTAGGTCGTCTACAATCATAAGTCGGTCAACCCACTAACTCGTCCAACCGACCTAACTTCTATACGCTCTAAGTCGTTGCCGACCTAACCACACTAACCCAGTAACCACTAGGTCGCTTACTCCACTAGGTCTGCCTACCCTTGAGTCGCCATATCCTTAAGTCGGTCAGTTCTTTAGGTCGTTAACTCGCCCTGCCGACCTAATACTTAACCAAATCCTAGGTTGCATAATTCTATAGGTCGCTCCAACTAACCCACGACCTAACACTAACTCGCCGAATTCCTTAACTCGGTCACGACTTAGCTCTTAGGTCGCTCACGACCTAGGACTTAGATAAATCTGCCTAAAAATCTGAAATGACTTAAAAATGCTAAAATTCCAGATTTGACGAACTTTTCGATCCGTGAAAATACGGGTCGTTACATTCTCTCCCCCTTAGGAATTTCGCCCCCGAAATTCCAAACAATCATAGCAATCAAAACTATTCTGTACGCCTACCATCCATAGCAATCAACAAACCATGCATCCAATTCTAACTTAGCGTACAGAATTCTAAGACTTAGAACAAGTTACAATATCGCGAGATGACACGACACCTTAGGGCCATACCTCGAAGAGTTCAGGATGAGCTGCCTTCATCCTCTCTTCCACCTCCCACGTACAGTCGTTATCATCATCACTCCATTGTATCTTGAGCAACTTAACCACCTTCCTCCTAAGCTGTTTCGTGTCAGTTTCAACAACACGAAGCGGCTTACGAGGTCTTCTATCGACTGGATTAACTTCTAAGTCTTCACAGCTATCAGCAGAAACCACCGTACTCGAGTCGTGTACATACTTCCGTAGATATGATACATGAAAAACATTGTGCACACTCGACATCTTCTCTGGTAACTCCAATCTGTAAGCGAGCTTTCCAATCCGCTCGATAATCGAGAATGGTCCAACAAATCTCGGAGTCAATTTTCCTTTCTTCCCGAATCGAATAACATTCTTCAGTGGAGAAATCTTCACAAAAACCATATTTCCTACGTCGAATTCCAAATCCTTTCGACGCTTATCGGCATAACTCTTCTGACGGTCTTGGGCTGCCTTCATTCGTTGCCGAATGATCTCTATGCAATCCGAAGTCTGTCGAATCATCTCTGGCCCAAGCATCAGCTTTTCTCCTGTCTCTATCCAACATGTCGGAGAGTTACACGGTCTTCCATACAACGCCTCATACGGTGCCATACCAATACTTGACTGGTAACTGTTGTTGTATGAAAACTCCACCAAATGAAGGTGATCTTCCCATGATCCTCCGAAGTCCAAAACACAAGCTCTGAGGAGATCTTCCAAAACTCGGTTGACTCTCTCAGTCTGACCATCTGTTTGAGGGTGATAAGCTGTACTCAAACACAACTTGGTTCCCAAAACTTCCTGGAAGCTCTTCCAAAATCCACTAGTGAACAAAGGATCTCGATCGCTCACTATACTCTTCGGAATACCATGGAATCGGACTATCCACTTAACATACAACTCAGCCAACTTTGATGCCGTTCTAGTCGATCGAACAGGAATGAATCGTGCACTCTTAGTCAGACGATCCACAATGACCCAAATCCCTTCATTTCCCGTTCTGGTTCTAGGCAATCCATCAATAAAATCCATCGACACTTGTTCCCACTTCCATGTAGGAACTTCTAAGGGCTGAAGCAATCCACTTGGCTTCTTCTGTTCAGCCTTTACCAACTGGCAGTTCATACATTTGGAAATGAAATCTCCAACATCCTTCTTCATGCTTTCCCAGTAGTAGGTTCTCTTCATATCCCGATACATCTTATTTCCACCGGGATGAATTGTCAACTTCGAGTGATGACTTTCCTTCAGAACTTCACTCCTCAATTCATCTATATCGGGAACAACTAGTCGTCCTTGCTTCCGAAGCCAACCCTCTCGATCGACCTCGAATCCTTTATCCTTTTCTGGATCCAATCCAGATTCCAATTCACGGATAATCTTGACAAGCTTATCATCTCGCTTTTGGCTCTCACCAATCCTTTCCACAAGAGTGGGTCTTATTGATAAGTTTGCCAACATCTCAGGTTCCAATTCGCATCTAGGCCTGAAGT
Organism: Allium fistulosum; assembly: GCA_030737815.1. Taxonomy (NCBI): domain Eukaryota; kingdom Viridiplantae; phylum Streptophyta; class Magnoliopsida; order Asparagales; family Amaryllidaceae; genus Allium; species Allium fistulosum. Next base: position 1,288,299,382 of record CM060904.1, read on the forward strand.
CAAATCCAGCTAAATACTCGAGACTCTTCCATTCTGAAAACATGGCTCCCAATCCTGCATGTCTTCGACTTAACGCATCTGCCACTGCGTTACCTTTTCCCGGAGTATAAGCTATACCAAAATCATATGATGCTAAAAACTCTATCCAACGTTGCTGCCGAAGATTCAAATCCTTTTGGGAGAAAAGATACTTCAACGACTTATGATCCGTAAACAACTCGAATCGAACTCCCAACAGATAATGTCTCCACATCTTCAGAGCAAATACAATCGCCGCTAACTCCAAATCATGAGTCGGGTAATTCCTTTCATGCGGTTTTAGTTGTCGACTGGAGTATGCAACAACTTTATCCTTCTGCATCAGCACTGCTCCAAGTCCAGTACCACATGCGTCGGTGTAAACCACCATCTCATCATTCCCACTAGGAATAGTCAAAACAGGAGCACTCGTCAATCTCTCTTTCAGGATTCCGAAAGCTTGCTCACACTTAGCATCCCAACTGAACACTTGATTCTTCTTCGTCAATTCTGTTAACGGTGCAGCTATCTTGGAGAAGTCTTTGATAAACCGTCGATAATATCCTGCTAATCCAAGAAAACTTCTCACGTCTGATGCATTCTTAGGTCTAACCCAATCCTGGATTGCTGCCACCTTAGCGGGATCAACCGCTATTCCATTTCCAGAAATCACATGGCCTAAGAACCTCACATCACTCTTCCAGAAGTGACACTTCGAAAACTTAGCCTTCAGCTGATGTTTCCGTAAGATCTCCAAAACAATACGCAAGTGCGTCTTGTGCTCTTCTTCCGTTCTGGAATAAATCAGTATATCATCCACGAACACAAGTACGAACTTGTTCAACTGATCTCTGAACACTCTATTCATAAGATCCACAAAATATGCTGGCGCGTTAGTCAATCCAAACGGCATTACCAGCCACTCAAAGAAACCGGATGGTGTTCTAAAAGCAGTCTTCGGCACACTATCCTTCGCTACTCTCAGCTGGTGAAATCCCGTTACCAAATCCATCTGAGAAAACACCTTAGCTTCGTGAAGCTGATCAAACAAGTCATCTATTCTCGGCAATGGATACTTGTTCTTCTTAGTCACCTTATTCAGTTCACGATAATCGACGCACAATCTCAACGACCCATCTGCCTTGGTTGCAAATACAACTGGTGCACCCCACTCGGACACACTACGCCGAATGAATCCTTTCTGTAAAAGGTCATCAACTTGCACCCTCAACTCCTGCTGTTCCCTAGGCGCCATCCGCCTAAGAGGCATCACAACAGGTCTGGCTCCTTCAACTAGATCTATACGAAACTCGATCTCTCTATGCGACGGCAACCCTTTGACTTCGTCAAAGACATCCTCAAATCCATTAGCGATCGGTACTGATGACAGTCCATCCCGTGGAACAACTAGCGAATACATGAAGCTCATGAAGACGCCTTCCTCATGCTTACATCGTATCACAATCTTTCGCCTCTCCACATTCTCGACTGTCACTTCCAACCTTTCGCAATCAACCTTAGCCGCGTACTTCCTAAGCCAGTCCATACCCAAAATAATTCCGAACCCCGCAAAGTTCAGAACAAAGCAATCACAAACAAAAGAGCAACCATGACTCGACACAACTAGACCACGGCATAACATACACAAACAAGATGAACCCCCAACTGGATTAGTCACAACCAATGGCATATCAATAATATCCGGCTTCAAATCTAACCGGCCCACTAGTTCACTACAAACAAATGAATGCGACGCTCCAGTATCAAACAGAACTCTAACTGGAACACCACATAGGAAAAGAGTACCTTGAACAACCACACTCTTTCCCTTCTCTTCAGTAGTAGGAGCTTTCGAAGACGACGGAACAGCTCCTAAAGCATAGGCTTGCATAATCTGCCTGTCCTTCCTTGGTTCTGGACAATTCTTCCTGAAATGCCCCGGCTTGTCACAGTTATGACACTTCATCGGCACCTTCGGATTCTTACAATCCTTAGAGAAATGGCCCTTCTGCTGACAATTGTAGCAAGTCACCTCGCCTTTCGGCTTCTTCTGGCCATCCTTACCCTTCTGCTGCTGCTGCTTCCTCTTCTGGTTTCCACCCTGCTGTGGTTTAAATTCTCCCTTGGTAACAGCAACAACAGGTCCTTCCTTAGGAAACAGACTCTCATGCTTAAGAGCTTTCTCCACAAGCTTCTCAAATGAATCGTCCAAATGATCCACCAACTGCCTCCCAAGATAACTATCCAAGCCGGTCACAAACTTCTCGTTCTTCTGATAAGCAGATTCAATATATGACCGGGCATACTTGGACAAAGCTTCAAACTCAGAAACATACTCAAGAACAGATCTCCCATCCTGCTTGAGCTCCACGAACTTCTTGAACAGAACAGACTTCTGAGCTGTAGAAATGAACTTAGCTTCAAATCTGACTTGGAATTGCTCCCAAGTAATCTCTTCTTCCGGAGTAGTGATGGTAATAGAGTTCCACCAATCAGAGGCTCTCCCTTGAAGTTGCCTTGATGCCAACTTCCTCTTAGTTGCATCATCAATTCCCAAATCACCAAAGATTCTTCTACAAGCATCTATCCACCTCTGGACCTCAATGGTAGATTCTGTTCCCAAGAAAACCTTCCCTCCAAGAGCAGTATAATCCTTGCACAGCTTAGCAAAATCCACTGGTTTCGGAGTTTGGACTTGAACTCCAACATCAACTGCTGCCCCCGGAACTGGTATCCTTCTCATGATCGAAGTCATCATAGCTTCGAACATGGCTGCATAATCAGCAGTCTCTTCAGTAGCACGGCCTTTCCTAGCAGCTGGTCTCCCTCTTCGACTCATTCTCAATATCTATAAAAAGGAATAATTAGAACATCTAGAGAAACAACTGCACAAAGGACTCAAACTCTACTAAGCTACTATATTATATATAGTAATCATCCATCAAAATACAATTACGTCTCTCATACGTAGTTACTTCAGCGAGCGTTGGGTAAAATCGATTAACCTCGCTCTGATACCAAATGTGACGACCACCCATGACCCCTGCACCGAATCTAGAGATAGAGCGCTGTAAAGTGTGCCAGGCGACCATGGACGATTGTCAAGGTAATATTTAAAACAACAGAATCTATCGTATTACTCACAGCGCATGGACAAAATACAATAGAACATATGTATAGTGAAGCTTTACAGAACAAAATGACATCATATAAAACTCCATAATAGTTGAATACAAGCATCCACATAGTCAATACATCCAGCCTCACTACATATCTCTCAGAGAATACAAAACAGCGGAATATCCAGTACATATAATAAGAAGATAATATGCAACCCTCCAGCTCGTCTTCGATATCAGCATCGTGAGAAGAGATCAGCACCTGTCACCTGCTACCTAGTCTGCCCGTCCTAAAAATGGACGAACAGCCCAAGGCAATAAGAATTAAAACATAAAGCCTTGAGTCAGACAACAGTCTTAGTGAGCAGTAAATTAACTAACAACATACCAAAAGAGCATAAAGGAAAAAGGAATAGGAATACAACCCTCCCACTCCAACCTCATTCTACAGTGATAGCCCCCAGACACACACTAAGCAGAAGCAAACATAGCAGAGCATACAATTTTAAAGTAAAGCTACTATCACTCGAGTCAAGGGCGATGCTTTCCAAGTACCAAGGCCTAAATCAGATAAGCACCCAGAAAATACCGCTCTTGAGCCCGAATGACGATACAACCAAACATCCATGACTCTGGCTATCACTGTTATCATTGCTTCGATATCACCGTTAATTGAATGACCGGCACATTCTTTCAGCCGTCCGTCAAGGGCTAATGAAAACCCCGGTTCTAGACATAACTCCCGCACGTCGTCGCAGCCCGTGCCTAGGACTATCGAATCTGCCCAGAGTACTCAACCATCAACAGTTGGCCGTTGGGACTATCGAATCTGCCCAAACGTACTCTTGCTTAGAGCATGCTAGAACCTTCAACAACGATGCTATCCAAGCCTCCTAGTCATCCTCCTCGACGACTATTCTCATATCCATTCATTATCCTCAACTCGAATCATATCACCGAGTTATCAACATGCTTGGAATGATCCCGTCTGGATTAGACCAAGTCTTCATCACATGATTGCCTCGCTTCATTACATCCTCGCGAAGCCTCATCTCATCATCACATCATCGAATCTATGCATAAGAGCTTCATCATCCCGCTACATATGCCACGAGCAGCTTTTCCAATTCAAGAGCCTTCCCCTTAGCTTTTGAATCGTCTTCAGTCTAAATCTAATCATCAATCATCTAGTTCATAACAATCAATCAAATCAAACATCAATCCAAACAATCAAGCATTCAAATATGATCTAAGTAGACAATTATAACAATAATGGCATTTTCGTAATTAAAGAGTTGAAAGTCGAATAAGCATGAAAACATGGATTATATCTCTACAACTTGATGAATGAACTTGCATAGGTTAACATATGATAAAAATGGATGTAACATCATCATGAACAATGGATCTATATGGATCTACACATAGGATGAAGAAAATGCATGGAAATCACTATTTTAACACCAAATCGAGCCAACAACCCGATATACTCCTTTGGATCCGTGTGAGAGATAATCACCACTCACCAAATCACCAAAACAACCTCAAATCAATACGCTTCAGATCTGGACAGCGAAGGATCAAGCTTGATCTATCACAAATCCGCTTCAAACGAAGAAATCTCACTTCAAAGGATGAAGATCTTCAACTTTAGCTCTTGGATCTTCAATCTTGATCTTCGATTTGGATGAAAGGAAGCACTAGATTAGAGTGGAGAAAAGAAGTGAAGAAGTGTAGAAGTCGAGCTCTCAAAATGGCAGCACTTCGTCGCTTCAAAATCCGGATCCCAAAAATGAAGAGAAGCTCTCCTATTTATAGCAGAAAATACCCTAAGTCGTAACTCGGCTATCTCCTTAAGTCGCTGCCGACTTAACACTGCCGACCTACGACCTAACACTTTGCCATCCTACGACTTAACCAGAAGCATCTACGACCTAACAACTGCTATCTCCTAAGTCGGTCACGACTTAACAACTTAGCACCATTCGACTTAACACTTATACGACTTATAAAACCTTGCGACCTAACAGTGTTACGACCTAACACAGACTGCCTCTACGACCTAACACATAGCCTAACTCTTAAGGTCGCCAACTTGTTAACTCCTTAGGTCGCTAACCCACCCAGTCGACTTAACTTGGTAACAACTTAACCCTTAGGTCGCTTACGACCTAACCAACCAAGCTACCAGACGACCTAACACAGCGACCTATCCCTTAACTCGGTTACTACGACCTAACTCTAACCTTAGGTCGTCTACAATCATAAGTCGGTCAACCCACTAACTCGTCCAACCGACCTAACTTCTATACGCTCTAAGTCGTTGCCGACCTAACCACACTAACCCAGTAACCACTAGGTCGCTTACTCCACTAGGTCTGCCTACCCTTGAGTCGCCATATCCTTAAGTCGGTCAGTTCTTTAGGTCGTTAACTCGCCCTGCCGACCTAATACTTAACCAAATCCTAGGTTGCATAATTCTATAGGTCGCTCCAACTAACCCACGACCTAACACTAACTCGCCGAATTCCTTAACTCGGTCACGACTTAGCTCTTAGGTCGCTCACGACCTAGGACTTAGATAAATCTGCCTAAAAATCTGAAATGACTTAAAAATGCTAAAATTCCAGATTTGACGAACTTTTCGATCCGTGAAAATACGGGTCGTTACATCTTTACTACTAATAATGATAATTCAATGAACTGAAAATCAACCGTGTCTTTTTGAAATCCCCGAAATGCCCTTTCTCAATCGCGTCCGCCTGCCTTCCCACCATAAAAAGCCCTACTCTCATTTCTTTCTCACTACAAAATAGATGCGACTCTAGATCCAATGCCGTTCCAAAATCCCCCGTCTTCCCCATCAGCTCAATTCAAACTAGATTGCTAATTTCATCGACTGATTTCATCGCCACCGACAACCTTGCCCATTACTACCAACTGTTATCCGATCTATAAAATTTAAGTACTTCAATATTTCCGATTATTTGTTTAGCTTTTCCTTCTAATTTATAATGTTATTTCATAATAGCAAGGGGAAGAAGGATTTTAGTACGGGGAGAAAGAAGGCAGTGATTAGGTTGGTCGTCGATATGCGGTCAATGATGATAATTCAGTTGTTGTGATGAACCCTAAGACAATGGAAATGCTTCAATCGTGGCTATTCGATTTTGTTGAAGGTATCTTTCTCTTCATAATTTTTTTAATAAATATTGATTGGATACTAGGGCTTTTTATTTTTCTTTGATTTACAATTGGGTTGTTCTATTTGCAATGCTGATTTTAGATTAGAGTTAGAAATTCAAATCAGGTAATCGTCCTTGCATATTTTTCCTACTATTTTTTTTGTTTTGATTGACATAATAAACGCATACTAAATTTCAACTCCTAATTACTTACTAGGAATATGTGATTAATGCAAGCATACACTCTTCATTACATTATCTTAACTGATCAAATTGTTTGAAATGGTAGCACTTTTGCAATTGGTAGTAGCATTTGGTTTAAATCAATGTTTTAGGGATTTCTAAACCCATTATTTGACCTAACACTATTTGTTTAAGAACTTTCTAATTGATTTTTGTTCATTTCTTACAATATCACATATGTGCCTTCTACTAACTTCTCTCAAAGTGGCTTACTTTGGTTTTGTTATTAAATGTAACATGCAAGATACTTTGAGTAAGAGTTTGTTTGGACTTGAAAAACATATGTCTAAAAGATTTGAAAAATAGTCAATGATGTGTTCTCCCATAAGATGTCAACTTCAAATCCAAACTTTCATGGAGCAATGAATTAAGTTTACAAAATTTTGTTATGTCTAAAAGGTTTGAAAAATGTCTCTAATTATTGATGTGTTCTCCAATGTTTATTTCAAAATTTTGAATTAGATTAGTTTACTAAACTACCATGTTAGCTTTATAGTGAAAGGATAATAATGGTACAATTATATACTTTTTGTTCAATTATAAAAAAAATTCGTTCAGATACTACAAGGAGACCATGAAAATATAGATGTTCATGCAGAAAGTGTTATTGGTGTTTCTTTCTATCAAATCATATGTTTCTACATGATTATTCAACGTAGCGATATATATGTGAACATTGTATTTTGTTCTAATTGAAGCCTGTCTGTTCTTTTAAGAATAAAATAATTATAGCAATGGCATATAGATCATTAGAACTTCAAAGCTATCTTTTTTTCTTCATTTGACACCTCTAATAATGATTTATGTTGTATCTTTCAAGTTGTGATACAATGATGTAATAATGTAAATGACCACTTTAAAAGAAAATAAAGCGTCTATTTTAACAAACAGTGTCTGCAACTGAATATGGTATTGAATATCACAAAAATATTATAAACTAGCTGCTTTGTTTCACATAGTAATACTGTAACTAACGGGAATCAAGTTTGGCAATTTTTTCTAGCTTCCTCTTAGTATGCAACTATCTATTTTTAATGTGGGTTTTTTCTTTCATGTTACTGAAGACTGGCTAATAATTTATATATTTGTTCTCCAAAAATTAAAAGAAATGATAGTAAACATAGTGTTGTTAATAATAAGGCTTTTGTCTTCATAAAGCGATAACTGATATCACAAGATTTTTTTTGAATACCCACCAAATTAGCCCATTGTCCCTTATGTATCATGCACAGTTCTAGCACATATTTCAAGTTAAGTTTCAAATACGTAATAAAATTCATAAGAATGATTTGATTCAAATTTAAATCTAAATCTAAAAGTCATCAGTCAGAGTTTCAGCTAATTGCTGATGTTCTTAATTATCAATTACATGATTTACATTGGCTTTCATTATATTGTTATCTTAGACTTAATAAGAGTATTAACAAACACAGAGGATTTTTTTTCTATGTTTTGGATTTTGTTTTGTAGTATCATTATCTTATGCCATTTACAATTACATGTTTCTTGATATGTAGGAATTTTAAAATAAAATTGATGTAAGATAAATAATGGTGAATGAACAACTTATTATGTTACAGAACAGGCTATTTTTGTACGAAAGCTGATAAGGTTGAATATATTTAAGCACACACTTATTATGTTATGGACCAAATATAGTATATCATCATTGCTCTTTAAATATTCAACACTGTTGATCACTATAAACAAGCCAGTGTGTTATACAAGCCCCTATGCGTTGATGAATCTGATCAAAGACCAAAATGCCCCAGAGAACCTTTAAAACCAAAAATTATGATTATATATAATCAATAGTTCATTCACTACTTAGACAACCAGTTATTTTCTAATTAATTTGTTCATAATATTTTTGTTAAAAGTGTATGTCCACCTATGCTTATGCACAAATAGTCTACAAACATATATGATAATGTATTATGAAGAAATTAGAGCTTGAGATGTGAAGAAAGTTTACCAAATGATTAACATTTTATAATTAACTAATGGAGCATGCCTCATTGCAGTTTATGACATCATAACAGTAATCATCCACGTTGTTGCATGCACCAAAATGACACACTCCAAGGCCATGAAATCAAATCGAATGGCATGCATATGAACGGAAGATAGTAGCAGTATAACCCATAACATCCATAACAGGCACAGACCGCATGGTAAGAAGCACATGTGCAGGCAGTAGGCATGGTCGAACCTGTGATATGACAATAGTTTGGAGGCATTTCAGACAAGGTGTAAAGATGTAAGTGCGATGGATGACATGAAAGCTGAACAGATGATTTACTTAATATTAAGCTTCAACAAAGAGAATCCACCTGATAGTACTCAAAATAAGAAAGTGTAGATTGATAAATGAAACATGGATTAGATTGGAGAGTTGACATTAGAAGGCAATAACGAATAAAGAGTAGCAAACCTGAAAAGTACAAACTTTAATTAGGTACTACTTTTATAGGTGTTGCTAATCAACTATTAATGTTTTAGATAAAATGACCAACTGGGCTTGATATGTTTTAGTTGATCAACTCCTGCATGTCTAATGTTAATATTTCGTACACTTAGCTGTTTATGTGTGTATGTGGGCATCAATCTCGACCATAGAGATCGCTGATCACTTTGTTGAATCTGTTGGTTTCAGCTCTTTATATTCTAAACATGTAATTATAACATTCAGTTATTTTACTTCTACTACTGACGCATCAGGTGCATCAAATACATGTAATAATTCTTTTGTTTGAAATAAGCTTGGTTTTAGGAGGCATTAATTATTTTGAACAATTTGAATTTTAGCATTTATGAAAATAATTAAGAGGCTAGAATTTAGCCTATAGGAAAAAGTGGATATATATTATATTAAAAGTCTCTAAAGTTGTCTATTACATAAATGTCTAAAGAGTTATTTATAATTCTAGAAAACTTTAAAGAAAGATTATTAGCCATTAGATTAAATACATCTTCACCATTCATTTGGATGAAAGCAAATGTAAGCAAACGAAAGCAGAAAAGTAAACAAATAAAACTTGCAATAAAGATTCATTTCCTTCTTTATGAAATATTATCTTCCAATATCCATTTGCAAATCACATTTAATTCTCCTTCTTTTTATTGTAAAATTCCCGACAAATTCAGCTTTGATTAAGTAGCAGAATATATGTTTACAATGAAATTGCAAAATAGTAGAGATTTTAAATTTTTTTAATCTATCAATAACCCAGTAATTTGACTTATTTTTTAAATTACGTATTTTGTAACTCTTAGCAATACCACTTAATTTATGTATTTACTACCACTTTTTAAAGCTGAGAATTAACCGTTGATTACATTGTAAATAGCTACTCCTAAAGTACTGCAAAAATGTTTTCATCCACCTTTTAAGAAATAACTCATTACTAAATGATGCATCTAAGCATTGAATTTTCTTCAATATAAACTGCGTAAATAATGGTTCAAGCAAAATAACTGTAACGACCCGGAATTTTCGATCCCGAAAATTCCAGATAGTTAGGAAAAAAAGAAAAAGATAGAAGAAGAAGAAACAGAAACACACCACAGATTCTCACATTCGCAGCGGATCAAAATATAATATCAAATAATAACAGTTTACAAAGAATATTAAATCTGTCAATTTACATTTATAATACATCAGAGTTACTCTCATACACAACACTGAGCATATACAAATCAAATATATCTCAGATAAACAGAAATAATAGTCACAGCGGAACACTCCATACGTCCTGCCATCCAACTCGCCATCCCTGAGCTCCAGAACGTCCTTACCTGAAAATCCGTAATACTCGGTCTGACCCGAGCATTACATCAAAGTAACACCCGGGTCAGGCTGGAAACCAGCGTGAGTAAACTCATTTAACAAGGAATACCAAACATACAACTTGTTTAAAACCCGGGGTAACTCATACAAAGATTCACAACTTCACAAGTGGTTAGACTCCACTTATTACACACATTAATTTCTAAGTACCAAAAACTTAGATTAAATGGTTCCTTAACTTAAATCCTTCTATTACAGCCTATTGATTTCACTTATCGATTTATAACAATCGAAGTGGTTTCGGGTATTTACTAATACCCGACTCCGGTCTCTTCGAAACCAATAACATCTTAACTTAAATTATTCAAGTGAAATACAATTCAATTTTAAATACATGATGTCACCTAATTCATCAACCCTAGATACCCTCATCGTTGCAATTTAAACCAAGCATATCTTATCACATAGCACTACAACCCACATACTAGGAATAACAAATAAATCAAAGGCTTTCAATATCATCCTATTTATCCTTTAATTACATTTAAGTAATTAACCCAAAATGATTATTCTTAACCCAAACAGTAATTAACCTTTAATTACTTTATTAATTAATTAATTCTAACTAAAATTATTAATCATCCTGGATTAATAACATCAGAAATCAACTACCCTAATTGCCAATAGTTAATTGCCTCTAATTAATTTAAAGTAAATTAAATAAATTACTTCATCAAACCTTGCTTACATATCCATAAATCAATTCATCAATTATTAGTTACTTAATATTCCAACTAACCATCTTTGATTAATTTAACTTTACTTATATTCCAGTAATTTCCTTTAATTTATTTACAGAGATTAATCTTTGAATAAATCCTAATTAAATTTCATTCATATTGAATTTATTATATTCAATTACTTTATTAATTTATTTCCGCCAAATTAAATCAATTTCTAATTATATCATTAATTATAATAATTATTTATTTATTAATTAATTTTATTAGGAAGAACTTAGTCTCCAAATCACATAATATCAATCATTTCTAATTTAATTCATACAGGAATTAACTTCCCTTAGTTAATTACTTCACAATAACAAACTCAATTAATCCCACGATTAACTTCAAATAATTATATTCCAATTACTTTTATCAACAACCCCATCTAATTTATCACCTTCAGTAATTTCTCATCAATTCCTTCTCCAAGAAATTTTACATCCGATCAACAAGTGATTAACCCAAATGATTTGACTTGAATTAAATCAATCTGCTTCATGTATTTAATAAGTAACTCATCATTCGATCATTAATAAATCTTGATTTCTCTTTTAATTAATTACTTAATCAATAATTAATTCCATTATTAATAAATCTTTAATTTCTTTTAATTAATTAATTAATTACTCAATGACTAATTAACTTCAAATTATATATCTTGATTAAATTTCCCAGCTATCTTTATTTAAAGTTTAAAACAATTTCTAAACCCCCTTAAAAACTTACATATTAAAAGCATCCTTAAATACTTTACCAATTTATTTATATTAACATTAATTTTAAAACTTTATCCACAAATCAGTTTTAAATTTCACTCCAGTTCGTTTCAAACTTGTTTCATACTTGGTTCACTTAAGTTATAAAACAGTTCAAAATCAAAACAAGGGAACAGGTTTGTAAAATTACAGTACTAGTTTACCAACAAACACTTGAACAAAATACTCGAGCCCTTCCCAGATTTACTTCGAGTTACCCGAGAAATTCACGTGCCTGCTTCGAGTAAAACCATATATTAACCCGTGTTCTTCTCTTCCAAACCCATAGCAAAAAAACCAGACCAAGCTAATTTTGCTCGTGCACGTGCACATGGCCGTTGGCCAACTTCGATCGCCACCAATACTTCGAGCACGTCGCAGCCCACCTCAGCTCCGTTTCCAGTCACCCACTTCGGTCAGATCGCCATTAAATCTCGAATTCGAGAATGACAGCGCCTGGAACAAAAAGGTACATTGCCATGACCAACCTGTCAACGCGAAACTCTTGACCTTCGGACCATCGAACGCCACTAAACTCCGGTCACTGTTTCGCCTATCCTCCATCTACCTTCCCACCAATTTTCGTCGAACTCGATACACTGTCGACGCCACGCGAGGAGGAACAGTGGCCATCCCAATTTCTAGGTCACCAGACTTCGCTTGCCCTCTGCCATCACCATGATCATTGTTCGACCATCACCACATTTTTCCCATGACCCCCTTAGGCCCCACTATCGCCACGAGGTAACTCGACTTCCCACGTTCATCTTCTCGCCGGAAATTAGCCAAACTACCCAAACCAGTTAAACCCAAACTGCTCTCACTACCATTCATTTAAAATCATGATATAACCTTTAAAAATCATGTTGTCGTATGGGAATTCAGTTTAGATATCCGAATTCGAAAATCAAGAGATTCGAAAATGGACAATCTTGGATTAGTTCAGGTAGTTTTGGGTTTCCAGAGACCATCTTAAATTGTTTTTAATCTTAATTAAATTTTAAAACCTAGTTTATGATGATACATCCAACCTTTGTTTGAATCGGAAGTTAAATCATCCATCAGATAGAGAGTCAATGATTTTTGAATACCACAGTTGCACTTTAAACCAGGAACAGATGCATTCAAACAACAGCCTGCATTATACTATCAAGCTACCCATATATACAGATGATAAATATGTGCATAACATACATATTTTAGATCAACCTTGCACAGATTCAAACCATTAAATTTTTAAAGAAAATTGTTACTCACTGTTTCAAAGAACAGAGCCTTCTTTGTTCTGCAATACAAGCTGAAACTCTTCCACTTGAATTCTCTGGTGATTTATATTGATGGTAGTTGAATGTTGGATGTTTATTTGAGTTTTAATTTAAGCTACTTTAGATTATACTAGAACTGGTATGAAGATATATAGAAAGAAAGAAGGCGGTAGTATTATTTTATACAAAACAGTGATAACACTTTGTACAATTCAGTATGTATGTTTTGTACTAAATCAGAGATATTTTTGTTTTTGTTTGTTTAAAAATCTCATTTCGATGGCTGAAAAGAAATAAGGTGGCTGATATAAGAAATAGAGAGGCTAGCATTAAATGTTTTGTACAATACTATCTGTTTATATCTCTTTCTTGTTTACATATACTTCTAGCTTCTTATGCAAGCTTCCTGATTGTTTACTTCTTTATGCAAGCCTGCAAACATACTTCTTTGTGAGGCATTCGTATCCATGTTTTTACTAGTTCAATATTGTAGTGTATCTCTTTGTTTCTTATTTATATTTGTTTGTATAACCTGGTATATTTATACTTGTCTAATCATGTTCTATTTTGTACCAGACCCAAGTTAGCTTCCATTTTTATTATCTCCAGTTTAAATTGCTACTTGTTATTGTTTTGAAGCTACTAGCCCATGTATATTGTGAATATATTACAAATTTTATTCACTATTATTGTCAAATCAATTTAATTTTCATCACAGATTATTAAATTGATATTGCTAAAATTTCCGGGACGTCACATTCCTCCCCCCTTTAAAACTTTTCGTCCTCGAAAAGGATCGAAGCCAGAATTATTAAAATGCTTAAAATCAGATAAATATTCTTTGATTGTTTTAAAACACTTTTAATATCTATATACTATTATTCCAAAGTCGTTTTGATGAAATACTCTTATAACTCGATGTTTCAACAAGTCCATCCTTGTTCTCATAGAAATTCGGTCATACGTTGATCAGGCGTACGACTGAAAATCTATAGGTACTTGGCAGACTCATTTTCGACATCCAGTGAAAATACTTCGAAAGTAATTTTACTTGAAAATATCGAAAATAGTTTTTGAAAACAGTTTACTGAAAATATCTTTGGTGAGAATGCTCTGAAAATCATCACACCCATCTATGGGCACAGTTACATCCAGGGTTACGTTGCCGTCGCAGCAAAAGTCCATGTAACTGATTACACCATAGAACCCACGACAGATCGCAGTTACATCCAGGGTTACGTTGCCGTCGCAGCAAAAGTCCATGTAACTACAGGCTCTCAGCGGCCTCACGATTACGCTGTCGAAATGAAACTTCTCCACTCCTACATAGGTCGCAGTCTACCGATGTAAAATCAAACATAGACTGTTGGCTCTCAGCGGCACACACGACTTTCGCTATGTTACCATAGTGTCACAGTCTACCGATATAAAATCAAACGCAGACTGCTGGCTCTCAGCGGCACACACGACTTTCGCTATGGTACACTACTCATAATCCTCAGGAACTAGTTTTGTCCGGACTCCTCACAGGATCAACTTTAGAACCTCCCCCTTAGAGGCTCAAGGCAGTACCACCCAATGGCACTCCTGAGAAGCTCATTTCAAGGGAGCGCCTTTTTCCCAGAGCCAATCTCAAAACACTTTATACTATACACATATAGTATTTTCAAATCATACACCTAGTATGAATTTCACATAGGTACCTTTACACAAAATCGATTCCCAAAAATCGATAATTCACAAATCAGGCTTTTCCAAATTCCAATATTGATTTTACCCAAAAATCAAAAGCCTTTCAAATTCACAGGTTCCCAAAACCTTTTCCAAAATTATCATAAGATCCTTTATATATATATACAGATATATATAATTTTTAAAACTTTGGATCATTTTCAAGCTTGTATAAAACTCCTTTTATACTTCAAACACTTTCAAAAATCCTTTTCTATTTACATTCACTTGAATTTCCATTCACATACTCACAATTGCTTTAATTTCATGGGATTATCACTTCAATCCTTATCTCAATTGAGTATTTAACCAATAACAGTTTGAACTCCGGTCGGTTTATATTTAGAAAATAGCTTGAAATTTTTAAAACAGATAAGTAGTTGAAAATAATTATTAGTTTTTAAAATAGCCATAAAATAATTAACTAGTTGCAAAATAATTAGAAAATAGTTAAATAGTTATAGAAATTTTAGATAATTGCAAAATAGTCGTAAAATAGTAATTAATTTATAAACCAGTTGAAAAATAGTAATTAGTTTAGAAACAGTTGAAAAATGGTTAAATAGCTCCAAAAATAATTGTAAAACAAGTATAAAATAATTTGTCTTAAGGAAGGAAGGTTGTATATATTTAATAGCTTGGAAAAATGAATTTATATTAAACAATTTATACTGAAGATAGTCCAGAGTCAAAACTGTCCACTTTCCCATCAATTCCATTTAAATTTCCACTTCCATTTAAATTGACCCAATTCCAATTTAAATACTCCAATTTCCATTGGACTTGATTCATTCCCAATTCAAGTTGAATTAGTTCTCAATTTCTTTCCAATTTCAAATCAAATTCCATTTGATTCTTACTTATTCAACTATATTTATAACTTCAATTTTACAACTTCTATTTATAATCAATTACATTCACATTTTGCTTTTAACTCGGAATTATGCATTTTATCTAGCCAATATATTTTTATTATTCCATAAACATTTTAATCAAGATTCTAGAGTTTCACGAATTTCCAAAATTCCAGTATCACCTTAGAATTCAACTATATCCGAAATGCTTTGGCAAATTCAATTATTCCCTATGAATTTCAAAACCAAACCCAGTTCACAAACAATTCCAATTTAAACAATTTGGTAGCAATTTCTCCTCTAGAAACTCGAAAATGAACATCAATGATGCTGCAGTCATCACCGACGTTATTTTCCAGTGACCGAAAGAGTTCAATGCTTTAATCTCATTAAAAACATTTCCAAATATTTTTATTTTCAAACCTCCCAGATTTCAAATTCAACACAAAAATATTTTTGAAATAATACTATTATTTCTCCAAAACCTTGGGAAACCACTTACAATCCAAAGGAATTTTAAATTTTCCCAAAAATTCCAAATTCTCAACCATTCCATTTCATATTTAAACATTACTCTGGAATTTTCATCTTACTTTGTTTTCAAATATTCCCTGGAATTCTATTTCAATTTATAATCCCATTTATTTCAATTTATAAATTACATTTACTATCTATATTTCAAATTCCAATCAATTTGGACTGATACCACCCACTTCAGTTCCAATCACTTCAATTTAATCCAATTCAAATTGTCCATTTGAATTTTTAAACTTATCCATCATAAATCACAATTCCCATTAATTCAAATCAAATTCAGTTTGAACTAATTCAATTTAAATCTCAATTTTAAACAATCTCGAATCATATAAATTCGAGTTAAATTTTCAAAAGTTGATTTAACCCCTTAAATCAAATTAACCTTTATTTTTAAATTAATAATCCAAATCTTTAAACAATTTAATTTTGAGTCCAATTCTCAAAATTCCATTTTAGGTTATCTTTACTTAGCTTATTTCAAAGTTCAAATAAGAGTTCAAAACAATTTTACCTTAAAAATTCAATTTATTACCCAATTTCAATTTTGAAACCAGTGCTTAACAATTTCAGTTTACATTTTCATTTTAACATCCAAATCTTAATGTTCAAAGTGATCCCATTTTCTCAAGTTTAATTTTTATCTTTAAAAATCAAAATTACTTAAGTAATTTCAAATTAAAGTTTAATTCCATTTAATTTCAAATAATGAATTAGATATTACCTCAATCTACTCTTAATTCCATTTAATCAATCAAATTCACAGTCTCATAATTACTGATAATAACAGGATGATATTAAGATAAATAAACATCCAATTTATTTAAAGCATTCATCATCCACTACCCATTCCAGATCTCAATCCTATCTGAGATCACATATAATTCCCCACCAAACCAACCCATTTAACTTTCCTAAGTTAAATCTCAATTTCATCTTGAAATTTCCAATTCAGGTTGTTTATTCCAAACTTATTTATGATGATACCAAAATTATCATATCTGGATACCAATTCATTTTCATCTTATTCTAAATCTTTTCCCAAATTCAAGATTTTAATTTCAGTTTGAATCCATTTCAAACTTATCTTTATTTAATTACAATTTGGTTGTATTACTATTAACTCTTAATTCTCATTATTCTATTTGATTCCAATGATTTAACACCAATTACCTTAATATTTATTTAAAAGGAATATTACTTTATATATCGAATATAATCTTATATAAAAACATTTGAAATCTTTATATATGAAAATAACAAGTACGCTCTCATATATATATACACTCAACTCATTCTAGGGTACTATTGACCTTATCTATATGAGTATACCCACCAAAGCCAAGGTTCTCGCTTAACCTTTGCTCTGATACCAACTGTAACGACCCGGAATTTTCGATCCCGAAAATTCCAGATAGTTAGGAAAAAAAGAAAAAGATAGAAGAAGAAGAAACAGAAACACACCACAGATTCTCACATTCGCAGCGGATCAAAATATAATATCAAATAATAACAGTTTACAAAGAATATTAAATCTATCAATTTACATTTATAATACATCAAAGTTACTCTCATACACAACACTGAGCATATACAAATCAAATATATCTCAGATAAACAGAAATAATAGTCACAGCGGAACACTCCATACGTCCTGCCATCCAACTCGCCATCCCTGAGCTCCAGAACGTCCTTACCTGAAAATCCGTAATACTCGGTCTGACCCGAGCATTACATCAAAGTAACACCCGGGTCAGGCTGGAAACCAGCGTGAGTAAACTCATTTAACAAGGAATACCAAACATACAACTTGTTTAAAACCCGGGGTAACTCATACAAAGATTCACAACTTCACAAGTGGTTAGACTCCACTTATTTCACACATTAATTTCTAAGTACCAAAAACTTAGATTAAATGGTTCCTTAACTTAAATCCTTCTATTACAGCCTATTGATTTCACTTATCGATTTATAACAATCGAAGTGGTTTCGGGTATTTACTAATACCCGACTCCGGTCTCTTCGAAACCAATAACATCTTAACTTAAATTATTCAAGTGAAATACAATTCAATTTTAAATACATGATGTCACCTAATTCATCAACCCTAGATACCCTCATCATTGCAATTTAAATCAAGCATATCTTATCACATAGCACTACAACCCACATACTAGGAATAACAAATAAATCAAAGGCTTTCAATATCATCCTATTTATCCTTTAATTACATTTAAGTAATTAACCCAAAATGATTATTCTTAACCCAAACAGTAATTAACCTTTAATTACTTTATTAATTAATTAATTCTAACTAAAATTATTAATCATCCTGGATTAATAACATCAGAAATCAACTACCCTAATTGCCAATAGTTAATTGCCTCTAATTAATTTAAAGTAAATTAAATAAATTACTTCATCAAACCTTGCTTACATATCCATAAATCAATTCATCAATTATTAGTTACTTAATATTCCAACTAACCATCTTTGATTAATTTAACTTTACTTATATTCCAGTAATTTCCTTTAATTTATTTACAGAGATTAATCTTTGAATAAATCCTAATTAAATTTCATTCATATTGAATTTATTATATTCAATTACTTTATTAATTTATTTCCGCCAAATTAAATCAATTTCTAATTATATCATTAATTATAATAATTATTTATTTATTAATTAATTTTATTAGGAAGAACTTAGTCTCCAAATCACATAATATCAATCATTTCTAATTTAATTCATACAGGAATTAACTTCCCTTAGTTAATTACTTCACAATAACAAACTCAATTAATCCCACGATTAACTTCAAATAATTATATTCCAATTACTTTTATCAACAACCCCATCTAATTTATCACCTTCAGTAATTTCTCATCAATTCCTTCTCCAAGAAATTTTACATCCGATCAACAAGTGATTAACCCAAATGATTTGACTTGAATTAAATCAATCTGCTTCATGTATTTAATAAGTAACTCATCATTCGATCATTAATAAATCTTGATTTCTCTTTTAATTAATTACTTAATCAATAATTAATTCCATTATTAATAAATCTTTAATTTCTTTTAATTAATTAATTAATTACTCAATGACTAATTAACTTCAAATTATATATCTTGATTAAATTTCCCAGCTATCTTTATTTAAAGTTTAAAACAATTTCTAAACCCCCTTAAAAACTTACATATTAAAAGCATCCTTAAATACTTTACCAATTTATTTATATTAACATTAATTTTAAAACTTTATCCACAAATCAGTTTTAAATTTCACTCCAGTTCGTTTCAAACTTGTTTCATACTTGGTTCACTTAAGTTATAAAACAGTTCAAAATCAAAACAAGGGAACAGGTTTGTAAAATTACAGTACTAGTTTACCAACAAACACTTGAACAAAATACTCGAGCCCTTCCCAGATTTACTTCGAGTTACCCGAGAAATTCACGTGCCTGCTTCGAGTAAAACCATATATTAACCCGTGTTCTTCTCTTCCAAACCCAGAGCAAAAACACCAGACCAAGCTAATTTTGCTCGTGCACGTGCACATGGCCGTTGGCCAACTTCGATCACCACCAATACTTCGAGCACGTCGCAGCCCACCTCAGCTCTGTTTCCAGTCACCCACTTCGGTCAGATCGCCATTAAATCTCGAATTCGAGAATGACAGCGCCTGGAACAAAAAGGTACATTGCCATGACCAACCTGTCAACGCGAAACTCTTGACCTTCGGACCATCGAACGCCACTGAACTCCGGTCACTGTTTCGCCTATCCTCCATCTACCTTCCCACCAATTTTCGTCGAACTCGATACACTGTCGACGCCACGCGAGGAGGAACAGTGGCCATCCCAATTTCTAGGTCACCAGACTTCGCTTGCCCTCTGCCATCACCATGATCATTGTTCGACCATCACCACATTTTTCCCATGACCCCCTTAGGCCCCACTATCGCCACGAGGTAACTCGACTTCCCACGTTCATCTTCTCGCCGGAAATTAGCCAAACTACCCAAACCAGTTAAACCCAAACTGCTCTCACTACCATTCATTTAAAATCATGATATAACCTTTAAAAATCATGTTGTCGTATGGGAATTCAGTTTAGATATCCGAATTCGAAAATCAAGAGATTCGAAAATGGACAATCTTGGATTAGTTCAGGTAGTTTTGGGTTTCCAGAGACCATCTTAAATTGTTTTTAATCTTAATTAAATTTTAAAACCTAGTTTATGATGATACATCCAACCTTTGTTTGAATCGGAAGTTAAATCATCCATCAGATAGAGAGTAAATGATTTTTGAATACCACAGTTGCACTTTAAACCAGGAACAGATGCATTCAAACAACAGCCTGCATTATACTATCAAGCTACCCATATATACAGATGATAAATATGTGCATAACATACATATTTTAGATCAACCTTGCACAGATTCAAACCATTAAATTTTTAAAGAAAATTGTTACTCACTGTTTCAAAGAACAGAGCCTTCTTTGTTCTGCAATACAAGCTGAAACTCTTCCACTTGAATTCTCTGGTGATTTATATTGATGGTAGTTGAATGTTGGATGTTTATTTGAGTTTTAATTTAAGCTACTTTAGATTATACTAGAACTGGTATGAAGATATATAGAAAGAAAGAAGGCGGTAGTATTATTTTATACAAAACAGTGATAACACTTTGTACAATTCAATATGTATGTTTTGTACTAAATCAGAGATATTTTTGTTTTTGTTTGTTTAAAAATCTCATTTCGATGGCTGAAAAGAAATAAGGTGGCTGATATAAGAAATAGAGAGGCTAGCATTAAATGTTTTGTACAATACTATCTGTTTATATCTCTTTCTTGTTTACATATACTTCTAGCTTCTTATGCAAGCTTCCTGATTGTTTACTTCTTTATGCAAGCCTGCAAACATACTTCTTTGTGAGGCATTCGTATACATGTTTTTACTAGTTCAATATTGTAGTGTATCTCTTTGTTTCTTATTTATATTTGTTTGTATAACCTGGTATATTTATACTTGTCTAATCATGTTCTATTTTGTACCAGACCCAAGTTAGCTTCCATTTTTATTATCTCCAGTTTAAATTGCTACTTGTTATTGTTTTGAAGCTACTAGCCCATGTATATTGTGAATATATTACAAATTTTATTCACTATTATTGTCAAATCAATTTAATTTTCATCACAGATTATTAAATTGATATTGCTAAAATTTCCGGGACGTCACAATAATAGACAATATGGTAAGGTTAATGTCAGCCCGCGTGCAAAGAACGTGCCCTATACTAGTATACATAAAGGTAACATATCCTATTATGTAACACATATCATGTGACATATGCAACATATAATTTAACACAACATATTATGACATGTGAATTAACATAACATACGTGACCTATAAATTAACATAACATATGTGACAATAAATTAACATAACATATGTAAAATATATTAACATAATATATGTGACAATAAATTAACATAACATATGTGACAATAAATTAACATAACATAGGTGAAATATATTAACATAACATATGTGACAATAAATTAACATAACATATGTGAAAAAAAATTAACATAACATATGTGACATTAAATTAACATAACATATTCCCAACTAAAACAACAATTCACATGTCATTTCATATGATTCCATTTACTAATACATAATAATATTAATCGTGAGTGACGTGCTCACCTTTCGTGGATAAATGAAGGTGATAAACACAACACGACGGAGATGGAGACTAAAGTAAACAAGATCAATCCAAAGCTATCCAAACTTTGAATACAACAATCACCAAAATATTTCCTTTTTTTTCTTTTCTCTTTTTCTTTCACTCTTTTTTTTATATGAAAAAGGGGTTCGGCCTAGAGCTTAACCAAGGGGCTAGGGTGGTCGGGTTGGGTGCTAGGGTGCGGCAAGGCTAGAGGAGGGGAGAGGCCGAGGCAAAGGGGAAGGAAAGGAAGGGAAAAGAGAAGAGAAAGGAGGAAGAGGAAAGGAAAAGGTAAGGGGAGAGGAAGAAAGGTGGGTCCGAGCTAGAGGGTGGTTCGGCCTTGGCATTGGTCGTGGGTGGAGGTGATGGTGGAAGGTGGGGCAAGGCGCAAGGAGAGAAGGAGGAAAGGAAAGGGAAGAGATGGAGGAGGTAAGGAGGAATAAGGAAGAGGGAAAATGGATTAGAGATTGGAGTTTTTTTTTATTGATTTTGTTTTTGGGATTTAGGAAGAGGAGAGGAGGAAAAAGGAGATACAGAAGTTTTCAGAAAGAAGAATGAGAAAGAAATGTTTCTGTACGTACTTTTCTTTCTAAGTAGTGACTGTTTGGTGAATAGAAAGTCTGTATGGGTATTGAGGAGTCATTTAAAGCCCAAAATCAAAAGGAACCCAACAGACCATATACCATCCAAATACACAATATATACCATGTAAACACTATAGAAAATACACATGAAAATATACAGATAAGTTATGCGAGTTTTTGACAGTAAATTGAAAATTTAAAGCAATTGGAATTCGATTTTGATGAAACGAAAAATGGAGTGGAGATTAGAATTCAGTCTAGTATCATATAAAAAGAATAAAATTTCAAATTTCAAATTTAAAATTTTCAACCAAAAGTCAAACTTTGACTAAATTTGACCAAAATTTGAATTTTCAGGAAATTTTCTATTTGAATGTTGGTTACACGCTTGAATCAGATTTGAGTAATTACATTTTCAAAACTAATATTTTTCGTTTGAATATAAATGATTGTAAATTAAATATGAAACTGAAATAAATTTGAAATTCCTCAACAACAAATTTAGTTTGCATTATTCACAAAAAATTATTACATCATTCAACTTCAGTTTAATGGTATTCAACGTTTACTGTTACAATCACTTTGTACTGACTATTTCTGCTATTTAACATATGTAACTTTTATTCGAATTCAAATCTCATATTCTTATAAAATTACACTAAAAAATGTTCATTTTTTTATCACAACTTTGTTTTGTTTCCGTTACGATGTTTAAATCTAATTTAACACAAATGGATGATGCTCATATTGCATTAGTTTACCATTAATTTCTATTTATTTTAATTAAAAGGTTTTCAATACTTTCAATTGTAATAAGTTCAAAATTAAATTTCAAAATGAACACAAATAATACAACCACTATTTTCTTTACATTTTATATATTTCAACATTTATTAGTTTATTTCATACAACAAATACACACATTAATTATCAAATAAATGTTTCTTATCAACTTCTCTCATTAAATGTTTTATATTATAGGTCAACTTATCATATACAATTTAATAAATAAATTTAGGTTTCTCCTATTAAATAGCATTCATTTTATTATTTATTCACATTGACCCTTATTATTCAGTTGTTGTTAATTATTACCTACAAATTAATATCATTGCATCACATTCCAATAACTGTTACCCACTCCTCATATCACAATTTGTCATTTAAGAATTCATTTTAACTTTATATCCAATGAGTTTACATTAATAGATCATTAAATTTATTTCTACCCATCTTTATTCATAAATTTTATTTAATTTAATAAATTCTAACAGGTTAAAATATAGGTCTTTACACGACCCCAGCTTGGTTTTCCCATAGCCGACCCGAAGTATCATGAATGTCGACCCAAAGTTTTCTAAATGCCGACCCGAAGTGAAGTGAAACATGCCGACCCCTAGTCATTCTCAATGCCGACCCCAAGCCATTCTCAATGCCGACCCGAAGTCATCCCTGATGCCGACCCGAAGTTCTGTGAATGCCGACCCAAAGTCCATCCTGTAGCCGACCCCTTTAGGTGATGCAATATGTCGACCCCATATCTCCTGATGCCGACCCAAAGCCTTATCATTGCCGACCCGAAGCAATGCCGATCCCAAACAACATGCCGACCTGACTCCTTGCCGACCCGAAGCACCCAGTATGGCAATCCAAAGTTGATGTCGAACTGACCCGAAGACGAAACAATGCCGACTCCAAAGAGATCCAATGCCGACCCCTTCGAAGAATACCCTATCATGACCCGAAGTAAACACTCTCCTGACCCGAAGCAAACCACATGGTGACTCGAAGCAACCCCTTGGCTAGCCCAAAGCAACCCGACCTTAGTCGAAATCCATATTCCAAGTACCCGGCATCGCTTATCCACCGACTGTGCTGAATCTTGACTTCATATTCATATTTATTACCAATAATTGATTGTTCATCCATCCATTCAAACCAAAACCATAACATTCCAGCCTCAATAACCGTGCAATCCATTGATTTAAATCCACCTATATACGGCCTTGCCAAAAGGTGGGTTAACAGTTTGCCCCCCAAAACATGCCTTGCAATTGGAAGGCGTGTTTTGAATTTCCATAAGTCCAAAATCCGAAGTCCATAATCCATTGATCGCCATATCTTTCAACCTTGAATCCAATCCATTACCAAACCAATTCCTTGATCTCTCCGGATCGTTAGCGAAATCCATGACTGTTCTGAGTCAATATCCAATTCCAAATCCATTCCAAATCCATTAACCAAATCCACGATCTCTGGATCATTTTATCCAAGTCTGGGACCTCTTCGGGTCCTGTAATCCAAATCCGGGACCTCGCCGGATCCATATCCAAAGCCGAGACCTCTCCGGGTCTAGTAATCCATACCCGGGACCTCTCCGGGTCCATATCCAAATCCGGGACCTCTCCTGGTCCATATCCAAGTCTATAGACCTCTCCGGGTTATTTTATCCTACTCCGGCCTCGACTCTCCGGTCGAGGGCTTATCCATGGTTTTCCTTCTCCGGCCTTGACTCTCCGATCGAGGACTTAATCCGTGGGGTATCCTACTCCGGCCTCGATCCCCAACCGAGGACTTAATCTGTGAATATCCTTCTCCGACCTCGACTCTCCGGTCGAGGACTTAATCCATGGATATCCTACTCTGGCCTCGATCCCTAATCGAGGACTTAATATGTGAATATCCTTCTCTGACCTCGACTCTCCGATCAAGGACTTAATCCGTAAGGTATCCTACTCCGGCCTAGATCCTCAGTCGAGGACTTAACCTGTGAATATCCTTCTCTGGCCTCGACTCTCCAGTCGAGGACTTAATCCGTATTCGAGTCCATCCAGTTGCTCTCCGGAGAAGGGACTCGTAACTCGCGATTATTGCCCCGTCTCCCCGGTCGGGACCGTAACCGTGACCTGAAAAACCAAAGTTTGCATAAACGGAAAAAACAAGATTTCATAAACCCGAGCACCACGGTTCATCGTCATCTCAGAGCATGCCTAGGGACAGTCCTCAATCCCGTACATGTATAAGTGACTTAGCCGCATTACTACGAGGTTTATTACTTATTCCATACCATCAAGAGATGACGACATGTGTCCGTAAGTCGGGCTAGCTCCAATTTATGGCGGATGATAGCTGCTCTTGTTCCATCACTGCTATCCATTTCCGAACAAACCCATCTAAATCCATGCTCCCAGTTCCATGGGGAGTTGTGCTGATCCATTCTCCTTGGGCGGGGTTTGCCCCCGGCTGATCCAATCTATATCTAAGCCTGCTAATTTCCGCTCCAAGTCCTGGGTTCCAATTTCCAGCTATTCCAACATCCATAAATGGTCTCCGGTCATCATTTTCATCCTGCCCCCAAGTCCACAAGGGAATCCAAAATCATCCTCTTCCAAACGTGCATCCAAGTTTTGATCCATGCCAAAATCCATAGCTCCATCCAATATTCATCTAGGAATCAAGTTAACATGACCCGAGGACATGCCCCCGAGTGAGGAACGATCTCTGGTTGGTCAGGGCTGCTCCCAGCGTCTCCACTCCATCCATCATCTTGCTTGCTTCTTTTTCCTAAATCTGATTCTGGATTTCCTCTGCTCTAACTTCGTGATCCACATTTCTAGTATTCCTGCTACTCTATTCCCTTGGTCTTGCAATCCGGTTTGTCTAATCTATCGGAATAGGTTCTGCATCACTTCCTCTTGCCTCTTCAGCATCCTCTCCTGCATAGCATCCATCATCATTTCCATCTCGTCCCTGGTAATGTAAATTGAGGTCTGATTAGCTTTTGAGGAAGCCTCTTGACTTCCTTCATGATGGCTCCTCTCTATTCTCTGTCTCCTTATTGATTTCCTATCCATTGCTTCCCAGATCCAAGTTCCTAAGCAGAAAAGCCAGGTATACTACTTGCGACAAGTTTATGTGTTGGGCTAGATGTGTGCCACCTTTTAACTCCTTCATCCGAGAGATGTTGAGGTACCTTGGGATTGCCCATATGCAGTTGCATCCCAACAGCTACGCCTTTATTCATGGGACTTTCCTTTTATTTATGAACGTCCTATTCCGCCCGCCGACTCCTGAGGATATCAGATTTATCTATAATTTCAAATGACGATCAAGGAGTCCTTCTTATGTCTTCTTTGAGCCTTCAACGAATTGCTAAGCCTTGACGGGGGCATGGAACAAGCTTTCCTTATTCAAGCACGATTGGTTTTACGTGCGATGTCCTCCTGGCTTCGCAAGAAGATGGTTAGAAGGACATAATTGTTACTTCTTCTTTCGTCTTAAGTTCGATGACTCAAGTCATAACTTCTCCTTTGAATATACTAACGTCCGAAGTTCTTTTAGGTGTTTGTCCACGACCTGAAGGCGCCGAGTTTTCTAGAGTCGTCGTCGCCGTCCGTGCTACTCCCGTTGAGGATTAGGATATTAAACTCCTCGTAACAGACATGTGCTATCATTATTCGAGCTGTTGGAAGACGACCACAGAATTGGACTCCCTAGGAGCAAAACAATCCCAAAGATTGTTGCTGATCGAAGAAAAGAAACAATCGACCCCGTTATGCCCCTTGTTGAGGGGACTCAGGGAGATACCAAAGAAGGAGAGACCAAAGATTCTTAAGTTGATAGAACAGGAGATGATATTACGGCCTTGGAAAAGCGTCGGTAATTGAACCGCCGCAGGTCAATCAATCGTAGACACCCCTGAAGAGGAAGAAAAGGTTGGTGTACCAGCTGCGCAAAAATAAGGCTGGGTCAAATTCGGAGTTCGTCCACTTGAAAAGGAGTCATCCTTTCAGCACATGGAAAGCTCATTGAATGGATTTTCCGACCTTCCAATTTCATATGATATAATGATCTACGACTTCCCCAACATTAATATCAAAAGGACTTAACTCCCCTACCAGAAGCGGTGAAGGCATCAAACCTTCCAACAGAAGGGAGAGTGCTCTAATGAGCAAAGCCACCATTACCGGTCCGTCAGGGGAGGGACACTAGGACACACACAAACACTTGTACTCCACTATAACTTTGTTATTGTTCCTTCGTGTGACAACTTTTAATATGCTCTTATTTGGTTCTTTCCAGGTGTAATGTCTCAGTCCCGTGCCTTCAATCATCTCCGGGGTTATTCAACTTTTTACCACTCAAGCCGAGACTCCAAGTCCGGGTTACGTAGAGAGAAAAATGATGGACGAAATAATGATTATTATTCAAGGGAATCCACTTCCTCATCTAAGTGAAAGTCTCAATCCCATGTTTCTCATCATGATGAATACTCTAATCTCCCCGCCCATAGCGAAGAAAAATCTTTGTATCGTGGCCCTCACGTCCCTGCGTTCAATGAGCAACATTCTGGCTTGTCTAGTTCAAGGCAATAATGTGAACGCCACTCCGGCAAGCATCAACTTGCCATTTTCGATCCACTTCCGCCGGTTGCCGCTCCCGATCCTACTACAGTAGAAAAGTTAGCTAAACTTAAAGCTATTTTTCTGAAAATCTGGTTTGATGGTCTCAAATTCCTCCCCTCCGTACATGTTATTCCTGGACATGCCAAAGAGAACTCACTAGCGTGTATGAATGATGTATTCGTCCAGCATGAATCATTCATCCATTTGGTCGAGAAAGTCATGAAGTCTCCATTCAGCGTCAGCATGAAATCGACCGTCTCAAGTTGGAGGCTATCCATGATAAAGATATCATCAAGCATCAAGACGCTGAGTTGCTTGAATACAAGACCCAACTTGCAGAGGCCGAAAAAGTGCAAAGGACATGGAAGAGGTGGTAAGTCGCTTGGAAACTTCCCATAAGAAGGAACTTGACTTGACGCTTCAACGCAGCGGCACACTTGCTTTAGAAAAAGACTCCTTGCAAAAGGAGAAAATTGCCATAGCTTGCTGCGTCGAAGAGCTTAAAGAATTATTAAAGAAGGAGAGGGAGGAGAAAATTGGGGTGCAAGAGGAGTCGCAGAGATATTACGAGGAAATCGTCGAGGCAAAGGAGCTTAAGAACAAAGCTCGACGAACAATTCGCCAAGATTGAAGCTTTGAAGGAAGAAGCCCAGGAAGAGGGTAGAAAAGAAATGCTTGAGCAAGCCAACTCCTAGGTAGAGGCTGCCATCTAGTCTGGGAGTAATGAGATTAAGGACCTGTTTGATCCACTAATTGTCGAATATAACGCGAAGGTCCTTCTCCACCGCAACTTAAGCTTTCTTGGTGAGGGATATCTTGAATCACTCGCCGAAGCCTGGAATCTCGTCGTTAAGAAAAAGGAAGAGTTGGGAGAAGCGGAATTCAATGAAGAGCAACTTGCGAGACAAGTGCTTCGAGGTAACAAGCCGTCTGATCTAGCCAACGCCAAACTTCAATTTTTTAAGGCTCGTGCACCGACTAAAGAAGGAGGGGATACCCTTGGCTATGATCCAAACAGACCTGGCTTTGGACCACATATGCTATCTCCCATTCTCAAAGGAAGCACTCCATTGACTATAGGAAGCCAACCGGACGCTGGTATTGTACTAAACTGCTTTGAATCTGGAGAAGTTTTTATTCTCTATGCGCAACGTCTTTCAACTAATGCTTATGCTTTGACGAATTTTTACAGGTCTTCTCGGCCCTGATCAGACTCCTAGGTGCGGTGCTGCCTCGGAGCAGCATGAAGTGACGGCCATAGTCCCGGCCGCTGTTGATATCCTAGGGCCCGATGCTCAAGTCATCAGCGCGCTCGATGAAGATAAGCCTGAAGATTCGCCCATGTCGATGAATCGGAAGATGTAGTAATCATAGCTATTTCGCAGTATACTACTAAAACTAGCATGAAGGAGCAGATCGAGGAGAAGGAGAAGTCAAAGCGTAAAGTGAAAGGCAAGCCCGTCGAGGTGGAAATTGGAGATCTTAATCTTGTACCATTGCAAGTTATTCCACCAGGCGGGACGATTCCCAGTGCAACTTCTTCAAATATTCCAGCCAAGGGCGACAAAGGGTCCCGGAAGAGACGCTCAACCAACTCCACTCCTGAAAAATTGAAAAAGGAGAAAAAGTCAAAGAAATAGTCACTACTTCGTATCGTTGTACATAATTTGAATAATTATATCTTTTCTTGGTCATACGTGTATGGGTAAGAATCCCGATTTTTTTTGAAATAACTTGTAATGGAATTTTGAGACTTGTGAATAAAAGTTTTTGCTTTCGATTAATCATTGTATGGATTTTTATTTTAATAGTTGAATAATTAGTTTCCATTCCATGTACTTGTAATTCATTGATTACAAATCCCATTAACAATTTATCATCTCCATCTCAAGGCCACCTTGCGGTCGTTGCCTTAAGTTGTAGAAAGCGCCATGCTGGAACTGTAGTGAGCTGTCATATTCATCCTTCGGCGGTTTGTATTCCTCTAGTCAATTCCAGGTCAGAGTTATTGGGACAGAGAAGAGTCGAATCCATTCATCTGTCCATTAAGTTTACAAGTCAGTCCAGTGGGGACTTTAGAATTATTTTTCGAGTGGTCGGTTCATACTCGGTTTATGTTTTTGCTTTAGTTCGCACTCCGAGGACTTGGATTTTTCTCGTGGGTAGTCATTTTTCCGCCTGAATTGCTTATACTCTAGTCCACGCTCAAGGGACTTAGAGTTTTCTCACGGGCAGTCATTTTTCCACCTGAATTGTTTATACTCCAGTCCACGCTCCGAGGACTTAGAGTTTTCTCATGGGCAGTCATTTTTTCCGCCCAAATTGTTTATACTCCAATCCATGCTTCGGGAACTTAGAGTTTTCTCATGGGCAGTCATTTTTCCACCTGAATTGTTTATACTCTAGTCCGTGCTCTGGGGACTTAAAGTTTTCTCATGGCCAGTCGTTTTTTTCCACCCGAATTGTTTATACTCTAGTCCACGCTCCGAAGACTTAGAGTTTTCTCATGGGCGGTCGTTTTTCCGTCCGAAATGTTTATACTCTAGTCCGCGCTCCAGGGACTTAGATTTTTCTCATGGGCGGTCGTTTTTCCGCTCAAACTGTTTATACTCCAGTCCGCGCTCCGGGGACTTAGAGTTTTCTCGTAGGCAGTCGTTTTTTCCCCCGAATTGTTTTTATTTTTACTTCTCTTGGTCTCCTCGATTTTGTTCCAGCCCCACAGTCCGGGAAGGGATTTTTTAGTCTTTAGATTATTGGTGATCTTTGTTCCTTATCGTGTGTCCCATCCTTTGGTTCATCTACGGGAGTTGTTAGTCGAGCAAATTGACAGAGCTCATCTTGTTCGGTCCCATCGGGGATTGGTATGATCGATCGATTTCAAACTTCGTGAGCCTGTTCACACATCACATATATCGACATCAATTAGTTTCATTGTGTACTTAGCATAAAATGCAATGGTAGTCATTTATGCAAAGGAAGTTCAAGATTTTATTCATAAAATGAGAAAGAATAAACAAATCTACCTTAATACATATTCAAAAAGTCAAATACTAAAGCAAATGTCGAAAGTAACTAGTACAAAAATATAAAGGAAAAGTTCTAAGTGAAATAGCGTCGTAAATGATTGCTATTCCATGCTCTTGGAAGTGTTGTGCCATCAACAGTCGCTAGCTTGAAAGTTCCTTCTCCAAGCATCTGTTCAATGACGGTCCTTCCCATGTCGGATTTATGTGCGATGGGACCAGAAAAATCTGTTTCAAGATGAGATCGCCAACTTCAAAGGTTCTCAATCGTACTTTTATGTTGTAATATCGAGCAACTCAATGTCGGTGTGCAACTGCTCTCAAATCGGCTTCCTCGCGCTTATCATCGATAAAGTCCAAAGATTCAAAAGAGGAGATCTTTGTTTGTTCTGGGGTCGTAGTAAGTCACTCGATGAGAAGGGACTTCGAGTTCTACTGGAATAACTGCTTCGGTACTATAAGCAAGGACAAATGGGGTATGGCCAGTCGCGGACTTGTGAGTGGTTTTATAGGCCCAAAGTGCCATAGGAAGTTCATCCACCGACTTGCCTCTAGCCTTCTCCAAACGATTTTTCAGAATGGACTTGATAATTTTGTTTACAGCTTCAACCTGTCCATTCTCTTGAGGGTGAGAGACCGCGGCAAACCTCTTTTCAATATGATATCTCCAACAAAATTCTTTAAATTCAACACTATCGAACTGAGTCCCATTATCTGTTATAATAGTTCATGGAAGACCGAAGCAACATAAGATGTTTCGAACAACAAAGATAATAACTTTCTTGGTGGTGATTGTGGCTAGCGGTTTCGCTTTGGCCCATTTGGTGAAGTAATCAACTACGACAACAGCGTACTTCGTGCCACCTTTGGAGATTGGTAAAGAGACGACAAAGTCGATACCCCACATAGCGAATGACTATGGACTGACCTGCGTGATCTATTTTGGCAGAGCTCTTGGGACTTTTACATACATATGGCACTTGTCGCATCATCTCACATAATCAGCAGCGTCCCGGTTTATAGTTGGCTAGTAATACCCGTAACGGAGTATCTTCTTTGATAGAGCTTGCCCCCCTGTGTGATCGCCACATTCTCCCTTATAAACTTCTTTTAGAACATGCTTTATCTCATCATGAGCGATACACCGGAGTAAGGGAATGGAAAACGCTTTTCTGTACATAGTTCCTTCTTGCATAATATACCACGAATCTTTGCGAAGGACTTGTTGCTTTTCGTTTCTCCTTTTAGGAAAGATTCCATGCAATAAGTAATCTTTAATTGGAGTCACCCACGATACCCTCTCGGGCTCAGCTTCCAATACTTGATCAACTTCCATCGTATTTATGCTGGGGTATGTAATGGTCGACTGGAACCAAGCCCATCTATTGCGCATCACCAGTATTAGCAAACTTTGCCAATGAATCGACTTCTCCATTCTGCTCACATGGGATATGTGAAATGTCCTAGTACTCGATATCCGCCAACAACTCCTGAACTCGAGTAAGGTACGGGGCAAGTCGTTGTCCCTTCGCCTGATGGTCTCCTATGACTTGATACACCACCAATTGTGAGTCGCAAAAGATTTCAAGAGACTTCTCTCCAAGCTCTCTAGCAAGTTTAAGTCCAGCAATCAACGCTTCATACTCAGCCTCGTTGTTTGTAGCAGGAAAGTCAAGCTTCAAAGCATAGAAAATTGATCGGTTCTCAGGGGTTACAAGTACAATCCCAGCTCCGGAACAGTGATCATTAGATGCTCCATCAGTGCATAGTTTCCATCGCACAGTAGGGATTCTGCTACTTTCTAGAAGTTCATCTTGGATGGTAAATTCCGCTATAAAGTCCACCAACGCTTGTCCCTGGATAGCTCTTCGTGGCAGATATGTAATGTCGAACTGGCTGAGCTTGATGTTCCATTTAAACAACCTCCCAGATGCCTCAGGTCGTTGTAGGACCTGTCGTAATGGTTGGTCGATGTAAATGTTGATCAGATGTGCTTGGAAATATGGGCAAACTTTCTGTGACGCGATTGGCAAGCGGTACACTAATTTCTCTATCTTCGGATAGTTCCTTTCTGCACCTGTTAATCGCTTACTGATGTAATACACTGGTGTTTGAATCCAGTTCTCCTCGCGAATCAAGGCGGCACTTATAACATGTAATGATACAACCAAGTAAATGCACAACTCCTTATGATCTACCAGCTTTGACAAGACTGAGGGTCTCTCCAAATGATTCACCGAAGCTCGAAACACGTCTTTATAATCCTGCGACCATTCAAAGTTTCTCTTTCCCTTCCTGATCAAATCAAAGAAAGGAATGCATTTGCCAGTTGCCCTGGAAATAAATCAACTTAAAGTAGCAACCTTCCCATTCAAATTTGCACTTGTTTAGTAGTTCTGGGCGCTTGGGTATCTCGGATAGCCTGAATCTTTTCTGGATTTACTTCAATTCCTCGAGCATTGACAATAAAGCCCAAGAACTTTCCCGACGCAACACCGAATGAGCATTTCAAAGGACTAATCATCATGTTATAAAATCGGAGGATGTCGAACATCTCTGCCAAGTCTCGAATGTGGTCGTTTGATCGTGGTGACTTCACGAGCATGTCATCCACATAGACTTCCATTGTCCTCCCAATTTGATCTTTGGACATCCGGTTAACTAAGCATTGATAGGTTGCTCGAGTGTTCTTCAAACCAAATGGCATCACAACATAACATTATAATCCAACATCTGTCACAAAACTACTGTGTTCCTGATCGGGGACATGCATCGGCATTTGGTTATACCCTTAGTACGCGTCCATAAAGGATAACAATTCATTCCCTATAGTCGAATCAACTAGCTGATCAATCCTTGGAAGGGGAAAACTATCTTTAGGACATGCCTTGTTCAAGTCCTAATAGTCGATGCACGTTCTCCACTTCTCGTTTTCCTTCTTCACCAGCATGGGATTAGATATCCATTCAAGATAGAGGGCGTCGCGAATAAACCCATTGACTTTCAGTTTATCCACCTCCTCTTTAAGAGCGACAGATCTCTCCGGATCCATGCCTCGCCTTTTTTGTTTTACCGGTATATACTTCGTGTCAACGTTTAATGCGTGGCTCACGATGGCAGGCAAGATCCCACACATGTCAGAATGAGCCCAAGCAAATACATCTTGATTCGCTCGGAGAAAATCAGCAAGTTCTCTAATCATCGAGGGGCTGAGCTGCGATCCAATCTTCAAGACCCATAATGGGTCATCGTAGCTGACTGTTATATCAGTCGTCAGTTCAATCGGCGCCACCTTGGTCTCCTTATGCTCCTCTTCATCATCCATTGGATCTATATCTCTATAGAACCGACTGTCGTGCCCAAGCCAAGGCTTAGGCGCTACTTGTCAATCTTCAATAACTTGGACGCAGACAGATTTGTCCACACCTTTTCCTTTCTCCTTATACTGAGCTTCTCTCAACTCGGACACATAAAAGGCACGTCCAGTCGCCTATCACCATGCACCACTCCTACTCCATTATCGGTCGGAAATTTCAAAGTTAAACACCATAGGGCAAGAGCTGCCCGAAATTCAACCAGGGCCGGTCGGCCCAGAAAAACATTGTACGGTGAGTCAACATCCAACACAATGAACGGTAGGATCCGCACTCTCCTACGTTTACCTTCCCCCAATTCCACTGGAAACTCCACATAACCAACTACCTCAGTCACCACACCATTGAAACCATGTATGCGAGTTTTAGATGGTTGAAATCTTTAGCCTCCATTCTCATTTGATCGCAAGCCTTCTTGAAAATATTGTTTACCGAACTTCCATAATCAATCAAAATTATTCTCACCAGAGCAGGGCAATCATGGCAGAAATGACCATCGGGTCAATTGTAGGAGCCTCTACTTTATTTGCATCCCTACTCCTGAACACTATATCATCAGTAATGGTACGTTGTTGCTTGGCCGGAGTTCCATCCTCCATATTTGAACAATGCTCAAAATACACATGCCTCATCGCGCTGGCGTAGTGCTCCATCTCTTGCCAACTTCTATCCACAAGATGCAGTCCTCTAACTATCATGTTTATCACTAATCTTCCTTCGATCCGTGCAGGCTCCTCAGCCTTACGCGGAGCTTGTCTTCGATTGGGGTCAGATGTCCTATGCCCGCCGTCCTGTGGAGTTTTCACAAACTGCTGCAACTTCTTTTCTTGAATCAACTTCTCAATAACATCCTGGAGATGCCTGCACTCGTTAGTATTGTGCCAGTAACACTTGCGAAACCGGCAATACTTTCCAGTCTTTTTTGTGTCTCTGTCGACTCCTTCGGACGCGGCTTCTTATGTTGAAAAGTATTATGAGTTGACAGATAAATATTCTCCAAGGATGCATTCAGAGGTGTGTAGTTGTCATACATAGGAATCCTAGGCTTTGGTCTTCCAAGCTCCCTCTTCTGGTCTCGATTCCCTTCACCACTTCTCTTTTGTTGATTTAGCTTGTTTTGAACATTGACCTGAACCTTTCCAGAACTCTCATCCTATTGCTTTATTGCAATGTTGCTTTGTACCGCTTCTCCTCTCGGTCCCACGGCATTTCTTTTTCTAGAGGACCATGCTTCCTCCTTTCTTATAAACTGAGCTACCTTTGAATAGAAGCGTTACAGCGTGGCCGGCGGTTTTCCAACTAGCCAATCACCGAATTCGAATTTTGGATAAACCCACTTGTCACAGCCATAAGTATAGCATGGTCATTTGGGTTAATAACTTCAGTGGCAGCGACATGAAATCTTCGTAAGAAGTCCTTTAGTGATTCCCCCGGAGCCTGGATCACATTGGACAGTGACATCATGTCTTTAGGGCAAGTAGCATGGATTCAGAACTTCTCCATGAACTTTGTTGCCAATTCATCAAACCTTGAGATCGATCATGGGGGTAATCTTGTAAACCACATCGTTGCGATCCCAGAGAGAGTTATAAGGAAGCATCTACATTTGGTTGCGTCATTTGCTCTTGCTGAGTCCATCAACCATTCGTACCTCATGATGTGCTGCTTGGGGTCGATTTTTCCCTCATAGCCAAGCATCATAGGAATGTTGAACCTTCTTGGATACTCTGCATGTCAGACACTGTCAGTAAATGGGGTATGACTCCTCAAAATTCCCCAATCATCATTTGTCAAGCCCTGGTTTTCCCTCACCAGCTGTCTGACCATCGCCGATAAGTCCGGTGTCTGGAAAGGTGGTTCCAAGTGGTGGTCGCACTCCACCTCGCATGAAAGTTCTGGTCGATGTCTACGGGCCATTTCACGCCTCCTTGCCCTATCATCCTCTTGATGTGCACCATGAGTATTCATCTCGTCGTCGTTCTGGAGAGGTAGTTGGTCAACGTTCAAACGTACTCAGCATCCAAACTCCCAGAACCAGCTCCAACATGACTCCCCAAATGCATCTGGGGAACACCCCCTCAAGTGGAGGGGTCGATACTGATCCCTAGGGAGGAATCGACACCGATCCATCAAATCGATGCTTCTTTCCAAATGGTTGTTCATCGTTATTAAGAAAAGGTAATGCATTCGGTTTAGTATAGTGCATAACAATTACAAATATAAAGATGAATAATATTCATTATGTTATTTTTATAAACATCACAACGGCTAAGAAGATAAGTAATATTATTGGAAGTATCTAAATTTGATACATAATATCTAATGATAAATACATCAAAGGTTCACCTTGATCTTTACCTTGTTCCTTTCTCGGTGTGTCTTCCAATAGTGAAGCACTTACGGAGGATAATGGTCTTTCTACGATAATAGGTTCACTCGTTGCTTTACGTGGAACCTAAATATTCTAGTGGTATGGAATATCACTAAAAGGATTACATGTTTTTTTTTATAGATATATGTATATGTCCTTTTGAATTTACATAAAGTTTGTTGTTACTTTTATAGTCCGGTTCTGACATGAGTACTTTAAAGGGGATAGAGCAAAATACAGGTACAGTGAAATGTTCGGGGTCACGCCTAGCGAAGGGTTTGGGTTAATGTACAGGTCTACGTATAGAGCAAAGCATGGAGCATTGTATTAAAGCGAATACTACATTTAATGGGATTATAGCCTCATGCATAGGGAAAGATTTAGTTCCCTACACAAGGAAATACTTGACTTCATGTACGGGTTCATGTATAAAGAAGTTATTAATATAAAAAAAGCCGAGAATAACGGTAGATTGTAGCGACAGAATTTTCGAGTTATTTACAATGGATATTTTTTAGTTTTTTCTATTTCAAATTCTTCTATATTATCACCATCCACTTATTATATCTGCCACTAAACCATTACAAATTGCACTAATTTACCGACCGAATTTTTCTGATGAGAATTTATGTTGCTAATTGAGGCAGATTACCGATAGTTACTTTTCGAAGCTCTTTTGCGGCGAATTTGCAAGGAATTTGCAAGGAGCACTTATAATGTTTTAACAGTAGTTTTTCCCAAAAATTAATAAAAATATATTTAATAATTAATAATGGATAATAATTAATAATTAAGAAGTAATATTTAATAATTAAAATTTAATAATTAATAATTAATATTAAATAATTAATAATCAAGCGTAATATTTAATATTTAATATTTACTATATAATAATTAATGATTAATAAGTAATCTTTAATAATTAAGAAGTAATATTTATTATTTGTATTTAATATTTAATAATTATAATTAATTATATTTAATATATCAAAAGGTTTAATTTTGAAATTTTCTGAAATAAAATAAAAGATATTCATAAAACTTAAAAATAATAATGCAGGGTTTCAGTGCGAACGACAAACCAGGGCTCTAACTCCAGTACCTCGAACTATAGCAACATTTAATCTTGAACTGACCTGCACCAATCTTGAATAATCCGATGACACGATTTTTTAGAAAAAATGTTGTAAAAAGGTTGTTTTTCACAACTTTGTTTTCACGTAAGCTGTACCAACACTCTTTAACAACATTTTTTTCTAAAATGTTGTAAATACTGAGTTATAACAACTTTCTTTAAGTTACCTTACTTAAAAATTTTAACAACAATATTTTCTAAGGAATTGTAATACATATATTTAATAATTGATAATTAATAATTAATTATTAAAATTCAAAATTTTCATAAAATTCAAAAGTACATAATACTACTATTAAATAATTAATTATTAATTATTAACTTTTAGTTATTAATATTTAATATTAAATATTAAATATATAATGATTAATAATTAATAACTTATAATAGTACTTTATAACAACATTTTTCCTAAAACATTGTATTTATTGATTTATAACAACCGTTTTTTCTGAAAAGTTGTGATAGATATATTTAATAATTAATGATTAATGATTACTATTAAATAATTAATATTAGATAATTACAATTAAGATAATCAATTATTAATAATTAACTTTTAAATTAATATTTAATAACTAATATTAAAAAGTCAATAATCAATAATTGATCATATGTACAAAATAATCAACATTTAATAATTACTATTCAATTATAACGAAGAAGTAATAATTAATAATTAAGAAGTAATATTTAATATTTAATGATTAATTTGTAATAATTAATTACTATTAAATAATTAATAATTAAGAATAATTTTAATATTTAATAATTAATTTTTTAACAATAAATAATTAATAATTAAGAATAATATTTTTTGTTTAGTATTTAATGACTATAATTAAGAAATATATTTAATATTCAATGTTTCAAAAAAGTTTAAAATTTTATAAAAAATTTTAAGATATTCATAAAAATAATTTTTTTATGAAATTTTCAAAAATAATTTTTTATGTAAATTAAAATTTTTATAAAATATTTAAAATTTTAGAAAATTCAAAAATATTAAATAAATTTCAAATTCGAAAGATATAAACATTACGTTGCTAATCTCAATACTAACGACGGTCTGGTTTTGCTCGATGATTACAATAACCAGAGTGTCAAACTTCAAAGCATAATTATATTGCAAAATGTATTGCAACTTTTGTTTGGTACGAAGTATTACTTGCATATGCATCTGACGATTTTTTTCGTAACCCTCTTCTTTGATACGTACAAGATTTTTTGGTTCCAAACTAAATGTTTTGACTTCAATTCCAAAATTTTGGCTCTAAATCGAAAATTTTGACTTCAAATCTAAAGCCCCGTTTAATTTGACATTTTTAATTTTGTGTTTTCATCAGAAAAACATGCACACGACACATGTTTCTTGAAAACAATCGATTTGAAAAATGAAACAACATATAAAATAGAAACCGCGTTTTAAGAAATAACAAAAGAGTGAAAAACAATTTATCATCTCCACCGTCCGTCTATCCTCTCTGTCGTTTCTCCATTGTCGTCGCGAAGATCTAAAATTTTATATTTATATTCCACTATCCTTGTAATTCGTTGTGAACGTTTGAAAATGCAAAACAAAAAATACAAAATGAAACCAGAGATACCTTATTGGCATCAAACCGACATTTTTGACCACTGCCTTCAAGTGCCTTGCTCTTGCTCTTTCTCATAATTGTCCTTCTTCAGACGTTATTATGATTTCGAATGTTCCCTTTCTTCATTGGGCAGCAGTTAAGAGACAAAAGAGAGCCGATTCATTCTTTTCTCCTTTCATATTTTCTTCCTCTTCAACACAGTTGGAAATTAAATCATTGATGTCGCATGTTGATTACAAGTGCTATAGCCGTCTAACTATGACCAATGCATAAAGTGAATTAAACTACGCTGTATGATGAATTCACCAAGTACAGGAATCTTGTGATCTTTCAGCTTGATAAGCTCGCCATTTTCAGGTCTCATCTTACATGATTCTTACCATTTCAGTCATTAGAAATATCGCTTCACAATTTTTAGCAGTTTGGTATCTTTGTGTCACGATGATGACAAACTATTTGGTATTTGTAGTTTCGGGCAGGTCACTCAATATTCTCCTGTCCAATACGCTCACTAACTGGTCGATCAAATGGCTGAGTGTAGCAGTGTTCTCTATATTCCTGAAAGTTGTTGAAGAAGTGCTTCGATTGAATTCCGAAGATGGTGCAATGGCTTCCAGCAGCTTCACTCATTCTCCTTCGTATAATTTGAGGTATTTTACTTCCTATCTGTTTGTTTGTTCACTATTTTCAGAAATCACATGATGTCAGGCACTACCACAGATTTTTACATTATTTAATCAATTTATCACTTTTATTTGGTAATTGCAGTGTTACTGTATTTGAGACAGAAATAATTTCAAAGCATTTAGAAGCATCATTATTCTTAATCGAAATTGCACGGTAGGGATTTGATTCATTGTTTGCTGGAAAGTGTTTACTAAATGATTCAGGAATTGGATAGAATAAGTTGGCATCAGTGGTTAGTCCAGGATCTACACAAAGAATTTGAAGTTATAATGGTGGTATTTTGATTGCGTACAAATTATTCAGTTTTTGTTCGTTCTAGGATCATTATTTGGATACGAGTATATATCCACGTCCAGATGGACCTACATGTAATCGCTAGACCATAAATATTCTGTTGTAACATGAACGGTTTTCGTTTTATTTGTAACATGAAATCAAGCTTTTTCATAAGTTATTTGCATAAATTATTTGTTACATCCATATTTGTGATTATCATTTTAGATTTTTTGTTTTTAATGAAACTTTGACCTAAAATTAAGCTTTTGCATAAGTTATTGGTTACAATAACTTGCTAAATGAAATCTTGCAAATAGCCTATACAACAAAAAAAAACATATTTATATTGATTGAATCTCATATGCATTATCATTAAACAATGACTTAGCTTCATCCATAAATCTTTGAACGTCTTCAGGCTCAAGATTATCTCAGACATTATAGCAAGTTCACATCCTTCTTGCAAATTATTCAAATTTATATATGCTGCATGCATTTTCTTCTCCATCGACTCTTCAAAATTGATAATCCCAATGGTAGCTCTTAGTCGCACAACTAAACTTCTTCTCTCAAAGTTGAATTAAATAAACAATATCTTCTTTACATCAAATTTTAGGTAGCTCTAAAATAATCTCATTTTTTATCACTATACCATGCACTTATTTCTCTGAGATTACTTCTTACAGTTATCATCTCAACTTCATGAAGAATCCATATCACTCAGGGCTTCTAATTACGGAGGTGAGAAATTATGAAATCTTCTTGTAATTATGAAGGCGAGAAATTATAAAATCTTTTCACGAAAAAATGCTTGCAAGTCTGTTCAATCTGTGGCTTATGTTCATCCTACCTTGGTGTATGCTAGTCACATCAATTTGTAAACTCTTAGCATAATATTGCAAATCTCCTGTATCAGAACACACTCCAGCACATACTCATGTCCCATGAAGTCTTCATGTTACAACACTTTATGCACCATTGCTCATGTGTAAGTGGAAGACGTCCACTGGAGATTTAGTCTTGATCGGATCATGTGCAGCCCTACACACCTTATGATAGCCTTCCCCTACCTCTAGAGAACCGACCAGTTTGCACTTGTTCCTGCTAGCCACATTATAGCACTTTCTCCTTGATGGCTTCACCTTGTACTTTGTTATTTAGCCTTGACTGTTCCTTCTTCGCTTCAACTCCACAGGCTCGTTGAGGTATTCTGCCCAGTTTGGCTTTGGTCTCTCATCATTTGATTCTTCTCCCCTGACGTCCTTGTCTTATCTAAAAGCAGCGCTTCGGTACACCTCTTATTTTGATGCCGATCTTCTCATTCTGCTTCAATGCACTGTTTGAACCAGCACTTGCTCTCAATATATATAACGCAGTAATTTATGATGTTGAAGATGCATAAAAATGCTGCTCCGGACTTTGACTTCTTGTGTCATTTGTTTTCCTAGAATTAATGTGTTGAATGTGATTTTTGTTACATTGTTGAATGTGCTATATATAAATATGATTCGTCTCTTTGTTAACTCAGAAATATTGGTTTTTCTCTAATCATTGATACTTCATGTATATTTAAGCAATGGATTATTTTTTATAATTCACTTAAGAAAATTTGCCTTCAAATGTGTCAATAATATTATAATAATACATCATACTGGTGTGTTAGTCATTTATTTTACTTCCCTAGGCTTAAACATGTTTCTTCTACCTTAGTTCCGGCTCCATTTTCTGCTAAAGGAGTATGCTTTAGTTATTAATTAGACTGTGCAACTACCTAGTGTATGTGCCTTACTCAAACTACAGCCTGAGGGGAGTCATAAACTCCACCTAACAATGTTTCCTTTCTCATCCACTAATACATGAAAAGTTAACTTGTTTAACTATTAAACATGCATTTGCGTACAAAGTGAAAACAAAATGGCTCGCTAGTTCCTTAAGTTAATGTCATAATATTCGACCAACTGCTTATTCAAACGATGACACTGAAATTAATGTAAAATAATCTAAAAGCAGGACCTGATATATGACAGTAGTGAAGGAACAGTGACTAAAACACTAAATTGTATGCATAATCAATTTTTTGCAATGCAGAGACTGTTCTTTGTTACTAAACTAAAGTTGCAAGGTCAAATTCCAACCTAGAGAGCATTAGATGGAAACATATTAGCATAATTTTATCCATCTTTCTTCCCCTTATTAATTTTAAATTTACCGTCGAACTAACTTTTTATGCCCACGGTTCTTGTTAGGTGGTGATATGAACAAACTTCAGTCAAGTCCTGCGAAAATGAAATTGCAAAGAATATGATTTTTGCACTATCTTAAAAAACATATTTTATAACAAATATATGGAAATATAAGCATCTTATTATTTTCAGAGTTTAGAATAAAGAACATTATTTATAAATTCATTTGTCCCTAAACATGAAAGTGGAAACATTAAGTAGCAAAAGTATTGACACTGTTCATTTTTAATACTTAAGTTGGTATTATTTCAAGTGGTATTAACATAATTTTCCTAATAAAAAAACATTAAAGCAAGCGTATAAGAGAACACAAATTTTGAGTTACCTGAGCAACTATATGTCCTTTGGTTCTGTATTTTGGTTCATTGGTCATTGTTGTAGCATTGCATAGGTATACTTCTAAATAAAGGATGCAAATACAATATCTTGGACTGCCTTTGTCTACCTAAAAAACACAAAGAAAGAGTTAGTCAAGTCGATGATATATCACCCTCACATTGGATATACTCACATTGGATGTACTCAGATATGAGAGAACAATCAATTATATAATCAAAATTACCATGTATCAGTAATATGGATCTCAACTTCACTAAAATTGTCCTGCATATTTGCTATTTCTTATAAATAACACATTGATATAGAAGCATGAAAATGTAAATAAAACAATTCAACAAATTATACATTATATTTTAATATGGTGTGATCATTAACTAACGCCTACAGTACATGATTGGAACCAATTGATATATATATATGTGTTTTAATATTATACTTGAAAAAAATTCATTAACCTTGTAGAGTAAACAATTTTTTAAACTTCATTAACCTTATATAGTAACCTTAGAGACAACAGTTACAGCGGCTACAATGCCACCTGACACAACTTTGTTTCTCCACAATACTACATTGGCAGTTGCAATCACAATAAACTCAAAAGGTTAGTTGAAATAACAGAATTCCATTTTAAAGTCAAGAAATCAAACTATTATGGGGAGACACGTTCAGTAGCGTACAGGTAAATCTAACATATATGTATAAAAGTATGAAACTATGTTTACTTAGAAGTTCAATTCTTTAAATCATGATCCTATTTCCAGGTGGGCACATGATGGCCCAAAGAGAAGCAGCCTTCCCTTGGAATTCCAACAGATCATTTTTAGGACTAAAACATACGATGTTTCTTTTCAATAGTCTGGTAAATTGTAGTTCACTTGCAACATGCGAGCTTGGGTGCTTAAAATATATATCAGGTTAGGCCAATTTCGTAGGTAAATTTCATAAAATTTAGTGAGATAGCCCACATTATGCAATCATTTGATGGTCAGAAAGATGGCAATTTAAAGTTGCTCTTTGAAGTATGTGATATGAATCAAAAGAAATTTATTAATTACTTCAGCATCGTAAACTTCCTCTAAATCGTAAACGTCCTCTTTCAAAACAAAGCTAAAAGTGAGTAAGTGACTTCTTTTTTTATTTGACCGCCATTGATTAAGATTCTACCCATCCTTCATTACTGATATTTTTTTTCACATAAAGCATTGATGCATTAAGCAATGAAATACTTTAAATTTTGGATATGTATAGTAAAAAATATTTCACATGTTTTAGTCCATTCGGTATCTTTCAAGTTAGATTTCACATGTTCCTATTATATAATGTGTATAATCTACAATAAAAAGATAAAGTTAGTAATATAAAAGGACAACAGGTCTACTATCGTGGTCAC
Organism: Allium fistulosum; assembly: GCA_030737815.1. Taxonomy (NCBI): domain Eukaryota; kingdom Viridiplantae; phylum Streptophyta; class Magnoliopsida; order Asparagales; family Amaryllidaceae; genus Allium; species Allium fistulosum. The sequence goes on from CM060904.1 coordinate 1,288,343,833, forward strand.
CACACTATCTTAAATAATTCATCCACATTTTATGATGTTAAACTTTTTTATAGTATTACAGTTTAGTTTTTCTAAAAATCCACTCTGTATCACTTAGAATTGCGCATCAATGCACCCTTTGTTGCACTTGTAGAAATATATTCAAGTAAAAAAACATATAAAAAGAAAATGCAATTTAAAATAAGACTATTTAAGTAGTACCAAACAGTGCAGTATGGTCTATGCATTTAAAACAAAACTAAAACAAACATTAATCAACAATTTTTGACTAATTTAACCAAATGCAATTTTGTGTGTACTTTGTAAATAACATTATATTACAAAAATAAGCAATTTAAAGCAATTTTTTTCAATAATAAATTTGTAATGAAAAGCATGTTAGTACTTAGCAAACAAATAAGTAAGTCTGCTTGGTGCTTGCTTGTCTCGGATCTGAAGCTTGTTTGCACTTGTTTGTTCCTTTTTGAAAAATAATAATTCATTTTCAGTCTATAAAAATAATAACATCCTTTTGAAAAATAATAATAAATAGTATGAGTGGATATTTTCCAAAAATAATAATAATGAATAATTCTAACAGAAAATATGTTGATCAATGACAAAGAAGAATTTCCGTTAGAAAATGACAACTAAACAAACATCACCTTTATATTCACAAATGAAAGAGTGGGCGCTGCTATAGCATAATTGTCTTTGCTTATTTTTGGCTAAAATTTGTGAACATTTTCTGACCAGGTAACAAAGCAATACCACTGCAATATATAATATATATCATTGTTCCAACTGACAAACAAATTACATCATAAACAACATATATTTACAGTGGAAGTGTCCTCTGTTAAATTTCATCATAAACAGTGTAAAGTAGGCTATAAGCAAATTTGGCAGTTAAATTACTATCATAAGCATTCAAAATCATGATAATTGTTTCAGGTATACAAAGCTAGTGATTGGATCATCATATGGTGAGTGGTGAGGTGTAATCCGGAAAAAACATGGTCATGAGATTACACATTTACCGTCGCCATATTAGTAGTTAATAACAAAAAATGCAGAACGCCATATCTTAGCAGCAAAAAAAGGGACTGGTGTGTACTTTTTACGAAGATTTTCAGCATTGTCCTAAATAGATCTAACCTTGGTTGGTAGTAGATCAAAAATCGTTCAGTCGATAATCAGAAGATCTGGAGGCGAGTTGGAGACGCTTGATAATCGCAATTTGAGATGGTAGATCTGGATTTGCTAGATCTTGAGTTGGTTGATAATCGGTCGATAATCGTAGGTTAGAACGTTCGATCGGATATCGGAGTGGGCTAACGTAGTTTGTGTCTACGAAGGAGATGAAATCCAATTACGTCATTTTGCAGCGATGAAGGTCTGAGGGTTAGGTTTTTTGTTTCGTGAAGAAGCATCATACGGGATAAAAAATGAATAATGGACGAAGGGTATAATCGGTAATTCAAAAAGACGCAGTTGATGCCCTATTCTTTGAATTCTTATTATTAGCAGTAAAGATTTACACAAAGGTAATTAATGTTTTAACCGTTACAGGTTTTTACCCATAGAGAAAAACATGAACACCTAGAGATGTATAAGGAGAAAAAAAAATCTCAATCTGTTCACATTTCATAGGAAAAAGAAGAGTGATTTTAGAGAACGTGAAGATCAGTGATTTTTCAGCGAAATTTTTGCTAGGCTATATGATCAATGCAACTACAAAGAAGGTAGTTGAGTTAGAATAGTTAATATAACATAGCTTGTACCAGATTGTATTAGTATTGCTATATTTTGTATTCCACTGCGTATTGATATCTTGCTGAACAAGTCTCGTGCACATATATATATATATATATATTAGTGCACCCCTGTACTCTTTCTTTTAAGGAATAATGCTTTCTAATAATTCTAGTTAATCTTCTTCCTCAAATCCTATCATGGTATCAGAGCAACCATTGCCTCACGGCAAACCCTAAGATCCAGAACCCTAATTCACCCCAAATTCTCGATCCACCTCAGATCTGATCCAACTCTATCAAATCCAACTTGCATCTGCCATCTCGCCGGATATCTCCGTCACCTGAAACCCTAATTCATCAGTTTTTTCATCATGGCCGATCTCAACGACAATCAATCAACTACAGATTCGTCCAACACCACCAACACCAACCACAATCAACCCTCAAAAACTCTTGAAGAATCTTTAAAATCAATCATCAATCCCCAAACTCAACTCATCATTGTTACATTCGACGAAAACAACTTTCTACTGTGGAAATTCCAAATGGAGACCGCAATCAGGGGCTACGGTCTCGAGAAATTCATCAGCGCCACCACTATGGTTCCACAACAACTGATCACCAATACTGAAGGTCAACTTGTAGCAAATCCGGAGTATATCACGTTTCATAGGCAGGATAGCTTACTGTGTGCTTGGCTTCTCTCATCGATCAACACCAATCTTCTAACCCAAATAGTTGGCTGCAAGACATCACTAGAGGTATGGAATACAATACATCTAAGCTTCAATTCTCAAGCATCCGCTAGAATTATGAGCTATAAAAGGCAACTACAAAGTGTGAGAAAGGACACCATGAGCGTGAGAGAATATCTGAACAGGATAAAAACATTATGCGACACTCTCGAATCATCAGGACGTAAAGTCAGCGAGACAGAACAGGTGTTAAATATATTAAATGGATTGGATGATAGTTTTGAATCTGTTGTAGCGGTTATCTCCTCTAAGGAAACCATCCCCTCAGTTCAGTATGTTACATCAATTCTCCTGGCACATGAAGGAAGACTTGAACAAAAACAAAGGGCAACACAAGACTTCTCAATCAATTACGTAACAAACATGAAAGCTAGAACTCAGCAACAAAGAGCAGAACCATCAGCAAATAATCCCAACCACACTCAGCTCGTGCAAGGTGGACAATGGTATGGAAGAGGAGGAAGAGCCAGCAGAGCTAGAGGACGAGGGAGGAATAGCAACAGCAGACCGAGATGCCAAATTTGTGAAAAAATAGGGCATACTGCAGTGAGATGTTATTTCAGATTTGACAATAATTACACAAGTAATCAGCAGATATCACCCAATCAAAGCTTCTCAAAATCACATCAGTACAATGTGAATCTTAGTCAAGCCCAGATGAACTCGAACACAAGCCCAAGGATATTGAATCAGGCATTGGAAGATCAGGAACGAACGGCGAAAGATTCTGACATTCAGGATGAGACCTGGTTTCCAGACTTGGGGGCAACACACCACGTCACAAGCAAATTACAAAATTTAAATCTCGGTGGATCAGCATATCATGGTAAAAACTACATTTATATGGGAAATGGTGAACCTATAAATATCACCCATGTTGGAAATGCCTGTGTTAAATCTACTAATAAAAATAGACAGTTATTACTAAGGAATTTACTTCGAGTACCACAAATAAAGAAGAACTTAATGAGTGTCTCACAGTTTGCTAGGGACAACGAAGTATTCTTTGAATTTCATCCTAGAGTTTGTATGGTCAAAGACAAAGTAAGTGGAGAGATTCTACTTCAAGGCAGCATATGTAATGGTCTATGTAAGTTTAACCTGAAAGATGGAAGGGAAAACAGTAGTGAAACAAAATAATGTAATTCTGTAAGTCATGGAACTGATGATGTATATGATATCTGGCATAAGAAACTTGGTCATCCCAATGTAAAAGTAATGGAACTAGTGATGAACAAAGAAAACATATCGTATACTAATCCACAATTATCATACATATGTAGTCAATGTCAGTTGGGGAAGAGCCACAAATTGCCCTTTGGCTTGTCAAGCACTGTATATCACCAACCTCTAGAATTGGTAGAATGTGACCTCTGGGGTCCAGCCCCGATCAACTCTAGCTACAATCATAAGTATTATATAGCCTTTGTAGATGCATACAGCAGGTATACATGGATATACTTCCTAAGACAAAATTCTGAAGCATCAGAAGTTGTAAGACAGTTCACAACTCAAGCTGAAAGACAACTAGATAGTAAACTGAAGATATTACAGACTGATGGTGGGCCAGAGTTCAAACCATTAAAGAACTTCTTCAATGAGAAGGGAATACTACACAGAACCACGTGTCCCCATACCTCTCAGCAGAATGGGATAGTCGAAAGAAAACATAGACATGTCGTAGAGTTGGGACTAACCTTACTAGCATAGGGTACTATGCTACTAAAATTTTGGACTGAAGCCTTTTCCACAGCAGTGTATCTGATTAACATGTTACCTACAAGTGTCTTGAAGAACACAAGCCCACATGAAAAGTTATTTGGTCTGAAACCTGATTATGGAAGACTGAAAGTATTTGGGTGCTTGTGCTTTCCCCTATTGAGGCCATACAATAGGCACAAAATGGATTTTAGATCATCAAAGTGCACGTTTCTAGGCTATGGCTCGAATCAGAAGGGATATAAATGTCTAACCAGTGATGGAAAGATAGTCATCTCTCGACATGTAATGTTCAATGAAAGAGTATTCCCATTTGCAGATAGTAGAGCAAGAATTTCTGCAAAAATAAACAATGTCAGACAACCAATTCCTGCCATACCAATATGTGAATCACCTGTTACACAGGAAGTAGAAAGAAGCTACACATCCTCATTAAATTCATCTCCACTAAATTCATCTTCTCTCAACAGTAACAATGACAACCTGAGAAGTCATGAATCAAGACATGGGGATAGAGATACAACCGACAGTGTGCAAGAGGAAGATAGGGAAGACTCATCATCAAACATTCAATCCCCAAATCTATCAAATAGTGACACACAAGGAAATAGACAGACCAGAGAGGAGATACCCAATCAGCAAGGTCACCACATGATAACAAGGTCAAAGCTGGGTATCTTCAAACCGAAAATATACACAGCCCAAACATCAGTGCAGGAACCTACTACATTTGAAGAGGCAATACAACATGAAGAGTGGAAGAGAGCAATGGAAGAGGAGTATAAGGCATTAATGAGCAATAAAACATGGAAATTGGTGGCTCTACCCAAGAATAAAACAGTGATTGGATGTAGGTGGACGTACAAGCTAAAGCATAAATCAGATGGAACTATTGATAAGTGCAAAGCAAGGCTTGTAGCTAAGGGCTACACACAACAACCAGGTTTTGATTTCAAAGAAACATTCAGCCCAGTAGTTAAACCTACCACAATTCGAGTTGTCTTAACCATTGCATTGTTTAATCAGTGGCCTATCAAACAGTTAGATGTAAACAACGCTTTCTTAAATGGTGAGCTAGAGGAGGAAGTGTATATGGAACAACCCAGAGGCTTTGAAGCTGTTGAGGGAAACCAGCAAATTGTATGTCAATTGAACAAGGCAATTTACGGGCTGAAGCAGGCACCTAGGGTTTAGTTTGAGAAACTGAAGAAAACATTAATAATGTTGGAGTTTCAGACTATAAAATCAGACAGTTCACTGTTTATACAAAGAAAGGGGAATGAAACTATATATGTCTTAGTATATGTGGATGATTTCATTGTGATAGGAAGTAACTATGCTGGAATTCTCAAACTAACAAAACACTTGAACAATGTGTTCAAACTGAAAGGCCTAGGAGAATTGAACTATTTCTTGGGTATTGAGGTAAGAAGAAACAGGAAAGAAGAGATTCACCTAAATCAGAGAAATTACATTCTATCAGTTTTGAAGAAAGCAGGAATGGACAATGCAAAAAGTATGCCTACTCCAATGACTAAAAATCTACAGTTGACAAAGAATGATGGTGACCCAGTAGAAAATGCACATCAATATAGGAGTATAGTCGGAGCTCTTCAGTACATTACTATAACTCGTCCAGAGATTTCATACAGTGTGAATAAGGTTTGCCAATTCATGCAAAACCCTCTAGATACACATTGGAAAGAAGTGAAAAGGGTACTTCGCTATCTAGCAGGAAAATTAGACCATGGACTGAAGCTATATGCCCCAAGAAAACTCGACATAAGTGCCTTTGCTGACGCTGATTGGGCCGCAGACAGAGATGATAGGAGATCAGTGAGTGGTTATTGTGTTTACCTAGGCAAGAATCTGGTAGCTTGGTGCTCGAAGAAACAACCTACTATTTCGAGATCAAGTACGGAAGCTGAGTATCGAAGTGTAGTAGCGGTGGTATTTGAAATCATGTGGTTAAAGTCACTACTATATGAGATTCTGGGAAAGAAACAGACCTTAGCTACTGTGTGGTGTGACAATGCGAGTGCAGTTGCTTTAACTGCTAATCCCATATTACACTCTAGAACAAAACACATCGAGTTAGATTTGTACTTTGTAAGAGAACAAGTTGCAATGAGAAACATATGTATCAATCATATACCTGCACTATATCAGCGCGCTGATATTTTAACTAAATCTTTATCTTTGAATCATTTTGCCAGACTAAGAGATGCACTGAATGTCATCAAGGAAGAAAGAGAAGACTGGAGCAAAGAGAAGAAGGAATCAAGAGAAATAAAGGAGAAAGAGAGAGTTCAATTTGAAGGAAGGAGTTAGAATAGTTAATATAACATAGCTTGTACCAGATTGTATTAGTATTGCTATATTTTGTATTCCACTGCGTATTGATATCTTGCTGAACAAGTCTCGTGCACACACACTCACACACACACACACACACACACACACATATATATATATATATATATATATATATATATATTAGTGCACCCCTGTACTCTTTCTTTTAATGAATAATACTTTCTAATAATTCTAGTTAATCTTCTTCCTCAAATCCTATCAAGTGTGCTGATTGAATACTGAAATTGCTTCTGGATGAGCCAACCAATTTAGAACGAATATTGTGCTAGTTAGTGTACTCGTTGATTCAAGTGTTTTATGTTCATTCATGTCGAACGATATAGAAGAACGTTGTTAGCGTACTATCCTAATTTGTGAAATAACAATGTTAACTTATTTTGAGTGGCAAGTAATTTGAAAAAGTATTACTGTTTGAATCGATGAATTCTATGTATTTGAATCGACGAATTCTATGTATTTGAATGAAATTGTAATTCTATAATAGTAGTATCGAGGATAAATCTGCAGGTTGAAGACAGTTTAAAATGTCTATGTAATTATTTTTAAAAAGTTTTAGTGTATATTTCGCATCGTTCAAAAAAAGTAGTAAAATAAATATCGCGACATCTCAAAATAGTTGTACATATTTTTGGGACATTTTCAAAATCCGACGTTAAACCTTTGCAAATCGGCGACGTGTGATTAGCGATGGATTTGTACAATTAAAAGTATTTAAATCAAAATTATCCGTCGCTAATTCCACGCAATATAGGTAGGGTATATAGACAATTTTATATTAAAAAAAATAGGAAATTTTCCTTTTATACAGACATATAAAAAAACGTCGGTAAAATAAATTTTAAAATTTTTATTTGTTATTTATTCGGAAAATGGAAAAACGTCAGTGTTCTTGTGCTAAAATCCGTTGCTAAATTGAAACTAGATTAACGACTTCAATTTTACTGACACTTGCCTTCCATCGTAAATCTATCGTTAAATGCGATTTAGCAATGGATTAACAATGGATTTCGCCGCTATAAAATCAAAATTTTCTTGCAGTTTAGCATTGTACTAAAATGAACAATACAATGCTTAGGATTATTGCTTCTTCACAGGGTATGGACCCACGAGCAAATCTCTTTGGCATGGAACAAGCAAGCATGGAGAAAGTCTCTGAAAAGACTCAGATTTCAAAAAGCAATGATATAAGGAAATTAATAGTAAATAATTTTTATGGGAACAAGCAAGCAAATATGGTTAATGATACAGATTTGGAAAGTTGCAGACTGCATGAGAATGTGGGGAACGCGGTGATCACTCAAACTCAATGGCGCAAATGGCAAATAATTTGGACAGTGGTTCAAATAATCAGTATATTGAAAAGATACGCTAGACTCAAAAAGGAATTTTGGATGAATTAATTATGGATTTTGTCTCCATAATACATAATGAAGATCATGCATTTTGCTCTAGCTTGAGTTCAATCAGATTGGTGAGGAGGAGAGGAGGAGAGGAGTGCGCGTTATCGTAGGGCGACCACTAGAGTATCTGATGACTTTAACTCAAGTATGAATGTTCTCTTAGACGGTACATATAGTTTCCATGCTTTAAGCATAATGTTCAGTTTGATGCTGAGTACATTAGAATTAAGAAAGTAGAACGTGTTAGATCACTTGAACCATGAGATATATCGATTGAAATTTTAGGAGCATGGTTATCATAATTGGACTGGGCCTTGGGCCCAAATGCTGTTAACTGCAGGCCATCCAACACCACGGTCCAGGGATGCACAAAACCATGCACAAGCTATAACCAACAAACATTTCAAAATACAAATTTCACACAACCTAGGCCCAAAAACATAGCCCATTTGTTGGCTTGGTGCTTAATTTTGGCCAGCTGTTGGAGTAAAGAGGCGAAGGCCTCAGTATATAGAAAATGTGAGTTGCTTCTCTCGTTATTGTGCGATGTGGGGTATATTGCAATTCCCAACTACGAGTAAGAATAACCAAACATCATTCTTGCTTTGCTGCTGCTCACGCATATTAGCTACTAATTTTTTTTTCATTATTTTTTATTAAACCATACAACACATGCTTTATCCGTACATAAATATTTATCACCCACAACTCACACTACCAACTGTCCTTTATCAACCAAATTAGCTTTACAAAATTGCCATGATTAACTAATTTAGTTCTCAATTACATTGATATTTTCAAATAGAATTGGTACAGTATTAATTCTAATGACTAAATTTGGTTTAATGCCCATTTGAAATGTATAAACCAACGAGAAAATGATGTGCGCGGTTTCGACTGTCCGACCGACCAAATTATTTAAACCTTAAACCTTGAGTCGTTACGGTTCAATCCATGGTCCGGTCATGATAACTTTGGTTAAGGGTTTACATGATCTAGAAAAATGCATTAAAACTAGATAATTTTTTAAAGAAAAAAAAACTTTGACATCACTTTATTACAAAAAACGAAAATTGAACATCGTAATTATAAATTGTATAGGAGATTAGGGGGTCTTTATTTTAATAATTGGGTTCACCTTCCGACTAGAGGTTCAGATGGACTAATGGTGGGTTGGAAAGATAATCATGTTAAACCCTCACAATCTGTTGTTAAATCTCATTCGATACAGTTAATTTTTTCTAATTTTAGTAACGGCTCATTTATGATGTTAACAATATTTATGGACTAAATTCCAAGTTAGATCGAAGGGTGCTTCGAGGCGAGTATCTGAAGTTTAGGTCTCTTGTTTTAGGTCCTTGGGTGACGGGTGGGGATTTCAATGTCACTATGAACGAACTCCTAAAGAATGAGATTTTCGGCTGTGGAAGAATTTTATCAGTTTATTATTGATAGTAACTAAATTTAAGTGCACTTAAGTAATGGATGATTCACTTAGATTTTTTTTATCAATGATAAAATGGAAGATAAATCTCTTCTTTGTAAGGTTGTTGGGCGCTCAAGTATTTACTCAGATCATTGTCCAATTATCTTATCTTACAATGACCAAAATAAAGGAATAATATTTTTCGATTTTAAACGATGTGGTTGTTAGAAATAATTTTACAAATTTAATTGCAAATAAATGGCTTTCTTTAAGTAATTATAATTATAAATATCCAAGAAATATTGCTAAAATATTTGTAAGTAAACTTAATGATTTAAGAATTTCTCTTAGGAAATGGAATAAGATATTTTTGGCAACATTCGAATTAAAAAAGATAAACTAATAAATGAATTTCTAAAGTTGAATATAATAGAAGAATCTATAAATTTAAATATTTCAGAAAAAATGTACTTTCAAATATAAAATAAGAACTAAATAAAATTCTAATACAGGAAGAAGTAATGTGGATACAAAGATCTAGGTTCCAATGGATGGATGAGGGGATAAGAATATATTTTTTTCCATAAATTAGCAAATGGTAGAAATGGCAATAGCATCCTTATTTCTCTTTTAATGAATAATGTTGATAGTTTTGATCAAAAAGAATTAAACAAAGCTTTTTATTAATTATTATAAAGAAATTTTTGCTTCAAAGAGTGGGCATATGATTAGAGCTATTTGGAATGATTTATATTCTAATAATACTAGTATTGATTTAAATGGACTGGATAACCCATTTACGGAAGAGGAGATTTTGAGGGCAATAAAGAATACGCCTAGTGATAAATCGTCTGGCCTAGATGAGTTTTCTATTTTATTTTATGAAAATTTGTATACGTTTTAAAATACAATATAATTAAAATGTTCGATGAATTTTATGATGGTTCTTTACAATTAAGTATGTTTAATTTTGCTAATGTAATCTTGTTGCATTTCTACACATATTTAATTTTTAAATTGTTCTTTTAAAATCATTTCCAAGGTTTTAGCTAGTAGGTTAAATACTAAAATGAATGAACTAATTGATAGTACCCAAACTGCTTTTATCAAAGGTAAAAACTATGCGGATAGGTTAGCGGAACTTCAAGAATTTATTAATTATTGTTGTAAAATAGTATCACTTGTGCGCTCTTAAAACTTGATTTTGCAAAAACTTTTGACTCGGGTTATTTGGGATTTTCTTAATTATAATTATTAGCTAGGGGTTTTATTGCCAGATTGGTGACTTGGATTATGTCTTTACTTAAAACCAATCATGAATGAATTGCGAACACAAACGGAGACATGAGAGCTGCGTAGGAGACCGTTAATTTGACTGGAGATTCAAGTATTATGGTTAACGGTATATTAGAAAATAAAATCCAATCAAAATGCGGACTTAGGTAAGGCGAACCTTCATCACCTCTTCTGTTTAATTCAGTTGTTGACGTTTTAGCTAGGATTATCAAACAGTCACTAGTAATGAGATTTTAAATAATGTTAGAAACGATAATACTTAGGGTTTTTAATAAGGCCAAATAAACTTAAACATGATGACTGGTTAATAATAATTGATAAAATTAACAAAAGGCTGTCTAAATGGAATGGCAAATTTTTATCCAGAGCGGGTATGATGGTTTTAATTAACTCTATTATATCAGCACTACCCATATACTGGATGTTGTTTTATCGCTTTCCAAAATGGGTACTTGATAAAATATATAAAATTAGAAGAGATTTTATGTGGTGTGGGGATAACCCCAATAATAGTTCAATGTGTTTGGTTAAATGAGAAATGGTATGTAAATCTAAAGAGGAGGGAGGGTTGTGTATTATAAATTTACATAATTTACGTACAACTTTATTGGGAAAATGGATATGGAAATTTACCAATAGTTATGAAAATCTAATTTAGAAAAAAAATAATATCGAATCAATGGTATGGGGGTAAATATAATATACAATATATTTCTACCAGTAATACAAATAACATTCCCTCCTTTTGGAAATCGATAAAAAAATGTTATGATATTTATAAATTAGGAATTAATAATGTGGTACATTCGGAGAATAACACGTCATCCTGACATGATTATTAGATATTAGTTATTCCTTTTAAATTAGAATTTAGAGAATCTTATGAGATTTATAATTTTAAAAATATATTGATTTTAGTAATATGTAGACCAAATTCAATTTTTTCATGGGAATTTAGCTTTAATCGCACGTCATTAGGAAATATTTTATGCTAGTTTGCTTTTCTTTATGCTAGCTAGAAATTTACAGCATTGATAATGAAAATGACATTAAAATATAGTGTTGGGATAAGAGTAAAATGTATATATCGCACCTTTTTATAAATTTCTAATTTTTGTAGAAACAAAGTCGAACATATTTAAATATATTTGCAATGGTAATTCTCTGTCCAAGTCAAAAGTACATATATGGTTAATCGTACATGGGAAATTGAATATATAGAATTTTAAAAAAAGAAAAATACAAATATCGATAATAAATGCTTTTCTTGTAATATGGGAATGAAAAATATTTCACATTTATATTTTGAGTGTCATATCACTAAGTATATTCTTATAAATTATCTTAATATTTTTTATTTTAATATAACAAATAATAATTTTAGTTGTGAATTATTTTGGAATAGACTTAGATTTGATTATACTAGATTTCATATATTGGTATTTGACACTATAGTTACTATAATATGTTGGTATATACAATTTGGAAGAAATTAAAGAATTTTTAATAATATAAATACTCCTATAGAAAATTTAATATTACACACATATAATTGCATTATTTTGTTTCAATTAGCACTACTAGAAAAACAGTATATTCCAACGCCACTGTTCCGACGGCCGCCAACGGCTATTCCAACGGCTTCCAACGGCTCGTTAATTTTTTACGTAGCCGTTGGAAGCCGTTTGAATCCATTGGAAATAAGCCGTTTGCGGCGGTTGGAAGCCGTTGGAAATTTTCCTGAGATATCAGCCCGCGAGCCATCTTCTCCCTCATTCTCATCTTCCCCAAATCCCCATCTCCTACCAAACTGCCGCCGCCCCAAAAACCATCCAAATCACCTCCTACGCCATCTACAAAGTACTCTGGTCCATCTCCATCCTTCTACGTCTTCAAATTAGGTATTTTTTTATATACCTAAATTTTTGGTTTTTTTGATTTAGGGTTTAATTTGACTTGTGCTTGTTTCCTACTTGTTATTGTATGCATATTACATCATGTTATCCCCTAATGTTAGTTATTATCCCATAATAAACAAGTTATTACCGATTGAAAATTTTGTAATTTAGGATATTTTAATAGTTTATATATGTTGATTTGGTTAGTATTGAACGTATGTGTGTGATAGAGTTTATTGCATTTGGAATCCGTTAGAACGGATATTGGATTTGTGCGAATACGATTTTTGTATTTGTAGGAACACGTGAATTTGTAAAAAATGAATTTTGTGTACAAATTTTGTGTATAAATGAATATAGTATATTATGTAATAAAACGGTTAAATGTAAACCAATATTAATTAAACGAGTTATATATTCAAATTTAATATAAACAAATATTTAAATCCTTAGATATTATTCGGCCCCGTCTGACAAGTGTTGTATATGATCGTTTTAGGAATATTCGTTTTTTCCACAAAACAGACAACTCTATTCATCTGATACATCATTTGTCGGATTTGTCCCAGTATTGGACAAGTTACAAACACTATAAAGTAATTATATTCCGTCAATCATATCACTTTAAATGGTTCACAAAATTTCGACGACATTTCCTTTACGTTCCTTGTGTACACGCATTTGTGTACGATACAAGGAACACGAGGGAAAAGCTGCCGAAATTTTGTGAATCGTTTAAAATGATATGATTTACAGAATATAATTACTATTGTGTTTGTAATGGGAAGTAGGATGACCGACCATCAAAGAAAGACACATAAGTGGCAATGAAACAATAGTTGTGTGACGCCCCACCTCTATGCTCATAATAACAAAGAGTATTTAAAGAAATACTGTCTATTATTACGAAGAATAAGGCTGGATAGGAGCGACCATCCGTTATTGGCCTTTCACTAATATTGGTTATCTCGACAGGAGTGGTATATACTTTTTATTTTTCATCTATTATTTATTTACTCCCATCGACACTCCCAATACTAGTATAAAACGAACTACGATGGTTCATAATAGTTTAGGACATTAGATATAACAATAACACAGATAATATAAATGCGGAACACAGATAAAAACAAAAGTCTCATATATATATAACTGATGTCAGTTAATACATAGTTGACACAATACATACGATACAACTACAACTGTCGACTCTAGAAGTTATATATACAAGTACATTATCGACTAATATACATGAATACATATCGTTCTATACAATGACACGACTACTACAAAATGACACTGAAAACTTCAGAAGATATGAAAAGTCTTCAAATCCCGAACAGCAACTCAAAGAAGGAAATCTACTTCCTGAAATAACTCGGGTCTGACCCGAGTATTACATTCAAAAGAAAATAATACCCAGGTCAGTCTAATTCAAACCAGTTTATTAGTACATATAGGCAGTAATAATTTAAATAGACGACAGTCACAATAATTCCCGTCTATCCGAATCTTTAAACAAAGAAACCGGATAACGGTCAATATAACACTTAACAGTGTTTAACAAAAATCAACAGATTTAAATCATCAACAGAGATAAATAAACAATTTATCAAATCGACCAAATCAATTTAAAACTGTCAAATCTGATAGGGCTGCAGTACACGCACGCGTGTACTGCCTCGCCACTACAATAATGCAAGTGAAACGCAACCCAAAGGTGAGACATGAAGTAAGATATAATATGTTATGCAACTGTAAAACTTAACAGTGCAAATTGGCACAAGTGAAGGCTGTCTGAAGCACACGTGCCCAGACAGAAACATAAGGCTACGAGTGATAATATCATGTGTACTAAAGATAAAGCAACACAGCCACACATCACAAAGGCTACGGTGACCAAGCTCGCGTACTCTGATAAGTCAAAACAATAAGGCACAGCAATCACAACCCAAATCAATTTACAACAAGATACAAAAGTTCAAGTCAGAGACTCAACCCATATATGAATGTACTGGAAAGAAATAAGATACACCAGCCTTTGAAATTGAAATCCAACTGGAGTAAGTCGACTCATAAGGAACAACGAAGGTATGTGTACATGAAGGTAACTGGCGCAACTGACATGCAAACTTCATCATACATGATACGGAGACAACATAAGCAAGTGGTACAGCACGTTCAAAAAGACAGAAGATCCCAACGCATTTACCAGTTATAACAAAAATTAGGCAGCAGTTTTGAACAGACATGCCCAAGTCTAAAAATTCCTTCGAATGAACAAAGTCCCCAAATATCAGAGAATCAAAACACTGGTAGCAAGTTCAAGCAAAGCTCAAAAGTACAGCATTATGAAACAGTGTGCAGAGAAATGCTACTAAACCATAACAAAATGCAAGGAACAGCTGCGGATAAAATGTATCACTCAGACACGAGAAGACCAACAATGCAGCTAAATGCAACTGCCTCAAAGAGTACTACCAGAGACTACGAAGAAGACAAGTACATGAAGACTATGCCGAACTACAATGAACCAATCGAACAGACAAATGCAACACCTATCTGAAGATCACTGAGACACGAGAAGACCAACAATGCAGCTAAATGCAACTGCCTCAAAGAGTACTACCAGAGACTACGAAGAAGACAAGTACATGAAGACTATGCCGAACTACAATGAACCAATCGAACAAACAAATGCAGCACCTATCTGAAGATCACTGAGACACGAGAAGACCAACAATGCAGCTAAATGCAACTGCCTCAAAGAGTACTACCAGAGACTACGAAGAAGACATAGACGTGTGGATAACAAGGAAATGTAATTGCAAGAGTAGACTCCACGATACATGCATACACCCATACAATTGAATATATGCACATATACGGAGTCGCACAGAATTTGTCACGCAATTTCAACTCAACAGTTTATGTCAAATAAATTTCGCAAACACAAGTCAATCCCAGGATCAAGTCTCAGTCTACCAATTTTAACTAAATCAAGTGGCCGAAGATGACAAAGGGCCAAAGTCGAACAAAGCACATCGTCAAAGCTCGATTT
Source organism: Allium fistulosum (assembly GCA_030737815.1). Lineage (NCBI taxonomy): Eukaryota > Viridiplantae > Streptophyta > Magnoliopsida > Asparagales > Amaryllidaceae > Allium > Allium fistulosum. The sequence goes on from CM060904.1 coordinate 1,288,359,500, forward strand.
CGAAAATCAACAAAACCGTGGATAACCCAAAATCGAACCAAACAAGAAAAATGCAGGCAACTACAAAATCAACATCGTACGACGAAATCAAAGGATCGAAGTCAAGTGAACCCGAGGCGACCACGAAAACCAACAGTGCCATAAAACCCAAACAACCAAGGAATCGAATCATATTGCAGTTTAAATCGCATAAAAACAGAGAAACCAACAACATTCAAATGGTTGAGTTGAGTCAGATGTGAGTGATGGACACTCACCTTTGTCGAAACGAAGGCGAGCACGGCCAATCAGAAGGAGATGCGAATGATACTACCGATCGACGAGAGAAAGTGGAGCTATGGCCAGCCGCGATTTCGAATTTCTGAAGCCCTAATTTTTAAGTCGCCACCATTTTTTTCGTCTCCGATTTTTCTTTTGGGTTATACGAACGAATGAGATAGAGAGGGGGTTTCGTGTTTTATGATCGTGGTTTTAACAGAGAAACATCGTGTCTAGGGCATGGGCTGGTATGGGTTATTTATACGAGAGGTATGGTCATCATTTTTCTCAAGGAATCGGGCCGAAGTAATTAGGGATCGGGCTAGTGAACTTTGAACGGAGGGAAAAAGAATTTGTCTCCGGCTTTATTACTCATCACATCCCTTAAATACAAATGTGGCCCGAGATTTAAATTCATAAAGCCCATATAAACACTTGATAATATAATACAAAGAATTTCAAACCATATGGACCAACATTCAAAGCCCAAATTATTTTCTTAACCAATTGTTTAAAAGAATTCAAACTGGATTAAAACTCAATTTAACAATTTACAATTTTATTAAATGATTTTAACCCGAATAAATCTCAATTGCAATCAAACAATTTTCACATTTCAAATCCAATTCGAATTCCACTAACAATTATCAACTGAATTAAATCGTCATTTTGACAATAATTGAAATTACAAAATCCTGGTTGTTACAGACTCCCCTCCTTATAGAAATTGCGTCCCCGCAATTTCCATAACAAAGGTCATAAACACTATTATTCTTCTAACATAAACTGGTTAAGCTAGAAGAATAAAAGCCGCAAATTCGAATGCCACAGAGATCTTTTATCTTTATAAAAGAAATTTACAAATTCTCAACAAAATGTAATTATCAATAGATAATCAGATGACTACTAAACAGAATAAATGCAATCATCAGGAACATTCAATTATCAACAAGGATGATTAAAATTCAGAGAATCACAAAGCAACACTATCTAATCATCGATACGATAATTAGAAAAACAACAAAATATAATTATCACAAGGATAATTATGAAACACAAATCACAAATCGCAACTGCAAATATCTAGTTATTTAACAATTAACTAGAAGCCACAAATACTATAATCAACAGATTCTAACTACCAATAAAGATAAGTGGGAAATAGCGATTCTATACAGTCAACGTAATCTAGAATCAATACGAAACTAGAAAATCTCATATTAATAAAATCAGCATCCATCTAATTATCCAAACGATAGCCAGAAAACAAACCAAATATCTAATTATCTTAAACGATAATCAGAAAACAATCAATTATCTAATTATCTCAAACGATAATCAGAAAACAAATCAGCACATATCCAATTACCACAACCGGTAATTTAAAATTTCAAATTAACAAATATTCAATTATCAAAAGCGATAATCAAATTCAAATCAACAATTGTTCGATTATCACAACGATAATCAAATTTCAAATCAACAAATATTTAATTATCCCAAACGATAATTAAATCTAAAATCAGCAAATATTTAATTATCTCAAGCGATAATTAAATCTCAAATCAACAAATATTTAATTATCCCAAACGATAATTAAATCTAAAATCAACAAATATTTAATTATCTCCAGCGATAATTAAATCTCAAATCAACAAATATTTAATTATCCCAAACGATAATTAAATCTAAAATCAACAAGTGTTTAATTATCTAACAGCGATAATTAAATTTCAAATCAGCAATTATTTAATTATCAAAAGCGATAATTAACTCTCAAATCAGCAAATATTTAATTATCAAAAGCGATAATTAAATCTCAAAGCAACAAATATTTAATTATCTAAAGCGATAATTAAATTTGAAATCAGCAAATATTTAATTATCTAAAGCGATAATTAAATCTCAAAGCAACAAATATTTAATTATCTAAAGCGATAATTAAATTCGAAATCAACAAATATTTAATTATCTAAAGCGATAATTAAATCTGAAAGCAACAAATATTTAATTATCTAAAGCGATAATTAAATTCGAAATCAGCAAATATTTAATTATCTAAAGCGATAATTAAATCTCAAAGCAACAAATATTTAATTATCTAAAGCGATAATTAAATTCGAAATCAGCAAATATTTAATTATCTAAAGCGATAATTAAATCTCAAAGCAACAAATATTTAATTATCTAAAGCGATAATTAAATTCGAAATCAGCAAATATTTAATTATCTAAAGCGATAATTAAATCTCAAAGCAACAAATATTTAATTATCTAAAGCGATAATTAAAAGCAACAAATATCCGATTATCAAAAACGATAATCAGAACTCATATCAACAAATATCTAATTATCACAAGCGATAATTAGAAACAACAAATATCTGATTATCAAAAACGATAATCAGAACTCATATCAACAAATATTTAATTACCGATACGATAATTAAATCTCATAACATCAGATATCTAATTACCTGCAGATAATTAGAAACAACAAATATCTAGAAATCAATTAAGAAGACTAGAAAATCAACATAAAAGCTTGGATCGATCCCATCAGATGGCGAGTTTTTAATTTGCCGCACGTGCATCTCAGAGTGGCCGAAGCCTACCAAGTACTCAACATAATTTTGGCGCCCATCAGATTGACCCGGAGGTCCGTAGAGTGACCCGAAGGTCTAGTACTGGTATTTGACCCGAAGGTCCGCAGAGTGGCCCGAAAGCCCAACAAATGACCCGAAGGTCCAACAAATGACCCGAAGGTCCTCATAGTGGCTCGAAAGCACACAAAATCATCAAATATTTCAATTAACGAGTCCGGAATTAACCGAAATAGCAAACGCACATGTCCCATACCACGTGTTTTACTAAATCGTTTGATTCTCTTCATCGTTTCCTTGAAAGTGCAAAATTGTGTATTTTATAAAAATACATTTCACATTCTCAAACGGACAAGTCCGGAATTAAGCGAATCAGTAAAAGAAAGGGTTCATAGTCCTCGATTTTGCTGAAACGTTTAAATCGCTTCCTCATTCTTTTGAAAGCACGAACTGTTAAAATTTCTGAAAACAATTTTATTTATTTTGTAAAAATAACAATTCACATCCTCAACTGGACAAGTCCGGAGTTAAGCGAAACAGTAAAAGAAAGGGGTCATAATCCTCGATTTTGCTGAATCGTTTAAGTCACTTTCTCATTCATTTGAAAACGCGAACTGTTAAAAATTTATAAAACACTTTTCATTTTAAAACGATTTTCCAATCACGTGATTAAAGCAGCAAATCAGTAACAATTTCGATAAGGAAATTGTACTTCTCAAAATACCGTAAAAACGGTTACAAATCAGCATTGCGGAATAACCGCTTGAAAATCCACTTTTAAAATTTGACGGTTACAGAAGCCAAAGCTACAGTAGTTTTAAAACGTCAAAATCACATCAAAACAATCTACATCAAAATGTAATATCAGTGAATTCTCATTCATCAAAATGCCACAAAACACCGTGCTTCAAATATAGCATTGGTGTAAAATCCCGTTATAAAATAACGGCAACAAAATACGTATCATAACCAAGCATCGGTTCAACGTAAAATAATTGCAATAACGTGCAATTCAAATTTTTTTGCACGTACTACAAAATGAACAAAGAATCATTCAAATGTATCTTCAATGAAGATAATTTAAAACAGCAAAAATCTAATCAATAGATGATTAGTATAAAAGAAAGCCAGCGGAAATTTCAACAAAAATCACATATCTGCAATTTCTTCGAATCCTCAATTCGGATTCGAAATTCTCGAAGAAACAAAATAATTACAGCTATGTAAACAACAAATGAAATTCATATCAATTTCGTATTTTGATTTTTAAATCAAAAAGATTATCAGTTGTACTCAGCGAAGACAGTTTCACTGTTTCCGCTGCGCACTCGGATAAACAGAACACAAATCGATCAAATCATCAGACCCCAATTTCACTATTATTTTTAAATAAAGATATTTAAAAATTTCATCAAAATTCAAAACTTTAGTTTTGACTCAAAGCACAATAAAACATCGACCAATAGTTGTAACATATGTTCCATCCAAGTTATGTTTTATATTATGTCCATAAACCCCAAGCTCTGATACCAACTGTGACGCCCCACCTCTATGCTCATAATAACAAAGAGTATTAAAAGAAATACTGTCTATTATTACGAAGAATAAGGCTGGATAGGAGCGACCATCCGTAATTGGCCTTTCACTAATATTGGTTATCTCGACAGGAGTGGTATATACTTTTTATTTTTCATCTATTATTTATTTACTCCCATCGACACTCCCAATACTAGTATAAAACGAACTACGATGGTTCATAATAGTTTAGGACATTAGATATAACAATAACACAGATAATATAAATGCGGAACACAGATAAAAACAAAAGTCTCATATATATATAACTGATGTCAGTTAATACATAGTTGACACAATACATACGATACAACTACAACTGTCGACTCTAGAAGTTATATATACAAGTACATTATCGACTAATATACATAAATACATATCGTTCTATACAATGACACGACTACTACAAAATGACACTGACAACTTCAGAAGATATGAAAAGTCTTCAAATCCCGAACAGCAACTCAAAGAAGGAAATCTACTTCCTGAAATAACTCGGGTCTGACCCGAGTATTACATTCAAAAGAAAATAATACCCAGGTCAGTCTAATTCAAACCAGTTTATTAGTACATATAGGCAGTAATAATTTAAATAGACGACAGTCACAATAATTCCCGTCTATCCGAATCTTTAAACAAAGAAACCGGATAACGGTCAATATAACACTTAACAGTGTTTAACAAAAATCAACAGATTTAAATCATCAACAGAGATAAATAAACAATTTATCAAATCGACCAAATCAATTTAAAACTGTCAAATCTGATAGGGCTGCAGTACACGCACGCGTGTACTGCCTCGCCACTACAATAATGCAAGTGAAACGCAACCCAAAGGTGAGACATGAAGTAAGATATAATATGTTATGCAACTGTAAAACTTAACAGTGCAAATTGGCACAAGTGAAGGCTGTCTGAAGCACACGTGCCCAGACAGAAACATAAGGCTACGAGTGATAATATCATGTGTACTAAAGATAAAGCAACACAGCCACACATCACAAAGGCTACGGTGACCAAGCTCGCGTACTCTGATAAGTCAAAACAATAAGGCACAGCAATCACAACCCAAATCAATTTACAACAAGATACAAAAGTTCAAGTCAGAGACTCAACCCATATATGAATGTACTGGAAAGAAATAAGATACACCAGCCTTTGAAATTGAAATCCAACTGGAGTAAGTCGACTCATAAGCAACAACGAAGGTATGTGTACATGAAGGTAACTGGCGCAACTGACATGCAAACTTCATCATACATGATACGGAGACAACATAAGCAAGTGGTACAGCACGTTCAAAAAGACAGAAGATCCCAACGCATTTACCAGTTATAACAAAAATTAGGCAGCAGTTTTGAACAGACATGCCCAAGTCTAAAAATTCCTTCGAATGAACAAAGTCCCCAAATATCAGAGAATCAAAACACTGGTAGCAAGTTCGAGCAAAGCTCAAAAGTACAGCATTATGAAACAGTGTGCAGAGAAATGCTACTAAACCATAACAAAATGCAAGGAACAGCTGCGGATAAAATGTATCACTCAGACACGAGAAGACCAACAATGCAGCTAAATGCAACTGCCTCAAAGAGTACTACCAGAGACTACGAAGAAGACAAGTACATGAAGACTATGCCGAACTACAATGAACCAATCGAACAGACAAATGCAACACCTATCTGAAGATCACTGAGACACGAGAAGACCAACAATGCAGCTAAATGCAACTGCCTCAAAGAGTACTACCAGAGACTACGAAGAAGACAAGTACATGAAGACTATGCCGAACTACAATGAACCAATCGAACAAACAAATGCAGCACCTATCTGAAGATCACTGAGACACGAGAAGACCAACAATGCAGCTAAATGCAACTGCCTCAAAGAGTACTACCAGAGACTACGAAGAAGACATAGACGTGTGGATAACAAGGAAATGTAATTGCAAGAGTAGACTCCACGATACATGCATACACCCATACAATTGAATATATGCACATATACGGAGTCGCACAGAATTTGTCACGCAATTTCAACTCAACAGTTTATGTCAAATAAATTTCGCAAACACAAGTCAATCCCAGGATCAAGTCTCAGTCTACCAATTTTAACTAAATCAAGTGGCCGAAGATGACAAAGGGCCAAAGTCGAACAAAGCACATCGTCAAAGCTCGATTTCGAAAATCAACAAAACCGTGGATAACCCAAAATCGAACCAAACAAGAAAAATGCAGGCAACTACAAAATCAACATCGTACGACGAAATCAAAGGATCGAAGTCAAGTGAACCCGAGGCGACCACGAAAACCAACAGTGCCATAAAACCCAAACAACCAAGGAATCGAATCATATTGCAGTTTAAATCGCATAAAAACAGAGAAACCAACAACATTCAAATGGTTGAGTTGAGTCAGATGTGAGTGATGGACACTCACCTTTGTCGAAACGAAGGCGAGCACGGCCAATCAGAAGGAGATGCGAATGATACTACCGATCGACGAGAGAAAGTGGAGCTATGGCCAGCCGCGATTTCGAATTTCTGAAGCCCTAATTTTTAAGTCGCCACCATTTTTTTCGTCTCCGATTTTTCTTTTGGGTTATACGAACGAATGAGATAGAGAGGGGGTTTCGTGTTTTATGATCGTGGTTTTAACAGAGAAACATCGTGTCTAGGGCATGGGCTGGTATGGGTTATTTGTACGAGAGGTATGGTCATCATTTTTCTCAAGGAATCGGGCCGAAGTAATTAGGGATCGGGCTAGTGAACTTTGAACGGAGGGAAAAAGAATTTGTCTCCGGCTTTATTACTCATCACATCCCTTAAATACAAATGTGGCCCGAGATTTAAATTCATAAAGCCCATATAAACACTTGATAATATAATACAAAGAATTTCAAACCATATGGACCAACATTCAAAGCCCAAATTATTTTCTTAACCAATTGTTTAAAAGAATTCAAACTGGATTAAAACTCAATTTAACAATTTACAATTTTATTAAATGATTTTAACCCGAATAAATCTCAATTGCAATCAAACAATTTTCACATTTCAAATCCAATTCGAATTCCACTAACAATTATCAACTGAATTAAATCGTCATTTTGACAATAATTGAAATTACAAAATCCCGGTTGTTACAGACTCCCCTCCTTATAGAAATTGCGTCCCCGCAATTTCCATAACAAAGGTCATAAACACTATTATTCTTCTAACATAAACTGGTTAAGCTAGAAGAATAAAAGCCGCAAATTCGAATGCCACAGAGATCTTTTATCTTTATAAAAGAAATTTACAAATTCTCAACAAAATGTAATTATCAATAGATAATCAGATGACTACTAAACAGAATAAATGCAATCATCAGGAACATTCAATTATCAACAAGGATGATTAAAATTCAGAGAATCACAAAGCAACACTATCTAATCATCGATACGATAATTAGAAAAACAACAAAATATAATTATCACAAGGATAATTATGAAACACAAATCACAAATCGCAACTGCAAATATCTAGTTATTTAACAATTAACTAGAAGCCACAAATACTATAATCAACAGATTCTAACTACCAATAAAGATAAGTGGGAAATAGCGATTCTATACAGTCAACGTAATCTAGAATCAATACGAAACTAGAAAATCTCATATTAATAAAATCAGCATCCATCTAATTATCCAAACGATAGCCAGAAAACAAACCAAATATCTAATTATCTCAAACGATAATCAGAAAACAATCAATTATCTAATTATCTCAAACGATAATCAGAAAACAAATCAGCACATATCCAATTACCACAACCGGTAATTTAAAATTTCAAATTAACAAATATTCAATTATCAAAAGCGATAATCAAATTCAAATCAACAATTGTTCGATTATCACAACGATAATCAAATTTCAAATCAACAAATATTTAATTATCCCAAACGATAATTAAATCTAAAATCAGCAAATATTTAATTATCTCAAGCGATAATTAAATCTCAAATCAACAAATATTTAATTATCCCAAACGATAATTAAATCTAAAATCAACAAATATTTAATTATCTCCAGCGATAATTAAATCTCAAATCAATAAATATTTAATTATCCCAAACGATAATTAAATCTAAAATCAACAAGTGTTTAATTATCTAACAGCGATAATTAAATTTCAAATCAGCAATTATTTAATTATCAAAAGCGATAATTAACTCTCAAATCAGCAAATATTTAATTATCAAAAGCGATAATTAAATCTCAAAGCAACAAATATTTAATTATCTAAAGCGATAATTAAATTTGAAATCAGCAAATATTTAATTATCTAAAGCGATAATTAAATCTCAAAGCAACAAATATTTAATTATCTAAAGCGATAATTAAATTCGAAATCAGCAAATATTTAATTATCTAAAGCGATAATTAAATCTGAAAGCAACAAATATTTAATTATCTAAAGCGATAATTAAATTCGAAATCAGCAAATATTTAATTATCTAAAGCGATAATTAAATCTCAAAGTAACAAATATTTAATTATCTAAAGCGATAATTAAATTCGAAATCAGCAAATATTTAATTATCTAAAGCGATAATTAAATCTCAAAGCAACAAATATTTAATTATCTAAAGCGATAATTAAATTCGAAATCAGCAAATATTTAATTATCTAAAGCGATAATTAAATCTCAAAGCAACAAATATTTAATTATCTAAAGCGATAATTAAAAGCAACAAATATCCGATTATCAAAAACGATAATCAGAACTCATATCAACAAATATCTAATTATCACAAGCGATAATTAGAAACAACAAATATCTGATTATCAAAAACGATAATCAGAACTCATATCAACAAATATTTAATTACCGATACGATAATTAAATCTCATAACATCAGATATCTAATTACCTGCAGATAATTAGAAACAACAAATATCTAGAAATCAATTAAGAAGACTAGAAAATCAACATAAAAGCTTGGATCGATCCCATCAGATGGCGAGTTTTTAATTTGCCGCACGTGCATCTCAGAGTGGCCGAAGCCTACCAAGTACTCAACATAATTTTGGCGCCCATCAGATTGACCCGGAGGTCCGTAGAGTGACCCGAAGGTCTAGTACTGGTATTTGACCCGAAGGTCCGCAGAGTGGCCCGAAAGCCCAACAAATGACCCGAAGGTCCAACAAATGACCCGAAGGTCCTCATAGTGGCTCGAAAGCACACAAAATCATCAAATATTTCAATTAACGAGTCCGGAATTAACCGAAATAGCAAACGCACATGTCCCATACCACGTGTTTTACTAAATCGTTTGATTCTCTTCATCGTTTCCTTGAAAGTGCAAAATTGTGTATTTTGTAAAAATACATTTCACATTCTCAAACGGACAAGTCCGGAATTAAGCGAATCAGTAAAAGAAAGGGTTCATAGTCCTCGATTTTGCTGAAACGTTTAAATCGCTTCCTCATTCTTTTGAAAGCACGAACTGTTAAAATTTCTGAAAACAATTTTATTTATTTTGTAAAAATAACAATTCACATCCTCAACTGGACAAGTCCGGAGTTAAGCGAAACAGTAAAAGAAAGGGGTCATAATCCTCGATTTTGCTGAATCGTTTAAGTCACTTGAAGAAGAAATTCCTATACTGCTCTGCAAACTGGAGAAAATATTTCCTCCGGGTTTCTTTAATGTAATGGAGCATTTACCTGTTCATCTTCCATATGAAGCACGTCTTCGAGGTCCTGTGCAATATGGATGGATGTATCCATTCGAAAGGTATGTTACTATATTGAGTATGTAAATGTTGATTTAAGTATAAATATAGTAGTTAATACTTAACCCAAATATTTTTTATTAGGTACTTAAATCATTTAAAGAAAAGTGAGACAAAAAGCTCGAGTTGAAGGTTCTATTTGCAATCATATATCGAAGAAGAAGCTTCTTTCTTTTTCTCTCATTATTTTAAAGACCATGTGAACTTATCATTTGTAAGTGTTCCGCGTAATGACGATCAGGCCGTTGAATAAGATTCTTCTTCTGAATCATTATTATCTATTTTTAAACAACATGGCCGACATGCTGGAAAATGTGAGGAAGTATGGCTAGATGATAAAGAATACCATGTAGCACACACATATATTCTTCTTAATTGTCCTGAAGTTGCACCATTTGTTAGGTAATTAGCACATTCCAAGTTTTGTTAAATTTAATACTACACGTGTGAATAAATAATAATGTAATATATCATGTTTGTGTTTGCAGTATTTATGAATCACAAAATCCAGGCGGTGATTTAAGCAAAGATTTCACTACTTGGTTTTCGAAATACGTTTCTGATCCCATAAATAATGTGCTCGATAAAGGACTGAAACATTTGGCGTTTGGACCGAAAAGAAAAGTTAATACGTATCCAATATTTTTTGTTAATGGATATAAATTCAACACCAAAGAATACGGTGCTGAAAAATTAACAAACAATACTGGTGTATTTGTTAAAGGCAGTGATGACCCTAATAATCATATAAATGATTTTTATGGCATGTTAACTCAGATATTGCAGTTGACATATTTTACAAGACCCGTGGAGGATGTTTATTTGTTTAGATGCAACTGGTTCAGCAATGGTCCAGGTTCTGGTATTAACGTGCATCCACAATATAATCTTATAGAAATTAAACATACCTCGCGTTATCAAAAGTACGACCCATTTATACTAGCCAAACAAGCCCTACAAGCTTATTATGCCCCTTATCCATCTCTAAAAAGAGATAAAGCAGATTGGTCTGCGGTTTTTAAAACCAAAGCAAGATTTACGTTCGATGGACAAAATATTCCAGACGAACAAGCCTATCAAGCAGATCTGGAGGAAAATGCTGAAATAGCAATTACAGACGATCAAACTGATTTTGGACCTTTAAATGATGAGACAAATGTATTAGTCAAAGCATTTGAGAGTGTAGAGGAAAACGACATAGAGCACGAAACCGAGTCTGAATCAGAAAACGATGAGGACGACTGAGTAATATCCGGTAATTTTTAAAAGTAGTCACATTACATTGATCTCTGATTAATAATGCATTTATCCAATTTATACAATTTTAATGACAATAAGTGTATTACATTTTTTAATGGTTCATCATATCATGATTATTATGAATTGTATATGTATGTATATATGGCAGGTATATATTTTATGTCTGGTTCTGGTTCTGGGTCTCGGCGACGTGGCTCTTCACGTCATATTGGAGAGGGTAGTGGTGAGCAACCAGCTCGGCCACTTGTTTACTTGCAGCCTAAGGCTGATGAGACGTAAGTATCATAATTAGCAAGCATAACATTTTAATTTTTTAATTGTACATGATATATCTATAATTGTCTAAAGTTCAATTTTATATTTAACGCAGTGGATTTGAGTTGGAGCCATCCAAAGTTGTTCTGAATATTTCGAAGCAGGCGTACATGGCTAGGATGACCGATTGCTGGCCCAAGTGGGGCAAGATCCCCGACGACGTGAGAGAGACGATTTGGCAAGATTTTCTGGTAAGTTTATACCGCTTTACAAGATGATTAATTAAATACAAATAAATAATTAGTAATATTTTCTCATTGTATAGGGCGCCATAGATTTGCAAGAGCCTGACGTCAATTTAGTTCAGCGACACTGGAACTCCAGGATCGCGAAGAACTATAGGGAGACTATGTCGGAGACTAAAAAAGTAGGAAAGAAGCCCAAGTGGATGAGCGCGACTGTATGGGAGAAGTGGGTTGAGTGGTGGAACTCTGAGGAGTTCAAGGTAAATCTACAATAAATCTCAGCAATTTTTTACCGTTTAATAAATAATTAATCATTGTAAACACTACACCAAAACAGGTGATTCCCAACGAGTATAACTGTCGCAAACAGTTTCAGCAACGCTTATTAGCGTCGCTGTATGGGCGTCGCAATTTATTGCCAACGCTTATAAGCGTTGGGGAGTTTAGTTTCCCAACGCTAATAAGCGTTGGAAGGTTGTATTCGCCAACGCTTATAAACGTTGGTGTATATTATTTAGCAACGCTTATAAACGTTGGCAAATTAACCATCCAACATTGTTTAATTTTCTATGCTGACGCTTATAAGCGTTGGTAAATTTTAATTGCCAACGCTTATAACGCTGAAATATTTTCATTCTCAATATAGTCAATTATTTTAACATTAATAAACAATTAATAACTAACATGATATGCATTATTATACTACATTCAATAGGAACCCAAAATTTACAATATTCATGATCAAATAACAACATAAATTTCATAGTCAACTACTTCATAACAAGTACAATACATAATTAAGTTGGTTAATTCAATACATAATCAACTACTTCATAACAATGTCAAATTGGAATTGATGGCATTATTAACTTGATTAGCTACTTGCCTTTCTATCTTTAGGTTGTCATAATCAACTACTTCATAACTTGATTAGCTACTTGACTTCATAACAAGTCCAGCTTCTCTTTCTTTCCGAAGCCTTGGAACCTCGTGTGCTTCAGCATCAAGAAGAAAGAAATTGCCTGTTACAACGAAAATATACCGAACTTGATTAGTATATCCATTTATTTTTCTCTTACCTAATTCTGATTGCTTTCCAAGCTGATTTCAATGAGAACACACCATTGTTTGGGATCAATTTCCGTTTCTCTTTATTCCGGTTATCATGTATTTTAATCTGTTGAATTATGTTGCATATAATTCTAAGAATATCTCACTGCATTCAAGTTCCACTCTCCATTGTTTATGATACTCCTGACTGCTTGATTTTGGGAATGGAATAATGCTATATAAGGAAACTCCAACATATTAGTCATTGATTTACCCTTTAGCCAAGGGACGAACCAGGATTAGTATGTCTGCCATTTACTATTTCTATGCTAATGAGATGCTTGCTGTTTTTCTAGTTCTCCTCAAGAGCTTCTATGTGAATGAAGCATTATTATCCAAGTTAATGTAAAATGAATGTTCCATGTTCTCCAGTTTCCTTAAACTTAGACATCTTCATTTTTTTTGTTTACGCGCCATTGACCAACTGATTTATGATGTCTAACTTTCCAAGAAGTTGGCACATAATTGATCAATTTTATGTAGGATTACTTTGGGTATTAAATAGATTCGCATCCAATACTGAATAATTGGATATATTTTATTTTTTAATTAGCTCTAGTCTCCTACATTCAGTGAACAACCTTACTTCCATCAACTCAACCAAGTTTAAAAACGCAAGTTCACAAAACCCCAGCATTCAGTGAACGGTTGAACTATGTGTTCACTAATGCACTCTAAACCACGTGCGTTAATTATTAGCTTCTAGATACGCTCAAGTAAAAAGGTTTTCACATTTGAAAACAAGATTACTGACCAATTATTATATTCAGCGTAATAACATACAACTATCACTAAGTACAGTGAACTAACTACTTTACATACGCAATTGATGAATTGGTTAGACTAAAGCATCTACCAACCAAACTCTTATTCTGGAGAAAAAACACATCAACAATTCTTGTCCACTTCTACCAGCATACCAAAGCAGCCAATTCCATCTACTTTCAACCGTGATAAAATAATTAAAGGAATTCAAGCTAACCTTTCCAACTTGTTTAGAATATCAAAATTAGAAGATTTCAATATAGCAATCGTGCTCATGTACAATTCATGTTTTCCTAAACACTGAAACTTCAAACCCATATTTACCCAAGTAAATAAATCAAAAGAAGTTTTACCTGCACTCGTCTTTAATCTTAGAGAAGTTTTACTCTGAATTGTCCACAACGTATTCCTAATATTACTAAGAAGCATAATTTGTTTCCAACATTTCCTTGAGATCTGGCCTTCACCCTTCCATATTTAATGATCCATTGATTCACTGCTCTGACAATGGAGACTTCGATTCCCATTCGTATGTACTGTCACTTTCATCAAGAAGAAAGAAATTGCCTGTTACAAAAAAAATGAAGAGGTCTAAGTTTAAGGAAACTGGAGAACATGGAACATTCATTTTACATTAACTTGGATAATAATGCTTCATTCACATAGAAGCTCTTGAGGAGAACTAGAAAAACAGCAAGCATCTCATTAGCATAGAAATAGTAAATAACAGACATACTAATCCTGGTTCGTCCCTTGGCTAAAGGGTAAATCAATGACTAATATGTTGGAGTTTCCTTATATAGCATTATTCCATTCCCAAAATCAAGCAGTCAGGAGTATCATAAACAATGGAGAGTGGAACTTGAATGTAGTGGGATATTCTTAGAATTATATGCAACATAATTCAACAGATTAAAATACATGATAACCGGAATAAAGAGAAACGAAAATGGATCCCAAACAATGGTGTGTTCTCATTGAAATCAGCTTGGAAAGCAATCAAAAAGCCATTTTCTTGGAAAATATACCGAACTTGCCACTCGGCTTCCATACAAGCCTAATGTAGGCACAAAAGTGGATATAGACATATAGTAAAGCCTTGCTCCGACGACATATAAAACAAGCGTGTTGTTATTCCAATTCTCAATAGATTTTCAGAGCATTTCTTCACTAACATATGCTCATGATTCTCCTATAACCTTTCGCGAAGCTATAAATTTGAGAGTATGATTATTACCAGTTTTTGCAGTGGGATTGCAAGATACGATAGCCTGCTCTGCCTCAACAACTGAAATCTCCTATTATGGACTAGCCGCAATCTCAGAAGAAGCAACTGCCACCGCGGGCATCACCTCATCGATTACTTGTGGTTGCGCTGCGCCAGTGGCTGGCTCGGTACTGAAACCTCCGCGTCTGCTTCGAGATAGACCTCCCATCTGACGCGTACGAACAGGAAGTCGCGAAGGTCATCTGCTGGTCGGAAGTGTGGTTTTTTTCTATTACTTTCTGAAATCACAATGTTACCAAAAAAAATCAATTACAATGAACGTCAGAGAGTGGAAATGATTTGGGGAAAATGCGGCCAGGGATAAGCGTGGCTAGGGTTAAGCGTGATATGTTATTCAATTACAATTTTGCCCTAGTATATTTCAATTAACTCCAATTAAACCAAGGCTTACAACGAAAATAAGTGTCGCCGTATTTAAAAGTGTAAATTTTTATTTTCAGTAACACTTATATTGGATAGCGACACTTATTAGCGAGACTAAAATGCAACCCATATAAGTATCGCCAAATGAAAAAAAAAAGTGTTGCCAAATGACTGTTTTGGTGTAGTGAAATTTGCAGGAGGAGTCAGCTAGGAACTCGGCAAACAGGAGCAGGAATCCTGTATCACACCGTGGAGGCTCCAAATCTTTTCAGCATCACCGCGAAGATTTGGTAAATTTATCTATTATCACATTTGTATATTGATCAGTTCAGTAATTAGTTATGTACAGTTAAATTATCCAAATTATCAATTGCAGGAACGTGCTCGTGGAGGCTCTGTTGGCTTAGTGGACGTGTTTGCTCACACCCACGCGTCTAGGCAAGTAGATGAGGCTGGCAATATCATATATCAGTGGGGTGATCAAGATAGGGCAACCGAGGCATATGTATGCATTTTTAAATTTCTAATACTTACACCGATAAGTTTATTAATTTCTAGCTATGCAAAATAATTACATGCTACTATTTTTCAACTGATTTTTTTTTCATTATAGTCGAGGTTGCAGGAGGCACAGGCTAATGCGCTTCAGTAGTCAGGTCGTGATGCGCTGACACAGGAGGAGCAGGATAACATTTTTACCGCTGTTATGGATCCGGTGCAACGGAGTAGACGTTTTGGCTTCGAGAACCTAACGGTAATTAATCCTTTTACATATTTACAAAAAATCAGCGTTTAGATATATAATGTTATAATATTTTATATGTTGAGACAACCATTTTGCTATTATTTCTATTTGCATGCTCGACAGGCTCGACAAGCTCAAAAAGACCAAGACAAAGAAGAAATCAAGGAGCTTAGAGCTATGGTTGAGCAGCTACGGGAGGAGAATCGTCTACGAGCCATCCAGGTGGAGCAGTTGGATCAAAATCTTGCGCAATATTTGCAGAATCATGGTACCCTTCCTTCGTCGTCTGGTGCTTCGGGAGGCGACGAGGATCCTTGAGGAGGTATGTTTTTAAGTATTTGTGTTTGAACAATGTATATATTGACTTGGAGATGTTTTGATGTTGATGGTGATGTTGTATATATTGGTACAGAGTGGGTGAGAAATATTTTGATGGCATGTACATGGTTTATTGACATTTGTTGATGGTATGTACGTTGATGGTATATTTTGTGATGTTTGATCGGTTTGGTTTGTTTATATTGGTGTTTTATTGATTTATGTGTGTTGTTTGTATTGATATTGATATATATGTGTGGAATTGATTGGAAATGGAATGAAAATTGAATGGATTGAAAATGGTGTGGGTGGAAGGTAAATAGGCCTGCTGTTCTACAGCAAAATAAACCCAGTATTTCCAACGGCTTCCAACGGCTAATTGGCCATTTTATTGTAACGGTTTCTAACGGATTCCAACGGCTCCAAGCCGTTAGCGGCCGTTGGAAATTCTGTTGGATCCGTTGGAAAGCATTGGAAGGCGTGAGATTTATTCCAACGGCTATTCCAACGGCTTCCAACGGCCGCCAACGGCTAGGAGCCGTTGGAATAGCCGTATTATCTTGTAGTGTAGATATTAAACCCTAGTTATAGAAATGATAACAATAGTAGCTTCAAAGAATATCTTAAAAAAGTACAATCTCATTAATTTAGTTAAGGAAAATCTTGATTCTAAATTAGGAATAATAATAGAATCCTGAATACCTTTATAATTAATATATTGTGCTAATAATTTTTTTTGATGTGTTATTCTCAATAGAAAATTAGTTAGACTATAAAATGTTATTATTATTTTTTGGAAAAGGTACTTTATTAAAATTAAATAAATTTATATACTTCCATAATATACCTCATCAAAACCTTGCAACCTCCCAACTTAGATGGGTGCCTTGCAAGGGAAAAAAGTACATATTATTTCTATATATTGACTTATATCCACTGTATAGTGGATTCTCAATATTTGATAGGCAGTCTATCCTATTTTATATGTATTGATGATTTTATTGAGAATGAGAGATATATTCAAGCAATACTTCGTGCTAGCCTGATTATACTTGGTGGTATCTTATCTATTGATATTTCTGGATATATATAATTCACCCATTTGTGTTGATTCAGTTATTCTTGATTTGATGTTTTCTTTATGGAGAATGACACCTTTTGATATCAGTGTGGACTGTTTCATATGCATTTGAGTTATTTGGGTGATGTGATGCCTTGATGATTATTTATAGCATTGTATATATTTTAGGCATATATTACCATATTTATATGCATCCTTTGATATGTCATCTTATGATTTGATTATCAATGTTAATGTTATTATATTAGTGTTCCGTGTTTATATTGTGTAATGTTATTATATACCCTTGGTTAGACATAGTCTGACCCGTGTATTATTTTATAATACTCGGGTTGGTCCAAGACATTTCAAGTGCATGGATGACATGACCAGCATTTACTTTATTGGGCTTAGAGGAGACATATATTAGGATGTTATATTATATTTATATGACATTGATCCGCTGTATATTTTGACACTGAGATGTATATTGATTATTATTCATATTACATTAAGATAGTTGACATTTGAGTCGAGTTGTATACTTATTTAATTATTGTATCATATATTATATGTTGTCGCTGTGATTCTGACTCTATGATCTCTGTAGGCTACCGTATATTATGTATTGTTCTGTTCTGGAGGCACACATATTTATTACTTTGTAACGATATTGTGCACGTATAGGTGGGTTATTTATTGAATGTTTTAATACGTACCACTGTTAGTCCAGGGGAATATTCATGTGTGTACCACATATAGCATCATTCTCCATATTATCTGGCAGCATTACTCTGTAATACTCTTGGATAGTATGGATATAGAGGCAGGTGTTTACAGCTCAAGCAAATAAAGCGAATTGTTAAATTAACAATGTTATATTTACAAGCTTTTATGATCTGTAAATGGTTTTCTAACTCCTTCTAAAAAGGAAAGACAAAACTTATATATTCTATATCAAGAGTTTCACTAGCTCATGATTTTAAAGGTTTCGTACTATTAATTTTTCATTAAATGCTTACATTTCAAATTAATGGTCTACGTTGGACCGTTTTTAATTTAAATAAATTTGAATCCACAAATTATATGGTTTTACATTTGTTTCAAATCAAATTATATGATAGATTCATATCGATCGAGACCCATGGTCATTAACTATAACTTGTGTCACATTTAATAATAAAATATATCAATTTGAACTTTATTCTGCACCATATTTGATTCATTATTACGTTCCATATATAAAATGCAGTAATTTAAATTAATTCAAAGACACACAATTATGGTGCCTAAATTTGCATATATAAAATATTTAAATATATATATTCTTTATTGTCATATATCTATTAGAAAATTTCACTATAACCTTAATGATTGTTTTATCGTAAACTTATAGTATTAGTAAATATATTTTTGCACCATAGCGTATCAAAATTTATGTTGCTATGATTAACGTATACCATTAACCAAAGCAATTTCTTAAAACCCGGTACGTTTTCAACAATATCAATGATACGAAGTCATTGTCAAAATCGAAAAAAAAAATTCTACCAAGATAACAGAAGGGAGAAGTGGAACGTACCCTAGTATTACTTTAATATACTTCTTACAATTCTAGTGATATGAATACCTCAGATTCAATTTAAATTTGCACAAAATTCTTGATTTTCTTTTCATTCACTAATCATCATAACATTCTAATCATTGTTTCAAAACCCAAATATCTTAGTCCTCATAGTCCTCATAAAAGATGGATTTAATATCGCTTTAAAATTATTCAGAAAATTGATTGGTAGGGATGTTGGAATAACGCGCAAAAGAGAAATGATGGAGATTGGGTTGTGGATGAGGCTACTGTTTTGAAGGCAAAATTCGGCATGACTATACAACCAGCCTTCAAACTTGTACACTAAAGGTTGATTGATTTGAAGATTTGTAGAAGTAACTGCGTAGAAGTTTTAAAAATATTCGAAAGATGTATTTAACTTTAAAGAAATTGTAGAGAGATGGGACGAAGAAGATAATTTCCGTTTATTGTAAATATCGTATTCCTTTTTAATGAAGAGAAAAACAAGAGAGAATAAAAATCAAGGTATTTTTTTTTGAGCCCACGAATTCTAATAAATAAATATTTTATAAATAAAAATGTTTTTCATTAATAAATAAAGAATGTAAAATGGCAAGCAATGAAAAAACTTTGATTTTGTTGTAATTCTCCAACAGAACCTAAACTGAGTTACGTTGAAATCTTAAAAAGCATCGGTATGTGTGTTTGCATATGTAACAATACCTTGTACTGGTTTTTTCTTCAAATCGTAAAAAGAATGATATACAAAAATAAAATTAAAAAAGGGATGAAACCAAATAAGTGAGTCCTGCACGTCAAAAACGTGCAGCTACTTGCAAGTAGTGCTGGATTGGTCATGTCCACGTACGGTGGTGTTTTTTTGGTTGAAAGTCACTTATATTTTGTTGTCATCTCAAATGTGCATTACAGTTATGAATTAGTTAATTATTCATTCTGACACAAAAAAGTAGAAGGAAAAAGTAAAAAAATAAATAATAAAAAAACATGCCTACTTAATCAGTAGAAGAAAGTAATGCAAATATGGAATAGAGAATGATTGGTAGAATAAGTTACAACCGTGCATAAATGAAAATGATCTTTGAGTCAAAGAGAATATAAAAACAAGGCATGATTTAATTGACGGAGATATTAAGACAAAAATGGGATTTCATTTTTGGTGCAATCGGAAGTTAAAGAGTTTGTATTGTGGACTTGAACTACATAAATCTAAAATCTACGACTCTAATGTAATACATAAGCCTAGTCAACGACAGGGATCACTTTCACGGACAAGTTTTGAAGAGCATAAGGTCCGAAATTGAGTCTCAGCGTTGCGTACCATCCACAGAAGGATGAACAAAGCGACAAGGTGAACATGATCTTGTAGGATTTATTGAAAGCAAGCATTGTTGATGTTGGAGGAGTTATACACACATGCAAAATCGTACACCTCATATTCCCTAATTTCAACCGAAATAACAAAATGAAGTGACAAGAAGGTCTAAATTATAATTATTTAAGGACAGTTTAGCTAAAGTTTCTATTAAGTTTTAAAATACACCAAACATTCTTGCCAAAAAAGTAGGTAAATTAGATCTTAAGATTAAATTACTGAATATTTGGATAGATTTATACAATTATATCCAAAAATTGTAAACATTTCCGCAATTATTCACTGAAAAATTACAGAAATTTGTGCAATTATTCATCAAAAAATTGCAGAAATTTCCGAAATTATTTACTGAATATTTGCAGAAATTTAAGCAATTTTTGAATATAATTGCATAAATGTCTTCAATTATTCAATAACGTAATTCTAGAGACCTAATTTACAATCGAATTTTTAAGCTCAAGAAAAAAGTTGGAAAAAAATTTAGTTTCGGAGACAAGAAGTTTTCTTTTTATGCTAAATGATACTTTTTAGTGTAAATCACAGAATGATAGTTGTAACTATAATTTTCTGTTTACACTAAAAAATATCCTTCAGACTAAAAAATAAACCTATTGTACTTGAGAATAAATTTTTTTACAACTTCTTCCATGTGCCTATTTTCCTGTTTACAATCTTTATTTGAGGAGGAGTTTTCATGTATTAAGTTTGATTTTAGGGATCTCAGCTAAATATTTACAACATGCGGTTGAAATCAAAAAATATTTGAGGTGTAGCAAAAATGAACAATGAGTTATGACCGATCATTAATTCATTTGATGCATTTCAAAATCTTTTTGATTTCCACTACATGCTGAATTAAATAATACACATCATCTCTATTGATTTCAGAAAATAGAATGGTATTTTATTTAATTAATTCAAAACATGTGTCTAAAAGCACTGTAGGTGTAGCTGATCCTTTACATATACATATACATTTATACACACGGGTGTGTGTATATGTGTGTGAGGGGGTTGAAAATAATTTATTCACTGCATATATGTGTATATTTTTATTTATTTACTGCACAAAACGTAATAGCATGTGCCAATAGCTAAAAGTCATACTGGTAAACACTAATTAATTTGTTTTATTCTCACAACCATGCTACAAATTCAGATAGCTGGGAAGGATTATACATGTGACATCCACGTGTGCTTTTTCAGATGATATGTACAATATTTGTTGAGTTATGGTAATTGGTAACAAGGAATCGCTGTCAAGTCCCTGGAATTGAAAGATGATGTAAGAAAAGTCCCTCCCGAATAAGTTATGAAAATTAGGTCCATATTTTTAGATTTTGGCTAATTTATACCGCTTTTGCCCCTGAAAAGAATGCTAAGTTGATTTTCTAAAAGAGGATAGTTTGGTAAAAAATAACAAAATAGGGACCAAATTTACATGTGTTTATGAGCAGGGACTTTTTGTGCATGAGCTTTGAAAATATGGATCTTTGGTCCAAAACCCCGTTTGGTAATCTCTAGCTGTCTTAAACAACTGTTCGTGTGTTAAACAGTCTGCTGCGCTGAACCCTTTGTCAAATGGTACAATAATGATAATCCGGCTTTTTAGCATAAACTAATTTTACTATTACCAAGTCGTGGATAATTAACAATAAATAAACATTGATATATCGTTATAATTGGTATTATAACAATAATTACTGTTATTAATGGTATATTTAATGGTAACACAATGTCAAAATGAATAACAATGGAAAATCCATCCTTTATAGTAGTTATTATTGTCTCGTCTGTTTTGCATCTACGGTGGTTATTATACTTTATTCGATGTACTGCGAGATATACGACATGTTCTGTAAATGATTTATTTACCTTGCATCTTTGACAATCGTTCTACATTGGTTGGGCATCATTACAGTGCATTTTAAAGATATATTAAATGTCGAAGGTGTAGGACGGTCGTCACAGAAATTAGAACATAGAACGTAAACTAATTTTATTATTACCAAATCTAGTATAATAAATAATAAACAAACATTTTATATCTCTACCATTAATAAAGAAAATTAAATGAAGTTGATTTTCACGATGTCTTTTTGAAATTCTAAAAATACCTCCATCTATCAACGGAATCTCACTATCGATTTGCAACCTTCAGCACCATTCCATTTCCGACTACCCATCAACAGAATTTTACTGCTAGTTCGCCAACGATACCACCCACAAAACAAGTTGAAATAAAAGTGTTGCAACTATCAAAAATTTTGCACTTACAACACACGTTCGTTCGTTCGTTTTTTTATTAAATAAAAAGTAAATACCTCTAAATATTAGATGCATGTGTATGCGTTTTATACTAGTCATTATAATTGGAATGGTAATGATAATTTACTACTATCAATGGTACATTTAGGATGCACGTTGTTGTCGCATGAAAAAGGCATAGGAAAAGAGCACGGAAAAGAGACACGAAAGGAGAATGGTAAATGAATGGGAAATGCACTTTTTTTGATACAAGAGGAACATTTGAAAGGATTATTTTGACCGTTTTATTATAAATAACTATTTTTGTTATTGCTTATTTTGTTTAATTATTTGTAAATAATATAGCTAAATGAATTAACATTTTTAATAAACTATAAAATGCTAGAAAAATGAAACAAAAAAGACGATTTGTATTACATACTAATAGTTCGGAATACAAATAAATACTACGCCAGTCTGCCAAAGTTTCCTACTAGGTATAGAACAAGTCGTCTAAGCATCTCGGACTTGTCCATCAATAAACGGACAGCTTAAGTCTGTCTACCTATCAGCCAAAATATTACAATTTAATTAATTAATTAGTTTATTTATTTTTGTAAATTATTAATACATATTATTCATAAAAAACAAATAATTAACTAAATATAAATCAAATTTATTTTAAAATATACATTTCAAATAGGGGGAATTAATTTAAAGGACAAAAATTTGTATATTTTTTGTCTCAAGGACACAACCTCAATATTTTTACCATAAGGACAAACATTCTTCTAAAAATTATTCATAAGGACAAATATTTTCCAAAATTATTCATAAGGACAACAAAACTGCTACCAAGCTAAAAACTGATACCTAAAAACTGCTACCGATAACTACGAACTAATACTATCAATGACTAAAAACTGATACCTAAAGAAAGTTGTCTTTCAGGATAAAATATTGAAGGTCTGTCCTTGAGGCAAAAACGCTGAAAATTTTTGTCCTTGACAATAATTTCCTGTTTCAAATACTCCGCTTTGATTCTTCGTTCACAGCATACAAACGCATTCTGCTTTCAACCAACTTAATTGTTCAAATCAGTGTTTTGATAACCGGACCCGGCCGCGGTTGAACCGAGGTTAACCGTGAGCCGTCAGCCACCACGGTCGGGAGGAGATTCAAACCTCGCGTATGCTAGAACCGAAGATCCAACCTCTAAACCGCGGATTGAACCGCTCAATTAGACCGCGTCGAACCTTCTTCCTCTGAAAATTCACTCGCAGAAACTCATTTATCCCAAAATTGTAAACCCTAGACGTTAAATTTCAAATCCAATAAACCCTCTACAGGCGCCACAGCTAGCTCCAACTTCAGAAAACTTTGTGCGTTGTCACTGACTGGTAACAAATTTCAAATTTTTAAATAATCATGTGCGTAATTGGATGTTCAGCTTATGATTTGCGTTTTGATGTTGGGTGAATTGAATATGGGCTCGGCGAGTTCTGTGAATAGGGATTTACTTGAGTGGTTGTAAAATGATATGGGCTCAGTGAATTGTGATATAACTGCTTCTATCGGTTCATATTGTACCGTCAATCTGAAATTAAACAAGTGATATTAGTCATATTTGTTTAAAAGAATGCTTATCTCATTCATTTTTTGAACTGTTTGGCTTATTTTCATTCAGTCTGGATGAATTTTTTGTTTGATTATATAAGCTTGTATCTGTGTCTATGATATTATGATATGCACTTTTCTATACGGCTGCTTCTTCTTGGAAAGGAATATAATAGAGGAAGAAAAAAAATGCATGGCTTTAACGATTCGACCGGTCAAACCCTCGGAATCTTGAACCCTGCATCTTCACGGTTCGGTTTTCAAAACTATGGTTCAAATACCCCGTTCACATCCGGCTCAAATGCTCTATTACCGTTTGTAGAGGACAGATACTTATTTTCTCATTGTGAAACCCCGTACTTTTACAGGTTATTCTTCGCTCTTGATTGATTGATTCTTATGCCTATAAAGAATCACCAAAATTTGCAATTTGAATGAAGCAGATGCGCTGAGAGTCGACTGAAACGAGTCTTAACTAAGACACTGTTTGCCAGTTTACTGGAGAAGTAGGTGAAAATTGGGACACTTTCCATACTACTACTTATTTTGTTAAATATACAGTAGCTGCAAATAATCAGTTAGACTTAAATTACTCTTCTTTTACTACTGCTGTTTGATTCTGCATG
The DNA here is from genome assembly GCA_030737815.1 of Allium fistulosum. Lineage (NCBI taxonomy): Eukaryota > Viridiplantae > Streptophyta > Magnoliopsida > Asparagales > Amaryllidaceae > Allium > Allium fistulosum. Next base: position 1,288,384,568 of record CM060904.1, read on the forward strand.
TTAGAACCTAAGTTGTCTTACGTTGTAATCTTAAAAAGCATTGATACTTATCTTCCCATATTTAACAATACCACGTGGTTTTTTCTTCAAATCGGAAAAGCAAAGATTAAAAAAAAAGGATGAATCCAAATGAGTGAGTCTGCACGTCAAATATGTGCAGCTACTTGCAAGCAGTGCTGGATTGGTCATGTCAATATGCGGATGTCTTTTTGTGTAAAAGTCTATTATATTTTGTTCTCATTTGAAACGTCCATTATCCTAGTACCTTTCTTTTATATAAATTTGAATGAATAAGTCTTTTCAACGTAGATTTTTTAGTTGCAGTATCATAGTGTGCAACATGTGCACTTCTTCATTGTTTGTTAAGCCAGTGGATTCAGCGCTAGCTGTATATCATATTTGTTTTGTCGCGTACGGGGAAAAATTGTTTTAAATTTATTTGTGTTATAATACATGAATCTATATCCATTGTCTTCTAAAAGCTTTTCATGGTTTATTGTAATTGAACTATGCCTGAATTTAGCAAGTGTCCAAAAATTGGTTGTTATAACACAGTAAAGGATCATATACTTCCCTACCTGTATGACTTACAAAAACTGGAATGCCAAAGTTAATTAGCTTTCTTTGACTGAAAAAAAACAAAAAAAGGAAAAAAAAAAAGGCCTGTAACATGCTCTTACTTAATCAGTTGAAGAAAATAATGCAAATCTGGGCTAGATAATGATTGGTATAAAAAGCTACGACCATGCATAAACGAAAATGATCTTTGGGTCAAAGAGAATATAAAAACGAAAGCATGGTTTAATTTTTCATAAATGAAAATGATCTTTGGGTCATGCAGATATTTACACAATAATGAGATTTCAGTTTCGGTTGAGCAATCGGAAGTTTGGAGTTTGCATTGTGGACCTGCAAACTCTACAGGAAGCTGCACGTTAAGTAAATAAATCTAAAATCTGTGACTCCAATGTATTACATTTTTTACAAAAATGTCTGATTGTATATTAATTCAGGATAACTGAAAATGCCAAAAGGCAAAGAAGTATTTAGACACAAACTGATTATACAACATGGACATAAAACATTTCATTCCAGTACAGACTACAATGATTGCGGCATCATTGGTTACATTACATTAATTGCATGTTACAGATGGACAAACCAAGAGGTGAACAAGATGTTGCATGATCCATTGAGAGGCAGCATTCTTATTTTGGAAAAACTTGTGTGTGTATGTATGTATTTGTGTGCCTATACATGTGTACATATATATGTATAAAGCATTTGAGATGTTGATTATATTGCACGGAATATATGATACTATAGATTTTTATTTATTTATTACACAGAAAGTAATCAAAATAGCGAATATGGTGGGCAGTAGCACATGCAAAGACAGGTGGCTTGGAGTGCAGGCGGCGACGACGACTTCGACGACATTGGCGACTTCGATGGTGAAGCGCAAGTGAGCAACGATGTAATGAAAGTGAAGGTGATAGGCGGTGGTGAAGTTGACGGCGATAACTCATGGTGTTGAAATGAACTCTGGAAAATTAATGTCATATTAACTTAGCATTATATAGGTGTAAAGTTTTATTAATTTAACATTTTTTCAACGGAGAAAACAATTCTAATTTAGTCCGTGTAGTGTAGTTAATTCGATACTAACTAATTTAGAATTTCTCTTATATAATATATTAATTTAATCAAGAAATTATTGTTAAGGACAAAATTTCTCAGCATTTTAGACTCAAGGACAAACCTTCAATATTTTAGCCTGAAGGACAACATTCTGTAGGTATCAGTTTTTAGTTATTGATAGCAGTTTTTAGGTATCAGTTTGTAGTTATCGGTAGCAGTTTTTTGGTATCAGTTTTTAGTTCGGTAGCAGTTTTGGAAGAATGTTTGTCCTTGTGAATAATTTTGGAAAAATGTTTGTCCTTATGAATAATTTTTAAAAGAATGTTTGTCCTTGTAGTTAAACTATTGAGGTCGTGTCCTTGAGGCTAAAAATATATAAATTTTTGTCCTTTAAATTAATTCTCTCTTAATTTAATTTAGTATTCTGTTTTATCTAAGGCGTACTCTTTTGATATAGGATTTTGTTGTCTTTTAAATAAAAATGGTAAACTTATGGGTTTCGAACTAAAATCGGTTTCACGTTTACAAGGCTAGTTAATTTGTTTGATTTGCACAAACCTACGTGATAAAGTTATGGCACAAACTTATGTGATGAAGTTATGGATCTGAACCATGGTACAAATTCAGAAAGCCGTGAAGGGTTATACATATGTGACATCCACGTGTGATTTTACAAATGATACTTACAACATTTGTTGAGTTATGGCAATCGATCATCTCTAGCTCTCAAACAACTGATTTTTAACTTGAATTCTACTTTAGCTATCCTTCCCTTTTTGTGGAAAGGCAAGTTCTGTGTTAACAGTCGACTGCGCCGAATCCTTTGTCAAAGAGTATAATAATGAAAATGGTGATTTTTAGCATGAACTAATTTTACTATAACCAAATCTAGGACAATTAGTAACAAATAAACATTGATCTATCATTATAATTGTTGTATCTACCCTTCATTGTGCATGTATATATTAACTGTTTTCAAATCGTAAAATATAAAAATAAAATAGAATGTGTTAACATTTTGCGCCCTTCATTTTTTTAACTTGAAAATCTACCTTCGTTTTCCTGCAGGTTGCCAACGGCACAGCAAAAATAAAATGATGTTAGTACATTGCATGGTCTCATAACAAATTAAATAGAATATGTGTTAATATATTATAGAGTTACGTATAGGCACTCACGTCCGACGTCTACAAGTATTGTTCCACTGCTACTCTATCATTCGTTGAGAGAAACCGGAATTAAGGTACCCTCGCAATTTTTTGTCTCGTTGTTGAAAACGTGTCCAACGTCCAAATGTGATTAGCTCCGTCCTTAGTTCCATTTGATGAATGCTCAAAGGACGTACATTGACGTCGGACCCATTAACAACAATAGATATAAAAAAACCATTGGTTTATGTTCTCCTTTCCGTCCTTAGATTCAAATACTCCGTTTCTGTTGTCAAACAAATTCTTCGTCGAACCAATTTATCTCTTCAAATGTCATATTCAAATGTCCCGTTTTCGTTCATCCAAAATTTCACATTATGAGATAGGCAGCTTTAAACCTTTATTCCACCTTTTTGTTTACAGATGTTCCTCAGAGTTATAAATCAAGGTTATTTATTGATATTATCAGTCTTCAGTTTACCAATGGTACAGGATACTTGTTTACTATTTAGCGTTCGCTATAAATAAATAGGTATGATAACAATTTCTTTTATGCGTAATGGTAAAAATTATCACAACTACTCTGGCTAATAATATATAATGCATATTTACAAGCAATGCACTGCAATGCAAGGGATATTTCCTTGTAAATTATTGGCTGATAATCACATATATTCAGAAACATGACCAATCGTGTTTTCTTCACTACAGATAAATACAAAAGCAACAGTGATTTTCCAGCTTGCGCCTAACATGTTTGACTTAATTTTATTTCAGTTACCAATCAGTAATCAACTTTCTCCGCATCATCATATATTGTTTGTGTTGATTGTTTTGCCTTTGCTAACGCGCAATACATTTGACTGTCCAATCATCACTTACTCATGATAACATTGCAAGGTTTCCGCTATAAAAGCAGGCACTATCCTTTGCATTATCTCATCATCCTAAGTTTCAGTTTTTATCTTAACCACGTATATTTTCAAAGCAATGGCTCCCAAATGCTATTCTTATATCCTAGCACTATTTCTATTTGTTACACTTACTACAGCTCAGCTATCGTCGACGTTTTATTCCACTTCCTGCCCAAATGCACTCTCTACCATCAAGTCTGCAGTCACTGCTGCAGTCAGTAAAGAGCGTAGAATGGGAGCCTCTCTGCTACGGCTGCACTTTCACGATTGCTTTGTCAATGCAAGTCTCACTTTCCATTCTCTATATACTCTTTTCTTTTATATAAATGAAATGCAATGGTGTAATGTATATGATTCTTATATGATGCAGGGCTGTGATGCATCGGTACTTCTAGATGACAACACAACATTCACAGGAGAAAAAACAGCATTTCCGAACGTTAACTCTTTAAGAGGCTTCGATGTAATAGACACCATCAAGACAAACCTCGAAGCTATTTGCAAGCAAACAGTTTCATGTGCTGATATTCTTACTGTCGCTTCACGAGATTCTGTTGTTGCAGTAAGAGCTTAACTATAATGTTTTTGTTGCTGTTTTCGAATATAGAAAGAAGCTTAACATGGTCATGATATATATACAATGGTGCTTACAACTTCAAATGATATAAATATGCAGTTAGGTGGACCTTCATGGGGTGTGACGTTAGGAAGGAGAGACTCCACAACTGCGAGCCTAAGCCTTGCTAACAGTGACATACCTTCACCATTTTCGTCTTTGAGCACCCTCATTTCTTCTTTCTCCAAAAAGGGTCTCACCGCTTCTGACATGGTTGCTCTTTCAGGTAATTTTGCTAATCTTAATGTATAGCACACGTATATGTGACCTTAGTGTTATTGTAATGTTTTATCCTTGGAAGCATTGTGTGACTAAAATAAATACCTATATATCTAATGTATGCAGGAGCTCATACAATAGGGCAGGCAAAATGCTCACTGTTCAGGACTCACATCTACAACGAGACTAACATAAACGCTACCTTTGCAAAATCACTGCAAGCAAACTGTCCACTGTCAGGAGGGGATGCTAACCTTGCAAACTTTGATGTGTCGACCCCGACCACGTTTGATAACTTCTACTACAAGAATTTGGTGAACAAGATGGGTTTATTGCACTCTGATCAGGAGCTTTTTAATGGTGGATCTGCTGACTCTCAGGTTACCACGTACACTACGAATTCTGCGAAGTTCTTTACTGATTTTGTTTCTGCCATGATAAAGATGGGGAATATTAGTCCGCTTACGGGGACTAGTGGGCAGATAAGGACTAGTTGTAGGAAGGCAAATTAAGGGATGGTCCTTTGAATTTAGGGTATATGGGCTGATCCTTTTGGGGATATACTTTCATCAAGTGTAACTAAACTTACTACTATGTTTTCGTATTTGCATTTTCGGTTGCTTTTGTGTGAGATGATCATATAAAAGTGGAAATAAAGTGGGTTGAAAAGTCAATCCATTCTTCGTATAAGAATCTATGTTTTTCATTTTCTTTACTTTTCCCTTGAAAAAAAATAAAAATTTCTAGTTGAAACCAACTCTTTAGTTTAGACTTTTTAGCTTTTCTGGAACAATAGATTGATTCTTGATATGACTGATTGAATGTTTTAATTTAAAAAATCCAATAGTTAATCAAATTTGTAGAAGAATAGTGAACTCGCGTTTTGTTAAATCACTAGAGCATAGGATCTATATCATCTTTAACTTGCTGATCGTCATGCAACTAGTTTTAAAGAGTAACATACCAGCACCAAGTTATTGAAATTTGTCGAAGATGCACCATCATCACCAAGTTATCTTTTTTTTTTTTTCCTATTTTTTTTTTCATCCATCTGAAACAAATTTTTATAGTACCCCAGTTCATTGACAAATGGAACATAACCGCATCTAATCAGTTAAACGATGTTGAAAACTGATTCTAATTTTCTAACCAAAACTAATATAGAAAACTTGAGCAATCGATTCAATACAGTTTGATTGCGATTTGAGTGTTTGAACCAATGTTTTGAAAACCGGACCGGACCGTTGGTCCAACCGCGGAGAACCTGGACCGCAGACCAGTCCGGTCCGGAGCCTATTCAAGCCGAAAACGACATCCAACCGTCAAGAACCGGCTGAAACCGCCCTAAAACCTCTCAAAACCGCCTGAAAATCGAGTGAACCCTCAGTGAACCAGAGTAAAACATTGCTGAACCGGACCGTTACTGTTCATCCTTCTTCCTCCATCCCCTTTTCCTTATTTTCTTCCCCTGCTCTCCTTTATTTTTGCTTCAGCTTCCTTCAAATCTTCCTTTCCCCTTGAGCATCGGACCGACGGTCCATCCGATCTGACCGCGAGAACCTTCGACCGTCGACCACCACGGTCGATTCCACGGCCGGGTCTTCAAAACATTGGTTTGAACACACCATATCATACCGAACTAGACCACTTGTTAAAATTTTGATTATTTTGATTAAAAGTGAAATTCAAACAAGGATAAATGGCTAAATGCTTACTATTGACTAGAGATTTAGCAAATCTTGAAATTAGTCTAAAGTGAAAGTAAGGTTACTTGTTAATTATTAGGTTTAAAAAACGTAAAATGAGAGAGAAAGCAAGTAAAAAAAACTAAATGTACTACAAGAAACTATAGCATTTCCGATGGCTTAAAACTATCTACAACCGTCGAAGCTGTCCGCGACCGTTGAAAATAACCGTCTGCAACAAGGCTGTCGAAGGAATGTCATTCCGACGGCTTTTCGGTGACTTCGTTGATTTTTTTTCGACGGTTGATGACGACATTTTCGACGGCTTCTGACGGACTGTCGTGTACACATAGTAGGTTATGGGTTTTCCAAAGTATTGTCGACGGCCGTCGTAAATCGCCGAAATACGTGGAAGATAAACCATCGGGAATCGTCGGCAGCCGTCAGAAAGTTTTATCCAACTATCCGTCGGCAGCGATTGGGAATCTGGAGCTTTTTCTTATGTCGGCAGCCTTTCACTTCCACCCATTTCATACATATCAATATATGTGTATATGTATGTATGTATGTGTATATACACACAACTTTACTACTAATAATGAGAGTTCTTTGAACATGATTCAACCGTGTCTTTTTGAAGTTCCAAAAATACCATTCCTTCTGTCTTATTTCGTCCACATCTATTCGCATACGCGAACGCGACTCACCGTTCATCCTCCCCAGAAATCGAACGCCTCCTCCTACTAAATCGCTCGCATCGCTCATCCTCCTCATCTCCAATCTCTAATCGCCAGTGCGATTCACCACTATTCACCGCTATTCTCCTAATACGTCGATCGACGCTGTTGCCCTAGATCAAATCCGCACTACCCATACGCTAACCCTATTCGATTACTCAGTAATCTCAGTATTCCACATCTTTGCATGCTTTCGATTGTGATTTCAGGTACTTTTTTCTTTCTACTTTAATCGGTTCACTCGAATCTTTCACATTCGTTCGCTAATTATCACCTTTTAGTTTCAAAACTCTACTACTTGCCATCAATCACAATTGATTGATATTTTTACTGCTTTTTGCAGCTTCGACCTAATGTTTACCTAACCTCCACCTCTTTTGACACGCGTCGCTTGGATCTGTACTCAATTGTAATATATTTTGTATATGGTTGACTTATTTTGTCACTTTAGATATTATCAAATTATGTATGAGTTATCTGTAAACGTTCATCACTTGAGATTGTATAGCGTTACAATATATTTTATTTCTATCTGCTTTATTTACTGATTTAAGGAATGCGTTGAATTAAATTTTGTTAATGTTTGAATGTTTGTTTAGTAGATAAAAAAATGTATGTATTTTAGACATTTAATTCACAAATAATTGATATTGTTATGATAGTTAAGAAATTTACATGTCCTATTTGCTTACCTGTAGTTCCGACAGGATTAGTCATTTTAAATCATTCAAAATTTTAATGTAAGTTTTTAATTAGTTCAGTTCTTGATGCGGTAGGCTTATGATTGCTGGATTCTGAATTAGTGTTAGAAATGGGAACTACTCATATCACATGGTTGTTATAATACGTAAGTTTTCCTTTTATTTCAATTATTAACATCTCTTTTATTGTTAATAATTGAAAATATGCAATTAATCTGGTACTAATAAAATAAATCATCATACTACTCTGTTTTTTTGATGTATCATGCATACTGGAAAACATAGACACTAGACAATTTGCATGCACTTTTAAGATGTAACTAAGCCCCATTTTACATTGGCTTTGTGTTTTCCTAATCTATCTTTATGTCTTCATGCACACACTGAAGAAAAAAAGCAGAAAATACATTAACTTTTGTGATTAACCAGAAAAACATCCTCTTTAGATTGATGAGGTCGTTGGAAAAAATAAATCCAAATACAAAATCTTAATGTTTGGTAGTTATATGGGTATAATCCTTAAAAAGTTACAGGTTGCGCTGTAATCTGATGGATTGGATTAAATATCATATAAACCTTTATCATATTAATTCGCCAAAAAAGTTACATATTTCAAAACATGTATTGAATATTTTATTTCGTTTATACATGTCATATAATCCTTTTGTCTGTAGTAGTTAGTTTTGTGATCTTACAGTGAGATTATTTATTCTGCTATCTATATGCATAATTCATTCTACTATACATGCATGCATTCAGATTATTGATATTTTTTGTATTTAAGTGTCTGTTCAATCTTTTGAAGGTTAATAACTATTTTGTTAACTAGAACCTATGAATTTTGTGTGTGAATTTGACAAAATTTTGGTGGTGCAACTCGATCAATTTTTTTATATAGTATACATGTGTACTTTTGCCCATATATATTTGTAGATTTTTGCATAGAAAACTCAACTTGCCTATTTGACTTAGTAATTGGAGTGTGAAAATCTTCATCTGTTTATGCAAATTTATGGTGATTCTACAACTGTATAGCCAAAACTTTATTAATGTGTGTACTCACCTGCATGATTATTGTTGGCGATATATTTTTTAGCATCCAATATCGATTTCTATGGTCCTAAGTAATTTACAATTGAGGCTTTTTCTATTATGTAGGGTATAACAGCCTTTTGTGATGACTGCTTATATCTCTGCTAATTGCTTCTATTCAAGCTTAGGTAAATTTACTTAATAACTGAGTTTATATTAATATATTTAGGTGACTTAGTTTTGTTTGTCATTATCCTGAATTTTTTTTATCGTTAGTCAGTCAGTGGATGACAATATTAAACATTTTTAACATTAGTCGGTTTATATTGATAATTTACTACCTTCTACGATTACTTTGGAATAATGATATTATTTCTCCTTTATATGTCCAATGTAAATTTACCATTTTCATACTAATTAAAATTTATTTAAATTGGTACCATTTATATAAGAGTAATGCACTTTGTCATTAAGTTTAATATAAATCAATGATAAAGATTGAAGAATAGTGATGAAAGTTATTAATGAATAAGACAAAACGATGTGTAGTATATAGTTTTAAATCCAAATGTAATTATATTTTTCAAGTTTGTCTATTTTTAATGTCAAATATGTGATTTAATCATATTATGAAGTGATCTTTAAAATTTATCTAATTTCAACTACTCTAATCTATGAGGATGATGGAGATTTTGAACGGGAGAACAGGAACTGTACCAAGATACAATGATTTTGGCATATCGTTGCCCACCTTACTTTAGTTTGTATCTAAAGTGGTCTGCACTGAAGTCATGTATTTCCTTGCTTCCCTATGTGTTAGTTTGTATCTAAATTTTTCATGGCTTCTCAGATGATGAGTATCTAAGGGCTATAGGAGGTTCATACTGTTGCTAATGTCAGTGCAGCAGAAACTAGCTCCGACTCCAAACTGAAAATGATGAAGGCTAAAACTGAAAATGATTGCACATAGATCGGTAGCGGTCTGTTTTATTCTCATCCTTTATCTATTGTAGAAAAGGCTTGTATTAACTAGATATTGTACTGAATGTTTTTCAAATTACCAATAGTATTCTCCAAAAACACAACTATTTTGCACTACTGTAACTCAATTCAAATTGCCATAATTTTATGCTTGCTTGATAATTAGTCTGGATGTTAACTAGCAATTGCTAATCTGCCTTTAAGGAATGTGTGTCCCAGCTATACATATTAATTGCTTTTGGATTGCCATATTAGTTGGTTTAACGTACCATTAATAGCATCGTTACTATAACTGATTGATTTTGTTACATTATACTCAGGTCATCTCTATCCTTTTGTATTACCAAGATGACAACAAAAGGCCAACTGCAACAGTCGAAATACGATGCTTGGTCAACCATCAACTATGTTATCTAAAGACAATTTGATTTAGGTTTCATATGAAAAATAAACTATCAAATACTATGGTCCATTATAAGGGTTTCCTGAAATAACTTGCGTTCAATGTTCGTTAAAAAATTTAAATGACTATTTGAACATATTTTGGCTACCCAATGTCACCATTTACTATCCTTAATATGAACTATATTTGTCCCTTTATAGTTACAGTCTACATTCAAGCCTGCTGTTGAATATTTTTAATATGTAAAAAATGCATGTTTCATTTAATTTTAGTTTTTCCTACATAAATACAATGTGTTTGTAGGCTACTCACCAACAGAGTAGCAACTCTGAACGTATATTGACATTTACTTTTTTACCATTCTGTCACTAATAATCAAAAAATAATCAGGTCAATTTTTGAACATGCATAGATTGACTGATCTTCAAATTGAAATACTATACTCAACAGCCAATGGCCAAATTTTGGCATGATGTCATTGAGCAAATTTAAGTGCCTAAGACTATAATGTTGTGTAAATAAATGTTATGCGTTGCAAAATTGAACCATGGTTCAGTTACTATTCAAAGCACGTAACTAAAATTTTCAATTTTTTGCATGCTTTTCAATATTTTAATGCCCATACTATATGCTAACTACGAAGCACACACTGTTTTATTGCGAGTAGCTGTCCCATATAAATTTATACTAATTCATGTGAATATTCATGCTATATTCTCCCACTCTCTCTTTATTTTCTCTCCTTGAATTTTTTCATTCTTATCACCATGTTTTTCCAAATCAGAAATTTTGTTGGGTTTAGATAAAACCCACACAAAGAATTTTACAATATATGTTGAAAATGGGTAGATTTTATATCAAAAAAAAACAAACAAGTTACAAATATTGTTACAATGTAAGCACATTCTAATGTATGGCTTGCATGAAATATTAAATGAAAAAATACCCTCATATAAATCATAAGATGTCTCCATCTACTATCAAACAATACAAAATAGTAGCCTCCAAATTATTGTCAAAATGTTGCCTCTGCTCTAGGGTTTAGATAAAAGTTTTCACCTTTATTTTTCCAGTCTTTTGTGCTTTGTTTTCGGTGTCAAAAACCTTGCACTCTCTTTGGGAAATTTCATCCAGAAATATAATAAAAAACCAAGCCCTAACATAACATAACATGGTCAGTCCAACTAAAGGCAGCATGCATCTGTTTGTGTTAATTTGTACATGGCTCCCTTCGACACTATAGCATTTTTAGATGTCCAGCAAATGTCCACGTTGTTGAATTAATGCATGCACATTGTGATTAGATGCAGGCCCACCTTGGCGTGCATACATACTCGTATATATATAATGTAACAACCCACTATTTTGGACCATTCAAATCGACAATATATCCACACATGTCAGACTTGAATAATTCAAAATAATAGATTGTAATTAAAATTTGGCAAAACTCAGCATATACAGTAAATAAAATAATCACAGATCACAGACACTGAGTAATATGACAATAATGCAGCAGAAACAAAAGAATAGTAGTTCATGAAGCTACTATATATATATATATAACAGAGTTAAACAAGATACAACAGAAGTCTCGAATAAAACAGATATCTCAATACAATAGTCAAATACAAGATCTGAATACATCACTAGAATCAACTGAATAACTGAAAGCTGGATAGATAGCTGGATCTCCAAGCGAAGCTCCAACTCCAAAGGTGAGTCTCGAATACTGTATCACTCAGTCTGACCCGAGCGTAAAGCAAAACACAAACACTCGAGTCAGGATTAACATTCTTATATCAATAAATCCAACTCAAGTGAAATATCAACTGAAATACAAGTAACTCAAAGGATGTTTGGGATAACCGTCCTCTAAGGATCCGTTAAACTATCTACATATAGTAGTGTACGCTAAGTAGATAATGCCTATCAGTAATATAAAGTATCAAAATAGAGTTAAGGCATTACCATTATCCCCCTTAACACATTTTATATGAGCGTCATAGTCTATACAGCACTGTAAACTCCACCGTAAACTAGTGGGCTATCAGGGAGTACTCCATAGGTATAACACAAAATAAATCATAGTGGTCGCGCATAGGGATACAAGTATGACAAGGCACATGAGGCAATACCCAATGTAGTGAAACTACCGTTTGCCTGTTCCGGACTGCTGAGAACGCATCGCCGCAACGATCGCAACACCGCGAAACAACACTCCCAAATCAAGGGTGCGCACCAATCAAAAACAAGTAATGAGTAGTTTACGAAGAAGTGTGTCCGCTAGAGGTAGCTAACCTCACTGGCCCGGCACGGCTCCTGTTTAAGTCATTTCCAATTTGACACAAGTGTCAAGGTCATCCATTATCGTTCTCTTTCTTCAAATCCAGCAACGTCATCATTCCAACCACTTCATTCTGGATCACACTCCGCATATAATAGTTATTAAAGTAGTTTTCGGTTTGGACAAAGAGTATGTCCCTAACCGATCCCGGACTCTTCAATAACTACGTAATTATTACACCGATTGGTCATTTAATAAACTTCCAAAATAGTTTATATTTCAAAACCAAAATATCATTGCCATTACAGAACCATATCCATACGATATCATTTTCACATCAAATAAATCCATTTCCAAAATCATATCACTTTCCAAAGTTATATCGCTTTCGAAATTGTAAGTCTTTTAAAATCAAAACACTTTGGAAATCAAAACCTTGAAATTTATGACACTTTGAAACCATAGCTTGAAATCATCACATTTTGGAATCCATAATACTTTCCTCTTAAACAGTTTAGATATTAAAATTAGTGTATAAATAAGATAGTTTATAAAATAAAAATAGTTTATATAAAATAGTTATAAGTTAAAATAGTTTATAATACAATAATATATTGAAAATGATTTATATAAAATAGTTTATATTAAAATAAATTATAAAGTAAAATATAAATAGTTGTAGATATAGTTTAAAAATAATTTATAAAATAAAATAGTTTCCACAAATTCACAAATCGATTCAAATTAACTCGACTTCCAAATTCAACTTAATTCAGTCTCAATTCATAAATTTCAACTCAATTCAATTTCTCAATAAATCATTTCGAATTATAACGAATTCAAATACAGATTTGAAACACAAAATAAACCATTAAATTTCAATATATTTCAAAGCTTTAAATATTCCACATTTCAAAAACTAAATTTGATAATTCCATTTATATGTCAATTTAGTTTCATTACATTTAGTTCTGAGATATTTCTTTAATCATTTCAATACATCTAAATACAACTTCAATTTACAAATTTATATAAGTTTGAAATATTCATTTAAGCCACTTTTTTTTATCAAATTCAAGTTATAAAACATAACTTAAAATTTCAAATTTAATAGATTTCAAATCAAACTTATTTAAGTATAATTCTTAAATAATTAAGAATTCCAAATCAATTTCAAATTTATCTTTCAACCTGAAACATTATAAACTATATATTTGAAAATATAAATTTTACATAAATACTTAAACATATTTTATATTGATTCAAATCAACTTTATTAAATCAACTTTAATAAATCTTTCAAATCAATATTTATTAAAACCATATATTTCTTTCAAAACCATATAAATCAGTTTCCAAAATATTTATATATATAGACCAACGGTGTCTGTATAAAATTTTCTACCCTATGGTCAAATGATACAGATATTTATCATTTCAATCCGAAATTTATATATATACGGGTATATATCTTTTCAACCCGCAATCCCAAATTCAATTCAATGAAAACCGCTTGGGTTTATCATTTCAACCCATAACGATTTTCTTCTATTCTACAGATCATTCGGGTATGTATCATTTCAACCCATAGTGAATTCTATACTAACAGGGAACTTGCAGAGTGATAACAGATATGATAATAATACAACAGACATATATCATCAATATAAATAACAGATAATGGTGTCAGGTGTCCCAGGTGAACAGATACAGATAATGGCATATATATAGCAATATAAATAACAGATAATGGTGTCAGGTGTCATAGGTGAACATATACAGATGATGGCATATATATAGCAATATAAATAATAGATAATGGTGTCAGGTGTCACAGGTGAACAGATACAGATAATGGCATATATATAACAATGTAAATAACTAACAACAGTATATTTCAATTGACGTTTCAATTGAAATCAAATTTAATAAATATAAGAACATTAATCGTGAGTGATTGCTCACCTTTCGAGGCTAGAGATATAGACGATGAGATTGAGTTACGAAATCCAGGCACGAATCCCAAAACAAGGCAAGATAGATTCGAATCGAAGAACGAAGCTGATAAATGAGAATCGATGAGAACAAGATAATCAGTTTGATGTAAACCGAAAATATACATTGTTATTATAATATATATTCAACTACACACAAAACGCAGACTACAAAATCTTATTTAAACTTTGATATACACAAAAATACTGCTATATATGTAAACAACCTTTAATTATAGCTACATACTATATTATACAAAAAAAATATGAAAGCTGCAAACACTGTATACCCAAACAGTATTACCATATATGACATGAGTATAACTTCATGTATTATATATATTATAAACAAATCATCTACTGCAATCGTAAATATATATGAATGCATGAAATTGTATAAACACAAATCTTCAAAACCGAGCTCTATCAATGTATATAGCCTATAAGTAACAACTAATATGAAATTATATATACTTAAAAAAAAGTTTTTATTATAAAACCCGTATATATATACTACATACCTGTCACTATAAAAGCTGTAATAATATATGCTTAAACAGTTATAAACTTCATCATAAACTTCGATTATAAACTAATACATATATATTTCTAGTAATACAGAGTAAACACTGCACATAAAAAGAAATATAACCTTCTGTATAACTTACTTTATAGAATATATTTACTTAACAGATCATTGCATAACTAACATTTATTTAAAATAAGTATATACACATTATATATAAACATTTATATAAAACGATACATAAATTATATATAAGTTGTCGAAGAAACTGTGCTATACATATAACTACTTAATGTGACCAAATATAATATTCACCAGCAACCCGTACTTATAAAAGTTTAAGTATACCCAACATCTCAGATCTAATATATTACACCAAATATATACTTCAGAAATCTTATATATACACTGTAACAACAAATTTTCTCCCTTTATAAACCGTAAAATAGATTTTATAACATACAAAAATAAATAAATTAGGAAACATACGTATATATATATACTCACTTTGTAAAGAAGGCTGAGGGAAAATAGCCGGTGCTAGTGGAGAGGCGGGCTGCTGCTAAAGGAACGCGATGCGAAGGTAAGACGCACATGGTCAGCGAGCTGCGCACGTTGTGGAGGACGTTGGTGGCAAAGCGGAGGGCAAGGGAAGAGGAGAGTCAGAGGGAAGCAAGGCCTAACTCTGAGCGACAGGCTGTTGCAGGCGAATGGAGGGGACATGGGTTGACAGGCGATGGGAGAGTGTAGCGATAGGTCGGTTGAGCCGGGTCAGACGGCGAATGGTGGAGCCTCGGTGGGTTTGCAGTGGGAAGGGATACGATGCTTCGGCAATGGAAAGGAACCGGCTGGTGCTGGGTCATGCTCGACGCGGAGGAGGAGAGAGAGATTGTTAGTGGCACGACCTTGAGTTGGAGGAGGAGCAGCCGAACATCAAAGATGGAGAGCTGTGGTGAAGAATTTATGGGCATGGGTTGGAGGTTTCCATATGAAACAGATGCAACTTACATGCACGAGAAGGTGGAGGCTTCAGGCAACAACATATTCGATTTGCCTTCCATGTTTTTTTAGTGAGTTCGGCTTTGGATTGCCAAAGGAGGGGAGAAGGAGAAGCAACGTGCAGGAAGAAAGTGGGAAAAGTTGAACAGGCAAAAGAAATCTAGCCCTGTAGCACAAAATATAATCTTTCCAACTAGGAGAGGAAGAAGAATGAGCTGGCAACAGTTCACTATGATTTCACTTTGTTTAAACCAATAGACAGAAGGAAAAAGTAACGCATAGCTAAATTTTTAACATTGAAAAATGTAAAGTCGGCCCATTTTTGAATTCAAAAATAATAATGACAAGAGGTTATTAGTAATTAAACGGTGGAATATAATAATAACAAACGGCTATCAGTTTACTACATTGGAAAATGGAAAGGCACAGAGGAACAAAGACTGAATCGATTATCGGTACGGCTACCGATCGCCGGTTTCACCGTGTACCGTACTTCAAAATACCAAATTGAATATATCGCAGAGGTCAACACGACGAGACGATCGAAACGGTATACAGATATCAGTGGTATGATGGAATTATAAAAATTCGAATTTTCTACTAACGGAAATGCAGCAAAAAGGCAGAAAAATAAGATCGATGGAGCTAAAGAAGTCCGAATTTGGAAAAACGAAAAATGACGTCTTAGTCAGAAGATGAATTAGAATTTTTCTATGTAAAAATATTCAGGTTTGGAAAACATTTTATTATCATCAATTTTAACTGATATAAATTGGAATAAAATTACACTAGAAAATAAACTTCCAAATTATCTGATGAAAATTTACCAGTTGCTATGATTAATTAGACGCATTCCAAATATCAAAATTTTTGTTTCAAAATTTTATCGTTTAAAATTTCACAAAATTCCAATTAATTACGTTATTAAAACAGTTAAAATTTACGGGTCGTTACATATAACTTATATATATTAAATCCCAAACCACATATATAACATCAACAATAACAAAACATTAATATTTACAACAAATCAAACTCAAACAACCCATAACACACTCAAACATCCAGCAACATCTCAAAATACATCCCAACATGTATCAAACAAGTCCAACATCATATCAAAACAACCCAAATCAACCTCACACACATCCAACATCTCAAAATGTATCAAACAACTCAAATCAACCTCACCAATCTCAAACATATCCAAACATATCAAACAAATCCAACTCTCAACCAACAAATCCAATTCTCAAATACCAAACCAACAAATCCAACTCTCAAACATCCAAACATATATGTACAATGTTCCAACATAAACATAAAAAATCATACCTATCACTGCTCATCGCCTCCGGATCCACCTGATGAGGGAAATGATCCATGCTCCTACACATATGTAGCAAGGCACTCGTCTAACTTGACTAGCTCCGCGGCACGACGCCTGGCTCATTCCTCCAACTCCTCGATCTTAGCTCTCAACTCTTTAATCTTCACGTTATACTGGGCTTTTTTGTATGCGCTTCACCTGCGTCTAGCCTGTAACATCATTTAACAAAGTGTATGAGTTTCATATATTGTGAGTGATAAAATTAATATGTTATACTTTATTCATGAATATAATATACATAAACATTACCTCCTGATTTCCGAAACCATAACGCCTATTCTGTGATGCTGACTTCATGACTGTGTCAAAGATTGCATCCTCCTCGTCGGCAGTCAGCTCATCCCATCTTGATCTCTTAAGCACTTTCTTCCATTCTCGCATGAATTTTTCCTACGATTCCAAATAAAATTATAATTATAATTACAATTAAAATTCATACTTTAGATTATTTATAACTTATTATTTAAAGTGATTATTAATAACTTATATTTAAATATGCTTTCCATGGCCTATTGTGATCTAGAGTCGTGCCATGTGTATATTACAGTGCCATCTTCATTTATATGCTCGATGACATGATTACGAGCAAAGACATCCATGTACGAAACGGCCCCCCCGCTCTTTTTCCTGAAATAGTTGTTATGTATTATTATATTATATATATACAATTATATAATGTAATAACTATTTATAATCGCAATTAATAAATTTACCAACTCTTGACAGTAACACTGAAATGATTTCGAATCCCTATGGTGCATGGCTGGATTTTTATTTCTATTCGCAGAGTTCCTCTACGACTCTGCTTGTAAATTTAAAATTAACATTATATTTGACATTTGTAAATTGATGCAATTATTATACTAACTATAATAAATTATTAATAAATATACGAGACTAGTAAACTTACATTCGCTTCATCACTATCCTAGAAAGCAACCCAAGCTTGCCATATGCTTGCACTCATCCATTCAGGCTTTTTCCTCCTATTTTGATGCCTGACATCGTGTTGCAGTAGTTTTTCCGCATCTTCTTCATCCAATAATTTCTGCACAGGAGAAGGTCGGGTTCTTGTAGCTTTACTGCCCCCTGCACATTGAAAACAAATAAGTTATACATTTATACTTAGTCAATAAATTGTAAAGTGGTATGTATAAAATGAAATATGGGCTTACACTTACAATGAAATCCTGCCAAATGCACTCTAATATGTAAGGTGAAATCAGGTCCCATTTAAGCCAGCAACCGGTCATTCTGCTCTTATAAGCAGCTTTAGAAATATCCAGAACAACTTTGGACGAATCCAGCTCAAAGCCCTTATATTAAATATGATATAAATATTTAATAAATCATGAATAATATATCATACACAAAATATTTATGATGTTGCAACAAATTTAATACTTACCCACTCGCTTTAAATATCAGTGCCACTACGGGATGCTCCACCTGCTGTGATGGGTCGCTCTATCGCCTCCCGCGTCGATCCCACTTTGATTAGAGGAGGGGAAACCCGATGACTGTGAAGATCTACGACGGCGCCTCATAATATATGTCATGGACATTTTATTTTACTAAGCGATAACATATCATTTTTTGAAAAAAATATAACATTAATAATCCAATAAATTACCTTCTATCAAAATGTACATTAATAATCAATATGCGTCATTTTCTGATTCAGATTTGGTCTTGTACTCTATATCGTTTTCCTTTGTAGTCTTAAATGCTTCTACTAAAACATTTGATTACTCGTTCAGTAGTCCAAAATCAGTATGATCGTCGGTTCTTATTATTTCATTATTTTCCTCAAGATCTGCCTGATAAGCTTGTTCCTTTGGAATATTATTTTCGTCAAACGTAAATCTTGCCTTTGTTTTAAAAATTGTCGATCAATCTGCTTTATTTTTTTAGAGATGGATACGGAGCATCATAAACTTGTAGTGCTTGTTTAGCTAGTACAAACAAATCATACTTATGGTAATGCGAGGTATGTTTTATTTCAATAAGGTTATGATCTTGTGCAAATTGATTCTAGAACCAGGAACATTGTCGAATCAATTGCATCTAAACAAAAAAACTTTCTCTGCAGGTCATGTAAAATACGACAATTCCAAAACCTGGCTTAACATGCCGTAAAAATCATTTATATGTTTATCTAAATCATCACTGCTTTTAACAAGTACACCGGTATTGTTATTTAATTTTTCAACACCATATTCTTTAGTGTTGAATTTAAATCCATTGACGAAAATTATTGGATATGTCTTGACATTTCTTTCTAGTCCTAACACAAGATGTTTCAATCCATCGTCGACTACACAATTTCGTGGATCATAAACGTACTTTGAAAACCATCAGCGAATTCTTTACTGAGATCTCCATGTGGATGTTGTGATTCATAAATACTATAGATATATATATATAATAAATTGCATTATAATCTATAAGTATAATTGAAATAAATATGAATTGGAAAATGCATATATCTAGAATTATTATTTAATATTACCTGACAAATGGTGCAACTTTAGCACAATTAAGAAGAACATATATGTGCGCTACATGGTAATCTCCGTCGTCTAACCATAGTTCCATACATTTTCCAACAGATCGGCTATGTTGTCTAAAATTGGATAACATTCCATCAGAAGAATCTTGTTCAATGCCCTCATCATTACGTGGAATAGTTTCAAACGATAAGTTCACATAATCACTGAAATAATGAGAGAAAAAGATTGAAGCTTCTTCTTCGATATATGATTTGCAAATTGTACTTTCAACTCGTACTTTTTGTCTAACTTTTTTCTTCAGATAATTTAAGTACCTATTAAAAAATTATTTCAAATTAATTTTTTCTTATGTAATTAAATTAGTATTTAATATATTTAATATTATTATCTCTCAAATGGATACATCCATTCATATTGCACAGGACCTCAAAGACATGCTTCAAATGGAAGATGAACAGGTAAATGCTCCATTACATTAAAGAAACCTAGAGAAAATATTTTCTTCAGTTTACAGAACATTATATGAATCTGTACTTCAAGTTTACGTAGACGTTATACTTTTAATGTAGTCGAACAAAGCTCTTTATAAAACAAACTAAGTTTCGTTATAATCATCCAAACTTTTACTGGTAATAGTTCTTTGAAAGCGACATGTGATAAAGTTTTCACCATTACGTGGCAATCATGACTTTTATCCCGCTCAGCTTATTGTTTTTAAAGTCGACACATCTACAAAGATTAGAAGAAATCCCATCAAAAAATCTTAATCCTTCCACTCATTATAACACAAGTTTTACTTAGCTATTTTCTAACTCATAGCATGCTTTAGGCTTTTTACTGTCGTTTGGCTTGATATGAAGCTCACGACGCTTACATAATTCTTCTATATCAAGTCTTGATTTCAAATCGTCTTTAGTCTTCCCCTTAATATTCATGATTGTATTAAACACATTATCAAACACGTTTTTCTCATTGTGCATCACATCAATATTAATACAAAGTAAGAGATCTTTCCAGTAAGGTAACTCCCAAAATATACTTTGTTTGTATCAAATATGAATCGTTGATTTACTTGGAATTTCAATTTGTACTCCAGTTTCATGTATCTTTGGATATTCCTTTACAAGTTCATATATTCCTTCGCTTGACCAAAATCGTTGGTGGTTGTATAGTCTCTGCTCTGTTAGCTGTAAATTTTTTTCTATCTCTTCTAAAAAGATGATTAATATGGAGAAAACATCGATGACAATCAAACCATGAAATTTTCTCCCCATGCGGTAAAGAAAATGCTCGTGCTTATTGCATGGAATAAGGACAAGCTAGATGACCTATCGTACTCTAACCTGAAAGCACTGCATACATAGAAAAACCACTTATAATCCATAACAAAGAAGCGAACATATGAGAATTCTTTTTTTTATATGTCGTATGTTTCAACTCCTTCATGCTACGATGTTTTCAACTCTTCAATCAATGATTGTAAATAAACATCGATTCCTTATGTTGGATCATCAAGGCCTGGGACGACAATAGTGAGAAACATATATGAAGTTTTCATACACATTAACGGATGTAAATTATAAGGTGTAATGATAATAGGTCAAGATGAATATTTAGAATCAAATTGAGAGCATGGTGAAAATCCATCCATACACAACCAAATCTAACAATACGGCTCTCTGCTGCAAAAGCAGGATAAGTTTGATCAAAATGTTTCCATGCTTCTCCATCGTCTGGGTGTGTTAGGGTATCTTCTTCCCGTGTTCTTACACTATGCCATCTCATATGAAGTGCGATTATAGAAGATACATATAACCTAAGTCTAGGAGTGATGAATAAGTAATGCATTCTCTTGTATGAAACTTCCTTTCTCTTCTTTTTTCTTAGTTTGTATCTTTCCTCGTTGCATATTCTGCGCTTTCTAAGCTTGATGTCCTCTTTCCAAAATAACATGTAACGATTTAAACATGTATCTATCTTTTGGTATGGCAAACCGAAAGTAGACATAAGTTTTTTCACTTCATAATGATTTCGCATATTCAATTATCGGGTGGCATATGTCATTTTGTAGCTTATACAACAGCTGTAAATATGGCTTCTATGAAGTTTTCAGTTGTTACAGATAATTGGGTGCCACTTTTACAGCCATCCCAAAGGGGTTTCTTAGCCGCATCCAATAAATCTAATATTTTCTTTGCTCCAATATTTAGTTCTTCTTAAATATTTACATCATCGTTAACGTCAACTATAGGAAACATAGATCGCGCGACGTCTTCAACATATCTTCTACGGGATTCGCCATAATATTTTTATTTCCCCATCCTCCTCTAACACTATAGGATTAGGTGCAACAAGTTCTCCATGACGATCCCATACAAAATACTCTGGCACGAAACCATTTTGACACAAATGGAATTTAACCGTATCCGGTTTGAAATGCTTCAAATGTTTGCAGTTACTACACGAGCAAAGAATTTCTTCATCATTTCCATTATTACTTAAAGCGAATTCAATAAATACGTGTACACCATTATAAAAATGTTCTCTTATCGAGCCTCTCATTCCTTTTCATTGATACATCCAGCTCCTCCGATCAACAAAATAATTGACCATTTTTTTCCTATTTCAAAACATATGATAGAAATTTAAAATTTTATTAATTATTTTATGGATTGACATTTAATTTTTCAATTCATTTATACATTTTAATGTTTTATTAATTATAT
The DNA here is from genome assembly GCA_030737815.1 of Allium fistulosum. Taxonomy (NCBI): domain Eukaryota; kingdom Viridiplantae; phylum Streptophyta; class Magnoliopsida; order Asparagales; family Amaryllidaceae; genus Allium; species Allium fistulosum. Next base: position 1,288,407,080 of record CM060904.1, read on the forward strand.
AATATTTTATCGTCATACACTAATTTGTTTATACTTTAATGTTTTATTAAATATAATATCTGATTCTTGTAACTTTTTTCTATAAATTTTTTTATTTTTTTATTTTAACAGATTATGAATATGCTATTATATTTTCACTCATTATTTTCTACTTTGATGGTTGGTCATCCTACTTCCCATTACAAACACAATAATAATTACGTTTCGTAAATCAATTCTTTTTAAATGATTCAACAAAATTTTGGTAGCACTTCCACTTTGTTCCCTATATCGTACACAAATGCATTTACACAAGAAACAAAAAGGAAGTGTTGTCAAAATTTTCTGAACCGTTTAAAATGAAATGATTCACAAAATGTAATTACTTTATTTGTTTGTAACTTGTCCAATACAGGGACAAATCCAACAAATATTGTATCAAATGAATATTGATGTCCATTTTATAATAAAAACAAATATCTATATAATACAATACTTGTCAGACGGAGCCAAAAACCCTCTAAGCGATTAAAAAAATAATGTACATTATACACTAATTTGTTTATATTACCATTAACACTAATTCATTATTTAAAATTCTTAACGATTAAAAACTAATAAAAACTTGTTTTTTTAACATATTTTACCTAACCCTAATTTCAATTTAATACATGATAATAAAAAATTAAATTTATACACTAATTTGTTTATATATATTACCACGTACGCGTAAACTAAATTATATATAATTAAGGATATATAACTAATAAAGGGATTATGTAAATAAATTATTTTTTTCGATATTTTAGATAACACATACACCGATTAACACTAAATTATGTTACACTAATACGTACATACACTAATCAACCCAAATTAGCCCTAATTATACATTAATTATCGGATGTAAACATTAATAACCCTAATTAACATTTCTCAATCAACCAATATACACAATTATAACCAATCAATGGGCTATTATCAACAAATATACACACAAATTAATACTAATTTTATCATAATTCGGATCAATTAGTTTAGGGGAAGAATATATCTGATTTTTGATGAATTGAAGGCGTAGGTGGTTGGAGATTCAAATTGACGAAGAACTTGATGGATTGCGACGGTTCACGACGGGTAGGTATGAATTTGAGTGGATTTGGGAGTTTAGGTTTTGGTGAATGAGGGTTTAGGAAGTGAAAATGAGGAAGAAAACGGGTTCGGCCGCTGCTGTATACACGACTGTTCGATAGTTTCCGACGGCGTCGATAGCTATATTTCCGACGATTTTCGACAGTTATATTTATCTTTTCAACCTTTTAAAAATAAATAAAGTTTAACTTAATTTATCATCAAAAATTAATTTGATATAAAAATTTAAAAAAGTTTCCAGTAACGCGGTTTTGTTTCAAAATATTAAAAATGTTATTTTTATTCATTATACAATAATCTTTTAACGATTTGGTAATTAATTATGAATTTTAAATGTGTTTAACATAATAAATTCATATAAAATATTTAGTAAAAAGGTAAATTTGTTAAATCTTATGTCCATCTAAGGTATTTATGGCATAAGGTCAAAATATGAAACGAGAATAAACAAGTTTAAGGTATCAAAATTTATTTTTCAAATTTATAGTCGTCCGTCGACATTCAGACTTAAACTTTTCGTTCGAAGGCCAAACGATGTTCAAACAAGACAAAATTCAAACCATATATACTATATTATGTATTTATCCAATCTATATGGTTGGATTTAAAATAAAACATACAGAAAAAAATTTAGACTTCAAACATATCATTTTCATAGATGTTGTCATAACAATACATATCAATTATTATACAACTCCTTGGAAAATGACATATTTTGAGTCTAATTTTCTTTCTTTCATTTTTTCTCGATTCTAGCTGTACGGATTAGATAAATACATTATAAAGTATACGTGACTCGAATTTAGTCTCGTTTGAAGTTCGTTTGCTATTCAAATGAAAGATTATTAGCTAGAATGTAGGCAAACACCTATAAATTTAAGAATCCAGATCGGCACCCTAAATTTATTTACTTTTTTTAATCATATTTTGGAAGTATGTCCAAAATATTTTGGATCGACATAAGATTGAAAAAAATTATTTTTCCGCTGAATATTTTCTTTCATATGAATTTATAATGTTAAATACATTTAAAAATTCATAATTACTTATACAACGGTTAAAAAATATATTTAAATTCATAAAATAGTTATGCATCATAAATTTCACCGAAGTTGTATAATGGACGGACTGAAAGTTGCATAGATTAATCGTTTGAGTTTGCTTTTCAATAAAGTTAAATATCGAGTTACACAACAAAAGATTATCGAAAACAGTAATTTAAATAACCACAAACCGTCACAAAATTGTAGAAATAAAAATATATTCTTTAACTTTTATGAATTAAATTAGTATTTTAAAACAAATTTCAAACTTCTCTAAATAATAATTTAAAATAATATGATAAATTAAATTAATTAAGATAGCTAGCCATCGGTAGCCGTCGAAACCTACATGACGGAGCCGTCGACGGCCGTCGAAAGCTTCCGTCGGAATTTCTATTGTTCCTTGTAGTTATGACACCAAATATAAAGTGGTTAAATGTTAGCTAATCTTAAGTACTTAGAGCTTAGGTTTGTTGTGAGAAGAGCTCTTGAAAGATATAATAACTAGAATCCTAATAATTTCCAGCTCCTTTAAATTAGCAATGCTTGGTGTATTTATAGTGGCTGAAATGGATGATGGCTGAGATTGCACAGTAAAATAGACGAGAAGCATGCTCGGCCGTTGATCTAGTTGCATGGGCTAATGTGAGACAGCCATAAATGCGGAAAGGTATGAGTGGCTGAGAGGTATGTCAATTGTCCTTCTATATAAGGTGTAGACTTTGATTTTAATGCGCATTAAATGCTAACGGCAAGCTACAAGAGTAGGTACGCTTTTGGCCGCTTTGCTTTACTACAGTTGGCCCCACGACTTATCGTTTACTTTTGCACGGCTATGCGACAAGGTAGATAAGTGACTACGGCCGGGCTATAGAAGATATGGAAGCTGAATGCTGCTAAGGACCAGGATGCAAAGAACGTATCGGATCAGCTATGGTATGACGAGATGAGATGTGGTGATGTCTGGCCAGAGATAGGCTATGATTGAGCCAGTCTTAATGGATGAGTTTGTTGTTGAAGCTGTCTTGAGTGTGTTGGGAGGCTATGGAACTGGTTGTTGGAGAGCTAGGTCAGTGTGCACTAGGCTAGGTTTAACTTAGTTCTGTCCTTGTTCGATAAGTGAGCTGTTGAAGCCGCTTCATGTTGAGCTCACTGGTCATCGACCTGATGAGCTACTAAGTAGATAGGCATGAGTACTGAATCACGGCATCGTAGATGGTATTAGAGCTTGAGATAGGATAATTAAAAAAGGACATATTTTGATCTTGGAGAGTGAAACATAGGATTTTTTTGGAACCAGACCGGTCTACAATTGGTGAAATAGGCAGATGTAAAAAAAATTCCTATTTGGGTCACAATGGGCTTATGAAGTCTAATGGTGTGTACTAAATCCATTATAGTTAATTTAAATAAAATCCAATTTTATTTAACTTTATGATTTAATTAATTAACGAGTCAATTGAAGTTGATATGTATACAGTTTATAAGTATATCAATATATACACATATGTGTATAAAATACATGTGCAATATAATAAAAATGCATATGGTTAAGTTTATACATAAGTAGATATTAGGATTCATATCTACTATGTATATACTTCGCTCTTACATATAAGTCTACTGCCAAAATAAAATATTTCATTATATATATATATATATATAATTTTCGAACATTTTAGTTAATAAAATGTCTATAAATAGTTTTTAAATATTAGACAAATTTTAACCATGTCTTTAATTCTTAATTTGAAATTTAAAATATCTAATTAGACTTAGTAAAAAAAATTCAAATTCAAACGGAATTCCAGATCTAAATTCAAAATTTCAAAGTATCCTAATTTGACTTAGTAATAGTTTAAAATAATATAAACCAGTATAAATGCACGCACTCGTGTGTGTCTAAACATGCGGGGAAATAATTTTATTAGAATAATATTGTTTTTATTATGTGTTCACTATTAAGTGCGAAATTCTTGGTGTTCAAATGCACCTTTACTTCAAGTAAGGTAGTCTTGTTGGTGGCAAAGTTTGCAAATCGATAGTGAGATTTCATTGATGGGTGATCAAGAAGGGATTGGTGGTGGAGATTGAAAATCAATGTTGCGATTCTATTGATGGGTGGTCAAGAAGGATGTTGTTTAGGGTATTTTTATAATTTCAAAAGGGCATGGCAGAAATTCCATTGATTGAATTTACATCATTAACAGTGTGTGGGTGTATGTGTACACACACATTTAAATAATTTAATAGCGAAACATAAAATTATTATAAAACATTTATCTAAACATTTAATTTTTTTAAAAAGATTTATATATAAGCGTTGATATTTCATATATGTATTTATGTATATTTTTGACAAAAATAATTTCTTTTAAAGTTGAAAGCATTTTTTAATATATAAAACTCATAGCTAGACAAATATATTTACTTATATATAATATAAAATTATTATTTTTTAAACATAATTCGACCGAGACCTTTTTTCGAAAACATCTTGTAATGAATAATATGTGTGTATTATTAACATGAATTTAATTTACAAAAAAAATTAATTACTAAAAATTATTGAAAAGTAAATATAATATGTTTTACATTTAAAATTAATTTAACCATATATGTGAAAACAAATTATCATGGCCGAAACAAAATTAAATAAATATATATTACATGTTTTTTAAAATCTATTACATATCATAGTATTGAGGTGATATACATAAATTAAATATTAAATTGTTATAAAAGCCATAGCAATAACATATGTGAAAGGTAACACTATTAACATAATACATAATGATCATATTATAATATTAAATAGATTTTACCTTGTCTAATGATGTCATAAATTCACACATTTATTTGGTTTGTTTCCTAGGTCTCTTAGATCAGCATCTTCTACTATAAATAGATGGCGTGCCAACACTAGATCTAATTGTATCTAATTGAATGGATGTGAATGGAGTTGCAAAAGCGGGGCTATGTGACTGGTATTTTCGGCTAAGAAAAGAAAAAAGCATAGTCTAAAATTTGAGGCTTATGTTCGAATTTATAGAGAGGTTTAGAGAAAGTATCCCCGCGTTTATCTCCTATTAATTAAAACTCAATACCACCTCCTTTCACCCCTTCATTTGGCCAGCCATATATCAAGTCCTAGATGGACTAAAACACCAATTAACCTATTACTGATTTGTACAATTTGAATTCAACTTAAATATACTCCGTTAATTACTAACAACACCCTAAACAATTCTAGTGGCCACTCCATTTAACTAAACACAACCCATACAATAAATACAATAATAATTAATATTTCATAAATATTAGTTAATTAATTTATAGCTATTATAAATCAATTAAATCATGCAGTATTTCGGAGACTGAATATATTCGGTTTTGCGATTCACAGGTGTGTATTTAGTCAGTAATTAATATTCGTACAATTCAAATACTAATGTTCACATGTCACCTTAGTTCGACTTACTTCATTGCTTATAGATCTCATTAATAAAATACAATCATGCAAATTTAAACAGTACCTTTTAGTAACGATTATTACACACATTCTCTTCGTCAACACTTTATCACTTTAAGATGCATGGAATTTTGTTATGGTCGAAAATGAAATATCATCCATATTAAAAATGGTTAGTCCACAAGAAAGGTCCATTATTCAATAATAGCATTTATTATTAAGCATACCACTCCGACTAGAGATTCTGACTTTTAGTTGACTATAGTTGACCATGGCAACAACCGCAAACAGCTAAGGGAACGAATTCTATTGAATAGTGTTTCACTTCCAATGATTAAACTCAGACCCAACTATAGTTGCTCATGGTCAATGTGCCATGATTTAACTAATCAAAATGGGGCATCCACATCAAAGTTCAATAGTATTATCACGTCAAGAGAATTGTGTAACATCATCACTCTAAGATTTCCCATTTAACCTTATTGCTACCAACCAATAGGAATTCTTGGACGAGACATTCCATATTTATCCAATAACTATCAATATGTAACCTCTAGGTGCCTCTAACATCCATGTGTAACACAATGCCTAACACTCAAAGAGCATTATGTACTCTGGACTCATTGGATGTATCGATATCCTTTCTCAAAACATGCGACCAGGAATACCCAAAATAATATGTTATTTTATATTATGATAATTTTTCTATGGTTACAACTCCTTGTAATTACTGTCACATAACATATCATTTAAGGATTTTCTATTTAATATAATAAACTAATTACTTATTAACATATCACAATATAACAAGTATAATCGAAATGAACACCTTTTATTTCTAACAAGATTTTATTACATATTTAATAATTGACAATAAATTACAAAATTACGCTAGGGTATACCCCTAATTCTCTCAATCTCCAACTTGTACATGAGGTTGATCATGGAATCTCAATCTCATCAATTTCCTCAGAACGGATCAATCTAGTCCTTTCTTAAAAGGATATGCTAAGTTGTTATTAGTGTTTACTCTTTAAATCTCAGCTTCTTTATTACTGATAAACTCCCTTATTAGGTGGAACATTCAAAGAATGTGCATTGACTTCTTATGAGCTCTTGATTCTTTTGCGATCTGCATTGCAGCTTTGTTATCCTAGAATAATAACATGAGATTCTCAATGTTTGGAATCACCCTAGCTCATACAAGAGCTTGGATATCTGGACCATTTATTTAGCTACTTTATTAAGGTTGGCATACTCGACATCCATCGTTGAATCAACTACTATTTCCTTTTTGGAACATTTCCTACCGACCGATCGACCGTTCAATATAAATATACAAACAAACACCAATTTATTATCATCGACATCATCTGAAGGCTAGCATCTATATAGCCCTTCATAAGGTGGTCTTTGTTCCCATAAAGAGGGATAAGTCTTTAATATTTCATAAATACTTAGGAATACACTTCACTATTGTCCAATGCTTTTTGTTGGGATTAGACTGATATTGGTTTATGCATCCTAATGTGTAAGCCACAATTGGCCTATTACATAGCATGTTATACACGATTGAATTGCAGATGCATATAGTATCATCTTCATATGCTCCTCATCCTTATCAGTATGAGGAGCGTCATTCTTAGAAAGGACGATTTCAAACCGCGTCGGAATATTTCTGTGCTTGGAATTGTCCACATGGAACCTTTTTAAGTACGGTATCTTTGTAAAGGTATTAGGATAATCCCAATAACTTTTTGGACCTATCTCTATGGATCCTTATACCAAGTATATATGTTTCTTCTTCCAAATCCTTCATGGAGAAATTCTTGGATAACCATGCTCTAACGGATTGCGGTAACGCATTATCATTGCCAATCAGAAGCAAAACATCAACATACAAGACTAAGAACACAACATCACTTCCACGATCTTTTCGATGATGCATGCTTTCTTTGTATTCTGATAAAAGCCAGATTGTTTGATCAATTTAGTAAAACACTAATTCCAACTCCTTGATGCTTGCTTATGACCATAAATTAATCTTAACAATTTGCATACTTTTCCCTTGCTTTCACTAAACTCAAAACCTTTGGACTGTGACATGTAAACGGTCTCTTCTAAATCACCATTTATAAATGTTGTTTTCACGTCCATCAACCATATTTCATAGTCATAGACCACGTTGATAGCAAGCATTATTCGAATGAACTTAGGCATGGTTACGGGTGAAAAAGCTTCGTCATAATCAATGCCTTGAATTTGACAAAAACCTTTCGCAACTAGCCTAGCCTTATAGGTCGCCACCTTTCCTTCTGCATATAGCTTTTTCTTAAAAACCCATTTCCAACCGATGGTTTTTTATCCCTTCAGGTATGTTACCAAAGCCCAAACATTGTTTTCAACATGGAATTCATGTTAGACTTCATAAATTAAAGTCAAAGTGCAAAGTCTTTACTTTACAATAGTTATCGAAGTAAGAGGGGTATGACGTCTTCTTAGACACAATCCTCTTTCTCATCATCCATGAGAAATTTGTAGTATCTCTCTGGTGTGTGAGATTCCTATTATCTCTTCTAACAGATTGCATGTTTTTATATAATGGTGAATTTGATTCCTCTTTTGGTTTAGCCTCTTTGTTAACTTCTCAAACCTCGTCCAAGTCTAGAACTTCTTTTTTAATTTCTTTTGATAGAATTTCTTTTCTAAAAAACAACGTGTCGAGAAACAAAAAACTTTTTGTAACGATTCGGAATTTTATCGCTTTGATTTGTGAATATTTGATAAATTTTAAATATTTAATTATTGGGTTTTAATGGTATAATAACCCCTTTTAATTAATAAATAATGCTAGTAAACTTGTTTTGAAAGTTTGTTTACAAAAACAGGTAGTTCGATGAAAAACTGAAAATGTGACCGAAATTCGTTTTTTAGATTTTCGACTTTTCATCGACCAAAAGTTGTTGGAATGTGTTGTGCACACTAGTGTACATATGTATACATATATACAAATAAGAAAACAACTTTACTAATTAAATGGTTTAGATAAAAATAAATGTAAAATGGTGATTAAGTAATTAATTAAAAGTGGACTTTTCTTTTAATTTAAAAAGGATAATGTACAAAAGTATAATACAAAAAGGACATTAGAAAAGAAGATATGATGGCTTAGGTACTTAACTTGATGAAGGGGAGATGAGTTGTCTAAATATTAAGGAGGGTATTAACTTATTTTAGGGAAGGTTAATTTAGTAATTTACCACTTTTTAATTTCTATAAAGGAACATGTTATTTACTTTTTCACTTTTGTTTTCATTTCCATTTTTCACTTTCATCTTTTCCCTCTTCTTTTCTATATCTTCCTCCTTATTCATCCATTTTCTAAAAAGAAAATTCACTTCAAAATCACTTCCTTCCTCCTCTGAATTCATAAACAAGTTCATAAAATCATTGCCATCACTCTTTACCTCACAAAGATCCAAAATTTAGCATCCAAACTCACATTTTTTCTCAGGTCGTGAGCACCTCGTTGGGGGGGGGGGATGAGGCCATGTGTGTGAGCTTAAGGTGAAAGGGGATGGCTTTGGTTGAGTTTGAAGCAAGGAAGGTGGTGGCTTTGTGTTTGGTTTGAATTAAAGTGAGATTTCTAACTTTAAAAATAGTTTTAAAATTGACAAAATGTTGTAATAATTTAGTGCTAGCTTATAGTGTTGCATGTATGTATTTGTGTTGTGCATATATTGTTGTTTTTTTAAATTCCTATCTGAAAGCGGATGACATAAATAACCATTGTGTTGCAGGGGACAAAAGCAAAGAAAGGGAAGTCAAAGTGTCTTCGTAGCGAATAGGTTGCTATGGAAGCACTTCGAAGAATAGAAATTTTATAGGGGAATCCTAAAGGATTCCTCGCCTTGTTGATTATTATTTACATACATTCTTGGTTATGAAAATGTTAGTGTATATAGAAAGTGAATATTGCTTAGTTATAGTCAACCTACTTGTTGTTGGTTGTATTGCGACAGTGAAATTTTGTGCTCGCTTTTAAGCGATTTAACGCTTGTTTTCTAACGTGTTTTGAAATGATTTCCAAACTTGACTTTTGTTCTCATACCTTTTGGAAAAGTTATTAAAGTGGTTTTGAAATATAGAAAGAAAATGGAGTTTAAAAGTTATGTAATTTATAAAACAAGTTTTAAAAGTTGTGATCCATATAGCAATAGTCGCTACGGATGCAATTTGAAAATCGATTATTTTTGTAAAGTAAAAATGGTTGTCTATTTTAGATGTTGTGAAAATTCTTTTCAAATGTCTTTATAAGTATTTAAAAGGAAGTTTGGAGTTTTAAATATATTTTAAAGAATTTATTTAGTTATTTAAACAAAAGGTTTAAATTTTACTCCTTTGTTTCAAAGTCAAGTTTTGTTTAAAGCGACCATCTTTAAGGGAATGTTTTAAATACAAGTTTCAAACTGGTTTTAAAAGTAATTTTAAAAGAAGAAGGAAACATGGATTCCAACACTATTGTTGTAATAAATGTCTAACATTCTATAATTTTATCATTTTGATTTTTGAACATTTAACTAATTTTAAATATTTAAATAAATGGCTTATTAGAGTTTAATATCTTATATTCAAATATAGTGATTATTTAGATATTTGATTTGTGAATTAAAATGATTTAATAACCTTATTTAACTTCTTTTAATTAATAAATCATAACGGTGAACTAAATTTATAAATTTATTTGTAATAATAAATAGTTTGAATAAATTATAAGAAAACTAATTATTAATAAAATTACTTTATTTTTAGTGACGTATTTTTAATTTAATTTATTAGATTTTTCCATAATTTTTAGTTAGGAACATTTTTAAATTTTGGTTTGTCATATTTTACGGCAAACGATGGTATTTTTAAAATTTCACAAAATAAAATAATCTATACATTTCATTGTTGATTTGTGACTGTGTCACATTTTGGTGCACGATTGTATTTTTATTTCTGTTGTTCGCGGTTCATACGCAAACGGAATATTGTGTAGCAGAACACCGTAAAATCTTTAAAACTTTTTGAAAATTAAATCAAAACTCAAATTATTCAACTAACCTTAATGGAGATGTGATAGGTTGCTTGAGAATCTTGGCTAGCTTGAAAATTTTGTTTAACTTGTGTTTAAAGTAAGGTAAATTGGTTTTCTTATAAAATCAAAACAAATTCAACTCATATACTTTCCTTCATTTTCGATCTTTTCCTTCTTTCATCTTACTCTCCCTTCTCTTCTTCTTTTCTTTTTAGTGGAAAAATAAAACCAAGCCTCTTCCATTCAAAATTCAAGATCAAATCCAATACTTAACTAAAAACCATGAAACAAAATTTGTTGGACTCGTAGGAGCAAGAGCTTCGTTTTGGTGTACGAAATGGTAGGTGCAATAGGGATGGTGGTTGTGGCCGTACGTGGAGGAGGAGCTAGGGTTAGCGATTTTGGGAATTATATGCGATGTTAATGGTCGTGGTTGGTTGCATTGGATTTGTGGCATGGAGGAGCAGCTCCGGTTAAAGTATAGGGGTGTGCAGTTTGGAATTATGGAATGCGACATAAAGGAGAAGAAACAGGCAGTTTGGTCAAAAATGGCTTGGGTCGATCGAGCATGAGGTGATGGTGGGGGATGTGTTGTGCTCGCGTAGTGGAGTTAAACGGCGAAGGCGGTTCACGTTTTTGTCGAAGGATGGAGGAGAAATCGAGGATGGAAAGATTCAGCATTTGGGTTTCTTAGTGCGTGTATGTACATGTCGTGTACATGGATTGTATTTGGGAGGGAAGAGGGTTTTAATTGGGTAACTAAAGTTAATTACTTGATTAGTTAAATTAACCAATATAATTATTTCCAAAACCGATATCTTCTCCATATGAGTCCGGATTTGGACGCGGTCAGTTGCGTTTGACTTGTAGGAACATTATCTACGCATAGGAGTTGGAATTGTCGAATTTGGACCTATTTGAATTTCGGACTAAAATCGAATGCCGTTCGATTTTAGATCAAATCGGAACGCGAAAGCGTCAACTAGAATTTTGGTGAGTTAACTCGCCTTTAAATAGACTATATGAAATATATGTTACTATAGTGTTGAATGCTTGAATGATAATTTATTGTTGGTTGCTTGAATTGTTTGGATTCCGGCTTTGGGAAGCGAATGACACATTTTATGATTTACAAGGAACCAATATGGCTATATATTGTCGGTTGGTCCCACTTGGTAGTGGATGACATAAATAACCATTTTGTTGCAGGGGACAAAAAGAAGAAGTCAGAGTGTTTACATAGCGAATAGGCCGCTAGGGGATACTTCGAAGAGTTTGTGTGTGTATATACATATACATATACATATATATATATATAAGATTTACATGGGACTTTTGTAGAGAGACCCTAAGGGGTTTCTCGCCAATATTTGTTTATTTACATTCTTATATTGCTTATATTGATGTTTGGTTGAAATATTTGTGACATACTATTTGAATTGTGTAAGTGTCGTTATAGCAATTTTCACTATACCGTCACTTGTGAAATATCATCTTCTTAAACACTTGTGTGTGTTGAACTTGTGCTTATATTTTTACAAAATAATTGTTTGGTCACGTTTTTGCACTTTGAAAGTTGTTTAAACCATATTTTCAAATATTTTGAAAATTTTGAAAATAAAGATTAAGTATTGATTAAAATGTATAAAAGAAATTATAAATTTGATTAATTATCTTTCGGTATAATTAACGTTGTTTTGAATTTATAAAAGATTATGAATTTAATTTATTTTCCTTTGGGATAATTAATGTTGTTTTTAATTTATAAAAGATTATGAATTTGATTTATTTTCCTTTGGGATAGTTGATGTTGTTTTAAATTTATAAAAGATTATAAATTTGATTTATTTTCTTTCGGAATAATTAGTTTGGTTAAATTTATAAAAGATTATAAATATTATTTATTTTCCTTCGAGATAATCAATGTCATTTTTAATTTGTAAAAGATTATAAGTTTGATCTATTTACCTTCGGGTAATTAGTATTGTTTTAAATTTATAAAAGTTTATGAATTTCATTTATTTTCCATTAGGATAATTGATGTTGTTTTAAATTTATAAAAATATTTTTAATTAATTTATTATCTTTCGGGATAATAAGTTTTGCTTTAAAATTTATAAACGATAGTTTGTAAATGGGAAAATCTTTTTAAAGGAAATGTTTAAAAATAAAACTAAGTGTAAATTGTTTTGGGTTTATAGTAAACAATGTTTTAATGACATTTGTTTTTTACCCTTCTTTTTAATACACATAGAAATATAATTAGCTCTTTAAAAGAATATTTTAAAGAGTGTTTTAAAAATATTTTACAAATATTTATGATGTGAAAATCGAGCACAAGCGTGAGTCAAATGTTTTAAATGTTTGATTCGTTAATTTCTACATGTAATATAATTTTGATATCTCCGATAGTTGATTCGTTAACTATCGATTTTGCTATCTTCTTTGTGTCTCGTCGATCAAGATGAATTTGTTGCTCATTTGGGACATTTAAACTCTTGCTATTCTTAAAGGAAAGTATGTTGTCCAATCGAGTTAGGAAGCAACACTGCCCTAACTCGTCCGACATTATTGTTTTCTCTAAGGTAATACTAGTTTGTTTTGGGTAATTGATTCATCGACTATCAATTTTGATATCCTTCTTTGTGTTTCGTCAATCTAAGATGATTTATTGCTTATTTTGAGCATTGGCATCCAACACCGTGGATAACTAAAACCAAAGAGCGAGTGGTAGCCAAGCTAGTTGGGTCGCACCCATTAGGGTATATTCACATTTATCTAGAGCTTTGTTGGTAGCATGCATGCGATGATGTGAAATATTCAAATGCTTGTGTGAGGCGGGGTCCGGCTTGGAAGTTCCCGAGAGTGATGCGTGTTTGGCGTGAGCTCTCAAGTATATTTTATCTAGAAGTTTACTTTCGTTGTAGGGGGTGCACCCTCCCAGTCATACTAGATAAATTGATTCTCCTTGTTTTAATTCGAACCTTAGAGTCGATTTTTTCTTAATTGCATCGAGAAGTGCCTTGTGCCCTTCTCTGTGTTTAATTATTTTTGTCCATTCTTAAATTTGTATTGTGTATATTACTCAAGTATGGGATTTGTCCTTACTTGTGTCCATCCTTTATGTTTGGATTTGTTTCTGTTGTTTGTCTATTCTCTTACGCATGAATGCTGTTCTTATATGATGAAATCCCATTCTGTATTTTGTGGCATGGTCTACCAATTATTTTATGCTTGCCATATTCCTTTAGTTTTCTCATGCCATTTTTTCAAACTGACCCGGGTGTTATTATATTATAATGCTGGGGTCAGGCTGAGTATTTTCTAGGTTGGCATTGGTGTTATGGAGCCCTTGGAGAAGAGATGGATGTTCACCTACCATAGTATTTTATTTTTCGCTGTATTATATTGTATTTGGCAATTGTAAGGTCAGGAAATTATAACTATCTAACCGATGAGGTTTGTTTTTAACTCTGATGTACCTTGTATCTTGGAGTGACAATTTATACCGTCTTGGTTATATTATATATTGTCCTTTCTGTTGTGAGATTCTATTGCCCATGTTGTTCTTTTTACTTTATCCCTTTTCGACGATTGGATGTTTGACATTTAAATACCGTGGATGTATTACGTGCCTACTTTCGATGGTCCAAAAGGCGGGTCGTTACAAAATGATTTTGAGAAAAGGAAAGAGATCATGGACTGTAACATTTTTGTTATAGTAAATGGTTTCGGGAAATTGGAAATAAAGTTGATTTATAACACCTTTTTATTATTAAATAGTTGTTTACTTATGTAAAGGGTAGATGTTTTAGAGTGGTTTAGAATTTATCAATTAAAATGCGTTTACTTTTATAAAGGAAAAGATGTTGCCTTTTTAATCAAACTTTAGTTTAAATAAGTGATTTTGGAAAATGTTTTTAAGAACAAGTATATTGGAACTCTCGGATCATACTTTATTTTCTAGACTTCGAGGTATGGAAAATTGTTTCTATATTGAAGTTAGAAGTTGTAACATCCCACCTTTTTGACCTCTAGAAGTCGACACGAATACATCCGCGGTATTCATGTGCCGAACATCCAAGTGTCAGAAAGACAAATTATTGGGGTGAAAGAAAGAAAAGGCATAACAAAATCTCATAACGTTATGAGCAATCTATAATAGAGAAATGAATCTTTATAAAACGAAAACTTTTATATACGTACATCAATTATAGTATAATTATCCGATCATCAGCCCTTGGATAGTTATAACAGCCTATTCTTACAATTGCTGATAAATACAGACAAGAAACAAACAATAGAAGATAAAAGAAAATACGGAAGTACGTATTGGAGGCATCCAGCTCGTCTCCTACAGCTCCAAGTGTCCAGCTAAATATGGAAAATATGCTTGGGTTGATCTGAGCATTATAAAATAAAAACTTCAGATCAGTCTGGTAAAACCAGCGTGATACGCAAAATAAACTGGATTACTTAATGTTTTATAAAACCTTTTAAAATAAAGGTATCTCGTAAGACCACGCCGCACATAAACACAGACGGGTTTTTACCTTACGATAACCAAAACATTTCTATAAAAAATCCAGTGATAATACAATAGTGTATAGGGTTTAAAATAAATTATGGAATCATAGCCGAAATTATCACATTAATTGATTTCTAGCATAATAGGTTTACAACTAAGTCCTTAAAGGCATGTATTGAAGAATGAATTCCATACAATGACAAGGCTAGTGGGGTACCGCCTGCCACAGTCAACTTCTAGAAAAATGTATGGAGGGCCTCATATGGACCCCCGCCAACACAGGACCGGCCTACCCCAAACCGGATAGTATCAAATATTTCATCACCCTGGTTGCTTTGCAACCTATCCTTAGAGCTCTCATGCACAACGAAATCCATATATATATGTGTGTGTGTGTGTAAGGGAGATGACAATACCCTAATGGGTGCGACCGACATAGTCCTGCCACATATCCATTGATTTAGTCATCCCGAATGATGAGGCTCGAGGCTACATTTTACCTTTTTCGATAGCAACCTCACTTGGAATGCTAACACTGCCCTCCAAGTGACAATGCAATGCTAGCATTCGTTCCTACAAGTTGTTCAGGATATGAACAAACCGAAGGCACTACTTCTACCACATCCAATTTGAAATCACACTCAGGACTAGTAGTAGGTACCCCTAGCACTTCAAATTTCTCCTTCGATTCCATCATCTTCAAGATGTCTTCAATACGACGCTTTAGTTGGTTCGAAGTGGTTTCCAAATAATTCATACTTATCCGATCCCAGTCTCTTCGAACCAACATCGATAGGTTCTGGTAAACTCAACTCTGGTTCTTTTAGAAATAAAAAGATAATAGATAAGAGCGAGGACCACCCCTACCAATTTAAATGGATGGATTTCTTTATCATTTGTCCTAAAAGAACGCACGAGTTTATACGTATAGTATAGCATCACCGAAGATACCTGTACTATATAATTCCTTTGTTTTCTCCTAGATATTTCCACAGTGAAAAATTTGTCCAGATTTGATAGTTGGTTATTTAGCTATAAAATAAACAAAAAATCAAACATAGATTCAATTCCATATGGGATCCAAAAGCCTCTATTAATTAAAATCTCTTTCAATTATTCGATTTAAAATACCCTCATAAAAGATATTTTCACAAACCCCATATACTCCTTCTAAATACTTGGAAAAACATTCATTTACTTATCTCACCGGTATAAGTATATTCACAACCCGTTATATTTTTAATACCTAGAAAATATATCCATATACTTGGCTCAACGGTATAAGTATATTTACAAAACTTAAGAAATATTTCCTCTTTTCCAAATTCTTATTTAAATGGGCCAAATCAAATATCATTTTAAAAAATTTCTTACTATAAACCAAACCACTTATCCTTCAGTGTTAAGTATGGAAAGAATGTTTCCATACCATCATAATTAAGAAGGATTAATTGTCAAAACAAATATCATTTCTTATATAAAATTCCATTTTATAAGCCCATTTCATTTTTACAATTCCTTTCATAAATCTCCAAATTTATTTATAAATCTTAAAATGATTTATAAAATACCTTTCTAATTATAAAACCTTTTATAAATCTTCCTTTATAACTCTTTTATAAAAGTCCTTTAAAAAATATCATTTACCAAATATCATTTGAAAATCTCCTTTAGGATAAATCCTTTTATTAAGTAAAATTCCTTTCATAAACAAATTATTATTTATAAATACCTTTACTTAATTAATTAAGTTCCTTTAAACATAATAATTAAATAATTACTAAACGTTAAAACCTCATTAATAATTAACTAACTTGCTTTTAAAACATCATTTATAAACATTTAACCTCAAATTGATATAGATTTGAAGTTAATTTAAATCCATAACTTTATAATTCGGGTAGAGGCTTAGCGACCACAATGGTACTAAATAATTGCAGAATAGAGATTTATTCTACTAAACGGATGTCATTAATAATCTATTCGTATTTGTTGGCTACTTAATGGCATAGACAAAGAGAATCCCTTATTTAAACTCATTCACTTATGAAAGGAAAGTTGCCTTTAAACAAATCCGATCATTGGAAAACAAGTGATTAAGAATTTAAACCCTTTATTAATCAATTTAAAATAAGTTCATCCTTTTATTTAATAATAATTAAATCTTAATTTAATCTTAACTTAACTTAATTACTAATTTAGAAATAATTAAACCCCATCTAATTAATAATTAATTAACCTTACATAATAATAATAATCAATTAATAATTAAACCTTTACTTAATTAATAATTAATTAAATAATAAACTTACTTAAATGATAATTATTAATAATTAAATCAGACTTAAATAATAATTAATAAATCATCTAACCTATACTTAATTAAAATTTAATTACCTTTACTTAATACATAATTAATTAGTAATTTGTAAACACTTAATTATTTAATCTTTACTTAATAAATACTTAATTAACTAACTCAATACTTATATTATGTTTGAAAACATTTTTCAAGGGTATACTTAGGTGGAAAGGTTTTTAATTTATAAAATATTGATCTTTTTACAAACTACATCCATAGCGACTATAACTATGGATACCATAACTTACAGTTAGTTTTCTAAGTTAACATTTCAAACTTTAACTCTTAAAATTTACTTACTTTATAAAGCATAGTAGGAAGTTTTGGAAAACTAACTAAAGTTTGAATCTTTGAAAATTTTCTAGTAAATTAAACAAGTAAAACATGATTTAGTTCAAGGGATCTCAAGTCACTTTAACAAGTCAAGATGTCAATTGTCTTAGCACATACAACACATACACGATTATAACATCTATTTACAAGCCATAATAACAAGCATAAGCAAGATCACATTTTTCAACCATTCACAACATTTAGACATCAATTTCAAGTCTAATACAAGATCACATACAAGCACATATATGATCATACAAATCAACATCAACTTTCACCCAAACATCCAACAAATATGCAACTAAGTTAAGCAAAAATATAAAGTTTAAAACTTTCTTAAAGGTGTGAACTTTACTCACCAAAGTCACATGAAAGCAAACCAAACTATTACTTGAACTTGAAATGGCCTTAGATCTTGGATCCTTTTTGTGAAAACTTGATTTTGGCCTAGGGAAGTGGAAATTTTGCTCGGCCTAGGGTTTTAGGTGGCTCGGCCTTGGGTGTTAAGTGGAGTTTGGTTTAGATTTTGGCTAAGTTGAGGTAAAAGAAGAAGAACTTTTGAAAAGTGAAAAATGAAATGAGAAGTGAGAGAGAAAATTTTGAAATTGGTTTTGTGAAAAATGAAATAAGCAAATTACCTAAAAGCCCTTAAGTACATACCCTCCATCCATTTAGTGCCACATCTTCAATCTCCCCCTTCCTTGTTGCACACACATGAAGCACAATCCCCGCTTTTATCCAACATGCCACTCACTTACATGTACCATGATAATGTGACTTTTTATTATTTTTATTTTTAAATTAATTATTTTAGAAAATGGTCACATCTTCTTTATATTATCTTAAGTAAACAAATATCTACCATTTTATATCCTTAACCATGCATATATTATTTGTATATGTGAGTGTTTATGTGCACTAGGGTGTTCATAACATTTCAAACTAATTTTAGAAGATGAAAAATTGAAAATTCGAAAAATGATTTTCGGTCACATTTCTTATTTTGCTTTGAACTAATTATTTTTGTAAACCAAATTTAAAAAAATATTCCATCATTAGTTATTAATTAAAAGAGGGTTATATTAATTATTATAACCATAAATTTGAATATAAAATTAATTAAATATTCACAAACTAAAGCGATAAAATTTTGGCTCGTTACATTCTTCCTCCTTAAAAGAATTTCGACCCCGAAATTTCACCACAAGAATACCCAATATTATTCATAAGTCTGCATGATGTTTATAGATCATCCATATGCAAAATCTGATTCGATCACTACTCAAATACATAACTTCACTTCCGAACTAGTATCGCTCACCCGATTCTCCAGTGCAGACTCTGATCAGGCTTCTTGATTAGGAACCTCCCTTCTCCTTACATAGCCATGTACTATGGTAGAAAACCATGGTTCCATATCAAGAACCCTCACCAAATGTTCGCCGTTAAGAATCGAGTGATAAATCCTTATTCAGAATGATGTAAAAGACCTCAAAGTCATGTACTCAAATCTTGGATAAAAAACTATATGAAAAAGAGAAATGATCTACGTTGTGATGACCCACATTTCGAAAGGTTTAAACTGACAATAAATCCACACATGTCCAACTTAAACAATCCGGAATATAGATAATCAATGGGGTTAATTAAGAAAAATGAAGAAGATAACAAACACCGAATCTCGTAGTGGAATGACAAAATTTAATAATCAAATAAACAGTTCATGAAGTTGTTTAATAATATACATTTGATTACACTTTATGACATAAATCAGAGTTATACAAATAGTCGATATAATAGAATAATGCAGTAGAACAAATGATGTAGTGAAATAATACTAGTAATATAGTATACCAGATCTTCGTCTTCGTCCTCCAGAATAATAATCTTCAGTATACTGAAATACTCAGACTGACTAGAGCATAATGAAATACAAAACACTCGAGTCAGAACTAAAATACTCTTATGTATGTCAAATCAATATCACGAAATATGAGTGTAACAACGTTAGAGATGTTTACGGGATTTTACATCTCCTATCCAGTGTATAACGTGCGTGCAATAACTTAAGAGATGTTATAGGATTTTCCATCTCTTAAGGATCCGTTAAAATATTTATATATAATAGTATACGCTATAAGAGGTAATGTCTATCAGTAAAATAAATATCAAAATAGCATTAAGGCTTTACATTGATCCACCTTAACACATTTTTATAGCATGTAGTCTATGCAGGTCTTGTAACACAATCAGTAACGTCGGTAGCCAGTGAGTCCCCTATAGGTACAATACTAAACCAAAGTCGTAATGGGGTCATATAAGGATAAATATGACAAGGCACGTGAGGCAATGCCCAAGGTAGGATTCTACCAGTTTACCCTTTCTGGCTGGTCGTAACCTATACGTGGCCGACCGCGACCATTAGTCCAAACAAAAGGGTGCACCCATCGAGTACAAAATCACGATAGTAATACAAGGGATCAACGTCGCTAGAGGTAGTTAACCTCATTGGCCAGACATAGGCTACTGTTTTAGTCGTTTCAATTATGACACAAATGTCAAGGCTATCCATCATCGTTCTCTTACTTCATTCCAGTAAACGTTCACCAATTCAACCTGTAATATCCCGGAAATTTGGGGCAATATCAATTTAATAATCTGTTTAAATAATTAAATTGATTGATAATTTTTGATAATAAATATTTGAACTGATTTAATAATCTAATTAAATAAATATTTAATTGGTGAATTTTATCTTTTATAAGTTAATAAAATGATTATTATAGATAAGTATATATTGTAAATAGATTGCCTTTGATTTGAAAGTTAATAAATGAAATCTTGTTTTAAATTTCTAATGTATATTCTTATAGTTTGGAAATTATGATTTATTTAATATTAGCTTTTCAAAGCTATTTAAACAAAATAACTATATGGTTTAAAATAAGAATTATAATAAGATTTATTTTATTTCTTTTTAAATATTGCTTAATAAATATGATTTAAGAATGTATATATGTTTAAAATATAATTTGCATATGATATGTTAATTCAATTAGTAATAGTGATAATTTATAATCTCTTTTATAAATTATTTTAAAATTGATAAATGAGTTATTTTCAAACAATATTAATAGTGTATTGTTTTTAAATAAATAGATTTTAATGTAAAATAGGATTTGTTATTTCAAATTGAATGTATTATTTAAAATTAACTTTAAATTGGATTTTTAAATATAATTTGCATTTGAATTTAAATTAAATTTGAAATTCAGAAGAGGTAAGATTTTAAATAGTTTTGGATTTTAAAATATATGGACAAGCTTTTATATATATAATTGGTTTTATTTTCTTTAAAATACTTTATATATATATACATAAGTATTTAATAAATAAGAAAGGCTTTTTATTTACATTTAAATAAATATGAATTACTTAAAAAGACAAGTGTAAATCTTTAAGGCCATGTAATAACATGTGTACACTAATAAAGCAATGAGAATGACAAATGTCAAAGTCTTGCATTTTTGTTTTTATTTTATTTGATAAATCATTTTAATCTATATAAACATATGTTCTCATCTATATTTATTTTTCTATCTTCTTGAATTCAAAGAAAAAAACTCTCAGCCTGAATATTCCCCAAAAACAATCTGTAACAAATTCCTCAAACTAAATCCTCCTCTCAAAAGAAAATCTGAAATCAACATTCCTCAAAACCAAATTCCTCAAACAAAGATCTGCAATGCATTTTTCAAATCAAACTAAAGCCTGCAACATTTCTTCAAATTCTGTAATCCACTATCAAAATCAAAAGACTGCAATTTCTTTAATCTGGAATCAAGTCTGTAGCCTGCATCTTTTCAAAGTCTGGAAGCAAGTTAATTTGGATCTAGCAACACATCTCAATAATCAAAGCATGCATGCAAGTTTTCCAGCAAGCATTCAAGTTTTAATAAGCAAAGACATTCAGATCTTAAAAATTCAAAAGCTTTTCAAATTAAAACCTGGAAAGTTTCTCTGTTCTCAAATGGTGAGTAACTTACATTTTTAAAAACTTAAGTATATCTGTTTGCATGCTATAAATTCTGGAATCTATGATGTAATATGCCTGCATGTTGTTTAAGTATGAATTGTGTGTATATGGTGATATTTTGTATGCATGTATGGATATGAATATTTGGATGTGTACATCTGCTATGTATTTGGATGTTTAGCTGTTTTACTTTCCAGGCTCAAAATTTTAATTCAAAAATTAATATCTCTTGATCTACTGTTTGTTAGGACTTATAATTCAAACTACAATTAATTGTTTAATCATAACTTAAGGGTTAAACTTTATTTAAATGAATCAAAATTGGAATTTGCTCTAGAATTTAGAGTGGAACAGGAAAGCTTAAGTTTGTTAAAAATTCAAACTTCTAAATTCACTGATTCAGGCATGTAAACTGAATCATCTATTAAAATCATGAATTTTAAAGAAGAAATCACAATTTTTAATATTGAATTAAGAGAGCAGTTCAAGGTTGATCGAAATTGGAGTTTTAAGTCGCCTCTGGTGATCTAGTTGTCTGACGAGGTTGTGGTTGTCACTGAAGATAGAGGGATGATCGGGAAGTTTGAGAAAAATAGTGGATGGCCGTATAATTCACCATGGCGATGGTGGTTGTTCGATTTAATTTCTAAACCTAGTTTTACTGGGTTACCATTTTTGCGTGAGTTCGACTTCCTCTAGTGATCGAGTTGGCTAGGGTTTTGGGCACTGGAAGATGGTGGGTTGACAAGGTCTTCACCGAAGTTTCAACGACGATGATGGTCGGAGAATTGTGTTCAAGCGTTTTCCAGGCTTTGGGTTCCTGGTTCGAAATGGTGATGGGTTACTCGATTTCGAAATCGAGTTGATGTTGAATTTCTGATGGTCGTATTCGGGTTGGTGGTCGATCGTCGACTTGAGAGCATCGTCGTCGAGGTGGCAGCAACGTCCAGAGCAACGTGCACGTGCACGGTGACATTTGCGTGCATCAGTAGTTTTTAGAGTTTGAGAAAGAAGATGTTCTCGAGGTAGATGATGAGTTAACTCGAAGTAAGGCCCGAGGAGATAGGGTTCTGGTTCGAGTTCGTTCTCGGGGAAACTTGCGTGGGTTTAACAGTTTTTAAATTTTTTTTAAATATAACAAGTTTAAAAAGGAAAGGAAAGAAACTCGAAGTTAGTCTCGGGTTTTCTGTTATTTTGCTCGGGTATTTGAAGTGTTGGGCTCGGGTCATTAACCTGTTACAGGTTTTTAAAAATCTGTTTGTTTTAAATTTTAAAACTTATTTTAAAATTTGAAAGCAAGATTTAAATCCAGTTTTAAATCAAATTTGAAGGTATGGATTCAAGTTTAAATTGTATTCCAGAATAAATAAATTTTTATTAAAATGTTTAAACATCTTTAAATGTTTGAAAGTATAATTTAAAAGGTTTGAATAAATAAATTGGTTTAAAAATCTTATAAAATTCTTTTATAAGGTTAAGTGTTTCTTAACATTGAATTTAAGAAGATTTTGTAATTTGATTTAAATTTGGTTAAACTTAAATTTATAATTTATTTTAAAACTTTATTTTGAAATGAATTAAAGGGAAGATTTTAAAGTAAAATATTTCAAAGCCTTTGTTAATAATTAAAGTAATTATAAAGGTTAATACTTTAATTTAGAAAGTAATTAAGGTTTAATGATTTTGGTTCATTAAATTAATAAGGTAATTAAAGAATAATTTAATAATTAATTAATGAGTTAATGTTAATTAATTAAATAAATAGGATTATAAGTTAATTAATTAAGGTTAATTAATTTGGGATTAAAAATCATTTATTTAGATAAGTATAGATTTTAATAAATGATTAGAAATTCATTAATCAAGTGATTAAAGGTTAATTAGGAAATTAATTTAGTAATTATTAATTGATTAATTGGTGATTAAGAATTTATTAAGTTGAAATTAATAAATAGTTTATTAAAGATTAATTATTTAAAGAAAGTAATTAAAAGAATTGTTAATAATTAATGAGGAATCATTAATTAAGGATAATTAATTAATATGATTAATTTTGATAATCAATTAAATTAATTAATTAATGATAATCATTTATAAATCGGTTAAGTATAATTTATTTAATGGAAGTAATTAAAGAAATTAATTACTTAAGATAATTAATTAAATTTATTTGATTAAGTTAAATTAATTTAAGATAATGATTTGGTGATTTGATAATTACTTAAATGTAATTAGTGAAGTATAATTACTTAGGAAAGTAATTAAAGTTAATTAGTGGATATAATTAACTAAAGAAGATTTTTATAATAAAAGTAATTTGAGTTTAATTACTTTGAATAATTAATCAAGGGATTAATTAAAAGCTAATTAATTAATGAGTAATTAATTTATGGAAGAGTAATTAAGGGTAGTTAATTACTAAATGAGATTAATCAAAGGTGATTAATAAATGTGACTAATTAATTATTAAATGTAATTAATTTAAATAAGATAATTAATTAAGAGTAATTAAGGATCATTAATTAATAAAATTAATGATGTAATTAAGAATTGATTAATTAAGATTAATTAATAAATAATAAGTGATTAAAGTAATTAATTAATTGTAATTAATTAAGGATTAAGATAATTAAGTATAATTAATTAATTAATGAAGTAATTAAAGATTAATTACTGAATGGTTTAAGATAATTAATTTGTGAAATTAATTAAGTATTAATTACTTAAAGTAATTAAAGGGTAATTAATCAGGAATGATTAATTTAGATGGATACTTAGAGTAATGATTAATTAATTGGTTTAATTAATAATTAAGTAAGCAGGATTTATAGGATGAAGTAATTAATTTAATTCACTTTAAATTAATTAGAGATGATAAATCATTACTTAAGAATGGATGAATGATATTGAATGCTTTGCATTGTTGATATCTCTGATAAGAGATGTGTGATCTATGATATAGATGTTTGGTTGGATTGAAATGATAATATGAATTATCTGTTTGGATGATAATATGGATTATCTATTGTAAATTATCTATCTGTGTGTATATAGATAAGAATTGAATTGTTTTAACCTTAAAACAACTTGGCCCTTAAAAGATACGTTTTGGATTTCGATGAGACCGGGATCGGGTTTCCGTATACCGGAATTCCAGGTCTGGAGACCCGAATACCACATCGATCCAAATTTACGATAGGTCGTGAATCTCAAGTGAAGATGAAGATTCAGAGTGCAAGGGTTATTGTCGTTAACTCTGAGGGTGATTCCAAAACGAGTGTAACGAGATAATGCCTTCGGTTTCGTTCGAACCCGGAACGAACTTGTATGGATTGAATGCTTTCAGCACATCGTCAGGCGGACGATGAGCATTCTAAGTGATATGTTCTGATTAAAGGTAATCGTAACCTCAAGCCTCATCAACCGGGAATGGCTAAAACAGGGGAGGTGCAGCAAGGCTTCGTGGGTAGCACCCACTGAGAGCAAGATAGATCCCTGTCTAGAGGTCCCTTTTCTTTTTATTCGGCTTAGTGTGTGGTTGGTCGCGCCAACTACGGGGTTATCTTGTTCGGAATTATCCAGTAAGGGATGGTTCCGGCTTTGTGTTGCAGGGGAGCGGGCGTACTCCTCGGTACGGTGATCTAGGCCACGTACTGTGACGGGCGGTACCCCAGTAGCCCTGCCATTGTATGGAAACCCATTCTTCCTACGTGCCCTTACGGTTTTGATTGTATAACCCACTTTGTGGCTAGTATGCTGGAATTTAATAATGTAACAATTTCAGCTATTTCATATTTATTTGAAAACCCTAGACCCTATTATAATAAAATCAAATTTCCTATCAAATGTTTTGGTTAGCGTAAGGTAAAAACTTACCCATGTTTATTTGTGGGAAGTCTTACGTGATACCTTTTCTTTCTAAAGGTTTTGAAGTTAAGCAAGTTTAACCTGTTACTCACACCAGACCCATGTCTGACCCAAGTGTTTATTTCTGTTTTATAAACTCTTGGGTACTCAAATTTTTACGAGTAGCCAAGGGATTCAGGTTTAGCTTTGACGAATATTCTGGAGGAGCAATGGAGCAGGAGGCTTCGGCGTTCGTAGATATAGTATTCCGCTGTGTTGATATCTGTGATAGTGTCTTGTCTTGTATTTGAGTTGTAATGTCTAGACAGATATTTATAACTGTCTAGTAAGTGATGTATATGCTGTGTAACTCTGTAAATTATTGTATACTATGTAATAGTTTATGTTATTAATATAATTTATTCGTTCCGCTGTGAGATCGTTGTTGTTGTTTCTTTCTTTCTTCTCTTCTTTTCTATTTTCTACCCCTTTCTTTCTTTATTAATGATACGTCATTCTGTAGAATGAGTGGCGGGTCATTACAGTGGTATCAGAGCATAGGTTGAGCGAATGCCTAAGCTTTTGGTTAAGTGAATATCAAAACACTAGGTTGAGTGAATACCTAGGTTTGGAAGGGTTGTTCATTAGAGATAGGATCTGTAGCAACCTGTTTGAGTGTATATATATACGAGAGCGCGTATTTGTTAGTTATATAAAATGATTTTATATTGTGTTAATTGATCGGTTGGGTGGTATATGGATTCTGGTCAATACGAGTAGCTAACGTTATTGATAGGGATCTCTAAACACTTGGACCAGGCCAATAGACACAATATTGTTTTAAAAAGGTAGATGAAATAATTTTACCCAGATATAATTTCTATATAAAAAAGTATCATTTTAAATGTATATGGTATTTGTAATGATTGGTTGAGATGATAATAATTTATCATCTAGGATTAGGAGTCTGAGTGTTGAGGTTGGAAGTGTATTTGTCGAGACTGTAAACCTAATATCGTCTTGAGTGAACTTTACAGTTGTGTAAGGATTTCACAATCTCTGAAGGAAACCTGTTATGGTTCGGAGTTTATCTTTGAAGTTGGATGAGTAGAGTTGGATCTGTCGGTTAGGCAGAAGCAAGTGATGGTATCTCAGGTAATAGTAGCTGTGTGATGAGACGCAGTGACTATGGATGTTCCCGAAAATGTTTTCTTTGGAACAAGTTAATGAAGTGTGTCTGTTTCGGTGTTGTGGCTGAGTTCACCATGGTGATTCTGTTTGGGAATCGAGTTTCTCGAGAAGCTTTGGATTGAGAAGTCTTTGGCACCTGTGGCAGTAGTGCAGCTCGGAGTATTCTGTGCATTGGTAGGAAGTTTTCTGGCTGAGTAGTTTTTCTGAGGTGAAGTTCAGAAGCAGCAGAGTGGATCCATTTCTTCGGTGAATTGGATAGTTAAGTATGAGCTGTTCTGATTGGTAAAGAGAGAGAACAGTTTTCTTTGGATTTTGGCTGGGTTGATCGCAAAAGTGACTTGCGATAGTTTGAGTATTCTTTTGAGATTATCTGAGATTTTCTGGGATGTGTTGTCCAGTCTGTGCTTATGTTCATCATCAGCATTTTCATTCTACTCCAGATCAGAGTGGTGCAGCAGAAGCAGTTTGGCGAGTGCTCTTGTTGTCTTTTCCAGATAGGAGAAGTTAGTTCGATCTTCTGATGATTGGTAGTAGAGTTGTGTTTTGGATTATTGGTAGATCTTGAGAGGATCATTCTGTTGAGTTGTTTTTGGTTCTGTTTATTTCTAGAAGCATCAGCGAAGGTTGAGTTGATCAGGAAAGATCTGTAGACAGCTCAGGATCGTCTGAAGGATTTTGTGGGTAAGAACGGAGGAATTTGGAATTCGAAGTTGGAGACTTCGTTGTTGTGAAGTTTTTCTCTGGTTAAAGGGAGCTATAAGATTAGGTAAGTCTGGGAAGTCAGCTCCGAGTTATTTTGGATCTTTTCTATGATCTAATTTGGATAAGTACTTTGATCTACAAGGTTGAATTGTCAGTTTGGATAACTAGAATTCAATGTATTTTACGTATCTCTGAGGGAGTACGTGTTTGATCTATCTCTGGTTTTGGAACCAGCAGTTCTAGAGGAATTGGTTGTTGAGTCAGACTCGTCTGTAGTCTGATATTCTGTTTAGTTTTGTATATCTAGATGAGTAGGAGCTCTATAGCTTAGTAGTATTGGTTGTTTGGATTGTTTGTAGAGCGAGTATCCCGGTATATATATACTTGGGGAAACTCGAGGAAATTCTATTCAAAAATTTTCGCTGGATAGTTAGAATTGTTTGTTTGGATGATTGGTTGCTATGATTGTTAGCATATGGATGATAATACATCCTTGTGATTTAAAAAGATTATTAAATTACCTTTGTTTTAAAATTTTAGGGACGAAATTATTTTAAGGGGGGAAGAATGTAATATCCCGGAAATTTGGGGCAATATCAATTTAATAATCTGTTTAAATAATTAAATTGATTGATAATTTTTGATAATAAATATTTGAATTGATTTAATAATCTAATTAAATAAATATTTAATTGGTGAATTTTATCTTTTATAAGTTAATAAAATGATTATTATAGATAAGTATATATTGTAAATAGATTGCCTTTGATTTGAAAGTTAATAAATGAAATCTTGTTTTAAATTTCTAATGTATATTCTTATAGTTTGGAAATTATGATTTATTTAATATTATCTTTTCAAAGCTATTTAAACAAAATAACTATATGGTTTAAAATAAGAATTATAATAAGATTTATTTTATTTCTTTTTAAATATTGCTTAATAAATATGATTTAAGAATGTATATATGTTTAAAATATAATTTGCATATGATATGTTAATTCAATTAGTAATAGTGATAATTTATAATCTCTTTTATAAATTATTTTAAAATTGATAAATGAGTTATTTTCAAACAATATTAATAGTGTATTGTTTTTAAATAAATAGATTTTAATGTAAAATAGGATTTGTTATTTCAAATTGAATGTATTATTTAAAATTAACTTTAAATTGGATTTTTAAATATAATTTGCATTTGAATTTAAATTAAATTTGAAATTCAAAAGAGGTAAGATTTTAAATAGTTTTGGATTTTAAAATATATGGACAAGCTTTTTTATATATATAATTGGTTTTATTTTCTTTAAAATACTTTATATATATACATAAGTATTTAATAAATAAGAAAGGCTTTTTATTTACATTTAAATAAATATGAATTACTTAAAAAGACAAGTGTAAATCTTTAAGGCCATGTAATAACATGTGTACACTAATAAAGCAATGAGAATGACAAATGTCAAAGTCTTGCATTTTTGTTTTTCTTTTATTTGATAAATCATTTTAATCTATATAAACATATGTTCTCATCTATATTTATTTTTCTATCTTCTTGAATTCAAAGAAAAAAACTCTCAGCCTGAATATTCCCCAAAAACAATCTGTAACAAATTCCTCAAACTAAATCCTCCTCTCAAAAGAAAATCTGAAATCAACATTCCTCAAAACCAAATTCCTCAAACAAAGATCTGCAATGCATTTTTCAAATCAAACTAAAGCCTACAACATTTCTTCAAATTCTGTAATCCACTATCAAAATCAAAAGACTGCAATTTCTTTAATCTGGAATCAAGTCTGTAGCCTGCATCTTTTCAAAGTCTGGAAGCAAGTTAATTTGGATCTAGCAACACATCTCAATAATCAAAGCATGCATGCAAGTTTTCCAGCAAGCATTCAAGTTTTAATAAGCAAAGACATTCAGATCTTAAAAATTCAAAAGCTTTTCAAATTAAAACCTGGAAAGTTTCTCTGTTCTCAAATGGTGAGTAACTTACATTTTTAAAAACTTAAGTATATCTGTTTGCATGCTATAAATTCTGGAATCTATGATGTAATATGCCTGCATGTTGTTTAAGTATGAATTGTGTGTATATGGTGATATTTTGTATGCATGTATGGATATGAATATTTGGATGTGTACATCTGCTATGTATTTGGATGTTTAGCTGTTTTACTTTCCAGGCTCAAAATTTTAATTCAAAAATTAATATCTCTTGATCTACTGTTTGTTAGGACTTATAATTCAAACTACAATTAATTGTTTAATCATAACTTAAGGGTTAAACTTTATTTAAATGAATCAAAATTGGAATTTGCTCTGGAATTTAGAGTGGAACAGGAAAGCTTAAGTTTGTTAAAAATTCAAACTTCTAAATTCACTGATTCAGGCATGTAAACTGAATCATCTATTAAAATCATGAATTTTAAAGAAGAAATCACAATTTTTAATATTGAATTAAGAGAGCAGTTCAAGGTTGATCGAAATTGGAGTTTTAAGTCGCCTCTGGTGATCTAGTTGTCTGACGAGGTTGTGGTTGTCACTGAAGATAGAGGGATGATCGGGAAGTTTGAGAAAAATAGTGGATGGCCGTATAATTCACCATGGCGATGGTGGTTGTTCGATTTAATTTCTAAACCTAGTTTTACTGGGTTACCATTTTTGCGTGAGTTCGACTTCCTCTAGTGATCGAGTTGGCTAGGGTTTTGGGCACTGGAAGATGGTGGGTTGACAAGGTCTTCACCGAAGTTTCAATGACGATGATGGTCGGAGAATTGTGTTCGAGCGTTTTCCAGGCTTTGGGTTCCTGGTTCGAAATGGTGATGGGTTACTCGATTTCGAAATCGAGTTGATGTTGAATTTCTGATGGTCGTATTCGGGTTGGTGGTCGATCGTCGACTTGAGAGCGTCGTCGTCGAGGTGGCAGCAACGTCTAGAGCAACGTGCACGTGCACGGTGACATTTGCGTGCATCAGTAGTTTTTAGAGTTTGAGGAAGAAGATGTTCTCGAGGTAGATGATGAGTTAACTCGAAGTAAGGCCCGAGGAGATAGGGTTCTGGTTCGAGTTCGTTCTCGGGGAAACTTGCGTGGGTTTAATAGTTTTTAAATTTTTTTAAATATAACAAGTTTAAAAAGGAAAGGAAAGAAACTCGAAGTTAGTCTCGGGTTTTCTGTTATTTTGCTCGGGTATTTGAAGTGTTGGGCTCGGGTCATTAACCTGTTACAGGTTTTTAAAAATCTGTTTGTTTTAAATTTTAAAACTTATTTTAAAATTTGAAAGCAAGATTTAAATCCAGTTTTAAATCAAATTTGAAGGTATGGATTCAAGCTTAAATTGTTTTCCAGAATAAATAAATTTTTATTAAAATGTTTAAACATCTTTAAATGTTTAAAAGTATAATTTAAAAGGTTTGAATAAATAAATTGGTTTAAAAATCTTATAAAATTCTTTTATAAGGTTAAGTGTTTCTTAACATTGAATTTAAGAAGATTTTGTAAATTTGATTTAAATTTGGTTAAAGTTAAATTTATAATTTATTTTAAAACTTTATTTTGAAATGAATTAAAGGGACGATTTTAAAGTAAAATATTTCAAAGCCTTTGTTAATAATTAAAGTAATTATAAAGGTTAATACTTTAATTTAGAAAGTAATTAAGGTTTAATGATTTTGGTTCATTAAATTAATAAGGTAATTAAAGAATAATTTAATAATTAATTAATGAGTTAATGTTAATTAATTAAATAAATAGGATTATAAGTTAATTAATTAAGGTTAATTGATTTGGGATTAAAAATCATTTATTTAGATAAGTATAGATTTTAATAAATGATTAGAAATTCATTAATCAAGTGATTAAAGGTTAATTAGGAAATTAATTTAGTAATTATTAATTGATTAATTGGTGATTAAGAATTTATTAAGTTGAAATTAATAAATAGTTTATTAAAGATTAATTATTTAAAGAAAGTAATTAAAAGAATTGTTAATAATTAATGAGGAATCATTAATTAAGGATAATTAATTAATATGATTAATTTTGATAATCAATTAAATTAATTAATTAATGATAATCATTTATAAATCGGTTAAGTATAATTTATTTAATGGAAGTAATTAAAGAAATTAATTACTTAAGATAATTAATTAAATTTATTTGATTAAGTTAAATTAATTTAAGATAATGATTTGGTGATTTGATAATTACTTAAATGTAATTAGTGAAGTATAATTACTTAGGAAAGTAATTAAAGTTAATTAGTGGATATAATTAACTAAAGAAGATTTTTATAATAAAAGTAATTTGAGTTTAATTACTTTGAATAATTAATCAAGGGATTAATTAAAAGCTAATTAATTAATGAGTAATTAATTTATGGAAGAGTAATTAAGGGTAGTTAATTACTAAATGAGATTAATCAAAGGTGATTAATAAATGTGACTAATTAATTATTAAATGTAATTAATTTAAATAAGATAATTAATTAAGAGTAATTAAGGATCATTAATTAATAAAATTAATGATGTAATTAAGAATTGATTAATTAAGATTAATTAATAAATAATAAGTGATTAAAGTAATTAATTAATTGTAATTAATTAAGGATTAAGATAATTAAGTATAATTAATTAATTAATGAAGTAATTAAAGATTAATTACTGAATGGTTTAAGATAATTAATTTGTGAAATTAATTAAGTATTAATTACTTAAAGTAATTAAAGGGTAATTAATCAGGAATGATTAATTTAGATGGATACTTAGAGTAATGATTAATTAATTGGTTTAATTAATAATTAAGTAAGCAGGATTTATAGGATGAAGTAATTAATTTAATTCACTTTAAATTAATTAGAGATGATAAATCATTACTTAAGAATGGATGAATGATATTGAATGCTTTGCATTGTTGATATCTCTGATAAGAGATGTGTGATCTATGATATAGATGTTTGGTTGGATTGAAATGATAATATGAATTATCTGTTTGGATGATAATATGGATTATCTATTGTAAATTATCTATCTGTGTGTATATAGATAAGAATTGAATTGTTTTAACCTTAAAACAACTTGGCCCTTAAAAGATACGTTTTGGATTTCGATGAGACCGGGATCGGGTTTCCGTATACCGGAATTCCAGGTCTGGAGACCCGAATACCACATCGATCCAAATTTACGATAGGTCGTGAATCTCAAGTGAAGATGAAGATTCAGAGTGCAAGGGTTATTGTCGTTAACTCTGAGGGTGATTCCAAAACGAGTGTAACGAGATAATGCCTTCGGTTTCGTTCGAACCCGGAACGAACTTGTATGGATTGAATGCTTTCAGCACATCGTCAGGCGGACGATGAGCATTCTAAGTGATATGTTCTGATTAAAGGTAATCGTAACCTCAAGCCTCATCAACCGGGAATGGCTAAAACAGGGGAGGTGCAGCAAGGCTTCGTGGGTAGCACCCACTGAGAGCAAGATAGATCCCTGTCTAGAGGTCCCTTTTCTTTTTATTCGGCTTAGTGTGTGGTTGGTCGCGCCAACTACGGGGTTATCTTGTTCGGAATTATCCAGTAAGGGATGGTTCCGGCTTTGTGTTGCAGGGGAGCGGGCGTACTCCTCGGTACGGTGATCTAGGCCACGTACTGTGACGGGCGGTACCCCAGTAGCCCTGCCATTGTATGGAAACCCATTCTTCCTACGTGCCCTTACGGTTTTGATTGTATAACCCACTTTGTGGCTAGTATGCTGGAATTTAATAATGTAACAATTTCAGCTATTTCATATTTATTTGAAAACCCTAGACCCTATTATAATAAAATCAAATTTCCTATCAAATGTTTTGGTTAGCGTAAGGTAAAAACTTACCCATGTTTATTTGTGGGAAGTCTTACGTGATACCTTTTCTTTCTAAAGGTTTTGAAGTTAAGCAAGTTTAACCTGTTACTCACACCAGACCCATGTCTGACCCAAGTGTTTATTTCTGTTTTATAAACTCTTGGGTACTCAAATTTTTACGAGTAGCCAAGGGATTTAGGTTTAGCTTTGACGAATATTCTGGAGGAGCAATGGAGCAAGAGGCTTCGGCGTTCGTAGATATAGTATTCCGCTGTGTTGATATCTGTGATAGTGTCTTGTCTTGTATTTGAGTTGTAATGTCTAGACAGATATTTATAACTGTCTAGTAAGTGATGTATATGCTGTGTAACTCTGTAAATTGTTGTATACTATGTAATAGTTTATGTTATTAATATAATTTATTCGTTCCGCTGTGAGATCGTTGTTGTTGTTTCTTTCTTTCTTCTCTTCTTTTCTATTTTCTACCCCTTTCTTTCTTTATTAATGATACGTCATTCTGTATAATGAGTGGCGGGTCATTACACAACCACTACATTCTGTCAAAATATCATATTCGCTTCAAAATCAAAATCATTTTGAAATCATCATATTTACTCAAAATATACCATTTCAATTCAAAATCATATTCATCTTAATATCTCGATTTCAGTTTCAATTCAAAATTGCTTCGAATTTCCATTTGGTTATAACTTCAATTTAACTCATTTTGTATTTAAATCCAAGATTTTAATATAAACATTCCACCTTTTTGACCAGTTTGAATTTTTAGAAAATAGTTTGAATAGTTTTAAAATAGTTAATAGTTAAAATAGTTTAATAGAAAATAGTTTGAGTATTGAAAATGGTTTATATAGTAAAGTAGTTTGGAAAATCAAAATAATTTGTATATTTAAGAAGATAGATTTTAAGCAGTTTATATTAAAATAATTTATTTGAAAATAGTTTCAAAGTCAAACTGATTCAATTCCAAATTTCCAATTCAAATCAATTTCAATTTCCATTTCAATTTAATCGATTCAATTTTCAATTTCAAGTCGAATTTTACTTCGATTCCAATTCCAACTTGAATTAATCTCAATTCAATCCCAAATTAATTTCAATTTCAATTCCAAATTAATTTTAGTTTCAATTCCAAATTAATTTCTATTTCAACTTTGTCAATCCGATTCAAAGGTTAAATTTCAACTCAATCCTCAAATTTAAGCCATTTCAGTTTATATCAATTTCGAGCTCGATTTTCAAAATATCGATTTGAATCATTTAAATCAAATTTAACTTCGATTTTCAATTCAATGTTCAAATCCTTTAAAATAATTCGATATCAAGCAAAAGTTGAAATATCGGTGTAAATTACTTTTACTTAGCAATATTCAAATTTCGAATAAAAGTCCAATCTTTTAAAACAAATCAATTTTCGAAATTCAAATCATATTTCGATTATAACTTCAAAATCTCAACTTCGATTATTTAAACAATTCCTGTTTCCAAATTTAAATTTCAACATTACGAGCTTAAGTTCGAAAATAATTCGATTTACATAAATTCAATTTTTACTTCTTAAATCAAATCATTTTAAATAATTTCTAATCGAAAAATTTCAAAAATCATTTAATTTAACCAAATTCGGTGTCCGTATATAATTCTCTATCCTATGGCCAAGTGAATCAGTTATTCCAATTTTAATTCAGGGATGGATATATATCATTTCAATCCAAAATAAATGTCAAAGTTGAAAATACTCTAGCTCCACACAGCTGATCAAATAGATCGTTGATTCTTGGCAAAGGATACTTATTCTTGATCGTCTTCTCATTCATTTTACGATAGTCGATACACATCATTAACAACCCATCTGGTTTCTTCACAAACACCAAGGCCGCACCCCAAGGCAAACTGCTTGGTCTAATAAAATTTCTCCCTTCTAGATCCACTAGCCGCACCTTCAATTCCTTCGTCTCGGTCGGTGTCATCCTGCTAGGTGGTCTACTTACAGGTTCTGCTCCTGGCACAAGATCTATTCGAAATTCAACGGCTCGTTTGGGCGGTAATCCTATGATCGGCTCGAAAACATCTGCAAATTCTCTAGCTACTCGAACTTGACTTAACTCTTCTTTTGCTTCCATAGCACTCAATAAAGCACAAGCACTTCGATCAGAATCCTCCATGGAGAATATAATTCGGTTATGACTGTCAGGGTGTCTCAACGATATTTCCCTATCTTGGCAAAATATCATAGCCTTATATCTACCCAACCAATCCATACCTAAAATGACTCTGAAATCTACGAAATCAAAAACATACAGACTGCATGTAAACTTATGACCTAACAAATCAAGTACTAACTGGTCACATCTCGTTCCAAGAGTTGCATACCCTCCTATCAGATTCGCAACCCTTAAGGAAGTAACAAGGTATGTGGGTTCTAAACATGACCTATCAACCAAAGAATGAGATATAAATGAATGCGATGCACTGGTATCAAATAGTACCCTACCTGGTGTACTTCGAATCAAAAGCGTACCTTCCATCAAAGTCTTTCCCTTCTTAGCAGCTATTGGCCTACCAGACGATGGTCCAGCAGCAAAGACTTTTACCTGTCCTCCCAGACTGGTTTTGGACACTGATTCTTATAATGCCCAACCTGGTCACAGTTAAAGCACTTCACACCCTTCTTGTCTGTGGCCTTCTCCCCCTTGCCAGTTTGACATTCATGAGCATAATGACCCTTCCTATTAGACTTGAAGCAAACCAAATTGATATTTGCCTTCTTGGTAGCTTCTCCCTTCTGGGTTCTCTTCTTCTTGAAGATCTTCCTCTTCTTGCCAAGAGATCTCTGGGTTTCAACCTGTTTCTCCTTTCCATAAGTGGCAAGCATCTCCTCATGTCAGATTGCCATTTCCACAACAACATTACAAGGATCACGAAGATGTGGCAGGGTCGCCTTAGCAATCTCGGGTCTCAATCCCCGAATAAACTTCTCATTCCTCTTAATGACGGTGTCAATGGTAGCATGTCCATATCTGGATAACTCATCAAACTTCATGGCATACTCAATCACCGACATCTCGCCTTGAACTAAATCCATGAACTTCGTCAACAATGCTGACTTGGTAACTTTTGAAAAAAACCTCCGCTCGAATCTTCTCCGAAATTCCACCCAAGTCAATTCTTCCTCAGGAACCCCAGTAGTAACACTATTCTACCAATGAAGCGCCGCTCCCTGCAACTGTCTAGAGGCTAATCTCCTCTTCTGCTCATCATTCAATCCCAACTCAGCGAAGAATCTCTTACAATGCAAAAGCCAATTCTCAACTTCTATAGCATCCTATGTTCCCAAAAAGGGCTTCCCATCAAGACTAGTATACTCCATGTTCAACTTAGCATAGTTGTTACCAACTGCGGCCATAGGAGTAGCTCCTCCAATATTCCCAGCATTACCCCCAGCTACTCCTGCAGCAGCTCCTGCTAGCACCAGATTGATGAAAAATCGGTACATCATCCCCATGTCTACTAGCGGATTTCCAACACCTACGTTAGCATTTTCATTTGGATTAGCATTTGCCTGTCGACCCTGGTTTCTCCTATTGGGTCGAGCGTTTCCATTTGTTGTGGTGCTTCCTCTACTAAGGTTTCTTCTTCCATTTCTTGCCTCCATATCTTCCCTTCTCGTAAATCTGCATACGAGCCTTAGTAAGATACAGAAGAACAGTCTAAGAGAGAGGGGAATATGTACTTATATATATATACACATACAAGTACGTTACTATAGCGTTAATCCAAACCCCGATCTTATTTTCTAATTCATTGGATTATGTTTCGAAAAATCATTTTAGTTTGAAATTTCTTTTAAGTTTTCATAAACCTATGCTCTAATACCAACTTGTAACATCCCCCACCTGGACGCCCAAAACTAATGGCTACGGATGCTGCAGTCATCCATAGTTATTAATTCTCGGTGACCAAATGCGGTAATGTTAGATACATCGATATAACTGAAACACATGGATATGAATTTTTTTTAAAATTGTTAAACAAATTTATCCATTTCAATCATATTCCAAATTCATTACATAATCCCATACTCGAAAACGACATTCAGAGAAAATAAAATTATTACCAACTACGCCAAGAGTGACATATGAAGATGCCCCCTTAGATGATCAGAGTCTAAACATAGGCATTTAAACAATTTGCCTTTACATCAAAACATAGCGGAATAAAAAAGAAACAAACTCCTATTAGCTAGCTTGCCTCTTGCAGGTCTTCTGAAGCTTATTTATCAAAAGGAGAACCTGAAAACCTCAACTCTCAAACTACTTAAAATCAATTGAGTGCCCGAGAGTTTAAAGGGAAAACATAAACTTCGAGTCAGACATAAAGCCTGATATGAATAATAACCCACAGTCTCGAACCATTTAGATATCTAGTGAGACCACACCGCTTAGCGAAATGGGTTTTCCCCTCACTAGTATCTTACCTAAAAATTTATAATAACCATATACTATGCAACTGCATCCACAACGGTTAAAAACATATCAATTTAAATTATTATGATGATATAAAAGAAAGAAAAATAATATGGATTTCCTATCCCCATTCATTTGACTATCTATCTCAGTTATAGTTTCTAGGGTCACTATTAAACTATTAGTTTTCATGAGCTGACTAATAATCTTTTTAAAGCTTATGGACTATCTGTCCGGTCTCATAGTTTTCATGGGATCACTAAGAACCTATTGTCCCCTACCAATAACTTCATTATTTCAAGGGTTCTCCCTGAACCTATTGGTATCTCCAATAACTTCTCTTATATTATAGTTTTCATAGGTTGACTATGAACCTATTGACTTCTGTCAATTACTTTATCCAGATATAGTTTTCATGGGATCACTATGAACCTATTGGTCCCCTGCTAATAATTCTTTCCAAACATAGTTTTCATGGGTTTGCTATGAACTTGTCTAAACTGACAACTTCTTGATCAGTCTTTGGGCATCCTATGTTCTGGTCTACCTGACCTCCTAGATGCAATTCTACTCATACATGAGTTAGCTCAATTTATACTCACTACTGGGTCAATCTATATGGTTATTCTGCCCTTACTCTCCAAAATACAGTTATGGGTCCATTATACAATGAATACGTTTATAGAAGAAGCATATACAATAACATAATAGTACCACTATTTATGGTTTACTATCCTTGAAATCATTTCCACATGAAACATGGTTAATACCTTTAACCCATTATTATTATCAAGCAAAGCTTTTACAATAACTCCAAAATTAAAAGCCATTTCAAAGCTCTATTATATTGCCATGGGTTTTCCTTTAAAATGAGATTGGGTTCTTTGTTTTGAAAACTAAGGCTTTCGAAACCTTAAACCTTTACTTTTCGAAAACATTAGAATATCTCTTTCGAAAGCATTCAAACCTTCTTTTTAAAACACTTAAACATATACCTTTCGAAACACTTCAAAATATCTCTTTCGAAAGCATCAAAACCTTCCTTTCGAAACCATCAAAACATTCCTTTCGAAAGTATTAAAGCATATCTTTCCAACTTATAGAAGCATTGCTTCGAAACCATTTGAAAGTACCTCTTTCGAAACCATTGGGTATACTATTAAATTTAACTTTTGGGTTAAAGAAAACATAAATGAAAGTAACCCTTTTGAAACCATTTACCTTCAAGTAAAAGAGTTTGGGGAAAGCAGATGGTTTTGGAACCATCCTTTAGAAAGCTTTAATCTTTTAATAAAACAATTGGAAGTAGC
This sequence comes from Allium fistulosum, assembly GCA_030737815.1. Lineage (NCBI taxonomy): Eukaryota > Viridiplantae > Streptophyta > Magnoliopsida > Asparagales > Amaryllidaceae > Allium > Allium fistulosum. Next base: position 1,288,446,434 of record CM060904.1, read on the forward strand.
TTCGAAACACCTTTCGAAGCCATTGCCTTCAAAACCTTTAGTTTAAATGGCTACTGGAGCCCTTTCAAAAATGTTAGGAAGCTGCTTTTATATCTATAAAACAAAAGCTTACTTTTCGAACTCGTTGATAACTTCAACCAGTTTGAAAGGCATGAAGACGGCAGCATGGTTTCGACTAGGTTCAAACTACCCTTTCGAAAGCTCCATTTTAAAACATATAACGCGGTAACTCATTCGAAAGCTATCCTTTCAAAACAAGAAAGAGGCAACCTCTTTGAAAGCTATATTTAACCCCTTTCGAAAGAATCTCGTTGAAATCAAGGCAAGCAACATCTCTTTGTGAAAGCAAACAAAGTCCTTCGAAAGCTATTTAAAGTGGCTTCGACCCCTTCGAAAGCACGGTTTCGACTCTATGCCTTTCGCCTTTCTCCAATCTACTACGTACCAACATTGATACCATATGTATTTGTCTCGACTTGGTTAGGGGTGGAAGTATGGAGTCGATGCTACTGGAAGTGGCGAAACAATAAATCTTTAAAAACCTATTTTGTTTTCTTTTTAAGTGAATGCTTTTCAACTAACTTGCCTATTTGTAAAAATATAATTGGTTGCCATAACCTTTACAAAAAAGCTTTTCTAAAAGGCTGCCGAATTCATCCAGAATTAATTAAAAATATTTAACAAAGAAGCCCTTCCCTTTAGCGAAACAATTAATACATTTAAGTCCTCCAACTTAATTAATTTAATTTCCATAGTAAATCACTTAGGAAAAATCCTCAAAAATCATTTTTAATATGTTATCTAACATATATAAATTTCAGACCCAAAATCCTTTATATAATTGCCGAAATAAATTTTAAACCCAATTATTTATTTCTTCCTTCAAAAATTCATAGTAAATTATCCATAGCTGGGATAATTTTGTAAATTTAAACCCATCTCCAAAATAATGTTTTACATAACATATTAGATCCTATTAGCACTCAAAACCCAATAAATATGATTTTAGCCTTAAAATCAAATAAAACATTTATCAAACATACTTGTTTGAATCAAACATATCATGTAATCCAAGCATATCATCAATAAAATCACCATAAAGGTTTTAAACTTAAAACCCGAAATCAAATGCTCTTTAAAAACGAAAATGAGACGGTTTTGATTATTATTCACCTTGCTTTGGTTAAGAACTTGAGATTTGGTCTTGCTTAATCTTTCTTTGCTTGAATTCTAAGCTTTTAATTGATTTTTCTCCTCTTTTTCACCTAGGTTATGTCCACCTTGAGCTCTTTGGTTAATGTTTTAGAATTTTGAACTTCTGAAATGAAAATGGGAATAAGGGTTTAAAGGTTAAGGGTTATGGTGGATTTCCCATAATGCCCTTACCTTATTCTCTTATTAGTTAACTTATGAAACCATTTCCATAAACTCATTCTTTTAATTTTATTTAATTAAGCACAACCTCTATTTTAATTTTTAAATCTCAATCTCCTTATCTCTCTAATCTTTACATTATTCTATTTAATTTATCTAATTAAATCTCTTGAATAATGTTATTTAAAATTTGAGGTGTTACAAATTTCATCACCGAAATTTCACCACAAGAACACCCAATACTATTCATAAGTCCACGTGATGTTCATAGTGTTAGTCCATGAGTTGATGGTTTTGATGACAACAACCTTAGAATAAGATTATAAAATATAAATACTAACATTATAGTTTAGATATATATGTATATGCAGGATTTAACCATGCAGGTACCAAGAATGAAGACTGTACAGTATAGAGAATCAAGATATCAAGATTGAAGACTCATGAGTATCAAGAATATCAAGATTATCAAGAGTTCAAGATTTCAAGATAAGTATTGAGTCTAAAATTATGTAAAAACTTCACAATATCACTGAAATCTTCATTCCGTATTTTCATTTGGGATGGAACCCATATCTACCTTTTTAGTGGCTTACAAACCCACGACAAGTAGCTTACAAACCTACGACAAGTGGCTTACAAACCCACGAACATCCTGGTTTTGTACAAGTTCTCGAGTCCTAATGTGATGAGATATTCTATAGGAAGAAGCTTGCAAAACTACTTCAAAATGATTTTCAAAACTGCTTTTCAAAATGTTTTAGCCTTAAAAATTATCTTTTCAAATGATTTTCAAAAAGATGTTTTAGCCTTAAAAAATATTCTTTGATTTTGTTCTTAAATAAATTCTTGTTTTAACTTCGTTTGTTTTAAACTGTCTTTTAATATATTTAACTTTTAATATTTACTTAGATTTAAATATAAAATTATAGTTAAATTATATATATATTATTCTCTATATTTATCTATGTATTTTATCTATAGTCAAGTATATTAATAAAGTTTAAAATAGTTTTAATATAAGATAAAGGTTATTTTCAAAGAAAAACAAAACATCAAAATTTCCTTTGGGATGTCGACTTGCCCTAGTACCCCATGTCGACATAGTGTCAGTTAGGACCAAAAATTTGAATTTCAAAAGAAGTGTCTATTCGCCATAACCTTTCATGAATAGGCATGGCTGTTGTTCTTCTATAAATTGGGGTTGGTTTCAACGAATTTTATATCAGATTTTCTGGTTTTTCACTTCTCTTCTTCTTCCATATTTTCTTATTCAAAATCCTATCATCACTCTACCGAAATCAACATTGAATCTAACTAGATCATCTCTGTTTTGATTCTCTATCACTATCTCAACAAGATCCCAGTGCTATTTAAAGTTATAGGCTTCTTTGTAATCTATCTAGCGAGAAAAGGTGTGATTGTAGCCTTGGAAATCAATCAAGAGAGAAAAGGTGTGATTGTAGCCTTGGAAATCAATTAGGTGAACTTGTTGCCTCGAAAATCAAGTATATCTACCCAGAGGATTGTGATTCTGGAGGGTGTACCTCGTAGCCCTGAAACCGAGGGTGTAATTGTATGATTGCTTTTGAAAGGAAATCCATACTTAGTTGTGCGGGACTGGATGTAGGGTAACTCCGAACCAGTATAAAATCCGGTGTGTTCTTACCTTTACTGCATTTACTTTATTTCTGCATCTGTGTTTGACTCTATGATTATATCTGTGTTTGAATATTTATACATTTGTGTACAAATCAATAGTAACTCAAAAAGATTTAGTAATTTCTTATAAACACTATTCACCCCCCTTTAGTGTTCATTCTAGCCTTAAGATCCATATTCCGCATTCCTCACATTTGGTATCAGAGCAAGGTTTTCAAAAGTTTCATAATCTGATTTGTGAAAAAGTCTTTTTTAATTGGCTATATTTAAGAAATTTGTTAATGCATGTTTAGAAATATTCAGATCATCATTGTCTCTTGAGTCTGCATATAATCAATATTCAAATACAAGTTGTCTACTAAGATTGTTTGATGTGTAGGAATCATGCTTTATGGGAGTTGAGGAATTAATCCAGAACAAACAAATTGTGCAGATAAAAAAAACAAATGGATACTCGATAGTGGATGTTCTAGACACATGACTTGGAATCCAGATATGCTGAATGATATAATATACAAAGACGGAGGACTGGTTAACTTTGGAGACAATTCAAAAGGTTATGTGATCGGCATCGGCAAAGTCGGTAACTCTGAAACTCCTATTATTACTAATGTTTTGCTAGTTAAGAATCTGAAACACAATCTGTTAAGTATAAGTCAACTATGCGATAAAGGATATAAAATTAAATTTGAAAAAGATAAGTGTCACATTGAAGATAATAATTCAACTATAATATTTGAGGGAATTAGGAAAAAGAATATTTATATTCTTAGTATGAAAATTTCAAATGATAACTTGTGTCTTTTGGCAAATGCAAGTGACCCTTGGATTTGGTATAAGAGATTTGGGCATTTGAATTTCAAACTCTTATCTAGACTGTCAAAACATGATCTAGTAAGAGGCCTCCCTAAAATGAATTTTAAAGTAGATAGTCTATGTGATGCATGTCAACTAGGAAAACTTAGAAAAAGCTCTTTTAAATTAAAAGATATGATTTCTACTACGAAACCTCTTGAATTACTTCATATTGATCTATTTGGTCCATCTCAAATTCTATCAATAAATAATAGTAAATATGTTTTTGTAATTGTAGATGATTATTCTAGATTTACATGGACAATATTTTTAAAACATAAAAGTGATACTTTTGAATATTTTAAGAATTTTTCAAAAAGGGTTCAAAATCAACTTTCTCAAAAAATTATAACCATTCGTAGTGATCACGGTGGTGAATTTGAAAATGAAAAGTTTGAAGAATTCTGCAATAAAAAGGGAATAATTCAAAAAAATTCATTTCCAAGAACTCCACAACAAAACAGAGTAGTAGAACGTAAAAATAGGACGATTCAAGAGTGTGCGAGAACTATGCTTTCTGATAGTAATTTACCAAAGTACTTTTGGGCAGAAGCAGTTGCTACCGCCTGTTATATTTTAAATAGAATTTTAATTAGACCTTTAACTGATAAGACATCTTATGAACTTATTTACTCAATGAAACCTAAGGTATCTTATTTTAGAATTTTTGGAAGTAAATGTTTTATTTTAAATACAAAAGATAACTTAGATAAATTTGATCCTAAATCCGACAAAGGTATCTTTATCGGATACTCTAATAGAAGTAAAGCATACAGAGTATTTAATTTAAGAACTAATACCATCGAAGAAACAATGCATGTTTCATTTGATGAAAATTTCAAAATTTTTGAAGAAATAAATGATGAAGAGGATTTAATCACTCAAAACGAAGAGTCAACTGAAACTAATAATGAATTAAATCATCCTAATAAAAGGATTAAACTTTTAAAAGATCACCCTATAGAAAATATACTTGGAGATATGTAGTATGTTGTTAAAACTAGAAACCAACTAAGTCAAATGAGTAATGTAGTTTTTATATCGACTATTGAACCCAAAATTCCAAAAGAAGCATCAACTGATGATTCATGGATTTTGGCTATGCAAGAAGAATTAAATCAATTCACTAGAAATGATGTTTGGGAACTTGTTCCTAGACCTGAAAATAAAAAATAATTGGAACTAAATGGGTTTATAAAAATAAAATGAATGAACAAGGAGAGGTTGTTAGAAATAAAGCCTGGTTAGTCGCTCAAGGTTATTGTCATGAAGAAGGAATAGATTTTGATGAAACCTTTGCCCCCGTAGCAAGATTAGAAGCCATTAGGATTCTACTTGCTTTCGCAAATCATAATAATTTCAAATTATTTCAAATGGATGTTAAAAGTGCATTTTAAATGGTTTTGTAAAAGAAGAAGTATTTATTGAACAACCACCACTTTTTGAAAATGATAAATTTCCAAATCATGTTTACAACCTTAAGAAAGCTCTATATGGTCTAAAGCAAGCTCCTAAAGCCTGGTATGATAGACTAAGATCTTACTTGTTGCAATCAAATTTTGAAATAGGTAAAGTAGACAATACTCTTTTTATTAAAAGAAATAAAAATGATATTCAACTAGTACAAGTCTACGTAGATGATATCATTTTCGGATCAACTAATTTTGAAATGAATAAAGAATTTTCTGGAATAATGACAAAAGAGAGTTTGAGATGAGTCATATGGGTGAATTAAACTTCTTTTTAGGATTACAAATAAAACAATTAGATAATGGTATCTTTATTAGTCAAGAAAAATATGCTAAAGACTTAATTAGTAAATTTGGTTTGACTACTGCGAGTGGAAAACCCACTCCCATGGCAACCAATGAGTACCTTAGTAAAGAAGATCTCTCGAAAGATGTAGATCAAAAATTATATAGAGGAATGATTGGATCACTATTCTATATCACTGCGAGTAGACCTGATATCATGCATAGTGTCTGTCTCTGTGCAAGGTATCAATCCCAACCTAAAGAAACTCACTTAAAAGCTGTAAAACGTATTATAAGATATGTTAAACACACCTTTGATTATGGCTTATTTTATCCTAAAAATGATTCGTTTGACTTAATATCTTATTGTGATGCTGATTATGCTGGTTGTAAATCAGACCGAAAAAGTACAAGTGGAACTTGTCACTTTTTAGGGCATTATCTGATTTCCTGGTTTAGTAAAAAGCAAAACACAGTTTCTCTATCAACAACTGAAGTAGAGTATATTTCTGCTGCTTTGGCTTGTTCTCAAGTAATATATATGCAACAAACTTTAAAAGATTTTGGTTTAAATATCTCAAAATCACCAATTTATTGTGATAATACTAGTGCAATAAATTTATCCAAAAATACTACTCAACATGCTCGAACTAAACATATTGATATCAGACACCATTTTCTCAAAGATAATATAAGTAGAGAAGTAATTACTCTCGACTATATCAATTCTGAAAATCAAATTGCTGATATCTTAACAAAACCCTTAAATGAATCTACATTTGCTAAATTAAGAAGAGAATTAGGTATTTGTTCATTAACTGAAATATAAAATATAAATAACAAAGTATAATTAAAAATTAAATCAAATAGTAAAAATATTGAGAACCATGTCGACATCCCCCTTATACCTATGTCGACATATAACGTTTTTTTAAATTTTAAAATTTTTTCCCACCAAAATTCAAATAATTGGTTATATATTCTTCTTATTTTCGAAATTTTCTTCATTCTCTCTGTTCTCTTTCTATTCTATCTTCTGAAATCAATTTATCAATGGCCTCCTCTTCCAAATCAAACATAAAATCAACCTTTTCGTTCCCTTCTCCTACCTCTGGTCCGTTCAAAGTACTACGCTCGCCCGAGTGACAAAAATGGAGGATTCTCTGAAGGATGCAATTCTGTTAATGACTGAAATTCAAATAGTGCAACTCCGAATGGCAAAAGAACAAGAAAGGCAAGGGAAAATCCTTAGAAATTTGCAAAAATTTCTAATGGACAATCATGCTAATCCAATCTTTATTGACGAGGACTCTTCAGGAGATCGTGAACAAGAGGAAAGTGAAGAAGAAGAACCAATGGAAGAAGAGCATGCAGAAGACAACGACAAAGTCATTTGCGTTGGTGAAGTATGTTTTGACAAGGACGGAAACTAGGTTGAACAATGAGGAAATTTCTGTTTCCATTATCCAAATTGTTCGATCCATAGATCTCCAATTGTCAAAGATACTCAGTAGTTTCTACTTTTTCGTTTTTCATCGTTATGTGTATATTTGTCATGTTGTACGAAAATGTAAATATAAACATATATATATATATATAAATAAATATTGTGTGTTCTTATATATGATTCCTATATATGTTATCTACAAGTATTATATAGGTACTTGGTTAGGAATGTTAGTAGTTTAGGACTAAGTTTTAAGTTTACAAGTAAGTATTGATTATGTATGATAACACTATCATCATATAGGATATTAGACTAAGAGTTATATAGTTTAGAGTTAGTTTGTTTTTGTTGATGACAAAGGGGGAGAAATATAAAATAGAAGAGTTAGGCATAGATTAAGGGGGAGTTATCAGTTTTAGGGGGAGTTATTAGGATAGAAGTAATATTTTGTAAACAAAGGTTGTCATCATCAAAAGGGGGGAGATTGTTAGTCCATGAGTTGATGGTTTTGATGTCAACAACCTTAGAATAAGATTATAAAATATAAATGCTAACATTATAGTTTAGATATATATGTATATGCATGATTTAACCATGCAGGTACCAAGAATGAAGACTGTACAGTATAGAGATTCAAGATATCAAGATTGAAGACTCATGAGTATCAAGAATACCAAGATTATCAAGAGTTCAAGATTTCAAGATAAGTATTGAGTCTAGAATTATGTTAAAACTTCACAATAGCACTGAAATCTTCATTCCGTATTTTCATTTGGGATGGAACCCATTTCTACCTTTTTAGTGGCTTACAAACCCACGACAAGTAGCTTACAAACCTACGACAAGTGGCTTACAAACCCACGAACATCCTGGTTTTGTACAAGTTCTCGAGTCCTGATGTGATGAGGTATTCTGCAGGAAGAAGCTTGCAAAACTACTTCAAAATGATTTTCAAAACTGCTTTTCAAAATGTTTTAGCCTTAAAAATTATCTTTTCAAATGATTTTCAAAAAGATGTTTTAGCCTTAAAAAATATTCTTTGATTTTGTTCTTAAATAAATTCTTGTTTTAAACTTCGTTTGTATTAAACTATCTTTTAATATATTTAACTTTTAATATTTACTTAGATTTAAATATAAAATTATAGTAAAATTTTATATATATAATTCTCTATATTTATCTATGTATTTTATCTATAGTCAAGTATATTAATAAAGTTTAAAATAGTTTTAATATAAGATAAAGGTTATTTTCAAAGAAAAACAAAACATCAAAATTTCCTTTGGGATGTCGACATGCCCTAGTACCCCATGTCGACATAGTGTCAGTTAGGACCAAAAATTTGAATTTCAAAAGAAGTGTCTATTCGCCATAACCTTTCATGAATAGACATGGCTGTTGTTCTTCTACAAATAGAGGTTGATTTCAACGAATTTTATATCAGATTTTCTGGTTTTTCACTTCTCTTCTTCTTCCACATTTTCTTATTCAAAATCCTATCATCACTCTGCTGAAATCAACATTAAATCTAACTAGATCATCTCTAGTTTGATTCTCTATCACTATCTCAACAAGATCCCAGTGCTATTCAGAGTTATAGGCTTCTTTGTAATCTATCTAGCGAGAAAAGGTGTGATTGTAGCCTTGGAAATCAATCAAGCGAGAAAAGGTGTGATTGTAGCCTTGGAAATCAATTGGGTGAACTTGTTGCCCCGGAAATCAAGTATCTCTACCTAGAGGATTGTGATTCTGGAGGGTGTACCTCGTAGCCTTGAAACCGAGGGTGTAATTGTACGATTGCTTTTGAAAGGAAATCCGTACTTAGTTGTGCGGGACTGGATGTAGGGTAACTCCGAACCAGTATAAAATTCGGTGTGTTCTTTCCTTTACTGCATTTACTTTATTTCTGCATCTGTGTTTGAATATTTATACATTTGTGTACAAATCAACAGTAACTCAAAAAGATTTAGTAATTTCTTATAAACACTATTCACCCCCCTCTAGTGTTCATTCTAGCCTTAAGATCCGTATTCCGCATTCCTCACACATAGATCATTCATATACAAAATCTAGTTTGATCACTACTCAAATACATAACTTCACTTCCAAACTAGTATCGCTCACCCGATTTTCTAATGCGGACCTCGATCGGACTTCTTGATTAGAAACCTCCGTTCTCCTTACATAGCCATATACTGTGTTAGAAAATCTTTGTTCCATATCAAGAACCCTTTCCTAGTGTTGGCCATAAAAAATTGATTGATAGATCCTCATTTGGAACGGTGTGAAACACCTCAAATCATGTACTTAAATCTTAGATCAAAACTATAAGAAAGAGAGAAATGATCCACATTCAACTTACGCACTTATATTATTGGTTCTCACTAATATCAATTCAATTTCCACTAAATTATTTCTATTTTTTTTTCATAAAACACAGCTTAAGTTCACAAATTTGTACAATACCCAACCACATACCCCTAGGGTATACACAACTATCAGATTCAAATTTTTATTTTGAATCCACTTAAAAATTTAAACACCCGGGTTTTTATTCAAAACTTTTTTTTGAAATGATACTATATATTTTAATCCATAGAATATATATATATATAGCTCGAGTAACTCCAAAATTATACCAAGGAACTGGGTACTACCAAACAATATCATACATTTCCTAACTAAAAAGTTTATACTAAAGAGAAGCGTATACCATCCGAACACATCTCTTTACGATTTTTTTAGTTATTTTCGAGCCACTCGAACTAGTTAATTTAAAAACACTTTCCTTTTATCTCAAACTTATTTTAAAGCAACACTATATATATTTCCAAATAAATAGTTTTACCAAAAATATTAATTTCCAACTTGCCTTGGATTTGTTCGGATTCGAATTCGTTTCGACCGTACAATGACAAAGAGAATAATTTATTAAGTGCCCTACAACGTTTGCTTAAGCAAACATCCGATCATCACTTAGAAGATTATTTCGATCATCACAAAACAAATCGGGACTCATTCCCTGAACCAAACCAAAGAAAACACATCTTTCTATAAAATATTCCTTTCAAAAATGTTTATACTTAAGAATACTTTTAAGTAAACTATAATTACTATTTCCAAAATCATTTGAAATAATTATATACATCATTTCCTTTTGCAAATCAAAACATGCTTTCAGGATCAAATCAAAATCTGTTTTATCAAAAAAAAATTTGTAGCAAATTTCAATGGTTGCATTTCCCTGCTTAGAAACTTGAAAATGAACACCGATGATACTTCAGTCATCTTTAGAATTATTTTCCAACGACCGAAGTGAGTTCAATGATTTATATCTCCTTGGAAATCCTTAGAAATATTTTTACCTTGAAAATATTTTCAAATACTATTATTATCTTCAAAACCTTGAAAACCTTTTCTAAAATTACCGGGATTCAATCTCTCAAATTCCTTTTATTTATAAAACACATTTTTATAAATCACCTTTTTCATAAAATCATCTCTTTATATAAATCATTTTTCAAGTGTTTATCTCAGAAATATATTAATTTTCATTCAAATAAACCTCTTTTATTAAAACCTAATTTTATAAAGTCAACTTTTATATAAAATTATTTCTAAAATATTTATTTCAAAATATTTCAACTTTCTTTTAATAAACACTTCTATTAAAATCCAAATTTCAAACCAACATTATCAACGAACACATTATAGTCAAATTATGAAACTTAATTCACAAGGTCTTCGTTTCAATGTTCCCATAATTTCTATCTACCTAACCAGGTTTCAAAAAAGATTCCAGATAGATCATCAACAATAGTCAATGCTCAATTCTGGGCAAGCATGAATAATCAAATCCTAGATGATAATATTGGAATATTATCATTTCCCCACAAACAAGCACGACCAAGAATAACTATATTAAATATTTGAAATTTATTCTTTATATATAAAATATAATCCTAGGTAAAGTTATTTCATTTACCAATTTTAAAACAATATTGTGTCGGTTGGCCTTGTTCAAGTGTTTAGGCATCCATATCGATTACATTGGCTAAACACATCAACCAGAATTCATAACCCTCTCAATAGATCAAACAACACAATATAAAACATTTTTATGAAAATAACAAATACGCGCTCTTATATATATAATACACTCAACTCATTCTAGGATATTACTAATCCCATCTCTAATGAGTTTACCCCACTAAGGCCTAGGTATTTGCTCAACCTAAGCTCTGATACCACATGTAATGACCTGCCTTTTCAACCCTTAGAAATCGACTCTAATACATCCACGGTATTCACGTTCTGAATATCCAACTATTGAAAAGTTAGATTGTCGGGGTGAAAGAAAGAAAAGACAGAATAGAACCTCACATCGTGATGAGAAAAATATATAATATACACAAGATCTTTCCAAAAAGAAATCATCTTTATTATACATACATAACACAAATCAGAGCACACTAACCTATCATCAGCCCTGGATAGTTATAACAACATATCCATACAATTTCTGATAAATACAAACATAAATCAAGAAAAATAAAACAATGGAAAAATATAAGATTTGTGAATACGGCTTGGAGGCATCCAGCTTGTCTCCTGAAAGCTCCAAAGTATCTAGCTAAATTTGGAAAATATGCTCGGGATGACCCGAGCATTATAAAAAACAACACCTAGGTCAGTCTAGTCAAACCAGCGTGAGAAACACAATCAAATGGATTTACTTAATGTTTAAATAAACCTTTAAAAATAAAGGTATCTCGTAAGGCCACGCCGCACGTAAGCATATACGGGTTTTTACCTTACGATAACCAAAACCTTTTATAGAAAATCTAGTGATATTATAATAATGTCTAAGGGAGAAAATAATAATAAGCAAGTAGTTGTGATGTTCGTGAGTGTACATCACAACAATACTAGGTATATAGTCAAAAATCATTAGGGCACGTTCAAAAATTGTGTATGATTCCATATAGGGGCACTAAGAATTTTGAGAATAGTTCTCCTGCACAAGGATCAGAGTTATCCTTCCAAAGCAACGATACATCCCTAGTGATGTGCAATAGGAAATATATAGCTGGCCGCCAAGGCCGAATGCATCGCCCCATGCATGCATAACAACTATACATAACTCTAGGAAGGATGACGACTGCACCCTCATGGGTTAGCTAAACCCCTGGCTATGCATCCTATCTATGGTTTTAGTAATTATCACTGGTGTGGCTACGTCCGACATTCCAGCTTACGTACCACTACCTGAACAGATCTCGGAACCACACATGGAATCCCATACCTCAATAGGTCTCGGAACCATACATGGATTCCCATAAATCAACAAAGATCTCGAAATCACACATGGATTCCTATACCCCAACGGGTCTCGAATCACACATGGGTTCCAACATCCAAAACGGATCTCGAATATTCTCCAAGCATGGAATCCGTATATAGTTTTGGAGTGGTTACGGTTTCGAGTCATCACTTACAATACACTCCCCCGCTTACCGAATATTCCAAAACCAATCGATCCATTTTCTGAATGCTTAATACCTATTCTTTTGGAAATAATCAAACAATACACAAGTTCGGGGATCAACTCCTAACCGTTTATGTCAATCGATCTCCTTATCATTTGTCCTAGAAGAACAGTGTTTGTACCAAAATTGGGCACAACACTCTTCAGGTGTGTTTGAATAGATCAAAGTGAAGAATATAAATGGAAAATGAGGTAGATCTAACAAACACACCAAAAATAAGCAAACAGAAATATGAAAACACAGAGATTTAGAGTGGTTCGGCGTATGGCCTACGTACACTATGAAATGATTGATGTTTTTTGATTATAATTTGCTGGTTACAAAAGATTTACAACAGTACAATCGAAATACAATAGTCATTTTGGCAGAGTATCGGCGTAGAAAGGCCAAAAAGTTCTATTTTCTGTAGGTCCAATGTCACTATTTATAGGCGCAGGCAGCAAATATCTCGCCCAGATCTCGGAGGACTTCTTCTCTCATGTGGGTGGGCCCAAGGGATCGAGTTCAGGTGATTTCGACTTGATATCAGAGTGATACAAATGGAATTCGTATTGATCAAGAATTGATCCTTTTTGGCTGAAATTGATCTGGTACATTCTTGATGTTGTAGGCAAGCTCCTGTGAAAATTTGGTGGCATTTGGACTTGTAGATCTTGAGTTATGATCGATGCAAGTTTGGATCTTCAAGGTGCTGTCAAAATCGTATCGATATGATTCGTATCGTTTTGATTCGTATCCATGCATTACGTGTCGATCAGATGACGTGGCGCTATAATTTAGGATCGATCCACTTTTCATGCCGATTGACTGTTTCTTCCATTTGAATCGTGCTTTGTTCATATCGACCTGGAATTACTCTTCGTATCGGTTTGGGCAACTCTTTTCGTATCGATGCTCCGTGCTCTACTTCGTATCGATGATTTAGTAACTACTTCGTATCGATTATGTGTAGCCGCTTCGTATCGATGGATTGCATTTCACTTCGTATCGATGCTTTTAGGTGCTACTTTATATCGATCGTTTGGGGAACCAATATGAACTACCTTCATTTGATGGATACAAAGTGGAGAAAATATGATGGATACGAAGTAGATTAGTCATTGATGGATATGAACCGATGCTCTCTCTCTCTCTTGATTTTTATCGATCCATATCTTGAGCATACGAACTTTGATTGACTTGAAATTTGGAACGTTGGCTGTCATAGCATTGCAGGTCGTGTCTTGTCAATTGTAGCTTGATCCGGACTCGGACAATATCCATAGTGAACCTGTATATAACCGATCTTCGGGACGGAGTGTCCTCGGTTTCTAGTCGAGTTCTTGGTGTCATGGCCTTGCCAAAAGGCAGGATAACAAACAAAATGAGTTTATACGTACAGTATATCACCACCAATGGTAACTATACCATATAATCCCCATGTTTCTCCTAGATATTTCCGAAGTTAAAATCCTTCGGTGTTAAGTAGGGAATATTTCCGTACCACCAAAAGTAAGAAGGATTGCATATTTAGGTCAAGATTTGATAGTTGATTATTTAACTATCAAATAAACAAACATTCAAAACATAGATTACATTTTCCATGGAAATCACTAAGCCTCTTAAATCAATCCTTCATTAATTTAAAATCGTCTTTCTAATATTTATTAAAATATTCATATACTTGTCTTACCGATATAAGTATATTCAAAAAACCATTCACTTTCAATCTTGGAAAATCTTTCCATATACTTATACAATAAGATAAGTATATTCACATAACATTTAAGAAAAATTTCTTATTTCAAAATCATATTAAAATGATCAAAACCCCATATGTCATTAAAACGGAGATATAAATGACCCCAAACACCATTCCTTTCCATAAATCTGCCTTATTTTATAAATGCCTCCTTTTTTAAATTTCCAAAATCAATTTATAAAACTTCTTTATAAATCTCAAAGTTTTATTTATAAAACTACTCTTTCATAAATCTCAATAACCATTTATAAACTTCCCTTTCAAAATGCTAAACCATATATAAACCTCATTTCTAAAATCATTCAAAACCCAACTTCTTTTCGAATTCCAAACCTCTTTCAAATTTATAAACTCCTTGAAATAAACCCTTTTCATACAAGAAATCCCTTTATAAACAATTTATTATTTAATTATAATAAATAAAAACTTTAACGTCATAAAGATAATTTTTCTTTATTTAAAACAAACCACTTTAATAATCCTTAATCAATAAATTCCTTTGATAAAGAATCAATCATTTAAAACCCTTTTTAAATAACAAGTTATTATTTAAAACATCCTTTTATCTAATTATCTTTAAACCTCATTCAAAATAATAACTTTAGAATATCATTACTAATATATTAAATCAACTTTAAACAATATTATTATACTAATAAATTAACTTCAAAAACAATGTAAATATAATAATTAATTAACTTCAAATATTATTAATACAATAATTAATTAATTTCAAAACATCCTTAATATAATAATCAATTAATTTCAAAACATTATTAATATAATCATTGATTATTTTCAAAAATTATTAATATAACAATTAATTATTTTCAAACATTATGAATATAATCAAAATTTAAAAAAATATAAATGTAGTAATCACTTAACTTTTAAATAAATTAATATGACCATTAATTAACCTTTAAATATAATTAAATAACTATAATTAATAATTAAAACATTATTAAATAACTTTAAATAAATAATTAATATATAATTAAAACATTTTAAAATAATAACTAAATAACTTTAAAATAATAATTAAATATTCTTAAATAACTTTGAGAAATAACTTTAAAGAGTCATATTGATAAAATAATTAACTTTAAATCATTATTAAAACCAATAATTAATTATCTTTAAAACAACATTGATTCAATAAATAACTTTTCAATTTAGAAAGAGGCTTAGCGACCACAATGGTACTTAAACAAGCAACGTATTATTCAATTTAACTTTCCAAGTTGATAACTGATATTTACATACTCAACCTATGTAAATAAATCCAACATTTAACCATCACTAGTTAACACATCACTTATTCAAAGTGGCATTTCAATTAACAACATATAACTAGATGTCCAAATCTATAAAATAGTAGAATGAGGATTTATTCTGCTAATTAAATGAACAATTAATTTAATTATCAGAACAGTGTTTTATTTCGCTAACAAGTTTCCAAATTACTATATTCACTTTATTTTAACAATACGGTGTTTATTTGCCCAAACAGATAACACCAATTAAGATATAATTAATTTAACGATGTCATTAGTTAAAATAACGCAATTAAATTCTATCCATATTAATATGTCATAATTTTTATGCGTCCCAAATCTACCAACAAATTACACTGTTACATTGTACCCGTCAATACGAGTCCAACGCAACAATCCGCGGGTTGATTGGATTTCATATGGGAAAGTTATGGCCATTTATAATTAACACTTCAATATATAAAGTTTAAAATAAAAAAATAAACAAATTTTTTTACTCACCAACAAAAAGGCCAGCCTAAGGCCTTTATTCCAATCCGCACCTACAACGCACAATGCCTTCTCCCCCAACTCCTCTCCTTCATTTCTTGCTACACCTAAACTACATGGTTGTGCACATGTACAATCCCTACGCCCCTCAAATCGACGAATGAAGCCTACCACCACACTCCACTTCGCGAACCTGACCTATTGCACATTGCAAGGTCGCTTCCTTCCATTTCATCCGTCCTTCCCGAACCATAAAAACACGTCTAGGTCGCGTGAACCCCTATGTCGCACCCCCACAAATGAAATGTAGACCTCATCAAACTCACCCATCCAATGCTCCTTGCGACGATAATCACCCTTGTACCTCCAATTCACTCAACATCGCCTCGATCACCAACCACGGCAAACCCTAGCCCATGACCATCGCCAACAACCATCGCGAAACTCCACCAAACTCATACCAAAATATTTTGCACCTTCACGTGATTCCAATGACATAAGCGGTGTCAATGAATTCTTAACGGGTTGAAAGAATTTAATTTTTGAAATCTATGACAAAACTTTACCTCTTTTTGATTTTCAGTGATTTCTCCCTCGATATTCGACGAAATCAAGTGCGATCAACATTAAAAAAATAGACTAAAAAGCAAACAGCTTTCCAGTTGGATGTTTTATCTAAATACTGTGGAATTTGAAGATGTGGATTTTTAAAGTTGAGAAAGTGGATTTATTTGTGTTATAGAGGAAGCAAATGATAATATATGTATATATTCGTGTCTCTATATGCATGTACTAAAGCGTGTAGGCGTGAATACATGCATCCCCCATCATTGAATGAATCTGCTTGTATATATAGACATTGATAAATTACTTAATGGCTAAGCAATGAAAAGAAAAAGAAGACATGGATAAGGAAAAAGCAGGTGCCAGTGGATTTGGCAGGGGAAAACAAAGAAATAGCAGGGGACAAGGGGGACAAAAATGGGGCTGTGTGCAGGGTTTGCTTTGAATTTAAATAGAAAAGATTACAATGCCCCCACCAAACAATATTTCATTCGCATACGAGCCGCGAACGACACAAATAAAAATACAATCACACACAACAATGTGACACGATCACAAAATAACAATAAAATACAGCAGTTATTGAATTCTGTTAATTTTCAAAAATACCAACGTTTGACGTAAAATACGTCAAATAGAAATTCAATTATTTTCCAAATTACAAATTTATGGAAAAACTCTATAAATTAAATTAAAAATATGTCATCAAAAATAAAGTCTAAATTTGGAACATAGATTTCATTATATTTTAAAAATCCAAAATCAAATATTTAAAACTAATTAAATATTCCAAAAATCAAAGCGAAAAAATTCCGGTCGTTACATATTCCCTGACCAAGAAGGTAATACTTAAGAGAAGTGCATACCATCCGAACACATCTCTTTCCCATTTTTAGTTATTTTTCGAGTCACTCGAACTAGTTAACTTAAAAATACTTCTTCTATTTCAAAATTCACCCTTTTAAAAAATATTTTACATATTTCCAAACAAATAGTTTTAACAAAATATCAATTACCAACTTGATTTGTGTTCGTTTGGATTTGAAGTCGTTTCGATCGTACAATGATAAAGAGAATATTTTACTAAGTGCACTACACCGTTCGCTAGGAAAACATCCGATCATCACTTAAAAGATTATTCAGATCATCACAAAACAAATCAAGACTCATTCCTCGAACCAACCAAAGAAAATGCATCCACATAAAATTTTCATTCCCAAAATTTTATACTTAAACAAAAATACTTTCAAGTAAACTATTACTAATATTTCCAAAAACCATTTGAAATAATAATATACCCATTTCCTTGAAAATCAAATCATGTTTTTAGGATTAAATCAAAGTCTTCTTTTATCAAAACAATTCTAAGGCAAATTGCTATGGTAGCATTTCCTCACTTAGAAATCCGAAAATGAACACCGACGATGCTGCAGTCATCGTCGGAGTTATTTTCTAGAGACAAGTGAGTTCAGTGGTTCCTATCCCCTTTTAAAATCCCCTTAAAATATTTCTATTCATAAATACTTACAAATAAAACTATTATTATTTTTCCCCAAAATCTTGAAAACATTTTCGAAATGCACCGGGATTTAAGTCCTAAATTCTTTACTTAAATCCTTTTTTTATAAGCTACATTCTTATAAACCAATCTTATAAAATCAACTTCTTTTATAAAATCATTTCACAATTAAATATTCTAAAATATTGTAACATTTTAAATAAACATCTTTTATTTAAAATCAAAATTTAACCTAACATTAACATCGAACGCCTCATACTCAAATTGAGAAAATTAATTCACACGGTGTTCGTTTCAATATTTTCCCCAAATTCTATTTACCCAACCCATGCTTTTAAAATGAAAATTACTAATAAATCAATACACAATAGTCAATGCCCCAAAACCGGATGAGCATGACTAAACAAACTTTAAATGATAATTATTGAATATTATCATTTCCTAACAACCAAGTACCTCACAAATAACTATTTTAGTTTTAGAAAATTTTCCTTCTATATATAAAAATAATCCTAGGTAAAATTATTTCATTTACCCTTTTTAAACAATACCGTGTAGGCTAGCCTTGTTTAATTGTTAGGAAACCCTATCAATAACGTTAGCTACTCGTATTGACCAGAATACATAAATCACTCGACCGATCAATCAACACACTATA
Source organism: Allium fistulosum (assembly GCA_030737815.1). Classification (NCBI taxonomy): domain Eukaryota; kingdom Viridiplantae; phylum Streptophyta; class Magnoliopsida; order Asparagales; family Amaryllidaceae; genus Allium; species Allium fistulosum. The sequence continues at coordinate 1,288,465,323 of CM060904.1, forward strand.
AAACATTTTTATAGCACTAAATATGCATGCCCTCATATATACACACACACACACACACTCAAACTCATTCTAGGGTATCACTTACCATCTCCTTACTGAGTTTACCCCAGCATTTGTAACGACCCTGATTTTGACCAACGTAATTTATGACATTTAATTAGATAAATAAAATAAAATAATGTAGATGGTGAAGGGATTGAGATTTCTTAATTAATAAGGAGTCGTGCCTTAATGAATGTATAAGTAAAAGGGAATTAAAAATAAGTACGTAGGAGGAATATGATAAGGGTAACATGGGAACATCCTTCATTCTAATACCCTAAAGCCTTCTATCCTCCATTCCTTATTCATTGTAACATTCCCAAACAAAACTAAAACCCCCAAGATCGCGGCCGACCACCATTAAGAAGAACTAAAAGGAGATAAGCTAGGAAATAAGTAGAAAGCTCAAAGAAACTAATCAAAGGGAAAATCTCGACCTTCTTAACACCAAGCTAAGGTGAATAATTTACTTACATCTCACTTTTCATAATGATTTCAGTTTCAAGGTTTGATCCGAATTATTTCGCAAATAATATGCCATGTTATGTTTGTTTAGGTGGATATATATGCTTATTGATGAATTATAATGTTTTACAAAGATTTTATGATAACTTTAGATTGGAAAACCTACTAAATGACATCCAAATGATTTGCATTTTTGATAGGTCAAAAACATTATTTTAGAAGTGGGTTTCAAGTTTTCATAATTTTCTAAGTTATTATGGATTTACTATGAATTTTTTATGAAAGAAAATAGTTAGTGTTGGGTTTAAATTATTTAAGAATATTATATGTTGATTTCGGTTCTGAAATTTGAATATGTTAAAAACATATTAAAAGTGAATTATTGTGATTTTGGGGAATTTTCCTAAGTATTTTACTATGGTTAAAAATTATTTAAGTTAAGAGACTTAAATGTTTTATCAAGGAATGGCTTATTTGTTAAAATGTTTTTAATTGATAACTTTGAATTCGGTAGACTTTTAAAAAGGATTTTGATAAAGAAATGGAAACTAATCATATTTTAACAAATTAGGCAAGTTAGGTAAAAAGGAATTACTGTGAAAGGCAATAAACCAGTTTTGTTTCGAATTACAACTTCGCCACTTCCTTAGCTTGCTTTCGTCAACATGACGGTAGATCTTTCGCACCTATTCGAAACCAATGCACGTGATATCAAGCTATTGGTATGTAGTGTATTGGAGAAAGGTGGAAGGGATGATGGTGTCAAAGGCAATGCTTTTGAAGGGGTTGCTTTTAACTTGCCTTTGTTTTTAAAAGGAAGCTTTCGAACTAGTTGTTGCTTGCCTTTATTTTTAGAAAAGAGCTTTCGAATGAGTTGCCGCTTACTTATGATTTAAAAGAAACTTTCGAAAGGACAACCGCTTTGAACCCACTCAAGACCCATGGTACCGCATTCATACATTTCGAACTAGTTAAGGACGCTTTTCTTTATAGCCTTGAGACAACGTATTCGAAAGAGTGCTTTTGCCTTTTTACTTGGAAGCTACCTTCTCAAAGCTTAAAAAAGGTTTGTATAGCTGCTTTCAAATGGTTTTGGAGGCAATGGTTTAGGGTGGGTTTTTAAACTATCATATTTCTTTTACTTGGGATTAATGCTTTCGAAAGTAATGTTTTCGCCTCTATTCTTTAGGACCCTTTAGTTATATAAAAGGTCTAACCCACTGGTTTCGAAAGGAATGATATTAAATTGTTTTGAAGTAATGTTTCCACAAACCTTTATTTGAACCCAATGCTTTTGAAAATATGTTGTAAGCATTTCGAAAAGGAAGCCCCCATTATTTTCGAAAGGTATATTTAAGTGTACCGAAAGGTTTGTTTTAAGTATTTTGAAAGAAAGATTTCCAATGCTTTCGAGAGATAAGTTTAGTGGTTTCGAAAGAGGATGTCTAAGATGTAAGTGATGATTTCGAAAGGTCAATTTTCAATACATTCGAAAGGTATGTTTTGGCCTTTCAGCCTAATGTTTTCAAGGTTAAAGTAGTAAGTTATTTGAAAGGGGTACTTTCAATGAATTCGAAAGGGATTGTTTAAGGTTTTAAACAAGGGTTTCGAAAGTATTGCTTTAGCTTTAAGGCTTAAAGTTTTCTAAGTTAGAAAGGAGTATTAACTTATTTTGATGGGATAGAAAACCCCCTTGATTTAGATTTCATTAACACTGTTTTGTGTAAAGCATATATCATGGCATAAGTATTTTGAGTAAAAGCAATGAACATATTTTCCTTGTTTAGGTATGATTTAAAAAGGGGTTAAATCACTTTGAAAGAAATGTTTTCAAGGAAAATTGGATGGGGTAGTTAACCCTAAGTATATGACTCAGATATTAGAAGACCAGATGGGACTGGTGTAGGATCGCGCCCTATACTTTAGCTTGTAGCCCCTAGCTAATATAAGTCCAAAATTCTAGTGTGTAGGGCATTGTCACAGGTAAGAATAAAATGATGTTACACGCAGAAAGGAATACACAAAGTAGAGGTAGGTTAATTGGTGAGTCTGCAAAACCATTAGGTTCAGTTGACCCTTGAATAAGTAAGTTAAGGACAAATCATCCGGTATTGTGTCTAACAGAAGTTGGATTATTGTTTATGTCTGGTAAGCTCGAGTCAGCCAGTGGTTAATAGTCAGCCCAATAAAACAATATTGTTCGGATAGTCAGTCCATTGATTACCTGATTTGTATGCATATATATTATTGCTATTATGGTTATAATCAGTTTGATTGTAGGTTTTAGATTTGCAAAAGATATGCTTTTAAAAGGATATTAGTGAGGGAATACTCGTTCCGCTAAGAGGCGTGGTCTTATTTAATATCAGTAAATCGAGATGTAATAGTATTATTCACGCTAGGCTTTATGTCTGACTCGAAGTTTATGTTTTCCCTTTAAACTCTCGAGTGCTCAAAATTAAATTTGAGTAGATTGAGAGTTAAGGACTTTTCAGGTTTAGTAGGTTGGACGAATAAGCTTTTGAAGACGTGTAGGAGGAAAAACTAGTTATGTAGGAGCTATTTAGCTTGTTTCCGCTGTGATGTATTTATGATTGAAATGTCTATTTAGTACTCTGATCATCTAAGGGGGCATCTTCATATGTCGCTCTTGGCGTAATTTGTAATAATTATATTTGATCAAAACCTGGGAAACATTTTGGATTATATAATTGAATACAAAATATGGATTTGAAATGTAATCAGAAAAGTTGTTTTTGAAATCCGTGTTGATTTTGTTTCATGTTCACGTGCTTTTGAAATTATGGATATCATTAACGTTACCGTATTTTGTCACCGGAAGTTAATACTACAGATGACTGCAGCATCTGTAGCGCTTAGCTTCGGGCCTCTAGATAGGGAATATTACACCAGTTCCAAGGTTCTCTCTTAACCTTTAGCTTTGATACCAACTGTAACATCCCGCCTTTTCGACCTCTAGAAGTTGACACTATTACATCCGCGGTATTCATGTGCCCAACATCCAAGTGCCGAAAAGATAGATTATTGGGGTGAAAGAGAGAAGAGATAGAACATGATCACACAACATGATGAATAATCTATAATACATCAATGAATCTTTACAAAAAGAAAAAGTTTATATACATACATCAATCAGAGTACAACTATCCCATCATCTGCCCTTGGACAGTTATAACAACCCGTCCTTACAATTGCTGATAAATACAGACAAGAAACAAAAAGCGAAAAATAAAAGAAAATAGGGGAGTATGTCTTGGAGGCATCCAGCTCGTCTCCTGCTGTAACGACCGGCCTTTTTGGACGTTTTAAGCAGACACACATGCCAGACTCAAACCATTCAAAAGGGCAGATTGTTATGGGGTAAATAAGAAAAAGAAGAGAAAGAAAGAAAACAAATACAGAATCTCGCAGTAGAATGACAAAATATAATAATCAAAAAACAGTTCATGAAGCTGTTTTATAAATACATTTGATTATTCTTTTACAACCAAAAATCAGAGTTACATAAAACATGAATAAAGAAATAAATAAATGCAACGGAACAACATGATGTAGTGGAATAAATATAATAAATAATAATAGTACAAATCTTCCTTTTTGTCCTCTAGAAATAAGGTCTTCAACACTGAAATGCTCAGGCTGACCCGAGCGAATTGAAAAGACCAAACACTCAAGTCATAACTAAAAGATCTTATGTAAGTTAAGTCAACGGTAAATATGAGTGCGACGGCGTTAGAGATGTTTACGGGGTTTGACATCTCCTATCTAGTGTCTAACGTGAGTGCAGTAACTTAAGAGATGTTCGGGATTCCCATCTCCCAAGGATCCGTTAAACTATCTACTATGTAGTACAATACGCTATTATAATAGTGTTCATTGTAAAGTAAAGTATTAAAATAGCGTTAAGGCGTTACCCATATCCCCCTTAACACATTTTATATATTCTCATAGTCTATACAATACCGCAACTCCTCCGTAAACTGGAGGCTATCAGAGGGTACTCCATAGGTATGGTACAAAACAAACTCGTAGAAGGCGCTCTAGGGCATGTGAACAGGCACTCGAGGCAATGCCATGGTAGATATACCAATTGCACTCCCGGACTGGTGGTAACGCATAGTAGCTACTAACGCCCACCTCGGACACACTCCAATAATCAAAATCAAGGGGTGGCCACCAAATCAATCACAAAGTCAAAATATAGTATCAAAGAAATGTGCCCGATAGGAGAAATGACCTCACTTGGCCCAGTATAGCTCCTGTTTTAGTCACATCTAAGCTGACTCACGGGGGTTAGGATCAGTCATACCTCATGCAGAAATCGTTCGCCAAACCATCCTACTTCATTTTTGGAATCTTCACCACGTACACAGTTGTTAAAGTGGTTTTCGGTATTGGCAGAGAGTATGACAATATCCGATCCCGGTCTGTTTAACAACCAAACGCTGATTACACACCGGATGGTTCTTTTATATTTCAAAAAGTCAATTTACAATTTATGTCAAAATATCATATTCAATTTCAAATCATATCATTTCAAATTATATTCACTTTCAAAAATCACATTCACTTTCACAATCATATTTACTTAAATATGTCATTTCACAAAAGGTATCAATTTCAAATTTCAACTTAGGTTGTATCATCATTAAAGATTTAAATATAAAACTTCAACTTTACACAGTTTGAAATTTTAGAAAATAGTTTAGGTAATTATAAATAGTTTATGTAGTTTTAAAATAGTTTAAATAGATTTAAAATATTTTAATTAGTAAAAATTAGTTTAAATAGATTTAAATTTGATTAATTAGATTTTTAAAATGATTTAAATAGGTTAAATATAGATATAATTAGATTTAAAATGATTTAAATAAATTAAATATAGGTTAAATAAATTCAAATTATATTAAGTAAGTTTTTTAATAGATTAAGTATACTTAAAATAGATTTAAATTATATTAAATAGATTTAAAATAGATTAAATTAATTAATTAGTTTAAAAATTGGTAAAATAGATTAGATTAGATTAAATAGGTTAATAATAGATAAATAAAATAGTTTAAATTGATTAAAATAATTAATTTAATTAAAATAGCTTAAATTAGTTTAAATAGATTTCAAAGTTATATCCAAACAATTTCAGTAACTCAATTCCAATAAATTCATTTATACTTGACACTTGAACTTTTAAAAAAAAATCAAATTTAAATCTTTTGAGCAGTCCATTAAACCAATTCCAATTTCAACATTTAACCCTTGGATTATCGAAAATAATTCAGTTTGTATAAATCAATTTCTGTTTCAAAATACCAGTTAACTGAACTCAAAATTTAAAGATTCAAAAATCATTTAATTTATCCAATCCGGTGTCCGTATATAACTCTCTACCTTATGGTCAAGTGATACAGATATTTATCATTTCAATCCACAATTTAAGATTTTACGGTTATATATCATTTCAAACAGCAATCCCGAATTAATATTAACATCCATAAAATCACTCGAGTCTATAATTTCAACCCATAACGATTTTCCCTAATCTATAGATCGTTCGGGTATGTATCATTTCAACCCATAGGAAACTTACAGTGTTATAACAATATAAAATACAACATCCAGTCATCCAATATCAACAATCAAACATTCATCACAATCATCATCCAAATAAATCAATAAACATTAAATAAATAACCGATAATCAATAACTGGTATTAAACTGACAATTTAAATTCAGTATTAAATTAAACGACTATTAAATGCAATAAGGTCAAATTTAACCAAAATGACAATTTAAACATACCAACATCAATCAATTTATTTCAAATCACATCATAAATTTAATTTAACTAACTTAAGGTAGTTTAGAAGTTGTGAGTGGGTTAAAACACTCATCTTTGAATTCAAATTGATTTGAAATTCAAAAATAGGGCCTAAATTTGAATAGTGTCAGAATTCATCTAAACCAGCGTCAAAATGTCTGGAATTTAAATACGATTCCAGCGGAACAAACCGCGCAAAAATCCAACTTCGTATGTGAAAGTTATAAGAGTTAGAACGATTTGAAATTTTAAAATAATAAAAATAAAAATTGATAATTACACATCACCTCAATCAAGTCGTAGCATCAACCCGAAATCCTAATCGCGTTCGTTCACGCTGAGCCGCCACCATCTTGGTAAATATTGCTGCCACCTCACCGCCTAGCATCACGATCGAACACCGGTGTCGACATGCCGACCTCCAGGCGACCCCCACGTGGCCTCGCGACCTCTTCCGGTGGTCCCTATGGCCATCACCAAACACGGCCGCCGCCGTGCTTTGAGCACAATTTCAGGCGAATCCCCTCCACTTCGAGACGAACGAATGCCATATACTGGAGCTGCTCTCCCTCCTCTTTCCAACGGCGCCTCCCTATCGCCGATCGGGTGACGATCCACCGTTGGATCGTCGAAACCCCAATATGAACGGCTGAGGTTCGACTTCGATTTCTGGATAAAAGATGTATCGAATTGAGAAACAAACTGCTGTAGAAGATTGCACTCGACGGGAGCTTCAAATCTATATATAATTTGATATGGTTTGGAGAGGTTTGATTTTTGATTTGACTTTTGATTTGCAATTGAATTTGGAATTGGTTTGGTTTGTCTGCTATTGGAAAGAGAGAAACAGATAGAATTGTACGTACAGACAAATGAAATAAGGAATATTTAGGGTTTATAATAGGCTATATATAGGCAGATCAGAAATAGAGATGAATGGACAAGACTGATTTACAAGCTGAACAATAAACGACCCGAAAAGCCCGTTCTGTCTCCGGAACGAAATTGGGTCATCCCTGTGACGCCCCACCTCTATACCCCCGCTAACCAAGAACACTACGATGTAGTGCTGTCAATTAGCATGGAGAATAAGGCTGTGGAGGAGCGACCATCCATGTAACTTCTTTGTGCGAGCACCGATACGTCAGATAGAATAGAATGCATATCTTTTAAGGAGGAAATCCGACATACCGATACAAACACAAAGCTATCACACGGTGGCTATATATAATCTTCGGAAACAAACATAGAAATAATCATAACATAAATCAGTCACAGACATCCATATCACAAAGGCGGAAGAAGATATGAATAAATATAGAACACATGAAAGTGTACATCAGAGTAGTGGTCAGAGAGATCCACGATAATACAAAAGAATAGCATCACGTGCTATACAAAAGAATAAGTACACAACATAGAGTCTATATCTCAAAGGTGTACATCCAAAAACTACTAATCTATGTAGTTAGCCAAAAGTCAGAAATATCCGGAAGAGAAGTCAAGCAGAAGCACCTGTAACATCTCGGTCTGACCCGAGTATTATTTATAAGAAAATAATAAACGGATCAGTCTAACTATAAATATCAGATGATATGGTATAAAGTAAAAGGCATGACATGAACATGAAATAACTATAACGACATACTACTATAAGTATGTAAATGATAATCAACAAAAGATTAATCAATATCACAAGAATCTTCTCAAAGATAAGGTAGGGTATCATACCCTAAATTTGTATTCATAACAAGTCAATAACACATGAATTCACCAATGCACAAAAACTGATATCATATCAATGAAAATCATGAAAATTGGTGAAGCACAAAATTCCAGAAATCATCATCAGAAATCCAGAAAACACATAAAAAGGGGGGAGGCCTAACACATGAATGGGAGCATGAAAACTCACCTACGCGTAAACACATGACGAGAAGCTATCTCATGGAAGCTATCCATTAAATTTTCACACAGGAATGGCCCGAAGACCGTAGGGTGCTACCCTAGATATGTGATGGCGAAACATCACATAATCGGGGTATAGTCTCCCACGTAGACAAAGAGACATCGCTCAATCGCTAGTCTAAATCACAAAAATGATCGTCATGATCATAAGGAAGTGTCAATCACACCAAGCTAGTAAATATATGAGTTTAGCTTCATGTCCCATAACCACTTGCTTAACTTAAATATTTACGAACAAGCTGTAAATCTTCACTAGGAAATTGTCACAAAAAGGGTTCAATCGAACAAGTCCAAGAGCTAACCGACGAAGTGAACGCAAGCGTTTCATACCACTCGTTTTACTAAGTCGTTTAAGTCGATTTCTCATTCGAGTGAAGTAAAGGCTTGTATATACTAGTAGATTGAAAATCGGTTTGAGAAAACGAACTTTTGATATTTAAAATAGTGTTGAAATCGCTTTGATGAAAGAGTTTTGATATTTACTATTAGTATTGAAACCTTCATATATCTTCAAAGTGACAAGTCATAAAACGATTGTAACGACCCGTAAATTTCAACTGTTTTAATAACGTAATTAGTTGAAATTTTGTGAAATTTTAAATGATAAAATTTTGAAATAAAAATTTAATATTTGGAATACGTCTAGTTAAACATAGCGACTGGTAAATTTTCGTCCGAAAATACGAAAGTTTATTTCGCGCGTAAATTCACTTCAATTTAATCAGTTAAAAAGCGATGAAAATAAAATGTTTCCGAAACTTAAATATTTTTAGATAGAAAAATTCTAAACCATCTTCTGAGCAAGATGTCAGTTTGTCGTTTTTCCAAATTCGGACATCTTTGGCTCCGTCGATCTTATTTTCGGCAAAAATAGCAGCATTTCGTTCCGATATCGATTTTTGATCGGATGATCGTACCACTGATATTTCTATACCATTTTGATCGCCTCATCGTGCTGATCACTATGGTATTTTCGACTGTCAATTTCGGAGTCCGATGTGTGTTGAAATTTGTAAAACGATTTACGTATCGGTATTCAAAATTTTGCCTTTTGGTTTTCAGTTCCATTTATTGCCCGTCTGTTGAACACAAACCAGCACCAGTCATTAACTTTTAATATTCCCATGTATTTAATACTAACTATTTCTATTCCACCGGTTCCAATACATATCTGGTTCGTTCAGTTTCACTCGGTTCAGCTACTTTCATTTGTGAACTAAATTTTATAAAAGGTTTACTTTGCTTCTGTTCTTCCTTTTCCCCACGCAAGACCCAATAAGGCAACTGCTCCTCCTCTCAAAGCCATGCCCACGTTTCACCAGTCTCCTCACCTTCAGGCAACCCCTCCTTTCCCTCCTTCTCATGCGTGCAACCCACGCCCATCAACATCCTACCTCCCTCCACCTTAGATATGAACCCATCCACCAACCCTGACCGGCCTGCGTTCGCCTCATCACCAAGCATAGACAGTCACCCCTAGCAGCGCTAAGACTCATGGAACCACCAAGCCTTGCTCCCCTGTCAGCCGTAACGGCGTAAACCCTACAGTCCATCCCCTCTCCCTTCCACTCTACAAACGTGCCACAGACCCATAAACCTAGATTGCCTTCAACTGTCCTTGGCATCAATGATCCGCCTGCCACGTGCAAATATCCCTCCACACCTTTCATCCCCACTCAGCCCAGTACACGAGCTCACCACCCGCCTCCTATTCCATCGCCCACCACACACGCAAGCTCCAAGCAATGTCCGCCTTCAACCACCAAAACGTGACCATCCCAACACATCCCGAAGCCTCCTCCGCTTAGCCCGCCTTCACCATTGCAACTTCCTCCGCCCTGAACCCCATAGCCACTGACCTTCTTCCACCCAACAAGTACAGCCTCTGCCTCATGCGAGCACCTTCCATCCGATTCCCACCTCTCACCCTTCAACACATGAATCACCTCGGCCTTCTTCCCGCATATATATATATAAGGTATATAATTTATGAACTTTCGTGTATATTAGTATATTTGTATTATAGTTTATATGTAAGCTTATATTTATAATCTGTTAAGTGGTTATATAAAGGATGTTTATAATAAACATGCATTTGGCAAACAGAGATTTCAATAGAAGATTTAGACTAAACAAGAACAGACATCTCAACACTATCGCACTATCGGCCAATACAAGGTAGAAGCAACCCAAAACACATTAGAGAATACTTCACATTTTAATTATATATATATATACACGTAGAAGATAACACACGTCTCCGGTAATTCAGTGACTCTCGCATAAACTTATTTATTTGACGACGTTCATATTTTAAACTTATATCATAAGTGATAGATAGATATATCAAACACAACTTGCAAACATATGTAACACAATCACATATCTAGGAAGTGGTAATACTGCTGTTATGGCGTAATGTATAATAATAACAGTATATGGTACTGATGAAAATAGTGCACTATTAGATAGCCGATGAAAGGAAAGAATATTAGGCGCACTTATGTTGCCATTTGCAGAATTGAATAACAGTACACATTCCCATACAATCTTGTTTAGAGAGAGTTAAATAGATATCCAAGTACGCTAGCTATATTGATAAAGTCATTTTCTAATTAAGCTTAAATTTTATCTATAAAAAAAAAGTATATTAGTATATTGTAAGTCAGATTTGTTACAACGGTTGTCGTTTTAATTCATTTATATAAGTCACTGAAGTATAGATTTGGAATCATATTTTGTATACATATATGAGCCGAGTGAATATAGTTATATATATGTTGTTTGGGATGCAGTCTGTATATATATAGGGAGGTAGGTCGGATTTACAGTTATACATTGTTTTGTATGAAAATGGTATAGTCTACACATATATTGATTTGTTTATGCACATGTATTCATTTGATTTTTTTAACTATAATTTGAAATCTCGATGTGCAGATTTTGGTATTGACTTTTAAAATACTATATATAAAGATTTTGAATGTTAACAAGTGTTTTAAAGATGTTGATTTCATAATAATAGTAATATATATATACTGTTATATCAGACTGATCCTGATCGTTCCCATCGTTCCTCATTTATCAGCTTGTGCGTCGTGCTTGTTTTCTTCATCCAATTGTATCCATCTAGCGTTGGGTTGAAATGCATAGCTTACTTCTTTGTCAAATCTATCTCTAACCCCGAAAGGTGAGCACTCACTCACGATTAACGTTCTTTTATTTATTAGATTTGATTTCAATTGAAACGACAATTGAAATATGCTGCTGTTAGTTAATTACACTGTTATATATGCTATTACCTGTATCAGTTCACCTGTGACATCTGATCCAATATCTGTTAGTTATTTATGTGATGATAATACAGTTTGGCTGATAATTGATTGATTGTTGATGTTTATATTGGACGTTAAATTGTTAATGTTAAAATGATAAATAGTATGCAATTGAACTTGATATTGGATAGTTAAATGTTAAATTTGATTAACTGACATTTGTATAATATGACCCTTTTAATTGTTAAATTAATTGACTTGTAGAATAGTGATAATTACACTTTGAACCACCAACGTATATTGAATTAATTGTTGTAGTATAAAATTTGAAATTGAATGACAAGTAATAATCTTTAATCTACATGAAATGATAGTGTAGATTCTAGAAATAATTATATTAATTCGTACAAATAACAATGCGGATTAATACAGTTATTTCGGGATTATTTGAATTGATTATTGGATTGATATTGGTTGTTGTTATTTCTTGTTTATTTACTTTGACACCATCCCAGTTATCACACTGCAAGTTCCCTTTGCTATGCTATGATTTTGAATTGAATTGGAATCGGGTTGAAATGATAAATACCCAAATTGAACCTTGACCTAGGATAGAGAATTAAATAAAACTCGATTGGTCAATAATTTGATTTAAAAATAAAACGAAAATTTTATTTGGAAAAATATGGTTTTTAAATGAAGTTGAAATTTGAATTTTTATGAAAGGAAATGTTAATATTTAATAATCTGAAACAAAATATTAACAATGTAATTGATAAAAGAATGATGTTTAATTTGAGAAATGATTGAATTTAAGTTTGAAATGACTTAATAATTAAGTTTGAAAGTATGATTAAGTTTGAAATTTATTAAACTTTGGAATTATTTAATAATTAAGTTTTGAATTATTTAATAATTAAATAAGATTGAATTATTTAATGATTAAATTGAATTGAAATTCTTTAATAAGAAAAATTAAACTTTTGAATAAGTGAATTTTACTTCGTAAATATTTGAAATTGAGTTCTTTATTAATTAAGTTTTGGGAAAATTATTTAAGTAAGTAAATAAGTGAAATTGAATTTCTTTAACAAGAAATAAAATGTGACTGAAATTAATGTAAGACTTGAAATTTAAAGAATTTGATTTGATGAATTTAATTTAATTCAATTTGTAAGTTTTGATATAATGAAGTTGAATTTAAATAAATGATTTAATGAATTGGAAATTTAATAGAAATTGTTTTGAATGTCAAATTTACTTAATGAATATGGAATGAAATCGATAAATGAATTTAAATTTGATTTGAATGTTAAATTAAATTAATTTAAATGTTTTCGAAATGAAACTTATATGCGAACTTGAATCAATATTGAATTGTTTTAAATAAAGATTGAAATTGAATTATAAGATTTTGAAATGATAATTTGGAAGTTTTGAAACGTAAATTATGGAAATTGTTTTATAAAGACAAATGAAATGTTGATTTACAAATTCTAATTGAAATTGTAATTGATTTGGTTTTGAAATATATTAAACGACCAATCGGTGTAATAATTACGGAAGTTATTAAAGAGACCGGGATCGGTAATGGATATACTCTCTATCTGAACCGAAACCACTTTAATAACTATACGCGGAGTGATGATCCAGAATGAAGTGGTTGGAATGGTGTGCGTGATGACTGAAGAAAGTGAACGATGATGGATAGCCTTGACACTTGTGTCAAATTGGAAATGACTAAAACAGGAGCTGTGCCGGGCCAATGGAGGATTAGCTACCTCAAGTGGACACACTTCTTCGAACTACTTATACTTGTTGTCGATTGGTGCACCCTTGATTTTGGGAGTGTTGTTTCACGGTGTTGCGGGCGCTGCGGCGTTGCGTTCTCACCAGTTCGGATCAGGCGAACGGTAGTATCACTACCTTGGGTATTGCCTCATGTGCCTTGTCATACTTGTATTCCATTTATACGCGACCACTACGATTTTGATTTGTACCTTTAGTATATGGATTGCCCTCTGGTGACTTCCGGTTTTGCGGAAACTACGGTCTTGTATATGCTTTTGGGAATAAAAATGTGTTAAGGGTGGAATGGGCCATGACTTAACGCTATTTTGATATCTTTATATTACTGATAGACATTATCTACTTATCGTACACTACTACATAGTAGATAGTTTAACGGATCCTTAAAGGATGGTTATTCCAAACATCCTTTGAGTTACTTGTATTTCAATTGATATTTCACTTGAGTTGGATTTATTAATATAAGAATGTTAATCCTGACTCGAGTGTCTTGTGTTTTTGCTTTACGCTCGGGTCAGACTGAGTGGTTCAGCTTTCGAGACTCACCTTTGGAGTTGGAGCTTCGCTTGGAGATCCAGCTATCTATCCAGCTTTCAGATATTCGATGATTCCAGTGATGTATTCTGCTTTGTATCTGATGTATCATATTACTCTTCCGTTGTATCTGGTTTAACTCTGATGTAACTTATATATTTATATAGTAGCTTCATGAACTACTATCTCTTTTATTTCCGCTGCACTTATTACTCTGTGTCTGTGATCTGTGATATTTTATTTACTGTATATGTTCAGTTTTGCCAAATTTAAATTAACAACGCGGTATTTTGAGCAATTCAACTCCGGCATGAGTGTCTACCTATACACTTATAATGGATGCAAATGGTCCAAAATATTGGGTTGTTACAGTTGGTATCAGAGCTTTGGTAGCTCCAGGCAAATCTTAACATATAGGGTAAATGTATTTACAGAATCACTCTCATTCGAGTTTCAATCTCTTCCTTTGACTCAATTCCTTTGAATTTTGGAACGTTCCCTGCGGTTCCAAAAATTCATTCGTGTCCCTCACTATTCGTCTTCTTTCAATTCTGGAGCATTCCATAACTCCACTTCGAATTGACCCTTATAATGAATTAGCGGTCTCGCCAACATTCATATGATTTGTAAATGGGTGAAACTCCTTTACAACAGGCATCGATTTACTGGAGATTTCTGTATCCTCGATTTACGATGCTATCTATTCCCTGCTATACCTGGATCCCATCTCTTGAGGTCGAGTGTCGATTTACCTCGGAATTCAGCATCGATCCTATTCTTGAAGTTACGGACGACCGATTAAGGTTGCCCGTGAATTAAATAAACTTACCCATCTCCCGATTCTGTTATTGAATTATCTTATCTTTTCTTTCGAATTTGTCTTCAAATCAGAATTCTCTTCGATGTGAGTCTATCAAAAATTTGAATCTCTATCCTTGCTTTGAAATCCATTATTGTATCGTTAAGTGAGGAAGTGTATTTATAAATTAATTTTAAAATGTTTTTATATTGTGTTGTTTGAGTTGTTGATGTTGATTTGGGTTTTCGATCGATTCGTCTGATCAACGCTATCGATAGGATTTCCAAAACACTTGAGCAGAGCAAACTGACACAATATCGTTTTCAATTTGATAAATAAAATAGAAGTTTTGTATGATTATATTATATATAAATATAAGTTTATTAAATTAAATTGTTAATGAATTTGTTGTCTGAATAATAATATTTGATTTTTCATTTATTGTTTTGTAAACCATTGACTATTGCATAATATAAACAAATGAATTCATAAACTTGGTTATAAATTGATTGAAAATTTGAAATGAATTTAATTAAGAAATTTGAGAATTTATTGGTTTCCGGTGATTTCCAACTTTGGGTTTAAAATTTTAAAATGTATATTATTGAAAGTATTTTCGAATAGAAATCGTTTTCAAAGAATTTTTAAAATGTTGAAATCAGTGATCTTCTCTTTGTCGCTGGAAAATAATTTCGGTGATGGCGGCCGCATCATCGACGTTCATTTTCGAGTTTCGAAGTGGAGAAACCATTCTGTAGCTTTGCTACGGTTTTTTTTTTTTTTTTTGAAAATTATTTTGATTTGAATTTCTTCAGTATATTTTGATTTACATATATATAGGTATCTTATTTTAAAATTTAATTTGATTTGATATAAACATATTATATATATCTCTAAATTGTTTAAAGTTAATCGGAAATCTAATTCTTAAATTTAGTAAAAGATGATTTTAATTATAAATAAAACCAAAATTTGGAATAAATATTTAAACTTGAATAAATTGAATTTGGAAAATTTTATTTGTATATTGTTCAACTGCATTCTAATACAACTTACCTAAACGTTCAGAAGTTGAATATGTAATTGGATAATATATATAAGGTAAATTGGATTTATAAATAAAATTTGAGTGTTTATAATAAATGTTATACACTAAATTTTGATTATAAAGAGGTCAATTGAGTTAGATAGGATAATAAATAAAACTCAGTTAATAATGTAATAAATTTGTCGAAAGAATTAATAATTTTGTTTTGAAGAATTAATAAATTGAAATTTGATCAACATATGAAAGTACCTTGAATTTAAAAGCAATTAGTGAATATAAATTTATTTAAATTGAAATTTATATGGTTTAAATTAATTTATATGGGTTAAATATATGTGATTAGATATATTAAGAGAATAAATTTAACAATAATTTGGAATAAAGAAGAATTTAAATTGTTGGAAATACAATATGATTATAATAAAAGATTATTCAAATTTATGGTTTTAGAAATCGTAAATTGAAGATAATTGGATAATAAGATAATGAATTTAGAAATAGTTGAGATTTATTTTAGTGAAATCAAATGGATTAAATCAATTATTGAATATCAATTTATTTAAATTTGAATTTATATGGTTTAAATTAATTGTTATTTTGTATTTCAAATCTGTTTTTCTTTCTGGTTGTTTCTATTCTCCTACCTCGTTCCTTTTTGGGGACGAAAAGTTTTGAGTGGGGGAGAGTGTAACGACCCGTAAATTTCAACTGTTTTAATAACGTAATTAGTTGAAATTTTGTGAAATTTTAAACGATAAAATTTTGAAATAAAAATTTAATATTTGGAATACGTCTAGTTAAACATAGCGACTGGTAAATTTTCGTCCGAAAATACGAAAGTTTATTTCGCGCGTAAATTCACTTCAATTCAATCCGTTAAAAAGCGATGAAAATAAAATGTTTCCGAAACCTAAATATTTTTAGATAGAAAAATTCTAAACCATCTTCTGAGCAAGATGTCAGTTTTTCGTTTTTCCAAATTCGGACATCTTTGGCTCCGTCGATCTTATTTTCGGCAAAAATAGCAGCATTTCGTTCCGATATCGATTTTTGATCGGATGATCGTACCACTGATATTTCTATACCGTTTTGATCGCCTCATCGTGCTGATCACTATGGTATTTTCGACTGTCAATTTCGGAGTCCGATGTGTGTTGAAATTTGTAAAACGATTTACGTATCGGTATTCAAAATTTTGCCTTTTGGTTTTCAGTTCCATTTATTGCCCGTCTGTTGAACACAAACCAGCACCAGTCATTAACTTTTAATATTCCCATGTATTTAATACTAACTATTTCTATTCCACCGGTTCCAATACATATCTGGTTCGTTCAGTTTCACTCGGTTCAGCTACTTTCATTTGTGAACTAAATTTTATAAAAGGTTTACTTTGCTTCTGTTCTTCCTTTTCCCCACGCAAGACCCAATAAGGCAACTGCTCCTCCTCTCAAAGCCATGCCCACGTTTCACCAGTCTCCTCACCTTCAGGCAACCCCTCCTTTCCCTCCTTCTCATGCGTGCAACCCACGCCCATCAACATCCTACCTCCCTCCACCTTAGATATGAACCCATCTACCAACCCTGACCGGCCTGCGTTCGCCTCATCACCAAGCATAGACAGTCACCCCTAGCAGCGCTAAGACTCATGGAACCACCAAGCCTTGCTCCCATGTCAGCCGTAACCCCTACAGTCCATCCCCTCTCCCTTCCACTCTACAAACGTGCCACAGACCCATAAACCTAGATTTCCTTCAACTGTCCTTGGCATCAATGATCCGCCTGCCACGTGCAAATATCCCTCCACACCTTTCATCCCCACTCAGCCCAGTACACGAGCTCACCACCCGCCTCCTATTCCATCGCCCACCACACACGCAAGCTCCAAGTAATGTCCGCCTTCAACCACCAAAACGTGACCATCCCAACACATCCCGAAGCCTCCTCCGCTTAGCCCGCCTTCACCATTGCAACTTCCTCCGCCCTGAACCCCATAGCCACTGACCTTCTTCCACCCAACAAGTACAGCCTCTACCTCATGCGAGCACCTTCCATCCGATTCCCACCTCTCACCCTTCAACACATGAATCACCTCGGCCTTCTTCCCGCATATATATATAAGGTATATAATTTATGAACTTTCGTGTATATTAGTATATTTGTATTATAGTTTATATGTAAGCTTATATTTATAATCTGTTAAGTGGTTATATAAAGGATGTTTATAATAAACATGCATTTGGCAAACAGAGATTTCAATAGAAGATTTAGACTAAACAAGAACAGACATCTCAACACTATCGCACTATCGGCCAATACAAGGTAGAAGCAACCCAAAACACATTAGAGAATACTTCACATTTTAATTATATATATATATATATACACGTAGAAGATAACACACGTCTCCGGTAATTCAGTGACTCTCGCATAAACTTATTTATTTGACGACGTTCATATTTTAAACTTATATCATAAGTGATAGATAGATATATCAAACACAACTTGCAAACATATGTAACACAATCACATATCTAGGAAGTGGTAATACTGCTGTTACGGCGTAATGTATAATAATAACAGTATATGGTACTGACGAAAATAGTGCACTATTAGATAGCCGATGAAAGGAAAGAATATTAGGCGCACTTATGTTGCCATTTTGCAGAATTGAATAACAGTACACATTCCCATACAATCTTGTTTAGAGAGAGTTAAATAGATATCCAAGTACGCTAGCTATATTGATAAAGTCATTTTCTAATTAAGCTTAAATTTTATCTATAAAAAAAAGTATATTAGTATATTGTAAGTCAGATTTGTTACAACGGTTGTCGTTTTAATTCATTTATATAAGTCACTGAAGTATAGATTTGGAATCATATTTTGTATACATATATGAGCCGAGTGAATATAGTTATATATATGTTGTTTGGGATGCAGTCTGTATATATATAGGGAGGTAGGTCGGATTTACAGTTATACATTGTTTTGTATGAAAATGGTATAGTCTACACATATATTGATTTGTTTATGCACATGTATTCATTTGATTTTTTTAACTATAATTTGAAATCTCGATGTGCAGATTTTGGTATTGACTTTTAAAATACTATATATAAAGATTTTGAATGTTAACAAGTGTTTTAAAGATGTTGATTTCATAATAATAGTAATATATATATACTGTTATATCAGACTGATCCTGATCGTTCCCATCGTTCCTCATTTATCAGCTTGTGCGTCGTGCTTGTTTTCTTCATCCAATTGTATCCATCTAGCGTTGGGTTGAAATGCATAGCTTACTTCTTTGTCAAATCTATCTCTAACCCCGATAGGTGAGCACTCACTCACGATTAACGTTCTTTTATTTATTAGATTTGATTTCAATTGAAACGACAATTGAAATATGCTGCTGTTAGTTAATTACACTGTTATATATGCTATTACCTGTATCAGTTCACCTGTGACATCTGACACCATTATCTGTTAGTTATTTATGTGATGATAATACAGTTTGGCTGATAATTGATTGATTATTGATGTTTATATTGGACGTTAAATTGTTAATGTTAAAATGATAAATAGTATGCAATTGAACTTGATATTGGATAGTTAAATGTTAAATTTGATTAACTGACATTTGTATAATATGACCCTTTTAATTGTTAAATTAATTGACTTGTAGAATAGTGATAATTACACTTTGAACCACCAACGTATATTGAATTAATTGTTGTAGTATAAAATTTGAAATTGAATGACAAGTAATAATCTTTAATCTACATGAAATGATAGTGTAGATTCTAGAAATAATTATATTAATTCGTACAAATAACAATGCGAATTAATACAGTTATTTCAGGATTATTTGAATTGATTATTGGATTGATATTGGTTGTTGTTATTGCTTGTTTATTTACTTTGACACCATCCCAGTTATCACACTGCAAGTTCCCTTTGCTATGCTATGATTTTGAATTGAATTGAAATCGGGTTGAAATGATAAATACCCAAATTGAACCTTGACCTAGGATAGAGAATTAAATAAAACTCGATTGGTCAATAATTTGATTTAAAAATAAAACGAAAATTTTATTTGGAAAAATATGGTTTTGAAATGAAGTTGAAATTTGAATTTTTATGAAAGGAAATGTTAATATTTAATAATATGAAACAAAATATTAACAATGTAATTGATAAAAGAATGATGTTTAATTTGAGAAATGATTGAATTTAAGTTTGAAATGACTTAATAATTAAGTTTGAAAGTATGATTAAGTTTGAAATTTATTAAACTTTGGAATTATTTAATAATTAAGTTTTGAATTATTTAATAATTAAATAAGATTGAATTATTTAATGATTAAATTGAATTGAAATTCTTTAATAAGAAAAATTAAACTTTTGAATAAGTGAATTTTACTTCGTAAATATTTGAAACTGAGTTCTTTATTAATTAAGTTTTGGGAAAATTATTTAAGTAAGTAAATAAGTGAAATTGAATTTCTTTAACAAGAAATAAAATGTGACTGAAATTAATGTAAGACTTGAAATTTAAAGAATTTGATTTGATGAATTTAATTTAATTCAATTTGTAAGTTTTGATATAATGAAGTTGAATTTAAATAAATGATTTAATGAATTGGAAATTTAATAGAAATTGTTTTGAATGGCAAATTTACTTAATGAATATGGAATGAAATCGATAAATGAATTTAAATTTGATTTGAATGTTAAATTAAATTAATTTAAATGTTTTCGAAATGAAACTTATATGCGAACTTGAATCAATATTGAATTGTTTTAAATAAAGATTGAAATTGAATTATAAGATTTTGAAATGATAATTTGGAAGTTTTGAAACGTAAATTATGGAAATTGTTTTATAAAGACAAATGAAATGTTGATTTACAAATTCTAATTGAAATTGTAATTGATTTGGTTTTGAAATATATTAAACGACCAATCGGTGTAATAATTACGGAAGTTATTAAAGAGACCGGGATCGGTAATGGATATACTCTCTATCTGAACCGAAACCACTTTAATAACTATACGCGGAGTGATGATCCAGAATGAAGTGGTTGGAATGGTGTGCGTGATGACTGAAGAAAGTGAACGATGATGGATAGCCTTGACACTTGTGTCAAATTGGAAATGACTAAAACAGGAGCTGTGCCGGGCCAATGGAGGATTAGCTACCTCAAGTGGACACACTTCTTCGAACTACTTATACTTGTTGTCGATTGGTGCACCCTTGATTTTGGGAGTGTTGTTTCACGGTGTTGCGGGCGCTGCGGCGTTGCGTTCTCACCAGTCCGGATCAGGCGAACGGTAGTATCACTACCTTGGGTATTGCCTCATGTGCCTTGTCATACTTGTATTCCATTTATACGCGACCACTACGATTTTGATTTGTACCTTTAGTATATGGATTGCCCTCTGGTGACTTCCGGTTTTGCGGAAACTACGGTCTTGTATATGCTTTTGGGAATAAAAATGTGTTAAGGGTGGAATGGGCCATGACTTAACGCTATTTTGATATCTTTATATTACTGATAGACATTATCTACTTATCGTACACTACTACATAGTAGATAGTTTAACGGATCCTTAAAGGATGGTTATTCCAAACATCCTTTGAGTTACTTGTATTTCAATTGATATTTCACTTGAGTTGGATTTATTAATATAAGAATGTTAATCCTGACTCGAGTGTCTTGTGTTTTTGCTTTACGCTCGGGTCAGACTGAGTGGTTCAGCTTTCGAGACTCACCTTTGGAGTTGGAGCTTCGCTTGGAGATCCAGCTATCTATCCAGCTTTCAGATATTCGATGATTCCAGTGATGTATTCTGCTTTGTATCTGATGTATCATATTACTCTTCCGTTGTATCTGGTTTAACTCTGATGTAACTTATATATTTATATAGTAGCTTCATGAACTACTATCTCTTTTATTTCCGCTGCACTTATTACTCTGTGTCTGTGATCTGTGATATTTTATTTACTGTATATGTTCAGTTTTGCCAAATTTAAATTAACAACGCGGTATTTTGAGCAATTCAACTCCGGCATGAGTGTCTACCTATACACTTATAATGGATGCGAATGGTCCAAAATATTGGGTTGTTACAACGATTGTAGAAACAAATCAATTCACGTTCGAAGACGTGAGTAAAGTCCAAAGAAGTCAATCCCAAAACCATCAAAGTAGAAATTCTGATAAATGTTTTTCAGAAGAGATTGCCTATGCAGAGTAATACGGGGTTCGACCTAGTGAAGGCAAGCGGTCCAGCGACCTAAGGAAAAATAGGTCATACGACCTAAGGAATTCGCGAACTAAAAAGACCTAAGTGTAAGGTCGGCGACGACCTACGACTTACAGGGTCCTGCGACCTAAGTGGGATGCGACTTAGTGGGGCATAGGTCGGAGACGACCTACGACTTAAGGTCAAGCGACCTAAGGTAAATGGTCCAACGACCTAAGTGCAGTTTTTTCACCAAAAACACTAAAATTTTGGGTTTTTCACCAATCCAATCCAAACCAAATGCAAATGCTGATGCTAAAATGATAGGGAACCATTCCCAACAGTCCAAGATAGATATAGGCAAGATGTGAGATCAAAGATCTCACCTTTTCCACGAAATTGATGAAGATGAAGATTGAAAGCAAGGAGAAGCAATCCAAAGCTTGAATCCACAATCTTCTACTTGAATTTGATGTTGAATCTCGGATTTGCAATAGAATTTGAGTTGGGAGTTTTAATTTATCTTTCCCACCACCATTTTTGACAAAGCTTGAAGTGTTTGAACAAATGAGAAAAAGGGTTGGGCTGAACTAAAGGGGTGCAGTCCAAACCAAAGTCAAAGGCGGGAAAAAGTGCCGAAAAGTTCACTATCTCCAAACATATCGAAGTTTACACTTAAAAAGATCGCAAACGTCATTTTGAACTCAATGGAAGTGGCTCGAGTCCTAATTTGACCGTATGCAAAAAGTAGCTTTTCGGACTAACATCCGACTAACGATAAAATATTTAAATAAAATATTTAAATATAAAATCGATAGATATGCGGGTTGTTACAATCCCATATATCAAAATAGATGTTTTCGATATTTTTAAACTCAATGGAACAGGTTTCAGGTCCTAATTCCATCGTATGAAGAAGTTAACTTGAAAATTAGTTTATTTCAAATTGATTTCAATTGATTTTAATTAAATTGATTTCTACGCGTTTCGAGTTTGTACGATCAAACGACAAGTCCGATCACTACGAAACCTGAAACCTTACAATAATTCACTGTTACGGATCTGATGAAACTGGTTTCGTTGAAATCCGAGTTAGTGGCCAAAATGGCATTTTTTACATTAATTAAATAAATTAATATTAAATTAATTAAATCACCTTTTCAATTCAAATTTAATAATTTACAATTTCCATCACTTTCAATTACCTAATAATTTATAATCCCATAAATAAATTTCTATATCAATTTAATATTGAACATTGCACAATTTACAGTGTTTAATCTCAATTTCAATAAATTCAGTAGTTATGAATTAAATTTCCAATAAATCCATTAATTTGACTTTTCATCCTATTATTCAACCAATTATTACCCTAAGGATATAATTAATATTAGTTTATCTCTTATTTCACTAATATGCTACCATTTCCATCTTTTATTTGTATTAACCACTATATTTCAATTATATTGAATTTTGTCGATTTTTCACATTAATAAAAATTTGAAATCCCAATTAATTTATCCATCTTGGTTTCATTCTTTTATTATTGACTTAATTTATTGTCTTATGAGTGTAATTTACATTTCTGTACATTTTATTACATTCCAAATTTGCAGTTATTGTCTTAGTTCACATTAATGTAACATTTATTACCTTTAATTGCAACTGATTAAATATATTGGCGACAGACAACAATTTATCACCGTTACTATATTTAATAACATTTGTAAGTTTATTATTTACAACAATTGTAATAACAACTCTCATTACGCTAATTTTATTCAATTTCCATTTATTACACATTAATTTATTAATAAATCAACATTTAAATTATCAATAGCTCTTTTAATCCAATTATCTAGTAATACATACATTACTATAATTTATTGACAATCTATATCGATTATAACTCTTTAATTCTTTTAATTAATTAGAATTACATATAAAGAAGTTATAAATTACATTAAATTAATACTATTTACTTTTAGTCCAATTACATTCTTATTATTTAATCACAAAATTTTATCTCTCCCAACATTAAATCACAAAACTCTATTAATTAACAAATTTTTAATTATCGAAAATTACAGGTCGTTACACTCTCCCCAGTCAAAACTTTTCGTCCTTGAAAAGGAAAAAGAAGGGAAGAATGAATTAAGAAATTAATATATCTTATCCAAAATGTTAAATTTATAACAGTCAATTTACATAACTAAATAATTTAAATAAAATATATCAATTCATAACAATTAAATCCTTTTATACTCAAGTTAATAAAAGTCTGGAAAACATTTTACAAAATTTTCTAAGTCCAAAATTTACGAAAAATTTCGGCAAAGTCTCCTTTGTACGGAGAGGTTTGGAAGAAATAATAATATCAATAATAACAATAATTATCATATATTTCAGAATAATATATCCCAAACAACGGGAAAATAATATAATATCGTTATAAAACCGTAATCCGAGAACGTACCTATTTGTCGGGCAAATAACGCTTATTTTATGAAACCAAAAGCAGTGGCAATTGCTTCCATAAACCTGTATTTCGCTTATATAATCTAAAAGAAGTTAGCAAATTATATAAAGAGAAATATTTAAGTTGTTTCAATAAATAACAAACAAAACATCACCACATAACAACAATTTCATTTGCAAACAAACAACTGTACAAACATCATTTCAATAAAGAGAGCAATCATCCATCCATATCAACCAAAACAAATGGTTTGTTCGGGTTCAGAACTTCTAATCGTATAAAATGATAAATAAACCATGAAGTAACCCATACACTCAACAGTCGTAGACAAAGCTTTATAGATTATTTATACATCTTTATACAAAATAGAAGTATCCTTTCCCAACCAATCCATAAGTTAAACAAACAATAATTCAACACATTTTTAAGTTTACTCTATTTATCTTTTCACATCATTTATTGTTCATATTTTCTTATTTTTCATTTTTTTCTCATACAATGATTTTTCTTTAATTCTTCTTCATTACTTACAAATTTTAAATTTCATTCATTCATGCAAGGATCATTTCTTTAATTTACATTTTTTACTGACATAAGTTATATCCATTTCAATTATTTGGATCATCAATGAATTCATTATTGAAGTATTGTATACCTTTTATTTCAATTTACTTCACATTTACAATTTAGTTTTATTTTCCACTCCTTTTTTTTCTTTTTTTCTCATTCATATAATGTTTATTTTCATTAATTTACATTCGTTATTACTTACAAAAGTTTATTTCTCCTTTATTCACACAATGCCATTTTCTTTCATTTTATTATTTACATTCATTGCTTAAATAAATTATTTTTATTTCCATTATTGGATTATACATTATTAGGTAAGTTTCTTTAAAATTCAATTTACCATTTATAGATTATTTCTCTTTTTCACATTCATTCTTCATATATAGTATTATAGGATATTAAATTTATTTCTAAGTCATTTCAATGTTTCAAAAGTTATAATCATTCAATTTATATAATACTCATTTTAATTATAAATGGCTTCAATATTGGTTCAAGTTTATAATTATTTATTTACAGTATTCACCTTTTACCACTTAATCTGATTATAAATAACTTAAAATGTTAACTTAAGCTTATAATCAGTTTTCTTACATTATTCACTTTATTACATTTAATTAGTAGCATTACAAACTATAAATTTCTGTTAATAACAATTTATAGCATTAGAATTCTTATTTATAAAAGTAAGTCTATTGAGCACTTTCATTTTCTGGAGTTTTACTTGTATAATATTCTATCACATATTCTAATTAACATTACAACTTTTACATTTTGGTAAGTTATATATATATATATATATATATATGTGTGTGTGTGTGTGTGTGTGTCCTTTAGAATGCAATTTAATATTACCCTAGTTTCACTTATATATTTAGTTAACAAAATGTTCAATAGTTACCATTCCTTATTTTCATTTCCTTTTTATTTACAGTTTTCAAAATTTCAGTTTCTTACCTATTTCATTAATCATTTTAACATCAAACTTTCTTATTTTCATTTCAGAAGTTTCAATTATTACTATAGTCAAGATTCCATTTATTACAATGATTTCAATTTCTAATTTACAGAAACTTAAGAACTAAACAACCGGGTTTCATTTCAAAATCATTTTAAAATAATATATATATACCTATAACTTATATATACGTACATCAAATCATATTTAGAAATAAAAATAAAAATTCGTTTATCAACACGGGTGTGCAGTAAAACTACTACAACATTCTTCACACTTTGTAACCCGAAAATGAACGTCGATGCTGCATGCACTCATCATCGAAATTGTTTTCCAGCGACTAAGTGGGGAATACAACTTATTTCGTTCCAAAATTCCTTTAAAACATTTCTTTCAAATCATATTAAAATATTTATATCAGAAAGTACTTCTAAATAATATTAATATTATATTCCAAAATCTTTCGAAAGAAATTTTCAAACGCCCAGAACTTCGGTTCTAAACTTCCAATTTATATTCATCTTATTTGTAAATCTTATTTTTCCATTAGTATTTATAAAATTTCACTACCTAACAAGCAAATATATAACAACCAACTATATCATTTATGAAATTATTCTTATATATACAAAATATAATACTAGGATTTTTTTTCCATTTACCTATATTTCAAAACAATATTGTGTCGGTCTGCCCTATTAAGTGTTTAGAAATCCCTATCGATGTCATAGCGTCCTATGCACCGACCAAAATTTATAAATACAAAATGGAACAAATTAATACAATACAAAAACCTTTTATAACACTAAAAAATATGCTCTCTCATATATATACACTCAGCGACTCATTCTAGGGTATTACTACCCTATTTCTAAAGAGTCAGACCCCATAAAGCTAAAGTTATCGCTAAACCAAAGCTCTGATACCAACTGTAACGACCGACCTTTTTGGACGTTTTAAGCAGACACACATGCCAGACTCAAACCATTCAAAAGGGCAGATTATTATTGGGTAAATAAGAAAAAGCAAAGAAAGAAAGAAAACAAATACAGAATCTCGCAGCGGAAAGACAAAATATAATAATCAAATAATAGTTCATGAAGCTGTTTTATAAATACATTTGATTAATCTTTTACAACCAAAAATCAAAGTTACATAAAACAGGAATAAAGAAATAAATAAATGCAGCGGAACAACATGATGTAGTGGAATAAATATAATAAATAATAATAGTACAAATCTCCGTCTTCGTCCTCCAGAAATAAGGTCTAAAACCCTGAAATGCTCAGGCTGACCCGAGCGAATTGAAAAGACAAAACACTCGAGTCAGAACTAAAAGATCTTATGTAAGTTAAATCAACGGTAAATATGAGTGCGACAGCGATAGAGATGTTTACGAGGTTTGACATCTCCTATCCAATGTCTAACGTGAGTGCGATAACTTAAAAGATGTTCGGGATTCCCATCTCCTAAGGATCCATTAAACTATCTACTATATAGTACAATATGCTATTATAATAGTGTCTACAGTAAAGTAAAGTATTAAAATAGCGTCAAGGCGTTACCCATATCCCCTTTAACACATTTTATATATTCCCATAGTCTATATAGTAACGTAACTCCTCCGTAAACTGGAGGCTATCAGAGGGCACCCCATAGGTATGGTACAAAACAAACTCGTAGAAGGCGCTCTGGGGCATGTGAACACTCGAGGCAATGCCAGGGTAGATATACCAATTGCACTCCCGGACTGGTGGTAACGCATAGCAGCTACTACCGCCCACCTCGGACACACTCCCATAATCAAAATCAAGGGGTGGCCACCAAATTAATCACAAATTCAAAATATAGTATCGAAGAAATGTACCCGAAAGGAGGAATGACCTCACTTGGCCCTGTATAGCTCCTGTTTTAGTCACATCTAAGCCGCGTCACAGGAGTCAGGGTCACGTCATACCTCATACAGAAATCGTTCGCCAAACCATCCTACTTCATTTCTGGAATCTCCACCACGTACATAGTTGTTAAAGTGGTTTTCGGTATTGGCAGAGAGTATGACAATATCCAATCCCGGTCTCTTTAACAACCAAACGCTTATTACACACCGTATGGTTCTTTTACATTTCAAAAAGTCAATTTACAATTTATTTCAAAATATCATATTCAATTTCAAATCATATAATTCAAATTATATTCACTTTCAAAAATCACATTCACTTTCACAATCATATTTATTTAAATATGTCATTTCACAAAAGGTATCGATTTCAAATTTCAACTTAGGTTGTATCATCATCAAGGATTTAAATATAAATACTTCAACTTTACACGGTCTGAAATTTTAGAAAATAGTTTAGGTAATTATAAATATTTATATAGTTTTAAAATAGTTTAAATAGATTTAAAATAGTTTAATTAGTAAAAATTAGTTTAAATAGATTTAAATTTGATTAATTAGATTTTTAAAATGATTAAAATAGGTTAAATATAGATTTAATTACATGTAAAATGATTTAAAAAAATTAAATATAGGTTAAATAAATTCAAATTATATTAAGTAGGTTTTTTAATAGATTAAATATATGTAAAATAGATTAAATAGATTTAAATTATATTAAATAGATTTAAAATAGATTAAATAAATTAATTAGTTTAAAAATTGGTAAAATAGATTAGATTGGATTAAATAGGTTATAATAGATAAATAATATAGTTTAAATTGATTAAAATAATTAATTTAATCAAAATAGCTTAAATTAGTTTAAATAGATTTCAAAGTTATATCCAAACAATTTCATTAACTCAATTCCAATAAATTCATTTATACTTGACAATTCAACTTTTAAAAAAAATTCAAATTTAAATCCTTTGAGCAATCCATTAAACCAATTCCAATTTCAACATTTAACCCTTGGATTATCGAAAATAATTCAGTTTGTATAAATCAATTTCTGTTTCAAAATACCAGTTAACTGAACTCAAAATTTAAAGATTCAAAAATCATTTAATTTATCCAATCCGGTGTCCGTATATAACTCTCTACCTTATGGTCAAGTGATACAGATATTTATCATTTCAATCCGCAATTTAAGATTTTACGGTTATATATCATTTCAAACAACAATCCCGAATTAATATTAACATCCATAAAATCACTCGAGTCTATAATTTCAACCCATAACGATTTTCCCTAATCTATAGATCGTTCGGGTATGTATCATTTCAACCCATAGGAAACTTATAGTGTTATAACAATATAAAATACAACATTCAGTCATCCAATATCAACAATCAAACATTCATCACAATCATCATCCAAATAAATCAATAAACATTAAATAAATAACTGATAATCAATAACAGGTATTAAACTGACAATTTAAATCCAGTATTAAATTAAACGACGATTAAATGCAATAAGGTCAAATTTAACCAAAATGACAATTTAAACATACCAACATCAATCAATTTATTTCAAATCACATCATAAATTTAATTTAACTAACTTAAGATAGTTTAGAAGTTGTGAGTGGGTTAAAACACTCACCTTTGAATTCAAATTGATTTGAAATTCAAAAATAGGGCCTAAATTTGAATAGTCTAATATTCATCTAAACCAGCGTCAAAATGTCCGGAATTTAAATATGATTCCATCGGTACAAACCGCGCAAAAATCCAACTTCGTATGTGAAAGTTATAAGAGTTAGAACGATTTGAAATTTTAAAATAATAAAAATAAAAATTGATAATTACACATCACCTCAATCAAGTCGTAGCATCAACCTGAAACCCTAATCACGTTCGTTCACGCTAAGCCGCCACCATCTCGGCAAATATTTCCACCGCCTAGCATCACGATCGAACACCAGTGTCGACAAGCCGATCTCTAGGCGACCCCCACGTGGCCTCGCGACCTCTTCTGGTGGTCCTATGGCCATCACCAAACACGCCCGCCGCCATGCTTTGAGCACAATTTCAGGCGATTCCCCTCCACTTAGAGACGAACGAATGCCATATACCGGAGCTGCTCTCACTCCTCTTTCCAACGACGCCTCCCGATCGTCTACTAGGTGACGATCCACCGTTGGATCGCCAAAACCCCAATATGAACGGTTGAGGTTCGACTATGATTTCTGGGCAAACAGTGTATCAAATTGAGAAACGAACTGCTGCAGAAGATTGCGCTCGACGAGAGCTTCAAATCGATATATAATTTGATATGGTTTGGAGAGGTTTGATTTTCGATTTGATTTTTGATTTGCAATTGAATTTGGAATTGGTTTGGTTTGTCTGCCATTGGAAAGAGAGAAACAGATAGAATTGTACGTACAGATAAATGGAATAAGGAATATTTAGGGTTTATAACAGGCTATATATAGGCAGATTAGAAATAGAGATGAATGGACTAGATTGATTTACAAGATGAACGATAAACGACCCGAAAAGCCCGTTCTGTCTACGGAACGAAAATGGGTCATCCCATATATCAAAATAAATGTTTTCGATATTTTTAAACTCAATGGAATAGGTTTTAGGTCCTAATTCCATCGTATGAAGAAGTTAACTTGAAAATCAGTTTATTTCAAATTGATTTCAATTGATTTTAATTAAATTGATTTCTACGCGCTTCGAGTTTGTACGATCAACCGACAAGTCCGATCGCTATGAAACTTTAAACCTTACAATAATTCGCAGTTACGGATCCGATGAAACTGATTTCATCGAAATCCGAGTCAGTGGCCAAAATGGCTTTTTTAACATTAGTTAAATAAATTAATATTAAATTAATCAAATCACTTTTCAATTCAAATTTAATAATTTACAATTTCCATCACTTTAGATTACCTAATAATTTATAATCCCTTAAAATAAATTTCTATATCAATTTAATATTGAACATTGCACAATTTACAGTGTTTAATTTCAATTTCAATAAATTAAGTAGTTATGAATTAAATTTCCAATAAATCCATTATTTTGACTTTTCATCCTATTATTCAACCAATTATTACCCTAGGGATATAATTAATATTATTTTATCTCTTATTTCACTAATATGCTACCATTTTCATCTTTTATTTGTATTAACTACTATATTTCAATTATATTGAATTTTGTCGATTTTTCACATTAATAAAAATTTGATATCCCAATTAATTTATCCATCTTGGTTTCATTCTTTTATTATTGACTCAATTTATTTTCTTATGAGTGTAATTTACATTTCTGTACATTTTATTACATTCCAAATTTGCAGTTATTGTCTTAATTCACATTAATGTAACATTTATTATCTTTAATTGCAATTGATTAAATATATTGGTAACATGCAACAATTTGTCACCGTTACTACATTTAATAACATTTGTAAGTTTATTATTTACAACAATTGTAATAACAACTCTCATTATGCTAATTTTATTCAGTTTCCATTTATTACACATTAATTTATTAATAAATCAACATTTAAATTATCAATAGCTCTTTTAACCCAATTATCCATTAATACATGCATTACTATAATTTACTGACAATCTATATCGATTATAACTCTTTATTTCTTTTAATTAATTAGAATTACATATAAAGCAGTTATAAATTACCTTAAATTAATACTATTACCTTTTAATCCAATTACATTCTTATTATTTAATCACAAAATTTTATCTCTCCCAACATTAAATCATAAAACTCTATAAAATTAACAAATTTTTAATTATCGAAAATTACGAATCGTTACACCTGCAGCTCCAAGTGTCTAGCTAAATCTTAAAAATATGCTCGGGCTGGCCCATACATTATAAGAAAAATAACGTCCGAATCAGTCTGGTAAAACCAGCTTGAGAAACATAATCAACTAGATTATTAATCTTTTAAAACCTTTCAAATAAAGGTACCTTGTAAGACCAGGCCACACATAAACACGGACGGGTTTTTACCTTATGATAACCAAAACATTTCTATAGAATATCCAGTGATAATACAATAGTGTCTAGGGTTTAAAACAAATTATGAAATCATAGCCGAAATTGTAACATTAATTAAATTCCATCATATAAGTTTACAACTAAGTCCGTAAAGTCATGTATTGAAGAATGGATTCCATACAATGACAAGGCTACTGGGGTACCGCGTGCCACAGTACACCTCTAGAAAAATGTACCAAGGGCCTCACATGGACCCCCTGCCAACACAAGATCGGCCTATCCCTAACTAGATATTGTCGAATATTTCATCACTCGAGAGCTCTCATGCACAACTAGATCCATAAATATATATCTAGAAGGGAGATGACAATACCCTAACGGGTACGACCCACATAGCCCTGCCGCATATCCCTTGTTTTAGTGATTCCCGACTGATGAGGCTTGAGGCTACGTTTTTCCTTTTGTTGATAGCAACCCCACTTGGAATACTAACACTACCCTCCAAGCGACAAGGTAATGCTAGCATTCGTCCATATAAGTTGTTTAGGTTATGAACAAACTGAGGGCACTACTTCTACTACATCCATTTTGGAAACACCCTCAGGACTAGTAGCAAGTAGCCCTGGCACTTCAAAGGGCTCCATCTTCGGTTCCATCATCTTCAAGATGTCTTCAATACAACGCTTGAGTTGGTTCGAAGTGGTTATCAGATAATTCATACTTATCCGATCCCAGTCTCTTCGAACCAACAATCGATAAGTTCCAGCAAACAGACGGATTTCCTTATCATTTGTCCTACATAATACACGAGTTTATACGCACAGTATGGCATCACTGAAGATAACTGTACCATATGATTCCCATGTTTTCTGCTAGATATTTCTAGAATTAAAAATTGGTCCAAATTTGATAGTCGGTTATTTAACTATCAAATAAACAAACAATCAAACATAGATTCAATTCCGTATGGGATCCACTAAGCCTCTATTAATTAATCTTTCATTAATTAAAATTTCTTTCAATTACTTGATTTAAACTACTCTCACAAAAGATATTTTCACAAACCCCATATGCTCCTTCCACGTACTTGGAAAAACATTCACATACTTATCTCACCGGTATAAGTATATTCACAACCCATTATATTTTGAATACTTAGAAAATATATCCATATACTTATCTCAACGGTATAAGTACATTTACAAAACTTAAGAAAGATTTCCTCTTTACCAAATTCATATTTAAATGAGCCAAATCAAATGTCATTTAAAAACATTTCTTACTATAAACCAAAACACTTATCCTTCGGTGTTGAGTATGGAAAGAATGTTTCCATACCACCAAAATTGAGAAGGATATATTATCAAGACGAATCTCATTTCTTATATAAAATTCCTTTTTATAAGCCCATTTCATATTTACAATTCCTTTTATAAATCTCCAAATTTATTTTTTAAATCTCTAAAATTGATTTATAAAATCCCTTTCTATTTTATAAGACCCTTTTATAAATCTTCCTTTAAAACTCTATTATTAAAGTCCTTTATAAATATCATTTACCAAATATCATTTGAAAATCTCCTTTAAAATAAATACTTTTATTAAGTAAAATTTATTTCATAAACAAATTATTATTTATAAATACCTTTATTTCATTAACTGAGTTCCTTTAAACTTCATAACTAAATAATTAATAAACCTTAAAACCTCATTAATAATTAACTAACTTACTTTAAAAACATTATTTATAAATACTTAACCACATATTAATATAGATTTGAATTTAATTTAAATCCACAAATTTATAATATTCGGGAAAAGGCTTTGCGACCACAATGGTACTAAATCAAGTTAACATTTTATTCAATTTGACTTTTCAAGTTACATAACCGGTATTTACATAAGTAAGCATATATATATATATAAATAAAATCAATTAGCAATCACAAGTTAATCCATCACTTATCCAATATTAATTAATCCACATATTAATTAACTGGCCTATGAGAAAATGTTCATATGAATATAATGACAGAACGAGGATTTATTCTACTAAATAGATGTCATCAATAATCTATTCCATTTAATTATAGCAGATCATAAATTTATTCTACTAAACATATGTCATTAATAATCTATTCATATTTGTCGTCTACTTAATGACACATACAAAGAGAAAGTTACCGTTAAACGAATTCTTAATCACTTGTTTAAACTCATTCAATTTTAAAAAGAAAGTTACCTTTAAAAAAATTCGATCCTTGGAAAATAAGTGATTAAGAATTTAAAACCTTTATCAATTAATTAAAAATAAGTGTAACGACCCACTTTTCCGTACAATTTAAACTGACAATAAACCACACATGTCCAACCCAAATCGAACGGAAAGGCGGATAGTTAGGGAAAGAAATAAGAAAGAAGACAGAAGATCTAAACAACACAGAAACTCAGAGCGGAATGAATAATCTATAATATATACAACAAGCCTTTACACAAAAACAAAGCTGTAATTTATATAAATATAGACATCAATCAGAGTTTACTAACCTATTCAGCATGGACAGTTATAACAACCTATCCTCATAATTGCTGACAAACACAACAATGTAAGCAACAGAATTATAATCATCTACCTGAATACGTCTCTGGGCCTCCAGCTACTCTCTTGAAGCTCCAAAATATCCATCTAAAACATAGAAAATATGCTCGGTTTGACCCGAGCATTTAGGAAAAACCATGCACGGGTCAATCTGGTAAAACCAGCGTGAGAAACACAATCAATTTGATTCTTAATGTTTAATAACCTTTTCAAAACAAAGGTATCTCATAAGACCTTACCGCAAATAACCACGGACGGGTTTTTACCTTACGATAAACAAAAATCCTTTATAGAAAATCATCTGATATTATAATAGTGTCTAATCGCCAAAGTAAAAATAACAAGTAGTCGTGATGCATGTGCTGTGTACATCACAACAATACTAGTCATAAAATCAAATTCCGTTAAAGCTCATTCGGTAATTGTGTAGGATTTCCACGGAGGTGCTCTTAGTACTTCGAGAACGGTCCTTCTGCATAAGGATCAGAGTTATCTTCCGAGGGTCAGTACTTGTCTAGCCGAGGTACATAGGAAAACCATAACTGGCCACCTAGGCCGAGTGAATTGCTCCAAGCATGCATAAAATAAATGATAGGAACTTGCTAGAAAGAGAGACGACTACACCCTCATGGTTTAGCTAGGCCCTTGGGCTATGCATCCTATCTCTGGTTTTAGTCATGTCTGCTGATGAGGCTACGTCCGGCTTCTAGCTCACGCACCATCTCAAAAATAATTTATGGAATCCCACATGGACTCCCACACCTTAACAGGTCACAGAATCACACTTGAATTCCACATCTCAATAGATCTTGGAATCTTACATAGATTCCCACACTCCAACGAGTCATGGAACCACATATGGATTTCAAGATCCCAAAATATAATGCATCTCCTCCATTTAACCATATATGGTTTCGGAGTAGGTCATGGATTCCGAGTCATCTCTTGTGAGTACACTCTCCATTTCCTGGGTGCTCCAAAAACCATTCGTCGATTTTCGGAATGCTCAAGACCGGTTCTTTAGGAAATAATCAGACAATACATAAGATCGAGGATCACCCTCTAACCGTTTAAGTGGACGGATCTCCTTATCATTTGTCCTAGAAGATCCACAAGTTTATACGTATAGTATAACACCCCGATGGTAACCATACCATATAATTCCCGTGTTTCCCCTAAATATTTCCAGATTTAAATCCTTCGGTGTTAAGTAGGGAATAATTCCATACCACCAAAATTAAGAAGGATTACATATTTTGGTCAAGATTTGATAGTCGGTTATTTAACCATCAAATAAATAAACATTCAACCAAAGATTTCATTTCCCACTGAAATAACTAAGCCTCATTTAATTTAATTTCAATAAATTAAAATATTTTTATCAAAAACAGTCATATACTTATCTTACCGGAATAAGTATATTAACAAATCATATCTCCTAAAAATAATTGAACACTTTTAAAATAAATATGGAAAACACTATTCGGTATCGATCATGGATCGCAGCTCGATGGTTGAGTCTCTATCCCAGAAAAACCAAACTTAACTTAGGCAATCTCTGCCTCTCGAATTCCGCCATGCAATCAATCATAGATCGTAGTTTGCACAATGGTTACGTCGCTATCCCAGCGAAAACATCCCAAACTATAGGCAATCTCTGCCCTTGTATTACGTTATGAAAATATACCATTACTTCCCGAAATCTTTTATTTTTATAATTATCTCAAAAAATGCTTATAAAGTTTCAATATAAATTTCCAAGTTTAATTTAGGAAAATACTCTAACAGTTTACTATATCATATATTATTTTTAAAACAATATTAATATTTAAACAAATTATCTTTTAAATAATAATATATTAATACTAATTAACTCTTAAATAATAATTAATTTTTAATTCAAATTATTATAAGATAACTTTAACTAATAATTAAAATATACTTTTAACATTTTAAATAATTAAGTAACTTTGAAAAAAATATTTAAATACTTTTAAATAACTTTTAAGAATCATAAAATAATTAACTTTATATTATTCTCAAATAATTATTAATTATCTTTAAAATATCATTAATAAATAATAACCACTTTCAAAATATCTTGGTTCAAAAATCAACTTCCAAATTTGGAAAGAGGCTTAGTAACTCCAATGGTACTTAATCAAGTCACCATTTATTTCATAAACACTCTAGAATAACATATTCAGATACTCATGGAATCAATCTATCATATTGCCCAATATAATCAACAGGATAATAATTAGGGGTCCATACAAATGTGATAACAAAATAGGGTTTATTTCTGCTAATCAATGTCTAAAAACATGCTTACTTAGTAATAACGGCAGAACGGTGATTTATTCTGCCACTAGGGAACCAATTAAATACAGTTAGCGGAACAGTGTTTTAATCCACTAAACAGATGTCAAATCATCTTACTTACCTTAAATTAATTCATTAATATTTTTATCTAGAAATGAACATTGATAGATAGAACATATAAATTTTAAACGGTTAAATTCGTTAAAATCACATATTTTAAACTTGTTTGTTTTAAAATACCATAAATTATTACCTGGTCAAATCTGACAATAGGCTTCATGATAATGAAGTACTCGGCGATATGAACCCATAGCAAAAAGTCGCGCATCAATCTGTTTCGCATGGACGAATTATAGCATTTCAAAAATTTACTTAATATATATATAATTTAAACATTTTAAAATATAAATACTTTCCTCCATATCCCTTTGGGCCGAAACCCAAACCCACCCCTTCCTTTTTATTTTATATATTATTAAATATAAAAAATTAGTTCAATTTGCTTTAAAAAGAAACCCAACCCATCTAAACCAACTCGGCCCAATACAACCCAACGACCCACCCCCTTCTCCTCCTTTCTTCCAATTTCCCCTCTCTCACTTCATTTGAATGAACAAGATCGTGCACGAATCTTTGCATGTAACTGTGCACATACACGCTGCTTCCGGCCCATACATCTCGTTGTCGTCCATCCTCACATGTCGACCACGACCCCTACAACACGACCACCCACCTGAAATCGCGACCAACCTTCAGTTTCGAATTTTTGAAACTCCACCCAAATTTGGAATGAGACCGTGCCCACCCTTTCGCCTCGCCACGTCCCCACAATCGACCATCCACCACCAAAACTTACCTCGAGCTCCACCATTACCTACTCTACCCATTCCCCCTCATGCGCACTTCCCTCTCTCTCTCCTGATCGCCACTGACCATGAACAGAAACCAAACATAAAACATTTTTAAACCCTAGTTCGAATTCATTAATCCCATACACACCATTAAAAATCACCACGGCAATTTTCTAGGATGGGCCATCGTCCAACGCTCCTCCATGCCAAACACCATGCCACGACATCGCCTTCATCATCGGAATTTGGCATTTCACCCAATTCCGTTCATCCCTTAATTTCTACCTCCACACCACACGAAAAATTCCCAAACCATCCTTAAAAATCAAGTTTTTCAATAACAATTCCAGCCATATAACCCATTAGTTAAATCATGATATTTGAAATTCGACCCTAGTTGACATACTTACTTTAAGAGGGGATTTTCTCTCTCCATGCTTGATGGTTCTAAACGAAATCAATTTTAAAATATACTATACTCAGAAACAAACAATTTTCGTTTTAGAATCATGTTTTAAAACTTAATAGATGATGAGATATTGATTTTTAAAGTTAAAGGTTAAGCTATTTTTAAATAAAAACATGCACAGAGGAGTTTTTGTGGAAGAAGAACAGGGTTTTGGTGTAACTGATCATGATGAACCCAAACATACATACACATATTCACAATACAACTACATATACACTTTACACACATCATTAATTCATCCAAATCTAACAATTATATATGTTAAAATCCAGTAAACAAAAGTTAAGATGTTTATTTACTGTTTTTAAAGTGATTAACAGTGTCTTGTTTAATCCCCTTTAAGCTTTTAAATCCCTTTCTTTAGTTTGATGGCAGATCTTTGTTTTTTTCTTTTTTCTTTTTTTATATGAGAACAAGTATGGATATATATATATATATATAGAGAAAGGAAATGTATAAGGCAAGCAATAGGGTGGTTGAGATACATGTACAAGCTTCTTCATTTATTTATTTATTTATTTATTTTTATTTGGTGGCTGATTTGATTTTATGTGGGTGATTTGATATTATGGGATGATTTGATATTTTATGTGCTTGATTTGATTTCCTATGTGTGCTTGATTTTATGTTTGCCATCATGATGTTCCTTTGTATATACATATACATTCATATATATATATATAGATTTGCATGTACACTATTTTGACCATTTATGTATTTACATACTTACCTATACATATATATAGGTATATATAAATATATATTTTCTCATAAGTTTGAAAGTTGCCATCATAAATTATATATATATATTTGCATGTACTCTATTCTTATAACATATACACATATATATAAACTTATATATATTTTTAAACATCACAAAACTTTGTGTGTGTGTATATATATAGATTTTTTTGTCATAAATTTGAAATAGTGAAATTTATATATATACATACATATATATATATATATATTATTTTCAAAAATTAGAATTTAAATTCTAAATATAGTCTTCAGAATTTATATATTCAAATATTACCTATATCGGAAATTTAATTTATTCGACTGATAAAAATTAATATTTCAATATTTAAAATTAGTTAATTATTCTAATAACGGGTGGCTAAAAATCTGGGTCGTTACAATAAGTTAAACCTTTTATTTGATAATAATTAAATCTTAATTTAATCTTAACTTAACTTAATTACTAATTAAGAAACAATTAAACCCTATCTAATTAATAATTAATTTTTAATTAAAACCTTAATTAATTAATAATTAATTAAACCTTATTTAATAATAATCAATTAGTAATTAACCCTTTACTTAATTAATAATTAAACTTACTTAAATGATAATTAATTAGTATTAAAACATACTTAAATAATAATTAATAAATCAACTAACCATTACTTAATTAAAAATTAATTACCTTACTTAACACATAATTAATTAATAATTTATAAATACTTAATTAATTAATCTTTACTTAATAAATAATTAATTACCTTACTTAATACTTATTTTATGTTTGAAAACATTTTTCAAAGTATACTTAAGTGGAAAGGTTTTTAATTTACAAAAAGTTGATCTTTTTACAAACTACATCCATAGCGACTATCGCTATGGATATCATAACTTAAAGTTAGTTTTCTAAGTTAACATTTCAAACTTTAACTCTTACAATTTATTTACTTTATACAACATAGTATGAAGTTTTGGAAACTAAATAAACTTTGAATCTTTGAAAATTTTCTACTAAATTTAACTTGTAAAACATGTTTAGTTTAAGGGATCTCAAGCCACTTTAACAAGTCAATATGCCAACTTTATTAGCATATACAACACAAACATGATTATAACATCTATTTACAAGCCATAATAACAACCATAAGCAAGATTACATTTTTCAACCCTTCACAACATTTAGACTTCAATTTCAAGTCTAATACAACATCACATACAAGCACATATATGAACATACAAATCAACATCAACTTTCACCCAAACATCCAACAAATATACAACTAAGTTAAGCAACAATATAAAGTTTAAAACTTTCTTAAAGGTGTGAGCTTTACTTACCAAAGTCGCATGAAAGCAAACCAAACTATCACTAGAACTTAAAATGGCCTTAGATCTTGGATCCTTTTTTGTAAAAACATGATTTTGGCTTTGGGAAGTGGAAATTTTGCTCGGCCTAGGGGTGTAGGTGGCTCAGCTGTCACGATCCAAATTTCAGCATTCGAAAATCGACACCCGTATTTCACTTGTACCCGAGAGCCGCAGATCCAATCGTTGAAATTTGACTCGTGTCGGAGCTTATAACACAGTAAGTATAACACCACAGCGGAAGAAAGAAATAAATGATATCATATACAACTCCAATGAATACAATATCCAGAATGATATACAACAATGATATCAATAATACACAACAATATCAGAGGTATGATACAATGCTACAGCGGAAATAACAACAATGGAAGAGATCACTCCAAATGATCTACAAAGGAGAATGACTCCAACAATTCCAACATCAGCTCGAACCACCATCACGTCGCACCAAGATAAGCAACGTCGGTCAGTGAGTGAACTCCAACACTGAACTGGCTCCCGATAATCTACTGAACCAAACTATCTGAAAAACCCAACTCTAGACTGCCCGTGTGGAAAATTATGGGCACCCAGAGTTTAGGAAAGGAACAATAAACTCCAGGTCAGTCGTGGGACTGGTGTGAGTAACAAAAACAGTTTATATTTAAAACAAACAACAAAGAACTTTAAACATTGAGATCCGCAATGCTTTTGGAAAATGAAACTACCATAAGACCTCCCGCCACACACACAATGCAAACGCAGAATTGGAGGAGATTTCTTCTTATGATAGTCAAACATGCTTACTACGCAAATCATTGGATTATTATTATTAGTGCATAGTGGAAAACATTTCGAAAGTATAATATTAATATTAGCCAATATGGGCATTTCACACTATGCCTACTATAGCTACCATCTAAACGGTGGGATGCCACCATAAGTAAATGGCAGGTTCTACAACTAATACCGTACACGGTTCGTATTGGAAGATGGATTGCCAACAAATGGTCAGGCTAAGGAACTTCCTACCGCCACATGGGATCGCCTCTGGCTGGACGTCCCAAGAACTAACTAGCTCTCTGCCAACACAAGGCCGGGTTACCCTTGTAATTAGGTAACTCACGAATATGCCATTCCCCGGTCCTTTGGGACCTTTATCCGAGGCCTCGGTAACCAACATCACACATAATAATAAAGTGTGTCCACATGAGTAAGTATCTGGGCTCCATACCATGATGCCATCCTTTTCCAGAAGGAAATGACATACCCTAAAGGGCGCGACCCTCATAACCTTGCCGCATTATTCCTGTTTCGACCATTTTCGGTCTGTGAGGTCCGACGAGGTCTCATCCACAAAGCTACGCTTTTCACAAAGCCATGCTTTGATCATAAATGATCAATAAATGATCAACACACAGCAACACTCAGCATGCCACATTACCAAATTGGGAGTATATCACTGATAACCTTCAACTACATAACCTCTGAGCTCGTACGTCTCAGAGAAGGGTGTTAAGCTAAGAGAATAAATTCTCCCCCACCAACAGAAATGTATTTGAAAGAAATCTGCTTTATATCTCAAAATGTAATGTCAGACATGTAACCATACAAGTCTGTTCCGGGTTCGAACAGAACCGAAGGCACTTCCGAAGAAGTCCTTGCAAATCCGGATAATTTCTAATCACGTCCGTACTTCCCATCACAAAGGGTGCTAAAATCTCTATACCGAGGATCAGCCGATGCAGAGACAATCGATGGTAATCCTTTCATTTTCGAAAGTATCCGGTCTTCACCACCGGTTTTCAAATGCTATCCATATACGTCGTATCATTATTCGGAATGGGTTATATGACACAAAGGTCCTCTCCCGGCTAAACCGAATAATGAGCGCAATATTTAAAAACAAATGGATAATGGGATTTCAATTAAGTCACAACTTATTACCCAAAACTTTTCTTTCAAATGGCTTAAAAAAATTACCATTTTAAATCTGTTAAAAAAAATAAACATATTCAATTCACAAAGTTCACCCAGTTTCATAAAGATCTATTCATAGATTTTCAAATCAATTTCCATTTCCATTGGATTAACTCGTTAAATCTTTAAAACAAAGATTTAACTGATAGCTTTCAAAACAGTTCCATTTTGACCTTTTATACAAAAGATACACCTTCCTAATTTCCAAAACAAAGTTTAACAACCTTTCACAAAGATTCATTCATAATTCGGAAAACCATTTCCAATTCAAACTTGAAATTCCTTCAATTAAATTGGAATTTCATTTCTTATATGAAAGCTTTTATCATTTGAAAACAATAGTTTTCATTTCGGAAAATCTGCTTCATTTATACGAGTTAAGATCTTTGGGTTAAATTCGAATTCTCAAAGTCATACTTTTAAAATGGTTTAAATTCATATAAACACATTTATAACATCTTAACCAAAATTTCCAAACATTGGATTCAATTTCAAATATTGAATTCAAATTCAAATTCAATTAAATTATTTAAATTGATAAACTTCACCAAGTTATTCAAAATAACTTTTATCTTTGAAAACACCTTTTCAAAAGCTTTAACATTTAACCCAATTCTATTTCCAAATTCAATTGAAATTAAAATTTTAATTTCAAAAACATTAAATTTAAATAATCTGTGACTTAACCGATTTCCCCGTGAAATCCATATTTGTGTGTGTAAAAGTGTGGTCCAAGGGTTTTACACAATAGTGCAACATCATCAATCATCACAGATCAGAATGCAGAAATGTAGTTGATAAGCGATATAAACTATAACGCTCATCTTTTATTTACCGATCATAGATATATAATTTACAGGTAAATAAACTACAGTACAGGTCACACACAAATCAGAATATATCACACAGCATCATAGATCAGGGAATATCAAAAAATTCGACATTCAATAGAATCCTAACATTCAAAAGTAAGATTAATTAATTGTCTGATTTATTCAAATCAGATTTATTACTTATGAATTATAAATCCTGGTTAATTAACATTAATAAATTACAAATCATTTTGATTAATTATTCTTTAATCATTTATTAATTAACCTTTAATAATTAATTAACCTTTAATTATTGATTTATTACATTAAGTAATTATACTTTGATTATTAATATTAATCAATCAACCCTTATTAATTTCATTAAATGATTAACTTTTTATTAATTTCACTAATTAATTATCTTTGATTAATCACAACCTTAATTGAATAAGGATAAATTCTTATTTAAAATTAAATACTTAATTACATCATCATTCTTTAATCAAAAATCATTTAGGAATTAATTCATCTGATATAATTACTTTTAAACACAACTTTGAAGATATACAAAATCAAAACAAATTAAATTACAAGATTATTTGACTTACAATTTATATTGAAAATTGTTTTGAGAACTTAACTACACTTGCTCTTTTAAATAAAACTTGTTTAAATATTTGTTTAAAGCTTGTTAACCAACTTATACTTTAAATCCTGTCAACCAAATTTGCTCATGCTTTAAACCTCAGTACATGCTTTCATTTTAGTTTTAAAACTCTGGTTAACATTTCATGGAAATCTGGGTGGATACATTACAGTGTTTTAAAACTTGTTAACATCCTTTTTTTTAAACTTGTTAAATTTTTCTTTATTGTTAACCCCAGGTCACAGAAAACCCGAGCCAAAACACATTTTCCCCGAGGTTGACTTCGAGTCTTCTCCCACCTTCTTTTCCCCGAGACATCATGCGAATTACTTCGAGTTCACCCCGATAAAACCCATCTTCCCCGATCACCCAAATACAACAGATACAAGTGATACATTCGTGCACGTGTACGACCAGTCGATCGACTTCCGACCATCGCTGATCCCCTCAACGAGTCGCCGACAACACCTACTAGCTTCCCAAACACCCAGATCACTCAATCTCGTCATCGATCAAAATCGAGCTTCTCGACCAAATACTGGAACCCATCACCAACGAAAAACGTCACGCCACACCGATCTAG
The DNA here is from genome assembly GCA_030737815.1 of Allium fistulosum. NCBI lineage: Eukaryota > Viridiplantae > Streptophyta > Magnoliopsida > Asparagales > Amaryllidaceae > Allium > Allium fistulosum. The sequence goes on from CM060904.1 coordinate 1,288,509,642, forward strand.
ACCACCAGAGATCACGAAATTCCGGCCACACGATCGCCAACGTTTACTCTTCTATCCCCTTGAGTTTGGTAGCACTCGATCAACCGGAGGAGACGAAATCTCCTTGTTTCCGAGCACGTCAAAACTCGAGCATTAAACCCTAAATTCGTCTCGTTCCATCATCTCTTACAATAGAAAAATTATTTCACAATTTTCCTGATACCATTGATCACTAAACTCGCTTCGTGCAAAATTTCAACATCCAATATTTCTTTGATTACTGGAAATTGGTTATAAAGCATTTTCGGTTCGTTTATAAACTGCTCGAAGCATGCTTAACTAAAAATTTCCATTTAAGGTTTAAAAATCCTATTTTGAAGAGTGGTTCAAGTTAGGTAATTGAATCGATGTTTTATAATATTTAAATTTTATCATATGATCATCATTTCCACTATAAACTGAATTTACAAAGTCAATGCTTCACTATCCAACTTAAAACAAATTCTAGGCCATAATTTACGTTTAAACAAACTTGCTTTGTTTGATACCTTAAGCCTAACAAAGGTTGGATGATAATATTTTGAATTTTGATTAAATATTTAACTCTGTAACTATAAACAGAGAAGACCAGGTAAAATAAACTTACACAGAACACTCTTATATATAAACACAGAACTATACAAACAAAATACATATGCAAGCACCATGTTAACACAGATTTAATCATACTTAAGTCTAAAGAAAAAAATTGTGTTTACTCACCTATTGAAAATGCAGAGAGTTTTTGAGACTGGATGAAAACTGAGACTTTGAAAATTTGCATACTTTTGTTGTTTTGATTCCAGAAACTTTGTCTTGCTTGAAACTTAAAAACTGAAAAAAGCTTTGAAACTGGAATGCTTTAAGACTGGAACATGGTGATGATTCAAACTTGATTCTAGGTTGCAGTTTTGAAAAATGCTATAGGCTTTGATAAAAGAGGTTAACAGACTTATAGTTTGAGGAGGTTACAGGCTTTTGATTCATTTCTGGTTTGCCTTTGCTTTATGAACGAAAAGAAAAGAAGATTGATATATAAAAACAAGTGCAGGCTAGTACAAGATTTTTTATTTGTTTGGTCAGTGATCTTTCTTTATATGGTGGCTGAAATGATACATTTTGTACAAGTGATATTAATGTGTTTTGTACATCACCAGATTTTTCTTGGCTGATGAGATTGTGTTGGGTACTCAAGATCCTAACATTAATTGCTAAGTATTTTATGTTTACTTGTTTCATTTTTTTATGTATGTGGATATTTTTCTTTTACTTTGTTTATTCTTACTTTGTTTTTATAATGCTACTTTATAAATAAAGCTTCGTTGTTAGATTTCATTTAAGTGTTACTTCATTTTTTTCTTTTTTTTCTAACTTATATATTTTTCTTTAGTCTTATTATTTTATAATATAAGTAATTTTTCTATTTTTAATATGTTATTAGATTTTATCTATGGGTTACTTTATATTTTACAATCCTATAATTCATCTTATATATCAATATTTTATTTTTATTTTTATTCATAGCTTAAGTATTAATTATTACTACTATATAAAATAAGTGAACTTCTATTTTTATTTTACTTTTATTACTTTTGTAGTCTACCCTATTTTTATTATCTTGTATTGATTTATTAACATGAGATTAAGATATATATATATTTACTTTATATTGTTATATCTTATATTTTATTTATTTCTTATTATCTTGTAATATAGATGATTTCTATTTTTAATTAGTTGTTAAAGTTTAGCAAATGTATTTACTTGATATTTTTATAGTTTATCTTATATAATTTTGTATTTTTATTTCTAACTCAAATATATCATTATTATTTTTATTTATTGTCTTGTATTTATTTTATATATTAACCATCAATAATAAATTAAAAATTCACTTATTTATTTTATACTTGTGTCAATGTATATACTTTAATATTTATTTTCAAACCATTTATATTTAAGATTTTAAATTCAAATAATTTAACACATTTTTATTTGAACTCGGGGAAACTCGCATCAATTCATCGATACATTTCACAATTTTAATTCAAAAATTCAATTAATTATCAATTTAAATTTAATTAAAATCCGGGGTCGTTACATCAGCCTTGGGTGTTAAGTGGAGTTTGGGTTAGATTTTGGTTATGTGGAGGTATAAGAAGAGAAAGAAGAGTGTTTTTATGGATTTTATAAATTAAAAGAGTGGAAATGAAGGATTGTTAAACTTTTGAAAAAAAATTGGAAGCCAGTAACGAACTTTTAAAAACTTAGGAAAGAAGAAGAAATTTTGCAAAGTGAGAATGAAATGAGAAGTGAGAGAGAAAATTTTGAAATTGGTTTATGAAAAATAGGCAAATTACTTAAAAGCCCTTAAGTACATTCCGTCCATCCATTTAGTGCCACATGATCAATCTCCCCCATTCCTTATTGCACATGCATGAAGCACAATCCCCCCTTTTATCCAACATGCCATTCACTTACTTGTACCACGATGTTAAGTTTTATTATGACTTTTTATTATATTTATTTTTAAATTAATTTTTTTAGAAAATAGTCACATCTTATTTATATTATCTTAAGTAAAAAATATCAACCGTTTTATATGCTTAACCATGCCTATATTATTTAAATATGCAACTGTTTATGTGCACTAGGGTGTTTACAACATTTCAAACAACTTTTAGATGATGAAAAATTGAAAATTCGGAAAATGATTTGCGGTCACATTTTCTATTTTCCTTTGAACTAATTATTTTTGTAAACCAAATTTTAAAACAACTTTTCCACCATTATTTATTAATTAAAAGAGGGTTATAATAATTATTAAAACCATAAATTTGAATATTTAAAATTAATTAAATATTCACAAACCAAAGTGATAAAATTCCGGGTGGTAACATTCTTCCCCCTTACAAGAATTTCGACCTTGAAATTTCCCCACAGGAATACATAATATTATTCATAAGTCCACATGATGTCATTGATAATCCATATGCAAAATCTGATTCGATCACTGCTTGAATACATAACTTCACTTCAGAACTATATCGCTCACCCGATTCTCTAGTGCGAACTCTGATCATGCTTCTTGATTAGGAACCTTCGTTCTCCTTACATAGCGATGTACTATGATAGAAAACCTAGGTTCTAAATCAAGAACCCTCACCAAGTGTTTGCCATCAAGAATCGAGTGATAGATCCTTATTCGGAATGGTGTGAAACACCTCAAAGTCATGTACTCAAATCTGGAATCAAAGACTATGTGAAAAGGAGAAATGATCTATGTCCAACTTACGTACATATTTTATTGGTCCTCGCTAGTACCAATTTTGTTTTCCGTTAAAATTATATATGAAAGCATTTCATAAAACTAACTGTAACGTCCCACCTTTTTGTACGGTTAAGCAGACACACGTGCCGACTTAAACCATACAGAAGGGCAGATTGTTATGGGGTAAATAAGAAAAAGTGGAGAAATAAAAGAAACAAAAATAGAATCTTGTAGCGAAACGATAAAATATAATAATCAAATAAACAGTTCATGAAGCTATTTCACAAAACATTTGATTATTCTTATACAATACATATCAGAGTTACACATACCAGAGAATAATAAATAATGCAGCGGAATACAATGGTGTAGTGGAATATAATAAATAGTAGTAATAAAATCTTCGTCTTCGTCCTTCAGAAATAGGGCCTTCAAATCCTGAAATGCTCAGGCTAACCCGAGCGAATTGAAAAGACAAAACACATCCCCTTAGGTCGTGTATCCCTTAGGTCGCACCATGCTTAGGTCGCTCGACCCAATCCTTTAGGTCATTAGACCTTATTATGCTTTAGGTCGCTTGGCCTCCGATTGTAGGTCGTTAGACCTGCTTCTGTTAGGTCGCTCGACCACATCCCCTTAGGTCGTTTGGACAGTTAGGTCTTAGGTCGTATGGCCTCAACCTTGTTAGGTCGCTCGACCTGTTTCATGCTAGTTTGCATGGCTTTGCTAAGTCGCTAGGTCGCTCGCACCTTAATGTTGTTAGGTCACTGGACCACTCAACCTGTTAGGTTGCTGGTCCACTCTACCTGTTAGGTCACTCGCCTTTTTATCAGTAGGTCGTTCGACCTACATTTGGTTAGGTCGCTCTGCAAGCCTGGCCGCACTTCCTACTTCTACTTTGATGGTTTTGGGATTGATTCCTTTGGACTTTACTCTCATCTTCGAACGTGAATTTATGTGATTCGATTTGTTTCAACAATCGTTTTGTGACTTGTCACTCTAAAGATATGAAGGTTTCAATACTAGTAGTAAATATCAAAACTCTTTCATCAAAACGTTTTCAACACTATTTTATATATAAAACACGTTCTCTCAAACCGTTTTTCAATCTACTAGTATATACAAGCCTTTACTTCACTCGGATGAGAAATCGAATTAAACGACTTAGTAAAACGAGTGGTATGAAACGCTTGCGTTCACTTCGTCGGTTAGCTCTTGGACTTGTTCGATTGAACCCTTTTTGTGACAATTTCCTAGTGGAGATCTACAGTTTGTTCGTAAATATTTAAGTTAAGCTAGTGGTTATGGGACATGAAGCTAAACTCATATATTTACTGGCTTAGTGTAACTGACACTTCTTAATGATCATGACGATCATTTTTTGTGATTTAGACTAGCGATTGAGCGATGTCTCTTTGTCTGCGAGGGAGACTAGACCCCGCTTTTGTGATGTTTCGCCATCACATATATGGGGTAGCACCCCATGGTCTTCGGGCCATTTCTGTGTGGAAATTTAATGGATAGCTTCCATGAGATAGCTTCTCGTTTATGTGTTATACGCGTTGGTGAGTTTTCATGCTCCCATTCATGTGTTAGGCCTCCCCCTTTCTATGTGTTTTCTGGATATCTTGCGACGATTTCTGGAATTTGTGCTTCACCAATTTTCATGATTTTCATTGATATGATATCAGTTTTTGTGCATTGGTGAATTTATGTGTTATCGACTTGTTATGAATACAAGTTTAGGGTATGATACCCTATTTTATCTTTGAGAAGATTCTTGTGATATTGATTGATCTTTTGTTGATTATCATTTACATACTTATAGTAGTATGTCGTTATGGTTGTTACATGTTCATGACATATTATTTATCCTATACCTTATCATCTGATATTTATAGCTAGACTGATCCGTTTATTATTTTCTTATAAATAATACTCGGGTCAGACCGAGATGTTACAGGTGCTTCTGCTTGACTTCTCTTCAGGATTACTCTGACTTTTGGCTAACTACTTAGATTAGTAGTTTTTGATTGTACACACTTGAGATATAGACTCATTGATGTATTCTTTTGTATAGCACATGTTGCTATTCCTTTTGTATTATTGTGGATCTTTCTGACCACTACTCTGATGTACACTTTCAAGTGTTATATATTTATTCATATCTTTCTCCGCCTTTGTGATATGGATGTCTGGGACTGATTATGTTATGATTACTTCTATGTTTGTTTCCGAAGATTATATATACCCACCGTGTGATAGCTTTGAGTTTGTATCGGTATGTCGGATTTCCTCCTTAAAAGATATGCATTCTATTCTATCTGACATATCGGTGCTCGCACAAAGAAGTTACATGGATGGTCGCTCCTCCACAGCCTTATTCTCCGTGTTAATTGACAGCACTACCTTGTAGTGTTCTTGGTTAGCGTGGGTATAGAGGTGGGGCGTCACAGCTTGGTATCAGAGCCAAACTTCGGAACAATGTACAATAACTTAACAAGGATCATCGTCCTAAGTCCACCTTAGGAGTTGTGTTTCAGGATTTAGTTCGAGTCCTTGAACCAATTCATCCTGTTTTCTTTATGATTCCTTGTTTCATCTATCAAGAATTGCTTGATATTCATTTGGTGAATAACCTTTTTCTTCTTCTCTCTTTCTTAAAGAAGAGAATGTCTAGACCAGGCCGTCCCAGAGCTGGACCATCTATTGTTACTCCCCAGGATGGAGTTTTTATGACCGCTCAACAACTTCTTGATTTAGTAAAGAATGCTCAAGCAGATAGTCCTAATCAGGAACCTACTCATCCTAAGTCTAGATTTGCATGTTTGTGCAACGATTATACCAACTTAGGTGGGAAACCGTTCAAAGGTTCCGAAACTATTATTGAAGTCCAGGCTTGGTTAAGAACATGCGATAGAATCTTTTCTCGCATGAATCTTGTCGATCTTCACCGTGTTCAGGTGGCTTCCAGTATGCTCCAAGAAAGAGCAATGGATTGGTACGAACTTCTCATTTCTGAGATTAATGAAGCGGATCTCACCTGGGAGCAATTCCGGGAACGCTTCGAATTAAAATTCATACCAGAAGCAGAGAAAGTGACATTGGCTCGTCGTTTCATAGACCTTGTTCAAGGTGCATCCTCTGTGACAGATTATATCGCATCCTTTGAGTCACTGTCTAAATATGGGGTTGAATACATCAACACCCCATTGAAGAAGAACCAAAGATTCGTCTATGGCTTAAACACGAATCTCAAGAAGCCATTACTTCTTAAATTAGAAGTTTCTTTCGATCAACTGATTGATATAGCTCTTCGTCTTGAAGAGGCTGATAAGGACAGTGATGTTGAAGTGGTGGCTGCCAAACCAAACTTCAACAACAAGAAAAGACCTAACAAGTTCAAAGGTCCTTATCCCAACAAAAAGGATAAACAAGCAACTCCTGCCACAAAGACATTTTCCCCCAGTGATAAGAAATTCTTCAACTGTGGTGCTAAGGGACATTTTTCGAACAAGTGTTCAAAGCCCCGCTCTTGCCGCTATTGTAAAAGTCCAGATCATTTTATGCACCAATGCCCTAAGCTTCAAGAGAAGGAGGGAAAGTTAAACATTGCTTAAGCCCCTGGAAACACATCTCACGGTCAAGGCATGTCTCATTCTGTCCTTGATGACATTATATTATTTCATGATCAACCTATTAGAGTTCTATTTGATACGGGTGCATCCCATTCTTTTATATCAAAGGAACTTGTCGATACTTTTTCTTTAAGTGTTGTTGCTTTAATGACTTCTTTAAGAATTACGAATCCAGCTGGTGGATCCGCAACTCTTAGTCTGCTTTGTAAAGATGTCGAGATTATTTTGTGTGATTTTTCTTTCCTAGCCGATTTGCATGTTATGCGTTACTTAGGCTTTGGAATGATTTTGGGTATGGATTGGCTTACTCATTATGAAGCTCATATCCTATGTCCTGAGCGGACTATTTATCTCCGACATCCGCAATCTGTTAACCAGATTTCTATTATTCTTAAAGATTCGGATTCCGCTTTGGTTGCATCTTTATATTCTTTAAATCCTCGTGATAATGATAATGATGACGAGTAAGATGTCATTTCTCTTATTCGCGTCGTTCGTGAATTTTCCGACATCTTTGAGCCCGTTTTAGGATTACCCCCTAAACGAGCAATTGAGTTCAAAATTAATCTTATACCTGGAGCTCAACCTATTACTCGTCCTCCTTATCGCATGTCTAATAAGGAGAATGAAGAGATGCGCAAACAATTATCCGAGTTAGAGACGAAGCAAATTATTCGCTCTAGTTCCTCGCCTTGGGGAGCTTCAGCTATTTTCGTAAATAAGTCCGATGGTACACTTAGGCTTTGCGTTGACTACCGCAAGCTTAATGATCTTACTATTAAGAATAAATATCCTTTACCTCGGATTGATGATCTGTTTGATCAACTTAGTGGTGCTAGAGTCTTTTCACAATTGGACTTGGCTACCGGTTTCCATCAGCTTCGTATTGCAGAGGATAGTATTCCTTTGACTTCTTTCCATACTCGTTATGGATCTTATGAATGGCTAGTTATGCCATTCGATTTAACGAATGCTCCGGCTTACTTCGTTGACCTCATGAATCGAGTTTTCAAAAATTTCCTCGATCGGTTTGTTCTCATCTTTATTGATGATATTCTTGTGTATTCCAAAACCGAGGAGGAACATGAAAAGCATCTTCGAATTGTATTGGAAACTCTTAGGAGCAATCAATTAAAGGCAAAATTTTCTAAATGCCACTTTTGGCAATCTAGTGTGAAGTTCCTCGGTCATATTATTTCCGAATCCGGAATATCAGTGGATCCTTCAAAGATCGAGGCGATTCAAAATTGGAAGAGACTGGAGAGCGTGACTGAAATCCATAGCTTTCTCGGATTGGCAGGTTATTACCACCGTTTTATAAAAGACTTTTCTAAGATTGCCGTGCCTCTTACTGGCTTAACAAAGAAAGGTGTTAAATACATTTGGTCGGACAAATGTGAAACTTCTTTTTAGAAATTAAAAGAACTCCTTTCTGATGCTCCTATTCTTATTATTCCCGAAGGGAATCAAGACTTTGTCGTTTACACCGATGCTAGTCGCGTTGGTTTGGGTGCCAATCTTATGCAAAAAGAACGTGTTATTGCTTATGCTTCTAGGCAATTGAAGCCGGCTGAGACTAGATATGCCACACATGATTTAGAACTCGCGGCTATCGTTTTCGCCCTTCGAATTTGGCGACATTATCTTTTGGGAGAGAAATTTGTACTTTATACCGATCATAAGTCTTTGAAATATTTATTCTCTCAAAAGGAACTTAATTTGCGTCAACAACGTTGGCTCGAGTTCCTTGCCTCTTATGATCTTGATATCCTTTATACTCCCGGAAAGGGGAATCGAGTTGCCGATGCACTTAGTCGCAAGCAACAAGCGGTTGTTTCAATGATGATATCCGAATGGAGGGTTCTCGAGGTTTTATCCACTTGTGAAATTCGAGATCGTGTCTCCGATTTATGTTCATCCCTTGTTTTATGTAGCCTTGAGGCTCAACCTTCTCTATTAGACCGCATTCTTGAAGCTCAACAGCTAGATCCTGAATTGGCTTTGCTTGGCCAAAATCTTAGGGATAAAACCGATATTGAAGGTTTGAAAGACTTTGATATCGATTTTCGTGGCGGCATTCGTAAATTTGGTAGACTTATCGTACCAAATACTGGAGATCTTCGTAAAGATATTCTAGAAGATTCTCATCGTTCCAGGTATTCTATTCATCCCGATAGCAGTAAAATGTACGCAGATATGAAGCGGCTTTATTACTGGGAGGGAATGAAAGCTGATATTGCTAACTTTGTTAAGTATTGCATGACTTGCCAACTTGTTAAGGATGAACATCAAAGGCCTGGTGGGTTACTACAACCATTGGAAATTCCAGTTTGGAAGTGGGATCAAATTTCCATGGATTTTATTGATGGCCTTCCCCGTTCTCGTTCAGGTCATAATAGCTTATGGGTGATTGTTGATAGACTTACTAAATCTGCCCATTTTATCCCCGTTCGGTCGAACCGAACCGTTCCTCTTCTAGCCAAACTTTTTATCAAAGAAATTGTCAAACTACATGGAGTTCCTTCTTCCATTGTTAGTGATCGGGATCCATTGTTTACTAGTGGATTCTAGAAGAGTCTTCAAAAGGCTTTGGGAATGAAGCTTAATTTTAGCACCGCTTATCACCCCCAGTACGATGGACAAACTGAGCGTGTGAATCAAACTCTTGAAGATCTTCTTCGTGCTTGTGTGCTTGTCTTTGGTGGAAGTTGGGAAGATCATATTTCACTTGTCAAATTTTCCTATAATAACAGCTTCCAATCTAGTATTGGTATGGCTCCTTTCGAGGCAATCTATGGAAGGCCATGCCGATCTCCTTCTTGTTGGCTTGAGGCCGGTGAGAAGCTGGTTTTAGGACCAGATTTTATTCGAGATTCCACAGAAAAGATTGAACTTATTCGACATAGGATGAAAGAAGCCCAGAGTAGACAAAAATCCTATGCCGATAACCGAAGAAGAAAATTAGAATTTTCTGTGGGAGATCTTGTATTTATTCGTGTTTCACCTATGAAGGGTGTTGTACGCTTCAGTCGATCGGGAAAGTTAGCGCCTCGACATATTGGGCCATTTCCTATCACTGAACGTATCAGTTCTATGGCTTATCGCCTTTCATTACCGGCTCAGTTTTCTGCTATGCATGACGTGTTTCACGTTTCTCAATTACGGAAGTGCCTCCGGCATACCGATTCTATTCTTGAGCCCGGTGTTGTGGAAGAGATTGAAGTTTCGCCTAATTTAACTTATGAGCAGCGGCCTGATCGAATTATTGCTTCGGAGATCAAATGACTTCGAAATAAAGATGTTCCGCTTGTTAAAGTTCAATGGTCCTCTAATCCTAAGGACTGCTCTTGGGAAACTAGAGAATTCATCGAGCGTACACATCCGGAATTACTTTCTCATGCTCTTTGAGGTAAACTTCTTATTTCAAATTTCTTTTGTGCTAATATGCATTTATGGTTGTTACTTTTTATTTTCGTCTTATATATTGCGAGGACGCAATTACTTTAAGGAGGGGAGTCTGTAACAACCCGCATATTTATCGATTTTTATATTTAAATATTTTATTTAAATATTTTATCGTTAATCGGATTTTGGTCCGAAAAGCTACTTTTTGCATACGGTCAAATTAGGACTCGAGACCACCCCCATTGAGTTCAAAATGACGTTTGCGATCTTTTTTAGTGTAAACTTCGATATGTTTGGAGTAAGTGGAATTTTTGTCACTTTTTCCCGCCTTTGACTTGAGTTGGACTGCACCTTCTAAATCAGCCCCAACCCACCTCCTCTTCCTCACTTTATCAAACACTTCAAGCTTCATCAAAAATGGTGGTGGGAAAGGGAAATTAAAACTCCAAACTCAAATTCAATTGCAAATCCAACTTTCAACTCCAAATTCAAGTAGAAGATAGTGGATTCAAGCTTTGGATTGCTTCTCCTTGCTTTCAAGCTTCATCTTCATCCATTTTAGTGAAAAGGTGAGATTTTTAATCTCACATCTTGCCTATAATCGTCATTGGGTTGTTGGGAATGGTTCTCTATCTCTTTAGCATGTTCATATGCATTCGATTTGGATTGAATTGGTGAAAAACTCTGGTTTGTAGCGTTTTTGGCATTCGTTCTGACTCGGAGAAGACGTCCCTGTGCATTTAGCTCGTTCGTTTTTAGGTCGGCCTGGCCTTAGGTCGCACGGCACTTAGGTCGTAGGTCGCTCTTCACTTAGGTCGTAGGTCTCCCTGCTTCATTTATGTCGCTAGGTCGTTGGCCCATGTCTCATTTAGGTCGGCCTTGCTTTAGGTCGCAAGCCTTTAGGTCGCGTACCATTAGGTCGCTCGGTCTTGATGAAGGCATTAAGTCGCTCGACCCTTTTACACCTAGGTTGCGTGTCTTTAGGTCGCGTACCCCTTAGGTCGCGTTCCCTTAGGTCGCATACCCCTTAGGTCGCACCATGCTTAGGTCACTCGACCCAATCCTTTAGGTCATTAGACCTTATTATGCTTTAAGTCGCTTGGCCTCCGATTTTAGGTCGCTAGACCTGCTTCTGTTAGGTCGCTCGACCACATCCCCTTAGGTCGTTTGGACAGTTAGGTCTTAGGTTGTATGGCCTCAACCTTGTTAGGTCGCTTGACCTATTTCATGCTAGTTTGCATGGCTTCGCTAGGTCGCTCGCACCTTAATGTTGTTAGGTCGTTGGACCACTCAACCTGTTAGGTCGCTGGTCCACTCTACCTGTTAGGTCACTCGCCTTTTTATCAGTAGGTCGTTCGACCTACATTTGGTTAGGTCGCTCTGCAAGCCTGGCCGCACTTCCTACTTCTACTTTGATGGTTTTGGGATTGATTCCTTTGGACTTTACTCTCGTCTTCGAACGTGAATTTATGTGATTCGATTTGTTTCAACAATCGTTTTGTGACTTGTCACTCTAAAGGTATGAAGGTTTCAATACTAGTAGTAAATATCAAAACTCTTTCATCAAAACGTTTTCAACACTATTTTAAATATAAAACACGTTCTCTCAAACCGTTTTTCAATCTACTAGTTTATACAACCCTTTACTTCACTCGGATGAGAAATCGAATTAAACGACTTAGTAAAACGAGTGGTATGAAACTCTTGCGTTCACTTCGTCGGTTAGCTCTTGGACTTGTTCGATTGAACCCTTTTTGTGACAATTTCCTAGTGGAGATCTACAGTTTGTTCGTAAATATTTAAGTTAAGCTAGTGGTTATGGGACATGAAGCTAAACTCATATATTTACTAGCTTAGTGTAACTGACACTTCCTAATGATCATGACGATCATTTTTTGTGATTTAGACTAGCGATTGAGCGATGTCTCTTTGTCTGCGAGGGAGACTAGACCCCGCTTTTGTGATGTTTCGCCATCACATATATGGGGTAGCACCCCATGGTCTTCGGGCCATTTCTGTGTGGAAATTTAATGGATAGCTTCCATGAGATAGCTTCTCGTTTATGTGTTATACGCGTTGGTGAGTTTTCATGCTCCCGTTCATGTGTTGGGCCTCCCCCTTTCTATGTGTTTTCTGGATTTCTTGCGATGGTTTCTGGAATTTGTGCTTCACCAATTTTCATGATTTTCATTGATATGATATCAGTTTTTGTGCATTGGTGAATTTATGTGTTATCGACTTGTTATGAATACAAGTTTAGGGTATGATACCCTATTTTATCTTTGAGAAGATTCTTGTGATATTGATTGATCTTTTGTTGATTATCATTTACATACTTATAGTAGTATGCCGTTATGGTTGTTACATGTTCATGCCATATTATTTATCCTATACCTTATCATCTGATATTTATAGCTAGACTGATCCGTTTATTATTTTCTTATAAATAATACTCGGGTCAGACCGAGATGTTACAGGTGCTTCTGCTTGACTTCTCTTTAGGATTACTCTGACTTTTGGCTAACTACTTAGATTAGTAGTTTTTGATTGTACACACTTGAGATATAGACTCATTGATGTATTCTTTTGTATAGCACATGTTGCTATTCCTTTTGTATTATTGTGGATCTTTCTGACCACTACTCTGATGTACACTTTCAAGTGTTATATATTTATTCATATCTTTCTCCGCCTTTGTGATATGGATGTCTGGGACTGATTATGTTATGATTACTTCTATGTTTGTTTCCGAAGATTATATATACCCACCATGTGATAGCTTTGAGTTTGTATCGGTATGTCAGATTTCCTCCTTAAAAGATATGCATTCTATTCTATCTGACATATCGGTGCTCGCACAAAGAAGTTACATGGATGGTCACTCCTCCACAGCCTTATTCTCCGTGTTAATTGAGAGCACTACCTCGTAGTGTTCTTGGTTAGTGTGGGTATAGAGGTGGGGCGTCACAAGCAACGTCGGTTAGTGAGTGAACTCCAACACTGAACTGGCTCAAGATAATCTATTGAACCTGACTATCTGAAAAACCCAACTCTAGACTGCCCGTGTGGAAAATTATGGGTACCCAGAGTTTAGGAAAGGAACAATAAACTCCAGGTCAGTCGTGGGACTAGTGTGAGTAACAAAAACAGTTTATTTTTAAAACAAACAACAAAGAACTTTAAACATTGAGATCCGCAATGCTTTTGGAAAATGAAACTACCATAAGACCTCCTGCCACACACACAATGCAAACGCAGAATTGGAGGAGATTTCTTCTTATGATAGTAAAACATGCTTACTACGCAAATCATTGGATTATTATTATTAGTGCATAGTGGAAAACATTTCGAAAGTATAATATTAATCTTAGCCAACATAGGCATTTCACACTATGCCTACTATAACTACCATTTAAACAGTGGGGTGCCACCATAAGTAAATGGCAGGTTCTACAACTAATACCGTACACGGTTCGTATTGGAAGATGGATTGCCAATAGATGGTCAGGCTAAGGAACTTCCTACTACCATATGGGATCGCCTCTGGCTGGACGTCCCAAGAACTAACTAGCTCTCTGCCAACACAAGGCCGGGTTACCCCTGTAACTAGGTAACTCACGAATATGCCATTCCCCGGTCCTTTGGGACCTTTATCCGAGGCCTCGGTAACCAACATCACACATAATAATAAAGGGTGTCCACATGAGTAAGTATCTGGGCTCCATACCATTATACCACCCTTTTCCAGAAGGAAATGACATACCCTAAAGGGTACGACCCTCATAACCTTGCCGCATTATTCATGTTTCGACCATTTCCGGTCTGTGAGGTCCGACGAGGTCTCGTCCACAAAGCTACGCTTTTCACAAAGCCATGCTTTGATCACAAATGATTAATAAATGATCAACACACAACAACACTCAGCATGCCACATTACCAAAATTGGAGTATATCACTGATAACCTTCAACTACATAACCTTTGAGCTCGTACGTCTCAGAGAAGGGTGTTAAGCTAAGAGAATAAATTCTCCGCCACCAACAGAAATGTATTTGAAAGAAATCTGCTTTATATCTCAAAATGTAATGTCAGACATGTAACCATACATGTCTGTTCCGGGTTCGAACAGAACCAAAGGCACTTCCGAAGAAGTCCTTGCAAATCCGGATAATTTCTAATCACGTCCGGACTTCCCATCACAAAGGGTGCTAAAATCTCTATACCGGGGATCAGCCGACGAGAGACAATCGATGGTAATCCTTTCGTTTTCGAAAGTATCCGGTCTTCACCACCGGTTTTCAAATGCTATCCATATACGTCGTATCATTATTAGGAATGGGTTATATGACACAAAGGTCCTCTCCCGGCTAAACCGAATAATGAGCGCAATATTTAAAAACAAATGGATAATGGGATTTCAATTAAGTCACAACTTATTACCCAAAACTTTTCTTTCAAATGGCTTAAACAAATTACCATTTTAAATCTGTTAAAAAAAATAAACAGATTCAATTCACAAAGTTCACCCAGTTTCACAAAGATCTATTCATAGATTTTCAAATCAATTTCCATTTCCATTGGATTAACTCGTTAAATCTTTAAAACAAAGATTTAACTGATAGCTTTCAAAACAGTTCCATTTTGACCTTTTATACAAAAGATACACCTTCCTAATTTCCAAAACAAAGTTTAACAACCTTTCACAAAGATTCATTCATAATTCGGAAAACCATTTCCAATTCAAACTTGAAATTCCTTCAATTAAATTGGAATTTCATTTCTTATATGAAAGCTTTTATCATTTGAAAACAATAGTTTTCATTTCGGAAAATCTAATTCATTTATACGAGTTAAGATCTTTGGGTTAAATTCGAATTCTCAAAGTCATACTTTTAAAATGGTTTAAATTCATATAAACACATTTATAATATCTTAACCAAAATTTCCGAACATTGGATTCAATTTCAAATATTGAATTCAAATTCAAATTCAAATTAAATTATTTAAATTGATAAACTTCACCAAGTTATTCAAAATAACTTTTACCTTTGAAAACACCTTTTCAAAAGCTTTAACATTTAACCCAATTCTATTTCCAAATTCAATTGAAATTAAAATTTTAATTTCAAAAACATTAAATTTAAATCATCTGTTACTTAACCGATTTCCCGTGAAATCCATATTTGTGTGTGTAAAAGTGTGGTCCAAGGGTTTTACACAATAGTGCAACATCATCAATCATCATAGATCAGAATGCAGAAATGTAGTTGATAAGCGATATAAACTATAACGCTCATCTATTATTCACCGATCATAGATATATAATTTACTTATGAATTACAACATTCAATAGAATCCAAACATTCATAAGTAAGATTAGTTAATTGTCTAATTTATTCAAATCAGATTTATTACTTATGAATTACAAATCCTGGTTAATTAACATTAATAAATTACAAATCATTTTGATTAATTATTCTTTAATCATTTATTAATTAACCTTTAATAATTAATTAACCTTTAATTATTGATTTATTACATTAAGTAATTATACTTTGATTATTAATATTAATCAATCAACCCTTATTAATTTCATTAAATGATTAAGTTTTTATTAATTTCACTAATTAATTACCATTGATTAATCACAACCTTAATTGAATAAGGATAAATTCTTATTTAAAATTAAATACTTAATTACATCATCATTCTTTAATCAAAAATCAATTAGGAATTAATTCATCTGATATAATTACTTTTAAACACAACTTTGAAGATATACTAAATCAAAACAAATTAAATTACAAGATTATTTGACTTACAATTTATATTGAAATTTGTTTTGAGAACTTAACTACACTTGCTCTTTTAAATAAAACTTGTTTAAATATTTGTTTGAAGCTTGTTAACCAACTTATACTTTAAATCCAGTCAACCAAATTTGCTCATGCTTTAAACCTCACTTCATGCTTTCATTTTAGTTTTAAAACTTTGGTTAACATTTCTTGGAAATCTGGGTGGATACATTACAGTGTTTTAAAACTTGTTAACATCAATTTTTTTTAAACTTGTTAAATTTTTCTTTATTGTTAACCCCAGGTCACAGAAAACCCGAGCCAAAACACATTTTCCCCGAGGTTGACTTCGAGTCTTCTCCTACCTTTTTTTCCCCGAGACATCATGTAAATTACTTCGAGTTCACCCCGATAAAACCCATCTTCCCCGATCACCCAAATACAACAGATACAAGTGATACATTCGTGCACGTGTACGACCAGTCGATCGACTTTCGACCTTCGTCGATCCCCTCAACGAGTCGCCGATAACACCTACTAGCTTCCCAAACACCCAGATCACTCAATCTTGTCATCGATCAAAATCGAGCTTCTCGACCAAATACTGGAACCCATCACCAACAAAAAACGTCACGCCACGCCGATCTAGACCACCAGAGATCACGAAATTCCGGCCACACGATCGCCAACGTTTACTCTTCTATCCCCTCGAGTTTGGTAGCACTCGATCAACCGGAGGAGACGAAATCTCCTTGTTTCCGACCACGTCAAAACTCGAGCATTAAACCCTAAATTCGTCTCGTTCCATCATCTCTTACAATAAAAAAGTTATTTAACAATTTTCCTGATACCATTGATCACTAAACTCGCTTCGTGCAAAATTTCAACATCCAATATTTATTTGATTACTGGAAATTGGTTATAAAGCATTTTTGGTTCGTTTATAAACTGCTCGAAGCATGCTTAACTAAAAATTTCCATTTAAGGTTTAAAAATCCTATTTTGAAGAGTGGATTCAAGTTAGGTAATTGAATCGATGTTTTATAATATTTAAATTTTATCATATGATCATCTTTTCCACTGTAAAACTGAATTTACAGAGTCAATGCTTCACTATCCAACTTAAAACAAATTCTAGGCCATAATTTACGTTTAAACAAACTTGCTTTGTTTGATACCTTAAGCCTAACAAAGGTTGGATGATAATATTTTGAATTTTGATTAAATATTTAACTCTGTAACTATAAACAGAGAAGACTAGGTAAAATAAATGTAACGGATCGGGTTTTGCCCGCTCGAAAATCAACATCCGTACTTCACATTGTACTAGAATGCCGCAGATTCGACCGTTCAAATCTGATTCGCCGAAGCTATAACACAATTAAGTAAATAACACAGCGGAAGAAAAGAATAATACATTGATATACAATATCTGATACAACAGAATGATACAATGAATATCAATATACATCAGAGATGATACAACAAATAGCAGCGGAAAAGAAAAATAGATAAC
This sequence comes from Allium fistulosum, assembly GCA_030737815.1. NCBI lineage: Eukaryota > Viridiplantae > Streptophyta > Magnoliopsida > Asparagales > Amaryllidaceae > Allium > Allium fistulosum. The sequence continues at coordinate 1,288,527,284 of CM060904.1, forward strand.
ATCAGCAACAGATACAATATCTCCAATAGAATGCTCCAATCCATAGCTAGCGAAAAGAAAGGTCAGTCGTCCAAGGACTGACTAGCTCCAGATAATCTACTCAACCTGAATATTTGAGAAACCCAACTCTAGACTGCTCGTGTGGAAAATTATGAGCACCCAGAGTTTAGGAAGGGAACAATAAACTCCGGATCAGTCATGGGACTGGTGTGAGCAACAAAAACAGTTTATCTTTAAAACAAACACAAAAGAATCTTAAACATTGAAATCCGCAATGCTTTTAGAAAATGAAACTACCATAAGACCTCCCACCACACACACAATGCAAACGCAGAATTGGAGGAGATTTCTTCTTATGATAGTCAAAGATGCTTACTACGCAAATCAAATCATTTTTGATATTATTATTAGTGCATAGTGTAGAAAACATTTCGAAAGTATAATATAAATCTTAGCCAGCATAGGCATTCCGCACTTATGCCTACTATAGCTACTATGTTCAATAGCAGGTTACCGCCACATTCCATAGCAGGTAATACAACTAAAACCGTACACGTCGCGTATTGTTTCTTTGGATTTCCAACAAATGGTCAGGCTAAGGAACTTCCTATCCACGATGGGTACGTCCCTGGAATAGACGACCCGAGAACCTAACCGGATCTCTGCCAACACAAGGCCGGGTTACCTCTGCAAAAATAGGTAACTACTGACACGCGTATGCCATCCCCCGATCGTAACCGATCTTCCCGAGGATCCCCGATTCGGAACAACCACAAAGTAATAAATTTGCAGCAACCACAAAGGTTAAGTATCTGGGCTCCATACCATGATACCACCTTTATCCAGAAGGAATGACATACACTAAGGGGCGCTACTCCCTAGAACCTTGCTGCATCCTTCCTGTTTCGACCATTTCCGGGGTGTGAGGCTCGACGAAGTCTCGTCCACAAAGCTACGCTTTGTCACAAAGCCATGCTTCGGGTCAAACAAATGATCAAAGAAATGATCACAAAGATATAAGATCAAACAAATGATCATATCGCAAATGATCAAACACTGATCATCACACAGCAACACTCAGCATGCCACATTACCAAATTGGGATATATCGCTGATAAATTTCAACTACATAACCTCTGAGCTCGTCCGTCTCAGAGAAGGGTGTTAAGCTAAGAGAATAAATTCTCCGCCACCAAACAGAAATGTATTTGAAAGAAATCGGCTTTATATCTCAAAGTGTAATGTCAGACATGTATCCATACAAGTCTGTTCCGGGATCGAACAGAACCGAAGGCACTTCTCACGAAGCCCTTGCAAATCCGGATAATTTCCAATCACGTCCGGACTTCCCGTCACTAAGGGTGATAAAACCTCTATATCGGGGATCAGCCGATGCAGAGTAACTCGACGGTAATCCTTCCGTTTTCAAAAATATCCGGTCTTCAACACCGGTCTTCAAATGCTATCCATATACGACGTATCACATATTCGGAATGGGTTATACGACCTAAAGGTCCTTTCCCGGCTAACCCGAATAGTGAGCGAAATATTTAAAACATATGGATATGGGATTTCAATTAAGTCACAACTTATTAATTCAACTTCTTTTTTTCAAATGGTTTAACAAATTACCATTTTCAAATCTTTAAACAAAAAGATTTATTTTAAACAACCTTCAACGGTTTAAACAATTTCCACATTTAAATCTTTTAAATAAAAGATTCATTCATAGATTTTCCAAATTAATCTCCATTTCAGTTTAACTCGTTAAATCTTTAAATCAAAGATTTAACTTATAGCTTTCAAAACAATCCCATTTCGAATGGTTTAAAAAAACATCATTTTAAATCTGTTAAAAATAAACAGATTTAATTCATAGCTTTCAAAAAGAATTCATAACTTGGAAAACCATTTTTCAATTCAATCTTGAAATTCCTTTAATTAAATTAGAATTTCATTTCTTATATGAAAGCTTTTATCTTTTAAAAACAAACAGTTTCATTTCAGAAAATCTGATTCATTCATACGAGTTAAAGTCTTTGGGTTAAATTCAAATTCTCAAAATTACATTTTTAAATGGTTTAAATTTAGATAAACACATTTATAACATTTTCAATCCCTAGTTTCAAATCATAGGATTCAATTTCAAACTTGAATTCAAATTTAAATCAAATTATTTAAATTTTCAAAACTCGATTAAGTTACTCAAAATAGCTTTTATCTTTGAAATTCCATTTCAAAAGCTTTCCATTCAAACCCAATTTCTAATTTCAAAATCAATTAAAAATTCAATTTCAATTTCAAAAACATCAGATTTAAATTATCTGTGACTTAACCGATTTCCACGTGAAATCCATATTTGGGTGTGTAAAAGTGTAGTCCAGGGGTTTTACACAGTAGTGCAACATCATACAATCATCATATATCAGAATACAGAAACATAGTCGATAAGCGATATAAACTATAACGCTCATCTTTATTCACAGATCACAGATATATATAAATTCCAGATAAATAAACTACAGTAAAGATTACACACAAATCAGAATATATCACAAAGCATCATAGATCAGGAAATATCAAACAATTCAATCATCCAATCAAATCCAAATATTCATAAGTAAGGTCAGTTAATTATCTGATTTATTCAAATTAGATTAATTACTTATGAATTTCTAATCCGGGTTAATTAATCGTTAATTAATTACAAACCAATATAATTAATTATCCTTTAAATCATTTATTAACTAACCATTAATAATTAATAAATTATTCTTAAATTAATTATCCTTAATTAATCACATTGATTAATTAGCCCTTAATTTATTATCTTTCCTTAATCACCTTCATTAATTTATAATTCCTTAATTAATTAACTTAATTAATTAATCCTTAATGACCCATTAATTAACCATTAATTATTTAATTAATCTCAAATTAATTTCCTTAATTAATTTGTCACATTAAATAATTACCTTTAATTAATTACAATAAGTGATTATCCTTAATTATCTTCATTGATATCAAAATCTTTAATTAATAACCTTACCCTTTTCATAACTAACACATTAATTTATTCAAGAAATTAAGGTTAATTAGAATATCAATTTATCTTAATTAATGCCATTATTTATTTAACATAATTTATTAAGAAATAATGTCATAAATAAATTTAAATTAAAGCTTAATTATTTCCAAAATAATTGACTTAAATTCTTGCTTATTCCAATCCCAAATAAGACAATTATTTAAAAATAAAAATTTAAAACATGTTTAACTTGAATTTATTCTAAACTTGAAAACTGTTTTAAACCTCCCCGGGTCAACCCGAGTGTTACCCGAGAGAATTTCCTGTTTGCTTCGAGTTTTATTAAAATCTTACCCGTGTGAAATCCTTTCAACTTATTTTTTTTTGTTTAAGTATTAAATCCCCTGCACACACGAGAAACTTCTTCGAGCAAATTCGAGAATTCCCCGAGTCGCCTCTGAGTTCCTCCTCGTCTTCTCCAAAACTCAAAACCACGCCAAACTCAGACTACCCCAAACGTGCACGTGCACGTGCACGTTCGATCGGAGTGACTCCGATCATCGCAAAGACCATCGACAAGTCACTGGTGACCCCCTCGACAACACCGACCAGCTAACACCCTCAAGTTCGCCGTGATTCGAAATCGAGTTGAACAGCGAGATACTAGAACCCCATTCGATCGGAAATTCTTCCTCGTGCCGACAATCTAGGTCACCATCGACCACGCCCCTTCGACCAGAACTTCTCTGATGACCCAGCAACGTTTCCCCCCTGGTGCGGTTCATTTCGATGCGATGACGCTGGCGCAATTCCAATTTCAAACTGGGACGAATAAACCGGGTTCTAAACCCTACAAACCCACCGTGCCACCTCCATGATCCACTATAAATTCAACCACTAATTTTCCTGTATTCGCCACCATCCGAGTCTCCTCTGACATTAACCTCGAGCCGCCTATCCCTGCCGATTGCCAGAATTTGGCAAAAACGTCGATTCCGTTCAACTCGTGATTTCTCCATAATTACATACTTAAAAATCTTGATTCGAATTTTAAAAATCAGCATTTTCGATAACGATTTTGATGATATTATCGAAACAAAACAACATGATGTTTGAATTTTGACATAGTTTAGAGTTTTACTGTGTTTGTTTGTTCTCTAGCAACCCTTGACAATTTAAACTTGAAATTAATTTTAAAACTTAGATACTGATCTATATAACTATAATTTACTTAGACATTAAAGCCTCTAAATAATTGTAGGATGAGCTTTTGATTTTCTTATTCTAAATAGGTTTGAACTCTGTAAAACTTAGAACAGAGATCCATATTTCTTTTTACAGACATGCATAGCCACAACTATATTCTTAGGCATACAATCACATTTCACATTCATACAACCCATATCCAAGTTATCATCATCACAGACTTAAGATAAAAAGGAAGATCAGGTTTAAAAGGGGGAGTTTGCTCACCAGATTTTTTTGAAAAGGCAGAGAGATTGATCTTTTTGTAAACTGGAAAGGCTTGCAAAACTGAAATTTGAAACTTGAATACTTCTGTTATTTTGATTCCAGAGATCTTTGCCTTGCTTTGATTTTTCTTAAAAGAACTGAAATGCTTGGCTTTGGCTTTTGAAAAAGATAACAGGCTTGTTGTTTTTTCCTTAGCATTGTTTAAATGAACGAAAAGAAGAAGAGTGCTTGATAAATAGAAAACAGGTATTCAGGCTGGTACAAGATTTTTCATTTCGATCAGAGATTTTTCTTGCAAAAGGAGGCTGAAAGGATTTTCAAACATTTCGAATTGACTTAAGTATGCTAGCATTAAATGTATGTGTACTCTATGTCTCTTACTTTGCCTTTCCAACCTTCACCTACAAGATTCTTAATATTTTTCTCATGCCGGGTTATGCTTTCATATATTATACATGTACAAAGATCTTTTTATTTTACTATGTTCTTGTTTGCATATTTATTTTATTTTGTACATTGCGTGAGAGAAAGGTCTGGTGGCTTCTATTTTGCAAGCTTTTATACTTATTTTTCTCTTGTTCTATGTTTGGTTCCATACTTTTATTCATTTTGTTCCATTACTTATAGTATTTATCCAATCTTGTTTCTTCATATTTAAATACGTTGTTAAAATTTATCTAAGGTATTTATTTACTTTGTAATTCAAATGAATTTCTATAATTATTTGGTAGTTAAAATTCTCTATTGTATTCACTTAATATTTTACATAATATATTAATACGTGGTTTGACTTTACAGTTTATGATTTATTATTATTATATATTCACATATACATATATATACAATATTTTTAAATTTAAATGATTCATACAGAATTTACTTGAGTTCGGGGAAACTCGCATCACTTTATCATTTAATTCTACAAATTTTAATTCAAAAATTCAATAAATTATCAATTTAAATTTAATTAAAATTCGGGGTCGTTACAAACTTCCCCCCTTAAAAGAATTTCGTCCTCGAAATTCACAGGCACGAAAACAAAGACCGATGGAGAATATTTCATCTAATCAAACTGAACATTTATTCTGCATTTGGCTTACCAAATCAGAATATCAAAATCAGATACGAGAACGAATCTGTTTAACAATCAACAAAATGCTCGGGTTATCCAGATCTACGAAATATGCAGGGGCATCGGTCAGTTCGAAGGAATAACTAACCATTCGTAGAATATATTCGAATCCCAAAGAATAGACAGATATATGGATACAATTTCAAATCTTTTAGTTTAGAACTAAGGTATACCTATCAACCATAGCAATCAAAGCAAACAATTCATCCAAACAAACAAGTCTGGCCTATCTGGAGTTTATGTTCCATATTAATATATCGAATCTCCTTCCTGGATCTACCAAGAACTATCGAAGGATTCAGAAAAGATGACGAACAAAAGAGATTGATAGAGAAAAGATTACTTCCTTATTGTTACAGGGTATTGACCATTTATAGTCGTATTCCCCTGTCCCCTATCTCATCCTCTTTTTTGCACTCATACTCACTATCAGTGGATAGTAAGAGAATTTACTGAGGCGTACGGACAGATATCTTAAGGATTACTCATTCTAGAGTTTACTTCACTCTATCTCTAATGAGCTACTTAACGTGTTATAATCCTGAGCTAAAGTTCAACCTTAGCTCTGATACCACATGTAACGGATCGGGTTTTGCCCGCTCGAAAATCAACATCCGTACTTCACATTGTACTAGAATGCCGCAGATTCGACCGTTCAAATCCGATTCGCCGGAGCTATAACACAATTAAGTAAATAACACAGCGGAAGAAAAGAATAATACATTGATATACAATATCTGATACAACAGAATGATACAATGAATATCAATATACATCAGAGATGATACAACAAATAGCAGCGGAAAAGAAAAATAGATAACATCAGCAACAGATAGAATATCTCCAATAGAATGCTCCAATCCATAGCTAGCGAAAAGAAAGGTCAGTCGTCCAAGGACTGACTAGCTCCAGATAATCTACTCAACCTGAATATTTGAGAAACCCAACTCTAGACTGCTCGTGTGGAAAATTATGAGCACCCAGAGTTTAGGAAGGGAACAATAAACTCCGGATCAGTCATGGGACTGGTGTGAGCAACAAAAACAGTTTATCTTTAAAACAAACACAAAAGAATCTTAAACATTGAAATCCGCAATGCTTTTAGAAAATGAAACTACCATAAGACCTCCCACCACACACACAATGCAAACGCAGAATTGGAGGAGATTTCTTCTTATGATAGTCAAAGATGCTTACTACGCAAATCAAATCATTTTTGATATTATTATTAGTGCATAGTGTAGAAAACATTTCGAAAGTATAATATAAATCTTAGCCAGCATAGGCATTCCGCACTTATGCCTACTATAGCTACTATGTTCAATAGCAGGTTACCGCCACATTCCATAGCAGGTAATACAACTAAAACCGTACACGTCGCGTATTGTTTCTTTGGATTTCCAACAAATGGTCAGGCTAAGGAACTTCCTATCCACGATGGGTACGTCCCTGGAATAGACGACCCGAGAACCTAACCGGATCTCTGCCAACACAAGGCCAGGTTACCTCTGCAAAAATAGGTAACTACTGACACGCGTATGCCATCCCCCGATCGTAACCGATCTTCCCGAGGATCCCCGATTCGCAACAACCACAAAGTAATAAATTTGCAGCAACCACAAAGGTTAAGTATCTGGGCTCCATACCATGATACCACCTTTATCCAGAAGGAATGACATACACTAAGGGGCACTACTCCCTAGAACCTTGCTGCATCCTTCCTGTTTCGACCATTTCCGGGGTGTGAGGCTCGACGAAGTCTCGTCCACAAAGCTACGCTTTGTCACAAAGCCATGCTTCGGGTCAAACAAATGATCAAAGAAATGATCACAAAGATATAAGATCAAACAAATGATCATATCGCAAATGATCAAACACTGATCATCACATAGCAACACTCAGCATGCCACATTACCAAATTGGGATATATCGCTGATAAATTTCAACTACATAACCTCTGAGCTCGTACGTCTCAGAGAAGGGTGTTAAGCTAAGAGAATAAATTCTCCTCCACCAAACAGAAATGTATTTGAAAGAAATCGGCTTTATATCTCAAAGTGTAATGTCAGACATGTATCCATACAAGTCTGTTCCGGGATCGAACAGAACCGAAGGCACTTCTCACGAAGCCCTTGCAAATCCGGATAATTTCCAATCACGTCCGGACTTCCCGTCACTAAGGGTGATAAAACCTCTATATCGGGGATCAGCCGATGTAGAGTAACTCGACGGTAATCCTTCCATTTTAAAAAATATCCGGTCTTCAACACCGGTCTTCAAATGTTATCCATATACGACGTATCACATATTCGGAATGGGTTATACGACCTAAAGGTCCTTTCCCGGCTAACCCGAATAGTGAGCGAAATATTTAAAACATATGGATATGGGATTTCAATTAAGTCACAACTTATTAATTCAACTTCTTTTTTTCAAATGGTTTAACAAATTACCATTTTCAAATCTTTAAACAAAAAGATTTATTTTAAACAACCTTCAACGGTTTAAACAATTTCCACATTTAAATCTTTTAAATAAAAGATTCATTCACAGATTTTCCAAATTAATCTCCATTTCAGTTTACTCGTTAAATCTTTAAATCAAAGATTTAACTTATAGCTTTCAAAACAATCCCATTTCGAATGGTTTAAACAAAACATCATTTTAAATCTGTTAAAAATAAACAGATTTAATTCATAGCTTTCAAAAAGAATTCATAACTTGGAAAACCATTTTTCAATTCAATCTTGAAATTCCTTTAATTAAATTAGAATTTCATTTCTTATATGAAAGCTTTTATCTTTTAAAAACAAACAGTTTCATTTCAGAAAATCTGATTCATTCATACGAGTTAAAGTCTTTGGGTTAAATTCAAATTCTCAAACTTACATTTTTAAATGGTTTAAATTTAGATAAACACATTTATAACATTTTCAATCCCTAGTTTCAAATCATAGGATTCAATTTCAAACTTGAATTCAAATTTAAATCAAATTATTTAAATTTTCAAAACTCGATTAAGTTACTCAAAATAGCTTTTATCTTTGAAATTCCATTTCAAAAGCTTTCCACTTCAAACCCGAATTTCTAATTTGAAAATCAATTAAAATTAAAATTTCAATTTCAAAAACATCAGATTTAAATTATCTGTGACTTAACCGATTTCCACGTGAAATCCATATTTGTGTGTGTAAAAGTGTAGTCCAGGGGTTTTACACAGTAGTGCAACATCATACAATCATCCTATATCAGAATACAGAAACATAGTCGATAAGCGATATAAACTATAACGCTCATCTTTATTCACAGATCATAGATATATATAAATTTCAGATAAATAAACTACAGTAAAGATTACACACAAATCAGAATATATCACAAAGCATCATAGATCAGGAAATATCAAACAATTCAATCATCCAATCAAATCCAAATATTCATAAGTAATGTCAGTTAATTATCTGATTTATTCAAATTAGATTAATTACTTATGAATTTCTAATCCGGGTTAATTAATCGTTAATTAATTACAAACCAATATAAATAATTATCCTTTAAATCATTTATTAACTAACCATTAATAATTAATAAATTATTCTTAAATTAATTATCCTTAATTAATCACATTGATTAATTAGCCCTTAATTTATTATCTTTCCTTAATCACCTTCATTAATTTATAATTCCTTAATTAATTAACTTAATTAATTAATCCTTAATGACCCATTAATTAACCATTAATTATTTAATTAATCTCAAATTAATTTCCTTAATTAATTTGTCACATTAAATAATTACCTTTAATTAATTACAATAAGTGATTATCCTTAATTATCTTCATTGATATCAAAATCTTTAATTAATAACCTTACCCTTTTCATAACTAACACATTAATTTATTCAAGAAATTAAGGTTAATTAGAATATCAATTTATCTTAATTAATGCCATTATTTATTTAACATAATTTATTAAGAAATAATGTCATAAATAAATTTAAATTAAAGCTTAATTATTTCCAAAATAATTGACTTAAATTCTTGCTTATTCCATTCCCAAATAAGACAATTATTTAAAAATAAAAATTTAAAACATGTTTAACTTGAATTTATTCTAAACTTGAAAACTGTTTTAAACCTCCCCGGGTCAACCCGAGTGTTACCCGAGAGAATTTCCTGTTTGCTTCGAGTTTTATTAAAATCTTACCCGTGTGAAATCCTTTCAACTTATTTTTTTTTGTTTAAGTATTAAATCCCCTGCACACACGAGAAACTTCTTCGAGCAAATTCGAGAATTCCCTGAGTCGCCTCTGAGTTCCTCCTCGTCTTCTCCAAAACTCAAAACCACGCCAAACTCAGACTATCCCAAACGTGCACGTGCACGTGCACGTGCACGTTCGATCGGAGTGACTCCGATCATCGCAAAGACCATCGACAAGTCACTAGTGACCCCCTCGACAACACCGACCAGCTAACACCCTCAAGTTCGCCGTGATTCGAAATCCAGTTGAACAGCGAGATACTAGAACCCCATTCGATCGGAAATTCTTCCTCGTGCCGACAATCTAGGCCACCATCGACCACGCCCCTTCGACCAGAACTTCTCTGATGACCCAGCAACGTTTCCCCCCCGGTGCGGTTCATTCTGATGCGATGACGCTGGCGCAATTCCAATTTCAAACTGGGACGAATAAACCGGGTTCTAAACCCTACAAACCCACCGTGCCACCTCCATGATCCACTATAAATTCAACCACTAATTTTCCTGTATTCGTCACCATCCGAGTCTCCTCTGACATTAACCTCGAGCCGCCTATCCCTGCCGATTGCCAGAATTTGGCAAAAACGTCGATTCCGTTCAACTCGTGATTTCTCCATAATTACATACTTAAAAATCTTGATTCGAATTTTAAAAATCAGCATTTTCGATAACGATTTTGATGATATTATCGAAACAAAACAACATGATGTTTGAATTTTGACATAGTTTAGAGTTTTACTGTGTTTGTTTGTTCTCTAGCAACCCTTGACAATTTAAACTTGAAATTAATTTTAAAACTTAGATACTGATCTATATAACTATAATTTACTTAGACATTAAAGCCTCTAAATGATTGTAGGATGAGCTTTTGATTTTCTTTTTCTAAATAGGTTTGAACTCTGTAAAAATTAGAACAGAGATCCATATTTCTTTTTACAGACATGCATAGCCACAACTATATTCTTAGGCATACAATCACATTTCACATTCATACAACCCATATCCAAGTTATCATCATCACAGACTTAAGATAAAAAGGAAGATCAGGTTTAAAAGGGGGAGTTTGCTCACCAGATTTTTTTGAAAAGGCAGAGAGATTGATCTTTTTGTAAAATGGAAAGGCTTGCAAAACTAAAATTTGAAACTTGAATACTTCTGTTATTTTGATTCCAGAGATCTTTGCCTTGCTTTGATTTTTCTTAAAAGAACTGAAATGCTTGGCTTTGGCTTTTGAAAAAGATAACAGGCTTGTTGTTTTTTTCCTTAGCATTGTTTAAATGAACGAAAAGAAGAAGAGTGCTTGATAAATAGAAAACAGGTATTCAGGCTGGTACAAGATTTTTCATTTCGATCAGAGATTTTTCTTGCAAAAGGAGGCTGAAAGGATCTTCAAACATTTCGAATTGACTTAAGTATGCTAGCATTAAATGTATGTGTACTCTATGTCTCTTACTTTGCCTTTCCAACCTTCACCTACAAGATTCTTAATATTTTTCTCATGCCGGGTTATGCTTTCATATATTATACATGTACAAAGATCTTTTTATTTTACTATGTTCTTGTTTGCATATTTATTTTATTTTGTACATTGCGTGAGAGAAAGGTCTGGTGGCTTCTATTTTGCAAGCTTTTATACTTATTTTTCTCTTGTTCTATGTTTGGTTCCATACTTTTATTCATTTTGTTCCATTACTTATAGTATTTATCCAATCTTGTTTCTTCATATTTAAATACGTTGTTAAAATTTATCTAAGGTATTTATTTACTTTGTAATTCAAATGAATTTCTATAATTATTTGGTAGTTAAAATTCTCTAATGTATTCACTTAATATTTTACATAATATATTAATACGTGGTTTGACTTTACAGTTTATGATTTATTATTATTATATATTCACATATACATATATATACAATATTTTTAAATTTAAATGATTCATACATAATTTACTTGAGTTCGGGGAAACTCGCATCACTTTATCATTTAATTCTACAAATTTTAATTCAAAAATTCAATAAATTATCAATTTAAATTTAATTAAAATTCGGGGTCGTTACAATAAACTTACACAGAACACTCATATATATAAACACAGAACTATACAAACAAAATACATATGCAAGCACCATGTTAACACAGATTTAATCATACTTAAGTCTAAAGAAAATAATTGTGTTTACTCACCTTTTGAAAATGCAGAGAGTTTTTGAGACTGGATGAAAACTGAGACTTTGAAAATTTGCATACTTTTGTTGTTTTGATTCCAGAAACTTTGTCTTGCTTGAAACTTAAAAACTGAAAAAAGCTTTGAAACTGGAATGCTTTAAGACTGGAACATGGTGATGATTCAAACTTGATTCCAGGTTGCAGTTTTGAAAAATGCTATAGGCTTTGATAAAAGAGGTTAACAGACTTATAGTTTGAGGAGGTTACAGGCTTTTGATTCATTTCTGGTTTGCCTTGGCTTTATGAACGAAAAGAAAAGAAGATTGATATATAAAAACAAGTGCAGGCTAGTACAAGATTTTTTATTTGTTTGGTCAGTGATCTTTCTTTATATGGTGGCTGAAATGATACATTTTGTACAAGTGATATTAATGTGTTTTGTACATCACCGGATTTTTCTTGGCTGATGAGATTGTGTTGGGTACTCAAGATCCTAACATTAATTGCTAAGTATTTTATGTTTACTTGTTTCATTTTTTTTATGTATGTGGATATTTTTCTTTTACTTTGTTTATTCTTACCTTGTTTTTATAATGCTACTTTATAAATAAAGCTTTGTTGTTAGATTTCATTTAAGTGTTACTTCATTTTTTTCTTTTTTTTCTAACTTATATATTTTTCTTTAGTCTTATTATTTTATAATATAAGTAATTTTTCTATTTTTAATATGTTATTAAATTTTATCTATGGGTTACTTTATATTTTACAATCCTATAATTCATCTTATATATCAATATTTTATTTTTATTTTTATTTATAGCTTAAGTATTAATTATTATTACTTTATAAAATAAGTGAACTTCTATTTTTATTTTACTTTTATTACTTTTGTAGTCTACTCTATTTGTATTATCTTGTATTGATTTATTAACATGAGATTAAGATATATATATTTACTTTATATTTTTATATCTTATATTTTATTTATTTCTTATTATCTTGTAATATAGATGATTTCTATTTTTAATTAGTTGTTAAAGTTTAGCAAATGTATTTACTTGATATTTTTATAGTTTATCTTATATAATTTTGTATTTTTATTTCTAACTCAAATATATCATTATTATTTTTATTTATTGTCTTGTATTTATTTTATATATTAACCATAAATAATAAATTAAAAATTCACTTATTTATTTTATACTTGTGTCAATGTATATACTTTAATATTTATTTTCAAACCATTTATATTTAAGATTTTTAATTCAAATAATTTAACACATTTTTATTTGAACTCGGGGAAACTCGCATCATATCATCGATATATTTCACAATTTTAATTCAAAAATTCAATTAATTATCAATTTAAATTTAATTAAAATCCGGGGTCGTTACATCAGCCTTGGGTGTTAAGTGGAGTTTGGGTTAGCTTTTGGTTATGTAGAGGTATAAGAAGAGAAAGAAGAGTGTTTTATGGATTTTATAAATTAAAAGAGTGGAAATGAAGGATTGTTAAACTTTTGAAAAAAAATTGGAAGCTAGTAACGAACTTTTAAAAACTTAGGAAAGAAGAAGAAATTTTGCAAAGTGAGAATGAAATGAGAAGTGAGAGAGAAAATTTTGAAATTGGTTTGATGAAAAATAGGCAAATTACTTAAAAGCCCTTAAGTACATTCCGTCCATCCATTTAGTGCCACATGATCAATCTCCCCCATTCCTTATTGCACATGCATGAAGCACAATCCCCCCTTTTATCCAACATGCCATTCACTTACTTATACCACGATGTTAAGTTTTATTATGACTTTTTATTATTTTTATTTTTAAATTAATTTTTTTAGAAAATAGTCACATCTTATTTATATTATCTTAAGTAAAAAATATCAACCGTTTTATATGCTTAACCATGCCTATATTATTTAAATATGCAACTGTTTATGTGCACTAGGGTGTTTACAACATTTCAAACAACTTTTAGATAATGAAAAATTGAAAATTTAGAAAATGATTTGCGGTCACATTTTCTATTTTCCTTTGAACTAATTATTTTTGTAAACCAAATTTTAAAACAACTTTTCCACCATTATTTATTAATTAAAAGAGGGTTATAATAATTATTAAAACCATAAATTTGAATATTTAAAATTAATTAAATATTCACAAACCAAAGTGATAAAATTCCGGGTGGTAACATTCTTCCCCCTTACAAGAATTTCGACCTTGAAATTTCCCCACAGGAATACATAATATTATTCATAAGTCCACATGATGTCATTGATAATCCATATGCAAAATCTGATTCGATCACTGCTCGAATACATAACTTCACTTCAGAACTATATCGCTCACCCGATTCTCTAGTGCGAACTCTGATCATGCTTCTTGATTAGGAACCTTCGTTCTCCTTACATAGCGATGTACTATGATAGAAAACCTAGGTTCTAAATCAAGAACCCTCACCAAGTGTTTGCCATCAAGAATCGAGTGATAGATCCTTATTCGGAATGGTGTGAAACACCTCAAAGTCATGTACTCAAATCTAGAATCAAAAACTATGTGAAAAGGAGAAATGATCTATGTCCAACTTACGTACATATTTTATTGGTCCTCGCTAATACCAATTTTGTTTTCCGTTAAAATTATATATGAAAGCATTTCATAAAACTAACTGTAACGTCCCACCTTTTTGTACGGTTAAGCAGACACACGTGCCGACTTAAACCATACAGAAGGGCAAATTGTTATGGGGTAAATAAGAAAAAGTGGAGAAATAAAAGAAACAAAAATTGAATCTTGCAGCGGAACGATAAAATATAATAATCAAATAAACAGTTCATGAAGCTGTTTTACAAAACATTTGATTATTCTTATACAATACATATCAGAGTTACACATACCAGAGAATAATAAATAATGCAGCGGAATACAATGGTGTAGTGGAATATAATAAATAGTAGTAATAAAATCTTCGTCTTCGTCCTCCAGAAATAGGGCCTTCAAATCCTGAAATGCTCAGGCTGACCCGAGCGAATTGAAATGACAAAACACATCCCCTTAGGTCGCGTACCCCTTAGGTCGCACCATGCTTAGGTCGCTCGACCCAATCCTTTAAAACATTTCTTTCAAATCATATTATAATATTTATATCAGAAAGTACTTCTAAATAATATTAATATTATATTCCAAAATCTTTCGAAAGAAATTTTCAAACGCCCAGAACTTCGGCTCTAAACTTCCAATTTATATTCATCTTATTTGTAAATCTTATTTTTCCATTAGTATTTATAAAATTTCACTACCTAACAAGCAAATATATAACAACCAACTATATCATTTATGAAATTATTCTTATATATACAAAATATAATACTAGGATTTTTTTCCATTTACCTATATTTCAAAACAATATTGTGTCGGTCTGCCCTATTAAGTGTTTAGAAATCCCTATCGATGTCATAGCGTCCTATGCACCGACCAAAATTTATAAATACAAAATGGAACAAATTAATACAATACAAAAACCTTTTATAACACTAACAAATACGCTCTCTCATATATATACACTCAGCGACTCATTCTAGGGTATTACTACCCTATTTCTAAAGAGTCAGACCCCATAAAGCTAAAGTTATCGCTAAACCAAAGCTCTGATACCAACTGTAACGACCGACCTTTTTGGACGTTTTAAGCATACACACATGCCAGACTCAAACCATTCAAATGGGCAGATTATTATGGGGTAAATAAGAAAAAGCAAAGAAAGAAAGAAAACAAATACAGAATCTCGCAGCGGAAAGACAAATATAATAATCAAATAATAGTTCATGAAGCTGTTTTATAAATACATTTGATTAATCTTTTACAACCAAAAATCAGAGTTACATAAAACAGGAATAAAGAAATAAATAAATGCAGCGGAACAACATGATGTAGTGGAATAAATATAATAAATAATAATAGTACAAATCTCCGTCTTCGTCCTCTAGAAATAAGGTCTTCAACCCTGAAATGCTCAGGCAGACCCGAGCGAATTGAAAAGACAAAACACTCGAGTCAGAACTAAAAGATCTTATGTAAGTTAAATCAATGAAATAAATATGAGTGTAAACGGCATCAGAGATGTTTACGGGGTTTGACATCTCTTATCCAGTGTCTAACGTGAGTGCAGTAACTTAAGAAATGTTCTGGATTTACATCTCTTAAGGATCCGTTAAACTATTTACTATGTAGTAATATACGCTATTATAATAATGTATAATAGTAAAATAAACATACTTTTTAATAGCGTCAAGGGGTTACCCATATAACCCTTAACACGTAATAGTCCCAGTAGTCTATCCAGTATTAGCGTACTAACAAAATGGGGGCTACCCTCGATACTCCACAGGCTACGGGAGAAATCACAACTCGTAGTAAAGCTTGATATGGTAGGTGACACGGCATAACTAGGCAATGCCAGGGTAGATATACCAATTACGCATCCGGACTGGTGGTGACGCATAGAAGCCACTACCGCCCACCTCGAACAACACTCCCAAATCAAGGGTGCGCACCAAATCAATCACAAGTAATAGAATGGTATCGAAGAAGTATGTCCGATCAGAGGTGCTACCTTCTTGGCCCGTCGATCGCTTCTGTTTTAGCCACCTTATGCCAACTCACGGGAGTTGGGTCCACGTATATACCTTAGGATCGTCGCCACCATCCTACTTCATTCTGGAAACTCCACCGCGTACACAGTTGTCAAAGTGGTTTTCGGTATCGACAGAGAGTATGTCCATATCCATTCCCGGTCTCTTTAACAACCAATCGTTATTATAACACCTTGGTCATTTAAAAATATATATACTTTAAAAACCCATAATATCATTTCCATTTCAAAACATAACCTTTATTTCAAAATAGTATATACTTCAAAACCAAATTCAATAATATATCATTTAAATAAAATCCAAATTTTCAATCACTATTCTTACTTTTATTTATAAAACTTGAAATATTCTTTAAAACCATCTTAAACCAAAATCACATAATGCAGTCATATTCTTAATCTCAAAATTTCAATCGGTTTCAAATCAATATATTCAAAGGTAATTCTTAAATAAATTCTATTTCAAATAAATTCATTTTTCAAACCATATTACTTTCGTAGTTATAACAGTTTCAAAACCAACACCTTGAAACAATAATACTTTAATTCGGATAAAACATTTCAATTTTGATATATATTTCAAATCTTTAAATATTCCAAAATTTCCAAACCAAATATGATAATCTCATATATTTCTTAATTCAATTTACTATTATTTAGTTTAAAATTATTTATTAAATAAATTCAATAGCATTTACATAAAGCTCAAACTTGAAATATTCGTAAATCAACTTAAAACATCATCAAGTTATACATAGCTTAAATTTTAAGAATTTAATAATATTTATTTAATATCAAAATCAGTATGTATATAAACCCTTATTTTTCCAAAAGCCATAGAAATCATTTCAAAAATATATATATATATATATATATAGACCAACTGTGTCTGTATATAATTTTCTATCCTATGGCCAAGTGATACGGATATTTATTATTTCAATCCGCAATTTAAAATAAAATTACGGTTATATATCATTTCAAACCGTAGTCCCGAATAAAATAAATCCATAACGAACTTGCAGATTATAATGATATAAAATAAAACATCCATTCATCCAATACCAATCATCAAGCATTTATCACAATCATCATCCAATTAAATCAATAACATCAAAATAGAACAGATAATAAATAACAGGCATTTACTGGCAGTTTATATTCAATAACAAATTAAATAACTATTTAACCGGTAGTTTATATGCAATAATAAATTAAATAACAATTTAATTCAATAAATTCAATTTAACTGAGATGATGATTAAAAATATGCCAAACAGTCATAAATAAATTTCAAATCACATCATATATCAATTTAACAAACATAAGAAATTTTTAGAAGTTGTGAGTGGGTTAAAACACTCACCTTTATACGAATCTGAAAATAATAGACTTCTAATTAATAGCTCCGCTCTATGTTTCCTTAGTCTCCTTCTTGATTACTAGCTTTGTTCCAAAAAAAATTCTTTTATTTTGATTTACTTTAATTTTCCTCCTTATTATATTAATATATATATATGTATTTTTAAAAGGTTTGAAAAAAGAAGATTTGAAAAAGAAAAGGATTTAAAATAAGAACTGAAAATGGAAGAGAAGATATAGATTTGAAAAGAAAGAAGAAAGTTTGAAATAGAAGAAAATTTGAAGAAGAATAATATTTGAAGAGGAAGAAAAATTAAAATGAGAGATAATAAGGAGATTTGAAGAAAAACAAAAAAGAAGAAGATTGGAATGGGAGCTGGGGTTTCATTTGCATCATATCTTATTTATAAGGTTAGAGTTAGGTTTAGGGACAAAGAGATTTGAAAAGAGAGGCCGCTATTAATTAGAAATAAATGAAATGATTTTTCAGAAAATGAAGTTGGAAAATGAATGAAAAAATAAAGTAAATATGAACAAACTTGGTATTGAAATATAGCAAATATGAACAGCCTTTTTAAAAGTAGCAGGTATTAAAAAGAGGTAATTATTAATTAGAAAGGAAATGAATGTACCAACTCTATACTGTAAACAAACTTTTAGAATTCAAATTTCAAAACAATCGTTCACTTAATTAATTTTGTTAACCCAAAACATACCAAAATTAACATCCTTTAAATATTAAATTAACACACAATAAAGGAAAATAAATTCTCTACACAAATTTGTGTCATAAATTAAAAGAATATACATCATTAAGAACTTTTCATTTCTCTCTCTTTGTGATTGGATTGGGAATTAAACAAATATGTTAACATTTCGATTGAATGTTTTACTAGGAATGCATTAACATACATTCAAAAAAAATATGATAGCATAAGCAAGGTAATATAAACAGGTGTATAATGTATATATGTACATCTTTATGGCCACTTATAGTTTACATTCATAAATTAAAGGTATGAAAATAATCCACAAAAGGAGGCAATGAATGTAAGAGTAAATTAGAAAAGTGAAGATAGAAAGGTAAGTTATGTTGCAATAAAAATCTAATAAAGTCTAATTGAAAAGGAAATAGTCAAGTGTAAATCTATTTTACCCCTTTTATCATCTCCTATTAACATTTAATTTAATGTAAGATTTCAAACCTAAATAATCCTTTCTTTTTAATGATCTAATTGGATCTAAAACATAAGTTTAAAATTTAGGTATAAACATATATGCAATAAACTAGCATTAAATTTTGAAACGTGAACTGATTTAATTGGAAATAAATCACCCAATCTAAATTTATTTCAATATATATATATATATGTTTACAATTAACGTCTTCCTACTTTTTAATTAAAAGATTCCAATCACATTAATCGTCATATTATAAATGGGATTAATATTATTTCCAATTATTTCCTTAATTTATACTAATATAACATTAAATTAAGATTCATTGCAATTGATTATTTATTAACTTACATCAACATTCTCACATTTCATTCCCGTTATAAATTTATTAACAAATTACAAATTTCTTTTATTTATACAACACTTACATTCATACCTAATTACATTAGTTTTATCCCATTACACTAATATACGCCTATTTACATCTTAATTTGAATAAATATTACATTTCTAAATGTTTACTTCTATCAATTGTACACATTAATTAAGGTTAAAAACCAATTAATGAATTTACCTTAATTCCATTCTTATACCAGTTTATTACTTTATACATACATTACATTTCTATGTAACTTATACATTCATACTTTCCGTTATTATATTAATTGTCATTAAAGAAATGTTCATTATTAGTCACCAATGATTATACCAACTCATATCACACTAATCCTATTCAATTCCCATTTATTACACAGATTTATATTAATAAATCAACATTTACATTTGTTACTTACATTCAACTTATAACCAAGTTATACCATTTTACATTATTTTTATAAATTGTAATTTCATTCAAATAGCTAATAATTCTTTGGTTAACCTTGTTACTTTTCATTTAAGTTATTATCTCCTTATTAATTAACAAATTTAAAACATTGAAAATTATGGGTTGTTATACTAACACTATCTGATTTAATCCTTACTTAAAGGAAACTTAAGAACTAAATACTTGGTTTTATTTCAGAACTCCATTTTGAAATGAAACTATATATCTAACCATAGAAAATGTATACATATAGCCCGAGTTATCGTAAAATGATACTAAGGAACCGGGTACCACCAAATAGTATAATATATTCCCTGATCAAGAAAGTAATACTTAAGAGAAGTGCTTACCATCCGTACACATCTATTTCCCATTTTTAGTTATTTTTCGAGTCACTTGAACTAGTTAACTTAAAAATACTTCTTCTATTTCAAAATTCCCCCTTTGAAAAAATATTTTACGTATTTCCAAAAAAATAGTTTTAAAAAAAATATCAATTACCAACTTGATTTGAGTTCGTTCGGATTTGAAGTCGTTTCGATTGTACAATGATAAAGAGAATAATTTACAAAGTGCACTACAACATTCGTTAGGCAAACATCCGATCGTCACTTAGAAGATTATTCAGATCATCACAAAACAAATCGAGGCTCATTCCTTGAACCAACTAAAGAAAATGCATCTACATAAAATTTTCATTCCCAAAATTTTTATTCTTAAACAAGAATACTTTCAAGTAAACTAAATATTTCCAAAAACCATTTGAAATAATAATATACCTATTTCATTGTAAATCAAATCATTTTTTTAGGATTAAATAAAAATATGCTTTTATCAAAACAATTCTAAAGCAAATTGCTATGGTAGCATTTCCTCACTTAGAAACCCGTAAATGAACACCGACGATGCTACAGTCATCGTCAGAATTATTTTCTAGTGATAAGTGAGTTCAATGATTCCTATCAACTTTTAAAATCCCTTTAAAATATTTCTATTCATAAATACTTTTAGATAAAACTATTATTATTTTTCCCCAAAATCTTGAAAACATTTTCGAAAAGCACTGGGATTTAAGTCCTTAAATTCTTTACTTAAATCCTTTTTATTTATAAGCTACATTCTTATAAACCAATTTTATAAAATCAACTTCTTATATAAAACATTTCACAATTAGTTATTCTAAAATATTGTAACTTTTTAAATAAACATCGTTTATTAAAAATAAATTCTAACCAAACCTTAACATCGAACGCCTAATACTAAAATTGTGAAACTTAATTCATAAGGTGTTCGTTTCAATGTTTTCCCCAAATTCTATTTACACAACCCATACTTTTAATAGGAAAATTACTAATAAATCAATAAACAATATTCAATGCCTTAAAACTGGACGAGCATGACTAAACAAACTCTAAATGATAATAATTGAATATTATCATTTCCTAACAACCAAGCACCTAATAAATAACTATTTTAGTTTTAGAAATTTATCCTTTTACATATAAAATATACTCCTAGGTAAAATTATTTCATTTACCCTTTTTAAAACAATACTGTATGGGTTGGACTTTGTTTAAGTGTTTAGGAAACCCTATCAATAACGTTAGCTATTCATATTGACCAGAATCCATAAACTACTCAACCGATCACTCGACATAATATAAAATATTTTTACAACACTTACAAATACACGCCCTCACACACACACACACACTCAAACTCATTCTAGGGTATCACTTACCATATCCTTACTGAGTTTACCCCACCAGTGCCAAGGTTCTCTCTTAACCTTAAGCTCTGATACCAACAGTAACATCCTGCCTTTTCGACCCCCAGAAGTCGGCACTAATACATTTGCGGTATTCATGTGCCCAACATCCAAGTGCGGAAAAGACAGATTATTTGGTTGAAAGAAAGAAAAGATAGAACATAATCACACAACATGATGAATAGTCTATAGTACACCAATGAATCTTTACAAAAAGAAAACTTTTATATACAGACATCAATCAGAGTACAATTATCCCATCATCGGCCCTTAGACAGTTATAATAATATGTCCTTACAATTGCTGATAAATACAGAAAAGAAACAAATAGTGGAAGATAAAAGAAAATAAGAGAGTATGTCTTGGAGGCATCTAGCTCGTCTCTTGCAGCTCCAAGTGTCTAGCTAAATCTGGAAAATATGCTCGAGCTGGCCCGATCATTAGAAGAAAATAACACCCGGACCAGTCTAGTAAAACCAGCGTGAGAAACACAATCAACTAGATTACTTAATGTTTTATAAAGACTTTCAAAATAAAGGTATCTCGTAAGACCACGCCGCACATAAACACGGATGGAGTTTTACCTTAGTAACCAAAACATTTCTATGGTTTAACATAAATTATGGAATCATAGCTGAAATTGTTATATTAATTAAATTCCAACATAATAGGTTTACGACTAAGTCCGTAAATGCACGTACTGGAGAATAGATTCCATACTATGACAAGGCTACGTGGGTGCCACCTACCACAGTACACCTCTAGAAAAATGTACCGAGGGCCTTACATGGACCCCCGCCAAAACATGACCGGCCTACCCTTTACCAGATAGTACTGAATATTTCATTACCTCGTTTGCTTTGGGACCATCCCGAGAGCTCTCATGCACAGAAAAATCCATAAATATATATATCTAGAATGGTGATGACAATACCCTAATGGGTGGGACCTATATAGCCCTTCCGCATATCCCATGTTTTAGTCATTCCCAATTGATGAAGCTGGAGGTTACTTTTTACCTTTTTTCGATAGTAACCCAACTTTGAATGCTAACACTGCCAGGTGACAATGCAATGCCAACATTCGTCCATACAAGTTCAGGATATGAACAAGCCGAGGCAATACTTCTACTACATTCATTTTGGAATCATCCTCAAGATTAGTAGCAAATAGCCCTTGCACTTCAAAATGCTCCATCTTCGATTCCATCATTTTCAAGATGTCTTTAGTACCATGCTTGAATTGGTTCGAAGTGGTTTTTAGAAAATTCATACTTATCCGATCTCGATCTCTTCGAACCAACATTCAATATGTACCGGTAAACTCAACTCCGATTCTTTCAGAAATAAGCAGACAATAGATAAGAGCCAAGACCACCCTCCAACCATTTAAATGGATGGATTTCCTTATCATTTGTCCTAGAAGAACATACGAGTTTGTACATACAATATAGCATCACCGAAAATAATTGTACCATATAATTCGTGTTTTCTCCTAGATATGTCCAAAGTTAAAAATTGGCCCAGATTTGATAGTCGGTTATTTAACGATCAAATAAACAAACAATCAAACATAGATGCAATTCCATATCGGATCTACCAAGCCTATATTAATTAATCTTTCATTAATTAAAACTCTTTCAATTATTTGATTTAAAATACCCTCACAAAGGATATTTTCACAAACCCCATAAACTACTTCCAAATACTTGGAAAAACATTCATATACTTATCTCACCAGTATAAGTATATTCACAACCCATTATATTTTCAATAATTATAAATTATATCCATATACTTATCACGACGGTATAAGTATATTTACAAAACTTAAAGAAGAATTCCCCTTTTCCAAATTCACATTTAAATAGGCCAAATCAAATATCATCTAATAACATTTCTTACTATAAGCCAAATCACTTATCCTTTGGTGTTAAGTATGGAAAGATTGTTTCCATACCACGATAATTAAGAAGGATTAATTGTCAAAAAAATCTCATTTCTTATATAAAATTCCTTTTTATAAGCACATTTCATATTTACAATTCCTTTTATAAATCTCCAAATTTATTTAATAACCTCTAAAATGATTTATAAAATCCCTTTTCTATTTATAAAACCCTATTATAAATCTTCCTTTATAACTCTTTTATAAAAGTCCGTTATAAAATATCATTTACCAAATATCATTTGAAAATCACCTTTAAAATAAATCCTTTTATTAAGTAAAATTCCTTTCATAAACAAATTATTATTTATAAATACCTTTATTTAATAAATTGAGTTCCTTTAAACATCATAGTTAAATAATTAATAAACCTTTAAACCTCATTAATAATTTACTAACTTACTTTTAAAACATCATTTATAAACACTTAACCTCAAGTTGATATATATATTTGAAGTTAATTTAAATCCATAACTTTATAACATTTGGGAAGAGGCTTAACGAATACAATGGTACTAAATCAAGTTACAATTTCATTCAATTTGACTTTTCAAGTCACATAACTGGTATTTACATAAGTAAGCATATATGTAAATAAAATCAATTAGAAATTACTAGATAATCCATCACTTATCCAATATTAATTATTCCACATATTAATTAACTGGCCTATGAGTAAATGTCCAAATTAATATAATAGCAGAACGAGGATTTATTTTGCTAAACAGATGTCATCAATAAGCTAGTCCATTGTATTATAGTAGAACAAGGATTTATCCTACTAAACAGATGTCATTAATAATCTATTCATATTTGTTGGCTACTTAATGACATAGACAAAGAGAATCCCTTGTTTAAACTCATTCACTTATAAAAAGAAAGTTTCCTTTAAACAAATCCGACCCTTGAAAAATAAGTGATTAAGAATTAAAAACCTTTATCAATTAATTAAAAATAAGTTAAACCTTTTATTTAATAATAATTAAATCTTAACTTAACTTAATTACTAATTAAGAAATAATTAAACCCTATCTAATTAATAATTAAAAGCTTAATTAATTAATAAATAATAAATAATTAAACCTTACTTAATAATAATCAATTAATAATTAATCCTTGACTTAATTAATTATTAATTAAAAATTAAACTTACTTAAATGACAATTTATTAATAATTAAAACATACTTAAATAATAATTAATGAATCAACTAACCTTTACTTAATTTAAAATTAATTACCTTTACTTAATGCATAATTAATTAATAATTTCTAAATACTTAACTAATTAATCTTTACTTAATAAATACTTAATTAACTAACTTAATACTTATATTGTGTTTGAAAACATTTTTCAAAGGTATACTTAAGTGGAAAGGTTTTTAATTTACAAAAAGTTGATCTTTTTACAAACTGCATCCATAGCTACTATCGCTATGGATACCATGACTTAAAGTTAGTTTTCTAAGTTAATATTTCAATCTTTAACTCTTAAAATTTACTTTCTTCATAAAGCATAGTAGGAAGGTTTGGAAAAATAAAATAAAGTTTGAATCTTTGAAAATTTTCTACTAAATTAAACTAGTAAACATGATTTAGTTCAAGGGATCTCAAGTCACTTTAGCAAGCCAAGATGCCAACTTTCTTAGCACATACAACACATGCATGATTATAACATCTACTGTAACGACCCGAAAACTTTAACGATTTAAATAACGTAGTTAAATAAATTTTTCATGGAAATAAACAATTAAATTTTAGCAACGGAAATTTGATATTTGGAATACGTCTATTTAAAACATAGCAAGTGGAAGATTTTTATCGGAAAATATGTAAGTTTGTTCAGTTGTGAAATTTCAATTAAAATCTGTTAAAAATTTGATGAAAATAAATTATTTTCGTAATCTAAACATTTTACATAAGAAAAATGTAGAACATTTTCTAAGCGAGACGTCATAATTCGTTTCACCAAATTTGGACTGCTCTAGCCCCGTTTATATTATTTTCGGCAGTTTAACAACATTTTTGGCAGAGAAAATGGAGTTTTGATTGGAAGGCTGTGTCGCTAGTATCTGTGTACCATCTTCTCGTCTCATCATGCCGATCTCTGCAGTATATTCATTTGCGTATTTCGGCGTCCAGTGCGCAGCGAAATCAGCAAAACGGTTATACGTATCGGTTCCCATTTTGAGTTTCTTGGGTGTTCTGTGTCCTTTCATTTGTCCACCAGGAGAAAACAAATAGCCACTAACCTTTAATATTTCCTGAAATTCAAGGCATGACTTTCACTATTCCTACTGTTCAATATATTTACTGGTTCGCTCATTCACTTTCAATCTCTTCCTCTCCTTCTTCATTTCATTCTGTCTAGCTTTATAAAAAAGAAAAAAATAAAGTTCGCATATATATTTGCCTATGAACCTGCTCATCCCTTCCCTCCAACGTCGAACCCATCCCTTCCAATGACCACCCTCCGCTTGCCGCCTTGTTCTGCCTTTCCGAACCCGACCACAGCATGTGCCTCACTTCCACCAAACCCGAACTCTCCGCTCAACTCCGGTCCTCCTCCCTCCCCCTGTGCCAGCGCCACCTGAACAAACCCCTTCCCATCTCCAAACGCCCAGCAACCAGCCCACCCCTCCACTCCATTGTCGAGTAGCCTGACCGCCTTCCTCCTTCGAGCACAGCTCGACTCTCCATCCCACAGCCCGCTCCATCTCCCCACCCTCTCCAACAGCCGCCTCTCCACTCAAACAGCCTCTCCCTCACCTTGCTCCACCCACCACCGAAACCCTCCACCATTCTCCCTCCGTCAAACTCGCACAGCCGCCTCTCCTCCTAGGTCAAACCAAACAACACCCTCTGAAGCAGCCACCACCTGCTGTCCCAAACAAATTGTGACCCGTCAGCCCTCCGCCTTGCTCCGCCCGCTGCCAACCCAGTTCCACAGCCCGCTTCGATCGCAGTCATCTCTTTTTCCGCTGTCCAGTTCTTAATATTCGCTGTCCCGGTCAGATGCCGCAGTAGTTTTCTAGCTTTACCGCTGTCCGGATCCGCATCCGAGTTGTCGTGTTCGTTGGTGGTTTGTCGCTTATCCATGTGCGCGTTTGTGTCTCTTTCTTCACTCTCGTTGTTTCTCTAGCCTCGAAAGGTGAGCGATCACTCACGATTGACATTCATAAGTTTAGTAAATTTATTACACATGAAATGACGAATGAAATATGTTGTTAAATTTGAATTGGTTATTGATTAAATTGTTAAATATGATTTGTTATTATTTGCATTTGTTCACCTATGTTAATTGATATATGATACCAATAACACATTTGTATATATATTATATTTATATTGTTAAAATGATACACGTTTGCCATTGATATGCTATGACATTTTATGTTATTATTTTATTGTTCTCACAATGCAAGTTTTCTGTTAGTTAGGAAATCACTATGGGTTGAAATAATACATACCCGAATAATCTTATAGATTAGGAAAAATCGTTATGGGTGAAATGATAAGCCCAAGCGATTTTACTGATTTTGAATTTTGGGATTGCGGGTTGAAATGATATATACCCGTAAAATTTAAATTATTGTGGATTGAAATGATAAATATCTGTATCACTTGACCATAGGATAGAAAACTATATACGGATACCGTTGGTCTATTTTTAAATGATTTCCAAAAATTTTGAAAAAAATATAAGTGTTTTAATAAATATTGATTTTTAAAATATAATATAAATTTTTTATTCTAATATGTATGTAAAATTCAGATTTTAAATTATGTGTTTGGAAATTTTAAAAATTATAAGTTAAGTTTTGAAAATTGTAAATTATAAGATTTTACTTATAACTTTATTATTTCTAAATATATAAAATAAGATATAATATAAAATAAATAAAATTTAATAAAATAAAATTTAATGAAGTAAAATTAATTTAATAAAATATAAAGAAAAGTGAACTTAACAAAATTTAATTTAATTAATATATATATATATATATAATGTGTTTAAATATTTATTTGAATTTATGTTAATATTATAAAAATTGATTTTGTAATAACTTTAATATATAAAAGTTGATTTGTAATTTAATTTGTTTAAGAATTGTATTTAAATAGGAATTGAT
Source organism: Allium fistulosum (assembly GCA_030737815.1). Taxonomy (NCBI): domain Eukaryota; kingdom Viridiplantae; phylum Streptophyta; class Magnoliopsida; order Asparagales; family Amaryllidaceae; genus Allium; species Allium fistulosum. The sequence goes on from CM060904.1 coordinate 1,288,555,208, forward strand.
TTGAACTTATTGGTTTTGAGATTTAAAAAGACATGATTTTATAACTTGATTTAATTAAAAGTGATTAAGTGAATATCTTTAGAATTAAATATAATTGAAGTTAGATTTTTAATTATTGAATTTTTTTTAAATTTTTTAAATTGAGATTTTATTTAAATGCTTATAAAAGTGATTTTATAAAATGACCATGGTGTGAAATAAGCGTTTGGTTGTTAATGAGACCGGGATCGGATATTGTCATACTCTCTGCCAATACCGAAAACCACTTTAACAACTGTGCACGTGGTGGAGAATCCAGAATGAAGTAGGATGGTTTGGCGAACGCTACTATATGAGGTATGAACGAAGCCCTGACCACCTCGGGTCAGCTTGATATGACTAAAATAGGAGCTATACCCCGGCCAAGTGAGGTCACTCCTCCGATCGAGCATGCTTCTTCAAAACCATATTTATTACTTTGTGATTTGATTGGGCGCACCTTTGATTATGGGAGTGTGTCTCGAGGTAGGCAGTAGTAGCTGTTATGCATTACCACTAGCTCGGTTCTGCAAAACGGTAGTATCCTTCCCTGGGCATTGCCTCGTGTGCCTTGTCATATGCCTTATCGAGCTCACTACGAGTTTGGTTTGTGTCGTACACTATGGAGTGCCCTCTGATAGCCCTCTAGTTTACAAGGAATTCCGGTACTGTATAGACTATGACATTTATATAAAATGTGTTAAGGGGGATATAGGTAACGCCTTAACGCTATTTTAATACTTTAATTTACTGTAGACATTATCTATGTAGCGTATTGTATTATGTATGTAGATAGTTTGACGAATCCTTAAAGAATGGAATCCCAAACATCCTTTAAGTTATATTGCATTTCACTTGGACATTTCACTTGAGTTTATTTACTTACATAAGAATGTTAAACCTGACTCGAGTGTTTTGTGTTTTGCTTTATGCTCGGGTCAGCCTGAGTATCACAGCATTTGAGACTCACCTTTGGAGCTTGGAGCTTTGCTTGGAGATCTATCTTTTATCTATTCAGCTTTCAGTTATTTCAGTTATTTCTAGTTATTTATGTTCAGACTTGTCATTTTCTTATATATTAGAGACTTCTTTGTATTTGGGATTTCTGTTGTATTTGCTTTAGACTCTGATGTTTTCTGTAGTAGCTTCATGAACCACCATTTAACTATTCTGCTACGTATTGTTGTATTACTCTATGTCTGTGATTCTGTGATTGATTTATTTATTGTATATGCTAAGTTTTGCCAAATATAAATAACAATCTGTTGTTTTGAGCAATTCAAGTCTGACATGTGTGGATTATTGTCGATTTGAATGGTTAGAAATGATGGGTCGTTACAAGTGGTATCGGAGCTTTGGTTTAGGCAAAACTTAGCTTATACAGTAAAAATTCATTAGAGATAGGGTAGTAATACCCTAGAATGAGTAGAATTAATCATAGAATCATCTTCGTTCGAGCTTGAAATTCTTTGTTAGGATTCACTTTGATTAGGATTTCTTTTGAATTTTGGAACTTTACCATTGTTCTAAATTCCATTCTTGTCTTTTATAGATGAGTAACCGTAGGAACGTTCGAGGTAGGGGTCGTGGAAATGCCCCCGCACCACTAGTTGTTGCACCCGTTCCACCAGCTCAGCCAGTTAGGTTCACCACTCTTTGTAAGGAGTGCTCTAAGCTTGGAGGTACCAAGTTCATTGGAGCAGAGAGTATTATTGAGGCTCAGTAGTGGCTGAAGAGTTTAGAGAGGATTTTCACCGGAATTGATATCACCGATGCTCAGATGCGTCAGTTAGCTACTTGGCAGTTGCAAGAGTCCGCTAGGATTAGTGGGAGTATGTTACCGCTCAGACTATCGTGGCGAATATCTCTTGGTAGCAGTTTAGGTGAGATCTTTAGTTGTCCTTTTGCTAGGTTATCTCTTTGGACTTTATCTTCATCTTGGATCCATATTTTCAGGGATGCTTTTGTGGCTTAGTGGATGCCCGAAGCTGGGAAGTCTCAGTTATATAGGGCATTTATGGACCTTGAGCAAGGGGATATGACTTTTGTAGAGTACGAGAGAAAGTTTAATGAGTTATCTAAGTTTGGGCCCAGCTTGATCGACACCCCGCTCAAGAAGAATGAGAAGTTTATCCATGGTGCTTGCTCGGAGTATTATGATCGTCTGATTAGTCATGTTCACGGTACCTTCAATTCTCTTATGGATATGGCCACTAGATTTGAGAACCCTAATTCCAAAGGAAAGTAGGCCGTGTCAGGATCTCAGGGAAATTCCAGCAGTTCGAAGAAAAGAAAGCCCAACTTTCATCAGCATAAGAAGAAATGGAAGAATTCTCAGGGTATTGGATATTCTTCTCAAAGGCAACCACTTGACTTATCTTCCATCACTTGTTTCAAGTGCAACCAGCAGGGTCATTATGCCAACAGCTGTCCATCTCCTACCGGAACCGCCATTCCTCCAGCCCAGACGACCATAAACAACCTTCACCACATTTGTTTGCAGCCTGGCCACTTCAAGAAGGATTGTCCCACTCAGCAGAAAGGCAAGACATTTGGTGTCTTTGTCGTGACCTCTTCCACTCCTCCATCTGCCAATGATACCCAAGGTACTCTTCAGGGCACCTTTTCTTTGTATGATTTTTCTATTCCTGTTCTTTTTGATACTGGAGCATCCCATAGCTTTATTTCTGTTGATCTTTGTAATAAATTTGAGCACATCTTGCAACCTCAATTGGAAACTTCATCCTTATGTGTGACTAAACCCATTGGCGGTCCCGCCAACCTTAATATGATTTGTAAAGGGGTGAAACTCCTTTATAACAGGCGTCAATTCACCAAAGATTTCTATGTTCTTGGTTTTGATGCATTTGATATCTTTCTTGGTGGTGATTGGTTAAAGAGATATGATGCAGTTATTTCTTGCAAAGCCCGAACCGTTTCTTTAGTAGATGACCAGGGTACTTCTCTTGTGATCGAATGTCGAATGCCTCAGGATTATGCAGGCAGTATTATCTTTTCGCTTGATTCTCAGCCTAGTGACCTTGACTCCACCCCGATAGTCGGAGATTATCCTGATGTTTTTGGTGAAGTAACTTCTCTATCTCCCAAGTGGGAAATTTAATTCCGCATCGATCTTATTCCTGGAGCACGACCTATTGTTCTTCCTCCCAAATGGATGGCACCTAGAGAGGAAGTCGAGTTAAGGAAGCAGATTGAAGACCTGTTCTCCAAGGGTTTGATTAGGCAGATTTTTTCAAAATGGGGAGCAGCTGTGGTTTTTGTCACCAAATCTAATGGTTCTTTGAGTATGTGTGTTGATTATAGAGAGCTGAACAAGTTTACTCTTAGGAACAAATATCCTATGCCTCGTATCAATAATATGTTCGATCAGCTCTACAGAGCTAAAGTATTCTCTCAGCTTGATCTTGCTACCGGTTTTCACCAGCTTCATGTAGCTGAGGAGAGCATTCCCAAGATAGCTTTTCGATTGGAGAATGGTTTCTATGAATGGTTAGTCATGCCCTTTGAATTAACCAATGCTCCTGCCTTCTTCAGTGATCTCATGAATCGCGTTTTCCGCGATTTTCTCAACGAGCTTGTCCTGGTTTTTGTTGATGATATTATCGTCTTTTCTAAGTCAGAAAAGGAGCATGAGTCTCATTTGAACTATGTTCTCCAAACTCTTGGGAGACATAAGTTGAAAGCCAAATTTTCTAAATGCCATTTCTGTAGGGATGCAGTACGATTTCTTGGGCACATTGTTTCTGAAAATGGAGTCTCGGTTGACCCGGTTAAGGTCCCCGCGATTAATGTAAGTCTATCCACCTTTCCTCTTTTGTAATTTAATTATCTTATCTTCCTTTGAGCTCATTCACCTTATTCTATTTCTAGGATTGGGAGACACCTAAAACTCCTTCTGATATTCATAGCTTTTTGGGCCTGGCCGGTTATTATCGGAGATTCATTGAGAATTTTGCCCTCATAGCTGCACCTCTTACTGCTTTGACCCGTAAGAATGCTATGTTTGTTTGGAGTGATAAGTGTGAAGCGGCATTTATTAGTTGAAGCAAAAAGCTTACTTCTGCTCCTGTTCTCACCGTTACAAATGGGAGTGAAGTATTATCTGTTTATACCGATGCTAGTCGAGATGGTTTGGGTGCTGTCTTGATGCAATATGGGAAGGACATTGCTTATGCCAGTCGTCAGTAGAAGCCCCACGAAGCCAACTATGCCACTCATGATTTGGAATTACTTGCTGTTGTGTTTGCTTTGAAGTTATGGAGGCACCATCTTTTAGGAACCAAGTTTGGGCTCTTTACGGATCATCAGTCTCTTAAGTATATTTTCACCCAAAAGGATTTGTACCAAAGGCAGGTTAGATGGCTTAAGTTCTTAGCATCTTATGACCTCGACATCAACTACACCCCGGGGAAAGCCAATATTATGGCCGATTCCTTAAGTCATAAGAGAGCCATGTTATGTCAGATTGTAGCTTCTTCGTCTCTTATGGATCGTATCGCGGCCAAGTAGGATGAAGATCGACGCTTAAGCTCATGAAGGAGAATATTCGAAATAGGGAAGTTGATAACCAGAGTGAGTTAGGAGCACAAATTGATCAAAATGGAGTTCTGAGGATTAATAGCCGAATTTGTGTTCCGAATGTCGACGGATTAAGGCACGAGGTTCTTAGGGAGAATCATCAGTCCGGACACTCTATCCATCCAGGTGTCACAAAGATGTTTCAGAATATGAAGAGGCTGTATTGGTGGAGTGGTATGAAGCGGGATATCTCTATTTATGTTAGTAGATGTGCCACTTGTCAACAGGTTAAGGTTGACCACCAGAAGATCGCTGGATTGTTGCAACCCCTTGAGTTTCCCATTTGGAAGTGGGATCAGGTTTCTATGGACTTTATCGATGGATTACCGAGGACTAGAAGGGGTAATGAGAGTATATGGGTAGTTGTCGATCGATTGACCAAATCCTCGCATTTTATTCCAATCAAGTCAAATCGAACCTCTTCGAGCTTAGCTGAGGTTTATGTGAGAGAGATTGTTAGACTTCATGGTGTTTCATCTAGCATTGTTTGCAATCATGATCCTATCTTTACCAGCGTTTTGGAAAATTTTCCAGGAAGCTTTGGGTACCTGTATGAACCTTAGTAATTCTTACCATCCCTAGACTAATGGTCAGACGGAAAGGGTGAATCAGATTCTAGAAGATCTTCTTCGTGCCTGCGTTCTTGATTATGGAGGATCTTCGGAAGATCATCTCCATCTCGTTGAATTCACTTATAATTACAGCTATCGGGTATAACTTTAATTTAAATTTAAATCATCTTAAGCTCAAATCAATTTAATCCCATTCCTTTGAATTCAGGCAAGTATCGAGATGTCTCTGTTTGCCGCTCTTTACGGACAATCTTGCAAATCTCCATCTTGCTGGATTGAATCTGGTGATCATTTAGTTCTTGGGCCTGATATGATTCTGGAAGCATCTAAGAAGGTTGAGGAGATTATGAGGAAGATGAGAATTGCTCAGGATAGACAGAAGAAGTATGCTGATAGGTGGAGAAGGGATTTGGAATTTTTAGTAGGTGATCAAGACTTTCTCAAGATCTCGCCACTGAAGAATGTGGTTCATTTTGGATGGAAAAAGAAGCTTGCTCCTAGATTCATTGGTCCTTTCCACATCTTGGAAAGGGTTGGTCCTTTAGCTTATAGAGTGGATAGAAGCTATCGGGTGTGCATAACGTCTTTCACGTATCTCACTTCGCAAATATCTTCATGGTCCATCTTTGATTGTTCAGCCTGCTTTATTAGAGAATTTGGATGTCGAGCTAAATCTCACTATCGAGAAGAAGCTACTTCGTATTGTCGATAGAGGTACGAAGCTGCTTAGGAGGAAATCTGTCAGTCTGGTCAAAGTACAATGGAGTACAGATGATCGGGATTGCACCTGGGAAACTGAGGAGTCCATGCGTGCTTCGAATCCTGAATTGTTTGTCTCAGGTACCATTCGTTGAATATATCTTATCTTTCTATTTGTTCTATTCTCCTATCTCGTTCCTTTTCGGGGACGAAAAGTTTTGAATGGGGGAGAGTGTAACGACCCTAAAATTTTAACAATTTAAATAACGTAGTTAACTAAATTTTTCATGTAAATAAAAAATTAAATTTTAGCAACAAAAATTTGATATTTGAAATACGTCTATTTAAAACATAGCAAGTGGAAGATTTTTATCGGAAAATATTTAAGTTTTTTTAGTTGTGAAATTTCAATTTAAAATTAGTTAAAACTTTGATGAAAATAAATTAATTTTGTAATCTAAATACTTTACATAAGAAAAATGTAGACCATTTCCTGAGTGAGACGTCATAATTTGTTTCGCCAAATTTGGAATGGTTTAGCTCCGTTTATATTATTTTCGGCAGTTTAGCAGCATTTTTGGTAGTGAAAATGGAGTTTTGATAGGAAGGCCATGTCGCTAGTATCTATGTACCATCTTGTTCGTCTCATTGCGCTGGTCTCTACAGTATATTCATTTGTGTATTTTGGCGTCCGGTATGTGGCGAAATCAGCAAAACGGTTAGCCGTTCCCATTTTGAGTCTCTTGGGTGTTCTGTGTCCTTTCATTTGTCCACCGGGAGAAAACAAATAGCCACTAACCTTTAATATTTCCTGAAATTCAAGGCATGACTTTCACTATTCCCACTGTTCAATATATTTACTGGTTCGCTAATTCACTTTCAGTCTCTTCCCCTCCTTTCTTCATTTCATTCTGTCTAGCTTTATAAAAAAGAAAAAAAATAAAGTTCGCATATATATTTGCCTGTGAACCTGCTCGTCCCTTCCCTCCAACGTCGAACCCATCCCTTCCAGTGACCACCCTCCACTTGCCGCCTTGATATGCCTTTCCGAACCCAACCACAGCACGTGCCTCACTTCCACCAAACCCGAACTCTCCACTCAGCTCCGGTCCTCCTCCCTTCCATGTGCCAGCGCCACCCGAACAAACCCCTTCCCATCTCCAAACGACCAGCAACCAGCCCACCCCTCCATTGCCGAGCAGCCTGACCGCCTTACGCCTCCGAGCATAGCCCGACTCTCCATCCCACAGCCCGCTCCATCTCCCCACCCTCTCCAACAGCCGCCTCTCCACTCGAACAACCTCTCCCTCACCTTGCTCCACCCACCACCGAAACCCTCCACCACTCTCCCTCCGCCGAACTCGCACAGCCGCCTATCCTCCCTGGCCGAACCAAACAATACCCTCCGAGGCTGCCACCACCTGATTTCCCAGCCAAACCGTGACCAGTCATCCCTTTGCCTTGCTCCGCTCGCTGCCAACCAAGTTCCACATCCCGCTTCGGTCGCAGTCATCTCTTTTTTCGTTGTCCAGTCTACAATATTCGTTGTCCCGGTCAGATGCCGCAGCAGTTTTCTAGCTTTTCCGCTGTCCGGATCCACATCCGAGTTGTCGTGTCCGTTGGTGGTTTGTCGCTTATCCGTGTGTGTGTTTGTGTCTCTTTCTTCGTTCTCGTTGTATCTCTAGCCTCGAAAGTTGAGCGATCACTCACGATTGACATTCATATGTTTAGTAAATTTATTACACATTAAATGATGATTGAAATATGTTGTTAAATTTGAATTGGTTAGTGATTAAATTGTTAAATATAATTTGTTATTATTTGCATTTGTTCACCAATGTTAATTGTCATATGACACTAATAACACATTTGTATATATATTATATTTAAATTGTTAATTATGATACACGTTTTCCATTGATATGTTATGACATTTTATGTTATTATTCTATTGTTCTCACAATGCAAGTTCCCTGTTAGTTAGGAAATCACTATGGGTTGAAATGATACATACCCGATATAGATTAGGGAAAATCGTTATGGGTTGAAATGATAAACCCAAGCGATTTTACTGATTTTGAGTTTTGGGATTGCGGGTTGAAATGATATATACCCGTAAAATTTAAATTATTGTGGATTGAAATGATAAATATCCGTATCACTTGACCATAGGATAGAAAATTATATATGGACACCATTGGTCCATTTTTAAATGATTTCCAAAATTTTGAAAAAAAATATATATTTTAATAAATATTTATTTTCAAAATATAATATAAAAAATTTATTCTAATATGTATGTAAAATTTAGATTTTAAATCATATGTTTGGAAATTTTAAAAATTATAAGTTAAGTTTTGAAAAATGTAAATTATAAGATTTTACTTATAACTTTATTATTTCTAAATATATAAACTAAGATTTAATATAAAATAAATAAAATTTAATAAAATAAAATTTAATGATATAAAATTAATTTAATAAAATATAAAGAAAACTGAACTTAACAAAATTTAATTTAATTAATATATATAATATGTTTAAATATTTATTTGAATTTATGTTAATATTATAAAAATAGATTTTGTAATAACTTTAATATATAAAAGTTGGAAAGATAAATTAAAGTTGATTTGTAATTTAATTTGTTTAAGAATTGTATTTAAATAGGAATTGATTTGAACTTATTGGTTTTGAGATTTTAAAAGACATGATTTTATAACTTGATTTAATTAAAAGTGATTAAGTGAATATTTTCAAAATTAAATATAATTGAAGTTAGATATTTAATTATTGATTTTTTTAAAATTTTTGTAATTTGAGATTTTATTTAAATGCTTATAAAAGTGATTTTATAAAATGACCACGGTGTGAAATAAGCGTTTGGTTGTTAAAGAGACAGGGATCGGATATTGTCATACTCCCTGCCAATACCGAAAACCACTTTAACAACTGTGCACGTGGTGGAGAATCCAGAACGTAGTAGGATGGTTTGGCGAACACTACTATATGAGGTATGAACGCAGCCCTGACCCACTCGGGTCAGCTTGATATGACTAAAACAGGAGCTATACATAGGCCAAGTGAGGTAGCTCCTCCAATCGAGCATGCTTCTTTGAAACAATATCTATTACTTTGTGATTTGATTGGGTGACCTTTGATTATGGGAGTGTGTCTCGAGGTGGGCGGTAGTAGCTGCTATGCGTTACCACTAGCCCGGTTCTGCAAAACGATAGTATCCTACCTATGGAATTGCCTCGCGTGCTTTGTCATATGCCTTATCGAGCCCACTACGCGTTTGGTTTGTGTTATACACTATGGAGTTCCCTTTGATAGCCCTCTAGTTTACGGACGAATTACGTTACTGTATAGACTCCGGCATTTATATAAAATGTGTTAAGGGGGATATGGGTAACGCCTTAACGCTATTTTAATACTTTACTTTACTGTAGACATTACGTATGTCGCGTATTGTATTATGTATGTAGATAGTTTGACGGACCCTTAAAGGATGGAATCCCAAACATTCTTTAAGTTATATTGCATTCCACTTGGACATTTCACTTGAGTTGATTTACTTATATAAGAATGTTAATCCTGACTCGAGTGTTTTGTGTTTTTCTTTATGCTCGGGTCTACCTGAGTATCACAGCATTTGAGACTCACCTTTGGAGCTTGGAGCTTTACATAGGGATCTATCTTTTATCTATTCAACTTTCAGTTATTTCCAGTTATTTATGTTCAGAATTTTCATTTGCTTATGTATTAGAGACTTCTTTGTATTTAGGATTTCTGTTTTATTTGCTTTAGACTCTAATGTTTTCTATAGTAGCTTCATGAACTACCATTTATCTATTCTGCTGCGTACTATTGTATTACTTTGTGTCTGTGATTGATTTATTTACTGTATATGTTAAGTTTTGCCAAATATAAATAACATCTATTGTTTTGAGCAATTCAAGTCTGACATGTGTGGATTATTGTCGATTTGAATGGTTCGAAATGACAGGTCGTTACATCTATTTAAATGCCATAATAACAACAATAAGCAAGATCACATTTTTCAACCATTCACAACATTTAGACTTCATTTTCAAGTCTAATACAAAATCAAATACAAGCACATACAAGCACATATATGATCATACAAATCAACATCAACTTTCACCCAACATCCAACAAATTAAGCAACAATATAAAGTTTAAAACTTTCTTAATGGTTTGAGTGTTACTCACCAAAGGCGCATTAAAGCAAACCAAACTATCACTAGAACTTGAAATGGCCTTAGATCTTGGATCCTTCATTGTAAAAACATGATTTTCGCCTAGAGAAGTGGAAATTATGTTCGGCCTAGGGGTGTAGGTGGCTTAGTTTTGGGTGTTAAGTGGATTTTAGGTTAGATTTTGGCTAAGTGGAGGTATAAGAAGAGAAAGGAGAGTGTTTATATGGATTTTTATAAATGAAAAGAGTGGAAAGGAATGATTTTTAAGCTTTTAAAAAAAATGTGGAAGCTATTAAAGAATTTTAAAAACTTAGCAAAGAAGAAGAATTTTTGAAAAGTGAAATGAAATGAGAAGTGGGGGAGAAAATTTTGAAATTGGTTTTATAAAAAATGAAATAAGCGAATTACCTAAAATCCATTAAGTACATACCCTCCATCCATTTAGTGCCACATCATCAATCTCCCCTTTCCTTATTGCACACGCATGAAGCACAATCCCCCCTTTTACCCAACATGTCTGTTACTTACATGTACCATGATGTTAAGTTTTATTGTGACTTTTTACTATTCTTATTTTTGAATTAACTTTTTTAGAAAATAGTCACATCTTCTTTATATTATCTTAAGTAAACAGATCTCAACCATTTTACATCCTTAACCATGCATATATGTATATGTAAGTGTTTATGTGCACAAGGTTGTTCACAACGTTTCAAACAACTTTTAGATGATGAAAAATTGAAAATTCGAAAAATGATTTCCAATCACATTTTAAATTTTCCTTTGAACTTATTATTTTTGTAAATTGAATTTTAAAATAACTTTTCTATCATTAGTTATTAATTGAAAGAGGGTTATTTTAATTATTAAAACCATAAATTTGAATATTTAAATTAACTAAATATTCACAAGCCAAAGCGATAAAATTCCAGTTCATTACAGAAGTGAATGTTGAGTACAGGTTTGAGAGATAATAATACCCCAACTTGAACGATATCATTTCAAACCATTGAAAAGTACTGGTTTGAAATCGAAGACTAGTCATAAGTTTATGGAGTTGGTTTTCCAATTGTTTTAAAAACACTTTTTTTTATGCACGAGATTTCTTTGTCGGTGCCATTAAGTAATATAAAACAAATATGATAAGTAGTGCTAATATATTGGCACATTTATGGAAAGTAATTCATCTTAGATTTTGAACTAAATTGATGAGTAGACTTTCCCCTATTTGTGAGATCTATAATCGGAGAGTCTAGGGAAGGCTAGGAGCAACCGACACCTTAACTTACCTGACTTCGATTCTGGGCGAGGGATAGAGAAGTCGAAATGTTGAAAACGTGATAAGTATAAGAGGGTTAATTTTTATAAATAGGTCATGATTAATTAAGTATATGGAAGGTACTTCATCTTATATCGACTCTAAATTTCGAGGTATGGAAGCCCGTTTCTATCTATGAGAGTTTAAGAATGTACATTGAGGCAAGGGTAGTTCTCTAACTTGTCCGACTTCATTGTTAATCAAAGGATAACACGGGATTGAAATCGAAAATTGGTGATAAGTATACGATATTCGATTTCTCATATGCAAACTACATACTTACACCAGATAGTGGTTTTTCCACTATCAATAACTTGATCTATTTTGACTTGGGAAGTATATGAAAGCTTCACGATTTCATACGATTAGAGATTCCCTTAGGAGGACTATCTAGGAAGGGGTAGGCCAAATCTGTGTTGGCGAGGGTCCATGTGAGGCCCTCGGTACATTTTCTAGAGTTGTACTGTTACAGGAGGTACCTCGGTGCCTTGTCATCATATGGAATCCATTTTCTAATACGTGCCTTTACAGACTTAGTTGTATACTATATATGCTGGAATGTAATTAATCTAACCATTTCGGTTATATTAAATTTTTTTTTAAACCCTAGACATTATTATAATATCTTTGGATTTTCATATAAAATGGTTTGGTTATCGTAAGGTAAAAACTTGTCTGGGTTTATGTGTGACGTGCTCTTACGAGATATCTTTATTTTTTACCATATGATTTGAGTTTCTCATGCTGGTTTACCAGACCGATCCAAGTGTTGTTTTCTGATAATACTCGTGTCAGACCCAAGTATTTTTCCCGAGTTATCTATGGACGCTTTGGTGCTTCAGAGGATAAGCTAGATGACTCCAAGATTTGAAGAATTTTATTTTCCGCTATATTTCTTGTTTTGTATTTATCAGCATTTGTATGGACAAACTGTTATAACTATCCAAGCCGATGATAGTTTAGTTTACTTTGATTGTTGTATGTACAATAAAGTTTTTTTGTAAAGATCATTTGGATATTATATATTAATCTTCACGATGTGAGATTCTATTCTGTCTTTTCTTTCTTTCACCCCAACAATCTGTCTTTTTGGCACTCAGATGCTCGGCAAATGAATACCATGGATGTATTAATATCGACTTTTGAGGGTCGATAAGGTGGGTTATTACATTTGGTATCAGAGCTAATGGTTAAGCGAGAACCTTGGCATTGGTCGGGTAAACTTATTAGAGATAGGATAAGTGACATCCTAGAATGATCTTTAGTGTTATATATGAGAGCGCGTATTTGTTAGTGCTATAAAAATGTTTCATGTTGTTTTGAAATTGGTTAATGAAATAATTCTACCTCGATTTTATATTTCTATAAAATATTTTATATTTTTTTAAAAGAATACTTTTCAAAAATAGATATAGTTATTTTTGTTGTAATTGTTTATTAGGAATGATGATATTTATTTATCATCTTTTGTGTAACAACCCAGAATTTCAGTCATTTCAATTTGGAATATTTAATTGATTTTAAATATTAAAAAGTTAAATTTATAAGTTGAGTAACTTGAATAGCGATTTATTGGGTAACTAAATTATTGAATTTAATATTTAGAATTGTTTAAATAATTAAATCCTGGATTTAACTTGAATAAAAATAATTTCCACAGTTGATTTAAATTCTATTTTTCGTAAAAGTGATAAATTTTTAATTTTTAATTTCTTTTCATGGTAGCTCATGGCTCCATCCCCATCCCCATCCCCACACCCTCTCCCATCACCTTACCATCTATTGTCCCTCTTACCATCCCTCCCCCCTTGCTACTATAGTGTCAGTCTCTCTTCTCTTCTCTACCATCCTGTCCCCTCCTCCTTCTGGTCTGCCACCACCTCCCCTCGCACCTGATCCATTTCCCCCACTTGTTCAGTCTTCTCCAAACCTTCTTTCCACTTCTCTCCCCTCTTATTCTCCTCTTTCAAACTGATCATCACTCTTTTCTTCTAAACCACGAAATGCTGGTCATTACGCACCTGTCCACTTTGATATTGATTACATAGACAAACCACTAACTCCCCCCTCTATGGTTGTGGATGAAGGAGTCAAAGCCTGGTCAGAGTTTCTGGTAGGGTTTTTTCTTGATGGAACTGTTAATTATATGGCTGTCAAAGCCCATATAAACTAGATGTGGAAATTAAAGGGGTCTTATGAGATGTTGTCAGATAAACAAAACTTTTATTTCAAATTTTCTTCACCTAAAGATAAACTATATGTCTTCCATAAAGATCCTTGTTTCATCAGAGGCCACATGTTCATAGTTTCAGCATGCAATCCGAGCTTCAGCTAAGCCCAATCTATAGTTAGAAGTGTGCCAGTGTGGGCGCATTTTTATAGGATTCCATTGATGACATGGACTCTTCTTGGTATAAATTGGTTGGCGTGTCACTTGGGGAAATTAGTTTGTTTTGACGAAAATACCAAAAAAATGAAAAGTTTTGAATATACAAAATGTTTGATAGAGGTTAGGCTTGACAAGGAACTGCTTAGTTCAATTGCTGTAGGTGATGGTGATTGTCCTGATGTAATAGTTGAGTATTCTTGGACTCCTCTAATTTGCATTAATTGCAAGATTTTTGGTCACTCCACTAAGCAGTGTGAGGCAATGATTCATGGCAGAGATGAGGCTTAAGTGAAAAATTTAGAAGGAAAAAACTACGATGATGGTAATACTTTGAAATCAGATGATAACTCTGTTGAGAAAGCAAAAGATAAAAAAAATTTGTTAGAAGAAAAGAAAAGTGTCAAGAAAATTTGGAAGAAATTAAATCCTTCAAGTCCCACTGTAAAAACAAAAGATACTGTTACTGGAATGGCAAATAATTATGATGATGATATGAACACAGCTTTGGGAGAGGCAGTTGTGGAAAGTTTTAAAAATTCCAGTGGAATTTCTAATTTCCACATGGTAGTAGGTAACAGTGCTGTTGTGAATACACAAACTGGTGGTAGTGTTGTTGATATCCCCGAAGAAACTGATGAAATTCCTCCAAGTAATCCCAGTGTTGTTGACTCTCTGAACAAAGAAGGCAGTGATGAAGTGTTAACAACAGCAGTGTCTCCTGAACATAATGCAAAGACTAATGATAAAAATGCTCGAGTATTCTCTTGTTTTGACTCGGAGTAAGGACCCAGTATCACTTCCTTCATCTTCTACTACTTCACCAGTGCCTATCCCCTTTGTACACTTCACTATTCCAATTGAGTCTCCTTGCTTACCTCACCACACAATCTGACATGTCCTGATCCAGAAGTACCTATCACTTCAAATCCCTTTGATCCTCTATTACTTATAGGGGAAAATGACAATAATCCTTTAAATGCAACTGAAAATTCAACTCACTCCCAAAAAATCCACCTCTTCAGACACTCTCATGCACAAACATGCACTAGGACATGCACAATCCTCCCCTTGCCTCTTTTTCATCTATTTATCTCAATTCTCTTCCTCTAAATCCAGTTCTTCTTGTCACTCTAGCTTCTGGTCTCTCCTCTACTCCTCCCCTATTATACTCTGAAGTGGCCCTCCCCTCAAAAGACTACCCGAACATCCCTAAACCTCCTCTGGTCTTGACGCAGCGGATTAATCAAAACGGATTCAATCGATGAAAGTAGCAATCTGTGGATTGATGAATACTGCGATGCCTGAATTCGTTGATCCGAAGATACCGAATTCTAGCTATCTCTGACTCGTTGATCCGAAGATACCGGGAAAGAGATCTACGATTCTTCAACGTTGATCTTGCGCACAAGATACCGTGAATCGGCTTCAACAAACGAAGATTCGAGCGCACTCGAATAACGTAAGTGGAGATAGAAGACTTCACTCGACTACCAATTAGAAGAAAGCACAAAGCAATCAAAATGTAAATTTTATTCAAAAGTCAACAACCCTTACAAATGTCACAACTCGCCTATTTATAGGCTTACAACACCACAGCACTTTACAGAGTACAACACGTTACAAACAGTTACCACATAACTCGACTTACCATAAGAAACACAAAACAAACGACCTAAAAGACAACGCATGTGATAATTACGCGCCCTAAAATTAACTCGGCAGTGACTCAAAATTAGGTCGGCAACGACTTATGGATAACTCGGCAACGAGCTTCGCGATCTAAAGATAACTCGGCAACGACCTATTTTCTTCTTCGCGACTTAAAGATAACTCGGCAACGACTCAACCGAAGGTTGTAAAGCACTTTCGCGACTTACTGGAGCTTCATGAGTCATTCGCGAATCAAAATTATCTCGCGCGCGCATATGGAGAAGACAGGGAGGGGATTAGGTCGTAATGGAATTGGAGTTAGGTCGGAGCATCTGGATTTCATTTGCGATGTTAGGTCGTAGGTCGAGGCTTTTGATGTTAGGTCGTAAGTCGTGATGGAGGCTGGTTCGTGGAAATTAGGTCGTGGAGTTGGGAACATTTTAGGTCGGAATTTGCTAAGTCGTGGTGATGTTAGGTCGGAGCCCTTAGGTCGTAGGTCGCGGGAAAAGTTAGGTCGTGATGTCAAGTTAGGTCGTGGAAGTATTGGCGATGCGGGGTTAGGTCGCGGAAGTGTTGGTGATAAGTCAGTGAGAAGAATAAGTCGCTTGTCTTCCTCGCGTTCATCTGCGGTATGTGCTGCATCATCCTTCCCAGCCTGATAAAAATTCGTCCTCGAATTTGAAAGTTCTTCCCCATTGGATGGTTCATTTCCATAATAAGGTATAAGATGTTTAACGTTGAAAACGTCAGCGGTATGAATATGATCTGGCAACTTCAATCGATATGCATTATCATTGATTTTCTTCAAGATTTCGACTGGACCAATCTTTCGAGCCTTCAACTTGTTGTACGTTCCAACTGGAAAACGATCTTTCGTCAATACCGCGTAAACAAAATCACCCTCTTTGAAAACAACACTTCTTCGTTTCTTATCCGCCATTTGTTTATACCTCTCATTTGTCTTCTCTAATCGTTCCTGAACGATTCTATGGCAATCTGTCAACCCATCAACAAAATCAGCAGCCCGCTTAACTGTCCCCTTCGGTTGTGTAACCATCATCAAATCTAACGGCCCCTTTGGCAAACTTGAATATACGACCTGGAATGGACTGAACCCAGTACTTCGATTCACCGCATGATTATGAGCAAACTCTGCCTGACACAACTTTAAGTCCCAACTCTTCAAATTGTCCTGCACAAGACATCGCAACAAATTTCCCAACGATCTATTCACAACTTCAGTTTGTCCATCTGTCTGAGGATGATATGCACTACTAAATTTCAACTTCGTTCCCACCATCTTCCATAGACTCAACCAAAAGTGACTCAGAAATCGAGTATCTCGGTCAGAAACAATAGATTCGGGTAAACCATGTAAACGATATATTTCTTTAAAGAATAACCGTGCCACTCGAACTGCATCCGCTGTCTTCTTACAGGCTATAAAATGTGCCATCTTCGAAAACCTGTCCACCACAACAAATATAGAATCATTTCCCCTCTGAGTTCTCGGCAATCCCAACACGAAATCCATACTGATATCAACCCATGGTTTGATAGGCACGGGTAACGGCATATATAACTCCGCATTCGTCGCTGTTCCTTTCGAAACCTGACAAATATGACACCTCTCCACAAATCTTTCTACCTCTTTCCTCATTGACGGCCAAAAATAAGATTGAGAAATTAACTGCAACGTACGATCTCTACCCACATGGCCTTCTTCATGTAGTTCTTTAACAATCTTCATTCTCAAGCTACATTCTGGGATGCACAAACGATTTCCTTTAAACAGAAAACCATCCACCAACACAAATTCATCAGTACTTCCTTCCTTTACTTTTTTAACAAATTTCACAAAGTAAGGATCTTCTTCAATCAATTCTGGCAATAATTCAAAACCTGTCACTTCAACTTTCATTGTCGTCAACAAATGACTCCTCCTGCTCAAAGCATCAGCCACACGATTGGTTACCCCTGACTTGTGCTTAACGACAAAAGTAAACTGCTGCAAATAAGCAATCCACGATGCATGTCTTACTGAAATCTTGTCTTGTCCTTGTAAATGTTTCAACGCCTCGTGATCAGTGTATAAAACAAATTCTTTCTGGAATAAGTAATGTCGCCAGTGCTTCACCCCTTGAACAACAGCATAAAATTCCACATCATAGGTACTGTATCTCATCTTTGCTCCTGACAACTTCTCGCTGAAATATGCAATAGGACGCCCATTCTGACTCAACACCCCTCCAATTCCAACCTTTGACGCATCAGTATGCAGTTCAAACAATAACTGAAAATCTGGTAATACAAGAATTGGTGCAGATGTCAGCAACTTCTTGATCTTCCCAAAAGCAATCCCAGCTTCCTCCGTCCAAGAAAATTGTTTCCCCTTCATGCAATCAGTCACCGGTGCCATCACGCTACTGAAGTGTGGAATGAATCTTCGGTAGAATGACGCTAGCCCATGAAAACTTCTCACTTCTGTAATTGTCTTCGGCTGTGGCCAATTCCTGACTGCTTAAACTTTATTTTGATCTACCTGGATGCCCTTCTCCGAAACAATATACCCCAAGAACAAAACACTATGCGTCATGAACACGCATTTCTTTGTCGCAGCATAAAATTGTTCCTCTCGTAAAATAATTAACACTTCCTTCAGATGTTGAACATGCTCTTCCAGACTCCTACTATAAATCAAAATATCGTCAAAGTACACCACCACAAATTTCCCAATGAAAGGTCTAAAAATTTGATTCATCACTCGCATGAACGTACTTGGTGCATTCGAAAGACCGAACGGCATCACCAGCCATTCATACAACCCCTCTCTCGTCTTGAAGGCTGTCTTCCATTCGTCTCCAAGTCTAATCCGAATTTGATGATATCCGCTTTTCAAATCAATTTTCGAAAAGATAGTAGCCCCACTCAACTGATCCAACAAGTCATCCAACCTTGGCATTGGAAATCTGTATCGTACAGTGATTTTATTCAATGCTCGACTGTCCGTGCACATCCTCCACGTCCCATCTTTCTTCGGTACCAACAAAGCTGGCACAGCACATGGATTCAAACTTTCCTGTACACGTCCCTGCTCAAGCAATTCTTCCACCTGCCTCCTTAATTCTTCATGCTCCTTCGGACTCATTCGGTAATGCGGTCTATGTGGCAATACTGCTCCTGGAACAAGATCAATTTGATGTTGAATGTCTCTCAGCGGCGGTAACTCTTTAGGCAACTCGTCTGGAAATACATCCTCAAATTCTTTCAATACTGACTTCGCTTCTTCTGGGATTTCAACCTCTTCACTGCTCTCACGCCCAATCAACAAGAACACTTCTGGTTCCTCCTCGATCTCCTTAACAAACTCCTTCAAAGATAACAACGTTTTCAGTTCTTCAATCTCCTCCAGTTTGTTTTCTTCTTGTTGGCGTTTCTTCGGAACCAGAGTAATCTTTGTACCTTCGAACATGAAACTGTAACTGTTGGTCCGTCCGTCATGCTGCACAGCTCGATCATACTGCCACGGTCTCCCCAGCAACAAATGACAAACGTCCATATCTACGACATCACACCAGATTTCATCTTTGTATTTCTTCCCAATTGAAAACTTCACACAAGCTCTACGTCCAACTTTCACTTCACCACCCTTCCTCAACCAAGCTAACTTGTACGGTTTAGGATGTTTCTCGGTTTTCAACTCCAACTTCTTCACCGCTTCTGTAGAGATAATATTATCACAACTCCCAGCATCAATAACAAATTTACAAACTCTTCCTAGAATAGTGCATGTAGATTGAAAGATATTGTTCCTCAACCAACTACTTTCCTCTTCTTGCTTCGGTGTTAAACAACTTCTCCTCATCATCAATGCGTACCCGTCATCTCCCGACAGTAAGTCTTCCTCCTCAACTGGTAAAGAATTAGAGCATTCAGCTTCTTCATCATCATCCTCAACCTCAGCAATCATTGCTCTCTTCTTTGGCTTTGGACACTCATTGCTTTTATGACCCAACTCCTGACAGTTGTAACATTTGAAACCTTTGTTAACCTTTGCCTTCTCAACCTCCTTCACCACTGGTTTACTGACAGGTTTAGAAAGATTAGAACTTCCACCAACACCCTTCACTTGATTATTGGAATTCGTAAACACACCACCTCCTCGTCGTCCCTGCTTCTCCCAAGCCAACGCTTTCTGATGTGCTTCTGCCACAGATCTTGGATCGAACATATTAACCATATCCTGAATCTGCATTCTCAATCCCCCAATGAATCTAGATGTCAGCTGCTCTTCCGTTTCCATAATGTCATTCCTCGCAATAAGCTGGTAAAACTCATCCGCGTAATCATTAACAGTCTTCGTGCCCTGCCTCAAGTTCTGCAAACGTTGATACATCAAAGATTGATAATTGTAAGGTAAGAACGTTGCTTTCATTAATTTCTTCATCTTTTCCCAAGATTCAACTTTTGACTTCCCCATTCGTTCACGTGTAAGTTTGGTTTGCTGCCACCATGCCAAAGCTCTACCCCTCAACCTTGTAGCAACCAACTTCACTCTACGACGTTCTGGAACTTCTTTGAAATCAAAAATTTCTTCAACATTAGCCACCCAATCCAAAAACTCCTCAGCCTGCATACCACCTTTGAATTCTGGAATTTCTGTCTTCATCCCAGATTCCCACTTGTGATCGTATTCCGACTGATTCCTTCCTCGTCCACGTCCTCGTCCATGAACACTACCACCATCATACTCTTCTTCACAATCCGATGTATATCGATGTCGATCCTGACCACCAACATCTCTACCACCACCATTTCTTCCACCAACATTCCTACGATCTACATTCCTTCGATCATGATCATTCACATTTCTATCACGATTTCGATCTTCAATATTTCTATCACAATCTCGATCCACGCTTCTATGATCACTATCAACACTTCTCTCCCAATTAGAATGTGGTGAAATCCTACTTCTTCCATGGCTCGATTCAGGTGAAACCCTTCTCTGATTTTGACTCATTTCCAACATCATCCTCTCTAATCGACCAATCCCTTCCGTAAGCTTCTCATTGAAATTCTCGTTGATTCGTTGCTCCATTTCGTCGGCCTCTTCTCTTCCGTACAAAGCATTAATATTGCGATGACGTTGAACTCGTCTTGGCGGCATGATTGAATACTTCACAAACACTTCAACAAATTCACACTTCAAGTTTTCAAACACCTTTCGAACTTTGATCCAAAATGAAATGGATCGAAAACTCCAACTTTGTTGCAAAATATGATGAACACGATGAACACAACTTCAACACTTCAAATTCTCGGCTCCAAGACTCGATTTAGCTATGATTGGCTAAAACAAGCTCTGATACCAAACTGACGCAGCGGATTAATCAAAACGGATTCAATCGATGAAAGTAGCAATCTGTGGATTGATGAATACTGCGATGCCTGAATTCGTTGATCCGAAGATACCGAATTCTAGCTATCTCTGACTCGTTGATCCGAAGATACCGGGAAAGAGATCTACGATTCTTCAACGTTGATCTTGCGCACAAGATACCGTGAATCGGCTTCAACAAACGAAGATTCGAGCGCACTCGAATAACGTAAGTGGAGATAGAAGACTTCACTCGACTACCAATTAGAAGAAAGCAAAAAGCAATCAAAATGTAAATTTTATTCAAAAGTCAACAACCCTTACAAATGTCACAACTCGCCTATTTATAGGCTTACAACACCACAACACTTTACAGAGTACAACACGTTACAAACAGTTACCACATAACTCGACTTACCATAAGAAACACAAAACAAACGACCTAAAAGACAATGCATGTGATAATTACGCGCCCTAAAATTAACTCGGCAGCGACTCAAAATTAGGTCGGCAACGACTTATGGATATCTCGGCAACGAGCTTCGCGATCTAAAGATAACTCGGCAACGACCTATTTTCTTCTTCGCAACTTAAAGATAACTCGGCAACGACTCAACCGAAGGTTGTAAAGCACTTTCGCGACTTACTGGAGCTTCATGAGTCATTCGCGACTCAAAATTATCTCGCGCGCGCATATGGAGAAGACAGGGAGGGGATTAGGTCGTAATGGAATTGGAGTTAGGTCGGAGCATTTGGATTTCATTTGCGATGTTAGGTCGTAGGTCGAGGCTTTTGATGTTAGGTCGTAAGTCGTGATGGAGGCTGGTTCATGGAAATTAGGTCGTGGAGTTGGGAACATTTTAGGTCGGAATTTGCTAAGTCGTGGTGATGTTAGGTCGGAGCCCTTAGGTCGTAGGTCGCGGGAAAAGTTAGGTCGTGATGTCAAGTTAGGTCGTGGAAGTATTGGCGATGCGGGGTTAGGTCGCGGAAGTGTTGGGGATAAGTCAGTGAGAAGAATAAGTCGCTTGTCTTCCTCGCGTTCATCTGCGGTATGTGCTGCATCAGGTCTCCTCTGACACTTCTTCACAGAAGAAAAGAGGTAGACCAAAAAAGTTACCCCCTTAGGCATCCTCTGATGATCTAGACAGTGGCATTGAATTTTCTTTTGATCAAATCTCATTTATCTCTATATCTACTGATGCATCACCTAGTGTGAAGACCAGGTCATCCTCATTATTACTTTAATGATACACAAAATTGCAAAAATTGGGTTTTGGAATGTTAGTGGAGCTAATTCCATACCCAAACTTCTTGAAGTTGGAAATTTAATATCCTCAAACAATCTCCATATGATTATATTAGCTGAAACTAAGCTTAATTATATCACAACCATGAAGAGTGCTGATGTGATCAACCCCTGTTGGTCTAAACTTCATAATTTAGCCAAGGCCCCTTATGGTTGGCTGTTAATAATGTGGAACCCTTCAATTTTTTCAATAGACCCAATCTCAGTTCAGAGGCAGCTCATTCACTCAAAAGTCACTCATCTTCCTTCTACTCAAATTTTCCTCTTATCTGCCATCTATGCTGATACTTCAATAGCCAGCAGACAACAAATGTTAGATCTCATTCCTAATCTCCATACATCCAATGCCCTCTAAATATGTGTGGGGAACTGGAATTGTATGCAATCTCATTTTGATAAGTGTGGTGGTATTCCCTAAACCCTTCACCAAACAAATCCTTTAAACAATTCAATATTCTCCTCCAACTTATCTTTAATCCCCTCTGATGGCTGTTTTTTTACTTGGAATAACTGTTGTAGGAATGGTGTTAGAACATTTTGCAGACTTGGCAAAGCCTTTTACAACATAGCTTCCCTTTTTCAATGGCCTCACTTCCTCCTTCTCTTTCTGACCATTCCCCCCTCATTCTTGACTGGGGCCATGAAGCTATGAATAGAAATTCCTCATTTTCATTTTTCATTGCCTGGATTAATCATCCTGATTTTTTTAACTTAGTTATTGACAATTGGAATTGTAATGTTTTTGGAAATCTTATGTTTATTTTGCAGTACAAGCTTCGGGAACTTAAAGGAAAGCTTAAAATATGGGCTTTCAACACTTATGGCAGAGGATCTAAACGGTCTGAAGGCATAAGAGACCAACTTCAGAATATTCAGACTTCCCTTATCTCCAACCCTACTGATTCCACTCTATCTTCTGAGGAACACAAGTTAAAGCTTGCTTTAGCTAAAGCTTTGTCAGAGGAAAATATGATGCTCAGTCAAAAATCCAAAATTCAGTGGCACTTGTATGGTGATAAGAATACAGCTGCTTTCCATAACTCATTGAAAAT
The DNA here is from genome assembly GCA_030737815.1 of Allium fistulosum. NCBI lineage: Eukaryota > Viridiplantae > Streptophyta > Magnoliopsida > Asparagales > Amaryllidaceae > Allium > Allium fistulosum. Next base: position 1,288,578,414 of record CM060904.1, read on the forward strand.
AAAAAATTCAAATTCAAATATTCATAGCATTTTGGATATGGAAGGTAATCTTTGTTCATCCTCTATTTCTATTCAAAATGCTTTTCTTGAGTACTTTACCATGTTACTGGCAAACAAGTAGTTTGAAGATCCTCAACTTTCCTTCATATCAAAGGTTGATCTCCCTGCTATCTCTGGTACACAGATTCATGATTTAATTCAATTGGTCACTGATGAAGAGATAAAGACATCTATATTTAGTATGAATTCAAATAGTTCTCCTGGTCTAGATGGTTTCAATGCTCTCATTTACAAATCATGCTGGCACATTACGGGAAAGATGTTATCAAAGCTGTGAATTTATTTTTCAAACATAACCTTATGCTTTTTGGAATAAATGCTACTAAAATTGCATTAATTCCAAAAGTCAATCACCCTGATGCAGTTTCACATTATAGACCCATAGCATGTTGCAATGTTATCTACAAATGTGTTGCTAAAATTTTAGCATTTAGGATGAAACTTGCATTAGCTCTTGTGATTTCTTTGAATCAAAATGCTTTTCTTCCTGACAGGGATATCATTGATAACATTTTATTATCCACTGAGTTACTAAAAGGTTATAATAGACGGTGCATCTCTCCTAGACGTGTTATGAAGCTAGACATACAGAAGGCATATGATACTATTAACTGGAAATCCATCATATATATTCTCCACTGCATGAAGTTTCCCTACACTTTCTTAGCTTGGATATACACATGTATTTCTACAGTTTCTTACTCAATTAGTCTAAATGAAGCTGTTTCTGGTTATTTTCGTGGCACGAGAGGGTTAAGGCAAGGGGATCCAATTTCCCCTTATTTATTTATTTATTTGTGTAATGGAATTATTAACTGGTCTCTTTAATTCTGCAGTGAAAACCAAGATGATGGATTTTCATCCCTTATGTAGAAACCCTCAAATTTCCACTCTAAGGTTTGCAGATGACTTAATGTTATTCACTAGACCTAATGAAAAATCCATTTCTTCAGTTTTGAACATCCTTTGTAACGACCCGTATTTTTACGGATCAAAACATTCTAAAATGATTGACCTTTGGTTGTATTGTGTTAAGTCATTTCAGGTTTTAGCAGAATTTTTCTTAAGTCTTAAGTCGTAGCCGACTTAGGAAGTTTGGACGAGTTAAGAAATAGGTCTGGACGGGTTAATGACTAAGTGGTAGGTCGGCGACGACCTAAGGGAGATAGGGTGGCTTAGGTCGAGTGACCGACTTAAGGGAGTAGCCTATCTAAGAAGTTGACCGACTTATAGTATTAACCGACTTAAGGATAGTGGTGGGTTAAGTGTTAAGTCGGCTAACGAGTTAAGATAGTGGTCGACTTAAGACCTGGACGACTTAGTAGTTAGCATGTCTGACAAGTTTTTTGTTAAGTCGTTGCCGAGTTAAGGAAGTGGGGTTGACCGACTTAAGAGGTTAGGGCGACCTAAGGAAGAATAGTAGGCAGCCTAAGTATTCTAGAGTAGAGTTAGGTCGGCAACGACCTAAGAACATGTTGTGAGCGACCTAAGTGTTTGGGTGTTAAGTGTTAGGTCGGCAGGGTAATTGAGTCGGTAGGTAGTTGAGTCGGCAACGTGTGTTGAGTTGTGAGTCGGCAGGACGTCTCCTGTGTTAAGTTGTTGAGTCGTCAACCGACTTAGGACTTGGGTTTTGCGGCAGTATGATGAGTCTGCTTCGTTGGGTCGGTCATATGGTTAAGTCGTAGGTCGGCGAGGCAGTTAAGTCGTTAGGTCGTATAGGCTGGTTAACTCGGCATAGCAGTAAGTCGTAAGTCGTCTAACTAGTTAAGGCGCGTGCGCATCAAGTCGTAGACAGGGTTCGTATATGCGCATGTGTTGAGTCGGAGGTTGCTAGGTCGGCAGAGGTTTAAGTGTTAAGTCGGCACCGACTTAAGGAGATAGCCGAGTTACGACTTAAGGGCAGTTTTCAGTTATAAATAGGAGGGGTTGTTCTCACTTTTTGGGATCGGGATTTTGAAGCGACGAAGTGCTGCCATTTTGAGAGCTCGACTTCTACACTTCTTCACTTCTTTTCTCCACTCTAATCTAGTGCTTCCATCCATCCAAATCGAAGATCAAGATTGAAGATTCAAGAGCTTAGATTGAAGATCTTCATCTTTTCAAGAGAGATTTCTCCATTTGAAGCGGATTTGTGATAGATCAAGCTTCATCCTTCGCTGTCCAGATCTGAAGCGTGTTGATTTGGGTTTGTTTAGGTGATTTGGTGAGTGGTGATTATCTCTCACACGGATCCAAAGGAGTATATCGGATTGTTGGCTCGATTTGGTGTTAAAATAGTGATTTCCATGCATTTTCTTCATCCTATGTATAGATCCATGTAGATCCATTGTTCATGATGATGTTGCATCCATTTTATCATATGTTAACCTATGCAAGTTCATTCATCAAGTTTGTAGAGATATAATCCATGTTTTCATGCTTATTGGACTTTTAACTCTTTAATTACGAAAATGCCATTATTGTTATAATTGTCTACTTAGATCATATTTGAATGCTTGATTGCTTGGATTGATGTTTGATTTGATTGATTGTTATGAACTAGATGATTGATGATTAGATTAGATCAAAGATGATTCAAAAGCTAAGGGAAAGGCTCTTGAATTGGAAAAGCTGCTCGTGGCATATGTAGCGGGATGATGAAGCTCTTATGCATAGATTCGATGATGCGATGATGAGATGAGGCTTTGCGAGGATGTAATGAAGCGAGGCAATCATATGATGAAGACTTGGTCTAATCCAGACGAGATCATTCCAAGCATGTTGATAACTTGGTGATATGATTCGAGTTGAGGATAATGAATGGATATGAGAATAGTCGTCGAGGAGGATGACTAGGAGGCTTGGATAGCATCGTTGTTGAAGGTTCTAGCATGCTCTAAGCAAGAGTACGTTTGGGCAGATTCGATAGTCTCAACGGCCAACTGTTGATGGTCGAGTACTCTGGGCAGATTCGATAGTCCTAGGCACGGGCTGCGACGACGTGCGGGAGTTATGTCTAGAACCGGGGTTTCCATTAGCCCTTGACGGACGGCTGAAAGAATGTGCCGGTCATTCAATTAACGGTGATATCGAAGCAATGATAACAGTGATAGCCAGAGTCATGGATGTTTGGTTGTATCGTCATTCGGACTCAAGAGCGGTATTTTCTGGGTGCTTATCTGATTTAGGCCTTGGTACTTGGAAAACATCGCCCTTGACTCGAGTGATAGTAGTTTTACTTTAAATTTTATGCTCTGCTATGTTTGCTTCTGCTTAGTGTGTGTCTGGGGGCTATCACTGTAGAACGAGGTTGGAGTGGAAGGGTTGTATTCCTATTCCTTTTCCTTTATGCTCTTTTGGTATGTTGTTAGTTAATTTACTGCTCACTAAGACTGTTGTCTGACTCAAGGCTTTATGTTTTAATTCTTATTGCCTTGGGCTGTTCGTCCATTTTGGGATGGGCAGACTAGGTAGCAGGTGACAGGTGCTGTTCTCTTCTCACGATGTTGATATCGAAGACGAGCTGGAGGATTGCATATTATCTTCTTATTATATGTACTGGATATTCCGCTGTTTTGTATTCTCTGAGAGATATGTAGTGAGGCTGGATGTATTGACTATATGGATGCTTGTATTCAACTATTATGGAGTTTTATATGATGTCATTTTGTTCTGTAAAGCTTCACTATACATATGTTCTATTGTATTTTGTCCATGCGCTGTGAGTAATACGATAGATTCTTTTGTTTTAAATCTTACCTTGACAATCGTCCATGGTCGCCTGGCACACTTTACAGCGCACTATCTCTAGATTCGGTGCAGGGGTCATGGGCGGTCGTCACATTTGGTATCAGAGCATTGGTTAATCGATTTTACCCAACGCTCGCTGTCGTAACTACGTATGAGAGACGTAATTGTATTTTGATGGATGATTACTATATATAATATAGTAGCTTAGTAGAGTTTGAGTCCTTTATGCAGTTGTTTCTCTAGATGTTCTAATCATTCCTTTTTATAGATATTGAGAATGAGTCGAAGAGGGAGACCAGCTGCTAGGGGAGGCCGTGCTACTGAAGAGACTGCTGATTATGCAGCCATGTTCGAAGCTATGATGACTTCGATCATGAGAAGGATACCAGTTCCGGGGGCAGCAGTAGATGTTGGAGTTCAAGTCCAAACTCCGAAACCAGTGGATTTTGCTAAGTTGTGCAAGGATTATACTGCTCTTGGAGGGAAGGTTTTCTTGGGAACAGAATCTACCATTGAAGTCCAGAGGTGGATAGATGCTTGTAGAAGGATCTTTGGTGATTTGGGAATTGATGATGCAACTAAGAGGAAGTTGGCATCGAGGCAGCTTCAAGGGAGAGCTTCTGATTGGTGGAACTCTATTACCATCAATACTGCGGAGGAAGAGATTACTTGGGAGCAATTCCAAGCTAGATTTGAAGCCAAGTTCATTTCTACAGCTCAGAAGTCTGTTCTGTTCAAGAGGTTTGTGGAGCTCAAGCAAGGTGGAAGATCTGTTCTTGAGTATGTTTCTGAGTTTGAAGCTTTGTCCAAATATGCCCGGTCATATATTGAGTCTGCTTATCAGAAGAATGAGAAGTTTGTGACCGGCTTGGATAGTTATCTTGGGAGACAGTTGGTGGATCATTTGGACGATCCATTTGAGAAGCTTGTGGAGAAAGCTCTTAGGCATGAGAGTCTGTTTCCTAAGGAAGGACCTGTTGTTGCTGTTACCAAGGGAGAATCTAAACCACAGCAGGGTGGAAACCAGAAGAGGAAGCAGCAGCAGCAGAAAGGTAAGGATGGCCAGAAGAAGCCGAAAGGCGAGGTGACTTGCTACAATTGTCAACAGAAGGGCCATTTCTCTAAGGATTGTAAGAATCCGAAGGCGCCGATGAAGTGTCACAACTGTGACAAGCCGGGGCATTTCAGGAAGAATTGTCCAGAACCGAGGAAGGACAGGCAGATTGTGCAAGCCTATGCTTTGGGAGCTGTTCCGTCGTCTTCGAAAGCTCCTACTGCTGAAGAGAAGGGAAAAAGTGTGGTTGTTCAAGGTACTCTTTTCCTATGTGGTGTTCCAGTTAGAGTTCTGTTTGATACTGGAGCGTCGCATTCATTTGTTTGTAATGAACTAGTAGGCCGGTTAGGTTTGGAACCGGATATTGTTGATAGGCCATTGGTTGTGACTAATCCAGTTGGGGGTTCGTCTTGTTTGTGTATGTTATGCCGTGGTCTAGTTGTATCGAGTCATGGTTGCTCTTTTGTTTGTGATTGTTTTGTTCTGAACTTTGCGGGGTTCGGAATTATTTTGGGTATGGACTGGCTTAGGAAGTATGCGGCTAAGGTTGATTGTGAGAGGCTGGAGGTGACAGTCGAGAATGTGGAAGGGCGAAAGATTGTGATACGATGTAAGCATGAGGAAGGCGTCTTCATGAGCTTCATGTATTCGCTAGTTGTTCCACGGGATGGACTGTCTTTAGTGCCAATCGCAAATGGATTCGAGGATGTCTTTGACGAAGTCAAAGGGTTGCCGCCGCATAGAGAGATCGAGTTTCGAATAGATCTAGTTGAAGGAGCCAGACCTGTTGTGATGCCTCTTAGGCGGATGGCGCCTAGGGAACAGCAGGAGTTGAGGGTGCAAGTTGATGATCTTTTACAGAAAGGATTCATTCGGCGTAGTGTGTCCGAGTGGGGTGCACCAGTTGTGTTTGCAACCAAGGCAGATGGGTCGTTGAGATTGTGTGTGGATTATCGTGAGCTGAATAAGGTGACTAAGAAGAACAAGTATCCATTGCCAAGAATAGATGACTTGTTTGATCAGCTTCACGAAGCTAAGGTGTTTTCTCAGATGGATTTGGCAACGGGATTTCACCAGTTGAGAGTGGCTAAGGATAGTGTGCCGAAGACTGCTTTTAGGACACCATCCGGTTTCTTTGAGTGGCTGGTAATGCCGTTTGGATTGACTAACGCGCCAGCATATTTTGTGGATCTTATGAATAGAGTGTTCAGAGATCAGTTGAACAAGTTCGTACTTGTGTTCGTGGATGATATTCTGATTTATTCCAGAACGGAAGAAGAGCACAAGACGCACTTGCGTATTGTTTTGGAGATCTTACGGAAACATCAGCTGAAGGCTAAGTTTTCGAAGTGTCACTTCTGGAAGAGTGAAGTGAGGTTCTTAGGCCATGTGATTTCTGGAAATGGAATAGCGGTTGATCCCGCTAAGGTGGCAGCAATCCAGGATTGGGTTAGACCTAAGAATGCATCTGATGTGAGAAGTTTTCTTGGATTAGCAGGATATTATCGACGGTTTATCAAAGACTTCTCCAAGGTAGCTGCACCGTTAACAGGATTGACGAAAAAGAACCAAGTGTTCAGTTGGGATGCTAAGTGTGAGCAAGCTTTCGGAATACTGAAAGAGAGACTGACGAGTGCTCCTGTTTTGACTATTCCAAGTGGGAATGATGAGATGGTGGTTTACACCGATGCATGTGGTACTGGATTTGGAGCAGTGCTGATGCAGAAGGATAAAGTTGTTGCGTATGCCAGTCGACAACTGAAGCCGCATGAAAGGAATTACCCGACTCATGATTTGGAGTTAGCGGCGATTGTATTTGCTCTGAAGATGTGGAGACATTATCTGTTGGGAGTTCGATTCGAGTTGTTTACGGATCACAAGTCGTTGAAGTATCTTTTCTCCCAAAAGGATTTGAATCTTCGGCAGCAACGTTGGCTAGAGTTTTTGGCATCGTATGACTTTGGTATAGCTTATACTCCGGGAAAGGGTAACGCAGTGGCTGATGCGTTAAGTCGAAGACATGCAGGATTGGGAGCCATGTTTTCAGAATGGAAGAGTCTCGAGTATTTAGCTGGATTTGACTTCAGGCCTAGATGTGAATTGGAACCTGAAATATTGGCAAACTTATCAATAAGACCCACTCTTGTGGAAAGGATTGGGAAGAGCCAAAAGCGAGATGATAAGCTTGTCAAGATTATCCGTGAATTGGAATCTGGATTGGATCCAGAAAAGGATAAAGGATTCGAGGTCGATAGAGAAGGTTGGCTTCGAAAGCAAGGACGACTAGTTGTTCCCGATATAGATGAATTGAGGAGTGAAGTTCTGAAGGAAAGTCATCACTCGAAGTTGACAATTCATCCAGGTGGAAACAAGATGTATCGAGATATGAAGAGAACCTACTACTGGGAAGGCATGAAGAAGGATGTTGGAGATTTCATTTCCAAGTGTATGAATTGCCAGTTGGTAAAAGCCGAACAGAAGAAGCCAAGCGGATTGCTTCAGCCATTAGAAGTTCCTACATGGAAGTGGGAACAAGTATCGATGGATTTTATCGATGGATTGCCTAGAACCAGAACAGGAAATGAAGGGATTTGGGTCATTATAGATCGTCTGACCAAGAGTGCGCGATTCATTCCTGTTCGATCGACTAGGACTGCATCAAAGTTGGCTGAGTTGTATGTTAAGTGGATAGTCCGATTCCATGGTATTCCGAAGAGTATAGTGAGCGATCGAGACCCATTGTTCACTAGTGGATTTTGGAAGAGCTTCCAGGAAGTTTTGGGAACCGAGTTGTGTTTGAGTACAGCTTATCACCCTCAAACAGATGGTCAGACCGAGAGAGTCAACCGAGTTTTGGAAGATCTTCTTAGAGCATGTGTTTTGGACTTCGGAGGATCATGGGAAGATCACCTTCATTTGGTGGAGTTTGCGTACAACAACAGTTACCAGTCAAGTATTGGTATGGCACCATATGAGGCATTGTATGGAAGACCGTGTAACTCTCCGACATGTTGGTTGGAAACTGGGGAAAAGTTGATGCTTGGGCCAGAGATGATTCGTCAGACTTCAGATTGTATAGAGATCATTCGGCAACGAATGAAGGCAGCCCAAGATCGTCAGAAGAGTTATGCTGATAAACGTCGTAAGGATTTGGAGTTCGACGTAGGTGAGATGGTTTTTGTGAAGATTTCTCCACTGAAGAATGTTATCCGATTCGGGAAGAAAGGAAAATTGACTCCGAGATTTGTTGGACCATTCCCGATCATCGAGCGAATTGGAAAGCTCGCCTACAGATTGGAGTTACCAGAGAAGATGTCGAGTGTGCAAAATGTTTTTCATGTATCATATCTACGGAAGTATGTGCACGACTCGAGTACGGTGGTTTCTGCTGATAGCTGTGAAGACTTAGAAGTTGATCCAGTCGATAGAAGACCTCGTAAGCCGCTTCGTGTTGTTGAAACCGACACGAAACAGCTTAGGAGGAAGATAGTTAAGTTGCTCAAGATACAATGGAGTGACGATGATAACGACTGTACGTGGGAGGTGGAAGAGAGGATGAAGGCAGCTCATCCTGAACTCTTCAAGGTATGGCCCTAAGGTGTCGTGTCATCTAACGAAATTGTAACTTGTTCTAAGTCTTAGAATTCTGTACGCTAAGCTAGAATTGGATGCATGGTCTATTGATTGTTATGGATGATAGGCGTACAGGATAGCTTTGATTGCCTTGTTTGTTTGGAATTTCGGGGGCGAAATTCCTAAGGGGGAGAGAATGTAACGACCCGTATTTTTACGGATCAAAACATTCTAAAATGATTGACCTTTGGTTGTATTGTGTTAAGTCATTTCAGGTTTTAGCAGAATTTTTCTTAAGTCTTAAGTCGTAGCCGACTTAGGAAGTTTGGACGAGTTAAGAAATAGGTCTGGACGGGTTAATGACTAAGTGGTAGGTCGGCGACGACCTAAGGGAGATAGGGTGGCTTAGGTCGAGTGACCGACTTAAGGGAGTAGCCTATCTAAGAAGTTGACCGACTTATAGTATTAACCGACTTAAGGATAGTGGTGGGTTAAGTGTTAAGTCGGCTAACGAGTTAAGATAGTGGTCGACTTAAGACCTGGACGACTTAGTAGTTAGCATGTCTGACAAGTTATTTGTTAAGTCGTTGCCGAGTTAAGGAAGTGGGGTTGACCGACTTAAGAGGTTAGGACGACCTAAGGAAGAATAGTAGGCAGCCTAAGTATTCTGGAGTAGAGTTAGGTCGGCAACGACCTAAGAACATGTTGTGAGCGACCTAAGTGTTTGGGTGTTAAGTGTTAGGTCGGCAGGGTAATTGAGTCGGTAGGTAGTTGAGTCGGCAACGTGTGTTGAGTTGTGAGTCGGCAGGACGTCTCCTGTGTTAAGTTGTTGAGTCGTCAACCGACTTAGGACTTGGGTTTTGCGGCAGTATGATGAGTCTGCTTCGTTGGGTCGGTCATATGGTTAAGTCGTAGGTCGGCGAGGCAGTTAAGTCGTTAGGTCGTATAGGCTGGTTAACTCGGCATAGCAGTAAGTCGTAAGTCGTCTAACTAGTTAAGGCGCGTGCGCATCAAGTCGTAGACAGGGTTCGTATATGCGCATGTGTTGAGTCGGAGGTTGCTAGGTCGGCAGAGGTTTAAGTGTTAAGTCGGCACCGACTTAAGGAGATAGCCGAGTTACGACTTAAGGGCAGTTTTCAGCTATAAATAGGAGGGGTTGTTCTCACTTTTTGGGATCCGGATTTTGAAGCGACGAAGTGCTGCCATTTTGAGAGCTCGACTTCTACACTTCTTCACTTCTTTTCTCCACTCTAATCTAGTGCTTCCATCCATCCAAATCGAAGATCAAGATTGAAGATTCAAGAGCTTAGATTGAAGATCTTCATCTTTTCAAGAGAGATTTCTCCATTTGAAGCGGATTTGTGATAGATCAAGCTTCATCCTTCGCTGTCCAGATCTGAAGCGTGTTGATTTGGGTTTGTTTAGGTGATTTGGTGAGTGGTGATTATCTCTCACACGGATCCAAAGGAGTATATCGGATTGTTGGCTCGATTTGGTGTTAAAATAGTGATTTCCATGCATTTTCTTCATCCTATGTATAGATCCATGTAGATCCATTGTTCATGATGATGTTACATCCATTTTATCATATGTTAACCTATGCAAGTTCATTCATCAAGTTTGTAGAGATATAATCCATGTTTTCATGCTTATTGGACTTTCAACTCTTTAATTACGAAAATGCCATTATTGTTATAATTGTCTACTTAGATCATATTTGAATGCTTGATTGCTTGGATTGATGTTTGATTTGATTGATTGTTATGAACTAGATGATTGATGATTAGATTAGATCAAAGATGATTCAAAAGCTAAGGGAAAGGCTCTTGAATTGGAAAAGCTGCTCGTGGCATATGTAGCGGGATGATGAAGCTCTTATGCATAGATTCGATGATGCGATGATGAGATGAGGCTTTGCGAGGATGTAATGAAGCGAGGCAATCATATGATGAAGACTTGGTCTAATCCAGAGGGGATCATTCCAAGCATGTTGATAACTCGGTGATATGATTCGAGTTGAGGATAATGAATGGATATGAGAATAGTCGTCGAGGAGGATGACTAGGAGGCTTGGATAGCATCGTTGTTGAAGGTTCTAGCATGCTCTAAGCAAGAGTACGTTTGGGCAGATTCGATAGTCTCAACGGCCAACTGTTGATGGTCGAGTACTCTGGGCAGATTCGATAGTCCTAGGCACGGGCTGCGACGACGTGCGGGAGTTATGTCTAGAACCGGGGTTTCCATTAGCCCTTGACGGACGGCTGAAAGAATGTCCCGGTCATTCAATTAACGGTGATATCGAAGCAATGATAACAGTGATAGCCAGAGTCATGGATGTTTGGTTGTATCGTCATTCGGACTCAAGAGCGGTATTTTCTGGGTGCTTATCTGATTTAGGCCTTGGTACTTGGAAAACATCGCCCTTGACTCGAGTGATAGTAGTTTTACTTTAAATTGTATGCTCTGCTATGTTTGCTTCTGCTTAGTGTGTGTCTGGGGGCTATCACTGTAGAACGAGGTTGGAGTGGAAGGGTTGTATTCCTATTCCTTTTCCTTTATGCTCTTTTGGTATGTTGTTAGTTAATTTACTGCTCACTAAGACTGTTGTCTGACTCAAGGCTTTATGTTTTAATTCTTATTGCCTTGGGCTGTTCGTCCATTTTGGGACGGGCAGACTAGGTAGCAGGTGACAGGTGCTGTTCTCTTCTCACGATGTTGATATCGAAGACGAGCTGGAGGATTGCATATTATCTTCTTATTATATGTACTGGATATTCCGCTGTTTTGTATTCTCTGAGAGATATGTAGTGAGGCTGGATGTATTGACTATATGGATGCTTGTATTCAACTATTATGGAGTTTTATATGATGTCATTTTGTTCTGTAAAGCTTCACTATACATATGTTCTATTGTATTTTGTCCATGCGCTGTGAGTAATACGATAGATTCTTTTGTTTTAAATCTTACCTTGACAATCGTCCATGGTCGCCTGGCACACTTTACAGCGCACTATCTCTAGATTCGGTGCAGGGGTCATGGGCGGTCGTCACATCCTTCATTCTTTCATTTCTATGACTGGTCTAAGTATTAACAAAGCAAAATCTAAAATTCTAGTTGCTGGTGTTCCTGAGGAAGTCAAAACTGAGATGATCACTTTATCTACTTTAACCCCTTTTGATCATGATGAATCTTATTTAGGAGCTCCCCTCATATTTTCCTCTATTCAAAAAACTCACTGCCTTCTATTATTTGAAAAAATAACTGCTAAGTTGACTTCCTGGACTATTTCCAAATTGTCAATTGCAGGGAGGCTTGTTATTGTGAAATCCATAGCTTCTATAATGTGTCTATATTATGCTAGAATATTCAATCTACCTGTAAAACATGTTTCCATGATCAACTCAACACCGAACCATTTTCTGTGGCATGGTAATCCATTCTCCAAGAAATTAATCCCTATATCTTTCTAGTCTACTTGCTGGCCATTGTCTTCTAGTGGTCTTGGAATCATGAATATAAAAAAGTGGAACATTGCTGCCTTCTCCTCTCATATAGAATTTTTTTAGCAATGATAAGAACCTATGGGGAGTATGGTGCAGGAAATATCTTCTTAAAAGATAACATTTTTGGACCATGCAAATACTTGGAGACTACAGTGGCACTTGGAGGAAATTACTGAGGTTAAGGCCTTACTTTCTTCCATTTTTCCAGCTGACAGTGAGGAGAAGCTCACTTTTATCTTTCTGGTTTGACCCATGGCCTCTAAAAGGTATTATTCTAGCAAATGTCCTTCCATTTTCATTGAGAAGTATTACTGGTATTCCTGAGGAAGCAAAACTGATAACTTACCTATGTGACGACTTAATCAACTTGCCATATTCCAGTTCCTATGATGTTAGGGAGGTGTGGAAAATATTTGAAAACAAATTGTATACATGGTCAAAATCTACTTGCTTATGGGGTGATGGTTGTCATTCTATCAGTAGAGTATATAAGCTTATTGCCTACCCCTCAACCACTACTCAATTTCCTTGGCATAAAAGAATCTGGTCTTCTAATTCCACTCCTCGACACAACTTGCTTCTTTGGAGAGTTATCAAGGGTTGTCTCCACACTCGTGATAGGCTGATTTCTTTGGGATTGATTCAATCTTCAAATTGTTTACTGTGTGGCCATCAAGTTGAATCTAATGAACACCTATTTTTTGCATGTCAGTATTCCTTTTATATATGGAAGAGCATTTTAAGTCATTGTCACCTCCATAAGCCATCAATTGACTCTAAACTGGATTGGTACACCATATTTAAGGCTACCAAATGGGGATGCTCCAAATCCTTGCTTCTTCTCAAAGTTTTAAAGGCCTCTATTCAACTGATTTAGACTGAAAGAAACTCAAGGGTGTTTTCAGTAATTCGTTCCTCTATACATAGTCTCTTTCATGCTTTAGTCAGTGGTATTTAACTGCGGTGGAGGATCAATGCCATATGCACCTTGTCATGCTTGAAATCTAACTGGTTTCTACTACTAAGAGTTATCCTATGCTTTGCTTCGGGTTTTTTCCTTGGTTTGCCTTGGTCTGCTTCGAGATCTTTTGTTATTCACTTCGGGCTCTCTCTTGGCCGTTTTAATTACTTTTAACTGTTTTTTGTTTTTCTTCTCTCTTGTTTTTCCACTGTACTTCTATACAGGGACGGATGTATGCCTATGCATACCTGGGCTACAGCCCAGGTCCATATTCTTTAACATATGAAAGGACTTATAACATAGACTTCAACAGAAAAGACTGGTAACAAACTCAATGCTAATTTAGTCTATTAAACTATTTAACAAGTTGGTCATCCCAACTATTGAGTATCCATTCATTTTTAGAGAAATCCAAAAGAAAAATGGAAAAGAAATCAAAGTTTTTGTTAAAAATTTCACATTTAAATTTTATTGTTAAAATTGTCATGGTGCTACTTATATGTTATTTTTCAATGAATAAGACTTTAGTTTATCTCATTTCTCAGTATAAAACCCTAATTTACTAAACTTTTGAATCAATTGATGGGTAATCACTTTTCCTTTGATATTAATTGGAATTGTTTAACGGTCAAGTTTAATATACATGTGCACGGTTTTATAACTGTTAAATCGATTTATCCGCACTTTGATAAATTCTGGTTAAAATGATTTACATGTTCATTTTTATATTTATTTATTGTATTAGTATTTATTTTGACGTAGCAAAATTTTTATTAGCCCGGGTCAACATGAATTCCTAGCTCCGTCTCTGCTTCTATATTTATACTTGGTACATGTTATAAATAAAAGGTAGGGGCCCTTTTATCCCCGCTGGCTTTGCCAAAAAAATCTATTTAGATAGGAATAAAAATAGTAAAATTTTAAATTAGATTTAAAAGTGATTAATTTGGTTTTATAATAATTCGTTTTAATTAACGTGTAAAATAGCCTTTCAAGGCACTGTCTCGGATTTTGATGAAACTAGTTTCATTGGATCCATAATAGTGAATTATAGTATGCCGTCGAATTTCTTGACTATTGGGCGTATCGTTTGGACGTGCGAGGTCAAAACGCATAGAAATTAATTTCAAAAATTAATATAATATAACTGAGTTTGAAAAGCTATCTTCTGTATCTGGTCGAATTAGGTCTCGACACTAGTTCCATTATGTTCGGAATAAGGTTATAACATATAGGACGCCAGGCGCTACGCCCCGTTTGGGGATCGAGATTTTTGAGTGAATGGAGCTAGATATTATATATATATATATATATATATTTCTTAAATCACCATACTTGCCCATACTTCCATCACGTCATAGGCCATACCCCTCTACTGTAAACGTATACCCTCCTTCCCTTTTAAATTTGCATTCTAAAACAGAATTTTGGTCCAAAATTTCAATTTAAAACATAGCTTAACCCAATGGCCTACGTTGATCATCACCCTCGAGACATTTTCTGGCGAAGTTGTCAACAACAAAGTTGTAGAGCGTGGTGAGGGGAGTTCATCCATACCAGCTGATCGACGAACGAGGGCTCTGATGCCGTCGATCTGGGTGCAAAGTCGCGTGACTTTTTGGGTATTCCGATAGGGAAGCAGTGATTTAGGGGGTTGTACGGGTGGTAGGAGGTTAGCTGTGGTCTGGGCTTGCTCAGGTGGTGATGCGACGGCATATGGATGATCGACACGATGAAGTCGGAGCTCGAAGTCGCGTTTTGCTTCGTGCGTAGCTTGGAAATGTGGAAGAGAAGATGATTAGTGTGGGATTTATGTTACTTACTGTAATTAGTAAAATAATCTTATTATTTAGTTTAGAAATCGTATAAAATGTATAACTCCTTCATACGAGATCGGATTGAAACACAACAAGTTGCGTTGAAATCGTATCAGCGAAATCTATGTTATGTAGTTGGATTGTATGGATTTGGAGATTGTAGAATTTAGGTTAAAATTGAACATCCGTTAAATTTTCGTTCAAAACGGAATGCTTTGGCGACTTCGAGAATTAAGGTGAGTTAAACTCATCTTTTTGGTTAATCGGTTATGTTATATAGTTGATAATAAATTATTAATTGGATGTTTTGATGGTTTAACATATTTATTAGTTGGTTTGGATATATTCCTGCCCCTGGAGTGGATGAGATCCTATTACATTCTCGTGTAAGAGCGGATGACCATTTGTATACGATTCCTTCTCGAAGTGGTTGATTTATATTATTTGGTTATATACTGTATGTGATGAAGGGGGACAGGTTGGATGGATCCAACAGGATTTCTCACATTGTTGATTTTATTTTTCATATAATTCGATATATGATATGTTGGATGCTATGTTTGATGACATGGATATGATTTTGCTTATTTACTGCTTTAGTAGCATTGTGCCTTATTTTTGGTATTTTAAAATATTATAAACTAATGATTTGATTTAAAAAGGGATTTCAAAGTGATTTTGAAAATTATATATGTTTTAATAATTTTTCTTGAATTATTTAAAGAAGAAATTTACTTTAAAATAAAAAGTATGATTTTTAGACATTATAAATTAATAGTTTTATGAATATTTTAAATAGAGATTTTTGAATTGTAAATTAAAGATTTTTAAAATCTGAAAATAAGTCCGCGTTTTATAACAAAGGGTATGGTTCTAAAAAAAATAGGAATATTTTGGTATAAATATTTATTAACCATTTTATATAAAGTGATACACACACACACACACACATATATATATATATACACATATATTAAGATTTATTTATAAATGTGGAAATTATATATGTGGTAATGTATCAATGTGGCATTTTACGAAAAAAGTGAAGATTTGAAAATACGTATTTTATTAATAAAAGTATAGATTTATAAACGGTGTTTATAAATAAAAGGAAACCATTATCATTGGATAGATTGGGAAAATAAATAAAACTGTGGATTTATGATAATATGTGGAATGTTGTTTAAGAAAAATAGTTGATTCTATTTTGGAAAATTTAAAGTGAGGATAGATTAGAGATGTTAAATGATATGTTATATGATAGAAAGAGATTTATAAATATAGTTTTATAAATACGAAAATGATTATGGTGGAGTTTTAAGTATGGATTTTTATAAAGGAAATATATATTTATGTTCTAAAAGTTGTTTATTTATATTAATATTGTTTTAAAGTTGTTATCAATATTTAAATATTTTGAAAAGTTAATTATTTAATTTATTAATAAGGTTTGAAATTAAATATAATTATTTATCAATAAAGTTTGGAAATTTACTATTATTATTTATAATAATTTTGAAGATAAATTATTATTGTTTTATTAAGAATGTTTTTCGAATTACTAATTATTATTATTTTTAAGATGTTTTAAAGTTAATTGTTATTTATTTATAATGTTTATTACTATATGATAGTGTTTAAAGTAAATGATTCGAATTTTATTTATAAATGTTTTCGAGTTTTATAAATAGGATTTTATAAACAAACGTGGGTTTTGTAAGAGGATTTTATAACATGGTTTGGAAAACTTAAACGAAGATTATCTATAAGATAAAAGAGTTTTATAAATGGTTTTAGATATTTATAAAAGAATTTTATGAATGGGTTTATAGATTTATAAAAGGAGTTTAATAAATGGTTTTGTGGATGTATAATGGAGTTTATAAATGATTTTAGAATTGTGTAAAAATGAAATCTTCCTCAATGTTTGATATATTTACTTACACTGTTGAGATAAGTATATATATATGTTTTTCCAAGTACCGAGAAATAGGGATTTGTGGATATATATATATATATATTTGTAAAAAAAGGATTTTAAATCAAGTATTTACAAAGTGGATTTAATTAATGAAAGATTAAATAAAAGGAGGTTAGTGGGTTCTTGTGTACTTAACCATTATTGATTTTCCCTATGGAATTTAAATCCTTGATTTAAATGTTTGTTTATTCGATGGTTAAATAACCGACTATTGAATTGGACCCAAAACGTAACTATAGAAATATATAGGAGAATCACGTGAGTTATATGGCACAGTCATCTCCGATGATGCTGTACTGTGCGTGTAAATATCATTCCATTCTCCTAGGACAATGATAAGGAAATCCGTCTACTAACAATTAGGAGGTGATCTCTACTCTTATCTTTGACTGTTTATTTCCTAAAGAACCGGGGTTGAGTTTACCAAAAATTATCGAAAGTTGTTTCGAAGAGAATGTTATCGGATATGTTATCCGGAAACCACTTCGATCCAACTCAAAGCATTTTGAAGTGAAGACATCTTGAAGATGATGGAATTTGAAGACAGAGCTCTCAAGCGTTTCTTTTAGTCCCAAAATGAACTTGTATGGATGAATGATGGCATTGCATTGTTAGCATTCCTAGTGGGAAGTTCAATATAAAAGGTAAAACGTAGCCTCAAGGCTCATCAACCGGGAATGACTAAAACATGAGAGATGTTAGAACTACTATTCCTTGATTTCGATGACAACAACCATACAATCATACACATACAAAATATATTCCATCTACTTGCAGGAAAAAGATTTCACAAGTCAAGATTGAAGACGACCAACAAAGGAGAATAATCATCAAAATTAGAAAAACTAATATAGTGTGTTAGTGACATAGATATATAGCTTGTAAAATCTCCTTTAGTAGATTTCAAGCATTGCACAATCAAGTTCAATCTTCATATAGCACATAATATAAAATGCAAAATAACATATGTCAGACGTTTGACCTTATATATTAGAAGTTTGAACATAGCCTCTGATTTTAAATCAAGCATATACATCAGACGTCTGTCAAAAACGCTCAGACGTCTGACTTTTGCCGTTGTTAAAAAATATATAAACGGTAAGACGTCTGTACGTATGGACAGACGTCTGAGCTGAGCAACGGCCATATACAATGAAAAGTCACCTACTTCATTCTAATGGTTGTTTCCATAACTCCTCACCGCCTCTCTTTCTACTCAATGATTGCAACTTTTAGATTGAAACAGAAAACTCTAATAGATATTACTCTTCACAAAAACTCTTCATCATCTATATATATGTAAAGATTTTAAGAATAAAATTACTTTAATTTTCTGAATATCATATCTATACTCTTTGCATAGTCTGATTTCTAAAAGCGAACCATAATAGTCTTTATCACTTCCTAAAATCAAAAGCTTCACTTACACATACTACTCAAAGGAGATTATATGAAGATTTGTATTGTGCAGTCAAAATCAGTGTTTTCAGAACATATACTTGTCTCAGAAAGAACTTTTGTATCAAGCCTATTCCTCTGGGGCAAAGGCAGGGTTGTTTATTAGTTAAAGCTGAAGAGGAGCTTCGGGACTAGACGTAGGACGGGAGGTCCAACCAGTATTAAAACTCTGGTGTGATTGTTTCTTTACTATTATTTATTTTACTCTGTTAGTCATAGGATAGCTGTTTATTACACTTGCATATTAGATATAAATATACGATCCATACACTCATTCATTTGTTATCAGAGCACGGTTATCTCAATTCACAGTAACACGTGATTGAAACAAATTTAGTATGGCAAGTACATTTCAAGAAGGACAATCAACTGCACGTCCACCACTATTCATTAGATCAAATTATGCTTACTGGTCTACATGAATGCGTATTTTAATGGAAGCAAATGGTTTAGAAATTTGATAAGCAACACAAGTTAAATATGTAGCACCAAAAACAGATATAAGCACTTGGACAGATGCTCAAAAGAACACATCAACAAACAATGCTAAAACTATGAATGTTTTATTCTGTTCACTTGACAAAAATGTATTCTCACATGTCATGTTGTGCACTACTGCATATGATATATGGCATACACTACAAAACACTCATGAAGGCACTAACAAAATTAAACAAACAAAGATTTCCATTTTACAAAATCAGTTTTCTTCATTTAAAATGAAAGCAAATGAATCTATTGGTGATATCTATGCTAGATTTCAAACTATACAACATGATCTCATGGCACTTGGAGTCAAATTCACAGATTTTGATTTAGTTACACATATTTTAAATTCCTTAACAAATGAATAGGAACAAAAAGTATTGGCCATCGAAGAGGAAAATGACTTATCTCAACTAAAAATTGAATAATTGATAGGAAACTTGATGTCTTATGAAGCAAATTTGCAGGCAAGAAAAGAACAAATCAATGAAAAGAAAAATATAACCTTTCAAGCCAGTGATAATAATTCATACTTAGATGAAGATGACATCGTATTTATTGCCAAAAAATACAATAAATTCAAGAAATTCAAAAAGATGACGAGATCCCAAAACGGAGGAAATTCAAATTCATCTAACCAAACTTCGATAAAATGTTGTGACAAGTTCGGACACATGTAGAAACAATACCCATAACTCAATAATGACAAAAGGAGAGGCAAGTTTGAGAAATTCAAGAAAAGAAAACAGGCCTTTCAAGTAACTTAGGATGACTCAGATTCGCCTTCATCATTAGACAGTGACAACAATAGTGATTCTGAGCAGGCTAATGTATGCTTCATGGAAAATACTGAAGTGGTATGTCCTGATCTTACTTATAATGAAATTTTGGAACTCAGCATGGAATTAGATGATAAATATAGAGAAACTAAAAAATTAAATAAATAATATGTTGCTAAAATTAATCGAATGGAACTTGAAATAGGGTTATTAAAAGATGAGAAAACCATTTTAGAAGAAGAAT
The DNA here is from genome assembly GCA_030737815.1 of Allium fistulosum. Taxonomy (NCBI): domain Eukaryota; kingdom Viridiplantae; phylum Streptophyta; class Magnoliopsida; order Asparagales; family Amaryllidaceae; genus Allium; species Allium fistulosum. Next base: position 1,288,598,060 of record CM060904.1, read on the forward strand.
TAGAAACTTCACAAGAGAAATATAAAAATCTATCTATTCAAAATGACTCGTTATTATGTGAAATAGAAAAAGTTAAACTAGAAAATGATGAAATTAGAAAAGAAAACATTATATTAAAAAACAATTTAAAAGCATTAAAATCCGAAATTTCTCATCTTAATGAAAAGTTAGACAAGATTACTAACAATGTTTCGAAATTCAATAAAGGAAAGCAAAACTTAGATAACTTGATCAAAATTTTTAAACCATTTGGAAATCGCAATGGATTAGGATTTAAGAAATTTTCAAAACATAAAAAATATAGCTCATTATATAACGGATTCAAGAAGTCTAATATTATAGAAAATATGTCTAACACCAAAATTATTAAAATATGGATTTCAAAATCCAACAACAAACTAATTAGATAAAAACACATAGATAACTATCTGAAAAATGTTGTTCATTATAAAAATTACTTTTTTAAAGGTCCCAAACCCTCTTGGGTATGGCAACCTTCTCTTTTTAACACTTAGGATCCTAACAAAGGAAGTGGGTACCAATTAAACTGTTTTTATCTTGCGGGTACCCAAAGGAAAATCAAATAATAAGGAGAAATCGGTACTCGATAGGGGATGCTCCAAACATATGACTGGAAATGCACAAATGTTATCAAATATAACATACAAAGATGGTGGTACTGTACATTTTGGAGATAATTCAAAAGGATTTGTCATTGGAATTGGAGATGTCATCAATGTTGGTATGCCCACTTCACCTGTTATTACAAATGTTCTTTTAGTTAAAAATTTAAAACATAACCTTTTAGGCATTAGTAACTTTGTGACAAAGAATTTAAAATTGATTTTGAAAAGAATAAATGCAACATTTTTTATCAAAATAAAAATATGATTTTCAAAGGATTAAGGAAAAGAAACATCTATGTCTTAAATATGAAATTTAATAACTCGAGTGATTTATGTCTAGCCACAGATTTTAATGACCCGTGGTGTAACATCCTGAAATTTTCAACCATTCGCATCTGCACATGTCGGACTTGAATTTATCAAAATATCAGATTGTTAATTTAAATTTGGCAAAACTGAGCATGTACAGTAAATAAATAATCACAGAATCACAGACACAGAGTAATATAACAATAATGCAGCGGAAACAAAAGAATAGTAGTTCATAAAGCTACTATATATATAACAGAGTTAAACAAGATACAACAGAAGTCTCGAATACATAGACGTCTCAATACAATAGTCAGATACAAGATCAGAATACATTACTAGAATCAGCTGAATAACTGAAAGCAGAATAGATAGCTGGATCTCCAAGCAAAGCTCCAACTCCAAAGGTGAGTCTCGAATGTTGTATCACTCAGTCTGACCTGAGCGTAAAGCAAAATACAAAACACTCGAGTAAGGATTAACATTCTTATATCAATAAATCCAACGAAATATCAACTGAAATACAAGTAACTTAAAGGATGTTTGGGATAACCATCCTCTAAGGATCCGTTAAACTATCTACTATGTAGTACTATACGCTATTATAATAATGTCTACAGTAAAGTATACTATTTAAAAATAGCGTTAAGGCTTTACATTTTCCACCTTAACACATTTTTAGGTGTGCCAATAGTCTATACAGTATAGTAATACCATGAAAACTGGAGCTACTAGAGGATACTCCATAGGTACAACACAAATTAAACTCGTAGTAAAGCACGCTATGGTAGGTGACACGACACAACTAGGCAATGCCAGAGTAGATATACCAATTACGCATCCCGACTGTTGGAAATGCAAAGCCGCAGCAATCGCCCAACTCGAGCCACACTCTCGAATCAAGGGTGCGCACCAAATCAATCACAAAGTAATAGAATGGCATACGATGGAGTGTGTCCGATCAGAGGAGCTACCTCATTGGCCCGGAATCGCTCCTGTTTTAGCCACCTTATGCTAACTCACAGGAGTTAGGTCCACGTAAAAATACCTTAGGATCGTCGCCACCATCCTACTTCATTCTGGAATCTCCATCGCGTACACAATTGTTAAAGTGGTTTTCGGTATCGACAGAGAGTATGCCCATATCCGATCCCGGTCTCTTTAACAACCAATCGTTATTATAACACCGCGATCAGGAAATTATTATCAAGGACAAAAATTTTCAGCGTTTTTGCCTCAAGGACAGGCCTTCAATATTTTATCCTGAAGGACAACTTTCTTTAGGTATCAGTTTTTAGTCATTGATAGTATCAGTTTGTAGTTATCGGTAGCAGTTTTTAGGTATCAGTTTTTAGCTTGGTAGCAGTTTTGTTGTCCTTATGAATAATTTTGGAAAATATTTGTCCTTATGAATAATTTTTAGAAGAATGTTTGTCCTTATGGTAAAAATATTGAGGTTGTGTCCTTGAGGCAAAAAATATACAAATCTTTGTCCTTTAAATTAATTCCCCCTGCTGAGTTTAGCCAGTTAGCTCGCGACACTTCTTTTATTTTTACTGATATTGAGTTAGATCGGGAGTTTATTAGATGTAAGGAATTAGAGAGGGCCAACTCAGTTCTTTTATGAGGATCATTAGTTGGAACATTAGAGGTTTGAACGACTCGAATAAATGTGATAAGGTTAGAGTATTTTTTAAAGACTTCTCTATTGATATAGCTTTACTTCAGGAAACCAAAATTAACTGTCCTGATGTTCGTTTCTTTAGAAGATTAGGTGGTTATCACTTTAGAAAATGGGTTTTTTTACCTTCCGTTGGCTCTTCAGGGGGTTTGATGATAGGTTGGCGTGATAATTATTTTAAACTTCTTCAATGTATTGTTAAACAGCATTCTCTTCATGTTATTCTTATTAATCTTTCTGACAACTCCTTACTTAATATTTCCAATGTTTACGGGCCAAATTCTAAAATTAATCGGAGAATTTTATGGTCGGAATGTCTAGATTTTAGATCACTAGCCCTGGGTCCTTGGATTATGGGGGGTGATTTTAATGTTACGCGGTTCATAGGTGAGCGATATCCTAGGGAAGGGGATTACTCTGCTATGGAGGATTTCAATCAATTTATTTTTAATTCTAATTTGATTGAAATTCCCCTTTCTAATAGAGAGTTTACTTGGAGTAACTCTAAAGAGTCTCCTTCCATGGCTCTTCTTGATAGATTTTTTGTTAGTGATGAAATTGAAGACAAATTTCCTATCTGTAGAGTCAATGGCTTGCCGTATACCTATTCGGACCATTGTCCTATTATCCTTTCTTGTGAATTTCATAGGGTTATTATTAACAATTTTAAATTTGAAAAGATGTGGCTTTTGGATTCTAACTTTGTGAACCTTGTTATATGTAAATGGAATTCTTTGAGTTTTCATAATAACCGAAACACGGATAATTCTGCAAAAGCTTTTATTTCTAAACTTAGAGACCTTAGGATTTTTCTTAAAAAATGGAACAAAAATGTTTTTGGCAACTTAAAAATCAAAAAAGACAATATTCTTAATGAAATGCTTAAAATTAACAAGATAGAAGAATCTAGACCTCTAAATCTAGGTGAACGTAACGTTCTTTCTAATTTAAAAGATGAATTAAATTCTATTTTAGAAAAAGAGGAGGTGATGTGGAGGCAGCGATCCAGAATTCAATGGTTCAACAAAGGCGATAATAATACCAAATTTTTTCATCATATTGTTAATGGTAGAAAATGTAGTAATACAATTAACTCTATATCTGTTAACAATATAGAGTTAGTTGATCAAAGTGATCTCAATAAGGCTTTTACAAACTATTATAAGGATATTTTTGGTTCTAAAATCAAACACAAAATCAATGTTAGGTGGGCTGATCTGTATCCATCAAATTCTATTGTTGATTTATCAGAGTTAGATAATTCTTTTACAGAAGAGGAAATTAGGAAAGCAATAAATGATATGCCAAGTGATAAATCTCCGGGACCTGATGGGTTTCCTATTTTATTTTATAAAACTTTTTGGGATATTTTAAAATTTGACTTAGTTAATTTGTTTAATGATTTTTACAGTGGTAATTTGCAATTAGGGAGATTCAATTTCGCAAATGTTATTTTGCTGCATAAAAAAGTAGGAGCAAACAACTTAAAAGATTTTAGACCTATTTCTTTGATTAACTGTTCAGTTAAAATCATTTCTAAGGTTCTAGCTAATAGACTCAGCTCAAGAATGAACGATTTAATTGATTGTTCACAATCGGCATTTATTAAAGGGAGAAATATTACTGATGGAGTGGCTGTAGTTCAAGAATATATTAATTACTGTTGTAAGAATAACATAACCTGTGCGATTTTAAAACTCGATTTTGCTAAAGCTTTTGATTCAGTAGATTGGGATTTTCTTGTAGATATTTTTCATGCTAGAGGATTTGGACATAGATGGATTAGTTGGATTTTGACTCTGCGTAAAACTGGAAACTCTAGTATTATGGTTAATGGTATTCTAGGGAATAAAATTCAGTCGAAGAGAGGTTTAAGGCAAGGGGATCCCTTATCACCTTTGTTGTTTAACCTAGCCGCTGATGTTTTTGCTAAAATTATTAAGAAAGCTGTGGATAATGGTTCTCTAGGAAGTGTTGGAAATGACATATCGCGTAATGGTATATCGGTTCTGCAATTTGCGAATGATACCTTACTTTTTACTTCTCATCTTCCTAGACACATTATTACTCTAAAATTTATTCTTTATAGTTTTGAGCTTTTATCTGGTTTAAAAATTAATTTTGACAAAAGTTCTGTTCTAGTTTTAAATGATATTGATAAAGTAGAAAACTTAGTAGCTAATACTCTAAATTGCAAAAGTATGAATTTTCCTTTTGAATATCTAGGGTTTGTGATTAGACCTACAAAACTCAAACATGATGATTGGCTTATTATTATTGATAAAATTAAAAATAAGATATCTAATTGGAATTTGAGATTCCTTTCTAGAGCAGGTAGGCTTGTTTTAATAAACTCGGTTTTATCAGCCTTACCGATCTATTGGATGTCTATGCATTTGTTTCCAGATTAGGTTATTGATAAAATTGATAGTATTAGAAGAAATTTTTTATGGAGTGGGGATAATATTAATAATAGTATAAATTGTCTAGTTAACTGGGAAACTGTTTTCAAAGCTAAAAAGGAGGCTGGTTTAGGAGTTACAAATTTGCACAACATGAATTTGTCTCTTTTAGGTAAATGACTTTGGAAGTTTAACGATATAAATGATAATGCTATTTGGAAAGAAATCATTTCCAAATATTATTATAACGGTAATATAAATCTACACCATATTGATTATCCTCTTTCTAATAAATTTTCTAATTTTTGGAAAAACATTTTAAAATGTTTTGAAAATTTTAACTTAGGAACTAAGACAATAGTACATTCAGGAAATTGTACTTCTTTTTGGCATGACTGATGGATTTCGATATTGCCCCTTAAGTTTGAATTTAAGGATTTGTATGACATTTGCAACTTTAAGCATGCTTTAATTATTGATGTTTATTCTTCGGAAAATGATCCTCCTTGGAATTTCAGTTTTAACAGTATTTTAATAGGATCAACCCTTAGGCATCTTTCTTTGCTTTATGCTAGATTAAATCTTTATAACATTGATAATGATAATGATTTTATTAGTTGGGAATGGGATAAGAGTAAGAAATATACTCCAAACTCTTTTTATAGATTTATCATTTTTTCGGGTACTTTAAATAACTCTTTTAAATACATTTGGAAATCTAATGCTCCTCCTAAATCCAAAATTCACATGTGGTTAATACTTCATGGAAAACTTAATACAATAGAATTTTTAAAGAGAAAAAACATTCAAATTGATAATAAATGTTATTTTTGCAATCTGCATCCTGAGGACATAAATCATCTATATTATGATTGTTTGGACTCTAATTACATCCTAATTAATACTCTTAAAATTTTTAATTTTAATATAATAAATAATATTCTGGACTGTGAATTCTACTGGAAAAATTATAGATTCAAATTCAATAAAAATATTAGATTTTTACTAGACACTTTATTTATTATTATTAGTTGGTTTATTTGGTTTGAGAGAAACCAAAGAATTTTCAACAATAATAATAGTCATCTTAACAAATTGATTTTTTCAATTTCTACATTTTGTTTTAATTGGATTTCTAATCCCAAATATAATTTAGCTAAAAATGTCCTTTTCAAACGGTATCTTAACAAGGTTAGTTATAATATTAACTTTTTTAAACATAACAATAATTTTTTTAGCTCTAATAATAGTATTATTAATATTTTTCCAAATTTAAATGATAATTTCACTTTAAATCATAGTTTACTTATGATCAAAGATAACTAAGTGTGACCCGTCTCAATTTTTGTTCTATTCTCTCTTTTTTAGGTTTTATTTCATTCCTTATAAATACATATATATATATATGTATATTTACTATACAAATATACATATATATATGTATCATTCTAATTTTTTCCTAGTTTTGTTTTAGATATTGGTTTTTGGGAGAGAGGTTATCAGTTTCTTTTTGCAGGTTTCTCTTGTATTCAGATTGATGGATATCAGATTGTAGAGAGGTCATCAGAGCAGAGTTTCTTCATCCAGGACTTCCTGTAGTTACCCCCACAGATATATGATTCTGCTATCTTCATTATGGTGTATTTTGTTCATATTTCTCTAGATTTTGACACCCCTTCTCCTTGTTCAGAGCCTTCAGAGTGGTCTCTCTATCTTTTCAGAGTAGATGCTTATGGAGTACTTTGTTGTATTCTCTTCAGTCTTTTCTTTTCTGGTACTTCTAACATCTTAATATCGGGCGGTGGCCATGCCGGAGCTTGATATTGAGGTGTGATGGGTGGTGGCCTTGCCGGAACTCATCTTAGGAGTATTTGAGATTAGCTATATGTATTTTTGCTCTTGTTACCTGCCAGGCATGTTGGCAGCTCCTTATCGTTTGTGTTATATATATATTCACATATGTGCTCTCCTCTATGCGTAGAGGATCACACATTTTTCTCAAAAAAAAAACACCGCGATCATTTCAAAATAATTTATACTTCCAAACCAAAAATATCATTTCCATTTCAAAAACATATCAATATGATATCATTTCTATTTCAAGAATATTCACTTCCAAAATCATAGTACTTTCAAAGATATAATACTATCGAAACCAAAACTATTTGAAATAATAATACTTTGGAAATCATAATACTTTGAAATTCATAACTTTGGAAATCATAACACTTTGAAATCATAACACTTTCCTTCAAACAGTTTAGATATTAATAATAGTATATAAAATAAAATAGTTTATAAAATAAAATAATTTATATAAAATAGTTATAAGTTAAAACAATTTATATTAAAATAATTAGTATATTTAAAATAGTTTATATTAAAAATAGTTATATTAGGAATAGTTTATATTAAAAATAGTTTATAAAATAATATAAAATAGTTTTAAATATAATTGAAAATACTTTATATAACAAAATAGTTTCCTCAAATTTCACACATCGATTCAACTCAACTCGGATTCCAAAATTCAAATTTAATCCAATCTCAAATCCTCAAATTTCAATTCAATTCAGTTTCTCAATAAACTATTTCAAATTATCGATTTCAAATACATATTTGAACCATAAAATAAGCCATTTCACTTTCAATATATTTCAAAGCTTTAAATATTCAACATTTCAAAACTAAATTCGATAATTTCATATATATATATCAAATTCACTTTATTATTATTTAGTTTGAAATATTCACTAAATAAACCCAATATCATTTAAATAAAACCCCAAAATTTCAAACCACTAAATATTTCCTTCGATTTATTAAACTTGAAATATTCATTTAATCACTTTAATCCAAAATCAAGTTATAAAACATATCTTTAAAATTTCAAATTTAATAAATTTCAAATCAAACTTATTTAAGTAAAACTCTTAAATAAATATAATTTCAAATCAATTTCAAATTTATCTTTCCAACCCGAATCATGATAAACTCTATATTTGAAAATATATACATTAAATAAATACTTAAACATATTATATATCAACTTTATTAAATCAACTTTAATAAATCTTTAAAATCAATATTTATTAAAACTATATATTTCTTTTCAAAACCATAGAAATCATTTTCAAAATATTTATATATAGACCAACGGTGTTTGTATATAATTTTCTACCCTATGGTCAAGTGATACAGATATTTATCATTTCAATCCGCAATTTAAATATATATGAGTATATATCTTTTCAACCTGCAATCCCAAATTCAATTCAAATGAAAATTACTTGGGTTTATCATTTCAACCCATAACGATTTTCTCCTATTCTACAGATTGTTCGGGTATGTATCATTTCAACCCATAGTGAATTCTATACTAACAGGGAACTTGCAGAGTGATAACAGATATGTTAATAATATAACATGCATATATCATCAATGTAAATAATAGATAATGGTGTCAGATATCACAGGTGAACAGATATAGATAATGGCATATATATAAAAATGTAAATAACTAGCAGCAGCATATTTCAATTGTCATTTCAATTGAAATCAAATTTAATAAATATAAGAACATTAATCGTGAGTGATTGCTCACCTTTCGAGGCTAGAGATGAACGAGAGTGGGATTAGCTACCACCCAAGCATGAATTCCAAAGCAAAACAAGATTGGCACGAATTCGACGGACAATGCTGATAAATGGAAATAGGCGAAATCAAATCAGAACTGGATTGATGATGAAAATTGATATAAGTGGCCTTATATATATAACTATTTATATATAAAACATATTATAAATTTAAACACATTTTAAATTAAATATATATATATATATATATATATTCATTTCAAAATCATTGTTTCAAATTAAAATACATAGAAAATATAAAATCTTTATATATTTCAAACCATTTTGTTTTAAACACATATTTATCTCTGTTTTCATATCCAAAAACCAATCCACATATCTTGATATATAAATGATATATATAAAACTAAGATATAGGCTAAACCAGTCAACACTTATATATAATAACAGTATAAATATATAAACTAACATATATATTCTAAGAAATCAAGATATATAAATTTTAAAATATCACTGCGCATAATAATAGAAACCAATAACAGTACTGACACACTACCAAACATAAATATTATAATATAAATATACAAGAAGTAGAAGGTTTATCAAATACAATTCCAAGTGGAATATATATTGGTATACATTAGTTCACACGTCAAAGCAACATCAGTTCTTGATTGTACATATGTATATATTGCCGAAATCACTATATACGGCCTTGATAATTAGAACAGCAAATACAACTTTAAACTTACATATATATATATAATATATAACTAATACATATATATATATATAATGATGCATATATATATATACCTTTACACGAAAAATACTGCTACCGAAAATATCTTTAAATATGTACATATAAACAGACTTATAATATATACTTGAAGATCAATATCAAACTCAACCATATATACATATATCCAATCGAAAACCTTATATATTTCCTAAATCATTATTAAACTTAACACATATAGTTAAAATATATATATTATATTACATTTACCGTACTTGAAACAAATATATTAGACACACACACACACACCCACACACACACACACACATATATATATATATATAACAGCAACCAATACAACTTGTACAAACCTTTTCATAGTACTATTTATTAGTTTATATACATTCTTCATATTAATGATCTATAAGTTACAGTATAAATATACTATTATAAAATAAAGATATAGACATATATTTAAAACCAAATCCTGAATCCTAACTTTGTTAAATATATATATCTAGATTTATACACACTGTATTATATATACAGACCTTACATATTAATACTTCAAATAATATTAACACAGTACTCGTACAATATCAGAGGAAAGGCTGCTCAGGCCTACCTATATAGATATACAAACTTACATTTTTTTATAAGGCAGATGTACACGTTCTTTTGAAAAAAAAAGGGTGGAAAGCAAACTAGTCCGTGAGTCACTGGGTACTGTACTTGGCCGACGCACGTAGGAAGGATGGTCGAGTGTCGAAGGGAAAGAGGGTGCTGTGGTTGGTCGGGTTCGTTCAGGCAGTGGGTGTTAGGGGGTAGCCGCTTGAGGTAGGTGAGATAGGAGAAGACGTGGCTGAAGGCGGAACAAGGCTGCATGTGGGCAAACTGACCGGTTGTGGGGAGATAGGTCGGTGCTCACGTAGTAGTTGAGGAGGGGAGGGCTGCCGTAGAGGGCTACAGGCGGAAGTAGGTGGCAATCTGTTTGGTGGAAGGGAGCTTGACTGGCAGAGGAAGGTTTGATGACTTTGGGCATGAACAGATTGCTCTCGAGCAACATGAATGAACAGGTGAAAGAAAAATATATATATTTTTATAAGAATGACTTGGAAGGGAAAGGACTCAGCGGTTTCAAAGTGAAATGAATGAGCAGGTTCTCGATGCAGAAGGTAGAGCAACAGAGTCTCAAGTGCTAATGCATGTGTTGATGAATTTGTGGACAAATATTAGTGCTCATGCTATTTATACTATTCAAAGATGAAATAAACATACGTACAGTGGGTTACTAAATTTTGATATCACGAAACAGAAATGCAAATATGGTATTGAATTTTCAACCAATATATAAATGAATGCACTAATATATTTATGTTTAGATAAATGAAATAAAACCAAAGAAGTGAAAGGGCTGAAAGAAAAGATTAAACGAACCAGTTATAAAATAAATTGGAACCATGGGAAATGGAAAAGTCATAAGTTGAATGGTTGGAAATAATAATGGCTGAAGGCTTTTGATTTCACGAGGATAACTGAAAAGTCATAGAATCCAAAAGTGTTTTTAAAACGGGTACTGTTTTATTGATTTCGCTTAGTACCTTTAGCCGAAACACATGAATGAATATACTTCAGAGATCAGCACGATGAGACGGTCAAAACGGTATACAGATATCAGTGGTACGATCATCCGATCGGAAGTCGATAATCGGTACCGAAAATGCTACTATTTTGTCGAAAATAAGATAAACGGAGCAATAGCGGTTTAAATTTGGAGAAATGAAATATGACGTCTCACTCAGAAGATGATTTACAAATTTATTGTATAAAAATATTCAGGTTTGGAAAACATTTTATTATAATCAATTTTAACTGATGTGAATTGAAATAAAATTACACAATAAAATAAACTTCCATATTATCTGATGAAAATTTACCAGTTGTTATGTTTAAATAGACGTATTTCAAATATTAAAATTTTATTTCAACTTCAATTATTTAAAATTTCACAAAAATTCCAATTAAACATATTATTAAAACTATTGAAATTTATAGGTCGTTAAACTCGCCCCCACTCAAAACTTTTCGTCCCCGAAAAGGAACGAGGTAGGAGAATAGAAACAACCAGAAAGAAAATATACTGAAAAACAAAATAAACCACTAATTTAAACTATATAAATTCCAAATTTAAATTACTAAATATTCAATAATTGTTTAAAATTCAATGTATTTCGTTAAGTTGAATTAATTTCAATTTATTAATATTTGATGCAAAAAGGTTTCTTTCAAAACAAAATTTTAATTTATCTCATTTATTACTCAACTAACCTATTATTAATTATATTTATCTCTAATAACATTTTTATAATTAAAATTTAAGTGTATAACATTTATTATAAGCACTCAAATTTTATTTATAAAGACATTTTATATTGTATATTATCCAATTACATATTCAACTTTTGAATAATTTAGGTAAGTTATATTAGAATGAAATTAGGTATTATGCAAGTAAACTTTTTCCCCAACTTAATTATTTCAAATTTAAATATTTATTCATAATTTTGGCTTCATTTTATAATTAAAGTCACCTTTAACAACAATTTTAAGAATTAAATTTCCGATTTCTCTTTAAACAACTTAGAAATAAATATATTATATTTTGAAATCAAATTTATAAACTTATACCTATATATACATTATAAATCAAATCATACCCAGGAATTCAAATCAAATTCAATTTCCAAAACAAAAGTGTAGCAAAGCTACTGAGTAGCCTCTCGTCTTCGAAACTCGAAAATGAATATCGATGATGCTGCAGTCATCACCAAAATTATTTTCCAGCGACAAAGAGAAGAGTACTGATTTAAAACCTATAAAATTCTTTGAAACAATTTCAATTTGAAATCACTTTAAATAATATACACTTTAAAACCAAAGTTTGGAATCACCGGAAATTAAATTCTCAAATTCTTGATTTAAATTCATTTCAATTTCCAAATGAATTTATAAACCATATTCATTTAGAACAATAAATGATAATCAAATATTATCATTTCAAACAATTAATTTAATTAACCTATTAAATTCTAGCAAATTTTACTTATATATTTATAATATAATCATACAAATCTATTTCATTCACCAAATTTGAAAATAATATTGTGTCAGTTTGCTCTGTTCAAGTGTTTTGGAAATCCTATCGATATCGTTGATCAGACGAAACGATCGAAAATCCAAACCAACATCAACAACTCAAACAACACAATATGTAAAACATTTTTATATTTATTTACAAATACACTCCCTCACTCGATGATACAAGAATAGATTCCAAAACAAGGATAGAGATTCATATGTAGAGGAACTCTAATCAAAAGAATTCAAATTCCAAGATAGGCTCGAAATGAAGATAAGATAATCAAATAACAAAATAGGTAAGATGGATAGACTTATATAAATCGCGGGCAACCTTAATCGGGTCAACCGTGACTTCAAGAATAAGATCGAGGTAGCATTCTGGAACAAATCGACATTCGATCGCCAGAGGTAGAATTTGGGTATAGCCGAAGAAAGCAGCATCGTAAACTAAGGATTTAGGAATCCCCGGTGAATCAATGCCTGTTGTGATGGAATTTCACTCTTTTACAAATCATATAGTGGAGCTATGGGATGCTCCAGAATCAGAAGAATACGAATAGGGAGAGACAAGAATGGATTTTGGAACCGAGGGGAACGTTCCAAAAATTCAAAGGAAAAACCGAATCGAAGAAGAAGGAATTTCAAGATCGGACGAAAGTGATTCTGTGATTAAATTTACTCTATATGCTAAGTTTTGCCTAAAACCAGAGCTCTGATACCACATGTAACATCTTGAAATTTTCAACCATTCGCATCCGCACATGTCGGACTTGAATTGCTCAAAATATCATATTGTTAATTTAAATTTGGCAAAACTCAGCATGTACAGTAAATAAATAATCACAGAATCACAGACACAGAGTAATATAACAATAATGCAGCGAAAACAAAAGAATAGTAGTTCATGAAGCTACTATATATATAACAGAGTTAAACAAGATACAACAGAAGTCTCGAATACATAGACGTCTCAATACAATAGTCAGATACAAGATCAGAATACATCACTAGAATCAACTGAATAACTGAAAGCAGAATAGATAGCTGGATCTCCAAGCGAAGCACCAACTCCAAAGGTGAGTCTCGAATGCTGTATCACTCAGTCTGACCCGAGCGTAAAACAAAACACAAAACACTCAAGTCAGGATTAACATTCTTATATCAATAAATCCAACTCAAGTGAAATATCAACTGAAATACAAATAACTTAAAGGATGTTTGGGATAACCATCCTCTAAGGATCCGTTAAACTATCTACTATGTAGTAATATACGCTATTATAATAATGTCTATAGTAAATTATACTATTTAAAAATAGCGTTAAGGCTTTACATTTTCCACCTTAACACATTTTTAGGTGTGCCAATAGTCTATACAGTACCGTAATACCCTATAAACTAGAGCTACCAGAGGATACTCCATAGGTACGACACAAATCAAACTCGTAGTAAAGCACGCTATGGTAGGTGACACGGCACAACTAGGCAATGCCAGGGTAGATATACCAATTACGCATCAGGACTATTGGAAAAGAAAAGCCGCAGCAATCGCCCAACTCGAGCCACACTCTCGAATCAAGGGTGCGCACCAAATCAGTCACAAAGTAATAGAATGGCATACGATGGAGTGTGTCCGATCAGAGGAGCTACCTCATTGGCCCAGAATCACTCCTATTTTAGCCACCTTATGCTAACTCACGGGAGTTAGGTCCACGTAAAAATACCTTAGGATCGTCGCCACCATCCTACTTCATTCTGGAATCTCCACCGCGTACACGGTTGTTAAAGTGGTTTTCGGTATCGACAGAGAGTATGCCCATATCCGATCCCGGTCTCTTTAACAACCAATCGTTATTATAACACCACGGTCATGTCAAAATAGTTTATACTTCAAAACCAAAAATATCATTTCCATTTCAAAAACATATCAATATGATGTCATTTCCATTTCAAGAATATTCACTTCCAAAATCATATAGTACTTTCAAAGATATAATACTTTCGAAACCAAAACAATTTGAAATAATAATACTTTGGAAATCATAATACTTTGAAATTCATAATTTTGGAAATCATAACACTTTGAAATCATAACACTTTCCTTCAAACAGTTTAGATATTAATAATAGTATATAAAATAAAATAGTTTATAAAATAAAATAATTTATATAAAATAGTTATAAGTTAAAACAATTTATATTAAAATAATTAGTATATTTAAAATAGTTTATATTAAAAATAGTTATATTAGAAATAGTTTATAGTAAAAATGTTTATAAAATAATATAAAATAGTTTTAAATATAATTTAAAATACTTTATATAATAAAATAGTTTCCTCAAATTTCACACATCGATTCAACTCAATTCGGATTCCAAAATTCAAATTTAATCCAATCTCAAATCCTCAAATTTCAATTCAATTCAGTTTCTCAATAAACCATTTCAAATTATCGATTTCAAATACATATTTGAACCATAAAATAAGCCATTTCACTTTCAATATATTTCAAAGCTTTAACTATTCAACATTTCAAAACTAAATTCAATAACTTCATATATATATCAAATTCACTTTATTATTATTTAGTTTGAAATATTCACTAAATAAACCCAATATCATTTAAATAAAACCCCAAAATTTCAAACCACTAAATATTTCCTTCGATTTATTAAACATGAAATATTCATTTAATCACTTTAATCCAAAATCAAGTTATAAAACATATCTTTAAAATTTAAAATCAAACTTATTTAAGTAAAATTCTTAAATAAATATAATTTCAAATCAATTTCAAATTTATCTTTCCAACCCGAATCATTATAAACTCTATATTTGAAAATATATACATTAAATAAATACTTAAACATATTATATATCAACTTTATTAAATCAACTTTAATAAATCTTTAAAATCAATATTTATTAAAACCATATATTTCTTTTTAAAACCATAGAAATCATTTTCAAAATATTTATATATAGACCAACGGTGTCTGTATATAATTTTCTACCCTATGGTCAAGTGATACAGATATTTATCATTTCAATCCGCAATTTAAATATATATGAGTATATGTCTTTTCAACCTGCAATCCCAAATTCAATTCAAATGAAAATTGCTTGGGTTTATCATTTCAACCCATAACGATTTTCTCCTATTCTACAGATTGTTCGGGTATGTATCATTTCAACCCATAGTGAATTCTATACTAACAGGGAACTTGCAGAGTGATAACAGATATGGTAATAATATAACATGCATATATCATCAATGTAAATAATATATAATGGTGTCAGATGTGACAGGTGAACAGATACAGATAATGGCATATATATAACAATGTAAATAACTAGCAGCAGCATATTTCAATTGTCGTTTCAATTGAAATCAAATTTAATAAATATAAGAACATTAATCATGAGTGATTTCTCACCTTTCGAGGCTAAAGATGAATAAGAGTGGGATTAGCTACAACCCAAGCACGAATTCCAAAGCAAAACAAGATTGGCACGAATTCGACGGACAATGCTGATAAATGGAAATAGACAAAATAAAATCAGAACTGGATTGCTGAAGAAAATTGATATAAGTGGACTTATATATATATAACTATTTATATATAAAACATATTCTAAATTCAAGCACATTTTAAATTAAATATATATATTCATTTCAAAATCATTGTTTCAAATTAAAATACATAGAAAATATAAAATCTTTATATATTTCAAACCATTTTGTTTTAAACACATATTTATCACTGTTTTCATATCCAAAAATCAATCCACATATCTTGATATATAAACTGAAATATATAAAACTAAGATATAGGCTAAACCAGTCAACACTTATATATAATAACAGTATAAATATATAAACTAACATATATATTCTAAAAAATCAAGATATATAAATTTTAAAATATCACCGAGCATAATAATAAAAACCAATAACAGTACTGACACACTACCAAACATACATATTATAATTTAAACATACAAGAAGTAGAAGGTTTATCAAATACAATTCAAAGTGGAATATATATTGGTATACATTAGTTCACATGTCAAAGCAACATCAGTTCTCGATTGTACACATGTATGTATTTCCGAAATCACTATATACGGCCTTGATAATTAGAACATGAAATACAACTTTAAACTTACATATATATATAATATATAACTAATATATATATATATATATATATATAAAATGATACATATATATACCTTTACATGAAAAATACTGCTACCGAAAATAACTTTAAATATGTACATATAAACAGATTTATAATATATACTTGAAGATCAATATCAAACTCAACCATATATACATATATCCAATCGAAATCCATATATATTTCCCAAATCATTATTAAACTTAACACATATAGTTAATATATATATATATATATATATATATATAACAACGACCAATACAACTTGTACAAACCTTTTCATAGTACTATTCTTTAGTTTATATACATTCTTCATATTAATGATCTATAAGTTACATTATAAATATACTATTATAAAATAAAGATATAGACATATATTTAAAACCAAGTCCTGAATCCCAACTTTGTTAAATATATATATCTTGATTTATACACACTGTATTATATATACAGACCTTACATATTAATACTTCAAATAATATTAACACAGTACTCGTACAATATCAGTGGAAAGGCTGCTCAAGCCTACCTATATAGATATACAAACTTACATTTTTTTATAAGGCAGCTGTACGCGTGCTTTTGCAAAAAAAAAAAGGGTGGAAAGCAAACTAGTTCGTGACTCACTGGGTACTATACTCGACCGGCGCACGGAGGAAGGATGATCGAGTGTTGAAGTGAAAGAAGGTGCTATGGTTGGTCGGGTTCGGTCAGGTAGTGGGTGTTATAGGGTAGCCGCTTGAGGTGGGTGAGATAGGAGAAGACGTGGCTGAAGGCGGAACAAGGCTGCATGTGGGTGAACTGACCGGTTGCGGGGAGATAGGTCGGTGCTACAGGCGGAGGTAGGTGGCGATCTGTTTGGTTGAAGGGAGGTTGACTGGCAGAGGGAAGGTTTGATGACTCTGGGCACGAACAGGTTGCTCTCGAGCAACATGAATGAACAGGTGAAAGAAAAAAAAATATATTTTTATAAGAATGACTAGGAAGGGAAAGGACTCAATGGTTTCAAAGTGAAATGAATGAGCAGGTTCTCGATGCAGAAGGTAGAGCAACAGAGTCTCAAGTGCTAATGCATGTGTTGATGAATTTGTGGACAAATATTAGTGCTCATGCTATTTATACTATTCAAAGATGAAATAAACATACGTATAGTGTAACGACTCGGATTTTTCGCGCTCGAAAATCAACATCCGTACTTCACATTGTACTAGAATGCCGCAGATTCGACCGTTCAAATCCGATTCGCCGGAGCTATAACACAATTAAGTAAACAACACAGCGGAAAAGAAAAAGAATATAGATATACAACATCTGATACAATATCCAGATACAATGATGATACAATGAATATCTATATACATCAGAGATATGATACAAGAAATAGCAGCGGAAAGAAAAGATAACATCAGCAGCGGAACAATATCAATAGAAGTGATAACTCCAAAATGATCTTCAGACAAGAATGAATCCACAACTCCAAGATAAGCAACTCCGATGAATGAACTAGCTCCAGATAATCTACTAAACCTGAATATCTGAAAAGAAACCCAACTCTAGACTACTCGTGTGGAAAATTATGAGCACCCAGAGTTTAGGAAGGGAACAATAAACTCCGGATCAGTCATGGGACTGGTGTGAGCAACAAAAACAGTTTATCTTTAAAACAAACACAATAGAACTTTAAACATTGAAAACCGCAATGCTTTTGGAAAATGAAACTACCATAAGACCTCCCGCCACACACACAATGCAAACGCAGAATTGGAGGAGATTTCTTCTTATGATAGTCAAAGATGCTTACTACGCAAAATCAAATCATTTTTGATATTATTATTAGTGCATAGTGTAGAAATCTTTTCGAAAGTATAATATTAATCTTAGCCAACATACGACCAGTATCGTATGCCTACTATAGCTACCATCTAAACAGTGGTGACCACCGTACGTAAATGGCAGGTTCTACAACTAAAACCGTACACGGTTCGTATTGGAAGATGGATTTCCAACAAATGGTCAGGCTAAGGAACTTCCTATCCACGATGGGTACGTCCCTGGAATAGACGACCCGAGAAATAACCTAACATTACGGTTAGATCTCTGCCAACACAAGGCCGGGTTACCTCTGCAAAAATAGGTAACTACTGACACGCGTATGCCATCCCCCGATCGTCACCGATCTTCCCGAGGATCCTCGATTTCCAACAACCACATAATAATAATAATGCAGTAACCACAGAGGTTAAGTATCTGGGCTCCATACCATGATACCACCTTTATCCAGAAGGAATGACATACACTAAGGGGCGCTACTCCCTAGAACCTTGCCGCATCCTTCCTGTTTTGACCATTTCCGGGGTGTGAGGCTCGATGAAGTCTCGTCCACAAAGCTACGCTTTGTCACAAAGCCATGCTTCGGGTCAAACAAATGATCAACCTATGATCACAAAGATATAAGATCAAACAAATGATCATATCACAAATGATCAAACACTGATCATCACACAGCAACACTCAGCATGCCACATTACCAAATTGGGATATATCGCTGATAAATTTCAACTACATAACCTCTGAGCTCGTACGTCTCAGAGAAGGGTGTTAAGCTAAGAGAATAAATTCTCCGCCACCAACAGATATGTATTTGAAAGAAATCGGCTTTATATCTCAAAGTGTAATGTCAGACATGTATCCATACAAGTCTGTTCCGGGTTCGAACAGAACCGAAGGCACTTCTCACGAAGCCCTTGCAAATCCGGATAATTTTCAATCACGTCCGGACTTCCCGTCACAAAAAGAGTGATATAAATCTCTATACCGGAGCAACTCAGTGCAGAGACATTCGACAGGTTGTCCTTTCATTTTCAAAAAACCACCGGTCTTCAAATGCTATCCATAACGTCGAATCACTTATTCGGAATGGGTTATGTGACACAAAGGTCCTCTCCCGGCTAAACCGAATAGTGAGCGCAATATTTAACAATATATGGATATTGGGATTTCAATTAAGTCACAACTTAAACCCAAACTTTCTTTTCAAATGGTTTAACAAATTACCATTTCAAATCTTTTAAACAAAAAGATTCATTTTAACAACCTTAAATGGTTTAAACAATTTCCACACCTTAATCTTTTAAATAAAAGATTTAATTCATAAAGTTCACCCAGTTTCACAAAGATTCATTTACAGATTTTCCAAATCAATTCCCATTTCAATTTGATTAACTCGTTAAATCTTTAAATCAAAGATTTAACTTATAGTTTTCAAAACAATTTCATTTCGAATGGTTTAAACAAACATCATTTTTCAATTCAGTCTTGAAATTCCTTTAATTAAACTGGAATTTCATTTCTTATCTGAAAGCTTTTATTCCTTTAAAACAAACGGTTTTTATTTTGGAAATCTGATTCATTTATACGAGTTAAGGTTCTTGGGTTAAATCCAAATTCTCAAAATTTTACTTTTAAAATGGTTTAACTTCATATAAACACATTTATAACATTTTTAATCCCTAGTTTCAAATCATAGGATTCAATTTCAAACTTGAATTCAAATTTAAATCAAATTATTTAAATTTTCAAAACTCGATTAAGTTATTCAAAATAACTTTTATCTTTGAAATTCTATTTCAAAAGCTTTTCACTTTAAACCCAAATTTCTAATTTCAAAATTAATTGAAATTTAAATTTCAATTTCAAAAACATCAAATTTAAATTATCTGTGACTTAACCGATTTCCACGTGAAATCCATATTTGTGTGTGTATGGTGTAGTCCAGGGGTTTCACACACAATAGTGCACAACATCAATCATCACAGATATATCGATAAGCGGTATAACCCATAACGCTTATCTTCATTCACAAATTCATAAATAAAATAAATTTATCAGTCATAAAGAATCACTATTACGATTCGATGTGGGTTTCGGATAACCAACTGGAATCCGACTCCCTGTCGCATCGAAATTCAAGTGTCGTTTACGGGCAAAGTTGTCTAATTAATTTAAACAGTTTAATTCAACACTTTGAATCCAAATAACTTTTATCACAGATAAATTATACACAATCATCATATATACCTATATATCAAGAGCAATATCATAGAAACATCACAGGATATCACAAATCAGATATTCAATATACACAATTATCCATAAACAATCATCTTTGAGTCTTATTGTAATTAATTCAATTTAAAATCGATTACTTGAGAATTTATCTCTTAACCCTGTTTAATTGATCATTAACTATCAATTTACTACTTTTTCCATTTCAAATTATTTAACTAACAAATCATTTCTTAACCAATGATTAAGTCTTAATTACTTAATTAATTACTCTTAATCATTAATTTATAACCTTAATTATTTATCAATCAAACTTAATTATCGGATTATTAACTGCTAATTACTTAGTTAATCATTTATTAGTCCATAATTAAATTACTTAATTACTTAACTACTAATCATTCATTAATTTACTTCAAATAGTTGATTACAAATTTATTAGTTACTTTCTGGAAAAAAATCAATTAATTCTACTAATTCAACTTAAATAACATTTTAAAGGTATTCTTTAAAATTTGAAAATCAATTATATTACTAACTACCCACTTAATGGTTAATTAATTTTATACTTAACTAAATTAATCACTTAATTAAAATATTAACTAGGTGTTAAAACATGGTTAAGCATTAACTAAAATAATTAAAGCTTGTGTTAAAGTTTAACTTTAATTGTTAAACACTTATTCGAATTTACAGTGTCTAAACTGATTAACATAATATTGCCGTTGACAGGAGAACAACCCGAGACTTTCCCTATCAAAACTCGAGTAATACTTCGAGTTAAACGCTCGTTTCCCCGAGTCTCCCTGAACACAACTTCTTCTTCTCCTTTTTTTTCTGTAATTTAAGTTTTTATAACTTAAGTATAAATAGCATCAGGTTCATACTCACGCTCGAACTCGACCTCAAACCCGAAGCAAACATCGAAACATCTCGAGTATACTCGCGAGCCATGGTTCCACGTCTCAGACACACATCACCGCTGTCGTGCACGTGCACGCGGGGCCGGAGCTACGGCGATCAACGCTGCCACCTCCCACATGTCGCCGTCCATCGACTCATGTCCTCAGGCCAATCCATTCGTCGAATCCACGATGAATTCGAAATCGAGAAACTAAATCCAACCTGGAACAGTTTTCGACCACCACGAGCATCCTCGTGCCGCCACCACAGATCATCAGCGCCCACGAAACTTCGACCAGCCACGCGTCCACACTCCCTCGACCATCTCCTAGAGTCTCATCGTACTCGATCATCCAGAGGCGTTACGCCGATCAAAAATGTCCATCCTATCCAAACTAGGGTTATCAACGTAAATTGTGAAGACCCAAAAGTTGGCCTTCGAAAATCGGCACCCGTACTCCACTTGTACTCAAAATGCCGTAGATTCAAATGCCAAATCTGGTTCTCCGGAGCTTATAACAACATTAAGTAAATAACACAGCGGAATAAATGAATAATACATTGATATACAATATCTGATACAACAGAATGATACAATGAATATCAATATACATCAGAGATATGATACAAGAAATAGCAGCGGAAAAGAAAAATAGATAACTAATATCAGCAGCGGAACAAATAACTCTAAGATAGTCTTCAAGAGAGAACTCCAGCAATAGCTCGAACTCCCAATAACGATACACCAAGAATAAGCAAGTGCAGTCCGATCCAAAGACTGAACTAGCTCCAGAAAATCTACTGAACCTGACTATCTGAAAAGAAACCCAACTCTAGACTGCTCGTGTAGAAAATTATGAGCACCCAGAGTTTAGGAAATGAACAATAAACTCCGGATCAGTCATGGGACTGGTGTGAGCAACAAAAACAGTTTATCTTTAAAAACAAATAGCAGAGAATTTTAAAGTCAATTCGCAATGCTTTTTAAAAATGAAACTACCATAAGACCTCCCACCACACACACAATGCAAACGCAGACTTGGAGGAGATTTCTTCTTATGTTAGTCAAAGATGCTTACTACGCAAAATCAAATCATTTTTGATATTATTATTAGTGCATAGTGCAGAAAACATTTCGAAAGTAGAATATAAATCTTAGCCAGCATAGACATTTCGAACTATGCCTACTATAGCTACCATCCAAACAGTGGGGCGCCACCATAAGTGAATGATAGGTTCTACAACTAAAACCGTACAAGTCTCGTATTGGAGTTTGGATTTCCAACAAATGGTCAGGCTAAGGAACTTCCTATCCACGATGGGTACGTCCCTGGAATAGACGACCCGAGAACCTAACCGGATCTCTGCCAACACAAGGCCGGGTTACCTCTGCAAAAATAGGTAACTACTGACACGCGTATGCCATCCCCCGATCGTCACCGATCTTCCCGAGGATCCCCGATTTCCAACAAACCACATAGAAAAATAATGCAGTAACCACAGAGGTTAAGTATCTGGGCTCCATACCATGATACCACCTTTATCCAGAAGGAATGACATACACTAAGGGGCGCTACTCCCTAGAACCTTGCTGCATCCTTCCTGTTTCGACCATTTCCGGAGTGTGAGGCTCGACGAAGTCTCGTCCACAAAGCTACGCTTTGTTCACAAAGCCATGCTTCGGGTCAAACAAATGATCAACCTATGATCACAAAGATATAAGATCAAATAAATGATCATATCACAAATGATCAAACACTGATCATCACACAGCAACACTCAGCATGCCACATTACCAAATTGGGATATATCGCTGATAAATTTCAACTACATAACCTCTGAGCTCGTACGTCTCAGAGAAGGGTGTTAAGCTAAGAGAATAAATTCTCCGCCACCAACAGAAATGTATTTGAAAGAAATCGGCTTTATTCTCAAAGTGTAATGTCAGACATGTATCCATACAAGTCTGTTCCGGGTTCGAACAGAACCGAAGGCACTTCTTACGAAGCCCTTGCAATTCCGGGTATTCACAATCCCGTCCGGACTTCCCATCACAAAGGGTGATAAAATCTCTATACCGGGGACCAGTCGATGCAGAGACATTCGACGAGTTGTCCTTTCGTTTTCGTGAATATCCGGTCTTCAACACCGGTCTTCAAATGCTATCCATATACGACGTATCATTATTCGGAATGGGTTATATGACACGAATGTCTTTTCCCGGCTAACCCGAATAACGAGCGCAATCTTTAAAAACATATGGATATTGGGATTTCAATTAAGTCACAACTTAATAATTCAACCCTTTCTTCCAAAATAGTTTAAACCAATCATCATTTCAAATCTTTAAATAAAAAGATTTATTTCACACCGTTCACCTCGTTTTATAAGGATCTATTCATAGGTTTCAAAACATTTCAATTCCAATTGGATTAACTCGTTAAATCTTTAAAACAAAGATTCAACTTATAGCTTTCAAAACAATTTCATTTCGAATGGTTTAAACAAATCATCATTTTAAACCTGTTAAAAATAAACAGATTCAATTCATAGCTTTCAAAATCAATTTCATTTCAATTTCAAACTTGAAACTTCTCAACACAAATTGGAAGTTCATTACTTACGTGAAAGCTTTAATTATTTGAAACAAATAGTTTTTATCTTCATAAAAATCCAATTATATTTACACGAGT
Source organism: Allium fistulosum (assembly GCA_030737815.1). Lineage (NCBI taxonomy): Eukaryota > Viridiplantae > Streptophyta > Magnoliopsida > Asparagales > Amaryllidaceae > Allium > Allium fistulosum. Next base: position 1,288,622,398 of record CM060904.1, read on the forward strand.
TAAAACTTTTGAATTTAAATTCAAATTCCCAAATCAATACTTTTTAAAATAATTTAACCCATATATAACTAGTATAACATCTTTAATTCCTAGTTTCAAATCTTAAGATTCAATTTCAAACTTGAATTCAAATTTAAATCAAATTATTTAAATTTTCAAAATTCGATTAAGTTATTCAAAATAACTTTTATCCTTGAAAACTCATTTCAAAAGCTTTTCACTTTAAACCCCAAATTTCTAATTTCAAAATCAATTGAAATTAGAATTTCAATTTCAAAAACATCAAATTTAAATTATCTGTGACTTAACCGATTTCCATGTGAAATCCATATTTGTGTGTGTAAAAGTGTAGTCCAGGGGTTTCACACACAATAGTGCAACATCAATCATCACAGATATATCGATAAGCGGTATAATCGATAACGCTTATCTTCATTCACAAATCACAGATATAATAAACTTATCGGTCACAACGATTCACAATTATAATTCGATGTGGGTTTCGGATAACCAACTGGAATCCGACTCCCTGTCGCATCGAAATTCAAGTGCCGTTTCACGACAAAGGTTTCATATTCACATAACAATATATACATCACAGATAAGTAAATTTCAGATCATAACATAATCAGGATATATCACAAAACATCAAAATCAGAGATATCAAACAATTCACATTCAATATAATCCAAACATTCATAAGTAAGGTCAGTTAATATCTGATTAATTCAAATCAGATTAATTTCTTATGAATAAATTTCAAATCCTGGTTAATTAATTACAACCCATTTTAATTAATTATTCTTTATCATTTATTAATTTACCTTTAATCATAAATTAATAAATCTTAATTAATCAATCATTCTTTTAATCATTAAATAATTATCCTTTAATTATTTAATTATCTTTTAATTTATTTATTTGATTAACCCTTAATTTATTACCATTTAATTAATTATCCTCAATTAATTACATTTGTAAATTTACCATTAATTAAAATTCATCAACATTTATTTATCTATTTATCAACCTTAATAAATTAATCACATAATTTATTATCCCCAAATTAATTATTCTTTCAATTACTTGGTTAATCAAACTTAAATTTATCAACAAATTTACCTTAATTACTTTTATTAAGAAATTCACTTCAAGTGATTAATTTCTTTCAACAATTAAATTAACCTTAAACTTTAGAAGTTAATTAACCATTAATTAAAATTCATCAACATTTATTTATTTATTAATCAACCTTTAACATTATCTAGTTTATTTAAAATAAACTTTTAAAACAATTCCATTTTTAAAATCCTTTACTAAATCTCAGTCCTCACTTATATTTAAAAGTGTTTTAAACAAATTATCCGGATAGAACTTGATTTATGTTGAAAGTTTTAAAAACTGTTTTAAAACAAAATCAACAGACCCGAGCCAGATTCAAAAATACCCGAGCAAACTAACTAAAAACTCTGAGCCACGCATATTCAAATCTCTTCGAGTCGACACCCTGTTTTCTCGTGCTCGAACTCGAGCCATTCTCTTTCTTCCTCGAAGCTCTTCGAACGCCCAGCAACACCAGACACGCAAGTATACGCATGCACGTGCACCATAGTTCGCCGTTGCTCCGGCCAACTTCGTCTTCGCTCACAAGTCGACGACGACCTATTCGAACCCTCAGACCACCCAGAATGATCAATCCCACCGAAACCCAAAATCGAGCAATTCGATCGAGTTACTGGAACATGCGATCACTGGAAACACGTCTCATCCCGATCATCCAAGCCACCATCGTTCACGTCCCCTTGCCCAGACCTTCGCCGTAGTCCCCTCTGCCTTCATCTCGAACCACGTGCAACTCGGTCAACTCGTGATGAGGAAATCGTCACATTTACAGACCCCTACCAAACTTAACGTTAAACCCTACTTTCGATCCCAACCCAAAATCTATGCATTCGAAAATTATTTTGGCATTTTTCCCGTATTACTACATCATCAAACTAACTTCTCATCCAATATCAGTAATTAAAATTTGTTGAATCCATTGAAATTGGCAAAAATGCTTCTTAGCTTCATTTTCGAACTGCACCTTGAATACTCCTTTAAAAATCATCATTTTTGGTTTAAAATTCCTACCTTTATATGTACATTCAAGAAACGAAATCAAATCAACAATTTATGATATTCGAATTTTACATATTTTTCTGCTTTCTACTGTAAATTCGAATTACAGGACTTATACTCCACTGCTAACCATCAAACAGTTTCCAATCTCTGATTTTTAGTTTTAAACAAATTTATTAAATTAAATTTCTAAGTTAAATGTTTTTATATGAAGAGTATAAACCATTCTTTGCTTCTTTTCCCTCAGAAACATGGAAAGCTTGAAGAACATCATAAGACAGAGCATCCAGTAATTTACAAACATCACATAATAGTATATATCAGTAGATACTTCATCACTTTTTCTAAAGGTACAAGCAATAAAAATATTAAAACATGTTAAAGGTTTAAAAGAAATAGTTTGCTCACCTGATTTGGGAAGAAGACAGAGAATAGGACTGCAAAGCCTGGAACTTGAAAATTTGATCCTGACTTACTTTTTTTAAGTTTGTTTTATTGATCTAAACTTGTTGCTTTGCTGAGGATCAAGTCAGGTTGAAAATTGTTGCAACTGTTTGATTTTGAAGACTTCAAATTGATTTATCATTTCTAGGTTGAAGCTTGAAGTTGCTCACTGTATTTCAAGAAATGAAGAACAGAGCTGCTTGTTTACTTTGTTTTTGATTAAATTTTGTTTAAGTTTTGAACTGAAGTTTGTTTGAGTTTTAAAATGGAATATGCTTCAGTTTTGTAGCTGGACGAAATGATGAAGATATTTGATATATAGGAGATGGTATGTTTTTGTACAGGTGATAATAGGGTTTTGGTACAATCCTTTTGCAAAGATATTTTCTTCTTGGTGGCTGAAGTGATAAATGGTGGCTGCATTTAATGTTTGAGTACTTCATGTTTCACATCTCCCTTCTTTTGCTTTTATCCATACTTGACTTCGGCTGGTATAATTTTGCTTTGCCTTTTGGCTGAGAGGATATGTTATTGTGTAAGTGTACTTAGGATCTTGCTTTGTTTTCCTTTTATTTTTGGTTTACTTGCATCATTTTTGACTTCGGCTGTAGCATGTTTTGAAGATGATAATGATAGCTTTCTTTTGTTTATTACTTTATCTACTATCTACTTTCTTTTACTTGCCTACTCATCCTTTACATATATTTACTTATTTGTTTTGTTTTCAAGTGTACATGCTTATTTGGTTTGCTTCCCTTTTAAGTTATTTGTTTCGAACACTTTATTTGCCTTTGCAATGTGAATGAATTTATGTGGTTATATTGTTAGCTAATATGTTTACCTTATATTTTATCATAATTTAACTTTTATATGTATTTCTATCTCAATCATTTATTTAAAATTTTAAACGATTTATACAAAATATACTTGGATATCGGGGAAACTCGCATCACCTTATCATTTAATTTTACAATTTTTTATTCAAAAATTCAATAAATTATCGATTTAAATAAATTTAAATCTGGGGTCGTTACAAACTTCCCCCCTTAAAAGAATTTCGTCCTCGAAATTCGCAGGCACGAAAACAACAGAAATAGATAGATTCAATCTCCTATAATTTCTCAAACACCAGATATGGATTCCGAATTCAAGTCGGAATATCTCAAAACACGTACCAATTTGTCCCTCTTCGGACTTTGGTATTCACAGAAATCTCAATAGAATTTCAAAATTCGGTTTTAAACGATATCGTTTTATCGATACAATTCAATTTTAGCCTTCATATTCTATTAATCAATTTAACTCAATTTAAAATTTTCAATTTCAAACTCATTAAGGTTTAAATCAAAAAGCTGATAAGAAACCGATTAAGATACGAGGTAAGAATTTCTACAACGATTCGTAGAGCCATCATCACATCGAAACTTCTTCTTGTAGCTGATACGAAAAAATCAAAAGAATTTGGAAACGAATCAAAGAATTTGATAAAGAAAGTTGTTTCCACTGTTGCAGGGTATTGACCATTTATAGTCGTATTTCCCTGTCCCCTATCTCGTCCTCTTCTTGCACTCATACTCACTATTAGTGGATAGTAAGAGAATTTACTGAGACGTTTAAACGGATATCTTAAGGATATACTCATTCTAGAGTTTACTTCACTCTATCTCTAATGAGCTACTTAACGTGTTATACTCCTGAGCTAAAGTTTAACCTTAGCTCTGATACCAAATGTGAAGACCCAAAAGTTGGCCTTCGAAAATCGGCACCCGTACTCCACTTGTACTCAAAATGCCGTAGATTCAAATGCCAAATCTGGTTCTCCGGAGCTTATAACAACATTAAGTAAATAACACAGTGGAATAAATGAATAATACATTGATATACAATATCTGATACAACAGAATGATACAATGAATATCAATATACATCAGAGATATGATACAAGAAATAGCAGCGGAAAAGAAAAATAGATAACTAATATCAGCAGCGGAACAAATAACTCTAAGATAGTCTTCAAGAGAGAACTCCAGCAATAGCTCGAACTCCCAATAACGATACACCAAGAATAAGCAAGTGCAGTCCGATCCAAAGACTGAACTAGCTCCAGAAAATCTACTGAACCTGACTATCTGAAAAGAAACCCAACTCTAGACTGCTCGTGTAGAAAATTATGAGCACCCAGAGTTTAGGAAATGAACAATAAACTCCGGATCAGTCATGGGACTGGTGTGAGCAACAAAAACAGTTTATCTTTAAAAACAAATAGCAGAGAATTTTAAAGTCAATTCGCAATGCTTTTTAAAAATGAAACTACCATAAGACCTCCCACCACACACACAATGCAAACGCAGACTTGGAGGAGATTTCTTCTTATGTTAGTCAAAGATGCTTACTACGCAAAATCAAATCATTTTTGATATTATTATTAGTGCATAGTGCAGAAAACATTTCGAAAGTAGAATATAAATCTTAGCCAGCATAGACATTTCGAACTATGCCTACTATAGCTACCATCCAAACAGTGGGGCGCCACCATAAGTGAATGATAGGTTCTACAACTAAAACCGTACAAGTCTCGTATTGGAGTTTGGATTTCCAACAAATGGTCAGGCTAAGGAACTTCCTATCCACGATGGGTACGTCCCTGGAATAGACGACCCGAGAACCTAACCGGATCTCTGCCAACACAAGGCCGGGTTACCTCTGCAAAAATAGGTAACTACTGACACGCGTATGCCATCCCCCGATCGTCACCGATCTTCCCGAGGATCCCCGATTTCCAACAAACCACATAGAAAAATAATGCAGTAACCACAGAGGTTAAGTATCTGGGCTCCATACCATGATACCACCTTTATCCAGAAGGAATGACATACACTAAGGGGCGCTACTCCCTAGAACCTTGCTGCATCCTTCCTGTTTCGACCATTTCCGGGGTGTGAGGCTCGACGAAGTCTCGTCCACAAAGCTACGCTTTGTTCACAAAGCCATGCTTCGGGTCAAACAAATGATCAACCTATGATCACAAAGATATAAGATCAAATAAATGATCATATCACAAATGATCAAACACTGATCATCACACAGCAACACTCAGCATGCCACATTACCAAATTGGGATATATCGCTGATAAATTTCAACTACATAACCTCTGAGCTCGTACGTCTCAGAGAAGGGTGTTAAGCTAAGAGAATAAATTCTCCGCCACCAACAGAAATGTATTTGAAAGAAATCGGCTTTATATCTCAAAGTGTAATGTCAGACATGTATCCATACAAGTCTGTTCCGGGTTCGAACAGAACCGAAGGCACTTCTTACGAAGCCCTTGCAATTCCGGGTATTCACAATCCCGTCCGGACTTCCCATCACAAAGGGTGATAAAATCTCTATACCGGGGACCAGTCGGTGCAGAGACATTCGACGAGTTGTCCTTTCGTTTTCGTGAATATCCGGTCTTCAACACCGGTCTTCAAATGCTATCCATATACGACGTATCATTATTCGGAATGGGTTATATGACACGAATGTCTTTTCCCGGCTAACCCGAATAACGAGCGCAATCTTTAAAAACATATGGATATTGGGATTTCAATTAAGTCACAACTTAATAATTCAACCCTTTCTTCCAAAATAGTTTAAACCAATCATCATTTCAAATCTTTAAATAAAAAGATTTATTTCACACCGTTCACCTCGTTTTATAAGGATCTATTCATAGGTTTCAAAACATTTCAATTCCAATTGGATTAACTCGTTAAATCTTTAAAACAAAGATTCAACTTATAGCTTTCAAAACAATTTCATTTCGAATGGTTTAAACAAATCATCATTTTAAACCTGTTAAAAATAAACAGATTCAATTCATAGCTTTCAAAATCAATTTCATTTCAATTTCAAACTTGAAACTTCTCAACACAAATTGGAAGTTCATTACTTACGTGAAATCTTTAATTATTTGAAACAAATAGTTTTTATCTTCATAAAAATCCAATTATATTTACACGAGTTAAAACTTTTGAATTTAAATTCAAATTCCCAAATCAATACTTTTTAAAATAATTTAACCCATATATAACTAGTATAACATCTTTAATTCCTAGTTTCAAATCTTAAGATTCAATTTCAAACTTGAATTCAAATTTAAATCAAATTATTTAAATTTTCAAAATTCGATTAAGTTATTCAAAATAACTTTTATCCTTGAAAACTCATTTCAAAAGCTTTTCACTTTAAACCCCAAATTTCTAATTTCAAAATCAATTGAAATTAGAATTTCAATTTCAAAAACATCAAATTTAAATTATTTGTGACTTAACCGATTTCCACGTGAAATCCATATTTGTGTGTGTAAAAGTGTAGTCCAGGGGTTTCACACACAATAGTGCAACATCAATCATCACAGATATATCGATAAGCGGTATAATCGATAACGCTTATCTTCATTCACAAATCACAGATATAATAAACTTATCGGTCACAACGATTCACAATTATAATTCGATGTGGGTTTCGGATAACCAACTGGAATCCGACTCCCTGTCGCATCGAAATTCAAGTGCCGTTTCACGACAAAGGTTTCATATTCACATAACAATATATACATCACAGATAAGTAAATTTCAGATCATAACATAATCAGGATATATCACAAAACATCAAAATCAGAGATATCAAACAATTCACATTCAATATAATCCAAACATTCATAAGTAAGGTCAGTTAATATCTGATTAATTCAAATCAGATTAATTTCTTATGAATAAATTTCAAATCCTGGTTAATTAATTACAACCCATTTTAATTAATTATTCTTTATCATTTATTAATTTACCTTTAATCATAAATTAATAAATCTTAATTAATCAATCATTCTTTTAATCATTAAATAATTATCCTTTAATTATTTAATTATCTTTTAATTTATTTATTTGATTAACCCTTAATTTATTACCATTTAATTAATTATCCTCAATTAATTACATTTGTAAATTTACCATTAATTAAAATTCATCAACATTTATTTATCTATTTATCAACCTTAATAAATTAATCACATAATTTATTATCCCCAAATTAATTATTCTTTCAATTACTTGGTTAATCAAACTTAAATTTATCAACAAATTTACCTTAATTACTTTTATTAAGAAATTCACTTCAAGTGATTAATTTCTTTCAACAATTAAATTAACCTTAAACTTTAGAAGTTAATTAACCATTAATTAAAATTCATCAACATTTATTTATTTATTAATCAACCTTTAACATTATCTAGTTTATTTAAAATAAACTTTTAAAACAATTCCATTTTTAAAATCCTTTACTAAATCTCAGTCCTCACTTATATTTAAAAGTGTTTTAAACAAATTATCCGGATAGAACTTGATTTATGTTGAAAGTTTTAAAAACTGTTTTAAAACAAAATCAACAGACCCGAGCCAGATTCAAAAATACCCTAGCAAACTAACTAAAAACTCTGAGCCACGCATATTCAAATCTCTTCGAGTCGACACCCTGTTTTCTCGTGCTCGAACTCGAGCCATTCTCTTTCTTCCTCGAAGCTCTTCGAACGCCCAGCAACACCAGACACGCAAGTATACGCGTGCACGTGCACCATAGTTCGCCGTTGCTCCGGCCAACTTCGTCTTCGCTCACAAGTCGACGACGACCTATTCGAACCCTCAGACCACCCAGAATGATCAATCCCACCGAAACCCAAAATCGAGCAATTCGATCGAGTTACTGGAACATGCGATCACTGGAAACACGTCTCGTCCCGATCATCCAAGCCACCATCGTTCACGTCCCCTTGCCCAGACCTTCGCCGTAGTCCCCTCTGCCTTCATCTCGAACCACGTGCAACTCGGTCAACTCGTGATGAGGAAATCGTCACATTTACAGACCCCTACCAAACTTAACGTTAAACCCTACTTTCGATCCCAACCCAAAATCTATGCATTCGAAAATTATTTTGGCATTTTTCCCGTATTACTACATCATCAAACTAACTTCTCATCCAATATCAGTAATTAAAATTTGTTGAATCCATTGAAATTGGCAAAAATGCTTCTTAGCTTCATTTTCGAACTACACCTTGAATACTCCTTTAAAAATCATCATTTTTGGTTTAAAATTCCTACCTTTATATGTACATTCAAGAAACGAAATCAAATCAACAATTTATGATATTCGAATTTTACATATTTATTTGCTTTCTACTGTAAATTCGAATTACAGGACTTATACTCCACTGCTAACCATCAAACAGTTTCCAATCTCTGATTTTTAGTTTTAAACAAATTTATTAAATTAAATTTCTAAGTTAAATGTTTTTATATGAAGAGTATAAACCATTCTTTGCTTCTTTTCCCTCAGAAACATGGAAAGCTTGAAGAACATCATAAGACAGAGCATCCAGTAATTTACAAACATCACATAATAGTATATATCAGTAGATACTTCATCACTTTTTCTAAAGGTACAAGCAATAAAAATATTAAAACATGTTAAAGGTTTAAAAGAAATAGTTTGCTCACCTGATTTGGGAAGAAGACAGAGAATAGGACTGCAAAGCCTGGAACTTGAAAATTTGATCCTGACTTACTTTTTTTAAGTTTGTTTTATTGATCTAAACTTGTTGCTTTGCTGAGGATCAAGTCAGGTTGAAAATTGTTGCAACTGTTTGATTTTGAAGACTTCAAATTGATTTATCATTTCTAGGTTGAAGCTTGAAGTTGCTCACTGTATTTCAAGAAATGAAGAACAGAGCTGCTTGTTTACTTTGTTTTTGATTAAATTTTGTTTAAGTTTTGAACTGAAGTTTGTTTGAGTTTTAAAATGGAATATGCTTCAGTTTTGTAGCTGGACGAAATGATGAAGATATTTGATATATAGGAGATGGTATGTTTTTGTACAGGTGATAATAGGGTTTTGGTACAATCCTTTTACAAAGATATTTTCTTCTTGGTGGCTGAAGTGATAAATGGTGGCTGCATTTAATGTTTGAGTACTTCATGTTTCACATCTCCCTTCTTTTGCTTTTAGCCATACTTGACTTCGGCTGGTATAATTTTGCTTTGCCTTTTGGCTGAGAGGATATGTTATTGTGTAAGTGTACTTAGGATCTTGCTTTGTTTTCCTTTTATTTTTGGTTTACTTGCATCATTTTTGACTTCGGCTGTAGCATGTTTTGAAGATGATAATGATAGCTTTCTTTTGTTTATTACTTTATCTACTATCTACTTTCTTTTACTTGCCTACTCATCCTTTACATATATTTACTTATTTGTTTTGTTTTCAAGTGTACATGCTTATTTGGTTTGCTTCCCTTTTAAGTTATTTGTTTCGAACACTTTATTTGCCTTTGCAATGTGAATGAATTTATGTGGTTATATTGTTAGCTAATATGTTTACCTTATATTTTATCATAATTTAACTTTTATATGTATTTCTATCTCAATCATTTATTTAAAATTTTAAATGATTTATACAAAATATACTTGGATATCGGGGAAACTCGCATCACCTTATCATTTAATTTTACAATTTTTTATTCAAAAATTCAATAAATTATCGATTTAAATAAATTTATATCTGGGGTCGTTACATAAATCGATCACCACCACCACCACAGTGATCTTCCATCACTTCTACTATTTTTCCCAAACTCCTCCATCACTCATCTAGCTTCAGCATCAACCCCGTGGCCACCGGACCTCGCGATCGCCAGAGATGGTCACGATTTCATTTTTCTGTTCAACTCAAAGCTCACTCGATTCCCAAATTTAAAAATCACAAAACTATTTTTAAAAATCACAACTTTCAAAGACAAATCTAGACATGTATTTGAAACATGAAATCTACACATTTGATTTCTGACCAATTTTAATTTGTCACTGTAAATACTCATTTTCCCAAATGATTATTCATTATATCCATACGAATCTATTTTTAAACTTGATATTACGCCTATACAATCCTTTTCCTTTTATGATTATAACCTTAATTCGATTATATAGGGGAATATGAATTTCTTTTTTTGAATTTGTTGGGTCTGTAAAACCAACAGAAGTCTGTGTGTATATATATACAGACAGGCACATCTAAATTTTCAGGTATATACATGTAGACATTCATACAACATTTTCTAAATCATCATCATCATTACAGGCATGCAAAATCAGGCAACAACATATAAATATATTGGAGGTTGGAAGTTTGCTCACCTGTACTTGGAACAGAGACAAGCTTGAAAACCTGGAACAGTTTGAACACTGGAAGTAGATTTTTTTTGATTTACATGCTTGATGATGGTCTGATTTCACTTGATTTGTTTGAGTTGATTTCTGGATTCACTCAAGTTAAAGTAGTTGAATTTACCTTGCAGGCTTTAGATTTGAAAACCGATCTTTGCTTTGAGTTGCTCTGCCTTTTTATTTTTGAATGATATTTAAGTTTGTAATGGTGTTTATTTTCCTTTGCTTGCTAAATTATGTTTTCTTGAACGAACTGGAACTATATAGATGCGTATATGTGGAGAGAAAGATGTTTGTATAGGTGATAATATATATTTGTACAAAGTAATAAGATTTGTGTAGAGTTCTAAATTTTCTTTATTATGCTCAGAGATTTTTCATTTGTATATGGAGGCTGATGTGAATTTTCAGTGTGCTTGCATTAATTGAGTTGTACAAATATCTATTTGCTTTCCTTTCGGCTGATAATGTGGTATGTACTTAGAGATGCAACCCCTTAAATGCATATGTACCTTGTTTGTTTCTTTTGTTTTGCATTTCAATTTTTCACATATAAAATTTTACTTGCCTGGTTTGCTTGTTTGACTCGACTGATGATATTTTCTTTTCTTGTTTTGTTTAAGTGGCTGAAATGATATGTGTTGTGGCTTTACTTTCTCAAGTCTACATACTTATGTGTTTACTTATTCTATTCCATACTTATCCAATCTTTGTTTATACTTGAGTGTATATTTAGTTTATTTTATTTTATTTTCTTGTTGCTTTACAATATGAATAAAGTCCTATTTTCATTATGTTATAATATAGCTAATTTGTTTACTTTCTATTTTACAAAATTCATTAATATGTTGTTTGCTTTTATTTATAACTATATAATTTATCTTATATATCAATGTTTTTATTTTTATTCATAGCTTAAGTATTAATTATTATTTCTTTATAGAATAAGTGAACTTATATTTTTATTTTACTTTTCATATGTTGTTATACTTAAACTAAGGTATTCATTTTATTTTATTTTAGAATTCATACCGAATTTCTATTTTTAATATAGATTGTTTAATTTATGTAATTTGTTTATTTTAACAAGTTTGTTAAATGTACGTATTTTCCTATAATTTATCTCTTGTATGTTGTATCTTTATTTTCGAACCATTTATTTAAAATTTAAATTCCAAATTAAATACATATACATATATTTCAAAAATTAAAATAATTTCTACAAAATATACTTGAATCCGGGGCAACTCGCATCACTTTTAATAAATTTATTTCACTATATTTGTTCAAAAATACAATTAACTATCAATTTGAACTTATTCAAAATTCGGGATCGTTACATATAGTGGGTTACTAAATTTTGATATCACGAAACAAAAATGGAACTATGGTATTGAATTTTCAACCAATATATAAATGAATGCACTGATATATTTATGTTTAGATGAATGAAATAAAACCAAAGAAGTGAAAGGGCTGAAAGAAAAGATTAAACGAACCAGTTATAAAATAAATTGGAACCATGGGAAATGGAAAAGTCAAAAGTTGAATGGTTGGAAATAATAATGGCTGAAGGATGTTGATTTCACGAGGATAATTGAAAAGTCATAGAATCCAAAAGTGTTTTTAGAATGGGTACCGTTACGAGAACTATTTTATTGATTTCGCTCAGTACCGGTAGCCGAAACACATGAATGAATATAATTCAGAGGTCAGCACGATGAGATGGTCAAAACGGTATACATATATCAGTGGTACGATCATCCAATCGGAAGTCGATAATCGGTACCGAAAATGCTGCTATTTTGTCGAAAATAAGATAAACGAAACAATAGCAGTCCAAATTTGGAGAAACGAAATATGACGTCTCACTCAGAAGATGATTTACAAATTTATTGTATAAAAATATTTAGGTTTGGAAAACATTTTATTATCATCAATTTTAACTGATGTGAATTGAAATAAAATTACACAATAAAATAAACTTCCATATTATCTGATGAAAATTTACCAGTTGTTATGTATAAATAGACGTATTTCAAATATTAAAATTTTATTTCAACTTCAATTATTTAAAATTTCACAAAAATTCCAATTAAAAATATTATTAAAACTATTGAAATTTATAGGTCGTTACACGTGGATATGGGACAAATAATTATGTTACATAAACTTTAAGTCTTTAAACAAACTAGCTAAACACAATTTTGTTAGAAGTCTCCCTAAAATAAATTATAAAGTTAAAAATTTATGTGATGCATGTCAATATGGCAAATTGAAAAGGAGTTCATTTAAATTTATAAAGGAAATTTCTACCAGACAACCCTTAAAATTATTACATCTTGATTTATTTGGACCTACTCAAATACGATCAATAAATCATAACAAATATGTGTTTGTTATTGTAAATGATTTTCACGATATACATGGACACTATTCCTAAAACACAAAAGTGATACTTTTGAAATGTTTAAAATTTTTGCTAAAAGAATTAAAAATTTAATAAATCTTAACATAAAAAGTATAAGAAGTGATCACGGAGGTGAATTTGAAAATGAAATTTTTGAAAATTTTTGTAACAAAAAGGGAATTACACATAATTTCTCATTCCATGAACACCACAACAAAATGGCTTTGTGGAAAGAAAAATCGTACACTCCAAGAATGTGCATGAAGTATGCTTAACAGTAGTAATTTACCAAAAAAATTTGGGCAGAAGCTGTAGCTACTGCTTGTTATGTATTAAATCGTGTCACATTACATCCTTTAACTAAGAATACTTGTTATGAAATGTTTTTTGGTAAAAAAACCCAAAGAATCATATTTTCAAATATTTGGTTCAAAATGTTTTATATTAAATAGAAAATATAATCTTGGAAAATTTGATTCAAAAGCCGATGAAGGAATCTTTATTGGATACTCAGATCATAACAAAGCTTTTAGAATATTTAATAAACGTACTAGTACAATAAAAGAAAGTCTACATGTTTCCTTTGACGAAAACTTTTCCATTAATAAAAACAGTGATAATGATGAAATTTTAATAAAACCTTCTGTGAATAACACAATTATTCAGAACAATAATGAGACTATCGTTAATAATGATAATACTTTAAGATCACTACTTCGTATTTTGAAAAGCTATCGAGTTAACAATATAATTGGTGATTTAAATACAAAAGTTTCTACCAGACATCAATTAAATCAAATGAGTCGCGTTGCATTTATTTTAAATTTTGAACCTAAGAACTATAAAGAAGCTTCAAACGATGAATCATGGATTATTGCGATGCAAGAAGAACTCAATCAATTCGAAAGAAATGAAGTATGGGAACTTGTACCGAGACCTACAGATCAATCCTTAATCGGAAGAAAATGGGTATATAAAAATAAAACTGATGAAAATGGAAACATTGTTCGTAATAAAGCAAGGTTAGTAGCACAAAGGTATAATCAAGAGGAAGGCATTGACTATGAAGAAACATTTTCTCCAATCTCACGTTTAGAAGCCATCCGAACGTTACTTGCTTTCGCATGTCATCATAACTTTAAACTTTTTCAAATGGACATAAAAAGTGCCTTTTTAAATGATTTTATAAAAGAACAAGTTTATGTTGAGCAACCTCCTTTGTTCATACATGAAAAATACCTTGAACATGTGTATAAACTGAAAAAGGCTTTATATGGTTTAAAACAAGCACCTCGTGCTTGGTATAATAGACTAAAAATTCATTTGATAAATTCTGGTTTTCATGTTGGTAAAATAGATACAGCCTTATTTATAAAAAGAAATTATAACGATATTTTAGTTGTTCAAATATATGTAGATGACATAATATTTGGATCAACTAATGAAAATCTATGTAACGAATTTGCAGATATTATGAAAAATGAATTTGAAATGTCACATATGGGAGAATTAATTTTCTTCTAAGGATTACAGATTAAACAATTACAAAATGAAAAATATTGTCACAATTCGTTAAAACGTTTTGGAATGGATAAAACATCAAGTAAACCAACCCCCATGAGCACAACTACCCATTTAGATAAAGATGAAAACAGAAAGGATTTTGATCAAAAATTATATCGAAGTATAATAGGATCACTATTATACTTAACGGCTAGTAGACCTGGTATCATGATGACTGTGTGTTTGTGTGCAAGATTTCAAGCACAACTTAAAGATTCACACTATCGGGAAGTTAAACGTATTTTGCGTTACTTAACCGGCACTACGAATTATGGTCTTTTCTATCCTAAAGATAGCTCCTTTGAACTTGTATCCTATAGCAATGCGGATTTTGGCGGTTGCAAAACTGATAGGAAAAGTACAAGTGGGACATGTCACTTTATTGGTTAGTCTCTAGTCATGCGGTTTAGTAAAAAACAGAATTGTGTATCACTTTCAACTTGTGAAGCAGAATATATTGCTGCCGCTTTAGCTTGCGCACAAGTAATATATATGCAACAAACTCTTAAAGATTTTGGAAAAGTTATAAATAAATCTCCAATTTTTTGTGACAACATTAGTGCAATGAACCTGTCTAAAAACCCAATAAATCATTCTCGAACAAAACATATAGATATTCGTCATCATTTTTTATGAGATAATGTCGAAACATAAATAATTACTCTAGAATTTGCGAATACCGAAAACCAAATAGCTGATATTTTTACAAAACCACTAAGCGAACAAACGTTTATTAAGTTAAGATGAGAACTTGGTATTATATCGCTACACGATTTACAATAAAAATATGTTATTTTCTTCTGGCAGTTGCATATTTCTATAACCCTTACATATATTCTACTGGCTAAAATTCTCTACTATTTATTAACCTCTTATTATTTTCCTTCTTTCTTATGGCTGACCTTCTCTTATAACTAATAAACGAAACTTACTCCTCTTAAAATAGTATTTATATTTCATATATATATATATATATATATATATATATATATATATATGAGAACCTTATCAAAAATTTAATCCAAACTTTTATACTTAACGAAAGAAATAGCTTTCAAAACTAGTATATCAAAAATGTCTTCGGATTATGATTCTACATATTCCACGATTGACTACGCCTCCCCATCTTCCGGGAGCATCTACGTCTCTCCAACTAAAGTCACCCTGACATCATCTCCATCTCTAAATATAGTTCCTTCACCTACTTACCATACTAGCTACTCTCCAAAAGGAAAGAAAGACAAACATGGAATTGACTTTCAATCAGCTCCGACAAAGTTGACGATATCCATCATTACCAACAGGAAATGATAGGAGTTCAAAGAGAGATGTACTACGAACAACGCCGTCAAGGAACACACTTGAACTTCCTTGAAAAATGCATCATCGACATATGTGGTCATTCACCAACAAAGGACTGCGTACACCAGAGGTCTCCGCGTTTACGAGAAACTCCTCCGAGAGCCCACAAGATCACTCCACGACAGTTGTAGGGTGAAGGGACATCGCATGTAGAACGTAGTCTGGTGCCTCCTTACTGGTCACCACTTTGGCCGTCACTGAGCATACCAAGGTTGAACCCAATTCATGGGAGAAACAAAACAATTATTCTCCTGACTCTCCAACTAACAACTGAAGAAGAATTTTCCGTACACATCAGACGGCTAGTATATATACATATACATATATATATACATATATATATATATATTATATTAACACTTATAATCATTTCTAATTCATTCGTTTTTAATAAATATTTATATATAAAAATTCATTGAGGAAATTATAATATTCTTTCGAACAGACGTCTAAAAAGAAATTCCAGACGTCTGAACAGATACATGGGAATCTATTTTCCTTGAAGTCAGACGTCTAACAACAATAATAATAAGATCAATATTTTCAACACAGACATCTATATAAAATCCCAGACGTTTGTTCCCACTCTCTGGAATAAAAAACAATGACAGTTTCAGCACAGACGTCTAAACATGAGAACAGACGCCTGTTCATACCCTCTGCTAAATAAAAACCTACTTTGCTTCAGCACAGACGTCTGAAATTATACTCAGATGTCTATCTCAACACACAGGAAAAATATCATTTTCGAAGGCAGACGTCTGTTCTACTTCCCAGACGTCTGCAAATGTTCTCTGCCTATAAACATTACCACAATCAAACGTCTGCTCCCTTAATACCAGACGTCTGAATGTCAACTCAACCCCACCATTTCACCATCCTATAAATTATCTTTTACTTCTCCTTTCTTTTTCATCGTTCATTTTTCAAAACCCTCAGCAAATCCTAAACCCCCAATTCAATTTTCTCCTCAAATTACAAAATCAATAGCCCCTAAATCTAAGATTCCTGCACCAAAACGTCGCAAACCATCATCAGGACAAAGCTCCCAACCACCGTCTCAGCAATTTGTAACCGACCACCACATTGACGAATGGATTATGGAGAAGCAACATGGAAAACAATGGCTTCAAGAATTGGAGAAAAAGCCCTTCCACACCGGACCTTTCTAACCAATTCGTCGATTCATCCACTATGATGCCATGGATCTGCTTAAGGATGCTGGGCTCTACCACTTAGTCAACTATGATGATAATGCCAGAAAAATTGACCTACTAGCGGTACTTCTATTCTTAAATAATTTGTGCTCATTGACTCTTTAGAATCCCTCTAATGAGGATAATTGGATCTGGACTAGTGTTTATGGTCATTCGATAAAATTCAATGTTGAAATTATTGGGTAAATCCTTAATTGCTCTTATGATGGAATTCCATTACAACAAGTTCCTGATAAACGCTATGCCCCAAGAGATGTTGTTACTCATCTTATCTAGGATGACGACTTCCAAAAATTAAAACCATCTAATTTCTATCCACGATCACGACTTCTAAATATCATACTGCATGTATGTAGGGGAGGAATCATATTCAGGGGAGTTATATATGTTTAGTTGATAAAGCGATTGTATAGTTGTCATCATCAAAAAGGGGGAGAATGTTAGAACTATTATTCCTTGATTTTGATGACAACAACTATACAATCATACAGATACAAAATATATTCTATCTACTTGTAGGAAAAAGCTTTCATAAGTCAAGATTGAAGACGACTATCAAAGGAGAACAATCATCAGAATTAGAAAAGCTAATGTAGTGTGTTAGTGTCATAGATATATAGCTTGTAAAATTTCCTTTAGTAGATTTCAAACATTGCACGATCAAAGTTTTTCAATCTGCATATAACATACAATCTAAAATGCAAAATAACATATGTCAGACGTTTGACCTTATATATCAAATGTTTGAACATAGCCTCTGATTTTAAATTAAGCATATACATCAAACGTCTATCAAAAATGCTCGAACGTCTGACTTTGGCCCTGTGCAGTAAATGCCCTACTGTTAGCACCAAAATTGGTCACTAACCTCGTTGAGAAAGATTGTGTAGAGAGATAAATGATGAAAGTAAATTTAAACAAAGAACAATATGCTAAATTGAACGCAAAGACGAGAACACCAGATTTATAGTGGTTCGGCGTAACTGCCTACGTCCACTTTGAGGTTAATCTTTATTGCTTTACTTGATAATTGATTACAGATACAATCCGTATACCAGCTACTTGAATACAATTGCTAAGTAAAGAGAATGAGTCTTGAAAGCGGCAGAGTCACCCCAGTATTCTCGAAAAAAGGTCCTCTTCACTGTGCCCTGCCTCTCTATTTATAGGCAAAGTTGGGTTGGACTTCCCTGGTGGGCCTAGTAGCTGAATACCTCGGCCCAGAAAGAGTGAGTTCTATGTGCCGAACCATAGATGCCGAACAGATTGATGCCGAACAGACTGATGTGCTGAGTGGACTGATGCCGAACAGACTGATGTGCTGAGTGGACTGATGCCGAACAGACTGATGTGCTGAGTGGACTGATGCCGAACAGACTGATGTGCTGAGTGGACTGATGCCGAACAGACTGATGCCAAACAAACTGACGCCGAACAGAAAGATGTGCTGAGTGGAGAGTGCAGGCCGAGAAATAGCTGAAGCCGGCCAAGATTGGATGAACGCCGAACACCTCTGGATGTCGGACATTTCTAGATGTCGAACAACACTGAATACCGAACGAAGTGTGGATGCCGAGTAGTATGGAGTGCCGAACGAAATGTGGAGGCCGAGCAGTATGGAGTGCCGAACGATCCAGGTATGCCGATCACTCTAGAATGCCGATCCATGTACAATACCAAATGACTCTCCATGCCAAACGGTATGTAAGTGCCGAGCGCCTAGTTGCCTGGTCAAACCTTCAGGTAACACTTGCCCCCCAAAATACATCACTTGGTTAAACGTGGTGTGCTTTGAATTACCCTGGATGCCGAACGATATGCAAATACCAAACGACACAGCCAAAGCCGAGCAACCTGGATGCCGAACAACATAGCCGATGCCGAGCACCCTGGATGCCAAATAATGTCGATTTGACCGGTTCAACCGGTTATAGTCTCTTCGACTTCCCTTCTCTCTATATAAACCGATGCTTCTTCTTCTTCCCCCTTTTACTCCTACCTCCTCTTTTCAGTATTTATGCACTTTGCCTCTCAACAGACTTCATAGAATTATCTACTTTTCCCTTCCCTTCTCAAACATCATTCGTTGCCTCACTTCCCTCCCCAACCAACTGAATCCAAATAGAAACACGTTCCCCACTCCAGAATCTCCCCGAGCTTCGACTCATTTCTTAGGTAAAAAACTTTTCCTTAAATACTTCACTCCGATTAGGAAACCTAGCATGAGATTCGAAGTCACGAATCTCTACAAAATCAAAGTCAGAAATAATTGCGTGGAGTAGGAGGAGTTAGGGGTGAAGTGTGGGTGTTTTAAAGGAGTTTAAGGTAAGACGAACGGTAGAAGATAAGAGGATGGCAGAGGTGTTTGAAGGAGGGAGTTGGTGGAAGACGTATTGATGTGGCTCGGCATGACTTCCTTATGCCGAGCGATGGAGGGGAAGAAGAGAAATGATGTTAAGGGCAGAAGGCCGAGTGAATCAGCTCGGCACGACCTGCTGCGTGCACTCATCTTCAGGCTGAACAGAAGAGAGGTCGAACAGAATTCTGGTCGGATAGAATTTTTGGCCGAGCAGAACTTTTGGCCGAACAGAACGAAGGCCGAACGAAAGTCAAGCCGAACAGAACCTAACCCGAACAGAAATTAAGCCGAACAGAACTTAAGCCGAACAAAATCTAAACCGAACAGAACTTAAGCCGAATAGAACTTAAGCCGAACAGAATCTAAGCCGAACAAAACTTAAGCCGAACAGGACTTAAGCCGAACAAAATCTAAGCCAAACAGAACCTAAGCCGAACAAAACTTAAGCCGAACAGAACCTAAACTGAACAGAATCTAAACCGAACAGAACTTAAGCCGAATAGAACTTAAGCCGAACAGAATCTAAGCCAAACAAAACTTAAGCCGAACAGAATCTAAGCCGAACAAAACTTAAGCCGAGCAGGACTTTTTGAGCGACACGGTTGTGTAGCGTGGGACTACACAGCCGATTAGATATCATATAAATAGGTAAGTAGCGCGATCAACAAGCCTGATTGCTGGCCAGAAGGTAGTAAGATACAGCAAGCTAGTCATTGCGAGATAGAGTTTTATATACAAAATACATATTGCGAACAACAGGAATGAAAAAAGGCTAGAACTATATAGCGGTTAGTGATGCCCTCGATGTCTGCCAGAAGTAACTGCTGATGTGCTGCCCGAGGATTCAGCTAGTGGAGAACTGGGGTGTGGCAATCTTAGCCTGAACGGCGCGGAGAAGCTATGACCTGATACAGATGAGAAGTAGTGAATAATACGTCTACAGGTTCCTTCGAAGTTGGATATGGGTTTGCAGAATACACGTGCATTTCGCTCGGCCCAAATGCACCAACTGAATATAGCTACTATGAGATCTAAGTGGTAGTTGGGGGGGTTGTTCTGCCAGTGGTCGAAAAACGAGTTGAATGTGGGAATGTGTCCAAGAATGTGAACAGTCGTCGCAGCCCAGACCCTGACAGCAAAATCGCATTCAAAGAAAAGATGACTTAAGCCGAACAGAATCTAAGCCGAACAGAACCTAAGCCGAACAAAACTTAAGCCGAACAGAACCTAAACTGAACAGAACCTAAGCCGAATAGAAGTTAAGCCGATCAGAACTCTATTCATCTTGCCTAATCAAACATCAAACACAAAGACATGGGCTTAAGCATACCAGCACATCGAACTAATCTGGACTGATCACTTCTTAGTTTCAATAATCACAAGCCTGAACTTAAACCAGTAATAACGGATTAAATCTTTTAACACGCAATGCCAATGTCCGAGTTCAAGATTGAAAATATTGCAATGTTGTCTTTCGGAGATAGTCAGCGATGACGGTCTTCGAAGACGATAGTTCAATGCTCAACTTCATACCATCGATTCTGTGACTTATAAGTTCTCAGCGTTTACACCCGAATGATCGCACTAGTTCACACACTACACATGGGGAATATTCGTATTGTTAAGTCTAACGTCGATTATTTTTTAAGTATAGTTCGAACAGGTACTTTGCTAGATTCAATCTTTATCAGCGATGTCTCGGAAATCTAGCTCCGCCATGATTTCGGACAGGCCTGGGCCGTCCTCCCGACGAGAAGTCGCAGATACTTCGAATCCGTCAACTTCCCCTGCACATGATTTAGCTCCCGATGCGCTGGAGGCAGCAATCTTCTTGGACAACCCTGTCGATTCACTCGCTTCAAAGATTAATGAAAGTACACTCCGCTGGATATGCTCTGTCCACGGAATCCCCTTTGATGACGTGCTAGTCCCATCGGGGCATGACCGTCCACACTTGCCCCCAATCGGATACACAGCTTGTAACAAATTCATGTGCTGGGTTGGCAGTGTGCCACCATTCAACTCGTTTCTTCGGGATGTGCTGCAATACATCGACATTGCTCCATCGCAACTGCACCCGAACGGCCATGCATTCCTTTACGGCACTTGCATCCTCTTTATGAATGTCTTCTCTAGGCTTCCAACTCCGGGCGATATCAGATACATATATTGCATCAAGAAGCGGAAGGATAGCCCATCATTCATGTTTCTCGAGCCGCACAACAAATGTCAAATCTTAATTGGAGCGTGGACCAAGTTTGCCTTGTATAAACAGGAATGGTTTTATGTGCATTGTCCTCCCGGTTTTGCGAGGAGATGGGTTGAAGGAAGTAAGCCTTTTTCTTGAACCGTTACTTGTGTTTAGCAGCAGTCGTACCTCATCTAACTTTTACCCACCTTTTCAGGTATCACTCCACGTCCTGTCGGCCGCGGATACTATGATGCCGTTGAAGCTATTCGAGCCCTTCCTGCCGTAGAACGGGACATTAGAAATCTCATTTCGAATGAGTCAATTACAAGGCTCGGACTGTTGGCAGAAGGCCGTAGGATAAGCCTTCCTCAAGGCGTCTCCATTCCTAGGCCTAGCTCTAGTAAAGGGAAAAAACAAGCTGAGTCTTCAGCACGCAACGCTCCTAATACACCAGAAGAGGGAGAAATTAAGGAGACTGAGACACCCGAAGCACAAGATGAGAATGTCGGTCACACTGAAGACCCAACGGTCGTAGTTCACGACATTGAAACGTCATCTTCCCCTTCTAAGGGGAAAAAGAAACCGACGTACAAGATGAGGAAAGAAAAAGTTGGTGGAACTTCTAAAATTACCCTTGTTCCAGTGGAGAAGGAAGCTTCCTCATCACATTTAGAAAGTTCTCTGAAGGGCCTGTCGAACCTTACCATTCCTGACGATCTACTCAACTACGGTTTCGACGATCTAGAGGCCCTCAAGTTTCATTCGCCCGCTAGAGGCGACATGCGAGTTCAAGCCCGAGTCCAGGGAGATAATACTCCAATTAGTAAAGATAAAGGAACTGGTCCGTCGGGAGGAACACTAGGACACACACGCACACATGCACTTCACCATACACTTCAATTTTTGCCATTACCCCGATTCTTCCTAACTCGTTGTTATTTCTATTCTATGCAGGTGACATGGGACGCTCCCACGGATTCGATCGCCTCCACAGTTCTTCTATATTTCACCATCCTGGCCAGGACTCGGGATCCAGTAAACGCCGGGACAGGGACGATTACGGAGATCGAGACAACCATCCACGAGAGTCGTCTTATCGAAAGAAATCACACTCCCAATCTTCATACTCTCGCGATCCTCCTCCTCAAACAGATCAAAGCAGAGAAAAGTGTTCACTGAAGCGGTCTCAACCCGATGTTTCCCGAGATCAACATTCTGGCTCTTCAAGCACACGGCAATCTCGGGAACATCGTAACAGAACATAACTCTCAAAGCCTCCTCCCCCTGATCCTGCGGTAGACCCAACAATATCGGAGAAGCTGGTTGATCTTAAAGCTAAATTTCCCAAAATCTACTTTGACGGTCTGAAGTTCCTCCCAGCTATTCATCACATTCCAGGGCATGTCAAGCAGAGTGACATCGCTTTCAACAACGACGTCTATGTTCAACATGACGTGTTTTTTCATTTGGTCGAAAAAGTCTCGGAAGTATCCGTTGAGCGTCAACAAGAAATCGACCGCTTGAAGCTTGAAGCTATCTTTGATAAAGACATCATCAAGAATCAGGACGAAGAGCTCACTTCGTACAAGTCCAAACTTGAAGCTGCAGAACAGAGTGCTAAGGAGACTGCGGAGGCCGTCGCTCGTCTAGAGACGACCCATAAGAAAGAACTTGACGTCGCAGTCAACCGCAGTGGGGCCCTAGCTCTAAAAAAAGATTCTATTCAAAAAGAAAGGGATGCACTCGCCCTGCAAGTTAAAGAGTTGAAGGAGCTACTCTCTAAGGAGAGGGAAGAGAAGATAGCGGCTCAAGAAGAGTCTCAACGATACTGTAACGAGATCGTCGATACACGTCTCTTAAAAGTAAAGCTCGATGATGAGCTTTCTAAGGTTGAGACGATGAAGGACGAAGCCCATGAGGAGGACAAGAGACTAGCTTCCGAGGAGATTGACTCCCGTCTTGAAGCAGCTGCAGAGGCCGGCAGAGAAGAGGTCAAGTGTATGTATGACCCGCTGATTGCCGAATACAGCGCCCGCGTCCTCATGCACCGGGACTTGACTTTCTTGGGCGAGGGCTATCTTGAATCTCTTGCCGAGGCTTGGGAGACTTTAGTAAAGATTAGACAGGTGGAGTCGAGCACCGAGGAAGTCGACGAGGAGGCCTTAGTGAAGGAATTTATCAAGGGGAATGAGCCATCGGACTTGTCTGCGGCTATGGCTCTCTTTGGTAAAGGCTCTCCTCCGTCAAAAGAGAAAGATGACAAAGCTGGCCCATCCGAAACCGAGGCTGCAGCTCCTCCTTCTACTCAACCGGCCGATCGGACAACATTTGACCCATTCGAGTAGCATGCCAACTATGATCCGGAAGACCCCGGTCTCGGCATTCACATGTTATCCCCCATTCTAGAGGGTGAAACTCCGCGCACAGCTAAAAGCCATCAAGAAATCGTTATAAAACTCTTCTTTTAGAATAGCAAAGGTCTGTCGCTTTCTGCGATCGGTTATTGGTTCTAATGTTCGTTCTTTATGTTTTTATACAGGCCGCTCTGATCCAGAATCGACTCCGAGGAGCGATGATGCCAAGGAGGAAACGGGGAAAATATGCGATGCAACTCACGCGGGAGTAACTTCCGGTCCTGATGCTCAAGTGATCGGGGCGCTAGATGATGATAAGTCTAACACTTCATCTCCCGTTGAAGGGAGTTATGAATTTGAAATCACGGGCGCCTCTGAACACACTACGAAGGTGAGTATGAAGGAGCGGCTCACGGAAGAGAAGAAGAAGAAGGTCGAGATCAAGTTCGAGTCTCAAGTACTAGAACTCACCGACCCGCTGAATAGGCCTCTGAAAGTCATCCTTCCCGGAAAATCCAAACCACTGGAAGTCCCTCCTCCCACTCCTGACTCCGCTTCTTTGGCAAGCAAAAAGTCCAAGAGGAAGCGTGAGGGAGAGGAGTCATCTGAGAAAACAAAGGAGGACAAGAAAAAGAAGCCGAAGAAATAGCCACTATACTCGTTCAACGAGATTTTGCTTAGGTCCTGTAACTACTTTTGCTTTTACGTTTTCGTAGTTTATGTAGATAGATTTTTGACTCCAAGTTTTGGAGGAGTGGTTGTATAACCCCATTTTGGATTATTCAATAAAGTTTAGTTTCTTTGTCATTTGAACGATTTTTTGCTTTTTAGCTTTCTGTATAACTGTGGCCGAAACTCAAGTTCTTATGAGTTGCATAGATTCCCAATCCATTCTTACATTGTTCGAACATTCTTTGGAATTGTACATTTCTCGTTTCACATTTTTGGTACTTATAATTTTTTCTAATCCGCGCTCCGGGGACTTAGAGTAATTCGGTCCGCATTCAGGGGACTCGGAGAATCAAATCGCTTACACTCTAGTCCGCGCTCCGGGGACTTAGAGTACTCCGGTCCGCACTCAGGGGACTCAAAGATTGAAGTCGTTTATACTCTAGTCCACATTCTGTGGACTTAGAGTACTCCGGTCCGCACTCAGGGGACTCGGAGATTGAAGTCGTTTATACTCTGGCCCGCGCTTTGGGGACTTAGAGTACTCCGGTTCGCACTCAGGGGATTCGGAGATTCAAGTCGTTTATAATCTAGTCCGCGCTCTGGGGACTTAGAGTACTCCGATCCGCACTCAGGGGACACGGAGATTGAAGTCGTTTATACTCTAGTCCGCGTTCTGGTGACTTAGAGTACTCCGGTCCGCACTCAGGGGACTCGGAGATTGAAGTCGTTTATACTCTGGCCCGCGCTCTGGGGACTTAGAGTACTCCGGTTCGCACTCAGGGGACTCTGAGATTCAAGTCGTTTATACTCTAGTCCACGCTCTGGGGACTTAGAGTACTCCGATCCGCACTCAGGGGACACGGAGATTGAAGTCGTTTATACTCTAGTCCGCGTTCTGGGGACTTAGAGTACTCCGGTCCCCACTCAGGGGACTCGGAGATTCAAGTCGTTTATACTCTAGTCCGTGCTCTGAGACTTAGAGTACTCCGATACGCACTCAGGGGACTCGGAGATTGAAGTCGTTTATACTCTAGTCCGCGCTCCGGGGATTTAGAGTACTCCGGTCCACACTCAGGGGACTCGGAGATTGAAGTCGTTTATACTCTAGTCCGCGCTCTGGGGACTTAGAGTACTCC
Organism: Allium fistulosum; assembly: GCA_030737815.1. NCBI lineage: Eukaryota > Viridiplantae > Streptophyta > Magnoliopsida > Asparagales > Amaryllidaceae > Allium > Allium fistulosum. The sequence goes on from CM060904.1 coordinate 1,288,648,483, forward strand.
GGTCCGCACTCAGGGAACTCAAAGATTGAATTCGTTTGTGCAAGTACGTATGTCAGGCAGAATAATACAACTTCAGTTGTTTGTCACCGAACTACAAGGCTTAGAAACATCAATAATTCATGGAAAGGATGGCTTCAAGCTAGCAGTTCAGAAGCAGCAGAGTGGATCCAGTTCTTCGATGGATTGGTTAGTCAAGTGTAACGAGATATTTAGGATCTCTTCTATGTTCTAATATGGATGTTAGTTGAATTGTATGGATTATCTGATAATGTTGATTATCTGTTGTGAATTATCTTTCTATGTGTATAAAGATAATGAATTGAATTTGTTTTAAACTTTAAAACAACTTGGCCTTAAAAGATACGCTTTGGATTTCGATGAGACCGGGATCGGGTTTCCGTATACCGGATTTCCAGGTCTGGAGACCCGAATACCACAGATGCGGGCAAACCTCTAACTTCCTAAAGACATCCGGAAAACAAACTAAATCTTCCGATTACATGCTAAAAAGGAAACTAAGAATCAATGGAATGTAAACATACGGGAAACAATTGCACCTAAAACAGAAAAGAAACATGCTAAATATAATAGGGTCGTAAATGTTCACTGTTCCACGCTCGGGGGAGCGTCATGCCATCAATGGTCGCTAGCTTAAATGTTCCCTCTCCAAACTTCCGTTCAACGACATACGGACCTTCCCAATTGGGATTCATACGTGATGGTACCGGGAAAACCCATTTCAAAACGAGATCACCCACATCAAAGATTCTCAGGCGGACTTTGTCGTCGTAATATCGCTTGACTCGGTGCCTATATGCTGCTGGCCTTAATTCAGCCTCTTCACATTTTTCATCGATGCAGTCCAGTAATTCCAACAAGAGATCCTGATTCGTCTTAGGATCGTAATATGTCACTCGATGCGATGGAACTTCAAGCTCCACGGGTATAACAGCTTCCGAGCTGTATGCCAATGCGAATGGAGTGTGGCCAGTCGCGGACTTGTGGGTAGTTCAATAAGCCCATAGCGCTGTTGGGAGTTCATCTACCCACTTGCCCCCGGCTTTTTCCAAACTCTTCTTCAATATGGACTTGATAATCTTTTTCACGGCCTCAACTTGTCCGTTAGCTTTCGGATGTGCAACAGCGGCGAACTTTTTCTCAGCGCCGTACTTTAAACAGAAATCTTTGAATTCTCTGCTTTCAAACTGCGTTCCATTGTCCGTAATGATGGTTCGCGGGAGGCCAAAGCGGCATATAATGTTTCGTACAATGGAATTAATGACCTTCTTGGAGGTGATTGTGGCTAGAGGCTCTTCCTTGGCCCATTTTGTGAAATAGTCGACCGCAACTATCGCGTATTTTGCACCACCTTTAAATATAGGCAAAGAACCGATTATGTCGATTCCCTAGATTGCAAACGGCCAGGGACTAACCATTTGTGTGAGTTCTGTTGGTGGAGCTCTCGGGATTTTCGCATATCTTTGACACTTGTCACATTTTCTTGCGTAATCTATAGCATCCCGATTCACAGTTGGCCAATAGTATCCGTAGCGAAGGATATTTTTTGCTAGTGTCTGCCCCTAGTATGGTCGCCACATTCTCCTTCGTGAACCTCCTCCAAGACCCGCTTTGCCTCATCACGGGAAATGCACCGTAGTAATGGGACCGAGAATCCTCTCCGATACATTACTCGTCCCTGCATCACATATCGCGCGGCTTTGCGAATTACCTGTCGTCTTTCGCTTCTTCTTTCGGGAAAAGTCCCGTTTAGCAGGTATTGTTTGAATGGGGTCATCCACGACTCCTCCTCGATTTCCGTTTCCAACGCAAAATCGACTTCCATCACATCAATGCTTGGGGCATGTAAGGTTTCGACGGGAACTAATCCCATTTGCTGCACATCGCTAGTGCTTGCGAATTTGGCCAACGAGTCGGCTTCCTTGTTTTGTTCACGCGGGACATGCGAAATGTCATAATGTTCGAAGTTCGCCAATAGTTCCTGGACCAGAGCAAGGTATGGAGCGAGCTTTTGTCCCCTTGCTTGGTAGTCTCCTCACACTTGGTACACCACTAGCTGCGAGTCACAAAAGATTTCAACTGATTTCACCCCAAGTTCTCCAACAAGCTTTAAGCCAGCAATTAGTGCTTCATATTCTGCTTCATTATTCGTAGCCGAGAAATTGAGCTTCAAAGCGTAACAAATTGATCGATTTTCTGGAGTCACGAGAACTACACCAGCTCCGGAGCAACGGTCGTTTGATGCTCCATCGGTGTACAATTTCCATCGAATGGGGGGAACGACACTGTGACCATCTGGTTCGTCAAATACAGTAAACTCAGCGATGAAATCTGCTAATGCTTGCCCTTGTATGGCTCTACGTGGCAGGTAGGCAATATCGAACTGACTCAACTCGATATTCCATTTTAACATCCTTCCAGAAGTTTCTGGTCGTTGGAGTACCTGCCGTAAGGGCTGATCGGTATAGACACTGACTGAGTGCGCTTAAAAGTATGGACGCAGCTTACGTGATGCAATCACCAAGCAATAGGCCAATTTCTCAATTTTAGGGTAATTTCTTTCTGCCCCCGTTAAACGTTTACTAACGTAATACACCGGCTTTTGGACTCGGTCCTCCTCGTGGACCAAAGCCGCACTTATAGCATGCGGGGATACGGCCAAGTATACGTACAGCATCTCGTGGTCTACTGGTTTCGACAGCAATGGAGGACTCTCCAAATGGCGCCTCACCAGATCTCGGAACGCTTCCTCATAGTTGGATGTCCATTCGAAATTCCTCTTCCCTTTCTTTATTATGTCAAAGAAGGGAATGCACTTGTCCGTGGCTCTGGATATAAATCGACTCAGCGCATCCACCTTTCCATTCAAGCTTTGCACCTATTTTATAGTTCTGGGCACTTGCACATCTCGAATAGCTTGAATCTTTTTCGGGTTAGCTTCAATTCCCCTAGCATTAACAATGAATCCCAGAAACTTCCCCGACGCAACGCCGAAGGAACACTTCAGAGGGTTGATCTTCATCTCATAATATCTGAGTATATCGAACATCTCTGCTAAGTCTCGAATGTGGTCGTTTGACTGTCGTGACTTCACGAGCATGTCATCCACATAGACTTCCATTGTTCTACCAATCTGGTCTCTGAACATTTGATTCACCAAATGCTGATAGGTCGCTCCCGCGTTTTTCAATCCGAAAGGCATTACTACATAGCAATATAGCCCAACGTCTGTGATGAAACTGGTGTGTTCCTAGTCCGGAATATGCATCGAGATCTGATTGTATCCCGAGTACGCATCCATTAATGACAACAACTCGTGTCCTGCAGTGGAGTCGACCAATTGATCAATCCTAGGCAATGGGAAACTGTCCTTGGGGCATGCTTTGTTCAAATCAGAATAATCTACGCAAGTTCTCCATTTCACATTCGCCTTTTTCACCAGCATGGGGTTTGACACCCATTCAGGGTAGAGGGCGTCGCGGACGAACCCATTGGCTTTGAGTTTGTCCACCTCCTCTCTGAGAGCAGCGGACCTCTCCGGGTCCATCCCTCTCCTCTTTTGTTTAACCGGGACGTACTTCGGGTCTATGTTCAACATATGACTCGTAATAGCAGGAGAAATCCCACACATGTCGGAATGTGTCCAAGCGAAAACATCAAGATTCGCTTGGAGGAAATCACTGAGTTCTTCAGTCATTGAGGGGCTGAGTTGTGATCCAATCTTCAGTACTCGCGACGGATCGTCTCGGCTGACTGAAATGTCAATTGTCAATTCAGCTGGCGCTGCCTTTTCTTTCCTGGGTTCCTCATCTTCATCTCTCGGATCTATGTCTCTGTAGATCCTAGGATTTTGCCCGAGCCAGGACTCGGGCGTTATTTGTCAATTGTCGGTATTATGGATGCGGACGGGATTGTCTGCAACCTTTCCTTTCTCCCTCCGATGAGCCTCTCGGAGCTCAGCCACATAACATGCACGACCGGTCGCCTGGTCGCCATGAACAACACCTACTCCTTTGTCAGTTGGAAATTTCAAAGTCAAACACCACGGGGCTAATGCTACCCTAAACTCAGCCAGGGCTGGTCGGCCCAGAAACACAATGTATGGAGAATCCACATCCAGCACTACGAAAGGTAGGATCTGCACCCTCCTATGCTCACCTTGTCCCAGTTCAACTGGAAACTCAACATATCCCACTACACCGGTCGCTGTGCCATTAAAGCCATGTATACGAGCTTTAGATGGCTTCAAATCCTTCGTCTCCATCTTCATCTGATCATAAGCCTTCTTGAAGATGATATTGACTGAACTTCCACAATCAATCAAAACCCTTTTCACAAAAGCTGGTCCGATTTTCGCGGATATGACCATTGGGTCAATGGTAGGAGCCTCCACCTGGTCAGCATCTCTGCTCCTGAATACTATATCGTCTGTCATCATGCGTAGCTGTTTGGCGGGGGTCCCATCCTCCACGTTGGAACAACACTCGAAGTCTGCGTGTCTCAGGGAATTAGCATACCGTTCCATCTCTGTCTTATCCGCAGGGTGAGGTTCGCCGATGATCGTGTTGATAACTAGTCTTCCCACGGTCCGAGCAGGCTCCTCGGGATGACGTGGAGCTGGTGCACGACCGGGATTGGATGTTTCATGTCCACCTTCTTGCGGATTCTTCACAAACTCCTGTAACTTTTTCTGTCTAATCAACTTTTCTATAGCATCATGTAGGTGTCTGCACTCTTCAGTATTGTGCCCATAAGTTTCATGGAAGCGGCAATATTTCCCAGTCCGCTTTTGTTCCTCGGTTGACTCCTTCGGGCGTGGCTTTCTGCTGAAAGGTATTGTAGGTTGATAGGTAAATGTTTTCAAGAGACGCATTCAGCGGGGTGTACTCGTTGTAGGTTGGAATTCTCGGCTTCCATTTCCCCGCTTCTCTCTTCTTCCCTTGGTTTCTTCCTCCGGATTCCTTAGATTGCCTGGGCTTGTTCTGGACATTGACTTGAACTTTCCCCGAGTTATCTCCGGACTGCTTCACAGCAATGTTGCTTTTTACAGACTCCTGAGCAGGCCCCGGTGCTTTATCTCGCCTTATCCACCTGGTTTCCTCTCTTCTTATGAACTGATGTGCCTTTGAGTAAAAATGCTCTAGCGTAGTTGGAGGTTTTCCTGCCAACCAATCTCCAAACTCTGAATCCGGATCCACACCTCGCATCACAGCCATAAGAATTGCATGATCATTGGGATTACTGACTTCAGTAGCCGCAACATGGAATCTCTGTAAATACTCCTTCAACGACTCCCCAGGAGCTTGGATTACACTTGATAGAGACATCATGTCCTTTGGATGAGTAGTATGTATCCTGAAATGTTCTATAAATTTCTTCGCCAACTCCTCGAAACTGGATACGGACCGCGGAGGAAGTCGGGTGAACCACATGGTAGCGATCCCAGATAGAATTATTGGAAATCACCTGCACTTGGTTGCATCATTCACTCTAGCTAAATCCATCATCCATTCGCACCTCATCACATGCTGCCTGGGATCAGACTTTCGTTCATAAGCCGGGATAGTTAGCATGCTGAACTTCCTGGGGTACTCCGCCTGTAGAACAACGTCTATGAACGGAGTATGACTTCTGGACACTCCCCAATCGTCGTTTGATAAGCCTTGATTCTCTTTCATCAACTGTCTGATCATAGCTGTCAGGTCTAGGGTTTGTATGGAAGGTGGAAGGTTGGAGTCTGTTTTACGGGATTGATCAGGCCGTTGTCTCCTCTGCTGGCGATCTGCCAAACGTGCATCTTGAGGTTCGATATCATTAGCATCTTGGTGAGCCGGGCGTCCAGTCTCCACCTGCGCTCCAGCTCCTAAGTTTCCAGTTTCGGCTTGGTCACGGTCTCCGAGGTGTAAATGGTCCCCGGCTGTTCGGACAGCAGCACTTGCCTGCGTAGTTTCAGTCTTGCGGCGTCTACGCCTGGGAGGTTCATCGGACGAAGTCGAGCTGTCGGATGAAGAATAAGGAGCTGGATTGTCCCCAGCATTCTGATGATGTTGTTGAGTGAGTTGTGCCATGAGGTTGGTGTTAGCTTGCATCTGCTCTCCGAGTTGTCTCCTGCTTTCCCTAAGTTCTCTCATCAAGTCATTGAACTCTATTATGGTGACAACTGGCATCTGGTCCTGGGCAGTAGTCCCTGCACCTAGATTTGCTTGCTGAATGCTAGGCCCTGCTTGTTGTACGCTAGCAGTCTCATGGGCATCCGCGTTATGTGAGGCTGATCTGGTATGTGGTCTTGCCATTGTAGAGTTATTGGTATGAACTCTGAGTAGAATCAACGGACATTCTACGAATGAATCAGATCTTCTTTGGGGGATTTATTCAATCCAGTAGCTTCAAAGCAGATCCTTGAGGTCTGAGAATTCGACTCTCAGTGAAAGCACCAAAGTGTTAGCACCAAAATTGGTCACTAACCTCGTTGAGAAAGATTGTGTAGAGAGATAAATGATGAAAGTAAATTTAAACAAAAAACAATATGCTAAATTGAACGCAAAGACGAGAACACCAGATTTACAGTGGTTCGGCGTAAATGCCTACGTCCACTTTGAGGTTAATCTTTATTGCTTTACTTGATAATTGATTACAAATACAATCTGTATACTGGCTACTTGAATACAATTGCTAAGTAAAGAGAATGAGTCTTGAAAGCGGCAGAGTCTCCCTAGTGTTCTCGAAAAAAGGTCCTCTTCACTGTGCCCCTGCCTCTCTATTTATAGACAAAGTTGGGTTGGACTTCCCTGGTGGGCCTGGTAGCTAAATACCTCGGCCCAGAAAGAGTGAGTTCTGTGTGCCGAACCATAGATGCCGAACAGATTGATGCCGAACAGACTGATGTGCTGAGTGGACTGATGCCGAACAGACTGATGTGCTGAGTGGACTAATGCCGAACATACTGATGCCGAACAAACTGATGTGCTGAGTGGACTGATGCCGAACAGACTGATGCCGAACAGGTTGATGCCAAACAGACTGACGCCGAATAGAAAGATGTGCTGAGTGGAGAGTGCAGGCCGAGCAATAGTTGAAGCCGGCCAAGATTGGATGAATGCCGAACACCTCTGGATGTCAGACATCTCTAGATGCCGAACAACACTGAATACCGAACGAAGTGTGGATGCCGAGCAGTATGGAGTGCCGAACGAAGTGTGGAGGCCGAGCAGTATGGAGTGCCGAACGATCCAGGTATGCCGATCACTCTAGAATGCTGATCCATGTACAATACCGAACGACTCTCCATGCCGAACTGTATGTAAGTGCCGAGTGCCTAGTTGCCTGGTCAAACCTTCAGGTAACACCTACTATTGCCCCGCTATAACACTACTATATCTTATAGTGGATTTCTACCGCTATCATTTTTCCATATAGCCCCAAATATAGCCTTTCCGCTTTAAGCCCCGCTATTTCCACTATATCCCGTTATTCTCGCTATATTCCGCTATTTCCGCTATATCTTCTTTAAAAGAAATGAATTAAAAAAATGACATTTACACATTATAAAAATTATAAAATTAATTTATTTAATTGAATTTTTAATATATTCTCAAAAATGAAAACACTCTACTATTCTACTAAATTCAATTATGTTAAATAACAGTTTTACGTTTATTTACAGTATATTCACACATGTTTTTATTTAAAATTATTTATGTATTAATTATAATTCAATTGAATGTTAATTTTTCATTTAATTACCATTTCTATATTTGTAAAAACATTAAATACGAGTTTTATATGCTACTTTAGGGTCGTCGGCTATATCCCGCTATATCCTCGCTGTATCCCCGCTATGACTTTTTGCACCTCTGCCGCATTGAATATGCCGTGCGCTTTAACTACACAGCTTTGGCCACTGCTAAAAAATATATAAATGGTCGGAGGTCTGTACGTATGGATAGACGTTTGAGCTGAGCAACAGCCATATACAATGAAAAGTCAGTCGCTTCATTCTAACGGTTGCTCCATAACTCTTCACCGCATCTCTTCCTACTCAATGATTGCAACTTTAAGATTGAAATAGAAAACCCTAATAGATATTACTCTTCACTAAAACTCTTCATCATTTATATATATGTAAAGATTTTAAGAAGAAAATTTCTTGAATTTTCTGAATCTCATATCTATACTCTTTGCATACTCTGATTTCTAAAAGCAAACCATATCAGTCTTTATCACTTCCCGAAATCAAAAGCTTCACGTACACATACTACTCAAAGGAGATTATAGGAAGATTTGTACTGTGTAGTCAAAATCAGTGTTTTCCAGAACACATACTTGTCTCAGAAAGAACTTTTGTATCAAGCTTATTCTTCCGAACAAAGCGAGGGTTTTTTACTAGTTAAAGCCGAAGGGGAGCTTCGGGACTGGACGTAGGACGGGAGGTCTGAACAAGTAGTGATTGTTTCTTTACTATTATTTATTTTACTCTATTAGTCATAGGATTTCTGTTTATTACACTTGCATATTAGATATAAATATACGATCCATACACTCTTTCAGGAGATGCAACAAGGCTAAGTGGGTCGCTCCCAAGTAGGGTATGATCATCCCTATCTAGAGTAGATATTATCACTCATTTGTATGCTTCAGGGCCCATTAACGGAGGAGTGATCATATTCGGTACTATCCAGTAAGTGGTAGGTCGGTTCTATGTTGGCAAGGGTCGATAGGTTCGACCTTGGTGTATTTTATCTAGAGATGCACCATGATGGGAGGTACCTGTAACAGTCCGATGATTTTAAACGAAATTTTAATTGAAAACAAAACATTTTGAAATATTAATAAAAATAAATTGTAAAAAATTCGTATAAAACGAATTTTTAAAACGTTACATTTCGTCACGTTTTGTCCGTTCTTAACTTTGCATTAGAATCAAATTTTATTAACGATGATAATAGCTATTTTAAATTTTGATTTAAAAGATACGTTATATTTTTAAGAAACCGTTAGCATTTTTTTTTAATAAAAGAAACAAGTAACGGTTGCACGTTACTTCGGGCGTTACACTTTTCGTTCGTCGTTCCTTGTCCGTTTGATTTTTTTCTTGCGTTAACAGCGCTATTTCAGCTGTATATATTTTTTTGAAAATGTCAAAGCTTGCATTGGATTGCACGTGAGAATTTTTCCACTTCTTCCATACTTTTCATTCCACTTAAATTGCATCTTATCCTCACTGCCGTTTCAAACTTTATATTGGTTGCCTTCTTTTCTACAAAGATATTGGCAGCTGTTCACTTTTGTTCGTTCAAAAAGCTCCACTCTCAAAAGTTCTCTGCATCTTTGTTTGAAATCTCGTGAGCTTTGATAAGGTAATTGACACGTGCCACCTTCATCTTCTCATTTATTTATTTTTGTACTTTGCCTTTATCTTTGCTGTACTTGCTTTATTAAATTGCTGTTTCGTGTTGGACCCTCCTGCGCCACCATGTTCCCAACCCACTACCGCCTCTGAAGCCTACCACCCAGATAATCCCACCATCCCCACGTCATTCCACCCCTTCCATCTGCCACCATGTCACCAGCCTACCCCACTCTCCCAACCAAACTCGATACCAACCCCGAACTCCACCCATCCACCACGAGGCCAGAACCACCTCCACAACACCATGCCAAAACCACCTCCACGTCACCACCACGAAACCCCACGCACCCCACCAGACCGAGCCTGCCCATTCGCCTCCATGTCGAGACCAGGCAAATCCAGGCCGAAGCTCCTCCACCCCAGGCCGTGACCAGGCACCACCACGTGACAACCCAGTCGTCACCGACCCTACTGCCCACCACCACGAGATCCACCATGGCCCAGTCGCCTCCAAGCCACCAGACCACCACGAAACCCACGCACCCTACCTGACCTCGCCGAGAACCACCATGTCTCCACCGTCAGCCCTCCATCGACTCCAGGTCGAGACTCTCCCTACCGGACCCACTGACGCACGCCAGACCGCCTCCAGCCACACTCCTACCCCAGCCCTGCCAATCGAACGCCACGTCACTGACCTTTCCTTTGTAAATTTAGAAACGTTTGCTTTGTTACCTGTGGGAATTCTTTTGAAGTTGCTGTGCTAGTTTGTGAGAAAAGAAATGGGCAAGTTGGTCACGTGTTGTTTCCTCTAACCTATTTTGTATTGAGTTTCCAGAGCTTTATTTCGAAGTTTTAAAATATATACTGAACCTTGTTTTGAAAAAAAAAATATTTGTTTTGTCACGTTGCGATTTTAAAAGTTATAATCGGTATTTCAAAAGTGGTCGTGCTAGTGTTTTAAATTTTTCAACTTGTTTCTTTTTCCGGTTGTTGCTTCATTTGAAAGTTCGTTATTCTTGAAATCTTAGAGTTGGTTATTTATTGTGTTTTTGGTTTGAATCCAGTTGGCCCATCCGCTAACGACTGATCGTGCTATTCGCGTGCTTTCGATTTACATCGTATTTCTCTTTTCTTCGGATCTCCAGCTCCGTAGAGGTGAGTAAATCTCACACGAATATTCATACTTATATAATTGTGAAACGACCGCAACTGAATGTGTAGAAATAAATAAATAAATAAATGATGTTATAATTACCTGTGATTTATTTATAGTTGATGTTAATTGTTAAAACTGCATATCGTATCATCTGTTATATCTGTTCTTATTTTACTGTTATTCTATTCTGTTAAATCACACTGCAAGTTCCCTGTAGAATAGAATCACTATGGGTTGAAATGATACATACCCGAACGGACTTTAGAATAAGGGAAGGTCGTTATGGGCTGAAATGATAGGCCTGAGCGATTTTCAATTAAATTTTATTTACTTGGGATTGCGGGTTTGAAATGATAAAACCCGGATTTTTCTTTGTAAATTACGGATTGAAATGATATAGTATCCGTATCACTTGAATTAGGCTAGAAAATATTATACAGACCCGTGGTTATTTTTATGTATTTTATGAATATTTTTAGATAATTTAAAAATTGTAATAATATTTAATTTAATTTAAACCGAATTTTTAAATGATTTATTTAAAATAGAAATGATTTTCTATGTGATAAATATAAATAAGTGGAGGAATATTGATTTTAAAGCGAAACTTAATTTTTAAAATTTTGGAAAAAGAAAAAAAGGAAAGATGGAAACTTAAGTTAATTTAATTGAAATTGAAAATTTAGTTTTAAATTTGTGGAAAAATGAAGTTTAAGCTTAAGTGTTGAAATGAATGTAATAAGCAAATTGGTAAGTTGGTTTTAACTTGTAAAATTTATTTGGAATAAAATTTGTTAAAGGATTGAAATGAACATTTTTAATGTATGATTTTATAAGTTTTAACTAGGTAGAATCTGTAGCACTTTTTAAGTGTCGTGGTTTTTATAAATGAACCAAAAGACTAAAATGGACTAAAGCTATGATAGTACTTGGTAAGTGCTGTTGTAGCAGAAACTAAAATTGAACCTGAACTAATGAAAAGCTACTGTAGCACTTGTTAAGGACTGCAGTAGACTGAAATATGATTTTGTTTAAAACTGAACTGATATAATTTTAAATATTGTTTTGTTGAAATAAAATGGTTTTCGAATATAACTTACCGTCGCATTTTCTTAAATGCCGTGAAAGCTGAAATTTTTAACGTTATTGTTTTTAAGTGAATAAGTGAACTCCGAAAGGCTAGATTTTAGAAATTTAATATTTTTAAAAGGAATAATGTGTTCGTTTTTAAATGATTTTAATTCGAAGTATATTTGATAAATTGTTTTAATCTATAACCACGGGTTATAATAACGATTGGTTGGCAAAGAGACCGGGATCGGATATGGACATACTCTCTGTCGATACCGAAAACCACTTTGACAACCGTGTACGCGGTGGAGATTCCAGAATGAAGTAGGATGGTGGCGACGTCCTTAAGGTATTACGTGGACCCAACTCCCGTGAGTTGGCATAAGGTGGCTAAAACAGGAGCGATCTCGGACCAGTGAGGTAGCACCTCTTCTCGGACACATTCCTTCGACATTATACTCTTACTGATTTGACTAGATGGCCATCCTCCGATTTGGGAATGTTGTTCGAGGTGGAACGGTAGTGGCTGCTATGCGTATCCATCAGTCCGTGTGCGTAATTGGTATATCTACCCTGGCATTGCCTAGTTGTGCCGTGTCACCTACCATATCGAGCTTTAGTACGATTATGATTTTAAGATCCGACCGCGTTAAGGTTCTCCATCCCCTTAACGCTATTTTCCGATATGATTATACTTTACTTATGTAGACACTATTATAATAGCGAATATTACTACATAGTAGATAGTTTAACGGATCCTTAGAGGATGGGCGGTCCTAAGCATCTTCTAAGTTACTTGTACCTTTACTACAATTCATTTGAGTTGGTTTACATTGTATAAGTATGTATATCCTGACTCGAGTGTTATGTTTTATTTTACGCTCGGGTCAGCCTGAGTATTTACAGCTTTGGATTCACCTTTCTGGAGCTCGGAATCACTGGAGATTCTGCTTATCTAGTTATCTTCCTATTTAAGTTTCAGTTGTCTTATTTCAGCTTTTGTTTTAGAGACTTGTGTATTTGGGATTTCTACTGTACTTGTTTCAGAACTATATTGTGTTTCAGACTATGTATTTTGTATTTGATTTTAGACTATGTATTTAGTGGCTTCATGAACCACTATGGTATTTTTAAATTCCGCTACGAGTTATTCTGATATTTCTGTGTCTGTGATACTGTGTATGATTTTATTTGCTCCAAATTTTATTACAATCTGTTATTTTGTATTATTCAAGTCTGACATGTGTGGATTATTGTCGATTTGAATGGTCCAAAATAGTGGGTCGTTACATTTGGTATCAGAGCTTTGGTTTAGGCAAACCTTAGCCTATGGAGCAAAAACTCATTAGAGATAGGGTAGAAATACCCTAGAATGAGTGAAATCAAACTTAGAATCATTTCCTTGTGAGTGAACGTATTTTCAAAGTATAAAATGATTTTTAAATGATTTTTCAAATGATTTTTCAAAGATTATTTTGATATAAAGTTTTCTTGTTTTAAGAAGAAATTTTCTAAACTTCCTTCTTTCCATATCTACCTTGTTAGGAATTTTGTTATTAGGATATTCACCCAAGTGTCCTTATCGTGTTTTATCTTAACTTATCTTAGTCTTCTTTGTACTTTGTCCTAAATTTATTCTTGATATTTCCAGGATGAATCGTGGAAATGCTAGAGGTAGGGGTCGTGGTATTGCCCCAGTTCCTCCACCTGTTGCACCCGTTAAGTTTACTGTCCTTTGCAAGGAATTCTCTCAGCTCGGTGGCACTAAGTTCACCGGTTCAGAAAGTATCATTGAAGCCCAGCAATGGCTAAGAAGTTTGGAAAGAATCTTTACTGGTTTAGAGATCACTGATGCCCAGAAGCGTCAGTTAGCAGCATGGCAGCTGCAAGAGTCAGCCCTAGATTGGTGGGAGTCTGTTACGACTCACACTAACGAAGGTGATCTTTCGTGGGAGCAGTTCAGGTATCCTTTGAGTTAACTTGAATTTTTCCCCATTTTCTTCCTTTTCGAATTCATCTTAAGTTCAGTTTCTGTATCTTCTTTTCAGGGAGGCTTTTGTGGCAAAATGGATGCCCGAAGCCGGAAAATCTCAGCTTTACCGTGAATTCATGGACCTCAAGCAGGGTACCATGTCCTTCTCAGAGTATGAACGGAAGTTCAATGAACTCTCAAAATTCGGTCCTGGTCTTATCGACACTCAGCTAAAGAAGAATGAGAAGTTCATTTCTGGAGCTCGCCCAGAGTTCTACGATCGCCTTATTTCACATGTTCATGGCACATTTACTGAGCTCATGGATATGGCTATCCGCTATGAGAACCCTACTTCCAAGGGTCCTGCTGCTTCTGGTACTCATGTCTCACAATCTTACTCTGCAAATTCCAAGAAGAGAAAGCCCAACTTCCACCAGCAGAAGAAGAATTGGATCAACCATGCGGGCTTGGGATCTTCAGCATCTGCTCCTTCCCAGAGACATCCTATTGATCTTTCCTCCATTACTTGCTTCAAATGTGACCAGAAGGGACACTATGCCAATAGTTGCCCTAATCCGTCCAGTGCTGCTGTTCCTCCACCCCAAGTTACCAGGAACGATCTTTGTCATGTTTGTCTTCAGCCGGGTCATTTTAGGAAGGACTGTCCTTTATATCAGAAGGGAAAGCCATCTGGCGTATTTGCTGTCACATCAGCTTCATCACCTGCTCCCGCACCTACTCCTACTCCTAGCGATAGTCAAGGTACTCTTCAAGGCACCTTTACTTTATTTCATCATCCAGTTCGTGTTTTATTTGATACTGGTGCTTCGCATAGTTTTATTTCTGATGACCTATGTAATAAGTTTGAACATCTCCTTTCCCCTGAGTATGCTTCTGTTCCTTTATGTGTTTCTAATCCTATTGGTGGTCCCGCAAACCTTAATAAGATTTGTAAACATGTGAAACTCCTCCATTCCGATCATAGTTTTAGTGGCGATTTCTATATCCTTGGTTTCGATGCTTTTGATTTGTTGCTTGGAAGTGATTGGCTAGATAGACACGATGCCCGTATTTCGTGTAAATCCCGAATTGTTTCTCTTAAGGATGATCGAGGAAACTCTTTGCTTATTCAGGGCCGTATGCCTCACGATTATGCTGGTAGCTTTATCTTTTCTCTAGATGCTTCTATTGATGATCTTCAGTCGACCCGTGTAGTTAATCACTACCCGGATGTATTTGGTGAAGTTACTGCTTTACCTCCCAAGCGGGAAATTGATTTCTGCATTGACCTCATTCCTGGAGCTCGACCTATAGTTCTTCCTCCTAGAAGAATGGCACCCCGCGAGAAGGTTGAGTTAAGGAAACAAATTGAAGACCTATCTTCCAAGGGTCTGATCAGACCTAGTTTTTCTGAATAGGGAGCCGCGGTGGTTTTCGTCACCAAGTCCGATGGTTCTCTTCGGATGTGTGTTGATTATAGGGAGTTGAACAAACTCACTATGAAAAATAGATATCCAATGCCTCGCATCAATGACATGTTTGATCAGCTTTATGGTGCTACTGTTTTCTCTCAGCTTGATCTTGCCACAGGTTTTCACCAACTCAGAGTTGCCGAGGAAAGTATTCCTAAGACTGCTTTCCGTACTGAGAATGGATTCTTCGAATGGTTAGTCATGCCTTTTGGTTTGACTAATGCTCCCACTTTCTTTGTTGACTTGATGAATCGTGTATTCCGTGATGTGCTAAATAAATTTGTTCTAGTCTTTGTGGATGATATCCTCATATTCTCCAAGACTGAAGAAGAACATGAGTCACATTTGAAATCTGTTCTTGAGACTCTTCGAAAGCATCAGTTAAAAGCTAAATTTTCCAAATGCCATTTCTGGAAGGATGAAGTCCGATTTCTCGGGCATATTGTTTCTAGTAATGGAGTTTCAGTTGATCCAGTCAAGATCGCTGCGATCAATTTAAGTTCTCCTTTCTTTCTCTTTCATTGTTTCATTTCAATTTACTCTATCTTTTCTATTATCTTTTTTTTTTCCTATTCTGTACAGGATTGGGAAACTCCTAAGACTCCTACTGATATCCGTAGCTTTCTGGGCCTCGCCGGTTATTACCGGAGATTCATTGAGAATTTCGCTCGGATTGCTGCACCTCTCACTGCTTTAACTCGGAAGAATGCTAAGTTTATTTGGAGTAGTAAGTGTGAAGCCGCATTCAATGAGTTAAAAGACAAGCTTACTTCCGCACCTGTTCTTACCGTTCCAAATGGAGATGAGGGATTAACGGTATACACTGATGCTTGTCGAGAAGGTTTGGGAGCTGTTCTGATGCAGGATGGTAGAGTGATTGCTTATGCTAGTAGACAGTTGAAGACTCATGAAGTAAATTATGCTGCCCATGATCTAGAGTTGCTTGCAGTTGTTTTCGCTTTGAAGCTTTGGAGACATCATCTGTTGGGTACCAAGTTCGAGCTTTTCACAGATCATCAGTCTTTGAGGTATATTTTCTCTCAAAAGGATTTGAATCAGAGACAAGTTAGGTGGTTGGAGTTCCTTGCTTCTTATGACCTCGACATCAACTATACACCGGGAAAGGCAAATGTAGTGGCAGATGCTTTGAGTAGGAAGAAAGCTTTGTTGTGTCAGATTGTTGTTTCTTCGCCTCTTGTGGATCGTATTATGGCTAGACAGGATGAAGATCAGATTCTTAGATTGATTAAGGAGAATGTTCGAAGTAGAGTGGGAGGTAGTAGTCTTGATGGTAATGGAGCTCAGATTGACGATAAGGGTGTATTGAGGATTAATAATAGGATTTGTGTCCCGAATGTTGATGGATTGAGACAGGAGTTACTTTAGGAGAATCATCAGTCCAGACTTTCTATTCATCCAGGCGTAACCAAGATGTATCAGGATATGAAGAAGTTATATTGGTGGAAGGGTATGAAGCGAGATATTTCCATTTTCGTCAATAGGTGTGCGACTTGTCAGCAAGTCAAGGCAGATCATCAGAAGACCCCTGGTTTACTGCAGCCTCTTGAGATTCCCAATTGGAAGTGGGAACAAGTTTCTATGGATTTCATTGATGGTTTACCGAGGAGTAGGAAGGGTAACGAGAGTATCTGGGTTATTGTGGATAGATTGACCAAATCAGCTCATTTCATTCCGGTCAAGTCTACCCGTTCAGCTTCTAGTTTATCTGAGATTTACATGAGGGAGATTGTTCGTCTCCATGGTGTTCCTCTCAGTATCGTTTGTGATCGTGATCCTATCTTTACTAGTAGGTTTTGGAAAGCCTTTCAGGATTCTTTGGGTACTCATCTAAATCTGAGCACTGCTTACCATCCACAGACCGACGGTCAAACGGAAAGGGTGAATCAGATTTTAGAAGATCTTCTTCGTGCTTGTGTGCTTGATTATGGAGGATCTTGGGAAGATCATCTCCATCTTGTCGAATTCACTTATAACAATAGTTATCAGGCCAGTATTGAGACATCTCCATTTTCTGCTCTTTACGGACGACCTTGTAGATCTCCTTCTTGTTGGATTGAATCTGGTAATCGTTTGGTTCTTGGTCCTAAGATGGTTTTGGAAGCTTCAGAGAGAGTCGAAGAGATTAAGAGGAAGATGAGGATTGCTCAGGATAGACAGAAGAAGTACGCCGATCGTCGAAGACGGAGTTTAGAGTTTGCAGTTGGTGATTTGGTTTTCCTTAAGGTCTCTCCCTTAAGGAATGTTATTCGTTTTGGTCGTAGAGGAAAGCTATCTCCTAGATTCGTTGGTCCTTTCCGCATTTTGGAAAGAATTGGTTCTCTTGCTTATCGTCTGGATTTACCCGAGAAATTTTCTGGAATTCACAACGTCTTCCATGTATCTCATCTTCGTCGCTATCTGCATGATCCATCTCTTATTATTCAGCCTTCTGCCCTTGATAGTTTGGATATTGAGCCAAATCTGACTGTTGAGAGGAAGCCACTTCGTATCGTCGATCGAGGTACGAAGCAGCTAAGAAGAAAATCTGTCAATCTGGTCAAAGTGCAGTGGAGCACTGATGAACGGGATTGCACCTGGGAGACGGAGGAGAGCATTCGTGCTTCGAATCCGGAATTGTTTATTTCAGGTACTTTTGCTATTCTATCTATCTTTCTTTGTTTTCCTTTTTCGTTCCTTTTCGAGGACGAAAAGTTTTGAGTGGGGGAGAGTGTAACAGTCCGATGATTTTAAACGAAATTTTAATTGAAAACAAAACATTTTGAAATATTAATAAAAATAAATTGTAAAAAATTCGTATAAAACGAATTTTTAAAACGTTACATTTCGTCACGTTTTGTCCGTTCTTAACTTTGCATTAGAATCAAATTTTATTAACGATGATAATAGCTATTTTAAATTTTGATTTAAAAGATACGTTATATTTTTAAGAAACCGTTAGCATTTTTTTTAATAAAAGAAACAAGTAACGGTTGCACGTTACTTCGGGCGTTACACTTTTCGTTCGTCGTTCCTTGTCCGTTTGATTTTTTTCTTGCGTTAACAGCGCTATTTCAGCTGTATATATTTTTTTGAAAATGTCAAAGCTTGCATTGGATTGCACTTGAGAATTTTTCCACTTCTTCCATACTTTTCGTTCCACTTAAATTGCATCTTATCCTCACTGCCGTTTCAAACTTTATATTGGTTGCCTTCTTTTCTACAAAGATATTGGCAGCTGTTCACTTTTGTTCGTTCAAAAAGCTCCACTCTCAAAAGTTCTCTGCATCTTTGTTTGAAATCTCGTGAGCTTTGATAAGGTAATTGACACGTGCCACCTTCATCTTCTCATTTATTTATTTTTGTACTTTGCCTTTATCTTTGCTGTACTTGCTTTATTAAATTGCTGTTTCGTGTTGGACCCTCCTGCGCCACCATGTTCCCAACCCACTACCGCCTCTGAAGCCTACCACCCAGATAATCCCACCATCCCCACGTCATTCCACCCCTTCCATCTGCCACCATGTCACCAGCCTACCCCACTCTCCCAACCAAACTCGATACCAACCCCGAACTCCACCCATCCACCACGAGGCCAGAACCACCTCCACAACACCATGCCGAAACCACCTCCACGTCACCACCACGAAACCCCACGCACCCCACCAGACCGAGCCTGCCCATTCGCCTCCATGTCGAGACCAGGCAAACCCAGGCCGAAGCTCCTCCACCCCAGGCCGTGACCAGGCACCACCACGTGACAACCCAGTCGTCACCGACCCTACTGCCCACCACCACGAGATCCACCATGGCCCAGTCGCCTCCAAGCCACCAGACCACCATGAAACCCACGCACCCTACCTGACCTCGCCGAGAACCACCATGTCTCCACCGTCAGCCCTCCATCGACTCCAGGTCGAGACTCTCCCTACCGGACCCACTGACGCACGCCAGACCGCCTCCAGCCACACTCCTACCCCAGCCCTGCCAATCGAACGCCACGTCACTGACCTTTCCTTTGTAAATTTAGAAACGTTTGCTTTGTTACCTGTGGGAATTCTTTTGAAGTTGCTGTGCTAGTTTGTGAGAAAAGAAATGGGCAAGTTGGTCACGTGTTGTTTCCTCTAACCTATTTTGTATTGAGTTTCCAGAGCTTTATTTCGAAGTTTTAAAATATATACTGAACCTTGTTTTGAAAAAAAAAATATTTGTTTTGTCACGTTGCGATTTTAAAAGTTATAATCGGTATTTCAAAAGTGGTCGTGCTAGTGTTTTAAATTTTTCAACTTGTTTCTTTTTCCGGTTGTTGCTTCATTTGAAAGTTCGTTATTCTTGAAATCTTAGAGTTGGTTATTTATTGTGTTTTTGGTTTGAATCCAGTTGGCGCATCCGCTAACGACTGATCGTGCTATTCGCGTGCTTTCGATTTACATCGTATTTCTCTTTTCTTCGGATCTCCAGCTCCGTAGAGGTGAGTAAATCTCACACGAATATTCATACTTATATAATTGTGAAACGACCGCAACTGAATGTGTAGAAATAAATAAATAAATAAATGATGTTATAATTACCTGTGATTTATTTATAGTTGATGTTAATTGTTAAAACTGCATATCGTATCATCTGTTATATCTGTTCTTATTTTACTGTTATTCTATTCTGTTAAATCACAATGCAAGTTCCCTGTAGAATAGAATCACTATGGGTTGAAATGATACATACCCGAACGGACTTTAGAATAAGGGAAGGTCGTTATGGGCTGAAATGATAGGCCTGAGCGATTTTCAATTAAATTTTATTTACTTGGGATTGCGGGTTTGAAATGATAAAACCCGGATTTTTCTTTGTAAATTACGGATTGAAATGATATAGTATCCGTATCACTTGAATTAGGCTAGAAAATATTATACAGACCCGTGGTTATTTTATGTATTTTATGAATATTTTTAGATAATTTAAAAATTGTAATAATATTTAATTTGATTTAAACCGAATTTTTAAATAATTTATTTAAAATAGAAATGATTTTCTATGTGATAAATATAAATAAGTGGAGGAATATTGATTTTAAAGCGAAACTTAATTTTTAAAATTTTGGAAAAAGAAAAAAAGGAAAGATGGAAACTTAAGTTAATTTAATTGAAATTGAAAATTTAGTTTTAAATTTGTGGAAAAATGAAGTTTAAGCTTAAGTGTTGAAATGAATGTAATAAGCAAATTGGTAAGTTGGTTTTAACTTGTAAAATTTCTTTGGAATAAAATTTGTTAAAGGATTGAAATGAACATTTTTAATGTATGATTTTATAAGTTTTAACTAGGTAGAATCTGTAGCACTTTTTAAGTGTCGTGGTTTTTATAAATGAACCAAAAGACTAAAATGGACTAAAGTTATGATAGTACTTGGTAAGTGCTGTTGTAGCAGAAACTAAAATTGAACCTGAACTAATGAAAAGCTACTGTAGCACTTGTTAAGGACTGCAGTAGACTGAAATATGATTTTGTTTAAAACTGAACTGATATAATTTTAAATATTGTTTTGTTGAAATAAAATGGTTTTCGAATATAACTTACCGTCGCATTTTCTTAAATGCCGTGAAAGCTGAAATTTTTAACGTTATTGTTTTTAAGTGAATAAGTGAACTCCGAAAGGCTAGATTTTAGAAATTTAATATTTTTAAAAGGAATAATGTCTTCGTTTTTAAATGATTTTAATTCGAAGTATATTTGATAAATTGTTTTAATCTATAACCACGGGTTATAATAACGATTGGTTGGCAAAGAGACCGGGATCGGATATGGACATACTCTCTGTCGATACCGAAAACCACTTTGACAACCGTGTACGCGGTGGAGATTCCAGAATGAAGTAGGATGGTGGCGACGTCCTTAAGGTATTACGTGGACCCAACTCCCGTGAGTTGGCATAAGGTGGCTAAAACAGGAGCGATCTCGGACCAGTGAGGTAGCACCTCTTCTCGGACACATTCCTTCGACATTATACTCTTACTGATTTGACTAGATGGCCATCCTCCGATTTGGGAATGTTGTTCGAGGTGGAACGGTAGTGGCTGCTATGCGTATCCATCAGTCCGTGTGCGTAATTGGTATATCTACCCTGGCATTGCCTAGTTGTGCCGTGTCACCTACCATATCGAGCTTTAGTACGATTATGATTTTAAGATCCGACCGCGTTAAGGTTCTCCATCCCCTTAACGCTATTTTCCGATATGATTATACTTTACTTATGTAGACACTATTATAATAGCGAATATTACTACATAGTAGATAGTTTAACGGATCCTTAGAGGATGGGCGGTCCCAAGCATCTTCTAAGTTACTTGTACCTTTACTACAATTCATTTGAGTTGGTTTACATTGTATAAGTATGTATATCCTGACTCGAGTGTTATGTTTTATTTTACGCTCGGGTCAGCCTGAGTATTCACAGCTTTGGATTCACCTTTCTGGAGCTCGGAATCACTGGAGATTCTGCTTATCTAGTTATCTTCCTATTTCAGTTTCAGTTGTCTTATTTCAGCTTTTGTTTTAGAGACTTGTGTATTTTGGATTTCTACTGTACTTGTTTCAGAACTATATTGTGTTTCAGACTATGTATTTTGTATTTGATTTTAGACTATGTATTTAGTGGCTTCATGAACCACTATGGTATTTTTAAATTCCGCTGCGAGTTATTCTGATATTTCTGTGTCTGTGATACTGTGTATGATTTTATTTGCTCCAAATTTTATTACAATCTGTTATTTTGTATTATTCAAGTCTGACATGTGTGGATTATTGTCGATTTGAATGGTCCAAAATAGTGGGTCGTTACAGTACCCTAGTAGCCTAGTCATTGTATGGAATTCATTCTCCAATAAGCGCCGTACATACTTAATTATGCCAAACTATGCTGAAACTTGAGATGCAAGCATTTTAGCTATATTCATATTTTACTTTGACCGCTAGACATTACTATAATATCATTGAATTTTTTATAGAAATGTTTTGGTTATCATAAAATAAAAACCCATCCATGTTTATGTGTAGCGCGGTCTTACGAGATACTTTTGATTTTCAAGAGGTTTCTACAATTTTAAAATCTAGTTGGGTGTGTTTTCTCATGCTGGTTTACCAGACTGACTCAAGTGTTATTTATTATGATGCTCGGGTCAGACCGAGCATATTTACAGACTGCTTTGGATGCATTGGAGCTCAGGAGACAAGTTGAAGGTCTTCAAGTGGTATTCACATTGTAACATCCCCATTTGGAGGCCCAAAACTAACCACTACGGATGCTGCAGTCAACCATAGTTATTAATTCTCGGTGACCAAATGCGGTAATGTTAGATACATTGATATACCAGAAACACATGAATATGAAAAAAAATTAAACTCAATTTAAAACAAATTTCTCACTTGTTACAAATAAAGTTTTAGATTCATTACATAATCCCATACGTAAGCAACGTTCAGTGAAATTATAATTTATTACAAAATACGCCAAGTGCGACATATGAAGATGCCCCCTTGGTTGATCAAAGTCTAAATATAGGCACTAAATAACTTTGCCATTGCATCCAGTAACACAGCGGAATAAAACAGAAAGAACTCCTAATAGCTAGCTTGCCCCCTACACGTCTCCAGAAGCTTATTCGTCTAAAGGAGAACCTGAAAACCTTAACTCTCAGGCTACTCAAAATCAATTGAGCACCTAAGAGTTTAAGGGGAAAACATAAACTTCGAGTTAGACAAAAACTCTGGC
Source organism: Allium fistulosum (assembly GCA_030737815.1). Taxonomy (NCBI): domain Eukaryota; kingdom Viridiplantae; phylum Streptophyta; class Magnoliopsida; order Asparagales; family Amaryllidaceae; genus Allium; species Allium fistulosum. The sequence continues at coordinate 1,288,671,283 of CM060904.1, forward strand.
ATGAATAATATCCTACCATCTCGAACCATATAGATATCTAGTGAGACCACGCCGCTTAGCAGAACAGGTTTTCCCCTCACTATCTTAACCCAATTTATAATAACATATACTGTGCACCTGCATCCACAATGGTTAAGACATAACAAAAAATGTATCATGATGCTATGCAAACATGCAATATGCTCTAGATTTCCCATCTCCATTCACCTAAGTATCAGTCTCAAGTTATAGTTTTCTAGGGTCACTATTGACCTATCAGTTTTCATAGGCTAACTAATAACCTATTCCAAGCTAACAGACTATCTGTCCGGTTTTATAGTTTTTATGGGATCTCTAAGAACCTATTAGTGTCTACCAACAACATCATCCAATCATAGTTTTCATGGGATCACTATGAACCTATTGGATTCTCCAATAACAACTCTTATGTCATAGTTTTCATGGGCTGACTATGAATCTATTGGATTCTCCAATAGCATTATCCACTCAAAGTTTTTTATGGGATCACTATGAAGCTATTGATCTCTTTCAATAACTTATTCTGGACATAGTTTTCATGGGATCACTAAGAATCTATTGGCCCCTACCACTAGCAATTTCCATAAGATAGTTTTTTGTGGGCTTACTAAGAACCTGTCTAAACCAATAATTCTTTGATCAGTCTTGGGCATCCTATATTCTGGTCTGTCTGACCTCTTGGATGCAATTCTACTCACACAATAGTTAAATTCAATATATATTCATTATTGGGTCAACCTAGCCTGTTATTCTGCCCTTAACACCCCAAGATGCAGTAATGGGATATAAATGAAGTGAATATAATTACACACGCATTAATGGCAACTGATCAAATAACACAATAATATAACCATCTGTGGTTGACTTCCTTGTAATCATTTTTCTAATGAAATATGGTTAATACCCTTAACCCACTATCATTAGCAAGGAAAGCTTCCTCTAAAATTTCAAAGTTAAATGCCATTTCAAAACCCTTTTTACATTGCCATGTGTTTACTTTAAAAATGAGATTGAGCTTTCAAATTTGAAAACTAAGGCTTTCGACTATATCGTTTGTATCATTAATTAAAACCTTAGGCATTCTCTTTTGAAACCATCCAGCATACCTTTCGAAATACTCAAAAACATACCTTTTGAAACACTAAAATATATACCTTTCGAAAGCATTGGAGTTCAAGTGAGAATTTATGGAAGCATAACTTAAAAACCAATTGAAAGTATCACTTTCGAAACCATTAATTGAAAACAAAACAACTTCAAAGTAAAAAAAGGGGACACATTTGAAAGTTATCCCTTCGAAATACTTATGGTGACGGCAACATGCATCCGCATGTGTACGGGTTTATATAAGCGGCTTCAACCATGTCAAAAGGTATGGCAGCGATACCCACCCTTTCGTATGTATAAATTACAAGAAAAGCGGCTTCAATGGTCATGGAAGGGTATTGATTCGAAACCCTACCCTCCGAACTCATTGCTTCAAAGAGTTATAAAAGTGGCCTCTTACTAGGGCGAAAGGTTTTGATGCGGCAGCTATTGTATTGAAGGGGTTCAAAAGTGGAAACCCTTTTGAAAGCTTACTTTTAGAACAAGGGCAGGCCAATGAGTTCGAAAGTAAGTAAAAGCGGCTTCGACCCTTTCGCAAGCATGTCTTCGACGCCATTCTTTCCTTCCACCTTTCGCCAATACACTACGTACCAAACGCTTGATACCATGTGCTTTAGTTCTGAATGGGTGGGGAAGGTTATATATAGGGTATGGTAGCGAAAGCAAGCAATGTAAGTGGCAAAATTGTAATTCGCTATAAAACCAATTTTTCGCTTTTTAAAGTAAGTCCTTTTTACCTAAACATCAACATTTGTCAAAATTTCATTGGGGATGAAACCTTTATCATATACTCTTCTGAAAAACCGCTGCCCCATTAATTTAAAATATTTGAAACATTTTATACTTAACAAAATAGCCTTAGATCTTCAATAACAATTAAGCCCCTCTAGCTTAATCAATTTATTTATCGCAGTAAAGCATTTAGGAAAAATTCCCAACAATCACCATAATTCACATTAAATATGTTTTCTAACATATATCAATTTCAGACACGAAAATAAATAATTAATTCCTTAAATTAATTAAAACCAAAATACCCATTTCTCTCACACAAAAATTCATAATAAATTTTCCATAGCTTGGAATATTATGAAAATTTAAACCCATCTCCAAAAAATGTTTTTCATAACATATTCAAAAATAATGGCATTTGGAAATCATTTTGCATGATTTTAGCCTTAAAAACGAACTAGATTATTCCATAATTACTTGTTTAAAATTATAACTTGGCATTTAAATCCAAACATATCCTCATTCATCTAATCATATGGTTTAAACCTCAAACCCAAATTTAAAACATTCAAGATGACTTATATGAGATGGTTTAGATCATTATTCACCTTGTTTGGATAAGGATCTTGAGATTTATTCTTGCTTTAATCTTCCTAGCTTGAATCTTAGCCTCTAAATGGATTTTTCTCTTCTTCTTCTTAGGGTTATGGCCGGCCTCAACTCTCTTTCTTATGTTTTTGGTTTATGAAAATGTGAATGAGAATGAGGTAAGGGGTTTAGGGGTTATGGTATACAGCTATTCCCACTTTGCCCTTGCCTTATTCTCTTAAATTTCTAATTTATAAATCACACTTATAAATTCATTAGTTAAGGCACAAGCCTAATTAGTTTCCAAATCTCAATTCCCTTATCACTCAAACCTCTACATTATTCTATTTAATTTATCTAATGAAATCTCCTGAATAATGTTATTTAAAATTAGGGGTGTTACACATGTATACATTCATTTTACGCTGCTTTGTTGTTGAAATCATCAGTATTTGTAAGGACGGGATTTTATAATTGTCCAGGCTAATGATCGTGATTTGTTGTTGTACTCTGATTGATGTATGTATATAACAGTTTCTCTTTTGTAAAGATCATTGATATTATATTATATATTGTTCCACTACGATTGTGAGATTCTGTGTTATTTTTAGTTTCTTTTCTCTTCTTCTACTCCTCTCTTCTTCCTCCTTCTTTACCCCTAACAATTAGGTTTTTCGGCATTCGATTGCTCGGCTTTCAATATAGTGGACTTATTAGTGTCATTTTTCGAGGGTCGAAAATTCCGAGTTGTTACAATTTGTTGACTGATTATTTATGGTTGGCCAATTTATGGACGTTTGTTGTTTGGTTAAATTAAATACGAACACTTTATTAATTAATTTTCATGATTTGACTATTAGGAATTCGTTAATAATGTAGGTTAACATGTTTACTTTGTTAAAATGGTTATTATAATAAAGGAAGTTATTATATAAAGATAATTTTATATAAATTTGGTTTATAAGACGCATCTTATAAAGTAAGAAGATTTTTGAGAATTAAAATTCTGGTGGTTTGAAAAAGATTTCAAAATATTTTCAAAAAAAAGTAATAACAGTATTACTTGAAAGTGTTTATAAGTGTAAGTATTTTCAAGAAGAATCTTGAGTAAGATACATTCTCTTTAGATAGTTCGGGGAATGAGTATCCATTTGTTTTGTGGTGATCTGAATAATCTTCTAAGTGACGATCAGTTGCTTAGGCAAATTTTGTAGTGTACTTAGTAAATTATTTCTTTTGTCATTGTACGATTGAAACCAGTTCGAATCCGAACGGACTAAAAATAAGTTTTAGTAAATAAAGTGCTAAAGCTATTATATATGTGTGTGAGAAATGTATACAATATTGTTTCAAAATGAGATTTGAAAATGAAGAAGTATTTTTAGGTTAACTAGTTTGAGTGCTCGAAAATGACTGAAAATGGGTAGGAGATGTGTTCAGATGATCAGCACTTCTCTTAAGTAGTATCCTTCTTGGAAGGGGTGTATGATACTATTTGGTAGGATCTTGTTCCTTAGTATCATTTTGGTGTTACTCGGTCTATATGTATATTTTCTATGGATTAAAATATATAGCATCATTTCAAAAAGGTTTTGAAATAAAAACTGGTATTTAGTTCTTAGGATTCTTAAAAATGGATTCAAAATAAAAGGTATTTTGATAAAAGACAGAGTTGATAAATGAAATTGTTAATATGGGTTTATATCGCAGTTGTTTAGAAAAGTAATAATTTCACATAAGTTTCTAAATGGATTAAATTAAATAAGAAGGTTTTAGTAAAATTAATTTTTTAAACCATATCTTTTGTTTTAACATCTTAGTTGTATAAACTATTTGATATTATTGGGCCAGCTAATAAACATCTTTACCTTAGAGGTGTCTAGGGAAAAGTAGACTCTAGGACCGAGTTTAGATATTAGAATCCTGCTCTTCTTAGCTACTTACCAAATCGTATGGGTAAAGAGGTCGAAGAGGTCGACTCAGTTTTATGACCCAGATTTATTTTGGGCCTGCATTTGAATTTAAATAAGATAGTTGTACATACTCTCAGGATGTAGTAGCGTATTATACAAGTTCAACACTCAAGTTGCATTTTTATGAAATGTTTTAATAAATGATTTTAAAAGAAAAGGAAATTGGTTTAAGTGAGAACCAATAATAATAAGTACGTACGTTGTACGTAGATTATATTTTCACACGATTCTTGATCTAAGATTCGAGCACATGACTTTAAGGTGATTCACACCGGTCCGAATAAGGACATATCACTCCATTTTTGACGACGAACACTTGTGAGGGTTCTTGGTATGGTACCAAAGTTTTCTATCATAGTATATGGCTATGCAAGAGGAACAGAGATTCCTAATCAAGAAGCCTGATCGGAGTACGCACTAGGGAAGTCGAGTGAGCAATACTAGTTTAAAGGAAAAGCCTATGTATTCGAGTAAGTGACCGAACGAGATATTGCGTACGGATGATCTATATATATATCATACAGGCTTAAATATATTTGTCTTTAATGTTTTATGATTTTTTTGGAGTTGGGTAGTTGACTCTTTGGTTTTTCATAAGGTAGTGTGAATAATCGACTGAGTAATAACCTATGGCTGTTGAACATGAGGTATGTCAGTAGATTGTTTATCATCCTGGTGTGATGAGAAGGTTGTAAATTTAGAAAATATAAATTTTCTATCGGTCATCTAACATTTTTGGAAATGTAAAGTATTTGTATGGCTTATTTCTTAGATGTTTGTTTAATGAAATTTCGGGGTTGAAATTCTTTTAAGCGGAAAAATGTAATGACTTGGAATTTTATCGCTTTGATTTGTGAATATTTGATAAATTTTAATATTTATTTAATGGCTTTTAATGGTCTAATTACCCTCTTTTAATTAATAAATAATGATAGTAAACTTGTTTTGAAAGTTTGTTTACAAAATAGGTTGTTCAATGAAAATGTGACCGAAAGTAGGTTTTCGGATTTTCATCGACCAAAAGTTGTTGGAATGTGTTGTGCACACTAGTATACATATGTGTACATATATAAAAATAAGAAAACAACTTTACTAATTAAATGATTTAGATAAAAACAAATGTAAAAAGGTAATTAAGCAATTAATTAAAAGTTTTTGAATTTAAAAGGAAAAAAGTACAAAAGTATAATATAAAATGGACATTAGAAAATAAGACGTAATGGCTTAGGTACTTAACTTGATGAAGGGGAGGTGTGTTAACTAAATATTAAGGAGGGTATTAACTTATTTTAAGGAAGGTTAGTTTAGTAATATACCATTTTTCAATTTGTATAAAAGAACACACTATTTACTTTTTCACTTTTATTTTCATTTCTATTTTTCGCTTTCATCTTCTCCCTCTTCTTTTACATGTCTTCCTCCTTCTTCATCGATTTTCTAAAAAAGAAAATTCACTTCAAAATCACTTCCTTCCTCCTCCAAAATCATAAACAAGTTTGTAAAATCATTGATATTACTCTCTATATCACAAAGATCCAAACTTTAGCAACCTGATCCACATTTTTCCTTAGGCTATGAGCATCTGGGGGTGAGGCCATGTGCATGAGCTTCTGGGTGGAAGGGGATAGCTTTGGTCGAATTTGAAGTAAGGAATGTGGTGGATTTGTGTTTGGTTTGGATTAAAGTGAGACTTCTCGCTTTAAAAATAGTTTTGAAACTGACAAAATGTTGTAATAATTTAATGCTAGCTTATAATGTTGTATGCATGTAATTGTGATGTGCATATACTATTGTTTTTTATTGATTCCCACTTGAAAGCGGATGACATAAATAACCATTGTGTTACATGGGACAAAAGCAACGAAAGGGAAGTCAAAGTGTCTTCGTAATGAATAGGTCGCTATGGAAGCACTTCAAAGAATAGAAATTTTGTAGAGGGATCCTAAACAATTCCTTGCCTTGTTGATTATTATTTACATACATTCTTGGTTATGTATATATTTGTGTATATAGAAAGTGAATGTTGCTTAGTTATAGTTAACCTACTTGTTGTTGTTTTATTACGACATTGAAATTCTGTGCTCGCTTTTAAGCGATCTACGTTTGTTTTCTAAAGTGTTTTGTAATGATTTCCAAAATTGGCTTTTGTTTTCAAACCTTTTTGCAAAGTTATTAAGGTGGTTTAAAATATAGAAAGAAAATAGAGTTTAAAAGTTATTTTATTTATAAACCAATTTTAAAAGTTGCGTTCCATATAGCGAAAGTCGGTATGGATGCAGTTTGGAAATCGATGATTTTTGTAAAGTAAAAAGGGTTGTCTATTTTAGATGTTTTGAAAAGTCTTTTCAAATGATTTTATAAGCATTTAAAAGGAAGTTTGAACTTTTTAAATATATTTTTAAGAATATATTTAGTTATTTAAACAAGAGATTTAAATTTTACTCCAATGTTTCAACGTCAAGTTTTGTTAAAAGAGACCATCTTTAAAGGGATGTTTTAAATACAAGTTTCAAACGTTTTTAAAGAGTTTTAAAAGTAATTTTAAAAAGAGGAAGGAAGTATGAATTTCAACACTATTGTTATAATAAACGTTTCTGAGAAAAGTAAAGAGATTATGGACTATAACATTTTTGTTTTGGTAAATAGTTTCGAAAAATTACAAAGAATGTTGATTTATAACACTTTGTTATTATTAAATAAGTTGTTTACTTGTGTAAAGGGAATATGTTTTAGAGTGGTTTGGAATTTATCAATTAAGAAGTGTTTACTTTTATAAAGGAAAAGATATTGCCTTTTTAATCAAACTTTAGTTTATATAAGTGATTTTGAAAAATATTTTTCGGAACAAGTATATTGGAACTTTCAGATTCTGCTTAATTTCTAGACTTCGAGATATAGAATTTTGCTTCTATTTTGAAGTTAGAAGTGAATGTCAAGTCAAGGTTTGAGAGATAATAATATCCCAACTTGAATGATTTCATTTTTGACCAATGAAAAGTACTAGTTTGAAATCGAAGACTAGTAATAAGTTTATGGAGCTAGTTTTCAGATTGTTTTAAAAAGACTTTGTTTTGCTAAGGATTTCTTTGTCTGTGCCATTAAGTAACATAAAACAAATATGATAAGTAGTGCTAAAATGTTGACATGTTTATAGAAAACAAAACAACCTGATGCAGAAATAATAATAGTAATAATATACCAAATCTTCGTCTTCGTCCTCCATAAAAATGATCTTCAATGCGTTGAAAAACTCAAGGCTGACCCGAGCGTAAAGAAAAGACAAAACACTCGAGTCAGGACTAAAATATTCTTATGTGAGTCAAATCGATATCACATGACATGAGTGTAATAGCGTCAGAGATGTTTATGGAATTTTACATCTCCTGTCCAGTGTATAACGTACGTGCAATAACTCAATAAATCAAGGTGCACCAATCGAAACCAATAACAAGAGTAATAATATGGACCAAGTCCAAGGAAATCGAAGAACGGATGTCCGTTAGGGGTAGGAAGCCCGCTTGGCCCTGTCAAGCCGTCCTGTTTTAGTCATTTCAAATTGGCACAAGTGCCGGGTTCTATCCATCATCGTTCTCTTTCTTCAAATCCAGCAAACAACGCCAAATCCAACCACTTCATTCTGGAGTCTCCTCCGCGTACACAGTTGTTAAAGTGGTTCCGATGTTGACAGAGAGTATGCCAATAAGAGGCCCCGGTCTCTTTAACAACCAAATGTTGTTTTATACACCGGTTGGTTCTTTTGCATTTTGAAAACAATTAATACTTGATATCAAAATAACAGATTCGCTTCAAAATCAAATTAATTTCGAAATCATCATATTTACTTATAATATACTATTTCAACAAAATCATTTCACCTTAATATCTCGATTTCGGTTCCAATTCAAAATTGCTTTGAATTTCCATTTAGGTTATAACTTCAATTAACCCAATTCGTATTTAAATACATGATTTAAATATAAACATTCCAGCCTTGACCAGTGTGAATTTTTAGAAAATAGTTTAAATAGTTTAAAATAATTTAAAGAGTTAAAATAGTTTAATGTAAATAGTTTGAGTGTTAAAAATGGTTTATAAAATAAAATAGCTTGGAAACCAAAATAATTTGAATATTTAAAAGATAGGTTTTAAACATTTTATATTAAAATAATTTATTTGAAAATAGTTTCAAAGTCAAACTGATCCAATTCCAAATTTTCCAATTCAAATCAATTTCCATTTCGATTTAATCGATTCAATTCCGATTTCAATTCAGATTTAACTTTGATTGCAATTTCATTTCAAATCAATTACGATTTCGATTTCAAATCAATTCAATTCCGATTTCAATTCCAATTAATTTCAATTCCAATTTGAATTAATTTCAATTTAATTCTCAAATTTTAAACCATTTCGATTTATATAAATTCGAGTTCGAATTTTAAATCACTTAAATTAAATTTAACTTCAATATTCAATTTAAGATTCAAATCTTTAAAATAATTCAATTCCGAGCTCAAATTTCGAAATATCCATTTAAATTACTTTTACTTGGATTTATTTCAAAGTTCGAGTAAAATTTCAATTCACTTAAACAAATCAATTTTCATCATCCAAATGGTTTCTCAATTATAACTTCAAAATTTCAAACTCGATTCTTTAAACAATTTCGGTTGATAAGTTCATTTTTAACATTTCGAGCTCGAGTTCAAAAATGATTCCATTTCCATAAATTCGATTTTATTTCTTAAAATCAAAATCAATTTAAACAATTTCAAATCAAAATCTTAATTATCATTTAATTTAACCAATCCGGTGTCCGTATATAATTTTCTATCCTATGGCCAAGTGATCGGTTATTTCAATTTAATTTCAGGGATGGATATATATCATTTCAATCCAAATTAAATGTCATAGGTATATATCATTTCAACCTATTTATTAATTTATTCAAAATAATTCGATTTCCAATTTTTTATATTGTAAATAATATACAGGATGATAACATGATATATATATATAAATAAATAAACATCCAATCATCCAAATATCAGCCAATTGGCATCCATCACAATCAACCATCCAGACAGTCAAATATCACCAGGATATCAATAATCGGGAGTTTGAATAGCAATTTAATTTCCATCTCAAATTTGAACTGTCAATTCAAATTCCTATCATTTATCGATTTAAATGTCAGTTAAATTTACCAAACAACAATTAATAAAATTAAATTACTTCATGATGTCAATTTAACTAACATAAAAACTATTTTAGTACATCCTGAGTGTTATAAAACACTCACTTTTTATTTGAAACCGAAAATTTTTCCAGCTTCAAATAAATTTCAAGCCAACTCCATAACGTAGACCTTGTCGATAAGATTCCAACGCCTCTCGTTTCGTTCAAATCGGACCTCGTACAGAAGAATTATGCAATAATACATATAACAATAAAATTAAAATTAAATTAACTAAATAAAATAATAATAATAACACCTTACACTATCCTTACTCTCTCACTCATCTTACCGCTGCAACATCCCAGGCCGACCCAACCATCACCGCGAGCGCGCCTCGCCCAGGTCACCAGAGCCGCCGCTGCTTGCCTCCTTCACCTCGCCAGCCTGCTGCGCACCCACGCCATCAGCCTCCCTTACCTCGCCAGCACCTGCCGCGCACTCCAATCGACATAGGCGAAACCCTAGGTCGCACGAATCTCATACCTCCGCCATGCCACCTAGTCCAGTCATCATCGCGCGCTCCGCCATCGCCTCCAGCATCCTCCATTGCGTGCGCGAGCTATCATTCCTATATTTTTTTTCTCTTTTCGATCCAATATTGAAAAGATAAGAGGGAGAGAGGGAGTACGGTGAAAGATAAAAGGAACGTGGGTGCTTTGTACAAGATGAGATAGAGAAAGGTAATATACAATATTATATTAGAAAATATCTAACTAACAGCCCACGAAAATTTCGAACTCCAAATGACTTGTGCCGCCTGGTATTCATAATCTTTTACCCATATTCCAAACAAAATGGAACTAGTATCGATGCTTAATTCGATCGTATGCAGAAGATAGCTTTTCAAAATCAATTTATTTTTATTAAATTTTGAAAATAAATTCTATGCGTTTCAAGCTCGCACGACCAAACGGTAAGTCTGATCGCTACGAAACTTAAAATCCTACAATAATTCACTATTACGGATCCGATGAAACTAGTTTCATCGAAATCCGAGACAGTGGCCAAAATGGCTATTTTTACTCGTTAACTATGATATAAAATTCCCAATTTCTAATTATTCACTTTTAAATCCAATTTTAAATGTTAAAAATCTTCATTCATATTTAAATAAAATTTAAATCAATTTCCGGTATCATTTTCATTCACATTAATTCAAGATTCAATTATTTAAATAATTCTAGTATTAAATTTAAATAATTTAATTATTCAATAAATTACATTTTTAAATATAAGTTATTTAACTTATAAAATTTTACTTTTAAAATGAACAAATAATAAAAAAACTACTCCCATATTACCGTAATTCAATATTCATTATTCAATCCCAACCATTGATTATAAACATGTTCAATATATAGAATTTCATTTCAATATTTGTTATCGCCAAAATCTTGAGAATTATTTATTTCAAAATTTTATTATATTCAATAAACTATAATAATAAATCATTAAATTTTTATTTCTACCCATTTTTATCCAATAATCACATTAAATGTAATAATTTAAAATAGTTAAAAGTACGGGCCGTTACAGTTTTTATCTGTGAGAGTTTAAGAATGTACATCGAGGCAAGGGTAGTTCTTTAACTTGTCCGACTTTATTGTTAATCAAGGGATAACATGGGTTTGAAATCGAAAAGTGATGATAAGTATATGATGTCCGATTTCCCATATGCAAACTATAGACTTACACTAGATAGTGGTTTGTCCACTTTCAATAACTTAATCAATTTTGAGTTGGGAAGTATAGGAAAGCTTCACGATTTCATACGGTTAGAGATTCCCTTGAGAGAACTCATTCCAGTGAAACGTTTCTCGCTTTAAGGGTGGATATTCGAGCTCCCCTTGGGACTTTTATATCATCCGCTTACTTCTAGAAAAACTAGGATTGACTCGACTAGAAACTATTGATTGTTGGTTTGGAGAGACTGAGATCAGGTAAACATGAATTATCAGAAAACCACTTTGAACCAGTATAAGCGTTCGATTTGGAGACATCTTGAAGATGATGGAGTCGAAGACGGAGTTATTTGAAGTCCAAGGGCTACATGCTACTAATCCTAAGGGTGATTCCAAAAAGGATGTAGTAGAAATAATGCCTTCGGTTTGTTCATATCCTAAACAACTTGTGTGGATGAATGATGGCATTTCATTATTGCCTGAAGTGTAGTGTTAACATTCTAAGAGGGATTTTCTAAGAGGAAAAGTTAATTGTTGCCTCACGAGCTTCAAACCCGGTAATGACTAAAACAAGGGAGATGTAGCAGGGCTATGTCGATCGCACCCATTAGGGTATGAGCATCACCCTTCTAGATCACTATTTATCGATTTTGTAACGACCCCGGATTTTATATAAATTTAAACTGATAATTAATTTAATTTTTGAATTAAAATTGTTAAATTAATGGATAAATGGATGCGAGTTTCCCCGAATTAAAATAAATTCTGTATAAATCATTTAAATTTAAAATATTATAGATATATGTGAATGTGTATATATATATATATATGTATTAGAGCATATATGAGTAAATTTGAAATTACATATATATTCGATTTGAAATTAAATCGTAAATAAATGGTTTAAAAATAAAAATGAAAATATATAAGATATAAAATATAAAGTATATACATTGGATAAAATAAATACATAAACTAAAATAGAAATTCACCTATATTACAAAACGAGTATAAAAATAATTAGTATTAAATTTAGAAATAAATGATTGAGATAGAAATAAATATAAAAATACATAAGATAAAATTTTAGAAAATATATATATATATAGTAAACAAATTAGTTAAATTAAACAATATATTAATATAGACATTCATTTATATGGCAAGATTTTAAATTATAACAACATTAATAAAATATAATAAACAACATTAAATAAATTATAACAACATTAATAAAATATAATAAACAACGTTAAATAAATTATAACAACGTATTAAATATGGAAATACATTCAAAAATAATAAAAGAAAATTAAAATAAAATATAATCTCACTTATACTACAAAGTGATAAAACAAAACAAAAGAAAATACACATTCAAATAAGAAAAGAAAATATGTATGCAAACATGAAGACAAGTTAAAAATAAAACAAATGAAAAATAAATGAAATAAAAATACATATACATGAGAGAGAGAAAACTTGCAAAGGAAGCCACATTAAACTATTTCATTTTTTTTGTATAGCTGAGATGGAAGAAGGAAAATCATACAAATATAAATATGGTACAACTAATTAATGTTTGGCCACTACAACAAGTCTATCAGCCCCAAAGCAAAGAAAAAAAATCACTGACTATTGTACAACAAAATTGATCACTTGTACAACATAAATCAATACCCTGTACACTTCATTTCAGTTGAGAAAACAAACACGTATCATTCTCAACAACATCACTTAGCATCCCAGTCTTCGTTCACCATTATAAACTTAGTAAAAGAAAAATCTGGAGCAATATCATCATCATTCAAAAACAAACATCCACTTAAAAACATTAAGCAATCAAAGAAAAATATGAGATCAAGAAGGAGCAGACTTCCAGTAGCAAATTCAAACCAGATTTTCAACTTTCAAATTCAAAAAGCTTCAACTTTCAAACTTCAGAACTTCTGGAAAACAAGATGTTCAAGGTGAGTAACAACTAGAAATCTAAACTTAAGTATATATCTTGAAAGTGCTCTGTATATATGCATGTATCAGTGACTGTCTTCTTCTATGTTTAGTCTCAGAGTACAAAACAACAAAGAAAACTCAATTTCAAATTATCTAATCAGTATTAGACTTAGGATTCAGAAACAAATAGTTGTGTTTAGGTATGAATGATAATATAAAAATAATTTCATGAAATGAAAATGTATGTATAATGGAAAATTCAAATTTTTACAGTGGAAACTTTAAAGTATGGGAATTTTGAATGTCACGAATTATTGATTCAGGTATATAACTCGAATTCTTATAGAAAAATAGGATTTTTAAGCCTTGTTTGATGATTTTTAAGTGAGGGGTTTGAGAGTGTTAACCCTTAAGTTTCTTCGACTCATGGCCTTACGAGATAAGACCCGCACGACTCATGGTCTTACGAGATAAGAAGCTAACGACCAAGATGGTGAAGGGACCAACGAGTTGAGTCTGCTACGACTTAAGGGTTGCGCGACTCAAGATAGTTACACAACTCAATGGGTTAAGCCATCTACGACTCATGGTCCAGACGGTTCAACGAGTCATGAGGACTTGCGACTCATGAAGTCTTACGACTCATCAGACTTACGACTCATGAGGACTTGCGACTCACAAGGTCTGTACGACTCATCAGATTTACGACTCATGGTCCAGACAGTTCAACGACTCATGGAGATTTACGACTCATGAGGTCTTACGACTCATCAGTCTTACGACTCATCAGTCTTACGACTTAAAGGCTATCAAGCTGGAATCCAAAGCCCTTGCCTATGCTACTTTGATCTGATGAGTCGACTACGACTTAGCACTTGTCTTCCAACTGAGCCACAAGATGGACCAAATATGGCGCCCACGAGACATCTTAAGTCGAATACGAGTTACGACTTACCATGAGTCGGTCACGACTCATGACTTGGCCAAACCGAAAGCTCAGAAATCTGCTCCTATAAATAGGCCACCACTTCCAACATGAAAAGGACTTTTGGCAAATCATTTCTACAGCGCTGTTACTCCGCCGAACTCTCCATTCATTCAGCAATCAAGGATCCTTCAAGCATTCGCGACACTACAACAAGCTTCGAGAGAAATTCCTTACATCCGACATGGATTCATCGAGTTTCACCGTCGAAGATTGAGCTAGTAGTCAAGATTGTTTCTTGTGATCGAATTGTACTGTTTCCTGAAGAGATTTGTCTCGATTTGTAACCAAATTCAATAATAAAGAGATTCAAAGTGGATGTAGGCTAAATCTCAAGCCGAACCACTATAAATTGCTGTCTTTTACTGCATTTCTGCTATTTTCCTGCTTGATTTCTATTCCCGTCACACGGGTGGTGCTTTCACGATCTTATTACACACACTGGGTGTTATCGTTCATATTTTAACATTAACATTTTTGGTGCTTTCACTGAGAACCCAACTCAGGCTACCATCCATCATTGCTTCACACAAGTTTGTTGAAAAGATTTCCTACAAAACCAGAAGTCTATCAGACATAATGGCTCCTGGAAGGAAACGAAAGGTTGTCAGATCTGAAAACGTTCATGATGATACCGCCACCTCTGCTTCACCAAGTCAAGCAGCTCCAAGCGTCGGGGTGACGCGAGAGGAGCTAGACGCTGCTGTATCCGGACTATACCAACAGATTGAGACTCAAAACAATCTGATGATGGAAAAACTGAATGCTCTGCTTGGTGCCAACCAAAGACCGGTGGGTAATGAAGAAAACACTGCTGATGCTCTTCGCAACTCCGAAGGGAGGAATATTCCTCAGGGGGGATCAGGTGCTGCTGAAGGGGCACCCCTCCGAGCTGAAGGATCTAGACCATCGCCAATTTTCCACGAAAATCTGCCCGGGCAAACATCTGAGAAAATGGCAGAAGTCTACTCCGCAAAATCTTTGAACAATGAGGAATATCTTTCTGGCATGATCAAGCAAATAATGAAAGAGAGCATGCAGAGAGGTGAAGATGAGAGTGAATGGGGGTTCGCGCCAAGCAAGACTCCGTTTACCGAGAAGATTCTAAAGGCTGAATTTCCTAGAAAATTTGTTCCCCCCACCATTCCTGCTTATCGGGGAACGAGTGATCCAAACCAATTCTTGTATAAGTATGACTGGCACATGACCGGTGCGAGAGCAACTGACGAAATCAAGTGCTGGTATTTCCCAGTATATTTGGAAGGAGTGGCACTTCTCTGGTTCACCAAACTTCCTGTCCGATCAGTAGATCAGTTTTCCGATCTGACTAGAAAGTTCAAAGAGCAATTCAGGCTATACGCTTCAAAGGCAAAGGACATAATGTCATTATCCAGTCTTGAACAGAATCCGGGAGAACCTATTAAATCATTCCTGAACCATTTCAATATAGCTCTGGCAGAAGTTGATAACGCAGAGCCACGGATGATCTTGACCTATTTGATGCGTGCTATCGACAAATTGAGCGAATTTGGAAAATGGCTGAAGATGAAAGAGCCAAATTCTCTCGAGAAATTCTACAAGAAAGCTGATGAATTCATATGCTTGGAAAATCTTCCAGCATCAATGAAGGTGGTGGCAGCAAAGGTGGAAAATAATACTGCCGCTTCGGAAAAGAAAGATTCCGGAGGTCAGAAAAGGGAAAATCACGAGGGGAAGAAACAAAAGGATACAAAGAAACCTCGCTTCTTCAAACCCTCAGATTTCACTCCATTGACCGACACTCTGGAAAATATCTTCTTCGCCACCAAAGATGCTGTGGATTATCCCAAACCGGCTGAGATAAAACCGGGAAAGGGCGCTATGAGAAATGGAAAGTTCTGCCGTTTTCACAACCAACCCGGTCATGATACCAATGACTGTCGTCACTTAAAGAGCTTAATTGAAGAATTATTGAGAGAAAACAAGCTGCAACAATATGTCAAGAAAAACAGAAGTGATCCATCTTCGTCTACTCAGAGGCAACAACCCTCTAATCAGCCGTCAGGCTCAAGTAAAGGTACTGCGGCACAAGAATCTGAGAGGCCCGTTATCAACGTCATTTCAGGGGGCCCACACCCAATAGGCAGAAGCTGGGGTGAGATGGAACGATATGCTCATGCTTTGAAGTATATCCCGGCAGAGGAAGATGTTTTTGCTGTAGAAAATGCTGCACCCCTCAAACAGCAAAAGATTTCAGATAATGATATTTTGTTCAAGGCTAGGGATTCTATTGGTATTGAAGCTCCCACCATAGATCCCTTAGTTATCTCTGCAGGAATTGGGCCAGCAATAGTAAGACGAGTACTCATTGATTGCGGTGCTTCCTGCAATATACTCTTCAAGAAAACATTTGACCAGATGAAGATCCCAATGACCGACGTTCAGGCTTCATCACAAAAGATCGTTGGTTTCACTGGGGAACCACAGCAACCAATCGGAACTGTCGATTTGTTCGTGGAACTTGGTGAAGGGCAGAAAAGGGTAGCTCGAAAACAAACCTTTGTGATTGTTGATGGATTTTCTGCCTACAATGCTTTCCTAGGCAGGCCGGCTCTAGCTGCATTCAAGGCCATTTTGGCCCCGTGGTGCCTAACTATGAAGTTTCCTACAGAAAATGGTGTTGGTGTCATCAAGGGAGATCAAAATGCTGGACGCGAATGTTATCTCATAGATCTTCGAGAAGCCAGAAAGAGAGAAATGGGTAAAGATGCGGCAGCTCCCCTCCGCATCAAAAACCCAACCTTATAGCAAATACAGGGTGGCCCCTGCACTGGTGAGCATAGTGGTGCAAGGCGAGAAATGGACCCCAGCCAGTGCAGAGGAGAATAGAGTGGTGCCCGCAGAAGTTACGGTACCAATACCTGTCGACTCAAAAGACCCAAATAAAGTACTTAATGTGGGTTCGCAACTAAGTACAACAGTTCAAAATACACTAATATCATTTCTAAAAGCAAATCTGGACGTGTTCGCTTGGTGTCATGCTGATATGTGCGGAATCTCTCCAACAATTGCTGTTCACACTCTGAATGTCGATCCGATATTCACACCAGTAAAACAGAAAAGAAGAACTCAAGGTCCAGAAAGGTCAGCAGCTTTAAAGGAAGAGGTAGATCGCCTCTTAGAGAATAATTTCATCAAAGAATCCACTTATCCAAATTGGGTTTCAAATCCAGTACTGGTTAAGAAGGCAAATGGAAAGTGGAGTGTATGCATTGATTTCTCAGATCTGAACAAAGCTTGCCCCAAAGACTGCTTCCCGTTGCCTAGAATCGATCAACTAGTAGATGGGACGGTTGTACATGAGTTGTTATCTTTTATGGATGCCTATTCCGGATACAATCAGATTATGATGAATGAACCAGATCAGGAGGACACAAGCTTTATTACAGATGTGGGACTCTACTGTTACAAAGTCATGCCATTCGGGTTAAAGAATGCAGGGGCAACATACCAAAGACTTGTCAACGCTATGTTCAAACCTCAGATTGGCAAAACGATGGAAGTCTATGTTGATGATATGTTAGTAAAGTCAAAGAAAGCAGTAGACCACATGGATCACTTGGCAGAGATGTTCTCAATTCTTCGGAAGTACGGAATGAAGCTCAATCCATTGAAATGTTCATTCGGAGTAGAGTCTGGGAAATTCCTGGGTTTCATCGTGAGCGCTAGGGGCATCGAGGCCAATCCTGCTCAAATCACAGCTCTAAGAGAGGTTAAAGCCCCTAGAAAGAAGAAAGAACTGCAAAGTCTCAGTGGAAAGGTTGCCGCCCTTAGTCGCTTCATTTCCAAGGCCACAGACAAATGCATTCCCTTCTTTGATGCTCTAAAGAAAGGAAAGAAAAATTTCGAATGGACTCCTGAATGTCAGAATGCTTTCGATCAACTGATTCATCATATGAGAACTCCTCCGGTCCTCTCCAAGCCTAGTGATGGTGAAGACCTCTTCATCTATTTGGCAATTTCATCCCATGCTTTAAGTGCAGCACTCGTACGAGAAGATATGAAAATACAACGTCCAGTTTACTACATCAGCAAACGGTTCGCTGGGGCTGAGATGAATTATTCAAAGATAGAAAAACTTGCTTATTGTCTGCTAATCGCTTCTAGGAAGTTGAGGCCCTATTTTAAATCTCATCCTATCAAGGTCCTGACTGATCAACCTTTGAAGCAAGTCCTGTATCGTCCTGAAACTTCGGGTCGTCTCTTGAAGTGGAACATAGAACTCAGCCAATATGACATCACTTACCATCCCCGAAGAGCAATTAACAGACAAGCTTTAGCAGATTTCATTGCAGAATCCACTGACAAAGGTGACAGTAAGGAAGAAACAACTGACTGCATTCCGATACAGTGGAAGTTGTATGTTGATGGCTCGAGAAATGATTATTGTTCTGGGGCAGGAGTTGTGCTAGAAACTCCCGAAGGACGATCACTATGTTATGCATTGAGACTGGAATTTCCTTCGACAAACAATGAGGCAGAATATGAAGCCCTTATTGCCGGATTGAGAATCGCCAAGGAATTAAATATCAAAGTGATACAGATTTTCAGTGATTCTCAGCTTATTGTTTGCCAGGTGAAGAAAGAATTTCAAGCCAAAGGAGGGAATTTGCCTGCATATTTGACTAAAACTTCCAAACTTCTCAATGATTTTGATCACTATTCAATAAGCCACATACCTTGGGAGCAAAATATGAAGGCAGATTCTTTAGCAAAGTATTCTAGTTCCGGGGAAGCTCAGTTACTAGGATTAGTTCCTGTGGAAGTTCTATCGGCTCCAAGCATTGATGAAATGGATGTTGATTGGATTATGGCTACGTATCCAGAGCATGAATCATGGATGACTCCAATCAAAGAGTATCTGCTCAATGGTTCATTACCAGAAAACTCCAAAGAACGTCTAAAGCTGTTGAGAAAGCATCAAGATATGTAATTCAGGATGGTCGGTTGTACAGGCGGGGATTCTCAATGCCTTTACTTCGATGTGTAACCAAGGAAGAAGCTAAGACAATTTTAGCAGAGGTACATGGAGGAGAATGTGGAGATCATTCAGGTGGTCAAACACTCGCAAAGAAAATTCTCCGATATGGGTATTTCTGGCCGGATGTTAATCGAGATGCTGCAGCTTACTCCAGGAAGTGCGACAAATGCCAAAGATTTGCAAAAATCCCAAGAGCGCCTTCCACCGAACTCACACAGATGGTCAGCCCATGGCCATTTGCCATTTGGGGAATAGACCTGATTGGACCTTTACCGATCGCTAAATCAGGAATTAAATATGCTATTGTTGCTGTTGATTATTTCACCAAATGGGCCGAAGCTGAACCTTTGGCCACCATCACTTCTAAAAAGATGATAAATTTTGTAACGAAGAATATCATTTGCAGATATGGTGTGCCACAGAAGATAATCACCAACAATGGCACTCAATTTGAAAGTGAAGAATTCCAGGATTTTTGCAAACGGTTCAGAATTCGAAAAAGCTTCTCAGCAGTGGCTCATCCGCAGGCAAATGGGCAAGTGGAAGCAGTTAACAAGATCATCAAGTCAACTATCAAAAAGCAACTTGAAAAAGCAAAAGGTGGTTGGGTTGATAAGCTTCCATTAGCACTATGGGCGTACAAAACTACTCACAAAACTGCGACTGGGCACACTCCATTTTCACTGGCATACAGATCTGAGGAAATGATTCCAGTAGAAGTAGAGGTTCCTTCACATAGAAGAGTTCATTTCAATGAATCCGAAAATGAAAAACTGCAACTTGAAGCGCTTGATTTTCTTGATGAGAAAAGAGAGGAAGCTAGGCTTAGAGTTTCAGCTCATCAGCAGAGAATAGCCAGGCATTTCAACTCCAAAGTTCGCCAACGCAGCTTTGAAATCGGAGACTTGGTTTTGAAAAGGATCATGACAGCAACTGGTGTGTTTGGGCCAAACTGGGAAGGGCCATATGTCATAGGCACTAAACTTCTTGATGGCACTTTCAAACTCATAACTGTTGAAGGAGATCCAATTCCAAGAGCCTGGAACAGCAACCATTTGCGCCCTTATTTTACTTGAAAAGAGCTCTGCTCAAAATTGTAAAATGATGATGAATGTATCAGTTGTATTGTGAAACATTGTAAATCAGTGTAAATGAATGAAAGCTATAAAGTGGACGTAGGCCCGATTCTTGGCCGAACCACTATAAATCTTGTGTTCTTTACTATTTCATAATGCCTGTTTTATTTCGATATGTAAATACTTTAAATGTATCGCTAAAATATCGATTCAAAATTGCAGGACATTATAACAAGGCTTGCTCATCACAAAGCTAAGCGACCTCTATAAATCAGCTATTGCACAAAAACCAAGCAACAAAAATTCCAAACTCAAATCCTATGCAAGGAAAACTTCACATAAAAAGTTGGCGACTTCACTGGGACAAACCTTTGTTCACTATTTGAGATTGTCGTTATGAACGGGCATCCAACTAGATAACTCGCGTTTGTCTCGTGAAGTCATTCAACAGTGAAGTACACTCCTTCGGATGAAGCAATTTACTCGCAAAAGGAAAAAAGATGTGCTTGGAAACGATGATAAGAGATCGCTAATGGGCAGATGATGAGAGAAAATTGCCAAGCAAACAAAGAAGCAGACAAAGGGAGGTATGCCTCTCAACAGGAAGGCCGGGAGATCCACTAAAGGGACGCCTTCCCAATCGGAAGGAACAAGACCCTCGCTAACTAGTCGTGATGCATCCGATCAGATAGCGTATGTCCGTCCCGTGGATCCACTCGCCCCTGAGACGCAACCTACCTGGCACACCAACCAACCAAAGCCCTCTAACGAGGCACGCCAATAAATGGGAGTGCTTTACTCAATCAAAAAGATCGGTGGGACTACCAAAGGGGCACCTTGTTAGTTAATTGCGATCGTTTGTGCAAGCAAACATCCAATCAAGCAACTTGCGTTCTCCCCGTAGACCCCTCTGACCATGA
This sequence comes from Allium fistulosum, assembly GCA_030737815.1. Lineage (NCBI taxonomy): Eukaryota > Viridiplantae > Streptophyta > Magnoliopsida > Asparagales > Amaryllidaceae > Allium > Allium fistulosum. The sequence goes on from CM060904.1 coordinate 1,288,692,576, forward strand.
GAAAGTAACTTCCAGGCAATCACAAGCCCTCTTCGGAGGCACAAGCCCTCTTCGGAGGCACAAGCCATCTTCGGAGGTAAAAGCCCTTTTCGGAGACACAAGCCCTCTTCGGAGGCACAAGCCCTCTTCGGAGGCACAAGCCCTCTTCGGAGGCACAAGCCATCTTCGGAGGCAAAAGCCCTTTTCGGAGGAACATTTCACCAGGGTAAAAGTGCAAAATGCTTCTCTTCGGAGACCCACTTCACCCGAGTAGAAATACAAAAATTGCTTCTCTTTGGAGACCAACATTGCTTCTCTTCGGAGACCAAAATCAAGACTTCTTCGGAAGCACAAGACCTCTCCGGGGGCACAACAATACTCCACAAAGCATAATGCTGCTCTTCGGAGTCCACATGCCACTCCTCAAAAATACCAAAATAAAGCCCTCCTTAGAGGCACACTTCGGTTCTTAAGGAAGACCTACTTGTTCATCTTAAAAAACTCTTCCCCAGAAATCGAAGTGCTAAGTAATATCTTCTTCTGAGATTCGCTTTACCGCGTAGGAGAATTCACTTCTCAAAAACATGAAGTAAACATCTCTGAAGGTTGAAGCGTGAAAACTTATCCGAAAATGAGACACGCTCCGTTTAAGTAGAATAATCATTCCCTCAAAGACGGAATAGTTATTCTATGGAAAATAAGAGTACAGGTCTCGCTAAAAGCGAAAGATATTGTAATGCACTTGTGGTATAGGGGCAATATCATATGATACGGCTACAACAATAAAGAGCAGTATTCAAGCAACATACCACAAGCACATAACAATATCACGCGAAAAAGCTGTGGAATAAATGCATTCTTAAACACAAACAAAAAGTTTGTACAAGTGAAAAGAATCGTTTGTTCTACACTAAAAATAAAAAACAAATGCATTCTCACATACACAAGAGTTTGTACAAGTAAAATAATTGTTTTATTTAGTACTATGAAAATTCTTTACATGTGCAGATATCTCGAACAAGCAAAAGCGGAGACCGGTACCCGCACAATCCCCGGTCAATACATGCAAAGAGCAAAAATAATAAGTAGAAAATCCAGCTTGATTATTCCTTCTTCTCACCACCTTTGGAGCCCTTTCCCGGCCTAATGATTAGCTTTTGAAGTCGTTGTGAACGGGTAGGGGCAGAAGGAGAAAGAGGTACGGCCAGATCAACTACTGCTTCCTCTTCAGTGGAAGTATTCTTCTTCTTCCGTACGGCACGCTTCCCCTTCCTCTTTGAAGAAGACTCACTCCCCGGAGTAGCAAGCAATGTTGAAAGCTTTGTATCGTCATCAAGAGACCGCTCCGGGGTCTTCTCAATGTCTTCAAGATCCTCCGCCTTCTGCTCCTGTGAAGCAGCCGGATCATCCAAGCCTTGAAGAGCTTCGATTTTCTCTGCCTATGATCACGGTTGGGAAGCAGAAGGAGGAGTAATTTGGGAAGACGGAGGAACGGCAACTGAAGGAGTGAAAGCTTGTGCAGTGCTTAGTGCCTCCGCTGTAGAAGAAAAGAAGTTAAAATCAACATCCCCCGAAAATAAAGAAGGCATCGGTTCACCAAAGTTTAAGTAACAAGTAAGAAGGTCATCGAATTCGGCTAAGTCAAATGACTGGTTCATTGGGCCCGAGACGACGCCAAAATTACCTGGAGGAGTTGGCTTTGCAAGATCAACCTCAAACTTCTCGGCTTCAATATCATCCAGTGCCTCATCTTCAGTAGGAGTAGTTGCAGTTTCTTGGGCAACTTTAGCTAGATGTAAAGAATGAGAGCTGGAATCCATAATATTAACATCGGCTGAAGTGGAAGTATGAACGGGGGCAGTTAAAGGAGCTTCTTCTTTTGGAGGCTCTTCTCCCGTTGATTCAGCTCGTACTTTGGCAAGTTGCTCCTTCCCCTTAACAAGAGCGGCACGAGCCTCATCATCGAGATAGCGCTCCTCAAGTTCCAACTCATCATAGCCGGCCCCGCCAAGCATATCCATTGCGACTTCCCACACTTCAGCCAATGTAATTTCATAATCGGGACCAAGAAAAGAGAGGCTCCCACGACCCAGAACGCTGTGTAAATAAAAGTCGAATAAGGTAGAGCTGATGTCTGCTTTCGTCGCCTCATGTGATTGCTCAGCCGCTTCCCTTTCGGCAACGGCAGCAACTCGGCCAGCGGTAGCCTCATCACGCTCTGCCTCAGCTTTAGCGAGTCGAGACTTTAGTAACTCAATCTCTACGTTCTGGGAGGTGACTTTTTCCCGCAGATCGGCGTTTTCTGTGCAGTATTTCTCAGTAATATGCTGTTCAGCGGCAAGCTTCATTTCGACATCTCTCTGTGCAGCATGTGCATCCCGCACTTGTTTTTGAAAGACTTCTTCTTTTTGAGTATGAGATGCAGAAGAAGAGGCAAGATCTTCCTTGAGTTTTTTAACCTCGGACTCAAGTTTTGCATAACCATCAGCAATACTTGCCATCTCGACATTATGCTGTTTGCAAATTTTGTCCCACTCCGCCTTGTCGTTTTCCATAGTCAGCATCGCCTCAAGGTTTGCACGATTAACCCTTTGGAGTTCATCGACAAGCTTCTGCCACTGCGATATCCTCTCGATATTAAGCCTGACTGCGTCAAGACTGCTAAGCATGTCTTGCTTATCAATCGGAACTAAGTCCAAGTCAAAGCGCACCCCTTTTAGGCACCAATTCGGAAAACGGCTCTGAAGTGTTGGGGGGCCGTCCTTGACTTGATATTGTGGTCTGTTAATGATAGTCTGAATGTCAGATTTCTTCAGAGGAGGAGAGCTGGCCAGAATATCGGAAGAAATGGGAGCGTCAGTCTTTTTAGAAATTTCAGACGCTTCAATCGGTTTAGATCGCTTGCTCGGTTCGTCAGCAATCTGAGTTTTTCCCTTATCATCGTAAGACTTCCGCTTATGAGAGTAGTCACTCCTATGCGAAGAGTCATATCGCTCGGCATCTTTCCTTCTTTGCCGCTGATCGTAATCCCGCTTCTCCTGGGCTTTCCTTCGAGCCCTCTCTTCATCTGTTTCTTTTGGGGTATCAAGGTACTTCCTAAAATCATAGGAGCCGCGGCCTCCATGGTACTTGAATGAGTCATAATATGAACCTGTACGTCCCATTGGAGAACCTGAAAGCAGAAAAGGAGTAAAGTTTAGAAATTTCCAGGAGAAAGAGGATAAATGCTTATAAGTGCTGAAAAATCCTAAGTGTGTGTGGCGTGCAAGCTACATGCGTCAAACTACAGACCACGCTTTAGTGTGGAAACAGAGACGACTGGTGTAGTAGGCGTCTGGGTTTGTTTAAAGGTGGAAGTCGCCTCGACAACGGGAGAAGTTGCTTTTGGATTGTTATCCCCAAAAAGCTCTTGAGAATTTATCATGATATCGCTCAAACCGTCAAAGGTGTCGTCACCACGGTATTCAACAGACCTCTCCTTTTCAACTTCCGTATCAATTGATTTTTCGGAAACTCGAGGATTTTCTTCTTCCTCAATAATTGGGGCAAGTGCCGATTTTCTAACTGACCCTACGACATCGGTGAATGCAGAACATTTTATCAAAGCAGCTTCAACAACGGGTGCTTCTGATGCAATTTCTTCTACAGAAGCTGGGGCATTCGAGGTCTCTGCTTGAGAGTCCGAAGCAGCTAACGTTTCCGCATCGGAGCTAGAGATTTCATGGATCTGAGTTGATCTAGAAGGATGTAAAAGTCCAAACTGGTGAAGAAACTCATCTTTCAACAGAAATTTCGCATCCCGTTCTTCAACTGGGACAGCCATGAGTCTTCCCAGAGTTTGCTTATGACTAGGGTCCCTAGAGGGAGAAAAGAGCGCTGAAATGAGAAAGCAAAGTTAACACTTAGTGATTCGGACTGCAAAATACTCAAAGAATAAGGAGAATAAAGGATAGGCATTCTTACTTCCTTCTCTCCACACGGCGTAAAACCCAGGGGGACAGCGAACGTAAAAATACTGAGTCAAAAACCCATGAGCGGTATCAGGGAGGCCGACAACCAATTTGCGATTCCTGGCACTTCTTATAACAATGATCGAAGGATGATCTTTGATTCTGACGAAAGAGCATAGATAACAGATTTCGTCAACACTGGGGAGACGGTCAAGCGTTCTGCCGAATAGTACGCATAGCCCCATTAGAACAGCATAACCATTGGGGTGTAATTGGAATGGAGCGATTGCCAGTTGACGGAGAAGATGTTGAAGAAAATTATTGAAAGGAGGAATGGCTCCGCTCGAGCACATTTGTCGGTTGACCGCCACAAAGCCAGGAGGTGCTACATCAGCAGTGTTGTTCTTTTCAGGAAGAATAGCGTCATCCTCAGCAATGCCAAATTGAGTACACAATTGCCGAAAAGTTTTGTACAATAAAGTGGAAGGGGCTCTCTCTGGGGGGTTGACTAAAGGAGCTGGAATGAGAATGGACTCTCCGGTCCGAACTGTTACATCTCCTTGTTGAGAAGCCATTCTACACAAGCAACTGGATATTCAAATATGAAGGTGCACGTTTCCTAAATAGTGTGAAGTGTTGTGCAAAATTAACAAAGATAACAAATAAATACAAACTGGAATTAAGCTAGTCGGTAACTGATCGATTATCAAATTTCAGAACTTGTTAATTTAAAAGTTCAGGTACGGTATTAAATGCAAACCAGACATTTTCAGTTGACTATTTCAATGTTGTTTTAAATACTTTGCTTGAACTTGTTGATTTAAAGCACTTCATACACATAATCTGTTTATGTTGATTATCTGTTATTAACTAATCTGTCATTTGATATGGGCAGTCGGTGACAGTATATTCGTCCCAATTTCTTTGTGGATATTGTATTAGACAGGTTATTAGTTTGCAAGTTAGAGTGATCTGTGGGAAAATGCAGCAGTTCATAGTTCAGCAGTTCAAAATGCAGCAGTTCATAGTTCAGCAGTTCAAAATGCAGCAGTTCAAAGTTCATTCAAAGCCTAAGTCATGAGTCTCCAACGACTTATGTATTGACTCGTCCACGACTTATGTTCTGACTCGTCTACGACTTAAGGGTTACAAGGCAAGTCGGTCGTACTTCAGGTCTTAAGTCATGTGAAAATAAAAGAGACTCCAGTCCAAAGCGGCATACAATCCAAGTCCTAAGTCGTCTACGACTCAAGAACTATGTCGTAAAAAACTAAGTCATCTACGACTCAAGAAAAGGCTCCAGTCCAAAGCAGCATATAATCCTAAGTCATAAGTCGTCTACGACTCAAGAATTATGTCATAGGAGGCTTGACTCGTGGGTCGTACGAAGCTGCTGAACTGTGGCCATGCTAGCATCTCATTCGTTTGAACCTGTTGACTTTTCTTCCAACCCATTACCCCCCAAACCCGATAACCTATCCATCGAATTACGATCCACATCCTGATTCCACGACACCATTGAGCCATCCAAAGAGCTAAGTTCAGATCGCCAAAGCCTTGCCAACCTAATCAATTGAAACCTGAAGCACAGTAACCCTACATCTCTATCGCCCCATTCATCTGAAGATGAAATCTAGCAAAAATCAGGCTCACGAGCTACCGGTATGGTGGAATTCGCGACAAAACATTGCACGAGGGGATGGATTAGGTATAGGGGGGAGAATTCACGAATCAATGATGATTAAAGGTCGAGGATGGATCAGAAACACTTACGCAATGAAGAATCGAGAATCGAGTTGGTTGATTGATAAAAAAGGAAGTAATCGCCTTGAGAAAGCTCGGAAGAATGTTAATGGTGGATACGACTCAGGAGATAGGTGATGGGTAGAAGGAACGACTCAAGCATTTTATACCATTGGGCAGTGGAACACGAAGAGGCGTACACGAGTTAAGATGGGTCGAAGCACACGACCTACGACTTAGGCGTGTACTTCGAGGGGCAATTGTTAACCCTTAAGTTTCATCGACTCATGGCCTTACGAGATAAGACCCGCACGACTCATGGTCTTACGAGATAAGAAGCTAACGACCTAGACGGTGAAGGGACCAACGAGTTGAGTCTGCTACGACTTAAGGGTTGCGTGACTCAAGATAGTTACACAACTCAATGGGTTAAGCCATCTACGACTCATGGTCCAGACGGTTCAACGAGTCATGAGGACTTGCGACTCATGAAGTCTTACGACTCATCAGACTTACGACTCATGAGGACTTGCGACTCACAAGGTCTGTACGACTCATCAGATTTACGACTCATGGTCCAGACAGTTCAACGACTCATGGAGATTTACGACTCATGAGGTCTTACGACTCATCAGTCTTACGACTCATCAGTCTTACGACTTAAAGGCTATCAAGCTGGAATCCAAAGCCCTTGCCTGTGCTACTTTGATCTGATGAGTCGACTACGACTTAGCAATTGTCTTCCAACTGAGCCACAAGATGGACCAAATATGGCGCCCACGAGACATCTTAAGTCGAATACGAGTTACGACTTACCATGAGCCGGTCACGACTCATGACTTGGCCAAACCGAAAGCTCAGAAATCTGCTCCTATAAATAGGCCACCACTTCCAACATGAAAAGCACTTTTGGCAAATCATTTCTACAGCGCTGTTACTCCGTCGAACTCTCCATTCATTCAGCAATCAAGGATCCTTCAAGCATTCCCGACACTACAACAAGCTTCGAGAGAAATTCCTTACATCCGACATGGATTCATCGAGTTTCACCGTCGAAGATTGAGCTAGTAGTCAAGATTGTTTCTTGTGATCGAATTGTACTGTTTCCTGAAGAGATTTGTATCGATTTGTAACCAAATTCAATAATAAAGAGATTCAAAGTGGATGTAGGCTAAATCTCAAGCCGAACCACTATAAATTGCTGTCTTTTACTGCATTTCTGCTATTTTCCTGCTTGATTTCTGTTCCCGTCACACGGGTGGTGCTTTCACGATCTTATTACACACACTGGGTGTTATCGTTCATATTTTAACGTTAACAAAGAGCAGTTCATTTTTGTTCGAAAATTGGATTTTAACCAATTTCTAGTGATCCTCTAGTTCGTGGTGGTCGAGATCTGTTCTGGTGATGGAGGGACGAACGGTGGGTCAGAGAAAAATGCGGTGGTGGTGGTCAGATGGTCGTGGCGAAGGCGGCGAGCTCGTGAAGTCTGGAACCCTAATTTTGTCGAGGCCAGAGGATTTGATTCGTTCGTCCTCTATGATGGATCGAGTGCATGCAGCGAGATTTAGGGAGGTAGTAGAGGTTGAGGTGACGAAGTGATGACCGAGGTTTCGCGTGTTCAGATGGTCGGAGCTGCGATCACGAGATGGTTTCAGGTTTTGGGGTTGTGGTGGTCTACCTGTTCCAGGTTTGAATGTATTATCTCGAATTCGAATTCGAGAATTGAAGCACGATCTGATGATCATGGAGTGATGCGTGAGTGATTATGGATGTGAGAAGATCATCATTAATGATCTGAGATAATCAACGGCACCGTGCATGTGCACGGTGCACTGTGGTTCTGATGAAATTTGGTTTTAGCTTGGTCTCGAGTAAATTTAGGTATAACTCGAAATAGTTGGGTAGTTTACTCGAAGCGGATGCGTATTAGACTCGAAGCAAACTTGTTTCTGGCCCGGGTATGAGCTGTTTTCCAGGTTTAAACAAAACCTGTTCTGTTTGCTTTGAGATTTTAAAATTAATTTCAAATTTTAAACCAAAGTTTAAGTTCAATTTTAAAAATCAAAGTGTAAGAATGAATTCAAGTTAGTTCTGAAATATAGTTGGAATTAATAAGTTTATTTTCAAATTGCTTGATACCTTAACGTTGTTTAAGCATTTATGTGTTTTTAAGAAGAAGTTTGAATTTAAATTGAAAGTTGAAATTGTACAGGAAGCATTTAAAAAACCAAGACTGGGCTAAAATCCAAATCTAAAGTTAAATTCTAGATTTTGAAATTTTATTAAGTTTGTAAATTTAAACGATTAAAATTAATTAAATAATTAGAGGTTAATAAATTGGTTATTAAAGATAAATGAATTTGTAATTAATAATAATTAGTCTAAGTTAATTACTTAAGTTTAATTAATTCAGAATAATCACTTGATAATTTGGGAAAATATAATTACTTAGAGAAGTAATTAATAGATAATTACTGAATGAAATTAATTGAATGATGATTTGAAATTTGAATAAAATTATTTGTTAACAAATTAAAGGATTAATTAAAAATGGTGATTAATTAAGATTTAATAATTAAAGGTTAAATTGATTCATTAATTAAAGTTGATTAGTTTATAATTAAGGGTTAACTAATAAATTTGAAAGGAAGATTTATTTTCAAATAATTTGTAATTAACTTATGATAATTAACCCGGATTAATAATTAAAACCTCTGATTTAAATTAATCAGTTGATTAATAGGTTTACTTGTGAATGTTTGGACCTGACTGAATGATTGAATTGTTGATATTCCCTGATCTGTAATGCTGTGTGATATATTTTGATTTGTGTGTGATCTGTATTGTAGTTCATTTATCTAGGATGAATGTAATATATTATCTGTAATTTATATATCTGTGATCTGTGAATAAAAGATAAGTGTTATAGTTATACCGCTTATCAACTATATTTCTTTATTCTGATCTATGATGATTGAATGATGTTGCACTACTGTGTGAAACCCCTGGACTACACCATACACACACAAATATGGATTTCACGTGGAAATCAGTTAAGTCGTAGATTTTTGACAATTTTAAAGATTGAATTCTTGAATCCACATAGTTTTGGAAATTGGAATTGAGAGCTTTGCAAATGAGTTTCAAATGTAAAAGTTATTTTAAAACTTGATATTTTAATAATTTGATTTAAATTTGAATTCAATATTTGAAATTGAATTCAGTAATTTGGGAAACTAATTATTTTCACCTAATAAAAGCTCTCATATAAGAAATGGATTTCCAATTTGAATTAAAGGAATTTCAAGTTTGAATCGAAGATGGTTTTCCAAGTTATGAATGAATCTTTGGAAACGAATTTTGAAAGCTATACGTTAAATCTTTGATTTAAAGATTTAATGAGTTATTCCAATTGAAATGGAAATTGATTTGGAAAATCTGTGAATGAATCTTTGTGAAACTGAGTGAACTTTGTGAGATAAATCTAAAAGATTTAAAATGGTAATGTGTTTAAACCATTTAAAGAAAAGTTTTGGATAATAAATTGTGACTTAATTGGAACCCCATTATCCATATGGTTTTTAAATATTACGCTCACTATTCGGTTTAGCCGGGAGAGGACCTTTGTGTCATATAACCTATTCCGAATAAATGATATATCGTATATGGATAGCAATTGAAGACCGGTGGTGAAGACCGGGTATTTGTGATTCCTAAGTGATGGGAAGTTCCTAAGTGATGGGAAGACCGATTGTCTCTGCACCGAGTAGCGCCCGGTATAGAGATTCCTAAGTGATGGGAAGTTCGATCAGGATTGTGAATACCCGGATTGTAAGGGATTCTTTGGAAGTGCCTTCGGTTCTGTTCGAACCCGGAACAGACTTGTATGGTTGTATGTCTGAGATTACACTTTGAGATGTAAAGCTCATTTCTTTCAAATACATTTCTGTTTGGTGGCGGAGATTTATTCTCTTAGCTTAACACCCTTCTCTGAGACGTACGAGCTCAGAGGTTATGTAGTTGAAGGTTATCAGTGATATACTCCCAATTTGGTAGTGTGGCATGCTGAGTGTTGCTGTGTGTTGATGGTCATTTGCTGATCATTTGTTGATCAAAGCACGGCTTTGTGAAAAAGCGTAGCTTTGTGGACGAGACCTCATCGAGCCTCACAGACCGGAAATGGTCGAAACAGGAAAGATGCGGCAAGGTTATGAGGGTCGCTCCCTTTAGGGTATGTCATTTCCTTCTGGAAAAAGGTGGTATCATGGTATGGAGCCCAGATATTTAACTGTGTGGTTGCTCCAATCTCATTTACTCTGTGTGATTGTTGCTTCGTGATCGAGGATCCTCAAATAAAGGTCCCAAAGGACCGGGGGGTGGCATATTCGTGTAGTAGTTACCTAGTGTAAGAGGTAACCCGGCCTTGTGTTGGCGGAGAGCTAGTTAGTTCTCGGGACGTCCATCCAGAGGCGTACCCATTGGCAGTAGGAAGTTCCTTAGCCTGACCATTTGTTGGAAATTCGAAGAAACAATACATACCTTGTACAGTTTTAGTTGTATAACCTGCTATGGAATGTGGTGGTAACCTGCTATTGAACATAGTAGCTATAGTAGGCATACAATAATGGTTGTATGTTGGCTAAGATTAATATTATACTTTCGAAAGGTTTTCTACACTATGCACTAATAGTAATAATATCGAATGATTTTACATAGTAAGCATGTTTGACTATCATAAGAAGAAATCTCCTCCAATTCTGCGTTTGCATTGTGTGTGTAGTGGGAGGTCTTATGGTAGTTTCATTTTCCAAAAGCATTGCGGACTTCAATGTTTAAAATTCTTTTGTTGTTTTTTTAAAGATAAACTATTTTTGTTACTCACACCAGTCCCATGACTGACTCGGAGTTTATTGTTCCCTTCCTAAACTCTGGGTGGCCATAATTTTCCACATGGGCAGTCTAGAGTTGGGTTTCATTTCAGATAGTCAGGTTTAGTAGATTATCTGGAGCTAGTTCAGTTTTGGAGTTCACGTACGACTGACGTTGCTTATCTTGGTGCAACGTGATGGTGGTTCAAGCTGATGTTGGAGTTATTGGTCTCATTCTCTTTGTCGGATCATTTGGAGTTATCACTTCTGTTTTCCACTGTATCATTATTTATCTCTGATATTCTTGTATCATATTGATATCATTTTTGTATATCATTCTGGATATTGTATTCATTGGAGTTGTATATGATATCATCTATTTCATAATTTCGCTGTGTTGTTATACTTACTGTGTTATAAGCTCCGGTGAGCCAGATTTGGCGTTTGAATCTGCAGCATTTCAAGTACAAGTGAAGTACGGGTGCCGATTTTCGAAGGCCAAGTCAGGATCGCTACAGATTTGGTATGTGCATGAGAGCTCTCAGGGAAAAGGTTGCAAAGCAACCGAGGTGATGACATATTCGATACTATCCAGGAAGGGGTATGCCGGTACTATGTTGGCAGCGGGTTCCTTGTAAGGTCCTCGGTTCATTTTCTAGAGGTATACTATGGCAGTCGGTACCCCGATGCCTTATCAGTATATGGATTCCATTTTCCAATACGCGTCTTTACAGACTTAGTTATATACTAAATATGCTGGAATGTAATTAATGTAACCATTTCAGTTATGGTAAATATTTATTTTAAACCCTAGAACTTATTATAATATCATTGGAATTTCGTATAAAATGGTTTGATAATCTTTATGTAAAAAACCATATGTGTTTATGTGCGTCGTGGTCTTATAAGATATCTTTATTTTTGAAAGGGTTTTATAAATATAACAATCCATATGATTTAATTTTCTCATGCTGGTTTACCAGACTGATCTAGGTGTTATTTTCTCATAATACTCACGTCAGATTCGAGTATTTTTCCAAAGCTATCTTTGGACGCTTTGGTGCTTCAGAAGATGAGCATGAGACGCCAAGACCCGACGTATTTTATTTTCTACTGTATTTATTATTTTGTATTTATCAGCATTTGTAAGGATAGACTGTTATAACTGTCCAAGCTGATGATAGGTTAATTTACTTTGATTGTTTTATGTATAATAAAGTTTCTTTTTGTAAAGATCATTTGAATATTATATATTACTCATCACGAAAACAATATGTCTTTGCAGCACTAGAATGCTCGACACGTGAATACTATGGATGTATTAGTGTCGACTTTTGAGGGTCGAAAAGGAGGGTCGTCACACTTTTGTTTCTTGGTGCCACAGGAAATTTGGATATCCTGTAAATATACACAGACCCAATCTTGCCTCAAGTTTATTGGGGCTAGCATTCTTAATGTTGGCTAGACAAGCCTACACCTTCAAATACCCGAGGTGGGTTTTTCCCATACCATCACATATGGCGTCTTAGGAACAGATTTAGTAGGCATCAAATTCATCGTATACATTGCAGTTTCCAATGCGTATCCCCAATAGGAAATAAGTTACTCAGTCTTACTCATTATGGAATGAACCATATATAATAGGGTTCGATCCCTTCTCTCTGAAATAGCATTGTGTTGAAGAATATATGGTGGAGTAATCTAAGAGATAATCCCATTATCTTTTGAATATTGTTGTAGCTCTTGTCCAACCTACTCACCTCCTCGACCAGAATGAAGTATTTTAATTTTATGATCTATAAAATTTTAAACCTCGTTCTTATACTCTTTAAATTTCTTGTAGACGCCAAATTTAATCTTCATAACATATATATAATCTCGAGAAAACATCAATAAAATTTATGAAGTAAGATGAATTTTCCTTAATCATTATAGGCATTGGACCACGTACATTAGTATGTATGAGACCTAGCTTTTCATCAGATCTTTCATTGCTTCCACTGATGAGGTGCTTAGTCATTTTCACTTTAAGACATGACTCATAAATGTCATATGATTCATAATCAAATGATGATAGAAAACCCTCAGTTTTCAGTTTGTGCAGTCTTTTGTCACTAATATTATCTAGCCTACATTGCCATAAGTAACTATTATTAATGTCAGTAGAAGATTTATTAATAGCACATATATGATTAAAATTAATTACATAAATGCCACTATTGAAAACACCATTGCATAATTATTTCCACCAAATACAATATTCATAACACTATCTTTATAATGAAAACCAAAACCTATTTTAGACAATCTAGAAACAGATATAATTCTGAAAATAAAGTTTTTAACATAATAATAATCATTCAATACCGAATCAAATCCAAAAGGAAAAATCAAGTGATAATATCCAACTGTAGTTGCATCTACTATAGATTCATCAACAACTTAAAGCCTCATTTCACCTCTTGTCATACGTCGTCTACACTTAAGTCCATGTAACGAGTTACAGGTATGAGATCCTGATTCACTATCTAATACCTAAGGTAATTTATTTATTGCAAAATAGTTTTGAATCACAAAAACACCTTTAGGAGCTAAAGAGTTAGAATATTCTTTTCTTTGACCACCTTCAAATAGTCCAGATAGTTGTGTTTCCAGTGCCCCTTTTTGTGACAATGATGCAATTCACCTTACAAGAAGGAACATTTTTATTACCATTCTTAAAACCCCAATTGCATTTCTTCGAACCTTTCAAAGATGTTGCCTTACTCTTTACAGATAACAACGTATATTATTCCTTGAATGATCCCTCAGTTGACCTCAACATAATAAGTAGGTCGATGAGTCTTACGCTCAATTGGTTCATATTATAATTCGATATGAATGGATCGGTGTTAGTGAGACTAGGATCATATCCACTTGCAGTTCATTGCTTATCGTAACATCTAGCTTAGAAATCTATCAATATAGCCTTTCATTGCTATTACAAAATCCTTAACATGACTTCCCTTAGTCATCTTCATACCAAACAATTCCTTAGTAACCTCGTACCTTGCGGAACTAGATATCTCTTAAACAAAGCTTTAGGTTTTTCAAAGATTTTATGGACAACCATATTTTCATTTTGACTTTGTACTAGTTGGTTAAGTAGGCAATACAAAAACTTAAGCGATTTTACAATCAGCTACCAAAGTGTTGTAAGATTTCACTGTCTCAGGGTCAGCAGTTGTAGTGGGTTTTCTTATAAAATTTCAGTGATTGTCGACCATAAACGTTTATATGTTAATTCTATTTTAGTTGCTTTTATCCAATCAGTGTAGTTCACTCAATGAGCTTATCATATTTCAAAAATAGTCTTAAGTTGGTCATTTTGAAGTAGATTAGAAAAATTTATGCATGGCAGATGTTCTTATACTATTAGAAATGTTAAATGTAGTCAACTCATTCTATAATAAGCTCCCACTAGACTTTTATGTTTCTCAAAACCCTAAGAAAAATGTAGAAATCCTTCGATATCTCTAATGGGTGTTAGGGCTCGCTTGCCTTAGGATACTGACCTTGAGTTTGCTTAATAAATCATACGCCTGCAAGCGACGGTGGTTATACCATATACAAATCCTAACCCATGGTCTTTGTCCTAATCTCATCTCAAAATTGAGTTTGCTTAACAAATCGAAAGATATTATTCATTATACCTACCATTTCACGATGGGCTAAGTATAATGCACGTACCTTGAGTTTGCCCAAAAAATACATGCATATTTCTTACCTCATCTAATCGATATATTGATAGTACTATACATAACATCCCTCGCCTAAATTTGCTCAACAACTAAAGTGTATGCAAGTAATTATAAATATATCGGTGGTAGAGGACAGCTTTATACGTTAGAGGTGCATAATCTTTAATATATACATATATTGAGTGATATAAATTTAAGGATAATGTATTTCTTATGAAATACCCTTGTGATTCAAGTGTTAGACACATCGTAAAGCATGACATATGTACAATACATATATATTTATTCCTTAAACCTAAGCTGGGTTTCTTATAGTTCCACTTATATTATACATTTATATTTAAATGTTTAATTCATTTATTACTATTTATAATTTAGTTAAGTCATCTAATATTCATATGTTATTATTAGTTAGATCATATTTAATTAATTTTAATTTATTTATTTACTTAACCAATTAAATAAATTATTTTTAAAATTCAAAATTTTATTTTAAAAACAATTTTAAGATTAATATTAACTATAAAATTTATAGTTTTATATACATACATACATACGTACGTACGTACATACATACATACATACATACATACATACATATATATATATATATATCTGTGTGTGTTTATTATTTAACATTTAATTAATTTATTTATCAAATATATATTATATGTAATTAAAATATGTTTAATTAAATATTTTTAGTTAATTCGAAAAATATTATTTTATTTAACCTTAAATAGTTTGTGGTAGATCTAAATATTAGACTATAACATATATATATATATATATATACATATAAATATGTAAGAATTAAAAATTAAAATAGCATACAAAAAATACTAGGAAAAAATGGCGTCCTTTGTTCAAAGCTTTTCTGCTCCTTCGTTCTTGTTCGGTAATTCGCGTTTCTCAAATCTTAACAGAGATTCTTCCTATATCGATCACGATTCTTTACCTTTGCATACTTATGCTCAAGCAGTCAAGAACTCATCTTTTGCTCCTCCGCAATTTCTTGACTAGAAACCCAAAGTTAAGAATTGGTTCGAATCTAGAAAGAGGAAGAGATTTTGCTTTAGATGTAGCGGTTTTCCACACTTAGCGAAAGAATGTAGAGATCCTATTAGATGCTTTTGTTGTGGTGTGTTTGGTCACAAATCGATCAACTGTTCGACGAAATTGAAAACATTATCTGGCAATCGCAGAAACTTCTCTAACACAGACCATGGATTCCAATTTGTACTGAAATGTATGAAATTGAAAAGAATTCCGTTAGATCGACTCTGGATTCAGAGAAAAGAAGGCGTAGATTTCTTGGAAGAACTGTTCTATAATTTTGATGTTATTAATTCAGTTAATATTGGTATGAACTATACCAAAAAGTTTGGAGATCAAAGAATACTTTGGGGATTATGCTTCTTCAACTTTCAGTGATAACTTGGGCAAAAGTATTAATGTGGAGATGCCAATTTTGAATAGTGGTATTGGTGTTTCGGTTCCTGCCTTTGATAATTTGGGTTTCTCTGTGCTGATAATAGAAAGGAATTGTTTTCTATTGATTCTATGCTTCTTGATCCAGCCGTTTCACAATTTAATATGATTTCTCTTCCAAAAGAAACCATGGATATAGAGATAGATAATGGATTCGAAGTTGGCGTTGTAGCCTCTGATGTGAATAACAAGTTTAGTCATTCTCATAATAAAAAATTTAAAGCCAGAATTAATCACTTGGAAAATTTCGAGCTTGTCACTTCAAATAGTTTTGACTATCTTAGAGCACTTGAGGATGAAGAATCAGATTATAATAAAAATGTTGCTTCTGGTAGTGGTTTGTCTGGCTGTTGTTTGGTGGATAGCTGTGACGCCCCACCACTATGCTCACACTAGCCAAGAACACTACTGGGTAATGCTGTCGACTAGCGCGAAGAATAAGGCTATTGAGGAGCGACCATCTGTGTAATTTCTTTGGGCGAGCACCAATATGTCAGATAGTAAAACATGCATTTCATTTCAAGAGGAAATTTGACATATCAAATACAAACTCAAAGCTACCACACAGTGGCTAAGTAGTCTTCGAAAACAAATATAGAAGTAAACATAACACAAATCAGTCACAGATATTCATATCACAAAGGCGGAATAAGATATGAATATATAACATGAAAGTGTACATCAAAATAGTGGTCATATAAGATCCACTACATCACAATGAATAGATACAAGTGCGAGACAAAAGAATAATTATACATCAAGGAGTCCATATCTCAAATGTATAATAAAAAAAACTACTAATCTAAAGTTGTTAGCCAAAAGAATCAGATGATAATCCCTGATAAGAAGTCAAGTAGGAGCACCTGAAATATCACGGTCTGACCCGAGTATTATTTAAGAAGAAAATAATAAACGGATCAGTCTAGCTATAATTATCAGATAAAATGAGATAGGATAAGAGATGTGACCAAAAACGTATGATAACAAAGAAATGCCATACTGTGTCAAGTATACATCAAATAATAACAAAAATCATACAATGTCTCCAATCATCTCAAAATACCAAAAAGAATATCATATTCTTTATTTTATTCACCAAACTACAAATATTGACAAACATATAAATGTTAAACGCAAAAGTTGGTGAAACATAAATTCCAGAAATCACAACGAGAAATCCAGAAATCACAAGGGGGAGGCCTATCACAAACGGGAGCATGAAAACTCCCAAACACGTGCAACATAAACGAAACGCTATTCCATGGGTCGCTAACCCATCAAATGAACCGAACATCGACGCTCCCTAAAATATACGACTCATGCACAGATTCGGTCGTGGTACATTCCCCACGTGGATAAATGAGTCGAACATCGACGCACCTTAAAAGATACGACTCATGCACAGACTCATTGAGCCGATTGCTCCACGAACGGTCCGAAGACCACGGGTCGCTACCCTGCCAAATTTGAGCCGAATCTCCATAAATGGGTTTTAATCCCCATACCAATAAAGAGACATCGCTCAATCGCTAGTCTAAATCTCAAAACGATCATCAATGATCAACAAGTGTAAATTACACTAAGCTAGTAAATATAAGAGTTTAGCTTCATGTCCCATAACCACTAGCTTAACTCAAATATTTACGAACAGATTGTAGACTTCCACTCGAAAATAAGTGTAAATTACACTAAGCTAGGAAATATAAGAGTTTAGCTTCAGGTCCCATAATCACTAGCTTAACTCAAATTTTTACGAACAGATTGTAGATTTTCACTCGAAAATTGTCACAAGAGTTTCAATCGAACAAGTCCAAAAATTAACCGACGAAGTAAACGCAAGCGTTTCATACCACTTGTTTTGCTAAGCCGTTTAATTATATTTTCTCACATGATTGAGGTAAAGGTTTGTGTATACTAATAGATTGGAAAATGGTTTTGAAAACAAGCTTTTTATTTAAAATAGAGTTGAAATCATCTTTGTAAAAGAGTTTGAATATTTACTACTAGTATAGAAGACCTTTATATTTTAAAGTGACAAATCACAGAAATGATTGTAGAAACAATCAATCACCAAAATCCACGTTCGAAGACGTGAATCAAATCCAAAGAAATCGATACCAATTCCATTAAAATGGACATTCTCAAAAATCCCGAAAAAGAAGTCATCAAAGTCAATAGTAACTGATAACAATAAATTGGATAATCATGAATCGATAAAAGTTGGAATCTCTAGTTAAATAGGCAAAATAGGCAAAATGAAGCAGGTCAGTCGACTGATTGCAGAGGGTCAGTCGACTGAACTAGAAACCAAAATGTTTCATTTCCTGCAGTCAGTCGACTTACTGCAGAGGGTCAGTCGACTGACTGTAGAAAATAGAAACTTCTGTTCTCTGCAGACAGACCCAGGTTGGCCTGATTTCTACAGCCAGTCGACTGACTGCAGAGAGTCAATCGACTGACTGGCACTGAAGCTGTTTTTCAGCTTATTCAAATGAAGCGC
The DNA here is from genome assembly GCA_030737815.1 of Allium fistulosum. Lineage (NCBI taxonomy): Eukaryota > Viridiplantae > Streptophyta > Magnoliopsida > Asparagales > Amaryllidaceae > Allium > Allium fistulosum. Next base: position 1,288,710,850 of record CM060904.1, read on the forward strand.
AAACTCTTCCAATTCGCGATCGGACAAGCAATGGACTTAAGGGGTTTTTGCCAATCGACAACCCAGCCCTATAGGCTTTCCGATTCACCACCAAAAGCATGATCAAACATCAAAGCTAAGATTTTTAGAGTTTTAGACTTCAAACACCAAAAATTGAAATGTTCACCAAATCAATCCAAACCAAAATCAAATGAACATGTAAAAATGTTAGGAATCCATACCTATCAATCAAAGATAGTTATAGACAAAGATTTGAGATAAAAATCTCACCTTTAATCCCAAAAACAATGAATGAGAAGCTTGAAAGCAAAGGAAGATCAACCAATCAACCACTTCAACTCTAGAAGCTTGAATCTAAGCTCAAAAGAAGAACATTTCCTAAGTTAGGTTTAGGAAATTTCTGAAATCAAAGAGAGAATGAGTTGGAGAAGAAGGAGGAGATACTTACCAAAGCTTTGCCTTGATTTTGGAGCAAGAATTGAAGCTTGCAAAAGGAATCTAGGGCTTGGAATTTCTAATTTCACTTCTCTTCCCCCATTTTCAGTTTAGCTTGAGAAAAAGAATTGAAAAGAGGATGAGTGGATGAAGAGAAGGACTAAGTTAGGTTATAGAATGAGTTGGGTGAAACCCAAACCCAAAAGCCCAAGTGAAAATAGCAAAATTTAACTTCTCCAAACATATCGAAGCTTATACTCAAAAAAGTCGAAAACACTATTTTAGACTCAATGGAAGTGGTCTCGGGTCCCAATTCGACTGTTTGCAAAAAGTAGCTTTTCGGACTTTAATCCGATTAACGATTCTATATTTAAATAAAATATTTAAATATTCAATCGTAAAATATGCGGGTTATTACAGACTCCCCTCCTTAAAGAAATTGCGTCCTCGCAATATTTTAAGAAGAAAATAAAGAGTAACAACCATAAAAGCATATCAACACAAAAGAAAATTTGAAATAAGAAGTTCACTATAAAGAGCATGAAAGAGTAAGTACGGATGTGTTTGCTCGATGAATTCTCAAGATTCCCAAGAGAAATTCTTAGGATTTGAGGACCATTGAACTTTCACAAGAAGAACATCTTTATTTCGAAGGCGTTTAACCTCCGAAGTAATGATACAAATAAAATGTTGCTCATAAGTCAAATTTTGTGAAACTTCAATTTCCTTCAATAACACCGAGCGCAAGAATAGAATCAAAATCCCTAAGGTATTTCCGTAGTTGAAAGACGTGGAAAACGTAATGAATAGCAGATAATTGAGCCGGTAAATAAAAAGGCGATAAGCCACGGAACAAATACGTTTGGTGATGGGAAAGGGATCAACATATCGAGGTGCTAACTTTCCCGAGCGACAGAAACGCACAACACCCATCATAGGTGAAACACAAATGAACACCAATAAAATCAAGACCTAAAACCAGCTTCTCACCGGCTTCAAGCCAACACAAAGAAAATCATCACGGCCTTCCGTAGAGTGCCTCGAAAGATGCCATACCAATACTAGATTGGAAGCTATAATTATAGGAAAATTCAACAAGAGGAATATGATCTTCCCAACTTCCACCAAAATCAAGAAAACATGCACGAAGAAGATCTTCAAGAGTTTGATTCACACGCTCGGTTTGTCCATCGGACTGAGGATGATAAGCGGTGCTAAAATTAAGCTTCGTTCCCAAAGCTTTTTGAAGACCTTTCCAAAAACCACTAGTAAATAATGGATCCCGATCGCTAACAATAGAAGTTGGAACTCCATGCAATTTAACAATTTCCTTGACAAAGAGTTTAGCCAAAATAGGTACGGTTCGATTGGACCGAACGGGGATAAAATGGGCGGATTTTGTAAGTCTATCTACTATCACCCATAGGCTATCATGGCCCGAACGAGAACGGGGAAGACCGTCGATAAAGTCCATGGAAATTTGATCCCACTTCCATATTGGAATTTCCAAAGGTTGCAATAACCCACCGGGTCTTTGGTGCTCGGCCTTAACAAGTTGGCAAGTCATGCAACGCTTAACAAAGTTAGCAATATCGGATTTCATTCCCTCCCAATAATAAAGTCGCTTCATATCCGCATACATTTTACTACTACCGGGATGAATGGTAAATTTAGAACGATGAGAATCTTCTAAAATATCTTTACGAAGATCAATAATATTTGGTACAATAAGTCTACCAAATTTTCGAATACCGTCATGAACATCAATATCAAAGTCTTTTAAACCTTCAATATCAATTTTATCCCTACAACTTTGGCTAAGAAGAACCAATTCGGGATCATACTTTTGAGCTTCAAGAATGCGGTCAAAAAGAGAAGGATGAGCCTCAAGGCTACATACAACAAGAGATGAACATAAGTCGGATTCACGATCTCGAATCTCACATGTGGACAAAGTCTCGAGATCATTCCATTCGGATACCATCATTGAAACAACCGCTTGTTGCTTACGACTAAGAGCATCGGCAATACGATTTCCTTTTCCGGGTGTATAAAAATATCAAGATCATAAGATGCAAGGAACTCGAGCCAACGTTGTTGATGAAAATTAAGTTCCTTTTGAGAAAATAAATACTTCAAAGATTTATGATCGGTGTAGAGAATAAATTTCTCTCCTAAAAGATAATGACGCCAAATTCTAAGGGCGAATACGATAGCCACGAGCTCTAAATCATGAGTGGCATATCTAGTCTCGACAGACTTTAATTGTCTAGAAGCATAAGCAATAACACGTTCCCTTTGCATAAGAACGGCTCCCAAACCAACGCGACTAGCATCGGTATAAACAATAAAATCTTGGTTCCCATCGGGAATCACAAGAATAGGAGCATCGGAAAGAAGTTCTTTTAATTTTTGAAATGAAGCTTCACATCTGTCCGACCAAATGTATTTAACTCCCTTCTTTGTCAAATTAATAAGAGGTACGGAAATCTTTGAAAGGTCTTTTATGAACCGACGGTAATAGCCCGCCAATCCGTGAAAGCTACGAATTTCTGTCACACTCTCCGGTCTCTTCCAATTTTGAATCGCTTCAATCTTTGAAGGATCCCCGGAAATTTCAGATTCAGAAATAATATGCCCCAAAAATTTCACACGAGCTTACCAAAAGTGGCATTTAGAAAACTTTGCTTTCAATTGATTGCTCCTAAGAGTTTCCAATACAATCCGAAGATGATTTTCATGCTCCTCCTCGATTTTAGAATAAATAAGAATATCATCGATAAAGATGAGAACAAATCGATCGAGGAAGTCTTTAAAAACTCGATTCATAAGGTCGACGAAATAGGCTGGAGCATTCGTCAAGCCAAATGGCATAACAAGCCATTTATAAGATCCATAACGAGTACGGAACGATGTCAAAGGAAAGCTATCCTCTGCAATACGGAGCTGATGAAAACCGGTTGCTAAGTCTAACTGTGAAAAGACTTTAGCACCACTAAGCTGATCGAATAAATCATCAATTCGAGGCAAGGGATATTTATTCTTGATGGTGAGATCGTTAAGCTTGCGGTTGTCAACGCAAAGCCTAAGTGTACCATCAGATTTCTTCACAAAAATAGCTGAAGCTCCCCATGGAGAGGAACTAGATTGAATAAATTGCTTCGCTTCCAATTCGGTTAATTGTTTGCGCATCTCCTCATTTTCTTTATTGGACATACAATAAGGAGGACGAGTAATAGGTAGAGCTCTAGGGATTAGATTAATTCGGAACTCAATTGCTCGCTTAGGTGGTAATCTTAGAACGGGCTCAAATATGTCGGGAAATTCACGAACAATGTGAATGAGAGAAATGACATCTTCCTCATCATCGTTATCGTCATCGTGAGGATTTAGAGAATACAAGGATGCTTTCGAATTGGAATTAGGATCTTTCAGAACAAGAGAAATCTACTTAACAGATTGAGGATGCCGAAGGTATATAGTCCGTTCAGGACATAAGATATGGGCTTCATAAAGGTTAAGCCAATCCATTCCCAAAATCATTCCGAAACCTAAATAACGCATAACATGCAAATCGGCACGGAAAGAGTAATCACACAAAATAATTTCAACATCTTTACATAATAAACTGAGTGTTGCGGACCCACCAACCGGATTCGCAATCCTCAAAGAAGTCATCAAGCCAATAACATCCAAAGATAAAGCATCAACAAGTTCTTTTGATACAAAAGAGTGAGATGCACCCGTATCAAAAAGAACTCGAATAGGAAGATCGTGAAATATAATAATGCCATCAAGGATAGAATGAGAAATAGCTTGACCACGAGAAGTGTTAGAAGGGGCTTGGACAACATTTAGCTTGCCCTCCTTCTTGCCTTGAAGTTTGGGACACAAAGATAAAGTATGGCCCGAACTCTTGCAATAGCGGCAGAAAAGAGGCTTCGGGCACTTGTTTGCATAATGGTCCTTAGAACCACAATTGTAACATTCTCCACGACGAGTGTTAGGAGTATTTTCTACCGGTGTTGCTTGCTTTCCCTTCTTGTTGGGATTAGGCTTGAATTTAAAAGGTCTCTTCTTATTGATGTTTGGTTTGACCTCAGCATCACTATCTCTATCAGCCTCTTCGAGACGAAGAGCAATATCAACAAGATGATCAAAAGAAACTTCTAATTTCAGAAGCAATGGCTTTTTGAGGCTCTTGTTCAAGCCATACACAAATCTATTATTTTTCTTCAATGGGGTATTAATATATTCAACCCCATATTTTGAGAGAGATTCGAAAGATGCGACGTAGTCGGTCACGGAAGATTCACCTTGAACAAGGTCAATGAAGCGTCGAGCTAAAGATACTTTCTCAGCTTCCGGCATGAACTTCAACTCGAACCTTTCCCGGAATTGCTCCCAAGTAAGGTCTGCTTCAATAATTTCGGAGATCGGAAGCTCGTACCAGTCTAATGCTCTTTCTTTGAGCATACTAGAAGCCACTTGGACACAATGAAGATCAATAAGATTCATGCGAGAAAAGATACGATCGCATGTTCGAAGCCAAGCCTGGACTTCTATAACGCTCTCGGAACCTTTGAATGGCTTTCCACCTAAATTAGTGTAGTCACTGCACAAGCGTGCAAACCCAGATTTAGGGTGAGTAGGCTCAGGAATAGGTCCGACAGCTTGAGCATTTCTTACAAGATCAAGAAGTTGCCGAGCAGACATAAGTACTCCATCCTGGGGAGTAGCACTAGATTGACCGGCGTTGGGACGGCCAGGTCTAACCATTTCTTTTCTTTAAGAAAGAAGGAAAAGAGAAAAAGAGTAATCTCATAATGAATATCAAACAAACTTGAGTGATTAAACAAGGTATCATAAAAAGAAATAGGATAGAACGGTACGAAGACTCGAATTAAATCGTATGGTACGATTCCTAAGAAAGACTTAGGACAATGATCCTTGCTAGATTATTCTACATTGTTCCGAAGTTTGGCTCTGATACCAAGCTATGACGCCCCTCCTCTATGCTCACGCTAGCCAAGAACACTACTGGGTAATGCTGTCGACTAGCACGGAGAATAAGGCTGTTGAGGAGCAACCATCCGTGTAATTGCTTTGGGCGAGCACCAATATGTCAAATAGTAAAACATGCATTTCATTTCAAGAGGAAATCCACCATATCAAATACAAACTCAAAGCTACCACACAGTGGCTAAGTAGTCTTCGAAAACAAATATAGAAGTAAACATAACACAAATCAGTCACAGATATTCATATCACAAAGGCGGAATAAGATATGAATATATCACATGAAAGTGTACATCAAAATAGTGGTCATATAAGATCCACTACATCACAATGAATAGATACAAGTGCGAGACAAAAGAATAATTATACATCAAGGAGTCCATATCTCAAATGTATAATAACAAAAACTACTAATCTAAAGTAGTTAGCCAAAAGAATCAGATGATAATCCCTGATAAGAAGTCAAGCAGGAGCACTTGAAATATCTCGGTCTGACCCGAGTATTATTTAAGAAGAAAATAATAAACGGATCAGTCTAGCTATAATTATCAGATAAAATGAGATAGGATAAGAGATGTGACCAAAAACATATGATAACAAAGAAATGCCATACTATGTCAAGTATACATCAAATAATAACAAAAGTCATACAATGTCTCCAAACATCTCAAAATACCAAAAAGAATATCATATTCTTTATTTTATTCACCAAACTACAAATATTGACAAACATATAAATGCCAAACGCAAAAGTTGGTGAAACATAAATTCCAGAAATCACAACGAGAAATCCAGAAATCACAAGGGGGAGGCCTATCACAAACGGGAGCATGAAAACTCCCAAACACGTGCAACATAAACGGAACGCTATTCCATGGGTCGCTAACCCATCAAATGAACCGAACATCGACGCACCCTAAAAGATACGACTCATGCAAAGATTCGGTCGTGGTACATTCCCCACGCGGATAAATGAGCCGAACATCGACGCACCCTAAAAGATACGACTGATGCACAGACTCATTGAGCCGATTGCTCCACGAACGGTCCGAAGACCACGGGTCGCTACCCCGCCAAATTTGAGCCGAAGCTCCCCAAATGGGTTTTAATCCCCATACCAATAAAGAGACATCGCTCAATCGCTAGTCTAAATCTCAAAATGATCATCAATGATCGACAAGTGTAAATTACACTAAGCTAGTAAATATAAGAGTTTAGCTTCATGTCCCATTACCACTAACTTAACTCAAATATTTACGAACAGATTGTAGACTTCCACTCGAAAATAAGTGTAAATTACACTAAGCTAGTAAATATAAGAGTTTAGCTTCATGTCCCATAACCACTAGCTTAACTCAAATATTTACGAACAGATTGTAGATTTTCACTCGAAAATTGTCACAAGAGTTTCAATCGAACAAGTCCAAAAATTAACCGACGAAGTAAACGCAAGCGTTTCATACACTTGTTTTGCTAAGCCGTTTAATTATATTTTCTCATACGATTGAGGTAAAGGTTTGTGTATACTAATAGATTGAAAAACGGTTTTGAAAACAAGCTTTATGTTTAAAATAGAGTTGAAATCATATTTGTAAAAGAGTTTGAGTATTTACTACTAGTATAGAAGACCTTTATATTTTAAAGTGACAAATCACAGAAATGATTGTAGAAACAATCAATCACCAAAATCCACGTTCGAAGACGTGAATCAAATCCAAAGAAATCGATACCAATTCCACTAAAATGGACATTCTCAAAAATCCCGAAAAAGAAGTCATTAAAGTCAATAATAAATGATAACAATAAATCGGATAATCATGAATCGATAAAAGTTGGAATCTCTAGTTAAATAGGCAAAATGAAGCAGGTCAGTCGAATGACTGCAGAGGGTCAGTCGACTGAACCAGAAACCAGAATGTTTCATTTCTTGCAGTCAGTCGACTGACTGCAGAGGGTCAGTCAACTGACTACAGAAAACAGAAACTTCTGTTCTCTGCAGACAGACCCAGGTTGGCCTGATTTCTACAGCCAGTCGACTGACTGGCACTGAAGCTGTTTTCCAGCTTATTCAAATGAAGCACAAACTCTTCCAATTCACGATTGGACGAGCAATGGACTTAAGGGGTTTTGTCCAATCTACAATCCAGCCCTATAGGCTTTCCGATTCACCCCCAAAAGCATGATCAAACATCAAAGCTAAGATTTTTAGAGTTTTAGACTTCAAACACCAAAAATTGAAATGCTCACCAAAATCAAATGAACATGTAAAAATGTTAGGAATCCATACCTAACAATCAAAGATAGTTATAGACAAAGATGTGAGATAAAAATCTCACCTTTAATCCCAAAAACAATGAATGAGAAGCTTGAAAGCAAAGGAAGATCAACCAATCAACCACTTTAACTCTAGAAGCTTGAATCTAAGCTCAAAAGAAGAACATTTCCTAAGTTAGGTTTAGTAAATTTCTGAAATCAACGAGAGAATGAGTTGGAGAAGAAGAAGGAGATACTTACCAAAGCTTTGCCTTGATTTTGAAGCAAGAATTGTAGCTTGCAAAAGGAATCTAGGGTTTGGAATTTCTAATTCCACTTCTCTTCCCCCATTTTCAGTTTAGCTTGAGAAAAAGAATTGAAATGAGGATGAGTGGATGAAGAGAAGGACTGAGTTAGGTTGTAGAATGAGTTGGGTGAAACCCTAACCCAAAAGCCCAAGTGAAAATAACAAAATTTAACTTTCTCCAAACATATCGAAGCTTATACTCGAAAAAGTCGCAAACACCATTTTGGACTCAATGGAAGTGGTCTCGGGTCCCAATACGACTGTTTGCAAAAAGTAGCTTTTCAGACTTTAATCTGATTAACGATTCTATATTTAAATAAAATATTTAAATATTCAATCGTAAAATATGCGGGTTGTTACAATAATAGTTCTAAGGTTGATAAAGTTTATGTTGCTCATTCCTCGAAAGATTCAGATAAGTTTTTTAAGGATTCTGATGGTGCCTCTGTTTTCTCTTCTTCTTTTATATCCTTGAATGTTGATCCTTGCTCAAATAATATGATCGATGAGGTTCTTTCTTCTTCTTCTATTAGATGTCGTGAACTGTTAAGTGAATGTGTTATTGGTAAGGAGATTTCCAATGTTGCTTTATCTGATAGTCTGGTTGTGAGAGATGTCAGATTAAGGAATCCAAATGTTTTAATGGTTAGGCTTAAAGCAAATGATTTTAATATAGGAATTAAGGTGGTATTGGGGGATCTTTTCAACTCGGTTGGCTTTAAGTTGGATGCGCAGATTGCTGGATTAAATTTGAGCTATGTGAATGTTTCAAAAATAAATTCTATTGAATCTATATCTTATAATTGGAAAGTTGATGAAATGGTGGATACATATGTGAATTCCTGTGATAAGAGAGATGATGCAGAGACGCTACATATCAGTGCGTGCACGGTCTGATTCATGTGTGTTGCTTAATGAAGCTTCTTCGGTTAGATGTGAAATGTCAAGATTAGAGAGGGGTGACGATCAATTGTTTGGTGAAGGAATATGTTTAACTGAGATGTTTGTTGATGAATCTCAATATGCACATAAATATCAGTGCGCACAATCTGGTATTTCACTGTGTGCAGCAAAAGGAGATGTAATGTCTATTGTTGTTGTTTCTCATGGTAATGATTGTGTTGAAGATTGTTTTATAGGTTCAGTTAATGAGGTGAGCCGATTAGAGGTGATGGATTCTTTAAATAAGTATGTTATTGATGATACACAACATGATACGATTGGATCGGTGGGCAACGTTATTAATGGTAATTTGAGCGAAGATTTGGAGTATACTATGTTGTGGCATCCTTTTTCCTTAACAAATGTCCAATATAGTGATATCGACAGTAAATCTACATCTTGTTCTACATTATCGAGGAGAGGTAGGGGTAGGAAGTATGTGGCTGTAAGTGGATCTCTACGACGTAGTGCCAGGATCCGTAGTAGTCAGTCTCAGTCTATGGGTGAGTTACCTGATTCGAGTGCCATGAGTGGTGCTACGAATTCAGGCTCAGGTATGATTTCCGATTTAGGTAGTACGTATTCTTCATATGCTTTAGGTAGTTTGTCTTCTTCTGAGTTTTTTTAGTTAGCTAGAGATACCGCTTTTGTTTTTCTAATGTTGAGGTAGATTTAGCATATATTAGAAGTAGGGAATTTGATATGGCTAGATCTATTGGTTTATGAAGATTATTAGTTGGAATATCAGAGGTTTGCATGATCTAAATAAGTGTGATAAAATAAGAGTTTTTTTAAAGACTATTCTATTGACATTGCACTTTTATTGGAAACTAAAATCGAATGTCCTAATATTCGTTTTTATAGAAGATTAGGTGGTTATCATTTTAGGAAATGTGCTTACTTACCTTCTATTGGCGCTTCTGGGGGTTTGCTTATTGGGTGGCAGGATAATTCATTTAAATTGCTCCAATGTATTACCAAGCAACACACTCTGCATATTATTCTCATTAACCTTAGTGATAATTCTATTTTAAATATTTCTAATGTTTATGGGCCAAACCCAAAAATTGGTCGTCGGATTCTATGGAATGAATGTCTAGAATCTAGATCTTTAGCTCCTGGTTCTTGGATTTTGGGGGGTGATTTCAATGTTACACGTTTTCTAGGAGAGCGTTCACTGCGGCAAGGTGATTTCTCTACTATGGAGAAATTCGACCAATTTATTATTAATTCTAATTTGATTGAAATTCCTCTTTCTAATAGAGAATTTACTTGGAGTAATACTAGGGAGTCCCCATCTATGGCTCTTCTTGATAGGTTTTTCATTAGTGATGAAATAGAGGATAGATTTCCTATTTGTAGAGTTTTTGGTTTGCCTTACACTTATTTTGATCATTGTCCTATCAGTCTTACGTGTAATCATCATAGAGCTATTAATAGATCTTTTAAATTTGAAAAATGTGGTTATTAGAATCAAAATTTTCGAATTTAATTAAAAATATATGGATTTCAATGATCTTTTATAATATTAGAAATATAGATAATTCTGCTTAAAATTTTGTTTTAAAATTTAGGGGTCTTCGGAACTTTCTTAAAAATTGGAGTAAGAATGTTTTTGGTAGTATTAAAATTAAAAAAGAAAACATTCTTTCCGAAATGCTTAAATTAAACAAGATAGAAGAAACTAGACAACTAAATCTTGGTGAGCGTAATGTTCTTGCTAATCTAAAAGAAGAGTTAATTCAATTTTAGAAAAAGAGGAGGTTGTGTGGAAACAGATATCTGGAACTCAATGGATTAATGAAGGTGAAAATAATACCAAATTTTTTCATAATATGGATAATGGTAGAAAACGTAGTAGTACGATTAATTCTATTTTTGTGAATAACGAGGAATTGGTCGATCAAAGAGATCTTAATAAGGCTTTTACCGACTATTATAGAGATATTTTCGGTAATAAAAATAAGCATAGAATTAACACTAGATGGAATGATCTTTATCCTTCTGATTCTAGAATTCACCTTTCTGAGATTTGATAATCCTTTTTCTGAAGAGGAAATTTTGAAAGTTATTAATGACATGCCTGGTGATAAATTCTCGGGTCCTGATGGGTTCCCTATTTTCTTTTACAAAATTGTTTGGGATGTTTTAAAATTCGATTTAATTAGCATGTTTAGTGAATTCTATAACGGAAAATTGCAATTAGGAAGATCTAATTTTGCAAATGTTATTTTATTGCACAAAAAATCGGTGCTAATAATTTAAAAGATTTTAGACCTATTTCCTTAATTAATTGTTTCATTAAAATTATTTCAAAAGTTTTAGATAATAGACTTAGTAAAAGCATGAATGATCTAATTGACTGTTCACAAACTGCTTTCATTAAGGGGAGAAATATCATTGATGGTGTGGCTATTGTTCAAGAATACATTAATCACTACTGTAAGAATAATATTACTTGTGCGATTTTAAAACTGGACTTTGTGAAAGCTTTTGATTTGGTGTATTGGGATTTTCTAGTTGATATATTTCATGCTAGAGGTTTCAATCATAGATGGATTAGCTGGATCATGACTTTACTTAAAACTGGCAATTCTAGTATAATGGTTAATGGTATTTTAGGTAATAAAATCAATCTAAACGAGGTTTACGGCAAAGTGATCCTTTATCACCTCTTTTGTTTAACTTAGCCGCAGATGTATGCTTTTATGGCCTCAGGATTATTGAGGAGTTGCTCTTTCAAGTTTCTGGAAAGTCTCATGGTGAAGGGGTTGCTTGAAGAAGCCATTAAAGTAGAGAGTAGAGAGCTTGAAGTTTTGAAGAGAGAGTTTGAATTTGAAAATGAAAGTGAAAAGTTATGATAAAAGATAGTGAATAAATAGATTTTCGAAAGACATGTTCTCTGGTCAAAAGATGCCTTTTCAGAGTATTGAATGAAGTGAAAAGGTGGAGGGAAATTCAAGCATTTGAATTCAAATTTTGAATTTCAAAATTTGTACCTATGTCGACATCAGGGTAGGGACCATGTCGACATATGCCTGTGAATTTCTATGATTTATTTTTCCTAAGTATTGTAATATATATATATACTTATTATTTTAATGTCTATATATATATCTGGAATATTATTAGAATTATAGTATATTCCAGAAAATATTATTATATTATTAAAAAAAATTATAATAAAATTATAATAATAATAAAATAATAAAAACTAAATTTAAAATTCAATCAACACACCAATTCAAAATTAATCAATCAAGCAATCAATCATATAATTCTAAGCATGCAATTTCAATCAATTGTATTGTAAATGTGTACCTTTTTCTGAGTCCGTTTTCTTGAATTCGTTGAAGCCGTGAACTACCGTGAAACACAAATTTGAATTATTTGTCTTCTGATCATCATCACTTGAGGACGAGTCTGAGTCATCTAGAGTAGCAGTAAATGCACGCTTCCGATTCTTTACTGAATCATTGTTTATAGGAGGATTCTGCCTATCTGGATACAGAAAGTCTCTTTTCATATGGCCTGGTTCATCACAGTTGAAACATTTGACATTGTTTGGCACCGCATTCTGATTTCTAGAATTCTTATAGTTGTTTCTCTTGAGATTATTCATCTTTCTGTATTTCAGGAATTTCCAAAAATTCCTGGTCATAAATGCTATCTCTTCATCATTATCACTGTTTGAGTCTGATCCGTCGGTTAATGCATTGAATGCCATTGATTTCTTTTCAGATGCTTTGCTTTCTCTTCTCCCGATCATTTGGACTTCAAACGAGATTAGATTTCCTATCAATTCTTCTATCTTTAAGGTACTGATGTCATTTGCCTCTTCAATTGCAAGTGTCTTTTGATCCCATTCTGGAGTGAGAGAATGTAAAAAATTTCTGACTTGATCTTCTTTCGAAAATTCCTTTCCAAAGGATATTAAAGAATGCACAATATCCTGAAATCGACTATACATATCGGAAATAGACTCATTAGTATTCATTTTAAATAACTGAAACTGATTTGTGAGCATGGAAATTTTGGTCTGTTTAACTTTGCTTGTTCCTACGTGAGTCACTTGCAAAGTTTTCTAGATTTCATATGCAGACTTACAAACTAACACTCTATTAAATTCATTCCTATCAAGTGAACAAAACAGAATATTCATTGCTTTAGAATTATTTTGTGCAACAGCTTTTTGCTCAGTGGTCCACTGTAAAAAGTTAGTTGTGGGTTCAGAATATTCATTCTGTGTGATATTCCAAGTGTCTAATCCTACAGATTGTAAATATATTGTCATCCTACATGCCCAATATGCATAGTTACTGCCATTAAAAAGTGGTGGTCTGACAGTATACTGACCTTCTACAAATGAACTAGTGTTAGGGATACTAGTGTTAGTAACAGTACTAGTGTTGATAGCCATTTTGAAAACTTTTCAAAATTCAGATTATGAAACTTTTGAAAACCTTGCTCTAATACCAAATGTGAGGAATGCAGAATATGGATCTTAAGGCTAGAATGAACACTAGAAGGGGGTGAATAGTGTTTATAAGAAATTACTAAATCTTTTTGAGTTATTGTTAATTTGTACACAAATGTATGCAATATTCCGACACAGATATAATCACAGATGCAGAAATAAAGTAAATGCAGTAAAGGAAAGAACACACCGGATTTTATACTGGTTCGGAGTTACCCTACATCCAGTCCCACACAACTAAGTACGGATTTCCTTTCAAAAGCAATTCAACAATTACAACCCTCGATTTCAAGGCCACGAGGTACACCCTCCAGAATCACAATCCTCTGGGTAGAGATACTTGATTTCCGGGCAACAAGTTCACCCAATTGATTTCTCAAGGCTACAATCACACCTTTTCTCACTTAATTGATTTCCAAGGCTACAATCACACCTTTTACTCTATTGATTACAAAGAAAGCCTATAACTCTGAATAGCACTGGGATCTTGTTGAGATAGTGATAGAGAATCAAACCAGAGATGATCTAGTTAGATTCAATGTTGATTTCGGTAGAGTGATGATAGAATTTTGAATAAGAAAATGTGGAAGAAGAAGAGAAGTGAAAAACCATAAAATCTATTATAAAATTCATTGAAACCAACCCCTATTTATAGAAGAACAACAACCATGACCATTCGTGAAAGGTTATGGCGAATAGACACTTCTTTTGAAATTCAAATTTTTGAATCAAACTGTCACTATGTCGACATGGGGTACTAGGGCATGTCGACATCCCAAAGCATTTTTTGAAGATTTGATTTTCTTTGAAAATAACCTTTATCTTATATTAAAAACTATTTTAACTTTATAAATATACTTAATTTAGCCTGACCATTTTTTGGAAATCCAAAGAAACAATACATACCTTGTACGGTTTTAGTTGTATAACCTGCTATGGAATGTGGCGGTAACCTGCTATTGAACATAGTAGCTATAGTAGGCATACAATAATGGTTGTATGTTGGCTAAGATTAATATTATACTTTCGAAAGGTTTTCTACACTATGCACTAATAGTAATAATATCGAATGATTTTGCGTAGTAAGCATGTTTGACTATCATAAGAAGAAATCTCCTCCAATTCTGCGTTTGCATTATGTGTGTGGCGGGAGGTCTTATGGTAGTTTCATTTTCCAAAAGCATTACGGACTAAAATGTTTAAAATTCTTTTGTTGTTTGTTTAAAGATAAACTGTTTTTGTTACTCACACCAGTCCCATGACTGACTCGGAGTTTATTGTTCCCTTCCTAAACTCTGGGTGCCCACAATTTTCCACACGGGCAGTCTAGAGTTGGGTTTCTTTTCAGATAGTCAGGTTTAGTAGATTATCTGGAGCTAGTTCAGTTTTGGAGTTCACGTACGACTGACGTTGCTTATCTTGGTGCAACGTGATGGTGGTTCGAGCTGATGTTGGAGTTATTGGTCTCATTCTCTTTGTCGGATCATTTGGAGTTATCACTTCTGTTTTCCGTTGTATCATTATTTATCTCTGATATTCTTGTATCATATTGATATCATTTTTGTATATCATTCTAGATATTGTATTCATTGGAGTTGTATATGATATCATCTATTTCTTTATTCCGCTGTGTTGTTATACTTACTGTGTTATAAGCTCCGGTGAGCCAAATTTGGCGTTTGAATATGCGGCATTTCGAGTACAAGTGAAGTACGGGTGCCGATTTTCGAAGGCCAAGTCAGGATCGCTACAGATTTGGAATGTGCATGAGAGCTCTCAGGGAAAAGGTTGCAAAGCAACCGAGGTGATGACATATTCGATACTATCCAGGAAGGGGTATGCCGGTTCTATGTTGGCAGGGGGTTCCTTGTGAGGTCCTCGGTTCATTTTCTAGAGGTATACTATGGCAGTCGGTACCCCGATGCCTTATCATTGTATGGATTCCATTTTCCAATACGCATCTTTACAGACTTAGTTATATACTAAATATGTTGGAATGTAATTAATGTAACCATTTCAGTTATGGTAAATATTTATTTTAAACCCTAGAACTTATTATAATATCATTGGAATTTCGTATAAAATGGTTTGATAATCTTTATGTAAAAAACCATATGTGTATGTGCGTCGTGGTCCTATAAGTTATCTTTATTTTTGAAAGGGTTTTATAAATATAACAATCCATATGATTTAATTTTCTCATGCTGGTTTACCAGACTGATCTAGGTGTTATTTTCTTATAATACTCGTGTCAAATTCGAGTATTTTTCCAAAGTTATCTTTGGACGCTTTGGTGCTTCAGAAGATGAGCATGAGACGCCAAGACCCGACGTATTTTATTTTCTGCTGTATTTATTATTTTGTATTTATCAGCATTTGTAAGGATAGACTGTTATAACTGTCCAAGCTGATGATAGGTTAATTTACTTTGATTGTTTTATGTATAATAAAGTTTCTTTTTGTAAAGATCATTTGAATATTATATATTACTCGTCACGAAAACAATATGTCTTTGCAGCACTCGAATGCTCGACACGTGAATACTATGGATGTATTAGTGTCAACTTTTGAGGGTGGAAAAGGAGGGTCGTCACACTTTTGTTTCTTGGTGCCACAGGAAATTTGGATATCCCTTAAATATACACAGACCCAATCTTGCCTCAAGTTTATTGGGGCTAGCATTCTTAATGTTGGCTAGACAAGCCTACACCTTCAAATACCCGAGGTGGGTTTTTCCCATACCATCACATATGGCGTCTTAGGAACAGATTTAGTAGGCATCAAATTCATCGTATACATTGCAGTTTCCAATGCGTATCCCCAATAGGAAATAAGTTACTCAGTCTTACTCATTATGGAATGAACCATATATAATAGGGTTCGATCCCTTCTCTCTGAAATAGCATTGTGTTGAAGAATATATGGTGGAGTAATCTAAGAGATAATCCCATTATCTTTTGAATATTGTTGGAGCTCTTGTCCAACCTACTCACCTCCTCGACCAGAATGAAGTATTTTAATTTTATGATCTATAAAATTTTAAACCTCGTTCTTATACTCTTTAAATTTCTTGTAGACGTCAAATTTAATCTTCATAACATATATATAATCTCGAGAAAACATCAATAAAATTTATGAAGTAAGATGAATTTTCCTTAATCATTATAGGCATTGGACCACGTACATTAGTATGTATGAGACCTAGCTTTTCATCAAATCTTTCATTGCTTCCACTGATGAGGTGCTTAGTCATTTTCACTTTAAGACATGACTCATAAATGTCATATGATTCATAATCAAATGATGATAGAAAACCCTCAGTTTTCAGCTTGTGCAGTCTTTTGTCACTAATATTATCTAGCCTACATTGCCATAAGTAACTATTATTAATGTTAGTAGAAGATTTATTAATAGCACATATATGATTAAAATTAATTACATAAATGCCACTATTGAAAACACCATTGCATAATTATTTCCACCAAATACAATATTCATAACACTATCTTTATAATGAAAACCAAAACCTATTTTAGACAATCTAGAAACAGATATAATTCTGAAAATAGAGTTTTTAACATAATAATAATCATTCAATACCGAATCAATTCCAAAAGGAAAAATCAAGTGATAATATCCAACTGTAGTTGCATCTACTATAGATCCATCAACAACTTAAAGCCTCATTTCACCTCTTGTCATACGTCGTCTACACTTAAGTCCTTGTAACGAGTTACAGGTATGAGATCCTGATTCAGTATCTAAAACCTAAGGTAATTTATTGATTGCAAAACAGTTTTGAATCACAAAAACACCTTTAGGAGCTGAAGAGTTAGAATATTTTTCTCTCTGACAACCTTTAAATAGTCCAGATAGTTGTGTTTCCAGTGCCCCTTTTTGTGACAATGATGCAATTCACCCTTACAAGTAGGAGCATTTTTATTACCATTCTTAAAACCCCAATTGCATTTCTTCGAACCTTTCAAAGATGTTGCCTTACTCTTTACCATAACAATGTATATTATTCCTTGAATGATCCCTCAGTTGACCTCAACATAATAAGTAGGTCGATGAGTCTTACGCTCAATTGGTTCATATTATAATTCGATATGAATGGATCGGTGTTAGTGAGACTAGGATCATATCCACTTGCAGTTCATTGCTTATCGTAACATCTAGCTTAGAAATCTAGCAATATAGCCTTTCATTGCTATTACAAAATCCTTAACATTACTTCCCTTAGTCATCTTCATACCAAACAATTCCTTAGTAACCTCGTACCTTGCGGAAGCAGATATCTCTTAAACAAAGCTTTAGGTTTTTCAAAGATTTTATGGACAACCATATTTTCATTTTGCCTTTGTAATAGTTGGTAAAGTAGGCAATACAAAAACTTAAGCGATTTCACAATCAGCTACCAAAGTGTTGTAAGCTTTCATTGTCTCGGGGTCAGCAGTTGTAGTGGGTTTCCTTATAAAATTTCAGTGATTGTCGACCATAAACTTTTATATGTTAATTCTATTTTAGTTGCTTTTATCCAATCAGTGTAGTTCACTCAATGAGCTTATCATATTTCAAAAATAGTCTTAAGTTGGTCATTTTGAAGTAGATTAGAAAAATTTATGCATGGCAGATGTTCTTATACTATTAGAAATGTTAAATGTAGTCAACTCATTCTATAATAAGCTCCCACTAGACTTTTATGTTTCTCAAAACCCTAAGAAAAATGTAGAAATCCTTCGATATCTCTAATGGGGGTTAGGGCTCGCTTGCCTTAGGATACTGACCTTGAGTTTGCTTAATAAATCATACGCCTGCAAGCGACGGTGGTTATACCATATACAAATCCTAACCCATGGTCTTTGTCCTAATCTCATCTCAAAATTGAGTTTGCTTAACAAATCGAAAGATATTATTCATTATACCTACCATTTCACGACGGGCTAAGTATAATGCACGTACCTTGAGTTTGCTCAAAAAATACATGCATATTTCTTACCTCATCTAATCGATATATTGATAGTACTATACATAACATCCCTCGCTTAAATTTTCTCAACAACTAAAGTGTATGCAAGTAATTATAAATATATCGGTGGTAGAGGACAGCTTTATACGTTAGAGGTGCATAATCTTTAATATATACATATATTGAGTGATATAAATTTAAGGATAATGTATTTCTTATGAAATAACCTTGTGATTCAAGTGTTAGACACATCGTAAAGCATGACATATGTACAATACATATATATTTATTCCTTAAACCTAAGCTGGGTTTCTTATAGTTCCACTTATATTATACATTTATATTTAAATGTTTAATTCATTTATTACTATTTATAATTTAGTTAAGTCATCTAATATTCATATGTTATTATTAGTTAGATCATATTTAATTAATTTTAATTTATTTATTTACTTAACCAATTAAATAAATTATTTTTAAAATTCAAAATTTTATTTTAAAAACAATTTTAAGATTAATATTAACTATAAAATTTATAGTTTTATATACATACATACGTACGTACGTACATACATACATACATACATACATACATATATACATACATCGCGATTCTTTACCTTTGCATACTTATGCTCAAGCAGTCAAGAACTCATCTTTTGCTCCTCCGCAATTTCTTGACTAGAAACCCAAAGTTAAGAATCGGTTCGAATCTAGAAAGAGGAAGAGATTTTGCTTTAGATGTAGCAGTTTTCCACACTTAGCGAAAGAATGTAGAGATCCTATTAGATGCTTTTGTTGTGGTGTGTTTGGTCACAAATCGATCAACTGTTCGACGAAATTGAAAACATTATCTGGCAATCGCAAAAACTTCTCTAACACAGACCATGGATTCCAATTTGTACTGAAATGTATGAAATTGAAAAGAATTACGTTAGATCGACTCTGGATTCAGAGAAAAGAAGGCGTAGATTTCTTGGAAGAACTGTTCTATAATTTTGATGTTATTAATTCAGTTAATATTGGTATGAACTATACCAAAAAGTTTGGAGATCAAAGAATACTTTGGGGATTATGCTTCTTCAACTTTCAGTGATAACTTGGGCAAAAGTATTAATGTGGAGATGCTAATTTTGAATAGTGGTATTGGTGTTTCGGTTCCTGCCTTTGATAATTTGGGTTTCTCTGTGCTGATAATAGAAAGGAATGGTTTTCTGTTGATTCTATGCTTCTTGATCCAGTCGTTTCACAATTTAATATGATTTCTCTTCCAAAAGAAACCATGAATAAAGAGATAGATAATGGATTCGAAGTTGGCGCTATAGCCTCTGATGTGAATAACAAGTTTAGTCATTCTCATAATAAAAAATTTAAAGCCAGAATTAATCACTTGGAAAATTTCGAGCTTGTCACTTAGTTTTGACTGTCTTAGAGCACTTGAGGATGAAGAATCAGATTAGAATAAAAATGTTGCTTCTGGTAGTGGTTTGTCTGGCTGTTGTTTGGTGGATAACTGTGACGCCCCACCTCTATGCTCACGCTAGCTAAGAACACTACTGGGTAATGCTGTCGACTAGCGCGAAGAATAAGGCTATTGAGGAGCGACCATCCGTGTAATTGCTTTGGGCGAGCACCAATATGTCAGATAGTAAAACATGCATTTCATTTCAAGAAGAAATCCGACATATCAAATACAAACTCAAAGCTACCACACAGTGGCTAAGTAGTCTTCGGAAACAAATATAGAAGTAAACATAACACAAATCAGTCACAGATATTCATATCACAAAGGCGGAATAAGATATGAATATATCACATGAAAGTGTACATCAAAATAGTGGTCATATAAGATCCACTACATCACAATGAATAGATACAAGTGCGAGACAAAAGAATAATTATACATCAAGGAGTCCATATCTCAAATGTATAATAACAAAAACTACTAATCTAAAGTAGTTAGCCAAAAGAATCAGATGATAATCCTTGATTAGAAGTCAAGCAGGAGCACCTGAAATATCTCGGTCTGACCCGAGTATTATTTAAGAAGAAAATAATAAACGGATCAGTCTAGCTATAATTATCAGATAAAATGAGATAGGATAAGAGATGTGACCAAAAACGTATGATAACAAAGAAATGTCATACTGCGTCAAGTATACATCAAATAATAACAAAAATCATACAATGTCTCCAATCATCTCAAAATACCAAAAAGAATATCATATTCTTTATTTTATTCACCAAACTACAAATATTGACAAACATATAAATGCCAAACGCAAAAGTTGGTGAAACATAAATTCCAGAAATCACAACGAGAAATCCAGAAATCACAAGGGGGAGGCCTATCACAAACGGGAGCATGAAAACTCCCAAACACGTGCAACATAAACGGAATGCTATTCCATAGGTCGCTAACCCATCAAATGAACCGAACATCGATGCACCCTAAAAGATACGACTCATGCACAGATTCGGTCGTGGTACATTCCCCACGTGGATAAATGAGCCGAACATCGATGCACCCTAAAAGATACGACTCATGCACAGACTCATTGAGCCGATTGCTCCACGAACGGTCC
Source organism: Allium fistulosum (assembly GCA_030737815.1). NCBI lineage: Eukaryota > Viridiplantae > Streptophyta > Magnoliopsida > Asparagales > Amaryllidaceae > Allium > Allium fistulosum. The sequence continues at coordinate 1,288,731,837 of CM060904.1, forward strand.
GAAGACCATGGGTCGCTACCCCACCAAATTTGAGCCGAAGCTCCCTAAATGGGTTTTAATCCCCATACCAATAAAGAGACATCGCTCAATCGCTAGTCTAAATCTCAAAATGATCATCATTGATCGACAAGTGTAAATTACACTAAGCTAGTAAATATAAGAGTTTAGCTTCATGTCCCATAACCACTAGCTTAACTCAAATATTTACGAACAGATTGTAGACTTCCACTCGAAAATAAGTGTAAATTACACTAAGCTAGGAAATATAAGAGTTTAGCTTCATGTCCCATAACCACTAACTTAACTCAAATATTTACGAACATATTGTAGATTTTCACTCGAAAATTGTCACAAGAGTTTCAATCGAACAAGTCCAAAAATTAACCGACGAAGTAAACGCAAGCATTTCATACCACTTGTTTTGCTAAGCCGTTTAATTATATTTTCTCATACGATTGAGGTAAAGGTTTGTGTATACTAATAGATTGGAAAACGGTTTTGAAAACAAGCTTTATATTTAAAATAGAGTTGAAATCATCTTTGTAAAAGAGTTTGAATATTTACTACTAGTATAGAAGACCTTTATATTTTAAAGTGACAAATCACAGAAATGATTGTAGAAACAATCAATCACCAAAATCCACGTTCGAAGACATGAATCAAATCCAAAGAAATCGATACCAATTCCATTAAAATGGACATTCTCAAAAATCCCGAAAAAGAAGTCATCAAAGTCAATAATAAATGATAACAATAAATCGGATAATCATGAATCGATAAAAGTTGGAATCTCTAGTTAAATAGGCAAAATAGGCAAAATGAAGCAGGTCAGTCGACTGACTGCAAAGGGTCAGTCGACTAAACTAGAAACCAGAATGTTTCATTTCCTGCAGTCAGTCGACTGACTGCAGAAAACAGAAACTTCTGTTCTCTGCAGAAAGACCCAGGTTGGCCTGATTTCTACAGCCAGTCGACTGACTATAGAGAGTCAGTCGACTAACTGACACTGAAGCTATTTTTCAGTTATTCAAATGAAGCGCGAACTCTTCCAATTCGCGATCGAAAGAGCAATGGACTTAAGGGGTTTTTGCCAATCGACAACCCAGCCCTATAGGCTTTCCGATTCACCACCAAAAGCATGATCAAACATCAAAGCTAAGATTTTTAGAGTTTTAGACTTCAAACACCAAAAATTGAAATGTTCATCAAATCAATCCAAACCAAAATCAAATGAACATGTAAAAATGTTAGGAATCCATACCTATCAATCAAAGATAGTTATAGACAAAGATGTGAGATAAAAATCTCACCTTTAATCCCAAAAACAATGAATGAGAAGCTTGAAAGCAAAGGAAGATCAACCAATCAACCACTTCAACTCTAGAAGCTTGAATCTAAGCTCAAAAGAAGAACATTTCCTAAGTTAGGTTTAGGAAATTTCTAAAATCAAAGAGAGAATGAGTTAGAGAAGAAGAAGGAGATACTTACCAAAGCTTTGCCTTGATTTTGGAGCAAGAATTGAAGCTTGCAAAAGGAATCTAGGGCTTGGAATTTCTAATTCCACTTCTCTTCCCCCATTTTCTGTTTAGCTTGAGAAAAAGAATTGAAATGAGGATGAGTGGATGAAGAGAAGGACTGAGTTAGGTTATAGAATGAGTTGGGTGAAACCCAAACCCAAAAGCCCAAGTGAAAATAGCAAAATTTAACTTTCTCCAAACATATCGAAGGTTATACTAAAAAAAGTCACAAACACCATTCTGGACTCAATGGAAGTGGTCTCGGGTCCCAATTCAACTATTTGCAAAAAGTAGCTTTTCGGACTTTAATCCGATTAACGATTCTATATTTAAATAAAATATTTAAATATTCAATCGTAAAATATGCGGGTTGTTACAGACTCCCCTCCTTAAAGAAATTGCGTCCTCGCAATACTTTAAGAAGAAAATAAAGAGTAACAACCATAAAAGCATATCAACACAAAAGAAAATTTGAAATAAGAAGTTCACTATAAAGAGCACGAAAGAGTAAGTACGGATGTGTTTGCTCGATGAATTCTCAAGATTCCCAAGAGAAATTCTTAGGATTTGAGGACCATTGAACTTTCACAAGAAGAACACCTTTATTTAGAAGGTGTTTAACCTCCGAAGTAATGATACGAATAAAATGTTGCTCATAAGTCAAATTTTGTGAAACTTCAATTTCCTTCAATAACACCGAGCTCAAGAATAGAATCAGAATCCCTAAGGTATTTCCGTAGTTGAAAGACGTGGAAAACGTCATGAATAGCAGATAATTGAGCCGGTAAATAAAAAGGCGATAAGCCACGGAACAAATACGTTTGGTGATGGGAAAGGGACCAACATATCGAGGTGCTAACTTTCCCGAGCGACAGAAATGTACAACACTCATCATAGGTGAAACACAAATGACACCAATAAAATCAAGACCTAAAACCAGCTTCTCACCGGCTTCAAGCCAACACAAAGAAAATCGTCACGGCCTTCCGTAGAGTGCCTCGAAAGATGCTATACCAATACTAGATTGGAAGCTATTATTATAGGAAAATTCAACAAGAGGAATATGATCTTCCCAACTTCCACCAAAATCAAGAACACATGCACGAAGAAGATCTTCAAGAGTTTGATTCACACGCTCGGTTTGTCCATCGGACTGAGGATGATAAGCGGTGATAAAATTAAGCTTCGTTCCCAAAGCTTTTTGAAGACCTTTCCAAAAACCACTAGTAAATAATGGATCCCGATCGCTAACAATAGAAGTTGGAACTCCATGCAATTTAACAATTTCCTTGACAAAGAGTTTAGCCAAAATAGGTACGGTCCGATTGGACCGAACGGGGATAAAATGGGCGGATTTTGTAAGTCTATCTACTATCACCCATAGGCTATCATGGCCCGAACGAGAATGGGGAAGACCGTCGATAAAGTCCATGGAAATTTGATCCCACTTCCATATTGGAATTTCCAAAGGTTGCAATAACCCACCGGGTCTTTGGTGCTCGGCCTTAACAAGTTGGCAAGTCATGCAACGCTTAACAAAGTTAGCAATATCGGATTTCATTCCCTCCCAATAATAAAGTCGCTTCATATCCGCATACATTTTACTACTACCGGGATGAATGGTAAATTTAGAACGATGAGAAACTTCTAAAATATCTTTACGAAGATCAATAATATTTGGTACAATAAGTCTACCAAATTTTCGAATACCGTCATGAACATCAATATCAAAGTCTTTTAAACCTTCAATATCAATTTTATCCATATAACTTTGGCTAAGAATAACCAATTCGGGATCATACTTTTGAGCTTCAAGAATGCGGTCAAAAAGAGAAGGATGAGCCTCAAGGCTACATACAACAAGAGATGAACATAAGTCGGATTCACGATCTCGAATCTCACATGTGGACAAAGTCTCGAGATCATTCCATTAGGATACCATCATGGAAACAACCGCTTGTTGCTTACGACTAAGAGCATCGGCAACACGATTTCCTTTCCGGGAGTATAAAAATATCAGGATCATAAGATGCAAGGAACTCAAGCCAACGTTGTTGATGCAAATTAAGTTCCTTTTGAGAAAATAAATACTTCAAAGATTTATGATCGGTGTAGAGAATAAATTTCTCTCCTAAAAGATAATGACGCCAAATTCTAAGGGCGAATACGATAGCCGCGAGCTCTAAATCATGAGTGGCATATCTAGTCTCGGTAGGCTTTAATTGTCTAGAAGCATAAGCAATAACACGTTCCCTTTGCATAAGAACGGCTCCCAAACCAACGCGACTAGCATCGGTATAAACAATAAAATCTTGGTTCCCATCGGGAATCACAAGAATAGGAGCATCGGAAAGAAGTTCTTTTAATTTTTGAAATGAAGCTTCACATTTGTCCGACCAAATGTATTTAACTCCCTTCTTTGTCAAATTAGTAAGAGGTACGGAAATCTTTGAAAAGTATTTTATGAACCGACGGTAATAGCCCGCCAATTCGAGAAAGCTAGGAATTTCTGTCACACACTCCGGTCTCTTCCAATTTTGAATCGCTTCAATCTTTGAAGGATCCATAGAAATTTCGGATTCAGAAATAATATGCCCCAGAAATTTCACACGAGCGTGCGAAAAGTGGCATTTAGAAAACTTTGCTTTCAATTGATTGCTCCTAAGAGTTTCCAATACAATCCGAAGATGATTTTCATGCTCCTCCTCGGTTTTAGAATAAATAAGAATATCATCGATAAAGATGAGAACAAATCGATCGAGGAAGTCTTTAAAAACTCGATTCATAAGGTCGACGAAATAGGCTGAAGCATTCATCAAGCCAAATGGCATAACAAGCCATTCATAAGATCCATAACGAGTACGGAACGATGTCAAAGGAATGCTATCCTCTGCAATACGGAGCTGATGAAAACCGGTTGCTAAGTCTAACTGTGAAAAGGCTTTAGCACCACTAAGCTGATCAAATAAATCATCAATCCGAGGCAAGGGATATTTATTCTTGATGGTGAGATCGTTAAGCTTGCTGTAGTCAACGCAAAGCCTAAGTGTACCATCAGATTTCTTCACAAAAATAGCTGAAGCTCCCCATGGAGAGGAACTAGATTGAATAAATTGCTTCGCTTCCAATTCGGATAATTGTTTGCGCATCTCCTCATTTTCTTTATTAGACATACGATAAGGAGGACGAGTAATAGGTAGAGCTCCAGGGATTAGATTAATTCGGAACTCAATTGCTCGCTTAGGTGGTAATCCTAGAACGGGCTCAAATATGTCGGGAAATTCACGAACAAAGTGAATGAGAGAAATGACATCTTCCTCGTCATCGTTATCGTCATCATGAGGATTTAGAGAATACAAGGATGCTTTCGAATTGGAATCAGGATCTTTCAGAACAAGAGAAATCTGCTTAACAGATTGATGATGACGAAGGTATATAGTCCGTTCAGGACATAAGATATGGGCTTCATAAAGGTTAAGCCAATCCATTCCCAAAATCATTCCAAAACCTAAATAACGCATAACATGCAAATCGGCATGGAAAGAGTAATCACACAAAATAATTTCGACATCTTTACATAATAAACTGAGTGTTGCGGACCCACCAACCGGATTCGCAATCCTCAAAGAAGTCATCAAGCCAATAACATCCAAAGATAAAGCATCAACAAGTTCTTTTGATACAAAAGAGTGAGATGCACCCGTATCAAAAAGAACTCGAATAGGAAGATCGCGAAATATAATAATGCCATCAAGGATAGAATGAGAAATAGCTTGACCACGAGAAGTGTTAGAAGGGGCTTGGACAACATTTAGCTTGCCCTCCTTCTTGCCTTGAAGTTTGGGACACAAAGATAAAGCATGGCCCGAACTCTTGCAATAGCGGCAGAAAAGAGGCTTCGGGCACTTGTTTGCATAATGGTCCTTAGAACCACAATTGTAACATTCTCCACGACGAGTGTTAGGAGTATTTGCTACCGGTGTTGCTTGCTTTCCCTTCTTGTTGGGATTAGGCTTGAATTTAAAAGGTCTCTTCTTATTGATGTTTGGTTTGACCTCAGCATCACTATCTCTATCATCCTCTTCGAGACGAAGAGCAATATCAACAAGATGATCAAAAGAAACTTCTAATTTCATAAGCAATGGCTTTTTGAGGCTCTTGTTCAAGCCATACACAAATCTATGATTTTTCTTCAATGGGGTATTAATATATTCAACCCCATATTTTGAGAGAGATTTGAAAGAAGCGACGTAGTCGGTCATGGAAGATTCACCTTGAACAAGGTCAATGAAGCATCGAGCTAAAGATACTTTCTCAGCTTCCGGCACGAACTTCAACTCGAACCTTTCCCGGAATTGCTCCCAAGTAAGGTCTGCTTCAATAATTTCGGAGATCAGAAGCTCGTACCAGTCTACTGCTCTTTCTTGGAGCATACTAGAAGCCACTTGGACATGATGAATATCAATAAGATTCATGCGAGAAAAGATACGATCGCATGTTCGAAGCCAAGCCTGGACTTCTATAACGCTCTCGAAACCTTTGAATGGCTTTCCACCCAAATTAGTGTAGTCACTGCACAAGCATGCAAACCCAGATTTAGGGTGAGTAGGCTCAGGAATAGGTTCGACAGCTTGAGCATTTCTTACAAGATCAAGAAGTTGCCGAGCAGACATAAATACTCCATCCTGGGGAGTGGCACTAGATTGACCGGCGTTGGGATGGCCAGGTCTAACCATTTCTTTTCTTTAAGAAAGATGGAAAAGAGAAAAAGATTAATCTCAGAATGAATATCAAACAAACTTGATTGATCAAACAAGGTATCATAAAAAGAAATAGGATAGAACGGTACGAAGACTCGAATTAAATCCTATGGCACGATTCCTAAGAAAGACTTAGGACAATGATCCTTGCTAGATTATTCTACATTGTTCCGAAGTTTTGTTCTGATACCAAGCTATGACGCCCCACCTCTATGCTCACGCTAGCCAAGAACACTACTGGGTAATGCTGTCAACTAGCGCGAAGAATAAGGCTGTTGAGGAGCGACCATCCGTGTAATTGCTTTGGGCGAGCACCAATATGTCAGATAGTAAAACATGCATTTCATTTCAAAAGGAAATCCGACATATCAAATACAAACTCAAAGCTACCACACAATGGCTAAGTAGCCTTCAGAAACAAATATAGAAATAAACATAACACAAATCAGTCACAGATATTCATATCATAAAGGCAGAATAAGATATGAATATATCACATGAAAGTGTACATCAAAATAGTGGTCATATAAGATCCACTACATCACAATGAATAGATACAAGTGCGAGACAAAAGAATAATTATACATCAAGGAGTCCATATCTCAAATGTATAATAACAAAACTACTAATCTAAAGTAGTTAGCTAAAAGAATCAGATGATAATCCCTGATAAGAAGTCAAGCAGGAGCACCTGAAATATCTCGGTCTGAGCCGAGTATTATTTAAGAAGAAAATAATAAACGGATCAGTCTAGCTATAATTATCAGATAAAATGAGATAGGATAAGAGATGTGACCAAAAACATATGATAACAAAGAAATGCCATACTATGTTAAGTATACATCAAATAATAACAAAAGTCATACAATGTCTCCAATCATCTCAAAATACCAAAAAGAATATCATATTCTTTATTTTATTCACCAAACTACAAATATTGACAAACATATAAATTCCAAACGCAAAAGTTGGTGAAACATAAATTCCAGAAATCACAACGAGAAATCCAGAAATCACAAGGGGGAGGCCTATCACAAACGGGAGCATGAAAACTCCCAAACACGTGCAACATAAACGGAACGCTATTCCATGGGTCGCTAACCCATCAAATGAACCGAACATCGACGCACCCTAAAAGATACGACTCATGCACAGATTCGGTCGTGGTACATTCCCCACGCGGATAAATGAGCCGAACATCGACGCACCCTAAAAGATACGACTCATGCACAGACTCATTGAGCCGATTGCTCCACGAACGGTCCGAAGACCACGGGTCGCTACCCCGCCAAATTTGAGCCGAAGCTCCCCAAATGGGTTTTAATCCCCATACTAATAAAGAGACATCGCTTAATCGCTAGTCTAAATCTCAAAACGATCATTAATGATCGACAAGTGTAAATTACACTAAGCTAGTAAATATAAGAGTTTAGCTTCATGTCCCATAACCACTAGCTTAACTCAAATATTTACGAACAGATTGTAGACTTTCACTCGAAAATAAGTGTAAATTACACTAAGCTAGTAAATATAAGAGTTTAGCTTCATGTCCCATAACCACTAGCTTAACTCAAATATTTACGAACAGATTGTAGATTTTCACTCGAAAATTGTCACAAGAGTTTCAATCGAACAAGTCCAAAAATTAACCGACGAAGTAAACGCAAGCATTTCATACCACTTTTTTTGCTAAGCCGTTTAATTATATTTTCTCATACAATTGAGGTAAAGGTTTGTGTATACTAATAGATTGGAAAACAGTTTTGAAAACAAGCTTTATATTTAAAATAGAGTTGAAATCATCTTTGTAAAAGAGTTTGAATATTTACTACTAGTATAGAAGACCTGTAACGACCCAATATTTTGGACCATTCGCATCCATTATAAGTGTATAGGTAGACACTCATGCCGGAGTTGAATTGCTCAAAATACCGCGTTGTTAATTTTAATTTGGCAAAACTGAACATATACAGTAAATAAATAATCATAGATCACAGACAAAGAGTAATGAATGCAGCGGAAGTAAAAGAGATAGTAGTTCATGAAGCTACTATATGAATATATAAGATACATCAGAGTTTACAACAGAAGAGTAATACGATACAACATAGTTAAACCAGATACAACTGAAGAGTAACACGATACATCAGATACAAATCAGAATACATCACTGGAATCATCGAATACTGAAAGCAGAATAGATGGCTGTATCTTCAAGCAAAGCTCCAACTTCAAAGGTGAGTCTCGAATACTGGTACACTCTGTCTGACCCGAGCGTAAAGCAAAACACAAAACACTCGAGTCAGGATTAACATTCTTATATCAATAAATCCAACTCAAGTGAAATAGCAATTGAAATACAAGTAACTCAAAGGATGTTTGGAATAACCATCCTTTAAGGATCAGTTAAACTATCTACTAGGTAGTAGTGTACGATAAGTAGATAATGTCTATCAGTAATATAAAGATATCAAAATAGTGTTAAGTCATGGTCCATTCCACCCTTAACACATTTTTATTCCCAAGAGCATATACAAGACCGTAGTTTCCCCAAAACCGGAAGTCACCAGAGGGTAATCCATATACTAAAGGTACAAAACAAATCGTAGTGGTCACGTATAGGGATACAAGTATGACAAGGCACATGAGGCAATATCCAAGGTAGTGAAACTACCGTTCGCCTGATCCGGAATGGTGAGAACGCATCGCCGCAGCGACCGCAACACCGCGAAACAACACTCCCAAAATCAAGGGTTCACCAATCGACAACAATTAATGAGTAGTTCGAAGAAGTGTGTTCGCTTGAGGTAGCTGACCTCCATTGGCCCGGCACGACTCCTGTTTTAGTCATTTCCAATTTGACACAAGTGTCAAGGCTATCCATTATCGTTCACTTTCTTCAGTCATCACGAACATCATTCCAACCACTTCATTCTGGATCATCACTCCGCGTATAGTTATTAAAGTGGTTTCGGTTTAGATAGAGAGTATGTCCATAACCGATTTCGGTCTCTTTAATAACTTCAGTAATTATTACACCGATTGGTCATTTAATATATTTCAAAACCAAATCAATTTCAATTCAATTAGAATTTGTAAATCAACATTTCATTTCTCTTACTAAAACAATTTCCAAAATTTACGTTTCAAAACTTCCAAATTACCATTTCAAAATCTTATAATCCAATTTCAATTTCTATTTAAAACAATTCAAATATTGATTCAAGTTCGTATATAAGTTTCATTCCGAAATCATTTAAATTAATTTAATTTAACATTTAAATCAATTTAAATTCATTTATCGATTTCATTCAATATTCATTAAGTAAATTTGCCATTTAAAACAATTTCTATTAAATTTCCAATTCATTAAATCCATTATTTAAATTCAACTTCCTTATATCAAAACTTACAAATTGAATTAAATTAAATTCATCAAATCAAATTCTTTACATTTCAAGTCTTATATTTATTCCAATAAATCACATTTTATTTCTTGTTAAAGAAATTCAATTTCACTTATTTACTTACTTAAATAATTTTCCAAAACTTAATTAATAAAGAAACTCAATTTCAATTATTTACGAAGTAAAATTCACTTATTCAAAAGTTCAATTTTACTTATTAAAGAATTCAATTCAATTTAATCATTAAATAATTAAATCTTATTTAATTAATAAATAATTCAAAACTTAATTATTTAAATAATTCCAAAGTTTAATAATTTCAAACTTACTTATTAAATCATTTCAAACTTAATTCAATCATTTCTCAACTTTAACAACGTTCTTTCATCAATTACATTTGTTAATATTTTGTTTCAGATTATTAAACATTAACATTTTCCTTTCATTAAAAATTAAAATTTCAACTTCATTTCAAAACCATATTATTTATTCAAATAAAATCTTCATTTTATTTTAAATCAAATTATTGACCAATCGGGTTTTATTTAATTTCCTATCCTAGGTCAAAGTTCAATTTGGGTATTTATCATTTCAACCCGATTCCAATTCAATTCAAAAATCAAATCATAACAAAGGGAACTTGCAGTGTGATAACTGGGATGGTGTCAAAGTAAATAAACAAGTAATAACAAAAATCAATATCAATCCAATAATCAATTCAAATAATCCCGAAATAACCGTATCAATTCACATTGTTGTTTGTGCAAATTAATATAATTATTTCTAGAATCTACACTATCATTTCATGCAGATTAAAGATTATTACACTAATTATTCATACGGTTCTTCACTTGTCATTCAATTACAATTTTATACTATAACAATTAATCCAATATACATCGATGGTTCAAAGTGTAATTATTACTATTCTACATGTCAATTAATTTAACAATTAAAAGGGGTCATATTCAACTAATCAAATTTAACATATAAATCAGTTTTAAAATTTTTAACTATCCTATATCAATTTCAATTTTGCATACTATTAATCACTTGACATTAACAAATTAACGTCCAATATAAACATCAAACAATCAATCATTTATCAACTAAACTGGATTATCATTGTATAAATAGCAGATAATGGTGTCAGATGTCACAGGTGAACTGATACAGGTAATAGCATATATAACAGTGTGATTAACTAACAACAGCATATTTCAATTGTCGTTTCAATTGAAATCAAATTTAATAAATAAAAGAACGTTAATCGTGAGTGAGTGCTCACCTTTCGAGGCTAAAGAATATAGAATATGACATAGAATTGAGTTGCAAACCCAAGCACGAATTCCCGAGCAAAGCAAGATTGGTGCGAATTTGACGGACAACTGATAGATAGGAAATAAATGAAATCAAATCAGAAGTGGATCGATGCGGATAAAATCAAAATAAAAGTATACTGTGTTACTATTTTTCTTAAACCAATATTCAAGTTAAATTTCGTATTATATTTCAAATCATAATACATATCCAACTCACTTTATATTATATTTAGAAGTCTAAAAGAAACAAAATATCTGTATACCTATATTATTAAAATGTATATACATTACATATAAATCAACAAATTAACATAGGTAGACTATACTACAATTATAAAAGTCACGTAAAATGCGTTGTTATAATATACTAACAAACCCTACAACTAAATGTAAACTGTTTAAAACAAAATATGTAAACTGTTATAAATTTATACAAACTCACAGACTAATATACATCCTTTATATGCTAGAATACTTTAACATATTATAATTATATTGTTTATCATACCCTTTAAGCATATATACTAGACACGCAATGTTTAAGCATATACACATTGTAGTAACTAACAGATAGAAACTAGAATATACCTAATGAACTAACAGACTACACTCTTAGATAATAAATACATATAGCGTTCATATATAATATGGTAAGTATAGTTAAACATATTGTTTGTATAGTTTCGTATGAATGTAGATATTCATATAACCATTATATACTGCAACATGGTTTATAAAATTATATAAACAAATATAACTAATAGATCATATACATGTATACTTTAAAAGTTGCATATATTATGTATTTAATAACATAGCACGATACTATATAATTTGATCACCACTAGCAGCTTAAAATTTTGAATACTTTTCTTTCAATTTTCTGAAATATCAACAAATTATTTCTCATGATTTCTGCGAAATATCTAACTCCAAAAATAGTATCAAACGGTCAACTTAAAGCCCAAAAAAAATAGTAGAATAAAATCAACATATAATTTGGTGTTATTTCAAAAATTGGTGTCTTTCAAAATCTGGTGCTGGTTTCAATCTAACTTGAAATAGAAAATAAAAAGGGAAACAAAATAAACAAAATCAACAAAAAGTGATACAAATAAAATGTAAAACATGTTCAAACTTGAGACTGACAATAAGAGATGCAGAATTAGATGTTTGTTCATAATGCATTAATAGATGTTTGCTTGATAACACGTAAACACTGAGTATGCAATATCTCTTCTTTGTTCAATGTGCTTTTCTGCTATAGAAAGAGTCAAAATTACCACTACATGTAGATTTAGTTCTCAACATGCTTACGACAGTGGTGGTGGTCTAGAACGCGTCTACATGAGTGCAAGTTTGAGTTTGAAATCTGTAAATATAGAATAAAATGCTTGCCTTTTGTAACAGATATAATACATATATTTGTAAAATACTGCAAATAGAAAAAAAATATGAACAAAATGCATGCACTCACGTGGAGGGAAGGGAAAGGCTGGGCATGCTTTGGCTAGGCTTCAGATGATAGAACGGTGAAGCAAGGGGAGGGTAGAGGTGGAAAACGCGGACAGCTGGAGAAAAATCAGGTGGTTGGTGAGAGAAGGAGGTGGAACGATGGCTGCGCTTAGGCGGAGTGTGGACTAAGGCCGAGAGGGGAGAGGAGCGAAGCTCGGTTGTGCACAAGGTCAGGGCGAGGGAAGTTGCAATAGTGGTAGCTCGGGTTGATGGGGAAGGACTCGCAATGCGGAAGAACAAGAGCTGCTATTAAAGGATGGGGAAAGAAGATGTAAATTGTGCTCAATATTATAATACTTTTGCTTTGAAAAAAATGAAACTGTCATCAAACAGAGAGAATAGAAAATGAACTAGTTGTATGAATTGTAACCGAGGAATAGTGAGAGACAGCTATTAAATCTCGGAATTATAAAAGTCTTTTGGCTATTTGTTTCAATAGATGGATAGCTGAGAAGACACAGAAAATGAAGAGTTGAAATTTCGTAACCGATACAGATATTTGTTTCGCGGTTTCGCCGCGAACCGGACACCGAAACACAGAAGGGAAATATACCGCAGAGATCAGCACGACGAGACAATCAAAACGGTATACAGATATCAGTGGTACGATTAAATTATAAAATTCGAATTTTCTACTAGTGGAAAATGCAAGAAAAACGTAGGAAAATAAGATCGACGGAGCCAAAGATGTCCGAATTTGGAAAAAACGACAAACTAACATCTTGCTCAGAAGATGGTTTAGAATTTTTCTATGTAAAAATATTTAGGTTTCGGAAACATTTTATTTTCATTGCTTTTTAACTGATTAAATTGAAGTGAATTTTACGCGCGAAATAAACTTTCATATTTTCGGACGAAAATTTACCAGTTGCTATGTTTAACTAGACGTATTCCAAATATCAAATTTTATTTCAAAATTTTATCGTTTAAAATTTCACAAAATTTCAACTAATTACATTATTAAAACAGTTGAAATTTACAGGTCGTTACAAGACCTTTATATTTTAAAGTGACAAATCACAAAAATGATTGTAGAAACAATCAATCACCAAAATCCACGTTCGAAGACGTGAATCAAATCCAAAGAAATCGATACCAATTCCATTAAAATGGACATTCTCAAAATTCCCGAAAAAAAAGTGATCAAAGTCAATAATAAATGATAACAATAAATCGGATAATCATGAATCGATAAAAGTTGGAATCTCTAGTTAAATAGGCAAAATAGGCAAAATGAAGCAGGTCAGTCGACTGACTGCAGAGGGTCAGTCGACTGAACCAGAAACCAGAATGTTTCATTTCCTGCAGTCAGTCGACTGACTGCAGAGGGTCAGTCGACCTACTGCAGAAAACGAAAACTTCTGTTCTCTGCAGACAGACCCAGGTTGGCCTGATTTCTATAGCCAGTCGATTGACTGCAGAGAGTCAGTCGACTGACTGGCATTGAAGATGTTTTTCAGCTTATTCAAATGAAGCGCAAACTCTTCCAATTCACGATCGGACGAGCAATGGACTTAAGGGGTTTTTGCCAATCGAAAATCCAACCCTATAGGCTTTCCGATTCACCACCAAAAGCATGATCAAACATCAAAGCTAAGATTTTTAGAGTTTTAGACTTCAAACACCAAAAATTGAAATGTTCACCAAATCAATCCAAACCAAAATCAAATGAACATGTAAAAATGTTAGGAATACATACCTAACAATCAAAGATAGTTATAGACAAAGATGTGAGATAAAAATCTCACCTTTAATCCCAAAAACAATGAATGAGAAGTTTGAAAGCAAAGGAAGATCAACCAATCAACCACTTCAACTCTAGAAGCTTGAATCTAAGCTCAAAAGAAGAACATTTCCTAAGTTAGGTTTAGGAAATTTCTGAAATCAAAGAGAGAATGAGTTGGAGAAGAAGAAGGAGATACTTACCAAAGCTTTGCCTTGATTTTGGAGCAAGAATTGAAGCTTGCAAAAGGAATCTAGGGCTTGGAATTTCTAATTCCACTTCTCTTCCCCCATTTTCTGTTTAGCTTGAGAAATATAATTGAAATGAGGATGAGTGGATGAAGAGAAGGACTGAGTTAGGTTATAGAATGAGTTGGGTGAAACCCAAACCCAAAAGCCCAAGTGAAAATAGCAAAATTTAACTTTCTCCAAACATATCGAAGCATATACTCAAAAAAGTCACAAACACCATTCTGGACTCAATGGAAGTGGTCTCGGGTCCCAATTCGACTATTTGCAAAAAGTAGCTTTTCGGACTTTAATCCGATTAACGATTCTATATTTAAATAAAATATTTAAATATTCAATCGTAAAATATGCGGGTTGCTACAATAACAGTTCTAAGGTTGACAAAGTTTATGTTGCTCATTCCTCGAAAGATTCAGATAAGTTTTTTAAGGATTCTGATGGTGCCTCTGTTTTCTCTTCTTCTTTTATATCCTTGAATGTTGATCCTTGCTCAAATAATATGATCGATGAGGTTCTTTCTTCTTCTTCTATTAGATGTCGTGAACTGTTAAGTGAATGTGTTATTGGTAAGGAGATTTCCAATGTTGCTTTATCTGATAGTCTGGTTGTGAGAGATGTCAGATTAAGGAATCCAAATGTTTTAATGGTTAGGCTTAAAGCAAATGATCTTAATATAGGAATTAAGGTGGTATTGGGGGATCTTTTCAACTCGGTTGGCTTTAAGTTGGATGCGCAGATTGCTGGATTAAATTTGAACTATGTGAATGTTTCAAAAATAAATTCTATTGAATATATATCTTATAATTGGAAAGTTGATGAAATGGTGGATACATATGTGAATTCCTGTGATAAGAGAGATGATGCAAAGACGCTACATATCAGTGCGTGCATGAAGTCTGATTCCTGTGTGTTGCTTAATGAAGCTTCTTCGGTTAGATGTGAAATGTCAAGATCAGAGAGGGGTGACGATCAATTGTTCGGTGAAGGAATATGTTTAACTGAGATGTTTGTTGATGAATCTCAATATGCACATAAATATAGTGTGCACAATCTGGTATTTCACTGTGTGCAGCAAAAGGAGATGTAATGTCTATTGTTGTTGTTTCTTATGGTAATGATTGTGTTGAAGATTGTTTTATAGGTTCAGTTAATGAGGTGAGCCGATCAGAGGTGATGGATTCTTTAAATAAGTATGTTATTGATGATACACAACATGATACGATTGGATCGGTGGGCAACGTTATTAATGGTAATGTGAGCGAAGATTTGGAGTATACTATGTTGCGGCGTCCTTTTTCCTTAACAAATGTCCAATATAGTGATATCGACAACAAATCTACATCTTGTTCTACATTATCGAGGAGAGGTAGGGGTAGGAAGTATGTGGCTGTAAGTGGATCTGTACGACGTAGTGCTTGGATCCGTAGTAGTCAATCTCAGTCTATGGGCGAGTTACCTGATTCGAGTGCCACGAGTGGTGCTACGAATTCTGGCTCAGGTATGATTTCCGATTTAGGTAGTACGTATTCTTCATATGCTTTAGGTAGTTTGTCTTCTTCTGAGTTTTTTAGTTAGCTAGAGATACCGCTTTTGTTTTTTCTAATGTTGAGGTAGATTTAGCGTATATTAGAAGTAGGGAATTTGATATGGCTAGTTCTGTTGGTTTATGAGGATTATTAGTTGGAATATCAGAGGTTTGCATGATCTAAATAAGTGTGATAAAATAAGAGTTTTTTAAAGACTATTCTATTGACATTGCACTTTTACAACAAACTAAAATCGAATGTCCTGATATTCGTTTTTATAGAAGATTAGGTGGTTATCATTTTAGGAAATGTGCTTACTTACCTTCTGTTGGCGCTTCTGGGGGTTTGCTTATTGGGTGGCAGGATAATTCATTTAAATTGCTCCAATGTATTACCAAGCAACACGTTCTGCATATTATTCTCATTAACCTTAGTGATAATTCTATTTTAAATATTTCTAATGTTTATGGGCCAAACTCAAAAATTGGTCGTCGGATTCTATGGAATGAATGTCTAGAATCTAGATCTTTAGCTCCTGGTTCTTGGATTTTGGGGGGTGATTTCAATGTTACACGTTTTCTAGGAGAGCGTTCACTGCGGCAAGGTGATTTCTCTACTATGGAGAAATTCGACCAATTTGTATTAATTCTAATTTGATTGAAATTCCTCTTTCTAATAGAGAATTTACTTGGAGTAATACTAGGGAGTCCCTATCTATGGCTCTTCTTGATAGGTTTTTCATTAGTGATGAAATAGAGGATTGATTTCCTATTTGTAGAGTTTTTGGTTTGCCTTACACTTATTTTGATCATTGTCCTACTAGTCTTACGTGTAATCATCATAGAGTTATTAATAGATCTTTTAAATTCGAAAAATGTGGTTATTAGAATCCAATTTTTCGAATTTAATTAAAAATAAATGGATTTCAATGATCTTTTATAATATTAGAAATATAGATAATTCTGCTAAAACATTTGTTTTAAAACTTAGGGGTCTTCGGAACTTTCTTAAAAATTGGAGTAAGAATGTTTTTGGTAGTATTAAAATTAAAAAAGAAAACATTCTTTCTGAAATGCTTAAATTAAACAAGATAGAAGAAACTAGACAACTAAATCTTGGTGAGCGTAATGTTCTTGCTAATCTAAAAGAAGAGTTAATTCAATTTTAGAAAAAGAGGAGGTTGTGTGGAAACAGATATCTGGAACTCAATGGATTAATGAAGGTGAAAATAATACCAAATTTTTTCATAATATGGATAATGGTAGAAAACGTAGTAGTACGATTAATTCTATTTTTGTGAATAACGAGGAATTGGTCGATCAAAGAGATCTTAATAAGGCTTTTACCGACTATTATAGAGATATTTTCGGTAATAAAAATAAGCATAGAATTAACACTAGATGGAATGATCTTTATCCTTCTGATTCTAGAATTCACCTTTCTGAGATTTGATAATCCTTTTTCTGAAGAGGAAATTTTGAAAGTTATTAATGACATGCCTGGTGATAAATTCTCGGGTCCTGATGGGTTCCCTATTTTCTTTTACAAAATTGTTTGGGATGTTTTAAAATTCGATTTAATTAGCTTGTTTAGTGAATTCTATAACGGAAAATTGCAATTAGGAAGATCTAATTTTGCAAATGTTATTTTATTGCACAAAAAATCGGTGCTAATAATTTAAAAGATTTTAGACCTATTTCCTTAATTAATTGTTTCGTTAAAATTATTTCAAAAGTTTTAGATAATAGACTTAGTAAAAGCATGAATGATCTAATTGACTGTTCACAAACTGCTTTCATTAAGGGGAGAAATATCGTTAATGGTGTGGCTGTTGTTCAAGAATACATTAATCACTACTGTAAGAATAATATTACTTGTGCGATTTTAAAACTGGACTTTGTGAAAGCTTTTGATTCGGTGTATTGGGATTTTCTAGTTGATATATTTCATGCTAGAGGTTTCAATCATAGATGGATTAGCTGGATCATGACTTTACTTAAAACTGGAAATTCTAGTATAATGGTTAATGGTATTTTAGGTAATAAAATTCAATCTAAACGAGGTTTACGGCAAGGTGATCCTTTATCACCTCTTTTGTTTAACTTAGCCGCAGATGTTTTCTCTAAGATAATTAAAAAAGCAGTTGATAATGGAACTTTGGGGAGTGTTGATAGTAAAATCTCGCAAAATGGTTGTGAGGAATGAGGAATATGGATCTTAAGGCTAGAATGAACACTAGAGGAGGGGTGAATAGTGTTTATAAGAAATTACTAAATCTTTTTGAGTTATTGTTGATTTGTACACAAATGTATGCAATATTCAGACACAGATATAATCACAGATGCAGAAATAAAGTAAATGCAGTAAAGAAAAGAACACACCGGATTTTATACTAGTTCGGAGTTACCCTACATCCAGTCCTGCACAACTAAGTACAGATTTCCTTTCAAAAGAAATTCAACAATTACAACCCTCGATTTCAAGGCCACGAGGTACACCCGCCAGAATCACAATCCTCTGGGTAGAGATACTTGATTTCCGGGCAACAAGTTCAACCAATTGATTACTCAAGGCTACAATCACACCTTTTCTCACTTGATTGATTTCCATGGCTACAATCACACCTTTTACTCTATTGATTACAAAGAAAGCCTATAACTCTGAATAGCACTGGGATCTTGTTGAGATAGTGATATAGAATCAAACCAAAGATGATCTAGTTAGATTCAATGTTGATTTCAGCAGAGTGATGATAGAATTTTGAATAAGAAAATGTGGAAGAAGAAGAGAAGTGAAAACCAGAAAATCTAATATAAAATTCGTTGAAACCAACCCCTATTTATAGAAGAACAACAGCTATGTCCATCGTGAAAGGTTATGGCGAATATACACTTCTTTTGAAATTCAAATTTTTGAATCTAAATGTCACTATGTCGACATGGGGTACTAGGGCATGTCGACATCCCAAAGCATTTTTTAAAGATTTGATTTTCTTTGAAAATAACCTTTATCTTATATTAAAAACTATTTAAACTTTATAAATATACCTGACTATAGATAAAATACATAGATAAATATAGAGAATAATATATATATAATTTTACTATAATTTTATATTTAAAAGTATAAATATATTATAATTAAAGATAGTTTAAAACACACGAAGTTTAAAACAAGAGTTTATTAAAAACAAAAACAAAGAATATTTTAAGGCTAAAACATCTTTTTGAAAATCATTTGAAAAGATAATTTTTAAGGCTAAAACATTTTGAAAAGCAGTTTTGAAAAATCATTCTGAAGTAGTTTTGAAAATCATTTTGAAGTAGTTTTGCAAGCTTCTTCCTGCAGAATATCTCATCACATCAGGACTCGAGAACTTGTACAAAACCAGGATGTTCGTGGGTTTTTAAGCCACTTGTCGTAGGTTTGTAAGCTACTTGTCGTGGGTTTGTAAGCCACTAAAAAGGTAGAAATGGGTTCCATCCCAAAAGAAAAATGGAGTGAAGATTTCAGTGCTATTATGAAGTTTTAACATAATTCTAGACTCAATACTTATCTTGAAATCTTGAACTCTTGATAATCTTGATACTCATGAGTCTTCAATCTGGATATCTTGAATCTCTATACTGTACAGTCTTCATTCTTTGTACCTGCATGGTTAAATCCTGCATATACATATATATCTAAACTATAATGTTAGTATTTATATTTTACAATCTTATTCTAAGGTTGTTGTCATCAAAACCATCATCTCAAGGACTAACAATCTCCCCCTTTTTGATGATGACAACTTTTGTTTATAAAATATTACTTCTATCCTAATAACTCCCCCTAAATCTAATAACTCCCCCTTAATCTATGCCTAACTACCATATTTTATATTTTTCCCCTTTTGTCATCAACAAAAACAAACTCTAAACTTTATAACTCCCCCTCATTCTTGTACTCAAGTACCTGCATTAATAAACTACATAATAGAGTATATTAAGAAATAACTATACTTATAGACATGATATTCAATCAACGATTATAAATATATCAATGTATTTTTATACATTCATCAATCCACACCAAGTGTCAATCAAATCAATCAAAATAAACAATTTCAATCAAAGCAATCAATTCAAACAAAGTAATCAAATTAAATAAAGCTATCAAATTAAACGTTACGAGGAACTTCCACCCATCCTTCTTCTCCGAAAATAGGGTCTGCTTTGATGGCATCCCAATTTTTATTGTCATTTGTGAGAGAGACAGGAGGATGTGCTTCGTTATCATCCTTGTGCAGGGAAGAAATCATCCATCGAATTGCCTCGAAATGCCTTTCTTGCTCCTTGATCATCTGCATTTGACTCAATTCTAAGTGTCGCTGGTTACGAAGAATGAACGAGAGAATATTCTTGAATGAATTAAGAGTTTCTTCAAGATTCTCGGATAAGTAATGAATTGGATTAGCCATTTTTGATTTTGAGAGAAGAATGAGAGATAGAATAGATAAGAAATAATATTCAGTAATGAATTCAGGAAGAAATGGGTATATATAGGTGCAGAAATTCGTTTGAAATGAATAGACATATGGCAGTTATTCAAATTTCAAATTCAAAATGAAGTGTCATTTCTGACCAGTACATGTCGACATGGTCATAGAGGGTATGTCGACATGAGGCAGTGAAATTTGATTTTGATTTTGTGAATAATTGTGTATATATATATTTATATAATATACTAACATTTATTCAAGAGATAAGATAAGCTAGATAAAAGAATAGAAATTCAATTTCATTGCATAGAAGAGTGATACAATGATTAATCATAAACAACTACATAAACACTCAAATTAAAACAAACTTAAACTAATTCAACATGATATGAAAATATAGAACTAGTTAGAGGATGATGAAGATGAAGATAATCCAAGTTTCTTGCTGACTTTGGAGAAAAACTTGTTCATCTTGGATGATATTTTGTCCAACTTCTTACTAACGGGCCTTTTAAGAACCCGTTGATTCTCAACAATAATCTTTTGGTTTTTAAGAAGGGTTTTGTTGGTAGGATTGGAAGGATAATCAATACTTTCTAGGGATGTCTCACCTTCTTCTTCTTCTTCTATTTCCATTTCATCCCTTTCTTCTTCTTCTTCCTCTTCCTCCTCTTCCATTTCGTCATGAGCCAAACGCTCTTCCTTTTCGGCAAAGAGTCTCATAAGGTTGAAAAACATATGGGATTTTCATGAGAGAAATGTTTGAGATATTAAAAAAATTTCTTGAAATAAATTCTTCTCCTTTGAAATTTACTCCAAAATAGTTGAAAATCCGAGTAAGGTAAATTCCATGATATAAAGTGTTTTCTCCCATTTCAAAATTTTTACGACGAAGTTCATCCAAAATAACTTGCGCCCAATTGATATCATAATTTTCAAAAATAGCAAAAAGTGCTTTGCACACTTTTGAAGTAGGATTGTTAAAATTTCCCGATCTTGGGGTCAAAGTATGTTGTAAAAGAAGATTGACAATTCTTGCTTTAGGACGAAAGTTTCGGTTTTTAAATTCAAAGTTTTCATCTCCTTCAAAAATATAATGAAATGTCTCACGATCATGGAAAACTAGAAAGATCCATTCCCGTGCTTTTGCAATTGAGAATGGTACCCAAAAGATCACAATTCAAAACAATTTTAGTGCCTTTGACACTATTCCAAATTTCATTATCATTTTCCTTCATAAAATTCTTGATTGAGATTTGCATAGAAAATTTTAACATGATTTGGGTAACAAACAAAATCATTTTGAGAAGAATCAATAAGACTAAGAATTTGATTGTTTGCAAAAAGAGTATCAATTTCATAAGAAGCAAAATCTTGAAAAATAGCAAATTTTCCGATATGGACTTTTCCATAATTAGCATAATTGATGTATGCTTTTATGGCCTCAGGATTATTGAGAAGTTGCTCTTTCAAGTTTCTGGAAAGTCTCATGGTGAAGGAAGGGGTTGCTTGAAGAAGCCATTAAAGTAGAGAGTAGAGAGCTTGAAGTTTTGAAGAGAGAGTTTGAATTTGAAAATGAAAGTGAAAAGTTATGATAAAATATAGTGAATAAATAGATTTTTGAAAGACATGTTCTCTGGTCAAAAGATGCCTTCTCAAAGTATTGAATGAAGTGAAAAGGTGGAGGGAAATTCAAGCATTTGAATTCAAATTTTGAATTTCAAAAATTTGTACCTATGTCGACATCAGGGTAGGGACCATGTCGACATATGCCTGTGAATTTCTATGATTTATTTTTCCTAAGTATTCTAATATATATATACTTATTATTTTAATGTCTATATATATATATATATATCTGGAATATTATTAGAATTATAGTATATTCCAGAAAATATTATTATATTATTAAAAAAATAATAATAAAATTATAATAATAATAAAATAATAAAAAATAAATTTAAAATTCAATCAACACACCAATTCAAAATCAATCAATCAAGCAATCAATCATCTAATTCTAAGCATGCAATTTCAATCAATTGTATTGTAAATGTGTACCTTTTTCTGAGTCCGTTTTCTTGAATTCGTTGAAGTCTTGAACTGCCGTGAAACACAAATTTGAATTATCTGTCTTCTGATCATCATCACTTGAGGACGAGTCTGAGTCATCTAGAGTAGCAGTAAATGCACGCTTCCGTTTCTTTACTGAATCATTGTTTATAGGAGGATTCTGCCTATCTGGATACGGACAGTCTCTTTTCATATGGCCTGGTTCATCACAGTTGAAACATTTGACATTGTTTGGCACCGCATTCTGATTTCCAGAATTCTTATAGTTGTTTCTCTTGAGATTATTCATCTTTCTGTATTTCAGGAATTTCCAAAAATTCCTGGTCATAAATGCTATCTCTTCATCATTATCACTGTTTGAGTCTGATCCGTCGGTTAATGCATTGAATGCCATTGATTTCTTTTCAGATGCTTTGCTTTCTCTTCTCCCGATCATTTGGACTTCAAACGACATTAGATTTCCTATCAATTCTTCTATCTTTAAGGTACTGATGTCATTTGCCTCTTCAATTGCAAGTGTCTTTTGATCCCATTTTGGAGTGAGAGAATGTAAAAAAATTCTGACTTGATCTTCATTCGAAAATTCCTTTCCCAAGGATATTAAAGAATGCACAATATCCTGAAATCGACTATACATATCGGAAATAGACTCATTAGTATTCATTTTAAATAACTGAAACTGATTTGTGAGCATGGAAATTTTGGTCTGTTTAACTTTGCTTGTTCCTTCGTGAGTCACTTGCAAAGTTTTCCAGATTTCATATGCAGACTTACAAACTGACACTCTATTAAACTCATTCCAATCAAGTGAACAAAACAGAATATTCATTGCTTTAGAATTATTTTGTGCAACAGCCTTTTGCTCATTGGTCCACTGTGCAAAGTTAGTTGTGGGTTCAGAATATTCATTCTGTGTGATATTCCAAGTGTCTAATCCTACAGATTGTAAATATATTGTCATCCTACATGCCCAATATGCATAGTTACTGCCATTAAAAAGTGGTGGTCTGACAGTAGACTGACCTTCTACAAATGAACTAGTGTTAGGGATACTAGTGTTAGTAACAGTACCAGTGTTGATAGCCATTTTGAAAACTTTTCAAAATTCAGATTATGAAACTTTTGAAAACCTTGCTCTAATACCAAATGTGAGGAATGCAGAATATGGATCTTAAGGCTAGAATGAACACTAGAGGGGGGTGAATAGTGTTTATAAGAAATTACTAAATCTTTTTGAGTTATTGTTGATTTGTACACAAATGTATGCAATATTCAGACACAGATATAATCATAGATGCAGAAATAAAGTAAATGCAGTAAAGGAAATAACACACCAGATTTTATACTAGTTCGGAGTTACCCTACATCCAGTCCCACACAACTAAGTACGGATTTCCTTTCAAAAGCAATTCAACAATTACAACCCTCGATTTCAAGACCACGAGGTACACCCTCCAGAATCGCAATCCTCTGGTAGAGATACTTGATTTCCGGGCAACAAGTTCACCCAATTGATTTCTCAAGGCAACAATCACACCTTTTCTCACTTGATTGATTTCCAAGGATACAATCATACCTTTTACTCTATTGATTACAAAGAAAGCCTATAACTCTGAATAGCACTGGGATCTTGTTGAGATAGTGATAGAGAATCAAACCAGAGATGATCTAGTTAGATTCAATGTTGATTTCGGTAGAGTGATGATAGAATTTGAATAAGAAAATGTGGAAGAAGAGAGAAGTGAAAAACCAAAAAATCTAATATAAAATTCATTGAAACCAACCCCTATTTATAGAAGAACAACAGCCATGTCCATTCGTGAAAGGTTATGGCGAATAGACACTTCTTTTGAAATTCAAATTTTTGAATCTAACTGTCACTATGTCGACATGGGGTACTAGGGCATGTTGACATCCCAAAGCATTTTTTGAAGATTTGATTTTCTTTGAAAATAACCTTTATCTTATATTAAAAACTATTTAAACTTTATAAATATACTTGACTATAGATAAAATACATAGATAAATATAGAGAATAATATATATATATATATATAATTTTACTATAATTTTATATTTAAAAGTATAAATATATTATAATTAAAGATAGTTTAAAACACACGAAGTTTAAAACAAGAGTTTATTAAAAACAAAAACAAAGAATATTTTAAGGCTAAAACATCTTTTTGAAAATCATTTGAAAAGATAATTTTTAAGGCTAAAACATTTTGAAAAGCAGTTTTGAAAAATCATTCTGAAGTAGTTTTGAAAATCATTTTGAAGTAGTTTTGCAAGCTTCTTCCTGCAGAATATCTCATCACATCAGGACTCGAGAACTTGTACAAAACCAGGATGTTCGTGGGTTTTTAAGCCACTTGTCGTAGGTTTGTAAGCTACTTGTCGTGGGTTTGTAAGCCACTAAAAAGGTAGAAATGGGTTCCATCCCAAAAGAAAAATGGAGTGAAGATTTCAGTGCTATTATGAAGTTTTAACATAATTCTAGACTCAATACTTATCTTGAAATCTTGAACTCTTGATAATCTTGATACTCATGAGTCTTCAATCTGGATATCTTGAATCTCTATACTGTACAGTCTTCATTCTTTGTACCTGCATGGTTAAATCCTGCATATACATATATATCTAAACTATAATGTTAGTATTTATATTTTATAATATTTATTCTAAGGTTGTTGTCATCAAAACCATCATCTCAAGGACTAACAATGGTCTATCAGTCCTTCAATTTGTGGATGATACATTGCTATTTACCTCTCATTTGCCTAATCATGTTATTACCCTAAAATTTATTTTATATAGTTTTGAAATTCTATCAGGTTTAAAAATAAATTTTGATAAAAGTTCGGTTTTAGTTTTAAATGATTTTGAAAAGGTTGAAAATTTAGTCGCTAATACGCTTAATTGTCTATGAATTTTCCATTTGATGATCTTGGTTTTTTTATTAGACCAACTAAACTTAAACATGATGATTGGTTTAATATAATTGATCAAATTAAAAATAGGATTTCTAATTAGAACGGGAGATTTTTATCGAAAGCTGGTAGATTAGTTCTTATAAACTCTGTTTTATCAGCTCCCCTAATCCATTGGATGTCTATGCATCTTTTACCAGAATGGGTGATTAACAAAATTGATAAAATAAGAAGGGCATTCTTATGGAGTGGGGAAAACTCTAACAGTAGTATTAAATGTTTAATATTGGGAAACTGTTTGTAAATCCAAAAAGGAAGGTGGTTTAGGAGTCATTAACTTGCGTAACATGAATATGTCTTTGTTAGGTAAATGGTTATGGAAATTTAAGGATATTAATGATAATCCTATTTGGAAAGAAATAATTTCAAAATATTACTATAATGGTAGTAATAATTTACATCAAATTACTCATATAGTTATATGTAACTGTCTAATTTTTGGAAATCAATTTTAAAATGTCATGAGATTGTTAACCTAGGTACTAATACAATAGTTCATTCAGGAAATTGTACTTCTTTTTGGCATGACCGTTGGATTTCTATTATCCCTCTTAGGATAGAATTTAAAGAGCTTTAGGAAATTTGTAACTTTAAGAATGCTTTAATTATAGATGTTTTTATCCCGAAAATGACACCCTTGGAATTTTAGTTTTAATAGAATTTTAGTAGGTACTACTCTTAGGCAACTTTCTTTGCTTTATGCTAGATTGAATCTATATAATATTGATAATGAAAATGATAATATTAGTTGGGAATGGGATAAGAGTAAGAAATATACTTCTAATTATTTTTATAGATTTTTTATCTTCTCGGGTGTAACTAATAACTCTTTTAAATTTATTTGGAAAATAAATGCTCCTCCTAAATCTAAAATACATACGTGGTTAATCATGCATGGAAAACTAAATACTAGAATTTTTAAAAAGAAAAAATATGCAAATTGATAATAAATGTTATTTTTGTAATCTGCATTTTGAAGATATTAAACATGTATACTATGATTATGCGTGGATACTTACTACATTCTGAATAATACTCTCAAAATCTTTAACTTTAGTCTTACAACTAAAATTTATGATTGTGATTATTATTGGAATAATTTTAGATTTAAGTTTCAAATGGTTTTTCACTTGACACTTTATTCATTATAATTTGTTGGTATATTTGGTTTGAGAGAAATCAAAGAAATTTTAATAATAATAATAGTCATTTTAATAAATTGATTATTATAATTTCTTCATTTTGTTTTAATTGGATCTCAAATCCTAAATATAAATTAGCTAAAAATAATCATTTTAAATAATAACTTAATAAGGTTAGTAATAATATTAAGCTATTTAAACAAAAAAACAATATTTTTGACATTAATAATTGTAGCATTAACATTTTTTCAAACTTAAATGATGATTTCACTATTTATCATAATATCCTTTTGATCAAAGGACCATAAGGATAAGTTTTAACTTTTTTAGTTTTAGTTTGTTTTTGTTTTTGTTTATAGATCTCTAACTTCTTTTGATCATGGATTCTTTTTAGTCTTCTTTCTATTTTTATTATATTTAGTCCTATTATCTTAGCTTTTGTATATTGACTTATATTTCATTAATACATATATATGTATATAAATTTCATTTATATACATATATGTGTATTATTCTTATAATTTCTTTAGTTCCTTTCAGATATAGGTTTGGGCCAGAAATGGTGTTAGATTCTTTTTGAAGGTTCACAGGATTGTTGATGGAAGGATTGCTGTTTGTAGTGAGGAGTTCCTCTCAGTTCTTCTACATTTTCATTGTGGCGTTCTACTTTCTGGATGATTCACTTTTTAGAGAGGCGCTCCCCCAGTTCTACCGAGTCTCCAGAGCGGCGCTTTTCATTCCAGATCATTCGTATTCCATTCCTTCCGAGGCTGCAGCGTGGCGTTTCCTTTTAAGATGGAGCTTGCTTCTAGTATCATTGGCTCTAAGATGCTCCATAGTTTTTTAGGTACTTATAACACCTCAATAACGGGTGGTGGCCTTGCCGAAGCTCGATATTGGGGTGTAATCGGCGGTGGCCTTGCCGGAGCTCATTCTAGGTGTACCTGAGTTATTTTCTTTGTTATTTGTACTTTGATTAGCTACCTACCAAGCATGTTGGCAGCACCTTGTCTTCTGTGATATATACATATTTACATGTGTGCTCTCCTCTATTCTAGAGGATTACATATTTTTCTCAAAAAAATATATGTATGTTTATTTTAACTAATTAAATTTTTATTAATTACTGTTTTGGTTAATCCAATTAATTAAATATTAAATAATTTTTGAAAATATTAAATAATTTCAAAATAATTTTGAAAAATATTTGATAAAATTTATCTAATTTTAAACTTAACTTTTAAATATTAAACATATTTTAAAATTTTAAACTAAAATTTGAAAATTAGTCCATGGCCCAAATTAATTTTTGCCTTTACAATTGGGCCAACCATTTTGACTTATTCTACCCAAAGGGGCCAAACGGTGTCAGGGATGGGAGAATATTTGATTATTCAGCCCCAAGCCTAGTCATTGCTTTTCAACACACCTAGTCGAATAGGTAAGCATTAGTCACTTGGCCCTAAAGTTGTTAATTTAGACCGCACAGATCATTTCCGCTCTAATATCATTGTTGGAATCAGGCCGGTCTACAACATATGAAATAGGTGGATTTCAAAAAAAATTCTGGTTTGATCATAGTGGGCCTATGAAGTCTAATGTGTTGTAGTAGATCTAATTTAACTAATCTAAATAAAATCAAATTTTATTTAATTTTTAAAATAATAAATTAATGAGTTAATTAAAGTTGATTTGTATATAGTTTATGAGTATTTCAATATATACTCATATGTGTACAACATGCATGTGACACATAATAAAAATGTACATGGTCAAGTTTATACACAAGTAAATTTGAGATTATATCTAGTATGTATATACTTCGCTCTTATATATATGTCCATTACCCGAATAAAATATTTCATAATATACATATACAATTTTCGAAAATTTTAGTTGATGTAATATATATACATAATTTTTAAATATTACACAAATTTTGATCGAGTCTTTAGTTTTTAAATTTGAAATTAAAAATACCTAACTAGATTTATAGATAAATTTCAAATTCAAACTTAATCTGAGATCTAGATTCAAATTTAAAAATATCATAATCTGGCACAGTAATATTTTAATATATATATATGTATGTGTATTTAAAATAATAATCAAAATAAATTTATCATAAAACTTTTATTAAAGTATTTATATATAAATAGATATTTAGTATATATATCTATGGATGCATGTATGTATATAATATGTACATATGTTTTGGCATAATAATTTTATTTAAAGTTAAAAACATTTTTTCAATGCAGAAGATTCATAACTAAGTAATTATATTTATTTATATATAATATAATTTTTGTTAAATATAATTCTGCTAAGAACTTTTTTGAAAAGATTTTGCAACTAATAAGATACAATATTTTATTTTAACTTGAATTTAATTTACAAACAAAATATTTAATTACTAAACAATGATTAATTTTGAATAAACAACATTTTACATTTAAAATTATTTTAAACATACACAGAATTTTTTTATCATGTCTGAAACATAATATATATATTTCAAATCAATTACATATGATTGTATTGAGGTGATACATAGAAATCGAATATTAAATATGAAACTGATACAAAAGTGACAAGCAATAAGATATATGAAAAGTGAAACTATTAGCATAATACATAATGATCATTATATAATACTAAATAAAATTTAACTTGTGGTATGATGTCGTAGATTCAAACATTAATCTAGTCTGTTTCTTAGATCTCTCGAATCTACACGCACTGTTGGGAATAGATTGCATGCCAACAGCGAATCTAACCATATATAATTGAATGGATGTGAATAAAGTTGAAAAAGTAAGGTAGTGTGGCTAGGATTTTCGGCCAAAACAATAAGAGGGTTAAGCAAAAAGTGTGGTCTAAAAATGGAGGCTTATATTCGAATTTATCGTGAGCTTTAGAGAAAGTTTCTCCATGTTTCTCTCCTACCAATTCAAACTAAAGACCCCCTCCTTTCTTCCCTTCATTTGGCTGGTCATATGCTAGTCTTAGATGGATAAAAACACCCATTAACCCATTAGTAATTGTACAATTTAAATCCAATTTAAATATACATTGATATTGTATATCTTACATACATATATAACTTTTATATATGTTGTCAATTAATTACTTACAGCAACATGAACAATTATAGAGGCCACTCCATTTTAATAAACACATCCCACATAATAAGTACTACAACAATTAATATTTCAAAAATATTAATTAATTTGATCTATAACTATTATAAATTAATTATATCAAGTGGTGTTTCAAAGACTAAATATATTCGATATTGCGTCTAACAGGTATGAATTTAGCCAGTGATTAATATTCAAACAATTTAAATACTAATGTTCACATGTCACCTTAGCTAGTGGTGTGACAGTTTGACAATGTGACAGCTAGTGGTCAAAATTCCAAATTATGCATATTAAAATCGGTTAGTCCATAAACAAAGTCCTTATTTTAATAATAATATTTATTGTTAACCATACTACTCTGACCAAAGATTTTGACTTTGAGTTGACTACAGTTGATTGTGATATTAAACTAGTAAAAATAAGGAGATGAATAGCCTTTTAAGTAGTGCTTCACTTCCAATGCTTCAACTCAGACCCAATAATAGTCGCTCAATGGATCGCCATGCTAAGATTTAACTATAATCAAAATGGAGCGTCCACATTGAAGTTCCAGAGTATTCTCAAGTCAAGGGGATTCAGTAACATCATCACTTTGAGATTTCCCATTTGATATAGTTGTTATCAGAAAATGGAAACTTTTGGTTGAGTCACTCCATAATTATCCAATAACTATCATTAAGTAACTTATTGGTGCACTCAATAGGCATAAGTAACACATTAGCCGACATATAGAAGTGCTACTTACTCTGGTTTTAACGGATGTATCAATATCCTTTCTCAAAACATCTTGACCAACAATATTTAAAATAATATGTTATTCTATATTATGATAATTTTCTCATGATTACAACTCCAAATAATTATTATCGCATGACCTGTCATTTAAGGATTTCCTATTTACTATACTAAAATTAGTCAGTTAATTAATATACCATAATATAACAAGTATAAAATAGTATACTACAGAGGTAATAATTTATAATAAATTACAGCATTTCCCTAAGGGCATACCTCTAACTCTCTCATTTTTCATCCATTTGTGAACGAGTCTAATATGTGATATGCAAGTTGTTCGATGATCGACGGGCTCAATCATTAGCGAAGGGTATATGTATTTGTTCCATGAAATAGACCGATAGATCGAAATGGATTTGCCATGAAGGAAGATATCTAATCTTTATACAAGAATGGAATTTGGGATTGGTTCCACTTCCTAAAGGAAACTGTGTTATTATATGCAAATGGATATAGAGATGAAGGGTAATAGGAGATTCAAAGTTATATTAGTGGCTAAAGAGTTTGCACAATGGAAGGAAAAGGAGTATGATGACATTTTTTCGTCGATTTGCACGACACTTGCAACGATCCATATTTTCTATACATTATTACGTATTGGTGGATCGTAAATATATTTTTTTATCACCAAATGATCTTGGCTTTGATAAAACTTAGGTAATATTGTATTTTGACATTTTTGACCCTTAAGATTAGTATGGATAGTTTGACTACGAAATCTTATAATGACTGCCACATTTGATAGGGTTTAAACTTGATCGTAATCTTATTCCAAATGAAAGATACGACGGTTTCTCTTTTCGTAGAATGGTCATAATAGTTTTTTAGCCAAGCGGTTAGGAGATACTGTAATTTTAAGATTTAATGGTAATTAGCCTAAGCCCATAATTAGAACCACTAATCCATTTTGGAATTTGTGCAAACTAAAGCACTTGGGACAACTATTGGTTTCATTTTTTCTTCCTAGAAACATATATAATCCTCCATTTAATCTATCTCTAATCGAAACCATCGTAAATCCATACCAAATTAACTTAAGTCAAGGGATTAAGGGTATATTAGCAAGGGGATTAGCAATAGACTTTTAAAATAGTGTTTTTGGATTGGAATCCACTACTATTCATTTTGGATCTAGCATGATTTGGTGGATTTTCGTTGATTCTACATCGATAGGTGAATGATTTATCATCTCACAACCTTTATCTTATGTTACTATATGTTCACTTTGGAACTCAAAATATGATTCTGGAGCTATTTTGTATTAAAAAAGGACAAATTTAATTGATTTTAATATGTGTTTTCATATCATGATTGATCGTATGAATGCTATAATAGGATATGATGTTATATTGATTGCATGATATGATATGATGCTTGTTTTTCTT
This sequence comes from Allium fistulosum, assembly GCA_030737815.1. NCBI lineage: Eukaryota > Viridiplantae > Streptophyta > Magnoliopsida > Asparagales > Amaryllidaceae > Allium > Allium fistulosum. The sequence continues at coordinate 1,288,763,869 of CM060904.1, forward strand.
GTTTGTTGACGATTACATGTTTGAATTACATGAAACACTTTTTGATGCCAAATTGGGGTTTGGATCGTTCTATAGGCATGGATCTTGGTAACGGTCATATAAGTTATCATATATCCAGTGGCACTTAAGTGAGAGATGAAAATTGTGTGATGTTATTATGTTTGCTATGGATCTCATGTGATGGATTTATTATTGAGTTGATACATCGATACCCTAGACAGTACTTAATATGGTAGTACACCCATGTTTTAGTAGTTTACCATATATTGTGTTATGTGCTAACCTGTTCGATGCAGGAATATGTCAGGTATGATTCTTCATATCATATGTTCCTATTTATGATACATCAATTTTTATATCCATTTTGAGATTATATATCCCTCATACTAGACTTTTGTTTGGACCAAGGTTATCTGCATTACTTTTTATTATCTCGCATACTTATAACTAAGTGGAATTAGAGACAAGTATGAGATAGTGCATGGAGCAACGTGGAGGATGAACAGGAGGTTAACACTTTCTTATATGTTTATATTTGGAGCCATCATCGTTTATATTTTTCTTTGCAATGTTGTGGAGCTATGTTAGCACTTGTTATATATATAGATAGTTATCTTTACTGATTATTTAATTCAGATGTACAAAATATATTATTATGCTTTGTATAATCTAATGAACCTAATACACTCTGATATATTTGTTATTTATGGTTCATTTGGTAGGGCTATCATCTCGCCAATTTTACATCTATTTTTGTTATATTTTGTTTGTGTCATGAGATGTTCTACGGGCTTTTATGTGATTGATAGTATATTACACCCTTAACTACTTCCCTTCATCGGCCAGGTACTAACGTAATGCATTTATAGTACTAAATATTGGTATATTATGTAACAACTTACATTTTACATACCTGAGGATTGCAAAATATTATTTTTAATTTTATATTAGGTCATATAACACTATAATTTTGGATGATGTTGAGGAAGGATATTTTTAACCTTAAAATTTTTATTGAACTCATAAGGTATATAACTTTTGATATGAGCTGAATTAAGAGTCAAGACCACCATCATTGGAAAGATATAATTGTTTTCCTTTCCGCAGAGTGGTCACAATAGCATTTTGGACTTACCTTTTAGGAGATATTACCGTTTGAAGTTTGGATAGTTTATGGTTAGATTAGTGGGTAATTAATTAAGCCCGAATTAGACCCACTTACCCATTTTGGGATTTGTTCCTAATTAGGAAGATGTGACAATTAGCGAAGGAGTTAGAGAATCTACTATTGGGGGACCTGGAGATTTGTGCGTTTGCTGTTCATTTCAGATTTTGTACATTTGATTGATCAAGGTAAGTGATTTTGCATCTCTCACTATTCTATGCATATTGATACAGTAAAAGAATGATTTTTAAGATGATTTTCAATGTTAAAACATTTTTAAATCTTGATCTAACTTTAATAACACCTTTGAATCATGTTTGAAAAGATGAAGCTACCTTTTGATTCGTTATCCAATATACACAAATTGATGATCGTTTTATGCATGGTTAAATTTAGAACAATATAAGTGTTTGAATCATGTTTGGATATATATGATGCTTGGATGATGTATGATGTTTGTATGTGATTGTTTGATGCACTTTTAAGTTGTTTTTGTGTAGTTAGAAACAGGTCGTTGTTTTGTGCAAATCGACGGAAAAAATGTTTGAAACTCGACGCGACCAGTATGATATTGTTTGAAGCTTAGGGAGATCCCAAAACAAGTTACATGGTGTTTGATAAAGATTTGGGGGTGTTTTGCTGAAGTCTGAATAAGTCGATATAGGTGTGAAAACCTATCGACGGTAATAATGTCAGAGATATTATGGTTCGAGTCAAAGAAGGACGTGCTTCAAGGTTATAGAGGGAAGGCTTCAATCAAGATGGATGATGACATGCTTGAAGATTTGGACTTTGAAAATTCGGCTAAGTACAGAGGTCGGTGCCAATATGATGAGGCCCAAGATGATTCAACAACCGGGTCGAGGTGAAAGAAACATGGATTCAAGTTTGGCTGGGCATGAGAACTTAATCAAGTTTCTGAATAAGTAATCATGTCAGTGCTGACATGATCAATCATGCCAATACCCACATGGTTGAAGGTTGTCCAATTGTGGCCAAACTTTGTTAGGGGAAAAGTGTGCCTTCAAAAGCATGTTTAATTTATCCACTCATTTGACATTTGATTTCCACACTATGGCACTATTATGGCTGAATTTACCGTAGTCTTCGAACAGACTTAAAAGATCGAATCAGATGAGTAAACGATGGAGAAATAACTTATGGACTTCAGAAATATCATAAAAAGGCAAGAAAAATGAAATATTAAAAAATAAGTGGAAAAAAGTTGAAAATTTGAAAGTTCAAGTTTTTGGAAGAGCCGACTCGGAGCAAACCTATAAAATCATTTGGTCAGACTCGAAGCAGGGTAACCTTGGAAAAACTCCAAGCGCGACCTAAAAGCAATCCATGAAGAAACCCCAAGCACGACCCAAAGTTGGTTTGGTACCGATCTGTGGTGACCCTTACTCTAAAACACATAGATTTTTTTTTCAAGAGGAATTCACCACTAAACCCCAATTCTTTTATATTTGAATTATATATATATATATAAATAGTTTCCAAATATTTTTCCCAAGACCCTGGATTTACTAATATAATCATATCAGTATACAAGGATTAAAACAATTATATATTTGATGATATACAATTGTTCCTTTATTATTATTAATATTATTTTTTTATATCAGAGTCAATTTAAATCAAATTGAAAACAAAATATCATACAAGCTATTGACAAGCCACTTATTTCCTTTTTAAATCTTATTCTACTGCCAGAGGTATATTTTTAGCAAATTTTAACACCTAAACTTTTTATCTGACTATATATATTAATCTGCCTAAATAAGGCTATTAGCATTTATTTGTTCTTGTGACAGTTATTAGGCTCATGCATAAGATTATTTCAAGATCCTACTTGTAGTTAGGAACATTAAAAGTTGGTTTCCTAATCACTGTTTCAAATTAAACAATTGAAGTTAGATTGCATTTTTAAGTTTAACATTGTACAGATTTTTGTTGCTTGGTATATCACTAAAATTGCTTGATGTTATCTAAGGGTTGCTTGGTGCTTTTATTGGTTTTGTCCCGGATGCACTCACACTTCATCAATTGAAATGAAGAGGTTCCAGGCTCCAAGGGTTAGACCCATGGCCACCTTGGCTGGTCATAGTCCCTTATTTACCACTTTCAAACCCATGTTTATCAAATAGACTTTTTCAAAAGCTTTTCCTATTACCAGCATAATTCTTCCTTATGTATGTTCTTGGGGGATCATCCATTTTTGTTAGCAACCAAAATCACAAAGTGCTTCCAGGTTTGTTTCTTTTCTAATCTTTTTTTTTAAAGTTCAGTATCTTCCAAGTCTACTGCTCTCATAGTGCTATTTGAAATTTAAATATTCAAATGCATACAAACTTCCAGAACTCATGCACTTGCCAGTATCATTTACCAGCCATGCACAAATTCATATCATTAGAATATTCTATAAAAAAAATCTTGAGAGTTCATTTCAAAAATCAATCCCCTTAGCTGTTTAATTTCCATAAGGCAAAATATAGGCAATAAAAATCAGAGATCAAATATATATACACATATCATATGTATATGATATGTCTATCAGACATTCATCAAATAAAGTAGTAGTTAACCAAACATCATCATTGATCACACACAACAGGTTTTGCTTAAGTACATATTTTCAACCCAAATACTTAGAATGTTTCCTACAAGTACTTCAATTACAAAAATAAAATTTGTCTAGTGATTTCATTACAATGCAACTGAAAATTTTAAAACAAGTCTCTCTTATTTATACTAGCAGCCAATGCCTTCTTTACTCATCATGCCAACTTCAATTTCCTGCAAGCAATTCATTTAGCTGCCCAAAGAATTTTGAGACACCCAGATGATTGCAAGGGCAACCAAAAGGGTCAGTTTACACTGGTATGAGCATTTATCAATTTTGTATACATATACATAATTTTAGTAATCTTGTAGTGCCTTCCTAGTTTAACAGGTTTTATACTAGCATGTTTTGGTTCATACAAAGTGATACAAACATACATTCATCTATTTACACAGCAAACAGTTAAAATAAACATATGTACAATTCTTAATTCATTCTTACCAAATCTTAGATAAGTAAACTCAAGTTTTATACTCCAAATTTCACCCAGCAGCTAACCAGAATATCACATAAATCCTGGTTAGTTTAACTCCCTGTCTAGATATTCATAACCCAGATTTCTATAAATCCCAATCCCATTCCTTATTTAATTTATGGTCTACATCTCCTTGTCAAATGAACACTATGTATGCATTGTGAAGGAAACTCTCAGGTTGTTTAAATTATTCCAACACACAAAGGCCTCAGGGTGCAGTTTCACCATGCATATACTTGCTTCCACCTGAAGTAAGCAGATCATTGACTAACCCCCAAGTGACCAATTTAGTTTTTCTTACATTCATATTTCAGAAAGATATAAATGCTTGTATATCTTCTGGTTCAACCCCATGTTCCCCCCATTTAATCTATATCTATGTTTAATGATGATGAGATGGAACAAAAAAAATGCTTAAATCATGTTAACTCTAAAAGCCTACTTACAGATTAATGCTCCAAACAAAAATGCACCAATAAACATCCATATCACCCATAACAAATCATTTCAGAGATTCAAATAACTCATAATATTTTTAGGCTGCCTGCAATAGGACTTAATGCCATTGCATACAAAGGATAAATACTCACATAATGTTTTTCCTTCCACTGCCTTAATTTCTTAGAACAGTAAATCCCCCAAAGCCTCAAGCTAGTGTTTCTCCTTGCTTATTTTTTTTTTTGATCCCGAGAGAGTGATGGTTTTGGCTATGTGCAGTTATTTATAATTCCATTCAAGGGTTTAAGAAAATGGGTAATTCCCCTGATACCCTTAGATGTTTATTTACACATCATATTCCTGTGTGAGCATAAATTGAAAATGCACACATTTTGGGTACTTTAATTAGCTATTTCGGGGATCATGCATTTTTAAACACTCAATACTATTTTCATGACTCTTTTCTACCCATGCAATAAGCATGTGACCCTCAGTTTCTTTTTTTTTACAAGTTTAAGAAATCTGAAAATCTCCTTTGTATATTTTTTCTACCTATTTGTTATTTCCCGATAATCATGCATACTATCATACCTTATTATGTAATGTAAAATCATTTACCCAAATTATTTGCTTGGAATAAATATGGGATGGAAATTTTTATTTGATTCTATATATGTGTATATATATATTTCTGCCTTTTTGTCAAATCAGCAACTCCTTCTATATTTAAATTAAAAAAAAATCACATATATTATGCTAATTATTTCTGGCACAATTATAAGACATATAAACTTTTATATTAAACTTCATTTTATTTTATCTTCATATAAAACAGCAAACACCCCATATATATTAAATGTATATATATATATATATATATATATATATTTACATAATTCTTTGAACATAAAGCTATATTTATTTTGAGTTCCAATTTTTCTTCTAACTACCTTAATTCCTTGCATTTTATCAAACAGAAGCTCCCATGCAATTTTATTTATTGCCAAATTCTTTTCTGTTTTAATGCAATATATATATTTTTATATATCTCAGAATTTCCTAATATAAATATATATATTATTTTATTTTATTTTATTTTAGGGTCATTACATACCCTCCCCCTTAAAGGAATTATGTCCCCATAATTTCACCTAATTTCTCCAATTAAAAGCACTAATCCATAGCCTGTTTTAACTCCATAACCCCATACCCATATTTTATGAAAACTAACAATATATAAATATATTTAGAAAAATCATCTTATGCTACTTAAACATACCTCTCCATCAGTAAACAAATTGGGGTATTTAGCCCTCATTTTATCTTCAACCTCCCATGTACAATCATTAGTGTCCAAGCTCCATTGGATTTTCACCAGTTTGATCACCTTGTTCCTCAACTTTTTCTCTTCTTTGGCAACTATCCCTACTGGTTCATTTGTATATACCAAATTCTTCTGGACTTGAACTTGAGTAGGTGACTCCAGAATTGCTCCTTCATCATGCACCGATTTTCTCAGTTGAGAAACATGAAATACATGATGCACACCACTCAACTCCTCAGGTAACTTAAGTCTGTAGGCCATAGCACCAATTCTCTGCATAATTTCATATGGTCCAACAAATCTTGGTGATAGCTTACCAGATTTTCCAAACCTGAACACTTTCTTCATTGGTGATACTTTCAGAAAAACATGCTCTCCTACTTCAAACTCCATTGGCTTTCTCTTCCTATCTGCATAAGACTTTTGTCTTGATTGTGCTGCCTTCATTCTATGCCTAACCAATTCAATCATGTTGGAAGTTTCTTTAACATGATCTGGCCCCAACATTACACCCTCTCCTGCTTCCAACCAACAGGCAGGAGACATGCAGGGTCTCCCATACAAGGCTTCAAAGGGAGCCATTCCTATGGTTGATTGATAGCTATTGTTGTAAGCAAGGTTTCAAATCTCGAATTTTGGCCAATATCTCGGGCAAATATCTCGGCTGTCTCGGGCGATATTTAAAAGACTTATAACTAACCAAGCTGCCAAATCTCGGATTTTGGCTAATATCTCGGATTTTCATCTCGGCTGATCTCGGGGAGATTTAAAACCTTGGTTGTAAGTGAATTCTGCCAAGTGAATATGATCCTCCCAATTACCCCCAAAACCAAGCAAACATGCTCTAAGTAAATCTTCCAATATTTTATTCACTATCTCTGTTTTCCCATCACTTTGAGGATGGTAGGCAGTGCTTAAACAAAGTTGTGTTCCCATTGCTTCTTGGAAGCTTTCCCAAAATCTTGAGGTGAACAAAGTGTCTCTATCACTCACAATGGTCTTGGGTATACCATGTAGCCTCACCACTTCCTTAATAAATAATTGTGCAAGCTTAGATGCATTTCTATCTGACCTGACAGGAACAAAGTGAGCTGATTTGGTTAGTCTATCAACAATTACCCATATACTATCATTGCCTTTCTTAGTTCTAGGCAAACCATCTACAAAATCCATGGAAATACTTTCCCATTTCCACTGAGGTACCTCCAAAGGTTGCAACATGCCAGAAGGCTTTTGGTGGTCTGCTTTAATTTGTTGACATGTGGAACACTTTGCCACATATCTTGCCACTGCTTGCTTCATTCCTGGCCACCAATAGCTTCTTTTTAAATCATGATACATTTTAGTACCACCAGGGTGTATGGTGTACCTGGTCTTGTGATGCTCATTCATGGTTTCTTCCTTCAACCCTGCAATGTTTGGTACACAAAGCTTATCATTTTTCCTCAAATAACCTTGGGAATCTATTTTAAAAATCTCTGACTCAATGTTATTTAATAACATTTCTTTCTTCTCCTTTAGACTTTGATCTTGATCTTGCATGCTACCAACTTTCTCCACCAGATTAGACTTCACTGTGATTATTCCCAGTGTATCATACTCCACCATATCACCATGTTCTTTAAAATTCACTGCATCCTTGCTGTATATATCTGCCTCCACAAGCACTGCAAGGTTTTTAAACTCATCAATCATCAAACTGGCTAATCTAACATGATTTCTGCTCAAAGCATCTGCCACTCTATTAGCTTTTCCAGGAGTGTACAATATATCTAAATCATATGCAGCTAGAAACTCCAACCACCTTGCTTGCCTCATATTTAAATCTTTTTGAGAAAATAAATATTTCAATGCTTGATGATCTGTGAATAATTCAAATTTTGCCCCAAGCAAATAATGCCTCCATAGTTTTAGTGCAAACACTATTGCAGCTAATTCTAGATCATGAGTTGCATATTTGGTTTCATTGGGTTTAAGCTGTCTTAATGCATATGCCACTACCTTGCCATGTTGCATGAGCACTGCACCTAACCCAGATCCACTAGCAGCAGTGTATACAACCATTCCTTCATTTGCTTCTGGGATTTGTAGGACAGGAGCTTCCACCAATGCTTGCTTCAATTTCTCAAAAGCTTGTTCACACTGCTCAGTCCACACATATGGTTGGTTCTTCTTGGTTAGTTTGGTCATTGGTGCGGCTATTCTTGAAAAATCCTTGATGAACCTCCTATAATACCCTGCCAAACCTAAGAATGACCTCACCTCAGTCACTGTTTTGGGTCTACTCCATGATTGAACTGCAATGACCTTGCTTGGATCTACACTTACTCCCTGCTGTGACACTATGTGTCCTAAGAATTTTACTTCATATTGCCAAAATGTACACTTTGAATACTTGGCTTTTAATTCATGTTCTCTAAGTCTGGATAATACTACATGTAGGTGCATGGCATGATCATTTTCTGTCTTTGAATAAATTAATATGTCATCTATAAATACCAAGACAAACTTATCCAAAAAGTCTCTAAAAATTCTATTCATCAAGTCTACAAAATAGGAGAGAGCATTGGTCAAGCCAAATGGCATTACTAGAAATTCATAAAGGCCATACCTTGTATTGAAGGTTGTGTACTCAATGCTTTCCTCTGCAACTTTCATTTGATGAAATCCAGAGGCTAAGTCTAGCCTTGAAAATATTTTAGCTCCATGTAATTGATCAAATAAATCATCTATTCTAGGCAGTGGGTACTTATTTTTAATAGTTACCTTGTTTAAATCCTTGTAGTCTACACATAACCTCATTGTTCCATCATGTTTCTTGACAAAAAGCACTGGGGAACCCCAACTGGAACTACTTGATCTTATGAATCCTTTCTCTTCTAATTCTTCTAGTTGATGTTTTAATTCTACCAACTCTTTTGGACCCATTCTATAAGGCTTCTTAATGATTGGATTTGTTCCCGGAATTAATTTTATTTTAAATTCAACTGGTCTGTTTTGAGGAATTCCCTTCACTTCTCCAAACACATCTATATATTCATTGACTACTGGGATTTCCTCTATTTTTAATTCCTTTTGAACTTCATTAATACTCCAGATTTTATTAAAACATGTATTCTTTGCTATTTCACTTAAGATGGTAATTCTTTTGCCTTCATTTGTTTCCAAAGAAATGGTAAGGTTTTCTAAGTTTAAAATTGCTTTATTTCTCATTAACCAATCTACCCCCAAAATAATCCCAATACCAGGATAATTTAAGGTATATAAGTCTGAATTAAATTCATAACCCCCTATAATTAATTTCAGACCCATACACTTCATCCCCAACATACAATGACTCCCTATGGGACTGTGTACAACCAAGGGCTGATCAATGGAAACACATGCAAGTGTTAACTTCTTTACAATTTCCAAAGATATTAGTGAATGTGAGGCACCAGTGTCATATATTATTGATCTTGGTTGGGTATGAATAAAAATTATACCTTCAAGTTGCCCAACATTCCCAGTGTTACTTGCTGCCAAAGCTCCTACCCTTGCTGTTCCCCTATTGGTTTATGGGCAATCCTTCTTGAGATGACCCATCTTTCCACAATTATAGCAGCCTCCTCTGGGTATCTTGGGGTCAGGGCATTGGTTACTATAATGTCCAGCTTTTCCACAATTAAAACAATGAGTGAATTTCTTGCTTTCAAGTGATGTTGCTCCTTCCCCTTTCTTAGCTCCTTTACTTGCATTTCTCTTGTCATAAGGTTGCACTTTGTTCTGACCACCCTTCTTCTTATTGAGCTTCATATTCCTGAATTTCTCTCTTGTAGTGTCATGTTGCTCAAATGAGAGAGTTAGATCAATTACTTGATCAAAGGTTTTGTCCTTGTATGGCAACATTGCCCTTGACAAACTAGGGTTCAAGCCTTGAATGTACCTTGCATTCTTTGCTTCTGCATTCCCTATTAACACCAGTCCATACTTGGATAATGCTTCAAACTTCTGAGTGTATTCATTCACACTCATGCTTCCTTGCCTTAATCTAATAAAGTCTTCAAGCAGTGTGGCCTTGGCAGATGCTTGGACAAATCTGGCCTCAAGCATGTCCTTGAAATTATTCCAAGTGATGGTATTCTCTTGTCTTCCTGCTGTCACAACTTCCCACCAATCCAGTGCAACCCCCTTCAATTTTCTTGAAGCTATCTGTCTCTTCCTTTGGTCATTGATTTGCATATCTATGAAGACCCTCTCCATAGTTTTTATCCAAGTTTGAACACCTATAGCTCCTTCAGTACCTTCAAAATCCTTTCCTCCCAAAGTGGTACATGTCTTAAGCAGTTTGGAGAGTTCCTCCTGAGGATTGTCTTGCCTTGGTGCCATTCCATCCCAGTGTAACAACCCTAGATTTCTGCATATATTTAAATTTGACTTTATTTTATTTTAAGTAATTGTAAAAAAAAATTTTCAAACATTTAATTTTTAATTATAAATGTTGATTATTATGTGAATTATAATTTCAAACTGGTATAAATTGAATATTTTCCTGAATATTGATTTTTGGTCAATTTGGGTCAAACTTTGACTTTTAAATTTTAAATTTAAATATTTGAAATTTTGAATTTTATCTTTTATTATGAAAATAGATTAAATTTTTAGAATACTGCTTTTCGTTTCGTTGAAATCGGAGTTATATTGTGAAAGTTATGCTTTTTACAATATTGAGTGTAAACTGTTTTTTTTAACAATATTATTTATTTTAATTTATATAAATGATATTTTATTTGATATATCTTATTCTAATTTGTATATTTATGCTATATTATATATATTTTGTCTTTTAAATATTTTTAAAGTGTTGATAGAATTTTTCTAAAGTTTATTGAATTTATTTTCAATTTTAAAACCTAGTTCCCATTTTCTTTGCTATTTTCTTAATTTAATTATATATGATTTAAAATTTATTTATTTATTTTATGCATTCACTTGTATTTGCTGTGTTTCTAATTTATTTATATTCATTTTACATGTAGTTAAATTTAAATAAAATTTTTCCAAAGCTTATAGAATTTGTTTCCATTTTTTTAGCCTAGTTTACATTTTTAAGCTATTTTTCCTTATTTAATTATATTTAATTAAAATTTATTTATTTATTATATGAATTCATTTTTTTTTCTGAGTTTTATCTTTATTTATCATCATTTTCATTTGTTTTAATATGCAAAAAGAAATTAGGGAAATTTGAAGAGTTTGAGTCCTTTTGTATACCTAGTCTCTTTGTATTCTTGCCTCTTCATTTCAACCAACACCACTTCAATTTTGGCCGTTCTTTTCTCATTCTTTCAGCTGACTATTCTCATATTTTTCACGTACAATCAAAAACTCCTCAACCACAAAAAAATTTCGGCCATCATCTCCTTGGAAAGCTTGGTAAACTTTCATTCTTTTTTTCCATTTTTTTTTCTTGTTTTTCTTATGTAACTTGCACTTGCCTTCATCTATTTGCTCGGCCACTCCCTCCTCCACCACCATGGCCACCTCCAACACCACCACATCAGGTTTCCACCACCTCCAGCCCTCTACCCAAGCCTATCCGTGCACCCTTGTGGATCAGATCCACCAAGAAATTGAGCAAAACCTACATATATGTACATAGCCTAGCTTCTTTGCCTTCATCACCTCAAACCACCACCTTGGCCGCCCCTTGTACCACCATCTCCAGCCCTTACCAGACCTGAAACCCTCTGCCACATCACTTCCAGTCCACTACAGACCTGGCTGTGCCATGCTTGCTTGTGGTCGTGACCTTTGTTGCTTTGGAAACCACTTTTGTTGCCTTGAAAACGTTGTTTTGTGCCTTATAGTTGTGCAGTTTCATGCACACAAACCTTTGCTTCATCAACAAACCATGTTAGGCCGACCATACCCAACCAAAACCTGATCCAAATCTTACCTTAGACCTGTAGTATACCTTATGGCTGAACCTAGAGTGTGTTGGAAGCAAGTGCAAAGCATTTCAGCTTTGATTTATGCAGTTATTTCTAGCCTAGTTTAGTAGTTTTGAATTAAAAACTTATGTTATTAGATTGTTTTCTGTGACTTGTATTCAAGGGAATTGATACTTTGGCTCTTCCACTCATCTCTGTGTCGTGTTATCGTGCTTGTGTGGGTCTCATTTGTGTATTCGTCGTTGTATCTCCAGCTCAAACCTGTGAGTTATTCTCACCAGACAATATGTACATATATAACTAGTGAATTGACCCCTTTTGAATCTGTAAAATGCATTATCATGTTACACCTGCTATGTTATGATTTTATGATGTTCACCCATGCTTAAACACCTATTATATTATATGTTACTGTTATATTATGCTGTTCTATTATTTTTATCAGTTTATCACACTGCAAGTTCCCTTTAGATTAGAATCACTATGGGTTGAAATGATACATACCCGAACGGACTTTAGAATAGGAGAAAATCGTTATGGGCTGAAATGATAGGCCTGAATGATTTTCAATTATTTTCATTTACTTGGGATTGCGGGTTTGAAATGATCAAACCCGGGTTTTCTTTGTAAATTACGGGTTGAAATGATATATTACCCGTATCACTTTACCTAGGCTAAAAATGAAATACAGACCTGTAGTTAAAATATGTTTTTCTAAAAATTTTAAAATATTTTAGAAATGTAAATGTTATAATATTTTGATTTAAATTTTATTTAAATGATTTTTGTAAAGCATTATTGATTTTTTTGAAAATTTATAAGTGAAATAAATTAATGGTAAAGTTAGAAAATCTGAAATGTAAGTTATTTTGGGAAATTTTAATTTGGTGATAATTGGAATTTAAATTAAATATGAAATATGATAAATTCATGATAATTTGGATTAAAGTTAATTTAAATGATTTTATAATATATTAATGATTTTTGAATAAAGTAAAAATGTGAAATGAATGAATATTTAAGTTGAAATTTTGAAATATAACTAAAATTGGAAATTTGTGAATTTGGCTTAAAAGTGAAATTTAAGTTAAGTAAATAAAAATGGAATTAAGTTATATTTGAAAATTTAAACTTAAGTGTTAAGTTAATTTAATTTAATGAATTTATAATTTAATATTGGAATTTAATAAGTGAATTATTATTAAATTTTGATTTTTGAATGGAGGTTTAACTTTATAAAATCATGAATATAAGGGTATTTGAATGATTGTTTTAAAAGTGAAATTATATGATTTTATAAGTTAAAAATGATTTATATAAAAATATAATTGTTTGTGAAATTATACTGAATATTTGAAGTTAATTAACTGCATTTCTGAAATGTTATTAATTCTAATGTAAATGATAATACAACATTTGTAAATGCTGTAGTTGATAATAATGAACCAAATGGCTAAATTTAATTAAAGGCTATTATAGCATTTTTGTAAATGTTATAATGGTTGAATTTAACTAAGTTTATTTGAAACTAATGTAACCCTATTACAGCATTTTAAATGCTGTCTTTTGTTAAATTGAACTGTTTTAAATGTGACTTTTCGTAGCATTTTCTAAATGCTGCGAAAGTTGAATTTTCATTGTTTTAATTAATTTAAGTGAACGAATGAACTTTGAAAAGTTAAATTTTTGGAAATTTAATAATTTAATTATTAAATATAATAACTTCATTTTATGATTTAAAATGAAGTAATTTGTTTTGAAATATAAACTATTTTGAAATATGATATTTTGATATTTTGAAATGGATTTTTGAATGATATTGAATTTTGAAATGATATTTTATTTCGAAGTATAAAATACCATTTTGAAATTTTAACCACGGGATGTATTTAATTTATAGTTTAACTAATCCTTAAAGGATGGGCGGTCCCAAGCATCCTTTGAGTTATTGTGCATTTCTACTACAGTTCACTTGAGTTGGTTTACATTATATAAGTATATATTGTCCTGACTCGAGTGTTTTGTGTTTTACTTTACGCTCGGGTCAGCCTGAGTATTTACAGCTTAGCTTTGGATTTTGTTCTGGAGCTAGGAATCGCTGGAGATTCTGCTTGTCTAGTTATCTATTTCCTTCCAGTTCAGTTGTTCTATTTCAGATCTGGTATTTATAAACTTCTATGTATTTGGGATTTCTATTGTATATGTTTTTAGAATGATATTATGTAATATGTTTTTTGAGAGTTTGTATATAGTAGCTTCATGAACTACTATGGTATTTTATTTCCGCTGCGAGTTATTCTGATATGTTTTGTGTTTGTGATTCTGTGTATTTGATTTCATTTGCTCCAAATTTATTTACAATCTGTTATTTTGAATTATTCAAGTCAGACATGTGTGGATTATTGTCGATTTGAATGGTCTAAAATAGTGGGTCGTTACACCATCCCTTAAAGCTCTCACATAATCCTCCATGCTCATCACAGGTGGCTCACGTGATGATCCTGCACCTGTGTGATGCCTTGGTCCTACCATAATGCTATAAATATGATTGTTATGTTAGTTTATTTACCCCTATCAGTTTGTCTTTACTTGGTTCATTTTTATTTCTGTGCACACTGTGCATGTGTCACATGTACACACATATATTTCTTGACATAAAACAAAAACATTCAACACCAACAATTCAAACAATGCATTCAAACATCCATATGCATACAACAACATTTACTATGTTATTTAAAACATAGCTCTGATACCAACTATGGTGACCCTTACTCTAAAACACATAGATTTTTTTTTCCAAGAGGAATTCACCACTAAACCCCAATTCTTTTATATTTGAATTTTTTTTTATATATAGTTTCCAAATATTTTTCCCAAGACCCTGGATTTACTAATATAATCATATCAGTATACAAGGATTAAAACAATTATATATTTGATGATATACAATTGTTCCTTTATTATTATTAATATTTTTTTTATATTAGAGTCAATTTAAATCAAATTGAAAACAAAATATCATACAAGCTATTGACAAGCCACTTATTTCCTTTTTAAATCTTATTCTACTGCCAGAGGTATATTTTTAGCAAATTTTAACACCTAAACTTTTTATCTGACTATATATATTAATCTGCCTAAATAAGGCTATTAGCATTTATTTGTTCTTGTGACAGTTATTAGGCTCATGCATAAAATTATTTCAAGATCCTACTTGCAGTTAGGAACATTAAAAGTTGGTTTCCTAATCACTGTTTCAAATTAAACAATTGAAGTTAGATTGCATTTTTAAGTTTAACATTGTACAGATTTTTGTTGCTTGGTATATCACTAAAATTGCTTGATGTTATCTAAGGGCTGCTTGGTGCTTTTCTTGGTTTTGTCCCGGATGCACTCACACTTCATCAATTGAAATGAAGAGGTTCCAGGCTCCAAGGGTTAGACCCATGGCCACCTTGGCTGGTCATAATCCCTTATTTACCACTTTCAAACCCATGTTTATCAAATAGACTTTTTCAAAAGCTTTTCCTATTACCAGCATAATTCTTCCTTATGTATGTTCTTGGGGGATCATCCATTTTTGTTAGCAACCAAAATCACAAAGTGCTTCCAGGTTTGTTTCTTTCCTAATCTTTTTTTTTAAAGTTCAGTATCTTCCAAGTCTACTGCTCTCATAGTGCTATTTGAAATTTAAATATTCAAATGCATACAAACTTCCAGAACTCATGCACTTGCCAGTATCATTTACCAGCCATGCACAAATTCATATCATTAGAATATTCTATAAAAAAAATCTTGAGAGTTCATTTCAAAAATCAATCCCCTTAGCTGTTTAATTTCCATAAGGCAAAATATAGGCAATAAAAATCAGAGATCAAATATATATACACATATCATATGTATATGATATGTCTATCAGACATTAATCAAATAAAGTAGTAGTTAACCAAACATCATCATTGATCACACACAACAGGTTTTGCTTAAGTACATATTTTCAACCCAAATACTTAGAATGTTTCCTACAAGTACTTCAATTACAGAAATAAAATTTGTCTAGTGATTTCATTACAATGCAACTGCAAATTTTAAAACAAGTCTCTCTTATTTATACTAGCAGCCAATGCCTTCTTTACTCATCATGCCAACTTCAATTTCCTGCAAGCAATTCATTTAGCTGCCCCAAAGAATTTGGAGACACCCAGATGATTGCAAGGGCAACCAAAAGGGTCAATTTACACTGGTATGAGCATTTATCAATTTTGTATACATATACATAATTTTAGTAATCTTGTAGTGCCTTCCTAGTTTAACAGGTTTTATACTAGCATGTTTTGGTTCATACAAAGTGATACAAACATACATTCATCTATTTACACAGCAAACAGTTAAAATAAACATATGTACAATTCTTAATTCATTCTTACCAAATCTTAGATAAGTAAACTCAAGTTTTATACTCCAAATTTTACCCAGCAGCTAACCAGAACATCACATAAATCCTGGTTAGTTTAACTCCATGTCTAGATATTCATAACCCAGATTTCTATAAATCCCAATCCCATTCCTTATTTAATTTATGGTCTACATCTTCTTGTCAAATGAACACTATGTATGCATTGTGAAGGAAAATCCCAGGTTGTTTAAATTATTCCAACACACAAAGGCCTCAGGGTGCAGTTGCACCATGCATATACTTGCTTCCACCTGAAGTAAGCAGATCATTGACTAACCCCCAAGTGACCAATTTAGTTTTTCTTACATTCATATTTCAGAAAGATATAAATGCTTGTATATCTTCTGGTTCAACCCCATGTTCCCCCCATTTAATCTATATCCATGTTTAATGATGATGAGATGGAACAAAAAAAAATGCTCAAATCATGTTAACTCTAAAAGCCTACTTACAGATTAATGCTCCAAACAAAAATGCACCAATAAACATCCATATCACCCATAACAAATCATTTCAGAGATTCAAATAACTCATAATATTTTAGGCTGCCTGCAATAGGACTTAATGCCATTGCATACAAAGGATAAATACTCACATAATGTTTTTCCTTTCACTGCCTTAATTTCTTAGAACAGTAAATCCCCCAAAGCCTCAAGCTAGTGTTTCTCTTTGCTTATTTTATTTTTGTTTTGATCCCGAGAGAGTGATGGTTTTGGCTATGTGCAGTTATTTATAATTCCATTCAAGGGTTTAAGAAAATGGGTAATTCCCCTGATACCCTTAGATGTTTATTTACACATCATATTCCTGTGTGAGCATAAATTGAAAATGCACACATTTTGGGTACTTTAATTAGCTATTTCGGGGATCATGCATTTTTAAACACTCAATACTATTTTCATGACTCTTTTCTACCCATGCAATAAGCATGTGACCCTCAGCTTTTTTTTACAAGTTTAAGAAATCTGAAAATCTCCTTTGTATATTTTTTCTACCTATTTGTTATTTCCCCTTAATCATGCATACTATCATACCTTATTATGTAATGTAAAATCATTTACCCAAATTATTTGCTTGGAATAAATATGGGATGGAAATTTTTATTTGATTCTATATATGTGTATATATATATTTCTGCCTTTTTGTCAAATCAGCAACTCCTTCTATATTTAAATTAAAAAAAATCACATATATTATGCTAATTATTTCTGGCACAATTATAAGACATATAAACTTTTATATTAAACTTCATTTTATTTTATCTTCATATAAAACAGCAAACACCCCATATATATTAAATGTATATATATATATATATATATTTACATAATTCTTTGAACACAAAGGTATATTTATTTTGAGTTCCAATTTTTCTTCTGACTACCTTAATTCCTTGCATTTTATCAAACAGAAGCTCCCATGCAATTTTATTTATTGCCAAATTCTTTTCTGTTTTAATGCAATATATATATTTTTATATATCTCAGAATTTCCTAATATAAATATATATTTTATTTTATTTTATTTTATTTTAGGGTCATTACACGATCCATGAAAACTTGAGTCGGATACACAAAAGTCTCGGGTCTAACTTCAATCAAGCAAACTCGGGTCAAACACTCAAATTTCTCAGGTCGGAAACCAAGTCAGTTCAAGTTAACAAAGATAAAGGCAAACACAAAGTCCAAAATTCAAAAATCCAATAAGTGTTGGATCGGTACCGATCCACAAAACTTCACCTAAACCATCCCAAACTTTTTATACTTCAAAGTCATGCAGCCTACAACCCATTTCTGGCCTCCTATGATCGTTCGCATGCACGTCTCTATCGATCACCATAAGCAATCGAAATTAGGAACTCCATTCTTCTACCGATCCATCATTTGGACTCAAAAACAAGTTAATAATGGTGCAAACAAGTTTGGAATCACGAAGCTAACCACGAAACGAGCCAGGACAAGAAGTTCAAAGTTATTTATATGAAGAACATATGATCCATGCTCATGGATCGATACCGATCCATGATTATTGATGAGGTGTACGCCTAATTTCCTAAAGAAGTGGTCTATGGCTTGGAAAACTATGTGGAGATCATAGGAGCGAATTTCTAGGCTATCTACTGCTATAAATAGAAGGGCAGGGTCACTTTTAAGGATTTTTTCCACTCTCTTGTTCTCTTACTCTAATTTCTTGTAATCACTCATGGATTTATATTGATTCGTAACAGATTTATTCCGATATGTAAGAATAAAAGTGTAAACAGCACTTTAAATAATCAACAAAGTTAAGTGGACGAAGGCAAGATTAGTCGAACCATTATAAAATGTTATGTGTTCTTTTCTTACTCATTTTAATTTACTTTTCTTCACTTTTTATTCTCTACTAAATCTATTGGGTGTTTGTGCTATTTTTGGTTCAAACATTTTGATGCTTTCACCGAGAAACACTTGAATTCGCTAATCTGAGACTTGGAAACATTCAAGATGAGAAGAAAATCTACTAGGAAGGCTATTGCTGAAGAAAATCAATAAGGGGGCAGCCAAGAAGCATGCTTTGGAGCCAACTCCCTTCCATCTACATAACCAGGAATGAGATGAAGACTGTGACGAATCAACTACAATAGAAGATGATAGCTCGCCAAGAGGAAATGATGGAGAGTTTCTTTAGAAGAATTGTATAGACAGGAACAGCCGGAGTTTCTGCAAACCAAAACCGAAGACCAAAAGTAGGAGTAAGCGTGTCAGAGAGCAGAGCGGAACACGCTAGAGCGAACCCTTTACCAACTGTACCGATCGGTATTGATACCTATGCATGGATCGGTACCGAACCACAAGAACATGGGGGCATGGGTGATCTTACCTTAGTTGGAAATAGTGCACATCCAGGGAACGGTGTTGGGTGTGTGAATGTAAATGAGAATATTGATGCACGACCGAAGGAATACGTGCCAGAATTCCCTCGTGGAGTCGGGGGGGTAGGCTGAGAATGAAAACTTGGGAGTTCATTTGGATGACAATGACCAACTTTCTAAAATAGTGAGATGAGCTATGAGAGGTGGATTGCCTAACCATGGCCTAGAGGATGCGAATAGGAGTCCGTCCACTCTGAACATTAGGTATGCTAGGAATTTGCTTTATTTCAAACTGCCAACATTGGAATTATATGATGGAAAGACAAATCCAACAGTTCATTTGATGAGGTACATCTGGCACATGGAGGTGTCAGTTGCATCCGAGGAGGTTAAAGGATGATGTTTCCCTTTATATTTTATGGATTTAGCGGCGTTATGGTTTAGACAGTTGGAAAACGGTTCCATCAGCACATGGGTAGAGTTGGTGAACAAATTCCTGAAGCAATTTTGAGTCCATATTTCTTGACCCAAAAATGTATTGACATTACCGACTGTGAAGTAGAGGGCAGGAGAGTCCCACAAGAACTTTTTAATGAGATTCAATGCAGCAGTTACCACGGTAGATAGGCCAGACCCATCATTGGTTCTGATGGTGGTAGTTCCAGGAGTGCCTAGCAAGCAGATTTTAAAATTGCATTGGAACAAGATCTACTGATGGATCTCATAGAGTTTTATCATGAATCTAAAATACATGTATGTCCGGAGGACGTTGAAGTTGAGGAGGAAATTATTAATGCTGTGAAAGAAGGAGGACTGCTCGGAGAAAGGATTCAACAGAGACAGACAAAAATGGAGGATGGATGATGACTTTGAAGGATCAAAGCGGCAAAGAAGGGAACCAAAATTCTCTTCTTATACAGATTTGAACAAGACCCTAGAGCGGATCTACCTGGATACGAGAAGACATATCCCCTATCAAAAACCAGTAAGGAGAGAGCCTACTAACTATAAGAGGACATCAGGGAACTATTGCTTATTCCATTAGCTAGATGGGCGCAACACAAATGATTGCATGCACATGCGTGATCTGATTGAGGAACAGGTAAGAAATGACCAATTACAACAGTACGTGAATGTGGTGGAACAAGACCAACCGTCATCGGTAGAAATGGAAGCGCCTTGGATCTAGGTCGAGGATAGTCATCTTATTATCGGGATAGCAGGGGGACAGGCTCGTTTCCCTACTTTTCCTTTCTATTTCCAATAAACTATGCAATATCACAATCAGGCCACTCACTCATGTATGGAATCTCAATCGGTCCCTGGGCATGCTTTGACCTGGATGCTAGATTGTGATGCCCGATGAGGTAGTTATCTCAATGTTAGGTTTTATGTATGTTAATGTTTGAATAAGGATCTAGTAGATGTATCCTTTCTTATTAAAAACTACATAAATATAACAACCGTAAGGGTGCAAGTTACCTCATCGGAGAACGAGTGGATAGGCTTAATTGTCGTTGAACCTCCTCACCGGAGAGTGAGCTGATTGGGTTCGGCTAGGGTCCGGAGAGACGTGGATCTGATGATGTTAAGTCCCGACCAGAGAATTGGGATCAGAGTGCAGGGAGTAGGTCACTTCACCAGAAGGCGACTGGATGGGCTTACTTGTCATTGAACCCCCTCACCGGAGAGTGAGCGGATTGAGCTCAGCAAGAGTCTAGAAAGACCATCGATTTGATTAACGGTCCGAAGTGGCCATGGATTTGATTATCACGAATGGCCATGGATTTGATTAATGGTCCAGAGAGACCATGGATCTGATTATCGGCCCTGAACGGCTACAAATTCAGTTAATGATCTGGAGAGATCGTAGATTTAACTATCGGCCCTAAATGACCATGGATTTGATCAACGATTTGGAGGGTATATGGATTTGATTGTTGGTCCGGAGAGGGCCAAGGACTCCATTGATGATTAGGAGAGATCAAGATTCAGCTATCGACAAGGAAAGACCGTAGATTTCACTAACGATCCGGAGAGATCGAGATTCAACATACAACTGCTAACTCGCGGATGAATGTGAAGGAACCAGATTATTCGCCGTGGTTTGATCAGTTAATTGCCATAAAATTCAACTACTTATGGCTCATCGACTTCGATATTTGTCCTTAAGCAAAGCACACCTTCCATTCACAAAGGCATGCTTTGGGGAGCAAGTGTTATGGTCGAATTTGCCGTAGTATTTGAATAGACTAAAACGATCGAATTGGATGAGAAAACGATGGAGAAATGACCCAAGGACTTTGGGAATATCATAAAAAGGCAAGAAAAATGAAATATTAAAAAATAAGTGGAAAATGTTGAAAATTTGGAAGATCAAGTTTTTGAAAGAGCCGTCTCAAAGAAAACCTACAAAATCATCAGGTCAGACTCGAAGCAGGGTAACCTTGGAAAAACTCCAAGCACGACCCGAAGCAATCCATGTAGGAACCCTAAGCGCGACCCGGATTAGTCGGTACCGATCCATGAAGACTCGGGTTGGACAGATAGAAGTCTTGGGTGTGACTCCAAGAAACCAAACTTGGGTCCAAGGTTTTAAATATCGGATTTCGGTCACGTTTCGTCTCGATATTTTTACACAAGTTATCTCGTATCGGGAGAGATCTCGGACGAGATGAGTACGTATCGGGTGTACATCTCGGATTGACATCTCGGATCTTATAATGCATCTCGGGAATATCTCGGATGTACTAATGTGTTTAAAATTGATGTGTCAAAAATTTATTTAACGATTATAACTTTCTTATTAAAAATAAAAATGGTAACATACTTGATTTACATGAACAAAGAAATATTTTTAGAAGAGTAGTAGCTTGATTGGCTTAATTGATTTGGTAATGAATCTAATGATTGAATAATATCCTTTTATTTGAACGTAATAAAGAAGTGAAACCTTTCGCTATGACTCATTAAGATAAAAAGTAAAGAATATGTTCAAGAAGTTGGTAAATTATAATTGGATTGAGTAGTTTCTTTTGAATCAATATGAAAATAAAAATTATTATGGAAAATAAGAAAAATGTATAACTTCGGGTGAGATCTCGGATTGAGATTTTGATCCATATATCGGGTGGGATTTGAATATCTCGGACGAGATGAGTGTCGAGGGAGATATGGAGGAGATTTGATGTCTCGTCTCGTTTAAGTGTGAAAATGAGATCTCGGGCGAGATCTCGGGCGAGATATAGGAGATTTAAAACCTTTCTTGGGTCAAACACTAAAATTTCTCAGGTCAGATTCCAAGTCAGTTTAGGACAACAAAGATAGAGGCAATTACAAAATCCAAAATTCAAAAATCCAGCAAGTGTTGGATCAGTATCGATCCAACAACTTGGATTGGTAACGATCCACAAAACTTCATCCAAACCATCCCAAATTTTCTAAACTCTAAAGCCATGCCACCTACAACCTATTTCTGGCCTCCTATGATCATTCACATGCAAGTCTCTATCGATCTCCACCAGCACTCAAAATTAGCAACTCCATTCTTCTATCGGTCCATCATTTGGCCATAGAAACAAGGTAATAATGGTGCAAACATGTTTGGAATCATGAAGCTAACCACGAATCGAATCAAGACAAGAAGTTCAAAGTCATCCATATGAAGAACATATGGATATGTACTGATCCAAGTCCATGGATCGGTATGGATCCTTGATTATTGATGAGGTGTCCAATTTTCTGAAGAAGTTCTTTATGGGGTGGAAAACTATGTGGAGATCATGGAGGCGAATTTCTTGGCTATCTACTGCTATAAATAAAAGGCAGGACTCATTTTTAAGGATCTTTTCAGCTCACTTGTTCTCTTACTCAAATTTTTTGTAATCACTCATGGATTTATATTAATCCATAATAGATTTATACCAATCCATAAGAATAGAAGTGTAAACAACACTATAAACCATCAACAAAGTTAAGTGGACATATGCCAGGATTAGCTAAACCACTATAAAATGTTGTGTGTTCTTTTCTTGCTCTTTTTAATTTAATTTTCTTTGCTTTTTATTCTCTAATCAATTTATTGGGTGTTTGTTCCATTTTTGGTTCAAATAGGCACAAAGAAGAATGATGGTTGACGGTGAAGAAAATGATGGGGAGCTTCGACATGATGGCTTTTGGGATGATGACTTTATGACCTATAATGGATGTATAGAGATATTCCGATGACGATGACTCAATAATGATGGAGTTATGTTTTGATGATAATTGCTCAATGGTGATGGAGCCACGATGATGATCCAAATGGCGAGTTCAATGATAAGGGCTTGTGAGTGGAATTATGATTATGTTCCACTATAGATATGAATGGAATGGAATGTTGATTGTGCTATATTATGACGACATGTGCAAAGGGATCGTAAATACTTGGAAGTTTCCAGTATCCTCACCTGGATTATGACTATATCTAGATCTTATGACTCTAGATTACCCTAGACCTCATGATTGTGGGTTTATTTCCTGGCCTTATGAAGTGGCATGGATCTAGAATATAAAACCTAGATTTGATTGAGTCTCTAGCTTATGATGGTTCCATAGGGGTTATCTTATATCCAACACACTCGAGTGATGTGATAATAGTTTAATAGATGTTATGTTTACTAATTTCCATGTTGTCTTTATCACCCTAGGGTTGCTACATGAGGTAGGTATTATGATTAGGATACCTAGACACCTGACATTGTACTTAGATCGTAGTACACCCATATAACAATGATGATAGTAGATTAGAATATATTGATTGTTATGTGCTAACTCTTTGGGCACGGAGGCAGCTCTGGTTATATTCTTTATATCGTATGTCCTCTACTATACATAGTATATTAAGATTGCTTATCGCTCATACTAGACTATTATTTGACTTGAGGTCTTATGATTGACTTCTTGTTATTTCGGGTACTCTTAAATGAGTAAACTAGATAGTAGGTGTAGGACGGTACACAGGTGGTGCAGATGGACTAGCAGGAGGCTGAATTTCATATACTATTACTTGGGTTATTACTGCTAAAATTCCGTTGTGCGACACTATAGAGCCTAGACTATGTTTTACTATATTATTTAAAGATATATATTTTAACTTTATTTATCAACTATATAGATTCTACTTTTGTTTTTTATAACTTCATTGAACCAATGCTATAATTTAAGACGGTTCATCTAGTCATATTTCAATCTTGTATATTTTATATCTATGATTGATATTATATTTTATCTCTATGCGGTGAAATATACGATAGGTTCTATGATTGTTTTAATTATTTTTCCACCTTGACAATCATCCTACATCGGTTGTGCACCATTACACCGCATTATACATGTATATTGGATGCAGGAGGTGTACAACGGTCGTTGCATATTGGATACCAAAGGTGGAGGAGTTCATAACATGTGGTATCGGTGCTTAGTTGGAGTGATTACCTAAGTTGATACTGGGATCCATTAGAGATAAGGTAGGGGATATCACATTAGAATAGGACGATCGATATATGAGAGAGCGTATTTGTTATATATTTTGGTTTTCAAAATATATAGTTTTGTGTGTATGTGTATTATATATGTATATATGTATATATGTATGTGTGTGTATGGTAATCCACAATTCATACACAAGTACCACTCATGCAGTTTTCCTTTAGAAGAGATTGGCCATCCTCATTACAGCTTATAAGGATGAGAAGGCATACGAGGAACATAATAAAAAACTCTATAACAAGAGTGGAGACTGTAGCTGGCACCAGGCCAACTACAAACCCCTACATGCAAACAATGTTCACTACCATGATGATGAACATGATGCAAAACACCCAACGAGGATCTCTTTGTTTAGTAGGTGGTGGCACTCCAATGCAAGCGCAATGAGTTGACTTTTTGAGCTCAATAAACATTATGCTTGTCTTGGAGGAAAGATGTTTATGGAAAGAGAGTCTATGATTGAAGTCTAGGACTAGCTGGATACTTGTGAGTGCACCTTTAATGATTTTGCATTGCAAGACTCTCATAAGAGGTGGTTAGCTCTACTACAACTTTAAGAAAGAGCTATGGGCTAGTGGAATGCCATTAAAGTAACCACTCCCAAGGAGCACTTCACTTGGGATCAATTTAAAGGCTTGCTTAGAAGTGAAGTTTATTCTAATAGCTTAAAAGTTAGTTTTGTTTATGATGTTTTCTAATTTGAAACAGAGTGATATGTCTATTTTATAACATATTGCCGATTTGACTTACTATCGAAATATGGGATGTCATTTATCAACACTTCTTTGAAGAAGAATGATAAGTTCATCATTGGCTTAAATGATTGTCTCGGTGAGAGGCTGGTAATCCACATCGATGAGTGCTTTGAGAAGATTATAGAGAAGGCTTTAAGGCATAAGAGTTTGTATCTAGAGCCAAAGACAACCATTGTTCCATAAGATTAAGCTAAACCACAAATGAGAGAAGGTGGCAATAGGCAATGGAATAACAAAGTCAAAAGGCAGCTCTACGAAAAAGATGGTAAGAAGAAAGGTAAATGGGAGCCAGTTTGCTTTAGCTGTAACCAACAAGGCCATCTGAGCAAGAGTAGCAAGAGCAACAAAGGTGGACAAAGAATTTTTACAAGGCTGGGCATATGAAGACAGATCATCTAGTGCCACCAAAGGATAAGTAAGTTGTAAAGGCTTATGTTGTGAATAATGTTCTTACTTCACCGATTGCTCTATCGACGAAGGCAAAAGGGAAGGGCATCATGATGCAAGATATGCTTATGTTTTATGACATACATGTTTGTGTTTTATTTAATACCGGGACATCACATTCATTTATATCCGGTGACCTTGTAGAAAGACTAGGATTTTGACCTAACATAGTAGACATACCTTTGGTGGTGTTGAATCCTATAGGAGGTTTAACAAATTTTGGTATGGCTTGTCATGTCATTGTTCAATCAACTTATGGATGTATGTTTACTTGTGATTTTTTTGTATTGAGTTTGGTGAGGTTTAGTACTATTTTAGGGATCAACTGGCTTCTGAGTTATAGAGTAATAGTTGATCACGAGAGGTTATTGGTGACAATAGGGACAACAATGGGTGTAAGCTAGAGTTAAGTTGTATGCTTGAGGATGTAGTGATGGTTATCTTTTTGTATTAGCTCGAGATCTAGCACAACAATTTTTCATTAGTTCCCATAGCGAGGTAGTATCCTCATATATGAGGAGGTTACAGGATTACCATCACATAGGGAGATTGAGTTCCATATCAATTTAGTGGAGGATACCAGACCTATTGTATTGCCTTTGAGATAGATGGCCACCAAGGAGCAAAGAGAACTAGAGGTGTATGTAAATTATTTACCGAGGAAGAGATTTATTCAAAGGAATATTTTAGAGTAGGGAAGACTTAAAATATTTGCCACCAAGGAAGATGGCTCTCTGAGACTTTGTGTTAATTATCATGAGCTGAATAAAGTGACAAGAAAGAACAAATATCCTCTCTCATGTGTAGATGACTTGTTCGATTTGCTTTACGGTGCGATGGTGTTTCTCAGTTGGATTTGGTGATGGGTTTTCACCAACTAAGAGCGGTAAGGAATAATGTGCCGATTACTACATTTTATATGCCATCGGGATTTTATGAGTCATTAGTTATGCTGTCAGGGCTAACCAATGCACCAACATTATAACAACCCTACTTTCTATGCTATTATAATAAATAAATTCAATTAAAGTAAAATGTTTGAATTAAATTTTTGATAAATTTTATTTTTGAAAATATATACTTATTGAGTTAAAGTTTATTTGAAAATGGATTTTGTTGTAATGAATTGAATTCATTATAAAACCTTTGTAGAAAATATATTAAACTCAAATAAAACGTTTACCATGAAAATAAAATATTTTTATATTATAAATTTTTTTGTACGATTGAAATAGTTTAAAAGAAGTTTTATTTGATATTAATAAAATAAATAAATCAAAGAGATGAGAAATTATTTGATTTGAATATATTATTAAATTTTCAAAGTATATTTTATAAAACATATAATAGATGGATTTAAATTGTATTTTCTTATGGGCTTAATTGGGAATAACAAGTGGAAATTATAGCAACAAATAAAAGCAACCTGTTTTGAAAACATAATTAAGAGAAGACCCGCTCATCCTAATTCCTGACTTCATCCTTAATTCACCAAATCATTTTGCCGGAGAAAAAAATCAACAACAGAAAAAAGTTTGTAATGCGAGGTCGAAGGCATGTGAAGGAGTAAGCATACATGCGCGAAGGAGATTAGCGGGCCGATGGTGCACAGATGTTAAAGGAAGAGGTGTGTTGTTAGGGCATGTGTTAGGTTATGATGGTCACAACTGGATTGTGCATGTGTTCGAGGCGGAGTAGATTATGGTGCAAGAAGGCTAGTTATGTTATAGGCAATGGAGGAGATGTTAGTGATGAAGGACAACAAAGTAATTACGATATTAGGTTGAAAAAAGCAATTAAAGAAGAAAATTTTGATTTTGGTGAGTTATCTCACTCACAACTATAATCCAGTTTGATTGTCTTATTACAGTGATTGATTGCCTTTGCATACTCTCGTTTACTTATTATTGCGGTGAATCATGGTTAATATTAGTTGGATTTAGCTGAAATAATGGTACTGGATTATAACTTCATCCATCTATGATGATTTCCTTTGATAATTGCAATTCTTTGTTATTGAACATGATTTGATTATATACTGATTTGAATTGAATATATAATGATTGCATGCCATTACTTTGCTTTGATAATGATCAGATATTTGCTTGAAATTTATTAGAAGGGGAAATTTTAAGCTAAACACTTTTGGATTATTTATAATAGGAAATTTTGCTTGAATTATATTATTTTTGAAATAAATGATTTTGAAATTTGGTTAAACAAAAGAATTTTATAAAAGAGCAGATATATATCTTAAATTGAATAGTTTTAGATGTTGAAATTGAGGTCTTTGTTTTTCAAGTTTAATTTTGAATATATATTTTATTTATCTATGTTTATAAAAATATTTGATGGATTTTTATAGAAAAGCATTAAAAATTATATATCCCAAAAGCGATGAGTTTATTTTTATTGAAATTGAAAAGTTGTGAAATTTTATAAAATAATATTATGGAATAATAAAAACGCTAAATGTGATTCATTTATTGTATGAGAAAGATTATTAATGAAAATTTGTAATTATATTTTGTTAACTATAATTTTTGGAAGAAAATTATTTTATATATGTTTATCTTTAAATAAAAGCAAATTAATTTGACTACCTTTGGAAATATTATAAATGAGCATGAATTAGATTATTTTGAAAAGGGAAGTTTTTGAATTAGGTTAAGTGAATTTTTTTTAAATCGATGCTATGTTAAATATTTGAAAGATATTTATAAAAAAGGAATTTTAGTTTAATAAATTATTTCTTAAAGGTAGTTTAAAAGGATTTGAAAGTATATGAGGATTTTAAATGTTGATTTGAAATCAAATATTTGAACTTCGGAAGTATTTTGGATTGGAAATAATGTAATTTGATCTTTTAAAAGGTATTTTAGAAATTACAAAACTTCTTTGCTGGTATGTTTATAGTATTAAAGAGAAATTTCTGATGGTATGAATAAATTTTAATAGGATTTTAATGGAAATTTAATAAAGGTTTTTAATAATGATATCTTTGAAATTGAATAAGAGGTCTAAATTATGGACTTTTGGAACTAAATAAGATTTTGGGTAAGAAAGAATTTTTTTAATATGAACCTCTTTAAAATTATTATTGATACTTTAAATTTTATTAAAGATTTTGAAATAAATATCTCTATAATAAAAACGCCTTCTGAATCAATAAGTGTTGAATTATACAGTTTTTATATAGTGAGGATAGTTTAGTAATACCTGATTGCATTGGACATTCGATAATACTTTATTGGTTGTCCCTCTGACTCGTTATGTAGAGTATTTCTTATGTTGAGTGGTGTTTACTAACATTTAACAAATATTCGAATAACATTGAATGGTATGGGACATTCATGTGGAATTCATTTGGTTACTATAAGTATATGACACTTATGGGTCATGGTGTCTTGGGTCAGCTTGATGGTGCTCGTTGTGTGCTTGTGAACCACAAGCTACATGACTAAGAGGATAGTTGCCCACCCTAGTGGCTCGACTACGGAGGTCACACCCCAGTCGTGGCATCACCCACCTTTTTGTGTGCTCGACTTCTTTTTTCATTTCATTCACTCTCTTTGTGCTTCTACTGCCCCTAGATGCCATTGAGCCAGCAGTACGGTACTAGGGGTTAATTCAATGTCATAACATTGCATTTCATTGTGGATGTTGCATGTTACATCATGTAAGGTAAGACATTTGTGTTACAATGATCATGGTAACCATTATGACTGTAGAAGCTTTATTGTGTGCTTTTAGGACTCTTGGAGCATTGCTGTTTGTTTTTCAGTCTCCCTTTGGAAAAGAATAGTAACACGAGAAATCCCCTAGATGGGTATCTATAGGACTGGTTATGTTCTCATATGACCCAACTTGTTGTGTGCTTTAGGCCAGTCCATAAGGTTTGGTTGCCAAGGCAACACCAAATTTTGCTGCCTCAATCATAATTTTTTTCTTCCTTTTTACAACATGGAAAAAAAATTATGAATTTCCCACCATGTGCTATAAAGTAATGTACAAAAATATAAATTATGAATTTCCCACCATGTGCTATGAAGTAATAAGGTGATGACATATTTTATGCATAATTTAGTGTTTTTCCACGTTATGTGATATTTTAGTAGTTGTTTAAGACATCATCATTATATAATACGCATACGTTATTAATTATATATATATATTGACATTATGATTATTTCTGGAGATATTTTATTGGCATGGTCAAATTATTATTATATCCAGTTTATACCGAGTTCCATATATTGACCTTTTGATTTAGATATAGTCTGACCCATGTGTTATTTATATAATACTCGAGTCGGTCTGAGATTTTTCTGGTTTAAGGATAGTATGAACATCTTGTGCTATCTGGGCATAGAGGAGACTAGTATGTGGTATTATTGTACATCATCTGAGTATTTTATTGTAACATCCCCTATCTTGAGGCGTGAAGCTAAGCGCTACAGATGTTGCAGTCATCTATAGTATTAACTTCCGGTGGCAAAATACGGTAATGCTAATGGTATTCATAATATCAAAAACACATGAATATGAAACAAAATCAACAAAGATTTCAAAAACAACTTTTTTGATTACATTTCAAATCCATATTTCATATTCAGTTACATAATCCCAAAACGATTTGCAGGTTTTGATCGAATATAATTATTACAAATTACGCCAAGAGCGACATATGAAGATGCCCCATTGGATGATCAGAGTACTAAATAGACATATCAGTCATAAATAAATCATAGTGGAAACAATGCTAAATAGCTCCTACATAAATAGCTTTGCCTCCTGCACCTCTTCAGAAGCTTATTCATCCAACCTACTAAATCTAAAAAGTCCTTAACTCTCAATCTACTCAAATTTAATTTTGAGCACCCGAGAATTTAAGGGGAAAACATAAACATCAAGTTAGACATAAATCCTAGTGTGAATAATACTATTACATCTTGATTTACTGATATTAAGTGAGACCACACCGTTTAGCAGAACGGGTTTCCCCTCACTAATATCCTTTTAAAAGCATATCTTTTGCAAATCTATAACCTGCAATCAAACTGATTATAATCATAATAGCAATAAAATATATGCATACAAATAAGGTAATCAATGGACTAACTATCCGAACAATATACTTTTATCAGGCTGATTATTAACCACTGGCTGACTCGGGCCTACCAAACATAAACAACAATCCAAATTCTGTTAGACACAATACTGGACGATCTGTCCTTAACTTACTCTTTCAAGGGTCAACTGAACCTAATGGTTTTTCGGGCTCACCAATAACCTACCTTTACTTTGTGTATTCTTTTCTGTGTGTAACATCATTTTAGTCATACCTGTGACAAAGTCCAACACACTGGAATCATGGACTTATATTAGCTAGGGGCTACTAGCTAAAGTATAGGGCGCAGCACTACACCAGTCCCATCTGGTCTTCTAATATTTGAGTCATATACTTAGGGTTAACTACCCCCATCCAATTTTCCTTGAACACATTTCTTTCAAAGTGATTTAACCCCTTTTTAAATCATATCTAAACAAGGAAAATATGTTCTTTGCTTTACTCAAAATACTTATTCCATGATATATGCTTTACGCAAAACAATGTAGATGAAATCTAAATCAAGGGGGTTTTCTATCCCATCAAAGTAAATTAATACTCCTTTCTAACTTAGGAAACTTTTGGCCTTAAAGCCAAAGCAATACTTTTGAAACCCTTGTTTAAAACCTTAAACAATCCCTTTCAAATTCATTGAAAGTACCCCTTTCAAATAAGTTACTACTTTAACCTTGAAAACATTAGGCCAAAAGGCCAAAACATACCTTTCGAATGTATTGAAAATAGACTTTTCAAAATCATCACTTACACCTTAGACATGCTCTTTCGAAACCATTAAACTTATATTTCGAAAGCATTGGAATCTTCCT
Source organism: Allium fistulosum (assembly GCA_030737815.1). Classification (NCBI taxonomy): domain Eukaryota; kingdom Viridiplantae; phylum Streptophyta; class Magnoliopsida; order Asparagales; family Amaryllidaceae; genus Allium; species Allium fistulosum. The sequence goes on from CM060904.1 coordinate 1,288,795,808, forward strand.
CTCAAAATACTTAAAAAAAATCTTTCGGTACACTTAAATATACGTTTCAAAAACATTGGGAGCTTCCTTTTCGAAATACTTACAACATACCTTTCGAAGCATTGGATTCAAGTAAAGGTTTGTGGAAACATTGCTTCAAAACCATTTAATATTATTCCTTTTGAGACCATTGGGTTAAACCTTTTATATAACTAAATGGTCCTAAAGAATAGAGGTGAAAACATTACTTTCGAAAGCATTAATCCCAAGTAAAAGAAAGAGGATGGTTTCGAAACCCACCCTTTCGAAACCATTGCCTTTGAAACCATTTGAAAGCGGCTATGCGACCCTTTGGAAAGCTTTGAGAAGGCATCTTCCAAGTATAAAGGCGAAAGCACCCTTTCGAATGCGTTGTTTTAAGGCTACAAAGAAAATCCGCCTTAATTAGTTTGAAAGGTATGAATGCGGCAGCATGGGCCTCGAGTAGGTTCAAAGCGGCTATCCTTTCAAAAGCTTCTTTTAAAACATAAGTAAGTGGCAACTCATTCCAAAGCTCTTTTCTAAAAACAAAGGCAAGCGGCAACTAGTTCGAAAGCTTCTAGTTAAAAACAAAGACAAGTTAAAAGCAACCCCTTCAAAAGTGTTGCCTTCGACTACATCATCCCTTCCGCCTTTCTCCAGTACACTACATACCAATTGCTTGATATCACATGCATTGGTTTCAAATAGGTGCAAAAGGTCTACTGGCATGTTGTCGAAAGCTAGCTAAAGAAGTGGTGAAGTTGTAATTCGAAACAAAACTGGTTTATTGCCTTTCAAAGTAATTCCTTTTTACCTAACTTGCCCAATTTTTCAAAATATGATTGATTGCCATTTCTTTATCAAAATCCTTTTCTAAAAGGCCACCGAATTCAAAATTATAAATTAAAAATATTTTAATAAATAAGTCCTTCTCCTTGATAAAACTTATAAAACATTTAAGTCCCTTAACTTAAATAATTTTATAACCATAGTAAAATACTTAGGAAAATTCCCCAAAATCACAATAATTCACTTTTAATATGTTTTCTTACATATTTAAATTTCAAACCCGAAATCAACATATAATTGTCTTAAATAATTTAAACCCAACATTAACTATTTTCTTTCATAGAAAATTCATTATAAATCCACAATAGCTAAGAAAATTATAAAACTTGAAACCCACTTCTAAAATAATGTTTTTTACCATATATAAAAAACGCAAATCATTTGAATGTCATTTAGTAGGTTTTCCAATCTAAACTTATCATAAAATCTACATGAAACAATATAAATCATCAACATGCATATATATCCACTTAAACAAACATAACATGGCATATTATTTGAAAAATAATTTGGATCAAACCTCAAAAAACGAAAACATTATGAAAAGTGAGATGTAAGTTAATTATTCACCTTAGCTATGTGTTAAGAAGGTTGAGATTTGCCATTGGGTTAATTTCTTCAAGCTTTCTACTTGTTTCCTAGCTTTTCTTCTTTTGATTCTTCTTAATGGAGGCCGGCCGAGCTCTTGGAGTTTTATGTTTTGTTTGGAAATGTTACAATGAATAAGGAATGGAAAATAGAAGGGTTTAGGTTATTAGAATGAAGGATGTTCCCATTTTACCTTTATCATATTCCTCCTACTTACTTATTTTTTATTCCCTTTTGCTTATACATTCATTAAGGCACGACCCCTTATTAATTAACACGTCTCAATCCCTAACCATCTACATTATTGTATCTAATTTATCTAATTAAATGTCCTAAATTATGTTAGTCAAAATAAGGGTCATTACAAACTCCCCTTCTTAAAGAATTTCGTCCTCGAAATTACGATAAGGTATCAAAAACAATCAAACATATAGGTAAAACATACCATAAAACAAGTCAGGATGAGTGTCTTAATCCTGCTCTCGTTTCCCAAGTACAGTTTCTCTCGTCGTCATTTCACTGGACTTTGACTAATATGACCGTCTTGTTTCTTAGTCTCTTCTCATCCCTTGCAACTATACGAACTGGTTTCCTAACTATAGTCATATCCGGTTCCACTACTAGATCATCTAACAAAGTTGGTGTAATAGTAGTCTTTGTATCTCGAATATACTTCCTTAGATGAGAAATATGGAAAACATTGTGAACTCTTGCTAAACTATTCGGTAACTCTACTCTGTACGTGAGTTTCTCGATCCTTTCTATAATACGAAATGGTCCAATGAATCTTGGTGCGAGTTTCCTAACTTTCCAAATTTGATTATGCCTTTCATCGTTGACACCTTGACGAAAACATAATCTCCGACTGAGAACTCTAAGTCTTTTTGTCTCTTATCAGCATAACCCTTCTGCCTAGACCGAGCTTCCTTCATCCTAGCTCAAATTAACTCAATCTTCTCTGCAACGTCTCTAACCAAATCTGGACCAAGAACTAACCTATCCCCGATCTTTAACCAACAGACGGGAGCTTTGCATGGCCTTCCATACAAAGCTTCAAACAGTGCCATCACTATACTAGTCTGATAACTATTGTTATACAAAAACTCGACTAAGTTTAGATTGACTTCCCATGATCCCTCGAAATCTAGCATGCAAGCTCTTAACAAATCCTCTAATACCTTTTTGACTCTCCTCATTTGCTCATCTGTCTACGGACGGTAAGCGGTACTCATCTTGAGCTTGGTACCTAAAGTTTCCTGTAGGCTCTTCCAGAACTCACTAGTAAATAAGAAATCTCTATCACTTACTATACTACTAGGAATTCCATGTAGTCTAACTATATTCCTCATGAATAACTTAGCTAAATCTGGTGCGGTCTTGGTCGACTTAGTTGGTATAGAGTGTGCACTCTTAGTCAATCTGTCCACTATAACCCATATACTCTCATTTTCTCTATTCGACCTTGGCAACCCATCTATGAAATCCATTGAGATAGAATCCTGTTTCCAGACTGGAATATCCAAAGGCTGAAGTAACCCACTCGGTTTCTGATGTTCAACTTTTACCTTTTGAGTGTTCAAACACTGCCTCACCCATAAGCCTACATCTCTTGTGATGCCCCACCTCTATACTCACACTAGCCAATGACACTAAGGGGTAATACCGACGACTAGCATGAAGAATAAGGCTGTTGAGGAGCGCCATCTGTGTAATTGCTTTGTGCGAGTACCGATGTCAGATAATATGACTTGCATTTCATTTCAAGTAGAAATCCAACATATCAAATACAAACTCAAAGCCACCACACAGTGGGTATATGGGCTTTGGAAACAAATATAGAAATAAACATAACACAAATCAGTCACAGATATTCATATCACAAAGGCGGAAACAGATATGAATATATCACATAGAAGTGTACATCAAAATGGTGGTCATACAAGATCCACTACATCACAAAAGAATAGATACAAGTGCTAGACGAAAGAAAAGTATACATCAAGGGGTCTCTATCTCAAATGTATACTAACAAAAACTACTATGCTAAAGTAGTTACCCAAAAGTCAGGTGACGGACCCTGATAAGAAGTCAAGCAGGAGCACCTGAAATATCTCGGTCCGAGCCGAGTATTATTTAATAAGAAAATAATAAATGGATCAGTCTAACTATAAATATCATATAAAATGAGATAGGATAAGAGATATCACAAAAACGTATGATAACAATAATGCCATACTATGACAAGTATACATTAGATAACAACAAAAATCATACAATATCTCAAATATTCTCAAACACTAAAAAGAATGTCATATTCTTTAAATTATTCACCAAAACACAAATATTGAAAAAACATATCAATGCCAATCGCATAAAAATCGGTGAAACGCAAATTCTAGATATCATCAACCAGAAATTTAGAAATCACAAAAAATGGAAGGCCTGTCACAAACGCGAGCATGAAAACTCACCAACACGTGTATCACAAATGTGTCGCTATCCCATGAACCGAACATCGACGCACCTAAAAGGATACGCCCCATGCCCAGTCGAACATCGACGCACTTGAAAAGATATGCCCCATGCCTAGTCGGACATTGACGCACCTGAAAAGATACGCCCCATGCCTAGTCGAACATCGACGCTCCTGAAAAGATACGCCCCATGCCTAGTCGAACATCGACGGACCTAAAAAGATATGCCCCATGCCTAGTCGAACATCGACGCACCTGGAAAGATACGCCCCATGCACATACCTATTGAGCCAAACATCGATGCACCTAAAAAGATACACCTCTTGTACCGAACTCATTGAGCCGATTGCACCACGAACGGTCAAAAAGACCACGGGTCGCTAGCCCCTAAAAAATGAGACGAAGCTCCATGGAACTGGGTACAGTTCCCCACGCGGACAAAGAGACATCGCACATCGCTAGTCTAAACCATAAAATGATCATCATTGATCAATAAGAAGTGTCAATTACACTAAGCTAGTAAATATATGAGTTTAGCTTCATGTCCCATAATCACTGGCTTAACTTAAATATTTACGAACAGATTGTAGATTTCCACTCGAAAATTGTCACAAGATTTCAATCGAACAAGTCCAAGAATTAACCGACGAAGTAAACGCAAGTGTTTCATACCACTTGTTTTGCTAAGCCGTTTAATTAGATTTCTCATACGATTGAGGTAAAGGTTTGTATATACTAATAGATTGGAAAACGATTTTAAAAATGAGCTTTGTAATTAAAAGTAGTGTTGAAATCATTTTTGTGAAAGAGTTTGAGTATTTACTTACTAGTATAGAAACCTTTGTATTTTAAAGTGACAAACCACAAAAATGATTGTAGAAACAATCAATCACCAAAAATTCACATACGAAAATGTGAATTAAATCCATAAAAATCGATATCAAATCCTTCAAATGGATATTCCCAAAAATCCAGAAAAGAAGTCATCAAAATCGATAGTAAGTGATAACAACCAACCTAATCAACAAAAATCAATTAATATTGGAAAACCATTCAAAAACAGCCAAAATAGGAAAAATGAACAGTTCTAGACGTCTGGTCTAGAATCCAGATGTCTAGATTTGTTCTCTGGAAATAATCCAAAAAACTCCCAGACGTCTGAACCTTAACCGGACGTCTGAACCGGTAAATCAGACGTTTGAACTGAGGTACTAGAAATTCTATTCCAGATAACCCAAACTCTGGGAATTAAGCTCAGACGCCTGGATCTCCCAAACGTCTGGAAAGCAAGGTCAGACGTCTGAGTTGAACGTCTGGAATATTTATTCCTTAGCCTCAGACGTCTGATCCTTATACCAGACGTTTGAGCTAAAGCTCAGGCAAATATTGAACCTAGGCCAATGATGGCCAATTCACGTCGGAAGCGATCGAATGAGCGAAGATGGCTAGGGATTTATGCCAAGCGACAACCCAGCCCTATAGACCCATCAATACACTCCGAACACATGTCCAAACATCTATATAAGGATTTTCATAGATTTTGAACCAAAACACCAAAATTTGGAAAATTCACCAAATCAATTCAAATCAAAATCAAATGAACATGCACAAAGGTTAAGAATTCATACCTAACAACAATGAAAGTTATAGATGTAGATGTGAGTTAAAGAACTCACCTATAAACCAAAAAACAACGAATGAGAAGCTCTAAAACAATGGAAAGGCTAATGCCTCTTCAACTTCAACTCAAGAAGCTCCAATCTAAGCTAATAAGCAAATATTTCCTAAGTTAGGGCTTAGGAATTTCTGAAATTGAAGAGAGATAGAGATGGAGAAGATGAAGAGGATGCTTACCTAAGCTTCTCCTTGATTTTGGACTTGAATTAGAGTTTCCTAAACAAAACTAGGGTTTAGGAATTTCCATTTCCCTTTCTTCCCCCATTTTTACTTTGAGCTTGAGTGTTAGGAAATAGAATGAGTGAATGGATGAAGAGAGAGGAGTTAGGGTATTATGATGGGTTAGTGGGCTGAAACCCAAACCCAAAGCCCAAATAGAAAAATAGCAAAATTCTACTCAACTCCAAACATATCGATGTTTATATTCAAAAAAGTTGTAAACGCCATTTTGGACTCAATTGAAGTGGTCTCGAGTCCCAATTCGACTATTTGCAAAAAGTAACATTTCGAACTTTAATCTGATTAACGATGCTATATTTAAATAAAACATTTAAATATACAATCGTGAAATATGCGGGCTGTTACAAACTCCCTTCCTTAAAGAAATTGTGTCCTCACAATACTTAAGAGGAAATTAAAAAGTAACAACCATACTAAGGCATAACAACACAAAAGAAGAAATTTTGAAATGAAAAGTTCACCTTAAAAGAGCATGAGAGAGTAAGTCCGGATGTGTTTGCTCGATGAATTCTCTGGATTCCCAAGAGCAATCCTTAGGATTTGAGGACCATTGAACTTTCACAAACGGAACATCTTTATTTCGAAGGCGTTTAACCTCCGAAGTAAAGATACGAATATGATGTTGCTCATAAGTCAAATTAGGTGAAATCTCAATTTCTTCAATAACACCAGGCTCAAGATTAGAATCGGAATCCCTAAGGCATTTCCGTAGTTGAAAAACGTGGAACACGTCATGCATAGCAGAAAATTGAGCCGGTAATAAAAGGCGATAAGCCATGGAACCAATACGTTCGGTGATGGGAAATGGACCAACATATCGAGGTGCTAACTTTCCCGATCGACTGAAACGCACAACACCCATCATAGGTGAAACACGAATAAAATCTGGACCTAAAACCAGCTTCTCACCAGCTTCAAGCCAACACGAAGGAGATCGGCATGGCCTTCCGTAGAGTGCCTCGAAAGGTGCCATACCAATACAAGATTGGAAGCTATTATCATAGGAAAACTCAACCAGAGAAATATGATCTTCCCAACTTCCACCAAAATCAAGAACACATGCACGAAGAAGATCTTCAAGAGTTTGATTCACACGCTCGGTTTGTCCATCGGACTGAGGATGATAAGCAGTGCTAAAATTAAGCTTTGTTCCCAAAGCTTTTTGAAGACCTTTCCAAAATCCACTAGTAAATAATGGATCACAATCGCTAACAATAGAAGTAGGAACTCCATGCAATTTAACAATTTCTTTGACACGGAGTTTTTTAGCCAAAAGAGGTACGGTCCGAAAAAGAAGGATGAGCCTTAAGGCTACACAAAACAAGAGATGAACATAAATTGGATTCACGATCTCGAATCTCACAAGTGGATAAAGTCTCGAGATCATTCCATTCGGATATCATCATTGAAACAAGTGCTTGTTGCTTACGACTAAGGGCATCGGTAACTCGATTACCTTTTCCGAGAGTATAGAGAATATCAAGATCATAGGATGCAAGGAACTCGAGCCAACGTTGTTGACGCAATTTAAGTTCCTTTTGAGAAAATACATACTTCAAAGATTTATGATCGGTGTAGAGAACAAATTTCTCTCCCAACAAAAAAATTACGCCAAATTCTAAGAGCGAAAACAATGGCCGCGAGCTCTAGATCATGAGTGGTATATCTAGTATCGGCAGGCTTTAATTGTCAAGAAGCATATGTGATAACACGTTCCCCTTTTGCATGAGAACGGCATTCAAACCAATACGACTAGTATTGGTATAAACAATCAATTCTTGGTTCCCTTCGGGAATCGCAAGACTAAAAGCATCGGAAAAGAGTTCTTTTAATTGATCCTCTTTCCCGAAAAGCTAAGACATCCAAAATTATAATTAACTTTATATAATCATCTTTTTAGAAAAATTTACTTATTACAAGTCAATTTACTGTGTCTGACTGTCTCATCATAACGTTTAGGAGATTCCTATCGATAACGTTGATCAAGCACATCGACCAGAATTCTTAAAGCACTCAATGGGCAAAACAACACAAAATCATCTTCTACATGATAAATATGTCTCTTAATTTTTTTACGAATATTCTTTGCTCGTTTTAAGAACAAAATCCAATCATACTTATAAATATCTTATTAAAAAGATTTTCAAATTTTAAATTGTTGTTTTCATCCATAATCAATAAATACAAGGATGGTCTCATCGAGATATTAGTAGAATACTCGATTCATAAGATGGATGAAGTAAGCTGAACAAATCGAATGATTATGAGTCACTCATAAGAATCGTAACAAGTACGAAATGCGGTAAGTGGAATGCTACCCTCCGCAACTCGTAGCCGATGAAGACCGGTGGCAAGGTCGAGATGAAAAGACCTTAGCACCACTCAATAGATTGCTTAGGTGATAATCCTAAGACAAGCTCAAATATACAGGAAAATTCACAAACTACTTAAATGAGAGAAATAACACTTTCCTCATCATGTGGGTTTAAAGAATAAAATGATGCCACCGAATTTGGAAATCAAAATCATTAAGAATAATAGAAATCTGCTTAACAGATTGAGAATGTCGAAGATGGATAGTCCTCGCGGGACATAGGATATGTGCTTCATATCGATTAAGCCAATCCATTCCCAAAAATCATTCCGAAGGCTAAGTAGCAATCGGATCGGAAAGAATAATCACGTAAAAAAATCTCGACATCTTTACAAAGCAAACTGAGTGTTGCGGATCCACCAACCGAATTTGCAATTCTCAATGAAGTCATCAAGCCAATAACATTCAAAGACAAAGCATCAACAAGTTCTTTTGATATAAAAGAGTGAGATGCACCCGTATCAAAAAGAACTCGAATAGAAAGATCACGAAATATAATAATGCCATCAAGGATAGAATGAGAAATACCTTGACCAAGAGATGTGTTACTAGGAGCTTGCACAACATTTAGCTTTCCCTCTTTCTTCATTGGAAGTTTGGGGCATGAAGATAAAAGATGACTCGAACTTTTGCAATAGCGACAAGAAAAGGGTTTCGGACACTTATTTGCATAGTGGTCCGTAGAACCACAATTGTAGCATCGTCCACGACTTGAGGTAGGAGTCTTTGCTACCGAAATTGCCTGCTTCCCTTTCTTGTTGGGATTACGGCTTTTGAACTTAATATGCCTCTTCTTGTTGATGTTGGGGATCTTTTTGGAACCCCAACATCACTATCACTTCCTTTATCGGCCTCTTCTAATCGAAGAGCGATATCTACAAGCTGATCGAAAGGAACTTCTAGTTTTAGAGGTAAAACCTTTTTAGGGTTCTTACTCAAAGCACAGATAAACCTTTGATTCTTTATAAGATCCAAAAGTTGTTAGGCAGACATGAATACGCCATCCAGAGAAGGACTACTGGATTGACCAGCGCTAGGACTACCAGATCTAACCATCTCTTCTTCTTTAAGAAAGAAAGAAAGAAGAGGAAAAGGGTTATTCTCGGAATGAATATCAAACAAACTTGATTTATAAAACAAGGCATCATAACAGAAAATAGGATAAACGGGTCCTAAGGCTCGGATAAATCCTAAGGCACGACTCCTAAGAAAGACTTAGGATAATGATCCTTGCTAGATTATTCTACATTGTTCCGAAGTTTGGCTCTGATACCAAGCTGTGAGGCCCCACCTTTATACTCACACTAGCCAAGGACACTACGGGGTAATGTCGTCGACTAACACGAAGAATAAGGTTGTCGAGGAGCGACCATCTGTGTAATTGCTTTGTGCAAGTACCGATATGTCAGATAATATGACTTGCGTTTCATTTCAAGAGGAAATCCGACATATCAAATACAAACTCAAAGCTACCACACAGTGGCTATGTGGGCTTCGGAAACAAATATAGAAATAATAACACAAATCAGTCACAGCTATTCATATCACAAAGGCGAAAACATATATGAATATATCACATAGAAGTGTACATCAAAATAGTGGTCATACAAGATCCACTACATCACAAAAGAATAGATACAAGTGCTAGACAAAAGAATAAGTATACATCAAGGAGTCTTTATCTCAAATGTATACTAACAAAAAAAAAACTATGCTAAAGTAGTTAGCCAAAAGTCAGGTGACGGACCGTGATAAGAAGTCAAGCAGGAGCACCTGAAATATCTCGGTCTAACCCGAGTATTATTTAAGAAGAAAATAATAAACGGACCGGTCTAGCTATAAATATCATATAAAATGAGATAGGATAAGAGATATCACAAAAACATATGATAACAATAATGCCATACCATGACAAGTATACATCAGATAACAACAAAAATCATACAATATCTCAAATATTCTCAAACACTAAAAAGAATTCTTTAAATTATTCACCAAAACACAAATATTGACAAAACATATCAATACCAATCGCATAAAAATCGGTGAAATACAAATTCTACAAATCATCAACCAGAAATCCAGAAATCACAAAAAGGGGAAGGCCTATCACAAACGGAAGCATGAAAACTCACCAACACGTGTATCACAAATGTATCGCTATCCCATGAACCGAACATCGATGCACCTAAAAAGATACGCCCCATGCCCAGTCGAACATCGACGCACCTGAAAAGATACGCCCCATGCCTAGTCGGACATCAACACACCTAAAAAGATACGCCCCATGCCTAGTCGAACATCGACGCACCTAGAAAGATACGACCCATGCACATACCTATTGAGCCGAACATTGATGCACCTAAAAAGATACACCTCATGTACCGAACTCATTGAGCCGATTGCTCCACGAACGGTCAAAACGACCAGGGGTCGCTATCCCCTAAAAAATGAGACGAAGCTCCATGGAACTGGGTATAGTCCTCTATGCGGACAAAGAGACATCGCACATCGCAAGTTTAAACCATAAAATGATCATCAATGATCAATAAGAAGTGTCAATTACACTAAGCTAGTAAATAGATGAGTTAAGCTTCATGCCCCATAACCACTGGCTTAACTTAAATATTTACGAACAGATTGTAGATTTCCACTCGAAAATTGTCATAAGATTTCAATCGAACAAGTCCAAGAATTAACCGATGAAGTAAACGCAAGCGTTTCATACCACTTGTTTTGCTAAGCCGTTTAATTGGATTTCTCATACGAGTGAGGTAAAGGTTTGTATATACTAATAGATTGGAAAACGGTTTTAAAAATGAGTTTTGTATTTAAAAGTAGTGTTGAAATTGTTTTTGTGAAAGAGTTTGAGTATTTACTACTAGTATAGAAACCTTTGTATTTTAAAGTGACAAACCACAGAAATGATTGTAGAAACAATCAATCACCAAAAATTCACATACGAAAATGTGAATTAAATCCCAAAAAATCGATATCAAATCCTTCAAATGGATATTCCCAAAAATCCAGAAAAGAAGTCATCAAAGTCGATAGTAAGTGATGACAACCAATCGGATCAACAAAAATTGATTAATATTGGAAAACCATTCAAAAATAACCAAAATAGGCAAAATGAGTATTTCCAGACGTCTGGTTTAGAATCCAGACGTCTGGATTTGTTCTCTGGAAATAATCCGAAAAACTCCCAGACATTTGAAATTACAAGGCAGAAGTCTGAACCCTAACCAGACGTCTGAACCAGCAAATTAGACGTCTGAACTGAGGTACTGGAAATTCTATTCCAGATCACCCAAACGTATGGGAATTAAGCTCAGACGTCTGCATCTCCTAGACGTCCGGAAAGCAAGGTCAGACGTTTGAGCTGAACGTCTGGAATATTTATTCCTTAGCCTCAGACATCTGATCCTTATACCAGACGTCTGAGCTTAAGCTCAGGCAAATATTGAACCTAGGCCAATGATGGCCAATTCACGTCGGAAGCGATCGAATGAACGAAGATGGCTAGGGATTTACGCCAAGCGATAAACCAGCCCTATAGACCCATCAATACACTCCGAACACATGTTCAAACATCTATATAAGGATTTTCATAGATTTTGAACCAAAACACCAAAATTTGGAAAATTCACCAAATCAATTCAAATCAAAAGCAAATGAACATGCACAAAGGTTAGGAATTCATACCTAACAACAATGAAAGTTATAGATGTAGGTGTGAGTTAAAGAACTCACCTTTAAACCAAAAAACAACGAACGAGAAGCTCTAAAACAAAGGAAAGGCCAATTCCTCTTCAACTTCAACTCAAGAAGCTCCAATCTAAGCTAATAAGCAAATATTTCCTAAGTTAAGGTTTAGGAATTTCTGAAATTGAAGAGAGATAGAGATGGAGAACATGAAGAGGATGCTTACCTAAGCTTCTCCTTGATTTTGGACTTGAATTAGAGTTTCCTAAACAAAACTAGGGTTTAGGAATTTCCATTTCCCTTTCTTCCCCATTTTTACTTTGAGCTTGAGTGTTAGGAAATAGAATAAGTGAATGGATGAAGAGTAGAGGAGTTAGGGTATTATGATGGGTTAGTGGGCTGAAACCCAAACCCAAAGCCCAAATAGAAAAATAGCAGAATTCTACTCAACTCCAAACATATCGATGTTTATACTCAAAAAAGTTGTAAACGCCATTTTGGACTCAATGGAAGTGGCCTCGAGTCCCAATTTGACTATTTACAAAAAGTAACATTTTGGACTTTAATCCGATTAACGATACTATATTTAAATAAAACATTTAAATATATAATCGTGAAATATGCGGGTTGTTACATCTCTCTTCATACCTTCCTAAAAGGAATTTCTTTTCATATCCTGATACATCTTAGTTCCTCCCGGATGAATAGTGAACTTTGAACGATGGCATTCTCCAAGAACTTCCTTTCTAATGTTTCACACATTCGGAACACATATTCATCTTTTCTTCCTTAACCACCCATTCTGGTCAAGACTGAAATCTTTCAAGTCATCGCTCTTTGTTCCATCCCTTAACTTCCTGATCCATTTAGCTAATAATGGATCCTCCATTTGTTTAGAAGCAATCCTTTCGATCATCACCGATCAAACTTCTAAACATGACAACATAGCAGTTTCTTGACTAGAACTACTCTTCGATCTCCATTATACTTCGCATGTATTCAATGTTTCTAAATCTTTCCACTTAGCTATCATTGCCAATACCGCATTCTTATATTTTCTGCTATGTGCATCTGCAACCTTATTCCCTTTTCCTGATGTGTACTCAATACCAAAGTCATAAGCAGCTAAAAACTCTAACCATCTCTGCTATCTCATATTTAGTTCCTTTTGAGAGAATAAATATCTTAATGACTTATGATCCGTATACAACTCGAATCTTTCTCCCAAAAGGTAATGTCTCCATACTTTAAATGCGAAAATTACTACAGCTAATTCCAAATCATGAGTTGGATATCTAACTTCATGCAGTCTGAGCTGTCGAGAAGCATAGGCAATCACTTTACCCCACTACGTTAACATAGCTCCTAATCCTATTCCACATGCGTCCGTGTACACCACTAAGTCTTAATTCCCCTTTGGAACAACTAACACATGTGCATTAGTCAATAAGTGTTTCAATTTCCAGAATGCTTCCTCACACTTATCAGTCCAGACAAACTTCACATCTTTCCAAGTTAGCTTAGGTATCGGCGCCGCTATCAACGAAAAATCCTTAATGAATCTCCGATAATAACCAGCTAATCCAAGAAAACTCTTTATCTCAATCACTGTCTCTGGTCTCTTCCAACTATTCATTGCCTCGATCTTAGCCGGATCTACTAACAAACCCCTCTCTGAGACTACGTGACCAAGAAACTTCACTTCCTTCTTCTAGAAATGACATTTCGAAAATTTCTCTTTCAGTTGATGTTGCCTCAACGTCTCAAGAACCACTCTAAGATGAACTTAATGCTCTCTTTCATCCTTAGAGTATACCAAAATGTCGTCTATGAATACTATTACAAATTTGTCTATACGCTCCCAGAAGATTCTGTTCATCAAGTCCACGAAGAATGCTGGGGCATTAGTTAGTCTGAACAACATCACTAACCATTTGTACGATCCATATCTGGTCCTAAACGCCGTCAAAGGAATATTATCCTTTGCTACTCTAAGCTGATGGAACCCTGTTGCCAAATCCAACTGGGAAAATACTTTGGCTCCACTCAACTGATCGAACAAATCGTCAATTCTAGGTAATGGATATCTGTTCTTTATCGTCTTCTAATTCAATTTACGATAATCGATACAGCTACCTCAATAATCCGTCTAGTTTCTTTTCAAACATTGCAGCTGCTCCCCAAGGCAAACTGCTTGGTTTGATAAAATTCTTACCTTATCAATCCACCAACTACACCTTTAACTCCTTTATCTCGGTAGGTGTCATTATACTTGGATGTCTACTCACCGGTTCTGCCCTTGGTACTAAACCTATCCAAAATTCAATGGCTCCTTTCGACGGTAGTCCTATCATGGGCTCAAAGACATCTGCAAATTCTCTAACCATGAAAACTCGGTTTAACTCATCTTCTTCGTTTATAACACCCAACAAAGCACTAACCTTAAAAATAGGGTTTTCTATGGAGTATATAATCCGATCACTACAACTAAGGTGTCTAAGTGATATTTTCCTATCATGCAAAGTATCCTAACATCGTATTTACGTAACCAATCCATACCCAAAATAATTCCGAACCCTACAAAATCAAACACATGCAAACTGCAAGCTAATACATGACCTAACAATTCAAACTCTAAGTGGTTACATCTCATCCCAAGAGTCGCATACCCTCCTATCGGATTCTCAACCCTTAAGGAAGTAACTAGGTATGAGGGTTCTAGGTTAAGCTTATCTAACAAACAATGAGATAAAAAAGAACGTGATGCACCGGTATCAAATAGAACTCTAATTGACATACTATGAATCAAAAGTGTACCTCCTAACACAGCTTTTCCTTTCTCCTCTTCTGTTGGTCTTAAGGTAGCTGGTGTTAGCGCCAAAATTGGTCACTAACACCTAAACGTCGTTGAAAGCACAAAATCACAGTCACAGATCACAGATAGAATGTATGTAGAGAGTATAAATATGAAAAACAGTTAAAATTAAAAAGAAAGTAATAATAACAGAGGATTTATAGTGGTTCGGCTGACTCTGGCCTACGTCCACTCCAGAAATTTCATTTTTATTGGTATCAGAATCAAGTACAATTACTATTTGGAGTTTTCAAAACAATAATGGCAGAATAGCCTTAGTGGAAAAGAGGAAGGGTAACAAAATGAATCAAGATCCCATTTTTGGAACCCCCACATGCTGTATTTATAGGAAAACCCTGAGTTACTGGGCTTCCTGAGTTTGCCAGGCCCATCAAGGCCATAGCCGATCCAAAACCCATCACTACAACCGATCCCCTGTTGGAGTTTTGCCGACCCGAAGCAAACATAGCATTGTCCCGAAGCACGATTGTCCATGACTCAAAGTAAACTGAAGCTGGGACTCGAAGCAGCAAACACGCCGATCCCCTTTACTTTGATAAACCAACCTAGAGCCCATAAATGGCCGACCCGGAGATAGTATGTAGCTGGCTCGGAGACTGTAGCTTACCGATCCAGAGCAAAGATAGATGCCGACCCGGGTACTCTTCCTATGCCGACCCATATTCATCGATCCAAAACCAATCCACCGACCCGAGCATGTTCAAGTATTGACCCGAGTATAATCCTATGTCAACCCCGAGCCACTCCAACCATGCCGCCCCACTTCAACATGCCGAACCACTCCAACATGCCGATCCACACCATCCTGCAAATCCACACCATCATGCCGATCCACACCATCAAGACCAATCCACACCATCAAGACCGACCCACCTTTCTACCGACCCGAAGCTTTCATAACACCGACCCATTGTTTACACCCGACCGGCCCAAAGCATGCTGAACCACTACATTATGCCGATCCAATTCACCATGCCAACCTGGAGTTACACCGACCCCATGGAAAACCTGTCGACCCTACGTTAACTCGAAGTGCACCCGATCCTAACTCGAAGCAAACCTAGGCATGACTCGAAGTAAACTCCGGATGACTCGCGACAACTTGACTTTTGTCAAAACTCGTATTTCGAGTATCCCGCGACTTTTTTCCATTGAATATGCCGAATCCCGGCTTCATAATCATGGTTACCATCCATGATTGATCGTCTATCCATCCAATTGACAAAAACCCATAAAATTCCAGTCTCGATAACCGAGCAACCGATTTAGTTAAATTCGCCTGTCTATGGCTTTGCCGAAAGGCAAGTTAACATTTTCCCCCCAAAACATGCCTTGCTTTGGAAGGTGTGTTTTGAATAGCCTCAGATCCATTAATCGAATCCATGATCTCTCCGAATCATTAAAAACCATGACTGTTCTGAGCTAATATCCAATTCCTAATTCATTCTGTATCCATTAACCGAATTCACGATCTCTCCGAATAATTTTATCCAAGCCAGGGACCTATCTGGGTCCTATAATCTATAGCTGGGACCTCGCTGGGTCCATATCCAGAGCCGGGACCTTGTCGGGACCTATAATCCATATCCGGGACCTTATTGGGTCCATATCCAAAGTCGGGACCTCGCTAGGTCCTATAATCCATATCTGGGACCTCACCGGGTCCATATCCAAAGTCGGGACCTCGCCAGGTCCTATAATCCATATCTGGGACCTCACCGGGTCCATATCCGAAGTCGAGACCTCGCCGGGTCCATACCCAGATCTAGGACCTCTCTGGGTCCTGTAACTCAAAGCCGGGTTATTTTATCCTACTTTGGCCTCGACTCTTTTGTCAAGGACTTAATCTGTGGGATATCCTTCTTCGGCCTCGATCCTCGGTCGAGGACTTTATATTCTCCGGCCTTGACTCTCCGATCGAGGACTTTTATATTCTCCGGCCTCGACTCTCCAATCGAGGACTTTATATTCTTCGGCCTCGACTCGTCGGTCGAGAACTTTTATATTCTCCGGCCTCGAATCTCCTATTGAGGACTTTTATATTCTCGAGTCCATTCCACGCTCGAGTCCATTCCATCGCTCTCCGACGAAGGGACTCATGACATGCAATTTCTGCCACGTCTCTCCGATTGGGACCGTAACCATGTGACCTGTACTATTTATTACATTAATATTCCAAATCCAATCAACACAGAGTTCCATTGATAAAATAAAAGTCCATACAATAAAGAAAATCAAATGTCTGTAGTACCAAGGAAGAAACTAGAGTTCACAGAAAATAGAAAAAACAAAATTTCATAAACCCGAGCATCACAGTAAATCATCATCTAAGAGCATGCCTAGAGACCATCCTCGATCCCGTACATGTGTAAGTTTCTTATCCACCTTACTTTGGGGTTTACTACTTATTCAAATCCACAAATCCATTCAGCTGATAATAAGGCGACGATGCCTAGGTCCAGTGCCAACTTCGTCTGATGTGGGCAGTGGCTGCTCCTGTTCCACTACCATGGCTCGATTCCTTATGTACTGTTGTAAATGACCATTCCTTATATGTTCCTCAATGATATCCTTCAAATTCTTGCAGTCATTTGTGTTATGCCCATCCAGCTCATGGAATAAGCAATGCTTTCCCGGTG
This sequence comes from Allium fistulosum, assembly GCA_030737815.1. Lineage (NCBI taxonomy): Eukaryota > Viridiplantae > Streptophyta > Magnoliopsida > Asparagales > Amaryllidaceae > Allium > Allium fistulosum. The sequence continues at coordinate 1,288,813,229 of CM060904.1, forward strand.
CACGTTTGTGTTCGGAGGGTTCCCTCTTTGCTGGCCTTCGATACTGGAGGCATCCTCGAGTATCTAAATAAATTCTTTCCAAAGTCTTATTCAAATCCGTATAAGAAGAGAATTTGGATTCCCTCCATTGCCTTTTCAATGTGTTTTCTCTATCCATTTTCCTTTTTCTTCTGTCGTCCTTGTTTGAATCCTCCCTGGGTGGACCTCCACCTCTTACCGCATAAACCTATACCTTTCTCCCTTCTCTTTCAGCTTTCGCATCTTCCTGTCTTAGAAACCTTTCCGCTTTGTGGTAATATTCCCGAGATCCATTGGTGGATCTCGATCAAACGATATCTTGAAATCCGAATTATCCGCAATCCCTAAGACTACCGCCATCGAAACCATTGACGGATTAGATCGATCCACCGAAGCCACTGCCGCATTGAATCTAGTTAAGAAATCCTTAAGTGGTTCTCCCTTCCATTGCTTCATCGATGTCAAAGTCATCACACTCCTAGGTCTCACGATGTGGACCCAAAATTGCCTCATAACCCTATCAATCAGCTCCGTCCATGTGCCAATAGAGCCACTTTCCAATTGACTAAACCATAGTGCCGCTATATCCGTCAAATACAAAGGGAAGCACTGTGCCTTGACTTCCTCTGATTCCCCCAGTACTTCCATGTGCCTCATATACCTTGTTAGGTGAATAGTGGGATCTGTTTTCCCAGCATACATTTCCAGTGATGGTAGTTTGAAATCCGGCGGATTTCTAGCCGTCCTGATCATAGGAGTGAAGGGGCTCCTGTTCACGTCCTCCAAATCTCTATTCACCAATCCTCCCCTCATAGCCCGTCTGATTTCGTCCGCTAACCTATCATTGTCATCAAGTAATGGCCTCTGTCCGTTGTCTCCAACTTTCCCCCCGAGTCCACGAGGGAATCTTGGAACCTGCCCTTCTGGATGAGCATCCACTTCCCTATTAATGCCAAATTTCCCAGCATCGCCTGGTATGCTTACAGGAATGGAGCCTACACGATTCGGCGGCATGCCCCCTAGTTCAGAGGCTGTTCCTGATGGTCCAACTCTATCCCATACTCCGGTCACTCCATGCCCTTGGTCCTGATTCCGAACTGCCTCCGTTCCTGCCGCTCTAGCTTTGTGATCCTCATTTTCAGCATCACTTGCTACTCCATTCCTTTGCCTTTGCACTCCAACTTGTCTAACCTGTTGGAGTAGGTTCTATATCATTTCCTCCTTCCTTTTCAGTATCCCTTCCTGCATAGCATCCATTATCATTTCCATCTCATCTCTAATGATGAAACCTGAGGTCTGATTAGCTCCTGAGGAAGCCTCCCGGCTTCCTTCATGCTGACTCCTTTCCGCTCTTTGTCTCCTTGTTGATTGGTTGGCCATAGCTTCCCAAGAATCCGAGTTCCTAAGCCTTTAAATCCAAAGTCTAAGCTTTAGAATCCCTGAGTGCTAGTTTCTCAGTGAAAGCACCAAAATGTTAGCGCCAAAATTGGTCACTAACACCCAAATGCCGTTGAAAGCGCCAAATCACAGTCACATATCACAAATAGAATGTATGTAGAGAGTATAAATATGAAAAACAATAAAAAGTAAAAATAAAGCAGTAATAACAGAGGATTTATAGTGGTTCGGCTGACTCTGGCCTACGTCCACTGCAGAAATTTCATTTTTATTGATATCAAAATCAAGTACAATTACAATCCGAAGTTTTCAAAACAATAATGGCAGAGTAGCCTTTGTGGAGAAGAGGAAGGGGAACAGAATGAATCAAGATCCCCTTTTCTAACCCCCACATGCTGTATTTATAGGCTAAACCTGAGTTACTGGGCTTCCTAAGTGGTCCAGGCCCATCAACGCCATAGCCGATCCAAAACCCATCACTACAACCGATCCCCTGATGGAGTTTTGCTGACCCGAGGTAAACATAGCATTGGCCCGAAGCACGATTTTCCATGACTCGTAGTAAATGAAGCTGGGACTCAAAGTAGCAAACACGCCGATCCCCTTTCCTTTGATATACCGACCCAACACCCATAAATGGCCGACCCGGAGATAGTATGTAGCTGGCTCGGACTCTGTAGCTTACCGATCCAGAGCAGAGATAGATGCCAACCCGGGTACTCTTCACATGCCGACCCATGTTCACCGATCCAAAACCAATCCACCAACCCGAGCATGCTCGAGTATTGACCAGAGTATAATCCTATGCCGACCCCGAGCCACTCCAACCATATCGACCCACTTCAACATGCCGAACCACTCCAACATGCCGATCCACACCATCATACCGATCCACACCATCAAGACCGATCCACACCATCAAGACCGACCCACCTTCTTACCGACCCGAAGCTTTCATAACACCGACCCAGTGTTTACGCCCGACCAACCCAAAGCATGCCGAACCACTACATTATGCCGATCCAATTCACCACGTCGACCTGGAGTTACACCGACCCCATGGAAAACCTACCGATCCTACGCTGACTCGAAGTGCACCCGATCCTGACTCAAAGCAAACCTAGGCATGACTCGAAGTAAACTCCGGGTGACACATGACAAGTCGACTTTTGTCAAAACTCGTATTTCAAGTATCCCGCGACTTTTGTCCATCAAATATGCTGAATTGTGGCTTCATAATCATGATTAGCTTCCGTGATTGATTGTCAATCCATACAATTGTCTAAAACCCATCATATTTCAGTCTCGACAACCGAGCAACCGATTTAGTTAAATATGTCTATCTACGACCTTGCCAAAAGGCGGGTTAGCAGCTGGTTCCAATGCAAATACTTTGCCCTTTCCATCCTTGGTTGGTTCCATGCACTGATTCTTATAATGTCCAATCTTATCAAAGTTGAAGCATTTGATATTCTTCTTCCCAATCACCTTCTTTCCATCCCCTGAGCGACATTCATTAGCGAAATGCCCTTTCTTATCACACTTATAGCAGATAACTTCTGTTTTTCCTTTCTTAGCAGCTCTACTCTTCTGAGCTACCTTCTTATGGAAAAGCTTTCTCTTCTGGTTCTTCCCACCTTTAGTTTCTACTACTTTACTATTAAAGAAAGCGAGCATCTCCTCATCCCTCAAAGCCATCTCAACAACCACATCGCACAGATCCCTAATATATGGTAAAGATGCTTTAGCAAGCTTAGGTTTCAATCCGTGGATGAACTTCCCATTCCTTTTGATAATGGTATCCACCGTAGCATACCCATATCTTGGTAACTCCTCAAATCTCATAGCATACTCCAGCACTGTCATGTCTCCCTGTACCATCATAGCATACTTCTTGAGCAAAGTTAACTTGGCAATCTCCGACATGAATCATTCCTCAAACCTCCTTCTGAATTCCACCTAAGTCACAGTCTCTTCATTAACTCCCACGGTAACACCGTTCCACTAGTACAGTATTGCTTCTTGCAACTGCCTAGAAGCAAGTCTCCTCTTCTGCTCGTCATTAAGCCCTAAATCGGAAAAAAATTCTTTCGCAATGAAGCAACCAATTTTCCACTTCAATTGCGTCCTCAGTCCCGATAAACGGCTTTCCTCCAGGCCTGGCATAATCTCTACTTAGTATTGCATAGTTATTGACCACCGGAGCTTCCTGGTTTCCTGCAACTAATCCGACAGCAGCTCCAACTTGCATCATGTTGACAAAGAATTGATACATAGCTCCCATATCAACTTGCGGCGCTCCGGCACCCACATTAGCAGTTTGTGCCTAACCTAGATTCCTTCTAGTGTTTGGTCTGGCATTTCTGTTGGTTATGGTGCTTCCTCCACCAATGTTAACTCTTCCACTCCTAGCATCCATATCTTACTTCTTGAAAATCTGCATTCGAGTCTTTGTAAGATACAAATGAATAACCTAAGAGAGACGGGAGAATAGAGATAAAGCGCATACTTATATATAGCAAATACAAGTATGTTACTATAGCGTTATCCCATATCAAAAAATTTCTCTAATTACTTAGGATTATGTTTTCAAAACCATTTTAAGTTTAAAATTTCTTTTCAGTTTTCCTAAACCTATGCTCTGATACCAAGTTGTAACATCCCTTACCTTGAGGCCCAAAGCTAAGTGCCACAAATGCTGTAGTCATCTATAGTATTAACTTCCGGTGACAAAATATGATATTGTTAATGGTATCCATAATATCAGAAGCACATGAATACGAAACAAAATCAATATAGATTTCAAAAACAACTTTTCTGATTACATTTCAAATCCATATTTCATATTCAGTTACATAACCCCAAAACGATTGGCGGGTTTTGATCAAATATAATTATTACAAATTACGCCAAGAGCGACATATGAAGATGCCCCTTAGATGATCAGAGCACTAAATAGACATATCAATCATAAATACATCATAGTAAAAATAATGCTAAATAGCTCTTACATAACTAGCTTTGCCTCCTGCCCATCTTCGGAAGCTTATTCGTCTAACCAACTAAACCTGAAAAGTACTTAACTCTCAATCTAATCAAATTTAATTTTGAGCACCAGAGAGTTTAAGGGGAAAACATAAACTTTGAGTCATACATAAAGCCTGGTGTGAATAATACTATTACATCTCGATTTACTGATATTAAGTAAGACCACGCTGCTTAGCGGAATGGGTTTCCCTCACCAATATCCTTTTAAAAGCATATCTTTTGCAAATCTAAAACCTATAATCAAACTGATTATAATCATAATAGCAATAACATATATGCATACTGTTAACCCGCCTTTTGGCAAGGCCCCGGACAGACGGATTTAACTTAAACAACTTCACAACTATCGAGACTAAAGTATGATGGGTTCGGTTTAAAATGATGATAGGCAGTTTGGCAGATGTCGCTCGGCATTGGGATGGTTCGGCGTTGGAGGCTGTTCGGCATAGAGAGATCGTCGTTCAACATAGAGGGATCGTTCGGCACTGAACGAGTGCTCGGCATTAGAAGGATTGTTCGGCATAGAGGGATTGTTCGGCACTGAATGAGTGCTCGGCATTAGAAGGATCGTTCGGCATAGAGGAATGTTCGGCACTGGACGAGCGTTCGGCATAGAGAGATCGTCGTTCGGCATTGGATGGAGCGCTCGGCATTAACCAACGTTCGGCATCTGGAGACGTTCGGCATTGGATGGATCGTTCGGCATCAAGGAGCGTTCGGCATTGGATGGGTCGTTCGGCATACCTCACCTCGCTCGGCATTGCACCTCGCACCTCGATACCTCTATACCTCGCACCTCCATATCTCGGTACCTCACACCTCCATACCTCGGTACCTCGCACCTCCATATCTTGGTACCTCACACCTCCATACCTCGGTACCTCGCACCTCCATATCTTGGTACCTCGCACCTCCATACCTCGGTACCTCGCACCTCCATATCTTGGTACCTCGCACCTCCATACCTCGGTACCTTGCACCTCCCAACGTTCGGCATGAGGAGATCATTCGGCATTCACACATTATTCGGCATTCAGCGTTCGGCATCTATGGTTCGGCATATGGAGACCACTCCATTTGGGCTGAGGTACTCAGCTACCAGGCCCACCAGGGAAGTCCAACCCATCTTTGTCTATAAATAGAGAGGCAGGGGCATAGTAAAAGGGGATCTTCTTTCTGCTCTCTTACTTTCTCTTTTCTAAGGCTAAGGCAACTCTGCCATTTTGTAACTGTAATCGATTATTACAGCAATAAAAAGCAAACTTCTGGAGTGGACGTAGGCCGGAGTTAGCCGAACCACTGTAAAATCTGTTGTTCTTTACTGCTTTCATTTCAGTTTTAACTGTTCTTCACATTATTACTCTCTACATACATTCTATCTTTGAGCTGTGATTGGTATTTAGTGCTTTCATCTGGATTTGGGGGTTAGTGACCAGTTTTGGCGCTAACACATAAAATCAGGTAATCAATGGATGGACTGTCCGAACAATATAGTTTTATCAAGCTGACTATTAACCATTGGCTGACTCGGGCCTACCATACATATATAATAATCCAACTTCTGTTAGACACAATACTGGACGATCTATCCTTAGCTTACTTTTCCAAGGGTCGACTGAACCTAATGGTTTTGAGGCCTTACCAATAACCTACCTCTACTTTGTGTATTCCTTTCTGTGTGTAACATCATTTTAATCTTACCTATGACAAAGCCCCATACATTGGAATTATGGACTTATATTAGCTAGGGGCTACTAGCTAAAGTGTAGGGCGCGACCCTACACCAGTCCCATCTGGTCCTCTAATATCCGAGTCATATACTTAGGGTTAACTACCCCATTCAATTTTCCTTGAAACCATTTCTTTCAAAGTGATTAACCCCTTTTTAAATCATACCTAAACTAGGAAAATATGTTCTTTGCTTTACTCAAAATACTTATGCCATGATATATGCTTTACACAAAACAATATTGACGAAATCTAAATCAAGGGGGTTTTGTATCCCATCAAAATAAGTTAATACTCCTTCCCAACATAGAAAACTTTAGGCCTTAAAACCCAAGAAATACTTTCGAAACCCTTGTTTAAAACCTTAAACAATCCCTTTCAAATTCACTAAAAGTACCCCTTTCAAATAAGTTACTACTTTAACCTTGAAAACATTAGGCCAAACGGCCAAAACATACCTTTCGAATGTATTGAAAATAGACCTTTCGAAATCATCACTTACACCTTAGACATACTCTTTCGAAACCATTAAACTTATCTTTCGAAAGCATTGGAATCTTCCTCTCAAAATACTTAAAACAAACCTTTCGGTACACTTAAATATACGTTTCGAAAACATTGGGGGCTTCCTTTTCGAAAAACTTACAACATACCTTTCGAAAGCATTGGATTCAAGTAAAGGTTTGTGGAAACATTGCTTCAAAACCATTTAATATTATTCCATTCGAGACCATTGGGTTAAACCTTTTATATAACTAAATGGTCCTAAAGAATAGCGGTGAAAATATTACTTTCGAAAGCACTAATCCCAAGTAAAAGAAAGAGGATTGTTTCTAAAACCACCCTTTTGAAACCATTGCCTCCGAAACCATTTGAAAGCGGCTATGCGACCCTTTCGAAAGCGTTGAGAAGGCAGCTTCCAAGTATAAAGGCGAAAGCACCCTTTCGAATGCATTGTTTTAAGGCTACAAAGAAAAGTTGCCTTAATTAGTTTGAAAGGTATAAATGTGGCAGCATGGGTCTCGAGTAGGTTCAAAGCGGCTATCCTTTCGAAAGCTTCTTTTAAAACATAAGTAACCGACAACTCATTCGAAAGCTCTTTTCTAAAAACAAAGGCAAGTGGTAACTAGTTTGAAAGCTTCCTTTTAAAAACAAAGACAAGTTAAAAGCAACCCCTTTGGAAGAGTAGCCTTTTGTAGGATCGATTTCACCCTAGAGGGGGGGTGAATAGGGTGATACTATTAATTATAAAATTTTAATGAGAAAATATATAAAATAATTGCAGCATTGATAATAGCATAATAATATAGCAGCACAGATAATAACAGAATATTAAAAACAGAAATAAAACAACACAGATTTACCCAGCTTCGGCAAAACCGTGCCTACGTGCTGCCCCCAAGGATTTTTCTAGAAATTAAGTAGTCAAATGCTTACACACATAAACTCGCGACACCTGTTATCGACTAACCTAACTCTACGCTTAAAACCCTGCCACAACTCAGCCACTGAGTTGCGAATTCTCGAACTACACCACCGTAGTTCGTCCTCTAGTCACACGACTATAATTTACAAAAGTTTAAAAAGGAAAATACAAAATAAAAATAACTTAAAATAATTACAAACCCTAGAATTTAAGTCCAAACTTAATAATAAAGGAAGCCGGCCCAAAAAAAAATAAGTGAAGTAAAAATAATTTCCCCTTTTCCATTATACTATTGGTCCGTATCCTTCTTTTCCTTTTTTATCATCGGCCCGTATCCTTTGCATGAAAATAATGGCTGCGTTATTCTTCGATATGAAATTTGGGCTTCGTGATAAATTTGAGGCGGCCGTTTGTTTTTCTAGCGATTGAGGTGATTTGGTTCGCTTTGCTCTGTCAATCGTCTCCTATTTGTTGTTGCTTTCGGCTGCTTCAATTCGTCGAGTTCGATTGATGCATGAATTGGTACGTGAATGCCTTTTACTGATTATTGATTATTCTCGACTTTGATTCAAGTTGAATGATCTATTCCTCTCTGTTGTTGCTTGAACTCAAATACCTTAATCTGCCAATGATGATTGGGTTTAAATAGGATTCTAAATCCTACAATTTCATTCGTATATATTTTATTGAATTTGTCTGCTACTTTAGCTCGGTCATTTGATGTTGCTTGGATGCTTGTGATGTTTTCTGACTTCTTCAATTCGTATAATTTCGTTGCTTGAATATCACGGCTTTGATTTTTACTTGTTCGATTCCTTGGTCACCACGGCTTTGAATTAATTAATTCTCTATGCTTGGCCATTTGAAATTTTCTCTGTGACTTCGACAACTTTGATTTGAATTTGTTTCTCTTATGACTTGTTGGCATTTGACTTTGAGAAGTGCTTGACTCTCTGAAATGTTCATTCACGGCTTCATGAAAACTGCATTTGCTTTGGGAATTGACTTTGTTTGAAACTTTTTGCTTTGTAGCATTTTCGACCTGATGCTTGATCAATGTTTATCATGTCACTGCATATGTATTCATGTTTTCTGGATTTGTGCATTTGATTCATGTGCATAGTATATATATATGTATACATGTGTGTATGCATATGTATATATATGTATGTTTGTTGCACCATGTAGTTGCATATACATATGTTTGTGTGTTTGCATTTACTTCACTTGAGTTTGAACTGGTTTGTTGTTGGTAGCCGGACTTGTTTCACTTGTTGCCAATTGAACTTCTCTGGTTGTCTTGGTGCCATTTTAGTATGGTTGCTTCATTGTTCTTGTGTCTAACCATATGTGTTTGATTGGTAGCTGCAGTGTCATCTCCACTTGTATACACACATACATTTATGTATGTATATATATCTGGTTTCATTTTGTACATCTCTGTCTGGAGTAGTTTTGAACTATATATGCATGTGCACCACTGTTATCTTGATATTGCTTTGTCTGGTTTCATTTTGTACATCTCTGTCTGGAGTAGTTTGTGAACTCATGCCTCATTGTGTTCAAAAATGTTTTGGTACTATTTCAATTTGGTCTGGTTCACTTTGAACTTAATGTCTGCTCAAGTCTGGTTGGACTGTTTAGCCTCTGAGTTGAACCTAGCTTTGCCTCGGGTTTGACCTTGTGCTCGTGTCGTGACATTATTTGTATTGCACTTGAGTTGAACCTGGCTTTTGGTTGGGTTTGACATTGTGCTCACATGTCCCTGTAGTTTTGTCAAGTGTATATCGGTGTGCACGGCCTTGTGGCATGTACAGTGATACACTGTGCATGTCAGAAGTTGTTCGTGGATGATGAATTCAAAATAAATATAATGACAAACAACCCAAATAACTTAGGCATATAATATTTTCACAACACATTTTATTTTACATTGCAAAAATAGTTCTTTTTCAGTTTTACTGCGTCAGTGTTTTCTTTGCAGATAATTCAGATGCTAGATTCAATCTGGAATAGAGTTGAAGATAAAAACGAGTGAATGAGTGATATGTAGTGAGGTGCAAATGTAAATTAAAAATTGTGATGTAATCAAAATTGTATATATATAGTGAGTGCTCAAATTTGTACTCTTCAAATATTGTAATAAAATATTTGTTTGAATAAAATATCCGTTTGGATTTAAATTCTGTGTTACTTATTTTATTCAGCAAATATTAATTTAATTATGTGAAAATAAAATAGTACAATAACAAATACATTTAAATGAATATATATATATATATGTTTATTTTCATCAAAAAAAATCATATACTTGCATATTCAACACCTTTGACACAATTATCCCTTCCTCCCTTCTCCAATATACTACATACTAATTGCTCGATATCATGTTGACGCAGCGGATAATTCAAAAATGATGTAGATTGGTGAAAGTAGCAGTCGATGGATTGATTAATGCTGAATTGCCCGAATTCGTTGATCCGAAGATACCGAACTCTAGCTATCTCGAACTCGTTGATCGCGCACGATACCAGGTTCAAAGATCTTCAATTCTTCAAGCGTTGATCAAGCGCACTTGATTCCGCGAATCGGCTTCTACAATCGTTGAATCGAGCGCACTCGATTAACCGAAAGAGGAGATAGGAGATTACACTCAACTACCAATTTGGAATGAAAGCACAAAGCAATCAAAAGAGAATTTTATTCAAAAATCAACAACCTTTACAAATGACTTCACTTGCCTATTTATAGGCGTTTACAACTCACACAAAAACAACAAAATTTCCCAACTCCTAAGTCGGTTCCGACTTATCAACGTCTCCGACTTAACATAAGTCGTATACGACTTACAACACAAAGTACAGAAAACTTAAGATATTACAAGTACATAAGTCGGTGACGACTTATCCCCTACGACCTACGACTCATCATGATTTCAACATAACAACACGACTTAACAAGATGTACAAACTAACAACACACGACTCATCACACTCCGACTTATGACGCAGCCAAAATATACGACTTATTACAAAACAGACGACTCACCTTAAGTCGTTTACGACTTATCAACTTACAACACACCACGACTTATGATTTATAACAGATGCGACTTAACAACCAACACAACAGTCACTTCCTTCGACTTAGAATTCACGGTGTAGATTAACTCGCAGAAGATACCACGCTTCAGTCTTCAGCGACTCATCCCAACGGTAGAGATTAACTCGGAGGAAGATCCCACGCTTCAGTCTTCAGCGACTCATCCCTTCTCTTAAGTCGTAGACGACTTATAGCTCTGTCTTTAACTCGCGGTTGACTTACCTCCTCATCTCCGTTGAGTCGGGGACGACTCATACCTGTTTCCTTAAGTCGGAGACGACATATATCTTCCATCCAGTTGAGTCGTGGACGACTTATAGCTGCACCGTTAACTCGTATACGACTCATCAACACCGAACGACTCATGCTCTCCTTAAGTCGTAACTTCCTCCCATCTGAACTGGTAGGTCGTAGACGACTCAATGTCAATTCGTTAGCTCGCCGCTTCTCCTCACATGGCTCCATAAGTCGTAGACGACTTATGCCTTCCCCTTTGGTTGTCCAGATGAGTCGTGGACGACTCATCAATGCCTCCTTAAGTCGTAGACGACTTATGCCTTGGTCAAATAAAGATTGCGCTGCATCATCCTCCCCAGGTTGAGAGAAATTCGACCTCGAATTTGCACACTCTTCATCCCCAACAAACTCATCCCCATGATATGGTACGAGATGCTTAACATTGAATACGTCAGATGTATACACATCATCTGGCAGCTTCAGTTTATAAGCATTTTCATTGATTCGTTTCACAACTTCCACCGGACCAATTTTTCTGGCTTTCAACTTGTTATATGCGCCCACTGGAAAACGATCTTTTGTTAATACCGCATAAACCATATCACCTTCATGAAATTCAACATTCCTTCGTTTCAAATCTGCAGATTGTTTATATTTTGCATTTGCCCTTTCTAATCGTTCTTGAACGATTTTATGACACTCCGTCAGCCCTTCAACAAAATCAGCAGCTTTCTTAATCGTCCCCTTTGAATGGGGTATCACCGTTAAATCTAGCGGTCCTTTCGGTAAGCTCGAATAGACAATCTGGAATGGACTGAACCCAGTACTTCGATTCACAACATGATTATGGGCAAACTCTGCCTGGCATAACTTCACATCCCAACTCTTCAGATTATCTTGAACAAGACACCTCAACAAGTTTCCCAATGATCTATTAACCACCTCTGTTTGTCCATCAGTTTGCGGATGATAAGCACTACTAAATTTCAGCTTCGTTCCCACCGTCTTCCACAAACTTAACCAAAAGTGACTCAGAAATCGAGTATCTCTATCTGACACAATAGATTCTGGTAATCCATGAAGTCGATAGATCTCCTTGAAAAACAACTGAGCAACATGAACAGCATCCGCCGTTTTCTTACAAGCAATAAAATGTGCCATTTTCGAAAATCGATCAACCACCACATAAATGGAATCATTACCACGCTGCGTTCTCGGCAACCCCAACACAAAGTCCATACTCACATCAACCCATGGTTTAGTTGGTACCGGTAACGGCATATATAAACCCGCATTAGTCGCAGTTCCTTTCGAAACTTGACAGATATGGCATCTCTCAACAAACCTCTCCACTTCTTTCCTCATCGATGGCCAAAAGTAGGATTGTGAAATTAACTGTAAGGTACGGTCTCTTCCAACATGCCCTTCTTCATGTAATTCCTTGATAATTTTCATTCTCAAACTACCCTCCGGTATGCACAATCGATTCCCTTTGAACAGAAAACCATCTACAATCACGAAATCATCCGTCTCTCCCTTCTTGACTTTTTCAACAAATTTTGCAAAGTAAGGATCATCAGTGAATAACTCTGGCAACATTTCAAACCCCGTCACTTCAACCTTTAGTGTAGTCAACAAATGACTCCTCCTACTCAAAGCATCAGCTACACGATTTGTCACCCCTGACTTGTGTTTCACAACAAAAGTAAACTGTTGCAGATATGCAATCCACGATGCATGTCTTGCTGAAATCTTGTCTTGCCCTTGCAAATGCTTCAATGCTTCATGATCAGTGTAAAGAACAAACTCCTTCTGAAATAGATAGTGTCTCCAGTGTTTAATAGATTGTACAACAGCATAAAACTCCACATCATATGTACTGTATCGCATCTTTGCTCCTGACAACTTCTCACTGAAATAGGCAATTGAACGTCCCTTCTGACTCAACACCCCTCCAATCCCAACCTTGGATGCATCAGTATGTAATTCAAACACCAACTGAAAATCAGGTAGCACTAGAATTGGTGCAGACGTCAGCAATTCCTTGATCTTTCCAAAAGCACTCCCTGCTTCCTCTGTCCATGTAAACTGTTTACCTTTCATGCAATCTGTAACAGGCGCCATCACACTACTAAAGTGTGGAATAAACCTTCGATAAAATGAAGCCAACCCATGGAAACTACGTACTTCCGTTATCGTCTTGGGTTGCGGCCAATCTCTAATCGCTTCAACTTTACTTTGGTCAACCTGTATCCCTTTCTCTGAAACAACATATCCCAGAAATAACACGCTATGCGTCATGAACACGCATTTCTTCGTTGCAGCATAGAACTGTTCTTGTCGTAACACCATCAACACTTCTCTAAGATGATTCCAATGTTCCTCTGGACTCCCACTGTAAATCAGAATATCATCGAAATACACCACCACGAATTTCCCAATGAACGGTCGAAAAATCTGATTCATCACCCTCATGAAAGTACTTGGTGCATTGGATAAACCAAATGGCATGACCAACCATTCGTATAGACCCTCCCTGGTTTTAAAAGCAGTCTTCCACTCATCTCCCGGTCTGATACGAATTTGATGATATCCGCTCTTCAAATCAATCTTCGAAAATATAGTAGCTCCGCTTATTTGATCTAACAAGTCATCCAACCTCGGCATCGGAAATCTATATCTCACAGTAATCTTATTCAATGCTCGACTGTCAGTGCACATCCTCCACGTTCCATCCTTTTTGGGTACCAATAAAGCTGGTACAGCACAAGGACTCAGACTCTCCTGCACACGTCCCTGCTCAAGCAATTCCTCTACTTGCCTTCGCAACTCTTCATGTTCCTTCGGGCTCATTCGATAATGTGGTCTGTGTGGCAACACAGCACCTGGAACAAGATCTATTTGATGTTGTATATCCCTCAACGGTGGCAACTCCGTTGGTAACTCCTCCGGAAATACATCGTCAAATTCTTTCAAAACTGGTTTAACTTCTTCAGGAATTTCAACTTCTTCACTGCTCTCTCGCCCAATCAACAAGAATACTTCCGGCTCTTCTTCAACTTCTTTAACAAACTCCTTTAAAGTCAATAAAGTTTTCAGTTCTTCAATTTCTTCTGACTTACTTTCTTCTTGTGATCTCTTCTTCGGAACTAAGATAATCTTCGTGCCTTTAAACATAAAACTGTAGCTATTGGTCCGACCGTCATGTTGTACTGCTCGATCATACTGCCATGGTCTTCCCAATAATAAGTGGCAAACATCCATCTCTACTACATCACACCAGATTTCGTCTTTGTATTTCTTCCCAATAGAGAATGGAACACGAACTCGTCTATCCACTTTCACTTCTCCTCCTTTTCTCAACCATGCTAACTTGTATGGACTCGGATGTTTCTCTGTCTTCAATTTCAACTTTGTCACAGCTTCGGTTGAAATAATATTATCACAGCTTCCTGCGTCAATCACAAACTTACACACCTTCCCCAGAATAGTACATGTTGACTGAAAGATATTACTCCTCAACCAACTATCTTCTTCCTGCTTCGGTGTTAAACACGATCTCCTCAGCATTAGGTTACAACCTTCGTCTCCTGACGCAATATCCTGCTCATCCTCCTCAACTGGATTAGAACAATCTTCATCAACATCCTCATCGTCAACTTCTGCAATCATGGTTCTCTTCTTTGGCTTTGGACACTCACTGCTTTTATGACCCATTTCTTGACAATTGTAACATTTGAAACCATTGTTAACCTTTGCCTTCTCAACCTCCTTCATCACTGGTCTACTGATAGGTTTAGAAACATTAGAACTTCCTCCAACACCCTTCGCTTGATTGTTAGAATTAGTAAACACACCACTTCCTCGTCTCCCTTGTTTTTCCCAAGCCAACGCTTTCTGATGTGCTTCTGCCACAGATCTTGGATCGAACATATTAACCATATCCTGAATCTGCATTCTCAATCCCCCAATGAATCTAGATGTCAGCTGCTCTTCTGTTTCCATAATATCATTCCTCGCAATCAGTTGGTAAAATTCATCAGCATAGTCATTAACTGTCTTTGTGCCCTGCCTCAAGTTTTGCAAACGTTGATACATCAAAGATTGATAATTGTAAGGTAAGAACGTTGCTTTCATCAATTTCTTCATCTTCTCCCAAGATTCAACTTTTGACTTTCCCATCCGATCACGTGTAAGTTTGGTCTGCTGCCACCATGCCAAAGCTCTACCCCTCAGCCTTGTAGCAACCAACTTCACTCTACGTTGTTCTGGAACTTCTTTAAAGTCAAAAATCTCTTCAACATTAGCTACCCAATCTAGAAACTCCTCCACTTGCATACCACCTTTGAATTCAGGAATTTCAGTTTTCATCCCCGACTCCCATTTGTGATCATACTCAGAATAGTTTCTTCCTTGACCTCTTCCTTGAATACTACCACCATCATACTCCTCTTCAAAATCAGATGCATAACGATGTCGATTCTGACCACCAACATCTCTACTACCATTACGCCTACCACCTTCCTCTCTTCTATCGACATTCCTCCGTTCACGATCGTTCACGTTCCTCCCACGTCCTTGATCATTTTCAACACTTCTGTCTCGATTGGAATGTGGCGAGACTCTACTACTCCCATGGTTAGATTCTGGTGAAACCCTTCTCCGATTTTGATTCATCTCCATCATAAGCTTTTCTAACTGGCCAATTCCTTCGTTAAGCTTTTCACTAAAATTCTCATTGATTCTTTGCTCCATCTCATCAGCCTCTTCTCTTCGATATAAAGCTTCTACGTTTTGGTGGCGATTAGCTCTTCTTGGCGGCATACTTGAAAACTTCACAAATTCTTCAACACTTCAAATTCAAACACTTTCCGGATTTTGATCCAAAATGAAACGGATCAAAAACTTCCACTTTGTAGCAAATCGCGATGAACACGATGGACAAAGTTTCGGTTTCCAACACAAATTCGATCAATCAATCTTCGAACAAACACTTCTTCTCTCGGCCTCACTTGCTTACCACAGGCCAACTTCAAATGATTAGGCTCCAAGTCTCGATCTAGCTATGATTGGCTAGAACAAGCTCTGATACCAAAACTGACGCAGCGGATAATTCAAAAATGATGTAGATTGGTGAAAGTAGCAGTCGATGGATTGATTAATGCTGAATTGCCCGAATTCGTTGATCCGAAGATACCGAACTCTAGCTATCTCGAACTCGTTAATCGCGCACGATACCGGGTTCAAAGATCTTCAATTCTTCAAGCGTTGATCAAGCGCACTTGATTCCGTGAATCGGCTTCTACAATCGTTGAATCGAGCGCACTCGATTAACCGAAAGAGGAGATAGGAGATTACACTCAACTACCAATTTGGAATGAAAGCACAAAGCAATCAAAAGAGAATTTTATTCAAAAATCAACAACCTTTACAAATGACTTCACTTGCCTATTTATAGGCGTTTACAACTCACACAAAAACAACAAAATTTCCCAACTCCTAAGTCGGTTCCGACTTATCAACGTCTCCGACTTAACATAAGTCGTATACGACTTACAACACAAAGTACAGAAAACTTAAGATATTACAAGTACATAAGTCGGTGACGACTTATCCCCTACGACCTACGACTCATCATGATTTCAACATAACAACACGACTTAACAAGATGTACAAACTAACAACACACGACTCATCACACTCCGACTTATGACGCAGCCAAAATATACGACTTATTACAAAACAGACGACTCACCTTAAGTCGTTTACGACTTATCAACTTACAACACACCACGACTTATGATTTATAACAGATGCGACTTAACAACCAACACAACAGTCACTTCCTTCGACTTAGAATTCACGGTGTAGATTAACTCGCAGAAGATACCACGCTTCAGTCTTCAGCGACTCATCCCAACGGTAGAGATTAACTCGGAGGAAGATCCCACGCTTCAGTCTTCAGCGACTCATCCCTTCTCTTAAGTCGTAGACGACTTATAGCTCTGTCTTTAACTCGCGGTTGACTTACCTCCTCATCTCCGTTGAGTCGGGGACGACTCATACCTGTTTCCTTAAGTCGGAGACGACATATATCTTCCATCCAGTTGAGTCGTGGACGACTTATAGCTGCACCGTTAACTCATATACGACTCATCAACACCGAACGACTCATGCTCTCCTTAAGTCGTAACTTCCTCCCATCTGAACTGGTAGGTCGTAGACGACTCAATGTCAATTCGTTAGCTCGCCGCTTCTCCTCACATGGCTCCATAAGTCGTAGACGACTTATGCCTTCCCCTTTGGTTGTCCAGATGAGTCGTGGACGACTCATCAATGCCTCCTTAAGTCGTAGACGACTTATGCCTTGGTCAAATAAAGATTGCGCTGCATCACATGTGCATTGGTTTTAAATAGGTGTGGAAGGTCTACTGGCATGTTGACAAAAGCAAGCTAAGGAAGTGGCGAAATTGTAATTCAAAACAAAACCGGTTTATTGCCTTTCAAAGTAATTCCTTTTTACCTAACTTGCCCAATTTTTCAAAATATGATTGGTTGCCATTTCTTTATCAAAATCCTTTTCTAAAAGGCTGCCGAATTCAAAATTATCAATTTAAAACATTTTAACAAATAAGCCCTTCTCCTTAATAAAACATACAAAACATTTAAGTCCCTTAACTTAAATAATTTTAAAACCATAGTAAAATACTTAGGAAAATTCCCCAAAATCACAATAATTCACTTTTAATATGTTTTCTAACATATTTAAATTTCAAACCCGAAATCAACATATAATTATCTTAAATAATTTAAACCCAAAGTTAACTATTTTCTTTCATAGAAAGAATAATCTGAAGTAGGATAGAGTTTTCCCTTTTATAACACAAAAAATAGAATTTCATGTTCCAAAAAGAATTAGCGGATTTTTTTGGTAGGGAGGGAAATTTATAGAAAACGCTTGAATTGTGTAACTTAATATAAATATACTAAAAAAATATTGTATTTATTAAGTACATGTTAATACGGCTATCTATCCATATATCACATCCTTTCTTGCAATTTCTGGAGCAACATTAACATGGATCACACTCCACCAAAATTCGTATTTTATATTCAATATTTCAATCTATTTATTCAATGAAAAATTGAAACATGAGAATTATCTCTAGGGATATGTACATAAGAGAGAGACCTGTCTCGGTATTTGGGTAACAATTTGTGTTTTGGGGTTTACATATACAAATTCATAATAAATCCACAATAACTTAGAAAATTATGAAACTTGAAACCCAATTCTAAAATAATGTTTTTGACCATATATCAAAAACACAAATCATTTAAATGTAATTTAGTAGGTTTTTCAATCTAAACTTATCATAAAATCTATATGAAACACTATAAATCATCAACAAGCATATATATCCACTTAAACAAACATAACATGGCATATTATTTGCAAAATAATTCATATCAAACCTTAAAACTGAACTCATTATGAAAAGTGAGATGTAAGTTAATTATTCACCTTAGCTTGGTGTTAAGAAGGTTGAGATTTGCCCTTTAATTAATTTCTTCAAGCTTTCTACTTGTTTCCTAGCTTATCTTTTTTTGATTCTTCTTAATGGTGGTCGGACGAGTTCTTGGGGGTATTAGTTTTTTTGGGAATGTTACAATGAATAAGAAATGGAGGATAGAAGGGTTTAGAGTATTAGAATGAAGGATGTTCCCATTTTACCCTTATCAAATTTCTCATACTTATTTTTAAGTAAATATTAGGCTTGGGTCCCTAATAAGTTTCAAAATACAAAAAAAATCCAGTAAAAAAGTATGTAAATTAGGTCCCTGGAATTAAGTTACTAAGTAATTTCATATAGTTATGCAATTATTCACTGATTAATTGCAAACATTTATGCAATTATATCCAAAAGTTGCATAAATTTATGTAATTTTTTTGGTGAATAATTGCGGAAATTTCCGCAATTTTCTTGTTGAATAATTGCGGAAATTTCCGCAATTTTTTGGTGAATAATTACGGAATTTTCCGCAATTTTTCGAAAAAATTGTGGAAATTTCCGTAATTTTTCGAAAAATTTGTGGAAATTTCCGCAATTTTTCAGTGAATAATTGTGGAAATTTCTGCAATTTTTTGATATAATTGCATAAATGTCTGCAATTATTCACTGAATAATTGCATAAGTGTATGTCATTATTCGGTAACTTAATTATAAGGACTTAATTTACAAACTTTTTTTTACTGGGGTTTTTGTGTATTTTGAAACTTATTAGGGACCTGTGCCGAACTTTCTCTATTTTTAATTCCCTTTTGCTTATACATTTATTAAGGCACGACCCCTTATTGATTAAAAAAATATTAGTCCCTTAACCATCTATTTTATTTCATTTAATTTATCTAATTAAATGTCCTAAATTATGTTAGTTAAAATTAGGGTCATTACATATATAACTTCATGTATGTATATTCTTGTGTTGTATATTGGACATGCCTTGTATATTTTGTATTATATATCATCGCTGTGATTCTGGCTTTGTGTTCTCTACTATTTACTGTATATGATGTATCATTCTATCTTGGAGAAACACGTGTTTATTACTTTATGCCGATACTGTGTACGTTTTATGGTGAGTTATGTTTGACGTTTAAATACGTACAAATGTTAGCCCAACGGAATATTCATGTGTGTCCCCCATATTAGCTCATTCTTCATATTATCTGATAATATTACTTTGCAATACTCTTGAATAGTATGTGTACAGAGGTGGGATGTTACAGTTAATACTTAGTAAGGAAATGAATCAGTTTTTAATAAAATTACAAAATTTCCATTATAAACTCACAAAAGTCAACATATTATCTACTCACGACGGCTAATATAGTTATAACATGTGAAAGTTTGGGGAAGACTATTTTACAAATGGCTACTTGGGATTAACCCATGATAGCTTGGGTAGCAGCCAACCCTTGGTCGCTCTGTGGAATCAACTCATGATGGCTATTTGAAGTCATCATGCAATGACTTGGTGAAATCATTAAACCATGAAGGTTATTAGGAATCCATATGTGATGACATAAGATGAAGTTAACATGTGATGACACTTAAGGAATCAGTACGCGATAGCTCGTGAGGAGTTTGTATGCAATGGCTATGGAAAAGGTTATACGCTATGGCTATAAAGGGGATAATATGTAACGATTAAAGAGGAGATAACACATGATGACTATAGAGAAGTCCATACACGATGGCTATATGGGGCAACCTGTGACCACTATTTCAAGTTTAATATGCGATAGCTTAGGAAGCTATCAACCCATGAAAGCTCTTGAGAAGCTAACACACAATAGCTAAGGAAAGAAAATAAATAGTGATAGCATAAGAAGAATCAACCCACGATGGATATAGGATAGCCAACACATGATGACTAGGTTCAACATTTGAAAGCAATGGGATATCTAGCTTGTGATAACTTGGTTAATTCATGATGGTTTGGGAAGCTATATTTTTCTAAATAAAATAAGAAATGCTTAGGGCACTTTGGAAGATAGTTTCTAAGTTTTAATGAACTATTTCATAGGTAATAAAAGAGGAATTTTAATTAGTTAAAATTGTGTTAACTTATTTTTGAAATGAAGGATAGCTTCGAGAAGCCAATAAATGATAGCGTATCATTCAAACTAAAAGATAAAGTTATTGCCTTAAGGAAGTGTAGGGTACGCTATTAACGAATGAAAGTGGTTGAACCATGATTGTAATGATATAGCGAGTCTTGGAGTTATTGGATGGTAGGGTAACTTGAGTATTAGTCTAAAGTTCAATGGTATATGGCAAGGTGCCATGATAGGGTTCAATCCTAAAAGTTTTATAAATTCTAAATGGGAGTTTAGGCAGGGTGTCGTGGTAGTGTGCCAAAACATCAAGGTGGTTTTATAACTAAAATAAATATATAGACAGTGTGAACAATAGTGGTTCAGGGACTAAGAGGGGCGATTGAAGCTTAATAAGGATGCTTGCTAGAATGTATTCAGAGTTCTTACATTCAACCTCTTAGGAGAGTCAGGGTGGTTCTAGTCAAGTTGGCTCCCATTGGTGGAATGAGTGGCCATTTCATTAGGTGACGTTGTTGGAGAAAAGATGAATTAGTGATAGACAGGCTTAGGGAGGTAATCACTATATATGTTAATGATAACTTAACGATTAAAGCCTGAAGCAACATACGAGGTGATATTTGAATGAACGATGAATGTTTGTATGCCATGGTTCATAACAAAATGATAAGTATAGGGTATACTTAATTTGAATTGATATATGACACGGTTCATAACTAGAAGATAATTGTAGGGTACACTTTTGATTGAACATATGTACATGGTTGCTTTTTATGTAATGATGTTTACATATATGATGTATCTTGATGGTGATAAAGTGAGGGGAAGACCCATTCCGTGTTAGCGGTGTGGTCTCACTTTGTATGACTAGGATAAATATTTTACTCATACTAGGCTTTATGTCTGACCCATGCTTTTATCATTCCTTATAAACTCATGGGTACTCATTCAAGTAGGCTGAGTTTATGGACTAGACAAATATCTATTAGAAGGATGAATAAAGATTCTAAAAATGAAGTAGGAGGCTTATCTAAAGATTAAATAAGTTTTAAAATTTCCACTGTGTAAAACTAGAAATTATCACTGTTTATGGGTTGTGTTAGCATCTTCATACGTCGAACATAATACTACTCTTATTTTCTATTGTATTTACCCCTATGAGGGAAAAAGTTGGTTAAAAATGATGTAATGAATTACGTAATTCATACTGATATTATAGGAAATTTATTTAGTTGCTCTATTTACTTATGTTGTGCAAAATAATACTGAACTCACTTTGTCACTGGAAAATGATTCTGGTGATGACTACAACATCATCGACGTCCGTTTTCGAATCTCGGAGTGGAGGACGTTACAACATGGTATCAAAGCTCAGGTTAAGGAAATATTTAAGCAAAACAAAGTTAAGTAGAAACTTATTAGTAGAAAATGAACACCTTGGGAAGGGTATACGCTATATATATAGTGTACTTGTATTTTGATATAGGTATATAGAAGAACATATCTACCTATGTACGATTGATCTCACTCTCTTTACTTCAGTTTCTTATGAACCCTTGCTTATGTTGAAGGCAAGGATGTATCTACGCAACTAATGTTTGACCATAGGAAGTGCAAGGGAAAATCCAAGTAGAGGAGATGATAGTACGCTAACTAATGGTCAAAGAGGGGAGGCAAACCCGGAAGTTCATACTTAAGCCGGAACTCAAGTTCTTGCCCCGACCGAAGGGAGGAATGACTGTGAATGTCTTATTCCGCTAGTTTATAAAGGAAATGATGAGGCAACAAATAGTTGGATTTATTTAGCCGAGACATGAGGTAGCAACAGAAGCAAAGTTTTCACAAACGAACAAAGGTTTCAAGAGCTATGGAGTAAAGGAGTTCGCAAGGAAGGAGTCTGCCTTGGAGGTGTTGAATTGAATAAAATGATGTAAACAACATTCCAAAGATTTTGGATTAAAATTTCTCAAAACAAGAGATTAGCTTCCCTTCAGATCTAGGAGGATTCATTAGTCTAGTAAGAGGCTATAATTGTTGAGATCCCGAAGGAGGAGACAACTTAGGAGCAGTTTAAGGAGTGATTTGAGGCATAGTTTATCCTCATATCTTAGAAGAGTGATTTGTATAGGGAATTCCTTAACTTAAAGCAGAGAGATATGACTTTGGTAGAGTACATTCAGTGCTTTAATGCTTTATCAAAGTATGAAAGGGAGCGTATCAATACTTCGCTAAAGAGGAATGGGAAATTCATTGAAGGTTTGAGAAAGGAGGTGGATCACAAAGTGATGGCTCATCTATTGGGTCCTTTTGATATGGTCGTGGAAATGGTGAGAAGGTATGATCACTTGTTTCAAAAAGAGAAGAAAGCTGATGTTAGACCCAAGATAGGGAAAAGAAAAGATTTAACCCGTATCAGATGGGTGGAAAGAATCAAAAAGGAGGAAAGACTTCTTGAGGAAGGACTCAGTAGTTGAACATAGCTGATGTCACTTGTTTTGACTGGGGCCAGAAGGGGCACTAGTCCACTATGTGTACCTAGCCGGAGGATAAGGATAAGGCCAAGTGCTTTATCTGTAATAGACCAGGCCATATGAAGAGGATCATCCAAAAGTAAAGCAAGCAAAGGTTTATGCTTTGGAAGGGCATTCATCCAGACCGACTGCCGAGGAGAAAAGAAAGGGTATGCTTGGAGGTACAATTTTGATTTCCAGTATATCAGTTAGAGCTCTGTTTGATACTGATGCTACTCACTCTTTCATTTCGAGAGATTTGGCTGGTAGGTTAGAATTAGACACTACCTATTTGATTACTTCTTTACATGTGGTTAATCCAAACAGTGGGTATGTCACTCTCGGATTAAGGTGCACTGACCTTGAGTTTGACTTGTATGGACATTTGTGTGCGACCCCAACGTGTTTGACTTCATAAAATAAATGGTGATTTTTGGTATGGACTGGTTACTATGAAATGATGCTAAGATTTATTATGCCAATAGGATTATCACCGTAGGAAATCCAAAGTGAGGAGAAAGAATCATGATAGCATTGGAGATAATAAAGAAGAAGTCAGATTTGATGCTATATGTTATGGAAGACCAAGAAGATGATATTAGTGGAGTACGTATAGTCCAAAAATTTGTAGACATTTTACCTGTAACGGGATTACCGCCGAGAAAGACAATCAAATTCCGGATAGATTTGATGGCGTGGCACAACCTTTAGTAGACTACCTAGCAGAATGCTGCCCAAGGAGATGGAGGAATTAAAGATGTGGCTGGTGAAACATTAGGATAAAAGTTTCATTAGGCTGAGTTATTACCATGGGGAGCATTCATGGTAGTTGTAAAGAAGTCGGATGGATCTTTGTGGATGTGCATTGATTATCGAAAGCAAAATGAGTTAATAGTAAAGAATCATTATCCTTTACCCAGGATAGACAACTTGTTTGATCAGTTGAGTGGAGCTCGAATGTTCTTGCAGCTAGGGTTGGCAATGGATTTCCATCAACTGAGAGTAGCAAAAGATAGTGTTCCATTGACCATGTTTCAAACAAGGTAGGTTCATATGAATTGTTAGTGATGCTATTTGGACTAACCAATTCCTCTACGTTCTTTGTTGATCTTCTAAACCAAATCTTTTGCAATCAGTTGTATAGATTCATATTGGTCTTTATCGACGATATTCTAGTATACTACAAGGATGAAAGAGACCATGAAATCCATCTGCAATTGGAATTGGAGACATTAAGATAACAGAAGTTGAAGGTGAAGTTTTTAAAATGTCATTTTTGAAAATGGAACATGAAGTTTCTCGGGCATGTTGTTACAGAAAATGGATTGGCTATGGATCCATTAGAAATAAAGACTATTGATGGTTGAAATAAACTAGAGACGCTCACTGAGATGAGAAGTCTCTTATGATTTGATGGCTATTACCACAAGTTCATTAAGGATTTCATGCATATAGCAGCACCCTTGACTAAGTTGACCGAGAAGAACAAAAAGTTCATATGGATAGATAAATGAGAAGGATCGTTCCAGGAGTTGAAGAAGTTACCGATGAATGCTCCTATGTTAACTGTGCCTAAAGGGAACCAAGATTTGGTAGGGTATACCACTTCTTGTAGAATAGGTTTGGGGGTGGTGCTGATGCAAAATGGGCAAGTGATAGCTTATGCATTAGGGCAGTTTAAACCGTGTGAAATTAGATATCCAACTTATGACTTAGAGTTGGCAAAAGTTGTGTTTGCACTAATGATTTAGGGATATTACTTATCGGTAGAACGGTTCGAATTGTAAATGGACCACAAGTCCTTTAAGTACTTATTCCCTCAGAAGGAGTTGAATACGAGGCAACGGAGATAGCTAGAATTCTTAGCGGCTGTTAGCGTCAAAATTAGTCACTAACACCCAAATGCCATTGAAAGCACCAAATCACAGTCACATGTCACAGATAGAATGTATGTAGAGAGTATAACTATGAAAAATAATTAAAATTAAAAAGGAAGCAGTAATAATAGAGGATTTATACTGGTTTGGTTGATTTTGGCCTACGTCCACTCCAGAAATTTCCTGTTTATTGATATCAGAATCAAGTACAATTACAATTCGGAGTTTACAAAACAATAATGGTAGAGTAGCCTTAGTGGAGAAGAGGAAGGGGAACAAAATGAATCAAGATCCCCTTTTTTGAACCCCCACATGCCGTATTTTTAGGCAAACCCTCAGTTACTGGGCTTCTTGAGTGGTCCAGGCCCATCAAGGCCATAGCCGATCCAAAACCCATCACTACAACCGATCCCCTGCTGGAGTTTTGCCGACCCAAAGTAAACATAGCATTGGCCCGAAGCACGATTATCCATGACTCGAAGTAAATGAAGCTTGGACTCGAAGCAACAAACATGCCGATCCCCTTTCCTTTGATATACCGACCCAGAACCCATAAACGGCAGACCCGGAGATAGTATGTAGCTGGCTCGGAGTATGTAGTTTACCGATCCAGAGCAGAGATAGATGCCGACCTGGGTACTCTTCTTATGCCGACCCATGTTCACTGATCGAAAACCAATCCACCGACCCGAGAATGTTCGAGTATTGACATGAGTATAATCCTATGCCAACCCTGAGACACTCCAACCATGCCGACCCACTTCAACATGCCGAACCACTCCAACATGCCGATCCACACCATCCCGTCGATCCACACCATCATGCCGATCCACACCATCAAGACCTATCCACACCATCAAGACCGACCCACCTTCCTACCGACCCGAAGCTTTCATAACACCGACCTAGTGTTTATGCCCGACCAACCCAAAGCATGCCGAACCAATACATTATGCCGATCCAATTCACCCCGCCGACCTGGAGTTACACCGACCCCATGGAAAACCTGCCGATCCTACGCTGACTCGAAGTGCACCCGATCCTGACTCGAAGCAAACCTAGGTATGACTCGAAGTAAACTCCGGGTGACTCGCGGCAACTAAACTTTTGTCAAAACTGGTATTTCGAGTATCCTGCGACTTTTGTCCATCGAATATGCCAAATCCCAGCTTCATAATCATGATTACCATCCGTGATTGATCGTCTATCCATCCAATTGACTAACACCCATCGTATTCCAGTCTCGACAACCGAGCAACCGATTTAGTTAAATCCGCCTGTCTACGGCTTTGCCAAAAGGCGGGTTAACATTTTCCCCCCAAAACATGCCTTGCTTTGGAAGGTGTATTTTGAATAGCCTCTGATCCGTTAATCGAATCCATGATCTCTCCGGATCATTAACAAAATCCATGACTGTTCTGAGTCAATATCCAATTCCTAATTCATTCTGTATCCATTAACCGAATTCACGATCTCTCCGGATCATTTTATACAAGCCCGGGACCTCTTCGGGTCCTATAATCCATAGCTGGGACCTCGTCGGGTCCATATCCAAAGCCAGGACCTCGCTGTGTCCTATAATCCATATCTGGGACCTTACTGGTTCCATATCCAAAGTCGGGACCTCGTCGGGTCCTATAATCCATATCCGGGACCCCACCGGGTCCATATCCGAAGTAGGGACCTCGCCGCGTCCATACCTAGATCTAGGACCTCTCTAGGTCTTGTAACTCAAATCCGGCTTATTTTATCCTACTCCGGCCTCGACTCTCCGGTCGAGGACTTAATTCGTGGGGTATCCTTCTCCAGCCTCGATCCCCAGTCGAGGACTTTATATTCTCCGGCCTTGACTCTTCGGTCAAGGACTTTTATATTCTCCGGCCTCGACTCTTCGGTCGAGGACTTTTATATTCTCGAGTCCATTCCATGCCCGAGTCCATTCCATCGCTCTCCGGCGAAGGGACTCGTGACATACGATTTCTGCCCTATCTCTCCGATCGGGACCGTAACCGTGTGACCTGTACTATTTATTACATAAATATTCCAAATCCAATCAACACAGAGTTCCATTGATAAAATAAAAGTCCATGCAATAAAGAAAATCAAATGTCCATAGTACCAAGAAAGAAATTAGAGTTCACAGAAAATAAAAATAAAACAAAATTTCATAAACCCGAGCATCATGGTACATGTGTAAGTGACTTAGCCGCCTTACTTTGGGGTTTACTACTTATTCAAAGCCATAAATCCAGTCAGCTAATAATAAGGCGATGATGCCTAGATCCAGTGCCAGCTTCGTTTGATGTGGGCAATGGCTGCTCCTGTTCCACTACCACAGCTCGATTCCTTATGTACTATTGCAAATGACTATTCGTTATATGTTCCTCAATGATATCTTTCAAATGTCTGTAGTCATTTATGTTATGCCCATCCAGCTCATGGAATAGGCAATGCTTTACAGATGCCCGTTCGTGTTTGAAGGGTTCCCTCTTTGCTGGCCTTCGATACTTGAGGCGTCCTCGAGTATCTAAATAAATTATTTCCAGAGTCTCATTCAAATCTGTATAAGAAGAGAATTTTGATTCCCTCCATTGCCTTTTCAATGTGTTTTCGATGTCCATTTTCCTTTGGCCTCTGTCGTCCTTGTTTGAATCCTCCCTGGGTGGACCTCCACCTTTTACCGCATAAACCTCTACCTCTCTCCCTTCTCTTTCAGCCTTCGCATCTCCCTATCTTAGAAACTTTTCCGCTTCTTGGTGAAATTCCCCAAGATCCATTGGTGGATCCCGCTCCAACAATATCTTGAAATCCGAATTATCCGCAATCCCTAAGACTGCCGCCATCAAAACGATCGACGGATTAGGTCGATCCACCGAAGCCACTGCCGCATTGAATTTGGTTAAGAAATCCTTAAGTGATTCTCCCTTCCATTGCTTCATTGATTTCAAAGTCATCACACTCCTAGGTCTCACGATGTGGACCCGAAATTGCCTCATAAACCTATCAATCAGCTCTGTCCATGTGCCAATAGAGCCACTTTCCAGTTGTCTGAACCATAGTGTCGCTATATCCGTAAAATACAAAGGGAAGCACCGTGCCATGACTTCCTCTGATGCCCCTAGTACTTCCATGTGCCTCATATACCTTGTTAGGTGAACAGTGGGATCTGTTTTCCCATCATACATTTCCAGCGATGGTAGTTTGAAATCCGGCGGATTTCTAGCCAACCTAATCAGAGGAGTGAAGGGGCTCCTGTTCACGTCCTCCAAATCTTTATTCACCAATCCTCCCTTAATAGCCCATCTGATTACGTCCGCTAACCTATCATTTTCATCAAGTAACGGCCTCTGTCCATTGTCCCCAACCTACCCCCCGAGTCCACGAGGGAATCCTGGAACCTGCCCTTCTGGATGAGCATCCACTTCCCAATTAACACCAAATTGTCCAGCATCGCCTGGTATCCATACTGGAATGGAGCCTACACGATTTGGGGGCATGCCCCCTAGTTCAGGGGCCGTTCCCGATGGTCCAACTCTATCCCGTACTCCGGTCGCTCCATGCCCTTGGTCTTGATTTCGGACTGCCTCCGTTCCTGCCGCTCTAGCTTCGTGATCCTCATTTCCAGCATCACTTGCTACTCCATTCTCTTGGTTTTGCACTCCAACTTGTCTAACCTGTTGGAGTAGGTTCTGTATCATTTCCTCCTTTCATTTCAGCAAGGTTTTAAATCTCGGATTTCGGCCGCGTTTCGTCTCGTAAATTTTACACACATTATCTCGTATCGGACGAGATCTCGGGTGAGATGAGTGTATCTCGGGTGTACATCTCGGAATTTAAAGTCCATCTCGGGACTATCTCGGAGTAACTTAAGTCTAAATTTGATATTTTTAAGATTATTGTAATAATTGTTATCTATATATATAAAAGTTTTTAACATACATAATTTATATAAAATGATAATATTAGTTTTACATTTTAGATCAGAATGATAACACGATTGATTTGGTATTAACTAAATAATTCCCTAATCATCTAAATATTAAAAGTTAAAAAATAAATAATAAGTTTTTTCTGCTCATTCATTAAACGGTAAAAGAAGAATTAGAGTGTAAGTAAAAAGTCATTAGAGTGCAATTTATTGTGCTCTCACATAAGAAGTAAAAAAAATGTAAATGAAAAAACATACTTTCTATGGGAGCTTCTATTGAGATCTCACCTCAAATTTCACTATCTTGGATGAGATGAGCGTCAAATAATATATTTAAAAAAATTAATGTCTCGTTTTGCTAAATCTCATCTCGCTCAACTTCGAAAATGAGATCTCGAGTGAGATCTCGGACGAGATGAACGAGATCTGAAACAGTGCATTTCAGTATACCTTCCTACATAGCTTCCATCATCATTTCCATCTTATCTCTGGTGATGAAAACTGAGGTCTGATTAGCTCCTGAGGAAGCGTCCCGACTTCCATCATGTTGACTCCTTTCCGCTCTTTGTCTCCTTGTTGATTGCTTCGCCATAGCTTCCCAAGAATCCGAGTTCCTAAGCCTTTAAATCCAAAGTCCAAGCTTTAGAATCCTTGAGTGCTAGCTCTCTCAATGAAAGCACCAAAATGTTAGCGCCAAAATTGGTCACTAACATCCAAACGCTGTTGAAAGTACCAAATCACAGTCACAGATCACGAATAGAATGTATGTAGAGAGTATAAATATAAAAAACAGTTAAAATTAAAAATAAAGCAGTAATAACAGAGGATTTATAGTGGTTCGACTGACTCTGGCCTACGTCCACTCCAGAAATTTTCTTTTTATTGATATCGGAATTAAGTACAATTACAATCCAGAGTTTTCAAAACAATAATGGCAGAGTAGACTTAGTGGAGAAGAGGAAGGGGAACCGAATGAATCAAGATCCCCTTTTTTGAACCCCACATGCTGTATTTATAGGAAAACCTTGAGTTACTGGGCTTCCCGAGTGGTCCAGGCCCATCAAGGCCATAGCCGATCCAAAACCCATCACTACAACCAATCCCCTACTAGAGTTTTGCCGACTTGAAGTAAACATAGCATTGGCCCGAAGCACGATTGTCCATGACTCGAAGTAAATGAACACTACGCCATAGATTGCATACTGCAACACCCAAGAAGTGATGCAGGAAGTACCAAAAAATGTTGTTGTAGGCTAAAAAAGGGAAAAGGCAACACTTTCTCGGTGATGCATTTAGCCGCGTTGCCTTAGAGTCAAAGGCAACATCTTTGCGGCCCTAGGGCAACATCGGTTCTGTTGTTTCCACAGGTACCAAATTTACTAAAAAGTGGGCCCCCACAATCTGGGCCCCAACATGTGGGCCCACTGTTGAATATGCGAGTATATGATTTTTGTTTGATGATAATAAACATATATACATTCACTTAAATGTATTTGTTATTGTACTATTTTATTTTTTCACAAAATTAAATAAATATTTGCTGAATAAAATAAATAACACAGAATTTGAATTCAAACAGAAATTTTATTCAAACAAATATTTATTACAATTTTTTAGTACAAATTTCAAACTCTCGCTATATATATACAATTTCAATAACAATACAAATTTGATTACAAAACAATTCACATTTACATTTGCACCTCACTACATATCACTCACACTCGTATTTATCTTCAACTTCATTCCAGATAGAATCCAGCATCTGAGCAATCTGCAAAATAAACACTAACGCAGTAAAATTGAAAAGAAAATATTTTTGCAATATAAAATAAAATGTGGATTTTGAAAATAATATTTGCCTCAGTTATTTGGGTTGTTCGTCATTATTAAAATTTGAATTCATCATACACGTATAATGTGACATGCACAGTGTATCACTGTACATGCCACAAGGCCGTACACACCGATATACACTTGATAGATCTACAGGGACAGGTGAGCACAGGTCAAATCCAAAAGAAAAGCCGGGTTCAACTCAAGTGCAACACAAATAAAGTCACGACACGAGCACGAGGTCAAACCCGAGCTATAAGCTGGATTCAACACAGGTGCAAATGGCCAAAACCATCATTAATCAGTACACCAGTCTGACCAGTTCAACTACAAACAAGTGAAACTAAGTGCAACAGAAGATTAAAGTAGTATGAACATAACCAGACCCAAAACTGCAAATATCACAAGTGCACCACCAGACCAACCAGGTCAAATAAATCAGGTCAGAGACCAAAGAATGGCCAGAGAGAAGACTACAAGTGTCAAGCACCAGTTTCAACCAAGAATGTAAGCAAGTGTACAACTACAACATGAAACCAAAGCAAACAGAGGTGGCAACATGAAACAGCACCAGACCAGTTCAATATGTTATGCTCAAGTACAAAGGAAATGCACATGTCAACAAGTTCAAGGGATGCACCAGTAAACCAGGCTTCACAATGCACATACCAGACATGCAACAGGTCAGGGAAGCAAACAAGTGGACAAATATACACAATCCAGACAAAGTAGGATGACCACAAACTCAACAGCATATGTGACATGAACAAGACTCAAACCAGATTATATACAAGCAATGCCAAAGTTTAGCATCAAGTCAGAGCCAAGGTGGTCAAGGCTAGAATTGAATAAAGAATTCAAAGCAGCAATTTCACAGAGGCCAAAATCAAAACCGAGAAGAAGCCGTGGGTCAAAACTCGAAGCAGTAATTTATCAAAACAAAGTCAAGTTTGAATGCCACAAAATCAAATTCGTAATGACCAAGGAAAGCCAAGGTCAAAGCCGTGATAAGCAAGCAAAATATATACGAAATTGAACAATTTAGAAATCATCGCAATCATTCAAGAGTAATCAAGCGGCCAAGCAAAAGATTTGACAAATTCAAATTAATTCCAGACGAACGAAAATATAGGCATTCGAACCCTATATAAACATTAACATCATCGGCAAATTTAATCATTCGAATTCAAGCTAACAGATAACATTAAATCAATAACTCGAATCAAACGAGTTCAAGCACTAAACCAGCAAAGCAAAAGGAATAAATTACATACCAGAATCACAATCAAACTCGACCAAAATTGAAGCAGCCGTGAACGAGTGCAGAGATGAAAGCATCGATCGATCGACAAAGCTAAGGGACGTAAATCATCATTCGATCGAGATACTAAAGTCCGAAACTTCAATTTTCAAAAGCCCTAATTTTAGAGCTAATTGAAATCGCAAAGTGTTTGAGTGTTTGAGAGGTTGAGCGGTGGAGTACGTATTTTGTTAAGTGTTTGAGTGAAACCCTTCAATATTTTGTTAACTTTTGCCGCTTTGTTTTTGCTTCCCGCGTTAAAAATTATTTCAGCCCGCTTTTTTTTCAGCCCGCATTCATTTTTTATAATATTTTTATAAGTCTATAGCTACTGCAACATAGTGTTGATATCTATGCTAACATCCTGAAGCTAATGTTGTAATAGACAAAAATCAGCATAGCTATCGTTACATTGTAGCTAGCAACATCTTGTATTTTCGTAGCAATAGGCCATCTATGGCATAGTGAAAGCTGGGACTCGAAGCAGCAAACACGTTGATCCCCTTTCCTTTGATATACCGACCCAGAGCCCATAAATGGCCGACCCGGAGATAGTATGTAGCTGGCTCGGAGTCTGTAGCTTATCGATCCAGAGCAGAGATAGATGCCGACCTGGGTACTCTTCTTATGCCGACCCATGTTCACCGATCCAAAACCAATCCACCGACCCGAGCATGTTCGAGTATTGACCCGAGTATAATCCTATGCCGACCCCGAGCCACTCCAACCATGCCGACCCACTTCAACAAGCCAAACCACTCCAACATGCCGATCACACCATCTTGTCGATCCATACCATCATGCCGATCCACACCATCATGCCGATCCACATCATCATGACCGATCCACACCATCAAGACCGACCCACCTTCCTATAGACCTGAAGCTTTCATAACACCGACCCAGTGTTTACGCCCGACCGATCCAAAGCATGCCGAACCACTACATTATGCCGATCCAATTCACCACGCTGACCTAGAGTTACACCGACCCCATGGAAAACCTGCCGATCCTACGCTGACTCGAAGTGCACCCGATCCTGACTCGAAGCAAACCTAGGCATGGCTTGAAGTAAACTTCGGGTGACTGGCGACAACTTGACTTTTGTCAAAACTCGTATTTCTAGTATTCTACGACTTTTGTCCATCGAATATGCTGAATCCCGGCTTCATAATCATGATTACCATCCGTGATTGATCGTCTATCCATCCAATTGACTAAAAACCATCGTATTCTAGTCTCGACAACCGAGCAACCGATTTAGTTAAATCCGCCTGTCTACGGCCTTGCCAAAAGGCGGGTTAACAACGACATACGATTTTGGAATAGAATATATGCTTGGAAAAGGGAATGCAACGACCCATATTTTACGTATTAAAAGATCTTAAAATATTAATATTATTTTTATGTAGGGTCGAATGATTCTATAATTTTGGAAAATGACTACAAGAACATTTTCCATCTTTAGAATTTTTATTGAACGATTTTGACCATGAAAATCTTGTATGGCCTATAACTTTTTATTGGAACCGAATTGGGATCTAAAACCACTTCCATTAAATCAAGATGATGGTTTCTCTTTCTGTAGAGTAGTCATAATAGGAAAACAGACTTTAAATTCGGGATATAGAGCTGTTTGAAGTTTCACTAAATTTTGAACAGCTAAGTGGGTAATAAGTGGATTAGTGGTTATGCGCCTGTGCCCAAGGCTAATTTTGGGATTAGCAGCCAAAGGGGGCTAATAGGACTTCTCCTTGTCATTTCACATTTCCCAAAATAGTTAAACAAGCCACCATTAACATTCTCTAGTCTTAAACCTCTCTAAACCCTACTTTAATAAGCCAAATCTTGTCATTAGCAAATTAGCACTTGGATTGAGGGGATTGGCTGTTGGAGATACTTAGGAGCTTCATCTTGGGATTGGAACTCTTTTTGGATTGCTTTCGATTTTATGTGAGTGGTTAGGACCTCTCACTTACTAATTAGTCATTATACACCTTAAAATGATTTTTGAATCCTGAAACGTGTTTCAAAACTTAACAAATCACATATGTTAATTTGAAATGATTTTACAAAGTTTAGTGAATTTGTGTTCTTATGGATCTTCCTTATTCTTATAGTTATTCTTTAGTTCTACCCTTAAATTTAGGTTCTAATTTGATGTGTATGAATGTTTATTTGCTTGAATATAGTTTATAGGCTAATTGCTTGAATGTATGATGTTTGTTTGGTAGAAAATGTTGATTGAATGGCGACTTAGAATTAGGGACAAATTCTTGGATCTGTGATGAATCAAGATTCGACTTCACCCAAATCTGATATGAGCTGCATGGGGCAACAAAGAAGGACTCACAAAGATATGCTTCAAATTTCAAGTCGTTTGGTGTTCGTTTGCTCAAGTTATGGGCAAAAGAAGATGGATCGGCAATGGTGTTCGAACCTTGGATTGGTGGAGGAGTGCTTCGAGTCATGCTCATGTCATATGAAAGTTTTCTTCGAGTCATATAGAGGAGTGCTTCAGGTTGCTTGTAGGTTTACTTGGAGTTGCACTTTATGGAAGAAAAGATGTTGAAGTGTGGGATCGGTACAGATCCAAGGAGGTGCAAGCTTGGATTGTGTTGAACTTTGGAGTTGCAAGAGTTAGTGGACTTGGTTCATCATCTACTAGGATCAGGGTAGGTTATGGATGGTAAAGGGTCTTGGGTCGGTGAACTGCCTTGGTTCGTCGTTGCTTAGATCAGGGTAAGTGCTTAAGACAATGAAGTGCTTGGATCAGTGGGGGAGCATGGATCGGGGTAACTTGGATCGGTAATGGAAAGACTAAAGCTTGCTTTTGGTCCTTTGTGTACTTGCTCTAGGATGTTTGCGCATCTACTTCGAGTCACATCCACGCTTGCGCTTGCTCCGAGTTGTATCTCAATTTATTTAAGCTAAGGCTCTGGTTGGTACTGACTCATATGACTTGGTGGCGAACTTTTGACGATGAAGACATGCGATTCGATGATGATGACTCCATGATGGAAAGTGTGGCCTCAGTGATGGAATGCCTATACTTCGAGAGGTAGAGTATAGGACGATGACTCAAACTTAAGTTACTGTTTG
The DNA here is from genome assembly GCA_030737815.1 of Allium fistulosum. NCBI lineage: Eukaryota > Viridiplantae > Streptophyta > Magnoliopsida > Asparagales > Amaryllidaceae > Allium > Allium fistulosum. The sequence goes on from CM060904.1 coordinate 1,288,848,361, forward strand.
ACGAAGGTTACAGGACAAACGATGATATTCTATGATTGATGATGATTTTCAAAAATTGTTCCAAATCGCGATGACTTCAGACAGGAGTTGTTAAAATAGTTCTAGAGTGTGCCCTGCTATGGATGATGCCTGCAAAGGGGTCGTTGATACTCGGAGGTTACATATGTACTCGTTAAGTAAGGGTAAACTTGATCGCAATGGGTCCTTATCTTTAAATGGGAATTTTTTTTACCCCATCTCGATATGATGGCTAGTTTAATTCCTGGGTTGTTGAGTGGTGTGGATTCGAGTACCGTGAAACTAGGACATTGACTATCGTGATGGGTAGTATAGTCCCCAAGCACAATGGCTCAGGCGAATTATCATATATCCAATGAACTAAGAGAGTGAATGTGAGGATGTATGTTATGTTTGTTTTAGTAGTTTATCACCCTAGGGATGTCACATGATGCAGCTATTATAGATGTAGATGTTTAGACCACCCATAGTACTTTGACGTGTAATACACCTATGATGATTATGATGTAGAGCAGTATATATTCTGTGTTATGTGCTAACTCTGTGGTTGCAGGGACATGTCATGTATGATTTTTTATACCATTTGTCCTGGTATACTGAATTTATATTATTTGAGATTTTCTACCACTCACACCAGACCATTGTTTGATCTGAGATTTTATGCTTTGCTTCCTATTATTCCGGGTACTCTTAAATGAGTAGATTTGGGGTATCAGGTCTGGTGAACACATGGAGCTGGACATGTGGAGAGTAGGAGGCTACTTTCTCATGTATTATTATACTTGGCTGTTATTGCTTATTATTTCAATATGAAACACTATGGAGCTTATTTATGGTTTACTATTTAGAGACAATTACTTATTTGAGTTTATTATCAGTTGTATAGACTTTATCGCTTATGTTGTATAGTTGTATGGATCTCTATACTTTGATTTCTATATTTCGTTTAGTTATTGCTATCTTACCTATTTTATACCAGTGATGACTATTATATTTTATTCAATGTGTTTGAGATATATGATGGATTCTGTGATTGATTTACTTCACTACAACCTTGATGATCGTGCTGCATCGGCTGACATCGTTCTAGCACACTATAAAGGTATATTGGGTGCCGGTGATGTAGTACAGTTATCAAATTTGATATCAGAGCTTAGATTGCGTAGTTTAACTTAAGTGATACCGTGGTCTAGTAAAGATCGGGTAGTAGTTCTGACCCTAGATCGAATCGAGAATGTACCTATATACGAGAGCGCATACTTGTTATATATTTTAGTTTTCAAAACTATATGGAAGTATATATAATATACAAGTCGCACTGCACACACGAGTACTACTTAAGATGAATTCCCTATAGACAGACTGATCGTCCTTATTATAGATTGAAGGATGAGTCATCAAACAAGAATGCTACTAGGAACTCCGTCTCTAGAGTTAAAGAAGGAGCTGGCTCAAGAGCTGCTGATCCCAACTTGCATGTGATGTTCAATACTATGATGTGGAATATGTTGTAGAATAATCAAGTGGCCGCTCCAAATGTTGCTATTAATGGTAGTGCTTCAATAAAGGCGCCTAGAGCCGATTTCACTAAGCTGAACAAAGATTTTATTAGTCTTGCTGGCAAACTGTTCTAAGGAACAGAGTCAATGATGGAAGTGCATGATTGGCTTGACACCTGTAAAAGGATCTTTAATGACTTAGAGCCGAACAATGCTATGAAAATCGATTGGCTTTCCGATAGCTTCAAGGGTTAGCGATGAACTAGTGGAACGCTGTGAAAGTTGTTACTACCAAGGACCGGTTTACTTGGGATCGATTCAAAGCTAGATTCGAGGATAAATTTATTCCAGTAGCTCAGAAGTCAGCCTTGTTCCGTAAGTTTGTGGATCTGAAGCAAGGAGACTTGTCAATCTTTGAGTACATTGCTGAATTCAATAGCCTATCAAGTATGGGATGTCCTTCATTGACACTCCATTGAAGAAGAATGAGAAATTTATCATTGGCTTAAATGACTATTTAGGAGAGAGATTCGTGGGCCATATTGATGAGACTTTCGAGATGATAGTCGAGAAAGCCCCAAGGCATGAGAGTCTTTATTCGAAGCCGAAGATTGTTATTTCTACCGAAGAGCGAAAGCTGCAACCAAGTAGGGGAGGCAAGAAAAAGTAGAATAACATAAAGAGGAAGCAATTTCAAGATAAAGATGGTCAAAAAAGAATAAAGCTATAATGGTCCGCGACAAGTGCGGTTATAAGGGTCATTATAGTATATTTTACAAGGCAAAAGGGAGGAAGTGCTACCATTGTGAAAAGTTTGGGCATATCAAGGAAGATTGTCATGAGTCACCTAAGCAGAAACAAAACAAGCGATGAAAGCATATGCTCTTAATGTCATCCCTACTTCGTTGAGTGCTCCATCGATGAAAGAGAAAGGAAGGAGCATCATTATTCAAGGTATGCTTTCTATTTATGATGTTCCAATACATGTTTTGTTTGATATCAAGGCTTCACATTCCTTCATATATAGTGACTTGGTGGATAAGTTAGGACTTAAACTCGAAATTGTGGACCGACCTATGATTGTGATGAACCCTGTTGGAGGCTCCACTAGCCTATGTATAGTTTGTCATGATTTAGTCTTATCGAGTCATGGATGTTCTTTTGATTTTGATTGCTTTGTTTTAGCTTTTTTGGGTTTGGTATTATTCTGGGTATGGACTAGCTTCATAAATACGGAGTGATGGTGGATTGTGAGAGGTCATTGGTGACGATAGAGGTAGATGATGGGCGGATGTTAGTGTTAGGCTACCTACCAGATGATAAGGTGGTGGTTAGCTTTCTATATTCGCTTGATATCCCATACGATGTATTGTCATCTGTGCCTATTGCTAGGGAATATCTGAATGTATTCGAGGAGGCAACTAGGCTTCTACTACATAGAGAGATCGAGTTTCGTATTGACTTAGTGAAAGATGCCAGATGCCTTTAAGGAGGATGGCACCTAGAGAGCAACGCGATCTCGAGGTGCAAGTGAATGACCTATTACGATGAGGGTTCATTCGTAGTAGTATTTCTAAGCGGGGAGCACTCATAGTGTTCGCCATAAAGGTGGACGGTTCTCATAGATTGTGTGTAGATTACCATGAGCTGAATAAAGTTACGAGGATGAAAAAGTATCCACTCCCATGTATTGATGACTTGTTCAATTAGCTTCATGGTGCTAAAGTATTCTTCTAGTTGGACCTTGCGATGAGACTTCCCCAGTTGAGAGTAACGAAAGAGATGTGTTGATCACATCATTTCGTGCACTATATGGATTCTTTGAATAGTTGCTCATGTCGTTCGGACTAACTAACACATATGAGTAGGGAAAGAGAGTGTGTCGATCACAACATACCTGTTTTCAAGGGTCAGCTAAATAAATTCATGCTTGTGTTCATCTATGATATTCTCGTCTACTCACGGATGGAAAAGGAACACAACACACATTTGAAGATCGTACTTGAGGTGTTATGACAGCACCGACTAAAAGTGTATTTTTCTAAGTGCCACTTCCGAAGGAGGGAAATGCGATTATTAAGTTAGTTTCCGAGCAGGGAATTGCCGTAGATGCTGCAAAAGTTGCAGCAGTTCAAGATCGGACTAGACCCAAAAATGCTATGGATGTGAGAACTTTCTTGGGGTTGGTTAAATGTTATAGATGATTCATCCAGGACTTTTTTAAAGTAGTCGCGCCATTGACTCGGTTGACAAAAAGAATAAGACTTTTACTTGGGATGTGAGATGTGAACATGAATTCGTGATTTTGTTAGAAAAGTTGACGAGTGCACTCGTATTGACCATTTCGAATGGGAATGAAGAGATGATGGTATACACTGATGTTAGTGGTACTGGGTTAGGTGCGGTTTTGATGTAGAGAGGCAAGGTTGTTGCATATACTAGTCGACAACTGCCACATGAAAAGAAATACCCGATCCATGATTTGGAGTTAGTAGTGATCGTGTTTGCAATGAAGATTTAGAGTCATTGTCTTTTAGGAGAGAGGTGAGAGAGGTCCGAGCTGTTCACCAACCATAAACCATTGAAGTGCCTCTTATTGCAAAAGGATCTAAACCTTCGCCAACATCGATGGGTAGAGTTGCTAGCATCCTACAACTTTGATATTGCATATACATCAGGGAAAGGGAATACAGTTGTGGATACATTGAGTAGGAGACATCACAACTTAGGAGCTATACTCCTAGAGTGGACACAGTTAGAGTATATTGTTTGTTTTGATTTCTGATGGAGATGCAAGCTAGGGCTAGATATATTGGTGAGCTTGACTATCATGCCTACTCTGACTGATCGGATCGGTATTAGTCAGAGGCGTGATGCCAGATTAGCTGAGATTATTTCTAAGGTCGAAGATGGAGTAGAGTCTAACATGATAAGATAGTAAGGACTCAACCAAGATGGTTGGCTCCATAAAGATGGGAGATTGTTTGTTCTTGATGTCGATGGGTTGAGGGATGAGGTACTATGAGAGTGCCATCATTCGAGATTGACTATCCATCCTGGCAGTAATAAAATGTACCGTGACATGAAGCAAGCATATTATTGGAAACGATGATGAGACATTGGGACATTCATCTCAAAGTGTATGAATTAAAGTTGGTTAAGTCAAAGTAGAAGAAACCTAGTAGATTGATGCAACCGCTAGAGGTTCCTGAGTGGAGTGGGAAATAATATCGATGGATTTCATCGATGGACTGCCGAGGATTCGAGCCGGGTACAACTTCATTTGGGTTGTAATCGATTGATTGACCAAAAGTTCCAGATCTATACAAGTCAAGTCAAGTAGAATGGCAGCCAAATTGGCCGACTTGTATATGAAATGGATAGTATGATTCCATGGTGTGTCGAAGAGCATTGTGAGTAATCGAGACACGTTGTTCACTAGTGGGTTTTGGAAGAGCTTACAAGAGGTGTTGGGGACAGAGCTGCATCTGAATACAGCCTATCATCCATAGATTGATGCCAAACTGAGCGAGTGAATCATATCTTAGAAGATCTTTTGCGAGCTTGTATACTCAACTTTGGAGGCTAGCAGGCTGTTCACTTACATCTCGTTAAATTCACATACAACAACGGTTTTCAGTCTAACATCGGTATGGCACCATTCGAGGCATTGTATGAGCGACCGTGCAATGCCCCTTCGTATTAGAGGAAGCAGGTGAAAAAATGATACTTGGTCCAGATATGATTAAAGAAACTTTGGAGAAGATCGAAATCGTTCGAAAATGCATGAAAGCTGCTCAAGACAGAGTGAAGAGCTACTTTGATAAGAGGTGTGGAGATCTAGAGTTCTCTATAGGTGATATGATATTTGTCGAGATTTCTCCATTGAAGAATGTAATTTGGTTCGGTTTTAAAGGGTAGTTGGTAACGAGATTCGTATGTCCATTTCCGATACTAGAGAGGATTGGGAACCTTGCTTACTAAGTTGATTTACCTTAAAGAATGATGGGAGTACACAACGTGTTCCACATTTCTCACTTGCGGAAATTTGTACATGACACAGGCATGACTATCGCATCGGAATAACTAAATGATATCGAGATTAAATTGGAAGCTTCGAGACATGGTAGGCCTATTCGTATCAACGGACGTGATACGAAGCAGCTTAGGAGGAAGATTATGAAGTTAGTGAAGGTTCAGTGGAACAAATGCGAAGGCTACTGCACTTGGGAGATTGAGGAGAGCATGAGGACAGCTTATCTAGAGCTCTTTACTTGGTGAGACTTTCTATTTCTTACTTTTACTTTCACTTATGATATCCTAAATTATATCGTAGAGTAGTATCTTGCATGCTAGGATAGGCTTGGATGTTACCTTTATACTTGGTATTGTGAATGCATGTATGATGTGTGATGATTGCATATGATTGTATATGGTTGTTAAGCGTGCGGGATAACCTTATTGATTTTGTTTCGAATTTCGAGGGCGAAATTCCTAAGGGGAGAAAACGTAACGACCCGTACTTTACATATCAGAGGAGCATAAATTGTTAATATTATTTTAATTTGGATCATATGATTCTATAACTTTAGGAAATGACTACTATAGACATTTTCCATCCTTAGAATTTTTATCAAACGATTTTGATCTTGAAAATATTGTATGACGTATAACTTTTCATATGAGCTGATTTGGGGTTTGAAACCACTTCCATTAGATATGGATATTGCTTTCACTTTCTGTAAAGTGGTCATAATACAAAAAGCAAACTACCATTTGGGAGTTATGATTGGTTAAAGTTTCAATTGAATTTGAACAGCTTAGTGGATAATTAAGGGGATTGGTGGCTAAGCCCAAGGCTCATTTCGAGATTAGCACCCAAAAGGTGCCGATGGGACTTTTCCATTCTTTTCACACTTCCCAAAATAGTTAGAGAAGCCACCATTAACATTTTTCAGCTTTAAACCACTCTAAACCCTACTTTAATTAGACAAATCTTATCACCGAAGGATATTATCAAATTAGTACTTGGATTGGGGGGATTTGCTGTTGAAGATACTTAGGAGCTGCAGTTCGTCTTGGGATTGGAGCTCTTTTAGATTTCATTGGATTTCAGGTTAGTGTTTAGGACCTCTGACTTGTTAATTAGTCGTTATACACCTTAAATTGGTGTTTTATGAATTTTGAACCCTAAAACGTGTTTAAAACTTAACAAATCACATATGTTAATTTGAAATGATTTTGCAAAGTTTTGTGAATTTGTATTCTTATGGATCTTCCTTGTTCTTAGAGCTATTCTATAGTTCTACCCTTAGATTTAGGTTATGATTTGATGTGTATGGATGTTTGTCTACTTGAATATAGTTTGTAGGCTAATTGCTTGAATGCATGATGTTTGTCTGGTTGAAAATGCCGATCGAATGATGACTTAGAATTCAGGCCAAGTTCTTGGATCAGTGATAATCCAAGAATTCGACTTCACCCAAATTTTGTGCGAAATGTGTGGGCCAACAAGGAAGGCCTTACAATGCTATGCTTCATGTTTCATGTCGTTTGGTTATTGTTTGCTCGAGTTATGGGAAAAAGGAGATGAATCGGTAATGGAGTTCAAGCCTTGGATTGGTGGAGGAGTGCTTCGAGTCATGCTCATGTCATATAAAGTTTGCTTCGAGTCATGTGCAGGAGTGCTTTGGGTCGCTTGTAATTTCACTTGGAGTTGCACTTTGAGGAAGCAAAGATGTTGAAGTATGGGATCGATATCAATCTAAGGAGACGCAATCTTGGATTTGTGTTAGACTTTGGAGTTGCATGGATCGATGGAGTTGGTTTGTCATTGCTTGGATCGGGGTAGGTTATGGATCGGCGAAAGATGGATCAGTGGTGAAGGGTCTTAGGTCGGTGAGGTGCCTTGGTTCGTCATTTCTTGGATCAGGGAAAGTGCTTAGGTTGGTGAAGTGCTTGGGCCGGTGGAAAGCATGGATCGGGGTAGCTTGAATCAGTAATGGAAAGACTAAAGCTTGCTTCGGGTCCTATGTGTGCTTGCTTTGGGATATTTATGCATCTACTTTGGGTCACGCCCATACTTCTACTTGCTTCGAGTCGTATCTTAATTTCTTCAAGCTAAGGCTCGGGTCGGTACCGATTCATATGACTAGATGGCGAACTTTCGATGATGAAGGCATGCGATTGGATGATGATGACTACGTAATGGAAAATGACGACCTTGGTGATGGAATGGCAATACTTTGAGACATGATGTATAGGATGACGGGTTGGATTAATGGAACTATTGGACGAAGGTTGTGACAAATGATGATATTCTACGACTAATGATGATTATCGAGAATCATTCCAAATCGTGATGACTTCAAATAGGAGTTGTAAGAATAGTTCAAGGATGTGCTTTGCTATGGATGACGTATGCAAAGGGATTGTTAATACTCAGAGGTTTCCAGTATACTCGTAAAGTAGGGGTAAATTGGTTCGCTATGGGCCCTTATCTTCAAATGGGAGATTTGCTCCGCGTTACCATTGACAATAGTTCCATTATCGGTTATCTGACGATGACAGGTAAAATTCGACACACAGTTCCATTATGTGACAAGGCTAGTTTTCTAGCATGAGTGGGCTATCTATACAGAGGAATGGTCCATTCATTGTGTATGGAACATAGGAATCACACTATATAGACCGACCCTTTCAATTGCCCCAGTCGACGTTTAGAATTCGATTGGTTAATACATGTTAACATCTGTTGGATTCTGAGCGCCAATCACACAGGTTCACAAAATAGGATCTCAAAATCAAACATACTTGACCGTGTTAACCATCGAGTTTTTCTGTCCAGAATGACACATAATTCTCCTCGATTCAACGATGATGTTGGGCCGTTAACTCCTCTCAAAGCTGGGTCTACCATGGCTTAAGCTTCAACATCCATAACTTCCAGAACTAGATGCCCAATTTCCACAGGGGATGATGGTTCTAGTAGCTCCAATCGTGGACCAACCTCCTCCTATTAATATATAGGTGCGTTTAGGAGTTCTTCCTGATCCTCTTGAACAAATGCCGATAGTTCTATCTACTAAGTCACTCCAAACTATATGCTGACAACATGGAATTCCAGAAGGTGACGTCATGTTCCCAACACCTGACCAACAGGTGCATAATCCTCTAATGGGCTATACGGCATGACAGAAGCACATGTGTCTAAGCGACATTGTACCGCCCTTCTATCCATTTCTCTAAATGTTCCTTCAGGAGCTTTGGCTCTGTACTTCTCAAGTCCGCCCAATGGTTCTGCCTTGCTGAGCTCCTTGTACATCTTATTCATGAACTAATTCCAGCGACATCTAACCTTAGGGGAGTTAGCATAAATTTTAAGCTTAAAGCAACGGAGCGAGTTACCTTCACGTATGATCATAGAAGCCCTTGCTGGTATAGGTCATCGAAGCGCTCCACAACAAATGTTCATACTTCAGGAACAAATCTTTACTACCTTCCAAACATGGTCGTAGAGTACTTAAGGCAGTACCCGCCTCCATACACTTTTAGGATCATGAGCACAAATACCTTACATTTGCTCATATTCCAATGTTCCAAAACTGATACGATCCTTTCCTTTATTTCACGTATGATGGGAAGAGTCCGCTTTAGATATCTCCACTTCGACATCTTGGAACAAAGGAAAGTAACTCTTGATCTATACCCTCCTCGCTACAGCTCTTATAGAGAAAGGGAAACAGATGAATAAAGAGCTCGGAGGAAAGATAAAGAGAACTAAGCAGAACTTGACCGCTAGGCGGAAAGAGATAGGATGAAAAGGCAGGCAGAGGAAAGGGAATCCTATGATCAGGGGAAAGGCACAAGGACTCATGCTACCACCATGGTTCCTCTTCCAGCCTTTCCTACCCCGATCTCAACCGTATCTCTCTCCATAACAATAAGATCCAGCATCATTTTCTCTAACCGCCACGGATTCTCTACCCTATCAATCCAAAAGAGTTACAATTCATCCAGCTTCACCTTCGACTCCTATAAGTAGAATGTGGGTCGCCTTCCCAAACCTTTGCCGACCAAGGTTAAATTTGACGTGACTTAAAGAAAATTCCAAGGAAAGAGGCCAACTGCAAATTTAAAGGTATCTAGAAGCTAATAGACCAAGGGTATGAGTGGAAAAAGCTCATGTTCACCCTCTTTGACATCGACAGAATTCATCAAACCAATATCTAATTGTTTGAGTCGGTAAAAAAGAGCAGTGATAGAATCATAGAGTAATATAAGAAGGATTTGGTCAAGGCTGTAGAGGAAAGAGATGTGGCTTGGACATCGGAGAAGAAGAACGCTCACAGATTTGATAAACAACCTAGTTAAAACTTCTCACGAAGAGAATGCCATTCCCAAGATGCAACTCGCAACAAAGACCTTACCCTCCTAGAAAAATACAATGCTCTCCAAGTCAATGAAGCTGACATTTAAGAACTCCATACATTAAGCAGAAGCTTGAATCCACCTTGTTGTTGGAAGAAACAAAGAAATTGGAGGCCCGGGTCGACCATGATGCAACCATGAATGAGATAATTTAGCTAAAGGAGAAGATGGCAAAGAAAAATAAAACTTGAATTCCACCCTTCAACTGTTCTTCACCAACATTATCTAATATAAGAACTTGAAGTGGTTAGGAAGTACTTATTCAGTCACCCTTATCGATGCCTGAGAAGAGGTAGTATGTCGTGCGAATGTGTCCAGTAAAGGCCTCACCGAAGACGAACTAAAAGCCAAGTACCTCGATACCGATGACATTGAAAAATTAAAAGAGGGAAAATCCATCATGGCTCCAGAGGACACGCCGCTGCTGAAGCTGCCACTTGAGCTCCTGTCGGTTCAGGTGCATCGGGCTACATAGAATCATCGTCTCCCAAAATCCAAGAGCTCGTAGTGAAGGTTCCAACATTCGACGGGGGCCATCTCTAAGGCCACCCAAACTATTATTCCAGCTTCTACAGCTATTACATCCGACGAGCCCATCCCGTTGGCTACAAAAGAGGGTGGGATCACTGTATTTTCTGCCAAAGAAACTCCAACTGGCATAGATATATCCCTCGTCTCTCCAGTGTTCGAGATCCTTCACTTCTAGCCTGAGACTTTTACTAATCTTTACTTTTCTATTTGTAAACTCACAGGTCATCCATCTCTTCACCTCCTCCACCGTTGATTATATAAGGCTAGGACCTGTTGTAGTTGCTACTGAATCAACCTCTATCACCATAGGACTGGTCATTCCCAGCCTTTCCTCCAACTCCATTAATGGTCCTGATTCAGAGAGAATCATGGCTCTAGAGGAATTGGATGACACCTCGCAGTCCCTAGGGGAAGACATTACCATACAAGTGCCTTGGGCCTAACTAGTTCCATTTTTATTGCTGAGAAGGTGAGGATCGATGTTTCCAAGGTGAAGATCAAGACCGAGCCCGGACTTGAAAAATCTACTAGTATCGAAGTGTCAATCCTTTCTCCGACCTATCACCATCAAGCCTCTGAAGGGCGGCAACATCGACGCCACTATATAGATATCTGAGCCCTTTATTGATTGACCCGAAGATCCTACCATCACTATCATCGAAGGAGACACAATTTTCCTGAAGGCAGCACACCTAAGGGTAAGAAGGGTCGGAAGAAACCTCACGATGGTTTGGGCAGCAAGGGTGGCAAGAAGAAGAAGACGCACAAAAACTAGGTTCTCCTTTTGGCTATTATGCAGACACTTGGTTGTACCTTTAATTTTCCTTTTGTATATAGGTTGTGCTTGTGCGGGACTGGCCTCCACATGTTATGTATATAAAAATTGAATGTAATGAAAGATTATTTTTCTATTTCAATCTCTCTCTCTCTCATTTACATTTCTGCACTTTATATTTTATTCCTGCCTATGTACAACTACCTATTTATATATAATATAACTGCCTATACTATAATTCATCCATATTATACATGCATATGTTTGTACAGTGCTTTCACTTATTGTAACTTTGTATATATAAGTAAAATTCTGGCAATTGCTTTAGGCATATGCCATTATTTAGTCATGTTTATTGTTGCCAAAGTGTTTCCATTTGGCTAAGTAAAACTAATATTGAGCCAACTTTGTGGTCATTCTAATTTATCTTTTTTCGAGTTTCCTTTAACCATTAACAAGTTATAAACAAACCGAGCCCTATGTCATTTCATATCTCCTAGAAACAATGGTTTGGACATTCTACGCTTTTGATCTTGCTAATAACAAGGTGTGTCGGGTATTCTCCATTGATTTCCACCATTTAACCTCGTCCAAGCATATCCCACTGGGCCGTGAGTGGGATCGCTCTTTCTTGTAATTTTGCCACACACCGAGTTTTTTTTGGGACATGGCATTCCAGATGCTAGAATCCGAGCATCACTCTTCGACCTTGCCTATCTTTGAGCATTGGTCGAAGGATAATAACATGGGACAAATTATCTGACTACCCCCAGTCCGAATATTTTCTCCCGGTTTTAAACCAAAGGAGTCTGATGATACCTATTTCTAAGTACCATTTTTGACCTCACCCGTCTTCAGGTATCGGTCAAAAACACTCAATGACCATCCTCGCTTATCCTCGGTCGAGCATTGATGTGCATGTAAAAGTGTATATTTATACTCTCATATTTAATCTTCTTTTGTTAAAATAAAAGGCATATTTGGGTGATTTACATGTCAAAACCAAAAATACAAGGGATTTTCAAATCAACATCCATACATTAACATGTGAGAAAAATGGTAATTTTTATGTAAATTAATTTGAAAAAAATTTACTTGCATATTATTATTATTTTTATAGGAATTTTGGACTCAAAATGGAAGAGGCTTATGCATGCATATACATGGGAAATCAAAAGAATGAGAAGAGGATGCAAATAATGCAACATGGAGGAGCCCATAAGCCTACTTACTTATGGACCACAATTAAAAAAAATGCACATGTTAGTGGAGATTAAATGCAAAAGCACATGTTAATTGGGATTAACTAATTCCTTAATGATTATCTGGAGGCTACACAAACTAATGGGTACTTTGGGTAGCTCCCTAAAAATGGAATTAGGGATTTAGGCATGTATAATACCCCTTTATGTTTCATGTAGTCTTCTTCTTTTTTAATTTCTCTTGAATGCAAGTTGTAGCACAAAATCAATGTTAAATAAAATGACTCTTTAATGGCTTCTTAGCCTTGTTCTTTTTTTATGCAACTTTCTTTTATGCTCTTTTACTTTATGTTATCTTATACTTTTTTTAATTCATGCAATTAGTTTAGATTTATTTTATGCAAGTAGTTGTTCTCTTTTTTTTAATTAGCTCTTATTTTCCTTGCTTTTTATGCTTAAATCATTTTTTGTTGACATGAATTCAATTATGAGATGCTAAACCCCTTCAATTTAAGGATAACGAAGCTCTCATGAATCATACTAAATCAACATAGAATGGTTACATTTGTAGTCTCTTGTTTGGTGCTTAATATAAATTAATAAGGATGGTAGATTATGTTTTTAGTGAATTTGATAGCCTATGTTGACATCTCAAATAGGCTATGCTTAATCCAATATAAACATAAGCTATTTGATCATTTGCCTAAGTGATTTTGATCATGAAATTAAATGTAGAATCAATATCTGATATTATATATTTCTCATCTCAAAATAGTAAATAAACCATGCTTAAATTAGATTTTATTTTTAATTACATGTTCATTTTCGTGAGATTTTAGAAGTGGGTTTGAATGGTTTGTTAGAGTTTGACGGTTTAAGTTGTGATAATTAATAGCACAAATACGCCATGTTTATAATAAGCACATCAATCATTTCTACTTGAATTTGAATGAGAGACTATAGATTCATTTTATGCTTGATTTATACGTAAGATTGAAAGTAGATTTACCTCTAAATTGTTCCTTAATCTCGTAGTTTTATTCTCATTTTTTACTCTAGTTTTTACTTCAATTGTTCTACATTTTTAATTAAAACTCACCTCACTTTTGGGCTAATTTGATTGAGTAATCTTAGAATTGATTCATTCCTTGTGGATCGACCCGTACTCGCATCCGTATTACAATAGTACGTCGTTCGCTTGTGATTATTATTACATTTTCAATGGTATTCTAATCGATAGAATTTTCCATCATGAACAAGCATGTTTTACTGGTCCGCAAGAGCGATTGTGATTGTCTTGGGCATACACCAGTTCTTATCTTTGGGAACCGGTGCTACGACCGCCTATCTTTGGGCATCTGCTCTCAGTCTTACCTATTTCTAGGTGTCGATCGAGAGTATCCATTGACCATCCTCACTTATCCTCGGCTTGGGGCATCCTACCATGCTGCGAGCATGTTCACTAAAATTTTAACCTGCACTAGTTTCTATCATCGAAAACTGGTGCTTAAGCTACCCGATTCCAAATATTCCTCATTGACCTTGCCTATTTCCAGGAAATAGTCAATACCTAAGGAATAGGATTAAATTATCCGACCGACCCTTGTGATTATACTTCTCTGTCCCGATCCCGGGCCAAATGAGTCGATACCTATCTCCGGGTACCTGACTGTACTTCTACTCATGTAGCATGGGATTTTGCTTACAAAAACACGATTTCATTAGTTTAATAAGCTAACTTTATTTATAAACGAAACACTTGGCAAGTCCTGCCTTATTACATTGCCCCAATTCACTAGGATGACCTATTTGTTGAAAATAAACTAAATAAATCTAAGCGAAATAGTGTTGCAACAGGTTGAGATTCCATGCCTGTGGAATGAGGATTGATCAACAGTAGCCATTAGAAAGTTCCGTCTCCAAGCTTCTTTTCGATCACATAACGACCTTTCCAATTTGGGTCAAGTGCCTCATACCCAGGAGAACTTGTTTTAGAATAAGATCCACTACCAGGAATGTACGGTTCCAGACCTTCGGTGTTAAATACCGTGCTACTCTTTTCTGGTGAGCAGCTACGCTTAGTTCGACCTCTTCTCGCTTTTCATTAATCAAATAGAGGGATTTAAGCAAGAGTTCTTCATTGAAATTTGGATCGTATTATTTATTTAGTGAGAAAGGACTTTCGGTTCGATCAAAATCATGGCCTCTGATCCCTAGGCCAAATCGAATGGTGCATATCCAATCGTGGACCTGTGAGTTGTCCAATGAGCCTGCAACGCAAGTGAAAGCTCATTGACCCAGTTGCCCTTGGCCTTAGTTAACCATTACTTTAAGATATATTTGATGATTTTATTCATCGCCTCTGCCTATCCATTCGCCTGTGGATCTTCTACTAATGAAAAGCTTTTCTCAATCGTGTATTGGATGCAAAAATCAATAAACTCGGCACATTCGAACCGGGTTCCATTATCCATTATAATTTTCTAGGTTACTCCTAATCTACAGATAATATTCTTCATTACAAAGTTGATCACTTTCTTTGTTGCGATCAAGGCAAGCGGTTCTGCTTCAACCCACTTCATGAAGTAATCCACTGCAGCAATTGCGCACTTAGCTCCCCCTCCGACATGGGTAGCACTTCGATTATATCAATTCCCCAAACCTCAAATGGCCATGGGCTCACCACTTGCGTAAGCTATATGGATGGGGCTCTTGGTAATTTCGTGGACCTTTTACATTGATCGCACCATTGGTGTATTCAGTAGTATTTTGATTTATTGTTGGCCAAAAGAATCCATAGCGAAATTTCTTCTTTACTAATGCCTGCCCCTAAGTGTGGTCACCACAACCACCCTCATGGACTTCTATGAGGATTTTCCTAGCCTTATCCTTTTTTTTACACCAAAGAAGGGAAGTTGTGAAACATCTCCTGTATAGCACTCCTTCTTGCATCACATACCACGACACTTTATGAAGGAGTTTCTTCCGCTCATTCCTTCCTTTCGAAAGAGTACCTTTCAATAAAAAGTGCTTATTCGGAGCCATCCATGACTCCTTTTCCTCTTCAATCTCTAGAATCCAGTCGACATCCATCTGGTCTATACTTGGAGCTGATAAAATTTCCATTGGAACTAATCCCAACAACTGTGAATCTCCAAAGCTAGCTAATTTGGCCAGTCTTGCATTCTCTTCTCTGAGGATATATGTAATTATGTAATGCTCTATATTGTTTAACAGTTCTAGTGTCTTGGTTAGGTAAGGGGTAAGTCTCAGCCTAGAATTCCTTCTTTACTTGGCAAACCACCAATTGAAAGTCATTGAATATATGCAACATCCTTACCCATAGTTCCTTTGCTATCCTGTTATCTATTATCAGTGCTTCATGCTCAGTGTTAGCGCCAAAATTGGTCACTAACACCCAAATCCAGATGAAAGCACCAACCAACAATCACAGATCGTAGATAGAATGTATGTAGAGAGTAATAATGTGAAAAACAGTAAAAGTTAAAAAGGAAGCAGTAAAACAGAGGATTTATAGTGGTTCGGCTGACTCCGGCCTACGTCCACTCAAGAAATTTCCTTTTTTATTGATGTTAGAATCAATTACAGTTACAATCCAGAGTTTTTAGAACCACAATGGCAGAGCAGCCTTAGTATAGAAGGTGAAGGGAGACAGAATCGAGAGATCCCTTTTCTAGAACCCCACATGCTGTATTTATAGGCAAAACCTGAGTTATTGGGATTCCTGAGTAATCCGGGCCCATCAAGGCCATAGTCGAACCATACTCAACACTACGACCGACCTAGCCAAGCCGATCCACATCCCCTAGGAACGACTCGAAGCAGTCCTATCCAAGACTCAGAGTAAACTTGCATGCACCTCTAAGCAACCAAGTGCCAAACCTCCTTCCTTAAAACACCGACCTCCTGCTATTCTGACCTACCCACTACGGCCGAACCACTCAAATGCCGAACCATACGTGTCGAACCACCTCCGACCGAATGACATTAGCTCCTTCCTTTGTCTGATCCACTCAACCATGCCGAACGACCTACGCCGATCCATATGGACCGAACCACCTTGATGCCGATCCACTTTTCCACGACCGACCTAGAACACCGCACCGAACCACATCATCCAGACCGACCCACACCCTCAAGAACGATCCATGGCGTGCTGAACCACCTTCAATCGCTGATCCACCTTCCATCATACCGACCCACATCCTAGGAGCCGAACCACAAAGACTCGAAGCAAGGAGCTAGAGGACATCGAGCGACACCCCAAGCAACCATGCCGATCCACCTGATACTCCACCGAGCTACCCGAGTGATGACCCGAAGTCACATGCATCAGGACTCGAAGTTGTCGAGCGACAACCCACAGGTCGAACCACCATTTAGCTAAGCCGAGCCACTTATGCCGAACCACCTTCCATGCTTATCGACCGACCTCGACTCGAAGTATTCCTCCAAAAGACTTGAAGCTCAACTCCATACGACTTGAAGCGAGTCCAGGACGAGTCGAGACTCGTCGAAACCTAAGCTGCAAGTATTCAATAGCCTTCGCCCATCGACTATGCTGAATCCTGGCTGCATAATCATGATTACCATTGATGATTTATTGTCTATCCATCCAATTGACTGAAACCCATCGTATTTCAGTCTCGACAACCGAGCAACCGGTCTAGTTAAATCCGCCTGTCTATGGCCTTGCCAAAAGGCGGGTTAACATTTGCCCCCCAAAACATGCCTTGTTTTAAAAGGTGTGGGTTGAATAACCTTGGATCCGTTAATCGAATCCATGATTTCTCCGGATCATTAACAAAATCCATGACTGTTATGGGTCAATATCCAATTCCTAATTCATTCTGTATCCAATAACCGAATTCACAATCTCTCCGATTCATTTTATCCAAGCCCGGGACCTCTCCGGGTCCTATAATCCATAGCTGGGACCTCGCCGGGTCCATATCCAGAGCCGAGACCTCGCCGGGTCCTATAATCCATATCCGGGACCTCACTAGGTCCATACCCAGATCTAGGACCTCTCTGGGTCCTGTAACTCAAATCCAGGTTATTTTATCCTACTTCGGCCTCGACTCTCCGTTCAAGGACTTAATCCGTGGGGTATCCTTCTCCGTCCTCGATCCCTAGTCGAGGACTTTATATTCTCCAGCCTCGGCTCTCCGATCGAGGACTTTTATATTCCCCGGTCTCGACTCTCCGGTCGAGGACTTTATATTCTCCGGCCTCGACTCTCCAGTCGAGGACTTTTATATTCGCCTCTCCAATCAAGGACTTTTATATTCTCTAGCCTCGACTCTCCGGTCCAGGACTTTTATATTCTCCGGCCTCGACTCTTCGGTCGAGGACTTTATATTCTCCGGCCTCGACTCTCCGGTGGAGGACTTTTATATTCTCCAGCCTCGACTCTCCGGTCGAGGACTTTATATTCTCCGGCCTCGACTCTCCGGTCGAGGACTTTTATATTCTCCGGTTTCGACTCTCCGATCAAGGACTTTTATATTCTCCGGTCTCGACTCTCCGATCAAGGACTTTTATATTCTCCGGCCTTGACTCTCCGGTCGTGGACTTTATATTCTCCGGCCTCGACTCTCCTGTCGAGGACTTTTATATTCTCTGGTCTTGACTCTCCGGTCAAGGACTTTTATATTTTGTTCGAGTCCATTCCATCGCTCTCCGGCGAAGGGACTCATACCTTGCGATTACTGCCATGTCTCTCCGGTCGGGACCGTAATCGTGTAACCGATATTATTTATTAATCCGAATCCAATTATCACATAATCCAATTAACAAAATAAAAGTCCATACAATAAAGAAAATCAAATGTCTATAGTACCAAGAAAGAAACTAGATTTCATAGAAAATAGAAAAGACAAAATTTCATAAACCCGAGTATCATGGTATTTCATCATCTCAAAGCATGCCTAGAGACCTTCCTCGATACCATACATGTGTAAGTGACTTAGCTGCCTTACTTTGAGGTTTACTACTTATTCAAAGCCATATATCCATTCAGCTAATAATAAGGCGACGATGCCTAGATCCAGTGCCAGCTTCGTCTAATGTGGGCAGTGGCTGCTCCTGTTCCACTACCACAGCTCGATTCCTTATGTACTATTGTAAATGACCATTCCTTATATGTTCCTCGATGATATCCTTCAAATGCCTGCAGTCATTTGTGTTATGCCCATCCAGCTCATGGAATAGGCAATGCTTTCCCGATGCCCGTTCGTGTTCGAAGGGTTCCCTCCTTGCTGGCTTCCGATACTGGAGGCGTCCTTGAGTATCTAAATAAATTCTTTCCAGAGTCTCATTCAAATCCGTATTAGAAGAGAATTTTGATTCCCTCTGTTGCCTTTTCGATGTGTTTCTATTATCATTCATTTTCCTTTTCCCTTTATCATCTTTGTTTGGAACTTCCCTGGGTGGACCTCCACCCCTTACTGCATAAGCTTCAGCCTCTCTCCTTTCTCTCTCATCCTGCGCATCTTCCTGCCTCGGGAACCTTTCCGCCTCATGGTAGAACTCCCCGAGATCCTTCGATGGGTCCCGTTCCAATGATATCTTGAAATCAGAATTATCTACAATCCCTGAAACTGCCGCCATCAAAACCATCGATGGATCGGGTTGATCCACCGAAGCCACCGCCGCATTGAATCTGGTTAAGAAATCCCTAAGTGACTCTCCCTTCCATTGTTTCATCGATGTTAAAGTCATCACGTCCTTGGGTCTGACTATGTGGACCCGAAACTGTCTCATAAACCTTTCAGTCAGCTCTGTCCATGTGCCGATAGAACCACTCTCTAGCTGTCTGAACCATAATGATGCAACATCCATCAAATACAAAGGGAATCATCGTGCCATGACCTCCTCCGATGCCCCCAGCACTTCCATATGTCTCATGTACCTCGTTAAGTGTTCTCCTGTCATACATCTCCAGTGTTGGTAGTTTGAAATCAGGCGAGTTTCTAGCTTGCCTGATCGCAGGAGCAAAGGGACTCCTATTCACATCCTCCAAGTCTCTATTCACCAATCCTCCCCTCATAGCCCGTCTGATTATGTCCTCTAACCTGTCATTGTCATCAAGTAACGGTCTCTGTGCATTGTCTCTAACCTGCCCCCCGAGTCCACGAGGGAATTCTAGAACCTGCCCTTTTGGATGAGCATCCACTTTCCTATTAACGCCAAATTTCCTAGCATCGCCGGGTATCCTTACTGGAACAGAGCCTACATGATTCGGGGGGCATGCCCCCTAGTTTAGGGGTCGTTCCCAATGGTCCAACTCTATCCTGTATTCTGGTCGCTTCATGCCCTTGGTCCTGATTCCGGGCTGCCTCCGCTCCTGTCGCTCTAGCTTCGTGATCCTCATTTCCGGCATAACCAGCTACTCCATTCCTTTGGTTTTGCACTCCAACTTGTCCAACCTGTTGGAGTATGTTTTGTATCATTTCCTCTTGTCTCTTCAGCATTGTTTCCATCTCGCCTTTGGTGATGTAAATCGAGGCTTGATTCGCTCCTGAGGAAGCCTCCTGACTCCCTTCATTCTGATTCTTTTCAGTCCTTTGTCTTCTTGTCGATTGCCTTGCCATAACGTCCCAAGAATTCGAGCTCCAAAGCCTTTAAATCCAAAGACCAAGCTTTAGAATCCCTGAGTACTAGCTCTCTCAGTGAAAGCACCAAAATGTTAGCGCCAAAATTGGTCACTAACACCCAAATCCAGATGAAAGCACCAACCAACAATCACTGATCACAGATAGAATGTATGTAGAGAGTAATAATGTGAAGAACAGTAAAAGTTAAAAAGAAAGCAGTAAAAACAGAGATTTTATAGTGATTCGGCTGACTCCGGCCTACGTCCACTCCAGAAATTTCCTTTTTTTATTGATGTTAGAATCAATTACAGTTACAATCCAGAGTTTTTAGAACCACAATGGCAGAGCAGCCTTAGTATAGAAGGTGAAGACAGAATCGAGAGATCCCTTTTCTGGAACCCCACATGCTGTATTTATAGGCAAAACCTGAGTTATTGGGCTTCCTGAGCAATCCGGGCCCATCAAGGCCATAGCCGAACCATACTCAACACTACGACCGACCCAGCCAAGCTGATCCACATCCCCCGGGCACAACTCGAAGCTGTCCTATCCAAGACTCGGAGTAAACTTGAATGTGACTCGAAGCAACCAAGTGTCGAACATCCTTCTTTAAAACACCGACCTCCTGCTATGCCGACCTACCCACTACGGCCAAACCACTCAAATGTCGAACCATACGTGTCGAACCACCTCCGACCGAACGACATTAGCTCCTTCCTTTTTCCATCCACTCAACCATGCTGAACGATCTACGCCGATTCATATTGACCGAACCACCTTGATGCCGATCCACTTTTCCACGACCGACACAAAACACCGCACCGAACCACATCATCCAGACCAACCTACACCCTCAAGACCGATCCATAGCATGCTGAACCACCTTCAATCGCTGATCCACCTTCCATCATACCGACCCACATCCTAGGAGCTGAACCACAAAGACTCAAAGCAAGGAGCTAGAGGACAACGAGCGACACCCCAAGCAACCATACCGATCCACCTGATACTCCACCGAGCTACCCGAGTGATGACCCGAAGTCATATGCCTCAGGACTTGAAGTTGCCGAGCGACAACCCAGGCCGAACCAGCATTTAGCTAAGCCGAACCACTTATGCCGAAACACCTTCCATGCCTATCGAACGACCTCGACTCGAAGTATTCCTCCAAAAGACTTGAAGCTCAACTCCATACGACTTGAAGCGAGTCCAGGGCGAGTCGAGACTCGTCCATCGACTATGCTGAATCCCGGGTGCATAACCTTGATTACCATCCATGATTGATTGTCTATCCATCCAATTGACTAAAACCCATCGTATTCCAGTCTCGACAACCGAGCAACCGGTTTAGTTAAATCCGCCTGTCTACGGCCTTGCCAAAAGGTGGGTTAACATTCAGCCTTATTGTTTATCGTGGGGAACTCTAGCTTCGATGCATAGAAAATCGACTGTCCTTCTACAATTATGAGTACCACTCCTGTCGCACACCGCATTTAATGGAAGATCCATCTATGAACAGTTTCCATTAAAAAAATAGGACCGTATCATCTTCCTATTTACCATCTCGTGCACTAAATTCAACGATGAAATCCATCAATGTCTGTCCATTTACTGCCCTCCTTAGATGGTAAGTGATGTCTTATTGGCTCAGTTAAATGTTCCACTTTAGTAACCCTCCCGAAGTCTTGGGTTGGTACAATACCTACTTCAATGGTTGATCCATAGGCATCTTAATCGGGTGAGCCTGAAAATACAGTCGTAGCTTCCTTAATGCAATCAACAAGCAATAAGCGTGTGTATCCAACTTTGGATAAGCCTTTATTGCTCCCGTAAACCGCTTGTTTATGTGGTAAATTGGCCTCTGTATCCTTGCCTTCTCACATACCAATGCCGCGCTTAGTGGGTGAGGAGACACTACCAAATAGATAAACAAATCCTCCCCGTCAAAATGTTTGGATAGAACTAGTGGAGTTCCTATATGCCTTAATAATCCCTTAAAGGCAACCAGATATTCCATCATCCACTCAAAATTTCTTTTTCCCTTTTTGAGGGCTTCAAATAATTGTATATACTTATAAGTTGCCTTTGAGATGAACCGACTCAACGCGAAAACCTCCCCATTCAAGCTTTGCAGCTACTTCTTTGTAGTTTGGGCAGTTACATTCCTTAAGGCGTTAATCTGCTCTAGATTAGCATCAATGCCCCTTGAATTCATGATAAATCCAAGAAACTTCAATGATGCAAACCTAAAAGAACACTTCAATGGATTTAACTTCATTCCATAGTTCCATAGCACTTTGAACATCTTCGAAAGGTCATCAATGTACTTCCATGATACCTATGACTTCATGAGAATATCATCAACATACACTTCCATCGTCTGTCCGATCTGATTACTGAACATGGAATTCACCAATCTCTGGTAACTAGCTCCTATGTTCTTTAGACCAAATGACATCACTCAGTAGCTATATAATCCCAAATCTGTTATAAAGCTTGTGTGCTCCTGATATGGAACATGCAGTGGTATTTGATTTTTGTCAAAATAAGCATCCATAAAGGGGATCATCTCATGTTTGGCGGTCCCCTTTACCAGCTGGTCAATCCTAGGCAAAAGGAAGTTACCTTTAGGGCATGCTTTATTCAAATCTGAATAATCAATACATATTCACCACTTTTTGTTCGCTTTCTTGACCAACACGTGGTTTGATACCCATCTAGGATACAAAGCATCGCATATAAAACTATTTGCCTTTAGCTTATTCACTTCCTCCTTCAATGCAACGGATGGCACCGAACCCAGACTGCGTCTCTTCTATTTCACAAGTGGATATTTTGATTCCACTTTTAGTATGTGGAATGCAATCTCCCACGATATCCTGCATATATCTGAATGTGTCCAAGAAAGTATATCCAAGTTTGCTTGGAGAAAACCGAACAATTCCTTCCTCAATCCTACACTGAACCGAGGTTCAATCTTAAGGACCCAAGTAGGATTGTCCATATTGACTGGTATGTTGATTATCAGCTCAGTTGGTGCTACCCGCACTTCTTCTAACTTCTACCTGGCATCCACAGACTTATAGAACCTAGTATGGTTCCTAAGTCTGGGTTTGTGCTTTGATTGCTATGCATCTATGCTCTTAATGCAGAAAGCTTTCTCTGCAATTTTTCCTTTTTCCTATCGGTTTGCCTCTCCGAGCTCGACGACTTGAAATTCTCGACCAATGCTCTAGGCACTACAAATCAATCAAACCCCATTATATATGGTGACTTTCATCATCAAGCACTAAGGAGCTAGTGCTATTCTAAAATCAGCAAGGGCCAGTCGGCCAAAAAGACATTATGTGCCGAATACATATCCACTACCATGAACTTCTGAACCTACACAATCCTGCGGTCTCCATCTCTTAATTCCATGAATAAATCAAAAGTCCTAATAGTTTTCTTCACCTCACTGGTAAATCCTTGGATCCTTGACTTACAAGGTTTAACATACTTCATACTTATCCTCATCTGATCAAATGTTCTTTTAAATGGAATATTCATGAGCTTCCGCTATCCAACAAGATTCAAAGAACCATTTTAGGGCCTACAACAGACATTATCACCATAGGATAAAAGGATGGGGCTTTGATCCAATCAGATTCCCGATTTTGAACATGATGTCATCTGTTATCAACCTTTGCTGCATAGCGGGAGCTTCATCCTCAATAGCAAAGCCGCTCTCCTATGATACGTGCTTCCACGAACTCATGTATTGCTCCATCTCATTACAGTTTTTCTCTACTGAATGAGGGTCTCCAGTTATTGTGTTTATAACTATCCTTCTATCTGATCACCTAGGCTGCTCTCCACTAGGTCTAGGTTGGTTCCCTTGGGCATTCAGCCCATCGGTTCTATAATTCTGTCTGCCATCCTATGGATGTCTAATAAAATAACAATATCTTCTTTTATATAAACTTCTTAATGAAAACTCTAAGATGCCTACACTTGTTCGTATTGTGCCCAAAAGTTTCATGGAAACAACAATACTTGCCAAAGCACCTTTCTTCCTCAGACACCTCCCTCCTAGGCGGCTTCTTATACCTTTCCATGCCTTGTGTGGCACGGGATATGTTTTCGGGTGTATTATTCAAAGGCACCTCTGGTCTCATATTTCATGGATGCTTTTTGGCATCATTACTCTTACCCCTAGCGCCCTAATTCCTCTTCCGATTGGTTATTGGAATTCCCAACATTCATGGTCATATTACTAGAGGTCTCTCCGATTTGTTTAACAACTATATTATTTTGAATTACTTCCTTTGACTATCCACCACCAGTCTTCTTAGCAACCTGATTTGCTTTTTCCAAACACAAGAATTAGCTTACCTTTCGATGGAACTCCTCCATAGTTGTCCGTTGCTTCGTCCTAAGCCATCAACAACATAATCTCATTTAGATTGTTAACTCCAGTAACTGTAATATTGAACCAGTTCAGGATCCCCCTCAATGACTCCTGGGTTTCCCGAGAAAGGCTCGATAAGGACATCACATCCTTAGGCCTAGCGGTGTGGAGCCTGAACTACTCCAAAAAATTCTTAGCTAACTCGTCGAAAGTCGAGATGGGTTTCAGCATGAGCAGAGAAAACCACATCAACACAACCCCATTTAGAAAGATAAGAAAACACCTAAATCAAATTACATGTATGGCACTGGCACCATCCATGTGCCACCCGTACATGAAGCAATGTTGCCTAGGGTTAGTAGTCCCATTATACAATAATATTGTAGGCATCATAAACTCACCATGATACTCTTCTCTTAAAATGTTTTCCATGAATGGATTTTTACTAGGCGCAGAACCCTAGTCTTCATTCTTCCACGATTTATTTTCCTCCAAGAACTGCTTAATCATGTCTGCTATATGTTCCTTGCCGGCCTGGTACTCTAAAGGATGACTATCAAGAGCTATGCTAAGTTTTTGACTCCATAACTGTCTCGATCTGCTTATTGACTCTAGGTATTCCAATCTTTAGGAGAACCACTTCTTTACTTCTTCTTTTACGTCTAGTTTGCTCCATAATAATGTCTATTTGAACACTAGTATCCTAAGCTTCAGCATCCAGTTCATCCTCATTGCTAGCATGCTGCAAATCGTCCTTGGAATCAAACAAGTTGACGGCCTTGGCTCCCCGCCCCTCTATGGGTTTCAAATTCAGGTCTATGTCGATCTGTATTTTATCGGTACCGATCTGAATTCCTTTAGTAGAGGGCCTTCCAGTCCCTCCAGTATGCCTCTCTTCTATTGTAGTAGACTGTTCCTTCCGTCTTTGCTTTCCATCCGTTCTTTTCTTACCATAAGCAAATGAGTTCTCCTTTCAGATCCAGCAGGCGATGCTTCTCTCATGTTCTTCCCAATCTTTTGTGACTACTAGGTCAGTCAGGCTATGCTACCATCCATTTTTGTCAAGGAGAGCCTTCAAACTGTCTTCAATCTTTTGATTCACCTCCACCATCATCTTATCGAATTCCACTCTTTTGACCTTCTCTTAAGGGGAAGAAGTTGCTACCGGTTGGTTAATCACCTCATCATGGCGGGAAGCTTCTTCTTCTCCACCCGCAACTACTCCAAATCTACCAAACTTCCTTGTTGGTGCCATTGATTCCAATATGAAATTTCTTTAAATCCTTTGATAAAAACCTTCTGGATCTAAGCTCTAGATGCTCTAATCTATAAGATGGCTATATCTACATTTGAGAAGCTCCATTCTTAGTGAACGCACCAAAAATTTTTAGCAAAAAAATGGCACAACACCCCAAAACGATTAAATATAAAGATCTAACTGAAAACAACAAAATAAATCAAGATACATCATAATTTTTATAGTGGTTCAACAAATCTAATGCCATCATTCACTTTAACGTTATTACTTAGAGATTTTGTCATAAGCACATGGGTTTACTGATCTAACAGCTTAAAGCAACAAAAAGTAGCTTCCCTTGTGATAAGGTTATGTGTAGAGAGAGAGTAAAGAAGATGAAGTGCCCAAAAATCCTTTCTAAGTTACCATATGCTTACTATTTATAGAGAAATCGCCTAACAAAATCGCCGGATCTCGAAATACCAAGTCTAACTTCAGATCCGATAATGTAGGAGGGGAGACGAAATCACCTGGCCAATAAAATCATCTCTGTAATTTGTCTAGTACTTATGCTTGGTCTTTTTTCTTGGTCATGCCATTTTGCTCAACTTGGTCTTTTTTCTTCAATCCATAGAATTCTGAGCACTTTTACTTTAGAAATCAAGTCTTTCTCGAGAGGTCCTAACATCTCTAGTACTTGTGCTTTTCTTCAGAGCTTTCTTGGAGTTAGTCACCTACTTCTTCAGAAATATGCCCTAGGATAATCATTCTAGCCAACCATCCTAGACCGTAGTCTCAAGTCTCTCTAGATACTCAAAATAAACTCGATACCGACTTGTTTTTTGTGCCTTTTTCATTTCCAAACTCATGAAGTACCTCCTAAATTCATTCCAAGCATATTTCCAAATCCTTAAACCATTTTATCTTCATCCTAACGTTCGGATCCAATTGAAAGCCACTCGGTTTAAAATCCAAATAACAGTTAACAAGATTTTTCTCAATGAAAGATGAGTAAAATTTTCCCTAAAATCTTACCGTCCTATTAGGATCAGATTTGATCTTGTATGAAGGTTTCGTTGATAGTAAACATGTCAAAATGATTAAAACATTGTTTGGTTATGTTTAGAGATTTTAATAAAGTGAATTTGTTTATGTTTTAGGGTAAAACATGAATTAATCAAAGTTAAATGATTCGAAATTCAAATATGACACTTATAATGATGAAATAAAGATGGGTCTATAATTTCATAAACTTTGGAATTAATTTGGAATAATTATTTTAACTTGAAATTTTGGGAAAAGGTAAAATACGATGAATTTGTTTTCTGCCGATTTTTTGGGATTTTTTCCATTAATTCTCGATTTTATATGAATTTCTTAGTAAAGGAAAGAATTGATTAATTAAGGATAATTAATTAACTAAATGGGCATGTAATTTGCCAATTCTAAAAAGCAAACTGTAAAGAAGGAAATTAACCAATGAAAACCTGACACCAAATGAGGGTTGGTGGAAAGTTGATACATAATAAGGAAATGAATCGGTCTCAATAAAATTACAATTTTAAATTCACGAAAGCCTACATATTATCTACTCACAATGGCTAGTATAGTTATGACATGCGAAGGCTTGAGTAAGACTATTTTTACACGATGGCTAATTGGAGTTAACCCATGATAGCTTGAGTGGCTATCAACCCTTGGTAGCCACTTGGAATCAACTCACGATGACTATCTGAAGTCATCATACGAAGACTTAGTGAAATCATTAAACCATGAAAGCTATTAGGAATCAATATGCAATGACATAAGATGAAGTTAACATGCGATGACACTTAAGGAATTAGTACGAGATAGCTCGTGAGGAGTTAATATGCGATGGCTATAGAAGAGATTATACGCGATGGCGTAGAGGGGATAACATGTGATGGTTAAATTGGAGATAAAACACGATGGCTATAGAGAAGTCCATACGTGATGGCTATAAGGGGACAACCCACGACCACTATTAGAAGTTGGATATGTGATAGCTTGGGAAGCTATTAACCCATGAAAGCTCTTGGGAAGCTAACACACGTTAGTTAAGGAAATAAATTAAACCAGTGATAGCCTAAGAAGAATCAATCTGAAATGTCTATGGGATAGCCAACACAAGATGACCAAGTTCAGCATTCGAAAGCTATTGGTTAGCTAGCATGTGATAACTAGGTTAATCTGTGATAGTTTTAAAAGCTATATTTTTGAAAGTAAAATGAGAAACACTTAGGGTACTTTGAAAGATAGTTTCCAAGTGTTAATGAACTATTTCATGGAGATGAAATAAAAGAGGTGTTTAATAAGTTAAAATTGTGTTAACTAATTTTTGAAACGAAGGAAAGCTGGGAGAAGCTAGTAAATGATAGGGTATCATTTAAATTAAAATATAAAGTTGTTATCTAAAGAAAATGAAGGGTACACTATAAATGAATGGAAGAAAGGGGTTGAACCATGATTGTAAAGATATACCAACTCATACAGTTATTGGATAGAAGGGTGCCGAGACTACTATTCTAAAGTCCAATGGCAAGGTTCCGCGATAGGGTTTAATCCTAAAGGATTTATAAACTCTAAATGAGAGTTAAGGTAGGGTGCCAAAACATCAAGGTGGTGTTGTAACTAAAATAAATAAATCGGTAACGTGAACAATAGTGGTTCAGGGATTAAGAGGGGCTATTTACACTTAGTAAGGACGCTTACTAGAATGTATTCATGGTGCTTACATTCATCCTCTTAGGAGAGTCAGGGTGGCTATATTCAGGATGGCTTCCATTGGTGAAATTAGTGGCCATTTCATCAGGTGACATTGTTCAAGAAAAAATGAATTAGTTATAGATAAGCCTAGGATGGTACTTACTAAATAAGTTAATGATAACTTAATAATGAAAGCATAAAACAGGAGATTATGTGATGTTTGAATGGATGATGAATGTTTGTATGATATGGTTCATAGTGGAATGATAAGAATAGGGTATACTCAATTTGAATTAATATATGGCATGGTTCATACTAGGCTGATAAGCGTAGAGTACACTTCTTGATTGAATATACGCACTTGATTGACTTTTTACGTAATGATGTTTACATATATGATATATCTTGATGGCGAAAAAGTAAGAGGAAAACTTGTTCATGTTAGTGGCGTGGTCTTACTATAGATGACTAGGGCAAAGATTTTACTCATACCAGGCTTTATGTCCGACCTATGCTTTTATTATTTTCCATAAACTCATGGGTACTCATTCGAGTAGGCTGAGTTTATGGATTAGACATGTATCAATTGGAAGGACGAATACTGATTTCAAAGACGAAGCCGGAAGCTTATCTAGAGATTAAGCATATTTTAAAATTTATGATTTGTAAAACTAGAAATTATAATTGGTTATGGGTTGTGTTGACATCTTCATATGTCGAACACAATACTACTCTTATTTTCTATTGTAGTTACCCCTGCGTGGGAATGAATTGGGTTAAAATGATGGAATGAATTATGTAATTGAAATTCATATAATGAAAAAGATATTTAGCTGCTCTGTTTACTTATGTTGTGCAAAATAATACCAAACTAACTTTGTCGCTGGAAAATGATTCTGGTGATGGCTGTAGCATCATCCGAGTCCATTTTCGAGTCTTAGAATAAGGGATGTAACATTGGATATGCCACAACACTATGTTTTCATGTTGCAAGTTTGGACTGAAAGACCCAGTAGTGATCAGAGTGGTGCAGCAGAAGACGATAAAGTGATTTCTTTTGAGTGCATTTGCTTGTTCGATTTGATGTGTGTTTTGGTTCTCTTAATAATTGAAATTTTTATTTGGCTCAATCTCGAATGTAAGAATGGAGTAGGAGTTAATCGCTCAAAATTTATGAATTTACTTAAATTTGAATGAAGCCAAAATCTAAGTAGAAGCCAGTGGTTTCTCCAAAATTGAACTGCGAGGGGATAAAGAAATTTATTTTTATAAAATAAAATTATATATATATATGTGTGTGTGTGTGTGTGTTTGTAATTAAAATATGGTATGATTAAAATTTTGATTGAATGTTTGCTTGTTAATGTGAATGGATGATCGATGTGTGATTAATTGGAATGCTGCTTATGGTAGGTGAAATAATTATATGTAAATATATCTCATGTAAATGTTTTCATTAACTAAAATTTATAAGGTTTTTAGTAATTCATTTTGTATTTATTTGACCATTGAGTGCTTTATGAATTCTAATCAATACACATGATCAACGTTGTTGATAGGTATTTCTAAACTGTCCAACAAGGCAATTCAACACAATATTTTGAAAATATTATAGTAGTATATTGATATATTGAGAAGTGGAAAAAATTATATGATGAAACAAAATATTTTATAACCTAATATATTATTTTATAAATGGTTATTAAACAATAATAAATTTAGTTTTCTTAATTAGAATACTTTTTAAAAAAGTACTGTAGCCAATAGGTATTATTGCAAAGTTATGATCAATGATGAGAAAATGTTGATATATCATTCTACGCAATCAACATTGCAGCCAATTGGCGAAACATGTCACTAAAACTTATGGTAGGGCAGTGTTTCTATTTTTCTATAAATATATGTAAGCTTGTAAATTATAGTATGGCATATAAATATAAGAAAGTGAAATCAATTTTTTATTAAAATAATGTGATGTATTCTCCGGCATTATGTCGTGGTTTGAACGGATGATAGAAATATAAATATTTATAATGATTGTACTAAGACACAAAATGCACATATGGGTTTCCAAGTTGAAATGATTTTATATGACAATGTTTTGAGTATAGTATTTACTTTCTTTTGAAAAGCCACATTTAACAAAATAACAAATATTTTCAAAGCATGGTTGTATTATTTAAAACATAATGAGAAAAAACTTTTTAGGAGGATCATGAACCAAAATGAATTATAACCGATATTTGTGGAGTTTGAATTTTGGAAATAAATAATCTAAACCAGATGTTATTTTGAAAAAAAAGCGAAACTATTTATATGAATTTGATATTATGGAATAAAGGATTTTAAAGAAAATTTTATACGAGTGGTTTTCAGGGGATTTTGTGAAAAGTTTTTTAAAAAATTTTTTTATAAGGAAGATGATGTTGTTTTGTTTTTGAAAATATATACATATAATGGAATTATGGAAAAGTGAATTATCAATGAAACGAATGTTGTTCTTTAACAAGAAGTATTTTTATGATAAACCATAAATGAAATTTTAAGTGTTTTTGTCTTTAAAAAGAATTGAGTTAAAGTAAACTTGAAGTTTGAACATGAAGTTGTTAATTTTTAAATTCTTTGTGTTCTATAATCTCATCCATAACTTTTGAATTTATGATCAGATTTCATAGAGGTTTCTTTTATTGGAAAGTTAATTTCATATGGAATAACTTTCTTGTTAATCAACTTTTGAAATTTTGTAGGTTACCATTTTTAAAGGTTGTTTTAAATAAAAGTAAAATTTTGGTTGGGTATAAAAATTTCCGAGCTAAAGCAATGAATTATATTTATCATAACTATCAAACTGTTTATCCATTTTGGTTGGTTATGTGTTTTTTGAAAAGCTATGATAATGATTAATAGCTTTTGTATATTCAATACCAAAATTTATGGTTTACTAATGTCAAAACTTGTTTTAAAATATATCAAATATCTGTCATGTAAATTAAAACCCGAGCTAAAGCATCAATTTGTTTTTATAAAACTTTCAAATGTTTTATCGTTTTCGTTGATATTGTACTTGTCGTAAAACTAAGATGATATGGAACAACTTTTGTTTTTAAAGCTATCAAAACTTTGTGGTTTACTAGGTGAAAATCGAGAATGAAAATGGTGGGACTGCACTATTGAATCTCTTTTCAAAATTTATATTGTTAAGTAAACCCACCATAATTATTGATATATTTTGTCTTTTCATGATTCCAAAGATGCTTTGGAAAGCACAGTATTTATGCTACAACTCTACTTTTAAAAGCATTATATAATTTTCTTTTGACACATAATATCAAAAGGTTGCTTATGTAAGAATGATATGTTATTCTTTTGTTACATGAATGTCATGCTTATTAAATCTTTATATATGACTCCTTAGGTGTTTAATTTAAATTGAGAATAGGTACAAGAAGACTATCTGCATTGAATTTACATGCAAGCTCACTTTTGCTCGCATAATAAAGTAAATAATCTTGCTTAAAAATGTAAATATAAGGTATATTTTACGCTTATATATATATATATATATTTGTGTGTGTGTGTATGTATATATATATGTGTGAGCGTGTGCGCGTGCATGCATGTGTGTGTGATATTATGTTGTCCCCCAAAATTTGAGTTGCCCTATTATAGAGATCCTATTCGAAAATGTATATTATGTGATTTTATGTGTTTTTAGAATTTTTGGAATGTTCTCTGAACAAAGTAGACTCTACCGAAGTTTTCCAAAATATTCAACACTCAGAAATAAATTTCACATGATTTTATTGTACGCGAAAATAGAAAGTCATTAAATGAATATATTTAAATTTATAGCGTACCATAAGATATCGAATAAACGATTTGTTCTTTGTTTGAGGAAAGTCACATAGAGGATCAGGTAATTCTAAACTTGATAGATTGTGAAGTATGAAGAAAGTTAAGGGTATGAGTTATGGATGATGTCTCCCATGTAAGAAATTATAAGGATGCAATTTTTATAAGAAGGTATGTAATGAACTTACTTTCTACACCAATGTAATAAATAAATTAAATTAAATTAAAAAATATTCAAATTTGATCTTGGATAAATTTTATTTTAGAAAACACATCTTTATTGAACTAAAGCTTATTTGATAAATGATTTTGTTTTAATAAATTGAATTGATTAGTAAATTTCTTTTTAAAAAAATATATTGAACTCAAATAAAATATTTATAATGAAAAAATATATTTTTATATGTAAATAATTTTATATGATTGTATCAATTGAAAATAAGTTTTATTCGATATTAATAAAATCAATAAATCAACAAAGATGAGCAATTATTGAATTTAAATATATCATTAAATTTTCTAATAGATTGCTTTATTCGATATTTTGTGATATACATAGTAGATTGATTTAATTGATTTTCTGGTGGGCTTAATTGTAACGACCCTCTATTTTGGACCATTCAATCGACAATAAATCCACACATGTCTGACTTGAATAATTCAAAATATCAGATTGTTAATTTAAATTTTGGCAAAACTCAGCATATGCAGTAAATAAATCAATCACAGAATCACAGACACAGAGTAATACAATAATACGCAGCGGAATAGATAAAATAGTAGTTCATGAA
Source organism: Allium fistulosum (assembly GCA_030737815.1). Taxonomy (NCBI): domain Eukaryota; kingdom Viridiplantae; phylum Streptophyta; class Magnoliopsida; order Asparagales; family Amaryllidaceae; genus Allium; species Allium fistulosum. The sequence goes on from CM060904.1 coordinate 1,288,881,432, forward strand.
GCTACTATATAAACATCAGAGTTAGAAATAAAATACAACAGAATATCGCAAATGCAGTGAAGTCTTCAGTACAACAGATGACTTCTCTGAACAAATCAACTAGAAGAGCTGAAAGCTGAGGCGATAGTTGGATCCCCAAAGGAAGCTCCAAACTCCAAAGGTGAGTCTCAAATGCTGTATCACTCGGTCTGACCCGAGCGTAAAGCAAAACACAAAACACTCGAGTCAGGATTAACATTCTTATATCAATAAATCCAACTCAAGTGAAATATCAACTGAAATACAAGTAACTTAAAGGATGTTTGGGATAACCATCCTCTAAGGATCTGTAGAACTATCTACAAGGTGGGAATATACATTATGACACCGTGGCCATTTTAAATTTATTTTCTTCAAAACCCAAATATCATTTTATTTCAAATATATCTATTTTCCAAAATAGTATATATATATATATTAAATGATTTAAAAAGTAAAGTATTTAATTTCCTTAAGTCTAGCAAATCGATTCAAATCAACTTCAAATTCCAAATTCAAATTTATTCAAAATTCAATTCATCAATTTAATTCATTTTTAAAAACAGATCATTTAAATTTTCAATATATTTCAAAGCTTTAATATTCAACATTTTCAAAGTTAAATTTTAACAGTTTCTTATAGCTCTTGATTTAACTTTATTATTATTTAATTAGGGAATATTCACTTAATAAATTCGATATCATTTAACTAGCCTTAAATTTCATTTTTACTAAATATTTCCTTAAATTTATTTAAACAAGAAATATTCATTAAATTATTTAAATCAAACTCAAGTTATAAATCATATCTTAAATTTCAATAAGTTTTAAATCGGTTTAATTAAATAAAATTCTTTACTAAATTCAAATTATCTTTCCAACCTTAACTTGTTCAAATTATTACTGAAATCTATTTTTTTTGAAACATAAATCTAAATACTCAACCATATTATATGTATTAAATCAATCATTCCCATTTATATATAAAAATTTAAGGCTCAACATTTTAAAACCATATATTTCTTCCCAAAACCATAGAATTTATTTTCAAAATATATATGGACCAACGGTGTCTGTATATATTTATCATATGGTTAAGTGATACGGATATTTATCATTTCAATCCGTAATTTAAATATATATATACGGGTAGATATCATATCAACCTGTAATCCCAATTTCAATTCAAATGAAAATCGCTTGGGTTTATCATTTCAACCCATAACGATTTTCTCCTATTCTAAAGTCCGTTCGGGTATGTATCATTTCAACCCATAGTGAATTCTATACTAACAGGGAACTTGCAGAGTGATAACAGATAATATAAAATACAACAACAGGCATATATCATCAATAATAATATAACAGATACTGGTGTCAGATGTCACAGGTGAACAGTTACAGAAAATAGTAATAACAAACATATAAATACTAGATACTGGTGTCAGATGTCATAGGTGAACAGATACAGAAAATAGCATATATACAACAATGATATTAACTAACAGAAGTAATATTTCAATTGTCGTTTCAATTGAAATTGAATTTAATAAATAAAAGAACGTTAATCGTGAGTGATTGCTCACCTTTCGAGGCTAGAGGAGTTTTGGCAAAGAATTTTGAGTTACGAAATCCAACGCAAAGCTAGATTGATCGCGAATTCGATGGAAAACTGAAAGACAAGGAATTGACGAAATCAAATTAGGACCGATCGATGAAGATAATTAGTATAGATGAACAATATATAAAAAAAAAACATATTTTAAATACGAACACATTTTAGTTTAAATATATATATATATATATATATTTCAAAATCATTGTTTAGACAAACTCGAATATTGAAGTCAAACATAAATAACCAATTTTTGAATCAATACATTAAAACTTAATGGTTTAACCTATATATTTATATAACTTATAAAATAAGTCCAACAACCAATAGACTAAGGCTGATATATATATACAATATATGTTATATATAAAAAAAATCTTTAATAAAAAATCTATATAAAAGAAATCAGCTTAACTTAGAAAACCATATATTATATACATATATAACAGCAGCATATTCATACTTAAACAGTATTATATTTGAAAACAAGATATAAAGCATGTATACTATATATATATGAAATGGAATATGCCATGTAAATTCAATCAGACACTTACAAATTTTGAAACACATCAAACACATATATATAATATATAACTTTAAGATACCCAGTAGGTACTTCATATAATGTATGCTGTAAACTATTTATAATATGTACCTATGCAGTGGACCCAAATCATACTCGTATATACTTCTTTAAAATCAAACACTAATATCTCTTACTTAAAACCTCTATAGATAACATATATACAAATCCACATACATGCTATATCAAAAAAAAAATCCATCTTTATAATAAAGTTTATACAAACCTACTCTACTTCAACACATAAAACGTGCGTATCTAGATGATGAATATTCACTTTTAAAACACTAAAGTATCATATTATATATACATATTTATATATTTTTTTCAAATATCAACATTAAATAGTACAAATAGGTCTCGTATACAACTCTCATATAAAATATATATAACTGAGGCATAAATCCATAACCATAGCTTTAAAACTGTATATATATAAATCCTATTTTTTCAAGGTCAAACTCATATAAATCAGAGAACATCTTATATAATACTAGCACACTTTAAAATCTATAACCGAACATACCCTACATACTACATATGTATTATATGCATGCAAACAAAATATATAAGTTATATATAAAATACTGTAAGGAGAAAATAAAGCTCAAAGGGCCGACACTATAGACCACTTACATACGTAAATATAATCATAATTTATATACCTCCTATATGCCAAAATCTGATCGCATGGCCCTGCGAGGAGAAGGAATCGGCAAGGATGATGGTCAGGGCCCAGTGGCTGCCGTGATGGCTCACGGTGAGGAGCTGCTAAAAGGCCAAGTGGTTCGAATTGCTTCTGAGTGATGGGTTGCGCGTAGATCTGGAGGGAGGAAGATGAGTCGAGTGCGTGGTTGGGGTTTAGGTGAACACGCGGCCATAAGCTTGGTCGAGGGGTTGGTGGTGAGCTGGCGATGGTGGGTTTGCGAGTGGGGATGCACGGCTTCAACCTAGATTTGTGGAGGAGGAAAGTGAAGGGATGAGGCCGAAAGTTGATGGGATGGAGCAGGTGATTCTCGGTGGGTCGTGGTCAGTGGTGTCGGAGATGAGGGGAAAGGCGGAGAGAACGCGAAGGTTGGTTGGTGATGGGTTTTGGCAAGAATGAAACTGACGTGAAGAAGAAAGAAAACGGGAGCAGCCATGACCAGATATGAAATGCAAAGTGAAAGAGGAAACTGAATCGCACTTATGTATTGTTTCCTTTCAACAGTGAACAGTCAGCAGTTTTTTTTTTTTAAAAGTGAATAGTCGAAAGTCACACCTACAAAATAGCAATCATAAATGTAAACAGCTAGAAAAATTTAAAGGCAAATAATATTTGCGGTCCCGATACACGTTTCAAATTAGAAACCTGAAGGGAAGTTAACAGTCAGAATTTACGGTACCGATATGACACACCATTTTATTGTTTCCATCGCGAACCGGACCTCCAAATACAGAATTGAGTATACCGTAGAGATCAGCGTGATGAGACGATCAAAACGGTACACAGATATCAGTGGTACGGTCATCCGATCAAAAGTTGATAACCGGTACCAGAAATGCTGCTATTTGGCCAAAATTAAGATAAACGGAGCAGTAGAAGTCCAAATTTGGAAAAACGAATTTCGCAGTCTGATTCAGAATGACCTGAATAAATTTTCTCCTGTTGACATATTTTGGTTTCGGAAAACTTTTAAATTCACTGTTATTAACCGGTTTGATTTGAAATGAAATTTTACCGGAAAATAAACTTCAATATTATCAGATGAAAATTTACCAGTTGCTATATTAAAATAGACGTATTCCAAATAATAAATTTCAAATTTCAAATTTTATTGTTTAAAATTTCACAAATTTCCAGTTAAATATACTTTAAAAACCATTAAATTTTACGGGTCGTTACACTCTCCCCCACTCAAAACTTTTCGTCCCCGAAAAGAAAGGAGGTAGAAGAATAGAAACAACCAGACAGAAAAGATAGATTGAAAGTCAAGATTAAACAATAAATTTGAACTATATAAATTTTTCTTAAAATTTTAAAACTTCATTAGCAATTCAATTATCTTATATACTTTAAAACCTTTCAAAAATCCATTTGTAAAATTTCTTGCTTCCTTTATACTACCATTTATATGTTTAAATGACACCTTTATAAATGTATGAAAACCATTTGAAAACAATTATTTACATTATTACTTATATTTACAAAGAAGTTATTTGAAAACATTAAATCCATAATTTATAAATTATTAATTTATCTCAAGATACTTTCAACATTATTAATAAATCAATTATCATTTCTTTTAAATATGTTGTATTTAATTAATAACTCAAAATATTTATGACACTAAAATTTCTATTAAACCATATAGTATATAAATAACAATATTTAACGGGATATAGTCAACAAGGAGAAGAGGGACTTGGAAAAACAGAATATAGGTGAATAAATAAAGCTGAGCAGATAAGATAGATTCAAAAGATTAGTATCGGGCATGAATAATTTATTCAAACCATTAGGATTTAAATTCGAATACAAAATTTCTTTGTTGGAAATACTTTTATAATAAAATATATTTTTTTTTATAGTCGAAACAAATTTCCTTTCGAAAATACTTTTATAACTCGATGTCTTAACAAGTTTATCCTCGTTCCTGTAGACTCTGGCAGTGCGTTGATCAGGCGCAAAGCTAGAATTCTCCAGGTACTTAGTAGACTTGTTTCGACACCCAGTGAAAATACTGGAAAACTTTTAAAAACAGATATGGAAAGTACAATCCAATCAAAAACGAACAAAACCTTTGTCTAACCATGGTTCGCAGATACACAATGGTTACGCCTGGTTCCCCCAGGAAACAATCCATATCCGTAAGCTTTCTCAGCCCTGCGAGTTACGCCATGATGACTAGTAGAATGCAGGATACACAATGGTTACGCCTGGATCCCCCAGGAAACAATCCGTACCCCCAGGCAAGACTCAGCCAAGCATTTGCGCTACTATTCGCGACCTACACAGATTGCAGGATACACAATGGTTACGCCTGGATCCCCCAGGAAACAATCCGTACCCCTAGGCAAGACTCAGCCAGGCAGTTGCGCTGTGCAGTCACGAGAGAACGATAAGACCATGGGTAACGCCATGGAATTCGAAGGACACTCGAGTATCATATCCGGAAAACCAAAAATCAGAGAAATATCGATAGAATGAATCCAAGATGTGGCCACAAATCGGATATCAAGCAGAAGGCACTTTCCATATCTTTACTTCGAAAATATGTATCATATAGTACCTTTTCAAATCACTTTCAAATATCGTACTTATATAAAATCCATTATATATAAGATTTAATTTTCAAATCAAACACTTTCCAAAATCCATAGTATATCAAATCATACTTATATAGACTTCAATTATATAAGATTTCACTTCAAATTGAGTACCTTTTCAAATCTATAGTTTTCGAATCAATTTCATACTCATACAAATCAATTTTATATAAGTTCGACAACTCCCAAATCAAGTGTTTAGTAACATAAGGTTCCCAAATTTCAATTTGTTTCAATATCAGTTCAATTTCAAAATCATATACAATTTCACCAAATTATTTCTTCTCAAATTAATTATCTTTTAGTTTCAAAGTTTCCAAAGTAATAGATTTAGAAAATAAATCCAAATTTCCAAATCAATAATTTAAGTCAACCAATCCATTTCCAAAATCAAATATTTTCAAAATCATCTTATACTTATGTAAGGTCTATCTTATATAAGGATCAAATTTTTCAAAATAAATTTCGCTGTATGAAGAGCCATATGGGATTGAATATCTTTGCTTTTATGGGTTATATATCTTTGTAATTTAAATTGGAATTTTCTTTTAGTAAGCAAAGATATTCTAACTCGACAGCTTTCAATTTCAGCGTCAAAATATATCAATGATATTAGGATATAAGATGTACATACGTCATCATTTCGCAAAATCACATTTGATCGCTCGCTCGATCACACAAGTTCGCTTTCGAACTACTATTGTCCATTCGACTTCCCTAATGCGGGTTTCGATATGGTTTCTCGACTAGAAGCCATCAGTCTCCTTGCATAGTCATATACTACGATAGAGAATTCTAGAATCAAGCCAAAAATCCATATCAAATATTCGCCATCAAGAATCAAATGAAAAATCCTAACACGAAATGGTGTAATCCACCTCGAACTTGTGTACTCAAACTTGGATCAAATTAATTATGCGAATAAAACAGCATACGTACAACTTATATATTTATTCCAACTTGTTAAATATATAGTTTCATAAAGATGTTATTAAGTTAAAACATTTAAACTAAACTTCATTCAAAATATTTTGAAGACCAAATTCTTTTCAAAACATTTCAAATCTAAATTTCATATTAGAAAAAAAAAAAATTAAAATTTTCTTATTCGTTTACTTAACAAAACAGTTTCAACTTATTAAATCATATTACTACATTCTTAAACATTCAAAACAAACTTATATACTTTATACTTCAAAATTTCTTAGCTTTTGAAAAGTTAACCTTGATTTGGAAGTGCTCGAACCTTCAAAATAGTTGAAGAAATCATTTTCAAATTCAAGAGTTGGAAATTAACAACAAATCAGTAAATCAATTTCAAAAGATAAGTTTATATCAAATTCGAAACTCGAAGACTGAACACCGGATTACTTCAAATCATTTCAAATATATATATATATATATATATATATATATATATCTTTCGAATATCAAATCATACTTCAAAATTTTGAAATCAAAATTTGTTTCGCAAAATCACTCGCGTAGCAATGCTACTAAAGTGGCCTCTCCCCCACTATGAAACTCGAAAATCAACGTCGATGATGCGTGCACTCATCACCGAAATTATTTTCCAGCGACATAAGTGAGTTCTGGACTTTTATTTTTCTCAAACTTCTTTTGAAATTTCTTTGAAACTCATTAAAATCATTTGAAACATTTCTTATTTGGAAAAATACTTTTAAATCATACTATTATTATATATTTCAAAATCTTAAAACCAATTTCAAAATACCGGAGTTCAATTCTCGAATTTCAAATTTAAAATCCTTTAGTCATAAATCATTTTTAGATAAATCAAATTTCTTATATAGTTTTTTTCAAAATTACAAATCCTTTCGAAACCTCAAATTCTTATTTTAAAGGGTTTATAATCTTTATCGAAAACATTTCACTTTTATATATAGAATATAATCATACTTATAAAAATAATAATTCGATTTAGAAACAATTTCTAAAATATAAACAAACCCGATTTTCAAAGGACGATTCACGAACGGATTTCAAAACAAAGACAGAGATTCAAATTAGAGGGACTCTTGTCAAATAGAATTGTGATTTGAAGATAAGCTCGAACGAAGATGAGATAATTAAATTTCAAAATAGAAGATGAATATACTTATATAAATCGCGGACGACCTTAACCGGGTCAACCGTGACTTCAGGAACAAGATCGATGCAGAATTCCAAGAAAAATCAACATTCGATCGCAAGAGATAGCGGCATCTAAACCAAAGATATATAAATCTCCGGTGAATCAATGCCAAATGTAAAGGAGTTCCACCCCTTTATAAATCATTCAAAGATTGGCGGGATCGCCTATTCTTATAGAGATCATTCGAAGTGGAGTTATGGGATACTCCAGAATCAAAAGAATACAAATAGGGAGAGACAAGAATGAATTTTGGAACCGTAAGGAACGTTCCAAAGTTCAAAGGAAATCGAGTCAAAAGGAAGAAATTCAAACTCGAACGAAAGTGATTCTGTAAATAAACTTACTATATATGCTAGGTTTTGCCTAGAGCCAAAGCTCTGATGCCAACTGTAACGACCCTCTATTTTGGACCATTCAATCGACAATAAATCCACACATGTCTGACTTGAATAATTCAAAATATCAGATTGTTAATTTAAATTTTGGCAAAACTCAGCATATGCAGTAAATAAATCAATCACAGAATCACAGACACAGAGTAATACAATAATACGCAGCGGAATAGATAAAATAGTAGTTCATGAAGCTACTATATAAACATCAGAGTTAGAAATAAAATACAACAGAATATCGCAAATGCAGTGAAGTCTTCAGTACAACAGATGACTTCTCTGAACAAATCAACTAGAAGAGCTGAAAGCTGAGGCGATAGTTGGATCCCCAAAGGAAGCTCCAAACTCCAAAGGTGAGTCTCAAATGCTGTATCACTCGGTCTGACCCGAGCGTAAAGCAAAACACAAAACACTCGAGTCAGGATTAACATTCTTATATCAATAAATCCAACTCAAGTGAAATATCAACTGAAATACAAGTAACTTAAAGGATGTTTGGGATAACCATCCTCTAAGGATCTGTAGAACTATCTACAAGGTGGGAATATACATTATGACACCGTGGCCATTTTAAATTTATTTTCTTCAAAACCCAAATATCATTTTATTTCAAATATATCTATTTTCCAAAATAGTATATATATATATATTAAATGATTTAAAAAGTAAAGTATTTAATTTCCTTAAGTCTAGCAAATCGATTCAAATCAACTTCAAATTCCAAATTCAAATTTATTCAAAATTCAATTCATCAATTTAATTCATTTTTAAAAACAGATCATTTAAATTTTCAATATATTTCAAAGCTTTAATATTCAACATTTTCAAAGTTAAATTTTAACAGTTTCTTATAGCTCTTGATTTAACTTTATTATTATTTAATTAGGGAATATTCACTTAATAAATTCGATATCATTTAACTAGCCTTAAATTTCATTTTTACTAAATATTTCCTTAAATTTATTTAAACAAGAAATATTCATTAAATTATTTAAATCAAACTCAAGTTATAAATCATATTTTAAATTTCAATAAGTTTTAAATCGGTTTAATTAAATAAAATTCTTTACTAAATTCAAATTATCTTTCCAACCTTAACTTGTTCAAATTATTACTGAAATCTATTTTTTTTGAAACATAAATCTAAATACTCAACCATATTATATGTATTAAATCAATCATTCCCATTTATATATAAAAATTTAAGGCTCAACATTTTAAAACCATATATTTCTTCCCAAAACCATAGAATTTATTTTCAAAATATATATGGACCAACGGTGTCTGTATATATTTATCATATGGTTAAGTGATACGGATATTTATCATTTCAATCCGTAATTTAAATATATATATACGGGTAGATATCATATCAACCTGTAATCCCAATTTCAATTCAAATGAAAATCGCTTGGGTTTATCATTTCAACCCATAACGATTTTCTCCTATTCTAAAGTCCGTTCGGGTATGTATCATTTCAACCCATAGTGAATTCTATACTAACAGGGAACTTGCAGAGTGATAACAGATAATATAAAATACAACAACAGGCATATATCATCAATAATAATATAACAGATACTGGTGTCAGATGTCACAGGTGAACAGTTACAGAAAATAGTAATAACAAACATATAAATACTAGATACTGGTGTCAGATGTCATAGGTGAACAGATACAGAAAATAGCATATATACAACAATGATATTAACTAACAGAAGTAATATTTCAATTGTCGTTTCAATTGAAATTGAATTTAATAAATAAAAGAACGTTAATCGTGAGTGATTGCTCACCTTTCGAGGCTAGAGGAGTTTTGGCAAAGAATTTTGAGTTACGAAATCCAACGCAAAGCTAGATTGATCGCGAATTCGATGGAAAACTGAAAGACAAGGAATTGACGAAATCAAATTAGGACCGATCGATGAAGATAATTAGTATAGATGAACAATATATAAAAAAAAAACATATTTTAAATACGAACACATTTTAGTTTAAATATATATATATATATATATATTTCAAAATCATTGTTTAGACAAACTCGAATATTGAAGTCAAACATAAATAACCAATTTTTGAATCAATACATTAAAACTTAATGGTTTAACCTATATATTTATATAACTTATAAAATAAGTCCAACAACCAATAGACTAAGGCTGATATATATATACAATATATGTTATATATAAAAAAAATCTTTAATAAAAAATCTATATAAAAGAAATCAGCTTAACTTAGAAAACCATATATTATATACATATATAACAGCAGCATATTCATACTTAAACAGTATTATATTTGAAAACAAGATATAAAGCATGTATACTATATATATATGAAATGGAATATGCCATGTAAATTCAATCAGACACTTACAAATTTTGAAACACATCAAACACATATATATAATATATAACTTTAAGATACCCAGTAGGTACTTCATATAATGTATGCTGTAAACTATTTATAATATGTACCTATGCAGTGGACCCAAATCATACTCGTATATACTTCTTTAAAATCAAACACTAATATCTCTTACTTAAAACCTCTATAGATAACATATATACAAATCCACATACATGCTATATCAAAAAAAAAATCCATCTTTATAATAAAGTTTATACAAACCTACTCTACTTCAACACATAAAACGTGCGTATCTAGATGATGAATATTCACTTTTAAAACACTAAAGTATCATATTATATATACATATTTATATATTTTTTTCAAATATCAACATTAAATAGTACAAATAGGTCTCGTATACAACTCTCATATAAAATATATATAACTGAGGCATAAATCCATAACCATAGCTTTAAAACTGTATATATATAAATCCTATTTTTTCAAGGTCAAACTCATATAAATCAGAGAACATCTTATATAATACTAGCACACTTTAAAATCTATAACCGAACATACCCTACATACTACATATGTATTATATGCATGCAAACAAAATATATAAGTTATATATAAAATACTGTAAGGAGAAAATAAAGCTCAAAGGGCCGACACTATAGACCACTTACATACGTAAATATAATCATAATTTATATACCTCCTATATGCCAAAATCTGATCGCATGGCCCTGCGAGGAGAAGGAATCGGCAAGGATGATGGTCAGGGCCCAGTGGCTGCCGTGATGGCTCACGGTGAGGAGCTGCTAAAAGGCCAAGTGGTTCGAATTGCTTCTGAGTGATGGGTTGCGCGTAGATCTGGAGGGAGGAAGATGAGTCGAGTGCGTGGTTGGGGTTTAGGTGAACACGCGGCCATAAGCTTGGTCGAGGGGTTGGTGGTGAGCTGGCGATGGTGGGTTTGCGAGTGGGGATGCACGGCTTCAACCTAGATTTGTGGAGGAGGAAAGTGAAGGGATGAGGCCGAAAGTTGATGGGATGGAGCAGGTGATTCTCGGTGGGTCGTGGTCAGTGGTGTCGGAGATGAGGGGAAAGGCGGAGAGAACGCGAAGGTTGGTTGGTGATGGGTTTTGGCAAGAATGAAACTGACGTGAAGAAGAAAGAAAACGGGAGCAGCCATGACCAGATATGAAATGCAAAGTGAAAGAGGAAACTGAATCGCACTTATGTATTGTTTCCTTTCAACAGTGAACAGTCAGCAGTTTTTTTTTTTTTAAAAGTGAATAGTCGAAAGTCACACCTACAAAATAGCAATCATAAATGTAAACAGCTAGAAAAATTTAAAGGCAAATAATATTTGCGGTCCCGATACACGTTTCAAATTAGAAACCTGAAGGGAAGTTAACAGTCAGAATTTACGGTACCGATATGACACACCATTTTATTGTTTCCATCGCGAACCGGACCTCCAAATACAGAATTGAGTATACCGTAGAGATCAGCGTGATGAGACGATCAAAACGGTACACAGATATCAGTGGTACGGTCATCCGATCAAAAGTTGATAACCGGTACCAGAAATGCTGCTATTTGGCCAAAATTAAGATAAACGGAGCAGTAGAAGTCCAAATTTGGAAAAACGAATTTCGCAGTCTGATTCAGAATGACCTGAATAAATTTTCTCCTGTTGACATATTTTGGTTTCGGAAAACTTTTAAATTCACTGTTATTAACCGGTTTGATTTGAAATGAAATTTTACCGGAAAATAAACTTCAATATTATCAGATGAAAATTTACCAGTTGCTATATTAAAATAGACGTATTCCAAATAATAAATTTCAAATTTCAAATTTTATTGTTTAAAATTTCACAAATTTCCAGTTAAATATACTTTAAAAACCATTAAATTTTACGGGTCGTTACATTAATTGTAAATAAGAAGTGGAAATCATAATAACAAATAAAAGCAACACAGTTCGTTTGTACCTTTCATTTGTTCTGACCGCTTCATTAAAAGAAGACCTTATAATGGCCCGTTTTTCCATACCCTTTGAATTGACAATAAACTACACATATCCAACTCAAATTGCACGAACAAGGGGATCATTAAGGGTAGAAGGAAAATAAAGACAGAATAGAATCTCACACGAATGGAATAACATATATTATTTCAATATAAAATCTTTACAGCGAAATTTTTTGAATACAATATTAGAGTCTAACCTAGATTCAGCCTGGACAGTTATAAATCTCCGTCCTTACAAATTCTAAAAACCAAACAAACAAATGCAATAGATGTAGTGGATAATAGAATACATCCATACGTAGATGAAGATCTCCAGCTCTCCTCTGGAAACTCCAAGCGTCTTCAAGTAAACCTGAAACTACTCGGATCTAATCCTAGTATTAAAAATACCCGGATCAGGCTTGATAAACCAGCGTGTGATACTCAAAATTTTAAATGTTGATGTAAATCAAAACCTTTGAAAAGAAGGGTATCTCATAAGACCATGCCCACACATAAATACGGATGGGATTTTACCTTATGATAACCAAAACACTTTTATTATCAAAATAATTTGATATTATCTTAATGACATTCTTTTAAAACACCATTCAAATAAACTTATTTAAATAAGGTATCAATACCCCGACTAAGTCTAAGGGAATATATCCGGACTGGGTCAAATGGAATATACCGGACGAAATATGTGATACCAAAAGGGGTAGTGGAAATGTTCACAAGTCATTACATCTATTTTGGGACTACAAACAAAAACCGTAAAGCTCGTATTGGAATTGGATTTTCCAACATGATAGGGAACTAGTGGCCTTTTCCTTCGATCCATGTATAGCAAACATAGTTCCCACGGTGCCTTAATCGCTTTTCCCAAGCAAGTCACTTGGAACTGCACTTGCTACACTACCAATATCCGGTAGCCTCATCACTTTTCGCAAGCTAGCTACTATATTCAAATAAATGGGGCAATAAATGCCTTAAGGATCCAGATTCCACAAGACTCCTCCATACTCATATAACCGATAGCCTGAAATATATGTCATGCAGACCACATAATTACCCATATCATCTCCGAGATATGAGGCTCGTGAGGCTCGTGAGGCCACGCTCAATTTTAACAAAGCCACGCTTTATTCTTCCATAAGGCACATTCCACATAGAATGACACATTACCATTCCTTAATCACACAACTGATTCTACCAACGTATAACTCTTGAGCTCGTACGTCTCAGGAAAGGGTGTTAAGCTAAGATAAGTTGCCTTCTCCGCCACAAAGCAGATAATACGTTGATAGAGATCAATTAATAAGATCAGAAATGCACTATCAGACATTCGTCCATACAAGTTCGTTCTGGGACTGAACGAACCCGAAAGCACTCCTCCTACTACCATTAATAACGAGTAGTCCTTGCAATCCGAAGATTTCAAAACACGATTGGACCACTGCTATAATAAATGTCTCTATATTGGGAGCTACCTAGAGAATGTCAACAAGCAATCTTTTTGCTATGAAGATCTTCGGTCTTCAATAATCATCATCTTCAACATGTCTTCACTTTCGAATGTAAACGTTGGTTCGAAGTGGTTTCCGGATAGTAGTTACCCAATCCGGCCCCAGTTCCTGTAAACCAATTATCGATAAAAAGGCATTTAGGTATATAGGTGATTATCACACATCATTCAATATATTAACCTTTTTATTTAAATCCAATTTCTCTTAGAGATATATTCATTGAATCATTCCTTTAGCTTTCTCGGAGTATATGGAATCATTAAGCCTCATTTATCAAATCATTTGGTTAATTTTAAAACCTTTTTAATCTTGGAATAATTCCAATTTATTTCATCCTTTACTTTAGGAAAATATTTCTAAAACATTTATTTAATTCTTTGCAAAGATTTCTTAATTCAAAACTCAGAACTTTGATTGAGTTAAAACCATATTATTTAGAATGTTAAACCAAAACCAGTAAATATTAAATGAGCAGAATCTATAGAATCATCTAATTCTACTCAATATCAATTCCCATATTCAACAAGTATTATAGGTGGAATAACGGTGAAATCGCCTTTTAAATTCCACGAATAGTACGAGTTCCTTCTTCGGGCTTTAACATCGAGTACAAGAAGATTATCTTCATAAAATCCAAGTTATTTATATTCTGAAAATCATATCCTTTATACTTTGGAAAATTTTGATCCGAGTAAATCAAATTTACCATCCCATCCATCGGGCCAGTTTGGATAGCTAGCGAGAGCAGGAAATTGGTTTTCCAAACTCAAGCCTAGACACTATCTCTCTATCACCTATAAGGCGGTCAAGTTATTTGATCGACTCTAAATCGTTTGACATACTCTACTAACTTTTAGTTATTTATTTAACCAGTTCATAAATCCTTCAAATCACCTTTAAAATACTTTGTTAACCATTTAAAAACATCTACAAAAGATTTGGAAAAGAATGGTTGCGTTTAAAACTGTATTTCAAAGTTACAGAAAAGTGCTGCGGAAAGTGCTTTTTAAACTATATTGATCAAAACGACTTTTTATCATTTGAGAATTCATTTTTATAACTGAAATTACTTTTAAAACATTTTAAAAGATTCTTAGAATTTATTTCTTATTTTTAAATAATTTTAATATATCAATTTTAAAGAAATCCTATTATGGATTCTGAACTGCAAAACCGCGATTTTTCCAAAAACTTGTTTTACTCATATTTCAAAATCTGCTTATCGAAATAACGATTTTTTTTTTGTTCGAAAACTAAGGATATAATAGTTTGAAAAGTTCTTATCTCAAAGAATTCTGAGCTAAATTCCATTCTCTACACTTGTTTAAATTCTACGGCGCGAAATCGCGAACTACCAATACGCGACGCGCCTATTTTTGACTAAATTTCCAATTACCTTTCAAACTTCACCGAAACACTTTCATATGTTTATAAAACATTTCAAACTCATTTAAACCAATATTTTTCCATATTAAATCTCTTTTTTACTTTCAAATCATTTCATAATATTATATTATTATAATATTCATTTTTAACCTTTTATATTTTCAAAACCATTAAGAGGCTAAATAACTTCATATGCACATCCATATGGATTTTATTTTTCATTAATTAATCATGGTTAATTACTTAACCACTTTTTTTATGATTTCTCATAATTTCACAACCCAGTTATTACCATATCAACATCCATATAATCATTCCAGTTATCAAACAAGCATTTAAATTTATAATTTAAACATTCATATAATTATTTTCTAAATGTAAGTAAATTGAGTACTCATCTTTAACCAAATCGATTGACTTCCTACCAACATTCTTACTAATAACACTTCACTTCAACTTCAACTAATCAACTTCTACTCCATTCCTTTTGCTTTATGGTATCGACCTCTTCTTCCAAACTTCCGAAAATCCAGCAGAGCTTCCGTAGAACCTTGAATTTGCTCCTAGCTCCTTGGAATGAAATCGGCGGCACTTCCTTCTCTTTCTCTTGCTTCGGAGTTCCCGAAGTTGCTCCTTTCTTTACTTTGGGGTTCGGCCTAGGCTAGGTGGGCTCGGCCTTGGCTTTTGGGTGGTGGTGTGCTCGGCCAAAGGGTGATGGAGGGAGGATGTGAGCTAGGAGGGGAAAAAGGAGGAGATTGCACTAGTTTTGAGGTGGAATACTTTATTGTTTTCCTTTACTCTTTTTTTTCTAATATTTTTATAATATTTTCCTAATTCATGGAAGCCATTAGAGAAGCTTTTAGAAAGCTTTATAAAGGAAGAAGAAGATGTAGAAATGTGTGAAAGAAAGTGGAAAAATGCGATGTTATTTATAGTTGAAGTTTACAACCAAAATTACCTTACTACCTTAAACCAAAAGACCAAAATACCATCCATATCAAATCAAATTTTGTCTCCTTTAAGTACACTAAAACACTCTTTCCAATACATGATTAAACATGTATTTGATGTAGATTTGATATGAAATGGAAGTGTATAAATGTGATGTGAAGTTTATGTAATAATCGTATTTAAAGTAAACATGGATGTGACATTCATTAATGGTGATTAGATGTTTAAGTAAATATAATGTCAAATTTAAATCTTTCATTAGTCAAATTAAATCTTACCTAGTTACACATCAAATCAAAGGATTTTCTAACTTTATTTACAAAAGTAAACCATTTGTGTCTTTATGTGCTTATCTTTTCTTAATTGTTTTCTAGAAGTTTCTAACCTTATTTAGTAAAAGTAAACTAGATTAGTTAATTTCTAATACTTATTATATTTTAGTATGTGTATATGTATGTGTACATAAAGGTGTAACAACGTTGTGACAACTTTCTGGTGTCGAAAGGTCAAAATTTCGAAAAACGTTCTTCAGTCACATTTTCTATTTTTCTATAAACTATTTAATTTGGTAAACAAATTTTGAAAACAATTTCACCATCATTATTAATTAATTAAAATGAGTTTATCTTCATTATAAAACTTATGTATTGAATATTTAAAATTAATTAAATATTCACTAAACAAAGAAGTGAAATTCTGGGTCGTTACATTCTTCCCCCTTAAAAGAATTTCGTCCCTGAAATTAAACCAAAATAGAACCCAAAGGTATTTGCCCATTATATTTATTTTTAAACTTACATCCATATGATATATATATATATATATATAGATCATCCAATTTGATATACTTTTCGAATCCATAACTTTACTTCCGAACTAGTATTGACCTCCGATCCTCTAGTATGGACTTTGATTAGGCTTCTTGATTAGAAAACTTCGTTTCCCTTAAATAGCCCTCAACTATGATAGAAAACTCAAGTACCCAATCATAAACCCTCATCAATGTTCGCCACCAAGAATCGAGTGATAAAACCTTTTTCCGACTAGTGTAAACATCTCCAAGTTCCTTACCCGAATCTTAGATCAGAATTGTGTAAGGAAATGATCTACTTACAACCTTTTTTCTTTTCACTTTTTCAAATCTTTATGAAAACATTTCATAAAACTTTTATCTTCTAAAAATGCTTCTTTATATATATTCGCACTAATATTTATTTCTAAATATTTTTCTTAAATGAAAACATTTCATCCTAAAGTAATCGTTTCAATTTAAAAGATAATTTACCTTTTACTTTCCAAAATTACAATCAACTTTTCTCCTCATAATATATTCCTTTTTAACCAACCTTGATATTAACCTATCAAATAATAATTCAAAATTACCTTTTTAACTTAAGGAAAATTATATAGATTGAGTAACCCCAAAATAATACTAAGGAACTGGGTGCTACCAATAGTATCTTATATCCCCTTAACAAGAAGGGTAATACTTAAGAGAAGTGTTTACCATCCGAACATATCTCTTGCCCATTTTTAGTTATTTTCGAGCCACTCAAATTGTTTATCATTTGAGACTTTCTTACTTTTTAAATTTCTTATTTGAAATTTCTATTCAAAAATCCATTAGAGATTATTTTGTTTATAAAATCCAATTTACAAATCCCTTTCATAAAACCATCTTATGTTAACTTACTGCTTTTAGAATTTTTATAATTCTTCTCCAAAATACCCAAAATTTAGTTTCTCAAAATTTATATAACATATATTTTATATCCATATTTCTATAAAAATAATTTTATAAAATACAATTTTTATGCTACATGCTTATTTATAATTCATTAACCTTAACCCAATGTTATTATCAAACATCTTATAGTCAAATCGTGAAACTTAATTCACAAGATGTTCATTCAATCAACAAATGGTAATAACTAAATATTATCATTTCCTTAACCATAAACTGACACACATAAATATCTATATCTTTCTAAAGAAATTCCTTTATACTTCAAATATAATCCTTTTAAAATAGTGTGTCGGTTTGCCTTGTTTAAGTGTTTAGAAATCCCTATCGATAATGGTGATCAGGCGCATCGACCAGAATCTATAAACCACTCAACAGATAAATTAACACAAAACATTTTTATATCAATAACAAATACACGCTCATATATATAATACTCTCAAAACTCATTCTAGGGTTTTACTAACCCTATCTCTAATGAGTATCGTTCTAGGGTATTACTAACCCAATCTATAATGAGTTTACCCCACCAAAGCCTAGGTATTCGCTCAATCTAATCTCTGATACCAAATGTAATAGCCCGTTTTTCCGTACCCTTTGAATCGACAATAAACCACACATGTCCAACTCAAATTGCACGAACAAGTAGATCATTAAGGGTAGAAAGAAAATGAAGATAGAACAGAATCTCACATTAATGGAACAACATATATTATTTCAATATAAAATCTTTACAGCGGAAAATTTTGAATACAATATCAGAGTCTAACTTAGATTCACCCTGGATAGTTACAAATCTCTGTCCTTACAAATGCTGAAAACCAAACAAACAAATGCAATAGATGTAGTGGATAATAGAATACGTCCATACGTAGATGAAGATCTCCAGCTCTCTTCTGGAAACTCCAAGGGTCTTTAGGTAAACCTGAAACTACTCGGATCTGACCCGAGTATTAAAAATACCCGAATCAGGCTTGATAAACCAGCGTGAGACACTCAAAATTTTAAATGCTTGTAACGACCCGAGAATTTTAA
This sequence comes from Allium fistulosum, assembly GCA_030737815.1. Lineage (NCBI taxonomy): Eukaryota > Viridiplantae > Streptophyta > Magnoliopsida > Asparagales > Amaryllidaceae > Allium > Allium fistulosum. The sequence goes on from CM060904.1 coordinate 1,288,900,532, forward strand.
CGGTTTTAATAACGAAATTTACTAAATTTTCATGAAATTTAAATAATAAAATTTTGAAAATCAAAATTTGATATTTGGAATACGTCTATTTAAAAGATGGCAAATGGTAAATTTTTATTTAAAAATATGAAAGTTAGTTTATTTATGAAATTTCAAGTTTTAAATTTAAATCAGTTAATTTGATGGAAATTAAATATTTTCGAATCTGAATATTTTTATATAACAAAAATGTAAAATCATTTTCTAAGTGAGACTTCGTATTTCATTTCGCCAAATTTGGATGTTATAGTCCCGTTTATCTTATTTTCGGTGTTTTAGCAGCATTTTCGGCAGCAAAAAATCGAGTTTTGATAGCTTGGTCGTATCGCTGATATCTGTATGCCATTCTATTCGTCTCGTCATGCTGATCTCCATAGTATATTCGTTCCTGTATTTTGATTCCGATACATGGTGAAATCGGCGTAACGGTTTGTCGTAGCGGTTCCGTATTTGAGCCATTTTTTCCTATGTCTTTTCAATTGCTCAACCGTATACCCTATAGCCTGTTGCCTTTATTAATTTCCAAAACCTAACGTTTGACCCTTTGTATCCCCTGGATTTCGATATATATTGCATGAACTTTCACTGTCATTTATTTTCTTTGATCTGAAAAAAAAAGAAAGCTGCATCGTTCGTTTCTGGCTTCGAGACTCCATTGACTTTCCACATGTCATATCTTCTTCTTGCTTCGAGTTTTTTTGTATCATGGGTTTTCTTGTAATCACTTTGCTTTGTTCTCTTGATCGACCCATACGCCTCCCCTATTTCACCAAGCAGCACACCCAACAACTAACCGTGTCTTCCACCTCCCTGACCCGAAGTAACCCAATGCTTCCCCATCCTCTACCGGAAGCCAACCCACAGCGCCACTCCCACACGCCAGATCCAAACCTGAAGCACCCTCCCAGAAAACACTAAGCGGATCCAAGCCCGCCATATCCACATTTCCACAACTAATTTTGCCTCGCCTATTTCAGATGCGCCACCGCCTGCATATGCCGCTGCCTCTACATCGCCACATAGCAACCGTGACCCTAGCACCATCGTCCCACATCCTACCTCCTTCCCTCAGCCATGCCACAATCCCCATTCCTTAACCCGAGACCGTACCCGAAGCTATGGGCGGCAGACATGAAGCCCAACCCGAAGTGCCCACAGACTTGACCCAAACATCGCCTCACTTCCACTAACCGTTTTTCCACTCCCTAACATGAAGCAGACCTATGCTTGCCTCCAAGCAACCGCAACCCCCACCACCTACATCGACTCCCTGACCACCGCACCCGAGCCTGTCTCTCTCTCCTTGCCTCAATTGTTTGCCATTGCTTTCTTGTGTGTATATATGCTGTGAATAATATCATGACAGCGAGATATATGTATATCTATTGATATACATTGTTGCACTCGAATATATACTGCCGCATACACGTATTATATATATATTTGGCGAGGAAAATTATATCCTTACTCATTTTAAATCTAAGTATTTGGGTCATATATGATATATATCATACATATTGCATGTTTCGTATGTTGCCAGTATAGAGGTTGTGCATATATATAATAGGTGATGGTATTCAATGCATCAATGTGACGTGTATATACATATTTGGCAGAAGTGTATATATATATTTTGCTTGGTTATATATGTGTTGCAACTTTTTGATATATGTGCTTTGTGCTTGTTTTGAGTTCTGTCCAATATATATATATATATATATGACAGCTCATTATTTAGGTTGCTATTGTATATGTACTTGTTGACAAAGGTATATATATTGTTTGATATATATGTGTGTTGACAGAAGTAATCGCTAGTATATATATGCGTTGCCTATATCTATTGAAGACTGAAGTTATATGGCACATATATGTATTTTGTCCATTTCTATCCAGGCTTACATTTGTTATGTATATTTGCAATGTATGTTTTGTCGACAGAAAACTATGTGTTGCATATATATATATTTTGTTCCTTCATTAAAAAAACAAATGTATATATATATCACATATGTATATACATGTATTTTCATTGAATTTTCGAGCTAAATTTGCTTTTGTGCTTGTCACGGCTATTTGACTTATCGTTCCTGATTCGTGCCCGTGTCCGTTGCATTGTTCTTCTTCGTGTTTTCAACAGCCACGAAAGATGAGCAATCACTCACGATTAACATTCTTATATATAGTAATTTAATTCACATGAAATGACGATTGAAATATGCTGTTAAAGTTGAATTGTTAAGTTATTTAATTGTTAAATATGATATGCCATTATCTGCAATTGTTCACCTATGACGCCATAACCTGTTGTATATACTATATTTAAATTTGTTACTAATGATATATGCCTGTTGTTGTTTGCACAAAAAATGGACAAACACCTCCAAGTCGTATGATTTAATGGATTTTATGTTGTTCTTTGTGATTTGGGTGATTTATGCAAATATATGAAAAACGGGGACTAAACTGTAAAAGACACATAGATTTTATAGTGGTTCAGCCAGAATGTGCCTACATCCACTTTATATATTATTTCTCCTTTCTAGTTCAGATTACAAGTACAAAGCTTTGATACAAGTATCTGAAAGTTGTTTGAATGTTCTCTCCGTGCTTGAGCTCTCCAACTTGTCCCCCATTGTTGTGCCCCTGCCCCTCTATTTATAGAGTGAGGCTGGGGGCAGGGGTCTTGGATGTATATAGCTGCTGGTGGGCCTGGGCTGACGCGATCTGGCTTGGTAGTGTTGGTCCGGAATGTCTTGGTCCGGTGGTAGGTGGTCCGGTAGGAGCTTGGTTCGGAACGTCTTGGTCCGGTGGTAGGTGGTCCGGTAGGAGCTTGGTTCGGAACGTCTTGGTCCGGTGGTAGGTGGTCCGGTAGGAGCTTGGTTTGGAATGTCTTGGAGAAGGCTGGTTCGTTCCTTGCTTTGGTTCGGTACCGAATGGTTCGGTGGCTACTTCTTTGTGTTGGCTCGGTAGTGGTACAAACGTACCCAACATTTGCCCCCCAAAGTAGGGCATATGCTAGCATATGTCGTGCTTTGTTCCAGTTTGGACGACCATATTCGGCCCGAGAACCGAACCGGCTGGTCCGGCTATCCATCCTTCCTCTATAACTAAGAGCCACATGCCTTCGTCATTCCTTACCGAACGAAATATCTGAGTTAAATTCTGAACTGTCGAATCAACTTTTGTGCCGAACCAATCTTAGCTGCCGGACCAGGTAAGTTCTCTTCTGCCGAATGACTTTTTAAGGTTGAATTTCTTTGTTTTACCGAATGAAACTAAAGACTTTCAATGTCGAATGGACATGAAAACTTTCAATACCGAATGAACTCGATACCGAACGAACTTGGAAACTTTCTGTATCGAATGGACTTGAGAACTTCTGTACCGAATGGACTAGAGACTTCTATACCGAATGGACTTGAGAACTTCTGTACCGAATGATCTTGAGAACTTTCGTACCGAATGAACTTGAGAACTTTCGTACCGAATGAACTTGAGAACTTTCGTACCGGATGAACTCAAGAACTTCAAGTTTAAACTCCAGACATCATACACTTGCTTGTTTTGTATTTCTACATCCTTCGTTCTAACAAGGTGCTTTCCTATGTTTGCAGATAAATGTCTCATAAAGTGGAAACCCGATCAGAAAAGAAGAGATCTACGGACAGAAGAGAATCTCCCATCATGCCCCCAGTTCAGCCGAATCCAGAGCTTCTGAACTCACCTCCTGATTGCTTCCCTAGCTCCCTCAAAGACGAGCAGCTTGATGTCATTTCTCGCTCTTTCGGGATTGACAGAGCACGTATGCTGTTGCCGAGGGAAGGAGTGATGCCATATAATCCCCCCGAGGGCTATTTCGCTTACAGCAGGTATCATTGTATGTGTGGTGCCATCCCGCCTCTCAATGCCTGGATAGTCAGCTTTGTCACATATCTGAAGGTGGCTCCATTCCAGCTTCAGCCTAACTCCTACGCCATTCTGGTGAGCCTTTTTGTTATCTTCCAGAGGAGATACGGGCGTCCTCCTTCCAACCGGGAGATCTAGTATTTGTACAATTTGAGGGGCTATAAGAAGGGGTCTCCATACATTAGCTTGGAATCAGCCGTATCTTTCAAGCCGGTCCTGGACTTATACTCAAAGTTCAACATGTTTAAGAAGGAATGGTTTTTTTATCAAGGATGACTCTGTTTCCATCCGTCGCTTCACTTCTAGCTGTAAGTCCTAAGCTTATTTATAATTTCCGTTCTGACTGCAATACCTCTTCTTATGTGTTTTTGTTTCTTGCTAGCGACAGGTGGCTTTGCGGTCGTAGAGAGTGACCGCCTGGTTCAGATGGCTGCGGAAATAGAAGCCATCACGGGAAGGGACAGGTCGGCCTCTTATTTGATTAGGAATGCTACACTTCTAGGGCACAACCTGATCCTACCACATCAGTCTGTGGTTAAGCAGAGAGACACGGCGGAGGAGAGGGCTGCCAAAGCCACAGGAGGGGCCACGGCGAAGAGCGGCAAAAGGAGACCCTTCTCGGCGCACCCAGTCGCCGGGGGGAAGAAACTCAGGAAGTCTGATGGAGCCTCTCCTAGCACACATCCAGATGTTCAGGAGGAGGATAAAGTGGAGGGGGAAAAAGGCGAGGATGAAGGAGGTGAGGCAGAGAGCGGAAGCGGTGGAGAAGGTGACGGTGATCGTCACGGCGATGACGGTGGCAAAGGACAGGGTGGTGATGGTAACGGGGCTTTGTCTTCTAGGCAAGCAGGCGAGATGCAAGAGTGGACGGATAACGCTTTCTGCCAAGCCTTCGAAGGTTCGGAGGAAACGGAGAAGTCCAAGAAAGCTGATAAGTTTGGGACCGGCGTCGATTTATCTTCCGGGAGTGCTTCTACTGAGGCAACTTCTGCAGTTCAAGGTGAATTTCTCTTTACTCTTTTTAATTCTTGAATGATGGCTCAATACATGTTGGTGACACTTGGTTTTTACTCCAGGAGCGGGCAAAACGGCCAAGACCTCAGATCTTCATCAGAGGCTTGAACAACACAAACTCCTCAAAGCTTCCGCCAAGCCGAAGCCTCCCACTAACCGTCCTGGAGACGTAGTCGGCTATCGTCCTCTTCTTGGAGTTATTGAAGAAGATATACAAAAGAAGAAGAGGAGTCGATCTACATTTGAATCTCTTCCTGGTCCTCCGGCCCCACTCCAGCCTATTCATGATATTGAGGAGGAGGACACCGAGTTTATACCTTCCCCCCATCCGTCTGAGAATCCAACCGTCATCCCGATAGATCATCCTGGCTTAGTTCGCAATCCGTTTGCGGGTCATCCGGACCTGGACCCGGCATCTCATGACATCTCCTTCGATGAGGTTACTGGTGAGCATCTCCTTCCTCGTAATCCTATGGTACGGGTGCTTGACGAAGCTAAGTCCCTGGACCTTGATCTGCTTACAACCCGGGTCGTAACCCTGGGGGATGAGGCTAAGGCAAATATTGACCGGGTTGCTGAGGAGACTAGGAAATTGATGGGGCACCATGCCCGACTGGTCAAGGCTGGGGAAGAGATAGGAAGCGCCAACATTCGGCTACGGCTGATGGTTTCTGACCAGGCTAAACAACTCGCCAACCAAGCCATCCAAATCTCCCAGCATGAGGCCGCATCCAGACAATTGAGGAAGACTATTGAAGAGGCCAGTAGGGCGGAGTTGCGGAGGATGGAGGCCGTCTGTAAGGAGCGGATTGACATGGCCATTGCCACGGTGGACGAGGTTCGGCAAGCGGACCTCGAGCGAGTTGAGGAACTATCGGGGAGACTTGAGGCCGCGGAGCTTGCTCAGGCCAAGTCGAAGGAGGAGATGGAGGCGATGAGGAGGTTCCTCCAGGCTGACCGTTTACGGTATCGATCGGAGAGGGATGCTGTTGTTGCAAAGCTGCGGGCTTCCGAGGTCCGAATGAGGGAGTTTGAAGAGAACGAGGGGATGATGGATGGGATGCTCCAAGATATGTACTTCCGTACTTGGAGGCAGGGTAACTTGTCCTGGATGGATGATTACCCCCGGGTTATGGCTAGGATCTATCTCAGGGCTCTAGAGGAGGCCAAGGCTGAGGCGGATAAGGAGGGTGGTGTGGCCTTCAGGATGGATGTGGTTACCGCCCAGTTTACTAAAGAGGAGAAGGTGGCGGTGAAGGAGGGCATGCGGTTGCTTGCAGTTGAGAAGGCAGGTTTGCAAGTAGAGGATGATGATCAAGATGATCAAGGAGCAGATGCTGGTAAGTCTTCCTTTCTAGTCTTTCCGTTAACTTGGTTGCTTATCACTAATGAATTCTTTCTCTGACCGGACAGGTGGGCAACAGGACAAGGATAAGACTCCGACGCAACCGGCTCCTTGATTGGACCTGGATATCCTTTGGTGGACTTGACATTGTTGTATATGTTAGTCTCAAAATAGTAACGTAACTCTTAGGTTGTAATTATGCTACTTGTAATAAACAACACTATTCTTGACGTGTAATTCTTTAACTTAAGCTGATTCTGTCGTCTTTTGAATGTTTTTGCTATTTTGACATGTTTGTATGAGAAATATAGCTATGCATATTCTTGTAATTAAATTGTGTTTGACATCAAGTTCTTGCTTAAAACATAATTTCATGACTTGCAATGTTAGCGTGAGGTGTGAATAAATTATAGTCACATGTTTACACATGAAAGAAGGAAATACCGCCCTTTATATTTTGCTTGTAGATGGCAGCTTTAAATGTCTTGTGTGACCGAGTATGGAATGCGGTCCAGTATCTTGCTGTGAGTATCCGCTTCAATTAGCGAATGTCTCTTGTTCTGTGTCCTGTACTTCAGGGATTGTTACAGAGGATAGGAGAAAAGTTTTTTAAATAAAATTGAAATATGTGAAATAGTAAAACTTCCAATCACAGAAGGCCTTCGATATGCTTAAGTTCATGGCAAACGGGCTTTGTAGTCACTTTCCCTAGCTGTGGGTCTTGGAGACATTTGTCACCCATCTTACGCCTCCGCGGGGAGTTAATTCTTTTTCACTACAGCTGCACTTAAGACACATCAGAGCCGAGATCGCGCACAGTAACTACCCGGGCCATTATGGCCCGTAATCGTGGGTATTATTTGATTTACTGTGGCCGGCTAACGTGGGTGCCGATCGTCAACCGTGAACTGCCCCTGGCTGGCCACACCTTATGTTAGGGCTTATAGTCAGTTCACAGTCGCCGGCGAGCCGAACGCCGTAATGAGCTGCCTCGGCTATAGTTGGCCTTCTCGATGGCTTATAATCGGCTCATTACAGTTGGCTTTAAGGGCCGTCGCGAGCAATGAGTTAACCCGCAGCAAAGGGATGCCGGAGTGAAAGTGTCTCATTGGCGAGGGCATAGATTCGCATAGTACCTGTTAGGTCTTGTCCAGGTGAAGTTGCGCTATGGAGTGCCTTGAATGGAAATGCTATATGCACAGGATTTCGTTCAACAGAAAAGGATAAAGTTAACAAGCAGCCAAGATATAAAGGAACAGGTTAAAAAATCGACAAGGTTTTTTAAAGTGGTTCGGCACGAAAATGCCTACGTCCACTGATTCTCTTTGTTAATTCACTTCATATGGGCAGTACAAGTTAAGAAAAGTATCGACGGAGGTGTTGGATGTTCCATGCCCTCTGGAACACCTCTTCGTCCACTGTTGACAAAATATAAGCTCCATTGTGGAGATCTTTATGAATTACATATGGTCCATCCCAGATTGGATCTAGTGCTCCGGGGCGAGGGAAGATTCGCTTGAGGACAAGATCCCCTTCTTGTAAGGTACGATGCTTGACTTTGGAGTTGTATTGTGCTGCCACTTTTTGCTTGTGGGCTGCTGCTTTGGGGACTGCATCATTTCTTCTCTCCTCAATTAGATCCAAAGACATGTGAAGGAGTTCTTCGTTCTCTTCTGGGTTATAGTGGATCCTACGGTGGGAAGGCACGATGGTTTCAACTGGGAACATAGCCTCCGATCCATACGCCAAAGAGAAAGGAGTATGCCCTGTTGATGTTCTGAAAGATGTGTGATAGGCCCACAGTGCCGTAGGGAGTTCATCCACCCAAGCGCCCTTTGACTTTTCGAGTTTCTTTTTTATCAGAGTTTTTAGGATTTTGTTGACGGCTTCGACTTGCCCGTTTGCTTGGGGATAAGCTACGGATGAGAAGCTTTTGTGAATTCTGTGCTCTTGGCACCAGTTGGCGAACTCCTCGCTGTCAAACTGAAGTCCATTGTCTGATATAATTTTGAATGGGACTCCGTACCTGCATAGAATATTTTTGATCAAGAAGTTAATAACTTTCGCTGAAGATACTTTATTCAGGGGTTCCGCTTCCACCCATTTGGTGAAATAGTCGACTGCCACTATAGCATACTTGGCCCCGCCTCGGCCCATTGGCAGTTCGACGATTAAGTCAATTCCCCATACTGCGAAGGGCCAAGGGCTGGTCATTTGAGTAATCTCAGTTGTTGGCAGCCGTGGAATTTTAGCAAACTTCTAGCATCTGTCACATTTTCTAACGAAATCTAAGGCGTCCGTGCTTAAGGTGGGCCAGAAATATCCATATCGGAGTATCTTTTTTGCCAAAGTTTGCCCTCCGGTGTGATCTCCGCAGCTTCCTTGATGAATGTTGGACAAGATTTCCTTGGCTTCCCTTCTAGCGACACACCTTAATAAGGGGTTAGAGAAGCCGCGCCGATAGAGGGTGTCCTCTTGTATTGTGTAGCGGGAAGCTTTCCTCAAGATTTTCTTGACTTCGTTACGCCCGTTGGGTAGTGTGCCACTTTGTAAGTAGTCTCGGATGGGAGTCATCCAAGTTGCTTCTTCGGTTGCAGCTATCAGATTCACTTGCTCAAAACTTGGGGTCAGTTGCTTTGAGATGGCTACTGCTCCGGAAATGGCGCCGTCTCTCACGCTTGCTTGCTTTGCCAATTCGTCAGCCTCTCGGTTCTCTTCCCGAGGGATGTGTTTGACTAAGTAGTAGTCCAATCGACTGAGAAGTAACTTGGTCTTCTTTATATATGCTATGAGTCGTTCTTCTCGAGCCTGGAATTCTCCTAGTATTTGATTAACAATAAGTTGAGAATCGCTATGAAGACACAAAGAATTGGCTCCGATTTCTAAGGCAAGTTCTAATCCAGCTATCACTGCTTCATACTCTGCATCGTTGTTGGTGGCAGCAAACTCCAACCTTATAGCATAGTGCATCTTATTTCCCCTGGGAGTGATTATTACCACACCTGCCCCCGAGCCTTGTTCGTTTGACGCACCATCCACAAAGAGATTCCACTTGATGTCTTATGCTATTTCCGATTGCTACTTACCTTCGTTGGTAGTGAATTCTGCAATGAAATCGGCCATGGCTTGCCCCTTGATGGCGGTGCGAGGGTGATAGGTGATATCATACTGACTTAGTTCAATGCACCATTTAAGTAGTCGCCCAGAAGTGTTGGGACGATGGAGTATCTGTCTCAGTGGTTGATCGGTCAGAACTTTGATGGAATGGGACTGGAAGTAGTGACGTAGTTTCCGTGATGTGATTAGTAAACAGTATGCTAGCTTCTCAAGTTTAGGATATCTGACTTCTGCCCCCTTAAACCTCTTACTTACAAAGTATACTGGCCGCTGCGTGCAGTTGTCTTCTCTTACCAAAGCAGCGCTTAGGGCGTGAGATGACACAGCAAGGTATATGTATAATTCTTCGCCTTCGCTTGGAGTCGAGAGTACCGGCGGTTTTTCGAGGTGTTCGATTAAGTTAAGGAAAGCGGTTAAGCATTCGTCAGTCCATTCGAACTTTCCTTTGTCTTTCTTTAGAGCTTCGAAGAAGGGGACGCACTTGTCCGTTGCTTTGGAGATGAATCGGCTTAGGGCGGCCACTTTCCCGTTCAGGCTTTGCATTTCCTTTCGAGTGGAAGGTATTTTGATATCTTTTATAGCTCGGACTTGTTCAGGGTTTGGTTCAATCCCTCTGGCATGGACGATGAATCCCAAGAACTTTCCCGATGATACTCCGAAGGAGCATTTTAGAGGATTAAGTTTCATTCCATACTAGCGAAGTACTTGAAACATCTCGCCCAAGTGGCTTACGTAATCGTCGGCTTTCCTTGACTTTACCAGCATGTCATCCATATACACTTCTATAGTTTGTCCTATTAGCCCTGCAAACATCTTGTTGACGAGGCACTGGTAGGTGGCTCCTGCGTTTTTAAGTCCGAAAGGCATTACCTTATAGCAGTACAAACCCCGGTCAGTGATGAAACTAGTGTGGTCTTGATCGGGAGCATGCATAGGAATTTGGTTATACCCTGAGTATGCGTCCATAAAGGATAAGAGTTCGTGCACGGCTGTGCTGTCTACAAGTTGATCGATTCGGGGAAGTGGGAAGCAATCCTTTGGGCAGGCGTCATTTAAGTTGGAGAAGTCAATGCATGTTCGCCACTTCCCATTAGCTTTCTTTACCAGTACCGGGTTGGCGATCCACTCTGGGTAGATGGCTTCTCGTATGAAGTCATTGGCAAGTAGATTCTTTACTTCTTCATCGAGGGTTGCTGATCGTTCTGCCCCCATACTTCTCTTTCTTTGTTTTACGGGCGCCTTGGTAGGATCAATGTTTAGTACATGGCATGCTATGTCAGGGGAGATTCCGGTCATGTCAGCATGTGACCTTGCGAATACATCCAAGTTTTGGCGGAGAAAGTCAATGAGTTGTTCCTTCAACTCAGCTTTTAGTTGGGACCCAATTTTCAATAGTTTACTCGAGTCATGCTTGTCTACAAGTATAAATTCCATAGCCTCTGCAGGCTCGGCGGTGGCCTCCTCCTCTTTGTCCCTGGGGTCTAATTCATTGAAAGGGTCGCTGGTATATCGAAGAGGAGGGGCTTTCTTTAGTTGCTATGCTTCCAAACTTTTAGTGTAGAGGGCAACCTCTACACTCTTCCCTTTATCCTTCCTGTGGTTGTTGCGAAGTTCAGTTACATAGCAGTCTCGAGCAACGTCCTAGTCTCCCTCTACTTCCCCTATTCCATTGTCCGTTGGAAATTTCGTCTTTAGGCACCATATGGCCAGGACAATTTGGAAGTCAGATAAGGCTGGCCTTCCTAAGAAAGCGTTGTAGGCCGAGTGGTTTTCTATCAGCACAAATGTCTGTTTTCGCACAATGGAGCGGGGATGACTTCCAATTTCAACAAAGAGGTCCAGTTGCCCAAGGGGCATCTTCGCATCTCCAGTGAAACCGTGTAATGGTTTATTGCAGGGTGAAACATCCTTTATTGATAGTTTCATTTTGTCGAATGCATGTTTGAATAGGATATTTACTGAGCTTCCAGTGTCTACTAGAATTCGGAAAACCTCGGCTGGACCGAGCCGGGCAGAGATAACCATGGGATCCATGTGGGGATATTGCCTTCCCTCTAGGTCACGCCTACCGAATGTGATGTCATCACTCTCTTTCCGCTTCGGGTGGCGCTCTTCTATAACAGAATTGACACAGTCTTCATTGTTTCTAAGTGACTTTCCATATCTTTCCATCTCTGCCCAGCTTCTGTCGGCGATGTGCGGTCCTCCCGAGATGGTATGGACCACTATTTTCTCTTGACTAGAGCCGCTAGTGTTGCGATTTCCTCTGCCTATCTCTGGTGAGGGTAGCCTTGGGTTCTCATTGGCTGGAGCTGGAGTCCTATTCTGACCTCTTACATAGCGTTCCAGTCTTTTCCTTCTGATGTGTTCTTCAATCAAGTCCCGGAGATGATGGCATTCATTGGTATCATGCCCATGAGATTCGTGGAAGCGGTAGAACTTTCCAGACTTTTGCACGTTATCTGATTCCTTCTTGTATGGTGGGCGTTTGTATCTAACTTCATCCTGGGTGGCAAGGAAGATGTTTTCAATGGTTTCGTTCAAAGGAGTGTAAGTGTCGAACCTTGGTCCTAGCCTATATAGGCGCTTTTCTCCCTTCTTGCCCCCAGCGTTGTCTCTAGAATTATTTCTTCGAACGTCCTTCGCTGCAGTGGGCGTGTTGCCGTGAGTTGCCTTATTTTGTTGCCCTGACTGCCCCTCAGTGGCGGCATATTCAAGCCTCATATATTTCTCGGCTTCATGGAAGAAATCTGGTAAAGTAGCTGGTTTTTCTTTTGTCAACCGTCTAGCAAATTTAGTATCCGGATGCACACCACTACAGAGGGCCATTAGGATAAGCTTCTCATCGGCATCTTGGACTGCGGCCGCTGCGGCATTGAATCGGGTTAGGTATTGCTGTAGTTTCTCTCCAGGTTTCTGTTTGATACTGGATAGGGAATAAGCGTCCTTGGGTTGTTCCACATGAATGCGGAACTGACTGATAAACTTTTCTTTCAACATTTCCCACGAGCTGATGGATCCCTGGGGTAAATGACAGAACCAGGAGGTAGCTAGATCTGCTAAGAATAGTGGAAAGCATTTGCACAGTACTCCCTCTGTTGCTCCACTCATGAGCATATGCTGTGTGTATCTCTGTAAGTGTACAACAGGGTCGGAGGTTCCTTTGTAAGGTTCCATTGTTGGCATTTTCCATTCTCGGGGGGTGATAGCAATTTTGATATTGCAGGCGAAAGGGCTGGTTACCCTAGCGCCTATCCCTCGATCTCTTTAATCCCGTTGGATGCACTCTCTGAACAAGCATGCCATCCTTTCATCAGAATTTGGAGCAGATAGAAACGAGTTTGGTTCTGTTCTGTGGGATTGATTCCGTCTAGATGACATGTAGGGATGGTATCGTCTATCATTCCTGATATTTTCCAGTGGCTGTCTTTGGTCTTCTGGGAGCATGCTAGGATCAGCTACAGCTGGCCCTTGCCTTGATCTTCCCCTGTTGGGTTCTGATCTAAGCACTTCCTCGGGTCCAACTTCGGGCTGGATTCTAGCTCGGCCCCGTTCATTGGCGTTTCCATGGTTAGGCAGTACAATCGGCTAAGCTACAGTTGACCTCCGCCCGGTACCTCCCCCGTTGGGTTCGGTTCCAAGCGTTTCCTCAGGCCTAACACTTCGGGCTGTGCTCGATCTCGGCTCCTACCATGCCCGCTTCTGTTGTTAGCTCCTTCGAAGAAGGAAGATCTTTGTTGTCTCTAAGATCCTCCAGACTGGGACTCACCCCATGATTCAGTGTTGCGGTTGGACTCTTCAGCATCCCTTAAGCGTGACATGAGATGGTCCACCAAGGCTTCCTGCTGGGATGTGAAGCGGTTAGTCACTTCAGCCACAACCCTGTCTAGATCTGCCCTAGTAATTGCTGTCGGCTGTTCTGCGGCAGGGGTGGTCGGATTTGCCTGACCTTCATTTGGTACTACTGCTGGAGGGGGACGATTTACTTGGTCTGTGACCACTGGATCTGGAAGACTGCTGGTTGCGATGTTTTTTCCTTTGTTAACATCTTTCTTCTGCTTGGGAGGCATGTTTTCCAAGCAATGAACGATGCTGCTAGGAAGAAGGTTAAGTGGAAGAAGCTGAAGCTTCGAGCTTCTAGTTCTCAATGAAAGCACCAAAAATGTTTGCACAAAAAATGGACAAACACCTCCAAATCGTATGATTTAATGGATTTTATGTTGTTCTTTGTGATTTGGGTGATTTATGCAAATATATGAAAAACGGGGACTAAACTGTAAAAGACACACAGATTTTATAGTGGTTCAGCCAGAATGTGCCTACGTCCACTTTATATATTATTTCTCCTTTCTAGTTCAGATTACAAGTACAAAGCTTTGATACAAGTATCTGAAAGTTGTTTGAAAGTTCTCTCCGTGCTTGAGCTCTCCAACTTGTCCGCCATTGTTGTACCCCTGCCCATCTATTTATAGAGTGAGGTTGGGGCAGGGCTCTTGGATGTATATAGCTGCTGGTGGGCCTGGGCTGACGCGATCTGGCCTGGTAGTGTTGGTCCGGAATGTCTTGGTTCGGTAGGAGCTTGGTTCGAAACGTCTTGGTCCGATGGTAGGTGGTCCGGTAGGAGCATGGTTCGGAACGTCTTGGTCCGGTGGTAGGTGGTCCAGTAGGAGCTTGGTTAGGAATGTCTTGGAGAAGGCTGGTTCATTCCTTGCTTTGGTTCGGTACCGAATGGTTCGGTGGCTGTCTCCTCGTGTTGGTTCGGTACCAAATGGTTCGGTGGCTACTTCTTTGTGTTGGCTCGGTAGTGGTACAAACGTACCCAACCGTTGTTGATATGTTATATTTGTTCTCACTCTGCAAGTTCCCTGTTAGTTTAGAAATTCCCTATGGGTCGAAATGATACATACCCGAACGATATTATAGATTAAGGGAAAATTGTTATGGGTTGAAATGATAAATCCAAGCGATTTTCATTGATTTTTAAATTTTGAGATTACGGGTTGAAATGATATATACACGTAAATATTAAAATTAAATTGCCGAATGAAATGCTAAATATCCGTATCACTTGACCGTAGGATAGAAAACTATATACGGACACTGTTGGTCTATTTTAAATGATTTTCGAAATTTTGAAAGGAAAATATATGGGTCGTGATAAATATTGATTTTAAATTATAGTATAATATTTATCTTATATATGTGAAAATTTTTGATTTTTAGAATTATATGTTTTGGAAATTTAAAATTATAACTTAAGTTTTAAAATGTAAATTATAAAATTTTACTTATAACTTTATTATTTTTAGAATATATAAAATAAGATTTAAAATATATTTAAAATATATTTAATAATAATAAGATTTAATTTAATAATAACTAATATAATAAAATTGATTAAGAATTTAATTTAACAAATAATATACATATAGTATGTTAAGTATTTAATTAAATTTATATTAATACTTAAAAATAGATTTTGTAATAACTTTAAGTAAATGGAAGTTGGAAAGATAAATTAGATAAGAACTGATTTGTAATTTAATTTGTTAATAATTGAATTTAAATAAGAATCGATTTATATTTAAATTTGTTTAAATTGAATTTAAATAAGGTTTTATTTGAATTTATTGATTTGAGATTTTGGAAGGTATGATTTTATAACTTGATCTGATAAAAAGCGATTAAATGAATATTTTCGACTTTAAATAAAATTGAAATTTGAATATTTAATATGAAATTTTAAATTGTAATATGAGATTTTATTTAAATGTCATCAAAGATGGTTAAGTGAATATTTTTAAATTTTAAATAGGATTAAAGTTGAATTTTGAATATAAATGAAATTTATCAAATTGAGTTATTGTAAATTGTTGAATATTGAACTATATTGAATTGGAAGTGGTTTGAATTTGTAATTCAGACCTGGATATGAAATTTATATAATTTTAAAATGGTTTTAATGAAAATTCGAAATTGTTGAACTGAGATTGATTTAAATTAAAATTTTGGAACTAAAGTTGTTTTGAATTGACTTGTGAAATTAGAAGAAACAATTCTAACTTGAAACTATTTTTGATATAAACTATTTTTAATATATAAACTATTTTTATCTATAACCTATTTTAAATTATATAAACTATTCTTAAATTTATAACTATTTCAAAATATATATAAACTATTTTTAATATTTAAACTTTTTAAGTTAGAACTGTTATGATTTAGATCTAATGGATTTAAATGCGAATACTTTGATATGATGGTTTAACCTATTTTGTGGTTATGATTTTGGAAGTGAATTATAAATTAAAGTGAAATATAAATTAAAGTGATATGATTTCGAAAGTGTATCTGATTTCGAAAGAGATTTGATTTTTGAAATGAATATGATATTTTGATATGAAATATGAACTGTTTGAAATATAAAATGACCACGGTGTGAAATAAGCGTTTGGTTGTTAAAGAGATCAGGATCGGATATTGCCATACTCTCTGCCAATACCGAAAACCGCTTTAACAATTGTGTATGTGGTGGTGATTCCAGAATGAAGTAGGATGGTTTGGCGATGTCTATATGAGGTATTAACGCAGCCTTGACTCCCACGAATCAGCTTGATGTGACTAAAAAGGAGCCACACCGGGCCAAGTGAGTTTGCACCTCCGATCGGGCACATTTCTTCGTTACCATTCTATTACTTTGTGATTTTATGTGGTGCACCTTTGATTATGGGAGTGTTTCTTCAGGTAGGCGGTAGTAGCTGCTATGTGATACCACCGATCTGGATCTGCAAAACGGTAGAATCATACTCTAGGAATTGCCTCGCGTGCCTTGTCACATGCCTTATCGCGCCTTCTACGAGTTTGTTTTGTACCATACCTATGGAGTTCTCCCTGAGTAAACCATCAGTTTAGTGGAGCTTACAGTATCTGTATAGACTACAGGAATATATAAAATGTGTTAAGGGGGATATGGGTAACGCCTTAACGCTATTTTAATAGTTTACTTTACTATAGACATTATCTATGTAGCGTATTGTACTATGTATGTAGATAGTTTAATGGATCCTTAAAGGATGGGAATCCCAAACATCCTTTGAGTTACTTTGTATTTCATTTGACATTTCATTTGAGTTGATTTACTAGTATAAGAATGTTAATCCTGACTCGAGTGTTTTGTGTTTTGCTTTATGCTCGGGTCAGACTGAGTGTCACAGCATTTGAGACTTACCTTTGGAGTTGGGAGCTTTTCTTAAAGATCTGTCTTTTTCTATTCATCTTTCCATTTACTTCAGTTTATTCCGGTTGTTTTGTTCAGACTCGTCATTGGTATTTGTATTAGTAACTTCTGTGTATTCGAGATATATGTTGTATTTGTTTTTAACTCTGTTGTTTATATAGTAGCTTCATGAACTACTATTTATATATTCCGCTGCTTATTGTTATATTACTCTGTGTCTGTGATTCTATGATTGTTTTATTTACTGTATCTGCTAAGTTTTTCCAAATATAAATTAACAATCTGTTGATATGAGAAATTCAAGTCTGACATGAGTGGATGATTGTCGATTTGAACGGTTCGAAATAGCGGGTCGTTACAGTTGGTATCATAGCTCTGGTTTAGGCAAAAGTTAGCTATGGAGTAAAAACTCATTAGAGATAGGGTAGTCATACCCTAGAATGAGTTGAATTGATTACAAAATCATCTTCGTTCAAGCTTGAGATTCTTGGTTAAGTTCCTCGTCTATTTGGATTCCTCTTGAATTTTGGAACTTTCCCTTTCGTTGTGCAATTCATTCATGTCTTTCTTGTTCATGTTCTTTTTATATCGGAGCATCCCATGGCTCCAACCTTAACTGTCAACTTCATCCTTATCTGTGACTAATCTCATCAGCGGTCCCGCCAACCTCAGTATGATTTGTAAAGGGGTGAAACTCCTTTACAACAGGCGTTAATTTACCGAAGATTTAAATATCCTCGATTTTGATGCCATTATCTCTTGCTAAGCCTGAACCGTTCTTTAGTAGAAGATCCGGGTAATTCTCTTATGATCGAATGTCTAATGCCTCAGGATTTTGTTTGCAGTTTTTATCTTTCGCTTGATTCTCAACCTAATTATCTTGCCCCACCTCTGTTGTCCAACCATTTCCGGATACCTTTGGTGAAGTCACTCCTCCTTCCCCTATGCGGGAAATTAAATTCCGCATCAATCTTATTCCTGGATCCCGACCTGTTGTCCTACCTCCCGGACGAATGGTTTCCATGAATGGTTAGTCATCCCTTTGGATTAACCAATGCCCCTGCCTTCTTCATCGATCTTTGAATCGCGTTTGTCGCGATATCCTCAACAAGTTGTCCTGGTTTCCGTTAATGATATTCTCATGTTTTTAAGTCTCAATTGACCCAGTTAGGGTCACCCACGATTAATAAAAATCTATCCATCTTTCCTCTTTTGTAATTTAATTATCTTATCTTCCTTTCGAGCCTATCTTCGTAATTAGAATTATCTTTGGTTAGGGTTCCTCTAGATTTGAACCTCTATCCTTGTTAAAATCCATTCCTAAATAATCCTGTGAGGGAGTGTATTGTAATTAATATAAAAATATTTTTATTGTTTTGTTTGAGTTGTTAAGTTTGATTTTGGGGTTTCGATCAATTCGTCTGGCCAACGCTATCGATAGGAATTCCAAAACACTTGAAAAGAGCAAACAGACATAATATTGTTTTCAAAATTGGTAAATGAAATAATTTTCTGTATGATTATATAAAAGTATAATTTTATGAAATTAAATAGTTAAATGGATTGGCTGTTAGAAACGATAATGCTAGATTATCATTTATTGTTTTGTCAACATTTCTAAACCACTAACTGTTGCTGTATGTTAACAGGAGATGAAATTTTATAAATATGATTTATAAATCTGATTTGCAAACGAAATAATCCTCAGTTTAAATTTTCGGTGCTTTTCAAAATTTGGTTTTTAAAGTTTAAAGAAAAATATATTATTTGAAAGTATTTTCGAATGGAAATCATGTTCAAAGAATTTTAAAAGAAGTAAGCGAGTACTCTCCTCTTTTGTCGTTGGAAATAATTATGGTGATGACTACAGCATTATCGACATTCATTTTCGAGTCTCGAAGTGGAGAGACCACTTAGTAGCTTTGCTACAATTTTGTTTTTAAAATGGATTTGATTTGAATTTCTTGAGTATGATTTGATATATAAATTATATATATGTATATATTTATTTCAAAATGGTTTGATGTGAAAACCGGAGATTTAATTCTTATGTTTTATGTTAAGTTCAATTATTGAAATGAAGCAAAATTTTGAATAATTGGAGTGTCTAAAATAGAAATGAAATTTAAAACAACTTGAAACAGTTGAACTAGGATAAAAATTTATTTGTTTATAACTTACCTAAATTATTCAAAATGTTAATTGTAATGAGAAAATAAATATAAGTAATAAGATGTCCAAAAATTGAATTTTTATAAATAAAAATTGAGTTGTAATAATGAATGTTTATACATTAAATTTGTGTTATGGAAAATGTAAGTGGAATAAATTGAATAATAAACAGAGAATGTTATTTAAGTAAATAAATATGAACTGAAGAATAGTTGAAATTGAATTTTTAAGTGGAATCAATTTAAGTGAAGATAAATGGATTAAATAAATGAGTAAATAAAATAAAAATTTGTTTTGAAAAGAAAATGAACTTAAGTTATAAAGATTAATTAAGGGATACTGCCATTAAAATAAATATACTATGTAAATGAAATAAAACAAACTAAAATTTATATGGTTTTTGGATTAACAATTTTGAATTAAGTAAAATAAATTAAATAAAATAAATTAAATAAAATAAATTAAACAAAATAAATGGAAATTAATTGTTATATCTGGTAGATGTAATTCAAATCTATCTTTCTTTTCAGTTGCTTCTATTCTCCTACCTTGTTCCTTTTCGGGGATGAAAAGTTTTGAGTGGGGGAGAGTGTAACGACTCGATAATTTTAACGGTTTTAATAACGAAATTTACTAAATTTTCTTGAAATTTAAACAATAAAATTTTGAAATGAAAATTTGATATTTGGAATACATCGATTTAAAACATGTCAAATGGTAAATTTTTATTTAAAAATATGAAAGTTAGTTTATTTGTGAAATTTTAAGTTTTAAATTTAAATCAGTTAATTTGATGGAAATTAAATATTTTTGAATCTGAATATTTTTATATAACAAAAATGTAAATCATTTTCTGAGTGAGGCGTCGTATTACGTTTCGTCAAATTTGGATGTTACAGCCCCGTTTATCTTATTTTCGGTGTTTTAGCAGCATTTTCGGTAGCAAAAAATCAAGTTTTGATAGCTTAGTCGTATCGCTGATATCTGTATACCATCCTATTCGTCTCGTCATGCTGATCTCCGCAGTATATTCATTCATGTATTTTGACGTTCGATACACGACGAAATCGTCGTAACGGTTTGTCGTAGCGGTTTCGTATTTGAGCCATTTTGTTTCCTATGTCTTTTCAATTGCTCAACCGTATACCCTATAGCCTGTTGCCTTTATTAATTTCTAAAACCCAACGTTTGACCCTTTGTATCCCTTGGATTTCGATATATATTGCATGACCTTTCACTGTCATTCATTTTCTTTGATCTTGAAAAAAAAAGCTGCATCGTTCGTCTCTGGCTTCGAGACTCCATTGATTGTCCACATGTCATATCTTCTTCTTGCTTCGAGTTTTTTTATATTATGGGTTTTCTTTTAATCACTTTGCTTTGTTCTCTTGATCGACCAATACGCCTCCCCTATTTCACCAAGTAGCACACCCGACAACTAGCCGTGTCTTCCACCACCCTGACCCAAAGTAACCCCGTGCTTCCCCATCCTCTGCCCAAAGCCAACCCACAGTGTCACTCCCTGTCACGACCCGACCTTCTACGCCCAGAAAGTCGTATCGTTTTAAAGAAAAGAAAGAGGTGAGAAAGTAGAAAAGAAGAAGAAACAACATCAAAATCTCAACAGCGGAACGAATAAAATATAATATATCACATAGATATTACATAATATCATATACATCAGAGTACACAGATAATACAACACATACTAGACAGTTATAAACACCTGTCTAGTTAATACAACTCACACATCACAGAGATACAACACAGCGGAAATACAGGATTACACTAACACAGCGGAACCAATATATATCTATACGCTGAAGCCTCCTGCTCCATTGCTCCTCCAGAATTCGTCAATGCTAACCTGAATCCCTTGACTACCCGTAAAAATTTGGGTACCCGAGAGTTTATGAAAAACAGAAATAAACTTCGGGTCAGACATGGGTCTGGTATGAGTAACAGGTTAAAGTTGTTTAACTTTGAAAATCATTTGAAACAAAGGTATCACGTAAGACTTCCCACACATAAACATGGAAAAGTTTTTACCTTACGCTAACCAAATCATTTTATAGGAAATCCAGTGATATTATAATAGTGTCTAGGGTTTTCAAGTAAATAGAAAATAGCTGAAATTGTTACATTCATTAAATTCCAGCATATATAGGTATACAATCAAATCCGATGGCACTTATTGGATTTTGGATTCCATACAATGGCAGGGCTACTGGGGTACCGCCCGTCACAGTACGTGGCCTAGATCACCGTACCGAGAACCCACCCTAAGTTCCCTGCAACACAAGACCGGAACCATCCCTTACTGGACAGTTCCAAGTAAGATTACCCCACAGTTGCTGCGCACACAACTGCCACTAAACCGAATATAAAGGGACCTCTAGACAGGGGTAAACCTTACTCCCCAGTGGGAGCTACCCACGGAGCCTTGCTGCACCTCCCCTGTTTTAGCCATTCCCGGTTGATGAGGCTTGAGGTTACGATTACCTTTAGAGAACACATCTCTTAGAATGCTCATCGCCCGCCTGACGATGTTCTGAAAGCATTCAATCCGTACAAGTTCGTTTCGGGTTCGAACGAAACCGAAGGCACTATCTCGTTGCACTCATTTTGGAATCACCCTCAGAGTCAATGACCATAGCCCTTGCATTCTGAATCACCATCTCGAACCTATAAGTACTATCTTCGTCAAACTCATTACGGAATCACCCACAGAGTTATACTGACGTATAGTTCTTATACCTCGAGTCTTCACTTGCTCCATTTGAATTTCACGACCTAACGTTATTTTGGATCGATGTGGTATTCGGGTCTCCAGACCTAGAATCCCGGTATACGGAAACCCGATCCCGGTCTCATCGAAATCCAAACCGTATCTTTTAAGGCCAAGTTGTTTTAAAGGTTAAAACAATTCAATTCAATTATCTATATCAACACAGATAGATAAATCACAATATCACAGATGGATGATACACATATCAGCATATATGAATAACTATATCATCATCACACTTCAAGTCAAACATCCATATCACAACAGATATTACTGATCTCATATCTGAGATTACAATCAATCAATGGGATATCAATATCAATCATCATACATAAGCAAGGATAATAAATCACACTATTGATAATTAATTTAAAATGGATTAAATCAATTACCTTATCCTTAATTAATTTAAAGTTAATTAAATTAATTACTTTCTCATTATTAAACTTGCTTAAATCATCACCCATTATTCCTTTTTAATTTATCATCCCGATTAATTACTTTAATTACATTTAAGTAATTATCCTCGAGTTATTTCTCGGATTATTTAAATCAAACATAGAAATTAATCTTTATATTACTTCATTTATTAATTAACCAAAATTAATCACATTACTTAATTAATTATATTAATAAATCCCTTCATTTATTAATTATTTCCAAATAAATCCATTTTAAAATTCAACATTAATTATAATAATTAATGATATCAAATTACATTTACTCTTTAAATTAATTACATCAAAGTAATTAATCTTTAATTAAACCAAAATATTAATCACCTTTGATTAATCACATCTAGTAATTAAATACCCTTAATTACTTCATTAAATAAATTAATTACTCCATAATTAATTATCTCTAATTAATCCCTTGATTAATTATACAAAGTAATTATACTCAAATTACTTTATTAATAAAACACCATCCCATTAATTACGTCCTGTAATTATTCATCAATTACTTCTCTAAGTAATTATATCTCCGAATCATCAAGTGATTAATCCAAATTTATTAAAATAAATTAATTAACCCAAATTAATCAAATTATTCAAGAAATCAAAATGAGTAATTAATTTCTTAATTACTTCCCATTAATTAATTACACTTAAACAATTACAATGTTGATTATTAAATTAATTAATCCAATTAACTATTTAAAAATCAATTACATTAATTAATTATAAAATAATCTAGTTAATGACCTTCATTAACATTTATTTAATTACTTATCTAAATTAATTAACTTACATTAATCATTATTAATTATAAGTTCAACTAACCATTCATTTATTTTTTTAAAGTCTAATCTATGATTCTTAATTACCTATTAATTTCTTAATTCATTATTTACTTTAATTAATATATTTAACTCAAAATTACAAATTTAATCAATACAAATTATCAATTATCTACTTTAATTACTTTCATGGTTAATGAATTTAAATCCTAAATCTTTATTACTTAAAGAAAACTCACTTTTCATTATTGATTAAATTTCACTTCAATATGTTTTGAAAACATATATTTCACTTTTCGTTTGAACTTTCATTTTAAATTTCAAGTTTAAAATGACACTAATTGAACTTTAAATCAATTTGTAAACTAACTTTTAGAAACTTTTAAATTACAAATTAAAGCAATACTTTGTTATAAAGGAATCAAATTCCACTTAAGTTCAAATATTTAAACTTATTTAAAGTATTTAAACTTATAAACTTTCTCTTCCATTCAAAATCTGGAAATTTAATTTAACTTTAGACTCAGATTATTTTGATTTTAAACCTTGTTCAAAATCTTAATTCAAACTTAAAAATCCTGTCCAAAAATTTAAAACAGACAGGTTCTCTTTACTTTAAACCTGAAACAACACTTGACCCGAGTTCATCCAAAGTACTTCGAGTAAACATCACGAGGCCTCGAGCAAAACAGGGATTTACTCGAGTAAATCTCGAGTACACTTCTCTGTCGTCACAAAGAATAAAAAAACAGCCACCAGAACATCCCACCGTGCACGTGCACGCCTCCGCTCGCCACCTCCTATCGACCACGACCATCCCCTCATATCGGCGACCACCTCTACGTCCTATCCCAACCCTCAGTTCGACACCCCAAACTCGAGATCGAGATCGAGTTTCTCAAATCAAAGCCTGGAACCAAAACAACATCCCACTTCAAAACCTGGCAGTTCGCCTTCCTCCGACTTCCGACCACCAGAGGACCACCACCACTGGCCACAGCCTCGTCTATCTCCCCTCTACCAAACCTCAAACGCAGGCGACACTCGATCCAACCATGAGTTCGAACGAGACGAAAAACAAAAGCCACGCAAAACTAGGTTTAGGCAAAAGAAATCAACGCCACCTCCGCCACCGTTGATTATTCACCACCGCACCATTTTTCCGAGCTCCACCCATCACTCCTCCATCTCCAGGAGGAAACTCGACTCCTCCGGTCGCCGAGATCATCCACGGCAACCCAAAATGCTTAAAACAGTCAAACCAAAACTGCTCTTAACCCCTTACTTTAAAAATTATAAATCTTGTTTTAAAAATCATGGTTTAGTATGTAGATTCGATTTATACTCCTGAATTCCTAAAACAAGAAGTTTGTTTTTAAACTTATTTAAAGTTGAACTTTGGTTTCTTGGTTTCCAGAGTCGATTTCAAGTTGATTTAATATAAATAAATTTTAAACACCTAGATTATAGTCAAACAAACTATTTTTGTTTACATATTACATTCAAACAATTATTATTTCAAGAGATAAAGGTTTATTCTCCTATCTACTTAAAAATATACAACAGATAACAGAGTATCATAGGAAACAAATACACACAGATTTTGCACAAACATACATATACAAAATATATATCATCACAGAGAAAGCATGCTCCATAATAACTTAGATTAACTTTTTAAATAAAATGTTACTCACCAGTTCTAGAATGAAGACAGAGCACATTTCTTTGAAAACACTGGAAAATATATGCTTTGATCTCCCTTCTTACCTTCTTGCTTGACTGTTGTTTGAATTGTAGAATGATGATGTATATTTTTCTTGCTACAGGTTTGTTAAGGATTTTAGATGAAGTTTCATTTTAGTTTTGCTTAGCTCGACTGGAAATGAAGAGGTGATATGAGGAAATAGTTTACAGAGTGATGTTTAAACAAGTTACAGGGTAAAATATCTTATACAAAGCAGTGTACACACTTGTACAATTATCAGAGATTTTTTAAAAAAAATGAAGGCTGAAAGGATTTTTTTATACAACTCGAATAGACTTTGGTTTGCTACTAATAAATGAAGGCAATAAATACTTGTACTTTGTTGTTCTCATGTTGTACATATCTTATATTTCCTTACACTTGCCTGGCTTCTTTTGCAAGCATGCTATATTTTACTTTGCAATTGATTCTCTTTGCTCTTAGGTCTGTATGCATGCATTCGAACCATTATTTCCATGCTTCCCTGTACATGCTTTTGTAATTTTTGACTATGCAGATTTATAAAGGCTGGAAATCTTCCTTAGATGATGTAGTGTAAATGTTATTGTAATATTGTTCAATTATAAAATGTAATAGATGTTGTTTTAATATGTTGTTTAAATTATTTGGTGTTTGTTTGAAATTTACAAAGTTATAAAATCTACTTACGAATATATTACACTTCCTAGTTTTTTTACATTTTAAAATGTAGTTAGAATGTTGTTTTATTGTTTGTGTTTAAATTTACAAAACTATGAATTTCACTTGTATATTTTTGTTTCACTCATACCATTGTTAAATTGTTATTTTTAACTTTTAACGTTATTTAAAATAAATTACACATTTAAATCAATTTGAAATGATTCATAAAAGAATTTATATTTTATTAATATTATATAAGTTCGTTTATCAAATTTTAAAATAGCTAAACAAGAAATTACTTCTTTATTATCAACTGCTTATTTTTAAAATATACAGTAAAGTAATATTTGACAAAACTGAATTTAAAACCATATATATATATTTCAAACTATAATTTTACAAGCTATACTTTAACAGAAAGAAATAAGAAGGAAAAAATCCTTTGTTAATAAATATAAATTTAAATCAAAGTTAGAAATAATTCAAAGCAATTTAAACGTCTATCTAAGTATTTAAACTATATATCTATTTATTAAATAGCTTTAAAAAGTATAGTTTAAAATAAATTATAATTTCCAAATCATCAGAATATATGTATATATATTAGAAATTTAAAACAAAATTTATCAATTAAATTTAAACAGAGTTTTTCCTATCTACGATATATACCGATATATATAAATAAATAGAGAATAATTTATTGGATTTTACAGATAAAAATCACCCATCGGATATTTATCAGAAGAAAAATATCGATTCAAATCTTATAATTCAATAATCAATTTAATATTTAATATAAATTATTAAATTGATATCACTCGAAATTCCGGGATGTCACATTCCTCCCCCCTTAAAAGAATTTCGTCCCCGAAATTTAAAACAAAGGTAATTTAATAATTTATTAAAAATTTTAATTTTAAAATATAAGCATATATCAATCAATGCTAACAACCATATCAACCAATCATCCAACAAACAAATCTATCTATCCAGAAAAAAATCTGGGTAGAATTTTCTCGAGTTTCCCCGATTACAAATATCGGGTTACTCGCTCTATAGAATCCAACCAGTCAATATCACTAAGCTATAGAGCTCCTACTCCTCTAGATCTACAGAACAAGATAGGATATCAGACTACAGACGAGTCAGACTCACAACCAAAACTTCCTGAACTGCTGGTTCCCCAAACCAGAGGTAGAATCTTACACGTACTCCCTCAGAGATATGTGAAACACAACGAATCCCACCTATCCAAGCTGGCAATTCACTCCAGAAGAACAACCACTAAACTTTTCCAGAACAGAGAGAAAAATCCAGAACACCTCGGAACTGATTTCCCAGACTTACCAAACTATACAGCTCCTTAAATAAGAGAAACTCATCCAGAATCAAATCTCCGACTCTGAAATCCAAATTACCAAATTCTTCGGACGATCCAAAGCTACTTTCATCACTACCAATCAGCTAAATCTCCGCTGATACCTTCCAGAACAGTCTGAATCCAAAAACAATCTAGTAGACGATCTTCTCCCTATCAACTAAAATCAAGAACACAAACCTACCATCATCCGTAGAAATCAACTTCTCCTTTCCCAGAAAAGAAAAACAATCGCACTCCCAACTGCTTCCGCTGCACAACTCTGATATGAGAGCAGATGAAAATATAGATGATGCACACAAGCACAAACTCCCACTGATACCAAATGTGACAGACCTCGGCTTTGCAACCATCAGTCAACAATCACAACTGGTAAGCCTCCCAACTATTCCAAAAATATGGTTCAATAGATCCATACAGAAAAAACTCAGAAGTTCCTCAAAACCCATCCTACTACTAAGTTAAACCATCGGTACCACTCCTGGAATACAGTCGATGCCAAACATATTTCCTAGAGGCTGGCAATCCTAACTTCCTGAAGACATTCAGAAAATTTCTGAAACACAAAGGAACACTCAAACTATCGCAAGTCACTTTTGCGATCCTATCCGGTTCAGATTCCAAAGAAACTATTCTTCCTTTACCAACCCGAACAGCATATCCAAACAAAATTTCTCCTTTAGTAACATCTTATCTGTCAGAAAACTGATAGTTCCTCCTCAAAACAGATATCCTGACCTGCTGAGCTTCCAGAAGAAGTGGATAAGTCTTTAACATCTACTCGAACTACTGACCGTAGAACCTCACATCTCCTGATCTATAGCAGAAAAAGATTCACATTGCTGCTTCCACACTCCACTCCCGGTCACTGCTTAACCAGAAAACTTCTTTATTCCAAAGGCTTCTCGAACTTCAAAGTCTTCCGCCAGCTTCACAAAGAGGTTGAGACAAACAGATGCCTCTAAAGAATTTGGACTCCAAACCAAGCACCATCAATTTACTCTTATTAAGGGGGTGAAAATGAGATAACATTCGAAAGTAACAACTTACCGACCTCAGTCTCACACTCCAACACAGATAAAGCTTCCATGCGGTAGACATCAACTGTCCACCCCATACCTCCTTAACTTGCTCCAAAGAAACATCTTCGGCACCATCTTTGTTTATTGCATCTCACCATACAACTACTCCTTTCTGAAGTTGCAAAGATACCATTACTCACTCCAACAGATCCAACTCCAAAGAATCTGCTTACCGAGCACAACTAACTTACACTTCCGAGAGTTACTCCGAATCCCTTAAAAAGATTGCCTTCGGAGATCAGAGAAATCCTTACTCCATACTGCCAAACTTACTCGAGAAAGACTTGAGCCTACAGTCTTGACATATACATCTCTAATCACAACAAATTCAACCATTGGTGATCGTGTTACACACACCACCTAATCTACCTTTATATCTTATATTGGATAACCTGAACGGGTAACCCAACAATATAGGTAGAAATAAATAAATATATATATATATCAAAATACAAATACGCTCTCTCAAGAAGAAATCACTTAAGAGCCTAGGTATTCGCTCAACCTAGTGCTCTGATACCAACTGTCACGACCCGACCTTCTACGCCCAGAAAGTCGTATCGTTTTAAAGAAAAGAAAGAGGTGAGAAAGTAGAAAAGAAGAAGAAACAACATCAAAATCTCAACAGCGGAACGAATAAAATATAATATATCACATAGATATTACATAATATCATATACATCAGAGTACACAGATAATACAACACATACTAGACAGTTATAAACACCTGTCTAGTTAATACAACTCACACATCACAGAGATACAACACAGCGGAAATACAGGATTACACTAACACAGCGGAACCAATATATATCTATACGCTGAAGCCTCCTGCTCCATTGCTCCTCCAGAATTCGTCAATGCTAACCTGAATCCCTTGACTACCCGTAAAAATTTGGGTACCCGAGAGTTTATGAAAAACAGAAATAAACTTCGGGTCAGACATGGGTCTGGTATGAGTAACAGGTTAAAGTTGTTTAACTTTGAAAATCATTTGAAACAAAGGTATCACGTAAGACTTCCCACACATAAACATGGAAAAGTTTTTACCTTACGCTAACCAAATCATTTTATAGGAAATCCAGTGATATTATAATAGTGTCTAGGGTTTTCAAGTAAATAGAAAATAGCTGAAATTGTTACATTCATTAAATTCCAGCATATATAGGTATACAATCAAATCCGATGGCACTTATTGGATTTTGGATTCCATACAATGGCAGGGCTACTGGGGTACCGCCCGTCACAGTACGTGGCCTAGATCACCGTACCGAGAACCCACCCTAAGTTCCCTGCAACACAAGACCGGAACCATCCCTTACTGGACAGTTCCAAGTAAGATTACCCCACAGTTGCTGCGCACACAACTGCCACTAAACCGAATATAAAGGGACCTCTAGACAGGGGTAAACCTTACTCCCCAGTGGGAGCTACCCACGGAGCCTTGCTGCACCTCCCCTGTTTTAGCCATTCCCGGTTGATGAGGCTTGAGGTTACGATTACCTTTAGAGAACACATCTCTTAGAATGCTCATCGCCCGCCTGACGATGTTCTGAAAGCATTCAATCCGTACAAGTTCGTTCCGGGTTCGAACGAAACCGAAGGCACTATCTCGTTGCACTCATTTTGGAATCACCCTCAGAGTCAATGACCATAGCCCTTGCATTCTGAATCACCATCTCGAACCTATAAGTACTATCTTCGTCAAACTCATTACGGAATCACCCACAGAGTTATACTGACGTATAGTTCTTATACCTCGAGTCTTCACTTGCTCCATTTGAATTTCACGACCTAACGTTATTTTGGATCGATGTGGTATTCGGGTCTCCAGACCTAGAATCCCGGTATACGGAAACCCGATCCCGGTCTCATCGAAATCCAAACCGTATCTTTTAAGGCCAAGTTGTTTTAAAGGTTAAAACAATTCAATTCAATTATCTATATCAACACAGATAGATAAATCACAATATCACAGATGGATGATACACATATCAGCATATATGAATAACTATATCATCATCACACTTCAAGTCAAACATCCATATCACAACAGATATTACTGATCTCATATCTGAGATTACAATCAATCAATGGGATATCAATATCAATCATCATACATAAGCAAGGATAATAAATCACACTATTGATAATTAATTTAAAATGGATTAAATCAATTACCTTATCCTTAATTAATTTAAAGTTAATTAAATTAATTACTTTCTCATTATTAAACTTGCTTAAATCATCACCCATTATTCCTTTTTAATTTATCATCCCGATTAATTACTTTAATTACATTTAAGTAATTATCCTCGAGTTATTTCTCGGATTATTTAAATCAAACATAGAAATTAATCTTTATATTACTTCATTTATTAATTAACCAAAATTAATCACATTACTTAATTAATTATATTAATAAATCCCTTCATTTATTAATTATTTCCAAATAAATCCATTTTAAAATTCAACATTAATTATAATAATTAATGATATCAAATTACATTTACTCTTTAAATTAATTACATCAAAGTAATTAATCTTTAATTAAACCAAAATATTAATCACCTTTGATTAATCACATCTAGTAATTAACTACCCTTAATTACTTCATTAAATAAATTAATTACTCCATAATTAATTATCTCTAATTAATCCCTTGATTAATTATACAAAGTAATTATACTCAAATTACTTTATTAATAAAACACCATCCCATTAATTACGTCCTGTAATTATTCATCAATTACTTCTCTAAGTAATTATATCTCCGAATCATCAAGTGATTAATCCAAATTTATTAAAATAAATTAATTAACCCAAATTAATCAAATTATTCAAGAAATCAAAATGAGTAATTAATTTCTTAATTACTTCCCATTAATTAATTACACTTAAACAATTACAATGTTGATTATTAAATTAATTAATCCAATTAACTATTTAAAAATCAATTACATTAATTAATTATAAAATAATCTAGTTAATGACCTTCATTAACATTTATTTAATTACTTATCTAAATTAATTAACTTACATTAATCATTATTAATTATAAGTTCAACTAACCATTCATTTATTTTTTTAAAGTCTAATCTATGATTCTTAATTACCTATTAATTTCTTAATTCATTATTTACTTTAATTAATATATTTAACTCAAAATTACAAATTTAATCAATACAAATTATCAATTATCTACTTTAATTACTTTCATGGTTAATGAATTTAAATCCTAAATCTTTATTACTTAAAGAAAACTCACTTTTCATTATTGATTAAATTTCACTTCAATATGTTTTGAAAACATATATTTCACTTTTCGTTTGAACTTTCATTTTAAATTTCAAGTTTAAAATGACACTAATTGAACTTTAAATCAATTTGTAAACTAACTTTTAGAAACTTTTAAATTACAAATTAAAGCAATACTTTGTTATAAAGGAATCAAATTCCACTTAAGTTCAAATATTTAAACTTATTTAAAGTATTTAAACTTATAAACTTTCTCTTCCATTCAAAATCTGGAAATTTAATTTAACTTTAGACTCAGATTATTTTGATTTTAAACCTTGTTCAAAATCTTAATTCAAACTTAAAAATCCTGTCCAAAAATTTAAAACAGACAGGTTCTCTTTACTTTAAACCTGAAACAACACTTGACCCGAGTTCATCCAAAGTACTTCGAGTAAACATCACGAGGCCTCGAGCAAAACAGGGATTTACTCGAGTAAATCTCGAGTACACTTCTCTGTCGTCACAAAGAATAAAAAAACAGCCACCAGAACATCCCACTGTGCACGTGCACGCCTCCGCTCGCCACCTCCTATCGACCACGACCATCCCCTCATATCGGCGACCACCTCTACGTCCTATCCCAACCCTCAGTTCGACACCCCAAACTCGAGATCGAGATCGAGTTTCTCAAATCAAAGCCTGGAACCAAAACAACATCCCACTTCAAAACCTGGCAGTTCGCCTTCCTCCGACTTCCGACCACCAGAGGACCACCACCACTGGCCACAGCCTCGTCTATCTCCCCTCTACCAAACCTCAAACGCAGGCGACACTCGATCCAACCATGAGTTCGAACGAGACGAAAAACAAAAGCCACGCAAAACTAGGTTTAGGCAAAAGAAATCAACGCCACCTCCGCCACCGTTGATTATTCACCACCGCACCATTTTTCCGAGCTCCACCCATCACTCCTCCATCTCCAGGAGGAAACTCGACTCCTCCGGTCGCCGAGATCATCCACGGCAACCCAAAATGCTTAAAACAGTCAAACCAAAACTGCTCTTAACCCCTTACTTTAAAAATTATAAATCTTGTTTTAAAAATCATGGTTTAGTATGTAGATTCGATTTATACTCCTGAATTCCTAAAACAAGAAGTTTGTTTTTAAACTTATTTAAAGTTGAACTTTGGTTTCTTGGTTTCCAGAGTCGATTTCAAGTTGATTTAATATAAATAAATTTTAAACACCTAGATTATAGTCAAACAAACTATTTTTGTTTACATATTACATTCAAACAATTATTATTTCAAGAGATAAAGGTTTATTCTCCTATCTACTTAAAAATATACAACAGATAACAGAGTATCATAGGAAACAAATACACACAGATTTTGCACAAACATACATATACAAAATATATATCATCACAGAGAAAGCATGCTCCATAATAACTTAGATTAACTTTTTAAATAAAATGTTACTCACCAGTTCTAGAATGAAGACAGAGCACATTTCTTTGAAAACACTGGAAAATATATGCTTTGATCTCCCTTCTTACCTTCTTGCTTGACTGTTGTTTGAATTGTAGAATGATGATGTATATTTTTCTTGCTACAGGTTTGTTAAGGATTTTAGATGAAGTTTCATTTTAGTTTTGCTTAGCTCGACTGGAAATGAAGAGGTGATATGAGGAAATAGTTTACAGAGTGATGTTTAAACAAGTTACAGGGTAAAATATCTTATACAAAGCAGTGTACACACTTGTACAATTATCAGAGATTTTTTAAAAAAAATGAAGGCTGAAAGGATTTTTTTATACAACTCGAATAGACTTTGGTTTGCTACTAATAAATGAAGGCAATAAATACTTGTACTTTGTTGTTCTCATGTTGTACATATCTTATATTTCCTTACACTTGCCTGGCTTCTTTTGCAAGCATGCTATATTTTACTTTGCAATTGATTCTCTTTGCTCTTAGGTCTGTATGCATGCATTCGAACCATTATTTCCATGCTTCCCTGTACATGCTTTTGTAATTTTTGACTATGCAGATTTATAAAGGCTGGAAATCTTCCTTAGATGATGTAGTGTAAATGTTATTGTAATATTGTTCAATTATAAAATGTAATAGATGTTGTTTTAATATGTTGTTTAAATTATTTGGTGTTTGTTTGAAATTTACAAAGTTATAAAATCTACTTACGAATATATTACACTTCCTAGTTTTTTTACATTTTAAAATGTAGTTAGAATGTTGTTTTATTGTTTGTGTTTAAATTTACAAAACTATGAATTTCACTTGTATATTTTTGTTTCACTCATACCATTGTTAAATTGTTATTTTTAACTTTTAACGTTATTTAAAATAAATTACACATTTAAATCAATTTGAAATGATTCATAAAAGAATTTATATTTTATTAATATTATATAAGTTCGTTTATCAAATTTTAAAATAGCTAAACAAGAAATTACTTCTTTATTATCAACTGCTTATTTTTAAAATATACAGTAAAGTAATATTTGACAAAACTGAATTTAAAACCATATATATATATTTCAAACTATAATTTTACAAGCTATACTTTAACAGAAAGAAATAAGAAGGAAAAAATCCTTTGTTAATAAATATAAATTTAAATCAAAGTTAGAAATAATTCAAAGCAATTTAAACGTCTATCTAAGTATTTAAACTATATATCTATTTATTAAATAGCTTTAAAAAGTATAGTTTAAAATAAATTATAATTTCCAAATCATCAGAATATATGTATATATATTAGAAATTTAAAACAAAATTTATCAATTAAATTTAAACAGAGTTTTTCCTATCTACGATATATACCGATATATATAAATAAATAGAGAATAATTTATTGGATTTTACAGATAAAAATCACCCATCGGATATTTATCAGAAGAAAAATATCGATTCAAATCTTATAATTCAATAATCAATTTAATATTTAATATAAATTATTAAATTGATATCACTCGAAATTCCGGGATGTCACATTCCTCCCCCCTTAAAAGAATTTCGTCCCCGAAATTTAAAACAAAGGTAATTTAATAATTTATTAAAAATTTTAATTTTAAAATATAAGCATATATCAATCAATGCTAACAACCATATCAACCAATCATCCAACAAACAAATCTATCTATCCAGAAAAAAATCTGGGTAGAATTTTCTCGAGTTTCCCCGATTACAAATATCGGGTTACTCGCTCTATAGAATCCAACCAGTCAATATCACTAAGCTACAGAGCTCCTACTCCTCTAGATCTACAGAACAAGATAGGATATCAGACTACAGACGAGTCAGACTCACAACCAAAACTTCCTGAACTGCTGGTTCCCCAAACCAGAGGTAGAATCTTACACGTACTCCCTCAGAGATATGTGAAACACAACGAATCCCACCTATCCAAGCTGGCAATTCACTCCAGAAGAACAACCACTAAACTTTTCCAGAACAGAGAGAAAAATCCAGAACACCTCGGAACTGATTTCCCAGACTTACCAAACTATACAGCTCCTTAAATCAGAGAAACTCATCCAGAATCAAATCTCCGACTCTGAAATCCAAATTACCAAATTCTTCGGACGATCCAAAGCTACTTTCATCACTACCAATCAGCTAAATCTCCGCTGATACCTTCCAGAACAGTCTGAATCCAAAAACAATCTAGTAGACGATCTTCTCCCTATCAACTAAAATCAAGAACACAAACCTACCATCATCCGTAGAAATCAACTTCTCCTTTCCCAGAAAAGAAAAACAATCGCACTCCCAACTGCTTCCGCTGCACAACTCTGATATGAGAGCAGATGAAAATATAGATGATGCACACAAGCACAAACTCCCACTGATACCAAATGTGACAGACCTCGGCTTTGCAACCATCAGTCAACAATCACAACTGGTAAGCCTCCCAACTATTCCAAAAATATGGTTCAATAGATCCATACAGAAAAAACTCAGAAGTTCCTCAAAACCCATCCTACTACTAAGTTAAACCATCGGTACCACTCCTGGAATACAGTCGATGCCAAACATATTTCCTAGAGGCTGGCAATCCTAACTTCCTGAAGACATTCAGAAAATTTCTGAAACACAAAGGAACACTCAAACTATCGCAAGTCACTTTTGCGATCCTATCCGGTTCAGATTCCAAAGAAACTATTCTTCCTTTACCAACCCGAACAGCATATCCAAACAAAATTTCTCCTTTAGTAACATCTTATCTGTCAGAAAACTGATAGTTCCTCCTCAAAACAGATATCCTGACCTGCTGAGCTTCCAGAAGAAGTGGATAAGTCTTTAACATCTACTCGAACTACTGACCGTAGAACCTCACATCTCCTGATCTATAGCAGAAAAAGATTCACATTGCTGCTTCCACACTCCACTCCCGGTCACTGCTTAACCAGAAAACTTCTTTATTCCAAAGGCTTCTCGAACTTCAAAGTCTTCCGCCAGCTTCACAAAGAGGTTGAGACAAACAGATGCCTCTCAAAAATTTGGACTCCAAACCAAGCACCATCAATTTACTCTTATTAAGGGGGTGAAAATGAGATAACATTCGAAAGTAACAACTTACCGACCTCAGTCTCACACTCCAACACAGATAAAGCTTCCATGCGGTAGACATCAACTGTCCACCCCATACCTCCTTAACTTGCTCCAAAGAAACATCTTCGGCACCATCTTTGTTTATTGCATCTCACCATACAACTACTCCTTTCTGAAGTTGCAAAGATACCATTACTCACTCCAACAGATCCAACTCCAAAGAATCTGCTTACCGAGCACAACTAACTTACACTTCCGAGAGTTACTCCGAATCCCTTAAAAAGATTGCCTTCGGAGATCAGAGAAATCCTTACTCCATACTGCCAAACTTACTCGAGAAAGACTTGAGCCTACAGTCTTGACATATACATCTCTAATCACAACAAATTCAACCATTGGTGATCGTGTTACACACACCACCTAATCTACCTTTATATCTTATATTGGATAACCTGAACGGGTAACCCAACAATATAGGTAGAAATAAATAAATATATATATATATCAAAATACAAATACGCTCTCTCAAGAAGAAATCACTTAAGAGCCTAGGTATTCGCTCAACCTAGTGCTCTGATACCAACTGTCACGACCCGACCTTCTACGCCCAGAAAGTCGTATCGTTTTAAAGAAAAGAAAGAGGTGAGAAAGTAGAAAAGAAGAAGAAACAACATCAAAATCTCAACAGCGGAATGAATAAAATATAATATATCACATAGATATTACATAATATCATATACATCAGAGTACACAGATAATACAACACATACTAGACAGTTATAAACACCTGTCTAGTTAATACAACTCACACATCACAGAGATACAACACAGCGGAAATACAGGATTACACTAACACAGCGGAACCAATATATATCTATACGCTGAAGCCTCCTGCTCCATTGCTCCTCCAGAATTCGTCAATGCTAACCTGAATCCCTTGACTACCCGTAAAAATTTGGGTACCCGAGAGTTTATGAAAAACAGAAATAAACTTCGGGTCAGACATGGGTCTGGTATGAGTAACAGGTTAAAGTTGTTTAACTTTGAAAATCATTTGAAACAAAGGTATCACGTAAGACTTCCCACACATAAACATGGAAAAGTTTTTACCTTACGCTAACCAAATCATTTTATAGGAAATCCAGTGATATTATAATAGTGTCTAGGGTTTTCAAGTAAATAGAAAATAGCTGAAATTGTTACATTCATTAAATTCCAGCATATATAGGTATACAATCAAATCCGATGGCACTTATTGGATTTTGGATTCCATACAATGGCAGGGCTACTGGGGTACCGCCCGTCACAGTACGTGGCCTAGATCACCGTACCGAGAACCCACCCTAAGTTCCCTGCAACACAAGACCGGAACCATCCCTTACTGGACAGTTCCAAGTAAGATTACCCCACAGTTGCTGCGCACACAACTGCCACTAAACCGAATATAAAGGGACCTCTAGACAGGGGTAAACCTTACTCCCCAGTGGGAGCTACCCACGGAGCCTTGCTGCACCTCCCCTGTTTTAGCCATTCCCGGTTGATGAGGCTTGAGGTTACGATTACCTTTAGAGAACACATCTCTTAGAATGCTCATCGCCCGCCTGACGATGTTCTGAAAGCATTCAATCCGTACAAGTTCGTTCCGGGTTCGAACGAAACCGAAGGCACTATCTCGTTGCACTCATTTTGGAATCACCCTCAGAGTCAATGACCATAGCCCTTGCATTCTGAATCACCATCTCGAACCTATAAGTACTATCTTCGTCAAACTCATTACGGAATCACCCACAGAGTTATACTGACGTATAGTTCTTATACCTCGAGTCTTCACTTGCTCCATTTGAATTTCACGACCTAACGTTATTTTGGATCGATGTGGTATTCGGGTCTCCAGACCTAGAATCCCGGTATACGGAAACCCGATCCCGGTCTCATCGAAATCCAAACCGTATCTTTTAAGGCCAAGTTGTTTTAAAGGTTAAAACAATTCAATTCAATTATCTATATCAACACAGATAGATAAATCACAATATCACAGATGGATGATACACATATCAGCATATATGAATAACTATATCATCATCACACTTCAAGTCAAACATCCATATCACAACAGATATTACTGATCTCATATCTGAGATTACAATCAATCAATGGGATATCAATATCAATCATCATACATAAGCAAGGATAATAAATCACACTATTGATAATTAATTTAAAATGGATTAAATCAATTACCTTATCCTTAATTAATTTAAAGTTAATTAAATTAATTACTTTCTCATTATTAAACTTGCTTAAATCATCACCTATTATTCCTTTTTAATTTATCATCCCGATTAATTACTTTAATTACATTTAAGTAATTATCCTCGAGTTATTTCTCGGATTATTTAAATCAAACATAGAAATTAATCTTTATATTACTTCATTTATTAATTAACCAAAATTAATCACATTACTTAATTAATTATATTAATAAATCCCTTCATTTATTAATTATTTCCAAATAAATCCATTTTAAAATTCAACATTAATTATAATAATTAATGATATCAAATTACATTTACTCTTTAAATTAATTACATCAAAGTAATTAATCTTTAATTAAACCAAAATATTAATCACCTTTGATTAATCACATCTAGTAATTAACTACCCTTAATTACTTCATTAAATAAATTAATTACTCCATAATTAATTATCTCTAATTAATCCCTTGATTAATTATACAAAGTAATTATACTCAAATTACTTTATTAATAAAACACCATCCCATTAATTACGTCCTGTAATTATTCATCAATTACTTCTCTAAGTAATTATATCTCCGAATCATCAAGTGATTAATCCAAATTTATTAAAATAAATTAATTAACCCAAATTAATCAAATTATTCAAGAAATCAAAATGAGTAATTAATTTCTTAATTACTTCCCATTAATTAATTACACTTAAACAATTACAATGTTGATTATTAAATTAATTAATCCAATTAACTATTTAAAAATCAATTACATTAATTAATTATAAAATAATCTAGTTAATGACCTTCATTAACATTTATTTAATTACTTATCTAAATTAATTAACTTACATTAATCATTATTAATTATAAGTTCAACTAACCATTCATTTATTTTTTTAAAGTCTAATCTATGATTCTTAATTACCTATTAATTTCTTAATTCATTATTTACTTTAATTAATATATTTAACTCAAAATTACAAATTTAATCAATACAAATTATCAATTATCTACTTTAATTACTTTCA
Source organism: Allium fistulosum (assembly GCA_030737815.1). Lineage (NCBI taxonomy): Eukaryota > Viridiplantae > Streptophyta > Magnoliopsida > Asparagales > Amaryllidaceae > Allium > Allium fistulosum. The sequence continues at coordinate 1,288,939,339 of CM060904.1, forward strand.
TGGTTAATGAATTTAAATCCTAAATCTTTATTACTTAAAGAAAACTCACTTTTCATTATTGATTAAATTTCACTTCAATATGTTTTGAAAACATATATTTCACTTTTCGTTTGAACTTTCATTTTAAATTTCAAGTTTAAAATGACACTAATTGAACTTTAAATCAATTTGTAAACTAACTTTTAGAAACTTTTAAATTACAAATTAAAGCAATACTTTGTTATAAAGGAATCAAATTCCACTTAAGTTCAAATATTTAAACTTATTTAAAGTATTTAAACTTATAAACTTTCTCTTCCATTCAAAATCTGGAAATTTAATTTAACTTTAGACTCAGATTATTTTGATTTTAAACCTTGTTCAAAATCTTAATTCAAACTTAAAAATCCTGTCCAAAAATTTAAAACAGACAGGTTCTCTTTACTTTAAACCTGAAACAACACTTGACCCGAGTTCATCCAAAGTACTTCGAGTAAACATCACGAGGCCTCGAGCAAAACAGGGATTTACTCGAGTAAATCTCGAGTACACTTCTCTGTCGTCACAAAGAATAAAAAAACAGCCACCAGAACATCCCACCGTGCACGTGCACGCCTCCGCTCGCCACCTCCTATCGACCACGACCATCCCCTCATATCGGCGACCACCTCTACGTCCTATCCCAACCCTAGTTCGACACCCCAAACTCGAGATCGAGATCGAGTTTCTCAAATCAAAGCCTGGAACCAAAACAACATCCCACTTCAAAACCTGGCAGTTCGCCTTCCTCCGACTTCCGACCACCAGAGGACCACCACCACTGGCCACAGCCTCGTCTATCTCCCCTCTACCAAACCTCAAACGCAGGCGACACTCGATCCAACCATGAGTTCGAACGAGACGAAAAACAAAAGCCACGCAAAACTAGGTTTAGGCAAAAGAAATCAACGCCACCTCCGCCACCGTTGATTATTCACCACCGCACCATTTTTCCGAGCTCCACCCATCACTCCTCCATCTCCAGGAGGAAACTCGACTCCTCCGGTCGCCGAGATCATCCACGGCAACCCAAAATGCTTAAAACAGTCAAACCAAAACTGCTCTTAACCCCTTACTTTAAAAATTATAAATCTTGTTTTAAAAATCATGGTTTAGTATGTAGATTCGATTTATACTCCTGAATTCCTAAAACAAGAAGTTTGTTTTTAAACTTATTTAAAGTTGAACTTTGGTTTCTTGGTTTCCAGAGTCGATTTCAAGTTGATTTAATATAAATAAATTTTAAACACCTAGATTATAGTCAAACAAACTATTTTTGTTTACATATTACATTCAAACAATTATTATTTCAAGAGATAAAGGTTTATTCTCCTATCTACTTAAAAATATACAACAGATAACAGAGTATCATAGGAAACAAATACACACAGATTTTGCACAAACATACATATACAAAATATATATCATCACAGAGAAAGCATGCTCCATAATAACTTAGATTAACTTTTTAAATAAAATGTTACTCACCAGTTCTAGAATGAAGACAGAGCACATTTCTTTGAAAACACTGGAAAATATATGCTTTGATCTCCCTTCTTACCTTCTTGCTTGACTGTTGTTTGAATTGTAGAATGATGATGTATATTTTTCTTGCTACAGGTTTGTTAAGGATTTTAGATGAAGTTTCATTTTAGTTTTGCTTAGCTCGACTGGAAATGAAGAGGTGATATGAGGAAATAGTTTACAGAGTGATGTTTAAACAAGTTACAGGGTAAAATATCTTATACAAAGCAGTGTACACACTTGTACAATTATCAGAGATTTTTTAAAAAAAATGAAGGCTGAAAGGATTTTTTTATACAACTCGAATAGACTTTGGTTTGCTACTAATAAATGAAGGCAATAAATACTTGTACTTTGTTGTTCTCATGTTGTACATATCTTATATTTCCTTACACTTGCCTGGCTTCTTTTGCAAGCATGCTATATTTTACTTTGCAATTGATTCTCTTTGCTCTTAGGTCTGTATGCATGCATTCGAACCATTATTTCCATGCTTCCCTGTACATGCTTTTGTAATTTTTGACTATGCAGATTTATAAAGGCTGGAAATCTTCCTTAGATGATGTAGTGTAAATGTTATTGTAATATTGTTCAATTATAAAATGTAATAGATGTTGTTTTAATATGTTGTTTAAATTATTTGGTGTTTGTTTGAAATTTACAAAGTTATAAAATCTACTTACGAATATATTACACTTCCTAGTTTTTTTACATTTTAAAATGTAGTTAGAATGTTGTTTTATTGTTTGTGTTTAAATTTACAAAACTATGAATTTCACTTGTATATTTTTGTTTCACTCATACCATTGTTAAATTGTTATTTTTAACTTTTAACGTTATTTAAAATAAATTACACATTTAAATCAATTTGAAATGATTCATAAAAGAATTTATATTTTATTAATATTATATAAGTTCGTTTATCAAATTTTAAAATAGCTAAACAAGAAATTACTTCTTTATTATCAACTGCTTATTTTTAAAATATACAGTAAAGTAATATTTGACAAAACTGAATTTAAAACCATATATATATATTTCAAACTATAATTTTACAAGCTATACTTTAACAGAAAGAAATAAGAAGGAAAAAATCCTTTGTTAATAAATATAAATTTAAATCAAAGTTAGAAATAATTCAAAGCAATTTAAACGTCTATCTAAGTATTTAAACTATATATCTATTTATTAAATAGCTTTAAAAAGTATAGTTTAAAATAAATTATAATTTCCAAATCATCAGAATATATGTATATATATTAGAAATTTAAAACAAAATTTATCAATTAAATTTAAACAGAGTTTTTCCTATCTACGATATATACCGATATATATAAATAAATAGAGAATAATTTATTGGATTTTACAGATAAAAATCACCCATCGGATATTTATCAGAAGAAAAATATCGATTCAAATCTTATAATTCAATAATCAATTTAATATTTAATATAAATTATTAAATTGATATCACTCGAAATTCCGGGATGTCACACTCCCACACGATAGATCCAAACCCGAAGCACTCTCCCAAACAACACCAAGCGGACCCAAGCCCAACAACTCCACATTGCCACAACCAATTTCGCCTCGCCCATTTCAAATCTGCCACTGCCTGCACATGCCGATGCCTCTACATCGCCACATAGCAACCATGACCCTAGCACCATCGTCCCAAGTCCTACCTCCTTCCCTCAGCCATGCCACAGTCCCCATTCCTTAACCCGAGACCGTACCCGAAGCTATGGGTGGCAGACACGAAGCACAGCCCGAAGTGCCTACAGCCTCAACCCAAACATTGCCTCACTTCCACTAACCGTGTTTTCCACTCCCTGACACGAAGCAGACCTATGCTTGCCTCCAAGCAGCCGCAACACCCACCCTAAGCACCCACCACCTACATCGACTCCCTAACCACCACACCCAAGCCTGTCTCTCTCTCCTTGCCTCACTTGTTTGTCTTTGCTTTCCTATGTGTATATATGCTGTGAATAATATCAAGACAGCAAGGTATATGTATATCTATTGATATACATTGTTTCACTCGAATATATACTGCCGCATACACGTATTATATATATATATATATATATATATATATATTTGGCTACGAAACTTATATCCTTGCTCATTTTAAATCTAAGTATTTGGGTCATATATGATATATATCATACATATTGCACGTTTCGTATGTTGCCAGTATAGAGGTTGCACATATATATAATAGGTGATGGTATTCAATGCATCAATGTGCCGTGTATATATATATTTGGCAGAAATATATATATATTTTGCTTGGGTATATATATGTTGCAACTTTTTGATATGTGTGCTTTGTGCTTGTTTTGAGTTCTGTCCAAAATATATATATATATATATATATATATATATATATATATGACAGCTCATTATATAGGTTGATGTTGTATATGTACTTGTTGACAGAGGTATATATATTTTTTGATATATATGTGTGTTGATAGAAGTAATCGCTAGTATATATATGTGTTGCCTATATCTATTGATGACTAAAGTTATATGGCATGTATATATATTTTGTCCATTTCAATCCAGGCTTACATTTGTTATGTATATTGCAACGTATGTTTTGTCGACAGAAAACTATATGTTGCATATATATATATATATATTGTTCCTTCAATAAAAAAACAAATGTATATATATATATCACATATGTATATATATTTGTTTTCATCAAATTCTCGAGCTAAATTTGCTTTTGTGTTTGTCACGGCTATTTGACTTGTCGTGCCTGATTCATGCCCGTGTCCATTGCATTGTTCTTCATCATTGTGTTTTCAACAGCCACGAAAGGTGAGCAATCACTCACGATTAACATTCTTATATATAGTAATTTAATTCACATGAAATGGCGATTGAAATATGATGTTAAATTTGAATTGTTAAGTTATTTAATTGTTAAATATGAAATTTAATTTAACAAATAATATACATATTATGTTAAGTATTTAATTAAATTTATCTTAATATTTAAAAATAGATTTTGTAATAATTTTAAGTAAATGGAAGTTGGAAAGATAAATTAGATAAGAACTGATTTGTAATTTAATTTGTTAAGAATTGAATTTAAATAAGAATCGATTTATATTTAATTTTGTTTAGAATTGAATTTAAATGAGGTTTGATTTGAATTTATTGATTTGAGATTTTGAAAGGTATGATTTTATAACTGATCTGATAAAAATCGATTAAATGAATATTTTCGACTTTAAATAAAATTGAAATTTGAATATTTAATATGAAATTTTAAATTGTAATATGAAATTTTATTTAAACGTCAATAAATATGATTAAGTGAATATTTTGAAATTTTAAATAAGATTAATGTTGAATTTTGAATATAAATGAAATTTATCAAATTGAGTTATTGTAAATTGTTGAATATTGAACTATATTGAATTGGAAGTGGTTTAAATTTATAATTCAGACCTGGATTTGAAATTTATATAAATTTAAAACGGTTTTAATGAAAATTCAAAATTTTCGAACTGAGATTGATTTAAATTGAAATTTTGGAACTAAAGTTGTTTTGAATTGACTTGTGAAATTAGAAGAAACAATTCTAATTTGAAACTATTTTCGATATAAACTCTTTTTAATATATAAACTACTTTAATCTATAACCTATTTTAAATTATATAAACTATTCTTAAATTTATAACTATTTCAAAATATATATAAACTATTTTTAATATTTAAACTGTTTAAGTTAGAACTGTTATGATTTAGATCTAATGGATTTAAATGCGAATACTTTGATATGATGGTTTAACCTATTTTGTGGTTATGATTTTGGAAGTGAATTATAAATTAAAGTGATATATAAATTAAAGTGATATGATTTCGAAAGTGTATCTGATTTCGAAAAAGATTTGATTTTTGAAACGAATATGATATTTTGATATGAAATATGAACTGTTTGAAATATAAAATGACCACGGTGTGAAATAAGCATTTGGTTGTTAAAGAGATCGGGATCGGATATTGCCATACTCTCTGTCAATACCGAAAACCACTTTAAAAACTGTGTACATGGTGGAGATTCCAGAACGAAGTAGGATGGTTTGGCGACGTTTATATGAGGTATTAACGCAGCCCGGACTCCCACGAGTTAGCTTGATGTGACTAAAACGGAGCCACGTTGGGCCAACTGAGGTCGCACCTCCAATCAGGCACATTTCTTCGATACCATTCTATTACTTTGTGATTTGATTGGGTGCACCTTTGATTATGGGAGTGTGTCTCGAGGTGGGCGATAGTAGCTGTTATGTGTTACCACCGGTCCGGATCCGCAAAACGGCAGAATCCTACCCTAGGCATTGCCTCTTGTGCCTTGTCACTTGCCTTATCGTGCCTTCTACGAGTTTGTTTTATACCGTATCTATGGAGTTCTCCTTGAGTAAACCATCGGTTTGGTGGAGCTTACAGTATCTTTATAGACTACGGGAATATATAAAATGTGTTAAGAGGGATATGGGTAACGTCTTAATGCTATTTTAATAGTTTAATTTACTATAGACATCATCTATGTGGCGTATTGTACTATGTATGTGGACAGTTTAACGGATCCTTAAAGGATGGGAATCCCAAACATCCTTTGAGTTACTTTATATTTCATTTTACATTTCACTTGAGTTGATTTACTAGTACAAGAATGTTAATCCTGACTCGAGTGTTTTGTGTTTTGCTTTATGCTCGGGTTAGACTGAGTGTCACAACATTTGTGACTCACCTTTCGAGTTTGGAGCTTTGCTTAAAGATCTACCTTTGTCTATTCAGCTTTCCAGTTACTTCAGTTTATTCTAGTTGTTTTGTTCAGACTCGTCATTGGCATTTGTATTAGCAACTTCTGTGTATTCGAGATATCTGTTGTATTTGTTTTTAACTCTAGTGTTTATATAGTAGCTTCATGAACTACTATCTATATATTTCGTTGCTTATTGTTGTATTACTCTGTGTCTGTGATTTAGTGATTTATTAAATTACCGTATATGCTAAGTGTTTCCAAATATAAATTAACAATCTGTTGTTTTGAGAAATTCAAGTTTGACATGAATGGATGATTATCGATTTGAACGGTTCGAAATAGCGGGCCGTTACAATGCTGATGTAAATCAAAACCTTTGAAAAAAAGAGTATCTCATAAGACCACGCCTACACATAAATACGGACGAGTTTTTACCTTATGATAAGCCAAACACTTTTATGATCAAAATAATTTGATATTGTCTTTAATGACATTCTTTTAAAACACCTTTCAAATAAACTTATTCAAATAAGGTATCAATACCCGGACTAAGTCTATGGGAATATATCCGGACTGGGTCAAACGGAATATACCAGACGGAATATGTGATACCAAAAGGGGTAGCTGAAATGTTTGCAAGTCATTACAGCTATTTTGGGACTACAATCAAAAACCTTAAAACTCGTATTGGAATTGGATTTTCCAACATGATAGGGAATTAGTGGGCTTTTCCTTCGATCCACTCATAGCAAACATAGTTCCCACGGTGCCTTAATCGCTTTTCTCAATCAAGTCACTTGGAACTGCAATTGCTACACTACCAATATCTGGTAGCCTTATCACTTTTCGCAAGCTAGCTACTATATTCAAATAAATGGGACAATAAATGCCTTGAGGATCCAGATTCCACTGGACTACTCCATACTCATACAATCGATAGCCTGAAATATATGTCCTGTAGACCACATAATTACCCGTATCATCTACGAGATGTGAGGCTCGTGTGGATACGCACAATTTTAACAAAGCCACGCTTTGCTATTCACAAAGCCGTGCTTTATTCTTCCATAAAGCACATTCCACTTAGAATGCCACATTGCCATTCCTTAATCACACAACTGATTCTACCAACGTATAACTCCTAAGCTCGTACATCCCAGGAAAGGGTGTTAAGCAAAGAGAAGTTGCCTTCTTCGCCACCAAGCAGATAATACGTTGATAGAGATCAATTAATATGATCAGAAATGCACTGTCAGACATTTGTCCATACAAGTTCGTTCTGGGATTGAACGAAACCAAAAGCACTCCTCCTACTACCATTAGTAGCGAGTAGTCCTTGCAATCCGTAGATTTCAAAACAAGATAGGACCACTGCTATAATAAATGTCTCTATATTGGGAGCAACCTAAAGAATATCAACAAGCAGTCTTTTCGCTATGAAGATCTTCGGTCTTCAATAATCATCATCTTCAACATGTCTTCACTACCAAACGTATACATTGGTTCAAAGTGGTTTGCGGATAGGAGCTACCCAAATCCGACCCCGGTTCCTCCGAGCCAATCATCGATAAAAAGGCATTTAGGTATATAGGTGATTATCACACATCATTCAATTTATCAACCTTTTTATTTAAATCCAATTTCTCTTAGAGATATATTCATTGAATCATTCCCTTAGCTTTCTCAGAGTATATGAAATCATTAAGCCTCATTTATCAAATCATTTGGTTAATTTTAAAACCTTTTTAATCTTGGAATGATTCCAATTTGATTCGAAATTCAAAACTTTGATCGAGTTAAAACTATGTTATCTAGAATGTTAATCCAAAACCAGTAAATATTAAATGAGCAGAATCTATAGAATCATTAATTCTACTCAATATCAATTCTTGTATTCAACAAGTACTATGGGTGGAATAACGGCGAAATCGCCTTTTAAATTCCACGAATAGTACGAGTTCCTTCTTCGGGCTTTAACACCGAGTACAAGAAGATTATCTTCATAAAATCCAAGTTATTTATATTCGGAAAATCATATCCTTTATACTTTGGAAAATTTTGATCCGAGTAAATCAAATTTACCATCCCATCTATCGGGCCAGTCTGGATAGCCAGCGAGAGCAGGAAACTGATTTTCCAAACTCAAGCCTAGACATTATCTCTCTGTCACCCATAAGGCAGTCAAATTATTTGATCGACTCTAAATCATTTGACATACTCTACTAACTTTTAGTTATTTAACCACTTCATAAATCCTTCAAATCACCTTTAAAATATTTGTTAACCATTTAAAACATTTACAAAAGATTTGGAATAGAATGGTTGCATTTAAAACTATATTTCAAAGTTTCAGAATAATGCTATGGAAAAGTGCTGCGGAAAGTGATTTTTAAACTATAGTGATCAAAACAACTTTTTTTTCATTTGGGAATTCATTTTTATAACTAAATCCACTTTTAAAACATTTTAAAGGATTTTTAGAATTTATTTCATATTTTTAAACAATTTTAATATATCAATTTTAAAGAAATCCCGTTATAGGTTCCGAACTGCAAAAACCGTGATTTTTCCAAAAATTTGTTTTACCCATATTTCAAAGTCTACTTATCGAAATATCGATTTTCTTTCTTCGTTGGAAAACTATGGATATAATAGTTCAGAAAATTATTATCTCAAAGAATTCCGAGCTAAATTCCAATCTCTACACTTGTTTAAATTTTACGGCGCGGAATCGCGAACTGATGTTACGCGACGCGCCTCTTTTTAACTAAATTTCCAATTACCTTTCAAACTTCACCGAAGCACTTTCATTTGTTTTAAAACATTTCAAACTCATTTAAACCAATATTTTTTCATATTAAATCTCTTTTTTACTTCTAAATCATTTTATAATATTATATTATTATAATATTCATTTTTAACCTTTTATATTTCCAAAACCATTAAGAGGCTAAATAACTTCATATACACATCCATATAGATTTTATTTTTCATTAATTAATCATGGATAATTACTTAACCACTTTTATTATGATTTCTCATAATTTCACAACCAAGTTATCACCATATCAACATCCATATAATCAACCATATAATCATTCAAGTTATCAAACAAGCATTTAAATTTATAATTTAAACATTCATATAATTATTTTCTAAATGTAAGTAAATTGAGTACTCACCTTTAACCAAATCGATTAACTTCCTACCAACATTCTTACTAACAACACTTCAGTTAAACTTCAGCTAATCAACTTCTACTTCCTTACTTTTGCTTTATGCTATCGACCTCTTCTTCCAAACTCCCGAAAATCCGACAGAGCATCCGCAGAACCTTGAATTTTCTCCTAGCTCCTTGGAATGAAATCGGCGGCACTTCCTACTCTTTCTCTTGCTCCGGAGTTCCCGAACTTGCTCCTTTCTTTACTTTGGGGCTCGGCCTAGGCTAGGTGGGCTCGGCCTTGGCTTTTGGGTGGTGGTGTGCTTGGCCAAAGGGTGATGGAGGGAGGCCGTGAGCTAGGAGGGGAAAAAGGAGGAGATTGCATTAGTTTTGAGATGGAATACTTTATTTTTTTCCTTTACTCATTTTTTTCTAATATTTTTTTATTATTTTCCTAAGGCGTGGAATCCATTAGAGAAGCTTTTAGAAAGCTTGAGAAAGGAAGAAGATGTAGAAATGTGTGAAAGAAAGAGGAAAAATATGGTGCTATTTATAGTTGAAGTTTACAACCAAAATTACCTTACTACCCTTAAACCAAAAGACCAAAAAACCCTCCATATCAAATCAAATTTTGTCTCCTTTAAGTATACTAAAACACTCTTTCCAATGCATGATTAAATATGTATTTAATGTAGATTTTATATGAAAAGAAAATGTATAAATGTGATGTGAAGTTTATGTAATAATTATGTTTAATGTAAAAATGGATGTGACATTCATTAATGGTGATTAGATGTTTAAGTAAATATAATGTTAAATTTAAATCTTTTATTAGTCAAATCAAATCTTACTTGGTTACACATCAAATCAAAGGATTTTCTAACTTTATTTTATAAAAGTAAACCATTTTTGTCTTTTTGTGCTTACTTTTTCTTAATTGTTTTCTAGAAGTTTCTAACCTTGTTTAGTAAAAGTAAAATAGATTAGTTAATTGCTAATACTTATTATATTTTAATGTGTGTACATGTATGTGTACATAAAGGTGTAATAACGTTGTGACAACTTTCAGGTGTCGAAAGGTCGAAATTTCGAAAAACGTTCTTCGATCACATTTTCTGTTTTTCTATGAACTATTTAATTTGGTAAACAAATTTTGAAAAAAATTTCACCATTATTATTAATTAATTAAAATGAGTTTATTTTCATTATAAAACTTATATATTGAATATTTAAAATTAATTAAATATTCACTAAACAAAGCAGTGAAATTTCGGGTCGTTATAGGCCCACTCATCCCCAATTCCTAACCTCAGCCCTAATTCACCCAATCATGTTATAGGAGAGAAAAATCAATAGGAGAAAAAAAATACATGCAACATAGGGTCAAAGGTGCATGATGGGAGCAAGATTGGGTTTGCAAAGGAGGTTGATAGGCAGATGGCACGCACGTGTTGAAGGTGGAGGTGTGCGCTTGAGGTGTATGTCAGGACGCAATGGTGGAAATTGGGTTGTGCATGGTTTTGGGGTGAAAGAACATGTGGTGCAAGAAGGCTGGCGGCATTATACGCGATGGAGGGGATTTTGATGATGAAGGACAACCAAGGAATTATGTTTTGGGTTTGAAAATAGCAAATGTATCGACCCGCAAATTTATCAATTTGATCAATTATATTTATTTTAAGATATTCGAATATAATTTTTTTAAAACATAGATTATGATGTTTTGAACAAGAATAATGGTAATCTTATTTTGAATAAGTATTTACATAAATATAATTTTTTAAGGAATATCGAAAAAATAGTCGAAAATTGTTTTATCAATAAACAGCTCTATAATTATCAAAAGTCATGCACGGACTAGATACATGCACTTATTTATCCATTTAAACATTAATATGAAATAAAATTATTTATTTTATTATTAGGAAATAAAATGTATTTATGACATCATCAATAATAGCATCATATTTAATAATTGGTTTATGACTTTAAATTGAGATTTAATGATTTAATAATTATTTAATTATTCAAATTATTGTTTGAAATGATTATAATTTATTTTAAATTAGTGATGAAGTAATAATAAATCATTTATAATAGTTTTATAAAGATATATTTGACCTGAAGTCATAAGGAAAATTGATATCGCTTTATTGATATAATAGCATTTTTTGTAAACAATTGTTTAATATTAATTTATATGTTTTTATAAATCAAATGTGGTTATTTTAATTAGTTAAAAATGATAAGAAACTAGTTTTCAAATTTTATTTACATTTATAGGTAGTTTAATTAATAAGTGAAAATGTAACTTGGAATCGGTTTTCAGATTTTCAACGGTTTAGCGAACGGAAGTTGTTCAAAGTTGTTGCAACCTTATTTATATGTCTTGTGCATATACATAACACATACATACACACCCTAACACATAATCACACATATAACACATATATACATTTATATATGCATATATGGTAAAAATATCTAAGATATTTTAGAAAACTTCATCCTTAAGATATACAAAGTAAATGCACAAGCAATGAAGTGAAGTGAAATGATGGAGGCACATAGGGAGGGGGATCAACGTGTGGAATGATTGGAAAGGAGGAGTGTGGGATGAGGGTAGAAAAAGAAATGCACATTTAGATATTTTTCACACATTTTTGCCTATAAATACAAGGCCTTTGCTCTCTCATTTCATTCATCCATTCACTTCTTCTTCCTCCTTCTTAAATTAGTGGGAAGCAAGTGAGAATCTAATATTTGGCCAAAATATGATTTGATAGAATTCAAAGAAGATAGAGATCATTCGACAATGAATGAAAGCTGCACACGATAGGTAGAAGAGATATGTTAATAAGATATGACATGATCTTGAAATCTCTATTGGCAATATTGTGTTTGTCAAAATTTCTTAGTTTAAGAATGCAGTTCAATTTGGTAAAAAGGGAAGTTGGAACCCAGATTTGTAGGACTTCTTTCGATACTTGAGAGGATTGGGAACCTTGCATATTGACTCAATTTATCTTAGAAGTTGGCGAGTGTGCAAGTGTATTCCATATTTCATATCTTCGGATGTTTGTGAACAACTAAGGCACAATTGTTGCATCGGACCAACTAGATGATATTGAGATAAACATAAAACATCAAGGCCTATGGGATCGATTCATATAGTCGAGCAGAGTATGAATCAGACTAGGAGGAAGCAATAAAGCTAGTAAATGTTCAATGAAGTTAAAGCAAAGGCGATAACACCCAGGAGACCATGGAGAGCAATGTGACTGCTTATTTGGAGCTCTTGGTGAGATTCCATTTATCACTTTACTTTCACATTTAGTAGCTTACATTGGTTGTTAGTGTAGTTTGTTTGCTATGCTTGTTTGATTGCTATGCATGTTTGTTTGATGTTATGAATGCTTAATATTGATTGCTTTGGTTATGTTTGGTTGACTTTTGTGATTTTCAGGGGTGAAATTCCTATAGAGGGAAGAATGTTACGACCCATATTTCTTACATTTTTACATACCAACAGATCACAAAATTATTATATCATAACCAAATGACAATGGAGTGGACTAATTTTTTTTGTAGTATAATGTTTTCATATTTTTGACCCTTAGGATTAATTGTGAACATTTTTGACCCTAAAATCTTTTAATGGCTATATCTTTTGATAGAAGCCAAATTAGGGTCAGAAACTATTCCAAATGATAGATATGATGGTTTCTCTTTATGTAGAGTGGTCATAGTAGTAAATTGGAAAAGCAGTTCAAGAGATGTCATAATTTTAAGTTTGATAGTTTTTTGGCAGATTAATGATAATTAGCCTAAGCCCATAATTAGGTCCACCAACCTGTTTCATGAATTTTGCCAACTGCAACACTTGGGACAACCACTAATCACTATTCTTCTTCCTAAAACCATATCTAATCCCCCATTAAACATATCTCCACTCAAAACCATCTTAAACCATACCAAATTAAATTAAATCAAGCGACTAAGGGATTAGAAAGAGGATTAGCATAAGACTTTCAAATTAGCATTGTTGCATTAGGGAATTCAAATTTACTACCGTTCATTTAGGATCTTTCCTGATACGGTTCATTTTCATCGGTTCTACATCGATAAATGAGTGATCTATCATCTAACAACCTATATTCTATGTTACTATATATTTTAACATGTTTTTGATCCACATTGAGGCATAAAATATGATTTTGGAACTGTTTTTGATTTAAAACGAATAATGGATGAATTTAAATGACTTTAAAATGGTTTTAACAAGTATTTTCAAATCATCGTTGATCTTATGAATGCTAGAATAGGATATGGATGTTATATTGATTGTTATGATATGATGCTTATTTTTCTTGTTTATATCTATGACTACATGTCTAAACTAGATGAAATTCTTATCAAAGTGAAACTGAGGTTTGGATTGTTCGTAGGTGATGATCTTTATGCAAGTGAAGTAGCTATGTGGTTGTTCTCCGATTCGATTGCATATATGATGGAAGTACTACAGCAATAGAAAATCTTTGATAGATCGACTGTAGAATGTTAGAGTAGTATTTATTCAAAGGAGATTGCACGTTGTTCAAAGAGGTGAAACAGAATGGATCATCATGGATTTGGTCATAAATTAAAAAAATTGACTAAGTTATGTGGATACGTGTCGATTGATATCGATCAGTACCAAATCAAGTAATTAATGAAGGGGATTGATATTGTGAGCGAGGTGGCTAATTTGGTTGGCTACTTTGAAATATATGGCATAAAACATAAGGAAGGCTATGGGCATGATTGATCATCCTAGGAGTGAAGGCACAAGACTTTAGAAACTTCAAAATGCGGCTAAATATAGAATAAACTTGATCAATATCGATGGAATTTAATCGGTACCGACTTGAATATTTTTTAGAAATGAACGGGGCAGGCTTCGAGGAGGCTATAGGTCGATCGAAAATGCTTTCGAGCATGTATGGAGCTTAGGCCTTGATCGTCACCTATTGAGTTTAATGTCCAGAAACATAGGTAAGACACGTGGTCTATTTGAGAGAAATCAAGAGTAATCTTCGGGCATGACTTAGGGAAGTTTCAGACTTAAGTGGAGTAACCAATGCGTTGATGGAACTTCGATGACTTCACGCTTTTAATGATGTGGATTAGGTACTTTAAGTGGGAAGTCATAGTAACATATACTGATTTTCCAAGCAGGTAAGTTCACAGTGGTGCTGAATTGTAGAGTAGATTAGATGAGTTCTATTATCGGAATGTGTGCCAACGGATCGTTAGATACTTGGAGATTGTGACGTGCACTTGTAATGTAGGGGTATGTAGGATACTCACCTTTGTATCCTATACCTTAGTGATGGTCCAATCCACCTTGGTGGTGGTGGAGATTCGAGCATTGATGTGATCGTGATGTAGAGTAGTCACTGACCTTGGTAATGTTCATATAAGTCATCATATGTCCAACGACACTTGAGTGCTATGCAAGATTGTATGATAGTTGCGATGTTTGCTATGGATGTTATGTAGATTTTATTGAATATATAACCCAACAACCTAGATTTTACTTAGTGTTGTTGTACACCTATGTGATAGAAGTCTGGCATAGATTATGTTGTGTGCTAACTTGTTAGATGCGTTGGTAAGTAAGGTATGATTCTTCATATTGCATGTTCCAATTTATGATATATTGGTTTTTATATCTACTTTAAGATTATAGACCGCTCATACTAGATTTTTGTCTGACTTATGGTTATTTGCATTGTTTCTTCTTATGTCGAGCACCCTTAATTGAGTTGATTGAGCGACATGTACGAGATAGCACATGAAGTTGAGTAGAGGACGTGTAGGAGGATGAAGCTTTATATCTATATTTTGAGCCACTATCGCTTATATTCGGTTGTATGGTGCTGTGAAGCTATGTTAGCGCTTGTTATGTTTAGAGACAATTATCTTCAAAGCTTATTTCATTCATACGTATAAACTATATTATACTTTGTATAATCTGATGAACCTACTACAGTCTGATATGTTGTTTATTTCTTGTTCATTTGATTATGCTACTGTCTCTCTAGTTTTACATCTATTTGTTACTATATTTTTTGCACCATGAGATGATCTACAGGTTCTTATGTGATTGATACTACAGTTTACCTTCGACCGGGTTACAATATAGCGCACTTATGTTATCCGGTACTAGTATACTGGGTATGGAGATGGAGGGAGGTCATCACAATACTTTAGTCTGGATCTTATTGGTTATAATTGCAACTTAAGACTTGGTGTTGGAGCAATCAGATATGGAAACCGCTTTCTTACATGGAGACTTGGATGAAGAAATCCACATGAAGCAACCAGAAGGGTTTTTTTAATAAAGGGGAGTGAAATTTTGTGTGCAATTTAAGGAAGTCGCTATATTTTCGAAGCAGCCGCCTAGGCGATAGTACAAGAGATTTGATCATTTTATGCTTGATACTGGTTTTGAAAGAAGCATCATGAATGCTTCTGTGTATTTCAATCACATGGAAATGGTTATTGGGTGTACATACTCTCATATGTGGATAATGTGCTCATAGTTTCAAAAGATAAGGAAGAAATCAACAACTAGAAATACCGCTTAAAATTGGAATTTGATACGAAGGATTCTGATGAAGCAATGAAAACCTAAGGCGTGGAAATTATTAAGGATCGACTGTGATCTTCATTGAAACTAATGCAAAAGACATATATTAGGAAGGCGATTTCTCTATTCAGCATGGACAAGAAAAAGGTAGCTAGTACAAAAATACCTTTGCATATGAAGCTTTCGTCAAAGGAATCACCAATTTTAAAAGAGGATAAGACCTACATGGAAAAGGTACTGATAGTGTATGGTGTTGGTGTGTAGAAACCCGCAGTTCCGTACCCTTTGAGCTGGTAATAATTCACTCTTATTCAACCCAAGTTGTACGAAAGAGCGAATAACTAGGGTAAATAAGAAGAAAGAGATAGAAGAAAATAGAACAACACAGAATCTCACAAACGCAGCGGAACAAATATAATGTATAATAATATATTTTTATACAAAAGAATCTGTAACTGTTTATTACTTACAATCATCAGAGTACAACAAACAATACATCAATCTGGACAGTTATAATAACTTGTCCTCATACAGCGGAAATATAAATCAAGTACGAGAATACATCTCCGTCATCCGGCTCGTCTCCTGAGCTCCATAGCATCCTATCCTGAATCTGTATTACTCGGTCTAACCCGAGTATTACAATAAAATAACACCCGAGTCAGTTTGGAAAACCAGCATGTGAAAACACACTCAATTTGAATTATTAGAGTTATCAAAATCCTTTGAAAAACAAAGGTATCTCGTAAGACCGCGTCACACATAAACACGACAGGATTTTCCCTTATGATAACCAAAACATTTTATATAAAATCCAGTGATATTATAATAGTGTCTAAATACAAATACTTATTCAAATAGCCGAAATTGTTACATTAATTAAATTCCAGCATACTAGGATCTACAAGCAAAATCGTAAAGGCTCGTATTAGAGAATGGATCCCATACAATGGCTGGGCTACTGAGGTACCGCCCATCACAGTACACCTCTAGAATAATGTACCGAGGACCTCGCTGGGATCCCTTGCTACACAAGACCGGCCTACCCCTAACCCGGATAGAACCGAATATGTTATCACCCCGGGTGTTCCACCCCTTAAAAATCGAGCACTCCCTTTTTCATGCACAACCATATCCATAATTTATATATATTTCTGAGGGTATCTAGAAAAGTGATAACATACCTTAATTGGATGCGACCCACTTAGCCTTGCCGCATCTCCCCTGCTTTAGTCATTCCCAGTTGATGAGGCTTGAGGCTAACGTTACCATTCAAGAACAATCCCACTTAGAATGCTCACCGTCCTCAAATGATGATTTTCTGATAGCATTCGTCCATACAAGTTGTCCTGGGTCTGGACAAACCGAATCACTGTCTTCACTCACTTCACGATATCCATTCGTAATGTTCAAATCGGATCGAAGTGGTTTTCGGATAATTAAATCCGACCCAGTCTCTTCGAAACGATCAACGAATTTGGCCAAAATTGATAGTCGGTTATTTAACTATCAATAAAACACCCATAAGCAGACATCAGGCCTTATTATATTTTTCCAAAAATTTATTTCAAAATATCTTTATAAGATATATATTCAAATCCCTTCCAAAATTTCCAACATTTGAAACGATTTCAAATCCTTATATTTTCAACGGAATATTCCCAAACCTTTGCAATACTTAGAATAGTTTTCCAACTCCATTTTTATGTTCAACACTTAGGAAGTATTCCATTTATTTCCTATTTTCTCAAAATCATTTACAAATATATTTGTAAATTCTTTAACTCGTTTAGAACGAATTCTATAAGTTCTGGTTTCCTTAATTAATTTCATTTAATACTTTCCAACTCAAACACTTGTCTAAAATTTCAAATATCCATTTCTAACTTCTCATATGAATTCTAATTCATTTTTCGAAGTTCACTTTATTTAACTATTTTGGAAATTCTCCTACTTCTTCCCAAATTCCATTTTTGAGAATTTCTCCTATAAATCCTATCTACTGAATAAACCCCATTTCCAGATTCTCGAGAAGATTTATAATTAAATTTCAATCATTACAAAACTCTCTCTATATATATGTAAATAAATAAGTATTTAAAAGAATAATAATTTATTTTAAAAACATGTTTAAGAAATTATTTAAAAATATCGAACACTTTATATAAACATCAATAATCTATTTGTAGACAACAAATTAATTTTCAAAGCCGATTTTTAAAATTTGAATTTAATTTCAATTAATATTAGATATTTGAAAATTTTTCTTTCGAAGTATTCTAATACTAACTAGCTTAAAATTACATAGTTAAATAAATAGAATTTCTTTTTTAAAAAAATCAAAACTTAACCTTTTAATAAAATATATTTTTAAAATCCTAATACCCAATTCAATTTATAAATCCTCTCGATTTACCACACATCGATCCCATTCCAATTTTCTAACCATCCTCACTTTTGAAAAATAGAATTCACTTTTTTACCTAAAAATCTATTTTTCATATCTCGATATAAATTCATCCGTGAAATTATATTCCAATTTATCAATGATATCATTTCCCTATTTATAAAACATCGTTTATAAATTTACAAACTTTCTTGGTTTTACTTGTTCATAAAAATTAATCTTATTTATAAAATTCCATTTTATAAATCCATTTCCTTATAAATTCCATTTATTTTATAAATCTGTTTTTAATATCGATTCCCACTTCTTTCCGATAAATCCAGAATACCACCTAAAAATTCCACTGTTAAAAATCCTTTATATAACTTATTTTAAAATCTCTAATTAAAATATTTTACAAACAGTTAAGTACAACTCCAAATCAAAATATTATTTTATCCAAATCAATCTCTTTTAAAATAATCCAAATTTCGATATAAATATATTCAAAATTTCCTTTTAAATCCCTTCAAATTCCAAAAATAATATTTATGGTATTTAAAATACCAAATTAAGGCCAGTGCTACTATAGCATCCAAAGATTCAATTCCAACAAAATCTATATCATATTTATTTACTCACAACATATACCAATATATAAGAACAATTAATATATTTTTGAGGAATCCAGTTGGATCCCTCCAACCTGTTTCCCTGCATCCACAGATGTTAAATAACTTAAAAATACCAATCCCACTTCGATGGGGATATCATTGTATATAGAGTCATCTGCTATTATGCGGGGCACATAAGGTCTCATTCGCTCCAATCGGCGGCTATATATCCAACTACTAATATATATACTACTATATATATAACATCCAAACTGAAAATAATTTATAAATTCATCCAAACAATTGATAATTTAAATTCAACATTTTTAAATTATACTAGCAATCCAAATGAGTGAGATTTTACTCACCTTGATTTTTATTTTGCTAATCATTTCAATTTTAAATTAAATTGAACTATGTTCAATTTAATCTAAAATCCCAGTTGACTCCAAAAATCTCCAAATCACTTTTTTTGAGTAGCATTCGTCGATGCGATTGCAACGCGACTCGTCGCGTTCAATTTGGACCTAGAACGATCAAGATATTTAATTTACAAATTATAGCATAAAAAATTATTTAATTCCTTAATCACGTCAAATTTTTTATGTTAAACCTCGTTCCCAAGCATCTGTCTTCGTATCATCATCTCCAGGCTCGAACATGAATACGACATCACCACTCCAACCCCGACAGCCCTAGCAGCTCCACTCGGAACTCCTATAACCCCGCTATGCAAATATTAATTAATCAAGATCTAAATAGCTTCTAATGATCTCGGCTTGAGCACTGTTGATCTCCATACTGTTCATAAGTTCAGAAAGCCTGTTGTTCAAATCATTCACTTCTCTATACACGCTCTTTATGTAACTGCACATTTCCTTTAACAACTTTGATGCAGATGCACTATTTCTAAACTGGAGGAGATAGCTTTTTAAATCGATTATTTAAATTAAATTCGATTAACCCATTTCTAGGCGTTTTCAGATCGCACGACCAAACGGTAACTCCAAACGCTATGAAATTTGAAATCCGATAATAATACACTATTATGGATCCAATGGGACTGGTTTCGTCGAATTCTGAGACTGTGCCCCGGATCGCTATTTTAACGCGTCAATTTAAATCGAATATTTTAAAACAATTTAGAAATCGCTTGAAATTCCAGTTTTAAAATCTTACTAACTAAATTATAATTCCAAATCCAATATTTAAAACCATTTAAATATTTAAAATTAACCGTTGAAAAATCTGGGTCGTTACATTCCTCCCTCCTTAAAAGAATTCGTCACCGAAATTGCTAAGGTAGGACGAATGATCTAAACCCATTAACTTATCCAAACCCACATAGTTAAAATTAGATATTACACTTTTTTTCTCTTTAGTTTCTACTAAAATCATTAGTTTCCATTTCCAATTCAAAACCCTTTCTTCCAATTTCAATTCAAAAATCAACCTTTTTAAGTTAACAAAAAAATTTCAAAATTTTTCTAACACCCTAAATTTTTGGAAAATTTTGACAGAGTCTCCCTTGTACGAAGAGCCTTTTGCAATATAATAAGAGAGATAAAAATATTTACATCGACCCACACGATCGGAAAACACAATATATATATATATAAATCAATATTTATATCATTTGCGCTATTTAATCCGAAAACTACCTTATTTAGCATTTTTAAGCGAGCGACTTATTTTATATGCAGTTTGCGCGACCGAAATCAAGCAAAACAGCTCCATATACCTGTACTTACTCAATTTAAACCCGTAAGTAACACAAACATGAAACTTTAGTTACACTTTCTTTATTTAGCTAGCTAAACACATAAATTTCATAAACAATGCATTCTAACATATAATGATAAGTAATTATAAGGATCCATCATTAGATTATTCATTTTAAATCGATTCATATACCATTTCATTCAATTCGAATGATTTATAACCAAATTCTCTTGGATTCACTTCATATTTATACAAACAAACTCATATCCATTCCAAATTGATTTAAAAATCAATTTATTCACTTTCTATTAATTCATAGAATTTTATTTGCTTCCGTTTACGTCAAACGACAAATTTTCTATGCAAATTTGGCGTTATTCATTTAATAAAGTAATCACTTAAGCTTATAGCTATTTTAAATTGATTCCAAATCAATTTATATTCAATTTGATTCCATTTCAGATCTATTCACAATCAATTCACTTGACTTCCATTCATATCCGCATTCATTTCAAATTATTTCATTTCTATAACTTAAGTTTATTGCTCTTGCTACCAAATCCCATTTTCATTTTCAGATTGATTCTCATTCAATCAGATTTCATTCCATTTTGCTAATTAATTTAATTAGTTCATTCACCCAATCCACTTCAAACTTAACTTCAAGCTCGAATTCATTTTAAACAATATCCAAGGCCATATTCAATTTATTTACACTTAAATTGAATTTATTTATAACTCAAGTTGTTGCTATTTCAATCAAATTCCATTTTATTCGACCGCATTTCC
This sequence comes from Allium fistulosum, assembly GCA_030737815.1. Taxonomy (NCBI): domain Eukaryota; kingdom Viridiplantae; phylum Streptophyta; class Magnoliopsida; order Asparagales; family Amaryllidaceae; genus Allium; species Allium fistulosum. The sequence goes on from CM060904.1 coordinate 1,288,960,975, forward strand.
AATTTTATTTAACTCGCTTATAATTAAGTCGAATTTTATATACAACTCAAGTTCCATATTTAATTCGAATTTCAATCCATAATTCATTTTACTTGACCAAATTGATATCTCCTTTTCTATTCAATTAACTAATTAATTTTCTAATTAGTTCACTTCCATTTTATAATTCCATATCTGATTTCTACTTCAAAATCACTTCATTTAATTTCTTGAGTTCCAAATTCCTTTTATTGTAACGACCCGTATTTTTACGGATCGAAACATCGTAAGACAGTTGACATTTGGTCGCATCGTTGATAAGTCATTGTGGTTCTAAGTCTTAGGTCGTAGTGTGGATAGGTCGTAATAGACGACCTAAGGTTTTGAGCGACCTAATAGCAGTTAAGTCGTGGACGGGTTAAGTGTTAGGTCGTTTGAGCGACTTAAGGATCTTAGGTCGTATAGCAGTTAGGTCGCATAGTGGTTTAGGTCATGTGTTAGTTTGGGACGACCTATAGGATGTTAGCGACCTAAGGGAGATGCAAGCTAAGGAGTATACGACCTAGTGGAGTGTAGCGACTTAGTAGTTAGGTCGACAACGACCTAAGGAACTGGTGAGTAGCGACCTAAGGATTAGTATCCTACTGTAGTTAGCGAGTTAGTGAAGTGAGCGACCTAAGATGATAAGTCGTAAGCTTCTGTGTTAATTTAGGTCGTAGGCGACCTAAGATAGTTAGGTCATGAGTTTATGGGTGAGTTAGTGACCTAAGGGGGATAGGTCGGCAACCACCTAAGGAAGAAGTAGTTAGGTCGCTAGGCCATTAGTCAGTTAGGTCGTAGCCTATCTGTTAAGTCGTAAGTCGCGCATAGTTAGATCGCGATGTGTTAAGTCGTATCTCGTTGAGTCCTGGTTCGTTAAGTCGCGCGCATTGTTTTAGGTCGAAGGACTGTTAGGTCGTAGGTCGTAGAAGCTTTGATTGTTAGGTCGGAGACCCTGTTAGGTCGGCAACAGTTAGGTCGCACGCGCATGATAGGGCGTAGGTCGCGTGGGTGTTAGGTGAGAGATTGTATAGGTCGTAGGTCGTGGCTCTATAGCTCGTGTACGACCTAATTCCGAGTGACGACTTAAGAGAGGATTTCAGCTATAAATACTCGTCCATTTCTTCATTTTTGGGATCCGGATTTCGAAGCGACGAAGTGCTGCCATTTTGAGAGCTCGACTTCTACACTTCTTCACTTCTTTTCTCCACTCTAATCTAGTGATTCCTTCCATCCAAATCGAAGATCAAGTTGAAGATTCAAGAGCTTAGATTGAAATCTACATCCATTGAAGTGAGATTTCTTCGTTTGAAGCGGATTGGTGATAGATCAAGTTAGATCCTTCGCTGTCCAGATCTGAAGTGGGTTTCTTTTGAGGTGTTTAGGTGAATTGGTGAGTGGTGATTATCTCTCACACGGATCCAAAGGAGTATATCGGATTGTTGGCTTGATTTTGGTGTAAAGTAGTGATTTCCATGCATTTTTGTAAATCTAAGTATAGATCCATATAGATCCATGGTTCATGATGATTTGACATCCATTTTTCTACATGTTAACCTATGCAAGTTCATTCATCAAGATTATAGAGATATTGCTCATGTTTTCATGCTTGTTAGACTTTTGACTCTTTAATTACGAAATTGCCATTATTGTTATAATTGTCCATTTAGATCATATTTGAATGCTTGATTACTTGGATTAATGTTTGACTTGATTGGTTGCTATGAATTAGATGATTGATGATTTGATTTAGACTAGTTGGTCGAAGATGATTCAAAAGCTAAGGGAAAGGCTCTTGAATTGGAAAAGCTGCTCGTGGCATATGTAGCAGATGATGAAGCTCATATGGATAGATTTGATGATGATGTTGAGATGAAGCTTTGCTATGATGATGATGAGGCGAAGCATGAGATGAGATAGTCTTGGTCTAATCCAGACGGGATCATTCCAAGCATGTTGATAACTCGGTGAAATGGTTCGAGTTAGAGGATAATGGTTTGCTCGAGAGGCGCTTGAGCTAGTATGAAAATAGTCGTCGAGGAGGATGACTAGAAGGCTGAGATCTCATCGTTGTTGAAGGTTCTAGCATGCTCAAAGCAAGAGTACGTTGGGCAGATTCGATAGTCCCTGAAGGCTAATGATTGATAGTCAAGTACTCTGGGCAGATTCGATAGTCCTAGGCACGGGTCACGATGACGTGCAGAGTTATGTCTAGAACCGGGGTATTCCATTAGCCCTTGACGGACGGCTGAAAGAATGTGCCGGTCATTCAATTAATGATGATATCAAGGCAATGATAACAGTGATAGCCAGAGTCATGGATGTTTGGTTGTATCGTCATTCGGTCTCAAGAGCGGTATTTTCTAGGTGCTTATCTGATCTTGGTTTAGGCCTTGGGGGTTTTACTTGGAAAACATCGCCCTTGACTCGAGTGATAATTGCTTTACCTTAAATTGTGTGCTTTGCTATGTTTGCTTCTACTTAGTGTGTGTTTGGGGGCTATCACTGTAGAAAGAGGCGGAGTGGGAGGGTTGTATTCCTATTCCTTTTCCTTTATGCTCTTTTGGTATGTTGTTAGTTAATTTACTGCTCACTAAGACTGTTGTCTGACTCAAGGCTTTATGTTTTAACTCTTATTGCCTTGGGTTGTTCGTCCATTTTGGGACGGGCAGACTAGGTAACAGGTGACAGGTGTTGTTCTTGCTTCCCACGGTGTTGATATCGAAGACAAGCTGGAGGGTTGCATATTATCTTCTTACTATATGTACTGGATGTTCCGCTGTTTGTATATTCTCTGAGTGTTTTGTAGTGAGGCTTGATGTATTGACTATTCATATGTTTGTATTCAACTATTATGAAGTTTTATTGATGAGATTCTATTCTGTGAAGCTTCACTATGTATATATTTTATTGTATTTTGTCCATGCGCTGTGAGTAATACGATAGATTCTGTTGTTTTTAACTTACCCTGGCAATCGTCCATGGTCGCCTGGCACATTTTACAACGCACTATCTCTAGATTCGGTGCAGGGGTCATGGGCGGTCGTCACATTTGGTATCAGAGCTTAGGTTAATCGATTATACCCAACGCTCGCTGACGTAACTACGTATGAGAGACATAATTGTATTTTGATGGATGATTACTATATATAATATAGTAGCTTAGTAGAGTTTGAGTCCTTTATGTAGTTGTTTCTCTAGGTGTGCTAATCATTCCTTTTTATAGATATTGAGAATGAGTCGAAGAGGGAGACCAGCTGTTAGGGAAGGTCGTGCTACTGAAGGGGCTGCTGATTATGCTGCTATGTTCGAAGCTATGATGACTTCGATCATGAGAAGGATGCCAGCTCTGGGGCCATCGGTGGATGTTGGAGTTCAAGTTCAAACTCCAAAGCCGGTGGATTTTGCTAAGTTGTGTAATGATTATACTGCTCTTGGAGGGAAGGTTTTCTTAGGGACAGAATCGACCATTGAAGTCCAGAGGTGGATAGATGCTTGTAGAAGGATTTTTGGTGATTTGGGAATTGAGGATGCAACTAAGAGGAAGTTAGCATCAAGACAGCTTCAACGGAGAGCTTCTGATTGGTGGAACTCTATTACCATCAATACTCCGGAGGAAGAGATTACTCGGGAGCAATTCCAAGTCAGATTTGAAGCTAAGTTCATTTCTACAGCTCAGAAGTCTGTTCTGTTCAAGAAGTTTGTGGAGCTCAAGTAGGGAGGAAGACCAGTTCTTGAGTATGTTTCTGAGTTTGAAGCTTTGTCCAAGTATGCCCGATCGTATATTGAATTTGCATATCAGAAGAATGAGAAGTTTGTGACAGGCTTGGACAGTTATCTTGGGAGGCAGTTGGTGGATCATCTGGATGATTCATTTGAGAAGCTTGTGGAGAAAGCTCTCAGGCATGAGAGTCTGTTTCCTAAGGAAGGATCTGTTGTTGCTGTGACCAGGGGAGAGTCTAAACCACAACAGGGTGGAAACAAGAAGAGGAAGCAGCAGCAGCAAAAGGGTAAGGATGGCCAGAAGAAACCGAAAGGCGAGGTGACCTGCTACAATTGTCAGAAGAAGGGCCATTTCTCTAGGGATTGCAAGAATCCGAAGGTGCCGATGAAGTGTCACAACTGTGACAAGCCGAGGCATATCAGGAAGAATTGTCCAGAACCAAGGAAGGACAAGCAGATTGTGCAAGCTTATGCTTTGGGGGCTGTTCCATCGTCTTCGAGAGCTCCTACCGCTGAAGAGAAAGGAAAGAGCGTAGTGGTTCAAGGTACTCTTTCCATATGTGGTGTTCCAGTTAGAGTTCTCTTTGACACTGGGGCGTCGCATTCGTTTGTTTGTAGTGAACTTGTAGGCCGGTTGGGTTTAAAACCGAATATTGTTGATAGGCCATTGGTTGTGACTAATCCAGTTGGGGGTTCGTCTTGTTTGTGTATGCTATGCCGTGGTCTGATTGTATCGAGTCATGGTTGCTCTTTTGTTTGTGATTGTTTTGTTCTGAACTTTGCGGGGTTCAGAATTATTTTGGGTATGGACTGGCTTAGGAAGTATGCGGCAAAGGTTGATTATGAGAGGTTGGAGGTGACAGTCGAGAATGTGGAGGGGCGAAAGATTGTGATACGATGTAAGCATGAAGAAGGCGTCTTCATGAGCTTCATGTATTCGCTGGTTGTTCCATGGGATGGACTGTCATCGGTGCCAATCGCGAATGGATTCGAGGATGTCTTTGACGAGGTCAAAGGGTTACCGCCGCATAGAGAGAGCGAGTTTCGTATAGATCTAGTTGAAGGAGCCAGACCTGTTGTGATGCCTCTTAGGCGGATGACGCCTAGGGAACAGCAGGAGTTGAGGGTGCAGGTTAATGATCTTTTGCAGAAAGGATTCATTCGGCGTAGTGTGTCCGAATGGGGTGCACCAGTTGTGTTCGCAACCAAAGCGGATGGATCGCTGAGGTTATGTGTGGATTATCGTGAGCTGAATAAAGTGACTAAGAAGAACAAGTATCCATTACCGAGAATAGATGACTTGTTTGATCAGCTTCACGAAGCTAAGGTGTTTTCTCAGATGGATTTGGCAACGGGATTTCACCAGTTGAGAGTGGCTAAGGATAGTGTGCCAAAGACTGCTTTTAGGACACCATCCGGTTTCTTTGAGTGGATGGTAATGCCGTTTGGATTGACTAACGCACCAGCATATTTTGTGGATCTTATGAATAGAGTGTTCAGAGATCAGTTGAGTAAGTTTGTACTAGTGTTCGTGGATGATATTCTGATTTATTCCAGAACTGAAGAAGAGCACAAGACGCACTTGCATATTGTTTTGGAAATCTTGCGGAAACATCAGCTGAAAGCTAAGTTTTCGAAGTCTCACTTCTGGAAGAGTGAAGTGAGGTTCTTAGGCCATGTTATCTTTGGAAATGGAATAGCGGTTGATCCCGCTAAGGTGGAAGCAATCCAGGATTGGGTTAGAACTAAGAATGCATCTGATGTGAGAAGTTTTCTTGGATTAGCAGGATATTATCGACGGTTTATCAAAGACTTCTCCAAGGTGGCTGCACCATTGACAGGATTGACGAAGAAGAACCAAGTGTTCAGATGGGAAGATAAGTGTGAGCAAGATTTCAGAATCCTGAAAGAGAGATTGACAAGTGCTCATGTTCTGACTATTCCAAGTGGGATGATGAGATGGTGGTTTACACCTATGCATGTGGTACTGGACTTGGAGCAGTGCTGATGCAGAAGGATAAAGTTGTTGCGTATGCCAGTCGACAACTGAAGCCGCATGAAAGGAATTACCCGACTCATGATTTGGAGTTAGCGGCGATTGTTTTTGCTCTGAAGATGTGGAGACATTATCTATTGGGAGTTCGATTCGAGTTGTTTACGGATCATAAGTCGTTGAAGTATCTTTTCTCCCAAAAGGATTTGAATCTTCGGCAGCAACGTTGGCTAGAGTTTTTAGCATCATATGATTTTGGTATAGCTTATACTCCGAGAAAAGGTAACGCAGTGGAAGATGCGTTAAGTTGAAGACATGCAGGATTGGGAGCCTTGTTTTCAGAATGGAAGAATCTCGAGTATTTAGCTGGATTTGACTTCAGGCCCAGATGCGAATTGGAACTTGAGATGTTGGCAAACTTATCAATAAGACCGACTCTTGTGGAAAGGATTGGCGAGAGCCAAAAGCGAGACGATAAGCTTGTCAAGATTATCCGTGAATTAGAATCTGGATTGGATCCAGAAAAGGATAAAGGATTCGAGGTCGATCGAGAGGGTTGGCTTCGAAAGCAAGGACGACTAGTTGTTCCCGATATAGATGAATTGAGGAGTGAAGTTCTGAAGGAAAGTCATCATTGGAAGTTGACCATTCATCCAGGTGGAAATAAGATGTATCGGGATATGAAGAGAACCTATTACTGGGAAGGTATGAAGAAGGATGTTGGAAATTTTATTTCCAAGTGCATGAACTGCCAGTTGGTAAAAGCCGAACAGTAGAAGCCAAGTGGATTGCTTCAGCCATTAGAAGTTCCTACATGGAAGTGGGAGCAAGTATCGATGGATTTTATTGATGGACTACCTAGAACAAGAACGGGAAATGAGGGGATTTGGGTCGTTGTAGATCGTTTGACTAAGAGTGCAAGATTCATTCCTGTTCGATCGACTAGGACTGCATCAAAGTTGGCAGAGTTGTATGTTAAGTGGATTGTTCGATTCCATGGTATTCCGAAGAGTATAGTGAGCGATCGAGATCCATTGTTCACTAGTGGATTTTGGAAGAGCTTCCAGGAAGTTTTGGGGACCGAGTTGTGTTTGAGTACAGATTATCACCCTCAAACAGATGGTCAGACCAAGAGAGTCAACCGAGTTTTGGAAGATCTCCTTAGAGCTTGTGTTTTGGATTTCGGAGGATCATGGGAAGATCACCTTCATTTGGTGGAATTTGCATACAATAACAGTTACCAGTCAAGCATTGGTATGGCACTATATGAGGCATTGTATGGAAGACCGTGTAACTCTCCGACATGTTGGTTAGAGACCGGAGAAAAGCTGATGCTTGGGCCAGAGATGATTCGACAGACTTCGGATTTCATTGAGATCATTCGGCAACGAATGAAGGCAGCCCAAGACCGTCAGAAAAGTTATGCCGATAAGCGTCGTAAGGATTTGGAATTCGACGTTGGTGATATGGTTTTTGTGAAGATTTCTCCACTGAAGAATGTTATTCGATTCGGGAAGAAAGGGAAATTGACTCCGAGATTTGTTGGACCATTCCCGATCATCGAGCGAATTGGAATGCTCGCCTACAGATTGGAGTTACCAGAGAAGATGTCGGGTGTGCACAATGTTTTTCATGTATCGTATCTGAAAGTGTACATGTAGTACTAAGGATGGTGTAATATGGTATATAAATGCGGAAACTGGTAATAACAGTAAAATAAAAATTAAAGTAAGCACACCAGGAATTTTTATACTGGTTCGAACTTCCCGTTCTACGTCCAGTCCCAGAATACCCTCTGGATTTAAACTAAACCCCTCACTTAACCCGGAGGAATAGGTATACGACACCTGAGCAGCCGAACAGGAATTTTTCCGCCTCAACAGCCGAAGAGGACTTCAACTTAATATAAATAGTTTGTTGACGAATGTGTTCTGAATAACACTGATAGTCTTTTGATAGTACAACTTTCCTATAATCAAATCCTCAAGAGTGTGTATGTGTGTGAAGATTTAGAAGGAAGATAATCACGTAGAATCGAAGTATATGAATTAAAACAAGGATTCTAGTGATATTAATTAAGAATGAAAACTTTTATTTGCAGAAATGAATAGAGATTAGATTTTAGAAATATAAACAAGAATCGGTGATTGTAGAAGTGAATTGAATATGTTTATATAGTTGTAGAAAAGTTGTAATCTTTCATGAAGAGTTTTTGTTAACAGTTGTGTCTATACCTCTTGAAATAGAGGACATTTCTCTTCATGAAATGATCTCATCTCTTCAGTAAACTAGCCGTTATTCTCTGGTCGGTCGACCGGAAAACCTGGCCGGTCAGTTGAGTTTGAAATCGTATATAAAACAGAAAGTCACTGTGCACATAACACAGGGTCGGTCGACCGAGGATCCTGGTCGGTCGGCCGACCTGGTGTTACTTGCACAGTGTACACAGTTTTAATATAAATTGTTTTGTGTGTGTGACTATTTGAGGAATGATTTTAACAATATTCTAAGACTCAATAAAATAAAATATTCATACTAATCTCTGGATTGTAGTCTTATCTCCTTTGTAGTTTCATAATATACGTTTATTCTCTTTTTGTCGCTTTCATATAGTATTCTTTTTGTATTTCGTCGTATGATCTCTGAAGCTTGTGTCATGAATCAAAACTCATGAATCAACATTCTCCCCCTTTTTGATTGATGACAATACTTATGTGACGAAGTAAAACTTATTTATTTTATAATTCTCCCCCTGAATATATGGCGACTTTTTTGCAAAAAATATGTTAGCTCTCATACATTTTTCTCCCCCTTTGTCATCGACAAAAAGGAATACTTATTAGATGTAAAAAAAATTATGGAACATGTAAAAATCAGTAAGGGAGCAACAAGTTTTAAATATTACATAGTTTAAACAAGATAGAAATACGTTCATAGTTTCACAACGTCTAATAATAAGCATATTGTTCATAATTAATACTCGAAAGTGTAAACATGTGATTATTCTTCATCATCATCGGAATCCTAAAATTCTGGACGAGTATTTTCATCCAGTGGAGCCGGTTCCTTACCCCGTCTTTGTGTGTGAGGAACGTGAGTTGCCGAAGTGCTGGAACTTGTGTTATCGGATGTAGACCAAGAGAAATTTGGCGCTGGTCTTTTTCCAGGAGCAACAAATGAAGCACCGGCTTCGGAAGTACATGATAAGGCATCCCATAGATTTACGAAGATGCCTTTGATCTTCTTGAACCGCCCATCAATTTTTCGAAGTCGAGAATCCAAAGCTATTTGGTTTTGTGCCAAAATATCAATGGCTGCTTCCGTACTCATTCCGGGAGTTGGTCGTTGAATTGAAGTTTGACGAGTTATACGTTCTGTAGAATGAGTAGATGGTTGAGGTGTAGAATAGCTTCGACGTAGTTGTTCTCGAGGAGTAGTACGCCATTGCTGAAAAGTTGTAATTTGGGACGGTGCATCGGGTATCTTCATTAGTTTTATGGTTCGTGAGTCAAAATTACGAACTTTGGATGTTTCGGATTCCGGAGCATGGGTGACAAAGTGATTAATCAACCTCATTATGTATTCTCCATAATAAATATGGAGCATCTTTCCTTGGTTGAAAGAGAGAAATTCATCCATAAGGAGTTGTGTCCAATTTACTCGAATATTTCCACACATAGCATACAATGCTTTGAAGTTTTCGGGATATACTAAGTGGTATGATCCTCCTCTTGGAACAATAGACTTCATCATGAATCGATGAAAGAGTCGGGCTTTAGGGCGAAGGGATGAAGTTAGCCTTAAATCAGTAGCATCATCTTCAAAAAATAGATGACTTAGACAGTCGCGAGTCGATGTATTACAGTCTACATCATGTAACGAAATTCCACCCGGTCGAGCATTTAAAATATGATTCATTCGATCAATGGAAAGAAAAATCGAAGTGCCACAAACCGATGTCCAAACACAATTTTCAGTGTTTCTCGGTGGATTTACAAGTTTGAGATTTGCTAGGAATAACTTGACCATTGTATGATTAGTTTTCAAGTTGTTTTTCCTATGGTCAAGAAATGCATCAAGACCACTTTCAAGAGCGGCATTTTCAACACCGTAAGAGGTAAAATCAGGATAACTTACAAAGGTCTCCTCAAAGATTTTAGCATCTTGAAGCCTTATCCATCTTTCTAAAGCTTTGTCACTTACTAGCCAAGAAGCAATTTGAGAGTCTACAGGAGTTGATGAAGATGAGCCAGCATTAGTCTTAGATTTCTTCTTAGGGGCCATTTTTGTTTGAAGAATTTGAAGAAATTTGGGGAGATTGCAATGGGGGCTAGGGTTAAAATCTGTTTTGGAAGAGTAAAAGTGAAGAGGTGAGATAAAAAAAAGGGGAGTGGATGGGTTAAAATATGTAGGCAATTTCAACAGAATAGCAGGCTCGGTCGGCTGAGCGACATGGGTCGGTCGACCGACTTGAGGTTCAGAGCAGTGCTGAATCTTTCGGGAAGAGCTTCGGTCGACCGAGGAAGGGTATTCGGTTGACCGACTTAAAAAATGTTCAGTAGATTTTCGGGAAACAAGTTTGGCTGACCGACTCAGGAATTTCGGTCGACCGACTTGGCAGAAAAATGATTTTTTTTTAAAAAACATCTCGGGATGACTTCGGCTGACCGAGTCAGGGAGTTCAGTCGACCGAGATATGTGAATAAACAAATTTCTGCTGTTTTTTCAAAAAGAAATATAGAAATATAAATTATATTATTACATCATTTATATCTATACATCTTATTGAAAAATAATAACATATATATTATTAAATTATAGCCATGGTTCATCAGCATCTACGTTCCCATGAGTTTGGAGACGGAACATTTTCTACCGGTGACCATATTGGAGCTATTGGAGTTTGAACATGGTCTGAAGGAGATGGAGTTCTGTAAGAAGGTTCAGCAACATCATCCTTCTTAGATGAACAAATTTTCATGGCAATCTTTTCAAGAAAACTTAAACGTCTTGCCGTGACTTTTTGTTCGTAATAGAGTTCCCGTTGCATATTCATTTGCTGTTGTTGGTAGTGATGTATTTCATCAATCTTTTGTTTGGTTGATGGAGATACTACCATTGCATTTTTCCCTTTCTTTTTATCAGGTGTATAGCCTGTATGGGAGTCTTCCCATGGTTTCCACCTGTGTCGGGGTTCATTATCTGGAGAGGAGAATTCTAGAACACGGTTAGGCATTGGAAAAGTAGGATAGGGACCATTTTCGGGGATGCGATCAGAACAGTCGTCGTCCGGAGATGTGTATGAAAGATGAGAATTTTCAGAATTGTAGACGTCATTGTTAGAAGACATTTTTTTTTCAAGTTTTGTTTTGCCAAAAATTTTTTTGTAGTATATGTTCTTAATCAATAAACATAGTGCATATATATACTTATAAATTTTCTGAAAAAATTAGTGGTTTGAAACAAACTTTAATTGTAATCACAGAATTTTAAGAAAAAATTGTTTCTATATGTATGATTTATAATTCAAGAGCTAAATATAGTTAGTCTGAAAAACGGTTTTTAAAAAACCTTTTAAAGAGAGCTAAACAAGAAACACCCTAGCTCAAGTGGCTGTAATACAACATTTAACAAATAAGTCAGAGGTTTTAATATAAAACAAATAAGTCATATGCGTTTAACTAGCCGTTATTCTCTGGTCGGTCGACCGGAAAACCTGGCCGGTCAGCTGAGTTTGAAATCGTATATAAAACAGAAAGTCACTGTGCACATAACACAGGGTCGGTCGACCGAGGATCCTGGTCGGTCGGCCGACCTGGTATTACTTGCACAGTGTACACAGTTTTAATATAAATTGTTTTGTGTGTGTGTGACTATTTGAGGAATCATTTTAACAATATTCTAAGACTCAATAAAATAAAATATTCATACTAATCTCTGGATTGTAGTCTTATCTCCTTTGTAGTTTCACAATATACGTTTATTCTCTTTTTGTCGCTTTCATATAGTATTCTTTTTGTATTTCGTCGTATGATCTCTGAAGCTTGTGTCATGAATCAAAACTCATGAATCAACAGTATCTACGGAAGTATGTGCACGACTCGAATTCAGTGGTTTCTGCTGATAGCTGTGAAGATTTAGAGGTTGATCCAATCGATAGGAGACCTCGTAAGCCGCTTCGTGTTATGGAAACCGACACGAAACAGGTTAGGAGGAAGATAGTTAAGTTGCTCAAGATACAATGGTGTAATGATGATAACGACTATACGTGGGAGGTGGAAGAGAGGATGAAGGCAGCTCATCCAGAACTCTTCAAGGTATGGCCCTAAGGTGTCGTGTCATCTAACGACATTGTAACTTGTTCTAAGTTTTAGAATTCTGCATGCTAAGCTAGAATTGGATGCATGGTTTGTTGATTGCTATGGATGGTAGGCATGCAGAATAGTCTTTGATTGCTCTTGTTTGTTTGGAATTTCGGGGGCGAAATTCCTAAGGGGGAGAGAATGTAACGACCCGTATTTTTATGGATCGAAACATCGTAAGACAGTTGACATTTGGTCGCATCGTTGATAAGTCATTGTGGTTCTAAGTCTTAGGTCGTAGTATGGATAGGTCGTAATAGACGACCTAAGGTTTTGAGCGACCTAATAGCAGTTAGGTCGTGGACGGGTTAAGTGTTAGGTCGTTTGAGCGACTTAAGGATCTTAGGTCGTATAGCAGTTAGGTCGCGTAGTGGTTTAGGTCGTGTGTTAGTTTGGGACGACCTATAGGATGTTAGCGACCTAAGGGAGATGCGAGCTAAGGAGTATACGACCTAGTGGAGTGGAGCGACTTAGTAGTTAGGTCGGCAACGACCTAAGGAACTGGTGAGTAGCGACCTAAGGATTAGTATCCTACTGTAGTTGGCGAGTTAGTGAAGTGAATGACCTAAGATGATAAGTCGTAAGCTTCTGTGTTAATTTAGGTCGTAGGCAACCTAAGATAGTTAGGTCATGAGTTTCTGGGTGAGTTAGCGACCTAAGGGGGATAGGTCGGCAACGACCTAAGGAAGAAGTAGTTAGGTCGCTAGGCCATTAGTCAGTTAGGTCGTAGCCTATTTGTTAAGTCGTAAGTCGCGCATAGTTAGGTCGCGATGTGTTAAGTCGTATCTCGTTGAGTCCTGGTTCGTTAAGTCGCGCGCATTGTTTTAGGTCGAAGGACTGTTAGGTCGTAGGTCGTAGAAGCTTTGATTGTTAGGTCGGAGACCCTGTTAGGTCGGCAATAGTTAGGTCGCGCGTGCATGATAGGGCGTAGGTCGCGTGGGTGTTAGGTGAGAGATTGTATAGGTCGTAGGTCGTGGCTCTATAGGTCGTGTACGACCTAATTCCGAGTGACGACTTAAGAGAGGATTTCAGCTATAAATACTCGTCCATTTCTTCATTTTTGGGATCCGGATTTCGAAGCGACGAAGTGCTGCCATTTTGATAGCTCGACTTCTACACTTCTTCACTTCTTTTCTCCAATCTAATCTAGTGATTCCTTCCATCCAAATCGAAGATCAAGTTGAAGATTCAAGAGCTTAGATTGAAATCTACATCCATTGAAGTGAGATTTCTTCGTTTGAAGCGGATTGGTGATAGATCAAGTTAGATCCTTCGCTGTCCAGATCTTAAGTGGGTTTCTTTTGAGGTGTTTAGGTGATTTGGTGAGTGGTGATTATCTCTCACACGGATCCAAAGGAGTATATCGGATTGTTGGCTTGATTTTGGTGTAAAGTAGTGATTTCCATGCATTTTTGTAAATCTAAGTATAGATCCATATAGATCCATGGTTCATGATGATTTGACATCCATTTTTCTACATGTTAACCTATGCAAGTTCATTCATCAAGATTATAGAGATATTGCTCATGTTTTCATGCTTGTTAGACTTTTGACTCTTTAATTACGAAATTGCCATTATTGTTATAATTGTCCATTTAGATCATATTTGAATTCTTGATTACTTGGATTAATGTTTGACTTGATTGGTTGCTATGAATTAGATGATTGATGATTTGACTTAGACTAGTTGGTCGAAGATGATTCAAAAGCTAAGGGAAAGGCTCTTGAATTGGAAAAGCTGCTCGTGGCATATGTAGCAGATGATGAAGCTCATATGGATAGATTTGATGATGATGTTGAGATGAAGGTTTGCTATGATGATGATGAGGCGAAGCATGAGATGAGATAGTCTTGGTCTAATCCAGACGGGATCATTCCAAGCATGTTGATAACTCGGTGAAATGGTTCGAGTTAGAGGATAATGGTTTGCTCGAGAGGCGCTTGAGCTAGTATGAAAATAGTCGTCGAGGAGGATGACTAGAAGGCTGAGATCTCATCGTTGTTGAAGGTTCTAGCATGCTCAAAGCAAGAGTACGTTGGGCAGATTCGATAGTCCCTGAAGGCTAATGATTGATAGTCAAGTACTCTGGGCAGATTCGATAGTCCTAGGCATGGGTCACGATGACGTGCAGAGTTATGTCTAGAACCGGGGTTTTCCATTAGCCCTTGACGGACGGCTGAAAGAATGTGCCGGTCATTCAATTAATGATGATATCATGGCAATGATAACAGTGATAGCCAGAGTCATGGATGTTTGGTTGTATCGTCATTCGGTCTCAAGAGCGGTATTTTCTGGGTGCTTATCTGATCTTGGTTTAGGCCTTAAGGGTTTGTACTTGGAAAACATCGCCCTTGACTCGAGTGATAATTGCTTTACCTTAAATTGTGTGCTTTGCTATGTTTGCTTCTAATTAGTGTGTGTCTGGGGGGTATCACTGTAGAAAGAGGCGGAGTGGGAGGGTTGTATTCCTATTCCTTTTCCTTTATGCTCTTTTGGTATGTTGTTAGTTAATTTACTGCTCACTAAGACTGTTGTCTGACTCAAGGCTTTATGTTTTAACTCTTATTGCCTTGGGCTGTTCGTCCATTTTGGGACGGGCAGACTAGGTAACAGGTGACAGGTGCTGTTCTTGCTTCCCACGTTGTTGATATCGAAGACAAGCTAGAGGGTTGCATATTATCTTCTTACTATATGTACTGGATGTTCCGCTGTTTGTATATACTCTGAGTGTTTTGTAGTGAGGCTTGATGTATTGACTATTCATATGTTTGTATTCAACTATTATGAAGTTTTATTGATGAGATTCTATTCTGTGAAGCTTCACTATGTATATATTCTATTGTATTTTGTCCATGCGCTGTGAGTAATACGATAGATTCTGTTGTTTTTAACTTAACCTGGCAATCATCCATGGTCGCCTGGCACATTTTACAGCGCACTATCTCTAGATTTGGTGCAGGGGTCATGGGCGGTCGTCACATTTATAGTTCAAGTTTGGATTTTATTTCTTTACCAAAATATCAAACCATTTTTATTTTGGGTTTTCTATTCCATTTTTCCCATTTAATGAATTACACAACTTATTTTCCACATCTCCATCAATTTTATACCCGAGTATATTCACATTTTATTTTTAGCTTAAGATTATACATCTATTTATAGCCTAAGTATATTTTTATTCCATTAATTTCAATTTATATAAGCTATATAAACTTATTTATTTACCATTCCATAATTTTTCCTTTAAATTTTATTCCATTCAAAATATTTATAGCTTATAGTTATCCCGTCACTTTATAATTCAAACTCTATACTCAATTCAACTCGATAACATTTCTAATCCCAATTCAATTTTTATTTAATTTATCTTAAGTTAAATTCCAATTCATACCATTTATTTTACACATTCATAAATTCTTTATTTGGGCCGATTCCATTTCCAATTTTATAACTTATACTTATATATCCATTTCACAACTCAACTTTATATTCGTGTCTTCCGTTACATTCAATTCATATTATTAGTTCACTTCACCAATTTATTTCATCCAAATCAAAATCAATTAAATTTCTAAAATTTAGTTCCTTCAACTTAACTTAAATTCCATTTTAACTTTCTCAATTTAAATTTAAATTCCAAAATTCAATTTTCACACTTCTTTCCCTATAATTATTATCCTCCACTTATAAGTTTAAAAACTTATTTTCTGATATTTTCTAGAACATTTAAATAAGGATTTCAGATTTTTTTTAAACACCGGGTATTTATTTCAAATCACTTTGAAACCAAATATATATATATATATACACACATTTTTTTTAACAAACCACTTCCTTGGAATTTCAAACTCAACTTGGTTTTATCCAAAATAAATTCCCTTGAATTTTTTTTTAAAACAACATTTGTTTTTCAACAAAAATTCCTATATCAAAATACTACGGCAGCAATCTATCACTTAGAAACTCAAAAATGAACACCGATGATGTCGCGATCATCATCGGAATTATTTTCCAGCGATTGAAGTGAGTTTAGTGCTTTATCACCTCAAAATCATTTTAAAACCATTTCCATTCAGCAATATTCCAAATAATATTACTATTATTCATTTCAAAACACTTTGGAAAATATTTCTAAAAAATCTCCAAGATTTAATTTTTTCCAAATTCTAGTTTGAATTCATTTTTATTTTTTAACCCATTTGTATAATTCGTACTTATACAAAATTTCATTTGGTTATATCAACCATTTCCAATTTTATAATCTTATTTTGATTATATAATAACAACTAAACACATCAATCTACTATAATAATTTTTCAGAAAATTATTCCTTTTATATCAAAATATAATTTGGATAAAATTATTTCATTTACCCGCTTCAAAACAATACTGTGTCGGTTTACCTGGTTCAAGTATTTAGAAACTCCTATCGATTTAGTTGCATCCCACTATTCGACTAGAATTTATATGCCACTCAACAGATAAATCAACACAATACAAAACCATTTATATTCACTAACAAATACGCACTCATATCTATTATTACACTCAAACTCATTCTAGGATACTACTGACCCTATCTCTAATTAGTAATCACCACCAAAGCCAAGGTTCTCACTTAACCTTCAGCTCTGATACCAAATGTAGCGACCCGTTGTTCCGTACCCTTTGAGTTGATAATAATTCACTCTTGTTCAACCCAAATTGTACGAAAGAGCGAATAACTAGGGTAAAGAAGAATAAAGAGATAGAAGAAAATAGAACAACAACACAGAATCTCACAAATGCAATGGAACAAATATAATAATAGATTTTTTTACAAAAGAATCTGTAACTGTTTATTGCTTATAATCATCAGAGTGCAACAAAAAATACATCAATCTGGACAGTTATAATAACTTGTCCTCACACAGCGGAAATATAAACCAAGTACGGGAATACATCGCCGTCAACCGGCTCGTCTCCTGAGCTCCATAGCATCCTATCCTGAATCTGTAATACTCGATCTGACCTGAGTATCATAATAAAATAACATCCGAGTCAGTCTGGAAAACCAGCGTGAGAAAACACACTCAATTTGAATTATTAGAGTTATCAAAATCCTTTGGAAAACAAAGGTATCTCGTAAGACCGCGTCACACATAAACACAATGGGTTTTACCCTTACGATAACCAAAACATTTTATAGAAAATCCAGTGACATTATAATAGTGTCTAAATACAAATACTTATTCAAATAGCCGAAATTGTGACATTAATTAAATTTCAGCATACTAGGCACTACAAACAAAACCGTAAAGGCTCGTATTGGAGAATGAATTCCATACAATGACTGGGCTATTGGGGTACCGCCTATCATAGTACACCTCTAGAAAAATGTACCGAGGACCTCGCCAGGATCCCCTGCTACACAAGACCGGCCTACACCTAACCTGGATATAACCCAATATGTTATCACCCCGGGTGTTCCCACCCTTAAAATCAAGCGCTCCCTTTTTCATGCACAACCACATCCATAATCTATATATATTTCCGAGGTTATCTAGAAAAGTGATAACATACCCTAATTGGGTGCGACCCACTTAGCCTTGCTGCATCTTCCCTGTTTTAGTCATTCTCGGTTGATGAGGCTTGAGGCAAACGTTACCTTTCAAGAACAATCCCACTTAGAATGCTCATCGTCCTCTAATGACGATGTTCTGATAGCATTCGTCCATACAAGTTGTCTTGGGTCTGGACAACCCAAATCACCGTCTTCACTCTCTTCACGATATCCATTCGTAACGTTCAAATCGAAACGAAGTGGTTTTCAGATAATGAAATCTAATCCTAGTCTCTTCGAAACGATCAACAAATTTGGCCAAAATTAATAGTCGGTTATTTAACTATCAATAAAACACCCATAAGCAAACATCATGCCTTATTATATTTTTTCCCAAAATTTATTTCAAAACATCTTTATAAGATATATATTCAAATCCCTTCCAAAATTTTCAACATTTGAAACGATTCAAATCCTTATATTTTCAACGGACTATTCCCAAACCTTTCCAATACTTAGAATAATTTTCCAACTCCATTTTTATGTTCAACACTCAGGAAGTATTCCATTTATTTCCTATTTTTTCAAAATCATTTACAAATATATTTGTAAATTCCTTAACTCGTTTAGAACGAATTCTATAAGTTCTGGTTTCCTTGATTAATTTCCTTTAATACTTTCCAAGTCAAATACTTGTCTAAAATTGAAAATATCCATTTCTAACTTCTCTTATGAATTCTAATTCATTTTTCAAAGTTCACCTTATTTAACTATTTTGGAAATTATGTTACTTCTTCCCAAATTCCGTTTTTGAGAATTTCTCCTATAAATCCCATCTACTAAATAAACCTCTTTTCCTGATTCTCGAGAAGATTTATAATTAAATTGCAATCATTACAAAACTCTCTATATATATGTAAATAAATAATTATTTAAAAGAATAATAATTTATTTTAAAAACATGTTCAAGAAATTATTTAAAAATATTAAACACTTTATATAAACATCAATAATCCATTTTTAGACAACAAATCAATTTTCAAAGGCAATTTTAAAAATTTGAATTTAATTTCAATTAATATTAGATATTTGAAAAATTCACTTCCGAAGTATTACAATACTAACTAGCTTAAAATTACATAGTTATATAAATAGAATCTCTTTTTTTTAAATCAAAACTTAACCTCTTAATAAAATATATTTTTAAAATCCCAATAACTAATTCAATTTATAAATCCTCTACATTTACCACATATCGATCCCATTCCGATTTTCTAACCATCCTCACTTTTGAAAAATAGAATTCACTTTTTTTTCCCAAAAATCAATTTTTCATATCTCGATATAAATTCACCCGTGAAATTATATTCCAATTTATCAATGATATCATTTCCCTATTTATAACACATCGTTTATAAATTTACAAACTTTCCTGGTTTAACTTATTTATAAAAATTAATCTTATTTAGAAAATTGCATATTATAAATCCATTTCCTTATAAATTCCATTAATTTTACAAATATGTTTTTAATATCGATTCCCACTTCTTTCCCATAAATCCAGAATACCACTTAAAAATTCCATTGTTCACAATCCTTTATATAGCTTATTTTAAAATCTCTAATTAAAATATTTTACAAATAGTTAAGTACAACTCCAAATCAAATTATTATTTTATCCAAATCAATCTCTTTTAAAATAATCCAAACTTCGATATAATATATTAAAAATTTCCTTTTAAATCCCTTCAAATTCCAAAAATAATATTTGACGCAGCGGATATTTCAAAACAATGTAGATCGGTGAAAGTAGTAGTCGATGGATTGATGAATGCTGAATTGCCCGAATTCGTTGATCCGAAGATACCGAACTCTAGCTATCTCGAACTCGTTGATCGCGCACGATACCGGGTTCAAAGATCTTCAATTCTTCAAGCGTTGATCAAGCGCACTTGATTCCGCGAATCGGCTTCTACAATCGTTGAATCGAGCGCACTCGATTAACCGAAAGAGGAGATAGGAGATTACACTCAACTACCAATTTGGAATGAAAGCACAAAGCAATCAAAAGAGAATTTTATTCAAAAATCAACAACCTTTACAAATGACTTCACTTGCCTATTTATAGGCTACAACACACCAAAACAGAAAAAGTACAAGTCATAAGTCGGTGACGACTTATCCCCTACGACCTACGACTCATCATGAGTCGTTTACAACTCATCAGATTTCAACATAACAACACGACTTAACAAGATGTACAAACTAACAACACACGACTCATCACACTCCGACTTATGGCGCAGCCAAAATATACGACTTATTACAAAACAGACGACTCACCTTAAGTCGTTCACGACTTATCACTTACAACTCAGTTTAACGACATGCGACTCATACATATGTACAGACGACTCATGACTTACAATCAGACGACTCATCATTATCAGCGACTTAAGACATCAACGGGTCAGATTAAAACGGCAGGAGATTCCACGGTTTTAGGTTCCAGCGCCTCAAGATAGTTCGACTTAACTAAGTCGTAACTCGGTGCCGACTCATTACCTTCCTTAAGTCGTGGACGACTCATACCAGCTTCTCCCTTGAGTCGTGGATGACTCATCACCGCCTCCTTGAGTCGCTTACGACTTATACCTTGACGATTCATTACCGCTTCCTTAAGTCGTAGACGTCTCATACGATTTATGCCCGTCTCTATGAGTGTGGACGACTCATAGCCTTGCCCTTAAGTCGTAGACGACTTATATCTTCACCTTTGGTTGTCCAGTTGAGTCGTGGACGACTCATCAATGCCTCCTTAAGTCGTAGACGACTTATGCCCTGTGCTGCATCATCACTAAGTCGTGTAGTACGACTTAGGCTATCTCGTGTACGACTCATGCCTTGGACAAATAAGGCCTGCGCTGCATCATCCTCCCCAGGTTGAGAGAAATTCGACCTCGAATTTGCACACTTTTCATCCCCGACAAACTCATCCCCATGATATGGTACGAGATGCTTAACATTGAATACGTCAGACGTATACACATCATCTGGCAGCTTCAGTTTATAAGCATTTTCATTGATTCGTTTCACAACTTCCACCGGACCAATTTTCCTGGCTTTCAACTTGTTGTAAGCGCCCACTGGAAAACGATCTTTCGTTAATACTGCATAAACCATATCTCCTTCATTAAACTCAACATTTCGTTGTTTCAAGTCTGCAACTCGTTTATATTTCTCATTTGCTTTCTCCAATCGTTCTTGAACGATTTTATGACACTCCGTCAGCCCTTCAACAAAATCAGCAACTTTCTTAACTATCCCTTTTGAGTGTGGTATCGCTGTTAAATCCAATGGTCCCTTCGGTAAGCTCGAATAGACAATCTGGAATGGACTGAACCCAGTACTTCGATTCACAGCATGATTATGGGCAAACTCTGCCTGGCATAACTTCACATCCCAACTCTTCAGATTATCTTGAACAAGACATCGTAACAAATTCCCTAATGATCTGTTTACCACCTCAGTCTGTCCATCTGTCTGCGGATGATAAGCACTACTAAATTTCAGCTTTGTTCCGACCATCTTCCATAAACTCAACCAAAAGTGACTCAGAAATCGGGTATCTCTATCCGACACAATAGATTCTGGCAATCCATGAAGTCGATAGATCTCCTTGAAAAACAACTGAGAAACATGAACAGCATCCGCCGTCTTCTTACAAGCAATAAAATGTGCCATTTTCGAAAATCGATCAACCACCACATAAATGGAATCATTACCACGCTGCGTTCTCGGCAACCCCAACACAAAGTCCATACTCACATCAACCCATGGTTTATTTGGTACCGGTAACGGCATATATAAACCCGCATTAGTCGCAGTTCCTTTCAAAACTTGACAGATATGGCATCTCTCTACAAACCTCTCCACTTCTTTCCTCATCGATGGCCAAAAGTAGGATTGTGAAATTAACTGTAAGGTACGGTCTCTTCCAACATGCCCTTCTTCATGTAATTCCTTGATAATTTTCATTCTCAAACTACCCTCCGGTATGCACAAACGATTCCCTTTGAACAGAAAACCATTTACCATCACGAAATCATCTGTCTTTCCCTTCTTGACTTTATCGACAAATTTTGCAAAGTAAGGATCATTAGTAAATAAGTCTGGCAATATTTCAAACCCCGTCACTTCAACCTTTAGTGTAGTCAACAAATGACTCCTCCTACTCAAAGCATCAGCCACACGATTTGTCACCCCTGACTTGTGTTTAACATCAAAAGTAAACTGTTGCAGATATGCAATCCACGATGCATGTCTTGCTGAAATCTTGTCTTGCCCTTGTAAATGCTTCAATGCTTCATGATCAGTGTAAAGAACAAACTCCTTCTGAAATAGATAGTGTCTCCAGTGTTTAATAGATTGTACAACAGCATAGAATTCGACATCATATGTACTGTATCGCATCTTCGCTCCTGACAACTTCTCACTGAAATATGCAATAGGACGCCCCTTCTGACTCAACACCCCTCCAATCCCAACCTTGGATGCATCAGTATGTAGTTCAAACACCAACTGAAAATCAGGTAGCACTAGGATTGGTGCAGACGTCAGCAATTCCTTGATCTTTCCAAAAGCACTCCCGGCTTCCTCTGTCCATGCAAACTGTTTACCTTTCATGCAATCTGTAACAGGTGCCATCACACTACTAAAGTGTGGTATAAACCTTCGATAAAATGAAGCCAACCCGTGAAAACTACGAACTTCCGTTATCGTCTTGGGCTGCGGCCAATTTCTGATCGCCTCAACTTTACTTTGGTCAACCTGTATTCCTTTCTCTGAAACAACATACCCCAGAAATAACACGCTATGCGTCATGAACACGCATTTCTTCGTTGCAGCACAGAATTGTTCTTGTCGCAATACCATCAGCACTTCTCTAAGATGATTCAAATGTTCCTCTGGACTCCCACTGTAAATAAGAATATCATCGAAATACACTACCACGAATTTCCCAATGAACGGTCGAAAAATCTGATTCATCACCCTCATAAAAGTACTCGGTGCATTCGATAGACCAAACGGCATTACCAGCCATTCATACAATCCTTCCCTCGTCTTGAATGCTGTCTTCCATTCATCCCCTGGTCTAATGCGAATCTGATGATAACCGCTCTTCAAATCAATCTTAGAAAAGATAGTAGCTCCACTTATTTGATCTAACAAGTCATCCAACCTCGGCATTGGAAATCTATATCTCACAGTAATCTTATTCAATGCTCGACTGTCAGTGCACATCCTCCACGTCCCATCCTTCTTGGGTACCAATAAAGCTGGTACAACACAAGGACTCAGACTCTCCTGCACACGTCCCTGCTCAAGCAATTCCTCTACTTGCCTCCGCAACTCTTCATGTTCCTTCGGACTCATTCGATAATGTGGTCTGTGTGGCAACACAGCACCTGGAACAAGATCTATCTGATGTTGTATATCTCTCAACGGTGGCAACTCCGTTGGTAACTCCTCTGGAAATACATCGTCAAATTCTTTCAAAATTGGTTTAACTTCTTCTGGAATTTCAACCTCTTCACTGCTCTCTCGCCCAATTAACAAAAACACTTCAGGTTCCTCCTCTACTTCCTTCACAAACTCTTTCAACGATAACAAAGTTTTGAGCTCTTCAATCTCTTCTGACTTACTTTCTCCTTGTGGTCTCTTCTTTGGAACTAGGATAATCTTCGTGCCTTCAAACATAAAACTGTAGCTATTGGTCCGACCGTCATGTTGTACTGCTCGATCATACTACCATGGTCTTCCCAATAATAAATGACAAACATCCATCTCTACTACATCACACCATATTTCATCTTTGTATTTCTTCCCAATAGAGAATGGTACACGAACTCGTCTATCCACTTTCACTTCTCCTCCTTTTCTTAACCATGCTAAATTGTATGGACTCGGATGTTTCTCTGTCTTCAATTTCAACTTTGTCACAGCCTCGGTCGAAATAATATTATCACAGCTTCCTGCGTCAATTACAAACTTACACACCTTTCCCAGAATAGTACATGTTGACTGAAAAATATTACTTCTCAACCAACTAGTTTCCTCCTGCTTCGGTGTTAAACACGATCTTCTTAGCATTAGATTACAACCTTCATCTCCTGATGCAATATCCTGCTCATCCTCCTCAGCTGGATTATAACAATCTCCATCAACATCCTCATCTTCAACCTCTACAATCATGGTTCTCTTCTTTGGTTTTGGACACTAACTGCTTTTATGGCCCAATTCCTGACAATTGTAACATTTGAAACCATTGTTAACCCTTGTCTTCTCAACCTCTTTCATCACTGGTCTACTGATAGGTTTAGAAACATTAGAACTTCCTCCAACACCCTTCGCTTGATTGTTAGAAGTAGTAAACACACAACTTCCTCGTCTCCCTTGTTTTTCCCAAGCCAACGCTTTCTGATGTGCTTCTGCCACAGATCTTGGATCGAACATATTAACCATATCCTGAATCTGCATTCTTAATCCTCCAATGAACCTAGATGTCAGCTGCTCTTCTGTTTCCATAATATCATTCCTTGCAATGAGTTGATAGAATTCATCAGCATAGTCATTAACTGTCTTTGTGCCCTGCCTCAAGTTCTGCAAACGTTGATACATCAAAGATTGATAATTGTATGGTAAGAACGTTGCTTTCATCAATTTCTTCATCTTTTCCCAAGATTCAATCTTTGACTTCCCCATACGTTCACGTGTAAGCTTGGTTTGCTGCCACCATGCCAAAGCTCTACCCCTCAGCCTCGTAGCAACCAACTTCACTCTACGATGTTCTGGTACTTCTTTGAAGTCAAAAATCTCCTCAACATTAGCTACCCAATCTAGAAACTCCTCCGCTTGCATACCACCTTTGAATTCAGGAATTTCAGTTTTCATCCCCGACTCCCATTTGTGATCATACTCAGAATAGTTTCTTCCTTGACCTCTTCCTTGAACACTACCACCATCATACTCCTCTTCAAAATCAGATGCATAACGATGTCGATTCTGACCACCAACATCTCTACTACCATAACGCCTTCCACCTTCATCCCTTCTATCTACGTTCCTCCGTTCACGATCATTCACGTTCCTCCCCCGTCCTTGATCATTCTCAACACTTCTGTCTCGATTGGAATGTGGTGAGTCTCTACTTCCCCCATGGTTAGATTCAGGTGAAACCCTTCTCCGATTTTGATTCATCTCCGTCATAAGCTTCTCTAATCGACCAATTCCTTCGTTAAGCTTTTCACTAAAATTCTCATTGATTCTTTGCTCCATCTCATCAGCTTCTTCTCTTCGATACAAAGCTTCTACGTTTTGGTGGCGATTAGCTCTTCTTGGCGGCATACTTAAAAACTTCACAAATTCTTCAACACTTCAAATTCAAACACAATTCGGACTTTGATCCAAAATGAAACGGATCGAAAACTTCCACTTTGTAGCAAATCGCGATGAACACGATGGACAAAGTTTCGGCCTCCAATGCAAATCCGATCAAACAATCTTCGAACAATGATGCCTCTTCTTCCTCTTACTCTCGGCCATGATAGACACAAACCCAAACCTTCCCTTTAAGCTCGGCAAATCTCTTCAAACTTCAAATGAATAGGCTCCAAGTCTCGATCTAGCTATGATTGGCTAGAACAAGCTCTGATACCAAAACTGACGCAGCGGATATTTCAAAACAATGTAGATCGGTGAAAGTAGCAGTCGATGGATTGATGAATGCTGAATTGCCCGAATTCGTTGATCCGAAGATACCGAACTCTAGCTATCTCGAACTCGTTGATCGCGCACGATACCGGGTTCAAAGATCTTCAATTCTTCAAGCGTTGATCAAGCGCACTTGATTCCGCGAATCGGCTTCTACAATCGTTGAATCGAGCGCACTCGATTAACCGAAAGAGGAGATAGGAGATTACACTCAACTACCAATTTGGAATGAAAGCGCAAAGCAATCAAAAGAGAATTTTATTCAAAAATCAACAACCTTTACAAATGACTTCACTTGCCTATTTATAGGCTACAACACACCAAAACAGAAAAAGTACAAGTCATAAGTCGGTGACGACTTATCCCCTACGACCTACGACTCATCATGAGTCGTTTACAACTCATTAGATTTCAACATAACAACACGACTTAACAAGATGTACAAACTAACAACACACGACTCATCACACTCCGACTTATGACGCAGCCAAAATATACGACTTATTACAAAACAGACGACTCACCTTAAGTCGTTCACGACTTATCACTTACAACTCAGTTTAACGACATGCGACTCATACATATGTACAGACGACTCATGACTTACAATCAGACGACTCATCATTATCAGCGACTTAAGACATCAACGGGTCAGATTAAAACGGCAGGAGATTCCACGGTTTTAGGTTCCAGCGCCTCAAGATAGTTCGACTTAACTAAGTCGTAACTCGGTGCCGACTCATTACCTTCCTTAAGTCGAGGACGACTCATACCAGCTTCTCCCTTGAGTCGTGGACGACTCATCACCGCCTCCTTGAGTCGCTTACGACTTATACCTTGACGATTCATTACCGCTTCCTTAAGTCGTAGACGTCTCATACGATTTATGCCCGTCTCTATGAGTCGTGGACGACTCATAGCCTTGCCCTTAAGTCGTAGACGACTTATATCTTCACCTTTGGTTGTCCAGTTGTGTAATATCCCGGAAATTTGGGGCAATATCAATTTAATAATCTGTTTAAATAATTAAATTGATTTTATAATCTTTGATAACAAATTTGAATTGGTTTAATAATCTAATTAAATGGATATTTAATTAGTGAATTTATCTTTTAGAAATTAATA
Organism: Allium fistulosum; assembly: GCA_030737815.1. NCBI lineage: Eukaryota > Viridiplantae > Streptophyta > Magnoliopsida > Asparagales > Amaryllidaceae > Allium > Allium fistulosum. The sequence goes on from CM060904.1 coordinate 1,288,987,512, forward strand.
AAATGATTTCTATTTATAATATATTTATATGTGTGCATATATATATTGTAAATAGATTGGCTTTGGTTTGAAATTTAATAAATGAATAAAGTCTTGTTTTTAAATAAATAGATTTTAATATAAATATAATTTGAATATGAATTTGGATTTATAATAGAAATTCAAAAAGCGAAATATTTTAAAATATTTTGGATTTAAAATATAGATATAAGATTTTATTTATATATATATTGGTTATTTACATTTTCTTTAAAGTAATTTATATACATATACATATTAGGTAAGTATTTATAAATAGTAAACTAGTGTAAAAAGCTTTTATTCACATTTTAAAAATATATAAAATTATGTATTAAATACTTAAAAGACAAATGTCATTATATTAAGGCCTAATGTGACATGTGTTAACTAATTAATAATACAATGAGACAAGTGTCATTTAATTTTATTTTTCTTTTATTTTTATTTTTAGATAATTTCAGTTTATATAAACAAACATCTCCATTTTCTTTTCTTTTCCAACCTCCTTTCTAAACAAAGAAATGAAGCAAACCTCAGATCAACAAAATCTGAAAATCAACTCCTCAAACAAATTTCTCAAAACAACAAATCTGAAAACAGTAATCCTCCTCAAATCTGAAAAACTAAATCAAAAGCCTGCAAGTTCTCTTCAAATCAAAACCTGTAATATCATCTTCAAAGTATCAGTTTCAAAAATCAAAGCAGAGATCATCAAACAATTCTCTCTGTTTTGAAAGCAAATCTGTAACCAAGTTTTCTTCAACCTGGAGCATATTCCAGCAACTTCAATTCTGTTTGAAAGCAAGCAAATCAAGTATTTTTCAAGCAATAAAGTTTTCAAAGGCATTCAAGTTTTAAAGTTCTAAAAAAAAAAGCAGTAGTAATGCAAGCTTCCAGTTTTAAAGTCAATGCAAGATTTTAAGGATGGAGGCTCTGTCTTCTTCAAAATTAGGTGAGTAACATTCTTCTTAAAATTTAAAGTATATGGGTATCTGTTTGCATGTGAAATTCTGGAATAAAATGAGTATTGAATGGATGTATGTGATTGAATTTTTATGTATATATATATGGATGTATTGATGCATGCTTAATATTGTATCTGTTCTTACCTGTTTTACTGTTAGAAGTCAAAATCATGTTCAAAATTAAATTCCTCTTGATATAATCTCTGTTAAAACTTTGGATTCAAACAACATTCGATTGTTTAATCATGACTTTAAGTTTAAACTTTAATCAAATAAATTAAAATTGGAATTTGCTCTGGAAAACAGAGTAGGACATGAAAGCTTAAGATTTGCTAAAATTCAAACTTTTAGATTCACTGATTCAGGCATGTAGACTGAATCATCAACCAAATTCTTGATTTTTAAAAATAAAATCACAAATCTAAATGCTGAATTGAGGGAGCAGTTCGGGGTTGATCGAAATTGGAATTTTAAGTTGCCTCCGGTGATCTAGTTGATCGGAGAGGTCGAAGTTTTCGATGGAGATAGAAGGACGATCGTAGAGTTCGGAAAAAATACCAGAACGGTGATCGTGGCGTTGTGGTGGTGGCAGTGATTGGTTTATATCTGTAAACCTAATTTTGGGCATGAACGAGATTTTGGCGATCAAAGCTTCTCTGGTGGATCGAGTTCGTCAGAACTTTGGGGATCGGCAGCTCGATGGATGACGAAGACGTGGCCAGAAGTTCAGATGCTCCGGTAGTCTGAGAAGTGAGTTCGAGCGTTTTCCAGGCTTTTGGGTTCCTGTTCGAAAATTGTGATGGGTTACTCGATTTCGAATTCGAGTGTTGATCGAAGTTCTGATGTTCGTAATATGGTTGGGGGTTGATCGTCGACATGTGGAAGTGTCGTAGATGGCCGGAGGAGGTTGGTTGATCGGTGCACGTGCACAAGATATCGGCATGGTTTTGTTTGAGTTTGAGGAAGAAGCAGTTGTACTCGAGCAAGTTGATGGGTTGACTCGAAGTCATGCTCGAGGAAATAAGGTTCTGGCTCGGGTTCGTTCAGGGGGGGAACTCGTATGGGTTATAACTGTTTTTAAATTTTTTTAAACATAACAAAGTTTAATAAAATAGGGACGGGAGAAACTCGAAGTTGTCTTGGGGGTTTTCAGATTTTGACTCGGGGGAATTTGTGATGGGTTCGGGTAGATTTGGTAATGACAGTTTTAAAAATCTGAAAATGTTTTTAAATTAAAATGAGTTAAAATTGTAAAGTAGAATTTAAAATAAAGTTTTAAATCAAGTTTAAAGCATGGATTCAATTTAATTTGTATCCTATTTGAAATAAATAAGTTTATAAAAATTATAATGTTTTAACAAATATAAAATGTTGGAAGTATATTTTAAAAAGGTTTGAATTTTAAATGAATGGGTTTAAGAAATCTTATAAATTTCTTTTATAAATGTTAAGTGTTTCTTAACATTTGATTTAAAAAGATTTTGTAAATTTGATTTAAAATTGGTTAAAGTTAAACTTGTAATTATTTTAAATCTTTAAATTGAAATGAATTAAAAAGGAAGATTTAAAAAGTAAAATGATTCCAAGTCTTTTGTTAATAATAATTAAAGTAGTTATAAAGGTTAATACTTTAATTTATAGATTTAATGATTTAGGATTCATTAAATTATCAAGGTAATTAAAGAGTAATTTAATAATATAATTAATTAATGATTTAGTGTTAATTAATTAAATAATTAGGATTTTAAGTTAATTAAGGGTTAATTAATTTGAAATTAAGAATCTTTAATTAGATAAGTAGGGATTGTTAATAATTAATGAGAAATCATTAATTAGGAATTATTTAATAATTAATTAATATGATTAATTTTGATAATCAATTAGATTAATTAATTAATGATAATCATTTATAAAATGGGTTAAGTATAATTACTTAATGGAAGTAATTAAGGTAATTAATTACTTAAGGTAATTAATTAAATAAATTGATTAAGTTAAATTAATTAATTAAATTAATTTAAGATAATCACTTAGAGATGTGATAAATATAATTACTTAAATGTAATTAGTGAAGAGTAATTACTTAGGAAAGTAATTAAAGTTAATTAGAGGATGTAATTAACTAAAGAGGATTTTTAATAATAAAAGTAATTTTAGTTTAATTACTTTTGTATAATTAATCAAGGGATTAATTAAAGGATAATTAATTTTGGAGAAATTAATTTATGGAAGAGTAATTAAGGGTAGTTAATTACTAAATGAGATTAATCAAAGGTGATTAATAAATGTGACTAATTAATTATTAATTTAAATAAGATAATTAATTAAGAATAATTAAGGATCATTAATTAATATAATTAATGATGTAATTAAGAATTGATTAATTAAGATTAATTAATAAATAATAAGTGATTAAAGTAATTAATTAATTATAATTAATTAAGGATTAATGTAATTAAGTATGGTTAATTAATTAATGAAGTAATTTAAGATTAATTACTGAAATGGTTTAAGATAATTAATTTGTGAAATTAATTAGGATTAATTACTTAAAGTAATTAAAGGATTATTAATCAGGAATGATTAATTAAGATGGATACTTAGAGTAATGATTAATTAATTGGTTTAATTAATAATTAAGTAAGCAGGATTTATAGAATGAAGTAATTAGTTTAATTCACTTTAAATTAATTAGATGATAAATCATTGCTTAAGGATGGATGAATGAGATTGAATGTATTTCATTGTTTGATATCTCTAATGAGATATGATTGATATATGATATGGATGTTTGGTTGAATTATAATGATAATGTGAATTATCTGTTTGGGATGATAATGTAGATTATCTATTGAATTATCTATCTTTGTGTATATAGATAAGAATTGAATTGCTTTAACCTTAAAACAACTTGGCCCTTAAAAGATACGTTTTGGATTTCGATGAGACCGGGATCGGGTTTGCTACATTACAGCGTGATAGGGGGTTCTCGCTTTGCGTTAGGTGGCGAACGGGAGACTCTTACCCCTACATGTCCCCGGGGGTAGTATAAGGCCTTTTGGGGTTGGTTGCGACTCGAGAGGGTGGCCGTAAAAGCAAACCCGAGGTATCACTGTGAGCCACAGCGGGGCTGGGATGGTTGAAAAGCCTACCGGTCGTGAACCGTTATACCGGAATTCCAGGTCTGGAGACCCGAATACCACATCGATCCAAATTTACGATAGGTCGTGAATCTCAAGTGAAGATGAAGATTCAGAGTGCAAGGGTTATTGTCGTTAACTCTGAGGGTGATTCCAAAACGAGTGTAACGAGATAATGCCTTCGGTTTCGTTCGAACCCGGAACGAACTTGTATGGATTGAATGCTTTCAGCACATCGTCAGGCGGACGATGAGCATTCTAAGTGATATGTTCTGATTAAAGGTAATCGTAACCTCAAGCCTCATCAACCAGGAATGGCTAAAACAAGGGAGGTGCAGCAAGGCTTCGTGGGTAGCACCCACTGAGAGCAAGATAGATCCCTGTCTAGAGGTCCCTTTTCTTTTTATTCGGCTTAGTGTGTGGTTGGTCGCGCCAACTACGGGATTATCTTGTTCGGAATTATCCAGTAAGGGATGGTTCCTGCTTTGTGTTGCAGGGGAGCGGGCGTACTCCTCGGTACAGTGATCTAGGCCACGTACTGTGACGGGCGGTACCCCAGTAGCCCTGCCATTGTATGGAATCCAAACTCCAATAAGTGCCGTACGTATTAGTTGTGCCCAACTATGTTGGAATGTGAGATGTAAGCATTTCAGCTATTTCTATATTTTACTTGAAAACCCTAGACCCTATTATAATACAATCGAATTTCCTATCAAATGTTTTGGTTAGCGTAAGGTAAAAAACTTACCCATGTTTATTTGTGGGAAGTCTTACGTGATACTTTTTCTTTCAAAAGATTTTGAAGTTAAACAAGTTTAACCTGTTACTCACACCAGACCCATGTCTGACCCAAGTTGTTTATTTCTGTTTTATAAACTCTTGGGTACTCAAATTTTTACGAGTAGCCAAGAGATTTAGGTTTAGCTTTGACGAATTGTGGAGGAGCAATGGAGCAGGAGGCTTCGGCGTTCGTAGATAGATAGTATTCCGCTGTGTTGGTTGATCTGAGTCTTTTGTTTGAATTGTATCTTGAGTTGTATAATAGACAGAAATTATAACTGTCTATTTTGTTGTATAAGTTGTGTAACTCTGATTATGTAAAGACTATGTAATAGTTATGTGATATATTATATTTTGTTTCGTTCCGCTGTGAGATTCTGATATTGTTTAGTTCTTTCTTTCTCTTCTTTTCTCTTTTCTATCCCTTTCTTTCTTATTAGCGATACGACTTTCTGTGGAGAGAAAGCCTAGGACGTTACAGTGGTATCAGAGCATAGGTTGAGCGAATACCTAAGCTATTGGTTAAGTGAATATCAGAACACTAGGTTGAGTGAATACCTAGGTTTGGAAGGATTGTTCATTAGAGATAGGATCTGTAACAACCTGTTTGAGTCTGAGTATATATATACGAGAGCGCGTATTTGTTAGTTATATAAAATGGTTTTATATTGTGTTAATTGATCGGTTGAGTGGTATATGGATTCTGGTCAATACGAGTAGCTAACGTTATTGATAGGGATCTCTAAACACTTGAACCAGGCCAACGGACACAATATTGTTTTAAAAAGGTAGATGAAATAATTTTACCCAGATATAATTTCTATATAAAAAAAATATCATTTTAAATGTATATGGTATTTGTAATGATTGGTTGAGATGATAATAATTTATCATCTAGGATTAGGAGTCTGAGTGTTGAGGTTGGAAGTGTATTTGTCGAGACTGTAGACCTAATACCGTCTCGAGTGAACTTTACAGTTGTGTAAGGATTTCACAATCTCTGAAGGAAACCTGTTAAGGTTCGGAGTTCATCTTAGGAGTTGGATGAGTAGAGTTGGATCTGTCGGAGAACAGAAGCGAGTGATGGTATCTCAGGTAATAGTAGCTGTGTGATGAGATGCAGTGACTATGGATGTTCCCGAAGATGTTTTCTTTGGAACAAGTTAATGAAGTGTGTCTGCTTCGGTGTTGTGGCTGAGTTCAACATGGTGTTTGTGTTGGTTTGGGTTCGAGTTTCTCGAAGAGCTTTGGTTAAGAAGTCTTTGGCATCGGTGGCAGCAGTGCAGCTCGGAGTATTCTTTGCGTTGGCAGGAAGTTTTCTGGCTGAGCAGTTTTTCTGAAGTGGAGTTCAGAAGCAGCAGAGTATATCCATTTCTTCGATGAATTGGATAGTTAAGTATAAGCTGTTCTGATTAGTGAAGAGAGAACAGTTATCTTTGGAAATTAGGCTGAGCTGATCGCAAAAGTGACTTGCGATTGTTTAAATATTCTCTTGGGATTATTGGAGATTGAGATTCCGTATCGACTTGATTCGTGGAGTTACCAGAAGTTCAGCTTAGTAGAAGAATGTCTCCTAGAGAATAATTTGGTGAAGCAGCTCAGGATTCTTTGGAGAGGGATTGACCACACCTAATTTTCTGGTGAGGATTCTGTTAAGGTGTTTTTGACCAAGTAGAATGGTTCACTAAGATTTTATTGATATGGTGAACTGTGGATGATCAAGTTTGTGCTCGAGTTTCTCCGATGACATTCTCATCTATTCCAGATCAGAATTGTGCAGCGGAAGCAGTTTGGGAGTGCATCTGTTTGTCTTTTCTAGATTGAAGGAGTAAGATTAGTCTTCTGATATTTGAGGAGTAGAGTTTTTTCTTGGTCTTGGTTGATCTTGAGAAGATCATTTTGTTGAGTTATTCTTGGTCCTGTTTGTTTCAAGAAGCATCAGCGAAGGTTGAGTTGATCAGAAAGGATTTGTAGGTAGCCCGAGATCGTCTGAAGATTTTGTGGATAAGAGACGTAGGAATTTGGAATTCGAAGTTGGAGACTTCGTTGTTGTTGAAGTTTTCTCTGGTAAAAGGGAGCTATAAGATTGGGTAAGTCTGGGAAGTCAGCTCCGAGTTGTTTTGGATCTTTTCTGTGTTCTGATTTGGATAAGAGTTTGATCTACTGGATTGAATTGTCAGTTTGGATAACTGGAATTCAATGTATTTTACGTATCTCTGAGGGAGTACGTGTTTGATCTATCTCTGGTTTTGGAACCAGCAGTTCTAAAGGATTTGGTTGTTGAGTCAGACTCGTCTGTAGTCTGATATTCTGTTTAGTTTTGTAGATCTAGATGAGTAGGAGCTCTATAGCTTAGTAGTATTGGTTGTTTAGATTGTTAGTAGAGCGAGTATCCCGGTATATATATACTTGGGGAAACTCGAGGAAATTCTATTCAGAATTTTCGCTGGATAGTTAGAATTGTTTGTTTGGATGATTGGTTGCTATGATTGTTAGCATATGGATGATAATACATCCTTGTGATTTAAAAAGATTATTAAATTACCTTTGTTTTAAATTTCGGGGACGAAATTATTTTAAGGGGGGAGGAATGTAATATCCTGGAAATTTGGGGCAATATCAATTTAATAATCTGTTTAAATAATTAAATTGATTTGATAATCTTTGATAACAAATTTGAATTGGTTTAATAATCTAATTAAATGGATATTTAATTAGTGAATTTATCTTTTAGAAATTAATAAAATGATTTCTATTTATAATATATTTATATGTGTGCATATATATATTGTAAATAGATTGGCTTTGGTTTGAAATTTAATAAATGAATAAAGTCTTGTTTTTAAATAAATAGATTTTAATGTAAATATAATTTGAATATGAATTTGGATTTATAATAGAAATTCAAAAAGAGAAATATTTTAAAATATTTTGGATTTAAAATATAGATATAAGATTTTATTTATATATATATTGGTTATTTACATTTTCTTTAAAGTAATTTATATACATATACATATTAGGTAAGTATTTATAAATAGTAAACTAGTGTAAAAAGCTTTTATTCACATTTTAAAAATATATAAAATTATGTATTAAATACTTAAAAGACAAATGTCATTATATTAAGGCCTAATGTGACATGTGTTAACTAATTAATAATACAATGAGACAAGTGTCATTTAATTTTATTTTTCTTTTATTTTTATTTTTAGATAATTTCAGTTTATATAAACAAACATCTCCATTTTCTTTTCTTTTCCAACCTCCTTTCTAAACAAAGAAATGAAGCAAACCTCAGATCAACAAAATCTGAAAATCAACTCCTCAAACAAATTTCTCAAAACAACAAATCTGAAAACAGTAATCCTCCTCAAATCTGAAAAACTAAATCAAAAGCCTGCAAGTTCTCTTCAAATCAAAACCTATAATATCATCTTCAAAGTATCAGTTTCAAAAATCAAAGCAGAGATCATCAAACAATTCTCTCTGTTTTGAAAGCAAATCTGTAACCAAGTTTTCTTCAACCTGGAGCATATTCCAGCAACTTCAATTCTGTTTGAAAGCAAGCAAATCAAGTATTTTTCAAGCAATAAAGTTTTCAAAGGCATTCAAGTTTTAAAGTTCTAAAAAAAAGCAGTAGTAATGCAAGCTTCCAGTTTTAAAGTCAATGCAAGATTTTAAGGATGGAGGCTCTGTCTTCTTCAAAATTAGGTGAGTAACATTCTTCTTAAAATTTAAAGTATATGGGTATCTGTTTGCATGTGAAATTCTGGAATAAAATGAGTATTGAATGGATGTATGTGATTGAATTTTTATGTATATATATGGATGTATTGATGCATGCTTAATATTGTATCTGTTCTTACCTATTTTACTGTTAGAAGTCAAAATCATGTTCAAAATTAAATTCCTCTTGATATAATCTTTGTTAAAACTTTGGATTCAAACAACATTCGATTGTTTAATCATGACTTTAAGTTTAAACTTTAATCAAATAAATTAAAATTGGAATTTGCTCTGGAAAACAGAGTAGGACAGGAAAGCTTAAGATTTGCTAAAATTCAAACTTTTAGATTCACTGATTCAGGCATGTAGACTGAATCATCAACCAAATTCTTGATTTTTAAAAATAAAATCACAAATCTAAATGCTGAATTGAGGGAGCAGTTCGGGGTTGATCGAAATTGGAATTTTAAGTTGCCTCCGGTGATCTAGTTGATCGGAGAGGTCGAAGTTTTCTATGGAGATAGAAGGACGATCGTAGAGTTCGGAAAAAATACCAGAACGGTGATCGTGGCGTTGTGGTGGTGGCAGTGATTGGTTTATATCTGTAAACCTAATTTTGGGCATGAACGAGATTTTGGCGATCAAAGCTTCTCTGGCGGATCGAGTTCGTCAGAACTCTGGGGATCGGCAGCTCGATGGATGACGAAGACGTGGCCAGAAGTTCATATGCTCCGGTAGTCTGAGAAGTGAGTTCGAGCGTTTTCCAGGCTTTTGGGTTCCTGTTCGAAAATTGTGATGGGTTACTCGATTTCGAATTCAAGTGTTGATCGAAGTTCTGATGTTCGTAATATGGTTGGGGGTTGATCGTCGACATGTGGAAGTGTCGTAGATGGCCGGAGGAGGTTGGTTGATCGGTGCACGTGCACAAGATATCGGCATGGTTTTGTTTGAGTTTGAGGAAGAAGCAGTTGTACTCGAGCAAGTTGATGGGTTGACTCGAAGTCATGCTCGAGGAAATAAGGTTCTGGCTCGGGTTCGTTCAGGGGGGGAACTCGTATGGGTTATAACTGTTTTTAAATTTTTTTAAACATAACAAAGTTTAATAAAATAGGGACGGGAGAAACTCGAAGTTGTCTTGGGGGTTTTCAGATTTTGACTCGGGGGAATTTGTGATGGGTTCGGGTAGATTTGGTAATGACAGTTTTAAAAATCTGAAAATGTTTTTAAATTAAAATGAGTTTAAATTGTAAAGTAGAATTTAAAATAAAGTTTTAAATCAAGTTTAAAGCATGGATTCAATTTAATTTGTATCCTAGTTTGAAATAAATAAGTTTATAAAAATTATAATGTTTTAACAAATATAAAATGTTGGAAGTATATTTTAAAAAGGTTTGAATTTTAAATGAATGGGTTTAAGAAATCTTATAAATTTCTTTTATAAATGTTAAGTGTTTCTTAACATTTGATTTAAAAAGATTTTGTAAATTTGATTTAAAATTGGTTAAAGTTAAACTTGTAATTATTTTAAATCTTTAAATTGAAATGAATTAAAAAGGAAGATTTAAAAAGTAAAATGATTCCAAGTCTTTTGTTAATAATAATTAAAGTAGTTATAAAGGTTAATACTTTAATTTATAGATTTAATGATTTAGGATTCATTAAATTAACAAGGTAATTAAAGAGTAATTTAATAATATAATTAATTAATGATTTAGTGTTAATTAATTAAATAATTAGGATTTTAAGTTAATTAAGGGTTAATTAATTTGAAATTAAGAATCTTTAATTAGATAAGTAGGGATTGTTAATAATTAATGAGAAATCATTAATTAGGAATTATTTAATAATTAATTAATATGATTAATTTTGATAATCAATTAGATTAATTAATTAATGATAATCATTTATAAAATGGGTTAAGTATAATTACTTAATGGAAGTAATTAAGGTAATTAATTACTTAAGGTAATTAATTAAATAAATTGATTAAGTTAAATTAATTAATTAAATTAATTTAAGATAATCACTTAGAGATGTGATAAATATAATTACTTAAATGTAATTAGTGAAGAGTAATTACTTAGGAAAGTAATTAAAGTTAATTAGAGGATGTAATTAACTAAAGAGGATTTTTAATAATAAAAGTAATTTTAGTTTAATTACTTTTGTATAATTAATCAAGGGATTAATTAAAGGATAATTAATTTTGGAGAAATTAATTTATGGAAGAGTAATTAAGGGTAGTTAATTACTAAATGAGATTAATCAAAGGTGATTAATAAATGTGACTAATTAATTATTAATTTAAATAAGATAATTAATTAAGAATAATTAAGGATCATTAATTAATATAATTAATGATGTAATTAAGAATTGATTAATTAAGATTAATTAATAAATAATAAGTGATTAAAGTAATTAATTAATTATAATTAATTAAGGATTAATGTAATTAAGTATGGTTAATTAATTAATGAAGTAATTTAAGATTAATTACTGAAATGGTTTAAGATAATTAATTTGTGAAATTAATTAGGATTAATTACTTAAAGTAATTAAAGGATTATTAATCAGGAATGATTAATTAAGATGGATACTTAGAGTAATGATTAATTAATTGGTTTAATTAATAATTAAGTAAGCAGGATTTATAGAATGAAGTAATTAGTTTAATTCACTTTAAATTAATTAGATGATAAATCATTGCTTAAGGATGGATGAATGAGATTGAATGTATTTCATTGTTTGATATCTCTAATGAGATATGATTGATATATGATATGGATGTTTGGTTGAATTATAATGATAATGTGAATTATCTGTTTGGGATGATAATGTAGATTATCTATTGAATTATCTATCTTTGTGTATATAGATAAGAATTGAATTGCTTTAACCTTAAAACAACTTGGCCCTTAAAAGATACGTTTTGGATTTCGATGAGACCGGGATCGGCTTTCCGTATACCGGAATTCCAGGTCTGGAGACCCGAATACCACATCGATCCAAATTTACGATAGGTCGTGAATCTCAAGTGAAGATGAAGATTCAGAGTGCAAGGGTTATTGTCGTTAACTCTGAGGGTGATTCCAAAACGAGTGTAACGAGATAATGCCTTCGGTTTCGTTCGAACCCGGAACGAACTTGTATGGATTGAATGCTTTCAGCACATCGTCAGGCGGACAATGAGCATTCTAAGTGATATGTTCTGATTAAAGGTAATCGTAACCTCAAGCCTCATCAACCAGGAATGGCTAAAACAAGGGAGGTGCAGCAAGGCTTCGTGGGTAGCACCCACTGAGAGCAAGATAGATCCCTGTCTAGAGGTCCCTTTTCTTTTTATTCGGCTTAGTGTGTGGTTGGTCGCGCCAACTACGGGATTATCTTGTTCGGAATTATCCAGTAAGGAATGGTTCCGGCTTTGTGTTGCAGGGGAGCGGGCGTACTCCTCGGTACGGTGATCTAGGCCACGTACTGTGACGGGCGGTACCCCAGTAGCCCTGCCATTGTATGGAATCCAAACTCCAATAAGTGCCGTACGTATTAGTTGTGCCCAACTATGTTGGAATGTGAGATGTAAGCATTTCAGCTATTTCTATATTTTACTTGAAAACCCTAGACCCTATTATAATACAATCGAATTTCCTATCAAATGTTTTGGTTAGCGTAAGGTAAAAAACTTACCCATGTTTATTTGTGGGAAGTCTTACGTGATACTTTTTCTTTCAAAAGATTTTGAAGTTAAACAAGTTTAACCTGTTACTCACACCAGACCCATGTCTGACCCAAGTTGTTTATTTCTGTTTTATAAACTCTTGGGTACTCAAATTTTTACGAGTAGCCAAGAGATTTAGGTTTAGCTTTGACGAATTGTGGAGGAGCAATGGAGCAGGAGGCTTCGGCGTTCGTAGATAGATAGTATTCCGCTGTGTTGGTTGATCTGAGTCTTTTGTTTGAATTGTATCTTGAGTTGTATAATAGACAGAAATTATAACTGTCTATTTTGTTGTATAAGTTGTGTAACTCTGATTATGTAAAGACTATGTAATAGTTATGTGATATATTATATTTTGTTTCGTTCCGCTGTGAGATTCTGATATTGTTTAGTTCTTTCTTTCTCTTCTTTTCTCTTTTCTATCCCTTTCTTTCTTATTAGCGATACGACTTTCTGTGGAGAGAAAGTCGTGGTCATTACAAGTTGAGTCGTGGACGACTCATCAATGCCTCCTTAAGTCGTAGACGACTTATGCCCTGTGCTGCATCATCACTAAGTCGTGTAGTACGACTTAGGCTATCTTGTGTACGACTCATGCCTTGGACAAATAAGGCCTGCGCTGCATCAATATTTATGGTATTTATAATACCAACGTAAGGCCAGTGCTACTATAGCATCCAAAGATTCAATTCCAACAAAATCTATATCATATTTATTTACTCACAGCATATATCAATATATATGAACAATTAATATATTTTTGAGGAATCCAGTTGGATCCCTCCAACCTCTTTCCCTGCATCCACAGATGTTAGATAACATAAAAATACCAATCCCACTTCGAGGGGGATATCACGGTATATAGGGTCATCCGCTATTATGCGGGACACATAGGGTCTCATCCGCTCCAATCAGTGGGTATATATCCAACTACTAATATATACACTACTATATATATAACATCCAAACTGAGAATAATTTATAAATTCATCCAAACAATCGCTAATTTAAATTCAACATTTTTAAATTATACTAGCAATCCAAATGAGTGAGATTTTACTCTCTTGTATTTTTATTTTGCTAATCGTTCAATTTTAAATTAAATTGAACTATGCTCAATTTAATCTAAAATCCCAGTTGACTCTAAAAATCTCCAAATCACTTTTATTGAGTAGCACTCGTCGATGCGATTGCAATGCGACTCGTCGCGTTCGATTTGGACCTAGAACGATCAAGATATTTAATTTACAAATTATTAATTATTTAATTCCTTAATCACGTCAAAAAATTTATGCTAAACCTCGTTCCCAAGCATCTGTCTTCGTATCTTCATTTCCAGGCTTGAACATGAATACGACATCACCACTTCCAACCCCGACAACCCTAGCCGCTCCACCCGAAACTCCTACAAACCCGCTATGCGAATATTAATTAATCAAGATCTAAATAGCTTCTAATGATCTCAGCTTGAGCATTGTTGATCTCCATACTGTTCATAAGTTCAGAAAGCCTGTTGCTCAAATCATCCACTTCTCTATGCAAGCTCTTTATGTAACTGCACGTTCCTTTAACAACTTTGATGCAGATGCACTATTTGAATTTCTTAGCCTGACATCTGGAAGAAGAGATTGGAGTTCGGAAATTAATTCATTCATTTCTTCTTCGGATATTTGACTAGCACTTCTTCTACTTGATATTTTCTTTCTAATATCGAACACCGCCACTACTCACCCCGCCTCCGCTGTCAGCTCGTGTGCCATCACCCTAAAACCCATCACGACTATCACACTACAAGAACGACACCTGATAGCGACGACTTTTAGCCATCGCCAGCCATCGCTAGCCGTCGCTGGCCGACGCTAAATGCCGTCGCTATTTACCTCGTCTCCCAATAGAATCGCGATGGCTTTAGCGACGGCTCCGTCACCTAAATAGCGATGGCTCGCGACTGCAAATGTGCCACGTGGAAATTTTCCAATGTCTAATTGGCGTCACTAGCCGTCGCTAAGCGACACAAACCTTGCCGTCGCTAGCCGTCGTTAATCTGAACAAAATGGTCGTCGCTAGCCGTCGCTATACTGAACAAAATTCTATGCACTTGCACAACCCATATACACTTCAAACAATAACCATCAAATACCATCATCACAGCCACTATACACTATATTCATCAACTATAACCATCATATATCCATCATATAACATCACTATACATTCAAACAATATCAAATCCAACAAAACCAAACAAAATCATATATAATCCCAACAACAACACATATCATTTCAACCAATACAAGTCATCAAAATATGTACATAGTTTCCCAACCAAAATGTGTACATAGTTTTCCAACCACAACTACAAACCGTTAACACAACTACAAGTCATCAAAATATGTAGTGTCACTACCTCACCTGTCGTACCTCCACCAAGTGCCGCATCTCCCCTCCCAGCGCCTACGCACCCCTAGTAGTCGCGATTTCGATCTCTTACCTCACTACCCCATCGCGACATCACCAATGGACATCCAACCTCCAATGCCCACACGCCGCCGCTGTTGGCAAAGAAAAATCGCCTCGTGCTTTCCCTGCCTCCACCACAATCGTCGTCAATTGTGAGTTGCTCGATTTCGTTCACGAGAATTTTTTTTAAGGTTGAACTGGTTTCGATTTGAGGAAAAGAAGACACGGTTTTAAATAACAGAGAGGTGGCTATACATACACGGTAGGGTAGCTAATAGGGTAGGTCAGCTGGTTGAGGGAAATGAGACTGTGATTGAAATATATTATTTTAAATTTTCAAAATATCTAGATATTTTTTTACGAACTCCGATCGAGGCATGCCGCCTGGCGTTCTTAATGTTATACCACTATTCTGAACCGAATGGAATAAGTTTTGAGCCCCAATTCGATCATATGGAGGTGATAACTTTTTAAATCGATTATTTAAATTAAATTCGATTAAACTATTTCTAGCCGTTTTCAGATCGCACGACCAAACGGTAACTCCAAACACTATGAAATTTGAAATCCGATAATAATACACTATTACGGATCCAATAGAACTGGATTCATCGAATTCCGAGATTGTGCCCCGGATCGCTATTTTAACGCGTCGATTTAAATCGACGATTTTAACAAGATTTAGAAATCGCTTGAAATTCCAGTTTTAAAATCTTACTAACTAAATTATAATTCCAAATCCAATATTTAAAACCATTTAAATATTTAAAATTAACCGTCGAAAAATCCGGGTTGTTACAAGGTGGTTTGATGCATGTCATGGTGTGTATAAGGCCTGATATTGCAAACGATGTTGGTGGTTAGTAAATATATGGCTAATATGGGTAAATCACATTGGGGAGGGCATGATAAATATTTTGAGATATCTTAGGGGGACTTCTACTCATGGTCTAGTGTTTGGTGGTATTATTGGTGAGGACTGCAAATTGGTTAGCAATTGTATTCGAACTATGTCAAGGATAGAGATCAAAGAGAATCAACTTTCGGGTCTACATTTACTTTTGGTGGAACGACCATTAATTTTAGATCTCGATTGAAAACCATGGTCGCTCTATCGTCCATAAAGGTGGAATTGATTGCAGTGGTCGAAGCAATAAAGGAGCTCTTTATTTGTGGAGGTTGGTATTCAACTTAGGGTTTACGCGTGACAGTGTTGATGTGTATTGTGGTAACCAAAGTAATACTCATTTGGCAGAAAACTTGGCATTTAGTCTTATGTGATGCATATTGAGGCGAGAGAGTCTTTTCTAGTTCCCATGGATGAAGATAAGCTTGTTTATCATTGAGAAGTACACCCAAAAGATAATGTAGCAGTCATGTTGACTAAGGCATTGCTGGTTGGGAAGTTCGAGCATTGTTCAAACTTAGTTCGGTTGATGAATTACTTAATACCACTTGGGGCCCGATTTGGGGAGTAGATGCTTATATTTGTTGAAGAGTAAATGTGAGATTGTGACTGTCTTTTTGTGAGATGTTTATTAATGAAGGAGGAGACTGGTATGATGGTATGGTGTCATTTGGTGTATCGAGTTGAGGTAGAGATTGGATATGGTATTGAAGTGGAGTGTTGAATTTGGCTATATTATATATGTGAAAATGTAAAGGATTGAATAAGCTTTCCAACGTTTTGAACGATTCATGATTTGAAGCTAGTATGGAAGAATTATCGTGGTTCAAAGAAAGAAGAAGTTTGCAAACAACCTGGATTTTTTGCTATAGAAAAAAAGTCAAATAAATGTTATCAAATAGTTGACCTTTTGATAGAAGAACACCTATACACTTTCCTAAGAGTTTTTGGTTAAATTCAGTCGACTGTGTAAGTGCAAACAGCCAACCGATTAAAGGAGTCCGTTGATTTTTTTCCTAAACAGTCGATCGTTTAGCTGATGGTATTTTTAGGCTTGGAGGGATTAGCCGCCCATTTGCTTCGATTGGTCGACTGACTAGTTGATGCGGAGAATTCTTATAGCGGATCTGAAGCCCATATTCCTGGGGAATTTTCGTTGTTTTTTATTTTAGTTATTTTGTAGTAAAATAGAGAAGTTGAGAACATAACAGAGGCATATCTCAGAGGCTAGGTTTGTTTCATTGCTCTAGTGTTTCCACCATTACTATTTTCTTCATTTATTATCTCCACAAAATCAGTTTTGTAGGAAAAAATATTATAAATTAGTCTTACTCTCTTTGGCATTAATATTAGCTCTCCCAAAGTGGATGTACACTAATACAAGGTTAGTTGAACTGTCAGAAATCTCAGTGTCATTTAATTTATTGCTATTTTATTTGCTCTCTTTGTATTTTTACCTAAATTTCTGTTTGTATTGAGGAATTGTTTGATTGATTATTTTGCATCACCTGTGCCGATCAATTTATAACATCCATGGACTTTGGTATATGTTGTGTTTGGAGATAAACTTAATTACCTACTGATTAAATTTATAAGTTCCTTTTACATACATTAAACCAAAGCTTTGGTTCCACATGTAAAAACCAACCGTTTCTAATGCCTAAAGTTGACGCAAATTTCCATAAACTAACATTTGTACACTGATCTTAAACATTAAATGTAGTGGACCATCTGCTAAATAATCTAATATTTTGAACATTTAATTAAACTCACAATGGGATAAATATTAGTATAATATTTTATACGATGTATGATAGACACAACCTATACAACAAAAAACTACCATGCAGTCAAACATATCAATTTCCAGAATTAATACCAATGTCAAATTACATGACAATGATAACCACAATTGTATAATAGAAGTATGCCAAATGAGCAACCTATGGTACGAACTATAAATGATTTTGTTTCCTCTAAAGTCTAACCTACAAACTGGAATATACACACATACCCATACTCAGATATACAAAATAGATATATGTGCAAAACAAAAAACTAAAGGGGAAAAAGGAAACAACTAAAAGGGTAATGTCCACTACTATGCATCTATTCCTATTGGCCAAGCATGCAGACTATTATGTGCTAGGAGAAGAGAGATTAACTACCTACCCACTCACCTACATTAATATACGTAACTAAGTCACAAAAAAAAGAACAACACAACACAAAGAATTTAAACCAAGGCTAACCCACAAAAAATTTCCATTTTCTACTAATGTTTCACTACCCGATTCAAATGGATAATTTCCCTACTCTTAGCACTATAAAGTATTTAGTTGCAGACATGACTTGATGTAAAAATTCCACATGTGTTCTTACATTCTTCTAAAAAAAGATGATTATTCCCACATTCCGTAACATTTTGATAAGTTTTGCGATGAATGTTTGGTAATATATCCTTATTAGCTGACCCACCTAGTGTTTGAGTATATATTTTTACGTTATATAGCAGAAATTAGGTTGTTAGGAGGTAGTTCAGCTTTTCTAAGCATGCTTTCAACAATGGTGAACCTATATTGCTGACATGAGAAGAATATATGTGACAGATAACGATATAGATAAGAAAAGAATGCGCCGATAAGCCTTTTTATCCAAAACATAAAAATTCAATCAAACATATGTATAAAACTCTTCCTCCCCCTTGGCTGGCTATACAATGATAGATATGGCCTAAAAAAATTCAATGTTATTTAGTATTTATTCTATATAAGTCCAATTGTAACGACCCGCAAATTTGAACAGTTTTAATAACGTAATTAACTGAAATTTTGTGAAATTTTAAATAATTGAATTTGGAAATAAAAAATTTAATATTTGAAATACATCTATTTAAACATAGAAAATGGTAAATTTTCATCAAATAATGTGGAAGTTTATTTTGTTGTGTAATTTTATTTCAATTTAAATCAGTTAAATTCGATTGAAATAAATTATTTTCGAAATCCGAATATTTTTATATAATAAAAATGTAAATCATGTTATTATTTTAAAATATATATATGATATTTTGAAAGGAATAAAATATAATATAAGTATTCTGCATTTTTAATAGGTATATGTATAAGTATTTATTTCCAAATATATTGTGTTTGTATTTATTTGCTTGCAACTGTTATATAAGGCCAGCTTGCAAACTTCTGTTTATTTATATATAATGATAGTAATACGTATACTATGTTAAGTTATACTTGATTTTAATAGTTCTATTTATGTATGAGCTATATGAACTGCAATATGTTGGATATATATATAGTTATATAATATATAAGTATTTATTTCAAAATATATTATGTATATATGTTTGATTTTGATATGTGTGTTTAATTTAAAACAATGATTTTTAATTATATATATATATATATATATTATATATATTATTTTAATATTTGTCTTAAATTAAATATTGATTTCAAGGAAATAATAATAATATATATTTTCTGTTTCTATCAAACCGATTGATTTATTCTCATCAATTCCTAATTATTAGCATTGCCCATCGAATTCGTACCAATCTTGCTTTTCTTTGGAATTCGTGCTTGGATTCGTAACTCATTTCATGGTTGAATTTCTCTAGCCTCGAAAGGTGAGCAATCACTCACGATTAACATTCTTATATTTATTAAATTTGATTTCATTCGAAACGACAATTGAAATATGCTGCTAAATTGAACTGTTAATTAATAACTGCTATATATGACATGCTATTATTTGTAATTGTTCACCTGTGATATATGACACCATATTCTGTTGTTTATATTTTATTAATTTATCACTAATGGTATATGTCTATTATTGATATGTTATATTATTATCATAACCGTTTTCACTCTACAAGTTCCCTGTTAGTATAGAATTACCTATGGGTTGAAATGATACATACCCAAACGATCTTGTAGAATAGGAGAAAAATCGTTATGGGTTGAAATGTTAAACCCAAGTGATTTTCATTTATTTTAAATTTTTGGGATTGTGGGTTGAAATGATATATACCTGTAGATAATTAAATTGCGGATTGAAATGATAAATATTCGTATCACTTGACCATAGGATAGAAAATTATATACGGACACCGTTGGTCTATATTTTGAAAATGATTTCCAAAGTTTTGGAAAGAAATATATGGTTTTACCGGATATTGATTTTTTTAAAATATAATATATAAATGCTATTTTTATATATGCCTAATTTTTTGATTTTTTTAAATAGTATGTTTGGAAAGCTTAATTTATAAGTTAGTTTTGAAATTATAAATTAAATCTTATTATTAAATTTTACTTAAATTTGATTATTTTCAAACATGTATAAAATAAGATTTTTCATAAATAAATTTAATAATAAGATTTAATTTAATAAAATTTAATTTAAATAGTATATAATATGTTTTAAAATATTTATTTAAAAATTTATATTAATATTTTAAAATAGATTTATAACTTTAATAATAAGGTTGGAAAGATAAATTAATGTTGACTTGAAATTTAAATTGGTTAATAATTGAATTCAAGAAAGAATTGATTTAAACTTATTAGTTTTGAGATTTTGAAAAGATATGATTATAACTTGGCTTATAACTTGATTTGATAAAAAAAAGTGATTAAATGAATATTCTCAAATTTTGATAAATTTGAGATTGAATGTTTAATATTGATTTAAGTATAAAAACTTGGATTTAAATAAATTGTTATAAAAATGGTTAAAGGAATAATTTCAATTTGAATAAATTTAAAGTTAAATGTCGAAATATAAATAAAATTTATATTGTAAATGTTTGAATATTTAAACTTGAATTTTTGGAATTTTAAATTTAAATGGTGAACTGGAATTGATTTAAATTGAATTTTTGAAATTTAAGATGATCTGAATCGATTTGTGAAATTTGAAGAAACTATTTTATTATATAAATTATTTTTAATATATAAACTATTTTAATATAAATTATTATGTAAACTATTTTAATTTATACTATTTATTATATATACTATTTTCAATATCTAAACTGTTTAAGTCGGAAGTGTTATGATTTCCAAAGTGTTATGATTTCAAAAGTGCTATGATTTCCAAGGTGTTATGATTTTGAAAGTGTTATAATTTTGAAAGTGTTACGATTTTGGAAATGACTATTGTTTAAAGTGAATAATGATATCGAATTGATATGGTTTTGAAATAAATATGATATTTTGATATGAAGTATGAATTATTTGAAATGAAATGACCACTATGTGAAATAAGCATTTGGTTGTTAAAGAGACCGGTATCAGATATTGTCATACTCTCTGCCAATACCGAAAACCACATTAACAACTATGTACGTGGTGGAGATTCCAGAATGAAGTAGGATGGTTTGGTGACGATTCTATATGGTATTTGCGTAGCCCTGACTCCCGTGAGTCAGCTTGATGTGGCTAAAACAGGAGCTATACCGGGCCAAGTGAGGTCATTCCTCCGATCGGGCACATTTCTTTGATACCATTCTATTGCTTTTGTGATTTGATTGGGTGCACCCTTTGATTTGGGAGTGTGTCACGAGGTGGGCGGTAGTAGCTGCTATGCGTTACCACCAGTCCGGGAGTGCAAATGGTATATCTACCCTGGCATTGCCTCGAGTGCCTTGTCGCATGCCCTATCGCGCCTTCTACGAGTTTGTTTTGTACCGTACCTATGTGGTGTCCTCTGTGTAAACCACCGGTTTGGTGGAGCGTACGGCATTGTATAGACTACGAGAATATATAAAATGTGTTTAGGGGATATGGGTAACGCCTTAACGCTATTTTAATACTTTTACTTTACTATAGACATATTATAATAGCGTATATTACTACATAGTAGATAGTTCCATGGATCCTTAGAGGATGGAAATCACAACTATCCTTTAAGTTACTTGTATTTCAGTTGACATTTTACTTGAGTTGAATTTATTAATATAAGAATGTTAATCCTAACTCGAGTGTTTTGTGTATTGCTTTACGCTCGGGTCAGACTGAGTGTCACAGCATTTGAGACTCACCTTTGGAGCTTTGCTTGAAGATCCATCTATACCTGTTCAGCTTTCAGCTATCCGGTTGTTTTGTTTATACTTGTCATCTGTTTATATTAGAGACTACATTGTATTGAATATATTCTGTTGTATTTTCTTTCAAACTCTTATGTTTATATGGTAGCTTCATGAACTACTATTTATCTATTCCGCTGCTTATTTTGTAATACTCTGTGTCTGTGATTCTGTGATTGATTTATTTACTGTATATTCTGAGTTTTGCCAAATATAAATTAACAATCTGATATTTTGAGCAATTCAAGTCCGACATGTGCGGATGCGAATGGTTCAAAATACCGGGTCATTACACCAATTTAATTATTCTATCAATACCTATATCGATACACGTAAACAATTTTTTTTAAATATATACGCATTTCGTTAAATACTAATGGAATTCAAATATCAAATAAAATTTAATGATTAATATATCATTGATATTAATTGATTTATAATGATTATAAATCTGTGGTTTATTTGGGGTATTCCTCATTACAGTTTGCGACTCGAAACTATAAATTCAATCGGCGGTTATTATTGAACAATTCGAATTCACCTTTGCTGGTAGTGTAGCATTTTGGCTGAATTTATCACTTTCACATTATTTCTATAAAATCCAATTTTACTTATTATAAGCGTTACTCGGTGGAAACGATTATTTACACACTCTCTTCGTCAAAACTATATCACATTATGGGTAATGGAATTTGGTTTTGGTTAAAATTCCAACATCGTCCACATTTAACTTGATTATTCCTAAAATAATCTTTGATTTAATAATAACAATTATTATTAACCTACTGCTCTAGCCAAAGAGACTTTGACTTTAAGTTGAATTTAGTTTCCCATGATACTAACCTCATATAGCTAAGGAGATGAATTTTTTATTGAATAGCATTTCACTTCCAATGTTTCATCTCGGACCCAACTATGGTCGTTTGATGGATGTTATGCCACGATAGTATTCTCAAGTCGAGGGAACTACATAATATCATTGTTACACCCATGCTTCTCAAGCTACGTTAAAGGGGATTTAAATAAGGTACAAAGCCGAGAGAGCAGCCCTCACAATAAAAGTTAAGATGAAAAGAGTAGAGGTTGAAGCGATCCAACCGATACTGCACAAAAATTCGACCTTCTTTTGCGACACCATATCAAACCAAAATAACTACAGACAAAAATGCAGGAAGTTGCAGCAAAATGCAATACTGCACCCACAAGGAAGGCCACAAAGATATCAGATTTGCACTCGTCCCTCGGTTTCAATATTATGTTATGTTGCTAAAACCAAAATCTGACATAGTTATAAGAAGAGGGCAATGATGAACTGCGCTCAAGAGCCGCAATAGCCAAATAGTCGAAGTGCTCAATTAACATCCCTAGAACTTATCCTTCGTTAACACCTTCAAGAGTGGATCTACACTACATATACATAGAGCTACTTAAGAAGTACTGCACGGAGTCAGAAGCATTTGAAAGGGCTGCACACAAGGCCACTCAAGCTTCACTCCAACGCAGATCTCACTTACAAGTAAATAGCAAAGGTATAAATTAACCTAATCTATAACTCATGCAATAAGAGCAACTCATTTCACAGTCAACTCAGATCACATTCGTACATAAATTAAACTAATTCCCAGGTTAAGCAAACCACGCACCTGTAAGCTAAAAGTAGCTCAGGACGGTCGCATCTAAGTATCAGGCAAGTGCAGCAGCATCATGCAAGTATCACACATCAACTAGTACAGCCTCATCCCAAATACACCGGTAGTGCCCCAAAACCAACAAGTGATTATTAATGTCCTCTTAAGGCAGTATGCAAACTCTTCACTACATCAGATCAGAAACGTATGACCCGCTAATGTCTCCCACTCCAATTCCAGATATGCCCGCCTCAATTTCAGGAGTTTCCACCTCCAATTCAAACTTCACCACCAAAGACCACAATTCAACCGCCCAAATTAGGGCTTTTCACCTAAAGACATGTCAGTAATCTGGATGCATCCAACCAACAATGCGAATAGGAGACACATGGCATGATCCAAATGTGGAAATATAATGGTGGAG
The DNA here is from genome assembly GCA_030737815.1 of Allium fistulosum. Taxonomy (NCBI): domain Eukaryota; kingdom Viridiplantae; phylum Streptophyta; class Magnoliopsida; order Asparagales; family Amaryllidaceae; genus Allium; species Allium fistulosum. Next base: position 1,289,011,393 of record CM060904.1, read on the forward strand.
AAAGGATAGTGGTTATTTGTGTACATCCTCAACACAATAAATAGGAGATGATTGGGAATATAGGTGGACTTTTCTTTTCCTTTCTTTTTGAAGAATAAAAATGATATCTTCCTATCTTTCATTAAACACTTGTATCAGCAGAAATGATAAAAGAAATGAACTTGACCTGCGGACGTAGGATTCCTTAACATTTGAACCACGTAAAAATTTCTATGTTTTTTACTTTCATGCATCATTATCTATTTAAGTTTGCATTGGATTATAGTTCAATATGCCAATACAAATTGGATTTGACATTCTAACAAATATTTGGAGTGCAACTACATAATTATGCAAGCATCCAACGACATAGTTACTACCCAAAGGCAAGCTTAACAGAAGTTAAGTTTTTTGATTCAAATTTATGCATAAAGGTTAACAATTACTTTCCAAATCAATTGAGGTGTTGTGAGACAAAAAAATATCACCAACGTTTTTTGTGCTAGAAGGAGGGTTCGAACCTTCGTTCCCTTTTCCTAATCTCTAGTGTGTGTGTGTGTGTGTGTATATATATATAAACAAATACATATTTTATTTGTTTTTGAAAAGATAAATTTTGCCAATATAAATAATTATATCCGGAGATTATCAAATAAATATTTATCCAAATATAAATATTTATTATCAGAATTATTTGCTCAACTTATAAATTAGTGTTTCAATAGTTAAGATCAGTTAATTATCCAATTACCAGATGTCCAAAAATCCGGGTTATCACATTCCTCCCCCCTTTGAATCTTTTCGTCCCCGAAAAGGAACAAAGCCAGAATTTAAAACTACAAATGCTTATTATTAGTTAAATTATTCTTTGATCATTTTTAACTATAAACTCTTTTTATTAAAAAAAATTTTAAATACTTTAGAAATCTATATAATATTGTCAAAATAGTTTTATAGAAATGCTTTTTATAACTCGATGTCTCAACAAGTCCATCCTCGTTCTCATAGAAATTCAGTCATACGTTGATCAGGCGTAGGACTGAAAATCTATAAGTACTTGGTAAACCCGTTTTCAACACCCAGTGAAAATACTTGGAAAATATTTTGGTGAAATATAGAAAACATTTTGGTGAGAATGCTCTGGAAATCATCACCCCCTCCATGGTCGCAGTTAACCCGATGATTACGTCGCCATCACGGCAAAACCATAGAAAACTGTAGGCCTCCATGCCCTTCGATTACACCATGGAACCGCCACAGATCGCAGCTACACCCGGGGTTACGTCGCCATCACGACAAAAACCCATGTAACTGTAGGCATTAGCGCCCTCGAATTTTGCTGCCAAATGAAACTTCACCACTCCTACATAGATCGCAGACTACATCGTCGAGTCCCAATGTAGCCTGTAGGCACTCATTGCCACACGACTTTCGCTATGTCTTCATAGATCACAGTCTACCGATGTTACGTTGCCCTCACGGCGAAATCAAACATAGACCGTTGGCACTCCCTGCCAGACGACTTCCGCTATGGTCCGCAGTAGATCGCAGTGACATCGAGTTACACTTTCGTCATAGCATAACCCAAATGTCTCTGTAGGCATCAGCGCCCTCGACTTTCGCTACCCAAACACAATCCTCAGGAACTTCAGTTTGTCCGGACTTCCTCGACGATACTCTGCCCTTAAATTCAACGTCGACCAAATTAGGGTCTAAAACCCTACTTTATCGCCGTCTCGCCACCACGGCGATCAATAAATCCAGAGACTAGGCCTTCGATTTCGAGAATTGAAAGAAGATAAGAGGAAGAAATTGCGATTTATACGGAATCGAATTTGATTCGAAGAAAAGAAAAAAAACAATTCCGCCATTTTTTCTTTCGCATGATTTAGTTGTATTCGAAATTCCTGTGATCAGCTATTTTTATTTTAGGTTTTGATTTTAGATTGAGGGGAAAGGGACATCTGGTATGAAATTAGAGAAGGTAGTACACACGTGTTTAAATTTATCGATTGTATAAGAATATATATATACATTTAATTTAAATTCAAATTCAAATCACCTCGATTAATGCAACTCAAAATCTCGATCTCCTATCGAGGCGTGCCGCTAGGCATTTATAATGTTATGCCCCTATTCCGAACGCAATGGAAAAGGTTTCGATCCTGGGATTAAGCCCAAAGACTTTTAGATCCACATCTACTATCTGAACTATTGATAACCTGACTCAAACGTGCACACGTGCACGCCAATCTGATCGGCTCCGACCTTCGCCGCGACCACCCTCAAGTCACCGACGATCTCGTCGACGACCCAAACCACCCAGTACCCTCGATAGCAAGGGAAATCAAAATCGAGCATGTCGAAACAACTCGAACCCAAACTTGATCAACGAAATCGCCCCGACCCATCGCCACTGATTGCCAGAAATTACGCGACCATGTCCAGAGCTACATCACTGACCCAAACTTCGATCATATCCGGTTCACCCACGACCAACCAATCATCTCGACACCCTCATCGACCAAAACAGGTCGATAAACCCTATCTCGCTGTCACCCAGCCACCACGGTGGTCGAGAATTCCACCGAGTATTTTTCTCGAGATCCCCAACGCACCAGCTACCTCCAGCCCGAAGCACGACCCACCAAACCCCGTCGATCGACGGCAATCGATGAAAAACCCTGTTAACCCGCCTTTTGTCAAGGCCATAAACAGGCGGATTCAGCCTAACCAACTTCACGATTATCGAGGCTGGAATACGATGGATTCAGTTTAAAAGGATGAAGTCCACTTCGATATGTCGTTCTGTCTGGAAGTTGTGGGTCGTTCGGCATGGACAGTTCGGTCTGGAAGATGAGGGTCGTTCGGCAGGAATGCAAGACTGCAGGAGTGCAGGATTGCAGGAGTGCAGGGATGCGGCTCGGCAGGAGTGTAGGGACGCGACTCGGCGGGATTGCCGCTCGGTAGGATTGCCGCTAGGCAGGATTGCGGCTCGGCAGGATTGCGGCTCCGCAGGATTGCGGCTCGGCAGGATGCGGCTCGGCAGGATGCCGCTCGGCACGCTTACGGCTCGGGAGGATGCGGCTCGGTAGGATGTGGCTCGGCAGGATTGCGGCTCGGCAGGATTGCAAGAGTGTAGGGATACCGCTCGGCAGGATTGCATGAGTGCAGGAGTGCAAAGATGTCGTTCGGCAGGAAGCGGCTCGGCAGGAATGCGGCTCGGCAGGAATGCCGCTCGGCAGGATGCAGCTCGGCAGGATGCCGCTCGGCAGGATTACGGCTCGGTAGGATTGCAGGAGTGCAAGGATGCCGCTCGGCAGGAGTGCAGGAGTGCAGGTTGCATGGCTCGGTGGAAGGCCTTGATGGGCCCGGATCTTTCAGAAAGCCCAACAACTCAGGATTTGCCTATAAATACAGCATGTGAGGGTTCAGAAAAGGGATCTTCCTTTCGACTCTCTTACTTTCTCCTTTCTAAGGCTAAGGCAACTTTGCCATTTTGTAACTGTAATCGGTTATTACAACAATAAAAAGGAAACTTCTGGAGTGGACGTAGGCCGGAGTTAGCCGAACCACTATAAAATCTGTTGTTCTTTACTGCTTTCATTTTAATCTTTGTTGTTATTCATATTAATATCCTCCACGTATAATCTATCTGTGAGCTGTGACTAGTATTTGGTGCTTTCTCTTGGATTTGGGTGTTAGTGACCAATTTTGGTGCTAATACTTTGGTGCTTTCACCGAGAACGCAAGCACTCGGGAATTTTGGAGTTAGGAACTTGGATCATTAAAAGCGGTGGATAGACCACCAACAAGGAAGCAAGCAGCGAAAAGAAGCAATCAGGAAGGAAGTCAAGCGGCCTCTTCTGGAGCTGGAGAGGATCATGCATCCATCTACATAACTCGGGACGAGATGCAGGTGATGATGAATTCTATGCAGGAGCAGATGATGAAACGGCAAGAGGAGATGATGCAGGCTCTTCTTAGGCAATTTGGACAACCAGGAACTGCAGGTGCTCAAGTGCTTGGAACTGGTCCAAGGGAACTCAACCAACGGACAGATGGAGTGATTCAGCAGGGGGCAGCTCCCAATCAACAAACAACTAACAATCTAGATGGACCTAGACTCGGGGGCACACCACCAGGTGATGCTGGACCATTTCATGGAGGGATACCGGATGATGCTACGTGGCCTGATGTCGATAGGAATATAGGAGTACGTGATGAAGAATATGTGCCAGAATTTCCTCGGGGACTTGTGGGGCAGTCTGGATTGGTTGGAAACACTGGATTGGTTGACATTATCAGGCGGACTATTCGTGGAGGTTTGACAAACAAGGATTCAGAGGGAATTAACAAAAGTCTGTTTACCCGGAACATCAGGACAGCTAGGAATCCTCCCGATTTCAAGCTACCCACTCTGGAAGTATACAACGGGAAGACGGATCCTACCAACCACTTGATGAGGTACACTAGGCATATGGAAGTGCTGGGGGCAACGGAGGAGGTTATGGCTCGATGTTTCCCCCTGTACTTGACTGATATTGCTGCTATGTGGTTCAGACAGCTGGAGGATGGATCCATTGGAACATGAACAGAACTGGTGGACAAGTTCTTAAGTCAGTTTCGAGTTCACATAAAAAGGCCAAAGAACGTGATGACGCTAACGTCAGTTAAATAGGGGCGGATGAATCGCTCAGGAAATTCTTAACTCAATTTAATGCAGCAGTTGCTTCAGTGGATCGGCTAGATCCATCAATGGTTCTGATGGCTGCGGTATCAGGAGTCAGAGATAATTCGGATTTCAAAGTATCATTGGTACGGGACCCACCGTTGGATCTTGGGGAATTCTTTCATGAAGCTGAAAGATTTCTTCGACAAGAGGATGAATGTTTGGACATGAGGTCAAAGGAAGTAAACATGACTAAGGATGGAGGACTAACCGGCGAAAGCTCGGGTAGGGGCAAGGATAAAGGGAAAAGGAAGTGCTGGGGAGAACCAAAGTTCTCTACTTACACAGGATTGAACGCAATGTTGGAGCGGATTTTCTTGGATACTCGGGATCGCCTTCCCTATCGAAGGCCAGCAAGGAGGGAACCCACAGAACATGAAAGGGCACCAGGAAGGCACTATCTCTTTCATGACCTGGACGGGCATGATACTAACAGCTGCCGACATCTAAAGGATGGAATCGAGGAGCATGTAAGGAATGGTCAGTTGCGACAATATGTCAAAACTCGTAATGCGACGGTGGAACAGGAGCAGCCACCGCCTACCTTGAGCGACGATGGCCTGAGGCTCCGGAATGGTGGCCGGTTGGTCATCAACCAATCGTGATGGTTTGGAATAAGTAGCAAACTTCAGGTAAACGGCTAAATCACTTACTCATGTATGGGGTCGGAGATAACCCTTAGGCATGCTCTGAGATGATGGTTTGCCGAGATGCTCCAGTTTGTGAAACCTAATTTTTCCTTTTGGATTGGACATTTGCTTTTTCTGCTTTGGTTTTGGAGTTTTGTTTGAACTCCCGGTTTTGTTGGTTTCTCTGGTTTGGATGTTTGATTTTTGATTTAGATTTTGATTAGGATTTTTTATATGGATCTCTGGTTTTCTGGATGGATTTGGATTTCGGATTGGATTTTGATTTTATTTTCCCCTGGATTTTGGCTAAAAGGTCGTCGAGTATGGACTATGCTCGGCAAGGGTCCGGAGCGACCAGGATTCGGCCTAGGACTTAGGCCCTATATTATCGGTTATTATCTTAGGTCGTTGAGTATGGACTATGCTCGGCAAGGGTCCGGAGCGACCAGGATTCGGCTTAGGACTTAAGCCATGGCATTATTCGGCGTTTAGGAACACTGAACCAGGAACACCGTGGATTTAATTAGCACATATCGTCAAGTGTGGACTGCGCTTGGCAAGAACCCGGAGAAGTTACGGATTTGGATATTGGCTATGAACAACTAAGGATTTGGGCATGGACCCGGAACGGTCCCGGATTTGGACATTGAACCCGGAGAGGTCATGGACGTGGTTATTGGTTGTTGGACATGGATGGATTAGAGCTCGGTTGTCGAGTTCAGATGGATATGGATTTGGCTAAGGATTTGGTTACTGGATTCAGAATTGGATATCGACTTAGGGCAGTCGAAGATTCGGATAAGGATACGACAACGACACTTGGATAAAATGGATTGGATTAGGGGTCGGATTTGAGGCTATTCAAAACACGCCTTTCACCAAAAGGCATGTTTTGGGGGGCAAAGTGTTAACCAGCCTTTTGTCAAGGCCATAAACAGGCGGATTCAACCTAACCAACTTCACGATTATCGAGGATGGAATACGATGGATTCAGTTTAAAAGGATGAAGTCCAGTTTGATATGTCTTTCGGTCTAGAAGTTGTGGGTCGTTCGGCATGGACGGTTCGGCCTAGAAGATGAGGGTCGTTCGACAGGAATGCAGGACTGCAGGAGTGTAGGATTGTAAGAGTGCAGGATTGCAGGAGTGCAGGGATGCCGCTCGGCAGGATTGCAGGAGTGCAGGAGTGCAGGGATGCCGCTCGGCAGGATTGTAGGAGTGCAGGGATGCCGCTCGGCAGGAAGCGGCTCGGCAGGAATGCCGCTCGGCAGGATTGCGGCTCCGTAGGATGCGGCTCCGTAGGATGCTACTCGGTAGGATTGCGGCTCGGCAGGATGCTGTTTGGCAGGATGAAGCTCGGCAGGATGCCGCTCGGCACGATTATGGCTCGACAGGAAGCGGCTCGACAAGATGCCGCTCGGCGGGATTGCGGCTCGGCAGGATTGTGGCTCAGCAGGATTGCAGGAGTGCAGGGATACCGCTCGGCAGGATTGCAAGAGTGCAGGAGTGCAGAGATGTCATTCGGCAAGAAGCGGCTCGGCAGGAATGCGGCTCGACAGGAATTCCGCTCGGTAGGATGTGGCTCGGCAGGATGCCGCTCGGTAGAATTGTGGCTCGGCAGGATTGCAGGAGTGCAGGAATGCCGCTCGACAGGAGTGCAGGATTGCAGGAGTGCAGGAGTGCAGGAGTGCAGGATTGCATGGCTCGGTGGAAGGCCTTGATGGGCCCAGATCATTCAGAAAGCCTAACAACCCAGGATTTGCCTATAAATACAGCATGTGAGGGTTCAGAAAAAGGATCTTCCTTTCGACTCTCTTACTTTCTCCTTTCTAAGGCTAAGGCAACTCTGCCATTTTGTAACTGTAATCAGTTATTACAGCAATAAAAAATAAACTTCTGGAGTGGACGTAGGCCGGAGTTAGCCGAACCACTATAAAATCTGTTGTTCTTTACTGCTTTCATTTTAACCTTTGTTGTTATTCATATTAATATCCTCCACGTATAATCTATCTATGAGATGTGACTAGGTATTTGGTGCTTTCGCTTGGATTTGGGTGTTAGTGACAAATTTTGACGCTAACAAACCCAAAACTTATCAACTCAGAAATTTTCCTTTAGTAATATTTATATAATCTTAAAGAAAAATGTTTTAGAACTAATTATACACTTAAATAAAAATCATATATACATATATATATTACTTTTAAAATTATAGAGTATTAAATCCATTTTATTTTTAAGATATTTATTTTGAATTCCAAATTAATTTATTTTAAATAAACTTAAGAATTAACTTAATTAACTCAAGTTAAAATAAATTATACAACTTTTATCTATCCAAACATTTAAATAAACATTTATTATTTAAAAGAAATTTATTTAAGAAAATAGTTTAAAACTTGATTTATTTAAATTTTAAAAACTTGATTTAAAGTTTGCTTTGCTTTTAAAACTTGAACATTTCTTTTCTTTTGAAAGCTTATTATCTTTCAAAGGAAAAACTCGAGCCCATACACATATTTTCCAAGCTCAACCTCGTGCAAAACCTCCCATTATCTCGACTTCGAGAGTGTGACGACCGCCCATGACCCCTGCACCGATCCTAGAGATAGTGCGATGTAAAGTGTGCCAGGCGACCATGGACGATTGCCAGGGTAAATTTAAACAACAGAATCTATCGTATTACTCACAGCGCATGGACAAAATACAATAGAACATATATATAGTGAAGCTTCATGGAATAGAATCTCATCAATAATACTTCATAATAGTTGAATACAAACTTCTGAATAGTCAATACGTCAAGCCTCACTACATAACACTCAGAGAATATAAAAGCAGCAGAACATCCAGTACATATAGTAAGAAGATAATATGCAATCCTCCAGCTCGTCCTCGACATCAGCACCGTGGAAAGCAAGAACAGCACCTGTCACCTGCTACCTAGTCTGCCCGTCCCAAAATGGACGAACAGCCCAAGGCAATAAGAGTTAAAACATAAAGCCTTGAGTCAGACAACAGTCTTAGTGAGCGGTAAATTAACTAACAACATACCAAAAGAGCATAAAGGAAAAGGAATAGGAATACAACCCTCCCACTCCACCTCTTTCTACAGTGATAGCCCCCAGACACACACTAAGTAGAAGCAAACATAGCAGAGCATACAATTTAAAGTAAAGAAATTATCACTCGAGTCAAGGGCGATGTTTTCCAAGTACAAACCCCCAAGGCCTAAACCAAGATCAGATAAGCACCTAGAAAATACCGCTCTTGAGACCAAATGACGATACAACCAAACATCCATGACTCTGGCTATCACTGTTATCATTGCTTCGATATCATCGTTAATTGAATGACCGGCTCTTTATTTCATCCGTCCGTCAAGGGCTAATGAAAACCCCGGTTCTAGACATAACTACGCACGTCATCGTGACCCGTGCCTAGGACTATCGAATCTGCCCAGAGTACTTGACTACCAATAGTAGCCTTCAGGGACTATCGAATCTGCCCAACGTACTCTTGCTTTGAGCATTCTAGAACCTTCAACAACGATGAGATCTCCGCCTTCTAGTCATCCTCCTCGATGACTATTTCCATACTAGCTCAAGCGCCTCTCGAGCAAACCATTATCCTCAACCCGAACCATTTCACCGAGTTATCAATCTGCTTGGAATGATCCTGTCTGGATTAGACCAAGGCTATCTCATATCATACTTCGCCTCATTATCATCATAGCAAAGCTTCATATCCACATCATCATCAAATCTATCCATATGAGCTTCATCATCCGCTACATATGCCACGAGCAGCTTTTCCAATTCAAGAGCCTTTCCCTTAGCTTTTGAATCATCTTTGACCATCCTGTCTAAATCAAATCATCAATCATCTAATTCATAGCAATCAATCAAATCAAACATTAATCCAAGTAAACAAGCATTCAAATATGATCTAAATAGACAATTATAACAATAATGGCAATTCCGTAATTAAAGAGTCGAAAGTCTAATAAGCATGAAAACATGAGCAATATCTCTGTAATCTTGATGAATGAACTTGCATAGGTTAACATGTAGTAAAATGGATGCCAAATCATTATGAACAATGGATCTATATGGATCTATACTTAGGATTAGGAAAATGCATGGAAATCACTACTTTAGCACAAAATCAAGCCAACGATCCGATATACTCCTTTGGATCCGTGTGAGAGATAATCACCACTCACCAAATCACCTAAACAACCCCAAAGCAACACACTTCAGATCTGGACAGCAAAGGATCTAACTTGATCTATCATAAATCCGCTTCAAACGATGAACTCTCTCTTCGATGGATGAAGATCTTCAATCTAAGCTCTTGGATCTTCGATTTATTCGATTTGGATGGAAGGAATCACTAGATTAGAGTGGAGAAAAGAAGTGAAGAAGTGTAGAAGTCGAGCTCTCAAAATTGCAGCACTTCGTCGCTTCAAAATCTGGATCCCAAAAATGGAGAAAAACCCTTCTATTTATAGGCTGAAATCCACCTTAGGTCGCTCACTCGGAGTTAGGTCGTCCACGACCTACGACCTAAAACCCTTCGACCTAAAACCCTACGACCTAACAACCCCAAGCCTCTACGACCTAACCAGATGCGCTTCTACGACCTAACAGACGCGCATCAACGCACCCAACGCTTAAGCGCTTCTTCGACCTAACGACATAGCGCATCAGCGACCTAACTGCTAAGCCCTTACGCGACCTAACACTCACGCGACCTAACACACACGTGACCTAACACACACGCGACCTAACTGACTAATGGCCTAGCGACCTAACTATACTTAGCAATCTGCCTTAGGTCGCTTACGACCTAACTTCAACACAAGGTCTCACGACCTAACTACACACAGGTCATACGACCTAACTACTCCTTCCTTAGGTCGTTGCCGACCTATCCTTCTTAGGTCGCTAACTTACCCTGTTTCCTATACCTCTAACTCTTAGGTCGCATGTTCCTTAGGTCGCTAACTCCTATAGGTCTCTAAACTTCCTTAGGTCGCCTAATTCTATAGGTCGCTACAAACCCTTAGGTCGCTCAAAACCTTAGGTCGCTAACATTCTATAGGTCGCTCCAACCGACCTAACCTACCCCACGACCTAAGCCACCACACAACCTATCTTCTAAATGACCTAACTATCACACGACCTAACTCCTTAGGTCGTTCTAATCCTAAGGTCGCTCCACTTCACTAAGTCGCCTACCTCATAACTCGCCATCTTCCTTAGGTCGCTCCAAGCTTTCATACGACCTAGGACTTAGACTTTGGATGACTTACCAATAATGCGACCAAATGTCAACTGTTTTACGATGTTTCGATCCGTAAAAATACGGGTCTTTATATTCTCTCCCCCTTAGGAATTTCGCCCCCGAAATTCCAAACAAACAGAGCAATCAAAGACTATTCTGCATGCCTACCATCCATAGCAATCAACAAACCATGCATCCAATTCTAGCTTAGCATGCAGAATTCTAAAACTTAGAAAAAGTTACAATATCGTTAGATGACACGACACCTTAGGGCCATACCTTGAAGAGTTCAGGATGAGCTGCTTTCATCCTCTCTTCCACCTCCCATGTACAGTCGTTATCATCATCACTCCATTGTATCTTGAGTAACTTAACTACCTTCCTCCTAAGCTGTTTCGTGTCGGTTTCCACAACACGAAGCGGCTTACGAGGTCTCTTATCGACTGGATCAACTTCGAAATCTTCACAGCTATCAGCAGAAACCACTATATTCAAGTCGTGCACATACTTCCGTAGATATGATACGTGAAAAACATTGGGCACACCCGACATCTTCTCTGGTAACTCCAATCTATAGGCGAGCTTTCCAATTCGCTCGGTGATCGGGAATGGTCCAACAAATCTCGGAGTCAATTTTCCTTTCTTCCCGAATCGAATAACATTCTTCAGAGGAGAAATCTTCACAAAAACCATATCACCTACGTCGAACTCCAAATCCTTTCGACGCTTATCGACATAACTTTTCTGACGGTCTTGGGCTGCCTTCATTCGTTGCCAAATGATCCCTATGCAATCTGAAGTCTGTCGAATCATCTCTGGCCCAAGCATTTTCTCCTGTCTCTAACCAACATGTCGGAGAGTTACACGGTCTTCCATACAATGCCTCATACGGTGCCATACCAATGCTTGATTGGTAACTGTTGTTATATGAAAATTCCACCAAATGAAGGTGATCTTCCCATGATCCTCCGAAATCCAAAACACAAGCTCTGAGGAGATCTTCCAAAACTCGGTTGACTCTCTCGGTCTGACCATCAGTTTGAGGGTGATAAGCTGTACTCAAACACAACTCGGTTCCCAAAACTTCCTGGAAGCTCTTCCAAAATCCACTAGTAAACAATGGGTCTCGATCGCTCACTATACTCTTCGGAATACCATGAAATCGAACTATCCACTTAACATATAACTCAGCCAACTTTGATGCAGTCCTAGTCGATCGAACAGGAATGAATCTTGCACTCTTAGTCAGACGATCTACAATGACCCAAATTCCTTCATTTCCTGTTCTTGTTCTAGGTAGTCCATCAATAAAATCCATCGATACTTGCTCCCACTTCCATGTAGGAACTTCTAATGGCTGAAGCAATCCACTTGGCTTCTTCTATTTGGCTTTTACCAACTGGCAGTTCATGCACTTGGAAATAAAATTTCCAACATCCTTCTTCATACCTTCCCAGTAATAGGTTCTCTTCATATCCCGATACATCTTATTTCCACCTGGATGAATTGTCAGCTTCGAGTGATGACTTTCCCTCAGAACTTCATTCCGCAATTCATCGATATCGGGAACAACTAGTCGTCCTTGCTTCCGAAGCCAACCCTCTCTATCGACCTCGAATCCTTTATCCTTTTCTGGGTCCAATCCAGATTCCAAATCACGGATAATCCTGACAAGCTTATCGTCTCGCTTTTTGCTCTCGCCAATCCTTTCCACAAGAGTCGATCTTATCGATAAGTTTGCCAACATCTCAGGTTCCAATTCACATCTAGGCCTGAAGTCAAATCCAGCTAAATACTCGAGATTCTTCCATTCTGAAAACATGGCTCCCAATCCTGCATGTCTTCGACTTAACGCATCTGCCACAACGTTACCGTTTCCCGAAGTATAAGCTATACCAAAATCATATGATGCCAAAAACTCTAGCCAACGTTGCTGCCGAAGATTCAAATCCTTTTGGGAGAAAAGATACTTCAACGACTTATGATCTGTAAACAACTCAAATCGAACTCCCAATAGATAAGGTCTCCACATCTTCAGAGCAAATACAATTGCCACCAACTCCAAATCATGAGTCGGATAATTCCTTTCATGCGGCTTCAGTTGTCGACTTGCATACGCAACAACTTTATCCCTCTGCATCAGCACTGCTCCAAGTCCAGTACCACATGCGTCGGTGTAAACCACCATCTCATCATTCCCACTTGGAATAGTCAAAACAGGAGCACTTGTCAATCTCTCTTTCAGGATTCCGAAAGCTTGCTCACACTTAGCATCCCATCTGAATACTAGATTCTTTTTCGTCAATCATGTTAACGGTGCAGCTACCTTGGAGAAGTCTTTGATAAACCGTCGATAATATCCTGCTAATCCAAGAAAACTTCTCACATCAGATGCATTCTTAGGTCTAACCCAATCCTGGATTGCTGCCACCTTAGCGGGATCAACCGCTATTCCATTTCCAGAGATAACATGGCCTAAGAACCTCACTTCACTCTTCCAGAAGTGACACTTCGAAAACTTAGCCTTCAGCTGATGTTTCCGCAAGATATCCAAAACAATACGCAAGTGCGTCTTGTGCTCATCTTCAGTTCTGGAATAAATCATAATATCATCCACGAACACTAGCACGAACTTACTCAACTGATCTCTGAACACTCTATTCATAAGATCCACAAAATATGCTGGCGCATTAGTCAATCCAAACGGCATTACCAGCCACTCAAAGAAACCGGATGGTGTCCTAAAAGCAGTCTTCGGCACACTATCCTTAGCCACTCTTAACTGGTGAAATCCCGTAGCCAAATCCATCTGAGAAAACACCTTAGCTTCGTGAAGCTGATCAAACAAGTCATCTATTCTCGGCAATGGATACTTGTTCTTCTTAGTCACTTTATTCAGCTCACGATAATCCACACACAACCTCAACGATCCCTTCGCTTTGGTTGCAAACACAACTGGTGCACCCCATTCGGACACACTACGCCGAATGAATCCTTTTTGTAAAAGATCATCAACCTGCACCTTCAACTCCTGCTGTTCCCTAGGCGCCATCCGCCTAAGAGGCATCACAACAGGTCTGGCTCCTTCAACTAGATCTATACGAAACTCGATCTCTCTATGCGGCGGTAGCCCTTTGACCTCGTCAAAGACATCCTCAAATCCATTAGCGATTGGCACAGATGACAGTCCATCCCGTGGAACAACCAGCGAATACATGAAGCTCATGAAGACGCCTTCTTCATGCTTACATCGTATCACAATCTTTCGCCCCTCCACATTCTCGACTGTCACCTCCAACCTCTCACAATCAACCTTTGCCGCATACTTCCTAAGCCAGTCCATACCCAAAATAATTCCGAACCCCGCAAAGTTCAGAACAAAGCAATCACAAACAAAAGAGAATCATGACTCGATACAATCAGACCACGGCATAGCATACACAAACAAAACGAACCCCCAACTGGATTAGTCACAACCAATGGCCTATCAACAATATCCAGTTCTAAACCCAACCGGCCTACAAGTTCATTACAAACAAAAGAATGCAACGCCCCAGTATCAAATAACACCCTAACTGGAACACCACAAATGGAGAGAGTACCCTGAACCACCACACTCTTTCCCTTCTCTTCAGCGGTAGGAGCTTTCGAAGATGATGGAACAGCTCCTAAAGCATAAGCTTGCACAATTTGCTTGTCCTTCCTCGGTTCTGGACAATTCCTCTTGATATGCCCCGGCATGTCACAGTTGTGGCATTTCATCGGCACCTTCGGATTCTTGCAATCCATGGAGAAATGGCCCTTGTGCTGACAATTGAAGCAAGTCACTTCGCCCTTCGGCTTCTTCTGGCCATCCTTACCCTTTTGTTGATGCTGCTTCCTCTTCTTGTTTCCACCCTGTTGTGGTCTAGACTCCTCCTTGGTCACAGCAACAACAGATCCCTCTTTAGGAAACAGATTCTCATGCCTGAGAGCTTTCTCTACAAGCTTCTCAAATGAATCGTCCAAATGATCCACCAACTGTCTCCCAAGATAACTGTCCAAGCCTGTCACAAACTTCTCATTCTTCTGGTACGAAGATTCAATATACGACCGGGCATACTTGGACAAAGCTTCAAACTCAGAAACATACTCAAGAACTGGTCTTCCACCTTGCTTGAGCTCCACAAACTTCTTGAACAGAACAGACTTCTGAGCTGTAGAAATGAACTTAGCTTCAAATCTGACTTGGAATTGCTCCCAAGTAATCTCTTCCTCCGAAGTATCAATGGTGATAGAGTTCCACCAATCAGAAGCTCTCCCTTGAAGCTGTCTTGATGCTAACTTCCTCTTAGTCGCATCCTCAATTCCCAAATTACTAAAGATCCTTCTACAAGCATCTATCCATCTCTGGACTTCAATGGTTGGTTCTGTTCCCAAGAAAACCTTTCCTCCAAGAGCAGAATAATCCTTACACAACTTAGCAAAATCCACCGGCTTTGGAGTTTGAACTTGAACTCCAACATCCACTGATGGCCCCGGAGCTGGCATTCTTCTCATGATCGAAGTCATCATAGCTTCGAACATAGCAGCATAATCAGCAGCCCCTTCAGTAGCACGGCCTTCCCTAGCAACTGGTCTCCCTCTTCGACTCATCCTTAATATCTATAAAAAGGAATGATTAGCACACCTAGAGAAACAACTACAAAAAGGACTCAAACTCTACTAAGCTACTATATTATATATAGTAATCATCCATCAAAATACAATTACGTCTCTCATACGTAGTTACGTCAGCGAGCGTTGGGTAAAATCGACTAACCAAAACTCTGATATCAAATGTGACGACCGCCCATGACCCCTGCACCGATCCTAGAGATAGTGCGCTGTAAAGTGTGCCAGGCGACCATGGACGATTGCCAGGGTAAATTTAAACAATAGAATCTATCGTATTACTCACAGCGCATGGACAAAATACAATAGAACATATACATAGTGAAGCTTCACGGAATAGAATCTCATCAATAATACTTCATAATAGTTGAATACAAACATCTGAACAGTCAATACATCAAGCCTCACTACATAACACTCAGAGAATATACAAGCAGCGGAACATCCAGTACATATAGTAAGAAGATAATATGCAATCCTCCAGCTCGTCTTCGACATCAGCACCGTGGAAAGCAAGAACAACACCTGTCACCTGCTACCTAGTCTGCCCGTCCCAAAATGGACGAACAGCCCAAGGCAATAAGAGTTAAAACATAAAGCCTTGAGTCAGACAACAGTCTTAGTGAGCGGTAAATTAACTAACAACATACCAAAAGAGCATAAAGGAAAAGGAATAGGAATACAACCCTCCCACTCCACCTCTTTCTACAGTGATAGCCCCCAGACACACACTAAGTAGAAGCAAACATAGCAGAGCATACAATTTAAAGTAAAGCAATTATCACTTGAGTCAAGGGTGATGTTTTCCAAGTACAAACCCCCAAGGCCTAAACCAAGATCAGATAAGCACCCAGAAAATACCGCTCTTGAGACCGAATGACGATACAACCAAACATCCATGACTCTGGCTATCACTGTTATCATTGCTTCGATATCATCGTTAATTGAATGACCGGCTCTTTATTTCATCCGTCCGTCAAGGGCTAATGGAAACCCCGGTTCTAGACATAACTCCGCACGTCATCGTGACCCGTGCCTAGGACTATCGAATCTGCCCAGAGTACTTGACTACCAATCAGTAGCCTTCAGGGACTATCGAATCTGCCCAACGTACTCTTGCTTTGAGCATGCTAGAACCTTCAACAACGATGAGATCTCCTCCTTCTAGTCATCCTCCTCGACGACTATTTCCATACTAGCTCAAGCGCCTCTCGAGCAAACCATTATCCTCAACCCGAACCATTTCACCGAGTTATCAATCTGCTTGGAATGATCCAGTCTGGACTAGACCAAGGCTATCTCATATCATACTTCGCCTCATCATCATCATAGCAAAGCTTCATCTCCACATCATCATCAAATCTATCCATATGAGCTTCATCATCCGCTACATATGCCACGAGCAGCTTTTCCAATTCAAGAGCCTTTCCCTTAGCTTTTGAATCATCTTTGACCATCTTGTCTAAATCAAATCATCAATCATCTAATTCATAGCAATCAATCAATTCAAACATTAATCCAAGTAAACAAGCATTCAAATATGATCTAAATAGACAATTATAACAATAATGGCAATTCCGTAATTAAAGAGTCGATAGTCTAATAAGCATGAAAACATGAGCAATATCTCTATAATCTTGATGAATGAACTTGCATAGGTTAACATGTAGTAAAATGGATGCCAAATCATTATGAACAATGGATCTATATGGATCTGTACTTAGGATTAGGAAAATGCATGGAAATCACTACTTTTGCACAAAATCAAGCCAACGATCCGATATACTCCTTTGGATCTGTGTGAGAGATAATCACCACTCACCAAATCACCTAAACAACCCCAAAGCAACACACTTCAGATCTGGACAGTGAAGGATCTAACTTGATCTATCACAAATCCGCTTCAAACGATGAACTCTCTCTTCGATGGATGAAGATCTTCAATCTAAGCTCTTGGATCTTCGATTTGATCTTCGATTTGGATGGAAGGAATCACTATATTAGAGTGGAGAAAAGAAGTGAAGAAGTGTAGAAGTCGAGCTCTCAAAATGGCAGCACTTCGTCGCTTTAAAATCCGGATCCCAAAAATGGAGAAAAACCCTCCTATTTATAGGCTGAAATCCACCTTAGGTCACTCACTCGGAGTTAGGTCGTCCACGACCTATGACCTAAAACCCTTCGACCTAAAACCCTACGACCTAACAACCCCAAGCCTCTACGACCTAACCAGATGCGCTTCTACGACCTAACAGACGCGCATCCATGCACCCAATGCTTAAGCGCTTCTTCGACCTAACGACATAGCGCATCAGCGACCTAACTGCTAAGCCCTTACGCGACCTAACACTCACGCGACCTAACACACACGCCACCTAACACACACGCGACCTAACTGACTAATGGCCTAGCGACCTAACTATACTTAGCAATCTGCCTTAGGTTGCTTACGACCTAACTTCAACACAAGGTCTCACGACCTAACTACACACAGGTCATACGACCTAACTACTCCTTCCTTAGGTCGTTGCCGACCTATCCCTCTTAGGTCGCTAACTTACCCTGTTTCCTATACCTCTAACTCTTAGGTCATATGTTCCTTAGGTCGTTAACTCCTATAGGTCGCTAACTCTTATAGGTCGCTAACTCCTATAGGTCGCTAACTCCTATAGGTCGCTAACTCCTATAGGTCGCTAAACTTCCTTAGGTCGCCTAATTTTATAGGTCGCTACAAACCCTTAGGTCGCTCAAAACCTTAGGTCGCTAACATCCTATAGGTCGCTCCAACCGACCTAACCTACCCCACGAATTAAGCCACCACACGACCTATCTTCTAAACGACCTAACTATCACACGACCTAACTCCTTAGGTCGTTCTAATCCTTAGGTCGCTCCACTTCACTAAGTCGTCTACCTCATAACTCGCCATCTTCCTTAGGTCGCTCCAAGCTTTCATACGACCTAGGACATAGACTCTGGTCGACTTACCAATAATGCGACCAAATGTCAATTGTTTTACGATGTTTCGATCCGTAAAAATACGGGTCATTACAGAGAGGAACCCTGAATGACTTCGAACAAGAACCCGAGAAAAACATTTCTTCCCCAATATCACCAAATACCCAGATACACTCACACACGCGTGCACGTGCACCGACGACCCACACACGCTTTTGTTTCCATTGTGTTGTTATCACTTAATGTTGTTATAAGCTCAGAGGTTATGTATGTTAATATTGCTGTGCGTATCTATGAGCCTATAAGTTTGCTCTGTTCTAGTTTACATGCTACAAAACTTAAAAAAAATGTATAGTTCTAAATCCAATTTATTATTTTAAGATATGTGTTGGTTTATATATATATATTGTAAATAGAATATGGATTTGAAATTCAAAAATAAATATCTTAAAATAAAAAATTGGATTTAGAACTACACATTTTAAATAATCACATTCCAATTAGTTTGCAAATTTTAAATTCAATCAGTTTACTCACTACCACTGTAACGACCCGCACTCTGACGCTCGAAAATCGACATCCAATACATCACCCGTATTCAAATGTCGGAGATTCAAATGTTGGAGTCCGTATTGCTAGAGCTATAACACATTAGATGAAAACGACACATCGAAAACAGAAATAACTTCATTGATACACCAAATGGATACAACATGAATTCCAACATCATCAGAGAAATATACAACAACACAGCGGAATACAACAGCGGAAAGATAATACCAACAACAGAATACAACACAGCATTAACTTGATCTTCCAAGAGAATCCACATACTACAACTCCATCTCCAGAAATCAAATTTAACCATAAATAAGAATGTTGGAAGAAATTCCAAATTTTAAATTATATATATATATATAGAATTCAACTTCAATTCTTGAATTCAAATTCAAATTAAATTATTTTAATTTCAAAACTTTAACAAACCATATTATATTCAAAATGATTTAATTTCAAAAACTTCCTTTTCAAAAGTTTTCATTTTTAACCCAATTTCACTTCCAAACCATTTTGGATTCAAAATTCAATTTCAAAATCTTTTCACCATTTTAAAATACCCATGACTTAACCAATTTCCCATGAAATCCATATTTGTGTATGTGTGTGTGTGTCGTCCAGGGGTTTTACAGGCAACAATAAAATATCACAATCATCATACATCCAAGCACAACAATATTGATAAGCGGTATAATCCTATAACGCTTATCTTCCATTCACAGATAAATATGTAAATTCATCACAGGTAAATAAATTACATTTATCACAGCTCAATCCAAAACAATATATCACAGAACATCACAAATTACATATCAGAGATATTCAAACAAACCAAAGCATTCAATTTAGGTTTATCATTCATAAGCAAGATTAATAATCAAACAATTCCTAATTAATTTAATTTAATCTCCAAATAAATTAAATTAACTACTTCAATTACTTTTAAATCCTGCTTAATTAACATTAATTAATTACAAACCATTTGATATTAATAAATGAAATTAAATAAATCAACCTTAATTATCCATCTTAATTAATTATCCTTAATTAATTAATTATCCCTTAATTAATCACATAAATTAATTAACCTTTAATTAATTACATTAATTAATTAACCCTTGATTTATTACATTAACAAATTAACCTTCAAATCATAAATTAATTAACTTTTAATTATTAATTAATTATCCTTTAATTACTTAATTAATTAACCTTAGTTAATCACATTAATTAATTAACCCTTAATAAATTACATTAATAAATTATCCTTTAATTACTACATTGAGTAATTACCCTTAATTACTTACATTCAGTAATTATACTTTACTAATTAAGTAATTATACTTAATTAATTTCATTGAGTGATTATCCTGTAATTAATCATATTAAAAAATTAACCTTTAATTAATCACATTAATTAATTAATTAATCACATTAATTAATTATCCTTTAAGTAATTAATCCTTTAATTAATTACATTGAGTAATTATCCTTCTAATTACTTTCATTAAGTAATTATCCATTAATCACTTTCTTTAAGTAATTATACTTTTAATTTCTTACACTAATTAATTACATCTTTTATTTGTTTTGGAAAAATTCAAATTAATTCACAAATTAATTACAATTAAATTTTTAAAAATTATATAATTACTAAATTAAATCTGGCTTAAGAAACGGGATCGTTACAGATTCCCCCCCTTAAGTAGTCCGATCAGGATTGTGGATATCCGGATTGCAAGGGCTTTGATCCTTAATTGGAGGAAGTGCCTTCGGTTCCATTCAGACCCAGGATGGACTTGTATGGATGTATGTCTGACATTACACTTTGAGATATAAAGCTGGTTTCTATCAAATACATTTATGTTTGGTGGCGGAGAATTTATTCTTTTAGCTTAACACCCTTCTCTGAGACGTACGAGCTCAAAGGTTATGTAGTTGATGGTCACTAGTGATATACTCCCAATTTGGTAGTGTGGCATGCTGAGTGCTGGTCATTGGTTGATCGAAGCATGACTTTTGTGAAAAGCGTAGCTTTATGGGATGAGACTTCATCGAACCTCACACCCCGGAAATGGTCGAAACAGAAAGGATATAGCAAGGTTATGGGGGTCGCGCCCCTCACGGTATGTGCATTTCCTTATGGATAAAAAGTGGTATCATGGTATAAATGTAACGACCCGGAATTTTCGACCCCGAAAATCCGACACTAATACGTTCACTGTAGAAGTGCCGAGTAATCGAACGCCGGAAATTCCAGATCGTTACTTTTGGTATCAGAGCTCAAACTATTCAACTTCCCAATCTCCATTCCAATAAATTTAAATTTTCACTTCCTTTTAAATTGATTAAATTTCAATTCAAATTAAATTAACTACAATTCCCAACCTAAATTCAAACCAATTCCCATTTGAATTTAAACTTATTCAAGCTTCGATTTCGATTTCGATTAATTCAAAACAAATTTCAATTTGAACTAATTTCAATTCCAATCTCATCCTTTAAACCATCTCGAATTATATAAATACGAGTTAATATTTCAAATGTTGATTTGATTACTTAAATCAAATTAACCTTTACTTTTAATTTAACAACCCAAGTCCTTAAACAATTTAATTTTGAGTCCAAAATTTTAATATTCATTTTAAATTACTTTTACCTAACTTATTACAAGATTCAAGTAAGAGTTCAAAACTTTTTAAACAATTTAAATCATCGAAATATAATTTATTACCCAATTTTAACTTTGAAATCAATTCTTAATAATTTAGATTTCCAATTTCCTTTTAAACATTCAAATTTTAAGTTCAAAGTGATTCCATCCCATACTTACAATTTTATTTCAAAAATTAAAATCTTTTAAATAATTTTAAAATAAGGTTTTATTTCCATTTAATTCCAGTAATGGATATATATTACCTCAATCCACTTCTTAATTCATTTAATCAATCCAATTCATAGTTTATGTAACGACCCGATATTTTTGGACCATTCGCGTCCATTATAAGTGTATAGGTAGACACTCATGCCGGAGTTGAATTGCTCAAAATACCGCGTTGTTAATTTAAATTTGGCAAAACTGAATATATACAGTAAATAAATAATCACAGATCACAGACACAGAGTAATAAGTGCAGCGGAAATAAAAGAGATAGTAGTTCATGAAGCTACTATATGAATATATAAAATACATCAGAGTTTACAACAGAAGAGTAATACGATACATCGGAGTTAAACCAGATACAACGGAAGAGTAACACGATACATCAGATACAAATCAGAATACATCACTAGAATCATCGAATATCTGAAAGCTGGATAGATAGCCGGATCTCCAAGCGAAGCTCCAACTCCAAAGGTGAGTCTCGAAAGCTGAACTACTCAGTCTGACCCGAGCGTAAGGAAATGACAAAACACTCGAGTCAGGATTAACATTCTTATATTAATAAATCCAACTCAAGTGAAATAGCAATCGAAATACAAGTAACTCAAAGGATGTTTGGAATAACCATCCTTTAAGGATCCGTTAAACTATCTACTATGTAGTAGTGTACGATAAGTAGATAATGTCTATCAGTAATAATAAGATATCAAAATAGCGTTAAGTCATGGCCCATTCCACCCTTAACACATTTTTATTCCCAAAAGCATATACAAGACCGTAGTTTCCCCAAAACCGGAAGTCACCAGAGGGCAATCCATATACTAAAGGTACAAATCAAAATCGTAGTGGTCACGTATAAATGGAATACAAGTATGACAAGGCACATGAGGCAATACCCAAGGTAGTGATACTACCGTTCGCCTGATCCGGACTGGTGAGAACGCAACGCCGCAGCGCCGGCAACACCGTGAAACAACACTCCCAAAATCAAGGGTGCGCACCAATCAATCACAAAGTAAAAGAATAGTTTACGAAGAAGTGTGTCCACTTGAGGTAGCTAATCCTCCATTGGCCCGGCACAGCTCATGTTTTAGTCATTTCCAATTTGACACAAGTGTCAAGGCTATCCATTATCGTTCACTTCCTTCAATCATCAACGTTCGCCAATCCAACCACTTCATTCTGGATCATCACTTCGCGTATAGTTATTAAAGTGGTTTCCGGTTTAGACAGTGAGTATGTCCCAAACCGACTCTGGTTCCTTTAATAACCTTCGTGATTATAACACCGATTGGTCGTTAATATATTTCAAAACCAAAACCATTTCAATTTCAAATAGAATTCGTAAACCAACAATTCTTTGTCTTTCAAAACCAATTTCGAATAATTTACGTTTCAAAACTTCCAAATTACCATTTCAAAATCTTATAATACAATTCCAATTTCTATTTAAACAATTAAAATATTGATTCAAGTTCGTATATAAGTTTCATTCCGAAATCATTTAAATAAATTTAATTTAACATTCAAATCAATTTAAACTCATTATCGATTCCATTCAATTTTCATTAAGTTACTTTATCATTCAAACAATTTCTATTGAATTTCCAATTCATTAAATCCATTATTTAAATTCAACTTATAAATTGAATTAAATTAAATTCATCAAATCCAATTCTTTAAATTTCAAGTCTTACATTAATTTCAATAAATCACATTTTATTTCTTGTTAAAGAAATTCAATTTCAGTTATTTACTTTCATAAATAATTTTCCAAAAACTTACTTAAATAAGAAATTCAATTTCAATTATTTACGAAGTAAAATTCACTTATTCAAAAGTTCAATTTCTCTTATCAAAGATTTCAGTTCAATTTAATCATTAAATGATTCAACCATATTTAATTATTAAATAATTCAAAACTTAATTATTAAATCATTTCAAAGTTTAATAATTTCAACTTAATTATAATTTCAAACTTAATTATTAAATCATTTCAAAGTTTAATAATTTCAAACTTAGTTATAATTTCAAACTTAATTATTAAATCATTTCAAAGTTTAATAATTTCAAACTTAATTCAATAATTTCTCAAATTAAACAACATTCTTTCATCAATTACATTGTTGATATTTTGTTTCAGATTTTTATATATTAACATTTTATTTTCATAAAAATTCCAATTTCAACTTCATTTCAAAACAATATTATTTATTCAAATAAAATCTTCGTTTTAATTTTCAAATCAAATTATTGACCAATCGGGTTTTATTTAATTTTCTATCCTAGGTCAAAGTTCAATTTGGGTATTTATCATTTCAACCCGATTCCAATTCAATTTAAAATCAAAACATACAAAGGGAACTTGCAGTGTGATAGTTGGGATGGTGTCAAAGTAAATAAACAAGCAATAGCATCCATTCACAACAATTCAACAATTTAAATTCTTCTTTATTCCAAATTATTGTTAAATTTATTTTACTTAATATATCTAATCACATATATTTAACCCATATAATTTTATTTAAACCATAAAAGTTTCGATTTAAATTAATTTATATTTTACTAATAGCTTTTAAATTCAAGGTATTTTCATAAGTTGATCAAATTTCAATTTATTAATTCTTTCAAAACAAATTTATTTCATTATTAACTGAGTTTTACTTATTATCCTATCTAACTCTATTAACATCTTTATAATCAGAATTCAGTGTATAACACTTATTATAAACACTCAAATTTTATTTATAAATTCAATTTATCTTATATATTATCCAATTACATATTCAACTTCTGAATGATTTAGGTAAGTTGTATTAGAATGCAGTTGAACAATATACAAATAAAATTTTCCAAATTCAATTATTCAAGTTTAAATATTTATTCCAAAATTTGGTTTTATTTATAATTAAAATCATCCTTTTACAAAATTTAAGAATTAGATTTCTGATTAACTTTAACGATTTAGAGATATATATAATATATTTATATCAAATCAAATTAAATTTTAAAAAATAAGATACCTATATATATGTGAATCAAATTATACTGAAGAAATTCAAATCAAAATATTTTTCAAAACAAAACCATAGCAAAGCTATAGAATGGTATCTCCACTTCGAAACTCGAAAATGAATGTCGATGATGCGGCCGCCATCACCGAAATTATTTTCCAGCGACAAAGAGAAGAGCACTGATTTCAATATTTTTTTAAAATTCTTTGAAAACGATTTCTATTTGAAAATACTTTCAATAATATATACTTTAAAATTTTAGAAACCAAAGTTCGGAATCACCGAAAACTAATAAATTCTCAAATTTCTGAATTAAATTCATTTCAAATTCCAAATCAATTTATAAACCGTATTTATAAATTTTTTAGAACAATAAATGATAATCAAATATTATCATTTCAAACGACAATTTAATTAACCTATTAAATTCCAGAAAATTTTACTTATATTTTCACAATATACTCAAACAAATTTATTTCATTTACCAAATTTGAAAATAATATTGTGTCGGTTTGCTCTATTCAAGTGTTTTGGAAATCCTATCGATAGCGTTGATCAGACGAATCGATCGGAAACCCAAATCAACATCAACAACTCAAACAACACAGTATATATTAAGACATTTTTAATATTAATTTACAAATACACTTCCTCGCTCGACGATACAGGAATGAATTTTCAAAATAAGGATAGGGTTTCAAATTTGGTGGACTTAAATCAAAGAGAAATTTGATTCGAAGATAATTTCAAAACAATATATGATGATTAATAGCAAAGTAGGAAGATTGATAAGTTTATATAAATCGCGGGCAACATTAACCGGGTCGACCGTGACTTCAAGAATAAGATCGTTGTAGAATTCCGAGGTAAATCGGCATTCGATCTCAGGAAATAGAATTCAGGTATAGCAGGGAATAGATAGCATCGTAAACTGAGGATACATGAATCTCCGGTAGATCGATGCCTGTTATAAAGGAGTTTACTCCTTTACGAATCATTCTAAGATTGGCGAGACCGCCGATCTATTATAGATAACATTTAGACTGGAGTTATGGGGTGCTCCAGGATTGAAAGAAGACGAGTAGTGAAGGACATGAATGAATTTCGGAACCGAGGGAACGTTTCAAAATTCAAAGGAATTGAGTCAAAGGAAGAGATTGAACTCGAATGAGAGTGATTCTGTAAATACATTTACCATATATGTTAAGTTTTGCCTAGAGCTACCAAAGCTCTGATACCAACTGTAACGACCCGATATTTTTGGACCATTCGCGTCCATTATAAGTGTATATGTAGACACTCATGCCGGAGTTGAATTGCTCAAAATACCGCGTTGTTAATTTAAATTTGGCAAAACTGAACATATACAGTAAATAAATAATCACAGATCACAGACACAGAGTAATAAGTGCAGCGGAAATAAAAGAGATAGTAGTTCATGAAGCTACTATATGAATATATAAAATACATCAGAGTTTACAACAGAAGAGTAATACGATACATCAGAGTTAAACCAGATACAACGGAAGAGTAACACGATACATCAGATACAAATCAGAATACATCACTAGAATCATCGAATATCTGAAAGCTGGATAGATAGCCGGATCTCCAAGCGAAGCTCCAACTCCAAAGGTGAGTCTCGAAAGCTGAACTACTCAGTCTGACCCGAGCGTAAGGAAAAGACAGAACACTCGAGTCAGGATTAACATTCTTATATTAATAAATCCAACTCAAGTGAAATAGCAATCGAAATACAAGTAACTCAAAGGATGTTTGGAATAACCATCCTTTAAGGATCCGTTAAACTATCTACTATGTAGTAGTGTACGATAAGTAGATAATGTCTAACAGTAATAATAAGATATCAAAATAGCGTTAAGTCATGGCCCATTCCACCCTTAACACATTTTTATTCCCAAAAGCATATACAAGACCGTAGTTTCCCCAAAACCGGAAGTCACCAGAGGGCAATCCATATACTAAAGGTACAAATCAAAATCGTAGTGGTCGCGTATAAATGGAATACAAGTATGACAAGGCACATGAGGCAATACCCAAGGTAGTGATACTACCGTTCGCCTGATCCGGACTGGTGAGAACGCAACGCCGCAGCGCCGGCAACACCGTGAAACAACACTCCCAAAATCAAGGGTGCGCACCAATCAATCACAAAGTAAAAGAATAGTTTACGAAGAAGTGTGTCCACTTGAGTTAGCTAATCCTCCATTGGCCCGGCACAGCTCCTGTTTTAGTCATTTCCAATTTGACACAAGTGTCAAGGCTATCCATTATCGTTCACTTCCTTCAATCATCAACGTTCGCCAATCCAACCACTTCATTCTGGATCATCACTTCGCGTATAGTTATTAAAGTGGTTTCCGGTTTAGACAGTGAGTATGTCCCAAACCGACTCCGGTTCCTTTAATAACCTTCGTGATTATAACACCGATTGGTCGTTAATATATTTCAAAACCAAAACCATTTCAATTTCAAATAGAATTCGTAAACCAACAATTCATTTTTCTTTCAAAACCATTTTCCAATAATTTACGTTTCAAAACTTCCAAATTACCATTTCAAAATCTTATAATACAATTCCAATTTCTATTTAAACAATTCAAATATTGATTCAAGTTCGTATATAAGTTTCATTCCGAAATCATTTAAATAAATTTAAATTAACAACGCGGTATTTTGAGCAATTCAACTCCGGCATGAGTGTCTACCTATACACTTATAATGGACGCGAATGGTCCAAAAATATCGGGTCGTTACAGTTTCATGGATTATTAATAACAACAGGATGACATCAGAGTATGTCTGAAGTGACCCACTTCTTTAGATTTATTTTTAGTGAATTTTCTATTGAGTTTTTTTACACAATATATATATATATATATCAATGGATCACTTCTCTTAATAAATTTCCCAAGATCTAGAATTTTACCAATATAAAAATACTAGCATATAAATCAAATTAGGTCATTTATATATATGAAGATATATAAATGACTCTTTGCCTATCAGAGTAATTTAAAATGGCAAAGAAATTTAATCACACCTTATTTCTCAAATTTCAGAGATTTGGTGTCACATAGCCATTTCTGTTCATTTTTTTTCTTCTTAATTTTCTTCCTTAGAACTCAAGCTTGATTAATATTTAGGATCAAATAATACCACTTCTCTTATTTTCTTGCTTTACTTCTGAAATTAATTGATTCTTGGATTTACAAGCCATATATTTGAATTCTGGGATTTTGAAATTTACTACTTATTGTTCTATGTTAAATAAAGGGTGTTTAAAATAACTCATGCATATTAGTTTAGCCCGAGGTTCATATTTCATATTCAAACAATTTTGTGTCAGGTAAGAATACTCATATTTTGGTTTATATAGTATGCAAGGATCATATGAATAATCAAGTGCTAAACTGGATTGAAGGCCAAGCAGAGAAAACAATACATTTAAGCAAAGTGCAAATGCAAACACACATACTAAATGAAGACTTAGCATATTCATGGTCAAGGTAATGTCAAAAATCAGATCAATGCAAACTTCCAGATGAACATATGGTGCAGACAACTGATAATCTTTAAGCAAATAACAGATGATAGTAGTCAGTATGCTATGGAATAATGGACATGCTTATTACTAATAAGATCACATGAAACTACAATCTACAATAGGTTTGATTATAACCAAATGCAACCAGACTTGAATCAAGTATCTAGATATTGGGGTTTAATTCAGTATAGTTGCAGTGTAACCTTCCAATACCAAACATGCATATGAACTTGTTACCCAAAACAATACAAGTTTTTACTGGAAAATCAGATGTCCAGATAGGATTACAGGCTATGTCTTCAAACTCTTGCATGTGCTTGTATCAGTTACAAATCATGATTAAGTTCTACTGGTTAACCAAGACATTATTCTACCCATTTACTCAAAACTTGACACTCATTTATTCATGAACAATTTCATTATTATAACTGAAGCTAAACCAATATGTCCAGGAGAACATTTCCACATATCAGATTATATGGCATGTTCTCATCCATCTCAATCCATTAGATCACTTCAGAAGCTATTAGTTAAATCCATAACTCACAAGCACATCTGTTGCTTAAATCAACCATCCTCAAACACATATAACTCCTCAGTTTTTACAAGTTCTTTTCAAAACCCAATAAACATCAAATGCTGAGAAATACTTAAGACATGAAAGAGTTTGCCTAACTTATTTATTACAATAATACTGCTACTTTTCTTAAGTATTTTAAATTCATCAAGATCTTCAATTATCCATGCAAGCAAGCTACTCATGCATCCTTCCCTGCAGCAATACTTTGAACTGCCTCCATAAAAATGAGACACCCCAAATATTGCAAAGGCAACAAATAGGGTCAGAAATAAATTATGGTATGAGTGAAATCAAAATATAATAACTTGTCATTTTTAATTATTGTGTAGAGAATTCATATACTTGATGCTTATTTGGATTTATAATGTAAACTGGGTATATATATATATATAAGCCCATACAATCACTCATGCACACAAGCATCCATTCATCCATTCAATTCAGTGTACATGTACACATACTCCTATGGAATTAACTCATTTTAATTCCATAGCTCAACTCTCAATCTCAATTTATCAATTTAATTTGGTCTTAACTCTTTGCCATTGAACACTATGTGTGCATTGCAAGGGACTCAATTCTGTTAACCCC
Source organism: Allium fistulosum (assembly GCA_030737815.1). Classification (NCBI taxonomy): domain Eukaryota; kingdom Viridiplantae; phylum Streptophyta; class Magnoliopsida; order Asparagales; family Amaryllidaceae; genus Allium; species Allium fistulosum. The sequence goes on from CM060904.1 coordinate 1,289,040,823, forward strand.
TGCACAGAGGCCTACATGACTTAAACAAGTCATGCACATACCCATCATCCCCCTTATGATGAATAGATCAAGGCTCTACTCCTATATTAGCTTTATAATCTAGTGACCATTCTCATTTTCTTTCAGAAAAATTTATTAACTCCTGAAATGCTTTTATATTATTTTCTTCTTTTTTTTCATAAATCAGAGAGAGTTAAACTCACTCAGGGATTTCAGCCAACCATACTAAACATTCATGAAAAGAATACCATATCTCATTTTCTAGTGGTTTTATTCAAAATATGTTTTAACACTTGCATATCTCCTATATTCAGGAATATCATGATCACTTAAACAAATCTAGTGAAATCATATAAAATCCTTATACTCAATTTTTACTGTGAACATAGGGTAAGGTTTTTTGAGAAAAACCCATAAATCATTTTAGCTTAAGATCTAAACAAATCAGCACATAAATAATTTATTGCATTGTTCATCTCATTTTTAAAACAATCCAGACATAAGCATGAATCTCCTTTATTCACACTGCCTAGTTTATTTCCCAGTAATACCCTACTTCACAATAAAAAATGTATTTATCTTACTAAACATATTTATAAACTGATGTTTTAAGGTACTGGATCCATCTCAGTGATCATGGTATTTTTTTTCTTATCAAACAATCAATCAAAACAAATCAAAGCATCAACCAAAGATTTATCCAAAACACCAACCATTCTCAGCATTCATTTATTCAAAAAAATAGATCAAGTATAAACATGATATGGTTTTTATAAAATAATATGGCTGCCCTTAACTTGGGTCTTAATGCCTTAAACCTCATAAGATTGATTAATCACTCACCTTCCTTCCTCTTTTCCCCGAGAATACTTTAACTTGAAAAATGGCTTTGGTTTGCTCTTCTTTCTTTTCTTAATATTTTCTGTTTTTCTGAAGTGAGACTGCTGCTTCCCCCTTTAAATTTTTAAAACATTGTTTAGGGTTTTAGTAGAGTGAAAAACCCATCTTATCCCCACACAATTGAGAGAATTCTACATATGATGTTTTGGCTAGGAATGCCATTTTCTTTTTTATTTCCATTTCGGGTATTTTCAGTTGCTTTAGCTTTTTTTTTTTCTTTTCTGGTTTTCATGCTATTTGCATGTTTCATACACACACCTTATTTTCATGTGACTTTCTTACAATATTTATTTTCTTAAGGCTAATCTGTAATTATACATGTATATCCTTTTATCAGTTAACTCCTTGTTAATGTTTCAAGCTATTTGTTTTCTCTTGATATATAAAATGTATTCATATATTTAATTACCATAGTGTTTTCCTTATTACTTTATATTTTTCCTGGGTGTAAAAATACAACACATGGTAATGTATAATCCATATATACACTCAGTCATATTTCCTCATTCCTTCCCTCTGAAATACCATTTCCTTCTTATTATTTATTTTTAATTACTATAAAAGTCTACTTTTATCATTTTATTCCTTTATGACTATTTATATTCAAGATATATATATATATATATATATATATATGAATATAAGACTTACTCATACTTAGTTATTTTCTTCTCATTATTATTTTACTAAAAACAACTATCCCCTTCATTATATTTTTAACCCATTCTCAATATTTATTTTCAAACTATATTTTTCCTTGAAAATTCTCCTTTCTCTGATTTTATTAAAATTATTCTTATCTCAATAATTTGGGTCTTCACATACTCTCCTCCTAAAAGGAATTGTGTCCCACAATTATTCTCTCATACATTTCCATCCAAATGTATACAAAGCATAATTTCAATTGAAATGAAATTTTAGAAACTCATTCATTCAAAATCAATCAAACACACATAAATAATATTAAGGTTTCATCATAATTTTAAACATACCTTTAAGCAGAAAATAGATTAGGATATTTATCCCTCATCCTATCTTCAGCCTCCCATGTACAATCACTACAAGAAAATATATTATTAATAACGCCATTTAATAACGCATTATTCTAAAGCGTTATTGTTTTCCTTTAATTATTTGTTTTTTTTCTCAATTTGTTTTGTACTGTTCACATGTAATGCTTCACAAAGCGCGAAATCTCCTAATTATTTCATGGTCGCGGGTTTCTCAAATTATTTCCCTCTCCATCTTTCCACTTTCATTTCGTTCCATTTTTTCTTAGTCTCCCATACCAGTGAAATCAAATCCCCAAATCACTCTTCAGATCCATTCCTCCTTCATAAACCCTAATCGAATCCAATTAAATCCTGTCAGTCCTTGAGATGATGGTTTTGATGACAACAACCTTAGAATAGATTATAAAATATAAATACTAACATTACAAGTTTAGATATATATATATGTATTTGCAAGATCTAACCATGCAGGTATCAAGAATGAAGACTGTACAGTATAGAGATTCAAGATACAGAGATAGAAGACTCATGAGTATCAAGATTATCAAGAGTTCAAGGTTAAGTTTGTTTTATTAGGAATATTTGTTAAAACTCGTAGAAAAGCGCTGGCATCGTAATATCCAATTTATTCGTGGAATGGAATCCACTTCGAGCCCGTTAAAGGGATGGAACCCTAAGTAGGATGGAACCTACGAAAATCTAGTGGGACATTGTTTTGTATCCACTAATTTTAATTCAAATGATTTTACAAAATTATCTTGTTTTCAAAATGATTTCAAAACTTTCCTTTTAAAAGATTCAAAACTCTCTATCCTGATTTTAAATAATTTTAGCCTCAAAACATCTTTAATTTCAAAGTCAAAATACTCCTAATTTTAAATGTCTTTTCAAATAATATATTTAACTTTTAATATTTATACTTAGATTTAAATATAAAATTATAGTTAAATTATGTATATATTGTTCTTTATATTTACTTATGAATTTCAACTATATTCAAGTATATTTATAAAGTTTTAGATAGTTTTTATAAGATAAATATTGTTTTTATATAAATTCAAATTATCATTTTTGGCTGAGGGATGTCGACATGCCCCTAGGTAGTATGTCGACATAGTGATAGTTGAAGTTCAAATTCAAATTTCAAAAGAAGTGTCTATTCGCCATAACTCTTCATGAATGGTAATGGTTGTTGGTTTTCTATAAATAGGGGTCAGTTTCAACGAATTTTTAATCACTTTTTCTGTTTTTCACTCCTCTTCATCATCCACATTTCTTATTACAAAATCATACCATTACCCTGCCGAAATCAACATCGAATCATACTCAATTACTTCTAGTTTGATTCTACATCACTATCTCTACAAGGTTCTCAGTGCTATTCAGAGTTATAGGTTTCTTTGTAATATATTAGTGAGAAAAGGTGTGATTGTAGCCTTGTAAATCAATCAAGCAAGAAAAGGTGTGATTGTAGCCTTGGAAATCAATTGGGTGAACTTGTTGCCTCAGAAATCAAGTATCCCTACTGAAATGACCCTCCTATTTCCACCCTAATTTCATAAGGATTTTTTTTAAGAGATGATATATAGATATATCATTCATTACAAATATATTTTCCCAGGGTCATTTTCTTTCTCCAATAAACAAAATATATCCAGGATCAAGATAACTTACCAATATAAATATATCAGTGTATTACTAGTAACATACACATACATATGAAGATGTATGTGTTCCTCTTGTTTATATTCAGAGTATATACTTTTTTTTTTATTTGTTTGTACAAGAACATTCTGTTTGATTTAGATTTTAGCAATTCAGATTAATTGATTTTTGACCATAGAATCCACTGGAAACATGTACTTTAGTCTGTTATTCTAATTAAGAAATGATCAAGTAATAATCAGTGGAAAGCAAGCTTTTATTATGGATGATTGTGTAAAAGTCTGTATAGTATCAAACTCAGGTTAAAAGAAAGTGGATCATAAGTGAACACAAGCAACATCTAGGCGTAATGGAAACGCGCCTAACTTATACATGAGAGGTCACGAGTTCGAGTACTATGCTGGTCGGTTCAAACCCAATTTTTGTTTGTTTTTTTTTCTTTCTCCTGTATGGTTTGAAATCTGATATCTACCTATGTCTGCACATATATACTTAATTTTTGCCTATAATCTAACATACAAAATAGTATTTCTTACCTTATTATTTTTGATACCCATTCCTACAACTGTTCTAGGAATTTGGGTTTATATTTTTGCCCAAACATCAACATGTACACAGATATACATGTACATGTCAATATCTTTGCTCATTTTCCAGAAAACTGGATTATATTGGTTCCTTGCTTCATTGATTTGAAGTGAACAATTTGCCTGACCTATGGTCTAACCATGTGGTTAATCTGACCATTCTTTTATTAGCACTGTTGCCAGGTTTTGTTTGTTCAAACCAGTTTACATTGCTTATCTGTCTTAAACTTTTAAAGATGATTGTGGTGAAACAATTGCTAAATGTACTAAGCTTTTTGAAATGCATTTTTATTTTCAAAATACTATCTATCATGATCAACCAATACATCATTTATTTGAAGCTGGTTAACTCATGTATCCTGTATCTGCTACACACTAGTTCAAAGCAATGGAGATACCATTCATTGCATTCTGTCTGAAGCCTTTAAAAACATTTTACTTTTCTCAATATGATTCAGAAATGAATTCAAACTTATTTATAAAGCATTTCAGTAAAAAGGAAACTAAAATCCTTATAAGTTTACTTCTAGCTAAATCCAGATTTTATTCTAAAACTCAGTGCTCTGTTATGTCTCAAGATTTACTAATACATAATCTAAATTATGCAAAACAGTAGCTCACCTACATATGCATATTTCTTTCCCAAGCATCCATATCAATACTTAAAATCATTTCCTTGTTCTCCACTCAGATATTTCTTTTAGATTTTAATCCTTAGTGCATAACAATATATTTAACATGATACATCTAGTCCATCTAACCATAATAGAATTCATTACATGACTGGAAATCTTAGAAACATAAAAATTTTCCTGAATACATGCAGATATAATCAATTTAAGTTCTTATTGAAACTAGCTAGCATGTTCATTCACTCCTCCATAATAGCCATGACTTCATTTTTACTTAGTGCCTGGGTTACCTGAAAGAGCATGAGTGGCTGCCTCATTTTAAAAATGAGACACCCCATATGCCATGAGCAAACAAGGGTCAGATCTATGATCTGGTATGAGTAACATCAATACATTCATGATATTAAGCAATAGAGAATATAAGAGCACCAATTAGTTATTTAAGCAAATTCCTGCAATCAATTACTTTAACATGTATGATTAAGTTGATTCAGGTATGATATATTCATTTATCATTCTTACACTTGCATACATAATCATGCAAACATAATTATCTATTTGCAACAATTGCATTCACTGGAACCATCTTGGTTCCATACCATTCAACCTAAGAAATATCCATATTCCTATTTCTTCATTTACAGGTTGTATAATTCAATTTAAATCCCTGCCTCATCTGCTATTAAGGAATCACAGGGACACATTGCAATGAACTAATTCACATCATTGCACAAAGATCTCAGGGCTTAAACAAACCATGTGCCAACTTGCATACTTCAAATATGACAAGCATTCCAGCAGCTTTCTTGGCCTTCCCTTCCCTAGTTTATTTACTAGTGTATTGTCTTAAATCCTATCATCAAATATGCTAAGTGAACATGTCACTGCAAACATGGAAACATCCATAATCTTTCCTAGCATAATTCTCCTCAGAAATAAGCAGACAGTTATTTCCTAAATGGGGTCAATATGTCTTGATCTTAGTAAAATATAAGAATATTTTCAACTGTAAAAGAGGCATGGCATGTTCTTATTATATTGATCTGCAAGCCTTTATGATTGATTTAGATTCAGGATCTGGTTCAATCATAATTTTAGCTTGTGGGTTTCTTCCTTTTTTTTTGATTTGATTAAGGGCTCAGCACTTAGAAAATTTCTATTGCACCCTTAACATTTTTCCTTCTTAAGCCTCAGCACTTATACCAAGTATAATGCAGCTCCTAACATTTTTTTTTGTAAAGTTTCCATGCCATAGATCTATAACAGTTGAGAGTATTCTCTATATAATTTTAAGATCTTAGACTTTAACATTTATGAGTATAAATAAAACAGTATGATACACATCCAAAGACAAATGTCTCAACCAATCAAAGATCATCAAAATCATCCATATTAAATCATATCAGATTTAAAATAAGACATCCAAAAAGCATTGATGAAATCATATACATCAAAACCAGAAATATATAAATGGCAATATAAAAAGTAGCTGCCTCATCTCAGGTCTTAATGCCATGAACTCAGTGAGATTACTCACCTAAATATTTCTTCTTATTAATCCAGAAAATCCTTGTATGAGTGTTTTCTCCTTCCTTCCAATATTTTTCTTCCTTTCTTATTTTTGTGCAGCTCGGGGTAAAGATAATCTTACTGGCTAAAACTGCCTATTTATATGCATTTTCTCCACTAGGGTTTTGTTAAAACATAATTCCATTTCTGTCCTGGCTAGAATCATGCATTTTTCATTCATAATACCCCGGCCATATTAACCAAATTAAAGGCTGCATTTTCTTTCTTTTACTTTTCAGAAAATGGCCACTCACCTAGTCATGTTAAAAGTGTGACTATCCTATTTTATATTTTTATTATTCCTGAGAATCCCCTTTGCTATTTTTGCCTACACAAGCATATTGACTTGTATCACATTTCATGTCATTTTAATGTTATAGTTTCACTTGCTTATATATATATATATACTTTTCAGTACTTAAAAATGTATATTTGTATACATATCTTATCTAGGCTTATTTAATTCCTCTTTAATTTCAGAAACATATGCACCTATATGTATACAGGTTTACAAATCCTTATAACATATATATATGTATAATTTTCTTTTCTGGGTTTTAAATAAAATCTGTTTACTGATTTAAAGTAAAACTTACTTTTCTTATTTTCTAAGATGATCCATATAATTTCCAGAAATCAAATATCCATGTTGCAAAATCATGTTTGTATTGCTTTTTAATTCTTGTTTTAAATCCAAGAAATCTGGAGTTCTTCCTTGTGCCATTTCAGTGTGCACGTGCACACATATACTTGCACACTATTTATTCCAGAAATTTCACCATATTTAAATCTAAATATTTCAAAAATTAAATCATTTTACAAAAATTATTTTTCACAAAATTTTGGGGTATTACATTCACCCCTCCTTTTAGGAATTGTGTCCTCACAATTTTTCTAACATTTATAACAAGCATCATTTTCTTTTCTGAAAACTTATCAAACATATGCATAAGCAAACAAATTCAACCATATCAACCATGCATAACAAAATTTTCCAAAGAAAAAAAAAATTACCTTTTAATTTGCAAAAAGCTTAGGATAATCCATTCTAATCTTATCCTCTAACTCCCATGTGCAGTCATTAGGATCACTACTCCACTGGATCTTAACTAGTTTCAAGGTTTTGCTCCTTAATTTCTTTTCTTCCTTGGCTATAATCCCCACTGGTTCTTTTTCATAAACCTAGTCAGGATTTATTTGAATTTTGGTAGGCTCTTCCAAAATGTCTTCTTTATCATGTACCCATCTTCTAAGTTGGGACACATGAAAAACATTATGCATTGCTTTCATTTCCTCTGGTAGTTCTAATTTGTAAGCCAATGAACCAATTCTTTCCAGAATTTTATAGGGTCCAACATACCTTGGTGTAAGCTTACCTTGCTTGCCAAATCTCATGACTTTCTTCATAGGTGAAATCTTGATGAAAACAAAGTCTCCCACTTCATATTCCACTTGCTTTCTCTTCCTATCTGCAAATTTCTTTTGCCTATCTTGAGCTGCTGCTATTCTTTTTCTTATTAACCCAATTTTCTCTGTAGTTTCTTTAACATATTCAGGTCCAAGAACAGCCCTTTCTCCAGTCTCTACCCAGCATATAGGTGATAAACATGGCTTGCCATATAAGGCTTCAAATGGTGCCATCCCTATGGTGCTTTGGTAACTGTTATTGTATGTGAATTCAACTAGATGGAGGTGGTCTTCCCAGTTGCCTCCAAAGTCCAGTGTACATGCTCTCAACAAATCCTCTAAGACTTTGTTCACCACCTCAGTTTGACCATCTGATTGTGGATGGTAGGCAGTGCTTAAGCACAATTCACTCCCCATGGCCTCTTGAAAACTTTTCCAAAACCTTGAGGTGAAGATGGTATCCCTATCACTCACAATGGTTTTGGGTATGCCATGCAACCTTACTACCTCTTTCATGAATATTTGAGCCAATTTTGGAGCATTTCTTTCTGTTTTAACTGGGATAAAATGTGCTACCTTAGTTAGCCTATCCACTATTACCCATATACTTGTGTTTCCCTTCCTAGATCTAGGCAGACCATCTATGAAATCCATAGATATGTCCTCCCACTTCCACTGTGGTATACTAAGGGGTTGCAATAGTCCTGATGGCCTTTGTGTCTCTGCCTTGACTTGTTGGCAAGTCATGCACCTTGCAACATATCTGGCCACATCTGACTTCATCCCCTTCCACCAAAGATTTCTTTTCAAATTTTGATACATCTTGGTGCTACCTGGGTGTATGGAGTACTTACTCCTATGGTACTCATTTAATATTTCCTCCTTCAATTCTATATTTTCTGGAACACATATCCTATTTTTATTCCTTAAATAACCATTTTTATCAATTTGATAATTTATTACTTCCTCCCCTTTTGATATGAGCATTTTCCTTTCCACCATGTTTAGGTCTTGTTCCTGCATTTTCCCAATCTTAAGAAGTAAATCTGATTGCAGAGATATCATACTTAATTTCCCTCTACCTTCACCTTCTTCAATGGGCATCATTGGTACCCCACTGTTTTCCTCAATTTCCAAATCAGTAAGTATAGACAAATCCTTAAATTCTTCCATCATCAACATGGCTACTTTGGCATGTTGTCTACTCAAGGCATCTGCAACTTTATTTGCCTTGCCTGGTGTATACAGTATATCTAGATCATAGGCAGCTAGGAACTCTACCCATCTATGTTGCCTCATGTTCAAATCTTTTTGTGAGAATAAATATTTCAGTGCCTTATGATCAGTGTACAAAATGAATTTGGCACCTAACAAATAATGTCTCCAAAGTTTCAAAGCATACACAACTGCTGCTAGTTCAAGATCATGGGTTGCATATCTGGTTTCATGTGGCTTTAATTGCCTAGATGCATAGGCTACCACCTGGTCTTGCTGCATCAACACAGCCCCTAACCCAGAGCCACTTGCATCAGTGTACACAACCAAATTTTCATTTCCTTCTGGCACTCTCAATACTGGTGCATTAATTAGAGCTTCCCTTATTTTGATAAAAGCTTGCTCACATTTTTCTGTCCATACAAAGGCTTGGTTCTTTCTAGTTAAATTGGTAAGTGGTGATGATATTTTTGAGAAATATTTTATAAATCTCCTATAATATCCTGCCATCCCCATAAATGATCTAATCTCACTGATGGTGCTAGGTCTTTTCCATGCTTGGATTGCCACTACCTTATTAGGGTTTACTGATATTCCTTTGGCAGAGATAACATGCCCAAGAAAATGCACTTCTTCTTTCCAAAATGCACATTTTGAAAATTTTGCCTTTAAATCATTTTCCCTTAGCCTTGACAAAACTAAATGCAAATGATTTTTATGCTCTTCCACTGTCTTAGAATAAATCAAAATGTCATCAATAAAAATCAATACAAACTTGTCTAAATAATCTCTAAATATTCTATTCATCAAATCAACAAAATATGAAGGAGCATTTGTCAAACCAAATGGCATAACCAAAAATTCATATAAGCCATATCTTGTGTTAAATGCAGTATACTTAACACTTGAGTCTTCAACCTTCATTTGATGGAATCCTGATGCTAAGTCTAGCCTAGAAAATATTTTAGCTTCACTGAGTTGGTCAAAGAGATCATCTATTCTAGGCAATGGGTATTTATTCTTGATGGTTACTTTATTTAGTTCCCTGTAATCTATGCACATTCTCAAGGTACCATCATGTTTTCTTACAAACACTACTGGAGAACCCCAGCAGGAATTGCTTGGCCTTATAAATCCCTTGCCTTCTAATTCTTCCAACTGATTTTTCAATTCTTTCAGTTCACTTGGCCCCATTCTATAAGGTTTCTTGATTATTGGACTTGCTCCTGGAATGAGATTAATTTGGAACTCAACTGGTCTGTGGTGTGGAACACCCTTAACTTCCCCAAACACATCCAAGTATTCATTAACTATGGGAATTTCTTCAATGGTTAGTTCACTCAGATCTTTTTCTAAGTCAACTAAATGATACAATTTCCCTTCCTTAGCTACTTCACATAGAACTGTGATCCTCTGGCCTCTAGAATTTTGCAATGATATGGTGGATGAGTCTAAATTAATTATGGCTTTAAATTGCCTTAACCAATCTACCCCCAATATAACTCCTATATTTGGGTAATTTAAAACATATAAATTGGAAATAAAAATATTTCCTCCTATGTTCAACTCCACATCCACACAATTCATGTTCAAAACACTAGAACTCCCTAGGGGACTTTGTACAAGCAATGGGGTTTCAACCAATATGCAGTTTAATTTTAACACTTTAACTATTTCATAAGAAATCAAAGAGTGTGTTGCTCCAGTATCATATACTACTGGTATGGGTATGGCACAAATGAGTAATGTACCTTCCACTTGGCCATGATTTTCAGCATCAATTTTCACTGCAGATTTGCCTTTAACTTCCAAAGTTGCCAATTTCCCTTGCTGTTTATTCTCAGGACAGTTCCTCTTCATATGCCCCTCTTTCCCACATAGGTAGCATTTGAAGGCTCCTCCTTTTAACTCTGGGCACCTTGGTTTGATGTATCCTTCTTTACCACAATGATGGCAAACCAATTTCTTCTTAGCATCATTGGCTTTTGTATCTTTACTCTTCCTGTTGTCTGCCTCCTCCTTCTTTTTATCATAAGGGTGATATCTTCCCTTATCCTTCTTGTTGTTGCTCTTAAAATTCCTATATTTCTCTCTTTCTTTGTCATGTTGTTCCAGTTTCAAGGCCAGATCAATTACTTGATCAAAAGTTCTATCTGCATATGGTAGCATAGCTCTGCTAAGTCCTAGGTTCAGTCCTTTTATATACCTATCATTTTTGGATGCTTCATCTGCCACTAGCATTGCTCCATAATTAGATAGCCCCTCAAACTTTTGAGTGTATTCAGTGACATTCAAAGTTCCCTGCCTAAGTTTGATAATTTCTTCAAGCAAAGTGGTCTTGGCTGATGCTGGTACAAATCTTGCCTCCAACATCTCCTTGAACTGATTCCAAGTGATTTCATTTTCATTTCTTCCAGCTATGATCACCTCCCACCAGCTTAAAGCTACCCCTTTCAGTTGTCTAGAAGCTACTTGCCTCTTCCTTTGGTCATCCAACTGCATGTCATTGAAAATCCTATCAAGTGTTCTCAACCATGCTTGAATTTCCATCACACTCTCAGTTCCTTCAAAGCTCTTCATGTGGGTTCTCAGGCCTATGCCCAATTCCATCTCTTAAAACCCTCACAAATTCTTGCATATTAAGCATTTGAGGTGCACTGGGTCCTGCATTGTGATGAGATCCTCTTCCTACCATGGTCTGCTAACTAAATTCTGGGCAAATGGTATTAGTATTTTATGAGTACTTCTATAATTTCTGTTTTTCTTATCTAAATTATTTCATCCAAAACAAACAGACATAATACATTTCTATAATACTTAACAATCAATGCAACCAAGTGCTCTGATACCAACTGAAATGACCCTCCTATTTCCACCCTAATTTCATAAGGATTTTTTTTTAAGAGATGATATATAGATATATCATTCATTACAAATATATTTTCCCAGGGTCATTTTCTTTCTCCAATAAACAAAATATATCCAGGATCAAGATAACTTACCAATATAAATATATCAGTGTATTACTAGTAACATACACATACATATGAAGATGTATGTGTTCCTCTTGTTTATATTCAGAGTATATACTTTTTTTTTTGTACAAGAACATTCTGTTTGATTTAGATTTTAGCAATTCAGATTAATTGATTTTTGACCATAGAATCCACTGGAAACATGTACTTTAGTCTGTTATTCTAATTAAGAAATGATCAAGTAATAATCAGTGGAAAGCAAGCTTTTATTATGGATGATTGTGTAAAAGTCTGTATAGTATCAAACTCAGGTTAAAAGAAAGTGGATCATAAGTGAACACAAGCAACATCTAGGCGTAATGGAAACGCGCCTAACTTATACATGAGAGGTCACGAGTTCGAGTACTATGCTGGTCGGTTCAAACCCAATTTTTGTTTGTTTTTTTTTCTCCTGTATGGTTTGAAATCTGATATCTACCTATGTCTGCACATATATACTTAATTTTTGCCTATAATCTAACATACAAAACAGTATTTCTTACCTTATTATTTTTGATACCCATTCCTACAACTGTTCTAGGAATTTGGGTTTATATTTTTGCCCAAACATCAACATGTACACAGATATACATGTACATGTCAATATCTTTGCTCATTTTCCAGAAAACTGGATTATATTGGTTCCTTGCTTCATTGATTTGAAGTGAACAATTTGCCTGACCTATGGTCTAACCATGTGGTTAATCTGACCATTCTTTTATTAGCACTGTTGCCAGGTTTTGTTTGTTCAAACCAGTTTACATTGCTTATCTGTCTTAAACTTTTAAAGATGATTGTGGTGAAACAATTGCTAAATGTACTAAGCTTTTTGAAATGCATTTTTATTTTCAAAATACTATCTATCATGATCAACCAATACATCATTTATTTGAAGCTGGTTAACTCATGTATCCTGTATCTGCTACACACTAGTTCAAAGCAATGGAGATACCATTCATTGCATTCTGTCTGAAGCCTTTAAAAACATTTTACTTTTCTCAATATGATTCAGAAATGAATTCAAACTTATTTATAAAGCATTTCAGTAAAAAGGAAACTAAAATCCTTATAAGTTTACTTCTAGCTAAATCCAGATTTTATTCTAAAACTCAGTGCTCTGTTATGTCTCAAGATTTACTAATACATAATCTAAATTATGCAAAACAGTAGCTCACCTACATATGCATATTTCTTTCCCAAGCATCCATATCAATACTTAAAATCATTTCCTTGTTCTCCACTCAGATATTTCTTTTAGATTTTAATCCTTAGTGCATAACAATATATTTAACATGATACATCTAGTCCATCTAACCATAATAGAATTCATTACATGACTGGAAATCTTAGAAACATAAAATTTTTCCTGAATACATGCAGATATAATCAATTTAAGTTCTTATTGAAACTAGCTAGCATGTTCATTCACTCCTCCATAATAGCCATGACTTCATTTTTACTTAGTGCCTGGGTTACCTGAAAGAGCATGAGTGGCTGCCTCATTTTAAAAATGAGACACCCCATATGCCATGAGCAAACAAGGGTCAGATCTATGATCTGGTATGAGTAACATCAATACATTCATGATATTAAGCAATAGAGAATATAAGAGCACCAATTAGTTATTTAAGCAAATTCCTGCAATCAATTACTTTAACATGTATGATTAAGTTGATTCAGGTATGATATATTCATTTATCATTCTTACACTTGCATACATAATCATGCAAACATAATTATCTATTTGCAACAATTGCATTCACTGGAACCATCTTGGTTCCATACCATTCAACCTAAGAAATATCCATATTCCTATTTCTTCATTTACAGGTTGTATAATTCAATTTAAATCCCTGCCTCATCTGCTATTAAGGAATCACAGGGACACATTGCAATGAACTAATTCACATCATTGCACAAAGATCTCAGGGCTTAAACAAACCATGTGCCAACTTGCATACTTCAAATATGACAAGCATTCCAGCAGCTTTCTTGGCCTTCCCTTCCCTAGTTTATTTACTAGTGTATTGTCTTAAATCCTATCATCAAATATGCTAAGTGAACATGTCACTGCAAACATGGAAACATCCATAATCTTTCCTAGCATAATTCTCCTCAGAAATAAGCAGACAGTTATTTCCTAAATGGGGTCAATATGTCTTGATCTTAGTAAAATATAAGAATATTTTCAACTGTAAAAGAGGCATGGCATGTTCTTATTATATTGATCTGCAAGCCTTTATGATTGATTTAGATTCAGGATCTGGTTCAATCATAATTTTAGCTTGTGGGTTTCTTCCTTTTTTTTTTGATTTGATTAAGGGCTCAGCACTTAGAAAATTTCTATTGCACCCTTAACATTTTTCCTTCTTAAGCCTCAGCACTTATACCAAGTATAATGCAGCTCCCAACATTTTTTTTTGTAAAGTTTCCATGCCATAGATCTATAACAGTTGAGAGTATTCTCTATATAATTTTAAGATCTTAAACTTTAACATTTATGAGTATAAATAAAACAGTATGATACACATCCAAAGACAAATGTCTCAACCAATCAAAGATCATCAAAATCATCCATATTAAATCATATCAGATTTAAAATAAGACATCCAAAAAGCATTGATGAAATCATATACATCAAAACCAGAAATATATAAATGGCAATATAAAAAGTAGCTGCCTCATCTCAGGTCTTAATGCCATGAACTCAGTGAGATTACTCACCTAAATATTTCTTCTTATTAATCCAGAAAATCCTTGTATGAGTGTTTTCTCCTTCCTTCCAATATTTTTCTTCCTTTCTTATTTTTGTGCAGCTCGGGGTAAAGATAATCTTACTGGCTAAAACTGCCTATTTATATGCATTTTCTCCACTAGGGTTTTGTTAAAACATAATTCCATTTCTGTCCTGGCTAGAATCATGCATTTTTCATTCATAATACCCCGGCCATATTAACCAAATTAAAGGCTGCATTTTCTTTCTTTTACTTTTCAGAAAATGGCCACTCACCTAGTCATGTTAAAAGTGTGACTATCCTATTTTATATTTTTATTATTCCTGAGAATCGCCTTTGCTATTTTTGCCTACACAAGCATATTGACTTGTATCACATTTCATGTCATTTTAATGTTATAGTTATACTTGCTTATATATATATATATACTTTTCAGTACTTAAAAATGTATATTTGTATACATATCTTATCTAGGCTTATTTAATTCCTCTTTAATTTCAGAAACATATGCACCTATATGTATACAGGTTTACAAATCCTTATAACATATATATATGTATAATTTTCTTTTCTGGGTTTTAAATAAAATCTGTTTACTGATTTAAAGTAAAACTTACTTTTCTTATTTTCTAAGATGATCCATATAATTTCCAGAAATCAAATATCCATGTTGCAAAATCATGTTTGTATTGCTTTTTAATTCTTGTTTTAAATCCAAGAAATCTGGAGTTCTTCCTTGTGCCATTTCAGTGTGCACGTGCACACATATACTTGCACACTATTTATTCCAGAAATTTCACCATATTTAAATCTAAATATTTCAAAAATTAAATCATTTTACAAAAATGATTTTTCACAAAATTTTGGGGTATTACACCTACCCAAAGGATTGGTATTCTGGAAGGTGTACCTCGTAGCCTTGAAATCGAGGGTTGTAATTGTTGAATTGCTTTTGAAAGGAAATCCGTACTTAGTTGTGCGGGACTGGATGTAGGGTAACTCCGAACCATTATAAAATCCAGTGTGTTCTTTCCTTTACCGCTTTTACTTTATATTTGCATCTGTGTTTGATTCTGTGTTCATATCTGTGTATAATTAGTGTAAACATTGTTAATAAAGTTAGATAAACTCAAAAAGATTAACAAGTTTCTTAAAACACTATTCACCCCCTCTCTAGTGTTAATTCTAGCCTTAAGATCCTTAATCCGCATTTCTCACATTTGGTATCAGAGCTTTGTTTTCAAAAGTTTCATTATCTGAATTTTGAAAAATTTAAAAATGGCTACTAACACTAGTACTGCTATTACCACCAACACTAGTCCATTTGTAGAAGGTCAGTCTACTGCCAGACCACCACTTTTTAATGGCAGTAACTATGCATATTGGGCATGTAGGAGGAGAATATATTTACAATCTGTAGGATTAGATACTTGGAATATCACACAAACTGAATATTCTGAACCCACAACTAATTTTGCACAGTGGACCACTGAGCAAAAGACTGTTGCACAAAATAATTCTAAGGCAATGAATATTCTGTTTTGTTCACTTGAAAGAAATGAATTTAATAGAGTGTCAGTTTGTAAGTCTGCATATGAAATTTGGAAAACTTTGCAAGTAACTAACGAAGGAACAAGCAAAGTTAAACAGACCAAAATTTCCATGCTCACAAATCAGTTTCAGATATTTAAAATGAATACTGATGAGTCTATTTCAGATATGTATAGTCGATTTCAAGATATTGTGCATTCTTTAATATCTTTGGGAAAGGAATTTTCGGAAGAAGATCAAGTCAGAAAAATTTTGAATTCTCTCACTCCAGAATGGGATCAGAAGACACTTGCAATTGAAGAGGCAAATGACATCAGTACTTTAAAGATAGAAGAATTGATTGGAAATCTAATGTCGTTTGAATTTCAAATGATCGGGAGAAGAGAAAGCAAAGCATCTGAAAAGAAATCAATGGCATTCAATGCATTGACCGATGGATCAGACTCAAACAGTGACAATGATGAAGAGATAGCATTTATGACCAGAAATTTTAGGAAATTTCTGATGTACAGAAAATTGAATAGTTCCAAGAGAAACAACTTTAAGAATTCCGGCAATCAGACTACAGTACCAAACTTTATCAAATGCTTCAATTGTGACGAACCAGGTCATATCAAAAAGAACTGTCCGTATCCAGAAAGGCAGAATTCTCCTATGAACAATGAACCAGCAAAGAAACGAAGCATGCATTTACTGCTACTCTAGATGACTCAGACTCGTCCTCAAGTGATGATGATCAAAAGACGAATAATTCGAATTTGTGTTTCACTGCAGCTCACGACTCCGACGAATTCAAAGAAACGGACTCAGAAAAAGGTACACGTTTACAATACAATTGGTTGAAATTGCTTGCATAGAATTAGTTGCTTGATTGTTTGATTGATTGATTTTGAATTGATATGCTGTTTAAATTTTAAAATTTATTTTATATTTTTACTATTATTTTATTATTATTTTTATTATTTTTGACACATTCTGAAATATATTATAAGTAAAATAATATTTCAGAAATATAGACATTAATAATAATATTTATATATATGTATATTAGATATCTTAGGAAAATCATATCATGAAAATTCACAGGCACATGTCGACATGGCCCCTACCATGATGTCGACATGCCTACCTGAATTTGAATTTTAAATTTTGAATTCAAATGTTTGAATTTCCCTCTACCTTTTCACTTCATTTATTTCTCTGAAAAGATACCTTTTGACCAGAGAATATGTCCTTTGAAAGTCTATTTATCCACTATCTTTTATCGTATCTTTTCACTTTCATTTTCAAATTCAAACTCTCTCTTCATATCTTCAAGCACTCTACTATCACTAATGGCTTCTTCAAGCAACCCCTCAACCATGAGAATTTCCAAAAAAATCAAAGAGCAATTATTCAATGATCCGGAGGCAATTAAAGCATACATCAATTATGCTAATTATGCCAAAGTCCATCCCCGAAAATTTGCTATTTTTCAAGATTTTTCTTCTTATGAAATTGATTCTCTTTTTGCAAACAATGGTGTTTTAAGTCTTATTGACTCTTCTCAAAACGATTTTGTTTGCTATCCTAATCTTGTCAAAATCTTTTATGCTAATTTAAACCGTGGTTTTTATAATGGAAATGAGAATGAAATTTGGAGTAGTGTCAAAGGCACTCAAATTGTTTTGAATTGTGATCTTTTGGATACCATTCTTAATTGCAAAAAAACGGGAATGGATCTTTCTAGTTTTAAAATCGATGAACATGATCGTGAGACATTTCATCATATTTTTGAAGGAGATGAAAACTTTGAATTTAAAAACCGAAACTTTCGTCCTAAAGCAAGGATTGTCAATCTTCTTTTACAACATACTTTGACCCCAAGATCGGGTAATTTTAACAATTCTACTTCAAAAGTGTGCAAAGCACTTTTTGGTATTTTTGGAAATTATGACATCAATTGGGCTCAAGTTATTTTGGATGAACTTCGTCCTAAAAATTTTGAAATGAGAGAAAACACTTTATATCATGGAATTTACCTTACTCGGATTTTTAACTATTTTGGAATGGATTTCAAAAATGAAGAATTTGTCTCTAGAAAAGTTTTTAATATCTCAAACATTTCTCTCATGAAAATCCCATATGTTTTTCAACCTTATGAGACTCTTACCGAAAAGGAAGAGCGTTTGGCTCATGAAGAAATGGAAGAGGAAGAAGAAGAAGAAAGGGATGAAATGGAAATAGAAGAAGAAGAAGAAGAAGGTGAAACATCCTTAGAAAGTATTGAATACCCTTCCAATCCATCCAACAAAACCCTTCTCAAAAACCAAAAGATAATTGTGGAGAATCAACGGATTATAAAACGGTCAGCTAGTAAGAAGTTGGATAACATGTCTTCGAAGATGAACAAGTTCTTTTCAAAAGCCAGCAAGAAACTTGGACTATCTTCATCATCTTCATCTTCTAGCTAGTTTTATCTTTTAGTATCTTATTGTATTTGTCTTTGTTTGTTTCAAATGTTCGTGTACTTCCTTATGTTTAATCATTGTATTATCCAATTATGCAATGAAATTGAATTTCCTTCCTGTCATCTAGCTTATTTTATATCTAGAATAAATGTTAGTATATTATAGAAATATATATACATCATTATTCACAAAATAAAATTATCATCAATTTTCACTGAATTATGTCGACATACCCCCTTGACCATGTCGACATGTACTAGTCAGAATTGACTATTGATTTTGAATTTGAAATTTGAATAACTACCAAATGTCTATTCATTTCAAATGAATTTCTACACCTATATATACCTTTGTCTTCCAGAAATCTTCACTGAAATTTATTTCTCATTATCTATATCCTTCATTTCTTTCTCTAATTCAATTATGGCCAATCCTATTCATAATCTATCTTAAAATCTTGAAGAAACACTCAATTCATTCAAGAATATTCTCTCTATCATCCTTCGTAATCAGCGTCACTTAGAATTAAGTCAAATGTAGATGATCAAGGAACAAGAGAGACACTTCGATGCAATTCGTTGGATGATCTCCTCCCTGCACAAAGACGATAACGAAGCACATCCTCCTGTTTCTCTATCTGTTGATAATGAAAATTGGGATGCTATCAAACAAGACCCTATCTTTGGAGAAGAAGGATGGGTTGATGTTCCTCGTAACGTTTAATTTTCTTTCTTTGATTGAATTGTTTGAATTAATTTGTTTGATTTGATTTGGTTTGGATTGATACTTTGTGTGGATTAATTTCATTTGGTTTGAAGTTTGTTGTGTGAAACATGTATATATATATACATTAAAATGAATATAGTCTTTAGTTAAGTTATTATGCTCATAAGTATCATTATTTCTTAATCTATATATTATATATTCCGTTGTGTAGTTTATCAATGCAGGTACTAAAGTCCAAGAGTAAGGGGGAGTAAATTTTTGTTGATGACAAAGGGGAAGAAGTATAAAATAGGGTAGTTAGGCATAGATTAAGGGGGAGTTGTTAGTTTTAGGGGGAGTTATTGGGATAGAAGTGATATTTTATAAACAAAGGTTGTCATCATCAAAAAGGGGGAGATTGTTAGTCCTTGAGATGATGGTTTTGATGACAACAACCTTAGAATAGATTATAAAATATAAATACTAACATTACAAGTTTAGATATATATGTATTTGCAGGATCTAACCATGCAGGTATCAAGAATGAAGACTGTACAGTATAGAGATTCAAGATACAGAGATAGAAGACTGATGAGTATCAAGATTATCAAGAGTTCAAGGTTAAGTTTGTTTTATTAGGAATATTTGTTAAAACTCTTAGAAAAGCACTGGCATCTTAATATCCAATTTATTCGTGGAATGGAATCCACTTCGAGCCCGTTAAAGGGATGGAACCCTAAGTAGGATGGAACCTACGAAAATCTAGTGGGATATTGTTTTGTATCCACTAATTTTAATTCAAATGATTTTACAAATTATCTTGTTTTCAAAATGATTTCAAAACTTTCCTTTTAAAAGATTCAAAACTCTCTGTCCTGATTTTAAATAATTTTAGCCTCAAAACATCTTTAATTTCAAAGTCAAAATACTCCTGATTTTAAATGTCTTTTCAAATAATATATTTAACTTTTAATATTTATACTTAGATTTAAATATAAAATATAGTTAAATTATGTATATATTGTTCTTTATATTTACTTATGAATTTCAACTATATTCAAGTATATTTATAAAGTTTTAGATAGTTTTTATAATTGTTTTTATAGAAATTCAAATTATCATTTTTGGCTGAGGGATGTCGACATGCCCCTAGGTAGTATGTCGACATAGTGACAGTTGAAGTTCAAATTCAAATTTCAAAAGAAGTGTCTATTCGCCATAACTCTTCATGAATGGTCATGGCTGTTGGTTTTCTATAAATAGAGGTCAGTTTCAATGAATTTTTAATCACTTTTTCTGTTTTTCACTCCTCTTCATCTTCCACATTTCTTATTACAAAATCATACCATTACTCTGCCGAAATCAACATTGGATCATACTCGATTACTTCTTGTTTGATTCTACATCACTATCTCTACAAGGTTCTCAGTGCTATTCAGAGTTATAGGTTTCTTTGTAATATATTAGCGAGAAAAGGTGTGATTGTAGCCTTGTAAATAAATAAGCAAGAAAAGGTGTGATTGTAGCCTTAGAAATCAATTGGGTGAACTTGTTGCCCCGGAAATCAAGTATCCCTACCTAGAGGATTGGTATTCTGGAGGGTGTACCTCGTAGCCTTGTAATCGAGGGTTGTAATTGTTGAATTGCTTTTGAAAGGAAATCCGTACTTAGTTGTGCGGGACTAGATGTAGGGTAATTCCGAACCAGTATAAAATCCAGTGTGTTCTTTCCTTTACTGCTTTTACTTTATATTTGCATATGTGTTTGATTCTGTGTTCATATCTATGTCTAATTAGTGTATACATTGTTAATAAAGTTAGATAAACTCAAAAAGATTAACAAATTTCTTAAAACACTATTCACCCCTCCTCTAGTGTTAATTCTAGCCTTAAGATCCTTAATCCACATTTCTCACAAATCCTGCATGGTGTCTCCAACACCGGCCCAGGCGTCAAGTTCGGGGGTGCTTTTCCTGGTGCCGTTAGCTTTCCTCAAGTCATCACCACCGCCGCTTCCTTCAATGCTTCCCTCTGGCAGCTCATCGGCCATGTATTCATTCCACACAACACGTTTGAGTTGGCTTTTTCATAATTTGAATCAAGCTTTCACCAAGAAGTCCATCAATCTCGCGTATGGCTTTGTTAGGAAATCAATTCTATGGTTTCGATGATAACAACTATACAATGGAAATTGAATGTACATATATATCTATATTTATAGATAGTTGATAGAATAACGTCACCAAAGAGACTAAAGCAACACTCAAGAGAAGAATCAAAAGACGTCAAATCAGTAGAGATTGAAGAGAAATAGGGCATGCACAAGATAAAGCAACATGCACACTTTCAGACGTCTGAGAGCACTATCCAGACGTCTAAATGATTCCTCTGGTTCATAATTCAGAAGCAATCAGACGTCTGGTTACCAACGTCAGACGTCTGAAAAGTACCCAGGCTTAAAACAGATATGAAGACCAGACGTCTGAGGTTACTTTCCAGACGTCTGATTCGAGACTCGACTGTGCATTTTCAAAGCTCAACTGCAACATTCGAAAAGACACATCCACTTCTCTTTGTCGCAACTCTTCATCACCATCAAAAGCGACTTTACGGAGATTACAACAGATGCAACTATACAAGAAAACTCCTCATCACTATAAATAGCATCAGGAATTCAAGAGAAGACATCAATCTGACTTACTTACACTCTTATCTCTTGTACTCTGATTTATTCTTGATCTATAAGCAATCAACTACCTGTAATTAACCCTTCCATATATACAGAACTCCTCATTCAGATATTCTCTAGATAGATATATATATTGGAAGCACTTTTGTACTCAATAGTCAACATCCGTGTTACAGAACACATTCTTGACAAAGAAACTCTATTATTGTAAACCTGTTCCTCCGGGTTAAGCGAGGGTTAGTTGAAAGGAAATTCTAAAGAGGAGCTTCGGGACTGGACGTAGGATGGGAGGTCCGAACCAATATAAAATACCGGTGTGATTATTTTCATTTACTTTGCTACTATTAGTTATAGAGTTATATTATATAGTTAGCTGTTTATACTTGCATATAATCTATACAATCCACTCATATAGACTTTCAATTGGTATCAGAGCAAGGTTCGTTTAAAAGAACAGTAACACGTTTTTTAAATCATTCTAATATGGCAAGTATTTTTCAAGAAGGACAATCCACAGCACGACCCCCACTCTTTAATGGCTCTAATTATTCATATTGGTCTACACGTATGAGAATCTTTATGGAAGCTAATGGTTTAGAAATTTGGTCAGCTACTCAAGATAAATATGAAGCTCCAACTACTGCTATGAACACATGGACCGATGCACAAAAAACCTTAGCATCAAATAATGCTAAAGCTATGAATGTTTTGTTTTGCTCACTTGACAAAAATGAATTTTCACGTGTCATGTTATGTACTACTGCATTTGATATTTGGCGTACCTTACAAATTACACATGAAGGTACAACAAAGGTCAAACAAACTAAAATCTCAATTTTGCAAAATCAATTTTCATCATTTAAAATGAAACAAAATGAAACTATAGTAGACATGTATTCTAGATTTCAAACTATTCAACATGATCTTATGGCATTAGGAGTTAAGTTTACTGATTTTGATTTAGTTTCTCGAATACTTAATTCTTTAACACCTGATTGGGAAAGAAAGGTATTAGCTATTGAAGAAGCTAATGATCTCTCCACTCTCAAAGTTGAAGAGTTGATAGGAAATTTGATGTCCTATGAAGCTAATTTGCAGGCACGTAAAGAGTTAAATTCGGAGACGAAGAACATAGCATTTCCATCAATAAAGAATGATGACTCAGATTTAGATGAAAATGAGATAGTATTCATTGCCAAAAACTATAATAGATTCAAGATATTTAGAAAGATGACCAAGTTTCAAAAAGAAGGAAAAACCAACTCAACAAATCTATCTCAAATTAAGTGCTATGAATGTGATCAATACGGACACATGAAAAAGGATTTCCCAAAACTTAACAATGATAAAAAGAAAAGCAAATTTGAAAAACTCAAAAAGAAGAAAGCTTTCAAGGTAACGTGGGATGATTCCGATTCTTCATCTTCAGAAAGTGATAGCGATAGTGACGGAGAACAAGCTAATGTGTGTTTTATGGCACAAAAAGATGAGGTATGTCCGGAACTTAGCTATGAAGAAATACTTGAACTTAGCATAGAATTAGATGATAAATTTAGACAAATAAAAAAATTGAACAAAGAATATATAGTAAAAGTAAATAGATTAGAACTTTAAGTAGGAATGTTGAAAGATGAAAAAACTATTTTAGAAGAAGAACTTGAAATATCTCAAGAAAAATTAAGAAATAATGTGATAGAAAGTGAGAACATTACTCTAGAAAAAGAAAATTTGCTAAAAGAAAATGTTGATTTTAAAAAGGATATTGAATTATTGAAAACAGAAAATAGAGAATTAAAAGAAAAATTAGATAAATTTACCAATAATGTGTCAAAATTCAACAAAGGAAAACAAGATTTGGAAAATCTTATCAAAACATCAAAACCATCAGGTAATAGAAATGGAATAGGATTTGAAAAATGTTCTAAACAAAAAGAAAATAATGCTAAAAATATTAGTTATATAAAAACTAGAAGTTTATTTAAACAAAAATTGAATACCAAAAATATGAAAATTTGGGTTCCTAAAATAAATAATAAATTGATTAGACAAAAGCATATCAATAATTACTTAGAAAAAGTAGTTTATAATAAAAATTATATTTATAAAGGTACCAAACCATCTTGGGTATGGCTACCTCTCTCTAACAATTAGGACCCTAATCAAATATGTGGGTACCAATTAAAATATTTTTTTGCAGGTACCCAAAATAAAAAATAAGGTGAAATGGATACTAGATAGCAGTTGCTCCAAACATATTACTAGAAATTCAAAAATGTTATCAAATATAACATACATCGATGGTGGAACAGTAACATTTGGGGACAATTCAAAGGGATTTGTCATAGGCATTAGAGAAGTCATCAACTCTGGTATATCTAACTTTCCTATTATTACAAATGTTTTACTAGTAGAAAATCTAAAACACAACTTGTTAAGCATTAGTCAATTATATAAAGGTTTTCAAATAAATTGAATTAAAAACTAAATTTAGTTCACCTTTTCATTACCACAAATTATTGAATTTTTGAACCATTAAAACTTTAGAAAATTAGTTTTCCTATAAATAACCCTTTCAGCATATATAAATACACATGGTTATATCACAAATATATACAAAGTATCAAATTCTTATAATTTAGAAAAATAATGTCTTCTGGAAGTTCCTATATATCTATCTTTGTCTCTACACCATCGACGGACAGCGCAGTAGATACACCACAACGTCTTCCGACACCAACACCACAAGAACCGACAAACAGGTGGTCCTCATATCATACGGGGTTTACTCCAGAGACTAAAAAGAAGAAAAGATCCTTGTTTACTTCTCCTAATACAAAGGAGAAAATTGATGAAATTCATCATTACCAAAAACAACAGATGGATCTTCAACGAGAACTTTATTTTGAACAGAAAGTTACAGCACGAAGGCTTAGTTTTCTGGAACAAGTGGCGATGAAGTTTTGCTCGTCCCAAAAGAAAGATGTACTTGAACCACTACCAAAACCTTGTAGTTCATTAGATCCATCTTCTTCGTATCGCACTCCTTCTGATCCTTCTCCAAGACGATATTCTGGCTCCCCACGGACCCACGAACAAAGGAATATATGGTCTCCACTTAGACCATGGAAGGATAATGACTCAGGAAATCCGAAAACACTGTCGTCTTCTAAATAAATAAAATCAAAATTAATTATTGTATGTATTTTGTAAGTTGTTATATATTTTCCAATAATAAAGACTTTTATTGTCAACAATTGTTAAATAAATAAAACCATCAATTTTATACTATTTTTTAGCAAAAATGATCCTTTCAGACGTCTGACTATTGTCTTCAGACGTCTGATTCACTGATATATGTCACAATTTTAAGCACTGTGCATATGTCAGACGTCTGCTATATCCCCCAGACGTTTGGAATGAAGCTCTGCCCTCTCCAAAACACAGTCGGAATAATTCAGACGTCTGAACCAATTTCCAGACGTTTGACTGACTTATCTGTTTTACAAATAAACAGAAAACAGACGTCTGTGTTAAAATCCAGACGTCTGATTAATCATTCTGTTTTTAAATTTTTCAAGCTCTGCCAAACTAGACGTCTCACATATATCAAACAGACATCTGCTCGCTTTCTCTGTACAATTTTTAGGGCAAACCAGACGTCTACTTTCAAAATCAGACGTCTGGAATTCAATCGACCGTTATTATAACCCCAAAATAACGACAGTTGTTGCTTACTTTTCAAACCTCATACCATATTTTCTCTCTGTCGATTTCCAATTATATTACCAAACCCTAATTAATTTTAAACGAAACCAACATGCCTCCTCGTACAAAAAATATCAAAGCTCCAAAACGCAAACTAGACCAACAATCGACTTCTTCAAATCCTCAAGTATGTTCTGACGAGCAGATTGAACGATGGATGCTCAAGGCACCTCATTCGATGAAAAGGTATCAAGAAATTCAAAAGAAAAAACTTCATATAGGAACTTTCTATAATTTACTTAAGTTTCCTATGTACGACCTCGATGAACTTTGCGAAAATGCTGGATTGGAGACTTTAATATCTTTCACACCGAATGATGTTCAGATAGATCAACTTGTTATTTTCTTATTCTATGCCAATCTAGATAGCACTGCTGTTTGGAATACCGAAGACGAGGATAATTGGTTGTGGTCAAGTGTTTATGGAAATACCATTCGTTTAACTTCGGGATTAATCGGAAGAACCTTGGGATGCTCCGACACCGGTGAAGATCTTCACAATATCCCAGATATGCGTTTTAAACCAAGGAATAAAATCACCCATCAAATATGGGAGGACGAAATGCCCAAATTTGCTCCAAAATATTTGCGTCCTAAAGCTCGATTGCTCACAAGGATGATAATCAATACAATTGTTCCGCGGATGGGGAGTCACGAGCAAATAACGGAAATGGAGCATAAAGCACTTTATGCTCTTTTTAGTGGAACAAGGGTAAATTGGGCGAAGTTCATATTTGATGAGCTCAAACAATTTTGGAATCGATCAAGTTCATCGATTATCTATCCTACCTATATTATGAGGCTTCATCGTGCACATAATATTTCATCATATCTCTCGACGTTCGAAGAAATTTCCCCAAAATATGCTTCCACAAAATTCTTTTCTTTAATG
Organism: Allium fistulosum; assembly: GCA_030737815.1. Classification (NCBI taxonomy): domain Eukaryota; kingdom Viridiplantae; phylum Streptophyta; class Magnoliopsida; order Asparagales; family Amaryllidaceae; genus Allium; species Allium fistulosum. Next base: position 1,289,067,611 of record CM060904.1, read on the forward strand.
CATTTACCTGAAACTCCTTCAGAATTCATGTCTTTTGAAGATTGGACGAATCATCGACAATCTAGAAAATCTGAAAATCCTTCTCAACCATCTGCTGCTTCATCTCAACAGCCAGAACAACATATAGAAATCACTCCTCCTCCTCCTGCTCCATTTGATTATCCAGGGCAAGAAGACGTTATAGAGACTCGACTAGAAACAGATCCTAATGAAAGTATTCGAGATCTTACACTCAGAAATCAACATACACTATCTCAAAATCAAAAGTACTTGGCTAGGCAAATCAACAAATTTGAAACTTCATTTGCCACACGACTAGCCACAGTCGAAGAGTCTCTCTCCACTGTCCTATCAGTTCTGAAAGAGGTTCTACAGTGAGTTCGTGGTCCTTCACCACCTTCTGATGATTGGCCTACTCCTGTACCCTCTCCTCCTTCGAAACATTCCAAGTTCTTTGACGATGAACCTTCAAAGGAAGCTTTGACATCTCCCTTAAAAGCTAGCACTTCTACAAAAGATGAGCAAAAGGAAGATAATACAAATCAAGCTTCACCAAAGGAAGGAGATCCAAAACAAGCTTCACCAAAACAAGACGATCCAAATCCAAAATACCACTAGAACTTAGGTCTTTTAGTTGTTTGTATTTTGTGTAAAAATCTTTGTATGTACTTCCTCTCCAGCTTTAATGAAATTTTTTTTGACTTGATCTTTTATATATTCTTTTTGATAATGTCAAAGGGGGAGAAATATATATATAATCTTATCAACAAATCTAAGCACATATTCAGGGGGAGATTTGAAATATATATATATAAGTACATTGAATAGTTGTCATCATCAAAAAGGGGGAGATTGTTAGGAAATCAATTCTATGGTTTCGATGATAACATCTATACAATGGAAATCGAATGTACATATATATCTATATTTACAGATAGTTGATAGAGTAACGTCACCAAAGAGACTAAAGCAACACTCAAGAGAAGAATCAAAAGACGTCAAATCAGTAGAGATTGAAGAGAAATAGGACATGCACAAGATAAAGCAACATGCACACTTTCAGACGTCTGAGAGCACTGTCCAGACGTCTGAATGATTCCTCTGGTTCATAATTCAGAAGCAATCAAACGTCTGGTTACCAACGTCAGACGTCTGAAAAGTACCCAGGCTTAAAACAGATATGAAGACCAGACGTCTGAGGTTACTTTCTAGACGTCAGATTCGAGACTCGACTGTGCATTTTCAAAGCTCAACTGCCACATTCGAAAAGACACATCCACTTCTCTTTGTCGCAACTCTTCATCACCATCAGAAGCGACTTTACGGAGATTACAACAGATGCAACTATACAAGAAAACTCCTCATCACTATAAATAGCATCAGGAATTCAAGAGAAGACATCAATCTGACTTACTTACACTCTTATCTCTTGTACTCTGATTTATTCCTGATCTATAAGCAATCAACTACTTGTAATTAATCCTTCCATATATACAGAACTCTTCATTCACATATTCTCTAGATAGATATATATTGGAAGCACTTTTGTACTCAATAGTCAACATCCGTGTTATAGAACACATTCTTGACAAAGAAACTCTGCTATTGTAAACCTGTTCCTCCGGGTTAAGCGAGGGTTAGTTGAAAGGAAATTCCGAAGAGGAGCTTCGGGATTGGACGTAGGACGGGAGGTCCGAACTAGTATAAAATACCGGTGTGATTATTTTCATTTACTTTGCTACTATCAGTTATAGAGTTATATTATACGATCCACTCATATAGACTTTCAGGCTTTTCTTCAGATAGTAAGTACTTCAAGATTTTCTTCTTCTTCAATATATACAAAGAAAAGTCCTAATAATGGCACGTTTTTCATGTTAATGCTGATAATCACCCATACTTTCATTTCATTTCATACATTACCATTTCAGATTATTTGTTGAAAGTTCTTTACATATATGCATGTGTAATGAAGATGAGCACAGCTGCTTGATTAGAAAAAAGATACCATCTAAAGCATCTTATGATGAATGGTTTTAACAATGACAGAACATTGAGTTTGATTTTGTATTCTACCTTTTGTTAGATGAATTTGTTAGAAAATGCTCTTTGGTTTTCTACTACATGCTTTTTTCAGTAAACATTCCAAACACTTGTATCACATCATTCCATATGCTAACCAAATGATGTGTATATCATTTTTTTGTTAGGTGCAGATCTATAACAAATTCTGGTTTTACAAAGACATCAATGTGCTATGCTATAGGATATCTGTCTATAGAATCTTACAACAACTCATCTTTGGACTTGATAAAATTTAAAGGAAGGTTGATGACATTTATGTCAATATATTAGTTTAGGATTCATATATATACTAGACACAAAAATAGTTTCCAGAAACTTTTTAGCCGTTGATGTTGAGGAATTTGTTTTATGTGGAAGGCTATCATTTGGTTGGAGATAGCTTAATTCTATCATTGTACAATTGTGCGACAAGTTGGCTGTGTTCAATCAATTCCTGTCTCTAGCAAGGTAAAGTTTGCTTAGTAAATATAAATTTATGATTCATCCTTACTGGTAAATATCATACTGCTCGCGTATTTTGAGAATGAAAGGTTGAATTTTGTGATGTACTTCTGTTTAATTCGGTTTTGAGAATGTGGTACGGTTCTCATTTAGGGTGTGAGAGGTCCTGAGTTTAGATAAACTAGATTTCTATGTCCAAACATCATTATGTTGACTGATATTTGATACTTTTGTTCTCGGTATCAGTATCAGTATACTATTGTTTCACATTTCAATTTCTTCAAATTTTAGCTAATCAAAGGATGAGCACCGCTCCTTTGATGCAGGCCAAGTATTAGGTCATGACCGACCTAATGAAACCATAAGTCGTGACCGACCTAATAATGCCTTTAAGTCGCTCCAGCGACTTAGTGAAGCTCGGCAACGACCTAGTGGAGAACCGCGAGTTAACAAGCTAAAAGGAAAGGCGCTCGAACGACTTAACGAGTTACGACCTATGCTAGGTCGTGTGAAGATACGGGGAGATAGGTCGTTCACTATAAGTCGCGAGGCCTTAGGTCGTGAAGACTTAGGTCGTGAAGACTTAGGTCGTGAAGTTTTTCTGAAGCCACTTCTTTTAGATCGCTGATGGGGATGCCGTTCATTTTTAGGTCGCTCGCTCCAGATGCCATTCATTTTTAGGTCGCTCGCTCCAGATGCCGTTCATTTTTAGGTCGTGTGAGTTGTATAAGTCGTATGTTGTAATATGTTATATTGTTTTCGTTGTACTGTTGTTAAGTCGTTGCCGACCTTAGCTAAGTCGTAACTCGTATGTTTTAGGTCGCGTGAAGGTGTTGTAATGAATACTGGGTTATGGCTTGTATGTACAAGTGTTAAGTCGTTAATGATCTTGTTTAGGTCGTAAGTCGCCTGGTTCTTTTAAGTCGTCTACTTTTAGGTCGTGGTGTCTTAAGTCGTGGATGATTTATGAGTTGTACATTTTTCTGTGGCGTGTGTTGTAACTTCTATAAATAGGCCGGTGGTGCCATTTGTAATAGTTTAGTTGATTTGAATAAAAACTTTTGTTTTGTTAGCTTTGTGCTTGCACCAAATTGGTAGTTGAGTGTAATCTCCTATCTCCACTTTCGGTTAATCGAGTGCGCTCGATTCAACGATTGCTGAAGTCGATTCGCGGTATCAAGTGCGCTTGATCAACGCATGAAGAATTGAAGATCTTCTTTCACAGTATAGTGCGGTATCAACATGACGAAGATAGATAGAATTCGGTATCTTCGGATCAACGAATTTGGGCCATTCAGTATTCTTCATTCCATTGACTGCTACTTTCACAGAATCATCATTTTGTAATTCCGCTGCTGCGTCATTTTGGTATCAAAGCTTGTTTTAGCCAATCATAGCTAAATCGAGTCTTGGAGCCGATTTATTTGAAGAGTTAGAGAGGCCGAGCTACATCAAGCAAAGCCGAGTTGAAATCGAAGTGTTGGAGATTGAAATATTCATCATTTTGAGAAGTTATGTTCATCGTGTTCATCATATTTTTGCAACCAAGTGGGAGTTTTCGATCCATTTCATTTTGGATCTAAGTTCGAAAGCTGTTTGAAATTTGGAGTTGGAGCCGAAAGTCAAGGTATTTGAGAAGTTTGAACCATGCCGCCGAGAAGAGCTAATCGTCACCAAAACGTAGAAGCTTTGTATAGAAGGGAAGAAGCTGATGAGATGGAGCAAAGGATTAATGAGAACTTTAGTGAAAAGCTTAATGAAGGGATTGGACGATTAGAGAAGATAATGTTGGAGATGAATCAAAACCGGAGAAGGGTTTCACCTGAATCTAACCATGGGGGAAGTAGAGTCTCACCACATTCCAATAGGGAGAGAAGTGTTGATAATGATCATAGAAGTGTGAGTCGAGATTGTTATAGAGATGATGATGATCGAAGACGTGAGAGGAATGTGAATGATCAAGAACGGAGGAATGTAGATAGAAGGGATGTTGGTGGTAGACGTGATGGTAGTAGAGATGTTGGTGGTCAGGATCAACATCGATATACATCGGATTGTGAAGAAGAGTATGATGGTGGTAGTGTTCATGGACAAGGACGTGGACAAGGAAGAAATCAATCGGAATATGATCACAAGTGGGAATCTGAGATGAAGACTGAAATTCCAGAATTCAAAGGTGGTATGCAAGCTGAGGAGTTTTTGGATTGGTTGTCTAATATGGAGGAGATTTTTGACTTCAAGGAAGTTCCAGAACATCGTAAAGTGAAGTTGGTTGCTACAAGGTTGAGGGGTAGAGCTTTGGCATGGTGGCAGCAAACCAAACTTACACGTGAACGGATGGGGAAGTCAAAGGTTGAATCATGGGAAAAGATGAGGAAAATGATGAAAGCCACATTCTTACCTTATAATTATCAATCGCTTATGTATCAGAGGCTGCAAAACTTGAGGCAAGGAACGAAGTCTGTTAATGACTATGCTGATGAATTCTATCAACTGATTGCAAGGAAAGATATCATGGAGACAGAGGAACAATTAACAGCTAGATTTGTTGGAGGATTGCGTATGCAGATTCAAGACATGGTAAATATGTTTGATCCCAGATCTGTAGCGGAAGCACACCAGAAAGCGTTGGCTTGGGAGAAACAGGGACGACGAGGTGGTGGTGTGTTTACTAATTCCAACAATCAAGTGAAGGGTGTTAGTGGAAGTCCTAATGTTCCTAAGTCTGTCAATAAGCCAATGGTGAAGGAGGTTGGGAAGGCAAAAGTCAATAATGGTTTCAAGTGTTATAATTGTCAAGAAATGGGCCACAAAAGTAATGAATGTCCAAAGCCGAAGAAGAGAGCTATGATAGCGAAGGTTGAGGATGAGGATGAAGAAGCTGAATGTTCCAATTCACCACCTGATGAGGAGGAAGAAGAAGTGTCGGGAGACGAAGGTTGTAATCTGATGATGAGGAGGTCTTGTTTGACACCAAAGCAAGAGGAGGATTGTAGTTGGTTGAGGAGCAATATTTTTCAGTCGACATGTACTATTCTGGGGAAAGTTTGCAAATTTGTTATTGATGCTGGAAGCTGTGATAATATAATTTCTTCAAAGGCTGTGAGGAAGTTGGCATTGAAGACTGAGAAACATCCGAAATCATACAAGTTGGCTTGGTTGAGGAAAGGCGGGGAGGTGAAGGTTGGACGAAGGGCTTGTGTGAATTTTTCAATTGGGAAGAAATATAAGGACGAAATCTGGTGCAATGTTGTGGACATGGACGTATGTCATCTGTTACTGGGGAGACCGTGGCAGTATGATAGGGCGGTGCAACATGACGGACGTACCAACAGTTATAGCTTTATGTTTGAAGGCACAAAGATCACTTTAGTTCCAAAGAAGAGACAACAAGAAGAAAACAAGCTAGAGGAGATTGAAGTGCTGAAAACCTTATTATCCTTGAAGGAGTTTGTTAAAGAAGTTGAAGAGGAGCCTGAAGTGTTTTTGTTGATTGGGCGAGAGAGCAATGAAGTGGTTGAGATACTTGAAGAAGTTAAACCAGTATTGGAAGAATTCAATGATGTATTTCCTGAAGAGCTGCCAACGGAATTGCCACCGTTGAGGGATATACAACACCAGATAGATCTTGTTCCGTGTACTGTGTTGCTACATAAACCACACTATAGAATGAGTCCGAAAGAACATGAAGAGTTGCGTAGGCAGGTAGAGGAATTGCTTGAACAGGGACTAATACAGGAGAGTTTAAGTCCGTGTGCTGTACCAGCATTACTCGTACCGAAGAAGGATGGCTCATGGAGAATGTGTACGGATAGCAGGGCACTGAATAAGATAACTGTCAGATATAGATTTCCGATGCTGAGGCTTGATGATCTGTTAGATCAAATCAGTGGGTCTGTGATCTTTTCAAAGATTGATCTTAAAAGTGGTTATCATCAAATTCGAATTAGACCAGGAGACGAGTGGAAGACGACATTCAAGACAAGGGAAGGATTGTATGAATGGCTGGTCATGTCGTTTGGACTATCGAATGCACCGAGCACGTTTATGAGAGTGATGAACCAAATTTTTAGGCCATACATTGGGAAATTTGTGGTGGTATACTTTGATGATATTTTGATTTACAGTGCTAGTACCGAGGAGCATGTTCAGCATTTGAGGAAAGTGTTAATAATCCTTCGTGAAGAACAATTCTACGCTGCTACGAAAAAGTGTGTTTTTATGGCAAAGAGTGTTTTATTTCTGGGGTATGTTGTATCAGAGGAAGGGATACAGGTTGACCAGAGTAAAGTCGAAGCAATTAGAGATTGGCCACAGCCCAAGACAATAACAGAAGTTCGAAGTTTTCACGGGTTGGCTTCATTCTATAGAAGATTTATTCCACACTTTAGTAGTGTGATGGCACCTGTTACAGATTGTATGAAAGGCAAACAGTTTGCATGGTCAAAGGAAGCAGGGGTTGCTTTTGAACAAATCATGGAATTGTTGACGACAGCACCAATTCTAGCATTACCTGATTTTCAGTTGTTGTTTGAATTACATACTGACGCATCGAAGGTTGGAATTGGAGGGGTGTTGAGTCAAAGGGGACGTCCGATTGCATATTTCAGTGAAAAGTTATCAGGAGCGAAGATGAGATATAGTACGTATGATGTGGAATTTTATGCTGTTGTACAAGCGATTAAACATTGGAGACATTACTTATTTCACAAGGAGTTTGTGTTGTACACTGATCATGAGGCGTTGAAACATCTACAAGGGCAAGAGAAGATTTCAGCAAGGCATGCATCATGGATTGCGTACCTGCAACAGTTTACTTTTGTTATGAAAAATAAATCTGGGGTTACGAACCGTGTGGCGGATGCGTTAAGCAGAAGGAGTCATGTGTTGACTACAATGAAGATTGAAGTGACAGGGTTTGATGTGTTGCCAGAATTATTTGTCGATGATCCTTACTTTGCAAAGTTTGTTGATGAAGTCAAGGAGGGAAAGACGGATGAGTTTGTAATGGTGGATGGTTTTCTTTTTAAGGGAAATCGAGTATGTATACCAAAGTGCAGCTTACGTATGAAGATTGTAAAAGAGTTGCATGAGGAAGGACATGTGGGTAGAGATCGTACTTTACAATTGATTTCTCAATCTTATTATTGGCCGTCGATGAAGCGGGAAGTTGGGAAGTTTGTGGAGAGATGTCATATTTGCCAAGTATCCAAAGGGACAGCGACGAATGCGGGATTGTATATGCCGTTACCTATACATGTTAAACCATGGGTTGATATCATTATGGATTTTGTTTTGGGATTACCGAGAACTCAAAGGGGGAATGATTCGATATATGTTGTAGTGGACAGGTTTTCAAAGATGGCACATTTCATCGCTTGTAAGAAGACAGCTGATGCCATCCGTGTTGCTGAGTTATTCTTTAAAGAAGTGTATCGTTTACATGGTTTGCCAGAATCCATTGTTTCTGATCGGGATACTAGATTTCTAAGTCATTTTTGGCTAAGTTTGTGGAAGATGGTGGGAACGAAGTTTTAGCAGCGCTTATCATCCGCAGACGGATGGACAAACCGAGGTCGTGAACAGATCGTTGGGAAATTTGTTGAGGTGTCTTGTGAAAGATAATCTGAAGAGTTGGGATATGAAATTATGTCAAGCGGAGTTTGCTCATAACCATGCTATAAACCGCAGTACAGGGTTCAGTCCATTTCAGATAGTGTATTCAAGTTTACCAAAGGGACCGTTGGATTTGACGATAGTACCACAATCCAAGGGAATCGTTAAACGGGCTGTTGATTTTGTTGATGGATTGACAGAATGTCATCAACTCGTTCAGGAACGATTGAAGAAAGAAAATGAGAAGTACAAATGATCTGCAGATCTGAAGCGAAGGAGTGTTGAATTTAATGAAGGGGATTTGGTTTATGCAGTGTTAACAAAGGATCATTTTCCGGTGGGAACGTACAATAAATTGAAAGCGCGAAAGATTGGTCCAGTACAAATTTTAAAGAAAATCAATGAGAACGCATATCTATTGGAATTGCCGGATAATGTTTATACTTCTGATGTGTTTAACGTCAAATACTTAGTTCCGTATCATGGGGATGAGTGTGTTGCGGAGGAGGAAGGTGCAAATTCGAGGACGAATTTCTCTCAACCAGGGGAGGATGATGCAGGCCAAGTATTAGGTCATGACCGACCTAACGAAACCATAAGTCGTGACCGACCTAATAATGCCTTTAAGTCGCTCCAGCGACTTAGTGAAGCTCGGCAACGACCTAGTGGAGAACCGCGAGTTAACAAGCTAAAAGGAAAGGCGCTCGAACGACTTAACGAGTTACAACCTATGCTAGGTCGTGGGAAGATACGGGGAGATAGGTCGCTCACTATAAGTCGCTGGGCCTTAGGTCGTGAAGACTTAGGTCGCGAAGTTTTTCTGAAGCCGCTTCTTTTAGATCGCTGATGGGGATGCCGTTCATTTTTAGGTCGCTCGCTCCAAATGCCGTTCATTTTTAGGTCGTGTGAGTTGTATAAGTCGTATGTTGTAATATGTTATATTGTTTTCGTTGTACTATTGTTAAGTCGCTGCCGACCTTAGCTAAGTCGTAACTCGTATGTTTTAGGTCGCGTGGAGGTGTTGTAATGAATACTGGGTTATGGCTTGTATGTACAAGTGTTAAGTCGTTAATGATCTTGTTTAGGTCGTAAGTCGCCTGGTTCTTTTAAGTCGTCTACTTTTAGGTCGTGGTGTCTTAAGTCGTGGACGACTTATGAGTTGTACATTTTTCTGTGGCGTGTGTTGTAACTTCTATAAATAGGTCGGTGGTGCCATTTGTAATAGTTTAGTTGATTTGAATAAAAACTTTTGTTTTGTTAGATTTTTGCTTACACCAAATTGGTAGTTGAGTGTAATCTCCTATCTCCACTTTCGGTTAATCGAGTGCGCTCGATTCAACGATTGGTGAAGCCGATTCGCGGTATCAAGTGCGCTTGATCAACGCTTGAAGAATTGAAGATCTTCTTTCACAGTATAGTGCGCTATCAACGTGACGAAGATAGTTAGAATTCGGTATCTTCGGATCAACGAATTTGGGCCATTCAGTATTCTTCATTCCATCGACTGCTACTTTCACAGAATCATCATTTTGTAATTCCGCTGCTGCGTCATCCTTTATATGAAAAACATTACTCAAATCCAATACTTCATGACATATGATTTTCTTATGGAAGAAGATTGATTTTAATTTTATCTTTTGTTATGAGAAGTTAAAGGATAATACTATATTAGTTTGCTACTTGAACACTTCTAGAAATAAACACTACAAACAATTATATTAGTTGCATTATCCTAATACTAACTCGGTAACATGTTATCATTCTGTTCTTAGGTGTATATCCAAATGCTTTTCGGGTCTACAGAGACATCTTTCGACTTGATTAATCATCAAGAGAAGTAGCTGAAGTACTTTATAGATAAAGTAGTTTGGGATTAGTACAGAAGATGTTTAACATCAATTTCATTTTTCAGTATCGTATTTTATACAATTGGCTTAACGTTTTCTTCAAGATTGCCAAACTCTATTATCCCAAAAAGAGGGTTCTGAAACAGTTGCTGCGTTCAACCGATTCTTGCCGCTGTTTTCATTCTCAAGGGTACACGATGAACTTGGAAAATTGTTCAAAACCAATGGCATAGCCATTTTCTGGATTCAGAATCAACATGAAGATACGTTGAGGATCCTTGGGAAATACAATGATGGTCGCTTATCTTTCTACATGCACGTTATTATTAAATTATTTTTTAATAATTGATATTTTAAGAGAAACACAAAATTTTAGTGGCTTAACGGATACTTACACTGAAAAACTCATACACCTTATACATAGATTGAAGAACACTATCAAGTGTGAAGCTTCTAAACTTGTGAAAACATGATACTTTAGGTAGAGGTTAAGCATTTCAATTCCTATAGCCCCAATTTCACTGTTCTCATGTGCTTAGTTAAATCCTAACCACAAATCATGTGATCTAATTATTGACTGGATTCCACCGTGCTATTATAGCAAACAGATCATATACAAATTGATGGTTAAGATGAATTTGGAACAGGAGAAAGTTTCAACCATCGTAACGAATCTTTATGATCGTACAAATGTGGGTTTCATGGAATCTGATTTTGTTAACACCCATCTTTATCTTTACTACAAATAATAAGAATTATTTCCATATGGATTCAAAATAGTTATAGTAGTAGAAGTTAACATTGTTAATAGCGAATTAAGCTTACACAAGAATTTAGCCAAGTCAAGAATTTAGCGAATTTAGCCAATGGAATATGAATTCTTACACAAGAAATTGAGCAAGTCAACAACTGTGTTTTCCAGTTGTTAATAAGGAAATACAATTGAAGTTCCTAAATGGTTTGGTTCTTTTAGTTTATTCGGTGTATTTTTAGTTCTTGTGACATGAATTAATATTTTGTTTGCAGATCGTCTAGCCTTGATTAGGCAACAAAGGTAGAGGCTGCGAAGAAACGGGAAAAGGAAAAGGCAGCGAAAGAAAGCAAGAAGGCAGAAGCACGCAAGTACTGATTTGTCATATTTATTATGGGCATAAATTTATTTTCCAGATTCATGTTTACTCTTGATCACATGCAGTTTGCAGAACATGTTTGAAGTTTTATTCTCAATTGGTATTTACTCGGTTTCCAAGGTGAAACTCAGTTTCGATACTGAGTTAAACTCAGTTTTGAAACCCTGTTTCAACTCATATTTGAAACTAAATTCTCAGTTAGTGGCGTAATTTAGAAACTAAATTCGAAACTCGTTTCGAAACTTGGTTTTGTTTTTTTGAAACAAAACCACAAGTTGGAGTCCAGATATATATTCTTTGGTCTCAGATTGGATGCACTTCATGAAAGCAACTGGGTCAGGGTGAGAATTTATACTTTGATTATGTAGTTTGCATTATATGCGACATGTTCTAGCATTTGTAATTTGAGTTCAAAAGACTTAGGGTATGAAATGTTTTGTATTCAAAAATATCTAACCATTGCTTACCACTTTTTTTCATAGGTTGAAACATTCATTTGCTGTGATGCAAATAAAAAACATGAACCACACCCTTTGCCAATTAAGTAAGGTACCTTCCTTTTTCCTTAGAATATATTAGGTAGACTGCTATGACTATATCTGCCATATTTAACTTGTTTTAGGAACGCATATCAGTTTTGATAATAAGATTTATCGAAATTATAAGGCAAAGTCATTTTTCATGATAGGGTATTAATTTCACAAAGATATGCAATTGTTTATTCATATCAATTTGATGTAATTAGATTTGGTTGTTTATCAATCAATTTGCAATGACTGGATACATCATTTAAAATAATTTTCATGCCTACTACCTATAAACTTTTTGGTCATTATTATTTACAGTTTAAACATCTCGTTGACATCTGCATATATTAGTCTATTTTACTAGTTAAAGTATTAATCAGTCTATGTTAGTATTTACAATTTAAAAAATTATATTGGTCTGTGCTACCAGTCAAAATAATTCATTGTACCATCATTATTTTTTTACTCCATACTATGTATGAATAGTGCACATTTATATAACAAGCAATCCCATCACATGTAGTTAAATAATGAGATATTTGTATTTTTTATTTGTAATTTTGTAGTAAAGTGCATAGTCGGAGAGCAATAACTTTGCAATCCCTGACATGTGTCCGATATGTACATGTATCTGATATAGGCATATCTATGCGTATTTTGAATGTATAGTTTTATGCTAGTGTGACTTTTGTTTTGTTTTGTTAAAGTTTCACTATTGTTTATTTTATTTTTTTAATCGGTAATGCATTGCAAAGTTATTGAACAAATAATTATAGTCGATTTATAACAATGCAATTGTACTGATACTTATTTAGTGGATAATCGCAGAATTTCCTAAGGAAAATTACCTTTGGGTATATTTTTGATGCACCACCAAGTATTACTTTCGGGTATATTTTTGATCTGTTTTTCATATGGGTTTGTTTTTAAGCTTTACTTTTCCTGAAAGATGTTTTTTCATCAGATGAAACTGAAATTAAGGTAGAAAGTTGTTATATGTACAGCTACTATGTTTGATGTTATTATCAAAGTCTAGTATTGTTGCGTATGATTTCACAATTCCTAATATCTTCGTTGCACAACTGATGACCATTAATAACAGTGCTCAAATCGTACAGATTACTTATATGACTTATAAATTACTTGTAATCTTATATTTGGTTTAACTCATCTAGAATCAAATTTATAAGCTAACTGTAAATGTTTAAAACTGGATGTATCAAGTATATGTAAAAATGCACACAACATGAAAAGAGCATCAAATACAATTCACAAATTGATGTAAACAACTTTGATCATTATACTTGTTTAATTTATCTACATTTGATCCTTATACTTCTTTAATGCATTAATGTATCATCATAATTTCATGTGCAATTTCCAATAAATCTTACTTCTGTTTAGTTGATTTTCATATTATAACTAGGTGACCAAGGTTAAATTTTTGAACCTCTTTTAGTCAGTAAAAAATATTTTAATTAAAAAGTCAATGATTTAATTATACAGTTAAAGTCAAGCTAAAGTACATTTGTTTTGTTTTGACTTATATTTTAATATATGTTTAGAAGTTTGATGCATTTATTATCTGCATAAATTCTAATTTGGATTAAATAATTAAATTCAGGTTCTTCAAAGAATGTCCACACCCAGATGACTATGAAGTGGATGTTTGATTGAAGTGGAGTTGATGTGGGTAGATGATGTGTGAAGTTGATGGAACTGGATGATAGGCACTGTTGTTTGTTATTGAGGGAACGATGATATGTGTGATGTTGTGTGGGCAAGTGGATGGTCTGACCGGGTTTGAACAGGGTGGTCAGGAGCTGAATGATATGCGGGTGGCGATGTGTTTATTGAGATTGTGGAGGTTGAATTGTGGGTTATATGCAATTGTTGGTGTTACTAGTGGTAGGATCACTAGGATGTAAGGCTTGTAGTGGGTTGTTGGTGATGTAGCAGTAGTCGTATTGAGAGGCGGATGGTGATGGAAGAGTTGATGTTGTGGGTATGTGAGTCACAGCAGGTTATGACAGCAATCAGGTAAGGTAGGAAAATTGATGGTGATTTTGACTATACTAGCTGTTGTTGGATGGTTTGTAAGGGAGAGTGGAAGTGAAATGAAATGAATGTATGGTGGCAGTGGGATGTAAAATGATCACAGCAGTTAGAGATGATGGAGGCTGGGAGTTTGTTGCAAGGTAGAACAGAGGGAGGATGTGGAATTTGAAGTTGATGAAGGGTGCACTGATATTTGATATGCACTGGAAGTTGAAGTAGTGTTGGTAGAGGCAGTTTCAGGTGGTTTATAATTTCACTGTTAAAGGTAGGACAGTGGAAGGCAACAGATCAGTTTAGTTTGAAGGCAGGCTGCTGTTGTAGATTAGAAAATGGTAGATGAAGAAGATGACAATTATGTGAGTGGCAACAGATGTATATGACAGAGATGAAGTTGCACAGTGAAAAGAGGATTAAAATGTATGTTCAAATGAAAATGTGAACGATAATGTAAAATATATCACATTTCTTTCTGAGCATGCTCTTGTGTTATATTTGTTGATTATAATCTTTATTCGTTTATGAAGATTTAGTTTGATTGCTATTATTAAAATGTAATATATAGGCATAGCTCTTGAATAGTGTATCTACGGTTTTCATAGCGGCATATATGAGCTGTAAAAGAATTTATCAATACTATAACATGTTGATTTAATAGCGTGAAATGAACGCTATTGAATAAATATTTTATAGCGGCAAAATGGTGTTATAAAGATTTCCAGTTCCGTTGAGATTTAGCTGTATTATAGCGGCTATAATGAGCTATTGAATTAACGTACCATAGCGACGAATTTGCGTTATATTATGAAGTAATTCAATAGGTTAGTTGTTTTGTATTCGGGTTAGCCCAATTGCTCGAGCTCAGACTTAATCTTCTTTATAAAAACACTGTAGCATGCATGTGTGCACTTTACCTTTTTGCTCTGGAAGAATTAATAACAATGGTGGTATCTTCTTCTTTAAATAAAATTCTGAATTAATGTTTGTTTCCAAGATCTCGAATTCAAGTATTTCTGTATTCGTATTTTTGTTACATGGTATCAGAGCGATTGCGATCCTCAAAATCTAGGGCTTCAATTATCAGAGTCTAGAGTTTCTCAAATTCATCATGGCTGAAAACAAAAACACCACAATGATTGATGTCGTGCCAATCCTGTCGAAAATCATAGATTGGAAGCTAACGAATTCAAATTATCTAGAGTGGAGTAAAACAATTAGACTTTATCTTCGGAGTATCGATAAGGAGAACATTTGATCAAAGATCCTCCAACAACACAAGAACCTAATGATCTGATTTGGTTAAGAGAGGATGCAAGATTATTTTTGCAAATACGAAATTCAATTGATAACAAAGTAATTAATTTGATTAATCACTGTGAGTTTGTGAAGGAATTGATGGAGTATGCTGAATTTCTTTATTCAGGAAAGGGAAATTTAACTAGGATGTTTGATGTGTGCAAAGCTTTTTACAGAATAGAGAAAAGTGATCAAAATCTTACTAATTACTTCATGAAATTCAAACAAACATATGAGGAATTCAATGAGTTGTTACCAATGAGTGCTGATATTAAGGTTCAACAAAATCAACGAGAACAAATGGCTATAATGAGTTTTCTTGGTGGGTTACCCTCAGAGTTTGATGCTGCTAAATCACAAGTACTGTCTGGAGCATCAATTACTTCATTACAAGAAGTGTTTAGCCGTATACTTCGAACTGAGACGCCAAATACTGGATCTAGTAACAATACAAGTAACAGTGCTTTAATAAGTTCAAGTCAGAATCCTACTGCTTATCACAATTCATGGAAGCCACCAATAGATTTCAGACCACCATGGAACTCCATCCAACGACCAGATTCATGGAGACCCCCATTAACACAATCATGGAGACCACAGAGAAATGCAGGAAGATCAAACAACAAAATTTGTTCATATTGCAAGAAACCAGGTCACCTAATCTCTAAATGCAGAAAGCTTCAATATAACAATCAAAAAAACCAAGGAGCTCCTAATGCAAATAAAACTATGCTTATGACTGCTGATGAATTTGCTAACTATTCAAAATATCAGGAAGAATTGCAAAATAGAGTGCAACAATCATCTGCAGATAATCAGTCATCATCTGTATCCACTCTTGCTAATACAAATAAACAAACTTCTAGATGGGTAATCGACTCTGGAGCAACTGATCATATGTCAAGTAACTCGAGATTGTTTACAGACCTTAAAATATATAAACATGGGCAAAATGTTATTTTAGCAGATGGTTCACAGTCAAATGTTCAAGGCACTGGTAATATCAATACTTCACTACCATTGAAATCTGTCTTATTCATACCATCTCTATCATATAACTTGTTATCAGTAAGTCAGATAACTAAAAGTATGAATTATAGTATATCTTTCTTCTATGAAAAGTGTGTTTTCCAGGATCTTATGACGAAGCAAATTATTGGTAAAGGACATGAATCAAGTGGCCTTTATATTCTGGACTCTTTACCTGTTGCTTGCTCTATTGTAGATACTGCTATTAAAGTTCATCAACAACTTGGTCATCCTTCACTCACTCTGTTCAAAAGTCTTTGTCCTCAATACAATAATCTGTTTACTCTTAACTGTGAAGCATGTCAATATGCTAAACTTCATCGTAGTAGTTTTAAACCAAGAATAAATAAGCGTGCAAGTGCACCATTTGAACTTGTACATTCAGATATTTGGGGACCATCATCTACTGTTTCTAAAGCTGGTTTTAAATACTTTGTAGCATTTGTAGATGATTATTCACGTGTTACATGGTTATTTCTAATGAAGCAAAAATCTGAAGTGTTTTCTATTTTCTGTGATTTTCACACTGAGATTCAAAATCACTTTGAAATTAACATTAAAACTTTATGGAGTGATAACGCAAAAGAATATACATCTCACACCTTCAATACATATTTAACTCAGAATGGTATTTTACATGAAACATCTTGTGTTGGTACTGCATCACAAAATGGAGTTGCTGAGAGAAAGAATCGCCATTTACTTGAAACTACTCGTGCATTGCTGTTTCATATGAAGGTGCCAAAGATGTTTTGGGCAGATGCAGTGTTAACTGCATGTTATCTTATTAATAGACTTCCATCTACAGTTCTCAATTTTGAGATCCCATACAAAGTATTATTTCCTAATAAAGAACTACATCCTATTAAGCCAAGAATATTTGGCTGTGTGCTTTGTTAGAGATGTGAATCCTCAAAGAGGTAAACTTGATCCAAAATCTTTAAAGTGCATCTTCGTTGGATACTCAAGGTTGCATAAAGGATACAGGTGCTTCTGTCTAAGTTTAAATAAATATCTAACTTCAATAGATGTTAACTTCATGGAAGATGTGTCTTATTATCAACAACAACTCAATTCATCAAGTCAGGAGGAGAATAATGCATCATTTAATTTACAAAATCTGGAGGAGGAAGATGATTTTCTAGTGTACTCAACACTTCAACAAGAATCTGAACCACCCACTAATGTAGAAATCATACCCACAACTGATCCAGATCTTGATTTGCCAATTGCTCTTAGAAAAGGAAGAAGATAGTGTACCTATCCCATAGCTGAGTTCATATCCTATAATCATGTTCCTAAAAACATCCATTCATTTATTACCTCACTTGACACTGTGAATATTCCCAAGACAATTATAGAGGCATTATCCAAAACAGAATGGAAGGAAGCAATGATAGAAGAAATGAATGCTCTAGAGATGAATAAAACATGGGATCTGGTTGTTACCAGATTCAAAGAAAACTATTGGATGTAGATGGATATTTACAGTTAAGATGAATCCAAATGGAACAGTATCTAGATACAAAGCTTGATTGGTGGCTAAAGGTTATGCTCAGGTATATGGTATGGACTACTCAGAAACGTTTTCTCCTGTTGCTAAAATGACATCTATCAGACTGTTTATTGCTTTGGCTGCTAGGTTTAATTGGAAACTTCAACAATTAGATATAAAGAATGCATTCCTTCATGGTGATCTTAATGAGGAAATCTATATGGTGCAACCTCCTGGATTTATTGCTCGAGGAGAAGAAAATATGGTATGTAAACTTAAAAAAACTCTCTACGATTTAAAGCAAAGCCCAAGGGCTTGGTTTG
The DNA here is from genome assembly GCA_030737815.1 of Allium fistulosum. Taxonomy (NCBI): domain Eukaryota; kingdom Viridiplantae; phylum Streptophyta; class Magnoliopsida; order Asparagales; family Amaryllidaceae; genus Allium; species Allium fistulosum. Next base: position 1,289,085,455 of record CM060904.1, read on the forward strand.
GGAAATTTAGTCAGACACTTGAAAGATTTGGAATGAAGAAATGCAAAAGTGATCATTCAGTGTTTCACAAAACATCTAAACAAGGTATAATCTTGTTAGTTGTATATGTGGATGATATAGTTATAACTGGAAATGATGAATCAGGCATAATCAGTCTAAAACAATTCATTCATACTCATTTTCAAACAAAAGATTTAGGGGAGTTAAAATACTTTTTAGGAGTAGAAGTTATGAGGAGCAACAGAGGTATATTACTGTGTCAAAGAAAGTATATCCTAGATTTGTTAATGGAGACTGGAAAACTTGGAGTGAAGCCTCAAAATACTCCACTTATACCCAATCTTAAACTCAGTGGTGATGAAGAGCCTTTTGATAATCCAGAGAGATATAGGAGATTGGTAGGCAAATTAAACTACTTAACTATAACAAGGCCTGATGTAGCATATGCAGTTAGTATAGCCAGTCAATATATGTCTTCTCCAAGTAAGCAACACTGGTTACTACTTGAACATATTCTTGGGTATTTGAAAAGAACATCTGGACATGGCATCATGTATGTTAACCATGGTCATATGAAGTTAGAAAGTTTTGCAGATGCAGACTGGGCTGGGTCAAGAGAAGATAGGAGATCTACTACTGGATTCTGTGTATTTCTTGGAGGAAACTTGGTATCATGGAAAAGTAAGAAGCAGAATATAGTGTCACGATCTAGTGCTGAATCTGAATATCGTGCCATGTCTAAAGCTATTTGTGAAGTTATGTGGATTAAGCATTTGTTGAGTGAATGCAGTTTAGATTTTGAACAGTCTGCTGAGTTGTGGTGTGACAATAAGGCAGCCATATACATTGCATCAAACCCAGTTTTTCACGAAAGAACAAAACATATCGAAGTAGATTGCCATTTCATTCGAGATAAAGTTCAAGGAGGAGAAGTTATAATTAAGCATATTCAAACTAAGGATCAGCCAGCAGACTTGCTTACTAAAGCTGTGAATGGAGAGAAGATCAAGTATTTGAGTGACAAGTTGGGATTGTTTGATATTTACAACCCAACTTGAGGAGGAGTATTATGAAGTAATTCAATAGGTTAGTTGTTTTGTATTCGGGTTAGCCCAATTGCTCGAGCTTAGGCTTAATCTTCTTTATAAAAACACTGTAGCGTGCATGTGTGCACTTTACCTTTTTGCTCTGGAAGAATTAATAACAATGGTGGTATCCTCTTCTTTAAATAAAATTCTGAATTAATGTTTGTTTCCAAGATCTCAAATTCAAGTATTTCTGTATTCCTATTTTTGTTACACGTTATAAAACTAAGCTCAACCATAGCGGCATATTTTGTGTTATAAATATTCAACAGTTTTTTATAACATGTCGATATACAACGCTTATCAAACCGCTATGGTTGTGATTAATAGCGGCTATATGCCGCTATAAAAGACACTTTTTGTTGTAGTGAATCATTCTCATCCAGACTCCACTGAATTTTTACCAATTTAATTATTTTATTCCTCAATTTCTTTTCTTCTCTAGCCACAATACCCACTGGTTCCTTCCTATAAACCAGATTTTCTTGAATTTCAACTTGTGTAGGTGATTCTAGAATTGCTTCCTTATCATGTACCCACTTCCTCAATTGAGATACATGAAATACATCATGGATATTACTCAATTCCTTTGGCAACTTCAGCTTATAAGCCAAATTTCCTACTCTTTGTGTTATCTCATATGGCCCTATAAATCTTGGAGACAATTTTCCTGCCTTGCCAAACCTTAATATTTTTCTCATTGGTGAAACTTTGAGAAATACATAATCACCCACTTCATACTCCACTGACCTCCTTCCTCTGTCTGCATATGCCTTTTGCCTTTCTTGTGCTGCCTTCATTCTCTGCCTCACCAGTTCAATTCTTGCAGAGGTTTACTTGATGTGATCTGGTCCTAGCAACACTCTTTCACCTGCCTCCATCCAACATGCAGAAGACAAACAATGCCTTCCATATAAAGCCTCATATGGAGCCATACTTATAGTGGATTGGTAGCTATTGTTGTAAGCAAACTCAGATAAATGAAGATGATCTTCCCAGTTGCCACCAAAATCAAGTATACATGCTCTAAGCAAATCCTCTAAAATCTTGTTAACAATCTCTGTTTGACCATCTGTTTGGGGGTGGTATGTTGTGCTTAGACACAATTCTGTCCCCATTGCCTCTTGAAAGGTTCCCCAGAACCTTGAGGTAAACAAGGTATCTCTATCACTAATGATAGTCTTGGGAATTCCATGTAATTTTACTATCTCCTTCACAAATAATTGTGCTAATTTGTGAGTGTTTCTGTTTGAGTTCACTGGAATAAAGTGGGCTGACTTTGTGAGTCTATCAACTACTACCCAAATACTATCATTGCCTCTTCTTGTTCTTAAAAAACCATCCACAAAATCCATTGAAATGCTTTCCCATTTCCAGGTAGGCACTTCCAAAGGTTGTAGTAGGCCTGAAGGTCTTTGATAATCTGCCTTGACTTGTTGGCATGTTATACATTTTGCCACATATCTGGCTACTGCCCCTTTCATTCCTGGCCACCAATAATTTCTTTTAAGATCATGATACATTTTAGTACTACTTGGATGTATAGTGTATTTTGTCTTATGATGTTCATCCATAACTTCTTGCTTAAGTTCTTCTACACTGGGTACACAGAGTCTCCCTCTCTTCCTTAGGTAGCCTCTATCATCTACTTCATAGTTTTCCACTAATATTCCTTGTGAAATCATGTTTTTCTTCTCCCTTAAATTCGAGTCTTGATCTTGCATATTTCCTATTTTATCAACCAGTGTTGACCTTAAGGAGATAAGACTCAACCTTCCATATTCAATCATATCATTATGCACATTGTCTGGTGCACTAATTTCTTCCTTCATCTCCACTTCACTAAGGATTGTTAAATCCTTAAACTCAGTCATCATTAAGCTTGCTAATCTTGCTTGATGTCTACTCAATGAATCTGCCACTCTATTAGCCTTTCCAGGAGTATACAATATATCTAAATCATAGGCAGCTAAAAATTCCACCCACCTATGTTGTCTCCTATTCAAGTCTTTTTGGCTAAACAAATACTTGAGTGATTTGTGGTCTGTAAACAATTCAAATTAAGTACCCAATAAGTAGTGTCTCCATGGCTTCAATGCATAAACTGTGGCAGTTAACTCTAAATCATGTGTGGCATATCTGGTTTCATTTGGCTTGAGTTGCCTTGATGCATAGGCTATAACCCTCCCATGTTGCATGAGTACTGCCCCTAAACCAGTCCCACTAGCATCAGTGTACACCACTAAGCCTTCATTTCCTTCTGGCACTTGCAAGACTGGAGCTTCCATCAATTCTTTCTTCAATGATTCAAAAGCTTGCTCACACTATTCTGTCCACACATAAGGCTGCTCTTTTCTGGTTAACTTGGTTAGTGGAATAGCTATTCTTGCAAAGTCCTTTATGAACCTTCTATAGTAACCTGCCATCCCTAGAAATGATCTTACTTCAGTCACTGATTTTGGCCTACTCCAAGATTGCACTGCCATCTCCTTAGTTGGGTCTACACTAACTCCTTGTTGTGATATAATGTGACCCAAATTTTTTACTTCATTCTGCTAAAATGTGCATTTAGAGAATTTGGCCTTTAAATCATGTGCTCTTAGTCTAGACAAAACCAGATGTAAATGTTTTGCATGATCCTCTTCTGATTTTGAATACACTAATATGTCATCAATAAAGACAACCACAAATTTGTCTAGAAAATCTCTAAATATCCTATTCATTAGATCTACAAAATAAGATGGTGCATTTGTCAACCCAAAAGGCATTACTAAATATTCATATAACCCGTACCTTGTGTTGAATGCTGTGTATTTAATACTCTCCTCTTCAACCTTCATTTGGTGAAATCCAGAGGCTAAGTCTAGCCTTGAGAAAATTCTTGCTCCATTTAATTGATCAAACAAATCATCAATTCTGGGAAGTGGATATTTATTTTTAATGGTGACTTTGTTTAATTCTCTATAATCAATGCACATTCTCAAAGTACCATCATGCTTCTTCACAAATACAACTGGAGAACCCCAGTTTGAACTACTAGGCCTTATGAAGCCTTTCTACTCCAATTCTTCCAACTGATGTTTCAATTCCACTAATTCTTTAGGACCCATTCTAGTAGGCTTCTTGATGATTGGGCTTGCTCCTAGGATTAGCCTTATTTGAAATTCTACTTGCCTATTTTCTGGAACACCTATGACTTCACCAAACACATCTGGGTATTCATTTATAATTTTTATGTCTTCCAATGTTAATTATTTCTCAGTCATGCTACATATTTGGTTAAGGTTATTGATTTTAGCAATTTCACTCATGACTATAATATTTTTACCATTTTCTGTTTTCAGAGAAATAGTAAAATTTTCTAAGTTTAAAATTGCTTTGTATTTTCTTAGCCAATCTACTCCTAGAATAATTCCTATTCCAGGATATTTTAGCACAAGCAAATCAGAATTAAACATATTTCCACCTATGTTTAACTCTACTCCAAAACATTTAATCCCTAGCATGCAAGAACTACCTAATGGGCTTTGAATAAACAAGGGATTATCAACTAAATAGCATGTGAGAGTCAATTTATTCACTATGTCTTGGGATATTAGTGAATGTGTTGCTCCAGTGTCATATATAACTGAGATGGGGTGATCTTTAATTAGAAGTATAGCTTCCAATTGTCCAGAATTTCCCACTGTAGTTGCTTTTGCTTTGCCCTCAAGTGCTCCTACCTTTGCTCCTTTTTTGAATTCTGGGCAATTCTTTTTAATATGACCTTCTTTCCAATAGTTGTAGCAACTGAATGGGGTTTTCTTAGCTACTTGACACCTATTACTCATGTGTCCTTCCTTGCCACAATTGTAGCAAATGATCTTCTTCTTGACTTCTCCACTGGTTGCTCCTTCAACCTTCTGATTTGAATTCTTCTTGTCATAATGGTGAGCTCTATTTTTCCCCTTCTTATTGTTGTTGTTAGCCCTCATGCTCTTGAATTTTTCTCTGGCATTATCATGTTGTTCAAAAGAGAGAGTGAGATCTATGACTTGATCAAATGTTTTGTCTTTGTAGGGTAACATTGCTCTACTTAAATTAGCATTAAGTCCTTGAATAAATCTGAAATTCTTTAATTCTTCATTCCCTATGAGCATGGTTCCATACTTAGATAAACTCTCAAATTTTTGTGTGTATTCAGTTACACTCATTGATCCTTGACTCAATCTTATGATCTCCTCAAGCAATGATGCCTTAGCTGTTGCTGGGACAAATCTGGCCTCAAGCATGTCGTTAAATTGATCCCATGTTATCTCATTTTCTGGCCTTCCTGTGATAATAACCTCCCACCAATCAAGTGCTGCTCCTTTGAGTCTTCTGGAAGCAATTTGCCTTTTCCTTTGATCATTTATTTGCATGTCTGCAAATATCCTATCCAAAGTTCTTAGCCATGTTTGCACTCCCATAACTCCTTCAGTACCTTCAAAATCCTTGCCCCCTAAGTTTGAGAATGTTTTCAGTAGCTTAGACAACTCCTCATGAGGATTCTCTTCCCTGTGCACTGCTCCTTCCCTAAATGCCCTCGCCAAATCTTGCAAATTGACTAATGGTGTTGCATTGGAGGGTCCTGCTCCATGATTTGGTGGTCTTCCTACCATGATTTGCTATACAATTTACATAACTAGTTAGTCTAATTTGTAATTTAATTATTTCAGTGGTTTTATTTATACTGAAAATATTGTTATGTATTTGGTCTCATAAGATTTTATTCCTATAAGAGAATTTTATTTTTATTTCTGCTATTTTTAATAACATAGCTCTGATACCAACTGAAGTGACCCACTTCTTTAGATTTATTTTTAGTGAATTTTCTGTTGAGTTTTTTTTACACAATATATATATATATATCAATGGATCACTTCTCTTAATAAATTTCCCAAGATCCAGAATTTTACCAATATAAAAATACTAGTATATAAATCAAATCAGGTCATTTATATATATGAAGATATATAAATGACTCTTTGCCTATCAGAGTAATTTAAAATGGCAAAGAAATTTAATCACACATTATTTCTCATATTTCAGAGATTTGGTGTCACATAGCCATTTCTGTTCATTTTTTTATTTAATTTTCTTCCTTAGAACTCAAGCTTGATTAATTTTTAGGATCAAATAATACCACTTCTCTTATTTTCTTGCTTTACTTCTCAAATTAATTGATTCCTGGATTTACAAGCCATATATTTGAATTCTGGGATTTTGTAATTTACTACTTATTGTTCTATGTTAAATAAAGGGTGTTTAAAATAACTCATGCATATTAGTTTAGCCCGGGGTTCATATTTCATATTCAAACAATTTTGTGTCAGGTAAGAATACTCATATTTTGGTTTATATAGTATGCAAGGATCATATGAATAATCAAGTGCTAAACTGGATTGAAGGCCAAGCAGAGAAAACAATACATTTAAGAAAAGTGCAAATGCAAACACACATACTAAATGAAGACTTAGCATATACATGGTCAAGGTAATGTCAAAAATCAGATCAATGCAAACTTCCAGATGAACATATGGTGCAGACAATTGATAATCTTAAGCAAATAACAGATGATAGTAGTCAGTATGCTATGGAATAATGGACATGCTTATTACTAATAAGATCACATGACACTACAATCTACAACATGTTTGATTATAACCAAATGCAACCAGACTTGAATCAAGTATCTAGATATTGGGGTTTAATTCAGTATAGTTGCAGTGTAGCCTTCCAATACCAAACATGCATATGAACTTGTTACCCAAAACAATACAAGTTTTTACTGGAAAATCAGATGTCCAGATAGGATTACAGGCTATGTCTTCAAACTCTTGCATGTGCTTGTATCAGTTACAAGTCATGATTAAGTTCTACTGGTTAACCAGGACATTATTCTATCCATTTACTCAAAACTTGACACTCATTTATTCATGAACAATTTCAATATTATAACTGAAGCTAAACCAATATGTCCAGGAGAACATTTCCACATATCAGATTATATGGCATGTTCTAATCCATCTCAATCCATCAGATCACATCAGAAGCTATTAGTTAAATCCATAACTCACAAGCACATCTGTTGCTTAAATCAACCATCCTCAAACACATATAACTCCTCAGTTTTTACAAGTTCTTTTCAAAACCCAATAAACATCAAATGATGAGAAATACTTAAGACATGAAAGAGTTTGCCTAACTTATTTATTACAATAATACTGCTACTTTTCTTAAGTATTTTAAATTCATCAAGATCTTCAATTATCCATGCAAGCTAGCTACTCATGCATCCTTCCATGCAACAATACTTTGAACAGCCTCCATAAAAATGAGACACCCCAAATATTGCAAAGGCAACAAATAGGGTCAGAAATAAATTCTGGTATGAGTGTAATCAAAATATAATAACTTGTCATTTTTAATTATTGTGCAGAGAATTCATATACTTGATGCTTATTTGGATTTATAATGTAAACTGGGTATATATATATATAAGCCCCTACAATCACTCATGCACACAAGCATCCATTCATCCATTCAATTCAGTGTACATGTACACATACTCCTATGGAATTAACTCATTTTAATTCCATAGCTCAACTCTCAATCTCAATTTATCAATTTAATTTGGTCTTAACTCTTTGCCATTGAACACTATGTGTGCATTGCAAGGGACTCAATTCTGTTAACCCCTGCACAGAGGCCTACAGGACTTAAACAAGTCATGCACATACCCATCATCCCCCTTATGATGAATAGATCAAGGCTCTACTCCTAGATTAGCTTTATAATCTAGTGACCATTCTCATTTTCTTTCAGAAAAATTTATTAACTCCTGAAATGTTTTTATATTCTTTCTTTTTTTCATAAATCAGAGAGAGTTAAACTCACTCAGGGATTTCAGCCAACCATACTAAACATTTATGAAAAGAATACCATATCTCATTTTCCAGTGGTTTTATTCAAAATATGTTTTAACACTTGCATATCTCCTATATTCAGGAATATCATGATCACTTAAACAAATCTTGTGAAATCATATAAAATCCTTATATTCAATTTTTACTGTGAACATAGGGTAAGGTTTTTTGAGAAAACCCCATAAATCATTTTAGCTTAAGATCTGAACAAATCAGCACATAAATAATTTATTGCATTGTTCATCTCATTTTTAAAACAATCTAGACATAAGCATGAATCTCCTTTATTCACACTGCCTAGTTTATTTCCCAGTAATACCCTACTTCACAATAAAAAAATGTATTTATCTTACTAAACATATTTATAAACTGATGTTTTAAGGAACTGGATCCATATTAGTGATCATGGAATTTTTTTTTTCTTATCAAACAATCAATCAAAACAAATCAAAGCATCAACCAAAGATTTATCCAAAACACCAACCATTCTCAGCATTCATTTATTCAGAAAAATAAATCAAGTACAAACATGATATGGTTTTTATAAAATAATATGACTGCCCTTAACTTGGGTCTTAATGCCTTAAACCTCATAAGATTGATTAATCACTCACCTTCCTTCCTCTTTTCCCCGAGAATACTTTAACTTGAAAAATGGCTTTGGTTTGCTCTTCTTTCTTTTCTTAATATTTTCTATTTTTCTGAAGTGAGACTGCTGCTACCCCCTTTAATTTTTTAAAACATTGTTTAGGGTTTTAGTAGAGTGAAAAACCCATCTTATCCCCACACAATTGAGAGAATTCTACATATGATGTTATGTCTAGGAATGCCATTTTCTTTTTGATTTCCATTTCGGGTATTTTTAGTTGCTTTAGCTTTTTTTTTCTTTTCTGGTTTGCATGCTATTTGCATGTTTCATACACACACCTTATTTTCATGTGACATTCTTATAGTATTTATTTTCTTAAGGCCAATCTGTAATGTATACATGTATATCCTTTTATCAATTAACTCCTAGTTAATGTTTCAAGCTATTTGTTTTCTCTTGATATATAAAATGTATTCATATATTTAATTACCATAGTGTTTTCCTTATTACTTTATATTTTTCCTGGGTGTAAAAATACAACACATGGTAATGTATAATCCATATATACACTCGGTCATATTTCCTCATTCCTTCCCTCTGAAATACCATTTCCTTCTTATTATTTATTTTTAATTACTATAAAAGTCTACTTTTATCATTTTATTCCTTTCTGACTATTTATATTCAAGATATATATATACATATGAATATAAGACTTACTCATACTTAGTTATTTTCTTCTCATTATCATTTTACTGAAAACAACTATCCCCTTCATTATATTTTTAACTCGTTCTCAATATTTATTTTCAAACTATATTTTTCCTTGAAAATTCTCCTTTCTCTGATTTTATTAAAATTATTCTTATCTCAATAATTTGGGTCTTCACAATGTCAAAGTAAATAAACATCCAATTTATATAAAACATTCATCAATAACATCCATCACACATTCCCAGAACTCAAACCTGTTTTGAGATCTTATATAACTCCCTTCCAAATCAACCCATTTAACTTCCCTAAGTTAAATCTCAATTTATTTACTCGGTCAATCTTATTAAATTTGAATTCCCATTTCAAATTTTAAATTTCTTATCAAAATTCCCTCTTACTTATAAGTTTAAAAACTTATTTCTCTTTGGGTTTTACATCACATTCCAGGGAAAAATTCAAAACTCAACACTTAGAGTTTATTTCAAATCATCTTTGATATTATGTATATCCCATATATACAAATATTTTTTTCTTAGCCCTCCAAGTTATACTTCCAAATTTAAACCACCTTTGGTTTTAATTCAAAACAAATTTCTTTAAAATTTTCAAAACAACTCTTGTTTTAAAATAGATTTCTTACATTCAATAATATTCTTAAATAATATTATTTATTATTTCTTTTAACATTTTGAAAACAATTTTAAATTTTTCTTAAAAACCATTTTTAAAATCATTATATAAGAAAATAACAAGTACGCACTCATATATATTACACTCAACTCATTTTAGGGTACTACTAACCCTGTCCTTAATGAGTAAACCCACCAGAGCCAAGGTTCTCGCTTAACCTTCTGCTCTGATACCAAATGTAACGATCCGGAATTTCCGACGTTCGATTACTCGGCACTTCTACAGTGAACTTGGCCTTTATAAAATGTGACGACCCGGAATCCAACGTCTGAAAATCGACATACAATACCTCACTTGTATTCGAATGCCGGAGGTTCAAACGTCGGAGTCCAGTTCGTTGGAGCTTATAACAACAATAAGTGATAACAACACAGCGGAAACAAAATGAATTTCATTGATATACAACATGGATACAACATTGATACAACAAATGATCACCAACATTAGAGTATAATGTATATGATACAACAACAGAATACAATAACACCACAGCGGAAAAGATAACATGACAACTGAATAACACCAACAGAGCTTCCAAAAGAGAGAGCGAGAATCCAACATACTACGACTTCGATAAGGTCTTCCAAAACTCCAAAGACTTCAAAGATTTCTGAATCTACATCCACTATCTGAACTAGCTCCAGAACACGGATAACCTATCTCTAGGCTGCCCGTGTGGAAAATTATGGGCACCTAGAGTTTAGAAGGGGAACAATAAACTCCGGGTCAGTCATGGGACTGGTATGAGTAAACATAAAACAGTTGTTTGCACAAAACAAGAAATAGAAAGAAATCTGTTATGATTTTTGGAAAATAAAACTACCATAAGGCCTCCCGGCACACACACAATGCAATCGCACACTTGGGGGAGATTTCTCCTTATAGCAGTCAAACATGCTCTGATACCAAATGTGACGACCAGGAATCCAGCGTCCGAAAATCGACATACAATTACCTCACTTGTATTAGAATGCCGGAGATTCAAACGTCGGAGTCCAGTTCGCTGGAGCTTATAACAACATTAAGTGATAACAACACAGCGGAAACAAAATGAATTTCATTGATATACAACATTGATACAACAAATGATCACCAACATCAGAGTACGATGTATATGATACAACAATGCACACACAATGCAATCGCACACATGGAGGAGATTTCTCCATATAGCAGTCAAACATGCTTGATACGCTAAAATCCTTTTGATATTATTATTAGTGCATAGTGTGAAAACATTTCGAAAGTATAATATTAATCTTAGCCAGCATACTACCATTATAGTATGCCTACTATAGCTACCATGCTAAATGGCAGGTTACCACCACTTCACATGGCAGGTTCTACAACTAAACCGTACAGGGCTCGTATTGATTGTTTGGATTTCCAAGAAATGGCCAAGGCTTAGGAACTTCCTTTCCGAATGGGTACGCCTTTGGAGGGACACTCCGAGAACCTAACCGGATCTCTGCCAACACAAGGCCGGGTTACCTCTGTAACTAGGTAACTAACTGTCACGAATATTCCATCCCCCAGTCGTAGCCAACCTTTATCCATCAAACAAATCCAACAAATAATTATACCAAACCACCTGGTAGCAATCCATCACTTAGAAACACCAAAATGAATACTTATGATGTGGCCATCATCACCAGGATTATTTTCCAGCGACTGATGTGAGTTTAGTGCTTCCTTACTTCCAAAAATTTATTTCAAAACAATTTCTATTCAAAAATATTTCCAAAAATAATACTCCATTATTTTCTTCAAACACTTTGAAAAACATTTCAAAATTTTCCAAGATTAAAAATTCCCAAACTTTTTGTTCAAATTCATTTAAAAACAATTTCCAAAATTTCCGGGATTTAAATTCTGGTTTAAATTAAATTTTGGTTATGTTCCATTGTATTATTTCGTACTTACATAATTCCATTTGGTTATAAATATAGACCATTGCAAATTTTAGATTCTTATTTGATTATAATATTAACAACCAAACATCCAAATATATATATAATAATTTCAGAAAATTATTTCTTTTATATCAAAATATAATTTTGGGTAAAATTATTTCATTCACCCTCGGGATTAGTAGCAATTAGCCCTTGCACTTCACTACTCCATCTTCGACTCTAAGCTCTTGTCTTCATCACGAAAATGTACTCGTTGGATCGAAGTGGTTTTCGGATCACACTGGAACCTTCGAAAATCGACATCCAATACATCACCCATATCCGAATGCCGGAGATTCAAACGTCGAAGTCTATATCGTTGGAGTTTATAACACATTAGATGAAAACAACACAGCGAAAACATAAATAACTTCATTGACACACATCATGGATACAACATTCTGTTACAAATAATTGACCAACAATATCAGAGCCATATACAACACCACAGCGGAATACAACACCAACAGAGGCTTCAAGAGAGAATCCAACATACTGCATCTTCATTTCCAAAGCTCCAAAGAAAAAGTCTCAAAACCAAAAGCTTCTAAATCCAAAGACCTCCAAATCCATATCTACTCCTCAGACCCTACTGATAACCTGACTTTATGATGCCCGTGTGGAAAATTATGGGCACCCAGAGTTTAGAAAGGGAACAATAAACTCCAGGTCAGTCATGGGACTGGTGTGAGCAAACATAAAACAGTTATTTGCACAAAAAGAAATAAAAAGAAATCTGTTATGCTTTTTGGAAAATGAAACTACCATAAGGCCTCCAAGCACACACACAATGCAATCGCACACTTGGGGGAGATTTCTCCTTATAGTAGTCAAACATGCTTGATACGCGAAAATACTTTTGATATTATTATTAGTGCATAGTGTGGAAAACATTTCGAAAGTATAATATTAATCTTAGCCAGCATACGTACCATTATAGTATGCCTACTATAGCAACCATTTAAAAATGGCAGGTTATACAACTAAAACCGTTCAGGGCTCGTATTGAGTGATTGGATTTCCAACAAATGGCCAAGGCTAAGGAACTTCCTTTATCCGAATGGGTACGCCTCTGGAGGGACGTCCCGAGAACCTAACCGAATCTTTGTCAACACAAGATCGGGTTACCTCTGTAACTAGGTAACTAACTATCACGAGTATGCAATTCCCCGGTCGTAACCGACCTTTACCGAGGCCTCAACACAAATTCCAACAACCACATAAGTAAAATATCTGGGCTCCATACCATGATACTACTTTTTATCCAGAAGGAAATGCACATACCCTGAGGGGCGCGACCCCCATAACCTTGCTGCATCCTTCCTGTTTCAACCATTTCCGGGGTGTGAGGTTCGATGAAGTCTCGTCCCATAAAGCTACGCTTTTCACAAAAGCCATGCTTCAATCAACCAATGATCAGCACTTAGCATGCCACATTCCCAAATTGGGAATATATCACTAGTAATAATCAAGTACATAACCTATGAGCTCGTACGTCTCAGAGAAGGGTGTTAAGCTAAGAGAATAAATTCTCCACCACCAAAAAGAAATGTATTTGATAGAAACCTGTTTTATATCTCAAAGTGTAACGTCAGACATATATCCATACTAGTCCATCCTGGGTCTGAATGGAACCGAATGCACTTCGTTCAATTAAGGAAAGAAGTCCTTGCAAATCCGGATATCCCCTAATCCCGTCTGAACTCCCCATCACTTAGGGTAATCTCTATACCAGGGCCACTCGGTGCAAAGACAATCAACAGGCAATCCTTTTACTTTCGAAAATACCCGGTCTTCAACCACTGTCTTCAAATGCGATCCCATTTCATCGTATCATTATTCGGAATTAGTTTTATGACTTAATGTCCTCCCCCAGCTAATCCAAATAATGAGCGCTTATTTTAAAACATATGGATACATTCAGATTGTGACGACCGCCCATGACCCCCGCACTGAACCTAGAGATAGTGCGTTGTAAAGTGTGCCAGGCAGCCATGGACGATTGTCAGGGTAAATTAAAACAGCAGAATCTATCGTATTACTCACAACGCATGGATAAAATACAATAGAGAATATATATAGTGAAGCTTCACAGAATAGAATCTCATCAATAAAACTTCATAATAGTTGAGAACAAACATCTGAATAGTCAATACATCAAGCCTCACTACATATCACTCAGAGAATTATACAAAACAGCGGAACATCCAGTACATATAGTAAGAAAATAATATGCAAGCCTCCAGCTCGTCTTCGTCATCAGCATCGTTGGAAGCAAGAACAGCACCTGTCACCTGCTACCTAGTCTGCCCGTCCCAAAATGGACGAACAGCCCAAGGCAATAAGAGTTAAAACATAAAGCCTTGAGTCAGACAACAGTCTTAGTGAGCGGTAAATTAATTAACAACATACCAAAAGAGCATAAAGGAAAAAGGAATAGGAATCCAACCGTACCACTCCACCTCTTTCTACAGTGATAGCCCCCAGACACACACTAAGCAGAAGCAACCATAGCAAAGCATACAATTTAAAGTAAAGCAATTATCACTCGAGTCAAGGGCGATGCTTTCCAAGTACAAACCCCCAAGGCCTAAACCAAGATCAGATAAGTACCCAGAAAATACCGCTCTTGAGACCGAATGACGATACAACCAAACATCCATGACTCTGTCTATCACTGTTATCATTGCTTCGATATCATCGTTAATTGAATGACCGGCCCATTCTTTCATCCGTCCGTCAAGGGATAATGGAAACCCCGGTTCTAGACATAACTCTGCACGTCGTCAAAACCCGTGCCTAGGACTATCGAATCTGCCCAGAGTACTCGACTACCAATCAGTAGTCTTTAGGGACTATCGAATCTGCGCAGCGTACTCTTGCTTTGAGCATGCTAGAACCTTCAACAACGATGAAATCTCAGCCTTCTAGTCATCCTCCTCGACGACTATTTCCATACTAGCTCAAGCGCCTCTCGAGCAAACCATTATCCTCAAACTCGAACCATTTCACCGAGTTGTCAACATGCTTGGAATGATCCCGTCTGGATTAGACCAAGACTATCTCATACTATGCTTCGCTTCATCATCATCATAGCAAAGCCTCATCTCAACATCATCATCAAATCTATCCATATGAGCTTCATTATCCGCCACATATGCCACGAGCAGCTTTTCCAATTCAAGAGCCTTTCCCTTAGCTTTTGAATCATCTTCGACCATCTTGTCTAAATCAAATCATCAATCATCTAATTCATAGCAATCAATCAAGTCAAACATTAATCCAAGTAATCAAGCATTCAAATATGATCTAATGAATAATTATAACAATAATGGCAATTTCGTAAATAAAGAGTCTAAAGTCTAACAAGCATGAAAACATGAGCAATATCTCTATAATCTTGATGAATGAACTTGCATAGGTTAACATGTACTAAAATGGATGTCAAATCATCATGAACAATAGATCTATACTTTAGTTTACGAAAATGCATGGAAATCACTACTTTAACACCAAATCAAACCAACGATCCGATATACTCCTTTGGATCCGTGTGAGAGATAATCACCACTCACCAAATCACCTAAACACCTCAAAAGCTACACACTTCAGATCTGGACAGCGAAGGATCTAACTCGATCTATCACAAATCCGCTTCAAACGATGAAATCTCTCTTCGATGGATGTAGATCTTCAATCTAAGCTCTTGGATCTTCGATTTGGATGGAAGGAATCATAAGATTAGAGTGGAGAAAAGAAGTGAAGAAGTGTAGAACTCGAGCTCTCAAAATGGCAGCACTTCGTCGCTTCAAAATCCGGATCCCAAAAATGAAGAGGAACCCTCCTATTTATAGGCTGAATCCTCCTTAGGTCGTTCGCTCGGAATTAGGTCGTCCACGACCTAAGAACCAACGACCTAAAAACCCACGACCTAACAAATGCGCTTCTACGACCTACGACCTAACGACTAAGCAGATCAGTGCATCCATACGACCTACGACCTAACGACTTAGCAGATCAACGCATCCATACGACCTACGACCTAACGACTTAGCAGATCAACGCATCCATATGACCTACGACCTATCAAAGATGCAGCCTAGCGACCTAACACAGATCGCTTCTACGACCTAACACACCTGCGACCTAACACACATATGACCTAACTAACTTAGCTAGGATACGACCTAACACCTTAGGTCGCTCACGACCTAACTACACTAACTCGCTAACTCTTATACCGTTAGCTCTTAGGTCGCTAACCACTAGGTCGCTAACTACTGTAGGTTACTAACCCTTAGGTCGCCAACTCTTAGGTCGTTAACTCGCTAACTTTCTTAGGTCGCTGCCTATCCTTAAGTCGCTCAAACCTTAGGTCGTCTACTCCTTAACTCGCCAACTTCCTTAGGTCGCTCCAAATTCTCATACGACCTAAACCACTACGACCTAAACCAAAATCCTTAGGTCGCCAAATTCTATAGGTCGCTCCTATCTCTTAGGTCGTTCACTCGACCTAACCTACCCCACAACCTAAACCACCACACGACTTACCCTCCAGACAACCTAAGCTCTAGTCGACCTAAACTCTGGACGACTTAACAATACTAACAGTTTGATAATAACTGTTTTACGATGTTTCGATCCGTAAAAATACGGGTCGTTACACAGATCATAGTTAAGTCACAACTTATTTTCCAAAACCTTTCCCTTTTGAATGGTTTAAAACAAAATTCTCTTTAATCTTTTAAACAAAAGATTCACCTTTAAGATCCTCTTCAGTTTTGAAATAAGGTTTACCAAATCTTTAACAAAGATTCATTCATAGCTTTCAAAACTATTTTCATTTCAAATTTGATTTACCATAACTTGAAAATCCTTTCAACAAAAACTAGAAGTTCTTTATTTATATGAAAGCTCTTGTCATTTTAAAACAAATTTTTTTCATTTCGGGAAAATCCGATTAAATTTGCTCAAGTTATAGCCTTTTAAAATAAATTTGGAAAAACTGCGAACTGCCACATCCTCGGCAAGCTCTATTTGAGATAAATTCAAATTCCCAAATAATAATTTTAAAATACTTTTAAAAATGGTTTAAAAATCCATATATATACATTATATAACTTGTATAACCCTTTTTAAGCATAGTTCCAAAATTTCAAAATAAATAAAATATTAGTTTTTCTCAAAACTCATCTTTAAGTCCCAAAATTTCCAGAAAATCAAATTAAACCATATATAAGAATGTTGGGAGAAATTTCAATCTTTAAACTTATATATGTATAGAATGCAACTTCAATTCTTTGAATTCAAATTCAAATTAAATTACTTTAAATTTCAAAACTTTAACAAGCCATATTATATTCAAAATGATTTTCAATTCCAAAACTTCCTTTTCAAAAGTTTTTCATATTTAACCCAATTTCACTTCCAAACCATTTTGGATTCAAAATTCAATTTCAAAATCTTTTCACCATTTTGAATAAAATAATATTAAATTCAAAATACCCATGACTTAACCAATTTACCGCGAAATCCATATTTGTGAGTGTGATGTGTCTAGTGGTTTTGCATACAACAATAAAATATCACAATCATCCTGAATCCAAGCATAACAATATCAATAAGTGGTATAATCCTATGACGCTTATCTTTATTCACAGATAAATATGTAAATTCATCACAGATAAATAATTTACATTCATCGCAGCTCAATCCAAAGCAATTCATATCACAGAGCCTTACAAATTACATATAAGAGATATTCAAACAATTCAAGGCATTCAATATAATCCAATCATCCATAAGCAAGATCAATTAGTTGTTCAATCCCTAATTAATTCAATTTAATTTCCAAATAAATTAAATTAATTACTTATGAATTAATTACCCAATCCTACTTAATTAACATTAATTAATTACAAACCATTTAATATTAATTAATAAAATTAATTAATCAACCTTAATTATCCATCTTAATTAATTGTCCTTAATTAATTAATCATCCCTTAATTAATCACATAAATAAATTAACCTTAAGTTAATTACATAATTAATTAACCCTTAATTAATTACCTTAAATAATTATCTTTCAATCATAAATTAATTAATCTTTAATCATTAATTAATTCATCTTTAATCATTAATTAATTAACCTTTAATTAATTACTTATCCTTTAATTATTAAATAATTAACCTTCCATTATTAAGTAATTAATCTTTAATTACTAATTAATTAACTGACCCTTTAATTAATTACATTAATTAATTAATCTTTTATTACATTAAACAATTAATCCTTCATTTAATTACATTGAGTAATTATCCTTTTCATTACTTCCAGTAAGTAATTATCCTTTAATTACTTCCATCAAGTAATTATCTTTTAATTAATCACATTAACAAATTAACCTTTAATTAATCATATTAATTAATTAATCATATTAATTAATTATCCTTTAAGTAATTAAGTCATTAATCCTTTAATTAATTTCATTGAGTAATTATCCTTAATTACTTACATTAATTACTTACTCATTAATTAATTTCCTTAATTAATTAATCAATTAATTAATCCTTTAATTATCCCTTAATTAATTAAAGATAAACCTTTTTATCTTAATTTATTACCCAATTATATCATTTAAATCTTACTAAATTTAGATGCTTGAAATAAATTTTGTTATACAAAATCACTTAAGAACTTTTATTAATTAAAGTTCAATTACACTTATCTTAATTAATCACTTAATTACATCATTTAAATCTCAATTAAATGCTTGAAATTGATTATTATTAACATACAAAATCTTTTGAGATCTTCTTAATTAATGCAACATTCCTAATATCATTATTGAAACCGAAACAAATTTTAAAAACCTTTAACTTTAAAATTTAATCTTTAAACTTGTTTAAAAACTTGTTTAAATAAATTTACTTTGGAAAACTTGTACATTTTAAACTTGATCATGCTTTCTTTAAAATTAAAATTTGGTTATTAGCAAACCAAAATCCTGAGCCCATACTCGAAACCCCCCGAGTCCAACCCTGAACAAACCTCACATCTCTCCGCTTCGAGATAAACTACGAACATCTTCGAGCCTGACCTGACAAAATTCTCTTCCTCTACTTCGTCCATTCACGGCTACAAATCCAGATACACAAATGACACACGTTCACGTGCACAGGCGATCGCGATAGCTCCGATCAAAGCTGCGACCATCGGCACGTCGGCGACCACTCCCTCAATCATCACAAATGTGACGACCGCCCATGACACCTGCACCGAACCTAGAAATAGGTGCGCTGTACAGTGTGTCAAGCGACCATGGACGATTGCCAGGGTAAATTAAAACAACAGAATCTATCGTATTACTCACAGCGCATGGACAAAATACAATAGAACATATATATAGTGAAGCTTCACGAAATAGAATCTCATCAATAATACTTCATAATAGTTTAATACAAACATCTGAACAGTCAATACATCAAGCCTCACTACATAACACTCAGAGAATATACAAGCAGCGGAACATCCAGTACATATAGTAAGAAGATAATACGCAAGCCTCCAGCTCATCTTCGACATCGGCATCGTGGAAAGCAAAAATAGCACCAGTCACCTGCTACCTAGTCTGCCCGTCCCAAAATGGACGAACATGCCAAGGCAATAAGAGTTAAAACATAAAGCCTTGAGTCAGACAACAGTCTTAGTGAGCGGTAAATTAACTAACAACATACCAAAAGAGCATAAAGGAAAAAGGAATAGGAATACAACCCTCCCACTCCACCTCTTTCTACAGTGATAGCCCCCAGACACACACTAAGCAGAAGCAAACATAGCAAACATAGCAATACAATTTAAACTAAAGCAATTATCACTCGAGTCAAGGGCGATGTTTTCCAAGTACAAACCCCCAAGGCCTAAACCAAGATCAGATAAGCACCCGGAAAATACCGCTCTTGAGACCGAATGACGATACAACCAAACATCCATGACTCTGGCTATCACTGTTATCATTGCTTCGATATCATCGTTAATTGAATGACCGGCTCTTTATTTCATCCGTCCATCAAGGGCTAATGGAAACCCCGGTTCTAGACATAACTCTGCACGTCATCGTGACCCGTGCCTAGGACTATCGAATCTGCCCAGAGTACTTGACTACCAATCAAAAGCCTTCAGGGACTATCGAATCTGCCCAACGTACTCTTGCTTTGAGCATGCTAGAACCTTCAACAACGATGATATCTCAACCTTCTAGTCATCCTCCTCGACGACTATTTCCATACTAGCTCAAGCGCCTCTCGAGCAAACCATTATCCTCAAACCCGAACCATATCACCGAGTTATCAATCTGCTTGGAATGATCCCGTCTGGATTAGACCAAGGCTATCTCATATCATACTTTGCCTCATCATCATCATAGCAAAGCTTCATCTCAACATCATCATCAAATCTATCCATATGAGCTTCATCATCCGCTACATATGCCACGAGCAGCCTTTCCAATTCAAGAGCCTTTCCCTTAGATTTTGAATCATCTTTGACCATCTTGTCTAAATCAAATCATCAATCATCTAATTCATAGCAATCAATCAAACATTAATCCAAGTAAACAAGAATTCAAATATGATCTAAATAGACAATTATAACAATAATGGCAATTCCGTAATTAAAGAGTCAAAAGTCTAATAAGCATGAAAACATGAGCAATATCTCTATAATCTTGATGAATGAACTTGCATAGGTTAACATGTAGTAAAATGGATGCCAAATCATTATGAACAATGGATCTATATGGATCTATACTTAGGATTAGGAAAATGCATGGAAATCACTACTTGAACTCAAAATCAAGCCAAAGATCCGATATACTCCTTTGGATCCGTGTGAAAGATAATCACCACTCACCAAATCACCTAAACAACCCCAAAGCAACACACTTCAGATCTGGACAGCGAAGGATCTAACTCGATCTATCACCAATCCGCTTCAAACGATGAAATCTCTCTTCGATGGATGAAGATCTTCAATCTAAGCTCTTGAATCTTCAATTTGATCTTCGATTTGGATGGAAGGAATCACTAGATTAGAGTGGAGAAAAGAAGTGAAGAAGTGTAGAACTTGAGCTCTCGAAATGGCAGCACTTCGTCGCTTCAAAATCCGGATCCCAAAAATGAAGTAGAACCCTCCTATTTATAGGCTGATTTCCCCTAAGGTCGTTCACTCTTAGGTCGTCCACGACTTAACAAACCCTCCGACCTAACTCTGCGCGACCTAACAGAGATACAACTTACGACCTAACTCTGCGCGATCTAACTATGTGCAGCTTACGACCTACGACCTAACAGATAGCATAAGCGCGCGACCTAACAACTTAACACATAAGCGCCTCCACGACCTAACAGATCCAATGACCTACGCGCATCCGCGACCTAACGAAACTCCACGACTTATGACCTAACGCATGTGCTTCTACGACCTACGACTTAACCCAGATCTGCGCATATACGCGACTTACGACCTAACCCACACGTGCTTCTTCGCGACCTAACTAACTTAGCTAGGATACGACTTAACACCTTAGGTCGCTCACGACCTAACTACGCTAACTCGCTAACTCTCTTATACTGTTAGCTCTTAGGTCGCTAACCACTAGGTCGCCAACTCTTAGGTCGCCAATCCTATAAGTCGCTCCTATCCTTAATTTGTCTACGACCTAAAATATAACACGTCCTAACTATCACACGACCTAACTCCTTAGGTCGGTCAAATCCTATAGGTCGCTACTAACTAACATACGACCTAAACCACTACGCGACCTAACTGCTATACGACCTAAGTCCTTACCTTGTCCAGTCTACTAGGTCGCTAACTGCTATAAGTCGCCAACTTCTATAAGTCGCTCCTCCGACCTAATCCTACCCCACGACCTAAGCCACCATATGACTTATCTTCTATACGATCTATCCCCAAAATCCTTAGGTCGCCAACTACCTTAGGTCGCTCCACTTTCTTAGGTCGTCTACTCCGACCTAACTACTACACGACCTAAGACTTAGTCTCAGGACGACTTATCAACAATGCGACTTAATGACAACTGTTTTACGATGTTTCGATCTGTAAAAATACGGGTCGTTACATTCTCTCCCCCTTAGGAATTTCGCCCCCGAAATTCCAAACAAACAGAGCAATCAAAGACTATTCTGCATGCCTACCATCCATAGCAATCAACAAACCATGCATCCAATTCTAGCTTAGCATGCAGAATTCTAAAACTTAGAACAAGTTACAATGTCGTTAGATGACACGACACCTTAGGGCCATACCTTGAAGAGTTCAGGATGAGCTGCTTTCATCCTCTCTTCCACCTCCCATGTACAGTCATTATCATCATCACTCCATTGTATCTTGAGCAACTTAACTACCTTCCTCCTAAGCTGTTTCGTGTCGGTTTCCACAACACGAAGCGGCTTACGAGGTCTCTTATCGACTAGATCAACTTCGAAATCTTCACAGCTATCAGCAGAAACCACTGTATTCGAGTTGTGCACATACCAATGCTTGACTGGTAACTGTTATTATACGAAAATTCCACCAAATGAAGGTGATCTTCCCATGATCCTCAGAAATCCAAAACACAAGCTCTGAGGAGATCTTCCAAAACTCGGTTGACTCTCTCAGTCTGACCATCTGTTTGAGGGTGATAAGCTGTACTCAAACACAACCCGGTTCCCAAAACTTCCTGGAAGCTCTTCCAAAATCCACTAGTGAACAATGGGTCTCGATCGCTCACTATAATCTTCGGGATACCATGGAATCGAACTATCCACTTAACATATAACTCAGCTAACTTTTATGCAGTCCTAGTCGATCGAACAGGAATGAATCTTGCACTCTTAGTCAGATGATCTACAATGACCCAAATCCCTTCATTTCCCGTTCTTGTTCTAGGTAGTCCATCAATAAAATCCATCGATATTTGCTCCCACTTCCATGTAGGAACTTCTAATGGCTGAAGCAATCCACTTGGCTTCTTCTGTTTGGCTTTTACCAACTGGTAGTTCATGCACTTGGAAATAAAATTTCCAACATCCTTCTTCATACCTTCCCAGTAATAGGTTCTCTTCATATGCCGATACATCTTATTTCCACCTGGATGAATTGTCATCTTCGAGTGATGACTTTCCCTCAGAACTTCATTCCTCAATTCATCGATATTGGGAACAACTAGTCGTCCTTGCTTCCGAAGCCAACCCTCTCGATCGATCTCGAATCCTTTATCCTTTTCTGGGTCCAATCCAGATTCCAAATCACGGATAATCCTGACAAGCTTATCGTCTCGCTTTTGGCTCTCGCCAATCCTTTCCACAAGAGTAGGTCTTATCGATAAGTTTGCCAACATCTCAGGTTCCAATTCACATCTAGGCCTAAAGTCAAATCCAGCTAAATACTCGAGATTCTTCCATTCTGAAAACATGGCTCCCAATCCTGCATGTCTTCGACTTAACGCATCTGCCACTGCGTTACCTTTTCCCGGAGTGTAAGCTATACCAAAATCATACGATGCCAAAAAATCTATCCATCGCTGCTGCCGAAGATTCAAATCCTTTTGGGAGAAAAGATACTTCAATGACTTATGATCCGTAAACAACTCAAATCGAACTCCCAATAGATAATGTCTCCACATCTTCAGAGCAAATACAATCGCCGCTAACTCCAAATCATGAGTGGGATAATTCCTTTCATGCGGCTTCAGTTGTCGACTTGCATACGCAACAACTTTATCTCCATGCGTCGGTGTAAACCACCATCTCATCATTCCCACTTGGAATAGTCAAAACAGGAGCACTTGTCAATCGCTCTTTCAGGATTCCGAAAGCTTGCTCACACTTATCATCCCATCTGAACACTTGGTTCTTTTTCGTCAGTCCTGTTAACGGTGCAGCTATCTTGGAGAAGTCTTTGATAAACCGTCGATAATATCCTGCTAATCCAAGAAAACTTCTCACATCAGATGCATTCTTAGGTCTACCCCAATCTTGGATTGCGGCCACCTTAGCGGGATCAACCGCTATTCCATTTCCAAAGATAACATGGCCTAAGAACCTCACTTCACTCTTCCAGAAGTGACACTTCGAAAACTTAGCCTTCAGCTGGTGTTTCCGCAAGATTTCCAAAACAATACGCAAGTGCGTCTTGTGCTCTTCTTCAGTTCTGGAATAAATCAGAATATCATCCACGAACACTAGCACGAACTTACTCAACTGATCTCTGAACACTCTATTCATAAGATCCACAAAATATGCTGGTGCATTAGTCAATCCAAACGGCATTACCAGCCACTCAAAGAAACCGGATGGTGTCCTAAAAGCAGTCTTCGGCACACTATCCTTAGCCACTCTTAACTGGTGAAATCCCATTGCCAAATCCATCTGAGAAAACACCTTAGCTTTGTGAAGCTGATCAAACAAGTCATCTATTCTCGGCAATGGATACTTGTTCTTCTTAGTCACCTTATTCAGCTCACGATAATCCACACACAACCTCAACGATCCATCTGCTTTGGTTGCGAACACAACTGGTGCACCCCATTCGGACACACTACGCCGAATGAATCCTTTCTGCAAAAGATCATCAACCTCCACCCTCAACTCTTGCTGTTCCCTAGGCGCCATCCGCCTAAGAGGCATCACAACAGGTCTGGCTCCTTCAACTAGATCTATACAAAACTCGATCTCTCTATGCGGCGGTAACCCTTTGACCTCGTCAAAGACATCCTCAAATCCATTAGCGATTGGCACAGATGACAGTCCATCCCGTGGAACAACCAGCGAATACATGAAGCTCATGAAGACGCCTTCTTCATGCTTACATCGTATCACAATCTATCGTCCCTCCACATTCTCGACTGTCACCTCCAACCTCTCACAATCAACCTTTGCCGCATACTTCCTAAGCCAGTCCATACCCAAAATAATTCCGAACCCCGCAAAGTTCAGAACAAAGCAATCACAAACAAAAGAGCAATCATGACTCGATACAATCAGACCACGGCATAGCATACACAAACAAGACGAACCCCCAACTGGATTAGTCACAACCAATGGCCTATCAACAATATCCGGTTCTAAACCCAACCGGCCTACAAGTTCATTACAAACAAAAGAATGCGACGCCCCTGTATCAAATAACACTCTAACTGGAACACCACAAATGGAGAGAGTACCCTGAACCACCACACTCTTTCCCTTCTCTTCAGTGGTAGGAGCTTTCGAAGATGATGGAACAGCCCCCAAAGCATAAGCTTGCACAATCTGCTTGTCCTTCCGCGGTTCAGGACAATTCCTCCTAACATGCCCCAGCTTGTCACAGTTGTGGCACTTTACCGGCACCTTCGAATTCTTGCAATCCCTGGAGAAATGGCCCTTCTGTTGACAATTGAAGCAGGTCACTTCACTCTTCGGCTTCTTCTGGCCATCCTTACCCTTTTGTTGCTGTTGCTTCCTCTTCTTGTTTCCACCCTGCTGTGGCCTAGACTCCTCCTTGGTCACAGCAACAACAGATCCCTCTTTAGGAAACATATTCTCATGCCTGAGAGCTTTCTCTATAAGCTTCTCAAATGAATCGTCCAAATGATCCACCAACTGTCTCCCAAGATAACTGTCCAAGCCTGTCACAAACTTCTCGTTCTTCTGGTACGAAGGTTCAATATACGACCGTGCATACTTGGACAAAGCTTCAAACTCAGAAACATACTCAAGAACTGGTCATCCACCTTGCTTGAGCTCTACAAACTTCTTGAACAGAACAAACTTCTGAGCTGTAGAAATGAACTTAGCTTCAAATCTGACTTGGAATTGCTCCCAAGTAATCTCTTCCTCCGGAGTATCAATGGTGATAGAGTTCCACCAATCAAAAGCTCTCCCTTGAAGCTGTCTTGATGCTAACTTCCTCTTAGTCGCATCCTCAATTCCCAAATTACTAAAGATCCTCCTACAAGCATCTATCCATCTTTGGACTTCAATGGTTGGTTCTGTTCCCAAGAAAACCTTTCCTCCAAGAGCAGAATAATCCTTACACAACTTAGCAAAATCCACCGGTTTTGGAGTTTGAACTTGAACTCCAACATCCACCGATGGCCCCGGAGCTGGCATCCTTCTCATGATCGAAGTCATCATAGCTTCGAACATAGCAGCATAATCAGCAGCCCCTTCAGTAGCACGGCCTTCCCTAGCTGCTGGTCTCCCTCTTCGACTCATCCTTAATATCTATAAAAAGGAATGATTAGCACACCTAGAGAAACAACTGCATAAAGGACTCAAACTCTACTAAGCTACTATATTATATATAGTAATCATCCATCAAAATACAATTACGTCTCTCATACGTAGTTACGTCATCGAGCGTTGGGTAAAATCGATTAACCAAAGCTCTAATACCAAATGTGACGACCGCCCATGACCCCTGCACCGAACCTAGAAATAGGTGCGTTGTACAGTGTGTCAGGCGACCATGGACGATTGCCAGGGTAAATTAAAACAACAGAATCTATCGTATTACTCACAGCGCATGGACAAAATACAATAGAACATATATATAGTGAAGCTTCACGGAATAGAATCTCATCAATAATACTTCATAATAGTTGAATACAAACATCTGAACAGTCAATACATCAAGCCTCACTACATAACACTCAGAGAATATACAAGCAGCGGAACATCCAGTACATATAGTAAGAAGATAATACGCAAGCTTCCAGCTCGTCTTCGACATCAGCATCGTGGAAAGCAAAAACAGCACCTGTCACCTGCTACCTAGTCTGCCCGTCCCAAAATGGACGAACAGCCCAAGGCAATAAGAGTTAAAACATAAAGCCTTGAGTCAAACAACAGTCTTAGTGAGCGGTAAATTAACTAACAGCATACCAAAAGAGCATAAAGGAAAAAGGAATAGGAATACAACCCTCCCACTCCACCTCTTTCTACAGTGATAGCCCCCAGACACACACTAAGCAGAAGCAAACATAGCAAAGCATACAATTTAAAGTAAAGCAATTATCACTCGAGCCAAGGGCGATGTTTTCCAAGTACAAACCCCGAAGGCCTAAACCAAGATCAGATAAGCATCCAGAAAATACCGCTCTTGAGACCGAATGACGATACAACCAAACATCCATGACTCTGGCTATCACTGTTATCATTGCTTCGATATCATCGTTAATTGAATGACCGGCTCTTTATTTCATCCGTCCATCAAGGGCTAATGGAAACCCCGGTTCTAGACATAACTCCGCACGTCATCGTGACCCGTGCCTAGGACTATCGAATCTGCCCAGAGTACTTGACTACCAATCAGAAGCCTTCAGGGACTATCGAATCTGCCCAACGTACTCTTGCTTTGAGCATGCTAGAACCTTCAACAACGATGATATCTCAGCCTTCTAGTCATCCTCCTCGACGACTATTTCCATACTAGCTCAAGCGCCTCTCGAGCAAACCATTATCCTCAAACCCGAACCATATCACCGAGTTATCAATCTGCTTGGAATGATCCCGTCTGGATTAGACCAAGGCTATCTCATATCATACTTCGCCTCATCATCATCATAGCAAAGCTTCATCTCAACATCATCATCAAATCTATCCATATGAGCTTCATCATCCGCTACATATGCCACGAGCAGCCTTTCCAATTCAAGAGCCTTTCCCTTAGCTTTTGAATCATCTTTGACCATCTTGTCTAAATCAAATCATCAATCATCTAATTCATAGCAATCAATCAAATCAAACATTAATCCCAGTAAACAAGCATTCAAATATGATCTAAATAGACAATTATAACAATAATGGCAATTCCATAATTAAAGAGTCGAAAGTCTAATAAGCATGAAAACATGAGAAATATCTCTATAATCTTGATGAATGAACTTGCATAGGTTAACATGTAGTAAAATGGATGCCAAATCATTATGAACAATGGATCTATATGGATCTATACTTAGGATTAGGAAAATGCATGGAAATCACTACTTTAACTCAAAATCAAGCCAACGATCTGATATACTCCTTTGGATCCGTGTGAGAGATAATCACCACTCACCAAATCACTTAAACAACCCCAAAGCAACTGACGCAGCGGCGGAATACAAAAATTGATGATACGATGAACGTAGCAATCTGAGGATTGATGAATACTGAAATGCCCAAATTCGTTGATCCGAAGATACCGAATTCTAGCTATCCCGAACTCGTTGATCGCGCACGATACCGGGTTCAAAGATCTTCAATTCTTCAAGCGTTGATCAAGCGCACTTGATTCCACGAATCGGCTTCTGCAATCATTGAATCGAGCGCACTCGATTAACCGAAAGAGGAGATAGGAGATTACTCTCAACTACCAATTTGAATGAAAGCACAAAGCTAACAAAAGAGAATTTTATTCAAAAATCAACAACCTTTTACAAATGACATAACTCCCTATTTATAGGGTTACAACAAAACAACTCGCATAAGTCGTATACGACTTAACGACTTATCAAAGACATTATAACACTTAGGTCGTTACATGACCTTCAACAGTAATTACAACATATTACGACTTAAGAGATTACAATACAAAACAACACAAGTCACATTAAAGAACGAACTACAACGACTTAAAATATTAGCTCACGACTTATCATACCTCTCGACTTATCATAACCCGTTCACGCGAGTTAACAGTCCTCACGCTTTAAGGAATGAAAGTTCGCGACTTAAGGAGAGACGCACGCGACTTAAAGTAATTCGCGATTTGGGGATAAGCAGCTTCATTTGCGATTTAGGTAGATCTGCAGGAAAGAATTTTCGACTTAGGGTTAGGTCGGGAAAAAGGATAGGTTGGGAAAGTTATGTCGTGGCTTCGGCTTAGGCTGGGAATAGTTCGGGGTAGGATTTTAGGTCGGGCGATTGGAGTTAAATCGCACTGGAGGTTGAGTCATAGGTCGCGGTGATGATGAGTCGTAGGTGCGGTGATGATGAGTCGTGAAGAGGATGAGTCGTAGGTCGCAGGTTGTGGTGATGATGAGTCGCGAAGTTCTGTAACTCGTGGAGGTAAAGTTAGGTCGCGAATATTGGTAAGTCGCGCACGAGTTAGGAGATGGGTAGGTCGTTGGCGAGTTAGGCGAAAGTCACGGTGATGGTGTTTGCAATTTAAGGTATATCTTCTCGATGCCTCTTTGCCTTGCTGCGCTGCATCATCCTCCACTGGTTGAAAAGAATTCGTCCCGAATTCACACATTCTTCTTCTTCGAGACACTGTCTTCCATTCATTATCTGGCTAGTGCGGTTCTGGTGATAACCATTCTTGAGATTGATCTTGTCTTGACCCTTTGAAGATGCGGCTTGCCATAAGGAACGCATGGCATAAATCAGACGTGGCATTAGGCAAGCGGCATAATGAAGTGACCTGAGAGATATGGCAAGTGGAAAAATACGGACTAAACTCAGCACTAGATGCCAGATCCACTTCAGATAGCATAGAACTTCATATGAATAGTGTCGTATACCAAATGGTTTGTGCCAATAGGAAGACTTGATATAGAACCAAAACATGTCTAAAATGTGTGACGATATAAGGAAATTTACAATCATGGAATGACTTGGGAAACCTCGACCGAAAAATTGTGATGACTCATGCTCAGATTCTTGTCTTTCCTCATCTCGTTCAGATGTATCATCATCTTGAATCTTTCCTTGATGTGTTGCCTTAAATTCCTCTGACTGAAATGAACTCCCACTTGCTTCTCCTTCAACATATTTATGTTCATAATATGGTTCCAAGCAATCGACATTGGCAATGTTAGTAGCCTGGACATCATCAGACAACTTCAACTGACAATCATTCACTTCTTCCTGTCGTATCAACCCTTTTTGTTCCTCCAGACTCATAAGATCATACGATCCTGGCAGTAAAGCAGCATCTGGTACGAGTTCAGTTTGAGGTTGAATGTTTTGTAGAGATGGTATCTCTTCGGGTATCTCTTCAGCATATTCGACTTCAGACTTATCGAATTCTGATCCAACTTCCTCATAAATATCAAGATCTTCACTCGTTCCTTGCCGGGATAATACAAACAAGTCAGTACTAATTTCCACCTTTTCGTCAGGCTCTTCCAAGCATACAAGACTAGATTCTTTAAGCAGTTCCTTAGACATCTCATCTTCACATTCTTTAAATACTTCATCTTCTTCAGTATTCTCAAAATCAGAATCTTCTCTAGGTCCAATCAACGTTGATAATTCATCACTATCTTTCATTTTATTGACGAGCTCTTTCAAAGACAATAAATCATCTGATTCTGCCTTCTCTTCTGTTTCATGTTTACTTTGTTCGGACTCTTCGAAAACTAAAAAAGTTTCACTTGGCTGGTCTTCCTCCATAAACTCATGTGTCAAGCAAGAATCCTTCATCGTCAAATTATTTCCTTCAACTCTGAACACAATTTCTTTTTCCACACTATCGACATCAATCTTCGGCGGTGAAGAATATTCAACTTCTACATCCACATATTTTGACTCAATTTCTTCATCATCATCAAATTTCGGTGGTTGATAAAAGTCAAATTCAGCAGTCCTCCTCAACAAGTTACATCCTTTATCTCCTGACAAAACTCCTTCATCGTTGTCAAATTTCGGTGATAATTCTTCGAGCGATTCTGTAGGACCGACTTCTTCAAACTCTTCTAACATTGGTTTAATCTCCTCAGGAGTTTTAAGCTCTTTACTTGCCTCATACCTAACCAATGATTCAGCACTACCTTCTGCTTCTTCAACATCTTCGCTGAAAGATAATGGGCTAGTCGGTTCCTCTTCTTTTTCCGGCTCGCTTTCAGTAGAATCATCCACATCCTCGTTTTCACATTCTTCTACAATTAAGGCTTTCATCTTGGGCTCCATACATTCAATACTTCTATGGTCAGACTCCTGATATTGATAGCGCTTAATTCGGTCATTAACACTTGCCTTCGTGATTCCATATACAACTGGTTCGTTGACTCTCTTAATAACACCTTTACTCCGATTGTTGAAGCTTGTAACCACACCCTGTCCTTGACTCCTTTGACTCAACTTCTACATCTATTGATCCATACGAGCTTGATAATTGTAGGGTAAGAAATTTGCCTTCATCATCCTTTTCATCTTATCCCACTTGACAACTTTAGACTTCTTCATCCTCTCTCTGGTTGATTTAGTTTGTTGCCACGAGTCCATGGCTTTTCCTTTCAAACTTGCAGCAACTAACTTCACTTGACGATCCTCAGGAACGTAGTTGAGCTCAAAAACATTTTCAATCGTGGATAACCGGTCCAAGAATTCCTCTGCTTGTAGTCCACCTCGGAATTCTGGAATCTCCGAATCCTTTCTTGATTTCCATGTATAACCATCCTCTTCGATATTCTTGTATCGATTTTGCCCTTGATCGGAATATCGAAAATGAACACGATCACCATAACTTTCCTCTTCAAAATTAGCTGAACTTCGTCGTCGATTCTGAACATCGACTCTCCTATGCCCATGCACGTCCTCTCTACTTCTTTTCTCATAATCATAAGATGGCTCATGCACGTAACCACGATACGCTCTTCTTTCTTCCTTCTGATAATCACGATTGTCTCGAGCTCCACGATCTCGATTTATTGACAAAGATGATTCTCTTCTTTCTCTATCATAACGTGGTGACACTCTCCGTTGATGTCGATTCATGTCAAACTTCATTCTCTCTACTTTCTCGAAATCCTTATTGAATCTTTCATCACTATGTTGCTTCATCTGTTCGGGATCTCCTCTCCCATACAAATCTGCAACACTAGGAAAACGGTTATCATATCTCGGAGGCATGATCAAGTCTTCAATAGATCCAAACAAAAACTTCACTTTGATTGAAAATTTTTTGAATCAAACTTTCCCACTTGTTTGAAATTCACCAACACCCTAAATAAACAAACGACTTCAATCGAACTCCAAACTTCAAATCTCAAAATTGATGCCCAATGAACTTGAACAAATCTCCCACACACTTGAACAAGTTCGCCTCTAGCTCTTCTATACTTCAAAGAAAATTCAAACACTTTTCCCTCCTTAGATCCAAAATGAAATGGATCGAAATCTTCCAAGTTGTTGCAACTTTATGATGAACACGACCACACCAAAAGATGCACGGCTTCACTTCAAGCTCTCGGCTTTAAACAACAAATGATGTATGACTTGAATTCTTCGATAGAATATTGGCTCCAAGACTCGGCTTAGCTATGATTGGCTAAGTCTCGCTCTGATACCAAATGACGCAGCGGCGGAATACAAAAATTGATGATACGATGAACGTAGCAATCTGAGGATTGATGAATACTGAAATGCCCAAATTCGTTGACCCGAAGATACCGAATTCTAGCTATCCCGAACTCGTTGATCGCGCACGATACCGGGTTCAAAGATCTTCAATTCTTCAAGCGTTGATCAAGCGCACTTGATTCCGCGAATCGGCTTCTGCAATCGTTGAATCGAGTGCACTCGATTAACCGAAAGAGGAGATAGGAGATTACTCTCAACTACCAATTTGAATGAAAGCACAAAGCTAACAAAAGAGAATTTTATTCAAAAATCAACAACCTTTTACAAATGACATAACTCCCTATTTATAGGGTTACAACAAAACAACTCGCATAAGTCGTATACGACTTAACGACTTATCAAAGACATTACAACACTTAGGTCGTTACATGACCTTCAACATTAATTACAACATACTACGACTTAAGAGATTACAATACAAAACAACACAAGTCACATTAAAGAACTAACTACAATGACTTAAAATATTATCTCACGACTTATCATACCTCTCGACTTATCATAACTCGTTCACGCGAGTTAACAGTCCTCACGCCTTAAGGAATGAAAGTTCGCGACTTAAGGAGAGACGCACGCGACTTAAAGTAATTCGCGATTTGGGGATAAGCAGCTTCATTTGCGATTTAGGTAGATCTGCAGGAAAGAATTTTCGACTTAGGGTTAGGTCGGGAAAAAGGATAGGTTGGGAAAGTTATGTCGTGGCTTCGGCTTAGGATGGGAATAGTTCGGGGTAGGATTTTAGGTCGGGCGATTGGAGTTAAATCGCGTTGGAGGTTGAGTCATAGGTCGCGGCGATGATGAGTCGTAGGTGCGGTGATGATGAGTCGTGAAGAGGATGAGTCGTAGGTCGCAGGTTGTGGTGATGATGAGTCGCGAAGTTCTGTAACTCGTGGAGGTGAAGTTAGGTCGCGAATATTGGTAAGTCGCGCACGAGTTAGGAGATGGGTAGGTCGTTGGCGAGTTAGGCGAAAGTCACGGTGATGGTGTTTGCAATTTAAGGTATATCTTCTCGATGCCTCTTTGCCTTGCTGCGCTGCATCAGCAACACACTTCAGATCTGGACAGCGAAGGATCTAACTCGATCTATCACCAATCCGCTTCAAACGATGAAATCTCTCTTCAATGGATGAAGATCTTCAATCTAAGCTCTTGAAACTTCAATTTGATCTTCGATTTGGATGGAAGGAATCACTAGATTAGAGTGGAGAAAAGAAGTGAAGAAGTGTAGAACTCGAGCTCTCAAAATGGCAGCACTTCGTCGCTTCAAAATCCGGATCCCAAAAATGAAGTAGAACCCTCCTATTTATAGGCTGATTTCCCCTTAGGTTGTTCACTCTTAGGTCGTCCATGACTTAACAAACCCTCCGACCTAACTCTGCGCGACCTAACAGAGATGCAGCTTACGACCTAACTCTGCGCGACCTAACAGAGATGCAGCTTACGACCTAACTCTGCGCGACCTAACTATGCACAGCTTACGACCTACGACCTAACAGATAGCATAAGCGCGCGACCTAACAACTTAACACATAAGCGCCTCCACGACCTAACAGATCCAACGACCTACGCGCATCTGCGACCTAACGAAACTCCACGACTTACGACCTAACGCATGCGCTTCTACGACCTACGACTTAACCCAGATCTGCGCATATACGCGGCTTACGACCTAACCCACACATGCTTCTTCGCGACCTAACTAACTTAGCTAGGATACGACTTAACACCTTAGGTCGCTCACGACCTAACTACGCTAACTCGCAAACTCTCTTATACTATTAGTTCTTAGGTCGCTAACCACTAGGTCGCCAACTCTTAGGTCGCCAATCCTATAAGTCGCTCCTATCCTTAAGTCGTCTACGACCTAAACTATAACATGTCCTAACTATCACACGATCTAACTCCTTAGGTCGGTCAAATCCTATAGGTCGCTACAAACTAACATACGACCTAAACCACTACGCGACCTAACTGCTATACGACCTAAGTCCTTACCTTGTCCAGTCTACTAGGTCGCTAACTGCTATAAGTCGCCAACTTCTATAAGTCGCTCCTCCGACCTAATCCTACCCCACGACCTAAGCCACCATACGACTTATCTTCTATACGATCTATCCCCAAAATCCTTAGGTCGCCAACTACCTTAGGTCGCCCTACTTTCTTAGGTCGTCTACTCCGACCTAACTACTACACGACCTAAGACTTAGTCTCAAGACGACTTATCAACAATGCGACTTAATGACAACTGTTTTACGATGTTTCGATCCGTAAAAATACGGGTCGTTACAACAAACACCCAGATCAATCGATATGTACAAGAAATCGAAATCGAGCAAGTCAATGCATACTGGAACCCAACTTGATCAACCAAAAACGCCTCGCTCCGACGATCTCGACCACCAGAGAACTTGCCCATCTACCCAGAGTTGCTCCACGACACGACGCATTGATCCAGCCTCCTCCGATCGGTTCTGGTCCACCCACGGCGAAGCACGAACTCGAGAAACAACGATGGCCAAACATCTCCCAAAAACCCTAGTTCGCCATCGCGCCACCTCCACGGCGTTCGAGAAATCCATCAACCATTTTTCTTGTGATCTCCAACCTTCCCTCTACCTTCAACAACGATCACGCCACCCAGTTCATCGTCGATCGCCGGAAAATACAAAAAAAAAACAATTCCCGTTCAACCATGAATTCCTCATTCGTTTCTAAACAAAAAATCTTGATTTTTCTTTTAAAATTCATGGCTTTTGAAAACGAATTAGGTCATGCAATTAAATCAAGAAATCATGGTGCTTGAATTTGACAAGTTTTTTAAGCTTTCACTGTGTTTTCTTCTTCCCAGTAAATCTATTTATTATTAATACTCAAAAGTATTTTTAAAATTAAAATTTTGTAAGTTTAAACACATTTTGTTTAAACATCATGGCCTAAAAAGGGTTGGGGGATGAGATTTTTATTTTTGATCTTGTTTTTGAAGCCTGTAAACTAGAACATGGATATATGCCTATACACAGACATACACACAGTCATACATATATATATACAGACATATTTACACCTATACAAACATATTTCACAACATACATCCAATATTTATCACATGCAACCCAAGATATATATATATATATACAGATTTAAGAGTTTACTCACCTGTTTTTGGAAACAGAGAATAGTACTTCATCTTTTAATCTGGATCTTTGTTTTGATTTTGATCTGGAACTATTTTTTGACTTGATCTATACTTGATTTAGTTCAGTTGAACTTTGATCTTTTCTTTGATTTACTCTTCAATTTATGTTGAGTTTGATTAAATTTTCTTCTCTGGTTTTGTTTTTAGTTTCCAGGTTTTTGAATATGAAGATAAAAGAAAAAGAGAGATTAGGAATAGAGATATATACACAGCCTTGAAATCCTTTTATTATTTTTAAAAATAAAAATAAATGTGACACTTGTATTTTTTATGGCATGTACAAGCTACACATGTTAATGCATGTATTAATTAGCTTACAAATGTTTTAATGCATTTTAAAATACTTACACTTGTCTATTTTGCATATTATAAATGTTACACATGTATTTATATGTTTTTATATTATTTACTTTTTAGTTTTATATATTTATCTATTATGGTTTTTATATTAATTCATGTTTATATTAATATATGTATTATGTTTTATGTTTATATTAATTTATACTTATTATGTTTATCTCATTAATTTCAAAAGATATATATATATATATATATATATATATATTAGTTTTTTATTTATTCTTGAATTTCAAATCCAAATTCTATTTACAATCTATATATATATATACACATAAACAAATACATCTTTTATTTGTTTTGGAAAAATTCAAATTAATTCAAAAATTAATTACAATTAAATTCTTAAAAATTATATTAATTACTAAATTAAATCTAGCTTAAAAAACG
Organism: Allium fistulosum; assembly: GCA_030737815.1. Lineage (NCBI taxonomy): Eukaryota > Viridiplantae > Streptophyta > Magnoliopsida > Asparagales > Amaryllidaceae > Allium > Allium fistulosum. The sequence continues at coordinate 1,289,121,772 of CM060904.1, forward strand.
GGATCGTTACAGATTCCCCCTTTAAGAAAATTTCGTCCTCGAAATTTGAAAGCAAAAGATAATTCCAAAACTTTATATTCAAACAATCAAACATAAATGGATTGTGACGACCGCCCATGACCCCTGCACCGAACCTAGAGATAGTGCGATGTAAAGTGTGCTAGGCGACCATGGACGATTGCTAGGGTAAATTTAAACAATGAAATCTATCGTATTACTCACATCGCATGGACAAAATACAATAGAATATATATATATATACAGTGAAGCTTCACAGAATAGAATCTCATCAATAAAACTTCATAATAGTTGAATACAAACATCTGAACAGTCAATACATCAAGCCTCACTACATAACACTCAGAGAATATACAAGAAGCGGAACACTCTGTACATATAGTAAGAAGATAATATGCAAGCCTACAGCTCGTCTTTGACATCAGCACCGTGGAAAGCAAGAACAGCACCTGTCACCTGCTACCTAGTCTGCCCGTCCCAAAATGGATGAACATCCCAAGGCAATAAGAGTTAAAACATAAAGCCTTGAGTCAGACAACAGTCTTAGTGAGTGGTAAATTAACTAACAACATACCAAAAGAGCATAAAGGAAAAAGGAATAGGAATCCAACCCTCCCACTCCACCTCTTACTACAGTGATAGCCCCCAGACACACACTAAGCAGAAGCAAACATAGCAAAGCATACAATTTAAAATAAAGCAATTATCACTCGAGTCAAGGGCGATGTTTTCCAAGTACAAACACCCAAGGCCTAAACCAAGATCAAATAAGCACCCAGAAAATACCGCTCTTGAGACCGAATGATGATACAACCAAACATCCATGACTCTGGCTATCACTGTTATCATTGCTTCGATATCATCGTTAATTGAATGACCGGCTCTTTATTTCATCCATCCGTCAAGGGCTAATGGAAACCCCGGTTCTAGACATAACTCCGCACGTCATCGTGACCCGTGCCTAGGACTATCGAATCTGCCCAAAGTACTTGACTACCAATCAGTAGCCTTCAGGGACTATCAAATCTGCCCAACGTACTCTTGCTTTGAGCATGCTAGAACCTTCAACAACGATGAGATCTCAGCCTTCTAGTCATCCTCCTCGACGACTATTTCCATACTAGCTCAAGCGCCTCTCGAGCAAACCATTATCCTCAAACTCGAACCATTTCACCGAGTTGTCAACATGCTTGGAATGATCCCGTCTAGACTAGACCAAGGCTATCTCATATCATGCTTCACCTCATCATCATCATAGCAAAGCTTCATCTCAACATCATCATCAAATCTATCCATATGAGCTTCATCATCCGCTACATATGTCACAAGCAGCTTTTCCAATTCAAGAGCCTTTCCCTTAGCTTTTGAATCATCTTCGATCTAAATCAAATCATCAATCATCTAATTCATAGCAATAAATCCAGTCAAACATTAATCCAAGTAACCAAGCATTCAAATATGATCTAAATAGACAATTATAACAATAATGGCAATTTCGTAATTAAAGAGTCAAAAGTCTAACAAGCATGAAAACATGAGCAATATCTCTATAATCTTGATGAATGAACTTGCATAGGTTAACATGTAGTAAAATGGATGCCAAATCATTATGAACAATGGATCTATATGGATCTATACTTAGGATTAGGAAAATGCATGGAAATCACTACTTTAGCACAAAATCAAGCCAACGATCCGATATACTCCTTTGGATCCGTGTGAGAGATAATCACCACTCACCAAATCACCTAAACACCTTAAAAGAAACCCACTTCAGATCTGGACAGCGAAGGATCTTACTCGATCTATCACCAATCCGCTTCAAACGATGAAATCTCTCTTCAATGGATGAAGATCTTCAATCTAAGCTCTTGGATCTTCGATTTGATCTTCTATTTGGATGGAAGGAATCACAAGATTAGAGTAGAGAAAAGAAGTGAAGAAGTGTAGAAGTCAAACTCTCAAAATGGCAGCACTTCGTCGCTTCGAAATCCGGATTCCAAAAATGAAGAAAAACCCTCCTATTTATAGGCTGAAATCCCCCTTAGGTCGTCAGCTCGTAATTAGGTCGTTCATGACCTAAGAACCCACGACCTAAAAACCCACGACCTAACAATCCCAACCTACGACCTAACACATGCGCATCCACGCGACCTAACGCATAAGCGCTTCTTCGACCTAACACATGCGCATCCACGATCTAACTGCTAAGCCCTTACGCGACCTAACACTCACGCGACCTAACACACACGCGACCTAACTGACTAATGGCCTAGCGACCTAACTATACTTAGCAATCTACCTTAGGTCGCTTACGACCTATGTTCAACACAAGGTCTCACGACCTAACTACACACAGGTCATACGACCTAACTACCCCTTCCTTAGGTCGTTGCCGACCTATCCTTCTTAGGTCGCTAACTTACCCTGTTTCCTATACCGCTAACTCTTAGGTCGCATGTTCCTTAGGTCGCCAAATTCTATAGGTCGCATGTTCCTTAGGTCGCCAAATTCTATAGGTCGCTAACTCCTATAGGTCGCTAACTCTTATAGGTCGCTAAACTTCCTTAGGTCGCCTAATTTTATAGGTCGCTAACTCCTATAGGTCGCTAACTCTTATAGGTCGCTAAACTTCCTTAGGTCGCCTAATTCTATAGGTCGCTAAACTTCCTTAGGTCGCCTAATTCTATAGGTCGCTCTTATCCTTTAGGCCGTTCACTCGACCTAACCTACCCCACGACCTAAGCCACAACATGACTTAACTATTACACGACCTAACTTCTTAGGTCGCTCCACTTCACTAAGTAGCCTACCTCATAACTCGCCAACTTCCTTAGGTTGCTCCAAACCCTCATACGACCTAAGTCTTAAACTCTGGACGACTTATCAACAATGCGACCAAATGTCACTGTTTTACGATGTTTCGATCCGTAAAAATACGGGTCGTTACATTCTCTCCCCCTTTGGAATTTCGCCCCCGAATTTCCAAACAAATAGAGCAATCAAAGACTATTCTACATGCCTACCATCCATAGCAATCAACAAACCATGAATCCAATTCTAGCTTAGCATGCAAAATTCTAAAACTAGAACAAGTTACAATGTCGTTAGATGACACGACACCTTAGTGCCATACCTTGAAGAGTTCAGGATGAGCTGCTTTCATCCTCTCTTCTACCTCCCATGTACAGTCGTTATCATCATCACTGCATTGTATCTTGAGCAACTTAACTATCTTCCTCCTAAGCTGTTTCGTGTCGGTTTCCACAACACGAAGCGGCTTACGAGGTCTCCTATTGACTGGATCAACTTCGAAATCTTCACAGCTATCAGCAGAAATCACTGTATTCGAGTCGTGCACATACTTCCGTAGATATGATACATGAAAAACATTGTGCACACCCGACATCTTTTCTGGTAACTATTGTTATACGAAAATTCCACCAAATGAAGGTGATCTTCCCATGATCCTCCGAAATCCAAAACACAAGCTCTGAGGAGATCTTCCAAAACTCGGTTGACTCTCTCGGTCTGACCATCTATTTGAGGGTGATAAGCTGTACTCAAAAACAACTCGGTTCCCAAAACTTCCTGGAAGCTCTTCCAAAATCCACTAGTGAACAATGGGTCTTGATCGCTCACTATACTCTTCAGAATACCATGGAATCGAACTATCCACTTAACATACAACTCTGCCAACTTTGATGCAGTCCTAGTCGATCGAACAGGAATGAATCTTGCACTCTTAGTCAAACGATCTACGATGACCCAAATTCCTTCATTTCCCGTTCTTGTTCTAGGTAACCCATCAATAAAATCCATCGATATTTGCTCCCACTTCCATGTAGGAACTTCCAATGGCTGAAGCAATCCACTTGGCTTCTTCTGCTCGGCTTTTACCAACTGGCAGTTCATACACTTGGAAATAAAATTTCCAACATCCTTCTTTATACCTTCCCAGTAATAGGTTCTCTTCATATCCCGATACATCTTATTTCCACCTGGATGAATTGTCAACTTCGAGTTATGACTTTCCTTCAGAAATTCACTCCTCAATTCATCGATATCGGGAACAACTAGTCTTCCTTGCTTCCGAAGCCAACCCTCTCGATCGACCTCGAATCCTTTATCCTTTTCTGGGTCCAATCCAGATTCCAAATCACGGATAATCCTGACAAGCTTATCGTCTCGCTTTTGGCTCTCGCCAATCCTTTCCACAAGAGTCGGTCTTATCGATAAGTTTGCCAACATTTCAGGTTCCAATTCACATCTAGGCCTGAAATCAAATCTAGCTAAATACTCGAGATTCTTCCATTATGAAAACATGGCTCCCAATCCTGCATGTCTTCAACTTAACGCATCTGCCACTGCGTTACCCTTTCCCGGAGTATAAGCTATACCAAAATCATATGATGCCAAAAACTCTGGCCATCGTTGCTGCCAAAGATTCAAATCCTTGTGGGAGAAAAGATACTTCAACGACTTATGATCTGTAAACAACTCAAATCGAACTCCCAATAGATAATGTCTCCACATCTTCAGAGCAAAAACAATCGCCGCTAACTCCAAATCATGAGTCGGATAATTCCTTTCATGCGGCTTCAGTTGTCGACTTGCATACGCAACAACTTTATCCCTCTGCATCAGCACTGCTCCAAGTCCAGTACCACACGCATCGGTGTAAACCACCATCTCATCATTCCCACTAGGAATAGTCAAAACAGGAGCGCTTGACAGTCGCTCTTTCAGGATTCCGAAAGCTTGCTCACACTTAGAATCCCATCTGAATACTAGATTCTTTTTCGTCAATCCTGTTAACGGTGCAGCTACCTTGGAGAAGTCTTTGATAAACCATCGATAATATCCTGCTAATCCAAGAAAACTTCTCACATCAGATGCATTCTTAGGTCTACCCCAATCCTGGATTGCTGCCACCTTAGCGGGATCAACCGCTATTCCATTTCCACAAATAATATGGCCTAAGAACCTCACTTCGCTCTTCCAGAAGTGACACTTCGAAAACTTAGCCTTCAGCTGATGTTTCCGTAAGATTTCCAAAACAATACGGAAGTGCGTCTTGTGCTCTTCTTCAGTTCTGGAATAAATCAGAATATCATCCACGAACACTAGCACGAACTTTCTCAACTGATCTCTGAACACTCTATTCATAAGATCTGCAAAATATGCTGGCGCATTAGTCAATCCAAATGGCATTACCAGCCACTCAAAGAAACCGGATGGTGTCCTAAAAGCAGTCTTCGGCACACTATCCTTAGCCACTCTTAATTGGTGAAATCCCGTTGCCAAATCCATCTAAGAAAACACCTTAGTTTCTTGAAGCTGATCGAACAAGTCATCTATTCTCGGCAATGGATACTTGTTCTTCTTAGTCACTTTATTCAGCTCACGATAATCCACACACAACCTTAACGATCCATCTGCTTTGGTTACAAACACAACTGGTGCACCCCATTCGGACACACTATGCCGAATGAATCCTTTCTGTAAAAGATCATCAACCCGCACCCTCAACTCTTGCTGCTCCCTAGGCGCCATCCGCCTAAGAGGCATCACAACAGGTCTGGCTCCTTCAACTAGATCTATACGAAACTCGATCTCTCTATGCGGCGGTAACCCTTTGACCTCGTCAAAGACATCCTCAAATCCATTAGCGATTGGCACAGATGATAGTACATCCCGTGGAACAACCAGCGAATACATGAAGCTCATGAAGACGCCTTCTTCATGCTTACATCGTATCACAATCTTTCGCCACTCCACATTCTCGACTGTCACCTCCAACCTATCACAATCAACCTTTTTTGCCGCATACTTCCTAAGCCAGTCCATACCCAAAATAATTCCGAACCCCGCAAAGTTCAGAACAAAACAATCACAAACAAAAGAGCAATCATGACTCGATACAATCAGACCACGGCATAATATACACAAACAAGACGAACCCCCAACTGGATTAGTCACAACTAATGGCCTATCAACAATATCCGGTTCTAAACCCAACCGGCCTACAAGTTCATTACAAACAAAAGAATGTGACACCCCAGTATCAAATAACACTCTAACTGGAACACCACAAATGGAGAGAGTACCCAGAACCACCACACTCTTTCCCTTCTCTTCAGCAGTAGGAGCTTTCGAAGATGATGGAACAGCCCCCAAAGCATAAGCTTGCACAATTTGCTTGTCCTTCCGCGGTTTTGGACAATTCCTCTTAAAATGCCCCAGGTTGTCACAGTTGTGGCACTTCACCGGCACCTTCGGATTCTTGCAATCCCTGGAGAAATGGCCCTTCTGTTGACAATTGAAGCAAGTCACTTCGCCCTTCGGCTTCTTCTGGCCATCCTTACCCTTTTGTTGCTGCTGCTTCCTCTTCTTGTTTCCACCCTGCTGTGGTCTAGACTCCTCCTTGGTCACAGGAACAACAGATCCCACTTTAGGAAACAGATTCTCATGCCTGAGAGCTTTCTCCACAAGCTTCTCAAATGAATCGTCCAAATGATCCACCAACTGTCTCCCAAGATAACTGTCCAAGCCTGTCACAAACTTCTAGTTCTTCTGGTACGAAGATTCTATATATGACCGAGCATACTTGGACAAAGCTTCAAACTCAGAAACATAATCAAGAACTGGTCTTCCACCTTGCTTGAGCTCCACAAACTTCTTGAACAGAACAGACTTCTGAGCCGTAGAAATGAACTTAGCTTCAAATCTGACTTGGAATTGCTCCCAAGTAATCTCTTCCTCCGGAGTATCAATGATGATAGAGTTCCACCAATCAGAAGCTCTCCCTTGAAGCTGTCTTGATGCTAACTTCCTCTTAGTTGCATCTTCGATTCCCAAATCACCAAAGATCCTTCTACAAGCATCTATCCACCTCTGGACTTCAATGGTTGATTCAGTTCCCAAGAAAACCTTTCCTCCAAGAGCAGAATAATCCTTACACAACTTAGCAAAATCCACCGGCTTTGGATTTTGAACTTGAACTCCAACATCCACTGATGGCCCCGGAGCTGGCATCCTTCTCATGATCGAAGTCATCATAGCTTCGAACATAGCAGCATAATCAGCAGCCCCTTCAGTAGCACGGCCTTCCCTAGCAGCTGGTCTCCCTCTTCGACTCATCCTTAATATCTATAAAAAGGAATGATTAGCACACCTTGAGAAACAACTACATAAAGGACTCAAACTCTACTAAGCTACTATATTATATATAGTAATCAACCATCAAACTACAATTACGTCTCTCATACGTAGTTACGTCAGCGAGCGTTGGGTAAAATCGATTAACCAAAGCTCTGATACCAAATGTGACGACCGCCCATGACCCCTGCACCGAACCTAGAGATAGTGCGCTGTAAAGTGTGCCAGGCGACCATGGACGATTGCCAGGGTAAATTTAAACAACAGAATCTATCGTATTACTCACAACGCATGGACAAAATACAATAGAATATATATATAGTGAAGCTTCACAAAATAGAATCTCATCAATAAAACTTCATAATAGTTGAATACAAACATCTGAACAGTCAATACATCAAGCCTCACTACATAACACTCAGAGAATATACAAGCAGCGGAACACCCTGTACATATAGTAAGAAGATAATATGCAAGCCTCCAGCTCGTCTTTGACATCAGCACCGTGGAAAGCAAGAACAACACCTGTCACCTGCTACCTAGTATGCCCGTCCCAAAATGGATGAACAGCCCAAGGAAATAAGAGTTAAAACATAAAGCCTTGAGTCAGACAACAATCTTAGTGAGTGGTAAATTAACTAACAACATACCAAAAGAGCATAAAGGAAAAAGGGAATAGGAATCCAACCCTCCCACTCCACCTCTTTCTATAGTGATAGCCCCCAGACACACACTAAGCAGAAGCAAACATAGCAAAGCATACAATTTAAAATAAAGCAATTATCACTCGAGTCAAGGGAGATGTTTTCCTAGTACAAACCCCCAAGGCCTAAACCAAGATCAGATAAGCACCCAGAAAATACCGCTCTTGAGACCGAATGATGATACAACCAAACATCCATGACTCTGGCTATCACTGTTATCATTGCTTCGATATCATCGTTAATTTAATGACCGGCTCTTTATTTCATCCGTCCGTCAAGGGCTAATGGAAACCCGGGTTCTAGACATAACTCCACACGTCATCGTGACCCATGCCTAGGACTATCGAATCTGCCCAGAGTACTTGACTACCAATCAGTAGCCTTCAGGGACTATCGAATCTGCCCAACGTACTCTTGCTTTGAGCATGCTAGAACCTTCAACAACGATGAGATCTCAGCCTTCTAGTCATCCTCCTTGACGACTATTTCCATACTAGCTCAAGCGCCTCTCGAGCAAACCATTATCCTCAAACTCGAACCATTTCACCGAGTTGTCAACATGCTTGGAATGATCCCGTCTAGACTAGACCAAGGCTATCTCATATCATGCTTCACCTCATCATCATCATAGCAAAGCTTCATCTCAAAATCATCATCAAATCTATCCATATGAGCTTCATCATCCGCTACATATGCCACAAGCAGCTTTTCCAATTCAAGAGCCTTTCCCTTAGCTTTTGAATCATCTTCGATCTAAATCAAATCATCAATCATCTAATTCATAGCAATCAATCAAGTCAAACATTAATCCAAGTAACCAAGCATTCAAATATGATCTAAATAGACAATTATAACAATAATGGCAATTTCGTAATTAAAGAGTCAAAAGTCTAACAAGCATGAAAACATGAGCAATATCTCTATAATCTTGATGAATGAACTTGCATAGGTTAACATGTAGTAAAATGGATGCCAAATCATTATGAACAATGGATCTTTATGGATCTATACTTAGGATTAGGAAAATGCATGGAAATCACTACTTTAGCACAAAATCAAGCCAACGATCCGATATACTCCTTTGGATCCGTGTGAGAGATAATCACCACTCACCAAATCACCTAAACACCTTAAAAGAAACCCACTTCAGATCTGGACAGCGAAGGATCTAACTCGATCTATCACCAATCCGCTTCAAACGATGAAATCTCTCTTCAATGGATGAAGATCTTCAATCTAAGCTCTTGGATCTTCGATTTGATCTTCTATTTGGATGGATGGAATCACAAGATTAGAGTAGAGAAAAGAAGTGAAGAAGTGTAGAAGTCGAACTCTCAAAATGGCAGCACTTCGTCGCTTCGAAATCCGGATTCCAAAAATGAAGAAAAACCCTCCTATTTATAGGCTGAAATCCCCCTTAGGTCGTCTGCTCGTAATTAGGTCGTTCACGACCTAAGAACCCACGACCTAAAAACCCACGACCTAACAATCCCAAACTACGACCTAACACATGCGCATCCACGCGACCTAACGCATAAGCGCTTCTTCGACCTAACACATGCGCATCCGCGACCTAACTGCTAAGCCCTTACGCGACCTAACACTCACGCGACCTAACACACACGCGACCTAACTGACTAATGGCCTAGCGACCTAACTATACTTAGCAATCTACCTTAGGTCGCTTACGACCTAACTTCAACACAAGGTCTCACGACCTAACTACACACAGGTCATACGACCTAACTACCCCTTCCTTAGGTCGTTGCAGACCTATCTTTCTTAGGTCTCTAACTTACCCTGTTTCCTATACCGCTAACTCTTAGGTCGCATGTTCCTTAGGTCGCCAAATTCTATAGGTCGCATGTTCCTTAGGTCGCCAAATTCTATAGGTCGCTAACTCCTATAGGTCGCTAACTCTTATAGGTCGCTAAACTTCCTTAGGTCGCCTAATTCTATAGGTCGCTAACTCCTATAGGTCGCTAACTCTTATAGGTCGCTAAACTTCCTTAGGTCGCCTAATTCTATAGGTCGCTAAACTTCCTTAGGTCGCCTAATTCTATAGGTCGCTCCTATCCCTTAGGTCGTTCACTCGACCTAACTTACCCCACGACCTAAGCCACAACACGACTTAACTATTACACGACCTAACTTCTTAGGTCGCTCCACTTCACTAAGTCGCCTACCTCATAACTCGCCAACTTCCTTAGGTCGCTCCAAACCCTCATACGACCTAAGTCTTAAACTCTGGACGACTTATCAACAATGCGACCAAATGTCAACTGTTTTACAATGTTTCGATCCGTAAAAATACGGGTCGTTACATGGATAATTATGGTTGATTTATTTAATTTCATTTATTAATATCAAATGGTTTGTAATTAATTAATGTTAATTAAGCAGGATATAAAAGTAATTGAAGTAATTAATTTAATTTATTTGGAGATTAGATTAAATTAATTAGGAATTGTTTGACTATTAATCTTGCTTATGAATGATAAACCTGAATTGAATGCCTTGGTTTGTTTGAATATCTCTGATACCAAATGTGACGATCTAGGCCTTTCGATGCTCAAAAATCGACATCCAATACATCATACATTATATAACTTGTATAACCTTTTTTTAATTACATTAACAAATTATCCTTTAATTACTACATTGAGTAATTATCCTTAATTACTTACATTCAGTAATTATACTTTACTAATTAAGTAATTATACTTAATTAATTTCAATGAGTGATTATCATGTAATTAATCATATTAAAAAATTAATCACAATAATTAATTAATTTCCAGCAATCCAATTCTTATATTTCTGGTATCTTAAAATGCCAGAATATATTCGCCCAAACCATAGCCTTTAATAATTTCAATTATCAATAAAATCAATCACAATTCATCAACAAATCATATCACAACAGATTAAATAAATTCAAACAATTTGAGGAATCTAGTTGGATCCCTCCAACCTGTTTCCCTACATCCACAGATGTTAGCACAATATAAAATACCAATTCCACTTCGAGGTGGAATATCGCGGTATATGTGATCATATCATATCATCCGCTATTATGCGGCACATAGGGTCTCATCTTCTTTTCAAAACATAGTTTCAAACATTTAATTAGACTGGAGGATGGCATACTCGTGACAGTTAATTACCTAGTTACAGAGGTAACCTGGCCTTGTGTTGGCAGAGATCCGGTTAGGTTCTCGGGGCGTCCCTCCAGAGGCGTACCCATTCGGAAAGGAAGTTCCTTAGCCTTGACCATTTGTTGGAAATCCAATCAATCAAATACGAGCCCTTTACGATTTCAGTTGTATAACCTGCCATTCTTAAATGGTAGCTATAGTAGGCATAATATAATGGTACCTATGCTGGCTAAGATTAATATTATACTTTCGAAATGTTTTCCACACTATGCACTAATAATAATATCAAAAGGATTTTCGCGTATCAAGCATGTTTGACTACTATAAGGAGAAATCTCCCCCAAGTGTGCGATTGCATTGTGTGTGTGCCGAGAGGCCTTATGGTAGTTTCATTTTCCAAAAGCATAAACGGATTTCTTTTTGTACAAATAATTGTTTTTAGTTCTCACACCAGTCCCACGACTGACCTGGAGTTTATTGTTCCCTTTTCTGAACTCTAGGTGCCCATAATTTTCCACACGGGCAGCCTAAAGTCAGGTTATCAGTAGATTCTGGATGGATTGTTGTGGAGATCATTTGACGAGCTAGATTGCGAGACGTATTTCCGTATTTGATTATTATTCCGCTGTGTATTCAGTTATGGGGACAAGTTATAATACTGTCCGATTTATTGTGAAACTGTTGTACTCTGATGATGTAATGTATAAACAGATATAGTTCTTTTGTTTTAAAGATTAGTCATTTATCTATTATATATTGTTCCGCTGCGATTGTGAGATTCTGATATTGTTTCTATTTCTTCTTCTACCTCTTTCTTCTTTAACCCTAATGGTTCGGTTTTCCAGCATTCGATTGTTCGGCATTTAATACAGTGGACGTATTGATGGCGATTTTCGGGCGTCGAAAAATTGGGTCGTTACAAAGTGGACGGAAATACGTCTCACAATCCAGCTCGTCTCCTGAGCTCCATAGCAACCTATCCAGAATCTACTGATAACCTGATTCTAGGCTGCCCGTGTGGAAAATTATGGGCACAAGTTTATATAACGGTCCAGTTATGTGCTATGAAACTGTTGTACTCTAATGATGTAATGTATAAACAGATATAGTTTTTTTGTTTTTAAAGATTAGTCATTTATCTATTATATATTGGTCCGTTACGATTGTGAGATTCTGATATTGTTTTTATTTCTTTTTTCTACCTCTTTCTTCTTTAACCCTGACGGTTCGGTTTTCCGGCATTCGACTGTTCGGCATTAGATACAGTGGACGTATTGATGTCGATTTTCGGGCATTGGAAAATTGGGTCGTTACAGAGTGGTATGCATGCAGTAATTACTTGAAGTAAGTGATTAAGACAAGAGTAATTAAACTTTAATTAATAAAATTTCTTAAGTGATTATGTATAAATTAATTTCATACATATCATCTAAATAAGATCTAAATGATGATTAAGTAATTAATTAAAATAAATGGTTTATCTTAAATTAATTAAGGTCTTGGTTTAGTAATGGATAATTAATTAATGTGATTAATTAAAGGATTAATTAATGTAGTTAATTAAGGATAATTAATTAGTAATTAAAGAATAATTAATCAACGTAATTAATTAAGATAATCAATAATTATAGTATAATTAATTAATGTAAGTAATTAAGGATGATTAATTAATTAAAATAATAACAGATGGTTTGTAATTAATTAATGTTAATTAAGCTGGGTTAGGTAATTAATTCATAAGTAATTTTTTTAAACCTTTATATAAGAAAATAACAAGTACGCTCTCATATATATTACACTCAACTCATTCTTGGGTACTACTGACCCTATCCTAATGAGTAAACCCACCAGAGTTCTCGCCACCTCATCCATAGCCTCGCCGAAGATCAAGCATACATTCCAGTTTGTTCGCGTGTGGGCCCATAACCCACAGGTCCGAGGATCGAAACCTGGCTCTGATACCAAATGTAACGATCTGAAATTTTTGACCCCGGAAATTCGACACTAATACCTTCACTGTAGGAGTGCCGAGCAATCGAACGTCGGAAATTCCATATTGTTAGAGTTAAGAAGAAAAGAGGTAGAAAAAGAAACAAAAAACAAGACACAGAATCTCACAATCGCAGCGGGTCAAAATATAATATACAAATAGCAGCATTTACACAAAGAAGCTATAAATGCCAATTTACATATAATATATCAAAGTACAATCAAACTGAACAGACATAATAATTTGTCCCAGACTACTATCAATACAATCTCAAATACTCAGCGGAATATACTCCATACGTCCCTACCATCCAGGTCGCCACCTGAGCACCAGAACGTCCTAACCTGAAAATCTATAATACTCGGTCTGACCCGAGCATTACAATAAAGTAACACCCGGGTCAGGCTGGAAACCAGTGTGAGTAAACCCATATAATTTGAAATATTAAGTTCTAAAACTTATTTGGAAACCAGGTTAACTCGTACCTCACTATGTGTTCTTAACATGTTTTAAAACCAACACTTATTTTACAAACAATATCGAAGTATCGTTACTCAGTTTAGATGGTCCGGTTTACTTAATTTATTCAATTCCAGCCTATTAGATTCTATAATCAAATTTATAAAGGATTATAGGTTACTAATCGAAGTGGTTTCAGATATTGCTGATATCTGACCCCGGTCTCTTCGAATCCTATACCATCTTTAATCCAAGTTGTTTAAGTGAATATAATTAAATTTTAAATACAGGGTGTCACATTCACACAGCAATTTATCATCGATAGATAACCCACATTATCACAGTTCAATCCAAACATATCATATCACAGTATATCACGAATTATCAGACTAGATATTAATCCAATCATTCAATACAATTCAATCATCCATAAGCAAGATTAATTTGTCCATTTCTAATTAATTTAATTTAATTACAAAATAAATTAATTACTTTTAAATCCTGCTCAATTAATAAATCAAACCATTTAATTAATCAATGAAATTGACTAATTATATTTAATCATTTAATCATTCACATTAATTAATTGACCTTTAATTACTTACATTAATTAATTATCCTTTAATTAATCACTCTAATTAATGATCCTTTAATTAATTAATTAATTATCCTTTAATTACTTAAGTTAATTATCCTATAATTAATTTCATTCAGCAATTATCCTTTATTTACTAATTAATGATCCTTTAATTAATCAAGACCTTAATTAATTAAAGATAAACCCTTTATCTTAATTAATTACTTAATTTCATTATTTAAATCTTATTTAATTAAAAGCTTGAAATTAACATACAAAATCATTTGAGATCTTTTTGATTAATTAAAATTTAATATGCTTACCTTAATCACTTACTTATTCACATCATTAAATTTCATTTGAAAAATATTTAGAAATTAATTACATAATTAACCTAATATATAATTACTTTTAACAAAACAATTTTAAACATTTAACTTTAACATTTTAATCTTTGAAAACTTGTTTAAAACTTGTTTTAAATAAATTTATTTTGGAAACTAAATTCACATTTATATTACTTTAAAAACCTGGTTATTATTTTATAAAACATGTACATTCTTTTGCTTTTTATAAAACTTGTTAACACCAAAGCAAACCCGAGCCAAATAATCAAAACCCCGAGCATCTCACCCTCTTCTTTCCTCGAGACAACACACGAAAAACTTCGAGTCAAACCAGAGAAACCCTCATCTTCCCTGATCACCATAACCACCCAGACACAAACGTGCACGCGTGCACGTGCACGTCCAAACGACGACCCTCCGACCAATCTCGCCGCCTTCAACACGTCGCCGACTACCCATACGAATGTCCCGACCACCCAGAAAAAATCATTAACGTCGAAAATCAAAATTGAACAATTCGATCACCTCCAGGAAGCCAAACACCGATCGAAAAACCACCTCGCGCCGACGATCTCGATCGCCAGAATACTCGCCGTCACACCTGAAGTTGTGCCACTATCTCACGCTTCGACCCCACCACCTACGATCACCTCTGGTTCACTCATGACATCGCATGAGCTCGAGAACTATGACGACCCAAAACTGCACGTTAAACCCTACTTCGTCGTCGATATGCCACCACAGCCACCTATAAATCCTCCAAGCATTTTTCCCTCGATCCCCAATACTCCAGCCTCCTTTAGCATCAAACTCGACGAACAATTCGTCGCTGATCGTCGGAAATCGACGAAAAAGAAAAAACCGATCTACTCAGAAATTCTCAACATATACAAACTTAAAAATTATGAAATCAATATCAAAAATCATCATTTGCTAGCACGAATCTAATTATGAAACCAAATCATGAAATTAAGATCATCGACTTTTCTAATTTAAACAGATTTTACTGTAATTTCCTATTTTTAGAATATTTATTAAATATTTTCACTTGAAATTATTTTTAAAGAAGATGTTACATTCATATACACATTTCATCTTCAGAGATCTTAGCCTACATTGATTATATGAGGAGCAATTGAATTTATTTAGTGGATTAGAGACTGTAATATAACAGAGACATATAAATATACATACACACATACATGCACACCAATATACAGAGTAATTCAAACTATATTTAAGTTTAAAACATCCATGCAAACCATATATACATCAGCACTACACAGATCTATCACATGCATCAAGAAATAAAAGATTTTTAGCTTTGAAAAGTTTTGTTTACTCACCTGAAAATAAAAAATAGAGAGAACGTACTTTTATTTTCTTGATCTGGAACTGTTTGATCTATATTTTATTGTTGATCTGCACTGTTTGTTGATTTGAAACTGATCTTGAATTTGCTTGCTTACTTGAAAAACTTGAATCTATATCTTCTTTAGATCAGATTGAAACTTGGAAAAACTATTGATGTCTGTTTTGATTTTTCTTTTGGTTTTAGTTTCAAAAATGAAAGAAGATGAGAGAAAAGTGTAAAAACTTTTGAACTGAAAAAAAAACAGGTTTCTCTCAAAACACCTTATTATATATAATTAAATTTTAAAGAAAAATATTGCCACTTGTTATTGCATGGCATATATAAGTTACAAATGTCTAATGCATGAATTTATTATTTTACAAATGTCAAAATCTATATTTAAATACTTTCTTATGTTTTTTATTAATTTTTATATACCAAATGTGACGACCCGAGCTCGACGCTCAAAAATCGGCATCCAATACATCACCCGTATTCAAATGACGGAGATTCAAACGTCGAAGTCTGTATCGTTGGAGCTTATAACACATTAGGTAATAACAACACATCGGAAACAGAATAACTTTTATGGATACACCAAATGGATACAACATTCTACAACAACTGCCCAACAACAATATCAGAGATCAATATACAACACCACAGCGCAAAGATAACATGATAGCGGAAAGATAACACCAGTAGAGTTTTCCAAAAGAGAATCCAACAGACTACATCTTCATTGCCAAAGTTCCAAAGACCAATCCAAAAATCTCAAACCTCTATCATGATGTGATGAAGCAAATGCGATTCCATCCCAAAGACTTCTAGATACACATCTACTATCTGAACTAGCTTCAGAACCTACTGATAACCTGACTCTAGGCTGCCCGTGTGGAAAAATATGGGCACCCAGAGTTTAGAAAAGGGAACAATAAACTCTAGGTCAGTCATGGGACTGGTGTGAGCAAACAGAAAACATTTGTTTGAACAAAAAGAAATAAAAAGAAATCCATTATTATTTTTGGAAAATGAAACTACCATAAGGTCTCCCGCCACACACACAATGCAATCGCACACTTGGGGGAGGTTTCTCCTTATAGCAGTCAAACATGCTTGATACGCGAAAATCCTTTTGATATTATTATTAGTGCATAGTGTGAAAACATTTCGAAAGTATAATATTAATCTTAGCCAACATACGTACCATTATAGTATGCCTACTATAGCTACCATTTAAAAATGGCAGGTTATACAACTGAAATCGTACAGGGCTCGTATTGAGTGATTGGATTTCCAACAAATGGCCAAGGCTAAGGAACTTCCTTTATCCAAATGGGTATGCCTCTAGAGGGACGTCCCGAGAACCTAACCGGATCTCTGCCAACACACGGCCGGGTTACCTCTGTAACTAGGTAACTAACTGTCACGAGTATGCCATCCCCCGGTCGTAACTGACCTTTACCGAGGCGCCTCAACAACCAACAACCACATAAGTAAATTATCTGGGCTCCATACCAGAATACCACTTTTTATCTAGAAGGAAATGCACATACCCTAAGGGGCGCGACCCCCATAACCTTGGTGCATCCTTCCTGTTTCGACCATTTCCGAGGTGTGAGGTTCGATGAAGTCTCATCCCACAAAGCTACGCTTTTCACAAAAGCCATGCTTCGATCAACCAATGATCAGCACTTAGCATGCCACATTACCAAATTGGGAATATATCACTAGTAAATATCAACTACATAACTTCTGAGCTCGTACGTCTCAGAGAAGGGTGTTAAGCTAAGAGAATAAATTCTCCATCACTAAACAAAAATGTATTTGATAGAAACCAGCTTTATATCTCAAAGTGTAACGTCAGACATACGTCCATACAAGTCCATCCTGGGTCTAAATGGAACCGAAGGCACTTCAAAGAAGTCCTTGCAAATCCGGATATCCCCTAATCACGTCCGGACTCCCCATCACTTTGGGTAATCTCTATACCGCGGCCACTCGGTGCAGAGACAATCGACAAGAAATCCTTTCGCTTTCGAAAATACCCGGTCTTCAACCACCGTCTTCAAATGCAATCCATTTCCATCGTATCATTATTCGGAATGGGTTTTATGACATAATGTCCTCTCCCGGCTAATCCGAATAATGAGCGCTTATTTTTAAAACATATGGATACATTCAGATCTTAGTTAAGTCACAACATATTTCCCAAAACCTTTCCTTTTGAATGGTTTAAACAAATTTCCATTTTTAATCTTTTAAACAAAAGATCCATCTTTAAGATCCTCTTCAGTTTGAAACTAGGTTTACCAAATCTTTAACAAAGATTCATTCATAACTTTCAAAACTATTTCCATTTCAAAATTTGATTTATCCATAAATATGTGATATACATTTTTATATAGATAGAGTTTGGGAAAAAGGGAAATTTTATATAGATAGAATTTTAATTAAAAATAGTTTAAAATGGAAGTATTTAGTTAATATTTTGAAAATAAGATTTTACAGTAAAATCTTCTTAAAACAGCAAAATCGAAGTTCATAATTTTTGATTTAATTATATAATCTGATTCGAACATGCAAATGATGATTTTAGATGTAGATTTCATGATTTTTAAGTAAGTAAATGATGTGAAATCTTGAGTTGAACAGAAATTGAATTTTGCTCGATTTTCCGGCGATCGGCGATGGAGGAGCGTTGTGCTCGGGTCTGAAGGTAGTGTGAGGATCGAGGATTATGGAAAAAATGGTTAGAGCAGTTCTCGACCACCGTGGTGGTCTGGCGTTGATGAATTTGGGTATGACGACCTGTTTTGGTCAATGTTGTATTCGAGGACGTAGAGTCGACATAGGTGCATCGGAATCGTTCGGTGGTGGTGGGATCGAAGCTTGAGACTGTGGCGCAGCTTCGGGTGTAATGGCGAGGTCCCTGGTGGTCGTAAGCGGCGGCACGAGGAGTTTTTTTTGGCGATCTGTTTTGGGTTCCAGGTGATCGAATAACTCGATTTCGATTTCAGGCGAGTTCGACGGAACTGGGTGGTCGTAGCATTTGTGTGGGTCATCGTCGATGTGTTGGAGACGGCATGGTCGGTCAGAAATGGTTGGTTCGTCGGTGCACGTGCACGCGTGCACGATAGTATCTGGGCGTTGTTATTGCATCGGGGAAGAAAGGAGGATGCTCGGGTCAGGCTCGAAGTAAAATATGGTTTGGCTCGGGAAATCTGGAAGATGGCTTGGGTTTTCTTATCTTGATGATATAACAAGTTTTCAAGCAAGTTTTAAATCAAGTTTTCTTAATTAATTCTTTTAAATAATAATTGTTTTATTTTAAATTTGAGATTAGTTAAAATGTTTTAAAATAAATTATTAAACAAGATTTCAAGCGAGTTTCAAACTTTAAATTTTTAAGTTAAATGTTTTTAAAAATAAATTGTTTTGGTTTATGTAATTATATATTAGGTTAATTATGTAATTAATTCCTAAATGATTTTTAAATGAGATTTAGTAATGAAATTAATATAAGTAATTAGAGGATAGTTAATTACTTAAAGTCATTAATTAAGGTGATTAATTAATAAATAATTACTTAATGTGATTAATTAAAAGATAATTAATTTAATTAATTAAAAGGATAATCAGTTCATGAAATTTATTAAGTATAATTACTTAATGTAATTAATAAAGTATAATTACTTAGTGTAAGTAATTAATGGATAATTACTGAAGGTAATTAATTAAAAGGATAATTACTTAAAGAATAATTACTTAATGTAATTAATTAAAGAAGAATTGATTAATGAAAGTAATTAAAGGGTTAATTTGTTAATGAAATAGATTAAGGGTTAATTAATTAGTAATTAAAGATTAACTACTTAATGATTGAAGGTTAATTATTTAATAATTAAAGGATGATTAATTAATTAAAGGTTAATTAATTAATGATTAAAGGTGAATTAATTAATAATCAAAGGTAAATTAATTAATAATTAAAGGTTAATTAATTTATGATTTAAGGATAATTAATCAATGTGATTAATTAAAGGTTAATTAATTAATGTAATTAATGTGATTAATTTATTGAGGATAATTAATTAAGATGGGTAATTAAGGATGATTAATTAATTAAAATAATTAAAAATGGTTTGTAATTAATTAATGTTAATTAATCAGGGTTAGGTGATTAATTCATAATTAATTTATTTTGAATTAATTAAATTTATTATAATCATGTGATAAATAAATCTTGCTTATGGTTGATTGGATTATATTGAATGCTTGAATTGTTTGAATATCTCTGATATGTAATTTGTGATGTTCTGTGATATGAATTGCTTTGGATTGAGCTGTGATAAATGTAATTTATTTATCTGTGATGAATTTACATATTTATCTGTGAATGGAATATAAGCGTTATAGAATTATACCACTTATTGATATTGATGTACTTGATGATGGTTGTGATATATTATTGTTGCATGCAAAACCCCTGGACAACACACACACACACACAAATATGGATTTCACAGGAAATTGGTTAAGTCATGGATATTTTGAAAATGGTAAAAGAATTTTAAAGTTGAATTTTGAATCCAAAATGGTTTGGAAGTGAAATTGGGTTAAATATGAAAAGCTTTTGAAAGGGAAGTTTTGAAATTAAAATTATTTTGAAATTGAATTCAAAGATTAAAATTGAATTCTATATTTATAAATAAGTTTAAAGTTTGAGATTTCTTCCAACATTCTTATTTATAGCTTAATTTAATTTCTGGAAATGTTGGACCTAAAAGATGAATTTTGAGAAATAATAATATTTTATTATTTAAAAGGAAACTATGATTTACAAAGGGTTATACAGGATATAAAATGTATATATATGGATTTTAAACCATTTTTAAAGTATTTTAAAATAATTATTTTGGAATTTAAATTTAACTCAAATAGAACTTGCCGAGGTTACGGCAGTTTACTCATTTTCCGGTTATATACTTTAAAAGGCTATAACTTGAGCAAATTTAATCAGATTTTTCCGAAATGAAAAACCTTTGTTTTCAAATGATACTAGCTTTTAAATAAAGGAAGAATTTACAGTTTTTGTTGAAAGGATTTCGAGTTATGGGTAAATCAAATTTGAAAAGGAAATAGTTTTGAAAGCTATGAATGAACTTTTGTTAAAGATTTGGTGAACCTTGTTTTCAAATTGAAAAGGATCTAAAAGGTGAATCTTTTTGTTTAAAAGATTAAAAATGGAAAATTTGTTTAAACCATTCAAAAGGAAAGGTTTTGGGAAATAAGGGTTGTGACTTAACTAAGATCCAAATGGATCCATTTGTTTTTAAAGTTAAGCGCTCATTATTCGAATTAGCCGGGAGAGGACTTTATGTCATAAAACCCATTCCGAATAATGATACGACGGAATGGAATCGCATTTGAAGACGGTGGTTGAAGACCGAGTATTTTCGAAAACGAAAGGATTACCTGTCGATTGTCTCTGCACTGAGTTGCTCCGGTATAGAGGTTTCCTTATGTGATGGGGAGTCCGATCGGGATTGTGGATATCTGGATTTGCAAGGGCTTCTTTCCTTAATTGGAGGAAGTGCCTTCGGTTCCATTCAGACCCAGGATGGACTTGTATGGATGTATGTCTGACATTACACTTAGAGATACAAAGCTTGTTTCTATCAAATACATTTCTGTTTGGTGGCGGAGAATTTATTCTCTTAGCTTAACCCCTTCTTTGAGACGTACAAGCTCAGAGGTTATGTAGTTGATGGTCACTAGTGATATACTCCCAATTTGGTAGTGTGGCATGCTGAGTGTTGATCATTGGTTGATCGAAGCATGGCTTTTGTGAAAAGCGTAGCTTTGTGGGACGAGACATCATCGAACCTCACACCCCGAAAATGGTCGAAACAGGAAGGACGCAGCAAGGTTATGGGGGTCGCGCCCCTCAGGGTATGTGCATTTCCTTCTAGATAAAAAGTGGTATCATGGTATGGTGCCCAGATATTTAACTTATGTGGTTGTTGGAATTTTGTTGTTGGGATCCCATATAAAGATTGGTTACGACCGGGGGATGGCATACTCGTGACAGTTAGTTACCTAGTTACAGAGGTAACCCGGCCTTGTGTTGGCAGAGATCCGGTTAGATTCTCGGGGCGTCCCTCCAGAGGCGTACCCATTCGGAAAGGAAGTTCCTTAGCCTTGGCCATTTGTTGGAAATCTAAACAATCAATACGATCCCTGTACAGTTTAGTTGTAGAACCTGCCATGTGACGTGGTGGTAACCTGCCATTTGTCATGGTAGCTATAGTAGGCATACTATAATGGTAGTATGCTGGCTAAGATTAATATTATACTTTCGAAATATTTTCACACTATGCACTAATAATAATATCAAAAGGATTTTCGCGTATCAAGCATGTTTGACTGCAATAAGGAGAAATCTCCTCCATGTGTGCGATTGCATTGTGTGTGAGGTTGGAGGCCTTATGGTAGTTTCATTTTCCAAAAAGCATAATGGATTTCTTTTTATTTCTTTTTGTTCAAACAACTGTTTTTGTTTGCGCACACTAGTCCCATGACTGACCTAGAGTTTATTGTTCCCTTTCTAAACTCTGGGTGCCCATAATTTTCCATACGGGCGGCCTAGAGTCAGGTTATCAGTAGGTTATGAAGCTAGTTCAGATAGTAGATTTAGATTTGAAGTCTTTGGATCGGGGAGTGCACCGAGTTTGTTATAAGTTTAGCATGATAGGAGGTCGAGCTTTTTGGATTGGTCTTTGGAGTTTTTGCTATGAATACGCAGTTATTGGATTCTATCTCTCTCTCTTGAAGATTATATTGGAGTTATCTTATTCCGCTGTTGCTTTTGCGCTGTTGATGCTGTATTCCGCTGTGGTGTTGTATTATATATTGGCTCTGATGTTGGGCATTTGTTGTAGAATGTTGGAATTCAATGTTGTATCCATTTGGTGTATCAATAATTATCATTTTGTTTCCGCTGTGTTGTTTTCATCTAATGCGTAATAAGCTCCAGCGATACGGACTTCGACGTTTGAATCTCCGGCATTCAAATACGAGTGATGTATTGGATGCCAATTTTTGAAGGTTGAAGTGCGGGTCGTTACAGTGGTATCGGAGCTGAAGGTTGAGTAAGAACTTTAGCTTTGGAGTATAACTCATTAGGTGATTCATTAGAGATAGGGTTACAAATGCCCTAGAATGAGTATATTCCCTAAGATATCTTGTCTGTATGCCTCAGTCAATTCTCTTACTATTCACTGATAGTGAGAATGAGTGCAAGAAGAGGACGAGGTAGGGGACATGGGAGTACCGCTACTGTAACGACCCGTATTTTTACGGATCGACAAGTTCGTCAAAATCTAGAAAATTTAGCATTTTAAGTCATTTCAGATTTTGGGCATGATTTTTCTAAGTCCTAGGTCGTGAACGACCTAAGAAATAAGTCGTAACCGACTTATAGATTGAACGACTTAAGAGAGCGCTTGGAAGCTTAAGTCGTATAGGAATTAAGTCGTGGTGGCTTAGGTCGTAGGGTATTGGAGCGATCTAAAGTCGTGACCGAGTTAGAGATAGGTCGTAGGCGAGTTAAGAAGGTTTCACGACCTAAGGAAGATAGGGGTGGTTTAAGTCGGTTGACAGTTTGGGACGACCTAAGGGAGGGTTAGGTCGGTTGGACGAGTTAGCAAGTTAACAACCCAGTAGCTACCGACTTATGGTATTGACCGACTTATAGAAGATAGTGGTTGGCCGACCTAGTGGAGTTAGCGACCTAGTGGTTCCGAGTTAGCATTGTTAGGTCGGCAACGACCTAAGGAGTTTGGAGATAGCTGTGTGGCGACCTAGTGTCTTGGTATGACCTATAGGTTAGCGACTTAGGGAGTATACGACCTATGGGAGTTAACTCGTACGAGTTAAGTCGTAAGTCGTAACATGTTTTAGGTCGCGTGAAGACTTAAGGTGTTAGGTCGCTGGGTTTCTGCCTAAGTGATAGGTCGTGAGCGACTTAGTAGTTGTTAAGTCGCGAGCGACTTAAGAGTTGATCTGTTTTAAGTCGTAGACGACTTAGTAGTTGAGTCGTAGCCCTAGTTATTTGTTAAGTCGTAGCCTACTTGTTAAGTCGCGTGTAAGTTAAGTTGCGCGCTTGAGATTTCCTTAAGTCGTAGGTTGGCATAGCAGTTAAGTCGTATGTCGTATGGGGTGCTAAGTCGTAGGTAGGTATTTCTGTTAAGTCGTAAGTCGCTATAGCTTAGGTTGTTAAGTCTTTAGGTTGGAGGGGTCTTAGGTCGTAAGTCGGAGACGACTTAGGAGATAGCCGAGTTACGACTTAGTAATTTTTCAGCTATAAATAGGAAGGGTTTTTCTTTCTTTTTGGGATCCGGATTTTGAAGCGACGAAGTGCTGCCATTTTGAGAGCTCGACTTCTACACTTCTTCACTTCTTTTCTCCACTCTAATCTAGTGCTTCCTATCATCCAAATCGAAGATCAAGATTGAAGATCCAAGAGCTAAAGTTGAAGATCTTCATCCATTGAAGTGAGATTTCTTCGTTTGAAGCGGATTCGTGATAGATCAAGCTTGATCCTTCGCTGTCCAGATCTGAAGCGTGTTGTTTTGAGGTGGTTTAGGGGATTTGGTGAGTGGTGATTATCTCTCACACGGATCCAAAGGAGTAGATCGGATTGTTGGTTTGATTTGGTGTTAAAATAGTGATTTCTATGCATTTTTTTTGTAAATCTAAGTATAGATCCATGTAGATCCATTGTTCATGATGATTTGACAACCATTTTTGTACATGATTAACCTATGCAAGTTCATTCATCAAGTTGTAGAGATAATTCCCATGTTTCATGCTTGTTAGACTTTCAACTCTTTAATTACGAAATTGCCATTATTGTTATAATTGTCCATTTTGCTTATATTTGAATGCTTAATTACTTGGATTGATGTTTGACATGATTGATTGCTGTGAATTAGATAATTGTTGATTGGTTTTAGACAAGATGGTCGAAGATGATTCGAAAGCTAAGGGAAAGGCTCTTGAATTGGAAAAGCTGCTCGTGGCATATGTAGCGGATGATGAAGCTCTTATGCATAGATTCGATGATGATGATGTTGAGATGAGACTTTGCAAGGATGTGATGAAGCGAAGTATGATATGAGATAGTCTTGGTCTAATCCAGACGGGATCATTCCAAGCACGTTGGTAACTCGGTGATATGATTCGAGTTAAGGGTAATGGATGCTTGAGAGGCGCTTGAGCTAGTATGGAAACAGTCGTCAAGGAGGATGACTAGGAGGCTTGGATAGCATCGTTGTTGAAGGTTCTAGCATGCTCTAAGCAAGAGTACGTTTGGGCAGATTCGATAGTCCCAACGGCCAACTGTTGATGGTCGAGTACTCCGGGCAGATTCGATAGTCCTAGGCACGGGCTGCGACGACGTGCGGGAGTTATGTCTAGAACCGGGGTTTCCATTAGCCCTTGACGGACGGCTGAAAGAATGTGCCGGTCATTCAATTAACGGTGATATCGAAGCAATGATAACAGTGATAGCCAGAGTCATGGATGTTTGGTTGTATCGTCATTCGGTCTTAAGAGCAGTGTTTTCTGGGTGCTTATCTGATCTTGGTTTAGGCCTTGGGGGTTTCTGCTTGGAAAACATCGCCCTTGACTCGAGTGATAATTACTTTACATTAAATTGTATGCTCTACTATGTTTTCTTCTGCTTAGTGTGTGTCTGGGGGCTATCACTGTAGAATGAGGTTGGAGTGGGAGGGTTGTATTCCTATTCCTTTTCCTTTATGCTCTTTTGGTATGTTGTTAGTTAATTTACTGCTCACTAAGACTGTTGTCTGACTCAAGGCTTTATGTTTTAAATCTTATTGCCTTGCGCTGTTCGTCCATTTTGGGACGGGCAGACTAGGTAGCAGGTGACAGGTGCTGTTCTCTTCTCACGATGCTGATATCGAAGACGAGCTAGGGGGTTGCATATTATCTTCTTATATGTACTGGATGTTCCGCTGTTTGTATAATCTCTGAGTGATATGTAGTGAGGCTTGATGTATTGACTATTTGGATGCTTGTATTCAACTATTATGGAGTTTTATATGATGTCATTTTGTTCTGTAAATTTTCACTATACATATGTTCTATTGTATTTTGTCCATGCGCTGTGAGTAATACGATAGATTCTGTTGTTTTAATTTACCTTGACAATCGTCCATGGTCGCCTGGCACACTTTACAGCGCACTTTCTCTAGATTCGGTGCAGGGGTCATGGGCGGTCGTCACATTTGGTATCAGAGCATTGGTTAATCGATTTTACCCAACGCTCACTGACGTAACCACGTATGAGAGACGTAATTGTATTTTGATGGATGATTACTATATATAATATAGTAGCTTAGTAGAGTTTGAGTCCTTTATGCAGTTGTTTCTCTAGATGTTCTAATCATTCTTTTTTTATAGATACTGAGAATGAGTCGAAGAGGGAGACCAGCTGCTAGGGAAGGCCGTGCTACTGAGGGAACTGCTGATTATGCTGCTATGTTCGAAGCTATGATGACTTCGAGCATGAGAAGGATACCAGTTCCGGGGGCAGCCGTAGATGTTGGAGTTCAAGTCCAAACTCCGAAACCAGTGGATTTCGCTAAGTTGTGCAAGGATTATACTTCTCTTGGAGGGAAGGTTTTCTTGGGAACAGAATCAACTATCGAAGTCCAGAGATGGATAGATACTTGTAGAAGGATCTTTGGTGATTTGGGAATTGATGATGCAACTAAAAGCAAGTTGGCATCAAGGCAACTTCAAGGGAGAGCCTCTGATTGGTGGAACTCTATTACCATCAATACTGCGGAGGAAGAGATTACTTGGGAGCAATTCCAAGCCAGATTTGAAGCTAAGTTCATTTCTACAGCTCAGAAGTCTGTTCTGTTCAAGAAGTTTGTGGAGCTCAAGCAAGGTGGAAGATCTGTCCTTGAGTATGTTTCTGAGTTTGAAGCTTTGTCCAAATATGCCCGGTCATATATCGAATC
Organism: Allium fistulosum; assembly: GCA_030737815.1. Classification (NCBI taxonomy): domain Eukaryota; kingdom Viridiplantae; phylum Streptophyta; class Magnoliopsida; order Asparagales; family Amaryllidaceae; genus Allium; species Allium fistulosum. The sequence continues at coordinate 1,289,148,597 of CM060904.1, forward strand.
TGCATATCAACAGAATGAGAAGTTTGTGACAGGCTTGGACAGTTATCTTGGGAGGCAGTTGGTGGATCATCTGGATGATTCATTTGAGAAGCTTGTGGAGAAAGCTCTCAGGCATGAGAGTCTGTTTCCTAAGGAAGGATCTGTTGTTGCTGTGACCAGGGAAGAGTCTAAACCCCAGCAGGGTAGAAACAAGAAGAGGAAGCAGCAGCAGCAGCAGAAGGGTAAGGATGGCCAGAAGAAGCCGAAAGGCGAGGTGACTTGCTACAATTGTCAACAGAAGGGCCATTTCTCGAAGGATTGTAAGAATCCTAAGGTGCCGATGAAGTGTCACAACTGTGACAAGCTGGGGCATTTCAGGAAGAAATGTCCAGAACCGAGGAGGGACAAGCAGATTGTGCAAGCTTATGCTTTGGGAGCTGTTCCGTCGTCTTCGAAGGCTCCTACCGCTGAAGAGAAAGGAAAGAGTGTGGTGGTTCAAGGTACTCTTTTCCTATGTGGTGTTCCAGTTAGAGTTCTGTTTGATACTGGAGCGTCGCATTCGTTTGTTTGTAGTGAACTCGTAGGCCGGTTAGGTTTGGAACCGGATATTGTTGATAGGCCATGGGTTGTGACTAATCCAGTTGGGGGTTCGTCTTGTTTGTGTATGTTATGCCGTGGTCTAGTTGTATCGAGTCATGATTGCTCTTTTGTTTGTGATTGCTTTGTTCTGAACATTGCGGGGTTCGGAATTATTTTGGGAATGGACTGGCTTAGGAGGTATGCGGCGAAGGTTGATTGCGAGAGGTTGGAAGTGACAGTCGAGAATGTGGAGTGGCGAAAGGTTGTAATACGATGTAAGCATGAAGAAGGCGTCTTCATGAGCTTCATGTATTCGCTGGTTGTTCCATGGGATGGACTGTCATCGGTGCCAATCGCTAATGGATTCGAGGATGTCTTTGACGATGTCAAAGGGTTGCCACCGCATAGAGAGATCGAGTTTCGTATAGATCTAATTGAAGGAGCAAGACCTGTTGTGATGCCTCTTAGGCGGATGGCGCCTAGGGAACAGCAGGAGTTGAGGGTGCAAGTTGATGATCTTTTGCAGAAAAGATTCATTCGGCGTAGTGTGTCCGAGTGGGGTGCACCAGTTGTGTTTGCAACCAAGGTAGATGGGTCGTTGAGATTGTGCGTCGATTATCGTGAGCTGAATAAGGTGACTAAGAAGAACAAGTATCCATTGCCGAGAATAGATGACTTGTTTGATCAGCTTCACGAAGCTAAGGTGTTTTCTCAGATGGATTTGGCAACGGGATTTCACCAGTTGAGAGTGGCTAAGGATAGTGTGCCGAAGACTGCTTTTCGAACACCATCCGGTTTCTTTGAGTGGCTGGTAATGCCGTTTGGATTGACTAACGCGCCAGCATATTTTGTGGATCTTATGAATAGAGTGTTCAGGGATCAGTTGAACAAGTTCGTACTTGTGTTCGTGGATGATATTCTGATTTATTCCAGAACTGAAGAAGAGCACAAGACGCACTTGCGTATTGTTTTGGAGATCTTACGGAAACATCAGCTGAAGGCTAAGTTTTCGAAGTGTCACTTCTGGAAGAGTGAAGTGAGGTTCTTAGGCCATGTTATTTCTGGAAGTGGAATAGCGGTTGATCCCGCTAAGGTGGCAGCAATCCAGGATTGGGTTAGACCTAAGAATGCATCTGATGTGAGAAGCTTTCTTGGATTAGCAGGATATTATCGTCGGTTTATCAAAGACTTCTCCAAGGTAGCTGCACCGTTAACAGGATTGACGAAGAAGAACCAAGTGTTCAGTTGGGATGCTAAGTGTGAGCAAGCTTTCGGAATCCTGAACGATAGATTGACGAGTGCTCCTGTTCTGACTATTCCTAGTGGGAATGATGAGATGGTGGTTTACACCGACGCATGTGGTACTGGACTTGGAGCAGTGCTGATGCAGAGATATAAAGTTGTTGCGTATGCAAGTCGACAACTGAAGCCGCATGAAAGGAATTACCCGACTCATGATTTGGAGTTAGCGGCAATTGTTTTTGCTCTGAAGATGTGGAGACATTATCTATTGGGAGTTCGATTTGAGTTGTTCACGGATCATAAGTCGTTGAAGTATCTTTTCTCCCAAAAGGATTTGAATCTTCGGCAGCAACGTTGGCTAGAGTTTTTGGCATCATATGATTTTGGTATAGCTTATACTCCAGGAAAAGGTAACGCAGTGGCAGATGCGTTAAGTCGAAGACATGCAGGATTTGGAGCCATGTTTTCAGAATGGAGGAATCTCGAGTATTTAGCTGGATTTGACTTCAGGCCTAGATGCGAATGGGAACCTGAGATGTTGGCAAACTTATCAATAAAACCTTCTCTTATGGAAAGAATTGGCGAGAGCCAAAAGCGAGACGATAAGCTTGTCAAGATTATCCGTGATTTGGAATTTGGATTGGATCCAGAAAAGGATAAAGGATTCGAGGTCGATCGAGAGGGTTGGCTTCGGAAGCAAGGACGACTAGTTGTTCCCGATATAGATGAATTGAGGAGTGAAGTTCTGAAGGAAAGTCACCACTCAAAGTTGACAATTCATCCAGGTGGAAATAAGATGTATCGGGATATGAAGAGAACCTACTACTGGGAAGGCATGAAGAAGGATGTTGGAAATTTTATTTCCAAATGTATGAACTGCCAGTTGGTAAAAGCCGAACAGAAGAAGCCAAGTGGATTGCTTCAGCCATTAGAAGTTCCTACATGGAAGTGGGAGCAAGTATCGATGGATTTTATTGATGGGCTACATAGAACCAGAACGGGAAATGAAGGGATTTGGGTCATTGTGGATCGTCTGACCAAGAGTGCGAGATTCATTCCCGTTCGATCGACTAGGACTGCATCAAAGTTGGCTGAGTTGTATGTTAAGTGGATAGTTCGATTCCATGGTATTCCGAAGAGTATAGTGAGCGATCGAGATCCATTGTTCACTAGTGGATTTTGGAAGAGCTTCCAGGAAGTTTTGGGAACCGAGTTGTGTTTGAGTACAGCTTATCACCCTCAAACAGATGGTCAGACTGAGAGAGTCAACCGAGTTTTGGAAGATCTTCTTAGAGCTTGTGTTTTGGACTTCGGAGGATCATGGGAAGATCACCTTCATTTGGTGGAGTTTTCATACAACAACAGTTACCAGTCAAGTATTGGTATGGCACCGTATGAGGCATTGTATGGAAGACCGTGTAACTCTCCGACGTGTTGGATAGAAACTGGAGAAAAGTTGATACTTGGGCCAGAGATGATTCGACAGACTTCGGATTGCATAGAGATCATTCGGCAACGAATAAAGGCAGCCCAAGACCGTCAGAAGAGTTATGCCGATAAGCATCGAAAGGATTTGGAATTCGACGTAGGAGATATGGTTTTTGTGAAGATTTCTCCACTGAAGAATGTTATCCGATTCGGGAAGAAAGGGAAATTGACTCCGAGATTTATTGGACCGTTCCCGATCGTCGAGCGGATTGGAAAGCTCGCCTACAGATTGGAGTTACCAGAGAAGATGTCGAGCGTGCACAATGTTTTTCACGTATCGTATCTACGGAAGTATGTGCACGATTCGAATACAGTGGTTTCTGCTGATAGCTGTGAAGATTTCGAAGTTGATCCAGTCGATAGAAGACCTCATAAGCCGCTTCGTGTTGTTGAAACCGACACGAAACAGCTTAGGAGGAAGGTAGTTAAGTTGCTCAAGATACAATGGAGTGATGATGATAACGACTGTACGTGGGAGGTGGAAGAGAGGATGAAGGCAGCTCATCCTGAACTCTTCAAGGTATGGCCCTAAGGTGTCGTGTCATCTCACGATATTGTAACTTGTTCTAAGTTTTAGAATTCTGTACGCTAAGCTAGAATTGGATGTATGGTTTGTTGATTGCTATGGATGGTAGGCGTACAGAATAGTCTTTGATTGCTTTGTTTGCTTGGAATTTCGGGGGCGAAATTCCTAAGGGGGAGAGAATGTAACGACCCGTATTTTTACGGATCGACAAGTTCGTCAAAATCTGGAAAATTTAGCATTTTAAGTCATTTCAGATTTTGGGCATGATTTTTCTAAGTCCTAGGTCGTGAACGACCTAAGAAATAAGTCGTAACCGACTTATAGATTGAACGACTTAAGAGAGCGCTTGGAAGCTTAAGTCGTATAGGAATTAAGTCGTGGTGGCTTAGGTCGTAGGGTATTGGAGCGATCTAAAGTCGTGACCGAGTTAGAGATAGGTCGTAGGCGAGTTAAGAAGGTTTCACGACCTAAGGAAGATAGGGGTGGTTTAAGTCGGTTGACAGTTTGGGACGACCTAAGGGAGGGTTAGGTCGGTTGGACGAGTTAGCAAGTTAACAACCCAGTAGCTACCGACTTATGGTATTGACCGACTTATAGAAGATAGTGGTTGGCCGACCTAGTGGAGTTAGCGACCTAGTGGTTCCGAGTTAGCATTGTTAGGTCGGCAACGACCTAAGGAGTTTGGAGATAGCTGTGTGGCGACCTAGTGTCTTGGTATGACCTATAGGTTAGCGACTTAGGGAGTATACGACCTATGGGAGTTAACTCGTACGAGTTAAGTCGTAAGTCGTAACATGTTTTAGGTCGCGTGAAGACTTAAGGTGTTAGGTCGCTGGGTTTCTGCCTAAGTGATAGGTCGTGAGCGACTTAGTAGTTGTTAAGTCGCGAGCGACTTAAGAGTTGATCTGTTTTAAGTCGTAGACGACTTAGTAGTTGAGTCGTAGCCCTAGTTATTTGTTAAGTCGTAGCCTACTTGTTAAGTCGCGTGTAAGTTAAGTTGCGCGCTTGAGATTTCCTTAAGTCGTAGGTTGGCATAGCAGTTAAGTCGTAGGTCGTATGGGGTGCTAAGTCGTAGGTAGGTATTTCTGTTAAGTCGTAAGTCGCTATAGCTTAGGTTGTTAAGTCTTTAGGTCGGAGGGGTCTTAGGTCGTAAGTCGGAGACGACTTAGGAGATAGCCGAGTTACGACTTAGTAATTTTTCAGCTATAAATAGGAAGGGTTTTTCTTTCTTTTTGGGATCCAGATTTTGAAGCGACGAAGTGCTGCCATTTTGAGAGCTCGACTTCTACACTTCTTCACTTCTTTTCTCCACTCTAATCTAGTGCTTCCTTTCATCCAAATCGAAGATCAAGATTGAAGATCCAAGAGCTAAAGTTGAAGATCTTCATCCATTGAAGTGAGATTTCTTTGTTTGAAGCGGATTCGTGATAGATCAAGCTTGATCCTTCGCTGTCCAGATCTGAAGCGTGTTGTTTTGAGGTGGTTTAGGGGATTTGGTGAGAGGTGATTATCTCTCACACGGATCCAAAGGAGTAGATCGGATTGTTGGTTTGATTTGGTGTTAAAATAGTGATTTCTATGCATTTTTTTTGTAAATCTAAGTATAGATCCATGTAGATCCATTGTTCATGATGATTTGACAACCATTTTTGTACATGATTAACCTATGCAAGTTCATTCATCAAGTTGTAGAGATAATTCCCATGTTTCATGCTTGTTAGACTTTCAACTCTTTAATTACGAAATTGTCATTATTGTTATAATTGTCCATTTTGCTTATATTTGAATGCTTAATTACTTGGATTGATGTTTGACATGATTGATTGCTGTGAATTAGATAATTGTTGATTGGTTTTAGACAAGATGGTCGAAGATGATTTGAAAGCTAAGGGAAAGGCTCTTGAATTGGAAAAGCTGCTCGTGGCATATGTAGCGGATGATGAAGCTCTTATGCATAGATTCGATGATGATGATGTTGAGATGAGACTTTGCGAGGATGTGATGAAGCGAAGTATGATATGAGATAGTCTTGGTCTAATCCAGACGGGATCATTCCAAGCACGTTGGTAACTCGGTGATATGATTCGAGTTAAGGGTAATGGATGCTTGAGAGGCGCTTGAGCTAGTATGGAAATAGTCGTCAAGGAGGATGACTAGGAGGCTTGGATAGCATCGTTGTTGAAGGTTCTAGCATGCTCTAAGCAAGAGTACGTTTGGGCAGATTCGATAGTCCCAACGGCCAACTGTTGATGGTCGAGTACTCTGGGCAGATTCGATAGTCCTAGGCACGGGCTGCGACGACGTGCGAGAGTTATGTCTAGAACCGGGGTTTCCATTAGCCCTTGACGGACGGCTGAAAGAATGTGCCGGTCATTCAATTAATGGTGATATCGAAGCAATGATAACAGTGATAGCCAGAGTCATGGATGTTTGGTTGTATCGTCATTCGGTCTCAAGAGCAGTGTTTTCTGGGTGCTTATCTGATCTTGGTTTAGGCCTTGGGGGTTTCTGCTTGGAAAACATCGCCCTTGACTCGAGTGATAATTACTTTACTTTAAATTGTATGCTCTACTATGTTTGCTTCTGCTTAGTGTGTGTCTGGGGCTATCACTGTAGAATGAGGTTGGAGTGGGAGGGTTGTATTCCTATTCCTTTTCCTTTATGCTCTTTTGGTATGTTGTTAGTTAATTTACTGCTCACTAAGACTGTTGTCTGACTCAAGGCTTTATGTTTTAAATCTTATTGCCTTGGGCTGTTCGTCCATTTTGGGACGGGCAGACTAGGTAGCAGGTGACAGGTGTTGTTCTCTTCTCACGATGCTGATATCGAAGACGAGCTAGGGGGTTGCATATTATCTTCTTATATGTACTGGATGTTCCGCTGTTTGTATAATCTCTGAGTGATATGTAGTGAGGCTTGATGTATTGACTATTTGGATGCTTGTATTCAACTATTATGGAGTTTTATATGATGTCATTTTGTTCTGTAAAGCTTCACTATACATATGTTCTATTGTATTTTGTCCATGCGCTGTGAGTAATACGATAGATTCTGTTGTTTTAATTTACCTTGACAATCGTCCATGGTCGCCTGGCACACTTTACAGCGCACTTTCTCTAGATTCGGTGCAGGGGTCATGGGCGGTCGTCACAGCTACAAATGGTCGATACCCTGTAACAACAGTAGTGGAAGGAGCAGTTTTTCTCATCCAACCCCAGCCAAATCTGGCAGAGTTAAATCTTGTACCCAAATTCGTAAACGAACCTATTTGTGTGAAGAACCCGGTAGGAGACTAATACAGGTTAGACATTCTCTTTTGGAAGTTCTTTTCGTTTTTAACTTTAATGAATTTGAAATCTTAATTTGAATAAATTAATTGATTTCTTGTGAGGATCAAAGTCCGAAGAGGCACAAGCTAATGTATACTTTATGGGATTTCCGACCCGAATTTGGAATCCATACCCATTGGTTAAGATGAAAAGCGGTTAAGGAATAAAGTGGTGAAATTGATGAAAGTACAATAGAGTGGAGATCTGAATGATTGTATCTAAGAAACTCTAGATAACATTAAAAAGCCTATCTGGATTTGTGTCAGGATAGTTAGAAATGTTTGGCTGAATGAATTGTTTGCTTTGGTTGCTAATATATGGCTAATATGTATGCTTTGATTGTTTGAAATAAAAGCAAAAGATAATCAAATTTACTTTCAAATTTCGAGGACGAAATTTTCTTAAGGAGGGGAATCTGTAACGATCCTGTTTTTAAGAAAAATTTAATTTAGTAATTAATATAAATTTTTGGATTTATTTGTGAATTAATTTGAAATTTTCCAAAACAAATAAGATATGTGTTTGTTTATGTATATATATATATATATAAATAGATTGTAAATAGAATTGGATTTGAAATTCATAAATAAATATTTTAATAAATAAATTGGATTTAAAAACTTTATATTTTAAAGAAACTAATATATATATGTATATAGGGTATTTATTAGTGTATAATTAGATTTTAAATTATTTTCTTTAATAAGTTATACAATATAAATAATAGCTTAAGATTTAAAATAGGATTGAATAAAAAGTTTATATACTTTCTTTTTAAAATTGCTTGAACTAAAATTGGTTTGTAAATATATAAAAGTTTTAAACATAATACATATATAAAACATAATAGATAAATTCAAACATATGTAAATATAAAACTAAATAAGGGTTTAAACATAAAATACTTATATTTACACATTTGTAAGGTAATGATAAAGGATTTAAAACAAGTGTAAGCTTATCATTATAAGCAATTACATGTGTTAGCATAATTAACAAGTGGCAAAAAATTTTTTTCTTTAATTTGAATTTTATATAATATCATGTTTAGAAAGAAACCAGGCTTCATTTTTCATATATTTCAAAACCTGGAAACCAAAGCAAAAGCAAAGAAATCAAAATTAAATCAAACTAAAAACAGCATCTTCAACTTGAGAAAACAAATGCAAGATCAACTCAGCAATCAACAGACACGAAGAAAACTCGTGCACGTGCATAAACGAACGCCGCTGCTCCGATCGACGCTACGACCACCAACAAGTCGGTGACGTCATCCTCGTTCGCCTCGACTACCCAGAAACTTGGAACCCACCTCCAACTTGTATTCGAGCAATACGAACGCACACTGGGACAAAACCGATCACCAAAAACCACCTTGCATCGCCGACTTTGACCACCTGAGAGCTCGCCGATCAACCCCGAGCTTCGTCTCGAAACCATGCTTCGATTCCTCCACCTCCGATCCACTCCGGTTCACCCATGACGACGCTTGAGCATCTGAAAACATCATTGACCAAAACTGAACGTAAAACCCTACCTCGACGTCGACAAACCACCTCGACGAACTATAAATCCTCCGAGTATTTTTCCATGACCCTCATCACTCAAGCTTCCTCCAGCCTCAATCACGACGCTTAGCCCTCTGCCGATCGTCGAGAATCGACAGAAAACCAAATACCGTTCAACTTCCGAATTCTTATTAACCACAAACTTAAAAATCAAGATACTATCACCAAAATTCATTATTTTCGAAAACGAATTTGATTATATAATCAAAGCATGGAAATTAAACAGTCAAATTTCTGACATTAATTGATCTTCTCTGTTCTTTTCATCTTCTAGTAATATTTCTTGCTATTATACTTTAAAAACTATTTTTAAAATTTTCGAATTAACAAATTAAACTATCTTAAATAATGTTTTAATTTGTTAATTAACTTAAAAGTCTTAAGTTAATTCATATGTTAATGATAAATTATTTCAAAGGGTTATTAAAGATTTAAATGATAATTAACGTAGTTATTTAAGATAATGGATTATCTTTAATTAATAAAAGTCTTAAGTGATTAAAGGATAGTTAATTGATAAAAGGTTAATCAATTAATGTAAGTAATTAAGAGATAATTACTTAATGTACTTAATTAAAGGTTAATTAATATATGTAATGAAAAGGATAATTACTCAATGTAATTAATTAAAGGATTAATTACTTAATGTATTAAAGGATTAATTGATTAAGGTAATTAATTAAAGGGTTAGTTAATTGATGTAAGTAATTAAGCATAATTAGTTAAGGAAAGTGATTAAAGAATAATTACTTAAGGAAAGTAATTAAAGGATAATTACTTAAAGAAGAATTACTTAATGTAATTAATTAAAGAAGAATTGATTAATGAAAGTAAATAAAGAGTTAATTTGTTAATGAAATTAATTAAGGGTTAATTAATCAATTAGTAATTAAAGATTAACTACTTAATAATTGAAGGTTAATTATTTAATAATTAAAGGATGATTAATTAATTAAAGGTTAATTAATTAATGATTAAAGGTGAATTAATTAATAATTAAAGGTTAATTGATTTATGATTAAAAGATAATTACTTCATGTAATTAATTAAGGGTTGATTAATTATGTAGTTAACTTAAGGTTAATTTATTTATGTGATTAATTAAGGGATAATTAATTAAGATGGATAATTAAGGTTGATTAATTAATTTCATTAATGGTTTGTAATTAATTAATGTTAATTAAGCAGGATTGGGTAATTAATTCATAAGTAATTAATTTAATTTATTTGGAAATCAAATTGAATTAATTAGAAATTGAACAGCTAGTTAATCTTGCTTATGGATGATTATTGTATTGAATGCTTGGATTAATTGATATCTCCTTGCTTATGGATGATTGGATTAAATAACCTTAATTAATCACATTAATTAATTAGTTAACCCTTAATTAATTACATTAACAAATTATCCTTTAATTACTACATTGAGTAATTATCCTTAATTACTTACATTCAGTAATTATACTTTACTAATTATGTAATTATACTTAATTAATTTCATTGAGTGATTATCCTGTAATTAATCATATTAATCACATTAACCTTTAATTAATCACATTAATTAATTATCCTTTAATTAATTACATTGAGTAATTATCCTTCTAATTACTTTCATTAAGTAATTATCCATTAATCACTTTCTTTAAGTAATTATCCTTTTAATTACTTACCCTAATTAATTACCCTTAATTTATTACAACCTTAATTAATTAAAGATAAATCCATTTAAACCTTATTTAAATAAATGCTTGAAAACAATTTATGCAAAATCATGAGGACTCTTTGATTAATTAAAGTTGATACACTTCTTAATTACATTTTTAAATTTCATTTGAAAATATTTAAGGATAAATTTAATGAATTAACCTAACATAATATTGCTTTAAAACAAAATAATTTTAAAACATTTAACTTTAATATTTTTAATCTTTGAAAACTTGTTAACACTTTGTTTTGAAAACTTGGTTTAATACTTAGCCTTGAACTTATTTACTAACTTATGTTTTTTTTTCAAAATTTTGTTAACCAAATTTACTTTTGTTTTATTTTTGTTTTATTTTTTTTAAAAAACCCAGGCAACTTACACAAAAACAAGCCCGAGACAAAACACGAGCAAACTTCCCATTTACTCGAGTACGAACTGGAGAAACCTCCTTCTTCTTCCTGATCACAACAACACTCAGACATACAAACACACGCGTGCACGTGCACGAGAACTCCGACCACCTCTGGTCCTCGCCGAGACCACCAACATGATGTCAACGACCTCCTCTATGCTTCCGACCACCCAGAACTTAGGCACGAACACGAAATCGACATCGAGCTTACTGAAGCTCCACTGGAACAAACCCAAACACCCACAACCACCTTGACCTGCCGCCTTAGGCCACCAGAGGTCACGAAACTCCGACCAGAGCTCTGCCTAACTCCTACGCTTCGATTCCCACCTGTGCGATCGCTTTCGGTGCCTTGACGACGCTGCAGCAATTTGAATTCCGACCTTGACCAAAAACTAGGTTTAAACCCTAAACCCTCGTCGTACCGCCGCCTCGGTGAATTATAAATTCACCGAGTATTTTTCTGATGATCCCCGACCACCAAGCATGCTCCAACTACGATCACGAGACCCATCTCCTCTTCGATTGCCAAAATTTGATGAAATATGTGATTCCGTTCAACTCACGATTTCTACCTCAATTTAAACTTAAAAATCATGATTCTTCTTTTAAAATTCATAGTTTTCCAAGACGAATTGGATGATATAGGTGAATCGAGAAAATATGATACTCGAATTTTGACATTGTTTTGAATTTTACTGTTTATCTTCTTCCCAGTCAAAAACTCTTCAAATTTAACTTAAAAATATTTTTAGAATTTAGATCTTGAGTATACAAATATATTTTGTTTAGATCATACAGCCTAAAAAGATTCAGAGGGAGAGCTTTTGAATTTTGAACAGGTTTGAAACTAGAAAACCTGGAACAGAGGAATATATAGACATGCACACATTATTTACATGTATATATATACATGCAGGCATACTTACATCTATACAAATACTTTTCACAACATTTCATCATACCAAAATCAAGATTTAACAAATTTAAATAGTTTACTCACCTGAAGAAATGAACAGAGACAAAGCCTGGAAATTGATTTTGAGTTTGATCTTTAATATGGAATTTGAAACTTTGTTTTGATGTTGATTTGCTTTATCTTTAAAACTGAGTTGAATCTTGTTTAGTTGCTTGATTGCTTGATATTGAATCGCTTCAGATTGAATTTGAGATAGTATTGAATTGTTGTATTCATTTTACTAGTTTTTGATTTTTATTTCTTTTCTCTGGTTTGAGTTACCAGGCTTTGTTTTTGAAAATATGAGATAAAAGAAAAATGAGAGAGAGGGGAGAAAAGATTATATAACCTGGTTTTCTTTTATTTATTATTTTAAAAATAAAAGAAATAAATGACACTTGTTCAAATTCATGTTACAAGGTTTACACTTGTTAAAATATATGTTTATATACTTACATTTGTAATTTTGCATGTTCTTAGTATTTTTATATAATTTTTTCATATATTATATCATATTTAGTTTTATACTTATATATGTTTTATTAACTTATATTTTTTATTTTTCTTTAGTAATATTTATATAATCTTAAAGTAAAATGTTTTAAAACTAATTATACACTTAAATAAAAGTGGAAATTAGCCACAAGGGCCTCTTTAGCAAGTGGAATTAGTTTCTAGGACACACAATTGAAATAATTACTTTCAAGGACAAAACGTAAAATAATTAGTTTCTAGGGCCTAAAAACCTATGAAATTATGTCCTTGAAAGTAATTGGACTGCTGACTTTGTCCTTGAAAGTAATTATTCTATTGACTTTGGCCTTGAAAGTAATTTCTTTGAATGTGTGTCCTAGAAACTAATTGGACTGCAAAGTTTGTCCTTCTGGTGAAATTCCCCTAAATAAAAATCATATATATATATATATATATATATATATATTAGTTTAAAAAATATAGAGTATTAAATCCATTTTATTTTTAAGATATTTATTTTGAATTCCAAATTAACTCACAAATTAATCCAAATTTTTTATTAATTACTAAATTAAATTTGGTTTAAAAACGGGATCGTTACAGAATTTTAAATAAATTCTTCAACTTTTAAACGATACTACTTAAGTTCTTAAAATCCCTTTATTTCAAAAATTACTCTGGCATCTTATTTCAATTTATAAAACTCATTTATAAACTCACACTACAAATTTCATTCTATTAATGAATTTATTTTAAAAATGGAGTTAGTTTTGGGAAATCGATTTGAAAACTAATTAAATGTTTGAAAATGTGTTTTGAAAAGTAGACTAGACTATGGAATTTATAAACTGGGTTTTATAAAGAGAAATAATATATATCAGTGGATATTTGGAAATATAAATTCACGGTGGGAATTTATAATGGAAATAAATTTTTGAAAGAATAAATGAATTTACAATTGCAAGTAAATGAAATTGAAAACTAAATGTTGAAATTCATATTGAATTTGTAAGTAAATGGAAAATTAGTGGAGGGGTCGGATTCCAAATGGTTATCCAAAAACCACATCGAACCTTAAAAGGTGGATCTTTTGTTTAAAAGATCAAAAGTGGAAATTTGTTGTGACTTAATTTAGAATTGAATGTATCCACTTGTTTTTAAAATAAGCGCTCATTATTCGGTTAAGCCGGGAGAGGACATTAAGTCATAAAACCCATTCCGAATAATGATACGACGAAATGGGATTGCATTTGAAGATGGTGGTTGAAGACCGGGTATTTTCGAAAACGAAAGGATTGCCTGTTGAATGTCTCTGCACCGAGTTGCTCCGGTATAGAGATTTTGATTACCCTATGTGATGGGGAGTCCGGACGTGATTAGGGAATATCCGGATTTGCAAGGACTTCTTTGAAGTGCCTTCGGTTCCATTCAGACCCAGGATGGACTTGTATGGACGTATGTCTGACATTACACTTTGAGATATAAAGTTGGTTTCTATCAAATATATTTCTGTTGGTGGCGGAGAATTTATTCTCTTAGCTTAACACCCTTCTCTGAGACGTACGAGCTCAGAGGTTATGTAGTTGATGGTTACTAGTGATAAATTCCCAATTTGGTAACGTGGCATGCTAAGTGTTGATCATTGGTTGATCGAAGCATGGCTTTTGTGAAAAGTGTAGCTTTGTGGTACGAGACTTCATCGAACCTCACACACCGAAAATGGTCGAAACAGGAAGGATGCAGCAAGGTTATGGGGGTCGCGCCCCTCAGGGTATGTACATTTCCTTCTGGATAAAAAGTGGTATTCTAGTATGGAGCCCAGATAGTTACGTATGTGGATAAAATAAAACGTGGTATTCTGGTCTGGAGCCCAGATATTTACTTATGTGGTTGTTGGAATTCGAGGCGCCTTGGTAAAGGTTGGTTATGGTCGGGGGATGGCATAATCGTGACAGTTAGTTACCTAGTTATAGAGGTAACCCGGCCTTGTGTTGGCAGAGATCCGGTTAGGTTCTTGGGGCATCCCTCAAGAGGCGTACCCATTCGGAAAGGAAGTTCCTTAGCCTTGACCATTTGTTGGAAATCCAATCAATCAAATACGAGCCCTTTACGATTTCAGTTGTATAACCTGCCATTCTTAAATGGTAGCTATAGTAGGCATAATATAATGGTACCTATGCTGGCTAAGATTAATATTATACTTTCGAAATGTTTTCTACACTATGCACTAATAATAATATCAAAAGGATTTTTGCGTATGAAGCATGTTTGACTACAATAAGGAGAAATCTCCCCCAAGTGTGCGATTGCATTGTGTGTGTGCCGGGAGGCCTTATGGTAGTTTCATTTTCCAAAAGCATAAACGGATTTCTTTTTGTACAAATAACTGTTTTTAGTTCTCACACCAGTCCCATGACTGACCTGGAGTTTATTGTTCCCTTTTCTAAACTCTGGGTGCCCATAATTTTCCACGTAGGCAGCCTAGAGCCAGGTTATCAGTAGATTCTGGATGGATTGCTGTGGAGCTCAGGAGACGAGCTGGATTGCGAGACGTATTTCCGTATTTGATTATTATTCCGTTGTGTATTCAGTTATGGGGACAAGTTATTATAACTGCCGATTTTGTAACAACCCTAGATTTGCGCATATATTTTAAATTCGACTTTATTTTATTTTGAAATTATTTTTAAACTTGTTTTATTTTCAATATTTCATTTTAAATATAAATCTTGATTATTATGTGAACTATAATTTCAAACTAGTATAAATTGGTTATTTTACTGAAAAGTGAATTTCTGTTCAAACTGTTCAATCTTTGGCTTTTAAACTTCAAATTTTAATTATTTAAAATCTTAAATTTTATCTTTTATTATGAAAATAGATACAATAACATGAATACTGCTTTTCATTTCGTTGGAAACGGAATTAAATTGTGAAAGTTATGTATATTTCAATATTGTGTGCAATTTGATTTATTTAACAATTTTGTCTATTTAAATTTTATAAATTATATTTTCTTTGTCATATTTTGTTTTAATATGTGTTAATATGTTATTTTATGTCTTTAAATATTTTTAAAGTGATAAAATAATTTTTCCAAAGCTTATTGAATTTATTTTCTATTTTTAAAGGCTAGTTTCTATTTATCTGCTATTTTCTTAATTTAAATTATATTTAATTAAAATTTATTTATTTACTTTTGCGAAAGCATTTTTATTTTATGTTATTATCTTTATTTATAAATATTTTCTAAGTCCATATAAATCTTTCAAAGTTTATCCTGTTTATTTTCAAATTTTCTAGACTAGTTTTCATTTTGTACTATTTTCTTATTTTAATCATATATAATTATTATTTATTTATTTATATTTTGTATATTTGTTATATTTTCGAATTCTAACTCAAATTATATGTATTTTCAGATATTTAAACTTATAAAAAGAAATTAGAGAAATTCGAAGAGTTTGTGACTCTTTAGTTGCTTGAGACCCTTTGTTTTCCCGCCTTTTCATTTTCCCACCTCTTGCATTCATTTCCCTTTAGCCGACTTTCTCATTTGTTCAGTTGCTTATTTTTCTCATAATTCACGTATACCATCTTCCTCATCTCTACAAAAAACTCACGGCCATTGCTTGAGAAAAAATTTGGTAAAACTTCTCTTCTTTTCTTTGTTTTTCTTTGTTTTCATTTGTGTTTTGCACTTGTTTTCTTCCTTCTTATGATTGGCCCCTCCTCAACCAGATCTAGGCTGACCTCCACCACCTCATTCTCTGATCATCATCCCCTCTAGTCCACCACCCTATCAGGTCGAGCAACCCCAAGGCAAGCCTCACCACCAAAATGCACAAAAACCATCACCTATTTGCAAACCAAGCCTAGAATTGCAACATCACCTTCCATCACCTTCTACCACCTTTAGCCGCCACTTCCACCACCACCACCACCTCTGGCCTGACCTCCACCCTCTGCCATGTCACCCACCACCTCCTGGAGCCACTGGCCGTGACCCAGAACTTCTGGCCGTACCAAACAAGAGCAAACAAATGATGTATGTTGCATAGTTTTAGCCATGTACACCTAGTTTTATGCACCTAGACTAAACCCACCTTTGTTAACACATGCTAGGCCGACCTTTAGGAACCCAAACCTGATCCAAACCATGCCTTTAGCCGTGCCATTTCAGATCTAGAGCTGAAGCATAGATGGTAGAAAGCAAGTGCAAACACTTTGGCTTTGTTTCATGCATTCATTTCTACATTGTTTATGTATAATTTGAGTTGAAAACTTATGTTATATATACTTGTTTTGTTTGCATGTGTGTAAGGAGATTTATCTTTGGCTTTCCCACTCAAATCATATTCGTGCTCTCGTGCCTTCGTAGATTCTGTGTTGTGGGTTTTGGTTGTCATCTCCAGCTTAAACAAGTGAGTAAATCTCACCAGACTAATATGTACTTATATAACTAGTAAACTGACACCATTTGAATCTGTAAAATTATATCATCCTGTTATAACTGTTATATTATGATTATATGATGTTCATCCCTGTTTATACACATGTTATATCATCTGTTACTGTTATATATTATGTACTGTTCATTTTTATCAGTTTATCACACTGCAAGTTCCCTGTAGATTAGGTTCACTATGTGTTGAAATGATACATACTCGAACGGACTTTAGAATACGGAAAAATCATTATGGGCTGAAATGATAGGCCTGAACGGTTTTATTTATTTTATTTTAACTTGGGATTGCGGGTTTGAAATGATAAAACCCGGTTTTTCTTTGTAAACTGCGGATTGAAATGATACATATCCGTATCACTTGACCTAGGCTAGAAAATTATATACAAACCTGTGGTTATATATATTTTTCTGAAATTTTAAAAATATTTTAAAAAATGTAAATATTATGATATTTTGATTTAAAATTTTATTAAAATGATTTCTATTAAATATTTGTGATTTTATACAAATTAAATAAGTGAATTAAGTAAATGGTGAAGTAGAATTTGAAATATAAGTTAATTTTGGAATTTATGATTTTGTTTATAAATGGAATTTATGTAAAGTAAGAAAATATGACAAATTTCATTTAAAAGATGAATTTATTGATTTTATTAAGTAATAATAATTTTTAAAAGTGTTAATGATTTTGTATAACTTAAAATTTGCAATAAATGAATATTTAAGCTGAATTTGGAAATATAACTTAAATTGAATTTTGTGAAATTTGTTTAAAAGTGAATTTTTAATTAAGTAAAATAAATGGAAATAAGTTATATTTTGGAAATTTAAACTTAGTTGTTAAGTTAAGAATTTAAATAAAGAAATGAAAATTTAATTGTTATTTAATTTGATTTTTGTATGGAAATTTGACTTCATAAAATCATAAAAATAAAGGTATTTAAATGATTGTTTTAAATGTGAAAATATATGATTTTATAAGTTAAATGATTTATATTAAAAGTTAATTATGTGTGAGATTGTAAATAAAACTCTGAATTTGATTTGACAGCATTTTGAAATGTAATGTAAAGATATTACAGCATTGGAAAATGCTGTAGTTATTTTAAATGAACCTAATAGCAAATTTGAACTAAGGGTTATTATAGCACTTTGTTAGTGCTATAGTTGTTAAATTTAAATAAAATTTTAATTGAAACTAAATTAAGATATTACAGCATTTTAAATGCCGTCTTTTGTTAATGAATTGTTTTTAAACATAACATCTCGTAGCATTTTCTAAGTGCTGCGAAAGTTGAATTTTCTTTGTTTAATAAATTCAAATGAATAAATGATCTTTGAAAAAGATTAAATTTTGGAAATTAAATATTTAATTATTAAATATAATGAATTGACTTTAAATGATTTAAATGGAATAGTTGATTTGGGAAATACAACTATTTTGAAATATGATTAAATGGTATTTAAATTTAAATTAAATAGATGATATTTTGAAATGAATTTGAAATGATATTAAATCTTGGAATGAATAATTGAAGTTTAAATTAGTATGAAAAATATTTGGTTTACTTGTAATTTGAATCTATTTAAAAGATATTGGACTTATGAAATATAGGATAATAAAGCTTTGGAATTTATTTTATAATTTGAATAGTTATTTTGTGGATTAAATCTATATTTGAAATTTATAAGATTTGAAATGGTTTATGGAAATTTAATTGAGATAAATGATTGAATTGAATTGAAACTTTGGAAATTTTAATACTTGATTTGAAAGTATAATAACTACACTTTTAAATGGTTTAAATGAATTATTTTGATTGAAATATAAACTATTTAAAAAGGTGACTTGAAATGATAATAAATGAATGATATCTTTAAATTTAAAAAAAATTTAAAGTTGATTATTTAGATTTGAACTCAAATGATATTTTGGTATATTAAAATGATTTGAAATGAAGTTTGAAAGGATTTGATATTTTGATATATAAAAGTGATTTGAAATGAAGTTTTGGAAAGATTTGATATTTTGATATATTAAAATGATTTGAAATGAAGTTTTGGAAAGATATGATATTTTGATATATTGAAATGATTTGAAATGAAGTTTTGAAATGATATGATATTTTAAATATATTGAAATGGTTTGGAATTGATTTAATCTTTATTTTTGATAAAGATTTGGATTTGAAATGATATTGTATTTTGAAGTATAAACTGTTTTAAATTATAACCACGGGTTATAATAACGATTGGTTGTTAAAGAGACCGGGATCGGATATGGACATACTCTCTGTCGATACCGAAAACCACTTTGACAACTGTGTACGCGGTGGAGTTTCCAGAATGAAGTAGGATGGTGGCGACGATCCTAAGGTATATACGTGGACCCAACTCCCATGAGTTGGCATAAGGTGGCTAAAACAGGAGCGATCGACGGGCCAAGGAGGTAGCACCTCTGATCGGACACACTTCTTCGATACCATTCTATTACTTGTGATTGATTTGGTGTGCACCCTTGATTTGGGAGTGTTGTTCGAGGTGGGAGGTAGTGGCTGCTATGCGTCACCACCAGTCCGGATGCGTAATTGGTATATCTACCCTGGCATTGCCTAGTTGTGTCGTGTCACCTACCATATCGAGCTTTACTATGAGTTTCTATTTGTGTTGTACCTATGGAGTATCTTCTCGTAGCCTCTCGGGGTATGCAGGTACTATATAGACTATTGGCACTATTTTGTGTTAAGGGCTATATGGGTAACCTCTTAACGCTATTTTAAAGTATGTTTATTTTATGAGTAGACATTATTATAATAGCGAATATTACTACATAGTAGATAGTTTAACGGATCCTTAAAGAATGGGCGATCCCAAGCATTCTTTAAGTTACTTGTACCTTTATTACAGTTCACTTGAGTTGGTTTACATTGTATAAGTATGTATGTCCTGACTTGAGCGTTTGTATTTTTATTTACGCTCGGGTCAGCCTGAGTATTCACAGATTTGGATTCCACTTTCTGGAGATTGGAATCGTTGGAGATTATCTGCTTATCTAGTTTTATCTATCTCAGTCCTGTTGTTCTATTCATCTTGTACTTGGTTATCATATTGAGACTTCTGTTGTACTTTTTTTCTTCTGTTGTATCTTATTTAACCCTGATATATTTACATAGTAGCTTCATGAACTACTATTTCTTTTACTTCCGCTGCATTATTTTACTCTGTGTCTGTGATTTGTGATTATTTATTTACTGTATATTCTGAGATTTGCCAAATTTTATTTACAACGCGGTATTTTGAGCAATTCAAGTCTGACATGTGCGGATGCGAATGGTCGAAAATATCGGGTCGTTACAAATTTATTGTGAAACTGTTGTACTCTGATGATGTAATGTATAAACAGATATAGTTCTTTTGTTTTAAAGTTTAGTCATTTATCTATTACATATTGTTCCGCTGTGTTTGTGAGATTCTGATATTGTTTTTATTTCTTCTTCTACCTCTTTCTTCTTTAACCCTAACGGTTTGGTTTTCCGGCATTCGATTGTTCGGCATTTAATACAGTGGACGTATTGATGGCGATTTTCGGGCGTCGAAAAATTGGGTCGTTACAGAGTGCCAGAATTTATTAAAATGCTGATTTATAGTTGATCAAATAAAATTCTGATAACTAAAAATATCTGGATGTATATGAGTGGATTTGAAACTATAATAAATGTTGAATTATAAATATCTGGCAATGATAAATCTTATTGTAAATTAATAAATATATAAATAGATATATGCAAACTTTATAATGATGAAATTATAAGTGTATACATATACAAGTATATAAGTGTGTATATATATATGTATATATATGCCATGAGAAGTAGAATATATGGAAATTGTAAAAGTGTGGATATATATTTATATATCAAAAATTCACATAAGATATTTCTAATTATAATATATATATATATATGTATATATATATATATTGTGATTGGAAGCATGGGTTTGAATTCAACATATAATACTAATTTTCAAAAGCCTTTCCTCTGTTTTTTCAAACCAATGAGTAAACAATCATTTTTAAAAAAACTTAATCTGTTTATATGATTGTTGCATGTGATCAACAATCGAAGTAATGTTTGCATGGATGAATTAAAGTGTTTGTGTGTATATAAATATGGTTTATTCTGTGCATGTCTGTGTAAATGTATATATATATATATATATCTGTGTGTGTGTCTCTATATGAATAACGGGCACATGCACATTCAAATAAATTCAATTCCTCTCCATATATTCAATTTTAGGTTATGATCCTTAAAGGTAATTTGTTAGTAATAACTAAACTAGATTTTTAAAAATATTTTGAAGTTTAATTAACAAGTAAGTTTATAGGAATCAAGATATCACAGTGAAAAATCATTCTAGTTAGAAAATCAAGTG
Organism: Allium fistulosum; assembly: GCA_030737815.1. Classification (NCBI taxonomy): domain Eukaryota; kingdom Viridiplantae; phylum Streptophyta; class Magnoliopsida; order Asparagales; family Amaryllidaceae; genus Allium; species Allium fistulosum. The sequence goes on from CM060904.1 coordinate 1,289,169,762, forward strand.
TTTAGATTTCAAGTTTGGATTGTATATTTGGATTCATGTTTGGAAAACATGATTTTTAATAAGATATCGTGATTTTTAAGATCGTGGGTGATGAGAATTCGTGAAATGAACGGAAATCATAGTTTGGGTGACCTTTGGCGATCAGAGGTTCTGGGAAGGTCGGGGTTCATATCGGAGGTAGCTCATGGGTCGAGGGTGGTAGGAAAAATACCCGGCGATTTTCTGGATCGTCGTGGTGGCGCGACAAAATAGATTTAGGGTTTAGTCTGTGTTTTCGGTCGACATTGGTTTCAAGGGGAGATCGTCGTCGTCGATGCGTCGGACTTGATCGGAGTAGGGGGTAAAGGATCGTAAGTCGACGACGAAGCTTCGGTCGGAGTGTTGAACTTCCTAGTGGCTAGAGGTGGCAACACGAGGCGGTTTTGGGTGATCAGGTTCTGTTCCAGAGGTTGCTTGTTTGCTCGATTTTGATTTCCGGTTAGTTTTGATGATCTGGGTGGTCGAGATGTTAGAATAAGTCGTCGGTGACCTGTTGACGTCGGCGAGGTTGGCTGGAGCGACGACGAACTCGTGTGCACGTGCACGAGTTAACGTTTGTATCTGTTGATTGTTGTGTTTTGATTCTTCGGGGAAGATTGGGTGTTGTTCGAAGTCGTGCTCGAGTTTTTTCGAGAAAGAAAGAAGATCAGGTTGTTGCTCGAGAATTTGTGGTTTGGGCTCGGGAATCTTAGAAATGATTTTAACCAAGGTTTAAAGTAAATGTAAATTGTTAACAAGTTTTATAAGCAAAAGGAAATGTACTAGTTTCAAAGTAAAATATTAAACTAGATTTCAAACAAAGGTGTTGATCAAGTTTTCGAACAAGTTTCAAATGTATAGATTATAAATGCAAATATTTTTGAAATTAAATTGTTTTGATTTGGATAATTAAATATTAGGTTGATTATTTAATTAAATCTATAATTGTTTTCAAAATAAAATGATGTGATTAGGTAAGTGATTAAGAATAAATGTATTGAATTTTAATTAATCACAAAGGCTCAAGTGATTTTGTATGCAATAATAAATAATATCAAGCATTTAATTTAATAAGATTTAAATAATGATAATTAAGTAATTAATTAAGATAAAGGGTTTATATTTAATTAATTAAGTTCTTGATTAATTAAAGGATCATTAATTAGTAATTAAAGGATAATTACTGAATGAAATTAATTATAGGATAATTAACTTAAGTAATTAAAGGATAATTAATTAATTAATTAAAGGATCATTAAGTAGAGTAATTAATTAAAGGATAATTAATTAATGTAAGTAATTAATGGTCAATTAATTGATGTGAATGATTAAATGATTAAAGAATAATTAGTCAATTTCATTGATTAATTAAATGGTTTGATTTATTAATTGATCGGGATTTAAAAGTAATTTATTTATTTTGTAATTAAATTAAATTAATTAGAAATGGATAAATTAATCTTGCTTATGGATGATTAAATTGTATAGAATGCCTGAATTGATTATTATCCCTAGACTGATAATTTGTGATGCTCTGAGATATGATATGTTTGGGTTGAACTGTGATAATGTGGGTTATCTATCAATGATGAATTGTTGTGTAAATGTGACATCCTGTATTTAAAATTGAATTGTATTCATTTGAACAACTTAAAGATGACATTGGATTCGAAGAGACCAGAGTCGGGTATCAGCAAATACCCGAAACCACTTCGATTTGTAATCTACAATAATTCTTTATAGATTTGATTTTAGAAGCAAATAGGCTGGAATGGAATAAATTAAGTAACATGGCCATTTAAACTAAGTAACGGTACTTGGACATTGTTTTGTGAGATAAGTGATTGACTATAACTAGTTAAGAACTCGTAGTGAGGTACGAGTTACCCCGGGTTTCAACTATGTTTTATAACCTAGTATTTCAAATTATATGTGTTTACTCACGCTGGTTTCCATCCTGACCCGGGTGTTACTTTATTGTAATGCTCGGGTCAGACCGAGTATTACAGATTTTTAGGTTAGGATTAGTAACCACTTCGATTAGTAACCTATAATCCTTTATAAATTTGATTATAGAATGAGTTGAGTGTATTATATATGAGAGCGTACTTGTTATTTTCTTATATAAAGATTTTAAAATGATTTTTTTAAATGATTTTTATATAAGTTTATATTTTGATATAAAGCTATAATTTTTCTAATTATTATGTATTAATTGGTTGTTGGTTATTGAAATTGATTAAGATCATAAGAAATTAAGTGGTAATATATATAAATATATCCAAATAGGAATTGGATAATATGAACTATACAAATAAGATAAGCAAGAAATGGATTCAAACAAGAAAATAAAATTTTGAAATTTGCAAAAGTGTTTACAGAATGTTGGAAGAAAAAAGAGAAGGATGATTTTCTCGGGTCTGGGCTCGGGTTGCTACTGGGTTTGGCTCGGGTAATTTGTATTAGTTGTTTAAAAATTTTAAATGAATCAAGCTAAAACATTTTCTTAACTAATCCTTTATTTTTTCAAATTAATTTAGTTAAAAGCTGTAAAATATATTGTTTCAAATTAATTTAGTTTAAGGTATTTTATTAAATGTCTTTTATTTGTAATTAATTCTTAAGTTTATTTTAAATTAAATTAAATAGCTGTAAATAGTTAAGTTGTCACAAATAGTTGTAAAATAATTAAGTAGTTGTAGATTAGTTAGATAATTGCAAAATATTTGTAAAATAGTAATTAGTTATAAAACAGTTTTAAAATTGTTGTAAAATAGTCAAATAGTTCCAAAATAGTTGTAAAATAAGTACAAGATAGTTTGGGTTTTAAAAAGAAAGATTGTATAGTAAATAGCTAGGAAAAATAGATTTAAAACAGTTTATATTAAAACAATTTATTTGGAAATAGTTTGTGACGCCCCACCTCTATACCCACGCTAACCAAGAACACTACGATGTAGTGTTGTCAATTAGCACGGAGAATAAGGCTGTGGAGGAGCGACCATCCATGTAACTTCTTTGTGCGAGCACCGATATGTCAGATAGAATAGAATGCATATCTTTTAAGGAGGAAGTACGACATACCGATACAAACACAAAGCTATCACACGGTGGCTATATATATAATCTTCGGAAACAAACATAGAAATAATCATAACATAAATCAGTCACAGACATCCATATCACAAAGGTGGAAGAAGATATGAATAAATATAATACACATGAAAGTGTACATCAGAGTAGTGGTCAGGAAGATCCACGATAATACAAAAGAATAGCATCACGTGCTATACAAAAGAATAAGTACACAATGTAGAGTATATATCTCAAATGCGTACAACCAAAAACTACTAATCTAAGTAGTTAGCCAAAAGTCAGAATAATCCTGAAGAGAAGTCAAGCAGAAGCACCTGTAACATCTCGGTCTGACCCGAGTATTATTTATAAGAAAATAATAAACGGATCAGTCTAGCTATAAATATCAGATGATATGGTATATAGTAAAAGGCATGACATGAACATGTAATAACCATAACGGCATACTACAATAAGTATGTAAATGATAACCAACAAAAGATTAACCAATATCACAAGAATCTTCTCAAAGATAAAATAGGGTATCATACCCTAAACTTGTATTCATAACAAGTCAATAACACATAAATTCACCAATGCACAAAAACTGATATCATATCAATGAAAATCAAGTAAAATTGGTGAAGCACAAATTCCAGAAATAATCACCAGAAATCCAGAAAACACATAAAAAGGGGGAAGGCCTAACACATGAATGGGAGTTAACAAACTCACCTACGCGTATCACACAGGACGAGAAGCTATCTCATGGAAGCTATCCATTAAATTTCCACACAGTAATGGCCCGAAGACCGTAGGGTGCTACCCTACATATGTGATGGCGAAACATCACATAAACGGGGTATAGTCTCCCTCGCAGACAAAGAGACATCGCTCAATCGCTAGTCTAAATCACAAAAATGATCGTCATGATCATCAGGAAGTGTCGATTACACTAAGCTAGTAAATATAAGAGTTTAGCTTCATGTCCCATAACCACTTGCTTGACTCAAATATTTACGAACAGATTGTAGATCTGCACTAGAAAATTGTCACAAGAGTTTCAATATGTGTGAATCGAAATCACACCAATGAGGTATAGACTAACCTTGAAGATAAAGAGATATGTGTGAATCGAAATCACACAAATGGTGTCTAGTCTAACCTCGCAAACAAAGAGACATCGCTCAATCGCTAGTCTAAATCACAAAAATGATCGTCATGATCATTAGGAAGTGTCGATTACACTAAGCTAGTAAATATAAGAGTTTAGCTTCATGTCCCATAACCACTTGCTTAACTCAAATATTTACGAACAGATTGTAGATCTCCACTAGAAAATTGTCACAAGAGATTCAATCGAACAAGTCCAAAAATTAACCGACGAAGTAAACGCAAGCGTTTCATACCACTTGTTTTGCTAGGCCATTTAATTATATTTTCTCATACGAATGAGGTAAAGGTTTGTATATACTAGTAGATTGGAAAACAGTTTTATAAACGAGTTTGATATTGAAAATAGAGTTGAAATCGTTTTGATGAAAGAGTTTTGATATTTACTACTAGTACTGAAACCTTTATATTTTTAAAGTGACAAGTCACAAAACGATTGTTGAAACGAATCGAATCACATAAATTCACGTTCGAAGACGTGAGAAAAATCCAAAGAAATCAATCCCAAAAACCATCATAGTAGAAATTCTTTTGAATGTTTTTCGGATAAGATCGCCTACGTAGAGGTGTACGGGGTTCGACCTAGAGAGGACAAAATGAGGTCTAACGACCTAAGGGGGATAGGGTCGAGCGACCTAACGAGGTACCATCCCGAAAGAGGAGTCATCAAAGTCTTAGAGATGATAACAACAAATAGGAGACAACACTAATCGATTAAAGTTGGAAATTCAAACAAATAGGCAAAATAGCAGCAGGTCGGTCAGCCGGCTACAGAGCTCGGTCGACCGGACCCTGTTCTGAAAAATAGTTCGGGAAGCAGGTCGGTCGACCGGAATCTGTAGTCGGTCGACCGGACCAGAAAACAGAGAAGTGCTTTGCACTTTGGAAGCAGGTCGGTCGACCGGCTACAGAGCTCGGTCGGCCGGACCCTGTTTCCAGCCCTTCCCAGCCTACCTAATACAATGGCCAATCTCGACCAATTTGCAACCGCTCGAGCAACGGCGTTAAGGGTTTATGCCAATCAACTACCCGGCCCTGTATGCTCTTCAATGCATCACAAAAATCATGATCAAAGATCAAAGTTTGGATTTTTAAAGAATTGAACTCAAAACACTAAAAATTGGAATATCACCAAATCAATCCAAACCAAAAGCAATTGCACAAGAATAAATGTTAGGAATTCATACCTAACAATCGAAGATAAATATAGTTTAAGATGTGAGATAAAAATCTCACCTTTAATCCCAAAAGCACAAATGAGAAGCACAAGAACAAGCTAATATCAATCCCTCTTTAATAACAACACAAGAAGCTTCAATCTAGACTTCTTCGGAAATTTGGAGCTAAACTTGGATTTGCAAAATGAAATTAGGGCTTAGGAATTTCCATTTCCAATCTTTTCCCCTATTGTTTCTCTTTAGAGCTGAAATATAAGGAATGAAAATGAATGAGGGGAGAGGGGTTCAGTTTGGGGTATTAGTGGGCTAGTGGGTTGAACCCAAACTCAAACTTCAAGTGGAAAAGGTCGAAATTTTAGCTAGCTCCAAACATATCGAAGTTTATACTCAAAAAGATCGCAAACGACATTTTGAACTCAATGGGAGTGGTCTCGAGTCCTAATTTGACCGTATGCAAAAAGTAGCTTTTCGGACTAACATCCGATTAACGATTTTAAATATAAAAATATAAAATCGATAAATATGCGGGTTGTTACATAGTTTCAGAGTCAAATTGGTTCAATTTCCCAATCTCCACTTCCAATCAATTTTCCATCCCATTAAGTTTCAATTTTAACTAATTTCAGTTCCAATCTCAACTTTTAAGCCATCTCGAATTATACAAATTCGAGTTAAATTTTCAAAAATGTTGATTTAACTTCTTAAATCAAATTAACTTTTACTTTTAATTTAACAACCGAATTCTTAAACAATTTCAGTTTGCAAGTTCATCTTAAACAATCAAATCTTAAGTTCAAAGTGATTCCATATATTCAATCTTTTATCTCTTTAAATAATTTCAAATTAAGGTTTTATTTTCATTTTACTTCTACAATGGATGCTATTGATGGATGTTTTAAATAATTTGGATGTTTATTTACTTTGACTTAACCTGATATCATCCTATTGTTATTAATAATCTTTGGAAGTGTGAATTGGATTGTTTTAAATGAATTAAGTAGTGGATTGAGATGTAATAATATTCCTCCAAAACTTTTGAAATTGGATATGAAATCTGGTGAGATTTGGAATTTAAAAATATTTGAAATGTTTTGAAAAAAAGAGTAAAAGCACTTAACTCACTTCGGTCGCTGGAAAATAATTTAGGTGATGACTGCAGCATCATCGATGTTCATTTTCGAGTTTCCAAGAGAAGAATTGCTACCTAAATGTTTTAATTTGGAGTTGTTGCAAAACTAAGTTTGGTTTTAAAAATTCAAAGGATTATTTGATATGCAAATGAACTATGTATATAATTGGTTTCAAAATGAATTTGAATTGTTGAGTAATTGTTAAAAGACTTTGGAATCTTATTCAAAATGTTGATGGAATTATAAATGGGTTTGATAACTTATTAAATTGAATTTAATTGGAATGTAATTGTATCTAGATAAATAATAGTAGTTTGGAAAATAAAATCCATTGAGATTGAAAGTAAATTAGTCAAGTTGAACTAAATAAGACAAAGGATTGAAAATAAAATTAGTAAGTAAACTAATTGATTTAAGTGGGTAAGCAAATGAATTGAAATTGAATATTGGAATGATATTTAATTTGAATTATGTGAATAAGGTGGATTGAAAAATTAGTTTGAGTTGGGTTAAGTAAAACCAAAAATTGAAAAGTAAAATGGAATTGAAAATTTAAGGTAAATGGAAATAGATATAAAAGCTCAAGTAGTAAAGTAAAAATAAATATAAGGAGCTGTATAAAATATTCATAATAAACTTAAGAAAAGTTAAGGGTGAAATTCTTAAGAAATATTTGGTATCAGAGCTGAAGGTTAAGCGAGAACCTTGGCTCTGGTGGGGATTACTCATTAGAAATAGAGTCCGTAGTACTCTAAAATGAGTTTGAGTGTATTAATAGATATGAGCGCGTATTTGTTAGTGAATATAAAAATTGTTTTTATATTGTGTTGACTTATCGGTTGAGTGTTTATGGATTCTGGTCAATATGTGGGATGCCATGTCATCGATAGGGATTTCTAAACTCTTAAATAAGATAAACCGACACAGTATTGTTTTAAATTAGGGTTAATGAAATAATTTTACCCAGATTATTTTTGTATATAAAGAAAATAATTCTTGTAAATTATTATAGTATATGGTTGCTTGGTTGTTAGGAAATGATAATAGTTTAATATTATCAAAATTTTCTCAAAAAATTTTTAACTCCCTAAATTTCGAAAAATTTCGCCAGCGTCTCCTTTGCGCGGCTAGATCGGTACAGCTACAAAATGCCTCTACTTAAATAATAAATTTCTCATAAAACAATCTTTTAAAACAACTTTAAAACTTTTAACTTCTACTTAAAATCTACTTTGAAAACATATTTGGCTTTTCAGAAAATACTCTTTGCATTTAAATATAGCTATCTAATCATTTATAAATCCTGCTCGATTTATCACAATTTAATTTACGTTCCCATTCGTAATTTGGTTTGGGTCGCATAAAATCAAAAGTGAGTTAATCTCACTCATTTGGATTATTAAAGTTTTCAAAATCCTTTGAAATCAAAGGTATCTCGTAAGACCACGCCACAAATAAACATGCCGGGTTTTTACCTTACGATAACAAAAACATTTTTATCAAATTCGTTTCATATTATAATAGTGTCTATAGAAATTAAAATAGAATCTAGCTGAAATGCTTGCATCTCACGTTTCAGCATAGTTGGGCACAATCAAAACCGTACAGGCGCTTATTGGAGATTGGATTCCATACAATTGCAGGGCTACTGGGGTACCGCCCATCACAGTACGTGGCTCGATTTATCACAATTTAATTTACGTTCCCATCCCATAAATTTCCTTTAACACTTTAAAAATAAAACAACTTTTTATTTTTTTTAAAAACATTTCCCATCTCCTTATAAATTCCCACCTCGAATTTATACTTCCAAATTATCCACTAATAAATATTTCACTTTATTTATAAATGATTAGATGGCTATATTTAAATGGAAAGTGTATTTCCCTGAAAAACCAATTATATTTTCAAAGAAAGATTTCCAAGTATAAGTTAGAGGTTTTAAAGTGGTTTTAAAAGAATGTTTTAAGAAGAAATTATTATTTAATGGTTTTAAATTTTTTTAAAAGTAAATATTATTAAGTTAATTATATAAGTAAATTATTTGAAAGGTTTGACTAGTATTATGATTTAAAGATAATTATTTAATATTTATACCTTATAGAATAACTTTTATTTTAAAATTAGTTTTGGCTTAAGTTTTTACATGAGAAATTATTATAAAATTTCATAACTAGTATTTTAAATAAAGTATTTTAAGTAGTTTTATTTTAAGTGTTTAAAGTACATATATCTTTGGATAAAGTGATTTAAATTATTTAAAAATCTAAAGTATTATGACTTGGTGATTTTCAGTATAAAGAAAACAATTGGGTGGAAATTTATTCCGCGAGAGAAAAGTGATTTGAACTATTTTCAAAAGGGTTGAAGTGTAGAAAAATATCTTGCGAAGATATTTTGAAATAAATAATTTGGAAATTATTAAGGTCTGATGGTTGTTTGTGGATGTTATATGACAGTTAAATAACCGACTATCAATATTGGCCAATGTGCTGATCGTTTCGAAGAGACAGGGATCGGAATTAATTTCCCGAAAACCACTTTGATCCGGTTTGAACGTTTTCGTGAGGAAGACAAGAGCTTGGAGTCGAAGATGGAGCAGTGAAGTGCAAGGGCTAATCGCTACTAATCCTGAGGGTGATTCCAAAATGGATGTAGTAGGAGTAATGCCTTCGGTTCCATTCGGACCGGGAATGGACTTGTATGGATGAATGCTATCAGAACATCGTCAGGAGGACGATGAGCATTCTAAGTGAGATGTGTTCTAAAAAGGTAACGCATAGCCTCGAGCGTCATTAACCGAGAATGGCTAAAACAGGGGAGGTGTAGCAAGGATAAGTGGCTAGCAACCAATTAAGGTAAGGTCATCCCTGTCTAGATGTCCCTTTTTATTCGGTTGTGTGGGCGGTTGCTGATCCCAACCGCAGGGTGATCTTATTCGGACTATACAGTAAGGGGTAGCTCCGGTCTTGTGTAGTAGGGGATCAGGGTGGATCCTCGGTACGGTGATCTAGACCACGTACTGTGACGGGCGGTACCCCAGTAGCCCTGCCATTGTATGGAAATCCATTCTCCCTACGTGCTTTTACGGTTTTGATTGTAGAGCCTAGTATTACTGGAATTTAGTAATGGTAAAAATTTCAGCTATTTGAATAAGTATTTGTATTTAGACACTATTATAATAACAGAGCATTTTTATAAGAAATGTTTTGGTTATCGTATGGTAAAAACCCGACATGTTTATTTGTGGCGTGGTCTTACGAGATACCTTTGATTTCAAAGGATTTTGAAACTTTAGTAGTCCAACTGAGTGTGTTTTCTCACGCTGGTTTTCCAAACTGACTCGGGTGTTATTTTACTATAATGCTCGGGTCAGACTGAGTATTATAGAGTACAGATTTTGGGATGGACTGTTGTGGAGCTCAGGAGACGAGCTGGATGACGAGGCGTATTTCCAAAATTTATATTTCCGCTGTGTAGTGAAAGTTGTATATTCAGCTTTGGGAGGACAAGATATTATAACTGTCCTGAAATGTGTTGTTGATTTGTATTCTACTATGATGATGTAATGTATAAACAGATATAATTCTTTTTGTTTAAAGATCGGTCATTTATCTATTATGTATTGTTCCGCTGCAATTGTGAGATTCTGATATTGTTTTCTATTCTTCTTCTACCTCTTTCTTCTTTAACCCTAATGATTCAGTTTTCCGGCATCCGATTGTTCGGCATTTGATACAGTGAACGTATTGATGTCGATTTTTGGGCGTCGAAAAATCGGTTCGTTATAGTTGCAACTGAAACTTCTAATTTATACATAAAATATGCTTTGAGAACATACTTGGCTTTTTAGGAAATACACTTTCCATTCCAATATAGTCCATCTAATCCTTTAAATTCTACTCGATTTATCCCAATTTAATTTACGTCCCAAACCCGTAAATTTCTTTTAACATTTTAAACAAAAAACCACTTTTTATTTTTAAAACACATTACCATCTCCTTATAAATTCCCACTGTGAATTTATACTTTCAAATTTATCCACTGATAAATATTTCACTTTATTTATAAACCCAGTTTATAAATTTCACAATCTCATTCTCCTTTAATCACAGTTTCAACACTTAGTCGATTTTCAAATCAATTTCCAAAACCAACTCCATTTTTAAAATAAATTCCTTTGCTTATCCAAATTTATTTCATTAATTCCATATTCACTCCTTTATTTAGATTTAAAATCTTATTTAAATCTAAAATATTCTTTCCATACTTAATTCAAAAATTCTCCCTTTATTTCTCCCAAATCATTTTAAACTCTTAAATTTTTAAACAATATAACTTAAGTTCTCAAAATTTACTTATCCCCATTTATTCAAAATCTTTTTCCCATACTTGGAATTATTCGATAGGATTTTTAAAAATCAACTTTTTATTCTTTTCCAAATTCATTCTTTTAATTTATCTGATTCCCTAAAATTATTTTACTTAAAATTCTCTCCTTTATTTTCCTTCAAAAATCCAATTTTTATATTTCCGACATCTTAAAATACCAAAATATATTCAACCAAACCATAGCATTCAATAATTTCAATTACAAATAAAATCTATCACAGATTATCAAATAAATCATATCACGGAATATGAAAATGTAACAACCCGAAATTTTCGACCTCGAAAATTCGACACTAATACCTTCACTATAGGAGTGCCGAGCAATCGAACGCCGGAAATTCCAAACTGTTTGAGTTAAGAAGAAAAGAGGTAGAAAAAGAAACAGAAAACAAGACACAGAATCTCACATTCGCAGCGGATCAAAATATAATATACAAATAGCAGCATTTACACAAAGAAGCTGTAAATGTCAATTTACATATAATATATCAGAGTACAACGTCCAAACTAGACAGACATAATAATTTGAAAAATTATTGCTTTATATATATCAAAATGTAAGCTTATATAAAAATCATTTTTAAAAATCATTTTAAAATCTTTATATAAGAAAATAACAAGTACGCTCTCATATATAATACACTCAACTCATTCTAGGGTACTACTGACCCTATCCTTAATGAGTAAACCCACCAAAGCTAAGGTTCTCGCTTAACCTTCTGCTCTGATACCAAATGCAACGACCTGAAATTTTCGACCCCGAAAATTCGACACCAATACCTTCACTGTAGGAGTGCCGAGCAATCAAACGCCGAAAATTCCAGATTGTTAAAGTTAAGAAGAAAAGAGGTAGAAAACGAAATAGTAAACAAGACACAGAATCTCACATTCGCAGCGGATCAAAATATAATATACAAACAGCAGCATTTACACAAAGAAGCTGTAAATGTCAATTTACATATAATATATCAGAGTACAACCAAACTGGACAGACATAATAATTTGAAAAATTATTGCTTTATATATATCAAAATGTAAGCTTATATAAAAATCATTTTTAAAAATCATTTTAAAATCTTTATATAAGAAAATAACAATTGGCATTAGTTTCTTTTTAATTGAAATATATATAGATTAATTGTGTAAAGAAATCAGGCTGTATATTCATTTTCTCAAATCTCTTCTCTTATTTTCATTTTCACTTCTCAATCCTTTCTTTCATCCTCAAACTAAAAACTAAAACAAAAGAAAAATCAAACTGAACAACATCTTTCAAGTTTTCAACCTGAGCTAATTCAAGGATCAACATAAATCAAGCAAATTCTATTCAAACATCCAGTAGCAGATCAACTCAACAAAGATCAGGAGCAGATTTCAAAAGCTTGTCCTCTATTTTTTCAACCAGTGAGTAAACAATCATTTTTAAAAAAACTCGATCTGTTTATATGATTGTTGCATGTGATCAACAATTGAAGTAATGTTTGCATGGATGAATTAAAGTGTTTGTGTGTATATAAATATGGTTTATTCTGTGCATGTCTGTGTAAATGTATATATATAAATATATGTCTCTATATGAATAACAAGCACATGCACATTCAAATCGATTCAATTCCTCTCCATATATTCAATTTTAAGTTATGATCCTTAAAGGCAATTTGTTAGTAATAACTAAATTAGATTTTTAAAAATATTTTTAAGTTTAATTAACAAGTAAGTTTACAGGAATCAAGATATCACAATGAAAATCATTCTAGTCAGAAAATCAAGTGTTTAGATTTCAAGTTTGGATTGTATATTTGGATTCGTGTTTGGAAAACATGATTTTTAATATAGATATCGTGATTTTTAAGATCGTGGGTGATGAGAATTTGTGAAATGAACGGAAATCATAGTTTGGGTGACCTCTGGCGAACGGAGGTTCTGGGAAGGTCGGGGTTCATACCGGAGGTAGCTCGTGGGTCGAGGGTGGTAGGAAAAATAGCCGGGAATTTTCTGGATCACCGTGGTGGCGCGGCAAGATAGATTTAGGGTTTGGTCTGTGTTTTTGGTCGACATTGGTTTTAAGGGGAGATCGTCGTCGTCGATGCGTCAGACTTGATCGGAGTAGGGGGTAAAGGATCGTAGGTCAACGGCGAAGCTTCGGTTGGAGTGTCAAACTTCCTGGTGGCCGGAGGTGGCAACACGAGGCGGTTTTGGGTGATCAGGTTCTGTTCTAGGGGTTGCTTGTTTCCTCGATTTTGATTTCCGGTTAGTTTTGATGATCTGGGTGGTCGAGATGTTAGAGTAAGTCGTCGGTGACCTGTTGACGTCGGTGAGGTTGGCCGGAGCGACAACGAACTTGTATGCACATGCACGAGTTAACTTTTGTATCTGTTGATTGTTGTGTTTTGATTCTTCGAGGGAGATTGGGTGTTGTTCGAAGTCGTGCTCGAGTTTTTTCGAGAAAGAGAGAAGATCGGGTTGTTGCTCGGGAATTTGTGGTTTGGGCTCGGGAATCTTAGAAATGATTTTAACCAAGGTTTAAAGTAAAAGTAAATTGTTAACAAGTTTTATAAGCAAAAGGAAATGTACTAGTTTCAAAGTAAAATATTAAACTAGATTTCAAACAAACGTTTTGATCAAGTTTTCGAACAAGTTTCAAATGTATAGATTATAAATGCAAATATTTTTGAAATTAAATTGTTTTGATTTGGATAATTAAATATTAGGTTGATTATTTAATTAAATCTCTAATTGTTTTCAAAATAAAAAGATGTGATTAGGTAAGTGATTAAGAATAAATGTATTGAATTTTAATTAATCATAAAGGCTCAAGTGATTTTGTATGTAATAATAAATAATTTCAAGCATTTAATTTAATAAGATATAAATAATGATAATTAAGTAACTAATTAAGATAAATGGTTTATCTTAATTAATTAAGGTCTCAATAATTAAAAGATAATTACTTCATGTAATTAATTAAAGGATAATTACTTAATGTAATTAATTAATGATAATTAATTAATGTGAATAATTAAGGGATGATTAATTAATTTAGATTAATTAATTTCATTAATTAATTAAAATAATAATACATGGTTTACAATTAATTAAGGTTAATTAAGCAGGATTTAAAAGTAATTTATTTAATTTATTTGGTGATTAAATTAAATTAATTAGGAATTGTATAACTAATCAATCTTGCTTATGGATGATTAAATTGTATAGAATGCCTGAATTGATTATTATCCCTAGACTGATAATTTGTGATGCTTTGAGATATGATATATTTAGGTTGAACTGTGATAATGTGGGTTATCTATCAATGATGAATTGCTGTGTAAATGTTACATTGGTTTTAAAATTTAAACCATAACAAAGTAAAAAAAGAGAAGGATGATTTTCTCGGGTCTGGGCTCGGTTTGCTACTGGGTTTGGCTGGGGTAATTTGTATTAGCTGTTTAAAAATGTTAAATGAATCAAGCTAAAGCATTTTCTTAACTAATCCTTTAAATAATTAATGTTTTAACTAAGTTTTGGGATTAGTTAAAAGTTGTAAAATATATGTTGTCTGTTTCTTCTTCTACCTCTTTTCTTTACCCTAACAATCTGGAATTTCCGGCGTTCGATTTCTCGGCATTTCAATTATGAACGTATTAATGTCGAATTTTCGGGGTCGAAAAATCCGGGTCGTTACAGTTTTATTTTCAACATTCTGTAAACACATCTACAAATTTCAGAATTTTATTTTCTGGTACCAACTGTAACGACCCGAAATATCTGAAGAGCTGAAGGTTAAGCGAGAACCTTGGCTCTGGTGGGTTTACTCATTAAGGATAGGGTTAGTAGTACCATAAAATAAGTTGAGTGTAATATATATGAGAGCGTACTTGTTATTTTCTTATATAATGATTTTAAAAATGGTTTTAAAAAAAAATGATTTGTATATAAAATTATATTTTGGTATATAAAGCAATAATTTTTCTAATTATTATATATATTAAGATCATTGGTTATTGGTTAATAAATAAGATAAGCTAAAAATGAATTCAAGCCAGAAAATAAAAGCCTGAAATTTGTAGAAGTGTTTTCTGAATGTTGAAAAGTTACCTTGTTTTGATTTTCCAACAAATTATGAGATAATATGTAGTAAATTGGTCTCCAGATATGATAATCTTGGTTATTATCATAAAATGGTTATGGTGTCTAATAATGGGATGTTTGTTTTCTAGTAAACAATGATTAAGCAAAATCGAATGTTTTAAGGAAGTAACAATTTAGATGAGTATGACTTGTAAATGGGAAGGGATTTAAATTGTGAAGTTTTGAATTCTAAGTCTAGAAAAAAAATGTAATGACCTGGGATTTTCGACCCCGAAAATCCGACACTAATACGTTCACTATAGAAGTGCTGAGTAATCGAACGCCGGAAATTCCAGATTGTTAGGGTAAAGTATAAAAGAGGGAGAAGAAGAAATAAAAAACAAAACACAGATTCTCACATTCGCAACGGATCAAAATATAATATCAGATAATAGCATTTATACAAAGAAAATCTGTATCTATCAATTTACATTTAATTCATCAAAGTACAACAATTCACAATAAATCAGACAGTAATAATAACTTGTCCCAGCCTACTATCACTAAAATCTCAAATACATAGCGGAATATACTCCATACGTTTCTGCCATTCAGCTTGCCACCTGAGCTCCAGAACGTCCTAACCTGAAAATCTGTAATACTCGGTCTGACCCAAATAATTTTAAAATACTAAGTTATAAAACTTATTTGTAAACCAGGGCAACTCGTACCTTACCACGAGTTCTTAACTTGTTATAGTCAATTACTTATTATAAAACAATATCTAAGAACTGTTACTCAGTTTAAATGGCCATGTTACTTACTTTATTACATTCCAGCCTATTTGATTCTAAAATCAAATCTATAAAGAATTATTGTAGATTACAAATCGAAGTGGTTTCGGGTATTTGCTGATACCCGACCCCGGTCTCTTCGAATCCAATATCATCTTTAATCCAAGTTGTTTAAGTGAATACCATTCAATTTTAAATACAGGATGTCACATTTACACAGCAATTCATCATCAATAGATAACCCTCAATATCATAGTTCAACACAAACATATCATCTCACAGATCATCACAATATATCAAACTAGAGACATTAATCCAAACATTCAATACAATTTAATCATCCATAAGCAAGATTAACTTGTCACCCAATCTAATGAATTTAGTAAATTAATTACCTTTAAATCATTAATTAAACCATTTAATTAATTATTGAAATTAATTAATTATTCTTTAATCATTCTAATCATTCACATTAATTAACCTTTAATTACTTACATTAATTAATCACACTAATTAATGATCCTTTAACTACATTAATTAATGAATTATCCTTTAATTAATTTCATTAAGCAATTACCCTTTAATTACATTAATTAATTATCCTATAATTACTTAAGTTAATTAATTAACCCTTAATTACTTATATTAATTAATTAACCATTAATTAATCACATTGATTATTTATTTATTAATTAATCAAGACCTTCATTAATTTAAGATAAACCATTATCTTACTTAATTATCATTATTAAATTTTCATTTGAAGACACTTAAGAATATAATTTGATAATTAACCTATTATAAAATTTTATTAAATCAAAACAAATTAAATTTCAAAATCATTTGACTTTACAATTTATATTGAAATTTGTTTTGAGAACTTAACTACACTTGCTTTTAAAATAAAAACTTGTTTAAATATTTGTTTTGAAGCTTGTTAACCAACTTATACCTTTAAAACTTGTTAACTAAATTTGCTTATACTTTTAAACCTTGGTTAAACTTGCTAAATCATTTTCTTTTAATTTTAAAAACCTGGACAACTAATCGAAAATAACCCCAAGCCCAAGCTCAGAAATCCCGATCGACAACTCGAGCCAAAACCTAACTTTCCCGAACCTCTACTTCTCCTTCTTCCATTTCAAAGCAATGAACCAGACACGAAGCTGATACATGTTTACGTGCACAAAGCGCCGGAGCTACGACGATCACCCACGACCACGTCGCCAAGTCGCCGACGATCATCTCTATAAGTCCGACCATCCATAAACTCGATACGATCTCGAAATCGAAAAAGTGCAAAATCGAACATCCTTGGAACCAAAACCCGCCGCCTTCTCGCCCCTTGTCCCACCATCACAGGCCATCGGGAGCCACGTCCTGACGTCGAAAGCTTCGTCTGACAGCCCTCTACTTTTTCCCCCACCTCCGGTCCAGCCCGACGTGAAGACGACGTTGCATTTCCCTCGAAACCCACGTCGACCAAGTCAGGGTATTAAACCCTACTTCATCGCCGTCTCGCCACCATGGCGATCTATAAATCGCACCACCATTTTCCCAAGTGCCCCGACCTCCAAACTATCTCCTGGCCAAGCCCCAAACCCAAACATCGCTCGCCTCGCCGGAAATTGATTTAAAACCCAATTCCGTTCAACTCCCAATTCCCCTTTAAATACTAACTTAAAAATCCTAAAATTACCATTAAAAATCGTCATTTTCAAATTCGAATTGGATTATATAATCAAAACTTGAGATTTAACTACTTTAATTTCTGACTTGAATTGATTTACCACTGTTAATTTTTATTTTTGTCATAATTACTTCATGTATATACTTGAAACCATTTTTATAATTCAAATCCGGTTAATTCTAACATATTTCATATAGAGATCATATCCTAAAAGTGATGAAGAAAAGAGAATTTGAATCTTTGATCTTATTTTTCTCCGTGTAACAAGAACAGAGGCATGCAATCCATATACAGACAAGCAGGTGCATATATACCAGGAAATCATGTTTACACATCCGTGTAAAAAAAATCACAACACTAATTCTATGATTTATCACATACATCGGATAATAAAGCAAATTTTGTTTTAAAAGTGAATTTTTACTCACAGGTTTTTGTATGAACAGTGAAGCCTGGAAATTGTTTGAAAACTGGAATAGCAAGCTTTGAATTTAGCAACTGGATACTTGATTTTGATCTGCTTATTTTTAGTTGAATTGAATCTATGCTGAGATGATCTTGAATTTAGCTTGCTTCAGTTGAAATTTGCAAGAGTTTGATTTAGTTTTAGAAGGAGATAAAAGAAAATGGAATGAAAAGAGAGAGGTGAAAATGAATATATATTAACCTGGTTTCTCAAATACTTTTATTAATATATTACAATTTAAAGAAAGCAATTTGCCATTTGTAATTTTCATGTTACTCAAAAGCTACAAATGTCCAAATTCTTCATTTAATAATTCCTTATGTTTTTATACCTATTTTAATTAATTTATGTTTATATTCTCATATACACAAACCATATTTAGTTCATGTATACTTTGTAAAAAGAAAGTATTTTAAACTTTTTAATTAAATCTTACTTAAGCTACAAATGTTTAATGCATGTCAAAATTTATATTTTAAAGAAAACATATTAACCTTTTATTAAATCCTATTTTAAACTTAGTGTTTGAATGAAGAGTTTTTATATCCAATTTATTTTTAGGATATTGCTTTTGAATTTCAAATCAAATTCTATTTACAGTCTACATATATACATAAGCAATGGAAAATAAATAGCACATTTATTGGTTTGAAAAGAATATGTTTGGCACAATTAAATAATTTTCAAAGAAGATCATCAAATAAATATTTATCTAGATATATATATATTTATTATCAGAATTATTTGTCAAGTTCTAGTGGTCCAGTGGTTAAGACATAGTGGAGTTGCTACATTGTGTTGTAGTGGCACCGGTTCGATACCCAGCGGCCACAATAATGAGACATAGTGCACGGCCACTTATAAAACCGGCTAACCGAAGGCAATGGAATACAAAGTATCCATGGCCCCAAAGTTTTCCTGCCATCCCATTTCCTTTCCGTCTCTTCCCTCTTCCCTCTCTTCCTAGCTTCCCCCCGCCGTCTCCATGGCCAAGAATCGCAAGGATAAACCAAGGCTTACTTCATCTCAAACCAGATCTGGCCGAACTTTTTCTGTGCCTCCTTCTCCAGATCGCTACTTGGAGTCGAACTCGATTAGCCCTCCAGCGACAAACTGCGATTTGAATCTTGCTCTCAATCTAGATTCTTCTTCGACTCATGCCTTTCCTCTGTCAGGTATTGCCACTGTTTCTCCGTCCTCACCTATAACTCATTTGGTTGCTGATGATGGTAATTGGAGTGGGGAAAGAGTAGTTCGTTCACGAATTGAAGGTGATAGGCTCTGTGACGATCTACTGTCCCCCATTGTGAGTTGTAATTTGGCAAACGAGGAGCACTGTGATGTTTCGATTCCTATTGTCTCTGCAACTATGCCAACAAGTGAGGTTGATCCATCTGTTACTGCAGAAATGCCAAATAATGAATTGCGAGTAGTTCCAGTTCCAAATGTTTTGATTGTCTGTAGTGGCAATGAATGCGAGCAATCTGTTGCTAGTGGTGGACCTGTTAAGGAAAAAGAAACGCTCACTGCTATGAACCTAAACCCCCCTGAGTTGAATGGTATTGCTGCATCCCATCGGAATTATTCGTCCCCTACCAAACCTGGTGTTTTTACATTGCAATCAAATACTGGCATCCCCTCAGTTGCTTCCAGAGAATTTCCAAATGCTAAAAACCCTACATCTAATACTGTTAGCTCTCCAATTGTTAGTGTTGGCGTAGATACTGCTGTTAGGCCTGCCTGGTCATCTTTGTTTAATAAACTGCCTCGTAACGCTGGTGCTTTCTCACCTCAGAAATTTTGCACCCAAGTAATTGATGGGATTAGTGTTCTCCCTCCAGAAGTTGTACTTGAAGCTGAAAATCAGTGGTCTGATCATCTTGTAGGTTTCTTTCTTGATTCCGCCGCTTCCTATTCCATTGTCCGTGAGAGTTGTCGGCGTGCATGGAAATTGAGAGGCTCACTTCATGTTCAAGTTATTAATTCCTTTTTCTATTTTAAATTTGGGAACAATGAAGACAAGCTTATTGCTCTTGAGATGAGCCCTCTAATTATTGAAGGTAAACCTTTTATAGTGACTCCTTGGAGTATTAGTATTGACAAAGCTCGTGAACAGGTTCTCTCTATTCCAGTTTGGGCCACATTCACTAATATCCCGTCTGTCCTCCAACCCCTTCTTGGTCTGAATTGGCTTGCGAGCCTTATTGGTGATTTCAAATGTTTTGATGCTAATACTGTCGCTCGCAAGAATTTACTTTATGCTAGAGCATTGATTGAAGTTACCCCTCTGAATCCGCTACCGTCGTCTTTGAAAGTTAGAATTAAAGATGGTCATGAGATGGAGATTGGAGTCAATTACACTTGGAAACCGGAAATATGCACTTTTTGTCAGTCATTTGGGCATACTGAGGATAAATGCTCTGCGTCTGCATCTCTTCCTCCTGCTCCCAAAATCCCCCTCCTTCGGTCGGAATTGAAATGGGTCCCCAAGATTACTCCTATTGCTGATATTGATATCCCTGTTTCTACCACTGTGGACTTAGTTTCTGAAGCTGTAGATAGTGATTCTGTTGATGAGGACATTTACTGGGAATCGGATGAGGGTTCGTGGGTTCACCCGGCCACGGAGATGAGGTATGACCCGGTATCACATAGTTATCACATGTTTCTTGGTGGCGCGGATGAGTCTAGGAAGCTTATTTATCATGTTGAGGGCGACAGTCTTTCTCTTTCATCCTCTGGTATTGATGGTGCTTGCAATTGGTGGCAACTCTTAGACCCTACTTGGGACAGGATTTATCTTTACTCTGCACTCTCGAGATCTTTTGATCCATTCTTGGCTTCGTCCTTTTCTGCTGTTCAGCATGTCATAGGGCCTGGTACTGATGCAGATATCAGTAACGACAAGGGGGGTTCTGGTCCTTCCGTGTAGTCTAGACTCACTGTCTAGCTCCAGTTCTTTTTGTTTTTTCTGTATCAAGTGGTCTGCCCACTATAAAAACAGTCATAGTTGCTCTGTGCATGTGCAGAACACCTGTTTTTTCACTTTATACATAGTGGCACGGCCCACTATAAAGCCGGCTAGCTTTGCTAAAGAATTATTTGTTCAACATATAAATCATTGTTTCAATAGTTAAATCAGTTAATTACCAATTAACAGATGTCCAAAAATCTGGATTATCACATTATACCAAATCTGACGACCTGGAATCTAGCGTTCGAAAATCAACATACAATACCTCACTTGTATTCGAATGTCGGAGATTCAAACGTCTGAGTCCAGTTCGTTGGAGCTTATAACAACATTAAGTGATAACAACACAGGAGAAACAAAATGAATTTGATTGATATACAACATGGATACAACATTGATACAACAAATGATCACCAGCATCAGAGTACAATGTATATGATACAACAACAGAATACAATAACACCACAGCGGAAAAGATAACATGACAACTGAATAACACCAAAAGAGCTTCCAAAAGAGAGAGCGAGAATCCAACATACTACGACTTCGATAAGGTTTTCCAAAACTTCAAAGACTTCAAAGATTTCCGAATCTACATCCACTGTCTGAACTAGCTCCAGAACACGGATAATGTGACGACCCGGAATTTTTGAGCATTTGAAATAGGAATATTTAATTAATTTTAAATATTCAGAGGTTAATTATAAACTTAAATTTCAAATATCGCTGTTTATTGAGTAATTTAATTATTAAATTAAATTATTTGATGTTGGATAAAATAGTAAATCTGGTATTCTAAGCTGATTAAAAATATTTTGAAAGCTCGTAAAATTCGTAATGATAATATTAAAGATAATAGAAGCTTCAGAATGTAATTTCAAACTGTTTTATTCAGTTTTGAAATTATATTGTTTGAATCGATATTTAAAAATAGCCTTCCGAGGTACAGTCTCGGAATTCGACGAAACCAGTTCCATTGGATCCGTAATATTGTATTATTACCGGATTTCAATTTTCGTAGTGATTGGAGTTGTTATGTAAGTGTACGATATATAAACGCGTTGGATTTATATCGAAATCAATAAAATATATATATTGATTAGTCAAGTTGTTTTCCTTTTCGTTCACATCGGAGAGCTTTTTCGTTCTTTCCAGAATCACTGTTGCAGCCTAATGATGGCATGCAGCCTTCCTTCCAAATCATGTTCCCTCTTTTAATAACATCACAACCGACCTACTTTGAAACAACCGACCTAGCAACCTTTTTCCTTGAACGAAACACGCAACCCTTTTTCTTTAAGATAGAACCGATCTCTTTTAAATAACAAAAATCTAAGTACAGAAAATAAATGGTCGTTCCTCTTAACCCAAATCGAGTTTAACTTCTCGAAGCAAATTGAAGCAATCGAACGAAAACGATATTGCCGATATCGAACCCAGATTGTCGCAGTTGAATTCAAGTGGCCGCCTCCTATCGAATCGAAGCCCTCGTTCGAAGAAATCAATTCGAATTGCTGCAGTTCCAGTTTCTCGAGCTGGGATCATATCGATTAGGGTGGACGCGTATGAAGGTGGGGTCGCGTGCGATATCGCGTGGTCGAGACACGTAGGCGAAAGGGACGATTCGAACTCGAGGGTTTCAAGCACGGTCGGTTCCGCGAGGCACGAGCATCGAAGAAGGGGTTGCGATCGTGATGGGGGGTGAGATGGGTTCTTCGGAGTTGCGATTTGAGTTCTTGTAATTACAGTAAGTTTATTATTTTTTTCTTTTTCTTTTAATTTATTCGTTTTTTTTACAATAGAACATCTGTATGCAAACTTTTATGTATATATACAGACAAGGATAACAAATTTTTATAAATATATGTATTTAGTTAAACAGTATTTCATATAAATAGGATTTGGAAGGTAAACAGGGATTTTTAAACGTGGAAGTTTTGGAAATCTATAAATTATTTTAAGTATACAAGAGTTTCAAATTGAAAAATAAAATAAATAAATTTATATACATTTTGATTTACTTGTTTGATTTTAAAAATGAATATATTATGGAAGTAGTTTTGTTTAGTTGCTAAAAGGATATTTTATTTAAAAGGAAAAGTTGTTTAAAATCAAATTATTAGCTTAAAATCCAAACTCATAGTTAATTAAATAAGTAGATGGACATTTAATTGTCTAATTGATTCGAATATTAATAAAAATTATAATATGTATTCAAGGTCTGGCATCGTGAAGAGGACTATTGATTTGGGTTGAATTGCAAAATAGAAGGGGCAAAAGGTGAGTTAATCTCACTCAGTTGAATTTTATTTTAAATTTGAATGGTTAAATTTAAATAATTGATTGGATGATTTCATTGATTGAATATACTATATTATATATATATAGTAGTATATAGCAATATATACATATTGGCATATGTATATATTTGAGTTGTTGATATTCCCGCATTTATATAGCGGATGAGACCCTATGCGCCGCATAATAGCGGATGATTTTTATATAAATCCCATATACCGCGATATTCCACCTCGAAGTGGAATTGGTATTGTGCTAACATCTGTGGATGCAGGGAAACAGGTTGGAGGGATCCAACTGGATTCCTCAAAATTATTTAGATTATTTGATATTCTGTTCTACGAATATTGATATCCTGTGATGATTTTATTGATGATTGAAATATTGGATGATATGGTGGGAATGAATATTTCAATAAAAGGAGTTATCAAAATATATTGAATTGGATTTTGAAAGAAATAAAAGAGTAAAATTTAAGTAAATAATTCAAGTGAATTGGAATAAGGGAATTTCGAAATAACAAGGGAAATATTAACTTTAAACTAAAGTGATATTAAATTTAAAGAATAAAGGATTTATTTTGAATGTAAGGATTAAATTTAATTAAAGGCTAAAGAAGGAATTTTGGAAGTTAAAATTTGTATTTTCAGTTAAAAAGGGTTTTAACTCAAATAAAGGAATAAATCTAAAAGTTAATGTATTTTGAAATAAATGAAGTAGTAAAGGAAATTTATTTCAAAGTAAAGTAAAGTAAATTGGAAAATCAATTGGAAATTGATTTAGTTGTTTAAAATTGGAATTTTAAAAGAGAAGTGAGATTTTGGAGATATAAACTGGGTTTATAGAGTAAAATAAAATATCAGTGGATATTTGAATATAAATTCAAGATGGGGATTTATAAAAAGATATGGTTTGGTTTAAAAATAAATGTTGGTTTATTTTTAAAAGATGGAAATGAGAAGTGTATTTCTCTGGATAGCCAAGTACGTTTTCAAAGCAATTTTAAATAATAAGTTAAAAGTTTTAAGTATGTTTTAAAAAGCATGTTTTAGAAAATTGATTATTTCTAAAGTAAGTATTTTCAAAAAAAAATATTATTGTAGTAATTATATAAAAGTGATTTGGTATTATATTTTAAAAAGAGAAATTTAGTTTATATTTGTAAAGTGGTTTCATTTTAAATATTTCTTAAGTATATATTTTGTTAAGGTATTAAAGTAGTTTTTTTTTAATTTCAATATTATTAAGTATATTTATAGTAAAGTGTTTTAAGATTAATTTAAAATCTAAGTGTTTTGTACTTGGTGTTTCAGAGAAATAAATATTTGGAAATGTATTCCGTAAGCGGAAACTGTTTGAAATTGTTTTCAAAAGGAGTTTGAAAATTTGGAAATATATCTTGGAAAGATATTTGGGCAAATAAATAATGTGGGAAATTATTTAATTGTGTGATGGTTGCTTGTGGATGTTAAATTGATAGTTAAATAACCGACTATCAATATTGGCCAATGCGCTGATCGTTTCGAAGAGACCGGGATCGAGTTTCCGTATACCGAGATTCTAGGTCTGGAGACTCGAATACCACTTCGATCCGGTTTGTACGTTTCATGTAACGTGTTCAGAGTCGAAGATGGAGCAGTGAAGTGCAAGGGCTAGTCGCTACTAATCCTGAGGGTATTTCCAAAATGGATGTAGTAGGAATAGTGCCTTCGGTTCCGTTCAAACCCAGGACGGACTGGTATGGACAAATGCTTGCGAAACATCGTCAGCGGACGATGGGCATTCTAAGGGATATGTTCTCTAAAAGGTATCGTTTAGCCTCGAACCTCATCAACCGGGAATGACTGAAAATCAGGGGTTATGCAGCAAGGCTTCGTGGGTAGCTCCCACTGGAGGGTAAGGTCATCCCTGTCTAGATGTCCCTTTTTATTTCGGCTTAGTGGTGCGGTTGCTGATCCCAACCGTGGGGTGATTTTATTCGGGATCATCCAGTAAGGGATGGTTCCGGCCTTGTGTTGCAGAGGAGCGGGCGTACTCCTCGGTACGGTGATCTAGGCCACGTACTGTGATAGGTGGTACCCCAGTGCCTAGTCATTCGTTGGAAATCCATTTTTCCTACGTGCCTTGTACGGTATTTGTTTGTATTACCCACTTTTGTGGCTAGTATGCTGGAATTTAATAATGTAACAATTTCAGCTATTTTAATAAGTATTTGTGAATAGACACTATTATAATATCAGAGGATTTTATAAAAAGTGTTTTAGCTATCGTAAGGTAAAAACCCGACATGTTTATTTGTGGCGTGGTCTTACGAGATGCTTTTGTTTTCAAAGGGTTTTTGAAACTTTAATAATCAATTGAGTGTGATTTTCTCACGCTGGTATTCCAGACTGACTCGGGTATTGTTTTATATGATGCTCGGGTCAGACCGAGTATTATAAATTACAGGAAATGATGTTGTGGAGCTGGATGGCGATACGTACTTTCGTATTTGAGTTATATATTCCGCTGTGTATTCAGATTGTGAGGACAAGTTATGATTACTGTCCAGTTGTATGATATTGATGTGATGTACTCTGATGATGTATTGGGATGATGTATATATAAACAGATATAGATTTCTTTTTGTGTAAAGATCTGTTATTACCTATTATAGTTTATTCCGCTGCGTATGTGAGATTCTGCTGTTGTTTTCTATTTTTCTTCTTCTACCTCTTCTTCTTAACTAAAATGGTCCGGTTTTTCGTGTTAGAAAAACTCGGGTTGTTACAGATAACCTGTCTCTAGGTTGCCTATGTGGAAAATTATGGGCACCCAGAGTTTAGAAGGGGAACAATAAACTCCGGGTCAGTCATGGGACTGGTATGAGTAAACATAAAACATTTGTTTGCACATAACAAGAAATAGAAAGAAATCCGTTATGCTTTTTGGAAAATGAAACTACCATAAGGCCTCCCGGCACACACACAATGCAATCGCACACTTGGGGGAGATTTCTCCTTATAGCAGTCAAACATGCTTGATACGCGAAAATCCTTTTGATATTATTATTAGTGCATAGTGTGGAAAACATTTCGAAAGTATAATATTAATCTTAGCCAGCATAGGTACCATTATATTATGCCTACTATCGCTACCATTTAAGAATGGCAGGTTATACAACTGAAATCGTAAGGGCTCGTATTTGTTTGATTAGATTTCCAACAAATGGCCAAGGCTAAGGAACTTCCTTTTTGAATGGGTACGCCTCTGAAGGGACGCCCCTAGAACCTAACCGGATCTCTGCCAACACAAGGTCGGGTTACCTCTGTAACTAGGTAACTAGCTGTCACGAGTATACCATCCCCCGGTCATAACCGACCTTTATCGAGGGCACTCTACACCAACAACCACATAAGCAAATTATCTGGGCTCTATACTAGAATACCACTTTTTATCCAGAAGGAAATGCACATACCCTGAGGGGCGCGACCCCCATAACCTTGTTGCATCCTTCCTGTTTCAACCATTTCCGGGGTGTGAGGTTCGATGAAGTCTCATCCCACAAAGCTACACTTTTCACAAAAGCCATGCTTCGATCAACCAATGATCAGCACTTAGCATGCCACACTACCAAATTGGGAGTATATCACTAATAACAATCAACTACATAACCTCTAAGCTCATACGTCTTGGAGAAGGGTGTTAAGCTAAGAGAATAAATTCTCCGCCACCAACAGAAATGTATTTGATAGAAACCAGCTTTATATCTCAAAGTGTAATGTCAGACATACATCCCTACAAGTCCATCTTGGGTCTGAATGGAACCGAAGGCACTTCGAAAGAAGTCCTTGCAAGTCCGAATATCCACAATCCCGACCGGACTCCCCATCACATATGGAGATCTCTATACCGGAGCAACTCAGTGCAGAGACAATCGACAGGTAATCCTTTCGTTCTTGAAAATACCCGGTCTTCACCGCCATCTTCAAATGCACTCCCATTTCGTCGTATCATTATTCGGAATGGGTTTTATGACTTAATGTCCTCTCCCGGCTTAACCGAATAATGAGCGCTTATTTAAAAACACGTGGATACATAAGTCACAACAAATTTCCATTTATAATCTTTTAAACAAAAGATTCACCTTAAAGATTCGATGTGGGTTTCGGATAACCATCTGGAATCTGACCCCGGTCGCATCGAAATTCAAATGCCGTTTTACAGGCCAAGTTGTTTAAGAAAACAATTTTACTTCAAAGCAGAAGTTCACATTCACACAGCAATATATCACAGATATCACAGCTCAATCCAAAACAATTCATATCATAGAGTATCACAAATCACATATCAGAGATATCAACAATTCAAGGCATTCAATATAATCCAATTATCTATAAGCAAGATTAATTAATCATATGATTATAATTAATTTAATTTACTTAAAATAAATTAATTACTTATGAATTAATCACTTAAACCTGCTTAATTATCATTAAATAATTACAAACCATTTTGCTTAATTATTTAATTAAATAATCACATAATTACTTTCATTAATTATCCTTTAATTACTGATTAATTTTCCTTAATTATTAATTAATTAATCCTTAATTATTAATTAATTAATCCTTAATTATTAATTGATTAATCCTTTAATCATTAAATTAATTAACCTTAATTATTAAATAATTAACTTTAATTAATGTTTAATTACCTACATTAAGTAATTATCCTTTAATTACTTTCATTAATTAATAAATCCTTAATTACTTAAGATCTTTATTAATTAAAAGATAACTCATTTATCTTAATCGATTACTCTAATTATCCTTTAAATCTTATTAATAACCTTTGGAACTAATTATCATTAACCAATTAATTTAAACCTTAAAGATAATTAACCTTTGAAAACGTTTTGTCTTCTTAATTAACTCCTTAATTACATTATTAAGTTTATTTAAAATAAACTTTAAAAATAAAGGTCATAGATATTTAAAATACTTTAAACTTAATTAATTTAAAATTAATTTGTTTTATAACTTTTAACTAATCCCAACTTAAATAAAACAATCATTAATTAAAAAAATTGGTTAAGTAATGGTTTTAAACCTGACCTAGTTTAAAATTTAAAACTTGTTATATATTTTTTAAACATGATATCATAAAAACCCGAGTCAATCCCGAGCAACTTCCTCTCGTCTCATCCCCGAGACAATCCACGATCCACTTCGAGCAAAGCCCGATAAAAACCTTTCTTCCCAAACCACAACAATTTCCAGACTTGAACGTGCATATGTGCACGTGCACGAGGGCTCCAACCACCTTTGGTCCCTGCTGAGACCACCAACACGACGTCGACGACCAACTCAAGCCCACAGACCGCCCAAATTAACGAACCAACGACGAACTTGAAATTGTAACGATCCGATATTTTCAACCATTCGCATCCATTATAGGTGTATAGGTAGACACTCATGCCGGAATTGAATTGCTCAAAATACCGCGTTGTAAATAAAATTTGGCAAATCTCAGAATATACAGTAAATAAATATAATCACAGATCACGGACACAGAGTAAAATAATGCAGCGGAAGTAAAAGAAATAGTAGTTCATGAAGCTACTATATAAATATATCAGAGTTACAAAAGATATAACAGAAGAAATAGAATACAACAAAAGTCTCAATATAATAACCAAGTACAAGCTGAGTAGAACAACGGAATTGAAATAGATAGGACATGACAAGCAGATAATCTCCAGTGATTCAAATCTCCAAGAGAGTGGAAATCCAAATCTGTGAATAACTCAGGCTGACCCGAGCGTAAAGAAAAACACAAAACACTCGAGTCAGGACAATATATACTTATATAATGTAAACCAACTCAAGTGAACTGTAATAAAGGTACGAGTAACTTAAAGAATGCTTGGGATTGCCCATTCTTTAAGGATCCGTTAAACTATTTACTATGTAGTAATATACGCTATATACAGTAGTGTCTAATTAGTAAAGTATAATCATATAGAAAATAGCGTTAAGGGGATGGTGAACCTTAACGCGGTCGGATCTTTAAATCAAAATCGTAGTGGGATCGATATGGTAGGTGACACGGCACACAAGGCAATGCCAAGGTAGATATACCAATTACGCATCCGGACTGGTGGTGATGCATAGCAGCCACTACCGCCCACCTCGAACAACACTCCCAAATCAAGGGTGCACACCAAATCAATCAAAAGTAATAGAATGGTATCGAAGAAGTGTGTCCGATCAGAGGTGCTACCTCCTTGGCCCGTCGATAGCTCCTGTTTTAGCCACCTTATGCCAACTCACGGGAGTTGGGTCCATGTATATACCTTAGGATCGTCGCCACCATCCTACTTCATTCTGGAAACTCCACCGCGTACACAGTTGTCAAAGTGGTTTTCGGTATCGACAGAGAGTATGTCCATATCCGATATCAGTCTCTTTAACAACCAATCGTTATTATAACCTGTGGTTATAAATTTAATCAGTTTATACTTAAAAATAGAATATCATTTCAAATCCAAATCTTTATCAAAATAAAGATTAAATCAATTCCAAACCATTTCAATATATTTAAAGTAACATATCATTTCAAAACTTCATTTCAAATCATTTCAATATATCAAAATATCATATCCTTTCAAAACTTCATTTCAAATCATTTTAATATATCAAAATATCATATCCTTTCAAAACTTCATTTCAAATCATTTTAATATATCAAAATATCTTATCTTAAACACCCCTCTAAATTCAAAGATAACATTCATTCATTTTCGATTCAAACCACCTTTTAATTGATTCATAGTTCAATTAAATTACTTCATTTAAACCCTTTAAAAGTATAATTATTATTCTCTCAATTCAAGTATTCAGTTTCCAAAGTTTCAAACCATCCTGAGTTCGTTTACTAAGTCAAAAACCATAATTATTAAAATTTCAGCCTTTCACAGCATAAAAAAAACTGTTATAAGTTATACTTGAAAACATTTTTATTCAGCAAAGAAAACATTTAAAACTGCTGTTAAAACTCAGTTTTTAGTTAAATTATAGTTCAAAACAGAAAGGACAGCATTTCAGAAGTGCTGCGGTAACTCATATTTCAAAACAAAGGTTTTATTTGATTTCAGCAAAGACTGCAGACCACTATAGCTTTTCCAGAGAATGCTATAATAGACCTGAGTTCAATATTAGCCTATAAGTTCAACGACAGCAACTACAGCATTTCAGAAATGCTGTAATAGCTCTTTTTACACAATTTTAGTTTAATTCAGAAACTATAGCATTTCTGAATGCTATTAAAGTTAATTCCAGATTTTAATGTATTTCCAGCAAATATTAAACTTTATTTTAAATCATTTAAACATTTCAAAATCATATTTTTAACATTAAAAATGTTCATTAACATATCATTTAACATATATATTTTCACAATAAATTTCTTATAATTAAATCCAATTTTCAACAATTTACTTAATAAATTTAAGTGAAAAAGTTTCCAATTTTTCACATTTCAACAAATAAACTCAACACTTCAAATTTAAATTTCCATTTCACAAATTTAACTAAATTTCCAATTTTATTTAATTAACTTAAACCTTTAATTAAAACCAAATTTCACATTTCCAAGTCAAGTTATATTTTAAAAGATCACTTTTAAACATTCATTTATTTAATCACTTAAATTCATAGAAAAATCAATAATGCTTTAATAAATTGCTTAAATTCAAATTTAATCAAATTATCATATTTACCAATTTCCAATATAATTAAATTTCCATTTTATTCATATAACTTAAATATCATTTTAAATCAAAATTCCAAATTTCCAAACTTAAGTTATATTTCAAAAATCCAGTTAAACCATTCATTAATTACATTTTTAACACATAGAAAAATCATAATTTCTTTATTTTAAAACATTTCAAAATCTATTTAAATCAAATTTCATAAATTTATATTTTTAAAATACTTAAAAATATCCAAAACACTTTATAAAATAACCACGGGCCTGTATATAGTTTTCTAACCTAGGTCAAGTGACACGGATATGTATCATTTCAATCCGCAGTTTAAAAAGAAAAATCCGGGTTCTATCATTTCAAACCCGCAATCCCAAGTTAAATAAAATAAATAAAATAAATTAATAAAAATTGTTCAGGCCTATCATTTCAGCCCATAACGATTTTTCCCTATTCTAAAGTCCATTCGGGTATGTATTGTAACGACTCGTATTTTTACGGATCGAAAAGTTTGTCAAAATCTGGAATTTTAGCATTTTTGAGCCATTTCAGATTTTAGGCAAATATATGGCTAAGTCCTAAGTCGTTCACGACTTAGTATAAGTCGTAAGTCGTATACGACTTAGGGGATTGGAGATACCCAGGTGGATGGCGAGTTAAGGCAGTTAGGTCGACAACGACTTAGAGCGTAGAGAAGTTAGGTCGGTTGGGCGAGTTAGCGAGTTGACCGACTTATGGTTGTAGGCGACTTAAGAATAGAGGTGAGTTAAGTTGTTACCGAGTTAAGGGATCAGCGAGTTAGCGAGTTAAGGTGGTAAGTCGTGGACGACCTAGTATGTTTGTCTTTTCGATCATATTTGTTGAAGTCCTAGGTCGTAAACGACCTAAGAGATAAGTCGTGACCGACTTATAGAGGCTAGCGACTTAGGAGATAGGCAGCCTTATAATTAAGTCGTAGCCTATGTGTTAAGTCGTAGACGACTTAGGTGTTTGTTGTTAAGTCATAGAGTAGCTGAAATCTTTAAGTCGTATCCTCTTAAGTGTTAGGTCGTAACACTGTTAAGTCGTAGGATGGGTTATCTCGTTAAGTCGTCTGACCAGTTAAGTCGTAACCTAACTAAGTCGTGAGGTTGATGAGTTGTAGAGCTGTTAAGTCGCTAAGGCGTATCTCGGTTAAGTCGCGCGTATGTGTTAACTCACGCAAGTGGTTGAGTCGTTAAGTCGTATAGACGTAGGTGTTAAGTCGCAACCGACTTAGAGGTTAGCTGCTAAGTCTTAAGTCGAGAGATCACTGAGTCGTAGTCTGTTAGGTTGAAGGCTTTGTTAAGTCGAAGGTTATAAGTCGGAGACGACTTATAGAGGCGGACGAGTTACGACTTAAGGAATTTTCTGCTATAAATAGGAAGGATTTTTCTCACTTTTTGGGATCCGGATTTTAAAGCGACGAAGTGCTGCCATTTTGAGAGCTCGACTTCTACACTTCTTCACTTCTTTTCTCCACTCTAATCTAGTGCTTCCTTTCATCCAAATCGAAGATCAAGATTGAAGATTCAAGAGCTTAGATTGAAGATCTTCATCTTTTCAAGAGAGATTTCTTCGTTTGAAGCGGATTCGTGATAGATCAAGATTGATCCTTCGCTGTCCAGATCTGAAGCGTGTTGATTTGGGGTTGTTTAAGTGATTTGGTGAGTGGTGATTATCTCTCACACGGATCCAAAGGAGTATATCGGTTGTTGGCTCGATTTGGTGTTAAAATAGTGATTTTCATGCATTTTCTTCATCCTAAGTGTAGATCCATGTAGATCCATTGTTCATGACGATTTGACATCCATTTTACTAAGTGTTAACCTATTCAAGTTCATTCATCAAGATTATAGAGATAATTCTCATGATTTCATGCTTGTTAGACTTTCAACACTTTATTTACGAAATTGCCATTATTGTGATAATTGTCTATTTAGATCTTAATTGAATGCTTGATTGTTTGGATTAATGTTTGACTTGGTTGATTGCTATGAATTAGATGATTAACGATTTGATTTAGATCGAAGATGATTCAAAAGCTAAGGGAAAGGCTCTTGAATTGAGAAAGCTGCTCGTGGCATATGTAGCGGGATGATGAAGCTCTTATGCATAGATGATAATGTTGAGATGAGACTTTGCGAGGATGTGATGAAGCGAAGTATGATATGAGAAAGTCTTGGTCTAATCCAGACGGGATCATTCCAAGCACGTTGGTAACTCGGTGATATGATTCGAGTTAAGAGTAATGGATGCTTGAGAGGCGCTTGAGCTAGTATGGAAATAGTCGTCAAGGAGGATGACTAGGAGGCTTGGATAGCATCGTTGTTGAAGGTTCTAGCATGCTCTAAGCAAGAGTACGTTTGGGCAGATTCGATAGTCCCAACGGCCAACTGTTGATGGCCGAGTACTCTGGGCAGATTCGATAGTCCTAGGCACGGGCTACGACGATGTGTGGGAGTTATGTCTAGAACCGGGGTTTCCATTAGCCCTTGACGGACGACTGAAAGAATGTGCTGGTCATTCAATTAACGGTGATATCGAAGCAATGATAACAGTGATAGCCAGAGTCATGGATGTTTGGTTGTATCGTCATTCGGTCTCAAGAGCAGTGTTTTCTGGGTGCTTATCTGATCTTGGTTTAGGCCTTGGGGGTTTGCGCTTGAAAAACATCACCCTTGACTCGAGTGATAATTACTTTACTTTAAATTGTATGCTCTGCTATGTTTGCTTCTGCTTAGTGTGTTTGGGGGCTATCACTGTAGAATGAGGTTGGAGTGGGAGGGTTGTATTCCTATTCCTTTTCCTTTATGTTCTTTTGGTATGTTGTTAGTTAATTTACTGCTCACTAAGACTGTTGTCTGACTCAAGGCTTTATGTTTTAATTCTTCTTGCCTTGGGCTGTTCGTCCATTTTGGGACGGGCAGACTAGGTAGCAGGTGACAGGTGTTGTTCTCTTCTCACGATGCTGATATCGAAGACGAGCTTGAGGGTTGCATTTTATCTTCTTCTATGTACTGGATGTTCCGTTGTTTGTATAATCTCTGAGTGATATGTAGTGAGGCTTGATGTATTGACTATTTGGATGTTTTTATTCAACTATTATGGAGTTTTATATGATGGCATCTTGTTCTGTAAAGCTTCACTATACATATGTTCTATTGTATTTTGTCCATGCGCTGTGAGTAATACGATAGATTCTGTTATTTTGATCTACCCTTACAATCGTCCATGGTCGCCTGACACACTTTACAGCGCACTATCTCTAGATTCCGTGCGGGGGTCATGGGCGGTCGTCACATTTAGTATCAGAGCTTTGGTTAATCGATTTTACCCAACGCTCGCTGACGTAACTACGTATGAGAGACGTAATTGTATTTTGATGGATGAATACTATATATAATATAGTAGCTTAGTAGAGTTTGAGTCCTTTATGCAGTTGTTTCTCTAGATGTTCTAATCATTCCTTTTTATAGATATTGAGAATGAGTCGAAGAGGGAGACCAGCTGCTAGGGAAGGCCGTGCTACTAAGGGGACTACTGATTATGCAGCTATGTTCGAAGCTATGATGACTTCGATCATGAGAAGGATACCAGTTCCGGGGGCAGCAGTAGATGTTGGAGTTCAAGTCCAAACTCCAAAGCCAGTGGATTTCACTAAGTTGTGCAAAGACTATACTGCTCTTGGAGGGAAGGTTTTCTTGGGAACAGAATCAACTATCGAAGTCCAGAGATGGATAGATGCTTGTAGAAGGATCTTTGGTGATTTAGGAATTGATGATGCAACTAAGAGGAAGTTGGCATCAAGACAGCTTCAAGGGAGAGCCTCTGATTGGTGGAACTCTATTACCATCAATACTGCGGAGGAAGAGATTACTTGGGAGCAATTCCAAGTTAGGTTTGAAGCTAAGTTCATTTCTACAGCTCAGAAGTCTGTTCTGTTCAAGAAGTTTGTGGAGCTCAAGCACGGAGGTAGACCAGTTCTTGAGTATGTTTCTGAGTTTGAAGCTTTGTCAAAGTATGCCCGGTCATATATCGAATCTGCATATCAGAAGAATGAGAAGTTTGTGACAGGCTTGGACAGTTATCTTGGGTGACAGTTAGTGGATCATTTGGACGATTCATTTGAGAAGCTTGTGGAGAAAGCTCTCAGGCATGAGAGTCTGTTTCCTAAGGAAGGATCTGTTGTTGCTGTGACCAGGGAAGAGTCTAAACCCCAGCAGGGTGGAAACAAGAAGAGGAAGCAGCAGCAGCAGAAGGGTAAGGATGGCCAGAAGAAGCTGAAGGGCGAAGTGACATGCTACAACTGTCAGCAGAAAGGCCATCTCTCCAGGGATTGCAAGAATCCGAAAGCGCCGGCGAAGTGCCACAACTGTGACAAGCCGGGACATTTCAGGAAGAATTGTCCAGAACCGAGAAGGGACAAGCAAATTGTGCAGGCTTATGCTTTGGGAGCTGTTCCGTCGTCTTCGAAAGCTCCTACTGCTGAAGAGAAAGGAAAGAGTGTGGTTGTTCAAGGTACTCTTTTCCTATGTGGTGTTCCAGTTAGAGTTCTGTTTGATACTGGAGCGTCGCATTCATTTGTTTGTAATGAACTCGTAGGCCGGTTAGATTTGAAGCCGGATATTGTTGATAGGCCATTGGTTGTGACTAATCCAGTTGGGGGTTCGTCTTGTTTGTGTATGATATGCCGTGGTCCGATTGTGTCGAGTCATGGTTTCTCTTTTGTTTGTGATTGCTTTGTTCTGAACTTTGCGGGGTTCAGAATTATATTGGGTATGGACTGGCTTAGGAAGTATGCGGCTAAGGTTGATTGCGAAAGGTTGGAAGTGACGGTCGAGAATGTGGAGGGGCGAAA
Organism: Allium fistulosum; assembly: GCA_030737815.1. Lineage (NCBI taxonomy): Eukaryota > Viridiplantae > Streptophyta > Magnoliopsida > Asparagales > Amaryllidaceae > Allium > Allium fistulosum. The sequence goes on from CM060904.1 coordinate 1,289,205,648, forward strand.
GGTGGTGATACGATGTAAGCATGAAAAAGGCGTCTTCATGAGCTTCATGTATTCGCTGGTTGTTCCATAGGATGGACTGTCATCAGTGCCGATCGCTAATGGATTCGAGGATGTCTTTGACGAAGTCAAAGGGTTGCCGCCGCATAGAGAGATCGAGTTTCGTATAGATCTAGTTGAAGGAGCCAGACCTGTTGTGATGCCTCTTAGGCGGATGGCGCCTAGGGAACAGCAGGAGTTGAGGGTGCAAGTTGATGATCTTTTGCGGAAAGGATTCATTCGGCGTAGTGTGTCCGAGTGGGGTGCACCAGTTGTGTTTGCAACCAAGGCAGATGGGTAATTGAGATTGTGTGTGGATTATCATGAGCTGAATAAGGTGACTAAGAAGAACAAGTATCCATTGCCGAGAATAGATGACTTGTTTGATCAGCTTCACGAAGCTAAGGTGTTTTCTCAGATGGATTTGGCAACGGGATTTCACCAGTTGAGGGTGGCTAAGGATAGTGTACCGAAGACTGCTTTTAGGACACCATCCGGTTTCTTTGAGTGGCTGGTAATGCCGTTTGGATTGACTATCGCGCCATCATATTTTGTGGATCTTATGAATAGAGTGTCCAGGGATCAGTTGAACAAGTTCGTACTTGTGTTCGTGGATGATATTCTGATTTATTCCAGAACGGAAGAAGAGCATAAGACGCACTTGCGTATTGTATTGGAAATCTTGCGGAAACATCAGCTGAAGGCTAAGTTTTCGAAGTGTCACTTCTGGAAGAGTGAAGTGAGGTTCTTAGGCCATGTGATTTTTGGAAATGGAATAGCGGTTGATCCCGCTAAGGTGGCAGCAATCCAGGATTGGGTTAGACCTAAGAATGCATCTGATGTGAGAAGTTTTCTTGGATTAGCAGGATATTATCGACGGTTTATCAAAGACTTCTCCAAGGTAGCTGCACCGTTAACAGGATTGACGAAAAAGAACCAAGTGTTCAGTTGGGATGCTAAGTGTGAGCAAGCTTTCGGAATCCTGAAAGAGAGATTGACGAGTGCTCCTGTTTTAACTATTCCAAGTGGGAATGATGAGATGGTGGTTTACACCGATGCTTGTGGTACTGGACTTGGAGCAGTGCTGATGCAGAGGGATAAAGTTGTTGCGTATGCCAGTCGACAACTGAAGCCGCATGAAAGGAATTACCCAACTCATGATTTGGAGTTAGCGGCGATTGTATTTGCTCTGAAGATGTGGAGACATTATCTATTGGGAGTTCGATTCGAGTTGTTTATGGATCACAAGTCATTGAAGTATCTTTTCTCCCAAAAGGATTTGAATCTTCGGCAGCAACGTTGGCTAGAGTTTTTGGCATCATATGATTTTGGTATAGCTTATACTCCGGGAAAAGGTAACGCAGTGGCAGATGCGTTAAGTCGAAGACATGCAGAATTAGGAGCCATGTTTTCAGAATGGAAGAGTCTCGAGTATTTAGCTGGATTTGACTTCAGGCCTAGATGTGAATTGGAACCTGAGATGTTGGCAAACTTATCAATAAGACCTTCTCTTGTGGAAAGGATTGGCGAGAGCCAAAAGCGAGACGATAAGCTTGTCAGGATTATCCGTGATTTGGAATCTGGATTGGATCTAGAAAAGGATAAAGGATTCGAGGTCGATCGAGAGGGTTGGCTTCGGAAGCAAGGACGACTAGTTGTTCCCGATATAGATGAATTGAGGAGTGAGGTTCTGAAGGAAAGTCATCACTCGAAGTTGACAATTCATCCAGGTGGAAATAAGATGTATCGGGATATGAAGAGAACCTACTACTGGGAAAGCATTAAGAAGGATGTTGGAAATTTTATTTCCAAGTGTATGAACTGCCAGTTGGTAAAAGCCGAGCAGAAGAAGCCTAGTGGATTGCTTCAGCCATTAGAAGTTCCTGCATGGAAGTGGGAGCAAGTATCGATGGATTTTATTGATGGACTACCTAGAACTAGAACGGGAAATGAAGGGATTTGGGTCATTGTAGATCGTCTGACTAAGAGTGCAAGATTCATTCCTGTTCGATCGACTAGGACTGCATCAAAGTTGGCTGAGTTGTATATTAAGTGGATAGTTCGATTCCATGGTATTCCGAAGAGTATAGTGAGCGATCGAGACCCACTGTTCACTAGTGGATTTTGGAAGAGCTTCCAGGAAGTTTTGGGAACCGAGTTGTGTTTGAGTACATCTTATCATCCTCAAACAGATGGTCAGACCGAGAGAGTCAACCGAGTTTTGGAAGATCTTCTTAGAGCTTGTGTTTTGGATTTTGGAGGATCATGGGAAGATCACCTTCATTTGGTGGAGTTTTCGTATAACAACAGTTACCAGTCAAGCATTGGTATGGCACCGTATGAGGCATTGTATGGAAGACCGTGTAACTCTCCGACATGTTGGATAGAAACTGGAGAAAAGTTGATACTTGGTCCAGAGATGATTCGACAGACTTCAGATTGTATAGAGATCATTCGGCAACGAATGAAGGCAGCCCAAGACCGTCAGAAGAGTTATGCTGATAAGCGTCGTAAGGATTTGGAGTTCGACATAGGAGATATGGTTTTTGTGAAGATTTCTCCACTGAAGAATGTTATTCGATTCGGGAAGAAAGGAAAATTGACTCCGAGATTTGTTGGACCATTCCCGATCATCGAGCGAATTGGAAAGCTCGCCTACAGATTGGAGTTACCAGAGAAGATGTCGAGCGTGCACAATGTTTTTCATGTATCATATCTACGGAAGTATGTGCATGACTCGAATACAGTGGTTTCTGCTGATAGCTGTGAAGATTTCGAAGTTGATCCAGTCGATAGAAGACCTCGTAAGCCGCTTCGTGTTGTTGAAACCGATACGAAACAGCTTAGGAGGAAGGTAGTTAAGTTGCTCAAGATACAATGGAGTGATGATGATAACGACTGTACGTGGGAGGTGGAAGAGAGGATGAAGGCAGCTCATCCTGAACTCTTCAAGGTATGACCCTAAGGTGTCGTGTCATCTCACGATATTGTAACTTGTTCTAGTGTTAGAATTCTGTACGCTAAGCTAGAATTGGATGCATGATTTGTTGATTGTTATGGATGATAGGCGTACAGAATAGTCTTTGATTGCTTTGTTTGCTTGGAATTTCGGGGGCGAAATTCCTAAGGGGGAGAGAATGTAACGACCCGTATTTTTACGGATCGAAAAGTTTGTCAAAATCTGGAATTTTAGCATTTTTGAGCCATTTCAGATTTTAGGCAAATATATGGCTAAGTCCTAAGTCGTTCACGACTTAGTATAAGTCGTAAGTCGTATACGACTTAGGGGATTGGAGATACCCAGGTGGATGGCGAGTTAAGGCAGTTAGGTCGGCAACGACTTAGAGCGTAGAGAAGTTAGGTCGGTTGGGCGAGTTGACCGACTTATGGTTGTAGGCGACTTAAGGATAGAGGTGAGTTAAGTTGTTACCGAGTTAAGGGATCAGCGAGTTAGCGAGTTAAGGTGGTAAGTCGTGGACGACCTAGTATGTTTGTCTTTTCGGTCATATTTGTTGAAGTCCTAGGTCGTAAACGACCTAAGAGATAAGTCGTGACCGACTTATAGAGGCTAGCGACTTAGGAGATAGGCAGCCTTATAATTAAGTCGTAGCCTATGTGTTAAGTCGTAGACGACTTAGGTGTTTGTTGTTAAGTCATAGAGTAGCTGAAATCTTTAAGTCGTATCCTCTTAAGTGTTAGGTCGTAACACTGTTAAGTCGTAGGATGGGTTATCTCGTTAAGTCGTCTGACCAGTTAAGTCGTAACCTAACTAAGTCGTGAGGTTGATGAGTTGTAGAGCTGTTAAGTCGCTAAGGCGTATCTCGGTTAAGTCGCGTGTATGTGTTAACTCGCGCAAGTGGTTGAGTCGTTAAGTCGTATAGACGTAGGTGTTAAGTCGCAACCGACTTAGAGGTTAGCTGCTAAGTCTTAAGTCGAGAGATCACTGAGTCGTAGTCTGTTAGGTTGAAGGCTTTGTTAAGTCGAAGGTTATAAGTCGGAGACGACTTATAGAGGCGGACGAGTTACGACTTAAGGAATTTTCTGCTATAAATAGGAAGGATTTTTCTCACTTTTTGGGATCCGGATTTTGAAGCGACGAAGTGCTGCCATTTTGAGAGCTCGACTTCTACACTTCTTCACTTCTTTTCTCCACTCTAATCTAGTGCTTCCTTTCATCCAAATCGAAGATCAAGATTGAAGATTCAAGAGCTTAGATTGAAGATCTTCATCTTTTCAAGAGAGATTTCTTCATTTGAAGCGGATTCGTGATAGATCAAGATTGATCCTTCGCTGTCCAGATCTGAAGCGTGTTGATTTGGGGTTGTTTAAGTGATTTGGTGAGTGGTGATTATCTCTCACACGGATCCAAAGGAGTATATCGGATTGTTGGCTCGATTTGGTGTTAAAATAGTGATTTTCATGCATTTTCTTCATCCTAAGTGTAGATCCATGTAGATCCATTGTTCATGACGATTTGACATCCATTTTACTAAGTGTTAACCTATGCAAGTTCATTCATCAAGATTGTAGAGATAATTCTCATGATTTCATGCTTGTTAGACTTTCAACACTTTATTTACGAAATTGCCATTATTGTGATAATTGTCTATTTAGATCTTAATTGAATGCTTGATTGTTTGGATTAATGTTTGACTTGGTTGATTGCTATGAATTAGATGATTGACGATTTGATTTAGATCGAAGATGATTCAAAAGCTAATGGAAAGGCTCTTGAATTGAGAAAGCTGCTCGTGGCATATGTAGCGGGATGATGAAGCTCTTATGCATAGATGATAATGTTGAGATGAGACTTTGCGAGGATGTGATGAAGCGAAGTATGATATGAGAAAGTCTTGGTCTAATTCAGACGGGATCATTCCAAGCACGTTGGTAACTCGGTGATATGATTCGAGTTAAGAGTAATGGATGCTTGAGAGGCGCTTGAGCTAGTATGGAAATAGTCGTCAAGGAGGATGACTAGGAGGCTTGGATAGCATCGTTGTTGAAGGTTCTAGCATGCTCTAAGCAAGAGTACGTTTGGGCAGATTCGATAGTCCCAACGGCCAACTGTTGATGGCCGAGTACTCTAGGCAGATTCGATAGTCCTAGGCACGGGCTGCGACGACGTGCGGGAGTTATGTCTAGAACCGGGGTTTCCATTAGCCCTTGACGGACGGCTGAAAGAATGTACCGGTCATTCAATTAACGGTGATACCGAAGCAATGATAACAGTGATATCCAGAGTCATGGATGTTTGGTTGTATCGTCATTCGGTCTCAAGAGCAGTGTTTTCTGGGTGCTTATCTGATCTTGGTTTAGGCCTTGGGGGTTTGCGCTTGAAAAACATCGCCCTTGACTCGAGTGATAATTACTTTACTTTAAATTGTATGCTCTGCTATGTTTGCTTCTACTTAGTGTGTCTGGGGGCTATCACTGTATAATGAGGTTGGAGTGGGAGGGTTGTATTCCTATTCCTTTTCCTTTATGCTCTTTTGGTATGTTGTTAGTTAATTTACTGCTCACTAAGACTGTTGTCTGACTGAAGGCTTTATGTTTTAATTCTTATTGCCTTGGGCTGTTCGTCCATTTTGGGACGGGCAGACTAGGTAGCAGGTGACAGGTGCTGTTCTCTTCTCACGATGCTGATATCGAAGACGAGCTTGAGGGTTGCATTTTATCTTCTTCTATGTACTAGATGTTCCGCTGTTTGTATAATCTCTGAGTGATATGTAGTGAGGCTTGATGTATTGACTATTTGGATGTTTGTATTCAACTATTATGGAGTTTTATTTGATGGCATCTTGTTCTGTAAAGCTTCACTATACATATGTTCTATTGTATTTTGTCCATGCGCTGTGAGTAATACGATAGATTCTGTTATTTTGATCTACCCTGACAATCGTCCATGGTCGCCTGACACACTTTACAGCGCACTATCTCTAGATTCCATGCGGGGGTCATGGGCGGTCGTCACATGTATCATTTCAACCCATAGTGAATCTAATCTACAGGGAACTTGCAGTGATAAACAGATATAAATAAACAGAATAGCATCATATAACAATAACAAATAAGATGACAGGTAAATTAACAATTTAACATCATATATAAATGATCACAGGTAGTTATAACATCACATAATAGTCCTACACATTCAAATGGTGTCAATTCACATTTGTATAAGTATAAATGTCTGGTGAGATTTACTCACCTTTTTAAAGCTGAAGACCACAATTCAAACACAAAGATCAAACTCCGGAAAACATAAGAGGCACGACAAAGCACGATCCAAACTTGAGTGATAGGAGAGCTAAGATTTCAACTTATGTACACAAACAAATACAAAATACATAAGTATATTTAATACAAAAAAATTAGAAGAAATAAACAATGAAAATGATTGAGATAAGATGGCATAACCTTGCTCTATCTTATGCAAGTGGTGATGGAGGTGGTGATGGGGTTAGCAATAGGAGGTAGAGGCCGAGCCTATTCATGAAGGAAACAAAGAAAGAAAAAGAAGAAAGAAAGAAAAGAAAAAAGAAGAGGAAGAAGAAGCCATGGATATTTAGATCTATAATTTTTTTTCTCTTAGGAAATAAAATGAGAATGAGATGTAGGAAAGCTTTGTACGTGAATTGCAAATATGATATGGCGGCTAGGGTTATGAAGATGTATGGCCAAAAGAATGGCAAGAATAAAAGAGGCTAGTAAATGAGGGGATTTATTTCCTATTTAATCAAATGGCTTAATGGATTTAATTAAATTTCTTTTTCTTAGCCGTGAATAAGAATGAAGAGATAGGTAATGAGATGTTTCTCATGGCTAATAGAAGGAGTTATGCACGGCTAGAGATGTGGGAAGTAATTAGCTAAGGTTTGAAATAAAGAGGGTAGGTAAATAAAAGGCAAGAAATTAAAAAGGCACAAATTAAGGAGGAAGAATCTTGTGTAATTTTCCTTTGTTTGCATGCAATGAAAAATGCAATAAATATACAAAACAGGTAACCTATCTCTTGAAATTCCTAAGCTATTATTCAAAGAAAAATCAATCAAAGAACAAATGAATATATCCAAAGTTTATACAAAAAAAATAAATAAAAGTTAGGGAAATAAACATAGAAAAAAATATATATAGAAATCATTTAAATCCAAACCCAAATCAATATATCATTTATTCCTAAATGCAAATGAAAAGACAGTGTTTTAAACAATGAAACGTATGCCTCTTAAACTTCTCCAAGCCATATATTTGCATACATTTCTTTCTAGAAATGAAATGTGAAGTAAATGTGTACTAGAATTATGAAGTGGTGTGGATGGCAAGAAAAGATTTGAACGACTAAAGAGGAGTAAATGAGGAAACGGTAAAAGAAACGACTTAGGAGGTGAAACGACTTTACGTTTCAAAAGCTTTTAAAACCTTTCAAATTTCCTTAATTTATTCATATAAGTTTACCTTATTGAAAATAATAATAATTTCAGTTACAAATTCGAAAATATAACAAAGTATAAAATATATATAAATATTTATTAATTATATAAGGTTAAAATAAGAAAATAGCGCAAAATTGCAAACCTAGTCTACAAAAATGGAAAATAAACAGAATGAACTTTGGAAAATTTATATGGACTTGTAAAAATATTTATAACAAAGATAACAACATAAAAGTAAAAATGCATTCACAAATAAATATATAAATTTTAATTTTAAATAAAATTTAAATGAAGAAATTAGCAGAAGAATAGAAAACAGCCTTTTAAAAATAGGGAATAATTACAGTAAATTTTGGAAAAATCCTATTATCATTTTAGAAATATTTGAAAGTTAAAATATTCATAAAATAACATATTGACCCAGATTAAAATGAAATATGACAAAAAAATATAATTTATACAATTTAAAAATAACAAAATTGCAGAATAAACAAATTGCAGTCAATATTGAAATATACATAACTTTCACGGTTTAACTCCATTTTCAACGAAACGAAAAGCAGCGTTCAAGTTATTACATCTATTTTCATAATAAAAGATAAAATTTAAGGATTTAAATAATTAAAATTTGAAGTTTAAAAGCCAAAGATTGAACAGTTTGAACAGAAATTCACCTTTCAGTAAAATAACCAATTTATACAAGTTTGAAGTTATTGTTCACATAATAATTAACATTTATTTTTAAAAATGAAATGTTTGAAATCAAACAAGTTTAAAATAGTTTCAAAAAAAATAAAAATCAAATTTTAAAATATAGGCCAAAATCTAGGGTTGTTATAGAAATCGAGTCGAACGGCACCCAATTGGAACTAAATTCGATCGACAAATCTCCCTTGCATCGACGATCCAAATCGTCAGAAGCCACGCCACCTCGACCATAGCCTTGCCGTTCAACCACGCACCATTTCCCCCATGACCGATCATCCCGATGCTCGGACGACGACGCAGAAACCCGAGATTTAACGCTGACCAAAACCAAAGCTAAAACCCTATTGTGATGTCGTGCCGCCGCCACGGTGGTCGTAAAATCCTACGACTATTTTTACCGAGATCGCCTACCCCCAGGCTAGCTTCAGCCATGATCTCGAGACCCCAATATTCTCCGATCATAAGAAAATGCCCAAAACCCAAACCACGTTCAACTTGCAATTTCTCTTCAATTAAAAGCTTAAAAATCATGATTTCATTTTTAAAAATCCTAGTTTTCGAAAACAAAATTGATTATATACATGAAACCAGAAATCGTTTAAGTCGAAAATTTGGTATGATTTGAATTTCACTATACTTCTTCCTTTTTGTTAAAACTAGCTTCAGGTTCTTCTTGAAAGTATTTTCAAAATCTATATCTTGTTATTACTAACAGATTTTGTTTATATATGGAAGACTAAAAAGAATCAGGGGAAGAGGAATTTTTTTTTTAAAGTTTTGTAGCCTGTAAACTAGAACAGAGCAAACTTACAGGCTCACAGATATGCCCAGCAATATTAACATACATATTTATATGAAATCATACCTAAACAAACATGCAAAGAAAAATCTCCATCATAGATTATTAAATGCAACTGGTTATCAAACAATTTAGGCCCTTATAGAAAAGTTTACTCAACTATTTGATGATAACAGAGAACCTGGAATTTGATTTTGAAAACTGGAAAAACTTTGATCTGGAGATTGTTTTGGTTTTGATCTTCAACTTGATTTTGATTCTCTTAATGTTGAGTGGATTTCTGAACTTGTTTGTTGAATTTGAATGCTTGAATTCTTGCTTGATATTCAGGTTCAAGATTTGTGAAAGAGTTTTGTTTGTTTTGTTTTTTTTTCGTTTCTTTGTTCTGGTTTTGCTTACAGGTTTTTGAAATGAAGATAAAAGAAATGAGAAAGTAAGAGTATAGATATATGTAGCCTTGATTTTTTATCTTTATTTATTATTTAAAAATAAAAGAAAAACATGACACTCTTAATTTCATGTTATCTTAAGCTAACACTTTTTAAATGTTATATTAAAATACTTACACTTGTTTATATCCCTTTTTATTAACTTACAAATGTCTTTATATATTTTTATATTGATTTTATATTATATTTCTTTTTAGTTTTAAACTTATATGTTTTATATTTTATATTTTATACTTTTCCTTTATTAATATTCATATAACCTTAAAGAAAATAATTTGAAACTAAATTATACATTAATAAATAATCACATTCCCATATATGTATATTTAAAATGTATAGTTCTAAATCCAATTTTTTATTTTAAGATATTTATTTTTGAATTTCAAATCCATATTCTATTTATAATCTATCTATCTATATATATATATATATAAACCAACACATATCTTATTTGTTTTGGAAATTTCAAATTAATTCACAAATTAATCCTAATTTTTATATTAATTACTAAGTTAATATTTGGCTTAAAAACGGGATCGTTACAGATTTCCCCCCTTAAGATAATTTTGTCCTCGAAATTTGATAGACAGGGAGACAAAACAAAGAACATATGAACACATAAAAAGATAGAGAAATGGCTTACCAGATTAAGCCGAAATATCCACTCTACAGTTAGGATAGGACTTTTGCAAGCTTTCCTCTAATCATTCGGATCTCCACGCCATTGCACTTTAATTAATTTCACCACTTTATTCCTCAACCGTTTTTCATCTCCATCAATAATCTTCAATGGTTCTTTTTATTTGTTGATTGGTTGCGCATCGACTAACATAAAGGGTATTTTTAAACCAAATCCTCTATATTTACCTATGTCTGTGATGATGGATGAGATTAATAACTTGGAAATGTGTTTGTATGAATGAAAATGTGTTGCATGTATATATATAAAGATATATGTGTGCATGTTTGTGTGTATACCTTTGTTATGTTCATAGACTCAAGAATTCTCAAATTTATTCATATCTCTTCACTTAAACAAATTCAAGCTATGATTTCTGAAGAGAAAAGGATTATAACAATGTAATATCATTTTTAACAAAAAATTTAAGTGTAAAATAACAAATAGTTTTTCTGGGAAGTTGGAATTACAATAAAAGGATAATATATCAGGTAAATTGACTTTGTTAATTTCAAATTTCACTTATGACATCAGATTCGAATCTAAAAACTATGATTTTTAAGATAAATATCATGATTTTTAAATTTGTAAATCATGAATGTTTGAGAGTTGAACAGAATCCAGGGTTTGCTCGATTTCCGGTGATCGCGAAATCGTATAGTCTCAGGGTTGGTGTATGAAGGGAAAAAAACGTGTTTAATTTGTCTTATGAAAACATTATTATATTAAATACATATATATATATATATATATATTATATTTTGAATTCAAATCGTCTCGATAAATGGAACTCAAAATCTTGATCTCCTATCGAGGCGTGCCACTAGGCATTTAATAAATGTTATACCCCTATTCCGAACACAATGGAAAAGGTTTCGAGTCCTAATTCGATCATATGGAGAAGATAGCTTTTTGGATCCAATTATTATATTGAATTTTCGATATAGTTTTCAGCGTGATTATATACCGTACGATCACACAATAACTCCAAACACTACGAAAATTGAAATCCAATAATATACATTATTACGGATCCAATGGAAATGATTTCGTCGAATTCTGAGACTGTGCCTCGGAAGGCTATTTTTAAATATCGATTTAGACGATATATTTTTAAAACTGTGCAACCCACTTTTAAATTCAATTTCAAAAGTTCTATTACCTTCAGTATTATCAATATGAATTTTACTAGCCTTCAAATTATTTTTAACAGGCTTAAAAACCAATATTTCAATTTAAATTAACTTTCAAATATTTAAAATCAATTAAATATTCCAATTTCAAATATCCAAAAATTCCGGGTTGTCACATTCCTTCCCTCTTAAAAGAATTTCGTCCCCGAAATTACTAGTTAGGGAGAATGGTCCACAACCCGTTAACTATTTTTTTTCAAAACCAAACAGCTTTTCAACGACTTTCCAAAACAATCTTTTTATTAAAGACACACTAACATTTTTACTAACTTTCCAAACTCTTATTATTTTAGTCAACTTTGAACTAATTTTTCAACTTGACTTTACTTTACACGATTTAAATTAAATATCATCAAAATATTCAATTTAAATTCGTTTGCTTACAAATGTAAATTCATTTGTTCATTCACAAATTTATTCCCAACTAAATAAATTTTATTTCAATGGCCATTCCATTTAATCAACTAAGATTCTTCCCTTAAATTAACTTTTATTTACTAGATTCAATTACATTCTACTTCCATAATATCCAATCACAGATATTCAAAATATGTTAAATGCACTTCGAAAGAAGTCCGGACGTGATTAGGGAATATCCAGATTTGCAAGGACTTCTTTCGAAGTGCCTTCGGTTCCATTCAGACCAAGGATGGACTTGTATGGATGTATGTCTGACGTTACACTTTGAGATATAAAGCTGATTTCTATCAAATACATTTCTGTTTGGTGGCGGAGAATTTATTCTGTTAACTTAACACCATTCTCTGAGACGTACGAGCTCAGAGGTTATGTAGTTGATGGTTATTAGTGATATATTTCCAATTTGGTAATGTGGCATGCTAAGTGCTGATCATTGGTTGATCGAAGCATGGCTTTTGTGAAAGCGTAGCTTTTTGGGATGAGACTTCATCGAACCTCATACCCCGGAAATGGTCAAAACAGGAAGGATGCAGCAAGGTTATGGGGGTCGCACCCCTTAGGGTATGTACATTTCCTTCTGGATAAGAAGTGGTATCAGAGCTAAAGGCTGAGTAAGAACTTTAGCTTTGGAGTATAACTCATTAGGTGGCTCATTAGAGATAGGGTTAGAAATGCCCTAGAATGAGTATAAACCGAGAAACCGAAAACCCAAAACTTCTTAGTCTGTTGACATTCCCTAAGATATCCCGTCCGTATGATCTATTTTCTTACCATTTACGGATAGTGAGAATGAGTGCAAGGTAGGAAAAAAAAGATTACCTTCCAAATTTAATCTTTTTATTTACGATAAAATTGTTAGAGTTATATTCGACACTGGAGCCACACATAGTTTTATTTCCTAGAAAACCGTAGAAGAGTTAAATTTTAAACCCGAATTAGTAGACGAACCTTTTGTGTGAAGAACCCGGTAGGAGGCCCTGTGAATCTTTGTTTACATTGTAGAAAAGTTCCTATTTCGTATTCTCATCATCATTTTCGTATCATTATTTTTCTACAACGTAACCCGTATTAGTCTTTTCGTTCTTAACTTTAATGGATTTGAGATTTTACTTGGAATGGATTGGTTAGACAAGCAAAAGGTTGTTCTAATTTGCAAAGAGAGAATTGTGTCTGAATTGGGAAGGATTGCAAAAGTGATTTGTGATAGTTCAGGAATTCACCTGGGAAGCTCTAGATAGTATTAGAAAAGCCTATCTGGATTTGTGTCTGGATAGCTAGGAATGTTTGTTTGAATGAATTGTTTGCTTTGGTTGCTAATATATGGCTGATATGTATTCTTTGATTATTTGAAATAAAAGCAAAAGATAATCGCATGGCGTCCGGTGGTCGGAGTTGGCATGGCGAGGCGGTTTCTAGTGACTGAGTTTGTTCCAGGTGTTCCTCGTCCTTCTCATTTTCGATTTGAAGTCGGAATCCAAATATCCGGGTCCTCACATTTGATAACCCGGATTTTTGGACATCTGTTAATTGGTAATTAACTGATTTTAACTATTGAAACACAGATTCATATGTTGAACAAATAATTCAGATAATAAATATTTATTTGATGATCTTCTTTGAAAATTATTTAATTGTGCCAAACATATTCTTTTCAAACCAATAAATGTGCTATTTATTTTCCATTGCTTATATATATGTAGATTGTAAATAGAATTTGATTTGAAATTCAAAAGTAATATCCTAAAAATAAATTGGATATAAAAACTCTTCATTCAAACATTAAGTTTAAAATAGGATTTAATAAAAGGTTAATATGTTTTCTTTAAAATGTCAATTTTGACATGCATTAAACATTTGTAGCTAAGTAAGATTTAATAAAAAAGTTTAAAATACTTTCTTTTTAAAAAGTATACATGAACTAAATATGGTTTGTGTATATGAGAATATAAACATAGATTAATTAAAATATGTATAAAAACATAAGAAATTATTAAATGAAGAATTTGTACATTTGTAGCTTTTAAGTAACATGCAAATTACAAATGGCAAATTGCTTTCTTTAAATTGTAATATATTAATAAAATTGTTTTGAGAAACCAGGTTAATACATATTTATTTTCACCTCTCTCTTTTCATTCCTTTTTCTTTTATCTCCTTATATAACTAAATCAAACTCTTGCAAATTTCAACTGAAGCAAGCTAAATTCAAGATCATCTCAGCATAGATTCAATTTAACTAAAAACAAGTAGATCAAAACCAAGTATCCAGTTGCTAAATTCAAAGCTTCCTGTTCCAGTTTTCAAACAATTTCCAGGCTTCACTGTTCAAACAAAAACCTGTGAGTAAACATTCACTTTTAAAACAAAATTTGCTTTATTATCTGATGTATGTGATAAATCATAGAATTAGTGTTGTGAAAATATTTTACATGGATGTGTAAACATGATTGCCTGGTATATATGCACCTGCTTGTCTGTGTATGGATTACATGCCTCTGTTCTTGTTACACAGAGAAAAATAAGATCAAAGATTCAAATTCTCTTTTCCCATCACTTTTAGGATATGATCTCTATATGAAATATGTTAGAATTAACCGGATTTGAATTATAAAAATGGTTTCAAGTATATATATGAAGTAATTATGACAAAAATAAAAATTAACAGTGGTAAATCAATTCAAGTCAGAAATTAAAGTAGTTAAATCTCAAGTTTTGATTATATAATCCAATTCGAATTTGAAAATGACGATTTTTAATGGTAATTTCATGTTAGGACGTTCTGAGCTCAGGTGGCGAGCTGAATGGCAGGAACGTATGGAGTATATTCCGCTGTGTATTTGATATTTTAGTGATAGTGGGCTGGGACAAGTTATTATTACTGTCCGATTTATTGTGAATTGTTGTACTCTGATGAATTAAATGTAAATTGACAGATACAGATTTTCTTTATATAAATGCTATTATCTGATATTATATTTTGATCCGCTGTGAATGTGAGACTTTGTGTTTTGTTTTCTGTTTCTTCTTCTCCCTCTTTTCTTCTTTACCCTAACAATCTGGAATTTTCGGCGTTCGATTACTCGGCACTTCTACAGTGAACGTATTAGTGTCGGATTTTCGGGGTCGAAAATACCGGGTCGTTACATTTGGTATCAGAGCTCAAACCTTTCAACTTCCCAATCTCCATTCCAATCAATTTAAATTTCCACTTCCTTTTAAATTGATTAAATTTCAATTCAAATTAAATTAACTTCAATTCCCAACCTAAACCAACCTAAATTCAAACCAATTCCCATTTGAATTTAAACTTATTCAAGCTTCGATTTCAATTTCAATTAATTCAAAACAAATTTCAATTTGAACTAATTTCAATTCCAATCTCAACTTTAAACCATCTCGAATTATATAATTCGAGTTGAATTTTCAAACGTTGATTTAATTCCTTTAAATCAAATTAACCTTTATTTATAATTTAATAGCCTAAGTCTTTAAGTCATTTAATTCTGAGTCCAAATTTCAAAATTCCATTTTAAATTTATGTGATTAATTAAGGGATAATTAATTAATTAAGGATAATTAATTAAGATGGATAATTAAGGTTGATTAATTAATTTCATTAATTAATATCAAATGATTTGTAATTAACTAATGTTAATTAAGTAGGGTTTAAAAGTAATTAAAGTAAATAATTTAATTTATTTAGAAATTAAATTAAGTTAATTAGAAATGGTGTGACAAACTAATCTTGCTTATGGATGATTGGATGATATTGAATGCCTTGGATTGGTTGATATCTCTGATATGTAATATTCTATGATATGAATTTCTTTGTAGTGAGCTGTGATAAATGTAATTTATTTATCTGTGATGAATTTACATATTTATCTGTGAATGGAAGATAAGTGTTATAGGATTTATACCGCTTATTGATATTGATGTACTTGATGATGGTTGTGATATATTATTGTTGCATGCAATACCCCTGGACAACACACACACACACAAATATGGATTTCACAGGAAATTGGTTAAGTCGTGGATATTTTGAAAATGGTAAAAGAATTTTAAAGTTGAATTTTGAATCCAAAATGGTTTGGAAGTGAAATTGGGTTAAATATGAAAAGCTTTTGAAAGGGAACTTTTGAAATTAAAATGATTTTGAATTTGAATTCAAAGATTAAAATTGAATTCTATATTTATAAATAAGTTTAAAGTTTGAGATTTCTTCCAACATTCTTATTTATAGCTTAATTTGATTTCTGGAAATGTTGGACTTAAAAATAGGCTCTGATACCGACTGTAACTTATACTTAAAAATCTGCTTTGGAAACGTACTTGGCTTTTCAGTAACTAAGATAATTTAAATGAGTTTATTAAATACATTAATTACCCTAAACACATATTTTAAAATTCCTTCTCTGCATACATACATACATACATACGTACGTACGTACATACATATACATATATATATATATATATATATGAAAATCCAAAACTGCTATATATATATTCCTAAAACCTTTCCTTATAAAATACCTGTATATCCTACTTAGCAATAATATCTAATCAACGAATTCAAAACCATTTTATCCATTTCTTTACAAAATTTCAATATCTATTTCATTCAAGTCCGTACGATGTACACATATCATTCGTACGCAAATACCCAATCTGATCGCTCGCTCGATCACACAATTTCACTTCCGAACTAGTATCGACCACCCAACTTCCTAGTGCGGACTCGGATCTTTTATTTAAAATACCCGAAATTTACGACCCTGAAAAATTCGACACTAATACATTCACTATAGAAGTGCCGAGCAATCGAACGTCGGAAATTCCAGATTGTTAGGGTTAAGAAGAAAAGAGGTAGAAGAAGAAACAGAAAACAAAACACAGAATCTCACATTCGCAGCGGATCAAAATATAATATACAAATAGCAGCATTTACACAAAGAAAGCTGTAAATGTCAATTTACATACAATATATCAGAGTACAACCAAACTGGACAGTTGTAACAACTTGTCCCAGAAAACAATCAATACAATCTCAAATACACAGCGGAATATACTCCATACGTTCCTGCCATCCAGCTCGCCACCTAAGCTCCAGAACGTCCTAACTTGAAAATCTGTAATACTCGGTCTGACCCGAGCATTACATTAAAGTAACACCCGAGTCAGGCTGGAAACCAGCGTGAGTAACCCCATAAAACTGAAATACTAAGTTATAAAACTTATTTGAGGTAACTCGTACCTCACTACGAGTTCTTAACTTGTTAAAGTCAATCACTTATTACAAAACAATATCTAAGAACTGTTACTCAGTTTAAATGGCCATGTTGCTTAATTTATTCCATTCCAGCCTATTTGATTCTAAAATCAAATCTATAAATAATTATTGTAGATTACTAATCGAAGTGGTTTCGGGTATTTGCCGATACCTGACCCTAGTCTCTTCGAATCCAATACCATCCTTTAAGCTAGGTTGTTTGAGGAAACAATTCAGTTTAAATTCGGAATATCATACTTGCATAGTAATTCATCATAGATATCTAATTAGATAAATGATTCACATTATTAACAGATAAATCCAGGCATTTCACATTACAGAGCATCACAAATTATTAGACTAGAGATATTAATCAATCCAATCATTCAATACAATCTGATCATCCATAAACAAGATAACTGGTCACGCCATTCTACTTAATTTAATTAACACAAAATAAATTAATTACTTTTGAATCCTGCTTAAATATCATTAATTAATTTCAAACCATTTATTATTATTAATATTGACATTAATTAATTATCCTTTAATTACTTAAGACCTTATTTAATTAATGATAAACCACTCATCTTAATTAATTACTTAATTATCATTTAAATCTTATTTAAATTAAATGTTTGAAATTAATTTATTATTAACATACAAAATTACTTGAGACCCTTTTGATTAATTGAAGTATAATACACTTATCTTAATCACCTTCTTAATTACATCAATAAATTACATTTGAAAACACTTAGAGATTAAATTAAATAATTATCCTAATATAATTATTTAAAGTCAAAAAAATTTAAACTCAAAAACATTGGATTTATAATTATATTTTGAAACTTGTTTTAAAGATTTGATAAATACTTAGACTTTGAAAACTTGTTACTAACTAACTTTGAAAACTTGTATATGTTCTTATACTTTAAAACTTGTTAAATCATTTTCTTTAATTTTTTAAAAACCTGGATAACTGAGGAAAACAAACCCGAGCCCCAAGCTCAAAATTCTCGAGCAAAACCCGATCAATAATCTCTCATCTCATCTCTTCGATACCATACGCGTTCAACTTCGAGCCAAACTCCCTTTTTCCCGACTCTACTCCTACTTGTTCCTCTACTACGAACAACTCCAGGAACAAAGCTGACACACGTGCACGTGCAAATAGCGCCGGAGCTACGGCGATCACCCTCGACCACGTCGCCAAGTCGCCGACGATCAACTCGTCCCATTCGACACCCGGAACCACGAACCATCTCGCAAAATCAAAATCGAGCGAGACGCATACCACTGGAACAAAATTCCAACCACCAAAACCATTCGCACCGCCACTTCCGATCGCCAGAGAGCTCGCCCCTTTGCCCAGACCTTCGCCTTGCTTCCACGCTTCGATTCCCCCACCTTCGGTCAAGTCCGACGTTTCCTCGATGACACAGTACCCTTAAATTCAACGTCGACCAAATCAGGGTCTAAAACCCTACTTTATCGTCGTCTCGCCACCACGACGATCAATAAATCCAAAGACCATTTTTGCCAAGACCCCTGACCCACGAGCATGCTTCTGCATCGACCCCCACCTCCCGCAACCTCCAGCCGCCAGAAATCGAGTAAAGCCTCGATTTCGATCAACTCTCAAACTCTCATGATTTACAAACTTAAAAATCATGATATTTATCTTAAAAATCATAGTTTTCAGATTCAAATCTGATTTTATAAGTGAAATTTAAAATTAACATAGTCAATTTACCTAATATATTATCTTGTCACTGTAATTCCAACTTTCCAGAAAAATTATTTGTTATTTACACATAAAAATATTTTTAAAAGTTATTTAAGGTTAAACTCTATATATTTAAAATTATAAAGCTAAATATTTATTTATTAAAAAGTATGATAGCTTAAATAGGATTTAATAAAAGGTTTATATACTTTCTTTTTAAGTTTATACATTAATAAATATAGTTTGTATATATAAATAAATAAAACATAATACATAAATTAACATTAAAACATATAAAAACATTAATACATGCATTAAACATTTGTAAGCTAAGGATTACATGCAAAGACAAGTGGCATTAGTTTTCTTTTTAAATTGAAATATATATAAATAAATGTTAGTGAGAATAATTTGTTTAAAGATAAAAGTTTTCTACATATCTCTTTTCTTAAACTCTTCTCTTATTTTCATCTTCTTCTAAACTAAAAACCAGAAAAGAAAATCAAACTAAAGTAAAATTCAAGCAACAATTTCAGATTCAAGCTGAGCTAAAGCAAAACAAAGATTCAAGTTTTTCAAAACTAAGCAAGATCAAAATCAAGAGCAGACTTCATTTTTTTTTTCAAAAGCCTGTTTCCCTGTTCTCTGTTTTTCAAAACAGGTGAGTAAACATAACCTTTAATTCTATGTTATTTTCTGATGCATGTGATAATTCTTGAAGATATATTGTGAATAATGTTTGCATAGATGAATGAATATGTTGTAAATCATAATTTCAAGGATTATTACATGCATCAGATCATCAGACAATTTTAGGCTTATTAAAAATTTGTTTACTCACTAGTTTGAAAAGCAGAGAACAGAGAGCAGGCTTTTGAAAGAAAAGTTTTGAAATTAAAATGATTTTGAATTTGAATTCAAAGATTAAAATTGAATTCTATATTTATAAATAAGTTTAAAGTTTGATATTTTTTACAACATTCTTATTTATAGCTTAATTTGATTTCTGGAAATGTTGGACTTAAAAGATGAATTTTGAGAAATAATAATATTTTATTATTTAAAAGGAAACTATGATTTACAAAGGGTTATACAGGGTATAAAATGTATATATATGGATTTTAAACCATTTTTAAAGTATTTTAAAAGAATTATTTTGGAATTTAAATTTAACTCAAGTAGAACTTGCCGAGGTTACGGCAGTTCGCAATTTTTCCAATTTTATTTTAAAAGGCTATAACTTGAGCAAATATAATCAGATCTTTCCGAAACGAAAAACATTTGTTTTCAAATGATAAGAGCTTTCATATAAAGGAAGAATTTCCAGTTTTTGTTGAAAGGATTTTGAGTTATGGGTAAATCAAATTTGAAAAGGAAATAGTTTTGAAAGCTATGAATGAACTTTTGTTAAAGATTTGGTGAACCTTGTTTTCAAATTGAAAAGGATCTAAAAGGTGAATCTTTTTGTTTAAAGATTAAAGATGAAAATTTGTTTAAACCATTCAAAAGAAAAGGTTTTGGGAAATACGTTGTGACTTAACTATGATCTGAATGTATCCATATGTTTTAAAATAAGCGCTCATTATTCGGATTCGCTGAGAGAGGACATTAAGTCATAAAACCCATTTCGACGCATTTGAAGAAGGTGGTTGAAGACCGGGTATTTTCGAAAACGAAAGGATTGTCTGTTGATTGTCTCTTCACCGAGTGGACCCGGTATAGAGATTACCCAAAGTGATGGGGAGTCCGGACGTGATTAGGGGATATCTGTAACAACCCGCATATTTATCGATTTTATATTTAAATATTTTATTTAAATATAACATCGTTCGTCGGATTATAGTCCGAAAAGCTACTTTTTGCAAACAGTCGAATTAGGACTCGAGACCACTTCCATTGAGTTCAAAATGCCGTTTGCAACCTTTTTGAGTATAAACTTCGATATGTTTGGAGCTAGCTAAAAATTTGACCTTTTTCACTTTGGGTTTGGGTTTGGGTTCAGCCCACTAGGCATCCTTATACCCCAAACTGAACCATCCCTCCCCATTCACTCTCACTTCTTCCTCTTTTCAGTTCTAAAGCAAAAATGGTGGGAGAGATGGGAAATTAAAACTCCAAACCCTAGTTCTCTTTCAATCTCAAATTCTTGCTCCAAAATCAAAGAGAACCCATTGGTAAGTATCTCCTTCTTCTTCTCCAACTCATTCTCTTATCAATTTTAGAAATTCCTAAACCTAACTTAGGAAGTGTTTCACTTTTTAGCCTTGATTCAAGGTTGTTGAGTTGGAATTGAAGTGTGATTGCTCTTGCCATTGCTCTATAGCTTCTTCTTCACTTGTTTTGGGTTTAAAGGTGAGATTTTTATCTCACATCTTTGTCTATATCTATCTTTGTGATTGGGTATGAATTCCTAACACTTATTTATGTACATTTCCTTTTGTTTGTGATTGAATTGGTGAATATCCTAATTTCTTGGTTTGAAGTCCAATTCTTGTGAAAATTCTTCGATGGATGTTTGGATATGTTGTTTGGGGTGCATCGAAGCGCCTTTAAGATCGGGTTTTCGCTAGACGTAAATCCTTAGTTGTCATTGCTTGCTCGATCGCTTCCGAGAACATTTTGGCCATCTTGGCCTAGGTAAATTTCTGCCCAGATTAGGTGTTCAGACGTCTGGAGGTCAATGCCAGACGTCTGGTTTTGCCTCCTGGTGAAAAACAACATACGGCAGAAAAATAAAAAGGGCAGTGACTAATTTCAGACGTCTGAACTATTGTTCCAGACGTCTGAAAAGATGTCAGACGTCTGATTTATGTTTTCAGACGTCTGGTTGGTTTTCTGGGATATTTCCAAAAACCAAATCCAGAGGTCTGGACTTTTCTGGTTGCCACCCGCCCTGGACCCCCTTCCGTAGGGGATCTTATCTGAAAAACATTCAACAGAACTTCCTACTTTGATGGTTTTGGGGATTCATTTCTTTGGACTTTACTCACGTCTTTGAACGTGAATTTATGTAATCTGATTCGTTTCAACAATCGTTTTGTGACTTGTCACTTTAAAGATATGAAGGTTTCAATACTAGTAGTAAATATCAAAACTCTTTCATCAAAGCGATTTCAACACTATTTTAAATATCAAAAGTTCGTTTTCTCAAAACCGATTTCCAATCTACTAGTATATACAAGCCTTTACTTCACTCGGATGAGAAATCGACTTAAACGACTTAGTAAAACGAGTGGTATGAAATGCTTGCGTTCACTTCGTCGGTTAGCTCTTGGACTTGTTCGATTGAACCCTTTTGTGACAATTTCCTAGTGAAGATTTACAGTTTGTTCGTAAATATTTAAGTTAAGCTAGTGGTTATGGGACATGAAGCTAAACTCATATATTTACTAGCTTAGTGTAATTGACACTTCTTGATGATCATGACGATCATTTTTTGTGATTTAGACTAGCAACTGTGCGATGTCTCTTTGTCTGCGAGGGAGACTAAACCCCGCTTGTGTGATGTTTCACCATCACATAGAAATGGGGTAGCGACCCATGGTCTTCGGGCCGTTCGTGTGTCAAAATTTAATGGATAGCTTCCATGAGATAGCTTCTCGTTCTTGTGTTACACGTGTTGGTGAGTTTTCATGCTCCCGTTCTTGTGATAGGCCTCCCCCTTATTGTGATTTCTGGATTTCTTGTGATGATTTCTGGAATTTTGTGCTTCACCAATTTCTGTGATTTCTATTGATAATTTTTATCAATTTTTGTGCATTGGTGAATTTGTGTGTCATTGACTTGTTATGATTACAAGTTTGGGGTATGATACCCTATTTTATCTTCGAGAAGATTCTTGTGATTAATCTCTTGTTGATTATCATTTACATACTTATAGTAGTATGCCATTATAGTTATTACATGTTTATGCCATGTCTTTTACTTTATACCATATCATCTTATATTTATAGCTAGACTGATCTGTTTATTATTTTCTTATAAATAATACTCGGGTCAGACCGAGATATTACAGGTGCTTCTGCTTGACTTCTCTTCAGGATTATTCTGACTTTTGGCTAACTACATAGATTAGTAGTTTTTGGATGTAAACATTTGAGATATAGACTCTATGTTGTGTACTTATTCTTTTGTATAGCACGTGATGCTATTCTTTTGTATTATCGTGGATCTTTCTGACCACTACTCTGATGTACACTTTCATGTGTTATATATTTATTCATATCTTCTTCTGCCTTTGTGATATGGATGTCTGTGACTGATTTATGTTATGATTATTTCTATGTTTGTTTCCGAAGATTATATATATCCATGGTGTGATAGCTTTGAGTTTGTATCGGTATGTCGGATTTCCTCCTTAAATGATATGCATTCTAATCTATCCGACATATCGATGCTCGCACAAAGAAGTTACATGGATGGTCGCTCCTCCAAAGCCTTATTCTCCATGCTAATTGACAGCACTACATCGTAGTTGTGAAGACCCAAATTATTGAGATTAGAATAATTAAAAAAAAGAGAAAACTTTCAAAACCAAATATATATATATATATATGTAGTCTGGAGATAAATATTGAGAATGAGTTAAAAGTAATAATAGTTGAATTGAGTAAGTCTTATATTCACATGTATACATATACATATATGTATCTTGAATATAAACAGTAATAAGAAATAGTATTTCAGAGGGAAGAGGATATGTAACTGAGTGTATATATGGACATATGTTACCATATGTTGTATTTATATATATATACCCAGAAAGAATAAACATAAGATAAATAAGGAAAGAACACCAGAGTAATTAAGAATATGAATACATTTACATATCAAGAGAAAACAGATGGTTTGAGATATTAACTAGAGGTTAATTAATAAAGAGGATATACATATATATATTACAGTTTAACATAAAGAAAATAAAAATAATTCTGTAAAGAGAAAATTGTTTTCAACAATTAGGTAAGGAGAAAATGATATATTCTTTGATAAATTAAAATGCTTTAAAAACCAGTTTTATATTAGTTATACATAAGTAAAATTTTGAAAGATAAGCCACATGAAAATAATATACAAATGAAACATGCAAATTGCATGTACACAGGGAAAAGCAGTGGATAACTGCTTTTACCAGAAATAGAAACCAGGGGAAAATGGCACATTTAGCCATAACAGCACACACATAATTCTTGAGTGATGTGAGGATAAAAGGGGTTTTTCCCTTCAGTAAAACCCTAGTGAAGATGATTTAAATCAAGAAAAGAAGCAGAGGTTTTTCTCTTAGGGAAAACATAAACATATTAAAAAAAAAGAACATACACTATTTGCAAGCTTAGGCAATCTCGGGGAAAAGAAGGGAAAGGTGAGTGATTAATCAATCTCATGAGGCTAAGGCATTAAGACCCAAGTTAAGGGCAGCCATTTTATTTCTTTTGTGCTTGATCAACTTGTTTTACTTTCTCTGAATTAATGAATGCTGAGCATGGTTGGTGTATTGATAGATTTTTGGTTGATGCTTTGATATGCTTCATTTGATTGTTTGATAATAGTAATGCCATGATCTCTGGGATGGATCCAGTATCATGAACCATCAGTTTGTATTTATGATAGTAAGATAAATACAATTTTATTATGAAGTAGGGTAAAATTGAAAGATAAGCCAGGTAGTGTGAACAAAGGAGGTTCATGCTTATGTCTAGTTTGTTTTAAATTAGAGATGAACAATGCAATAAATTATTTATGTGCTGATTTGTTCAGATCTAAGGCTAAAAATGTTTTGGGGTTTTTCTCAAAAAACCTTACCCTATGTTCACAATAGAATTAAACATAAGAATTTTTAATGGAACTCTACTGGATTTGTTAAGGGATCATGACATTCTGAAATACAGAAGTATACAAGTGATAAAACCAATTTTGAATGAGACAACTGGAAAGAAAAATGAAATGAAAACATGATTTTCATGAATGAATGTAGGGTCAGTTGAAATCCCTGAGTAAGATTAACTCTCTCTCTCTCTGATTCATAGAAAAGAAAGAAAGTAAAAGCAATCAAGGAGTTAATAAAATCTTTCCGAAATAAGAAATGAGACTGGTCACTAGATTATAAAACTAATCTAGGAGAAAAGCCTTGATCTATTCATCATAAGGAGTATGATGGGTATGTGCATGACTTGTTTAAGTCCTATAGGCCTTTGTGTAGGGGTTAACAGAATTGAGTCCCTTGCAATGCACACATGGTGTTCAATGGCAAAAGAGACATGACCAAATTAAATTGATAAATCAAGTTTTGAAGTTGAACTATGGAAATTAAAATGAGTTAATTCCATAAGAGAATGTGTACATGTATACTGTATGGAATGATTGAATGGTTGCTTGTGTGCATGATCGTGGTAGGAGCCTAGATACATACATATATATATATCCAGTTGCATCATGAATCTAATTTGCTTCAAGCATATTGATACTCTGCACTACAATTTAAAAATGACAAGATATTACATTTTGATTTCACTCATACCAGAATTATATTCTGACCCTATTTGTTGCTTTGTAACATCTGGGGTGTCTCATTTTTATGGAGGCAGCTCTAGATATTGCTGCAGGAAAGGAAGCCTAGGAAACTTGTATGCATGGACAATTGAAGACTTACTAGCATTTAGAGTGTTTAAGGAGTTTGGCAGATTTGTTGTAATAATTAGGCTGAGCCAAAAATATTATTGTGGTTTAAGTATTTTCTGGATTGTTATGTGTTTGTTTTTCTGAGAAGACAATTTGTAGGAATTTTTAAATATTATATACATATGCGTATGTGAATTTCGGTTGTAAGAATTTTGATCTTCACAGTCTCTGGTGAAGTAAGATATAGGAGATCATGTCATGTAATTTGATATGTGTTCATGTCTCCTTTAGTAAAGTCAGATGAACTTTTAAAAATGGTAGAGTTGAAACAATCTTAGGGAGAAAGGAATATAGCATTATCAATGAATTTTTGTAAAGGTTGAGTTGAACCTAAATTGGCTAACCAGTAAGGCTTAACCATGACTTATAATTGATATAAGCCTATGCTAAGGCTGGAAGGCATAGCCTGTAATCTGGTTAGAGCATTTGATTTTCCCAGTGAAAACTTATATTGCTTGGTGTAATAAGCTCATATACATGCTTGGTACTGGTAGACTTCACTGCACTTATACTTAACTAAGTCCTTTTATCTAGATACTTAATTCAAACCTGGTAGTGTGGGGTCATGATCAAAACCTGTGGAATATGGTAGATGCATATGGTCTTGTTTGAAATGAGAAATTCCATCATTCAATAGAATAGTGACTACTATCATTGTTCTCTTTCATAGAAAAACATCAGAGGTCTTCATCATAAGTTCACCTGGAAGTCTTGCATTTTGTTTGATCCT
The DNA here is from genome assembly GCA_030737815.1 of Allium fistulosum. Lineage (NCBI taxonomy): Eukaryota > Viridiplantae > Streptophyta > Magnoliopsida > Asparagales > Amaryllidaceae > Allium > Allium fistulosum. The sequence goes on from CM060904.1 coordinate 1,289,231,780, forward strand.
TTTTGTTTACTTTGCCTTAAGCATACTGACTGCACACATGATCTTAGCCTCTGTTTAGCATTATAGTTTGAGTTAGCACTTTGATCTGTCTGAATTGTTTTCCTCTGCTTAGCCTTTAAATTAGTTATCATTTCAACATTCACATGATTATTGCAACTTTATAAATCAAAGCATGGATATTTCACCTGATATAAAGATAGTTCGAAATTAAAATGAGTAACACAAGCCAAACCAATAAGTATGAGATAGGTTGAACACCTCTTACTTAATATAGAACAATATGTATCAGATTACAAAATCCCAGGATTAAAAGGCATGGCTTGTAAGTTCAGGAGTCAATTACTTTGTGAGGTAGAACAAGAAAATAAGAGAACTAGGATATCTAATCTTAAGGTTAATCAAGCTTGAGTTCTAAAAGAAATATATATATATATGATAAATAGAAATGGTTATGTGACACCAAATCTCTAATATGAGAAATAAGGTGGGAATGAGTTGCTTTGCTGTTTTAAATCACTCTGATAAGCAAAGAACCATTTATATATCTTCAAATATATAAATGATAGAATTTATTTGAATACTGATATATTTATATTAGTAAAAAAATTCAGGATCTTGGGGAATTAAATTAAGAGAAGTGATCCATTGGAAAGTATATTTATATATATTGTAAAAAAAAATTCTAACAGAAAATTCAATATAAATATATGATAAGAGAAGTGGGTCACTTCAGTTGGTATCAGAGCTATGTTGTTAAAACATAGCATAAATATATTATCCAATTTTCTTGAAGGGGTAAAATTCTAAAATAAAAATAAGTATATATACAATAATGATGGAAATAAATATCCATAGTAGAAATGAATTGCATAAAATAATTAAATTAGAAAAATGACTAACTAGCTATGCAATTGAATAGTGAATCATGGTAGGAAGACCACCAAGTCATGGAGCAGGACCCTCCAATACAACACCAATGGTCAATTTGCAAGATTTGGTGAGGGCATTTAGAGAGGGAGCAGTGCATAGGGAAGAGTATCCTCATGAGGAGCTAGCCAAACTGTTGAAGACATTTTCAAATTTAGGAGGCAAGGATTTTGAAGGCACTGAGGGAGTTAGGGGAGTGCAGACATGGCTAAGAACTTTGGAAAGGATATTTGCAGATATGCAAGTTAATGACCAAAGGAAGAGGCAGATAGCTTCAAGGAGACTTAAAGGAGCAGCTTTAGATTGGTGGGAGGTGATCATCACAGGAAGGCCAGAAAATGAGATAACATAGGATCAATTCAAGGAGATGCTTGAGGCAAGGTTCGTTCCAGCAACAGCTAAGGCAACATTGCTTGAGGAATTTATAAGGCTAAGGCAGGGACCAATGAGTGTGACTGAATACACTCAAAAATTTGAGAGTTTATCCAAGTATGGAACTATGCTTATAGGAGATGAAGAATCAAAGAATTCAAGATTTATCCAAGGACTAAATGCAGGTCTGGGTAGAGCAATGTTACCATACAAGGATAAAACATTTGATCAAGTCATAGACCTTGCTCTTTCCTTTGAACAACATGACAATGCAAGGGAAAAATTTAGGAGCATGAGGGCTAACAATCAAAAGAAAGCGAAAAATAGGACACATCCCTATGACAAAAAGAATATGGATAAGAAAATGGAAGGAACAACCACTGGGGAAGCTAAGAAGAAGGTCACTTGTTACAATTGTGGCAAAGAAGGACACATGAGTAATAAGTGTCAAGCAGCCAAGAAGGCACCATTCAGCTGCTATAACTGTGGGAAGGAAGGCCATATTAAAAGGAACTGCCCAGAATTCAAAAGGGGAGCAAAGGTAGGAGCACTTGAGGGCAAAGCAAAAGCAACTGCAGTGGGAAGTTCTGGACAATTGGAAGGTATACTTCTAATTAAAGATCACCCCATCTCAGTTATATATGACACTGGAGCAACACATTCATTAATATCCCAAGACATAGTGAATAAATTGACTCTCACATGCTATTTAGTTGATAATCCCTTGTTTATTCAAAGCCCACTGGGTAGCTCTTGTTTGCTAGGATTAAAATGTCTGGGGGTAGAATTAAACATAGGAGGAAATGTGTTTAAATCTGATTTGTTTGTATTGAAATACCCTTGAATAGGAATTATTTTAGGGGTAGATTGGTTGAGCAAATTCAAAGCAATTTTGAATTTGGAAAATTTCACTATTTCTCTGAAAACAGAAAATGGTAAAAATATTATAGTCATGAGTGAAATTGCTAAAATCAATTATCTTAACCAAATATATAGCATGACTGAGAAAGAATTAACACTGGAAGACATAAAAATTATAAATGAATACCCAGATGTCTTTGATGAAGTCATAGGTGTTCCAGAAAATAGGCAAGTAGAATTTTAAATAAGACTAATCCCAGGAGCCAGTCCAATCATCAAGAAACCTACTAGGATGGGTCCTAAAGAACTAGTGGAATTGAAACATCAGTTGGAAGAACTGGAGCAGAAAGGCTTCATAAGGCCTAGTAGTTCAAACTGGGGTTCTCCAGTTGTATTTGTGAAGAAGCAAGATGGTACTTTGAGAATGTGCATTGATTATAGGGAATTAAACAAAGTCACCATTAAAAACAAATACCCACTTCCTAGAATTGATGATCTATTCGATCAATTAAATGGAGCAAAGGTCTTTTCAAGGCTAGATTTAGCCTCTGGGTTTCATCAGATGAAGGTGGAGGAAGAGAGTATTAAGTATACTTCCTTCAACACAAGGTATGGATTATATGAATTTTTGGTGATGCCTTTTGGATTGACAAATGCACCATCATATTTTGTAGATTTAATGAATAGAACATTTAGAGATTTTCTAGACAAATTTGTGGTTGTCTTTATTGATGACATATTAGTATATTCAAAATCAGAAGGAGAGCATGCAAAACACTTGCATCTGGTTTTGTCTAGACTGAGGGCACATGATTTAAAAGCCAAATTCTCTAAATTTACATTTTGGCAGAAGGAAGTAAAATTTTTGGGGCACATTGTATCACAACAAGGGGTTAGTGTAGACCCAAATAAGGTGATGGCAGTGCAATCTTGGAGTAGACCCAAATCAGTAACTGAGGTGAGGTCATTTTTGGGAATGGCAGGCTATTATAGGAGATTTATAAAATATTTTGCAAGGATAGCTATCCCATTGACCAAGCTAACTAAAAAGGAGCAACCCTATGTATGGACAGAGAAGTGTGAACAAGCTTTCATATCACTAAAGAAGGCACTGGTAGAAGCTCCAGTTTTACAAGTGCCAGAGGGTAATGAAGAATTAGTAGTTTACACAGATGCTAGTGGATCTGGATTGGGGGCAGTGCTTATGCAACATGGTAGAGTCATAGCTTATGCATCAAGGCAACTCAAGCCAAATGAAACTAGGTATGCTACACATGACTTAGAACTAGCTGCTGTGGTGTATGCATTGAAACTATGGAGACATTATTTATTGGGTGCTAAGTTTGAATTATTTACTGATCACAAGTCACTTAAATATTTATTCTCCCAAAAAGACTTGAACATGAGGCAACACAGGTGGGTAGAATTTCTAGCTGCCTATGATCTTGATATATTGTATACCCCTGGGAAAGCTAATAAAGTAGCAGACGCATTAAGTAGACATCAAGCTAAATTGGCAAGTTTAATGATGGCAGAGTTCAAGGATTTGGAAATTCTTAGTGAGGTGGAAGTGAAAGAAGAAGCTAGTGTATCAGATAAGACACACGTAAGATGATTGAATATGGTAAATTAAGCCTCTTATCCTTAAAATCAACACCGGTTGATAAAATAGGACAAATGCAGAATCAAGATATAAATTTGAAGGAGAAAAAGAACATGATATCCCAAGGCATGACAGTGGAAAACTATAAGGTAGATGATAAAGGATACTTAAGGAAAAAGGGGAAACTCTACATACCAAATGTAGAGGAACTAAAGCAAGAAGTTATGGATGAGCATCACAAAACAAAATATACTATCCATCCAGGTGGTACAAAAATGTACCATGATCTCAAGAGAAATTATTGGTGGCCAGGAATGAAAGGAGCAGTAGCAAAATATGTGGAAAATTGCTTGACATGCCAACAAGTAAAGGCAGACTATCAAAGACCCTCAGGCCTATTGCAACCTTTGGAAGTGCCTACTTGGAAATGGGAGAGTATATCAATGGATTTTGTGGAAGGTTTGCCAAGAACAAGGAGGGGCAATGATAGTATTTGGGTAGTGATTGATAGACTCACAAAAACAGCACACTTCATCCCAATAAGTTCAAACAGAAATGCTCACAAGCTAGCTCAATTGTTTGTGAAGGAGATAGTGAGATTGCATGGCATCCCCAAGACTATCATTAGTGATAGGGATACTTTGTTTACTTCAAGGTTTTGGAGTAGCTTTCAAGAAGCTATGGGGACAGAACTGAGCCTAAGCACATCCTACCATCCACAAACAGATGGGCAAACTGAGATTGTTAATAAAGTTTTAGAGGATTTGCTGAGAGCATGCATACTTGATTTTGGAGGCAATTGGGAGGATCATATTTATTTAGCTGAGTTTGCTTATAATAATAGCTACCAGTCCACTATAGGAATGGCTCCATTTGAGGCTTTGTATGGGAAGCCTTGTTTATCTCCTGCATGTTGGATGGAGGCTGGTGAAAGGGTGTTGCTTGGACCAGACCACGTAAAAGAAACTTCAGCAAGAATTGAACTAGTGAGGCAAAGAATGAGAGTAGCTCAAGAGAGACAGAAAGCATATGCAGACAAAAGGAGAAGGCCAATAGAATTTGAGGTGGGAGAATATGTGTTTCTCAAAGTTTCACTAATGAGGAAAATATTGAGATTTGGCAAAGCAGGGAAATTGTCACCAAGGTATATAGGACCATATGAAATTGTTCAAAGAATAGGGACTTTAGCTTATAGGTTGAAGTTACCAGAGGAATTGAGCAAAATACATGATGTATTTCATGTATCCCAGTTGAGAAAATGGGTGCATGATAAAGGGTCCATTCTTGAATCTCCTACACATGTTGAAATTCAAGAAAATCTGGTTTATAAAAAGGAACCAGTGGGCATTGTGGCTAGAGAAGAAAAGAAACTGAGAAATAAAATAATTAAACTGGTTAAAATCCAATGGAGTTTGGATGGGAATGATTGCACTTGGGAGGCTGAAGAGAGGATAAAGGATAAATATCCTAAGCTGTTTTCTGCTTGAGGTATGTTAAAAAAAAAATTTCTATGAGACCTTAAAATTATTTATGTATGTTTGATTGATTGAGAATGAATGAGTTCCTGAAATTTCATTTAAAATAGAAATTAAGCTTTGTATACATTTAGATGGAAATGTATGAGAGAATAATTGTGGGACACAATTCCTTTTAGGAGGAGAGTATGTGAAGACCCAAATTATTGAGATTAGAATAATTAAAAAAAAAAGAGAAAACTTTCAAAACCAAATATATATATATATATATATGTAGTCTGGAGATAAATATTGAGAATGAGTTAAAAGTAATAATAGTTGAATTGAGTAAGTCTTATATTCACATGTATACATATACATATATGTATCTTGAATATAAACAGTAATAAGAAATAGTATTTCAGAGGGAAGAGGATATATATAACTGAGTGTATATATGGACATATGTTACCATATGTTGTATTTATATATATATACCCAGAAAGAATAAACATAAGATAAATAAGGAAAGAACACCAGAGTAATTAAGAATATGAATACATTTACATATCAAGAGAAAACAGATGGTTTGAGATATTAACCAGAGGTTAATTAATAAAGAGGATATACATATATATATATATTATAGTTTAACATAAAGAAAATAAAAATAATTCTGTAAAGAGAAAATTGTTTTCAACAATTAGGTAAGGAGAAAATGATATATTCTTTGATAAATTAAAATGCTTTAAAAATCAGTTTTATATTAGTTATACATAAGTAAAATTTTGAAAGATAAGCCACATGAAAATAATATACAAATGAAACATGCAAATTGCATGTACACAGGGAAAAGCAGTGGATAACTGCTTTTACCAGAAATAGAAACCAGGGGAAAATGGCACATTTAGCCATAACAGCACACACATAATTCTTGAGTGATGTGAGGATAAAAGGGGTTTTTCCCTTCAGTAAAACTGTAACAACCCTGAGGTTGCATTACCGAATAATAAATTAAAATTATGATTTTAAGTTGAAAAGGGAGCTAAACAAAATTTTGGGAATTTAAATTTTGCAATTAGTTTGTAAATTAAAGTATTTTGGGTTGAAATGGGGAATTTTTAAATAAAAAGTGATTATGGGTTAATGGGCCAAATGAGACAATTCCATGGGTTTAATTAAAAACTAGGATGCTTATTAGGATTTTTGTTTACATGATAACATTGGAAAATAAACAAAGTCCTAATGGGTTTTAAAACCCCTTATCATGACTCATTAGCCTAACCCACTCCTTTATAATATCTCAAACCCATTTCATAACCCTAACCCTCCTCCTCTTCATAAATTCCTAAACCTAAATCTAAGCAAAACTAATGGCCTCCCTTTAGAAGACCCATCTCCATCTCTTCATAATTAGACTTGTTTAATCCTAGCAAGGTAATGCAATCCTAGGCCTAATCACCTTCTAATCTTTATTTTAATCTTTGAAATCTCTTTGTAATCCTTGGTTTTGTTCTCTTTTTAATTTTGAAGCTCTCTAATCCACATCCTCTTTGCTTTGGAAAGTTGCACTTGAAGTGTTTGCTTATTTGCTTGATTGGTAGAGGTAATTACTATTGATTAGTAATTATGCTAGTTGTAATATTGGTAATTACTATTGATTAGTAATTAATGCTAGTTGTATTATTGGTAATTACTATTTATTAGTAATTATTGTTAGCATAATTTTAATGAAATTTTGATGTCCAAAAATTGGAAAAAATCACCCCAAAAGCTCAAAAACAACAAAATTGACTGGCTGGAATTTGCTACAGCCTGAAATTAGGCTGAAAACCCATTCTGGATGCACCAGGGCAGGCCTGGGCTGCACCCTGGCTGCTGCCCTGGTGCAGTAGGCTAGCCCAGCTGGGCTAGCCAGAGGCAGGCCAGCTTTGGATGGGCTGGCCGCACCCCACACCCCCTCCCAGCCCGCCTGGGCTGGGGGTTTACACGGCCTCCCCAGCCCGGGTGGGCTGGGGAAGCGGGGACGCGGGCCGAAGCCCGCGTCCCACCCCAGCCCAGGTGGGCTGGGGATTTAATTCACCCCCTAGCCCGCCTGGGCTGGGGAAAAGAAGACGCGGGCTTCGGCCCGCGTCTCAACCCCAGCCCAGGCGGGCTGGGGACTATTATCATCTCCCCAGCCCGCCTGGGCTGGGGATTAGTGGACACGGGCCTCGGCCCGTGTCCAACTCCCCAGCCTAGGTGGGATGGGGTTGGGAAATTCTCCCCAGCCCGCCTGGGCTGGGGATTTGTGGACACGGGCTTCGGCCCGTGTCCCACTCCCCAGCCCAGGCGGGCTGGGGTTGAAAATAAACTGCCCCAGCCCGCCTGGGCTGGGGCAGGCTGACGCGGGCCGAAGCCCGCGTCTAGGAAAAAAAAAAGAAAAAAAAAAGAAAAAAAAAATAATGAATATTTTTTTTTAAACCCTGTTCCAGATTTTTTATCTCCACTTCGCGATGCCGCCACGATCGCATCCGAAGTCGGAATTCAACGTTTTTGGTCTCGTTGGAAAGGTGGAGTTTCGAACTCCATCTTTGTAAAATTTAGGCATCATCGGCATTCTTTTGGTACTTCGAATTTCGTGTCGAAGTTGAACTCTTGTCGCTGTTTGTAAACAGTGTGAATCTTGTTCTGTGTCCAACTTTGAGACGTCGCTGCTACTTCGTCTCAACTCGGATTCCAGAAATTCTTTTTGCATCTTATAGTAGGGATGTTGGACTATATGCCTACCAGTTTTCATGTCATTTGGATTCAGTTTGCTGGTCCAAGTAAATTGCCTAACTTGGGTTCGCAACAGTTTTTGAATGGTCAAACACTTAGAATGAAAATCAAATATCCCTTCTGTTTTCAGCTTTTGAGCGCCACTCCGCGATGCCGCCACGTTCGCATCGGAAGTCAGAATTTGACGTTTTTGGTCTCGTTAGAAAGGTGGAGTTCCGAACTCCATCTCATGAAAATTTGGACAACATTGGAGTTCGTTTGGTACTTCGAATTTCATGTCGAAGTTGAACTCTAGTCGCTGTTTGTAAACAGTGTAAATCTTGTTCTGGGTCCAATTTTGAGACGTCGCTGCCACTTGGTCTCAACTCGGAATCCAGAATTTCTTTTTGCATCTTAAAGTACGGATGTTGGACTACATACCTGCAAATTTTCATGACATTTGGACACAGTTTGCTGGTCCAAATAAATTACCGAACTTGAGTTCGCAGCTGTTTTTGAATGGTTACAAACACTTAGAATAGTTTTGATGATTTTCTGGTTTTCGTCGATTTCTTTGAGATTTGTCTCTGGATTTCATACACGGGCTTTATAAAAAGGTTTTAAAAGGATTTTCCACTCCAAAATGGCTTTTGAAAATTATTATATAATATTATTTTAATTATTAAATTAACTACTCCATAATAGGAGACCTTTTAAAAGACCGTTTTAAAAGTGATTTCGAAAATCAATTATAAATCCGTTTTACACCATTATTTTCTATAATAAAAATCTCACACTCATTTTTAGCACGTCGAGCGAAGTGGAAAGGTGCTTAAACGGTTAGGAAATCTCCGGCCTATGGAAACCGTGTGTATTTTCTTTCCGGTTAATCCCCGACCTATTCGATTGATCGTTTTGACCTTTGGGTCTAGTTTACCGATGATATGAGGTAGACTTTTTATTGTTTGGAGTGTGAGCTTGCTATTGGTTAGGAAACCATTTAGTGCGAACGTGGGGTATGGGACTCATTGTTAACACTTTACGGGTTCCTCTCCAAGAAGTTAGTGACACATTTGCCTCTGGGCGGCCAGTACTGGACCTCTGGGTCACCATGCCTCTGGGCAACCGTCTCTGGACACCTGCTCTATGGAGCAGTTTACTTTTCGGTGTGTGCCTCTGGGCCTTTATCCTTCTGGGAAGGATTTCGCCGTTTCGCGCGTTCCGCATCTGTGCGAGTGATCGATCACAACTTTACAGTACTTGGCAACAACGACTCTGGTCGGTGCACGTGCAAAACTTGTATTATCTGATGATTTTTATATCCATTCAAGTACCGCCATTCGGCGTTGGTTCTATGGAACCATACAATGTAAGTGCGATTACCTTGTGGATTCACAGTGTCTCTGGACACTGCTTTTCAGTGTTTGATTTCATTGATTTTTCAGTATATCCCCATTGCTCTTTGGAGCATCGATCTTTGCTTGGGCATTGATTACAGACTCTGGTCACTCTTGGGATTATTGCCTATGGGCATCTTTTTATAGCTTTGGCTACGCCGATGATATGAGGCGATTTTATTTATTCTACACTTTGGTGTTGATTTCTCTTTGGAGATTTGTATTGTTTATTGATGATTAGGGATCGTCATTATATTCATGTGGTTCATAATATACTTCTCTTTGGATAAGTACTGTTTTATTTATGTACCGCATTACTATATATCTCAGTTATTACTGATTGTTTAGCTAGCCTGACCCGAGTGTTTTCGCTCGGGTCAGACCGAGTTGTTTCAGGTTAGGTCTCTGGACTTAGCTTCTGTGCTTCCGCTTGGACATTATCTGCTATGCTGATAGATAGCGCTTTTATTTGTCCACTATTCCGCTACTCTGTTATTATTCAGACTTTGATATGTACATATTTTTGACTCACATGTGTGAGCAGTGGCTTTGTACCCACTTATAGTATTTGGATCTGTATTGATGATGTATTGTTCTGGGATATTATATCTGTTATGTGATTCTGTTCTGTGATGCTATTTCATTATGTTATTATGCTTTGTCCTGATAGAACTTTAGCCATTTGTAATTTCGTTATAAGTATTTACCGAATATGTTGAACCACCTGATTGAGAAAAATTTAAAAAGATTCCACCTTTCGACGTATTCGGTAGATAGTTATAGCTTGATTACAAATGGTCGCTCCCACTATACTCTATTCTCCGCTTTAACAGACAGTATTACTACCGTAATACTCTTTGTTACAGTCGGTCTCAGAGTGGGGCGTTACAGCTTGGTATCAGAGCCTGGTTTCAGGAATAAGCATAATAAACACAGAACAGTAACACTTAGTACAATACATCCTAGTATGATTCGAATATTACAAAGCCCTTTCCTCATGACATTGGATAGATAAGTTAGGAATATGTTTAGGAATACATTTATATTCCGTAGTATTCCATTTGAATTATCTATCTTTGAATCGTGCTTAACTCGCATCTTCATCTCAGCCTCGAGGTACGCATCCTTCCGTTCTCGAAGGTTCTATTTTATTTCACGATCAATCTTTTAGAGTTTTTTTGATACGGGTGTCTCTCACTCATTCGTATCAAAGGAACTAGTTGATACTTTATCTTTGGATGTTACTTGTATGGTTTCTTCACTAAGGATTGTGAATCCCATTGGTGGATTCACGACCCTTAGCTTGCTCTGTGAGAATATAAATATTGATCTTTGTGGATTTTCTTTCCGTGCGAATCTGCACGTTGTGGATTAGATGTTATAGACGATTTCTATATTTAAGGAATTGCGGGGACGCAATTTTCTTAAGGGGGGGAGTCTGTAACAACCCTGAGGTTGCATTACCGAATAATAAATTAAAATTATGATTTTAAGTTGAAAAGGGAGCTAAACAAAATTTTGGGAATTTAAATTTTGCAATTAGTTTGTAAATTAAAGTATTTTGGGTTGAAATGGGGAATTTTTAAATAAAAAGTGATTATGGGTTAATGGGCCAAATGAGACAATTCCATGGGTTTAATTAAAAACTAGGATGCTTATTAGGATTTTTGTTTACATGATAACATTGGAAAATAAACAAAGTCCTAATGGGTTTTAAAACCCCTTATCATGACTCATTAGCCTAACCCACTCCTTTATAATATCTCAAACCCATTTCATAACCCTAACCCTCCTCCTCTTCATAAATTCCTAAACCTAAATCTAAGCAAAACTAATGGCCTCCCTTTAGAAGACCCATCTCCATCTCTTCATAATTAGACTTGTTTAATCCTAGCAAGGTAATGCAATCCTAGGCCTAATCACCTTCTAATCTTTATTTTAATCTTTGAAATCTCTTTGTAATCCTTGGTTTTGTTCTCTTTTTAATTTTGAAGCTCTCTAATCCACATCCACTTTGCTTTGGAAAGTTGCACTTGAAGTGTTTGCTTATTTGCTTGATTGGTAGAGGTAATTACTATTGATTAGTAATTATGCTAGTTGTAATATTGGTAATTACTATTGATTAGTAATTAATGCTAGTTGTATTATTGGTAATTACTATTTATTAGTAATTATTGTTAGCATAATTTTAATGAAATTTTGATGTCCAAAAATTGGAAAAAATCACCCCAAAAGCTCAAAAACAACAAAATTGACTGGCTGGAATTTGCTACAGCCTGAAATTAGGCTGAAAACACATTCTGGATGCACCAGGGCAGGCCTGGGCTGCACCCTGGCTGCTGCCCTGGTGCAGTAGGCTAGCCCAACTGGGCTAGCCAGAGGCAGGCCAGCCCTGGATGGGCTGGCCGCACCCCACACCCCCTCCCAGCCCACCTGGGCTGGGGGTTTACACGGCCTCCCCAGCCCGGGTGGGCTGGGGAAGCGGGGACGCGGGCCGAAGCCTGCGTCCCACCCCAGCCCAGGTGGGCTGGGGATTTAATTCACCCCCCAGCCCGCCTGGGCTGGGGAAAAGAAGACGCGGGCTTCGGCCCGCGTCTCAACCCCAGCCCAGGCGGGCTGGGGACTATTATCATCTCCCCAGCCCGCCTGGGCTGGGGATTAGTGGACACGGGCCTCGGCCCGTGTCCAACTCCCCAGTCCAGGTGGGCTGGGGTTGGGAAATTCTCCCCAGCCCGCCTGGGCTGGGGATTTGTGGACACGGGCTTCGGCCCGTGTCCCACTCCCAAGCCCAAGCGGGCTGGGGTTGAAAATAAACTGCCCCAGCCCGTCTGGACTGGGGCAGGCTGACGCGGGCCGAAGCCCGCGTCTAGGAAAAAAAAAAAGAAAAAAAAATAATGAATATTTTTTTTTAAAACCTGTTCCAGATTTTTTATCTCCACTTCGCGATGCCGCCACGATCGCATCCGAAGTCGGAATTCAACGTTTTTGGTCTCGTTGGAAAGGTGGAGTTTCGAACTCCATCTTTGTAAAATTTAGGCATCATCGGCATTCTTTTGGTACTTCGAATTTCGTGTCGAAGTTGAACTCTTGTCGCTGTTTGTAAACAGTGTGAATCTTGTTCTGTGTCCAACTTTGAGACGTCGCTGCTCATTTGTCTCAACTCGGATTCCAGAAATTCTTTTTGCATCTTATAGTAGGGATGTTGGACTATATGCCTACCAGTTTTCATGTCATTTTGATTCAGTTTGCTGGTCCAAGTAAATTGCCTAACTTGGGTTCGCAGCAGTTTTTGAATGGTCAAACACTTAGAATGAAAATCAAATATCCCTTCTGTTTTCAGCTTTTGAGCGCCACTCCGCGATGTCGCCACGTTCGCATCGGAAGTCAGAATTCGACGTTTTTGGTCTCGTTAGAAAGGTGGAGTTCTGAACTCCATCTCAGGAACATTTGGACAACATTGGAGTTCGTTTGGTACTTCGAATTTCGTGTCGAAGTTGAACTCTAGTCGCTGTTTGTAAACAGTGTAAATCTTGTTCTGGGTCCAACTTTGAGACGTCGCTGCCACTTTGTCTCAACTCGGAATCCAGAAATTCTTTTTGCATCTTAAAGTAGGGATGTTGGACTACATACCTGCAAATTTTCATGACATTTGGACACAGTTTGCTGGTCCAAATAAATTATCGAACTTGAGTTCACAGCTGTTTTTGAATGGTTACAAACACTTAGAATAGTTTTGATGATTTTCTGGTTTTCGTCGATTTCTTTGAGATTTGTCTCTGGATTTCGTACACGGGCTTTGTAAAAAGGTTTTAATAGGATTTTTCACTCCAAAATGGCTTTTGAAAATTATTATATAATATTATTTTAATTATTAAATTAACTACTCCATAACAGGAGACCTTTTAAAAGACCGTTTTAAAAGTGATTTCGAAAATCAATTATAAATCCGTTTTACACCATTATTTTCTATAATAAAAATCTCACACTCACTTTTAGCACGTCGAGCGAAGTGGAAAGGTGCTTAAACGGTTAGGAAATCTCCGGCCTATGGAAACCGTGTGTATTTTCTTTCCGGTTAATCCCCGACCTATTCGATTGATCGTTTTGACCTTTGGGTCTAGTTTACCGATGATATGAGGTAGACTTTTTATTGTTTGGAGTGTGAGCTTGCTATTGGTTAGGAAACCGTTTAGTGCGAACGTGGGGTATGGGACTCATTGTTAACACTTTACGGGTTCCTCTCTAAGAAGTTAGTGACACATTTGCCTCTGGGCGGCCAGTACTGGACCTCTGGGTCACCATGCCTCTGGGCAACCGTCTCTGGACACCTGCTCTATGGAGTAGTTTACTTTTCGGCGTGTGCCTCTGGGCTTTATCCTTCTGAGAAGGATTTCGCCGTTTCGCGCGTTCCGCATCTATGCGAGTGATCGATCACAACTTTACAGTACTTGGCAACAACGACTCTGGTCGGTGCACGTGCAAAACTTGTATTATCTGATGATTTTTATATCCATTCGAGTACCGCCATTCGGCGTTGGTTCTATGGAACCATACGATGTAAGTGCGATTACCTTGTGGATTCACAGTGTCTCTGGACACTGCTTTTCAGTGTTTGATTTCATTTATTTTTCAGTATATCCCCATTGCTTTTTGGAGCATCGATCTTTGCTTGGGCATTGATTACAGACTCTGGTCACTCTTGGGATTATTGCCTATGGGCATCTTTTTATAGCTTTGGCTACGCCGATGATATGAGGCAATTTTATTTATTCTACACTTTGGTGTTGATTTCTCTTTAGAGATTTGTATTGTTTATTGATGATTAGGGATCGTCATTATATTCATGTGGTTCATAATATACTTCTCTTTGGATAAGTACTGTTTTATTTATGTACCGCATTACTATATATCTCAGTTATTACTGATTGTTTAGCTAGCCTGACCCGAGTGTTTTCGCTCGGGTCAGACCGAGTTGTTTCAGGTTAGGTCTCTGGACTTAGCTTCTGTGCTTCCGCTTGGACATTATCTGCTATGCTGATAGATAGCGCTTTTATTTGTCCACTATTCCGCTACTCTGTTATTATTCAGACTTTGATATGTACATATTTTTGACTCACATGTGTGAGCAGTGGCTTTGTACCCACTTATAGTATTTGGATCTGTATTGATGATGTATTGTTCTGGGATATTATATCTGTTATGTGATTCTGTTCTGTGATGCTATTTCATTATGTTATTATTCTTTGTCCTGATAGATCTTTAGCCATTTGTAATTTCGTTATAAGTATTTACCGAATATGTCGAACCACCTGATTGAGAAAAATTTAAAAAGATTCCACCTTTCGACGTATTCGGTAGATAGTTATAGCTTGATTACAAATGGTCACTCCCACTATACTCTATTCTCCGCTTTAACAGACAGTATTACTACCGTAATACTCTTTGTTACAGTGGGTCTCAGAGTGGGGCGTTACAAAAACCCTAGTGAAGATGATTTAAATCAAGAAAAGAAGTAGAGGTTTTTCTCTGAGGGAAAACAGAAACATATTAAAAAAAAAAGAACATACACTATTTGCAAGCTTAGGCAATCTCGGGGAAAAGAAGGGAAAGGTGAGTGATTAATCAATCTCATGAGGCTAAGGCATTAAGACCCAAGTTAAGGGCAGCCATTTTATTTCTTTTGTGCTTGATCAACTTGTTTTACTTTCTCTGAATTAATGAATGCTGAGCATGGTTGGTGTATAGATAGATTTTTGGTTGATGCTTTGATATGCTTCATTTGATTGTTTGATAATAGTAATGCCATGATCTCTGGGATGGATCCAGTATCATGAACCATCAGTTTGTATTTCTGATAGTAAGATAAATACAATTTTATTATGAAGTAGGGTAAAATTGAAAGATAAGCCAGGCAGTGTGAACAAAGGAGGTTCATGCTTATGTCTAGTTTGTTTTAAATTAGAGATGAACAATGCAATAAATTATTTATGTGCTGATTTGTTCAGATCTAAGGCTAAAAATGTTTTGGGGTTTTTCTCTAAAAACCTTACCCTATGTTCACAATAGAATTAAACATAAGAATTTTTAATGGAACTCTACTGGATTTGTTAAGGGATCATGACATTCTGAAATACAGAAGTATACAAGTGATAAAACCAATTTTGAATGAGACAACTGGAAAGAAAAATGAAATGAAAACATGATTTTCATGAATGAATGTAGGGTCAGTTGAAATCCCTGAGTAAGATTAACTCTCTCTCTCTCTCTCTGATTCATAGAAAAGAAAGAAAGTAAAAGCAATCAAGGAGTTAATAAAATCTTTCTGAAATAAGAAATGAGACTGGTCACTAGATCATAAAACTAATCTAGGAGAAAAGCCTTGATCTATTCATCATAAGGAGTATGATGGGTATGTGCATGACTTGTTTAAGTCCTATAGGCCTTTGTGCAGGGGTTAACAGAATTGAGTCCCTTGCAATGCACACATGGTGTTCAATGGCAAAAGAGACATGACCAAATTAAATTGATAAATCAAGTTTTGAAGTTGAACTATGGAAATTAAAATGAGTTAATTCCATAAGAGAGTGTGTACATGTATACTGTATGGAATGATTGAATGGTTTCTTGTGTGCATGATCGTGGTAGGAGCCTAGATACATACATATATATATCCAATTGCATCATGAATCTAATTTTCTTCAAGCATATTGATACTCTGCACTACAATTTAAAAATGACAAGATATTACATTTTGATTTCACTCATACCAGAATTATATTCTGACCCTATTTGTTGCTTTGTAACATCTGGGGTGTCTCATTTTTATGGAGGCAGCTCTAGATATTGCTGCAGGAAAGGAAGTCTAGGAAACTTGTATGCATGGACAATTGAAGACTTACTAGCATTTAGAGTGTTTAAGGAGTTCGGCAAATTTGTTGTAATAATTAGGCTGAGCCAAAAATATTATTGTGGTTTAAGTATTTTCTGGATTGTTATGTGTTTGTTTTTCTGAGAAGAGAATTTGTAGGAATTTTTAAGTATTATATACATATGCGTATGTGAATTTCGGTTGTAAGAATTTTGATCTTCACAGTCTCTGGTGAAGTAAGATATAGGAGATCATGTCATGTAATTTGATATGTGTTCATGTCTCCTTTAGTAAAGTCAGATGAACTTTTAAAAATGGTAGAGTTGAAACAATCTTAGGGAGAAAGGAATATAGCATTATCAATGAATTTTTGTAAAGGTTGAGTTGAACCTAAATTGGCTAACCAGTAAGGCTTAACCATGACTTATAATTGATATAAGCCTATGCTAAGGCTGGAAGGCATAGCCTGTAATCTGGTTAGAGCATTTGATTTTCCTAGTGAAAACTTATATTGCTTGGTGTAATAAGCTAGTATGCATGCTTGGTACTGGTAGACTTCACTGCACTTATACTTAACTAAGTCCTTTTATCTAGATACTTAATTCAAACCTGGTAGTATGGGGTCATGATCAAAACCTGTGGAATATGGTAGATGCATATGGTCTTGTTTGAAATGAGCAATTCCATCATTCAATAGAATAGTGACTACTATCATTGTTCTCTTTCATAGAAAAACATCAGAGGTCTTCATCATAAGTTCACCTGGAAGTCTTGCATTTTGTTTGATCCTTTTTGTTTACTTTGCCTTAAGCATACTGACTGCACACATGATCTTAGCCTCTGTTTAGCATTATAGTTTGAGTTAGCACTTTGATCTGTCTGAATTGTTTTCCTCTTCTTAGCCTTTAAATTAGTTATCATTTCAACATTCACATGATTATTGCAACTTTATAAATCAAAGCATGGATATTTCACCTGATATAAAGATAGTTCGAAATTAAAATGAGTAACACAAGCCAAACCAATAAGTATGAGATAGGTTGAACACCTCTTACTTAATATAGAACAATATGTATCAGATTACAAAATCCCAGGATTAAAAGGCATGGCTTGTAAGTTCAGGAGTCAATTACTTTGTGAGGTAGAACAAGAAAATAAGAGAACTAGGATATCTAATCTTAAGGTTAATCAAGCTTGAGTTCTAAAAGAAATATATATACGATAAATAGAAATGGCTATGTGACACCAAATCTCTAATATGAGAAATAAGGTGGGAATGAGTTGCTTTGCTGTTTAAATCACTCTGATAAGCAAAGAACCATTTATATATCTTCAAATATATAAATGATAGAATTTATTTGAATACTGATATATTTATATTAGTAAAAAAATTCAGGATCTTGGGGAATTAAATTAAGAGAAGTGATCCATTGGAAAGTATATTTATATATATTGTAAAAAAAAAATTCTAACAGAAAATTCAATATAAATATATGATAAGAGAAGTGGGTCACTTCAGTAGTGTTCTTGGTTAGCATGGGTATAGAGGTGGGGCGTCACAATCCGAATTTGCAAGGACTTCTCTCCTTAATTGGACGAAGTGCCTTCTGTTCCATTCAAACCCAGGATGCACTTGTATGGATGTATGTCTGACGTTACACTTTGAGATATAAAGCTGGTTTCATTCAATAATTAATTAAACACAATTAAATAAAGCTCTGATACCACAGTAACAGACCCAATTTTTCAACGCCCGAAAATCGACATCAATACGTTTACTATATCAAATGCCGAACAATCGAATGCTGGAAAACTATATCATGAGGGTTAAAGAAGAAGGATGTAGAAGAAGAATAGAAAACAATATCAAAATCTCACAATTTACTTATCCCCATTTATTCAAAATCTTTTTCCCATACTTGGAATTATTCAATAGGATTTTTAAAAATCAACTTTTTATTCTTTTCCAAATTCATTCTTTTAATTTATCTGATTCCCTAAAATTATTTTACTTAAAATTCTCTCCTTTATTTTCCTTCAAAAATCCAATTTTTATATTTCCGACATCTTAAAATACCAAAATATATTCAACCAAACCATAACATTCAATAATTTCAATTACAAATAAAATCTATCACAGATTATCAAATAAATCATATCACAGAATATGAAATAAATTCAACGTTTTGAGGAATCCAGTTGGATCCCTCCAACCGGTTTCCCTGCATCCACAGATGTTAGCACAATATAATAATACCAATCCCACTTCGAGGGGGATATCACGGTATAAAGGGTCATCCGCTATTATGTGGGCGCATAGGGTCTCATCCGCTATATAATACGGGAATATCAACCACTCCAATATATATATATATACTATTATATATAATATCACATCCACACTAATAGTAGATCATCAATTCAAGCAATCAATCCAATAATTTAAATTTTTACTATTTAAATTAACCGATAATCCAGATGTGAGTGAGATTAAGTCGCCTTTGATTTTTGTTTGCAATCCACTCCCACCCGGCTATTTCCTTCAAGATTTTGGACCTTGTATAAATATTATAGGGTTTATTAATATTCAAAATAAATCGAACCATTAAGTACCATTTAATAATTCAATTGACTAATGATTTAATTTAAACTAATTTTCTTTTAATAATTTATATTTCAGTAACTAAGATAAATTAAATGAGTTTATTAAATACATTAATTACCCTAAACACATATTTTACAATTCCTTTTCTGCATACTTGTATTTTGCATATATTTATATTTTTATTCTTGTTTTTATATTTCCATTAATACATTTTCTTTTTGCTTATATTTATATAACTTTAAAGAAAAATGATATAAAACCTAATTACTCACTAATTAATAACCATATATATATACTAGTTGTAAAATTTATTTTTAAGACATTACTTTGAATTTCAAACCCAAGTTCTATTTACAATCTACTTATATATATATAAACAAATACATATTTTATTTGTTTTTGAAAAGATAAATTTTTCCAATTTAAATAATTATATCAGGAGATTATTATATAAATATTTATCTAGATATAAATATTTATTATCAGAATTATTTGCTCAACTTATAAATAAGTGTTTCAATAGTTAAGATCAGTTAATTATCCAATTACCAGATGTCCAAAAATCCGGGTTATCACATTCCTCCCCCCTTTGAATCTTTTCGTCCCCGAAAAGGAACGAAGCCAGAATTTAAAACTACAAATGCTTATTATCAGTTAAATTATTCTTTGATCATTTTTAACTATAAACTCTTTTTATTAAAATTTTAATTTAAAATACTTTAAAATCTATATAATATTGCCAAAATAGTTTTTTTAACATACATTTTATAACTCGATGTCTCAACAAGTCCATCCTTGTTCTCACAGAAATTCGGTCATACGTTGATCAGGCGTAGGACTGAAAATCTATAACTACTTGGTAAACCCGTTTTCAACACCCAATGAAAATACTTGGAAAATATTTTGGTGAAAATATAGAAAACATTTTTTTTAAATATAGAAAACTTTTTTGTGAGAATGCTTTGGAAGTCATCACCCCCTCCCTCGCAATCGCCGGAATTTGACCAAAACCTGATATTCATTCAACTCGCAGTATCTCCGTAATTACGAACTTAAAAATCTTCATATTAATATCAAAATTCATCATTTTACAATACAAATTAGTTTATATGATCAAAGCTTGAAAATTTAAAAATCAAATTTTCGACTAGTATATATATATGGTTATTAATTAGTGAGTAATTAGGTTTTATATCATTTTTCTTTAAAGTTATATAAATATAAGCAAAAAGAAAATGTATTAATGGAAATATAAAAAAAAGAATACAAATATAAATATATGCAAAATACAAGTGTCCAAATAATTTATTAGACTAGATATTAATCCAATCATTCAATACAACTCAATCATCCATAAGTAAGATCAATTTATCATCATTTCTAATTAATTAAATTTAATTACCAATAAATTGAATTAATTACTTTTAGATCCTGTTTAATTAACATTAATTAATTAAAACCATTCATTATTATTTTAATTAATTAATTAAACATCCTTTAATTATCCACCTTAATTAATTATCCTTAATTACTTATATTAATTAATTCCTTTAATTAATTTCATTAAGTAATTATTCTTTAATTACTTTCCTTAATTAATTATCCTATAATTGCTTAAGTTAATTAATTAACCCTTAATTACTTAAGATAAATGGTTTATCTTTAAATTAATTAAGGTCTTAAGTAATTATAAAGGATAATTAATTTCAATTTGAACTAATTCCAATTCCAATCTCAACCTTTAAACCATCTCGAATTATATAAATTCGAGTTAAATTTAAAGGTTGAGATTGGAATTGGAATTAGTTCAAATTGAAATTAATTATCCTTTATAATTACATAAGACCTTAATTAATTTAAAGATAAACCATTTATCTTAATTAATTACTTAATTATCATTTTATTTAAATCTTATTTAAAATAAATGCTTGAAATAGATAATTAAAGGATAATTAATTAATCATCCTTTAATTATTCACATTAATTAATTATCCTATAATTAATTACATTAATTAGTTATCCCTGTAATACTCAGTTTGACCCGAGAATTACATTAAAGTAACACCTAAGTCAGGCTGGAAACCAGCATGAGTAAACCCAAATAATTTTGAAATACTAAGTTATAAAACTTATTTGTAAACTAGGGCAACTCGTACCTTACCACAAGTTCTTATCTTGTTATAGTCAATTACTTATTACAAAACAATATCTAAGAACTGTTACTCAGTTTAAATGGCCATGTTACTTACTTTATACATTCCAGCCTATTTGATTCTAAAATTAAATCTATAAAGTATTATAGTAGATTACTAATCGAAGTGGTTTCGGGTATTTGCTGATACGCGACCCTGGTCCCTTCGAATCCAATGCCATCCCTTAAGCCAAGTTGTTTTAAGTTTAAACAAATTTTATTAAATTCAGAATAACATACGCACACAACATCTATCACATATATCTAATTAAATAAATGATTCACATTTATTAACAGATCAATCCAACCATTTCATATCACAGCACATCACAAATTACATATCAGAGATATCAAACAAACCAAGGCATTCAATTCAGCTTACACATTCATAAGAAAGATTAATAGTCATACCATTTCCTAATTAATTTAATTTAATCTCCAAATAAATTAAATTAATTACTTTAATGACTTTTAATTCCTACCTACTTAACATTAATTACAACCCATTTATTATTATTTTAATTAATTAATGAAATTAATTAATCATCCTTTAATTATTTAAATTAAGTAAATATTACATAAATTAGTTAATCATCCTTTAATTAATTTCCTTAAGTAATTATCCTTTAATTACTAAGACCTTAATTAATTAAGATAAACCATTTATCTTAATCAATTACTTAATTACATCATTAAATTACATTTGAAAACACTAAGAGATTTAATTAAATAATTAGCCTAATATAAAATTATTCAAATCAAAATAATTAATCTTAAAAACATTTAACTTAAAAATTTAAATCTCGAAAATTGTTTGATAATTGATCTCTACCTTTGGTTTTGAAACCAGTTTAACATTTGCTTTGAAAACTTTTGAACTCGTACATTTTCTTTACTTTTAAAACATGGTTATAAAAAGAAACTCGAGCCCACAGTAGAAATACCTGAGTCAAAACTCAAACCAACCCCTCATCTCTCCCCTCTCGGTTAAACTCGAGATTGACTTCGAGCCAGAACCCATCTTTCCCGATGCCTTAATTCAACACAACATCAACATGTACCAGAGAAACTCGTGCACGTGCACACGAGTTCGTCGCCGCTCTGACCATCTTCGTCGACACCCCTGAGTCGTCGCCGACCCTTTCCAACCATTCGACTACCTAGAACCAAACACGAACCCTAATCTTCTCTACTGTAGCGTGGTGGGCCCATAACCCACAGGTCCCAGGATCGAAACCTAGCTTTGATACCAAATTGTAACGGCCCGGAATTTTCGACCTCGAAAATCGACACTAATACGTTCACTGTATAGAGTGTCGAGCAATCGAGTGCTTGAAATCTCAGACTGTTAGGGTTAAGAAGAAAAGAGGTAGAAAAAGAAACAGAAACAAAAACACGGAATCTCACAATCGCAGCGGAACAAAATATAATATCAAATAACAGCATTTATACAAAGAAAAACTGTATCTGTCAATTTACATACAATACATCAGAAACAGCCATTCACAAAAAATCGGACAGTTATAATAACTTGTCCCCAAAACCAAACTAGACAATCTCTACTTCGCAGCGGAATATAATCAATATGTCCTTGCCATCCAGCTCGTCTCCTGATCTCCAGAACGTCTAACTTGAGAATCTGTAATACTCGGTCTGACCCGAGCATTACAATAAAGTAACACCCGGGTCAGGCTGGAAACCAACATGAGTAAACCCAAAAAATTTGAAATACTAAGTTATAAAACTTATTTGAAAACCAGGGTAACTCGTACCTCTCTACGAGTTCTTATCTTGTTATAATCAAATACTTATTTCACAAAATTATATCTAAGTATCGTTACTCAGTATAAATGGTCCAGATTACTTAAATTTATTCCATTCCAGCCTATTTAATTATATAATCAAATCTATAAAGAATTATAGTAGTTGATAATCGAAATGGTTCCAGATATCACTGATATCCGACCCCGATCTCTTCGAATTCAATGCCATCTTTTAAGCCAAGTTGTTTAAGTGAAGATAATTCAATTTAAATTTGGAATATCATATTCACACAGTAATTCATCACAGATATCTAATTAAATAAATGATTCACATTTATTAACAGATCATTCCAGGCATTTCACATTATGGAATATCACATATTAACAAACTAGAGATATTAATCAATCCAAACATTCAATACAATTTAATCATCCATAAGCAAGATAACTTGGTCACACCATTCCTAATTAATTTAATTAGCACAAATAAATTAATTACTTTTAAATCCTCCTTAATTAACATTAATTAATTACAAACCATTTATTATTATTTTAATTAATTATTGACATTAATTAATTATCCTTTAATTATTCACATTAATTAATTATCCTTAATTACTTAAGACCTTAATTAATTTAAGATAAACCATTTATCTTAATTAATTACTTAATTCTCATTTAAATCTTATTTAAATTAAATGCTTGAAATTTATTTAAACAAAATCACTTGAGACCTTTTGATTAATTAAAATTTAATACACTTATCTCAATCACTTACTTAATTCAATCATTATTAAATTCCATTTGAAAATACTTAGGAATTAATTTATTATTATCCTAATATATAATTATTTCAAATCAAAACAAATTAAATTCAAGAAACCATTTGACTTTATAATTTATATTTTTGAAACTTGTTTTGAAACTTGATAAATACTTTTACTTTTGAAATCTTGTTTAATATTTTGCTTTGAAACTTTGTTAACATTTTCTTTTTCTTTTTATAACTTGTTACTAATTAGCTTTGCTTTGAAAACTTCCACTTTCTATTGTTTTAAAACCTGGCTAAATAACAAAAGCAACCCGAGCCCAAGACAAAACTCCCCAATCCAAAACTCAAGCCAACCTCTCATCTACTCACGCACGACCCCGAGCACAACTCCTTTTCCCCGATGCTTAAACCATGCAGCAAACAACAGACATAAAGAAAACTCATGCACGTGCACACGAGATCTGGTCATCTCCGACCAACGTTCCGACCACCAACACGTCATCGATCTCCCCCTCAGTCGTCCCGACCACCCAGATCATCAATACCCACTGGAAATCGAAATCGAGCAAATCGAGCACTTCCTGGAACCTAAACCGATCGACGAAAACACCTCGCGTCACCACCTACGACCACCAGAACGCTCGCCGACCAACCCAAACCTTCTCCTCTGTCACACGCTTCGATCCCCCTCACTGCGGTCCATCCCGATGCACCCACGATGTCGCGATAGCCTCGACAACCCAGACGTCTCGAGCAGGGCCTTAAACCCTAGATCGCCGTCGATAAACCACCACGTTGGTCAAGAAATTCTCCGGCTCTTTTTCCCTTGACCCCAGACATCCGGCTACCTCCAGCATCAATCCGCGGCTCCACCCATCACCGATCGACGAGAAATCGATGAATGTAGCAATTCTGTTCGTCTCAAAAATTCTACCCAAACCCAAACTTAAAAATCATGATATTATTATCAAAATTCACCATTTTCAAAAACAAATCTAAATATATAATCAAAACATGAAATCCCGACAATCGATTTTCTGACTATGATTGATTATCAATGTAATTTCTTATTTTTGAAACAATTACTTAATATATTCACTTGAAACTATTTTTAAAAATGAAATTACTTCCATACAATCACTTTCTCTTTAAGGATCATAGCTTAAATTTGTTTAAGTGAAGAGATATGAATTTATTTTGAATGTTCTTCAGCCTGTTATACAAACAGAGGCATATATATACATATACACAGACATGCACAGACATTTCATATTTATATACATGCAACCACATTAATTCATCCATGCAAACAACATTACTTCAACTACTTATCACATGCATCAAGTTAAAGCAGATTAAACTAAAAAATGATTGTTTACTCACCTATAACCTGGAACAGAGAACACTGTTTGAAATCTAGAAAACTGGGAATGATTTTGATCTTGGTCTACTTAGTTGAACTTTGAATCTTGCTTTGCTTTAGTTTGAAATCGAAAGAGTTTGTTTCCAGACTGAAAGCTTAAAGTTTGATTTTCTTTTTAGTTTTAGCTTAGTTTGAGAGAATGAGAGATTGAGAAATGAAAATGTGAAAGTTTTTGAACTGTATACAGTTTAGTTTCTCCCTTTATTATTATTATTAATATTTAGTTTAAAAGAAAAGAAATATTGCCACTTGTATTTTGCATGACACTCTAACTTACAAATGTCCAAATCTTTATGTTATATTTATTTATTTATGCTTTTATTATATCATTTATTTATGTTTATGTTTTATATTTATATATATATATATATATATATACACAAACTATATCTATTTCATGTATACTTTTAAAATAAAGTATATTAACCTTTTATTAAATCTTATTTTAAGCTTAAGCTATTATATTTTAAATTAATAAATATTTATCTTTAGTGTTTTAAAATATAGAATTTAACTTTAACTAGCTTTTGAAAATTATTACATTGAATTCAAATCAATGCTTCCTAATCACAATATATATATATATATATATATATCAAAAATTACCTCGGGTTAGACTGAGTATTACAGATTTTCAGGTTAGGACGTTCTGGAGCCCAGGAGGAATGCTGGATGGCAGGAACGTATGGAGTTTATTCCGCTATGTATTGAAGTTATCTTGTTTGTATTCTGGGACAAGTTGTTGCAACTGTCCAGTTTTGATGAACTCTGATGTATTGTATGTAAATTGATAGATACAGCTTTCTTGTGTAAATACTGCTATTTGTATATTATATTTTAATCCGCTGCGAATGTGAGATTTTGTGTTTTTGTTTTATGTTTCTTCTTCTACATTTTTTCTTCTTTACCCTAACAATCTGGAATTTTCGGTGTTTGGATGCTCGGCACTTCTACAGTGAACGTATTAGTGTCGAATTTTCGGGGTCGAAAATTTCGGGTCGTTACATTTGGTATAAATGGTAGCTATAGTAGGCATAATATAATGGTACCTATGCTAGCTAAGATTAATATTATACTTTCAAAATATTTTCCACACTATGCACTAATAATAATATCAAAAGGATTTTCGCGTATCAAGCATGTTTGCTGCTATAAGGAGAAATCTCCCCTAAGTGTGCGATTGCATTGTGTGTGTGCCGGGAGGACTTATGGTAGTTTCATTTTCCAAAAGCATAAACAAATTTCTTTTTGTACAAATAACTGTTTTTAGTTCGCACACCGGTCCCAGAAACCGACCTGGAGTTTATTGTTCCCTTTTCTAAACTCTAGGTGCCCATAATTTTCCACAAGGGCAGCCTAGAGTCAGGTTATCAGTAGATTCTGGATGGATTGCTGTGGAGCTCAGAAGACGAGATGGATTGCGAGACGTATTTCCATATTTGATTATTATTCCGATGTGTATTCAGTTATGGGGACAAGTTATTATAACTGTCCGATTTATTGTGAAACTGTTGTACTCTGATGATGTAATGTATAAACAGATATAGTTCTTTTGTTTTAAAGATTAGTCATTTATCTATTATATATTGTTCCACTGCGATTGTGAGATTCTGATATTGTTTCTATTTCTTCTTCTACCTCTTTCTTCTTTAACCCTAACGATTTGGTTTTCCGGCATTCGATTGTTCGGCATTTAATACAGTGGACGTATTGATGGCGATTTTCGGGCGTCGAAAAATTGGGTCGTTAGAGGTTTCAAACAAGTTTCATAAATTTACTTTGGAAACTTGGTTAATATTCCTTTTGCCTTTTAAAACTTGTTAACTAAATTTACTTTTATTTTTAAGCTTTGCTAATATACAACAGAAAAACCCGAGCCCAAGACAAAAATTCCCGATCCAACACTCGAGCCAATCCCTCTTCTCTTCTCTTCGATACCACTCGCGTACGAACCCGATGCAACTCCCCTTTCTTCCCTGAGCTCGAATTAACATAGCAACATCAGATATGAAAAGGACACACGTACACGTGCACACGAGATCGCCACTGCTCCGATCAACGGTGCGACCACCAGTAGGTCGCCGATGCTCCACTCACTCGACCCCACCACACAGACTTTCGATCGAACCTGGCAATCAAAAACAAGCTAGATGAGCACTTCACTGGAACCCAAACCCATCGACAAATCCATCTCGCGCCGCCGCCTATGACCACCAGAACCCTCGCCTTCCAACCCAAAGCTTCGTCACAAAACCATGCTTCGTTTCCCCCACCTCTTATCAAGCCCGACGTCGCCATGCCACCGTATTTACCTCGAGAACAACGACAAATCCCACAGGGTCTTAAACCCTACAACGTCGCCGTATACTCACCACGATGATCTAAAAAATCTACGACCATTTCCCCGAGTGCCTCGACCTCCAAGCTATCTCCAGCATCGATCATGACACCCCTCCAATTTCGATCGCCGAAAATCGACAAAAATCCATATTCCGTTCAATCCATAATTTCTTCCAATTTATAAGCTTAAAAATTATGATTCTATTACCAAAAATCATCATTTCTAAAAACGAATCTAGCTATATAATCAAAACATGAATTTTAGACAATCGATTTCTAACTATACTTAGTTTTCACCGTTCTTTCTTGTTTTTGAAATATACTCAATATATTCACTTTAAACTACTTTTAAAAATAAAATCTGGTTGATACTAATATATTTCATTTAAAGATCAAATCCTAAAAGAGATTGGGGAAAGAGAATTTGATTTTTGAACTTGATTTAGCCTGTTAGAATCAAAACAGAGACATTCTTATTTATATACAGACATGCACACACAGTACTTCATATATATATACATACAACATATTCATTCATCCATGCAAACATTATTCACAACATTTCTTCAAGAATTATCGCATGCATCAGAATATAAAATAGAATTAGCATTTAAAGGTTATGTTTACTCACCGGATTTGATAAGCAGAGAGAAACCCGAGAACACACTTTGATATGGAACTGCTCTTGATTTTGACTAATAGTTGATTTTAACTGAAGCTTGATTTACTTTATGTTGAGATGAATTTGCTTTTGCTCAGGTTGAAACCTGAAGAAGTTTTGATTTAGTTCCTCTTAGGTTTTTAATTTGGAAGATGAAAGAAAAGAAAAATGGAGTTGAGAAAATGAATATGTAAAAGGTTT
Organism: Allium fistulosum; assembly: GCA_030737815.1. Classification (NCBI taxonomy): domain Eukaryota; kingdom Viridiplantae; phylum Streptophyta; class Magnoliopsida; order Asparagales; family Amaryllidaceae; genus Allium; species Allium fistulosum. The sequence continues at coordinate 1,289,259,957 of CM060904.1, forward strand.
TGAACTGAATATAGCCTGGTTTCTCATTTCATTATTATTTATATTTCAATTTAAAAGAAAACTATGCCACTTGTATTTTGCATGTCACCCTTAGCTTACAAATGTCCAACACAATATTTTATATTTTTCCTTTTATGTTTTATTTATTTATGTTTTATGTTTTATATTTTATATATATAAACTATATTTATTTCATGTATAATTTTAAAAGAAAGTATATTAACCCTTTTATTAATCCTATTTTAAGCTTAAGCTATTATATCTTAAATTAATACATATTTATCTATAGTGTTTTAAAATATAAAATTCTAACTTTAAATATCTTTTGAAAATTATTATATTGAATTCAAATCATAGCTTCCTAAACACAATATATATATATATATATATTATAATTAGAAACATATTTTTTTATTTGTTTTGAAAAGATAAATTTGCCAATTTAAATAATTATATTGGGAGATCATCAAATTAATATTGCCAAAATTCCGGGTCATCACATTCCTCCCCCCTTAAAAGAATTTCGTCCTCGAAATTTAAAGGCAAAGATAATTTAATATTCTCAGCAAGGTTTTTATATTCAAACAACGAAGCAAGAATTTTAATTATACTGTTAATTATCAATTAAATTACTCTTTTAAACATTCTTAACTCTTAACTCTTTTTATTAAAAAATTTAAAACACTTTAAAATCTGCATAATATTACCAAAATAGCTTTATAAAAATACTTTTTATAACCTGATGTTTCAACAAGTCCATCCTTGTTCTCACAGAAATTCGGCTATACATTGATCAGGCGTAGGACTGAAAATCTATAAGTACTTGGTAAACCCATTTTCAACACCCAGTGAAAATACTTGGAAAATATTTTGGGGAAAATAGTAACGGGTTGGGACGTAAATTAAATTGGGATAAATCGAGAGGATTTATAAATGATTAGCTGGGCTATATTGAAATGGGAAGTGTATTTTCCCAAGAAGCCAAGTATGTTTTCAAAGAAAGATTTTTAAGTATAAAAGAAAGGTTTTAAAGTTGTTTAAAGAATTTTTTAGAGAAATTATTATTTAAATCATTTTAACATTTTATTTAGTAAATATTTATTAGATAATTATAGAAGTGATTATGTTAAAAGGTCTGACCAGTATTATGATTTTAAAAGAAAAATATTAAATATTATACTATATATAATAGGTTTGTTTTAAAGTAGTTTTGGCTAAAGTTTTTACTTTGAAATTATTATAAAGTTTCATAACTATTGTTTTGAATAAAGTGACTTAAGTAGTTTTATTTAAAATGTTTTAAAGTATATATTTTTGGGTAAAGTGATTTATATTATTTAAACATCTAAAGTATTAAGAATTGGTGATTTTCAGGGGAAATTAAAACAATTGGTGAATGATTGTTTGAATTGGTAGTTAAATAACCGACTATCAATATTGGCCAATGCGCTGATCGTTTTGAAAAGACCGAGATCGGATTTAATTATCCGAAAACCACTTCGATCCGGTTTGAACGTAGCGAATGAATACCATGAAGATGATGAAGACAATGATTCGGTTCGTCCAGACCCAGGGCAACTTGTATGGACGAATGTTATCAGACCATCGTCAGGATTATCGAGTAGGAAATGATGAGAGAGATTGCTCGGGTTTGGCTCGAGAAATTATGATCTTGGGTTCGGGTTTGCTTGTTTTAGAAAGCATGAACTGGTTTGAAGCAAAAGTAAATGTTAGCAAAGTTTTCAAAGCAATAATTAAACAAGTTTTTCAAGGGATAGTGTAATCAAATTTTCAAAACAAGTTTCAATATAAATTTTAAAGTCAAATATTTTTGAAATTTAAATTGTTTCGATTTGAATAATTTTAAATTAGGTTAATTATTCAATTAAATATCTAAGTGTTATCAAATGTATTTAATGATGTAATTAAGTAAGTGTTAAGATAAGTGTATTAAAAACTTTGATTAAAAGGTCTCAAGTGATTTTGTATAAATTAATTTCAAAGCATTTAAATTAAATAAGATTTAAATGATTTAATTAAGTAATTAATTAAGATAATGGTTTATCTTAGATTAATTAAGGACTTAAGTAATTAAGGTTTAATTAATTAACTTAAGTAATTATAGGATAATTAATTAATAGAATTAATAAAAGGATAATTAATTAATTAATGTAATAATGTAAGTAATTAAAGGTTAATTATTTAATGTGAATGATTAAATGATTAAAGAAATAATTTCAATCATTAATTAAAGGGTTTAATTAATGATAATTAAGCAGGACATTAAAGTAATTAATTTATTTTGAGTTAAATTAAATTAATTAGAAATGGACTAATTAATCTTGCTTATGGATGATTAAATTGTATTGAATGATTGGAGTAATATCTAGTCTGATAATTTGTGATTTTCTGTGATATGATATGTTTGGGTTGAACTGTGATAATGTGGAATTGCTGTGTAAATGTGACATCCTATATTTAAAATTGAATTGCATTCACTTAAACAACTTGGATTAGAGATGACATTGGATTCGAAGAGATCGGGGTCGGGTATCAGCAAATACCCGGAACCACTTCAATTAGTAATCTACAATAATTCTTTATAGATTTGGTTTAGAATCAAATAGGCTGGAATGGAATAAATTAAGTATCATGGCCATTTAAGCTGAGTAACAGTTGTTTGTAATAAGTGATTGACTATAACAAGTAAGAACTCGTAGTGATGAACGAGTTACCCTGGTTTACAGATAAGTTTTTAACTTAGAATTTCAAATTATTTGAGTTTACTCATGCTGGTTTCCAGCCTGAGCCGGGTGTTACTTTATTGTAATGCTCGGGTTAGACCTAGTATTATAGATTTTTAGGTTAGGACGTTCTGGAGCCCAAGAGACGAGCTGGATGGCAGAAACGTATGGAGTATATTCCGATGTGTATTGGATTGTATTGACTATTGTCTGTGACAGATTATAAATGTCCAGTTATGTGTGTATGGTTGTACTCTGATGTATTGAATGTAATTTGACAAATATAGCTTTTCTTTGTATAAATGCTATTATTTGATATTATATTTTGATCTGCTGAGAATGTGAGATTCTGTGTTTTGTTTTCTGTTTCTTCTTCTACCTCTTTTCTCTTTTACCCTAACAATCTAGAATTTTCGGCGTTTGTAATGACCCGATATTTTCCACCATTCGGATCCATTATAAGTGTATAGGTAGACACTCATGCCGGAGTTGAATTGCTCAAAATACCACGTTGTAATTAAAATTTGGCAAATCTCAGAATATACAGTAAATAAATATAATCACAGATCACAGACACAGATTAAAATAATGCAGCGGAAGTAAAAGAAATAGTAGTTCATGAAGCTACTATCTAAATATGTCAGAGTTACATAAGATACAACAGAAGAAATAGAGTACAACAAAAGTCTCAATAAAATAACCAAGTACAAGCTGAGTTGAACAACGGAACTGAAATAGATAGGACAAGATAAGAAGATAATCTCCAGCGATTCAAATCTCCAAGCGAGTGGAAATCCAAATCTGTGAATAACTCAGGCTGACCCGAGGGTAAAGCAAAACACAAAACACTCGAGTCAGGACAATATATACTTATATAATGTAAACCAACTCAAGCGAACTGTAATAAGGGTACAAGTAACTTAAAGAATGCTTGGGATCACCCATTCTTTAAGGATCCGTTAAACTATTTACTATGTAGTAATATGCGCTATATACAGTAGTGTCTAATTAGTAAAGTATAATCATATAGAAAATAGCGTTAAGGGGATGGAGAACCTTAACGCGGTCGGATCTTAAAATCATAATCATAGTAAAGCTCGATATGGTAGGTGAAACGGCACACAAGGCAATGCCAGGGTAGATATACCAATTACGCACACGGACTGATGGAGCGGATAGCAGCCACTACCGTCCACCTCGAACAACACTCCCAAATCGGAGGATGGCCATCTAATCAATCACAAGTAAAAATATCGAAGAAATGTGTCCGAGAAGAGGTGCTACCTCACTGGTCCGAGATCGCTCCTGTTTTAGCCACCTTATGCCAACTCACGGGAGTTGGGTCCACGTAACATACCTTAAGAACGTCGCCACCATCCTACTTCATTCTGGAATCTCCACCGCGTACACGGTTGTCAAAGTGGTTTTCGGTATCGACAGAGAGTATGTCCATATCCGATCCCGGTCTCTTTGCCAACTAATCGTTATTATAACCCGTGGTTATAACTTTTAAAAACAATACTTTACTTCAAAATAAGATATCATTTCAAAATCATGTCTTTATCGAAATAAAGATTTATCATTTCCAAATCATTTCAATATTCCAAAATATCGTATCCTTTCAAACTTCTTTTCAAATCATTTCAATATACCAAAATATCATATCTTTTCAACTTCATTTCAAATCATTTTAATATATAAAAATATCATATCTTTACAAACTTCATTTCAAATCATATCAAAATATCATATCTTTGATAGTTATACTTCGAAATCAAAATCATTTTTATTTCAAAACTATGTTCATTTCAAAACAACATCATTTCCATTTCAAACATATATTCACCTTTCAAATAGTATATTCTTTCAAAGTTATAATTCTTTTGAAACTAAAACATTTGAAATCATTATACTTTGAAAATCACAACATTTTGAAAACATATATTTGAAATCATCTTTTAATTCTACATATTTACAAATTTATTAAATTAAACCCAAATTCCAAATTTTAATTTAAATTTAATTCAAACCATCATTTTCAACTCAAATTCAGTTTACTAACAAACCATTTCAAATCTTATAATTTCAAATATAGGTTTAATTCACAAAATACAATATTCAATCTTTAGTATATTTCAAAGCTTAAATATCCCACATCTCATAAATTCAAAATCATTTACATACATTTCAAAATATCAAAATATTATTCAAAGCATCATTCATTTATATTTCATTTTAAATACCATTTGAATCCATTCATTTCATTAAATTTAAATACCATTTTAAACTCACATTAAAATCAAATTCTTCCATTTAAAACCATTTAAATGTCTCTTCATTATCTTTAGAAATTTAACATTTAATTTCCAAAATTATATCATTTTCCAAAGATTATTTTTCATTAAAATTTATTAAAAATACAAAAATACAGTTTCCGTAGCACTTACAAAATGCTACGTAAAGTTATAGTTTAAAATGGTTCATTTAACAAAACGACAGCACTTAAATGCTGTAATATATTTCCATTTAATTTAAAATAAACTTAAATGTTAAGTTTAACCACTACAGCACTTACAAAGTGCTATAATAGCCTTTATTTCAAATTAACTTTTTTAGTTCATTTAAACAACTACAGCATTTGCAAAATGCTGTAATATCTTTTACATATATTTCAAAAATGCTGTCAAATCAAATTCGGAGTTTAATTACCATTTCACAAATTTAACTAAAATTCCAATTTTATTTAATTAACTTAAACCTTTAATTAAAACTAAATTTCACATTTCCAAGTCAAGTTATAATTTAAAAGATCACTTTTAAACATTCATTTATTTAACCACTTAAATTCATAGAAAAATCAATAATACTTTAATAAATCATTTAAATTCAAATTAAATCAAATTATCATAATTACCATTTTCCAAATATAATTAAATTTCCATTTTATTTATATAACTTAAATATCATTTTTAACCAAAATTCCAAATTTCCAAACTTGAGTTATATTCAAAAAAAAATCCAGTTAAACCATTCATTTATTACATTTTTAACACATAGAAAAATCATAATTTCTTTAATTCAAAATATTTCAAAATATGTTTAAATCAAATTTCATAAATTTATATTTTTAAAATACTTAAAAATATCCAAAACAGCTTATAAAATAACCACGGGCCTGTATATAGTTTTCTAGCCTAGGTCAAGTGATACGGATATGTATCATTTCAATCCGCAGTTTAAAAAGAAAAATCCGGGTTCTATCATTTCAAACCTGCAATCCCAAGTTAAAATAAATTAAATAAAAACCATTCAGGCCTATCATTTCAGCCCATAACGATTTTTCCCTATTCTAAAGTATGTTCGGGTATGTATCATTTCAACCCATAGTGATTCTAGTCTACAGGGAACTTGCAATGGTGATAACTGATATAAATAACAGAATAACATTAAATAACAGTAACATATGATATAACAGTTGTAATAACAGGTGTGAACATCATATAATAATAATATAGGCATATATAACATGATAATATATTTCTACAGTTTCACAGGGTGTCAATTTACTAGTTATATAGGTACATATTGTCTGGTGAGAATAACTCACCTTTTCAAGCTGGAGTTTGCAAATCAAATGACACAACGGATTCCAGAAAGCACGATATGGCACAACGATGGATTCAAGTGGATGAGAACCAAGATGTTACTCTTGTATACAAAAACAAAACAAAGCACCATATAAATAATTACAATACCAAAGTGTTGAAACAAAATTGAGATAGAATGGATAAGTGAACATCACCAAGTCTTTAAATCAACTTTGCTTGATCTTGCTTCAACTTTTGCACGACCATACATGTATTAGGTTCGGCCTCAACATGTTTTAGGTTGAAATGGATCAGGTTTGGACCACAAATGGCACGACTAAGTCAAGAATATGAAGAGGAAGGAGTTTGCAAGCCTAGAATGCAAAGGGACAAGGCAAAATGGAGTTTTTGGTTCAACCCTTAGGCTCGACCATAGGGTCTATGGGTCAGGTCAGATCTGGACAGAGGGGAGGGTGATTTTCAGAGGTGGTAAACAAGCTGGTGATGGTGGCTAAGGGGGTGGCCATGGTCAACAATGAAGGTGGTGAGGTGATATGTGCTCGGGTAGGCAATGTTTTGGAGTATAGCAATGTTTTTTTGTGGTGTTTGCAACATGAGATGGTCAAGGCAACTTCAGGTCAGAGGAGGGGGATGATTTGGCCGTGGATGAAGTGGGAAAGAAGGGATGGTGGTGGTTGGTGAAGATGTGGAGGTGTATGGCCGAACCAAGCAAGAAGAAACATGGCAAAATCAAGGCAAAATCAAAAGGAAAAATGAAGAGAAAAGTGAAAAAGAGAGGGGAGGCCATTACAAATCTTTGTAGCCATGAATGAAATGAGGAATGGTGCTTTTCTCACGTGAAAATGAGTTAAAACTCACGGCTATCAAATGAAAATGCACGGCCAACTCAAGGCAAATGAAAAAACTTAGGAAATTGAAGAGACGGGAAAACAAAGGGACAAAAGCAACTAAAAAGGCACAAACCTTTTCAAATTTCTTTTATTTCTTTTTATAACTTTACATTTCTGGAAATAATAATAATCCCAGATAAAATTTCGAAAATTTATCAAAGTATAATAATTTATATAAATATTTATCAATAATATAAAGTTAAATTAAGAAAATAGCTAAAAATAGTAAACTAGTCTAGAAAATTTGAAGTTTAATATAATAAATTTTAGAAAATTCATATGAGCTTGAAATATATTTTTAAACATAAATAATAACATAAAATAAAAATACATTCACAAAATAAATATTTAAAATTTAATTTAAATAAAATTTTTAATGAAGAAAATAGTAGAAAATAGGAAAACAGCCTTTAAAAATTGAAAAAAATTCAAGTAAACTTTAGAAAAATTATACTATCACTTTAAAATTATTAAAAGACATAAAATAACCTATTTACACATATTAAAACAAAATATGACAATAAAAATATAATTTATATGATTTAAAATAAATAATATTGCAAAATAAACAGTTTATACACAAAATTGAAAATTACATAACTTTCACAATTTAACTCCGTTTCCAACAAAACGAAAAGCTGTATTCAAGTTATTAAATATATTTTCATGATAAAAGATAAAATTTAAGAATTTGAATATTTAAATTTAAAAGTTAAAAGTCAAAGTTTGACCAGTTTGAACAGAAATTCACTTTTCAGTGAAATATCCAATTTATACTAGTTTGAGACTATAATTCACACAACAATCCAAATTTATTTTAGAAATGGAATGTTTGAAATAAAACAAGTTTAAAATAATTTAAATTAAAATAAAGTCAAATTTAAATATATGCAGAATTCTAGGGTTGTTACAGCGTTCGATTATTCGGCACTTCTACAGTGAACGTATTAATGTCGAATTTTTGGGGTCGAAAATTTTGGGTCGTTACATTTGGTATCAGAGCCGAACTGTTCAATTTCCCAATCTCCACTTCAAATAAATTTTCAATTTCCACTTCCTTTTAAATTGATTCAATTTCAATTCAAATTTGAATTAACTTCGATTTTCAATCCAAATTCAAATCAATTCCCATTTGAATTTAAACTTATTCAACTTCGATTTCAATTTCTATTAATTCAAAACAAATTTCAATTTGAACAAATTTCAATTTGCAAGTTCATTTAAAACATTCAAATCTTAAGTTCAAAGTGATTTCATTTCCATAATTACAATTTTATTTCAAAAATCAAAACCCTTTTAAATAGTTTTAAAATAAGGCTTTATTTCCATTTAATTTCTGAAATGGATGTAAAATATCTCAATCCACTTCTTAATTCATTTTAAATAATCCAATTCACAGTTTCATAGATTATTAATAATAACAGGATGATAGCAGAATATGTCAAAGTAAATAAACATCCAAATTATTTAAAACATCATCAATAGCATCCATCACACATCCAGAATCCAAAAACCCCTTTGAGACCACACATAACTCCCTTTACATTTTAACCCATTTAACTTCCTTAAGTTAAATCTCAATTTCATCTAATACAGTCAAACTTACTCAATTTGGATTCCCATTTCAAATTTTAAACTCCTTATCAATATCCTTTCCCACTTATAAGTTCAAAAACTTATTTCACTTTGGTTTTTTTTACATTACACTTCAAGGGAAAATTTAAAACTCATCACTTAGAATTTATTTCAAATCGTCTTGATATTATGTATATCCACACATATATACATATTAATTTCATTTGCACACCAAGTCATACTCCTAATTTTAAACCATTCTGATTTTTAAATTCAAACAAATTCCATAAAAAAAAATTAAAACATCTCTTGTTTATTTTTCAAATAAGATTCTTACATTCAAAAATATTCTAAATGTAAGTCTAGTCCGATAGTGGATGTTAATTAATTAATGATTAAAGGTGAATTAATAATAATCAAAGGTAAAGAATTAATAATTAAAGGTTAATTAATTTATGATTTAAGGATAATTAATCAATGTGATTAATTAAAGGTTAATTAATTAATGTAATTAATGTGATTAATTTATTAAGGATAATCACTTAATGAAATTTATTAAGTATAATTACTTAATGTAATTAATAAATTATAATTACTTAGTGTAAGTAATTAATGGATAATTACTGAAGGTAATTAATTAAAAGGATAATTACTTAAAGAATAATTACTTAATGTAATTAATTAAAGAAGAATTGATTGATGAAAGTAATTAAAGGGTTAATTTGTTAATGAAATAAATTAAGGGTTGATTAATTAGTAATTAAAGATTAACTACTTAATGATTGAAGGTTGAGTAAGAACTTTAGCTTTGGAGTTTTTGCTATGAAGACGCAGTTGTTGGATTCTATCTCTCTCTCTTGAAGTCTATATTGGAGTTATCTTATTCCGCTGCTGTTTTTGCGTTGTTGATGCTGTATTCCGCTGTGGTGTTGTATTATATATTAGCTCTGATGTTGGGCATTTGTTGTAGAATTTTGGAATTCAATGTTGTATCCATTTGGTGTATCAATAATTATCATTTTGTTTCCGCTGTGTTGTTTTCATCTAATGTGTTATAAGCTCCAGCGATACGGACTTCGACGTTTGAATCTCTGGCATTCAAATATGGGTGATGTATTGGATGTCGATTTTCGAAGGTTGAAGTGCGGGTCGTTGACTGAAATGACCCAATTTTTCGACGCCCGAAAATCGACATCAATACGTCCACTGTATCAAATGCCGAACAATCGAATGTCGGAAAACCGAACCATTAGGGTAAAAGAAGAAGGAGGTAGAAGAAGAAAATAGAAACAACATCAGAATCTCACAGTCGCAGCGGAATAAATATAATATATATCAACAGCTTTAAAACATAAAGAAATATGTACAGATTTATACATTACATTATCAGAGTACAACCCAAATCAACAACACAATCAATATCCAAATGCAGGACAGTTATATAAACTTGTCCTCATAACTAAATACACAGCGGAATACATATCAAGTACGGAAGTAAGTCTCGCCATCCAGCTCGTCTCCTGAGTTCCACAACATCATATCATGTATCCTATAATACTCGGTCTGACCCGAGCATTATAATAAAACAATACCCGAGTCGGTCTGGAAATCCAGCGTGAGAAAACACACTCAATTGGATTATTAAAGTTTCAAAATCCTTTGAAATCAAAGGTATCTCGTAAGACCACGCCACAAATAAACATGCCGGGTTTTTACCTTACGATAACCAAAACATTTTTATCAAATTCGTCTGATATTATAATAGTGTCTATAGAAAGTTAAAAAGAATCTAGCTGAAATGCTTGCATCTCACGTTTCAGCATAGTTGGGCATAATCAAAATCGTATAGGCGCTTATTGGAGATTGGATTCCATACAATGGCAAGGCTACTGGGGTACCGCCCGTCACAGTACCTGGTCTAGATCAGCGTATTAAGGATCCACCCTGATCCCCTGCTACACCAGACCGGATCTACCCCTTACTGGATAGTCTGAATAAGATCACCCTACGGTTGGGATCAACAACCGCCCACTAAGCCGAAATAAAAGTGACCTCTAGACAGGGGAAATCTTACCCTAATTGGTTGCTAGCCACTTAGCCTCAGGATTATTAGCGATTAGCCCTTGCACTTCACTGCTCCATCTTCGACTCCAAGCTCTTGTCTTCCTCACGAAAAAGTTCAAACCGGATCGAAGTGGTTTTCAGGAAATTAATCCCGATCCCGATCTCTTCGAAACGATCGGTGCGTTGGCCAATATTGATAGTCGGTTATTTAACTATCATATAACATCCACAAACAACCATCATATTTAAATAATTTTCCAAACTATTTATTTATTTCAAAATATCTTCGCAAGATATTAATTTTTCTACACTTCAACCCTTTTGAAAACAGTTTTCAAATCACTTTCCTCTCGCGGAATAAATTCCAAATATTGTTTATTTCCACTGAAAATCACCAAGACTAAATGCTTTAGATTTTAAAATAATTTAAATCACTTATCTAAAAATATATATGCTTTAAAATACTTAAAATAAATACTATTTAAAACACTTTATTTAAAATACCAGTTATGAAATTTTAATAATAATTTTTCATGTAAAACTTAAGCCAAAACAGATTTAAAAATAAAGGTTATTGAATTCTATACAAGTTTTCCAAATAAAACTTTAGCCAAACTATATTTAAAATAATACTACTTTATAAACATAATTATTAATAATTATCTTTTTAAATCATAATACCAATTAACTTTTCAAAATAATTACTACTATAACTAATTTAATAAATATTTACCTTTAAAATTTTAAACAACTTAAATAATAATTTCTCACAAACATTCTTTTAAAACAATTTTAAAACTTTTAACTTATACTTAAAAATCTGCTTTGAAAACGTACTTGGCCTTTTAGAGAAATACACTTTTCTTTCACACCTTTAAAAATAAACCACTATTTTTTTTAAACAAATTACCCATTCCTTTATAAATTCCCACCGTGAATTTATACTTCCAAATATTTATAATTAATTAAATATTCCAATTTCAAATATTTAAAATTTTGGGTCGTCACATTCCTCCCCCCTTAAAAGAATTTCGTCCCCGAAATTAATTAATTTTAAATAATTTTGACTAGGGGTATTTCTGCCATGGGCTCGAGTTTCTTTTTGTAACCATGTTTTAAAAGTAAAGAAAATGTATAAGTTCAAAAGTTTTCAATGCAAATGTTAAATCGGTTTCAAAAGCAAAGGTAGAGATCAATTATCAAACAAGTTTCGAGATTCAAATTTTTAAGTTAAATGTTTTTAAGATTAATTGTTTTGATTTGAATAATCTTATATTAGGCTAATTATTTAATTAAATCTCTAAGTGTTTTCAAATGTAATTTAATGATGTAATTAAGTAATTGATTAAGATAAATGGTTTATCTTAATTAATTAAGGTCTTAGTAATTAAAGGATAATTACTTAAGGAAATTAATTAAAGGATGATTAACTAATTAATGTAATATTTACTTAATGTGAATAATTAAAGATTGATTAGTTAATTTCATTAATTAATTAAAATAATAATAAATGGGTTGATATTAATGTTAAGTAGGCAGGAATTAAAAGTCATTAAAGTAATTAATTTAATTTATTTGGAGATTAAATTAAATCAATTAGGAAATGGTTGACTATTAATCTTGCTTATGAATGTGTAAGCTGAATTGAATGCCTTGGTTTGTTTGATATCTCTGATATGTAATTTGTGATGTGCTGTGATATGAAATGGTTGGATTGATCTGTTAATAAATGCGAATCATTTATTTAATGTCAAAACAATTTATTTTATTTTTCCTTATGTTTTATTTATTATTTTAAAAATGAAGAAAACAAATTAAATATGACACTTGTATTTTGCATATATTTATATTTTTATTCTTGTTTTTATATTTCCATTAATACATTTTCTTTTTGCTTATATTTATATAACTTTAAATGTGACGCCCCACCTCTATGCCCACGCTAGCCAAGAACACTACGGTGTAATGTTGTCAACTAGCACGGAGAATAAGGCTGTTGAGGAGCGACCATCCGTGTAATTGCTTTGTGCGAGCACCGATATGTCAGATAGTATAACATGCATTTTTATTTCAGGAGGAAATCCGACATACCGATACAAACTCAAAGCTACTACACAGTGGCTATAATAGTTTAGAACAATAAATATAAAAATAAGACAGATAATATAAATGCGGAACACAGATAAAAAGGAAAGTCTCATATATATAAATAACTGATGTCAGTTACAATACACTTGACACGATAAATATGATACAACTATAACTGTCGACTGTGGAAGTTATATATACAAGTACATTATCGACTAATATACATGAATACATATCAACCTAAAATAGATACACTGTCTACTACAAAAAAGACGAAGACCACTTCAAAATATATAAAAAGTCTTCATAGCTCAAACAGCAACCCAAAGCAGGAAATCTACAACCTGAAATAACTCGAGTCTGACCCGAGTATTAAATTCAAAAGAAAATAATACACGGGTCAGTCTAATTCAAACTCAGTTATTAATGCATGGGAGCAATAATAATTAAATAACAATTAGACGACAGTCAAAATAAATTCACCTATCCGATCCTTTAACAAGGGAGTAGGATAACGGTGAATATAACATGTAATAGTGTTATACAACAAATCAGCAGATTCAAAATATCAACGAAGATAAATGAAGAGATTATCGATGAAGATAATTTAGAAAATAACAGGATTGCTAAAACGGCAATTTAATAACAAAATCATCAGATTAAACCAAATCAAAATACACTTTAAAAATATGTCGAATTGGCCTCATGAAACAAATCCAGCAATTGAAATATCAATAAAATTGTTAAATCTGACTGGGCTACAGTACACGCATGCGTGTACTGCCTCGCCACTACAGTAAGAAATGCATAAAAGATCAACGGAAATTCACAAACGAGCACATGGTCAAATCCAAATCAGATTCAACACAAGTGCAAATGGAAAAATCAGATGGCCACGACCAAAATATCAATGATCACTGCAACAATGAAATGAGCATGTACACAGCAACATGATCAAGTACATCAACCCGGATTCAATAGAAATGATCAGTAGTAACAGAGGTGATCATCAGATGCTCAAGTGAAGTTCAAACAACTGGAATTGACCAGTGCAACTAAAAAATGGCAACAGGGAAGTAAAGCAATGCAACAGTTCACCAACTAAAGCATGAATGCTACTGTGGAGACCAGAGCATAGAAATGCCCAAACTCAAGTAAAATCAACAAACCAAGGAACTGGCAACAAATTAATGCACAAAGTACACAAGTGCACAGCTGCAAGTAACCAGATGAAAAAAATGCAACTTAAAATGACATAGCAATGAACTCAAGTCATAGGTGAAACCAGACTACACAAGTGAAATGAATGCTCAAAGACAACTGTCTACATGAATTAGTTCAAATGGAATACAACTGCAACCATGATCAAGTGAACACATGCCCAGTCACAATAGTAATACAAAAATGTACAAAGGCTACAAAGACCAGAACATAAGGTGGACAAGCATTGTCAAAACAGTGGACTATCTACGAGTCAATGAAGCAGCGCAGTTCAACAGAGATGTACAACTCGTGAATGAACATGTACAAGTTTACAAGTGATCTGTATACATGACTAATAACTACAGTTCAAATGCATTAAGACTACAACATGAACCAACTCAATATGGCAACACAACTACTGGAATGTGCAGACTCAAGTGAATACAAGCTACAAGATTCAAATACATGAATGCACAGTGCACAGTGCAAACAAAGGCACCATCAATACAAAAGTCAGCAGTGAAAACAAGTAACAAGGCAGAGCAGTTTAACAACAAGTGAAGCAACAGTGGAAACATGATAGCAGTACACACAGGAAGGCAGAAAACCAGGCTATGATCAACAAATATCAAGGCAGTGGTCAAAAGTCAGAGAAGTCACCGAATTTATAGATGGCCAGAAAATCCTAGTCGAAGATGACCAGAAACAGAATATCAATGCCTTTGATCAACAGTGATCAAGACAAGGCCAGGAAATCACAAAATCGAAGACGAGATGACCAGAACAAGTAAAAAGTCAAAGACGTAAATCAAGTTTTAAAAATATGGAAATAGTCAAAGAATTATAATAGGAAAGGTTCTGAATCAAAAGATCAAACGTTCAAGAATCAAAGCCGTGCATACAAAGATCTTTCCCAAAATATCAAAGCGTAAAAACGGAAAGTATAAACAATGTGGTGATCAAGACAATCAATTCAAGCAAACAAGTTAAAACGAGCAGAAATCACATACTGAGCACGAATTAGATGTGAGTAAATCAAATTACTCACCTGAATCGCCAGAGAAAAAGGCAATGCCCTAATTCCAGAGGAAGAGCCGCGAACGATTCTATCGAAGTAGAGGCTAACTCGATAAAGCAACCGAAATCATCTCAAGAGACGATCAACCGATAGAGCAAGAAAATCGAATTCAATTGAGCATTTACAGTCGCGATCTTCTAATTCCTGAAAGCCCTAATTTGCAAAGACGTGAACAAGCCACCACTTCTCAGAACAAAGAATAAATCGAGCTAAAGCCCAAATTGAAGAGCACCGAACAAACAACTGTGGAAGCCCTAATTTTTCAGATCCAACGAGACGAGAATCAAAGTCGCCATTATCTCAAAGGAATCGGGCCAGAGAAAAAGAAAGGGGGATCAAACAAATAAAAGTGGGCCGATGTAAAATATAAGAAGGGGCCGGCCATTTAAAAAAATAAAAGAAATATATTTATTTAAAGCCCAAATAATTTCTCAACCATTTTTCAAAAGAATTTTAAAAATTTTATTAAAAGAAATTTTAAACTGATTCAATACTTCAAATAACAAACAGCTAGGAAAATTAATCGTCTAGAGACGATAATTAATTGGTACGAAATCTCGGGTTGTTATAGACTCCCCTCCTTATAGAAATTGCATCCCCGCAATTTTCATAATTAAGGTCGTCATTAACAATAAATTTTCTAACATAAACTAGTTAAGCTAGAAAAATAAAGGTAGAGAATTCAAACCTCAAAGAAATCTTTTAATTTCATAAAAAGGAATTCGCAATTCTTAACAAAATCTAATTATCAATAGATAATCAGAAAACAGCTAAACTGAATGAACACAATTATCAGCAATATTCAATCATCAATTAGACAATTAGAATTCAGAAATCACAAAACAACAATATCTAATTATCGATACGATAATTAGAAAACAGCAAAATCTAATTATCAACAAAGATAATTAGAAAACAAAATTCGCAAATCGCAAAACTGCAAATATCTAGTTATCCAACAGACAAGTAGAAAACACGAACTTTATAATCAGCAAACTCTAACTATCAACAGAGATAGGTAGAAAACAGCAATTCAATATAATCAACATAATCTAGAATCAATTAGTGACTAGAAAATCTTATAGTCAACAAAATTAGCAATAACCTAATTATCAAAACGATAATCAGATCTCAAATCGCAAATATTCAATTATCAAAAACGATAATCGAATTTTCAAATCACAAATATTTAATTATCTCAAACGATAATCAGAAATCACAAATATCGGATTATCAAAAACGATAATCAGAAATCACAAATATCCGATTATCAAAAACGATGATCAGAAATCACAAATATCTGATTATCAAAAACGATAATCAGAAATCACAAATATCCGATTATCAAAAACGATGATCAGAAATCACAAATATCCGATTATCAAAAACGATAATCAGAAATCACAAATATTCGATTATCAAAAACGATAATCAGAAATCACAAATATCCGATTATCCAAAACGATAATCAGAAATCACAAATATCCGATTATCAAAAACGATAATCAGAAATCACAAATATTCAATTAACGAGTCCGGAATTAACCGAAATAGCAAACGCACATGTCCCATAACCACGAGTTTTACTAAATCGTTTAATTCTCTTCATCGTTCCTTGAATGTAACGACCCGTATTTTACGGATCGAGAAGTTCGTTCAAATCTGGAATTTTCAGCATTTTAGGTCGTTTCAGATTTTAGGCAGAATTTTTCTAAGTCCTAGGTCGTGAACGACCTAAGTGATAGGTCGTGACCGACTTATAGGATTGGCGACCTAAGGGGTAGGTCGGCAGCGTCTTAAGGAAGTTGGTGACCTAAGAGCTTTGGTGAGTTAAGTGTTAGGTCGGCAGGGCGAGTTAGCGACCTAGTGGTTACCGGGTTAGCGACTTAGTATCTTGGAGCGACCTATAGGTTAGCGACCTAAGAAAGTTAGCGTGTTAACGACCTAAGAATTAGGCGACTTAAGGAGTTAGAACATAACCCAGTTAGGTCGCGTGAGTAATTTTGTAGTACGGGTTGTTAGGTCGCAGGGAATAGTTGAAGTGTTAGGTTGCGTGATTTATAAGTCGTAGGTCGCGCGAGTTATTAGGTCGCTGGGCTTTGGCTTAGTAGTTAGGTCGCAGTCCAGTTGTTTGCGACTTATGTTAGGTCGCGTTAGGACATAACAGATAGGTCGTTGAGGTGTTATGTTGTTAGGTCGCTGCTCAGTTGGGTCATAGGCGCGCATGCTATAGGTCGTGACCGACTTAGGAGATAACCGTTAAGTCGTAAGTCGTAGCCTATGTTTTAAGTCGCGAGCGACCTAGGAGTTAGCTGTTAAGTCGTAACCCAGTTATTTGTTAGGTCGTGTAAGGCTTAGCAGTTAGGTCGAAGGTGTGCTTAAGCGCTAGGTCACAGCTGCGCGTTAGGTTAGGTCGTAGAGGCTGGGGTTTTGTTAAGTCGTAGGTTGGTAAGTCTTTAGGTCGGAAGGCTTTAGGTCGTAGGTCGTGGACGACCTAACTCCGAGCGACTTAAGGAAATTTCGCCTATAAATAGAAGGGGTTGGCTTCATTTTTGGGATCCGGATTTCGAAGCGACGAAGTGCTGCCATTTTGAGAGCTCGACCTCTACACTTCTTCACTTCTTTTCTCCACTCTAATCTAGTGATTCCATCCATCCAAATCGAAGATCAAGATTGAAGATTCAAGAGCTTAGATTGGAGATCTTCATCTTTTCAAGAGAGATTTCTTCATTTGAAGCGGATTCGTGATAGATCAAGCTTGATCCCTCGCTGTCCAGATCTGAAGCGTGTTGATTAGGGTTTGTTTTGGTGATTTGGTGAGTGGTGATTATCTCTCACACGGATCCAAAGGAGTATATCGGATTGTTGGCTCGATTTGGTGTTAAAATAGTGATTTCCATGCATTTTCTTCATCCTAAGTGTAGATCCATATAGATCCATTGTTCATGATGATGTTACATCCATTTTATCATATGTTACCCTATGCAAGTTCATTCATCAAGTTTGTAGAGATATAATTCATGTTTTCATGCTTATTGGACTTTCAACTCTTTAATTACGAAAATACCATTATTGTTATAATTGTCTACTTAGATCATATTTGAATGCTCGATTGCTTGGATTGATGTTTGATTTGATTGATTGTTATGAACTAGATGATTGATGATTAGATTTAGATCGAAGATGATTCAGAAGCTAAGGGAAAGGCTCTTGAATTGGGAAAGCTGCTCATGGCATATGTAGCAGGATGATGAAGCTCTTATGCATAGATTTGATGATGTGATATTGAGATGAGGCTTTGCGAGGATGTGATGAAGCGAGGCAATCATGTGATGAAGACTTGGTCTAATCCAGACGGGATCATTCCAAGCATGTTGATAACTCGGTGATATGATTCGAGTTGAGGATAATGAATGGATATGAGAATAGTCGTCGAGGAGGATGACTAGGAGGCTTGGATAGCATCGTTGTTGAAGGTTCTAGCATGCTCTAAGCAAGAGTACGATTGGGCAGATTCGATAGTCCCAACGGCCAACTGTTGATGGTCGAGTACTCTGGGCAGATTCGATAGTCCTAGGCACGGGCTGCGACGACGTGCGGGAGTTATGTCTAGAACCGGGGTTTCCATTAGCCCTTGACGGACGGCTGAAAGAATGTGCCGGTCATTCAATTAACGGTGATATCGAAGCAATGATAACAGTGATAGCCAGAGTCATGGATGTTTGGTTGTATCGTCATTCGGACTCAAGAGCGGTATTTTCTAGGTGCTTATCTGATTTAGGCCTTGGTACTTGGAAAACATCGCCCTTGACTCGAATGATCATTGCTTTACTTTAAATTGTATGCTCTGCTATGTTGCTTCTGCTTAGTGTGTGTCTAGGGGCTATCACTGTAGAAAGAGGTGGAGTGGGAGGGTTGTATTCCTATTCCTTTTTCCTTTATGCTCTTTTGGTATGTTGTTAGTTAATTTACTGCTCACTAAGACTGTTGTCTGACTCAAGGCTTTATGTTTTTAATTCTTATTGCCTTGGGCTGTTCGTCCATTTTGGAACGGGCAGACTAGGTAGCAGGTGACAGGTGCTGTTCTCTTTTCGCGATGCTGATATCGAAGACGAGCTGGAGGGTTGCATATTATCTTCTTATTATATGTACTGGATGTTCCGCTGTTTTGTATTCTCTGAGTGTTATGTAGCGAGGCTTGATGTATTGGCTATTTGGATGCTTGTATTCAACTATTATGGAGTTTTATATGATGTCATTTTATTCTGTAAAGCTTCACTATACATATGTTTTATTGTATTTGTCCATGCGCTGTGAGTAATACGATAGATTCTGTTGTTTTAATCTACCCTGACAATCGTCCATGGTCGCCTGGAACACTTTACAGCGCACTATCTCTAGATTAAGTACAGGGGTCATGGGCGGTCGTCACATTTGGTATCAGAGCATTGGTTAATCGATTTTACCCAACGCTCATTATCGTAACTACGTATGAGAGACGTAATTGTATTTTGATGGATGATTACTATATATAATATAGTAGCTTAGTAGAGTTTGAGTCCTTTATGCAGTTGTTTCTCTAGATGTTCTAATCATTCCTTTTTATAGATATTGAGAATGAGTCGAAGAGGGAGACCAGCTGCTAGGGAAGGCCGTGCTACTGAGGGGACTGCTGATTATGCAGCCATGTTCGAAGCTATGATGACTTCGATCATGAGAAGGATACCAGTTCCAGGGGCAGCAGTAGATGTTGGAGTTCAAGTCCAAACTCCAAAACCAGTGGATTTTGCTAAGTTGTGCAAGGACTATACTGCTCTTGGAGGGAAGGTTTTCTTGGGAACGGAATCAACCATTGAGTTCCAGAGGTGGATAGAGGCTTGTAGAAGGATCTTTGGTGACTTGGGAATTGAGGATGCGACTAAGAGGAAGTTGGCATCGAGACAGCTTCAAGGGAGAGCCTCTGATTGGTGGAACTCTATTACCATCAATACTCCGGAGGAAGAGATTACTAGGGAGCAATTCCAAGTCAGATTTGAGGCTAAGTTCATTTCTACAGCTCAGAAGTCTGTTCTGTTCAAGAAGTTTGTAGAGCTCAAGCAAGGTGGAAGATCTGTTCTTGAGTATGTTTCTGAGTTTGAAGCTTTGTCCAAGTATGCCCGGTCATATATTGAATCTGCTTATCAGAAGAATGAGAAGTTCGTGACAGGCTTGGACAGTTATCTTGGGAGACAGTTGGTGGATCATTTGGACGATTCATTTGAGAAGCTTGTGGAGAAGGCTCTCAGGCATGAAAGTCTGTTTCCTAAGGAAGGATCTGTTGTTGCTGTGACCAGGGAAGAGTCTAAACCACAGCAGGGTGGAAACAAGAAGAGGAAGCAGCAGCAGCAGAAGGGTAAGGATGGCCAGAAGAAGCCGAAAGGCGAAGTGACTTGCTACAATTGTCAGCAAAAGGGCCATTTCTCGAAGGATTGTAAGAATCCGAAGGCACCGATGAAGTGTCACAACTGTGACAAGCCGGGGCATTTCAGGAAGAATTGTCCAGAACCGAGGAGGGACAAGCAGATTGTGCAAGCTTATGCTTTGGGAGCTGTTCCGTCGTCTTTGAAAGCTCCTACCGCTGAAGAGAAAGGAAAGAGTGTGGTTGTTCAAGGTACTCTTTTCTTATGTGGTGTTCCAGTTAGAGTTCTGTTTGATACTGGGGCGTCGCATTCGTTTGTTTGTAGTGAACTTGTAGGCCGGTTGGGTTTGGAACCGGATATTGTTGATAGGCCATTGGTTGTGACTAATACTGTTGGGGGTTCGTCTTGTTTGTGTATGTTATGCCGTGGTCTGATTGTGTCGAGTCATGGTTGCTCTTTTGTTTGTGATTGCTTTGTTCTGAACTTTGCGGGGTTCGGAATTATTTTTGGCATGGACTGGCTTAGGAAGTATGCGGCAAAGGTTGATTGCGAGAGGTTGGAAGTGACAGTCGAGAATGTGGAGGGGCGAAAGGTAGTGATACGATGTAAGCATGAAGAAGGCGTCTTCATGAGCTTCATGTATTCGCTGGTTGTTCCACGGGATGGACTGTCATCAGTGCCGATCGCTAATGGATTCGAGGATGTCTTTGACGAAGTCAAAGGGTTGCCGCCGCATAGAGAGATCGAGTTTCGTATAGATCTAGTTGAAGGAGCCAGACCTGTTGTGATGCCTCTTAGGCGGATGGCGCCTAGGGAACAGCATGAGTTGAAGGTGCAAGTTGATGATCTTTTGCAGAAAGGATTCATTCGGCGTAGTGTGTCCGAGTGGGGAGCACCAGTCTTATTCGCAACCAAAGCAGATGGATCGCTGAGGTTGTGTGTCGATTATCGTGAGCTGAATAAGGTGACTAAGAAGAACAAGTATCCATTGCCGAGAATAGATGACTTGTTTGATCAGCTTCACGAAGCTAAGGTGTTTTCTCAGATGGATTTGGCAACGGGATTTCACCAGTTGAGAGTAGCTAAGGATAGTGTGCCGAAGACTGCTTTTCGGACACCATCTGGTTTCTTTGAGTGGCTGGTAATGCCGTTTGGATTGACTAACGCGCCAGCATATTTTGTGGATCTTATGAATAGAGTGTTCAGAGATCAGTTGAACAAGTTCGTACTTGTGTTCGTGGATGATATTCTGATTTATTCCAGAACGGAGGAAGAGCACAAGACGCACTTGCATATTGTTTTGGAAATCTTACGGAAACATCAGCTGAAGGCTAAGTTTTCGAAGTGTCACTTCTGGAAGAGTGAAGTGAGGTTCTTAGGCCATGTGATTTCTGGAAATGGGATAGCGGTTGATCCCGCTAAGGTGGCAGCAATCCAGGATTGGGTTAGACCTAAGAATGCATCTGATGTGAGAAGTTTTCTTGGATTAGCAGGATATTATCGACGGTTTATCAAAGACTTCTCCAAGATAGCTGCACCGTTAACAGGATTGACGAAGAAGAACCTAACGTTCAGATGGGATGATAAGTGTGAACAAGCTTTTGGAATCCTGAAAGAAAGATTGACGAGTGCTCCTGTTTTGACTATTCCAAGTGGGAATGATGAGATGGTGGTTTACACCGACGCATGTGGTACTGGACTTGGAGCAGTGCTGATGCAGAGGGATAAAGTTGTTGCGTATGCCAGTCGACAACTGAAGCCGCATGAAAGGAATTACCCAACTCATGATTTGGAGTTAGCGGCGATTGTTTTTGCTCTGAAGATATGGAGACATTATCTATTGGGAGTTCGATTCGAGTTGTTTACAGATCATAAGTCGTTGAAGTATCTTTTCTCCCAAAAGGATTTGAATCTTCGGCAGCAACGTTGGCTAGAGTTTTTAGCATCATATGATTTTGGTATAGCTTATACTCCGAGAAAAGGTAACGCAGTGGCAGATGCGTTAAGTCGAAGACATGCAGGATTGGGAGCCATGTTTTCAGAATGGAAGAATCTCGAGTATTTAGCTGGATTTGACTTCAGGCCTAGATGCGAATTGGAACCTGAGATGTTGGCAAACTTATCGATAAGACCTTCTCTTGTGGAAAGGATTGGCGATGGCCAAAAGCGAGACGATAAGCTTGTCAGGATTATCCGTGATTTGGAATCTGGATTGGATCCAGAAAAGGATAAAGGATTCGAGGTCGATCGAGAGGGTTGGCTTCGGAAGCAAGGACGACTAGTTGTTCCCGATATAGATGAATTGGGGAGTGAAGTTCTGAAGGAAAGTCATCACTCGAAGTTTACAATTCATCCAGGTGGAAATAAGATGTATCGGGATATGAAGAGAACCTACTACTGGGAAGGCATGAAGAAGGATGTTGGAAATTTTATTTCCAAATGTATGAACTGCCAGTTGGTTAAAGCTGAACAGAAGAAGCCAAGTGGATTACTACAGCCATTAGAAGTTCCTACATGGAAGTGGAAGCAGGTATCGATGGATTTTATTGATGGATTGCCTAGAACCAGAACGGGAAATGAAGGGATTTGGGTCATTGTAGATCGTCTGACTAAGAGTGCAAGATTCATTCCTGTTCGATCGACTAGGACTGCATCAAAGTTGGCTGAGTTGTATGTTAAGTGGATAGTTCGATTCCATGGTATTCCGAAGAGTATAGTGAGCGATCGAGACCCATTGTTCACTAGTGGATTTTGGAAGAGCTTCCACGAAGTTTTGGGAACCGAGTTGTGTTTAAGTACAGCTTATCACCCTCAAACATATGGTCAGACCGAGAGAGTCAACCGAGTTTTGGAAGATCTTCTTAGAGCATGTGTTTTGGACTTCGGAGGATCATGGGAAGATCACCTTCATTTGGTGGAGTTTGCATACAACAACAGTTACCAGTCAAGTATTGGTATGGCACCGTATGAGGCATTGTATGGAAGACCGTGTAACTCTCCGACATGTTGGTTGGAAGCTGGAGAAAAGCTGATGCTTGGGCCAGAGATGATTCGATAGACTTCGGATTGTATAGAGATCATTCGGCAACGAATGAAGGCAGCCCAAGACCGTCAGAAAAGTTATGCCGATAAGCGTCGAAAGGATTTGGAATTCGATGTTGGTGATATGGTTTTTGTGAAGATTTCTCCACTAAAGAATGTTATCCGATTCAGGAAGAAAGGAAAATTGACTCCGAGATTTGTTGGACCATTCCCGATTATCGAGCGAATTGGAAAGCTCGCCTATAGATTGGAGTTACCGGAGAAGATGTCGGGTGTGCACAATGTTTTTCATGTATCATATCTACGGAAGTATGTGCACGACTCGAGTACGATGGTTTCTGCTGATAGCTGTGAAGATTTCGAAGTTGATCCAGTCGATAGAAGACCTCGTAAGCCGCTTCGTGTTGTGGAGACCGACACGAAATAGCTCAGGAGGCAGGTAGTTAAGTTGCTCAAGATACAATGGAGTGATGATGATAACGACTGTACGTGGGAGGTGGAAGAGAGGATGAAGGCAGCTCATCCTGAACTCTTCAAGGTATGGCCCTAAGGTGTCGTGTCATCTCACGATATTGTGACTTGTTCTAGTGCTAGAATTCTGTACGCTAAGCTAGAATTGGATGCATGGTTTGTTGATTGTTATGAATGGTAGGCGTACAAAATAGTCTTTGATTGCTTTGTTTGTTTGGAATTTCGGGGGCGAAATTCCTAAGGGGGAGAGAATGTAACGACCCGTATTTTACGGATCGAGAAGTTCGTTCAAATCTGGAATTTTCAGCATTTTAGGTCGTTTCAAATTTTAGGCAGAATTTTTCTAAGTCCTAGGTCGTGAATGACCTAAGTGATAGGTCGTGACCGACTTATAGGATTGGCGACCTAAGGGGTAGGTCGGCAGCGTCTTAAGGAAGTTGGTGACCTAAGAGCTTTGGTGTGTTAAGTGTTAGGTCGGCATGGCGAGTTAGCGACCTAGTGGTTACCGAGTTAGCGACTTAGTATCTTGGAGCGACCTATAGGTTAGCGACCTAAGAAAGTTAGCGTGTTAACGACCTAAGAGTTAGGCGACTTAAGGAGTTAGAACATAACCCAGTTAGGTCGCGTGAGTAATTTTATAGTACGGGTTGTTAGGTCGCAGGGAATAGTTTAAGTGTTAGGTCGCGTGATTTATAAGTCGTAGGTCGCGCGAGTTATTAGGTCGCTGGGCTTTGGCTTAGTAGTTAGGTCGCAGTCCAGTTGTTTGCGACTTATGTTAGGTCGCGTAAGGACATAACAGATAGGTCGTTGAGGTGTTATGTTATTAGGTCGCTGCTCAGTTGGGTCATAGGCGCGCATGCTATAGGTCGTGACCGACTTAGGAGATAACCGTTAAGTCGTAAGTCGTAGCCTATGTTTTAAGTCGCGAGCGACCTAGGAGTTAGCTGTTAAGTCGTAACCCAGTTATTTGTTAGGTCGTGTAAGGCTTAGCAGTTAGGTCGAAGGTGTGCTTAAGTGCTAGGTCGCAGCTGCGCGTTAGGTTAGGTCGTAGAGGCTGGGGTTTTGTTAAGTCGTAGGTTGGTAAGTCTTTAGGTCGGAAGGCTTTAGGTCGTAGGTCGTGGACGACCTAACTCCGAGCGACTTAAGGAAATTTCGCCTATAAATAGAAGGGGTTGGCTTCATTTTTGGGATCCGGATTTCGAAGCGACGAAGTGCTGCCATTTTGAGAGCTCGACCTCTACACTTCTTCACTTCTTTTCTCCACTCTAATCTAGTGATTCCATCCATCCAAATCGAAGATCAAGATTGATGATTCAAGAGCTTAGATTGGAGATCTTCATCTTTTCAAGAGAGATTTCTTCGTTTGAAGCGGATTCGTGATAGATCAAGCTTGATCCCTCGCTGTCCAGATCTGAAGCGTGTTGATTAGGGTTTGTTTTGGTGATTTGGTGAGTGGTGATTATCTCTCACACGGATCCAAAGGAGTATATCGGATTGTTGGCTCGATTTGGTGTTAAAATAGTGATTTCCATGCATTTTCTTCATCCTAAGTGTAGATCCATATAGATCCATTGTTCATGATGATGTTACATCCATTTTATCATATGTTAACCTATGCAAGTTCATTCATCAAGTTTGTAGAGATATAATTCATGTTTTCATGCTTATTGGACTTTCAACTCTTTAATTACGAAAATGCCATTATTGTTATAATTGTCTACTTAGATCATATTTGAATGCTCGATTGCTTGGATTGATGTTTGATTTGATTGACTGTTATGAACTAGATGATTGATGATTAGATTTAGATCGAAGATGATTCAGAAGCTAAGGGAAAGGCTCTTGAATTGGGAAAGCTGCTCGTGGCATATGTAGCACGATGATGAAGCTCTTATGCATAGATTTGATGATGTGATATTGAGATGAGGCTTTGCGAGGATGTGATGAAGCGAGGCAATCATGTGATGAAGACTTGGTCTAATCCAGACGGGATCATTCCAAGCATGTTGATAACTCGGTGATATGATTCGAGTTGAGGATAATGAATGGATATGAGAATAGTCGTCGAGGAGGATGACTAGGAGGCTTGGATAGCATCGTTGTTGAAGGTAATAGCATGCTCTAAGCAAGAGTACGATTGGGCGGATTCGATAGTCCCAACGGCCAACTGTTGATGGTCGAGTACTCTGGGCAGATTCGATAGTCCTAGGCACGGGCTGCGACGACGTGCGGGAGTTATGTCTAGAACCGGGGTTTCCATTAGCCCTTGACGGACGGCTGAAAGAATGTGCCGGTCATTCAATTAACGGTGATATCGAAGCAATAATAACAGTGATAGCCAGAGTCATGGATGTTTGGTTGTATCGTCATTCGGACTCAAGAGCGGTATTTTCTGGGTGCTTATCTGATTTAGGCCTTGGTACTTGGAAAACATCGCCCTTGACTCGAATGATCATTGCTTTACTTTAAATTGTATGCTCTGCTATGTTGCTTCTGCTTAGTGTGTGTCTGGGGGCTATCACTGTAGAAAGAGGTGGAGTGGGAGGGTTGTATTCCTATTCCTTTTTCCTTTATGCTCTTTTGGTATGTTGTTAGTTAATTTACTGCTCACTAAGACTGTTGTCTGACTCAAGGCTTTATGTTTTTAATTCTTATTTCCTTGGGCTGTTCGTCCATTTTGGGACGGGCAGACTAGGTAGCAGGTGACAGGTGCTGTTCTCTTTTCGCGATGCTGATATCGGAGACGAGCTGGAGGGTTGCATATTATCTTCTTATTATATGTACTGGATGTTCTGCTGTTTTGTATTCTCTGAGTGTTATGTAGCGAGGCTTGATGTATTGGCTATTTGGATGCCTGTATTCAACTATTATGGAGTTTTATATGATGTCATTTTGTTCTGTAAAGCTTCACTATACATATGTTTTATTGTATTTTGTCCATGCGCTGTGAGTAATACGATAGATTCTGTTGTTTTAATCTACCCTGACAATCGTCCATGGTCGCCTGGCACACTTTACAGCGCACTATCTCTAGATTAAGTGCAGGGGTCATGGGCGGTCGTCACATTGAAAGTGCAAAATTGTGTATTTTTTTTAAAATAACATTTCACATTCTCAAACGGACAAGTCCGGAATTAAGCGAATCAGTAAAAGAAAGGGGTCATAGTCCTCGATTTTGCTGAAACGTTAAAATCGCTTCCTCATTCTTTTGAAAATGCAAACTGTAAAAATTTTGAAAACAAATTTTATTTATATTTTGAAACAACTTTTAAAAATAACGAATTTTGAAAACACGTGATTAAATTAGCAACATCAGTAGCAACTTTGATAAGGAAATCGCACTTCTCAAAATACCGTAAAAACGGACAACAAAATCAGCATTGCGGGAGAACCGCTTGTAAATCCATTTTAAAATTGACGGTTACTGAAGTTAACACGTCAAAATCACATCAAAATAACTGGCATCAAAATATAATACCAATGAATTTTCATTCATCAAAAATGTCACAAGAATCTTCTCAAAGATAGAATAGGGTATCATACCCTAAACTTGTATTCATAACAAGTCAATAACACATAAATTCACCAATGCCCAAAAACTAATATCATATCAATGAAAATCATGAAAATTGGTGAAGCACAAAATTCCAGAAATCATCACCAGAAATCCAGAAAACACATAAAAAGGGGGAGGCCTAACACATGAATGGGAGCATGAAAGCTCACCTACGCGTATCACACAGGAACGAGAAGCTATCTCATGGAAGCTATCCATTAAATTTTCACACAGGAATGGCCCGAAGACCGTGGGGCACTACCCCACATATGTGATGGCGAAACATCACAAAAAAACGGGGTTTAGTCTCCCTCGCAGACAAAGAGACATCGCTCAATCGCTAGTCTAAATCATAAAAAGGGGAAGGCCTATCACAAAATGGGAGCATGAAAACTCACCGATGCGTATCACATAGGAACGAGAAGCTATCTCATGGAAGCTATCCATTAAATTTTCACACAAGAATGGCCCGAAGACCGTGGGGCGCTACCCCACATATGTGATGGCGAAACATCACAAGAAGCGGGGTCTAGTCTCCCTCGCAGACAAAAAGACATCGCACAGTTGCTAGTCTAAATCACAAAAATGATCGTCATGATCATCAAGAAGTGCCAATTACACTAAGTTAGTGAATATAAGAGTTAAGCTTCATGTCCCATAACCACTTTCTTAACTCAAATATTTACGAACAAACTGTAGATCTTCACTAGAAAATTGTCACAAAAGGTTCAATCGAACAAGTCCAGGAGTTAACCGACGAAGTAAACGCAAGTGTTTCATACAACTTGTTTTACTAAGCCGTTTAATTCAATTTCTCATACGAGTGAAATAAAGGTTTGTATATACTAATAGATTGGAAAATGGTTTAAGAAAAGAGCTTTGTAGTAAAATAGTTTTGAAATCGTTTGAAGAAAAGGATTTTAATATTTACTACTAGTATAGAAAACCTTTATATTTTTAAAGTGACAAATCACAAAAATGATTGTAGAAACAATCAATCACAAGAATTCACATACAAAGATGTGAATAGAATCCAAAGAAATCGATACTGAACCCATCAAAAGTATGTTTACAAAAATCCCGAAGAAAATGTCATTAAAGTTGCTAATAAATGATAGCAACAAATCGGGGAAATGATCAAGAATCGATTAAATTTGGGAACCAAATCAATTCACTACAATTCACATTCAAAGACGTGAATAAAATCCAAAGAATTCGATTCCAAATTCATCAAAGTAGAAATACCCAAAAATTCCAGAAATAGAAGTTATCAAAGTCGATAAAGGTGATAACAACTAATTGGAAAAGAAGAATCGATTATCAATTGGAAAAACAAAGCAAAACGAGCATAAATGCATAAATGACTTCAACAAAAAATAAGAATCAAGTCAATGTCGAAGTCAACAATTAATGGCCACTGTCGAGTACAAAATGAATCAACATCATCATCAAAGAATCCAACGGCAAACAAAGTCAGAGTCTTGGAAATCAAGAAATTAGCAATTTCGCAAAAAAAAAGTGACCGAAGTCGAATGGAAATCAAGCCGAGGAAAACACAAGAACAAAATCCTCATCATCAAAAAACCAACTTGAGTTCGCAAAGCAAACGGAGGCAGAAGCCAAAATACTTTCACGAAATCAAAATCAAATGCACATGAATAAGCGTTAGGAATTCATACCTAACAACCAAAGATAATCATATGTAAAGATGAGAGATAAAACATCGACAAATAGTTGCATCACATGCTCCATCTAAGTTACGTTTTATAATTGTCCTAAACCCCAGGCTCTGATACCAAGCTGTGATGCCCCACCTCTATGCCCACGCTAGCCAAGAACACTACGGTGTAATGTTGTCAACTAGCACGGAGAATAAGGCTATTGAGGAGCGACTATCCGTGTAATTGCTTTGTGCGAGCACCGATATGTTAGATAGTATAACATGCTTTTTTATTTCAGGAGGAAATCCGACATACCGATACAAACTCAAAGCTACTACACAGTGGCTATAATAGTTTAGAACAATAAATATAAAAATAACACAGATAATATAAATGCGGAACACATATAAAAAGGAAAGTCTCATATATATAAATAACTGATGTCAATTACAATACACTTGACACAATACATATGATACAACTACAACTGTCGACTCTGGAAGTTATATATACAAGTACATTATCGACTAATATACATGAATACATATCAACCTAAAATAGATACACTGTCTACTACAAAAAAGACGAAGACCACTTCAAAATATATAAAAAGTCTTCATAGCTCAAACAGCAACCCAAAGCAGGAAATCTACAACCTGAAATAATTCGGGTCTGACCCGAGTATTAAATTCAAAAGAAAATAATACACGGGTCAGTCTAATTCAAACTCAGTTATTAATGCACGGGAGCAATAATAATTAAATAACAATTAGACGGCAGTCAAAATAAATTCACTTATCCGATCCTTTAACAAGGGAGTAGGATAACGGTGAATATAACACGTAATAGTGTTATACAACAAATCAGCAGATTCAAAATATCAACAAAGATAAATGAAGAGATTATCGATGAAGATAATTTAGAAAACAACAGGATTGCTAAAATGGCAATTTAATAACAAAATCATCATATTAAACCAAATCAAAATACACTTTAAAAATATGTCGAATTGGCCTCATGAAACAAATCCAGCAATTGAAATATCAATAAAATTGTCAAATCTGACTGGGCTGCAGTACACGCACACGTGTACTGCCTCGCCACTACAGTAAGAAATGCATAAAAGATCAATGGAAATTCATAAACGAGCACAAGGTCAAATCCAAATCAGATTCAACACAAGTGCAAATGGAAAAATCAAATGGCCACGACCAAAATATCAATGATCACTGCAACAATTAAATGAGCATGTATGTGACGACCGCCCATGACCCCTGCACCGAATCTAGAGATAGTGCGCTGTAAAGTGTGCCAGACAGCCATGGACGATTGTCAAGGTGAATTAAAACAACAGAATCTATCGTATTACTCACAGCGCATGGACAAAATACAATAGAACATATATATAGTGAAGCTTCACAGAATAGAATCTCATCAATAAAACTTCATAGGAGTTGAATACAAACATCTGAATAGTCAATACAACAAGCCTCACTACATATCACTCAGAGAATACAAAGCAGCGGAACATCCAGTACATATAATAAGAAGATAATATGCAACCCTCCAGCTCGTCTTCGATATCAGCATCGTGAGAAGAGAACAGCACCTGTCACCTGCTACCTAGTCTGCCCGTCCCAAAATGGACGAACAGCCCAAGGCAATAAGAGTTAAAACATAAAGCCTTGAGTCAGACAACAGTCTTAGTGAGCAGCAAATTAACTAACAACATACCAAAAGAGCATAAAGGAAAAGGAATAGGAATACAACCCTCCCACTCCAACCTCTTTCTACAGTGATAGCCCCCAGACACACACTAAGTGGAAGCAAACATAGCAGAGCATACAATGTAAAGTAAAGCAATTATCACTCGAGTCAAGGGCGATGTTTTCCAAGTACAAACCCCCAAGGCCTAAACCAAGATCAGATAAGCACCCAGAAAATACCGCTCTTGAGACTGAATGACGATACAACCAAACATCCATGACTCTGGCTATCACTGTTATCATTGCTTCGATATCACCGTTAATTGAATGACCGGCACATTCTTTCAGCCGTCCGTCAAGGGCTAATGGAAACCCCGGTTCTAGACATAACTCCCGCACGTCATCGTGACCCGTGCCTAGGACTATCGAATCTGCCTAGAGTACTTGACTACCCAATCAATAGCCTTCAGGGACTATCGAATCTGCCCAACGTACTCTTGCTTTGAGCATGCTAGAACCTTCAACAACGATGAGATCCCAGCCTTCTAGTCATCCTCCTCGACGACTATCTCCATACTAGCTCAAGCGCCTCTCGAGCATCCATTATCCTCAACTCGAACCATATCACCGAGTTACCAACATGCTTGGAATGATCCCGTCTGGATTAGACCAAGACTATCTTATATCATACTTCGCTTCATCACATCCTCGCAAAGTCTCATCTCAACATCATCATCAAATCTATGCATAAGAGCTTCATCATCCGCTACATATGCCACAAGCAGCTTTTCCAATTCAAGAGCCTTTCCCTTAGCTTTTGAATCATCTTCGGTCTAAATCAAATCATCTATCATCAAATCATAGCAATCAACCAAGTCAAACATTAATCCAAACAATCAAGCATTCAAATATGATCTAAGTAGACAATTATCACAATAATGGCAATTTCGTAATTAAAGAGTTGAAAGTCTAATAAGCATGAAAACATGAACAATGTCTCTATAATCTTGATGAATGAACTTGCATAGGTTAACATGTAATAAAATGGTTGTCAAATCATCATGAACAATGGATCTATATGGATCTACACTTAGGATAAAGAAAATGTATGGAAATCACTATTTTAACACCAAATCGAGCCAACAATCCGATATACTCCTTTGGATCCGTGTGAGAGAAAATCACCACTCACCAGATCACCTAAACAACCCAAAATCAAAACGCTTCAGATCTGGACAGCGAAGGACCTAACTTGATCTATCGCGAATCCGCTTCAAACGAAGAAATCTCACTTCAAAGGATGAAGATCTTCAATCTAAGCTCTTGAATCTTCAATTTGATCTTCAATTTGATCTTCAACTTGGATGGATGGAATCACTAGATTATAGTGGAGAAAAGAAGTGAAGAAGTGTAGAAGTCGAGCTCTCAAAATGGCAGCACTTCGTCGCTTCGAAATCCGGATCCCAAAAATGAAGCCAACCCCCTTCTATTTATAGGCGAAAATCCCTTAAGTCGTAACTCGGAATTAGGTCGTCTCCGACCTACGACCTAAGACTCCCACCGACCTAAGCCTTAGCCAACAACTCTGACCTAACAGACCAAGCCTACGACCTAACAGATGTGCGCTCCTTCGTCCTACGACCTAACACTTCTGCGCATCCAAGCACCCAGCGACCTACCACAGACTGCTTCTTCGTGACCTAACAACTATAGAAGTCCACGACCTAACTTAGGTCGTTTACGACCTAACTGCTACAACTCAGTTGGGTTACGACCTAATTCCTTAGGTCGTCTAACGACCTAACTCCTTAAGCTACCACGCGACCTAACATAAGTCGCGAACAACTGGGATGCGACCTAACGAACCTACGACCTAACACACACACGCGACCTATCACTTAGCAAGGATACAACCTAACTGACTACAAGCCTAGCGACCTAACTACACAGCTCACTAACTCCTATAGGTCGCTAACTCCTATAGGTCGCAACATTCTATAGGTCGCTCTAATACTAACACACGACCTAAAATCACTATACAACCTAACTGCTAGGTCGTTAACTCTCGTAGGTCGCTGCCTTACCATAAGTCGTCTAACGACCTAACTTCCTTAGGTTGCTAACCTGCCTATCTCCTAAGTCGTTCAAACGACCTATCTCCAAACCCTTAACTCGCCATAACCCTGGGTCGCTCCTATTCCCTAAGTCATATACGACTTACGACCTATACTAAGTCTTGAACGACTTAGGACTTAGCAATTTCGCCAATCAACGTGAAAACTTTTCGACGAAATTTTCTTTGATTTTTCGATCCGTAAAAATATGGGTCGTTACATTCTCTCCCCCTTAGGAATTTCGCCCCCGAAATTCCAAACAACAAAGCAATCAAAACTATTCTGCACGTCTATCATCCATAGAAATCATCAAACCATGCATCCAATTCTAGCTTAGCATACAGAATTCTAACATTAGAACAAGTTACAATTTCGTTAGATGACACGACACCTTAGGGCCATACCTTGAAGAGTTCAGGATGAGCTGCCTTCATCCTCTCTTCCACCTCCCACGTACAGTCGTTATCATCATCACTCCATTGTATCTTGAGCAACTTAACTACCTTCCTTCTAAGCTGTTTCGTGTCGGTTTCAACAACACGAAGCGGCTTACGAGGTCTTCTATCGACGGGATCAACTTCGAAGTCTTCACAGCTATCAGCAGAAACCACCATATTCGAGTCGTGCACATACTTCCATAGATATGTACATGAAAAACATTGTGCACACTCGACATCTTCTCAGGTAACTCCAATCTATAAGCGAGCTTTCCAATTCGCTCGATGATCGGGAATGGTCCAACAAATCTCGGAGTCAATTTACCTTTCTTCCCGAATCGAATAACATTCTTCAGTGGAGAAATCTTCACAAAAACCATATCTCCTACGTCGAATTCCAAGTCCTTTCGACGATTATCGGCATAACTCTTCTGACGGTCTTGGGTTGCCTTCATTCGTTGCCGAATGATCTCTATGCAATCCGAAGTATGTCGAATCATCTCTGGCCCAAGTATCAACTTTTCTCCAGTTTCTAACCAACATGTCAGTGAGTTACACGGTCTCCCATACAATGCCTCATACGGTGCCATACCAATGCTTGACTGGTAACTGTTGTTGTATGCAAACTCCACCAAATGAAGGTGATCTTCCCATGATCCTCCGAAATCCAAAACACAAGCTCTAAGAAGATCTTCCAAAACTCGGTTGACTCTCTCGGTCTGACCATCAGTTTGGGGGTGATAAGCTGTACTCAAACACAACCCGGTTCCCAAAACTTCTTGGAAGCTCTTCCAAAATCCACTAGTGAACAATGGGTCTCGATCGCTCACTATACTCTTCGGAATACCATGGAATCGAACTATACACTTAACATACAACTCAGCCAACTTTGATGCAGTCCTAGTCGATCGAACAGGAATGAATCTTGCACTCTTGGTCAGACGATCTACAATGACCCAAATCCCTTCATTTCTCGTTCTTGTTCTAGGTAGTCCATCAATAAAATCCATCGATATCTGCTCCCACTTCCATGTAGGAACTTCTAATGGCAGAAGCAATCCACTTGGCTTCTTCTGTTCAGCTTTTACCAACTGGCAGTTCATACACTTGGAAATAAAATTTCCAACATCCTTCTTCATGCCTTCCCAGTAGTAGGTTCTCTTCATATCCCGATACATCTTATTTCCACCTGGATGAATTGTCAACTTCGAGTGATGACTTTCCTTCAGAACTTCACTCCTCAATTCATCTATATCGGGAACAACTAGTCGTCCTTGCTTCCGAAGCCAACCCTCTCGATCGACCTCGAATCCTTTATCCTTTTCTGGATCCAATCCAGATTCCAAATCACGGATAATCTTGACAAGCTTATCGTCTCGTTTTTGGCTCTCGCCAATTCTTTCCACAAGAGTCGGTCTTATCGATAAGTTTGCCAACATCTCAGGTTCCAATTCGCATCTAGGCCTGAAGTCAAATCCAGCTAAATACTCAAGATTCTTCCATTCTGAAAACATGGCTCCCAATCCCGCATGACATCTACTTAATGCATCTGCCACTGCGTTACCTTTTCCCGGAGTATAAGCTATACCAAAATCATATGATGCCAAAAACTCTAGCCAACGTTGCTGCTGAAGATTCAAATCCTTTTGGGAGAAAAGATACTTCAACGACTTATGATCTGTAAACAACTCGAATCGAACTCCCAATAGATAATGTCTCCACATCTTCAGAGCAAATACAATCACCGCTAACTCCAAATCATGAGTCGGGTAATTCCTTTCATGCGGCTTCAGTTGTCGACTAGCATACGCAACAACTTTATCCCTCTGCATCAGCACTGCTCCAAGTCCAGTACCACATGCGTCGGTGTAAACCACCATCTCATCATTCCCACTTGGAATAGTCAAAACAGGAGCACTCGTCAATCTCTCTTTCAGGATTCCGAAAGCTTGCTTACACTTAGCTTCCCATCTGAACACTTGGTTCTTCTTCGTCAATCCTGTTAACGGTGCAGCTATCTTGGAGAAGTCTTTAATAAACCGTCGATAATATCCTGCCAATCCAAGAAAACTTCTCACATCAGATGCATTCTTAGGTCTAACCCAATCCTGGATTGCTGCCACCTTAGCGGGATCAACCGCTATTCCGTTTCCAGATATCACATGGCCTAAGAACCTCACTTCATTCTTCCAGAAGTGACACTTCGAAAACTTAGCCTTCAGCTGATGTTTCCGTAAGATTCCCAAAACAATTCGCAAGTGCTTCTTGTGCTCTTCTTCCGTTCTGGAATAAATCAGAATATCATCCACGAACACAAGTACGAACTTGTTCAAATGATCTCTGAACACTCTATTCATAAGATCCACAAAATAAGCTAGTGCGTTAGTCAATCCAAACAGCATTAACAGCCACTCAAAGAAACCGGATGGTGTCCTAAAAGCTGTCTTCGGCACACTATCCTTAGCCACTCTCAACTGATGAAATCCCGTTGCCAAATCCATCTGAGAAAACACCTTAGCTTCGTGAAGCTGATCAAACAAGTCATCTATTCTCGGCAATGGATACTTGTTCTTCTTAGTCACCTTATTCAGCTCACGATAATCGACGCACAATCTCAACGACCCATCTGCCTTGGTTGCAAACACAACTGGTGCACCCCACTCGGACACACTACGCCGAATGAATCCTTTCTGCAAAAGATCATCAACTTGCACCCTCAACTCCTGTTGTTCCCTAGGCGCCATCCGCCTAAGAGGCATCACAACAGGTCTGGCTCCTTCAACTAGATCTCTACGAAACTCGATCTCTCTATGCGGCGGCAACCCTTTGACTTCGTCAAAGACATCCTCGAATCCATTTGCGATTGGCACTAATGACAGTCCATCCTGTGGAACAACTAGCGAATACATGAAGCTCATGAAGACGCCTTCTTCATGCTTACATCGTATCACAATCTTTCACCCCTCCACATTCTCGACTGTCACCTCCAACCTTTCGCAATCAACCTTAGCCGCATACATCCTAAGCCAGTCCATACCCAAAATAATTCCGAACCCCGCAAAGTTCTGAACAAAACAATCACAAACAAAAGAGCAACCATGACTCGATACAATCAGACCACGGCATAGCATACACAAACAAGACGAACCCCCAACTGGATTAGTCACCACCAATGGCCTATCAACAATATCCGGTTCCAAACCTAACCGGCCTACGAGTTCACTACAAACAAACGAATGCGACGCTCCAGTATCAAACAGAACTCTAACTGGAATACCACATAGGAAAAGAGTACCTTGAACCACCACACCCTTTCCCTTCTCTTCAGCGGTAGGAGCTTTTGAAGACGACGGAACAGCTACCAAAGCATAAGCTTGCACAATCTGCTTGTCCCTCCTCGGTTCTGGACAATTCTTCCTAAAATGCCCCGGCTTGTCACAGTTGTGACACTTCATCGGTGCCTTCGGATTCTTACAATCCTTCGAGAAATGGCCCTTCTGCTGACAAGTGTAGCAAGTCACCTCGCCTTTTGGCTTCTTCTGGCCATCCTTA
The DNA here is from genome assembly GCA_030737815.1 of Allium fistulosum. Classification (NCBI taxonomy): domain Eukaryota; kingdom Viridiplantae; phylum Streptophyta; class Magnoliopsida; order Asparagales; family Amaryllidaceae; genus Allium; species Allium fistulosum. Next base: position 1,289,297,145 of record CM060904.1, read on the forward strand.
CCCTTCTGTTGTTGCTGCTTCCTCTTCTTGTTTCCCCCCTACTGGGGTTTAGACTCTTCCCTGGTCACAGCAACAACAGATCCTTCCTTAGGAAACAGACTCTCATGCCTAAGAGCTTTCTCCACAAGCTTTTCAAATGAATCGTCCAAATGATCCACCAACTGCCTCCCAAGATAACTGTCCAAGCCTGTCACAAACTTCTCATTCTTCTGATATGCAGATTCGATATACGACCGGGCATACTTGGACAAAGCTTCGAACTCAGAAACATACTCAAGAACTGGTCTTCCACCTTGCTTGAGCTCCACAAACTTCTTGAACAGAACAGACTTCTGAGCTGTAGAAATGAACTTAGCTTCAAATCTAACTTGGAATTGCTCCCAAGTAATCTCTTCCTCCGGAGTATTGATGGTAATAGAGTTCCACCAATCAGAGGCTCTCCCTTGAAGCTGTCTCGATGCCAACTTCCTCTTAGTCGCATCCTCAATTCCCAAATCACCAAAGATTCTTCTACAAGCATCTATCCATCTCTGGACCTCAATAGTTGATTCTGTTCCCAAGAAAACCTTTCCTCCAAGAGCAGTATAATCTTTGCACAACATAGCAAAATCCACTGGTTTCGGAGTTTGGACTTGAACTCCAACATCTACTGCTGCCCCCGGAACTGGTATCCTTCTCATGATCGAAGTCATCATAGCTTCGAACATAGCTGCATAATCAGCAGCCCCCTCATTAGCACGGCCTTCCCTAGCAGCTGGTCTCCCTCTTCGACTCATTCTCAATATCTATAAAAAGGAATGATCAGAACATCTAGAGAAACAACTGCATAAAGGACTCAAACTCTACTAAGCTACTATATTATATATAGTATTCATCCATCAAAATACAATTACGCCTCTCATACGTAGTTACGTCAGCGAGCGTTGGGTAAAATCGATTAACCAATGCTATGATACCAAATGTGATGACCGCCCATGACCCCTGCACCGAATCTAGAGATAGTGCGCTGTAAAGTGTGCCAGACAGCCATGGACGATTGTCAAGGTGAATTAAAACAACAGAATCTATCGTATTACTCACAGCGCATGGACAAAATACAATAGAACATATATATAGTGAAGCTTCACAGAATAGAATCTCATCAATAAAACTTCATAGGAGTTGAATACAAACATCTGAATAGTCAATACAACAAGCCTCACTACATATCACTCAGAGAATACAAAGCAGCGGAACATCCAGTACATATAATAAGAAGATAATATGCAACCCTCCAGCTCGTCTTCGATATCAGCATCGTGAGAAGAGAACAGCACCTATCACCTGCTACCTAGTCTGCCCATCCCAAAATGGACGAACAGCGCAAGGCAATAAGAGTTAAAACATGAAGCCTTGAGTCAGACAACAGTCTTAGTGAGCAGTAAATTAACTAACAACATACCAAAAGAGCATAAATGAAAAGGAATAGGAATACAACCCTCCCACTCCAACCTCTTTCTACAGTGATAGCCCCCAGACACACACTAAGTGGAAGCAAACATAGCAGAGCATACAATGTAAAGTAAAGCAATTATCACTCGAGTCAAGGGCGATGTTTTCCAAGTACAAACCCCCAAGGCCTAAACCAAGATCAGATAAGCACCCAGAAAATATCGCTCTTGAGACCGAATGACGATACAACCAAACATCCATGACTCTGGCTATCACTATTATCATTGCTTCGATATCACCGTTAATTGAATGACCGGCACATTCTTTCAGCCGTCCGTCAAGGGCTAATGGAAACCCCGGTTCTAGACATAACTCCCGCACGTCATCGTGACCCGTGCCTAGGACTATCGAATCTGCCTAGAGTACTTGACTACCCAATCAGTAGACTTCAGGGACTATCGAATCTGCCCAACGTACTCTTGCTTTGAGCATGCTAGAACCTTCAACAACGATGAGATCCCAGCCTTCTAGTCATCCTCCTCGACGACTATCTCCATACTAGCTCAAGCGCCTCTCGAGCATCCATTATCCTCAACTCGAACCATATCACCGAGTTACCAACATGCTTGGAATGATCCCGTCTGGATTAGACCAAGACTATCTTATATCATACTTCGCTTCATCACATCCTCGCAAAGTCTCATCTCAACATCATCATCAAATCTATGCATAAGAGCTTCATCATCCGCTACATATGCCACAAATAGCTTTTCCAATTCAAGAGCCTTTCCCTTAGCTTTTGAATCATCTTCGGTCTAAATCAAATCATCTATCATCAAATCATAGCAATCAACCAAGTCAAACATTAATCCAAACAATCAAGCATTCAAATATGATCTAAGTAGACAATTATCACAATAATGGCAATTTCGTAATTAAAGAGTTGAAAGTCTAATAAGCATGAAAACATGAACAATGTCTCTATAATCTTGATGAATGAACTTGCATAGGTTAACATGTAATAAAATGGTTGTCAAATCATCATGAACAATGGATCTATATGGATCTACACTTAGGATAAAGAAAATATATGGAAATCACTATTTTAACACCAAATCGAGCCAACAATCCGATATACTCCTTTGGATCCGTGTGAGAGATAATCACCACTCACCAGATCACCTAAACAACCTCAAATCAAAACGCTTCAGATCTGGACAGCGAAGGATCTAGCTTGATCTATCGCGAATCCGCTTCAAACGAAGAAATCTCACTTCAAAGGATGAAGATCTTCAATCTAAGCTCTTGAATCTTCAATTTGATCTTCAACTTGGATGGATGGAATCACTAGATTAGAGTGGAGAAAAGAAGTGAAGAAGTGTAGAAGTCGAGCTCTCAAAATGGCAGCACTTCGTCGCTTCGAAATCCGGATCCCAAAAATGAAGCCAACCCCCTTCTATTTATAGGCGAAAATCCCTTAAGTCGTAACTCGGAATTAGGTCATCTCCGACCTACGACCTAAGACTCCCACCGACCTAAGCCTTAGCCAACAACTCCGACCTAACAGACCAAGCCTACGACCTAACAGATGTGCGCTCCTTCGTCCTACGACCTAACACTTCTGCGCATCCAAGCACCCAGCGACCTACCACAGACCGCTTCTTCGCGACCTAACAACTATAGAAGTCCATGACCTAACTTAGGTTGTTTACGACCTAACTGCTACAACTCAGTTGGGTTACGACCTAATTCCTTAGGTCGTCTAACGACCTAACTCCTTAAGCTACCACGCGACCTAACATAAGTCGCGAACAACTGGGATGCGACCTAACGAACCTACGACCTAACACACACACGCGACCTATCACTTAGCCAGGATACGACCTAACTGACTACAAGCCTAGCGACCTAACTACACAGCTCACTAACTCCTATAGGTTGCTAACTCCTATAGGTCGCAACATTCTATAGGTCGCTCTAATACTAACACACGACCTAAAATCACTATACAACCTAACTGCTAGGTCGTTAACTCTCGTAGGTCGCTGCCTTACCATAAGTCATCTAACGACCTAACTTCCTTAGGTCGCTAACCTGCCTATCTCCTAAGTCGTTCAAACGACCTATCTCCAAACCCTTAACACGCCATAACCCTGGGTCGCTCCTATTCCCTAAGTCGTATACGACTTACGACCTATACTAAGTCTTGAACGACTTAGGACTTAGCAATTTCGCCAATCAACGTGAAAACTTTTCGACGAAATTTTCTTCTATTTTTCGATCCGTAAAAATACGGGTCGTTACAATGTACACAGCAACATGATCAAGTACATCAACCCAGATTCAATAGAAATGATCAGTAGTAACAGAGGCGATCATCAGATGCTCAAGTGAAGTTCAAACAACTGGAATTGACCAGTGCAACTAAAAAATGGCAACATGGAAGTAAAGCAATGCAACAGTTCAGCAACTAAAGCATGAATGCTACTGTGGAGACGAGAATATAGAAATGCCCAGACTCAAGTAAAATCAACAAACCAAGGAACTGGCAACAAATTAATGCACAAAGTACACAAGTGCACAGCTGTAAGTAACCAGATGAAAAAAATGCAACTTAAAATGACATAGCAATTAACTCAAGTCACAGGTGATACCGGACTACACAAGTGAAATGAATGCTCAAAGACAACTGTCTACATGAATTAGTTCAAATGGAATACAACTGCAACCATGATCAAGTGAACACATGCCCAGTCACAATTGTAATACAAAAATGTACAAAGGCTACAGAGACCAGAACATAAGGTGGACAAGCATTGTCAAAACAGTGGACTATCTACGAGTCAATGAAGCAGTGCAGTTCAACAGAGATGTACAACTCGTGAATGAACATGTACAAGTGAACAAGTGATCTATATACATGACTAATAGCTACAGTTCAAATGCATCAAGACTACAACATGAACCAACTCAATATGGGAACACAACTACTGGAATGTGCAGACTCAAGTGAATACAAGCTACAAGATTCAAATACATGAATGCACAGTGCACAGTGCAAACAAAGGCACCATCAATACAAAAGTCAGCAGTGAAAACAAGTAACAAGGCAGAGCAGTTTAACAACAAGTGAAGCAACAGTGGAAACATGATAGCAGTACACACGGGAAGGCAGAAAACCAGGCTATGATCAACAAATATCAAGGCAGTGGTCAAAAGTCAGAGAAGTCACCGAATTTACAGATGGCCAGAAAATCCCAGTCGAAGATGACCAGAAACAAGAATATCAATGCCTTAGATCAACAGTGATCAAGACAAGGCCAGGAAATCACAAAATCGAAGACGAGATGACCGAACAAGTAAAAAGTCAAAGACGTAAATCAAGTTTTAAAAATTTGGAAATAGTCAAAGAATTATAATAGGAAAGGTTATGAATCAAAAGATCGAACGTTCAAGAATCAAAGCCGTGCATACAAAGATCTTTCCCAAAATATCAAAGCGTAAAAACGGAAAGTATAAACAACGTGGTGATCAAGACAATCAATTCAAGCAAACAAGTTAAAACGAGCAGAAATCACATACTGAGCACGAATTAGATGTGAGTAAATCAAATTACTCACCTGAATCACCAGAGAAAAAGGCAACGCCCTAATTCCAGAGGAAGAGCCGCGAACGATTCTATCGAAGCAGAGGCTAACTCGATAAAGCAATCAAAATCATCTCAAGAGACGATCAACCGATAGAGCAAGAAAATCGAATTCAATCGAGCATTTACAGTCGCGATCTTCTAATTCCTAAAAGCCCTAATTTGCAAAGACGTGAACAAGCCACCACTTCTCAGAACAGAGAATAAATCGAGCTAAAGCCCAAATTGAAGAGCACCGAACAAACAAGTGTGGAAGCCCTAATTTTTCAGATCCAACGAGACGAGAATCAAAGTCGCCATTATCTCAAAGGAATCGGGCCAGAGAAAAAGAAAGGGGGATCGAACAAATAAAAGTGGGCCGATGTAAAATATAAGAAGGGGCCGGCCATTTAAAAAATAAAAGAAATATATTTATTTAAAGCCCAAATAATTTCTCAACCATTTTTCAAAAGAATTTTAACAATTTTATTAAAATAAATTTTAAACCGATTCAATACTTCAAATAACAAACAGTTAGGAAAATTAATCGTCTAGAGACGATAATTAATTGGTACGAAATCTCGGGTTGTTACATTAAAGAAAAATGATATAAAACCTAATTACTCACTAATTAATAACCAAATTTGATTTTTAAAAATATTATTAAGTGAAATTAATAGGTGGATTTTCTGGAAATAAAAAATGTCAGTAAGAATGAATTCAAGTCAAAAATTTGATTTTTAAATTTTCAAGCTTTAATACCAATTCAATTTGCAAGTTCATTTTTTTTTAAATATTCAAATCTTAAGTTCAAAGAAATTGTAATTAGGGAAATGATATGACCCCATATACCACGATATTCCACCTCGAAGTCGAATTGGTATTTTATTTTGTGCTAACATCTGTGGATGCAGGGAAACAGGTTGGAGGGATCCACCTGGATTCCTCAAATGTTTTAATTTATTTCATATGCTATGATATGATTTATTGATAATCTATGATTGATTATATTGGTAATTAAAAGCATAAAGGAAATTGGTGAATTTGTTTTCAGAAGATAAAATTTTATAGCCAACAAAAAGGTATGTATTTAATTTTTGTATGAAATTTGATTGGGTTTTTGGACTAGCCACTTGACCTTTTGTTTTCTTTTGGAATTTGGGGGTCCGTAGAGGCATTTTGTAGTTATACCGAGCTAGCCGTGCAAAGGAGACGTTGGCGGAATTTTTCGAAAATTTAGAGAGTTAGAAAAATTTTGAGAAAATTTTGATAATTTAAAGTTTGGATTTAAATTTAAATTTGAATTGTTGAGAAAATAATTTTGTTTGGAACCTATGGATGAGTTTAGGAAGTTAGTAAGAGGGATAGTGTGTCGTTATTAAAAGAATTGTTTTGAAAAGTTATTGAAACTGTACGGTTTTGATTGTGTGATTCTGATATTGTTTTCTATTCTTCTTCTACCTCCTTCTTCTTTAACCCTAACGATTCATTTTTCCGGCATCCGATTGTGATACAGTGAACGTACTGATGTCGATTTTCGAGCGTCGAAAAATCGGGTCGTTACAGTAAATTGATTTTGAGTTTGATCTTTAATATGGAATTTGAAACTTTGTTTTGATGTTGATTTGCTTGATATTGAATTTCTACAGATTGAATTTGAGATAGTTTTGGATTGTTGTATTTGTTTTACTGGTTTTTGATTTTTATTTCTTTTCTCTAGTTTGAGTTACCACGCTTTGTCTCTGTTCAAATCTTCAGGTGAGTAAACTATTTAAATTTGTTAAATCTTGATTTTGGTATGATGAAATGTTGTGAAATGTACTTGTATGGATGTATGTCTGACGTTACACTTTAAGATATAAAGCTGATTTCTATCAAATACATTTCTGTTTGGTGGCGGAGAATTTATTCTCTTAGCTTAACACCATTCTCTGAGACGTACGAGCTCAGAGGTTATGTAGTTGATGGTTATTAGTGATATATTCCCAATTTGGTAATGTGGCATGCTAAGTGCTAATCATTGGTTGATCAAAGCATGGCTTTTGTGAAAAGCGTAGCTTTGTGGGATGAGACTTCATCGAACCTCACACCTCGAAAATGGTCGAAACAGGAAGGATGCAGCAAGGTTATGGGGGTCGCGCACCTCAAGGTATGTACATTTCCTTCTGGATAAAAAGTGGTATTCTGGTATCAGAGCTAAAGGTTGAGTAAGAACTTTAGCATTGGAGTATAACTCATTAGGTGACTCATTAGAGATAGGGTGAAGAATACCCTAGAATGAGTATAACCCGAGTGTCCCAAAACCCAAAATCTTCTTACCTACGATAAAATTGTTAGAGTTCTATTCGACACTGGAGCCACACATAGTTTTATTTCCTAGGAAATCTGTAGAAGAGTTAAATTTTGAACCCAAATTCGTAGACAAACCTATTTGTGTGAAGAACCCTGTAGGAGGCCCTGCGAATCTTTGTTTACATTGTAGAAAGGTTCCTATTTCGTATTCTCATCATCAGTTTCGTATTATTATTTTTCTACAACGTAACCTGTATCAGTCTTTTCCTTCTTAACTTTAATGGATTTGAGATTTTACTTGGAATGGATTGGTTAGACAAGCAAAAGGCTGTTCTGATTTGCGAAGAGAGAATTTTGCCCGAGCTGCGAAGGATTGCAAAAGTGATTTGCAATAGTTCAAGAATTCACCTTGGAAACTCTAAATAGTATTAGAAAAGCCTATCAGTATTTGTGTCTAGATAGTTAGGAATGTTTGCTGAATGAATTGTTTGCTTTGGTTGTTAGTATATGGCTGATATGTATGTTTTGATTGTCTGAAATAAAAGCAAAAGATAATCAAATTTACTTTCAAATTTCGAGGATGAAATTTTCTTAAGGGGGGGAATCTGTAACGATCTTGTTTTTAAGTCAAATGTAATTTAGTAATTAATGTAAATTTTAGGATTAATTTATGAATTAATTTGGAATTTTCCCAAAACAAATAAAATTTGTGTTTGTTTATATATATATATATATATATATGAAAAGATTGTGAATGGAATTTGATTTAGAATTCAAAATAAATATCTTAAATATAAAATGGATTTAATACTCTATATTTTTAAAACTAATATATATATATATATATATATGTATGTATGATTTTTATTTAAGTGTATAATTAGTTTTAAAACATTTTACTTTAAGATTATATAAATATTACTAAAGAAAAAGTAAAAATATAAGTTAATAAAACATATATAAGTATAAAACTAAATATGATATAATATAATAAAAAATTATATAAAAGTACTAAGAACATGCAAAATTACAAATGTAAGTATATTAACATATATTTTACCAAGTGTAAACCATGTAACATGAATTTGAACAAGTGTCATTTATTTCTTTTATTTTTAAAATAATAAATAAAAGAAAACCAGGTTATATAATCTCTTCTCCCCTCTTTCTCATTTTTCTTTTATCTCATATTTTTAAAAACAAAGTTAAATTTACTTTGGAAACTTGGTTAATATTCCTTTTGCCTTTTAAAACTTTTCGTCCTCGAAAAGGAACATGGCCAAGATTTTATTAAAATGCTTATTATCAGTTAAATTACTCTTTGATCATTTTTAACTATAAACTCATTTTATTTAATATTTTTAAAACACTTTAAAAATCTTAAATAAAAAGAGTTTATAGTTAAAAATGATCAAAGAGTAATTTAACTGATAATAAGCATTTTAATAAAATTATGGCTTCGTTCCTTTTCGAGGACGAAAAGTTTTAAAAGTTAAAAGGAATGTTAACCAAGTTTCCAAAGTAAATTTATGAAACTTGTTTGAAAAAATTATAATATATATATATATAGTGTTTAGGAAGCTATGATTTGAATTCAATATAATAATTTTCAAAAGATATTTAAAGTTAAAATTCTATATTTTAAAACACTATAGATAAATATGTATTAATTTAAGATATAATAGCTTAAGCTTAAAATAGGATTAATAAAAGGGTTAATATACTTTCTTTTAAAATTATACATGAAATAAATATAGTTTATATATATATAAAATATAAAACATAAAACATAAATAAATAAAACATAAAAGGAAAAATATAAAATATTATGTTGGACATTTGTAAGCTAAGGGTGACATGCAAAATACAAGTGGCATAGTTTTCTTTTAAATTGAAATATAAATAATAATGAAATGAGAAACCAGGCTATATTCAGTTCAAAACCTTTTACATATTCATTTTCTCAACTCCATTTTTCTTTTCTTTCATCTTCCAAATTAAAAACCTGAGAGGAACTAAATCAAAACTTCTTCAAGTTTCAACCTAAGCAAAAGCAAATTCATCTCAACATAAAGTAAATCAAGCTTCAGTTCAAATCAACTATCAGTCAAAATCAAGAGCAGTTCCATATCAAAGTTTGTTCTCTGGTTTCTCTCTGCTTATCAAATCCGGTGAGTAAACATAACCTTTAAATGCTAATTCTATTTTATATTCTAATGCATGCGATAATTCTTGGAGAAATGTTGTGAATAATGTTTGCATGGATGAATGAATATGTTGTATGTATATAAATATGAAGTACTGTGTGTGCATGTCTGTATATAAATAAGAATGTCTCTGTTTTGATTCTAACAGGCTAAATCAAGTTCAAAAATCAAATTCTCTTTCCCCAATCTCTTTTAGGATTTGATCTTTAAATGAAATATGTTAGTATCAACCAGATTTTATTTTTAAAAGTAGTTTAAAGTGAATATATTGAGTAATTATTTCAAAAACAAGAAAGAACAGTGAAAGCTAATTATAGTCAAAAAATCGATTGTCTAAAATTCATGTTTTGATTATATAGCTAGATTCGTTTTTAGAAATGATGATTTTTGGTAATAGAATCATAATTTTTAAGCTTATAAATTGGAAGAAATTATGGATTGAACGGAATATGGATTTTTGTCGATTTTCGGCGATCGGAAGATGAAAGGGTGTCGTGTTCGATGCTGGAGATAGCTTGGAGGTCGAGGCACTCGGGGAAATGGTCGTAGATTTTTCAGATCATCTTGGTGAGTGTACGGCGACGTTGTAGGGTTTAAGACCCTGTTGGGTTCGTCGTTGTTCTCGAGGTAAATACGGTGGCGTGGCGACGTCGAGCTTGATCGGAGGTGGGGGAAACGAAGCATTGTTTCATGACAAAGCTTTGGGTTGGACGGTGAGGGTTCTGTTGGTCATAGGCGGCGGCGCGAGAAGGATTTTTCGATGGTTTTGGGTTCTAGTGAAGTGCTCGTCTAGCTCGTTTTTGATGGGCAGGTTCGATCGGAAGTCTGAGTGGTCGGGTCGACTGCGTGGAGCGTCGGCGACCTGCTGGTCGTCGCAACGTTGAGCGGAGTAGCGGCGATCTCGTGTGCACGTGCACATGTGTCCTTTTCGTATCTGATGTTGCTGTGTTGTTTTGAGCTCAGGGAAGAAAGGGGAGTTGCATCAGGTTTGTACGCGAGTGGTATCGAAGAGAAGAGAAGAGGGATTGGTTCGAGTGTTGGATCGGGAATTTCTGTCTTGGGCTCGGGTTTTTCTGTTGTATATTAGCAAAGCTTAAAAATAAAAGTAAATTTAGTTAACAAGTTTTAAAAGGCAAAAGGAATATTAACCAAGTTTCCAAAGTAAATTTATATTAATTCCATACTCACTCCTTTATTACGATTTAAAACATCATTTAAAAATGAAATAATCAATTTCACCCATTTTTATGATTTTTGGACATCAGGTAATTGGATAATTAACTGATCTTAACTATTGAAACACTGATTTATAAGTTAAACAAATAATTCTGATAATAAATATTTATATCTGGATAAATATTTATTTGATAATCTCCTGATATAATTATTTAAATTGGCAAAATTTATCTTTTCAAAAACAAATAAAATATGTATTTGTTTATATATATAAGTAGATTGTAAATAGAACTTGGGTTTGAAATTAAAAAAAAATTAAAACAGTTTATATCAAAATAATTTGTTTGAAAAATAGTTCAGAGCCAAACTATTCAATTTCACAATCTCCATTTCCAATCAATTTCCCATCCCATTAAATTGATTCAATTCCAATTCAAGTTGAATTAACCTCGATTTCTTTCCCAAATTCAAATCAAATTCCATTTGAATTTAAACTTATTCAACTTCAATCACAATTCCAAATTATTCAAATCTAATTTTAATTTGAACTAATTTCAATTCCAATCTCAACTTTAAACCATCTCGAATTATATAAATTCGAGTTAAATTTTCAAATGTTGATTTAATTCCTTTAAATCAAATTAACCTATACTTATAATTTAACAGCCCAAGTCTTTAAACAATTTAATTCTGAGTCCAAATTTCAAAATTCAATTTTAAAACATTTGGTATTGGAGCAAATGTGACGACCCGGATACGACGCTCGAAAATCGACATCCAATACATCACCCGTATTCGAATGCCGGAGATTCAAACGTTGGAGTCCAGTACGCCGGAGCTTATAACACATTAGGTGAAAAACAACACAGCGGAAACAGAAATGAATATCATTGATAACAACACGGATTACAACATTCTACAACAACTGCCCATCACCATCAGAGCAACATCAACACCACAGCGGAATATAACAGCGAAAAGATAACACCAACAGAGGAACTTCCAAGAGAATCCACATACTACATCTCCATATCCAAAGCTCAAAGCTCCAAACCAAAGATAGCTCAAACCCCCATCATACTGAACTTGTAGCAAATCCGATCCAAACCAAAGACTTCCAGATCCAAAGACTTCAAATCTACATCTACTATCTGAACTAGCTTAACAACCTATTGATAAACTGACTCTAGGCTGCCCGTGTGGAAAATTATGGGCTCCTAGAGTTTAGAAAGGGAACAATAAACTCCGGGTCAGTCATGGGACTGGTGTGAGAAAACAAAAACAGTTGTTAGAACAAAAACAAATTACAAAAGAAAATCCGTTATGCTTTTTGGAAAATGAAACTACCATAAGGCCTCCCGACACACACACAATGCAATCGCTCACGTGGGGGAGATTTCTCCTTATAGCAGTCAAACATGCTTGATACGCGAAAATCCTTTTGATATTATTATTACTGCATAGTATGGAAAACATTACAAAGTATAATATTAATCTTAACCAGCATAGGTACCATTATATTATGCATACTATAGCTACCATTTAAGAATGGCAGGTTATACAACTGCAATCGTAAAGGGCTCGTATTGAGTGATTGGATTTCCAACAAATGGCCAAGGCTAAGGAACTTCCTTTCCGAATGGGTATGCCTCGGAGGGATGCCCCGAGAACCTAACCGAATCTCTGCCAACACAAGGCCGGGTTATCTCCGTAACTAGGTAACTAACTGTCACGAGTATGCCATCCCCCGGTCGTAACCGACCTTTACCGAGGCGCCTTAACAACCAACAACCACATAAGTAAATTATCTGGGCTCCATACCAGAATACCACTTTTTATCCAGAAGGAAATGTACATACCTTGAGGTGCGCGACCCCCATAACCTTGCTGCATCCTTCCTGTTTCGACCATTTCCGGGGTGTGAGGTTCGATGAAGTCTTATCCCACAAAGATACGCTTTTCACAAAAGCCATGCTTCGATCAACCAATGATCAGCACTTAGCATGCCACATTACCAAAATGGGAATATATCACTAATAACCATCAACAACATAACCTCTGAGCTTGTACGTCTCAGAGAACGGTGTTAAGCTAAGAGAATAAATTCTCCGCCACCAAACAGAAATGTATTTGATAGAAATCAGCTTTATATCTCAAAGTGTAACGTCAGACATACATCCATACAAGTCCATCCTGGGTCTGAATGGAACCGAAGGCACTTCGAAAGAAGTCCTTGTAAATCCGGATATTCCCTAATCACGTCCAGATTCCCCATCACATAGGGTAATCTAAATCTCTATACCGGGGCCACTCGGTGCAGAGACATTTGACAGGTAATCCTTTCGTTTTCGAAAATACCCGGTCTTCAACCACCGTCTTCAAATGCCATTCCATTACGTCGTATCATTATTCGGAGTGGGTTTTATAACATAAAGTCCTCTCCCAGCTAATCCGAATAATGAGCGCTTAAATTTAAAAACATATGGATCCATTTGGATCTTAGTTAAGTCACAGCCCTTATTTCCCAAAACCTTTTCTTTTGAATGGTTTAAACAAATTTCCACTTTAATCTTTTAAACAAAATATTCACCTTTAAGATCCTCTTCAATTTGAAACAAAGTTCACCAAATCTTTAACAAAGATTCATTCATAGCTTTCAAAACTATTTCCATTTCAAATTTGATTTATCCATAACTTGAAAATCCTTTCAACAAAATTGGAAATTCTTTCTTTATATGAAAGCTATTATCATTTGAAAAAAAAAGATTTTTCGTTTCGGAACAATCTGATTAAATTTGCTCAAGTTATAGCCTTTTAAAGTATAAATTGGAAAATCAGGGAACTGCCCCATCCTCGGCAAGCTCTATTTGAGTTATTAAAATACTTTAAAAATGGTTTAAAATCCATATATATACATTATATAACTTGTATAACCCTTTTTTAAACCATAGTTTCCTTTTAAATAATAAAATATTATTATTTCTCAGAATTCAACTTTTAAGTCCAAAATCTCCAAAAATCAGATTTAACCATAAATAAGAATGTTGGAAGAAATTCCAAATTTTAAATTTTATATATATATAGAATTCAACTTCAATTCTTGAAATCAAATTCAAATTAAATTATTTGAATTTCAAAACTTTAACAAACCATATTATATTCAAAATGATTTAATTTCAAAAACTTCCTTTTCAAAAGTTTTCATTTTTAACCCAATTTCACTTCCAAACCATTTTGGATTCAAAATTCAATTTCAACATCTTTTCACCATTTAAAAATACCCATAACTTAACCAATTTCCCATGAAATCCATATTTGTGTGTGTGTGTGTGTCGTCCAGGGGTTTTACAGGCAACAATAAAATATCACAATCATCATACATCCAAGCACAACAATATTGATAAGCGGTATAATCCTATAACGCTTATCTTCCATTCACAAATAAATATGTAAATTCATCACAGGTAAATAAATTACATTTATCACAGCTCAATCCAAAACAATTCATATCACAGAACATCACAAATTACATATCAGAGATATTCAAACAAACCAAGGCATTCAATTCAGGTTTATCATTCATAAGCAAGATTAATAATCAAACAATTCCTACTTAATTTAATCAAATCTCCAAATAAATTAAATTAATTACTTCAATTACTTTTAAATCCTGCTTAATTAACATTAATTAATTACAAACCATTTGATACTAATAAATGAAATTAAATAAATCAACCTTAATTATCCATCTTAATTAATTATCTTTAATTAATTAATTATCCCTTAATTAATCACATAAATTAATTAACCTTTAATTAATTACATTAATTAATTAACCCTTAATTTATTACATTAACAAAATATCGTTCAAATCATAAATTAATTAACTTTTAATTATCAATTAATTATCCTTTACTTACTTAATTAATTAACCTTAATTAATCACATTAATTAATTAACCCTTAATTAATTACAGTAACAAATTATCCTTTAATTACTACATTGAGTAATTATCTTTAATTACTTACATTCAGTAATTATACTTTACTAATTAAGTAATTATACTTAATTAATTTCATTGAGTGATTATCCTGTAATTAATCATATTAACAAATTAACCTTTAAGTAATCACATTAATTAATTAATCACATTAATTAATTATCCTTTAAGTAATTAATCCTTTAATTAATTACATTGAGTAATTATCCTTCTAATTATTTTCATTAAGTAACTATCCATTAATCACTTTCTTTAAGTAATTATCCTTTTAAATACTTACCCTAATTAATTACCCTTAATTTATTACAACCTTAATTAATTAAAGATAAATCCATTTGAACGTTATTTAAATAAATGCTTGAAAACAATTTATGCAAAATCATGAGGACTCTTTGATTAATTAAAGTTGATACACTTCTTAATTACATCTTTATATCTCATTTGAAAATATTTAAGAATAAATTTAATGAATTAACCTAGCATAATATTGCTTTAAAACAAAATAATTTTAAAACATTTAACTTTAATATTTTTAATCTTTGAAAACTTGTTAACACTTTGTTTTGAAAACTTGGTTTAATACTTAGCCTTGAACTTATTTACTAACTTATGTTTTTTTCAAAATTTTGATAATCAAATTTACTTTCAAATTTCGAGGGCAAAATTTTCTTAAGGAGGGAAATCTGTAACGATCACGTTTTAAAGTCAAATGTAATTTAATAATTAATGTAAATTTTAGGATTAATTTGGGAATTAATTTGGAATTTTCCCAAAACAAATAAAATTTGTGTTTGTTTGTGTATATATATATATATATATATATATATATATATATATGAGAAGATTGTGAATAGAATTTGATTTGGAATTCAAAATAAATATCTTAAAAATAAAATGGATTTAATACTCTATATTTTTAAAACTAAAATATATATATATGTATATATGATTTTTATTTAAGTGTATAATTAGTTTTAAAACATTTTACTTTAAGATTATATAAATATTACTAAAGAAAAAGTAAATATATAAGTTAATAAAACATATATATAAGTATAAAACTAAATATGATATAATATATAAAAAAATTATATAAATATTTTTAAAACTAATATATATATATATCTATGTATATATGATTTTTATTTAAGTGTATAATTAGTTTTAAAACATTTTTCTTTAAGATTATATAAATATTACTAAAGGAAAAGTAAAAATATAAGTTAATAAAACATATATAAGTATAAAACTAAATATGATATAATATATAAAAAATTATATTAAAATACTAAGAACATGCAAAATTACAAATGTAAGTATATTAACATATATTTTAACAAGTGTATACCATGTAACATGAATTTGAACAAGTGTCGTTTATTTCTTTTATTTTTAAAATAATAAATAAAAGTAAAACCAGGTTATATAATCTCTTCTCCCCTCTCTCTCTCATTTTTCTTTTATCTCATATTTTCAAAAACAAAGCCTGGTAACTCAAACCAGAGAAAAGAAATAAAAATCAAAGACCAGTAAAACAAATACAACAATCCAAAACTATCTCAAATTCAATCTGAAACAATTCAATATCAAGCAATCAAGCAACTAAACAAGATTCAACTCAGTTTTAAAGATCAAAGCTTCTCCTCTGTTTTCAATTTCCATATCAAAGAAAATGGAAACATGATCCTTGTTTTAAACAGGTAAGTAAACTAACCCATTAGACTTGAATCTGTTTAAATCTTGATATCTGGGATTAATGCTTGAAGTTAAGTTGTGAAATATGACGTGCATGAATGTTTTAAACTGGAATATAGTTAAAATACTCTGTATATATGTAGATGGCTGTGCATGTATGTATACATATACCTCTGTTGTATCGCAGTTTCAAATCCCTAGAATAAATTCAATTTGTCCTCATACAATCAATGTTAGGTTAAGGTCTTTAAAGATGAATTGTGTATATAAGTGTAATATGATTTTTTTTAAATAATTTCAAGTTTATTTATTAAGCAATTATTTTAAAAATAAGGAATTACAGTAAAATATGTTCAAATCAGAAAAATCAATGATCACGAATTCAAGTTTGGATTTCATAATTTGATTCGTAGTAGAAAATAATAATTTCAGGTAATAGTTTCATGATTTTTAAGATTGGGGATGTGGAAAAATTTTGATTTGTTCAGTTTTGGGTTTTTCGTCGATTGCCGTCGATCGGTGGGGTTTGGTGGGTCGTGCTTCGGGCTTGAGGTAGCTTGGAGGTTGGAGATCAACGGAAAAATGGTGTAGGAATTTCTAGTTCGTCATAGTGGTCGTACGTCGTCGAAATAGGATTTGTAAGCCGGTTTGATTGACGATCGTTTGCGTGGTGATTTCATCGTTGTAGGTGAATTAGAAGTGATCGGACCTGGGGGGAAAGTCTCGTGGGTCATCGGAGTAGCTCGGGTCATGATCACATGGCGTCCGGTGGTCGGAGTTGGCGTGGCGAGGTGGTTTCTGGTGATTGAGTTTGTTCCCGGTTTTGCTCGTTCTTCTCGTTTTCGATTTGAAGTCGGAATCCAAATGTATGGGTGGTCGTGATGGTTGAGGGGATCGTCGACGACGTGAAAATGTAACGACCCCGAAAATTCGACACTAATACCTTCACTGTAGGAGTGCCAAGCAATCGAACGCCGGAAATTCCAGATTGTTAGAGTTAAGAAGAAAGAGGTAGAAAAAGAAACAGAAAACAAGACACAGAATCTCACATTCGCAGCGGATCAAAATATAATATACAAAGAGCGGTATTTACACAAAGAAGCTGTAAATGTCAATTTACATATAATATATCAGAGTACAACCAAACTGGACAGACATAATAATTTGTCCCAGACTACTATCAATACAATCTCAAATACTCAGCGGAATATACTCCATACGTCCCTACCATCCAGCTCACCACCTGAGCTCCAGAACGTCCTAACCTGAAAATCTATAATACTCGGTCTGACCCGAACTGTATCGACCCGATTTTTCGACACCCGAAAATCGACATCAATACGTTCACTGTATCAAATGTCGAACAATCGGATGCCCGAAAACTGAATCATTAGGGTTAAAGAAAAGGAGGTAGAAGAAGAATAGAAAACAATATCAGAATCTCACAATCGCAGCGGAACAATATATAATAGATAAATGACCGATCTTTAAACAAAAAGAACTATATATGTTTATACATTACATCATCAGAGTAGAATACAAATCAACAACACAATTCAGGATAGTTATAATATCTTGTCCTCCCAAAGTTGAATATACAGCTTTCACTACACGACGGAAATATAAATTTACGGAAATACGCCTCGTCATCCAGCTCGTCTCCTGAGCTCCATAGCAGTCCATCCCAAAATCTATACTCTATAATACTTGGTCTGACCCGAGCATTATAGTAAAATAACACCCAAGTCAGTTTGGAAAACCAACGTGAGAAAACACACTCAATTGAATTATTAAAGTTTCCAAAATCCTTTGAAATCAAAGGTATCTCATAAGACCACGCCACAAATAAACATGTCGGGTTTTTACCTTACGATAACCAAAACATTTCTTATAAAATCCTCTGATAATATAATAGTGTCTAAGTACAAATACTTATTCAAATAGCCGAAATTGTTACATTACTAAATTCCAACAATACTAGGCTCTACAAACAAAATCGTAAAAGCACGTAGGGAGAATGGATTTCCATCAATGGCAGGGCTACTGGGTACCGCCCGTCACAGTACCTGGTCTAGATCAGCGTACCGAGGATCCACCCTTTTATTTCTTCCCAAACATTTTAATCTTAAATTTTGAAAATAAAATCCTTTAAGTTTTTAGTCAATATCTCTTAAAACTCCAACACTCTTTTATTTCCATTTATTTTAAATTTCTATCTTTATTTCCATACTCAGAATTTATTTAATAAAATTTTAAAATCAGACTTTTATATTTTTTTCCCTTTTCCAAATTCAATCTTTAATTTACCAAAATTCACTATATTATTTACTAAAAAAATTCGATTTTTATTTCCTTAAAAAAATCCAAACTTATATTTTCCATTCTCTCAAATACCAATATATATTCAACCAAGCCATCGCATTCAATAATTCAATTCCAAATATAATCAATATAATCATCACAGATTATCACATAATTCACATCGCTGAATGTAAAATAAATTCAACGTTTTGAGGAATCCAGTTGGATCCCTCCAACCTATTTCCCTACATCCACAGATGTTAGCACAATATAAAATACCAATTCCACTTCGAGGTGGAATATCGCGGTATATGGGGTCATCCGCTAAGTGTTAAGTTTTGAGTTTTCCTTGAAATGCGTGATGGATGCTATTGATGATGTTTTAAATAATTTGGGTGTTTATTTACTTTGACATATCATGTTATCATCCAGTTGTTATTAATAATCTATGGGACTGGGAATTGAATTGTTAAAATGAATTAAAAAGTGGATTGAGATAATATATATATCCATTGCTGAAATTAAATGGAAATAAAACTTTAATTTGAAATTATTTAAGTAATTTTGATGTTTTAAAATAAAAATTGAGCATATGAAAATGAAATCACTTTGAACTTAAGATTTGAATGTTTAAATAAACTTGCAAACTGAAATTGTTAAGAATTGGTTTCAAAGATGGGTAATAAATTGGATTTCGAAGATTTAAATTATTTAAAAAGTTTTAAAATCTTACTTGAACTTTGAAATAAGTAAGTAAAGTAATTTAAATGAATATTTGAAATTTGGATTCAGAATTAAATTATTTTAAAAGAATTAGGTTGTTAAATTAAAAGTAAAGGTTGATTTGATTTAAGAAGTTGAACAGTCTGGCTCTGGACTATTTTCAAAAGCATGTCCTTTGTTTATTCAACCAGTGAGTAAACAATCATTTTTAAAAAAACTTAATCTGTTTAAATGATTGTTGCATGTAATCAACAATTGAAGTAATGTTTGCATGGAAGAATTAAAGTGTTTGTGTGTATATAAATATGGTTTATTATGTGCATGTCTGTGTAAATGTGTGT
Organism: Allium fistulosum; assembly: GCA_030737815.1. Classification (NCBI taxonomy): domain Eukaryota; kingdom Viridiplantae; phylum Streptophyta; class Magnoliopsida; order Asparagales; family Amaryllidaceae; genus Allium; species Allium fistulosum. Next base: position 1,289,316,936 of record CM060904.1, read on the forward strand.
GTGTGTGTCTATATATATATATATATATATATATATGTCTCTGTATGAATAACAGGCACATGCACATTCAAATCAATTCAATTCCTCTCCATATATTCAGTTTTAGGTTATGATCCTTAAAGGTAATTTGTCAGTAATAACTAAATTTGATTTTTAAAAAATATTTTTAAGTTTAATTAACAAGTAAGTTTACAGGAACCAAGATATCATGGTGAAAAATCATTCTAGTCAGAAAATCAAGTGTTTAGATTTCAAGTTTGGATTGTATATTTGGATTCGTGTTTGGAAAACATGATTTTTAATATAGATATCGTGATTTTTAAGATCGTGGGTGATGAGAATTTGTGAAATGAATGGAAATCATAGTTTGGGTGACCTCTAGCGATCGGAGGTTCTAGGAAGGTCGGGGTTCATACCGGAGGTAGCTCGTGGGTCGAGGGTGGTAGGAAAAATAGCCGATGATTTTCTGGATCGCCGTGGTGGCGCGGCGAGATAGATTTAGGGTTTGGTCTGTGTTTTTGGTCGACATTGGTTTCAACGGGAGATCATCGTCGTTGATGCGTTGGACTTGATCGGAGTAGGGGGTAAAGGATCGTAGGTCGACGGCGAAGCTTCGGTCGGAGTGTCGAACTTCCTAGTGGCTGGAGGTGGCAACACGAGGCAGTTTTTGGTGATCAGGTTCTGTTTTAGGGGTTGCTTGTTTGCTCGATTTTGATTTCCGGTTAGTTTTAATGATCTGGGTGGTCGAGATGTTAGAGTAAGTTGTCGGTGACCTGTTGACGTCGGCGAGGTTGGCCGGAGCGACGGCGAACTCATTTGCACGTGCACGAGTTAACGTTTGTATCTGTTGATTGTTGTCTTTTGATTTTTCGGGGAAGATTGGGTGTTGTTCGAAGTCGTGCTCGAGTTTTTTCGAGAAAGAGGGAAGATCGGGTTGTTGCTTGGGAATTTGTGGTTTGGGCCCGGGAATCTTAGAAATGATTTTAACCAAGGTTTAAAGTAAAAGTAAACTGTTAACAAGTTTTATAAGCAAAAGGAAATGTACTAGTTTCAAAGTAAAATATTAAACTAGATTTCAAACAAAGGTTTTGATCAAGTTTTCGAACAAGTTTCAAATGTATAGATTATAAATGCAAATATTTTTTAAATTAAATTGTTTTGATTTGGATAATTAAATATTAGGTTGATTATTTAATTAAATCTCTAATTGTTTTCAAAATAAAAAGATGTGATTAGGTAAGTGATTAAGAATAAATGTATTGAATTTTAATTAATCATAAAGGCTCAAGTGATTTTGTATGTAATAATAAATAATTTCAAGCATTTAATTTAATAAGATTTAAATAATGATAATTAAGTAACTAATTAAGATAAATGATTTATCTTAATTAATTAAGGTCTCAGTAATTAAAAGATAATTACTTAATGTAATTAATTAAAGGATAATTACTTAATGTAATTAATTAAGGACAATTAATTAATGTGAATAATTAAGGGATGATTAATTAATTTAGATTAATTAATTTCATTAATTAATTAAAATAATAATACATGGTTTATAATTAATTAAGGTTAATTAAGCAGGATTTAAAAGTAATTAATTTAATTTATTTAGTGATTAAATTAAATTAATTAGGAATTGTATAACTAATCAATCTTGCTTATGGATGATTAAATTGTATAGAATGTCTGAATTGATTATTATCCCTAGACTGATAATTTGTGATGCTCTGAGATATGATATGTTTGGGTTGAACTGTGATAATGTGGGTTATCTATCAATGATGAATTACTGTGCAAATGTGACATCCTGTATTTAAAATTGAATTGTATTCATTTGAACAACTTAAAGATGACATTGGATTCGAAGAGACTGGGGTCGGGTATCAGCAAATACCCGAAACCACTTCGATTTGTAATCTACAATAATTCTTTATAGATTTGATTTTAGAAGAAAATAGGCTGGAATGGAATAAATTAAGTAACATGGCCATTTAAACTAAGTAACGGTACTTGGATATTGTTTTGGGAGATAAGTGATTAACTATAACAAGTTAAGAACTCGTAGTGAGGTACGAGTTACCCCAGGTTTCAACTATGTTTTATAACCTAGTATTTCAAATTATTGAGTTTACTCATGCTGGTTTCCAGCCTGACCCGGGTGTTACTTTATTGTAATGCTCGGGTCAGACCAAGTATTACAGATTTTCAAGTTAGGACGTTTTGGAGCTCAGGTGGCGAGCTGGATGGTAGGGACGTATGGAGTATATTCCACTGAGTATTTGAGATTGTATTGATAGTAGTCTGGGAGAAATTATTATGTCTGTCCAGTTTGGTTTTACTCTGATATATTATATGTAAATTGACATTTACAGCTTCTTTGTGTAAATGCAGCTATTTGTATATTATATTTTGATCCGCTGCGAATGTGAGATTCTGTGTCTTGTTTTCTGTTTCTTTTTCTACCTCTTTTCTTCTTAACTCTAACAATCTGGAATTTCCGACGTTTGATTGCTCGACACTCCTACAGTGAAGCTATTAGTGTCGAATTTTCGGGGTCGAAAATTTTGAGTCGTTACATTTGGAAGATTTTACAATAAAATCTTCTTAAAACAGAAAAATCGAAGTTCATAATTTTTGATTTAATTATATAATCTGATTCAAACATGCAAATGATGATTTTAGATGTAGATTTCATGATTTTTAAGTAAGTAAATGATGTGAAATCTCGAGTTGAACAGAAATTGAATGTGACGACCCGAAATCCAGCGTTTGAAAATCGACATACAATACCTCACTTGTATTCGAATGTCGGAGAATCAAATGTCGGAGTCCAGTTCGCTGGAGCTTATAACAACATTAAATGATAACAACACGGCGGAAACAAAATGATTTTGATTGATATACAACATGGATACAACATTGATACAACAAATGATCACCAACATCAAAGTAAAATGTATATGATACAACAACAGAATACAATAACACCACGGCGGAAAAGGTAACATGATAACTGAATAACACCAACAAAGCTTCCAAAAGAGAGAGCGAGAATCCAACATACTGCGACTTCGATAAGGTCTTCCAAAACTCCAAAGACTTCAAATATTTCTGAATCTACATCCACTATTTGAACTAGCTCCAGAACATAGATAACCTGTCTCTAGGCTGCCCGTGTGGAAAATTATGGGCACCCTGAGTTTAGAATGGGAACAATAAACTCCGGGTCAGTCATGAGACTGGTATGAGTAAACATAAAATAGTTGTTTGCACAAAACAAGAAATAGAAAGAAATCTGTTATGCTTTTTGGAAAATGAAACTACCATAAGGCCTCCCGACACACACACAATGCAATCGCACACTTGGGGAAGATTTCTCCTTATAGCAGTCAAACATGCTTGATACACGAAAATCCTTTTGATATTATTATTAGTGCATAGTGTGGAAAACATTTCGAAAGTATAATATTAATCTTAGCCAGCATAGGTACCATTATATTATGCCTACTATAGCTACCATTTAAGAATGGAAGGTTATACAACTGAAATCGTAAGGGCTCGAATTTGATTGATTGGATTTTCAACAAATGGCCAAGGCTAAGGAACTTCCTTTCTATTTCCTAGGGAATTGGCCAGGCAACTTAGTACTCGGCCTCCCCATCGATCAGTTAAACTATCGTTCGGCATAACGTTACGACCGGCATCCAAGAAGCACTCGGCGTCCAAGCTCATTCGACGTCTATGGAACGTTCGACATCAATGAGCGTTCGGCGTGTTAAGACTGTTCGGCACGAGCGCATCATTCGGCATCTAAAGGGCGTTCAGCATGGGATAGCGTTTGGCATCTAGGAGCATCCGACATCGATAAACGTTCGGTATTGAATACCGTTCGGCCAAAGAAGAACGCTCGGCATAAGATCGTTCAGCAACCAAAGAACGTTCGGCCAAAGACATTGTTCGGCCAAGGGACGTTCGACATCCATGAACGTTTGACCTACAAGGTACGCTCGGCATTCCCGGACTGTTCGGCATTCCAGCCTCATTCGACCAGCATCCCTCACTCAACACCACATCTCGTCCGGCACGTATCTCGTTCGGCAATCACCTGTAGCTCGTCATCCGAGGTCATTCGGTACAAACGGATGTTCGGCATTCAGAGTGTCCGACCTCACCTCGTTCGGCATAAAGGGGGAGGCTCGGCATTCTGTCGTTCGGCTTCTCTGGTTCGTCGCACAGGACTTACACTATTTGGACCGAGTTATTCAGCTACTAGGCCCACCAGAGAAGTCCAACCCACCTTCGTCTATAAATAGAGAGGCAGGGGCACAGTGAAATGGACCTTTTTTGGGAGAACACTGGGGAGACTCTGCCGCTTTCAAGACTCTTCTTCTTTACTTAGCAATTGTATTCAAGTAGTTGGCAAACGGATTGTATATGTAATCAATTATCTAGTAAAGCAATAAAGATTAACCTCAAAGTGGACGTAGGCAGTTACGCCGAACCACTATAAATCTGGTGTTCTCGTCTTTGCATTCAATTTAGCATATTGTTCCTTATTTAAATTTACTTTCATCATTTATCTCTCTACACAATCTTTCTCAACGAGGTTAGTGACCAATTTTGGTGCTAACACTTTGGTGCTTTCACTGAGAGTCGAATTCTCAGACCTCAAGGATCTGCTTTGAAGCTACTGGATTGAATAAATCCCCCAAAGAGACTGCTAGCGTACAACAAGCAGGACCTAGCAATTAGCAAGCAATTCTAGGTGCAGGGACTACCGCCTAGGACCAAATGCCGGTTGTCACTAGAATAGAGTTCAACGACTTGATGAGAGAACTCAGGGAAAGCAGGAGACAACTCAGAGAGCAAATGCAAGCCAACACCAACCTCATGGCACAACTCACTCAACAACAGCATCAGAATGCTGGGGGCAATCCCGCTCCTTATTCTTCATCCGACAGCTCAACTTCGTCCGATGAACCTCCCCGGCATAGACGCCGTAAGACTGAAACTACACAGGCAGGTGCTGCTGTCCGAACAGCTGGAGACCGTGACCAAGCAGGAGCTGGAAACTTAGGAGCAGGAGTGCAGGTGGAGGCTGGAGGCCCAGATCATCAAGATGCCAATGATGTCGAACCTCAAGATGCACATTTGGCAGATCGCCAACAGAGGAGGCATCAGCCTGATCAATCACGTAGAACAAACTCTAACCTTCCACCTTCCATACAAACACCAGACCTGATAGCCATGATCAGACAATTGATGAAAGAGAATCAAGGCTTATCAAACGATGATTGGGGAGTGTCAAGAAGTCATACTCCGTTCACAGACATTGTTCTACAGGCAGCGTAGCCCAGAAAGTTTAGTATGCCAACTATCCCGGCATATGAAGGAAAGACTGATCCCAAACAGCATGTCATGAGGTACGAATGGATGATGGATTCAGCTAGAGCAAATTATGCAACCAAGTGTAGGTGCTTTCCAATAACTATATCTGGGATCGCTACCATGTGGTCCACCCGACTTCCTCCGCGATCAGTATCTAGTTTCGAGGAGTTGGCGAAGAAGTTTATAGAACAGTTCAGGATACATACTACCCGTCCAAAAGACGTGATGTCTCTATCATGTGTAATCCAGGCTCCTGGGGAATCATTGAAGGAGTATTTACAGAGATTCCATGTTGCGGCGACTGAAGTCAGCAATCCCAATGATCATGCAATTCTTATGGCTGTGATGTGAGGTGTGGATCCTGATTCAGAGTTTTGAGACTGGCTGGTAGGAAAACCTCCGGCTACGCTAGAGCATTTTTACTCAAAGGCACATCAGTTCATAAGATGAGAGGAAGCCAGGTGGGTAAGGCGAGATAAGGCATCGGGGCCTGTCCAGGAGTCCGTGAAAAGCAACATTTCTATGAAGCAGTCCGGAGACAACTCGGGAAAAGTTCAAGTCAATGTCCAGAACAAGCCCGGGCAATCTAAGGAATCCGGAGGAAGAAATCAAGGGAAGAAGAGAGAAGCGGGGAAATGGAAGCCGAGAATTCCAACCTACAACGAGTACACCCCGCTGAATGCCTCCCTTGAGAACATTTACCTATCAACCTGCAATACCATTCAGTACAGAAAGCCACGTCCAAAGGAGTCGACCGAGGAACAAAAGCGGACCGGGAAGTACTGCCGCTTTCATGAGACTTATGGGCACAACACTGAAGAGTGCAGACACCTACACGACGCTATAGAGAAGTTGATTAGGTAGAAAAAGTTACAGGAGTTTGTGAAGAATCCGCAGGAAGGAGGACAGGGAACATCCAATCCAGGTCGTGCACCAGCTCCGCGTCATCCCGAGGAGCCTGCCCGGACTGTGGGCAGACTAGTCATAAACACGATCATTGGCGGGCCTCACCCTGAGGATAAGAACTGGCAAGAAATGTAACGGTATGCTACTTCCCAGAAGCACGCAGACTTCGAGTGTTGTTCCAACGTAGAGGACGGGACCCCTACTAAACAGCTGCGCGTGATGACAGACGATATAGTATTCATAAGCAGAGATGCTGACCAAGTAGAGGCCCCTACCATCGACCTGATGGTCATATCTGCGACAATCGGTCCGGCTTATCTGAAGAGAATTTTGATTGATTATGGAAGTTCCGTCAATATCATCTTCAAGAAGGCTTATGCCCAGATGAAGATGGAGACGAAGGATTTGAAACCGTCTAAAGCTCGTATACATGGCTTTAATGGCGCAGCAACTGATGCAGTGGGGTATGTTGAGTTACCAGTTGAACTGGGACAAGGTGAGCATAGGAGGGTGCGAATCCTACCTTTCATAGTTTTGGATGTGGATTCTCCGTACAATGTGTTCTTGGGTCGACTAGCCCTGGTTGAGTTTAGGGCAGCATTAGCCCCGTGGTGCTTGACTTTGAAATTTCCGACTGACAAAGGAGTAGGTGTCGTTCACGGCGACCAGGTGACTGGTCGTGCATGTTATGTGGCAGAGCTCCGAGAGGCCCATCGGAGGGAGAAAGGAAAGGCTACGGACAATCCCATCCGCATCCAGAATACCGACAATTGACAAGTAATGCCCGAGCCCTGGCTCGAGCATAATCCTCGGATCTACAGAGACATAGATCCGAGAGACGACGATGAGGAACCCAGGGGAGAAAAAGCAGCACCGGCTGAACTGACAATTGACATTTCAGTCAGTCGAGACGATCCATCGCGAGTACTGAAGATCGGATCACAACTCAGCCCCGCAATGACTGAAGACCTTAGTGATTTCCTCCGAGCGAATCTTGATGTTTTCGCTTGGACACATTCCGATATGTGTGGAATTTCTCCCGCAATTACGAGTCATATGTTGAACATAGACCCGAAGTACGTCCCAGTTAAACAAAAGAGGAGAGGGATGGACCCGGAGAGGTCCGCTGCTCTCAGAGAGGAGGTGGACAAACTCAAAGCCAATGGGTTCGTCCGCGACGCCCTCTACCCTGAATGGGTATCAAACCCTGTGCTGGTAAAAAAGGCAAATGGGAAATGGAGAACATGCGTAGATTATTCCGATTTGAATAAAGCATGCCCCAAGGACAGTTTCCCATTGCCTAGGATTGATCAGTTGGTCGACTCCACTGCAGGACACGAGCTGTTGTCATTCATGGATGCGTACTCGAGATACAATCAGATCCCGATGCATATTCCGGACCAGGAGCACACCAGTTTCGTCACAGACGTTGGGCTATATTGCTATGTAGTAATGCCTTTCGGATTGAAAAACGCGGGAGCGACCTATCAGCGTTTGGTGAATCGAATGTTCAAAGACCAGATTGGTAGAACAATGGAAGTCTATGTGGATGACATGCTCGTGAAGTCACGACAGTCAAACGACCACATTCGAGACTTAGCAGAGATGTTCGATATACTCAGATATTATGGGATGAAGATCAACCCTCTGAAGTGTTCCTTCGGCGTTGCATCGGGGAAGTTTTTGGGATTCATTGTTAATGCTAGGGGAATTGAAGCTAACCCAGAAAAGATTCAAGCTATTTGAGATGTGCAAGTGCCAAGAACTATAAAACAGGTGCAAAGCTTGAATGGAAAGGTGGCTGCGCTGAGTCGATTTATATCTAGAGCCACGGACAAGTGCATTCCTTTCTTCGATATAATAAAGAAAGGGAACAGGAATTTCAAATGGAAATCCAACTGTGAGGAAGCGTTCCGAGATCTGGTGAGGCATTTGGAGAGTCCTCCAGTGCTGTCGAAACCAGTAGACCACGAGATGTTGTATGTATACTTGGCTGTATCCCCGCATGCTATAAGCGTGGCTTTGGTCCGCGATGAGGACCGAGTCCAAAAGCCGGTGTATTACGTTAGCAAACATTTAACGGGGGCAGAAAGAAATTATCCTAAAATTGAGAAATTGGCTTATTGCTTGGTGATTGCATCATGTAAGCTGCGTCCATACTTTCAAGCACATTCAGTCAGTGTTTATACCGATCAGCCCTTACAGCAGGTACTCCAACGACCAAAAACTTCTGGAAGGATGTTAAAATGGAATATCGAGTTGAGTTAGTTCGATATTACCTACCTGCCACGAAGAGCCATACAAGGGCAAGCATTAGCAGATTTCATCGTTGAGTTTACTGTATCTGACGAACCAGAAGGTCACAGTGTCATTCCCCCCATTGAATGGAAATTGTACACCGATGGGGCATCAAACGACCACTGCTCCGGAGCTGGAGTAGTTCTCGTGACTCCAGAAAATCGATCGATTTGTTACGCTTTGAAGCTCAATTTCCCGGCTACGAATAATGAAGTGGAATATGAAGCACTGATTGCTGGTTTAAAGCTTATTGGAGAACTCGGGGTTAAATCAGTTGAAATCTTTTGTGACTCGCAGCTGGTGATGTACCAAGTGCGAGGAGACTACCAAGCTAGGGGGCAAAAGCTTTCTCCATACCTTGCTCTGGTTCAGAAACTATTGGCGAACTTCGACCATTATGACATTTCGCCTGTCTCACGTGAACAAAACAAGGAAGCCGACTTGTTGGCCAAATTCGCAAGCACTGGCGATGCGCAGCAGATGGGATTAGTTCCCGTCGAAACCTTACACACTCCAAGCATAGATATGATGGAAGTCGATGTTGCGTTGGAAACGGAAGCCGAGGAGGAGTCATGGATAACCCCATTCAAACGATACCTGCTAAACGGGACTTTGCCCGAAAGAAGAAGCGAAAGACGACAGGTCATTCGCAAAGCCGCTCGATATGTGATGTAGGGCGAAGTAATGTATCGGAGAGGGTTCTCGGTCCCTTTACTATGGTGCATTTCCCGTGATGAGGCAAAGCGGGTCTTGGAGGAGGTTCATGAAGGAGAATGTGGCGACCATACTGGGGGGCAGACAGTAGAAAATAGATACTCCGCTATGGATACTATTGGCCAATTGTGAATCGGGATGCTACGGATTACGCACGAAAATGTGACAAGTGTCAAAGGTATGCGAAAATCCCGAGAGCTCCACCAACAGAACTCACACAAATGGTTAGTCCCTGGCCGTTTGCCATCTGGGAATCGACATAATCGATTCTTTGCCTATATCCAAAGGTGGTGCAAAATACGCGATAGTTGCGGTCGACTATTTCACAAAATGGGCCGAGGCAGAGCCTTTAGCCACAATCACCTCCAAGAAGGTCATTAATTTCGTTGTACGAAACATTATATGCCGCTTTGGCCTTCTGCGAACCATCATTACGAACAACGGAACGCAGTTTGAAAGCAGGGAATTCAAAGATTTCTGTTTAAAGTATGGCGTTGAGAAAAAGTTCACCGCCGTTGCACATCCAAAAGCTAACGGACAGGTCGAGGCCATGAACAAAATAATCAAGTCCATATTGAAGAAGCGTTTGGAAAAAGCCGGAGGCAAGTGGGTAGATGAACTCCCAACAGCGCTATGGGCTTATAGAACTACCCACAAGTCCGCGAATGGCCACACTCCATTCGCATTGGCATACGGCTCAGAAGCTGTAATACCTATGGAGCTTGAAGTTCCATCGCATCGAGTGACGTATAATGATCCTAAGACAAATCAGGATCTCTTGTTGGAATCACTGGACTGCATCGATGAAAAACGTGAAGAGGCTGAATTAAGGGCGGCAGCACATAGGCACCGAGTCAAGCGATATTACGATGACAAAGTCCGCCCAAGAATCTTTGATGTGGGTGACCTCGTTTTGGAACGAGTTTTCCCGATACCATCACGTATGAATCCCAACTGGGAAGGTCCTTATGTCATTGAACGGTAGCTTGGAGAGGGAACTTTCAAGCTAGCGACCTTTGATGGCATGACACTCCCCCGAGCATGGAATAGTGAACATTTGCGACGTTATTATACTTAGCTTGTTTTTGTCATGTTTTAGGTGCAGTTATTTCCTGTATGTTTTTGTTCCAGTGTTTCTTAGTTACTTTTTGACCGTGTAATCAGGCAATTTAGTTGGTTTTCATTAATAAAGGCTTGAAGCTGTCTTTTCCATGAATTACTGATGTTTCTATACCTTATAGTCGAGTGATAAACAATTGGAGTTACATTATTTTGTAAGACGTACGAACTTGCATAAACGACTTAAAATCTCCAAGTCCCCGGAGTGCGGACTGGAGTACTCTAAGTCCCCAGAGTGCGGACTAGAGTATAAACAACTAAAAATCTCCAAGTCCCCAGAGTGCGGACTGGAGTACTCTAAGTCCCCAGAGTGCGGACTAGAGTATAAACGACTTAAAATCTCCAAGTCCCCAGAGTGCAAACTGGAGTACTCTAAGTCCCTGGAGCGCGGACTAGAGTATAAAAGACTTCAATCTCCGAGTCCCCTGAGTGCGGACCGGAGTACTCTGAGTCCCCGGAGCGTGGACTAGAGTATAAACGACTTTAATCTTCGAGTCCCCTGAGTGCGGACCGGGGTACTCTAAGTCCCCGGAGCGCGGACTAGAGTATAAACGATTTCAATCTCCGAGTACCCTGAGTGTGGACCGGAATACTCTAAGTCCCCGGAGCGCGGACTAGAGTATGAACGAATTCGATCTCCGAGTCCCCTGAGTGCGGACCGGAGTACTCTAAGTCCTCGGAGCGCGGACTAGAGTATAAACGAATTGAACCACTGAGTCCCCTGAATGCGGAACGAATCACAGAGCACGGATTAGAAAATATTCTAAGTACCGAAAATGTGAAACAAGAGATGTGCAATCCCAACGAATGTCCGAACAATGTAAGAATGGATTGGGAAATTATGTAACTCATAAGAACTTGAGTTTTGACCACAGTTGTACAGAAAGCTAAAAAAAGCAAAAGAATCGTTCAAACGACAAAGAAACTAAACTTTATTCAATAATCCAAAATGGGGTTATACAACCACTCCTCCAAAACTTGGAGTCAAAAATCTATCTACACAAACTACGAAAACGAAAAAGCAAAAGTAGTTACAGGACCTAAGCAAAATCTCGTTGAACGAGTATAGTGGCTATTTCTTCGGCTTCTTTTTCTTGTCTTCCTTTGTTTACTCAGATGACTCCTTTCCCTCACGCTTCCTCTTGGACTTTCTGCTTGCCAAAGAAGCGGAGTCAGGAGTGGGAGAAGGAAAATCCAGTGGTTTGGATTTGCCGGGAAGAATGACTTTCAGAGGCCTATTCAGCGGGTCAGTAAGTTCTAGTATTTGAGGCTCGACCTTGATCTCGACCTTCTTTTTCTTCTCTTCTGCGAGTCGGTCCTTCATGCTCACCTTCGAAGTATGTTCTGAGGCGCCAGTGATTTCGATTTCATAACTCCCTTCAATGGGAGATGAAGTGTCAGACTTATCATCATCTAGCGCCTCGATCACTTGAGCGTCAGGGCCGGGAGTTACTCCCGCGTGAGCGACATCACTTGTTTTCCCCGCCTCCTCCTTGGCGCCATCGCTCCTCAGAGTTGGTTCAGGATCAGAGCGGCCTGCATAAAAAACATAAAGAACGAACATTAGAACAAATAACCGATCGCAGAAAGCGACGGATCTTTGAACTTCTAGGAGAAGAGTTTTATACCAGTTTCTTGCTGGCTTTCAACTGTGCGCGGAGTTTCACCCTCTAGAATGGGCGATAGCACATGAATGCCGAGACCGGGATCTTCCGGATCATAGCCGGCATGCTGCTCAAACGGGTCAAGTGCTGGCCGATCGGCCGGTTGAGCAGAAGGAGGGGCTGCAGCCTCGATTCCAGATGGACCAGCTTCGTCATCTTTCTTTTTTGACGGGGAAGAACCTTTACCAAAGAGAGCCATAGCTGCGGACAAATCCGATGGCTCATTTCCCCTGAGAAACTCTTTCACTAAAGCCTCCTTGTCAACCTCTTCGACGCCCGACTCCACCTGCCTGATCTTTATCAAAGTCTCCCAAGCCTCGGCCAAAGATTCAAGATAGCCCTCGCCTAGGAATGTCAAGTCACGGTGCATAAGGATGCGGGCGCTGTATTCGGCAATCAGCGGGTCAAACATACACTTGACCTCTTCTCTGCCGGCCTCTGCAGCTGTTTCAAGACGGGAGTCGATCTCCTCAGAAGCTAGTCTCTTGCCCTCCTCACGGGCTTCGCTCTTCATCATCTCAACCTTAGAGAGCTCATCATCGAGCTTTGCTTTTAAGAGATGGGTATCAACGATCTTGTTACAGTACCGTTGAGACTCTTCTTGAGCCGTTATCTTCTCTTCCCTCTCCTTGGAGAGTAGCTCCTTCAGCTCTTTGACCTGCAGGGCGAGTGTATCCCTTTTTTTTTGAATAGAATCTTTTTCTAGAGCTAGGGCCCCACTGCGTTGGACTGCGACGTCAAGTTCTTTCTTATGGGTCGTCTCTAGACGAGCGATGGCCTCCACAGGCTCCTTAGCACTCTGCTCTACGGCTTCAAGCTTGGAATTATACGAAGCGAGCTCTTCATCTTGATTCTTGATGATGTCCTTGTCGAAGATAGCTTCAAGCTTCAAATGGTCAATTTCCTGTTGGCGCTCGACGGATACTTCCGAGACTTTTTCGACCAAATGTACAAACGCGTCATGTTGAACATAGACGTCGTTGTTGCAGGCGATGGCACTCTGCTTGACGTGCCCTGGAATGTGGTGAATAGCTGGGAGGAACTTCAGGCCGCCAAAGCAGATCTTGGGAAATTTAGCTTTAAGATCGACCATCTTCTCTACTATCGTTGGGTCAGCCGTAGGAATAGGGGGAGTAGGCTTTGAAAGTTATGTTCTCTTCCGATGTTCCCGAGTTTGTCGTGTGCTCGATGAACTAGAATGTTGATCTCGGGAGACATCGGGTTGAGACCCCTTCTGCGAAAGTTTTTCTCTGTCTGGCTCAGTTGAGGAGGGGGATCGCGAGAGTACGAAGACTGGGAATATGTTTTCTTTCAATAAGACGACTCACGGGGACGGTTGTCTCGATCTTCATAATCATCTCTGTCCCTGCGTCTACCAGAGCCTGAATCCTGTCCAGGATGGTGAAATACAGAAGAGCCGTGGAGGCGATCGAACCCGTGGGAGCGCCCCATGTCACCTGCATAGAATAAAAATAACAGCGAGTTAGGAAAAATCGGGGTAATGGCAAAAATTGAAGTGTGTGGTGAAGTGCGTGTGTGTCCTAGTGTTCCCCCCGATGGACCAGTTCCTTTATCTTTACTAACTAGAGTATTATCTCCCTAGACTGGGACTTGAACACCCATGTCGCCTCTAGCGGGCGAATGAAACTTAAGGGCCTCTAGATCGCCAAAACCGTAGTTGAGTAGATCGTCAGGGATGGTAAGGTTCGACAGACCCTTCAAAGAACTTTCTAGATGCTGTGAGGAAGTTTCTTTCTCTACTGGGACAAGGGTAATTGTGGAAGTTCCACCAACTTTTTCCTTCCTCATCTTATACGTCGATTTCTTTTTCCCCTTCAAAGGGGAAGATGATGTTTCAATATCATGCACTTCGACCAGCAGATCCTGAGTAGGACCCACATTCTCGCCTTGTGTTTCAGGAGCTTCACTCTTTTTTATTTTCTCCCCTTCATGTACATCAGGGTCTGGCGTGATGACGATTCAGCTAGTTTTTTCCCTTTTCCAGATGTGGGCTTGGGAATGGAGACGCCCTCAGGAAGGCTAATCCGACGACCTCGTGCTAACAGTCCGAATCTCGATAATGACTCATTTGAAATGAGGGTTCGGATGTCCCGTTCCTCGGTAGGAAGAGCTCTAATGGCTTCGACGGTCTCAGAATATCCTCGGCCCTTAGGATGTGGGTTGATACCTAAAAAGATGAAACAAGAAGTTAGAAAAAGCATAGCTCCGATAGAGCGCGAATGTCAACTCAGGGAAAAGACTTACTGCCTCCAACCCATCTCCTCAAGAAACCAGGAGGGCAACGCACATAGAACCATTCCTGTTTGTACAGGGAAAATTTGCTACATGCTCCGGTCAAAATTTGGCATTTGTGGTGCGGCTTGAGGAACACAAAGGAGGGGCTATCTTTTTGCTTCTTAATCATATAAATATATCTGATGCCGCCGGGAGTTGGAGGCCTTGAGAAGACGGCCATGAAAAGGAGGTAGGTCCCGTATATGAACGCGTGGCTGTTTGGGTGCAGTTGCGATGGGGCGATGTCTATGTATTGCAACACGTCCCGAAGAAATAAATTGAATGGAGGCACGCTGCCCATCCAGCACATGAACTTATTACAGGCAGTATATCCAACTGGGGGCAGATGTGGGCGATCATGCCTCGACGGAACCAACACGTCAGTGAAAGGGATTCCATGGATAGAGCATATTCGCCGAAGCGCGACTTCGTTAATCTTCGAAGCCTGTGAATCGATCGGATTATCCAAGAGAATCGATGCCTCCAGGGCATCAGGAGCTAAATTATGAGCGGGGGAAGTCGACGGATTTGAAGTGTCTGCAACTTCTCGCTTTGAAGACGGCCCGGGCCTATCTGAGATAGTGGCGGAGCTAGATTTTTTAGACATCTCCAATAAATAGTGAATCTGGCAAAGCACCTGTGAGAACTATACTTGAAAAATGTTCAACGTTAGAATTAACAACACGAATATTCCCCCCACGTGGTGTGTGAACTAGTGCAATCAATCGTGTATAAGCGTTGAAAATTTGAAAGTCACAAGGTTACTGATATAAAACTGAGCTTCAAATCATCACCTTCGAAGACCGTCATCGCTGACCGTCTCCAAAAGCCTGCCTTATGTTGATTACAGTTTCAGATTCAGAAAACGTTAAAAGAAGTTATCTGATTATGTCAATCTAAGTTCAGGTTTATGTCTACTGAAGCTAGGGAGTTAATAGTCCGGATCAGTTTGATATGCTAGTATGCTAGATTCCTTGTCCTTGTTTTGTTATATGATTAGGCAAGGAAATTGTTGGTTCGGCACTTTTGATTGTTCGGCATTTATGATTGTTCGGCCTTGATATGGTTCGGCATTTGTGTTGTTCGGCCTAAGTATGGTTCGGCATCTGTATTGTTCGGCCTAAGTATGGTTCGGCATTTATGTTTGATAGGCCTAAGTATGGTTCGGCATTTACGTTGTTCGGCCTAAGTATATTTCGGCATTTATCATTGTTCGGCCTTGATATTGTTCGGCATTTGTGATTGTTCGGCCAAGCTACCGTTCGGCCTAAAACTTGTTTGGCCAAATTCTCGTTCGGCCTAACTATCGTTCGAACTAGTTAGCGCTCGGCAAAGCATTGTTCGGCCAAGATTCTGTTCGGCCGAAACAACACTCAGCATCCACACTAACTCATGCTTCCTCCCTAACCTTCCATCCCATCATTCGGCATACGGTGTGTCACGCAGAACCTGAATTACGTCGAGCCTCAACGCTCGGCACTGCCTTCAGTTTTTCCTATCTTCCACCATCCACGACCGAACAACGAGAACCGAGCGTTCGGCAAGTCATGCTAGACCTTACTGTTCGGCGTCCCAACCATCTCCTGCTCCTCCTATATTCTTTCTTCCTCCAATCTCATTCGGCACAGGAGAATTATGCCGAACCACAACACATCTCCCAACAGCTTCCTAGAAAGCTCGTCTCTATTCACTCCTCCTTCCACCCTCATCGTCTAACTCTAAAAACTCTTAGAATAACTTAATCAAGGCTCGATTCACCCTATCAATTACGAAACCCGAGCGTAAAGACCGTTTTAAGTTATGGGAAGGATTTAGACGGAAGAATCGATACCTAGTTAGTAGGTCGAAGACTTGGAAAGGATTGATGAATCGTTGGAGGTTGTTAATTGGAAATGTCAGCAAGTACAAGGCAGCGGTGATGAAAATGTGAAAAGAGAAGAAGGAGGAAGGCGCTGGTCTTTATAGGGAAGAAGAAGAAGTCGAAGAGGCTATGGCCGGTGGAAACGGTCAAAGCCGCAACGTTCGGCTTCGGCACACAAAGTCGTTCGGCACATAAGGAGTGTTCGACTTCGACTGCGTCGTTTGGCATTTACACCATGTTCGGCACGCACCTCCACCACTGATATTCTCAAGAAGGAATCTCCAAGGAGATTTAACCAACGCTCGAAGCGGAGCATGGAGGATATGTAATTCAAAGCGTATCACGTTTGGTCACGTAATACACTTTGGGGGCAAGTGTTTCCTGGGGAATTGATCAGGCAACTTAGTACTCGGCCTCACCATCGATCGGTTAAACTATCATTCAGCATCACGTTACGACCGGCATCCAAGAAGCACTCGGCGTCCAAGCTCATTCGGCGTCTATGGAACGTTCGGCATTAATGAGCGTTCGGCGTGTTAAGACCGTTCGGCCCGAGCGCATCGTTCGACATCTAAAGGGCGTTCGGCATGGGATAGCGTTCAGCATCTAGGAGCATCCGGCATCGAGAAACGTTCGGTATTGAATACCGTTCGGCCAAAGAAGAACGCTCGCCATAAGATCGTTCGGCAACCAAAGAACGTTCGACCAAAGACATTGTTCGGCCAAGGGACGTTCGGCATATGAGGGACGTTCGGCATCCATGAACGTTCGGCCTACAAGGTACGCTTGGCATTCCCGAACTGTTCGACATTCCAGCCTCATTCGACTTGCATCCCTCACTCAACACCACATCTCGTCCGGCACGTATCTCGTTCGGCAATCACCTGCAACTCGTCATCCAAGGTCATTCAGTACAAACGGATGTTCGGCATTCAGAGTGTCCGGCCTCACCTCGTTCGGCATAAAGGGGGAGGCTCGGCATTCTGTCGTTCAGCTTCTCTGGTTCGGCGCACAGGACTTACACTATTTGGACCGAGTTATTCAGCTACCAGGCCCACCAGAGAAGTCCAACCCACCTTCGTCTATAAATAGAGAGGCAGGGGCACAGTGAAATGGACCTTTTTTGGGAGAACACTGGGGATACTCTGCCACTTTCAAGACCCATCTTCTTTACTTAGCAATTGTATTCAAGTAGTTGGCAAATGGATTGTATATGTAATCAATTATCTAGTAAAGCAATAAAGATTAACCTCAAAGTGGACGTAGGCAGTTACGCCGAACCACTATAAATTTGGTGTTCTCGTCTTTGCATTCAATTTAGCATATTGTTCCTTGTTTAAATTTACTTTCATCATTTATCTCTCTACACAATCTTTCTCAACAAGGTTCGTGACCAATTTTGGTGCTAACACTTTCTGAATGTGTACGCCTCTGGAGGGACGCCCCGAGAACCTAACCGGATCTCTGCCAACACAAGGCTGGGTTAGCTTTGTAACTAGGTAACTAACTGTTACGAGTATGCCATCCCCCGGTCGTAACCGACCTTTATCAAGGGCCCTCTACACCAACAACCACATAAGCAAATTATCTGGGCTCCATACCAGAATACCACTTTTTATCCAAAAGGAAATGCACATACCCTGAGGGGCGCGACCCCCATAACCTTGTTGCATCCTTCCTGATTCGACCATTTCTGGGGTGTGAGGTTCGATGAAGTCTCGTCCCATAAAGCTACGCTTTTCACAAAAGCCATGCTTCGATCAACCAATGATCAGCACTTAGCATGCCACACTACCAAATTGGGAATATATCACTCAACTACATAACCTCTGAGCTCGTACGTCTCAGAGAAGGGTGTTAAGCTAAGAGAATAAATTCTCCGCCACCAACAGAAATGTATTTGATAGAAACCAGCTTTATATCTCAAAGTGTAATGTCATACATACATCCCTACAAGTCCATCCTGGGTCTGAATGGAACCGAAGGCACTTCGAAAGAAGTCCTTGCAAATCCGGATATCCACAATCCCGACCGGACTCCCCATCACATATGGAGATCTCTATACCGGAACAACTCAGTGTAGAGACAATCAACAGGTAATCCTTTCGTTCTCGAAAATACCCGGTCTTCACCGCCGTCTTCAAATGCACTCCCATTTCGTCGTATCATTATTCGGAATGGGTTTTATGACTTAATGTCCTCTCATGAACCTCCAAAATCGAGGTAACGATCCCGTTTTAAGTCAAATGTAATTTAGTAATTAATGTAAATTTTAGGATTAATTTGTGAATTAATTTGGAATTTTCCCAAAACAAATAAAATTTGTGTTTGCTTATATATATATATGAGAAGATTGTGAATAGAATTTGATTTGGAATTCAAAATAAATATCTTAAAAGTAAAATGGATTTAATACTCTATATTTTAAAACTAATATATATATATATATATGTATATATGATTTTTATTTAAGTGTATAATTAGTTTTAAAATAGTTTACTTTAAGATTATATAAATATTACTAAAGAAAAAGTAAAAATATAAGTTAATAAAACATACATAAGTATAAAACTAAATATGATATAATATATAAAAAATTATATAAAAATACTAAGAACATGCAAAATTACAAATGTAAGTATATTAACATATATTTTAACAAGTGTAAACCATGTAACATGAATTTGAACAAGTGTCATTTATTTCTTTTATTTTTAAAATAATAAATAAAAGAAAACCAGGTTATATAATCTCTTCTCCCCTCTCTCATTTTTCTTTTATCTCATATTTTCAAAAACAAAGCCTGGTAACTCAAACCAGAGAAAAGAAATAAAAATCAAAAACCAGTAAAACAAATAAAACAATCCAAAATTATCTCAAATTCATTCTGAAGCAATTCAATATCAAGCAATCAAGCAACTAAACAAGATTCAACTCAGTTTTAAAGATCAAGCAAATCAACATCAAAACAAAGTTTCAAATTCCAGATTAAAGATCAAACTCAAAATTAATTTCCGGGCTTTGTCTTTGTTCAAATCTTCAGGTGAGTAAACTATTTAAATTTGATAAATCTTGATTTTGGTATGATGAAATGTTGTGAAAAGTATTTGTATAGATGTATGTATGCCTGCATTTATATATATACATGTAAATAATGTGTGCATGTCTGTATATTCCTCTGTTCCAGGTTTTCAGGTTTCAAACCTGTTCAAAATTCAAAAGCACTCCCTCTAAATCTTTTTAGGCTGTATGATCTAAATAAAATATGTTTGTATACTCAAGATCAAAATTATAAAAATATTTTTAAGTTAAATTTGAAAAGAATTTTGACTGGGAAGAAGATAAACAGTAAAATTCAAAACAATCTTCCCAATGAGAAAATTCCCTATACTTATAATAATGGAAGCCTTTTCCTGCATGTGTGTAACGACCCGATATTTTCAACCATTCGCATCCACACATGCCGGACTTGAATTGCTCAAAATATCAGATTGTTAAGTTATATTTGGCAAAACTCGGCATATACAGTAAATAAATCAATCATAGAATCACAAACACAGAGTAATATAATAATAATGCAGCGGAATAGATAAATAGTAGTTCATGAAGCTACTATATAAAAAATAGAGTTTGAAGTAATATACAACAGAATATCTCAAATACAGACTGATGACATCTCTAAACAAATCAACTGGAAAAGCTGAAAGCTAAATCGATAGTTGGATCTCCAAGCGAAGCTCCAAACTCCAAAGATGAGTCTCAATTGCTGTGTCACTCAGTCTGACTCGAGCGTAAAGCAAAACACAAAACACTCGAGTTAGGATTAACAATCTTATATCAATAAATCCAACTCAAGTGAAATATCAACTGAAATACAAGTAACTTAAAGGATGTTTGGGATAACCATCCTCTAAGAATCCGTGGAACTATCTACTATGTAGAAATATACGCTATTAACAACCAAACGTCATTATAACACCGTGGTCATTTCAAAGTAATTTATACTTCAAAACCAAAATATCATTTCCATCTCAAATATATATATTTCCAAATTATAGCGCTTTCAAAACTAAATTGATAATTTCATATATATCTTATTTTAACTTCATTATTATTTAGTTTTGAAATATTCACTTAATAAATATTATCATTTAAATAACCTTAAATTACATTAAACTAAATATTTCCTTCGATTTATTTAAAACCTGAAATATCCATTTAATCACTTTAAATCAAATCAAGTTATAAAATCATATCTTAAAACCCTCAAATTCAATAAGTTTCAAATCGATTTATTTAAACAAAATTCTTAATTAAATACAATTTCGAATAAATTCAAATTTATCTTTCCAACCTTAACTTATATAAATCAGTATAAAGTTTATTTTAAAATAAATTTAAATAAATATTTAAACAAAATATAAATATTATTTAAATCAAACTTTATTAAATCAAATCTTATTATTAAACTTCTTACATATTAAAACTTATTATATATATTTAAACCATATATAATATCTTAAAATCAATATTTATTAAAATCATATATTCATTTCAAAACCTTGGAAAAATCATTTCAAACATATATATAGACCAACGGTGTCTGTATAAAATTTTCTATCCTAGGTCAAGTGATACGGGTATATATCATTTCAACCCGCAATCCCAAATTCAATTCAATTGAAAATCGCTTGGGTCTAGCATTTCAACCCATAACGATTTTCTCCTATTCTACAAATCGTTCGGGTATGTATCATTTCAACCCATAGTGAATTCTATACTAACAGGGAACTTGCAGAGTGAGAACATATATGATAAAATATAACATATAACAACAGGCATATATCATCAGAAACGAACTGAATGAAATATAAACAGCAAGATATGGTGCCATATCTCATAGGTGAACAATTACAAATAATGGCATAAATATAGCAATGTAAATCTAACAGCAGCATATTTCAATTGTCGTTTCAATTGAAATCAAATTTAATAAATATAAGAACGTTGATCGTGAGTGATTGCTCACCTTTCGAGGCTAGAGATTTGAAAAATGAAATGGGGTACAAATCCAAGCACGAATTCCAAAACGAAGCAAGAATGACACGATTCGACGGATAAAGCTGATAAATAGGAATAGACGAATTCAAATCAGAACTGGATCGATGAAGATAATTGATACAATTGAACTTATATGTAACTATATATGTAAAATCATATTCTAAATTCAACACATATTAAATGAAATGTATATATATATATATATCAAAATCACTGTTTATAGAATCTATATGTTTCTTTCAAAATTCTTCAAATACATATTAAACCTTACCATTAATATAAGTATTTAAGATCAAAATAGATATTGCATTTTAAAACAAGTATATATATTTTTCAGACATTGAACAAAAGATATTCCCAAACAAATATATACCTAACCCATGTTATAAACCTGCTATATATGCAGACAAAAATTTCCTGGAAAACAGAGTATATATATATGTTGGTAATTGATTACAAAATCTGTTCAAAACATAAAAAAATCTACATAAGTAAACCTGTGATACATATATACACACAAACACATATATATATATACTACTCCTATATACTATAATATATATAACTTAACTATTATACTATAAAATATATATTGAAAAGCCAGAATAGATGGAAATAACAGAGGAAGGTTGGACAACTAAATATATAGACAAACTATAGTTAAATAAATATATATATTTATCCAAATATAAACAACATGCAGATTTCAAAACTCTACAGAATATTTATTACTAATATATATACTAACTGACCATATATAAACGTACATAATTTTAACATCAGACTAGTGTCATAAAGTTATATGTATTCATATAAACATACTTTAAGATCAATAATATAAATATAATATGTACACTTTATAAAATTTGTTATCACAGGTAAGATATATATATTATATTATAAAATATACTGTAACCTTTAACATAATATATTATAACCATATATATATAATTCAATATGATTATATCACTAACCATCTTAAAGCTATAAATATATATAATGCTATAAACATACTTTATAAGATTAAAACAAAAAACAACAAACTATAAAACAGTTTATATAACAACACATACTCTTATATAGAATCACAGCACAAAATAATATATATATATCAATCTATATTCATAAACTTACATACGTGAAATACTTTGGAATCAAAATACATATATACTAATATAAAATCTAATGCATATAAGACTGTGAAAACCAGATTTTATAAACTGTCATGTAATAAACTTTGCATCATATATATTGTTGAAATAATAAGATACTTATATAACTTACTTTCTTTATACTACACGTATTATATTATTAACATACATAATATATTTATACATATATAGTTTGTAACTTTTCAGGCCAGAACATAGAAATTTTGAAATACATAATTACAGCTATAACTAATAATCAACTCATATATACTAGTGGAAAACGTGTAACATATATATATATAATATAATATATAATATAATATAATATATATATATATACTTATAGTATAAACAAAATATATATAAATAGACCTTTATACAGTACCTATATATATTACTAGCATACTTTATGAACATTGTATATAACCGACTATAATATAAACTATACATACATATACCATTAAATATCGATATCGGAATATAACATATATATATATATATATATACACGAATCAATACAAATATATAAGCATATATACCTGTAAGAAGAGAAGAAGATGGAACTCGGCTATGCGGCAGAGGAGGTGAAGGCTACTATGCCGATGGAAAGGAAATGAGATGGCGATGATGAATTCTCGGCACGCAAAAAGGGAAAGAAGAAGGACCGAATGGCCGAGGTCTGGAGATCGGAGAATGTCAATCGGTTGCTTGATGTGGGTGGTTCAGCTGGACAAGCTGCAGTAGAGGAGCACGTGATGGGTTGAAGCCATAGGTGGCTCGGATGGAGAAGAGTCGGCACGTGATGAGGTGGAGCAGGCGGTTGATTGTGTGTTCGGCGATGGTAACAGAAAAGTGGAGGGAGGCCGCGAGTTGAGAGAAATGGGAGAGAGGCTGTGGATCGGCCATGAAAGGATGAGTGAAATAAGAAGGTGAGCAGGCCATTGAACGTATGGCACAAGGAGAGGAAGCAGTTCTCAATGTGAATATATATAATATCATATTATATTTGTATTTTCAAACAAAATAACTTAATAAGCCGGGGAAATTGAAGCAACAATTGAAAGAAACGACAAATATATTGCAACGTAAGGAATAACAAAGTTAGATATAAAATAAAAGCTGGTAGTTGTCGGTATTCAACATGCAGGTAAATGAATGGACCAAAGAAACCAAACGGTCTCAAATATGGATCTGATGCGATGAACCGTTTCACGGATTCACCGGGTACCATACTTCAAAACACAGAATTGAATATACTGCAGAGATCAGCATGACGGGATGATCAGAACGGTATACAGATATCAGTGGTACGATTACCCTATCAAAAGTCGATAATCGGTACCGAAAATGCTGTAAATCTACCAGAAATAAGATAAACGAGGCAATAGCGGTCCAAATTTGTAGAAACGGAAGATGACGACTTACTCGGAAGATGATTTACAAATTTTCTATATAAAAATATTCAGGTTTGGAAAACATTTTATTATCATCAAATTTAACTGATTTAATTTAAATAAAATACACAATAAAATAAACTTCCATATTATCAGATGAAAATTTACCTTTTGCTATGTTTAAATAGACGTATTTCAAATATCAAATTATTATTCCCAAATTTTATTATTTAAAATTTCACAAAGAAAATTCCATTAAATATATTATTAAATCTAATAAAAATTTTACGGGTCGTTACAATGTGTCCAAGAATGTGCCTCAGCAACAGTCTCAGAACTCAGATATGGATCCCCTCCAAGGCTAAGGAAATTCCGACACTGCTTCGAAGAGTTTAGAGCTGGTGGAGCGAGAAATACTGATGCCCAAAAGGCCACACCAATTTTGGAATTAACCGTAATCTGCTGGAAATGATCATAGGCGACGGAACATCTTTTGCGGTAGCTAGATAGTCTCTAAACTAATCAGGCATCTCAAACTACCTATCCGCAGTCGGTCCTATATTTTGTCTGCACTTATGGATAGTCTGACGAAATTACCTTAGCAACTAGCGGTAGAAACAAATCGAGTCCAAAAGACAAGCTGTGTATATAATATAATATAGTAGAAAAATACAAGTATGCTCTCTTAACGTATCTCCTTTGACCAGATTGATTAATTCAAACTAGTCTACTTGGTTCGAGTTTTGAGCCTAAGCATCGATACCAAATGTAACAACCCGCCCTTCATATACTGAAAATTCAATGCCTTACATTATTGCACGAATTTTGAATACCATAAAAGACAGATTATCTGGGTAAAATTAGATCAAAATACTAAACTAAGACATCGATAAGATCTCACAACGGAATGACAACATATACCATACTAAATATAGATGAACAAAATAGAATAACGATATGTAAGAGACCGCACTAGCGGAAGCAACTAACAAATAAATATTAGTACATAATAGTCAAAATACATCAACTCCAAAGACACACGAAGTTCTGAATAAATATCCAATACAACAGTCTCATATATAAATAACAGGTCTGTCATGTACAAATGACATAACAAGTATATATATCTCCAAAAGTCGATGCCATGCCTCCAAAATACTCTACACGCGCACTCTGCTAGCATATCCCCAAGAGTATCCGACTACCGAACTACTTGATCGAGTATTCGAGAGTTGTCATGACATAAGAAGACAAAGACAAAACGTGGGTCAGATATAAAGTCTGGTGTATGGGGAACTATCTCAAAATATTGTATATTAAAACTATATACAAACAGATAGGAATAACAAAATCTCAGCTGGCCCTCTCCATAAATGTTGCTCAGGGATAATCCGGACTGCTTATAAACAAGTATAGTAAACCCATCTCAAAAGTAGGGGATCATACCATAACATGCTCTTCTCTTCTAACAATAAGTTCGCACAATATCTTCCATTACACTACATTAGTCCAAAACTACTAATGATATAGTACAAATATACCATGGTCAAATCGTGATCCCAAAACAACGATCACTACAGCTAAGATCGATAAGATATCCCAACGTGTATGGTCACTACTGCTAAGACCAAACATTCGTACAACTACAAACATAGGATCCAAAAACATCCAAGCGATCACAACAAGATGAAGATATTGATGGTCTCAAAAGACTGTGTCGAATGTGTCATGGCCATCAACAAGCACTCTAGGTACACTACAAGAAAGTCGATACCTGGGTAGGTCACATAAGTCCATACCCTTGGTGTGTAATAACAAGTCAACACCAAACAAATCATATATTACTCTTAGGTCAAAATCTTAGAGTATGGACTCACTTATTGGTATGTCACAACAAGTCAACACCAAACAAATCATATATTACTCTAAGATCGAAATCTTAGAGTACAGTCTTACTCTGTATATAACGTATGGAATCGTCACACACGACTCCAATCTCCATGGCCTAAAAACCCACAGGATAACTCTAACAAAACCCCATACTAACTCGAATCACATTCCAAATAGAACGCATGACCTCAATGACATAATACACCTCCGGTATACCCTCCCGGTCTACCTCAAAATCTATGGTTTTGGAATACTTGTCGAAGTGGGTCCTACATGGGCCCCAAAATCAAAATACTTCAAAACCTACCAAAATTTTTTATGTTGTAGCCCTAGAACAATGGTGAATAATGATCCTCTGAGTAAATAAAAGGAAACAGGGGACTGTTCATGAAATCAAATAGTACAAGAAGGTAGCAAACAATTCTAGCGATGGCTATGCAGGAGATGGCTCCATGCAAATTTTAACAGCACAAAACCAAATGCAAGTGTACATGAAAGAAAGCAAACATATATATACATTACACGATGACATTTAGATATTTTTTTTACAGCATGAAGACCATAGTGTGTGTGTGTGTGTGTATTACACACAAAAGTATGCAAGGCTTAGAAAAGATTGTACATGCGAGCATGCACACATGAAGTGTATTTACTGTAGCACATGATGGCTGCTACAGAAGCAAACACAAAAGCCAAATTTATATAGACACCTACATATCTGACTTCGTACAAGAAAGTTATCGCATTTTTTAAAATAAGAAAACATTACTTCCGTCGACTGATCAAGGGGATTCAATTGATTGAACAAGGGCAGAGATGAATTTTTTTCTTCTCAACAAGTTGACCGAATGGACCCTTTCAGTCGACTGAAGTGACATGTTCTAGGAAATAAGCCTGAGCAGGGGCGAACCCAACCAAACAATTGCCAATTCGTATGCCATTTCCACCGACGCTTCGCCCGATGAGTCTCCTTGCTACTAGAGCCTGCCTTCGTCTCATCGGACATCTACCGGAGTTCATTTGTTGAAGTTTTGGAAGTGGCTTCTTAAATATACGAAAATCTATTTTGATACCAAAATCCACTCTTTGCACGAGTAGAGTTCAACAGGAAATTATAGCGACCTAGATTCCTCTAACATGCCAAAACGATATACCTGGCCTGCTCGCCTTGTGCGTAGCCTATACATGTGTCGATACACTCATTCGTGCATGCTTATGCACACACGCTCACGCAACACATGACTATAATACAAATCACATTATGGACTTCTCTGGGACGATTGCTTGGCCCGATATACTTTCACGCAACTAAGCACACGCGGTAGTCGCTATGGCTATGTGAAATGCCCGCAACGGACTTGTAATCAATTATATTTTAAAATAATCAAAAAATTACATATCTATATAAACAAACAATCACAAAACAATTCTAACTACAATATTATCTTTGTTTTAATTATCCCTTAGCTCCAAATGAATGTATACTTATACCCGTGCGTGCACATATACGTACACGTATATTTGAATAAGTAATCCAATTATTGCTTAAATCAAAATTTTACTTTTATTTACTAAATCTTTCTAATAAAAGTAAAACGTCTCCTTGCATCATTTTACAAAATCTCATACTATTTTACCAAATATCAGACTTGCTTATAAATGACTTATAAAATACAATACTAGCTTGTAAATCGATTTAGCCCTTTAAAATACTTATTTTGCCTCATTGAAAATCAAGTATTCATAATTTTACTATTTTATAAAATCTCATGTCTATTTTATAAAATATATTCTTCTTTATAAAATCATGAAACCATTTTATAAATACTAATTAAGCTTCATTAGTCTCTAATTACTTTAATAATAAGTGTAGAGTTCAAAAACCACTTATGTTAGCTTACTAACATTTTTCAAATCAATTCAAATGGATTAATTAATATTTTCTAATAAGGTGCACATCATTACACTACATAATTAATCCCACATCAAACAATAACACCACAACAAATCACCCAATTAGCCCAAATCAACTCTAGGGCTTACTAACTATTTTCAAAACATAGTATTAGGTCTTAAACCATTAATTAGCTAAGGGAAACATGTTTATAACATGAATACAAGTCTAACCCTATCATAGAAATCTCCAAATTATAAATGAACGAATTAATAAAGTAGAATACAAAAATTTAATAGGAGAATCATCCCACCCATCTTAATTAAACCCAAGCCAAGTCTAATCATCAAAAACCAATATCTTACTTAATTCAAATTTTGAAATCAACATCTATATCTCGATTCAAGCTAATTCCTCCATGGTTTTTGTAGAGGATGAGTAAAGAGGAATTATGATGATTTTTATTTGATTTTAGATAATTTATTTGGTGGGTTTAGGGCTTGGTGATTAGAAGGTGATTAAGGGGTGATTAGTGGGTTTGGGGCCTACTCCAATTTTTTACCGTCTCCAAACATAGTCAAGTTTATACACATTTTACTCGTGTTGAAAAAGCAAACGCAACCACGGGTGTATCGAGTCATAATTCATGCATTTGTAAAAACCCTAGTATAAGAGGCATTCCATCGCTTGACGATTAAATATTTAAATTAATTTCTTAAATATTTGATCGTTAAAATTACAGTGTGTTACAACCATTCCCCGCTGGAACCAAAACTAGCAGTCCATGCCGGTTTTATTTATTCTTCTCTCCTTAACCAGAGGGAATACCTATATCGGACAGATAGCCGAGATCGAAAGCATGATGGATTCAAAATCCGATAGAGTAACTAAAGTTGAAGCATCGACTATAACTGCAAAAGACAAGTGTTCGATATCGCGGTGGAAATCTCAGACCTCATTTTGAGCGATCTGCACTACTTATATAATAAGTTTTGTAATTGTTATGAAAAATACAATTGCAATGAATTGGTCGTAGGGGTATTAAATGGCCCGAACCGGTATAAAAATACCTCTATGTTAATTATTTTGACATAAATAAAAACTCATGCTGGATGTATGGATATTAGACGGCCCGTACCAGCTATTAAAAGACTGGATAACGCAGATCAGCTTCTCAGCCAAACTAGACATAGGGATATTAGACTGTCCGAACCGGTTATCAAAACAGACCCGCATAGCATGCAACTCAGTTTTCTCTGCCAAACTAGTCATAGGGATATTGGACGGCTCGAACTAGTATAAACCCTCTATGATTAGTACTGCTAACATAGCACACTGGATGTACAGATACTAAACAGCCAGAACAAATACGAAAAAACTAGGTGCATGCTAAGGTTGTAAATATGTGACCTGAATTTACAGTCAAATACCAATCTGCCTCTAACCAGTGGGGCAAACCGTGCCAAGTGCATAAACGTGAATCTATCTCTGAAAAAAGGGGCAGGTCACGCCACCACATGCAATATAATACACATATCATAAGCTTAATTCAACATTCATGAACTGCACAAAAAATTAATTCAAAAATTTCAAGGAAAAGCAATGCATGGAATGTACCGCAGCTTACAAATCAGGTGCAATTCTAGAAACTAAAGCATGCCAGGTAAACATCAAAAACTAAAAACTTACTCAAGTTCCCTTAGTACTATTTTTACGTACCAAAAACTTTCATGTGATTCAATGCATCTGCGCATACTTCACAAGTAAATATATATAAAAACAATCACAACAAGTTACATTAAAATTTGGAAAGTTATGCCTCATAACAAAAAAACAATGCTAAGAATCCGACTCAGAAGAAGAGCTAGATGTGATCGTTCTGCAATAGGATGATCCATGGGAATACAATGTCGGACGTGGAGGAGAATTGCCCAACAATTGGAAAATAGGAGGCAGATCATTCTGTTCAGTAGTGAAAGTTGATGAATGAACAGGAGTAGTACGGCCACAGGCGGTACTTTCGTAAACCGTATGTGGCTCATAATTGGCGCCTGCCCAAGTATCTTCATAATCTTGCCGGTTATATTCGTAGTTGGCACAATTGTATAAGAAAGATAGGTCAAGTCCGGGTAAAAAACATTTGAAAACATCAATTGCATGCCTTCTACCAATTCTTGCAGTTACCTTCTTTACTTTCTCAGTATGAAGTTGCTCTAATAAGGAAGCCCTATCCAACCCACCTCAGGAAATAACAATGGAGTCCTGGTGTGCTTCACATTCTAAGTTAAAAATCTTGTTCTTAAGAGAATTTACATGCTCCATGACCACCATTCTAATTCTTTCAATCTCACCCATAAGATGCTCCCTTGTTTTCTCAATATTCCTAGATAAGGGACCAAAGAGCTCCTACGCAGTAAAAATAAAGGGCTAAAAGCGAGTGCCCAACCTATCCAATTCTTTCTTATAATGATCCTCCAACTCATTAAACTTGGCTTCATAATAACTTTTCAATTCATCCTTCCACTTTGAAACTTCATCCGGCTTGGCCCCGGAGGGGGGTGCGGGGGCAGCACCTAGTTTAGAGGAAGAACCACTGGCCAAGGTTGTAGAAGGAGTGTCTTCTACACTAATTCGCCTTGCAATCTGCCGATCCAGTTCCTCAACTTTATCTTTAAATCCTTAATTTCATTTGTATATACAACCTTGTATATACTTCCATCATTCTTTAATATACCTTCTAGTTCTACAACTCTGGCTAGGGCAGAATTCAGCTTCTCCATAAGAATGGCAATCTCTGAATCCTAATCGAAAGAAAAGGGCTGAAAATCAAATGAGCCTGCATGAAATGAAATTAAAGGATACTACAAATAAATAAGTAAGTACAAAAAAACTTGAAAACTTCACAAAGAAGTATTAATTCGCATAGCATGCATATAACCTCGAACATGATGTAAGTTACAAAAACATCTTCTAAACAATACTATCCTAAATCACCTAAACCATAGAAGCTAAAGGCGGGGCAAAACTAACGGAGTCGGTCCTTCAAGGGTCATAACAAGCTCTAACCCAATGGTCGATGGGCCCTTCTCTAGTTACTTCGAAACCTGCAATATTATGTAAGAAACTCTGATCAAGAGAAAGGTAGAAAAATTCGAGAACGCCCATCGCACGCTGTAGAAGAATCTGCCCCTCTTACTTTTGATTTTCTCCCGCTTAAGTTTCTCCGTGTAGGAGCAATTTTGTCTTTAGCATCACACAGGAAATCCTTGAGAGTGTGAGTCCACAATACAGCCTTATCCCTTGTTTTCTCTAAGGTATCGACAAGCTAAGCCATAGTCTTCTTGGTTCGTCTCGAGAAAGCATCGATAACCTAAAGGCATCGGTTCTCTATCCCTTAGTCCACAAATAGGAAGGCCCCATGGACTCTACTACCCTCGTCTGATCAGTTGGAGCAGAAGACCTAGAACCTATAGGAAGAGCAAGAACCGTATCAGAGCGAGCTGTCGCAAACACCCTCTTCATTTCAGCAGCCTCTTTCTCTCCAATTAGGCGAGCGATTTCCATAGACATAACCCCAATGGTTTTGTTCTGCTATTCAATCTCATTCTGAAGAACAATCCCATAAAGATTCTCCCCATATTTCATTAACTGTTGCATCTCACTTAACTTTAATTCAGCAGTGTTAAGCCCAGTAAACAACTTAGTGTTATGTTCAAACCGATGAGTAAGTGCACCTTCGGCTTCTTTGAGCTCCTTACAGACATGGTCTAACTCCCTTTCAAGCCTGACATTCTCAACTTTGAGGTAGCTAACCTCTGCCCCAATGCCAATATAAGTATCCTTCACCTCAAGCCCAAATTCAAACATTCTCAACTCATTCAACCCAGGAATGATGGACGCCAAAAGAAGGTTAGGTGTGAAGACTTCGTAAGGATTAGGCATGGTTTCGTAGGAGCCAGCCTAATTAATGACAAAAGAAAAATATGTTGTCTCAAAGACAATCAAAATACACCAAATATAGGTGCAATATAAACTTCTATTATTAACTACATTAAAATCAACAGAATCATACACAAAAGGGTAACAAAAGTAAAACAGAATTCAACCCTTTTGCAAATTTCTAATTCTAAGCATAAACCATTCCTAGTGAGGTTTATCGGGTGAAAAGTAACTATTTTCTAGGGTATATTACCATTGACGTGGTACGAAGTCATTGAGCGCCTCTTTAACTACTTGATCAATCCTCGAAAGCAACTCTAGGTTTCGTCCCAAAGTTTGGTATAAGACTCGTCTAACTCTCTCTCGCGCTTATTGATGGCCATGGTACTAAGACTAAGACGATCTAAAGTTTGGGTTTTAAGCCTGTCCTCGCTTTCCTTCAAAAGACTAAAACAAAAAAAAGACCCAATCATTTGTTAAGCAGTAACAAAGTAAAATAGCTACAACAAACCATTCATAACAAATTCAAGAAGCAAGTCCCATATAGTCACACGTCTAAGTGTTGATACAAAAGGTTTTAAGTATTTACATTGGGATTTGAAATGGCCTTGGTCTCCATTGTCACGTCGGCACCTTTAGGCCCATCGTCTTCTTTGGTCTTTCCCTCCTCATCCTCATTTCCTTGTAAAGGGGTGGAAGGGGTGGCATCCTCCACAACAGCCTCTTTCGCCCATTGAGCCTGGCAGTAAGTGTAAACCTTATCAATCAAAGACTGGTTCCCTAAAAATTCGAGATTGATCTCCTTCTTAAATTCACTTTGAGCTAAATCGTATAAATTATAGTTTATAATGGAAGAGTTTTCATTAAGCTCTTCCCACATTGTTTTTAATTCTTCCCACATCGTTTTCACTTCTTCGGAGCCATTTTCAACTCCTTTCGCATCGATGCCAGCTCTTTCTCCTTTTCCCTCAGCTCGTGATCCTGCAAGGCTAGGGCATCTGTAGCAGTTTGGGAATCTTTTTTAACCTTTTCCCAAAATGCTTTAAAATCTTCCTCAATCTTAGCCTTCTCAGAAGCGATGTTGGTCTTCTCAGAAATAGTAGAAGCGAGATCCTCTTCAAGTCTAACCATCCGATAAAGTGTGGCGGCTTACTCACGCTCCCTTTCTCACACTTCTACCATTAGGGTAACATGTTATAAAAATAATGAATATACGATTAATAAAAAGAGAGAAAAGAGAAGGGGAAAGAGAATATTGCTTACATAAGACCAGGACTTCTCTAGTTTGTTCATTAATTCAGGTGAAGAGGGCTTAGGAAGTGGAAGGGGAAGGGGAAGGGATAGGAGAGAGAATGGAGAGGACGAGGCAATATGTGACAATGCATGCATCATAGTCTTTCCCACTTTCTCTACTAAATTAGATATATCCTTAGCAAGCATTGGGGGCAGGACTACTCTGGAAAGGTGGAACAGGCAGCGCCATTGAATTAAAAGGGGAAGGAACCTCTATAGGAGGAGGAGAAGAGGAAATAGCCACCTTTTGGAACCCCGATCAGAATCATGGACCGAATCATAGTCTTTTCTTAGTAACCTTTTGCGGTGCTTTCCTCGACTGGCGAATTGTAGCTATAACAAAAGCATTCATCTCACCTACATATAAAGAGAATAACATGTAAAAATCAGGAGAAGTTTTCTATGAAAAATAAAACCATAAGAATAATAAACATAAAGCATATTATACCCATAGACTCAGCTGAAGTCGGGGAAGGCTTAAAATTTTCTAGAGCAAATACGTGATGTGGGTGCAAAAAAATGTATTTCTTCAAATTTTCATTATTAAGAAACCTGTTTATTTTCCTCTCCTTTTTGTCCAATCCCAAAATGCGATCCCTACGCGATTCATACAACTTGACGTCTTCCTCGGAAAACATGAATTTAGTAGGATATTAGTGAAAGGAAGAAGGAAAATTAACTGAGTTGGAAACAAATAAATACAACTCAGCCCATTTCTAGGTCTTCCGAGGAACATCCGGAAGAACCAATGTTTTTGCATGGGCATAGAAAAGTCAGCCTTTGAAGAATTTTTATTAATATCAAACAGAAACTGAAGCTTCTCGCAAGTGAGGTTGAAACCATTTTCAGCATAGAGGATGAAAGGGGCAATCACAATAGTATAAGAAAAATGTGAGAGTTGGACAGGCACAATATCAATGGCGGACAACCATTGACGAAGAATCAAATATGGAAGAAGATAGAGACCACAACGTATGTGTTCGAGAGTAATGGGAGCAAACCCAATGGAGGGAGTATTGATACGTTCATGGGGTTCAGGAACCCTAGCTTCAGAACCCAAAAACCCAAATTGGTTCAAGCTACCAGTGACTTCTTCCAACCGAGTAATTCTAGAGGGCGGTAGTAAAGGGGAAGATCAAAAGGAAACCATTTTGGAATTTCAAGATTTGTTAGATGAAAGAATGCTAAACTAAAAGGATCAAATAGAAATTAAAACAAAAAACAAGTTTCTTACTTCAATCCAAAAAAACCCGAATCCAGTGACGAAATCGATCTAGCAAGTAGCGGATTTTTTCGTTTCTTTCTTCTTTTCCTATCTCGAGCAAAAGCGTAAAAATGAAAAAAGAGAAAATGAAGGAAATATATATGTACCTTAGTTTGAATAATAGCCATGTGATCGAATTGATGAAGGAGTTTGTGAGACGTCGATCGATTAAGCTGCCAAAATAATGCAAAGTTTATACATATTTGCCTAGAAAAATGAAAGGTTCGATTTAACAATAATTCAGATAGTGGCCCAATAAGGAAATGACACATTGACAAAAGCATTAACTGCAAAAGTAAGAGATTAGACTTTTTCCACTAACAAAAAGAAATTAGGGATTAGAAAGAAGCGATGGGATGTGCAAGCTAAATGTAAATGATGATCTGCAATCAGCATATACTTAGAGGGCAAGTGTTACACCCGTGCTTCTCATGCTATGTTAAAGGGGATTTAAATAAGGCACAGAACCGAGAGAGCTGCCCTTACTATAAAAGTTAAGATGAAAAAAGAAGAGGTTGAAGTGATCCAACCGATACTGCATAAAAAATTCGACCTATGGTCGCGCCACCTGATCGAACTGAAATAACTGCAGCCAAAAAAGTAGGAAGTTGCAACAGAACAAAATACTAAGCCCAAAAGGAAGGCCACAAAGATATAAGATCTGCACCCATCCCTCAGTTTCAACATTACATTATTTTGCTAAAACCAAAATCTAACATAATCACAAGAAGCGGGCAATGATGCACTGCGCTCATGAGCCGCAATAACAAAATAGATGAATTATGCAATTGATATCCCTAGAAATTATCCTTTGTTAACATCTTCAAGGGCAGATCTACAACACATATATAGAGGGCTACTTAAGAAGTACCGCACGGAGTCAGAAGCATCCCATAGAGCTATAAACAGGGCCACTCAAGCTTCGCTCCAACGCAGATCCACACTTACAGGTAAATAGAAAAGGTGTAAATACACCTTATCAACAACTCATGCAACAAGAGCGACTCGATCATAGTCAGCTCTGATTGCAGTCAGCTCGGATCACATTTGTACATATATTAAACTAATTCTCAGGTTAATAAAACCACATACCTTGAAGCCAAAAGCAGCTCAGGACGGTCAGATTTAAGTATCAGGCAAGCACATCAGCTTCATGCAAATATCGCACATCAACTAGTATAGCCTCACCCCAAATATACCGACAGTGCCCTAAAATCAATAAGTGACTCTTAATGCCCTCTTAAGGTAGTATGTAAACCCTTCACTAGATCAAATTGGAAATGCATGACCAGCTAAGGTCTCCCGTTCCAATTCCAGATAATCCCGCCTCAATTTTAGGAGTTCCCACCTCCAATTCAAACTTCCCACCAAAGACCACAATTCAACCGCCCAAATCAAGGCTTCCCGCCAAAGTCATGTCAGAAATTTGGATGCATCCAACCAACAATGCGGATAGGAGACACGTGGCATGATCCAAAGGTGGAAACATAGTGGCGGATAAAGGATGGTGGTTATCCATGTGCATCCTCAACACAATAACTAGGCAATGATTGGGAATATGGAAGGACTTTTCTTTTCCTTTCTTTTTGAAGAAGAAAATTTGCATCTTCCTATTTTTCATCGAACACTTGTACTAACAGAAAAGATAAAAGAAAAGAACTTGACCTATGGACGTAGGATTCCTTAACATCTGAATCACGTAAAAAAATTTGTGCCATTTTATTTTCGTGCATCATTACATGTTTATATTTTCATTGGATTATAGCTTAATATAAAAACATGAATTGGATTTGACATTCTAATAAACCGTTGGAGTGCAACTACATAATTATGAAAGCATCCAGGGACATAGTTACTACAAGGTAAGTTTATTTATTGATTCAAATTTGTGAATAAACATTAACAATTACTTTCCAGATCAATTGAGGTGTTGTGCGATGAAAAATATCACCAAAATCATCACTTCGACATTTCATGTTTGACCCTAGTTACATTAAGAAATAGAAAACTCTCAAGCGAATCATTCCATAGTTATCCAATAACTATCAGTACGTAACCCCTTGGTTCCCCCAGCAGCCATAAGTAATACACTATCGAACTTTTGGAGAGCGTTACATACTCTAGTCTCAATGGATGCATCGATATCCTATCTCAAAACATCTTGATTAGGAATATTTAAAATAATATGTCATGTTAATGTGATGAGTTTCTCATAATTACAACACAATGTAATTACTGTCATATAACATACCTTTTAAGGATTTTCTATTTAATACACTTTAAATTAGTTACTTATTTAATTATATCATAGTACAATAAGTATATAATAGAAAGAAAACACCTTTTTTGAACAAGATTAGTTCGAGTTAGATGTATGTAACAAATTACATAATTTCCCTTAGAGAATATCCCTAACTCTATCAATCTCTCACTTTCACTTGAGATCAATTATGGAATTTTACTCTAACTACTTCAGTCTATTTCCTCAAAAAATAATTGGCTCATTCCCTTAGTGAACGGGTATGCTGTTTTGTATTAATTATCTACTCCATCATTCAACTTTCTCCAACAGTGATAAACTGCGTTTATCATATGGAACATTTTAGAGTATGTTTCTCTACACTAAGGATTTCTAGGTTCTTTCATATCTATATCACGACATTGTTATCATATAACGGTGATATGGAATTCTGAACATTTAGAATCACTCCTAGCTCAGTTATAAGTTTGTGCATTTATTTATACTTACAATATCACAGTGTTATTCAAGGCGATGTACTTAGCCTTTGGTTAATTCAGCAACTGCTTATTGTTTGAAATCCAACTTAAAATTCTTAACTTATGGTTGATCATGAACATAGGATTGACACACTATACTTGATATCGCTTATGAAGTTCGAGTCGTGCACTCCTTCATAAGGAATTAATTATTTCTATAAACAATTCTCTAGTATTTCGTAAATACTCAAGAACACTCTAGACCATCATATAGTAATCTTAGTTTTGATTTAATGATTGTTTATGTATCAAATACATAAGAAAAATGTGATATTGTAGACAATATAACATGTATTATAATTCCAATTTCCAATGATAAAGAAGCCATCTTATATGCTTCATCTAAAGAAATTTAATATAGGATCTGTGTTATCATTTTGGGAGATTCCAACATCCTTTTATACTTATAAAAGATATGCTTTAAAATTCTATTCCAAGAATTAAACATCCAAACTGAAATGATTTTAACACAAATACATCGTTAATAATCATAAGTTCGTTGTTTATTTAAGGTTTTAGAACTATTTTAGCACATATTGAAATTTTTTCTTATAGACACATGCTTCCTCTGCATTTTGACTGAAAATCAGATTATTTGATTTCCCTATCAAATGCTTGTTTAAGCTTGATGTTTATCAAATAATATTTCGTATTATTTCTTTGATCATATTTAATAACCCACAAACTCATAATCGCTCCAACTAACTTTGAGACACTTTGCTTATTAAGCATAAACATCATGTTCTAAATCATCATTTGGAATTTCTATTTCAACATGCGTATACTAAAACTCAAAATCAGATCGAGCAATAATTTTGTACCTAGGACATGTAAGGGTTGTTTCATCAACTCATGTCTTGTACGATTTTGTAGACTTTTTTCAGATGAAATTAAATTTAACATATGTAACTCTTAAGTACACATCCTTATAGAAAGAAGTTAACTCAACTTTATCATCTCAATTTTACTTTATCCAACATAGTATGATTACTCCTTATCAACGCATCATTATGTATCATAGAAAGGAGTGACTTTTGAGATTGAACCTTATTCATTTTTAGGTACATTTGGAGTTCCTTTGTAATACACTTACATATTCGATCAAATCGAATCATTTTATTTTTCTTTGCAAGTAATGTTATTTACTTCCATTTTATATTCTATTAACTTATTATAGACATATTATATGTGTACAATATACATATTCATGTATGGGATAATTTATTAGTAAAATTAACGAAGAATGTGAAACATTTTTGTATTATTAGACCTACTATTGCATACATTTGTATGTGTCAATCCTAAGAGTTAACCAACTCTTATGTCGCTCCAACTAAATGGATGCTTTATCCTTAATTCCAAAATAATTGCAAATTTTTAGAACAAGTTTATCTAAATTCGAAATAAAAAATATTGATCATTCCATTTCTAAGTCTTACAAGGAAAAGACGTGAGAATTGACTTCTTTGCTTAGGCGTAATAAAACCCAAATCATCTCTAGAAGGACTATTATGAATATCAAATAAGAATTAAAGTTCCTCGCATGAAGGAGGAGAACACTTCTTCGCATAAAGAATGAAAGTGGCGATCAAAATGGAATATGAAATGGGAGCAAGTTGAATGGGAGCAATATCAACGGTAGACATCCACTCACGAAGAATTTGATTGGGAGTAAGATAAAGCTCACATCGAATATGCTCGGAAGTAATAGAAATAAAGCCATTTGGAGGCGTATGGATACGATCATGAGATTCATGCACCTTAGCTTCGTAACCCTCCAACCCAAAATGATCCAAAATACCCTTTAGTTTCCCTAATTCGGTTATTAGAGATTTCAAGGATAATGGAGAGGTGCTCTCATCGATAGAAGCATATTTCATAATGAAAATACTAGATTGATTACTGGCTAACACTAAGATTAGAGGAAGAAACAACAAGAAAAAGAATACCCTTACTTTTGCTCAAAAGAGAAACCGTTTATTGGAAAACTTAAGATTTGAATCCTAGGTTTTCGAGAGCAGTAATGAAATAAAGAATAAGGAGAAGAATATATACTCAACTCAATTTGAATCTCAACCACGAAATTGGAATGGTGAAAGAACCCTAAAATGTCAATTGATTAATGACATGGGAGATTAACATAAGAACCCATACAAATTTCCCTAGGAAATGAAAAGACTAAAGAAAGGGCTTTTTTAGAAAATTGACCAATAGAAAATTGACACGTGTATTCGGGCATTAAAAGTAAAATGTTGATAGTAATTTTTTGATTTGAAAAGGAGAGAGAAATGAAGGAAGTAATGGGTTATAGGAAAATATTAAAACAAGGACAAGTCTGCACCGATCCTTAATTGGTGCAGACTTACTAGCAAGTGTTACACCTATATTTTCCAAATACTTATAAAGGTGAATTGATGAAAGCATAGGGCCTAAAAGAACCGCTCCCACGATTAAAGTTGGACTATGATGAGGAAACAACGGAAAAAAATGAAAATCCAGATAGTACTATGTCGTTCCATTGAGCGGACCTTAGATGCCGTAAAATTGGTATCTTGTGTCGACCATAAGGTATAGGGACTGCTCTGCAATCCTAATATTTACTTCAATAGGCAATAATACGGCCCAACCTTTAAGAACCAAATATAAAAGTTGTGCAACAGTCCTAAAAGTAAGCCTAAATAAGTTGGAACTGTGACACAATCTTTAAATAACAACTGGACGTAGAGATTGTGCTACGGTCCCAAAAGCAATATTAGAGATATAGAACTATAACACAATACTTAAAGCAATTATATGAAGTAGGTATGTGCCATAATCTTAAACTAATGTTTAAGTGGCAAGGCTACACCACAATCTTATATTTACATTGAAGAAATAAAGATGTGCTGCCATCTTGATTTGATGTTGAAATGACAGAACATCGCCGCAATTCTAAAAAATACTACCTATAAATACAAGGACCCAAAGGATGAGGCAATAGTGTAAAACAGCTCCATAATCGTAAGCTAAGTTGCATTCATCAAAGGCAAGCCAAGAAGCCATGACATCATTCTCAAATTTCTTAGAGTCAACTTAAATACGAAGGCAGTGGTGCAGTCCTCTGTTGATAAGAACAACTTGAAACAGGTTCAGGCGATATGACCATCCTTCAAAATGGCAGCGTAGTCTTATTTACCGAGCCACGTGGCTTGGCCTTGATTACCCCTGACACTGCACTTTGTTGTTAGTTTAGATGGAACAGTGCAGTACAGCTTAAGGAGGGTCGACGCACTTCAGATGATGTATAATATTGTCATCATGTGTAAGTATGGGGGCATAGTTCTCAATGGCCCATTCATGATAGCGAAATTCTGGAGTGCTTATAACTACGAACTTTTTATAAAATGTTGGCAATTTCTTATTAGGGCTTCGTCTATACATATGTGTGTAGTTTATTGATTTGTTGCTTTATGAAGTCATCGGGTTATGGACTATTAAAAATTGGGTTGTCCCATTTCAATTTCAAGCTTCTCACCTAAGTTCAAAATTCATCAACTCAAATCGCAGTTTCCCAACGAAGACCATGTTAGCAATCCGTGTATAGTAAAACAGCAAGATAGATGATCGACACATGGCATAATCCAAAGGCAGGAATTAAAAGAGCAGAAGGTGGACGTTAGAGATCATTGTGAATCTCTGTGTACTATAAATGAATACGGAACTATAGCAGAAAAGAGGGGAGTTTTTAGACTTTACTTTTTTGGAGCATTAATATCAAAATTATACTCTCTACCATTTTTTGTTTGTACCAAGAATAATTGAAGAAGATAGGGACATTCTCCTTATCATTTATTGCTTTCTGTACTTTATTTTACTTTTCTATCTTGAATATTTAAATCGGAATGTATTATTCTAACGAATTAGATAGAAACTTTACATAAAATTTTGAATATTTCTCCTCATAATTGTGTAAGCATTACAACAACATATTTACACATTTTAAAGGCAATTTTAATATTACTTAATTTTGCTGATTCTTAACCACGAAAGCATTCAGCATCGTGGTTACTTCAATAAAAATACTTGGGTGTTTTTGGATGAAAAATCTCATTAACATCTAATGCATCATTTTTGTTATGAAAACAAATAACAATATTATAGTTTTATGCTATAATGAATCTTCATAATATTTATATTGTAATAATATGTCTATTTTCAGTCAATAATAAAAGCAGTTATTATTTCATAAATAATATTTTGGTATATATATGATTTTTTTCCCTTAACTTGATGCTCCCACAAAGAAGTGTTTTCCTACTATTTTCACTATTACTATAATAGAGTATGAACCACAAAGCTCCATTCAACCACTTATTATGAGATTTTCTTTCATTCATTGCAACTAGTTTACAGTCATGAGTTTCGAATCAGTTATCTTGAACTCGAAGAAATAACTTTTATAAAAAGCAATTTCCCAATGAAAATACATTTGGAATAGAAATCAAATTTTCCATTCCATAATAAGTATCTTATTGAATTTTAAATTATTTTTGTTTCTAATGACCTTTATGTAGCAGAAGTGACAATTCACTTGCTTCATCCCAATTGTGCTTATTTTACATGTATTCTCAAGCATTCGCCTTTCTTTCAAATGGTCGAACAATTTAAAAGAAAACTTTACTGCAAGACTACATCAAAATCTTTACGAAGCACATTTGGATACTCTTAACCTTTTAAGAACATCAAATTAGTTACACTTAA
This sequence comes from Allium fistulosum, assembly GCA_030737815.1. Taxonomy (NCBI): domain Eukaryota; kingdom Viridiplantae; phylum Streptophyta; class Magnoliopsida; order Asparagales; family Amaryllidaceae; genus Allium; species Allium fistulosum. Next base: position 1,289,358,588 of record CM060904.1, read on the forward strand.
TAAGCCAGTCAAAACTAAAAATTCAATGATCGAACTCCTAGATTGGTCTTTAGTGCTAGGTCTTTTTCTGTTATAAAATTATTAATGCATTCGGTTGTACTATACACATGATTTTACATTGTTGTTTATTTGCTCATTTTGAGTGAACCAATTTCGTCGACATTTCGTACCTTTCAAACGTGACTGTTTATTATACAACTTTTATATGTGATCAAATATGGATCAAACATCCATATTCTTATATTCCTTCAGAGTTCAAAACTAATAGAATACAATATATAGTCTTAAGCAAATAAATACTTACATGACCAAGTCATGGATGTTTTTAGTAGTTGTATAACATTGGCACTCGCATGGGTCTTGACATGCCAAAAGAATTATTGGTAAGTATATGTTATATTTATTTTTCAATCTTAATTCAGTTCATTAATTTATATTAGTTGATAAATGATTTTATCAATTCTAATTAGTTGCATAAATATATTAATATAGTTTATGTTAGCTTTATACTGCAAATCTTACGATATTAGAAAGGTCAAATGTTACCATTTTGTTTTCCTAATAAGGCTCCCACTAGACTTTTATGTCTCTCAAAATCCAAAGAAAAAACATAGAAATCTTTTAGTTTCTCTAATGAGCATTAAGAATTGCTTGACTTGGGATTCTAACCATAGGGAAAGCTCAACAAATCATAGGCCTACAAGCGATGGATAATACCTTATCGATTTTGTCATATACAACTCCTAACCCATGGTTTTTGACCAAATCTCGTCTTGACCTTGTGAACATCTCAACAAATTAGAAAAGAATATTCACTCATAACCAACATTTCGCAACGACCGAAGTATAATGCATGTACCTTGAGGAAAGCTCAACAATACGGGTATGTATCTTACCGCGTCTAGTCAATGTATTAATAATATTACACATAGCATCATTGGCTTGAGGAAAGCTCAATAACTAAATTATATGCAAGTAATATATTAATATATAAATGGTAGAGGATAACTTATATATTAATGATTTGTAATCTTTAAAATAAAAATATTGAGTAATATTGATTTAGGGAATACTATATTTCTTATGAAACACCCTACTGGTTCAAGTGTTAGACACATATGAAATTATGGTATACGTACTATACGTATGTACATATTTCTTAAATCTCATTTCGGTTTCTTTCTAGATCCACTTAATTTTATCCATATATAATTATATAAGTATCAACTTATTTATGACTTTTATAATTTAATCTACTTATATAGTATATACATGTATCTTATTAATAAAATATTATTTAATTAATTATAGTTTTTATTAATTAAACCATATTTAATTAATTTAATTTATATAAAACTTCAAAAAAATTATATGATTCATCTTAAACTACCATTGTTATGTTATTCATCTTAAACTATTCAAGGTAAGTAATTAATTATAACATTTATAGTTTGTTTATGTGTACATACCAATATATGTTTATTTTTTAATTAACTAACTTTAATTAATTTTATTCAATTAAATAATTTAATTAAATATTATATTATTTGAGATTTTAATCATATATATATATGTTTTAATCAATTAACTTTTAGTTAATTATTTTATTTATTTGATTAATCATATTAACTAAATTTCAAATTTTCAATACTAATTATTTAATTCCTCAAAATAAATTTGAAAAAAAAATAATTAATTTTGTAACTTTTATAAATTTCCCTTTATATTTTAAATTTAACTTTTAAGTCCAAAATATCTTTTAAATTTTCAAATGGATTTTAAAATTAACCCAAGGCTCAAATTCAGGTCTTTATATTGGGGACAACCTTGGGGTTTACTTCATCCTTTGGGTTAGGTTAGTAGTTAGGTCGGGCAAGTACAGGTTACCCAATCCCAACTATAGACATTATCTTTCTAGACACCCTACTAAATGGGTATGCTTTGATCAGTTAGCCCTAACATTGCTAATTTAGACTATATAAACTATTTAGGTTTTGGTACCATTGAAGGAATCTGGCCGGTTGGAAGTGAGTTAAATAGGTGAACTTAAAAAAAATCCATTTCAAGTCTTTGTTGGGTCTACGAAGTATAAAATATTTTGAATAAAATAATATAAAATTTTATTTGTTAATTTTTTTATTACTATTAAGTTTTAGTTTATATGTGTATCAAGCACACTTGTTTGTGTAAAGTGTACATGCTACAGATAAGAAGTATACATGATTAATGTGACTGTATGTAGATGTTGGGATTTACATAGTAATAAACCCATTTTCCATTTACATATGGTTTTATTGTCTAATGTTTTGATTTAAAGTTATATATACAATAATAGATGTATAGATATATGGAATGTATACAATGAAATTAAATTTAACCATTTTATATGTTTTGAAATAAAAAATTAATAATATTGAATTTAGTTTCAATTAAGGAAGGGTTTGAGATTTAATTTACAGTTTTACGTAAAAGTTCATTATATTAATTTGAGTTAAAGTAACATACACATATATATTTCCATAAATAAATAATTGCAAGCACTGTTTTATTTAGCAAAGCAAATGGGGAAGAATTGGCCCCTACCAGATAGATTAAGAAGGAGAAAAATGCTATGGTAACATGCTACCATAACATACAAAAAGAATAAGAAACAATATATAAAAATACATGAACCAGCAAGGACAAAAAGAATGAATCCTAACTATAACACTAATTTGAGCAAACCCTAAATATCCATTACATAACCATGCAAGCTAATGAGACCTTGAATATATTGTGAATAATACTAACATCAGACCTAGATTCTTTCAAGAAAATCCTCTTGTTCCTTTCCTCCTATATTGTTGAAATGAAATTTTTAAGTATCTCAAAAGGAGCACAGTGTTACAATTTTTCCATCTAGTTGCTTTAATAATATTATACCATTCTATTTTAAAAATAGTAGATGGATTGTGTAGTTTAAGGTGGCAAAGAACATCACACCATATCTAATTTGTATAACAACATTCAAAAAATAAGTGCAAGTTATTCTCTAAAGCAAACTTGCATAAAACACAGCTAGATATTAGAAGGAGGCCTCTGAATATAAGATTATCAAAAGTATGGTTAGCATTATTTATTATTTTCCAAAGCATCAGATTTTCTCTAGGCTTAGATTTAGATGAACAGATTCTAGAATGCTATAGGAAAATTAGTGTGAAGACCCAAAATTTTTGAAAATAAAAATTACTTTAAAGAAAAAAAACAGGAAATGGAAAATAAATACCAAGAGTGAATGAAGTAAATAAGTGAGAGAATGATAGTTAGAGAAAATAAAAATGGGGAGAAAAATAGCTGAGTAAAGAGGAGCATTATATTCACATATTTTATGTGTATATATATGTATTATATAAATAACCAAAGAATAAAAATAGCTTGAAAATGAATATCAGAAGTAAGTGAAGTAATTATGCAAGGGGATAATTATTTTTTTATATACAGTGATGAGAGGAAAATGATTAAGTATAAAATGAATTCTAAAATTCACATGACTTGTATATATGTGAATATTGTATAGAAAGTATATGCATATGATCAGAGAAGTATGGGATGATAAAATAAAAATCCTCTTGATAATTAAAATGCATAAAAATCAGTCAAGAAATATTTATGAGTGTGAATGCATTTTTTGAAATAAATCGAGAGAGAAATAAATGATAAAATAGGTCAACTGAAAAATTAAACTTATAAAAAGAAACATGAAAAATAACTCAGGTATAATAAAAATACATTGTCAAGTTGAGTCATAGGAAAACAATGTGCAGGTAAAAATCATGCATTCAGAAAAGAGAAAAACAAACTGTTTAACCAGAAATAGAAATCAAAAGAAAATGGCATATTTAGCCACAACTGCACACACCTAATTCTCTGAGTAATGCAAGGTTAAAATGGGTTTTTCCTTTAGTAAAACCCTAGTAAAATGATTTAAATCAAAAGGGAAAGCAGAGGTTTTCTCTGAGGGAAAAACAGAAACACATTAAAAAAAAAAGAGGAAGAGCTCACACTGTTTTCAAGCTTAGGCATTCTCGGGGAATAGAAGAGAAAGGTGAGTGATAATCACTTATGAGATTTAAGGCATTAAGACCCAAGTAAGGGCAGCCAATTATTTTATATGAAAATCATATTCTGATTTCTGTTAATCTTTATTTCTCTGAATAAATATATGATGATAATGAATGGCATTTTGGTTGAATTTTTTGTTGCTGTTTTGATTTGTTTTTGGTATTGACTATTTTTGTTTTGAAATTTGTTTAATCAATCATACAACCTGATTACAGAACTGAGTTTATGACTCAGTTTTTATAAGAGAATAATTTATTTAATTTACTGAGATATAGGGTATTAAATAAAAATGGATTAGGCAGTATGAACAAAGAGGTTTATGCTCATGGTTTGTAACAACCCTGTATTTTGCAATTATTTTAAATTGAATTTCTAGATTTAAAAACTTTATTTTTTTTATTTTAAATTAGATAAAGTTTTATTTTAAATATTAATTATGATTTGTATCAGAATTATAATCCCAAACATGAATAAATAGAATATTTCCAGAAAAGTGAATTTTGGTCAAAATAGTCAAACTTTGACTTTTAATTTAAAATTTTAAAGTTTGAAATTATGACTTTTATCTTTTATTATGAAATTAGATTAAATTTTAAGAATACTGCTTTTTGTTTCGTTGAAATCTGATTTATAATGTGAAAGTTATGCCCTTTTAAATATTGTGTGTAATTTGCTGTATTTAACAAAATTGTTTATTTTAAATTATATAAATAATATTTTATTTGGTCATGTAATGTTCTAAACTATGTTATATGGGTAAAATAACTTGTTAGGTATATATTTTGGTTTTAAAAACATTTTTCAAAGTGTAATTGACATTTTCCAATGTCAGTTGTATTTTGTTTATAATTTCTAATTTCCAATTTAATTTAATTAAAGAAATTCTTTATTTATTCCTCTATTTCCTTAAGACCTTATTTTATTAAATCTCCACTTTATTTTGTTCATCATTTATTTTACTTATTTGACTTTTATTTGTTTTAAAGTGAAATAGAAATTTTATAAGGCTAGTGATATTTATTTGTAATTTTCATGTCCTATTTCCAATTTTTAAACATTTTCTTTAGTTCTTTTTCTATTCTCTATAAATCAAATTATTTATTTCACTTTGAAAATACTTTAGAAATTATTTTATTTCAAAATTTTGCTTTAGAATATTTTTAAAATGAAGTAGATATTTTTCCAAAGCCAATGATGATTTAATTGTAATTTTTGAACCCAGTTTTCAATATTTAAGCAATTTCTTTAATTCTTTTTCTATTTTCTTTAAATTTATTTATTATTTTTTTATTTTTTTCACTTTGTTTCGGTTTTTAAAAGTATTTGCTGAAATTATTTTGTTTTATTTGTTTTAAAAGAAATGGAAAATTGAAGAGACAAAAACTCTTCCTTTTCCTATGACTTTTCAATTTCTAGATTTTCAATTTCATAACTTTTCATTTTTCCTTGAAGCCATTCATTTCTTTGGCTATAGCCGTGAATCTCATTTCACTTTTCACGTGAAATATTCTCCTCATTCCAAAACTCACGGCTATCTTCTTCAAAAATAAAAAAATTACTAATGGCTTCTTCCATTTTATCTCATTTTCTCTTCTTCTTTCATTAATTTTTCCTTCCTCTTTTCAAGGCTTTGCTCGGCCCCACTCCACCACCTTCACCACCGACCACCACCCCACCATGCAGCAGCACCATCAGCCTCTCCTCTGACCAATTCAGGTCGTGCCATCCAAATGAAGCCATCACCACACCTTTGCACAAAAACTCCACCAAAACTATGCAAACATGCCTTGAAACACCCATACTAGCCACCACATGCTTCACCACCTTCATCTACCTCCACGGCCACCACCATAGCCGCCACCACCACATGGTTTTGACCACTTACCATCACCCCTTACCTCTGTCCAGATCTGGAGCAAGCATGGCCAAGCCCAAACAATGACTAGGCCGAGCCTAATGTGCACCAAAACCACTCCTTTTGGCCTTGACTCTTTGTCTTCTTCATGTGTAACTCCTACCATCATCATTCCATTGTTTTGCCTTCTTTTTGCTGACCATTGGATGAGTATTTCAGGTCTAGACCTGATCATAGATGAGCCAAATGATGTCATGGCCAAGCACTTGAATGGTTGAGGCAAGGTCAAGTCATCAATTTCTTTGTTGCTCCTTATTTAAATTTGTTTCAATATTGTTTGTGTTGAATATTTATGTGTACATTGTCTTGTTTTGTTTGTTGTTTACAAGATCTATATCAAGGCTCTTCATCCATTCAAATCTAATCGTGCTTTCGGGAATTCATTTGTGTGTTTTGATTTGCAAAATCCAGCGTAGAAAGGTGAGTAAATCTCACCAGACATTTATACTTATACAAATGTGAATTGACACCATTTGAATGTGTAGAACTATTATGTGATGTTATAACTGCCTGTGATCATTTATATATGATATTAAATTGTTAATTTACCTGTCATCTTATCTGTTACTGTTATATGATGTTATTTTGTTCATTTATATCTGTTTATCACACTGCAAGTTCCCTATAGATTAGATTCACTATGGGTTGAAATGATACATACCCGAACGGACTTTAGAATAGGGAAAAATCGTTATGGGCTGAAATGATAGGCCTGAACGATTTTTATTTATTTTATTTGACTTGGGATTGCGGGTTTGAAATGATAGAACCCGGACTTTTCTTTTTAAACTGCGGATTGAAATGATACATATCTGTATCACTTGACCTAGGTTAGAAAACTATATATAGGCCCGTGGTTATTTTATAAAGTGTTTTGGATATTTTTAAGTATTTTAAAAAATATAAATTTATGAAATTTGATTTAAATAGATTTTGAAATGTTTCAAAATAAAGAAATTATGATTTTTCTATGAGTTAAAAATGTAATTAATGAATGGTTAAATTGGATTATTGAAATATAACTTAAGTTTGGAATTTGGAATTTTGGTTCAAAATGATATTTAAGTTATATGAATAAAAATGGAAATTTAATTATATTTGGAAAATGGTAAATACGATAATTTGATTTAAATTAGAATTTAAGTGATTTATTAAAGTATTATTGATTTTTCTATGAATTTAAGTGGTTAAATAAATGAATGCTTAAATTGTAATTTTAAAATATAACTTGGCTGGGAAATGTAAATTTGGTTTTAATTAAAGGTTTAAATTAATTAAATAAAATTGGAAATTTAGTTAAATTTGTGAAATGGTAATTTAAATTTGAAGTGTTAAGTTTATTTGTTGAAAGTGAAGAAAAGGAAATTATACAATTGAACTAATAAGTGGAATTATTGAAATTTGGATTTATTTATAAGAAATTGCTTTTATAAAAAAATCAATATGTTTAATGATATGTTAATGAACATTTTTAATGTTAAATTATGATTTTTAAAATGTTTAAAGAGTTTAAAATGTTTAAAGAGTTTAAAATGAAGTTATTTATTTGCTGGAAATACACTAAAATCTGGAATTGACTTTTAATAGCATTCAGAAATGCTATGGTTTCTGAATTGAACTAAAACTAAGTAGAAATGGCTATTATAGCATTTCTGTAATGCTGTAGTTGCTGTAGTTGAACTTATAGGCTAAATTGAACTCAGGTCTATTACAGCATTTTCTGGAAATGCTGTAGTGGTCTGCAGTCTTTGCTGAAATCAAATAAAACCTTTGTTTTGAAATCTGAGCTATCGCAGCATCTTTAGAAATGCTGTCTTTGCTGTTTTGAACTAAAATTTAACTAAAACTGAGTTTTAACAGCAGTTTTAAATGCTGTCTTTGCTGAATTAAAAGTTTCAAATATAACTTATAATAGTTTTTTTTAGTGGAAATTAGCCACAAGGGCCTCTTTAGCAAATGAAATTAGTTTCTAGGACACACAACTGAAATAATTACTTTTAAGGACAAAACGCAAAATAATTAGTTTCTAGGGCCTAAAAACCTATGAAATTATGTTCTTGAAAGTAATTGGACTGCTGACTTTGTCCTTGAAAGTAATTATTCTGCTAACTTTGGCCTTGAAAGTAATTTCTTTGAATGTGTGTCCTAAAAACTAATTGGACTGCAAAGTTTGTCCTTCTGGTGAAATGCCCCTTTTTTTTAAATGCTGTGAAAGGCTGAATTTTTAATAATTTTGGTTTTTGACTTAGTAAACGAACTCGGAATGGTTTGAAACTTTTGAAATTGAATACTTGAATTGAAAGAATAATAATTACACTTTTAAAGCGTTTAAATGAAGTAATTTAATTGAAATATGAATCATTTAAAGGGTGGTTTGAATTGAAAATGAATGAATGTTATCTTTGAATTTAAAGGGGTGTTTAAGATAATATATTTTGATATATTAAAATGATTTGAAATGAAGCTTTGGAAAGATAAGATATTTTGATATATTAAATTTAATTTGAAATGAAGCTTTGGAAAGATAAGATATTTTGATATATTAAAATGATTTGAAATGAAGCTTTGGAAAGATATGATATTTTGATATATTGAAATGATTTGAATTGAAGTTTTGGAAAGATATGATATTTTGATATATTAAATGGTTTGGAAATGATTTGATCTTTATTTTGATAAAGATTTGGATTTGAAATGATATTCAATTTTGAAGTATAAACTGTTTTTAAATTATAATCACGGGTTATAATAACGATTGGTTGTTAAAGAGACCGGGATTGGATATGGACATACTCTCTGTCGATACCGAAAACCACTTTGACAACTGTGTACGCGGTGGAGTTTCCAAAATGAAGTAGGATGGTGGCGACGATCCTAAGGTATATACGTGGACCCAACTCCCATGAGTTGGCATAAGGTGGCTAAAACAGGAGCGATCTCGGACCAGTGAGGTAGCACCTCTTATCGGACACACTTCTTCGATACCATTCTATTACTTTGTGATTTTTGGTGGCCACCCTTGATTTGGGAGTGTTTTTCGAGGTGGAGCGGTAGTGGCTGCTATGCGTTTCCATCAGTCCGTGTGCGTAATTGGTATATCTACCCTGGCATTGCCTTGTGTGCCGTGTCACCTACCATATCGAACCCACTACGATTTTGGTTTAAAGATCCGACCGCGTTAAGGTTCACCATCCCCTTAACGATATTTTCTATATGATTATACTTTACTGATTAGACACTACTGTATACAGCGTATATTACTATATAGTAAATAGTTTAACGGATCCTTAGAGGATGGGCGGTCCCAAGCATCTTCTAAGTTACTTGTATCTTTATTAGAGTTCACTTGAGTTGGTTTACATTATATAAGTATATATTGTCCTGACTCGAGTGTTTTTTGTTTTGCTTAACGCTCGGGTCAGCCTGAGTTATTCACAGATTTGGATTTCCGCTCTCTTGGAGATTTGAATCGCTGGAGATTATCTACTTGTCTTGTCCTATCTATTTCAGTTCTGTTGTTCTGTTCAGCTTGTACTTGGTTATCATATTGAGACTTCTATTGTACTTTATTTTCTCATGTTGTATCTTATGTAACTCTGATATATTTATATAGTAGCTTCATGAACTACTATCTCTTTTACTTCCGCTGCATTATATTACTCTGTGTCTGTGATTTGTGATTATTTATTTACTGTATATTCTGGGATTTGCCAAATTTTTATTTACAACGCGGTATTTTGAGCAATTCAATTCCGGCATGAGTGTCTACCTATACACTTATAATGGATGTGAATGGTTGAAAGTATCGGGTCGTTACATTTGGTATCAGAGCTTTGGCTTTGAGGCAAAACTCAGCATATGGAGTAGATTTATTTACAGAATCACTTTCGTTCGAGTTTGAATCTTTTCCTCTTGATTCGAATTTCCTTTGAATTTTTGGAACGTTCCCTGCGGTTCCAAAATTCATTCTTGTCCCTCACTATTCATCTTCTTTTGATTTTGGAGTATCACATAACTCCACTCCGAATAATCTTTCTAATGAATTGGCAGTCCCGCCAATATTCTAATGACTTGTAAAGGGGTGAAACTTCTTTACAAAAAGCATTGATTCACCGAAGATGTCTGCATCCTCGGTTTACAATGTTATCTATCTTTTGTTATCCCAAACTCTATCTCTTGAGATCGGATGTAGATTTACCCCAGAAAAAAAATACACATTTGATCTTATGCATTAAGTCACGGTTGACCCGGTTAAGGTTGCCCGTGATTTATCTAAGCTTACCCACCTTCATATTTTGTTAATTAATCATCTTGTTTTTGTTTCCAAAATATCTCCAAACATTTTGAATTGTACTTGTAAATCTATGTTTGTTTTATATATTGTGTTGTTTGAGTTGTTGATGTTGATTTGGGCTTCCGATCGATTCGTCTGATCAACGCTATCGATAGGATTTCTAAAACACTTTGACAGAACAAACTGACTCAATATTATTTTAAAATTTTGATTAATGAAATAAATTTTGAAATAAGTAAATATTATGGAACTTAATAAATTGATTTAAATTGATTATTTGAAATGATAATACTTGATTTATCATTCTATAAATGAATTTATAAATAGTTGTTTATAAATTTGATTTGGGAACTGAAATGAATTTAAATCAAGAATTTGAGACTTTAATTTCTGATGGTTTCGAACTTTGTGTTTAAAGCTTTAAAAGGATATATTATTAAAAGTATTTTGAATAGAAATTTGTTTCCAAAGAATTTTAAAGTTTAAAAATCAATGCTCTTCTCTTTGTCGCTGGAAAATAATTTCGGTGATGACTGCAGCATCATCGACATTCATTTTCGAGTTTCGAAGCGAAGAAACCATTATGTAGTTTTGCTACAGTTTTACTTTGGGAAATTTAATTGATTTGAATTTCTAAATATGACTTGACTTATAATAAATTGATATATGATTATAGATTTGATTATATATATATTATGTATGTATATATATATATATATTTATTTCTAAAATAGTTTGAAGTTAATCGAAAATCTAATTCTTAAATTTTATCTTAAAAAGATAACTTCAATTATAAAAGGAAATCAAGGTTTGAATAAATATGTAACTTGAATAATTGAAATTGAAGAATTTATTTGTAAAATATTCTATTACATTCCAATATAACTTACCTAAATTTTTCAGAAGTTGAATATGCAATTGGATAAAATACAAAATAAAGAGAATTTTCATAAATAAAACTTAAGTGGTTATAATAAATGTTATACACTTAAATTTTATTTATAAAGGATCAATAGAGGTAAATAGAGAAAAAGGGTAATGGAATAATTTACATCATAATGATATTTAAAAGAAATTATAAATAAGTGGAATACACTTAATATATATAGGATTAGATATATTAAGTGGAATAAATTTAATAATAATTTGGAATAGAGAAGAATGAAATTTAATGAAAAGGATGAAGATTGTTCAAATTCATGACTTTATAAATTGTTGATTTGATGATGAGATAATGAGATTTAAAAATATTTAAGATTTATTTAACTCAAGAAAAATCAAATGGATGAAATTGATTATTAATGTGAATTGAAATTTTCATGGTTTTAAATTTATTATCTTATTCTGTTTTCCACTATAATTTCTTTCTGTTTGTTTCCATTCTCCTACCTTCTAAGTAGGAAATCAAATTCGAATTGGTTAGCCTTGGAGCTACTGTTCTTTTTCAACTTGATCTTGCCTCTGATTTTCACAAACTCAGGGTTGCTGAGGAAAGTATTCCCGAGACTTCTTTCCGTACTAAGAATGGTTTTTCTATGAATAGTTAGTCATGCCTTTTTGTTTGACTAATGCTCCTACTCTCCTTGTTGATTTGATGAATCGTGTTTTTCGTATTGTGCTTAATAAGTTTGTTCTAGTCTTTCTTTCTTTCTCTTTTTCCTTCATCATTTAACTTTTCTATCTCTTCTATGGTTTTTACTTCTCCCTATTCTGAATCTGAGCACTGCTTACCATCCACCGACCGACGGTCAAACGGAAAGGGTGAATCAGATTCTTGATGAGCTTTTTCATGCTTGTGTTCTTGATTCTGGAGGATCTTTGGAAGATCATCTCCACCTCGTTAATCTTACCTATAAAAACAGTTATCAGGTATAATTTCAATCTCATTGTCATCTTGTCTTAATCCTATTTCATTCTATCTTTTTCTATGTTTTCCTGTATCTCATTCCTTTTTGGGGACGAAAAGTTTTGAGTGGGGGAGAGTGTAACAACACTGTATTTTGCAATTATTTTAAATTGAATTTCTAGATTTAAAAACTTTATTTTTTTTATTTTAAATTATATAAAGTTTTATTTTAAATATTAATTATGATTTGTATCAGAATTATAATCCCAAACATGAATAAATAGAATATTTCCAGAAAAGTGAATTTTGGTCAAAATAGTCAAACTTTGACTTTTAATTTAAAATTTTAAAGTTTGAAATTATGACTTTTATCTTTTATTATGAAATTAGATTAAATTTTAAGAATACTGCTTTTCGTTTCGTTGAAATCTGATTTATAATGTGAAAGTTATGCCCTTTTAAATATTGTGTGTAATTTGCTGTATTTAAAAAAATTGTTTATTTTAAATTATATAAATAATATTTTATTTGGTCATGTAATGTTCTAAACTATGTTATATGGGTAAAATAACTTGTTAGGTATATATTTTGGTTTTAAAAACATTTTTCAAAGTGTAATTGACATTTTCCAATGTCAGTTGTATTCTGTTTATAATTTCTAATTTCCAGTTTCATTTAATTAAAGAAATTCTTTATTTATTCCTCTATTTCCTTAAGACCTTATTTTATTAAATCTCCACTTTATTTTGTTCATCATTTATTTTACTTATTTGACTTTTATTTGTTTTAAAGTGAAATAGAAATTTTATAAGGCTAGTGATATTTATTTGTAATTTTCATGTCCTATTTCCAATTTTTAAACATTTTCTTTAGTTCTTTTTCTATTCTCTCTAAATTAAATTATTTATTTCACTTTGAAAATACTATAGAAATTATTTTATTTCAAAATTTTTCTTTAGAATATTTTTAAAATGAAGTAGATATTTTTCCAAAGCCAATGATGATTTAATTATAATTTTTGAACCCAGTTTTCAATATTTAAGCAATTTCTTTAATTCTTTTTCTATTTTCTTTAAATTTATTTATTTATTTTTATTTTTTTCACTTTGTTTCGGTTTTTAAAAGTATTTGCTGAAATTATTTTGTTTTATTTGTTTTAAAAGAAATGGAAAATTAAAGAGACAAAGACTCTTCCTTTTCCTATGACTTTTCAATTTCTAGACTTTTCAATTTCATAACTTTTCATTTTTCCTTGAAGCCATTCATTTCTTTTGCTGTAGTCGTGAATCTCATTTCACTTTTCACGTGAAATATTCTCCTCATTCCAAAACTCACGGCTATCTTCTTCAAAAATAAAAAAAATTACTAATGGCTTCTTCCATTTTATCTCATTTTCTCTTCTTCTTTCATTGATTTTTCCTTCCTCTTTTCAAGGCTTTGCTCGGCCCCACTCCAGCACCTTCACCACCGACCACCACCCCACCATGCAGCAGCACCATCAGCCTCTCCTCTGACCAATTCAGGTCGTGCCATCCAAATGAAGCCATCACCACACCTTTGCACAAAAACTCCACCAAAACTATGCAAACATGCCTTGAAACACCCATACTAGCCACCACATGCTTCACCACCTTCATATACCTCCACGGCCACCACCATAGCCGCCACCACCACATGGTTTTGACCACTTACCATCACCCCTTACCTCTGTCCAGATCTGGAGCAAGCATGGCCAAGCCCAAACAATGACTAGGCCGAGCCTAGTGTGCACCAAAACCAGTCCTTTTGGCCTTGACTCTTTGTCTTCTTCATGTGTAACTCCTACCATCATCATTCCATTGTTTTGCCTTCTTTTTACTGACCATTGGATGAGTATTTCAGGTCTAGACCTGATCATAGCTGAGCCAAATGATGTCATGGCCAAGCACTTGAATGGTTGAGGCAAGGTCAAGTCATCTATTTCTTTGTTGCTCCTTATTTAAATTTGTTTCAATATTGTTTGTGTTGAATATTTATGTGTACATTGTCTTGTTTTGTTTGTTGTTTACAAGATCTATATCAAGGCTCTTCATCCATTCAAATCTAATCGTGCTTTCGGGAATTCATTTGTGTGTTTTGATTTGCAAAATCTAGCGTAAAAAGGTGAGTAAATCTCACCAGACATTTATACTTATACAAATGTGAATTGACACCATTTGAATGTGTAGAACTATTATGTGATGTTATAACTGCCTGTGATCATTTATATATGATATTAAATTGTTAATTTACCTGTCATATTATCTGTTACTGTTATATGATGCTATTCTGTTCATTTATATATGTTTATCACACTGCAAGTTCCCTATAGATTAGATTCACTATGGGTTGAAATGATACATACCCGAACGGACTTTAGAATAGGGAAAAATCGTTATGGGCTGAAATGATAGGCCTGAACGATTTTATTTATTTTATTTGACTTGGGATTGCGGGTTTGAAATGATAGAACCCGGACTTTTCTTTTTAAACTGCGGATTGAAATGATACATATCTGTATCACTTGACCTAGGTTAGAAAACTATATACAAGTCCCGTGGTTATTTTATAAAGTGTTTTGGATATTTTTAAGTATTTTAAAAAATATAAATTTATGAAATTTGATTTAAATAGATTTTGAAATGTTTCAAAATAAAGAAATTATGATTTTTCTATGAGTTAAAAATGTAATTAATGAATGGTTAAATTGGATTATTGAAATATAACTTAAGTTTGGAATTTGGAATTTTGGTTAAAAATGATATTTAAGTTATATGAATAAAAATGGAAATTTAATTATATTTGGAAAATGGTAAATACGATAATTTGATTTAAATTTGAATTTAAGTGATTTATTAAAGTATTATTGATTTTTCTATGAATTTAAGTGGTTAAATAAATGAATGCTTAAATTGTAATTTTAAAATATAACTTGACTGGGAAATGTAAATTTGGTTTTAATTAAAGGTTTAAATTAATTAAATAAAATTGGAAATTTAGTTAAATTTGTGAAATGGTAATTTAAATTTGAAGTGTTAAGTTTATTTGTTGAAAGTGAAGAAAAGGAAATTATACACTTGAACTAATAAGTGGAATTATTGAAATTTGGATTTATTTATAAGAAATTGCTTTTATAAAAAAATCAATATGTTTAATGATATGTTAATGAACATTTTTAATGTTAAATTATGATTTTTAAAATGTTTAAAGAGTTTAAAATGAAGTTATTTATTTGCTGGAAATACACTAAAATCTGGAATTCACTTTTAATAGCATTCAGAAATGCTATGGTTTCTGAATTGAACTAAAACTAAGTAGAAATGGCTATTATAGCATTTCTGTAATGCTGTAGTTGCTGTAGTTGAACTTATAGGCTAAATTGAACTCAGGTCTATTACAGCATTTTCGGGAAATGCTGTAGTAGTCTGTAGTCTTTGCTGAAATCAAATAAAACCTTTGTTTTGAAATCTGAGCTATCGCAGCATCTTTAGAAATGCTGTATTTGCTGTTTTGAACTAAAATTTAACTAAAACTGAGTTTTAACAGCAGTTTTAAATGCTGTCTTTGCTGAATTAAAAGTTTCAAATATAACTTATAACAGTTTTTTTAAAATGCTGTGAAAGGCTGAATTTTTAATAATTTTGGTTTTTGACTTAGTAAACGAACTCGGAATGGTTTGAAACTTTTGAAATTGAATACTTGAATTGAAAGAATAATAATTACACTTTTAAAGCGTTTAAATGAAGTAATTTAATTGAAATATGAATCATTTAAAGGGTGGTTTGAATTGAAAATGAATGAATGTTATCTTTGAATTTAAAGGGGTGTTTAAGATAATATATTTTGATATATTAAAATGATTTGAAATGAAGCTTTGGAAAGATAAGATATTTTGATATATTAAATTTAATTTGAAATGAAGCTTTGGAAAGATAATATATTTTGATATATTAAAATGATTTGAAATGAAGCTTTGGAAAGATATGATATTTTGATATATTGAAATGATTTGAAATGAAGTTTTGGAAAGATATGATATTTTGATATATTAAATGGTTTGGAAATGATTTGATCTTTATTTTGATAAAGATTTGGATTTGAAATGATATTCAATTTTGAAGTATAAACTGTTTTTAAATTATAATCACGGGTTATAATAACGATTGGTTGTTAAAGAGACCGGGATTGGATATGGACATACTCTCTGTCGGTACCGAAAACCACTTTGACAACTGTGTACGCGGTGGAGTTTCCAAAATGAAGTAGGATGGTGGCGACGATCCTAAGGTATATACGTGGACCCAACTCCCATGAGTTGGCATAAGGTGGCTAAAACAGGAGCGATCTCGGACCAGTGAGGTAGCACCTCTTATCGGACACACTTCTTCGATACCATTCTATTACTTTGTGATTTTTGGTGGCCACCCTTGATTTGGGAGTGTTGTTCGAGGTGGAGCGGTAGTGGCTGCTATGCGTTTCCATCAGTCCGTGTGCGTAATTGGTATATCTACCCTAGCATTGCCTTGTGTGCCATGTCACCTACCATATCGAACCCACTACGATTTTGGTTTAAAGATCCGACCGCGTTAAGGTTCACCATCCCCTTAACGGTATTTTCTATACGATTATACTTTACTGATTAGACACTACTATATACAGCGTATATTACTATATAGTAAATAGTTTAACGGATCCTTAGAGAATGGGCGGTCCCAAGCACCTTCTAAGTTACTTGTATCTTTATTACAGTTCACTTGAGTTGGTTTACATTATATAAGTATATATTGTCCTGACTCGAGTGTTTTGTGTTTTGCTTTACGCTCGGCTCAGCCTGAGTTATTCACAGATTTGGATTTCCGCTCTCTTGGAGATTTGAATCGCTGGAGATTATCTACTTGTCTTGTCCTATCTTTTTCAGTTCTGTTGTTCTGTTCAGCTTGTACTTGGTTATCATATTGAGACTTCTATTTTACTTTATTTTCTCCTGTTGTATCTTATGTAACTCTGATATATTTATATAGTAGCTTCATGAACTACTATCTCTTTTACTTCCGCTGCATTATATTACTCTGTGTCTGTGATCTGTGATTATTTATTTATTGTATATTCTGAGATTTGCCAAATTTTTATTTACAACGCAGTATTTTGAGCAATTCAATTCCGGCATGAGTGTCTACCTATACACTTATAATGGATGCGAATGGTTGAAAATATCGGGTCGTTACATGGTTCATTTAAAAATTGATATGAACAAAGTAATATTGTGAAAATGTGCTGATTTGTTCAGATCAAAAATCCAATATGTTTATGGGTTTTTCTCAAAAACCATATCCTATGTTCACAGTAAAAACAAATATGGTATTTCTTATAATTTCAGTAGATTTATATAAGCAAAGAAAAATTTCTAGAAACCATTGTACTAACAAGTTTTAGAAAAAGGTGATCTAGCAGAAATGACTTTGAAATGGGTTGTGAAATTTTGTATGAATGTTTGGTATGTTTGGATATGATTTTTAAGGAAATTAAAATTCCTGACTTATGAAATGAAGAAAGGAATACAAAAGTATTTCTGGAATTAAAAAGGAAAATTCCTCAAATGAATATATAAACATGGTCTCTAAATTACAAAATAATTTAGGAGTAGTGCCATGATCTATTCATCATCAGGTGGATGATGGGTATATGCATGACTTGTTCAAGTCCTGAAGGCCTCTGTGCAAGGGTTAATAGAATTGAGTCCTTTGCAATGCACACTTTGTGTTCAATGACAAGAGTTTAGACCATATAAAAATGTAAAATGGAACTGGAAATGAAGGCTGTGGAATTTAAGAGTTTAAATCCATAGGAGTTTTGTACATGTACAATTGAACAAATTGGATGAATGACTGCTTGAATGTATGCTTGATGTATAGGTTTAATTATACATATGCTAAAGCTTATTGTGGAACTGGAAAGCATCAAACCCTATATGATCTCTGCACAGTCTTAAAAGAACTTTACAAGTTATTTTTAATATTGATTTCACTCATACCAGAATTTTATTCTGACCCTATTTATTGCCCTTGCAATATTTGGGGTGTCTCATTTTATTGAGGCAGCTCAAAATATTGTTGCAGGTAGAGATGTATGAATAGCTTGCTTGCTTGGAAAATTAGAAGACCTACTTGAGTTTTTAAAAATGCAGTAGTTCATTGTAATAAAGATAGCTAGGCAAACTTTCTTAAGTCTATGCAGACCTTTCAGTATTGTAGTGGCTTTGTTCATTTGAAAAGAATTTGTAAAACTTAAATATTATATGTGTCTTGAGCTACTGATCTAAGTAACTGACTTTGATGGTTTCTGGTGGGTTGTGATGGAGAAAATTATGCCATGTAATTTAATATGTGGACATGCTTTCTTTATCAAAGTTTGTTAAATTTTTAAATAGAAAAGGTGCAGTAGTTTATGGATAAGCATGTAGCTAAAAATTGTTAAGTGCTAATTGAATCTGGCATTGGCTAACCAGAAGAGCTTGACCATGACTTATAACTGATATAAGACCATGAGAAGCTTGAAATCTTAACCTGTTAATTCTCCTTGAACATCTGATTTTCCAGTAAAGAATTTGCATTGTATTGTATAGTAAAAATGAAATACATGCTTTATACTTATAATCTGGAATGCAACTATATTGAACTGAGCTTAGCTAACCACCTATTTGGTTTAAGTTAAGTGAGTTTTGTCTTTAACAAATCTGTTGCAAAAAATGCATTGCCATGTAGTCTACCAAGATATTAAACATGCTAATAATCCCACTGTTTGATTGATCACTATCATTTGTTTTATAATCTGAGAACCTATCAGTACCCTTCTCAAAATGTTCATCTGAAAGTTTGCATTAGACTGATTTTGATATTGCTCCAATCATTCTGTTTTCATATACATGCAAGTCTATATCCGGTATGCTAGATTAAGTTAGCATTTTACTTGCCGTAGTTTTTCGTCTGCCTGGTCTATAACATACTTACCACCAAATGTTCATAAGATTATTACCAATATTATAAATTAATACATGAGTATATTTACCTTACATAAACATTGTTTGAATATGTAACAAGCACCCTGGGATAAATTTTCAAACTTGAGTTGTTTTAGTACTTTGCATAAATTCAAAGGAAAAACAATAAGCAACAAACTCCTAGATTCCCAGACATTAAAAGCATGAGTAGTTAATCCAAAAATTAAATTATTGGGCCATGAAACAAGTTGTGAAGTAAATCAATTAAATAACTGATTTGAGAAATAAAACAAAAAAAAAGTGGTTATATCAGAATTAAATAATAATCAAAGAGATGGCTATGTGACACAAAATATCTTGAATATGAGAAACATTGTGTGATTGAATTTCTTTGCTAATTTAATTACTCTGATAGGCAAAGAAACATTTATATATCTTCATATATATAAATGACATGATTGGATTGAAATACTGATATTTTTATATTGGTAAAATATGGATCTTGGGGAAATGAATTAAAGAAGTGACCACAAAAAAAACTCACTAAAAATCACTAAGACAAATGCTAAAAGAAGTGGGTCACTTCAGTTGGTATCAGAGCTATGTTGTTAAAATATAGCATAAATATATTATCCAATCTTCTTGTATGGATAAAATTATAAAAAAAAATATACATACAATAATGATAGAAATAAATATCCATAGTAGAAATAAATTACAGAAAATAATTAAATTAGAAATATGACTAACTAGCTATGCAATTGAATAGTGAATCATGGTAGGAAGACCACCAAGCATTGGAGCAGGACCCTCAAATGCTGCACCATTGGTTAACTTGCAAGATTTGGTGAGAGCATTTAGGGTAGGAGCAGTGCACAGGGAAGAGAATCCTCATGAGGAATTAGCTAAGCTATTGAAGACATTCTCAAATTTAGGAGGCAAAGATTTTGAAGGCACTGAAGGAGTTATGGGTGTGCAGACATGGTTGAGAACTCTAGAAAGAATATTAACAGATATGAAAATCAATGATCAAAGAAAAAGGCAGATAGCTTCTAGGAGACTCAAAGGAGCAGCATTAGATTGGTGGGAGGTGATCATCACAGGAAGGCCAAAAAATGAGATAACATGGGATCAATTCAAGGAGATGCTTGAGGCAAGGTTTGTCCCAGCAACAGCTAAGGCAACATTGCTTGAGGAATTCATAAGGCTGAGGCAAGGACCAATGAGTGTGACTGAATACACTCAAAAATTTGAGAGTTTGTCTAAGTATGGAACTATGCTCATAGGAAATGAAGAACCAAAGAATTCAAGATTTATTCAAGGACTCAATGCTGGTTTGAGTAGAGCAATGTTACCATACAAAGACAGGACATTTGATCAAGTCATAGACCTTACTCTTTCTTTTGAACAACATGACAACGCAAGGGAAAAATTTAGGAGCATGAGGGCTAACAATCAAAAGAAGGGGAAAAATAGAGCACATCCCTATGACAAAAAGAATATGGATAAGAAAGTGGAGGGAGCAGCCACTGGGGAAGTTAAGAAGAAAGTTACTTGTTATAATTGTGGCAAAGAAGGACACATGAGTAATAGGTGTCAAGCAGCCAAGAAGGCACCATTTAGCTGCTACAACTGTGGGAAAGAAGGTCATATTAAAAGAAACTGCCCAGAGTTTAAGAAAGGAGCAAAGGTAGGAGCATTGGAAATAAAGGCAAAGGCAAATGCAGCAGGAAGCTCTGGACAATTGGAAGGTATACTTCTAATTAAAGGTTACCCAATCACAGTTATATATGACACTGGAGCCACACATTCTCTAATATCACATAGTGGATAAATTAGCTCGCACATGCAATAAAGTTGAAAAACCCTTGTTTATTCAAAGTCCCCTGGGTAGCTCTTGTTTGCTAGGATTAAAATGTTTGGGAGTAGAATTAAACATAGGAGGAAATGTGTTTAAATATGATTTGTTCGTATTGAAATACCATGGAATAGGGATTATTTAAGGGGTAGATTGGTTGAGTAAATTCAAAGCAATTTTGAATTTAGAAAATTTCACTATATCTTTGAAGACAGAAAATGGTAAAAATATTTTAGCCATGTGTGAAATAGCTAAAACAAATTGTCTTAATCAAATATGGAATATGACTGAGAAGGAATTAATTTTAGAAAACATAGAAGTAATAAGAAAGTATCTAGATGTTTTTGGAGAGGTAGTAGGGGTACCAGACAATAGACCGGTTGAATTTCAAATAAGGTTAATTCCTGGATCAAGTCCTATCATCAAGAAACCTACTAGAATGGGTACAAAAGAATTAATAGAATTGAAGCAATAGCTGGAAGAATTGGAGCAGAAAGGCTTCATGTGACGCCCCACCTCTATACCCACGCTAGCCAAGAACACTACGGTGTAGTGCTGTCAACTAGCACAGAAAATAAGGCTGTTGAGGAGCGACCATCTATGTAATTGCTTCGTGCGAGCACCGATATGTCAGATAATAAAACATTGCATTTCATCTTTAGAGGAAATCCGACATACCGATACAAACTCAAAGCTACTACACAGTGGCTATAATAGTTTAGGACAATTGATATAAAAATAACACAGATAACATAAATGCGGAATACAGATGGAACGAAAAGTCTCATATATATAATAACTGATATCAGTTACAATACATTTGACACAATACAAATGATACAACTACAACTGTCGACTCAAGAAGTTATATATACAAGTACATTATCGACTAATATACACGAATACATTATCATCTTAAAACAGACACACTGACTACTACAACAAGACGAAGACCACTTCAAGTGATATAAAAAGTCTTCATAGCTCTAGCAGCAACCCAAAGCTAAAAATCTACAACCTGTAAATACTCGGTCTGACCCGAGTATTACATTCAAAAGAAAATAATACCCGGATCAGTCTAATTCAAACTCAGTTATTAATGCATGGAAGCAATAATAATCAAATAGATGACAGTCACAATAATTTCCATCTATCCAATCCTTTTAACAAAGAAATCGGATAACTAAAAATATAACACTTAACAGTGTTAAGCAAAAATCAGCAGATTTAAATCATCAACAGAGATAAATAAACAAATTATCAAATCGACTAAATCAATTCAAAACTGTCAATTCTGGGTGGCTGTAGTGCACGCACGCGTGCACTGCCTCGCCACCACCGAATATAAAGTCACCACCACAATGAAACTGCAGTGGCAAACAGGTATAAAGACAAAGGCAGGCTGCAACTAAACTGCAGAAAAGTCATCAATAGTTCAAGCATATACAGCAATAAAGACGAATTCGAGTACATCATGAAGCAGAACCAAGTGCAGTTCAACTGAGATGGACAACTCGAGAATAAACATGTACAAATGATCGAGTGATAAATATGGCAACACAGATGTGCAAATGAAGAAGTCTCGAACTCAAGACAGTATGGAAGGCAAAAATACAGAACCCACAAACAAGATCAAAGGTAAGGAAATGTACAATGTAGACTTCAAGTCAAGTGCACAGCATATCGTGTGCAGCTCAATGCACAAAGACTATGGCACAAGCAAATGAACAACAAGGAAATCAAGCAGTGATCACATAGACAACAAGACCATCGGCATGAAAACAATAAACATAGACCAGACAGTTGAACATCAGAGTACAAATGTAATCAAGTGTACAACACAGTGCAACTCAAAGAACAGTGCATCAATAAACTGCAACTACAATGTCAACAATAACTAGAAGTGTGGATACCAAGTGATACAAATGAAGTGCATAAGCACAACCGGGTCCAAACAGCAATTACATGAGGAGATAGACCAGATCAGTAATCAGATGAACAAATATCACAAATGCAGACAGGCCAGAGTCAAAGTACACAAGTGAATCAAATGCCAACAAGAACAGATGAACATCAGTGCAGACAAGTAGGAATTCAAACATGAAATGGAGAACATCATTGCAAGTGCAACAGGTAGAAGATGATGCAGTGAAGCATGTACAAGGGCAGTACATATCTGCAATCCAAACATGTGCAGACTCAACTGTTCGAAATATCATGCTACATGAAAATGTCCAGTAAATCATCTACATGGATGCAAGCATGTATGATTCAATATGATCAAGACAAAATGTGTACAATAGAGATCAAGCTCAGTGCCACAGTAGTCAAAAGCAAGGAGGTATCAACACATCAATGTACACTGAAATGGTCAAGCTACAACATGAAGCACTGCCATACAAATAGCAGTATGAGTGGAATAAGTGACACAATGCAGCAAGTAATTCCAGGCATTAAAGTGTGAAACAGATGTGAAGTGAGACCTGAAGTATAACAGTGAACATCATCACAAGTTCAACATCACAATGTCAGGGTAGATGCAGTTGACAAAGAAAAATGATCAAGCTACAATATACAGAACTACAAGTAGATGCAAGCTAACTGGGATATGAATAACTACAGCATGCAGTGGCAACAGGAATGAAATGCAACAGAAATGCAATACGTCAGGCATGCAATGTGAAGTATTTGTGACGAAGCCAAGTCGAAGTACATCAGAAAAATTCACCAAGTCAAGCCGTGGTCATACAAAAGAGATCAACATCGACCAAATCATATGAACAAGTGCAACAGAGAAGATGGCCCGAGACAAAGCTCACATGAGACAGAAAATCAACACATATGAATGAACAGTGAACATCAATGCATCCAGGAAATCAAATGGCCAAAGACGAAGCTCACTGGGGCCAGAAGATAAGCAGTCAGGTGTTAAAAATTACGTTCAAGAAATCGAATGCCAAAATGCAGTTTTAACAAGAAGGAGAAAATCAAGTTCGAGTTCTATTAGACATGCATGAACGAAGATCAAAGCATTAGCCAAAATCACAGAGACGAAATCAACGTCGTCGAACTCAAACTCATAACAGTGATTATCCACGAGAACAAACATCTCAAAACAATCGAGCATAACAACAGAATAATACTCGAGTATGAATTAGAAGTGAGCAGAACTCACCTGAGATTCGACGAGCGCAACCACTCGATCGCAAGCATCAACATCAAATTCGACAGAGCGGCACTTCTTTTCGCAAGCCCTAATTTTCAGTACGAAGAAACAATCGAAGTCGAACAAAGCCGCAAATTGTCAGAGGATCGAAGTCAATCAAAGCTGCAAATTGTAAGAGATTCTCGAAGATCCACAAAGCCCTAATTTTGGAAAGGAGGGACGAACGAGAATCAAGCAGCCATTATTTCCTTTCCATGGTTTTAGGTTTTTGAACGAAAATAATGAAGAGGCCGGTTATTTTTGCTTTGCAAATTTATCGCAATCCAAGCAAATGAAACATGGGCCGAGAATTCAAAGCCCAAAGAAACCATTTTATCCATTCATAAAAGAATTTTAACACAATTTAAAAACTTCAATTGGTAATTAGCAAAAATATTAATCGTTTAATGTCAATTATAAACCGATGCGAAAAACCGGGTTGTTACAGACTCCCCTCCTTAAAGAAATTGCGTCCTCGCAATCATAAGGAATAAATGGGCAAAAGGTAACAACCATAAGAGCATGACAATGTCGAATGCATAAGCAAAGCAAAGGTCAACAGGGAAGTATAGGAATTATGGAAGTATCAGATATAGAATCAAAAGGTTCGACTGATTCAAATCAAAAGAATCAAAATCGTGGGGATCAAGGAATCAAAATCAGACGACTATCAAAAGCAAGAATCAATCGAGTTCCAGCATTTAAAAGAAAAAGAAAATAGAGCAGAATTCACGTACTGCACGAATTGAATGTGAGTAAATCAAATTACTCACCTGAATCGCCAGAGAAAAAGACGAAGCTCGAATCTCAAAATCGTAAATATTCAATCATCAAAAACGATAATCGAATTTTCAAATCGCAAATATTTACTTATCTCAAACGATAATCAAATCAATAAATATTTAATTATCACAAATGAAAATCAAATTTCACAAATATCTGATTATCAAAAACGATAATCAGAAATCATAAATATTCGATTAATCAAATCGAAAAATATTTAATTATCTCAAACGATAATCAAATTTCACAAATATCTGATTATCAAAAACGATAATCAGAAGACAAATCAAATTTCTAATTATCTCAAACGATAATCAGAAAACAAATCAAATATCTAATTATCTCAAACGATAATCAGAAAACAAATCAAATGTCTAATTATCTCAAACGATAATCAGAAGACAAATCAAATATCTAATTATCTCAAACGATAATCAGAAACACAAACATTCGATTAATCAAATCGAAAAATATTTAATTATCTCAAGCGATAATCAAATTTCACAAATATCTGATTATCAAAAACGATAATCAGAAATCACAAATATTCGATTAATCAAATCGAAAAATATTTAATTATCTCAAACGATAATCAAATTTCACAAATATCTGATTATCAAAAACGATAATCAGAAATCACAAATATTCGATTAATCAAATCGAAAAATATTTAATTATCTCAAACGATAATCAAATTTCACAAATATCTGATTATCAAAAACAATAATCAGAAATACAAACATCTGATTATCAAAAACGATAATCAGAAGTCATAAATATTCAATTAACGAGTCCGGAATTAACCGAAGTAGTAAAAGTATGGTTCCATACTCCGTACTTTTGCTAAATCGTTTAAATCTCTTTATCGTTTCCTTGAAAGTGCAGGATTGTGTGTTTTAAAAATAACATTTCACATTCTCAAACGGACAATCCGGAATTAAGCGAATCAGTAAAAGAAAGGGGTCATAGTCCTCGACTTTTCTGAAACGTTTAAATCGCTTCCTCGTTCTTTTGAAAATGTAAACTGTAAAAAAATTTTGAAAACAATTTTAATTTATATTTTTGAAACAACTTTTAAAAATAAAGAATTTTGAAAACACGTGATTAAATTAGCAATATCAGTAGCATCTTAGATAAGGAAGTTGCACTTCTCAAAGTACAGTAAAACGGACAACAAATTCAGCATTGCGGAAGAACCGCTTGTAAATCCATTTTAAAATTGACGGTTACTGAAGTTAACACGTCAAAATTTCATCAAAATAACTGGCATCAAAGTATAATACCAGTGAATTTTCATTCATAAGAAAATGTCACAAGAATCTTCCCAAAGATAGAAAGGGATATCATACCCTAAACTTGTATTCATAACAAGTCAATAACATATGAATTCACCAATGCACAAAAATTGATAAACATATCAATAGAAATCACGAAAATTGGTGAAGCACAAAATTCCAGAAATCATCACAAGAAATCCAGAAATCACAAGAAGGGGGGAGGCCTATCACAAGATGGGAGTATGGAAACTCCAAAACACCGGTATCATAAGACGAGACGCTATCTCATGGTGGCTAACCATTAAAGTTTCACACAGGAATGGTCTGAAGACCGTGGGTCGCTATCTCACATGTGTGAGTCGGAATCACACAGATTGAGGTCTAGGTTAACCTCGCAGAGAAAGAGACATCGCACATTTGCTAGTCTAAATCATAAAAAGGAAAAAGGGGAAGGCCTATCACAAAATGGGAGCATGAAAACTCACCGACCAGTATCACAAGACGAGAATCTATCTCATGGAAGCCATCCATTAAATTTTCACATAGGAATGGTCCGAAGACCGTGGGTCGCTATCCCACATGTGTGAGTCGGAATCACACAGATTGAGGTCTAGGCTAACCAAAAAGCAAAAAGGTATGTGTGAGTGGAATCACACAAGTGGTGTCTAGCCTAACCTCGCAGAGAAAAAGATATGTGTGAGTGGAATCACACAAATTAAGGTCCAGACTAACCAAAAAGCAAAAAGGTATGTGTGAATGGAATCACACAAGTGGTGTCTACTCTAACCTCGCAAACAAAAAGATATGTGTGAGTGGAATCACACAAATTAAGGTCTAGACTAACCAAAAAGCAAAAAGGTATGTGTGAATGGAATCACACAAGTGGTGTCTAGTCTAACCTCGCAAACAAAAAGATATGTGTGAGTGGAATCACACAAATTAAGGTCTAGACTAACCAAAAAGCAAAAAGGTATGTGTGAATGGAATCACACAAGTGGTGTCTAGTCTAACCTCGCAAACAAAAAGATATGTGTGAGTGGAATCACACAAATTAAGGTCTAGACTAACCAAAAAGCAAAAAGGTATGTGTGAATGGAATCACACAAGTGGTGTCTAGTCTAACCTCGCAAACAAAAAGATATGTGTGAGTGGAATCACACAAATTAAGGTCTAGACTAACCAAAAAGCAAAAAGGTATGTGTGAATGGAATCACACAAGTGGTGTCTAGTCTAACCTCGCAAACAAAAAGACATCGCACAATGGCTAGTCTAATCATAAAAGGATCGTCATGATCAACGAGAAGTGTCAATTACACTAAGCTAGTAAATATAAAAGTTTAGCTTCATGTCCCATAACCACTTGCTTAACTTAAATATTTACGAACAAACTGTAAATCTACACTAGAAAATTGTCACAAAAGGTTCAATCGAACAAGTCCAGGAGTTAACCGACGAAGTAAACGCAAGTGTTTCATACCACTTGTTTTACTAGGCCGTTTAATTCAATTTCTCATACGAGTGAAATAAAGGCTTGTATATACTAATAGATTGGAAAACGGTTTAAGAAAAAGAGCTTTGTAGTAAAATAGTTTTGAAATTGTTTGGAGAAAAGGATTTTGATATTTACTACTAGTATAGAAAACCTTTATATTTTTAAAGTGACAAATCACAAAAATGATTGTAGAAACAATCAATCACAAGAATTCACATACGAAGATGTGAATAGAATCCAAAGAATTCGATTCCAAATTCATCAAAGTAGGAATACCAAAAATTCCAGAAATAGAAGTTATCAAAATCAACAAAGGTGATAACAACTAATTAGAAAAGAAGAATCGATTATCAAATGGAAAAACAAAGCAAAATGAGCAGAAATGCATAAATGACTTCAACAAAAGTAAGAATCAAGTCAATGTCGAAGCCAACAATTAATAGCCACAGTCGAGTACAAAATGAATCAATCATCATTATCAAAGAAACCAACGGCAAACAAAATCAGAGTCTTGAAAATCAAGAAATTAGCAATTTCTCAAAAACAAAGTGACCGAAGTCGAAGGGAAATCCAGATGAGGAAAACACAAAATATCAAGTTCAAAATCGCTGAGATTCAAACTAGATGTGAATGAGAAATCAAAATCACTCAATTTGCAACTGGTCCAGCTATTTTTCATCACAGTGTAACAGGTACACAATGACGCTCATAGCGTAGAACAAAAGTGGAACAAAGTCCAAAAGTCAAAATGGCTTTAATTTGCCAAATTAAAACAAAATCAACATCGGCTAAATCAATTCAAAGCCGAAAACACAAGCATAAGCGTTAGGAATTCATACCTAACAGTCAAAAATAGTCATATGTAAAGATGAGAGATAAAACATCGACAAATAGTTGTAACACATGCTCCATCTAAGTTATGTTTTATAATTGTCCTAAACCCCAGGCTCTGATACCAAGCTGTGACGCCCCACCTCTATACCCACGCTAGCCAAGAACACTACGGTGTAGTGCTGTCAACTAGCACGGAGAATAAGGCTGTTGAGGAGCGACCATCTATGTAATTGCTTCGTGCGAGCACCGATATGTCAGATAATAAAACATTGCATTTCATCTTTAGAGGAAATCCGACATACCGATACAAACTCAAAGCTACTACACAGTGGCTATAATAGTTTAGGACAATAGATATAAAAATAACACAGATAACATAAATGTGGAATACAGATGGAACGAAAAGTCTCATATATATAATAACTGATATCAGTTACAATACATTTGACACAATACAAATGATACAACTACAACTGTCGACTCAAGAAGTTATATATACAAGTACATTATCGACTAATATACATGAATACATTATCATCTTAAAACAGACACACTGACTACTACAACAAGACGAAGACCACTTCAAGTGATATAAAAAGTCTTCATAGCTCTAGCAGCAACCCAAAGCTAAAAATCTACAACCTGTAAATACTCGGTCTGACCCGAGTATTACATTCAAAAGAAAATAATACCCGGATCAGTCTAATTCAAACTCAGTTATTAATGCATGGAAGCAATAATAATCAAATAGATGACAGTCACAATAATTTCCGTCTATCCAATCCTTTTAACAAAGAAATCGGATAACTAAAAATATAACACTTAACAGTGTTAAGCAAAAATCAGCAGATTTAAATCATCAACAGAGATAAATAAACAAATTATCAAATCGACTAAATCAATTCAAAACTGTCAATTCTGGGTGGCTGCAGTGCACGCACGCGTGCACTGCCTCGCCACCACCGAATATAAAGTCACCACCACAATGAAACTGCAGTGGCAAACAGGTATAAAGACAAAGGCAGGCTGCAACTAAACTGCAGAAAAGTCATCAACTGTTCAAGCATATACAGCAATAAAGACGAATTCGAGTACATCATGAAGCAGAACCAAGTGCAGTTCAACTGAGATGGACAACTCGAGAATAAACATGTACAAATGATCGAGTGATAAATATGGCAACACAGATGTGCAAATGAAGAAGTCTCGAACTCAAGACAGTATGGAAGGCAAAAATACAGAACCCACAAACAAGATCAAAGGCAAGGAAATGTACAATGTAGACTTCAAGTCAAGTGCACAGCATATCGTGTGCAGCTCAATGCACAAAGACTATGGCACAAGCAAATGAACAACAAGGAAATCAAGTAGTGATCACATAGACAACAAGACCATCGGCATGAAAACAATAAACATAGATCAGATAGTTGAACATCAGAGTACAAATGTAATCAAGTGTACAACACAGTGCAACTCAAAGAACAGTGCATCAATAAACTGCAACTACAATGTCAACAATAACTAGAAGTGTGGATACCAAGTGATACAAATGAAGTGCATAAGCACAACCGGGTCCAAACAGCAATTACATGAGGAGATAGACCAGATCAGTAATCAGATGAACAAATATCACAAATGCAGACAGGCCAGAGTCAAAGTACACAAGTGAATCAAATGCCAACAAGAACAGATGAACATCAGTGCAGACAAGTAGGAATTCAAACATGAAATGGAGAACATCATTGCAAGTGCAACAGGTAGAAGATGATGCAGTGAAGCATGTACAAGGGCAGTACATATCTGCAATCCAAACATGTGCAGACTCAACTGTTCGAAATATCATGCTACATGAAAATGTCCAGTAAATCATCTACATGGATGCAAGCATGTATGATTCAATATGATCAAGACAAAATGTGTACAACAGAGATCAAGCTCAGTGCCACAGTAGTCAAAAGCAAGGAGGTATCAACACATCAATGTACACTGAAATGGTCAAGCTACAACATGAAGCACTGCCATACAAATAGCAGTATGACTGGAATAAGTGACACAATGCAGCAAGTAATTCCAGGCATTAAAGTGTGAAACAGATGTGAAGTGAGACCTGAAGTATAACAGTGAACATCATCACAAGTTCAACATCACAATGTCAGGGTAGATGCAGTTGACAAAGAAAAATGATCAAGCTACAATATACAGAACTACAAGTAGATGCAAGCTAACTGGGATATGAATAACACAGCATGCAATGGCAACAGGAATGAAATGCAACAGAAATGCAATACGTCAGGCATGCAATGTGAAGTATTTGTGACGAAGCCAAGTCGAAGTACATCAGAAAAATTCACCAAGTCAAGCCGTGGTCATACAAAAGAGATCAACATCGACCAAATCATATGAACAAGTGCAACAGAGAAGATGGCCCGAGACAAAGCTCACATGAGACAGAAAATCAACACATATGAATGAACAGTGAACTTCAATGCATCCAGGAAATCAGATGGCCAGAGACGAAGCTCACTGGGGCCAGAAGATAAGTAGTCAGGTGTTAAAAATCACGTTCAAGAAATCGAATGCCAAAATGCAGTTTTAACAAGAAGGAGAAAATCAAGTTCGAGTTCTATTAGACATGCACGAACGAAGATCAAAGCATTAGCCAAAATCACAGAGACGAAATCAACATCGTCGAACTCAAACTCATAACAGTGATTATCCACGAGAACAAACATCTCAAAAAAATCGAGCATAACAACAGAATAATACTCGAGTATGAATTAGAAGTGAGCAGAACTCACCTGAGATTCGACGAGCGCAACCACTCGATCGCAAGCATCAACATCAAATTCGACAGAGCGGCACTTCTTTTCGCAAGCCCTAATTTTCAGTACGAAGAAACAATCGAAGTCGAACAAAGCCGCAAATTATCAGAGGATCGAAGTCAATCAAAGCTGCAAATTGTAAGAGATTCTCGAAGATCCACAAAGCCCTAATTTTGGAAAGGAGGGACGAACGAGAATCGAGCAGCCATTATTTCCTTTCCATGGTTTTAGGTTTTTGAACAAAAATAATGAAGAGGCCGGTTATTTTTGCTTTGCAAATTTATCGCAATCCAAGCAAATGAAACATGGGCCGAGAATTCAAAGCCCAAAGAAATCATTTTATCCATTCATAAAAGAATTTTAACACAATTTAAAAACTTCAATTGGTAATTAGCGAAAATATTAATCGTTTAATGTCAATTATAAACTGATGCGAAAAACCGGGTTGTTACACTTCATAAGGCCTAGCAGTTCAAACTGGGGTTCTCCAGTGGTGTTTGTGAAAAAGCATGATGGTACACTAAGAATGTGTATTGATTATAGAGAGCTAAATAAAGTCACCATCAAGAACAAATACCCACTCCCCAGAATTGATGATCTATTTGATCAATTAAATGGAGCAAAGATCTTTTCAAGTCTAGATTTAGCCTCTGGGTTTCATCAGATGAAGGTAGAGGAAGAAAGCATTAAGTATACTGCCTTCAACACAAGGTATGGGTTATATGAATTTTTGGTGATGCCTTTTGGATTGACAAATGCACCATCATATTTTGTAGATTTAATGAATAGAACATTTAGAGATTTTCTAGACAAATTTGTGGTTGTCTTTGTTGATGACATATTAGTGTATTCAAAATCAGAAAAGGAACATGCAAGGCATTTGCATCTGACTTTTTCAAGACTAAGAGCACATAATTTAAAGGCAAAATTTAATAAGTGCACCTTTTGGCAAAATGAAGTAATGTTTTTGGGGCATATTATTTCTCAACAAGGAATTAGTGTAGACCCAAGTAAGGTTATGGCAGTTCAATCATGGAACATACCCAAATCAGTGACTGAGGTGAGATCATTTTTGGGAATGGCAGGCTATTATAGGAGATTTATAAATGACTTTTCAAGAATAGCCATTCCATTGACCAAGCTAACTAGAAAGGAGCAGCCATATGTGTGGACAGAGAAATGTGAACAGGCCTTTACATTATTGAAGAAAGCATTGATGGAAGCTCCAGTTTTACAAGTACCGGAGGGAAATGAAGGATTAGTAGTTTACACAGATGCTAGTGGATCTGGACTAGGGGCAGTGCTCATGCAACATGGTAGAGTCATAGCATATGCATCAAGGCAACTCAAGCCAAATGAAACTAGGTATGCTACACATGATTTAGAACTAGCTGTTGTAGTATATGCATTGAAGCTATGGAGACACTATTTATTAGGTGCTAAGTTTGAATTGTTTACAGACCATAAGTCACTTAAATACTTGTTTTCCCAAAAAGACTTAAATATTAGGCAACATAGGTGGGTAGAATTTCTAGCTGCCTATGATCTTGATATATTATACACCCCAGGAAAAGCTAATAAAGTGGCAGATGCATTAAGTAGACATCAAGCAAAATTGGCAAGCTTAATGATGGCTGAGTTCAGGGATTTGACAATCCTTAGTGAGGTGGAAGTGAAAGAAGAAACTAGTGTATCAAATAAGACACACAGTGAGATGATTGAATATGGTAAATTAAGCCTCATTTCATTAAAGTCAACACTGGTTGATAAAATAGGACAAATGCAGAATCAAGATACAAATTTGAAGGAGAAAAAGAACATGATATCACAAGGCATGGCAGTGGAAAACTATGAGGTAGATGATAAAGGATACTTAAGGAAAAAGGAGAAACTCTGCATACCAAATGTAGAGGAACTAAAGCAAGAAGTTATGGATGAGCATCACAAAAAAAAATATACTATACATCCAGGTGGTACAAAAATGTAACATGATCTTAGGAGGAATTACTGGTGGCTAGGGATGAAAGGAGAAGTGGAAAAATATGTGGCAAATTGCTTGACATGCCAACAAGTAAAGGTAGATTATCAAAGACCCTCAGGCCTATTGCAACCTTTGGAAGTGCCTACTTGGAAATGGGAAAGCATATCAATGGATTTTGTGGATGGTTTGCCAAGAACAAGAAGAGGTAATGATAGTATTTGGGTAGTGGTTGATAGGCTTACAAAAACAGCACACTTCATTCCTATAAATTCAAATAGAAATGCCCATAAACTAGCTCAGTTATTTGTGAAAGAGATAGTAAGATTGCATGCCATCCCCAAGACTATCATTAGTGATATAGGTACTTTGTTTACTTCAAGGTTTTGGAGTAGCTTTCAAGAATCTATGGGGACAGAACTAAGCCTAACACAGCCTACCACCCACAAACAGATGGGCAAACTGAGATTGTTAATAAGGTTTTAGAAGATTTGCTTAGAGCATGCATACTTGATTTTGGAGGCAACTGAGAGGATCATATTTATTTAGCTGAATTTTCTTATAATAATAGCTACCAGTCCACCATAGGAATGGCTCCATTTGAGGCTTTATATGGAAAGCCATGTTTATCTCCTGCATGTTGGATGGAGGCTGGTGAAAGAGTGTTGCTTGGACCAGACAATGTAAAAGAAACTTCTGCAAGAATTGAATTAGTGAGGCAAAGAATGAGAGTAGCTCAAGAGAGACAGAAAGCATATGCAGATAAAAGGAGAAGGCTAGTAGAATTTGAGGTGGGGGACTATGTGTTTCTCAAAGTTTCACCAATAAGGAAAATATTGAGATTTGGCAAAACAGGGAAACTATCACCAAGGTATATAGGACCATATGAAATTATTCAAAGAATAGGGACTTTAGCTTATAGGTTGAAGTTACCAGAGGAATTGAGCAAAATACATGATGTATTTCATGTATCCCAATTGAGAAAATGGGTGCATGATAAGGAGACCATTCTTGAATCTTCTACACATGTTGAAATTCAAGAAAATCTGGTTTATAAAAAGGAACCAGTGGGCATTGTGGCGAGAAAAGAAAAGAAACTGAGAAATAAAATAATTAAACTGGTTAAAATCCAATGGAGTTTAGATGGAAATGACTGCACATGGGAGGCTGAAGATAGGATGAAGGATAAGTACCCTAATCTATTTTCTGCTTGAAGGTATGTCTAGAACTGTAATAACTTTAAATATTACTTAAGTGTATTTGAGTGATCTTAGATGAATGAATTTCTGATGTGTTTGAAATATACTAATAAACCAATGTATAATTCTGAGACACGATTCCTTTTAGGAGGAGAGTATGTGAAGACCCAAAAATTTTGAGAAAAAAAATTACTTTAAAGAAAAAAAACAGGAAATGGAAAATAAATACCAAGAGTGAATGAAGTAAATAAGTGAGAGAATGATAGTTAGAGAAAATAAAAATGGGGAGAAAAATAGCTGAGTAAAGAGGAGCATTATATTCACATATTTTATGTGTATATATATGTATTATATAAATAACCAAAGAATAAAAATAGCTTGAAAATGAATATCAGAAGTAAGTGAAGTAATTATGCAAAGGGATAATTATTATTTTTATATACAGTGATGAGAGGAAAATGATTAAGTATAAAATGAATTCTAAAATTCACATGACTTGTATATGTGTGAATATTGTATAGAAAGTATATACATATGATCAGAGAAGTATGGGATGATAAAATAAAAATCCTCTTGATAATTAAAATCCAAAAAAATCAGTCAAGAAATATTTATGAGTGTGAATGCATTTTTTTGAAATAAATCAAGAGAGAAATAAATGATAAAATAGGTCAATTGAAAAATTAAACTTATAAAAAGAAACATGAAAAATAACTCGGGTATAATAAAAATACATTGTCAAGTTGAGTCATAGGAAAACAATGTGCAGGTAAAAATCATGCAAATAGCATGCATTCAGAAAAGAGAAAAACAAACTGTTTAACCAGAAATAGAAATCAAAAGAAAATGGCATATTTATCCACAACTGCACACACCTAATTCTCTTAGTAATGCAAGGTTAAAATGGGTTTTTCCTTTAGTAAAACCCTAGTAAAATGATTTAAATCGAAAGGGAAAGTAGAGGTTTTCTCTAAGGGAAAAACAAAAACACATTAAAAAAAAAGAGGAAGAGCTCACACTGTTTTCAAGCTTAGGCATTCTTGGGGAAAAGAAGAGAAAGGTGAGTGATAATCACTTATGAGATTTAAGGCATTAAGACCCAAGTAAGGGCAGCCAATTATTTTATATGAAAATCATATTATGATTTCTGTTAATCTTTATTTCTCTGAATAAATATATGATGATCATGAATGGCATTTTGGTTGAATTTTTGGTTGCTGTTTTGATTTGTTTTTGGTATTGACTATTTTTGTTTTGAAATTTGTTTAATCAATCATACAACCTGATTACAGAACTGAGTTTATGACTCAGTTTTTATAATAGAATAATTTGATTAATTTACTGAGATATAGGGTATTAAATAAAAATGGATTAGGCAGTATGAACAAAGAGGTTTATGCTCATGTCTAGTTCATTTAAAAATTGATATGAACAAAGTAATATTGTGAAAATGTGCTAATTTGTTCAGATCAAAAATCCAATATGTTTATAGGTTTTTCTCAAAAACCATATCCTATGTTCACAGTAAAAACAAATATGGTATTTCTTATAATTTCAGTAGATTTATATAAGCAAAGAAAAATTTTCTAGAAACCATTGTACTAGCAAGTTTTAGAAAAAGGTGATCTAGCAGAAATGACTTTGAAATGGGTTGTGAAATTTTGTATGAATGTTTGGTATGTTTGGATATGATTTTTAAGGAAATTAAAATTCCTGACTTATGAAATGAAGAAAGGAATACAAAAGTATTTCTGGAATTAAAAAGGAAAATTCCTCAAATGAATATATAAACATGGTCTCTAAATTACAAAATAATTTAGGAGTAGTGCCATGATCTATTCATCATCAGGTGGATGATGGGTATGTGCATGACTTGTTCAAGTCCTTAAGGCCTCTGTGCAAGGGTTAACAGAATTGAGTCCTTTGCAATGCACACTTTGTGTTCAATGTCAAGAGTTTAGACCATATAAAAATGTAAAATAGAACTGGAAATGAAGGCTGTGGAATTTAAGAGTTTAAATCCATAGGAGTTTTGTACATGTACAATTGAACAAATTGGATGAATGACTTCTTGAATGTATGCTTGATGTATAGGTTTAATTATACATATGCTAAAGCTTATTGTGGAACTGGAAAGCATCAAACCCTATATGATCTCTGCACAGTCTTAAAAGAACTTTACAAGTTATTTTTAATATTGATTTCACTCATACCAGAATTTTATTCTGACCCTATTTATTGCCCTTGCAATATTTGGGGTGTCTCATTTTATTGAGGCAGCTCAAAATATTGTTGCAGGTAGAGATGTATGAATAGCTTGCTTGCTTGGAAAATTAGAAGACCTACTTGAGTTTTTAAAATGCAGTAGTTCATTGTAATAAAGATAGCTAGGCAAACTTTCTTAAGTCTATGCAGACCTTTCAGTATTGTAGTGGCTTTGTTCATTTGAAAAGAATTTGTAAAACTTAAATATTATATGTGTCTTGAGCTACTAATCTAAGTAACTGACTTTGATGGATTCTGGTGGGTTTTGATGGAGAAATTTATGCCATGTAATTTAATATGTGGACATGCTTTCTTTATCAAAGTTTGTTAAATTTTTAAATAGAAAAGGTGCAGTAGTTTATGGATAAGCATGTAGCTAAAAATTGTTAAGTGCTAATTGAATCTGGCATTGGCTAACCAGAAGAGCTTGACCATGACTTATAACTGATATAAGACCATGAGAAGCTTGAAATCTTAACCTGTTAATTCTCCTTGAACATCTGATTTTCCAGTAAAGAATTTGCATTGTATTATATTGTAAAAATGAAATACATGCTTTATACTTATAATCTGGAATGCAACTATATTGAACTGAGCTTAGCTAACCACCTATTTGGTTTAAGTTAAGTGAGTTTTGTCTTTAACAAATCTGTTGAAAAAAATGCATTGCCATGTAGTCTACCTAGATATTAAACATGCTAATAATCCCACTGTTTGATTGATCACTATCATTTGTTTTATAATCTGAGAACCTATCAGTACCCTTCTCAAAATGTTCATCTAAAAGTTTGCATTAGACTGATTTTGATATTGCTCCAATCATTCTGTTTTCATATACATGCAAGTCTATATCTGGTATGCTAGATTAAGTTAGCATTTTTCTTGCCTGTAGTTTTTCTTCTGCCTGGTCTATAACATACTTACCACCAAATGTTCATAAGATTATTACCAATATTATAAATTAAGACATGAGTATATTTACCTGACATAAACATTGTTTGAATAAGTAACAAGCACCCCGGGATAAATTCTCAAACTTGAGTTGTTTTAGTACTTTGCATAAATTCAAAGGAAAAACAATAAGCAACAAACTCCTAGATTCCCAGACATTAAAAGCATGAGTAGTTAATCCAGAAATTAAATTATTGGGCCATGAAAAAAATTGTGAAGTAAATCAATTAAATAACTGATTTGAGAAATAAAACAAAAAAAAGTGGTTATATCAGAATTATATAATAATCAAAGAGATGGCTATGTGACACAAAATCTCTTGAATATGAGAAACATTGTGTGATTGAATTTCTTTGCTAATTTAATTACTCTGATAGGCAAAGAAACATTTATATATCTTCATATATATAAATGACATGATTGGATTGAAATACTGATATTTTTATATTGGTAAAATATGGATCTTGGGGAAATGAATTAAAGAAGTGACCACAAAAAAAACTCACTAAAAATCACTAAGACAAATGCTAAAAGAAGTGGGTCACTTCAATTAGATTAAAGGAAGAAGCAGCTAAAGATTTGTAAACAATATTTATTGAATGAGGTTTGTCATTCCAACTTGAAAAGCCTTCCTTGATAATGGGAGAATTTGAAAAGCCCATTTGATGATCTGAGGACTACAATAGGGAAGGCTTATGTAATCATCAGATACATATGTGCTAACTTTAGCATGGTCAGGAATACCTGACATGGAACTAAGACCATAATTAACAATAGATGATAGGATTAGACCTTTACTAGCCCATAGATACATGAATCATATATATTACTTTTGAACATTGGAAGCAGCATGGATCGGGATCTTAATACATTCCTTCAAAACCAACTACAATTATGAAGGAGGACCATAGCCCATAAGTGATTGTTCTTGATAAGATTAGACTAAATCCAAATGGAAAGCATATCATGATTCCTATGAAGAAATCTGTCTATGTGTTTTGATACTGTAGCCTTGTTCCATAACTTCAAATTTAATACTCTAAGACCACCTCTATCAAGAGGTTGAGTTACTTTCTTAAATGAAATAGGAATTAGCTTCTTTGAATGGGGATTGTCATGCCTAATAAAGTGATTCATAGCACTATTAATCATAGCAATTAGTTTTTAAGGGAGAATGTACAAACTAGAGTAGTACAAGCACTTGGCAGTAGCTATAGATCTTGCAATCACAACCTTCTAGTAGCAGATAATTTATTTGAAGGCCAAGAATTAAGTTTCATTTAGTTTGTAATACATAGGCATACATTGAGCAATAGAAATCCCACTAGAAGTAAGGGGAACTCTTAAACATGAAGAGTTATCAGAAGCAATAAGCAAGGATGCTAAGGAAGCAATTTCCATTGCCTTTTTAGGAGGAAGACTAGCAAGCATAATACTACATTTGTTGATGTTAACTTTGAGCCCAGAGATCAAGAAAAAAGAGTGAAGAACCAACGATATATTAGTAATAGATTTTATGTTAGGCTTTGAGAATATTATAAGATCATCAGCAAATAACAAAGAAACTATTTTCAGATTTTTGCACATAGAATGAACATCAATTTCTTTCTTAAAAACCCTTATATGCAACAGACTGGTTAAATATTCCATGACTGCAATGAAGAGATAAGGAGAAATTGGGTCTCCTTGTCTGAATCCCTGAGTAGAAGAAACCAAAAGTATCACCATTTAAAGATAGGCTATATGATGGAGTTGAGATACAGGAATATATCCAGGCCACAAAAGGAAGAGGGAAGTTCATTTCTGAAGAATAATTATTATTGATGACCAATGGACAGTGTCGAATGCTTTCTAGATATCTAGCTTTAAGGAGCATCTGGGAGAAATATTTTTCTGCCATATCCCTTCATCAATTCTTGAGTAAGAATAATATTGTCTGATACACATCTTCCAGGAAGGAAAGCATTTTGATTATTAGAGATTATAGTAGATATTGCAATCTTCATTCTTGAAGCTAAATTTTTTGCAATACATTTATAGACCACATTACAACAAGGAATATGGTCTAAATTGGGTAACGTTATCTAGATCTATTTTTGGCACTAGAGAAAGCTTTGTAGCATTAATACCATTAGGCATATTGTAATTTTTGAAGAAATTTTTAATGGCTCTAATTAGATCATATCGAATTGTTTCCCAAGAAAATTTATAAACGTGAGCATTATAGCCATCAGGCCCAGCAGAGCTATGAGAATTCATGGAGAATATGGCCTCTTTCATTTCTTTAGAGGATATATCCTTAACTAGCTAGATTTTATGAGAATCGGTAATGCTTGAAAGAGGAATACTCATGAGCAAATTAATGTCAGGTTGCATAGGGGAACGATTGGCCAAAATAGAAGTAAAGTAATCCAGAAAAGCTTTTTAATTTCAGTATTAAAAGAGCATAGGCCAACATCAATATAATTTAAAGAATGGATCAATTTATTTGCATTCTTGATTTTCAAAGAGTTGTGAAAGATAGCTATATTTGAATCTCCCCAAGCCTTCCAAATATCTTTATTTTTCTGTTTGATCATATTGTACTTAGAGGTTAGGGCATACTCTAGATTCTTGGATAGAATATTGGCATCAATCAGGTGCTAACCATTCTGAGGAGAATTAAACATATCCTGTTAAACAGCTGATAATTTTATCCTTCTTTAAGTAGATTGTTTAGAGCGATTGCCAAATTTTTCAATGGGCCAAGTCTTGAGATTTTTCTTTAGTTCAAGAACTTTGCCCTGCAAAACAAACATAGGATTTCCATAAATTATACTTGTCCATAAATAATTGAGGATATCATAAAATTCTTTATGATTAGTCCACTCATTAAAAAATGAAAATGAAGTGGACCTTTTAACAGGATCATGCCCCTACTTGACTATAATAGGAGAATGGTTAGAAAGGGAAGGGGATGGAATGTTAGTAAAAAGAGAAGGCCATATGGAAATTGCTGGCATGTTGTAGAAAGCTCTAACAAGCTTACATAGGGTCATTTTACTCAATCTGCTATAAATCGACCAAGTGTAATTAGATCCAGTAAAGGGAGAAGGGAAGAGGTTTGCACTTAAAGTGGCATTGTTCAAAGGAGATGTAGATTTTATGGTAAGGGGAGACCCTCATTGTTTATATGCGTGGTGAAGCATACAATTCCAATCACCAATACATATCCATGGAATGGAAGAGGATTGGAGAGAAGTAATAATAATCACTAATACATTTCATGAATAAATTGTTTTTGAATATTATAGTTTATTATATATGTATATATATTTGAATTATATATGTAGATATAATTGTTTATTATATATGTAATATTTGAATTAAAAATTAACGATTTGAATCAAAAATTAATTTAGAAAGGATAAAAAGATTTAGGAATTCACATAAAAATTTAAATTTAGAAAGGAAACAAAAGATTTAGGATTTTACATAAAAATCACTCATGAAATTCAGGATTGAAAATCTTTTATTCTTATGTAAACAATATCTAAAATAATTATGTTAAAAACATCAACCATACAATATTAAAAAAATCAATTTTCAAGGAAAATTTAGTATACAGTTTATTTATATTTGTGTATGCAAATGTTATAAAATTATAAGAATGTTTTTTAATCAAAACGAGTCTTTTTTCAAAAAGTTTCCAAAACAAAAGAATGAGAATCAGACGACTTAAGCACATGTAAATTCATGGTAAAAGCATTCAGATCTAAATCATACAAAGAACAATAATAAATAATCAAATGAGAATGAGAATCTTAAGTATATTAATCATGATGAACATATAGTACATTGAGATATCGATCAAAATCAACATAATGAACATACTATTAATTAAGATGGACAAAAGGGATTTGAATTACATATTGCAAGGTAAACAATCTAATAGATCAGATGAGGCACATAAAATCTAAACCTTGTGAACATGAGAAATATATATTTAAATCAATAAGCATAGTACGTAAGAATGTAGCCAAAAATAGCACCTTAAATGATGAACGATGCAGCTAGATTCAATTGAATCGATCTCTAGATCTTGTAGGAATAAAGAGACAACAACCACCTTTGGTTTTGATTTTTATTTTGATTCTGATTTTGGAATTTTTTCAAGCCTTGGAAAAGAAAAGACTAAATGAATGAAAACTTTAAAGGAGGCAATAAAAGATAATGAAACTAGAGGTGATTCGCCTTCCTTTAATTATTCTTTAGCCATTTCAATTCAAATTGAAAACTCTTCCTTCCTCCCTCTCACCCCACCGACCGACCATAGCATGATACAAAGTGGGCCGCAAAAATTTTCAAATCCATTTAGTGTTCATTCTATTGAAATCCAGTTAAATATTCTATTGATATCGTATGTTGATACGTATATACGTAACCTTTTTTATATATACAAATTTCATTAAATACTAATAGTATTCAAACATCAAATAAGTTTAATAATTAGTATTCATAAATATTAATTAATTTAGTTAATTTACAATAATTGTAAATTAATTAAATCATGTGGTTTATTAGGAGTATTCATAATTACTATTGTGCGACTCAAAGGTGTAAATTTAGACAATAATTAATATTGAACAATTCAAATATTAGCATTCACACGTTATCTTAGCTAGTGGTGTGACATTTTGGCTGAATTTATCGCTTACACATCTTTTTGGTAAAATACTTATTATAAGCGGTACCTAATAGCAATGATTATTTACACCAATTCTCCTCGTTAACACTATATCACATTACGAGTTATGGAATTTAATTTTGGTCCAAATTCTAACATCGTTCACATTTAACCTGACTAGTCCAAAGAAAAAATCCTAGGTTCAATAATAATAACTACTATTAAACGTACTACTCTGGCCAGAGACTTTGACTTTGAGTTGAGTGCAGTTGACCATGATACTAACCACACATAACTGAGGAGATGAATACTCTATTAAATAGTATTTCACTTTCAATCCTTCGGCTCATACCCTACTATAGTCGTTCTATGGATGACGTCATGCCTTGATATATCTATAATCAAAGTGGAGTGTCCATATTGAAGTTTTATAATATTCTCAAGTCGATGGAACAATGCAACATCATCATTCTGAGATTTTCTATTTGACCTTAGTTATATTAACCAACAGAAAACTCTTGAATGAGTAATTCCTTAGTTATCAATAATTATCAGTACATAACCCCTTGGAGCCCCAGTAGCCATAAATAATATATTGCCCAACATTTGAAGTGTGTTACGTACTCTAGTCTCAAAGGATGTATCAATATCATCTCTTGAAATACCTTGACTAGAAATATTTGAAATAATATGTCATTTTAATGTGATTAATTTCTCATGACTACAATACCTTGTAATTACTATCACTGTAACGACCCGTATTTTTCGATAATTAAAATATTGAATTTAATAAGATTTTGTGATTTAATATTGGGAGAAAATAAAATTTATGATTTACTAATGAGAAAACTAATTAGAATGAAATTTAATGATGTTAATATAAGGTAATCAATGACTATTTTAATGTAATTCCAATCAATTTAAAATAAATGTAAAGTTAAATTGGTGATAATCGTAAATAAGGAATTGAACCAAATGTTGTATGTGATGGTAAAATTGTACGTAATTAATTGAAATTGGTTAATATAGAATGATTAATCAGTATGTGAATTTATTAGCTTGGGTTGTAAACAATAAACATTGAAATGTGTTTGAAATTGTAAGTTGTAACAATTGTTTAATTATCATTTCACTATTTAATTCGTTGAAATTAAATTGGAAATCAATTGCAATTAATCTACTTAAATATTGCAATTAATGTGAATTAAAATGATAACTGTAGAATATTGATGTAATAAAAGGTAAACCAATGTTACTTATATCTATAGGGTAATAATTGATTTAATAATAAGAGTGAAATCAAAATAAATTAATTTATTGGAATTTAAATTTTAATTAATGAATTTTTACTACAACTAAAACTGAACACTGGAATTAGTACAACATTGAAATATTGAATTTGACATGGAAATTATTTTAAAAGATTATAAATTACTAGGTAATCAAAAATGATAAAAAGTGGCTAACTTTTGAATTTGAATTGAAAGTGGATTAAATTAATTTAATAATAATTTATTTAATTAGCGTGAAAATAGTCATTTTGGCCACTATCTTGGATTTTGATGAAACCAGTTTCATCGGATCCGTAACGGTGAATTATTGTAGGATTTCAAGTTTCGTAACGATCGGACTTGTCGTTTGATCGTGCGGGCTCGAAACGCGTAGAAATCAATTTAGTGAATTCAATTTTAAATAAGCTAATTTTAAAAGGCTAACTTCTGCATACAATAGAAATAGGACTTGAAACCTATTCCATTGAGTTTAAAATATTGAAAACATCCATTTTGATATATGGGATGACCCACTTTCGTTTCGGAAACGGAACGGGCTTTTCGGGTCGTTATTGTCATTTCGAACCAATTCGATATGTTTATTCATTTTTATAGGGCATTGTCTATATAAATAGTTTTTCCTAACCCTAGCAGCCTTTTTATTCCTTATTATTGTATATATCTGTCTCTTCAATCATCAGGTTCTTTCTTCTTCTAATGGCTGAAAATCCAAAACCCTAATTCAATTTCAAATTCAAATCGAAAATCAAACTCCTCAAAATTGTATCGAATTATATATCGTTGGAAAGTTCTCGATGAGCGTAATCCACTGCAGTAATTCGTTTTCCAATTTGATGCATCGTTTGATCAAAAATCGAGGATGAACCTCAACCGTCGAAATTAGGTTTTCGCGATCCAACGGTGGATCTTCATTCGATCGACGATCGGGGGGCGGCGTTGGGAAGAGGAGTCGAGCAGGCCTCGGATCCGGGTTCGCTTATGACTGTAGTTCCTTGATTTTGTGATGATTGTTGTTCAAAACTAGGTGGTGGCATTCGTTCTCTGGCAGCCTTGGAGGGGGCACTCGAGCAAGGTAGCGTTGGCATGAAGGGGGAGGGGCGACGTCGTGCTCCGATCATGGTGCAAAGCAGTGAGGGGACGGCAAAATCTCGAC
Organism: Allium fistulosum; assembly: GCA_030737815.1. Taxonomy (NCBI): domain Eukaryota; kingdom Viridiplantae; phylum Streptophyta; class Magnoliopsida; order Asparagales; family Amaryllidaceae; genus Allium; species Allium fistulosum. Next base: position 1,289,403,534 of record CM060904.1, read on the forward strand.
GTTCACCGGCGGCTAAAGGAGGAGGTTCGATCGTGTGTAAACTGTAGCATGCTAGGGTTTTGGACGCGTGAATAGGTATGGTGACGTGTCGCCTTATTTTATTATTTAACTTCAATTTAAATTTTTGATTTCAAATGTTCTAACTTACGTATCTTTTTCATACGAGCTCAAATTAATGCGCGGTTTGTTCCGTTGCGATCGTATCGAAATTCCGATCATTATGGAATAGGTTTGGGCGAATTCTGAGACAGTTGAATTTAGGCCTTTGTTTGGATTTCAAATCGATTTGAGATCAAAGGTGGATATTTTGACCTACTCACAACTACTAGATTATCTTATGTTAGTTAAATTGAATTTATGATGTGATAAGAATTTGATTGGTTGATATTTGGTATATTTAAATTGTCATTCCAGTTAAATCTGACTTTTATTGAATTTAATCGCCATTAATTTAATATTAAAGTTTAAATTGCCAGTTAATACCTGTTATTGATAATCAGTCACTTGCTGTTATTTATTGGTTGGTTTGAATGATGATTGTGACGGATGTTTAATTATTGATATTGGATGACTGGATGTTATATTTATATATTGTTATCACACTGCAATTTCCCTTATTTATTGCTAGGAAAATCACTATGGGTTGAAATGATACATACCCGAACAATCTATAGATTAGGAAAATCGTTATGGGTTGAAATGATAGACTCGAGCGATTTTATGGATTTTGAATTTTAATTCGGAATTGCAGGTCGAAATGATATATACTCGTAAATTTTAAAATTATTGCGGGTTGAAATGATATATATCCGTATACTTGACCATAGGGTAGAAAATTATATACGGACACCGGATTGGTTAAATTAATTGATTTTTAAATCCTTAATTTTTGAATTCAGTTAAATGATATTTTGAAATAAAATTTGATTTATATAAACTGAATTATTTTCGAAAATCCAAGCTTTAAATGTTGAAATTGGAATTGGTTTAAATGAATTGTTTTAAGGATTTAAATTGAAATTTTAAAGTTGAATTTGAAGTATAAATGAAATTTATCGAAATTGAGTTATTATAAACATTGAATATACCTTTGAAATCTATTGAACTTGAGTGGTTAAATTTATAGTTCAAACATGGATTTGAAATCGATGTAGATTTAAATGGTTTTAAATGAGAATCTGAATTGAAAGACAAAATTGAGTTTGTTGATTTGAAAGCTGGACATGGTCCAGATGTGTTGAAATGAAAGAAATAGTTTAATTTGATATTAATTTCAAATTAATTATTTTAATATAAACTATTTAAAGATAGAATATTTTTAATTCAGATTTATTTAGATTTTTCAAACTATTTACTGTATAAACCATTTCAATAATCAAAATTTTTAACTAATTTAAACCATATAACTATTTTAAACCATTTTAAACTATTTTAATCTACTTTAAACTATTTTAATCTATTTTAAACTGTTTTAACTATTTTAATTTATTTTAATCTATTTAAATCATTTAAAACTATTTTGAAGTATTTTAAACCATTTTAAAACTATTTTAAAACTACTTAAACTATTTGTGACTATCTAAACTATTTTCTGAAATCCAACTGTGCAAGGCTGAATTGCTTAGATTTAAATCCTTGATTTAAAAGAAAATGTGGTTAAATGATGTTATAACCTAATTTGGGATTTGAAATGATATTTTCTAGTTAAATGACATATTTTGAGTAAATATGACGATTTTGAAATGAGAGTTTAACCTATTTTGTGAATATGGTTTCGAAAGTGATATGATTTCAAATGCGATATGATTTCGAAAGTGAGTATGATTTCGAAAGTGATATGGTTTGAATTGAATATGATATTTTGATATCAATTATGAATCGGTTTTGGAAATGTAAAAGAGCCATCCGGTGTGAAATAAGCGTTTGGTTGTTAAAGAGACCGGGATCGGATATTGTCATACTCTCTGCCAATACCAAAAATCACTTTAACAACTACGTACGTGGTGGAGAATCCAGAATGAAGTAGGATGGTTTGGCGAACGATTCTATATGAGGTATTAACGTAGCCCTGACTCCCTCAAGTCAGCTTGATGTGGCTAAAACAAGAGCTATACCGGGCCAAGTGAGGTCGCTCCTCCTATCGGGCACATTTCTTCGATACCATATTATGACTTTGTGATTGATTTGTTGGCCACCCCTCAATTTGATTTTGGGAGTGTGTTCCGAGGTGGGCGGTAGTAGCTGTTATGCGTTACTACCAGTCCGGGAGTGCAAACGGTAGAATCCTACCCTGGCATTGCCTCGCGTGCCTTGTCACATGCCTTATCGCACCCATTACGAGTTTGGTTTGTACCGTACATATGGAGTGCTCACGGAGTAAACCACCAGTTTGGTGGAGCTTACAGTATCTGTATAGACTATGGGAATATATAAAAATGTGTTAAGGGGGATATGGGTAATGCCTTAACGCTATTTTAATACTTTACTTTACTGTAGACATATTATATTAGCGTATTGTACTACATAGTAGATGTTAGCACCAAAATTGGTCACTAACACCCAAGAAAAGATTTGTGTAGAGAGATTAATGAAGATAATAAATTAAAACAGATGAATATATGCAAAGTTAACTGTAGAAACATGAACACCAGAATTATAGTGGTTCGGCGTAACTGCCTACATCCACTGTTAATGTAATCTTTATTGCTTTTCTCAAAGACTTGAATACAGATGCGGTCCGTAAACAAATAACTCGAATCCAAGTTTGAACTGAAAGAAGGAGAGTATCAAAAATGGCTGAGTATCCCTGGAGTTCTCCCAAAAAAAGAAGGTCCCCTGTACTGTACCCCTGCCCCTCTATTTATAGATGAAGACAGGCTAGTCCCTATGTAGGCCCATGACCCGGATACCTCGGCCCACAGTATGTAACTCGCGTTCACCGACCCATGTGTGTCAAACCCCTATGACCGAGCTAGTTACCTCTGATCCATTCTGGCCGCTTCATGAGTTCTTCGTGCTGGACTCGAAGCGAAGTCTCCCATGACTCGGAGCAGCTAGTAACGTAGCCCGGAGAAAAGAAAGACTGGTCACATTGCCCTGTAGGTAATCTGCTAATTTCCTGGTTCGAACGATGAACGGCCGAACCACTTTAGTCTTCCCATCATGGCCGAGCGATGAGTGACCGATCCACTTAGTCTTCCCTTCATAGCTGAGCGATGAGTGACCGGTCCACTTAGTCTTCCCTTCATGGCCGAGCGATGAGTGATCGGCTCACTTAGCCTTCCTTTCATGGCCGAGCCATCTCGTTTTCCCATTCCTAACCGAGCGATATGCGTTGAGTTCCTAACACCACCTTTCCTTAGCCGAGCGACACAGGCCATCTCACAAGACCGAATGACACACGTCCTCCCTTCCTCAGTTGAACCATGTATACAGGCCGACCCGTGTATATAGGCCGAACCACTCAGATTGAATCAATTCCATATATTTCCAACCTCTCACTGGCTCGAGTCTGGTCTCGATTAAATCAAAGCCTCTATAATTATCATCTTGTAGCCGGGCCAAGCAACCGGGTAACATCCCCCCCCCCAAAGTGCATTGTGTGAACCAACATGACGCGCTTTGAATCATCATTTAGTGCTACAAAAGGCCTTTTTTGGTGTATTTGGTCAGTTGAGAGTAGGATATGCTTGGTAGGGGCAAGTTCTTTAAGCCCTAAATATGTAAACTAAAATAGTTCCACTTAGGGTTTTAACGTAGATAGAGGTTCGAGCCCTCCTTCTAGCGCCAATATGTTAACAAATTTCTTCGTTAACCCAAAAAGTACAGAAAAAGTGGACTTGGTTAAGAAATGGCTAATTCAATCCTAGGCTAGGTCGCTTGGACGAGACATGCATGACGTCAAGTCCATAACAATTCTATGTATAACAATTGAAGTCATGTTCGAATGTCATAAAGGATTCAAGTCGATATGCAAGTCACAAATCAAAGCCAAGTTGATATGTAAGTCATAAATTACATCAAATATGTTATGCCATAGTTCAATATTCAATCCCTTATGTTTACAAAGTTTGAGTGTTACAATTGGCAAAAAAAATTGAAACACCCTACACCCCTTAGTATACCCAAAAGGACACACTAAAAGATGTGGTGCGTTGTAGGTATAACCAAAGCTAGCAGAGACTAAGATTCACAAGACAAAATAGATAGATAACAACATAGCGGAAGTAATTAAAAACAATAAGTGATTTTAAAAATTAATACTCCATGAATACTTCAGACAAACCACATATGTTCCAAATACCGAATACAATTATCTTATGAAAATAAAATCTCAGTCTCATCAGAAAAACCAGAGTACAAGCACAAACTTTCCCTCAATACAGTGCCAGTACAATAAAAGAACAAAAGGTTGGAAATAAAAAGAAGGAATACATGATAGGGTCTCCAAGTCTCCAAGAAGCTGTGGTCTCCTCCTTGCCTCTGATTGCCTATGGGGGGAAAGGGGGAAAATAGAGGAGTGGGTCAGACAAAAAGTCTGGTGGATGATAGTAATTACTAGAATCTTTAAGCAAAGTAAAAGTAATAGACCTTACAACAGTTCTAGTATATAAAAGGAAACAAAGGAAATAGGGATAAGGAATAAGCTGGAAATAAATACGAATTAACATAATTGATTAACTTTGATTGTTTGCACTTGTCTTTGATAGCTGCATTGATTAGGCTGAATTCCTAATCCTATAATTAGGCTGAAATCCTAATTCTACCCTTTGATCGGCCTGCTACTCCATAGACCTTACTGTGGACTAGACGCTATATAACTCCCTACACAGAAGTGGTGTCTACGAATGGCACACAAAGTATCTACCGTGGACTAGACGTTATGTAGCTCCCTACACAGAAGGCAATGGTGCCTACGAAAGGCACACATACTAAGTGCTTGGAACTCATAACGATTACTGGGCTCCCGAATGGAAGTCGCACGCATAACCGCCACCATGCTCATGTTACCTATTCTTCCACCTATTGGGTCTTCTTATTACCTCAAGCTCCAGCATAAGCGTGCCCCTCATCCCACTTTAGGCTAATGTGAGATCACCGTGTCCATAGAAAATAGGTGAAATGCTATTGGTACCGGCCCGTCATCCAAACAATATCTAGTTGTGCCCCATGCCCAAATCCCCATGATTTGGACTTCTACTGATTGACCAATTACTACCATTATTAGCATAAGCATGCCCCTCGTCTCACTTGAGGATTATGTGAAACACCGTGTCCATAGAAATAATAAAGGAATGCTATTTGGTACAGGTCCTACTTTAATTCTTGCTTATTAACTTAGATAAATTATTTAAATAAGCCTTTACTTTTGTTCTTGCTATCTGTGCTTATTAGTTTATCCTAAGTCTTAAAATAAGCTTCATTTTGTTCTTTATTTTATTATAACCTACGTTATAATCATGCTTATTACTTAACCTAAGGTCTAAGTGTAAAAATAAGCTTCTTTCATCTTATACTCTTTTTAGTTATAATTTTAAGTTACAACTAGGCCAATTATCTTTTAATTAGTCAAATTCTAACATTAATATCATAATTAGGCTCAATTTCAGTCTTAATTCCAATTTTTATTGCAGTCTTCACAATTTACATCTTATCTTCCGTTATTTCAGTATTCTTATAATTTTAATCCATATTCGTGTTTAATCTATTCTAATCCTTACGTGAAGAAGAAGGAGAAATAAAATAAAATTGAAAATAGAAGAAAATCCAAAGCATAGGAAAAAGATGTAAATAATGCATAAACAACAATAAATAAATTAAAATACTGTAAATAAACTGTAAATAAATGGAAACGCTATAATTAACAAAATTAAACTAAAATTAACTGAAAAAAATAGCAAAAAGAAATAGACTGAAAATAATTCTAAAAACTGTATATTACTAAAAATGTTATTTCAAAAATCCTAGTAAAACTACAACTATTGAAAACCCTATTATTTTAAATTACTTAAAAATCTAAATAATTACAATCACTCACCTGTGGTCCTAAGCTCTTCCCTTTTGGTCTTCCCGGATCCACTTGAGGGTATTAAAATATTTTTATTAAAAGGATTCTCTTCTTGGAAAATTATTCCTTTTAGGGTCCTTCCTCAAAAGGTGAACCCAAGCGGAGAAAATCTAGAATGAGATAAAGTGTTAGGTCGAGGGTCTTATTTATAGGTGTAGAAGTGGATCTCGGACCGTTGGATATGAGGATTGAATAGGATGCAACCACGTCATAGGCTGAATAGGAGCCGTCGGCTGGAAGCACGAAGGGACCAGATAGGGCTAAAGAATGAAAAATACGTGTTCGAAAACCTCTAGAACGAAGAAAATTTTCTTCGTTCCATACCCGTAGGCGGGTCGACCGGGCGGTCGACCGCCCCTCCTCCTCGGTCGACCGGCCGGTCGACCCAGGGCGTGGTTAGGTCGACCTAGCCCAATGTATATATTTGTTTCTAGCTCATATTAGCTCGCATTCTGACGTTCTATATATGGAAATTGACCAGAAAATTACCACGGACACAATAGTGCAACTCCCATGGCTCGATTCTGATAATTTCACAAAGTTATTTTATTATTTCATTAATTAACGAATTAATTATTATGGATTAAATTTCGGTTTGTTACAAAAATCCTCAAATCAATTTAGGGTATACAAATTTTAAAATGTATGAAGAGAGATAAGAATGATTCGCCCTCCTCCAAGACCCTTAGGTCCATATTTATAGAGGTGGATAAGTAGCACGGTAGCTTGGAGTTAGCATTGCTGGTTTTCGGCGTCAACAATGTCACACGACATTAGCTTCGACGTTGCACGGTTGAACTTTGGTGTTGCTTCAGTAATATTTGGAATTGCTAAGGAACGACATTGCTATGGGGCGATGAAGCTATATCATTCTTCAGACCGTCAGCTTTAATAGATCTTTTGAATGTTGATGGCTTCTGGCATCGTCAACCTTATGTACTGAGACGCTCTTGATTGATTGTCTCGGTAGCATCAGTTGAAGGTGACACTGAGCATTGATGAAGAGTGGAATTGATATATGGCAGTATTGAGAAAGAGCAACTTCATCTAATTTAGTGTAGCATTGTTAACTTCTATGGACATTGACGACATTCTCCATCAACATCGCATGCATAAGTATGCAACGTCCTCCAAATATTGATGAAATGTGCTATAAAAAAGATGATGTGCGACATTGACCATTGGCGACGTCAATGATGGATGGTGCTATCTGAAAGATGACTCGAAAAAGTGCGACGTTAGAACGGAAGCAACATCAAAGAGATGCGACACTATTACTTAGCATCATTGATTGATATTTTCGAAGCACATCACTACTTCCATCTTGAAAAGCGGCACTAATTAGATGCGACGTTGATGCTGTTAACACAAAAATGATGGCTTACGATGCTGATCTCATTCGACATTATCGCTTCTCTGAAGAGGTGCGGCATTAGTCACATGTGATATTAATCCACAGCTATACCAATGAAGGTCGACATAGATGATAGGCGGTATCGACCATAATCAACATAGATGATGTGTGATATCCTTAACAACATGCGGCATTACATATATCTCCTTGTTGTTGAAATGCGACGTTCTTCATTCCCTCGGTATCGATTACTGCTGTGGTGTCATGATCATACTGCATGTCGCGTATCTTTAAGGTTAAAATTTGTGATAACAAATAAAATATAATATCAGAAACAGTACCCATTTTAGAAACTCAAGTCTTGGAAGAACATAACATAATACAACATAACAACACCAAATATCCATAGTGCAATATCTCAAAATACAACATCATCATGTCTAAATGGGTACATCAAAAATATAATAACAACATAAGTAGATAGGTAAATAACTGCCATAAGACTCGATCTTCACCTTCATCTCCTAAAATCCACACCATCTTCTCTAACATGTGTTGTAATGAGGATGGAGTAAGAACAACAATATATGGTGAATAAAATTCTCTAGTCTTTCCATATTAGTACTTGGGCAGTATAATTAGATAGGAATATGTTTTATGCATCCTAACTATATTTCTTATAAATACCTTCAACTATAAGCTCGAAGGATTTCCCAGTCCAATCCTATAACTTACATTTTTCTAATTAATCCCTATAACTTACTTTCAACTGTAGACCCAAAGCCATTCCCAGTCCATGCATCTACCGTCAATCATGTCCTTAACAATGTGAGAGAAAGTACCTAGGCCACTTAATACCTTTTCAATAGGAATTAGGCAGACTTTGACCATTTAATACATAGATCTTAAGTAAGACCCTATAATTTAATACCTACCAAAGGCGGATCCCTCACCGGTACTATCTAGTTGACATCGCATGAAATCTCATTATGACATATAATACTTCATTTTGGAAGAGGCAGACTCTACAATAGCCATTTAATACTTCAAACCTGAAGTAGACCCTTCTAGAGATTCCTATCTACCGTGCCTAAATGTTATCCCAAATCATTTAATACTTCCTAATTAGGGAGGAGGAAGACCCTACAGCCACCACTTACTACTCCCGATCACCGAAGTAGGTCCTATGCATTATGACCCGTAGCCCAACCGTGACATCTCACATTAGTTCATCTATTCATAGGCACTAATAGCTAGGTTAATTGGGCAGGCTTGCCCTACAGAATTGGGACTAATCTCGTGTCCTCCATGGGTACTTATTATAAGTGATGTCTCACATTAGCCCCAAAGTCATACTGCTGGTAGCCAGAATAGTTAGGCAATTCAGTGTGCTTTTGACTAATCTCGCATCCCTATAACTTAGTCATAATTTCCACTCTCCTAATATACTACCATATTCACCTTACCACATTCGCATTACTGCCTTATAAGGATATCTCCTTATTTTGCCTTTAATTATAAATTAATTTCCATAGTTAGCTCAACTTCTTTTCTATAGGGTTATAATGCTAATTAATAACCTATTTATTATGCTATTAATTATATGTTATTTACACGTGTATGTATACACACACACAGACACACATATACGTGACTAAATATTCCTATGCGTGCGAAGATTTCACCTTATACTAAATATTTAAATGTCAAATGTTCCAAAATATACAAGTCCAACTTCATACCATAACATACAAATTAGCTAATATCCTTACCCCAACAATAGACTTATATAAGAAAATATAATCAACTACCACACTTATTTTATGTTAAAACTATAGAATCGGCATCAATAGATTTTACAATTTAAATCCTTTTACACTCTATTCAACTTTTACACATACAATAAAAAGGGATTTATACTTTAAATTATGAAAATAGGCAGAGAAAACTGCGAATAAAGAAATCTGTGCTTTGCACGTCATTTCCTAATTTATTTTCTTTTCAGAACCCTTTATCATATTGAAAGAGAAAAGTGAGAAGTGAAATAGAATGTAAAATATTCAAACAGCTTTGGTTACACAATTTCTGCTATTTTAATAAAGAATAATTGAGATTGTAATATATAAGAATTGACATTCCGCTTTGGGGGAATTTTGGAGGTTTAGATTTGAAGTTTTCTTGAACCAAAATTCCCCAAGGCATATATCAAATCCAACATGTACTATACAATTACTAAAATGAGAAATACTAATATTTCCACTCATAGATAATTACTAGCTCTCCTTCGGATTTGAATACGCCTGCTATTTAATATCTTCTTAAATCTATTCCTTTTGAAATATACAATAATTGGATTGTACATTAATTAGATCTATAATTTCATGTGTTGGAGGAGAATAGAATTAGAAATTGAATATAAATTTCTAAAATCCCTTACCTGAAGACCTTATGAAATTTCTGAATCGTGTGAAAGGAAGAAACTGACAGAGCTCTGCTTATGTTCTCAAATAATTTATGAATAAAACTGAGGGGGCTACGCTCTAATTTATAGTGGTTAGAAGTCACCATAACCGTCGGATTTAAGTCGGATTTAAGTCGGTTTAAAATAATATAATCTGGGTCGTTCTTGGACATATACAATCCTAGCCGCCAGCACTGTACCGATCAACTGCCTTTTTCCAAGAGGTCGACCGCTAGCGGTAGATTGGTCCAAAGAAAGCGGTCGACTGGTAGCCTATAAATGGGAATGAATTATTATTTGTTTACCGTTTAATTTATTCCTTAATTAATTTTAACGTTACCGTTTATTTTGACGTTTTTTCTAGCCCTATTTCTAATCAACGTTAATTTTAAAATTTAAAATTCTTTATATTTATTACAAATTTAAATTTGAATTCCATTTGAATTATTTTGAACTCAAAAATTTCGAACATCAATAACTTTTCCGTTTGAGCTCTGATTTCAAAACTTTATATATGAAAATTGATCAAAAAACCGTCATGGAAGCAATGGTGTAACTTTTGTGGCAAAATTCTGACTTTTACAAAATTTCCAATTTTAGCCTTATTGTTAGTTTATTACTTAATTAATTTCTTACTAATTTTTATAGGGTGTTACATTCTTCCCACCCCTTTTAAAAAGGATTTCATCCCTGAAATCCCTAAGGGACAGATAGTGTAACTGCACTAAGTATCCATGTTACACAACTATGTTATCTATACAACCATCTACTCAACCAAAAGTGCAATATGATTATGTATACATACATACCATAGGTGAGCTCAATCCTAGCGTGTAAGCAAGGTCGTGACCTATAAGCATGTATGCAAGCATCCTAAACATGCAAAAAGTTTTGCATAAATGAAAAATGACAGGAAAAAGTATGGCAACCATTCCCTACCATCCAATCTAGCAACCACGATGTAACCAAAACCTAATTTTAGAGAGAAAAAGTTTACCAGAGAAAAGCTCGGGATGAGAAGTCCTCGTCTTCTCTTCAATTTTCCATGTACTCTCCACCGGTTTATCTCCCTATTCTACTTGAACCAGCCTAATTTCTCTGTTGCGGAGCTTTCTGGTCCCGTACTCCACAACACATGCGATGGTGTGGGTGCTATCGGCTCTATATCAACATCTATAAGCTGATCAGGCTCTACTATGGTGATGGTGCTATGAAGGCATTTCTTCAGGTACGAAACATGAAATACGTCATGTACGGCTACCAACTTATCTAGTAGCTTTACTCGATATGCAAGTTTCCTTACTCTTTCCAAAATAAAAAAAGGCCCAAAAAACCTTGGTGCTAATTTCCCCGACTTTCCGAATCTCATAAAATTCCTAAGAGGGGAAACTTTAACGAACATCATGTCTCCTACCTCAAACTCTAATTCCTTTCTCTATTTGTCCACATAGGATTTCTGAGGATCTTGTACAGACTTCATTCGCTGCCTAATAAACTCTATCTTTTCCGAGGTCTAGCCAATCAAGTCTGGTCCGAGTAAAATTTTGTTGGTGGTTTCCCACCAACAATTAGACGATTTGTACGGCCTTCCATAAAGCGCTTCAAAGGGTGTCATGCGAATCATCGCTTGGTGACTATTATTTTAAAAAAATTCTACTAAAGGTAAGTGCTGCTCCTAGTGTCCCCAAAAGTCCATGATGCAAGATCTTAACAAGTCTTCTAAGATCATATTCACCCTTTAAGTTTGACCTTGGTCTATGGGTGGTGAGCAGTGCTAAGACTTAATAAAGTTCCTAAAGATGACTATAATCTCCTCCGAAATTCACTCGTGAATAAGGGGTCGCTATCACTAATAATGCTAACTAGAATTCCATGAAGTCGAACCACCTCCTTAACGTAAATTTGTGCTATAGATGCTGTAGTTCTATTACTTCTAACGGAAATAAAATGAGGGCTTTTAGTGAGTATATCCACTATAACCCAAATAGCTTTATTGCCTCTTTGACTCCTAGGCAGCCCATCTATAAAGTCCACTGGTATATGCTCCCATTTCCAAGTCCGCACCTCCAACGGCAATAACAATCCTCCGGGCTTCCCTTGTTCTGCCTTTATCCTTTGGCAAGTCAAACATCTAGGGACAAATTCTTCCATCTTCTTCTTCATCCCTGGCCAAAAGAAAATTCTCTTCATATCCTTGTACATCTTATCTCCTCCAGGGTGAACCATCGTGCTTGAATGGTGACCCTTCATGAGCACTTCCTCCAAAATATCATCAACTATCGGAACACAAAAGCATCCATCTCTCCTCAAGCATCATCTTCCATCAATCATGTATCTACCACTATGGGGAAAGTGCTCCCTTCTCCTCAACTTGTCCAAAATATTCACTATCGACTCATCTTTCTTTTGCACTAGTCCAATGTAGTCCATCAGTGCCAGCCTAACCTCCATTGCTGCCAAATAGCGTAGAGTGATTTCTGTTGGCGGTTGGAAATTAAAATTCAAAAGGAACTCCAACCGCCTCCACTCATATATAGCACCTAGGGTAGCACGCCTCCAGCTAAGGGTGTTGGCGACAACATTCCCTTTTTCGAGGGGTATATTGTATCCCAAAGTCATATGATGCTATAAACTTCATCCACCTTTGCTGTCTAAGATTCAAATATTTTTGGAAAAATAGGTATTTGAGGGATTTCTGGTCGATGAATAACTCAAACATTTCTCCCAGCATAAGCTATCACCATTCCTTCTAGCATAAGGACTGCTCCCAATCCCGTACCACATGCATCTGTGTAAACGATGAAAGATTTTGCCCCATAGAAAATAGTTAATACTAGTGCGCTTATCAACAGCTCGTTCAACTTTTCAAATTCTTTCGTGTGCTTTTCATCCTTAAACTAGATTCTTCTTGGTTAAGCGAGTTAGAGGGACTGCTATCTTCGCAAAGTCCTTAATGAATTTCCTATAATAACCCGCCAACCAAAGAAAACTCCTAACTTCCATGGCATTCTTCGGAATCTTCCGATCTTGAATAGTTTTCACCATTGTGGGATCTACCAACAATCCTTTCTTAGAAACAATGTGAGAAACCTCACCTCCTTTTTCCAAAGGTGACATTTCAAGAATTTAGCTTTAAGCTTGTGTCTTCTCAAAGTCCCCAATACCTCCCTTAAGTGATTTTCATGCTCTCTTTCACTCTTGGAGAATACTAAGATGTCATCCACAAAGACTACGAAAAATTTATTTAGTTGTCCCGTAAATACTCTGCTTGTCAAATCTACAAAACATGCGGGTGCATTCATCAATCCAAAAGGCATCTTTTCCATTCATATAGTCCATCCGGAATGCGAAATGTGGTCTTCTGCTAGTTATCCTCTGCTATCCTCAACTGATGAAATCCAATGGCTAGGTCCAATTGGGAAAAGATTTTGGCTCCAACAAGCTGACCAAATAAGTCGCCTATTCTAAGTAAGGGAAACATATTCTTTTTAGTCAACTTGTTGAGTTCTCTATAACCGACGCATAGCCTTAATGAGCCATCTGCCTTAGTAGAAAAGACAATGGATGCTCCCTACTCAGAAGTACTTCGACGAATGAATCCTTTTTGCAATAGTTCTAAAAGTTGTTAATCCAACTATCGTCTTTCTTTAGGAGCCATGTGTCTTAATGGAAGAGCGACAGGTCTAGCATTCTTTTCAAATCAATGCTAAACTCGATCTCCCTTCGGTGAAGGAGACCTGAGACTTCTTTAAAAACATTGAGAAATACTCGAACTACAGGTATAGATGAGAGCTCATCTTTGTAACATCTCCCCACTTGGAGGCCCAAAATTAACGGCTGCGGATGCTGCAGTCACCCATAGTTATTAATCCCCATCGACCAAATACGGCAATGTTAGATACATTGATACACAGAAACACGTGAATATGGAATATTTCAAAACAGTAAACAAAGTCCACATTCCATTTCAAAATATTTCAAATTAATTACATAATCCCAAAGCGTAGACCACGTTCAGATAAAATATACTTATTACAAAATACGCCAAGAGCGACATATGAAGATGCCCCCTTGGATGATCAGAGTATATAATATGGCAACAAAATAAGTTTGCCTCTACAACCAAACACAGCGGAAATAAAAGACCTCTAAATATATATCATGCCTCCTGCACGTCACTGGAAGCTTTATTCGTCTAAAGAACACCTGAAAACCCTAAACCTCAAACTACTCAAAATCAAATGAGTACCCGAGAGTTTAAGGAGAAAATGAAAACTTCGAGTCAGACATAAATCCTGGTATGAATAAAAATCTACCATTTCAAATCATTAAGATATCTAGTGAGACCACGCTGCTTAACGAAGCGGGTTTTCCTCTCACTAGTATCTAGAAACCTTTATAAAACCATATATTGTGCTCCTGCATTCACAATGGTAAAAATAAGTCAAAATAATATGATGATATGCAAATAAGTAAGTTAATTCTGAATTTCCCATCCCCATTCATTCCGATTATCTATCCCAATTATAGTTTCTAGGGTTACTATTAACCTATTAAAGGTTTATGGACTATCTGTCCAATTTCATAGATTTCATGGGATCACTAAGAACCTATTGGTAACTCCAATATCTTTTCCATTATCCTAGTTTTCATGGGCTAACTAGGAACCTATTGACTAACTATCAATATCTTAATCTGGATATAGTTTTCATGGGCTAACTATAAACCTATTGGCCTCTGCCAATATCAAATCATAGTTTTCATAAGCTGACTATGAACCTATTGGCCCCTGCCAATATCTTTTCCTTTACACGGTTTTCATGGGCTTACTGTGAACCTATTGGCCCCTGCCAATATCTTTAATTAATATTTTAACGTTTCATATGTTATATTCACTACTGGGTCAACCTAGTTGGTCATTCTTCCCTTCCCTAAAGTGCAGTTATTGGTTAATTACAATGTGAATAAATGTATGAAGAAGTAATACTCTCAAAAATCTTTATTTATGCCATGGTATTTCCTTTTAAAATGAGAATGGGTTATTTTTTTTGAAACCTTAAAATATCACTTTCAAAACCACTAGATGACCTCCTTCAAAAGCATAGAAAACCTCTTTTCAAAACTCTAAGTATATACCTTTCGAAGCTTTAAAAATCAATCCTTTCGAAACCAAATCATACCTCTCGAATGTGTCAAAACCTTACTTAATACTCTTTAGGAATATAGCTTTGAAACTAATGGAAGTACTCCTTTCGAGAACATTGGGTTTTACTCTTTAAAAACAACTTTTGGGTCAAAATGGTTATATACGAAAGTATCTCTTTCGAAACCCTTATTGAATTGTTTGGGGAAAAGTAGATGGTGTCGAAACCACTTATTTGAAAGCTTAAAACCTTTAAGTTAAAACTTCGAACGGTAGCGTCAAAACCCCATTTTGAAAGCATTTAGGAAGTGGCTTAGCTTAGGTTAAAATAGAGGTAACCCTTCAAAAGCATTGATGGCTTCAATACACTTGGAAGGGAAAATAGCGGTCGGGTTTTGACTTAGGTCGAAACCGTTACTTTCGAAAGAACTTATTCAAAAACAAAGGAACTCATTCGAAAGCTAATACTTTAAACATAATATGACAACCTTCTTCTAAAGCTATTTATAAATTCCTTTCGAAAACATTGGTTTCAACTACGTTGAATTCTTTAGGTAAAACAAAATAGACACTTAACATTTGAAAATAGAACTAAGGTTTCGACCCATTGGAAGCATTGCTTTCGACACCATAGCTTCCGCCTTTCCTCCAATCCACTGCGTACCATCTAAGTGATACCCTATGTATTGGTTTCGACTAGGTGAGTTTCAGCTGGGTTGGTTTCAACTGAGTTGGGACGGATGCAATGGAGTCGAAAGGTATTACTAAAGGAGACAGAACACTCTTTTCTGATTAAAGGCTGAAATCATGCTCATTTTTAGTAATTGCTTTAACTAACCTGCCTATGTGTAATCCTTTAATTGGTTGCCTTAAAACTTTTCAAATACTTTACAAAATAACTGCCACATTTATTAGACCTAAATCAAAGGAAAATTAACATTTAAGCCCTTCCATTAAGCAAAATTAACATTCAAATAAGTCCAACTTTTTAAAATATTTTTTTTCCATAGAAAATCAATTAGGAAAAATCTCCAAAAATCACAGAAATTCAATTTCATCATGTTATCTAACATACTAAAATTTCAGACCCAATTTCTTCCTGAAATAATCGAAATAAATTTTAAACCCAAATATATCATATTTTCCTTTAAAATTCATAATAAATATTCCATAGCTTGGAATATTATGAAAATTTAAACCCATCTCTAAAATCATGTTTTACCTAACATAAAATTTTTCCATGGCATTCTAAATTCAATAACAATTGGTTTTTCCCTAAAACCTTGCAAATTCATATGCAAATGAATTGGTTTAAATCAAGCATATAATAATTCAAGCATATCATCATCCAAAGCATCATAAAAATGAATTTAATCTTAACTCTGAAACATATGATTATAAAAACAAAATAGAGATGGAATGAATTATTATTCACCTTAGATATGATAACGAATTTGAGATTTGTTGTTGATTAATCCTTCCTGGCTTTGATCCTTAGCTTTAGATTGAATTTTCCTCTTTTCCTCCTTGTTAATGGCTGGATCTATTTTAATATCTGATTTGTGTTTGTGGAAAATAAGAAATGAAACATGAATGGGCAATTACAAAGGTGTATAGCTGTGTATAATGAAGTGGCTATTTACTAATATGCCCAGGTGTAAATTAATTAGCTTACAAACCAATTTAAGCCCATTTATTTTATTATTAAGCACGGCCATATATATGATTTATTCAAATCTCAATCTTCTTATCATCATTATTCTATTTAATTTATTTAATTAAATTTCCTGAATAATGTTATAAAAAATTAGGGATGTTACAGGCTCCCCCCTTAAAGAATTTCGTTCTTCAGTAAGGACTAAATACTAAACATAGCAATCATATATAACAGCTCCTAACAAGCATACTAGCCTATCTGACTAGTAACTATCTATATAAATATAATACAGACATACCCTCAAAGCAGTTCAGGATAAGTATCTCTAATTCTATCCTCTGTCTCCCAAGTACAGTCCTTCTCATTGTTGCTCCACTGAACTTTTACCAACCTGACTGTATTATTTCTCAATCTTTTCTCATCCCTCGCTACAACCCGAACTGGTTGTCTAACTAAAGTCAAATTAGCCTCTATTATCAAGTCCTCCAACGCTGATGGAGGAATAGCAGTCTCTGGATCATGCACATACTTGCTAAGATGAGACACATGAAATAAATTATGGACACCTGCCATACTGCCCGGCAATTCTACTATGTATGCGAGCTTTCCAATCCTCTCTTTAATTTGGAATGATCCAACATATCTCGGGGCTAACTTTCCTGACTTTCCAAATCGTACCACACCCTTCATCGGTGACACCTTGATAAAAACTTTATCTCCAACTGAGAACTCTATGTCTTTACACCTCTTATCTACATAACTCTTCTGTCTGGATTGAGCTTCCTTCATCCTTTTTCAGATTAACTCAATCTTCTCTGACGCCTCCCTAACCAAATTTGGACCTAAGACTAATCTGTCTCCAGTCTCCAACCAACATGCTAGTGATTTGCATGGCCTTCCATACAAAGCTTCAAAAGGGCCATTCCTATACTAGTCTGGTAACTATTATTATAGGAAAACTCAACCAAATGTAGGTGATCTTCCCAAGATCCACCATAGTCCAATACACAAGCTCTCAGCAAATCCTCGAGTACCTTATTGACTCTCTCTGTTTGCCCATCTGAATGAGGGTGATATGCAGTACTCATTTAAAACTTGGTACCCAATACTTCCCGTAGACTCTTTCATAATTCACTAGTGAACAAGGCATCTCTGTCACTGACTGTATTACTAGGACCCCCATGTAGTCTAACTATGTTCTTCATGAACAATTTAGCTAAAATAGTTGTCGTCTTGGTTGACTCAATGGGAATGAAATGGGAACTTTTGGTTAACATGTCCACCATAACCCATATACTTTCATTACCTCTATTTGACCTTGGCAACCCGTCTATAAAATCCATGGATATCGAATCTCATTTCCAAACTGGAATCTCTAAAGGTTGAAGCAACCCACTCGACTTCTGATGTTCAGCTTTCACTTGTTGACAGTTTGCACATTGCTTAACCCACAAGCCAACATCCTTCTTCATGCATTCCCAATAGAAGCTCATCTTCATATCTTGATACATCTTAGTCCCTCCAGGATGAATTGTAAACTTGGATCGATGACATTCTCCAAGAACATCTTCCCTCAAGTCCTCCAAATTCGGAACACACAATGTTCCTTTCTTTCTCAACCATCCTCTTTGGTCAAGAAATAAGTCCTTTATATCATCGATCTAATCTCCAATCTCGAGCCTTTTAATCCTCTCGGCTAACACTGGATCATCTTTTTGCTTAGAAGCAATCCTTTCGATCAACACTGGTCGAACTTCTAAACAGGACAACATGGTGGTATTCTGACTAGAACTAGCAGTAGATCTTGACCGCAAACCACAACTGGCCAAAGCTTCTAAATCCTTCCACTCCGCCAACATAGCTAATACCACATTCTGATGTCTTCAGCTTAGAGCATCGGCTAACTTATTACCTTTCCCTGGTGTATACTTTATACGAAAATCATAAGCAGCCAAAAACTCCAGCCACTTATGCTGTCTCATATTCAACTCCTTCTGAGAGAATAAATACCATAAAGACTTATGGTCGGTGTATAGCTCAAATCTCTCACCTAAGAGATAATGCCTCTGAATCTTCAATGCGAAGATTACCGCAGCCAACTCCAAATGAGTGGGATATCTCACTTCATGTAGTCTAAGCTGTCGTGAAGCGTAGGCAATCACTTTACCCTTTTGCATCAACATAGCCCCCAATCCAGTTCCACATGCATCAGTATACACCACCAACCCTTGGTTTCTGTCTGGAACTACCAATATTGGTGCATTGGTCAACAAATGTTTTAACTTAAGGAATGCTTTCTCACATTTGTCGGACCAAACGAACTTTACCTCTTTTCTGGTTAGCTTAGTTTAAGCCGCTGCTATTCGCGAGATGTCCTTGATGAATCTTCGGTAATAGCCAGCAAGTCCAAGAAAACTTCTAATCTCAGTCACCGTCTCTGGTCTCTTTCAATTATTCATAGCTTCGATCTTATCTGGATCGATAGACAAGCCTTTCTCTGAAACCATGTAACCAAGAAACTTAACCTCTTTCTTCCAAAAATGGCACTCGGTAAACTTCGCCTTCAGCTAATTCTGCCTCAACGTCTCAAGCACCACTCTAAGATGAACTTCGTGCTCTTTTTCATCCTTAGAGTATACTTAAATGTCATCTATAAACACCAGAACAAACCTATCCAAGTACTCTCGAAAAACTCAGTTCATCAAATCCACGAAGAAAGCAGGTGCATTTGTTAATTCAAATGGCATCACCAACCACTCATAAGAACCATACCTAGTTCGAAATGTTGTCAAAGGAATATCGTCCTCTGCCACTCTTAACTGATGGAATCATGTCACCAAATCCAACTGGGAAAACACTCTGGCTCCACTCAACTAGTCAAACAGATCATCAATTCTTGACAAAGGATACTTATTCTTTATCGTCCTTTTGTTCAGCTTACGATAGTCGATACACATCCTCAACGACCCATCTGGTTTCTTCACGAAAACCGCGGCCGCTCCCCAAGGCGAACTGCTTGGCCTAATAAAATTCCTTCCTTCAAGATCCACCAGCTACACCTTCAATTCCCTCATCTCAGTCGGTGTCATTCTGCTAGGTGGTCTGCTAACAGGTTCAACTTCGGACATAAGATTTATACAAAACTCAACTGCTAGCTTCGGTGGTAGTTCTGTGACTGGCTCAAAGACGTCTGCAAACTCTCTTGCTACTTAAACCTAACTTAATTCTTCTCCCACTTCCATGGCACTTAACAAGGCACTAAAACTCCGGTCAGAATTCTCTACTGAGAATATCACTCGGTTATGACTATTAGGATGTCTCAATGATATCTCCCTATCCTGGAAAAACATTTCAGCCTCATACTTACCCAACCAATCCATACCCAAGATGACTCTGAAATCTACGAAATCAAAAACATACAAACTGCATGCAAACTTATGACCCGACAAATCCAGTTCTAACTGGTCACATCTCAACCCTAGAGTTGCATACCCTCCTATTGGATTCGCAACCCTTAAGGAAGTAACAAGGTAGGTGGGTTCTAAGCATAATCTATCAACCAAACACTGAGATATAAATGAATATGGTGCACTGGTATCAAAAAGTATTCTAACTGGTATACCCTGTATCAAAAACGTACCTTCCATCACAGTCTTCCCTTTATCAGTTGTAGTAGGCCTAGCTGGTCCAATAGAAAAAATGCTTTCATTTGTCCTCCCTAACTGGCTCCGGACACTGATTCTTGTAATGCCCAACTTGATCACACTTGAAGCACTTCACATTCTTCTTATTTGCAGCCTTCTTCCCATTACCTGATCGACACTCATTCGCATAATGATCCTTCTTGTCACACTTAAAGCAAACTAACTTAGCCTTCTCCTTCTTGGCAGTATCTCCCTTCTCGGCTCCCTTCTCTTTAAAGAATTTTCTCTTCTTTAACTGAAAACTCGGAATTTCCACTGGCTTCTCTCTAGCACAACTAGCAAGCATCTCCTTATAGCGAATGGCCATCTCCACAACTAAATTACTAGTATCGCGAAGATGTGGCAAGGTCGCCCTAGCAATCTCGGGCCTCATTCCCCTAATGAACCTCTCGTTCCTTCTGATGTCAGTGTCTATAATATTAGGTCCATAACGGGACAGCCCCTCAAACTCAGTGGCATACTCAACAACTGACATCTCTCCCTGCTCCAAATCCATGAACTTCCTCATCAGTACTGATTTGGAAAACTCAAACACAAACTATTTCTCAAATCTCCTTATAAAATCTGCCCAAGTCAATCGTTCTTTCGGAACTCTGGCAGTAACACTATTCCACCAGTGAAGCGCTGACCCTTACAACTTTCTAGAGGCCGACCTTCTCTTTTGCGCATCATTTAAACCCAAATCAGCAAATATCCATTCACAGTGAAACAACCAATTCTCAACCTCAATAGCATTCTCAGCCCCAGGAATGGCTTCCTACCAAGACTGGTGTAGTCCCTGCTCAGCCTAGCATAATTATTCCCACTTGGAGCTACAGGACTAGCTCCTCCAACATTTCCAGCAATTCCGACAGCAGCTCCTGCTTGCATCATATTGATGAAGAACTGATACATTGCCCCCATATCTACTGGTGGATTTCCAACACCCATATTGGCATCAGCATTTTGGTTATTAGCATTAGCAGATCGACCCGGGTTCCTCCTAGTAGTGGGTCGAGCATTTCCATTAGTTGTGGTGCTTCCTCCACCGAGATTTCCTCTTCCATTTCCTACTTCCATATCTTCTTTCTCGTAAATCTGCATATGAGCCTTAGTAAGATACAGAAGAATAGTCTAAGAGAGCGGGGAATATGTACTTATATATATAACTATATATCAATACAAGTACGTTACAATAACGTTAACCTAAACCCCAATCTTGTTGTCTGATTCATTGGATTATGTTTGAAAAATCTTTTAGGTTTAAGTTTCTTTTAAAGTTTCATAAACCTATGCTCTGATACTAACTTGTAACATCCCTCTACTTGGAGACCCAAAATTAACGACTACAGATGCTGCAGTCACCCATAGTTATTAATCCTCGACGATCAAATACAGCAATGTTAGATACATTGATACACAGAAACACATGAATATGGAAAATTTCAAAACAGCAAACAAAGTCCACATTCCATTTCAAAATATTTCAAATTAATTACATAATCCCATAGCGTAGACCATGTTCAGACAAAATATACTTATTACAAAATACGCCAAGAGCGATATATGAAGATGTCCCTTTGGATGATCAGAGTATATAATATGGCAACAAAACAAGTTTGGCTCTACAACCAAACAGAGTGAAAATAAAAGAACTCTAAATAGCTACCATGCCTCTTGCACGTCAGCGGAAGCTTTATTCGTCTAAAGAACACCTGAAAACCCTAAACCTCAAACTACTCAAAATGAATTGAGTACCCAAGAGTTTAAGGGGAAAACAAAAACTTCGAGTCATACATAAAGCCTGGTATGAATAATAATATATCATCTCAAATCATTTAGATATGTAATGAGACCACGCCGCTTAGCGGAACGGGTTTTCCCCTCACTAATATCTTAAAACCTTTATAAAACCATATACTGTTCTCCTGCATCCACAATGGTTAAAACAAGTCAAAATAATATGATGATATGCAAACAAGTAAGTTAATTCTTGATTACCCATCCCCATTCATTCTGACTATCTGCCTCAATTATAGTTTCAAGGATTACTATTAACTTGTTAAATATTTATGGACTATCTGTCCAATTTCATAGTTTTCATGGGATTACTAAAAACCTATTGGTAACTCTAATATCTTTTCCATTATCCTAGTTTTCATGCGCTAACTAGAAACCTATTGACTAACTGTCAATATCTTGATCCGGATATAGTTTTCAAGGGCTAATTATAAACCTATTGGCCCCTGCCAATATCAAATCATAGTTTTCATTGGCTGACTATGAACCAATTGGCCCTTGCCAATATCTTTCCCATTACACAGTTTTCATGGGCTTACTGTGAACCTATTGGCCCCTACCAATATCTTTAATTAAGATTTTAACATTTTATATGTTATATTCAATACTGGGTCAACCTATCTGGTCATTCTACCCTTCTCTAAAGTACCGTTATGGGTTAATTACAATGTGAATAAATATATGAAGAAGTTATACTCTCAAAAATCTTTATTTATGCCATGGTATTTCCTCTTAAAATGAGAATGGGTTATTTGTTTTGAATCCATAAAACATCACTTTCGAAACCAATGGATGACCTCCTTCGAACTCATAGAAAACCACTTTTCAAAACTCTAAGTATATACCTTTCGAAGCTTTAAAAATCAATCCTTTCAAAACCAAATCATACCTTTCGAATGTGTCAAAACCTTGCTTAATACTCTTTAGGAAAATAGCTTCAAAACTAATGAAAGTACCCCTTTCGAAAACATTGGGTTTTACTCTTTAAAAACATCTTTTGGGTCAAAGTGGTTATATACGAAAGTATCTCTTTCGAAACCCTTATAGATATTTTTGGGGAAAAGTAGATGGTGTCGGAACCACCTATTCGAAAACTCAAAACCTTTAAGTTAAAACTTCGAAGGGTAGCGTCGAAACCTTCTTTCGAAAGCATTTAGGAAGTGGCTTAGCTTAGGTTAAAACAGAGGTAACCCTTCGAAAGCATTGATGACTTCAATACACTCGGAAGGGAAAATAGCGGCCAGATTTCGACTTGGTCGAAACCATTACTTTCGAAAGGACATATTCAAAAACAAAGGAACTCATTCGAAGGCTAATACTTTAAAAATAATACGGCAACCTTCTTCGAAAGCTATTTATAAACTCCTTTCGTAAACATTGGTTTCGACTACGTCGAATTCTTTAGGTAAAAAAAACAGGCACTTAACATTTGAAAACGGAACTAAGGTTTCGACCCCATCGGAAGCATTGCTTTCGACACCATAGCTTCTGCCTTTCCTCCAATCCACTGCGTACCATCTAAGTGATACCTTGTGTATTGGTTTTGACTAGGTGGGTTTTGGCTGGGTTGGTTTTGACTGAGTTAGGACGGATACAATGTAGTCGAAAGGTATTATTACTAAAGGAGGCGGAACACTCTTTTCTGATTAAAGGCTGAAATCATGCTCATTTTTAGTAATTGCTTTAACTAACCTGCCTATGTGTAATCCTTTAATTGGTTGCCTTAAAAATTTTCAAATACTTTACAAAATAACTACTGCATTTATCAGATCTAAATCAAAGGAAAATTAATGTTTAAGCCCTTCCATTAAGAAAAACCAACATTGCAAATAAGTTCTTTTTAAAATAATTTATTTTCCATAGCAAATCAATTCGGAAAAATCCCCAAAAATCATAGAAATTCAATTTCATCATGTTATCTAACATATTAAAATTTCAGAACCAATTTCTTCCTGAAATAATCGAAATAAATTTTAAAACAAAATATATCATATTTTCCATTAGAAATTCATAATAAATTTTACATAGCTTGGAATATTATGAAAATTTAAACCCATATTTAAAATCATGTTTTACCTAACATAAAATTTTCCCATGGCATTCTAAATTCAATAACAATCGGTTTTTCCCCCAAAACGTGCAAATTCATATGCAAATGAATTGGTTTAAATCAAGCATATAATATTCAAGCATATCATCATCCAAAGCATCATAAAAATGAATTTAATCTTAAATCTGAAAACATATGATTATATCAACAAAATAGAGATGGAATGAATTATTATTCACCTTTGATATGATAAGGAATTTGATATTTTTTGTTGATTAATCCTTCCTAGCTTTGATCCTTAGCTTTAGATTGAATTTTATTCTTTTCCTCCTTGTTAATGGCCGGCTCTATTTTATTATTTGATTTGCCTTTATGGAAAATAATAAATGAAACGTGAATGGGCAGTTACAAAGGTGTACAGCCGTGTATAATAAAGTGGCTATTTACTAATATGCCCAGGTGTAAATTAATTAGCTTATAAACCAATTTAAGCCATCTATTTTATTATTAAGCATGACCTTATATATGATTTATTCAAATCTCAATCCCCTTATCATCATTATTCTATTTAATTTATCTAATTAAATTTCTCGAATAATGTTATCAAAAATTAGGAATGTTACAATCTTGTTACAAGCTCAACAAATATAAGTAGCTTAACTCGATTGAGTTTTGATGTGTATAATGAACATCTATATCTTGCCCCATGCAACTCCTTAACCTTACAATTCTCTTATCGCAATCTAAAACAGCCTCATAGAAAGATAACCAATTTGTCCATAAGATAAGTCCATACCCTTCAAAACTAAGAACACACGTGTTTCATCTAAAATCGACGTTACATATATATTCACAACTAGGTCTTTGCAAATTAAGGAAAGATGTGTCGACCCTCAATAGGATTTGATACTACTATTGGATTGGTGACAATGAGGTTTTTGGACTCAAAGAGTTAACTACATTTTTAGCTATGAATGAATGTTATTTTCCTAAGTCAGATAAGGTACGAATAGTATACCTAGAAATAATACTTGTACCTTCCATCGTAGCCTTTCCTTAATCGTTAAGGGGAGGTCTACTTGAGATAGGAACAGCTTCAATGGCGTATGCTAGCCCACTCTGCCCTTCCTTCGCAAGCTTCGAACATCGATTCTTGGAGTGCCCCTATTCGTGGTAGTGATAGCACTTCCCTCTGAATTCTTCCCTCATCAAACTCACTCTATAATATTTAACAAAGTATCATTTCTTCGGGCACCTCTGACATGTTACACCCCCTTTCTTAAACTTGCCATTGGACTTCCTATTCGTCCAAAATCCGCCCTTATTAGATCCTAATCCAAGGTATTAAATCGCCACTCCAAGCGGTTTCTAAACTCAGCCCAAGTGATAACCCTTTCAGCATTCTCCTCAGCCACAATAGTCCACCAATCAAAGGCATCTTTTTTTAAGATGTCACGCCACCATTATTCTTTTAATCTGATCCTCCCATCCAAGTTCTCGAAAGATAGGCTCATAGTCATTAATCCACGTCTTTGTCTCCATGAAACCTTCAACTCCCATATGCACCTTTCCACTCATATTCTAGAAGTCCTTGCACATCTTGGGAAAGTCTATAGGGCAGGGTGCTTCTTCAGTACACGGGGCAGCGGGTGCTGCTGGTGTAGCTTGTTAAGGAATGAGAACTTACTTTATGTGCATCGGGTATTGCTTGAACCATTCAGGCATCCCTCGAATAGTGAGTATATCTTAGGTAGATGGGTTCTCAGTCTCAAAGGAATGATTTTCAGCCATTATCAACTATTTGTAGGTTTAAACTATTAGTTACAGTTCCATAAGATAGTACTATTTGCTGAAATAAAAGATTTGCCTAGTGTGTTTACGTATGTTAAAAATAAGTGTGTGTGTGTGTGTGTATAAGGGTTTTGAAAAATATTTTCAAAAATAACAAGTACACATTCATATGTATTCCTATACCCATTGGTCGGGCACCCTAAGTTTTGATACAAAATGTGATAACCTATTAGCGCCAAAATTAGTCACTAACACCTAAACGTAAATGAAAGCACTAACTAACAGTCACAGATAACATATAGAGTGTATGTAGAGAGTATAAATATGAAGAGCGGTAAATATTAAAAAGAAAGCAGAAAAAATAGTGGATTTATAGTGGTTCGGCTGACTCTGGTCTATGTCCACTCCAAAATTTTCCTTTTTATTGATATGAGAATCAATTACAGTTACAATCCGGAGTTTTCAAAACAATTATGGCAGAGTAGCCTTAATGAGGAAGAAGAAGGGAAACAGAATGAAGATCACTTTTTTGAAGCCCCGCTTGCTGTATTTATAAGCAAAATCCGAGTTACTGGGCTTCCTAAGTGATCCGGGCCCATTAGGACCATAGTCGAGTCCATATAGCCGACCACTGCTTTCCTGGAGTATGTAAAATGTCGATCCACTCGAGACTCCAACATGCCGACCCACTCGAGACTCCAACATGCCGACCTACTCCAGACTCCAACATCCCGACCCACTCGAGACTCCAACAGTCCAACATGCCGACCCACTCGAGACTCCAACATGCCGACCCACTCGAGACTCCAACATGCCGACCCACTCGAGACTCCAACATGCCGATCCACTCGAGACTCCAACATGCCGACCCACTCCAGACTCCAACATGCCGACCCACTCCAGACTCCAACATGCAGACCCACTCCAGACTCCAACATGTCGACCCACTTGAGACTCCAACATGTCGACCCACTCCAGACTCCAACATGATGAACCACTCCAGTCTCCAACATGCCGACCCACTCCAGACTCCAACATGCCGAACCACTCGAGACTCCAACATTCCGAGCCACTCCAGACTCAAATATGCCGACCCACTCCAAACTCCAACATGCCGAACCACTCCAGACTCCAACATGCGGACCTACTCGAGACTCTAACATGCCGACCCACTCCAGACTCCAACATGCCGACCCACTCCAGACTCCAACATGTCGAACCACTCCAGACTCCAACATGCCGACCCACTCTAGACTCCAACATGCCGAACCACTCGAGACTCCAACATGCTGACCCACTCCAGACTCCAACATGCCGACCCACTCCAGACTCCAACATGCTGACCTACTCCAGACTCCTACCGACCCAGCTTCCAGCCGACCCGGAGCATTACCCTGGATGACTCGGAGAAACCATCAAGAAAACCCGAAGCAAGTCCAAATACAACTCGAAGCAAACTCTAGGCAACCCACGACAACTCAACTTTTGTCAAAACTCGTATTTCGATTATCCCGCGACTTTTGTCCATTGAATATGCCGAATCCCGGCTTCATAATCATGATTACCATCTGTGATTGATTGTCTATCCATCCAATTTACTAAAACCCATCGTATTCCAGTCTCGACAACCGAGCAACCGATTTAGTTAAATCCGCCTGTTTACGGCTTTGCCAAAAGGCGGGTTAACATTTGCCCCATAAAACATGCCTTGCTTTGGAAGGTGTTTTTTGAATAGCCTTAGATCCGTTAATCGAATCCATGATCTCTCCGGATCATTAAAAAAATCCATGACTGTTCTGGGTCAATATCCAATTCCTAATTCATTCTGTATCCATTAACCGAATTCACAATCTCTTCGGATCATTTTATCCAAGCCCGGGACCTCTTCGGGTCCTATACTCCATAGTTGGGACCTCATCGGGTCCATATCCAGAGCCGGGACCTCGCCGGGTCCTATAATCCATATCTGAGACATTATCAGGTCCATATCCAAAGTTGGGACCTCGCTGGGTCCTATAATCCATATTCGGGATCTCACCGGGTCCATACCCAGATCTAGGACCTCTCTAGGTCCTGTAACTCAAATCCGGGTTATTTTATCCTACTCCGGCCTCGACTCTTCGGTCAAGGACTTAATACGTGGAGTATCCTTCTCTAGCCTCGATCCCCAATCGAGGACTTTTTTATTCTCCAGCCTCGACTCTCCGATTGAGAACTTTTATATTCTCCGGCCTCAACTTTTCGGTCGAGGACTTTATATTCTCCAACCTCGACTCTCCGGTCAAGGACTTTTATATTCTTCGGTCCATTCCACGCTAGAGTCCATTCCATCGCTCTCCGACGAAGGGACTCATGACATGCGATTTATGCCCCGTCTCTTCGATCGGGACCGTAACCGTGTGACCTGTACTATTTATTACATTAATATTCCAAATCCAATCAACACAGAGTTCCATTGATAAAATAAAAGTCCATACAATAAAGAAAACCAAATGTCTGTAGTACCAAGAAAGAAACTAGAGTTAATAGGAAATAGAAAAAACAAAATATCATAAACCCGAGCATCATGGTATATCATCATCTCAGATCATGCCTAGAGACCGTCCTCGATCCCATACATGTGTAAGTGACATAGCCGCCTTACTTTGGGGTTTACTACTTATTCAAAGCCATAAATCCATTCAGCTGATAATAAGGCGACGATGCCTAGATCCAGTGCCAGCTTCGTCTGATGTGGGCAGTGGCTGCTCCTATTCCACTACCACAGCTCGATTCCTTATGTACTGTTGTAAATGACCATTCCTTATATGTTCCTCAATGATATCCTTCAAATGCCTGCAGTCATTTGTGTTATTCCCATCCAGCTCATGGAATAGGCAATGCTTTCCCGATGCCCGTTCGTGTTCTGAGGGTTCCCTCTTTGCCGGCCTTTGATACTGGAGGCGTCTTCGAGTATCTAAATAAATTCTTTCCAGAGTCTCATTCAAATCCATATAAGAAGAGAATTTTGATTCCCTCCATTGCCTTTTCGATGTATTTTCGCTATCCATTTTCCTTATGCCTCTATCGTCCTTGTTTGAATCCTCCCCTTGGATGGACCTCCAACTTTTACCGCGTAAACCTCTACCTCTCTCCCTTCTCTTTCAGCCTTCGCATCTTCTTGTCTTAGAAACCTTTCCGCTTCATGGTAAAATTCCCCAAGATCCATTGGTGGATCCCGCTCCAACGATATCTAACAATCCTAATTATCCGCAATCCCTTAGACTGCCGCCATCAAAACCATCGACGGATTAGGTCGACCCACCGAAGCCACTGCCGCATTGAATCTGGTTAAGAAATCCTTAAGTGATTCTCCCTTCCATTTCTTCATCGATGTCAAAGTCATCACACTCCTAGGTCTCACGATGTGGACCCGAAATTGCCTCATAAACCTATCAATCAGCTCCGTCCATGTGTCAATAGAGCCACTTTCCAGTTGTCTGAACCATAGTGCCGCTATATCCGTTAAATACAAAGGAAAGCACCATGCCATGACTTCCTCCGATTCCCCCAATACTTCCATGTGCCTCATATACCTTGTTAGGTGAACCGTGGGATCTGTATTCCCATCATACATTTCCAACGATGGTAGTTTGAAATCCGGCGGATTCCTTGCCTGCCTGATCATAGGAGTGAAGGGGCTCCTATTCACGTCCTCCAAATCTCTATTCACCAATCCTCCCCTCATAGCCTGTCTGATTACGTCCGCTAACCTGTCATTGTCATCAAGTAATGGCCTCTATCCGTTGTCTCCAACCTGCCCCCCAAGTCCACGAGGGAATCCTGGAACCTGCCCTTCTGGATGAGCATCAACTTCCCTATTAACGCCAAATTGCCCAACATCGCCTGGTATCCTTACTGGAATGGAGCCTACACGATTCGAGGGCATGCCCCCTAGTTTAGGGGCCGTTCCCGATGGTCCAACTCTATCCCGTACTCCGTTTGCTTCATGCCCTTGGTCCTGATTTCGTGCTTCCTACGTTCCTGTCGCTCTAGCTTTATGATCCTCATTTCCAGCATCACCTGCTACTCCATTCCTTTGGTTTTGCACTCTAACTTGTCCAACCTGTTGGAGTAGGTTTTGTATAATTTCCTCCTGCCTTTTCTGTATCCCTTCCTGCATAGCATCCATCATCATTTCCATCTCATCTCTGGTGATGAAAACTGAGGTCTGATTAGCTCCTGAGGAAGCCTCCTAACTTCCTTCATGCTGACTTCTTTCCTCTCTTTGTCTCCTTGTTGATTGCTTTGCCATAGCTTACCAAGAATTCGAGTTCCAAAGCCTTTAAATCCAAAGTCCAAGCTTCAAAATCCCTGAGTGCTAGCTTTCTCAGTGAAAGCACCAAAATGTTAGCGCCAAAATTGGTCACTAACACCCAAACGTAAATGAAAGCACCAACCAACAGTCACAGATAACAGATAGAGTGTATGTAGAGAGTATAAATATGAATAGCAGTAAAAATTAAAAAAAGTAGAAAAAACAGTGGATTTATAGAGGTTCGGTTGAGTCTGGCCTACGTCCACTCCAAAAATTTCCTTTTTATTGATATGAGAATCAATTACAGTTACAATCCGGAGTTTTCAAAACAATTATGGCAGAGTAGCCTTAATGAGGAAGAAGAAGGAAAACATAATGAAGATCACTTTTCTCAAGCCTCGCTTGTTGTATTTACAGGGAAAATCCGAGTTATTGGGCTTCCTGAGTGATCCGGGCCAATTAGGACCATAGTCGAGTTCATATAGCCGACCACTGCTTTCCTGGAGTATGTAAAATGCCGATCCACTCCAGACTCCAACATGCCGACCCACTCCAGACTCCAACATGCCGACCCACTCCAGAATCCAACATGCCGACCCACTCCATACTTCAACATGCCGAACCACTCGACACTCCAACATGCCGACCCACTCCAGACTCCAACATGCCGACCCACTCCAGACTCCAACATGCCGACCCACTCCAGACTCCAACATGTCGACCCACTCCAGCCTCCAACATGCCGACCCACTCCAGCCTCCAACATGCCGACCCACTCCAGGCTCCAACATGCCGACCCACTCCAGGCTCCAACATGCCGACCCACTTCCAGCCAACCCGGAGAATTACCCTGGATGACTCGGAGAAACCATCAAGGAAACCCGAAGCAAGTCCAAATGTATTCCCATCATACATTTCCAGCGATGGTAGTTTGAAATCCGGCGGATTCCTTGCCTGCCTGATCATAGGAGTGAAGGGGCTCCTATTCACGTCCTCCAAATCTCTATTCACCAATCCTCCCCTCATAGCCTGTCTGATTACGTCCGCTAACCTATCATTGTCATCAAGTAATGGCCTCTGTCCGTTGTCTCCAACCTGCCCCCCAAGTCCACGAGGGAATCCTGGAACCTGCCCTTCTAGATGAGCATCAACTTCCCTATTAACGCCAAATTGCCCAACATCGCCTAGTATCCTTACTGGAATGGAGCCTACACGATTCGAGGGCATGCCCCCTAGTTTAGGGGCCATTCCCGATGGTCCAACTCTATCCCGTACTCCGGTTGCTTCATGCCCTTGGTCCTGATTTCGTGCTGCCTACGTTCCTGTCGCTCTAGCTTTATGATCCTCATTTCCAGCATCACCTGCTACTCCATTCCTTTGGTTTTGCACTCTAACTTGTCCAACATGTTGGAGTAGGTTTTGTATCATTTCCTCCTGCCTTTTCAGTATCCCTTCCTGCATAGCATCCATCATCATTTCCATCTCATCTCTGGTGATGAAAATTGAGGTCTGATTAGCTCCTGAGAAAGCCTCCTAACTTCCTTCATGCTGACTTCTTTCCTCTCTTTGTCTCCTTGTTGATTGCTTTGCCATAGCTTACCAAGAATTCGAGTTCCAAAGCCTTTAAATCCAAAGTCCAAGCTTTAAAATCCCTGAGTGCTAGCTTTCTCAGTGAAAGCACCAAAATGTTAGCGCCAAAATTGGTCACTAACACCCAAACGTAAATGAAAGCACCAACCAACAGTCACAGATAACAGATAGAGTGTATGTAGAGAGTATAAATATGAAGAGCAGTAAAAATTAAAAAAAAAAGTAGAAAAAACAGTGGATTTATAGAGGTTCGGCTGAGTCTGGCCTACGTCCACTCCAAAAATTTCCTTTTTATTGATATGAGAATCAATTACAGTTACAATCCGGAGTTTTCAAAACAATTATGGCAGAGTAGCCTTAATGAGGAAGAAGAAGGAAAACATAATGAAGATCACTTTTCTCAAGCCTCGCTTGTTGTATTTACAGGGAAAATCCGAGTTATTGGGCTTCCTGAGTGATCCGGGCCAATTAGGACCATAGTCGAGTTCATATAGCCGACCACTGCTTTCCTGGAGTATGTAAAATGCCGATCCACTCCAGACTCCAACATGCCGACCCACTCCAGACTCCAACATGCCGACCCACTCCAGAATCCAACATGCCGACCCACTCCATACTCCAACATGCCGAACCACTCGACACTCCAACATGCCGACCCACTCCAGACTCCAACATGCCGACCCACTCCAGACTCCAACATGCCGACCCACTCCAGACTCCAACATGCCGACCCACTCCAGCCTCCAACATGTCGACCCACTCCAAGCTCCAACATGCCGACCCACTCCAAGCTCCAACATGCCGACCCACTCCAGGCTCCAACATGCTGACCCACTTCCAGCCAACCCGGAGAATTACCCTGGATGACTCGGAGAAACCATCAAGGAAACCCGAAGCAAGTCCAAATATAACTCGAAGCAAACTCTAGGTAACCCGCGACAACTCAACTTTTGTCAAAACTCGTATTTTGAGTATCCCACGACTTTTGTCCATCGAATATGCCGAATCTCGGCTTCATAATCATGATTACCATTCGTGATTGATTGTCAATCCATCCAATTGACTAAAACCCATCATATTCCAGTCTCGACAATCGAGCAACCAATTTAGTTAAATCCTCATGTCTACGGCCTTGCCAAAAGGCGGGTTAACACAACCCACCCCGAAACGAGCCTAATTTTCAATCCAGAAAAGACCCATTGAACATTATACCCTTTCCAAAGATGGTTGTTGGTTGGTAAAGATTTACAGAACACAAAGCTATCTATCTATACATTTAGAATCTTACCGTGGAAGGATAAAATATAATATCAAAAACAGTACCCATTTTAAAAACTTAAGTCTTAGAAAAACATAACATAATAAAACATAACAACCCCAAATATCCATAGTGCAATATGTCAAAATACAACATCATCATGTCTAAATAGGTACATCAAAAATATAAGAAAAACATAAGTAGATAGGTAAATAACTGCCACAAGACTCCGTCTTCGCCTTCATCTCTTAAAATTTGCATCATTTTCTCTAACCTTTGTTGTAATGAGGAGGGAGTCAAAACAACAATGTCTGCTGAATAAAATCTCGAGTCTTTCATTATTATTACTTGGTCAGTATAATTAGATAAGAATATGTTTTACGTATCCTAACCATTTTTCTTATAAATACCTTCAATTGTAAGCCCGAAGGCTTTCCCAGTCCAATCCTATATCTTACACTTTTCTAACCAATCCCTATAACTTACTTTCACCTATAGCCCAAGGCCATTCACAGTCTCATGCATATACAGTTAATCATGTCCTTAACAATGTGAGAGAAAGTACCTAGTTCACTTGATACCTTTTCAATGGGAATTAGGCAGACTTTGACTATTTAATACCTAGATCTTAAGCAGGCCCCCGTCATTTAATACCTAACCCAAGGTGGACCACTAAATTGTACTATCTAACTGACATCGCACGGAATCTCATCAGGCTACTTAATACTTTTTTTTGGAAGATGCAGACCATACAATAGCCATTAATACTTAATACTTCAAACCTGAAGCGGACCCTTTCAAAGATTCCCATCTACCTTGCCTAAATGCTATCCACAATCATTTAATGCTTCCTAATTAGGGAGGAAGCAGACCCTACAACAATCACTTATTACCTCCGATCGCCGAAGTAGATCATATGCATTATGACCCATAGCCCAACTGTGACACTCACATTAGTCAATATGTCTGTAGGTGCTAGTAGCTAGATTAACTGGGCATGCTTACCCTATAGAATTGGGATTAATCTCACGTCCTCCATGGGTACTTATTATAGATGATGTCTCACATCAGCCCCAAAGTCATACTGCTGGTAGCTAGATTAGTTGGGCAGACTTCTGTGTGCTTTTGACTGACGTCGCATCTCTATAACTTAGTGATAATTTCTACTCTCCTAACATACTACCATATTCGCATTACGACCTTATAAGGATATCTCCTTATTTTGCCTTTAATTATAAATTACTTTCCATAGTTACCTCAACTTCTTTCCTCTGGGGTTTTAATGCTAATTAATAACCAACTTATTATGCTATTAATTATACGTTATTTACACATATATACACACGTGACTAAATATTTCTAAGCATGCGAAGATTTTTCCCTATACTAAACATTTAAATGTCAAAAGTTCTAATTTATACAAGTCCAACTTCATACCATAACAAACAAATTAGCTAATACCCTTAGCCCAACAATAGACTTGTATAAGAAAATAGAATCAATTATCATACTTATTTTATATTAAAATGGTAGAATCATCATCAATAGATTTTACAATTTAAACCCTTTTACGCTCTATTCAACTTTTACACATACAATAAAAAGGGATTTATATTTTAAATTACGGAAATAGGCAGTGCAAACTATGAATAGGGAAATCCATACTTTACACACCAATTTCTAATTTATTTTCTTTTCAGAACCGTTAATCGCATTGAAAGAGAAAAGTGAGAAATGGACCAGAATGTAAAATATTAAAATTGCAATAATTACACAATTTTTGCAATTTTAATATAGAATAACTGAGATTCCAATATATAAGAATTGACATTCCGCTTTGGAGAAATTTTTGGAGGTTTAGATTTGAAGTTTTCGTGAACCAAAATTCCCCAAGGCATATATCAAATCCAACCTATACTATATAAAATGAGAAATACTCAGGTTTCCGCCCATTGATAATTTTCAGCTTTCTCCTTTGGATTTGAATATGCTTGCTATTTAATATCTTCTCAGATCTCTTCCTTTTGTAATATACAATAACTGAATTGTATATAATTAATTAGATCAAGAATTTCAGGGGTTGGAGGAGAACAGAATTAGAAATTGAATATAAATATCTAAAATCTTTTACCAGAAGACCTTAAGAAAATTTTGAATCGTGTGGAAGGAAGAAACCGACAGAGCTCCACTTACGTTTTCAAATAATCTGTGAATAAAAGTAAGAGGACTATGCTCTTATTTATAGTGGTTAGAAATCACCAGAACCATCGGATTTAAGTTGGTTTAAAATAATATAATCCGGCCCATTTTGGCCATAAATAACCCCAGCCGCCAGCACTGTACCGGTCGACCTTCCTTTCCCAAGATGTCGACCACTAGCGTCGACCGGCCCAAAGAAGATGGTCGACCGGTAGCCCATAAATGGGAACAAATTATTATTTGTTTACAACTTTAATTTATTCCTTAATTAATTTTAAGTTTACCGTTTATTTTAATGTTTTCTCTAACCCCATTTCTAATCAACGTTGATTTTCAAATTCTTTACATTAATTACAAATTTAAATTTGAATTATATTTGAATTATTTTGAATTCAAAAACTTCAAACGTCAATAATTTTTCCGTTTGAGCTTTGATTACAAAACTTTATACATGTAAATTGATCAGAAAATCGTCAGGACGTAATGATATAACTTCCATGGTCAAATTCTGACTTTTACAAAATTTATATTTTTAATCTTATTATTAATTTATTACTTAATTAGTCTCTTATCAATTTTTACGGAGTGTTACAAGTTACTTAAATAATTTAACCTATCTTCAAGTGTGCCCTTAGGCACATTGTAACATTTTCATAAAGCTATTAATCTTCCAATGCAACTTCATGAATAAGGCTATTAATTTCCAAATGCAACTTTACGGATATCTTCAAATGATCATAACAGAAAGATAATTACAATGTATGTAAACTAGTTGTTTTATTGACCTACCAACTTGTAAGCAATGTGCGAATTAACTTGAATCATCCTTTCGTAGACAAATTCAAGAATGTGACATTTGCTTCAACTTACAAGTAAATTCATGTTAACAGAGGATGTGACGTAGCGGCAGATAACAGAAATGTATGAAACGGTGAAAGTAGCAATCGGTGAATTGAAAATACCAAACGCCCAAATCTGTTGATCCAAAGATACCGGATTCTAGCTATCTTCGTCACGTTGATCGCGCATGATGCCGTGAAAGAAGATCTACGATTCTTCGAACGTTGATCTAGCGCACTAGATTCCGTGAATTGGCTTCAGCAGTCGTTGATTCGAGCGCACTCGAATGTTGAAAGTGGAGATAGGAGATTACACTCAACTACCAATTTTAATGGAGGCAAGAAGCACAAACCAAATTTTATTTCAAATTTAACTAACTATTACAAATGACACAACATCCCTATTTATAGGGTTTTACAACTCAACACACGACTTAAGAAAATTACAAAACAAGCAACTTACAAAACAAACGACTTAATAAAAGAAACTACATAACAAAAGAAATTACAAATGAATTAAAAAAAACATTACATAAGTCCCAACGACTTAGCAAAATAACGACCTAAAAAGCTTCGCGATTTAAAGTCTTCGGCATCAGAACTTCAGCGACCTAGCTGGAGCGACTTAAGAACTTCGTCAGCGACCTAAGCTTTGCGACTTAACTTCAGCGACCTACTGGAGGAAACACGGCATCAGAAATGTTCGCTCGCGACTTAACTTTCGCTCGCGACCTAATCATGGAGCGACTCAACTGGACACACGGCAGCGACCTAGGGTATGACGACATACGAGTTTCGCGACATAAGCAACATCGCGACATACTGAAGGTGACTTAAAGAGGAAGGAGCGACATTGGAAAACTGGAGTTCGCGAGTTACCCTCGTTCGCGACCTAGGGCTTTGCGAGATAAGGCTGGAGCCACGACTTAAGGAGGAGTTTCGACTTAAGAGCCTTGATTTAGGGAAGTGACATAGGATCTGGAGCTCGCGATCGCGACCTACACCGAAACGACCTAGGGCTTCGCCTTCGCCGCGACTCACGGTGGCGTGATTCAAGGTAAGCGCTGCATCATCCTCCCCTGGTTGAAAAGAATTCGTCCTCAAATTCATGCTCTCCTCTTCTTTGACAAGTTTCTCCCCATAATACGGAATTAAGTGTTTGACGTTGAAAACGTCAGCAGTATGGATATGATCCGGCAATCTCAACCGATAAGCATTCTCATTAATCTTATTTACGATTTCCAAAGGACCAATCTTTCTAGCAGCTAGTTTGTTGTAAGTGCCAATAGGAAATCGATCCTTAGTCAGTACTGCATAAACAAAATCTCCTTCTTTGAAGTTAACATGTCGTCGTTTAATATCTGCGGATTGTTTATATTTCTCATTCGTCTTCTCCAATCGTTCCTGAACAACTTTGTAGCATCTTTGCAACTCATTCACAAAAACATTAGCCCGTTTAATCACCAATCCCTGCGGTGGCACTGTTGATAGATCTAACGATCCTTTAGGGATTATTGAATAAAAAAATCTGGAATGGAATGAACCCGATGCTATGATGAACTTCTTGGTTGTGTGCAAAGTCAGTTAGACATAACTTCGAATCCCAACTTTTCAAATTGTCATCCACAAGGCATCGCAATAGATTACCTGGGGTTCTGTTCACAACTTCAGCTTGTCTGTCTGTCTGTGTATGATTAGCGCTACTAGATTTCAACTTAGTCCCAGCCATTTTCCATGGACTCGTCCAGATATGGTTCAAAAAACGAGTATCTCTATTCGAAACAAAAGATTCAGGTAATCCATAAAATTGATAGATCTTTCTGGAGTATAACTGAACGGCATTAGCGGTCTCTGCAGTCTTCTTATAGACAATGAAATGTACCAATTTTGAAAACCGGTCAATCATCACATAAATAGAATCATTGCCATGTTGCGTTCGCGGCAATCCCAAAACAAAGTCCATACTAACATCCTCCCGTAATTTAGCATGTATATGCAACGGCATACATAAACCTGAATATGTCGTGGTCTCCTTTGAAACTTGATGGTTCTGGCTCCTCTGAACAAACCTTTCAACTTCCTTCCTCAATGACGACCCAATATAAGACTTTGAGATTAGCTGCATGGTACGATCATGGCTCACGATTTTATCTCCACGCAAGTCTTTGATGATTTTCATTTGCTGACTGCAATCAGGAGTATACAACTGCCTTCCTTCGAACAGAAACCCAATAACCAATCTTCTCAACTCTTCCTGCTCTATTGGACACATATGATAACGTGGCCTATGTGGTACAATAGCATCTGCATTTGATCAACATGATATTGTATGTCCCTCAGTGGCGGTACCTCCTTAGGCAACTCTGCAGGGAGTACATCTTCGAATTCATTTACCACTGGCTCATCCTCCTCAGGAGTCTCGAGATCTTTACTGGTTTCATTCCCATTCAACATAAACACTTCCGCTCTATCCTCCACTTCTTTAACAAACTCTTCTGTAGATAATAGACTAATCGAATCCTCCTTCTTTACTGATAAATTACCCCCTTCATCTTCTGACACATTTCCTTCATCCTCATCAATCCTCGCTGGTTGTGAATTTTCAACTTCATGTTCATCACACTTTGTTGGTTGAAAATCATCAACCTCCCTTTTATCAAACGTTGCTGGTTGTGAATTTTCAACCTCATGTTTGTCAAGCTTCGTTGGTTGAAAAACATCAACTTCATCTGTATCTAACTTCGCGGATTGTGAGTAATCAACTTTATTGTCATCAAACTTCGCGGGTTGAGAAGAGTCTACTTTATCTTCCACTTCAACACTATCTTTCACTTCTTCAACAAATTCTTTCGAGGATATTAAATTAGTTGCTTCCACCTTCTTCTCTGGCTTGCAGTCACTTTGTTAACGCTTCTTAAGAACTAAGGTAATCTTGGTTCCTTCGAACATGAAACTGTAGTTGTTGGCGTGACTATTATGTTGTACAGCTCGATCAGACTGCCATGGACTTCCCAATAGTAGATGACATACATCCATATCGACAACATCACACCATATATCATCTTTGTACTTTTTCCCAATAGAAAATGTAACCAATGTTCGCCTTCCCACCGTCACTTCTTCCCCTTCCTTTATCCATGCCAGTTTATACGGTCTAGGGTGTTTTTCAGTCTTCAACCCTAACTTCTTAACGGCTTCTTCAGAGATAAGGTTATCGCAACTTCCCGCATCAATAACGAACTTACAAACCTTTCCCAAGATAGTACAGGTAGACTGAAAAATATTGTTCCTTAGCCAAATGGAATCATTCTCATGCTTTGGCAAATTACACCCTTCGTCTCTATGACCACGTATGTCTCTATGATCATGCAAATCTTTTCTACTCGATCTTTTGACATCACGACATGGTTCATTGTCAAACTCTCGTGGAGTTCTTCTCTCCTCATCTATGTAACCATGGTGATCTCATCTCATTGAAATTGATGATTCTCTTTTATCTTGATAAGATTGTGACGACACCCTCCTTGCTTCCGTAACCGATGGCGAAACTCTGTTTCCTCCATGGTTCAAGACTGGTGACCTTCCTCTTTGACTTTGATTCAAATCCATCATCAACTTCTCCAACTTTCCAAAACCTTTATTGAACTTCTCTTCGAGGTTATCACTAATTCGTTGCTCTATTGCCTTAGCATCTTCTCTTCTATACACATCGGCAATATTCTGATGACGATTACCTCTTCTCGGATGCATTGTTGAATCGAACAATCTCCAACTAACTTTAACTTGGATTCAACTTAACTTCAACACTTTAACTCGGCCTTGATCTACAAAATGATGCACGGCTTTAACTGGTTCTCGGATCTAACACTGATAGGCTCGCTTGAAATTGAACAAACACTTCTCTTTGCTCCAACAGGCTCGTCTTAGCTATGATTGGCTAAGTCTTGCTATGATACCAAATGACGTAGCGGCGGATAACAAAAATGTATGAAACGGTGAAAGTAGCAATCGGTGGATTGAAAATACCAAACGCCCAAATCCGTTGATCCAAAGATACCGGATTCTAGCTATCTTCGTCGTGTTGATCGCGCACGATGCCGTGAAAGAAGATCTACGATTCTTCGAACGTTGATCTAGCGCACTAGATTCCGTGAATCAGCTTCAGCAGTCGTTGATTCGAGCGCACTCGAATGCCGAAAGTGGAGATAGGAGATTACACTCAACTACCAATTTTAATGGAGGCAAAAGGCACAAACCAAATTTTATTTCAAATTCAACTAACTATTACAAATGACACAACATCCCTATTTATAGGGTTTTACAACTCAACACACGACTTAAGAAAATTACAAAACAAGCAACTTACAAAACAAACGACTTAATAAAAGAAACTACATAACAAAAGAAATTACAAACGACTTAAAAAAACATTACATGTCCCAACGACTTAGCAAAATAACGACCTAAAAAGCTTCACGATTTAAAGTCTTCGGCATCAGAACTTCAGCGACCTAGCTGGAGCGACTTAAGAACTTCGTCAGCGACCTAAGCTTTGCGACTTAACTTCAGCGACCTATTGGAGGAAACACGGCATCAGAAATGTTCGCTCGCGACTTAACTTTCGCTCGCGACCTAATCATGGAGCGACTCAACTGGACACATGGCAGCGACCTAGGGTATGACGACATACGAGTTTCGCGACATAAGCAACATCGCGACATACTGAAGGTGACTTAAAGAGGAAGGAGCGACATTGGAAAACTGGAGTTCGCGAGTTACCCTCGTTCGCGACCTAGGGCTTTGCGAGATAAGGCTGGAGCCGTGACTTAAGGAGGAGTTTCGACTTAAGAGCCTTGATTTAGGGAAGCGACATAGGATCTGGAGCTCGCGATCGCGACCTACACCGAAACGACCTAGGGCTTCGCCTTCGCCGCGACTCACGGTGGCGTGATTCAAGTCAGGATGTGATCACGAGTAGTAATGATAATAGCATTAAGTTTACATTAATTATTTTTGTAAGAAGTGTTGGTTGAAAATAGAAATATTCCAACATTCATTTGTGGTGGTAGATGCCGGTTTTACATGAAGCTTGCGTGCGTATGCATGGACGATACAACCTGTTATTTGACATAAGTTCAAAAAGTTCCATTGCAGTTTTCTTCATACAACTGGCATCGACGTCTCAATCTGAACTACTCTCTCATGTATTACCAGTTTACCACACATCATTCACTAAAACAAGCAATAAAAATGCACCAAACATCATTATCATCAAAGATAAAACGTTAATCCCATTCCCAAACACATGAAGTGATGAAACAAATCAAACAAGAAATGAGTATATAAGATAGCAACAAATAAAGCTAATTAACAAACCTACAATCCTCCCTAACCTCACCACGATCCCCAGTCAAAACCCTTAAACTCCCCATCCTAACCATAGCACCCCCAAAATCCTCCCAAAACGCCTCCAAGTCCCCGCTATAAAACTCCACCAACCCATCCACCTCCCCTCCGTCCCCTCTGTACAGCTCCTGATCCGTATGCAACAGCCCTCTCTTCTCCATCAAGTTCCTGTAATACACCTCGTCAAAGCTCAAGCTCGAGTCATCCAGCCCGCTCAACCCGTCGTCGTTTCCATGCACGGGGCACGCCTGTCGTAGGTCATCCGCGAAAGCAGGATCAATGGTCGATGTCTCATTGTATATCCGCGCCCGAAACAGCAGACAGCGTGCGAACCCTATCGTGTGGGCCCCCGATAAAAGCACCAGGTCTCTTACTGACAGCCCGTGCGACTTGAAATTGGCTATGAGGCCCGACAGGTTTAGGAACGGCGATGGTATTTGTTTATTTGCATCTTTTATGTTTACGCTTCTTGAGTCTCTTCTACCTAGAAGAACTTCATATGGAGAGCCTCCTAGCTGAATTGTTATGAAAGAAAAAGAAACCAATTAAACGCTATTAAATACCATGATCACTTATTGCTTAACTAAACTTACTGCTACAATGGAGTCTCTGGCAGCAACAGCGAGAATGTCAGCACAAGAGACGACGTTCCCTGTACAGACTGCGTTTAGGGCTTCTTTTATGTCGTCGATCACCTCGTATCCTCTTATCGAATTGTTGTTCGGTCCTGCTGTCTTTTCTCCTGTCATCGTTGGCGTATCATCTAATAGAATCGACGCATCACAACCCTGTATTGTAATACTTGCATTTTAGAATTAAAACCACCATATATTTCAATTCTATATAAGTTTTTTATTACATTTACGAAACAATCATGGAAATGTAACCGGAGCAATGAAGCTCCCATTCTCGGGTCGTCTTCTATTGCCGCTTCGACTATTTCTTGAATTGTGAACAAAGCCTCAGGGCAGACTTCGTCGTAGAAGTCAGAGGCGAGTTTAACTGAAGATGAAAATGAAGGTATGACGAAGAAACAAAGAAGAGATAAGGTGGAGAATATTTGAAAATTTGACATGAGTGTGACCTGAGTTTTTTATGAAAGAAATAATGGAGTTATTTACATATTTTATATGGATAGTGCATGGAAATGGTCTATTTCTTGTGAGTTTTAAGAATGTACCAACTTTTGTTTTCTATAGAAGATCTAATGGTTACAGTTGGAAATGGTTTTTGAGAAGAAATGCAGTGTTATGGTTTTGGATGTGATAAAAAGATGTGTATCTAATAAGATTAGATCACTATATATGTGAGGCTAACATATTATGCAGATAGCTGAAGTTAGCATTTTTCCATTGGACATCAAATTGGTTAAGTGCATGTTTATATTGTAATAATTTAAATTAGTGGCCGTTAATTAGCATCGAAATTACTCAAAATGGATTTGTATTCGTGGCTGTTAATAACAAATAGATGTAGCTAAGGTGGATATTAGTTGTTAAATTAATATTAGGATGAACTAGAAGGTGGATATTCTATTATAGAG
Organism: Allium fistulosum; assembly: GCA_030737815.1. NCBI lineage: Eukaryota > Viridiplantae > Streptophyta > Magnoliopsida > Asparagales > Amaryllidaceae > Allium > Allium fistulosum. Next base: position 1,289,446,672 of record CM060904.1, read on the forward strand.
TAGAGTTTACAATCTTGACAACCACCATCAAATTTAATCATAAAGGGGTAAAATACAAAAATAATAATATAATTTGATTTCTGCCAAATTTGTGGAGTTTGTCAGTTTCCCATTATGATGAAAAAGTTGACACCGATATTAATGCTCCATCCTTCAAGTGATACTATGCATTAGGTGTCGCCCATTTGTAGTTAGGCGTGGGCTTTTACGTCGTTGGGCTAATATAATATATAATTGAGGAAATTTAATTCTATCCCCTATTTTCATAATTGATACGTTATAAACTTTTTTTTTAATTCTGTTTTAAATTATAGTTATACTTTAAATTTAGATAAAAAGAAAATTGTTTTTTATCGAAAATTAATTCCAAATGTTAATCGCATATAAATATGGTCAAAACAAATTTTTATTTTTTATTTTTTTTAAAAACTGGAACTATTCGCAGAGAAATTTGTAAATATTCATAGTACGGACACTTCAAATATTTTTCGAGTTTTTTGTAAATATTATAAAAGTTTTTTAGAACATGATTTTTAGAATGTACAGTTGTATATTTTGAAACTTAAAAGGATGTTTTAGAAATCTTCCCAGTACAATTTAAATGATAAATAAAATTTCAAATTTAAGCATCTTAGTTCTTAAATATTATTTCATATTAAAGCATCTTAATTCTTACCTATCTAATTAATAGGTAGAACCCAGTGCACGAGGCTCCCGCACGATAGCGGCTCTGCAAAGGTCGATAGTGTATGTAGTTTTTATCTCGCATTATATATCAAATTAATATTTGATATAAATTTTTTCAGATTTTTATAACAAGGACCTAGAAAATGAAATAAAAATGACGAAAACAACAACAACAATAATTTTTCTATTTCTTTTTAAAAAAGAAAGGAAACAAATAAGAATTTGAGACAAATTTCCACTAATATGATTTGGTACAGTTACCATTTTGTTAGAAAGCAAAATATGTTTGTTTTTATTATTGACAACTATATCTTTGCCGATTATAAATGTCCTGACGAGAACAAAGTGTTACCACGCAGAAATCAAACCACAACCAACTCGATTGTCCAATGAAATGAGTTTTAAGTGTAGTGAATATTTGAAGAACAAATGGTGCAAGCAAGCCTCTTAAATTATTCCAACGTGGAATCATGACAACTTTCTTCTTACATTAGTGGGCATAATTTCCTAGTCTGCACGTCAAATGACATGTACATGTAGAATGTTCTTTCCTTCTTTTTTTGATATTTTTTTCCTGTAGATACAAATTACTCTTTGGAAGCTTTTAAATACATCAAAGCATCAACACCAAAACATTAAACCATCACACGATACATCTACAAATAAAAATGAATCACACATGACTTATTAAACTCAAGGATACAAAATGAAGAATTTTGATAAAGACGGATGTAAGGAGACATCATGATTTGGGATACCATATCTCAACTCAAGGAAAGCTAACATTTCCGTATTATAATAACAGAAAATTATTGTCAAAGATAAAATTTCTTAGCATTTTAGCCTCAAGGACAGACCTTTAGTATTTTAGCCTGAAGGATAATTTTCTTTAGATATCGGTTTTTAAGTTTTTAGGTATCAGTTTGTAGTTATCGGTAACAGTTTATAGGTATCAGTTTTTAGTTCGGTAGCAGTTTTGTAAAAATGTTTGTCCTTATGAATAATTTTGAAAATATATTTGTCCTTATGAATAAATTTTAGGAGAATGTTTGTCTTTGTGGGTAAAATATTAAGGTCGTGTCCTTGAGGCTAAAAATATACAATTTTTTGTCTTTTAAATTAATTCCCCCATATAATAACACTTGCAAATTTTATTTATAGCCCCAACCAAAAAAAACTTCTAACCACGTTGCAAACTTATTACAAAAACAAGTTTGGTGTTCATCGAAAATTGTAAGTGCGTAAGAACAAATATACAGTTTATACTTGTGCATTTTAAAATTGTGCAAGTATAATTTATTTTACATGAAATTATTGTCAAGGATAAAATTTCTCAGCATTTTAGCCTCAAGGACAGACCTTCAATATTTTAACCTGAAGGACAACTTTCTTTAGGTATTAGTTTTTACAGTTTTTAGGTATCAGTTTGTAGTTATCGGTAGCAGTTTTTAGGTATAAGTTTTAGTTCGGTAGCAGTTTTGGAAAAATGTTTGTCCTTATGAATAATTTTGAAAGAATGTTTGTCCTTATGAATAATTTTTAGGAGAACGTTTGTCTTTATGGTTAAAATATTGAGGTCGTGTCCTTGAGGCTAAAAATATATAAATTTTTGTCCTTTAAATTAATTCCCTATTTATTTTAATCAAATTTGTGCTTATACAAATTCGAATTGCACAAGTATAAAATAATAATCCAACGAAAAGGAGGCATATTTTTTTAATAAGTTTTAAACAGGACCGAAAATTGAAATAGATTTTTTTCTGGAGCCTATAAATTTGTCCATAATAATAATACGTTTGAATTGAGTGTTTGATCGTTTAAAAATGGAGATAATAAGGATTATCTCTTAGGTCCAACGCGTATCTTCTTATGTTGGACCTGATTAGTCTCTAAAAATTCACTATTCTCGTCCACTCATTCAAGTATTTATTCTAAATTTCTTTCCTTGCCATCAAATACTTCCAAAAATGTCTAATAGGTGATTTCGATTATTCTACTAGCTTAGAACATGATCATCTCTTCGATTAAAAAAACATTGACAATAATTCGAAAGACAACGATAGTTAGTATATTTCCAAAAATTCATATTAGTACTGTTAACTAGAGATTTAACCAACCTCGAATTTAGCTTGATTATGCTGTGAAAACAAATGTTACTTTCTACTCGTTAGGTTTAAAAATGCAAAATTTGAAAGAATGCAAGCAAAGATAAATAAAGTAAATGACCTTAAATATAGAGTGGTTCGGCAATCTTACTTACGTCTACTGTGAAAATCTCTTATTATATTTCTCTTTTACGATTATAATTAATTACAAGAGAATGATAAAAAATAATACGCTTAAGACCAAAAAGTTAGTTAATCTTAAGTACTTAGGGCTTTGATTTGTGGTGAGGAGAGCTCTGGATAGAGATAAGGACCAAAATTCTAGTTCCATCCCTTTTGAAATGACAATACATGTGGTATTTATAGTGGCTGAAGTGGATGTTGGACGGCTGAGATTATGTAGTAGAATAGGTGGAAAACATGCTTGGTCGTTGATTTGGTCGTTCGGGCTGATGGGAGATGGATGTAAAGGTGGTAACGAATATATGACTGAGAAGCAAGCCAATTGTCCTTCTATGATAGACGCAGACTTTGCATTTAATGCGTATTAAATGTTGATGACTTGCTATAGGACTAAGCATGCTTTGTGATGTTATGCTTCCGTTCCTTCTACAGCTAGCTGTACGGTTTATCGTTTATTTTGGAACATCTACGTGGCTAGGTAGGCTGAGCTGGCTGGTTGATTATCGAAGATATGAAGGAAGCTAAATGCTGCTAAGGACCAGGTGGTGAGGTGTCGGGCTAGCTATGAAGAGAAGGGACGAGCTACTTGACATCAATCAAAGGCGGTCATGATGAGTCCGGACCAAAGACGGACCACGCTTGAACCGATCTTGACGGATAAGTGTTGTTGGAAGCCATCCTAAAAGTGTTGATTGGCTAGAGAGCTGGTCATGATGGACTGACATTAAGCTAAGTTGGACAATAATACCTATGAACGGGCCAGTTGCTCAATGTATAAGTTTGCTGAGAGTTGACTAGTGCTAAGAACCATGTTACCAAAGGGATGTCAGGCCAACTATGAGATGATGAGGTAGCTACTTGGGAAAAGTCGAAAGCAGTTGTAATGAAGTCGGACCAAAGATGTGTCACGCTTGAGCTGGTCTTAACGAATATTTAGGTATCTGGAGCTGTACCGACGGGCAACCTGAAGTGATGCTCAAAGGGTTGGCTAACTTGGAGTCAGGCCAGAGGTAGGTTGAGAGGAGAGAGCCAATCGTAACTGGGCCGGGCCGGTGTGGGCCAGGCTAGGTTATACCTAACTTTGTCCTATCTGATGAGTTGGCTGTGAAAGTTGCTTTGAGTGAGACGACCATTTGTTAGCTTGATGTGGTACTTGATTAGATGGGCCTGCTTTGAGATCAACCTAAGCTTAGGCCGGCATGTATGGCTGGTCGTAGAATAGTTGTGCCAGCTTTGATTGGGCTGGTCATGACTTAATCGTCTTGCTAATTATTCGCAAAAAAATTGAGCAACAACCACAACAACGATCACAAAGTTAATCGTTGAAATTATGATAATCGTAATTCATATCGCACTTCTTGATCTACGGGTTAAATGTGAATGAATGATATTCTTAACGGTCATAGAAACATAAGTGAAGGTCTTTTTAGAATGAAGAGTGGTTGTTTCAAGCACCTTTGTGGTGTATTCACTAGGAAGTACGACTTATGTAACAACCCGAAATTTTATCGTTTTGATTTGTGAATATATAATTTATTTTAAATATTCAATTAAATGTTTTAAAAATTAAATGTTTTAAAAATTAAATAAACTTCTTTCAATTAATAACTAATGGTAGAAAATTCATTTTTGAATTATGTTTACATAAATATATAGTTCAATTGAAAACTGAAAATATGACCGAAATCCACTTTTTGGATTTTCAGCTTTTTATCGAACGACAAGTTGTAGAAAGTCATAATAATCTTGCTTATACTTTAAAACAATATTCAAATGTTTAGAGAAAAATTTATATTTGAAATGTAAAGATAAATAAATATAATAAGAATTAATAAGTATAAAATTTAATTTAATTTAAAAATATGAAATGATGGACTTGAAATGTAAGATTCCTTAAGTGAACAAGTTATCGAATGTACATGGATCACTCTAAAATCCAACATATTTTCACACGGATGGTACTTTGGTGGCTTGAGATAATATGAAAGAGTTGAAAAATGAATTTGACGGCATTTTGGGGTTTTTTAACCTTCTTTACTTTTATTTTATTTTACTTCATCTTATATACGCAGTTCCCCTTATGTACTTCATTTTCCCCTTCTTAACTTTGTTTTTCACATTCTTTACCTTCTTAGTTTGAAAAAAAAATCTCCTCTTTTTAATTTAAAAGTTTGAAATTTAGTTGTATAGTGGGGTTGAGCTTAATTGCTAAGGAAAAAGATTTGCTTTTTGTATTTTCAATAATTGTGAAAGGTGAGATATTCAATCTTCATTTAGTAATTTTGATAAAATAATAAATGTTGTGTATTTGGTTAGTAATTTGATTTTGATATGAAAATCATGTTTTATGTAATTGTTTAAAAATCATATTTTTGTTGATGTTTGCTTTGGAAAGTAATGTTGTGCTTTCTGTAAGTTGAACATACACAGAGATATAAACATACACAGTCACCGTTCCATCTTCTTCCTTCTTTCCTGCTTTCTGTCTTTGGAAATAAACTTCCTCTATCCCACCTTCAAAAATCAACATCTCCTTCCCCGTTCAAAATGAGCTAGTGCGTCAAATTATGGAGTTGTTAGGTATAGTCTCTAGCTTTATAAAAAAATAGTAGCGTTGTTCCGTCGAGTATGGTGGTAGATTTTGATCGATTACAGTGATGTCGAAACAATGTTAATTTTTCAACAAGCACGAACCAACGAACAGGGTGTACATACATGTTCGTCTTGGCGAAATATGATTTTTAAGGGCAGTCCCATGATTTTAAGTGGTCAAGAATGGTCGTGGTGGCGAGATGAACTGTTTTCATTCAAAAATCGAAATTCTTGTGATCTACGGGTTTTGAGTCAGAACGGTTGGAGCTAGAGGCAACCTTGTGTGATGGCCGAAGCAAAGGAGGTGATCCTATGGTCGTTGGTGGTTGTAGTTCCTCTTACGGGCTAAGGTTAGGGTTTAAGCCAGTTTTGATTTGGCGTTCGAAATGGGGCTCGTGACGGCGTCGTATGGCGCCGAGTTGGCTATGCTTGGGTCCGAAGGTGCAGCGGTGTTGGGGTGTTCGATCGGTGGCGGCGACGGATTCTAGAAGTGGAGGTGGCGAAAGTCGTATGTGTTTGGTCGTGATTGGGTGAGTTTGGGATTTGGGTTCGAACAATTGGATTTTGATCGAGGCCATCGGGAGGGGGTTAGGCGATTCGCGTGAGGGCAGTGGAGTTTGTGGGTAAGGTCAGCGTGACGATCGATGGTGGTGACGACGTATCACTACGTGCACGTGCACGTTCGTGCACGAGTTTGGCTCCAAGCATATTGATTTTGGGCAAAGTTTGATTGGGAAAATTTTGGTGGGAAGAAGAAACTTTGTTTTGAGTTTAGGGTAGTAGGCCTTGGGCCAAGTGGGTAGTTAAATCTTTTAGTTAATTAGTTAGTAAATAATAGTTTAAACTTTGTAAAATTATAACGTACCCATTTTAGATCTGTTTGACCCGCGTTTTCTTGCACAAGGCTCGTATTGACGAGTTCAACACCTTACTAAAATGGTTGATAATTCTAGCAATGTAAAATTTGATGACAAATTAATAGTGGTGGAAAATAATTATGAAGTTAAATAATTTTATTTCAGCAATGACACTCAGTTAGCAAAAAAAAATACCGTTCTGCTATATTTTAATTGAATAAATTACTTTGGACTTCTATTTAGCAGAATAAATCACTGTTCTGCTATTTTGATAAATTTAGACATTTATATGCCAGTTGACTTAAATAAATGATGTGTTGTATGTTGATTGATAATTATGAATTTTATTTACATGTATGCTGCTTATGTAAATATCAGTAATATAACTTGGAATGTTGAATTGAAAATAAGTGGTAGCTTATTTAAGTGTCATCGAAGTCGCTGAGCCTTCCCAAATTTGAAAAGAAATATATTTAAATTTACTTCAACTTTATAATATTTTGAAGCAGAGTGTTTTCTATATTATAATGATATTTTAATTTAATTAATTATTTTATTAATGATATTTTAAGTTAATTAATTATTTTATTAATTATGTTTTAAGGTTAGTTTATCATTTAATAATGATGTTTTAAGTTAATTAATCATTTTATTTATGGTATTTAAGTTAATTAATTAGTTTAATAATAGTATTTAAGTTTATTAATAAATTTAATAATGTGTTTTAAGTAGTAATATTGTTTTATAAAAGGTGTTTAAAAATAATAAAATTGTTTTATAAAAGAGAATTATTTTTAAATGAAGGATGTATTAAAAGAGTTTATGAATTGGAAGAAGATCTTGGAAATTGGAAAGAAGTTTTGGTTGCAAAACTTTGATTTTAAATGAATAATATATGGAGATTTTTTTGAAACCATATACTTGACGTTAAACTTCGAGGTAGGGAACTTCTATCTATCCTAAAAGGTAAGAATTTTATTGAACCATGGCATGAGATGTAATAATACCTCAACTTGAACAGCTTTTTCGTTATCTGAAGGATAGTTTTAGTTTGAAATCGAAGACTGACGTTCGATGTATAAAATATTATTTTCCATATATAAATTGGTTCACTGATGAGAATCAAGTTTATGAAGTTAATAAATAATCCTTCTTAATTATGGTGGTATGGAAGCTTTTTTCCATACTTAACACCGAAGGATAAGTTGTTTGGTATAATAAACAATGTTTTAAATGATATTTGTTTATGATCCATTTAATATGATTTTGGAATATGAAATCTTTCTTAAAGGGTTTGAGAATATACTTATACTAGTGAGATAAGTATATGAATATTTTTGTAAATAATTGAAGAGATTTAATTAATGAAGGTTAATTTAAGAGGGTTAGTGGATCTCATATGAAATTAAATCTATGTTGATTGTTTGTTTGTTTGATAATTAAATAACTGACTATCAAATCTTGACCAAATATAACTATGGAATATTTGGGAGAAATACGGAAATTATATGGTATAGTTATCTTCGGTGATGCTATACTGTACATATAAACTCGTTGTGTTTTTCTATGATAAATGATAAAAAAATCCGTTCACTTAAACGGTTAGGAGGTGATCTCCACTCTTATGTATTGTTTGTTTATTTCCAAAAGAACCAGAGTTGAGTTTACTGGAATATGTCGATTGGTTTTTGGAGCGGCCAGTAAGCGAGGGAGTACTTATATGAGATGACTTGAAACCGTAACCACTCAAAACCATATACATGTTCGACGCTGTGGAAAAGATTCAAGACTGGTTCGAGATAATGGAATTCTAAAGACGAAGTTCTTTGAAGTGCAAGAGATACTTGCTACTAGTCCTGAGGATGATTCCAAAATAGATATAGTAGAAGTAGTGCCTTCGGTTTGTTCATATCCTTAACAACTAGTATGGATGAATGTTGCCATTGTAATGTTGCTTGGAAGGCAGTGTTAGCATTTCAATTGGGATTTTCTAAGAGGGAAAAAGGTAATCATGACCTCACAAGCCTTACAACCCTGTAATGACTGAAATATGAGATATGCTTCAGAGCTATGTGGTTCGCTACCGTTATGAGCATCATTTCTCGATCTAGAATCGATATTTACGAATTTGGCATGCGTGCACATGGGAATGGTGGGGCTAGTGGCAATAGGTTTACAGCCTTGGTGCCTAGGGAATGATGTAATCTGGTATGTCATATTCGAGGGGTAGCCAGCTCTGATTTGTAAGGGGTCCAATGCGAGGCCCTTGGTACATTATCTAGAGGTGTACTGTGGCAGGCAGTATCCCAGTAGCATTGTCATTGATGGAATCCATCTCTAATACGTGCCTTACGGACTTATTTGTGCCCAACTACTGTAATGTGAGATGCATACATTTCAATTATGGTATATATTTGTTTTAAACCCTAAACATGATTATAATACCAGAAGATTTCCTATAAAATAGTTTGGTTATCATTAGGTAAAAAATCGTCCGTGCTTATGTGCGGCATTATCTTACAAGATACCTTTATTTTTGAAAAGTTTTTATAATATTAAAAATCTATTTGATTGTGTTTCTCACGCTGATTTACCAGACTGAACCAGGTGTTATTTTCTTATAATGCTCGGGGTCAGCCCGAGCATATTTTCTAGATTTAGATGGACACTTGGAGCTTCAGGAGACGAGCTGGATGCATCCAAGGCGTATTTACGTATTTTATCTTTCTCTATTTTATTATTGTTGTATTCATTAGCATTTGTAAGGACATATTGTTATAACTGTACAAGCTGATGATATGTTAGTACTCTGATTGATGTACTTATAAAAAGTTTTTTTTGTAAAGATCTTGGCACATTATATATTACTCGTCACGTTGTAAGATTATGTTCTGTCTTTTCTTTTCTTTTCCCCAACAACCTGTCTTTTCGTCACTTGGATGTTCGGCACGTGAATATCGTGGATGTATTAGTGTCAACTTTTAATAGTCGAAAATGCGGGTCGTCGCAACTTAACTTCCACTTCACTTATATAAATTCATGAATTAGTTTGAATGTTTAAGTACACGGTTAGCCATAATATGTAACATAGAGTTGTATGCGAAAATTTCGATCAAACTTGCAACAGTATAAATGATTGTGTTAATAAAGTCTTATGTAGTGTACCTATGATCAAAGATATTATTCAATCGAAAGATTTCGCTATTACTAATGAAATTAGGTGTGATAAACATTAGTACCCTTTTTTTCGACATGGTGTTGGAGTTACAAATAGAACACATATCCTAATGATGTTAGAAAAGATCAATTAGTGATGTTTGTGGGTAGAAAGAAATTTCCTTCCCGTGATATTCTAACTAAAGTCGATTTTGATTTGACATTTAATTAGATAATGACTGGCTGGAAAAGCTATCGTCCATGATGGTGGACTATTAATCGATGTTATTGAAAAAAATGTGACCTTCCCACATCCTTCATTATGTAGATGTATTATCTTGTGGATTTAGATTATAAGATTAGAAAGAGCTATCTACCACCTTATCACAATGAATGTTCACGTTTTATATTTTCAAAAAACCTCAAAGGTTCCAAAATAACATAATGGAAACTTCAATTTTTACTGCTCCTGTTTGAGTATGATGGTGGAAAACATGTTTGAACCTAGAAAATGAAACTTAACATTTTACGACTGACGTCAACATAGAGTTTTAAATAACAAGCAATCTATCATTAGGATTTGCGTTCATAATATAAGAAAGTGCAACAACTCAAATCATGAGTACGAAGAAATATATTAACTCAAATGTTCATTGAAATCATGCAAATACTAATGAATAGAATCAACAAAGCTTTTAAGTTCAATAAATGCACAACAGATTGTTGAGTCGTGCGGTTAGACTAAAAAATATCACTTGATACAAGACGACACTGTATATTTGTATTTGACCCGAGTAGTTTTATTTCAGTAAAGTTTTCAACGATTGTTGTAATTAAATTAAGTAGTTATTATCACTCATCGTAAAAGTTATTAATTATTCATTACTAATTATTTAAGTAATTTTCTAACTAATAGTACCTAACCAAATTAAAATAAAAATCCATACATCCAAACTCAGTTATAGTTGAACTCCATTGAACTTTTGTTCGAAAACGCCTAAAGTTCAAACTTTACCGTTCACCAAAATCTTTTCCTGCTTATTTATTACCATTTGTCCACAAGAAATAAAGGACTACAAGTCTAAAAGGTATATCGAATTTTGTATCTGTTTATAAATAAAGAAATTATTATTTCAACCACAATCGTTTTCTAGTTTAGAATCCGGTATTGATTATTTGAGAAAACTGATTATGGTCGCATATCATTAACATTTTGAAGCCGTTGCGATTGCTTTGGTATTTTACTTGCCCACGCCACAAATACTGTATTCAATGAATAACACCGCATAGGATACGTCACAAGACTTTCTCCATTGAAAATTTCCTAATAATAAAGCAAGATCAAATTTCAAAGGAATAACAAACGAAATTTGCAAAATCCTTCACCCATCAACTCAGCCTCTTCAGACATCTTCCTACTGGTACTAGCAGGTATCTAACTTTTACTAATTCCTTCAAATCTTTATGTTTTTTGTTATCAGTTTCACTGCAAATTCTTGAACAATTTATTTGATTGTGTAGTTCCTCTACATAAGCAAGTAGTAAATAACACCAGAATTAGGTTAACTGAAAGAATATGTTACAAAATTGAATCTGAGGCATGTAATTTGCAACCCAAATGGACAAAAGTATGGTTCAAGTATTCAGCTTTACTTTGAGGTTGTGTTAGTTGAGGTATGTAATCATGATTTGGTATAAAAATAAAATCGTTTGGTACCATTTGCCGAATATGAGGTATCTAACTTTTGCACCAAATTATAGCATTCACTAACTAAACATTATAGCATCAATTTAAAGAAGAAGAAAATTAAGAAGAAAAAGGGAAAGAATCATACATAAAGAGTAGCCTCCCCTGAATTTAGCAGGTACCATGAGTTCAGAAGCTCAATCGATGCTTGTTCTTGTATTTATGATGGCCATCTCCATGCTTTCGGATGCAAGAACTTTGGTGAACTCAAACGTGATTGGTAATCTTCTGTTTACTCTCTATTGAGTTTAGAACTATTGAACAAACATATACAAAATAGTAAAGTCTCTGCATCAGCACCCTCATGTCATACACCATACTCTTTGTTAGCAAATGGCTGTTCTTTTTAGGGACCATCAAATTTTTAAGGCAAAAATGTGTTCACTATCTGAGAATATTGATGTCATCCGAATTTCTGCTGTTTATCGCTCTATGTAAATTTAAGACAAACAAATTTATTATTTAGCAATCAGCAGATTTATATGCACCATATGCTGAATCATAATTTCAAGACTAGCTATTGCATATCCATTTGTGACATGCATATTTTGAGCTTGTGGTATAATAGTATGAAGTACAGTTTCTTCCTTGCATCTTTCTCACAATCTTATTGGGAAATATAATCCCTGCTAGAGCTTTAGCTTTCATTCTTCAAACTGCATTGCATGTTAAAATGAACATGCAGCCAATATTTCGGTATTAGAGGGAGTAAAATTATATTAATAAGGACATTTAATTATAATTTTGACACCATTTTCAGTTTGTTTTGTATTTCTTATAAAGGTTAACCTAACATCCTTAATAATGGGAGACAACACTTCATAATAAAAGCTTCCATTTATAAACATACATACATAATGTTGAGCGAACCCTTTCATTTTACCATGCTCTAACCATGAACTGCAGTCCCACTCTTCTAAAGAAATGTGAGATAAGTGTACCTTTTATCTTTTTATTCTGCGTTGCAAACAATATTTACCTTAAGCCATTAAAAGAGCCAACTATAGAAATTGAAAATAAAACCTTAGGTAAGGTATGAGATGAACTCCTTATATATCTATGTAGTTGTTAAAAACAAACAACATCTCTTAGGTTTATGATTGTGTGCCCATTTTACCTATTAGCATGTGTCCATCTACATCTTAACCATTAATTTGTTTATCATCTTTTTTTTATAACATCTTGAGTCACAATTACTAATCAAATCATTGTGATGGGTGACTGAGATTTATTGGGACATGTAAAACCACTTAAATGAGGATAGAGGATCTCAGCTTCTTTGTTCTTATATAGAAAATAATAAATAACCTCCTTTGCAACCTTCAAAACATACTTGTACTTTTTACCATGGCCAAAGATTAACAAACAAACTTCATATTTTCAGTAACAACTGCTCGGATAGAGAGTGCAAGCATGGGTTCTGCTGACATCAAAATTTACAAAGAAACATGCACCCTTTGTGAAGATTTCACTGCCAAAACTATACAATATTTCAGCGCAAATGAAACACAGTCCGATATAATCAGCATCCTTCATCATGCCTGTTCCCAAGCTCATGGTTTTAAACATCAGGTTCATCTACACAAAAATTTAACAGCCTTACATACTAAAAAGTGTAGTGTTTGGGAATTCACTGCACAAACTAATGATCCTTTCAAAATTTCTAACCAACCATAGTGTAACAATTTTTTATGACAGTGTAAGAAGTTGGTAGATTACTACGCACCTCTTTTCTTCAAGGAGATTGTTGCAATACAACCACAGCTGTTCTGTGAAAAGATCTGTCTTTGCAAAGGGAAGATGATATCGGTTTATAATGAACAGAATCATGACGATACATGCACAATATGCCATCAATTTGTTTCAGAATTGCTCACCAAACTTCAAGACCCTGATATACAGGTTGATTTCTCATTATTATATCATAATAATAACTTAACCCATTCAATAATCTTTCTATAAACTAAATCTTCATCTAAAATTCTCAGTTTGAGATAATCGAGACGCTCCTAAAGGAATGCAACAAGGCAGAAAACTTTAAACAAGAGGTGAGATATTCTTACTCTGATATCAAAATAATTTTGATATACTTTCTAGATTGCTAAGGCATAATTGGATGCAGTGTAAGAAATTGGTGTTCGAGTATGGACCAATAATTCTCGCCAACGCAGAAAAATTTGTAGAGACGACAGACATATGTGCAGCTCTTCGTGTATGCAAAGCTGTGCCACAAGCTACGTCACTGAAAGAAATATTTGTTACATCTGCATGACAGCATAAAGCTGTACAAAGAAATCTGCTAGTATAATCAAGGATTTGATGCATTTGGAAATCTAATTTCATTGCCGTAGCGATGAATTTGGTGTATTGTAAAATGTAAATAGATTATATGTTGTGATCAAAAGCTGTATGCATGAACATGAATGAAAGTTTTAATACCTGAAGTAATATGTATCCGACTCCAGTTTGATATGATTTCAGATATAAAACAAAGAGCTAAAAACTTAAATCTGTAGACGTAGATAAATGGGACTAACTATACAATTATAAGCAAATTTGTAAAGTATTTCAGTAAAGGTTGGACTTGGAGCTTCAAATGTAGAATTCCTGGACTGATCCGATGAATATATTCCATGTTCATACTCATAAAAAGTAATGCAAAATTACTGCACAGTTTAAGGCATGAACCTGTTAATTTACAGGATACAAACTTCAGGCAGAACTTATTTTCACAAATCACATAGTTCTAAGCTATAACAAAGCTAAAAAAAGTGACAAATTTGATACGTCCATCCGTGCCAAATTTCTATGGGAAATTCACACACATACATATATATTTTTTATTTTATTGTTGAACTTTCAAAAGCCTAAAGGCCCAAAAAGTATACTGAAAAAAATAGGCAAAGCCCATGCAAATACGGGTACAAAATATCTGCCCGATCTATCTTGAATATTGCAAAGGTCGGCGTCATAATGAAATAATTACACTGCAGACGTTACACAGACTTTGCATTTTGTTCATTTCTCTTTCTTCAGACTTCATTTTCGTTTTCTCAGACCTATGGTAGCTAGAACCCAGTCAAATTCCGCAATACCATAATTCATTCATCTTCCTCACCAACAGTGGTAATGATCTCTTCCTAGCTCTTTTGCAGATAATTTTTGCATCTGTTTCTATTAGCTTACTAATTTGCTCTTCTCGTCTCGTTTTGTGCAACGATCCGGAATTTTGAATACATTGCATTTAAATATCTGATTATTTAAATATTTGAATCTTGGATTAAATGTTATTAAAATAATTTAATAACATTCTTAACCTTCTTTTAAATCATTAGTAAACTTGTTTTGAAAAAATATTTATAAAAACAGAAGAAATATCGATAATATGACCGAAAATCGTTTTATCGATAAATAGTTTTTTAACCGTCAAAAGTTGTTCAAACTTTTTTTGCACACACTTATTTGTTTAGGAAATCATTAAAATGAAATAATTTTTTTTACCATTTATGTAAAAAGTTTTTGATGATATCATGAGTGATGTCATAGAAGATATTTTAAAAATGAGCTTTTAAAGAAAGTCTTAATTGTTAAGTAAGAATGTAAAGTGTAAAGGTAACATGTGAGAAGGAGGCTCCTTTGTGACCTTTCATGAAAGGTAGAAGATGGTTGTGACCACTTGTACAAACATATAAATACACCCTTAAGGTTTCATAATTTACAAAAGCTTGAAATGTAATAAAAACTTGAAAATTATGAAAGTGGATTATTACTAATCCACTTTGTTTTTCAATAACTTTACATTTAACTCAAATCTTCTCCAAACTCCACCAAACTTTCACCAACATCTTAGAACACCTTAGCAAGCTTAGATCTAAAGTCAAATTGGAAGAAAAGTGTAGGAGATGGAGGGTCTATTTTGGGCCGTGAGTAATGGAAGAGGAGGGGAGGTGTTGCCTTGGTTTGAAAGTGCTAGAGGTTGGATCTTTAGAAGTTTAAAGATGGTAGGAAGTGTTCTTCACTTCGTGAGGGTTTGTGCATGTGATTGGCTTGGATCTAAGTAAGTTATCTCACTATCTTGCAAATATATATTGTGTGCTTGAAATATAAAGTTAAAGTGAACATTAACTAATTAATTTGGACCCCTCTTGTTTTAGAAAGCAAATGACAACTTTATATGTAACGACCCGTAATTTTCAAATATTAAAAATAGTTAACTAGCTTTTGTGGTTTAATGTTGGAAGAAATAAAAATTTGTGATTTAATAATAAGAATATAACTAGAATGAAATGTAATAGTATTAATTTAAGGTAATTGATAACTGCTTTAAATGTAATTCCAATTAATTGAAATGTTAAAAAGTTATATTTGATTATATATTGTAAATTAATTGTAATAATGTGTGTATTAATTGATAAATTGGAATAAAAGAGTAATTGACAATTTAAATGTTGTATTAATTAATGAAATAATGTATAATAAATTGTAATTGGATAGAACTAGTATTGTATAAGTTGTTATAACATTTGTTTGTAAATAATAAACTTATAAATGTGATTAAAAGTTAATGATGACAATTATTATATGTTACCTATTTATTTAGTCTGTTAAATTAAATTGAAAATCAATTTGCAATTAAATGTAATTAATTATTACGTTAATGGAAATTAAGATGAAATTGGAGAATATTAATGTAATAAGATACAAACCAATGTTAACTATGCACATAGAGTAATGATTGATTGAATAAAAGATTGAAATTAAATTTAATCAATTTATTGAAATTAAAATATAATTAATTGGATTTAATTACAGTTGAAATTGAACGTTGTAATTAGAGTAATATTTAACACTGAATTGATATGTAAATTTGTTTTAAATTATTGAAAATGTCTAAGTAATCGAAAACGATGAAAATTGTTAGTTATTAAAGGTAGAATTAAAAAGTGATTTAATCAATTTAATAATAATTTATTTATTTAACGTGAAATTAGCCATTTTAGCCACTGTCTCGGATTTTGACGAAACTAGTTTCATCGAATCCGTAATAGTAAATTATTTTAGGATTTCAAGTTTCGTAGCGATCAGACTTGTCGTTTGATCGTACGGACTCGAAACGCGTAGAAATCAATTTAATTAAATTCAATTGAAATCAATTTGTAATAAGCTGATTTTTAAGCTAACTTCTTCATACGATGGAATTAGGACTTAAAACCTATTCCATTGAGTTTAAAAATATCAAAAACATCTGTTTTGATATATGGACGACCCACTTTCGTTTTGGAGGCAGAACGGGCTTTTTGAGTCGCTAATTGTCGTTCGTACCTCGATTGTGTTTATTTTCTTATCGGGCTTTATTAATAAATAGTTTTGTTTCCCAAACCCTAGCAGTCATTTTTCTTATTCTGTACGTATAATTCCATCTGTCTGCTTCTTCTCTCAATGGCAGAAACAAAATTAAATTTGTGAACCCTCAATTCAATTCCCAAATCAATTTCAAAATCAAACTCCTTAAAACTATGTCATATTATATACCGTTTCAAAGCTTTCGACGAGCGTAATTCACTGGTGCAATTCATTTTTACAATCGAATCACCGTTTGTCCAGAAATTAGTGAGTTAGTTTCGGCCGTCCAAATTAGGTCTTCGCGATCCAACGGTGGATCTACGTCGATGGGTCGATCGGATGGCATGGGCTTGTAGAGGGGGTAGAGCAGACCCTCATGGAAGTGATTGTTGGTCGTAATGGCCAGCCTGTCTGCCAAAAAATGCAAGGAAGGGCGGCGCCGGCGTCCACCATCTGGGTGCATCGGAATAGGGCGCGAGTGATTGGGAGGCTCGGCCTTGGATGGCGAGCATGACCATGGTGCTTGATCTGGTCGGAGTTCTTTGTATCGGCGGTGTTAATTGGTTGATAGCTAGCGATGTTCGTGCATGCTCAAGGTGTTCGGGTAGGGTTTCGATCGCCGTACGAAGGGGGGTGACGTGGCTATGAACGTGGTATGTTTTGTTTATTTAATTTAAATTTAGTTTTAAAACGTTCTAACCTTAATAACTTTTACGTACGAGGTCGGATTCACGCGCGGTTTTCCTTGTTGCGATCGTATCGAAATTTCAGACATTATAGAACTAGTTTGGACGAATTCTAAGATTGTTGAATTTTGGGTCCTATTTTGGATTTTAAATCGATTTGAAATCAAAGGTAAGTGTTTTGACCCACTAACAATTATTAAATTATCTTATGTTAGTTAAATTTAATTTATGTTGTGATTAGAAATTAATTGATTGCTGTTTGGTATGTTTAAATTGTCATTCTAGTTAAATTTGACTTTTATTGCATTTAAATCATCGTTTAATTTAAAGTTGAATTTAATTGTCAATTTAATACCTGTTAATGATAATCAGTCAACTATTGATGTTTATTCGTTGATTTGGATGATGATTGTGATGGATGTTTGATTGTTGATATTGGATGATTGGATGTCATATTTTATATTTTTATAACACTGCAAATTCCTTATGGGTTGAAATGATACATACTCGAACGATCATATAGAATAGGGGAAAATCGTTGTGGGTTGAAATGATAAACCCAAGCAATTTTCATTGAAATAAATTTTGAGATTTCGGGTTGAAATGATATATACCCGTAAAAATTTAAAATATATGCGGATTGAAATGATTAATATCCGTATCACTTGACCATAGGGTAGAGAATTATATACGGACACCGGATTGGTTAAATTAATAATTTTAAATCTTTAAACTTTGAATCCAGTGAAACGATATTTGAAATAGAATTTGACTGATATAAATTGAATTGTTTTAAGTAATTATTTAAAGGATTTAAATTGAAATTTTAAAGTCGAATTTGAAGTATAAATGACATTCATCGAAATTGAGTTACTGAAATGTTGGAAACTGTAACTTTGAAATCTATTAAAATTGGGATAGTTAAAATTTGATATTTTAAGATTTGAATTTGAGTTTTGATTTGAAATCTGGATATGGTCCACATTTGTTGGAATGGATGAAATGGTTAAATATGATGTTAATTTCAAATTTATTATCTCAATGTAAACTGTAAATGTTCTTTTATTAATCTATTTTAAACCAACTTAATCAACTTAAACTATTTAATTTATTTTAATCTAATTTAACCTATTTTAAACTAATTAACCTATTTAATCTATCTTAATCTATTCTAATATATTTTAATCTATTTTAAATCATTTAAACTTTATTAAACTATATTAAACAATTTTTAATTTATTTTAAACTATTTTAATTTATTTTAAACTATTTAATCTATTTTAATTCTATTTAATCTATTTTAAATTCATTTAATCTATTTTAAATCAAATAAATCCATAGTGAACCTATTTAATCTATTTTAAACCATCTAAACTATTTTAAGTCTATTTAAAGTATTTTAATCTATTTTTAAATCTATCTCACCTAATTTATATCTATTTGAAACTATGTTAAACTAATTAAACTATTTATAACTATCTAAATTATTTTCTAAATTTCAGATGGAGTAAAATGGAAATGTTTATAATTAAACCCTTGATTTTTTTAAACGAATAAGGTTTAATAATGTTATAACATAAGTTGGGATTTGAAATGGTATTGGCTGGTAAAATGAAATATTTGAGTAAATATGATGATTTTGAAATGAGAATTTAACGTAATTGTAAATATAATTTTGGAAGCGATAGGGTTTGAATTGAATATGATATTTGAATATCAATTATGAAACGATTTGGAAATTTAAAGGAATCATCTGGTGTGAAATAAGTGTTTGGTTGTTAAAGAGACCGGGATCAGATATTGTCATACTCTCTGCCAATACCGAAAAACCACTTCAACAACTATGTACGTGGTGGATATTCCAGAAATAAAGTAGGATGGTTTGGCGAACGATTATGTATGAAGTATTTACGTGACCCCGACTCACGTGAGTCAGCTTAGATGTGACTAAAACAGGAGCTATACCGGGCCAAGTGAGGTCATTCCTCCTATCGGGCACATTTCTTCGATACCATATTATGACTTTGTGATTGATTTGGTGGCCACCCCTTGATTTTTATTTTGGGAGTGTGTCTGAGGTGGGCAGTAGTAGCTGCTATGCGTTACCACCAGTCCAGGAGTGCAAATGGTAGAATCCTACCCTGGAATTGCCTCGAGTGCCGTGTTCACATGCCCTATCGCGCCTTCTACGAGTTTGTTTTGTGTCGTACCTATGGAGTGATCCCTGATAGCCCACCAATTTACGGTGGAGTTTACAGTATCTGTATAGACTACGACAGTATATAAAATGTGTTAAGGGGGATATGGGTAACGCCTTAATGCAATTTTAATACTTTACTTTACTGTAGACGCTATTACAATAGCGTATTGTACTATGTATATAGATAGTTTAACGAATCCTTAGGTGATGAGAATCCCGAACATCTCTTAAGTTATTGCATGCAAGTAGACATTGGATAGGAGATGTCAAACCCCGTAAACATCTCTGACGCCGTTACACTCATATTTATTTACTGTTGATTTAACTTACATAAGATCTTTTAGTTCTGACTTGAATGTTTTGTCTTTTCAATTCGCTCAGGTCAGTCTGAGCTTTTCAGTATATCGAAGACTGCTCTTGGAGGACGAAGATGAAGATTTATTACCATTACCATTTATTCTTTCATTTCCACTACATCATGTTGTTCAATTACATTATTTACTTATTACTGCTGTATGTACTCTGATTCTGTATTGTAAAAGTGTAATCAAATGTTATTTGTAAAACAGCTTCATGAACTGTTTATTTGATTATTATATTTTGTCATTCCGCTGTGAGATTCTGTGTTTTGTTTTCTTTCTTTCTCTACCTTTTCTTATTTACCCCATAACAATATTCCCTTTTGAATGGTTTGAGTCTGACGTGTGTGGTTTATCGTCGAATTAAACCGTCCAAAAAGGCAGGTCGTTACATTATATTTTATAACATCAATTCTATTACGCTCTTAAATATGTGGTGTGACCTTGACTTGATGTTTAAATGGTTGTTTGGATTGTGCGTTGAATTGAAGTATGTTTGAAGCGAGGATGTCGCTATAAGTACACTTCGATATCCCTTAAATTTAACTTGTGTAAATGAAATATTTATGAACTTAACTTAGGATAATTTGATTTGGTTGTTCTCTACACATATTTTGGTGTATTGTACTGGAAGGAAATGATTTGAAGAGTTATAGAAATTATGAACCTAAGTTGTGAGATTTAAAGAAAAAAATGTGGTTATAAATACACTTTGTAAATATAGTCTATTTTTAGGAATTTTTATAAATAAATTAGGTGATATTCTTAGGGGTTTCTTTCCATGGTTTTTAAGTACCCTAAAGGTAGTACTTACTGTAAAAACTTCAAGTCATAAATTATTTGTTTAAGTGGTAAAAACTAGTCGCTAAGATCATGCATTTAAATGTTGTTCTTTAACAAGGATTTTTAACAGCAGTTATAAATATTGTAGTATATGTCGCTTATGGTTTTAAGTGTTTAAAAATGATATTTAAATTTAGTATATTTCTCCAATCTTTTTAGAGATGTTTTCAAACACATTTTGTAGTATTTTAAAGTAGGTTTGAAGGTTAAATATATTTTTAATAATTATATATGTATTTGCAATGTAAAGAGGTTTTATAATATAAACATGTTTTCCGTCGAATTATAATTTAGTTATTTCCAAGTAATATTTTACATAGACATTTAAAACCTTTTATAAGCATTTTTAAAATACTTTTATGTATATATATATATATATAAGTTTTGGAAAAGTAAAGTACAATGTTAACACTAAAAGCCGACAAGGTAGACTTCTCTATTTGTGAGAGTTAAGATCGTTGTTCGAGTAGAGATATAAGCAAAGTGCTCTAACCTAATGACTTCTCTCTTGATCGAGGAATAGCCAAGTTGGAATGTCGAAAACGTGTTAATCTTGTTGTTTATTTATTTGTTTGAAAAGTAATTAACTTCCCTTAGCGCTAAAAGCCGACAAAGTAGGCTTATCTATTTGTGAGAGTTAAGATTGATGTTTGAGTAGGGATATGAGCAATAGAGCTCTAGCCTACTGGCTTCCCTCTTGACCGAGGAATGGTTAAGTCGGGAATGTCGAAAATGTGCTAATCGTGTTGATTTCTTACTCGTTTATGAAAGTCATTAATATTATACATGATACTAAAAGTCGACGAGGTAGACTTATCTATTTGTGAGATTCAAGAATGAAGTGTCTAGGTAAGGATTTGATGTACAACCAGTGCTCTAACTTACCTGGCTTCACTCTTGGATAAGGAATAGTTAATTTGGAATGTCAAAAACGAATTAAGTATACGAAACGTGATTTCTATAATCGATCATTTTTAACTGGATAGTCGATTAGTCGACTATCAAACTTAACCAATTATTAGCTTAGATCTTTAAAAGCATGTGTTTAAAGACAATACAAGTATGGAATGGTTTTTGATTTGTTGTGACAATGTGTTACTAACATTCGTCTTTAACTCTTTTTGATTGTACTTATGATTGTAAATAGATCTTTAAAAGATTGTTTTAAAGATAGGCATAAGTGAAAGCACTTAGATTCTAAAAATGGATATTTGGAAGGAAATTACAAGTAAGTAATTTTTTGAAAAAAGATAGAAAAAGTAAAGGTTTTAAGTAAGAAATATTGTTAATGATTTATGAATATACTTATATTATTTGAGATAAGTATATGAATACTACTTGAAGTATTGAAAAGAGTACAAATGAACAGTAGAAATTGATAAAGATGTTTTATTAGATGAAAGAAGTTTTACTAATAAAAGAGATTTTAATAAATAAAGGTATTTATTAAATAAAAGGGGATTAGAAGTAGCTTATGTGACTTGATCATTCTTTGTGTGACTTGATCGTGCTTTGTATGTTTACTTATTTATGAAAAACATTTAGTCATATATTTAGCACTAAAAGTCGATGAAGTAGGTTGTCTATCTGTTGGAATTAAGGCTGATGTTCATGTAGGGATATGAACAATAGAGCTCTAACCTACCGACTTCACTGTTGATCGAGGGATGGTGTGAGATGAAAATATCGAAAATGTGATAAGTATACGAGACTTGGCTTTCATATGCGATCGTTCTCATTATTGTTGAATATAACCAAATTCGTCGATTCAGTCTTGAAGAGACCGGGATCAATAAGTGTTTTACTTATCAAAAAACACTTAAGACTGAGATATATGTTCTATCTCTTAGAAGTGGATCTGTTTGAGATACTGAAATCCATGTGTGGTTTCGAGATCTGTTCGAGATGTGGAAATCCAATTAGGGATTCATGTTCTATTCGAGTGATGAAGACTCATGTGAAAGATGCTGAATGTGACCTCGATATCGGAAATGATAGAAAATAGAGTCTGAGCATAGCTTGGGGTTTTGCTAACCCACGACAGGTGTAACGACCCGATATTTTCAACCATTCGCATCCATTATAAGTGCATAGGTAGACACACATGTCGGAATTGAATTGCTCAAAATACCGCGTTGTAAATAAAATTTGGCAAATCTCAGAATATATAGTAACTAAATATAATCACAGATCACAGACACAGAGTAAAATAATGCAGCGGAAGTAAAAGAAATAGTAGTTCATGAAGCTACTATATAAATATATCAGAATTACATAAGATATAACAGAAGAAATAGAATACAACAAAAGTCTCAATATAATAACCAAGTACAAGCTGAGTAGAACAACGAAATTGAAATAGATAGGACATGACAAGCAGATAATCTCCAGCGATTCAAATCTCCAAGAGAGTGGAAATCCAAATCTGTGAATAACTCAGGCTGATCCGAGCGTAAAGAAAAACACAAAACACTCGAGTCAGGACAATATATACTTATATAATGTAAACCAACTCAAGTGAACTGTAATAAAGGTACAAGTAACTTAAAGAATGCTTGGGATCGCCCATTCTTTAAGGATCCGTTAAACTATTTACTATGTAGTAATATACGCTATATACAGTAGTGTCTAATTAGTAAAGTATAATCATATAGAAAATAGCGTTAAGGGGATGGTGAACCTTAACGCGGTCGGATCTTTAAACCAAAATCGTAGTGGGCTCGATATGGTAGGTGACACGGCACACAAGGCAATGCCAGGGTAGATATACCAATTACGCATCCGGACAGGTGGTGACGCATAGCAGCCACTACCGCCCACCTCGAACAACACTCCCAAATCAAGGGTGCGCACCAAATCAATCACAAGTAATAGAATGGTATCGAAGAAGTGTGTCCGATAAGAGGTGCTACCTCCTTGGTCCGTCAATCGCTCCTGTTTTAGCCACCTTATGCCAACTCACGGGAGTTGGGTCCACGTATATACCTTTAGGATCGTCGCCACCATCCTACTTCATTCTGGAAACTCCACCGCGTACATAGTTGTCAAAGTGGTTTTCGGTATCGACAGAGAGTATGTCCATATCCGATCCCGGTCTCTTTAACAACCAATCGTTATTATAACCCATGGTTATATTTTAAAACAGTTTATACTTCAAAATAGAATATCATTTCAAATCCAAATCTTTATCAAAATAAAGATTAAATCAATTTCAAACCATTTCAATATATTTAAAATATCATATCATTTCAAAACTTCATTTCAAACCATTTTAATATATCAAAATATCATATCCTTTCAAACCTTCATTATCAAATCATTTTAATATATCAAAATATCAAATCCTTCCAAAACTTCATTTCAAATCATTTTAATATACCAAAATATCATATTAGTTCAAATCTAAATATTCAACTTTAAATACTTTCTAAATTTAAAGATATCATTCATTTATTATCATTTCAAGTCACCTTTTTAAATATTTTATATTTCAATCAAAATAATTCATTTAAACCATTTAAAGGTGTAATTATTATACTTTCAAATCAAGTATTAAAATTTCCAAAGTTTCAATTCAATTCAATCATTTATTTAAATTAAATTTCCATAGACCATTTCAAATCTTATAAATTTCAAATATAGATTTAATCCACAAAATAACTATTTAAATTATAAAATAAATTCCAAAGCTTTATTATCCTATATTTCATAAGTCCAATATCTTTTAAATAGATTCAAATTACAAGTAAACCAAATATTTTTCATACTAACATAAACTTTAATTATTCATTCCAAGATTTAATATCATTTCAAATTCATTTCAAAATATCAAAATATCATTTCAAAACATCATTTATTTAATTCAAATTTAAATACCATTTAATCACATTTCAAAATAGTTGTATTTCCCAAATCAACTATTCCATTTAAATCATTTAAAGTCAATTCATTATATTTAATAATTAAATATTTAATTTCCAAAATTTAATCTTTTTCAAAGATCATTTATTCATTTGAATTTATTAAACAAAGAAAATTCAACTTTCGCAGCACTTAGAAAATGCTGCGAAATGTTATGTTTAAAAACAGTTCATTAACAAAAGACGACATTTAAAATGCTGTAATATCTTAATTTAGTTTTAACTAAAATTTTAGTTAAATTTAACAACTATAGCACTAACAAAGTGCTATAATAACCCTTAGTTCAAATTTGCTATTTGGTTCATTTAAAACAGCTACAACATTTTCCAATGCTGTAATATCTTTAAATTACATTTTAAAAATGCTGTCAAATCAAATTCAGAGTTTTATTTACAATTTCACACATAACTAACTTTTAATATAAATCATTTTAACTTATAAAATCATATATTTTCACATTAAAAACAATCATTTAAATGCCTATATTTCTATGATTTTATAAAGTCAAATTTCCATACAAAAATCAAATTAAATAACAATTAAATTTTCATTTCTTTAATTAAATTCTTAACTTAACAACTAAGTTTAAATTTCCAAAATATAACTTATTTCCATTTATTTTACTTAATTAATATTTCACTTTTAAACAAATTTCACAAAAATTCAATTTAAGTTATATTTCCAAATTCAGCTTAAATATTCATTTATTTCATATTTTAAGTTATACAAAATCATTAACACTTTATAAAATCATTATTTCTTAATAAAATCATTAAATTCATTTTTAAATCAAAATTTTCATATATTCTTACTTTACATAAATTCCATTTATAAACAAAATCATAAATTCCAAAATTAACTTATATTTCAAATTCTACTTCACCCTTTACTTAATTCACTTATTTAATTTGTAGAAAATCACAAATATTTAATAGAAATCATTTTAATAAAATTTAAATCAAAATATCATAATATTTACATTTTTAAAATATTTTAAAAATTTTAGAAAAATATATAAACCACGGGTCTGTATATAATTTTCTAGCCTAGGTCAAGTGATACAGATATGTATCATTTCAATCCGCAGTTTACAAAAAAAACCCGGGTTTTATCATTTCAAACCCGCAATCCCAAGTAATATAATAAATAAATAAAAAGTCGCTCTGGCTTATCATTTCAGCCCATAACGATCTTTCCCTATTCTAAAGTCCGTTCGGGTATGTATCATTTCAACCCATAGTGAACCTAATCTACAGGGAACTTGCAGTGTGATAAACTGATAAAAATGAACATTACACAATATATAACAGTAACAGATGATATAACATGTGTATAAACAGGGATGAACATCATATAATCATAATATAACAGTTATAACAGGATGATATAATTTTACAGATTCAAATGGTGTCAGTTTACTAGTTATATAAGTACACATCGTCTGGTGAGAATTACTCACTTGTAATTGCTGGAGATAACAAAACCAATGACCCATTGGAAACAAAAGCACGATGATAAGGCTACGGAATTGAGTGGCGAGCAAGATCCAATGCTACAAGTCTTGTGTTTACAACTCAAAACAAACATCAAAACAAACACAATTTCAATACACTTGAAGTGGAATAACTTTTAAATGAAAAGAGATATGAATGCCAAATCTTTTGCCTTGCTTTCTCAAACTTTGGTCATGGCCTAGGGTCTGGTTTGGTTCAGATTTGGTCAAGTTTTGGGTCAGGTTTGGGCTAGCATAGCTTGGGTTCAAGGCATGAACAAGGTGGAGTTTTATACATGAGAAAGTAAAGGGGTTTTTAGGCAAATGGTGGAGTTTGGTTGGCTAAAGGGCTCGGCCATGGGAAGTGTGCTCGGCCTGTGGGTGCACCATGACTGGACAAAGGTTGGAGGGGTATGTGGTGGTCAGGTCGGAGGTGGCGGTGGCTGCTATGGTGGTGGTTGAAGGAGATAAAGCAATAGTGGTCATCTAGCATTGTTTTTAGGCAATAGGTTGCATTCTAGAGGGTTTTGATCACCATAGGGGCTCGGCCATGATCAATATCAGAGGAGTGGCTGGTGGTGCTGTCATGGAAGTGATGTAGAGTGGTGGTGGCCGTGGATCCAAGGGGAGGCCGGTCCAACAATGAAGAGAAACAAGGCAAGTTTGCATAGAAAAATAGGAAGAAAAGTAGAAAAGAGATGGAGATCATTACCAAAATTTTTGTTGAAGCCGTGAGAAATGAGGAGCTGAGATTTTTTTCACGTGAAAAGTAAATATAATACACGGCTAAAACTGAAAAAGTTGACAGCCAAATGAATTAAAGTGAAGGTTATGACATTTGGAACGTTTTGAAGGTGAAAGGCCTTAAGTTTTGTAACTTTTTAAACCTTTGGCATTTCCATTTCTTTTTAAATTTTATATAACAAAATTTCACTCAGAAATATACTTTACAACCAAAACTAAGTAAAGATATAAAAAAAAAATAATAATTAATTTTAAAGAAAAATATAAAAAGAATGAAAGAAATCACTTAAAAATACAAAACAGTGTCCAGAAATTACAGAAAAATAACCAATGGCTTTGGAAAATTATGTACTTCATTTAAAAAATATTCTAACACAAAATTTGAAATAAAAATGGCTTTTAAAACATTTTCAAAGTGAATAAATAATTAAATTTTAATTAAATAGAATTTAAAATAAGAAAATAGCTTAAAAATGCAAACCGGGCTTTAAAAATTGGAAATAAATTCAAATGAACTTTAGAAAAATTATATTATCACTTTAATAATATTAAAAGACAAAAATATAAATAAAATAACATATTAATACATATTAAAAATAAAATATGACAAAGAAAATCTAATTTATACAATTTAAAATAACAAAATTGCAGAATGAAACAAATTGCACTCAATATTGAAACATACATAACTTTTACAGTTTAACTCCGTTTTCAACGAAACAAAAAGCAATGTTCAAGTTATTACATCTATTTTCATAATAAAAGATAAAATTTAAGATTTTATATAATTTAAATTTGAAGTTTAAAAGTCAAAGATTGAACAGTTTGACCAGAATCTCACTTTTCAGTAAAATATTCAATTTATATCAGTTTGAAACTATAACTCACATAATCATCAACATTTCTATTTAAAAATGAAATGTTTGCAATGAAACAAGCTTAAAAATAATTTCAAAATAAAATAAAAATCAAATTTTAAATTATTTGTAAAATCTAGGGTTGTTACACTCTCCCCCACTCAAAACTTTTCATCCCCGAAAAGGAATGAGGTACGGGAAAGCACAAAAAAAGATAGAGTGAAATAGGATTAAAACAAGATGACAAAAGATTGAAATTATACCTGATAACTATCGTTATAGGTAAGTTTAACAAGGTGGAGATGATCTTCTAGAATCTGATTCACCCTTTCCTCTTTACCGACGGTCTGAGGATGGCAAGCAGTGCCCAGATTCAATTGAGTACCATAGATCATAGAAAGATTTCTAAGCAGAAAGAATATAGATAGATGCCTATACCAGTCTGTAGCAAGATAAGGAAAAATGAGGACAACTAACAGACAGTTTGAAAACAAAATAAGATAATAAGTTTGAAATTTCCATGGTTTCAGCTTAAATTGATAATTAATTTTACACAAGTTAAATAAATTTTACTATCTCTAATTTCATTATCTTATCATCAAATTTTCTTAAACTAACAATTTCAAAAATCATGGATTTGATTAAAATTAAGTGTATAACATTCAATAAATTTAATTCTTCTTTATTCCTAATTAAAATTAAAATTATTCCTCTCAATATTTTTTATCATCTATGTTAAATATACTTACACTTATTATAACTGTTTTAATTTATTTTTAGTTCCTTTAACATCATTTATATTGTAGATTATTCAATTAACCTTTTATTCTATTTACCTTTGTTAATCTTTTTATAACCAAAATTTAAGCGTATAACATTTATTATAACCACTCAAATTTTATTTATAAAACCTTTTTATATTGTATATTATCCAATTACATTGTTAACTTCTGAAAATTAAGGTAAGTTATATTGGAATGCAATTGAGAATTTATACAAATAAAACTTTCTAAAATTAATATACAATATAAACATTCTAATTCAATCATTTCAAGCTTGAATATTTATTCAAAATTTTGATTTTCTTTTTATACTTGAAGTTATTATTTAAGATAGAATTTAAGAATAAAATTTCCGATTCCTTTCAAACCATTTAGAGATAATTAAATGTATGTACATAATTTGTCAAATCAAATTTAAATCATATATCTATATATATTATAAATCAAATCATATTTTAGAAATTCAAATCAATTAGTTTTCCCAAAACAAAACTGTAGCAAGACTACAGAATGGTCTCTTCACTTCGAAACTCGAAAATGAACGTCGATGATGCCGCAGTCATCACCGAAATTATTTTCCAGCGACAAAGAGAAGAGCACTAAAATTTTAAAAACTTTAAAATTCTTTGGAAACAAATTTCTATTCGAAAATACTCTAAATAATTGTAATGACCCAAGATTTTAGGAATTTATCTTGGAAAAATATAAATAAGATTAAAATAATTTTTAAGTAGTTTATAAAACCATGTTTAAGGGAAAGATGATATAGCTTGATGTGGTATAATAAAATGATGTGCCTTTGTGCACATAAAATACACATGAGTAAAGCTAGATCCCTGGATACTATGAATGAGTACATGATGCTATGTATGGAAAATGTATATATATATATATATGTATATGTATATATATATTTACTAATAAATAAAGAAAACCCTCAAATGTGCTATATGCAGAAATATAACTAAGTATACATGTGCATATGTGTATCAGTATAAAATAATATAGATGTATATATGTATATAAGTTATTGTCTGTAAAACATATATGTAAGTATACTAACTAAGTATTAAAATTTAAACTAGTAAGATGAAACACACAAATATGTTTTTCCCCTGGTGGATAAATAAGAAGGAAACACCAGATAATAAAGTAAAGGCTAAAAATAGAAAATGGGAGGAAAACAAAAATGTATTTTGTATGGGCTGAATTAAGAAAGAAAGAAATATGTATATAATATTGTTGGAAATCAGATCACACATTTAGCATGCAAATAGACAAGAGAAAAAGCATTTTATGGAAAAGTAGGATTTCTGAAAATAACCAAAGTAGATAACCACTTTTCTCTTCACCAAATTAAGCCGGGGAGGGTAAAATCTTGGGTTCAAATAAATGCAGATAACATAATTTTCTGGTGGGCAAAAATGGCTTTAGCCAATACCCAAAACCTTAAGGAGAACTCTGTATATATATAAGCAGCAGCCTCCTCTCCTTCTCAAAAAAAAAGAACTATGAAAAAAAAACACCATATAAAACATAAGGCAAGTGAAGGAAAAGAGCTTGAGCCTAAAGGCAGAAGTTATCAACTAATTAAGGAAGCAAAGAAGAGAGCTAGGTGAGAAAACTCACTCAACAACTTAAGGCACTAAGTCCTAATGAAGGCAGCCAGTTATAAATTAATTTTTCTTAAAAGTGTATGTGATTGTCTTTCAGAAATTAAGGATGCTTTAATGCCAAATGGTTGTTCTGGTTGTTTTATTTTGTGAATATTCTAAATATGATCAGTATGCATGAATAAGTATCTTACAAACCCAGATCTCTTTCTGATATGATAATGGTTAGAAATATAAATAAATACCCAGAAAATAAAATGTGAAATATAAGCAAGTAGTGTTGGTTTTGGCTCAACCCAGAAGAATTGATGAGCATATGGGCTGCAATATACATATGTATATGTGCTGAGGCTTAAGATAAAAAGGAATTAGGAGTGCAATAGGCTTGCCTATGTGCTGATACTCCTGATTCAAAGAAAATATACAATAACCACCTAGCAAATAGATTTTGTGATTTAGGAAGCTTGGTCAATCTGAGTTAACTAAAGCACAGATGTTTGCAATAAAATCTTCTCATAGAGCCATAAACCAATGTTAGTTGTCTATATCTCCTTAAAATTGCAAGAACATGTTTTAATAAGTACCAATACTTAAATTGCTTGATTACCTCTGTTTGTTTATGTGAATGATGAGGAATGCTATGAGATGAATGCTTGTTTTTGTAAAATGACTCACTGATTGGGTTTGCCCTGAAAAATTTAAAAAGAGAAAGTACCTGAGAACTTGATTAGGAAATGGGGTCAAGATTACTGCAGGAATGACTTGTGTTCTTGAGTAATACAAGTTGACACATGGCTTGTTTAAGTCTTGAGATCTTTGTGTAATGGAGTGAATTAGTTCATTACAGTGTGTCCATTGATTCATAAAATTGCAGATGAGACCAGGGTAGATAAATATATCAAGGGAAGAATATTTGACATGATGAGAAACTAGAGTTTTCCCAGAAATGAAATATGAGGAGGGAATAAATGATTTAACTCATATTGGTTATTTTCTGTTTGGTGTGAATGATTATTTGATTTATGACTGAATTGTATGCCTGAGTGTATGTGCCATATCTATACAAAGTCTCTGGAAAGAAAGATTAAAGTGTACACATGCACAATGACACAGAACATGCACACAAGTATTACTTGTTTTCAAAGGGCAGAACTTTATGTATATGTACTTAATTCAATTTTAACTTAATTAATTAATTGCTTTAGTGAATTTTCTCATACCAGACATGTGTCTGACCGTAGTGTGCTAATGGCATCTGGGGTGTCTCATTTAAAATGAGGCAGCTTCAAATGCTTTTTCAGGAACAGCAGTCTCTAGGTAGGAGTAGAAGCAAGGCATTGAGAAGAAGATTATAGCATGCTAGAATTAGATAGATAAGAGCTTAAAAGATGAAATTTGCATGTATTGATATTTTAAAAATTTCCATTGTAGTAAGTACTGAGTGATGTTGGATATTTGGTTAAGTATTTTAAGAATTTGACTTGTAACTGGAATTTAAAATATCTGAGTTTCATTATCTGGAATGTTGAAAAGTTTTATCTATAATTTTGTAAGTTAGATCCATAATAGGGATTTTATAGGAGGGTGAAGTTAGATCCATATTAGCAAATTTTATACATGTTCAGACATGATTTTTTCAGATATTGTCACACCAGTACCTTTGTAATTTTTAACATGAAATCTGAATTTCTTTTTACTAAAGCTTTGGGCAAAATGCATTTTAAGACCCTCTGAAATATGCCTGAACAGAGAGTCTATTTAACCCATGTTTTTCTTTGCTGAGTATCCATATGTCCCAGGAAACTCACCCCGGACTGCATTTCATTTAGTCTAGTATTTTGGTATCAAGGAATCAAACTTCTAGAATATGATAATCCACTTAAGAATATCCCAGATATGAGTTTGCATATAAGGTAGATTTTATAGGAAAGCAAACATAGAAAATGATAGAAGCTTATATCATTTTCAGAGCACAGACACTAGACTATTAATTTTTATAGATAATCATAACATAATTATCTGGTTTTTATGGATCATATTTTATAGAGGATCCAGCAAGCTATCAAGGATTAAAAATCATACTGTTACCTATATGAATAAGATTTTATTACATAAATAAAAATTAAGCTATGTGGGGATTGATTAAATTTAATCAATCAATGTAACCTCTTGTTTGCCATAACCTGATTAAGCAAGTGCATCTTCATATGTGTGTGCATATCCTTGTGGTTGCACTAATATATCTATATTGGTAAAACTTTTGATCCTGGATAAAGTTTGTTTATTGGAAAAGAAAAATGACCCTGGGAAATATATTTGTGAATAAATGAGAGAGATATATATACTTTGTAAAAAAAAATCCTTACAAAAATGAAGGTAGAAAAGAGAGGGTCATTCCATTTGGTATCAAAGCTATGTTATTAAACATAGCAGAAATAAAGATCAAGTTCTCTGATAGAAATAAAATTTAAAGAGACTAAATATATAACAATGTTTTCAGTGTAAATAAAACCACTGAAATAATAAAATTACCAATCAAACTAACCGGCTATGTAAATTATTATTAGCAAACTATGGTAGGAAGACCACCAAATCAGGGAGCAGGATCTTCCAATGCACCACCAATGGTCAATCTGCAAGACTTGGTGAGAGCATTTAGGGATGGGGCAGGACAAAGGCAAGAAAATCCCTATGAAGAACTCTCAAAATTACTTAAGACATATACTCATTTAGGAGGCTAAAGCTTTGAAGGGACAGAGAGTATTATGGAAATTCAAGCATGGTTGAGAACATTGGATAGAATTTTCAATGACATGCAACTTGATGATCAAAGAAAGAGGCAAGTGGCTTCGAGACAGCTAAAAGGAGTAGCTTTAAGCTGGTGGGAAGTAATCATTGCAGGAAGAAATGAGAATGAAATCACTTGGAATCAATTCAAAGAGATGTTGGAAGAAAGGTTTGTACCAGCATCAGCTTAGACTACCTTGCTAGAAGAATTTATTAGACTTAGGCAAGGAACTATGACTGTCACAGAATACACTCAAGAGTTTGAAGGGCTTTCCACATATGGAGCAATGCTTGTGGCAGATGAAGCATCCAAAAATGATAGGTACATAAAAGGTTTGAACCCAGGACTTAGCAGAGCCATGTTACCTTATGCTGACAGGACCTTTGACCACGTGATAGACTTAGCTTTGAGGTTGGAGCATCATGACAAGGAAAGGGAAAATTTCAGAAATTTCAAGAACAATAACAGTAAGAAGGGTAAGGGGAGATATCATCCTTATGATAAGAAGAAAGAAGAGGCCAGTACTAAGTCTACTGGGGATATTAAAGCTAAGGAAACCAAGAAGATTGTGTGCCATCAATGTGGAAAAGAAGGACATATCAATCCAAGATGTCCAGAATTGAAAGGAGGAGCTTTCAAGTGTTATTTATGTGGGAAAGAAGGGCACATGAAAAGAAATTGTCCTGAGAATAAGCAGCAAGGAAAATTAGCAAACTTGGAAGAAAAAGGCAGAACAGTGGAGATCAATGCTGAGAAGCACAGTCAAGTGGAAGGTACACTATTTATTTGTAATGTACCCATAGCAGTAGTATATGATACTGGAGCAACTCATTCCTTAATTTCCTATGAATTGGTTAAAATGCTGAAATTAAGTTGCATATTGGTTGAAACCCCTTTACATATACAAAGTCCACTGGGAAGTTCTAGTGTTTTAAACATGATCTGTGTGGATGTGGGATTAAACATAGGAGGAGATACTTTTATTTCCAATTTATATGTTTTAAATTACCCAAATATAGGTGTTATTTTGGGAGTAGACTGGTTAAGGCAATTCAAGGCCATAATTAACTTAGACTCATCCACCATATCATTGCAAAACCATGGAAGCCAGAGAATCACAATTTTGTGTGAAGTGTCCAAGGGAAGAAAATTGTGTCATTTGATTGATTTGGGTAAAGATTTCAATGAACATATTATTGAGGAAATTCCCATAGTCAATGAATACTTGGATGTTTTTGAGGAGGTTAATGGTGTTCCAAACCATAGGCCAGTGGAATTCCAAATTCATTTAGTTCCAGGAGCAAGCCCAGTGATTAAAAAGCCAAAAAGAATGGGGCCAAATGAACTAAAAGAATTAAAGAAACAATTAGAGGAATTAGAAAATAAGGGTTTTATAAGACCCAGTAATTCTTGCTGGGGGGCACCAATGGTGTTTGTTAAGAAACAAGATGGTACTTTGAGACTCTGCATAGATTATAGGGAATTAAACAAGGTAACCATTAAAAATAAATACCCACTACCAAGAATAGATGATCTTTTTAATCAATTGGCTGGAGCAAGAGTATTCTCTAGGCTAGATTTAGCATCTGGTTTTCATCAAATGAAGGTGGAAGAATCAAGCATCAAGTACACTGCCTTTAACACTAGATATGGGTTGTATGAATTTTTGGTTATGCCATTTGGCTTGACCAATGCACCATCATACTTTGTAGATTTAATGAATAGAACCTTTAGAGATTATTTAGACAAGTTTGTGCTTATTTTTATAGATGACATTTTAATTTATTCCAAAACAATGGAAGAGCATGAAAGTCATCTGCACATGGTTTTGTATAGACTAAGGGAAAAAGACTTAAAGGCAAAATACTCAAAATGTGAATTTTGGAAAGAGGAAGTGCATTTTCTTGGCCATGTTATATCTGCCTAAGGAATTTCTGTGAACCCCAATAAAGTAGTGGCTATTCAAGCATGGAAGAGGCCAAGCACTGTGAGTGAAGTGAGGTCATTTATGGGGATGGCAGGGTATTATAGGAGATTTATAAAAGATTTTTCAAAAATTTCTACACCACTTACTAACCTAACCAGAAAGAACCAAGCTTTTGTTTGGTCAGAAAAATGTGAAAAGTCTTTTCAACAGTTGAAGGAGGCATTGGTGAATGCTCCAATTTTAAAGGTACCTCATGGAAATGAAGAATTAGTTGTATACACTGATGCTAGTGGATTTGGCTTGGGTGCAGTGTTGATGCAACAAGGCCAAGTCATTGCATATGCATCCAGACAACTTAAACCCCATGAAGTTAGGTATGCCACACATGATCTTGAATTAGCAGCTGTGATCTATGCTTTGAAACTTTGGAGACATTATTTGTTAGGCACTAAGTTTGAACTTTACACTGACCACAAGTCTCTAAAATATTTATTTTCACAAAAAGATTTGAACATGAGGCAACATAAATGGGTGGAGTTCTTAGCTGCCTATGACTTTGACATACTCTATACACCAGGCAAAGCAAACAAAGTTGCAGATGCTCTAAGTAGACAGCATGCTAAATTGGCTATGATGATGATAGAAGAATTTAAGGACTTGTCTTTGCTAACTGAGTTAGAAATTGGGGAGAATGGTTGTGTGCACATTGATGAGCAGATGCATGGTGCACAAGAAAATAAAGGGAAGTTAAGCTTAATGACACTTCAACCAGATTTAATTCTGAAGGTAGAAAAAATGAAAGAACAGGATGCAAACTTATTAGAGAAGAAAATTCTCCTCTCAAAAGGGGAGGAAGTGATGAATTACCATATTGATAAAAATGGTTATATGAGATACCAAAATAGGATGTGTGTGCCAGAGGACACCGAATTGAAGAAAGAGATATTGAATGAATATCACAGAAGTAAATACTCCATACACCCAGGCAACACAAAAATGTACCAAAATTTGAAAAGAGACTTCTGGTGGAAGGGGATGAAATCAGATGTAGCTAAATACATTGCCAAATGTATGACTTGCCAACAAGTCAAGGCTGAAACCCAAAGGCCATCAGGGTTGATGCAGCCTCTTAGTGTACCACAGTGGAAGTGGGAAGATATATCTATGGATTTCATAGATGGGCTGCCTAGATCTAAGAGAGGAAATACAAGTATATGGGTGATAGTTGATAGGCTAACCAAAGTAGCACACTTCATCCCAGTCAAGTCAGAAAGGACAGCACCAAAATTAGCTCAAATTTTTATGAAGGAAGTGGTAAAATTGCATGGCATTCCCAAAACCATTGTGAGTGATAGGGATACCATCTTCACCTCAAAATTCTGGAGAAGCTTTCAAGAAGCAATGGGAAGTGAACTATGGTTAAGTACTGCCTACCATCCTCAGTCAGATGGGCAGACTAAGGTAGTAAACAAGGTTTTGGAGGACATGTTGAGAGCATGTGTATTGGATTTTGGGGGCAGCTGGGAAGATTATCTTCATCTAGTTGAATTTACATACAACAACAGCTATCAAAGCACCATAGGAATGGCTCCATTTGAAGCCTTATATGGTAAGCCTTGTTTGTCACCTATTTGTTGGGTAGAAGCAGGAGAAAGGGTTATTTTAGGGCCTGAGTACATACAAGAAACTAAGGAGAAAATTGAGTTGATAAGGAGAAGAATGGCAGCAGCACAAGATAGGCAAAGGAAATTTGCAGACAAGAAAAGGAGGCAGGTAGAATATGAAGTGGGAAATTTTGTTTTCATCAAAATCTCACCTATGAAAAATGTGCTGAGATTTGGGAAACAAGGCAAGTTAACCCCAAGATATATTGGACCATACAAAATTCTGGAAAGAATTGGTCCCTTGGCATATAAGTTGGAATTGCCAGAAAACATGCAAGGCATACATGATGTTTTTCATGTATCACAACTGAGAAGGTGAGTACATGACAAGGAAGAAATTCTGGAGACCCCAACCCAAGTGCAAATAAATCCTAATTTGATTTATGAAAAAGATCCAGTAGGGATTTTGGCAAAGGATGTGAAGAAATTAAGAAATAAATCACTGAAACTTGTAAAAGTACAGTGGAGTCTTGATCCCAGTGATTGCACATGGGAATTAGAGGACAAGGTTAGGATGAGCTACCCTAAGCTATTTTCAGATTAGAGGTAAATCTTTTTTTTTATTTTGCTTTTCTTTTGGATGCATGTATTTTTAGTTATTATCATAGAACTAGAAATCTAAGTGGTTGAGGAGTACTTGTTCTCTGGTTTAAGCTTGGAAAAATTGTGGGACACAATTCCTAAAAGGTGGGGTGTATGTAATGACCCAAGATTTTAGGAATTTATCTTGGAAAAATATAAATAAGATTAAAATAATTTTTAAGTAGTTTATAAAACCATGTTTAAGGGAAAGATGAGATAGCTTGATGTGGTATAATAAAATGATGTGCCTTTGTGCACAGAAAATACACATGAGTAAAGCTAGATCCCTGGATACTATGAATGAGTACATGATGCTATGTATGGAAAATGTATATATATATATATATGTATATGTGTATATATATATATATATTTACTGATAAATAAAGAAAACCCTCAAATGTGCTATATGCAGAAATATAACTAAGTATACATGTGCATATGTGTATCAGTATAAAATAATATAGATGTATATATGTATATAAGTTATTGTCTGTAAAACATATATGTAAGTATACTAACTAAGTATTAGAATTTAAACTAGTAAGATGAAACACACAAATATGTTTTTACTCTGGTGGATAAATAAGAAGGAAACACCAGATAATAAAGTAAAGGCTAAAAATAGAAAATGGGAGGAAAACAAAAATGTATTTTGTATGGGCTGAATTAAGAAAGAAAGAAATATGTATATAATATTGCTGGAAATCAGATCACACATTTAGCATGCAAATAGACAAGAGAAAAAGCATTTTATGGAAAAGTAGGATTTCTGAAAATAACCAAAGTAGATAACCACTTTTCTCTTCACCAAATTAAGTCGGGGAGGGTAGAATCTTGGGTTCAAATAAATGCAGATAACATAATTTTCTGGTGGGCAAAAATGGCTTTAGCCAATACCCAAACCCTTAAGGAGAACTCTGTATATATATAAGCAGCAGCCTCCTCTCCTTCTCAAAAAAGAAAAAGAAAAAAAAACACCATATAAAACATAAGGCAAGTGAAGGAAAAGAGCTTGAGGCTAAAGGCAGAAGTTATCAACTAATTAAGGAAGCAAAGAAGAGAGCTAAGTGAGAAAACTCACTCAACAACTTAAGGCACTAAGTCCTAATGAAGGCAGCCAGTTATAAATTAATTTTTCTTAAAAGTGTATGTGATTGTCTTTCAGAAATTAAGGATGCTTTAATGCCAAATGGTTATTCTGGTTGTTTTATTTTGTGAATATTCTAAATATGATCAGTATGCATGAATAAGTATCTTAAAAACCCAGATCTCTTTCTGATATGATACTGGTTAGAAATATAAATAAATACCCAGAAAATAAAATGTGGAATATAAGCAAGTAGTGTTGGTTTTGGCTCAACCCAGAAGAATTGATGAGCATATGGGCTGCAATATACATATGTATATGTGCTGAGGCTTAAGATAAAAAGGAATTAGGAGTGCAATAGGCTTGCCTATGTGCTGATACTCCCGATTCAAAGAAAATATACAATAACCACCTAGCAAATAGATTTTGTGATTTAGGAAGCTTGGTCAATCTGAGTTAACTAAAGCACCGATGTTTGCAATAAAATCTTCTCATAGAGCCATAAACCAATGTTAGTTGTCTATATCTCCTTTAAATTGCAAGAACATGTTTTAATAAGTACCAATACTTAATTTGCTTGATTAACTCTGTTTGTTTATGTGAATGATGAGGAATGCTATGAGATGAATGCTTGTTTTTGTAAAATGACTCACTGATTGGGTTTGCCCTGAAAAATTTAAAAAGAGAAAGTACCTGAGAACTTGATTAGGAAATGGGGTCAAGATTACTGCAGGAATGACTTGTGTTCTTGAGTAATACAAGTTGACACATGGCTTGTTTAAGTCCTGAGATCTTTGTGTAATGGAGTGAATTAGTTCATTACAGTGTGTCCATTGATTCATAAAATTGCAGATGAGACCAGGGTAGATAAATATATCAAGGGAAGAATATTTGACATGATGAGAAACTAGAGTTTTCCCAGAAATGAAATATGAGGAGGGAATAAATGATTTAACTCATATTGGTTATTTTCTGTTTGGTGTGAATGATTATTTGATTTATGACTGAATTGTATGCCTGAGTGTATGTGCCATATCTATACAAAGTCTCTGGAAAGAAAGATTAAAGTGTACACATGCACAATGACACAGAACATGCACACAAGTATTACTTGTTTTCAAAGGGCAGAACTTTATGTATATGTACTTAATTCAATTTTAACTTAATTAATTAATTGCTTTAGTGAATTTTCTCATACCAGACATGTGTCTGACCCTAGTGTGCTAATGGCATCTGGGGTGTCTCATTTAAAATGAGGCAGCTTCAAATGCTTTTTCAGGAACAGCAGCCTTTAGGTAGGAGTAGATGCAAGGCATTGAGAAGAAGATTATAACATGCTAGAATTAGATAGATAAGAGCTTAAAAGATGAAATTTGCATGTATTGATATTTTAAAAATTTCCATTGTAGTAAGTACTGAGTGATGTTGGATATTTGGTTAAGTATTTTAAAAATTTGACTTGTAACTAGAATTTAAAATATCTGAGTTTCATTATCTGGAATGTTGAAAAGTTTTATCTATAATTTTGTAAGTTAGATCCATAATAGGGATTTTATAGGAGGGTGAAGTTAGATCCATATTAGTAAATTTTATACATGTTCAGACATGATTTGTTCAGATATTGTCACACCAGTACCTTTGTAATTTTTAACATGAAATCTGAATTTCTTTTTACTAAAGCTTTGGGCAAAATGCATTTTAAGACCCTCTGAAATATGCCTGAACAGAGAGTCTATTTAACCCATGTTTTTCTTTGCTGAGTATCCATATGTCCCAGGAAACTCACCCCGGACTGCATTTCATTTAGTCTAGTATTTTGGTATCAAGGAATCAAACTTCTAGAATATGATAATCCACTTAAGAATATCCCAGATATGAGTTTGCATATAAGGTAGATTTTATAGGAAAGCAAACATAGAAAATGATAGAAGCTTATAT
Source organism: Allium fistulosum (assembly GCA_030737815.1). NCBI lineage: Eukaryota > Viridiplantae > Streptophyta > Magnoliopsida > Asparagales > Amaryllidaceae > Allium > Allium fistulosum. The sequence continues at coordinate 1,289,486,828 of CM060904.1, forward strand.
CATTTTCAGAGCATAGACACTACACTATTAATTTTTATGGATAATCATAACATAATTATCTGGTTTTTATGGATCATATTTTATAGAGGATCCAGCAAGCTATCAAGGATTAAAAATCATACTGTTACCTATATGAATAAGATTTTGTTACATAAATAAAAATTAAGCTATGTGGGGATTGATTAAATTTAATCAATCAATGTAACCTCTTGTTTGCCATAACCTGATTAAGCAAGAGGGGCACATGCATCTTCATATGTGTGTGCATATCCTTGTGGTTGCACTGATATATCTATATTGGTAAAACTTTTGATCCTGGATAAAGTTTGTTTATTGGAAAAGAAAAATGACCCTGGGGAAATATATTTGTTAATAAATGATATATATATATATATACACTTTGTAAAAAAAAAAATCCTTACAAAAATGAAGGTAGAAAAGAGGGGGTCATTCCAATAATACAACCTTTTAAAACTTTAAACACAAGGTTTGAAACCATCGAAAATTAAATTCTCAAATTCTTGATTTAAATTCATTTCAGTTCCCAAATCAATTTATAAACAACTATTTATAAATTCATTCGTAGAACAATAAATGATAAATCAAGTATTATCATTTTAAATAATCATTTTAAATCAATTTATTAAGTTCCATAATATTTACTTATATCAAAATTTATTTCATTAACCAAATTTTAAAATAATATTGTGTCAGTTTGTTCAGTCAAAGTGTTTTAGAAATCCTATCGATAGCGTTGATCAGACGAATCGATCGGAAGCCCAAATCAACATCAACAACTCAAACAACACAATATATAAAACAAACATAGATTTACAAGTACAATTCAAAATGTTTGGAGATAGTTTGGAAACAAAGATAAGATGATTAATTAACAAAATATGAAGATGGATAAGCTTAGATAAATCGCGGGAACCTTAACCGGGTCAACCGTGACTTAATGAATAAGATCAAATGTGTATTTTTTTTCTGGGGTAAATCTACATCCGATCTCAAGAGATAGAGTTTGGAACAACAAAAGATATTAGCATCTAAACCCAGGATAGATATAAATCTCTGGTGAATCGATGCTAATTGTAAAGGAGTTTCCCCCTTTACAAGAAAATTAGAATATTGGCGAGACCGCCAATTCACTATAAAGATCATTCGAAGTGGATTTATGGAATACTCCAGAATCAAAAGAAGATGAATAGTGAGTGGCAAGGATGGATTTTGGAACCGCAGGGAACGTTCCAAAATTCAAAGGAAATTCGAATCAAAAGGAAGAGATTCAAGCTCGAATGAAAGTGATTCTGTAAATAAATTTACCACACATTCTAAGTTTTGCCTAGAGCTACCAAAGCTCTGATACCAACTGTAACGGACCGCGTCAGTGGGGTAACGCCCACCGTAGCATACAACTGTACCAATGTTCTGCCTTTACAGCCAGCCTCTCGACTGCACCAACCCCGCAGGGACATGTAGGAGTAAGAGTCATCCGCTCGCTACCAAACCAAATGCGAGAACCCCCTATCATGCTGCACCCTCTAAATGCATAGGTAGACACACATGTCTGAATTGAATTGCTCAAAATACCACGTTGTAAATAAAATTTGGCAAATCTCAGAATATACAGTAACTAATTATAATCATAGATCACAGACACAGAGTAAAATAATGCAGCGGAAGTAAAAGAAATAGTAGTTCATGAAGCTACTATATAAATATATCAGAGTTACATAAGATATAACAGAAGAAATAGAATACAACAAAAGTCTCAATATAATAACCAAGTACAAGCTGAGTAGAACAACGTAATTAAAATAGATAGGACATGACAAACAGATAATCTCCAGCGATTCAAATCTCTAAGAGAGTGGAAATCCAAATCTGTGAATAACTCAGGCTAACCCGAGCGTAAAGCAAAACACAAAACACTCGAGTCAGGACAATATATACTTATATAATGTAAACCAACTCAAGTGAACTGTAATAAAGGTACAAGTAACTTAAAGAATGCTTGGGATCGCCCATTCTTTAAGGATCCGTTAAACTATTTACTATGTAGTAATATACGCTATATACAGTAGTGTCTAATTAGTAAAGTATAATCATATAGAAAATAGCGTTAAGGGGATGGTGAACCTTAACGCGGTCAGATCTATAAACCAAAATCGTAGTGGGCTCGATATGGTAGGTGACACGGCACACAAGGCAATGCCAGGGTAGATATACCAATTACGCATCCGGACTGGTGGTGACGCATAGCAGCCACTACCGCCCACCTCGAACAACACTCCCAAATCAAGGGTGCGCACCAAATCAATCACAAGTAATAGAATGGTATCGAAGAAGTGTGTCCGATAAGAGGTGCTACCTCCTTGGTCCGTCAATCGCTCCTGTTTTAGCCACCTTATGCCAACTCACGGGAGTTGGGTCCACGTATATACCTTTAGGATCGTCGCCACCATCCTACTTCATTCTGGAAACTCCACCGCATACACAGTTGTCAAAGTGGTTTTCGGTATCGACAGAGAGTATGTCCATATCCGATCCCGGTCTCTTTAACAACCAATCATTATTATAACCCGTGGTTATATTTTAAAACAGTTTATACTTCAAAATAGAATATCATTTCAAATCCAAATCTTTATCAAAATAAAGATTAAATCAATTTCAAACCATTTCAATATATTTAAAATATCATTTCAAAACTTCATTTCAAACCATTTTAATATATCAAAATATCATATCCTTTCAAACCTTCATTATCAAATCATTTTAATATATCAAAATATCAAATCCTTCCAAAACTTCATTTCAAATCATTTTAATATACCAAAATATCATTTCAGTTCAAATCTAAATATTCAACTTTAAATACTTTTTAAATTAAAGATATCATTCATTTATTATCATTTCAAGTCACCTTTTTAAATATTTTATATTTCAATCAAAATAATTCATTTAAACCATTTAAAGGCGTAATTATTATACTTTCAAATCAAGTATTAAAATTTCCAAAGTTTCAATTCAATTCAATCATTTATTTCAATTAAATTTCCATAGACCATTTCAAATCTTATAAATTTCAAATATAGATTTAATCCACAAAATAACTATTCAAATTATAAAATAAATTCCAAAGCTTTATTATCCTATATTTCATAAGTCCAATATCTTTTAAATAGATTCAAATTACAAGTAAACCAAATATTTTTCATACTAATATAAACTTTAATTATTCATTCCAAGATTTAATATCATTTCAAATTCATTTCAAAATATCAAAATATCATTTCAAAACATCATTTATTTAATTCAAATTTAAATACCATTTAATCACATTTCAAAATAGTTGTATTTCCCAAATCAACTATTCCATTTAAATCATTTAAAGTCAATTCATTATATTTAATAATTAAATATTTAATTTCCAAAATTTAATCTTTTTCAAAGATCATTTATTCATTTGAATTTATTAAACAAAGAAAATTCAACTTTCGCAGCACTTAGAAAATGCTGCGAAATGTTATGCTTAAAAACAGTTCATTAACAAAAGACGACATTTAAAACGCTGTAATATCTTAATTTAGTTTGAACTAAAATTTTAGTTAAATTTAACAACTATAGCACTAACAAAGTGCTATAATAACCCTTAGTTCAAATTTGCTATTTGGTTCATTTAAAACAGCTACAGCATTTTCCAATGCTGTAATATCTTTAAATTACATTTCAAAAATGCTGTCAAATCAAATTCAGAGTTTTATTTACAATTTCACACATAACTAACTTTTAATATAAATCATTTTAACTTATAAAATCATATATTTTCACATTAAAAACAATCATTTAAATGCCTATATTTCTATGATTTTATAAAGTCAAATTTCCATACAAAAATCAAATTAAATAACAATTAAATTTTCATTTCTTTAATTAAATTCTTAACTTAACAACTAAGTTTAAATTTTCAAAATATAACTTATTTCCATTTATTTTACTTAATTAATATTTCACTTTTAAACAAATTTCACAAAAATTCAATTTAAGTTATATTTCCAAATTCAGCTTAAATATTCATTTATTTCATATTTTAAGTTATACAAAATCATTAACACTTTATAAAATCATTATTTCTTAATAAACTCATTAAATTCATTTTTAAATCAAATTTTTCTTATATTCTTACTTTACATAAATTCCATTTATAAAAAAAATCATAAATTCCAAAATTAACTTATATTTCAAATTCTACTTCACCCTTTACTTAATTCACTTATTTAATTTGTAGAAAATCACAAATATTTAATAGAAATCATTTTAATAAAATTTAAATCAAAATATCATAATATTTACATTTTTAAAATATTTTAAAAATTTTAGAAAAATATATAAACCACGAGTCTGTATATAATTTTCTAGCCTAGGTCAAGTGATACAGATATGTATCATTTCAATCCGCAGTTTACAAACAAAACCCGGGTTTTATCATTTCAAACCCGCAATCCCAAGTAATATAATAAATAAATAAAAAGTCGCTCAGGCTTATCATTTCAGCCCATAACGATCTTTCCCTATTCTAAAGTACGTTCGGGTATGTATCATTTCAACCCATAGTGAACCTAATCTATAGGGAACTTGCAGTGTGATAAACTGATAAAAATGAACAGTACACAATATATAACAGTAATAGATGATATAACATGTGTATAAACAGGGATGAACATCATATAATCATAATATAACAGTTATAACAGGATGATATAATTTTACAGATTCAAATGGTGTCAGTTTACTAGTTATATAAGTACACATCGTCTGGTGAGAATTACTCACTTGTAATTGCTGGAGATAACAAAACCAATGACCCATTGGAAAGAAAAGCACGATGACAAGGCTACGGACTTGAGTGGCGAGCAAGATCCAATGCTACAAGTCTTGTGTTTACAACTCAAAACAAACATCAAAACAAACACAATTTCAATACACTTGAAGTGGAATAACTTTTAAATGAAAAGAGATATGAATGCCAAATCTTTTGCCTTGCTTTCTCAAACTTTGGTCATGGCCTAGGGTCTGGTTTGGTTCAGATTTGGTCAAGTTTTGGGTCAGGTTTGGGCTAGCATAGCTTGGGTTCAAGGCATGAACAAGGTGGAGTTTTATACATGAGAAAGTAAAGGGGTTTTTAGGCAAATGGTGGAGTTTGGTTGGCTAAAGGGCTCGGCCATGGGAAGTGTGCTCGGCCTGTGGGTGCACCATGACTGGACAAAGGTTGGAGGGGTATGTGGTGGTCAGGTCGGAGGTGGCGGTGGCTGCTATGGTGGTGGTTGAAGGAGATAAAGCAATAGTGGTCATCTAGCATTGTTTTTAGGCAATAGGTTGCATTCTAGAGGGTTTTGATCACCATAGGGGCTCGGCCATGATCAATATCAGTGGAGTGGCTGGTGGTGCTGTCATGGAAGTGATGTAGAGTGGTGGTGGCCGTGGATCCAAGGGGAGGCCGGCCCAACAATGAAGAGAAACAAGGCAAGTTTGCATAGAAAAGTAGAAAAGAGATGGAGATCATTACCAAAAATTTTGTTGAAGCCGTGAGAAATGAGGAGCTGAGATTTTTTTCATGTGAAAAGTAAAGATAATACACGGCTAAAACTGAAAAAGTGGACAGCCAAATGAATTAAAGTGAAGGTTATGGCATTTGGAACGTTTTGAAGGTGAAAGGCCTTAAGTTTTGTAACTTTTTAAACCTTTGGCATTTCCATTTCTTTTTAAATTTTATATAACAAAATTTAACTCAGAAATATACTTTACAACCGAAACTAAGTAAATATATATATAAAAAATTAATTTTAAAGAAAAATATAAAAAGAATGAAAGAAATCACTTAAAAATACAAAACAGTGTCCAGAAATTACAGAAAAATAACCAATGGCTTTGGAAAATTATGTACTTCATTTAAAAAATATTCTAAAACAAAATTTGAAATAAAAATGGCTTTTAAATCATTTTCAAAGTGAATAAATAATTAAATTTTAATTAAATAGAATTTAAAATAAGAAAATAGCTTAAAAATGCAAACTGGGCTTTAAAAATTGGAAATAAATTCAAATGAACTTTAGAAAAATTATATTATCACTTTAATAATATTAAAAGACAAAAATATACATAAAACAACATATTAATACATATTAAAATAAAATATGACAAAAAAATCTAATTTATACAATTTAAAATAACAAAATTGCAAAATGAAACAAATTGCACTCAATATTGAAACATACATAACTTTTACAGTTTAACTCCGTTTTCAACGAAAAAAAGCAGTGTTCTAGTTATTACATCTATTTTCATAATAAAAGATAAAATTCAAGATTTTTTATAATTTAAATTTGAAGTTTAAAAGTCAAAGATTGAACAGTTTGACCAGAATTTCACTTTTAAGTAAAATATTTAATTTATATCAGTTTGAAACTATAACTCACATAATCATCAACATTTATATTTAAAAATGAAATGTTTGAAATGAAACAAGCTTAAAAATAATTTCAAAATAAAATAAAAATCAAAATTTAAATTATATGTAAAATCTAGGGTTGTTACAACATGGTATTATTACTCTAGATTAGAGTATGCTATCAGTTGTTGCACTTGGGAGCTGATGATATTTGGGATCATTTATTTAGTCATGAACCGACTATGTTTACCTTAATGGTATATTTTATCTAGAGATATACAAGGCTCAGAGGTAGTTTCTAACCCTTGTGCAGGATATTGGCCTTAGTATATCTGGGGATGTCTCCATGGAAAATCCATTATGCGAACGTACCTTATTGGTTTTAATTATATCTTCTAATATGCTGTTGAATGTAATCAATGTAACCATTTTGGCTATGTTATACATTTATATTCTTTACCCTGGACATTGTCCAATATATCATCTTATGTACTTATTAGAAGGTGGTTCTTTAGAGGGGATAACCGTATGGCATTCCATGGGTCTTAAAAGTACTGTTATATGTTGATAATATATTTCTCATACCAGACTTATGTCTGACGGTTTTCCCTAAATACCTCGTATGCTCTTTTGAGTAGTCTGAGAAAGGTAGGTTTTCATCGATATTCTTTGCAGCTCGAGAAGATGAGCTGGATGTTTCACCTACCATGGTATTCTTATTTCCACTACATTACTATTATGTATGTATCGGCATTTGTGAGGACAGGTTGTTATAACTGTCCATGTTGATAATAGCATTTAGAATTGTCACTCTAAAGTGATGTGTATCTTAGAGTGACAATTTTGTACTCCTTTTGATATTATATGTTATCGTTCCACTGTGAAATTCTGATATTGTATTCCTTCTTTCTTATTTTGTATCTTTTTATTTTTATTTTACCTTAACAATTAGTCTTTCTGACATTTGAGTTCTTGGCACGTGAATACCGTGGTTATATTAGTGTCAACATTCGGAGGCCGAAAAGGCAAGGCGTTACAGCTAGTATCAGAGCTGAAGATTAACCGAGAACCTTGGCTTTGGTGGGATATGACTTATTAAGAGATAGGATAATGGAATGCCTTAGCATGAGTTGAGTGTACTATACATATGAGAGCGTATTTGTATTTGTTATAACGTATACATTAAAGGTAATTAGAACTAGGGAAATTAAAGATCTTATATAAGGTAACTTATATAAGTATGAGGTATTAAAATGTAGTATAATTAATGTATGGATTAATGATGTATTTCTATTATTCCTCGTTGATTAGTTTAGCCATATTCAGCTAATTTATGAGCATTGCTATCATTTGTAGAATGATTTGACATGCTCGACCGGTTTTTGAGCATTATTATCATTTGTAGATGCATTGAAACGAACACCTTAGGAATTAAGTTCCATGGTTTGACTATAAGTCGTTCGATGAAAATGTTGGGTTAAATGTTAACTTTAATAAAAGATGTTTATTTTAACCTAAGGAAAGGAAAGATATTTTGGAAATAAACATTTGTGAAAGAATTTATATAAGAAAGTGATTTTATATAAGTATGGTTTAGAAAATATGGTTTATCAACGAAAAGGATTTAAACCGAAAATTTGAGAACTTAAATCCCAAAATCTTTAAAAATGTTTTTCAAGATTTTGAAAAAATAATAGTAGTATTATTTATAAGTAAACATGTGGGAAATTGGTTTAGGAATTTAAGATCATGGTACTTACTGGTATTTACGAAATGTTTGATGTTGCTTTGAAATGATTTTGGTTAAGTCCGAAAGACATGATTTGGATGTACTAAACTCACTTTTGTCGCTTGGAAATAATTCTGATAACGATTACAACATCATCTACATTCATTTTTAGGTTTCTAAGTAGGGGAGCACTACAGAGTTGTTTTGGCAAAACAAATTTTGGTTTAATTGCGAAGGTATGATTTAATATTCAAAAGATATACGTGGATATCATTATTTCAAACTGATTTGAAATAAAACTTGATATTTAGTTCTAAAGTTTTTCTTTAGAAAAAAATTTGATATGAACTTTTTATGTAGAATTTTTTTATATGTATACTATGTAGGGTGCCCGAGTGGTAGTGATATAGCCCGGAATAAATGTTGGAAATTTTCATGTTTTCTCTTTTTGGGTAAAATGTGTTTAATAATTTATTGAAAATTTTAAGATATTTTATAAACACATGTAGCTCATGAATTAGGATTGAATGGTATGTACATCATGTTATGATATGTTGTTTGGTAGTTTTCATTTATAAAAATGAAACGGGTTTTTCGATGATTTTGGATAGTTGAAAACTTTCGAATTGTTATAGAATTTGAAGCTAAGTGTTTTTGTGAAAAAATAAAAGTTGAGTTTATATAGCACTTAAATTGAGAATGTAGTAAGTTAAAACAAGTTTTAAATTATTGGACATACATGTTAAGTAAAATAAATTTGATGCTTTGTGTATACTCTTAGGATTTAGTGGAGTATTACACAAGTCTGAACTTAAGTTGTAAAATGATTATAAATTTGAAGTTATATTTTTATGAAATGGTTCATAAAATGGTTTTAGTATTGAATGATATACTATTTGGATATAAGAATTTGATAAAAAGAGTAATCGGTATATTTAAGAAACCAATAGAATAAATACGTAATTTATATGTAGATCACTTTATTTGCATGACTGTCCTTGGTCTAGTATTCGAGTACATGTTTTTATGGTGATTTACACCGGTCTGAACTAGGATTTTTCACTCGATTTTTGATGGCAAACACTTGATACGATTTCTTGATATGATCTAAAAGCTTTCTATCATAATATATGGCTATGTAAGGAGAATGGAGGTTTCTAATCAAGGAACCTGATCGGAGTACGCTCTAGAGAAGTCGAGTGATCTATATCATTTTAGAAGTGAAATTATATGATCAAGCAAGTAATTGGATTTAATACTGCGTACGGATGGTCCATATACATCTTATGAGTTTTAGTATATAAGCATACTATGTTTTATTGGCTTATGGAGAGTTTAGGTGATGACTCTTCAATTTGCTATGAGTTAGCATGAATTGTCAAATAAGCAACAACATGAGGCTTTTGAGCATACGGTACACTTAGTAGATTGTTTATCGTCCTTGTACGATAAGAGGATTTTTGAACTTAGGCAAACAGTAAGTTATGTTTCCTAGTAAAATTTGAATACTATTAAGTATTGCTATTTGCTTGTTTCCTTTTGTTGCTAGTGTTGAAATTTCAAGGAAGAAATATTCTAAGTGAAGGAGAACGTAATGATCTGAGATTTTGGACACTTCGTAATTAAATATATGAATTATTTAAATATTTTAATCTTGGATTAAATGTTATTAAAATTATTTAATAACCTTGTTAATCTCCTTTTAAATCGTAACTAATGGTGGTAAACTTGTTTTGAAAAAATAGTTACTTTGAAGAAATATCGATAATGTGACCAAAAATGGTTTTATCAATAAACAACTTTTTAACCATCATAAGTTGTTCAAACTTTTTGCATACACTTATTTGCTTTGGAAATCACTAAAATGAAATAAAAATATTTTACCATTTATGGGAATAAAGTTTTTAATGATGTCATGGATCATGTAAAAGAGATATTTTAAAAATGGATTTTAAGGAAAGTCTTAAGTGTTAAATAAGAGATGTAAATGTGTAAAAGTAACATGTGAGATGGAGGTTCCTTTGTGGCCTTTCATGGAAGGTAGAAGGAGGTTGTGATCTCTTGTACAAACCTATAAATACACCCTTAAGGGTTTCATAATTTACAAAAGCTTGAAATGTAATAAAAACTTGAAAATGGTAGAAGTGGATTAGCACTAATCCACTTTGTTATTCACTAACTTTCTCTAATTAACTCAAATCTTCTCCAAACTTTCACCATTACCTTAGAAAACCTTAGAAAGCTTTGATCTAAAGTCAAAGTGGAAGAAAAGTGAAGGAGATTAGGATCTAGCTTGGGCCGTGAGCAATGAAAGAGGAGGGGAGGTGTTGCCTTGGTTTGAAAGTGCTAAAGGTTGGATCTTTAGGAGTTTGAAGATGGTAGGAAGTGTTCTTGGCTTTGTAAGGGTTTGTGCATGTGTTTGGCTTGGATCTAAATGAGTTATCTTACTATCTTGCAAGTATATATTGTGTATATATGTCGTGTGCTTGAAATATAAAGTTAAAGTGAACATTAACTGATTAATTTGGACCGCTCTTGCTTTTGAAAGCAAATGACAACATTATATTATATAACATTACTTATATTACCCTCTTAAATATGTGGCATGGCCTTTACTTTATATTTAAATAGTTGTTTGGATTGTGTGTTGAATTGAAGTATGTTTGAAAGTGTTTGAAGCGAGAATGGTCGCTGTAAGTGCATTTTGATATCCCTTAACTTTAACTTGTGTAAATGGAATATTTATCAAATTTACTTTGGATAAGTTGATTTGGGATTTCTCTACACCTATTTGGTGTATTGTACAGTAAGGAAATGATTTGAAAGTTATGGAAATTGGTACCAAGGGCCTAATTATACAGCCCTTATTTTTTCCAGGACACGGGTTTGAAATTATTATTTTCGAGGACAAGTATGTGCGATCGTGGAAATTAGGCGCGTTCGTCTTCATCTTCTCAAACAACTACGTATCTTCTGAAATCTGCCGATCTTGGAAATTAGGCGCGTGCGTCTTCATCTTCTCAAATAAGTACGTATCTTCTGAAATCTACCGATCGTGAAAATTAGGCGCGTGCGTCTTCATCTTCTCAAAGAACTACGTACCTTCTGAAATCTACCGATCTTGCAAATTAGGCGGTCGTGAAAATTAGACGTATCTTGTTCAATCAAAGCGGTCGTTTCTTGTGCAATCAAAGCGGTCGTGAGACGTTAGTTTGTTCTCAAATCAAAATCGACTTTAATTGTGGGAAATCGTGAGGCTATTTTCTTCATTTGGTGAGTCTCTTTTTTTTTGCTGTTTTTCATTCTCAATTCTATTTTTATGATGTTACTGTATGTTTCTTTTCACAGGAGGCTGTTTTCATCTATTGGAGGAAGGTTTTGTTTGATGTAGTTGGAATAATGGCTTCTGAATGGTATTGTTTTATTCTGATAACACAATCACTGTGTATTTAGCTTCGTTTGTTCTTTAGTTTGCAATTAAACTCTGATTGTTTAGATGTTTAAGAATGGTGTATCAAAATTCCATTCTGGCTCTAGTAATAATTTGGCAGCCATCGAATGTGATTATGTGCTTTAAAGACCATATTGATCTTAGTTTGTGTTTGTTATGATAATTTTTTAGCTCTTCTTTTTCACCATTAAGTATATTTTTGTAGATCATCTTTTTCACCTATGATTTTTCAACAATGTAAACTTGAATAGGTACAATCACAACGAATGTTTTTCTTCCACATGTAGTTATATTTTCCACTGTTGTAATCAGGTAATCCCAAAGAGTGATAGTGATCTGTAAAAGATAAAATGTTTTATCTTTTTTCAAAAAGTGGTATATAAAATGATTTAAATGGTTTTATGCTATTAGTTTTTATTTAAGATCAGTTTCACATAGTTATATTTTCCACTGTTGTAATCAGGTTATCCCAAAGAGTGATAGTGATCTGTAAAAGATAAATTATTTTATCTTTTTTCAAAAAGTGGTATAAAAAATGATTTAAATAGTCTTATGCTATTAGTTTTTATTTAAGATCAGTTTCACATAGTTATATTTTTTTTTGCATTTTTTTGCAGGTGTGATTCATCTGTTATAGTTGTGTTTGATTTCAATAACAATTGTTTTAGTGCTCGTTTTGGATTGGATGCTTCTATTTCTTCTGTTAGGAATAGGATTTGGGAGCAGTGGAATAATTTTACTCCATTATGCTTTGATATTTTTTATATTCGAGAATCAAAGACTACCTTTATTGAAATGGATAGTGATCTTCAAGCTATATTGTGTTTGTCTTGGTTTAAAAAGGAAGAATTTTTGGTTTTTTTTCTACGGTTGAAGAATGATTCAATGGATAATTTTGTTGGTGAAAGTAGCAAGTCTGGTTCAGTTGTTGGTGTTGAGTCAAGTAATAATATGTTAGGATATGATGATGATTTAGATTCTGGTTTTACTCAACAAAAGGATTTACATGAGTTGTTGAAGAAGAATTCAAATATGGAATTTTTTACTGGCGTTGGTCAACAGTTTGATTCTATTGGATTCCGTAGAACAGTTAGTGCTTATTGTTTGAAGAATGGATTTAAAGTACAGTATATTAAGAATTGTAAAGAACGATTGACAGTTCGATGTGCTGTAGCTAGCTGTCCTTTTAGGATTCATGCTTCTTGCAAACTGAAGCAATTGGACCAACTGTTTGTTAAAAACATTAACTTGATTCATACTTGTGGTGGTGGATTTCGTTCCCTTAGTAGTCCAACCATTAATAGTGATCTTGTGAAAAGTTTAATCGTCAATCAAATCCGTGATGAGCCAAAAAGAAAAACCAAGGATATCATTAAAAGTTTTAGAAGAGATTATGATGTGGAGCTAAGCTATTACTTTGCTTACAAGGGTAAGAAATTGGCTGTGAATGATATTTTTGGTGATGAAAAGAAATCTTACAATGAATTAGTTTGGTATTTGAAGGCATTGGAAAGAAATAACCCAAATAGTTATTCAAGTATGGATGTGGATTCTGAAACAAATCAATTTGAGAGAGTTTTTGTATGTTATGAGGCATGTATATTTGGATTTAACTATTGTCGTCCCATGGTGTTTTTGGATGCTACCTTTTTGAAAGGGTGAAGTGGTATTTTGATGGCTGCCACTGCGAAAAATGGGAATCAAGGTACTGATTTTTTTTTTGCTGTTGTATTTATGTTACGTAGTACTGTTTCTTTAAGTTATTGTTCTAGTGAATTTTGTTGTGTAAATACTGCATTTTGTTCAAGTGATTAGTCTACTATTATATAGTACTGTTTCAAATATAGTGCATTTGGTTGTTTCAAATGTAGTAGTATGCTGTTCAATTCATTATATTTTCTTCTGCGTTAGGGATTAGCATGTGAAATTATTGCAAAAATGAATTCAAACTGACAATTTAATTCAACTGAAAATTAATGATGATTAATGTTGGTTGTTTTTTTTATTTTTATTTTGATAGATACATAATCTAGATGTTTTATTTTTTTCAGTTTATCATAATACCTACTGCTTATGCTGGATTTACCAGAATCTGTCATATTTCAAACAATAAATGCATATATGTTTTTATCTCTAACATCTTCAATCTTGTTGCACTAGTTACAAAGTAGGTACAATTGTTCAATGGACAGCCATGCTCTTCTTATTGTAAATTTGATCCAAAACAAATACTGTAAAAGATTTAATGTTCTTTAATTTGATATACAAAATGTTACTGTATACAGGAGTTAAAAAAGATAAATGCATTTATCTTTTAATATAAAGAATTAAATAACATATTAAGCCGTCATTATATATCATAGATACTACTACATGTTGAACATATTTATCATTTTTCTCTTTATTTGAAGTTCTTACATAAGGTATACAAATGATTTAAACAGCATATAGAAAAGATAAAAGCATATATGTTTTAGATGTTTGAATATTATTCTTTGTATTGTATGCATGAATTATGTATCATATCTTTGCAATTTCTACCCTTTCTGCGTAGACTACACATGTGATTGTCTACTATTAGATAATACTGTTTCAAATATAATTTTTTTACACAAAAAGTGAATTAATTTTTTGTTGTTTCAAATGTAATACATAAACAGTGAATTATTGTTTTTTTTGTTTTTTTTCCAGGTTTTTTTCCATTAGCAATGGCTCTTGTTCCCAAACAAAATGAAGAGTGTTGGAGTTGGTTTTTAAAACACCTAAAGAATGCTCTCAGTTGTGATAGAATATTAACTTTTTTAAGTGATAGACACTGGGGTTTATTGTTAAGTATTCCATAATTTTTTCCAAATAGTCATCATTCTTATTGTTTGCATCATATGCAAAATAATATTGCTAGCATTGTGAAAAGTGGAAGGGGTGTTTGGGTAGCTCATTTACTTGAGCGTTGTGCTATAGCTTCTAATCATCATGAGTTTGAAAAAGCCATGTCCAAGTACAAAGAAATTGGAGGTGCCAAAGCTATACAGTACTTGAATGATAAACCATATGATCATTGGGCTGATTTGTTTTTTTCGGGGAAGCGATATGGTGAAAATAAGTCCAATGTAGCTGAGAGTTTTAATTCTTGGATTTTGGATGAAAGAAGTTTGCTTGTTACTGCTTGTCTTGATGGAATTAGGGTAAAACTGATGATGCAAATGTCTAATCGTAGAGAAGAGGCATCAAAGTGGACTAGTGTGCTATGTCCAAAAATGGAAGCTCGTTTGTTGAAATTGAAGGAAGAAGGATTTGGGTGGAGTATTTCTAAATCATCTAGGTATTTATTTCTATATTTTTACATGATGTTCATAGTTTCTGAAAAAAATGATAAATGCATTTATCTTTTTTCAACTTGCTATGTAGCCTGCGTTATGATTTCATTTTGTTGGTATTTATAAATTTTAAACCCCTCTGGATCTTTTGAATCTTGACAGTCGCGGCATTGTAATTAACACTGTATGTAATTCTTAGCTCTTTCATTATTTTCGACTGGATGAGTCTGTACATTTTACTTATGGTATAATTAGTTCTTGACTTGGACAATCCTGTTGATATTTTTGGAAAAGTCAAATCTGGTGCATCAAGGCAATGTTCTAGTCAATTCCACTTAATCAGTGGTTGCCTTACCCATTGAAATCACTGTCAAGGTTTACAGGTTTTAATTCTTACTATAACCTTTATGATTTCTTTTTTCTAGATTGGTTATCATTTTTTTAAAAAGAAAGTCAAAATCAAAATTTACATATGATATACTTTCTCTAAAGAATATGAACAGTATGCCTGTTGTTATTTGTTTTGGTTTATGAGTCTTATTTTTCACTATTAGTTCTAAGCACATGAATTGGGTCTTATTTATTAGATAGATTAGAGAGAATATATATAGTGCTAATAATCTTTTTTTGGAAATGCAATCTGTGTACATATTTTAACTGTTTTTAATTTTACATTTTGTAGGTATATTTTTGAAGTTCATTCTCCAACATCTCAAAAGGTTGATTGTTGGATATGTTTCATCCGGTCTCCCCGAACCAGACATGCCGGACCACCCAAAAGTTTCCCACCGAATCAAAGCCTTCCTAACTCCCACCGGACCAGCCCTCCTGCCGAACCATCCGGACCAACCCATTGCCGGTCCAAATCTCCTGTCGAACCAACCGGACCAACCCTCCTGCCGAACCAACCGGACCAACCCATTGCCGGTCCAAACCTCGCCTCCAACCACCGAACCAACTCATTGCCGGTCCAAACCTCGCCTCCAACCACCGAACCAGATTCCTATCGAGCCAGAGCAGTGCCAGGCCAGATTGTAGCAGCCCAGGCCCACCATCTGCTATATACCTCCAAGACCCCTACCCCCAGCCTCACTCTATAAATAGAGGGGCAGGGGTACAACAATGGGGGACAAGTTTTGAGAGCTCAAGCACGGAAGGAACTTTCAAACAACTTTCTTTTACTTGTATCAAAGCTTTGTACTTGTAATCAGAATAAGAGAAGAGAAATAACATATAAAGTGGACGTAGGCACATTCTGGCTGAACCACTATAAATTTGCGTGTCTTTTTACAGTTTAGCCCCTGTTTTTCATATATTTGCATAAATCGCTCAAATCACTAAGAATAACATAAGATCTACTAAATCATACAACTTTGAGGTGTTTGTCCATTTTTTGTGCAAACATTTTTGGTGCTTTCACTGAGAGCTAGAAGCTCGAAGCTACAGCTTCATCCACTTAACGAGTTTTCCTAACAGCATCGTCCGCCACTTGGAAAACATGCCTCCCAAACAGAGAAAAGATGTTAACAAAGGAAAAAACATCGCATCCAGCAGTCTTCCAGATCCAGCTGTCACGAATCAAGTAAATCGTCCTCCTCCAGCAACAGTAACAAATGAAGAACAGGCTAACCCAACTACTCCTGCCACAGAACAGCCTGCAGCAATTAATAGAGCAGATCTGGACAGAGTTGTGGTTGAAGTAACTAACCGCTTCACGTCCCAGCAAGAAGCCTTGGTGGACCATCTCATGTCACGCTTAAGGGACGCTGAAGAATCCAACCGCAACACTGAATCATGGGGCGAGTCCCAGTCTGGAGGATCTTAGAGACAACAAAGATCTTCCTTCTTCGAAGGAGCTAACGGCAGAAGTAGCCATGGTAGGAGCCGAGACCGAACACAGCCCGAAGTTAGGCCTGAGGAAACGTTTGGTACCGAACCCAACGGGGAAGGTACCGGGCGAAGGTCAACTGTAGCTGAGCCTGTCATGCTGCCTAACCACAGAAACGTCAGTGAACGGGACCGAGCTAGAGTCCAGCCCGAAGTTGGACCCGAGGAAGTGCTTAGATCAGAACCCAACAGGGGGAGATCAAGGCAAGGGCCAACTGTAGCTGACCCAAGCATGCTCCTAGAAGATCAAAGGCAGCCACTGGAAAATATGAGGAATGATAGACGATACCATCCCTACAGGTCATCTGGACGGAATCAATCCCACAGAACAGAACCAAACTCATTTCTATCTGCTCCAAGTTCTGATGAAAGGATGGCACGCTTATTCAGAGAGTGTGTCCAACGGGAGCAAAGAGATCGAGGGATAGGCGCTCGGGTAACCAGTCCTTTCGCCCGCAATATCGAAATTGCTATCACCCCCCGAGAATGGAAGATGCCAACAATGGAACCCTACAAAGGAACCTCCGATCCCGTTGTACACTTACAGAGGTACACGCAGCATATGCTCATGAGTGGAGCAACAGAGGGAGTACTGTGCAAATGCTTTCCGCTCTTCTTAGCAGATCTTGCTACCTCCTGGTTCTGTCATCTACCCCAAGGATCCATCAGCTCATGGGAAATGCTGAAAGAAAAATTTATCAGTCAGTTCCGCATTCATGTGGAGCAACCTAAGGACGCTTATTCCTTATCCAGCGTCAAACAGAAACCTGGAGAAAAGCTGCAGCAATACCTAACCAGATTCAACGCCGCAGCAGCCGCGGTCTAAGATGCCGATGAGAAGCTTATCCTAATGGCCCTCTGCAGTGGTGTGCATCCGGACACTAAATTTGCTAGAAGGCTGACAAAAGAAAAGCCAGCTACTTTACCCGATTTCTTCCATGAAGCCGGGAAATACATGAGGCTTGAGGATGCTGCCGTTGAAGGGCAGTCAGGACAGCAAAATAAGACAACCCATGGCAACGCCCCTGCCGTGGTAAGGGACATTCGAAGAAATGATTCCAGAGACAATGCTGGGGGCAAGAAGGGAGAAAAGCGCCTATATTGGCCAGGACCAAGATTCGACACTTACACTCCTTTGAACGAGACCGTCGAAAATATCTTCCTTGCCACCCAAGGCGAAGTTAGATACAAACGCCCACCATACAAGAAGGAATCAGATAACGCACAGAAGTCTGGAAAATTCTGCCGCTTCCACGAATCTCACGGGCATGATACCAACGAATGCCATCATCTCCGAGATCTGATTGAGGAACACATCAGAAGAAAGAAACTGGAACGTTATGTAAAAGGTCAGGACAGGACCTCAGCTCCTACCAATGAAAACCCAAGGCTACCCTCCCCGGGGGCCGACAGAGGAAACCTAAACGCTAGCAGCTCTAGCCAAGAAAAGATAGTGGTCCATACCATCTCAGGAGGGCCACACATCGCAGACAGAAGCTGGAAAGAGATGGAAAGATACAGAAAGTCGCTTAGAGACAATAAAGACTATGTCAATTCGGTTATAGAAGAGCGCCACCCGAAGCGGAAAGAAAGTAATGACATCACGTTCGGTAAGCGTGACCTAGAAGGAAGGCAGTACCCTCACATGGATCCCATGGTCATCTCTGCCCGACTTGGTCCCGCCGAAGTCTACCGAATCCTGGTAGACACTGGAAGCTCGATAAACATCCTGTTCAAACATGCATTCGACAAAATGAAGCTATCAATGAAGGATGTATCCCCCTGCGATAAACCACTACATGGCTTCACTGGAGATGCGAAGATGCCCCTCGGGCAACTGGACCTTTTTGTTGAGATTGGAAGCCATCCCCGCTCTACTGTACGGAAACAAACGTTTGTGCTAATAGAAAACCAGTCGGCCTACAACGCCTTCTTAGGAAGGCCATCCTTGTCTGACTTCCAAATTGTCTTGGTCCCATGGTGCCTAAAGATGAAATTCCCAACAGACAATGGAGTAGGGGAAGTGGAAGGAGATCAGGACGTTGCTCGAGACTGCTATGTGACTGAACTTCGCAACAACCACAGGAAGGATAAAGGGAAGGGTGTAGAGATTGCCCTCTGCACAAAAAGTCTAGAAGCATAGCAATTAAAGAAAGCCCCTCCTCTTCGATATACCAGTGAACCTTTCAATGAATTAGATCCTAGGGACAAAGAGGAGGAGGCCACCGCCGAGCCTGCAGAAGCTATGGAGTTTATATCTGTAGACAAGCACGACTCGAGTAGACTATTGAAAATTGGGTCCCAACTAAAAGCCGAATTGAAGGAACAACTCATCGATTTTCTCCGCCACAACTTGGATGTATTCGCTTGGTCACACGCTGACATGACTGGAATCTCCCCCGACATAGCCTGCCACGTATTAAACATTGATCCTACCAAGGCGCCTGTAAAACAAAAAAAGAGAAGTATGGGGGCAGAGCGTTCAGCAGCACTCGATGAAGAAGTAAAGAATCTACTCGCCAATGACTTCATACGAGAAGCTATCTACCCGGAATGGATCGCCAACCCGGTGCTGGTAAAAAAGGCTAATGGGAAGTGGCGAACCTGCATTGACTTTTCCAACTTAAACGACGCCTGCCCAAAGGATTGCTTCCCACTTCCCAGAATCGACCAACTTGTAGACAGCACAGCCGGGCACGAACTCCTATCTTTTATGGATGCATACTCAGGATATAACCAAATTCCTATGCATGCTCCCGACCAAGACCACACTAGTTTCATCACCGACCGAGGTTTATACTGCTACAAAGTAATGCCTTTCGGACTTAAAAATGCAGGAGCCACCTACCAGGGCCTCGTCAACAAGATGTTTGCAGGGCTAATAGGACGAACTATGGAAGTATATGTGGATGACATGCTAGTGAAATCACGAAAAGCCAAAGATCACGTAAGCCACCTAGGCGAGATGTTCCAGGTACTTCGACAGTATGGAATGAAGTTGAATCCACTAAAGTGCTCCTTCGGAGTGTCATCAAGAAAGTTCTTAGGATTCATCGTTCATGCTCGGGGGATAGAAGCAAACCCTGAACAAGTCCGAGCGCTAAGGGATATCAAGATACCGTCCACCCGAAAGGAAATGCAAAGCCTAAATGGAAAAGTGGCCGCCGTGAGCCGATTCATCTCCAAAGCAACGGACAAGTGCGTCCCCTTTTTCGAAGCTCTAAAGAAAGACAAAGGAAAGTTCGAATGGACTGACGAATGCTTAACCGCTTTCCTTAACCTAATCGAACACCTCCAGAAACCACCGGTACTCTCGACTCCAAGTGAAGGCGAAGAATTATACTTATACCTTGCTGTATCATCTCACGCCCTAAGCGCTGCCTTGGTAAGGGAAGACAACCGCACGCAGCGACCAGTTTACTTCGTCAGCAAAAGGTTTACTGGGGCAGAAGTCAGATATCCTAAACTTGAAAAGCTAGCATACTGTTTACTTATCGCATCACGGAAACTGCGTCACTACTTCCAGTCCCATTCCATCAAAGTTCTGACCGATCAACCACCGAGGCAGGTGCTCCATCGCCCCGACACTTCTGGGCGACTACTTAAATGGTGCATTGAACTGAGTTAGTATGATATCACCTATCACCCTCGCACCACCATCAAGGGACAGGCCATGGCTGACTTCATTGCAGAATTCACTACCAACGAAGATAAGGAGCAATTGGAAACAACAGGAGACATCAAATGGAATCTCTTTGTGGATGGCGCGTCTAACGAATAGGGCTCGGGGGCAGGTGTTGTAATAATCACTCCCAGGGGAAATAAACTGCACTATGCTATAAGGTTGGAGTTCGCTGCCACCAACAACGACGCAGAATATGAAGCAGTGATAGCCGGAATAGAAATTGCCATCGAGATCGGAGCCAATTCTTTGTGTCTTCACAGCGATTCTCAGCTTATTGTTAATCAAATACTAGGAGAATTCCAAGCTCGAGAAGAACGACTCATAGCATATCTAAAGAAGACCAGGTTACTTCTCAGCCGATTGGACCACTACTTAGTCAAACACATCCATCGGGAGGAGAACCGAGAGGCCGACGAATTAGCAAAACAAGCAAGTGTGAGAGACACCACCATCTTCGGGGCAGTGACCATCTCAAAGCAACTGGCCCCAAGTTTTGAGCAAGTGAATCTGATAGCTGCAACCGAAGGAGTAACTTGGATGACTCCCATCCGAGACTACCTACAAAGTGGCACACTACCCGTCGGGCGTAACGAAGTCAAGAAAATCTTGAGGAAAGCGTCCCGCTACACAATACAAGGAGACATCTTCTATCGGCGCGGGTTCTCTAACCCATTGTTAAGGTGTGTCGCCGGAAGGGAAGCCAAGGAAATATTATCCAACATTCATCAAGGAAGCTGCGGAGATCACACCGGAGGGCAAACGTTAGCGAAAAAGATACTCCGATACGGATATTTCTGGCCCACCTTAAGCAAGGAAGCCTTAGATTTCGTCAAGAAGTGTGACAGATGCCAAAAATTTGCTAAGATCCCTCGGCTACCAACAACCGAGATTACTCAGATGACCAGCCCTTGGCCCTTCGCAATATGGGGAATTGACTTAATCGACGAGCTACCAATGGGCCGAAGCGGGGCCAAATATGCTATAGTGGCAGTTGATTATTTCACCAAATGGGTGAAAGCGGAACCTCTAAATAAAGTATCTTCAGCAAAAGTTATTAACTTCTTGATCAAAAATGTTCTATGCAGGTACAGAGTCCCACTCAAAATCATATCAGACAATGGACTTCAGTTTGACAGCGAGGAATTCGCCAACTGGTGCCAAGAACACAGAATTCATAAAAGCTTCTCATCCGTAGCATATCCCCAGGCAAACGGACAAGTCAAAGCAGTCAACAAAATTCTGAAAGCTCTGATAAAAAAGAAGCTCGAAAAGTCAAAGGGCGCTTGGGTGGATGAACTCCCTACGGCACTATGGGCCTACCGCACATCTTTCAGAACATCAACAGGGCACACTCCTTTCTCTTTGGCATACGGATCAGAGGCTATGCTCCCAGTTGAAACCATTGTGCCTTCCCACCGTAGGATCCACTATAACCCAGAAGAGAATGTAGAGCTCCTCAACATGTCTTTGGATCTAGTCGAGGAGAGAAGAAATGATGCAGTCCTTAAAGCAGCAGCCCACAAACAAAAAGTGGCGGCACACTACAACTCCAAAGTCAAGCATCGTACCTTATAGGAAGGGGATCTTGTCCTCAAGCGAATCTTCCCTCGCCTCGGAGCACTAGACCCAATCTGGGATGGACCATATGTAATTCATAAAGATCTCCACAACGGAGCCTATATTTTGTCAACAGTGGACAGAGAGGTGTTCCAGAGGGCATGGAACATCCAACACCTCCGTCGATACTTTTCTTAACTTGTATTGCCCATATGAAGTGAATTAACAAAGAGAATCAGTGGACGTAGGCATTTTCGTGCCGAACCACTTTAAAAAACCTTGTCTCTTTTTTAACTTGTTCCTTTGTATCTTGGCTGCTTGTTAACTTTATCCTTTTCTGTTGAACAAAATCCTGAGTATATAGCATTTCTATTCAAAGCACTCCACAACGCAACTTCACCTGGACAAGACCCAACAGGTACTATGCGAATCTATGCCCTCGCCAATGAGACACTTTTGCTCCAGCATCCCTCTACTGCGGGTTAACTCATTGCTCGCGACGGCCCTTAAAGCCAATTGTAATGAGCCGATTATAAGCCACCGAGAAGGCCGACTATAGCCGAGGCAGCTCATTACGGCGTTAGGCTCGCCGGCAACTGTGAACCGACTATAAGCCCCAACATAAGGTGTGGCCAGCCAGGGGCAGTTCACAGTTGACGATCGGCACCCACGCTAGCCGGCCACAGTAAATCGAATAATACCCACGATTATGGGCCATAATGGCCCGGGTAGTTACTGTGCGCGATCTCGGCTCCGATGTGTCTTAAGTGCGGCTGTGGTAAAAAAGAATTAACTCCCCGCGGAGGCGTAAGATGGGTGACGAATGTCTCCAAGACCCACAGCTAGGGAAAGTGACTACAAAACCCGTTTGCCACGAACTTAAGCACATCGAAGGCCTTCCGTGATTGGAAGTTTTACCTTTTCACGTATTTCAATTTTACTTAAAAAGCTTTTTCCCTATCCTCTATAACAATCCCTAAAGTACATGATACAGAGTAGGAGATACTCGCCAATGGGTGTAGGGACTCACAGTGGCAGGGCATTCGACTACATTCCATGCTCGGTCATACAAGATATTCAAGACTGCCATCTACGATTAAAACATGAAAGGCGGTATTTTCTTCTTTTATGTACAAATACATGACTATAATTTGTTCACACCACACGCTAACATTGCAAGTCATGAAGTTATGTCTTAAACCAGAACCCGACATCAAACACAATTTAATTACAAAAATATACATAGCTATATTTCTCGTACGACATGCCAAAATAACAGCAAACATTCAAAAGACGACAAAATCAGCTTAAGTTAAAGAATTACACGTCAAAAATAAGACTATTTATTACAAGTGGCAAAATATTACAACCTAAAGGCTACGTTACTATTTTTCGACTAACATATACAACACTGTCAAATCCACAAAAGGAGTTTTTCCAGGTATGATCAAGCAGTCGGCTGCAGTGGAGCTTTATCCTTGCCCTGTTGACCCCCTGTCCAGTCAGAAAAAGGACTCATTAGCAATAAGCAACCAGGTTGATGGAGAAACTAAAAAGGGAGACTTACCAGCGCCTGCTTCCTGACTATCCTGATCGTCATCCTCTACCTGCACACCTACCTCCTCAGCGGCAAGCAACCGCATACCTTCCTTCACCGCCACCTTCTCCTCCTTGGCAAACTGGGCAGTAACCGCATCCATGCTGAAGGCCACGCCACCATCTTTATCCGCATCAGCCTTAGCCTCCTCCAGAGCCCGAAGATAGATCTTAGCCATGACCCTGGGATAATCATCCATCCAGGATAGGTTGCCCTGCTTCCAGGTTCGGAAGTACATGTCCTGAAGCATTTCATCCATCATCCCCTCATTCTCCTCAAACTCCCTCATCCGGGCCTCGGAAGCCGACAACCTCCCAACGGCAGCACCTCTCTCCGATCGGTATCTCGAGCAGTCGGCCAGAAGGGATCCCCGCATTGCCTCCATCTCCTCCCTCAACTTGGCTTGAGCAAGCTCTGCAGCCTCAAGTTTCCCGGACAATTCCTCCACCTGCTCAAGATCCGCTTTCCGAACCTCGTCCACCGTGGCAATGGCCATGTCAATCCGTTCTTTGCAAGTGGCTTCCATTTTCCGCAATTCGGCCCGACTGGCCTCTTCCATGGTTTTCCTTAGTCGTCCAGTAGCAGCCTCATGCTGAGAAATCTGAATAGCCTGATCCGCAAGCTGTTTGGCCTGATCCGAAACCACCAATCGAAGTCGGATATTGGCGCTCCCAATCTCCTCTCCGGCCTTAACCAGCCGAGCATGGTGCCCCATCAGCTTCTTAGTCTCCTCCGCCACCCGATCAATATTAGCCTTGGCCTCGTCTCCCATAGTGATTATACGAGTAGTGAGTAAATCGAGATCTAAGGACTTAGCTTCATCAAGTACTCGTACCATGGGGTTGCGGGGGAGAAGGTGTTCACCGGTGACTTCATCAAAAGTAACATCATGGGAACTTGGATCCAGATCAGGATGACCCGCAAATGGATTACGAGCCAAGTCAGGACGGTCGATATAAGTAACAGAAGGGTTTCCGGACGGGTGCGGAGAAGGTGCAAACTCGCTATCCTCCTCCGTGATATCATGAAGAGGCTGAGCCGGGAACTGAGGACCAGGCGAAGGTTCGGATAAAGGACGACTCCTCTTTCTCTGCTGAATACCCTCTTCGATAACCCCGAGAAGAGGACGGTAGCCGACTACATCCCCGGAGCGGTGGGTCGAAGGCTTCGGCTTGACAGAAGTTTTGGAAAGCTTGTACTGTTCAAGCCTGTGCCAAAAATCTGAGGCTTTGACCGTTTTACCTGCTCCTGATATGAAGAAAAAGTGTCACAAGCATATATTGTTCTATACTTCGAGAAAACACAGCAAATAAAAAGGAGAGAAACACATCTGTGGTTGTACAAACCCTGGGGAGGAGTAGGATACTGCAATAGGTCCTGGATTTCATTCCAGGACGGAAGCGGGTCATAAAATATTCCTAAGTCCCTATCATTAGTGAAGCATGCAGGAGTCAAGAGTTCACCTTGAGTCGTCGGAGCCATTCTGGCTGGAATGGTCTGGGAAGACTCGCTTGCACCGGTCCCGACCTTGTCCGCTTTCCCGGTTTTCTCTACCAAAGCCGGATCTTCGTCCAGCCTCTCGAAAGCCTGGTGGAATGCATCGTCCGTCCACTCCTGAATCTCGCCCGCTTGCCCAGGAAGCAAGGCCCCGATGCCATCGCCACCTTTATCACCTTCCTGACCATCTCCACCCTCGCCTCTTTCCTCCTCTATGTCTTCCTCCTCCCGGGTAAGTGGACAATTGCTGGGGGAGGGACCGTCCGACTTCTTGAGTTTCTTACCTCCGACAGCTGGAGGTTTTGTGAAAGGTTTCCTCTTGCTACTCTCTACCGTAACACCTTCCTTGGTCTGAGCAGCCGCCCTCTCCTCCGTCGTTTCCCTCAGCTTAACTACTGACTGCTGTGGAAGGATTAAGTTATACTCCAGAAGAATCGCATTTCTGATCAAGAAGGCAGATGATCTGTATTTCCCGAGAATAGCTTCTATCTCAGCCGCCGTCTGAACCAGGCGGTCAGTCTCCACAACCGCAAAGCCACCTGTCGCTAGCAAAAATGAGGAAGTATGAGAAAAAGCATCGCAATCGTAATGGAAATTATAAGTAAAAGCATCAACTTACATCCCGAAGTAAAGCGCCGAATTGAAACAGAGTCGTCCCTAACAAAGAACCATTCCCTCTTGAACATGCTGAATTTGGAATACAGATCCAAGACCGGCTTGAAGGTCACAACTGACTCCAAGCTAATGTATGGGGACCCCTTCTTATAGCCCCTCAGGTTATATAGATACCGGATCTCTCGGTTGGAAGGAGCACGACCATACTTCCTTCGGAAAATGACGAAGAGGCTCACCAGTATAGCATAGGAGTTGGGTTGAAGCTGGAACGGGGCCACCTTAAGGTATGTGAGGAAGCTGGCTATCCAAGCGTTCAGAGGAGGGATGGCACCACACATGCAGTGGTATCTGTTGTAGGCGAAGTACCCTTCAGGAGGATCATATGGCATAACATCTCTCCCAGGCAATAGCAAGCGCGCCCTATCAATTCCAAAGGATCGGGAGATGACATCAAGCTGCTCCTCCTTGAGGGAACTAGGAAAACAATCGGGCGGGGAGTTCAGAAGTTCCTGAGGGCCGTACCCGTCCACTAGTGATCTCGGGGTTGGTCCGTGACGTTTTGGATACGGCTGAGCTGGGGGCACGACAGAGGAACCTCCTTCGCCCCCGGATTTCTTCTTGTCTGATCGAGTTTCCGCTTTGCGAGACATTATCTACAATACCGGAAAAACACATTGTTAGAACAGAAGATGTAAACAAGTATATGACGTCATTCAGTAAAAACACATTCGGTATCATTTTCATTCGGAATTCAAGATCCCTGAGTCCATCCGGTTACTCAAGTGTAAAACTCATTCGGCATCCCAATGTGAGAGTTCATTCGGTCAATCCAATCAATAGCTCATTCGGCATCTCAATGTGAGAATTCATTCGGTTAGTCAGGGGTCCAAAATTTCCGAGTTCATTCGGTAGCCTAGCCCTAGAAGTTCGTTCGGCAGAAAACAAGCTCACCTGATTCGGCAGTTCGAAAGATTGATTCGGTTATCGCAGTTGGTAAGGAAATGTGAAGGTTAGAGACTCCTATTTATAAAGCAAGGTTTGATAGCCGGACCAGATGGATCGGTCCTCAGGCCGAATATAATGGCTCAGCTGGAACAAAGCGCGGCACCTATAAGCACGTGCCCCACTTTGGGGGGCAAGTGTTGGATATGTTTCATCCGGTCTCCCCGAACCAGACATGCCGGACCACCCAAAAGTTTCCCACCGAATCAAAGCCTTCCTAACTCCCACCGGACCAGCCCTCCTGCCGAACCATCCGGACCAACCCATTGCCGGTCCAAATCTCCTGCCGAACCAACCGGACCAACCCTCCTGCCGAACCAACCGGACCAACCCATTGCCGGTCCAAACCTCGCCTCCAACCACCGAACCAACTCATTGCCGGTCCAAACCTCGCCTCCAACCACCGAACCAGAGTCCTATCGAGCCAGAGCAGTGCCAGGCCAGATTGTAGCAGCCTAGGCCCACCATCTGCTATATACCTCCAAGACCCCTACCCCCAGCCTCACTCTATAAATAGAGGGGCAGGGGTACAACAATGGGGGACAAGTTTTGAGAGCTCAAGCACGGAAGGAACTTTCAAACAACTTTCTTTTACTTGTATCAAAGCTTTGTACTTGTAATCAGAATAAGAGAAGAGAAATAACATATAAAGTGGACGTAGGCACATTCTGGCTGAACCACTATAAATTTGCGTGTCTTTTTAGAGTTTAGCCCCTGTTTTTCATATATTTGCATAAATCGCTCAAATCACTAAGAATAACATAAGATCTACTAAATCATACAACTTTGAGGTGTTTGTCCATTTTTTGTGCAAACATTGATCTTAAAAATCGCATTTGCAGTTGCAATCAATGGAAAGTGACAGGTTTTCCTTGTGCGCATGCTTTGAAGTGTATTTCTTTAACCAGAAATTCTGTTTATGAATATATTGAGAATTACTTTACTATTGAGTATTATCGAGCTTCATATTCACATTTGATCAATCCTATTCCAACTTTTGATAAGGAAGCAATTGAAGCTGAAGAATCATCTACTGTTCTTCCTCCTAAGCCTGTTCGTGGAGCTGGTAGGCCTAGGATGAATAGGATTGAAGGGGCTGACTTTCATGCTAAGCAAAACAGATGTGGAAAGTGTAAAAAACAAGGACATAATAGAAGAGGATGTTCTTTGAATATTTGAGTTGATTGTTTTAGTCCAATGTATTTGATTGGTTGTTCTATGAATACTTTGAGTTGAATAATTGAGTTGAATGTATTAGTCCAGTGTATTTGATTGATTGGTTGTTCTATGAATACTTTGAGTTGAATAATTGAGTTGATTGTATTAGTCTATTGTATTTGATTGATTGGTTGTTCTATGAATACTTTGACTTGAATATTTGGATTATTACATATGTTGAATTGGATATAATCTGATTTTGATTAACAAGTGTGGAATTGGTAAGATGATGGTTAGTGAAGAAGAATTGTGGGTTGTGGCTTCTCTGACAGTGTTGAGTGTGGAATGTTGCTGCAGTTTGTATTGAATGAAACAGTGGTGTAGTAGTATTTGCTTGTATGGTCAGAGAACCGTGAAGTTTATAGTTTGTGAATGGTTTGGGATGGAAGTATGGTTAGTAAGTGAAGTATGAAAGAGTAGTATTTGGACTTTTGTAAAGGAGGAGGTGTTGTAGTTAAGAAGTGAGGCAGTGGAGGTTGGTAGTGAAGTAAGTAGTAGTCAGAGGCACTTGAAGTTGTGAATGATGAAGGCGGTAGTTGCTCTTCTAACAGGAAATGGAAAGTATGAAAGAACTATTGGTTGCAATTGTTCTGTTTAAAAAGATAAATTGATATATCATTGGCCTCAAACAAGCTTAGGACTTAAGTATATTGCGGTCATTGATTTAAATTTTGTTTGTGCAGAAATATTTTTTCAATTTTGTTTGTGCAGAAATATTTGTTGATTTTTCATAACGGTGGAATACCTATCCATCTCCAATAGTTATTTATCCTTTTGTAATAACTTCTTTTTTCAAGAAAGCAGTATTCAACCAGCATTCCTTCTTCCCATTCTCACGCATCATCACTTTCATCATTCATTTCCACTAACATCTACCCTTCTGCCTACAACTGACCAACCTTGCACTTGTCACAACCTAAATTAGCTCACAGGACTTCCATCACCTCTCACTGCACTGCAATTCCAATCACTATCTTCAAACTTCTGTCATTTGACATAAAACATCCTCAACAACAACAGAAACGACCTTTATAACCTGAAATTCACAGCAACCATCAACACTAACTGCATAGCACTTCCATCCACACTATCTTCCTCATCCTAGCAAATTACTTAACATCACAGTAATCTTCACATTACACAACACACACATTATCACAGTAATCTTCATAGTAATCTTCACATTTCCTGTTAGAAGAACAACAACATGGATCTTAAATGTAAATTACACAAATGGTAAGGGGAAACATAAACCATCTATTTTTTGACTACAACTACTCAAGTCAAATATGGAAAGCAATTAACTCGAAATTATAGATCCAACCAAATCACACAGACATAGATGAAATTTTCACGCAAGCCACAAACACACATACAACTAACAAATTCGTAGCAACCATTAACAGCATAGCAGTACCAACTTGTATGGCCTAAGTCAGACTCAAGTCTACAACATCTGGAAGTAAGTTTTACAATTCAAATAATATGGCCTAAGTCAACCATTACAAATTCATCAATCAAATAAAATTTTAACAAATGTATGATTAAAAGACTGTTAGACATCAAAGAATTTGTTGCTATCATTGTCAGTTCACATCTTTTGTTGCTGAAGCTGAACTGCAGAATTTTCCAATTGTCCAGCAGTATGGTTCATCAGAGAGAATTTGTGCAGTTATCTGTGCTCTAAATGCGTTTACTTGTTCTAGACTGATTTTTGATGTTGTGTCCATTCCTTGTGCTAACTTTTGGATAAACATCATTACGAAAATTCCACAGTCGAACCTGCATTTGTTAAAATTTTAGTTATTGTGTAACATTCATCGTTGTATAAAAATCTCCAGTATCAGTGATTATGAAAATATAACTAAACATGTACTTATATCCATTACATCAAAAGATAAATGCTTCTATCTTTTTTAATAGTTGAATAAAGTAAGATCTGACGCTTAATATTTTATGAAGAACTCTTTAATTAATTTCATTTAACAATAAACCAGCTCCAAAACAACAAACAACTTAAATCATTTACATAAAAACATAAATGCTTTTATGTTTTTTATGTAATAACTAATATCATGAGAAAAACATCAAATACCTTGAATGCATTAGATAATGTACCATTTGTATCAGTGATTATGAAAATATAACTGAAAATGTACTTAAATCGTAGGTAAACATTTTTAATCAGTGATTATGAAAATTACCCGTTGCTTTGTTGAGCACAGTTAATATTTTTAATCAATGAAGACTTTCCCAGAACTGTTTTCTCGCCTGCGTTCTGTAAGTCTTTATTGATTTTGTTTACCGCTGCTTTCTGCCAAAAATATATATACATATATAAATTTTTAATAATAATGATAAATCTATTTATCTTTTTTACTTTTAGTGTATTTTACTTACCACATTAATAGCAAACCTTGAATGTCCACTTCTTAATGTCTTAGATCTTGTGGTCAAGTGTAGAGAATCATAATGGTTCCATGAACATGATTCCACTACTAGCTCTAGCAAGCTCCAATGTTCATTTCCATGTATAGGAAATAATATATTGCAACATAATGGATTTAGAAGTGCTTGTTTAATAAAAGGATTAAACATATTTTTTTTGATCTTTTCCAGGTTTCCATCTGTTGCGCTTTTCTGTTAAAAAATAATTTCAGAAAATTAATCTTAGAAACAAATTAAATTTTACATTGTAGTACACTTACTGTCATTGTTGTGTTCACATATATAATGCTAGAACTTTGTTCTAAAAATTTTGTTTTTCTGAACCAAAACCAATCAATAACCTACATTTCCAAAAAAAAATATGGATTAAGAATAGATTTTATAATGAAGCAAAGAAAAGAATTTATAATGATGCAAAGTATAGTTTTTTGTACTTACTTGACCAGAAATATATTCTCCGTAGAGAAGTTCTTCTATCATACTTTTTGTGATGGTGATGAAGTTTTCATCGTCACAAGTAAATGCTTCATCACTAAAAAATTAAGATTAGTATGTTCTGTGTTGTATGGCACTTACAGTATAAAAGAAAATTAATTAAGATTGGTATACTGAAAAATTAAGATTAGTATGTAATGAAATATTTTTTAACAAAAGAAAATAACAATAGTACATACTGTACAGAAATTTTATGATTTGTACATAAAACAGCTGACAGTACATTAAAAAGATATTTTGTTTTATCTTTTTTTAGTTGTCACTTGGATTATTAACTAAAGTACAGTGCATTAAAAAAAGTAAGGTTGCAAATGAAAATACTTGGTGCTGACAATAATAGGTGCTTAAATAACTGTTTTTATCTTCATGAACATCAACCAGCAAACTATTCATCACCAAAAATTTCTTTTTTCCCTTCAGATTTTAATAAATTTCAACAGCCTTGGATTGTCGATGATACAACCCAACTACTTGATAGAATGACTCAATTTGGCAATTTTTAAGTTAAATTGAGTCAATCCACCAAGTCGCTGTGTAGTACACCAACAATACAAGGTTGTTTATTGAATGGCACAAGTGACAAATTGATTATTAACTCTGATTGAACCATAACTTAAAAAGTTTACACATTATCGGATGCTTATTGAATGGCACTACCGAACATGACAATGTTAAAATGTTTGCATATTATGACATGGTTAAAATGGTTGACAAATTTGTGACTTGTACATTAAACATATGACAGTACATACAAAAGATAATCAGTTTTATCTTTTTTTAATTGTCACCTTCAACATTAACTAAAGGATGGTACAGATCTACCATAAGTTTACCAAATATTAATAACAGGTTTAAGAAAATATATTGTCATACTGTACAGGAATTTTATGATCTGTACATAAAACAGCTGACAGTACATTAAAAAGAAAAGAGAAATGCTAACGGCCCAGTTTTGTCCTTATAAATAATTAGTTTCAACTTGAGTCCCTGGTTCCCCAATTGATTGCCCTGCAATAATACCTACATCTTCCCCCAATTCAACCAGATCGCTGTGAGTGGAACTTCTACCATAACATAATTCAATTGAGTCAAAAGTAGTTTAGTTACTTACTTGTTTCGTCCAAGAATTTTGAAATTTTTTTTGACAATTTCTTTTTTTTCTTCGGTAAGATATTTGAGTAGTGGACATTTGTCAACATTCTTTGGCTTCTTCTTCTTTTTTGGTTCTTTCAGGACAATATCTTCAACAACAATTGGATTTTCAGAAGCATTTTCTTAAGCAGGCTCTTTCAGATTGTCAGATTTTAAACTATCTTGTGTCTGCTTTTCTAGTATGAAATCTTGAGTTTGCATAATATCAAAAGTTGGAAGATTAGCAGAACTATTTATATGCACCATACCAACTATCTTTCTTTTATTTGTACCTTTTTCAGCTTCACTTTTTTCTTTGAAATCATTTTTTTCTCCACATTACGCTCTTCAAAATTTTCCAGCTTTTGAAGTTTCATTTCAAGATTGTGGAGTCTTTGTTCAGCCAGTTGTCTTGAATGTTGTTCCTCATTCAGTTGTTCTGCCATACTTTTCATCTCAGCAGATAAAAAGTTCTCTTTCCTCTCTAACTCTTTTATGCTACTAGAGCAGTCCGTAGCATATTTGTCATATTCCAACCCAGTATATATTTTTTTTGAAAAAAAAGTCTTTTTCCTCTTTAATTACATTTGCAAATTTCTTTAAAATCTGCATGGAAGGTATTTGAAATTAAATTTGGACATGTAATATCATTGAAATTCTATGAAGTTAGAAATCAGAAATTATTAAAAATATACAGGTAAGAAAATTTCAGACACTTGATAAATGAAAACAACATGCAGGCACATTCATATGGGAAGGAGAGAAGACCAGGAAAATCTATAATGCACACACAATAGTCGTTAAGTATAAATATAGATATGTAATTAAATAACCTACAAACTACATAAATTTAGAACACTATCCCTATTAAATAAGACACATATAAACATATATACTCATATGATTTTGTTTATCAACAAATATATATAGTTCATTATGTACTTAAATCATTTTCTATAAAAACATATATGCATTTATCTTTTTTAACTAGGGTTTAATTTAGTTGTATATTTTTTGTAATAAATGTAAATATGAGTAAATCAAGAAAAATGTTTAATATGTATAACTATATATCAAATATAAGTAATGCCTAAGTTGTTATTAAATCATTTACATTAACAGATAAATGTTTTTATCTTTTATAGCTTTTAAGCATGGTAAAATTAATGATGAACCGTGGAGTTGGGCAGAAACTGAATTGTACTTAAATCATTATGTACTTATGTATATAAAAGTAGCATACCTTATCATTGTCTATTTCATCAAGGTCCAAATCTTTTAATTTTGACAAGTCCCATTTTCTCATCCTTGGTATTTTGCTTTCCAAATTTTCTTTTTCATCGATGATTTGCGTCCTTTCACAAAACCAATACTGCCAATAAGACCATGCAAATAAGCATTAACATTTAACATTTTTGTAAAAAGCATTAGTATGAATTTATTTATATTTGCTTAAAGTTTTTAAATCATACCAGTAAGACCATAGTGCATCCAGGTGTGCTTCTTGGATTAGCATAGTATTTTTGAACATTTTTCATGACATTTTCGCATATTGCTCTCGGCCAAGAGATTGAGTTTAATTTTTTTAAGTTTAACAGCTTTGATAAGAAGCCCCACTGCATGTAGTTCTGATTGTTAGGGAAGAAAAAAGTAATAATCAACAAGAGCAACAACAATTTGACTAAATCTTCATTCCTGTTTTCTTCCTCTATCATTTTTTTCAACCTTCTTGTGACTGTCTTCTGGCTAATTATGTCATTTTCTTCAAAATTTGTAGTCAGAAACTCTGAAAAACTTTCCATTGCTGTGGCCTTATTTGAAGTTGGTATTGGAAACAAATCCTCTCCAGATAAATTCATTCCAAATATAAGGCTAACTTCTTCAGGTGTGATTTTCAGCAGTTTGTTTCCAATTTTGAAAGCTTTTTCTTTAATACTGAAAGAAGTAATTAGTTGGTCTAAATTTGAAGCACTTTTCCGTATGTTTTGCCGTTCTATGCCATTGGTGAGAAACATATTAAAAAAGTTTTTGAATGGCGTTT
The DNA here is from genome assembly GCA_030737815.1 of Allium fistulosum. Lineage (NCBI taxonomy): Eukaryota > Viridiplantae > Streptophyta > Magnoliopsida > Asparagales > Amaryllidaceae > Allium > Allium fistulosum. The sequence continues at coordinate 1,289,520,949 of CM060904.1, forward strand.
TGTTGATATAACTTTTTGCTTCTGAAGATAGAATGTTTTTTTCCTTTACCGTCATCATAACTTTGTACACAGCATCTAAATTACATCTGTATGTTCCACTGTATAGATGTTTTTTCTGTCTTTTCAGTCTGTTTTGAATCTCATATTTGCCAACATCATCTGACTCATCTGTTTCAATATTTATTTCTTCAGAATCATAACTTGCTTCATTTAGTTTTTCTGAAATTGTTCCTTCGTCATTTGAGTTTGTTAGATGTTCTTTTTCAGTCATTTGTGAGATTTGCTGTGTTGGTTTTGTTTCATCCTACATTCATGAAAATAATATCATTAATTGGGATCCTAAATTTATTTCTGCATATTCATGAAGATAATATCATTTTGCTCAAGAATCATAATGCACATAAAGTATAATAAACCCTTTTGTTGAGTAACTATGTAGTACTGATGGCTATTTTTTTTTCAAAGTATAGAAAGATAATCTGTTTTATCTTTTTTAGTTGTTTAAGTAATGGTCATTTAGAAATCTGAAAACTTAAAGAGAATGAAACACAAAATAGCCACCATAATATTATGAATAAAAAAGATAAATTCTTTTATCTTTTTTAACAGAGCATTAGCAACAAATTAGCCATTACAAATTACTGATCAATTATTAGAATTTCATCATCACAATAGCCTTGAAGTAATAACATGTACAACATGTATGAATGCAGTGCACAGTGCAGACTCATATGGTCAGAGAATCAAGCTACAACATTAACAAATAGTCATATTCAAAAGTGACAGTACAAACAAGTGCACAACATACACATAAACAAATGCAACATGAAAACAAATCAAGATCAATGCAAATGAAGCAACAAAACCTGACTGAAGTGTTCAGATATTACATATATACATGTGTGTAACATCAAGTGAATATGCAACATCAAACACATTGAAACCAGAGTCCAACACAGACATGTCGACAAGATGAGAATGCAAGTACAAACAAGCTACAATATCATAGACTGCATTTAAAGCAACAACTCAAGTCAGTGCACATCAACCCAATACAAACTACATGAAGTATATGGAATCTAGATTCCAATTTAATATGTATATACAAATTGAAGAGTACAACTAAATATTATACATAACATAAGTAGGAAAACAGTTACCAATGGAGTTGTAAATGGTGATGGTCTTTGGCTGTGTTCATCACAAAATGGACTGGAAATAGGTCTTATATTTACGCATTGGGTTCCACCTTCGTTTATGAAAATGCAAGTTGTTTTTCGAATGAATATCTTCTACTTAGAAGACCTTGTATGCATTTTTACGCTGCATAAAAATTGTCATATATAATGAAATGTTAGAAAGAGTGAAGAATAATATTTTTGTACTTAAAAGTTGATTAAGTATATTTATTTCGCATAAATCCTTCAGGACAATTGCAATTGACTTAAATTCAGTATTTATGATGTTATATGTAGTAGCTGATATAATAATTTATCTAGGATTTTGTATTTTAATGTTCGACATAAAAACATAAATGCTTTTATCTTTTCCAACTAGGGTTTAAATTAGTTTTATATTTTTTTCTAATAACTTGAAATCATTGTAAAAACAAAATCCTATCTAATAAGTAATTGTAAATATCGGACACAACTAGGGTTTAGCATGTAGTCTAAATATTTTACATTAATAGATAGATATGTTTATCTTTCTTAACAGCTAAACAATTACTTGTTCAGTTTAACAACTAAGGTTTAGTATCATCTGCAATTGAATATTTAGGCATGCTTGATTAAACAAATGTCGATTATGTTAAATTATAACAAGAACTAAAATATCTTAAATCCATTATAAAAGTTATTATCAGCATCAGTAACAATGAAAATTTAAGTACGATTTATCATATAACTAAATCATTTACATCAAAATAAAATACAACTTACTTGTTCCGCATTTAAGTTTAAGGTGATTGTAGAAATTGCTCGATGAAAGTATTATAGTTTAAGCTGGAATCGATGAAGCTGAAATCGATGATGCTGAAGCAGAAAAATCGGGAAGAGAGAATGGAATGGAAATTGGTATAGAAGAAATCGATTTTGTTTCTAATCCCTATTTTTGTTTCGAACTGGCGGCAGGTATGGATTAATGAAAAGTAGCGGGTTTATTTTCGACCCGTGTCCTGGAAACTAATTATTTTGAACAGGTGTCCTAGAAAATAATTAGTTGATGCTAAGAGGCCCTTATAGTAAAAATTCCCTAATTTATATGTAGATCACTTTATTTGCATGACTGTCCTTGGTCTAGTATTCGAGTACATGTTTTTATGGTGATTTACACCGGTCTGAACTAGGATTTTTCACTCGATTTTTGATGGCAAACACTTGATAAGATTTCTTGATATGATCTAAAAGCTTTCTATCATAATATATGGCTATGTAAGGAGAATGGAGGTTTCTAATCAAGGAACCTGATCGGAGTCCGCTCTAGAGAAGTCGAGTGATCTATATCATTTTAGAAGTGAAATTAAATGATCAAGCAAGTAATCGGATTTAATACTGTGTACGGATGGTCCATATACATCTTATGAGTTTTAGTATATAAGCATACTATGTTTTATTGGCTTATGGAGAGTTTAGGTGATGACTCTTCAATTTTCTATGAGTTAGCATGAATTGTCAAATAAGCAACAACTTGAGGCTTTTGAGCATACGGTACACTTAGTAGATTGTTTATCGTCCTTGTACGATAAGAGGATTTTTGAACTTAGGCAAACAGTAAGTTATGTTTCCTAGTAAATTTTGAATACTGTTAAGTATTGCTATTTGCTTGTTTCCTTTTGTTGCTAGTGTTGAAATTTCAAGGAAGAAATATTCTAAGTGAAGGAGAACGTAATGATCCGAGATTTCGGACACTTCGTAATTAAATATATGAATTATTTAAATATTTTAATCTTGGATTAAATGTTATTAAAATTATTTAATAACCTTGTTAATCTCCTTTTAAATCGTAACTAATGGTGGTAAACTTGTTTTGAAAAAATAGTTACTTTGAAGAAATATCGATAATGTGACCAAAAATGGTTTTATCAATAAACAACTTTTTAACCATCATAAGTTGTTCAAACTTTTTGCATACACTTATTTGCTTTGGAAATCACTAAAATGAAATAAAAATATTTTACCATTTATGGGAATAAAGTTTTTAATGATGTCATGGATCATGTAAAAGAGATATTTTAAAAATGGATTTTAAGGAAAGTCTTAAGTGTTAAATAAGAGATGTAAATGTGTAAAAGTAACATGTGAGATGGAGGTTCCTTTGTGGCCTTTCATGGAAGGTAGAAGGAGGTTGTGATCTCTTGTACAAACCTATAAATACACCCTTAAGGGTTTCATAATTTACAAAAGCTTGAAATGTAATAAAAACTTTAAAATGGTAGAAGTGGATTAGCACTAATCCACTTTGTTATTCACTAACTTTCTCTAATTAACTCAAATCTTCTCCAAACTTTCACCATTACCTTAGAAAACCTTATAAATCTTTGATCTAAAGTCAAAGTGGAAGAAAAGTGAAGGAGATTAGGATCTAGCTTGGGCCGTGAGCAATGAAAGAGGAGGGGAGGTGTTGCCTTGGTTTGAAAGTGCTAAAGGTTGGATCTTTAGGAGTTTGAAGATGGTAGGAAGTGTTCTTGGCTTTGTAAGGGTTTGTGCATGTGTTTGGCTTGGATCTAAATGAGTTATCTTACTATCTTGCAAGTATATATTGTGTATATATGTTGTGTGCTTGAAATATAAAGTTAAAGTGAACATTAACTGATTAATTTGGACCGCTCTTGCTTTTGAAAGCAAATGACAACATTATATTATATAACATTACTTATATTACCCTCTTAAATATGTGGCATGGCCTTTACTTTATATTTAAATAGTTGTTTGGATTGTGTGTTGAATTGAAGTATGTTTGAAAGTGTTTGAAGCGAGAATGGTCGCTGTAAGTGCATTTTGATATCCCTTAACTTTAACTTGTGTAAATGGAATATTTATCAAATTTACTTTGGATAAGTTGATTTGGGATTTCTCTACACCTATTTGGTGTATTGTACAGTAAGGAAATGATTTGAAAGTTATGGAAATTGTGACCCAAAGTTGTGAGGGTTGAAGAAAAAATGTGGTTATAAATACACTTTGTAAACATAACATGTTTTCGGGAATTTTTATAAATAAATTGGAAGATATTCCTAGGAATTTATTTTTATGTTTTTTAAGTACCATAAGGGTAGTCCTTACTATAAAAATTTCAAGTCTTAAATCGTTTGTTTAAGTGGTGAAAACTAGCCGCAAAGATCGTGTTTTCGATGTTGTTCTTTAACAAGGACTTTTAACAGCATTTATAAATGTTGTAATAAGTCGATTATGGTTTTAAGTGTTTAAAAATAATATTTAAATTTGGTAATCTCTAGTCATTTTAGAACTGTTTTCAAATACATTTTTCCATGTTTTAAATTTTGTTTGAAGTTTAAATATATTTAATAATTATATATGTATTTTCCAGTAAAGAGGTTTTATAATATAAAACATGTTTTCCATCAAATTATAATTTAGTTACTTTCAATTAATATTTTACATAGACATCTAAAATCTATTTGCAAGCATTTTTAAAGTGTGTATATATATAAGTTTTGGAAAAGTAAAGAACAATGTTAACACTAAAAGCCGACAAGGTAGACTTTTATATTTGTGAGAGTTGAGATTGTTATTCGAGTATGGATATGAGCAATAGTGCTATAACCTACCGACTTCCCTCTTGATCGAGGAAGAGTTAAGTAGGAATATTGGATATGTGTTAATCTTGCTTTTTTACTTATTTGTTTGAAAAGTAATTATCTTTGCTTTACGCTAAAAGCCAATGAAGTAGGCGTATTTACTTGTAAGAGTTAAGATTGACGTTCGGTAAGGATATGAGCATGAAGCTCTAACCTACCAATTTCCCTCTTGGCCGAGGAATTGTTAAGTCGAGAATATCGAAAACGTGTTAATTGTGTTGATTTCTTACTCGTATATGAAAGTTATTAATACTATACTTAACAATAAAAACCATCGAGGTAGACTTATTTATTTATGAGATTCAAGAATGAAGTGTATAGGTAAGGCTTTGACATGCAACCAGTGCTATAACTTACCCGACTTCACTCTTGGACGAAGAATAGTTAAGTTGTAATTTAAAAAACGAGCTAAGTATACAATCGTGATTTATATAAGCGATCGTTTTAACTGGATAATCGGTTAATCGACTATCGAACTTAACCAATTATTAACTTAGATTTTTAAAAGACCGTTTTAAAGACAATACAAGTATGGAATATTTTTGATTTGTTGTGACAATGTGTTACTAAAATTCGTCTTTAACTCTTTTTTATTGTACTTGTGATTTTAAATAGCTATTTAAAAGAATGCTTTAAAGTAAGCATAAGTGAAATGATTTTGGGTTTGTAGTGACAATGTTTAAGTAACATTAGTCTTAAACCTTTTTAAATGGATTTTTGAAAGCACTTAGATTCTAAAAATGGATATTTGGAAGGAAATTATAAGTAAGGAATCTTTTGAAAAAATATAGAAAAAGTAAAGGTTTTAAGTAAGAAATCTTGTTACTGATTTGCGAATATACTTATATCATTTGAGATAAGTATATGAGTACTTTTTGAAGTATTGAAAAGAGTACAATTGAATAGTAGAAATGGATAAACGATGTTTTATTAGATAAAAGAAGTTTTACTAATAAAAGAGGTTTTAATTAATAAAAGATTAATTAAATAAAAATGGGGTTAAAAGTCGCTTATGTGACTTAATCATGCTTTGTATGACTTGATTGTGCTTTAATGTTTACTTGTTTATGGAAAACATTTTGTCGAGCACTAAAAGCAGATGAAGTAGGCTTATCTATCTTTGGGAGTTAAGATTGATGTTCGAGTAAGGATATGAGCAATAGAGCTCTAACCTACCAACTTCACTCTTGACCGAGGGATAGTGTGAGATGAAAATATAAGAAATGTGATAAGTATATGAGACTTGGTTCCATATGTGATCATTCTTATTATTGAATGTTACCAAGTTCGTCGATTCAATCTTGAAGTGACCGGATCAGTAAGTGTTTTACTTATCAAAAACCACTTCAAGATTGAGATACGTATTCTATTTCTTGAAAGTGGATCTGTTCGAGATGCTAGAATCCATGTGTGGTTTCGAGATCTGTTTGAGATGTGGGAATCTAATTGGGAATTTGTGTCCTGTTCGAGTGATGAAAACCCATGTAAAAGATGCCGAACGTGACCTCGACATCAGAAATGATAGAAAACAGAGTATGAGCATAGCTTGGGTTTTGCTAACCCACGACAGGGTATTATCACTCCAGATCTAGAGTATGCTATCGGTTGTTGAATGCGGGAGTTGATGATATTTGGGATCACATATTTTGACATGGACCATCTATGTTTACCTTAACGGTATATTTTATCTATAGATTTACATGCTCGGAGGTAGTTTCTGAACCTTGTGCAGGAGGTTGGCCTCGGTGTATCTAGGGATGTCTCAGTGGAGATTCCGTTATGCGAACGTCCCTTATCGGTTTTGATTGTACCCTCTAATATGCTGTTGAATGTAATTAATGTAACCATTCCGGCATTGTCATATACTTATATTCTTCACCCTAAGCGTTATCCAATATTGCACCTTATGTACTTATTAGATAGTGGTTCTTTTGAGAAGATAATCGTTATGGCATTCCATGCTGTCTAAAAAGTACTATTATATGTTAGTAACATATTTCTTGAGTTTCTCATACCAGACTTATGTCTGACGATTTTCCCTAAGTTTCTCGTACTCTTTTGAGTAGTCTGAGAAAGGAAAGTTTCCATTGATGTTCTTTGGAGCTCGAGAAGATGAGCTGGATGTTTCACCTACCGTAGTATTCTTATTTCCGTTGCATTTGCTATTACGTATGTATCAACATTTGTGAGGACATGTTGTTATAACTGCCCGAGCTGATAATAGAATTTAGAATCTAACTCTAAAATGTTGTGTATCTTAGAGTGATAGTTTTGTACTGCCTTTTGATATTATATGTTATCGTTCTGCTGTGAGATTCTGATATTGTGTTCCTTCTTTCTTGTTCTGTTTCTTTTTATTTTACCCTAACAATTCGTCTTTTCGGCACTTGAGTGCTCAGCACATGAATACCGTGGATGTATTTACGTCGACATTCGGGAGTCAAAAAGGCAGGGTGTTACACTTTGTGTTGAAATGCCCAGTGATTTGTTCTTTTCCATAAATGGTGGACTGAAGTTGTTAGTGCTATATGTTTTACCTATTTTCTCGGCTCAGATCCACCAGGGTTAGTCGGTTATAGGATCTCCTCCTTTAGGCTTTTCATTGTTTGCATGTCTTGATTTATGAGTTTGATAGCTTGCATGATGTTTTTACTGTATCTGCATTCAAAGAACAAGTGTTTATGTGATCCATTTTCTTTTTGACATAGTTTGCATTTATGCTCTACATTTAGTCCCAATTTAGCTAAATGGTCAGTTGTTTAGAGTCTAAAGTCCATCATTTTATATGTCATAAAGGACATTTGGAATTAATCGATTTACACCAAACTAATGTAGCCTGGTGTTGTATTCTTATTAGTTCTCATGAGTGAAGATAGGAATATTGTTTAGATTTGCTTTGATGGCTTGCATGCAACTCACTCTTTCTATACACTATCTTCCTCTACCTGTGATCATATATACTTTGTTGTCATATCCACCCACACTTGCCAGAGTGTCCCATCATAGCTTGAAAATTAAATAGACCACCCTTTAAACCATGGGTCATTCCGCAAACTTGTATCTTTGCCATTAGCAAACTTTCTATGGATGTGAAGTTTCAGTTCTCTATGCATTTGAGTATGTTATTCCAAACATAAGATGAGTTTTTATCATAATGCATCATCCAAATGTTATCTTTTATATATTTAGATCTCATCCAGTTACCCCAAATAGATTTTAAGGGTATGATTTTCCAATCCAGTCTTAAATTATAAACCTTTTGAAGGTCATTCAAGTTAATTAAACCAACCCCTCCTTCAGATTTGGGTCTACATAAAATGTCTTAACTTACTTTATGGAGTCCACCTCTCCGGATGAAATTTGTACATATAGAATTGATTATTTCAATTGAACAATCTGGAATTTGATAAGTCTGTATCAAAAAACCAACCGTGGAAATGATCGCAGTATGTGCTAATTCAACTCTACTAGCAAAAGATAAGAGTATAGAACTCCAACCAAGTTTGTCCCTGATCTTTGTCACCAATTCCCTAAACTCTTTATCTGTTATAACATCTAAGGACAATGGAACTCCCAAATATTTAACTAGTAGACTGCCTTTCCTAATCTCTAGAATGTTATATGTCTTCCTTTGCAAAACTTATTGAACTCGCACTTTAATTTTTTATTATTCGATTCTAGCTCAACATGCTCTTCTAGATTCCTAATGACATATTTTAAACACCAGGCAGCTTCAGTACTAGATTTAACCATTATAATCAGATCATCTGCACATAATAAATGATGTCGAGTAAGCTGGTTATTGCATAGTGGTTGAAATAGATCATGGTGACATGCAAATTCCATCTACGATTAAAGATATTCCATAGCTATAGTGCAAACAGATAAGGGAACAAACGACTACCTGTCTCAGTCATCTATTACTGCATATATATCACCTAGGAGTTACATTTATAATTATTGAGTAAGTGGGGGTAGAAATACCTTCCTCTATTAATTTAAGAGTTATATGGGGAATCCTATACCGGCCAACAAGTGAATGATGAACTTTCTATTTATTTTGCTGTATGTTTTATCGAGATCAATTTTTAGGCGAACCTTATATGCACATCTCTTATTAATATTTTAACTAATTCATGTGCTAGAAGAGAATTTTCTAAGATGTTTCTTCCCTTTAAAAAAGCAGAATGACATTCAGAAACTAAATCAGGAATAATTTGAGTTAGTCCCTTACATACCACTTTGCATATGATTTTGTAGAGCATATTGCTACCCCGTTAGGTTTGTTGATTTTTTGTATGAGAGTGATGGAAGTGTGGTAAATTTCTTGAAGGAATTTGCCTATAGTAAATGATTCATATAATACTTCTAATATCACGTCTTTTAGGTCCAGCCAATGCAATTGGAAGAATTTGGAGTTCCACCAATCTGGGGTTGGGTTGGAATTAACATGGGTCGAGAAAAATAACATACCTAACTTCATGTTCACTCATATCTTCCTGAATCATATCGATGCCTTCTTCATTCACCAAAGACCTACAATTAAAATGTGGTAAGTAGCTTAACTATTTCAATTATATAAGCCATTAAAATATGAAATGGCTTCCTGTTCAAATTGCTATGTTAGAAACTGGTCCTCCATTGTCTGCAAGAGTGTTGTGTTGGTTATTGTGGCTCTTTTTATATGATATATTGGTGTATAAAAATTTAGAGCATTCATCCCCTTGAGTTAGCCATTTTTCTTTAGCTTTTTGCTTATAGCATGCTGTTGTAGGGCATATTGGAACTGAGCCAGCCCACAGTGTAAGATATGGGTGAATTTTTTTTTTTTTACCATTTTAGATCTTAATTGGGCCAATGAAGTCTAATTTTTTTAGAATATTTCCAAATTTCTTTTGAAAAAAATCATTATTTTAACTAAATTTATAATAAGTTTTATATCATGTAATTAATATTGTATTATAGATATGTGTATCATATACATATACATATACATATATATATATATATATATATATATATGTATGTATGTATGTATGCATGTGTGAAGTAGAAATTCATGCAATGTATAACATGCTCGTGTATAAATGCTGGAATTACATTGCGACAGACATGTTAGCTCATCCAATATACAAATATATCATCCACATGTATGTTATATACTTTAATTTATGGACACATATATTACAAATATATATAAACTATATTTTATTTTTAAATAATTTGTATAAATATATACATGGATTTATAAAATTATATATATATAATTATATAAGTATGTTTAAAAAATTTATAATTATATTAAAATTTTATTTTATTTTTTTGCTCCAAAAACCGAAAACAAATAGTTTTTTTATAAACGTATATATTAAATAAAAATATACATGTATATAAATAATTTAACAATATATATACATATTAATACTTAAATAAAAACACACAATATATATATATAATATACACTTGATAATGTGCACGATAAAGAAATGTTTTTATTTAATTTAAATATATACATATATAAATTAATTTTTCATATAGAAATTAGTGAAAATTAAATATAAATTTATTTTCGAAATATATATTTGAATTTTAAAATTGAGGTAATTAGCCAAAAGGACAAACATTAGTAAAAAATTTAGATCAAGTCCATAAGTTTTCAAATTTAGGCTCAAGGACAAAACACATTTTCTGTCCTGTCGACGTCCACGATCAGATTTCACGTTCAACTGTGCTGCCTCTATTCATCCGCCAACACCACCACCGCGTAGCCTCTCCCTCACTTATCACCATCGCCTTCAACAACTCAACCTTGACTACCGAGGTCTGAACCTGCACTGCGCCGGGCGCCCTGCTCCGCCTCGCCGGTGTCGATGCCACTTTCCCATCGTCTTCATCGGAGGGAAGCTCATCGGCTTCTCAAACAAACACCAGACCATCTCATCGCTACAACCATCCCCGCTGTACCACCTCAGGGATGCACCGTCATCGTCCATCTGAATTTAAAAAAAATCAATAACATAACAAAAATGCTAAATTAAATTAGCATTAAATCATCTAATGCTATATTCATTTCTTTATAGTTCAAAAAATGCTAAATTTTGCTATCATTTTGCACACAAAGTTAATCCATCAATCATTTTATAAATTTGTATTAGATGGAAGAAGCACATGCATACAATCAATTATATACACCAATATATATTGAACAGTGCCACTAGAACTAGTTTAGCTTTGCAAAATAGCAAATGTTGGTGGAAGGTAATTATCAAGTTCATGTTATTACGAATGTGGTCATGATGTTTGCTCGAGTAGCCTCTATAAGCTGTTATTTCTTAGTTAAAACAAGTAATAAAATAATTTCTTAGTTTCACAAAAATGTGAAGTTACGATACTAAGATTAATAATGTGATAGTTATGAGGATATTAAACTAATTTGCATTTTACTAATTGACAGCACTCTATGCTAGAACATGAAGCATGTCCATAGGAATTTCGCTCTTTCACTGTCATTTCCTTAAGCCACATACCATCCTTTTGTATCCAGACCTTGTTTGGATGGTTTTCCAGTTGTCTAATTTTTCTTTAGTTCTTATTAATGAAAATATATGCATGAAAAATTTAAAATGATACTTTAAAATAGCATTTTTATAGTACAAATGCTAGTGCACTTCTAAAATACAAATGTTATATTTAACTATCATTTTGTATGTCCAACACATGCTAGAGTAATTTTAAAATACAATGCTATTTTCAACTATCATTTATCATATTCTATACATGCTAGTTCACTTTAAAAATGCAATGCTACCTTTAACTATCATTTAGCATATTTCATACAAGCTAGTCTATTTTGAAAATCCAATGTTATCTTTAAATATCATTTTGCATATCCTAAACAAGCTAGTGTACTTCATAGTTAAAATACTACATCAATTTATCATTTCAAAAATCATTAACATGCTACTAGACTTTGTAACTAAAATGCTACATTAAACTATCATTTTGCATGTTTTAAACATGCTATTGTACTTCATATCTAAAATGCCACTTTACACTATCATTTTAGATATCATAAACATGCTACTATACTTTGTAACTAACATGCTACATTAGACTACCATTTTGTATATTTCAAAAAAACAAGTGTACTCGATAAATAAAATGTTATATTTAACTATCAATTTGAATATCCTAAACATGCTAGTAGACTTTGTAATTAAAATGTTACAATAAACTATTTTTTTGGCATATCATAAACATGGTAGGGGACTTCATAATTGAAATACTACATAAAGTATAATTTTTCATATTATAAACATGCCAATGGACTTTGTAATTAAAATTCTATATTGAAATATCATTTTGAATATTTTAAACATGATAGTAAACTTCATAACTAAAATGCTAACCGAATGCCAAGCCTAATCGAGTACGTATAAATGCAAAAGCTAACCAGATGCCAAGCCTAATTGGGTACATATGGAACCAATCTATACCCGAGATATATTGTTTAACCGAGTGTACTATCGAATGCAAAAGCTAATCGGATGTCAAGCCTAATCGGGTACGTATAAATGCAAAAGCTAACCAGATGTCAGGCGTAATCATGTACATATGGAACCAATCTATACTCAAGATATATCGTTTAACCGAGCGTACCATCGAATGTAAAAGCTAACCGGATGTCAAGCTTAATCGGGTATGTATGGATACAAATGCTAATCGGATGCCAAGCCTAATCGGGTACGTATGGACAAAAAGCTAACCAGATGTCAAGCCTAATTGGGTTCGTATGGATGCAAAAGCTAACTGGATGCCAAGCTCGATCGGGTGCATATGAAACCAATCAATACTCGAGGTATATTGTTTAACCGAGCGTACCATCGAATGCAAAAGCTAACTGGATGCCAAGCCTAATCGGGTATGTATGGATGTAAAAGCTGACTAGATGCCAAGCCTAATCAAATACATATGGAACCAATCTACACCCTAGATATATTATTTAACCGAGCGTACCATTGAATGTAAAAGCTAACAGGATGCCAAGTTTAAGCGGGTGCGCATAAATGCAAAAGCTAACCGGATGCCAAGCCTAATCGGGTACATATGGAACCAATCAGCACATTCCATTCATTTTAATGAATTTTAAAAATACAAATGCTATTTTATCATACGGTTATTCATCACATTCGATGTATTTTAAAGCATTTTAAAAATACAAATGATATTTTTAACTATCATTCGGCATATTCCATTCATTTTAACGCATTTTAAAAATACAAATACTATTTTTAACTATCATATGGCACATTCTATACATTGTAATACGCATTACAAATACAAATGGTATTTTAACTGTCATTCATTATATTCCATTCATTCTAATGTACGTTAAAAATATAGTTTCTATTTTAACTATCATTCGGCACATTCAATTCATTGTGATACACTTTAAAAATACAAATGCTATTTTCAACTATCATTCGGCACATGCATTACATTCTAATGCACTTAAAAAATACAAATGCTATTTTAACTATCATTCGGCACATTCGATTCATTCTATTAAATTAACACCATCATTTATTTTTATAGGCTAAAAGTATGTTAAAATAAATTAACAAGATACACATACAATGCTATATTCATTTTTTTGTAGTTCAAAAAATGCTAAATTAAACTAATATAAAATCAACATAGTGCTATATTCATTTTTTATAGTTTAAAAAATGATAAATCAAACTAGCATTATTATTCTTTTTTATAGTTTAAAGATGCTAAACTAAATTAGCATCATACATATATAATGCTATACTTGTTTTCACTTAAAGATAACGCTAGTTATATTTAGCATTTTCGACTGTTAATTGTTCAAAAAAAATCGATCACCTTCAACACTGTTCGCCATCGCCTCCCAATCCACCTTGACCACACCATCATCAACGCCATAAATTCACCATCGATGCTACACCTCCAACATTCTTCTCTTCCATCGACTTCCAATACGCCTCGACCCACCACCTCGTCACCTCCTAAGTTGTTGCCACCTCATCGCCTCGACCAACCACCGTCCCCATCCCAAACCGCTGCCACCTCGTCGCCTCCTAAGCCTCATCCGCCATGGCGTCGCCTGTCAAGCCGCCACCATTTTAGTCGCCTTCTAATTTTGGTGTTGCGATGTATTTTTACAGCAAGTTTGGCCTTCGTACTAAACAAAAAACGTGATATCCTTGTGTCAAAATTTTGCTTTATATTTGGCCTTCTCCTATTTTCCACTTTAAAATTTCAGTAAAAATCTGAGTGACGTTTTAATAATCTAATATTTTATAATTTTAAAATCAATTTTTAGTTTTGGTTAATATTTAAGTAATTAAATTATATAAAAAAATATTTTTTCTTTCGAAAGCATGTTGGGTACTAATTTAATTTTATAAAATATAAATCGTATTTTATATAATATATATATATATATATATATTGATATAATTAATTTACATAATTAATTGATTTAAATAATATTAAATACTAATATATATATTAACATTATTATTCTTTTTGAAAATCTTTTATGTACGAAACTATTTATATAAAATTATAAAATCATATTTTGTATAGTATAAGATGTAGTATTTAAATTATAAAGCTTATATATAATTAAATAATGTATATTAAGTTAATTAAAAAATATTTTTATTTTATTTTATGTCGTGCATATTATAGGTAGGTATATGTCATGAAATAATTTTTTTTAGCTATGTATGTAAGCAAATAAACATACAACCAATTTGGATGTGACAATATACCAATATACTAGAATCGTCACCTAACAAATATAATAGAATAGAATATATAATTAACGAATCAATAATATGTAATTACAGATCAGTAACACTCCGTAAAATCAGTAAGAATTAAATAAGTAAGTTAAACTAAATCAAGCAGGGTAAAAATGAAAACTTTGTCACATTTGGAATTTGTCTACGAAAGTTGTACTATTGCACTCGTGCAAATTTCTGATCTGTTTCCATATTTAATATGTTGAAAATGGAGCTCAAACGAAGAAGTTATGGCCATTTGAAGTTTTTAGGTTTAAAATAATTTAATTCGAATTCAAATAAATAATTAAATTTGAAACTTGAAAATCAACTTAGAATAGACTTGGGGGTTAAGGAATCTTTAGCTTTAAAAAATTTAAGGAATAGGGTGTAAAGTATGAATTTATTTATAGTTTACACCATTTATTCCATATGAAAATAAAAGAGAAATGTTAAAATTCTTTGTAAAAGAGGGGTTGAATAGAGATTGAAACTAGAATTGCAGTTTCTATTTTTGAGATTATTCCATAATTTGATGTGATAGATTGAGTTGAAATTTTTATTATATACAAGTCTGTTTGTTACAATTTTTGGATATGAATGTTGAATCCTTTGTGAAGGATATTAAAATCCCTTATTATGGATATTGAAAATATGGCACCATTGATAATATAAAAAAAGGACTTGTATTATTGTTGTTATAAAGGACTTGACATTTAACATTAGTTAAGACGTAATCTCCGCACGCATAGAAAATAATAAGTGAGTATTTATTTATATATTAATCATAGTAAATAGCGTACAATTATTACGTATTAATTGCATAGTTAATTAGGTAATAATTGTTATTAAATCCCCTTTAAGAAAGTAATTGATTGTTAAAGCAAAATATGAAGGAATTCTTATACAGCCTAATTAATGAACACGGTGAGGTGTGTGATAATGTATTAAGAGTGCTGTAAATATAACTAAGTCATAGTGATGTGAGGTCAATCAAGAAACACATGAAAGTCTGCCCAGTTAATCCGACTACCAGCAGTGTGACTTTAGGGCTGATGTGAGACATCGCTTATGATAAGTGCTACGATGACGTGAGGTTAGTCCCAATTCTATAGAGCAAATCTGCCCAGTTAATCTGGCTACCAGTATCTATGAATAGTCGGGCTAACGTGAGACGTCACCGTGGGTACGGGTCATAAGACAAATAACCTGCTTCAGGGTTTTGGAGGTATTAAGTGGTTGTTTGAGGGCGTGCCTCTTTTCTCCAAATGAAGTATAAATGGTTGGGATTGGGTTTAGGCATGGTTAAGGATATCTCGGAAAGGTCTGCTTCAATAGGAAGTACTAAGTGTCCGAAGAGATTTTTGTGCAATGTCAGCTAGATAGATACCTATATGGAGTCCGCCTTGGGAATAGGTATTAAATAATGGAGGCATACCTCAATTGAGATCTTAAATGGTTAGAGTCTGCCTATTTTCCATTAAAATGTATTAAGTGGCTTGGGTTTTGTCTCTTGCTTGTTAGAAATTTATGACGTTGGTTATGGTTATGGGATTGGGAAACCTACTTTAAGAATGGAAGGTATTAAGTGATTGTTTGACGGCCCGCCTCCTTTCCTTATATTTAGTATTAAATGGTTTTAAATACATAAGACATATCCTTATTTTGAAATATGTTACCCAAATAATAAAATGGTAGGCTCGAGTTTTTTATTCACCAAACACTTGTTGTTTTGACTCCCTTCTCATTACAACATAGGTTAAAGAAGGTGTTGGCGATGCTTGAAGACGGCGAGAGTGAAGCTTGTGGCAGTTGTTATCTATCTCTTCAAGTTATTTTCTTTTTTACCCATAAAATGTATTTTCGAACAAAATGCTGTAATGGTTGTTGTCATGTATTGTGACATTTGAAATGATTTGAAATAAATGAATACTATTATTGTTATTATATTTTATCCCTTCCATTGCTAGTTCTGAAAGAATAGACATATAGCTCTGTATTGTTTTTCGTTTTACCAACTAACAACCAGCTTTGGAATAGGTCTATGTTTTGTTAGATCTTTTTTGGGTCAGAATTTAGGTCTGTTTCAGAGCGGTGGGTTGTTACAAGATCATTACCTCATAACAATGCCAAAAATCACACCTTAAAGCGTTGAAATGAACTTCTAAATCAAATTCTAATTCTAAAGGTGCTATCTCCCTAATTGCAGACCACTGCCTTTCGAATAGTGTTTAATTTTATTTGATTTGTACTTGAAAATGGAAAGGGAATAAGAAAGTAATTCGGCTAAAAATAAGGGTAGATGGAGGCTTTAAAAAGTCAAAAATGAGAGTGGATTGAGATGCTTTTATAGAGGAGAGAATGAAGAGATATGATAGGATCAAGATCCTCATTTCTTTCTTACTCTTTCTTTCCTCCTATACATTCAAACCCTAGTCCTTATAGACACCTTATTGTCATCCCTTTGCTGGTCTATTGTGGCTAAAATGTACATGCCTCTATATGGGCTTCAAACCCCGTTAAAGCCCGAATAAATTATATTGCATTTAAATTGCGTATCGATATCGTATATCAATTAATATATTTATAACTATTATAAATATATTTATTGATATTTTTCAGCAAATCAAAATAATTTATAACTAATATTTCATAAATATTAATTAATTTATAACAATTATAAACTAATTAAATCACGTAGTCAAGGAATATTCAACGATTCAGTTGTGCGACTCTTTAGGTGTAAATTTGGTCAGCGATTAATATCGAACTATTCGAATATTAACATTTACACATCACTTAGCAGGTGGTGGTCAAATTTATCACTTACTTGGTTTCGGTAAAATCCTGTTTTACATTGTTAAGCATTACCCGGTTGTGACTATTATTTACACCAATTCTCTTCGTCAAAACTATATCAATTTAGAATTATGGAATTTGATAATGATCAAGATTCTAGTATCATTCACATTCAACTCTATAATCCAAACAAAAAGCCCTTGATTCAATAATACTAATTATTATTTATCGAACTACTCTTGTCAGAGATTTTGAATTTGAGTTGATTTGAGTTGACCATGATACTAACCCCATATAACTAAGGAGACGAATCCTCTCGTGAATAGCGTTTCACTTCCAATACTTCCACTCGACCCAACTATAGTCACTTGATGGATGTCATACCATGATTTGACCATGATCAAAGCGAAGCTTTCAGATTAAAGATCAACAATATTATCAAATCGAGAGAACTGTGTAAATTAGTCACATCGATATTTTCTTTTTAACCTTAGTTGTATTAACCAAAAGAAAACCATCGAGTAAGTTATTCTATAGTTAGTTAATAACTATCGATACGTAACCCCTTGGTTCCTCCAGCGGTTATGAGTAATATACTGCTTAACATTTGGAGAGCGTCACGTAATCTAGTCTCAACAGATACATCGATATCCAATCTCGATGCATCTTGACTAGAGATATTTAAAATGGTGTGTTTATTATACTATGATATAATACCCATGATTACAACTATTTGTAATTACTATCACAAACACACCACTTATGGATTTTCTATTAAATATATTTTAATTAAATATTTAATTATTTATAATACATCATAACAAATATATAATAGAAAGAAAAACATATTTATTACGAACGAGAATTGATTATAGAGTTAATTAATTTACAATAAATTACAGAATTGCACCTAAGGCATGCACCTAACTCTGTCAATCTTCCACTTGTACTTGGGGCCAATTATGAAATCGCATTCCCATCCTTTCAATCAGCTTCTCGAGAGCTAACCGAGCTAGACCCTTAGTGAATGGATCTGCTATGTTGTCCATGGTATCTACCTTTTATATCATGACCTCTTTCTTCTCAACAAATTTTCTAATGAGGCGAATCTTCCGAAGAATATGCCATAACTTCTTGCGTACTCCGGGTTCCTTTATGATCTGAATCGCTGTATTATTATCATACAACAATGCCATAGGATTCCCTGTATTGAGAATCACTCTGAGCTCACTCAAAACCTTGCACATCCATACCATCTCTTTAGTTGCTTCATTGAGGGTGATGTATTCGACCTCCATCATTGAATCAGCTACTATTTCTTGTTTGGAACTTTTTTAGTTGACGGCCCCGCCATTAATTGTAAAGACATAACCAGATGCTGACTTAATATCATCTATGCAACAACCCTGATTTCTTTGTCGTATAAATAAATAAATTTAATTAAAGTAAAAATTATTTTGATTCAAAATTTGATAATTAACATTTTAAAAATAAATATTTAGTTAATTAAATTTTGTTTAATAAAAGATTTTGATTTAATAAATTGAATTAAATATATAAATTCTTTTCAAATAGCATACTGAAATTGAATAAATTATTTTAAATGAATAAAGAATATTTTTATAAGCGTAAATAATTGTTTGTGATCAAAATAGTAGAAAATTAATAAATGTGCATCAAATTGAATGAAACCGTGCGGTTATCAGAAAATATTCTGGACAGTGAAGTGTAAATTAATTTAAATTAGATTGGAATTTATTTTCAAATATATACCTGAATTATTTAAATTAAAATATAAAAGGAATGAATTGATTTAATTTGAAGCCCAAATTAGGCCCCAAGCCCGTTTTAATTTCTACCCGCTTTTGGAAATTTCCCCTTGTTTCATGACTAAGCCCGAATCCCCTAAAATCAAAATTAACCTATGGCCTAATTCTTCAATCAAAAATCACATTTTCCTAATAAAAAAGAAAAAGAAAACGACACGAAGCAACTTATGCTGACATCGGCAATCATCATCGTCGAAGAGAGAGGCTGCGTGAGTGTAGTCGCGATGGCCTAATGCTGGGTTGCATGGATGTTGGCGTCAATCCTTTGTGCATGCGTGAGAAGGATCATCATTGTGGTGGTAGGTAAGATGCGTGTAGTAGGAGTAGGAAGGAGCCTGGCGTGATGGGGTAGCTGGCGTTCAGTAAGTGGACGATGTTGGTTCGAAGGCAGCAAATGATGAAGGTGGTTGGTTGTTTGTGTGCACGTCATGATAGTTGTAAGGATGGTGAAACATGAAGTCTTTTGGTAGTAATTGGAATTTATGTGAGTAAATTCTTTTCACTCACAACTATTGCCTATTACATCCCATTGTGTTGTTTGTTTAATTTAGTTTGGATTGTGCATTGGTTTCTGATGGGTGTTTGAGTTTCTTACAATGTTTGAGTGAGTTGTTTTAGATAACTCACCACCGTAATTTAGATTATATATTCTATGAATTCGTTGATTGTTTGGTGTTGGATTGTTTGTTGATATAAATTTGATTGGATGAAATTGATTTGCATAGCTTGGGTGATTATTGTTGTGACGAGATCACACTAGTAATTAATCGGAAGGGGAATAAACTGATATAGAAGATCTTAAAGAAAATGAAACATTTTTGGAAATAAATAGTAGATTTCCAAATGATTTTTATTTGAAAATGAAAATATTATTTGTGATAGAAATTTATTTAAGTAAATTGTTTTGAGTATTCTTTGATTATAAATTGTTGGAAAATGATGAACTTTTCAGGATTTCGAAAATAAGTCAGATTTTAGAATATTTATATTTTTATTCACCTATTATTGATTATAAAAGTAATTAAAAGGTGGTTATAATATGATATTTAGAACTGATATTTCTAAAAGTGATGGTTTTATTTTATTTTGGATTGAATAGATTGAAGATTATAAAAATAATATTTTGAGGTTATAGAAAGTGGAATGCTATTTATGTATTAATGGAAAATTTCATTTTACGTAATTTTATTTTATAACATTCAGAGTTTATTTATAATTGAAATTCCTCATCTGAAAGTTAAATTAATTAAATTCGTTGTTCAAAGGAAATTATTCATTAAAAAACTTATTTAATGTTATTACTATTTTCAATTATTAGTGAAGAACTCTAAAAATCTATGAATTATTTTTAGAAAGAGTTTTAAGTGATTTGGAATTAAATTGTAATTTATAGATTTCCTTGTAATTAAATAATAGATTTGCAACTGTTTATTTTGAAATAATAAAACTGGATTTTGAGGAAAGAATGTAAATTTTATAAATTGATTTTTCGATCGATTCAAAATTTATATTTGAAATTGTTTTGAAGGTTTTGGGAAAATGTATTTTAAAACCCCTTCCAAATCAATAAATAATAGAATTATATGTTTTGATTGCTATATATTTCTAAGTAACGAGGAATTAGAATAAATGAAGTTATAATACCATCTGTTATGGGACATTCGGTAATATTTCCTCGGACATTCTTTGGACTTATTATACAGAAATATTGTCTGATGTGGAGTGCAATTTACGAGCATTAAGTAAACGAGCGAGTAGCACCAGGTGGTATGGGATGCCTGAGCTGATATTTGTTCGATTACTTTCTGTAAGTAGATGCCACTCTAACAGAGTTGAGTATATATGGTATTATATTTACGGTGATGTAGGTAGAGAGTGTGCGGGCTAAGAGCCATAAGTGTGTCTATTTTGTGTGTATGCTCCCATTATACAGCGGGGACTAAACCAGATTGGCTAGAATCCATCCTAGCGGGCTGATTGCAGGGTCGCTCCCCGAATCCGTGTCACATCTTTTTGTGTATATAGCCGAGAGCCATGGCTGAAAGCCACTACCCCCGTGTCACTTAGACCAGCAGTCAGTTGCCATTAGGGCCCTTACAGGGTCGTGGCCATTGCATAGCGTTGCCTTGCACTAGATGGATATTGGGTCACGATGGCCATCAAGGTAACCGATGACTGTAGGAGTAGCATTGAGAGCGTGTGAGGAAGGCTCTTGGAATAGGCTTAGAGCTATCAGTCTCCCGTATGGTTATTATTTATATAGACACTACTTATCCATCTTTATGAGATCGTTATAGATTTGGCTGAGAACCATCTAGATCATTTATCGAGATTGATACTGATATAGTTATATATGGTGATAAGAGCCTATTTCGATTATGAGTCTAAAGTGATTATCTAAGATACTGGGAGTTGAGTAGATTATTAGAGGTTTGAGAGATCATATGGTTATTTCTTTGGCGAGAGCCAAGATGATTACTATAAGGCTAATATCTAGATGATTATTATATGATCGTTGATCTCCTTGGTTATTCTTTGGATTGAGAGTCCTTGTAGTTGAGTAACCTTATGCACATTGTTTATGTTGCTATCGAGGATAGGTAGAGATGCTAAGAGCATTGAGCTAGACCCTTTCCTATCTTTTATGGTTATTTGAGAGATGACCTTGGCTACCGAGGGTATGCCATATTTGTATTTCTTGCACGTACGTTTCATATGTGATGATTATGACAGATCCCAAGTATGTCTACTTTAGGATTATCAGAGAGATAATCAGGGGAATTGCCAAGAGATGTCCTATATTGTTATGATTATTTATATTAATGATATTTGGATGCATGGATTATTTCACCCATTTGACATTATTCACTAGCACATGGTTTGAATTGAATTTCTATATGGATGATACTACTTATACATGTTTTGTGATGTGTTTCTCTATTAAATACCCTTACATCACTTCATGTTACCTTTGATAAATCTTATTATTATTGAGATACATTGACACCTACATTCTAGACAGTCTGACCCGTGTGTTATCTATATAATACTCGGGTTAATCCAAGATATTACAGGTTTAGGGACGAGTTGACCAGTTTGTGGATATTGGGCTAGATGGTGGATAGAATATTTATATGTTTTTTTATATATTTGTATCTACATATGTATGTGTCATTGAGATGTATATTGGATATATTATGTATATTTTTTATGTTAGTGGGTATTTGACTATTTTTATAAACCCACTTGAATTTTTGTATATTTATTATTATTTATTATCGCTGCGTTGATTACTCTGTGTTCTCTATAATTTATTTTATATTGTGTACTGTTTTATCCTAGAGACATGTATTTATTCCTTTATGCTGATACTGTATATGTATATGTGAGTTGTTTCTGATTTTGAGATACGTACTGGTGTTAACCCAAGGGAATATTCACGTGTGTACCGCATACCATATTATCTAACAGTATCATTCAGTAATACTCTTGGATAGTATGTGCATAGAGGTGAGGTGTTACAATCTATATCACTTTGAAAGGTATAGTACGTATATCCCTTCATAGGAGGTCTCAACTCCCATATATAAGGAATAAGTCCTTAGTATTTTTTAAAAACTTTAGTATACATTTTTTGGCCGTCCAATATATTTCTCCAAGATTAGACTAGTATCGCCTTACGCATTCTATGCATATGCCAAATTTGGTCTAGTACATAGCATAGCATACATTCTGGATCCTATGGTTGAAGATAAGGGATCCTCTTTATACGCTCTTTCTCCTTATTGGTATGAGGAGCGTCCTTCTTAGGAAGGATATTCCAGACTGTGTTGGAACTTTTCCACGTTTGGAAGTCTCCATATTGAACCTTTTTAGTATGGTATCTTTGTAAAGGGATTGGGGAAATTCCAACAGGCTCTTAGATCTTTAGACAGTATATAGGATGCTTCTCTCAAATTCTTCATGAAGAAATTCTTGAAAAGACAAGATTTCACTGATTGCAATACCAAAATATCATTGCCAATCAATAATATATCGTTGACATATAGCACTAAGAAAACAATAGTGTTGCTCTGTTCCTTTCTGTATATGCACACTTCCTCTGTGTTCTAATAAAAACCAAATTGTTTGATTACCTTATCAAAATACTTGTTCCAACTCCTTTAAGCTTGTTTAAGTCCATAAATGAACCTTAAAAACTTGCAAGTCTTTCCCTCACTCCCACTAACCACAAAACCCTTGGATTGTGACATATAGACGGGTTCCTCTAAATCACCATTTAGAAATGCTATCTTTACATCCATTTTTCATATTTCGTAGTCATAGAATGCACCAATTGCTAGCATAATCCAAATTGACTTAAGAATGGCTATGGACAAAAAGGTCTCATCATAATCAACACATTGAATTTGACGAAATCCTTTAACAACTAGCCTTGCCTTCTAAGTCTCTACTTCTCTATCTATATTTAGCTTTTTCTTAAAAATCATTTGCGGCCGATGAGTTTTATCCCATCGGCTGCATCTGACAAGTCCATACTTTATTTTCATACATTGAATCTGTCTTGGATTTCATTACTCATAGGCAATGTGCAGAGTCTTTATAATGTAGTGCTTGTTGAATAGATCGAGGAGTGTCATCATCTAAGACACAGTCCTCCTTCTCACCATCCATGGGAAACCCATAGATCTCTCTGGTGCACGAGACTACCTTATAGACTTTCTAATAGGTTGTGTGTTTTCATATATGGGTGAACTCGGTTCTCTCACTGTTTTGGCCTCTGCATTAACTTCTTGGATCTCATCTAAGTCTACAACTTCGATGTTAATTTCCTATAGCGACCTGGAAATTCAAACACTTCGTCATTGAATATCGATACATTTTGAGATATGTTTAATTATTATAATATGATTTTATAACCTTGATTAATATCATTTAGTTAGTAAATAAGGATAAGAAACTTGTTTTTGAAAAGTGATTACAAAAATATATTATTCGAAGAAAATTCGATAATGTGACCAAAAATCGGTTTATCAGTAAATAGTTTTTCGATCGATATAAGTTGTTCGAACTATCGTGCACTTAACTAATGGTCAAATGAACACATTAGCAACTAATTAACAAACTCTCATCTTCATAAATCATTGAATGATCTAGAAGATTCCTTAAGGATAAGGGATATTATTATGAGTGGGGTAAAATGGTAAAATGAATAACGGAGAGGTGACATAAAGTTGTCATAATAAAAAGCAATTAATGTCATTAGAGTTTTGAGAGGATTTTTATCTTTTTCCATCATCATTCCTAAGCATATATAAGGAGGGGTACACCCTTAGGAAATATATCACAAATATGCATAAGCTTTGAGTTAAAATATCTATGGCCTTTATTCTTCTTCATCTCTAAATTCCTAAAGCAAATTATTTGCAAGCCATCTCCAAATCACCTCAGCCTTTGATGAATGGCTTGCCACCACATAAAAGCACCTTCTTCCTAATTAGATAGAGAAAAAGTAAAGCATATCTCACCCTATCCCAATAGGTCGTGAACATTAAGAATGGGAGGAAGGTAAAAACAAGGTGGAAAAGCAAAGGAGCAAGGAAGGAAAATGTGACGACCTGGAAATTTTGAGTATTTGAAATTGAATAATTTATTTATTTTAAATACTTGGAAGTTAGTTTAACTTGAATTTCAAATATCAGGATTTATTTGGCGATTAAAATTATTAAATTTAATTATTAAAGGTTGGGTAAAATATTGTATCTTAAGTTCTGAGCTTGTTATAAATAATTTGAAGTCTTGTAAAATCTATATTAATAATACTGAAGATAATAAAAGCTTCAGAATTTAATTTGAAACTGTTTTGTTCAGTTTGAAAATATATTGTTTAAATCGATATTTAAAAATAGCCTTCTGAGGCACAGTCTCGGAATTCGACGAAACCAGTTCCATTGTATCCGTAATAGTGTATTATTATCAGATTTCAATTTCCGTAGCATTCGAAGTTGATCGTACGGTAGATAAACATGCTGAAATTTAAATCGAAAATTTAATATAACAGCTAGGTTCAAAAAGCTATCTTCCCCATACGATCAAATTTGGACTCGGAACCTTTTCCATTGCATTCGAAATGTGGGTTTAACATTATAAACGCCTAGCGGCACACCTCGATAGGAGATCGAGATTTTGAGTTGCGTAATTTGAAACGATTTAAATTTGAATTTAAATTTGAAATTAAATATAATATATATATATATATATTACCTTCAATATACTGTTGATCTCATTCAACACTTGTCAACACTTTGAGACCACGTGTTCTCTATGGTATTACACGTGTTCGTTTTAATAAAAAAGAAAAGAATATGAACGTAGAAACAAAAGAAATTTGTCGGCTCGTTTTAAATCTAATAATGGCCGCTACTTTTTAAAATCCTAAACAAAATTCGCAATTCAAAAAAATCAATGGCCGACAAAATCATCTTCATTCCCTCGTTCCAGTTCAAAAGAAAAAACAAAATCGCCTATATTATCTCCCATCCCAAATTTTCAATTCAATCTTCAGATCGAATGTCCCCAAATCAAGTCGAATCTGGATTGATCGTGTAGGACGTCGAGGCTACGGAGGGGTGATTTCGAAGCTCGCGAGCGTGTGGGGTTCGTTACAGTGATGCTTGGAGAAGGCATGGCATCGAACAGCAACAATGGCGATGGGATGGTGGAGGCACAGTGGCGTTTGATTCGATTTGGGCTAGGGTTTCGTCGATGGGCAAGTTCGATCGTTCGAGGCATGGTGAGTCTCGAGTTTGAAGTAGTAAGTATGGTTTCTGTTTTTATTTTGAACGAAATAGATACGTATGTGTAAACTGAAAAAATATATATGCGGCTTTCAATTTTATATGCATGCATATAAGTTAGAAAAGAAAATAATAAATATATATACATACATTTTAACTAATGGAATTATTTTGGTAACTAGAAAATATTTTATTTAAAAGGAATTAGTTTAAAACTAATCATTAGTTAAGTCAAATCATAAAAAGGTAATTGAATTATTCGATTTATTCGAATATTAATGAAATCTTATATAATTGTTATACAAGGTCTTAAAAAATCATAGAGGATCAAGCCGGATTTGAAATGGGCTGCATGCGTAATCAAAGGTGAGATCTTCTCACTCACATTTGGATACAGTTAATTTAAATGGTTGAAATTTAAAAATATTGTTGATTGCTTGAATGGATGTGATAGTATATATGATAGTGTGTGTATATATATATATATATATATTTGGAGTGAGTGATTTCCCGCATTATATAGCGGATGAGACCCTATGCGCCGCATAATAGCGGATGATATTATATAATCCCATATACTACGATATTCCACCTCGAAGTGGAATTGGCATTTAATTGTTGTGCTAACATCTGTGGATGCAGGAAAACAGGTTGGAGGGATCCAACTGGATTCCTCACATTGTTGAATTTATTTGTATATGTTGTGATGTGATAATCTGTGAATGATTATATTGGTGTGAATGATTATATTGATAAATAGAATTTATTTGAAGGCTATAGTTTAGCCGAATATATTTTGGTATCGTAGGATACCAGAAATAAATAAAATTGTATTTTTGGAAATTAAAGTAGAAAATTTGGAGTAAATTAATTTTAGAAAATTGGATAAATTTAAAGGAAGGAATTTAAAAGCATAAAAGTTGATTTTTGTAATCTTATCAAATTAATTCCAAAATATGGGAAAAAGATTTTAATAAATGGATTTTGAGCAATATCATTTAAAAGTTGAAGAATTTATTTAAAATTGGATTTTAAATAATTTGGGAGAAATAAAGGGATTTATTTTTAAAAGATAATAAATTTTTAGAAATCAATATGAAAATTTATTTGGTGTTTGAATGAAAATTGATTTGGTATTTGAAAATAAATCTTTGGGAAATCAATATGAAAATTTATTTGGTGTTTGAATGAAAATTGATTTGGTATTTGAAAATAAATTTTTGGAAATCAATTTGGAAATCAATTTGGAATTTGATTTGGCGTTTGAAATAAATTTGGAATTTGATTTGGTGTTTGAAAATAAATAATTGGAAATTTATTCCGCAAAAGAAAAGTGATTTGAAATTGGTTTTCAAAGTGTTGAAGTGTTAAAATATATCTTACGAAGATATTTTGAAAATAAATATTGGGGAATAATTATTTAAATTTGATGATTGTTGTGAATGTTGTTTGATAGTTAAATAACTGACCATCAATATTGGCCTTTGAAACGACACTTGAATTTGTTTTCAAAACAAGCGCTCATTATTCGGTTAAGATGGGAGAGGACTTTATGTCATAAAACCCATTCCGCATAATGATACGACAGAATGGGATTGTATTTGAAGATGGTGTTGAAGACTAGGTATTTTCGAAAACGAAAGGATTACTTGTCGAATGTCTCTGCACCGATTTGCTCCGGTATAGAGATTTTTATCACCCTTTGTGATGGGGAGTCCGGACGTGATTAGTGAATATCCGGATTCAAGGGCTTTTTTGAAGTGCCTTCGATTCCGTTCGAACCCGGAACGGACTTGTATGGATGTATGTCTGACGTTACACTTTGAGATGTAAAGCTGGTTTCTATCAAATACATTTCTGTTTGGTGGCGGAGAATTTATTCTCTTAGCTTAACACCCTTCTCTAAGACGTATGAGCTCAGAGGTTATGTAGTTGATGGTTACTAGTGATACATTCCGAATTTGGTAACGTGGCATGTTAAGTGTTGTTGATCATTTGTTGATCGAAGCATGGCTTTTGTGAAAAGCGTAGCTTTGTGGATGAGACTTCGTCGGATCTCACAACCCGAAATGGTCGAAATAGGAAGGATGCGACAAGGTTGTTTGGGGGTAGCGCCCTCAGGGTATGTCCATTTCCTTCTGGAAAAAGGTGGTATCATGGTATGGAGCCCAGATACTTAACTTATGTCGTTGCTGCAAATTTATTACTTTGTGGTTGTTGGTGTTGAGGATCCTCGGATAAAGGTCGGTAACGACCGGGATGGCATACTCGTGTGTGGAGTTATCTAGTTACAGCTTCATTGCACCAGAAGCGTGAGATAACTCGGCCTTGTGTTGGTAGAGATCCGGTTAGGTTCTCGGGGCATCCCTTCAGAGGCGTACCCATGTGGTGTAGGAAGTTCCTTAGCCTGACCATTTGTTGGAAATCCAAAGAAACAATACGCGCCCTGTACGGTTTTAGTTGTATAACCTGCCATTTACTTATGGTAGTTTCATTTTCCAAAAGCATAGCGGATTTCTTTTTATTCCTTTGTGCAAATAACTGTTTTAGGATCTCACACTAGTCCCATGACTGACTCGGAGTTTATTGTTCCCTTTCTAAACTCTGGGTGCCCATAATTTTCCACACGGGCAGTCTAGAGTCAGGTTATCAGTAGAATTCTGAATGGATTGCTGTGGAGCTCAAGAGGCGAGCTGGATGGAGAGACGTATCACTTATATTATGTATTATCCGCTGTGTATTCTGTTATGAGGGCAGGTTATTATAACTGCCAGTGTTGTGTGTTGTTGTTGTAAACTCTGATGGTGTATTGTATGAACTGATATAGTTCTTTCATTTAAAGATTATTCATTTATCTATTATATATTGTTCCACTGCGAATGTGAGATTCTGTTATTGTTTCTGTTTCTTCTTCTTTCTTCTTCTACCTCTTTCTTCTTTAACCCTAATGATTCGGTTTTTCGGCATTCGATGGTTCGGCATTTGATACAGTGAGCGTATTGATGTCGACTTTTGGAAGTCAAAAAATTGGGTCGTTACAAAGTGGTATCAGAGCAATTGGTTAAGCGACAACCTTGGCTCTGGTGGGGATTACTCATTAGAGATAGAGTCAGTAGTACTCTAGAATGAGTGTGAGTGTAATAATAGATATGAGCGCATATTTATTGTTGAATATAAAAAATTGTTTTGTATTGTGTTGACTTATCGGTTGATTGTTTATAGATTCTGGTCGGTTCAGTTTGACCAACAGTATTGATAGGGGTTTCTAAACTCTTAAACAAGATAAACTGACAAAGTATTGTTTTAAAATAAGGTAAATGAAATAATTTTGCCCAAATTATTTTTGTATATAAAAGAAATAATTTTCCATAAATTATTGTAGATATGGTTGCTTGGTTATTAGGAAGTGATAATATTGAATTATTATCATTGTTGTATGGAAATTGAATAATAAATTAAGGTAATAACCAAAGGATTTTGGATATAATTGATTTCAAAGATGATTTTGAAATGTTAAGTGATTGTTTAAAAGACTCTGGAATCTTATTTAAAATGTTACGAAATATAAATAAGTTTGATAACTTATAAAAATTTGAAATTTGTTGGAATAAGATTCCACTTGAAAAGGGATAAACAAAAGTAAGTGTAAAACCCAAATAAGTGGGAAGGTAAGCTAATTAATTGAGGTGAGTCAAAAGAAATTAGCAAATGCGATTAAATTTGGGAAACTTATAGAAGTTGAAAATAAATTTGGGAATGAACAAATGAATAGAACTGGAATTGAAACTGAATATTGAAATCCAACTTAAATTGTGTAAAATAAAATGAAGTTGTACAATTAGTTCGGGTTAGACTAAAAGAACAAAAGTTTTGGGTATTTGAATTCATTGGAATTTGTAATGAATTAGTAAATGAAACTAATTTAAAATAATGATATGGATTAGATATGAAAGATAGTTGATAAAAAAATTCAGTATCCAGAATTTTAAGATAAAATGAATTCAAATAGAATTGAAATTGTAAATTGAATTCAAATGGAATTGAAAATGTAAAGTTGAATGGAAATGAATATATAACTTTGGTAGTGGAGTGAAAATAAATATAAGAAGTGTATAAATAATTATATTGAACTTAAGAAATGGATGATGGAATTCTTAAGTAAAATTTAGACTTGAGGAAATATTCTAAGTTAATAAGTGAATGAAAATTAAACTGGAAAACTGGAAGTAGAAAAATGGTGATTGTAAATAAGTGGATAGAAATGAAAATAAATGTGAATAAAAGAAAAGGAAATTGATATAGCTAATAATCAATTAAGAGAAATACGTAGGATGTACGTATATTATTTTATTCGCATAGCGATTTGATCCAGAATTCGAGCACAAAATTTCGAGATAGTTATATCGATCCGAGTTAGGATTTTTCACTCGATTTTCAACGGCGAACCCTGGATATGGATTTTTGGTTGATTCTGGAAATTCTCTATCATAGTTTACGACTATGCAAGGAGAATGAAAGTTTCTGATCAAGAAACCAGATCTGAGTCCGCACTTGGAAGTCGGGTGAACGATACTAGTTCGGAAGTGAAATTGTGTGATCGAGTGAGCGATCGAAATTGATATTGCATACGAATGATATGTGTACATTGTATGGATTTAAATGAAATAATATGAAACTTTTGTAAAGAAATGTGCAAAATGATTTTGAATGTTGTAATTGGACATTATTGTTAAGTAAGACATACAGGTGTTATAAAGCAAAAGGAATTAGATTTTTGATTTCGAAGATAAAATTTAATTGCTCGACAAAAGGTATGTATTTAAATTTCAATATGAAATTTGGTGATTTTTTGATCTAGCCACTTGGCCTTTTGTTTTCTTTTGAAATCTGGGGGCCCGTGGTGGCATTTTGTAGTCGTACCGAGCTAACCGTGCAAAGGAGACGCTGGTGAATTTTTTTGAAAATTTAGAGAGTTAGAAAAATTTTGAGAAAATTTTGAAAAATTGAAATTTGAATTGTTGAGAAACTAAAGTTGTTTGGAAGTTATGAAAGATTTTGAAAAGTTAATAAAAGAGATAGTGTCTTTAATGAAAAAGATTGTTTTGAAAAATTGATAAAACTGTTTGGTTTTAGGAAAAATAATGAACGGGTTGGAGCATTCTTCTTAACTTGTAATTTCAGGACGAAATTCTTTTAAGGGGGGAAGAATGTGACGACCCGGAAATTTTAAGTATTTGAAATTGAATAATTAATTGATTTTAGACACTTGGAAGTTAGTTTAACTTGAATTTCAAATATCAGGATTTATTTGGCGATTAAAATTATTAAATTTAATTATTAAAGGTTGGGTAAAATATTGTATCTTCAGTTTTGAGCTTGTTAAAAATAATTTGAAGTTCTGTAAAATCTATATTAATAATACTGAAGATAATAAAAGTTTCAGAATTTAATTTGAAACTGTTTTGTTCAGTTTGAAAATATATTGTTTAAATCGATATTTAAAAATAGCCTTCCGAGGCACAGTCTCGGAATTCGACGAAACCAGTTCCATTGTATCTGTAATAGTGTATTACATCGGATTTCAATTTCCATAGCATTCGGAGTTGTCGTGTGATCGTACGGTAGATAAACGCGCTGAAATTTAAATCGAAAATTTAATATAATAGCTGGGTTCAAAAAGCTATCTTCCCCATACAATCAAATTTGGACTCGGAACCTTTTCTATTGCATTCAAAATGTGGGTTTAACATTATAAATGCCTAGCGGCACACCTCGATAGGAGATCGAGATTTTGAGTTGCGTAATTTGAAACGATTTAAATTTTAATTTAAATTTGAAATTAAATATAATATATATATTTTACCTTCAATATACTATTAATCTCATTCAACACTTGTCAACATTTTGAGACCACGTGTTCTCTATGGTATTACATGTAACGACCCGTATTTTTACGGATCGAAACATCGTAAAACTGTTGTTAGAGCGTCTTGAGTTAGGTCGTTCGGAGCTTAGGTCGTATAGTAGTTAGGTCGGTGGAGCGACTTAAGGGAGTTGGTGACCTAAGGAAGTTGGCGACTTGAGGATTATGGGATAAGTCGTGTAGAAGTTAGGTCGTGTGGTGGCTTAGGTCGAGTGAACGACTTAAGGGGTTTAGCGACCTATAGGATTTGACCGACCTAAGGAGTAGACGACTTAGGAGTTAACGGTATAAGTTAGTAAGCGACTTAAGGAGGGTAGCGAATTAAGAACTAGCGGCAACGACCTAGTAGTTAGCGAGTTAACGACCTAAGGAACTAAGCGGGTTAACAACCTAGGGAGTTTGGGTCGTTCGAGCGACTTAAGGAGTTGTTGTAGTTAGGTCGTGAGCGACCTATGGGGTGTTGTGCTTAGTTAGGTCGTGAGCGACCTAAGTTTAGCAGTTATGAGTAGTTAGGTCGTCCAGACGACTTAGGAGTTAGGTCGGAAGACCCTGCGTGTAGTTAGGTCGATTAGACGACCTAAGGTGTTAAGTCGTTAGGTCAGAACTTCTGTTAAGTCTTAGGTCGGAGGCAGTTAAGTCGTACGGTTTTCTTAGGTCGTGGAAAAGTTAAGTTAAGTCATTGAGTCGCTATGGTATGTTTAGTTTGGTCGTAGACGACCTATGATAGTATGCTGGGTATAGTTAGGTCGTGAGGTGTTAGGTCGTAACCCAGCTAAGTCGCGCCAGTGTTAGGTCGCGCAGTAGTGTTGAGTCTTAGGTCGTGACATTTTTAGGTCGTGGAAGCGCATATGCCTTAGGTCGTAGGTCGTGTGGATGGGTAGGTCGGCAAGAGTTAGGTCGTGGACGACTTAAGGGGGCGGACGACCTAAGGATTTCCAGCCTATAAATACACGTCCATTTCCTCACTTTTTGGGATCCGGATTTTGAAGCGACGAAGTGCTGCCATTTTGAGAGCTCGAGTTCTATACTTCTTCACTTATTTTCTCCACTTTGATTTGGTACTTCCTTCCATCCAAGATTGAAGATCCAAGAGCTAAAGTTGAAGATCTACATCCATCGAAGAGAGATTTCATCGTTTGAAGCGGAATTTTGATAGATCGAGATAGATCCTTCACTGTCCAGATCTGAAGTGTGTTGCTTTTGAGGTGTTTAGGTGATTTGGTGAGTGGTGGTTATCTCTCACACGGATCCAAAGGAGTATATCAGATTGATGGCTTGATTTGGTGTTAAAATAGTGATTTCCATGCATTTTCTTAAACTTAAGTATAGATCCATTGTTCATGATAATTTGACAACTATTTTACTACATGTTAACCTATGCAAGTTCATTCATCAAGTTGTAGAGATATTGCTCATGATTCATGCTTGTTAGAGTTAGACTCTTTATTTACAAGATTGCCATTATTGTTATAATTGTTTATTTGATCATGTTTGAATGCTTGATTACTTGGATTAATGTTTGACTTGATTGATTGTTGAAAATTAGTTGATTGATGATTTGATTTGGACAAGTTAGTCGAAGATGATTCAAAAGCTAAGGGAAAGGCTCTTGAATTGGAAAAGCTGCTCGTGGCATATGTGGCGGATGATGAAGCTCATATGGATAGATTTGATGATGTTGATGTTGAGATGAGGCTTTGCTATGATGAGATGAAGCGAGGCATGGTATGAGATAGTCTTGGTTTAATCCAGATGGGATCATTCCAAGCATGTTGATAACTCGGTGAAATGGTTCGAGTTGAGGATAATGGTTGGCTCGAGAGGCGCTTGGCCTAGTATGGAAATAGTCGTCGAGGAG
This sequence comes from Allium fistulosum, assembly GCA_030737815.1. NCBI lineage: Eukaryota > Viridiplantae > Streptophyta > Magnoliopsida > Asparagales > Amaryllidaceae > Allium > Allium fistulosum. The sequence continues at coordinate 1,289,554,789 of CM060904.1, forward strand.
GATGACTAGAAGGCTGAGATTTCATCGTTGTTGAAGGTTCTAGCAGGCTCAAAGCAAGAGTACGCTGGGCAGATTCGATAGTCCCTAAAGACTATGATTGTAGTCGAGTACTCTGGGCAGATTCGATAGTCCTAGGCACGGGCTGCGACGGCGTGCGGAGTTCTGTCTAGAACCGGGGTTGCCATTAACCCTTGACGGACGGCTGAAAGAATGTGCCGGTCATTCAATTAACGGTGGTATCGAAGCAAAGATAACAGTGATAGCCAGAGTCATGGATGTTTGGTTGTATCGTCACTCGGTCTCAAGAGCGATGTTTTCTGGGTGCTTATCTGATCTTGGTTTAGGCCTTGGGGGTTTGTACTTGGAAAACACCAACCTTGACTTGAGTGATAATTGCTTTACTTTAATTGTCTGATTGCTATGTTTACTTCTGCTTAGTGTGTCTGGGGGCTATCACTGTAGAAAGAGGTGGAGTGGGAGGGTTGGATTCCTATTCCTTTTTCCTTTATGCTCTTTTGGTATGTTGATTAGTTAATTTACCGCTCACTAAGACTGTTGTCTGACTCAAGGTTTTATGTTTCACTCTTATTACCTTGGGCTGTTCATCCATTTTGGGATGGGCAGACTAGGTAGCAGGTGACAGGTGCTGTTCTTAGTGACCGACGATGCTGATGACGAAGACGAGCTGGAGGCTTGCGTATTAGTTTCTTACTATATGTACTTGATGTTCCGCTGCTTGTATATTCTCTGAGCGATATGTAGTGAGGCTTGATGTATTGACAATTCAGATGTTATACCAAACTATTATGAGGTTTAATAGAGATTCTGTTCTGTAAAGCTTCACTATATATACTTTCTATTGTATTTTTATCCATGCACTGTGAGTTATACGATAGATTCTGCTGTTTTAACTTAACCTTGGCAATCGTCCATGGCTGCCTGGCACACTTTACAGCGCACTATTTCTATGTTCAGTGCAGGGGTCAAGGGCGGTCGTCACATTTGGTATCAGAGCTTTGGTTAATCGATTTTACCCAACGCTCGCTGACGTAACTACTTATGAGAGACATAATTGTATTTTGATGGATGATTACTATGTATAATATAGTAGCTTAGAAGTATGTGAGTCCTTTATGCAGTTGTTCTCAAGGTGTATTAATCATTCCTTTTTATAGATATTAAGAATGAGTCGAAGAGGGAGACCGGCTGCTAGGGAAGGTCGTGCTACTGAGGGGGCTGCTGATTACACTACTATGTTCGAGGCTATGATGACTTCGATTATGAGAAGGATGCCAGCTCCGGGGCCATCAGTAGATGTTGGAGTTCAAGTTCAAACTCCAAAACTGGTGGATTTTGCTAAGCTGTGTAAAGACTATACTGCTCTTGGAGGAAAGGTTTTCTTGGGAACAGAGTCAACCATTGAAGTCTAGAGGTGGATAGATGCTTGTAGAAGGATCTTTGGTGACTTGGGAATCGAGGATGCAACCAAAAGGAAGCTAGCATCAAGACAGCTTCAAGGAAGAGCTTCTGAATGGTGGAACTCTATCACCATTGATACTCCGGAGGAAGAAATTACTTGGGAGCAATTCCAAGCCAGATTTGAAGCTAAGTTCATTTCTACAGCTCAGAAGTCTATTCTGTTCAAGAAGTTTGTGGAGCTCAAGCAGGGTGGGAGACCAGTTCTTGAGTATGTTTCTGAGTTTGAAGCTTTATCCAAGTATGCCCAGTCGTATATTGAATCTCCTTATCAGAAGAACGAGAAGTTTGTGACAGGCTTGGACAGTTATCTTGGGAGGCAGTTGGTGGATCATTTAGACGATTCATTTGAGAAGCTTGTGGAGAAGGCTCTCAAGCACGAGAATCTGTTTCCAAAGAAGGATCTGTTGTTGCTGCGACCAAGGAGGAGTCTAAACCACAGCAGGGTGGAAACAAGAAGAGAAAGCAGCAGCAACAAAAGGGTAAGGATGGCCAGAAGAAGCTGAAGGGCGAAGTGACCTGCTATAATTGTCAGCAGAAGGGCCATTTCTCTAGAGATTGCAAGAATCCAAAGGTGCCGATGAAGTGCCACAACTGTGACAAGCCGGGGTATATTAAGAAGAATTGTCCAGAACCGCGAAAGGACAAGCAGATTGTGCAAGCTTATGCTTTGGGGGCTATTCCATCATCTTCGAAAGCTCCTACCGCTGAAGAGAAAGGAAAGAGTGTGGTGGTTCAAGGTACTCTTTCCATATGTGGTGTTCCAGTTAGAGTGTTATTCGATACTGGGGCGTCGCATTCTTTTGTCTGTAATGAACTTGTAGGCCGGTTGGGTTTAGAACCGGATATCGTTGATAGGCCATTGGTTGTGACTAATCCAGTTGGGCGTTCGTCTTGTCTGTGTATGCTATGCCATGGTCTGATTGTATCGAGTCATGATTGCTCTTTTTTTTGTGATTGTTTTGTTTTGAACTTTGCGGGGTTCAGAATTATTTTGGTTATGGACTGGCTTAGGAAGTATGTGGCAAAGGTTGATTGTGAAAGGTTGGAGGTGACAGTCAAGAATGTGGAGGGGCAAAAGGTTGTGATACGATGTAAGCATGAGGAAGGCGTCTTCATGAGCTTCAGGTATTCGCTGATTGTTCCACGGGATGGACTGTCATCGGTGCCAATCGCTAATGGATTTGAAGATGTCTTTGATGAGGTCAAAGGGTTACCGCCGCATAGAGAGATTGAGTTTCGTATCGATTTAGTTGAAGGAGCCAGACCTGTTGTGATGCCTCTTAGGCGGATAGCGCCTAGGGAACAACAAGAGTTAAGGGTGCAAGTTGATGATCTTTTACAGAAAGGATTCATTCGGCGTAGTGTGTCCGAATGGGGTGCACCAGTTGTGTTTGTAACCAAAGCGGATGGATCGTTGAGGTTGTGTGTGGATTATCGTGAGCTAAATAAAGTGACTAAGAAGAACAAGTATCCATTGCCGAGAATAAATGACTTGTTTGATCAGCTTCACGAAGCTAAGGTGTTTTCTCAAATGGATTTAGCTACGGGATTTCACCAGTTAAGAGTGGCTAAGGATAGTGTGCCGAAGACTGCTTTCAGGACACCATCCGGTTTCTTTGAATGGCTGGTAATGCCGTTTGGATTGACCAATGCACCAGCATATTTTGTGGATCTTATGAATAGAGTGTTCAGAGATCAGTTGAACAAGTTCGTACTAGTGTTCGTGGATGATATTTTGATTTATTCCAGAACTGAAGAAGGGCACAAGACGCACTTGCATATTGTTTTGGAAATCTTACTGAAACATCAGCTAAAGGCTAAGTTTTCGAAGTGTCACTTCTGGAAGAGTGAAGTGAGGTTCTTAGGCCATATTATCTCTGGAAGCGGAATAGCGGTTGATCCCGCTAAGGTGGCAGCAATCCAGGATTAGGTTAGACCTAAGAATGCATCTGATGTGAGAAGTTTTCTTGGATTAGCAGGATACTATCGTCGATTTATCAAAGACTTTTCCAAGGTGGCTGCACCAATGACAGGATTGACGAAAAAGAACCAAGTATTCAGATGGGATGCTAAGTGTGAGCAAGCTTTCGGAATCCTGAAAGAGCGACTGACAAGTGCTCCTGTTTTGACTATTCCAAGTGGAAATGAAGAGATGGTGGTTTACACCAATGCATGTGGTACTGGACATGGAGCAGTGCTGATGCAGAAGGGTAAAGTTGTTGCGTATGCAAGTCGACAACTGAAGCCGCATGAAAGGAATTATCCGACTCATGATTTGGAGTTAGCGGCGATTGTTTTTGCTCTGAAGATGTGGAGACATTATCTATTGGGAGTTCAATTTGAGTTGTTTACAGATCATAAGTCGTTGAAGTATCTTTTCTCCCAAAAGGAATTGAATCTTATGCAGCAACGATGGCTAGAGTTTTTAGCATCATATTATTTTGGTATAGCCTATACTCCGGGAAAGGGTAACGCAGTGGCAGATGCGTTAAGTCGAAGACATGCAGGATTGGGAGCCATGTTTTCAGAATGGAAGAATCTCGAGTATTTAGCTGGATTTGACTTCAGGCCCAGATGTGAATTGGAACCTGAGATGTTGGCAAACTTATCGGTAAGACCGACTCTTGTGGAAAGGATTGGCGAGAGCCAAAAGCGAGACGATAAGCTTGTCAAGATTATCCGTGATTTGGAATCTGGATTGGACCCAGAAAAGGATAAAGGATTCGAGGTCGATCGAAAGGGTTGGCTTAGGAAGCAAGGACGACTAGTTGTTCCCGATATAGATGAATTGAGAAATGAAGTTCTGAAGGAAAGTCATCACTCGAAGTTGACAATTAATCCAGGTGGAAATAAGATGTATCAGGATATGAAGAGAACCTATTACTGGGAAGGTATGAAGAAGGATGTTGGAAATTTTATTTCCAAGTGCATGAACTGCCAGTTGGTAAACGCTGAGCAGAAGAAGCCAAGTGGACTGCTTCAGCCATTAGAAGTTCCTACATGGAAGTGGGAGCAAATATCGATGGATTTTATCGACGGACTACCTAGAACCAGAGCGGGAAATGAAGGGATATGGGTCATCGTAGATCGTTTGACTAAGAGTGCAAGATTCATTCCTGTTCGATCAACCAGGACTGCATCAAAGTTGGCTGAGTTGTATGTTAAGTGGATAGTTCGTTTCCATGGTATTCCGAAGAGTATAGTGAGCGATCGAGACCCATTGTTCACTAGTGGATTTTGGAAGAGCTTCCTGGAAGTTTTGGGAACCGAGTTGTGTTTGAGTATAGCTTATCACCCCCAAACAAATGGTCAGACCGAGAGAGTCAATCGAGTTTTGGAAGATCTCCTTAGAGCTTGTGTTTTTGATTTCGGAGGATCATGGGAAGATCATCTTCATTTGGTGGAATTTTCGTATAATAACAGTTACCAGTCAAGCATTGGTATGGCACTGTATGAGGCATTGTATGGAAGACCATGTAACTCTCTGACATGTTGGTTAGAAACAGGAGAAAAGCTGATACTTGGGCCAGAAATGATTCGACAGACTACGGATTGCATAGAGATCATTCGGCAACGAATGAAGGCAGCCCAAGACCGTCAGAAAAGTTATGCCGATAAGCGTCGTAAGGATTTAGAATTCGATGTAGGTGATATGGTTTTTGTGAAGATTTCTCCACTGAAGAATGTTATTCGATTCGGGAAGAAAGGGAAATTGACTCCGAGATTTGTTGGACCATTTCCGATTATCGAGCGAATTGGAAAGCTCGCCTACAAATTGGAGTTACCAGAAAAGATGGCGGGTGTGCACAATGTTTTTCATGTATCGTATCTACGGAAGTATGTGCACAACTCGAATACAGTAGTTTCTGCCGATAGCTGTGAAGATTTTGAGGTAGATCCAGTTGTTGAGAGACCTCGTAAGCCGCTTTGTATTGTGGAAACTGACACGAAACAGCTTAGGAGGAAGGTAGTTAGGTTGCTCAAGGTACAATGGAGTGATGATGTTAACGACTGTACATGGGAGGTGGAAGAGAGGATGAAGGCAGCTCATCCTGAACTCTTCGAGGTATGGCCATAAGGTGTCGTGTCATCTCACTACGTTGTAACTTGTTCTAGTTTTAGAATTCTGCATGCTAGGCTAGAATTGGATGCACGGTTTGTTGATTTTTATGGATGGTAGGCATGCAGAATAGTTTTGATTGCACTTGTTTGTTTGGAATTTCGGGGGCGAAATTCCTAAAGGGGAGAGAATGTAACGACCCGTATTTTTACGGATCGAAACATCATAAAACTGTTGTTACAGCATCTTGAGTTAGGTCGTTTGGAGCTTAGGTCGTATAGTAGTTAGGTCGGTGGAGCGACTTAAGGGAGTTGGCGACCTAAGGAAGTTGGCGACTTGAGGATTATGGGATAAGTCGTGTAGAAGTTAGGTCGTGTGGTGGCTTAGGTCGAGTGAACGACTTAAGGGGTTTAGCGACCTATAGGATTTGACCGACCTAAGAAGTAGACGACTTAGGAGTTAACGGTTTAAGTTAGTAAGCGACTTAAGGAGGGTAGCGACTTAAGAACTAGCGGCAACGACCTAGTAGTTAGCGAGTTAATGACCTAAGGAACTAAGCGGGTTAACAACCTAGGGAGTTTGGATCGTTCGAGCGACTTAAGGAGTTGTTGTAGTTAGGTCGTGAGCGACCTATGGGGTGTTGTGCTTAGTTAGGTCATGAGCGACCTAAGTTTAGCAGTTATGAGTAGTTAGGTCGTCCAGACGACTTAGGTGTTAGGTCGGAAGACCCTGCGTGTAGTTAGGTCGATTAGACGACCTAAGGTGTTAAGTCGTTAGGTCAGAACTTCTGTTAAGTCTTAGGTCGGAGGCAGTTAAGTCGTACGGTTTTCTTAGGTCGTGGAAAAGTTAAGATAAGTCGTTGAGTCGCTATGGTATGTTTAGTTTGGTCGTAGACGACCTATGATAGTATGCTGGGTATAGTTAGGTCGTGAGGTGTTAGGTCGTAACCCAGCTAAGTCGCGCAAGTGTTAGGTCGCGCAGTAGTGTTGAGTCTTAGGTCGTGACATTTTTAGGTCGTGGAAGCGCATATGCCTTAGGTCGTAGGTCGTGTGGATGGGTAGGTCGGCAAGAGTTAGGTCGTGGACGACTTAAGGGGGCGGACGACCTAAGGATTTCCAGCCTATAAATACACGTCCATTTCCTCACTTTTTGGGATCCGGATTTTGAAGCGACGAAGTGCTGCCATTTTGAGAGCTCGAGTTCTATACTTCTTCACTTATTTTCTCCACTTTGATTTGGTACTTCCTTCCATCCAAGATTGAAGATCCAAGAGCTAAAGTTGAAGATCTACATCCATCGAAGAGAGATTTCATCGTTTGAAGCGGAATTTTGATAGATCGAGATAGATCCTTCGCTGTCCAGATCTGAAGTGTGTTGCTTTTGAGGTGTTTAGGTGATTTGGTGAGTGGTGGTTATCTCTCACACGGATCCAAAGGAGTATATCGGATTGATGGCTTGATTTGGTGTTAAAATAGTGATTTCCATGCATTTTCTTAAACTTAAGTATAGATCCATTGTTCATGATGATTTGACAACTATTTTACTACATGTTAACCTATGCAAGTTCATTCATCAAGTTGTAGAGATATTGCTCATGATTCATGCTTGTTAGAGTTAGACTCTTTATTTACAAGATTGCCATTATTGTTATAATTGTTTATTTGATCATGTTTGAATGCTTGATTACTTGGATTAATGTTTGACTTGATTGATTGTTGAAAATTAGTTGATTGATGATTTGATTTGGACAAGTTAGTCGAAGATGATTCAAAAGCTAAGGGAAAGGCTCTTGAATTGGAAAAGCTGCTCGTGGCATATGTGGCGGATGATGAAGCTCATATGGATAGATTTGATGATGTTGATGTTGAGATGAGGCTTTGCTATGATGAGATGAAGCGAGGCATGGTATGAGATAGCCTTGGTTTAATCCAGACGGATCATTCCAAGCATGTTGATAACTCGGTGAAATGGTTCGAGTTGAGGATAATGGTTGGCTCGAGAGGCGCTTGGGCTAGTATGGAAATAGTCGTCGAGGAGGATGACTAGAAGGCTGAGATTTCATCGTTGTTGAAGGTTCTAGCAGGCTCAAAGCAAGAGTACGCTGGGCAGATTCGATAGTCCCTGAAGGCTATGATTGTAGTCGAGTACTCTGGGCAGATTCGATAGTCCTAGGCACGGGCTGCGACGACGTGCGGCGTTCTGTCTAGAACCAGGGTTGCCATTAACCCTTGACGGACGGCTGAAAGAATGTGTCGGTCATTCAATTAACGGTGGTATCGAAGCAAAGATAAGAGTGATAGCCAGAGTCATGGATGTTTGGTTGTATCGTCACTCGGTCTCAATAGCGATGTTTTCTGGGTGCTTATCTGATCTTGGTTTAGGCCTTGGGGGTTTGTACTTGGAAAACACCAACCTTGACTCGAGTGATAATTGCTTTACTTTAATTGTCTGATTGCTATGTTTACTTCTGCTTAGTGTGTCTGGGGGCTATCACTGTAGAAAGAGGTGGAGTGGGAGGGTTGGATTCCTATTCCTTTTTCCTTTATGCTCTTTTGGTATGTTGATTAGTTAATTTACCGCTCACTAAGACTGTTGTCTGACTCAAGGTTTTATGTTTCACTCTTATTACCTTGGGATGTTCATCCATTTTGGGATGGGCAGAATAGGTAGCAGGTGACAGGTGTTGTTCTTAGTGACCGACGATGCTGATGATGAAGACGAGCTGGAGGCTTGCGTATTAGTTTCTTACTATATGTGCTGGATGTTCCGCTGCTTGTATATTCTCTGAGCGATATGTAGTGAGGCTTGATGTATTGACCATTCAGATGTTGTACCAAACTATTATGAGGTTTAATAGAGATTCTGTTCTGTAAAGCTTCACTATATATACTTTCTATTGTATTTTTATCCATGCGCTGTGAGTTATACGATAGATTCTGCTGTTTTAACTTAACCTTGGCAATCGTCCATGGCTGCCTGGCACACTTTACAGCGCACTATTTCTATGTTCAGTGCAGGGGTCATGGGCGGTCTTCACATTACACGCGTTCGTTTTAATAAAAAAAAGAAAAGAATACGAACGTAGAAACAAAAAAAATTCTCGGCTCACTTTAAATCTAATAATGGCCGCTACTTTTTGAAATCCTAAACCAAATTCGCAGTTCAAAAAAATCAATGGCCGGCAAAATCATCTTCATTCCCTCGTTCCAATTCAAAAGAAAAAACAAAATCGCCTATATTATCTCCCGTCCCAAATTTTCAATTCAATCTTCAGATTGAATTTCCCCAAATCGAGTCGAATCTGGATTGATCACGTGGGACGTCGAGGCTAGGGAGGGGTGATTTCGAAGCTTGCGAGCATGTGGGGTTCATTATAGTGACGCTCGGAGAAGGCATGGCATCGAACAGCAACAATGGCGATAGGATGGCGGAGGCGCAGTCGCGTTCGATTCGATTTGGGCTAGGGTTTCGTCGATGGGAAAGTTCGATCGTTCGAGGCATGGTGAGTCTTGGGTTTGAAGTAGTAAGTATGGTTTTTGTTTTTATTTTAAACGAAATAGATACGTATGTGTAAACTGAAAAAATATATATGCAGTTTTCAATTTTATATGCATGCATATCAGTTAGAAAAGAAAATAATAAATATATATACATACATTTTAACTAATAGAATTATTTTGGTAACTAGAAAATATTTTATTTAAAAGGAATTAGTTTAAAACTAATTATTAGTTAAGTCAAATCATAAAAAGGTAATTGAATTGTTCGATTTATTCGAATATTAATGAAATCTTATATAATTGTTATACAAGGTCTAAAAAAAATCATAGAGGATCAAGCCGGATTTGAAATGGGTTGCATGCGTAATCAAAGGTGAGATCTTCTCACTCACATTTGGATACAGTTAATTTAAATGGTTGAAATTTAAAAATATTGTTGATTGCTTGAATGGATGTGATAGTATATATGATAGTATATATATATATATACATATATATATATATATATATATATATATATTTGGAGTGATTGATTTCCCGCATTATATAGCGGATGAGACCCTATGCGCCGCATAATAGCGTATGATATTATGTAATCCCATATACCGCGATATTCCACCTCGAAGTGGAATTGGTATTTAATTGTTGTGCTAACATCTATGGATGCAAAGAAACAGATTGGAGGGATCCAACTGGATTCCTCACATTGTTGAATTTATTTGTATATGTTGTGATGTGATAATCTATGAATGATTATATTGGTGTGAATGATTATATTGATAAATGGAATTTATTTGAAGGCTATAGTTTAGCCGAATATATTTTGGTATCGTAGGATACCAGAAATAAATAAAATTAGATTTTTGGAAATTAAAGTAGAAAATTTGGAGTAAATTAATTTTAGAAAATTGGATAAATTTAAAGGAAGGAATTTAAAAGCATAAAAGTTGATTTTTGTAATCTTATCAAATTAATTCCAAAATATGGGAAAAAGATTTTAATAAATGGATTTTGAGCAATATTGTTTAAAAGTTGACGAATTTATTTAAAATTGGATTTTAAATAATTTGGGAGAAATAAAGGGATTTATTTTTAAAAGGTAATAAATTTTTAGAAATCAATATGAAAATTGATTTGGTGTTTGAATGAAAATTGATTTGGTATTTGAAAATAAATCTTTGGGAAATCAATATGAAAATTTATTTGGTGTTTGAACGAAAATTGATTTGGTATTTGAAAATAAATTTTTAGAAATCAATTTGGAAATCAATTTGGAATTTGATTTAGTGTTTGAAATAAATTTGGAATTTGATTTGGTGTTTGAAAATAAATATTTGGAAATTTATTCCGCAAAAGAAAAGTGATTTGAAATTGGTTTTCAAAGTGTTGAAGTGTTAAAATAAATCTTACGAAGATATTTTGAAAATAAATAATTGGGGAATAATTATTTAAATTTGATGGTTGTTGTTAATGTTGTTTGATAGTTAAATAACCGACTATCAATATTGGCCTTTGAAACGGCACTTGAATTTGTTTTCAAAACAAGCGCTCAGTATTCGGTTAAGCCGGGAGAGGACTTTATGTCATAAAACTCATTTCGAATAATTATACGACGAAATGAGATTGTATTTGAAGATGGTGTTGAAGACTAGGTATTTTCGAAAATGAAAGGATTACTTGTCGAATGTCTCTACACCGATTTGCTCCGGTATAGAGATTTGTATCACCCTTTGTGATGGGGAGTCCGGACGTGATTAGTGAATATCTGGATTGCAAGGGTTTTTTTGAAGTGCCTTCGGTTCCGTTCGAACCCGGAACGGACTTGTATGGATGTATGTCTGACGTTACATGTAAAGAACCCAGACTCGGCCTTCGAAAATCGGCACCCATACTTCACTTTTACTCGTAATGCCATAGATTCAAACACCGAATCTGGCTCTCCGGAGCTTATAACACCATTAAGTATAACAACACAGTTTACTTAAGTGAGTATCAATGAATACCATGATCTTAAGGTTCCCCATGATCTCAAAAAAAAGTATAACAACACAGCGGAAAAAAAGAAAACAGTGATATCATATACAACTCCAATGAATACAATATCCAGAATGATATAAAACCATGATATCAATAATACACAACAATATCAAAGATATGATACAATGCTACAGCGGAAATGATAACAATGGAAGAGATCACTCCAAATGAACTCCAAAAAAGAATGACTCCAACAACTCCAATATCAAGCTTGAAACAACAACACGATGTACTAAGATAAGCAGGTGCAGTCATCAACTCCAATGGAATGAACTCGCTCCAGATAATCTACTGAACCTGAATATCTGAAAAACCCAACTCTAGACTGCCCGTGTGGAAAATGGTGGGCACCCAGAGTTTAGGAAGGGAACAATAAATTCCGAGTCAGTCGTGGGACTGGTGTGAGCAACAAAAACAGTTTATCTTTAAAACAAACACAAAAGAACTTTAAACATTGAATCCGCAATGCTTTTGAAAAATGAAACTACCATAAGGCCTCCCGCACACACACACAATGCAAACGCAAAATCGGAGGAGATTTCTCCTTATGATAGTCAAAGATGCTTACTACGCAAAATCATTGGTTATTATTATTAGTGCATAGTGGAAAACATTTTGAAAGTATAATATTAATCTTAGCCAGCATAGGCATTTCACGTTATGCCTACTATAGCTACTATGTTCAATAGCAGGTTACCGCCACATTCCATAGCAGGTAATACAACTAAAATCGTACAAGGTTCGTATTGTTTCTTTGGATTTCCAGCAAATGGTCAGGCTAAGGAACTTCCTGTGCCACGTAAGAACGCCTCTGGCTGGACGCTCCGAGAGACAACCTGCTCTCTGCCAACACAAGGCCGGTTACTCCCTTCCCGGGCAGTATACCTGAGATATGCCACCCCCGGTCCTTTGGGACCTTTATCCGATCGCTTGGTAACAAACATCACACATAAAAATATAAAGTGTGTCCACATGAGTAAGTATCTGGGATCCTTACCATGATACTACCCTTTTCCAGAAGGAAAGGTCATACCCTAGGGAAGCTACCCCTGAAACCTTGCCGCATCTTTCCTGTTTCGACCATTTCCGGGTTGTGAGGTCTAACGAAGTCTCGTCCACAAAGCTACGCTTTTTTACAAAGCCACGCTTTGAATGATCAATAAATGATCATCACACAGCAACACTCAGCATGCGACACTACCAAATTGGGAGTATATCCTTGATAAATTTCAACTACATAACCTCTGAGCTTGTACGTCTCAGAGAAGGGTGTTAAGCTAAGAGAATAAATTCTCCGCCACCAAACAGAAATGTATTTGAAAGAAATCTCCTTTATATCTCAAAATGTAATGTCAAACATGTAACCATACAAGTCTATTCTGGGTTCGAACAGAACTGAAGGCACTTCCAAAGAAGCCCTTGCAAATCCGAATAATTTTCTAATCACGTCCGGACTTCCCATCACAAAGGGTGATCAAATTTCTATATCGGGGACCAGTCGATGCAGAGACATTCGACGAGTTGTCCTTTTGTTTTCGAAAATATCCGGTCTTCACCACCGGTCTTCAAATGCTATCCATATACGACGTATCATTATTCGGAATGGGTGATATGACACAAAGGTCCTCTCCCGGCTAAACCGAATAATGAGCGCAATATTTAAATTTATATGGATATTGGGATTTCAATTAAGTAACAACTTATTACCCAAAACCTTTCTTTAAATGGTTTAACAAATTACCATTTTCAAATCTTTAAACAAAAAGATTCATTTTAACAACCTTCAATGGTTTAAACAATTTTCCACACTTTAATCTTTTAAACAAAAGATTCATTCACAGGTTTTCCAAATTAATTTCCATTTCAATTGCATTAACTCATTAAATCTTTAAAACAAAGATTTAACTCATAGCTTTCAAAACAATTCCATTTCAAATGCTTTAAAAAAATCATCATTTTAAATCTGTTAAAAATAAACAGATTTAATTCATAGCTTTCAAAAAGAATTCATTCATAACTTGGAAAACCATTTTCAATTCAATCTTGAAATTCCTTTAATTAAACTGGAATTTCATTTCTTATCTGAAAGATTTTACCATTTGAAAACAAACAGTTTTCATTTTGGAAATCTGATTCATTTATACGAGTTAAGGTTCTTGGGTTAAATTCAAATTCTCAAACCAATATTTTAAAATGGTTCAAATTCATATAAACACATTTATTACATCTTTAACCATAATTTCTAATCATGGAATTCAATTACAAAATTTGAATTATTTAAATTGAGACTTTACCAAGTTATTCACAGCTTTTATCTTAAAAACCCCATTTCAAAAGCTTTAACATTTAACCAAATCCATTTCCAAAATCAATTGAAATTAAAATTTCAATTTCAAAAATATTAAATTTTAAATTATCTGTGACTTAACCGATTTCCTCGTGAAATCCATATTTGTGTGTGTATAAGTGTGGTCCAGGGGTTTTACACAGTAGTGCAACAAAATTCAATCATCATAGATCAAAATACAGAAATATAATTGATAAGCGGTATTAACTATAACGCTCATATTTATACACAGATTACAGATAATGTACAATTGCATCACAGATGATAAGTTACATTCATTCCAGATAAATAACTACAGGTCACACTCAAGTCAGAATATATCACCCAGCATTACAGATCAGGGGATATCAACAATTCAATCATTCAGTCAGGTCCAAACATTCACAAGTAAAATCAGTTAATTGTTTGATTAATTCCAATCATATTAATTTCTTATGAATTACTAATCCTGGTTACTTAACATTAATAAATTAATTATCCTTAATTAATAAATTAATTATCCCTTAATTACTTTCATTAATTATCCTTTAATTAATTATTATTTAAACACTTGATAAATCAACTTTTATTCATAAATTAATTTTCCTTAAGTAATTAATTACCTTTTAATTATAAATTAAGAGATTGATTAAGTAATTAACCTTTTTGAAATTAATATTATTTTATATATATATATATATGAATTAACTTAAGACCTTTTAAGTTAATTAACAGATTTAAACATTATTTAAGATAAACTATTTATCTTAATCACATTAATAAATTATATTACTTAATTGATCACATTTGTTAAGTTTATTTAAAATAAGCTTTTAAAACAAAGGTTAGATATATATATTAAACACTTTAACTAAATTAGTCTAAAATAATTTATTTTAAACCTTTGACTAATTCCAAAACTTAATAAGACAATTGTTTAAAAGAATTAGTTAAGGAATTTATTTCCAAAGACTTGTTTTTGTTGTTTTTTTCTTTTTTTTTTCTAAATTTTAAAACTTAGTTAAATAAATTTCCCTTTCCTAAAACACTCGAGCCTAAGCTCCAAATTCCCTATCCCACTCTCGAGCCAGATTACAAATTTCTCGAGCCAAACCCTGTTTCTCCTTTTCCTTCTTTTACTTTTAAAACTTGTTTTGTTTTAAATTTTAAAACATGTTACCACTCGAGTACGACCCCGAGAAATCACTCGAGCCCATCACCAAATTTCTCAAGATCATTTTCGAGTTGAACTTCTTCTTCCCCCAACTTTATAAACTGACACCAGTTCACCATCGTGCACGTGTACACGCGAACGCCTACGTTCTGGCCATCGCCACCATCTTCCACACGTCAGCGACAACCCGCCCTAACCTCCAGACCATCCAGGAACCCAAAACAACAACGAACTTGCAAAAGAGCAATCTGACCCATCCTGGAACAAACACGATCGTCAACAAACGCCTCGTACTATCGCCTCAGGCCACCAAAGGCCTCGAAATTCTGGTCAGAGCTTCGCCTGACCTCAACGAACTAGTTTCCACACTCGCGATTCACTCCGGTGATCGATCGACTATGCAACAACCTCGAAAACAAAGACCACCCATATTAATGTCGAAACCCTACTACCTTAAATTCCGATCACCTCGGCCAATAAGAAAATCCACTTGCATTTTTCCTGCACTCCCCATCACTCAGAACTTCTCCAGTTCCAATCACCTCGTTTGATTTATCGCCGATCGACGGCGATTTATGAAAAAGCGAATTCCGTTCAACATTCAATTTCTTATAATTTATAAAACTAAAAATCTTGATATGTTATTCTAAAATCATCGTTTTCTATCTCGAATTTGGTTATGAAATCCAAATATGAATTCATGAACATCGAATTTTGACTGATATTTGATTTCTACTGTGAATTGACATTTGTTTTTTTATAGTTGCTGAATATAAATTCTCGAAATCATTTTTTTTTAATTTGAACCAGGTGGGTACAAACACTTTTCTTTTAAAGATCATTACTTAAATCCTTTTAGATTGTGAGATATAAATTTTTTCTTGAATTTAGTTAGTCTGTCATTAAACAGAGAGACAGACATGCATTCAACAATATATACATATATACACATAGACGTGCATGCACATTAACATTCATACAAACCACTTCAAAGATATCATAGAAGATTCTAATTCAAAGAAAGTAATTTGCTCACCTTGTTTTAGAAGAAAGAACATAGCTTCTTTCTTGTTGAAACAGTTGTAAACTGGCAAGTTGAAATCTCCTAGTCTTTAATCTCTGGTTGATATGGGTTGTATTGTTTTTTTAAGTGGAATTTTTTTTATGTTTAAGATGATACATTTTTGTTTTCTTAGCTTAAAGGAATGAACTGGAACAAAGAAGTTGATGGATATAAAAAGGAATGAAGATTACAGGCTGATATTTTCTAGTTTGTACAATACAAGTACATATATATTTTTTATTTTTCTTCAAGTCGGAGATTTTTGTGTATGGAGGCTGATATACTTGAACGTGATGGCTTGCATTAATTAGTTTGTACAATATACTTATTTTTTTCCTTCTTCTTATCTCGGCTGTGTACACATATGAAGATATTTGGTGGTTGAAAGGTAAGGTAGATTGTATGCTAAGGACATTTGCATTTATTACTTGGCTTCTATTATAAATATTTACATTTCCTTTTGCTTTGCATTCCTTTAACTCGGCTGATAAAACATGTTATGGTGGCTGAGTATTGTACTTGAGAAGATAGGGTATTGTTTTGTATTTCTTTCTTTAGCCTTATACTTTGTTTTCATACTTATTTTTAGTTATGTTATATTTTATTTTTCTTCTTTAGTCTTATTATTTCATAGTATAAATAATTTCTATTTTAAATATGTTATTGGAATCTAGCTAATGTTACTTTAAAAATGTAAATAAACTTCCATTTTGATTTATTGTTAGATTTTACTTAATATATTTACTTTATACTTTATCTTATATAATTGTATTTTATTTTTATTTTATTTTATTAATTTTGAATGTATTTCCATATTTAATGTGTGGTTATAATTTATTTATTTTATTTTACTTTAATATTTATCGTCTTATATTTAATTTATAAATTCAAATTATTATTAACCATCAATTCTAAATTTAAATCATTTATTTACAATTTAAATTCAAGTCAAATGTAGACATATATATATATATATAAATTCAAATCTACTCATAGTTACCCATATACATATATATACATATATATACAATATTTACAATATTTTTAAATTTAAGTGATTTATACCAAATTTATTTGGATTCGGGGAAACTCGCATCACTTTAATCAATTAATTTTACAATTTTAATTCAAAAATTCAATAAATTATTAATTTAAATTTATATAAATTCAGGGTCGTTACATTACATTTTGAGATGTAAAGCTGGTTTCTATCAAATACATTTCTGTTTGGTGGCGGTGAATTTATTCTCTTAGCTTAACACCCTTCTCTGAGACGTATGAGCTCAGAGGTTATGTAGTTGATGGTTACTAGTGATAGATTCCGAATTCGGTAATGTGGCATGTTAAGTGTTGTTGATCATTTGTTGATCGAAGCATGGCTTTTGTGAAAAGCGTAGCTTTGTGGATGAGACTTCGTCGGACCTCACAACGTGAAATTGTCGAAACAGGAAGGATACGACAGGGTTGTTTGGGTGTAGCGCCCTCAGGGTATGTCCATTTCCTTCTGGAAAAAGGTGGTATCATGGTATCGAGCCCAGATACTTAACTTATGTCATTGCTGCAAATTTATTACTTTGTGGTTGTTGGTGTTGAGGATCCTCGGATAAAGGTCGGTAACGACCGGGATGGCATACTCGTGTGTGGAGTTATCTAGTTACAACTTCATTGCACCAGAAGCATGAGATAACTCGGCCTTGTGTTGGTAGAGATCTGGTTAGGTTCTCGGGGCATCCCTTCAGAGGCGTACCTATGTAGTGTAGGAAGTTCCTTAGCCTGACCATTTGTTGGAAATCCAAAGAAACAATACGCGCCCTGTACGGTTTTAGTTGTATAACCTTCCATTTACTTATGGTAGTTTCATTTTCCAAAAGCATAGCAGATTTCTTTTTATTCCTTTGTGCAAATAACTGTTTTAAGATCTCACACCAGTCCCATGACTGACTCGGAGTTTATTGTTCCCTTTCTAAACTCTGGGTGCCCATAATTTTCCACACGGGCAGTCTAGAGTCAGGTTATCAGCAGAATTCTGAATGGATTGCTGTAGAGCTTAAGAGGCGAGCTGGATGGCGAGACGTATCACTTATATTATGTATTATCTGATGTGTATTCTGTTATGAGGGCGGGTTATTATAACTGCCAGTGTTGTGTGTTGTTGTTGTAAACTCTGATGATGTATTGTATGAACTGATATAGTTCTTTCATTTAAAGATTATTCATTTATCTATTATATATTGTTCCGCTATGAATGTGAGATTCTGTTATTGTTTCTATTTCTTCTTCTACCTCTTTCTTCTTTGACCCTAATGATTCGGTTTTCCGGCATTCGATGGTTCGGCATTTGATACAGTGGGCGTATTGATGTCGACTTTCGGAAGTCGAAAAATTGGGTCGTTACAGAAAGGCATTGCTTACTTGGGTTGGACTTTGGTTAGCTTAGATCTTGATTATTGTTGGATTAAAGGTGAGTCATTAACTCACTTTGAATGAAAAATATCACATATATATTGATGTTTGATTATATTAAATGTTGTTTGAATTGTTAAGTGACATATGTTAAAACATTGAATTGGATTCTTGTTTTGAAAACAAATGTCACATAAGACCATGTACATGGACTTGAACAAACATGGAATGAACTTTAATGGATTTATATGACATGTGACTAGACCTTGAATGAAGCACGTAAGTTATAGATGGACTTTGGTTTAGATCAAACTCGGATTTGAAAGTGCATTTATAGCGATAATCGCTATAGAACCAGTTTGGAATTGCCTTGTTTTTTGCAATGGTTATGGAACTTTGTGGAGAGATCCATAGGGATTTCTTGCCATATTTACACTGTTATATATGTATGTCTGCCGCTATCAAAAGCTAGAATAGTAAAAAGTTAAATAACATCTCAAAAATGGCCAAAACATCATTAGTGCAAAACTACCCCGTTTAACCTTGATTTTTGGACGTCAAATGTTTCAAAAAGAACATTAAGTTTGAGCGATTTATTTAATTCTATTAAAAATTATTGCTTATCACATATTAGAGTATTTTAAAAGGTGTTTGAGATTTATGTGAATTTTTAAGAATTAGTTGTGAATTTTAAAAGGAGAGATATTTTAATAAAAACATGTCGTTTTAAAGTTTCTAATGATTTTTAAAACTTATTATTTTCAAGTGATATTTTAAAGGAATGTTTTAAAATATATTATAAGTATTATGAAGTATACATATCTTATATAAATATCTTGCGAAATATCTTATTTAAATATCTTACAAAATATCTTATATAAATATCTTGTTTTCGATTGTAAAACAAAATGTTAGAAAGGGATTAGTAATTGCTTAATAGTCAAATAAATAATTGTTTAATTACTTATTTGAAAAGTAATTAACTATGCTTAACACTAATAAGCCAACGAAGTAAGCTTATCTATTTGTGAGAGTTAAGATTGACATCGAGTAGGGATGGAGCAATAGAGATCTAACCTACCGGGCTTCCCTCTTAACCGAGGTAGGTAAGTGGAAAATGTTGAAAACGTGTTAATCATGTTGGTATTTTATTTTTTATGGAAATCGTTAATTCTGTACTTAACATTAAAAATCGACGAGGTAGATTTATCTATTTATGAGATTCAAGAATGAAGTGCCTGGGTAAGGCTTGGAGCAACTAGTGCCCAAACTTACCGGCTTCACTCTTGGGCGAGGAATAGTTAAGTTGGAATGTCGGAAACGAGTTAACTGTACGAATCGTGATTTGTATAAGCAATTATTTTGACTATATAATCGATTAGTTAATTATCGAACTTGACCTGATATTAACTTAGGAAGTAATCGAAAGGCTTCATGATTTTATACTAATAAGAACCCCTGGGGAGAGGTATTGGTTTGAAACATCTCTAGCATTCACTTACTTATGAAAGAATTGGAATTGAGTTTATCAGAAATTCATCGATTGGTTTTGAAGAGTCCAAAATCCACTTACCGAATACCACTTCAAAACTGGTATATGAGTTCTATGTTTTGGAAGCAGTTGAAGAAAGGGAATCTATATGAAGATTCGAGATCTGTTTAAGATGCTCGAACACATGTAAATGTTCATGATCTATTCAGGATGTGGGAATCCATGTGTGATTCTGAGATCTGTTGAGATATAGGTATCCATGTGTGGTTTCGACATCTATTCGAGATGTGTGTATCCAATCTGGGATTCGTGTTCTATTCGAGTGATGAAGACTCATGTGAAGATGTTGAAGTAACCTCGACATTAGAAATGACTAAAAATAGGGTAGGCCTCACAACTTGGGGTTAGCGACCCATGTCAGGGTATTATCAACTCCGTATCTAGAGATACTTATCGATATGTTATGCGTGGAAGTTGATGATATTTGGTTCACGTTGTTTATGTTTATGCTCGGATGCTGGGCCGCTTGTGTTTACCTAAATGGTATATTTTATCTAGGGATATACGCCGCTTGGAAGGTACTTTCTCACCCTTATGCATGGAATTCGGATTTGGCTCCCTCGATGAGAACTTTGTGGAAAATCTATTATGCGAACGTACCTTATCGAATTTGATTGTATCCTAAATATGTTGTGTTGTGACCAATGTAAGCACCACAACTATTTGATATAATTTATGTGCTACACCCTAGACATTATCTATTATATCACTATATTAAACATAATGATTGGTTAGTTTCTTTGAAGGGAAAACCGTTACGGGTATCCATATGGTCCCAATAATTACTGTTCTAGTAACATATGTTCTTGTATTACTCACACTGGTTTACTAGACTGATCCGGGTGTTATGTTCTTAATGCTCGGGTCAACCTCGTATATATTTCCATATTTAATCTTTGGATGCTTCGGAGCTTATGGAAAATAGTTGAGGGATTATCAACCATAGTATTCTAATTTCCGCTGCATCTCTATATGTCGGCATATGTAAGGATAGGCTGTTGTAACTGTCCAGGCTGATGATGGTACTTGGGATTTTAGTAACTTTGATATTTCTATATTTAGAGTAACCCCTTTAAACTGTTCCTTTTCTTCTTCTAATTTCTGTTGTGAGATTTGATATTCTATTCATCTTTTCTTGTTTTATTCCTTTTCTTTTATTTTACCTTAACAATTCACCTTTCCGGCACTTAAGTGTTTGGCAGATGAATACCGTGGATGTATTAGTGTTGATATTTGGAGGTAGAAAAGTCGAGTCGTTACATTTGGTATCAGAGCTCAAGGTTGAGCGAACACCTTGTCTTTAGTTGGTTATGGCTCATAGAGATAGTGTAAGCGACACCCTAGAATGAGTCGAGTGTATTATACATACGAGAGCGTATTTGTGTTTTCTATAAACATATACCCCTTTTCAGCTTTCCTTAGGAATATCACTTTCTTTGTAATCCTCCCTTAGTACCTTTTCCTTGAAACAACTCTATCACTAGGTTTCCTAAAAATCTTAGTATATTGCTAAGGGTTCTTATTGTTTTAGGATGTGTTATCTAGTGCACAAGGAGAGAGAGTGGGTTGGCAGCACGGTTTAGGCATGCCGTAGATAGATGGGAGATGGAGGGACTTATATCTGATGATTTAGAGGAGGAGCTTGTAGTTGAAGATCCAAAGGAGGAACTGGTAGTTGAAGATCCGGGGGAACTTCTAGTCAAAGAGGAGGAGGATCGAGAGGAGGAAATTGTTGATGTGCACGTTAATGTGCATATTTTTACCACCATATTTAATCTATTTAAATTAAATAAATGATCATATCGGGCATTTTAACTTGTTTAAACCAAAATTCATATTATTTTCAAATCGTCACATATTCATCTTCATGCAAGGGCAAAATGGTCATTTTTGTGCATATATTAATTTGAGAAAATTTAATTGGAAATTTCTATATTTTTTTATAGGAATTTGGTTTCATATACAAGTGGTTTCATGAAGATGTATGCATGCACAAGAGTGAAGATAAAGAAATGAAGATGGAAATAATTCAAAAGCATGATAATGGAGTACTCCACCTACCCACCTACCTTAATGTACAAATAAGAGGCTAATGCACATGCTTATGGAACTAATGGCTTCATGTACACTTAAATGATGATTAGTATAAGCTAATGATTACTTGGCCTCCACACTTTCTCAAGGGTATTTTGGGCATTCCCCAAAAATATGAATTAGGGTTTAACACATGTACAAGTACCACTTATGTTTCATGTAACCCCTCCTCCCTTAGTCTCTCTTTAGTTTAGTTTAGGCTTACAAATAAACAAGCTCTTCTCTTTCTCTTTTCGTGGCTACTTAGCCATTTTTATTTTCATGTAATTTTTTTAATGCAATTTAATATATGATCTTTTCACTTTCTTGTTTATTTCCTTTCATGTTGTACTGTAGATTTACTTTCATGCAAGTAGAATAGTTTTAATTCTTGTTAATTAGCTCTCTTTTTCATTAGCTTTCATTTTGCTTTCCTTTTGCTTTCATGTTGCTAGCTACATTTGTTAATCAAATGACAAATATGAGAGGCTAAACCCCTTCAATTTAGGGTTAATGAAGCTCTCTAATTATGTAGCTTCAACTATCTGTTAATTCATGCTCTCTTTTTGTGCTTAATGAAGAATGATTGAAGTAGTTTAATTGTTGTTTTTGCCTTGAATTTGATAGTCTATATTGTTGACACCAAATAGGCTATGCTTAAACAATCACTAACACTAATTGCCTCTTCATCAAAATATGATTATGGCAAAAGAAAGTGATTTGAAATTACAATTTGATGGTCTATATTTCTAATCAATAGTTAATAGGCCATACTTAAAATAGATTTCATTTTCATTTTCATTGTCAAGTTTCATGAAAGTTAGTAAGTGATTTAAGGGGTGTGTTATAGTTTGATGGCTTATGTTAGCTAATCAATAGCACAAATATGCCATACTTATGATAAGCACATCAATTAAAGCACTAATGACCATAAAAGAGAGATTATGATTTCATATGTGTCGAACTACATGATCTAGAGAGTGGATTTATTCTCTAAATTGTCATTTAACTCTTATATTTGCATCTCTTTTCTTTTAGTTAGTTAGCTAATTTTCTAATTCTCTAGCTTAACTTTCACTCGACTTTGGTATAATTTGATTGAATAGGAAATTTTAAAATCATCAATTCCCTGTGGATCGACCCGTATTCGCCACGTACTACAAGTGTATGCCGTGCGCTTGCGGTTATTTTTAATTTAAATTCGTTCGACGGTTTTCTAAACCGATAGAATTTCCATCGACGAACAAGTTTTTGGCGCCGTTGCCAGGGATTTGTTTTGATTTTGATTTTCTATTCTTTGAATTATTTTCGTTTGATTTTATTGTGTGTTTTTGTGTGTTTGCATTTAAAAAAAATAAAAAAATATTATTGTGTGTGTATGTTTTAGGTGTGATTTGATTTGTGTGCGTATTTTTCTTTTTGTTTGATTTTCATTTGCATATTAAAAAAACATTTGCAATTTCAAAAAAACAAAAAAAAACAAAAAAAAAACAAAAAAAAAACAAAAATATTTTGCTTCATTTTCTATTGTATAAACTTGCATTTCATTTACATTCACACTGTTACATTTCCTTTTTTTTTATTTACATTTCTGTGCACATCTCAAAGCAGTCATTCACTCACAGCAGCTTCTACAACTTCGACGACACCAACTAGTTTTTGGTCTAAACTGTCAAACTGTGCCTCTCTATCATCTCCAGTACCATACTGTCACTCCTCCTCCACTTCTTTACTTTATTGATTTGGCTTGTTATACAAATGGAAATGAGAAATACCATTTTGAAAAACTGTGATTAATAATAAAGAATTTATGTCATGGCGGCACTATGCTATCGACCGAAACAACTGGCTAAACTAGAATCTAATGTATGAAAACTAGAGTTATATTGAAATTTGTGATTAGTGAGGAACCAAAAAAAAAATTTCTAGAAGTTGACTCAAACCGATATACATTATTTTGTTGTTATGAAGTAAATCGAGTCTCCATTTGTTTAAAATTTTGCATTCATGTAGTACATTAGAATCATCACATACTGCATTTGGATTTTGTGGGTAGTATCCGCTGAAAACCCTCACGAGACACCGCTCGTCCTACTAGGGACACCTAGAGGTTTAACGGCTTGTTGCATACGCTCAATGCAATCATGTTTCATACGAAAAAGGATTTAGTTAGTTTTTATTTTCTTGCTTATTCGAGGACGAATAAAATTCTAGTGTGGGGGTATTTGATGAACGTATTTTTGTGCATTTTAAACCGATTGTTTCATATATTTTTATTTTAATAAAGCGGTATCTAACGGGTATTTTATTGTGGTTTTGCAGATTATAGATTCCGAAGTGCAACGTTGAAATTAATTGGTTGTGCCGTCCATTGGTTCAAATGACACGCAGAAAAGAGTGCAACAATTTTTAGCACCAAATAAATCAAAGCAATGTCACACTTCAATTTATGCGTAATGAGTCAGTTCACGTTTTCACTTCAGCATATGAGTGCAAGCAACATGGGAAACAAATCATATATATATCTCAAATTACTTCTATTTCCAATTCAATAAAGCAAGTCGCGTATTCAAATCAAAGCACGGACCAAATATAATAATTCGAGCAAATGTGGACCAACCAATGTTCAGCATATATTTTCTTCAATCAATGACGTGGCAAAGCATGCACGTGCTTTGATTTAGTAAATATTGGCTGCATTTTCTCATCTTTGAACCATTCAAGCAAGGCTACGTGTTCAAATATTGCAATGGACCGGTTCTTCCAGAAGGTCTCCTATGAAAGTGGCAAGTATAATTCATTCAGGAGCCTATATATACCGGAGGGATACAACACTTTAGGAATGATCTCTTACCCATCACTCTTCTTCTAGTTTAGTTTTATTTTCAGCAGTGTTTTTATTTCCGGATAGAATACGTAGGATTGTTAATTAGATTTAGCAATTTATTTATTTTTGTCCTTAGTTATTTTCTGCACTCTTTCCAGTTAGTTAATAAATTCAGTTCATTTTATTTCAGTTGTTTGCTCTGTTATTTTATTTTAAGCACTTTTAGTTTCTGCTATGATTTCTACAATTTTATATTTTTGACTGCAATTTTGATTAGATTCGAAATCGATTCGGAATATATTATTGTTTTTATTTCCTATTCAAGAACCACCATCGAATTTGTTTAACACGCCTAAGATGTAAATATGGATTTCAAATATTTTAAAACACAATTCCCTGTGTTCGACCTGCATACTACACGCCTGTGCGCTTGCAGAATTAATTAAAATTTGTGCTTTTCTAACCAATAGAAAAGTCGCAACAAGTTTTTTGCGCCATTGCCGGGAAATTGCTATTTTGAAATTTTTGATTTTTCTGTTTTTTTAAGTCTATTCGTGTTAATTTATTTTTCTTTTTTTTCATCAGATTTCAAAAAAAAAGTTTTTTTTTGTTTTTCAGTTCCTTTCACCAAATCAGCGTTTTACACTTAAAAAAAATCTCGTTTTTTTTCCCCTGCATATTTTCAAGTTTCACATTTGCTTAGTTTCTGTTTCATTTGCTTTTCACGTTACATTTTACTGCTACTAGTATACGTGAGCTTCTCCTTTCATTTTTGTGTGCCAATTTACTGCTACTAGTTTATTTTTATTTTTTCCCTTTCCTTTTCATATTCATGTTGCATTTAGTTACATTCATCTACACGTTACACTACTACAAAACAGGCCATTTGCATCGCCTCATTTGAATCGGTTTAAGTAAAAACTGATGCAAATAGAACTATTTGCATCAGTTCTGTCTTAATAACCGATGCAGTTGGTACGTGGAAAGCAGTAGGTAATAAAAACGGTCAAATTTGCATCAGCTGTCATCAACAACTGATGCAAATACGTCGGTGCAAATAGTTTTAGTCGCATCGGTTTTAAAGTTAACCGATGCAACTACGTCCAACATAATACTTTTCGCATCGGTTTCCTTTCGTACGCGATGCAATTTCAAAACTAGGTTATTCCCGCGTTTCCAGTTATTTTTCCGCTGTCCCATTCTATTCCCCAAAATAATTCACGTGCTTCAAAGGAAAAAAAAACCCTAAAATCATTATTTTCGAGTCTCGAGTTTGCTTTGCGAATTCGCTGGATTGATTTCACCGACTGGCAACCAATTTCGAGTTTGCTCAGGTATAAAATTTTCTTTTCTTGAAAATTCCTACTACTTCCTATCATTATTTTCGAGTTTTCTCGATTATGTAGATGTCTGAAGCTCATCCATCATAAAAGTGAATTTGCTAGAGGATAAAACTGTCCATTTCATTTAGGATTAAGGTTTATTCCATTGATTTGGCATGAATGGCGGATAATGTGGGAAGGCCTTTAGATTTGTATTTGTTTAAGACGGATGCAAATGTAAGGAAAGAAGGTGGATAAACTGAACAAAATGTTGAAAAATTTCAAAGTTAAACATCCTATCTTTCAAGGTGGATTACGTGAATAAAATCGTGTATGAAAATAAAATCATCCTTTTGTGTTTGTTTGGTTGCTTTTTTTTTAAATGAACAATTTTGTTTTTGTATTTTGTAGTTTGGTTCATATCAAATCTTGATGAGTAGTGAGTTTTCAATGCATGTATTTTATGTTTGAGATTTACTAGGCTTCCATAATAATTAATTTCAAGAACATACCTAATTCTGCCTCTACCTCTGACTCTGCCTGCATTGTTCCCCGTCTTGACTTCTACTTCAGGTGACACACACTTCTTTTACTTGTAAAGTATGCAACTCTAATAATCAACAAGGCAAGCAATGATTATTTGATTACCTATGTTCTTCCGATGCTTTTTAGAGCATTTACCTCAATGCATGTGTGAGCTTAAGGTGATAGAAGTGGGGCTGTTGGAAGTTAAGCATGGGCTGTTGCAGGTTACAGAAACATTGGATTTTCTTCATATTAATTAAGATAACATAGCTTAGTATATTATAAATTAAGTACTTAATTAGTTGAGTATTACATGTCTCAGAATCAAAAGGTCATTAAATTACCGATGATTGAAACTGGTCAAATCAAAAGATTATAAAATTATAAACACTATCGAAGGGATGTTATATATGTTAGCTTCTTTCTCAAGAGTGTCCCAAAGTCATTTTCTTTCTATCTCATGATTTGCTGCATATACCACAGTATGTATTAATTCTCCTCCTACTTTGTTATACAAAATGGTATTGATGTGTTGTTTACACATAGAAATTACATGACCACCCCACACCTCACTGTGCATATAGATCAGAGTTCTACATTTCCCTCATTTAGCAGAAATATGTTTGGGTAGAAGTCAGAGAGGATGTAGGCAGAAGTCGGTGGGGTAGTGCAGATAGTATTTAAATACTAAATGAGGGTTTTTGAATCATAGAGTCTTTCGAAAGAGCGGAGGATGAAATTGATTTTTAACGATATTCGAGCTCACTATTATGGTAGAATTGTGGATGTGAGAGAAGAGGACGTGGATCTTGTTCCGAGCTGGAGAATCTTTGATCCAGGATAATATGGCTGCGTGTTTTTAAGGTCTGAAGTTTGTATATGTTGGTTTTTGGGTTCTGGTCATTGGGCAAGGTTGTGAGTAGTGATGTAGTGGTGAGTAGTGATGCAAGGTTCTGGTCATTGGTTTCTGAGCTCACTATTATGTTTTTGTTGTTGAAGAAGGTGTGCACTGGTATGCATAGTGATGGTCACTGTTGAGAAGATTGATATATGATATGGACAGTGATGAAGTTGGACTGGTATGAAATATGTATAATAGTGGAATGGATAACAGGAAGGGTGAACTTTGTTGTTAGGGTATGTATGTATGGAAGGCAGTGATGTATGGTTCTGAAGAGGCAGTGATTAAAAGATGTGAAGTGCAAATGTCAGTAATGCGTGATTGTATGTATGGCTGGGGAATAGTGTGGAATTTGTGGTTTTGGCAAGGGGCAGAGGTGGTCAGGAAGTGAGATATGGGAATGTGGTATGTATCAGTGGGTATTTGATGTTGTAGTAGTGATGAAGTTGATTGTGTACTGGTGTGATGATGGCAAGGGTGTGGATGGATGGTTATTGCAGCTGATGTTTTTATTTGGTTATGGCAGTTCAAGTAGGGAGGACAGGTGGCTGTGCAGGTTTGTTGGTGGATGGTTTAAAGAGGAGTAAGTGGAAGGTACGTAGGCTGGAAGATGGTGGAGGAGGAGTTACAGTCAGGTGAAGCACAGTTTGACAGTGTTTGGTTTTGTGAGGTGGTGTAATGAGTAATTTGTAGCACAGTTTCAAAATGGTATTCTGAGAGCACTTTATAGATACCATTTCCCTCATTTATTTCTTCATACGAGTTGCACATTTTTACTATTGTCCTATAATTCCTTTATTATGTCTATTGACTTATGCATATTATATTCATTAATAGACTTCATGTTTACTTGTACAATCTTTTCTTGACTTACAATCATTTTTGCATTTGTTTGAGTATTTGTGGACTTAATATTTTGTGGCATCTTAGATAAATTATGAGCATCATGTTCCATTCCAATCTCAGTAAGATTTTTGAAATAATTCCCTTCTGAACTTTCTCATACCTCCACAGGAATAGACTCTGTTTCCTTCCCATCGTGAATAATAACATTAGGTGAGAATTTTTTTGTTTGTTGTGCAGTTTAGTCTGCTTGTGTTTGTGGAGTGATGTTGACCTGATTATCCACTCCACTTGAATTAGCTAAAAATATTGATTTAATAATGAATGCTCTTCGTAATTCAATGTTTTTTTTGCTTGTGTAGTGTGTCTCTAGCATTTGCATATGGATCGTAGTTGGATGTACAACGTAAAACGTAACGATGACGAGTTCCTAAACAAAATTGAAGAGTTCATCAATTGTGCACTGAATGATCAATTAAGAAGAGGGGAAGAAACTATTTTTTGTCCTTGTAGACACTGCAAAAATAAGAGAAGACTTCGTAACATAGATCAGATTAGAGATCACATAATCCGTTATGGGTTTAAGCAAAATTATACGCGGTGGATATGGCATGGTGAAAGTACATATCCATTGCTCAAAATTAATATTTTGGCTATTTGTTTAAAAGAAAAAAATTCGGGGTATTTCTGGATTGTTTACAAATCTATATTTTGGCTATTTGTTTAAAAAAGCTAAACGTACATATCCATTGCTATTTGTTTAAAAAATAATGACACAATATTTTACATGCTTACTTTTAACGATAGCTAAAGAACACCCATTTGGACTGACTGCACAAGTGATACGAAAATTTATCTAAATCTGGATATTTCGGGGTGTAAAGAACTTTTTGCTAAGTACAATACTTACAACCTGATACATTATACCTAGATGTAGAAACACTGTTACTTCACCTTCTTCCCTACGGTAGATTTGCTAAATAGATGTGAGCACTCAGCGGGCATAGAAACTCCCATTAACTTCCCCATTGGCTATGAGCAAAAGCAGCCTGGTTCCACTATTTAGTATTGGTTCAATTTTTACGTTGTGTTATACTTATCGAGCTTTATTTTTGTTTGGCTGATTCGTCAAGTATTGGCTAGGCGAGCATTGCATGGCGTGCAAGCGATTACCAGCAGTTTGCTTTCAAGCTACTAGTCAAATAGTATTGTTATGTTAAAAAATCATTTTCAATTCAATGGTTACGTTGATTTTAAAAAGACTAAAATTAATTCAATGATTCCCTTGAATATTAAATATTATTAGACTTCTCGTTTGTTGTTAAGTATTGCAGCATTGTTGACAACTGATGTGAACACGTGAATGACGTTCATATTGCAATAGTAGCCTACTACACCTTCAAACTGATGAAGTTTCCATCGTTCTAACTATTATTATATAGAACATAGAAAACAATATCTAACAGTAAACATATGTCAATTCTATTACTGTATAAATGGTTGCTGCTTTGGTGTGACGGAAGTGATTTCGGTGGTTCGAATGAAGTGATTTGCAAAGGAGGTGGTTCTTCTGTGGTTTTGCAGTGGAGTACATTTAGATAATATCATTATTATCTAAATGTTCCCAATCATTGCTTATGAGATTACAAAAAGCTAACGAGTTATTAACAGTCAGTTTATGCTCTAAGAGACCCATAATTGATATATTGTGGTTGACAAGATGTTGATTAATTAACAAATCTACCTGTTGTTTGTATCCTTTATCTGTTCTGCCCATCCAGTTATCCAAAAGAAGTAGATTTAACAGTCAGTGGTGTTGATTTTAATTTAGTGTGATTTTTAAGTCATGATAGATTTTGAGCTTGGTAAGTAGGTAGAGTCAAAAATGGATTGTGATTGGGGTTGGTACTATGCAAAAGAAAAAGATAATATAAGAACAAAAACAACAACAACAGTAAATAAGTGTGATGAAATTGGAATTGGGCGGACAGGTAGATGTGTTTGTTGTTTCGTGGACATAATTCCTTGGTTTGATTGGAATTCAGGAGGGTTCAGTAGGATAAAGCTGTCATTTTGATACTTTAGCACAGTTGGCTACAATGCAAACTCTTTTTTCTCATTGAAATCAGATAAATTCTTGTTCTTTGACTCGGTTTGGCTTTGATTTATTTTGGTCAAATTTATACATATTTTATGTAGTTGATTTTATGCCCTTTCAAGCTTTAACATCTTTGGTTGTGTGAATCATTATGAAAATGTAAACTACTCCAAATTGTCTCTTTCTTATTTCTGTATTCGTTTCAGGTGGGAAGATATTGTGGTTGACAAGATGTTGTTTTCACCTTCTGTGCCATTATGCCTTCTTGATTCATTGTTGAATTATCTGGGTGGTGATTGTCTTCACGAATAGGGATATCTACTATCATCAATTGTTGTGGAGATTGGGAAGGTGTTCTGACACTGAGTGAGATTGTCTACACTATTCTTTATATTTATTCTAGGACTGACTTCAATTGGCATTGTACAATTGGAGCGGACTATATTGTTCATATTTTCTTAATTCATTTTATCACTCCGATTTGAGTAGAAAACTTTATGGACCGCTCGAGTGACCTCTGTAGGATTTGAACTGTTATTTGTATCTACCTCCTTGCCAATGCTATTAATTATTTCTATATATTTTTCCCTACTGACTGTATGATTATGTACTACTGACTGACTGTATGATTATGTATTATGGAATTTATTTATGTTTTTCATTCTTCTGTCGAATTATTAAATCTGATTATGTATTTGCCATCAAATTTTATTTTGAATGATTTTAATATTGCATGCAATAATTGTTTGTTATAATCAATAATATATATATAGTCTATTTGAGTGCCGTAATAATGGTTACTGAGAATGGCTTTTTTGCATCAGGTATAAATAGCTGATGCAATAGAGGGATTAGTTTGCATCTGTTGTTATAAAAAAAACTGATGCAATAGAGGGATTAGTTTGCATCGGTTGTTATGATAAACAGATGCAACAAGTTACTTTGTTGCATCGGTTTTCATTACAACTGATGCAACATGGGGCTGTATTCAAGCAACCAACCATGGTATTTTGCATCAGTTGTTAGTAACAACCGATGCAAAAAGGACATTTTTGCATCAGTTTCAGATGCAAAAGTGTTAAGCCTATTGCATCAGCTGCATATGCATCGGTTGTTGAACTGATGCAAAAGGGGGGCAGACAACCGATGCAATTGACCTGTTTTGTAGTAGTGTTAGTTGCATCGCTATTTTGGTTTTCACGTAACCAAAAACTTGTTTAAATTGTTTTGATGCAATTGCTATTTTGGATTCATTCACACGTCAGTTGCATATTCATTCACCTGTTCTGTTCACATTCACCATATTCACGTAGTTGTATTTTGTTTTGTTTAGTTTCTATTTATACTTGCATTATTTACACGTAATCACTTAGTTGTTGTTTTAGTTTCATTTTAGTTAGTCTTTATTCTAAAACATTCACATTAATTTGTTTTGTTTAGTTTCTATTTTAGTTTATGTTTATGGTTTCACGTTTTCGCATATGCATATATTCATGTGCATATATTCACTTTCCTCTATTTTAGTTCTGCATTCGTACCACTTGTTGCATTCACGTAACCTCTAGTTCCAGTATCATTTCATTTCATTCCAGTATCATTCTAGTATTACGTGTTCTGCATATTACGTGCCCCTTAGCACATTACACTGTGCTTTATTTTGTTATTCACAACATGTAACATATTCACGTTTTGTTCTGGTTTTAAAGCGTAAGGAATGGACCAAGTTAGTCAAATTAAAAGCTAAGAAAAGTTGGTCAAATAGCCCCAACTCAGTAAATCTCAACCATTCACTAGCGCTACTCAGTTGCACTGAACGGACTGCCATACCCCTCTGTAAGTAATTTTCTACTCTACTGGTGTCCAACTGAAAACTGTTTAAATTTACTTTTGGCTATTACATCTTGATTTGTTTATGCGCGTTTGGGCAAGAAATAATTTTAACCGTTTAGAAAGCCAAAATATCTCATTAAACAAATCAACGGAAATTTCAAATCAAACAAATATGAGCAATCACGGTTCACAACACAGTTCACATCATAGTTCACCAAAATCGTCACCTAGATCACATGTTGGAAATAATGAATTTCATGAGAACCGACCATTATCCCTTAGAGACCAATGCTATCCAACTAGGACCGTTCAACCCTCGGTTATTTCATTTCCACCTGCCGAAGGAAATAATTTTGAGCTAAAACATTCTTTTATCCAAGGGGTACAAAAATTCACCGGGTCTAAAAATGCATATGAATTTCTCAGTGAATTTGAGTTATACGCTTCTACAACTAAAATGCAACCACTTTCTAATGAATCCATCAAGCTAAGGCTTAATTCTCTTCCTAAAAATTCAATTAAAAGTTGGGACGATTTCGTTACTATATTTTTGAAAAAGTTTTTTCCTTTCCACAAAATGCTTAAAATTCGAACTGAAATCAACCAATTCTCTCACACTACGCCATAGATGGCCTACTGCAACGAAATTACAAGGTGTTGCTAGCTATAATGTAACGATAGGTATGCTGATTTTTGTCTATTACAACACTCGCTTCAAGGTGTTAGCATAGGTATCAACAAGATGTTGCAGTAGCTATAGATGTATTCAAATTAAAAAATTAATAAAATTAGCAATCCGCGTGAATACGATCCAACGGTCTACATTTAATCTGGTTGTTAAAATGGATCACCACTGCAATTTGCCCTAAAATTTCGTTTTACCACCTGAACTAGTTTAGAGTAGATCCCCTTTTCTCGTATGTGATAATGGCTGCTCCTATCTTGTTCCTCTTTTGCTATGAAATTAGGGCTTTGGCCTCGTGTTCGCTCCTATGAGATTAGCTAGGGCTTCGGCCTTGTCTTCGCTCCTGTGAGATTAGCTAGGGCTTCGGCCTTGTCTTCGCTCCTGTGAGATTAGCTAGGGCTTCGGCCTTGTGCGATTAGGGCTTCGTCTAATATCGAAGGACCCGATTGATTGTCGATCGATTACAATTGCTGTTCTTCTGATTTGCTTTGGCAATCGATCGTCTCCTT
This sequence comes from Allium fistulosum, assembly GCA_030737815.1. Taxonomy (NCBI): domain Eukaryota; kingdom Viridiplantae; phylum Streptophyta; class Magnoliopsida; order Asparagales; family Amaryllidaceae; genus Allium; species Allium fistulosum. The sequence goes on from CM060904.1 coordinate 1,289,587,996, forward strand.
GCTTCGAATACAGCTCCTTCGATTTTGCTTGAGTTCAACTGTGTATTCGGGTATGTAATTTGTTGCTTTTACTTTACTGTATTGCTTGCTTGAACTCGATACTATCTGCCGATGATGTTAATGTGTTTATATAGGGTTCGAACCCCTAGATTTACGTTCGTATATATTTGTTGACATCGGTCATTTAATTGATTGTTCATCGTGACTTTGCCTTTGACATTTAACTAGACTTCGGCAACTTGATTTGAATTGGTAATATATCTTCTGGTTCATCCTGTAGCTTGAACTTGTAATATATCTTCTGGTTGACATCCTGTAGCTTGAACTTGTAATATATTTCACTTGAGTTTTTGTAGTCAAGTTGCTTCACCATACTGTTTCCATTGGTGCCACACACACACTTGTGTACCTTTCTCTTTGTGCTTCACTTGTTCACTGAAACTGTTGTATCACTTATGTTTTCCATTATCATGTATATATATATGCATTCATGTATGTATATATGTGTTTGTTGTTGCACTTGAACATGTATATATGCACTGGTCCTTTGAGCCTGTTTGCACTGCCTATATATATACATGCTGTTTCACACATGTATATATGTATGGTTGCTTTCATATGGTAGCTGGACTTGCTCGAGTTCATATTTCTTATATTATCTGACTTCGGCCATTTTTGAAATTGCTGCAGCTCATTCACTTGACACTTCTATAGGTCTGTATTTTTGAATATGGTTGGAGTTTTGGTTTAATTGTGAGTTTGAGTTCTTTTGTTGAGCTCTGTCCACTGTTGTTTTATGTTTGGCATACAAGTCTGGTATAGTTTGCTCTGACTAATTCATTGAGCATGCTGTTTATTTCTGTAGCATGCTTCTGTTTCATTTTTGTTCTTGTGCATTGTCAACTGCTTGGACCAAATTGTCACCCAAATAACTGAGGCAAATAATATTTTCAAAATTACATTTTATTTTATACTGCAAAAATATTTCCTTTTCAATTTTACTGCGTCAGTGTGTATTTTTGCAGATTGCTCAGATGTTGGATTCAATCTGAAATGGAGTTGAAGACAGGTTTCAAAGAAGGCTCGATCTTCCGAAATCGGATGAATCGGGCGGTGCCCCGGACCCCGCCGGGACTGCGGTGCCCCGGACCCCCGCCGGCGCTGCGCCCGGACCCGCTTCTCGGCTCGCCTTCGGCTCGGCACTCGGCTCGCCTTCGGCTCGGCACTCAGCTCGTCATATATTTGTCAGTGTCGGTGTCTGTATAAATTGAAACTGCATATGTAATGAGTGAACTGAGTGATGTAGTGAGGAATATCTGTATATGTGAATATCAGTGTTATTTATCATTGAATTGTAAAATAGTGGAGTCGGGAATTTGTACTATTTTAAATGTTGAAATAAAATATTTATTTAAATAAATTACTGTTTGAATATCAAATTCTGTGCAATAGCATTTTATTAAATAAATATTTATTTCTATTAAAAAATCAAATATGCTCTACATTATGGGCCCCACAAATTCAGAAAATTAATATCTATAGCAACATTTTTGAATGTTGCTACATGCACCTATGGATGTTGCTATAGACCCAAATAGGATTCTATTGCAACAATATTTCTTATGTTGCCTTAGATAGTCAAAATGTTGCCTTTGAGGTCTGCGGCAACGCGGCAAAATGCAACACCGAGAAAGTGTTGCCTTTGCCCTTTTTTAGCCTTCAGCAACATTTTTTGGCACATCCTGCATCACTTCTTTGGTGTTGCAGTATGCAATCTATGGCGTAGTGTCAGAATGAAGGAGAAACTTTTTCAAAATATTTTGAAAGGTTCAATCAATTGTTATATAGTTGCCCTCATCATGCAATCCCTAGACACGTCTTGTGCCAAATCGTCTATGAAGGCCTTAACTATAAAACAAGATCCCAACTCGAATCAATGTGCGGAGGAGAACTCATGTTTAAAACAGACAAGGAAGCTTGGGAATTTTTAGAAGAATATTCAGAAAAGGATATGTAATGGGAAACAATTCGTGTTCTAATTCGTACTTCAAACAGAGGAGTACATGCCATTGACCCATCACATCTTCCTATAGATGCCCAAACTCCTCAAGAAGGAAAAGGACTACCCCATTACTACACACAAGACCAAATCAATGCTATAGCTCAATACAGTCCTTATTCATCCACATACAACCCTAACTGGAAGCATCATCCAAATTTTTCATGGTCAAATCCTAACAATGCGGCTAATCCATCACATATGAATCCAATGATACCAAATCCGAATTATCGAGCCCCAAGTTCTAATGCTCATAATTCTCAACCCACTCCTCAAACAAAACCTTCAAATCAACCATATAGGCATCCTAATTTCAATCCATCAACCCAACTTCTCAGCCTTCGCAAGAAATTGCTTGATTGGAAAAACAACTCTCTAAACAAAATGAACAAACCACTAACCAAGATGCAAGAATTGAGAAAATCACCAAACAAAATGAACAAATATTGATAATGATGAAGCATCTCATGAAAATCAATGAGAAAGTTAAATTGCCTAGTCAAACCGAAGTCAATCCAAAGTATAACTCTCGGGGAGTAAATCTTTGTGAGGACGAAAATGTAAATCCAGTTAATGCTGTCACCACATTAAGGTCTGGAAAGAAGGTGGACAACCATGTCGGCAACCCCGACATCCTTCTTAAGTCTACCAATGTTCAAAATTCTGAGATTCAGTTGACACCCACTGTTGTCAATCCAATCGACTCTCATTCTTCATCCAAGGTTGGCAATCCCGACCACTCTTTGCCTTCTGATGTTGGCAACCCCAACATTCCAGCTTCCTTATCTTCACCCTCTAATATAACACTTTCTTCTTCGAATGAAAAAACTGCCGAACGAGTCTATAAACCCATAGCTCCATTTCCTCATAGACTCAACAAAAAGAAGAAGCCCGCTAATTTTGACCAAATTCTTGAAATCTTCAAACAAGTTCGAATCAATATTCCACTTCTTGATACCATCGAGCAAATTCCTCAATATGCCAAATGTTTGAAAGAGCTATGTACTCAAAAACGTGCCACTAACGTTCCTAAGACTGCATTTCTAACTGAAAACACTAGCGCTGTTCTTTCGAATCCCTCCCCAATCAAGTATAAGGACCCCGGTTGTCCTACAATCGGTTGTAAAATTGGTAACACTCACATTAGTCATGCCTTACTCGATCTTGGAGCGAGTGTGAATCATTTTCCTTATACTGTGTACTGTCAACTTGGACTAGGGGAATTGAAGCCTACAAACATCACAATTCAACTAGCTGATCGATCTGTCAAAAAACCATTAGGCATAGTTGAAGATGTTTTGATACAAATAAAGCAATTCTATTTCCCAGTCGATTTCATAGTCCTAGAGACTACACCTGTCTCAAATCCTAACGGTCAGATCCCTTTGATATTAGGTCGTCCATTTTTAGCAACATCAAATGCTATCATAAATTGTAGGAACGGTCAACTCCGACTTTCCTTTGGGCATCTAACCATTGAACTAAATATATTCAATCTTAACAGACAACCAAGGGATCTTGAAATAGAAGAAGTTGACATGATCCAAACAATTATAGAAAATGATTTTAGTGATACTACGGAGTCTCTTAACATGTGCCTAGATCATTTTAATTCCAACTTCAATGAAGATGAATACATTTATGAATTAAATGATATGCTCTGCTCTTTTCATAATTCACTAGAATTCAATCAGTTGATGTCTACTAAAGCCTCAAATGAAGAACGCCCTAAATTAGACCTCAAACCTCTTCCAAACAATCTTAAGTACGCATACTTAGATTCTTCAGAAAATTTCCCTGTAATCTTGGCCTCCGATCTCATTAAGGACCAAGAAGAACAACTTTTGAAAATTTTAAGGGAAAATAAACAGGCATTAGGATGGGTAATCGCTGACATTAAGGGAATTAGTCCATCAATCATCGAACATCGAATACATTTAGTCGACGAGGCTAAACCCACTCGCGAAGCTCAAAGGCGATTAAACCCTAATATGAGAGAAGTGGTAAAGGAAGAAATTATCAAATGTTTAGACAATAACATTATCTACCCTATCTCTGACAGTACTTGGGTAAGTCCGGTACAAGTTGTACCAAAGAAGTCTGGAATCACTGTGACCACAAATGAGAATAACGAACTTGTTCCGACAAAAGTCAAAACAAAATGGCACGTTTGCATCGACTATCGAAAACTCAATGCAACAACAAGAAAAGATCATTTTCCCCTCCCTTTCATTGATCAAATGCTCGAACGCTTAGCCGATCATGAATATTATTGTTTTCTTGATGGTTACTCCGGCTATAATCAAATTCCCATTGCACTAGAGGACCAACACAAAACGACGTTCACCTGCCCCTTCGAAACTTTCGCTTATCGTCGCATGCCCTTCGATCTTTGTAATGCTCCCGCTACCTTTCAGAGATGTATGATGAGTATATTTTCTGATATGGTAGAGGATTTCTTAGAGATATTCATGGATGGTTTTTCAATCTATGGGTCATCTTTCGATTAATGCCTCCTTCGTTTAGAATGTGTCTTAAAGCGATGTAAGGAGAAATCTCTTGTGCTTAATTGGGAAAATTTTCACTTTATGGTTAAGCGAGGAATAGTCTTAGGTCATGTTGTCTCTAAAAGTGGCCAAGAAGTTGACAAATCTAAAGTTGATCTTATTGTTGACCTTCCTCCTCCAAGGTCCGTCAGGGACATTCGCTCATTTCTCGGCCACGTAGGATTTTATAGGACGTTCGTTAAAGATTTTTCAAAAATTTCAAAACCTCTTTCGAATCTTCTACGTAAAGACGTGAAATTTGAATTTTCCAATGAATGTAAAACGTCTTTTGAAACCCTTAAATTGATCTTGACGACTGCACCTATAATCCAACCTCCAAATTGGACTTTGCCTTTCGAATTAATGTGTGACGCTTCTGATTATGCCATTGGAGCCATCTTAGGTCAACGAATCGATAAACTTCCTCGAGTTATCTATTATGCTAGCAAAACTCTTAACGAACCTTAGTTGAATTACTCAACCATAGAAAAAGAGTTTTTAGCAGTTATCTTTGCCCTCGATAAGTTTAGGTCATATCTCGTAGGTTCTAAGGTCATAGTTTACACCGATCATGCCGCATTGCGGTATTTACTCATGAAAAAGGATGCCAAACCCCGCTTAATCCGTTGGATTCTCCTTCTTCAAGAGTTTGACCTAGAAATACGGGATAAAAAGGGTTCTAAAAATGTCGTAGCTGATCATCTTTCTCGTATTGTTCATGAAACCATCGATAACTCTCAAATCAATGATCATTTTCCCGATGAACAAATTCTTTCCCTCTCCAGTGCACCATGATACGCGGACATCGTAAATTATCTTGTCACAAATGAAACACCTTCCCATTGGTCAAAACAAGATAAACAAAAATTTCTCTCCAATGTTCGGAACTTTTTCTGGGACGATCCTTATCTCTTCAAATATTGCATCGATCAAATCATACGTAGATGTGTCCCTGAAAATGAATTCCATAGCATCCTCTCTTTTTCACATAATCAAGCATGTGGAGGACATTTTGGAGCAAAGAAAACTACTGCCAAGGTGTTACAGTGCGGTTTTTATTGGCCTTCTCTTTTTCGTGATGCCTACGAATTTTGCTCCAAATGCTCTAGATGTCAACAAACAGGTCGTATTTCCAAACGTAACATGATGCCCCTAAACCCAATCCTTGTCATCGAAATATTTGATATTTGGGGCATCGATTTCATGGGTCCTTTTCCTAATTCTTTTGGAAATCTCTACATTCTACTTGTAGTAGATTATGTGTCTAAATGGGTTGAGGCCATTCCCACTAGAACGAATGACAATAAAGTTGTTGTCAAATTTTTGAAAGAGAACATATTTTCTCGTTTTGGCATACCTCGAGCTATTATAAGTGATAACGGTTCTCAATTTTGTAATCATGCTTTTGAATCTTTTCTTAAGAAATACTCTATCACTCATAAACTATCTACTCCATATCATCCATGTAACAACCCACCTTTTTGAACATTTCAAATCGACAACAAACCACACATGTCAGACTCAAACCATTCAAAAGGGAAGATTATTAATGGGGTAAATAAGAAAAAAAAAACAAAACACAGAATCTCGCAGTGGAATAACAAAATATAATAATCAAATAAACAGTTCATGAAGCTGTTTTACACATAACATTTGATTACACTTTTACAATTCAAATCAGAGTTATACATACATCAGAAATAAACAAATAATGCAGCAGAACACAGAATGTAGTGAAATAATAAATAGCAATAATATATTGAATCTTCGTCTTCGTCTTCTAGAAAATAAGTGTCTTCGCTAAACTGAAATACTCGGTCTGACCCGAGCGTAAAGTAAAACAAGAACACTCGAGTCAGGACTAACATTCTTATTTAAGTAAGTCAACTCAAGTGAAATGTACAGATAACTCAATAAGTGAAATGCTTATTTTAAATAAACATCATCTTTCACACTATAAATAAGTTCAGTTCAAATACCGACTTTATGTTCGTTTCCAATCGATTCATTATTAAATCCAACTTCAAATTTCAATTTTTCACTTAAAGCTATTAAGTTATAATCAAACAACAAGTTTAAATCTAAAAAAATCCAATTAAAACTTTCATTAAATCAATTAAATTTAAATTTCATAATTTCAAGTTCAAACATAAATTTAAACTTACAATATTCCAATTTTATTTCTAAATAAATTTATTTAAACCCAAAGTGGTTTTATATCGGGTATGTATCATTTCAATCCAAAGTGATTTTGCTAACTATCAGGGAACTTGGAGTGTGAGAACAATAACAACGTAAATAACATAATAGGTCAATTACCAACATGCGTGCATAATTAACAATTTAATATATACACATGCATAACTAACATATCACATGTGTCACATATCGTAAACAACATAAGTGAATATTTCAAATTCTAACATAACATATAAATATATAACATGACATATATACAAGGAACTTGCAAGGTGATTTACAATAAATTAACATGGCATATCATTTTTCACAAACATAACACATTTTTTTACATATCATATGTGATGTATTTCAACATGGCATATAAAAATATATTTTTCTAACATAACACATTTTGTTTACATATCATATGTGATGTATTTCACATACATATGTGACAATTAATCAAATCAACATAACATACTACTTGTGACATATAAAACAACATGTGCATGTGAATATCATAACACAAATTCAAGGGAACATAACAACATATATCACATATTCATATCTAAAGCAAACATTTCTTATAACATTTCGATGTTTATTTACCTAACAATAAAAATGTTAATCGTGAGTGATTGCTCACCTTTCGAGGTTAGAGAGTTTTTGACAACACAAATATGTAGATCCTAGTTGAAATCCAAACACGACAAGCTAACCAATCTTATCCATAGCAATAATCTAATAGAAAAGCAAAGCACGACAATGCAAATCGAACAGATTGAGTTTTCTTCTTCTTTTTTTAGAGAGATGAAGCAAGGGGAATTTGTGGATTTAGAAATTTTGGAGTTTTTGTAGTTTTGAGGATAAAGAAACATTTATTATTCTTCATTAACATTTATTATTCCAATCAATTGGAAATTTACATTCAAACAATTGTTAATTTCACTCGAACCAACGCTATTAAAATACACACTAGCATTTGTTATCATCCTTACATTATTGCAAACATGTTTCATTAATAGAATTTTTACTTAAGCTCATAACTTGAATTATAATTAAATCTGTATCAGTAAAATCTTACAAAAAAATTCCTAACAATTTTATTCAAAAATCTTATTTAATTTAATATTTTTAAATGTTTAAAAATACAGGTCGTTACAATCTCCCCCACTCAAAAAATTTCGTCCCCGAAAAGAAACAAGAAGGAATTCAAAAATTTGTTATATTTTATTTAAAACAGTCAATTTATTAATCCGAAAACGTACCTATTTGTCGGGCAAACAAAATTTATTTATGAAACCAAAAGCAGTAGTTGTTGCTTCTATAACCTGCATTTCACTTATATAATCCAAAGAGTTAAAATTTTGTGAAAGAATAATATTTCAGTTGTTTCAAATCAATAGCACAAACAACATACAATATATCACAATCATATGCACACAAAACTATACAACCATCATAGGCAACAAAGAATCCATCGCACATCCACAGCAACCAAAACTAATGGTTTGTTCAGCTTCAGAACTTTTAATCGTACAAGGGTGATAAATAAACTAATAAGTGTACTTTATGCTCAACAGCCTTAGATAATCACTTAATAGATTATTCATACAACCTCAAACAATTAGAAGTATTCTTTCCCAAACTTCCCATCAGCCAAACAGCATGAATTTTAAATTTACTTAAATTTATTCTACTAGTTTTTTTCTCTCATCATTTACCTTTCCATTCATTTATTTATATAAAGATCAATCACTTGCATAATTTGTTTTCAATTAAAGATTTAAGTCATTAATGAATCATTTCATAAAATACTACTTAAGCTCCCACTGCCTTACCTAAGTTTATAACTTAATTCTATTATAGAATAAAAATTTAAGTATTTGGTATTCGCTCTTGAAGAGAAAAGAAATATTTCAATATATCTAAAAATTCAATTAAAACATTTAATCTCATTCACTTAGTAAGAATATAAGATATATTTAAAACATCCTCATAGCATTTTGCAAGGATTTTCCAAAAAGTTTAAACAATGTTAAAAGTTTATATCAAAACATATGATAAGCTTTTTAAAAAAAAGTTCCTTAAATTCGATAATTTATTAGACTCATTATTTTAAAATAAGTATAAACTCTAGATTATTAAACTGAAACTAATAGTATACTCAAATCTTACATTAAATATCCAAATCATAGTATAAAATTTCATATCTTCATAATTAATTGTACACACTTGTTTTAAAACGAATATTCAAATCATGGAAAAACATTTATTATGGTTTAATACAAAATTCAAATAGTAAATAAACCTATAAATTTACTATTAGTACTTCGAAAGCAAGTAAATATTTCAAACCATACCTCCAAAATAGAGATTCAAATTCATTTGTCAAGTATATTACCATAAATGAACTTCGCAAATCAATTTTTTTTTCATTTATATTATACCTTTAAATTATACATTCAAAGAAACTTATATAAATTTTACTTGAAATATTCATTTAAAAACTTCATTTGCAAATCAATCATCTTTAATACTTTACGAAAAAATTTATCTGTAAAATTTCTTGCTTCATATATAAATACCATTTAAAAATTTTAAATAACATCTTTATAAATATAGGTAAACTATTTGAAAACAATTATTTACATCATTACTTATATTTAAAAAGAAGTTATTGAAAACCTTAAATCCATTATTTATAAATTTTATTAGTTTTAAATCTCAAAATACTTTTAAACATCATAAATAAATTAATAATCATTAACTTTAAATACATTTTATTTAATTAATATCTTCCCATAATATTTACAACACTAATAATTTACTATTAAACCATGTTTTACATAAATAAACAATATTTTAAACATTTTAAAGTATTTAGAAATGAAAAAAAAACCAAATATCTTTTATATAATACTTTATCAAAATACTTTTATAACTCGATGTTTTAACAAGTTTATCCTCGTTCTTGCAGACTCTGGTCGTACGTTGATCAAGCGTAAGACTAGAATTCTCCAAGTACTTAGTAGACCTGTTTCAACACCCAGTGAAAAATACTTAAAAACAGGTATGAGAAGTACCGCTCAAAATTTGATGTCAAATGATGATGTTACGATAGCATTGGCCCACTGTTGATCCAGAATTTACGCAATGGACACAAAACTTTCCAGAAGATCCTTCCATCTTCCGGATTCTAGAAAAATATCATAGCCATTTTGTAAACAAGGGACCATCGACCCCTGCTGTAGTGGTAACTGCTGATTCAATGATTTACGCAACGGATGCACTTCCTTCCCGGAAGATCCATAAACAACAGATCCCAGGATCGAAAGCGCCTCCATTGGGTAAACTAAAGAACCATCTACCCTGAAAAAAATCGAGGATCTCATGAGTTTAAGTCCGGACAACCATATCGGTTCGAATCCATTTCTGAATTCACCCAAGTATATTAGGGTTTATCGGTCGAATCCATTCCTGGATTCCCCAAGTCCATCTGGGTCGAAGCATATCACACTATACTTCTTCGTGGAGGGTACTTCCCCATACCTTTTACTTCAAAATATAACATACCATATATAGTACCCTTTCAAAATAATAGCTTCAAATATCGCACTTATATAAATTCCATTATAAATATGATTTCATTTTCAAATAAAGTACTTTCCAAAATCAATAATCTCGAATATATCAAATCATTCTTATATAAATTCCTTTATATGTAAGATTTATCTCTTTAGATCGAATACCTTCTAAAATCAAAAGTTTTAAAAATCACCTTATACTTATATAAAGTCCATCTTATACAAGAATCAAAAATTTTCCTAAATCAATTTCGTTGTATGAAAAGCCATATGGGATTGAACATCTTTGCTTTATAAAAGGTTTTGAATTTAGAATAGTTTTGTACATAAAATCGTTTTGTGAAATAGTTTTGTATATAAATAGTTTTGTAAAATAGTTTGTAAATAAAATAGTTTGTAAAACAGTTTTGTAAAAATAAAATAGTTTGTAAAACAGTTTTGTAAATAAAATAGTTTGTAAAATAGTTTTGTAAATAAAATAGTTTGTATAAGAAAAATAAAAGAAAATAGTTTTGTAAAATGGTTTTAAATTAATTGTAGTTTTGCATACAAGAAAAATTCCAATTTAAATTACAAAGATATCCAACCCAACGACTTTCAATTTCAGCGTCAAAGCATATCAATAATATTAGAACATAAGAGGTACATATGTCATCATTTCACAAAATCACATTCGATCGCTCGCTGTACACAAGTTTGCTTTCAAACTAGTATTTTTCATTCGACTTCCCTAATGCGGACTTCGATAAGGTTTCTTGACTAGAAACCAACATTCACCTTGCATAGCCATATACTATGATAGCGAATTCTAGAATCAAACCAAAAATCTGTATCAAATATTCGCCATCAAGAATCGAATGAAAAATCCTAACACGAAGTGGTGTAATTCACATAGAACTTGTGTACTCAAATTCAGATATTTTTGCGAATAAAACAATATACATACAACATACGTAATTATTCTAATTTGTTTCATCACAATTACATTTCAATTAAATTCATTTTTAATCTCATTGATTAACAAAAATATCACTTCATACTTTAATATTTGGTTCACAGAATTTCTCCAATTAATATAAAACATTAATGTATTCATTCTCATAAAATTGCTTTTATTTCTCTTCACTTTAAATTACATTCATTTCACATGTAATATTTCTCATTTAATAAAACATTTATTTGCAAATCTTTTCATAAGGAATTTTCTTAAGTTCATAACCAATTTATAAAACTTAATTCCTTTTTATAAGACATTGTTCGAGTTTAAAGTTATCACAACTTTACTTATAACCATTTATTACATCCATTAATTTCATAACAATTTACAAGTCATGGCTTTATTTATAATCATTTCACTTTTAATTCATATTTGTTTATCCCATTTACTTTCACCTTTACCTTTCAATTTATTTATGTTAATTAAATTTATAAACATATTTTTCTCCAATTTAATCACATTTACAACATTTCCTTAATCACAATTTCAAATTAAACATCCCAAGGCTTAAAGTTCACACTTTTATATTATTACATTACATGCCAAGAATGTATACAACAATTCTATTCATTTACTGGACATAGATATAACAAATTAAACCTTGTTTCACTTGCTTTCAAATTAATGTTATCAAATTCAACTGCATAATTCAACACAATTTCTAAGTTTTAACTCATATATTAATTTAGAAGGTTTTGATTATCCAAAATATCCAGATATTCCATTTTATTTCAATAGTTGAAACTACCGGTCAACAAACAACAAAATTCACAACAACATTTCAATTTCATAAACAAATATCCTAATTATTCATTTTATTCTCTTTGATACACCATTATTAAACTAGTGTTTAGTCCATTATTTCAATCAACAATAATTGCCAATGTTTATAATTTGATTAAATACAACAAATTAATAATAAATGATAATAGTTAGATATTACCATTTCATAAAACAAACACATTACAAATAACTATATCAGTTATAAAAATTTATTCCTTTATATATATCATATAATATTAGGAAAAATAATTTCATTTCAAAACTTATATAAAACATTTTTATAACACTAACAAATATGCGCTCTCGTATATACATTCAGACAACTCATTCTAGGGTACTACTACCCTATCTCTAATGAGTTAACCCCAACAGGCTAAGGTATGTCTAAACCTGGCTCTGATACCAACTGTAACAACCCACCTTTTTGAACATTTCAAATCGACAACAAACCACACATGTCAGACTCAAACCATTCAAAAGGGAAGATTATTAAGGGGGTAAATAAGAAAAAAAAAACAAAACACAGAATCTCGCAGCGGAATAACAAAATATAATAATCAAATAAACAGTTCATGAAGCTGTTTTACAAATAACATTTGATTACACTTTTACAATTCAAATCAGAGTTATACATACATCAGAAATAAACAAATAATGCAGCAGAACACAGAATGTAGTGAAATAATAAATAGCAATAATATACTGAATCTTCGTCTTCGTCTTCTAGAAAATAAGTGTCTTCGCTAAACTGAAATACTCGGTCTGACCCGAGCGTAAAGTAAAACAAGAACACTCGAGTCAGGACTAACATTCTTATTTAAGTAAGTCAACTCAAGTGAAATGTACAGATAACTCAATAAGTGAAATGCTTAGGTTTAAATAAACATCATCTTTCACACTATAAATCAGTTCAGTTCAAATACCGACTTTATGTTCGTTTCCAATCGATTCATTATTAAATCCAACTTCAAATTTCAATTTTTCACTTAAAGCTATTAAGTTATAATCAAACAACAAGTTTAAATCTAAAAAATCCAATTAAAACTTTCATTAAATCAATTAAATTTAAATTTCATAATTTCAAGTTCAAACATAAATTTAAACTTACAATATTCCAATTTTATTTCTAAATCAATTTATTTAAACCCAAAGTGGTTTTATATCGGGTATGTATCATTTCAATCCAAAGTGATTTTTCTAACTATTAGGGAACTTGGAGTGTGAGAACAATAACAACGTAAATAACATAACATGTCAATTACCAACATGCGTGCATAATTAACAATTTAATATATACACATGCATAACTAACATATCACATGTGTCACATATCGTAAACAACATAAGTGAATATTTCAAATTCTAACATAACATATAAATATATAACATGACATATATACAAGGAACTTGCAAGGTGATTTACAATAAATTAACATGGCATATCATTTTTCACAAACATAACACATTTTTTTACATATCATATGTGATGTATTTCAACATGGCATATAAAAATATATTTTTCTAACATAACACTTTTTTTTACATATCATATGTGATGTATTTCACATACATATGTGACAATTAATCAAATCAACATAACATACTACTTGTGACATATAAAACAACATGTGCATGTGAATATCATAACACAAATTCAAGGGAACATAACAACATATATCACATATTCATATCTAAAGCAAACATTTCTTATAACATTTCGATGTTTATTTACCTAACAATAAAAATGTTAATCGTGAGTGATTGCTCACCTTTCGAGGTTAGAGAGTTTTTGACAACACAAATATGTAGATCCTAGTTGAAATCCAAACACGACAAGCTAACCAATCTTATCCATAGCAACAATATAATAGAAAAGCAAAGCACGACAATGCAAATCGAACAGATTGAGTTTTCTTCTTCTTTTTTTAGAGAGATGAAGCAAGGGGAATTTGTGGATTTAGAAATTTTGGAGTTTTTGTAGTTTTTAGGATGAAGGAAGTGTGTGCAGAAAGCTTCAGATAGAGGAATGAGAAACAATCTGTACGTACTTTGGTTTTGTTCTCTAGTGGGAAATTGAAAAGTCAACAGGTTGGAAAGTGGGAAGGTGATAAAAGAATACAAAAATAAAGTAAGCTTTTCAAAGAAACGACGTGGTTATGTGTTTAATAGATATAAACATGAACAGGCTAGCATGAATGATGCACGTGCATTAAATCTGAATTGTTAATGGACGAATTAGTGCAGGCAGAAGTTATGAAAAAGAGTGAATACTAAAAGTTGTAACGTGTAAAAATAAATGCTTAGATGCAAATACAAGAGGTATATAAGAATTAGGTCGAATAAAAGTGGGTGAGAGAATGTATAGCTAACAATAAGAATGGAAAATGAATATATAGAAATAAATGAAAGTTTTATGAAATAAAGAGAGAGGTTTTTTTTTAAATATGAATAGCTGAAATGTGAGAGTAAACAAGGCAGAAAAATATGAATGAGATAGTAGTTAGAAAAAGCAAAAGAATATGAAACGTGCATGAATATGAATTCATGATGAACATCACCTTTCATACTAATGTCACATTAATTCAATATGGAAATATTTTTCAATTCAATTAATTTCTTTAACTCCAAATCAACTCAACTTTACACCTATCTAAAAGTTTTATTAACATACAGTAAGTAAAATTTAAACACACCAATTAAAGTAACGATGACCACCGCTACATAAAATAAAAGGAGAACCATGATTCCAAATTCCAATTCAAAATCGGCGTTTTTCTCAGCGCACAATCATGAACATAAAATATTTAATTTATTCTAAATTTTACTATTAGCATTAAAATAACCTCTATACTGCCAAAGATTACAATTCAACGACCGTAAAATATTGCTTCAAAATTCAATTTTTTTCTTTTTATAAAATTACACTTACTTTAAAAACAACAACGTTTATTTTGTTTTCATTAAAACATACTTTTTTTAACAATAACGTACATTTCTTTCGTTAAATCCATTAATTACAATTAATGGTTTTTTTTGCCTCTTTAATATTGAAAGATTCCAAATCGACATAATTTTAATTAGTTTCAAAATTACACTTTAAAGCGGATCCTGTACATTTCATTCATTAAACGTCATTAAGTTCAATTAAATTTTCTATCCCTTTTATTGAAAGATTTCAAATTAAATCCACGGCAATAAATTTCAACATTAAAATTTAAAACTGAAAATAATTAATGGATAGATAATAAAAACAATTGAATTCTTTTTACAGTAACTTAAATACATTTGTAGAATTGTTGTTTACACATAAGATAATTAAAACAACGGAAGTCTTTTTACAGTAACTTAAATACATTTATAGAACCGTTGTTTACACATAAGAGTTATAAATTAACTTGCTTAAATAGATTATTTTCCTACTCTTGTAATCCATCTGTATGCTAAAACATAGTTCAAATATACATATATTTCTTCCTTTAAACCAATCATTCTACTCTTTATTTTAATGAAATTAAACCTACATTCACAAATGAAACGTTCATTTCATTGGATATAAATGTTCTTTTCATTAAATCAACTTTCCTTATATTTTCATAAAACATAAGCTACGTTTAATTACACCTATTAATTTACAATTTGGTGTCCTCTCTACCATTAATTGAAATTATTCAATTACATTAATTTCAATTGTTTACAAAGGTGAATTTTAAATGAACAAAATAAATGTAATGAGAAATAGAACAATTATTTCCTATCTAATAGTAATTTAAACATAAATACACACTATTGGATACAAACAGAAATTATACATTTCTTACCAAATAATAGTTTCTCGTCTCTGCAATCAATCTTTCAACTACCAAACATTTCAAATAAATAAACATATGATTTCTTATTTAATAAAGAAACATTTATTATTCTTCATTAACATTGATTATTCCAATCAATTGGAAATTTACATTCAAACAATTGTTAATTTCACTCGAACCAACGCTATTAAAATACACACTAGCATTTGTTATCATCCTTACATTATTGCAAACATGTTTCATTAATAGAATTTTTACTTAAGCTCATAACTTGAATTATAATTAAATTTGTATCAGTAAAATCTTACAAAAAAATTCCTAACAATTTTATTCAAAAATCTTATTTAATTTAATATTTTTAAATGTTTAAAAATACAGGTCGTTACAATCCACATACTAGCGGTCAAGTTGAGATTTCCAATAGACAAATTAAACAAATTCTTGAAAAGACAGTTAACTCCAACAGAAAAGATTGGTCATCTAAATTGATAGAAGCCCTTTGGGCATTTCGCACAGCTTATAAAACCAATCTAGGAATGTCACCATACCGATTAGTCTTTGGAAAAGCATGCCATTTACCCGTTGAACTCGAGCACCGCGCACTTTGGGCAATCAAATACCTTAATTTTGACATTGAAAAAGCCGGATCGCATCGTAAATTACAATTGTCATAATTAGAAGAACTAAGAAATAAAGCGTATGAAAATGCAAAGATTTATAAAGAGAAAACTAAATTTCATCATGATAAATCCATACTTCGTAAGACATTCGAAGTAGGTCAGAAAGTTCTCTTATATAATTCCAGACTTCATTTATTTTCGGGAAAATGGAGATCTCGATGGGCAGGTCCATATATTGTGAAAACAGTGTACCCTTATGGTGCAGTTGAAATTGAAAATCCTAGGGACGGTTCCATTTCAAAGGTCAATAGACAACGCTTGAAGCCATTTCTAGAGTTTGAACAACACGAGGACGGCGAGTTCGTGGATCTCCACGAACCTAGCTATTCAGCATAAGCCACTCAGTATCTTGTACATATCAGGTTTTTTTTTTTTTTTTCTGTTTTGCATTTGAATTCCATTTAACAGTTGGGACAATATCTCATTCCAGTGTGGGGGGACGCATATCTCATTATGTTTGTTCATATTTCACAGTGTGGCGTCACTTTTTTAAAAAATCAACTCATTATTTGTTTTCAAATTTCTTTTCAATTTTTTTTCAAGCTTCATCTCATTTTCCATTATTTTCAGGACTTTGATTTATTTTTAATTAGTCAAGACAAAGTAAGTAAACAGTTGAAGTCAATTGATGAATTTTTTTGTGAATCACTAATTTCAAAGGTAAAATATAATGAAAAGTTGAATTACAAGCGAAAATAGTGAGGTTTGTATATAGGGGGATTCGTAGGTGATGGTAATGAAATCCTTTCTAAACTATAGTCTTTGGTTTAAAAAATGGCAGATTTAAAGTACATGCGTTGACATTTCAAATCATTGAAGTTAAGTAGTGCTAAGTTGATTTGCATAACTCTCTTTAGTTATTTAAAAAAAAATTAATAAGAAACACCTAGAGTCAATAGGTGTGCACACTTATAAAAGTGTGAACACTCGCCACGCTCTTTACTCTTCTCACGTAAGCCTACAAGGCAGTGCATAGACGGTATATCTGGCCTCAGCATTCTGAGTTAGGTGTATAATGAAATTAAATAAATAATCACCTAAGGATTACCGACGTTTTCTGACATATTCAGCGTCGGTTTGCACAATCCGCAAAGCTTTGTCCCAACTCTCACGTAAGCCCATGAGATATGCATGGGTTGTGACGACCCGGAATTTTTGTATATTTGAAATGGGGATATTTAATTTATTTTAAATATTCGAAGGTTAAATTTTAATTTTAATTTCAAATATACGGTATTTATTGGATGATTAATTATTGAATTAAACAATTGAAAATTGGGTAAAATATGGAATCTTCGGTTTTAGGCTTGTTAAAAATATTTTAAAGGTTTAGAAAATTCATATTAATAATACTGAAAATGATAGAACTTTTAAAATGAAATTTTAAAGTGTTTTGTCCAGTTTTGGAAATATATCGTTTAAATTGAATTTAAAAATAGCCTTCCAAGGCACAGTCTCGGAATTCGACGAAACCAGTTCCATTGGGTCCGTAATATTGTATTATTACCGGATTTCAAGTTTCGTAGTAATCAGAGTTGTTGTGTGAGCGTACGACATACAAACGCGTTGAAATCAAATCGAAAATTTAATATAAATAATTTAAGCAAAACACTGTAGCTAGATATTTTTCCAACCCGTTCCTTTGCCTTCTCGAACACGCTACCCTTATCTTCCATCGTACACTTCTCGTTCCTTCTAAAATTTGCCTGTTCCTTCCTCGTTCATTTCATTCGATTTCAGTTATTATCAAACGAGAGAAAAAAAGGGGCGGAGCGAAATTCTTTAAATTTTAATCGCGTTCATCTCCTCCCTTTAGTTGTTCAATATAGAACGTTCTTGGCCTTCATTTTCAAAATCGTTAACCCTAAATCAAAAGAAAAGGGGGACTCGAATTCGATTTCGAAACTGGGAAGGGGATCGCGTATCTCAACCGCGAGAAGGAGTTTCGATCTGGGGTTTCTCGTCTGGCCGATGGGGAGAACTCGCGGCGATATGTTTCGTGATGGCACTGTGCTCGAGTGGAGCTCGTCTATTTCGAGATGCAAGTCGCGGCGTGGGCTGTGGGGAGCACGACGTCGGAGGCAAGGGGAGTTCGAGCTCGATGTCAGTGAGGTTGTGGAGTTGCGAAATCGAAGGAGTTGGGATCTCGAAGGCCTGAGCGTGGGGTCGGCTTCATTGTGCTGTCGAGAATCGCGGTCGTGGGAGTTGGTCCTGCTCGAGTTTGCAGCGCCTTAGTTGAAATAAGGCTTGGTGGTGGTCGTGATCGGTGAGCTATCATCAGTGAGGTATAAATATTTATATATGATTTCGTTTTCAATTTAAAATTTTATAACATACAGAGGAAGAGATATATTCACAGAGAGATATTTATGCAGTATTTATTTATATATATACTTGTTCAAAGAAGTTTTATATAATAAATTACAGTAAGGTAATTTAATTCTAAAACATCTTAGTCTATTGTGCATGGGTTTAAACTTTTAATTAATTGTGAGATCATTTCCTCTATTTGATATTAACCGCAGGTATATATATACTATTTACTCACCTTCATGTTAAATCTAATATTATATGAATATGTTAAACTGGAAATAGAACAGAAAGAGAAAGGGAATATAGAGTTTATATAAAACGAGATTTTAAAACCCATGTGAATTATTTTGGAATAAAATAAAATGTATGTACATTTTTATAATCTACTAGTTTATTTTTTTTAGATAATATACTTAGATGATTAATGTGTTTAATTGACTTATTTAATTATGGTCATTAAAGATTTGTCAGAGGAAATTAGTTAAATTAAATTAAATTAGACAATGGAAATTAATTGATCTATTATTCCAAATATTAATAAATCATATGACATTTGTACAAGGGTTAAAATCTTGGAGACTCAAGCTGGATTGGGTCGAATTGCAAAACAAAAATCAAGGTGAGTTAATCTCACTCAGTTAAATTATAATTTAAATTTAATTGGTTAAATTTAAATATTGATGGGTGATTGAATTGATTGATTTGATTGATATGGTATATAGTAGTATATACCAATATATATATATTGGAATTGTTATTCCCACATTATATAGTGGATGAGACCCTATGCGCTGCATAATAGCGGATGATATTTTATAAAACCCATATACCGCGATATTCCACCTCGAAGTGGAATTGGTATTGTGCTAACATCTGTGGATGCAGGGAAACAGGTTGGAGGGATCCAACTGGATTCCTCAAAATATTTAATTTTGTTTAAATATTCTGTGATATGATTTTTGATATCCTGTGATGAATTATATGGATAATTGGATGTTATGGTTTGGTTGGATCGATTTGGATGTGCTGAATTATCAAAATCTCTAGAATGGAATTTTTGAAAAGAAATAAAAGAGTAAATTCTTAAGTAAAATAATTATAAAGAGTTTGGAATAAATTTGAGAATAAATCTGATTAAGAATAAAAGTGATTTCCAAAATTCTAATAAATATGGAAAAGAGGAATTTTGAATAAATAGAGAAATATTGAATTTAAAGAGAACTTATGTGATGTTATTTAAAGGGATAAAAATTTTATTTTAATTCAATGTTTAAATGTAATTAAAAAGAAAGAAAGAAATTGGGAAATCTGAAACTTGTGTTGCAGTTTAAAGATTTTAAATAATAATGAGAAATAAAATCTGGAAGTTAATGAATTTGGAAATAAATGGATTTAGTAAGGAAATTTATTTCAAAGTAAAATAAATTGGAAAATCAATTGTAAATTGATTTAAATATTTTGGGATTTGAAATTTAAGAGAAATGAGATTTTGGAGGTATAAACTGGGTTTATAAAGTGAAATGGAATATCAGAGGATATTTGAAATATAAATGCAAGGTGGGAATTTATAAAAGGGATATGAATTGTTTTAAAAATAAATGTTGATTTATTTTTTTAAAGATGGAAATGAGAAGTGTATTTCTCTGGATTGCCAAGTACGTTTTTCCAAGGCAATTTTAAATATAAGTTAAAAGTTTTAATATGTTTTAAAAAAAACATATTTTAGAAAATTGATTATTTCTAAATGTTAAAGCCTAAAGTAGTATTTTCAAAAATCTATTATTGTAGTAAGTATATAAAAGTGATTTGGTAAAATGTTTTAAGGAGAAATTTAGTTTATATTTATAAAGCGATTTTATCTTAAATATCTTTAAAGTATATATATATATATATATATTAATAAAGCATTAAAGTAGTTTTATAATTTCAATGATATAAAGCATATTTATGGTAAAGTGTTTTTAAATTATTTTTAAATCTAAAATATTTTGTACTTGGTGATTCAGTGGAAATAATCATTTGGGAAATGTATTCCTTAAGCGGAAACTGTTTGAAATTGTTTTCAAAAGGAGTTTGAAAATAGAAATATATCTTGGAAAGATATTTGGGCAAATAAATAATGTGGGAAATTATTTATTGTGTGATGGTTGCTTGTGGATGTTAATTGATAGTTAAATAACCGACTATCAATATTGGCCAAATGCGCTGATCGTTTCGAAGAGACCGGGATCGGGTTTCCGTATACCGGGATTCTAGGTCTGGAGACTCGAATACCACTTCGATCCGGTTTGTACGTTTCGTGTAACGTGTTCGGAGTTGAAGATGGAGCTGTGAAGTGCAAGGGCTAGTCGCTACTAATCCTGAGGATATTTCCAAAATGGATGTAGTAGGAATAGTGCCTTCGGTTCCGTTCGAACCCGGGACGGACTTGTATGGACGAATGCTTTCGTGACATCGTCAGGTGGACGATGGGCATTCTAAGGGATATGTTCTGAAAAAGGTATCGTTTAGCCTCAAGCCTCATCAACCGGGAATGACTGAAAATCAGGGGTTATGCAGCAAGGCTTCGTGGGTAGCCCCCACTTGAGAGTAAGGTCATCCCTGTCTAGATGTCCCTTTATTTCGGCTTAGTGGTGCGGTTGCTGATCACAACCGTGGGGTGGTTTTATTTGGAATTATCCAGTAAGGGATGATTCCGGCCTTGTGTTGCAGGGGAGCGGGCGTACTCCTCGGTACTGTGATCTAGGCCACGTACCGTGACAGGTGGTACCCCAGTGCCTAGTCATTCGTTGGAAATCCATTCTCCCTACGTGCTTTGTACGGTATTTGTTTGTATACCTAGTATGCTGGAATTTAATCATGTAACAATTTCAGCTATTTGAATAAGTATTTGTAAATAGACACTATTATAATATCGGAGGATTTTTATAAAAAGTGTTTTAGCTATCGTAAGGTAAAAACCCGACATGTTTATTTATGGCGTGGTCTTACGAGATGCTTTTATTTTCAAAAGGATTTTTGAAACTTTAATAATCAATTGAGTGTGATTTTCTCACGCTGGTATTCCAGACTGACTCGGGTATTGTTTTATATGATGCTCGGGTCAGACCGAGTATTATAGGTTACAGGATATGATGCTGTGGAGCTCAGGAGATGAGTTGGATGGCGAGACGTATCTCCCGTACTTGTTTATATATATATATTCCGTTGTGTTGATTGTTGTACTCTGTTGTATTGAGGACATGATATGGTTATTGTCCAGTTGTATGTTATGTGTTCTCTGGTGTATACTCTGATGTTATATTATATAAAACTGATATAGTTTTGATTTGTGTAAAGATCTGTTAATATATATTATATTTTATTCTGCTGCGATGGTTAGATTCTGTTGTTGTTTTCTATTTTTCTTCTTCTACCTCTTCTTCTTAACTAAAATGGTTCGATTTTCCGGGTTTGGAAAGTCGGGTCGTTACAGTGGTATCGGAGCTTAGTTTGGCGACAACCTTGGCTCTGGTGGGAATTTTGAGAGTATTAATAGATATGAGCGCGTATTTGTTAGTGAATATAAAATGGTTTTATATTGTGTTGGTTGATTTATTGAGTGGCATATGAACCTTCGTCGGCACAGTCTGGACAACTGTATCGAAGGGGTTTCTAAACACTTGAATAGAACAGTTCGACACAGTATTGTTTTAAATAGGGTGAATGAAATAATTTTGCCCAAATTATTTTGTATATAAAAGAAAAAAAAATTTCGAAAATTATTATAGTTATATATTTGGATGCTTGGTTGTTAGAAAATGACAATAATGAGTTAGTCTCATTATTGAGTAGAAATTGAAAACTTATAACCTAAGTTGAAGAATAAATTTATATAACAAAATGGAATATGAAATATAGACTAAATGAAATTTATAAATTGAGATAACCTTTATATACAAATGTGAATTACAAATGTGATTTATAATCAAATGAGATAAATTCATAAACAAATGTAATTTGTAAATGTAAATTGTAAATGTGACTTATAACTTGAAATAAAATTGAATGGATTTTGAATTTGAAGTTTTGGGAAAGGTTTAAATTCCTTTGGATTTAAAAATAGTTTTAAAGGTTTTGGGGAAATAATGGTGATATTATTTCATGAATATTTTTGAAATTGAATTGAAATCTGGTGGGATTTGGAATTTAAAAATGTTTGAAATGTTTTAAAGTGATAAAAGCATTAAATTCTCTTTCGGTCGCTGGAAAATAATTTTGGTGATGACTGCAGCATCATCGATATCTATTTTCGAGTTTCCAAAGAGAAATTGCTACCAAACTGTTTTAAATTGGAAATGATTGCGAACTGGGTTGGTTTTGAAATTCAAAGGGAAAATTGTTTGGTAAAAGCAGATTTGTTTTGGAAATTGGGATTTGAGGTGATATACCAGATGTGTGAGTTATTTATGGATTCAAAATGGTTTTGAAATAAAACCGGGCAATTGGAGTCTGGGAATTCTATTTAAAAAATAAATGTGGAAATTTAAATGAATCAACAATATAAAGTATAGAATGAAGTTGATTGAAATAAGAAGGGAATGAAAGTTAAATTCTGGGATTATAATTATGAGATGAAAATAACTCAATGAGTAATATAAGTTGGTAAATAAAAGAGTTAGAGAACTTGAAGGTGAATAAAATATATTTGAATTTAACTTAAGATAAGTTAAATAAAATTGAGATTTGGAATTGAATTAAATGTAAGTAAGTTGAAGTCGAATTGAATTGGATATAAAGGTAATGTAAAATGCTTATAATTGTGTAAAGAAATTCATATTCTTAAGTTCTTAAGTGTAATAATTTGAGATTTGATTGTAAAGATGAAAATGGACTTAAATGAATAGTCCCAGGTCTTCAGCAAGTAAGTTAAAACTTATGAATAGAGATGAAATTGTAAGTCATAAATGGGAATTCATTTCTTTGAACCATTAAGAGTTATAATTTGAAATTGTAATTATCAAATGGAAACGACTAAGATGAGCAATCTTAATTTTTAAATAAATCCAAACTTGAATTATAAAATAAATTGAACTTAAGATAATTAAGTGAAGTGATATTTGGAATTAAAAAGCAAGTATTTAATTTTAACCAGGGGAGGAACTAATTAGATAATAAATTAGTTAATGAAAATGAATTGTGAGTTAATGAAATTGGATTAAAATAGTGATGGTTTGAATTGCGAATGAAATCCAAATAAGTGAAAATAAATTGGAAATGGCCTGGTTATTAATAAAATAATTCCAGATGAATTGAGTATGGAAAATAAAATTCATAATGATTGAGTGAATGAACCACTTATATTAAATAAATAAATGGATGGAATTTGATTAAATAAGAATCAAATGAAAGATGGAAATAAAACTTTAAAAGGTTGGTTAAATGGAAAATAAACTTAAGTTATTGACTTAAGTAAATGTTGAATGGAAACTGAACTCAAACAGAAGAGTGGATTAAATAAGTTGAGAAATAGTTATTGAATGAATTAACTAGGATTGTTTTCGAGCTAAATAAAATTTAATTTTTGGAAGTTGGAGATGAATTGAATTTAAGGAAAAAAAATTGGAAATGAAGTAGTAAATTGAAGTAAGTTGGAATTCATATGAAATGGGTGTTCAATTTGAATATATACACTTCAGTGGTGAAGTAGTAAATAAATATAAGAAAATTTATATGAACTTAAGAATTGAAGAATGAAATTCTTAAGAAAATTGGTATTGGAAATATACTTAGTAATTTTGGAATGGAAATATATATATACTAAGTGAATAGTTGAATGAAGACTAAAACTGAAATTGTGAAATGGGATAGTTGTGAATAAGTGGATAAAAATCAAAATGAATGTGAATAAAAAGGAAATTGATAAAATTGATAATTCAATTGGGCTAATTACGTAAGGTGTACGTATATTATTTTATTCGCATAGCTATTTGGTCCAGATGTCGAACACAGAATTTCGAGATAGTTTTATCGATCCGAATCAGGATTTTTCACTCGATTTTCGACGGCGAACCTGGATATGGATTGTTGATTGATTCTGGAAATTCTCTATCATAGTTTGTGACTATGCAAGGAGAATGACGGTTTCTGATCAAGAAACCAGATCTGAGTCCGCACTAGGAAGTCGAGTGGACGATACTAGTTCGGAAGTGAGATTGTGTGATCGATTGAGCGATCAAATGTGATATTGCGTACGGATGATATATATACATCGTACGGGCTTAAGTAAAACAAATATTGGAAATTTGTAAAGGAAAGTATAAAATGACTTTGGAATTGTGATTGAATATTATTGCTTAGTAGGATATACAGGTGTATAAAAGCAATGGATAAATTGGGATTTTGATTTTAGAAGATAAATTTAATGGCCCGACAAAAGGTATGTATTTGAATTTCTGTATGAAATTTGATTGGGTTTTGGACCCAGCCACTTGGCCTTTTGTTTTCTTTTTGAGATTGGGAGGCCGTAGAGCCATTTTGTAGTAGTACCGAGCTAGCCGCGCAAAGGAGACGCTGGCGAAATTTTTCGGAAATTTAGGGAGTTAGAAAAATTTTGAGAAAATTTTGATAATTCAAATTTGGTTTTGAATTTAAATTTGAATTGTTAAGTAAGTGTTATGGTTTGAGAATTATGGGTAAGTTGAAAAGTTAGGAAAAGACTTAGTGTGTCTGTGATACAAAGATTTGTTGGGTTAATTGTTAAAAACTATTTGGGTTGAGGAAATAGTTAACGGGAATTGGATCATTCTTCCTAACTAGTAATTTCGGGGACGAAATTCTTTTAAGGGGGGAGGAATGTGACGACCCGGAATTTTTGTATATTTGAAATGGGGATATTTAATTTATTTTAAATATTCGAAGGTTAAATTTTAACTTTAATTTCAAATATACGGTATTTATTGGATGATTAATTATTGAATTAAACAATTGAAAATTGGGTAAAATATGGAATCTTCGGTTTTAGGCTTGTTAAAAATATTTTAAAGGTTTAGAAAATTCATATTAATAATACTGAAAATGATAGAACTTTTAAAATGAAATTTTAAAGTGTTTTGTCCAGTTTTGGAAATATATCGTTTAAATTGAATTTAAAAATAGTCTTCCGAGGCACAGTCTCGGAATTCGACGAAACCAGTTCTATTGGGTCCGTAATATTGTATTGTTACCGGATTTCAAGTTTCGTAGTAATCAGAGTTGTTGTGTGAGCGTACGACATACAAACGCGTTGAAATCAAATCGAAAATTTAATATAAATAATTTAAGCAAAACACTGTAGCTAGATATTTTTCCAACCTGTTCCTTTGCCTTCTCGAACACGCTACCCTTATCTTCCATCGTACACTTCTCGTTCCTTCTAAAATTTGCCTGTTCCTTCCTTGTTCATTTCATTCGATTTCAGTTATTATCAAACGAGAGAAAAAAGGGGCGGAGCGAAATTCTTTAAATTTTAATCGCGTTCATCTCCTCCCTTTAGTTGTTCAATATAGAATGTTCTTGGCCTTCATTTTCAAAATCGTTATAAATCAAAAGAAAAGGGGGACTCGAATTCGATTTCGAAACTGGGAAGCGGATCGCGTATCTCAACCGCGAGAAGGAGTTTCGATCTGGGGTTTCTCGTCTGGCCGATGGGGAGAACTCGCGGCGATATGTTTCGTGATGGCACTGTGCTCGAGTGGAGCTCGTCTATTTCGAGATGCAAGTCGCGGCGTGGGCTGTGGGGAGCACGACGTCGGAGGCAAGGGGAGTTCGAGCTCGATGTCAGTGAGGTTGTGGAGTTGCGAAATCGAAGGAGTTGGGATCTCAAAGGCCTGAGCGTGGGGTCGGCTTCATTGTGCTGTCGAGAATCGCGGTCGTGGGAGTTGGTCCTGCTCGAGTTTGCAGCGCCTTAGTTGAAATAAGGCTTGGTGGTGGTCGTGATCGGTGAGCTATCATCAGTGAGGTATAAATATTTATATATGATTTCGTTTTCAATTTAAAATTTTATAACATACAGAGGAAGAGATATATTCACAGAGAGATATTTATGCAGTATTTATTTATATATATACTTGTTCAAAGAAGTTTTATATAATAAATTACAGTAAGGTAATTTAATTCTAAAACATCTTAGTCTATTGTGCATGGGTTTAAACTTTTAATTAATTGTGAGATCATTTCCTCTATTTGATATTAACCGCAGGTATATATATACTATTTACTCACCTTCATGTTAAATCTAATATTATATGAATATGTTAAACTGGAAATAGAACAGAAAGAGAAAGGGAATATAGAGTTTATATAAAACGAGATTTTAAAACCCATGTGAATTATTTTGGAATAAAATAAAATGTATGTACATTTTTATAATCTACTAGTTTATTTTTTTTAGATAATATACTTAGATGATTAATGTGTTTAATTGACTTATTTAATTATGGTCATTAAAGATTTGTCAGAGGAAATTAGTTAAATTAAATTAAATTAGACAATGGAAATTAATTGATCTATTATTCCAAATATTAATAAATCATATGACATTTGTACAAGGGTTAAAATCTTGGAGACTCAAGCTGGATTGGGTCGAATTGCAAAACAAAAATCAAGGTGAGTTAATCTCACTCAGTTAAATTATAATTTAAATTTAATTGGTTAAATTTAAATATTGATGGGTGATTGAATTGATTGATTTGATTGATATGGTATATAGTAGTATATACCAATATATATATATTGGAATTGTTATTCCCACATTATATAGTGGATGAGACCCTATGCGCCGCATAATAGCGGATGATATTTTATAAAACCCATATACCGCGATATTCCACCTCGAAGTGGAATTGGTATTGTGCTAACATCTGTGGATGCAGGGAAACAGGTTGGAGGGATCCAACTGGATTCCTCAAAATATTTAATTTTGTTTAAATATTCTGTGATATGATTTTTGATATCCTGTGATGAATTATATGGATAATTGGATATTATGGTTTGGTTGGATCGATTTGGATGTGCTGAATTATCAAAATCTCTAGAATGGAATTTTTGAAAAGAAATAAAAGAGTAAATTCTTAAGTAAAATAATTATAAAGAGTTTGGAATAAATTTGAGAATAAATCTGATTAAGAATAAAAGTGATTTCCAAAATTCTAATAAATATGGAAAAGAGGAATTTTGAATAAATAGAGAAATATTGAATTTAAAGAGAACTTATGTGATGTTATTTAAAGGGATAAAAATTTATTTTAATTCAATGTTTAAATGTAATTAAAAAGAAAGAAAGAAATTGGGAAATCTGAAACTTGTGTTTCAGTTTAAAGATTTTAAATAATAATGAGAAATAAAATCTGGAAGTTAATGAATTTGGAAATAAATGGATTTAGTAAGGAAATTTATTTCAAAGTAAAATAAATTGGAAAATCAATTGTAAATTGATTTAAATATTTTGGGATTTGAAATTTAAGAGAAATGAGATTTTGGAGGTATAAACTGGGTTTATAAAGTGAAATGGAATATCAGAGGATATTTGAAATATAAATGCAAGGTGGGAATTTATAAAAGGGATATGAATTGTTTTAAAAATAAATGTTGATTTATTTTTTTAAAGATGGAAATGAGAAGTGTATTTCTCTGGATTGCCAAGTACGTTTTTCCAAGGCAATTTTAAATATAAGTTAAAAGTTTTAATATGTTTTAAAAAAAACATATTTTAGAAAATTGATTATTTCTAAATGTTAAAGCCTAAAGTAGTATTTTCAAAAATCTATTATTGTAGTAAGTATATAAAAGTGATTTGGTAAAATGTTTTAAGGAGAAATTTAGTTTATATTTATAAAGCGATTTTATCTTAAATATCTTTAAAGTATATATATATATATATATATATATATAAATATTAATAAAGCATTAAAGTAGTTTTATAATTTCAATGATATAAAGCATATTTATGGTAAAGTGTTTTTAAATTATTTTTAAATCTAAAATATTTTGTACTTGGTGATTCAGTGGAAATAATCATTTGGGAAATGTATTCCTTAAGCGGAAACTGTTTGAAATTGTTTTCAAAAGGAGTTTGAAAATAGAAATATATCTTGGAAAGATATTTGGGCAAATAAATAATGTGGGAAATTATTTATTGTGTGATGGTTGCTTGTGGATGTTAATTGATAGTTAAATAACCGACTATCAATATTGGCCAAATGCGCTGATCGTTTCGAAGAGACCGGGATCGGGTGTCCGTATACCGGGATTCTAGGTCTGGAGACTCGAATACCACTTCGATCCGGTTTGTACGTTTCGTGTAACGTGTTCGGAGTTGAAGATGGAGCTGTGAAGTGCAAGGGCTAGTCGCTACTAATCCTGAGGATATTTCCAAAATGGATGTAGTAGGAATAGTGCCTTCGGTTGCGTTCGAACCCGAGACGGACTTGTATGGACGAATGCTTTCGTGACATCGTCAGGTGGACGATGGGCATTCTAAGGGATATGTTCTGAAAAAGGTATCGTTTAGCCTCAAGCCTCATCAACCGGGAATGACTGAAAATCAGGGGTTATGCAGCAAGGCTTCGTGGGTAGCCCCCACTTGAGAGTAAGGTCATCCCTGTCTAGATGTCCCTTTATTTCGGCTTAGTGGTGCGGTTGCTGATCACAACCGTGGGGTGGTTTTATTTGGAATTATCCAGTAAGGGATGATTCCGGCCTTGTGTTGCAGGGGAGCGGGCGTACTCCTCGGTACTGTGATCTAGGCCACGTACTGTGACAGGTGGTACCCCAGTGCCTAGTCATTCGTTGGAAATCCATTCTCCCTACGTGCCTTGTACGGTATTTGTTTGTATACCTAGTATGCTGGAATTTAATCATGTAACAATTTCAGCTATTTGAATAAGTATTTGTAAATAGACACTATTATAATATCAGAGGATTTTTATAAAAAGTGTTTTAGCTATCGTAAGGTAAAAACCCGACATGTTTATTTGTGGCGTGGTCTTACGAGATGCTTTTATTTTCAAAAGGATTTTTGAAACTTTAATAATCAATTGAGTGTGATTTTCTCACGCTGGTATTCCAGACTGACTCGGGTATTGTTTTATATGATGCTCGGGTCAGACCGAGTATTATAGGTTACAGGATATGATGCTGTGGAGCTCAGGAGATGAGCTGGATGGCGAGACGTATCTCTCATACTTGTTTATATATATATATTCCGCTGTGTTGATTGTTGTACTCTTTTGTATTGAGGACATGATATGGTTATTGTCCAGTTGTATGTTATGTGTTCTCTGGTGTATACTCTGATGTTATATTATATAAAACTGATATAGTTTTGATTTGTGTAAAGATCTGTTAATATATATTATATTTTATTCCGCTGCGATGGTTAGATTCTGTTGTTGTTTTCTATTTTTCTTCTTCTACCTCTTCTTCTTAACTAAAATGGTTCGATTTTCCGGGTTTGGAAAGTCGGGTCGTTACATGGGTGGTATACCTTGGTCCAAAAGTTAGGTGTATATAAAAAAAATAAAAAAAATAAATAAAGAGAGAGTAAGCTATTGAAACCCAAACACTTCTTTACTTTATTGATTTGGCTTGTTATACAAATGGAAATGAGAAATACCATTTTGAAAAACCGTGATTAATAATAAAGAATTTATTTCACGGCGGCACTGTGTTATCGACCGAAACAACTGGCCAAACTAGAATCTAATGTATGAAAACTTGAGTTATATTGAAATATGTGATTAGTGAGGAACCAAAAAAAATTTCTAGAAGTTGACTCAAACCGATATATATTATTTTGTTGTTATGAAGTAAATCGAGTCTCCATTTGTTTAAAATTTTGCATTCATGTAGTACATTAGAATCATCACATACTGCATTTGGATTTTGTGGGTAGTATCCGCTGAAAACCCTCACGAGACACCACTCGTCCTACTAGGGACACCTAGAGGTTTAATGGTTTGTTGCATACGCTCAATGCAATCGTGTTTCCTACGAAAAAGGATTTAGTTAGTTTTTATTTTCTTGCTTATTCGAGGATGAATAAAGTTCTAGTGTGGGGGTATTTGATGAACGTATTTTTCTGCATTTTAAACCATTTGTTTCATATATTTTTATTTTAATAAAGCGGTATTATACGGGTATTTTATTGTGGTTTTGCAGATTGTAGATTCTGAAGTGCAACGTTGAAATTAATTGGTTGTGCCGTCCATTGGTTCAAATGACACGCAGAAAAGAGTGCAACAATTTTGAGCACCAAATAAATCAAAGCAATGTCACACTTCAATTTATGCGTAATGAGTCGGTTCACATTTTCACTTCAGCATATGGGTGCAAGCAACGTGGGAAACAAATCATATATATCTCAAATTACTCCCATTTCCAATTCAATAAAGCAAGTCACCTATTCAACTCAAAGCATGGACCAAATATAATTAATTCAAGCAAATGTGGACCAACCAATTTTCAGCATATATTTTCTTCAATCAATGACATGGCAAAGCATGCACATGCTTTGATTTAGTAAATATTGGCTGCATTTTCTCATCTTTGAACCATTCAAACAAGGCTACGTGTTCAAATATTGCAATGGACCAGTTCTTCCAGAAGGTCCCCTATGAAAGTGGCAAGTATAATTCATTCAGGAGCCTATATATACCGGAGGGATACAACACTTTAGGGACGATCTCTTACCCATCACTCTTCTTCTAGTTTAGTTTTATTTTCAGCAGTGTTTTTATTTCCGGACAGAATACGTAGGATTGTTAATTAGATTTAGCAATTTATTTATTCTTGTCCTTAGTTATTTTCTGCACTCTTTCCAGTTAGTTAATAAATTCAGTTCATTTTATTTCAGTTGTTTGCTCTGTTATTTTATTTTAAGCACTTTTAGTTTCTGCTCTGATTTCTACAATTTTATATTTTTTACTGCAATTTTGATTAGATTCGAAATTGATTCGGAATATATTATTGTTTTTATTTCCTTTTCAAGAACCACCATCGAATTTGTTTAACACACCTAAGATTTAAATATGGATTTCAAATATTTTAAAACACAATTCTTTGTGTTCGACCTGCATACTACACACCTGTGCGCTTGCAGAATTAATTAAAATTTGTGCTTTTCTAACCAATAGAAAAGTCACAACAGAAATCCACACCTCCTCAAACCCAAACAGCCTCGAACTACACGCGACCAATTTGAACCATCCCAATCACTCGCCTGCTTACCTCCATCTCCAACTTGCCACTAATAACAACAGCCTCGCTCCCCTGCCACAATCGAACTCCTCAAAATCCACAACACAAAGTCGTAAAACAAAACGAAAACCCCAATGATTCCTCTACAATTATAGTTGAATTTCAATTTCTGGAGTTGTGAAGTAATTGAATTTGCGAAGAAATTTGAGAAATAGAACTTTAATTTGGAACGTGGTTTCGCTCTATTGAATTGGGCCGGGTGATGTGTAGTTTTGTTTAGTTTTAAGCATTCTTATTTAAAAACAAAAAAAAAGTTGTGTTGTTTTGTGTTTCCTTTATAAATTTTTTTTTAAGTAAAGCTTCACTTTTAAGTTTCCTTTTCAAAAAAAAAAAAATTTTGTTTAGAGTAGTTTTCTTTCCAAAACTTTTCCTTTATAAAAGAAAAAAAGACAACCAAAAAATAATAATAATAATAACAATTGTATATATATCTTGTTTTTAATTTTCAAGTTGCCAAAGCAGGAAATAAAGGAAGAATAGCTTGCTGAAAACTGCCGCTCCGCTTTCCAAAAATAAATTTCTAGCTTGCTTATATAAGAAAATTTGCTGCTTTTAACCTCATCTCTAGTTTTATTTGAATTGCATTGTTGGTTACTTGCATTTTCATTTTATTAAAAAAAATCAAAAACAAAAACAAAAATGCATTCGTAGTTGCATTGTTAATACACGTTTAATTTCTGCTTTGCATTTCATTTTGATTAAGAATAACGGTTAGACATCGATAACACTTAATTGTATATTGGCAAATTGTCTTCTTTGAACAATTTAATTTCTCGGTGTCTAGGCTACGGCAGAGCAATTACCATTTATAAATATTATGGTGATTCATAAATATTATAGTGGTTGTTTCTTTGAAGGTACTTAAACCTTCGGCTGCATTGCTACGGTGATTCATGGTGCACCGATAAATCCTGTCTGTTACTTGGCTGAGAACTATCTTGTTGAATAAGACAATGTGTAATTATACAATTTTGGGTTAACTTAGGATAAATCATTTGTAATTAATCCTTGCATTCATTTAGTTGCATTAGTTCATGCATATTTAAAAAAAATTCAAAATCCAAAACTAAAAAAAATTGTATATATTCCTTTTCCTTTGAAATTTTTAAATCCTTTTTCTTTGAAATTTTAAAAATCCAAAAAAATTTAGAAAAAAAAACAAAAACCCAAAAAAAATAAAATTAAAAACTTCTCAAAAACAAAGAAAAAACTGGAAAAAAAAATCAATTTCCCTTTTGAAAAATAAATTTTATTTGTAAATATTTCTCCTTTATAAAAAAGGCAAAAACATTCTTGAAAATGTCCGAGTTTCCCCACTCATTTGAATGTTACAATAGTTGTGAAAATCAATATAATCCATATGATTTCACTCCAAATTCGTATGGATATTTTAACGACAACTATTCTTTAACCAATTCGAATTTTGAACAACAAAGTTTTCAAAACGATGACCAACCCTCAAATCTTGAAAAGAGCATTTCGTCTTTACTTGAAATCTTTACACAACAAAATCAAGAGATAAATGATTTGTGTAATTCATATTTGGACAATGATTCAAATCAAAGTTTTCAAAATAATCAAAATTTGAATTCACTTCAAAATTCAAACGATTTCGAGTATAACCCATGCCAATTCAATTTTGAACTCCAAACTAAATTTCAAAATCAAAACGAAAATGTGATCCACT
Source organism: Allium fistulosum (assembly GCA_030737815.1). NCBI lineage: Eukaryota > Viridiplantae > Streptophyta > Magnoliopsida > Asparagales > Amaryllidaceae > Allium > Allium fistulosum. Next base: position 1,289,621,913 of record CM060904.1, read on the forward strand.
TTTCAAATAATTTTGGCAATGGGAATAATCTCGACTATGATGCAAGTGAAATTTTTTGTTCTCAACGAATCCAAATCGAAAATCCTCAAGCTAATAATTATAAATTGGATTTTGTTGAACAAGTGAACGAAATTTATGATGATCACACGGATTCGTTGTTTGAAACTTATATGAAACAACGTAAACAACAAACCAAATCCCAACGTGTGACGAGTTAAGTAATAATCCATCTTTTACCTAAATCGACGATTTTCAAATAACAACTTTTGAAATTGAAAATAATAATCTTAATGAAGTTGTTGAAAACACGGTAATTGAGCTGGATTTCAATTCTTTCGAGGGTGTGGAACCAAATTTGAAATTCGATCTTCCATTTCTTGATTTCAAAATTTTGAATACGACAACTTTGGATTTTGAACTTAATATATGCGATGAAGTTGTTAATAATCAAACAAAGGAAGACGAATTTAATGAACATGAATTTTTTGGAATTTTCGAAAACGAGTTGTTGAATTCCAAAGGGGAAGATTTAAATCACCACTTTGATTTTGAAATCAATAATTTTGAAGAATTTTTCAATGATAAACTTGAATTTCAATTTGGTGAAAATAAACTTGAATTTCAATCAATCATTATATCTACCCCAAAAATTATCGAAACCGAAACAACTCGTACGATTTTCAATAAAGCGACATTCGTGTTTCCAAATCAATAGTCAACTTTGAAATCTTTTATGGTTTGGTTTTTCGAGCTTAAGCTGTGTCTCGCATACTTGACGAGACAAATGAATCGGTCTTTGGAAGACCGTTTCATTTACTTTTTGACGATATTCTTTCTAATCTCATGTAAATACTGTTAATTTTCTTTTAAATAAAGGTCATGTTTTCATTTTTATTTTTCTCCTTCCACTTGGGTTGACTGTGGGTACACAGTCAAAATCAAGTATGGGGGGAGACTCATCATCATTTTTATTTTTTCATGGTTTATTTATTTTTATTTTTATTTTCTTTCCAAAATTTTAAAAAAAATCTCAAAAACAAAAAAAAACAAAATTTATTTAAAAGCATTTTGATTTATTTTTAAAGAAACACTATAGGATAAATATATGGTTTTGGTTTATTAATTTGAAAATTTTGAAAATTCATTTGTCTTAATAAAAATAAAAATGAAGTTTGATTACAAAAAACGATGGTTTAACTAGTATATAGGAAGATTCATACGTGTTAATTATGAAATACTTCCTAATTGAAAATCTTTGTTTTAAAAAGTGGTTAATTTAAAGTAAAGGATATAACATTTTTTGTCTTCTAAGTTAAATGGTGCTAAGATGATTTTGCAAAACTTTCTTCAAAGAAAAAAACAACAACAAAAAATAATACAAAAGATATTTCTTGTATATATGTATAGTTTTTAATAAACACCTAGAGTCATGTGTTCACACTTGTGTATTCACTCGCCATGCCCTGTACCCTTCTCACATAAGCCCGAAAGGCAGTGCACGATCGGTATATCTGTCCTCAGTTTATCTGAGTTAGGTGTGCGTATATACAAATTATTTTACTAATAACGCCTACAGTCGATAAGTGTTCACACTTGTTTGTTCACTCGCCATGCTCTGTATTCCCCTCACATCAGTCCGCAAGGCAGTGCATGGGTAATATATCTGGCCTCGGTTTATCTTAGTTAGGCATATATAAATATTGTTAATATCAATAAAATTTCCAAGAGAAAAAAAATGGAGAGAGTAAGCAATTGAAATCCTAGCACTATTTTTAACTTATTTGATTTGACTTGTTATTGAAAAGAAATGAAAATACCACTTTGCTAAACTTTGATAATCGAATAAGGATCTATTTCATAGTTACACTGTGTTATCAACCGAAACAACAAGTTAAACTATAGTATATTTACTTTGATAACTTGACTTTTGTTGGATGTTTGACGAGTAAATGACTTAAATTTCAAGATAATGACCAAAACTTATATTTAACTTATTTTTGTCTATTTAAAAGTAAATCTTTCATTTGTAAATATTTTCAAAAACTCGCATTCATCTCTTTGTAAATAAATCTTGCATTTTGTAAATATTTTCATCCTGCATTTGGATTTTGTGGGTGGTATCCACCGAAAACCCTCATGAGACAACACTGGTCCTATTGGGGACACCCAGAGGTTTACCAGCTTAATGCATACACTCAATGCAATCGTGCTCCCTACGAAAACGGATTTATCTTAGTTTTAGTTTATTCGAGGACGAATAAAAAGATAAGTGTGGGGGTATTTGATGTGCACGTTAATGTGCATATTTTTACCACCATATTTAATCTATTTAAATTAAATAAATGATCATATCGAGCATTTTAACTTGTGTAAACCAAAATTCATATTATTTTCAAATCGTCACATATTCATCTTCATGCAAGGGCAAAATGGTCATTTTTGTGCATATATTAATTTGAGAAAATTTAATTGGAAATTTCTATATTTTTTTATAGGAATTTGGCTTCATATACATGTGGTTTCATGAAGATGTATGCATGCACAAGAGTGAAGATAGCGAAATGAAGATGGAAATAATTCAAAGGCATGATAATGGAGGACCCCACCTACCCACCTACCTTAATGTACAAATTAGAGGCTAATGCACATGCTTATGGAACTAATGGCTTCATGTACACTTAAATGATAATTAGTAGAAGCTAATGATTACTTGGCCTCCACACTTTCTCAAGAGTATTTTGGGCATTCCCCAAAAATATGAATTAGGGTTTAACACATGTATAAGTACCCCTTATGTTTCATATAACCCCTCCTCCCTTAGTCTCTCTTTAGTTTAGTTTAGGCTCACAAATAAACAAGCTCTTCTCTTTCTCTTTTCATGGATACTTAGCCATTTTTATTTTCATGTAATTTTCTTTTTTTAATGCAATTTAATATATGATCTTTTCTCTTTCTTGTTTATTTCCTTTCATGTTGTAGTGTAGATTTACTTTCATGCAAGTAGAATAGTTTTAATTCTTGTTAATTAGCTCTCTTTTTCATTAGCTTTCATTTTGCTTTCTTTTTGCTTTCATGTTGCTAGCTACATTTGTTAATCAAATGACAAATATGAGAGTCTAAACCCCTTCAATTTAGGGGTAATGAAGCTCTCTAATTATGTAGCTTCAACTATTTGTTAATCCATGCTCTCTTTTTGTGCTTAATGAAGAATGATTGAAGTGGTTTAATTATTGTTTTTGCCTTGAATTTGGTAGTCTATATTGTTGACACCAAATAGGCTATGCTTAAACAATCACTAACACTAATTACCTCTTCATCAAAATATGATTATGGCAAAAGAAAGTGATTTGAAATTAAAATTTGATGGTCTATATTTCTAATCAATAGTTAATAGGCCATACTTAAAATAGATTTCATTTTCATTGTCAAGTTTCATGAAAGTTAGTAAGTGATTTAAGGGGTGTGTTATAGTTTGATGGCTTATGTTGGCTAATCAATAGCACAAATATGCCATACTTATGATAAGAACATCAATTAAAGCACTAATGACCATAAAAGAGAGATTACGATTTCATATGTGTTGAACTACATGATCTAGAGAGTGGATTTATTCTCTAAATTGCCCTTTAACTCTTATATCTGCATCTCTTTTATTTTAGTTAGTTAGCTAATTTTCTAATTCTCTAGCTTAAGTTTCACTCGACTTTGGTATAATTTGATTGAATAGGAAATTTTAAAATCATCAATTCCCTGTGGATCGACCCATATTCGCCACGTACTACAAGTGTATGCCGTGCGCTTGCGGTTATTTTTAATTTAAATTCGTTCGACGGTTTTCTAAACCGAGAGAATTTCCATCGACGAACACTTGTATTCGAGAACGACGATGATGTTTGTTTCCAGGAGATTTGACCAGGTAACTGAGTACTCGGCGTACAGGACGACTCGGTGTCAACTAGTGATCGGCATCTCATAGTACTCGGCGTAGTGTTCAGCATCTCATAGTACTCGGCGTAGTACTCGGCATCCAGTGGTACCCGTCATCAAGGAGTACTCGGCATCCAGTGGTACTCGGCGTTAGAAGACGTTCGGCGTATATAACTACTCTACATGGCAGCATCGTTCGGCCAAAGGATCGTTCGGCTAAGAAGCATCGTTCGGCCAAAGGATCGTTCGGCTAAGAAGCATCGTTCGGCCAAAGGATCGTTCGGCTAAGAAGCATCGTTCGGCCAAAGGATCGTTCGGCTAAGAAGCATCGTTCGTCCGAAGGATCGTTCGGCTAAGAAGCATCGTTCGTCCGAAGGATCGTTCGGCGTCAACGTGTTCGGTCTACTTGGTTCGGCATACAGCGACCACTACACTTGGGCTAGAGTGTTCGGCCACCAAGCCCACCTGGCAAGTCCAGCCCATACTTGTCTATAAATAGAGGGGCAGGGTCACAGTGAAAAGGACCCTTTTTCGGGAGAACAATGGGGAGACTCTGCCATTTTTTATACTCTCCTCTTTTTAACTCAAACTTGTATTCAAGTCATTAATATAGGGATTGTATCTGTATTCAACTACTTATGAAAGAAATAAAGATCAAAACTCAAAGTGGATGTAGGCAGTTACGCTGAACCACTATAAATCCGGTGTTCTTACTTTCTGCATTTAAATTAGCATATTCTTCCTTGCTTAATTCAACTTCATCACTTACATCTCTACACAATCTTTTTCAACGAGGTTAGTGACCAATTTTGGTGCTAACACTTTGGTGCTTTCACCGAGAATTGAATTCTCAGACCTCAAGGATCTGCTTTGAAGCTACTGGATTGAATAAATCCCCCAAAGAAGATCCGACTCACTGATAGGACATCCGTTGATTCTACTCAGAGTTCATACCGATAACTCTACAATGGCAGGACCACGTACCAGGTCAGCTTCTCATAATGCGGATGCCCGCGAGACGGCTAGCGTGCAACAAGACTGAAGCTGCTGACAGCTCTACTTCCTCTGATGAACCTCCCAGGCGCAGACGCCGCAAGACTGAAGCTGCTGTTCAAACAGCTGGAGACCGTGACCAAGCAAGAACTGGAAACTTCAGGACTGGAGTACAAATGGAGGCCGAATGCTCCAGAAAAGGCATACGCCGAACGCTCCAAAAAAGGCATACGCCGAACGTTCCAGAAAAGGTGCATGCCGAACGCTCCAAAAAAGGCATACGCCGAACGTTCCAGAAAAGGTGCATGCCGAACACTCCAAAAAAGGGATACGCCGAACGTTCCAGAAAAGGTGCATGCCGAACACTCCAAAAAAGGCATACGCCGAACGCTCCAAAAAAGGCATACGCCGAACGTTCCAGAAAAGGTGCATGCCGAACGCTCCAAAAAAGGCATACGCCGAACGTTCCAGAAAAGGTGCATGCCGAACACTCCAAAAAAGGCGTATGCCGAACGCTCCAGAAAAGGCTAATGCCGAACGGTATTGTATGCCGAACGACATGGTTGTGCCGAACAGTGTGGATGCCGAACAGCTTTGGCCGAACCACTTCTGGACGATCCACTTTGGCCGAACAACTTTGGCCGAACCACTCTGGCCGAACAGTCTTGGCCGAACAGCTTTGGCCGAACCACTCCAGGCCGAACCACTCTAGCCGAACAGTCTTGGCCGAACAACTTTGGCCGAACCACTCTGGCCGAACAGCCTTGGCCGAACAACTTTGGCCGAACCATTCCAGGCCGACCATACCTCTAGGCCGAACGTTCTGCCAGGCCGATCCATACCTCTATGCCGAACACCTCTGTAATGCCGAACGGTATTGTATGCCGAACGCTCATCAATGCCGAACGGTATTGTATGCCGAGCACCTCTGGAATTAAGTTACACCGGTCACCTATACAACCCCTATTTCTAAAAAAAAAATATTTTCGGGTACGACCCAAATTTCCAAAAAAGAGGCTCCTAGCCGCAGCGCAGTGCCTCCGGATAATGAGTTCAAAACTCAACTTAGTAAAGGAACATTCTATCCACTTTCCTGACATCCCATGATCGACCAGGGCATAGAGGATCTAGCGGCAGCTTATGAACGGCATCAAGGAACGAACAAGCAACCACTATTCAAGCGGTACTCCCAAAGGTTGGAGAACATAGATGATATGACTCTAGCAAACGCCAAGATGACTCCAAGCAAACCAATGCTCTAAGAAATTTATTCCAAATACTAACAAGGGTATCATACTGATTTGCGTTTGAGGAAAATTGACCTCCAGATATATTTTGGCAGCTAGTTAGCTAAAGAGCCTCCTACGACTGTGGATCATTTATTTTGCAAAATGAATCAGAACTGAAGTGAGGAGGAGTGGAGCAGACTAAGAAAAATAACAATGAAGACCCATTGGCTAAGGATGTAGATCCCAATAGCCGAAACAAGACTTCAGAATTCAGCTCACATGTTCTTTGAAAGATTCAATTGACAACCTCTACTTGAAGACTCACGACTCGGAGTGGTACTGGAAACCAACCTCGAGAGAGTACACCAAAGTCTAAAGAAAATCAGGGGAATGTTGTATATTCCCAAATGCTCACTGATTCTAACACGGGCGATTACAAATACCTCCGAGGCGTGATCGAAAAGATGACCTGGAAAGGAAAGCTTCAATAGTATATACAAGTCCTGCAGAATGGCGGGCAACGAATATCCGATGCCGATTAATAAAGGGCTATGATTATCAATTGGACGGTTGACGGCCAACATCCCTTTGAAAGGAGCCAGGGGCGGAGTCGAATAGCGAGCACACGATGCTGCTTCACATATCAATGAGATTTACCATAATCTTCTTTGAATTATTTCCATCTCTATTTCAATTGTTCTATGAACTACGACTAGCTTGAACTAAACTACTTTCAAAACGATGCAGGTGTCCAGGTACTCAGATTTGGTTGCCAACCAATCTACGCAGACCATGATCGGACGTGTGGAGTTACATCTGGACGAGAATAATTCTATTGCTCATCACAAACCATATGCCTTTGATTTGGGGCTATGGATTAAATACAATGTACAACATCACGATGCACGGAGAGCTGAATTCCATCCTGCAAGTGGAATTTATTCAAGTAGAGAACGGCTGCGATACGACCAGCCACTCGCTAAGTGAAACTCGAGCTCGGGGGCAAGCCATCACATCAAGGCTAAAAATGGGTTGATACACGACGATCCTTCGCACAATTCCGTACTCCCAGAGTGCGAGACGGAGTATAAACATCTACTTAACTCCGTACTCCCAGAGTGCGAGACGGAGTATGAACATTAATCAACTCCGTACTCCCAGAGTGCGAGACGGAGTATAAACATCTACTTAACTCCGTACTCCCAGAGTGCGAGATGGAGTATGAACGTCTACTCAACTCCGTACTCCCAGAGTGCGAGACGGAGTATAAACATACATCAACTCCATACTCATCCCCAAAACTGGGGGCAGAACCAAAGCAAAGCATGCTAGTTGAACATTTGTCTAAAAGAAGATTGCAACGAAACGATTAAGAGACGACTGTCAGGCAATCAACTAAACGGAAATATTTAGCATGAAAGACTGCGGTTTTTCAAAGCACGTCATGTTTACACAAGACGTCCTTTGGGGGGCAAATGTTATCCCGCCTTTTGGCAAGGCCGTGACACCAAGAACTTGATTAGAAACCAGTGACAGTTCGTCTTGGAGATCGGTTACACAAAGGCTCACTATGGATATCGATGGGTTTTGTCAGAGTCTGGATCGAGCCACGATTAACAAGACATAACAATCAAAGCCAGAGAAGCCAATGTTCCAAGTTTCAAGATGATCCGAGTTCGTATGCTCAACTTATGATCGATTCGAACAACCGACCATCCATCCATCAACCTCCACATTTGACTTGGAGACCTAAACTGCTTGGAATGAATATGGCCCGATCATCCACTCCAATCGAGTCATAGAACAAAGTTCGACAAAATACAGATACCCCTCATGAAGATCAGTGACGCCGAGATCTGTCTAAAGTGGACGTGATTTGATCATCTACACATCAAATCCTACCCTGAACACGAAAGGTTGTTCGAAAGCCCAACTTGAAGTAGCTATGGTAGACGGCGTACTCACTAACCATCGCTGTCCAATATACGGACATGACTGCACCTTGGAACGTATGCAACTTACTTTGTCTACTCAACAATCTATTATCCTTATTTTCCAGAAGGAGATACAGAGAAAATTGTAAGAGATTTGGCTATCTAACCCAACATGGATGTGATCCAACCATCCGTCATATACCTCCTTCCTTGACTTGATTGGAAGAGCTATAATCACCAAGCGGACGAGGATCGATCGTCCATTCTTCAAATTCCAACCCTCATCCTGGGGGGCATAATCCCATTCCGTGAGCAAACGTGGTTCGATTGTTCATTCGACGACATTAGCCTCGATACAGTAGATGAATACAAATTAAAAAATGGAAATACGACTGCTCTCAACTAAAACCTCCAAGTCCCCAGAGTGCGGACTGGAGTACTCTAAGTCCCCAGAGCGCGGACTAGAGTATAAACAATTTAAAACCTCCAAGTCCCCAGAGTGCGGACTGGAGTACTCTAAGTCCCCAGAGCGCGGACTAGAGTATAAACAATTTAAAACCTCCAAGTCCCCAGAGGGCGGACTGGAGTACTCTAAGTCCCCAGAGCGCGGACTAGAGTATAAACGATTTAAACCTCCAAGTCCCCAGAGTGCGGACTGGAGTACTCTAAGTCTCCAGAGCGCGGACTAGAGTATAAATGATTTAAACCTCCAAGTCCCCAAAGTGCGGACTGGAGTACTCTAAGTCCCCAGAGCGCAGACTAGAGTATAAATGATTTAAACCTCCAAGTCCCCAGAGTGCGGACTGGAGTACTCTAAGTCCCCAGAGCGTGGACTAGAGTATAAATGACATAAACCTCCAAGTCCCCAGAGTGCGGACTGGAGTACTCTAAGTCCCCAGAGCGTGGACTAGAGTATAAACGACTTAAACCTCCAAGTCCCCAGAGTGCGGACTGGAGTACTCTGAGTCCCCAGAGCGCGGACTAGAGTATAAACGACTTAAACCTCCAAGTCCCCAGAGTGCGGACTGGAGTACTCTAAGTCCCCAGAGCGTGGAATAGAGTATAAATGACTTAAACCTCTAAGTCCCCAAGAGCGTGGAATAGAGTATAAATGACTTAAACCTCTAAGTCCCCAGAGCGCGGACAAGAGTATAAATGACATAAACCTCCAAGTCCCCTGAGTGCGGATTGGAGTACTCTAAGTCCCCAGAGCGTGGACTAGAGTATAAACAACTTAAACCTCCAAGTCCCCAGAGTGCGGACTGGAGTACTCTAAGTCCCCAGAGTGTGGAATAGAGTATAAATGACTTAAACCTCTAAGTCCCCAAGAGCGTGGACTAGAGTATAAACGACTTAAACCTCCAAGTCCCCAGAGTGCGGACTGGAGTACTCTGAGTCCCCAGAGCGCGGACTAGAGTATAAACGACTTAAACCTCCAAGTCCCCAGAGTGCGGACTGGAGTACTCTAAGTCCCCAGAGCGTGGAATAGAGTATAAATGACTTAAACCTCTAAGTCCCCAAGAGCGTGGAATAGAGTATAAATGACTTAAACCTCTAAGTCCCCAGAGCGCGGACAAGAGTATAAATGACATAAACCTCCAAGTCCCCTGAGTGCGGATTGGAGTACTCTAAGTCCCCAGAGCGTGGACTAGAGTATAAACAACTTAAACCTCCAAGTCCCCAGAGTGCGGACTGGAGTACTCTAAGTCCCCAGAGTGTGGAATAGAGTATAAATGACTTAAACCTCTAAGTCCCCAAGAGCGTGGAATAGAGTATAAATGACTTAAACCTCTAAGTCCCCAGAGCGCGGACAAGAGTATAAATGACATAAACCTCCAAGTCCCCAGAGTGCGGACTGGAGTACTCTAAGTCCCCAGAGCGTGGACTAGAGTATAAACAACTTAAACCTCCAAGTCCCCAGAGTGCGGACTGGAGTACTCTAAGTCCCCAGAGCGCGGACTAGAGTATAAATGACTTAAACCTCCAAGTCCCCAGAGTGCGGACTGGAGTACTCTAACTCCCCAGAGTGCGGACTCGAATATAAGTGAATTGGATCTCCAAGTTCCCTGAATATGAACTATGACACAGATGACTTGAATTTGTCAAATCCCTAACATACGGGCCAGAAAGTTTTCTAAGTGCTCGAAGCACAGAATGGAAGTTCAACGACTCCCGAAGAGTTTCCGAGTTATATAAAGATGGACTGAGAAGTCTATGTTACTCACAACTGCTTGGATTAAAGTCACAATCACAAAGAAAACTGAACAATAAGAGTCTTTTGTAAGACAGAAAAAGAACTAAACCTTATTCAGAAATGAGTTTCTATTACAACCCCTCCAAAGTTCGGAGTCGACATTCTATTTACAAGGACTAGGAAATAGATGAAAATAATTACATGACTTAAACTAACTCTCGTTGAACGAGGATAGTAATCGCTTCTTGTGCTTCTTCAACTTCTTTCCAGATGGCTCCTCTCCAGAGCATTTACCCTTGGTACTCTTCTTTGATAGAGGGGTAGCAACTGAAGGAGTACGGGGGCCTTCCATGGGCTTGGATCCGCCAGGAAGGATGACCTTCAACGGCTTGTTCAAAGGATCGTCCAAGTCCACAACTCGGGGCTCTACTATGACCTTGACCGTCTCCCCCTTCTCCATCTCGAGCCGCTCCTCCATGCTCAATTCAGATGTGTGCCCAGAGGCGCCTGTAATTTCTACTTTATAACCCCCGTCGGTAGGAGAGAAGGTCTCAGACTTGTCTTCATCAAGCGCTCCGATCACCTGAGCGTCTGGACCAGGAGCCTCCCCTGCGTGAGTGGCTTCACTTGTTCTCTCCCCCACTTCCTTGGCGACATCGCTCCTCGGAGTGGGCTCGGGGTCAGAACGGCCTGCACAAAATCATGGAAAACAAGCATTAGAATGCAGTAGTCCTACATAAAGAATAACGACTTTCGAAATCTTAAAGAGAATCTTAAAGAGAAGGATTATCTACCAGGTCTAGGCAGACTCTCAGCCATCCAGGGGGTCTCACCCTTTGGAATGGGAGACAGAATGCGGACTAAAGTACTCTAAGTCCCTGAGCGCGGACTAGAGTATAAATGACTCAAAAACCTCTACGTCCCCAGAGTGCGGACTACAGTACTCTCAGTCCCCAGAGCATGGACTAGATTATAGACAACTTTAGAAAAATCCCTAAATCCCAGAAGCGGACCAGATTACTCTAAGTTCCCAGAGTGCGAACTAGAGTATAAACGAGTTGACGAAAATCTTTGCGTCTCGAACGGTGGACTAAAGCATAAACCGTTCGGCAAATCTCTAAGTCCCCAGAGCGTGGACCGAAGCATGAACACAAATTGGGCGCGAGTCAACCGGGGGGAGAATAACACTAAGTCACCAGAGTGCAGAGTGGTGTATGATCATCGATAAATAGACGAGTGGATTCCGACCATTTTCTACTCCGTAAACTTCGGCCTGGAACCGACAGGAGGATTATTAACACGCTGAGGATGGAGTTCGACCATCCAACTAGTGACCTGGCCAAATCAATGCTGGGGGCAGGGGTACAAAACACTAAAAAGCCGAATACGACAGCTTACTATAGCTCTAGCATGGCGTTCTTTATAACTTGAGGCAGCGACTGCAGGGAGGCCTCAATACAGAACCAATCGAAACAGAATCCAAAGCTACGAGCAACCTACTATATCATACCTCAGAACAAGGGTCAATGCCGATCCGCGCCAAGCACATACGAACGTTACTCGGATGTTTGTTTTTTAAAAAACTATGACCCCCAGAGTATGGAAAGGAGGGTAAACCACGAATACTTGGTCAAAAATTCTCCAGCACCCTCGTTCGATTCGTCAGGAGGAGTATGAACTGGATGAGCATAACCCGACTGCATTTGTAGCCAACTTTACCCCGAGATCTGATTACAGAGCATGAACCAAAGTGGACGTGGATGACCATCCACTGTCCAAATTACGCCCTGAAACTTACGTGGCATCGAAGTATTCCTCTTGGAATGAAAAACCACGATAAAATCCAAGATAGGCGAGACCTAGTCTCCCATCGACTGACATGATCCCACGATTCAACGGGAAAGAGAGTAAAGCTAAAGTGGGCGTGGTTAGCCTTCCTACTTATCAGTATATGCCCCAGACCTGGGGGCACGAGCAAGAAGCAAGATGAATGTGAACCGACTTTTCACCAATCACCTCTATGTCTTTGGAGTTTAGGTGAAAACATATACATAGCTAGGACAAGACTCAACCGTCCATGTAGTACATTTATCAACCCGAGACTGGGAGAAGACGCATGGTCATCCAAAGATTGGCTACGATAGCTCAGTATTAAAACTTGTGTATAGTGCTTACAGCTACTCAAGGCAACGACCGAAAGGATGCCCAGAGATAGAATCATTAAATCAATGCCAAAGCTTGTGGGTAACTGACTGTCACTCCAACCCGAAGGATGAGTGAAGGATCATGAATGCATCGAATAGAAAATGCGTTACTCGAATATACAGGCAAATTCAAACTCATGGCAAGATCCAGCTATGCAGTTGCACGCAACTCGAGGCTGGCCCCTACTCGACGTTTCCTTCAACGCGCTTTTAAGCCTGATCTTTGGCCATTTGCTGATAATCTATTAAAGCATTCAGAACCCTTCGCTATTAGGCTCAATAACTCATGACAAGACTCTAGGATTCGACTAGAGTAACCATCGACTTTGGCCGTCCCAACCATATTTCACATTGAATGTTATGATAGTTACATCTTTACTCAAAGAATCTGGGACGGCACCTACGAATCTGACGATCGACATTACAACCAGCCATGGCGACCCTTTCCGGGCGCTGAATATCGGATCACAGCTCAGTGCAGTGATGATAAAAGAATTAGTTGAATTTTTCTGAATAAATGATGATATCTTCCCTTGGACCCATTCTGACATGCATATGTGATTTCATTAACTATCGCGAGCCATGCATTGGATATCAACCCGAAGCTACAAAAGCTAGCACAATCTCTATTGATTTCTTCATGAAAGCTCCACTCTTACTTTTAGGCTCACCCCATCAACGCCTATGCCCACCAGCCGTTGCGACAGGGCATACGATGGCCTGAGACGTCTGAAAGACTATTTAAATAGAATATCGAACTAAGCTAATTCGATATCACTTATTTTCCACGAAGGGCTATCCAAGGACGGAAATTAGCAGACCTCACACCCAAATTCACTACCTCAGATGACTATTCAAAGAGTAGCAGAGAACCAACCATAAGATGGAAAATGTACGCGGATGGAGCACCCAATGATCAGTGTTATGGAATAGGAATCATGATAATGACTCCTGAGGAACGATCAATCTACTACGTCCTAAAACTCGATTTACCTGTAACAAACAACGATGCTTAGTATGAAGCCTTGACTGCCAGCCTCAAATCTGCTAGAGGATTTGAAGTGAAAACTTTACATATCTTTTGTGGTTCTTGATTGGTAGTATACAAATTTAAGGAAGTTGATCTTGCTAGGGGGCATTGTCTTGCTCCTTATCTCGGCCAAGTCCAAGAGCTACTAACCGACTTCACGTATTACATCATTACACACGAACTCAGTGAACAAAATGAAAAGGTGTCATGGTTGACTCCTATCAAAGACTATCTACAATAAAGAATTCTTATTGAATGGAGGAATGGAAAACGACAGATCCTCCTCAAAGCTTCACGCCAAATCATCTAAGAATAAGTCGTGTGTCAAAAGGAGTTTATCCATCCCCACGCTTCGGCATATCGCCCATGATGATATCTTGAGCAAAGTCTATGAAGAAGAACGCGGTAATAACATCAGGGGGAAAACCATGATAAAGAAGATACTCTGCTACAGGTATTACTGGCCAACTATCAACCCAGAAGCGGTTGATCATGCTAGACAATGTGACGAGTGCAAGATGTTTGCAAAAAATCCGGGAACCCCGCCGACGGAAATTAGTCAAATGGCTAGTTCATAGCCGTTTGCCACTTGGGGGCACTGAAATCATCTTCTTGTCGATCCTCAAGATGGTGCCAAATACACCACCATAGCAGTTGATTACGTCACCAAATGGGCAGATGAAGAACTCTAACCACGACCAAGATGAAGAAAATAATCAACTTCTTTATCCGTAACGTCATCTGTCCTTATGACCTTCCATGATCCATTATAACTGCAAATGGACAGGTTGAAGTTGTGAACCAAATCATAGAGTCAGTACTAAAGAGAGGTTTGGAAAACTCCTCAAGTGGCTGATTGCAACCCTTATTTCATAGAAAATACAAACAAGGAATCGCGATTGAATTGCAATTAAACTAGATGGAGTTGGTGACGACTTATGAGCATATAAAACACATCCGAGAGCCAATGGCAAGAACATGTACCCGAACGTGCATGTGTACATCCTTAAAAGTTCAACTTCTTGAAATCAACAGAAATTGAATTCTCACTAAGGGTTATTAAGAAAAGACTAGATCAGATAGCCGAAGCTTATTAGCTCTGCAGAATCAGTCATGTATGGCCACTAATGAACCACAACCCTGGATTTATAATATTGGGAATCGACCAAGCATCACGATGACCTTAGAAGGATACAACACCTTGGGAGGATAATGATTATTCAAGAAACATGGTGGATTTCTTTCTGAAGACAAGGAATACTCGCTGATTCAAAGCGTGTTGTGTTGCTTCACACGACACACTTTGGGGGGCAAGTGTTTCCAGGAGATTTGACCAGGTAACTGAGTACTCGGCGTACAGGACGACTCGGTGTCAACTAGTGATCGGCATCTCATAGTACTCGGCGTAGTGTTCAGCATCTCATAGTACTCGGCGTAGTACTCGGCATCCAGTGGTACCCGTCATCAAGGAGTACTCGGCATCCAGTGGTACTCGGCGTTAGAAGACGTTCGGCGTATATAACTACTCTACATGGCAGCATCGTTCGGCCAAAGGATCGTTCGGCTAAGAAGCATCGTTCGGCCAAAGGATCGTTCGGCTAAGAAGCATCGTTCGGCCAAAGGATCGTTCGGCTAAGAAGCATCGTTCGGCCAAAGGATCGTTCGGCTAAGAAGCATCGTTCGTCCGAAGGATCGTTCGGCTAAGAAGCATCGTTCGTCCGAAGGATCGTTCGGCGTCAACGTGTTCGGTCTACTTGGTTCGGCATACAGCGACCACTACACTTGGGCTAGAGTGTTCGGCCACCAAGCCCACCTGGCAAGTCCAGCCCATACTTGTCTATAAATAGAGGGGCAGGGTCACAGTGAAAAGGACCCTTTTTCGGGAGAACAATGGGGAGACTCTGCCATTTTTTATACTCTCCTCTTTTTAACTCAAACTTGTATTCAAGTCATTAATATAGGGATTGTATCTGTATTCAACTACTTATGAAAGAAATAAAGATCAAAACTCAAAGTGGATGTAGGCAGTTACGCTGAACCACTATAAATCTGGTGTTCTTACTTTCTGCATTTAAATTAGCATATTCTTCCTTGCTTAATTCAACTTCATCACTTACATCTCTACACAATCTTTTTCAACGAGGTTAGTGACCAATTTTGGTGCTAACAATGTTATTTGTGAAATGGAAGAACCGTTAATGACGAATGAGGAAGACATTTGGGAAGATCTTGATGATGAGATAGAGCTCGAAGGGATTGAACACATGAATGGCTAGTTGCCCGATGGTGAAGCAGGACCTGCAAGGACGGACCATCCAGGTTGGGAATCGAACAATGATGGAGAAATCATGGATTTGGAAGGATCGCCGGTAGAGGACTCTGAGGGAGAAAGCCCTTTGTAAGAGTATCAGGGTGTGGTTGCAAGGGGTGTTTTCTTTAGCTTTAGTATCATATCTTGTAGATTGGTATTGTATCTGTATTATGTAAACCCATAAATACAGGTTATGAATGCTAGCGATGGGTGTTTAGCTTGTAATATATGAAGTGATTTATGGAAGATAAGTTTAAATTAAGTAAACATGTTTGTTAAACAAATTATTTGATGTTACTGGGCTGACTAATAGACATCTTTACCTTAAGGATATCTAGGAAAAGTAGACTCTACGACCGAGTTGGACACCAGAATTCTACTCTTCTTAGCTACTTACCAGACCGGATAGGTAAAGAGGTCCAAGCAGTCGACTCAATTTTAGGATCCACATTTATGTTGGGACTACATCTAAAGGAAAGGCAGAGAGTTAGGGTGAAAATCATATCCAAGAACTCTATTCTTTTGTATCCTGAAAGAAGTTTTGCTTTGATTAGGTAGTAAGAACTATGAATATTAGGGCTTTTAACACTGAGGCAAGTATAGTGGAAGGAGTAGTGCAGAATCGGCCAAGGATAGACTTTGCTTCGATATGGTGTGAGTTTGAGATATTGGGCAAAAACAGGTTCAACGGTACCGAGACTATCATCAAGGCCCAAGCTTGGATTAGTTTGTGCGACATGGTATATAAGGACATGGTTGATCATATCTAGGGAGCATTCAAGCATATTATAAGTATGGCTTTCCGATTCGAGGGTTCAGTTCCAGAGCCATCTGTATCTACACCAACCAGAAGCAATAATCGCAAGTTGCAGCCGTCGGGAGATACTTCAAGATTCAAATGCTACAAGTGTGGAAAGGAGGGTCATTTTGCTAGAGGTTGTTAAAGAAGGAAAATGTCTAAGGAACCAATTACTGAGGTTCCAAAGATTGACCCATAGACGGTGAAGGGCAGTTTGTACCGAGGACTTACTACAACTGTCACCAGTTAGGTCATTGGGTCAGGGATTGTCCGATGCTTTAGATAGGAAAACAACCTAGGGTTTTCCCACTTACTCCAGCACCTTCCATTTCTACAGGTGAGAAGGGGAAGCAGATTCTTGAGGGCATACTATCTGTTTATAGTTTACCTATTCGTGTTTGGTTTGATATTATGCTTCTCATAGTTTAATATCCTGTAACCTTGATTGTTTAGTCATACTCGACATGTTAGGAACATTAAGTATTGTTTGTGATTGACTAGTACTCAACCAGTTTATGAGCAGTTTTACCTTTCTACATCATGTGTTGGGTAGACAGTAATTGTGGGTACACTGAAACGAACACCTTGTGAATTAAGTTTCATGTTTTGACTAAAAGACGTTCTGTGATAATGTTGGGTTAGAATTAAAATTTAGCAAAAGATGTTTACTATAATCTAAAGGAAAAATAGAATATTTGTTAAAAGATTTATATAAGAAAGTAATTCTACATGAGTGTGGTTTGTGATATGCGGTTTATAAACGAAAAGGATTTAAATAGAGAATTTGAGAACTTAAATCCCGTGTCTTTGAAAATGTTTTTCAAGATTTTGGCGAAAATAATACTAGTATTATTTGAAAGTAAATATTTGAGAAGTTGGATTAGGGGATTAAGGTCAGGATACTTAGTAGCAACATACGAAGTATCTAATACCGCTTTGAAAATGTTTTTCAAGATTTTGGCGAAAATAATAATAGTATTATTTGAAAGTAAATAGAGAAGTTGGATTAGAAGATTAAGGTCAGGATACTTAGTAGCAACATACGAAGTATCTAATACCGCTTTGAAATAATTTTGGTCAATACCAAATGTATGTTTTGGATGCACTGAACTCACTTTGGTTGCTTGAAAATAATTTCGGTGACGACTACAACATCATCGGTATTCATTTTCAAGTTTCTAAATGCGGGATGCTACATATTTGTCTTGGCAAAATAAGTTTTGATTTAATCCCAAAGTAAGATTTGATATACAAAAGCTATATGTATATATTATTTCAAAATGATTTGAAATGAAACTGGTATTTAGTTCCAGTGTTTTTTTGTTAAGTTATTTAACGGACACATATAACCTAAGAATTAGAACAATTTGGTTTGTACATCATGTATGATATATTGGTTGAAAGTTTTCTTATGTGAAATGAAATGGAATTTCTGACGATTTTGGATAGTCGGGAACTTTCGAATTGTTATAGAACTTGTAATTAAGTGTGTGAAAATATAAAGTGAGTTTATAACACTTGGATTGAGAAGGTAATAAGTTAAAACAAGTTTTAAATTTATTAATAATACTTGTTGAAAATTTGATGTTTATATATACTCTTAGGATGTAATGGAGTAATATAGGAGTATGAAATTAAGTTATAAATTGATATAAACTTGAAGTTATGATTTATGAAATGATACATAAATAATTTAGTGTTGAATGACATACTATTTGTGTAAACGAATGTGATTAGGAAGATACTGGTGTAGTTAAGAACCCAATATGATAAATACGTAAGTTGTATGTAGATCATTTTATTCGCATGACTTTTTTTGATTTGGTATTCGAGTACATGATTTTGAGGTGGTTTAAACTGGTCTGAATAAGGATCTTCACTTGATTCTTGACGGCGAACACTTGATAGGGATTCTTGGTACAATCCCGAAATTTTCTATCATAATATATGGCTATGCAAGGAGAACGGAGGTTTCTAGTTAAGGAACCAAATCAGAGTCCGCATTAGAGAGGTCAAGTAATCTATACTAGTTGGGAAGTGAAATCTATGTGATCAATGATCAGATCATATATTGTGTAAGGATGGTTCATATGCCTCGTACGGGCTTTAGTACATTTTTATGATGTATGTTGACTAATAAAGAGTTTGGTGAATGACTCTGCGATTTATTATGCTGTAGCATGAATAATAGTTTAAGAAATAACCTAAGGCTATTGAGCGTAAGATATGCTTAGTACATTGTTTATCGTCCTTGGACGATGGGAGAGGTTGAACCGAAGCAAACCATGAACATTGGTTGCTAGTAATTATGAATATTATTTGAGCATTTATGTGCTTATTCCTTTGTTAAGTTTAGAAGTGCCATGGGGAAAGGATGCTCGGGGTGGTACCATGGAAGACGGAGGAGAGGTTGAAGGAGTTCTACCAGAGTACTTATAGACTAGGATTTCCTTCTTATCTTAGTATTATGTATCTTTTGTGGTGTACTCATGGGTTGAGGTGGAGTCGCTTAGTATGCATTTTGGTTTGCAGTTAGTTTGTATATAGTTTCACCAGTACTCTATATATATCTTGTTTCATCTATCTCCTTTGGTTATCATTCTTGTTAGAATTTCAAGGACGAAATGTTCAAAGTGGGGGAGAATGTAGCGACCCAAAAATTCGAACACTACGTCTTTGAATATCGATACATTTTGAGATATGTTTAAGTGTTATAAATATGATTTTATAACCTTGCTTAACATCATTTAATTAATAAATAATGATAAGGAACTTGTTTTTGAAAAGTGTTTACAAAAATATATTCTTCGATGAAAAAACGATAATGTGATCGAAAATCGGTTTATCGATAAATAGCTTTTCTGATCGATATAAGTTGTTTGAACTATCATGCACTTAACTAATGATCAAACGAACAAGTTAGCAATTAATTAACAAACTCTCCTCCTCATAAATCATGGGATGGTCTATAATCTTACTTAAGGATAACAGATATTATCATGAGAGGGGTAAAATGGTAAAATGAATAAAGAAGAAGTGACATAAAGTTGTCATGATAAGAAGCAATTAATGTTATTAGGGTTTTGAGGGGTTTTTGACCTTTTTCCATCATTATTCCTAAGCCTATATAAGGAGGGGCACACCCTTAGGATATATATCACAAGTATTCCTAAGCTTTGAAATAAAATATCCATGGATTCTTTTCTTCTTCATTTCTAAATTCCTAAAGCAAATTATTTGCAAACCATCTCCAAATCACCTCAAACTTCAAGGAAAATTTTGTAACCACATAACAACACCTTCTACCTAGTTATATTATGAAAAAGTAAAGAACATCTCTCCTTATCCCAATAGGCGGTAAGCATCACGAAGGGGAGGAAGGCAAAAGCAATATGGAAAAGCAAAGGAGTAAGGAAGTAAAGGTGTTGCTAACTTGGGTTGGCCTTTGGTTAGCTTGGATCTTGTTTACTTTTGGATTAAAGGTGAGTTAACACCTTACTTTGAATGGAAAATATCACATATATATTGACATTTGATTATAGTAAATGTTGTTTGAATTGTTAAATGACATATATTAAAACATTGATTTGGATTCTTGTTTTAAGAACAAGTGTCACATAAGATCCATGAACATGGACTTGCAAAAATATGGAAAGAACTTTAATGGACTTATATGACATGTGACTAGACCTTGAACAAAGCACATAGGTTATACATGGTCTTTGGTTTAGATCGGACTCGGATTTGAAAGTGCATTTATAGCGATAGTCGCTATAGAAGCTATTTGTAATTGCCTTGTTTTTAGCAATTGTTATGGAACTTTGTAGAGAGATCCATAGGGATTTCTCGCCATATTAACATTGTTATATATGTATGTTAGTTGCTATTAAAATCTTGAATAGTAAAACATTAAGTAACATCTTGAAAACGGCCAAAACACCACTATTGCAAAACTGCCTGTTTATCCTTGATTTTTGGACTTCGAATGCTTTAAAATGAACTTTAAGTCTGAGAGATTAGTTTCATTCTTTTTAAAACTATTGCCTACCTCATATTAGAGTATTTTAAAAGTAGTTTGAGATTTATATGAACTTTTGAGAGTTAGTTGTAAATTTCAAAGGAGAGATATTTTGTTAAAAACATGTCGTTTTCAACTTTCTAATGATTTTTCAAACTTGTTATTTTCAAGTGATATTTTAAAGGAGCATTTTAAAATATATTATAAGTATTGTGAAGTATAAATATCTTATATAAATATCTTAGGAAATATCTTATATAAATATCTTGTAAAATATCTTAAATAAATATCTTGTTTTAGATTATAAAAACAAAAGGTTAGAAAGGGGTTAGTAATTGCTTAATGACCAAATAGATAATAATTTAATTACTTATTTGAAAAGTAATTAACTATGCTTAACACTAATAAGTCAATAAAGTAAGCTTATCTATCTGTGAGAGTTAAGATTGATGTCGAGTAGGGACAAGGCAATAAAGCTCTAACCTATCAGGATTCCCTCTTAACCGAGGAATAGGTAAGTGGAAAATGTCGGAAATATGTTAATCGTGTTGATTCCTTATTATTTATGAAAATCATTAATACTATCCTTAACACTAAAAGCCGATGAGGTTGACTTATCTATTCGTGAGATTCAAGAATGAAGTGTCTAGGCAAGATTTGGAGCAGCCAGTGTTGAAACTTACCTGGCTTCACTCTTGGGCTAGGAATAGTTAAGTTGGAATGTTGGAAATGAGTTAAGCATACAAATCGTGATTTGTATAAGCAATCGTTTTAACTAGATAATCGATTAGTTGATTATCGAACTTGACCTAATATTAACTTAGGAAGTAATCAAAATGCTTCACGATTTTATACCAATAAGAAACCCTAGGGAGGAGTATAGGTATGAAACGTCTCTAGCTTTCATTTAATTCTGAAAGAACCAGAATTTAGTTTACTGGAAATTCATTGATTGGTTTTGAAGAGTTCGGGTGTAATGCCCCAGAATTTCATGGAAATCTTATTTTGGTTAAATTCTGAAAATATATGAAATTATTGCATAGGAATGTATGGGATTAGCTAAGTGCAAAGGTGTGTGCATGTGTGCACGTGCACACTGATATGGCACAAGGAAGAACCCCAAATTTCCTGAAACCAAAACAAGAATTAAAAAGCATTACAAACATGATTTTGTAATGAAAATTATTAACCAAATATGGATATTTGATTTCTGGATTATATGAATTATTTTAGAAGATAAGAAAAAGCAAGTTTTGTTTGAACAAGTAAACAGATTTTACTTAATTTAAACCCAGGATAAATTGGATAAGAATTTGAAACACATATGCACATATATGTGTATGTCTTTCTGTGACTTAGGAGAAGTTAAGTGAACTTATATAAGATATGTATGCATATGTACATTTCTATAAGTACTGATAGTATTAAAAAGAAATAAGCAAGGAAAAAGCTTAACATTAAAATAGTAAAAGACATATTACAAGCAAAACCATTGTTTTAGGCAGAAAATAGAAAGGATGATTTTCAGAAAATATACAGGTGACAATGTCACACAATTATCATGACTTAGGAAGAATATAATATATTCTGGAAAAGTAAAAGGGGAGGTAAGTATCACATATGGCCGGGGTATTAAGGGTGAAAATAAGCAAATCTGAAATGCAAAATGCATGAGTATTGGCAAGGGTAGGAATGGGATTTTACAATGATGAAACCCTAGAAAAACCTCTCTTATAAATCCAATTTTAAACCAGAAAAACCATTTTCTACCCGAGACATTTAAGAAAAATATTGCAAGAAGAAAGGCAAAGTTTCAAAGAGTTTCTTTTCTGGATTAAGCAAAAGGAGCATTTTCTGTGAGTAATCTCACTAAACCCATGGCATTAAGTCCTGTTATGAGGCAGCCAAGTTTATGTTATTTTTCTACATATTTCTGATTTTATTACTATGGTTTTAATGGATGCTTTAATGGGTGTTTATGAATGCTTTTGATTGCTTTGATGGTTGAGTATTTTGCTCTGTTTGGCTACACCCAGAAATGTTAAAGTATGAAATCATGAAAGTACAAAGAGAATACTTGTAACCGGTTTAGACATGGCATGGAAAATACAGAAATCAATATATATATATATGAGTTGCATTACACTTGTGTAAGTGCTGACGCTCAAGTGAAAGATTCATGGGTGCAATGGAAATACCCAAAAGTGCTGAACCCTTGATCAAACAGAAAACCCATAAGCCAGAAATCTTGTTTAAGCTAGATCTTGAATTTAGTTCAAACATGGTTGCTTATGAAACAATAATAACCCACATGCCTAGTCTCTATTCATAGTTGTAAATATTCTTGTATTTTCTTTAAGCCATAATATTTGAAAATATGATTTCCCCTGGATACGAATGTTAGCTTGTTTTTGAATTATGCTTGTAAGTTTTATGTAATGTTTCATGTACACTGTGATTCAATCACCTAGATATCTCATGATAGGATCAAACATGAACACTTAGTAAATAAACTAAGGATTGTGAGCCAAGAAGACTGCTGGAATGCTTGTTATATTTAAAGTATGCAAGTTGGCACATGACTTGTTTAAGCCCTGAGATCTTTGTGCAATATTGTGAATTATTTTATTGCAATGTGTCCCCGTGATTCCTTTATGGCAGATGAGGCTAGAGACTAATTGGAAAATACAACCATAGAATGATGAAGTAGGAACTTGAATTATTCCTAGGATGGTTGGATTTGAGCTATGATAATTCCTGAGTATCTCTGTTTGACATGTATGTTTGCATAATTGAAAGTGTGTACATAATTAGTTTTAATACTGATCATATATGCACAATATATCAGAAACAAGCCAGGCAAATTGATTAGAGAAGTTACGCAAACTTGTACAAAATGCTTATGTCTCATTTAACTACTTAATATCATGGAATTTCTGATATTGCTCATACCAGATCTTGTATCTGACCCTTGTTTGCTTATGGCATCTGGGGTGTCTCATTAAAATGGGGCAGCCTCTATTGCTCTTTCAGGGAATGCTGGTTCTAAATAGGAAGCTGCTATGGCTAGTGAGAATGTTTGGATAAGCATGCTAAATTAGAATTAAATAAGAGCTTAGAATGAACTATTTGCTTGTAATCTTGGAAGTTTTATAATTCTGATTTTGTTGTTATGTAATGATCTTGAATGTTTGGATTTTATTTAGTTGTTTCAATTGAATTCTGGTAATGTATTAAGGTTGGGAAAAACTTAAGACTTAGTTGAATCTTATGCAAGAAAATATATTTGAGTATTATGGTAGAAATCTATAGATGACATATGCCTATATTTGAGAAATGGATATATATATATATATTTTGTATTAGTCAATCTTGAGTCACTTAAAAGCTTTAAGTTTTGAGGTTAAAATCTGAGTTTGGTTAAGAATATTCTTTAAAGAGTTTTGTGTCTATATGCTGAAGTATTTTGATAAAAGAAATTATGTATTTTTGAACACTGGTTTATGATGTGTATATGTCTTAAGGGATTTTCAAGTATCTTGTATCTGGCTTGACATTGTAATGGTCAGGCATTAAGGTTTGGGACAACCTAGCAATAAGGTTAACCTACCTCAAAAGGAATGAGGTCTGGTTTGATCAAGATGACCAGAGTTTTTGGTTTAAAGGAAGAAAATACACTTTGTAAAATCTGAAGCTTTCTTTGCAAATACATGTATAAAGACAAGATCAAATATTTAAGCAATTCACTTGTATTTTTGAGTAGCATTATTAGTTCAGAAAGCTCAACACATCTGATATGCACACATACCACATAGACATCACTCATGCTTTATGACCATAAATTATGGATTTCCTAAACCCAAAAGACCAACCCTTAAATTAGTACAAAACTGAGGTAACTCAGGGATTAGGGAATGGATTTGATTCAGGGAAACACAATGATATAATTGTGAAAGAATCACTTAACTATTTGGGTCTTAAATATAAAAGAAGTTGGGGTAAAGATCACTCATGTTGAAAATGATAAATGTGTATATCATTTTCTTTCTGGCTTTGATCAAATATCAAACAATTAAACTAAAATTATGATGGCTTGCTATATAATCTAAGATCACTTTGCTAAGTTAAACTAACAGGCAATCACCAAAAGAATGATCAAAATTACTAGGCATAAATCATATATGATTATGAGATTCACTCTCATGACCCAAATATCAAAACAAAGGAAAATGAGCTATGTACTAGTTGACTAGAAATTCAAATTCAATCAGGATGCACTCTTGCTTACCAACACTCTGATCCAAGCAAGAGGGTCACATACATCTTCACATGTATGTGAATATATATTTATTAATGAACTGATATAAATATATTAGTAGAAAAATTAGGATCCTGGATAATTTAATAGAAAGGCTAAATGACTCTAGGACATTTATTAATGTAAAAAAAAATCCTAGTAAAAATTAGGTAAAATAAATAGGGTCATTTCATTTGGTATCAGAGCTATGTTAAAACTATACATAGCTAAGAATGATTGTATTGATTGATTGAAGTACTATAACCATATGTATGTACTGTTTGTTTGTTTGAGTAAAATAATAATTCAGATAGAAAGTTATAGCAAAAGAAAAATACTCATGATAAACTAACCCTATCTACCCATACCCTAGTTATCCAATCATGGTAGGAAGAGGATCTCATCACAATGCAGGATCAAGTGCACCACAAATGCTTGATATGCAAGACTTTATGAGGGCTTTAAGGGATGGAGTAGGGCAGAGACTTGAGAACCCACATGAGGAACTTTCAAAACTATTAAAGACTTATACCAATTTGGGAGGCAAGAGCTTTGAAGGGACTGAAAATGTGATGGAAATTCAAGCATGGTTGAGAACACTGGACAGAATTTTCAATGACATGCAATTGGATGATCAAAGGAAGAGGCAAGTGGCCTCAAGACAACTGAAAGGTGTGGCTTTAAGCTGGTGGGAGGTAGTCATAGCTGGTAGGATTGAGAATGAAATCACTTGGAATCAATTCAAGGAGATGTTGGAAGCTAGATTTGTTCCAGCATCAGCCAAAACTCTATTGCTTGAAGAATTCATCAGACTTAGGCAGGGAACCTTTAATGTGACTGAGTATACTCAAAGGTTTGAGGGCTTGTCTAAGTATGGAGCTATGCTTGTGGCTGATGAGACATCAAAGAATGATAGGTATATTAAGGGTTTAAACCCAGGGCTTAGTAGGGCTATGTTGCCATATGCAAATAAAACCTTTGATCAAGTCATTGATCTGGCCTTAAAATTTGAGCAACATGACAAGGAGAGGGAGAAGTATAGGAGTTTTAAGAACAAAAACAACAAGAAAAATAAGGGAAGGTATCACCCCTATACAAAAAGAAGGAGGAGACAGAAAGCAAGAAAACCAATGATACTAAGACCACTGATACAAAGAGGAAAATAGTGTGTCATCATTGTGGAAAAGAAGGACATATCAAACCAAGGTGTCCAGAATTAAAGGGAGGAGCTTTCAAGTGCTACCTATGTGGTAAGGAGGGACATATCAAGAGAAATTGCCCTGAGTATAAACAGCAAGGGAAGCTAGCAAGTTTGGAGAGCAAAAGAAAATCCATAGTAGAAGCTATTGCAGAAAACCATGGTCAAGTGGAAGGTACCTTATTTATTTGTACCCTACCCATATCAGTAGTGTATGATACAGGGGCAACACATTCTCTAATTTCCCATGAATTAGTTGCATTGCTTAAATTAAATTGCATACTGGTTGAAACCCCTTTGTTAGTGCAAAGCCCATTGGGAACTTCTAGTGTTTTAAACATGATTTGTGTGGATGTGGAATTAAACATAGGAGGAAATGTTTTTATTTCCAATTTATATGTTTTAAATTACCCAAATATAGGTGTTATATTGGGTGTATATTGGTTAAGGCAATACAAAACCATAATTAATTTAGACTCATCCACCATATCATTACAAAATTCTAAAGGCCAAAGAATCACAATTTTGTGTGAAGTAGCCAAAGAAAGGAAATTATATCATTTGATTGACTTAGATAAGGATTCCAGTGAGCCTTCTATTGAAGAAATCCCCATAATTAACAAATACTTGGATGTGTTTGGAGAAGTTAAGGGTGTTCCACACCACAGACCAGTGGAATTTCAGATTAGTCTCATACCAGGAGCAAGTCCAATTATTAAGAAACCCACTAGGATGGGGCCCAGTGAGTTGAAGGAATTGAAGAAACAGTTAGAAGAATTGGAAAGCAAAGGATTTATAAGACCAAGTAATTCATGCTGGGGTGCTCTAGTAGTGTTTGTAAGAAAACATGATGGTACTTTAAGGATGTGTATAGATTACAGGGAGCTAAACAAAGTCACTATCAAAAACAAGTACCCCTTACCTAGAATTGATGTTCTTTTTGATCAACTTAGTGGAGCAAAAATATTTTCTAGGTTAGACTTGGCATTTGGATTCCATCAGATGAAGGTTGAGGACTCAAGTGTTAAGTATACAGCCTTTAACACTAGGTATGGTGTTAACGTTAAAATATGAACGATAACACCCGGTGTGTGTAATAAGATCGTGAAAGCACCACCCGTGTGACGGGAACAGAAATTAAGCAGGAAAATAGCAGAAATGCGGTAAATGAACAACAGATTTATAGTGGTTCGGCCCGTAATTGAGCCTACGTCCACTTTATAGTCTCTTATTGCTGATTCGGTTACAATTTGATACAAATCTCTTCAAGAAACAGTACAATTCGATCACACGAAACAATCTTGACTACTAGCTCAATCTTCGACGGTGAAACTCGATGAATCCATGTCGGATGTAAGGAATTTCTCTCGAAGCTTGTTGTAGTGTCACGAATGCTTGAAGGATCCTTGATTGCTGAATGAATGAAGAGTTTGACGGAGTAACAGCGCCGTAGAAATGATTTGCCAAAAGTCCCCCTCATGTTGGAAGTGGTGGCCTATTTATAAGAGCAGATTTCTGAGCTTTCGATTTGGCCAAGTCATGAGTCGTAACCGACTCATGGTAAGTCGTGACTCGTATTCGACTTATGATGTCTCGTGGGCGCCATATTTGGTTCATCTTGTGGCTCAGTTGGAAGACAAGTGCTAACTCGTAGCCGACTCATCAGATCAAAGTGGCTCAGGCACGGGCTTTGGATTTTAGCTTGATAGCCTTTAAGTCGTAAGCCTGATGAGTCGTAATACCTCATGAGTCGTAAGTCCTCATGAGTCGTAAGTTTTCATGAGTCATAAACCTGATGAGTCATAGATCCAATGAGTCGTAAGACCTTGTGATTCGTAAACCCCATGAGTCTTAAGACCTCATGGGTCGTAAGTCCCCATGAGTCGTAATACTCCATGAGTCGTATAGACCTTGACTCGCTGAACCGTCTGGACCATGAGTCGTATACTTCTTATCTCGTAAGACCATGAGTCGAAGAAACTTAAGGGTTAACATTTGCCCCTCGAAGTACACGCCTAAGTCGTAGGTCGTGTGCTTCGACTCATCTTATCCCGTGTATGCCTTTTCGTGTTCCACTGCCCAAAGGTATAAAATGCTTGAGTCGTCCCTTCTACCCATTACCTATCTCCTGAGTCGTATCCGCCATTGCTATTCCTCCAAGCTTTCTCGAGGCAATACCTTCCTTTTCAAACAATCTACCAATTCGATTCTCCATTCTTTATTGCGTAAGTGTTTCTGATCCATCCTCGACCTTTAATCATTATTAATTCGTGAACTCTCCCCCCCATACTTAATCCATCCCCTCGTGCAATGCTTTGTTGTAAATTCCACCGTATCGGTAGTTCGTGAGCCCGATTTTGCTCGATTTCATCTTTAGATGAATGGGGCGATGGAGATGTAGGGTTACTGCGCTTCAGGCTTTAATTGATTAGGTTGACGAGGCTTTGGTGATCTGAACTTAACTCTTTAGATGGTTCAATGGTGTCGTGGAATTAGGATGGGGATCGTAATTTGATTGAGAGGTTACCGGGTTTGGAAGATAACGGGTTAGAAGAAAAGTCAATGGGTTCAAATCGAGTGAAATGCTAGCAGGGCCATGGTTCAGTAGCTTTGTACGACCCACGAGTCAAGTCTCCTATAACATAATTCTTGAGTCGTAGACGACTCAGGACTTAGGATTTTATGCCGCTTTGGACTGTAGCCTCTTTTTGAATCGTAGACGACTTAGATTTTTACGACATAGTTCTTGAGTCGTAGACGACTTAGGACTTGGGCTTTGAACGAACTTTGAACTGCTGCATTTTGGACTGCTGAACTATGAACTGCTGCATTTCCCCACAGATCACTCTAACTTGCAGACTAATAACCTGTCTAATAAAATATCCACAAAGAAATTGGGACAAATATACTGTCACCGACTGCCCATATCAAATGACAGATTAGTTAATAACAGATAATCAACATAAACAGATTGTGTGTATGAAGTGCTTTAAACCAACAAGTTCAAGCAAAGTATTAAAACAACATTGAAATAGTCAACTGAAAATGTCCAGTTTGCATTTAATACTGTACCTGAACTTTTAAATTAACAAGTCCTGAAATTTGATAATCGATCGGTTACCGACTAGCTTAATTCCAGTTTGTATTTATTTGTTATCTTTGTTAATTTTGCACAACACTTCACACTATCTAGGAAACGTGTACCTTCATATTTGAATATCCAGTTACTTGTGTAGAATGGCTTCTCAACAAGGAGATGTAACAGTTCGGACCGGAGAGTCCATTTTCATTCCAGCTCCTTTAGTCAACCCCCCAGAGAGAGCCCCTTCCACTTTATTGTACAAAACTTTTCGGCAATTGTGTACTCAATTTGGCATTGCTGAGGATGACGCTATCCTTCCTGAAAAGAACAACACTGCTGATGTAGCACCTCCTGGCTTTGTGGCGGTCAACCGACAAATGTGCTCGAGCGGAGCCATTCCTCCTTTCAACAATTTTCTTCAACATCTTCTCCGCCAACTGGCAATCGCTCCATTCCAATTACATCCCAATGGTTATGCTGTTCTAATGGGGCTATGCGTATTATTCAGCAGAACGCTTAACCGTCTCCCCAGTGTTGACGAAATCTGTTACCTGTGCTCTTTTGTCAGAATCAAAGATCATCCTTCGATCATTGTTATAAGAAGTGCCAGGAATCGCAAACTGGTTGTCGGCCTCCCTGATACTGCTCATGGGTTTTTGACTCAGTATTTTTATGTTCGCTGTCCCCCTGGTTTTTATGCCGTGTGGAGAGAAGGAAGTAAGAATGCCTATCCTTTCTTCTCCTTGTTCTCTGAGTATCTTACAGTCCGAATCACTAAGTGTTTAACTTTGCTTTCTCATTTCAGCGCTCCTCTCTCCCTCTAGGGATCCCAGTCATAAGCAAACTCTGGAGAAGCTCATGGCTGTTCCGATTGAAGATCGAGATGTGAAATTTCTGTTGAAAGATGAGTTTCTCCACCAGTTTGGACTTTTACATCCTTCTAGATCGACTCAAATTCATGAAATCTCGAGTTCTGATGCGGAAACGTTAGCTGCTTCAGATTCTCGAGCAAAGACCTCGAATGCCCCAGCTTCTGTAGAAGAAGTTGCATCGGAAGCACCCGTTGCTGAAGTTGCCTTGATAAAATGTTCCGCATTTACTGATGTTGTAGGGTCAGCCAGTAAGTCGGCACTTGCCCCAATTATTGAGGAGGAAGAGAATCCCCGAGTTTCTGAGAAATCAATCGATACGGAAGTTGGAAAAGAGAAGTCTGCCGAGTTCCAGGGTGATGACACTTTTGATGGCTTGAGCGATATCATGATAACTTCTCAAGAGCTTTTCGGGGATAATAATCCGAAAGTGACTTCTCCTGCTGTTGAAGCGACTTCCACCCTAAAACAAACCCTGACGCCTACTACGCCAGTCGTCTCTGTTTTCACACTAAAGCGTGGTCTGTAGTTTGACGCATGTAGCTTGCACGCCACACACACTTAGGATTTTTCAGCACTTATAAGCGTTTATCCTCTTTTTCTGGAAATCTCTAAACTTTACTTCTTTTCCGTTTTTTTTAGATTCTCCGATGGGACGCTCCGGCTCATACTTCGACAACTTCCGGCGCTACGGAGGGCGCGATTCTTACGATTATGGACGTTATCTTCCCTCCCGCAAAGAATTTGATGAAGAGCGTGCAGCTAGAAAAGCTCAAGAAAGGCGTGCTTATGAAGAGCAGCAAAGAAGGAGAGACGATGACTCTCATAAAAGAAAATATCACGATGACAAAGGGAAGAAGCATGCTACTGATGACCCAAGTAAACGGGTTAAACTTGATGAGAAGAACGCGTCTGAAATTTCTGAAAAGGCTGACGCTCCTATCTCTTCTAATACTCCGGCCAGCTCTCCTCCTCTAAAGAAGTCTGATATTCAAACAATCATTAACAGGCCACAATATCAAGTTAAAGATGGCCCTCCAATGCTTCAGAGCCGATTTCCAAATTGGTGCCTAAAAGGAGTGCGCTTTGATTTGGATCTGGTTCCGATTGATAAGCAAGACATGCTTAAAGGTCTTGACGCAGTCAGACTTAATATCGAGAGGATGTCGCAATGGCAGAAACTTGTCGACGAACTCCAAAGGGTTAATCACATGAATCTTGAGGCGATGATGACCATGGAGAACGATAAATCAGAATGGGACAAATGGCGCAGGCAGCATGATGCGGAGATGACGAGTATCGCAGACGACAACGCAAAGCTTGCATCTGAAGTCAAGCAACTTAAGGAAGATCTCGCCTCGTCTTCTGCATCGCATTCCCAAAAGGAAGAAGTCTTTCAGAAGCAGGTGCGGGATGCACATGCTGCACAAAGAGACGCCGAAATGAAACTTGCAGCTGAGCAGCACATTACTGAGAAATATCGTACAGAAAATGCTGAGCTACGGGGAACAATTGTGTCCCAAAATGCAGAGATTGAGATGCTGAAAGCTAAGCTTCTTAAAGTTGAGAAGGAGCGTGATGACGCGGTCGCCGGTCAAGTTGCGGCCGAAGAGTCTCACGATGCCACTAGAGCTAGCATCGATTCTACTCTATTTGACTTCTATATGCACAGCGTTTTGGGCCGTGGCAGCCTTTCCTTCTTGGGTCCCAAATATGAGATTACACTTGCTGAAGTCTGGGAGACTATACTTGACACATTTTCCAGCTATGCGGAAGCAGACCTTGCAGCGCTTTATCTAGACGATGAAGCACGTGATGCGCTTATTAGAGGCAAAGAGCAACTTGCCGGAGCTAGAGCCGGGGCAGCGGTAGAAGAATACCCAGAAAAGACAACATCACTACCTGCCCCTGTCCATACTTCAACTTTGACTGATGTTGATATCATCGGTTCTAGCTCTCAATCTCCACTTGCTACAAAAGATGCTGAAGCTAAACTCGATACTTCCGAGACTCCTCTTTCCCAAATTGAAGAGAAGAGCCAGGAAGAAACTGAAGCTGATAAATATGAAATCGAGCTTGCGAAACCAACTCCTCCAGGTAACTTTGGCGAAGTTCCGGGTCTAATGGACCAGCTACTTGATTTAACCGAGTTTGATGACCTTCTTACTTGTTACTTAAACTTTGGTGAACCGATGCCTTCTTTATTTTCGGGGGATGTTGATTTTAACTTCTTTTCTTCTACAGCGGAGGTACCAAGCACTACACAAGCTTTTACTCCTTCGGTTGCCGTTCCTCCATCTTCCCAAATTACTCCTCCTTCTGCTTCCCAACCGGGATCACAGGCAGAGAAAATCGAAGCTCTTCAAGGCTTGGATGATCCGACTGCTTCTCAGGAACAGAAGGCGGAGGATTTTGAAGACATTGAGAAGACCCTGGAGCGGTCTCTTGATGACGACATGAAGCTTTCAACATTGCTTGCTACTCCGGGGAGCGAGTCTTCTTCGAAGAGGAAGGGGAAGCGTGCTGTAAGGAAGAAGAAGAAGACTTCCACTGAAGAGGAAGCAGTAGTTGATCTGGCCGTACCGCTTTCTCCTTCTGCCCCTACCCGTTCACAACGACTTCAAAAGCTAATCATTAGGCCGGGAAAGAGCTCCAAAGGTGGTGAGAAGAAGGAATAATCAAGCTGGATTTTCTACTTATTATTTTTGCTTTTTGCATGTATTGACCGGGGATTGTGCGGGTACCGGTCCCCGCTTTTGCTTGTTCGAGATATCTGCACATGTAAAGAATTTTCATAGTACTAAATAAAACAACTATTTTACTTGTACAAACTCTTGTGTATGTGAGAATGCATTTGTTTTTTTTTATTTTTAGTATAGAACAAACGATTCTTTTCACTTGTACAAACTTTTTGTTTGTGTCTAAGAATGCATTTATCCCACAGCTTTTTCGCGTGATATTGTTATGTGCTTGTGGTATGTTGCTTGAATACTGCTTTTTATTGTTGTAGCCGTATCATATGATATTGCCCCTATACCACAAGTGCATTACAGTATCTTTTGCTTTTTAGCGAGAACTGTACTCTTATTTTTCATAGAATAACTATTCCGTCTTTGAGGGAATGATTATTCTACTTAAACGGAGCGTGTCTCATTTCCGGATAAGTTTTCACGCTTCAACCTTCGGAAATGTTTACTTCATGCTTTTGAGAAGTGAATTTTCCTACGCGATGAAGCGAATCTCAGAAGAAGATATTACTTAGCACTTCGATTTCTGGGGAAGAGTTTTTTTTTTCAAGATGAACAAGTAGGTCTTCCTTAAGAACCGAAGTGTGCCTCTAAGGAGGGCTTTATTTTGGTATTTTTGAGGAGTAGCATGTGGACTCCGAAGAGTAGCATTATGCTTTGTGGAGTGTTGTTGTGCCCCCGGAGAGGTCTTGTGCTTCCAAAGAAGTCTTGATTTTGGTCTTCGAAGAGAAGCAATGTTTGTATTTCTACTCGGGTGAAGTGGGTCTCCGAAGAGAAGCATTTTGCACTTTTACCTTGGTGAAATGTGCCTCCGAAAAGGGTTTTTACCTCCGAAGATGGCTTGTGCCTCCGAAGAGGGCTTGTGCCTCCGAAGAGGGCTTGTGCCTCCGAAGAGGGCTTGTGCCTCCGAAGAGGGCTTGTGATTGCCTGGAAGTTACTTTCTCATGGTCAGAGGTCTACGGGGCGAACACAAGTTGCTTGATTGGATGTTTGCTTGCACAAACGATCGCAATTAACTAACAAGGTGCCCCTTTGGTAGTCCCACCGATCTTTTTGATTGAGTAAAGCACTCCCATTTATTGGCGTGCCTCGTTAGAGGGCTTTGGTTGGTTGGTGTGCCAGGTAGGTTGCGTCTCAGGGGCGAGTGGATCCACGGGATGGACATACGCTATCTGGTCGGATTCATCACGACCAGTTAGCGAGGGTCTTGTTCCTTCTGATTGGGAAGGTGTCCCTTTAGTGGATCTCCCGGCCTTCCTGTTGAGAGTCATACCTCCCTTTGTCTGCTTCTTTGTTTGCTTGGCGATTTTCTCTCATCATCTGCCCATTAGCGATCTCTTATCATCATTTCCAAGCACATCTTTTTTCCTTTTGCGAGTAAATTGCTTCATTCGAAGGAGTGTACTTCACTGTTGAATGACTTCACGAGACAAACGCGAGTTATCTAGTTGGATGCCCGTTCATAACGACAATCTTAACTAGTGAACAAAGGTTTGTCCCAGTGAAGTCACCAACTTTTTATGTGAAGTTTTCCTTGCGTAGGATTTGAGTTTGGAATTTTTGTTGTTTGGTTTTTGTGCAATAGATGATTTATAGAGGTCGCTTAGCTTTGTGATGAGCAAGCCTTGTTATAATGTCCTGCAATTTTGAATTGGTATTTTAGCGATACATTTAAAGTATTTACATATCAAAATAAAACAGGCATTATGAAATAGTAAAGAACACAAGATTTATAGTGGTTCGGCCAAGAATCGGGCCTACGTCCACTTTATAGCTTTCATTCATTTACATTGATTTACAATGTTTCACAATACAACTGATACATTCATCATCATTTTACAATTTTGAGCAGAGCTCTTTTCAAGTAAAATAAGGGCGCAAATGGTTGTTGTTCCAGGCCCTAGGAATTGGATCTCCTTCAACAGTTATGAGTTTGAAAGTGCCATCAAGAAGTTTAGTGCCTATGACATATGGCCCTTCCCAGTTTGGCCCAAACACACCAGTTGCTGTCATGATCCTTTTCAAAACCAAGTCTCCGATTTCAAAGCTGCGTTGGCGAACTTTGGAGTTGAAATGCCTGGCTATTCTCTGCTGATGAGCTGAAATTCTGAGCCTAACTTCCTCTCTTTTCTCATCAAGAAAATCAAGCGCTTCAAGTTGCAGTTTTTCATTTTCGGTTTCATTGAAATGAACTCTTCTATGTGAAGGAACCTCTACTTCTACTGGAATCATTGCCTCAGATCCGTATGCCAGTGAAAATGGAGTGTGCCCAGTCGCAGTTTTGTGAGTAGTTCTGTACGCCCATAGTGCTAATGGAAGCTTATCAACCCAACCACCTTTTGCTTTTTCAAGTTACTTTTTGATAGTTGACTTGATAATCTTGTTAACTGCTTCCACTTGCCCATTTGCCTGCGGATGATCCACTACTGAGAAGCTTTTTCGAATTCTGAATCGTTTGCAAAAATCCTGGAATTCTTCACTTTCAAATTGAGTGCCATTGTCGGTGATTATCTTCTGTGGCACACCATATCTGCAAATGATATTCTTCGTTACAAAATTTATCATCTTTTTGGAAGTGATGGTGGCCAAAGGTTCAGCTTCGGCCCATTTGGTGAAATAGTCAACGGCGACAATAGCATATTTAATTCCTGATTTAGCGATCGGTAATGGTCCAATTAGGTCTATTCCCCAAATGGAAAATGGCCATGGGCTGACCATTTGTGTGAGTTCGATGGAAGGTGCTCTTGGGATTTTTGCAAATCTTTGGCATTTGTCACACTTCCTGGAGTAAGCTGCAGCATCTCGATTAATATCCGGCCAGAAATACCCATATCGGAGAATTTTCTTTGCAAGTGTTTGACCACCTGAATGGTCTCCACATTCTCCTCTGTGCACCTCTGCTAAGATTGTCTTGGCTTCTTCTTTAGTTACGCATCGGAGTAGTGGGATTGAAAATCCTCGCCTGTATAATCGGCCATCTTGAATTATATACCTTGACGCTTTTCTCAATAATTTTCGACGTTCCTTAGAACTTTCTGGCAGGGAACCACTGAGTAAGTATTCTTTGATTGGAGTCATCCATGATTCATGCTCTTGAGACGTAGTCATAATCCAATCAATATCCATTTCATCAATGCTTGGAGCTGACAGAACTTCTACAGGAACTAATCCTAGCAATTGAGCTTCTCCGGAACTTGAGTACTTTGCTAAAGAATCCGCCTTCATATTTTCCTCTCGGGGTATGTGGCTTATTGAGTAGTGATCTAAATCATTGAGGAGTTCGGAAGTTTTTGTCAAATATGCAGGCAAATTCCCTCCTTTGGCTTGAAATTCCTTCTTCACCTGGCAGACAATAAGCTGAGAATCACTGAAAATCTGTATCACTTTGATATTTAATTCCTTGGCGATTTTCAATCCGGCAATAAGATCTTCATATTCTGCTTCATTGTTCGTCGAAGGAAATTCCAGTCTCAATGCATAACATAGTGATCGTCCTTCGGGAGTTTCGAGCACAACTCCTGCCCCAGAACAATAATCATTTCTTGAGCCATCAACATACAACTTCCACTGTATCGGAATGCAGTCAGTGGTTTCTTCCTTACTGTCACCTTTGTCAGTGGATTCTGCAATGAAATCTGCTAAAGCTTGTCTGTTAATTGCTCTTCGGGGATGGTAAGTGATGTCATATTGGCTGAGTTCTATGTTCCACTTCAAGAGACGACCCGAAGTTTCAGGACGATACAGGACTTGCTTCAAAGGTTGATCAGTCAGGACCTTGATAGGATGAGATTGAAAATAGGGTCTCAACTTCCTGGAAGCGATTAGCAGACAATAAGCAAGTTTTTCTATCTTTGAATAATTCATCTCAGCCCCAGCGAACCGTTTGCTGATGTAGTAAACTGGACGTTGTATTTTCATATCTTCTCGTACGAGTGCTGCACTTAAAGCATGGGATGAAATTGCCAAATAGATGAAGAGGTCTTCACCATCACTAGGCTTGGAGAGGACCGGAGGAGTTCTCATATGATGAATCAGTTGATCGAAAGCATTCTGACATTCAGGAGTCCATTCGAAATTTTTCTTTCCTTTCTTTAGAGCATCAAAGAAGGGAATGCATTTGTCTGTGGCCTTGGAAATGAAGCGACTAAGAGCGGCAACCTTTCCATTGAGACTTTGCAGTTCTTTCTTTGTTCTAGGGGCTTTAACTTCTCTTAGAGCTGTGATTTGAGCAGGATTGGCCTCGATGCCCCTAGCGCTCACAATGAAACCCAGGAATTTCCCAGACTCTACTCCGAATGAACATTTCAATGGATTGAGCTTCATTACGTACTTCCGAAGAATTGAGAACATTTCTGCCAAGTGATCCATGTGGTCTACTGCTTTCTTTGATTTTACTAACATATCATCAACATAGACTTCCATCGTTTTGCCAATCTGAGGCTTGAACATAGCGTTGACAAGCCTTTGGTATGTTGCCCCTGCATTCTTTAACCCGAATGGCATGACTTTGTAACAGTAGAGTCCCACATCTGTAATAAAGCTTGTGTCCTCCTGATCTGGTTCATTCATCATAATCTGATTGTATCCGGAATAGGCATCCATAAAAGATAACAACTCATGTCCAGCCGTCCCATCTACTAGTTGATCGATTCTAGGCAACGGGAAGCAGTCTTTGGGGCAAGCTTTGTTCAGATCTGAGAAATCAATGCATACTCTCCACTTTCCATTTGCCTTCTTAACCAGTACTGGATTTGAAACCCAATTTGGATAAGTGGATTCTTTGATGAAATTATTCTCTAAGAGGCGATCTACCTCTTCTTTTAAAGCTGCTGACCTTTCTGGACCTTGAGTTCTTCTTTTCTGTTTTACTGGTGTGAATTTCGGATCGAAATTCAGAGTGTGAACAGCAATTGTTGGAGAGATTCCGCACATATCAGCATGACACCAAGCGAACACGTCCAGATTTGCTTTTAGAAATGATATCAGTGTATTTTGAACTGTTGTACTTAGTTGCGAACCCACATTAAGTACTTTATTTGGGTCTTTGGAGTCGACAGGTATTGGTACCGTAACTTCCACAGGCACCACTCTATTTTCCTCTGCACTGGATTTTCTGGGGTCCATTTCTCGCCTTGCACCACTATGCTCACCAGTGCAGGGGCCACCCTGTATTTGCTATAAGGTTGGGTTTTTGATGCGGAGGGGAGCTGCCGCATCTTTACCCATCTCTCTCTTTCTGGCTTCTCGAAGCTCTATAAGATAACATTCACGTCCAGCATTTTGATCTCCCTTGATAACACCAACACCATTTTCTGTAGGAAACTTCATAGTTAGGCACCACGGGGCCAAAATGGCCTTGAATGCAGCTAGAGCTGGCCTGCCTAGGAAAGCATTATAGGCAGAAAATCCATCAACAATCACAAAGGTTTGTTTTCGAGCTACCCTTTTCTGCCCTTCACCAAGTTCCACGAACAAATCGACAGTTCCGATTGGTTGCTGTGGTTCCCCAGTGAAACCAACGATCTTTTGTGATGAAGCCTGAACGTCGTTCATTGGGATCTTCATCTGGTCAAATGTTTTCTTGAAAAGTATATTGCAGGAAGCACCGCAATCAATGAGTACTCGTCTTACTATTGCTGGCCCAATTCCTGCAGAGATGACTAAGGGATCTATGGTGGGAGCTTCAATACCAATAGAATCCCTAGCCTTGAACAAAATATCATTATCTGAAATCGTTTGCTGTTTCAGGGGTGCAGCATTTTCTACAGCAAAAACATCTTCCTCTGCTGGGATATACTTCAAAGCATGAGCATATCGTTCCATCTCACCCCAGCTTCTGCCTGCTGGGTGTGGGCCCCCTGAAATGACGTTGATAACGGGCCTCTCAGATTCTTGTGCCGCAGTACCTTTACTGGAGTCTGACGGCTGATTAGAGGGTTGTTGCCTCTGAGTAGACGAAGATGGATCACTTCTGTTCTTCTTGACATATTGTTGCAGCTTGTTTTCTCTCAATAATTCTTCAATTAAGCTCTTTAAGTGACGACAGTCATTGGTATCATGACCAGGTTGGTTGTGAAAACGACAGAACTTTCCATTTCTCATAGCGCCCTTTCCCGGTTTTATCTCAGCCGGTTTGGGATAATCCACAGCATCTTTGGTGGCGAAGAAGATATTTTCCAGAGTGTCGGTCAATGGAGTGAAATCTGAGGGTTTGAAGAAACGAGGTTTCTTTGTATCCTTTTGTTTCTTTCCCTCGTGATTTTCCCTTTTCTG
This sequence comes from Allium fistulosum, assembly GCA_030737815.1. Lineage (NCBI taxonomy): Eukaryota > Viridiplantae > Streptophyta > Magnoliopsida > Asparagales > Amaryllidaceae > Allium > Allium fistulosum. The sequence goes on from CM060904.1 coordinate 1,289,661,018, forward strand.
ACCTCCGGAATCTTTCTTTTCCGAAGCGGCAGTATTATTTTCCACCTTTGCTGCCACCACCTTCATTGACGCTGGAAGATTTTCCAAGCGTATGAATTCATCAGCTTTCTTGTAGAATTTCTCGAGAGAATTTGGCTCTTTCATCTTCAGCCATTTTCCAAATTCGCTCGATTTGTCGATAGCACGCATCAAATAGGTCAAGATCATTCGTGGCTCTGCGTTATCAACTTCTGCCAGAGCTATATTGAAACGGTTCAGGAATGATTTAATAGGTTCTCCCAGATTCTGTTCGAGACTGGATAATGACATTATGTCCTTTGCCTTTGAAGCGTATAGCCTGAATTGCTCTTTGAACTTTCTAGTCAGATCGGAAAACTGATCTACTGATCGGACAGGAAGTTTAGTGAACCAGAGAAGTGCCACTCCTTCCAAATATACTGGGAAATACCGGCACTTGATTTCATCAGTTGCTCTCGCACCGGTCATGTGCCAATCATACTTATACAAGAATTGGTTTGGATCACTTGTTCCCCGATAAGCAGGAATGGTGGGGGGAACAAATTTTCTAGGAAATTCAGCCTTTAGAATCTTCTCGGTAAACGGAGTCTTGCTTGGCGCGAACCCCCATTCACTCTCATCTTCACCTCTCTGCATGCTCTCTTTCATTATTTGCTTGATCATGCCAGAAAGATATTCCTCATTGTTCAAAGATTTTGCGGAGTAGACTTCTGCCATTTTCTCAGATGTTTGCCCGGGCAGATTTTCGTGGAAAATTGGCGATGGTCTAGATCCTTCAGCTCGGAGGGGTGCCCCTTCAGCAGCACCTGATCCCCCCTGAGGAATATTCCTCCCTTCGGAGTTGCGAAGAGCATCAGCGGTGTTTTCTTCATTACCCACTGGTCTTTGGTTGGCACCAAGCAGAGCATTCAGTTTTTCCATCATCAGATTGTTTTGAGTCTCAATCTGTTGGTATAGTCCGGATACAGCAGCGTCTAGCTCCTCTCGCGTCACCCCGACGCTTGGAGCTGCTTGACTTGGTGAAGCAGAGGTGGCGGTATCATCATGAACATTTTCAGATCTGACAGCCCTTCGTTTCCTTCCAGGAGCCATTATGTCTGATAGACTTCTGGTTCTGTAGGAAATCTTTTCAACAAACTTGTGTGAAGCAATGATGGATGGTATCCTGAGTTGGGTTCTCGGTGAAAGCACCAAAATGTTAACGTTAAAATATGAACGATAACACCCGGTGTGTGTAATAAGATCGTGAAAGCACCACCCGTGTGACGGGAACAGAAATTAAGCAGGAAAATAGCAGAAATGCGGTAAATGAACAACAGATTTATAGTGGTTCGGCCCGTAATTGAGCCTACGTCCACTTTATAGTCTCTTATTGCTGATTCGGTTACAATTTGATACAAATCTCTTCAAGAAACAGTACAATTCGATCACACGAAACAATCTTGACTACTAGCTCAATCTTCGACGGTGAAACTCGATGAATCCATGTCGGATGTAAGGAATTTCTCTCGAAGCTTGTTGTAGTGTCACGAATGCTTGAAGGATCCTTGATTGCTGAATGAATGAAGAGTTTGACGGAGTAACAGCGCCGTAGAAATGATTTGCCAAAAGTCCCCCTCATGTTGGAAGTGGTGGCCTATTTATAAGAGCAGATTTCTGAGCTTTCGATTTGGCCAAGTCATGAGTCGTGACCGACTCATGGTAAGTCGTGACTCGTATTCGACTTATGATGTCTCGTGGGCGCCATATTTGGTTCATCTTGTGGCTCAGTTGGAAGACAAGTGCTAACTCGTAGCCGACTCATCAGATCAAAGTGGCTCAGGCACGGGCTTTGGATTTTAGCTTGATAGCCTTTAAGTCGTAAGCCTGATGAGTCGTAATACCTCATGAGTCGTAAGTCCTCATGAGTCGTAAGTTTTCATGAGTCATAAACCTGATGAGTCATAGATCCAATGAGTCGTAAGACCTTGTGATTCGTAAACCCCATGAGTCGTAAGACCTCATGGGTCGTAAGTCCCCATGAGTCGTAATACTCCATGAGTCGTATAGAACTTGACTCGCTGAACCATCTGGACCATGAGTCGTAGCAAGCTTATCTCGTAAGACCATGAGTCGTATACTTCTTATCTCGTAAGACCATGAGTCGAAGAAACTTAAGGGTTAAGATATGGTTTATATGAGTTTATTGTCAAGCCATTTGGGTTGACAAATGCCCCATCATACTTTGTAGACTTGATGAATAGGATATTCAGGGATTATTTAGACAAGTTTGTATTGATTTTTATTGATGATATTTTGATTTATTCTAAAATAGTAGAGGAACATGAAAATCACTTACACCTTGTTTTGTCTAGATTAAGAGAAAAAGATTTAAAAGCAAAGTTTTCTAAGTGTGCATTTTGGAAAGAAGAAGTGCATTTCCTTGGGCATGTTATATCTGCCAAAGGCATTTCAGTGAACCCCAATAAAATTGTGGCTATCCAAGCATGGAAAAGACCAAGCACAGTAGGAGAAGTTAGGTCATTTATGGGGATGGCAGGGTATTATAGAAGATTTATAAAAGATTTTTCTAAGATGTCATCACCTCTTACCAACCTAACTAGAAAGAACCAACCCTTTATATGGACTGAGAAATGTGAGCAAGCCTTTAGTAAAATCAAGGAGGCCTTAGTCAATGCACCAGTGTTGAGAGTACCAGAGGGAAATGAGGATTTGATTGTTTATACTGATGCAAGTGGTTCTGGGCTAGGAGCTGTATTGATGCAGCAAGATCAAGTTATAGCCTATGCATCAAGACAATTGAAGCCACATGAATCAAGGTATGCAACTCATGATCTTGAGTTGGCAGCAGTGGTATATGCACTAAAGCTCTGGAGACATTATCTTCTAGGTGCTAATTTTATTTTATACACTGACCATAAAGCATTGAAATATCTCTTTTCAAAAAAAGATTTGAATATGAGGCAGCATAGATGGGTTGAGTTTCTAGCAGCATATGATTTAGACATACTTTATACTCCAGGAAAAGCTAATAAGGTTGCAGATGCTTTGAGTAGGCAGCATGCAAAAGTAGCCATGTTAATGATAGAAGAGTTTAGAAATTTATCTCTACTTACTGATTTGGAAATTGAGGAAAACAATGAGGTGAACATGGAGATGATTGAAGAAGAGAGTAAAGGAAAATTAAGTTTGATAACTTTGCAATCAGATTTAATTTTGAAAGTGGGGAAAATGCAAGAGGAAGATCCAGATTTATTAGAAAAGAAAACTTTAATAGAAAAAGGAGAAGAAGTAGTAAACTACCACACTGATAAGAATGGTTACTTAAGGAATAAAGGTAGGATATGTGTTCCAGAAGATATAGGGTTGAAGGAAGAGATACTTAATGAATACCATAGGAGTAAATATTCCATACATCCAGGCAGCACCAAAATGTACCAAAACCTAAAAAGGGATTATTGGTGGAGAGGGATGAAATCAGATGTGGCCAAACATGTTGCAAAGTGTATGACTTGCCAACAAGTCAAGTCAGAAACCCAAAGACCCTCAGGCCTATTGCAACCTCTAAGCATACCACAGTGGAAGTGGGAAGATATATCTATGGATTTCATAGATGGTCTGCCTAGATCAAAGAGAGGAAATACAAGAATTTGGGTAGTAGTTGATAGATTGACTAAAGTGGCACACTTTATACCAGTGAAGGCAGAAAGAAATGCACCTAAACTAGCTCAAATATTCATAAAAGAAGTAGTAAGGTTGCATGGAATTCCTAAAACCATAGTGAGTGATAGGGACACAATCTTTACATCCAGATTTTGGAAGAGCTTTCAAGAAGCCATGGGGAGTGAGTTATGCTTGAGTACTGCATACCACCCCCAATCAGATGGTCAAACTGAAGTAATAAACAAAGTTTTGGAGGATTTGTTGAGGGCATGTGCATTGGACTTTGGAGGTAATTGGGAAGATCACCTCCACTTGGCTGAATTTACATATAACAATAGTTATCAAAGCACCATAGGCATGGCACCATTTGAAGCCTTGTATGGAAAACCATGTTTGTCACCAATATGTTGGGTTGAAGCAGGAGAAAGGGCTGTCTTAGGGCCAGACTATATTAAGGAAACCACTGAAAAAATTGAGCTTGTGAGGAGAAAGATGGCAGCAGCTCAAGATAGGCAAAAGAAGTTTGCAGATGTAAGGAGGAAGCGGGTGGAATATAAAGTTGGTGACTATGTTTTCATCAAAGTTTCACCTATGAAGAAGGTGTTAAGATTTGGCAAGTAGGGAAAACTTACCCCAAGATATGTTGGACCTTACAAGATTTTGGAAAGAATAGGTTCATTAGCATACAAGTTAGAGCTACCAGAAGAGATGAGTGCAATGCACAATGTATTTCATGTGTCACAACTTAGGAGAAGGGTGCATGATAAAGAGGAAATTCTAGAGAAACCCACTCAAGTTCAAATAAATCCTGATTTGGTCTATGAGAAAGAACTAGTGGGGATTTTAGCTAAAGAGGAAAAGAAGTTGAGGAGCAAAACTCTGAAATTGGTGAAGGTTCAATGGAGCCTAGACCCTAATGATTGTACATGGGAGTTAGAGATAAGATAAAGATGGATTACCCTAAGCTTTTTGCAGTGGAAGGTAAATTCTAATTTCCTAAAAAGTTTAATGTATATGGTTGTTTTGACTGAATTGTTTGCTTGAGAATTGTTTGATAGATTTTACAAAAAAATCTGAAAGTGTTTAAAGTAAAAATAAGAAAATTGTGAGGACACAATTCCTAAAAGGTGGGGTGATTGTAATGCCCCGGAATTTCATGGAAATCTTATTTTGGTTAAATTCTGAAAATATATGAAATTATTGCATAGGAATGTATAGGATTAGCTAAGTGCAAAGGTGTGTGCATGTGTGCACGTGCACACTGATATGGAACAAGGAAGAACCCCAAATTTTTTTGAAACCAAAACAAGAATTAAAAAGCATTACAAACATGATTTTGTAATGAAAATTATTAAACCAAATATGGATATTTGATTTCTGGATTATATGAATTATTTTAGAAGATAAGAAAAAGCAAGTTTTGTTTGAACAAGTAAACAGATTTTACTTAATTTAAACCCAGGATAAATTGGATAAGAATTTGAAACACATATGCACATATATGTGTATGTCTTTCTGTGACTTAGGAGAAGTTAAGTGAACATATATAAGATATGTATGCATATGTACATTTCTATAAGTACTGATAGTATTAAAAAGAAATAAGCAAGGAAAAAGCTTAACATTAAAATAGTAAAAGACATATTACAAGCAAAACAATTGTTTTAGGCAGAAAATAGAAAGGATGATTTTCAGAAAATATACAGGTGAAAATGTCACACAATTATCATGACTTAGGAAGAATATAATATATTCTGGAAAAGTAAAAGGTGAGGTAAGTATCACATATGGTCGGGGTATTAAGGGTGAAAATAAGCAAATCTGAAATGCAAAATGCATGAGTATTGGCCAAGGTAGGAATGGGATTTTACAATGATGAAACCCTAGAAAAACCTCTTTTATAAATCCAAGTTTAAACCAGAAAAACCATTTTCTACCCGAGACATTTAAGAAAACAAGGAAGAAAAATATTGCAAGAAGAAAGGCAAAGTTTCAATGAGTTTCTTTTTTGGATTAAGCAAAAGGAGCATTTTCTGTGAGTAATCTCACTAAACCCATGGCATTAAGTCCTGTTATGAGGCAACCAAGTTTATGTTATTTTTCTACATATTTCTGATTTTATTACTATGGTTTTAATGGATGCTTTAATGGGTGTTTATGAATGCTTTTGATTGCTTTGATGGTTGAGTATTTTGCTCTGTTTGGTTACACCCAGAAATGTTAAAGTACGAAATCATGAAAGTAAATAGAGAATACTTGTAACCGGTTTAGACATGGCATGGAAAATACAGAAATCAAAATATATATATGAGTTGCATTACACTTGTGTAAATGCTGAGGCTCAAATGAAAGATTCATGGGTGCAATGGAAATACCCAAAAGTGCTGAACCCTTGATCAAACAGAAAACCCATAAGCCAGAAATCTTGTTTAAGCTAGATCTTGAATTTAGTTCAAACATGGTTTCTTATGAAACAATAATAACCCACATGCCTAGTCTCTATTCACAGTTGTAAATATTCTTGTATTTTCTTTAAGACAGAATATTTGAAAATATGATTTCCCTTGGATATGAATGTTAGCTTGTTTTTGAATTATGCTCGTAAGTTTTATGTAATGTTTCATGTACACTGTGATTCAATCACCTAGCTATCTCATGATAGGATCAAACATGAACACTTAGTAAATAAACTAAGGATTGTGAGCCAAGAAGACTGCTGGAATGCTTGTTATATTTAAAGTATGCAAGTTGGAACATGGCTTGTTTAAGCCTTGAGATCTTTGTGCAATATTGTGAATTATTTTATTGCAATGTGTCCCCGTGATTCCTTTATGGCAGATGAGGCTAGAGACTAATTGGAAAATACAACCATAGAATGATGAAGTAGGAACTTGAATTATTCCTAGGATGGTTGGATTTGAGCTATGATAATTCCTGAGTATCTCTGTTTGACATGTATGTTTGCATAATTGAAAGTGTGTACATAATTAGTTTTAATACTGATCATATATGCACAATATATCAGAAACAAGCCAGGCAAATTGATTAGAGAAGTTACGTAAACTTGTACAAAATGCTTATGTCTCATTTAACTACTTAATATCATGGAATTTCTAATATTGCTCATACCAGATCTTGTATCTGACCCTTGTTTGCTTATGGCATCTGGGGTGTCTCATTAAAATGGGGCAGCCTCTAATGCTCTTTCAGGGAATACTGGTTCTAAATAGGAAGCTGCTATGGCTAGTGAGAATGTTTGGATAAGCATGCTAAATTAGAATTAAATAAGAGCTTAGAATGAACTATTTGCATGTAATCTTGGAAGTTTTATAATTCTGATTTTGTTGTTATGTAATGATCTTGAATGTTTGGATTTTATTTAGTTGTTTCAATTGAATTCTGGTAATGTATTAAGGTTGGGAAAAACCTAAGACTTAGTTGAATCTTATGCAAGAAAATATATTTGAGTATTATGGTAGAAATCTGTAGATGACATATGCCTATATTTGTGAAATGGATACATATATATATTTTGTATTATTCAATCTTGAGTCACTTAAAAGCTTTAAGTTTTGAGGTTAAAATCTGAGTTTGGTTAAGAATATTCTTTAAAGAGTTTTGTGTCTATATGCTGAAGTATTTTGATAAAAGAAATTATGTATTTTTGAACACTGGTTTATGATATGTATATGTCTTAAGGGATTTTCAAGTATCTTGTATCTGGATTGACATTGTAATGGTCAGGCATTAAGGTTTGGGACAACCTAGCAATAAGGTTAACCTACCTCAAAAGGAATGAGGTCTGGTTTGATCAAGATGACCAGAGTTTTTGGTTTAAAGGAAGAAAATACACTTTGTAAAATCTGAAGCTTTCTTTGCAAATACATGTATAAAGACAAGATCAAATATTTAAGCAATTCATTTGTATTTTTGAGTAGCATTCTTAGTTCAGAAAGCTCAACACATCTGATATGCACACATACCACATAGACATCACTCATGCTTTATGACCATAAATTCTGGATTTCCTAAACCCAAAAGACCAACCCTTAAATTAGTACAAAACTGAGGTAACTCAGGGATTAGGGAATGGATTTGATTCAGGGAAACACAACAATATAATTGTGAAAGAATCACTTAACTTTTTGGGTCTTAAATATAAAAGAAGTTGGGGTAAAGATCACTCATGTTGAAAATGATAAATGTGTATATCAGTTTCTTTCTGGCTTTGATCAAATATCAAACAATTAAACTAAAATTATGATGGCTTGCTATATAATCTAAGATCACTTTGCTAAGTTAAACTAACAGGCAATCACCAAAAGAATGATCAAAATTACTAGGCATAAATCATATATGATTATGAGATTCACTCTCATGACCCAAATATCAAAACAAAAGAAAATGAGCTATGTACTGGTTGACTAGAAATTCAAATTCAATCAGGATGCACTCTTGCTTACCAACACTCTGATCCAAGCAAGAGGGTCACATACATCTTCACATATATGTGAATATATATTTATAAATGAACTGATATAAATATATTAGTAAAAAATTAGGATCCTGGATAATTTAATAGAAAGGCTAAATGACTCTAGGAAATTTATTAATGTAAAAAAACCTAGTAAAAATAAGGTAAAATAAATAGGGTCATTTCACCGGGATCGGCAGGTGCTCAACTTACTGAATACTAGTTCAAAACTAGTATATGGATCTATGTTTTGGAAGCGGTTGGAGAAAGGAAATATATGTGGAGATTTGATATCTGTTTAAGATGCTCGAACACATGTAAATGTTCATGGTCTATTCAGGATGTAGGAATCCATGTGCGATTCCGAGATCTATTGAAATATGGGAATCCATGTGTGGTTTTGACATTTATTTTGAGATCTGAGGATCCAATCTGGGATTCGTGTTCTATTCGAGTGATGAAGACGCACGTGAAGATGCTGAACGAAACCTCAACATCAGAAATGACTAAAAACAAAGTAGGCTTCATGACCTAGGGTTAGCGACCCATGTCAGGGTATTATCAACTCCATATCTAGAGATACTTATCGATATGTTGCATGCGAAAGTTGATGATATTTGGTTCATATTGTTCATGTTTATGTTCGGACGCTGGGCCGCTTGTGTGTAACTAAGTGCTATATTTTATCTAAAGATATATGTTACATGAAAGGTACTTTCTAACCCTTGTACATGGAGTTTGGATTCGACCCCCCAAGAGATCTCTATGGAAAATCCATTATGCAAGCGTACCTTATTGAATTTGATTGTACCCTAAATATATTGTGGTGTGACTAACGTAAGCACCACAGCTATTTGATATAACTTATGTGCCACACCCTTGACCTTATCTATTATATCACTATATTAAACTTAGTGAATGGTTGATATCTTTGAGGGGAAAACCGTTACGGGTATCCGAACATTCCCAATAATTACTATTCTGGTTGCATATGTTCTTGCGTTACTCATGCTGATTTACTAGACTGATCCGAATGTTATTTTCTTAATGCTCGGGTCAGCCCCGTATATATTTTCAGATTTAAGCTATGGGCGCTTTAGTGCTTATGGAGAAGAGTTGAATGATTATTAACCGCAGTATTCTAATATCCACTGCATTTCTGTATATCAGCATATTCAAATATAGGTTGTTATAACTATCCAGGCTGATGGTAGTACATATGTTTAAGTAACTCGTATATTTCTATATTTAGAGTAACCCCTTTGTACTATTCCTTTTCTTGTTCTAATTTCCGTTATGAGATTCTGATATTGTGTTCTTCTTTTCTTATTCTATTCTTTTTCTTTTATTTTACCCTAACAATTCGCCTTTTTGGTACTTAACTGTTCAGCACATGTATACCATAGATGTATTAGAGTCGAAATTTTGGGGTCAAAAAGTCGGATCGTTCCATTTCCATTCACAAAAATTCCTCCTCTAAAAAGATGGCATATCGAGAAACAATAACATTTTATTCCTCGACATTGTAGAGAGTATATCCTATCGAGTTTTTGGGATATCCTATAAATTTACATAGTATCGATCTTGCCTCTAGTTTGTTCAGACCAACATTCTTAAAGAACGTCAACAACCCCACACCTTCAAATATTTGAGTTGAGGTTTCTTACCACGCCACTTCTCATATGGTGTTTTAGGCATAGATTTAGTATGCAACAAGTTCAACATATGCGTAGAAGTTTCTAATGCATATTCTCAATAGGACAGAGGTAACTCAACCTTACTATGACAACCCGCACTCCAGTGTGCTTGAATTTCCGCTAAATTGAAAACCTAAGTCCACCAAAATATGGATTATTGGTTTAGTATCCTACAAATAAATAAATAAAGGCATATTAGAGCACTATCGATATAACTCACAACGGTATAGTAAAGTATAATAAATCATATAGCTACCGACCAAGATTCACTACACCAGAAACAGCTTTTGACAGCGTTTCAAAAACGCTGTTATATGATACGACAGCGTTATTATAAACGCTGTATAACGACATGCTGTCGTAGATGCAAAAGTTTTAACAGCAAAATAGAAAACGCTGTAAAAAATTTGATACCACAGCGTTTATTAAACGCTGTTATATGACACAACAGCGTTAGAACAAACGTTGTATAACGACAAGCTTTCGTATAAAGAGAACTTACAACAGCTTAATTTTAAACGCTGTGGAAATTATTCTTTTGACAGCGTTTTATTTTGGCTGTTAATATTTTTATTACAGCGTTTAATGCATGTTGTGTTATGTTTTTACAGTTGGAATGATGTTTTACTACAGTTTACAACAGCGTTTAATAAACGCTGTTACTCACTATTTAATGATAATTACAACACGAATTAAACGCTGTTGTTTCTTCATTGATAGCATTAAAATAGATGCTGTCTTCTATTTATATGATTTTTACAGCATTAACATTCCACTATATTTGCATATTCTAGAACTACATTTTGAGTATAATCAAGCAACCGGTATATATAACATGTTCTAATGAATAATAATCTGTTAAATAAACTAGCTAAAACAATATTAATATACAAAAAACATCTATAAATCAAATTTCAATAATATCCATAAACAAAAATAACACAGTAGACCAAGTTATCATAATATTGTTAAACAAAGATAAGGTATATGTTAAACAAAAATATAATATCAATAAAGTAAGTCCGCACCAAATGCCAACAACAAAACGTGCACAAAGTAATGCTTGAGAATCTTAGTCATCTTAGTCATCTATCTACCTGTAAAGCAAAAGTAATGCTTGAGAATCAATTCATCAAAAAAGTGTACACAAAGTTAAACCGGATTCATAATGCAAACACTAAATATTCATCACACTATTTCAGTAGGCGATTTGACTAATACAAAGTATACAACATGCCATAAAATCAAGTAGCATTTACAAGTGAAGTAGAGTAAAAAATAATAAACAAACTCGGTAATTTACTTGGAGTAAAATCAAGCTTCATATTATCGGTGTATGAAGTGGTCTGTTTACAAATTTACATTTTTCAGCCTTCTGTCTTACTTCTGCCTTACCACATACCACATTTTTCTGCCTTACTCTGTCACCTAACCCACTCAAACATCATCCTAATACTCTTCTTCTAATGCACTGCACACAACTGCACAAAGCAGTTACAACCCCACCATCAAACTGCACCTCATACAACATCAACCCTCTCTATCTATATACCCCACTGCTACCACACTACATCCCCATTATCAATGCTATTACATAACTATGCTAAACCATCCTTTGTTGCACAAACAAACCACCTCACCTCATACCACACTTCTAACTGCCTTCACAACCATACACACAGTCACAGTCTCCCTACATCCTACCCAAACTTCACAAGACAACCAACTGCACATCTACCAATTCCATTAACCTGTCAACATACATCAACATATTAAACTTCACAACATATCCATCTCCCATATAACTACAACTCATCTCCATACTCCCACTGCCGCAACAAAGTTATCACTGCATACATACTTACAGTAACCACCCAAATTACCCTTCACAAAACATCTCAACCACCACCCTTCAGCCATTACATCACTTACATTTGCACACACCTCCTGATCAACATCAAATCCTAGTGCATACATACTTCTCCTCTATGCATACATAGATCCAGAAACCATTTCTGCACATCTTTATACTTGCCTTCAACACAAACACATTTCCGCCACTATAAACTCATTTTCCACCACTCCATCAAACTGTCTTCTGTTACCATCTCCAACCACCACACCTTCATCTGCTTCTGCACATCCACATACACAATTCACCCCAAACTGCACATCCTTCCTTCATCGTCAACCTATACAAACTGACTCTAACCTCCCACTGACATACCATTTCCACTGTTAACACTCAACAGCCAATCTCTTCACTGTTACACTATCATCATCCACTGTTAAGCACTATGACATTCATCACTTCACCGCCCTCCTTAAGTCCATTCACCGGACTGTCTACCCAGTCCAACCACTGTTTCACTTGCCCACTGCCCTACAAACTTCAATGTGAATAACTCATAATACTCATAATATTGCTTCAATACTTTAGTACATATAACTTCAGTGCACAAAAACTTCAAACACAATACATCCCACAACCCACAACAGATCAATTCCACATTTCCATTACATCACTGCCCATTCATCATCACTGCCTGAATACCCTGAACCATATCACTGTCATCTCCCAAGTTCATAACCATACATCACTATTCCTCCAACAAAACAAAACAACCACCGTGCACAAACAATACATACAAACTTCATCACCCCGCACACTTCCAATACTTTCAATTGCTACAAACAATACACACAATTGCGGTTTTTCCTTGCCATCAAATTGCTGCCTTCACACTGCCAATCCAATACTTTGTGTTATTATTTTTATTCACAACGTCTATATTTCGTTTTGCTCGTATAGTCCTATGATTCATAAGAATAACAACAGTAGGTTGTAATACCACGCTGTAACCCCATGCAATTAACAACAATTATTCTTGTAGTGCAAACTCAAATGAGAATAAATACATGTTGAACTTCTATATCTAACAATCATGTTTTATGGTTGAACTTAATTAATTTTTATGAATTTATTTAGTTATTATAGACTTAGTTAACTTAGTTGATTTTCATGACTTAGTTAACTTTTATAAACTTATTAGTTATTATAAAAATAAATTAATTTGGTTATTAAATTGGAATGAAATTGCAAGCAAGTTAAAAATACATACATGATTGATAAATTAATCATTTTTATTTACATCGATTGATAAGGTAAGGGGAAGTTTCCTTCATGTACTTTTACAATAAATAATGTATTTTGTTTCCACGGCTATTTTAGTGCTCTTACTGGGAGTACCGAGGCTAGGATTTCCACAACATATTAGCTATAACAGTTATATTGTGTGTATAGGTAATGATAATGAAAACTTTGGTGATAACTACACACACACACTCTCTAAGGAGCTAAGGCAGTAATGCAACATTTCTTGATAAAAACATTTATAGTCTCATACAAAACAATAACACCACAAAATGTAACCCATCTATGAGAGTTATGATCGAATTATTATTTTTCATCAAAACGTATAGGATGAATAACTATATATTTCAGAAATAATGTGATAGCAATACCTGGAATCAGTTGATTCACGTTTGTATATTTCTGTAAACAGCCTCAACTCATGGTCACTTTTTCTCAACCTTTGGACCTGGAAAACAACACTGCAAATGAGACGTCGACGTGGGCACATAACCTTCAAGACGACGGCATGAATAGTTAACTCTGTACTCACCATATGAATAATATACTTCTGGGGAAAAGCCCATCCTCCTTCAAACGTGAACATACCTGCATCTTTGTGCAACAAAAACTCACTTTGCACATTGCCAAATTCTCCTGCTTGAAGCAACATATCGTTGTAATACTTTACTCCCCAAAACATCCCTGTATCATCTGAAGCATCAAAATATAACAATAAAATAAATTTATTTCCATTGCTAAAGTAGAGTACTGTATATATGAATATGAAGAAGTAGACTACTTACTGATATGACCATAAGGATTAATTGACTTATAATTAAAATTAAAAACAGTTATAATACTCCTCAAGTTAGGGTGTTGTATCACCAGATTCCAGTCACTGTAGTTCCTAACCATGTTATAGTTTGAAATAGTCACTTTCACCCTCCAATAACCCTTATAGCTTGTTTTCACATGCCAGTGTATTTTTGTAGGACACATGTGTTGTGTGCATGTAATAAATGGGTTTGTTCCTTCATAATCACTAAACGTTTGTAGTGAACTTGGCACTTGATCAGCACTGTAAAAGGAAAACACAATAAGTACATAGTTAAGATTTATTTTTATTTATTTTTTTTCTTTTTTGTTTACCACAACAAAGAAAAACTACCTAGGACAGTGTGAAGTATCTTGACATGCACAACTACAAGTAGGACATGGTACAATCGTCTCATTGTAAAATGTCGATAGCGAAACGCAGCAGCTAGGCCTAGATGATGCCCTAAACTGCGAAAAAGAACAGCTTATCTTCCATGTCACTGCAATAAAAGTGTACTATTTTAGCTATAAACCCATATAGTAATCTGGAACCATAACTGAATATAAACGTACACAGAGTCTGAGTCCAGCGTCGTCCATCGGGAGAAAGAAATCGAGTAGGAGGAACAACACTAGCATTGATGCATCAGATGTAGGGGATCAATTGGATGTTGTGGACTATGTTTAGGATCTTTACAATTTTTACAAGCATGCAAAGAATGCATTCATGCCTTGAAACTACATGGACACACGAGTCGAGATCAATGAGAAGATGAGGGCGATATTGGGAGATTGGTTAATAGAAGTGCATTGGAAGTTTGGACTGATGCCAGAGACACTCTATCTCACTTTTTACATCATCGATAAGTATCTATCAATGGTGAAGGTTATTAGAAGAGAACTACAGCTTGTAGGTATTAGCTCAATGCTAATTGCTTCCGAGTATGAGAAGATTTGGGCTCCTCAGGTTGAGGATATCATTACCATATCTGATCGAGCTTACAACCAAGAGCAGATTCTAGGCATGGAGAAATTGATTCTAAACAAACATGAATGGACTTTAACTGTCTCGACGCCGTATGTGTTTCTTGTCCGCTTCATTAAGGCTGTAATGTCTGATAAACAGTTGGAGCATATGGTGTACTTCTTTGCAGAGTTGGAGCATATGGTGCTATTGTGTTGCATTCACCCGTAGTGAAGGTGGTAAAGGAATCTAAAGAAACAAAAGGTTGAAGAGAAGCTTTATGATAATATGAGTGTTCTTATATGGAGTTGGGTCATCTACTGATGAGGATTTGGGAGAGAACATAAATAATATATGTACTATTTGGCGGTGTTATGTTTTGTTTAAAGAACCTAGTTTTGATGACGATGTTGTGGTTTCTTCAAATAAAAAAAATTATTTACTTAGTCTGACTGTCAAAACAATAGAAATAGAACTAATATACCAGCATGGGAAGTTGCTTTTATAACATACCAGAGTATTGACATGCGAAATTTGCATGCATATATCTACCATTTGCTTTAACATATCAGCTGGAGTAAACAATAAATATAATGAATAATGAAAAGATAGTAAGTAAAAGTTAAAACCTGCCAATTTCAGCACCCATGTAGACAGTCATGCCCTTAAGCTACCCTAAAATGCCGCTCAAATCATCATGCCCAACATCTTGTTTTTCCATCTCAATCTACAATAATGATAACACGACATAATTTCAAAACTAACATATGCAAATGTTTTTGTGCCATTTAAAAGTTATAAAATGTTAATAACATAAAAAATACCTTACCTTTATCCATTGCAAAAGTAGTTTCTTTGTACTGTCTACTTTTGCTTCTAACTTGATAATCCTAGTTTCTCCCTCTATTCCATACTTTTGCTTTATATCTCTATGCATCAACACTGTTTTGCCATGGTTATACTCAAATATTGCTTAGAAATTGTAGCCAAGCCGACAAGCTTCAGCTAACATGTTGTGATCTCTGTCGATGGCTTCAGACCCCCTGATTTTTCAAGCTTTAACTAACAGAGCATTGGCCTAAATCTCTCAGCTCCACGGATTCTGACCTCTACTTCACCATGTTTATGTCGTAAGTTTTCTGCCTTAATACGCTGTGCTAGACCCACATCTTCTATCTCATTTAATACGCTGTGTCCATTAAACACCCGAGGTTCATTTAATACATATCAAGATAAGACATTATTATTACATAAAAAGATATTTTGTTTAAAAACAGGTATGCTCTTTTATTAAAATTTGTTCTTTGTATTTGATAGGGGTAAGAAGGTAAGTTTCATCATGTATATGTATTATTACTTTGTTTTATGTTTTCTATATGTTTCCAATTATCTAAACTATTCCTGTGTTTTATTTCTGTAAAAAAAATGACGTTATTATGTACTACATCCTATTATTCTTATCTGAACTTGAAGCCTTTTATATATTATAAATGTAGCCTTCCAGATAATAAATAAAATTTGGATTATAAAATATAACAAATAATAAAATCACATCAACATAAAAAATTGATAACGTGATCAAAAATTTGAATCAAAATCCCTCAAATCAAGTACAACAAAAATCTATCAGACGTTTCACAATGTTGAAAATACCAGGTAGAGAAGATCACCAAAACTACATAAATGTATCTTATTTTGAACACCTAACATTTTGTGTTCTTTATTTGTATAAATTACATAATATTCATAATATAATGTTTGTTTTTAAATCTCAAAGTTTGCTAATTTTTTGTAGATATAATGTTCTTATCATATAGGTTAATTTCATAAATCTTTAGTTAAATTCAGAAATGCTAACTCCTTTAAAACTATATTTTAAATACTAAGTATATTTTCTTAGATCTCTTCTTCTTTTTACTTTAATTTTTTGAACATGATAGTTTTTTCTTTATATGTTATGTATCATCTACAGAAAGTTTTGAATTATTCAAACTTTTAATCCTCTTATAATCACAAACTAAAAAAGGTGCTGATTTTCTTCCCTCTTCCATTTTAATCATCGATTTGAATGTAATTTTAAACAATTAAAAGTTCCTGAAACAATTCAAAATTTTGTAATGTTAGAAATTTTGTTTGTGTGTCATATAACGTGCATTATACGTTAGTAATTAACCTGACAACATTACATGGATTTTCTTTTCCTTGAAAATAATGTTACATTGATTAGGATGTTAAAGATTATCATTGTTTAGAGTTCAAAACATCTCATTAGAACAATTTCCCTAATAGTAAGAATATATGGGATTATCACCCAAAACTCAGTTAGCAAGGATAGAACTGAAAGTTTTAATGAATACAAAGTAGAATAGCAGCACAATGACCCTAGAGATTGCATATGTTTTTGTACTGAATCATATACAGTCTCATAAAAGCATCAAAAAAGCCAACAAGAAAAGCAACACAGAAACCACCTATGCATAATAGAAGAAAGGACCATCAAACATATACAAACATAAAAAGACAACCATAGTAAAAAAGAGAGATTACCCATCATACAAAAAAGATAAAGTTGAACAAATAAATCAGCTATCCTATATAGCAAGAAGTTCACTGTATTACAGGTAGAATTAGAGACATCTTATGTTTCATTTTTTTTAGAACACAATGATCATTAAAGACCAAGAAACCAACTTTTGAATATTGCTTTCAGCTTTATTTATTTATTATATATGAATGATAGAAGTCTTATGAGTACATTATAGTCAGAATGGCATAACTTTATAAACATAAAAATAAAGAAGACAAAAAAACAAAAAAGAAAGAGATAAACTTACAAACTTGGTCCATTTTCATCATGACTAGCAATCAAAAGTGAAACTCCAAAAGGTTGGACTGTGTAAGAGATCATAATAATTAGAAAAGGTGTTGTGGTTCAGAAGAGAACATTCAAGTTATTACTAGCACACACAAATGCATGTAATTTGAATCGCTAGTGAATATACACACACTATGCGTGCATGTGCGCATTTTGATATTCTATAGCACTATTTATATTGCAAAGAAAAATGTTTAAAAATAAAAATGTAGTAGTAATTACCATTGATTCTTCATCAGCTTTTCCAAATCGAAGAGCAAGATCAGATAGAACTTGTGTTTTAGGCTCCACTGTCACATGTTCACCATATAAACCTGTGATTCTGATAAAATACAATTTCAAAGTCAATGAGTAACACAAGTAGGAAAACTGAATGTCATTGCCATTTCCTAAAAATCTAAGAGCACCTGAGTTTCAACACATGCATCTTCCACAAGGGTCCATGCATCAGCAATCAACCCACCTATTCCTTAGCCTATGCGCTCATTAATTTCCATTAGAACAATGGTTCAAAAGGGAGTGAATGATGCTAATATAACCCTAAACTAGACCTTATTTCTACTTTTATGTTGTGCTATGAATAAAGATTAAGAAAACTCTAGAATCGCCATAGTTCTGAAGTGTGTCTTTGTGTACTAATTGGAAGGAACATAATGACTATAAATACTTATAATTTAACTTTTGCACTATAAGTTGGAGTAAATTACCAAGTTAATCATGCATTACAGACATATATTTTTTTTTCATTTTTTTTTGTTTACATACTTAATTAGCACAGAATACAGAAAGTGGAGGGGGGGTGATAATTTGTCCTATTTTCCCCCATATTTTGGATCATTTCGCTTGGTGAAATATTTGCAACTGTAATTTAAACACACATAACACCTATTCAAATTATTAAATATGCACAAACAAAATTCCATTTGATGCATAAGTATACTTCCAAATTAAAACAAACACGTACTCTAGGATTTTCTTTTTCTTTTCCATGGTCATTTAACCTACAGTAGGTTCATTCCATGGGCAGATTATTATGTAACAGTTGGTAGATATAATTAACTAAATTGAGTCATATAGCTTAGTGGATATCTCAATTTATCTTAACAGACATCTCAATTACCTGAAATAAATTACCTAAAATAAATCATTTATCATAGTAGGTATCATAGCATAAATATATTGATTGCAATTAAAACACAATGACTTACATAATAATAACAAAAAAAAACAGTAATTTCAAATGATGCATCTAAAGGTTAAATAAATTACCTCACATTGGGTTTTTAAAGGCAATCAACCAGGAATTCTTCAGTGATAGACGCTTTTAGTTATTGAGTGAATGAGAAATTAGGGCCATGTTCTAATGTTTGCCAAGGACGGATTTAAGGGGTCTTAGGGCTCAATTGAATTGGATACTGTAGGTGAAGGGGACAAACAAAATTCATGATAGATTTCATGAACATTTGATGTATATTTCAAATTTTAATTAGGTTTAAATTAGGAGAGGATATAAGATTTGGGGTGCGGGTGAAATTAGCGAGGATTTGAGATCCTGTTGACTTCTCACTTTGCGTGAAGAGAAGGTGATAAGGAAGAAAGGAAGGGAGGCAAAGTAACCGCGTAATGAAATAAATCTGAAAATGAAGCGGGTTATTTTAAACAGCGTTCGCACTTTCATTTTTATTTTTCAAAACACTATTGTCAACAATTACGGGAGAAACGCTGACAATTAGTGCTGAGAAAAGCACATTTTCTTGTAGTGATTGACACTTCCTATATCTAGCGTCCTTGTCAGTTCCGAGCATGCATAAGAAAGCCTATCCTTCCACTGTTCCAACCTTGCACCGGTACATGTCCCTCTAAAGCTATCCTATGGGTTATAATGAGAAGGGGGTCAGAACAACGTTCTAGTAACTAGTAAATTATATACTTCGATTACTTTCCATCACATGCGTATATATATAAATATATAAGTACCACAGTCCCCCTTTGGACCAAGATATTATCCCTGCTATTATTCATAATCCATCACCTCATTGAGATCCATCATCAACGCAGTATCATGTCCTCGTCTTTATGCAAACCAAGGAACTCCCGTAGTGCCTAATAACAACATCACAATATTTTAGCCGTATTCTATCTCACCTTGGGGATTTACTACTTGTCTGCTTCTTATTATGGACTTGGCTCCACGAACTATGGAGGACTCCGCTCCTCGGACTACGCCACTAGTTTTAAAAGTCCTCACTTAAGGATTATATAGCCTTGCCTCCTAACAAACTAACTAGCAAACAACGGTGGCGGTACATGACCTAAACATGACCTACAATAGTAGGAGGTGTAACCCTCATCTTTCTGCTGACCACTCATGACCGATGACATTCTCGATGTATGTATAGCTTCTACTGCCTAATATGCCACAAACACACTAACATAGGACCGAGCCTCTCTCACCGTCCCATTTAGATTGCCTAATGCAATCAAGGCAGTACCCTTACTAAAAAGTTGAAGTAGACCCTATGGGAGTATTCCTTCACCATACGCGAGCATATATAATTCCATGGGTCCTACAATTGGATATGTCCCACATTAGTTTAATGTACACACAACCGCTGGTAGCCCCTTGCGATGGGCAGACTTCTGTTGTGTAACACTACTGACCTATAGTTCTAATCCATCTTAATGACTATGTTGTTCTTATCTATCTAAGTTATTAGCTAACATAAGTAATTCACATCCATCATAAACTTATACTTAAGGCTTTGTATATATATTCACACTTATTTAATTATTACGCCTTTAATGTTCAACGATTCATAATATTTCTTTGCTTTTTCATGTATTTACTTCTTATCAATATCAATTTAATGTCATTTACCACTTATATTAAAAGATTAAAATATCTTTTCATGTTTACTTTCCTTTCTCGTTATTTAATTTTTATTTCTATTTCTCTTTAACTTTTATCATCCTCTCTTGTTTAGTGGACTTTTCATACCCACATGTTAGATATACCTCTTACCTTTATTCATTTTATTATTTTCCTATCTTGTTATAGTTTACTATTTGCTTTCCATCTTGTCTCTACTGCACACACACACATATATATATATATATATATATATATATTAATTTCACAATTTAACTGTTATTATTATCACAATTTTAATTCTTTAATTCATATTTAGGGATTTCAACATTTTAATGCATTGGAATTACATCTCCCTCAAAAGGAAAGGTTAACAACGTAAATCTCTATACTTTGTCCAAAAAGGGAATTTGTGTTACGTTTAGAATCGCAAGAAATTATATTTAGTAGTTATTGAAATAGATAGTACAAAATACGACAAAATATCTCTATTTTATATATCTATTTCTTTTAGGCGTATTGCTTGTTATTTCAAATGATATACTTTTATTTATGAATCTGAACTTGATAATCTATAGAAATTTACATTCCTACACACTACGTTCTAATAAATTAAAATACTACCAAAATCCCCATAATTTATTGTGATAACTCTTATTTACATTTTACTTGCATAAGACAATTAAATCTACAAATCTGGAACTACTACATAATTTATAAATTTCAAGGACTACTAGTACCCAATACTTTCTAGATTCTCATACATGCAATATTAAAATTAAGTTATTAGTCACATAATATGTAGGCAGGATTAATAAATTCATTACACATATAAAATTTTAGCCTACAACTCCAAATTTACACTTAGGTATACTTGAACAGATTTACAACTATATAAATCCAATATTACATAAAAAATATATAATTTCCTACTCACCTTTTTAGCTTTCCAAATCTCCAATTCCAATCCCTGTTATTTGGTTTGACTCACTTTATCTTCCTATTTGATTATATATGTCGCACTCATACATATATCTATTAGAAATCTAGATCAAAGAAGAGATTTGAATTTAATTTAGATTTTACATCCGGATTTATAATTTACCTTAGCTTTGATGATTTGATTCGACCCTATTCTTCTTCTCAATCATCCTTTGCTATTCTCCACTTGCATATACATATATACCTATAACTGTTTTTAGAATTAAGAATTTTAGTGAAGAAGAGAAAATGGGAAAGCTCCATCGTTGCTCCAGAAAATATGAAAAGAAAGTAAGTGGTGAGGTCCGTATTTATAGGGGTTCGAATCAATGTCAGCCGTTTGGTTAAATTATTTTAAATCCAGGCCGTTCGACCACGTCATAATTCTATATTTGACCTCTCAACTGGTCGACTGCGCTTGACGTCTCAATCGATCGACCACTAGCGGCCGCCGGCCCAAGTAGGGGTCCACTAGTCATAGGTAATTATTTTAATTAATTACGCACGTTTTATTCTGTAGATTTGTTTCCTTTCGCACCTGACTGTGATAATTTATTTCCATGTTAACTTTACTTAAACCCTAAGCAACAATTAACGTTAATTAACATTAACTTACATTTTATCTCCTTAAATGCAAATATAATTTTTCCCGACTTGAAATATTTAAATGTTGGTAACTTTTCATTTGAACTCCGATCGAAAAACTTTATATATGAAAATTGATCAAAAAATTACCATGAACTCATTGGTGCAAGTTTCGTAGCGTTTGTGAAAAAATCTATTTTCGATGTTATTACTTATTAGTTAATTTCTTTTTAATTAATTAGAGTTAAAATTACGGGGTGTTACATTCTTCCCCTTAAAAGAATTTCATCCCCGAAATTCTTTAAAGGTTGAATCATTTAACATAACACGCAACCAATCAAAACCAACCAACCAATTAGTATGCAACCAATAGTGTACAAGTGCACGGTTATTACAACATATATGACATGTATGCAGAATAATTCTAAATCGGTGCCTCCTTTATGAATGATTTATTAAAACAATTTTGCAAATATGATGCAAATAACCTATATATACTAACAGTTCTATATTTATGCACATTTTGAAAATCAAAATCTTTGTTTTTGCATTTAAATTTCCCACACTTCTACGAGTAGAAGTATAGTTCAATCAATTTTGCATCCAATCCGTACCATCCAATACTTAGCACACACTTTTCTAAAATCTAAAGTTTTGAAAAATCCAGTTTTCTAAACCTATAATACATATATGTCGGGAAAAGTGTTTAAATGGAGAATTCTATATTTCCATCCTTCTCTTGTGTATTCTTTTTAGCTGCACCTTGGAACTTCTCTTTTTACTTAACTTTTCCAAGTGCAGTTCATATAAGAAAATTTACTTTTAAAATTTTAAAATAGAGTTATTTTAAAACAAGTTTGGTTCACCTATTGACACGATATGGAAAAGGAGATTTTAAAGCTAAAATAGCTTTTTCCTCTTATTACTAACTACCTTTTACTTTTACTGTCATTTTTGCTGCATATTAAAATTTTACTTGTTAACACGTCAACTTTTTTCCAATGCTAAGCATGTGGCATTTCAAAATCAGAAATTTTCCTCTTTTATGTTTAAAACCATTTTAAATTAAAATTTTAAAATAGTTGGAAAATCTTCAAAGATTCAATTTTTTTCAAAGATTTTCACAAAAGCATTTTATTTTTTAAATCAAAGAATTTTGAACAAAATTTTCAAAAGTATTTTTTTTCTTTCAAAACAATTCATGCCACATCCTATATGAAAGGGAGTGCGGATTAAGGATCTTAAAGCTAATTTAACACTAGAAGGGGGTTGAATAGTGTTTAATAGATTCTAAGACTTATAAGGACTAATTTAAAAATTATGATATAAACAAATGCAGAACTTAATTACAGAATAATCACAGAATCAAACACAGATGCAGAAAGTAAATAAAAAGCAGTAAAAGGAAAGAACACACTGGATTTTATACTGGTTCGGAGTTACCCTACGTCCAGTCCTGTACCAAGGCAAAACACCTCATACAAATTTTTATTAAATCAATGTCGAGATTACAATCCTCAATTTCTAAAGGCCTTGAGGTACCCTCCTGTCTCTCGAGTCCGGTGCAAACTCTCTTGATTTACGGGCCACAAGATTACCCAATTGATTTCCAGGCACAACCACACCTTATAGAGAGACTCGATAAACTTTTGATTACAAATTGATCCTATAACTCTGAATAGCACTTTGATCTTCGAGAGAGAGCAGAAAATCAAACAAGAATGAGATTCTAATTTGATTCACATGAGAATTCAGTAGAATTTCGACACGATCTTAAAAATATGAAAATTTTAGAATATGGATGTATGGAGAAGAAGGAGTGAAGAAAATAAGAAAATAGTTAGTTAAAAAATTCGTTTATGAAGGCTATTTATAGACTAGTAACGCTCATAACCATTCGTGAAGAGATTTAAACGAATAGACACTTCTTTTAAAAATTGAAACTTTTGAATTTAATGGCCACCATGTCAACATGGGGTATCCTATGATGTCGACATCCCTTAGTTAAAAATAATGTGAAGTTTAAAACAAGAGTTTGTTTAAAAAACAAAAACAAAGAATATTTTAAGGCTAAAACATCTTTTTGAAAATCATTTGAAAAGATAATTTTAAGGCTAAAACATTTTGAAGAGTAGTTTTGAAAATCATTATAAAAAGATAATTTTTAAGGCTAAAACATTTTAAAAAGCAGTTTTGAAAATCATTTTGAAAAACCATTTGAAGTAGTTTTGCAAGCTTCTTCCTGTAGAATATCTCATCACGTCAGGACTCGAGAACTTGTACAAAACCAGGATATTCGTGGGTTTGTAAGCCACTTGTCGTAGGTTTGTAAGCTACTTGTCGTGGGTTTGTAAGCCACTAAGAAGGTAGAAATGGGTTCCGTCCCAAATGAAATATGGAATGAAGATTTCCGTGCTATTATGAAGTTTTAACAATAAACTAGACACTTATCTCGAAATCTTGATCTTGATACTCATGAGTCTTCAAACTTTATTTCTTCATTCTTGATATTTATACTGTACAGTCTTCAATAATCAGTACATGCCTTATATATATCCTGCATAATAACATTCATATATATCTAGACAATAGTGTTAGTATATAAGTTATAATAAAATAAGTTACAAAGGTTGTTGTCATCAAACCCACTATCTCCAGTTCCTAACAATCTCCCCTTTTTTGATGATGACGACCTTATAAAATATACTTCTACTTCGATCATACCATAACTCCCCCTTACACCAACAACTCCCTTTTACTCCAAGCTTACTATTTTATATAACTTCTCCCCCTTTGTCATCAACAAAAATAACCTATAAACCTTGAACTTAATAGAAAATGAGATAAACAAACATATGACATAAGAATAATAACCAAAGGTTGTTTTTAGAAGAACATTAATTAAGATAACACTTATATACAATTTAACAAACCAATATACAATCAAGAAAAAGAAAAACGAAAAAGGCTTAACGAGGACCCTTAACTATTGGTGATTTATCGACCGAACAATTTGGATAGTGGAGACAAAAGTTTCCACGTGGTTCGACCAAGTTCCCATTAGTGTCAAAAAGGACCTCACCAACGCAAATCATGCCATCGTCTTTGTCCATATGAACATCCGGATTCGGCAGAGGACGTTCTTCTTCTTGATCCTCTTGTGGTTCTTCTAGAGGCTCTTCTTCTTTAGAATCCATGGCTTGTGATGATTCTTCGATGACAATGGGATTGGCATGGTTATCCATAAGGAATTTTTGAAAATTCCTAAGGATTCTGCCTTGCCTATCTTGTTCTTTAGCCATTCACAGTTGACTTACTTGAATTTCCGTCATCATTTGAAGCAAATCTTTCATCTTCTCTTGTAGTTTGATGACTCGTACGTGTGTGGAACATTGAAAAGGACCAGAATGAGGAGAAGTGGGTGAAGAAGGTTCATTATTAGAAGAGGAAGCCATTAATTTTCTGTTTTAGAAGTTTATTACAGAGAATAGAACAGAGGAAAGGAGTAAAAGTCGAAATATATAAATTTATAACCAAATAACTAATTTTAGAGGGAAATTTAAAATTTAAAATCTCGGCATGTATGTCGACATAGGGGGATGGGTCATGTCGACATGCCCAGTTCAAATTTTGAGAAATTTTTATTTTTATTAATTATTAACTATACTTGTATTATTTATAATTTATATTTCAGTTAATGAACATATACCTAATTCTCTTCTAAATTTAGTAAAGTTTTGTTCATTTAATGGTTTGGTTATTATATCAGCAATTTGTTTTTCAGTATTAATATATTCAAGAGTTATGACTTCTTTACTTATATTATCTCTAAGAAAATGATGTCTAATATCAATATGTTTTGTTCTAGCATGATGAGTTGGATTCTTAGATAGGTTTATTGCACTAGTATTATCACAATAAATTGGCAATTTAGTTATAGTTAATCCAAAATCTTTTAAAGTTTGTTGCATATATATAACTCAAGAACAAGCCAAAGCAGCAGATATATATTCTGCTTCAGTTGTTGACAAGGATATATATAACTTGAAATTATTGTAGTTTGCGAAAGCAAGTAGAATCCTGATAGCTTCTAGTCTTGCTACGGGTGCAAAGGTTTCGTAATAATCAATTCCTTCTTCTTGACAATAACCTTGCGCAACTAAATGAGCTTCATTTCTCACGACCTCACCAAGTCCATTCATTTTATTTTTATAAACCCATATTTTTCCAATTATACTTTTATCCTTAGGTCTAGGAACAAGTTCCCAAACATCATTTTTGGTGAACTGATTCAATTCTTCTTGCATAGCAAGAATCCATGAATCATCAGATGATGCTTCCTTTGGATTTTTAGGTTCAATAGTTGATATAAAAGCTACATTACTCATACTATTTAGTTGATTTCTTGTTTTAACTATAGATTCAATATTTCCTATTATATTTTCTACAGGATGATCTTTTAATAGCCTAATTCTTTTATTAGGTTGAATGATTTCATAATTAGTTTCATTAGGTTCATTATTTAAAATTACAAAATCTTCTTCATCTTCTACTTGTACAGTATCTTTAAAATTTTCTTCAAAAGATACATGCATTGTTTCTTCAATAGTGTTAGTTCTTAAATTATAAACTCTAAATGCTTTACTTCTATTAGAATATCCGATAAAGATACCTTTGTCGGATTTAGGTTCAAATTTATCTAAATTATCTTTTGTATTAAGAATAAAACACTTAGTACCAAAAACTTTAAAATAAGCTACTATGGGTTTCTTATTGTAAAGTAATTCATATGGTGTTTTATTAGTTAATGGTCTAATTAAAATCCTATTTAATATATAACAAGCTGTAGCGACTGCTTCAGCCCAAAAGTTTTTAGGTAAGTTACTATCAGAAAGCATTGTTCTAGCATACTCTTGAATCGTTCTATTCTTACGTTCTACCACTCCGTTTTGTTATGGAGTTCTTGGAAAAGAGAAATTATGAGTAATTCCTTTTTGATTACAAAAATTCTCAAAATTTCATTTTCAAATTCTCCACCGTGATCACTACGGATAGTTTTTATTTTTAAAGAAAGTTGATTTTGAATTCTTTTAGCAAAATTCTTAATAATTCAAAAGCATCACTTTTAAGTTTAAGAAAAATTGTCCAAGTATATCTAGAATAATCATCTATAATTACAAAAACATATTTATTGTGATTAATTGATTGAACTTGAGATGGACCAAATAAATTTAAATGAAGTAATTCTAGAGGTTTAGAAGTAAAAATCACATCTTTTAGTTTAAATGAACTTTTCTTAAGTTTTCCTAATTGGCAAGCATCACATATACTATCTACTTTAAAGTTTAACTTGGGAAGACCTCTAACTAAGTCAAGTTCTGATAACCTAGATAACAGTTTGAAATTTAAATGACCAAATCTTTTATGCCAAATCCAAGGGTCACTTGTATTAGCCAAAAGACATAAGTTATCATTTGAAACTTTCATACTAAGGATGTAAATGTTTTTATTCCTAATTCCTTCAAAGATAATTTTGACTTATTATCTTCGATGTGACACTTATCTTTTCCAAATTTAATTTTAAATCCTTTATCACATAGTTGACTTATACTAAGCAGATTATGTTTTAAATTCCTAACTAGCAAAATATCAAAAATAAGAGGAGTTTTAGAATTACCGAAATTGCCGATGCCAATCACATATCCTTTTGAGTTATCTTCAAAGTTGACCAATCCACCATCTTGATATATAATGTCATTGAGTATCTCGGAATTTCCAGTCATATGCCTTGAACAACCACTATCAAGTATCCATTTATCTTTCTCAATTTGCACAGTTTGTCCATTGGTTGTTAATTCTTCAAAAGCCATGTAACATGTTTGTTCCTGCATAACAAACCAATTCGGTAGATAACTTGATTTTTCATAAAAACTATATGCATACTTTGATGAAATGTATAAATTCAAACTAGTATTAACAAAATTTCCTAAAAATGCCATTTTTAACTTTTCAAGTTTCAGATTATTAAAACTATAAAAACCTTGCTCTGATACCAATTGAAAGGGAGTACGGATTAAGGATCTTAAGGCTAATTTAACACTAAAGGGGGGGGTGAATAGTGTTTAATAGTACGGTTTAAAAGAAATTACAAATTTAAAAAGCAATTTAAAAACAATTTAAAAACAAAACCCCAATTTTAGATATTAAAGCCCAATGTATAAGTCGGCCCAAAATAAAACAAGTGCTAATGATCTTTTATTCCTTGGCCCGACTCCCTGTTATATTTCTTCAGCCTTTAATTCTTTGAATTAAAAATGTCTGTCGTCTGTTGCTTGTTTATTTCTCTTTGATGAAATTAGGGCTTTGCGAAATCTTTGAAGCCGCCGACTTTTGTTGATTGATCGATTAGGTTATTATGCGTTGCTAGCTCTGTCGATCGACCGTCTCCTTGAGTTGCACTCGGCTGCTTCTCGATCGAGTTCGAGCTTGACTTTAGTATGTAATTTATGCCTTTTGCTTTTTCTGATTTGCTTGCTTGAACTCGATCGATTCGTAGCCGATGATGTTAAACATTTATATAGGGTTCGAATACCTTTATTTTTGTTCGTTTGATATTTTGTTTGGCCACTTGATTATGTTTGAATGACTGTGATTTTTCTGACCTTTTCAAATGCGTATATTTTGTGATTACTTGATTATCATGGTTTTGATTTTGAACTCGCTTGATTCCTTGATTGCCACGGCTTCGATTCTGAACTGTTTGATCTTTTCCTTGGTCATTTTGGCGTATTGTTTTTGACTTGATTAAACTTGACTTGTTCAAATATGATTACCATGGCTTGATGATTTCTGACTTGGTTCGAACTTGTTGCCTTCAAACTTGACTTTGTTTTGATAAATTTCTACTTGGATTTTTGACTTCGGCCTTGACTTTGTTTATGTGATGATATTGTTCGATTTTTGTTTACTTCTAGAACTTTGGTCATTAGGATTGATTCCTTACAGCTGCACAGTGTTTACGGATTTTGAGTACTGCCTCCAAGTTTCTGTTGCATAGTATGTTGGTTCATCAAGAACTTGACTATGTGGTTTGTAACGACCCTGAATTTTTGACATTTGAAATGTGAATATTTAAATGAGTTTAAATATTCAAATGATAGTTTAATTTGAAATTCAAATATCAGAATGAATTTGGCAATTAAATTTTTGAATTTAATCGTTAAATCTGGGTAAAAATTTGAATCTTCAGTTTTAAGCTGATTAAAAATAATCTGAAGGCTTAGAAAATTTGTATTGATAATACTAAAGATAATAAAAGCTTTAGAATTGGATTTGGAACTGTTTTGTTCAGTTTTGAATTTTATCGTTTAAATTGAATTTAAAAATAGACTTCCAAGGCACAGTCTCGGAATTCGACGAAACCAATTTCATTGGATCCGTAATATTGTATTATTATCGAATTTCAATTTTCATGGTGATTGGAGTTGTTGTGTGAGCGTATGATATATAAACGCGCTGAAAATTATATTGAAATTAAATATTTTAACTGGGTCCAAAAAGCTATTTTCTCCATACGATCGAATTTGGAGTCGAAACCTTTTCCATTATGTTTGGAATAGGCGTATAACATTATAAACGCCTGGCGGCATGCCTCGATAGGAGGTCGGGACATTTGGCTTTGTTTCCGAGTCGATTCGAATTTGAATTTAAATAGAATTAATACATTGCTTAACCAGTTGAATTTATTTCACATCAATGCTTTTTTTTCCTTCACCTCACAGTTACTGTAGCCCATCTACCGCACGCAACCCATCATCTCGTATTCAAATCACGTCGCCCTTATTTCAAATCGCGTTGTTCCTTTCCCTTCCATCAGAGAATTTTGCTACTCTCCCCTCTCACTTTTATAAAATCAGTTCAAAACAAAACAATGGCCGCTTCCTATTTGAAATCGAAAAAAAAAAGTTCGTTCGAAACGAAAAAAATGGCGAAATCGAATTCAAGTCAAATTCGATTTGAAAAAAAAAGGGATCGATTGCCTCGTTCTCAATTGCGTACGAATCAGCTAGGGCTTCGCAAACTTTGCGTGGCAGCGACTTGGGGATAGTTAATCTCGAGCACCGCGAGTAGGCTGCGAAGGCGGCGGTGCAGTCGAAGGGTGAAGGTCGGGATCGCGATGGACTTGAGCTTACATGCAGGCAATTCGACTACGAGTTCAACTGAGGCTGGAGGTTTGGGAATAGGCGAGGGTTTCGAGCTCGAGTGCGATTGTCGCGTGTTCGATTGGAGGGCGAAGGTGACGTCAAGCAGCACGCGGAGGCTAGGGTTTCCAAACCCTCGATGAATCAATCAAATCAAGTGAGGTATTTTTCTTTATTTAAATATATATATATATATATAAATATAACTGCTGCAGTGAGTATAAAAGCTTTTCTGCTTTTAATATATATACAGAAATTGGTAAGAAATTTTAGTTCATTAAAATTTAATAAACGTATACTTGTATAAAGGAAAGGGAAATAATAATATATATATTTAGTTATAAATAGTTAAAAGAATAAATAATAAGAAATTAAAAAAAATGGAAAAATTTAAAACGATAATTTAATTGTTCGATTTATTCGAATATTGATAAATGGTATAATTCTTTATACAAGGTCTAAAAATGGAGAAACTAGCCGAAATGGGAATGAGTGGGAAACGGATTGCAAATAAAAGCTAAGGTGAGAACTCCTCACTCAATTGAATCGTGTTTCGATTTAAATTTTAAATAGTTGAATTTAAAATTGCTTGATTGTGTGAATTGAATGATGATTGCTATTGGTTGTATTGAATAGACCCTATACGCCGCATATTAAGCGGAGGTTATTATATTAAAAACATATACTGTGATATTCCACCTTGAAGTGGAATTGGTATTATATATGTATTTGGAGTTGATTTCCCGCATTATATAGCGGATGAGACCTTATTGCACCGCATAATAGCGGATAGTACTTTATAAATCCCATATACCGCGATATTCCACCTTGAAGTGGAATTGGTATTGTGCTAACATCTGTGGATGCAGGGAAACAGGTTGGAGGGATCCAACTGGATTCCTCAAACATTTGAATTTATTTCAATGTTGTGTGTTGATTATTTATAATCTCTGTGTGATTATCTTTGTGATTGAATTTGTTGAAGGCTATAATTTAGCCGGATATATTTTTGGTATCATTGGATACCAGAAATAAATAAAATTGGATTTTCAAAATTCAAGTTGAAAATTTATTGAAAATTTTATTTTTGAGAATTGGATAAATTCAAAAGGAGTTTTAAAAAGATAAAAGTCTTATTTTTGAACTATATTGAATTAAATTTCAAATTTTGGGAAAAAGAGCTTAGTAAAGGGATTTTTAATAATATTATTTATAAGTTGAAGAATTTATTTAAAAAAATTGGATTTTTTTAATAGATTTGAAGAGATAAAGAAATTTATTTTAAAAAGGAAATAATTTGGAAATTCATTGAAAATTTGATTTGGTATTTTGAAATAAATTTGAAAATCAATTTGAAATTAATTGATTATTAATTTACCATAACCAGTAAAATTTATTTATAGAAATCTATCCAATTTAAATTAATCAGATGATTAGATTGATCCTATCTATGGATGTTTGGATTTTTATTGGATGTTGAATTATTTGATATCTCAAATATGTGATACTTTGTGATTTATCCTGGTTTGTGTTGTGATTTGTGAATAAAAGATAAGCGTTATAGTTTATACCGCTTATCAAATACATTGTTATATTTGAATCTGTGATGGTTGAATGTTGTTGCACTATTGTGTTAAACCCCTGGACTACACCATACACACACAAATGTGGATTTCACGTGGAAATCGGTTAAGTCACGGATTTTTGACAATTCTAAAG
The DNA here is from genome assembly GCA_030737815.1 of Allium fistulosum. Lineage (NCBI taxonomy): Eukaryota > Viridiplantae > Streptophyta > Magnoliopsida > Asparagales > Amaryllidaceae > Allium > Allium fistulosum. The sequence goes on from CM060904.1 coordinate 1,289,693,016, forward strand.
ATTGAATTTTTGAATCCAAAAATTAGTTTTAGAATTGGAATTGAAAGTTTTTGAAAATGTGTTTCAAAAATAAAAGTTATTTTAAATAACTTAATAAAATTGGAATTTAAATCATTTGATTTAAATTTGAATTCAATATTTTGAAATTGAATTCAAGGATTTGGGAATTCTGGTCTAAAAGGATTATACAAGTGAAAAAGGGTGTTTATATGAATTTAAACCATTTTTAAAAGTGTTGTTGTGGAAATTTGTATTAACCCAAAGACCGTAACTTGTATAAATGAAATCCGATTTTTCCAAAACGAAAACTATTTGTTTTCAAATAATAAAAGCTTTCATGTTAGGAATGAATTTCCAATTTGTGTAAAAAGGATTCTATTTGAAATTAAATTGTTTTGAAAGCTATGAATCGAATTTTGATTCAAAGGTTGGATGAGTTAATCCACTTGAAATGGAAATTGATTTGAAAATCTATGAATGAATCTTTGTGAAACTGGGTAAACTTTGTGAAGTAAATCTTTTTGTTTAAAGATTTGAAAGGGTAATTTGTTAAACCATTTGAAAGAAAAGTTTGGGTAATAAGTTGTGACTTAATTAAAATACCAATATCCATATGTTTTAAAATATTGTGCTCACTATTCGGTTTAGCCGGGAAAGGACCTTTGTGTCATATAACCCATTCCGAATAAGTGATATGACTATATGGATAACATTTGAAGACCGGTGGTGAAGACCGGGTATTTGTGAAAATGATAGGATGATCTATCGATTGTCTCTGCACCGTTAGCTACGGTATAGAGATTTCCTTTGTGATGGGAAGTTCGATCGGGATTGTGAATACCCGGATTGCAAGGGCTTCTTTGGAAGTGCCTTCGGTTCTGTTCGAACCCGGAACAGACTTGTATGGTTACATGTATGACATTACATTTTGAGATATAAAGCTGATTTCTTTCAAATACATTTCTATTGGTGGCGGAGAATTTATTCTCTTAGCTTAACACCCTTCTTTGAGACGTACGAGCTCAGAGGTTATGTAGTTGAAAGTTATCAGTGATATACTCCCAATTTGGTAATGTGGCATGATGAGTGTTGTTGTGTGATGATTATTTATTGATCATTTGCTGATCAAAGCGTGGCTTTGTGAAAAAGCGTAGCTTTGTGGACGAGACCTCTTCGGACCTCACAACCCGGAAATGGTCGAAACAGGAATGATGCGGCAAGGTTATGAGGGTCTCTCCCTTTAGGGTATGTCATTTCCTTCTGGAAAAGAGTGGTATCAGGTATGGAGCCCTGGTATTTAACCTATGTGGTTACTCCAATCTCATTTACTGTGTGATTGTTGTTTTGTTGAGGCGCCTCAGATAAAGGTCCCAAAGGACCGGGGGGTGGCATATTCGTGTAGTAGTTACCTAGTGTAAGAGGTAACCCGGCCTTGTGTTCGCAGAGAGCTAGTTAGTTCTCGGGACGTCCATCCAAAGGCGTACCCATTGGCAGTAGGAAGTTCCTTAGCCTGACCATTTATTGGAAATCCAATTCCCAATACGAACCTTGTACGGTTTTAGTTGTAGAACCTGCCATTTACTTATGGTGGTCACCACTGTTTAGATGGTAGCTATAGTAGGCATAGTTCGGAATGTCTATGCTGGCTAAGATTAATATTATACTTTCAAAATGTTTTTCTGCACTATGCACTAATAATAATATTTAAAAGAATTTGCATAGTAAGCATGTTTGATTATCATAAGGAGAAATCTCCTCCAATTCTGCGTTTGCATTGTGTGTGTGGCGGGTGGCCTTATGGTAGTTTCATTTTCCAAAAAGCATTGCGGATGTCTTTTACTTCCTTTGTTGTTGTTGTTTTAAAGATAATAACTGTTTTAAGTTCTCACACCAGTCCCATGACTGACCTGGAGTTTATTGTTCCTTTCCTAAACTCTGGGTGCCCATAATTTTCCACACGGGCAGCCTAGAGTCAGGTTATCAAGTCATTCTGGATTCAGGAGATGCTGTGGAGCTTAGTGGCGAGCTGGATGGCGAGGCATGTCACTTGTATATGATATTATTATTCCGCTGTGTATTCTGTATGAGGGCAGGTTTATATAACTGTCCATTGATGTATTGTGTGTATATTGACTTTGAGGATGTAATGTATAAATTGATATAGTTCTTTGATTTAAAGATTATTCATTTATCTATTTATGTTGTTCCGCTGCGATATGTGAGATTCTGATATTGTTTCTGTTGTTTCTTCTTTCTTTCTTTCTGTCTTCTTCTACCTCTTCTTTTTAACCATAACAATTCGGTTTTCCGGCATTCGATTGCTCGGCAGTTGATACAGTGGACGTATTAATGTCGATTTTCGGAAGTCGAAAATCTCGAAACGTTACATGTGGTATCGGAGCATTTGGTTAAGCGACAACCTTGGCTCTGTTGGGTGTTACTCATTAGAGATAGATTCAGTAGTACTTTAGAATGAGTGTGTGTGTAATAATAGATAGGAGCGTGTATTTGTTAGTGAATAAAAAAATTGTTTTGTATTGTGTTGACTTATCGGTTGATTGTTTATAGATTCTGGTCGGTGCAGTCTGGCCAACTGTAATCGATAGGAGTTTCTAAACTTTAAAACAAGATAAACCGACACAGTATTGTTTTAAAATAGGGTAAATGAAATAATTTTACCCAAAACTATTTTTGTATAGAAAAGAAATTATTTTCCGTAAATTATTATAGTATATGGTTGCTTGGTTGCTAGGAAGTAATAATATTGAATTATTATCATTATTATATGGAAATTGAATAAGAAATAATGGTATAACCAAAGATTTGGAGATAAATTCATTTAACAAATGAAATTTATAAATATGAAATGAAAATATAAGGAAATGAGTCCATATACGAATGGGATTTGTAAATGTAAATTGTAAATGTGATTTATAATTTGAAATAGAATTCCAGGAAGATAATTGAAAATAAATTCATTAATCTAATGAAATGGTGAATGAACAAATGAGGTTACATTTGTAAATAAATGAGTTGGAATTGAAAAATGGAATGAGATTTGATTTGAATCAAGTCGAAGAGAAACCCAAACTTGGAAAAATAAAATAAAATAGATTGAGTTCAAGTAAACTGACTTGATAATTTATTAATTCATGAAATAATGAATTGGAAGTTGAATTAGTTAAAAAAATTGAATTGTGAGCTGAATAAAAATGGTTTGAATTTGCATATAAATTCAAGTAAGTAGAGAAAAATAAATTGAAATTTCCTTGATAAAGATAAAATAAATTCGAGATGAATTGAATATGGAAATTTGAAATTTAGAAAGAAAAATTGTGAAATGGTCGTCGTCGACTTTTATTGAATGGTTTTGAATAAAATTTGTTTGGTTAATGAAATAAACAGAATGTGAATATGAAATGTAAATTGAAATTGAATAGAAATAGTTGTCGTTGACGCAAACGAGATTGTATAAAACTCTATGAGTTATTAAAAGCCAATAAAAAAATTGATTTTTGAATCAATTGAAATGGATATGAATTCGTTTTGTTTAAAAATGAAAAGAATGTAAGAGAGTGAGTTGTAAATCACTGGAATTGAATAGAAATAGTATGTGAATTAGATGAAAGAGATTTAATTTGTATCGAAACCTTATGAATTGCTAATGGAATTTATTTTGAATGTTTTGCTTATGGAAACTATGTGTTTACTATTGAAATTGAGTGAAATGTTAATGAATTTCTTATATTTGTCACTTACGTATTTAATTTGAGTAAGTACAGGTTTTTGGAAGCCGTTTGGCTGCATTGGTTGCGCAAATAGCTAAATAAATAAACCGCTTTGCTTAAAATGTTAATAAACGTACGCCTACGCAATACAAAATAGGAAATATGAACTGTATTTGCTTTTCCGACCGAGTGGGTCGATGTATATATATTTATATCTTTTGTCAAATTGCAAAAGCTCCTCCGTACAAAGGAGACTCCGCCAAAATTTTCTGAAAATTTTGTGAGTTAGAAAAATTTTGAAAAAATTTGTAAAATTTTTGTTAACGGAAAATTGATTTTCAAATTGTAATGGAAACGTAGGAATCGAACTAGAAAATGAAAACCATTGTTTTGGTCGAAGTTAAAAGTTGAGAAAAAAGTGAACATCGAGTTTCACTAAATGAATTTTTGGTTTTAGAAGATAAAATGAATTCAAATAGAATTGAAATTGTAAATTGAATTCAAATGGAATTGAAAATGTAAAGTTGAATGGAAACGAATATATAACTTTGGTAGTTAAGTGAAAATAAATATAAGAAGTATGTGAAACTTATATTGAACTTAAGAAATAGAGAAAATTCTTAAGTAAAATGGGTATTGGGAATCCAATAAGTAAATTTGGATATTGTTGTTAAGTAAAGTGTACAAGGATTGTAAAGGCTAAGCAAAATGGAATTGGATTTTGATTTCGAAGGTAAATTTGAATTTGTTCAACAATAAGGTATGCATTTCAATTTCAGTATGAAATTTGATGAGTTTCTGATTTTGCCACTTGGCATTTTGTTTTCTATTGGAATTTGGGAGTCTATAGGGACATTTTGTAGTTGTACCGAACTAGCCGCGCAAAGGAGACGCTGGCAAAATTTCTCGGAAATTTAGAGAGTTAGAAATTTTTGAGGAATTTTGGATAATTTAAAATTTGAATTTAAATTTGAATTTGAATCGTGAAGTAAAATAAAGTTGTTTGAACTTATGAATAAGTTTGGAAAGTTAGAAAAAGATTAGTGTGTCTTAATAAAAGATTATTCTGGAAAGTTGTTTAAAACTATTCGGATTTGAGAAAATAGTTAATGGGTATTGGAGCATTCTTCTTAACTTGTAATTTCGGGACGAAATTCTTTTAAGGGGGGAAGAATGTAACGACCCTGAATTTTTGACATTTGAAATGTGAATATTTAATTGAGTTTAAATATTCGAATGATAGTTTAATTTGAAATTCAAATATCAGAATGAATTTGGCAATTAAATTTTTGAATTTAATCGTTAAATCTGGGTAAAAATTTGAATCTTCAGTTTTAAGCTGATTAAAAATAATCTGAAGGCTTAGAAAACTTGTACTGATAATACTGAAGATAATAAAAGCTTCAGAATTGGATTTGGAACTGTTTTGTTCAGTTTTTAATTTTATCGTTTAAATTGAATTTAAAAATAGACTTCCGAGGCACAGTCTTGGAATTCGACGAAACCAGTTTCATTGGATCCGCAATATTGTATTATTATCGGATTTCAATTTTCATAGTGATTGGAGTTGTTGTGTGAGCGTATAATATATAAACGCGCTGAAAATTATATTGAAATTCAATATTTTAACTGGGTCCAAAAAGCTATTTTCTCCATACGATCGAATTTGGAGTCGAAACCTTTTCCATTGTGTTCGGAATAGGCGTATAACATTATAAACGCCTGGCGGCACGCCTCGATAGGAGGTCGGGACTTTTGGCTTTGTTTCCGAGTCGATTCGAATTTGAATTTAAATAGAATTAATACATTGCTTAACCAGTTGAATTTATTTCACGTCAATGCTTTTTTCTTTTTCCTTCACCTCATAGTTACTGTAGCCCATCTGCCACACGCAACCCATCATCTCGTATTCAAATCACGTCGCCTTTATTTCAAATCGCGTTGTTCCTTTCCCTTCCATCAGAGAATTTTGCTACTCTTCGTTATAATCACGAATATCCTTCCCCTCTAACTTTTATAAAATCAGTTCAAAACAAAACAATGGCCGCTTCCTATTTGAAATCGAAAAAAAAAGTTCGTTCGAAACGAAAAAAATGGCGAAATCGAATTCAAGTCAAATTCGATTTGAAAAAAAAGGGGATCGATTGCCTCGTTCTCAATTGCGTACGAATCGGCTAGGGCTTCGCGAACTTTGCGTGGCAGCGACTTGGGGATAGTTAATCTTGAGCATCGCGAGTAGGCTGCGAAGGCGGCGGCGCAGTCGGAGGGTGAAGGTCGGGATCGCGATGGACTTGAGCTTACATGCAGACGATTCGACTGCAAGTTCAATTGAGGCCGGAGGTTTGGGAATAGGCGAGGGTTTCGAGCTCGAGTGCGATTGTCGCGTGTTCGATTGGAGGGCGACGGTGACGTCAAGCAGCACGCGGAGGCTAGGGTTTCCAAACCCTCGATGAATCAATCAAATCAAGTGAGGTATTTTTCTTTATTTAAATATATATATATATATAAAACTGCTGCAGTGAGTATAAAAGCATTTCTGCTTTTAATATATATACAGAAATTGGAAAGAAATTTTAGTTCATTAAAATTTAATAAATGTATACTTGTATAAAGGAAAGGGAAATAATAATATATATATTTAGTTAAACAGTTAAAAGAATAAATAATAAGAAATTTTAAAAAAATTGGAAAATTTTAAAACGGCAATTTAATTGTTCGATTTATTCGAATATTGATAAATGGTATAGTTCTTTATACAAGGTCTAAAAACGGAGAAACTAGCCGAAATGGGAATGAGTGGGAAACGAATTACAAATAAAAGCTAAGGTGAGAACTCCTCACTCAATCGAATCGTGTTTCGATTTAAATTTTAAATAGTTGAATTTAAAATTGCTTGATTGTGTGAATTGAATGATGATTGTTATTGGTTGTACTGAATAGACCCTATATGCCGCATATTAAGCGGAGGTTATTATATTAAAAACATATACCGTGATATTCCACCTTGAAGTGGAATTGGTATTATATATGTATTTGGAGTTGATTTCCCGGATTATATAGCGGATGAGACCCTATTGCGCCGCATAATAGCGGATAGTATTTTATAAATCCCATATACCACGATATTCCACCTTAAAGTGGAATTGGTATTGTGCTAACATCTATGGATGCAGGGAAACAAGTTGGAGGGATCCAACTGGATTCCTCAAACATTTGAATTTATTTCAATGTTCTGTGTTGATTATTTATAATCTCCGTGTGATTATCTTTGTGATCGAATTTGTTGAAGGCTATAATTTAGCCAGATATATTTTTGGTATCGTTGGATACCATAAATAAATAAAATTGGATTTTCGAAATTCAAGTTGAAAATTTATTGAAAAAATTATTTTTGAGAATTGGATAAATTCAAAAGGAGTTTTAAAAAGATAAAAGTCTTATTTTTGAACTATATTGAATTAAATTTCAAATTTTGGGAAAAAGGGCTTAATAAAGGGATTTTTAATAGTATTATTTATAAGTTGAAGAATTTATTTAAAAAAATTGGATTTTTTTAATAGATTTGAAGAGATAAAGAAATTTATTTTAAAAAGGAAATAATTTGGAAATTCGTTGAAAAATTGATTTGGTGTTTTGAAATAAATTTGAAATTAATTGATTATTAATTTACCATAACCAGTAAAATTTATTTATAGAAATTTATCTGATTTAAATTAATCAGATGATTAGATTGATCCTATCTATGGATGTTTGGATTTTTATTGGATGTTGAATTGTTTGATATCTCAAATATGTGATACTTTGTGATTTATCCTGGTTTGTGTTGTGATCTGTAAATCGTATATTTGTGATTTGTGAATAAAAGATAAGCGTTATAGTTTATACCGCTTATCAAATACATTGTTATATTTGTATCTGTGATGGTTGAATGTTGTTGCACTATTGTGTTAAACCCCTGGACTACACCATACACACACAAATGTGGATTTCACGTGGAAATCGGTTAAGTCACAGATTTTTGACAATTCTAAAGATTGAATTTTTGAATCCAAAAATTAGTTTTAGAATTGGAATTGAAAGTTTTTTGTTATTTTAAATAACTTAATAAAATTGGAATTTAAATCATTTGATTTAAATTTGAATTCAATATTCTAAAATTGAATTCAAGGATTTGGGAATTCCGGTCTAAAAGGATTATACAAGTGAAAAAGGGTGTTTATATGAATTTAAACCATTTTTAAAAGTGTTGTTATGGAAATTTGAATTAACCCAAAGACCGTAACTTGTATAAATGAAATCAGATTTTTCCAAAACGAAAACTATTTGTTTTCAAATAATAAAAGCTTTCATGTTAGGAATGAATATCCAATTTGTGTAAAAAGGATTCTTTTTGAAATTAAATTGTTTTGAAAGCTATGAATCGAATTTTGATTCAAAGGTTGGATGAGTTAATCCACTTGAAATGGAAATTGATTTGAAAATCTATGAATGAATCTTTGTGAAACTGGGTAAACTTTGTGAAGTAGATCTTTTTGTTTAAAGATTTGAAAGGGTAATTTGTTAAACCATTTGAAAGAAAAGTTTGGGTAATAAGTTGTGACTTAATTGAAATCCCAATATCCATATGTTTTAAAATATTGTGCTCACTATTCGGTTTAGCCGGGAAAGGACCTTTGTGTCATATAACCCATTCCGAATAAGTGATATGACTATATGGATAACATTTGAAAACCGGTGGTGAAGACCGGGTATTTGTGAAAACGATAGGATGACCTATCGATTGTCTCTGCACCGTTAGCTATGGTATAGAGATTTCCTTTGTGATGGGAAGTTCGATCGGGATTGTGAATACCCGGATTGCAAGGGCTTCTTTGGAAGTGCCTTCGGTTCTGTTCGAACCCGGAACAGACTTGTATGGTTACATATCTGACATTACATTTTGAGATATAAAGCTGATTTCTTTGAAATACATTTCTGTTGGTGGCAGAGAATTTATTCTCTTAGCTTAACACCCTTCTCTGAGACGTACGAGCTCAGAGGTTATGTAGTTGAAAGTTATCAGTGATATACTCCCAATTTGGAAATGTGGCATGCTGAGTGTTGCTGTGTGATGATTATTTATTGATCATTTGTTGATCAAAGCGTGGCTTTGTGAAAAAGCGTAGCTTTGTGGACGAGACCTCTTCGGACCTCACAACCCAGAAATGGTCGAAACAGGAATGATGCGGCAAGGTTATGAGGGTCGCTCCTTTTAGGGTATGTCATTTCCTTCTGGAAAAGGGTGGTATCAGGTATGGAGCTCTGGTATTTAACCTATGTGGTTACTCCAATCTCATTTACTGTGTGATTGTTGTTTTGTTGAGGCGCCTCAAATAAAGGTCCCAAAGGACCGGGGGGTGGCATATTCGTGTAGTAGTTACCTAGTGTAAGAGGTAACCCGACCTTGTGTTGGCAGAGAGCTAGTTATTTCTCGGGACGTCCATCCAGAGGCGTACCCATTGGCAGTAGGAAGTTCCTTAGCCTGACCATTTGTTGGAAATTCAATTCCCATTACGAACCTTATACGGTTTTAGTTGTAGAACCTGCCATTTACTTATGTTGGTCACATGGTGGTCACCACTGTTTAAATGGTAGCTATAATAGGCATAGTTCGGAATGTCTATGCTGGCTAAGATTAATATTATACTTTCGAAATGTTTTGTAACAACCCGGCATTCCGTACCCATTTTCTTATCGTCTCTTGACGATTTAATCTGGGAACGAATAGCTTCTGGCATTTTAATCAAATTGAAATTCAGGGATAAAATTTTTGTTATTCGCTATTTGGAATTTTTAAAGTCGTTCTAAATGTTAAACGAGCTTTAGAAAGATTCGTTAAGTGTCGTTTGGGTTTAAACAATAATCTCGGCCCATGATTTTTTGTTTTGAAACCGTGACTTCACTCAACACCCAAACAACCCATCCCCATTCCCCTTCATCCATTCAAAAACCCTAAGCCCAAAATCGAAGAAAACATTAAAATGGCGGTCTCGTATCTTCATCCCCCTGGCGATTTAGGGTTTCGAGACCTCGAATCGACGCCGCTTAAAAAGTGTTTGCCGAGCTCGTCTTCGCTTCGCATGCTAAAGCCTTGGCTTAACTTCGTTCGTCGTCCTCACCGCCTCAGCAACGTCTTCGCTTCCATGGCAAAGGTGAGTTTATCTCACATCTAATTCCAGCTCCAGTTCTTTCGTTTTGATTTTTGTTAAATTGCTTTGCCGTGATGACCACGGCTTTGATAATGTTGCTCCGTGAATTCCTTGCTCTGACCTGTTCGACTTTGGCTTCGATCATTTATAACTTTGTTAATGTGATGTTGTTTACGACTTGGTTCGTTTTCGTGATTGCTATGACTTTGATTTTGGGAATTTCTGGTCTTGTGATGTTCACGGCTTCACCTTTCTGTAGCATACTGAATGAAGTCCATATGCTTACTTTCCCATATCTATTCCATTACAATCTGTACGTGTGCAAACTCGAGTCTAGTTGTCACGAGCACACTCTTGCCTACACTTCAGTTCACTGTCTAGAACTTCTGGCCAGATTCAGTTTGCAAATAGTTTTGTATATTTTTATAACTTGAACCTTTGCTTGAATTGGTCTCGGCCTTGATTTGAAACTGTTTAGTCGACTTCAATTACTTTTATTTGTGATACCATTCCGGTTGAACTTTTGATGTTCATTGGCCTTGAGTTGAACCTATTTTGAGACTTGGGTTTGACCTTGGTTTGATGTGTTAGCTGAGCTTATTTGTGTAGTCTTCATCTTGTTCCCTGTAGCATTCATGCTTAATTGTGTAATTCTTTTGCCATTCACGTGTACATGTATGATCAGCTGCTTTGATACCTGAAATTGACCCTTTTTCTTTGTAGCTTCAACATTGATTTTTGAACTGAACATACTTTATGACTTAGCCTTTGTTCGAACTTAGTATTGCCTGGATTTGAATTTTGACTCTATGATTCTGGCACTGTCACTGCTTGGTTTATCTATGTTCATTCACTAACTTTGTTTCAGATCTGATGTTAAGGCTTTGCCTCGGTGGTCTGCTCTTGCATGCTACTGCTTGTTGCACTTAGTATCACTTATGACTGTAGACATTGTGTCCTCGAGTCTGACTATTTTTGTGTTCATTTCTGAGTGATTTCCAGACTGGTCTGCATCTCAGTGTATTACCATTGACTTAGAGAACTTTCTTAGTTGTTTTAGATCATTTCATTGAAGCTGTACATGTTAAAAGTGTAGGCTTACATATCCATATTGCATATGTACTGATCTGGTCTATCTCCTTATGAAATTACTGTTTGGACCCGGTTGTGCTTATGCACTTCATTTGTATCACTTGGTACTTCCCTGACCTGTTGCATTTGTTGTCATGGCACATCTCTGGTTCATGCCTGTTTCACTGTTGTAGCTGCTGTATATAAGTTCTGCCAAACTTTGGACTTGACTTCATTCGTTCGTATAGCCTGTATGATTCCAGTTTTACTTGAACTGTCGTTGTTGCAGTATAATGTGACAGGCTCTATCACTCGAGATTGCCTGCTTGGTAGCTTTTGATGTTGTCCAGTTTGTACTTGCCTTGTTGAACTTGTACACGCATGTGTCTTGTTGCTGTGGCATTCTAGATTGCATTATTGCTGCTACTTGAATTTGTAGTTGTTCTATTGCCTTCTGATTCTCTTGACCATTTGTATACATACTTTCAAGTATGTATTCAGATGTATGTTCACTTTTGCATATCCATGTGTCATTTTCGCTTGCATCTGTTCATCCCTGAGCACTTGCTGACCTGCTGCATTTTCGTAGCAGTTTTACCCTTGTCCCTTGTGGTGACTTTATACTCTGTTGTGGCGAGGCAGTGCACGCGTGCGTGCACTGCAGCCACACAGAATTGACAGATTTTAATCGATATTTTCTTTTATTCTTAATTCATCGACCTGTTGCGTAATTCGTAGGCTGTATTGGCGAGGCAGTACACGATAGCGTGTACTGCAGCCAATTAGCATTGATATTTTTAAATTGACATTTCAATTGCTTAAACTGCCTTTGGATTTCTGTTTTGTGGATTAACACTGTTTAGTGTTATATCTGCCGTAATCCAATTCTCGTATCGAGAGTTGGATATACGAGATTTCTGTGACTGTCATCCTTATTGAGATTGATTATTATTGCTTCTATGCGCTAATAACTGAGTTTGAATTAGACTGATCCGGGTATTATTTTCTTTTGAATGTAATACTCGGGTCAGACCGAGTATTTACAGGTTGTAGATTTTTAGCTTTGGGTTGCTGCTAGAGCTATGAAGACTTTTTATATCATTGGATGTGGTCTTCGTCTTGTTGTAGTAGTCTGTGTGTCTGTTTTAAGATGATAATGTATTCATGTATATTAGTCGATAATGTACTTGTATATATAACTTCTTGAGTCGACAGTTGTAGTTGTATCATTTGTATTGTGTCAAATGTATTGTAACTGATATCAGTTATTATATATATGAGACTTTTCGTTCCATCTTTATTCCGCATTTATGTTATCTGTGTTATTTTTATATCTATTGTCCTAAACTATTATAGCCACTGTGTAGTAGCTTTGAGTTTGTAACGGTATGTCGGATTTCCTCTAAAAGATGAAATGCATGTTATTCTATCTGACATATCGGTGCTCGCACAAGGCAATTACATGGAGGGTCGCTTCTCAACAGCCTTATTCTCCGTGCTAGTTGACAGCACTACTCCGTAGTGTTCTTGGCTAGCGTGGGTATAGAGGTGGGGCGTCACATGTTTTTCTGCACTATGCACTAAAAATAATATTTAAAAGAATTTGCGTAGTAAGCATGTTTGACTATCATAATGAGAAATCTCCTCCAATTCTGCGTTTGCATTGTGTGTGTGGCGGGAGGCCTTATGGTAGTTTCATTTTCCAAAAAGCATTGCGGATGTCTTTTACTTCCTTTGTTGTTGTTGTTTTAAAGATAATAACTGTTTTAAGTTCTCACACCAGTCCCATGACTGACCTGGAGTTTATTGTTCCTTTCCTAAACTCTGGGTGCCCATAATTTTCCATACGGGCAGCCTAGAGTCAGGTTATCAGGTCATTCTGGATTCAGGAGATGCTGTGGAGCTCAGTGGCGAGCTGGATGGCGAGGCGTATCACTTGTATATGATATTATTATTCCGCTGTGTATTCTGTATGAGGACAGGTTTGTATAACTGTCCATTGATGTATTGTGTGTATATTGACTCTGAGGATGTAATGTATAAACTGGTATAGTTCTTTGATTTAAAGATTATTCATTTATCTATTTATGTTGTTCCGCTGCGATATGTGAGATTCTGATATTGTTTCTGTTGTTTCTTCTTTCTTTCTTTCTGTCTACTTCTACCTCTTCTTTTTAACCATAACAATTCGGTTTTCCGGCATTCGATTGCTCGGCAGTTGATACAGTGGACGTATTAATGTCGATTTTCGAAAGTCGAAAATCTCGAAACGTTACATGATTATTATTGAACATATCCCCATGTCATTACAATTGAAACTTTGAGTTGTACTTGGTTGTTGTTTGATGTTGAGGTGTTCATACACATGTATGTTGCATTCACTTCACTGCATTATTTGGTTCATCTGTCTTCACTGTGTATTAAACTTAGTTTTGAGGTTGTTTCATAACTCCACCGTGTATATTTGCTTGAATATGATCCATTGATGATGTTATGTGCTTGTATATATGCACTTTGTTCATTTGAGTCTTGTTGCAGCTTTGTTCATGTTCATGATTGTTGAGCCATGTATACTTGGTTTTGAAGTTTTCATCATATTATCTACTATAAGAAAACAGTTTGACTTCGGCATTGCACTGCTTGACTCTTGTTGTTTTCCGACTTGTATTCATAAGCTGGTCTGGTTCACTGTAGTTCACTATATTGTGCCATTATCTTCTGGAGCTCGAGTTGCTTCAACATACTGCTATGTTATGTTGTACATATATGCTAACTTATATGCATTGTTTAGTTCATTGTTTTGTACTGGTGCATTTTGTTGTTCAGTCTGGACATGTGGTTCTGGTTTTCTCTGCATTGTGTTGAGTTGCTTTTTGTAATTGTAGTCTTTGTGCCATGCTATTTTGAGTTTGGAGTTGAAGTGGTCATGTGTACTTCCTGGTTTTGGTTTCTTGATGCAGTCTTGTAAACTTTGTTTGCTTCCTGGTCGACATGTATATGCATGGACTGTCTAGTCTCTATTTTCATGTGAACGACTTGAACTTTGGTCGAGACTTGATTTTGGAGTTTTGACCATTTGCACCTGTGTTGAATCCAGCTTAAAGCTCGGGTTTGACCTTGTGCTCATGTCGTGATTTTATTTGTATCTCACTTGAGTTGAACCCAGCTTTTAATTTGGGTTTGACCTTGTGCTCACTTGTCCCTGTAGATTTATCAAGTGTATATCGGTGTGCACGGTCTTGTAGCATGTACAGTGATACACTGTGCATGTCACAAGCTGTTCGTGTATGATGAATTCAAAATTAAATGATGACGAACAACCTAAATAACTGAGGCAAATAATATTTTCAAAATTACATTTTATTTTATACTGTAAAAATATTTCTTTTTCAATTTTACTGCGTCAGTGTGTATTTTTGCAGATTGCTCAGATGTTGGATTCAATCTAGAATAGAGTCGAAGATAAAATACGAGTGAATGAGCGATATGTAGTGAGGTGCTAATGTATAGTGAAAAATGTGTTGTAATTGAAATTGTATTGTAATTGAAAATTGTATATATATATAGTGAGAGCTCAAATTTTTACTATTCAAAATTGTAATAAATATTTGTTTGAATAAAATATATGTTTTAATTTAAATTCTGTGTTATTTATTTTATTCAGTAAATATTTATTTAATCTGTGAAAATAAAATAGTACATTAACAAATACATTTAAATGCATATATATATATATATATATATATATATATATATATGTGTGTGTGTGTGTTTATTATCATCAAACAAAAATCATATACTCGCATATTCAACAATGATGACACATCTAAGAGTGCCTTAAAGGGATTTCGAATGCTTACAGCTAGTGACAATGTCGCATACCATCAATTCTGCAATTCACCAATCCAGTGAATGATGTTGCATCCCATTAAAATAGTAAAGGAGGGTATTTCATACTAACAATACATAGAAGCATGCCACATGTCATCAGTGTGAGAAAGAATACCACATTTCACAAATACTGCACCTCATCAATAAAATAAGAGATGTCAGAGGCAGGCAAATGAGAGAATATCGAAAAGTGACAATATAAAGATGTTGTGTCTCTTCAATTCAACATGAATACCAAAGTTCATCAATATTTATAGAGGATATTTTCTATTATCGATAAAGCTAGGAGGTTGTATGTCAACGGCATGAGGATCAATGTCGTAAAAGATTAATAAGGCGCGATGCCGCACTTCATCAACATTACAATGAATGTCGAATATCAGCAACATGAAGAAGTACCGTAAACCACCAATAAGAGGCAAATGCCACATATCATTAAGATGACAGGAATATCACATATCTGTAGTTCAACATTGATATTGTAAATCATCAGCCTTTATTGATGCTGTGAATCATCAACTTCCAATAGGAGGCCAAATTCCATCGAAGCAGTTAATGATGTCGTATGCCAAGCATTTCAAAGGCCACATGGCTGCTATGTCGCACATCTCCATCCCTATAAAGAGACCCCCAAGGTCACTCAAAAGAGGTAATTCATTCTTTTCTCTCTCTTACATTTTTAAATTTTGTAACCCTAAATAAATTTGGAGATTTTTAGCACCGATTATAATTTTATGACCTTTCTGCAAATAAGGGCTTGTACAATTGCAATCGCATAACATATTCAATTAAGAGACTTGACTTGTGATTTATATCAGACTCGCATACATGTGACATGATTTTGGACTTATGATTATATTATTCTCATACACAATGATCACAACATGATTTTGACTCTTGACCTGGCTTTGAGTTCACCATTAAACATGTTGACATGGGACTTCCTTGACCAATTTCTAACATAGTTTTGCCTACTCTTCACATTTCGAGGTTAACAAAGAAATTTGTTAACGTATATCATCCAAATGTATGCTTATATACTTTAATTTATATATACAAAGTATTACAAATATATATATATATATAAACTATATTTTATTTTTAAATAATACATATAAAATTTATACGTGTGTGTGTAATTGTATAAGTATGTTTTATTCTAGATTTAATGGCATCTTCGAGTAGTGTACAAAACCCTAGCGAAATACCTAACTCCAAGGCAGAAGAGGATAATCGAGATAATGAATCTGACTGGCATGAGGTAAGGAAGAAAAATTTATCAAAAGCAAGGGTCAACTCGCATCCAATCAAAGATGTAAGGCAAAAAGCAACGTGTCTAAATACCCAGAATTTAGGGCTAGAACAAAATCACAACCAATCAAAGATGTAAGGAAAAATGCAACGTGGCTATAATTTTAGAATTTAGGGATAGAACATGCACATGGGTAGATGCTATTTGGGTAACACATGCATAAACAGCGAGATTTCTAAATTTGATGAGATGATGGATGATGATGGTGGATATGCAGATCTGAATGATGCGGTATTTAATGACGTAAAATCCATGTAGAATAATTCTATTTACATCTACTTGGTGGGTATGAGACTATATTACGTTCATTTAAAAATGAGTGGAAACCCCTAGGCACATGGGATGTATTTACTAGAGAGAATGGTTTCTGGCTAATTAAATTTAGTAATGAAAATAATTATAAAAATGTGCTAGATGGTGGTCCATGGTGTATGGACAGCAAGTTGATTTTCACTAAACGTTGGACACCTAATCTAAGGCTGGAAAGAGACATGCTAGAAACTCATCTAAATTGGGTTAAACTGTTAAATCTGGGTTTATCTTTGTGGAATGCTAGAGGCATTAGTAAACTAGCTAGTTTGAATGGGACCCCTTTGGACATGGATGATTACACTAGAAATGTTAAAAGATTGAAATATGATAGAGTGCTTATAGATGTTAAGGCAGGAGATGTGTTGAAAAAACAAATTAGAGCTAAAGACAATAAAGAAAATATATATGTACAAGACGTGGAGTATGAGTATGTGCCACATATGTACAGTCAGTGCAAATGTTTTGGGCACTCTGATGCCCAATGTGCTATAGTGATACCGCCCATTAAACAAATATGGCGAAAGAAAGTTAATATTAACTTAGAGGAAGATACTAAGGTGGAGATACCCAGTCACTACAAAAAAATGCACCCTACTGAGACAGTAGAGAACACACAAAATATGATAGAGACAAATATGCAATAGTTAGATAGTAATTACAACATTATAGACTAGGAGCATGCACAAAATTTTCAGCATGGTTGAGAGTAGGGAGGAAAAGATGGGATGCATGAGCAGTTGGATGAAATAGTGGTGAAGACCCCGGAGATGTTAGTAACCCAAGACTTTAATTTAAAGTTGGAAGAGAAGCTACCTGAAACATATGAGGAAGTTAGTAAGATGAATATTGAAATACATAATTCTGTAGATGAAGATGAGTAGGCAGAAACAAATACAGGAAAATCATATACAAAACCATATCATTTATATGAGCATCAATTCAAGAAAAAGGAAACTAGAGGTAAGTCGACTAGTTCGCAAGAGGGTTCTCCTAGGAAGTTGAGGAGTTGAACCCTCCAATCCAAATGTTCATAATTAGTTGGACTGTTAGAGGTCTGAATAGCGATACATGTAAATTAGACCTCTACAATCTTAGAAGAAATTATTTGTGCTCCATTTTCGAGATTGTTAAGAATAAATTTAATGATACAAATCTCAATTTTCTTACTGAAGCAATGGGACAAGATTGGGAGAATACTCATAATAATGAATTTGGTTAGAAAGGTAGAATTCTACTTATGTGGAATAGGGTAGTGTGGAAGGTGCATGTAGTCAACAAAGATAACCAGCAAATTACTATTAAAGTTAGCAAATCTAAGGGTCTAACCATGCACATTGCATGTGTGTACGTTAGTAATCTAGCATCCTACGAAAATAATCTATGGCAAAAATTAAAAGCACAGCAGCTAACATGTTAGGATCTTGGATAGTCATGGGGGATTTCATGTTGTTTATAAAGCAAAGAAAAAAAGGAAGGTCTTACCCTTAAAGTATCCTAACTAGCCGAGTTTAATAATTGTGTCGTTGCTGCGGGACTTGTAGAACCTATCTATATGGGCCTAAAATATACATGGAGAAGCGGCGAATGTAAGAAGATAGCTTGCAAACTTGATAGAGTTCTCACTAATGCTGATTGTATAAATATGTTCTCAAATATAAAAGTTACTATTCTACCAAATTCTACCAACGATTACAGTCCTCTACTCTTAACATTAGTTGACAAAGGAAATAATGAGAGAGGAAAACTTTTCAGGTATGATAATGACTGAAATCTACTTGAAGGATATAGCGGTGCAGTGAATTTTGAAATGTGTGATCAAGTGGAGGGTTCTCATATGTATCAACTTGTCCTTGTGCTTAAAACAATGAAAATCAAATTAAAAGAACGGAATAGGTGTAGACGTAAGGAATATGACCTCATTAATAACCTGTAAAATCAATGTGAAGAGCTGCTACACAAAGTGGATAACAACCCTGAAGATGAAAATAGCTGGAGAGAATACTACCAAGCTTAGAGTACACTCAAAGAAGCATTAAAAATTAAATCAATTGAATTAAAGAAGAAAACCAAAGAGAAGTGGATCGCTGAGGGAGATGAATACACTTAATTTATTTATACTCAAATATATGTTAGGCGGAATACTAATAATTTTCAATGTCTTGAACAGGAAGGCAATGTAAACTATGATAGTGCAAAACTTAAAGAGGGAGCAATAAAATAGTTCGCAAAGCTATACAATGGACATTACATGATTGACATACCCCATATTCAATGTAGAAGGGTGGTGAATTCCAAGGGTTGCAGGATGCTATGTAGTCTGGTGAGAGAAAGTGAAGTTTTGGTTGCCTTAAACTCCATTCGTGCTGACTCCAGCCCATGATTAGATGGTCTGGGTTCTAAATTCTTCAGCAAAAATTGGGTTGATTTGAAAAGTAAGATTTTATCAGCTATGCAAGAATCTTTTCATACAGGTAAAGTTCTAAAAGAAATTAATCACAAATTTATATGTTTGATCCCAAAAAAAGATAAGCCGGTGCGAATTAAAGATTACAGGCCTATCGCCTGTTGTAATGCCATATACAAAATCTTGAGTAAAATAATTTGCAATAGAATAAAGAAGATCTTAGCAAACATTATAGCCGAATGTCAAAATGCATTCATTAAAGAGAGGAGAATTTCTGAAAATTCTCTTATGGCACATGAATTAATTAGAAACTTTAATAAAAAAAGGTGCAAGCGAATTATTTCTTAAAGTTGACCTCCATAAGGCATATGATAAGATAAACAGATATTTTGTCCTCACATGCTTAGATGTATGGGGTTCCCAATGAAATTTGTAGATTTGATGACTTATTATATTACCATACCTACCTTCTCAATTTTGGTGAATGGTATTCCCAAGGGTTTCATAAGTAGTAATAGAGGGATCAAGCAAGGAGGTCCACTTTCTCCATACTTGTTTGCAGTAGCCATGGAATATTTCACTCTTTAAATGGAATTGGCTAGCCACAACAAGTTGTTCCATACTATCCACAGTTTCCGGCCTAGAGGTAGCCACCTTTTATACATGGATGACTTGATCATTTGTATAAAATCAAGTTGTGAAGTTGCAGCTGCAATTAAAACGATCTTTCAAAATTTGGAGGAGAAGGTGGGCATAAAAATGAATGTGCTTAATACTAAATGCTACTTCAATAAATTTTGCAAAGAAAAGAATGAAGTGCTTAACATTTTGAATGTTAAGGAAGGTGAACTGCCAGTGAAATATTTAGAGGTTCCTCTATCTTCCAACAAAATCATTGATGAGAGTGTGCTGAATTGATTACAAAACTACAAGACAAACTCTATGGTTGGAGTTCTAGACTCTTATCTTTTGCGGGGAGAATTGAATTGGTACATACTGTTATACAAGCTAAAGTCAACTTTTGGCTTCAAACATTTCAACTTCCAGATGCTTCATTAGAGAAAATTGAAAAAGTTTGTGCAGATTTTATCTGGAAAGGAGGGTTATATAAAATTAAATATGAAGACTTATGCAGACCAAAGGAAGAAGGATGGGTAGGTCTAAGAAGGCTGAAGGGCATGCGTGATGTATTTACATTAAATCAGGCCTGGAAAGTTATTAACTCGGAAGGTCTTTGGGCCAAATGGATGAGAAAAAGATATGTTAGGGGAAATTTATAGTAAATGGCTACTGACAATAATGCATCTGCAACTTGGAAGGCAATCATGCATATAAGAAATAAACTTGTTGCATGTTGTACAAGAGAAATATAATTTGGAAAAGACATGGATTGTAGAGAGATCCATGGATTTAAGGGGGTTCTTTGATAGAAAAATTGGAATGGGATACGTATTCTACGTATGGTTGTCCAAAATGGACAATGGAAACTTTGATCTAAGACATGCAATGGAAGTGTGATACATTACCAATCAGTGCAGAACAAAAACAACAAATAGAATACATGTCATAATTCATGGGGAGAGAATCAGATATATGGACATGGAAGGCAACTGGTAGCGAATTCACTATGAAATCATCTTGGGATGAGGTTCGACGAAAAGATCAACACAAAAACTGGAATAAAATCATTTAGGACAAGGTCAATAACCCGAAAATGGCACCAACTATGGATAAAGTGATGATGTGAAAGTTGCCAACTATAGATAGATTTTTCAAGTGCGGGATTTTAGAACCGAAATGTGTGTGCTATGTATTAACTACAAAGAAAGTCATTCACATATATTTTTTGAGTGTGAATTCTTACTTGAAATATGGAAGCACTACAAAAGGGTGGCTAAATAACAAATCCAGAACTTAAACTACAAGAAATGGTGAATTACCTGGTCAACGGGAGGCAAAGAGAAGACTTGGAAGCCAAATATGAAATATAGCCTTGGCAGTGGCTGTTTGGACCGTTTGGAAGGAGCGTAATAGGACAATTTTCCAGTGCATGGTGCGAAACAAGAGGGGGGTAAGTAAATTAGCAGAGATAGACATGAAGCTAGTTTCTAAAAGAACAAGTCAGAAGCTTACCACTCAACAGGAAAGAGGAGGAGGTAAGTTTGTAGGAGCGCATCTGTTGCAGACTGAGCAAGAAAACCAAAGTACGCTATTCCAGTTCCGACCGTCATGAAGAGTCAGAAGGAAGAAGATGAAGCCAAATTAGTTTCGGCTCTGAAAAGTTATTGTAAAATCGGAATGTTTTGAGTTATGTTATACTTTTGTTTAGATATTTTTGTTTGTATGCGGTCATGGGCCGAGCACTTTGGGCTTAGTATGAGCCGAATAAAAATTTTACCCACTTTCAAAAAAATAAGTATGTTTTAAAATTTTATAATTATATTAAAATTTTAATTTTTTTCCAGGCAAAACCAAAAGAAAAATATATATACTTTTTTTTAATAAATGTATAGATTAAATACACATATACATGTATATAAATGATTTAATTATATATATATATATATTAGTAAAGGTGGAACCCAGTGCATGAGGCTCCCACATGATAGCGGGCTCTACGGAGGTTGATAATGTATACGGTCTTTCCCTCGCATTACGAAGAGTTTATTTCCAAACTCGAACATGGACGTCCAGATCACTATGTGGGTAACCAAACCGTTACGCCAAGGCTTCACTTATATATATATATATATATATATATATATATATATATATTAATACTTAAATAAAAAAATATAAAAAATATATTTCATACACACGCTCACATCCGAGAATGCGCACGGCAAAGAAATGGTTTTTCTAATATTCAATTTAAATACATATATTAAAAATTTAATTTCTGTAAGGAAATTAGTGAAAATTAAATAAAAAACTATTTTCCAAAATATATATTTGACTTTAAAATTTTCACTAAAAATATGAGGTGATATTTTAATATTTGAATATTTTATATATAATTCTATAATTTAAAAATCAATTTTCAATACAATTTTCAGTTTTGGACAATATTTAAATAATTAAATTATGTATAGTTTTTCTAATTTTCTACCGAAAGCATGTTGTGTACTAATTTAGTTTTATAAAATACAAAACATATTTCATATAATATATATATATATATTTCTCTGTGTGTATGTGTATGTATTAATAAGTTAATTTACATAATTAATTGATTTCAATAATGTATATATATTTAAATTATTTAATTTTTGTCGATAATATTTTATATACGAAACAATTTATATAAAATTATAAAATCATATTTTGCATAGTGTAAGATATAGTATTTAAATTATAAAGCTTATGTGTATAATTGAATAATGTATATTAAATTAATTAAAAAATAATTATTTTTTATTTTGTGCCATACATATTATAGGCAGGTAATATCATGAAATAATTTTTTTAAAACACATATGTAAGCATATAAACATACAACCAATTTGGATATGACGATATACCAATATACTAGAATCATCACCTAACTAATATAACAAAATATAATATATAAATAGCAAATCAATAGTATGTAATTATAGATCAGATTATTACCTTATACGAATGTCAAAAACTCACACCTTGAAGCGTTGAAATGAATTGCGGAATAAAATTCTAATTCTGAAAGTGCTATCTCCCGAATTGCAGACCACTGGCTATCGAATAGTGTTTAATTTTATTTTATTTGTACTTGAAAATGGAAGGGGGATAAGGAAGTAGTCCGACCATAAATAGGGGTAGATGGAGGCTCCAAAAAGTTGGAAATGAGACTGGGTTGAGATGCTTTTATAGAGGAGAGAATGAAGAGATATGTTAGGATCAAGATCCACATTTCTCTCTTACTCTTCCTTTCCTCTTATCCATTCAAAACCTGGCCCCTCTAGCCATCTTATGGTGACCCCTTTGCCAGTCTATTATGCCCAAAATGTACATACCCCCATACGGGCTTTAAACCCATTTAAAG
The DNA here is from genome assembly GCA_030737815.1 of Allium fistulosum. Lineage (NCBI taxonomy): Eukaryota > Viridiplantae > Streptophyta > Magnoliopsida > Asparagales > Amaryllidaceae > Allium > Allium fistulosum. The sequence continues at coordinate 1,289,715,943 of CM060904.1, forward strand.
TCCAAACAAATTTTTATTGCATTTAAAACTGATTTAAGTGCGTATCGATATCATATATCGATCGATATATTTATAACTATTATAAATATATCTATTAATATTTTTCAACAAATCAAAATAAAATTTATAACTAATATTTCATAATTAATATATAATAATTATAAACTAATTAAATCATGTGGTCAAGGAATATTCAACGATTTGGTTATGTGACTATTTAGGTGTAAATTTGGTCAGCGATTAATATCCAACTATTCAAATATTAACGTTCACACGTTACTTAGCAGGTTATATGACATTTTGGCCAAATTTATTGCTTACATGGTTTCGGTAAAATCCAATTTTATTTTGTTAATCGTTAACTGGTTGTAAATCTTATTTACATCAATTCTCTTCATCAAAACTGTATCGCTTTGAACTTATGGAATTTGGTAGTAGTCAAGATTCCAATATTGTCCACATTCAATTTCATAGTCCAAACACAAAGTTCTTGGTTCAATAATAGCAATTATTATTAACTGAACTACTTTGGCCAGAGATTTTGACTTTGAGTTGACCGTGATACTAATCTCAAATAATTGAGGAGGCGAGTCCTTTCTTGAATAGTGTTTCACTTTCAATACTTCCACTCGACCTGATTATAGTTACTCAATGGATGTCATGTCATGATTTGACTGTAATTAAAGCGGAGCTTTCATACTGAAGATCAACAGTATTATCAAGTTGAGAGAACTGTGAAAATTAGTCACATCAATATATTTTGTTTGATCTTAGTTATATTAACCAGCAGAAAACTATCGAGTGATTCGTTCCATGGTTATCTAATAACTGTTAGTATGTAACCCCTTGGTGCTCCCAATAGTCATGAGTAATTCACTGCCCAACATTTGGAGAGCATTACATACTATAGTCTCAACAGATACATTGATATCCAATCTCGATGCAACTTGACTAGGAATATTTAAAATGATTTATTGATTATATTATGATATAATACACATGATTACAACTATTTGTAATTACTATCACAAATACATCACTTGCGGATTTTCTGTTAAATATATTTTAATTAAATATATAATTATTTAAAGCACGTTATAATAAATATATAACAGAAAGAATAACACCTTTATTACGAAAGAGAATTGATCACAGAGTTAATTAATTTACAATAAATTACGAAAATATCCTTAAGGCATACCCCTAACTCTATCAGGATGATCTTTAGTGGACATTAGACTTCACAATAGTCTTCATTGAGAGTTGTTTTAAGTGGGTCTTGATTAAGTAGGATTAGAGCATCATCACATTGTTGCTACAAATTATTAATTCTGTTTAGTTATTTTGGCCTCTGCTTGTTCCATTATTTGAGCATGTTCTTTATTTCTTTTAAGAAAATAACTAGGTTGTACCAGCTAGTACCATTAGTGTGTTCAATGTTTTTAATATCAACAACATCATTATAATCATCAATTAAACACTAATAATTAGCGTATTTGAATGGCTTTTGAACATCTGTGTCATTGAATTGGATGTGTAGAAGGTAGTGATCACTAGTGGAACTAGGCAAGATTAAGACCTTAATTTAGACATTTTATTGATCGTATCTACATTTACTAGTACTCTATCCAATCTGCAAGTTATTTTCTTTGACTCACTACATCTCCACGTGTATTTTAGGCATGCATGGCAAGTTTCAAATAATCCAACTGCAATAACACAATTATTGAACTCTGCAACATGGGACAGTAATGTAAGTCCTTTATTTTCTTTTGTGTAACACTACATCGAAATCTTCATGAACCATCCATTCTCTGCTTGTTTGTTTCTATAAATGAATAATTTTTACCCATGGTTTGGTTCTAGGGGAAACCTAAACACTAGCATATACAAAAATGCAAAGAAAATTTAGCCCACCCACATTTGCGACTTCAACTGATATTTGTTGTTGCTCATCCATGTCTATAGTGTTTACTATCCATATGATCGGTGCCATATAATCATGATTCTCCATTTAGATTGACTTGCGTTGTTTGTAGACAACCAATGAACATCGAAGTTTTCTTTCAATATATTGAGACACTGATCCCCAAACTTATTTTCTAAAGCTACAATTAAAGTAGGGTTTAATTTATTTCTTATGTTAAAGCGATCTAATTTTTTAGTATCGTTGTTTAGACCTCTTACATGACAACATTGGATAGACATTAAGAGGAGGCGGCTTGGCTCCTAGTCAAAGGAGTTGTTGGCCTATCCCGCTCTTCATTTATTTTCCCCCTCTTGAACTGCTTTTTGTATAATGGACCCTCTTTAGTGTATTCTTTGTTCTTTTCCTCACCCGTTTCTTCATCGCCTTTTTCTATATTTATGCTCAATTTACTTGTTTAATTTACTTGTTTCTTCCATATTTGCATGGTTATCCTTCTCTACCATTGGATCCAAGTTATCATCTTGCATAGAGTTATCCATTGCATCCAAGTATGCTGAACTCGCATCAATTTGTACCTGGGTCTCCTCCAAATGATATGCCTCCTACCCCACCCGCTCCTGGCCAAATATGGCTTGGGAACCTCCTCCTCGCTAGTTTCTTCTATTTTTTTGTTGGTCTTTAGGTATCTCTAGGTTATTATATTTTGGGTTTGTAACTAAACTAATAACTTGTGAGCCCTCGCCCTCTAAGTTCCAAGGTTTTTGTCTTGTCCCTGAAGCTTTGTCTAGGTAGAAAAAGTGTGACTTAGGGTTAATCTCTGCCATGTTTAGCTCTTTGTTTGTATATTGCTTCCACTACATCGTGAATTCTGGTTTTGAAATTGGACGCTATATGGAGCTATGCCCAAAACACTTGCATTCTTTGTGAAGAGGTGGAATGTATTCTTCGACCTCCTAAACATATGTGCAGTCTTGTTTATCTTTTACTCCGGTTGTTCTATTAAATTTTGTATCTTCTTTTACTTCTACTAGAACTCTTGCATGTTCTATCTTTTTGACCTATTTTATGTTTTTATCAATGTCCATTGGATTTCCAATTATGCAAGAGTGTAGGTTGTTTATGTCTACTAGAACTTACTAATCTCTTTGGCATTCCACAGAGCAAGGTGTAGGTTGTTTAACCTGATTCATATATGACAAATTTCCATCATATCTCTCTCAAACCGAAAGTTTGCATCACATTTTTTTATAAAATGAGTTTTCTGTCATGAACCATGAACCTCCATTCAACGTAGGATCGTTTTCACCCTAGAGGGAGGGTGAATATGGTGATACTAAAAATTAATGCGGAAATATAAATAATAACAGAAAGCAATGTAGTAGAGATCACACACAGATTTATCCAGCTTTGGCAAAAAACTGCCTACGTGTTGCCCCCAAGGTTTCTACTAGAGATTAAATAGTCAGACGCTTACAAACACACGTTGTAAAAGTCCAAAAACTCGGCCTTCGAAAATCAGCACCCGTACTTCACTTGTACTCAAAATGCCGCAGATTCAAACGCCGAATCTGGCTTGCCGGAGCTTATAACAACATTAAGTATAACAACATAGCGGAATAAAGAAATAGATGATATCACATACAACTTCAATGAATACAATATCCAGAATGATATATAACAATGATATCAATACGATACAAGAATATCAGAGATAAATAATGATACAGCGGAAATAACAGAAGCGATAACCCCAGATGATCCGTTAGAGAGGCTGAGTCCAACCACTCTAATATCAAGCTCGAACCATCATCACATGAGACAAAGGTAAGCAATGTCAGTCGTGATCTCCAAAACTGAACTAGCTCCAATGTCAACTGAACCTGATTATCTGAAAAACCCAACTCTAGACTGCCCGTGTGGAAAATTGTGAGCATCCAGAGTTTAGGAAAGGAACAATAAACTCCGAGTCAGTCGTGGGACTGGTGTGAGTAACAAAAACAGTTTATCTTTAAAACAAACACAAAAGAACTTTAAACATTGAAACCCGCAATGCTTTTGGAAAATGAAACTACCATAAGACCTCCCGCCACACACACAATGCAAACGCAGAATTGGAGGAGATTTCTTCTTATGATAGTCAAACATGCTTACTATGCAAATCATTGGATTATTATTATTAGTGCAAAAAAACATTTCGAAAGTATAATATTAATCTTAGCCAACATACAACCATTATTGTATGCCTACTATAGCTACCATCTAAACAGTGGTGACCACCATAAGTAAATGGCAGGTTCTACAACTAATACCATACAAGGTTCGTATTGGAAGATGGATTTCCAACAAATGGTCAGGCTAAGGAACTTCCTATGCCACGTAGGAACGCCTCTGGCGGGATGCCCCGAGAGACAACCTGCTCTCTGCCAACACAAGGCCGGTTACCCCCTTCCCGGGCAGTAAACCTGAGATATGCCACCCCCGGTCCTTTGGGACCTTTATCCGAGCGCTCGGTAACCAACATCACACATAATAAATAAAGTGTGTCCACATGAGTAAGTATCTGGGCTCCATACCATGATACTACCCTTTTCCGGAAGGAATGGTCATACCCTAGGGGCGCTACCCCTGAAACCTTGCCGCATCTTTCCTGTTTTGACCATTTCCGGGTTGTGAGGTCTGATGAAGTCTCGTCTACAAAGCTACGCTTTTTCACAAAGCCACGCTTTGATCACAAATGATAATTAAATGATCATCACACAGCAACACTCGGCATGCCACATTACCAAATTGGGAATATATCGCTGATAACCTTCAACTACATAACCTCTGAGCTCGTACGTCTCAGAGAAGGGTGTTAAGCTAAAAGAATAAATTCTCCGCCACCAACAGAAATGTATTTGAAAGAAATCAGATTTACATCTCAAAATGTAATGTCAGACATGTAACCATACAAGTCTGTTCCGGGTTCGAACAGAACCGAAGGCACTTCCGAAGAAGCCCTTGCAAATCCGGATAATTTCTAATCACGTCCGGACTTCCCATCACTTAGGGAATCTCTATACCGGAGCCATGATGCAGAGAAAATCGACAGGTAATCCTTTCATTTCTGAAAATATCTGGTCTTCACCACCGGTCTTCAAATGTTATCCATATACGTCGTATCATTATTCGGAATGGGTTATATAACACAAAGGTCCTTCCCTGGCTAAACCGAATAGTGAGCGCAATACTTTAAAATCATATGGATACTGGGGTCCCAGTTAAATCACAGCTTAAAGCCCAAAACCTTTCATTCGAATGGTTAAAACCAATTACCATCTCTAATCTTTTAAATAAAAAGATCCATTCAAATGGTTAAAAAAAATTACCATTTCCAATCTTTTAAATAAAAAGATTCATTTCAAAAACCTTCAATGGTTTAAACAATTTCCACACTTTTAATCTTTTAAACAAAAAGATTCAATTCACAAAGTTCACCGCATTCACAAAGATCCATTCATGGATTTCAAAACAATTTCCATTTTAATTGAATAGGTTTACTCATTAAATCTTTAAATCAAGATTTAACTTATAGCTTTCAAAACATTTCAATTCCATTTCAAACTTGAAACCTTTCAACACAATTTGGAAATCCTTTCTTAAAATGAAAGCTATTATTATTTGAAAACAAGTAGTTTTTGTTTCGGAAAAATCCAGTTATATTTACACGAGTTAAAACCCCTTGAATTAAATTCAAATTCCCAAATCAATACCTTTAAAATGGTTTAACCCATGTATAACTTGTATAGCATCTTTAATCCCTAGTTTCAAATCATAGAATTCAATTTCAAACTTGAATTCAAATTTAAATCAAATTATTTAAATTTCAAAACTTAATCAAGTTATTCGAAAATAAGTTTTATCTTTGAAATTCCATTTCAAAAGCTTCTCACTTTAAACCCAAATTTCCAATTTCAAAACATCAAATTTAAATCATCTGTGACATAACCGATTTCCTCGTGAAATCCATATTTGTGTGTGTATGAGTGTGGTCCAGGGGTTTCACACACAATAATGCAACATCATTCAATCATCACAAATCAGAATACAGAAATATAGTTGATAAGCGGTATAAACTATAACGCTTATCTTTTGTACATAGATCACAGATAATATACAAATGTATCACAGATGATAAATTACATTCATTCCAGATAAATAACTACAGGTCACACACAAATCAGAATATATCACAAAGCATCACAAATCAGGGATATCAAACAATCAAATCGTCCAATAGAATCCAAATATCCATAGATAAGGTCAATTTATTTATCTGATTTAATTAAATCAGATTAGTCACTAATCCTGGTTAATTAACATTAACAAATTACAAATTATTTTAATTAATTAACCTTTAACAATAAATTAATTAGCCTCAATTAATAAATTAATTAATTACCATTTAATTAATTATTCTTAATTAATAATCATCCCTTAATCACTTTCATTTATTAATTAACCTTTACTTAACTAATTATTCTCAAATTAATTTATCACATTAATTAATTACTTTTAATTAATTACAATAAGTGATTATTTTTAATTATCTTCATTAATATCAAAATATTCAATTAATAACCTTACAATTTATCATTATTAACACATTAACTCAGTCAAGAAATTAAGGTTAATCAAAATATCAATTTATCTTAATTAATTCCATTATTTATTTAAAATAATTAATTAATAAATAATGTCACAAATTAATTAAATTAAAACTTGATTACTTTCAAAAAAAATTAACTTAAACCTTTGCTTTGAAACTTGTTTATATATTTTGTTATTAAAACTTTTTTTTTTTTTCCAAAACCTTGTTACAAAATTTCCACACATTATTAAAACTCGAGAACAAAAATGACTACCCGAGCCAAACACTCCAGATTCCCGAGCTAACTTCGATTCTTCCCGGAATTTCCCCCAAGCAGTTCCCTTTCTTCTTCTTTTCTTTCTTTTTTTTGTTTTTTTTTTCTGTTTTTATTTAAATTTTCAAAACTCGATTAGGTTATTCAAAATAACTTTTTGAAAATATAAGTTTAAAAACATTCTTAACTTAAATAATTTAAAACATTTTATTTTAAAACCTTCAATTACAAATTCCAACTTAACAACAATCATCCAATTGAAAAGAATAAATTTAGAATCATTTTGACTTAGATTTTTAAAGTTCAAAAACTGGAAATGCTATCACCCCAGAGCTACTTCGAGTGATACCCGAGATTCTTCAATACTTGCTTCGAGTTTTATCAAAATCAACCCGTATGCCTTTTTTCTCAAACTCAAATTTCGTCTAAGTATTAACCTGGTACAACCCCAAAACTACACGAGCTAGAACTCGAGCCTGCATCCAATTTCCCCGAAGAACACTTCGAGTCAAAACTCGAGACGAAATTCCATCGCCAAAACCCAAACTCAAGTGCACATAAAATCTGGTGCACGTGCACCCATCGCTGGCGAAGCTCCGGCATCCACGACCTCCACCCACAAGTCATCTTCGACTTCCTCAATCCATCGAGCCACTCAGATAACTTGATCGATCACGACATCATAAATTTACTCGATCGATCCACCCTGGACCAAAACTGGTTGCCGATAATCACCTCGACCTGCCCATTTCCGACCACCTGAAGCTCCACCACCTCGACCATGGCGTCACCGAAAACCCAACTCCGTTTCCCCCTCAACCGATCACTTCCAGCTCATCCTCGCAGACGAAATCGACTAATTTCCATCGTTGACCAAAATGGGTTATTAAACCCTACAACTCCTCCGTCCGGCCTCCCTAGTGGTTTAAAAACCTCGTCACCATTTTTGCTCGAACCCCTGTTCCCCAGCCTGCTCCAGCTTCAAACTCGACGACCAACATTAAGCCGATCGCCAGAAAATACCAAAAGTTCCAAAACCGTTCAACTCATGATCTCTCCCTATTTATAATCTTAAAAATCTTGAAATGTTTATCAAAAATCCTTATTTTGTAATACAAATTTGATCGTAACATCAAAACAGGAAATTATAATTATTGATTTTCTGACTTATATATATTTTTCACTGTAATTTATCTTTTCACAATATTAACTAAAGATTTTTACCTGAAACTATTTTTGGAAATGAAATTACATTGTTTCAAGCATTTTCTTTTCAATGATCAAAGCCAGAAAAAGATTAGAGAAGGAGAATTTGATTTTTATGCATCTTGATTAACCTGTTAATATCAAACAAAGCATCCATATATGTATACCCAGACATGTACAAGTATATACACCTAGTACTTCACTATATTCAAGCAAAATATATCCATGCAAATCATATTTACCATATCACTTCACAAATTTAGCTCATGCAACAACATATAAACAGATTAAACCTTTTAAAACAGAAGTTTACTCACAGTTGTTTGAAGAAAGAACAGAGTTCTTTTGAACCAGACTTGAAACAGGCTTTTTAATGATCAGGCTATGAATAGCTAGCTGAAATCTTGCTCGTTTGAATTGATTTAGTTGCTGTACTAGCATCATATCTTCTTACTTGTTTGAATTCTAACTGTTATGTTGTTTTTAGGTTGCTATATTTTTTCTCAGGTTAATGAACGAACTAGAAATAAGAAGATGATATATATGAAAGTAAGTTTTACAGGTTGATATAATTTGTTATGTACTGGAAATATTTTTGTAAAGATTTGGCCAGAGATTTTCTTCGTTTGGCAGGCTGAAATGAGAGCATATTGTGGCTGAAGGTACTTGAACGTGATGGCTTCGTTAATTGACTTTGTACATATCTATATATAAAAAGATAAGTTTGTATAGGTGTTTACAGGGAATAGAATTTGCACAAGTTATTATTTTGGTTGTACAAGAGGCAGATGATACTTGCTAGTAAATGGAGGCTGATATTAATTAGGCTTGTACAAATTCATTTTTTTTCTTCTTTTCTTTCGGCTGATATGATATGGCATTGGTTATCATTGTTTTGTTTAAGTGTACATAGATAGATATATATTTTTTTATTTGTTTGTTCTTGAATGTACTTTATTTCTTGATTCATATTGGAGTATATTGTTTATTTGTTTTTCAAGTCTACACTTACCTTTTATTTGTTCATATTTGAATGTATAATGTTGTTTATATTTCCTTTTTCTTTGTTCCAGGTTGTAGCTTGCTTTTATATATTTGTTTTCCAATTCAGTTTGTACATGACTGTATATTTCTTTTCTTTTGTTTTCTTTTTAACTTGTCTTTATAGTTGAATGTGTTGTTTCTTTTTTATTTTGAATGTATTTTATTTCTTTATAATATAATTGAAGTTCTATTGTAATATGTTGTTTAAATTTATTTATGTGTTGACTTTATTTTTTTTATTACCAATTTAAATTATTATTGTTAATTTTTCTTTCTTCCATATTAATTGTCTTATATTTATTTTATAAATTCAAACCATTATTAACTATCAATTCTAATATTTATTATTATCATTTATTATTAAACCATTTATTTCAAACCCATTTATTTAAGATTTAAATTAAAATCAAATATATACATATATATTCAAATTTACTCATATATTGTAACGTCCCAGATTTGAGCGCTCGAAAATCGACATCCATACTTTACATCGTACTCGAATGCCATAGATTCGACCGTTCAAATCCGAGTCGCCGGAGCTTATAACACAGTTAAGTAAATAACACAGCGGAAGAAATGAATAATACATTGATATACAATATCTGATACAATATCTGATACAATATCTGATACAACAGAGTGATACAATGAATATCAATATACATCAGAGATATGATACAAAGATATAGCAGCAGAAAAGAAAACGATAACATCAGTAGCGGATAATCTCCATCTTCAAAGCACCAATCCAGATATAGCTCGAACTCCCGATAACGATGCACAAAGATAAGCAAGTGCAGTCCGATCCAAAGACTGAACTAGCTCCAGAAAATCTACTAAATCTGAATATCTGAAAAACCCAACTCTAGACTGCTCGTGTAGAAAAATTTTGAGCATCCAGAGTTTAGGAAAGAAACAATAAACTCCGGATCAGTCATGGGACTGGTGTGAGCAACAAAAACAGTTTATCTTTAAAAACCATCAACAAAAGAATTTTAAAGTCAATTCGCAATGCTTTTAGAAAATGAAACTACCATAAGACCTCCCGCCACACACACAATGCAAACGCAGAATTGGAGGAGATTTCTTCTTATGATAGTCAAAGATGCTTACTACGCAAAATCAAATCATTTTTGATATTATTATTAGTGCATAGTGTAGAAAACATTTCGAAAATAGAATATCAATCGTAGCCAACATACGACCAGTATCGTATGCCTACTATAGCTACCATGTTCAATAGCAGGTTACCGCCACATTCCATGGCAGGTAATACAACTAAAACCGTACAAGTCACGTATTGTTTCTTTGGATTTCCAACAAATGGTCAGGCTAAGGAACTTCCTATCCACGATGGGTACGTCCCTGGAATAGACGACCCGAGAACCTAACCGGATCTCTGCCAACACAAGGTCGGGTTACCTCTGCAAAAATAGGTAACTACTGACACGCGTATGCCATCCCCCGATCGTAATCGATCTTCCCGAGGATCCTCGATTCGCAACAAACCACATAATAATAATGCAGCAACCACATAGGTTAAGTATCTGGGCTCCATACCATGATACCACCTCTATCCAGAAGGAATGACATACACTAAGGGGCGCTACTCCCTAGAACCTTGCCGCATCCTTCCTGTTTTGACCATTTCCGGGGTGTGAGGCTCGACAAAGTCTCGTCCACAAAGCTACACTTTGTCACAAAGCCATGCTTCGGGTCAAACAAATGATCAACCTATGATCACAAAGATATAAGATCAAACAAATGATCATATCGCAAATGATCAAACACTGATCATCACACAGCAACACTCAGCATGTCACATTACCAAATTGGGATATATCGCTGATAAATTTCAACTACATAACCTCTGAGCTCGTACGTCTCAGAGAAGGGTGTTAAGCTAAGAGAATAAATTCTCCGCCACCAAACAGATATGTATTTGAAAGAAATCGGCTTTATATCTCAAAGTGTAATGTCAGACATGTAACCATACAAGTCTGTTCCGGGGTCGAACAGAACCGAAGGCACTTCTCACGAAGCCCTTGCAAATCCGGATAATTTTCAAATCACGTCCAGACTTCCCATCACAAAAAGAGTGATATAAATCTCTATACCGGGAGCTACCCAGTGCAGAGACATTCGACAGGTTGTCCTTTCATTTTCGAAAATATCCGGTCTTCAACACCGGTCTTCAAATGCTATCCATATACGACGTATCACTATTCGGAATGGGTTATATGACACAGATGTCTTTTCCCGGCTAACCCGAATAGTGAGCGCAATATTCAAAAACAAATGGATAATGGGATTTCAATTAAGTCACAATTTAAACCCAAACTTTCTCTTTCAAATGGTTAAACAAATTTCCATTTTAATCTTTTTTAAACAAAAAGATTTAATTCACAAAGTTCACTTAATTTCACAAAGATTCATTCACAGATTTTCCAAATCGATTTCCATTTCAATTTAATAAATTCGTTGAATCTTTAAATCAAAGATTTAACAAATAGCTTTCAAAACAATTTCATTTCGAATGGTTTAACAAAACATCATTTTAAATCTGTTAAAACCAAACAGATTCGATTCATAGCTTTTAAAAAGAATTCATTTATAACTTGGAAAACCATTTTTCAATTTACTTGAAATTCCTTTAATTAAACTGGAATTTCATTTCTTATCTGAAAGCTTTTATCATTTGAAAACAAACAATTTCATTTCAGAAAATCTGATTCATTTATACGAGTTGAAATCCTTGGTTTAAATTCAAATTCCCAACTTATACTTTTAAAATGGTTTAATTCATACAAACACATTTATATCATCTTTTATCCCTAGTTTCCAAATCATAGATTTAATTTCAAACTTGAATTCAAATTTAAATCTAATTATTCAAATTTTCAAAAACTCGGTTAAGTTATTCGAAATAACTTTTATCTTTGAAATTCCATTTCAAAAGCTTTTTACTTTAAACCCAAATTTCCGATTTCAAAATCAATTGAAATTAAAATTTCAATTTCAAAACAATAAATTTAAATTATCTGTGACTTAACCGATTTCCACGTGAAATCCATATTTGTGTGTGTATGGTGTAGTCTAGGGGTTTTACACACAATAGTGCAACATGATGAATCATCACAGATCAAAATATAGGATATAGTTGATAAGCGATATAAACTATAACGCTCATCTTTCATTCACAGATCACATATATATATCACAGGTAAGTAAATTACAGATCACAACATAAATCAGGATGTATCACAAAGCATCACAATCAGAGATATTAAACAATTCACATTCAATAGAATCCAAATATCCATAAGTAAGGTCAAGTATTCAATAGTCATTTATAAGTAGGATAAATTAATTGTTTAATCCTAATTTATTCAATTTATTTCCAATTAAATTAATTACTTATGAATTTATTATCCAATCCTGATTAATTAATTACAAATCACTTGATAAAATTCAATTAATCAATTACCTTAATAAATTTAATTATTCTTAAAAAAAATTCCTTGTTTAATTTCAATGAGAAATTAATTTCCTAATTCCTTCCATAAAGTAATTATACTTACATAATTTTATAAATGATTATCATTTAGTAATAAATCGAATTTAAAATTAATCACATTAATTTCTTATTTGAAACATCTTAGTTAATGACCTTTCCTTGTCTATATTCATCAACCAATACCTTAATTACCTCTTTAAGTAATTAACTTTAAATTAATCATTTATAACTATGAATTAATCAATTCTTAACTACGAATACATTTAATCCTAAATTTATTAATTAAACCTCTAATAATTTAATTAATTCAAATCACAAACTAATTTACTTATAAATTTAACCATTTATCACCTTAAAGATTTGAATGAATTACAAACCATTGCTTAACTTTAAGATAAAAACATCATTTTCATTAATGATTTAATTATCATTTTCAATCATATTTTGGAAAGCATTTCAACTTTCAAATTCTATTTCAAAATAAAGATTTGAAGTAACTACTACTGTAACCTTTACAAATTAAACCCAGTTTAAAGTTTTAAAAGAACTTACAGGTTTAAAACCTGTCTCTCACTTACCCGAGTCAATTTACGTTTTCCCCCGAGCCTATTGCCCAATCACTCGCGAATCACCCAGCTGCTTCGAGCAATTTCATGAATTCCCCGAGACAAACAACAACTTCCTCGAGTTCGCTTCTTCCATTCCAAAGGAACTGTCACCAGCACACCCACTCGAGCGTGCACGTGCACAGCCAAGATCGACGCCTCCGACCATCACCACATCGACGAGCAAGTCGAACATCACCTCCAGTTTCGATTCCAACCATCAGTTCCCTTGCAACACCTCTCGAACCCGAATTCAACTGGAACGAGACCTGGAACCAAACTCGCGACCAACCACAATCCCTGTCAACGCCTCATCTTCGCAGCCCAGTCCACCAGAAAATCTCAAACTCCGGTCACGACATCGTCCACTGCCTAGCTACCCTCGCCCAAAACCCGAAGACACTCGATCCACCCACTTGGTCGCGGCGATCGTTTCTTCCAACTAAATGAAAACTAGGTTTAAATACTTCAATTCCATATTTCCACTGCCTCAAAGCTCTAACCCATCAACTATCATTTTTCCCTAAAACTCCGATCAATACTCCATCTCCAGACCGAAGTTCGTCACCTCTGGTTGTCGAGATCACCCATGGCAGCCAAAACACTTAAAACTGTGAATCCAGAACTGCTCTTCAATCCCAACATTATAAATCATGAAACTTGTTTTAAAAATTTTGATTTCATATGTAGTTTCATCCTATATCATTGAACACTTAAAACAAAAAGTTTGTTTTTAAACTTGATTGAAGTTTTACCCTGTTTCCTTGATTTTCAGAGCGAGATTCAAGTTAATTTCACCTATATAAATTTTTAACATCTATATTATGGTTAAACAATCATCTGGTTGCTTATGTTTGTCATTCACTATTTTCTAGATCAAAGGAAAAGAGTTGATTTACAAATATACTAAAAACAACAAACACAGGTATCACCAAAGCATGTATAGATGTGTACAGATATGTATATGAACAAGATACATGTCACCATATAAAAGAAAACATGCCATATTAACCTGGTTATAAGTTTAAAAATAAAGGTTACTCACAGATAAAAGGATTTGTTTAGAAGTTTGCTCACTTGTAAAAACAGAGAACAGAGCTTTTCATTGAAGTAGGCTTGAAAGACTTTGCAAGTGAAACCTTTAATCTCTTATTTGTTTTGAATTGAGTTTTGAATGATATTTTTCTCAGTTAGAAAGTGAACGAATGGATAAGAGAAGCTGAAGTATATAAGAAGTATACAGCCTACATACTTGTATTTAATGTTTTGATACTTTGTTCCCATGCCTAGCCCATGCTTGCTTTATGGCTGCATTTATGACTTGTACCATGTTTAAATCCTTTTCTTTCAATTTGGTTCGGCTGTACAAGGTATTAGAGATATTGTATTGATTGTTATTTTGTTTATATACTTAGTTTTGTTTATTTTATTTACTTTGTACTGTAATACTTATATATATACATTTTACTTGCCTTCCTATACAAGCTTACATACTTTTGTTTTGTGGTTTGCAATTCAGTTTGTATTTGTTCAAGTTGTATTCTCTTTTTACTTTGTCTTTGAATGTTTTTCTTATTTTTTTCCTTGCCTGCATATCTATTACAGGCTTCACATATGTGTTGTTTCTAGCCTACATGCTTCTTCATACTTTGCATTTCCAAGTTCTACAGGCTACACTTGCTTTATTTGTTTGAATGTGAATTGATGTTGCATTGGTTTTAGAGATGTTTTGTTTCATTTTTATTTGTTAATGTTTGTTGTATTTTTAGCTAATGTACTCACTTGTATTTGTATTTGTATTTGTTTGTTTCTTACCTTTATTTTACTTCAATATTATCATCATCATTTATCTACACTTCAATCAAAAATATATCTATACATATTATTTCAAATTTATTATTATTTATCAACTCTAATATTTATCTTATGTGTTACTTTATATTGGATAAAAACTATATATATATTTATACCCCAAATATTTATTAAACCATCAATAATAAATTCAAAATTAATTATTATTATTATTTATATTTTAAACCATTTAAATTATTTATTTACAATTCAAACTCAAGTCAAATATATCTATATATTTATTATTCACAAATTCACTCATATTTGAATCGGGGAAACTCGCTCCAATATTCTAATTAAATTAACTAATTTTTTTCCAAAAATTCATTTAATTACTCAATTTAACTCAAAAATTCAATAAATTATTAATTTGAATAAATTTAAATTTCGGGGTCGTTACATATATGCTCATATACATATATATATATTCACATATATACACATATATATATACTATTTTTAAATTTAAATGATTTATACAAAATTTATTTGAATTCGGGGAAACTCGCATCACTTTATCGATTTAATTTCACAAATTTTTTATTTAAAAAATTCAATAAATTATCAATTTAAATTTAATTAAAATTCGGGGTCGTTACACACGTAAACTTGCAACACATGCTAACTTGACTAACCTAACTCTAAGCTCAAAACTTTGCCACAACTCAGCCACTGAGTTTCGAATTCTCAAACTACGTCCCGTAGTTTGTACCTAGTTACACAACTAGAAATTCACCAAATTTTAAAAGAAAATTACAAATAAAATAAAAGACTAAACTAAAAACCCTATATTTAAATTAGGCCCAATACAAAAGGAGGAACCAGCCCACTTTAAAATACAACTCAAGAAAAAAATGCGGTCTCCTTTTTTTTATTTGCTACCGCCTCTTTTTCTCTTCGATCAGGAATTAGGGCTTTATTTGTATTAAAGACGCCGATCAAATTTATCGATTGAAGTGATGATTCTAAGTTGAATTGCTTCATCAATCGATTGAAGTGATGATTCTCAAACTACGCACACGGTCACTTCAATTTTGAGTTCGAATTGATGTTGCTTTGGTACGTGATTTTTTCCTTTTTCAATTTTGATTATGCTCAACTTTATTTGTCTCGAACTCGATTGACTATCGATGATGATAATTGGGTTTAAATAGGGATCGAAACCCTATTGTTTTGTTCGTATATTTTGGTATGAAGTTTTTGAATATTTTGCTCGACTATTCGATTTCTACTTGAACGATGGTGATGATTCTGACTTGTTCATTATTGAATTTATTTGAATTGCTTTACGTTCTTTTCTCCTATGACTTGTTCATCGTTCGTTGACTTGTTTGGTACTTGAATTTGAGATATTCTCGACTTGATCAGTTTTGACTTGTTACCCTTTGTTCCAATTTTTGCTGGTAATTATCGATTCTCTTTGAACAATTCACTGATGTTTCTTTTTGAAACGTGCCCTGTTCATATTGATATAACCCACTGCTTCATATAAACTGCTAACGACTTGTTTTTTGAACTGCATTCATGTTGCCTTTGTATTCTCTGGAGTCTTGTGAAATTTGAAGTGGTCTTCATGTATATACATACATACATACATACATGTATATATGTCTGATTCATTCTTGTGTTGTTTAAGTGAACTGATATATGTGTTTATTCATGTATACATATCATTGCGCTTCACTTTGCTGCATCCATTGAGTTGCTGGTTTTTGTGTGTGCACTGAATTTGTATGCCTCTATTGCATATGTATAGAGCTGATGCTAGTTGCTTTGAGTTTCATATCCATTTCCTTGTATTGAAGACTCCTCTGTTGATTGCTTTGTAAGTATATATATACACATGTATACATGTGTGGACATGAATGTATATATGTATGCTGTGTTGAAACTTTGCATTCATGTTAACCATTTGAACTGTTTGAAACATTGCATTCATGATTTTATTTTGATTTGTTGTATGTATGCCTGCACTTGATCACTATCACTGTTTCCATCCTTTATTGCACTTGAAGTCTGAATGCATGTTGTATCCATGTTCACAATTGTGTTGTTATGCTCTGTCCACTGTTGTGTTGAAACAGAAATTGATTGTTGCTTGGTTGAGTGTACTTGTATTTGTCCTGTTCCACTGGAGTATGTCTGGTGCACTGCCCTATATTTGTGCCTGAATTCTAATCTGGTTTGGTTCATGTTGATGATGACTGGTCTATGGTTCCTTGTTGGCTGTGTCTGCACTGTTGCTTCTGAACTGGGTTCACTTTGTTGCTTTCTGAACTGAATTTTGTTTTGTATTTTGGATTGCACCTGTGTTGAATCCAGCCTCGGCTTGGGTTTGACTTTGTGCTCATCTGTGTTGATTCTGACTTGTTCATTATTGAATTTATTTGAATTGCTTTACGTTTGTCACGACCCGGCTTTCTACCACCAGAAAGACGTATCATGAATTAAGAAAGAAAGGGATAGAAGAAGAAAAGAAAGAAAAGAAGAAAGAACAACAACAACGATCTCACAGCGGAACGAATAAATTATATTAATAACATAAACTATTACATAGTATACAACAATTTACAGAGTTACACAGCATATACATCACTTACTAGACAGTTATAAACATCTGTCTAGACATTACAACTCAAATACAAGACAAGACACTATCACAGATATCAATACAGCGGAATACTATATCTACGAACGCCGAAGCCTCCTGCTCCATTGCTCCTCCAGAATATTCGTCAAAGCTAAACCTGAATCCCTTGGCTACTCGTAAAAATTTGAGTACCCAAGAGTTTATAAAACAGAAATAAACACTTGGGTCAGACATGGGTCTGGTGTGAGTAACAGGTTAAACTTGCTTAACTTCAAAACCTTTAGAAAGAAAAGGTATCACGTAAGACTCCCCACAAATAAACATGGGTAAGTTTTTACCTTACGCTAACCAAAACATTTGATAGGAAATCTGATTTTATTATAATAAGGTCTAGGGTTTTCAAGTAAAATATAGAAATAGCTGAAATGCTTACATCTCACATTCCAACATAGTTGGGCACAACTAATACGTACGGCACTTATTGGAGTTTGGATTCCATACAATGGTAGGGCTACTGGGGTACCGCCCGTCACAGTACGTGGCCTAGATCACCGTACCGAGGAGTACGCCCGCTCCCCTGCAACACAAAGCCGGAACCATCCCTTACTGGATAATTCCAAACAAGATAACCCCGTAGTTGGCGCGACCAACCACACACTAAGCCGAATAAAAAGAAAAGGGACCTCTAGACAGGGATCTATCTTGCTCTCAGTGGGTGCTACCCACGAAACCTTGCTGCACCTCCCCTGTTTTAGCCATTCCCGGTTGATGAGGCTTGAGGTTACGATTACCTTTAATCAGAACATATCACTTAGAATGCTCATCGTCCACCTGACGATGTGCTGAAAGCATTCAATCCATACAAGTTCGTTCCGGGTTCGAACGAAACCAAAGGCATTATCTCGTTACACTCGTTTTGGAATCACCCTCAGAGTTAACGACAATAAGCCTTGCACTCTGAATCTTCATCTTCACTTGAGATTCACGACCTATCGTAAATTTGGATCGATGTGGTATTCGGGTCTCCAGACCTGGAATTCCGGTATACGGAAACCCGATCCCGGTCTCATCGAAATCCAAAACGTATCTTTTAAGGGCCAAGTTGTTTTAAGGTTAAAACAATTCAATTCTTATCTATACTACACACAGATAGATAATTTACAATAGATAATTCATATTATCATTTCAATCCAACCAAACATCTATATCATAGATCAGCACATCTCTTATCAGAGATATCAACAATGCAAAGCATTCAATATCATTCATCCATTCTTAAGTAATGATTTATCATCTCTAATTAATTTAAAGTGAATTAAATTAATTACTTCATCCTATAAATCCTACTTACTTAATTATTAATTAAACCAATTAATTAATCATACTTTAAGTATCCATTTTAATTAATCAATCCTGATTACTTACCCTTTAATTACTTTAAGTAATTTATACTTAATTAATTTCACAATTAATTATCTTAAACCATTCAGTAATTAATCTTTAATTACTTCATAATTAATTAACCATACTTAATTACATTAATCTTTAATTAATTACAATTAATTAATTACTTTAATCACTTATTATTGATTAATTAGTTTAATTAATCAATCCTTACTTTCATCTTTAATTTTATTAATCTATGATCCTTAATTACTTTTAAATTAATTATTCCATTTAAATTAATTACATTTAATAATTAATCTTTAATTAATCGTATTTATTAATCACCTTTGATTAATCTCAATTAGTAATTAACTACCCTTAATTACTCTTCCATAAATAAATTACTCATTAATTAATTATCTTTTAATTAATCCCTTGATTAATTATTCAAAGTAATTAAACCCAAATTACTTTTACTATTAAATCATCTTCAGTTAATTACATCCACTAATTAACTTTAATTACTTTCCTAAGTAATTCATACTTCCATTAATTATACTTAAGTAATTATCAAATCATCAAGTGGTTTCTTAAATTAATTAAACAAATTAATTTAAACTTAACAAATTTAATTAATTACCTTAAGTAATTTATTTCTTTAATTACTTTTATTAAGTAATTTATACTTAACCAATTTTTCAAATGATTATCATTTATTAATAATCTACACTTAACTAATTAATAATTTCTTAATTTCAAATTAATTAACTCTCAATTAATTAACTTAAAATCTTAATTATTTAATTAATTAACATTAAACCATTAATTAATTAAATTACCAAATTACTCCTTAATTACCTTATAAATTGAATGACTCCTATATTATTAAATCTCCAAATTTAAGTATTAACATTTTAATTATCATTTACAAAAGGTTTTGAAATCCTTTACTTTAAATCTTCCTTTTTCTCTTATTTCAATCTAAAGATTTAAATTAAATTTCAAATTCAACTTTAACCAAATTTAAATCAAATTTTACAAACTCTTTTTAAACCAAATGTTAAAGAACACTTAACATTTAATTTATTTAAATTCAAAACCTTTTTAAAATATACTTTAAAACATTTAAATTTGTTCAAACATTATAATTTAAAAAAATTATTTTATCTCAACTAGGATACAAATTAAATTGAATCCATACTTTAAAATTTTTGATTTAAACTTTGCTTTAAATCCTGCTTAACCCTTTAAACTTCAATTTAAAGTTTAAACCCTGCCAGCCTTTTAAACTGAACCCAATAGCCTACCCGAGCCCAACATCCAAAATACCCGAGAAAAACATCAAAATACCCGAGTACTTCTTCGAGTTTTTCCCCCTATTTAATTTTCTACAAACTGTTATAACCCATACGAGTTCGCTAAACGATCCCGAGCCAGAAACCTATTTCCTCGAGCAAGCCTTCGAGCCAAACCCATCACTACTCGAGTACGTCTTAGCTTCTTCCTCTCAACAACACTCAATCTCATCTGATACAATGTGCATAGGTGCACGTGCACCGAAGATCGACGCTGCTCCGATCACCATTACCTTCGCCAGTAAGTCACCGTAGACAAACTCAATCATCTCCACTATCCAGAAACCAAAACGAACACGTCAATCGAAAACGAGCGAGTTCGAAACCCATCAGGACCAAACCTGATCACCCAAACCTCCACGCACCGCCTAACTCCGACTACCGGTGACCACATCCCTCAGCTCAGACCTTCGCCGTAGACCCTTACTCCTTTTTCCCTAGCTCTGATGTAACTCGATGCGACGACAACGCCGCATTCACCTCGACAACAACGTCGACTCGTTCAGGGTCTTAAACCCTAAATCACCTCCGCCAAGCCACCACAGCGATTGGAAAAACGTATCTCCATTTTTCCCTTGTCCCCCATCACTTCGACCTCCTCTGATCAGAACCCCGAAATTCAATGTCACCGTGATCACCAGAATTCGATGAAATACCCAATTCAGTTCAACTCGCAATATCTCCAAAATTTCTAATTTTAAAATCCTGATATTAATATCAAAAGTCACCATTCTTAAGTACGAATCTAGTTGTAAAATCAAAACATGAAATTAAAATTATTTGGTTTTCTGTCTTATGTTGATCATCACAGTCTTTTCTAGTTTCCAGGAATCCTATTAGTTATCTTTACTTAAAATTATTTTTAAAAATTGAATATGGCTATCACTAACCATTTTCTTTTAAAAATCCTAACCTAAAAGAAGTCAGAGAAGGAGAAATGGATTTTTGAAACTAGATTAGTCTGTTAACATCAAACAGAGTATTGAATAAATGTATATACTGACATGCACAGACATTCTTCACAATTTTATATACATGCAGCCACATTAATTCATCCATGTAAATAACATTACTTCAACTACTTATCACATCAACCAATTAAAGCAGATTAAACAAATAAAATGATTGTTTACTCACTTGTAAACAGGGTACAGACTTGTTTATATAAACAGACAGGGTCATATAACATATTTGAACCAATTCATATAAATTCATCTTAAGAACTTCAATACAAGCAATATCATCACATGCCAACATATATCATATTCTTAAGTTTTTAGAAAATGTAAGTTACTCACCTATTTTATGATGAACAGAGCCCTCTTTTAGAAACAGTTTTGAAAAGCCTTAGCCTCTGGTTTTTGATTTAAAACTTGAGTTGTTAGCTTTATAAACTTGCATGCAGACTTGATTTCTTGAAATGTTGCTCTAAATCAGGTTGCTTACTTCAGATTCGAAAAGAAGAAATTGCAGGCTTCTAGATTTGTAAAGAAAAACAGGTCTTGTCTTTGATTTTTGGAAAATGGTTACAGATTTTTGAAGAAATACATTACAGATCTTTGTTTGAGGAATCTGGTTTGAGAGAAATTTAATTACTGATTTGGTTCTAGAGAAATAGGATTTGAATTGCAGATTTTTTTAGAGAGGAAGATAGATTTGAGTTACTGATTTTGTTTTGAGAATTTTATTGCAGGCTGAAAGTTTCTTTTAAGATTTGAAAAGAAATAGAAAAAGGAAAGAAGATGAGAACATATACATATATAGGTAGATATGATTTATTCAAATAAAAAGAAAAACAAAAATCTAAAACTTGACATTTGGCATTACCATTGTATTTTTAGTTTACACTTGTTATTACATAGCCTTATAAATTAACACATGTCCCTTTAATTAGTTTATATTTATTTTAAATGTAAATAAAAAGCCTTTACTTGATTTATTTAATACTTATCTATATATATATACTCTTAAATCTTATTTATTAAGCAATATTTCAAAAAGAAAATAAAATAATCCTTAATATTAATCTCATTTCAAAACCATATAGTTATTTTGTTTAAATAGCTTTGAAAAGCTTATATTAAATAAATCATAATTTCCTAACTATCAAAATATATATTAGAAATTAAAAACAAGATTTTATTTATTATTTAAATTACAAACCCAAGCTTATCTATTTACAATATATACAATTATATATATATATTATAAATAGAAATTATTTTATTAGTAAAATTCACTAATTAAATATTCATTTAATCAGATTATTAAACCAATTCAAATTTAATTATCAAAGATTATCAAATCAATTTAATTATTTAAACAGATTATTAAATTGATATTGCCCCAAATTTCCGGGATATTACAACGTTCTTTTCTCCTATGACTTGTTCATCGTTCGCTAACTTGTTTGGTACTTGAATTTGAGATATTCTCGACTTGATCAGTTTTGACTTGTTACCCTATGTTCCAATTTTTGCTGGCAATTATCGATTCTCTTTGAACAATTCACTGATGTTTCTTTTTTGAAACGTGACCTGTTTAATTGATATAACCCACGGCTTCATGTAAACTGCTAAGGAATTGTTTTTCGAACTGCATTCATGTTGCCTTTGTATTCTCTGGAGTCTTGTGAAATTTGAAGTGGTCTTCATGTATATACATACATACATATATGTATGTATGTATGTATATATGTGTGGTTCATTCTTGTGTTGTTTAAGTGAACTGATATATGTGTTCATTCATGTATACATATCCTTGTGCTTCACTTTGCTGCATCCATTGAGTTGCTGGTTTTTGTGTGTGCACTGAATTTGTATGCCTTTGTTGCATATGTATAGAGCTGATGCTAGTTGCTTCGAGTTTCATATCCATTTCCTTGTATTAAAGACTCCTCTGTTGATTGCTTTGTCACTATATATATATACATGTATACATGTGTGAACACGTATGTATATATGTATACTGTGTTGAAACTTTGCATTCATGTTAACCATTTGAACTGTCTGAAGCATTGCATTCATGATTTTATTTTGATTTGTTGTATGTATGCCTGCACTTGATCACTGTCACTGTTTTCATCCTTTATTGCATTTGAAGTCTGAATGCATGTTGTTTCCATGTTCAAAATTGTGTTGTTATGCTCTGTCCACTGTTGTGTTGAAACAGAAACTGATTTTTGCTTAGTTGAGTGTACTTGTATTTGTCCTGTTCCACTGGAGTATCTCTGGTGCACTGCCCTATACTTGTGCCTGAATTTTGATCTAGTCTGGTTCATGTTGATGATGACTGGTCTATGATTCCTTGTTGGTTGTGTCTGCACTGTTGCTTCTGATCT
Source organism: Allium fistulosum (assembly GCA_030737815.1). Taxonomy (NCBI): domain Eukaryota; kingdom Viridiplantae; phylum Streptophyta; class Magnoliopsida; order Asparagales; family Amaryllidaceae; genus Allium; species Allium fistulosum. The sequence goes on from CM060904.1 coordinate 1,289,739,674, forward strand.
GGGTTCACATTGTTGCTTTCTGAACTGAATTATGTTTTGTATTTTGGATTGCACCTGTGTTGAATCCAGCCTCGGCTTGGGTTTGACCTTGTGCTCATCTGTCCTTGCAATTTTAACAAGCAAGTGTATATCGGTGTGCACAACCTTGTGGCATGTACATTGATACACTGTGCTTGTCACAAGTTGTTCGTGTAAGATGAGTTAAAACAAAAATGATGACGAACAACCCAAACAACTGAGGTAAATAATATTTTCAAAACACACACTTCATTTTGCACTGCAAAAATATTACTTATTTAATTTTACATCATTAGTGTTTATTTTGCAGATAGTTCAGATGTTGGATACAAACTGGAACAGAGTTGAAGATCAAATACGAGTGAGAGTGAATATGTAAAGTGAAAATGTGTTGTAATCGAAGTTGTATTGCAATTGAAAATGTATAAATGTAGTGAGAGCTCAAATTTGTATTATTTGAATTTGTAATAAAATATTTGTTTGAATAAAATAATTGTTTAAATATGAATTCTGAGTTATTTATTTTATTCAACAAATATTTATTTAATTATGTGAAAAATAAAATAGTACAACAACAAATACATTTAAATGAATATATATATATGTTTATTATCATCAAACAAAAATCATACACTAACATATTCTACAATCTCCCTATTTTGATGATAACAAACATATATTAAGATTTTGACTCTATTAAATGTATTTGGTCTTGATGAATTCTATTAGCTCCCCCTATTTGAACACTCCCCTATAACAAAACTCCACCTACACAGATGCGTGTAGTTAAAACCGAAAAATTAATTAAAAATTACTTTGAATAAAAACACTCTCGAATATTAGTAAGAATATCACTCAAAAATCAAAATATTAACCTTTCTCCCTCTTTTGTTATCATCAAAAATAATAATAGTAATTGAAATAGCTACGATTTTGATTAAAAATATAAAATCAAATCAAGAGGGAAATATTAATTTCAAATTCCAATTAATCAAACAAAAATCATAATATTTTATTAATTAGAAATAAACTCCACTTTAGAGAAATGGTAGGATTATGGAAAATTTTATATAGTGACAAGAGTTTGATATTTTCAATAAAGGAATAATTTGTGCATTTTCCATTTTCAAATATTACACACAAAAAATGTAAAGCATACTAACCATGCATAACCATTAGGACTTTTAAATGAGGTTAGTAGTTATCCCCTTTTAAAAAAAATATGTCAAGTATTTTCTAACCATGCATAACCGTGAGGACTTTTAAATGAGATTAGAATATACTTGATATTTATCCCTTTCTTATATGCGTCCCCCCTAGGCATAACCTCGAGGACTTTTAAATGAGAGTGAATACTTTAGGATATAATTATTTTACAAAAAAAATATTTTCTTATTTTGAAATACCAAATTCTGCACACTATATTATGATGTATGGTTGACAGAAAGGTGAAAGTGATAGAAATGATCATGGAATAAGTACTAATCTAAAAATATTATAAAATTTGTTTAATTTTCATGAAATTATAAAATTATACTTCCTCTTGTTATGAAATATAATTTGATCACTATCCATCACTTTTCAAGCCCTATAATAATTTTGATAAGTTCCAAAAGATTCAATTAGTCAATGGTTATCTTTTCTAGAGTAAATCTCTTACCGAAATAAACTAGAGTATTTTTATAAGATGAAAACCCAAGTTTCAAAAATTAAAATAAGTGAAAATCAATTTTCTGTAAGGGGGTTTTGTGAAAATGACTTCTAGATGAAAATCAATATAAATAATTAAATAATTGCAAAGATGATTTCATCATGAGATGATATCAGATACCACTTGTATTTGAGGTATTCATGGTGATATATAGTGGTATATAAGAAAAAACGTGTACTCCTTAACACTTGAATTGTTTTTTAAAATTTTCAGCACATCCATTTATATCAAGCACAAGTAAAGTAATATATATTGAACAAAAATACACATTCAAAAAATTCGTCAAAGCATTTTTGAAAATCGATTTGATAGACATGAAGAGAGTCAATAATGATTGTTGTTTCAAAGTAGTTGACAATCTTTGTTTCGAAGACTCACTCAATTTGAAACCTTTATTTGGCTAATAAAAGTTTGAAGTTTGATTTGGCTCATAACACAAGAGTTTTAGATGTTCAAAAATGCTACTTTCCAAAATTGGTTTCAAGTCAATTTGTCAAATCAATCAAAAATTATACTTGAAATATCACAACTTGTTTGTGTAAAACAAATATGCTTTCTGAGTTATATATTGAATTTATTGCAGTTTTTCATGACATTCCAAAGTGAATCAATAAAAACTAAAGACAGAAGTTGTAGCATTATCGGTTAGCTTTCCAAAACTTCAATAATTTCAAAAATCAAAGTTGAGATGTTCAAGATATGATCAAATTACTACAGCTGTGTTAAGAAAGTTTTGCAACTGTTTTCAAATGATACTCCAAATGATTTGCATTTTTTCACCCATTTAAGTTTAGATTCTAGGAAAGCACAAAAAAAAAGTTGTAGCATTTTAAATCTATTTTCCAAAACATCTTGAATTTTACAAATCGGAGTTAAGAAGTTCAAGATATGGCATAAATACTTCAACAATGTCAATGAAAACATAATTAACAATATGTGAACAAAATTGAGTTAAGAGATCATACCTTACTTTCCTTCGATGCCCTAATATCCGAAATGTGATGATATCCATCTAATCTTTATAGGCTAAGGAAAATTTAAATTTTTGTTTATCAATCACCTAGAACAACTCGAAATCTATCTCCATTAAATTTGTTCCTTAGCCCACTTATGTGTCTAAATTTTGGAGAAGGCAAGTAGTCTAACTAAGGATGTAGGACTAGTATTATTATCTATTGAAATCTTTGATACCCAAATTTGTCTATATAACAAACCGTTAGCATCTACAATTGTACTCTTGGGAACCCAAATTTGTTTAAATTTCAAACATTTATATTCGTACTTTTTGGAATCCATATTTGTATAACGGTTTTATGTTTGTATATATTTTGACAATTATTCTTGCCATGTCCAATATTTCCACACTTTACGCATTTGGGTATCACACTTTTCCCCTTAACAGTGTTATTAGTCGTTTGTTCATATTTTGACACTTTCGCAAATCCAAATCCTTTTCTTTTATCCACGAAGAGTTGATTTTCTAAGAGCATATTAAATGATTTTTCTATAGTGAAATTTTTTCGAGTAATCAACTCAAGTTTATTAACTTTGGATTTTAAAAGTTTATTTTCATTCATTAGCTTCGAACAACAACTAATGGTACTATCTCTCTTTTCAAAATTATTCATTTTCAAGCCCATATTTTCATTTTCAAGCTCTTTAATTTTAGTCTCAATTTCTAGCATCTCGGTTTCAAAGAGTTGGAGTTTTTTAAATTCAATTTTTTCAAAATCCTTGATTTTTTCAATCTCCTTTTCAAACTCATGATTTAATCGAATAATTTCAGATTTGCTCAAAATCATGTTTTCTTTTTCAAGGGTTTTGAAATTTTCGTTGACCTCATTTAATTTCTTTTAAAAAATCGCACATTTAGAACTTTCTGACCTCTTAAAACTATCCAAATCATTTTGCAAAATATTATTTTTACAAATCAACTCAGTTTTGTTCTTCTCCCGAATTAAATTTTCATTTTCTAACTTTTGAAAGTTTTCATGAAAACAGGCAATTTTTTTTTCATATTCCAAACACTTTTTGCAATTAGAATTTTTATTTTTCTTAATATTTTTAAGCTCATTTTCTAAATCATTATTTTTCTGACGCAGTTTAGATTGTTCCCTTTTCAACTTATTATTTTTCATCTCAAGAGCTTCATTATTTTCAATTAATTTTCGGCACAAGAGAACTAAATCATTGAATGAAAAATCACTTATCTCATTGGCTATTGAATCTTCATCACTACTGTCTTTTACAAATCATGTCAAGCACGTTTCTTTAACAGAGTCGATTGTGGAGGATTTCTCATCGTTGTTGACTTTTGCACCATATATTGCATCAAAAGTGTTCCAGATTTCCTGTGCACTTTCACAATGAGAGATATGGTTAAAATTATCTCGATTAATATGAGAATATAGTATATGCATGCAAGAGCATTAATCGAAGTATTTTTCTTGTCTACTATATCACACCCATTTTCAATAATATCCCAACATTTAGAAATAACAGATTTTAAATAAAATTCCATTTTTAATTTCCAATTTAAAAAATCTATTCCATCAAAAATAGGGGAAATAATATTGGACTGACTCTCGCTAGATTTGCAACTAGGGTTAGACATCTATGCTATTAACCTTTCTCTGATGCCACTTGTAGGATCGTTTTCACCCTAGAGGGGGGGTGAATAGGGTGATACTAAAAATTAACGCGGAAATATAAATAATAACAGAAAGCAGTGTGTAGAGATCACATACATATTTACTCAGCTTCGGCAAAAAACTACATACGTGCTGCTCCCAAGGTTTCTACTAGAGATTAAATAGTCAGACGCTTACAAACACACGTAAACTTGCGACACCCGCTAACTTGACTAACCCAACTCTAAGCTCAAAATCTTTCCATAACTCAACCACTAAGTTGTGAATTCTCAAACTACGCCCCGTAGTTTGTACCTAGTTACAAACTATAAATTCACCAAATTTTAAAAGGAAATTACAAATAAAATAAAAGACTAAATTAAAAACCCTATATTTAAATAGGCCTAATACAAAAAGAGGAACCGACCCACTTTAAAATATAACTCAAGAAAAAATGCGTTCTCCCTTTTTTCATTCGCTGCCGCCTCTTTTTCTCTTCGATCAGGAATTAGGGCTTTATTTGTATCAAAGACGCCTATCAAATTTACCGATTGAAGTGATGATTCTGAGTTGAATTGCTTCGTCAATCAATCCCTTGGCTTTAGAATGCACACGGTCACTTCAATTTTGAGTTCGAATTGATGTTGCTTTGGTACGTGATTTTTTCCTTTTTCAATTTTGATTATGCTTAACTTTATTTGTCTCGAACTCGATTGACTATCGATGATGATAATTGGGTTTAAATAGGGATCGAAACCCTATTGTTTTGTTCGTATATTTTGGTATGAAGTTTTTGAATATTTTGCTCGACTATTCGATTTCTACTTGAACGATGGTGATGATTCTGACTTGTTCATTATTGAATTTATTTGAATTGCTTTACGTTCTTTTCCCCTATGACTTGTTCATCGTTCGCTGACTTGTTTGGTACTTGAATTTGAGATATTCTCGACTTGATCAGTTTTGACTTGTTACCCTTTGTTCCAATTTTTGCTGGTAATTATCGATTCTCTTTGAACAATTCACTGATGTTTCTTTTTGAAACGTGCCCTGTTCATATTGATATAACCCACTGCTTCATATAAACTGCTAACGACTTGTTTTTTGAACTGCATTCATGTTGCCTTTGTATTCTCTGGAGTCTTGTGAAATTTGAAGTGGTCTTCATGTATATACATACATACATACATACATGTATATATGTCTGATTCATTCTTGTGTTGTTTAAGTGAACTGATATATGTGTTTATTCATGTATACATATCATTGCGCTTCACTTTGCTGCATCCATTGAGTTGCTGGTTTTTGTGTGTGCACTGAATTTGTATGCCTCTATTGCATATGTATAGAGCTGATGCTAGTTGCTTTGAGTTTCATATCCATTTCCTTGTATTGAAGACTCCTCTGTTGATTGCTTTGTAAGTATATATATACACATGTATACATGTGTGGACATGAATGTATATATGTATGCTGTGTTGAAACTTTGCATTCATGTTAACCATTTGAACTGTTTGAAACATTGCATTCATGATTTTATTTTGATTTGTTGTATGTATGCCTGCACTTGATCACTATCACTGTTTCCATCCTTTATTGCACTTGAAGTCTGAATGCATGTTGTATCCATGTTCACAATTGTGTTGTTATGCTCTGTCCACTGTTGTGTTGAAACAGAAATTGATTGTTGCTTGGTTGAGTGTACTTGTATTTGTCCTGTTCCACTGGAGTATGTCTGGTGCACTGCCCTATATTTGTGCCTGAATTCTAATCTGGTTTGGTTCATGTTGATGATGACTGGTCTATGGTTCCTTGTTGGCTGTGTCTGCACTGTTGCTTCTGAACTGGGTTCACTTTGTTGCTTTCTGAACTGAATTTTGTTTTGTATTTTGGATTGCACCTGTGTTGAATCCAGCCTCGGCTTGGGTTTGACTTTGTGCTCACCTTTTCTTGCAATTTTAATAAGCAAGTGTATATCGGTGTGCACGACCTTGTGGCATGTACAATGATACACTATGTATGTCACAAGTTGTTCATGTAAGATGAATGAAAAGAAAAATGATGACGAATAACCCAAATAACTAAGGCAAATAATATTTTCAAAACACACACTTCATTTTGCACTGCAAAAATATTACTTTTTCAATTTTACTACATCAGTGTTTATTTTGCAGATAGTTCAGATGTTGGATACAAACTGGAACATAGTTGAATATCAAATACGAGTGAGAGTGAATATGTAAAGTGAAAATGTGTTGTATCGAAGTTGTACTGCAATTAAAAATGTATAAATGTAGTGAGAGCTCAAATTTGTACTATTTGAATTTGTAATAAAATATTTGTGTGAATAAAATATTTGTTTAAATATGAATTCTAAGTTATTTATTTTATTAAACAAATATTTATTTAATTATGTGAAAAATAAAGTAGTACAACAACAAATACATTTAAACGAATATATATATATATATATATATATTATCATCAAATAAAAATCATACACTAGCATATTCTACATTCAATACCTCGTCTAAGTCTTCAGATAGTTCGAACTTCACAAGATATAATTCATTGTCACCAGAAAAAACTTCCCACTTTCCTCTAGGTTTCCACTCTCATTTGATGTAGGTTGTTTAACCTGATACATATTGGACAATTTCCAGCATGTCACTCTCAAACTAAAAGTTTGCATCTCATTTTTTTCATAAAAATAAGTTTGTTGTCCATAAACATGGACCTCCATTCCGTACCTTGCCTAAGTCTTCAGAGAGTTCAAACCCTACCAGATAAAATCCGTTGTCACCTAAAAAAACTTCCTACTTTCTTCTAGGTTCAAGTAGGCATAATAGGGTCTCATACCTACCATATACATGAAAACCGAGTTGTTCCAGATCTGGTTGGAATGTTTGTAATTGAGGCCATCTATTTCCGCGTAATCTCTATTCAGATCTGAGATTGGATTGTGATATTCAATGCTCACTTTAATTTTTTTGTAGGGGTGAGCAATAATCGATTGGAATCGAATTAGCAGACCAAACAGGTTCATTTCAGTCGGTTCAGTTACGAAACTAAATCGATTTGAATTCGGTTTTGAAAATAATTTCTCTTGATTATTGATTTAACCAAATTATCCAAACTTTTATCATATTATCCAAACTTATGGTATTGCGGTACTTTTAATATTTGGTTTAGTGATTAAAAAACAAAATTTGCATACTAAAAATAGGTCAATTTTTCTTATAAATATAACAAGTACTCGATAAAATCCCTCCAAACATAAACTTATATTTTCCTTTAAGTATATCGATCATTTGAATAATAACATATACTTCTAGTTCGATTAAATTGTTCACCAACCGAATTAACCAAAATTAATTTGGTTTGGTTTGGTTTTGATTTTTTTCGATTTCAATTTGGTCAAATTTTTTTTACCTTAAAACCGACTGAACCTAATGAACGCTCACTCCTAGTTCTATGCCTTTACCCAAAGCATTAGCTATGACTGCCTTGGCCACTATTCAGTTTGATAATATTCATCTCCGATCTAGGTTTTGACCGGATCTTCGACTGTTTTGCAACGCCTCCGGTTTTCACTTTTGGTTTGCATTTTCTTGTTACCTCCTTCTATCATCCCTCTTCGTCTTATGTGTGTGTGTGGAGAGCAAATTTGATGCATACTTTCATACCAAATTTGATCTCAATTTCGTCCACATGTGCCCAACTACATTTCATCCATTGATTGCAATGATCTAATTAATAATTGAAAACTAGAAAAACTTTGATATGTCCTTTAGTACCGAAGTTTTGATACAGAAGGCTTGAATCAATGACATGTATACCATACAACAAAAAAATAGTACATTTACTATTTCTTTGTTAAACATACCTGTTTAATATGTAGCACATATGCCAAGTTAACAAGAATATTGTAGAGTTCTCCACCTGTATCAAAGTTTTGGTGATATATGAAATTGATACCGTGGCAATCAAGGGTTGGACGAACATACAAATTGGGAATAGAAGATCTGGTCTCTTTGCCAGCTAAACAAAAATCAAAGATTCATACCAACGATGGAGAAACATACAACCAATAATGCTAATAATTAAAACTAGAACTATTCTACTTAGTCTTCGTAAATTAAGCTAGCATTAGGAATATTCCACATGGGACCAGAATAATATACTTGAATGCAGAAGTAGCAAAACAGTATAATCAATCTCTGGCCCTATATGGCACAATAATTCAAAGCAGTCTACACCAGTCTAGATACACCCAGAAAAATACAACCAACTACGTTAGTAACACTAGGTCACAAGTTACACCCAGGAACAAATATACCCATGTCATAAAAAAAACTGAAAATGACCATCTGGCATAACTTAAAAGTAAACAACTATACACGTGTAAGGTGAGCATGCACTAGTTCTGTATGTACATTCAGTTCTTTCATGCACGTTAAGTAACGGTGACTGCTACTGTATTATTATGCAGGCATATACGCGTTAGAGCATATATATATGTAGAATCTTTATTTAGTTTTAAATCACCGTAGAAAAGTAAACGATGGAATATTTCTAACTAAGACTAATAAGGGAAAAGTGCTTGTGGGTTAGAAAAGTTCCTAACCTACCCATCATCATCACTTGTGTGGTAGTCACATGGTATACTTGTTAGGGCAAATAACTAATTGAACGTCTTTTGTTTGTTGTGCAATAATTCAGTAGCTGAAATAGACCACTGATGTTAACTAGCCTTGTCACATACCAATACAAAATTTCTACATTATTTTTAACAGTCGTCCGACAACACAAATAATAAACTATTGTATGATAATCTGATTAAATTGTATACATGCTGTTCTTTTCAGTGTATCGAGACAGATGAAAGAAAGAGGTAAAGGGAGCACTAAGAGGAGCATGTAACTTGGTACTAAATATAAGAAAGAAGACTAAGCAAAAACCAATCTAAAATTGATACATTGGCTACTGCAAAATTATGAAAAATTATGCAACATTAGCAGATGGTTTCCAAACCTCTAAATGATTCAGTCGAAAACAGCATTATTTCACCAAAATGAAATCAGACTGGAAGATGTTTATTAGTGCAAAAATAGAAGAACTAAATTATGATATCAGTACATGTGGGTATGTGAATTATGCGATTAGCATCTATAGCCATTGATTTGTATACTGTGCTTCTAAGGAGAAGTAGAAGTGAGTTAAACACTAACAAGCATATGACTTATCTGCACCACTGGAATTGCAATATGCATTAAGAAGATATCACATCTTAACCCAGCAATAATTAAAAGTGACTAAAATAATTTTAATACTACTAGTTCTAATAAATAACAATATCATGCTCCAAGATATTTAACACTTTTTCCACCACAAAGATTATAATACTTATCAAGAAGATATATTATCTTAGCCGAGCAATAAAATATGAAATAATCACAATGTGACTTTTTTTAGAAGCAGCGTTTTTTGAGTAGAAAATGCATGCACTAGTCCTTGTTGGATTTGAAATTGGACCGGTTTTCATTCTAGATTAATTTTTTTTTTTTTCAAGTTTAGATATAGTTTCAAACTTATTATGAGAAAATATATGTTTTTCGCTATTAAGTCATTTTACACTTGCGCAGAAACAAAATTTTAGTTTGTAGTTGCACATTTATAGAATACGCAAGTATGTTTAAATTTATTTTTATACATGTGCATGTTTAGAATGCACATGTACAAATTTTTGTATAGAAAAAAAAAGATCTATTTTTATAACAAGTTTCGAACCAATCTAACTTGAAATAAGTGTTTTTTTAAGGTCTCAAATGAAAATTTCTCCTCTAAAATAATGGGAAAGTTTCTCTAACAATAGGGAAAGTCAGGAATGAAATATGCATAGCAGCTTATTTGTAAAACTGCTGCATTTTGCAGCATTTTTTGGAAACCGCTGCATGATATGTTTTGCAGACCTCAATTCAGCTGCTTTTCAAGTTGCTCAAATTGTACATTTGCACACACAATTAACAACACAGCTCAAAACTATCACTTGAACAAAATTACCAACATACTGCTGCATTCATCGGGCCTATCCCCTCCTCATAATTTGAGCATAAAGCTGATATTCGATCAAACTTTTTGAGATGCTCTAAACATGTATTTAATGTCAAATTCAAATGAATGAATATTGGATAAAATGAGAGAGAAATTGAGATTAAATAAGATATAGCTCAGGCTAAATGAGGGTTATGATTACCTCTCATTTAAATGCTAATCTAATCCCAATAATGATAAGAAGTAAGATGTCGTACAAAGTAATTAGCCAAAGCTCCATCAGATAATGAAATATCAACTTAATTATTCTTGGTAGGGTCTCAGACTGATTGAGCAAGGCTTTCCCTAATAAAAAAAGGTGATGATTGGTTATTTAATTACTTAATCACATCAATAAACCTGTGCATCACAGGCTAATAGCACACAAATTACTTTAAAGGAATAAATTGAAGATTCACGATTGAAATCCAAGACATAACAAGTAAAGATAAAAGTTTTGACTACAGAAACATGATAAAGGAAAAACAAGAAGAAAATAACAATAACATAAAGAGAATGCTTGAAAATTTTCAAGTTTGTCTATGCCTGTAGCTCCAATTGAGGTGCAGGTGATGGTGGCAAAGCCGACACAATTTGAGGTTGAGTCGGTTGATCGCCTTGCCAAGCCCAAACAATATCGTTAAGGGCTGGTCTCATTTCATCTTTCCATACCTTCTGATATTCTAATGTATCACCGTTCGTTTTCTTTATCTCAATCAAATGAAACGAAGGAGCAACTTCAAATATTTCAGCATCAATGCCCAAAACTCCTTTTCGCCCTTCTTTCACGCCTTCCATTTTTATCATCCCTCCATCTTTCTTTTTCACTTTGAACCTTAACTTTTTCGCAATCTCTTCTATAGTAGAAACGATAGTTGTTGATGGCTTAGTAGAGGTAAACTTTGCATCTCTCTTTTTATCAGTTTCTTCGAACAAACCCGAGAGATCTAATCCAGCTGAAAGTGAAATAATATCGAAGGCATTCAAGTTTACGGGTTTGATATTATCTTGCTTCTTCTCATCGACAACTTTTTCCCCAGAAGATTCAAAAACAGTGTTAACATCAACAAGAGCTGTATCTTTTGCCATTGGTGCGTTATTAATCAATCTCTGATCAAACCCTTTTCTGAACCATGAATGTTCCATGATTTTTGCGATTGAAATTCTAGTATTTGGATTTGGATCAAGAATCTTAGTAATAAGCCTTCTAACATCTGAAGGGAACCAATTTGGGAATTTAAATTCAGCTTTACCAATCTTTTTATACAGCTCCATAATATTTGAATCATGGAAAGGGAGATAACCAGCCAATAAAACAAACAATATCACACCACATGACCAGATATCAGCTTTAGCCCCGTCATATCCTTTTCTATTAATGACTTCAGGTGCAACATATGCAGGAGTACCGCAGGTGGTGTGTAGCAAGCCATCCTGTCGCTTGCAGTCAGCAAAAGCGCTCAAGCCAAAATCTGTAACTTTCAAATTCTCGTTTTCATCCAATAAAAGATTTTCAGGTTTCAAGTCACGATGACAAACGTCTCTACTATGGCAGAAGTCCACAGCGCTGATGAGTTGCTGAAAATATTTTCTTGCCGTGTTTTCTCTGAGTTTCCCTTTCGCAACCTTGTTGAACAGTTCGCCACCTTTGACATACTCAAGAACAAAGTAAATTTTGTTCTTTGTGGCCATTACTTCGTAGAGCTGAACGATATGTGGATGCCTTACCAGTTTCATAACAGAAATCTCTCGTTTAATTTGATCATTAAGCCCAAATTTCAAGACCTTTTCTTTATCTATAACCTTTATAGCAACGCTTTCTGAAGTGTTAACATTGCGTGCATAATAAACCTTGGCAAATGTTCCTTGCCCAAGCATTCTTCCTATTTCATACTTATGCATCAGTATACTTCCTTTCATATCTGATCCCATTTTATGTATATCAGTCAAATGAAACTTATCTGATGAAACTTTTTGCTTGGAATATGGAAAACTAATCAACCGTTATTGTCGTGATCTAAGAACAATTTTCTTGGATTTCCAGGTCCATTAGGTTTGGATCCATCAAAGTTGCCAAGCTCATCAAAGTCGAATAAATGCAGCTCAAATGGAGCTACAATTTCATTTGTTTTGGATAGTAATTTATAGGAGTACAAGCACATCTTTCAGCATTCCCTGATGTTTGTCTTCCAATTATCAACTTGAATGGATTTCTGAGATATAAAGCAACGATTTCAGCGAGTTATAAACCATTGAGAAAAATATTGCATACACTTATTTTGGGTTATTCAGACTAAATTGTTTTTCATGAAAAGAAACAACGAGAGTTTCCATGAAATATTCTGAAATAAAGGGGTCAAAATTTTGAGACATTATATTTTACAGATTTGGTTCATGAGATTTATCTACTGAGAAAATAAACAAATCGTTGACCAACATACACAGTATTGAGAAACATTATACAAACATAAGGGAAAAATGAATCTGACAGCCCTTAAATTACTAAAAAAGTATTGACATAATACAGCATAGAAATTCCCAAAAACAAATGTTTGATGGTGTAAAATGGTATAATTCTGTGAATATATTGCTCTATACTTACATCTGAATTAACATGTTATTCCATGTGAGCAACCATGACTGTAACAGCAAAAACAATACAAGTAACAAAGGTATGGGGGAAAAAAGGATTCAAAATCTGAAAAATTAACTTTGTACCAACAATTTAGAATATTAACACTAGATAAGTACCATTCGTAGAACTTACCAATATTTTAAATTTCAGATCAAACAAAATCACATCTCAGGACATCAGCTATAGTTCTACATTATATTTCATATGTTAATTTAAAGAAAATCGAAAAAAAAAACCTTTTGAATCATTTCTATTGTCAATGCTCCGAAATAAATAGCTGAACCAGTTATTATAATAATCGTATGTTTTTTTCATACAGAAAAATCATAATTATTCCATCTAAAAAAGGCAAAATCCTCATAGATTTCGAGACCATTAAATATTCGCAATGAATGAAGGATTGTATAACAGCATCTACCAGAAAAATCAGTAAAAGAGCACAAATCCGATGAAAATAAAAGAAAATTGAATTGAATTTTACCGAAGATTCAGCTGATGAAATAGATCGGATGCCCTCTGACGATAGCTTGATAAACCTTGTCAAAAAATAATCTTCTATTAAATTCTGTTTATTTATTTCTGATGCGAGTTCTGAAATTGATGAAATGATACCGCCTTATATGCGAATGGCCAGGGTTACGGCTGGGTCAAATAACAAGAAAGACCTGAATTGACTAAAATATCCTCGTATTCTATGTTTAATTGATACCAACGAAGCACAGGAAAAGCAGTTTTAAATTTGCTCCACTGGCATTTGCTCAATTTTTACCGTTGTAATGTTATCATTGGACTTAGGTCCGCAAGAAATATTTTCGATTACTTATCATAAAATTTCTGCATATATAAAAAAGGCCATGTGTTATAATATATGTAAATTATAAAGATTGGATATGCTATACAATTTAGATCTAGATTTAAGTATTCTTGTTTCACAATTCTATATCTATTTCCAAAATTCTTAGATTTGGATTTAAGTTTTAATATCTTATTTTATCATAAATCTAAATTTATAGATTTTATTCCACTGTAAATGTATTTTTGTCATCATATTTCAGATATCATTTTACTCTAGATTTGATTTTTTTTTGTTCTTATTTTTCTAATCTCATTATATTGTAGATCTCAAAATCACTCAAATAAAATAGTGAATATTAGGCTCAGGTCCCTAATAAGTTTCAAAATACACAAAAACCCCAGTAAAAAAATTATGTAAATTAGACCCCCAAAATTATGTTACTAAGTAATTGCATATAGTTATGCAACATATAATTATGCAATTATTCACTGAATAATTGCAGACACTTATGCAATTATATCCAAAAGTTGCATAAATTTATGCAATTTTTTCGATGAATAATTGTGAAAATTTTCGCAATTTTTTTGATGAATAATTGCGAAATTTTCCGCAAATTTTTGAAAAAGTTGCGGAAATTTCCGCAATTTTTTGATGAATAATTGCGGAAATTTTTGCAATTTTCCAATGAATAATTGTGGAAATATCTGCAATTTTTTGATATAATTGCATAAATGTTTGCAATTATTCACTGAATAATTGCATAAATGTATGTCATTATTCGGTAACTTAATTCTAGGGACCTAATTTACAAACCTTTTTATACTGGGGTTTTTGTGTATTTTGAAACTTATTAGGGACCTATGCCAAACTGTCCCCAAATAATATATTTTTGAGATTTGTACATGGTTTAAAAATAAAATGTTGTGATTTTTTTTTGAATTTGGATTTGAATTGATTTAAACCTTGCTTATTATTGCATGCTTTTTTGAGTCCATTATTTTGGAAAGCAAGTTTTGAATTTGACAATTTCTATTATTGATTCAAATAAATTTATTGAACTTGATTGCGTTTTGGTTTGTGATATAGATCTAAGTAATCTATACATGTTTGGTAAATGAAGTTTTCATATTGAAAACTCTTTGATTTGGATTTTAACTTTGGAAATGATTTTGATATATATAGTTTTTATTTCCAGAAGAAATATTTTATTGTTTCTTAGAGAAACATATATAAGAATAATGCATATTTAGAAGATCATATTAAGTCTAGATCCAATGTTAATATTGATTTAGCGCACTTGAAGTGAACGGAAACATTAATGAAAGCTACATGGTAAACTTAATTTCTAGCATTTGAAATAAAAGTTGAGAACCTGCTAAAAGCTTGGGTTTCCATAAATTATTAAATTTCAAGTTTCCTTGTAATAAAGAACCAGAAGTTCCAAAAAAAAAGAGCAGAAATTTGAATTATTAAAAGGTACATATATACATATATATATACATATATAAGAGTTATTTTATTTATTTTAGAAATTTTGACTATTAAGAAATAAAGCTTCTCTTATGGTATTCATTTTAATTTTATTATTGAGTATATTGAGCTTAAATTTGAGATGAAATTTTGCTAAGTACCGTAAGTTAGATTGATTTATTTGTTTGTAAAGAAATCAATTCGTTGTGACAATATTTTATATTTTAGGCCACAATAATGGTAATTGAATTCATTTTTTATATCATAAATGCATTAAATGTTGTCTTCATAGTAATAAATTAAATTACCTTATCATCATAAATGCATTGGCTATAGTAAATTAAATGATTTTGTATTTTTATGTTTGGAATAAGAATAGACAGATGGTTTATGGCTAGTTCTATTTAGACACATAATATTACCGAGTAGCCCTCTTAAATTTTAGAAAAATCTAGAGACAAAATTGTCCATACGTCATTCATCCATCTTTTTACCTCTCATCATATTTTCCACTTCTATTCCTCTTATCAAACAAATCCTAAATTTAATTTTAGGTAAATTCTGAAATCTTATTCTTGAATTGATGGATTGTGATGATAATACTACAAATCTAATGAAATCGGAAGAGGTAAACCTGAATTTCATGCTATTTCGATTTTTTTAAATTTAAAAATCCACAATTTGCAAAAGAGGTAAAATTTGAATTTTATGTTGTTGTGTGATTTTTCTATGGTGGAATTTTTCACGATTTTGATTTTTACTATGGGAGGGTATAAAGGGAAAATTTAGCAATAAGATGGGTATACTAAGCAAAAACATGGGTATACTGGTGTTTTGAGTTCTATGAGGCGCTACTCAGCAACTTTTTGAGTTCAAATAGAATTAGCCATGGTTTATTATCTGGTGTATTTATTTTGGCAAACAATGCTAGATATAATGAAAGAAATAAGTTTGAACAACAACCTGAAGTTGTGCAAAGAATTTATTTTTTCAACTAGAAGTTGTATAACTCAGTTTGAGACCTGAAGTCTTGAATTATGTAATGATTTGTTGATAAAGCTATGACTTGAAATCTTATAATTATTTTTTTATTAGTCGAAATGTATAAGCTTCTAAACAAGAAGTTTACACAAAATTTGAGAACCTGAATTCATAACAAATTAATGAACTTGAAGTTCATGAATTAGAAACCCAAAGCTTTCTTGAAACTGTGTGAAATGTTAAGATTACATTTCTTGAAGAAGTTAAAAGAGATAAATACATCTTAACACAAGATTATGTCATTGCATTCAAGAGATTTCAAAAATCACCAAATGAGTTATATCTTATTTACATCTTTGCATTTACATATTATATTGACCAAATATCCTAAAGATATTGCGTTGTATGACATTTCAAATATGCCTTGAATTGAAAATTAATTATTAATTTAGCTTTGAAAAGGGATGTTCATTATTTATAAAATATGAATTCAAATGACATTTCAGTCCATATTTCTCATTTTACATTTCAGTTTATATGTTGTAGTTAGTTTAAAATATTTTCCCCCATTATATATACTTTCAATTATGTAAAAATGCACATGGTCAATTTATAGGTTCTGTGCAATGCAAAATATAATTTCATTTCAATATGTGCAGCTTTAATTTAATTATTCTCTCTGTTGCTTTCTCATTGATATATCTAAATATAGATCTGATCTTTACTAATCGCACTATGTTATAAAACCTAAAGTTTTGAAAAATTATTTTTGGGTGCATTAGTCAAACTATTTAATTGATGAAATATATTTTAGTATTATCCAAAGTAGATAACTCATATAACATACTATTTAAGTTTATGGATGTGTTTGTATCTATTAATCTCTTGAAGAGATGTTTTCTTTAAAATTTATATTGGAAAATCCAACATCCTAGAAGAGATGTTATAGAAATTTTATTTTTGTTAGATTGCAATCCCTTAAAAAGAAACACTATATTCCCTGAAGGAATATCATATAAAACTTTAGAAGTAATAACAATAACTTATCTCTAAAAATAAAAATGGTATTGTATACCAATATCACACTTCAGAAGTAGTGGTTTTACCTCTTGCATCTTACTTTCATTTGGTGCATCTAATTTTGTTACTACATTTAAAGTTTGATATGACATTTCAAAAGCAGTTACGACAAAAATTTCTGGCATGGATATTTTATGCTACTGTAAAAGTAGTAATTATGTAATTTATGTAAAAGAAATATTGTATATTGATACGACATTCTAATAGTTTTCATATATATCTCTGGAGGAGATAAGTTCGCTTCAGAAGTGGTGATAGTAAAATATCTCTCAAAGAGATTTGTTTATATATTTGGTAATTTTATTAAACCAAATAAATGTATAAAAATTTGATTATGAAGGATTCCAATTTAGTTTAGATCTGATTCTAACTAATAATTTGAGAGCTATGTAATGTGCATCATATATTTCATTATGATTATACCAAACCTCCCAAATAGGTAAGATATCAAACTATCTCTAGAGTACACTATTCTATGTTCACGTGTCTAATAATATCCTAAAAGTCATGGTCATAGTTATTATTTCATAAGAAATATTATATGTATAACCATTTCTTGAAGAAATCTTTAAATATTCTCTTGAAGAGATGGTCTATATGTCATATCACACATTTCATGAAAGCTATAAATACCATCTTGAAGGGATCTGTATGTGCAACTAATATAATTGCATATTTTTATAAAATTCCAAGTGTCCATAAGCTACTCTTATTTTTTTTTGTAAGTATATCTCTTTTGTTGAACTCTCCAAAAGAGATGTGTAGAAATGTCTATATGCAATTATAACTATGTATTATTCTCTGATAAGCAATCATTTTTAATGTTTAAAAGTGATATTTGAGATATAATTGAGGAATAAAACTCAACAACTTGAAGTTTTGTATATAATTTATTTGAACCAGAAGTTCAATATGGTTCCAACCCAGATGTTTTGAACATTATCATGCAGTCTTGAAGGATTCCCATTGACATAAATCTATAAGCAGAAATTAATAGTTCTCCTAGTTTGTTCTAAAAATCACTAACTCAAATGAGAAAGAATATGCAAATTTATAATATATATATGTAATACGTGGACGCACGTATATATCTATATTTGTAGATATTCAAATAACAACTTGAAGTTTGTTATGAGCTGATCTTATAGATTATGCATAGATATAATTCAGTGATTTAAAATTCAATCAACATAAACGTTGAATGATCTGAAGTCATGTATGTATTCAAATGATCTACACGATAAGTACATTCCTCAAATTGGCTAGATCAATGAATAAGAACAAACTCTAATAAGCAATATCAATTGAATGCATCTTATCAGCTGATAAAAGAATTATCCTCCTATAATTAATATGTATGATGTATTTGCTAGTAGCAATATCATAATGGATCAAAATGAGAATCCAAAGAAGATTATTATTAAATGTGACAATGTTCGTCAACATTAAAGGGGGGATAAAAGAGATACAAGTTCATTTTGATTATCAAGATTAAATATTGGTTGCAAAATATTAAGTAACTTGAATAAATTATCGATAATATCCCTAGTATACTTGCTCCAATATAAGTTAAAATCCGAGAAGGACCAAAAGGGTATAAATCGCATCTGAAATGTGGTAGAGAAGTCAGTTTGAAATATTTTTAGGGAAAGTAACAAAAATGCCAAATAAAGGAGGTGAGTGTTTTTTAAGAAACACTTAAGGGTGCTCTGGAAGAGACCCATGACATGATTTTCAAATAAAACTAGAAGTGATTTAGGTACCTAAAATAGAATAAATATTGAGATATCAATAAATCATATCTAGAACTGACAAGAAATATTCATCGATGATAATTTTGTAAATAATAAAAAGCGCTTATGTTTACAAATAGATTAAAGATCTTGAATTAGAGGAAACACGATTGACCATCATGAATCCTTTACTAATATAGAAATGTGGACTTGTAATCCGCAAAGTAGCGAAAGTGTTTGAAACACTTAATATACCCCGAAGGTATAAATATTGCTTAAATCATATTAAACGATGAAAGTATACAAATTCTTGAAGAATATAAATAACTTTGGTGGTTATAAAGAATGCAAAGAATAAAGAGCATAGACAACCATCTTTTAAGTATTCTTGTAATGAAATATAATGACCCGCCTTTTTGGACGGTTTAAATCGACGATAAACCACACACGTCAGACTCAAACCATTCAAAACGGCAGATTGTTATGGGGTAAATAAGAAAAAAACAGAGAAAGAAAGAAAACAAACACAAAATCTCACAGCGAAATGACAAAATATAATAATCAAATAAACAGTTCATGAAGCTGTTTTACAAATAACATTTGATTATACTTTTAAAATACAGAATCGGAGTACATACAGTAGTAATAATTAAATAATGTAGTGGGACAACATGATGCAATGGTATGAATATAATAAATAGTAATAGTACTAAATCTTCGTCTTCGTCCTCTAGAAAGCAGTCTTCAATACACTGAAAAGATCAGACTGACCCGAGCGAATTGAAAAGACAAAACACTCAAGTCAGAACCAAAAGATCTTATGTAAGTTAAATCAACAGTAAATAAAAATGAGTGTGACGGCGTTGGAGATGTTTAAGGGGTTTGACATCTCCTATCCAGTGTCTAACGTTAGTGCAATAACTTAAGAGATGTTCGGGATTACCATCTCCTAATGATCCGTTAAATTACCTACTATGTAGTACAATACGCTATTATAATATGTATGCAGTAAAGTAAAGTATTAAAATAGCGTTAAGGCGTTACCCATATCCCCCTTAACACATTTTATATATTCTCATAGTCTATACAGTACCGTAATTCCTCCATAAACTGGAGGGCTATCAGAGGGCACTCAATAGGTATGGTACAAACCAAACTTGTAGAAGGCGTGATAAGGCATGTGAACACGGCACCCGAGGCAATGCCAGGGTAGGATTCTACCATTTGCGGATCCTGACTGGTGGTAACGCATAGCAGCTACTACCACCCACCTCGAAACACACTCCCATAATCAAAATCGAGGAGTGGCCACCAAATCATCACAAAGTCATAATATGGCATCGAAGAAATGTGTACAAATTTACTATTCATTAAAGATGTAGTTGCAATAGGCAAAACTGATTTGAAGCACAAAAATGAAAGCATATGAAGTGCTTTTCATAAAGGTAGCATACAAAATGCATAAAACGCAAATCATATTTGGAAGAAACAATCTTGGAAAATTCGATTGTATCGAAGGAAATTATTTGTAAATGATGAAGATCTAAAGAAAGGAAAGTAGAATTATTGTCTTTGGAATTTTAACGCTCGTCTAAGCTTGTTACAAAAGTATTTATAACTAATTTGAATTATAATGGCATATATTCAAACTTAAAGGGAAAACTATAAAATCAGGTGGAGCATACATAAGTATACCATAATGTACTCTTTTCCTATCACTAAGATTTTTCCCATTGGGTTTTTCTTAGTAAGGTTTCAGTGAGGCATTACATTGATCCAGAAGTATCAAACTACGTTTGATGTAAATTATTGAAATATGCCATTGTACTCTTTTTCTTTCACTAAGACTTTTCCCATCAGGTTTTTCTTAGTAAGGTTTTAATGAGGCATTACATTGATCCAGAAGTATCAAATTCCATTTGATGTAAATTATTGAAATACGCCATTGTACTCTTTTTCTTTCACTAAGATTTTTCCCATTTGGTTTTTCTTAGTAAGGTATTAATGAGACATTATTTTGATCCTGAAGTATCAAACTCTTTAGAAGGAATATCATTATATATCTACGATTTCACAAGTTGCACTCTTTTCCTTGTTCAAGATTTTTCCCATTGGGTTTTCCTAACAGAGGTTTTTAATGAGGCAATAGGAAATATTTATAGCAACTGAATGGATGTATGAAAGCAGGATAATAATGAGGGGGAGAAGTCATCATACATGTTTCAAAATGGACAATTTCAAGTTATCATATGAGCATCCAAGATTTTGAAGACGCATATTCAAGGGGTAGTGTTATAATATATATAAATTATAAAGAGTGAATATGATATACAATGTTTATTATATTTTGTTTAGTCCCACATCAGAGGATAAGTTCAATCCCAAGCTCCAAAACCTTTATATAAAGGAGCCTATGTAATGAAAATAGATTACTAATTTTAGGAATGAATAAAATGTCAACTTCCTCTTTTTCTAATGGCTTCTTATTTTTATATTGTTTACAACACTATGATTATAAGTACGGGCGACCGTTTGGTTTATCCGATGATGAAAATTGTTAAACCAAACCAAAAAAAATCAAACCAAACAAATCAAATTAAGTTTGGTTGGTTCGATTGGTTATCCGATTTAACCGAACTAAAATATTTTACACTTTATGTTTGGAATATCCATTGTAATTTGAAATAAAACGTAAACATATTATTAAAGTATTCATATTTATAATTCTTATGCTTTCTAAAAGTAATTTTGACATATAAATGATAAACAAAATTTACTTGGGTCACTAAACTGATCTAAACAATTTATTATAATATCGATAATTTTGAAAATATAATAAAAGTTCGGTTAATTTGGTTAAACCGATAACTAAACTAATTTTTTACGGGTCGA
Organism: Allium fistulosum; assembly: GCA_030737815.1. Lineage (NCBI taxonomy): Eukaryota > Viridiplantae > Streptophyta > Magnoliopsida > Asparagales > Amaryllidaceae > Allium > Allium fistulosum. Next base: position 1,289,761,713 of record CM060904.1, read on the forward strand.
CTATAAACTAATCTAATTTAACCAAATCAAACCGACCAAATGAATTGGTTTTATTGGTTTATTTGGTTTAACCAAATAATGCTCATCCTTAATTATAAAAGTATGCGAGTGCGAACTCGTGCTATGCATACGGATTGCAACTTTATTTTTTGCAAATCTAGTTGAGTATATTTTTATGATTAACTCAAGTAACACTATTATTTCCAAGATATATTTTACATTTAAATGTTCTTTATATTTTAAATATTCAAAATTAATTATTCAAAAAACAAATTTTTATGTCATTGTGTACATCTGTACAACTACATTTATGCACCATAAAAATGAAGACTAAAATAATTACGTAATACACCTATAAATAATTATGCAAATGCACACATCAAATTTTAAGCTATAAGGTTAAAACATTGATTAAAGAGATCATTATTAATAAAATAAAATAACTCATACCGGCTCAATTCAAGTAATTATGTGCACATATAAAAAACATAAAAAAGAATTGCATCACGCATGTGCTACCACTGTACAATAGTGGGAAAAAAAATATAAATTAGTCTACATGTGATTAGCAGACGTAAAAGGAATAATGTCAAACGCTCAAAAAATTGAGCTATAAAACATATTACAACAAAATTAAAAAACTTAGGAATGTCCAATGATAATACATAATTATCTGGTTCACTCTTCCAAGCATTGTTTCATATCCCACAATTTCAGTTACTAAGCAAACTAATATTTCTAGGCACTAAGATGAAATTATAGTATAAAGATTGATATTACAATATAAAGAGTTGTAAACATTAAAATATGAAGAAAAAATTAAATGGGAAATAACGACATTGGAACTTACCAAATCCTTAAATTGGATCCTTCTCCCATTTCTCCTTGATTACTTCCTTGTTTTTATTTGTATCAAGTAAACAACAAAAGAATTAGAAAAAACAATTACTAGATCAAGTGAAACTGGTACAAAGTTATTCGATATTCAAAATTTATAAAATTCACCACAATCTTATAGGAAGTCTACAGCAAAAAGTATGTAAGTAATTGACAATGTATATTGGAGGTTCAATTTCTGTTAAGATTGTATACATGAAATAAATTCAATTAGATAAGGTACTATTTGACTTTGTTATTATGTTTATAAAGCTTTTATTTGTTACGTGAATGTTATCATGTTATTGTTCGGTTTGAATCTAAAAATTATTAATTTTTGCTGAAGTAAATAAATATTTTGATAAATTTGAGGTTTCTTAGTTATGCATACCAAATTTGTTTACACAAATGAATGACGTATTAGCAGTTTAAATATAAGCATTATTCAAATTCCTGAAGTTCTAATGTTGGAAATGCTTCAATGAAAATATCTATAATGATTTTGAAGTGATTGGATGAGAATTTAAAATATGAAGAATTTGTTTAAAAAGATTAATGAGTGGACCAATAAAACATGCAATATTTTTAGAAATATGGATAATGTAAATGAAAATATTATGAGAGAATTAGAAGGAGAAGAGTAAGTAATTTTATTTTGAAATTATATAATAGATTTTTGTTTAAGTCATTATGAACACGTGTACATGTCCCAAAGCATAAAATCAAAATCAAGTATTTTAAGTTACATATATTACATATAATCATTATGAGGGAATTAGGCACGAGGACAAACTTTGAAAAAAATTCAGGCTGAAGGACACCAAGTTTCATTTTTGGGCTGAAGGACAAACTTTGGAAGAAAATTAGACTGAATGACAATGCTAGTTATGATTAGAATTATTTCATTTTTTACATTATACAAAATTATACTCAGTTTTACATTGTACAAAATACTAGCTAATTCGACGCCCCATCTTTTTACTGTTGTCAACTAATCTTTTCATAATAGATTAGTGACTCAACGTTTGTAGAAATGGAGAGGAGGGATTCTCAATTATGGAAAAATCGATAGAGAAAAAAGCCGGACATCTCCTTGTTCGGGTCATGCACATCACAAGTAGACACAACAGAATCTCTTATTCGCACTTCCGACGGGGACTCTTCAGGTCCTAGTTTTCTGGGAATCTCTTTTGATCAGATACTGCTATACAATTACAGCCTATCTTTGCTCATAATTTGATAATACAAGAAATACCTATTGTTTCTGGTTCAAGTAGAAATTGAAGTCAATGGAAGAATTACAAGGATATTTAGAAAAAGGTAGATCTTGGCAACAATATTTCCTATATTTAGCATTGTCCTTCAGCCTAATTTTTTTCAAAATTTGTTCTTCAGGCTAAAATGAAACTTGTTTTCCTTCAGCCTAAATTTTTTTCAAAGTTAGTTAGTTTTTTATAGCATTATGGAAATCAGGGTCATTGAACCAACTTAAATATATATTTCTCAAGCATTATTCATTTTTTTTCCATATACAAAGTTTATGTCTTTTACTCATTTTATTTTATTTATTCAAAATACTTTGTAAAAGATAAGTTAAATCAAAATAAATGGAGAAGTAACTCATTTTGGCATTAATTACATCATTAGTTACCATATTAATTGCATTTATTAATGAATTTATCAATTGCATTTATGCCTTAAATTTAGTTTGATTGAATTTAAAGTAGTGACAACTCGCACTAAATCAAATGTTAAAGATTATGCCTAATTTTATCAAAATATAATACTATTTTCCTTATATATTTCTTATATGATCATCTGCTAAAAGAGTAATATTATAAAAAAAATACAAGAATAAAATACAGATACTTTCCTTTTTAAAGAAAAAAATAGATACCTATTATTTGATTCATCTACTGAATTTAACTACTTTACCAAGTCAATTTCTTTTAATGTATTATCCTGTGTGTGTGTGCGCGCGTATAAAGAATTTTCAAATAGAGAATCTCCAAACCTATAATCATTTTTGGTATAATATTATAATCTTTGTATCAATAATACCCCTCAACCATTTCAAAATCTCATACCTTAATTTAATATAAAATTTCACACCTTAATTTGATAATCAATAAAAGTGAAAGATACTAAAATTCTTTTAAAGATGATTAGAATCTAATAGACGAAAAGAAATTAATACCCATGTTATTTTGTCTATTTTAGATTTTGATGAAGATTGAGAGAAACAAGATTAAGATTGAGATAAAGTTTCCTCCATAGTCAAAAAAAATAAATATTCAGGGTTTAAGGTTTGAAGATGAAAATACAAATTTTATGGCCCAATAATATACATGAAATGGAAACTAAGAAAAAAGAAAGATAAATTATACAAATAACAATTTAGTGGTTTCAATAAGATTTCTTTATAAGAGAAGAATGTGTTGTTTGATTCTTCCCTCAAAAAACATTTTTAATTTACAAATTGACTCTTTCCATTTCAATTAGTCAAAATGATTCACTATCTAACAATTCACTATAAATAATTATTGCTCCTTCTACCAAGGAACTATTACTTTTATTAATCTTATTTAGTCAAATTACAATTCACTCAACCCATAGATAAAAAGTGGGGATATGAATCCATATCTACTACTAACAATGTATGCAACTTTTAATCTTTAGCGCAACATTCAACCACCTAGGATAATTTTGAAATCCAATACCCTAAAAGATAGAGATAGAAAAAAAAGTTTTTAAACAACAATTAAAATGCTTTAGTATAACTAGAATAAGTTATATCAACCACTAAACCATAATCATAAGCTTTGTACCTTTTGTACAACATTGAACCACCATGGATAATCTTGAAATTAAATACTCTGAAAGAAAGAGAAAAAATATCGAACCTCCATGGGCAACTAATATATAGTTATGATAAAAAAAATTAGAAGCCAGTGATATAAGATTCAAATTATGAAACATAAAAGTAAAATTTTATCATAATATAGAAATATACTCATAAGTAACAATTTTGCAATATTAATCAGATCAATAAAGAAATCATTAGGGTGTCTAAACAGATGTTAAACAATCAACAACAAAAGTAGAATAAATCCTTTCATCCTGACTATATATTGGATAAATAAATTAAAAGATAATAAAGTTAGTTAAATAAGATATAAATTAAAGCTCGGATTAACGTAAAGAAGAATATTACAATAATGGAGAATGAAGATAAACAGGGAAGATATGAAATTAAATACCTTTTGTGCAACATTGAACCACCATATATAATCTTGAAATTAAATACCCTGAAAGAAAGAGAAAAAACATCGAACCACAACGGACAACTAATATATAGTTATGATAAAAAAATTAGAAAAAAATAATATAAGATTCAAATTATAAAACATTAAAGTATAATTTTATCATAATGTAGAAATATAATCATAAGTAATAATTTTGCAATATTACTTCGATCAATAAATAAAGAAATTATTACGGTGTCTAAATAGATGTTAAGCAATCAACAACATAAGTAGAATAAATCCTTTCATCCTGATTATATATATTGGATAAATAAATTAGAAGATAATAAAATTAGTTAAATAAGGTATAAATTAAAGTTTGGATTAACATAAAGAACGATATTAGAATAACGTAGAATGAAGATAAACGAGGAAGTTATGAAATTATAACAATGGAGAAATGATTAGAAAGGGTGTAAAAGGAATACTTAAGAGTAATAAAATATGCATTAATTCAAAAAGTTTAGGAAAATAAAATGAAGAAAGAATATGAAAAGGTTAAACGTACTTTTGATAATATGTAATAAAAACATATTAGGAAAGAGATTGGAAGGTAAAACGAAGTGAGTAGGTTACAAAGTAATTATAAATGTGGTAATTAATGTAAGGATGGGAAATATATAAAACAAAGAGTTTAACTGCCCAAAGAATATTATTTAACTCTCAAAATTATGAGAAAAAAGAAGGAGAAGAATGGTTATAGTACTTATATTATAGAGTGGATGGTTAGTATTGCAACAAAAAAAACATATATTTGATGGGAACATATATAATATATCGCACATTATATTTGATTGACACAAACAATTATAATAACAAAAACTTTCGTATTTACTTTCAAAAGCTAATGTACTATTCCATTAAACATAGATATTCTTATTACCAATTGCAATGACTTTTCCGAGAAAATGAGAAATAATGGTTATAGATGAAAGAATAATATCATCAAACTACAAACCAATAAAACATTTTTGTTTAGAAATTGAACTTTGTGCACAACTTCAAAAACACATACTATCAATTGACTTCCTCTCTATTCTCATATCCTTTGTTACATATCAAATGTCCTATAAACAAAATCTCCTATAGTTATGGAATCTAAGACAACAACTACGCATTGTACAATTTTAGTGATTCCAACTGCTTATTAGAAACTGTGCAAATAATATGAGTATGGATTACACAACATGACATATAAAAGGTCCATAAAATATGTAATTAAGTAAAATTAAAAAGCAATGTTAACAGTATCACAAAATCAAAAGTTATTTGAATGTATGTAGTTGATTTTCCCAATAAATTGAATTTCAATGAAATTAAATTGTAATTAGTACTCTAATTGGTTTACATTAAAATTAAATGAAATCGATAACTATTTATTTTTTTCGGTTGCATGGTAATATCACTTGATACGAACCTTTATATTTGAAGTTAGTTTACTTATAAACATTGTTCTTGTTTACATCTTTAATCGAATATTATCTATAATTAACCAGAGTAAAATTTAAAATAGCATAACTTCTAGCTAACTTTGTAGAAAATAACAGATAATTACCTCATATGTGAGATCATTAAGAATTGAATAAAGTTTAACCTTACATCCAATAGATTATACAGAACTGAAGAGTATTTAATGTCTATGTAGTAACAAACCAGTTATAAAAATACGAAACAAACGAAAAACAGTTCATATTCTACTCAACGAACAAAAATAAAATGAAATTCGATTTATTTATAAATTTTGAGAGTACAAATAGTTCAACTTTACATATAAAGATTATGGAAACAACAAATTTTTTTATGGTGTCCACTTATTTATAAATTAAGTAACCTCTTACAAAATAAATGAAGGAAACAAACTCATAATCCACGAACTAAAACAAAAACCAGAAGAAAACACTATTTGATGCAAAAAAAACCATGAGCAAAGATATGAAATCAGCAATTTGGAACAAAAGCAACAAATTCAACATTGAATAAAACGAAAAGAAATATAACAAAATAGAAGTCAAAAATTTTAATCGATCTCAAAGGAATCAAACAAAACAACAAATTGAACACTGAAATAAATGAAAAGACAAATTAAAAAAATTAAACTTATTAATCGATAATCGAATTAGAAGTTTTGTTGAAGGTCTTTAAATAATGTTTCCATAAAAGCAGTAACATTGAAAGTATGGTAGAAAACACAATCACTATAAAATATGTACATATCTATTCACAAATAATTTAAGATAAAGGCAAAGTGAAGAACTATTAGTGAATTAAATTGAATTCTAATCAAAATTAAAGAGATAAAAATCGATCAAATTTTTTCGCAAAGAATCCTTAATTTTGTTTAGATAGAAAATATTGAACATGGAAGTGAAACCATCGAACGTTGGAAATAACTACAGAAGGACAAAAATTCTTGTATTGAAAATGAAGAGAAGAGGAAAAGAACTATTGTTAGAATATAAAGGAAAATAAATGCATAATTATTGTACGTGGAATAGGAATATTACAAAGAGAAACATATAAAATAAAGAATATAAAAATGATTTATTATCGAAATAACATTCATAAATATAGTACCCTACTACAAATAAATAACCAAACTCATAATATCGAAAGCAAAATCATAAGAAGATATAACTTTTGGCATAAAACTCAAAGAAAAGATCGGTGCTTTTGAATAAAAATAATAAATTCAACGTCGAATTAAATGAAAAATAACATAATACAATTCAAACCTTTAAATCGAGCTTGATTAATCTAGTCAGCCAAGATTTTTTAGGGGCTCTTTAGATTGGAGACATTGAAAGCAAGGTAGAAATATAATGCAATACATCAATAAAATCATAAATAATTTAAGATGCTTGCAAAGTTAAGAATAACCATGGAAATAAAAAAGTTAGAATAAAAAAAGTTCAAAAGATTGATCAAAACTTATGTACTGGAGTTACCATGGAAATAAAATTAAAATCTCTTACTTACAACCAATGAAAGACGGTTGGAGTAACTTTTTGGAAGAATGATATCTCCTAACCTGATTTTTCCAACCAAGATCTATAAAATAGACCATTTCTAGGAGATTAAGCAATATTTTATTTTACATATTAATTTCTTTTAGTGCCAACACCAACTCAACTCTAATTGATATTAACCAACATAAAATAAAATAAAAATTACATACTCAAAAGCATGAAGCATGTCATAAAACATGGAAGAGGAATTTCTATGAATGCAGCCAAATGAGCAAAATTTCCACTTGGGTTCATATTGAAAAAACATAGGATATGATAATATTTATGGATTTAGAAATTTATTTTACGTAAGAAATTGAGAAAATGAAAGCAGAGAAAATGAGTGGAATATTTCTGAAAAGCTGAAATAGAAAATGAAAGGGTGTATTGTTATTAATATATAATGGACATTCAATTTGGAGCTTGGAATGGTAAGTAATTATTAGAGGAGTAAGTGAAACTTTTTCTCTCAAATCAATGAGAAAAGATGATTGGGAGTAAAAATAAATGAGAAGCAAGAATATATATGGTCTCATATTCCCTTTTATATATAATAGAATAGATTTTTTTAGTGAATACTTTCGGATGCCGAAGCTAACATATCATCTCCGCATTTGAAATTATTTTCGAATATCAAATATTTACATCTGCGAATACTGATGAATATTGATTGTATCTGTCAACGACAATTAATTAGTCTATATAAATAGAAACTTTTGGTTTAATATAAAATCATGGCATTCCCACTGATTATAATATACTAAAAAAGTTATTGATGGAAAATATTTTTAATTAGTAAATATGCATTTAATGCATACGATTTAAACTATTATCTAATTAAAAAATACACATAATTCATTATACTAAAATACTTTAATATAGCAGGTTCGAATCCCAGCGCTAAACCATCAGTGGGAGTTTCAACGTTAAGCTTCCATGTGCGACGACTAAATAAAAGCGGGGTAGACACACGGCGTGGTTTACTTAAGTGAGTATCAATGAATACCATGATCTTAAGGTTTCCCATGAACTCAAAAAAAAAATCTTTAATATAAACTATAGTCTTGACAAAAGCCTAATATATAATTTTAGGATGCAGATATCTTCTACATTCGCATCCGCTTTTCCAAATATCATATGTTTATCCGTTTTCGTAATACGGACGCGAACAGATTTCAGATTTTCGAGTACTTGTTAACATTAATAAGTATATATAATATTACATAGGAAATCGAACCTACGCTCTTAGTTTTAAACCAAAACAAGGATACACTAGGAGAGGAGCAAATACTGATTGCTATTACAGGAAATCAACTTTCTAATGCCCTTTAGCGCGTCATACCGACATAGCATCGGTATGGCGTTGAAACAATTTTGATAACGCAAGGCGTAGGGATTTCCATACACCTTAGCGACGTCATTTTGTATTTACCCATTGGTTATCTCTAGAAATTAAAAACCAACGTGGTGTCTCTAAGATGTATGTAATTCCCTATGTCTTTCTGACATCCTGTGTATTCTGACACCTTAGCGACACTATATATTTTTCCGAATAAGAAATTGGTTGGAGTCGCTAAGGCGTATGGAATTACCTACGACTTAGCAATGTCTTACTGATGCTAGCCTAGCTATTTCCTTCCAACCCAAACCCGGTACAAATCATTTTCCATATCAAAATCCCTAACATAATCTGATACAAATTCCTTCTCTCCACTACGAACCTTGTGTTGACTAGTTTTTCAGTCAACCTCAGAATGATACGAGTGCGTTATGAAAATCCGAGATTACTTGCTAATCACTAAACTAAAAATTGAAAAAGAAGAGGAGTTAAATACACAGTTGAAAGGTAAATAACACAAGATGTAAAGTGGTTCAACAAAGCTGCCTACGTCCACTGTAAAGTTCTCTTACTATATATTTCTCTTACAACTATAGGGAATTGCAAGAGAACAATAAGAAAAAAAAGGAACTCAAGACTAACAAAGATATGTAATCTTAAGGACTTATGTGGTAATAAGAACGCTGGATTGTGTGTAGTATATATGATTTTTTAAATGTTTCAACCGGAGCTCAACCCCTTCGAAGTTGCAAAGAAGGGGTTATTTATAGTAATTGAAATGGATGGTGGACGGTTGAGATCATGTTGTAGAGCTAGTGGGAAAAGTGCTTGAACATTTATCTGAATGTAGAGGTGGATGCTCGACAATTGTAAAGTGTGCCAGAAGATGGGTGGTAGATGAGAAAGTAATCATTGCCTTTTTATACTATGCGTGTGCTTGCATCAAATGCATATTTAATGCTGATGGTAAGCCATATCAGTTCAACCGTCCAACTACGATGCTTAAAATGGATGGATGGACAACTTTGTCGTTCACTTGAGTACCCACATAGCTGAGCTGGCCGATCGGCCATTAGCAAAACAGAAGAGACTTGGAATTTTGTTGAGGACCATGTGGGAAAGATGGGTAAATGAACAGGGACGAGGTATCCGGGAGGGAGGCCTGGTGCCAGTTGGAGTTGGCTGTACTGAAGCCATGCTTAGAGATAGGCTATGCTTAGACCATTCTTGCCTGATGTGATGCTTGTTGGGACAAGCTTAGATAGGAGCTGACCGTCGTCTAATGTGATGTCGGGCGAATTGTGTTGGTCTTTAGCCGCTGATGGAAGTTTGATATAGAGGAGCCAGTCGCGACCGAGTCAGACCTGGTCTAAATCTTGTCTAAGTGTGAAGGTTGCTTCGAGATGTAATGACCGGGCCTCATCTTGGCAACTTACTAAGAAGAAATGTTGGTTTGACGCCATGGGCTTGGGTTAGCCTTTTCGAACCAATGGTGGATCAATTGAGTTGGCTTTAATTGGGCCAGATTGCCTTTAATTGGCTTGCTAGTTACTTGTGAAAAAATTTAAGCAGTATTTTGTCCCCCGAGTCCGTATCCGCTTGCGGGTACATGCTTGAAGAAAAGTCATACAAACCATGTCAATTGATGTCTCTACAATGCATTTAATGCGCTTTTCAAATGGCTTTATGTAATTGGCCATGACGGTTCATTTTCCAAACATGACAGAGGCATGTCACCTCTCCACACGTCCATTACTAGACTTAATACCGATCTCTCTTGAACGGTTGGGATTCTTTTCACCTTTTGAATCCCCTTCTTCTTCTTCTTCCCTAAGCCCACAAAATCGCTCTCCATGAAACATTTTTTAACCTCGTGAATCATTCATAATTCTTTACTGATAAAAAATTGATGGCTTCATCAACTATTTCCTTTCCAAATTCTTTTGCATGCATGCTTTTTTATCAAATTTAGTTAGGGGTTGAGAGAGGAGAAATCCCTTTGGTTCTTAAACTGCTGTTTGTTGATTGCAACACAAACCATTGGCTAGAAAATTCTACTTGAGTGGACTATGCCTTGTCGCTTGGCTTGGACCCCTACCTACCAGCCAAGGTCCTAGTAGTTATTGCATGTCAATCTCAAACTAATGATCCAAGAAAAGCTAGGGTGCTTCCTTGCTTTGAGGCTCTAACACTCCTGGTTCTAGGTCAGTTTTGGATGCTTCTACGCCTCTTTGGAAAGTGTGGGTGTCGTAGCCTCTGCTTCTTCTTCCATGACTGAACCATAGTCTGCTCCTTGACGAGGTTGTTCAAAAGCTTCTTACGACCCTTTGATGGAGAGGGTATTGGAGTTGGTAGTACACTCCCCCTTCTTCAATAATTTATGGATCGGTCAAAGTATCTAAAGTCCTTCGAGGATGGTAGCTTGCAAAGTTTTCTTTAGCAAGTTCTTGATTGTTTGAAGTGCTTCTTTAATGAAGCAAGGGACTATTTAGGCTGTGATAAGAGTGCGGCCTGGTCTACCTTGGAAGAGTCGTTGACATGCTTCTTCTTCTTTGCTATTTTTCTTCTTTTCAACTAATTAGTCATGAGAACATCATTGTATCTCAGTGGGGTGGGCATTGTGCCCTTTGGTCTTTTGAAATGAATGAAATAGATTATATTGCAAATTCTGAATTGAGAAATTTATTGTGTTGCTTGATCATCTGGGCAATTGGTCGAGCGGAATACCTTGAGTATCCAATAGTTCCAGTATTTATTTTGTGGAAGTTTCTTTCTTTTTTAGGATTATGCTAAGTATCAACGTGATAATATGGCAGGCTGGATACAACCATTAATGCAGCCAAGTGATGGTCGAATGTAGACTGGCGCTTTGTCCAGCATGAGTTAAAATGAAAATTTGCTAGCGGATTCTCTTGGAAGACAAGCGGTCGAGCATAGAGTGGAGGACGAGTCTAGGTCCCGAGCACATGAGGCTGTGAGGTTAAGCCAGGTGACATATCGCATGTCATGAGGTGACTGTTGATCCCGAACCGAACCAGAGCACGTTTTCTTAGCTCAAACAATCTAGTGTAAGTGAATCACATGATGGTGAGGCGGGATAGACATAGCCCACTCACAAGGACTTGATGATGAGATGAGCTATATACATCTCATTTATAAGGAAGTTATGATAAAATGTTCATGTTATTTTCTTTTCTTCTTTTTTTGGTTGAAGGAGAACTTATCTATATTGTGTAATTATAGGTCCAGAGGCTGTGATGCCCCTAGCTTTCAAATGAGGTGGTTGAATATGTGAGAGTATGGGTTGTAGCCAATGCCTCGTGGTTGGGGTGGTCTTGGAAAGAACTAGGGTGTTGATTAGCCCGTTGGATCTATTGAGAAACCCACCATTGATGGTGGAATGTTCTTATTGTAGCATGAGAACACCCTTCTTTGCTTGCCTGAGGGAAGTTCCCTAACATTCCCTTTTTTTTGCTAGTTTCCCCTGATTTCACCAACCCTGTCTTGGACATGGAACTTCATGATGGGGCGGTCGTAGGAGACGATGGCATCCAGCTTGGCAAGCGTCGGTCGTCCTATTACAGGTTATAAGCAGATTGGCAATCAACAACTACAAATTTTACCTAGATCTTTGCAGTGAGGGGATCTTGGTCAAATTTTATTACAAGTGAAGTTATGCCCAATGGTACAATGCCCACACCCCCAAAGCCATATATGTGCAAGGCGCATAGGGTAAGGCTGTAGGCAGGAAGCCCAAGAGCTTCAAAGACGTTCTTGAACATGACGTTGACCGTGCTACCCCCATCCACAAAGGGCCGATGCACATTGGAATTAGCCAAGGCAAGAGCGACCATGGGATTATGATGAGGGTAGGATACCGCTTCCCTATCCTAGGTCATAAAGCTGACCGGCTGCTCTGATTTCAATCAAGGCGCGTTGGATGTCCAAGACTCCAGTGATTAAAACTATCTGGCAGTGCACACTTCTCTTTGATATCAGGACTAGAGCCCCCCAGTTGCTACTGGCCACATGCGGCCCCTCGCATTTGGTCAAGACCTTGATGATGGCTTGAACTCTAGCATTGTTGGGATGAGGTAACCGATTCTTCCATTCTTCATGGTTTGTCCTCTGCTCAACCTGATTTCAGACAAATTCCATGAGTAATCCTTCCTGGATGAGCCTTTCGATCTCATCCTTGAGAATGCAATAGTCTATCGTGGAATGGTCATTGATTCGAGGAAACTAAAAGTACTTAGAATTGCTTCAAGGTTCCTCCAGTTTTCCGTCTCTGATGGTGGCGGGCCTTTGATACCGCGCTTGGTTCCGGGTGGCATGGTAGATTGCGGCGATGTCCTTGTTCAAGTTTGCGTAATTATGATACCTACTTTTGTAACGAAGGCTGGCCTTTAAATGCCTTCTGATGTCGGCTTGATGACCGTTATTGTGACGATCGTTGGTGGTGTGAGGGCCGGTTTGGGTCGAGCGCTTTGCCTCGCTGTCGCTGTCTGAATGATCTACATCTTCCATTATCATCATGTCGTTCGCCCATTGATAGAAGTTATTTAGAGACGAGGCATGCTGCTTTTAGAGCTCCCTCGACATCCTGGATTTATAACTGACCCCTAGGTATAGGACCACAACCAGGTTGTTCATGTCTGCGCCCCTAGCTCGGGTGGACTCTCTATTAAAGCGGCTAACATACAACGGCAAGCTTTCTGAAGGACCCCGCCTTATATTTCTTAGCTCATTAGCCAACATGAAATGGGTACGAGACCTGAAGAAACGAGTCTTGAAGTCCATGCATGGTTGGGCCCAAGAGTGGATACTGCCCTATCATAGGTGAAAGAATCAGCAAAAGGTCGATCCCGTGGGGATGGAGCGGAAAAGCAAGCACTTTACTGAGCCAGAGAGCTGTCTGGCAAGGGTGATAGAGTTGAATGCCATAATATGGTCGAATGGGTCTGCACTCCCATGATACTTGTTAATTGGTGGTAAGACATACTATCGATGGATGTAAGTGTCCAAAATTTCATTGGAGAACAATTCCCCATTCTCATCATCTGAGAATGCCTCGGCCTCAACATTACGGGCTTGCATTCTATTGAGCTGTTGGTGGAGGATGCAAATCTCTTCCTTGAGGCTGACATCATCCTGTTGCGGGATGGTCTGACCAACCACAGGCTGAGGACTCAACCTGTGTCGGGGTAGAGTAGGAGATAAGTGATGAGACGTAGGACAATGAGGATGAGCTGGAGATCTCTACCAATGCACTAAGGGGATTTGGAATGCATGACCCGTTCTTCTCTTCTCCTATTTTCGGCCACATCTCTATGGGGTCAGGAGTGCATCGAAGGAGCCATGTGAGCCCTGCTGACAGTGGGGGACCGCCGTCGAAACGGTCAAAAGAAGAAGTTCACAGATGATTAGGAGCTGGTGGCTTTTCAACTAAAGGGAAATGATGATGGGTTGGCCTCATAGGCGAAACCATGTTCAAGGCGAGATCAATTTGGCAAGGTACACGTGCGACGTACCTTCCAAGATTGATCGGATTGCCTATTAGTAGGGTTTCTAGTACCACCCTCTCCTAGGCCAGGAGATCGTAACCACTGGGAGGCATTGGCCTATGAGAAGGTAGGTCAACCTTGTCGGTTGTTGAACGAGCTGGTGGGACAAAGTTCAGGTGGCTTGAGCATCCATTTGCGTCCTTAAGCCATTTACTTTGCATGCTAGTTGACCCATGTTTGACGGTTATAGCAGTACGGCGTGCTAGATTTATTTGTTGGAGCCAAGATTGGGCTGGGTAGCACTGGCGAGAGTATTTTCGTTGGTTTGGTGCTCATTAGAGTTGTTACCTTTGAAAGTCAGAGTTTTTTCCATGGTAACAAGTCAGATCAGGTCTTGCAGAATTGAAAGGTGTGGAAAAGGGAGATCTTTTATGGGGACGCCACCTTCTAGTACCAAAATGTTGACTTGTTTTTTACAGCCAACCTCTAATTGATACAAGTGCACTCTGAAAAGCAGAGATTACTTGCTAATCACTAAGCTTAAAAATGAAAAAGAAGAGGAGTTAAATGCATAGCTGAAAGGAAAATACACAAGATGTAATGTGGTTCAGCAAAGCTTTCTAAGTCCACTGTGAAATTTTCTTACTATATATTTCTCTTACAACTACAGGTAATTACAAGAGAAAAAGAGACTCAAGACTGACAAAGTTATGTAATCTTAATGACTTATATGGTAATAAGAGCGTTGGATTGTGCCTAGTATATTAGGATTCTTGAATGTTTCAACCAAAGCTCATGCCCTCTAAAGTTGCAAAGCAAGGGTTATTTATAGTAGTTGAAGTGGATGGTGGACGATTGAGATCTTGTTGTTGTGCTAGCAGGAAAAGTGCTTGACCATTGATCTAACTACAAAGGTGGACAGTTGACAGTTGTAAAGTGTGCTAGAAGATGGGCGGTGGGTGAGAAAGTACTCATTGCCTCTCTGTACCAAGCGCGGGCTTGGATTAAATGCGCATTTAATGTTGATGGTAAGTCACATCAGTTCAGCTGCCCAACTATGGTGCTTCGAATGGATGGATGGACAACTTTCACATTCACTTGAGTACCCACATGGATGAGCTAGCCGACCGGCTACCGGCAACACGGATGAGACTTGGAATTTTGTTAAGGATCATGTGGGGAAGACGGGTAAATGATTGTCATGAGGCATTCGGGAGGGAGGCCTGGTGCCAGTTGGAGTTGGCTGTATGGAAGCCATGCTTAAAGATGGGCTATGCTTGGGCCATTCTTGCTTGATGTGCTACTTGATAAGGTGGGCTTGGATAGGAGACGAGCGTCAACTAATGTGATGTCAGGCGAATTGTGTTAGTCTTTAGCTGTTGTTGGAAGTTTGATATAGAGGAGCCGGTTGGGGCCGAGTCAAGACCGAGTCGGACCTGGTCCAGATCTTGTCTAAGTGTGAAGGTTGCTTCAAGATGTAACGACTGAGCCTCACTTTGGCGCCTTGCTGAGTAGAAAGCTTGGTTTGGGACCATGGGGTTGGGCCAACCTTTTCGGAGCTGTGGTGGATGCATTGGGCTGGCTTTGATTGGCCTTGATTTTCTTTAATTGGCTTACTAGTTACTTGCAAAAAATTTAAGCAACACCTTGCATCGCCACTCCTCCATAAACACTACCCCCAAATCACCGTATCATCAACATGTGAACCCTAATCATCGCAACATGCTCCACCGCCGCTTCATCAACTATGACCTCCTACCACCTTTGTTATATAGTACTCCACCGTGCTCCATCATGCTTCATTGATTTGCTACAAATTTATCCTCTTCAAAAGTTGTATTTTTTCTACTAAACAAAAGTAATATTGTTTTAGCATGGTTGATAACTTCTTTTTTTTGATTTCAAAACTACATGTTTAAAGCTGTGACTGATCAAATATATGTTGTGCAAAAACCATACTTTCTTAGGAACGTGAAGTAATCTTGTGCTTTAACAAGTTGATATAATCAATTTTCATACTTTATAAGTTAGCTGTATATCATGCTTTGTTTGTTTCATTTGATACAACCTGACTTGCTAAAATTGATTTTGCACTTTGTACATGGTGTGTGATTTAACTTGAATGAAATCTAATGTGCCTTTTCTTGTATCATAGCTTAAAATCACAGCCCTAATTTGAATCAACCTTTCATGTAAATTCACGTTATAGAATCAGTCCATTTAGGCTTTATCCATTCATATATTCTTTATTATGTATGTTTACCCTTACAAATGTATAAATTATAGGGTTCTAAGTACCACAAAAGTATTATTCATGGAATCACTTAATTGGTAAACATTTAAACTAGTGGCCAACTAGATTTCTAGCCTACCTTGGAAGTATGGTTAGAAATAAGTATTAGCAAAGGTAACTCACTAATGTCGTATTTAATAAATGTAAAACGAGGGGTTGCAAGCTATAATGTAAGGAATATGAATAATGCAAGGTTTAAAGTGGTTCGATCTTGATGAAGATCTATGTCCATTATGATAACTAATTTTACTGCTTTATATCTTTAATTAAAAGAGACTTGTTATAAGAGTTTTGAGCTAATACTGCCTGCAAGAATAGGAAATTTCGATCCATGTACAAGCGCATGGAAATATGTATTTATAACTGTTAAAATTGAGCTTTATAGGGCTTAGATTGCAGTGTCGGAACTTGGGATTCCTCATAGCCCTTGATGACGATGTATGGTTCGGATGAAGTTTGGGTAGGATGTCGGGTGGATCGAACTTCTCGGATTTAATCTAACCGGTAGGTCATACCATGGCATGCTTATGTAAAAAAGGCAACATGGGGGTAAAAAGCTGTTAGTGAATAATGATGCTATTGACATGTCGATTGTGAAGTACATAAGGTCGCTGCTGCACTATGATGCATCCATCGGTTGAACATTGTCATTTTATGTGGATCTTATCAGGGGAACATTATGGGGTTGTTATTGCTTTATGCGGGGATAGCCAGGTACTTTTGTCAGATAACTACAGAGCCATGACAAAGTAAAGATGGAGTGATCTGGATGACCAAGAGAGAGACTATGAGGAGAATTGAAGGGCATAGATGGATATGTAGGAGGCAAGGCCCTCGTATTGTGGTCCGATTGCTTAATGATGGGGCGAAGTTACTCATAAGGTTCCGAGCTTCTTGTTTATAATGGTAAATAGGCGGAATGCTGCCCGGACCAAATGGCAGGACGGACTTACCATCAGTGTGGCCATATGAAGCAGGCTAGTGCTACTAGGCCTCTAACTAGCGGGCCCTATGTCTATTAGGAGAAATTCGAGCAAAATTTCTCACCTAAGTTTGATTCTACTGGTAGAGGTGGACTTATCTTCATGCAAATTTAATGTGAATGACACATGTTGCATGCTCATTGGCTATGATGTTTCATTATCCGAGACAGTTTCAAAGGTGTGACCTTTGATGTTGACCGGGTACTCAATTAAACCTCGATGGTTGAGATTGACTCTTGCCAATTTCATCCTATGGTTGAGATCATGCACCAATATATATAAAAGGAGTCATCATTCTTCTTTCTTCTCTTTGTTGAGCTTTCGAAAATCTACCATTAAATCTCTCTCGAGTTCCTAGCTCTGAAACATTCTTCAAAAACCTCGTACCACTATAGTCAACAAGCATCGTTTTACTTTTATTACCATGTTCTCACACATTCTTCTTATTTTTGAGAATTTCCATCATTTGTCACTTCTTTTCTTCTTTTTTTCTTTGGTGTTGTCATTGAAAGTCTTAGTTTTCTCTGAATGGAACATCTCGACGTTTATCAACTAACATTAAAATATTTCGACTATTTCCTGAAAGCTAACAAAACTTACAAACAATCGTTAGATTATTGATCTACCCCTTTTCATTAGGAATAAGATGCTTAGATAGTGTTTTGGGCTAAGGCCCATTAATATTAAAATAGGAAATGAACGTGTCTAAGTTAGATGGGCCGCAAGGCCCGACTAGGGAATAGGTTACCAAAATAGTGCCTTGATGTAGTGGTTGACTCTGTGCTTTGTAGGGCTCCTCTTTGGGGGCGCACTAGAGTGCCCTCATCTCTAGTTTATCCCTTGACTCATATTAGAGCAGTTTAGTAACTAGGTTGCCCATGTGTTATTGCAAATGGCCAAAGGAAAGAAAAACACTACTGAAGGTACCTTTGGGAGCGATCACCCATTCAAGGTCAGCTCGTCTAAAGTACGAGAGGACTGAGACAGGCTTATTGAGGTGCTCTCCTAGCATTGTATGCTGTGAGTGGAGCTGTTGTACCCCCTTGTGGGTGACAGGCTGAACCGTCTCAAGCTATGTACTTTGCATGGGCCATGTCGTATATGAAGTGTGGGCCTTTTCCACTACACCACTAATTCGCCTAATTTTTCAATGCGCACCAAATAGTGCCAACATAACTAGCCCTAAACGGGTACAGTCTCCTTATAGATCTTTATATTGCTTTCCACAACCTGGTCCTTTCGGAGCCTTTCTCGCTCTTTATCTAGTCCAAGTTCTAACTGTTGATGCAAGCCAATGCCCTAGAGGGCTCATATTATTATCTCCATAGTAGCAACATCCCAGCTCCTTTCTTTAGCCTCCAGGATAAGATCTTTGAGTATCCAGACTAGAACTTCTTTATGTCGATGACCGTCAAACTCTCCCTCGAAATGTGGAACTTCCGAGTGCCAAGTACCAGTATGTACTTATCTTTTTCATGTGAGTTTTATCCATAACTGTTTCTAAATACATATTATTTTCACATGGTGTATTTGGAGGAGTTTGGAGAGAGGTGGATGTCATTTATTGACTGAGCGAAATGCATCTGCAAGATTGGGGCCAACCAACTGAACCTATCACTGCTCCTCACTGGCAACGATTTACTTTGGATCAGCCTATTGGGCTTCGGCGGGTCCAAGTTGAAAGGGAGGGTGAAGGCCATCAAGCTCAGGAAAGGAAAGGGTGGAGGAGGAGGCGACAAGAGGGGTGGTAGTGAGTGAAAGCGGCCCTATTGCGAAGGAGGAGAAGGTGGAGATTGTAGAGAACGGTCGAGGACTAGAGGTCGACCAAAGCCTATATACGGGGGCCGACTAAGCTGTGTGCCAATAAACCAAAATGGGTGAGTGGAAAACTTACAACCCACACATGGTCGATTAAGCTACGAGGGAGATTGAGGGGCCGCCATTGGTCAGGAGGGACAATGTGTAACGCTCTGCCTCTATACTCATACTACCAAAGAATATTACATAGTAATATTGATTGGTAATACATATAATAAGGCTAGTTAAGAGCAACCATCCTATATATTCCTTTAGGCTAACACCGACACATTTAACTATACCTCATAAAATAATAAATGACGTGTACGGTATCGGCACAAATTAATAACACGTTGGCTAATTTAGAACACATAACAGAGAACACAGAATCATATAACACAATGGAAAAATAGAATACATGCCAACTAGAAATGTGATGCGAGTCTACAAAATGGAAACACTAGACCCACATATAATACATATACTAGATGATTGCCAAAAAGAATATACATCATGAGTCATGTTATCTTATACAAAAACCATACAAATAATAAAGTTAGGGGTATGCCTAGGGGAAACTATGCAATTTGTTACATGTATCTAACTCAATAACCAATCTTATTCAAAATAAAAGGCGTTTTCTTTCTATTATATACTTGATATAACATGTTATATTAATGAATTAATTTAATTAAAAGTATATTTAATAGAAAATCAATAAATGGTATGTTTTGTGATATGGTTACAAAGTGCTGTAACCGTGAGTAATTTAGCATAACGAAAAACAAATATACCATTTTAAATGTTCCTATTCAAGATGCATCGAGACTAGATGTCGATGTATCCATTCAGACTAGAGTATGTAATGCTCTCTAAATGTTGGACAGTGTATTACTCATGGTTGTTGGGGGGCAACAAGGGGTTATGTACTGATAGTTATTAGATAACCATGGAACGACTCACTTGATAGTTTTCTGTAGGTTAATATAACTAAGGTCAAACGGAAAATATCGACGTGACTGATTTACATAGTTCTCTCGACTTGAGAATACCGTGGATCTTCAATATGAAAGCTCTGCTTTGATTATCTTCAATATGAAGACTTAGTGTTTTGGTACATTGATATCTCTAAACAATAAGCAAATAAAACATTGCTGATTTTTAACATGTACTTGTGTTAAAATCAGTTTTAGTTGTTTTAATACTCAACGTTGGATTTGTAAATGATGTCTTTTATAGAAAGTATAAAAGATATAGGGAATTCCTAAAACGATATGCAAGGACACCATATTAAAATGTTTAATAGGGAACATGTAAGACGGATTCCTTAAGCATTGGCAGTAGGAATTATCATACATGTTATGATGTCTATGATATCATAATTTGTTGGTGTATTTGATACATGAATCAAATATCAAGTCCAAATTGATATCACTAAATGGTAGTTTGGAGTGTTATTATGTATTTATGATATACTAGAGAATTTTTTACAGAAATATTGAACTCCTTATGAAGAAGTGTTCGGACTCAAACATCATAAATGATATTGAGTATAATTTGTCGATAATAAATTCAAGTTAAGAATCTTTAAGTTGGAAATGTTCCAAATAGAAGAGATTGTGGCTGATTCATTGAATTGAATAGCGCCACAATAAAACAATGTGTGTGTGTGTATATAAATGCTCAAATTTATAACTAAGCCGAAGGTGGTTTCAAATGTTGAGAATCCCATAGTTTATAATAGAAATTAGAGCTCACTAAAATTCGAGAGACATACTCTGACTTGTTGCACATGATAAAGGTAGTTTATCAGTGTCAGAGATAGTTAACCGACAGAGAAGATGATTAAAACATAATAGCATACCCTTTTACTAAGGGACTAACCCAATTGGTTTTAAGGAAACCGATTGGAGAAGTTGGGATAAGATTCCATAATTAACACCAAGTGCAAGTGGGAGATTGATAGAGTGAGGGGTATGCCCTAGGGGAAATTATGTAATTTGTTACATATATTTAACTCGATAACCAACCTTGTTCGAAATAAAACGTGTCTTCTTTTTATTATATACTTGATATAATATGTTATATTAATTAATTTAATTAAAAGTATATTTAATAGAAAATCCATAAATGGTATCTTTTGTGATAGTAGTTATAAAGTGTTGTAACCGTGAGTACTTTATCAAAATGAAAAACAAATATACCATTTTAAATGTTCATAGTCAAGATGCATCGAGACTGGATATCGATGTATCCGTTGAGATTAGAGTACGTAATGCTCTCCAAATGTTGGACAGTTTATTACTCATAGCTGTTAGGAGCACCAAGGTGTTACGTACCGATAGTTATTGGATGACTATAGAACGACTAATTTGATAGTTTTATATTGGTTAATATAACTAAGGTCAAATAGAAAATATCGATTTGACTGATTTACACAGTTCTCTCGACTTGAGAATACTTTGGATCTTCCATATGAAAGCTCCACTTTGATTATAGTCAAATCATGACATGGCGTTCCACCGAGTGACTACAGTTGGGTCGAGCGAAAGTATTGGAAGTGAAGCACTATTCAAGAGAGGATTCGTCTCTTCGGTTATATAGGGTTGGTATCACGGTCAACTCAAAGTCAAAATCTCTGTCTAGAGCATTTTGGTTAATAATAATTGTTATTATTGAATCAAGGACTTTGTGTTTGGACTATAGAGTTGAATATGGATGATATTGGAACTTTGACCATTACCAAATTCCATAATTCCAAAGTGATATGGTTTTGACGAAGAGAATTGGTGTAAATAAATGTTACAACCGGGTAATGCTTAATGAAGTGAAATTGGATTTTAGCGAAACTAAGTAAGTGATAAATTTGGCCAAAATACCACATGGCCTACTAAGTGATGTGTGAACGTTAACATTCGAATAATTTCGATGATAATCACTGATCGAATTTACACCCGCGAGTCACAAAATTGACATGATGAATTCTCTTTAGACCAAACGATTTAGTTAGTTTATAATAGTTATAAATTAATTAATATTTATGAAATATTAATTATAAAATTTGAATATGATTTGAGGAATAAATTTTATTGTATATATTTATAATAGTTAATATATCAATCGATATGAGATATCGATAAGAAATTAAATTAGATTTAATTAAATATATATACTTGGACTTAAATGGCCCATTAGCCCATGATGTTGGAGGCGAATTTCGGTAGCAATAAAAAGGTATAGTGTGCGGCCAAAAATAAGGAAATGTGTTTGAGATAGATGGTTAAAATCTGATGAGAAAAGGTAAATGATATGATCACTTTTTCCTTTGATTCAACCACTATATAAGAGACCCTAACCCTAGCTATAGATAGATTTTTTGGCTGCCTCCTCTCTCCATCTTGCTGGCCAAATTATACCTCTTATTGTTTCAACTCAACTCAAATCAAATCAATTCAAATCAAATCAATTCAAATCAATAACTATTCGATAGCAAATGGTCAGCAATTCAAAGACTTGCAATTTGAGGAATCAGGAAGGTTTTAAGAGGAAAAGAACTCATCATTACAAGGTGTACTTAAAAGCTTTAGTTTAGCTAAGTATTTAGTTTTATATATGATGCAAAATCTCAGCATAATTCAATATTGTTCATATGTATATATACTCTTATTATTGAATTGTTTTTTAGGTGAGATTACTATAGGTATTTTTGTTGTTACATATATTGATTGGTTATGTGCATAAAAAACCATTTTTTTAATAATAGATTTGATACACACAGTCGAAATTATTTTATTTCATTTATTATTAATTAATCTACTTATATGACTAATACTAAATAATATTATACAAAAAATTCAACTAATATTTTTAAAATGCATAATTATATAAATTATAATTATTAGTAATTGTAAATAATTTTTCCAGTAATTATTCAATATTTTTAGTATTATTTAATCATTATAAAAAATAAAAATTTATATAAAATAAATTATGTTTCTAAAATTAGTAAATTTTATAAAATTAATATAGCATTATAGAAGCTTTCAGTCAAACAATTAGAATTTTCAACCGTTTTTAATATTTAAAAAAAATCATTTTGTAGTTAGACCGAAAATAATTAATTAATAAAAATAATAAGACTTAGAAAAATCTCAAATTTTTCGTAAGCTACAAAATATGATTCCAAATTTTCTGGAAATTCAAAATTCAATATATATATATATATATTATATATTTTCTATCATTTATTTGTTGTTGTTTATCTAATTAATTCATAATATTTATATATTAATATAATAAAATTATAATCAAAATTGTACCTACTGTGTATTCGATCTAGAACATTAAAACAGAGATCTTTTAATTTTTGTAATTTATTTATATATATATAAATAATTATAAATCATATTTCCATTTAAATAATATATATATATATATATTGTACATATAATTATGTTATTTTAATACATGCATACTGTTAGTCCTTGAGATGATGGTTTTGATGACAACAACCTTAGGACTTGTTATAAAATATAAATACTAACGTTATGGTTTAGATATATATATGTATATGCAGAATATAAACATGCAGGTACCAAGAATGAAGACTGTACAGTATAGAGATACAAGACTGATGAATTTAAAGATCGAAGATATCAAGATTGAAGACTCATCAGTATCAAGAAATCAAGTTATCAAGAGTTCAAGATTTCAAACAGTACAAGATAATGTAGTCAGTCTAGAATTATGTTAAAACTTCTTCAAAGCACTTACATCTTTATTCGAAATTTATTCGTGGAATGGAATCCACTTCGAGCCTGTTAAAGGGATGGAACCCTAGTGGGATGGAACCCACGACAATATCTAGTGGAACATATAGTGGCCTATTTTGATATCCACTAATTTTATAAAAATGTTTTTCAATAATATATCTCTTGTTTTTAAAAATGTTTTCAAAACTTTCTTTTCAAAAATACATCTCTCTTGATTGAAATATTTTAGCCTCAAAACTATTTTTAACATTTTGATTTCAAAATTGTCCTAGTTTTTTAACCATCTCTTGTTTTAAATATTTAGCTTTAAAATATTTTTGTACTCAGATTTTAAATCACTTTATAGATTAATATTATATATATTAAAAATTATTTTCTAAACTCTTTTATATGTTTAAACTATATTCAAATATATTTACAAAGTTTAGAAATTGTTTTGACAAATTATAGAAACCAATTTTAATAAGAAAATCAAAACATCAATTTTGCCTTGAGCATGTCGACATCCCTCAAACCCCCATGTCGACATGGTGTCCGTTATTTTCAAATTTCAATTTTCAAAAGAAGTGTCTATTCGTCGTATTTTTTCACGAATAGATATGGCTGTTGCTCTACTATAAATACCAGTAAGTTCTAAACGAATTTTTACCAGATTTTCATTTATTTTCTCTCCTCTTCATCTTCCACATTTATTCTAAAGAATCCTAAACTATACTCTGCCAACATACCAAGTGAATCAAACTTGATTATCTCTTGTTTGATTCTCTGCCACTCTCTTCATAAGATCTCAGTGTTATTCAGAGTTATAGAATCTTTTGTAAATCAAACTGTTGAGTAAAAGGTGCGGTTGAGCCTTGAAATCAATTGGGTATGATTATAGCCCCGGAAATCAATTAGGTGATCTTGTAGCCTGGTTAAATCAAGAGAGTTGCCCTGAACTCAAATACAGGAGGTTGTACCTCGTAGCCTTGAAACCGAGGGTGTAATCTGGGAGATTATTTTGAAAAGAAATCCGCAGGATCGTACGAGACTAGATGTAGGGTAACTTCGGACCAGTATAAAATCCTGGTGTGTTCTTTCCTTTACTGCTTTTATTTTGTATTTGTATCTGTGTCTGCTTCTGTGATTATATCTGTGTTTGTGAATTGCATTTATTGATATTTAATTTAAACAAAATTCAAAAAGATTTAAAAAATACATAAAACACTATTCACCCCCCTCTAGTGTTATTCCAGCCTTAAGATCCGTAATCCGCATTTCTCACATTTGGTATCAGAGCAAGGTTTTCAAAGTTTTCATAATCTGAATTTTGAAAAGTTTTAAAAATGGGTACCAACACTGGTTCTGTTAACACTATCACTAGTTCATTTGTAGAGGGTCAGTCTACTGCCAGGCCACCACTTTTAATGGTAGTAACTATGCATATTGGGTATGTAGAATGAAAATATATTTACAACAATAGGATTAGACACTTGGAATATCACACAAACTGAATATTCTGAACCCACAACTAGTTTTGCACAGTGGATTGCTGAGCAAAAGAATATTGCACAAAATAATTCAAAAGCCATGAATATTTTATTTTGTTCACTTGATAGGAATGAATTAAATAAAGTATCTGTTTTAAGTTTGCATATGATATCTGGAAAACTATGCAAGTTACTCATGAAGGAACAAGCAAAGTCAAACATACCAAAATATCCATACTCACAAATCAGTTAGAATTATTCAAAATGAATTCTAATGAGTCCATTTCAGATATGTATAGTAGATTTCAGGAGATTGTGCATTCTCTAATATCATTGGGAAAAAGTTTTTCCGAAGAAGATCAAGTTAGAAAAATTCTAAATTCTCTTACTCCAGAATGGGATCAGAAAACTCTTGCAATCGAAGAAGCAAATGATACCAGTACTTTAAAGATTGAAGAATTGATTGGAAATCTAATATCATTCGAAGTACAAATGCAAGGGAGAAGAGATAGCAAGGCATTCCAAAAGAAGTCAATTGCGTTCAATACATTAACAGATGGATCAGACTCGGGAAGTGATGATGATGAAGAAATAGCTTTCATGACAAAGAATTTTCGAAAGTTTTTGAAATACAGAAAGATGAACAACTTCAAAAAGAATGATCACAGGAATTCTGGAAATCATAATGAAGTACCAAACCACGTCAAATGTTTCAACTGTGACGAACCAGGCCATCTCAAAAGAGACTGTCCGCATCCTGTAAACAAAAGTTTCCTGCAAGCAACGATTATACAAAGAAAAGGAAAAGAGCGTATACCACTACACTAGACAATTCAGACTCAGATTCATCCTCAAGCGATGATGATCAGAAGACGGAAAATTCAAATATGTGCTTTACGGCTATTCATGATTCCAATGATCTCGGAGATACGAATCTAGAAAAAGGCACACGTTAACAATATATTGGTTGAAATTGTTTGCTTAAAATTGTTTGATTGTTTGATTGTTTTTGAAATTATGTGTTGTTTGAATTTTAAATTTTTTATTATTATGTTTATTTTTATATTTATTTTTAATATTATAATATATTTTTATTAAAAGAATATTATTATATTTTATATTACTCCAGAAAATATATAGACATTAAAAATAATATATGTAAATAGATATTAAAGTATATAGGAAAATATAAGTCACATGAATTCTCTGACCCATGTCGACATGGCCCTACCCATGATGTCGACATCCCTGTCAGAAATTTGAAATTCAAATTTGAATTAAAATCTTTGAATTTCCCTTCACCTTTTCACCAAACCCAATGTTCTGGAAAGGTACCCCTTGACCAGAGAACATGTCTATTGATCCATTATCTTATCATACCTTTTCACTTTCATTTTAAAATTCAAACTCTCTTTCACTCTTTCAAACTTTCTACTCTCTTCAAAAATGGCTTCTTCAAGCACTCCATCCACAATGAGGCTGTCTAAACCCATTAAAGAGTATCTCTATAATGATCCGGAAGCAATCAAGGCTTATATAAGCTATGCTAATTTCGGAAAAGTTCATACGGGAAAGTTTGCTATCTTTAGCGATCTCTCTACATATGAAATCAATACTCTTCTTGAAGAGAATCATATTCTTAGTCTTTTTGACAATTCTCAAAATGATTTTGTTTGTCACCTAAATCTTGTTAAAATGTTTTATGCGAATTTGAATCGCGGTTTTTATGAACGAAATGAAGATGAAATTTGGAGTAGTGTTAAAGGCACTAAAATTGTTTTAAATTGTGAAATTTTGGGCAACATTCTCAATTGCAAGAATTCGGGAATAGATCTTTCTACTTTTAATATTGATGAACATGATCGTGAGACATTCATCACATTTTCGAAGGAGATGCAACTTTGAATTTAAAAATCGTAACTTTCGTCCGAAAGCACGTATTGTCAATCTTCTTTTGCAACATACTATCACTCCTAGATCGGGAAATTTCAATAACCCGACTTTAAAAGTTTGTAAAGCTCGTTTTGCTATCTTTGGTTATTATGACATTAATTGGGTGCAAGTGATTATGGATGAACTTCGTCCTAAGAATTTGGAAATGGGTGAGAATACCTTGTATCATGGAATTTATCTCACTCGGATTTTTAAATATTTTGGCGTTGATTACAAAAGGGAAGAATTTGTTTCAAGAAAAGTGTTTAATCAAGCCAACATTTCTCTCATGAAAATTCCTTTCATATTTCAACAATATGAATTTCTTGCCGAAAAGGATGAAAGATTGGCACATGAAGATATGGAGGAAGAAGG
Organism: Allium fistulosum; assembly: GCA_030737815.1. Classification (NCBI taxonomy): domain Eukaryota; kingdom Viridiplantae; phylum Streptophyta; class Magnoliopsida; order Asparagales; family Amaryllidaceae; genus Allium; species Allium fistulosum. The sequence goes on from CM060904.1 coordinate 1,289,789,363, forward strand.
TGAAGAAGAAGAAGAAGGGGAGGAAATGGAAATTGAAGAAGATAATGAAGAAACCTCCTTGGAAAGTATTGAATATCCTACCAATACTAACAATCCTTCCAACAAAACTCTCCTCAAAAATCAAAAGATTATAGTGGAAAATCAACGGATTCTCAAAAGATCCGTTAGTAAGAAATTGGATAAAATATCCACTAATATGAACAAATTCTTTGCTAATGTTGGTCGGAAACTTGGCATATCATCATCCTCCTCATCCTCTAGCACATTCTAAGAACTAGGTTGTGATGTATTAGTTTGTTTTGTGTAAGCTTATATTGTTTTATTATGTAGTATCTTATGTAACATCTAGTCTATTTATAAAAATCATCTATCTTATGTTTTCCTACCTTATCGTGTCTCTGCAATAAATGTTAGTATAGTATATAAGTTTATATATACACATACTTATTCACAAAATAAATAAGACACATAAACAACCCCCTTATGTCGACATATAACTGTCAGATTTTGTTATTTTTTAAAATTTTGAAATTAAAATAACTAACTCGTGTCTATTCATTTTAAACAAATTTCTACCTATTTAAACACCTGTCTCTTCCAGAAATTTGTAATCTTTTAATTTCTACTTATCTCTATTTGCATCTCTTCACTACTTATCAAAAATAGCTTCCTCTTCTCAAACTCTAAGTGATAATCTTGAAGAAACTCTCAATTCATTCAAAAATATACTTACTTTTATTCTCCGCAATCAAAGGCACTTAGAACTAAGTCAAATGCAGATGATAAAAGAACAAGAGAAGCATTTCGATGCCCTCCGTTGGATGATTTCTGCCCTCAACAAAGATGATCTCGATGCAAATCCTGTTGGAACTTTGATTCAAGATAATGAAGATTGGGAAGTTATTAAAAAGGATCCTATCTTTGGAGAAGAAGGATGGGTTATAGTTCCTAGAAATATTTGATCTCCTTATGGTTTGAATTGCTTGTTTTTGAATTAGGTTATTTGATTTGATTTGCTTTGATTTGGTTAGAATTGATTTGGTTTGAATGGATTGTATAACATTATATTAAACATAGTATATATTTATTGGGTTTAAACTTTCATATTTGTCATTAACTCATGTTATTATATATATATATACACACACACACTCCATCATAATTTTTCACAGGTACTCCAGTATAAGACTAAGGGGGAGTTATATAAGTTTAGAATTAGTTTTTGTTGATGACAAAGGGGGAGAAGTATAAAATAGAGTAGTTAGGCTTAGATTAAGGGGGAGTTATTAGTTTTAGGGGGAGTTATAGTGAAGGTGTATTTTTAGGGGGAGTTATAGTGAAGGTGAAGTATATTTTATAAACATAGGTTGTCATCATTAAAAAGGGGGAGATTGTTAGTCCTTGAGATGATGGTTTTGATGACAACAACCTTAGGACTTGTTATAAAATATAAATACTAACGTTATGGTTTAGATATATATGTATATGAAGAATATAAACATGCAGGTACCAAGAATGAAAACTGTATAGTATAGAGATACAAGACTGATGAATTTAAAGATCGAAGATATCAAGATTGAAGGCTCATGAGTATCAAGAAATCAAGTTATCAAGAGTTCAAGATTTCAAATAGTACAAGATAATGTAGTCAGTCTAGAATTATGTTAAAACTTCTTGAAAGCACTTACATCTTTATTCGAAATTTATTCGTGGAATGGAATCCATTTCGAGCCTGTTAAAGGGATGGAACCCTAGTGGGATGGAACCCACGACAATATCTAGTGGAACATATAGTGGTCCTATTTTGATATCCACTAATTTTATAAAAATGTTTTTCAAAAATATATCTCTTATTTTTAAAAATGTTTTCAAAACTTTCTTTTCAAAAAGACATCTCTCTTGATTGAAATATTTTAGCCTCAAAACTATCTTTATCATTTTTAACATTTTGATTTCAAAATTTTCCTTGTTTTAAACCATCTCTTGTTTTAACTATTTGGCTTTAAAATATTTATATACTCAGATTTTAAATCACTTTATAGATTAAGATTATATATATTAAAAATTATTTTCTAAACTCTTTTATACGTTTAAACTATATTCAAATATATTTACAAAGTTTATAAATTGTTTTGACAAATTATAGAAACCAATTTTAATAAGAAAATCAAAACATCAATTTTGCCTTGAGCATGTCGACATCCCTCAATCCCTTATGTCGACATGGTGTCCGTTATTTTCAAATTTCAATTTTCAAAAGAAGTGTCTATTCGTCATATCCTTTCACGAATAGATATGGCTGTTGCTCTACTATAAATACCAGTAAGTTCTAAACAAAGTTTTACCAGATTTTCATTTATTTTCTCTCCTCTTCATCTTCCACATTTATTCTAAAGAATCCTAAACTATACTCTACCACAAAACCAAGTGAATCAAACTTGATTATCTCTTGTTTGATTCTCTGCCACTCTCTTCATAAGATCTCAGTGCTATTCAGAGTTATAGAATATTTTGTAAATCAAACTGTTGAGTAAAAGGTGCGGTTGAGCCTTGAAATCAATTGGGTGTGATTGTAGCCCCGGAAATCAATTAGGTGATCATGTAGCCTGGTTAAATCAAGAGAGTTGCCTTGAACTCGAATACATGGGGGTGTACCTCGTAGCCTTGAAACCGAGGGTGTAATCTGGGAGATTATTTTGAAAAGAAATCTGTACGATTGTATGGGACTGGATGTAGGGTAACTCCGAACCAGTATAAAATCCTGGTGTGTTCTTTCCTTTACCGCTTTTATTTAGTATTTGCATCTATGTCTGATTCTGTGATTATATCTGTGTTTGTGAATTGCATTTATTAATGTTTAATTTGAACAAAATTCAAAAAGATTTAAAAAATACATAAAACACTATTCACCCCCCCTCTAGTGTTATTCCAGCCTTAAGATCCGTAATCCGCATTTCTCACACATACATACACACACACATATATCTTAATATAAATATAAATAATAATTTTGAACTTATACCTTGTGTGTGTATATATATTTATATATCATTTAACACTATAATATTTACAAATAAATACATCAATGATATTTTCTCATAATATACTTATACACACAGCATAAATATATACATATATTTGGACAACATACAATACATATAAGATGAGCTAACATGTCTGTTGCATTGTAAAGTCCAACATCTATGTATGGGCATGTTATATCCTTCACAGAATATCATGTTACAAATGCACACACATACACAAATGTATATGATACTTATGTGTATTTATATATAAATTGAAAATAATTAAATAAATTTATATCAACAATTTATAACACCAACAACTACTACTAAGCCAATATTACCAAACAAGTTGGGGTCGGCCAGAGATGGAACCCAAAACTAAATGACCAAGTCAATTTAAAAGTCATAACAACAACAACAATAATAAAACCCATGATAATATTATTTATAAATTTAAATAAAATGTATAATTTTATTTAAATTAAATTTAGAAATTTTCTAAATAAATTAGAATTCATAGGCCCAATAAAGATCCTATAGGGTATTTTTTTTTGAAATTCACTCACAATTTCCATTGCTGGCTGGTTCCGTTCCAACAATGGTATCAGAGCACAATAGTCTATGCGGTCTAATTGATCATGTTATGGTTAACTATTAAGCTCATAACCCAAAAGTTATCCCTATTAGAAAATGCCCAAATTTGAATTGGACCTTGGGCTAATTTTCAAAACTGTTTGAAAATTAAAAAAAATATAAGATTTTAAATTTAAAACTTAAATTTAAAATAAGATATAAATATATTATAAAAGTTATAATATGTTAATAATTTTAAAAATGTTTGAATATATATATATATATATATTAATTTTGAAAATTTTAAATTTTATTAATTAGATTAATAAAACAAATTAATTAAATAAGTTAATTAATTAATAAATGTATACATGTATTATATATTATGTTGTTTTAAAATGTTTGAAATAACATAAGTATACATGTATGTATATCAAACAAATTTTGAAATTAATATAATTTAATTAAATAAATTAATTAAAATGTTAATTAATTAAATAACATACACATGTATATGATATATGTGTTATACTATAAAAGTTATAATATATAATAAATAATGAATATAAATGTTATATTAATATTAAATTAATTAAAAGTTTAATTAATTAAATAAAGATTTAATTAATATAATGTTATACATAAGACTATTGTATAAGTAGTATAAAATATAAGAGTTATCTTATATATAATGCAAATACTTGATCAAACCGGTCAAAGTGAAGCCTTTTATAGGATGCCTAAAATGTCCATATAAACAATTAACCAATAAAGTAAATGGAGGATATTTATGTAATTCTCTAGTCCATGTTTTCACCATCTCCCCACGTTCGATCCATAGACTAAAAGCTACAACACTTTCGTTTTCCTTTTCATTAGGTAATGAAAACTCAAAAACCTAAACTCCTCCATTTAATCTTATATTTAAACCAAATACTTGATCAAACTTGTCAAAGTGAACCTTTTATAGATTGCCTAAAATGTCCATGTAAACAATTAACCAATAAAGTAAACGGAGGATATTTGTGTAATTCTCCAATCCTGGTTTTCACCATCTTCCTCACGTTCGATCTATAAACTAAAAGCTGCAGCACTTTCGTTTTCCTTTTTAGTAGGTAATGAAAACTCGAAAACCCAAACTCCCCTATTTAATGGCATAATATTTTATCTGCTTATTCAATCACCGATTTTACATTTTCTGATTTTACAGAAATACCACAAATCTGGGCTAGGATTAGGATCCGACAATCACTTTGGAAACGAAAAAATTGGAACATTTCATCTACTACGAGCTTTTATACTCTTATTTTTCTCTTTTTCTTAGTGTTGTATATATGCATATTATTTCTTTTATTTGTTTTAATGGAGCTACTAGTCTCATTGTATAGGCTTTAGGATATATAATTGCAACCTTTAGATTTGGACTCCGATTGTTTGATGAAATTACAAAGGACATTTGGACTATCTGCAATACAATGGATGACATAATTATTTAGGTGATACTATCCAAACAACATATATATTAAAACTTTATGGATTTTATTCGTTCTACTGCATATCCCAATGTTATGTGTCTTTTTAGTTATTTTGTTTAAATATATACGGAGGTGCATGTTACTTTGAGATTTGGATTAATTTAAATAAAGGCCTCTCCGATGAAAGAAAGACACACGATATAATAAGCATTTCACTTTTTGACCAAGTTACCGCTTTGTAACAATTTTATCTAATATCTTGCTTTATTTCCCTATATAGTTATAATAAGCTTAATATTTACAGACTTGCCCTATGCTGCATAAATAATGTTTGATTTATTGGTGTAACCAATGTATCATTGTAATGTTTAACCCCGTACACACTGTCAAGGCATTAAGAAGTACTCATTCCATTTTTTGTTCTTATACGGAGTTTATTATTATTTTCAGGATCAAGTAGTGATAATGGTGCTAGCCATTGGATGAACTAGCATTAACAATTGCTACATATACAAGCAACGGTGATAATTTTTGAAATGGTGAGTGTGACCCTTCTTATATGCATAACAACAACTTCAGATTTTATTACTGTTAATTGTGTACTAATTTATATGGCTAGGAAATTCATTGTTATTATTTTGTAATTTGTATTATGTTGTTCTACATTAGATTTTCTTGAGTATAGTTCAAACAGTATTTGAGATTTGTAGTTAAACCCAATTCAAAATGAACCATCATACTTTTTAACCTGCTAAAGAATTATCTGTATGAGCATTATGACACGCCCTTCACACATGATTATGACACATGCTTCACAGGGAATTTTTTTTACAATTGTATATGTTTAACACATTCAATTGAAAATGAATTGCACAAATAATTTGTCATATTTTTGCATTAAAACCATAACACCAAGAAAGTCATATTTAGATATAATGTGTTCATGCATGTAATATAATAGATGGTGCCAGTGATAAAGAAATTAAGACCTAAAAAATGTCAAACCAAATAGTATGAACCATAGAAGCATTGATTTTTTACTTCATATTTTTTATTTTCATTTCAATAAGGGATAATAGTTACAAATAGGATAGTAACACAAGCAACTTTATTACAAAGAGGTCAAAAATTGGACATTGACATAACTTTAACTTTTACTTGATGTAGCCTACTTTTACCCTTCTTTATTTGAAATGACTCATGATGTATGAGAAATTGACTTTGACGTAAGTAGTATTATTACTTTTATAATGAATAAGGATTTTGAGTTATATATTTATTATAACTTTTATGATCTTATATCATAAAATGAGTATGAATTCACAATTATGTTTGTTCCTTTTTGATACAAAACTTAGGCTGTAGGAATTTGAAATTTAACTAAGAATCTACAAGATATCATTAGTCATGTATAGTGTTTCATATTTCATTGGTTATGCCCACTTTTGTTACATTTTTCAACGTATAAGCATGTTGTATATGGTATAATAGATGTATTTGACGTTTTATTTTGTGTTGCAAGTTGCCTATAACATTCCAAATATATATTATAAAATTTAACCATCCACCACTCAAATGGTTCTGTGTATGCAAAGTTGGTACAATCTTCAACCTACAAGGTAGATGAACATGTCTTAACCTTTTAATCCATGTTTCAATCTAAATGACAAGATTTTAGTTTCTTTTCACTTTTTGGATGGTATATTTAATTCTAAAGTTGTTTTTTAGGTTTCAAATGTGAGTATTTCAATCCGCCAAATGATTCATTTTACTACATTGATAAGTAAGTCCTAGAAAGTATTATTTCTAAACAGAACTACATTTTATTTGTTTTAGGCACATGTATGGAAGAGTAATAAGCTATATTCTCTTTTTTCTTAAGGATAGTTGTTGGATATACAGTGTTGCTGTTTGACTAATAAGGTAATTATTAAAAACATTTTGTTTTTGTAATCTGACTGTTTCTACAGAAGTTAAAGTTATTTTATTTCTATAATTTGATTTTGATAATGCAAAATGTCCAAATACTTGCATGTCTTTTATTCAGTTACTTGACAAGGTAACATTGTATATTATTATGTTAGTAAAAAAAGTGGCCATGACATCATGTTCTTAATTAGTGAAACATTGGATCTTTAAGAGTTACTCAATTATTCCACTTTATTGGTTTCAAGCAATCGCTGGGAAGAATGGAATGCAGATAGTTGCTGCATTATTGCAGTGGTTGATTATTTCATCACAATGATGTATAAATTAGTAGATTATGTTGCTATACTAACCAATAAAGTTGCAAGATTAAATATTTATGTTATCACAATGTTTGTTTGAAGTTGTTTCAAGGTCTAGGCTTTAATATTGGTGAAATTAATGAAGCTTATTAACGTCAATATTGATGGAACTAATAAAAAGAGTGAGAGAAATGAAACTATGTTACTTGGTGGTTTCCTTGCATGTGTAAAAATTAGTTAAACTATCTTTTGCTAGACCATTAAACCATTTCTTTCTACACACACCCAACGTGTGTGTTGAAGTTAACTATCTGATGAAATGCTTCACCATTTATGAAATGTGCCAAAGATAAGGCAACCCTGGTCCAATGTAGAACTCAATCCAACTTTGGAGAAAATTTCTATGAACATGTCCATCGGAGTGCATGCATACTTTTTTAATAATAAAATTTATACAATATGAATGTATAAATTAAAGGTGAAACAATAAAGAAACCCTAACTAGACTTAAGGAATAAATACATACGTAACTGTACGTATACCGTAATTTCCGATGTGTCCGGCACTTGAATCAGCAGAGTAATTCATAAGAATTATATTATTCCATAAGTCGATATAACTCAATATTATATATTGAAGATTATGAATCATCAATATAATGTTGTCCTCTACCATATATATATTAATAAATTACTTGCATACTTCTTTGTTTTTGAGCAAACTCAAGTTAGGGATTTTATGTGTAGTATTATTAATATATTGAATAGACGAGGTAAGATAACTATATGTATGTGTTGAACAAACTCAAGGTACATATACTATACCTAGGTCACCGCGATATGGTAGGCACGAGTGAATATTCTCTTTCGATTTGTTGAGAAACTCAAGTTCAAAATTAGATTAGGACAAGGATCAAGGGTTAGGAGTTGTATGTGATACAACAACAAGAAGTTATCCATCGTTTATGAGGTTATAACTTGTTGAGCAAACTCAAGGTCAGAATCCCAAAACAAACGAGTCCTAACACCCACTAGTGAAGTCAAAATGTTTCATCTTAGGGTTTGGAGAAACATAAAAGACTAGTGGGAGCCTTACTAGAAAATTGAAATGATAAAATTTAACCTTTCTAATATTGTAAGAACATATGCTATATAATGTTCATAATTATCTACATCGATAAATTTGTGCATTTAAATTAATTGATAAAATGTATATCGATTAAGATATACAAGTGAATTGAATTGAATATTGACAAATAGAAATATATCATATACTTACTAATAAATGCCTATTGCATATTAACATTTATACACCTATGCAAGTGCCTAATTTTACAGTTGCTTATTACTTCTTAATTTGGTCGCTTACGTATTTATTTGGTCGAGACCGTGTATTGCATTCTACAAGTTTCGAACTCTAAAAACAATACAAGGCTATGGATATTTGATCCATACACAATCGCATATGTTATATGGTGAATGGTCAAAGTTTGTAATGTATAATATTTCGATGAAATTAGTTCATCCGAAAAACCAAATAAACTATAGTGCGAGATCGAGTATTCAATTTTATTGGTTACAAAAGGATCGTGTTGTGTTAAATATAACACAAGACCAAAACTGTAATATACCTCTAAGAGTTTGACCGCCGAAATGTCAGTTTGACCAGTTTACGTAAAGTACAACATATTTGATGTCCTTAAATGTTGAGGATAATCAAATGTGCTTTAGTAAGGAGTTCGTTATGATATTATAGTAAGGATTTTCTTTTGAATGGTTTGACCATTTAGAAAGGAAACCGAATGTACAAGAGTATATGTGGTCTAAGGTTCAGGATGGATGAAGAGAATGAATAGTCATTTTTACTTCATAAAGAAACATCCGAAATGAGAATTGTAATAATAATTGATACAATATTTGAATAAGAAATATGATTTCTATTCTAAAATGTATTTTCATATAGAAAATTGTTTTCTATAAGATTTATTTCTTTGAGTTCAAGATAATTGATCAAAGAACTTCCCACTGTAAACCAGTAACGTTATATGAAATAAATAAACTATATTAAGTAAATAATGGACCTCCGAGTTTAATACGCTATTATAGTAATGGTGGAAATAGTGGGAGCATGCCATATAACACTTATTGATTGCATCAAATTATGGAAAATGTTTTCGTAGAACATACCTATAACATCCTGGCTTGAATATCAGGTATGAGAAGTTTCTAAAAACTTTTATAAAGACCATGTTTCTGTACATGGTTCATGCACGGACATAAAATTATGTAGTGGAGAACCGCAATTGTGAATCTTATTTTAAAAACTCCTCTTAGAAGCTTAGTTTTGGCTTCTCTTAGAAGCCTAGTCTTAGTAGCTTCTCATGGAAGTTTTATTCTAATAAGGATCTTTTGGCTTCTCTTACAAAGCTAGTCTTAGTAGCTTCTCATGGAAGCTTTATTCTAATAAGGATCTTTTGGCTTCTCTTAGAAGCTTGGCTTTGGCTTCACTTAAAAGCTTGGCTTTGGCTTCTCTTAGAAGCTTGATTTTGGAAGGCTTAGTTTAGTAGCTTCCTTTGTTAGCTTTCTCAACCTACAAATACTTATCCATCCTTAAGAAATGAAGCACATTAATTCTTGCATCTTTTCTTCTTCTCCTACATTCCTAAATCAACTTCTAAATTACAAACAAAATATTATCTTTAGTAAAGGAAAACGAAGCCAATAAAGAGGATCAAGGGGATTAAATCAAGGACTACACAACATTTGGGGTGAGAAAAGCTATTTTAATATATGTGTTTATGTCATTCCATGATGTGGTAATTAAATTATTTGGCCTTGATAATATGGGTTTGAAATTATTAAACACCTTTAAGTAATTCGGCCATAAATTTTGCATATCAAATCGAAATTTAGATTTATTTAATGTTCTAGAAAGCTAACTCTGAGTGCTACACTTTCATGTTTATAAAATTTTCGAATTCGAATAACTTAATAGCCAAAAACGAGGAGCAAAGTCAAGCTTATACTTAGGCCGAAATGATTAAAAGGTCCATTCAAAAACACCTTGTAGTATATAGACCATAACTTCTGATTCCTTAAATGGATTTGGTAAAAATTTATCTTGCTGGAAAGCTATTTTAATTAGCTACAACATTTACTTTGTATACTTTTAAAATTTCAAAAGTTTACTATACCAAAAACCTATTGCAAAATGACCTATGTTTTTGATATAATCTATAATTTAAAATTTGACACCTTTCCAATGCAAGTCCTAAATCTTTTGACTCATAATTTTTTTTGAGATCCATCAATTAATTTAAAAAGATAATTATTTTGGATAAAACTTTCATAATTAATACCTCCAAGATGATTTCTTAAGTTGAAAGTTTGGATTTTTCCAAAAGGAAAGAGTTATCTATGATGGAATAATGATTTACAAAGTATAAGAGTACTTTGAGAGAATATTTATGCTTATATTTATGAAATAGTTTTTTATGGATCAATTCTTTACTAATGGTTACCTTCGGATGATGGATGAGTGGTAAAGACTGTAGATCTTGGGTAGTGCACTATTACAGTATTACTCTATGTTGGTAATGAATCAAGTAGAGTATGTACTTACTTGGTGTTTGGATGTCGGCCGTAATAGGATAAAATATCCTAGATTGAGTGTGTGGCTTAGATTCATTTAAATGAATATGATCCTGCTTTCTGACAAAAGAATTTCTTATCAAAGCTACTATTGCTTAATTATTTGATTTATTCATAGATACTATTTGGAAATCTATCATTAATATCGTCTTGAGTTTTGATATAGTATTGTTTGTGATAAAATTTCTTGTAGTAAACTTGAAAATCCTTATAATACGACCCATTATGACATGACTTGAAAACTATGGATTAGATAGCTTTCTCACTAGGTCACTGTTGCTCATGATGCTACACTTAAACATTCAGGTTTAGATGGTTAATAGTTCGACCATAGAAGTTAGATGGATGCACTGAAGTGAAGATTTATATTATGCATATTATCTATTTTGTATTTTTATGTATAGTATAAAGATGGCTAGACCTCTGGATTTTATGTAATCATGATGTTTGTAGATATGAATGTATAATACTACTTCCGCTTAAAATCATATACACTAAATGATTTTATATTCCGATATACTCTTATTAAGTTGTGATACTATTAAGAGCACCATGTTTTATATGTAGCATCCTCGACTCCGGATTCATAGCCTAGGTTTAAGGGGTGCTTTCTAGGAAAATTCATAGTATAACAATTTACTTTATCAGAATAAGGAGTTTATACATTTCTTCGACATATTTATAACTATTCACAGTTATAAATTATGGCAAACCAACAACCTATTAAGCCGTTTTAGAAGATTGCAACCAAAGAAGTTTGTTGGAGACGCTGATCCAGTTAAAACGGAGCAATGGGTTCAACATTTGGAAGATATTTTTGAAGTTTTGGAGTGTAGCGAAGTTGACAAAAGAAAGATATTAGTTTTCCAATTATCGAAAGAAGCCCAAAATTGGTGGGACTAGTTCGAACCACCATTAATCCAGGAGAGGTGGAAGGGATGACGTGGGGAAATTTTAAGGAAAATTTCTTGGATAAATATTTCCCAGGAAATAAAAGAGAGAAAATGGAAATGAAATTCCAAAGACTTACACAAGAAGGTATGACGGTGGCTCAATACCAGAATAAATTCGAAGCAATATCTCAATTTGGAAACCATTTGATTGATACACCTGAAAAGCGAGCAAGAAGGTTTGCCAAAGGATTGATCCCTCCAATAAGAAGGCAAGTTATTAGAGATCGGCGCAAGACATACGAGATGATAGTCACTACAGCTCTAAATCTGGAAGAGGATTATATCGAGTTTCAGAAAGAAAGAAACAATTCAAATAAGAGGAAACCAAATAATCAGAGGTGATCTAACAATCAAAAGAAACCATATTGGAAGAAGAAGAAACAAAATGGAGAAAGTAAAGGATCAGTGGGACAAGAAAAGGAACCTGACAAATTCAAGAAATGTTACTAATGCAATGAAATAGGACATATTGCTCCCAATTGTTCAAGAAAGGCAATTGTGTGTTACAATTGCAATGAAGCTGGGCACATTAGTCAAAACTGCAAGAAGCCAAAGAAGGATAATAGGATGCAATAAGAAATCAAGAAAGAGTATACGCAGTGGTTTCTGAACAAGCACAGGTGGAAGGTACCATACTTCCTTTTGAATTATAAGTTAAAGTTTTATTTGATACCAGTGGTACACATTCTCTTATATCCGTAATGTTTGCTGCTAAGTTAGGATTACCCATCGATCAACTACTAAGCCCTTTAGTAGTTGATAATTTAGTAGGAGGAAATACTAAACTCGAGAATATATGTAAAAACTGTGTCCTTAACGTTGGGGGTACGAATATGATGGCCAATTTAATTATCTTTCCAATGGTACATTTTAATATCATCCTTGGAATTGATTGGCTTTCCAAATATCGGGCCATTTTGATTTTCCATGACAAAACCATAAGTTTTTCTATTCGCGAACATGAAACCTTTGTTTACTCATGTGATAAATTTAGAGATGCCTTTATATTCGAATGTCTAGCTCATATCAATATTGAGGATAATGGTCAATTGGTAAACCAAATCCCTATGGTGAAGGAATTCAGAGAAGTCTTTCAAGATGTACCGGGATTACCACCAAAAAGGGAAATTGATTTTTGTATCGACTTAGTCTTTGGTGTCAACCCTATTGCTAAAGCAGCTTATCGTATGACTCATGCGGAACATCAGGAATTAAAGAAACAAATTAAGGAGATGGAGGATCAAGGATTTATAAGACCTAGTAATTCTCCTTGGGGAGTACCAATGTTATTTGCAAAGGAACATGATGGGACCTTCCGCATGTCTGTTGATTACCGAGAGCTTAATAAGGTAACAATTAAAAACAAATACCCATTACCTCGAATCGATGATTTATTTAATCAACTCCCAGGAGCTACAGTGTTTCCAAAGGTTGATTTAAGTCTAGATATCATCAATTACGAATAAAGGAGGAAGATATTACAAAGACAGCTTTCCAAATGCGGTATCGACACTATGAATTCTTGGTGATGCCTTTTGGCCTTACCAATGCCCCAGCGATATTTATGGATTTAATGAACCGTGTCTTCCGCCCATATCTTGACCAATTTGCCATTGTATTTATTGATGATATCCTAATTTACACAATGACAAAGAAGTAATATGAATACCATTTGCGTTCATGTCTCCAAACATTAAAAGAGCATCAACTCTATGCAAAATTAAGTAAATGTGAATTCTGGTTGGAGGAAGTGAAATTCTTGGACATGTTGTCTCAAAGGATGAGATAGGAGTAGACCCGTCAAAAGTTGAAGTTGTGTTAAAATGGAACCCTCCGACAATACTATCATAGATTCGAAGTTTTCTAGGATTAGCTGGTTTTTATCAAAGATTCATTCAAGATTTTTCAAAAATAACATCTCCACTAACCAAATTAACTCATAAGGAAACAAAGTTTACATGGAATGAAAAATGTGAGATGACATTCGAAACACTAAAGAAAAGGTCGACTGAAGACCAATCTTGTCCTTGCCAAGGAGTGGAGTCTTATATAAAGCATATTCTGATGCTTGTGGACAAGGACTGGGATGTGTACTAATGCAGGAGGACAAAGTTATCGCTTATGGCTCTCGCCGGCTAAAGACACACGAAGTAAATTATCCAACTCATGACTTGGAATGGCTGCAATTGTATTTGTTTTAAAATTTTGGAGGCACTATCATTATGGGGAACAATTTCATGTTTACTCGGACCATAAGAGTTTTAAATATTTGTTCTCTCAGAAGGAATTAAATATGAGACAAAGGAGATGTTTGGGATTTCTAAAAGACTATGACTTTACCCTAAATTATCATCTAGGAAAAGCAAACGTAGTTGCAGATGCATTAAGTTGAAAACCCTATGGTTTAGTAGCCAGTTTAATGATAAGAGAATGGAGAGCTCTAGAGAACCTAGCTTAAATGAATGCTTGCACAAGGATGATTATTGGGGCAATGATTAACAAAGTAGCCCTTCTATGTAGCTTTATTATTCAGCTAACTCTAGTAAATAGAATAATACAAGCCTAAGAGCAAGACAAGGAGTTGAAGGAATTATTTATGAAAATGATGGACAAAGAACCTATAGATTGGAACATTGGTAAAGACGGAGGTTTTAGATTCAGGAATCAATTATATGTAAACCAAATCAAGTTGAATTGGAAAATGAAATTCTAAGTAAAGCACACCGCTCAAGGCATACAGTGCATCCTAGAAGCACAAAGATGTTTATGGATCTTAAGCGTCAATTTTGGTGGAATGGAATGAAAAAGGATATTGCTAAATTTGTTGCTAGATGTTTTACATGCCAACAAATAAAAGTCGAGCAACAATGACCGACAGGACTTCTACAACCACTTCCTATCGCTGAATGGAAATGGGAACATATAATAATGGATTTTATCGTTGGATTACCAATGACAAAGCAAGGTCATGATGCAATATGGGTAATTGTGGATCGTCTAACAAAGTCAGCACATTTCATACCTTATAATATGACTTACTCAATGGAGAAACATAGTAGAATCTATCTGAAAGAAATTGTTCAACTACATGGTATATCAGTCACCATTGTTTCAGACAGAGACTCACGATTCACTTCAAGGTTTTGGAGAAGTCTTCAAAAAGCATTAGGTACATCACTAAATTTGAGCGCAGCATTTCATCCATAAACAGATGGATAGACTGAAAGGGTAAACCGAGTCATATATACATGTTAAGATCTTGTATAATGGAATTTGAAAATACATGGGAAACTCACATACCATTAACAGAATTTGCATATAACAATAGTTATCACGAAATATTGGTATGGCCCCATATGAAGCTTTATATTGAAGACCTTGTCGTTCGCCAGTATGTTAGGCAAAAGTTTGAGACATTGAAATACGCGGTCCGAATTTAGTAAAAGAAACAACAGAGAAAATTTCAACCATAAGGGAATGACTGCAAGCTGCACAATATATGCAAAAGAGTTATATAGATTATAGAAGAAAGAATTTGGAATTCGAAGTGGGGGATCAAGTTCTTTTAAAGATTTCTCTAGTGCGAGAGTGATGCAATTTGGAAAGAAGAAGGCAAAGTTATCACCTAGATTTATCGGACCATTTCATATTACTGAGAGAGTTGGTAAAGTTTTATACCAACTCAATTTACATGAGAAACTATCATATTTTCAAAATGTTTTCATATAACAATGTTGCGGAAGTATATTCCTGATCCATCTTATGTGATTGATTTGAGTGGCATTGAAGATAAAAGGGTACCAACTACATTAAAGAACCAGTTCGGATTCTTGATAGAAAAGTTAAGAAGTTACGAACGAAGGAAATTCCTTTAGAAAAGTACAATGGAATCATCATAATGAAGACGGAGCATCTTAGGAGATGGAGTCAGAAATCCGTAGAGATTATCCCGAGTTATTTGAAACCAAGATTTCGAGGACGAAATCTTTTTCTTAGGAGGGTGGAATGTAACGACCTGGCTTGAATATCAGGTATGAGAAGTTTCTAGAAACTTTTATAAAGACCATGTTTCTATACATGGTTCATGTGCGGACATAAAAGTATGTAGTGGAGTACCACATTTGTGAATCTTATTTTAACAACTCCTCTTAGAAGCTTAGTTTCGACTTCTCTTAGAAACCTATCCTTAGTAGCTTCTCATGGAAGCTTTATTCTAATAAGGATCTTTTGGTTTCTCTTAGAAGCTTGGCTTTGGCTTCACTTAGAAGCTTGGGTTTGGCTTCTTTAAGAAGCTTGATTTTTGGAAGCTTAGTTTATTAGCTTCCTTTGTAAGCTTTCTCAACCTATAAATACATATCCATGCTTAAGCAATGTAACGAATCGTAATTTTCGATAATTAAAAATAGTTGATTTAATAAAGTTTTGTGATTTAATGTTGGAAGAAATAAAAATTTGTGATTTAATAATAAGAATATAACTGGAATGAAATGTAATAGTATTAATTTAAGGTATTTTATAACTGCTTTAAATGTAATTCCAATTAATTAAAATGATTAAAGAGTTATAATTGGTATAGATTGTAAATAAATTATAGTAATGTATGTATTAATTGACGTTTGATTAAAAGAGTAATTAATAATTTAAATGATGTATTAATTAAATAGTATGTAATAAATTGTAATTGAATAAAATTAGTGTTGTGGTAGTAATTATAACACTTGTTGTGGATAATAAACTTATAAGATGTGATTAAAAGTTAATGGTAACAATTATTATATGTTACCAATTTATTTAATCTGTTGAATTAAATTTGAAATCAATTTCAAAATAAATGTAAATAAATTTCACGTTAATGTGAGTTAAGACGATAACTGTAAGAGTTGAACGCAATAAAATGCATAGAAATGTTAATTATATTCATTAGGCAATAATTGATTTAATAAAAAGAGTGAACCAAGATAAATTAATTTAATGAGATTCTAAATTATAATTAATGTGAAAATCGACAAAAATTCCATATAATTGGAAAATTGCAATTAATAAATAAAAGACGGTAGTTGTGGAATACTAACGTAATAAGGCATAACCCAATGTTAAATATGCATAGAGTAACGAATAATTGAACAAAAAGGATTGAAATCAAATTAAATCAATTTATTAGAATTAAATTATAATTAATTGGATCTAATTACAGTTGAAATTGAACAACGTAATTAGTGAGATATTTAACACTGAATTGGATATGTAAATTTGTTTTAAATTTTTGTAAATGTCTATGTAATCAAAAATGACAAAAATGATTAGTCGGTTAATTTGAATATAAGAAGTGATATATTTAATTTAATAATAATTTATTTAATTAACGGGAAAATAGCCATTTTGGCCACTGTCTCGTATTCCAACGAACCAGTTTCATCGGATCCATAATGATGAATTATTATATGGTTTCAAGTTTCGTAGCGATCGGACTTATCGTTTGATCGTACGAACTCGAAACGCGTAGAAATCAATTTAATTAAATTCAATTGAAATCAATTTGAAATAAGCTGATTTTAAGCTAACTTCTTTATATGATGGAATTAGGACGTGAAACCTATTCCATTGAGTTTAAAAACATCGAAATCATCTATTTTGATATATGGGATGACCCACTTTCGTTTCGGAAGCGAAACGGGCATTTCGGGTCGTAATCGTCAATTCAAATCTAGTCGGATGTTCATTTTTTCTTATCGGGTCTCGGTTTATAAATAGTTTTTCTCTCAAACCCTAGCAGTCATTTTCTTATTCAGCACATACAAATTCATCTGTCTACCTCTCATTCTCAATGGCAGAAACAGATTCCAATTTCAAAACCCTATTCCAATTTCAAATTCAATTTCAAAATCAAATCCCACCAAACCCTATCATATTATATACCGATTCAAAGCTCTCAACGAGCGTAACTCTCTGCAATGATTCATTTCTCGAATTGAAGTACTGTTTGTCCAGAAATCAATGATTTAGTTTCGGCCGTCCATTGGCTAGGGTTTCGACCCAACGCGGATCGTCGTCCGATTGACGATCGGAAGGCGTCGTTGCGAAGAGGGAGTCGAGCAGGTCTGAGGGGAGGCGTTCGTTCATGGCATGGTGGTCGTGAGTTGGCCATATAATTCAATAATATGCAGCGGCGGCGCTGTGCTGTTTTGGAGGCGGAGGTGGTAGCGCTTACGTGGATGGGGGCGGCTCTGCGCGAGGCACGAGGTAATGGCGTCAGATCTAGGGTCAGTGATCTCTAGTTGCGGCAAAACGTTGGTCAACTGCAGATTAGGAGGCGGCCACTGGTAGGATTCGCACGTAGGGTTCATGGACACGGTTGAAACGTGGTCGCGAGGTAAGGTGACGTGTCGTCTTCTGTTTTATTTTAATTTAGTTTAATTTTAAATTTTAAACGTTCTAATATGCATGACCTTTACGTACGAGGTAGGTTTTGCGCGCGGTTTGCTTCATTGGGATTGTATTGAAATTCCAGACATTATGACCCTGGTTTGGATGAATTCTAAGACTGTTTAATTTTGGGGCTTATTTTGGATTTCAAATCGATTGAATTCAAAGGTGAGTGTTTTAACCCACTCACAATTACTAAACTATCTTATGTCAGTTAAATTAAATTTATAATGTGATTAGAAATTAATTGATCGATATTTGGTATGTTTAATTTGTCATTCTAGTTAAATTTGACTTTTATTGCATTTAATCATTGTTTAATTTAATATTGAATTTAATTGTCAATTTAATACCTGTAAATGATAACCGGTTATCTATTGATGTTTATTGGTTGATTTGGATGATGATTGTGATCGATGTTTGATTGTTGATATCGTATGACTGGATGTTGTATTTTTATATTGTTATAACACTGCAAGTTCCCCATGGGTTGAAATGATACATACTCGAACGATCTATAGATTAGGAAAAATCGTTATGGGTTGAAATGATAGACTCGAGCGATTTTATGGATTTTATTAAATTTGGGATTGCAGTTTGAAATAATATATAACCGTAAAATTTTAAATTGCGGATTGAAATGATAAATATCTGTATCACTTGACCATAGGGTAGGAAATTATATACGGACACCGGATTTGGTTAAATTAAATGATTTGTAAATCTTTGAATTTTGTATTCAGTTAACTGGTATTCTGAAATAGAATTTGATTTATATAAACTATATTATTTTCGAAAATCCAAGCGTAAATGTTGAAATTGGAATTGATTTAATGAATTGTTCAAAGGAGTTAAATTGGAATTTCAAAGTTGAAGTGTCAAATATAAATGAATTTATCGGAATTGAGTTATGAAAAATGTTTGGATATAACTTTGAAATCTACTTTAAACTAAATTAATTTATTTTAATCTATTATAACCCATTTAATCCAATTTGATCTATTTTACCTATTTTAATCTATTTTAAATTCATTTAATCTATTTTAAATATAATTAATACAATTTAAATATATTTAATCTATTTGAAATTTATTTAATCTATTTAATATAATTTAAATTCATTTAATCTATTTAAAAATCCATTTAATATAATTTAAATCTATTTAATATATTTAAATCATTTTAAATCTAATTAAATCAAATTTAAATCTATTTAAACTATTTTTACTATTTAAACTATTTTAATCTATTTTAAACTATTTTTGAACTAGTAAAAACTATTTTTGACTATCTAAACTATTTTCTAAAAATTGCAGACTATGTAAAGTTGAAGTATTTATATTTAAATCCTTGATGATGATACAACCTAAGTTGGAATTTGGAATTGATATCCCTTTTGTGAAATGACATATTTGAGTAAATATGATGATTTTTGAATGAGGATTTAATTAACCTATCTTATCGACATTTTCAAAAATGAATATGATTTTGAACGTGAATATGGTTTTGAAAGTGAATATGATTTCAAAAGTGATATGGTTTTGAGAATATGATATTTTGATATCTATTGTGAACTAACTTTTGAAATGTAAAAGAACCATCCAGTGTGAAATAAGCGTTTGGTTGTTAAAGAGACCGGGATCGGATATTGTCATACTCTCTGCCAATACCGAAAACCACTTTAACTACTTTGTACGTGGTGGAGATTCCAGAAATGAAGTAGGATGGTTTGGCGAACGATTCTATATGAGGTATTTACATGACCCTGACACCCGTGAGTCAGCTTAGATGTGACTAAAACATGAGCTATACTTGGGCCAAGTGAGATCATTCCTCCGATCGGACATGCTTCTTCGATACCATATTATGACTTTGTGATGATTTGGTGGCCACCCCTTGATTTAGATTTGGGAGTGTGTTCCGAGGTGGGCGGTAGTAGCTGCTATGTGTTACCACCAGCCCGGTCTTGCAATTGGTATATCTACCTTGGTATTGCCTCGTGTGCCGTGTTCATATGCCCTATCGCACCTTCTACGAGTTTGTTTTGTACCATACCTATGGAGTTCCCTCTAGGTAAACCTCACAGAGGAGCGTACGGTACTGTATAGATTATGGGAATATATAAAATGTGTTAAGGGGGATATGGGTAACGCCTTAACGCTATTTTAATAATTTACTTTACTGTAGACACTATTATCGTAGCATATTGTACTACATAGTAGATAGTTTAACGAATCCTTAGGAGATGGAAATCCCGAACATCTCTTAAGTTATCGCACTCACGTTGACACTGGACAAGAGATGTCAAACCCCGTAAACATCTCTGACGCCGTTACACTCATATTTAATTACTGTTGATTTAACTTACATAAGATCTTTTAGTTCCGACTCGAGTGTTTTGTCTTTTCAATTCGCTCGGGTCAGTCTGAGCTTTTCAGTTTATCGAAGACTGCTTTCTGGAGGATGAAGACGAAGATTTTGTACCATTATTATTCATTCCACTGCATCATGTTGTTCCGCTGCATTTATTTATTATTTATTCTTGTTTTATGTAACTCTGATCTGTATTGTAAAAGTGGAATCAAATGTTATTTGTAAACAGCTTCATGAACTATTTATTTGATTATTATATTTTGTCATTCCGCTGCGAGATTCTGTATTTGTTTTTATTTTTCTTTCTTTTTTCTGCTTTCTCTTATTTACCCCATAACAATCTGCCCTTTGAATGGTTTGAGTCTGACGTATGTTTCTGCTTAAAACGTCCAAAAAGGTGGGTCGTTACAAACAAGGAAGCACATCAATTCTTGCATCTTTTCTTCTTCTCCCCCTTTCCTATATCACCTTCTAAATTTCAAACAAAACATTATCTTTTGTAAAGGCAAACTAAGCTAAAAAAGTGGATCAAGGGGATTAAATCAAGGACTACACAACATTTGGGGTGAGAAAATCTATTTCAGTATATGTGTTTTTGTCATTCCAGGTTGTGGTAATTAAATTATTTAGCGTTTATAATATGGGTTCGAAATTCTTAAACACCTTTCAGTAGTTTGACCATAACTTTTGCCTATCAAATCGAAAGTTAGATTTCTTTAATGTTTTGGAAAGATAACTCAGATAGCTACAACTTTCACGTTTATAACTTTTTTAAATTCAAATACCTTAATAGCTGAAAACGAGGAGCAAAGTCGAGCTTATACTTAGGCCGAAATGATTAGAAGGTCCATTCAAAAACATCTTGTAGTATATTGACCATAACTTTTGATTCCTTGAATGGATTTGGTCGAAATTTATCTTGCTGGAAAGCTAGTTTAATTATCTAAAATATTTATTAGATATACTTTTAAATTTCAAAAGTTTACTATACCAAAAACCTATTGCAAAATGACCTATGTTTTGGATATAATCTATAATTTAAAATTTGACACATTTCCAACGCAAGTCCTAAATCTTTTGACTCATAAAATATTTTTGTGATCCATCAAAAAATTTAAAAAGGATAATTATGATGGATAAAATTTTCATAATTAATACCTCTAAGATGATTTCCTAAGTTGAAAGTTTGGATTTTTCCAAAAGGAAAGAGTTATCTATGATGGAATAATGATTTACAAAGTATAAGAGTACTTTGATAGAATATTTATGCTTATATTTTTGAAAGAGTTTTTTTATGGATCACTTCATTACTAATGGTTACCTTTGGATGAAGGACGTCCTTACTTTGTGTTTGGATGTCGGCCGCAATAGGATAAAATATCCTAAAATGAGTGTGTAGTTTAGATTCATTTAGATGAATATGATCCTACTTTTTGACAGAAGAATTTCTTATCAAAGCTACTATGGCTTAATTATTTGATTTATTCATAGATAATATTTGGAAGTCTATCATGAATATCGTCTTGAGTTTTGATATAGTATTGTTTGTGATAAAATTTCTAGATAATAAACTTGAAAACCCTTATTCTACGACCCATTATGACATGACTTGAAAACTACGGATTAGATAGCTTACTCAATACGTCAATGTTGTTCATGATTCTACACTTAAACATTTCTGGTTTAGATGGTTAATAGTTCGACTATAGAAATTAGATGAATGCACTGAAGTGAAGATTTATATTATGTATATTATCTCTTTTGTATTCTTATGTATTAGTATAAAGATGGCTAGACCTCTTTATGTAATCATAATGTATGTAGATATAAATGTATAATACTACTTCCATTTAAAATCATGTACTCTGAATGATTTTATTTTTGATATGCTCTTGTTAAGTTATGATACTATTGATAGCACCATCTTTTGTATGTAGCATTCTTGGCTCCGGACAAGGAGGCCAGAGCGGGGTGTTACAATACCAAGCATTGTTTATAGAATAATAACCATTTTCGATGTGGAATGAAAATAGACATAGTTATATTTCAATGTGAATATTATGAATATTTTTTAAGAAATAAAACTATAATATGGTATTTGTTTTCACAACAAACGTGATGCATTAGAAAATACAGAAGTATCTAAAATCATTTACAATTATTTTGGAATTATAGACTAAGCAGTATTTTTGAGAAATAATTTTGTTATATGATTATGAACCATATGATATTGGTTAATTATATCTCAAACAATTAAGGCTATGCACCCGTTTTGTGGGAGCATCATAAGAGTTGATGAACTCTTCGGATTGATACATATAGATGTATGCAATCATAAGTCTATTAATACTAAAACGGTTCCACGTACTTCATCATATTCACTGATGAGTTATGACAGACATGAACATGTGCATTTGATACGCATGTATAAGTCTATGGTAAGCTCATAGAATATATAGTTGAAGTAAATAATGTAACAGGTGAAGTAAATGATACGATTTGATCGAATCATTTCGGGTGAGTATATTGGAAAGGGTTCCGACCATGCCTAAAAATGTATAAAGATTCCATCTTAAATGTCACATTTACGTGCGATACATAATGATGTATCGACATGGAGTAATCAAATTTTGTTAGACAAAGTACGATTAATTGTGAGTGAAGTTGAGTTAATTTCTTTCGATAAAGTCATGTACTTAAGCGTAGTACATGTGGTTAATATTATTTCATCTAAATAATAGTTTACAAAATAATAAAAGATAAGGGTTTATAAGAAACCTCAACTATACTAGGCCAAGGAGTTGGTAGGTTGTGCGAGTTGAAAGTCAGCACGTAATAATTGTTCGTGAGGGATCATGTATGAATCTCCCCAAATGGTGTTTTAGAAAGACTGTCACTGGATGATATATTTCTGTTTTGAACATAAGTTTTGTAAACTAAAACTAAATCTGTTTTATGTAAAAGGCAATTCATAAAGTGTACATGAATATCTATTCCATTGCATTGAGAAACAATTGTTATTTCAAGAAATACCAACTTCATAGTGAAGGAATTTCTTTGAGAAATTATTGGTAGTATAATGGAATTAGATATGATCTAATGATAAAAATGATTACATGAGATGAAATTAACTAACATAAACGAACACATTGCATTAGAGTGGTATTATCGCACATTGAAGAGAAACTACGAGTTTTTTATCAACTGAATTTGATGTTATTTATTTTATCACCGAATCATTTTGGGGTTTTTCTTTTAAGAAGCTATTTGAGTTTGATCATTAGGTGATTTCATATTTGAAGTTGTTTAAGCATGGATAATATTTATGGGTACTTAACTTTATAATCATATTTTAGATCTTGATCACTTTTCCCTTCATTATCATGCTAACTCATTTATTTTAGTCTAGCCTAATCCGTTTATTGTTTTATAATACCCAGGTCAGACCGAGATGTTTTAGGTCCTTCAGCTTGAGGCTTAAGAGTAGATGACTTACTTGATAGCTAGTAGCTTTCTCTTTTATCATCCTATGTATATATTTGATATTATATAGTATCCTGTTATGAGATTGGACTCCTTTTGTGTATATTCAATTTGAGATGTAGCATTTTGTATATGTATAGTCTACACCATGTATTTATTATGTGTCGGTTCAGGCTTGTATCTATTATATTCCGCAATGAGTGATCTGATATTCTATGATCTGTATATTATTATATGTTGTTCTGAATTTTTATTATAGCCATCGTAGTTTTGTTTTAAGCCTCAATTGCCTACATCGATTCCACTTGAAAAATAAATGTATAGTATATTAATCGGCGTGTCAATGCTCGCTTAAAGTAAAATACATGGATGGTTGCTCCTAACCAGCCTTATTCTCTGCACCAGCCGACAATATTACTGTAATATTCTCCGTTAGTGTGGATCTCAGGGTGAGTGTTACAGCTTGGTGTCAAAGCTGAGTTCAGAACAAACTATGATATTGCAGATACGAATCGTGGATTAGGCAAGCCATAGAAATCATCCCTTAGGTTTTTATAATGTATATCCCTTAGTGTCTATCTTTGAAATTCCTAATATTGAATCGTATGACTCTTGAATAATCTTTTATCTTATTTTATTCCTTTCAGAATCTTAGATGGCTGACGATAGACCTCCTGCTCGTTCTGTTGGTGAGCAGTCCAATGGCCCTCCTCTCGACGGAGTGTTTATGTCCGCTGAGCATATTATAGAACTCGTTAGGAATACTTAGCCTACCGACCTCTTCCAAATTATTCTTCTCGCAAGTTGAGTTTTGCACGTATGTACAGTGACTTTGCACATCTTGGTGGCAAGCCCTTTAGAGGTTCTAAGAGTGTGATTGAGGTGATGGCTTGGCTTAAGACATGCAAGCGGATCTTTTCTCGCATGGGTCTTGAGGATCAGCAGAGGGTTCTTGTAGCATCTAGTCAGCTTAAAGAGTGGGCTCTTGATTGGTATGAGCTTTTTATAGCGGAGGTGGATGAGTCTACTCTTTCGTGGGAGCAGCTTAGGTGGCGATTTGAGTTTAAATTCGTTCCTGAATTGGGGAAAGCCTCGTTAGCTAAGAGGTTTATTGAGTTGAAGTAAGGGAATCTTCTATAGTGGAGTATGCGTCGACCTTTAAAGCCCATTCCAAGTATGGGGTCGAACACATAAGTACTCCACTAAAGAAGAATCCAAATTTTGTGGATGTTCTAAAGAAGCATCTTAAGAAGGCATTGATGTTGCGATTAAAGGTTTCATTTGAGGAGTTAGTTGATTCGGCCTTTAAGCTTGAAGCAGTCGAAAAGGATAGTAGTGAGGAAGATGTAGCGGAGAAGAAGAGCTTTCATCCAAAGAAGAAGCAACCATTCAACAAGTCGAAGCCCTTTTATCCTAATAAGAAGGTCAAGAAGCAAGGTTCTAGTTCCGCTCCATCACAACCAACTAAAGGAGAGTCCTTCAATTGTTGTTCTATGGAGAATTTCGTTAAGGATTGTCCTAAAGCTCTTATTTGTTGTTATTGCAAGAAGGAAGGTCATCATGTAGCATCTTGTCCCCGAGTAGTTAAAGGCTTCACTTTATGGAAGCTTAGTATTATGCAGGCTTCTGGTGTATCTTCTTAGCATTGAGGTATATCTTCTTCTTTTCTTGAAGGTGTTATTATTTTTCAGAACCTTCATATTCGAGTTCTCTTCAATACGGGTGCATCTCACTCATTATTATCAAAGGAACTTGTTGATGCTTTATCTTTGGATGTTGTGTGCTTAGTGACTTCATTGAGAACTGTGAACCTAGATGACTGTTTGCAACCCTCAATATGCTTTGTACAGATATCGAGATTATTTTATATGGTCATTCTTTTCATGCCAATCCTTATGTGAGTTTGGAATGATTTTAGAAATGGACTGGCTTAACAGTTATGAAGCCCATATCCTATATCCTGAAAGAACTATCTATCTTAGACATCCAGAATCTGTTAAGCGGATTTCTATCATTCTTCATGATAATGATTCCGATTCGGAAGCACCCTTATTTTCTATTAAGGCTCGGGAAGACAGTGACATTTCCCGAATTCCTATTGTTTGTGATTATCCTTATATTTTTGAACCCGTTTTAGGGTTGCCTCCCAAGCGGGCGGTTGAGTTCCAAATTGATCTTATTCCTGGTGCTCACCCAGTTAGTCCTCCTCCCTATCGGATGTCTACTAAAGAGAATGAGGAGTTAAGGTAGCAGTTGTCGGAGTTGGAAGCAAAGCAGTTTATCCAGTCTAGTTCTTCTCCTCGGAGAGCTTATGTCATGTTTGTGAAGAAGGCTGATGGTACTATTAGGCTTTGCGTTGATTACTACAAGCTTAATGAGCTTACCATTAAGAACAAGTATCCTTTGCCTAGGATCAACAATCTTTTTGATAAGCTTTGTGGCGCTAAAGTCTTTTCCCACTTAGACTTAGCGATCGAACTTCATTAGCTTCGTGTGGCTAAGGATAGCATCCTTCTTACTTCTTTTCGCATTCGTTATGGTTCTTATAAGTGGATCGTTACGCCCTTTGGATTAACGAACCCTCCATCTTATTTTATCGATCTCATAAATCGTGTTTTTCAAAAATTTCTCAATCGATTCGCTCTTATATTCATTGATGACGTTATTGTTTATTCTAAAATTGAGGAAGAGCACATGGAACATCTTAGGATTGTTTTGGAGACAGTTAGAAAGAATCGGTTGAAAGCTAAATTTTCTTAGTGTCATTTCTGGCAGAGGCAAGTAAAGTTTTGTGGGGCATGTAGTTTCCGAAGAAGGTATTTCTGTTGATCTATCGAAGATTGAAGATATTCAGAACTGGAAGAGGCCTGAAAATATATCAAAGATTCGTAATTTTCTTGGATTCGTGGGTTATTACCATCGATTCATAAAGGAATTTTCCAAGATCGTCTTACCTCTCACTTCTTTGACTAGAAAAGGTTCGGTATATTTGGTCAGACAAGTGTAAAGCTTCATTTCAGCAGTTGAAGGAACTCCTTTCCAACACTCCTGTTCTTGTGGTTCCAGATGGGAATCAGGACCTTGTGGTCTACATAGATGCTAGTAGGTTTGGGTTGGGTGCTGTTGTTATGCAGCGAGATCATGTTGTTTCTTTTTCTTCGAGGCAGTTGAAGCCGAATGAGGTGAGGTATGCCACTCATGATTTAGAACTCGTAGCTATAGTCTTTGCTTTAAAGATTTGGCGTCATTATTTGTTGGGTGAGAGATTTGTGCTTTATATCGATCACAAGTCGTTGAAGTGCTTATTCACTCAGAAGGAGCTTAATATGCGACAGCAAGGATGGCTCAAATTCCTCGCTTCCTACGATATTGATATTCAGTACACTCCGCAAAAGGGGAACCGAGTGGTGGATGCTCTCAGTTGTAAGCATCAGGTTGTTGTTTCTTTGATGTTAGCCGAGTGGAAGGATCTTGAATTCTATCTTTTGTAAGATTAGGGATCGTATTTTAGATTCTAGTTCTTCATCTTGTTGTTTAGCTTGGAGGCTCGTCCATGTCTTTTGGATCAGATCGTGGAAGCCCAGAAGCGTGATCCCAATCTATCCCATTTTCAGCAGTGTAGTGGCTTTTCCCGAAGTGACGAGTTGAAGGATTTTGTTATTGATGCTCGTGGTTGTATTCGCCGAAGTGGTTGGCTTTTAGTTCCTGATGATGATGATTTTAGGAGAGATATTCTTAAGGAGTGTCATCGCTCCAAGTATACAATTCATCCCGGTAGTAGTATGACGTATGCCGATATGAAGCGTCTTTATTATTATAAGGGTATAAAGCAGGATGTAGAAGAGTTTGTGAAGCGGTGCTTGACTTGTCAGCTTGTTAAAGCCGAGCATCAACGTCCCAGTAGTCTTTTCCAACCATTGGAGGTCCTGGTGTGGAAATGGGACTAGGTATTATGAGCTTACTCTCTTAAGTTCATAGTTGAATCCTCTTCTGTGTCGATCTTGTAATGATCGTAATCAAATCTTCTTTTTTCCTTTTTCAGGTTTCTATGGGCTTCATCGATGGCCTTCCTCATTTGAGGGCTGGCCATAATAGCTTGTGGGTGATTGTTGATCATTTGACCAAATCAGCCCACTTTATTCCTGTTAAGTCCAATCGAACTGCTGCTCAACTTGCTAAGATCTATGTTAAGGAGATCGTAAGACTTCATGACTTCCCTAGTGCCATCATTTGTGACCAGGATCCCTTATTTACAAGCTGATTGTGGAAAAGTCTCCAGAAAGCCTTGGGTTCAAAGCTTAATTTTAGCATTGCTTATCATCCCCAGTCTGATAGTCAGACGGTGCTAGTGCGTAAAATATTGGAAGACTTACTTTGTGCTTGTATTCTCGCCTTCGGTAGGAGTCGGGAAGATCATATCTACCTTGTTGAGTTTGCTTACAACAACAACTTTCAGTCTAGTATCGACATGGCTCCTTTCGAGGCCCTTTACGGAAAGCCATGTCGATCACCTTCTTGTTGGCTTAAGTTTGGAGAGAAGTTTATTTTAGACCCCGACTCTATTCGTGAAGCTTCTGAGAAGATCGATTTCATTCGACAGAGAATGAAAGAGGCACAGAGCAGGCAGAAATCCTATGCGGATAATAGGAGGAAGGCCTTGGAATTCTCCGTAGGAGATCAAGTCTTTATTTGTGTATCTCCATTGAAAGGTGTGATGTGGTTCAATCATTCTGGAAAGTTGGCTCCAAGATATATTTGACCATACACTATCACAGAGCGTATCGGTCTTGTTGCTTATCGCCTATCTCTTCCTACCCAATTCTCCGGTATTCATGATTTATTCCATGTTTCATAGCTTCAGAAGTATCTTCGTGATTCGGATTCTATTCTTGAGCCAAGAATTCTTGAAGAGCTTGAGATTTCACCCGACCTTACTTACGAGCAGAGACCTATTCTTATTATTGCATCGGAGGTTAAGTGCCTTCGAAATAAAGATGTTCTGCTTGTTAAAGTCCAATGGTCTGGCAATCGAAAGTACTGTTTGTGGGAAACTAGAGAGTTTATCAAGCGAGCGCATCCGGAAATCCTTTCTTGTTGCTCATTAGTGGTAAGCCTCTTATTTTAATTATTTCATGCTTATGACCTTATCCACTTTTGATACATCATTGAATTGCTATTGGCTTTTCCTTGAGAAATTACGGGGATGCAATTTTTATAAAAGGGAAGTCTGTAACAACCTCGGTCGAGATTACCTAGAATTTAAATGTAAAACTGATTTATTTAGTTTTAAATAGTTAATTTGATTGAATTTGGGGAAATTATTAATTTTTGTATTTCCAAATTAAAATGGATTTGGTGTTTAATAAATTGGGAATTTAATGAATTTTATTTTTATGATATGTAATTGTTATGTTTAATTATACAAGAATAATTTTAGGAAAATGAATAAATAAATTGTATATAAATAATTTCATTATTGAAAAATGATTTCTAAATTAATGGCACATTTTATAAAAATATGAAAAATAGCTTTTCATTTTAAAAGTTGTAATTAATTTTGATAAAATATTTCAATATTGATAAACGTGAGATTTTGACATGTTATTTATATTGTAAAATTTTTGGAAATAAATGTTAGTTAAATTAGAATATTGTTTTAATTTAATTAATACTTATAAAATGTTAAAATGAAACATGAAAAATTAGTAACACTTTGGTTTTGAAAGAATTAGCAACACTTGGCTAATGGATCCATATTTCTTACCTACTTAGCCCAAAACCAAAAAATTAGAAATGAGAAACATACGTACATTTTTGCTCTCATTCTCATTTCTATCTCCAAACCAGAAAACTCAAAATCCCTCAGTACAAAAACCCTAAATCCCCAAATTTTCAAATTAAAAAGTGAAATCGAGGGGCTTCCAATCTATTTTAGTGTATTTGGATAAAAGGTAATCTCCTCTATTTATCTATGCATCAATTTTACAAATTATTTCAGTTTTTATTTCTGATTTTGATCAATTCCTATCTGATTTTTGTTCAAAGCCTAGGTTGAGCTTGAATTAGAATGGCATAGGAGATTCTAAGCCCTAATCTCCCATCCCGG
The DNA here is from genome assembly GCA_030737815.1 of Allium fistulosum. Classification (NCBI taxonomy): domain Eukaryota; kingdom Viridiplantae; phylum Streptophyta; class Magnoliopsida; order Asparagales; family Amaryllidaceae; genus Allium; species Allium fistulosum. The sequence continues at coordinate 1,289,819,653 of CM060904.1, forward strand.
GTTTGTTTAGGTGAGTTTATCTCACAATTTCTAGAATTAAATTGGATGTAGTTATTGTTACATGATTGTGCTTGATTCTAAAAGTTTTTATGATCTCAAATTGTTGTTGATTTACTTGGCAATATGAATTGTGTTTACTATTTACTGAAATTACTTCGTGAAATCTTGCATTTCATCCATTTATACATCTCTATATGCTTGCACGACTATATATTATAAACCTTAGGTAATTATGGAAGCAACATTGGAGAAACAAGTAAAAACGGAACGAGGGGGAGTCGTTGGAATCGCCTGGACGTCGGTTCGGGCGAGTTGACTGGTTGATCCAACCGGTGCACCAGTTGCATTCTGGACTTGATGTCCAGGCTATGTGCCAGTGCTGCCGATCGACTGTTTGTCACTCATTTACCCATGTTGACTCCTGGACACTGAATGCTTGACTTTTGATGATGCTTTTCATATCGATTTCATTGATATTTCTGAATTTTGATTATAGATTGATGAATTCATTAATGGTTTTATGCCATAGAGATGTTCTATGGATCTTGAGAAGTAGTACACATTATTATGCACATTTTCAAACCAAATTTATGAAAAGACTAATTTCAAGGACAAATCGTTTTAGTAAAATCATTTTAAATATCAATCTAATATATATAAAGAATTTTAGAAACCCATATATATATATTAAGTATTTCGATTTACAATGGTTTCAAACGTTTTCGTGCAATGATTCAAAAAGTGTGCTTATATATATATATCTGCTATAAACCAATAATTATAAGAATTATTTCGAAAGTAAAATATTTTATAAATCGCACAATATCGATTGGATGAGGAATTAACATAAAAAGTTAAATAAAATGAGTGGTATGGAATGCTCGTGTTTATTTTATCGGTTAATTTCTGGACTTATTCAACTGAACCATTACTACACATGAGTGGAGTTTAATATCATATAGTAAATGTTTGGGTAAACACATATGGTATGGGACTCATAGTCGTTACCTATTCGGTTGCTATATGAAAGTATATAACACTTATATCTCGATGTTTATAGGACTTTTTCCTATCTTGATGTTATAGGTCTCGTACCTATCCTGATGTTATAGGTCTCGTACCTATCTTGATATTTATAGGACTCGATCCTATCTCGATGTTTATAGGTCTCGTACCTATCTTGATGTTTATAGACTTATATGTCTATGTTGGAGTTATATGCATGTATGTGAATTTATTCACCAATCTTGGAGTTTGGCTCCTATCCTTCTTTTATGAGATTTTCTGGATTTCTAGTTGTGATTTTTGGAATATACTGTTATTTATTTTACCATCGAACCATTTTGGGGTTTTGCTTTTAAGAAGCTATTTAAGTTTGATCATTAGGAGATTTCATATTTGAAGTTGTTTAAGCATGCATAATATTTGTGGGTACTTAACTTTATAATCATATTTGGATCTAGATCACTTTTCCCTTCATGATCGTGCTAACTCGTTTATTTTAGTCTAAACTAACCCATTTATTATTTTATAATACTCGGGTCAGACCGAGATGTTTCGGGCCCTTCAGCTTGAGGCTTTAGAGTGGATGTCTTACTTGATAGCTAGTAGATCTCTCTTTTTTCATCATATATATATATATATATATATATTTGATATTATGTAGTATCTTGTGATGAGATTAGACTCCTTTTGTGTATATACATTTTGAGATGTAGCACTTTGTATATGTATAGTCTACATTATGTATTGGTTTAGACTTGTATCTATTATATTCTGCTGTGATTGATCTGATATTCTGTGATATGTATATTATTATATGTTGTTTTGAATTTTTATTATAGCCACCGTAGTTTTGTTTTAAGCCTCGATTGCATACATTGATTCCACTTGAAAAAATAAATGTATATTATATTAATCGATGTGTCAATGTTAGCTTAAAGTAAAATTCACGGATGGTCGCTCCTAACTAGTCCTATTCTCTACACTAGTCGACAATATTACTCTTTAATATTCTCTGTTAGTGTGGGTCTTGGGGTGGGGTGTTACAAGTTATCTTTGGGGGAGTTTTTAGAGAAGGTGCTATCTTCAAAGAAGAGACTGATTAAAATCGTTTTTGGAGTCTAAAGCACATTACTACAGTCAAAATGTAACTGATCCTCGTAACACGTGTCCCGCCTATAAAATGCACTTGTGAGGTGCCACATCTAATAACAAATGACACAAGTGTTATGACATAGATTATTTCTCGAGGCACTGCCTGCTGGCTTTATGGTATCGGGCAAATCACACAATGAGCATGAAGCAAGACAAAATGATACCACGACTTAGGGCGCGACAACCGCAGTCAAGCTGCTATGGAAAACAACTAGCGTACATGGTCTAGCTATCAAAATGTATTAACAAACATGGCGAGCTATAGAAATAATAGGCTTTCCCTATGATACTATTAATCAAAAAGTGTCAAGTACTTCTCAAATAATAATCACTCAAGTAATGCCTGTGTGTCCCATACTATTCGGTGTTACTTGAATATTTACTATGAGTTAGTAAATTCCACTTACTCAAAATATTATACACAACAAGTCATATAATTAATCAATGAAGTGGTACCAAATGTCCCATACCACTCGATACTACTAAATTGTTTAATTATAGTTCTCAATACATAGAGGGTACTTAGCTTATAAATTAACTTTCAGAAATTATCAACATATATGTATATTAGTTTATAAAAGCTAGTATATTTATGAAGTATATGTATATAATTTTTCAAAGATAAAAACTAATTGATTTTTGATAAACTTCTCTATTGTAAAATAACTTCTTTCTCAAATACGCGCACACACATATCATTCTTCGAAAATATTATACTATTTAATAATTAATACAAAATAACTTCTTTCTCAAATACGCACACCCATATCATAGTCAGAAAATTATAGTATTTAGTAATTTACATAAAATAACTTCTTTCTCAATTATATATATATATATATATATATATATATATATAATTTGCAATCTTAAATCCAAAAGTATTTGTTGATATAAAAATCCATAAATGATGCTTTCAAAGATATATATATAGCTCAATAAAATAGTTTATTTGAAAATTATACTTACTAAGTATAATCCTTTAAACCATTTTGTATAGCTAAAACACAAGGAGGAAGATCAAGTACACATATGGGAAAACATAAGAAAATAGGATAAAAAGAGAGTAGAAAAGGGGAAAAAACAATGCAAGAGTTTCAGACTGGAGCTAATTTGCTCCAGGCTTCGGCTACCGGTGGACCGGTGCATAAGCCATCGATCGACTGGTGTCGCGATTTCTGAGAGCAATTTAGCTCCAAGACGTGACTCTGATCGACGATTATCAATTTATGGCGATTGAAACTCAGTTTAGGGGATTTCTATGTTCCTACAAGCATGCATACACCCAATATAGTCATAAATGAGAAGGTAAGTTTCTCCATATTTATCTTTCGGCTAAAACGGGTTAAGTAAATAGCCTAGCCTTTTATTTCATTTTGTTTTATTTCAAATTCTTATTTTTCCTTTCTTAACAAATACAAAACTTCTTCACATTAATTTTCTCGATATCAAATTAAATTTAAAACTTCATTCTTCATCATCTTATTTGATCTTTACAAAAATTCATATTTATAAAATGAATTCCATTTATTTCCTCTAAAAGAATAATTTCGTTTTTAATACAAAGATAGTTTACTTGAATATTTATTACCAAAATCATGTATTAATTGACTAAGATTTCGCATATAGAAAATGTGACCCCAAAGTATTCTTATCATCACTGTTCATCATCATAATATATTTATTTCATTTTTTTCCACAATAAAACCATTCCTTAATTAAAAATAGAAACATTAGTTCAAAATACCAAATAACAAATTTTATAATTTAACTTATCAAGCATTGTTTAATTTTTTAATTTCCTCATACTAAATTTTTTGATTAACACCTAAAAATTATTTACGTACTTTCTTTTTAACTTTAATAATTTTTTCTTTTTTTAAATAATAATTCCTTTCTTAACAAATTCAAAATCTTCAATAACAATGTTTCAACTTTATCGGAGTTTTAACTCATATTTCAACAATTGACTTATCTACTCAAATCTATCATTTTAATTAAATACATATTCCATAAAAGTGAGTTTACAACCACAAATCCAAAATTAGCATTTATTACTCCATTTATTAAGAAAAAATATTTCTTCTTACCAAAACTTTACATTACTAAGGAAATGAGTTTTCATACTTATTTAGTTCAACAATTACCACTATAAAAATATATTTTCTATTCCCGCTTTAACTCTTTTAAATCAATTACAAAGATTAAAATTTTGATACCTTTCAACATAATAATTTACTTTATTAGACATTTATTTCTTTAGAAATGTATTTAAAAAGAAGGAATTGCTTTAGTAGACCTTAATCACATTTAATTCACATAATGCTAAATTTAAATTTCAAATTTTTGCATTAACTCAAAAATATACATTAGACATTTATTACTTTATTATTAAATAAGTGGCTTAATATATAATAGATATTTTCAATATCTTTCATGTTTTCTTAACAATTGTAATTTATTTCTTTTCCAATAACATTTTAATTCAAGCAATACTTTATTCTCATTCAAATAAATTCAAGATCCAAATAATTCTTTTTTTTAATTTCCCATCCTTGCATAAATTCTTTTCCTTAAATATATATATTCCCGTAATTATCCCGAACCCTTTATTAGTTTTCATTATATATTTCCATTTATTGTTAAATCTTTACTTTAAAATTCAAATTTATTATTTCTTAATATGAGGTTGTTACACAATGTACGGGAGTCGTGGTTGCAAAATGTAATATCTTATGGCCATCCAATAAGTTAAGCACACCAGAGACGCCAGTGGTAGAGAGGATAAGGGCATAGACACAAGCCTTAGATACATCGATGAGCATGGGCTCCTTCGATGAAACCCCTCTCCCCTTAGGTGTGCCAAACCAACTGATCTACACACAATTATGCTCCATAGCACATGCCCGTCTAAAGGGGAATGTAGTAGTGGTAGTGGCACCGACTCCTCATGTTCACCCCTGATTAGAAGGACTCAGTGAGTCCAACCTGAGGGTAGATTGATTTCCCAACAATAGTTGCCTTGTAGTTGCATAGTTTACTTTTTGTACCTTTTTACTTTTAAACTTTCTAGCACCTAACTATTTTCTCCTTTTTGGGTTGAAGGGGTTCAACTCAACTTCGTTGCTTTGGATACTCCCACCAAGGCCGAGGCCAACCCAGTTCAAGTTCTATTCCCATAGGACGTCGCGAATCTTTAACAATAGACGCCATCCCCTAGCTCCACAAGGGGATAACTTTTGCAAGAACGTATTGACATTCACTCTGTATTTTCTTTTAGGGCTACTATTGGGCTGAACTTCACTTGTTTTTGTAAGCAGGTAAGGATTGGTGTGGAATTAGATGTTAAAGTGGGGGTCTATCCTATTCTTTTTTCTATTCAAAGGAGTCTGAGTTGTTGGGTGGCTAAAAGGATGTGGATGGGGTGACCAGCCTCATCGTTACCTACATAATGAATGAGGTTGGGCTGAATGGGTTGCTCCGAAGGCTAATTATGACTGTTACTGAAGTCACTAAGCAGTTGCACCGGCTTAAGTCTAGGTGGACCAAGCATAGTCCATAGGCGGTCTTGGAGGTGGACGTTCGGAAGGCCTTTCTGGTGAGCCATACATGTGTAAAAACCTTTTCCCCTCCTTCCCTCTTTTTGTTAACTTCCTCCATTTACAGGCTGGGGTTCGTTCCCTTAGGATCTGGTAAGAGAGGTGGCATTGAAGAAGATCACCGTGGATGAGGCAAGAGTGAGGCTACTAGAGGTGAAGAAGTGAGAGGAGATAAAGTTGAAGGTGGTAGAGACAGAGAAAGGGTGATTAACGTAGTGGCACGGGGGAAGTCGAGGTGGCGGGTAGGAAGGCCATTAGAGGCTAGAAAGGTGGCAGAGAATGATCTTAACGTGGAGGTTGCCTACCGCGAGTGTGAGAACCCGCTCCTCCAAACACCCAGATCTAAAGTCTAGGGCGACTTTCAGACTCGCGTCATTCCAAGAAGTACGAGCCAACTGGTTTTTAAACATTATAGAGACTGAAAATATAAGCATAAAATCTAAGACATTCTACACTTTCAGATCTCTTAGCCGAGGGCAGGAAAATATAAATACATAAAATAGTCATCTTAGAAAATATCCCAGAAAACACAGTCTCAAAACAGACGTAGTTATAATCCAGAGTTTACAGAAATATAGTATATAGTATGATAAATAATAAGTATGATAAATTGTTACATGGAGAGTAATGAAAAGTAGTAAGAAATGCCAATGCCAAGCTTGCCTCTCCATGTACTAGATCTGCACCAATCACCTACTTACCTACCCCCATGTGGTGGGGGAAAAAGGAAAGGAGTTGGTTAGACAAAAGTTTGCTGAATGAGTTACATCATTATATATGGTGATCACATGCAATTGGCTTCATTAATTCTCTATGTGACCTAGGGTGTCCTAATTGTGTTTGTGAACTATTTAATAAGGTAGGTTTTGTTAACCTAAGGGTTATAGTTCTAAATACACCTACACCAAACATCTTGTGAATGTTTATAATTAGGGTCGAACAACTAATCGAACCTCAAAACAACTATGGATCATCTAATGATCTTCCAACGTAGGGTCGCCTAAAGTGTCAACCTTGGGACTATGTTTCCAAATTACTACTACACGTATCGTACTTACGCATTGTGGTAGAGCCTACAATGCCGACCCACAACAGAGCCGATTTAGGGTCTGTTGCATCCCTGTCCACTCTCAATGGTAACGTTATGCCACTTATTACACAGTGCCGAGCATCCATTAACAACAATAGTATCATGTCCTCATCATTATGTATACCAAGGAACCTCCTGTTAGTGTCGGGCCACACAATTCTCTAAGCATCCTCGTCAGTGTTGCGCGTACACTGTAGAACCTCACATGAGTGCAATTTGCAGTCGAATTGCCTCTACCAAATATCGACTACGCCAAATAAAAAGTGTATAGGCCTCATTGCCTGCGTACACATCTATTCGGCCCCATAACATGTCCAAGACTCATAAATTTAGGGAACTAATTTCCCTACTTATACGAACATCCATATATTAATTATATATAAATAAACTTATAACCTAGGCCTCAGGTCGAGGTTCAGACAATGCCTATAAATCGATAATTGGTCGACCACTGGCCACTGAAGCGGTCGACCGTGTTCCATTAGAGTGGTCAATCACTCGCTGTCGACCGATTCCAGTGAGCCTGTCGACCGATCGGAGTTGTTTTGTTATTATTACTTTATTTTCTTCATTTTGTTGTATGTGGATTATCGTTCTCTATTAATTAAAGTAAACCCTATTTATAACATATAATCCCTACTGTTCTCAATTTCAATTTCTACTTATTCCATAATTTTATAATAGTGTTTGTCATCAACTCCAATTAACTTAGGTTTAGAATCAAAAAGGTGTAGATATATCAATCTATATTCAATTTAACGAAACAGTGTGTTCAACCTAAATAAATTTTTACCCAACCAATTTTTCTTTAACCAACTTTAGATTAAAAAGGGGATCATATTCATATGGGTTAAATTACTATCAAACTCCCAATCCACTGCCATTATTAGATAAACATTAAGTTAAACAAATTTTGATAAAATAGGGTATAAATTTTTTAATTACATATAAATCATCATATTAATTATGAATGCACTCACCTTCAGAAAGTTATACCCTTTGTAGTTCGCTAGGAATCGCCTCTATTTGGTTTGTAGAACCCCTCTTGATTTGATTCTTCCTCCTTTAATCTTTTGAATTAATTTTTAATTTTTCTTTTAAAGAAAATTGATTTGAAGAGAGAGAGATAGAGGGTTCAGTCTTCAAAGAGACAGAGTGTTTTTACGATCAGTATGAAATTAGGGTTGTCGGTATTAGGTTAGGGTTCTATTTATGTAGGTTCAGATCATCATCAGCCATTTTACCGATTTATATAAAATCCAGGCCGTTCGACCAACACAAATCCTAGTTTGAACACTTTGATCGATCGACCGCTAGGGGTCGACCTGTCCAAGTTGGGGTGTCGACCGGTGGGGTTTCTTTTATTTAAAATATTTCTTTCCAAATTTTATATTTAATTATTTTCTATTCATAATTTTCAAACATTAATAACTTCTTCATGCGAGCTCCGACTATAAAACTTTATATATGAGAATTTTCCATAAAATCGCTATGAATGCAATGGTGGAAGTTTGTAGCTGAATTCAAATTTTTTTGAAAATTCCAATTTTACCCCTGTTATATTTAATTTAATTCTTTTATTAAATTTCCGGTTAATTTTTGCAGTTTTTTACATTCTCCCCCTTAAAAGGATTTTGTCTCCGAAATCTTCAGGGATGGAAAAATGCAACTCGTACATATGGAAGTTAATACTTACAACCATCTACCCATCCATCAACAACTAGGAACCATTGTCCTTTGTTCATAATTCTAACGTAGTCATGTGCATATGAACCTGTACTAATGCAAAAATTAGGCGGCCTCTTGATCTAGTCAACCTCCTAAAATGCAAGTGCTTATGCCGTGTATCCAAATGTATGCAACATCTAAGGAAATATATGGCAATTCTATATATATAAGCAACCATTCAATCCATATGCAATAACCATATGCATATAACTCAGTAAAATAAAACAAGTGATGGTGTGAGTATATGCTAACTCAAGAATATATTTTCCTAAGCATGAAAAGATCGATTTTATAAATATATCCATTAGCATCCATCATCCAAAACATGTCATATTGACACGTTCATAACCATTCAAAGCATCCAATTATCTCTACCTATGGAGTATACTAAGATAGTACTTAAACACAAAAGTAGTTTATACTTATTTAACTAGAATGAAAACATACCAGAAAAGTGTTCTGGATGGGTAGCTAGGATCTTCTCCCCAGGCTCTCATGTACTCTCCGCTAGGTCGTCTCCCCACTAGACCTTAACAAGCTTGATAACTTTATTGTGGAGTCGCTTTTGCACCGTGCTCAAGAATAGGAGTGGGTGCATGGTAAACAAGTGACTCCTTTCTACCTCCACCTCCTCCAGTTGGCTCGGCTTGACTACAGCGGTTATATTGTATAGACACTTCCGCAAGTGTGAGACGTGGAAAACGTCTTGTACTCCCGCTAACATCTCAGGAAGTTTCACCCTATAAGCTAACTTCCCACTCTACCAGTGATTTGAAAGGCCTAACAAACCTTGGTGCTAACTTCTCCGAACTACCAAATCTCATGACATGCCTAAACGGTGAGACCTTCACAAAAACAAAGTTTCCCACTGCGTACTCCAACTCCATGCATCTCCTGTCAACATAAGACTTCGGCCTATCCTGCACGGTTTTCATCCTTCTACGGATCAAGTTTACCTTCTCTGATCTCTCCCTCACCATATATGGTCCAAGAATAATCATATCCGTAGTGTCCCACCAACACGACGTTGATCTACAAGGCCTCCCGTATAACACCTCAAATAGTGCAATCTCAATACTTTCCTGATAGCTGTTATTATAAGTAAATTCCACTTGTGGCAAATGATCCTCCCAAGAGCCTCCGGAATCTAAGATACACATCTGAAGTAAGTCCTGTAATACCCAGTTTACCCACTTTGTCTGTCCATCGGTCAGTGGATGATAAGCATTACTAAAATTAAACTAAGTGCCTAAAGCTTCCTAAACACTCCTCCAAAACTTACTAGTGAAAAGAGGATCTCGGTCACTAACGATGCTAGAAGGAGCTCCATGTAACCTAACTATCTCCCTCGCATATAGTGTCACCAAGGATGCACCTGTGCAGTCAATTCCCGATATTGCCTCGATATATCCCCGATATATCCCGTAGCGGACTTTTGGGGCAACGATATTCCTATAAAGCGGCCCAATATAGCGGATCCGCTATTATCCCCGATATTGCGGCAACAATCCGCTATATCCACGATTTTGTTGGCCCGCTATATCCCCCTTTCCTATAAATAAGCATTTTTCTTGATGTCTTGCTTTTAAGTTTTATGGTAACTTCAAAGTTGATGTAACAATGATATACGTTGTTGGTTATTATAACTAGTTCTAACTTTTTAATTGTCAACTTTGTTAATCTTTACTTTATTATAACTTGTTTTGCTTGGTGGGAAATAATAAGTAATACTTGTTCCTCTTTTTAATGTAGAATGTTCATCATTCCTCTTTTTAAAGTCGTTCGCTATATCCTGCTATATCCCCGATATATCTCCGCTACAACTTTTCGCACCTCAAACGCTATGGAGCGGCACAACGCTTTAACTGCACAGGGATGCACCACTCCTCATACTCCTAACTGGAACAAAATGAGCGCATTTGGTCAGTCGGTCGACTATGAACCAAAATACTCTCATTCTGCCTCCTACTCCTAGGTTGTCCATCAATGAAATCTATAGAAACACTCTCCCACTTCCATTGCAGAATACTTAATGGCAGCAACAATCCTCCCGGGTTCTTCTGCTTTGCCTTTACCCTCTGGCATTTCATACATCGGGCCACATACTCTACCACACGGCTCTTCATACCAGGATAATAAAAGACTCTCTTCATATCAGTTACATTTTATCTCCTCTAGGATAAATGGTCATCCTAGAACGATGAGACTTGGCTAGTACCTTGTTAATCAAATCCAAATTGAGAGGAACAGATAATTTACCATCTCTCTATAACCACCCTTTCGAATTAATGGTATAGCACCTCAAATGACTCGACTGCTTTCCTCTATTAAGCTTCTTGAAAATACCCTATAACTCTTTGTCGTGCTTCTGACTTTACCAAATACGTTCCATAAGTATAGGTTGTACATCCAATGCTGCTATCTTGGAGTGATGTCTGATGACGGTCAGAAACTGAACGTAGAAATAAACTCTAAGTGCTTCCACTCTAAGAACATAGAACTCAACATCACATGATTTTTACTCAAGGCATCGGCTACAAAATTGTGCTTGGAGTATAGGAGATATTGAAATCGTACGATGCCAAAAACTCCATCCACCTCTGCCATCTTAAATTTAAGTCCTTTTGAGAGAATAAATACTTTAGATACTTATGATCTGTATATAGCTCAAACCGCTCTCCTAATAGATAGTGTCTCCATGACTTGAGTTCAAAGGTAATGGTCGCCAACTCAAGGTCATGGGTATGATAGTTTCTCACCTGGACTTTCAACTATCGACTAGCATAACTCACCACTCTCCCTTCCTGCATTAAGACACGCCTAACCCCATATCACAAGCGTTGGCATTCATTGTGAATGCCTTCGTATCATCAGGTAATACTAGAACAGCTGCACTAGTTAACGCCTCTTTCAGCTTGATAAAAGCACCTTCACACTTCGAGTCCCACGAGAAAACTAAATTATTTTTAGTAAGGCAGGTCAGAGGGGCAGTGATTTTAGTGAAGTCCTTAATGGACTTCCCGTGGTAGCCCGCCAAACTAAGGAAACCCTTCACTTCCATGCATATGCCAATCTTGTACGGCAGCAACTTTACTAGGATCAACTGACAGCCCAATCTTATAGACAATGTATCCCAAAAAGCGTACCTCCTTGTGCCAAAAGTAACATAACACCGAAGAGGCATGCAATAGCCTCTTTAATATAGCTTGTTGTCCATAATGGTGTAGTTGGGCACCCAATAGAGGATTTTTTGGGTTTCCATTCGCTTGTAGGGAAATTCCCCATTCTTCAAATATCTTAGGAGCATGGTCACACAACCATCCTATTGCTCATTGCTAATTTCCATAGCGATGCCACTGGCTCAAAACATGGGCAAGACTGAATTTCCAATGGGAACCAAGGGTTGGTGTCTTTCGTCTTATTTTTTGGCTTAGCCAGGATGTTGGTCTTGGCGTTCTTCTCCTAATGTACCTGTTCTAGTTTAAAGTTAGAGAAGGTGCTGATGAGCTTCTTGGCTTCGGCAAAGGCAAGAAATTTTCCTTTTAATTGGAAGCGCTTGCCAATTTGATTGACGTCAAATGAGGAATCAGTGTATACCCAAATCGACTCGATCTTAAGCTCATTTTCCATTCTAAGATTAGTCAAGACGACTTCGTACTTGACTTCATTATTGGTGGCCTTGAAATTCAATCTAATGGTGAAATAGATGTCATGTTGGTCGTGTGTAACAAGGACCATGCCAGCCTTGCCCTTTCTCATTTGACCCCCTATCGATATATATGCCATGAGCGTTGGATGACGATCGTCTCCTCATCGTCATTGTCTAGTCTAGAGCATTCTGCAATAAAATAGGGCACAACTTGGCCCGTTATGGAGGTACGAAGGTGGAAGATGATTTGATGCCGGCTAAGTTCCACTGCCCACTTTAGTAGGTAGCCCGTGGTGTTGGGTTGGCTCAGCACTTGCTTTAAAGGTTGATTGGCGAGAACTTTGACCGGTTGGCCTGGAAGTAAGGACTTAGTTTGAAATATGGCACAACAAAACAGAAAGCCAGTTTCTCTAGTCCTGAATATCTCATTTCTGGGCACGACAATCTTTTGCTAGCATAGTATATCGGTTGTTTTACCTTCTCCTCATCCCATACCAAGGCAACGTTGCTTGCTGGTTAGTAAGTATTGTTAAGACTTGGTTTTGATTCATGACACGAAGCTATCACTGCAACATACAGATTCGACGACTGTTACGACAAAAAGAGAATATATACTACATGGAGACAAGACATCAAAATCAGTGCATCAACTTTTATATTATTTTGTTTTGAGTCTTAGGTCAATATTGTTAAGATCTCTCCTCGTTTACGTATATATTAGCTTATATATAATCTTCTTATATTCAAATGATTTATATATATATAAGAATATAAAATATATATATATATATATATTATCAAGTTTTTAAAGTTAGAATCATATATAATATATATATTATATATACGTGTGTAAACTGCACAGAAAATACCAGGTCAGTCGACTGACCTGTTAGGTCAGTCGAATGACCTGCTTGTTTCTGTGCAGTATACACAGGTGCACAAGTATATATATTATATAATAAAAATCGTTTGAATATTTAGTCGACTGACCTAGAGGCTCAGTTGACTGAATTTCTACAACAGCTATTTTCTGAAAAGACACGACTATTTGTGAAGAGTTACAAACCTCTATGAAAAGATTTGGACGCAACACTTCAATCGAAACTCTTCATCAACAGTCGCTGCTTTTTAACATCTATAAATACATACTCTAACTTGATTCCAAACAACCGAATTTTTTTATCTTTCTTATCTAACACTCTGGAATCTACTTGCAACTATACTTTCAAATATTCTGCAATAAAACAATTTTATACCTTTCTAATCTCATAAACTTCAAATATACATATTTATACTCGAGGAAAAGATCATAGGAAGGGTGTACTATAAATAGACTTATCCGTGTTATCAGAACACAAAAAGTCAAACAATCTTTTGTATTTGTTGAAGTCCCGTTCTGCTGCTCAGGCGTGTGAAGTCCTCTTCGGCTGCTGAGGCGAAATCTTGTTCCGCTACTCAGGTTCCTGTTCTGCTGCTCAAGGGTTATATAGACCTGTTCCTCCGGGTTAAGTGAGGGTTGTTGTTTTAGTGAAATTCCAGAAGGAGTCTGGGACTGGACGTAGGACGGTGCTCCGAACCAGTATAAATATCTCTGGTGTTATTTTTATTATACTTCTCTTATATTCCGCACTATTACTGTATAACTATCATCACTACATTCTGTATTATCGTATATCCATATTACACGATCCATAGCATACTTTTATTTGTTATCAGAGCCTGGAATTCTATCGATCGTCACAACATCATAGAATAATGGCCAGAAAACGATCCAGTCGAAATACAACGGGCAAAATCCCTGTCAAAGCCACCAGTGAGAAACTACAAAAAGGTACTTTCTGATTTACAAATTTCAGTAAAAGATAATAATGAATTAGTTAGTATAAGCAATAAGATTTTAAAGCTTAATTTTATTATTTTGGAAAAGATGAAATCTGTTGAACTTGAAAATGAGAAATTGAAAAACGAGAAGTTAAATTTAGAAAATCAACTGGGTGATTTAAAGAATAATTTTATAACTTTTAAAGATTTTCTAGATGAATAAAACACCATATTAGAAAAAGAGAGAAAATTTCAAAAGAAATTTTTGATTTGAAAAGACAAAATGATTTATTACAATCCTCTTTAGATAATTCAGAATCTCAAAATTTCCTTCTCAAAAATGAGAATTGTACGTTACAAAACGAGAATTCTGAATTAAATAAGAAAATTGATATTTTGAATACTAGTAATATTTCTTCTGAAAATAATAATTGTGACTTTAAAGCTAAAGTTGATAAACTTAACACTGAAGTCACAAAATTTAATAAAGGTCAAAACGATTTAAACATGATTTTATCTAGTTCTAGACCTTTACATGATAAAAGTGGTTTAGGATATAATAAAACTAATTGTAGAAATAGCACTAGATACGCTTTCATGTATAGTAAAAATGTTAGTGCTACTACTAAATTTCGAGTAAAGTCTAAATCCAATTTTTATAGAAATTCAAATACTATTATGACCAATAATGTTTATAATTTCTCTAGAAGTATAAAATCATTGACGGGAAATATGAATAATAATTATCTAAGTATTTGGGTTCCTATTAATTGGAAAAATAGAGAAAAATACATTGATGATTATTTTGATATGGTAGTTAATAATGAAAATTATATTTTTAAAGGTTCAACCACACCCAAATGGGTATGGTGTCCTAAAAATTAGGAAATTATAAGAACCTTGGGTATCACATGCTTTAAATGTTAAATTTTTTGATACCTTACAAGTAGTAGTTATTTTGTTGTTCTATGTTAACACTTATGTAGAATATAAGTTATGTCATCATATAAACTCTCCTTTTTGTCGATGACAAAGGGGGAGAAAGATATTGCTCTAACACTATTTGCAGGAATAAACGATGCAAGCACAGATTAAAGGGTAAGCTTATAATAGAGTAAGTTGTTGCTTCTCTTATGTTCTAAAAACATTAGTCTTGTATTTCATAACATTACAACATGGCTTGTACTAAATAGCCAATGTTTTCGTATTATTTCAAAAATTTTGTTTGTGATATTGCACTGTATGAATGTTCATTTCGTTTTGAATATCTATGAATACATCATACTATTATTCATGCTCTTTATTCTGTTTTGTTGATGACAAGGGGGAGAAAAGTTATCACTAACATTAAGAATGTAGGATATATATCGTCAAAGATTCAGGGGGAGTAAGTATTCATATTATATTATATACAGTCGAAATCTCAATCTATTTACTGGTTGTCATCAATCAAAAAGGGGGAGAATGTTGAGGCTTGGTTTTGATTCATGACACGAAGCTAACACTACAACATACAGATTCGACGACTGTTACGACAAAAAGAGAATATATACTACATGGCGACAAGACATCAAAATCGGTGCATCAACTTTTATATTATTTTGTTTTGAGTCTTAGGTCAATATTGTTAAGATCTCTCCTCGTTTACGTATATATTAGCTTATATATATAATCTTCTTATTTTCAAATGATTTATACATATATAAGAATAATATATATATATATATATATTATCAAGTTTTTAAAGTTAGAATCATATATAATATATATATTATATATACCTGTGTAAACTTTGCAAACTGCATAGAAAATACCAGGTCAGTCGACTGACCTGCTAGTTTCTGTGCAGTATGCACAGGTGCACAAGTATATATATTATATAATAAAAATCGTTTGAATATTTAGTCGACTGACCCAGAGGCTCAGTTGACTGAATTTCTACAACAACTATTTTCTGAAAAGACACGACTATTTGTGAAGAGTTACAAACGTCTATGAAAAGATTTGGACGCAACACTTCAATCGAAACTCTTCATCAACAGTCGCTGCTTTTTAACATCTATAAATACATACTCTAACTTGATTCCAAACAACCGAATTTTCTTATCTTTCTTATCTAACACTCTGGAATCTACTTGCAACTATACTTTCAAATATTCTGCAATAAAGCAATTTTATACCTTTCTAATCTTCATAAACTTCAAATATACATAGTTATACTCGAGGAGAAGATCATAGGAAGGGTGTACTATAAATAGACTTATCTGTGTTATCAGAACACAAAAAGTCAAACAATCTTTTGTATTTGTTGAAGTCTCGTTCTGCTGCTCAGGTGTGTGAAGTCCTCTTCGGCTGCTGAGGCGAAATCCTGTTCCGCTGCTCAAGTCCCTGTTCCTCCGGGTTAAGTGAGGGTTGTTGTTTTAGTAAAATTCCAGAAGGAGTCTGGGACTGGACGTAGGACGGTGCTCCGAACCAGTATAAAAATCTCTGGTGTTATTTTTATTATATTGCTCTTATATTCCACACTATTTACTGTATAGCTATCATCACTACATTCTGTATTATCGTATATCCATATTACACGATCCACAACATACTTTCAAGTATGAGGTAAAGGAATATATCACCCCATTTGTAGGTTTGGAGAGGATCGGGGGTGTTTTACGATGATGTTTAAATTTTTTAAATGCCTTGGTGCACTCATCGATCCATGTAAACGACTTCCCCTTCTTTATGAGATCAAAGAACGGGACACACTTGTAACATTCCCACTTTATGACCCTAGAATGAATGTCATCGCCGGAATAATTTCAAGAAATAAGTGTGAGTTCATCACTTTTTTTGTTGTGTATGTGTGTTTGTAACAATCTAAGCTGTGCAGTTAAAGCACTTAGCGATTCTGTAGCGGTCGAGGTGCAAAATGTTATAATGGGGATAAAGCGGGGATATTGCTAAAAGTAGCGAAGGTGCAAAAAGCTTCATCAGATATAATACCAAATATTTAAAGTTATTTATTCTCATTCTCATATCATTTGTGTAGGAAAAAGAAATATTGTTTAATCTTATATAACAAAGCTGAAGAATATCATGATTTATGCAGTCCAGATTTGATAACTATAATAGATTTATAATTTATATTGAGCACTAATGCCTTCAAATTAGGTCTTTACCCTAACTTTATTAATTTGGTTTAAAAGAGAATTACTCAAATCAACCTTTTTATATTAATGTTGCTAAAGAGAGTTCTAAAAGCCTTGATTTAACGGTTGTACTGAAAAATAGTCGGACTTAAAGTGGATCTACTATTCAATAATACTAAATTGAAAAGGCGGTGGTTGAAGCGCTCTACCGCTATTGTAGATATTATGTAGGGCTTTAGCGGGTCATTAACTGCATAGAGTCCAAGTAAACAGAGAAACTAGAAATTTTCATCACACATAATAGTCTTAAGAGTCTTTACATTTTTAAAACATCCTAAAAATGAGCCCAGGTTGGGTTCAAATATAATAGAACATAAATGTAGTGTCATGCTTGACATATGAAGATGCCGACTTAGACACTTAAGCAACAAAATTAAAGAATCTTTATTTGCAAACAAAGCCTCTTACTTTGTCTTCGACCTTTCATCCCTTGATGCCTAAAGCAACCTACTTACACTCACAAACTCAACCTACATAAACAAGTACCCATGAATTTACGGAGAAAACAATAAAAAAACATGGATCAAACATAAAGCCCAGTATGAGTAATACGTTACCCTAAAATTATCATACAGTGAGACCACGCCACTAAAGCAAAGAACAGGTTCCCCCCTCACTATTCACAAATTCACATAACATAAACTACCTCTGCAAGTTATAAATCATGTCTAGTTTACTCCTGAAACCCCTATGATTTGCATGTGGTAACCCATTGAATTAGTTTCATTTGGTTCAACCACTGTGCAGTTCAATCATGCATAGTTTCGAGTCATATTGTTTCCCGTTAAAGTGCTTCCCACAGTGTTTCAGCTTATCTTTTTATGTTGCAAAGTACAACCCTAAGCAGTCTTGGTTTCTTTAGTTTATACTACAAAGTATAACCCTAAGTAGTCTCCTTTCTTTAGTTTATAATACAAAGTACAACCTAAAGTAGTTTCTTATCTTTTTCGTAAATTTTAGCCCCATAAGAGAGTTACATCCACTCCCATGGAAACGTACAACCCGTGTGGATGTCCTACATCCCTTCGGAAGAAAAATGTCTCTCCCTTAATTTCCCAAGGCAGTGCATTCGTGCAAGTGTCCCTACTCAGCGTCAACAGCACTTTCGAACCCGCATTCTTTTGGTGGATTCTTACTTCTTTCTCGTAGATATCTTTTGCTCCTCGGGCTTTACCAAATTATCCATTTATTAAGTTTCAGTTATGTACACTTATTTCGGCATAGTACAACCTTGCCCTATTCGTAGTGCGGTGTAGTATGTCTCTTTTCAGTTTCAGCACAATGCAACCTTTCCCTACTCATTTTGCGGCATGATACGTCTCTTTTCAGTTTTGGTGCAATGCAACCTTACCCTACTCATATTGAGGTGCAATATCTTCCTTCCCTCACTCATGTTGAAGCACACTACTTCCTCGCTATCTTTCGGCTTAAGCATAATGTATCTAGATGCATTTTTGGCTTTTAGCTAAAAAATCATAATGTCTTTGACGCAGTCCTTCATGTACCTTTTTGCTTTTGACCTTCTACACCATTCAGCACAGTTTCACCCTACGCCTTTCGACTTCTGGCTTCAACCAACATTTTGTCTTTTAGCGCAATACTTTTTTACACTGTATTGATTCTCCTTGAAAATCAATTGGCTCCCATAGGCAATTTACTACCTTCGGCCTTAGGTACTTAGTTTATATTCTTAACATTCGGTCGCCCTTAAAGCTCCACAAACAAATAAAGTCTGACGTGTCTATTACAAACCATTATATGCATCGTCAGTTGGTATGTTTAGACTCTACTTTTAGTTAGTGACAATTTCCTTTATTTATCTTTTTCAGAATTTATATGGGATCTTGTCTCCTATTCATTTAACATTAGTTTCAACATGTATATGAACATAATAGGGTTTAGACCTTTACATACTTGGCCTCTGTCTGAGCAGTTTTAACCTTAGTGATAATATATTTTAGCCATAAAATACTTATAAATTTCCATATTCTTTTGAATAATTGCCTTAACACATTTTACTCATGTTCCCATTTTTAAGCTATTTTCTCTTATTTATTCACTAGGTATTTTCCTTTAAAAATACATAATTAATTATTTCGACGTGGGGAAATTCTCTAATTTAAAACTCATTTCTAAAATTATCTCAATCGAAAAGTTCTCCAATTTAGTTAGGGAGCACTTTTGGACAGCAAGGAATCATCTCAATCTTCTCCAATCATATTCAATCTCCCAGTCAACCATCCAAAATTGAGTTCTGGCGGATCAAACTCAAGATCTATGGCATTAGAGTTTTGCCAATCACATATCTAATAGTCCACGATCATTGTAGCCGATTCAGAGAGATATAGCAAGTGATGTAGCAATTGTAAATCAGAGAATCATAATAAAAGGTATAAAGTGGATGTAGGCCAAAAAGTGTCAAACACCTATAAAATTCAATGTATATTTAGTTTTTGTGCACTTTACTACTTACATTCTAGTATATCTGCATGTGACTTGCAATTTGAATTAGAGTAAGAACTTAACATATTTAATTACCAGTGATCCACTTCCTAAAAACTAGCACTAGGATCACATTTAGGATCATATGCTCTACCAGATCTCCATTCTAGGTTGTTTAGTCATTTTTTATGCAAACATATATTTTTTGGATTTTCGATAATTATAAGCATTTAATCGATATGCGTGCATCGGAGAATTTTGATGAACATAAAATATCCCTCGATGTAGTGAAATCTCACAAATCGTAGATCTAAAATTTGTATAAGATCAGACATTCTGATAGCTCGTATGATTTAGAAACATGTGAAAATGACCTTTCCAAGCATAGTCTTAGATGTTGACATATTTTATATCATAGTAATGAGAAAAATGGTATGAGTTGAGGCATCGAAAAATCATCATGATCCGATCGTACAAGCTGTATGACAAAAAAATGTGTGAAGAATTTATTGAAATAAATAAACCAAAAATATGTCAAAACCTTGACCTAGCAATGTAAATACCTTAGTTATAATGTCGTCACATATACTTCCTCCTCCTCCTTCATGGGTTAAAACTCTCTTATCATTTCCTTTTGTTTCCCTGGCCAACACTGCTCACCAAAGAGGGAACCAAGATCATGGGTACTTTAGCTTCTCGAGAGGAACTAAACAATGGTAGTAGCTTGGCCTATAGACCGTAGTTGGTTGTAGAATGGGTAAGACTGATGATGATGAGAAGTTTGGTTAGTGGATGAGGTGTTGTAATAGTAAACCTAATTCCATGGATACATTCGGCATCACAAATAGGTTTGAATTTGAGGTGTTTTGACTGCCATTCGTGCAGCGGTGGAAAAATAAAACAAGCTCCAAAAATCTATGGTCATGGGTGATCTTTTTTGACATGATAACTGAAGGGGAAACATAATATATGGGCTTGATCATCATTAGAAGCCGAGAACTATGGTGCACTTAATCAGTTTGAAAGTGGCCATAACGGCATTGGCGGGGAGTGAACTGATTTCAGTATTAGGTTATAGGGTATGCCACAAGCAGAGATAGGCCTTGGCATTGGAACCTTTAGTTTGCTTGGTCAGAACAGAGCGGTAGACGAGCACAAGGCCGGTGGTGTGCGCGAAAGTCATCAGTGAGGCTAAGTGGAAGGTGGTCATGAGCGTGAGGAGAAATAACATGAAAATATATGGAGAAGAAAAGGAAAATTTTCAACACCCATGGCTCTTAATTAATTGCAACAAGGTTTATGTATTTATATTTATATAAAGAGTTAAATTACTTATAAGCCCTTGAAACTTATATTGGATATCTTTTGCATACGAAGTTCGATTTGGATGCGGGTTCTTGCATTGTTCTCGTATTTGGATTCTCCATGACATGACATAGGTATGGATGATTATTGATAGGGTGCATGGAAACTGTTTCAAATGGTATTATGGTCTATATTTGAGCATATGCTTATTTATATGAATTGACCTGAGGAATATTGCTAGATTCGCACCCGAAATGAATTGTATAATGATTATATTTTAGACCATGATTAGATACCACTTAAACCCTATATATGCTTAGATTCTATAAATGTGTAGCGTAGTGTAAATTGAGATAAAATCCCTATATATATGATTAGACCTTATAAATGTGTAGTGGATTGTAAATTGAGATGTTAGGATTTAAGAAGTACACATATGGACTGCTAGTCTTAAACAGAACGATAGATATGATATGAATGTTTGAATTATTGTATTGTATGCCTACTTATTTGGGTATGAATGCATCTTTGCTTGTATTTGATTTCTCATTTACAATGGATTGATGCTTGTTATTTATGAGATAGTTGCAATTAGGAATTACAATCATATGTCGAAGATGTGTAAAATGATATTCGTTGGAATCGGTACACTTTGTAAGAATTTGGTTCCTCTTCCATAAGGATCGACATTGACCCATGGAGAAAAAAGTTAGATGAATTTTCACTAAACGTGTTAGTGTGTACCGATCGATACACATGGACCACTATCGATCGATGAAGAAGTTGGCTTGGTTGGGATCAGATGAATGGAGAGCCATAGATGATCGATGATGGAAATACATATAAGAGAGAATCAATGAAGCATTAATGATTTGGAAATTAGGCTACATTTTGGATCGATTCTGGTACCGAACATGAGACTTCAAGGCGGACTCATGCAAGATTTGACGAAAACAGTAGTAAGACTCGAGGTTTAGCTAAGGATGACTCGGAGTAGACTTATCAAAGTCTAGGTAGTGTTAACCAACCTTTGAAGTGTTAACCAATCTTTGAAGTGGTGTATCTCCCCCATACTAAGTCTAATTCTAACGAAACTTCGAGTGCTGTTCTTAAAACGAAGTGATCTCCACTATGACAAGCATTAAAACAAACCAGATACTATGGTTTTTACACCCTGGTCAGGAGATCTTGCCTTAGATAGCGAATTTATAACCAATGGGCAGTAGAGTAGTATAAAAATGGGTCGACACGTATAAATAAACGAACTCGAAATGTAAAACTATCTATGTTGGTCTACATCGATGTGACTGTGCGCTGGTTATGTCGTAACTATTGAAGTGACGAGGGGCGATAAAACCAATGATCCAATTATTTATTATTATTATTTGTAATTGCATATTTTGGAGTTAAGGGCATAGACTTGAGAGTGGATGGCCACCAAATAAGTACTGTTCATCTCCGGCAAGATAACAGGCTTATGTGCTTAGTAAGAAAACTCCATATACTCTTGTGTGTGGCGTTAAGGGCACGAAAGCGGGACATCGAGGGACTCTCAGACGATGTGTTGATGACCAAGATCATAAGCCAATAGTTATTATGCGGAAGGGGAAATGTAGATTCTTGGAAAGGAAATTGAAGGTACCTGGTCGTATATTGATGGTGAAAATAGCTCGAGAAACATTTGCCATAGAATATAGGGTTGCAACATACTCGCTGCGATCGATAATCCATATGGATGATAAGTGTGTACATGAAATGTGTGGTTGTTGGGGGGTAATACTCTTCACACATGTCACTCAAGAAGGATAGATATGGGTGTAGGTGTTGGAACTAGGCCAATCCGCAGTGGATGAAATGGATGAATTTCAAATTTTTACCATTTTGGATTTTTATTGGGCCTATAAAGTCTAAATGTATATCAGACCCAATCTAATATAATTTTAAATAAAATCTCATTTGGTTTAAATGGTTAAATGGAGATGAAAGTATCAAATACATTCATTTGTGCAAAATGTAAGTGAAGTATATAGGTGGTGTATATATGTGTAAATAAAGCATGTATAAATGAATTTAGAGAAGGAAATCTTTTTTCCTCTCTTACCCTATGCAATTAATAAAGATAAGATATGGCAATATATCAAGAGAGGGAAACCTTTCATTTTTCTCCATTTTTAATTGTAATACTTAATGTATTAAATGATATTTATAATTTATAAACCAAATTTACACATGCCTTTGTTGTCCAAGTTTCGATTAACCAAATATATGCATACATCCATAATACTTATAGATACATACATACATACATACACACACAAACATACATACGTATATATAAAGTGAAAACATATTAGTTATTTTAAATAATTTGAAATCCAAAATTAACATTAACATGAATGAGCTCGATTAAATAAAGATTCGACAATAAAATGTTACATTATTGCACAATATCCTCTTACAAATTTGAACTAAACTAAACATGTATATTTCCATATACGTGATTATTACAATTTAAATCTAAACAACATATCTTTGCAAACATTGTAGCATATGATAAATGTATATTTACATTTATACAAATAAGTTTTGATTTTAAAGTTAATAGCCTACATTAAACTTTTAATTTAGGAAGGAAAAAGTACTTCAAATTTATATGAGACCTTAAAAATAGAAAACTACAATGACTTAGAATTTGCACTGAAGTCCATTCATCAATCTTAAGTCAAGTTTTTTTTGAAACAAGGATTGAAACAATTATACATAAGAATTTACCGTATGAAATTAAAGATCAATTTCAAAGAATAGTATATAACATATACAATTAATTATCATTTGAGTACGTAAATATTATACAATTATAAAAAAATCTCATTCAAAGTCAGTTTCAATTTCACAAGTTTCCAAAATAAAATGAAATAAATTTGGACAAAGTAGGCATGTGTAAATTTTGTGATAGGAATTTACATATCTAAACAATACAGAGAATAATGACAAGTTATCAAAAGTAATATGGAATTCAAAATACTTCAATTTATCATGAACGTATACGAAAGGGAGATGATGAACAAACTTAGATCTAAATCAGAACAATGTAGTAAACGTGATTTAATCATAATAGACATAAGCCGATTTAATTTACATGTGGCAAGATAAATAATTAAAACATAAGGTGAATAATAGGAAATCTAATTATATCAATCATACAAATACATAGGTGAATTTAAATAAAATAATTACCTTTGGATGTAGCCAGTAAATCACACATTCAACAATGAATCAAAGCTCCTAGATTCATAAATTAGCCTCCAGATTTTGCAAGGATCAAGAGGAATAAACCACTTTTAATGAATAAATTTGATTTGCATTAAACTTTAGGAATTTTTGAAGCCACGAAAGCTCTCTTATTTTCAGCCATTAGAGAGGAAGGCGAGACCAGAAAAGTAACAGAAAGGAATGAATAGCCAAAAGGTTATCAAAAGAATGAAATAAAGAAGGTAATCAATATATATTAAAGAGAGACATATTTTGTTCTTTACATTATTCTTTTCCCTTTATTTATTATTTTGAAAACTTATCCTCTCTCTCTCTTATGTGGCCGGCCAAACATGGAGGAATTATAGGCCTCAACTGATCCCAAACCCACTCGACATTTATTTCATTTATATCTAATTTAAACAATCCATCGATATTGTATATCGATATGTGCGTTTATATCTTTTATTCACATATATTCTAATGGTATACAAACAAATAAAATAAATATAATAATCAATATTTTAAAAATATTAATTAATTTACTATGATTATAAATTAATAAAATCGTGTGGTTTATTCGGAGTATTCATCATTACGGTTGTGCGACCAAAGGTGTAAATTCAGTCAGCGATCAATATTGAACAATTTGAATATTAACGTTCACACGTCACCTTAGTTAGTGGTGTTATATTTTGGCTGAATTTATCGCTTACACATCTTTTGGTAAAATCCAATTTTACTTATTTAAGTGTTACGTGGCAATGACAATCATTTACACCAATTCTCTTCGTCAAAACAATATCACTTTAAGCTTATGAAATTTGGTAATGGTCAAAGTTCCAATATCGTCTATATTCAACTCTATAGTCCAAACAAAAAGTCATTGGTTCAATAATAACAATTATTATTAACCATGTCGCTCTAGCTAGAGACTTTGACTTTGAGTTGACTTTTGTTGACCATGATACTAACCTC
This sequence comes from Allium fistulosum, assembly GCA_030737815.1. Classification (NCBI taxonomy): domain Eukaryota; kingdom Viridiplantae; phylum Streptophyta; class Magnoliopsida; order Asparagales; family Amaryllidaceae; genus Allium; species Allium fistulosum. Next base: position 1,289,844,874 of record CM060904.1, read on the forward strand.
ATATTATTAAGGAGACGAACCCTCTCTTTATTCCAATGCTTCCACTCCACCCAACTATAGTCGTTCGATGGTCGCCGTGCCTTGATTTGACTATAATCAAAGAAGCTTCCACATTGAAGATCAAAAGTATTCTCAAGTCGAGAGAACCGTGTAATTTTGTCACATCGATATTTTCTTTTTGACCTTAGTTATATTAACTAACAGAAAACTATCAAGTGAGTCATTCCATAGTTATCCAATAACTATTTGTACGTAACCCATTGGTGTCCTCCAGTATCATAAGTAATACACTGCTTAACATTTGGAGAGCGTTACATACCCTAGACTCAACAGATGCATCGATATCCAGTCTCGATACATCTTGACTAGAAATATTTAAAACGGTATGTTTAATTTCATTGTGATAGATTACTCATGGTTATAACACTTTGTAACTACTATCACAAAACATACAATTTATGGATTTTCTATTAGATATACATCTAGTTAAATTAATTAATTAATATAACACGTTATATCAAGTATATAATAGAAAGAAAACATCTTTTATTTTGAACAAGATTGGTTATCGACTTAGATATATGTAACAAATTACATAATTGCCCATAGGATATACCCTTAACTCTATCCGTAGGTTCCATACACCTTGATTTGTTGATGACCGTACTATACCCAATGACATAGTAATAGAGACTACATTATTTACTATGCCTTTATTGGACATATTATTACTATTCTAACTTGTTAGATGCCAATGAGGCAGGTTGAGCTACGGTTCCATGTACTCGCATGTCTCTTATATAGTAATTTATATATTTAGTATGTACCCATTTATGTATCTAATATCTTAGGCTAGTTTCCTTCTTACACAAGGCTTTATGTTTGACCCATGTTTTGTCTTTGTTTTGATTCTTTGACAACACTCATGTTCTCTTAGGATTAGGTTGAGAGTTAGGTGTAGAGGAGTATTATCTAGCAGGTTTTGGAACAGTTGGTGGAACTTGGAGACACTATTAACTATTATCTAGTTTAGATTTTTATTTTATACATTAATAAACAACATGTATGTATATATGAGATGAACTAACACATCTCTAATACTTTGATGTATCTCATATGTTATATCTATCATATAGTACTGCACTATTTGTTATAATATGATTTTTCTTCTGCTATGAGTTTGTAGACGATGTTATATGATAGATAGTTTTAGTTTATATCACCCGAAGGAACGCTGTGCTCAGATACCTTCGAATTGGATTATTGAAGATTTAGAGTGTTGGGAGCGGTGGGCCTTCACATCTATTAACTTAGATTTTTGTGTTAAATTAACTTAACTTTATTTTTGAATTTAGTTTCTTTTATTCAATAGAGATTCATATTCACAAGTATGATATGAACTAACCTACGACGTTTATGGAACTAATAACATAGAGCATATATATAGCCATTAGGGTTTATGGTAATCTCGTACAAACTGAGCATACAATATCAATATATAACGGTTATTCCACTTTTGAACCAATTGATATTTCAAAGAATCAAAACAGTTATGTACTCGTGAGATTGATTAGTAAAGATTGCAAATGGGATGCCAAAGTCTAGATAAAGTCCCATAGGTAGATACCAATCCTTGTTGACTACAAGGAAGTACTTAGCCATCTTCGGAGCAACTAGATTATAACAAGCTAAAAACAAGTTGAAGATTTAAGATTAAGGGACAACTCGGTACAAATCCTCCTGATTGGGTACAGACCCATTTTGTGGTAGCGAGGATTCAACGTGGCTTGAAAAAAGATGAAAGCCAAGCCTAAAGGGAAGACAAGGCGACAAAGGACTCGACAACTCGGTACCGACCTTGTGATTCGATACTGACCCATCCAAATTCATGTTTCTGGCCACGATCTCATGATATAACTTCAAGCCTAAAGTGGGGAATGTGGTTGAGAAATTCCCAACGATTTTGGTGACGGTTTCATCTATAAATAAAGGAGTGGGTGCATTTGTAAAGGGATCTTTGATCTGATCTAATTGGTGCTTTGTTACTTGATCCTTGTACTTACTCTGTCAAAGTCAAACCCAAGTTATTGGATACCGAGTTGTAAGATTCTCTTTGTAAGAGCAAAGTATAATCAGTAACAAAGTTAATAGTGGACATAAGCTATTGTTTTTAGCCTAATCACTCTAATTCTTGTATGTTCTTCTATAGTTTAATCTATTACTCTTACAATTTTCATTTTTACTTGATTAGGTGTTTGTCACACTTTTGGAGCAAACATTTTGGTGCTTTCACTAAGAACAACGAGATTTCTAGTTGTAAATCCAACTTAGAACTATGGATTTGGACTATCCATAAGCTATATCTAAAAATTTGAGTGTTAGAGATCCATGTTTACGTAGATTTGGAGAAAGTCTATCACTAGATCTAGAAATAATGGCCTCTAGAAAATATAAGGAGAAATCAACTGCCTTAGGATCCATCAATAAAGTGGAAAAAGAAGGCTCTTAACATGGAGAGGAAATGAACCAAATCGCTCCTATAGAAATACCAAGTGCACTAAAGGCAGTGACAAGGGCAGAGTTGGATCAGATGAAAAATGAAATGAATAGAAACGGGTTGGAGAGCCAAATTTTCATCCTAAAGGAGATGGAGAAGAATTTTTCTACGACGGCTCAACTACCTCAAAGGCAGAAGAAAAGCCATAGAGATTCATAATCTTCTTACTCTGAAAAAGAAAGTTCTTCTTCCTTGGATATAAATTAGAGAGATGGTAAGCAGAAGATTAGAAGGAGGGATGTTGGAACATCAAAAATGAGACTTGGAAAAGTTTCTGCTGAAAAACCATAACTCGATATCGACCCTTCACAACTCGATACCATTCGATCAGGAAGAGTCGTTCTTAGCGACTCTAAGGGTGTGTTCCATAAGGAGGTTGATCTAGGTGCAAAATAAATTAGTAATGGTTAGAATGGAAGTGTTTAGCAAAATGTCGCAGAATCAGCGAGGAAAGATTGACGACAACGATGGTTTAGATGTATGCAACTAATCGAGAACGTTTGCAAAGTTAAACACTCGGGGTTGTTCCTGACAATCACCGTCTAGATGCCTAGACCAATCAGGAGTACATAGCTGATATGGTGAGAAGACCGTTGAACGTGAATCAACAGAGAGTAACGACGAATGGGGTTGGTCGCCTAGTAGGACCCCATTCATTGATAATATATTGCGGTAAAAGTATCCCAAGAAATTTGTTATGTCGACGATGCTGCCTTATAGTGGAATGACAGATCCAAGCCAACATCTTATTAAATATGAATGAAACATGGGTGGTTCGCAGACTACCGATGTAGTAATATGTAGGTGCTTCCCTATATTCTTAGATGGGGTAGCCACAATGTGGTTCACTCAGCTCGCGTTGAGGTCCATATCTTCAGTTGATCAACAAGCGAGGAAGTTCAGGAAGTAGTTCAGGCTCCACACAGCTCAACCAAAAGATGTGATGTCTAGTCGAACGTCCAGCAGAGTTCCAAAGAGACTCTGAAAGATTTCCTAAAACGATTCAACACCGTGGTAACCGAGGTTAGTAGTTCAAAGAAGAGTTGTCTTGATGGCACTGATTTTGGGGTTCACTTTGATATGGAATTTGGTAAATGGCTTAAAATGAAACAGCCACCAACAAGAAGAATTTTATTGTAAAGCTTCATAGTTTTTGCGCTTGGAAGAGGCAGACCTGGCCGCAAGGCCAATGGGTGGTAGAATATCAAAGGATGTAGTACAGAGAAATGTTGCGATTAAATAGAGCGGTGATTGTTCTTGAAATGTTGCTGTGAATGATGATAAAAATAATAATCCGAAGAGTAGAAACCAATGCGCTAGTGGAAAGAAATAAGACACCAAGAAGCATCTAAGGTATATGCGACTCAGAGATTACACTCTGTTAAATGATTCTATCGAAAATATATAACTTGCTACACAAGGTACGGAGAAAACCAACTCGAAGGGAGGCAACTGAAGTGGAACGATTCTTAGAGAAGTATTATCATTTTCATTAAATGCATGGGCACAATACAAATGAGTGTCGTCATTTGAGAGATGCAATTGAAGATTTAATTTGAAAATGAAGTTACAGTGATATGTGAGGGATCCACAAGTTGGTGGGTAAAATGATAGACCCAAATGGCGGATTATTAATTGGATCAGGCTAGGTATAGTGGAGAGGGACCTAGGCAGCTTGATAATTATGATAAACACCATATCTAGGGGACCTCATCCGATGGAGAAATACTGGAATGAAATGGAGAGGAATGTTAGTTTGCGAAGCATGTGACTTAAGAGAGTTGTTTTTCTATCGAAGATGGGCTTTTGCAAAACAACATAGAATAATAAACAATGAAATTGTTTTCTAAAACAGAGATTCTGATGGGATTGAAACGTCATTTCTTGGTCTCATGGTGATTACGGCCGTTGTTGGACCGATGACAATGCACCGAGTAGTTTTGATTGACTATGGAAGCTTGGTTTATATCTCGTTCAAGAATACTTTTGATCAGATGAAGATTATCCCAAAGGATCTAAATCTATGTAAATCTCACATTTAGATGTTTACCGAAGAGGCTAAAGAGCCCGTTGGATGTATTTACTTATCTATGGAATTGGGCAAGAAACATCGCAAGACTGTGCGGGTTCAATTTTGAAGTGATCGATGGATTTTTTGCCTACAATGCTTTCTTTGGCTGACCAGCCCTTGCTTATTTTAGAATAAAACTAGTTCCATGGTTTTTAATGATGAAGTTCCCTACTAGAAATGGGGTAGGAGCTATTCAAGGCGACCAAAGTACTGACCATAAATGTTATGTCGTAGAGCTCGGAGTGGCAAAGCGACATGAGAAAGTAAAAAGTGCACATAAGGTCTCTGCATCAAGACTCATGATGCATAATAACCATCGCCTAAGCCCAGGCTTGAGTCCCGTATTAAGTTCTACAAACCTATTGACCCACGAAAAGAGTTAGAGAATGTGAATGTGGCACCAATGGAGCTGACCATCAACATCTCGATCAATAAGGATGATCCCACCTAGGTCCTCAAGATTGGATCTCAGCTTAGCATAAAGATGAAGAAGGAGTTGTTAGGTTTCTTCGGATAAACCTAGATGTGTTTACCTGGGTGCATTCCATTATGTGTGGAATTTTGCCAGAGATAGTGTGTTGTACATTGAATCTGAACCCACGACACCCTCCGGTGAAGCAGAAGAAGTACAGCCTTGGTCCGGAGTGATCCACTACATTAAAGGAGAAAGTGGATAAGCTGAAGGCAAATGACTTTATTCGTGATGTGCTATACCCTGAATGGGTATTAAATCCTATGCTGGTCAAGAAGCCAAATGGAAAGTGGTGGACATGCATCATTTATTCAGACCTAAATAAAGCCCACCTAAAGGACAGCTTCCCGCTACCTAGAATCAACTAACTTGTTGATGGAACCATCGGACATGAACTACTATCCTTCATGGACGCATACTCCGACCACAATCAGATTGCAATGCATGTTCCAGATTATAATGCATGCATGTTCCAGATGTCAATTTATGAATATATCATAATGCATGCATGGTATAATAATATGATAAACAACATCAATATAACTCATGATAACAGTCATTACAAAACCGTGCATAAAGATATCATCACCCATATAAAATCACATCAAATAAGGAATCATGCAAACAATATCAAATGGGTGAATTATCCTTATCAAAGATTATCATCAAAATCCAAAAATCCACAATACATGGATTTCATCAAGTATAGTCATGTTAGCACACAACAAAGCCCAAGTATAACTCTCAACCCTAATAATAAATGAATATCATTAATCAATATATATAGGCCACTAATCTGAGATATCGTATACAGCTAAAGATACGAGGATCAATTATACTTTAGACACCTATCACACTTATAATCTCATCTCCTCATATAGGAATAACACATAATAAATGGTGACAGGAATTGACTGTACGACAGAGACGAAGTCCCAAGTAGAGTCATATCTAGATTAAGTAAGGTGTATCAATAATACATAACAATCTATCACTCCATTAGAACTAGAAGGGAGACTGATAGCACAGAGCCTGCTCTAGAGTCACACAAACTCTACAATCTTTGGTAACCTCGACAGTCATCGTGACACGTATCCACCAATGTGCTTATTAGCGTGAGGACTCCCAGTCATGACCCTGTATTTTCCTTTATAGGTAACAGATTGTTGGTTGCACAGGTGATAGCACACAACTATAATAATATAAACAGTCACATATTTGTGGCGCGACTCCATTATCAAGCTGTTGGGATGAATGCTAGCCATCTGGTCCTCTCCAACTCCAATAAAGGGATTACATCGTGAGAATAGCACATAGTATCAATAAACATAGGCATGCAGCTTAGTCCATTGAATATAGGCATGAAGCATTTCTCACCACAATAAGCACATTTATGAATATAGGCACAGAGCCTTACTCATCACTACGAGCATCACCCCATACCCATATCATCATTCCTGTCATGTAAGTGTCATCTACTTACAATGAATAACAAAATAAATATCATAACGGCGTCCCATACCACCATGTAAACTCAAACATTTATTCACTGCTCATAAACTACACTCAATCTCCTCTATATTTTATATCGTGAGTTGTCAGTTTAGAAGTAACCGGAAAAGTATTACCAAATGCCCCATATCAAACGGTATTACTAATCCATTTACTCAAATTCCTCACAATCTAGAATATCTACAATATTATTCTATACAACGAGTCGAAAGAATAACCGAAGAAATTTTACTGAAATTCGCATACCAGACGGTATTATAACTCCTTTATCCAGATTCCTCGTTACATAGAAATAAAATCATTAATAATATCTAAATAATTCCATAAAATATATTTTGGTTCAAATAAAGAAATAAAATAATACTTCATAAATTAGTTTGTACATTCCAAATATGGTAATATTTCAAAGCATTAATATAATATATATTGCATACAATTTTATATTCAATATATAAAAATAGTGGTTATAGATTTCTGTTGCAATACACAACTTTACTTACATACTAAGCTTCCAATATCACTTTACAAATCAAATATAACTTATATAAGTTACTATAATTAAATTCTACTTTGAAATGAATTTATAAGCTTTTAAAACAATTCCTTTCTATTTCAAACCATAAAATATAATTCAAATCCATCATTGTATGTCCAAATACTCGATTACTCAATTTAGAAATATCTTAATAATGTTTAGAAATCATTTCATAATTTTTTGAAATAAAATAAAATATTTAAATGAAGATATAAGTATGAAATCCAAATTTCCTTTATTAAGAATTTAAAATCCATTTTATTTAATTAAATCACCATAATTTACTATAATTAATTAATTCTCAACACTAGGTTGTTACAAAATCATATTTTCATTACTTAGGTTTATAAAATACTATTTCCATGTTTAATTCATTTTAATACAATTATTCCATAATTACATTCTATTCACGTTTATTAAATGAATTCCAAAATTCCTTGTTTCCATAAAATGAAATTACTTTTCGTTTTGAAATATATTTCTAAACTCATTTACCTTTCAGATTAAATTTATAAAATTATCCGATCACTTTTAACACATTTATAAATCATTTTAAACTCAAAAGTTTATCATTAACAATTGAATAATTAAATTCTACATTTATTATTCATTTACAACTTTGAAACATTTAAATTTCCAAAATAATTTGTTCCATAATTACTTTAAATAATTTTCCCAAACAATTAGATTTCATTAATAAATATGTTATCATTAAATTCCAATATTCCCAAATAAATTCAAAATTATTCTTATTTAATCTTTGAAATCCATTTATATAATTAAATCATCATTATTAACTTTAATTAATTAGGTCTCAACACCTGGTTGTTGTAGACTTCCTCCCTTAAGAAAATTAGGTCCTTGCAATTTCTCCTTAGTGAAATTCTATAATTAAGCTGATAACTCCTAGCTTAACTACACCATCTATAATTCACATTCAAATACAAAACAAACAACTATTAACGAAAATCATACAATGCTCTAACTTTACTCTCTCGGGTTAGCACAGATAGCGATCTACATCGACCCGTCAAGCATCAAATAAAGCCGCACAAACAATAATTTGACCATTCATTGGTGGATTTACTCCAAAATTCATATTTATCTTCCTTGCCCAGTATATATAACTATAGACTTTGAGTTTCAAATGAAATCATTTACAAGATTTCAATTTTTTGTACAAACAGTCATATGTATCTCTTATATATTAGAATTTCTCGGATACTTTGAAGTAATCTCAATGGTAAGAAGAAGTCCCGTAAATTTACAACACCCAAAACAATATAAAATTATCTAATTGATTCTTAAACTAATTCTATTATATTTATAAATAAAAATATCTCAATTATCTTTAAAATCTCAAAATACTTAACTTATCAATTAACTTCCAAAGATATCAATAAATGATACTCTATAAATCCCTTTCTATTTCAAAATATATTTACCAAAATCGAAAATTATTTTTCTATAATTACAAATTACTTTGTCTCAGATAACTTGCTTTTCAAGTACTTTTCTCAAAATTCTCATTTTATAAATAATTAACACTTTCCATAATTTGGAATCCCTTCAACCAAATTTAAAATAATTCAATTAAACAAAACCTTTTCCAATTGGTTTTCTCTAAAATTTTCACTTCACGGTTTAATGTAAATACTTTTCAAAACATTTCTTTCAAACTTACTAATGCTAATTAACAAAACTACTCTTATTTAAAATTTTGAAAACTTGTTCACATAAATACATTCCATATATTTAGAAAACAAACACCTTTTCAAGTAAAATTTACTTACACTTCATGATGTTTAAATGTTTGACTTCTTATATATAGGTACAGTAAAGAACTTTAAACACCTTGGTATAATTTTAACACTTCAGAACTGAAACTACATTTCTTCTTTAAAATCCAAGATTGCAAAATAAAATCTTATGGTAATTAGTAATAGTCACAAAACAAAAGAGGTTTATTTCTTCTTTAAAATAAACTTTTCATGTGACGACCCGCCCTTCTCGACCCTCGAAAATCGACACAAAATACTCAACAGTATAATATGCCGACGATCGAATGCCGGAAAGACAGATTGTAGAAGAATAAGAAAGTAGATAGAAGAAGAAAGAACTAAACAAAATCAGAACCTCACAGTCGCAGCGGATAAAATATAATATATAGAACAGATCTTTACACAAATGAAAATTATATCTGTTTATATACAATACATCATCATCAGAGTATGTCATAATACAATCATCAATATCCAGACAATCAGTCAATACAACAATCACAGCAGCGGAATAATACAAGTACGAGAAATACATCTCGGACTCCAGCTCCTCTCCTGAGCTCCATAGCAACCTATCCTAAAATATACTCGGTCTGACCCGAGCATTATAATAAAATAACACCCGAGTCAGTCTGGAATACCAGCGCATCATAAATACACTCAATTGATTATTAAAGTTTCAAAAATTCTTTAAAAACAAAAGCATCTCGTAAGACCACGCCACAAATAAACATGTCGGGTTTTGACCTTACGATAGCTTAAACACTTTTATATTAAAATCCTCTGATATTATAATAGTGTTTATAGAAAGTAAAATAGAATCTAGCTGAAATGCTTGCATCTCACATTTCAACAATAGTTGGGCACAATCAAAACCGTACAGGCTCGTAGGGAGAATGGATTTCCAACGAATGACTAGGCACTGGGGTACCACCTGTCACAATACGTGGCCTAGATCACAGTACCGAGGAGTACGCCCGCTCCCCTGCAACACAAGACCGGAATCATCCCTTACTGGATAATTCCAAGTAAAATCACCCCACGGTTGTGATCAGCAACCGCACCACTAAGCCGAAATAAAAGGGACATCTAGACAGGGATGACCTTACTCTCAAGTGGGGGCTACCCACGAAGCCTTGCTGCATAACCCCTGATTTTCAGTCATTCCCGGTTGATGAGGCTTGAGGCTTAACGTTACCTTTACAGAACATTTCACTTTGAATGCCCATCGTCCACCTGACGATGTCCCGAAAGCATTCGTCCATACAAGTCCGTTCCGGGTTCGAACGGAACCGAAGGCACTACCCCTACTACATCCATTTTGGAAATATCCTCAGGATTAGTAGCGACTAGCCCTTGCACTTCACTGCTCCATCTTCGACTCCGAAATCGTTTTAGCGAAACGTACAAACCGGATCGAAGTGGTTTTCGAGTCTCCAGACCTAGAATCCCGGTATACGGAAACTCGATCCCGGTCTCTCCGAAACGATCGCGCATTTGGCCAATATTGATAGTCGGTGATTTAACTATCAATAAATGTTCACAAACATCCATACACATCCATCACACAATAAATAATCTCCATATTATTTATTTTCTCTAATATCTTTCAAAGATATATTTTCACATTTTCAAAACTCGTTTGAAACCAATTTTCCAAAACTCTTCCTTTACAAGATAAATCTTTTACCCTTTATTCCCATCGGGAATAACCAAGTATAAAATAATTTGCATTTAAAACAGTTAAAAATACTTTATACTGAAATATACTTTAAAATATGAAAATTACTTCTATTTATTTACTCAAAATATAAATTTAAAATATGTGCAGAAAACTAGTTATTAACACATAAACTTTGATTTAAAAATAAGGGTTTTAGTTCAACTAAATTCAAAATAGCGTTATAAGAAGAAAAATGCTAATTTTAACAACTTAAGCTAAAACCAACTTTTAAATAAATCCATTTGTAAAAATAATTGCTAATATACTCCCAAATTATTACGTTATTAAAAATTATTAATTTATTTCTTTAAAAATACTTTTAAAACGATTTAAAACTTAACCTTAGTTAAATAAAATCTTTTTATAAACATTTACTTGGTTTTCCCAGAGAAACACTTTCCCGTTTCAAACATTTCAAAGTACTCTTTCATATAAATCCACTGATTTATTTCAAGTCAATTTATGATTTCAACATAAATTTCCAATTCCATACTTATCTATAACTTCCTCCGAAGTTAAATCACAATTTCCCATATCCGGAAATTCATTTTTAAATCATAGTTTAAAACATTTTAAATTAAACATTTTTGGTGAATTTCCAATGGAAGCCAAATTTCCAATTCACTTAATTAAATTCCAATGAAATACGGCATTTCAAAACATTCTATTTTTCATTTGAACTTGTTAATTTATAGTTGGAAACTCCATTTAACATATTTTTAATTTCCGGATAACATTAGCCATTATTAAAATAAACATCGTTATTTTAAACAATTTATAATTTCATAAATTTAATCTCCAGAAAACTATACTTTCCATTTACCCATTTCATAAACTTCCCATTATATTCAAAATCCCAATTTGGCCCAATTTACATTTTCCCTTTCAAATCCGATTTCAAATTTTATCCTTTGAAATTCTAAATTTAACAATTCATTTTATTTCGTAAAAACACAATTTAGCCATTTATAATTTAATTCTGTGATTACCATTTATACCACAATTTCACAGTACAATTTATTTTCAGATTTATCAATCACAGCATATAAACAGGTATCATTATCAATTACAAAATAACTGCTACATTGTGAGGAATCCAGTTGGATCCCTCCAACCTGTTTCTCCCTGCATCACAAATGTTAGCACATCACACTATAAATATCATTCCAAACTGATAACAACAGTTATAATCAACCAATCACACAGATATTTAAATATTAACTATTTATAATGTCTAGCATCCAGATGTGAGTGAGAAAAACTCACCTTGAGTTTCGGCGAGCGTTCGAAATTCAAATTAAACCGGACGATGTCCGATTTAACTCAAATTTTTACTTGCTCGGAATGACTCCGGATCTGTACCATCGCGTAGTGTCCGTCTTTGCGATTCCGGCGCTATCAAATTTGTCGAAATCTGATAACGTTTGTGGAAGTTATGGCATTTTAAACTTTTGATTTTAATTTATAACAAATTTTATCCCTTTATTTATTAAATTAATTACCAAACAAATCTGGCCACACGTGCAACATGAGATCAAGGCCGTCCCCTACTTCTTCTTCTCTACGCACGCTCCCAGTATGAGGCCGAACCCATCACGTTGAACTAGGGTTCAAAGTCGCCGCTACCACACTCGTCTGGACGACAATCAGTACCTGCCAATCGATAGCCCATCTCGCCACCTACCTTCGGCCAAAGGCTAGCCAAGCTCGGCCCTCCCCATTGCTCAAAAATCGAGCACGAACTGGCCACGAACGGCTCTCGAAAACTCCATCTCCGCTTCACAGAACTCCATCTCCACCGTTCACTTCGATGTGCTCGACGAGATCTATGATATTCCAGAAGGAAGAATCATCTAAAACTCGATGGATTGCGGTAGATTTGAGGTGGAAGGCGAATGAATTTCGGCCATTGGAATTAAAGAAGTGGCGGCCGATCAAAATGGTCTAGGGTTAAGAAAATATAACGTTATATAATATATTTTAGTATTATTTAATTAATATAAATTCTCAACTTAACCGTTAAGCAAACGATCTCAAATTCTCACGTTTCGACAGGCTATCCTGAGGTTTTTCCACGTTCCGGACACAATGGAACAAGTTCCGTAAGCTAATTCGATCGTATGCACGAGATACGGAATAAAACGATCAATTTAAAATTAAATCGGTTAAATCGATATCTATGCGTTTCGAGCTGCCACGGTCAAACGACAACTCCGATCGCTACGAAAATTGAAATCCGATAATAACTAACTATTACGGATCCAATGGAACTGGTTTCGTCGAATTCCGAGACTGTGCCCGGAAGGCTATTTTAACTCGTCTATTAAATCGAGCGATTTCTAAAATTGACGAAAACGCGTAAAATTTCACTTTTAAAATTTTCTTAACTTAATAATAAATCATATAAAATTTATAAACACATTAAAAATCATTCTGGCTCATTCTAGAACAAAATCTGATTAAATTGCACTTTAATAATATTAAATTCATTTTTAAATTAATATAAAATTCCAAATATTTATTTATTCACTTTAAAATTCATCTAAAATTCCAATAATATTATTTATACCCAATTGAGCTTAAAAATACATTTAAACACCATTTTATAGCTATTTACAGCCAAATCCACCTTTTTATCCCAATCCCGAATATTTAATTATTATTTTCCATTATTCAAATTCAACCAGAATTGCTATAATTAAAAATTACAACTTATTTCATTGATTGAATCTGAATCTATTCATTTTAAAATCAATTAAGAATTCACATTAACATTTGAAATGAATTAAATGTTCAAATTCAATTGCTTAAAAATACGGGATGTTACATTCCTCCCCCCTTATAAAAATTTCGTCCCCGAAATTTGCCAAGGTAAAAATATACTCCAACTCAACTCACTTATCTCATTTGCTTAGTTAAAGGCTATATTCACTTTCCAAAAAGTTTCAGCTCCATTTCAAAACCATTTGCTTTATTTACTCTAAAGCCTTTATTTTAACACTCGCTTTCAAAATAACTTTACTTATTAATAAATTTTCCCAAAACCCCAAAAAAATTTCTAACTCCCAAAATTTTTGGAAAATTTTGGCGGAGTCTCCTTTGCACGGAGGAGCTTCTGCGATATCGCAGGATACACAAATATATATACATCGGCTCACATGGACGGAAACCAAAATATATCACAATAAATATATCATTTTCCCAATTATATTTGCGTAGGCGTACCTTTTAAGCATTTTTAAATAGCGAGCGGCTAATATAACGCATATACGCGCTCCAACTCTCTCGAACGCCTCCCGTACCTGTACTATACTCAACAAACTCATCAGTTTTCAAAGATATGAACATTTTCATAACCTTTCTAATATAAATGCAAGCCACACATCCATTTCATAGCCAAACCAAGCAATTTCATAATGTAACAATGTTAACCATATTTTACCAACAATCTAAAGATTTCAATCATCTTTTAATTTCTTATTCAAGTCCAACCTTCATTTTATTTCATTTGAATGATTTACATTCAAGTCCACTATATACAATTCACATTTATTTCAACCATTTTATTTTCACTTCAATATGATTACACATGCCTTTCTTACCTTTAAATTTTACTTACATTCCAAATTTGATTTACAATCAAATTTCATTTTAAACTTGAAACATTTGCATTTCAATTATGATCCATTTCCATTCATATGCAAACATTACTCATTAAGAGGTCAATTCATTCCTATTGATTCAAAATCAATTTCATTTACTATTTTAAACCAATTCACTTGCATTCATATACAAAACTCTTTGAATTGGGTTCCCATTTATCTCAATTTATTCACAATTCAATTCCAATTGCTTTTAAACACTCAATTGCAAATACATGCAAATTTCCATGTCATTCAAGCAAAATAATCACCACTTAAGCTTATAACCATTCAAAATTAATTTCAACTTGGATGTGTATTAATTTTATTCAATTTTGCATTGTTCACAATCCAAGTATTTTCTTTTCCGAATGCAATTGTTAAATTACATTTTCCTTACATCTTTATTTCCATTAACCAAATTCAAGTTTATATTAATATCATTCGTTCCTGAGTTATTTACAACTCTTATATTTTAACTCATTACATTAATTAATTTAAAACTCATTTCACTTGCATTTTAGTTTATTTCCTAACAAATTTCATTCGGAATTACTTAAATAAGCCCGTTCACAATCATTTGTTTTTCTTCCAAGTTACTTAAGTTCTTTCACAAAATTTCCATCATCTTCTTATCTCAATTTTATTTTATTTTCATTTGATTCTCATTCAAATCAAATTTCAATTCCTTTACAACTTTAATGCTCTTTGTTTATTTATCCAATCCATGTACAAATTTATTTTATTAACAAAGAGACCATTTAAATTATTTCTCTCATTTGAATTTTATTTACAATTCAAACCATCACTATTATAACTAATTACATTATTCATTCTCACTTCCAACATTTGTTACCAAAATTAAATTCCATTCAACAACTGGATTTTTCCCTTACTTTCTAAATTTTGACCAAACTATCAAAATCCTATTTATTGCAATACAAATTCCATTTAATTTAGTTTACACAAGATTTATTTCCAAACAATCATTTTGGATTTAATAGAGTAAGCATTTACTCCATTCAACATCACTTCAACTAAATTAAATTTCCATTTAATTAAATTCTTATCCAAATTTAATTCAAGGTTAACTAGATTATATATGCATTTTCAATTTAATTCCTTTCCAGAATTAATTCAAGTTCATCTAAATTTTATCTAGCCCACCTGAATTTAAACCATTTCCTTTACTACTTTAAATAAGAATTTAATTACATTCATTCTTATTCATAACACAATAGAAATTTTAATATTCAGCTTAATTCCATTTTAGTCGAAGTTAGACCAAATTCAATTTAATCTTAATTCTCCATATCCAAGTTCAACTTATTTACTAACTTCATTTCACTTACCTCTTTTATATTTTATAATTGCTTCACCCTACCTTGCATTCCATTCAAAATTAAGTTCGAATTCACCATTCCATTTAACCATTTTTATTTGTGATTATAATCCCATTTTACTTGAGTTAAAATAAAATCTTCCATTCTCAAGTTCTCCAACTTATTTACTTGTAAGTTTATATTGCTCATTTCAAACCAATCCACATTTATAATCACAATGTCAAATTTTAACACTTAATATCTTAAGAATATGAATTCATTTGCACAATCACAAGCATTTACATTTCACCATTATCTCAACTTCCATTTAATTCCAATTCATTTAGATTTAAATCAATTTCAAATTCTTAATTTTATTTAACTTATCATAAATTAAATCCAGATATATTCCATTCACCTTCATTTATTCAAAGTAAATTTACATTCCATATATACTCAATTCTTCTTTAAATCAACTTTCCTTTATAAGTTATATAGTTGAATCATTTCAACTTTCACATTTTTATTTTAAATAGAATTTCCAGAATTCAATTTACCCGGATTTATTTCAAAACCAATTTGAAATAAAAATCAACACATTTCTCTTTTGATATTCAAATCAAATACCAAATTCCAAAACAGACTGCTTTTACCAAACAATTTTCCTTTTTGAAAATTCCAAAATCACTTGTTTCCCAGACAAGTCCAAACAATGTCATAACCAACTATTTTGGTAGCAATCCATCACTTTAGAAACTCGAAAATGAATTCTAATGATGTGGCCAGCATCATCAGGATTATTTTCCAGCGACTGAAGTGAGTTCAATGCTTTCCACTTCCAAAATCCACCTCAAAACAATTTCTATCCAAAAATATTTCCCCAAAATATACTCCATTCTTACAAATGCTTTTGAAAACATTTCTAACATTTCCACAAAGTCAAACTCCCAAAACTTTGTTTAATTCCATTTGAAATCCCTTTCAAAATTTCCGGGGTCAAAATTCTAGTTTTAATCAAATTTTAATTTTTACTTTTCTTATTTAAAACATATTTAGATAATTCCATTTGGTTATAACCATTTTAATATTTTAACTTCTTATTCGCTTATACTTCATTTCAAATTTTAGATCATATCTTAATTTCTTATTTGATTATAGAAGAAACAACCAAACAAACATCCAATATATATATAATAATTTAGAAAATTATTTCTTTTTATATCAAAATACAAATTTTGGGTAAAATTATTTCATTTACCCACTTTAAAAATAATACTATGTCGGTTTATCTTGTTTAAGAGTTTAGAAACCCCTATCGATACGGTTGTACTTCCCGCACCGACCAGAATTCATAAACACTCAACCGATAAGTCAACACAGTACAAAAACAATTTTATATCCACTAACAAATACGCTCTCATAGCTATTAGTACACTCAGCTCATCATAGAGTACTATTGACTCTATTTAAAATGAGTAATTTTCCCACCAAAGCCTAGGTTGTCGCCAAACTAAGCTCTGATACCAAGTGTGACGACCCGCCCTTCTCGACCCTCGAAAATCGACACAAAATACTCAACAGTATAATATGCCGACGATCGAATGCCGGAAAGACAGATTGTAGAAGAATAAGAAAGTAGATAGAAGAAGAAAGAACTAAACAAAATCAGAACCTCACAGTCGCAGCGGATAAAATATAATATATAGAACAGATCTTTACACAAATGAAAATTATATCTGTTTATATACAATACATCATCATCAGAGTATGTCATAATACAATCATCAATATCCAGACAATCAGTCAATACAACAATCACAGCAGCGGAATAATACAAGTATGAGAAATACGTCTCGGACTCCAGCTCCTCTCCTGAGCTCCATAGCAACCTATCCTAAAATATACTCGGTCTGACCCGAGCATTATAATAAAATAACACCCGAGTCAGTCTGGAATACCAGCGCATCATAAATACACTCAATTGATTATTAAAGTTTCAAAAATTCTTTAAAAACAAAAGCATCTCGTAAGACCACGCCACAAATAAACATGTCGGGTTTTTACCTTACGATAGCTAAAACACTTTTATATTAAAATCCTCTGATATTATAATAGTGTCTATAGAAAGTAAAATAGAATCTAGCTGAAATGCTTGCATCTCACATTTCAACAATAGTTGGGCACAATCAAAACCGTACAGGCTCGTAGGGAGAATGGATTTCCAACGAATGACTAGGCACTGGGGTACCACCTGTCACAGTACGTGGCCTAGATCACAGTACCGAGGAGTACGCCCGCTCCCCTGCAACACAAGACCGGAATCATCCCTTACTGGATAATTCCAAGTAAAATCACCCCACGGTTGTGATCAGCAACCGCACCACTAAGCCGAAATAAAAGGGACATCTAGACAGGGATGACCTTACTCTCAAGTGGGGGCTACCCACGAAGCCTTGCTGCATAACCCCTGATTTTCAGTCATTCCCGGTTGATGAGGCTTGAGGCTTAACGTTACCTTTACAGAACCTTTCACTTTGAATGCCCATCGTCCACCTGACGATGTCCCGAAAGCATTCGTCCATACAAGTCTGTTCCGGGTTCGAACGGAACCGAAGGCACTACCCCTACTACATCCATTTTGGAAATATCCTCAGGATTAGTAGCGACTAGCCCTTGCACTTCACTGCTCCATCTTCGACTCCGAAATCGTTTTAGCGAAACGTACAAACCGGATCGATGTGGTTTTCGAGTCTCCAGACCTAGAATCCTGGTATACGGAAACTCGATCCCGGTCTCTCCGAAATGATCGCGCATTTGGCCAATATTGATAGTCGGTGATTTAACTATCAATAAATGTTCACAAACATCCATACACATCCATCACACAATAAATAATCTCCATATTATTTATTTTCTCTAATATCTTTCAAAGATATATTTTCACATTTTCAAAACTCGTTTGAAACCAATTTTCCAAAACTCTTCCTTTACAAGGTAAATCTTTTACCCTTTATTCCCATCGGGAATAACCAAGTATAAAATAATTTGCATTTAAAACAGTTAAAAATACTTTATACTGAAATATACTTTAAAATATGAAAATTACTTCTATTTATTTACTCAAAATATAAATTTAAAATATGTGAAGAAAACTAGTTATTAACACATAAACTTTGATTTAAAAATAAGGGTTTTAGTTCAACTAAATTCAAAATAGCGTTATAAGAAGAAAAATGCTAATTTTAACAACTTAAGCTAAAACCAACTTTTAAATAAATCCATTTGTAAAAATAATTGCTAATATACTCCCAAATTATTACGTTATTAAAAATTATTAATTTATTTCTTTAAAAATACTTTTAAAACGATTTAAAACTTAACCTTAGTTAAATAAATTCTTTTTATAAACATTTACTTGGTTTTCCCAGAGAAACACTTTCCCGTTTCAAACATTTCAAAGTACTCTTTCATATAAATCCACTGATTTATTTCAAGTCAATTTATGATTTCAACATAAATTTCCAATTCCATACTTATCTATAACTTCCTCCGAAGTTAAATCACAATTTCCCATATCCGGAAATTCATTTTTAAATCATAGTTTAAAACATTTTAAATTAAACATTTTTGGTGAATTTCCAATGGAAGCCAAATTTCCAATTCACTTAATTAAATTCCAATGAAATACGGCATTTCAAAACATTCTATTTTTCATTTGAACTTGTTAATTTATAGTTGGAAACTCCATTTAACATATTTTTAATTTCCGGATAACATTAGCCATTATTAAAATAAACATCGTTATTTTAAACAATTTATAATTTCATAAATTTAATCTCCAGAAAACTATACTTTCCATTTACCCATTTCATAAACTTCCCATTATATTCAAAATCCCAATTTGGCCCAATTTACATTTTCCCTTTCAAATCCGATTTCAAATTTTATTCTTTGAAATTCTAAATTTAACAATTCATTTTATTTCGTAAAAACACAATTTAGCCATTTATAATTTAATTCTGTGATTACCATTTATACCACAATTTCACAGTACAATTTATTTTCAGATTTATCAATCACAGCATATAAACAGGTATCATTATCAATTACAAAATAACTGCTACATTGTGAGGAATCCAGTTGGATCCCTCCAACCTGTTTCTCCCTGCATCACAAATGTTAGCACATCACACTATAAATATCATTCCAAACTGATAACAACAGTTATAATCAACCAATCACACAGATATTTAAATATTAACTATTTATAATGTCTAGCATCCAGATGTGAGTGAGAAAAACTCACCTTGAGTTTCGGCGAGCGTTCGAAATTCAAATTAAACCGGACGATGTCCGATTTAACTCAAATTTTTACTTGCTCGGAATGACTCCGGATCTGTACCATCGCGTAGTGTCCATCTTTGCGATTCCGGCGCTATCAAATTTGTCGAAATCTGATAACGTTTGTGGAAGTTATGGCATTTTAAACTTTTGATTTTAATTTATAACAAATTTTATCCCTTTATTTATTAAATTAATTACCAAACAAATCTGGCCACACGTGCAACATGAGATCAAGGCCGTCCCCTACTTCTTCTTCTCTACGCACGCTCCCAGTATGAGGCCGAACCCATCACGTTGAACTAGGGTTCAAAGTCGCCGCTACCACACTCGTCTGGACGACAATCAGTACCTGCCAATCGATAGCCCATCTCGCCACCTACCTTCGGCCAAAGGCTAGCCAAGCTCGGCCCTCCCCATTGCTCAAAAATCAAGCACGAACTGGCCACGAACGGCTCTCGAAAACTCCATCTCCGCTTCACAGAACTCCATCTCCACCGTTCACTTCGATGTGCTCGACGAGATCTATGATATTCCAGAAGGAAGAATCATCTAAAACTCGATGGATTGCGGTAGATTTGAGGTGGAAGGCGAATGAATTTCGGCCATTGGAATTAAAGAAGTGGCGGCCGATCAAAATGGTCTAGGGTTAAGAAAATATAACGTTATATAATATATTTTAGTATTATTTAATTAATATAAATTCTCAACTTAACCGTTAAGCAAACGATCTCAAATTCTCACGTTTCGACAGGCTATCCTGAGGTTTTTCCACGTTCCGGACACAATGGAACAAGTTCCGTAAGCTAATTCGATCGTATGCACGAGATACGGAATAAAACGATCAATTTAAAATTAAATCGGTTAAATCGATATCTATGCGTTTCGAGCTGCCACGGTCAAACGACAACTCCGATCGCTACGAAAATTGAAATCCGATAATAACTAACTATTACGGATCCAATGGAACTGGTTTCGTCGAATTCCAAGACTGTGCCCCGGAAGGCTATTTTAACTCGTCTATTAAATCGAGCGATTTCTAAAATTGACGAAAACGCGTAAAATTTCACTTTTAAAATTTTCTTAACTTAATAATAAATCATATAAAATTTATAAACACATTAAAAATCATTCTGGCTCATTCTAGAACAAAATCTGATTAAATTGCACTTTAATAATATTAAATTCATTTTTAAATTAATATAAAATTCCAAATATTTATTTATTCACTTTAAAATTCATCTAAAATTCCAATAATATTATTTATACCCAATTGAGCTTAAAAATACATTTAAACACCATTTTATAGCTATTTACACCCAAATCCACCTTTTTATCCCAATCCCGAATATTTAATTATTATTTTCCATTATTCAAATTCAACCAGAATTGCTATAATTAAAAATTACAGCTTATTTCATTGATTGAATCTGAATCTATTCATTTTAAAATCAATTAAGAATTCACATTAACATTTAAAATGAATTAAATGTTCAAATTCAATGGCTTAAAAATACGGGATGTTACATTTCATCTTCCAAATATCATTTTGAACTCAGTATATATATTCAAACCAATATAACCACTTTCTAAAACTCACTCTTTATAAATCAAATTTATAAATTTTAACACTCAAAATTTGATAAAACTATACTTCTTTCCAAAATAAGCCTTTTTGGAAATATTTCCATTAATATTATAAACTTTACAATCTTCAAAATATTAAATTTAGAAAATTATACCTTTCTAGTGTATCTTACATTCACACAAATCGAAATATTTAAGCTATATAAATTATTTCATATTCACATAAATTAAAGCATCCACATAAATCAATTCAAGTCATACACAATCTTCCATAAATCACACACAATTAATTTCAACACACAACATATATATATATATATATATATACTTATAAAATATCTTTTACAATGCATTTCTATTTCAAAATAATAAATATACTTTCATGTCAAATAATTCACCAAAATATCTTTCCCAAATCATATTTTTTTTTACTTTTCCAAATAATTTACATTTTCATATTAATCTATTTTATATGATTTATCTAACTATCCATGGTTTCTCCTTTCAAATATAGCTTGTAAGGTTTCTATTAAAATGCACCCTTATCTTCAAATCATCCTTTACAAAATCATACTAATATCTTTTTTCAAAACACTTATTTTCTTTCATAATATAGTTTGTAACACTTTCTAAATGATTGTATTATTACTCAAAATTTCACTTTTATATTATTCAAATATTTAGTTATTTTTTTCAAAACATTTCAATCTTATCAAAACATTGAAATCTCAATAAAATGTTTAACTTCTAAAAACAGCGTATCCAAATGTCTCATCCTAGTGTTTAGGAATCCCTATTGATAACGTTGGTCGAATGCATCGACAAGAATTCTTAAACCACTTAACGAACAGATTAACACAGATTTTACTTTAAAAATCTCTACCAATAATAATTCATATATCCTTTCAATAATTTTTCCTTTATCTTGAAATAATTATTTATTTTTGATTCAGAACATATCCAAATTGAACATCCATGTGCGTGTGTGTATAACCAAAAGATTTATAATTTAAAACATTTGCTTTGTGTCATAAAATACTAGCTAATAAATTATATATATATATATATATAAGATAGAAGATTTTTCAACACTTTGTCTAAACATATACCTGCTTACATTGAAATATTTACAAATGCTTTCCAAATATAAATTAAAATAATAAATCACTTTTAATAATTGAACATCACACATCATTGAGTAAACATCATTCCCATTTATTTATAACAACAAGTAAACATCGAATTAAATTCTATTCATAATTTTAAATAATATATCATTATATACAAAAATACAATTCTAAATTGCCTTGGCGGTAATTTTACTACTGGAGACACCACAATGTTCTAATATCAATATTAGAGTTGGCTTCTAATCTTCATGTAATGATTCCTACTCAATATTATTCTTAACAATAACTAAAAATCCAATACAACCAATTGTCAACCAAACCAGTATAAATAAGAAACAAACAATCCATGCGCTCAACAGAAAATAATTCATCGGCTTCCGCTGCATATTCGGATCAATAATAGATAAAATACAACTATTGAATTACAAGCCACCAGAGGTCCGATATTCAATAACCGTACTAAAACTACTGGTTGATTGCAATCATCTATATTTTTATACTCAAAAGAATTAGAAGTGAAAATATTATGTGTAAATATACATTTAAAAAGTACGTCCCCTAATGATTACCTAGTTATCATCGTATACACCTACTATCCTTTATTATAAGGTAACTACCCAACACACCCAAGGTGATAGGGACTCTAATTCTCAACTAAGTTCATGACTTGTGTCTCAAAAATATACAATGTATTATTCTGAACCTACTCTGATACCAACTGAAACGCCCCACCTCTATACTTATACTATCCAACAGTATTACTAAGTAATACGGTTAGATAATACGGAGAATGAGACTATATGGGATACACACGTGAATATTCCTTTAAGCTAACACTGGTACGTGTTTCATAATCAAATATACAAATCACCTATACATACACAGTATCGACACAAAGCAATAAACATGTGTGCTCCAGGACAGAACATAGAGTTATTAAACGCAGCGATCAATATATAATTGAGTATATACAAAATATATCTAATATACAATATAATCATATTCATACATGAGACTATATAATACAAGATGATTTACAACAATACTAAATACTAGCCTCCTTTATGCCTATGAAACACAAGCCGGTCTCTACGTCCCTGAACCTGAAATGTCTCAAACCGACCCGAGTATTACGTAAATAATACACGGGTCAAACTTTGTAACAATCGGCACCTTAATGTGCCCGATATTCCAACTAAATAGAAAAACCAAAGTCCAATAGGGCACAGATTGTTGGTGTCGATATCCTACAATAAACTTAAGTATATCAAAGAGCCATCTATATGAACTCACAGTGGAATAATAAAATATAATAAAACATATACATACTTACTAAAACTTATACCTTGGAATCAATAACATTCTTCAGATATCTAATGACCTTGTCAGTGCAAAGCATGAATAATAGAATCTACCTTCTCACCGTTCCTACCCAGTACCAGTATCTGTCCTTCTAAATCTATCATGTGGGTCGTAATGAGGAGGGGTTAGAACAATGTTCTGGTAAATAGTAAATTACATACTTTATCCATAACATTGGTTTATGTCCGTTGGTTTCCATTCTATTATTCATAAATGAGTCATTTGACTTCATGTACGTATATGATACGTTCAACTTACCCCGAGGTAATATATATATATATACGTGTGTATATAAGCATCACTATCTCCAATGGACTAGGATACATCCCCGCTAGTATCCGTAACTATGCATCGCACCCGCATTCTCCAAGGAACCTTCCATTAGTGCCTAATAATGGCATTACAACTAATTGGTCGTATTACTAACTGTCTCAAAGACAAAAAAACAAACTTTGAGGCAATTGCATATCCCATACGGAACTTACACCACTAGGAAGCGTAGTCCGTCTCTAGGCGTAACCCAAGTCTTTCTAATGACCGCTCATGAATGATGGCGCTCTTGGCCTAATGTGTAAATCCCTACTCCTCAAATATATGGTACCAATAGTGCTAACATAGCTCCATGCTATCATCCATCATCCAATTTAGATTGCCTAACGCAAATTAAGGAAATGTCCACCTGGTTACTTAGTACCTCTTGTTGGAATTGAAGCATACCCCAATTGGCCATTTAAGAATTCAAATTCGAGGCTAACCCACTTTGGTATATTCTCTAAGCCTATACGTGAACTTATATCCCCACGGGTCCTACAGTTGGAGATGTCCCATACCAGTACAATATATACAATTGCTGGTTGCCCTTTTGCAGAGGGTAGACTTCCGTTGGGTAACAGTACTGACCTCGCATCCCACCCATACTAATGACCGCTTTATTTATAATTAATATAAATATTGGGCTAGACTCAGCAATCCACATTTGTCATAAACGTATTCTTGAGGCCATATAATTTCAACTGGAAAATTATTACGCCTCCTACTTTAATTATTAAATTGCCATGAACTTACTTTTTATTTCACAAATGCCATTAAGTATCCTTTGCTGCCTCTTTTCAGTTAATACAATTAAGTACCATTTATTGTTTTTTCCAATTAATACAATTAAGTATTATTTACTACTTCTTTTTTATTAATACAATTAAGTATGATTTACTGCTTCTTTTCAACTAATACGATTAAGTATCATTTGCTGCTTCTTTTCAATCAATACCCATTTTAACTTGATTACTATAACTTCTCTAATTCTTCAATTCTTGTCTCATAGATGTTTAGCGCTTATTATTTATTTTCTAACTTATATTTAATCACACATATTTAATCGATACAAATTTTTTATTATTTTAATCTATAACACTTTAATTCCACATTTAGGGATTTCCATATTTTAGTGCACTATTAATGTATCCTCCCCAAGAAGGAAATGTTATCACTATAATTTCCAATAAATTATTTAAAAAGAGGAATTATGTTGTGTTCTGAATTACGAGGAATTGCCTTTTCTACTTTTATTGAAACAGACAGTACAAAATAAGGTAAACATCCCTATTTTTCACATCTCTTTACATTGGACATATTCCTTGTTACCTCAAACAACACACGTTTATATATAATTTTAAAGTTGGATAATTTATAAAAATTAACATAGAAACGTTCTTCATTCCAATAATTTAAAATATAAACTTAAATCTCAATCAAATTAGAAGCATCTTCAATTCAAGTTTAATAACATATACCATTAAAAATAACAAAATCTGAAACTAACACGCAATCTTATATATATATGTATATATATATATAACTTATTCCATAACTTTTAGGGGATATTTCACCCTTACATTCTAGATCTAGGTGTACACAACATTTAATTAAAATTAACAATCTACTGAATATGTAGGCAAGAATCTCAAGTTTATTATATATATAAGCCTACAATTCTATGATTTATATAGATGCATAAAAGAAATAGATTCACAAACGATATAAACCCAGTAATATGTAAAGCACATAATTTTCCACTCCTCTCTTAGCTTCCAAATCTCCAGATCTAAATATGTTCTCCTTAATTGACTCCCTTTCTTTCTACCAAAATATGTATCAAAAGCGCATACATATTTATTAGAACTATTGACCTAAGAGGAGATTAGAATTAAGCGAAGTATAATTTATAATTCTAGAATTTACTTTTTCCACGGAATCGATTCACTCCTTCTCTTCTCTCTATTTTCCACTATTCTCCAGTCTCTCTCCACACACACACACACACACATAATATTCACTATTTTTATAATTCCATAATTGGTAGAGAAGAGAAAATGGCAAAGCTTCGCTGCTTGATTCGAAAAATATGAGAAGAAAAGTGATGGGTCAGATCTGTATTTATAGGCACTCGAATCAATTTTATTCGTTAGATTATAGTTTATTAAATCCGAACCATAAGGCCAAGGTTCAAACTGTGCCACCATAGCATTGATCGATCGACCGGTTGCTTATAGGTTGTCGACCGCTAGCGGTAGACTGGCCCCAATAAGAGGTTGACCGGTTGTGGTCCAACGTTAATTTATTAACGTTGACATTTTTCTAAATTAACTTATTACCGTTAACCATATTTAACATTAAGCTATGGTTAACATTAACAATATTTATTTACATTTTATAAGTTAACGTTAATTTATTTACATTTATTGTTCATGTTTATTTAATGTTGAGCCACTTTATTAATATTTATTTCCCCATTACACATATTTAATTAGATTATACTTACTTTAGCATTAACTTATTAATATTTCCTTAATTGGTTCTGAATTATTTACGATTTGAAAACTTCAAACATTGATAACTTCTTCGTTTGAACTCCAATCGCAAAACTTTATATACGAAAGTTGATCGGTAGAACGCCTCGATCGCAATGGTCCATGTTTTGTAGCCAAATCCCGACGTTTGTTCAAATTCCATTTTTAAGCTGTAATAATTATTTATTAATTCTGTTTAATTAACTACTGTTTTTTCTAGGTGTTACATTTTTCCCCTTAAAAGAATTTCGTCCCCGAATTCCTCAAGGGCAGAATCTTGTAATATATCATGCAACCACTCTATCAACCAATTAATGTATGCTGAAGAATACTAAATAAGCGCCTCCTATATGAATGCATTCTTTAAAATAATTTTGAAAATACGATGCAAACAACCTATATATACTAGCAGTTCTATATGTATGCAAGTTTTCAAAAATCAAAAATCCTTTTTCACACAATAAATTCCACATTCCTATGAATAGGATCTTGATTCAACAAATTTTGCATCCAATCCCTGCCATCCAATACCTAAAACACAATTTCTATCACCTAAAGTTTTTAAAAATGCAATTTTCTAAATCTACGCTCTTATGCCGAAAAAGGTATTTAGATGGAGAATTTTTATTCCCACCCTTCTTTTGGATACCTATTCCATTGTATCTTGGAACCTTCTCTTTACCCTCCAAAATCTTCTCCAACTTTTCCAAGTACATTCCGCATAAGAAAGTTTATTTTTAAATTTTAAAATAAAAGTATTTTAAAAACAAGTTTTCTTTTACGATCAACAAGGTATGAAAAAAGAAAATCCAAAGCTAAGACAGATTTTTCCCCCGTTAATATTTATGTTTTAAATACTATCACACTTACTGAACAGTAAAATTCATATTCGCTATCTCGTCGGCTTTTCCTACGCTAAGCATGTGGCATTTTTAAAATCGGAAATTTTTGCTTTTTCGTTCAAATCCACCTTTCCAATTAAATTTGTAAAATAGTTGTAAAATTTTAAAATAAAATTCACTTTTCAAAACTTTTTCAAAAGTATTTTATACTTTAAAAATCAAAGACTTTTGAAAAAAAAATTCAAAAGTATTTGTTTTTACATTTTCAAAACAAATCAAGCCGCATCCCAACGTAATTGGGATTCAGTCAATGAGTTAACGCATATGATTAACCATATTCAATTACATAATTAATAATTAAATTTTGAAAACATTTTCTTTTATTATTTTAGAACTATAAACAACACACAAGCATATTTATAAATTTCAACTTTTAAGCATAGGGATAGTGATCCGTGGGTTTTGCAACAACCCTTCCCTGTCCTTCGCTTATTAAAAATTTATTTTTTCCAAATTTTAAAGCTTTAGCGATTTAAGTATTACTTATTTTTAGTTACTAATCTAATTAATTTCCTAATTTATTTTATTAATTTTCAGCTTTATCTTACATTTATCTTTAGTTAAGTGTCCCTAAGCAATTTCCTTATTCATACTATTTTCCAGTCTATATAGCGGTCAAAACCCATCTAGAAAATCAATAGAGTAAAAAAATAGCATTTCTCATAATAATATCGTATGTGTTTTATACAAATGGAGACAACTAACGCTTACAATCCAAAGCCTAAAAAACAGTTGCTGGAAGCTGCTCTACATCATCAACTAGTATTCATGATGTTGTGGCCTATCACTTCTTACTCAAATAAAATGGACATTTTTAGTATGTCCTTCTATTATAGCTTACCTGTCTTAACTTACCCTTTTTGGCTTCTAACAAATAAGGTCCATCCATTACCTTAATTATCACAACCAATTATATTACTATTTTCTTTTAATCCAAATCTCTTGATAATATTCTCAAATTTCAGTTTATACTTTCTGTATCTTTGATCTTTCATGCATGTATACTCTAGGACTCGCAAAAGTGTACTTTGATACCATTTACCATTCCTATCTAGGTTTTTCTTATGGCTTTCACACATGTTTAACAAAATATTCTTAGCTTCATACCAATATTCCTTGCATTGTATGGGGATTCCTTGTTGCTACTCTACGTGCATTCGTAGTTATTTCATTCATAGTCTTAACTTTTACTCCGTCTTACCTAGGCAGTCATCCCCATCTACTCTACTCCATATAAAAGTTGGTTTTGTTTTCACTACCCTTTATAAAATTATTAAACTTCACAATCATGAAGTACTTAACCAAAAACTTGTATCTTCAAAAATATAAACTTAGAAACTTTTTATTGAATTCAACAATTGCTTGGTTTCCAAAAGGAGCTGTGAAAAACTCCATATTTAAACTAACTATAGTTGTAGGTGTCACAACTTCTAAAACTATATTTTCGAATTTGCGAAGTAAGTCTATTTATTATGTTATAAAAAGTCAATGTTAGTAATTTAATTTTTAAAGTGATCATTTCCTTTAAACAACACATTATTTCCTTCTTTTCAAATAGTAAAAGTCAAGTTTTCAATGCATGAATAGTCATTCAAATCAATTTTCCCTTTAAAGCTTTTTCACAACAAAGATTTTACTTATTAAAAAGTAGGATTTTTACTTCAAACTATTTATGAGATTTTACATTTACAAACTCAATTGTTATACCAAACCATTTTTCAAAAATGCAGTGTTACAGTATTTTTAAAACATCTTTTATAACTTTAAACAATAAAAACTGAAGTAGACAAAGACAGCTTCCATTCTATTTTTTTATTACTCATACCATTCTTACTTTCAATCTTAGCGGATGCTCTAATAGCATATTAGGGGACTTCTAAAAGATATGTGCAATTACTGTACATATTTATGGAAACTATTCGTTTTTCCTTTGTTTTTCCTATTTATTTCTAATTAGATTACTAATATTATTATAATATAAATTTCTAATGTTGCTTCCATTTAAATTTCCCAGTGTTGTTATTATTTAAATTCCTTCTACCTAAATTGCTCTTATTTAAATTGCTTCTCCTCATATAGCTCTTTTTATGTATAAATCTTTGTAAGTTACTTTTCTCTGCATTTTCCTTATACAGGAATATTCTTCTTACCTTCATTATCAGGCGTTTTTACCCTTCCATTCTCTTTACCCTATTTAAATCAGGTACCATTTTCATTTATCCACCCCTAAAAAAAGAATTTTAAAACTTTGAATTTATAGAATTAGAAAAATCTTTGAGCTACACATATGTCCATTTATATTTATTTCAAAAAGGGAAGGCTTCTTTTTTTAAAACCTTTAATTGGAATTTTCATTGTAAATAATTTTTAATTTCAACTAGAAATTTCTAAATGGATCATTTAATTAAAATATAAAACAGATATTTTATATGGTGGAAATTTTTATGTTTACTTACCTTTCAAAAATAAGGTTTATCTGTTTTAAATAAATCTTTCGAAAACCATCTCAAATATTTTTAAGAAAATTTAGAACTTTTATTAAATTCTTTCATATGGGGTCGTACTTAGAAATGGATTTTATTTATCCTTGCTTTTGGATTTTTCTTATTTTCCACATATTCTTGACTTAGCTTCATTAAGAACATATTTAAAAATAATCCGGCCATCATCATGTGTTAGTTAATGCACACCTTCTTGGGGAAACTTTCTCAAATGTATCTTTCGAATATCTACAGCATATATATTCTTACTCCTCCTTGTATGGATGAAATGTACATCATCAATCGGCAACTCAGCGAAATCCATAGTCATAGGGAAGTCCAGGCTCATGAAAGGAGTCAAATACCATCCAGCTTTGGAGACCCTTCTATATGTAGTGCCCATGCTCTTCTTAAGCCAACGTCTTATGATACAGCCTACATCATAAGGGTAATCGCGACATGCATATATTTTTAACTCTGTTTATTATTCCAACTCATAGTTGCCATATCCATCTTTTCAGTATATGGTCATAACTACTTCTTTAGTCAGAATTTATAGAGTTTAGCGTGTAATGTGTATATGTATATAATTATAGGTAAAAATACAAATATGATCACTCAACGTATCCTAATTCCTATGATCGACTAACTAAAGCTCTGATACCAAATGCAACAATTCGCATCTCAATTGGCCCAATATTCTGTCTAAATCAAAAAACCAAAGTCCGCTAGAGTATGGATCGTTGGTGTTTGTATTCTGTAATAAACATAAGTATATCAGAGATCTATCTATATAAACTCACAGCGAAATAATAAAATATATACATAATGATTAAAGCTAATACCTTGGAACCAATAACATTCCTTGGACATCTAGTGCTCTTTTTAGTGCAGAGCATGAATGAGAGAATCTACCTTCACACCGTTCCCACTTTGTACCGGTACCTGTCCTTCTAAATCTATCGTATGGGTTGTAATAAGGAGGGGGTCAGAACAACGTTCTGGTGACTGATAAATTACATATTTTATCCATAACACTAGTTTATGCCAATTGGTTTCCATTACTTGTAATATCTATTATTCATAAATTAGTCATTTTGACTTAATATACACGTACGATACGTTCAACATACCCTGAGGTATAAATAGATATATGTGTGTATGTGTGTGTATAAGCATCGTTGTCACTAATGGATAGGGATACATCCCTGCTAGTATTTGTAACTATACACTACACCCCACGTTCTCCAAGGAACCTTCGATCAGTGCCTAATAACAACATTTCAACTAATTAGTCGTATTACCAACTTATCTCAAAGACGTATTTAAGGGTTAACTAGCCCGCCTCCTAATAAGCAACAACAAACAAACTTTGAGACATTTGCATATCTAATACGAAACCTACACTAGTAGGAGGTGCAGTCCGTCTCTAGGAATAACCCATGACCGCTCAAGGTCGATTTTACTCTTGACCTAATGTGTACATCCTTACTCCTTAAATATATGGTACCAACAGTGCTGACATAGCTCGAGCTTTTGCCTAACGTCTAATTTAGTTGTCTAAAGCAAATCAAGGAAATGCCCACCTGGTTACTTAGTAACTCATGTTGGAATTGAAGCAGACCTCAAATGTCCATTAAAGACTTCAAATCTCAGGTGAACCCACTTTGGTATATTCCCTAAGCGAATGTATATCCCCACGGGTCTTACAGTTGGAGATGTCCCAACCAGTGCAATATATATACAACTTCTGGCAGACCTTTGCGGAGGGCAAACTTCTATTGTGTAATATTACTAACATCGCATCCTAACCCATACTAATGACCACATCATTTATAATTAATCTAAATATTGGCTAGACCTAATAATCCACACTCGTCATAAACGTATTCTTGAGGCCATACAATTTCAACTGGAAAATTATTATGCCTCCTAAGTTTAATTATTAGTATTCATTTATTTTCCATGAACTTACTTCTTATTTCACAAATGCCATTAAGTATTCTTTACTACCACTTTTCAATTACTATAATTAAGTACCACTTACCGCTTCTTTCCAATTAATACAATTAAGTATCATTTACTGTTTCTTTTCGATTAATATAATTAATACCACTTTACTGCTTCTTCCCGACTAATACAATTAAGTATCATTTGCTGTTTCTTTTCAATTAATGCCCATTTTAAGTTGATTATTATAACTTCTTTAATTCTTTAATTAATTGTATTATTCATATTTAGCGCTTATTATTTATTTTCAAACTTATATTTAATCACATATATTTAATCGTTATGGAAATTTTATTATGTCTATTTATAACACTTTAGTTCTACATTTAGAGATTTCTACATTCTATTGAATTGGAACTGTATCCTCCCCAAGAAAGAAATTTTATTAGTGTAATTTAGTATAGAATATCTAAAAAGAGGAATTGTGATGTGTTCAGAATTACAAGGAATTATCTTTTTTGTTTTTATTGAAACAGACGGTACAAAATACGGTAAACTTTCCTATATTACACATCTCTTTCCTTTGGGCATATTATTTGTTATTTATAGAAATCCACATAGAAACATTCTTCGTTCCAATGAGTTAAAATATAAACTTAAATCCCAATCAAATTAGAAACATCTTCAATTCCAGTTTAACAACTTATAACATTCAAATAACGAAATATGAAATTAACACACAATCTTATATATATAACTTATTTCATAACTTTTAGGTACTATTCATCCATACATTCCACATCTAGGTGTATACAACATTTAATCAAAATTAACAATCTACTGAATATGTAGGCAAGAATTTCGAGTTCATTATATATACATATATACATATATATATATATATTCAATATATATATATATATATATTTACATAAGTCTACAATTCTATATAATCTATATACATGCATAAAGAAATAGATTCACAAATGATATAAATCCAATACTATGTAAAACACATAATTTTTCTACTCACCTCTTAACTTTCAAATCCCTAGACCTAAATCCATTCTCCTTATTTGACTCCCTTTCTTTCAACCGAAATATGTATCAAAAGCGCATACATATTTATTAGAATTATAGATCTGAAAGGAGATTTGAATTAAGCAAAGTTTAATTTTTAATTCTAGAATTTAAATTTTCCACGGAATAAATTCACTCTTTCTCTTCTTCTCTCTATTTTTCACTATTCTCTACGCGCACACACAGAGATATATATATATATATATATAATATTTTATAATTCCTATAATTGTAGAATTGGTGGAGAAGAGAAAATGGCAGTGTTTCACTACTTGATTCAGAAGATAAGAAGAAAAGTGAGGGGCAAGGCTTGTATTTATAGACACTTGAATCAATTCTATTCATTACATTATAATTTATTAAATCATGACCGTTAGGCCAAGGTTCAGACTGTGCTGCCACAGCACTGACCGGTTAACTGGTTGCTTATAGGCGGTTGACCAACCCCAATAAGAGGTCGACCGGTTGTGATCTAACATTAATTTTTTACCTTTAACATTTTTCTAAATTAATTTATTACCGTTAACCATATTTAATGTTTTCTTCAACATTAAGTTATTATCAGCATTAATAATATTTATTTACATTTATAGGTTAATGTTAATTTATTTACATTTATACAATAAATTTAAGAAAATGCGTAAATTATTTACATTTATAGGTTAATGTTAATTTATTTACATTTATTATTCATGTTTACTTAAACGTTGACCATCTTTGTTAATATTTATTTCCCTATTATACAGATTTAATTAGATTATAATTACTTTACTGTTAAGTTTCTGAATTATTTTCGATTCGAAAACTTCAAACGTCGATAACTTCTTCGTTTGAACCCTAATCGCCAAAGTAGTTAACATTGATATCAGGTACGTATTGGTCAAGTACCGATATAGGATATTTTAAAATATCGTAATAATATCGGATAATAACGGTAAAATATCGGACATATGTAGAACATGTTATAAATGATATTATACTATTTCATAATGTTATATCGAAGTTAAGTATTCAAATATTTGGAAAATAATGCCAAATTACTATCAAAGACTGATTACATATAGTTTACATATTACAATCAGTTTACTGAGATATTTTATTGAATATAAATCATAATACAGGCTCATAAAAACCAAGAAATTTGTATACTATACATCTTTATTTTTTTCATTTTTATACCATATTCATTATTTCTTTAGTCATCTACTCATCTATATTACTTTTCCATTTTTCATATTTATAATTTCGTCCTTTTCATTTCCACTTAATTTATCGAATAAGCAATGTTGATTTCATACCAATTACTACTTTAGCTCATTCCTTATCGATATGTCAAATATATAACTTTAATGCTCTTTAACTTTTAGTTCTTGGTTCATGATAATAACTAATAAATGAATTTTCATAAGCTAACATACCGAATAAAAATGGTGAAAAAATATAACTAAAAAGAGAAGTAGCTCTTTCATGATGTTGTTTTTAGTGGTAAAGTCTTCATGGAAAATAAAATATACAAAATAATGGAATAAGTAGAGTTTTCTTTATTGGAAGACTAATGAAGTGGACTAAAACTTTATAGTTAAAAATTAAAAAACTAGTACATTGGGATTTCTAATATATTCAAGTTATTATCATTCACCATATATAAAAAATGAATATTGAGAATATACAGATATTTATTTGTAAGTACATTTTCTCTCTAATACAAACAATAATCAATGATATTCTTAAAAATTATCAAGTATTTCACACTAAATATCAGAGCGATATATCAAAAATATCAGGCGATATATCGATAATGATATTTTAAGCGATATTTTCAAAAGTACCAGCTTAGGAGCGATATGAGATATATCAGTGATATTATCCGATATTAACTACATAGCCGATCACAAAACTTTATATATGAAAGTTGATCAGAAGAACGCCACGAATGCAATGGTGCAAGTTTCATGGTCAAATCCTGAAGTTTGCTTAAATTCCATTTTAAGCTTTAATAATTACTTATTAATTCTTTTTAATTAATTATTGTTTATTTTCGAGGTGTTAAAGACTACCTCTAAATGTAGATGTCAGTATATAAATATATCATATTGCATCCATGGATATGATAAACAACATCAATATAACTCATGATCACAGTCATTAAAAAACCATGCATAAAGATATCATCACCCGTATAAAATCACATCAAACAAGAAATCAAGGAAATAATATCAAATGAGTGAATTATCCATATCAAAAATCATCATCAAAATCCCGAAATCCACAATACATGAGATTTCATCAAATATAGTCAGACTAGCGCAGCAAAGCCCAAGTATAACTCTCAACCGTAATAATAAATAAATATCATCAATCAATATAAAGTAGGCCGCCTATCTAAGAAATCATATACAAATAATGATACGAGGATCTACTATACTCTGGACACATATCACATGTATAATCTCATCTCCTCATAAAGAAATAACAAATAATAAATGGTGATTGAAACTGACTGTACGACAGACACGAAGTCCCAAGTAGAGTCATATCTTGACTAAGTGAGGTGTATCAATAGTATATGGAAATCTACCACTTTGTTGGAACCGGAAGGGAGACTGACACTGATAGCATGGAGCCCGCTCTAGAGTAACACAGACTCTATAGTTTTCGGTTAGCCCGACGGTCATCATGACACGTATCCACCAATGTGCTCGTCAACACGAGGACTCCCAGTCACGACCATGCATTTTCCCTATAGGTAACAGACTACTGGCCTAGGGACATGGGGGCGATCGCACATAGCGATATCACACAACTATAATAACATAAGGTGTCACGGATCTGTGCCACGACCCCACTATTTGACTGCTAAGATGGTTGCTAGCCATCTGGTCCTCTCCAACACTAATAAAAGGAGTCATCATGACAATAGCATATAGTATCAATAAATATAGGCACACAACCTAACTTATTAAATATAGGCGCAAATCATTGCTTACCACAATAAGCACATTTATGAATATAGGCATAGAGCCTTACTCATCACTACAAGCATCACCTTACACCCATATCACCATTCCCGTTACGTAAGTGTCATCTACTTACAATAAATAACTAAATAAATATCACAATGGTGTCTCATACCACCATGCGAGACTCAAATGTTTATTCACTGCTCATAAACTGCACTCAAGCTCCTTCATATTTTATATCATGAGTCATAAAAGTAACCGAAAAAGTATTATGAAATGTCTGATACCAAATGGTATTATTACTAATCCATTTACTTAAATTCCTCACAATCTTGAA
This sequence comes from Allium fistulosum, assembly GCA_030737815.1. NCBI lineage: Eukaryota > Viridiplantae > Streptophyta > Magnoliopsida > Asparagales > Amaryllidaceae > Allium > Allium fistulosum. The sequence continues at coordinate 1,289,881,463 of CM060904.1, forward strand.
TCTTCGTAATATTATTCTATATAACCAGTCAAAGAATGACTGAAGAAATATTACCGAAAGTCCCATACTAGATGGATTATAACTTCATTTATCCGGATTCCTCGTTACATAAGAATAAAATCATCAATAACATTTAAATAATTCCATAAAAGAGACTTTGATTCAAATAAACAAATTAAATAATACTTCTTAAATCAGTTTGTATATTCTAAAAATAGTAAATCTTCAAAGCATTAACATAGTAAATATTACATACAATTTTATATTCAGTACCAAAATTAGAGGTTATAGATTTTTATTGCAATACACAACTTTACTTACATACAAAGCTTGCAAGATTACTTTACAAATCAAATATAACTTATATAAGTTACTATAATTAAATTCTACATTGAAACAAAATTAATAAACTTCCAAAGTTATTTCTTTCTAATCAAACCATATAATTCAAATCCATCATTGCATATCCAAATACTCGATAAATCAATTTAGAAATCTCTCAAACGTGTTTAGATATCATTTCATAATTTTCTAAAATAAAATAAAATAGTTAAATGAAGATATAAGTATTAAATCCAAATTTCCTTTATTAGGAATTCAAAATATGATTTTTAGACTCATGTATATTCTCAAAAAATTATGAAATGCTCTTTAAAACACTTATAAGGTTAATTAGAAAACATTTCTTAATTTTTAGAAATTATACAAGATTTTAAATAATGATTTAATATCGTAAATCAAATGTCTCATTAAATAAATCCTTTAATAATATTTAGTATCAAATTAAAATAAATCTTTTCCTTAAAATTATTTTAATAAATATAAAAATCAATAAATAAGATAAAATTGTGGCTTTCAGGATGTTCAACGGTCGACCGTTAGCGATTGAACGGTGAACCCACCCTATCGGAATTTTCTAAAGCTAAACCAAACAATATTCATTATTCTAATTCGATGCACACAACATATACATTGAATTCCACCAATCAAAACAAACATACAACATTATAAACTTCACCAATCCACACAAACACATGTATAGATCGGCCTATATGATTTGGACATAGATATGTGAGTAAAAAAACTCGCATTTATCATATAAAGCTTTCGGCTTCCATTTCTATTTCATTTTCAACTTTCTTTGACTCGGGCCTTCATCAGATGCAATCTTCTTCATATGTGTTGGTGTAGCTTGGTGTTGAGATGCTAATATAAGATTTGGAAATCTATAGAATTTTATTTCTATTTTATTTGAATTTTGGAAGAAGGAAGATAAGGGTTTTTTGGTTTTCTTGTTTTTTTTGAAGCAAAGATGGAATGATAGGAGATGGAAGTACATGTGAATGAAAAATAAGGAGGAGATTTTCCTAGACTTTGAAATGTTTGGATTTTGATTTCATGAAACAAAATTTTGGGCTAAAATAGATGGGCCACACACAATTACTAATCCATTTCCATTTCCATTTTCTTCTCCGACTTTCCATTTCAACTAATTTTAGTTAGCACCATCAATATCAAATACTAAACTAAAGATCATATTTTCATTATTTAAGTTTATAAAATCCTATTTCATATTTAATTCGTTTTAATTAATTATTTCATAATTACAGTCTAATCCCATTTATTAAATAAATCTCAAAGTTCCTTATTTCTATAAAATAAAATTACTTTTCCTTTTGAAAAATAATTCTAATTTCATTTACTATTTATATTAAATTTCATAAAATTATTTGTTATCCCACCTTTTGGCAAGGCCGTGATATCATCGACTTGGTTAGGAATGAATGGTCATCAGCCTTGCGAATCAATTACATACAGTACTATAGACGATGGTCAGGGAGATTCGGACCAGATCCCAATCGAGGTGCAGCCAGCATGAAGTGACTAGAATAGCCCCGTGAAGTTATATTTCAAATTTGGAGTCGATCGGAGTTCGTAAGCTCGAGTTACGGACGAAGCAAGGATTTGCATGGATCGACCGAGAACGATCCATAAAACAGTTCAAACCATAGGAGAACGATCAATATCTCGAGATCCACAAGTCCAAGTCATTTGAAACTACCAGCGCATCAACAAAATGAAGATTGAACCTTACAAAAACGATTGCAGGTCATCTAATTACAATTAGAGTCTAGCCGATCGTTTTTGCCAAGTCCTAAAACCAATCAGCATATTCTAGTGCATGATCCAAGTTTAACAAAGATCGATCCATATCTCTTAAGCTACAAGTCAGAATGATTCCATATTTCACAAGCAATATCAAGAGGCATGTAGGACCCCCGAAAAACGATCACACTAAAATTGGAGGTAAGAAAAAGGACCGGTGAACCTTTACCCGATCGTTTCTGATGGACGAGTTAAGTACACCGATCATTACGGTGGGCCTCTATGGACTTAGAGAGCCTTCTGTCGAAATCTTAGCAAAATATCTCAACATTTCTCCTTAAAACTACAGTCTCCATGGTTCATTTTGGGGATCTTTACGCCATTGGTTACTTTAACCTCTATTGTAATCAATTTTTCTTTATCCCTTGCTGTTGTAATCAGATTCATAAGTGATCAATAAAGTTAATCTTCAAAGTGGACGTAGGCCTACAACGCCTAACCATTATAAATCTTTGTGTTTCCAATTATTGCTTTCTATTTGTTGTTAGTTTAATCTATTCCTCAGTTTTAATTTTATTTTCTTTACTTACATCTATACATAAATCTATCCGTAGGTGTTTGTGACCAATTTTGGTGCAAACCTTTTTAGTGATTTCACTGGGAACCTAATTCTTAGCTTTCTAGGATCCCCTTTGTTGCTACTGGATTGGATAAATCCCCCAAAGGAGATCCATTGTTATCTTCATAAGTTTTTATACTACTTGGATTTTCTGAAATCTAAGTGAGGAGATTGATATTGGTGAGACATACTAGATCTACTACTCATAATGTGGATGGAAATGAGACTCCTAGCATTCAACAAGGAGACCCAAGCAATCAACCAGCAAATGTGAATGCTGATCCAGTGAAATTCAAAATCCCACCGATTCTATTACTAGAGTTGAATTTCATAATTTAACGAGAGAGCTGATGGAGAGCCGTTGACAACTAAATCAGCATATTCCGACCAATATCGACTTGATGAACCAAATCAATCAGTAGCAGCGGGACAAAGCTAGGAGGGATCCCACTCCTTACTCGACGTCAGAAACCTTTAGCTCATCGGATGGATACCACAGACATAGGCATTGCAGAACTAACAGATATCATGAGAAACTTCAGGGCGTCAACAGGTAAACCATCGAGGTTTGCCAAGAATGATCGGTGCTGGTCTCTCCGCTAGAGAAGGAAACTTAACTGTGCACGTTGGGATTCAAACTAAAGCTGCTACAGTTAATTTGGATGATGGAGTCTGATTGAATGCCGATCGGGTTCTTCCCCAAGATGATGGTGAAATCAATGTACAAGATGCGCATCGCGAAGATGGTGGCCTAAGACGGTGTGAAACAGCCCGCAGACATCGAACAGACCATACGCAAAAGGTGGAGCATGACCATCGCTTGGCGCCACCCATCCAAATGCCAGACTTATCGACAATAGTCAGATAGTTGATGAGAGAGAACCAAGGCTTGACTAACGATGACTGGGGAATCTCGAGAAGTAATACCCCTTTCACTGATAATGTTCTACACGCTGAATACCTGAGGAGATTCAACATGCCATCGATGCCTGCCTACGAGGGAAAAACTGACCCCAGGCAGCATATTATGAGGAACGAATAGCTGGTGGATTCTGCGCGAGCCAATGATGCGACCAAGTGCAGATGCTTTCCCATAACCCTTTCCGGGATAGCGACTAGGTGATTTACGAGACTACCCTCGTGATCAAATTCTATATTTGATGAGTTGGCAACCAAGTTTGTGGAGCAATTCCGAATGCACGCGACTCGTCCTAAAGACGTGATGTCCCTTTCCAACGTGATCCAAGCTCCAGGGGGAGTCGTTGAAAGATTATTTGGAGAGATTTCACATAGCTGCCACAGAGCTCAGTAATCCAAATGATCACACAATACTCATGGCCATGATGAGAGGGATTGATCCGGAGTCCAAGTTTGGCGATTGACTGGTTGGTAGACCACCTGCCACGTTGGATCGCTTTTATTCAAAGACAGCTCAGTTTCTGAGAAAGGTGGAAGCCAGGTCCTCCAAAAAAAGAATATTGTGGGACCGAGTGGAGAAGCTATATAGAGTAACATTACAATAAAATAGTTTGATGACAGTTCTGGAAAAGTCCAAGTGAACGTTCAGAATAAGCCAAATCAGCAAAAGAGACGGAGATAGGAATCGAGAGCGAAAAAGGGATTCTAGAAGGTTGAAGCCTAGGATTCCAATGTATGATAATTACATGCCGTTGAATATGCCCTGGAGAATATCTATCTATCTACTTGTAATACCATGTAGTACAGGAAGCGGCTTCCAAAAGAGTAACCAAAGAGACAGAAGTAGACCGGGAAATATTGTCAGTTTCATAAGTGTTATGGGCATAATACAAATGAATGTAGACATCTTGTAGTGACCCAAGGTTTGGTCGCTTTAACTAGACAAATTTATATAGTCAATAAATGGATTATTATTGATAAATGAACTCATTTTAATTAATTAATAATGATGCAAAAATTGTTTTCAAAATATGTTTACCAAATTAAATAGTTTGTAGAAAAATAGAAAATGTGACCAAAGAATGTTTTTCGAAATTTCGACCTTTCAACACCGAAAAGTTGTCGGGAACATTGTTCGTCATTGTGCACTATATATATATAAGTTAATTAACCAAACAATAATAATACTCTAATAGTATATTATCTTCTGTTAATTATGTTTAACAAGTGATGTGAATAGACATGGTTTTAAAATAATAACTTATATATACTAAATCATATCATTATCTCTTATCATTTCCTTAAGTACCATCATCATTACCCATCATGGCTTAGCGGATGTGACTAGAGAGGGGGGATATGTGACATATGAGGAGGAGAAAGGTGGTGATGTGATATGTCAAAATAAAGACATGTTATGATATTTTAGACTAAAGATAAAATGGTAATTTCTCCACTTTTCTTCATCTATAAATACACACCCATATACACACATTTTTATTTACATTCTCTCCTTCTTTTTCTAAAGCTTCCTCTCTAAAAATTTCCATGGCTTCCAAATCCTTTCTAAGTATTTAAAAATCCTAACTTTTCACTTTAAATCTCTTCCGAATCTAGTTTATACTTTCCTATATTCATTTCTTCACTTTATTCTTCAAGAAACCAAGCCTACACCCACCCCTAAACCACTAGGTCGAGCCCCATACCATCAGGCCATGCCATTTAAAGCTCAAAACTCTGGAAAAATCTTCACTCCACGAAGCTCGTGTGTTGTTTCCAAAGTCTAGTCGAAGTTTGTTTTGTATTTGCGGAGTTTCGGTGAGTAAACTACTTTATTTTGGAAAAGTTTTTTTTGAATTTACTATGTGGTGTTATTGTGATGATAATACGATGTGTAAATTGAACGGTTATTATGTTGGTTGATGTTGATTTTATGGATGTTGGTGTTTGGTGTTGAATTTGAGATTTGAATGCGGTATTGTCAAGTTAGTAAGCGTGTAAACATATATTTTTATATGTGTTTCATTGTCATGTTAAAAAGTATGGTAGTATGGATGCATGGTTGTGATCCAAGAACCAAAGTATGTTGTGTTGAGTCAAAGTTAACAACTTTGTGTGTTGCGACGGACGTGAGATCCGATTCGAAATCAAAAACTATGTTTTCTTGTTTAAAAGTTTGGAAATTGTTTAAAAGTTTCTATCTTTGGTTTGATGTCTCAAAAACTTGAAAAGTTATGTTTCAAAACATGAAATAGAAAGGAATCAAGCAATTTTTTCACTTAAAGTATGTTTAAGCGAACTGCGCTCATAGTGATAGTCGCTATGGACGCAGTTCGACAAAATTTCCGATTTTTGTCTTAAAAGGTTTTCTTGTGAAATGGTTTTGCAAAAGTTTTTCAAACTTAATTAGTAATATAAAAAGAGATTAAGTTTAGTTGAATTAATATTTTATTATTTAATAAATTAATTAAAAATAATTAGTACTTAATTGATAATTAAGTAAGTGATTAAGGTTTAAGTAACACTTAAAGAAGGTTAATGATTAATTAGTGATTAATAAAGTTTTAATTAGTGATTAATGAAGTTAAGAAGTAATTTAATGATTAATTATTATTTAATTAAGTTAATTAGTTAACTAATTATTATTTAATAAGTGATTATTTAATTAACTTTTAATTAATTAGGGTTTAACTAATAATGAATTATTTAAACCTTAACTAAGATGCATTAAGAAGTTAATTAGGTCTTAACTAAGTTCATTAACTTAATTTAAAGTTTAATTACGAATTAATCTTGATTTAATTAAGATATAATTAGGGTTTAAGCCAATTATATATACTTAATCTTTTTAAAACTATTTGTAAAGTCAATTGGTTATGTTTTAAATCAATCTGGTTTTCAAGTTAAGTGATTTTAAATCAAAGGATCTCATCGTTTGGACCATTAAGTAGCCAAATGAATTAAAGTAGTGATTATAAAATGTTGACACGTTTTATGGAAAGTAAGATGACTTGTGTTTAGCACAAATTCTGAATATCAGTAACGTGATAAACACAATGAGGTTAATTTCGATAAGCGAGTCATGATAACTTATGTATATGGAGTGTATGTCCATATGTAAATAGTGCACCGATAGTGAAGTTGTTCACTATCAAATAACTTGACTATTTAAAATTATCGAACGTTGGTTTGAAGAGACCGAAATCGGATGACGAATAATTATCCAAAAACCACTTCGAACCAACGTAAATCGTATATGACCATTTAAAATTCCTTTGTTCTTCCATCCTTTGTGTATGCATACATATATGAAGCCTCTCCATTTTCAATCCCAATTTCTACAATTAAAAATAAAATGCGCAAGTGAATATTCTCAAAATTAAAATATGCACAAAATTACCATTTTACCCCCAAATTGATGCATGAATGATGACTTGAAAGCATTTTTGAAATTTGGTTTTAAACATGTAAAAACACCCAATTATGACATTTATTTAAATAAAAGTAGATTAAATATGAAAGTAAAAATATGCACATTTACGTGCACATCAAATACCCTCACACTTATCTTTTTATTCGTCTTCGAATAAACTAAAACTAGATAATTCAGTTTTCATAGGAAACACGATTGCATTGAGCTTATGCAATAAGCCGTTAAACCTCTAGGTGTCCCTAATAGGACGGGTGTTGTCTCGTGAGGGTTTTCAGCGGATACTACCAACAAAATGCAAATGCAACATAAAAAATTCCAAAATGCAAGATTTATTTAAAAGAATATGGATGCAAGTTTTTGAAAATATTTACAAACAAAGAATTTACTTTTAAATTGACACAAATAAGTTAAATATAAGTTCTGGTCATTATCAAGAAATTTAAGTCCTATTACTTGTCAAAATTTCCAACAAAAATTAAATTATCATCACAAATAGACTGTAGTTTGGCTAGTTGTTTTGGTTGATAACATAATGCAACTATGAAACGGATCCTTAGTTGATTACAAAGTTTTTCAAAGTGGTATTTTTATTTCTTTTGAATAACAAGTCAATTCACATAAGTGAAAACAGTGCTTGGATTTTAATTGCTTATTCTCTCTTATTTGAAAATTTTATTGATATTAACAATGTTTACATACGCCTAACTTAGAAAACTGAGGCCAGATCTACTACATATTCCCTGTCATGCGGGCTTACGTGAGGGGAATACAGAGTACGACAAGTGTACAAGTATGTACACCTATCGACTGTAGGCGTTATTAATGAAAGAATTTTTATATACATACACCTAACTCAGATAAACTGAGGCTAGATATACTGATCATGAACTACCTTTTGGGCTTATGTGAGAAGGGTACAGAGCATGGCGAGTGTACACACTTGTGTGCGAACATATGACTCTAGGTGTTAATAAAATATATACATATATACAATATATATATATATGTTTTATTTATTTATTTTTTATGAAGAGGGAGTTTTACAATATCATCTTGGCACCACTTAACTTAAAAGATCAAAAATGTTATCATCTTTATTTTAAATCAACCACTTATTAAGCAAAGATTTCAATTAGGATAAACTTCGTAATTAACACCCATGAACCTTCCTATATACTATTTAAACCATTGTTACTTGTAATCAAACTTTATTTTTATTTTTGTTGAGACAAATAAATTTTCAAAGATTTCAATTTAATAACCAAAACTTGTACTTATCCTATAGTGTTTCTTCAAAAATAAATCATGCTAAAGAGAAAATTTGTTTTGGAATTTTCTTTATAGAAATTTTGAGTTTTGGAAAGAAAATGCAAAACATAAACCATGAGAAATCAAAAATAAAGATGAGACTCCGCCCCCACACTTAATTTTGACTGTGTCCCCACAGTCAATGCATGATATAATGAGTGTAACGCGGAAAAATATGTACATATTTACAAAAAGAGTTAACATTTCTTACTAGACGTAGTTTGGCTCATGAAGAATCATGTGCTCCTCCTCTCGATCACTTGGCAATTCCAAGAAAGGTTTCAAACGATGACCATTGACTTTGAAAATTGTTCCATCCTTAGGGTTTTGTATTTCTATGGAAACGTGTGCAAAAATAGTTTGTACGATATATGGTCCGGTCCATCTTGATTTTAGTTTCCCAGGGAATAAATGAAGTCTAGAGTCATACAAAAGGACTTTCTGGTTGGGTGAAAACGTTTTTCTTAGGACTGACTTGTAATGAAAAACTTTTGTTCTTTCTTTGTATATTTTCTCGTTTTCATACGCGTCGTTCCTAATCTCTTCTAATTCGTTGATTTGCAATTTTCTATTTTCACCGGCTTTTCAGGATTAAAGTTTAAGTTCTTAACTGCCCACAATGCTTTGTGTTCGATTTCAATAGGTAAATGGCATGCTTTCCCATAAACTAAACGGAATGGGGACATTCGAAGGTTAGTTTTAAAAGCAGTACGGTATGCCCAAAGCGCGTCGGCCAATTTTTGAGACAAATCTTTTCGATTTTTATTAACAGTTATCTCCAAAAAAAAATATTTGTCGATTTGAAACTTCAACTTGGCCACAAGTTTGAGGATGATACGGAGTGGATAACTTGTGGGTTATCGAGTATTTCTTCATTAAAGTTTCAAATGATCGGTTACAAAAATGGGTTCCAGTGTCGCTTCAAATGGTGGTTGATGTTGGTGCTGAGCTAGTTACTGATGGTCAGAATGGTGGTGTTCAGACGAATGCCATAGAACCATATAAGAAAGGATGATGACAATGAGGGTCTGTGTGAACAACTCTCCCAAAGACAGGGAGCCTAGACATCATGCAACTAACCGAGTACATTTTCAAAGTCAAACACTCGAGGTTGTTCTTGGCGATCACCATCCAGTTTCCTGGTCCAATCCAGAGTATATAGCTGTTTGGTGAAAAGGATGCAGAATGAGAATCAGCAAAGAAGTAATAATGATTGGAGTTCATCGCCTAGTAAGACCCCATTCATCGATGATATACTATAGGAGAAGTATCTTAATAAGTTCATTATGCCAACGATGCTATGTTTTAATGGAATGACAGATCCGAGACGGTATCTCTTGAATTATGAATGGCACATTGATGGTGCCCGAGCTATTGATGAAGTGAGATATAGGTGCTTCCCTATATTCCTAAAAAGGCTAGCCACGATATGGTTCATTCAGCTCGTGCCTAAGGTCCATATTTTCTTTTGGCTAACTAGCAAGAAAGTTTATGGAGCAATTCAGGCTCTACACAACTCGACCGAAAGATGTGATGTCCTTGTCGAACATTCATCAAAGTTTCAGAGAGACTTTAAAATATTTTCTAAAACAATTCACTGCTGCTATAACCAAGGTCAGTAACCCTAAGGAAGATACGATTTTGATGGCTTTGATCTGGAGCATCCACCCAAGTACAGAATTTGGTAGATGGATTAAATGAAAGTAGTCGCTGACTATGGAAGATTATTACCATAAAGCATCCAAGTTTCTGCACTTGGAAGAGGCAGACTTGGTCGTTGGACCTATTTGTTATTAAGTAAACCGATGAGAGCACTGGAAATGTTGCTGTGAATGTTGAAAATTACAACCTAAAGAGGAGGAACCAAGGCACTGTTGGGAAGAAACCAGACATAAAGAAGCATCTGAGATATATAAGACATGAAGACTACACCCTGCTAAATGACTCTGTTGAAAACGTCTACCTTGCTATGCAAGGGACTGAGATTTATAGGTAGCCGTCCTAGAGGGAGGAAACTGAAGAAGAAAGGCACTCGAGGAAGTCTTGTCGTTTCCATGAAATACATGGAAATAACACCAATGAGTGATGGCATCTGAGAGTTATAATTGAAGATTTGATTAGGAAAAAGAAACTGGAGCAATATGTGAGAGACTTGAAAGTTGGCAGAATGATTAACAATAGACCCTAAGGGCAAATGGCCCAATAGGAATAGGCTGGGCGTAGTGGAGAGGGACCTAAGAAGCCTGAAAATTGGATTGTGATTAACATTATTACTGGACGATCTCATCTAGTCGAGAAAATCTAGAATGTAATTGAACGGTATGATAGTTCTTTGAAACATGTGATTCAAGAGACTTGTTTCACTATAGAAGATGGAACTTCGGTGAAGAAACCGAAAATAATGAACGACAATATTGTTTTCAGAAATTAGGATGTCGGCGGTATAAAAGCACCGAGGCTTGACCCCTTGGTGATTACGACCGTTGTTGGGCCAGCAATAGGGCTTCGAGTCCTCATTGATTGTGGGAGCTCGGTTAACATTTTTTTTAAGAAAACTTTTGACTAGATAAAAATTAGTGTGCAGGATCTAAGAACTTGTAAATAATGTATTCAAGGATTTACCAAAGAGGCTAAGGAGCCTGTCAATTGTATTGATTTGTCTATTGAGCTGGGTGAAGGAGACCGCAAGATGGTGTGGGTGCAAATGTTAATGATGATCAACACATACTTATCTTACGACATTTTCTTAGTCCGATCGGCTCTTACAAGTTATTAGGGTATTCCTTGCCTCATGGTTTTTAATGATGAAGTTCCCTACCGAGAATGGGATAACACCTATTCTAGACAATCAGAGTAATGGTCGTGAGTGTTATGTCGTCTAACTCAAAGAGGTGATGCAACGTGAGAAGGAAAATGGTGCAAAGTAGACTCTCTGCATTAAAACCATTGATGCATAGAAACCATCGTCTAAGCCAGGGTTCAGGCACCATAGTAAATTTCATAAATCTATGGACCTATGAAAAGAGCTAGAGGATGTGACGGCGACACCAGTAGAGCTGACGATCAACATTCTAGTCGATGAGGACGACTGCACGTGGGTCCTAAAGATCAAATCTCGGCTTGACATAAAGATGAAGAATTAGTTGGTAGAGTTTCTCCGGGTAAATCTAGACGTGTTTACCTAGACACATTCCAATAACTGTGGAATATCGCTGAAATGAACCCACGATACCCTCTTATAAAGAAAAAGAGGCACAACCTAAGTCCATAGCGATCCGCTACACTAAAAGGGAAAGTGGATAAGCTAAAGGAAAATGGCTTTATCCACGATGGAGTTTACCCTAAATGGGTATCAAATTCGGTGCTGGTCAAAAAGCCAAATGGAAAATGGCATACATGCATGGATTATTCAAATCTAAATAAAGCATGCCCAAATGATAGCTTTTTGCTGCTTAGAATTGACCAGCTCGTGGATGGAACTATCGGACATGAATTACTATCCTTCATGGATGCATACTCCAACTACAATCAGATAGCGATGCATGTTCCAGATAAGAAGCATACAAGTTTCATTACATGATTTGGGGTTATATCGTTATCGAGTGATGTCGTTCGGTATGAAGAATGATGGAGCTACTTATCAAAGATTCGTAAATGCGATGTTTAAAGATCAGATAAATGATGGAGGTATATGTGGACGATATGCTTGTGAAGTCATAGCGATCGGTGAATCACATGTACGACCTCTCGAATATGTTTGATGTGCCTCAAAAGTAAGGGATGAAGCTTAATCCATTAAAATGTTCTTTTAGGATCGCTTCGGGAAAGTTTGTGGGTTTCATAGTAAATTTAAGGGGCATTGAAGCTAATACAGAGAGGATAAAAGCATTGAAAGATGTTACTGCTCTAAACACAAGGAGGGAAATGCAAAGCTTGAACGGAAAGGTCACTACACTGATTCGATTTATTTCAAAGACGACGGATAAATGTGTACCGTTCTTTGTTTCTCTCAAGAAAGAAAAAGGAAAGTTCATCTAGACGAAGGAATGTCAGGAAGCTTTCCAGAACTTGCTAGATCACATGGAGAGACCGCTAATTTTATCAAAGCCTTTGGAAGGAGAAGTTTTTTCATTCACTTGGCAATATTTGCTCATGCACTAAGTGCAGCCTTGGAACAAGAGGAATGTAGCATCCAAAGGCCCATGTATTATATTAGTAAGCGGTTCACCGGATTAGAGAAGAACTATCCAAAGCTAGAGAAGTTGGTATAATGTTTGATGATTCCTTTGATGAAGTTGCGACCTTACTTCCAAGCTCATCCGATAAAAGTGTTGACTGGTCAGTACTTGAGGAAAGTGTTGCATTGACTCGAGACTTCAGGAAGACGGCTAAAATGGGGTATTGAGTTGAGTCAATGTGATATAACTTACCATTCGAGGAGGGCAATATGAGGATAGGCACTGCTGATTTCATTACTGAATTCATTGTCTGGGAAGGAGAAGTGGAAGAAGATGTAGTTCGACTTACCCAATGGAAGGTGTATGTAGATGGAGCATCCAATGAACATAGTTATAGGCCAGGAGTGATCCTAGTAACCTTGAAAGAACGAAGGATATGCTACACTCTGAAGCTAGAGTTTCCAAGAATGGATAACAAAGCTGAGTAAGAAGCGTTGATTGCAGGACTTAAGATAGCAAAGGAGCTAGGAGTCAAAACACTACATATATTCAGCAACTCCCAGTTAGTGGTCTTTCAAGTCAAAAAGGAATTTCAATTTAAGGGAGCGAGACTTGCCATTTACCAAATAAAGGTTCTATAATTGTGGAATGACATTGAATACTATAGAATAACACTCATTCCTAGAGAAGAGAATATGAAAGCTAATTCATTAGCCAAACTAGCCTGCTTCAGAGATGCCCAGTTTATGAGACTCATTCCAATGGAGGTTTTGTCGACTTCAAGCATTGGCTGGATAGTTATCGATTGGATCTTGGAAGCCGAGGAAGAGGAGTCATGGATGACTCCAATAAAAGAATATCCGCTAAAGGGAACTCTCTCGAATAGAAAGAATGAACGATGAAAACTCCTACGCAAGATACCACGATATATCATGCATGATGGAGTAAAATATAGGAGAGTATTCTTTGCTCCCCTACTACGGTGTGTCGCCAAAGAAGAAGCTTAGAAGATCCTTGCCGATATGTAGAGGGAAGCCGTGGTGATCACATTGTGGGAAGACTTTGGCAAGGAAGGTCCTTTGTTATGGATACTTTTGGCCAACAATCAACTGGGATGCAACTAATTACTCTAGAAAGTATGATAGGTGTCAAACGTTTGCAAAGATACCAAGATCCCCATCTAAATAGCTTGTGCAAATGATTAGGCTGTGGTCGTTCTTAGTCTGGGGAATTGACATAATCGGTGTGCTATCGATGTCGATAGGCGTAGCGAAGTATGTTATCGTAATTGTGGGTAACTTCACAAAGTGGGCTGAAGTAGAACCACTAGTCACGATCACTACAAAGAAATATATCAACTTTGTGGTGAATAACATTATATCCCACTTTGGAGTTCCATAGAAGATTATCACCGACAATGGAACCTAATTCCAGTGTGTTGAATTCAAGAATTTCTGCAGTTGGTATCGAATAGAAAAGAAATTCTCAGCAGTTGCACACCCATAAGCGAATGGACAGGCTGAGGCGGTGGACCAGGGCAATTGGGTCGATGAGCCACCACTAGCATTGTGGGCTTATCGAATGACCCATAATTCCACGATCGGCCATACTCCATTCACTTTGACCTACAGATCTAAGGCCTTAATTCCGACTGAATTGGAAGTCTCTCCCCACCGAAGAATATAGTATGATCCCAAGATGAATGAGGAACTCTTGCTTGAGTCCCTCAACTTTGTTGATGAGAAACAAGAAGAGGCTGAATTTGGGGTAGCGTCTCACTAGAAAATAGTAATGCGGCAATTGAATGCCAAGGTTAGAAACCATACCTTCGAGGTAAGTGGCCCTATTTTGAAACGTGTCTTTCCTGGTATGTGGCACTTGGGCCAAATTGGTAAGGTTCCTATGCGATTGAATATAAGCTTAGAGATAGAACTTTCAAGCTATCGACTGTTGATGGGATCTTGATTGCGCGAGCTTGGAATAACGAGCACCTAAGATGCTATTTCACTTAAATTTATTTATGTAAATAGTTGACCAGGCTTTAATGTAATAAGGTAGAGTCTAACATTCTTGTGTCTATTTGGCTTTTGGGATCGATGAAATTGTATTCTTAAAAGTACAACTTTCTGTTGTGGGAATAGTGGTAGAATTGATCGTTCAGTGTGTTTTGAAAACAATATGTCTAGGTATTTGGAGATAGGTAACGATGAACTCCTTTGATCCATGATTGGGTCATTGGAGTATAATCGTACTTGGGTCGATCATACGACTTTCCCTTACACATATGATCTTTGGCCGATGGCTGGAGACAGTCACCTGAGATACAAACCACAGAGGTAGGAACCGACATGAAATTGTGTCATGATTGTAGGTATAACCATGCTTATGGCCTAGCAATATACCTCTGGCCAATGATAAGCAAAAACAGTTGATAAATGCTTTTGGTCAAACGACTAGAGAAAGGCGGAACCAAAGGCAGACGACCAGAGATAGACGTCCAGGGCACAGTTTCCCGAAGAGAAGAAATGATACGTATTTAAGTATTTTTTTATTAATATGGCCTAATCTACCCTCAAACGAAATATGTCAGATTAAAAATAAATGAAGTTGGCCTTGGAGTTGACCAAAAAGAAATAGTTTTATTTATCCAAACAAGGAATGTGTTAGCAGCCAAACAAAACTAAACAATAAGTTATAATGTGCAATTATGAAAACTTAGTTATGTACACAAGGTTACTTTAACAATGGTGCTGCACAGATTCAAATATAAATAACACGAGTCTAATTGAGTTATAGATAGTTATTTACGCACACACCAAGTATACAAGCCCATAAATACAAAAACAAAGATGTAAATAAGACGAAATTAGAAAGAAAAGCAACTTTATTTGCATCTAACCATTTTTATACAAAAAGGCAGACGTCATGCCCACACAACAGCGGCCTACGTACACAAGTGCAAAACAAAAGCTAAACCAGAAAACTACTCCTAATCATGCTTGCTCTTCCTCCTCCTCCTTCTCCTCGTCTTCTTCTTCTCCAAAGAGGATGAAATATTTCTTTTTTGGGGGTCTATCTCCTTCCCCAAAGATTGACGATCCTTTCGATCCTTATCTCAATCATAGTGTCTCCCTGAGCCAGTAGGAGATTTGGGAGTCTCATCAAAAATGTCGGTCACTGAAAGTATAGAAGTTGGAACGACAAACGACTATTGTGAGAAATGCGGATTACGGATCTTAAGGCTGGAATAACACTAGAGGGGGTGAGTAGTGTTTTATGGATTTTTTAAATCTTTTTGAATTTTATTCAATTTAAACACCAACAAATGCAATTCACAAACATAGATATAATCACAGAATCAGACACATATGCAAATACTAAATAAAAGCAGTAAAGGAAAGAACACACCAGGATTTTATACTGGTTCGGAGTTACCCTACATCTAGTCCCATACAATTGTACGGATTTCTTATCAAAATAGTCTCCTAGATTACACCCTCGGTTTCAAGGCTATGATGTACACCCTCCTGTATTCGAGTCCAGGTCAAACTCTCTTGATTTAACCAGGCTACAAAATCACCTAATTGATTTCCGGGGCTACAAGAGATAATCAAAATAGTCTCCCAGATTACACCCTCGGTTTCAAGGCTATGATGTACACCCAGTTGATTTCAAGGCTCAACCGCACCTTTTACTCAACAGTTTGATTTACAAAAGATTCTATAACTCTGAATAGCACTGAGATCTTATGGAGAGAGTGGTAGAGAATCAAACAAGAGATAATCAAGTTTGATTCACTTGGTATTTTGGCAGAGTATAGTTTAGGATTCTTTAGAATAAATGTAGAAGATGAAGAAGAGAGAAAATAAATGAAATCTGATAAAAATTCATTCAGAACTTACTGGTATTTATAGTAGAGCAACAACCATATCTATTCGTGAAAGGATACGACGAATAGACACTTCTTTTGAAAATTGAAATTTGAAAATAACGGACACCATGTCGACATGGGGGGTTGAGGGATGTCGACATGCTCAAGGCAAAATTGATGTTTTGATTTTATTATTAAAATTGGTTTCTATAATTTGTCAAAACAA
This sequence comes from Allium fistulosum, assembly GCA_030737815.1. Classification (NCBI taxonomy): domain Eukaryota; kingdom Viridiplantae; phylum Streptophyta; class Magnoliopsida; order Asparagales; family Amaryllidaceae; genus Allium; species Allium fistulosum. Next base: position 1,289,898,122 of record CM060904.1, read on the forward strand.
TTTCTAAACTTTGTAAATATATTTAAACATATAAAAGAGTTTAGAAAATAATTTTTAATATATACAATCTTAATCTATAAAGTGATTTAAAATCTAAGTATATAAATATTTTAAAGCTAAATATTTAAAACAAGAGATGGTTTAAAAATAAGGACAATTTTGAAATCAAAATATTAAAAATGATAAAAATAGTTTTGAGGCTAAAATATTTAAAACAAGAGAGATGTCTTTTCGAAAAGAAAGTTTTGAAAACATTTTTAAAAAACAAGAGATATATTTTTGGAAAACATTTTTATAAAATTAGTGGATATCAAAATAGGACCACTATATGTTCCACTAGATATTGTCATGGGTTCCATCCCACTAGGGTTCCATCCCTTTAACAGGCTCGAAGTGGATTCCATTCCACGAATAAATTTCGAATAAAGATGTAAGTGCTTTCAAGAAGTTTTAACATAATTCTAGACTAACTACATTATCTTGTACTGTTTGAAATCTTGAACTCTTGATAACTTGATTTCTTGATACTCATGAGTCTTCAATCTTGATATCTTCGATCTTTAAATTCATCAGTCTTGTATCTCTATACTGTACAGTCTTCATTCTTGGTACCTGCATGTTTATATTCTGCATATACATATATATCTAAACCATAACGTTAGTATTTATATTTTATAACAAGTACTAAGGTTGTTGTCATCAAAACCATCATCTCAAGGACTAACAGCTATGTCGGTAGAAACATTGAGTGAGGGGGCAAAATGTCATCGACACCCTTCTCCTTCTTAATATTTTTCAGCATTGTGAGATCAATGGCCTGCCTCTTTGTCATTGATGGCCCAGAATTAGGACCCTTAACATCTATGATGGTCACATCCTCATTGTCTTGTGATAAGTCAGGATCCTCTATGGCCCCTTCGATCAGTGCATGGATATTCTTATCATTAGGACCCAAAGGGAACCCAGTCGATGAGGTTGGAATAAGGGGTGGAGCAGAGACAATGATATACTTTATCATGGAAGCTTAAGGGCCAGAAGCAAGGATCAAGTTGGGCCGAGGGCCGAGGGACGAAGGCGGGTGGACCTAAAACTTGGAAGAGCGAGAAGTATAGATTAGAAACATCCATAGAAGTCATCTGAAGTCTCTCAAACATAGGAGAAACTAATGATATACCTCCGGGAGAAGAGGATGAAATTTGATAAGAAGTCCCAGTCTTGCTCTCCTCTATAACAGGGGATGATGCAGTGAGCTTCGGGGCAGATTTTGGAAGTGAATAACTGAGGTCCTCAGGGTTGTATGGCCCATGAGTTGAGAAGGAAGATGAAGTTTCTACCACCGATGTTGCAATAGCAATAGTAGTTGTAGAAGTTCCAGAAGAGGGGATAATGGGATCAGGGACAATGGGTCCAAAATATGGAAAATACGACAGCACCATAACTGGCCATCGTTAAGTTGACATACTCTGCTTGGGATCCTTAAGAAACAGGAATAGTGATTTCCACCAAATCCTTAGAGCTAGATTCGGAATGGGCCCCAACAGGCACCTGAGCAGCGTTTGAGGCTTCAGAAGCTAGTGTCGCCCGACCCAAAGCGAGAGCCTCCAAATCATCATCATCGAGGAGGTTGGCCTTAAGCTAACCTTTGTCAACCTCACCTACATGCTCCTTCTCTTGCCTAATAATTTCCACCGAAGCTATAGTTAGCACCATATGGTACTTGTCACTGAGCCACTTTAGGTCACCAGATTTGATTACATTTGCATAAAAGCAGACCAAAGTGGACTCAACCTAAGTTTCAAGCTCTTATTCTTTCTTTTCAGCTTCAGCTGCATGGGTATCCTAAGTTTTTTTTTACTTCTTTGACATCATGCATTTTTGACTTGTATTCTTCAGCCATGGTGAAAGCTTTGTCCTTTTCTTTCTTCTCTGCTTGCACTTCAGCCTCCAGACTTGAAATTTTAAGAGTCTTTGTATCAACTATGGTCTAAAGGAGCCCTTTTTCTTTAGAAAGTTTGCCACTTCTATGATATGCGGCCTCAAGCTGTTCTTCTTGCAACTTAAACCTAGCCTCAAAGGGCTTCTTCACATCCAACAGTTTCTTCTCTACCGCCTCAAGAGATTTCTTAACGTCATCCAGCTCTTTGGAATAAGAGGCAATAATTTACCAATGATCTTTTTTCTCGATCTCTTTCTACTGAAGGTTTAATATTGTTCATAGACATCGTGGACACTTGCTTCGATATGATTAAAAGCCTATCGAGCAATATTCTTAAAAGCCTATCGAGCAATATTCTTAAAAGCCTATCGAGCAATATTCTTAAAAGGGTAATCAAATTTAAACCTAGTGAAGCAAAGCAGGGGAAGGTTTTCTGCATTTCAATGAGGTGAGGACATAAAGCTAGTTCTGAGACCACTGTAGAGACAGAAGTGCGGAGCCAGCTGGTTGAGAAACATGTTAGGATTTTTGGGAAGAGACTAGTGGTTGAGTAGAAGGAGGCACCGTAGTAGGGCAGTAGGAACCCTAGAAGTTTGAATAGGGTCGGGCCATTATGTATGTCGATCTTGTTCCTTGGGGAGAGGAGATCGTTTAGTATGCTGAGAAGGAGATCTCCTAACCAATCCAGAGCAATTGCGAGACTATCGATCATAATCATCTCGGTATCGCCATTCTTCCTCCCCTTACCTTTCTCTCACTTTTCTTCCGAACCTTGCCAGTTGGACTTATATGCTAATTCATGCCTTCGACACTAAGATTTGCACCCGAAGTAACCCATGGACTGGCTATATAGATCATTATCAAGGTTGGGGTGTTCCCATCGTACCTAAAAAGAAACACGATTGAGCTAAGATTTGGAACTCAAGAAACAACGCATTCATTGTAAACATTTTGTGACTTTGGATGTCATATGGAGTGTCAATATGCCTTATTGACTCTATAAACCATGCTCATATAGTTGGCAGAGTGGATTTATTTCTCTTGCAAAAGTTGAAGACACGTCCATGGCCATACGAATTGGAGAGCCAACGTCTGTGAGGCTGAATTAGCAATGTTATAAGAAGGGATATGATCTGGTATGCTCCTAAGAGTATCAAAAATATCATCAGTCAGAGGGGTTGGAGTTGCATCTGCAACTGGAGTCTGCTATGGCTGTGAAACAGGATGGGGCAATATTACCCTTGTTCTTGGACGACAGGCAAGAGGAGATACTCGTTCATCGCATTGTTTCTCCCATAGACTTGCACCTAAGATTCACACTATCATTATTCCCTCGTCCTTACTCTCATCTTCTTCATCATCGGTGTCGACGTCGTCTTCATCTTCCCTTTGATCGGCTAGAAGGTCTTGTATTGCAGGGCGAGCCTCTTAATATTCAGCAATTGGTAGCTCGACCTCAGCCTCTAGAGCAGCCTGAGCACCTCTAAGGGTAGCAATAAGAATACTAAGACTGCGACCACTGTATAATGGTTGGAAATGTCGCTTTCGAACGTTGATCAAAAGAAATTTCATCATTTGTTCATCAATAAGTATATCGTTCATAACTTGAAGTGCACTAGAGCCGCGCAACATGAGTCTTCGGAAAATTTATAAATTTTCAAAACGATGGAGTCGATAATTTGGATGGAATAAACTCCATAAAGTCAAGGAGTAATGACAGAACTTACGTCCCGACAGCCACTTCTAAGCGATCTTGCTGGACGGGAAACAAAGAAGTACTTGTCCTTGAAATAACTAGATTTATTCTAAAGGCTGATGATTACATGACAGCCTTTAGAAGATTCCAGATAAGTTAAGGACGGATTACCATTTTGCTTCTTAAAACTGTATAAATATATAATCTCTTTAAGAGTAGATACCCTGCCCAAGTGCCAAAGAAAGGTCACGTGGGAGCAATTCGGTGAAATATAGCCATTTGGATGAAGTTGGGTAAGGACAAGCTTTATTAATTGAAGCATGAGCCGAATGAAGTGGTTGAATGAAAGGACACCCCCAGAAAGGCACATGTAACGATTACAACATGTATAGTCTTCTAGTGGGGCATGGACTCGTTGAAAGGGTTCTGGAGTTAAGACTTCTTCAAAAGGAATACCATGGTTATCGTAGATTCTTCTAACATCCATCATGATTAGAGTAGATGCTAGATTATCTAGGGGTTGTTAAGAATCATGACACCCTCTGGATTGAAATTGAGGTAACTCCTATATAGGATTCATCTTCCATGACAAAAGAAACTACTTATAAAAACTGCCTAGGCTGAAGATGAGATGGCCAAGGTCTAGAAGGTGTCGAACTAGATGCTGGGGAGAATTTGGAGTTGCCATGGGTGGATTAAGCTCAGAAGTAGATGAACCTGCACCATTGGCAAAGAGACGCAAGGTCATCTATGGTTCATAACTTGGTGAAAAACTCGATATAAGAGCAAGGTCATGAAATATTTAACTTTAATCTTCATGTTGTAAATAAGTCATGTGTAGTCGATGTATAAGACCCAATGGATGCCAGCGTGTGTTGACCAACCAGATTCCATATAGGAAGCGAGCAATGATGTGAAGTTCAGTCTATGTAGTGTGTGTCATGTTTCTTTAGCAAGGTGTACATGAATACTCTGTATAGATATCTCCCTCTTACTGGCGAACAAGCTTCGTTGTGCAATGGAACTATGTATCAGATTTTATCCATTATCATAGAATTTACAATAACGGAACCATTATTTGGAGCGACAAGGAGTTTTCCTTTGTAGGGAAACAAAAGTGAAGTGCTTGACCCGAAGTATTGATTCAAGATTCCATTGGGCACTGGAGCACGTTAGATGCGACTATTCTTTGAAACCATCCCACAAAAACCAAGCCACCAATCCATACTCGACCAAGAGTTGATAGAAATTGAATATTCCCTCTTTGCACTTGAAAATTGTGTCAAGAAATGTGAAAGTTCCGCGACCACATAGGAAACCCGAAGCCAAGTCTAGGAAAACTCGAAATTGACACTGAGCGCTTGAAGGTGGAGGAAAGCTTGGAGTCATACATGGGGAAACTTGGATTCAATGAGGAAAAAATCAAGAAATCTCAAATTCATGTTTTCCATGAGCTGTAAATAAGTTCAAGAGGAAGAACGAGTGTGGGGATGAGGTTGAATATGGTCAGAGGCCATTATTAAACATCGACGACCATATAGCAGCGCCAACCCACCTCAAGCAGCGATTGGAACAAGGATGCGGTGTTGGAAATGGAAATCAAATTAAAACCAAAGAAGTTTGAAAAGTTCTTGAGATTTAGGTTCAATAGATGGTTGTGGGTTGGCACTGGCAAGTGGCCAAATATGGTCGACAGCGAAGGTAAGGAATGATGGCAACATGAACGAGATATATGAGGAGCTAATTTGCAAGTGCTAAAAGTTGGAAGTGTGGCAATAGCAGCAAATTGAAAAGAGAAGGAAGAAATAACTAAGTGTTGCTTAAATAGTAACACTTAGAAAATGATCGATACCGATCCGAAAGAACATCACCGAGCCAAGAAATTAAAAAAAGGAAGGAATTGAAGAATGGAATGGCAATGTAAATAAAAACTAACGAGGAAGGAAGACGAAATCCTACTTGACCAAATGAAGGAGGAAACTTTCAAAACTTTCGGAACCGAGTAAAGGATCTAAGTGGGATACTTCAGCTCTTATATCATCCAAGGGATATGAATCTACAACTGTTTGAAGAAACATATTGATCCAAAAAGGATGCACCACTTTATAAAGACAGTTCAAATGATGAAGGTATCTTTTCATATCATAGTTCGAAGTCGATTTCTTGTCATAATCCAAAGCATACTTTGTTAACATAAATCATACTTTGGGGGACAAGTTGTGACGACCCACCTTTTTGATCCCTAGGAACAACACTTAATACATTCATGGTATTCTTGTGTCATTGCCCAAGCATCCAAAAGGCAAGTTGTCTTGGGTAAAATAAAGAATAAAACAAGACAGAATAGATAAACCTCACAACGGAATGGTTACATATAATACAAAATGACATAGTACAAAAGGTTACTCCTTATATGGAGTTATCAGAGTTATACAAAAGTACTACATCTAACAGATTGATGGCTATACATTTAGACTTCTCATTTTTTTAAGATACAAAATACACCTACATAATCATAACGTGGAAATAAATAACTAAATAACTAAGGTGCATCCTGTTCGTCCATCGTCTTTAAAGAGCTCCAAAGAAAAACCTATTATTCTCAGACTACTCGAATATAATTGGGTACCTGAGAGTTTATGAAAAATAAACAACTCGGGTCAGACAAAATGTCTGGTATGCGTAAAACTCTAAAACAAATAGTGTGTTTTTAAACAATAACATATGGGACCACGCCGTTAACGCAGAACGGGTTTTCTCCCACATAAACAACAACCAAACATAATAAAATGGAATGAATAATAGAGAACAAATGCAAACATAGATGATGGGCTTAATTAATATATATCCAGACTTGAAAGAATGGAAACAATCTGAATAGAAATCCAAACTGGACAGAATGGTGAAAATAAGATAATAGTCCAAACTCGATAGAACGGACTAAACCATATAACAGTCCAAACTCGATAGAATGGACTAAATTAATAATTAACACCGCGAAGAGTGGTTGACTCTTCCCATTGCAATTAAAGAAAACAGATTTAAAGGTTCGAATCAAATAAGGAAAGGAAAATCTCCAACAATAACTAGGATGGTGCGCCCCCTGACCGAAAGTATACCTCTAGAAATATACTTGAGAACTCTGATAGCTCTCGGACACGTCCAAGCCGGACCCTGCCAATGGTTACCGGTCATCCGAGTGTTTAACATCTCAATGCGCAACGCCGAATACAATCTAGAGTGGATGTGAAAAATACCTTAATGGGAGAAACCCCACATAGCTTGGCTTCCACTCACTCTTTGGGTTTAGTCATTTCCGACAAAGGATAACAAAGCTCAAATGAGCAACACATCGTCTTAGAGTGACAATAATAAAGAGTTTCAAATGAGCAACACATCGTCGTATTCCAACTTGTACTATTTCTTGGTTAACAATAATTTCGGACAATTCAAGGTAGTGTTACCTCAAAGTCATGTCTCACGATTATTCTTAACTTTTGAAATAGCGACAAGTCTACTTCTTTGAAGTTTAGTGCTAAGTATGCAAATAAATCATTCCCATATAAGTGAATCACTTTACGAAAATTAATTCATTTCCATAAACGAATCAAAAAATTTCTTTTAAAAACCCGAATTCGTGCTTGGCCTCACATTACAAGTATTAGCTTTAAAACATTTTGTTAAAACAGTTTACTAACTTCAAACATAAATTTAAAAAGGATTTAATAACTTAAAACATCCTTATTATATCGATTAATTAACTTTAAACTTCATCACAATATTTGATTTTTGAACTTCGAATGTCTTTAAATAATAAGAAGGGTAAACACATTTAAACCTTATTAATTCAATTAATTAGTAAAATATAATTAATTAAATTAATAATTAATTAATTATCATTTTTTTAAAATGAAGAGCAAAGTCAAGACATCATTTTTACTTTGATAAATTCACTTTGAAACTTCATAAATTAAGTCCATTAATTAACTCTAGTAACCTTTAATTAAAAAGGGTAAATCACATTTAAAACATCATTAACTCAATTAATTCATAAATTTAAATGTAATTAATTAAATTAAATAAATAATCAAATATCATCATTTAAAATGATTAATCAATTTAAACAATCATTACGGAAAGATTAATAAAAGTTATATCAAGTTGATTTCCTTTCAAAGTCACTAATTAAAAGATTAATTAATATTAAAAACATCATTGGTTAATTGATTAATTAACTTTAATCCATCATTATCAAAAGACTAAATAGCCTTAAACATAATTAAGTAAAATGAATAATCAAATTTAAATCATCATTAACCAAGTAATTGGTTAAATTTAAAACACATCATTTAAGTTAATTAGGTAACCTTAATCCTTATAAATTAAATAATTAATTAAATTGAATAACCATTATTAAAATAATTAATTATTTTTGAAAACATCATTAATCAAAATCTTACTTAACTTGTAAAACAATTCCAAGCATGAAGATGAAACCAAAAGGTTTCGATAAGAAGTGATTTTCCGAAAGTGTCGATATAGCGACTATCGCTATATGGGCAGTTCAGCAAACAAACTTATGTCAATACAATACAACCAAACATCACATAATAAGGTATGAACTTATATACAAGATAATTAACTATGGAACAACATATAGAGAGCATTTACTTATAAATAATTAACTTTAACTACCAATATTTCATCGAACTTACTAAATGCCTACTAAATTATCCAAATTTGCACCTCAATTTTAGTGACTAAGATGTTCGAAATTTAAAACATCATAAACATAAAAGTTGTAGTCCTTTGAGTTATCTTTCCATACATTAAAGAAATCTGAATTCTGATTAATTTTGCAAAAGTTATGGTCGAATTACTAAGGGGTGTTTAAACAATTCCGAGCCAAACATCATCAGTGCTAAATAATTCATTATCGTATTATGGAACCATGTATAAACAAGTATATAAAAATACAACCGTATTAATTTTCAAGCAACAATCCAACAAAAATTATTATCAACAATAATGGTTTAGAACTTTGCACAAAAGAGGAAGTTTTACTCACCAAAAATGCTTGCTTACTTTAACCGAAATTGCACTATCTTTGCGAGTACGACTAGATCTTTGTATAATCTTGGAAATGAAGTCTCTAAGTGCTTTAAATCGCCATAAAGGTTCGGCCTTAGGGAGTATATAGTACGGCCTTGATGGGTTGAGGGCTTGAACTTTGGAAATGAAGTGAACAAATGAGTGTGTAAGTGTTTTGGCAAGCTTTGGAAGAGATTTAAGTAGAAATATATAGATTTTGTAACTTGGAAAGAGTTTAGGAAGCTATGGAATTATGGTTACAAGCTTTAGGAAGTTTGGAACATGAAAAAAGAATGACAAAGTGAAATAAAAGTTTAGAAAAATCTAGTTTTATAAGCATACGAAGCTTCCAAAAGAAGCCATTGAAAATAAGTTTCCAAAAGAAGCCAAAAGGAGTTTATTAGGATGAAGCTTTAGGAAATTTTTGGAACACGAAAAGAAAAATAAGAAATAAGAAAGGAGTTAGGAAAATTAGTTTAAGAAGCTTCTCAAAGAAGCTTCTTTATTAAATTATATTCGCTTAGCTTACATGGAAAGCTTCTTTATTCAATTATATTCGCTTAGCTTACATTGGAAGCTTCTTTATTTAATTATATTTGCATAGGTTACATGGGAAACTTCTTTATTTAATTCATTTTGGTGGCTTATGTTGGAAGCTTCCTTATTATATATGTTTCCTTAAGCATGCATACATTTATTCACATGCATTCAAACATGCCTAAGTAACTTATAAATATGTGTTGGTGCATACAAAAAAGTTATGACATTTCAGATAACCTTTAGCCGATGAAAGGTCAAAAATTCGGAAAACAATTCCAGTCACATTTTCAATCTTACATCGAAGTAAATATGTTTGTAAACTAAATTACAAAACTCTTTCACCTTTATTATTTATTTATCTAAAATGTTTTTATTTTAGTTATAACTTATTATTTGAATATTTAAAATTAATTAAATATTCACAAATTCAAGTAGTGAAATTCCGGGTCGTAACATTCTCCCCCCCTTAAATGAATTTCATCCTCGAAATTATTACGGAGTTGAAGAAGTAATAACCATCCCAAGAAAAGCGATTTACTTACTTGGTTTCTAGTAAATCTGATTAGTTATAATTTCCTATCATAAACATATGTAATATAACCTTATGCAATCGGGTAACATGATGCAGCCATAAGTAATGTAACAAATATATGCAAAAAAATAAAGAGAATATTATATAATTAATGCTATGCATCCAATATTTCCAAAATATTTCCAAAATTTAGAACTAAATGCCCGGGTTTTATATTCAAAATATATTTTTCAAATTTCTTCTAAGAGGAACAAATCAAAATTAAAATGATTAGGAGGAGATCCTCTTTACAAAACATGTAAAACTCTAGATTAAAACAACATGGAGTATCCAGTGGTATTTTGGTCCCTCCAAATACAACAACTAGAGTAAACAATTATTATTTCTTTCCAAAATTTTCAAAATCACTTTTTTCAAAAGCACCGTTATTTTAGTTCTAATAAACAATAATTCCAAAATCTATTGTTTATAAATTTTAACTCTATAAACTATGGTATATAAGATCATCCAATCAATCAATCAAATTCAATTAAATCAAATCAACCAAATTCCATAAAGGCATACTAACACTATCAATCATTCAAATTCCATAAGGGAAAAATCTAACATTCAGCATTATTTAAAATGCCAAAAGATTAACAACGAACTTCGAACTTTGATTTAAAACTTTCTTGATTGCCTAAGAATATAAATAATTTCCTAAGTGTATCATTTTGCGCGTCAGCCTTTGGTTATTGCTTAGAGGATTACTTATGTTCCTTCAGACAAAATTGAAAGTCACTTTCTAAAATTATTAGTTTCTTAATTATACCAATATTTCTAAATCACTTAAATTTGTATTTAGTATTTTATTAAATACCAAAATCATTTATGAATTAATTTATAAATTTTCACCTAACATTAGAAATATATTTTATAAAGTCATTTCTTTATAAAACATCAAATAATAACTTATCTCACCATATTTACTTATATGATACTCTTTTATATCCTAAGAGTACATACAAGTAAAAATTTATTTTGCTTTTCGCAATTTAGGTGAAGAGCTAATCAAAATTTGGGTCTTTTAAAACTGAGTCAACCTCTCGACCTCTTTAACTTAGAGTGCTAAAATGGATGATGTTCATGGGTTGACCTAAAACAACAAATAGTTTGCACCACTTAAATGTTTTAAACAAAATCTATGGTTTTAATAAAACAATGTCTATTAAAACCCTCCTACCTTTTTATATTAAGGTGTTATAATGAATGATGTTTATGGACTGAACTAATTAACACCAATTAGTTTATCTTGCTTAGATGTTAAATAGAATATATGGTTTTGATAAAACAATGTTATCAAAACCTTACTATCCAATCTAATCCATTTAAATTAGTGTTAAATTATCCCTTATCTTATCTAAGGGTAAAAATTCATTTATCAACACAATCTCTTATCAGAATTACTTTTTATTTTGAAATCAATTCCCTACTAAGGGAATTAAAGATTAAATACCAGTTATAAATTTCAAAACTCATCTTTGAAAACTACATATATTTCTTTTATGAAATAACTTCAAACAATTTTATTTACTAAAACTCACTTTGGATTCGTATGGATTTGGACTCATCGATCGTACAATGATAAAGAGAATAATTTATTAAGTACTCCTTAATGTTCGCCTAAGCAAACATCTGATCGTTACTTAGAAAATTGTTCAGATTACCACAAAACTAATCAAAAATTTTTTCCCTCGAATTATCCTAAAGAAAATGCATTTAATTAAAAAAAATTAAAAATATTTATACTTAGAAATATTCACAAACAATATCACTATTACTTTTCTCAAAATCTTATGAATTATTTCAAACAATTCCGGGATCTAAATTTTTCAAAAACTCTTTAAAATGTTCTTTTAAAAGACAAATTTATAATGCTAAGTGTATTAAACAAAGGACAAAAACCAAATCTCATTCTAAACCATAAAACCAAAATAATTTACACTAAGCTTTATTTTTAAACGATTCCTTTTAAAGAATTTTCTTATTTACAAACATCGTTTATAAATTTAAAACAATATTAATTGTCCTGGGGGATGATTTATAAAATTCTTTTTGAAACTTTATAACCACCTAAATTTTCTCTAAGAAAATAAATCAAATTTAAAATCTTTTATTAGACTTAAAATAACAATGATTATCCCAAAAGATAATTATTCATATTTTTAATCTCTTTTATAAATCGAGAACAATAATAAATATTCCAAAAGATAATTAGTCAAATTTACAAAATGATTAATTATATTTCAAATATCATTAATTAAAATGACTAACTAAATTTCCAACACACCATTAGTTAAAACAATTAATTAAATTTAACCAATCATTAATTAAAATCCAATATCAATAATTATATTGATCTAATTAAATTCAAATCTCATTAATAAAAAAGATTAATTAATTTTAAACATCTACTCAAGTTCATAACACACACTCAAGGGTTTAGGGTGCGATGTTCAATAAATGACGGTATAACGGAAATTGCTATAACGACATTTGAACAGTTAAAATAGAATATTCAGATTAATTTCAATTAATCAATCAAACAAATATAACTATCATCCAAGAAATCAAAAATAGTTTATAGCATCATAGATATGATATAGAAAATTTGGATGTGAGTTAAACCTACATTTAAATGATTCTCCTTTATTATAATTAAATTTTCTCGAATATTTATCCTTTAAATTTTCTCAAATAATTTGGGAAAACAAAAGCTCAAATTTTTTTCACTGCCATTTAGATTATGTTAAACAACTTTTTATTACAAGTTTACTTTTAGCTTAACATTATTAAAAGATGATTTTTAACTTAACCCTTTCGCCGAACACCTTATAATCAAGCTGTGAAATTGAATTCACAAGGGTTCGTTCTCACGGTTCCCTAATTCCTATTTACCTAACTTATACCATACTAAGGAAAATCTCTTATGAACTATTCAACAATAGTTAATGCGCGAACTAGGTGAGCATAACTAATCAAATTCTAAATGACAAGAATAAAATATTATCATTTCTAAATAATCAACTCAACTATACAACTATATTAATTTTGAAAATCATTCATATATATATATAACATATTCCTAGGTAAAATTATTTCATCTATCATTTTAAAACAATACTGTATTGGTAGATCTGCTCAAGTGTTTAGGAATCCCTATCGATAACACTGATCAGACGCATCGACCAAAATTCATATACCACTCAACGGATCAAACAACATAATATAAAACATTTTCATAACACTAACAAATACACACTCAATATATATTTATACTCCGGACTTATCCTAGGATATTGCTGATCCCATACTTAGAGAGTTTACCCCACTAGAGCTTAGGGGTTCGCTAAACCTAAGCTCTGATATCATCTGTGATGACCCACCTTTCTGACCCCTGGGAATGACACTTAATACATCCATGATATTTCGTTGCCTAAGCGTCCAAAAGGCAAGTTGTCTTGGGTAAAATAAAGAATAGAACAAGACAGAATAGGTAAACCTCACAACAGAATGGTTATAAAACATAGTACAAAAGGTTACTCCTTATACGGAGTTATCAGAGTTATTTAGAAGTACTACATCTAACATATTGATAGCTATACATTCTAACTTCTCATTTTTTTAAGATACAAAATACACCTACATAATCATCACGTGGAAATGAATAACTAGATAACTAAGGAGCATCATGTTCGTCCATCGTCTTTAAAGAGCTTCAAAGAAAAACCTGTTATTCTCGGACTACTCAAATATAATTGAGTACCTGAGAGTTTATGAAAAATAAACAACTCGGGTCGGACAAAATTGTGAGAATGCGAATTAAGGATCTTAAGGCTAGAATTAACACTAGAGGGGGGGTGAATAGTGTTTTAAGAAATTTGTTAATCTTTTTGAGTTTATCTTAATTTGTTAACAATGTATACACCAATCAGACACAGATATGAAAACAGAATCAAACACTGATGCAAATATAAAGTAAAAGCAGTAAAGGAAAGAACACACCGGATTTTATACTGGTTCGGAGTTACCCTACATCCAGTCCTGCAACACAAGCACGGATTTCCTTTCAAAAACAATTCTTACAAATACAACCCTCGGTTTCAAGGCTACCAGGTACACCCTCCAGAATCACAATCCTCTGGGTAGAGATACTTGATTTCCGGGGCAACAAGTTCACCTAATTGATTTCCAAGGCTACAATCACACCTTCTCTCGCTTAATTGATTTCCAAGGCTACAATCACACCTTCTCTCGCTTAATTGATTTCCAAGGCTACAATCACACCTTTTCTCGCTTAATTGATTTCCAAGGCTACAATCACACCTTTTCTCGCTAATATATTACAAAGAAGTCTATAACTCTGAATAGCACTTGGATCTTGTTGAGATAGTGATAGAGAATCAAACCAGAGATAATCTAGTCAGATTCAATATTGATTTCGGCAGAGTGATGATAGAATTTTGATTAAGAAAATGTGAAAGAAGAAGAGAAGTGAAAAACCAGAAAAACTGATTTAAAAATTCGTTGAAACTAACCCCTATTTATAGAAGAACAACAGTCATGTCCATTCGTGAAGAGTTATGGCGAATAGACACTTCTTTTCAAATTTAAATTTTGAACTCAACTGTCACCATGTCGACATGGTCACCATAGGCATGTCGACATCCCAAAGCAATTTTTGATAGTTTGATTTTCTTTGAAAATAACCTTTATCTTATATTAAAAATATTTTAAACTTTATAAATATAATTGACCATAGATAAAATATATAGATAAATATAGAGAACACTATATATATAATTTTACTATAATTTTATATTTAAATCAAAGTATAAATATATTATATTAAAAGATAGTTTAAAACAGACGAAGTTTAAAAACAAGAATATTTAAGGCTAAAACATCTTTTTGAAAAATCGTTTGAAAAGATAATTTTTAAGGCTAAAACATTTTGAAAAACAATTTTGAAAATCATTCCGAAGTTGTTTTGAAAAAACATTTTGAAGTAGTTTTGCAAGCTTCTTCCTGTAGAGTATCTCATCATGTTAGGACTCGAGAGCTTGTACAAAACTAGGATGTTCGTGGGTTTGTAAGCCACTTGTCATAGGTTTGTAAGCTACTTGTCGTGGGTTTGTAAGCCACTAAAAGGTAGAAATGGGTTCCATCCCAAAAGAAAAATGGAGTGAAGATTTCAGTGTTATTGTGAAGTTTTAACATAATTCTAGACTCAATACTTATCTTGAAATCTTGAACTCTTGATACTCATGAGTCTTCAATCTTGATATCTTGAATCTCTATACTGTACAGTCTTCATTCTTGGTACCTGCATGGTTAAATCCTACATATACATATATATCTAAACTATAATGTTAGTATTTATATTTTATAATCTTATTCTAAGGTTGTTGTCATCAAAACCATCAACTCATGGACTAACAAAAATGTCTGGTATGAGTAAAACTCTAAAACAAATTGGGTGTTTTTAAACAATAACATATAGGACCACGCCGCTAACGCGGAACGGGTTTTCTACCACATAAACAATAACCAAACATAACAAAAATGGAAATGAATAATAGGGAACAAATACAAACATAGATGATGGGCATAATTAATATACATCCAGACTTGAAAGAATGGAAACTATCTGCATAGAAATCCAAACTAGACAGAATAGAGAAAACAAGATAATAGTCCAAACTCGATAGAATGGGCTAAACCATATAATAGTCCAAACTCGATAGAATGGACTAAATTAATAATTAACACCGCGAAGAGTGGTTAACTCTTCCCATTGCAATTAAAGAAAATTGATTTAAAGGTTCGAATCAAATAAGGAAAGGAAAATCTCCAACAATGACTAGGAGGGTGCGCCCTCCTTACCGAAAGTATAACTCTATAAATATACTTGAGAACTCCGATGGATCTCGGACACGTCCAAGCCGGACCCCACCAACGGTTACCGAGTATTTCACATCTCAATGCGCAACACCGAATCCAATCTAGAGTGGATGTGAAAATACCCTAATGGGAGCAACCCCACATAGCTTGGCTTCCACTAACTCTTAGGGTTTAGTCATTTCTGACAAAGAATAACAAAGCTCAAATAAGTAACACGTCATCTTAGAGTGACGATAATAAAGAAGCTGAAGTAACCGATAGTTGAGAAACCAACCATCGAGGATATAAAACGATCGTATATGGAAATTAAGTCTTGCATACATATCACCACTCGTCAAATTCCAACTTGTATTATTTCTTGGTTAACAATAATACCGGACAATTCAAGGTAGTCTTACCTCAAAGTCATATCTCACGATTATTCTTAACTGTCGAAATAGCGAAAAGTCTACTTCTTCGACGTTTAGTGCTAAGTATACAAAAAAATCATTCCCATATAAGTGAATCACTTTGCGGAAATTAATTCATTTCCATAAACGAATCAAACCTTTTCTTTTAAAAACCCGAATTCGCGCTTGGACTCACATTACAAGTATTAGCTTTAAAACATTTTGTTAAAAGAGTTTACTAACTTCAAAACATAAATTTAAAAAGGATTTAATAACTTAAAACATCCTTATTATATTTATTAATTAACTTTAAACTTCTTCACAATATTTGATTTTTGAACTTCAAATACCATTAAATAATAAGAAGGGTAAACCACATTTAAACCTTATTAATTCAATTAATTAGTAAAATATAATTAATTAAATTAATAAATAATTAATTATCATTTTTTTAAAATGAATAGCAAAGTCAAAACATCCTTGTTACTTTGATAAATTTACTTTGAAACCTCATAAATTAAGTTGATTAATTAACTCCAATAACCTTTAATTAAAAAGGGTAAATCACACTTAAAACATCATTAATTCAATTAATTGATAAATTTAAATATAATTAGTTAAATTAAATAAATAAATAATCAAATATCATTATTTAAAATGATTAATCAATTTAAACCATCATTACGGAAAGATTAATTAAAGTTAAAACAAGTTGATTTCCTTTCAAAGTCATTAATTAAAAGATTAATTCATTTTAAAAATATCATTGGTTAATTGATTAATTAACTTTAATCCATCATTATCAAAAGATTAATTAGCCTTAAACATCATTAAATTAAATGATTAATCAAATTTAAATAATCATTAACCAAGTAATTGGTTAAATTTAAAACACATCATTAATAAGTTAATTAGTTAACCTTAATCCTTATAAAGTAGATAATGAATTAAATTAAATAATCATTATTAAAATAGTCAATTATTTTTGAAAAAATCATTAATCAAAATCTTGCTTAACTTGTAAAACAATTCCAAGCATGAAGATGAAACCAAAAGGTTTCGATAAGAAGTGATTTTCCGAAAGTGCCGATATAGCGACTATCGCTATACGGGCAGTTCATCAAATAAACTTATGTCAGTACAATACAACCAAACATCACCTAATAAGATATGACCTTATATACAAGATAATTAACTGTGGAACAACATATAGAGAACATTTACTTATAAATAATTAACTTTAACTACCAATATTTCATCGAACTTACTAAATGCTTACTAACTTATCCGAACTTGCACCTCAATTTCAGTTACTAAGTTGTTCGAATTTAAAACATCATAAACATAAAAGTTATAGTCCTTTTTGTTAGCTTTCCATATAATTAAATAAATCTAAATTCTGATTAATTTTGCAAAAGTTATGGTCGAATTACTAAGGGGTGTTTAAACAATTCCGAACCAAACACCTTCAACGCTAAACAATTCATTATCGTATTATGGAATCATGTATAAACAAGTATATAAAAACACAACCATATTAATTTCCAAGCAACAATCCAAAAACAATTATTATCAACAATAATGGTTTAGAACTTTGCATAAAAGAGGAAGTTTTACTCACCAAAAATGCTTGCTTACTTTAACCGGAATTGCACTATCTTTGCGAGTACGACTAGATCTTTGTATAATCTTGGAAAATGAAGTCTCTAAGTACTTTAAATCACCACAAAGGTTAGGCCTTAGGGAGTATATGGTACGGCCTTGATGGGTTGAGGGCTTGAACTTTGGAAATGAAGTGAACAGATGAGTGTGTAAGTGTTTTAGCAAGCTTTGGAAGAGATTTAAGCAGAAATATATAGGTTTTTGTAACTAGGAAAGAATTTAGGAAGCCATGGAATTATGGTTACAAGCTTTAGGAAGTTTGGAACATGAAAAGAGAATGGAAAAGTGAAATAAAAGTTTAGAAAAAGATAGTTTTATAAGCATACGAAGCTTCCAAAAGAAGCCATTGAAAATAAGTTTCGAAAAGAAGCCAAAAGGAGTTTATTAGGATAAAGCTTTAGGAAATTTTGGAACATGAAAAGAAAAATAAAAAATAAGAAAGGAGCTAGAAAATTTTTTTGCAAAGCTTCTCAAAGAAGCTTCTAATTAAATTATGTTCGCTTAGCTTACATGGAAAGCTTCTTTATTCAATTGTATTTGCTTAGTTTACATGGGAAGCTTCGTAATTCAATTATATTTGCTTAGATTACATGGGAAGCTTCTTTATTGAATTATATTTTCTTAGCTTACATGGGAAGCTTCTTTATTTAATTATATTTGCTTAGCTTACATAGGAAGCTTTTTTATTTAATTCATTTTGGTGGCTTATGTTGGAAGCTTCCTTATTATATATATATATATATATATATATATATATATATGTTACCTTAAGCATGCATACATTTATTCACATGCATTCAAACATGCCTAAGTAACTTATAAATATGTGTTGGTGCATACAAAAGAGTTATGACATTTCAGATAACCTTTAGCCGACGAAAGGTTGTGAATTCGGAAAACGAATTCCGGTCACATTTTCAATCTTACATTGAACTAAATATTTTTGTAAACTAAATTAGAAAACACTTTCACCGTCATTATTTATTTGTCTAAAATGGTTTTATTTTTGTTATAAGCTTATTATTTGAATATTTAAAATTAATTAAATATTCACAAAGTCAAGTAGTGAAATTCTGGGTCATTACACAAGTGTTATCATGCTTTTGTACCAAGCGATATCACTATGAATCAGAACCATTCAATGCTTTTGAACCAAGCGATATCTCTATGAATTAGAACCATTGAATGCCTGTGAAAGGGACTAGAAATCATGAATGCAAGTCTAATGCCAAAATTCAGGTGAAGTTCCAAGAGCTGGTATTGATTCATACTTGCTACGAGAAAGTACTTAGTCACTTTTAGATAAGCTAAGTAATGAAAAGCAAAAAAAATGAAATTACAAGTCCAACACACAACTAGGTACCATTCCTTTTAGATTTATAAGGAGTTAGCATAGCATAGTCAGGGGATGAAAGATAAAGAAATAATAAGGCACAAGAAGTTAAAGTTTTATAACTCGGTATCAATCCTTAAGGATTGGTAGCGATCCATCAATGTTAACAATTTTAACCACGGTCTCTTACCTGGAGCTTCATGCTTGAAGCGGAGAATGTAGGTGAGCTTATTTTGATGATTTTTGCAACGACTACCCTATACCTACGGTGCAGAACGGTAGTCAAAGAAAGAAAAAGAAATAAGATATAGAAATAGAAGAGAAAAGAATGGAAAAAGAAGAAAAAGGAAGCATCAACTAATCAAATTACCTGTCGCATATCTCACATCGCATCAGAGTAAATATAATAATCAATACAGGTATAAAACAATAGAGACAATAATGACAATGTGAAATAATCATCTGAATAAAGATCCACAAAGTTATACAACACCATAATAGAGTTTATACAACGAGGAAGTAAACTCAACCATTACACTATGTCATAATTGCAAATCAACACCGTCAAGGCTCCATAGTGTCACATAGCGGAAATATAAGAACAAATGCATATATAAGTATATATAACCATCACCTTCTGTCGGTCCACCTGTAGAACTCCATAATCATCCACCTGCTCTCAATCTACTCATTTAAGAGTACCCGAGATAATAAGAAGCAAAGCATAAAACCTCGTATCAGACAACAGTCCGGTGTAAGCAATATCAAATCTGAAAATACTATAAAACTCGATAATATACGGAACAAAGGGTATATAAACCATACCTTACATGTCCCTACAACCACAGAGTCAACACATAAACATAAGTAATATGCTACTCTATAACATCGTATAAAGGGTATACCATACTCAGTATCTATTAGGGTGCCCAAGTATCTCCACCTACAGTCCCAACTCCATACTAAGTAAACTTCAGGTATCTAGGTATCTCTATCCATACCTACTCCACACCAAGTAAAGTTAGGGCATCTAGGTATCCCTACCACAATACCTACATAGTGCGACATCCCTAGGGTGATAGGTGACTAGTGAGCAACCATAACAAGCATAGCATCCATCAAACAATACTAACTGTCACCAAATGTGCCAGATATATTATGACTCATATGACGCTCTGCAACTGTCAAGAACTAGTGGAAATCCCGGTTCTCTATTGTGTTCCCCCATACTTTCAGGTTCGAAACCCTGCACGGTTTTCTCCTACAGTACTTCCGTACCATCTGACACTAGACCACCTCGGGGTGGTCCAGGGTACATGACCATCGCTACCAGCTTTCGGGTATCACCCGCATATAGTACCCATGCTTCAAACATGATAGAAAACTCTCTGAGTCGCCAACGATCCCTAGGCACAAACACGTCCATCGAGCTCTACTCACTTGATACAGATTAAAACCCTATTGGCTCACTACAGTTTTTGGGCACGATTCCTAACTCTTAACCCAATCCGTTATCCCAAGCCTCACTCCAAACTGAGCTTCCATCCTCGATCCTGCTCTCCGCCTGAGCTGTCGATTGAAGAACCTTATTATCATGCCATCCGAAGCCCGAGGTCCAGCATGATCCATACAGTCCTGTTACTATCATCCCGAAGCCTACTCCATACATCATCGAGTCATTATCCATAGTATTAGACTACCAGGTCGAAGCACCACATCACTGCCTCACCGTCAAATCACCAGGTCGAAGCACTACATTACTACCTCACCATCAATATCACTCGTCGTAGGTTAATAACATCCAATCTCTAAACTGATCGCATAAACAAACCATCACATTGCGGACCATGATATCTCATCAACGTCCAAGCCACATATCAGCCAAATCGCCAATTGACAACAGTGATGGACATTGACCACTCTACTATGGTCAATACCATCCACCTTTGTCTTGTACTTAATCGAACGGTTAAATATAGACCAAATGGAAACGTTTGGCATCCACTCTGAAACCCAGATCCATCGACACATAACCCAAACCCTCTTCTACAGCTTATATCATTCATTAGATTTCTACATGTGCGGAACTCCAATGTACAAGATGCTACCTAAAATCAAATCACACGCTAATTAGTGTTTTCAACCAAAACAGCCAAATAACAAACAAGCCAAACAATCTAACATACATCCATACATCCAAACAACCATACATCCATCCAAAACAACATACATACAACATAAACAATCCATCCATATCAATTAATGTGAGAAATCATATCAACAATAGCTCTAATCCAATAATTCCCTAACTATGGCACGTCAATAGAAAATATGTGATAATCTTTATAAATCATTTTAAAATAATTTTATTATTATTATAAAAGTATAGCTATTGTATAAGTATAGCGATATCACATTTAAAATCCAAAAATCATTCCCGAGCATCAATCTAATACTATCCAACCAATCATAGTATAGTGAGAGACAATATCACTCACCTCTGCCAAATCTGTCCAAACCACCGCCAAAAGGTAGATCTCTCCATCACGAGTGCAACGCAAGAAACCACGTCCAAAATAGACCTCATATGCAAAAGATATGGATATAATAAGGATCGAGATTAACGAAATAATTATTAATTGAATTAAATGTTAATTACCTTAATTAATTTCTTAATCTTTCTTCCTCTTCCATTCGAAACTCCTTGTACCCATGCACGCGTGCATATCCGATCCCATCTCTCTACGATTTCTTGGTTGATACTCGATGAAACAAGATCTGTCTTCGCCGATGAATCCCGCTACATGATCTCTTCGATTTGCACTCCAAAAACTGAAGCTGGATCATCCATATACAATTGCGACCTGATGCCCTATCTCTGCCTCCTAGTTGTCACGATTAATCCATGACGGTCAGAGCTCAAGTGAATGATGCGGCGAGGTGCCAAACGTCGAGGGCAACGCAACTACAATCTTCAATTCACCCAAATCGGCATGATCCATGAAATGAAAACCCTAGATCCATGGTGAACAATCGATCTCGACCATGATGCCTCACACATCAAATCGATGGTATAGAATCGAAGCCCTCATTGATTCAATTTCAACGAATCAAACGTGGTGATTTTTAGTGGAGTAAATCTCTAGATCTAGATTTTTGAATGGAAGGATAAAGATGCAGCCATGGAAATTTATCTCTAGGTATGAACAGTGAGATGAAAAATGTATTTTGGAAGGAAGAATCCAGTTTGGGATTTATATAATATTTATATTATTATTTTATTCCATTTATTTAATATCTCAAATAAATGGATGTACGTTTCGAGTCCGTTCGATCACACGACGCATCCGATCGTCATGAAACTCGTCTGCGTACATCACCTCATTTTTTGAGATCCAATGGTACTAATCTCATTGTCATCTAAAACTGCACCCTGGGATGCCAAATTTCACGTATTTCGAGATCGTTTCAGCCATTGGATCGTCCAATCTCAAAACATAGCGATCCTTATACTCGTTTAAATTGCAATGTTAATCGGACTCAACGGAAGTGGTCTCGAGTCCTAATTCTATCGTATGCAAAAAAATCACATTTTTGGGCCTTCATTTAATTAACGATTAAATATTTAAATAAATTATTTAAATATCCGATCGTCAAAAATACAGGTCCTTATAATTTTGGTGATGGGTTTCGTTTATAAATAGAGAGGAGGTGCATAGACAAAAGGATCTTACCTTTTCTCATCTTTTATTTTTGGATTTTACATCAAACCTCTATCAAATCCTTACTCAAGTTATTTGATACCGGGTTGTAAGATCCTCATTGTAAAAACTAAGTATAATCGGCAACAAAGTTAATAGTGGGAGTAGGCAATTTATTTGGCCAAACCACTCTAATTCTTGTGTGTTCTTATCCCTTTTTAACTACTTAAATCTTATAGTTTTTGTTTGTTAAGTGACTAGGTGTTTGTCCCACTTTTGGTGCAAACAACTGTTCATAAGCATTATGAACGCATGCCTTGGTATGATTCACGACTACGTGAGGAATGTTCTTTAAATGATAATCGAATTTGACCATAATAAAGCATAGTTGGGGGAAAGCCTTTTGCATTTCAGTAAGGCAAGGGCTTGTGACTGGGGTTGAGACTTTCATCGAGATGTGCATTCAAATATGTTCGTTGTCAGGCCTCTTTTGAGTAGGCTCAGAAGTTGAAGAGTCATGGTCGAGAGACATGTTTGGATTTATAGAAAGAAACAAAAGCTTGAGTAAGGGGAGGTACTTATATAGGAGAAGTATAAACTTTGGAGGCAGGAGGAGGACTGTCAGGCCTTGAGGATTATGGGCCACAGACTAAGGAAAAGGAGAACGTCCGCGATATAAGGAGCGAGACCTTTTGTCGGACCCATAGCAGTCACGAGAGTCCCAGTCGCAATCTTCATGGTAACACCTATCCTCATCATATCTCCTTTCTCTTTCCTTTGATTAGAGCCATGTAGAATTAGACTCCTTTGACGAGTCACATCCGCGATATAAAAAACCAGATGTTTTGTGACCCAAATACTCGGTTGACATGCCATGTATGTCATCAAAGAGTCCAAAATGCCCCATAATAAAAGAGATACAATTGAATTAAGACTTGAAAGTCAAGAAATAACACATGCAAAGTGAACGTGTTGTGACTTTGGGTGTCACGTGAGGTGTTTGTGTGCCCTATTGATCCTACAGACAATGCTCATGCAGTCGGTTGAGTAGAGTAATATCTCCTATAGTGGTTGAAGGCACATTTGCAGCATTACAAATTGGAGAACAAAGATCTAGGAGACTGTAGGAAGTAAGATCATATGAAGGGATATTATCAGGAATACTCCCAAGTGAACCAAAGATATCATTGGTAGGAGGGTCTGGAGTTGTGTCTCAAATTAGGGTATGTTGTTGCTGTGAGACCAAACAAGGTGATATTATTCTTTTTCATAGATGATGGGTGAGGGGTGAATCCTCTTCAACACCTATCTCTCCCATTGATTCATACCTAAGATCCCCAACATCGTCTACGCCTCCATACTCACTCGCATCATCATCGTCTTCATCATTGTTCCCATCGTCTCTTTGATCAATGGGGGGATCATATGCCACAAGTGGAGCCTCTTAATTCAACCACTAAGGTCTCAGCCTCATCCTCTTATGCAGGCTGCACACCCTTACGAGTAGCCGAAAGTATGTCGAGACTAAGGCCATTGTGTAGAAGCTGGAAGTATCGCATTTGAGAGTTGGTCTAGAGAAATTTCATTCTTTGCTCATTAGCAAGAACGCCCTTTTCGACTTATAGTGCATGCGTCAAAGCTGCGCCAGCAGGACTCCTTGGAATGTTCGTAAATTCAAGAGTTAACAAAGTTAGTAATATGAATGAAATGAAAACTATAGAGTTAAGAGGAAAAGGTAGAAGTTAGATGCTAACAGCCATTTTTGAGCTAAGCCAGCTGCACATTGTACAAAGAAGTACTCATCCTTGAAATAGCTGATTTTTCCAAAGCTAAGGATTATGCGACGGCCTTTGGTGGACTCCAAATAAGTTAAGGATGGTCATTATGTTTCTTAAAACTATATAAATATCTAATCTCTTCAAGAGTGGGCACGATGCCCAAATCCCTGAGGAAAGTCATATAGGTACAATTCAACGTAGCATACCCATTTGAATGAAAGTGGGTAGGGCCAAGATTCATGAATTGAAGGACAAGCCGGATGAAGTGATTAAATGGAGGGACACCCTCGGAAAGGTATACATAACAGTTATATACAGTATAGTCCTTTGGAAGGGCATGTGCCCGTTGAAAAGATTTAGGAGTCAAGGTCTCTTCGAAAGGAAATTTATGTCGATCATAAATCCTTCTAACATTCGCCACGATAAGAGTAGAAGATAGAGAATCTGAAGGGTCATCGAGAATCATGACGCCGTCTTGGTTAATGTCCAGGGCAACTACTATGTAGGATTTGTTCCCATAGCAAAAGGAACCATTTTTAAAGATTTCTCGGGCCGAAGATGAGAATATCAAGGCCTAGAAGGTGTTGAGCACATGCTGAGGCAAAAGTTGAATATGCTGCTGGTGGAATAAACTGTGAAGTAGATGGACCAGTACCTATGGTAGAGAGACGCATTGAGCATCCGTGGTTCATAACTTACTGAAAAGATTAATACATGAGCAAGGTCAGGTATGATTTAACTTTAATTTTCATGCTTTAACTAAGCCACGTGTAGCCGATGGATGGGATCTAATGGATGCCAATAGGTGTTGACCAAACTGATCTCGTACATTATCAAATTTGACCCATTTTCATAGAATAAACAATAATGGAACCATTTTCCGAATCTAGGTGGAGTTTTCTTTATAAAGACACAGGAGTGAAATACTCGACTCAATATATTGATCCAAGGTTGCATTAAACATCGAAACATGTTTGATGTGACCGTTCCTTCAAGCCGTCCCACTAGAACTAAATAACCAATCCATACTCGACCAAGAAGTGATGAAAATAGAATATTCTTTCTTGAATTTAAAAAAAAACTTGTTAAAAATGGCAAACCCCATGGCCACACATGAAAAATGAAGTCAAGCCTTAGAAAACCCGAGGTTAGCACCAAGGACTTCAAAATGAGGGGAACTTGGAGTCCTACTCACAATAACTTTAAGTCGGCCTCGAGAAATTAAGGATGCTCAAATTTGAGCTTGTTATCTACCATAAATAAATGTAGAAAAAATGAGAAGCATGAATTAGGGGCCGAGTATGGGTTAGTGGCTGTGTCTAGGCACTAACGACTATAAAACGACAACGACCACCCACTTTAGATTAAAGATGATGCAAAAAGATGGCATAGAATTGAAAATTTGAGTTAGAACTCATGTGAATTGACTGTGAGTGCTTACGGATCGAGGGTGATAGGCTTGCTCAAATCGGCGCTAATAATTAGCGACGAACAATCGGCGCCAGGACTGAGAGTTGGTGGCGATGTCAACAAGGCATGGAGGAAGCTAAAATCACAAAAGCTAGGATAAGGTGAAAAGTATAAATTGGTTGGAAAGTAAAAGTGAAAAGGAAAATTTAGCTAAGTGTTACTTAAATAGTAACACTTAAACAACGGTCGGTACCTTTCCATATGAATTGGTACCGATTCATGTGATTTTCATTTAAAAAAGAGAAAAGAAGAGAAGGAAAAGGGAATAGAATGGCAATGCAAATGGAAAACAAATGAGGATGAAAGATGAAATCCTATTTGACAAAATTGAAGAAAAGCTTTCAAAAATTTTTGAACTGAGTAAAGAACGTGAGTGGGTTACTTCGGCTCATATACTATCCAAGAGATATGAATCCACAACTGCTTGAAGTGACTTTTATTGATCCAGAAAGGATGCATTGCTTTACAAAGAGAGTTTAGAGAATAAGAATATCTCTTCAAATCAGAATCCAAAGTTGATAGTTTGCGTTGATCCAAAGTATGCTTTGTTAATCCAAAACATACTTTAGGGGCAAGTGTTATCCCACTTTTGAACCAAATGATATTTCAATGAATCAGAATAGTTAAGCACTCGTGAGATCGATCAGAAGTCATGGTTGGAAATGGGATGCCATAGATGAAGTCCCAAAGGTTGATACCATTCCTTGTTGACTATAAGAAAGTACTTATCCACCTTTTGGAGAAACCAGATTGTGATAAGCTAAAGAAAGGTAAGATTCAAGATTAAGGGACAACTCGGTACCGATCCTTCTGACTCAGTACCGACCCATTTTGTGCCAATGTGGATTCAACGTAACTTGAATAGAGATAAAATCCAAGATTAAATGGAAGACAATGTGATAAAGGACTAAACAACATGGTACCGATCCTTAATGACTCAGTACCGATCGATCCAAATTCAAATTTTTGGATAGGATCCCTTGCAGAACTTCGGGCCTAAAGTGGGGAACGTAGTTGGGAAATTTCCAGCTATTTTGATGATGGATTTCGTTTGTAAGTAGAGGAGGAGGTGCATTGGCAAAGGGATCTTTGATCTGATCTGCTTGGAGCTTTGTTACTTTATCCTTGCACTAAACTCTATCAAATTCAAACCCTAGTTATTAGATACCAAGTTGTAAGATTCTCTTTGTAAGAGCAATGTATAATCAATAACAAAGTTAATAGTGGACATAGGCTATTGTTATTGGCCCATCTGATACTTGTGTGTTCTTCTATCTTTAATCTGTTACTCCGACAATTTTCGTTTGTTACTGATTGGGTGTTTGTCCTACTTTTGGAACAAACAATAACATAATATATGCAAAATATATTTGTGCATGTGTGCGTGTGTGTGTGTGTGTGTATAAGTCTATATTTTTCCGTATACAAATAATAAATTTTAGCCATATACAAATATATTTGTGTATGTTTTTCATTTTTTTCTTTACTTCAAGAATCATAGCTTGTTATGATACATTTATATTTCTTTGGTACTAAAATAAACTAGTAAGGGACCAATTAACACTCCTAGCCTTGCTAATAATAATATTATTTTTTTGTTTCGGCTATCTGAATTTTTTGTCAAAACTTTCAGCCAAAATGTTTTAACGCAAATATAATTTTTTAATAATACTATGTATTTATATTCGAAATATATGAATTTACTCTACTTATTTTGACCAAGAAAAATAATTTTTCATTTGCATATATATGCAATTTTTCTAATTTAAGATTTAAAACTTAAATTTGATCAAATAATATATATATATATATATATAAACATGTATATGCTAAAATGGTAATTAATGGTCGAAAATATTTTGTTTTATATTTTAAACTCCAGAGCATTATACACACACATATTACTTAAGATTATATTCATATAGAATAAATAATACGTACACACACATATAGTTTTAATGTTAGGCCTAAAGAAAAATGAAACAATTTTTTACGTTAATATCAAGTATAGATATGTTTATTTACATATATTATTAATATATACGAACATAATTTAAAATTAATTTAATCTTCAATTTTTGTATAGTGGTCAGGAAAATGATGTAATTATATACGATTTGTTTAAAATAAATGTAATCTCGGATCTGCCGGTTGTCGATATGTTCTGTTATTAATTGTTTCTCCTTAGTTGTAGTTCCTTCCTTCTTCCGACCTGGTGTGTAAATCTCATCTAGTTTTTAATGGGGGATAGGTTTTATACTTATGTGTGTAGAATGAAAGAAGACGGTGCTATTTATAGCATTAGATATTACAAATATCTCAAATTTTTCCTCCTTTTTAAACCAATATCTTATCTTGGTTAAGGAGACTCATTCAAACTCATATCCTTCCCATGTATGGCCTATCTCCTTCTGGATTTAATCCTATGAAGTTAGGCCTAATTAACATCACGTATTACTTAATTAAATATTTATTTCAACTCATATATTTAATTAAATTAATATAAACAAGCATATACTATTTTAGTTAATCTTATGCCTTAAATAAATAGATAAAAGCCAAAAAAAATTAATGCAATATTTGCATTAATTTTTACTGTTAATTTACGACATTTAGAAATTAAATTAAACAAGTTGAATTTGGAAAATTACCAACACCTATTGTGTTGACTCCCAAATGTGAACTTTGTCCTAAGTAATATTTAGAAAATTATATATTAAAACCTGTAAAGACTTTGCTGAAATACAAGATTAGATGTGAGTTCAGTTGCTTATAGGTAATTTAGACAAAATCTAATTTCTAATCTTTATTAAGCTACATCTTAACTAATGATTTTTTGTGCACGCATTCTTTTCGTAATCACTTTATCACTAAGATATCTAGAGTTTGGTCAGTGGTCAAAAACTCCAACAATATCTCTAATCAATTACGAGTGCCACTTTAAAGCCCTTGGTTCAATATGATAATATTTATCAATTAACTAGGTTTACATTAGCCAGATATTTTATCTTTATTTTTAATATCAATTATGGTAATACTAACATTGTACAACGAAGGAGACGAATTCTATCTTGAGTAGTGTTTCACTTGCATTAGTTGAACATGCACCCAACTATGGTTGTAACATGGTCGTGATGTCATGTGATTGACCATAAGCAAAGTATAATTTGGATACTTAAGATCAATAATACACTCAAGTTCAAAGAATATTACACGGTATTATATGTGATCTTCTATTTTGAATTAATTGTTTTAACTATAGAAGACTCTTGTTGAGTCACTCTATGATGGTTCCAAACAACCACAAGTATACAATCCTTTGATGTCCACAACGGTCATGAGTAATTCATTGTCCATCTAAGAAGAGCATTACTTATACTAGTCTCAAGGGATGTATCGATATCTTTTTCTCGACATATCTTGACTAGGAACAATTTAAGAACAAGTATTTTAATTTTTGATTCAAAACATATTGTTACAGACATATTTGCAACTACAATTGATTAAATACTTTTCTTAAGTATTTTCTATTTATATATATAATGTATTCAGATCATTACTTATAGCACAGTATAACAAATGATACAATAGAAAACAAAACCAAAGCATACTTTATTTCAAATAGGATTCTTATAAAAGAGTTAAGTTATATAGTAAATTACATTATTGTCCATAGGAAACACCCTTAACTCTATCAGTCTCCACTTACACCTTGGTTCGATTATGGAGCCTATGCCTATACTTTCGATCAGTCTATCTAAATTAGACTTAGAAAGTATCTTAGTGAATGGATTTGCGAGGTTATATTTTGTATCTACTCTCTTAAAGACCGTCATTAATAAATTGTCTTATAATGTGGAAATTGGGGAGGATCTGTCTGGACTTCTTGTGAGCTTTCAAATCCTTGGCAATCTATATTATTGCAATTATTGTCACACTACATCAACATTGGACCTTCTATCCCTTGGATCACTACTAGCTCATTAGTGAATTTTCATATTCG
The DNA here is from genome assembly GCA_030737815.1 of Allium fistulosum. Lineage (NCBI taxonomy): Eukaryota > Viridiplantae > Streptophyta > Magnoliopsida > Asparagales > Amaryllidaceae > Allium > Allium fistulosum. The sequence goes on from CM060904.1 coordinate 1,289,928,196, forward strand.
CCTTACTTCTTTTGTGGCATCATTTAAGGCAATGTACTCAGCCTCCACGGTTGAATTCACCATAACCTCTTTCTTGGAACTTTCCAACTTAAGACCACTCCATTGAGGGTAAATACGAATGCCAAGACTAATTTGTTGTCGTCAAGATCACTTTGAAAATCCAAGTCCTAGCAACTTTTCATAAGGAGCTCATTGTTTCCATACATAAAAAAAAATCAATAGTTTTTCTTAAATACTTTAGGATGACCTTAACTGTTGTGTAGTAACTTTTGCCTGGTTTGAATGATATCGACTAACTACGCCTAGTGCAAAAGAGACATCTTGCATAGTACATAACATAATGTAAATAATGGATCATATTTCCAAAGCATATGGAATCTTCCTATACGCATTCTCTTCTAATCCATAGATAGATGGGAAATCCTTCTTAGAAAGAACACCATGTCACACTGAAATATTTTCGCACTTGAAATTTTCCATACTAAACCTTTCTAGTTTGTACATCGGTTGGGACAATCCTAATATCCTTTTAGATTTATATCTATAGATGTTTATACCGAGTATAAAGTATGACTCTCTCAAATCAGTCATTAAAAAATTATTGGACAACAAGGCTTTCATTGATTGTAACATGGTACATTGTTAACATTATGTAGTAAATCGTTAACATATAAGACTAAAATGTTACATTTGTGTTTCGTTCTTTATTATATACGCATGCTTCCTTTGTTTTTTGACTAAAACCAAACCATTTAAGTACTTTGTCAAAATATTTATTCCAACTTCTTTACTTTCTTAAGACCATAAATTGATCTTAAGAGTCTACATGCCTTATCGCTGCGACATATAAATAGTCTCGTCCATATCACCATTAAAAATTGTTGTTTTATATTCATCTACTATATTTTTAATTATAATAAACAAGGACATTTACTAGAATCTGTATTGACTTAAGAATGCAATCGAAGATGTCATAGTCAACACCTTGAATTTGACAGAAACATTCAGCTACCAACCTTGTCTTATAGGTCTCGACCTTTCCATCTGCACTGATCTTTTTTTCTAAAGATCTATATGCAAATGATGGGTTTTACATTCGCGTATATTTTCCAAAGTCCAAACTTTGTTCTTGTACATGGAATACATTTCGGCTTTCATTGCATCAAGGCACAAGTCTTTGCTATCCAAGACTTATCAACATGTGAGGGTTTCTTTGTAATGGACGATGTAGTCTCTTTCTCGCCCTCGATGAGAAAATCATAGTATCTCTCTAGCATGCAATATTCCCTACTAGGCCTTCTAACAAGTTGTGTGTCTTCTATGGGTGTTGAATTACTATATAAATATCATGTTTCTAAGGGAGTGTCTTATATATCATTCCAGTCTATCTTACTGCCACTAATTTCTCGAGATAGAAATTCAATTTTCGGAAAGGTGGCATGTCTCCAAACAAATAATTTTTGTTCCTCGATATGATATAATAAGTATATGCGAGAATTTCTAAGATATCCTATTAACTTACATAAGACCGATCTTGTCTCAAGTTTACTGGGGTTTACATTCTTAATGTAAGCCGGATAGCTCCATATCTTAATATAATCAAGGTGGGGTTTCTTACCAGTCTATAACACATATGGTGTCTCAGGAACATATTTGAACGATATAGAATTCAATATATATATATATATATCATGGTTTCAAGTGCATATCCTTAAATGAAAATAGATAACTTATAACCACACTTCATCGATCGAACCATATCCAACAGAGTTCGATTTCTCCTTTCCAAAACACCACTATGTTGAGAAGTATAGGTAGTACTGACTTAAGAAAAAGTCTTATTCTCTTTTAGGTACTCTTGAATCTCATATCCAATGCACTCACTGTCTCGATCATATCGAAGTATTTTAATTTTCTTAAAAAGTCTTGTTTTCAACTTCATTCTTATATTCTATGAATTTATGTAGACCTTTAATTTGTGTTTCATAAGATACATATATCCATATTTGGATAAATCATTAGTGAATGTGAAGTAGAAGGATCCACCTTTGGTAGTTATAGACATAGGACCATATACATCTAACCTACTAGTCCTAAGACTTTAGTAACCCTTTCGTTGTTCCTACCGAGCGGGTGCTTGGCTATTTACCTATGAGACATGATTTACAAGTATTAAATATTCAAAATCGAAAGATGGTAGAAGCCCTTAGTTTCTTAACTTATTCACTCATTTCTCGCTTATATAGCTTAGTTTACACTAACATATATTCGACATCAAATATATGATTATAGTTAACTCTATAAATGTCATCTTTAAGTGTACCAAATCAAATAGTTTTATTATCAAATAAATATTCATAAACATCTATTCCTCTTCAGTTAATCTTCATTCAATGTGTCCAAGATGACCTAAATTTCATCTCAGCCGCCTCCACCACCATCTATTCGTCCTTCACACCACCATTTTCTTCCTTTCCATCTCTCGTCCTTCGCTCCCACATCTGATTTAGTATTCTGCTCGCTCATGAAGCTAGGGTTTTTGAGATCTGAGGATCTCTTGACAACTAGATCTGGAAAAATTAGGCTCCCCATTTCACTTGACGATGACCAGTTTTCGACGCTCAATGCATCTCGAAAGAAAACAGCAGCCAAAGCAAAAGCAAGTTGGAAGCACCTCTAGCTCGTACAACTTTAAGATTCCTGATGTTGATCAGGAATTTTTGACACTGTCGCATCCGTTGTTTCCACGAAAAAAATAACCTTGTTAATGCGGGTACGTTATTTGCAGATGAGGGAGAAATCGCTTCTGATTTGCCTGCATTTCTTTCTTCTCTGGATTTCCCAGCGCAGGCTGCTACTTCTCTGGAAGTCCCTGTTGTTGATCATCATTCCATTTAATTCAATCTACAAGCTTATATTCCTATAGCAGTCCATTTGCCATAGAAAACCCGCATTCCATAGAATCAAAGTTGGGCTTCATTGTTCTCTCGCAAGCCGAGTGATGCGGGCAGGTATATTACTAAAATCTATATTATTAGTGATTGCCTTGTTCTCTCTTGTGAAGTTATTTATATTAGGAAGTCATTTTGGAAGAACTTCCTTATTGGTTTTTTATTAGATAAGAATTTACCATATCATGTTGTAATAAAACACCTTCTTTGTGTTTGGAACCTCAAAGGAACAGTCAAAATTAATTATGACAAGAACATGTTTTATTTTGATTTCTCTTGTTTGGATGATAGAGCTAGAATTTTAGAATCGGACCCTTTCATTATATTTGACAAAGTTTTCATCGTCACTAGACTCCTACTATCGATAGAGCTAGAGAGCAAGTTGAATGTACTAGAGTTTGGGCTAAACTTTCCAATATCCCATCGCTTTATCAAACTCTAGAAGGACTAGAATGGATTTTTAGCCATATAGGAAAAATTAGTTGTTTTGATGAAGCCACTGAGCATAGAGATAGGTTGGCTTATGCTCATGCGTTGATTGAGATCTCTCCAAGAAGGAGCTACCTACTACCATTCCTCTTTTTCTGTCTGAGAAAATTACTGGCATTGTACAGGTTTCCTTCCTCTGGAATCCTCCCATTTGCACTGGTTGTAGTTCCTTCGGTCATACTGTTACCACATGTTCACACTCTTTGCCTTTGGATGAAACCACACTTGAGATTCCTATCCCTTTATTATCCCCCACTTCGAAAAGCTAAAGCTAGAGAATGGCATGTCAAGACCCCCGCTTCTGTCCTCCTGATCCGTCATTTGATTCCCTCTCAAAAGCCACCCCAGAGAAACTACAAGCTACCCATGCCTCATCCCATATGGTAAAGACTCCTGATCCATCTCGTAGTAAGCCGCTCTCCTTATTGTCATCCTCTTTAGACTTAGACCCTGATGATTTTGATGATGGGTATGAGTATGATATACATCAGATCATCCATTTGACTTATACTCCTACATGATTACATGGCTTTTATTGTATTCATTTAGATATCCTTGTTATTTGTATTTTTCTTTCTTAGCTTATGCATGTGATGTTGTACTAGTGAGTTGTAATAGCCGCTGAAGCATTTATGCTTCACACCTGTTATCCTTTGGTAAGTGGTATGACCACTATAAAACCAGCTTGCCCATGCAAAATAATAGTGCTTTATTTTGCTTGCAAAAAAATAAATATTCATAACATTATCATTGCATATAAAACTATAACATTTTTCATCAAACAAGAAACAAAGATTATTCCACTAATAAAGTTCGATACAAATAACAGTTATATAAAACTAAATCATGTCCACAAGCAAGCTTCATAGGGTAATCCTAACTACTACGACAGCTATAGTAGCTCCATTTGCAACTTAAAATTCCATGGTTTTCCTCACCATAGGCCTCTTGCTCCTAAGTCCTTATAATGAATTACAAATATGATTTCCAAATTCTATATCTAAAATCCAAGAAGAAGAACACACAAATATACAACTTTCTATAAGGAAAAAACCATTAGGAGTAAAATCAGATTCCTTCCTTTTGAGCATCTTCTGATAATCTGGATAGTTCTTCTTCCAGTGTCTTTTTTTGAGCAATAGTGAAATTCAACCTTTTCTTCCTTAGCCTTAGCTTTACCCTTTCCACCCTACGACCTATGCTTTCTCTTCTTCGAACAGTTCAAACAAGATGTGCCCTTGATTGCGAGTACCGCACTTGGTCCCTTCGTTAATGCACTCTAACCCATCCTTAACATATTAAGTAGGTCTATGACTGTATACTTCAATAAGTTCATATTGAAGTTCGATATGAATGGGTCAAATAGCGAGTTATTGATCCAAGAATAAAGTCGATCGATAACTCAGTATCAATAGTCGTTCCCAACTCATCTGATCTCTCTATGAACTAATACTACTAAGTATGTGATCTTGGATGGAAGTTCCTAAACTTATTTTCTTCTAAAACAATTCCACAAGATCTCGTTCCTTGCATTATTAGATTGTTCACTATAAAATTTCTGTACGTGCTTAAGTATGAAACGGTCATCCAAATTCTGATGTTGTATTTAGAGCACGGTGCTCATGATATATAGTATGAATCATTGAGAAAGTTCACAGTTATTGAACATGATTCATAATGTGATATTTTATGGGCGTTGCATCTTTACTGGGTATAGACGCTCATAGGGGACTACACACTAGAGTTTATAGGCGAGTGTGATTTTAACATTTCTTAACCAATCTTTATAGTTTTCACCGATTTGTGTGTTTTTCTCTAAAAGTAGCTTCATTATTGCCATTTAATCTACATGAATTATTAATTATAATTGGATAACATCACATATGTTCTTATACATAAAATATTGGCTTATTATATTTATTTAATAAGGCTCCCACTAGATTCTACATCTCTTGAAAACCCTAAATGAGATGTAAGAATTTCTCAGTTCCCTCTAATGGGTAATATGATCCATTTGTCATTTTACTGCAACCATGAGGATGCTCAGTAAATTACAGCCCCCATAAATGGTAAATAACCCCTTACCGATTATATCTCATATATAATTCCTATATATATATATTCTCCTAATCATCTTTATGACCTTGAGGGTGCTCAACAAATCCTAAAGTACATTAGGTACTCTAGACTCATCATTCCTCAATAGCCTAAGGCTAATTTTATAACCCTTAAGGATACTCAACAAAGCTACAAAATATTCCTACTAATCTAGAGGCAATATAAACATTACTATGAATATTTTATAGCTTGATGGTGCTTAACTCTATTTATAGTGTAAATGATGGAGAACAATAAATTATTAAATTCATAATTTAAAATATTAATAAATGAGTATTATCGAAATTTTAAGGGAGATGAGTATAATATCTCACATCATATGCCTTTACATCTTATGTGTACTCTCTTAAGTCTATATGGGATTTAATTCATTTAACCTCCCTTTCCTTATAACTCACTAAGTTATATATAGATTCATATGTATTTATTTATTAATTAAGCCTTTTAGTTAATGTAAGATAACATTTATATTTATGAATGCTCTCCTCAAAATAGGATCACTCGTTCTCTAAAATTAACAACTATGCTTGCGTAAAATTTAAAATAATTTAAAATTTGCATTCTATAAGTTTTATAAATTTAATTTTTATTTAAATTCAAAATAAATTTAAAATTTGGATTTATAATGTTCAAATATGCATTTTTTTGTCAACTTAAGGCACAAAACAATTTTAGGCCTTCCATAAGGGAATACCTTTGAAAAAGACCACTTTGATGAGCTAGGTAAGGGCTGAAAGATAGGAGGTTTTCCATTCATAAGAGCATTCCTTGATTAGAGTAACATTCTCCTCAGTTAAACAACCTTAATTTAGAAACCTATCTAATTGGATTTTCAAGTGGCTGCCCTACATTTTGGTTAATTATTATATTAACATAATGCTGGTTCTGGTACCATTGTTGGATCAGGTCCACTAGCGGTGTGGTAAAAAGGGAAGTTGAAAAAAAAACCACTTTATTAATTTTTCACTAGATCTTTGTTTCTATTTATATTTTTATTTCCTACGGGCAGGGTTAAGGGATCTAACACCAAATATATGGACATATGAATGTTTCCCTTGTTTTAACCTTAGTTGGATAGTTGAAGTTACATGTAGGCCACTATACTGATTCCTAAGAAAGTTAAAGAAGGTGAAGGAGGTTCTCAAAGAACGGAGTAGAGGCAAATGTGATATGAAGAAGGAAATTGACATTTTAAGGACGACTTGTGAGGAGTTGCAAAAGATTTTGGAGGAAACACAAGACCCCAACTTCTTGTAATTTTGCTGGAGGTGAAGAAGAAACTAGAGGTAACTTTGAGTGAAGAATACCTAAATGTGAAACAAAAGTCAAAATGCAACTGGCTCAACTACAGTGATGATGCTTTAGCATATTTCTACGCGAAAATGTCTAACAAAAGAGCATATAATGGATGGAATAGTGACTAACACATTGATCGTTAACCATATGAAAATGTAATCGAGTTTAGTGTGAAAGTAGCTATCTATTTTCAGGGCATGTACAATCAGGTAAGAATAGGAACTCAACTCCTGCATATAATTTGCTGGAGTATCATCTCTGAGTATGGATGCAACTTGCTCAATGATTCATTCAACATTTAACAGTTAAGGAAGTTGTGTTCAACATTCATGACAATGTTGCTCTGGGGCCTAGCGGTTTCAATGCTAAGATTTTCAAAATCCATTGGGATGAAATGAAATTGAACTAGTAGTAGTTATAGATGATGTGTTTGGATTAGGGAAACTTATCAAAGAATGTAATCACATTAACATCATCCTTAATCGTAAATCCAATGGAGCGTCTGAAATAAAGGATTTTGGTCTTATCCCCGGCTGCAACACGTTGTACAATATCTTGGCAAAAGTTCTTTGTAATAGGATAAAGCCGTTCCTAAACCACTTATTCAAAGATAACCAATGTGTATTCATACAGGGAAGGAATATTGGGGACGGTATCTTGACTGCACTTGAAGCAATTAGGGGGATGAAATGTAAGAGTAATTATAATATGTGCATCAAAGTTGATTTAAGAAAGGCTTATGATATGGTGAATCGAGCTTTCATCATGCACATCACGAGGGAAATGAACTTCACAACCAAATGGATAAACTTGATTCAGGAAATGATCAACATTTCGTGTTTTTCTGTGATTTATCAAGGTTGCTCTCATGGGTATTTTGGCAGTTCGATTAGGCTTAGGTAAGGCAATCCCCTTTGACCTCTGTTTTCTTTGGTGACGGAGTATTTCTCTATATTTATGAAGGATAAGGTTAGGGAAGGTAGCTTGAAGGCGGTAGTGTATACAGAAACAAAAATAACACACGTGGTTGACATTCTAATAATCGTAAAAACGAATAAGGAGGGAGCCTGAGCAGTCAAGAAAGTGTTTGATGAACTCAAGTGAACCACTAGTCTGCAAGTTAATAATTTGAAATCTAGCGTGTTTTACAAAGATGCTTTCTTAAACTGTAAGGAGAGTTATGCTATCTTAAACATGAAATAGGGTGAGCTTCCTATCAACTACTTAGGGATTCCATTATCTAACATATACTTGAAGAATAGAGATTATTTAGGACTGTAGATAAAATAAAGTTCATAATTTAGGGATGGAAAAGAAAATGCTAAGTTTGGCTGGAAGAATAGAACTGATTAAATCATCGATTTACCTGTTAGTGTGGTATTAGATGCAAGTTTTCCAAATCTCTAAGGCTACACTACATACCGTTGTTCAGTTATGTTCTAACTTCTTATGGAAAGGTAGATTCAAAAAAATCCCACGGTCGACTGTTTATAAGAGAAAATATCAAAGTGGCGGATTTAAGAAACTTTGACAAGATTCAAATAACAATGGGCATCAATATCGTATGGTGGGTTTTGAACAAAGTAGGGACTTGTGCATCTTGGATTGAGGAAAAGTTTTTGAAATTTAGGTCATTATGGGAAGTTGATAGAAGATAAGATGATTTAGGCACATGGAAATACCTTTTAAGTATTAGGAATGATGCTATGGGATGTAATGTGTGAAGTATCGTGAATGGAAGTTATATTTCTTTATGGTTCGACCCTTGGTTGCAAAAGTAATTTGGTAAACATGGTTGGATCTGGCACCATGTATCAGTTTAGGGCAAATAAAATGGTAGTGGAAGATATAATTGTTGAAAGATGTTAAGACCAGATAGAGTGAGTTTTCGAGGTGGTATCTAGGATGAAATTGTAAAAACTATCATCCATGGTGATAGGGAAAGGGTTTTTTGGGTATGTGTGGCTGATAGTAACGGTAATTTCAACTTTAAAGCTGTTTTCAAAGAAATTATATCTAAATTCCTCTATTCAGTTGGCATAAGTGGATTTAGGAAGAGTTTCCTATCCCAAAACCAGTGTTTGTGCGTTTAAGGCCATCAACAATTTATTACTAAGGAATGGCTCGTTGAGAGGCGTCGATTCATAGATCCCTCTTATGTCCTCTGTCACAGCCATGATAAAATTATCTCCCATTTATTTTATCAATGCAAATTTAGTTCTAATGTCTAAAAAGCTGTAGGGCCAAATTGGCTTGGCCAGTGAGGGCACACTGAAACACTAAATATCTACTCAGAGATAGACAATATCAATTATAAATTCAATTCCCAATCCAGAAGTAGAGATATCACAAAAATATCTTTCTTAGTGTGTGTATGGAGTATTTGGAGAGAAAGGAATTGTTGGGTTTTTGGGGAAGCTACCCTAGAAATGAGAATGACATTTGCAGCCACTAAAAGCATAATGGAAAATGCCAGCTTTGGGTTCTTCATTTTTTTCCAAGCATTTTTACTTCATTTACCATTACTTTCTTTCACTTATTAACCTGATATTGAATTACATGATTACCACATTAGCAACTCTTGTTACATATGTTACTATGTGTTTTTGAATCAGAATTCACCTCAAGGAAGACCACCTTTGCCATCAAAAAACTCCATGCTTTGGTTAGAGAACTGCTGCTTTGTCAGATTCGCACCACCCCTCTATCGCTTACAGATTTGGAAAATATTATATTCATATTTAGATCTAAAAAAATAAGTTACAATAAACTTATTTTGAATTACAAGAGGTGGCAGCGTGCTTCATCTTCCTACTACAGCAGTGAAGTCGATGAGAAGGTTAAGCCTTGGGGTCTTTGTTGCCAGTGTTGCATATACAAAATCATTAGCTCAAATTAAGGGAAAAGTTGTTAACTGGAGAAATAAACGAGTTTAGGTGGCTTTAGGAAAGGATATAAGTAGAAGCTTTTGGTCGATGATTTGGAGGTGATTAGGCTATTGGCTGGTTGGTAAGGCCAAGGCCAAGGCTGTTGTCGCTCTTGGGGTGGCTAAAGTAGTGGCGACGAGAGAATCGGTATATTTTTATTTTTATTATGCCACTATTAGTAAGATGATTTTATAAAAGAGGGAGTCAACTTCAACGAAGTGTGTAGTAGTGATGGCTGTGGTAAGTAGGTCGGGGAACATTTTAGAGATAGGATTTGCAGGTAGGTTAGGGGTGGGCCAGACTTGGTGCCCTAGTGTGGTTTTGGGGCAAATTAATTTAAACACTTTTATTTCTTAGACCATTATGCCAATATATGAATATTTTGTACACAATTTATATGGTTATAAAGGGTATTTGAGCTGTTGATTTTAAAAAATACACAATACAATTATAAGTAATTATAAAGACCAAGGCCCAGATCCAAATAATCATTTAATGCTAATCCAAATTCAGTATTAAATTGGTTATATATCCAGAGCACATTCAACTTCTTCTTTGTCACACCTCTCACCTTGACCACCAACCTTGTTGAAGGGATCTAACACCAATTGAATTCCTTATTGTTCCTCTAATTCCAGAATTCCCAAAATCACCTTCTTTAACGAAGGTAACATAATTGTTGCTCGCTATGTTCTACATCTTGTTGCAAGGAATAATTGATGCCATTCCTCTTGATAACTAAGATGTGGTTTGGTGTAGTTATATGATAAGAGGAGGCAGTTCCAAATTGAGTAAATATACCGTACTCAAAATTAAGGTGAGTGTTTGATTCTATTGATGATCCACACAGTAGACACATGTCATTGTTTGATATGCCTGCAAGCTTTAGCTTGTTTTGGATACAATTACATTTGACATTGCTTTACATTACATTAGGTTGTCTCACATATAATCAAAGCTCCAAACTCTTCTAGTCCAAGGAAAAGTTAGTGTTTGCTTAAAATCCTCAATGTGACCATAAATACCAATAATAGAATGAAGTGATTTGGGAAGGTCCCATGCACTTTTGAGACATTAAAAGGTAAGTGGTTTCCTAAAATGTTTACCCATAATTCTTAGATGAAACTTAAGCATGAGTGAGGAAGCACAGCATTACCATCGTGTATACAAATCATTGCTTAGCATTTTTTGGTATGCATGTTTGTGTACGTTAGCTACAGGTTAAAAACATGCTCAGAAACTGTCCGCTTTTAATCCATTAAGAGAACCAGAAGGAGACATTGTTACTATATTATAGAATGACTCTAATATGAGGAAACAAGCTAACTCTTAATTTCAAATTGTTCCTCCACAGCCAACTACTGGTAGGTGGTATGTCTAGTTGCTTGAATCCCTAATTCTTTATGTAATGTGCCTTTAGCCATTTTATCGGAATGGTATAAATGCCTTCAAGAATTTGATTGTGGTACCTTGAGACTATTGCAATGTTCTAACTAATCATATTAAGTTTATATGTTAAACCAATTTTTCGTCCAACCTTTAAAGTCTACTTTCCTTGAAAAAGCTACTAGATTTTTAAAAATAACATATATGCTCAAAACTAATGAAATATTGATAAATGATTAAATAGATAAATAAAATATGAATTCTGAGCTTATTTACAATTTCTTTTATTCAATGGATTATAGAAAAATTACAAGGCATATTCTTTCTTGTTAGCCATTAAAATTATTCCCAATGTCTTATATGAGCTTGGAGATTATAAATGAGAAAAATGAGCTAGATTGGACAAATGAGGAAAAACGCTCCTTTTTATATGGGGTAGGCCCTTATTTATAGTTTTGTCAAGTTATGTGGCTTTCTTGCGTTAGTCGATCAAAGTTGATTCATATTAGTCACATTGCATGACAAACGATCCGGAGAGTACTTCACATAGGATAGTAGCACGAGCATATCCATATATAAAATTGTCAAAGATAGCATGGTTGAATAGGGAATAGTTTGGATTCTTGTCTTTGTTTGAGTATGGACTTCCATTCATATTGTTGCACTTACTCTTCATATAAGCAATTTATCATATCCCTTCATATTAAATTGCCTCCGTTATACCTTCCTACCTCATATAATCTTGGATTCGTTTGCTTAATGAGAACTTATTAATGTTTTCATGAATATGTCGCTTTGTAATATTTTTAATTCCGTTCTGTCTACGGTAGCTTATAAATCCATGTATGTGATGTCTTTTAATATATTTTCATTAAAGAGACTCACCTTTATTCCTTCTTTAAAAACTACATCTCTTCATATTTCGGTAGTAGTAGTTCCATACTTTCAATAGCTTTATTATCATGCTTCTTAATCACCCCTATATTCCATGATTATCCTTCATATCTATTGTCTTCTAACTCCATCTCTTTCTTTGTGAAAATTTTGTATAATATTATCCCGTGAAGGCTTTGCTTGTACTTTAGCTCAAGGGAACTCTTTGTTTCCCTTACTGGATTTTCCAATCGTCGCCCCATCTTTCTTTGTCAAATCTTACTTTTCCTTGGCCTCATATTTCATTTTTTATACTCTTCTTTCAGTGTTATATCCCTTTCTACATGGTGTTTGTAGATGAAACTATTCCAAGTATCTACTCTCCAAGCAGTTCCACGTACGGCTTCAAGCCTCTAATAGTTTATCAATTCGGGACTTCCTTTTTTAACACTTGTTTAGAATTATCAGGGTTCTCCAAATGCCTTTCCTTAATCTTTGGTTCATACTCTCTAACTACGACAATGTCTTCTATAGCTTTTGGACACATCGACTTTGGTTGCGTTGATACGACAGTTTTGCTTTCTCGGTTCACCTTTGAAATACTGATTTAGATAATTAAATCGATTCTTCACTTTTTTTGATTTAGCATATAAATTAGTGTTGGTATTTGGACCAGTAACAACTTTTGACTTTGACAAGAATATTCTTGGATTATAAGAGTTCTTCATTACTTCTTTTAGGCAAATGTCAAATGACCTTTTTCTGTAGTTCCATTGAAAAATCTTTTTGGAATATGAAAGTTCCTTATAGCTGCATTGAGAAATGTATCATTGAAGAGTTTCATTGGAGCTCCTTATTTCTGAATAAAAAATAGCTTCATTGGGAAACCTCTTTTGTAAAAAATATCTTTAGAAACATGGATGCTCCTTATAGCTTCGTATAAAAACAATTTCTTTGGAAATCCCTTTTGAAATATGTAAACTTCTTATATCTAAATCGAGAAATTGTCTCATTAAAGATATCTTTGAAATATAGAAGCTCCTTATAGCTTCAAAAAAAACCCGTTTCATTCTTTTAAATTTGAAAGCTCCTTTTAGCTTTATTGAAAACCATTTCATTGAAAATCACTTTGATATATGGTAGCACCTTATAGCTTCATGGAAAAACCCTCAGTGAAAATATCTTTTGAAATATAGAAGCTTCTTATAGGTTAATTGAAAGACCATTTCATTGAAAACATCTTTTGATATGGAGGCCCATTATAGCTTCATTGAAAAAAAATTAATTTAAATTACCTTTTGAAGTATGGAAGCTCCATAAAGCTTCACTGAAAAATATTTCATTGAAAATCTCTTTTGAAATATGGAAGCTTCTTATAGATTCATTGAAAAACTATTTCATTTAAAATCTATATGAAATACGGAAGCTCCATATAAATTCATTGGAAAACCATTTCATTGAAATTCTCTTTTGAAAGATGGAAGCTCGTTACAGATTCACTGAAAAACTATTCCATTGAAAATCTCTTTCGAAAAGATGGAAGCTCCTTATAGATTCATTGGAAAACCATTACATTGAAAATTTCTTTGAAATATGGAAGCTCCTAAAGCTTCACCAAAAACCATTTCATAGAAAATCTCATTTGAAATTTGGAAGCTTATTGAAACTTCATCGAAAAACGTTTCATTAGAAATATCTTTTGAAATATAGAAGCTTCTCTTAGCCTTATTAAATTTTTTATTGAAAATATCTTTTAAAATATAGTGTAAAATCCCACCTCTATACCCCTACTTCAAAGAGTATTACATGGTATTACTGTCTGATAATACGAATAATGAGTTATTAGGTTGTCACGTGTGAATACTCCCTTGGACGTAATTCAAAATCATAAACTACTCACCAATACATACTTAGTACCGGCAAAAAGCAATAATCACATGCATTTTTATGATAGAATAATACACAATATAAAGTAAATAACAGAAATCACATGGTCATCAAAGCAATGATAAATATAATAGATGAAATACACAAGTCTAAGTGGGTCTATAAAATAGTCAAATACCTACTATGTCTCGAAAATATACAAGATATATGTATACATACAACACATCCCAACATTAACATGTACATACATGAGGTTACACTGATACAAATATATATACAACATATAGATCAACTAATAATCTAGCGTCCAAACCATGTCCAGCTAGCACAAGCTGGTCACTTTGTTCCTGAACCTGTAATGTCTTGGTCTAACCCGAGCATTATATAAATAATAAACAGGTAAACTATGTCAAGAATGTAAATGTCAATATATCATAACTCTGACATAGTATAAACAAGTGTATCTCAGAGGGACATATACATCTCAAATGTAACAAAATATATCAAACCAAGCACATATATCATCACACATATCAAAGCAAAGTCAAGCAATGTATTAAGAGGTATGATAGCAAAATGGGTGAGTCAACCATACATCCGACCATAATCAATAAACAATAATCATAAAGTACAACATGGAATGCTCCTAGCTATGCCCAAGATTATCTCACTGATAATCATAAAGTAGACATACCCAACGTCCGTCATACTTAACATCTATAAACACAAAAAGCAAACATTCAAGCCAAATATACATCAAATAAATACAAGGCATGCTTTAAAACCTTACAATTTTCATCAAATTTCATCCACTTTCGAACCATGTCATATTTACATTATCAATTCAAATTGAGTATACCCTATACTTAATATGCAGTCATGAACCAAGTCATACCATCATCCATTATTGATACAAAAATAACCTAATCTCTTGTTTTTGGTGCATGCCTTTAACTTATCATTACCTTACTTTAGTGATTACATCCCTAGGTTCGTCTATCACTAATTTATCTTTTACTCGAACAACATAACCTGATAAAAAAGAACTCATGCTACCATGGGAGCCACCCTGACCCACCTAAGAGGTTGAATGTAAGCACTCTGAATACATTCTGGCAAGCGTCCTTATTAAGTGTCAATAGTCCTTCTTAGTCCCAAAACACTTTCGTTTAACGTTGCCGATTCATTTTATTTGTAGCAGCACCCAGATGTTTTGGCACCCTGTCATAATTCACTTTAGAGTTATTTTTTCCTGGGTCAAACCCTATCATGGCACCTTGCCACATACCATTGGACTTTGGACTTGGTAGCTTTGGCACTCTGCCATCTAATAACTCTATGAGCCGGTATATCTTTACGATCCTGGTTTAACCTTTTCTTTCATTTACATATTATGTAACGTACGCATTCTTTAGATAAAACATTTTTGTCTTCAATATAAATGATACCCTATCATTTATTGCCTTCTCTAAGCTTTTCCTTTATTTCAAATTAAGTTAACATAATTTTAACTTATGAATTTCTTCCTTTATTTAATCCCTATGAAATAGTCAATCAACACTTGGAAACTGTCTTCCAAAGTGCGGTAAGTATTCTCTTGTTTTACGTAGAAAATTGTAGCTCCCCAAGCTGTCATATACTGGCCATCACAAGTTAAGCCTAGCCGTCGCATATTAGCTATTGCAATTTAAGCCTAGCTATCGCGTATTGCCTTTCATATAAGTCACCACACGTTGAACCTAGCTATCTCAAGTTGGCACTACATAGTTATCACCTGTTGACTTTCTTAGGCAATCACAAGTTGACCCTTAACTAGTTACCGCAAGTTGATAGATCCATTAGCTATCACAAGTTGAGCTCTTATGAGACGTTGCAAGTTGATAATTCCACTAGCTATTGCACCTTGAGCCCAAGGTAGTTATTGCATGTTGACGTCTTCACATATATTATCGCTTGGTAAGCTATCATTAGCTGAACCCTTATGGGTTATTGCAAGTTGAACAACAATAACTATAGCAGGTTGAACCCTTTGGGACTATCGCATGTTGAAAGATCGAGTACTATCACAGGTTTACATTTAATACGCCATTGCAAGTTAAGATGGAACATCTGTAATTAACTTGAAAATTGTTTTATTACCATTCTAAGCAATTACATTTTTACCAAACCCTGTTTTGTGTCCAATTCTCATTAGTCAATTTATGCCTTTAGAATTTTGTTTTCAAAAATGGTTAATTGTGTACTTTATTAATTAGTTAATTATTCTTAATTAATTAATTCTTTCCATTGCCAAATGATTCTTAAAAATTGAAAATCGATGGGAAAAATCTAAAAAACTCACTGAAAACCAACTTATCATATTTAACCTCAAATCACAATTTTATGTCAAAATAATTATTTTTAATAATTAATTTTCCCAAAATTAAGAATTTTTTCAACTTAATAAATTCATTATAATTCCAAATAAATCCCATAAATCATAAAATTCAAAACCCCTCTTCATTTTTTCATTATAACATCATAGTAAATATTCATGGCATTTAAATATGGTTTGATCATGTTTTACCCCAAAACATGACTAAATTTCTTCCATTTAAAATTCCAAAACACATTCAAAACAATATCAATCGTCAAGACATATATGTCATCATCAAAACCATTTGCTCAAAATCAAATCCAAATCCAAACAGGTTAAGAAGTGATTTTAGGAAAATTTAACTTACCTTGATTAAGAAAATCTTGATTTAATCTCCTTTCTTCTTAAAAGTGAAATCTTGGATCTCCTAGCCTTTTATTTTCCTTTCTTTAGCTTAGAAAATGGTGGTCTGCCTTGTATAAGTTTTAGCGATTTTGTTTTATAAATGAAAATGAATTAGAATGAAGGCAATTTGACTAAGGTAGGTATGTTAATAATTTTAGCTTGGATAATATCCTTCTTGCCTAACCTCATTAACTTATTACCCTTCATTATAAAGTCTTTCTCATTCAAAAATTTAATTATTCATTCTCGTTAACAAGGCCAACTTTAATTTCCCTAGTTACCATTGGTCCATTCAATTAACTTTCTAAAGTGTCCCATAATTAATCAAATCTCTATCAAGCAATTCTTACAATTAAATTATTTTATTTACTATTTTAATAATCCCTTCTTATTATTAATTTAATTTATTTTAATTTCCCATATTATAGCACTTCAAAATATGTTGTGTTATAGTCTCCCTTCCTTACAAAAATTTATTCCCTGAAATTTTGATAAGGAAGAATACAAAATTAGATTAACATCCTGAAAGTGAAAAGTCATCATTTTATAAATACACATAAGTACAAAAGATTTTCGATAAGGAAGAATATCAAATTACACTAACGCCCAGAAAATAATCGTATAAATACACATAAGTACAAAAGATTACACTAGTACCCTACTAATGTAAATCATCAAACAAAATGTAATAGTGCAGCTATTAACAAATAATCATACCATAACATAAATACACCAGCACCCTATTAGTACATGCAATAGGCAAACAAAGTATCCTGATATATACGTGAATGCCTAAAATAACTTGGGATAGATATTCCTAATCCTATCCTCTACCACCCAAGTACAATCATCTTTGTCGTCATCACTCCACTAAACGTGAACAAATCTGATAACTTTGCTCCTTAACTCCTTCGTATCATGACCTGTTATCCCCTTCGGTCGTCTCACATATGTCAAATCTGGCTCCATAGATATGTTCTCTATCGCCCTCGATTCCACTACCGAACTTAGGTAGTGCACACATTTTCTCAAATGTGATATATGAAAAACCATTATGCACACCTGCTAAGATACTTGGTAACTCAACTCAATAAGCAAGTTTACTAATTTTATCAAATATTGAAAACAGTTTTACATACCTAGGTGCCAATTTCCTCGCCTTCCCAAAGTGCATAACTCCTCGCATTAGAGAAACCATCATGAACACATAGTCGCCCATAGTGAACTCAAGTTCTTTCCTCCTCTTATCGGCATAACTCTTCTGCCTTGATTGCACAACCTTCATTCTGGTGCAAATCAAATCTACTTTCTTAGTAGCATCTCTTACTAAATCGGGTCCCAACATAAGTCTATCCCCTATATCTAACTAACAAATAGGTGCCTTACACGGTCTACTATAAAGCGCCTTAAACGGTGTCATCACGATGCTCGATTGGTAACTATTATTGTAGGCAAACTCTATTGGATGCAAATGATCTTCCTAAGATCCTACAAAATCCAAAACATATGCCCTAGAAAATCCTAGAGCATAGTATTCACCCTCTCAGTTTGACCATTAGTCCATGTGATCATATGAGCTCAAAATGTGTGGCAACTTATTTGAGAAAACAAATTAATTATATATAATATACACATAATCCTATTCACTTTCCCCTTTTCATTTTCCTCCTCTTCTTTCCAGTAAACAAAAAAATCCTCCACCCACGTATACTAAAATTGTCAGCTCCAGTTCACGAAAATTGATGAAACCAGATCTGTTGAGATTGTGGTGGAGAGAGCTTTAAATCTATATGCGTTTTTGGGGGTGCGACATACCATGGCCGAGCTCGATTTGGTGAATGTCAAACCAAGGTTTGGATTTGCCGGAGTTAGTAGAGGAGATAGGCAGAATGGAGAGTGGCGTTGTGCTTCTCGTGCAAAGACAAGTTGCTGGTGACTTTTAGGGATGTGTACCTTCTTCTTGGAGGGTGCGCATTGTGGGGCCATCATAGCTAGGAGCAGGTTTTGTTTTGCATAAGGGAGTCGGGCGAGGTGATTTAAGGTGAGTTACGAAGAGCGTGTGATGTGCAATGCATTGGTGAAGACCGTTCGTCGTTTCGTCGAGTGTAGATGTAGAAATCGGAGAAGATACGTGCATGGTGATAGTTTCTTTGTGCATATCATTTAGGGGAAAAAGTATTTTGGATAATGAAGGTAGTTAATTATTAATTAATTTAATTAATAGTTTATACTATCTCGTTCTGTATTTAATCCATATCTTTTGCATGCGAGGTCCGATTTGGACGTAGTTTCTTACAATTGCGCTCATATTGGAGAGCTCTATGACTTGGCATAGGATTGGACAACTTTTATTGAAGTGAGTGATATTTTCTTTCACCATACTATGATTGTTAGTATAATATCAAAATGATATTTTGAATTGATTTCCAACTTTAAAACATGATTTCTATTATATTTAAATCCACACCTGATTTTATAAAAGAATTTTAAAGTCTTTTAAAATGGTTTTAAATTGGATATTACATATGTTATTACGGACGTATTGTTTTTAGGAAATCACTAGATTTAGGTTACTTTTAGTATGAATCTCATATTGGTTGATATAGACGTGTTATATATGTTGTATAAATGATATGATAGATGTGTGTATGCTGGTTAGTTGCATATATGCTTGTTTGCTTGTTTTGGTTAAAACGTCGATCGATAGGCAATATGATGTTAGGAAATATCTCATAGGATAGAATTTTGTGCATAGAGTTTCGTACGTACTGATCGAGCTGAAGATGAAAGATGATGGACTTGGTTATGTGCTTCGGACTTCTGGATGGACATCGAACGTTTTCATTTGATTTGTACTAGCCATTTTGGTTAAGTACACGACCAAAATGGTCATTTTCGACTACTCTGGATTGGTCGGTATCTACCACCATTGATGATGGCCGATTTAGCCAATTTTGACATGGATGATGGAGAGGCTCTAAGGAGCATGATGTGATGGTTCATTCATTCATTCATTTGACATTTGATTTTGATGTTATGGCTCTTCAACAAGTGGTTTTGATGGTTAAGCAAGGATGCGATACTTCGACGCAATGGCTCTAGATGGGGTGTGATGGCTTCGAAGAAGGATAGATGCACTTTGAGATGCAGTGTAGATGACTACGTGATGGATTGAAGGAACTATTGGAGGAAGGTTACGAGACGTATGACAATATTCTACAACTAATGAAGGCTGTCTAGAATAGTTACCGACCGCAGTGACTACGTGATGGAAGTTGTAAGATCAGTCCTAGGATGAGCTCTGCTACAGATGATGTGTGCAAAGGGATCGTTGATACTTGTAGGTTCGTACAGTACTTATAAAGTAGGGATAATATGAGGCACCAACTTGCACCATGACAGGCCTGATCTCTATGATAAGCGATCTAATCTCCATAACAGGCGATCTGATCTCCATGACGGGCAATCTTTACTCTGGTTCAGCCATGACGGGTGATCTAGTTCTTGGCCTACTAAGTGGCATGGACTCGAGTGCTAAGGAATTGGGACGTTGAGTCGCCTTTGACCATCATAGGTTATTCGAGTTATCACGTATCCAACGCACTGAGTGAGTGATGTAAGGATGGATGATGGATACAATGTTTGCTTTGGTTGTTTATCACTCTATGGATGTCACATGATGCAGTTATCTTTGATGTAGATACCTAGACACCCATTAGTATTTTGACATATATACACCTATAAGGACTATGATAGAGCAGCATATATTGTATGTTATGTGCTAACTCTTTGTATGCAAGGATATGTCAAATATGATTCTCCATACCCTTTGTCCCATATACTATATTGACGTTCGTAGTATTTTGAGATTGTTTATCGCTCACACCAAACTGTTGTCTGACTCGAGGTTTTACGCTTTTCTTCTTATTATCTCGGGTACTATTAAATGAGTAGACTAGACAGTTGGTGTAAATGACACATGGATTTGTGCAGATGGACTAGCAGGAGGCGATACTATCTTATATTTATATTTTGGGCTTAATACTACTTTGTTCCATTGTGTTGTACTGTAGAGCCTTCACAATGTTTGACTTGCTATTATTAGATACTGTTTATCATTTAAGTTTTTTATCCATTGTATAAGCTCTATTATGTTTTTGTATAACTATATAGATCTATGCACTCTGATTATTGTGGTTTATTCAGTTATTACTGTCTCGTCTATTTTATCTATGATGACTATTATATTTTATTCAATGCGATGTGGGATATACGATAGGTTCAGTGATTGTATGATGTTTTATTTCTCTTCTCTTCTATTTCTCTTCTATACTTCTTTTTTTCCTTAGACCATTGTCCTACATTGGCCGGATGCTCCAACAGCGCGCTACTCGGCTATATGAGCATCGGAGATGTAGGGTGGTTGTCACATTTGGTATCAGAGCTTAAGTTACATGATTAATCCGAGTTGATACCGTGATTTAGTATAGATATGGTAAGAGTTGTCGCCTTAGACTGGATCGAGCTATAAATATACGAGAGAGAGAGCGTATTTGTTATATATTTTGTTTTCAAAACTATATAGTAGTATATATAAAATATAAGTTGTATTGCACACATGAGTATTATTGATGCATTTTTTCTTTATAAGAGATTAATCATCCTTATTATAATATATGAACAATCTGGGATACGAGAAATGTTGTTATTGACTCCATATCTGGAGAGAGGAGTGGGCAGGATTAGGGGGCCACTAACCTCGATTTATAGAATATGTTCGTTGAGATGGTGCAAACATTATCTGGAATGCCTAAGTTAAGCCAAGTGATTATGGTGCTCAAGAGAAAATGCCAAGGGACGACTTTACCGAGCTGCATAAAGACTATATGAGTCTAAGAGGTAGACCGTTCCTTGGAACGGAGTCGGCTATTGAGATGCAAGACTGGATGGATATTTGCAAAAGAATCTTCGATGACTTGGAGTTAGATAATGCTATGTGGTAAAAGTTAGTCTCTACATAACTCCAAGTATGGGCTATGAACTGGCAAATTGCTTTTATAGCTATGGCTCCCAAGGATCATTTCACTTAGGATCGGTTCGTAGTTTTCTTCAAAGAAAATTTATCTCGACTTTTCAAAAGTCGACGATGTTTAGGAAGTTCACCGACTTGAAGTAAGGCGATATGTCTATATTGGAGTATGCGGCCGAATTCGATGTGCTGTCGAAGAACGGTCCATTTTTTATTGGTACTCCACTTAGAAAGAATGAAAAGGCTATCATTCGGTTGAGCAATCATCTTGGAAAGCGATTGATTAGTTATATTGACGAGAGCTTCAAGAAGTTGATCGAAAAGGCTTTACGATATAAGAGCATGTACCCAGTGTAGAAGGATTGTTCCGAACAAGCTAAGTAGGAATATACCATGAAGGCATATGCATTGATTGTTATTCCTATTTCGTAGAGTGCTCCATCAATGAAAGAGAAGGGAAAATTGATCGACCTTTATATTGTGACAAACCCTGTTAGGGGCTTAGCCAGCCCGTGCATGGGTTGTCGAGACTTAGCCTTATCGAGTCATGGATGTTTGTTTATTTATTTATGATTGCTTTGTTTTGGGTTTCGTTTGATTTGGTATTATTTTGAGAATGGACCGGCTGAAGCGGTAAGAAAAGTGGTGGATTGTAAGAGGCCACTGGTGACGACAGGGACCGACGATGAGCAGAAGTAGTGTTCGGCTGCCCACCTGATGTTGATGTGATGGTTAGTTTTTATATTCTCTAGATATCCCACATGATGAATTGTCATCTATACTTGTAGCTGGGGAGCATTCAGATATGTTCGATGAGGTGATCGGATTACTAACACATAGGGAGAGAGTTCCGTATCGATCTGGTCAGAGGTGCTAGACCAGTAACATTATCTTTGAGGGATATGATGCTCAAAGAGCAGAGGAAACTAGATGTATGAGCGGATGACCCATTTAGGCAAGGGTTCATTCGTAGGAGCATATTTGAGTGGGATGCACTTATAGTGTTTGCCACTAAGGTAGATGACTCTTTGAGGTTCTATGTTGATTGCCATAAGTTGAATGAGATGATGAACAAGTATCCACTTACGAGTATTGTTAGCTTGTTCGATCAGCTTTATGGTGCAAGGGTGTTCTCTCAGTGGGATATTATGACAAGGTTCCATCATCTGAGGGTAGCAAAGGAGGATGTACAGATTACAATGTTTCACGTGCTACTTAGATTTTTGAGTGGTTGGTTATGCCGTTCGGGCTAACCGATGCATCAACATACTTTATTGATCTCCAAAACTGTGTTTTGAGGGATCAATTAAGCGATTTCATACTTATATGCATTGATGGTACTTTCATTAAACCATGGATGAAAGAGGAGCACAAGACATGATTGATGATTGTGTTGGAGGTGTTGAGAAAGCACCGATTGATGGTGAGATTTTGGAAGTATCAATTCCGAAGGAGGAAAATGAGATTCTTAGGTTATGTAGTTTTAGAGCAAGACATTGCTATGGATTTTGCGAGTAACGACCGTCTAGGATTGGAATAGACCCAAGAGTTCTATGGATATGAGGATTTTTCTTGGATTAGCAGGATAATATATATGTTTAACCAAGTACTTCTCAAAGTTAACGACACGTTAACCGATTTGACGAGGGAGAATCGGACTTTTATTTAGGACGCAAGGTGTGAGCACGCGTTTGTGAGTCTAACAGAGAGGTTGACGAGTCCAACGGTGTTAGTCATTTCAAGTGGAATGAGGAGTCGATAGCACGCATATGCTTGTGGTACTTGACTATGTGCAGTATTGATGCAGAAAGGTAAGGTTGTTGCATAAGCTAGTCGACAACTGAAACAACACGAGAGGAAGTATTTGACTCATAATTTGGAGTTAGCAACTATATTATTTGCTTTGGATTTTTGGAGGCTCCATCTATAAGGAGAGGTGTTCGGCACTGATCCCACATCATTGAAGTATCTCTTTTTCGAGAAGGATCTAAACCTTCGCCAACAATGATGGTTAGAGTTCTTGGTCTCCTACGACTTAGACTTATCCTATATACCCATAAGGTAAATGCAGTCATTGATGCTTTGAGTGGAAGACATGTCAGTTTGGAAGCGATGTTCCTAAAGTGGACACAACTCGAGTTTATCGTTGGTTATGGCATCAGAACTCGGTGTGAGCTACAACCAAAGATGATGGCTAGTTTGATTATCAGACCTACTTGGATTTAGGAGATTGGTACTAGTTAGAGGCATGAAGCTAGACTAGCGGATATTATGGCTAAGTTAGAAAAATGAGTAGTGTTTGTAGAGGTGGTGAAGCGCGGACTCGATTGAGATGGTTGGCTCCATAAGGCTGAGTTTTTGTTTATTCTCGATGTTGTTGGATTGAGGGATAAGGTATTATAAGAGTGTTCGCATTCGAGATTGAGTATATATCCCGATGATAATAAAATGTACCATGATTCGAGGTAGACATTCTATTTGGAAGGGATGAAGGATGTCGGGCATTCATCTCGATATTTTATAAACTATCAGCTAGTAAAAGCTGAGCAGAAGAAACTAAGTGGTTTGCTACAACCGCTTGAGATTCCCGAGTGTAAATGGGAATAGATATTAATGGACTTCATCTATGGAATACCGAGGACTAGAGGAGAATACGATAACATTTGGGTTACGGTTAATAGATTGATGAAGAATGCTAGATTTATAATCGTTAAGTCTAGTAGAATAGCATCCAAATAAGTCGAGTTATATGTGAAGTGGACTGTTCGATTCCACGGTGTGTCGAAGAACATTGTAAGTGGCCAAAACCTATTGTTCACTAGTGGTTTTTGGAAGTACTTACAAGAGGGGTTAGGAAATATGGCACCTGATCGGCTAGATGATATCGAAATTGAACCTGAAACTTTGAGAGCTTGGAGGCCTATTCGTATCGTGATACATGATACGAAACAGGTTAGGAGGAAGACAATGAAGTGGTAAAGGTTTAGTAGAGTGAAGTAAAGGCGATTGCATATGGAGGACCGAGGGAGAGCATGACGACCGCTTATCCGGAGCTCTTCACTTGATAAGATTTCCATTTTTCCTCAGCTTTCATATTGGATATCATATTTGATGCTTTATATTATATAGTTTAGTATCTAGCATGCTAAGATAGGCATGAATGTTACATTGTGATGTTTGATCTTATTTGCTTGTTTGATGTTTGACTGTTGGCATTTGATACGATTACTTATGCTTATATGGTTGCTAGACATGCAGGATAGTTAAGGTTTGATATAGCATATTTATTTGAGATGATTGTTATATATGATTAGCATGCTTAAATACACGATAATGTTGCAATTGTGCTTAATCCTCTTTGTTGAGTACATGTTCAAGTACATGGAAGCAAGTGTTGGTTATTTGGATGCTTACTCGCTTTTATTCGCATCTAAATGGTATGCTCTTGATATGAAAGTGCAGTGTACATTTGGGTATATATGCTTGTATGTCCTTGAAAATGAGATGCCTCGTATATGAGATGTACATATATCTATGTTATTTTAGGATTTTTTTTCGAGCTAGCTTCACAAAGGAGGTGCTGCCTAATTTTTTCGAAACAAGAGGAGCTGTAAAAGCTTATGGGTTGGTTGACATTCTCTTGCGTTAGGGATTTCGAGGACAAAATTCTTTTAAGGAGGAGAGAATGTAACGACCCACATTTTTAATGATAGGATATTTAAATAATTGATTTCAATATTGAACCATTAATTGATTTAAGGTCCAAAATATGACTTTTCGCATATGGTTGAATTAGGATTCGAGACTACTTCTGTTGCGTTCGGATCGACATTGCGAAATAAAATGAGTATAAATATCGCTATATTTGGAATCACACACTCTACTGGCCAAAACAGCTTCGAAATGCGTGAAATTATCATCCTGGAGCGTTGTCTCAGATAGCGATGAAATTTATACCATTGGACCGAAAAAATGAGGTGATGTGCACCGACGAGTTTTGTGGCGATCGGATGTCCTGTACGATCGTACGAGCTCAAAACATAAGGCGATTTATTTGAGAAATCAAATAAATTATATATAATAATATATACACACACTCATATTCACTTTCCTCTTTTCATTTTCCTCCTCTTCTTTCTAGTAACAAAATAAAAGCCTTCACCTTCATAAATTAAAATCGAGAGCTTCTGTCCACAAAAATCGATGAAACCATATCCGTTGAGATCAAGGTGAGCAGAGCTTTAAATCTATATGGGGTTTGGGGATGCTGCACAACTTGGTCGAGCTCGACTTGGTTTGATGTTGAATTAGGGTTTGGATTTTCCGGAGTGCTTCTCGTGCGAATACGAGTTGATGGTGACTTTTTAGGGAGGTGCGGCTGCATCGTGAAGGATGCAACGTAGTTGGGCTACTGAGTCTAGGACTAGGTCATGTTTGGCATAGGGGAGCCGGGCGAGGTGATTTTGGGTGCGTTGCGAAGAGCGCGCGATGTGCGACGTGTTGGCGAAGACCAATAGTCATTTCGTTGAGTGTAGATGGAGAAATCAGAGAAGATATGTGTGTGGTGATGGGTTTCTTTGTGCATGACCTGAGCATATCATTTGGGGAATAAAGTATTTTCGCTAATGAAGGTAATTAGTTATTAATCAAGTTAATTGATAGTTTAAACTATCTCGTTTCATATTTAATCCATACCTTTTGCATACGAGGTCCAATTTAGATGCGGTTTCTTACGTTGTGCTCATGTTGGAGAGTTCTACAACTTTGCATAGGATTAGATAGCTTTTCTTGAAGTGAGTGATATTTTCTCTCACCATACTATGATTATTGGTATAGTATAAAAATGACGTTTTAAAATGATTTCCAACTTTAAAACATGATTTCTAATGTATTTAATTCCACATCTAATTTTGTAAAAGAATTTTAAAGTGTTTTAAAATGGTTTTAAATCGGATATTACATATGTTATTATGGACACATTATTTTTAGGAAATCACTAGATTTAAGCTACTTTTGATATGAATCCCCATATTGGTTGATATAGACGTGTTATATATGTTGTGTGTATGCTTGTTGGTTGTAGGTATGCTTGTTTTGGCTAAACATCGATCGATAGATATCATAGCGTTAGAAAATACCCCCAAGGATAGAATTTCATGCATAGAGTTTCGTGTGTATCAACCGATCTAAAGACGAAAGACGATGGACTTGGGTATGTGCTACGGACCTCAGGATGGTCACCGAACATTTTCATTTGGTTTGTACCTAGCCATTTTTGGTTAAGTACATGACCAAAATGGTCATTATCGACTACTCTGGAGTGATTGGTATCTACCACCATTGATGATGGCTGATTTGGTCAATTTTGACGTGGACGATGGAAAGGCTTCGAGGAGCATGATGTGATGATTCGTTCGCTTGACATTTAGTTTTGATGTTATGGCTCTTCGCTGAGTTGTTTTGGCGGTGAAGCAAGGATGCGATGCTTCGATGCAATGGCTCGTGATAGGAAGTGATGGCTTCGATAATGGATAGCTGTACTTCGAGATGCATAGTAGTTGACTACCAAACGGATTGAAGGAACTGTTTGAGGAAGGTTACAGGATGTATGATGATATTCTATGACTAATGATGGCTGTTCAGAATAATTCCCAATTTCGGCGACTTCATGAGGCGAGTCGTAAGATCAGCTCCATGATAAGCTCTACTATAAATGACGTCTTCAAAGGGATCATTGATGCTCGAAGGTATGTAGAGTAACCGTAAAGCAGGAGTAATTTAGGGGCACCCACTTGGGCCATGACGGGTCCTAATCTACATAACGGGCGATCTTTACCCTGGATCAGCCATGATGCGCGATTTAGTTCCTGGCCTACTGAGTGGCATGGATTTGAGCACTGAGGAACAAGGACGTTGAGTAGTCCTTGACCATGACAGGTTGTTCCAGTTATAACATATCTAACGCACTGAGTGAGTGATGTGAGGATGGATGATGGATGCATTGTTTGCCTTAGTTGTTTATCACTCTATGGATGTCTCATGATATAGTTATCTTTGATGTAAATACCCGAACACCCATTAGTACTTTTATGTATAGTACACCCATGATGACTATGATAGAGTAGCATATGTCGTATGTTATGTGCTAACTCTTTGGATGCAGGGATAGGTCAGGAATGATTCTTCAAACCCTTTGTCCCATATACTACATCGACTTTCGTAGTATTTTGAGATTGTTTATCACTCATACCAGACTGTTGTCTGACTCGAAGTTTTATGCTTTTCTTCTGATTATCTCGGGTACTCTTAAATGAGTAGACTAGACGGTAGGTGTAAACGACGCATGGATTTGTGCAGGTGGACTAGCAGGAGACGATGCTTTCTCGTATTTATATTTTGGGCTTATTACTGCTTATTTCGTTGTGTGACATTGTAGAGCATTGATAGTGTTTGACTTGCTATTATTAGAGACAATTTATCATTTGAGTTTTTTTGTCCGTTGTATAAGCTCTATTATGGTTTTGTATAACTATAAAGATCTATGCACGCTTATTTTTATGGTTCATTCAGTTATTACTGTCTCGCCTGTTTTATATCTATGATGACTATTATATTTTATTCAATGCTCTATAGGATATACGACATGTTCTGTGATTGTGTGATGTTTTCTTTCTTTCTCTTCTATATCTCTTATTTACTTCTTTTCTTTCCTTAGAGCATTGTCCAACATCAGTCGGATGCTCCAGCAGCACACTATTCGGCAATATGAGCATCGGAGGTGTCGGTCGGTCGTCACACATGCATATTCACCACATTCTTCACATAATGCCTGGGTAAGCTAACTGCCATTCTTGTTCACTTCACTGGGATAAAATAGGTATTCTTAGTCAATCTATCGGCTATTACCCAAATGATATCATTTCCCATCCTCGACCTTGGCAACCCAACAATAAAATCTATGGACACCGAATCCCACTTCAAAGTCGGTACTTCCAAAGGTTGAAATAAACTATTCGGCTACTGATGTTCAACCTTTACTTGCTGATAGTTGAAGCACATCTTTACACGGTTTCCTATGTCTCTCTTCATTCCTTCCCAAAAGAAGACTCTTTTCATATCACGATACCTCTTCACATCCCCGAGATGAATAATAAACTTAGACCGATGGCTTTCCACCAAGACTTCTTTTCGAGGGTCTCCTACATTAGGGACACAGAGTCTTCCATTCTTCCTAAGCCATCCCTTCGAGTCTATCTTAAATCCTTTTAGATCTTCACATCCGCCCCATCTCTAAATGCCTAACCCTTTCGGCTATCACAGTGTCCTCCTTCTACCTTGTAGCATCCTATCCACAAATGTTGGACGAACCTCCAAACTGCTAACCTACTCAGGTCTTTACTCGATTGAGTATTTTGCCTATAGTGCACTTTGCAAGAGGCTACCATCTCTAACATCTTCCGTTCTTCCATTATGGCCCATTATATTACTTTCTACTCAAAGCATCGGCAACCTTGTAACCCTTTACTGACGTACATGATCCCGAAGTCAAATGCCACCATGAATTCTAGTTATCTCTATTGCCTCATATTTAACTCCTTTTGAGAGAATATATACTTAAGGGATTTATGGTCTGTATACAGCTTGAACCGCTCTCCAAAAAGGTAATCTCTCTAAATCGTCAACTCTAACACTACCGCTGCCAATTCTAAGTCATGGGTTGGATACCTAAGCTTATGTGGCCTCAATTGCTTTGATGCATAGGCCATCACTCACCCTCTTTTCATCAACACTATTCCCAGCCCAATTCCACAAGCATTAGTATATACCACTAAGTCCTGATTTTATATACGAATGATCAAGATAAGAGCATTCGTCAACAACTTTTTCCACTCCTAAAATGACGATTTATTCTTATCAATCTATAGGAACTTCTCGTTCTTTCTGGTCAACTTAGTCAAAGGTGACGCTATATGCTAGAAATGCTTACTGAATCCATGGTAATAGCTAGCCAAATCCAAGAAACTTCTGAACTCTATGACAATCTCTAGTGTCTTCCAACCATTGATAGTTTCTATCTTGGATGGATCCATAACCAATCCACTCTTTGAAACAACATTCCCAAGAAACCTAACCTTCCGTTTCTAAACGTGGCATTTTAAAAACTTTGCCTTCAACTTGTGTTGTATCAACATCTCCAACACCAATCTAACATGAACTTCATGGTCTCTCTCATCCTTAGAATAAACCAAAATGTCATCAATGAAGACTAACACAAATCCATCCCACCGATCGTGAAAGATTCAGTTCATAAGATCAATGAAGAATGCAGGGGCGTTGGTCAGTCCAAACGACATCACTAAGCACTTATATCAACCGTACCTTTTTCGGAACGTGGTAAATGGAACACTATCTTTTGCTACCCTCAATTGATGGAACTTTGTCGCAAAATTTAGCTGCGAGAATACATGAGCTCCACTCAACTGATCAAACAAGTCGTATACCTTGGGTAATGAATAATGATTCTTCATTGTCAACTCATTTAGCTTTCGGTAATCAATAAACATCCGTAAAGATCCATCCAACTTCTTCACAAATACCATAGATGCTCCCCATGATGAACTACTCAGCCTAATGAAATTTTTATCCTTGGATGACATTCTGCTAGATGACCGACTAACAGGCTATGCCTCC
Organism: Allium fistulosum; assembly: GCA_030737815.1. Lineage (NCBI taxonomy): Eukaryota > Viridiplantae > Streptophyta > Magnoliopsida > Asparagales > Amaryllidaceae > Allium > Allium fistulosum. The sequence goes on from CM060904.1 coordinate 1,289,958,604, forward strand.
GGCATCAAGTCAATTCAGAACTCGATTGCCCTCCTTGGTGGTAATCCCAACATGTATTCGAAAACATCTGCGAATTCCCTAACCATCCATACTTCATTTATCTCATCATCATCTTTAATAGCACATAACATCAATTTCGACTTTTCCTTCATTTCGTCCAATGTATCTTGATTCTTTCTCCACCTCTTAGATTTCGTAAGGCAATAATTATATTAGCATAATAGATCATAGCATCGTTTCACACCAACCAATCCATAACCAAAATTACCCTATATCCTACGGATTCAAACACATATGGGTCGTAAACAAACAAACTTCCATACAAATAAAACTCAAGGTAAGTGCACCTTAATCAGAGAGCGACATGCCAATCGATCAGATTAACCACACACAAGGACGCAATCAAATAGGTAGTATTTAATTCTAACCTATCAACCCGGTCTTTTGAAATGAAAAAGTGAGTAGCACCAGTATCAAACAGAACTCTAACTGATATATTGGAAATTGAAATCATACCTTTGAGCATAACCTTTCCTTTCTCCTTAGCGGTCAATCCAGATGAAGGTCCTTCCAATGCATAAACCTTTGCATGCTTTGCGTCTGGGCAATCCCTCTTTAATGGCCAGGTCTATTACAGATAAAGCACTTGGCCGTGTCCTTGTTCTCCAGTTGGGTACACTTAGTAGAGTAGTGCCCCTTCCCACAATTAAAACAAGTGACATTTGCCACATTCAGCCTTTGTGCTCCTCCTCCCAAGGCATTTCCTTCCTTCTAATATGGGTTGAATCCTTTCATCTACCCACACTTAGGCCTATCATTAGCTCCCTTCTCCTCCTGGAACAAGCGATCACATCATCTTATGATTATGTTCCTTCCTTAGACCTTCAATGAATTTCATATTCTTCTTTAGCAGAGTATTAATATGCTCCCTTCCATACTTTGACAAAGCATTAAAGAACTGAATGTACTCTGCCAAAGTCATCTCTCCTTGTTTCAAGTCAAGAAACTCCCAACACAATGCACTCTTCTATGATTCAGGAATGAACCGAGCCTCGAACCGCTCCTTAAACTATTCCCAAGTTATCTCCTCCTTTGGAACCCCAATAAATACAGGCTCCCACCAATCTAGTGCATCCTCCTAAAGCTGACGAGAAGCCGACCTCCTCTTCTGAGCATTATCACACTCTAAATCCCAACGATGCGCTCGCACACCTTCACCTAATTCAACACTTCTGGACAGACTCATTCCTCGTAAATACTTTTCCTCTACAGCTCTTTTAATCCCATGTCATTTTAGAAAAATCCAGTCCTCTAGCTACCACCAGCCTCTGCTCAACAATCTTGGCTAGTTGTTGCCTCCTCATATCCGTTATAAACTTGTGGAACAAAGGATTCATATCCATTCCTCTTTCAGCCAGGGTAGGTACTTGAGTGCCAACTTCAACATGAACTTTCGGGGCTGCCTCCTTCCTTGCCATTAGTTGCGTACTATTAGTTCCTCTACTAGGACTCGCTCCTATACTTCCTATAGTCAAACATTTGTTACGTAGGTCCATTCTTACCTATTACATAAGCAAGTGTTCGAAAGAAACAGAAGTAGAGAGAGTGAGAGCAATAGTAGAGGAGTAGATATATCCTACTATATATCTATATCAAAATACAAGTATGTTATCTATATGTATACGCTACATATCTATATCAAAATACAAGTATGTTATATATATATATATATGCTACACACACAGATATATATATATATATATATATATATATATAACATATACCCTCCCTAAGGTGTTCTTTTTCTACTACTTAGTTTCTACTTAGCTCTATTTTACTTAAGCGTTTCCCCTAACCTAGGATCTAATGCCATGTTGTAATATCCCTCACTTTGAGACCAAAAATAGATGTCAATGTTGCTGCAGTTATCACCAGAATCATCTTCAAGCAAAAAATTGGTTCGGTATTATTTTATACAACATTAATTAAATAGAGCAGCTAGATAAAATTCCATTACATCAATTGGTTTATACATAATTCATTACATCATCTTGACCCTTCTCACTCCCACGTAGGGGTAAGTATAATAAGAAATAAATATAGTGTCATGCCCGACATATGAAGGAACCGATACGACACATAACCAGTTATAATGCTTGATATTACATGCAGATTTTTCAAAATAACTTTTAGTTGCTAGATAAGCCACCTTCTTCATCTTTGGCTTCTTTATCCATCTTTCTTAAAGTTACCCATCTAAGCCATAAACTGAGCTTACTCAAATGAGTACCCATGAGTTTATCGGAAATAATAAAAACACGGATTAGACATAAAGCTTGGTAAAAATAAAATCTTTACCCTAAGGAATCATAGTGAAAACACGTCGCTGCAGCTCAGAACGTATTTTCCCCTCGCTTTATCATCATAGCAGTTACATTATATCATGTAAACAAGCATTACATTAAGAGCAAACATGTGTATCACATTCAATCCATAAGTGTACCCTATACTTTTCATCCAATTACGAACCAAGTCATATTTACATTATCTAAAAAAATTGAGTATACCCTATAGTTAATATGCAATCATGAACCAAGTCATACAGTAATCCTTCATCGATACAAAAATCATCTAATCTCTTTTGTTTTAGGTGTTCGTCTTTAAGTTATCATTAACTTACTTTAGTGATTACCTCTCTGGGTCCGTCTATCACTAATTTATCTTTTACTCGAACAGCGTCACCCGATGAAATGGCCACTCATTCTACTATAGGAGCCACCTGACTAGAGCCATCCTGACTTACCTAAGAGGTTGAATGTAAGCACCCTTATTTAGCTGGTGTCCTTACTAAGCATCAATAGCCCCTCTTAGTCTAGAAACACTTTCATTTCATGTTGCTGATTCATTTTATTTATAACACCTCCTCGATATTTTGGCACCCTACTATAGCACACTTTATATTTTAATTTCTTTTTCTAGATCAATCCCTATTGTGGCATCCTACCATTTACCGTTAGACTTTAGACTTAGTAGCCTTGAACCCTACCATTCAATTACTTTATGAGCCGTCATATCTTTACGATCCTAGTTCAACACTTTTCTTTCATTTATTTATTGTGTACCCTACACATTCGTTAAATGAAATAATTTTGTCTTCAATTTAAATGATACCCTCTTTATTGGCTTCTAAGATTTTCTTCATTTCAAATTAAGTTAACACAATTTTAACATATGAATTTCAATCATTATTTCATCCCTATGAAATAGTCAATCAGACACTTGAGAACTGTCCTCCAAAGTGCACTAAGTATTCTCTTGTTTTACTTAGAAAATTGTAGCTCCCCAAGCTATCGCATATTGGCTATCGCAAGTTGAGCCTAACTATCGCATATTGGCTATCGCAAGTTAAGCCTAGGTGTCACATATTTGCTTCTATAAAAGCCATTACAGGTTGAACCTACCTATCTCAAGTTGGCTACTACATAATTGTTGTCTGCCTTAGGCTATCGCAAGTTGATCCTCTACTGGCTATTGCAAGTTGATAGATTTATTAGCTATCACAAGTTAAGCTCCAATGAGCTGTCGCAAGTTGATAACTCAACTAGCTATCGCACATTAAGCACCAAAGGCTATCACATGTTGACGTCTTCACATATATCATCGCTTGTTAGGCTATCATTGGTTATCACAAGTTGAACCCTTATGGGTTATCGCAAGTTGAATAACAATAACTATAGCAAGTTGATCCTTAGGGAATATCCATGTTGATAGATCAATTACTATAGCAGGTTGATATTTTATATGCTATTGCAAGTTGAGATGGATAATCAATAATTAACTTGAAAACTATTTTATTACCATTCAAAGCAATTACTTTTTTACAAAACTTTATTTTGTGTCAAATTCTCATTGGTTAATTTATGCATTTACAGTTTTCTTTTCATAAATGGTTAATTACATAGTCCATTAATTAGTTATTTTTCTTTAATTAAATAATTCTTTCCTTTTCCAAATATACATATAAAATTTAAAATCGATGGAAAAATCCAAAAAATTCATCGAAAATCTAACTTATCATATTTTACCCCAAATCACAATTTTAGGTCAAAATAATTATTTTATTATTTTTAATAATTAATTTTCCTAAAATTAAGAATTTTTTAACTTAAAAATTCATTATAATTCCAAACAAAATTTCATAAATCATGAAATTAAAAACTCGTCTTTTATCATTATAAATATCTTATTAAATTTTCTTAGCATTTAAATATGATTAGATCATGTTTTACCCTAAAACATGACCAAATTCCTTTCATTTAAAATACTAAAACACATTCAAAACAATATTAATCATCCAAACATATTTATCATCATCAAAACCATTCATTCGAAATCAAATCCAAACCCAAATGGGTTAGGAAGGATTATAATGAAATTTTTACTCACCATGATTAAGAAAACCTTAATTTAAACTTCTTTCTTCTTAGAAGTGAAAGCTTGGACCTCTTAGCTTTTGATTTTCTCTTCTTTAGCTTAGAAAATGGTGGTCGACCTTGTATAAGTTTTAGTGATTTTGTTTTGTAAATGAAAATGAAGTAGAATGAAGGGAATGTGACTAAGATATGCATGTTAGTGATTTTGGCTTGGGCTAATATAACTTCTTGCCTAGTATCACTAATATATTTCACTTAATACAAAGTCATTCTCATTCAAAAATTTAATTATTCATTCTCATTAATAAGGCCAACTTTAATTGCCTTAATTACCCTTGATCCATTCAACTAACTTTCTAAAGCGTCCCATATTTAGTTAATCAAATCTCCCATAAGCAATTCTTGCAACCAAATTATTTTATTTAACCTTTTAATAGTTTCTTATTATTATAAATTTAATTTAATTTTCCATATATAACACTTTATATTATGGTGTATTACAGTTAATTCTTAGATAACTGTACGATAGATAATTACGGGGTTTAACTACTTAGCATGGCATGCTCTCAGATACTATAATTATTTCTCAGATAATCGTGCAATAGATGTGTACAAGGTCACACTACTTCTTGGACACACGGTTTTATGACAACCCAAAGGATTCTCAATTGCATAAATAATCATCTGGACTCTTAACCTCATAGTCAGTTGAATTGACTCTCGGCCTCATGACTAATCATATGGGTGCTCAGCCCCTCAATAATCCACTCACTCTCAAACTCGTAGATAGTCATCTGGACTCGTAGTTCTATGAGCAATGGTGTGGGCTCTCAGCCTCATTAATAACTATTTCAAGATTAGTCTTATCAAAAGATCTGATCAGCTTTCAACCGCATATTTAATAATCTCATAAATTTGAATAAGTTTTTGTCTATATCAATGCATCAATAACCAGATGGCAGACTGACAAATTTAGCCTACTCAGAAGCTTTCCTCACATGCTCTCAATGCAACTCCTACATGTTTAAGTTGCCTCAATGGCCATCATGACACAGTATCCATTTTGCACCAATGTGCCGCATGACTATGCAATGCATTGGTCACGACCCTACAATTTCTGTAAATGGTAACAGACTGCTGGCCTATTTTACATAGAGGTGAGGACTCTCAACCTTGGCTCTATGCCATTAACATCATAAGGTATATCACAGATTTTGGGAGCAATGCCGTAATCAGGCTGATAGGATAGATACTAGCCTATTTGGTTTACCACTTACAGAATAATAGGAGTATATACACAATAAATAGACACACTTATGGCTCTCAACCTACGTCTCTTAGCTCGTAATACCCAATATGTGAATACCCTATATTGTCATCCTCGTATGAGAGACATCTGCATAAAAAAAGTAATCAAATATCAACTTAGGTGTCCCATATCACTTTGTGTTACTCGCTAAGAACTACATGCTTGTAAATAATACTTGCTTCATACGATTATATTATATATAACAAGTCCATAGAATAACCAGAGAAATATTATCGAATGTCTCATACCAGATGGTGTTATAACTTTGTTTATTCAAATTCCTCGCTACATGAAAATATAATCAAACAAGCATCTAAATTATTTATAAAGGAGACTTAATTTGTTGGAAAATTATATTTATTCATCCCAAATGCTTTAACTTTATACAATGGTCAAAATATAATTTTCCCATTTATTTAATTCCAGAAATAAGGAATTTAAGCCATAGAATATAATTTTAAAATCCCTTCCTCATCTTAAAAAACATCAATGAAACTATTTTAAATTCGAATAGTAATTATTAGAAACCATTTCACAATTTTTGAAATAAAATTGGAATTTAAAAAAAAATAAACCCAAAATAGTAATTTTAAACCTTTAATAAATTTGCAAATCTCTTTTCCATTTTTAAAAATCATATAATTCTATTTTTAAGTCAATTATTATTTATAAAAATCATCCCATAATTATTCTAAGATTGAATACAATTTTTAAGACCTCAAAATCAACTTTTTATTTGATAAAATAATTTCTTTTGTGAAATAATTAGTATTCAATAAAATAACTATTTTTCTATAAAATAATTTCATTTTTGGAATGCAACAAATTTCTACTTTAAAACACATATTTTATTTAAAAAATATATTTAAAAGACGAAAATACACACACTGGCCTGGAGATAACAGTGCTCCAAGCAGTACAACTGGTCGATCTATTGCGCAATCAATCGCGCTGTTGTCGCAGCTTGGAGAACAAGTTTGCTCCAGGCTTCGTCATTTCCATGATTGCTTTAGTGGGACCCATTTTTTCTTCTTTCAATGCAATAGAAAGCTCTATCTAACTTGAGAAATACGTACAATAACTTAACTATGGATCACAACATATGGCAAACACAATACATAAAGAAATAATGGTTTGGGTTCACACAGTCAGCAATCCGTAGAGCGTCGCATTTCAATCCAAATTCATCACATAGCACATCTAAATCATGCAGTACCCTACCGCAGACATAAATGCCAGTAAGTTATTACTCACCTTAAAGTTGCTGGCCAAAACTCACTTCATTGCTCTAAAAAATTTCCACTTCACAACTTATTGTTAAATGCAAAATCTTAAATATATGAAGATTAAAACTTCAACTTTCTTCCTCCTAGTAGTGTAGCATTATGTTGAGAAGCTTATATTTTAATTTCAGGATTTATGGGATTATTTTATTTTATGTTTAATTTAGAAGGTGGAGTTAGGGTTTTAAGTTTTCACGTAAGATATGAAAATGAGCTACATCTTATTGAGAATGAGCCACGGGATGAAGTATTTGATATGAGAATGGGATTCTCTATATTCCTTAAGAGAGAAATAAGTAAGATATGAACTTATTTAGGGTCTTGGCCCTCTTTCGGGATATATAACAATTTATTTACTCATTCTATTTTCTTCTTTTCCTTTACAAATCAATTTTCCTACCATTCAAAATAATTCCAGTTCACAAATAATAATCATAGTTAATTCTATTAATGTTTAGTTATCATTGCATATTTTTATATAAAGTGTTTTCCATAATTTAACTCATTTTAATTAATTACCCCTTAATTACAATTTTAGGCCCATTTATAAATAAATTCCCAGTCCACTCACAAGTGAAATAAAAATTTATCTTTTATGAAATAAGTTTCTAATCTCCTTTATTAATATTAACTTTACAAAAATTATTTCACTATTCTTAATTCATTTTAAAAATCATTTAAAATCTAAAAATATCAAATTTAACCTAAAATACTCACAATACTTCTTATCGATAATTCATGCCCCAAACATGTTTGAAACCAAAATAATTTATTTAGTATTCACTTTAACAAATAATTTCTTCTAATATAAATAAATATCACCAATTAAACTATCTTTTTCTCAAATCTCGGTAATAAATATTTTACTATCAAAATTCTTACGATCAGAAAATACTTCATCATTTAAATACTAAATAAATTTCTATATTTCAAATCATCTAAAATAGCCAATATTTATAATCTAATCCTAAATTATTCATAGTATATTATTTAAAAACTATTTAATTATTTAAAGCTTTATTATAAATTTTAATTAATTGATTCTCAATGTCGGGTTGTTGTAGACTCCCCCTTTAAGAAAATTGCATCCTTGGAATTTCTCCTTAGGGAAACTCTATAACGAGCTAATACTTCTTGCTTTTCCATACCCATCTACAATTTAAATATAAATACAAAAAAACAACCATTAAAAGGATCTCAACCATTAATGCCAATCATAAACATAATAGACAATGCACTTACCCACTTACTCGGGTTAGCTCGTCAAATGTTAGGCTTTTACCGGTCAAGTATTAAACAGAGCGACTCAAAGAAACTCTCCAGAAATATTTGATAATTAGATTTTAGTCTCTAGTAAGGAATATATTGCACAACGTATCGAATAAACAACCATCCAACACTCCTTCAAATTAACTATTAAACCCTTTCTACGGCTTATGCTCAAATAAAGAAGTACTATCCTTGCCCAAGCATCCATGGTCATGGGCTATGAATTTGAACATACTCATATAGGAAGATGTCCATTTGCATACAATCAATCCAATACCAATCGGTTGTAAAAATTATCAAAATAATTTGGTGGAGACTCCTTAGTATAGAGTGTATTCCAAAAATCCTCAACGCAAAATACAATATATCACAAGCACTATATGTTTTTTCATAAACAATCGCCGGTATCATTTATAGGTAAAAATTCTCTTATTTAAGTTCAATATGTTGAAACATATCGCGGCTTGGCACAAGATTGTGCTACAGGCTTCGTCTTCTTCCATGATTGCTTTAGTGTGACTCTTTTTTTTTCAATGTAATTCAATGCTTTATCTGACTCATGCAATACGTACAATAACTCAATTATGCATCACAACATATGACAAACACAAAACATGATGAAATATGGGTTTTGGTTCACATAGTCAGGGTTTCATAGGGCATCACATTTCAATACAAATTCATCACATAGCTCATCAAAATAAAGCACTAATCTACCATTGAAATAGATGTGAGTAAGATATTACTCACCTTAAAGTTATGTAACAACCCAAAATTTAATCCATAATAATTAATTCGTTAATTAATTAGATAATAAAATAACTTTGTGAAATTATCAGAATTAAGCCACGGAAGTTGCACCATTGTGTCCGTAGTAAATTTCTGGTCAATTTCCATATATAGAACGTCAAAATCTGGGCTAATATGACCAAGTTATAAAATAAACAAAATAAGCAGAAAACGAAAGAAAAAAAAATATAGGCAGGTCGACCGGCCGGTCGACCCACCTCTGCTATTTACGAACGAACGTTCGTTCGTTCGAACATTCCAAAGCCTCAAACTGACGTGTTTTGCATTCTTTATTTTAATCCAGTCCTTCTATTTTTGCATCCGGTGGCTCCTATTCAGCCTATGACGTGGTTGCATCTCATTCCATCTTCAAAATCCAATGGTCTGAGAACCACTTCTACCCCTATAAATAGACCCCTAGACCTAACACTTTTTCTCATTCTAGGTTTTCTCCAATTGGGTTCACCTTTCTAGGAAGGACCCTGAACGGAATAATTTTCCAAGGAGAAAATCGTTATAAATTAAATTATTTTACAACTCCAAGTGGATTCAGGAAGTCCAAAGGAAGAGCTTAGGACCGGAGGTGAGTGATTGTAATTATTTTAAGATTTCTTTAAGTAGTTTAAAATAATAGGGTTTCCAATAGTTGTAATTTTACTAAGATTTTGGAATAGACCTTTTATCAGTTTTAGATCTATTTTTCAGTCTATTCCCTTTTAGTTATTATTTTTCAGTTAATTATAATTTATTATTGTTAGGCATAGCCTTTTATGTATTTACAGTTTATTTATAGTATTTAAGTTTATTTACTGTTATTTATTTCTTATTTACATCTTTTTTGACGTTTTGGATTTTATGCAAGCATCTATTCTCTTCTTCCTCCTTTTCTTCGCGTATGGATTAAAATAAATTAAACGCGAATATGGATTATATAAGTATGAATATTGAATGAAGAAAATAAAATGTAAATTATGAAGACTGTAATAAATAATGGAATTGGACTGTAATATAAATGGAATTGGACTGAAATTATGTCTAATTATGATTATAATTGGACTAATTAATTAGGTTAGTTATAACTTAGAATTATAACTAAAAAGAGTATAAGATGAAAGGAGCTTATTTTCACGCTTAGACCTTGGGTTACGTAATAAGCCTGATTATAACGTAGGTTATAATAAGAAATAGAACAGAATAAGGCTTATTTTAAGACTTATGATACATTAATAAGCAAAGATAGTAGGGATAAATTGTAAAGGCTTATTTAAATAATTTATCTAAGTTAATAAGCAAAGATGAAAGTAGAACCTGTACCGTATAACATTCCCTATTAGACAAAACAGTGTCTCACATTAGCCTGAAGTGAGATGAGGGCACGCTTATGCTAAGAATGGTAGTAATTGGTCAAATAGAAGTCGAAATCACGGGGGATTTGGATAAGGGGCAAAACTAGATATTGTTTGGATGACGGGCCAATACCAACAGCATTTCCCCTATAGATTCTATGGACACACGGTGATCTCACGTTAGCCTGAAGTGGGATGAGGGGCATGCTTATGCTGGAGTTTGAGGTAATAAGAAGACCCAATAGGTGGAGCAAAAGGTAGCATGGACATGGTGGCAGTTACGCGTGCGACTTCCATTCTGGTGATAAGTAATCGCTATGAGTTTCAAGCGCTTAGTATGGGTGTCTTTTGTAGACACAATTGCCTTCTGTGTAGGGAGCTATATATGTCGTCCGAATCCATAGTGGGTGCTTTGTGCATCTTTCGTAGATATCATTAGCTGCTGTTTAGGGAGTTATATAGCGTCTGGTCCATAGTAAGGTCTATGATGTAGCAGGCCGATCAAAAAGGGTAGAATTAGGATTACATCCTAATTACAGGATTAGGTATTCAACCTAATCAAAGCAGAAATTAAGGACAAGTGCAAGCAATCGAAATTAACTTATCTTATAGTTAATCGTATTTATTTCCAGTTTATCTCTTTCCTATTTCCTTTGTTTCCTCTTTATGTACTAGAACTGCTGTAGAGTCTATTACTTTTACTTTGCTTAAAGACTCTACTAATTATTATCATTCACTAGAATTTTTGTTTAACCCACTCCTCTATTTTTCCCCTTCCCCCCATAGGAAATCAAAGGAGAGGGCAGTAGATTGCAGTTGCTTGGCGGTTTCTTGGAGGAGTTCTCTACTATGTATTTCTTTTATTTCAGCTTTAGTTCTTTCTATGTACTGGCTTATTATGAGGGATATTATGTACTCTGATTTTTGAGACTATGAGTTTTTGTTTCATGAGACATATTGGATTTTTAGACATGTATGTGGTATTTGGTATTTGACTTATTTATGAAGCAATTATGAAGTTTTGTGTTAATTAAGTTATTATTTTAAGTTTCTGCTGTTTTTATCTATTTTTGTGTTGTGAATCTTAGTCTCTGTTAGCTTTAGTTATACCTACAACGCACCACGCCTTTTAATGTGTCCTTTTGGATATATTAAGGGGTGTGGGGTGTTTCACTTGGTATCAAAGCCTAAGGTTACAGGATTCCTAAAAAAAATATTTTTAAAAGTAAAGTATTTTTCAAAATAACTCGTTTTAAAAGTATTTTTCAGAAAAGAACTTTTAGAAATGATTTTAAGTATAAAAGAGTTTTTATAAAAAAATCCCTCATAAGTCCAGTTCAATCTCCCTTTGACTCTTTCCTAAACTATCGTTTTCTTTTCATAGAATGGTTGATGCCCCGAATCTTCCCGAGGGCATTCCAGTCCTAGCCTGGTTTCGTAGGTACTTACAAGCCACGACTCCAGAGGTGCACGAGCCTGCGCCCAATCCTACACCAGCGGGTGGGAATCCCATCAATCCTCATGCCGCCATCAATTTCCCTAAGCTTTGTAAAGATTTTGCGAGTTTAGGCGGGAAGACTTTTTCTAGCAAGGATATTTTTATGGAGGCGAGAGCATGGCTTAGGGACATAGAGAGGATTTTTCATCTTTTGGGATTGGATGGTCAGCAGCGAGTTCAGCTAGCCGCTTGGCAGCTGAAAGAGGAGGTATCTTATTGGTGGGAGGTGATCGAGTTGGAGGGAAGGAATATTACTTGGGATGGATTCTGGGAGCGATTCGATAGGAATTTTTTGTCTCAGGCGGAAGAGAGTGTTTAGCTGGAGAGGTTTATCAATTTGAAGCAAGGGAGTTTGTTTGTTAAGGAATACATCAATCAATTCAATGAGATGTTGCGGTTTGGTATGGATTTGGTGAACATGCCGCATAAGAAAGCTATGAAGTTTGCAAAGGGATTGAATCAACCCCTTTAGGGATTATTGCTGACTCATGTACCGATGGGAGCTACTTATGAGTCTTTGGTCGAGATGGCACTTATGTCGGATACAGTCAAGGAGGGAGAGTCTAAAGAGGAGGTTAAGTCAGATGGTTCAAAGAAGTGGTGGGAATAGAAGAATAAGAAGAAAGTTGATGTCCTCAAAAGCAGATTAAGAAGGGAGTAAAGTGCCATAGTTGTGGGAATATTGGACATATAGCCAAGGATTGCAAGAAGGATAAGATGAAGGGTAAGTGCTATGTTTGCGGGCAGCCCGGTCATATGAGTAGGAGTTGTCCCCAGCGAGCTGGTAAGGGAGCGAGTGCGCCAGTGGCACAAATTCAGGCGTTAGACGCAGCACCTTCCAGTAGCATTCGAGATAGAGGTAGGAAAGTCACAGTTGAAGGTTTGATTTCTATATTTGATTTTCCCATTCAGACTTTATTCGATTCTGGAGCATCACATTTTTTTATCTCTAGTTCTCTAGTAGATTATTTACACTTGGACATATCATTAGTAGACCCCATTATTGTTTCAAACCCCATAGGAGGATCGACACACTTATCAATGGTTTGTAGGGGTTTGAAAATCTTTATCCTAGGCGTAGAATTTGACTGCAACGCCTACGTTTTGGGATTCTCGGGGTATGGGATGATCTTAGGGACGGATTGGCTATCCATATACGGTGCTATCTTAGGTTGCTAGAGGAGAGTCGTTAGACTTGAGACTTGCAGTGGTAGGACTCTAGAGGTATCTTGCGACTCGCAAGGGTCAGTCATGTTGAGTTTTCTCTATTCCCTCGATTCATCTTCATAAGAGTTGCATTCGGTTCCTGTCGTCAGAAATTTTGCAGACATCTTCGAGGAGGTTAAGGGACTGCTCCCTAAGAGAGAGATTGACTTCAGGATTTATTTGGCCGAGAATGCCAAGCCAGTAGCACTACCTATGAGTCACATGGCACCTAGGGAGAGGAAAGAATTGAGCAAGCAGATTCGTGAGCTTTTGGGGAAGGAATTCATAAGAAGGAGCATATCGGAGTGGGGAGCGCCAGTCCTCTTCGCCACTAAGGCGGATGGTTCTCTCCGACTTTGCGTAGACTATGGGGAATTAAATAAGCTCACCAAGAAGAACCGATATCCACTCCCTAGGATTGATGATCTTTTTGACCAGTTAGTAGGCTCTTTAGTTTTCTCTCATCTTGATTTAGCCACGGGATTCCATCAACTTAGGGTGGCGAAGGACAGTATAGATAAGACTGCATTTAGGACACGAGATGGATTTTTCAAGTGGTTGGTTATGCCTTTTGGGCTAACCAATGCTCCTGCCTATTCCGTTGATTTGATGAGCCGCGTCTTTAGGGATGCCCTAAATAAGTTTATGGTGGTATTTGTGGATGATATCTTGGTATTTTCCAAGAATATCTAGGAGCATGTTGTTCATTTGGAAGAGGTTCTTATCACACTTCGTAGTCATCATTTGAGAGCTAAGTTTTCGAAGTGTCATTTTTGGAGAGAGGAAGTTCATTTCTTGGGGCACGTAGTCTTGAAGGAAGGTTTGGCTGTTGACCCCGCCAAGGTTATTGCAGTGCAAGATTGGTAGGCCATTAAGAACGTTATCGAGGTTAGGAGCTTCCTAGGATTGGCTGGCTACTATAGGAAGTTCATTTGAGACTTTTCCAAAATTTCGGCACCGCTCACGCGCCTTACTAAGAAGAATAAAGCTTTCGCGTGGGACGTGGATTGTGAGGATTCCTTCACGAAGCTTTAGAGAGCCCTTACTAGTGCACCCGTGTTAGTTTTACCCGACAGTGCTAAGCCTTTCACTGTATACACTGATGCATGCGGAACGGGTCTAGGAGCGGTGTTGATGCAAGAAGGGAGGGTAGTGTGCAGTTGAGGACGCATGAGAAGAAATACCCTACCCACAATTTGGATTTGATGCCATGGTTTTTGCACTTAAGTCTTGGAGGCACTATTTTCTTAGAGAGAGGTTTGAGCTTTTTACCGACCATAAGTCTTTGAAGTACCTATTCTTGCAAAAGGAATTGAACTTGAGGCAACATAGGTGGATGGAGTTTTTAGCCTCATATGATTTTGAGATAGCTTATACCCCTGTCAAGGGTAATGTGGTTGCAGATGCATTGAGTAGAAAGAAAGCAACCTTTAGTCCTTTGTTCGTAGAGTGGAGGAGCTTGGAGTTTATTTCTACTTTTGATTTTAAGCCCTCTATGGACATTACTCCCGGACTGTTGGCGACATTAGAGGTGAGGCCTACCCTTATGGATCAGATTGGCTCGAGGCAGCGGGAGAATTCGGAGCTCATGGACATTATGAATAGGATTAGCCGAGGAGAGGTCTCGAGACATCTCCAACACTATTCCATTGATAGCAGAAGGTGGCTTAAGAGAAATGAGAGGCTTTGTATTCCACGTGCAAGTGACTTGTTGAGAGCATTTTTGGAGGAGGCGCACCACTCCCCTATGACTATTCATCCGGGTGGTGACAAAATGTATCGGGATATGAAGAGGATGTTCTATTGGGGTGGCATGAAGAAGGACGTGGTGGAATTCATAGCTAAGTGTCTCATATGCCAAAGGGTAAAAGCAGAGCAGTAGAATCCCGGTGGATTGCTTCAGCCCTTAGATGTGCCAGAGTGGAAGTGGGACAATATTTCTATGGATTTCATTGATGGTTTACCCCGTTTTAGGAAGGGGGACACTAGAATTTGGGTGATTGTTGATAGATTGACCAAGAGTGCCCACTTCATCCCAGTTAAGAGTAAGCGTATGGTTTCATATTTGGCATCCTTGTATATTCGAGAGATAGTCCATCTACACGGAGTTCCTTCTAGTGTTGTTAGTGATAGAGATCCCATTTTCACTAGTGAGTTTTGGAGAAGCTTACAGGAGGCGCTAGGGACGCAACTTAGGTTGAGTACGGCCTACCACCCCTAGACAGATGGCCAAACGGAGAGGGTAAATAGGGTGCTTGAGGGTTTCCTACGGATGTTCGTTTTGGACTTTGGAGGTACTTGGGAGGAGCATCTTCCATTGGTTGAGTTTGCCTACAATAATAGTTATCATGCAAGCATAGGGATGGCACCGTTTTAGGCTTTATATGGAAGACCTTGCAAGTCCCCATCATGTTGGGTTGAGTCTACGGAGAAGTTATTACTTGGGCCCGATATGGTCAGAGAGACATCTGAGAGGGTGGATTTCATTCGACGGAGGATGAAGACAGCTCAAGATAGGCAGAAGTCTTATGCGGATAAGCGGAGGAGAGACTTAGAGTTTGAGGTGGGAGACTTAGTTTTTATCAAAGTATCCCCGCTTAGGAAGGTGGTAAGGTTCAGATCAAATGGAAAGTTAGCCTCTAGATTTGTTGGACCATTTCCTATCACAGAGAGAGTTGGGAAGATGGCTTACCGAGTAAGGCTACCTGATAGGCTCGTAGGAGTGCACGACGTTTTCCATGTTTCGCACTTGCGAAAGTGCTTACATGACTCTGCAGAGGTTGTAGAGCCTAGTCAGTTGGAGAAGGTGGAGGTAGAAAGGAAAGCTTCTATTCGATGTATCCCCAAGAAGATTGTTGGAAGAGACATCAGGAGACTAAGGAATAAGGAGGTTCCACTGATGAAGGTGCAATGGGGAGATGATGTTGCGGACGCTACTTGGGAAGATGAAGAGAAGATTCATACTTCCTATCCTCATCTTTTTGATAGTAAGTTTTAGAATTCCTTTTTCCATCTTTAGATTTGAATAGGTTCTTTCCTTTATTATCCTTTGGGAGAGTAGAACTTAGGATTTAACCTATGGATGGTAGGATTTGAGGTAAACATGTTAATAGAACATGTTATGAATGATGTATGCTAGTGGTTGCAAGTGTTTGCTAGTGGATGCTAATGGATGCATATAGGTACACTAGGCACTATTATTCCTTAGGGATCGGCCTAATTAGGACACTAGAGCATATGCATATGGATGTGTGCGCATTTTTACTTTATTTCGATGGTTGCCATAAACGGATGTTTATCACATGATTGTTGCATTTGGATGATGGTTGTAGCATGCATATAGAACTATTAGTTATCATTAGTAATTTTTGCATTCATTTGGATACATGGCACGAACATGATTGCATACAAGGAGGTCAACTGAATCGGTGGACCACCTAATCTTTTGCATTAGTTAGGATCATTTACACTACACTAATTGCATAAGTATCATAAACTTCATTAGAAAATTTAAGGATAATGGATGAATGGTTGATGATTGAATAGTTGGTTGTAGAACTTGGATGAAAACATTTAGTCATTCTTTTATCCTTAGAGATTTCGGGGATGAAATCCTTTAAGGAGAGGAGAATGTAACAACCCAAAATTTAATCTGTAATAATTAATTCGTTAATTAATTAGATAATAAAATAACTTTGTGAAATTATCAGAATTAAGCCGCGGAAGTTGTAACAATGTGTCCGTCGTAATTTTCTGGTCAATTTCCATATATAGAACGTCAAAATCTGAGCTAATATGACCATGTTATATAATAAACAAAATAACCAGAAAACTAAATATATATATATATATGTAGGTCGACCGGCCGATCGACCTGAGCACCAGGCGGTCGACCGCCCAGTCGACCCGCCTCTCCTCTTTACGAATGAACGAACGTTCGTTCGTTCGAACGTTCCAGAGCCTCAAACTGACGTGTTTTGCAATCTTTATTTTAGTCCGGTCCTTTTATTTTTGCATCTGATGGCTCCTATCCAGCCTATGACGTGGTTGCATCCCATTCCATCTTCAAAATTCAATGGTCTGAGATATATTTCTGCCCCTATAAATAGACCCCTAGACCTAACACTTTTTCTCATTCTAGGTTTTCTCCAATTGGGTTCACCTTTCTAGGAAGGACCCTAAACGGAATAATTTTCCAAGGAGAAAATCGTTAAAAATTAAATTATTTTACAACTCCAAGTGGATCCGGGAAGACCAAAGGAAGAGCTTAGGACTGGAGGTGAGTGATTGTAATTATTTTAAGATTTCTTTAAGTAATTTAAAATAATTGGGTTTCCAATAGTTGTAGTTTTACTACGATTTTGGAATAGCCTTTTTATCAGTTTTAGATCTATTTTTCAGTCTATTCCCTTTTAGTTATTCTTTTTCAGTTAATTATAATTTGTTACTGTTAAGCATAGCTTTTTATTTATAGTTTATTTATAGTATTTAAGTTTATTTATTGTTATTTATTTCTTATTTATATCTTATTCGACGTTTCGGATTTTATGCAGGCGTCTATTCTCTTCTTCCTCCTTTTTTTCACATATGGAGTAGAATAAATTAAACGCGAATATGGATTATATAAATAATAATATTGAATGAAGAAAATAAGATGAAAATTATGAAGACTGTAATAAATAATGGAATTGGACTATAATATAAATGGAATTGGACTGAAATTATGCCTAATTATGATTAGAATTGGACTAATTAATTGGCTTAGTTATAACTTAGAATTATAACTAAAAAGAGTATAAGATGAAAGGAGCTTATTTTCACACTTAGACCTTGGGTTAAGTAATAAGCATGATTATAATGTAGGTTATAATAAGAAATAGAAAAGAATGAGGTTTATTTTAAGACATAGGATAAATTAATAAGCAAAGATAATAGGCATAAATTGTAAAGGCTTATTTAAATAATTTATCCAAGTTAATAAGCAAATATGAAAGTAGAACCTGTACCGTATAGCATTCCCTATTAGAAAAAATGGTATCTCACAATAGGCTAAAGTGAGATGAGGGCACGCTTATGCTAAGAATGGTAGTAATTGGTCAAATAGAAGTCCAAATCACGGTGGATTTGGATAAGGGGCGCAACTAGATATTGTTTGGATGACGGGCCAGTACCAACAGCATCCCCTATAGATTCTATGGACACATGGTGGTCTCACATTAGCCTGAAGTGGGATAAGGGGCACGCTTATGCTGGAGTTTGAGGTAATAAGAAGACCCAATAGGTGGAGCAAAAGGTAGCATGGGCATGGTGACAGTTACATATGCGACTTCCATTCTGGTGCTCAGTAATCGCTATGAGTTCCAACCGCTTAGTATGGGTGTCTTTCGTAAACACCATTGCCTTTTGTGTAGGGAGCTATATATGTCGTTTGAATCCATAATGGGTGCTTTGTGCAGCTTTCATAGATACCATTGGCTGCTGTGTAGGAAGTTATATAGCGTCTGGTCCGCAGTAAGGTCTATGGAGTAGCAGGCCGATCAAAAAGGTAGAATTAGGATTATATCCTAATTACAGGATATGGAATTCGGCCTAATCAAAGCAGAAATCAAGGACAAGTGCAAGCAATCGAAATTAACCTATCTTATAGTTAATCGTATTTATTTCCAATTTATCTCTTTCCTATTTCCTTTGTTTCCTATTTATGTACTAGAACTGTTGTAGAGTCTATTACTTTTACTTTGCTTAAAGACTCTAGTAATTATTATCATTCACTAGACTTTTTGTCTGACCCACTCCTCTATTTTTTCCCTTTCCCCCTCATAGGCAATCAAGGGAGAGGGCAGTAGATTGCAGTTGCTTGGCAGTTTCTTGGAGGAGTTCTCCACTATGTATTTCTTTTATTTCGGCTTTAGTTCTTTCTATGTACTGGCTTATTATGAGGGATATTATGTACTCTGATTTTTTAGACTATGATTTTTTGTTTCATGAGACATATTGGATTTTTTAGACATGTATGTGGTATTAGGTATTTGACTTATTTATGAAGCAATTATGAAGTTTTGTTTTAAATAAGTTATTATTTTAAGTTTCCGTTGTTTTTATCTATTTTTGTCTTGTGAATCTTAATCTCTGTTAACTTTAGTTATACCTACCACGCACCACGCCTTTTAATGTGTCCTTTTGGGTATATTAAGGGGTGTGGGGTGTTTCCAGTTAGCTTGCCAAAACTCCCTTTAGTTCTCTACAAAATTTCCACTTTACCATTTATTGTCAAATGCAAAAACCTAAATCTACAAAGATCAAAACTTCAACTTTCTTCTTCCTAGTAGTGTAGCATTGTGTTGAGAGGCTTATATTTTAATTTGAGGTTTTTTTGAGATTTTATTTTATTTTATGTTGAATTTAGAAGGTGGAGCTCGGGTTTTAATATTTTTCACTCAAGATTTGAAAATGAGCTAAGGATATTGAGAATGAGCCGCAAGATGAAGTATTTGATAAGAGAATGGAATCATCTAGATTCCTCAAGAGAGAAATAAGTTGGACGTGAACTTATTTAGGGTCTTGGACCTCTTTTCGGATACAAAAAAAATTATTTACTTGTTCAATTTACTTCTTTTACTTTACAAACCAATATTTTCCTCCCATTCAAAGTTTTTCTAGTTCATAAATAGTAATCACAGTTTCTTTATATTAATGTTTAGTTATCGTATCATATTTTTATATAAAGTGTTTTCCACATGTTAACCCATTTCCTTTAATTATCCCTTAATTAAATATTTAGGTCCATTTATAAATAAATTCCTAATTCCACTTACAAGTGAAATAAAAATTCATCTTGAATAAAATAAGTTTCTAATCTACTTTATGTTAATACTAACTTTATAAAAATTATTTAACTATTCATAATTCATTTTAAAAATCATTTAAAGTCTAAAGATATCAAAATTAACCCAAAACACTCACAATCTCTCTTATTGATAATTCATTGCCCTAAATATGTTTTAAACCAAAATAAGTCATTTAGAAATCACTTTAACAAATAATTTCTTCCAATATAAATAAATATCACCAATTAAACTATCTTTTTCTCAAATCTCACTAATAATTATTTTACTATCAAAACTCTTAATGTCATAAAATACTTCATCATTTAAATCTCAAATAAATTTCTATATTTCAAATCATCTCAAATGGCCAATATTTATAATCTAATCCTAAATTATTCGTAGTTTTTTTAATGAAAGAGTGGTCCTCGAAAAGAGGAGAGCACTCATTGATACCCATTTAAAACCCATTTAATTATCTAAAACTTTATTATAAATTTGTTTTAGTTGCTTCTCGATGTCGGTTGTTATAGACTTCTCTTTTTAAAAAATTGCATCTTCGCAAGTTCTCTTTAGGGATACTTTATAACGAGCTAATACTTCTTGCTGTTAAAGACCCATCTACAATTTAAACTTAAATACAAAACAAACAACCATAAAACGAATCTCCACCATCAATGCCATTCACAAGCATAATACACAGTTCACTTTATCTACTTTCTCAGGTTAGCTCGTAAAGTGATCGACTTTTACTCGTAAAGAATTAAATAGAGCGACTCAAAGAAACTCTCTAAAAATATTCGATAATTAAAGTTTTTCCTCTAATAGAGAATATATTACCCATCGTATCGAATAAACAGCCATCCAATGCTCCTTCAAGTCAACCACTAGACCTTTCATTTGCTTACCCTCAAACAAAGAACTAACATCCTCGCCCAGTGTCCATAGTGATGGGCTACGAGTTTGAACATACTCATATAGGAAGATATCCACTCACTTACAACTAATCCAATACTAATTGGGTGTTGAAATTATCAAAAAATTTGGTGGAGACTCCTTAGCATAGAGTGTATTTCGAAAGTCCTCAGCACAAAATACAATATATCACAAGCACTATATGACTATTTACAAAACAATCACCTTATCATTAATAGGTAAAAAAATCTCTCATTCAAGTTCAGGTTGTTAAGACATATATCTTATTTATTAGTTTTCTAAACGATGATGTACAATAATCCAAAGATTTTTCTCCCTTCCTCGCTCTTCTAATGTATATTTCAAATATATAGGAACCAAACAATATTCATAAAACTCAAAACTTCAAATTTTGAAAACCATTATCTTTGTAAAAACAAGTCCTTTTCACTAAATAAAAGTTTCAGTATGTTAAACCTCAAAATTTTGTATATCACTTAAGACAAAAAGTTATTCATTGCACTCATACATGTCTAGGAAGCACAAAATCATCAAAAATGGATAAGTAATTCAAAAGTTATGGTCACAATATTTCAGCGCTTCAACTCAAAAAACTGGATAGAAGTCCTCTTCTTCACAAAATCAGATTTCACACTTCAAAACATCAAAATCTCAGAAAGTGTTCAACATAATAATTGTTCTTTATAGAAATACCTTCTAACCTAAAGAACTATCTCCAAAATTTGATCATAGATTCAAAAGTTAGGACTATTTTAACACGACACTTGAAATTTCAAGATTTAAAAAATTATGTCGAACAGTTTTGATTTCAACCAAATCACTTTTCTCTTTGAAAACATCATATAAAAGCATTTATACCATAGTTGTTTACTTTTAAATCTATATTCTGAAAAATGAAAACTAACAAAAATCCTACCTTCTAGTAAAATGTTGTGTATAAAAAACAAAGTGGGTTTTCTCATCTTTCAATTCAAAGTACTTGATCTCTCCCTTCAAATAATTTTGCAAAATACCCCTTTATTTCAAATGAATTTCCATAACAACCCTGTTATATCATTTAATCCAAAAGCTCAATTTTTCCATAAATCTGATAGATGTGTATGAGGTCACACTTCTTCTTGGAAACATGGTTTAACGAACAATCCAAAGGATCCTCAATCGCATAAATAATCATCTGGACTCTCAGCCTCATAGTTAATCCAATTGGCTCTTTTCCTTGTGACTAATCATATGGGCTCTCAACCACTTAATAATCCATTCGACTCTTAGACTCGTAGACAGTCATCTGGAATTTTAGTCCTATGAGCAATGTTATGGGCTCTCAGCCTCATTATTAACTATTTTGGAATTAATCTCCTTAGAAGATCAAATCGGCTCTTAACCACATACTCAATGATCTCATAAAGGCGAGTAAGTGTATGTCTATATCAACACATCAATAACCAGATGGGAGATTAACAGCTCTCAGTCTGCTCTAGGTTATTTTCTCGCACACTCTTAACGCAACTCATATAATGCTAAGTTACCTCGACACCATCTTGCACCGACGTGCACTATGACTATGCAATGCAATGGTCATGACCTTTCAATTGCCCCAAATAGTAACAGACAGCTGACCGATGTGACATAGGGATGGTGGCTTTCATCCTTAGTTATCAACCATACACATCATAAGGTATGCTATAGATTCGAGGAGCAACCCGCAATCAAATCGCTAGGATTGATACTAACCTAATCTGGTTTACTCCTCGTGAAATAATTGGAGTACACACATACACACAAAATAAATCGACACACTTATGGCTCTCAGCCTACGGCTCTTAGCTTGCAAGACACAAGTTGTGAATACCACGTATACTCATCTATATGAGTGACATCTACTTACAAAAAGTAACCAAACAAAAATCAACTTTGATGTCCCGATGCCACTTGGAGTTACTCACTCATTTACTCCTTGCTCGTAAAATACACTTGCTTCAACAATAATATTCTATATAATAAGTTTGTAAAATAACTAGAGAATATTATGGAACGTCCCATACCAGAAGGTATTACAACTCCATTTGTTCAAATTCCTCGTTACATAGAAATATTTTCAAGCAAGCACCCAAATCATTTAGAAAAGAGACTTTATTTATAGGAATTATATTTATTCACCCCAAATTCTTTTACTTTATATAGTAGTCAAAATATGATTTTTCTCATTTTTTAAATACAAATATGATGATTTTAAACCATAGAATATAATTTAAAGGTCTCTTCCTCATCTTCATAATTTTATAAAAAAGTATTTATTAGAAATCATTTCGTAATTTTCTAAAATTAAATAGGATTGTTAAATTAATTTTTAAAGCCTAAAATAGTAAGTTTAAACCCTTTAATAAATTTCCAAATCACTTTTCCTTATTTATAAATCATAGAAATATCTTTTAAATCAACTATTATTTATAACAATCATCCCATAATTTTTCTAAAATCAAAATAAATAAAACTTAAGACCTTAAAATCAATTTTCTATTTTACAAAATAGTTTCTTTTGTAAATTAGTTAATATTTAGTTAAATTAATTCTTTTTCTACAAAATAATTTAATATTCGGAATGCATCAATTTTCTACTTTAAAACACGTTTTATTTTAGTTTTAAAAGAAACATTTACAAAAAATAATAAAAATACACACACTGGCCTAGAGCAAACCGTGCTCCAGGCAATATAACCGGTAGACCAATTGCGTAACTGGCCGCCCTGCTTTCGCGGCTTGGAACAAGATTTCACTCCAGGCTTCATCATTTTACATGATTACTTCAGTGTAACCCATTTTTGCTTCTTTCAATGCAATTCAATGCTTTATCTGACTCATGCAATATGCGCAACAACTCAACTATGCATCACAACATATGACAAACACAAAACATGATGAAATATGAGTTTGGGTTCACATATTCAGGGTTTCATAAGGCAATAGGTTTCAATCCACATTCATCACATATTTAATCAAAACAAAGCATTAATCTACCATAGAAACACTTGTGAGTACGATATTACTTACCTTAAAGTTAGCAAGCCAAAACTCCCTTTAGTGCTCTACAAAATTTCCACTTTACCACTTATTGTCAAATGCAAAAACCTAAATCTACGAAGATAAAAACTTCAACTTTCTTGTTCCTAGTAGTGTAGCATTGTATTGAGAAGCGTATATTTTAATTTGAGGATTTATGAAATTTCATTTTATTTTTTGTCGAATTCAAAAGGTGCAGCTAGGGTTTTAATTTTTCACTCAAGATTTGAAAATGAGCTATAAGATATTGAGAATGAGCCACGAGATGAAGTATTTGATAAGAGAATGGAATTCTCTAGATTCCTCAAGAGGGAAAATAAGTTGGACATGAACTTATTTAAGGCCTTGGCCTCTTTTGGGATAAAAAAAATTTATGTGCTTATTCAATTTTCTTCTTTTCCTTTATAAACCAATTTTTCCTCTTATTCAAAGTAATTCTAGTTAATAAATAATAAATGTAGTTTCTTTGTATTAATGTTTAGGTATCATATCATATTTTTATATAAATTGTTTTCCACAAGTTAACCCATTTCCACTAATTATCCCTTAATTAAATTTTTAGGCCCGTTTATAAATAAATTCCTATTTCCACTTACAAGTGAAATAAAAATTCATCTTTGATGAAAATAAGTTTTTAATTTACTTTATTTTAATACTAACTTTATAGACATTATTTAACATTCTTAATTTATTTTAAAAATCATTTAAGGTCTAAAAATATCAAAATTTACATAAAATACTCACAGTCACTCTTATTGATGATTCATTGCCCCAAACATTTTTGAAACCAAAATAATTCATTTAGTAATCACTTTAACAAACAATTTCTTCCAATATAAATAAATACAACCAATTAAACTATCTTTTTCTCAAATCTTAATAATAAATATTTTACTATCAAAATTCTTAATGTCATAAAATACTTCATTAATTAAATCTCAAATAAATTTCTCTATTTCAAATAATCTCAAATTGCTAATATTTATAATCTAATCCTAAATTATTCATAGTTTATTAATAAACTTTATTATAATTTTTTTTAGTTTCTTCTTAACATCGGGTTGTTATAGACTCTTCTTTCAAGAAAATTGCATCTTCGCAATTTCCCTTTAGGGATACTTTATAACGAGCTAATACTTCTTGCTTTTCCACACCCATCTACAATTTAAACATAAATACAAAACAAACAACCATAAAACAGATCTCAACCATCAATGCCATTCACCAACATATTACACTATGCACTTTATCCACTTTCTCGGGTTAGCTCGTAAAGTGTTCAACTTTTACCCATAAAGTATTAAATTGAGCGACTCAAAGAAAGTCTCCAAAAATATTCGATAATTAGATTTTTGCCTCTAATAAGGCATATATTACCCATCGTATCGAAATAACAACCATCCAACGCTCCTTCAAATCAACCATCAGACCTTTTGGGATGCTTACCCTCAAACAAAGAACTAACATCCTTGCCCAACATCCATAGTGCTGGGCTATGAGTTTGAACATACTCATATAGGAAGATATCCACTCACATACAACAATCCAATACCAATTTGTGTCGAAATTATCGAAAAATTTAATGGGGACTCTTTAGCGTAGAGTGTATTTCAAAAATCCTCGACACAAAATACTATATATCGCAAGCACTATACAACTATTTGCAAAATAATCACCATTATCATTAATAAGTCAAATATCTCTCAATCAAGTTTAACATGTTAAGACATATATCTTATTTATTACTTTTCATAAATGAGGATGCACAATAATCCATAAATTTTTCTCCCTTCCTCGCTCTTCTAATAGATATTTCAAATATAGAGGAACACAACAACATTCCTAAAATCAAAACTTCAAATTCTGAAAACCATTATCTTTGTAAAAACTAGTCCTTTTTACTAAATAAAAGTTTCAATATGTTAAACCTCAAAATTTTGTATATCACTTAAGACCAAATTTATTTATTGCACTCATACATTTTTAGGAAGCCCAAAATCATTAAAAACGGATAAGTGATTCCAAAGTATGGTCACAATATTTCAGTGCCTCGGCCTAGAAAATTGGATAAAAGTACCCTTCTTCACAAAATCAGATTTTAACACTTGAAAACATCAAAATCTTAAAAGTGTTCAACACAATAATTGTTCTTTATAGAAATACCTTTTAACCTAAAGAACTATCTTGCGTATTCGATTAAGGAATCAAAAGTTATGACTATTTTAACACAACACTTGAAATTTCAAATTTTCAAAAATTATATCCAAAAGATTTGATTTCAACCAAATCAACTTTTTACTTTGAAAACATCAGATAAAAGCATCTGTACCATAGTTGCTTACTTTTGAATCTACTTTTCAAAAATCAAAAATTACAAAGTCACACCTTTCAGTAAGAAGTTGTGTATAGAAAACAAAGTTGGTTTCTCATCCTTCAATTTAAAATATTTTATCTTATATAAATCTCTCTTCAAATAATTTTCCAAAATACCCCATTTCAAATGAGTTTCAAGAAATCCCTATTATATAATTTTAATGCAAAAGCACAATTTTCTCACAAATCTAATATATGTGTATGGTGTCACACTTCTTCTTGGACGCACGGTCTCATGAAAAATCCAAGGAATACTCAATTGCGTTAATAATCATCTGGACTCTCTGTCTCATAGTTAATCTAATTGGCTCTTTGCATCATGACTAATAATATGGGCTTTCGGGCACTCAATATTCCGCTCGACTCTCAGACTCGTAGATAATCATTTGACCTCTTAGTCCTATGAGCAATGGTATGGGCTCTTTGCCTTAGTAATATTTCGGCATTAGTCTCGTCCGAAGATTAGATCGGCCCTCAGACGCATACTCAATGATCTCATAAAGGTGAGTAAATGTATGTCTGTATCAACACATCAATAACCCGGTGGGAGAATGGCAGCTCTCAACTTGCTCCAAGTTCCTTCCTCACACACTCTCAACGATACTCCTACAGAGTTAAATTACTTCGACGGACATCATGATATAGTATCCATCTTGCACCGACATGTTGCATGACTACACAATCCAATGGTCATGACCTTGCAATTTCCCTAAATAGTAATAGAATGCTGGCCTATGTGACATAGGGACGGTGGCTCTTAGCTTTGGTTTCCATCCATACACATCATAAGGTATGTCATGATTTGGGGAGCGACCCGCAATTAGGCCGCTAGGATGGATACTAGCCTAATCGAGTTTAATCCTCATGAAATAATAGGAGTACGCACACACAAAAAATAGACACACTTATGACTCTCAGCCTGCAGCTCTTAGTTCATAAGACCAAATTTGTGAATACCACGTATACTATCCTTTATCAGTGGCATCTACTTGCAAAAGGTAACCAAACAAATATCAACTTAAGTGTCACATACCACTTGGTGTTACTCACTCGTTTACTCCATGCTCATAAAACATACTCGCTTCAACGATAATATTCTATATAAAAGTCCAGAGAACAACCAAAGAAATATTACAAAACGTCCTATATCAGATGGTATTACAACTCCGTTTATTCAAATTCCTCATTACATAGAAATAGTGTCAAACAAGCACCAAAATTATTTACAAAGGAGACTTTATTTATAGTAAAATTATATTTATTCATCCCAAATTCTTTTACTTTATATAACAGTCAAAATATAATTTTCTCATTTATTCAAATCCAAAAACGAGGATTTTAAACCACAGAATATGATTTAAAGATCTCTTCTTCATATTCATGATTTTCTAAAATAGTATTTATTAGAAATAATTTCATAATTTTCTAAAATGAAGTAGAATTTTTATTTAAAATTTTAAAGTCGAAAATAGTAACTTTTAAACTCTTTATTAAATTTTCAAATATGTTTTCAATGTTTATAAATCATAGAAATCTCTTTTAAATCAATTACCATTTATAAAAATCATCCTATATTTTTCTTAGATCAAATACGATTTTTAAATAATTTTTAAGAACTTAAAATCAATTTTCTATTTAACACAACAATTTCTTTTCTAAAAATAGTTAATATTTAGTTAAAATAATCCTTTTTCTACAAAATAATTTCATATTCAAAATGCAACAAATTTCTACTTCAAAACACATTATTTATTTTATTTTTAAAAGAAACAATATTTTTTAAAACTAACAAAAATACACACACTGGTTTGAAAGAAACAAGATTTGTTTTGAAAAGAAGAGGAGAGATGGGCAGGTGTTATGGAAAGTTTTGAAGACAGAAATTTATATAGCTTTGAAGATGCAACCCTCTTTTCCTTCGATATTTAGAGATGCTTGGAGATAGCTGGTGATTTGGGTGGTATATTGTATTGTTCGCTATGTGTATTTGTATTCCTTTGTTTATCCCGGTGTGTTTTCTTTTTTGCTACTTGTTTCTTTGGGCAAGCTTTGTATTTTATTGTTTTTTGGCAATAAAATCAGGTAGGGGCCCTGTTAACCCCGCTATCCTTTGCTAAAAAAAATACACACTGGCTTGGAGCAAACTGTGTTCTAGGCAATGCAATCGGTCGACCAGTTGCATAATTGGTCACCCTGCTATCGTGATTTGGAGCTAGATTTTTCTCCAGGCTTTGTCTTCTTCCATGATTTCTTCACTGTGACCCATTTTTACATCTTTCAATGCAATTCAGAGCTCTATCTGACTCGTGCAATACGTACAACAACTTAACTATGCATCACAACATATGACAAACAAAAACATGAAGAAATAGGGGTTCATAGTCAGGGATCCATGGAGAATCATATTCCAATCTAAATTCATTACATAGCTTATCAAAATCAAGCATTAATCTACCACAAACATAGATGTGAGTAAGTTAATACTCACCTTTAAGTTAGCTAGCCAAAACTCCTTTTATTGCTCTACAAAATTTCCGCTTTACCGCTTACTATTAAATGGAAAACTTAAATCTATGAAGATCAAAACTCCAATTTTCTTCCTAGTAATGTATCATTGTGTTGAAAAGATTATATTTTAATTTGAGGATTTATGAGATTTTATTTTATTTTATTTTAAATTTAAAAGGTGAAGCTAGGGTTTTAATATTTTTCACTCAAGATAATGAGCTATATGATATTGAGAATGAGCCTGGGATGAAGTATTTGATAAGAGAATGGAATTCTATAGATTCCACGAGAGAGAAATAAGGTGGACATGAACTTATCTAGGATTTTGGGACTCTTTTGGAATATATATATATATATATATATATATATATTTATATATATATATATACTTATTCAATTTTCATCTTTTCCTTTACAAACCACTTTTCCTCCCCATCAAAGTAATTCTAGTTCATAAATAATAATCATAGTTTCTTTCTATTAATGTTTAGTAATCATTACATATTTTTATATAAAGTGTTTTCCATAAGTTAACCTATTTTAATTATTATTATCTCTTAATTACATTTTTATGTCCATTTATAATTAAATTCCTAGTTTCACCTACAAGTGAAATAAAAATTTGTCTTTTATGAAAATAAGATTCTAAACTTCTTTGGTTTAATATTTAACTTTATAAAAATTATTTAGCTATTTTTAATTCATTTTAAAAATCATTTAATGTCTAAAAATATCAGTATAAACCCTAAAATACTCATGATCTTATTAATAATTCATTACCCTCAAAATGTTTGAAACCAAAATAATCCATGTAGTAATCTCTTTAACAAATAATTTCTTTCGATATAAATTAATATCACCAATTCAATTATCTTTTTCTCAAATCCTAACAATAAATACGAGCATCATAGCACGCGCTTTGCGCATGATAATAGCATTCGCACTAGATTTGGTTTTCTATAAATAATATATGTTTAACACATTCAAGAGAAAATGTTTTGCATAAATAGCTAGCTATATTTTGCGTTGAAATCATGTGTAATTAGTTTGAATTTATATTTGAAATTTTTATTTCTAAGTTGCAACATCTAATTTTTACGTTAATTTGAATTTTTATTTATTAGATCCTATTTTTAAGTAATATTAAGTTTTGATAAAATTTGTAGAGAAGCATTTTAAATTTGTAAATAAAATTTATTTGTTAGATCCTATTTTTAAGTGGTATGAAGATTTTATAATATCCACAAATAGGTGGGCATTTTTAGTAGTTCAGCCTAACACAAAAAAAGTGTGATACCAAAGGTATTACAACTATTAATAAAGATTTTACTATCAAAATTATTAACTTTGCAAAATAATTCATCGTTTAAATCTCAAATAAATTTCTATATATCCAAATCATCTAAATTGCCAATTTAATCCTAAATTATTCAAATTTTATTATTTAGGCCCATTAATAAACTTTATTATAAATTTTAGTTAATTGCTTCTCAACATTGAGTTGTTACATATAGAAGCTCCATAAAGATTTCATACCTAACCGACTTCTAACTGGTAACTTTTGAGTACTTAATAATTGAGTTTTTGGAAATCTTTCAACGATTACAGGGTGGCCCTTTTTCCATAAATAACTATTTAACCAACCTCTAATGGGTGGATCTCAAGTATTTTATAATCTTTCGATGATTTTTGAGTAGATCGTTTTCCTAAAAAAGGCTATATGGCCATCTCTAATTGGCAGCTCCTAAATTTTTAACAACCTTTTAACGATTGTTGTAGACCATTTTCCTAAAAAAGGCTCTTTGACCAACCTCTATTCGATGAATTTATTTTATTTGACAATCTTTTTACGATTGTTTACCATCTATACTCTCTTTTCTAGATGGTTGCTTTGACTGAACACAAGCAGAAGGGTCAAAGGCTTGTTTGGATATCCTTAGTATTTGTCTATTAATGTTTGAACCATTGCCTTAGCACTGATGTCTAAGGGCTTCTGAACTATATTGTTGAGTGCCTTAGAATAGGTCCAATGAATTTATAGTACTAGGTGCAAGGTTTACCTTCCCATAAAGAATCATATTGATCTCATCAGACCAAACGTAGCGTTAGAAATGGTATAACTTGAATCAAGAGTCGCCTCATCATGGACCATGGACTAAGAGAATAGATAGATTCTCCTTAGCATGATGCGAAATTTATGAACTAAGGAAACAAATTGGATTTTTTCATGTAACAGCCCTTTTTTGTCATAGTTATTAATGTTGGAGAAAATCCTTTCAGATGATCAGTCTATGGGAACAAAAAACTCGATGCAGCGGAAAACAACTGGATCGTGATTGTAGTGAGACGAAACAAACAGAGATAAACACCTGAACAGACGGTCACAAATCTATGCAATGCAGAAAAAATAAATAACACCAGTATTTGTAGTGGTTCGACTACCGTGAGGCAGTGTACGTCCACTTAGGGAGAGGAGATTTTATTAATCACTGAAAGATTATAGTTACAAGATTGATTCACTTTTGGAGGCTGTACATAAGAAGAATTAACAATGCAGACAAAATCTGCAGAGTTTCAGCTCTCTAGGATGGCTGCCATTGTTGTCCAGAAGCTCCACTATTTATAGAGTGAAGAAATGAGGAGAGGTAGCTGCTATATAGAAGCCCTGAGATCTGGTTCAGCACATCTGGTTTGGCAAGGTCTAATAGCATTTGGTTCGGCAAACAACACTCAAGATCTGGACCGGCATATTAGCTTCACAGCTCCAGACTTTTGGTTTGGCAAAACACACTGCATCTTCACAGTCGAACGAAGTCACCACCACCGGACGAGATATTTCGTCTGGTCCTCCTTAATGCCGAACGGAACATTACTCCCCATAAATATGGAGTGGCAAAACCTAGCAACACCGGACGAGATTTCTCATTCGGCATTTCCACTTTTCTTCGTTACCGAACAAAGTCCACCGGACTAGACAACTTCCTTCTTCCCCGAACGAGATCAGCTGCACCAACTTCACCGAACCAGATCCTCTCCTCCACCGAGAAAAATTTCTCGTTCGGCCTTCCTTAATCACCGAACCACCAACATCCTCTTCCTGCAAGTCATGACTTTGACATAGGGTTAGGGCTTCGATGCTTCCTCGTCGACGCTTCTCCAATGGCTTCTTCTCGAATTCAAGTATCAATTTCTAACAATCTCCACCTTGATACCGAATTCCATACAAGCCTTTAATTCCATCTACACCACTATGCTCCAAGCAATGGATACTTACCCAATGAGCTTCGGCAATGCCGTCACCCATTACACTCTGTCAACGAACTCCGGCAAGGCCACCGCCCGTCAACAAAGTGTTCAAAGTACCCAGTCCGTGTAGAACCTATCAACCTCCACCATGAAACAAACGTCTCCATGAACCATCTCAACTCTCCCCCCGTGCCACCCTGTGGCACCTAGCACTTCATTAAGCGAATCAATTCCGAGCAATGCTCGAACTTAGCAACAGGCAATGGCTTGGTAAACATATCTGCTGCATTCTCCTTTGTGTGAACTTTCTGAAGACGAACTAGCTTCTCTTCACTCATCGAGACAAGAAACGACTCTCTCACCTCAATATGCTTCGTCCTCGAGCTGAATGCCAGATTTTCAGCTAAGTGAATTGCACTCTGACTGTCACAGTACACATCTACGCCTTCATATACGAAGCCCAAATCACACAACAGTCGCCTTAAATAAAGCGCCTCCTTCGCTGCTTCAACCGTAGCTATGAGCTCTACCTCTTTAGTAGACAAAGCCACAATCGTTTGCAACCTCGCTCTCCAACTGATCGTTGTCCCACCAATGGTGAACACATATCCGGAGGTTGACTTCCTTCGATCTCTATCACCGGCATAGTCGGAATCACAAATTCCAACCAAGATGAAATCTCTTCCTCCACTGCCAAAGACAAGTCTATGGTTTAGAGTTCCTCTAAGGTGTCTGAAGATACACTTCGCTGCTTCCCAATGCATCTTTCCTCGATTTTCCATGAACCTACTCACCAATCCAACCGCATGTGCAATGTCAGGCCTAGTGCAGACCGTGGCATACATCAAACTGCCAACTGCACTTGCATATGGGACCTTCATCATATAAGCCTTGTCCTTTTCCGAGATCGGAGAGCCTTTACTAGAAAGTTGTATATGCAAAGGCATGGGTGTGCTGATTGCCTTTACCCCTTCCATGCTAAACCGAGCAAGCACCTTTCGAATGTACTCCTTTTGAGTGAGGCTCAAAATTCCTAGCTTTCTATCCCTTTGGATTTCCATACCCAAAATTTTCTTTGCTTCTCCAAGGTCTTTCATTTTGAATTTCGGTTTTAGCTTTCCTTTAAACTATCGATTTCAACCTTATCCTTGGAAGCAATCAACATATCATCCATGTACAAAAGTAGGTACACCCATCTACCATTCTTTAAATGTTTGAAGTACACACAAGCGTCTTTGATGCTATGATCAAAACCAAGTGAAATCATAAAAGAGTCAAACCTCTTGTACCATTGTCTAGGCGACTGCTTAAGTCTATACAATGACTTCTTCAATTTGCAAACCCAATTTTCTTTCCCATCTACAACAAATCCTTCTGGTTGCTTCATGTAGATGGTCTCATCTAAGTCTCCGTGCAAGAAAGCAGTTTTCACGTTCAGTTGCTCCAGCTCCAAGTCATGAGCTGCGACGATAGCGAGAAAAATGCAGATGAACGTATGTCTCACTACTGGAGAGAATATCTCATCATACTCCAATCCCTTTCTTTGTGAAAATCCTTTAGCAACTAGTCTAGCCTTGTATCTCCCATCATCCTTCACCTTGAATACCCATTTGCAACCTATGGCTCGACTTCCTTGAGGAGGTGGTACCAAATCCTAAGTCTTGTTCTTCTTCAACGACTCTAAATCCTCTTCCATAGCGCACGTCCACTTTGAACTGTCACATGACTTCAAAGCTTCATCAAGGTCAAGTGGCTCCTCATGAACCATATGTAAGGCATAGTCAAACTGATCACCAAGGCTAAGGTTGGCAAACTGCCAATCACCGTACGTTTCGGGCGGCCTAATAGTCCTACGATCGACCCGGGTAGGTACTGCTTCGCCTAAACTCCTTTCAGCTCCACCTTGAACTGAACTTCCTCTAGATTCATGCACGCACATCACCAGCACTACTAGAAGGTACCTGTGGACTATCCTGTGATGTTTCATCAACTTCGTTTTCCTCGACGGCATCAACAACAACTCTACTATTTGGTTGGAACACGGGAACTTCTTCCATCTCCTTAGGCCTATCAGAATCTTCTGATGTGGTAGGTAGCTTCTCCTTTGGATTGAACATAGCAGACTCATCAAAAGTAACATGTCTGGAATGTACAATCTTCCGATCAATAGGGTTACAAATTCGATACCCTTTAATATCATCGGTGTATCCCATTAGTATGCCCTTGTATGCTCTAGCCTCCAACTTCTCATCACCTGCATGGTGAACGTACACAGGACAACCAAAAATTAGAAAGTAACCAAGATACACTGCTTTACCTCTCCACCTTTCCTCTGGAATCTTACCATCTATGGTTGAGCACGAAATTCGATTTATGATATGTGCCGCAGTTGATAATGCCTCAACCCAAAATCCTCTAGACAAGCCCGCCGCCAATCTCAAGCAACGAGCCTTCTCCAATAGAGTCCTATTCATTCTTTCTGCAACCCTATTGGACTGCGGATCTCCGAGTGTAGTGAAATGTCTCTGAATGCCATGTTGTCTACAAAAGTCGAGGAACTCCCTAGAGACAAACTCACCGCCATTATAAGATCTCAACACCTTCAACCTTGAACCAGATTGATTCTCAACAAGCGATTTCCAATCTTTGAACTTCTCAAAACTCTCTGATTTGGCCTTCATCGCATACACCGATACTTTCCCAGAAATGTCATCAATGAAAGAGATAAAATACTTTGCTCCTCCAAGAGAAGGAGTAGCAATCGGTCCCCAAACATCTTTATGCACGTACTCAAGTACTCGCCTCGATCTATGGAGTCCAACTCCAAAAGATACTTTAGTTAGCTTGCTAACACACACTCCTGGCAAAAGTCCATCTTGTCGAAGCTTTCTCCTTTGATCATCTTTCATCTTCGAAGCAACTCTAAGCTCTTCTCTGAAATATGACCCAACCTGAGATGCCAAAGCTTTGTGGCATCCAATGCATGAGAACTATCTACTCTAATACACGACTCTCCAAGAACTGTGGTTTCTTTCAGCAAATACCGATTTTGAAACACATCTCCTTTCATAAGAACTATTGCACCTCTCGAAACCTTTAGACTATCATTCTCGATAGTTACCTTGCATCCCAAAGATGCCAATTATCCGAAAGAGACTAAGGACTTACGAAGACCTGGAACATACCGGACACTTGTCAAAGTGCGTATCACTCCATCAAACATCTTGATCCTCACTTTACCTTCACCCATTGCTCTACAGCTAGCATCATTACCCATAAGAATAGAGCTTCCCTCTCATCCAACGAAAGAACAGAAGTAATCCTTATTATGCGTCATATGGAAAGACGCCCCCGAGTCTAGCACCTAATGATCTGAGACATCCGACACTATTGCAGACAATATATCGTCAGATACAGACTTCTCCACCACAAATGATGAAGATCCATCTTCTTCCTTCTTCTTCAAATCTGGACAATCCTTTTTCCAATGACCAGGTTTCTTGCAGATAAAGCACTTTCTATCCTTAGACTTTCCTCTCTGCCATACCGGGCTTCCTGGACTTGGAACGCCCTCTAGAGTGCCAATTCTTCTTATCTTCTCTAACTCTTTCAACAAACAAGCCGTGACTACTACTTCCACCTCTACTTCCTTCACTTATCTCCTTCATCTGATCTCTCAAGCCTTAGATAGAAGGCCTGACTTCACATCTTCCACTGTCAGTGTGTCTCTAGCGAAGATAAGGCTGTTAGCGAAACCTGTGTATCGCTCCGGAAGAGAACACAAAAGAATCATTACCATTTGCTCCTCATCCATCTTCAAGTCAACAGTCTTCATCTTCATCACGAGATCATCAAAGAAATTAACATGTTTCTTCACTGAAGTACCCTCTCTCATCCACATGGTGAAAAATGTCTTCAGTAATATCAGACGGTTAGTCATAGATTTCTTCAAGTAGAGATTTTCTAGCTTGGTCCAAATGCCCCTAGCAGTGGTCTCACTGCTAATCTCTGAGATAACATTCTCTCCCATAGCTAGTTGTAAAGTAGTAAACGCCCATTTCTCCATATCCTTTCTTTCCACGACTGAAATGTCAACCGTCAACTCCTCGGGGGAAAACATTGCTCGATGCACTTCAATCCTCATTAGAACAGCCTTCATCCTCCATTGCCACTTCTCGAAGTCTTTATTCCCATTTCATTTCTCAATTGCCAACTGTGATCTTGATGTGATATACATCGCTCTAGTATAGGGTCTTGTAACAACCGGAGTCGCTTTATCTCCTGCATAGCGTCTAACACTCCTCAATCAACCTTGCAGCTCTAATACCAGACTGTTGGAGAAAATCCCTTCAGATGATCAGTCTAAGGGAATAAAAAACCCAACGCAGTAGAAAACAACTGGATCGTGATTGTAGTGAGACGAAACAAATAGAGATAAATACCAGAACAGACAGTCACAGATCTATGCAATGCAGAAAAAATAAATAACACCAGTATTTATAGTGGTTCCACTACCGCGAGGCAGTGTACGTCCACTTGGGGAGATGAGATTTTATTAATCATTGAAAGATTAGAGTTACAAGATTAATTCACTTTTGAATGATGTACATAAGAAGAATGAACAATACAGATAAAATCTGTAGAGTTTCAGCTCTCTAGGATGGCTGTCATTGTTGTCCAGAAGCTCCACTATTTATAGAGTGAAGAAATGAGGAGGGATAGCTGCTATATAGCAGCCATGAGATCTGGTTCGACACATCTGGTTCGGCAAGGTCCAATAGCATTTAGTTCGACAAACAACACTCAAGATCTGGACCGGCATATTAGCTTCACCGCTCTAGACTTATGGTTCGGCAAAACACACTGCATCTTCACAGCCGAACGAAGTCACCACCACCAGACGAGATATTTCGTCCGGTCCTCCTCAATGCCGAACCAAACACCACCGCCCCATAAATATGGAGCGGCAAAACCTAGCAACACCGGACGAGATTTCTCATCCGGCACTTCCACTTCTCTTCGTTACCGAACGAAGTCCACCAGACGAGGCAACTTCCTTCTTCCCCGAACGAGATCAGCTGCACCAACTTCACTGAACCAGATTCTCTCCTCCACCGAACGAAATTTCTCGGTTGGCCTTCCTTGATCACCGAACCACCAACATCCTCTTCCTACAAGTCGTGACTTTGACATAGGGTTAGGGCTTTAGTGCTTCCTCATCTACACTTCTCCAATGGCTTCTTTCCGAATTCAAGTATCAATTTCTAACACTTAATTGATGAACCAACAAAGGTCTTTGAAAAATTGATTTTTGCATTTCTCAAAAACCTCATAATGGAAAAGTAAATTTTAGAGAAAGGTACAAAGACTCATTAGTCATAATTCATGAATTAGTAGTTTCTCAGCCAATAGTAGACATTTCACCAAGGGTCGTTTATCATAAAGTTTACTATGGACTAAGCAGTTTTTATAAAACCACTTTTGGAAAGAATATTCTTTACAAACAAAAATATTTAGTCCCAATTTTGGTAGATTCCAAAAAGTAATTTTTCTATTTAGTTCATTTTGCAATGGAGTTTCTTGTTTTAGGTATCATTTTTAACTTTACTAGTTTAATTAAATTTTTATGGCGAAATGAAATGAGCCATCTAATGTAGAACTGTGAAGATCACATAAGAATTTCAACTGCTTTTATCTCTCCAGTTTGGGTAAGAAAACAAGTTTTTAAGTATTTACCAAACCGAATAGTAGTCTTTGGTTGTTAAAGTTAATCATTATAGATTTTATAACCTTTTTGCTTTGACCAAATCAAACGAGTTACTTGTAGTGAGTTATTTTTAAGCAAAAGAAACAAGAAGCATAGGAAATAAGCATTTGAAAGGGGTATGAAAAGGGTAAGTAAGGTGAAATGGAATGTGCTTTTATGGTGTGAAAGATGGTAAATTATTTTAAATATTTCGAATAAAAGTTGGTAACTGATATTAGAAATTACTTGACAAATTGAAAAATGATGGTATATTACCATAAAAAGATGCATTTCATTAAAAAATGTATACAAATCATTCATCACAGCTACTTCGAACTTATTGCTCTGCTAAATAGTTAGAATTCGTTTTTCTTGTTTATAATAGAATGAGCAGCTGATAGTATATGGTTCTTTCACAAATATTAATATAAGCTCTCACTTTTTATAATTATATTCGTATATGATAAAATTCTTAAAGAACGTTCTATGGTTTTTTTTTCAACACGGTAGAGTTGTATCTTTTCTCTGAGTGGGTCTTGATTGCCTAGTTCGTGAAGGTGAAGTGACATCGAATGTCCATTGTTGAGTCGTGGCAGGGGACTAGACAATAATACTCTATCCCGTTAAGGAAAACATAGTATAGTTGGATATCGAAGTAGGTTGGAGGTGCTGAAGGCACATCAAACACACTGTCGATTCTTTATTGCACCGTATTTGATTAAACTGCCTAAATTTGGGTGTCCACGAATGAATGGTGGTGGTGGTGTGGGGGCATTTTTAGTCGATGGAATCAGTACGCGATTGTATTTTACAATTCGTCATCCCCTTGAACGCATCCAAGTTCAAGTGACCATACACCACAATCTGTTTGTAGCAGTTAGTTCCACGTGAAACAAATACGTTTCAAATCGTCCCATTTATTTTTCACGTGGGGATGCTAAAATCAAGGTCTATGTCTTGACTGAATTCATCCGCATTTTTGTTGTATCAAAATGCAATTTATTTGTGTGTGTAGCAAGCTTTGTATTGCAAATGTCGCTAAAAGCAAGATTTGTCTGCGGATTCAATCGACGGCATTTAACGTAAATGAATCAATCGAGGAGTGTGACATTCTAAATTAAGAAAATTATATAAACATAAACATGAAATGTTAGTTAAATATAAACATATGATTGAAATAGAAGACCAAATGATGATGCTAAATAAGAAGGGCTGCGGATCATACAAGGAGAAATACACAATACATAGCAAAATAAGCCTAATTTAAAATGAAAAATATACATCAAAAAGCGAGCGCATGAAGCTAGAATTTGGATTTGATTTTCGAATCTGAATTGTGGTGAAAGGAAGAAGGAAAAGTTGGACATGGATGAG
The DNA here is from genome assembly GCA_030737815.1 of Allium fistulosum. NCBI lineage: Eukaryota > Viridiplantae > Streptophyta > Magnoliopsida > Asparagales > Amaryllidaceae > Allium > Allium fistulosum. Next base: position 1,289,997,801 of record CM060904.1, read on the forward strand.
AACAAGGTTGCGTCGTGGCGCATGCATTGCGATGCATCAAAAACGCATCAAAAACGAAACGGGGAAGCACCCTGTTGAATTCACATGGGGAAAAGACATGTTCGTTTTCATAGGGTACTTGAGGACTCATTCTCGACATAGGCACACCTCTTCTCGTGCAAGTTACCTATTGTCAGATCGATGGACCACACATAACCCAGCTACAACGACTTGGAGATGACAGATATACAGAGATTTGTTTAGCGTAAATGGACGAGCACCACATACAGACTCAGATCTCCATGATTAGGTCCCAGTTTTACATGGTTACTCATCTCTTCACATTAACTTTTATTCCATTTAGCATTATCGCTATGTCCCATCATTAAGTTGCCACGCCACTTTTGTTTCCTATAAGTAACCACCCTTCTTGCCTTGCCCGTGTACCCTTTTATTACTCACAACCGGTTTGTATGGTTTTTCTTCTTATTTATTGTTTTATGCCTGGGGTAGCTCCCCCTTGTTTTCGTACGTACCATGCATGTGTAATGTTTATTCTTTTATACAATATGGACAATGATATAATTTTAGGGCCTACCCTTAAAGATATTTCAAGAGTTTTTTTAAAAGGAGTTGCTTTGACGTATAACTTCAGGCATGCAGTGTCTGTCTGCACCCTGAGTTTCGGACATGTATAGACCTAGTTTTTGTAGAAGATTAATTTTATAAAGTTCGTTTTTTAATATTGATTCATATCAAAACATCTACCAGCTTGGAAGTAGATGACTAACAGAACGGTATAAAAGAATTTTTGTACTACTTTGACCACTTTGTTAAGTCCACTTCTTAATTAGTTTATTTGAATTGTTTATGTAATATTTTTTTAAACCGTTTCTTATCCGTTTTTACTTTTAATCCATCGCATTAGTTTATAGTTTATTAACAACTATTCTACTATATTCAAAACAAATAAAACCAAATATACAAATAAATATAAACACAACGAACATTGTTTTCTTTTCGAAAAGGCCCTAATAATCTTATTTCCGTTCTATAATTATTATTGTTATTTGACTTATTCAAGTTTTTGATGATTAAAAAAATGAGTAGATGACACGATGATGCTTCATCACATCACATGCGTTGGAAGTTGGTGCAGGTCTTTCCTCTGTTTTTGTAACTACATTGCTACTTCTTTTAGGTAGAAATTTGAATGTAGGAACGTACGAAATTCATATCCAATCAGACAAAATTTACCAATCCAACCAACCTAACTTTAACGAACATGTTTAAGTGTGCGTTTTCAGCAATTGGTTACCTTGCACGAAACGCAAGGACTTGGTAACCATTGCACTCGAACCATTTTAGGGGAACACAACAAATGAACTGTTCACGTTCGACGAGTCATATGTGTCCAATGCGTCGGATGCCAATGCCTTTATAAAAATCCCTTTAGAGCCATCGTCTTCTTTTCCTACTCCTCTTTCACACCGATACCACTTCCTCTTCATACAAAACAACATCCAAGGCTGATTCTGACAGTAAAGGTTCAGCTACACTGTTTGTTATAAATGAATTTCTAAATGGAATGAAATAGTGCAGATAAGTCAATACACACGTCAAATTATACCAGTACGCATTGGGTTTTTGATATTCTTTCCAGACACCAAGTGCGTTGTCAACAAAATTTTCACATGAAAAGACTCTAATTCATAGTGTTGCTTGACTACTTGCAAAATCACGGTCTAAAGATTAAAAAAAAAATCTACGTTAAAGAAACGATAGTAATATTTTTATACATCATAGTTTTGGCTATTTCAACAAGTCGGGTTGCAGAATGGTTTCAAAGATCGGGTAACACTATTTGTATTAATTTTCATGTGTAGCGAACCGGGAGTTTCGACGCTCGAAAATCGACATCAATACGTTCACTGTATGACATGCCGAACAATCGAATGACGGAAATACCAGACCGTTAAGGAAAAGAAGAAAGAGGTAGAAGAAGAAAATAACAAACAACATCAGAATCTCACAATCGCAGCGGAACAATATATAATAGATAACACCAGATCTTTATACAAAAGAAACTATAACTGTTTTTATACATTACATCATCAGTGTACAACACAATCAATAACACAATACTAGACAGTTATAATAACCTGTCCTCACACAAGCTGACTATATAGCTTACACTGCACAGCGGAATATAAATCAGATACGTGATATATGTCTTCGTCATCCAGCTCGTCTTCTGAGCTCTATAGCATCCTATCCTGAATCTGTAATACTCGGTCTGACCCGAACATTATAATAAAATAACACCCGAGTCAGTCTGGAAAACTAGCGTGAAAAAACACACTCAATTGAATTATTAAAGTTATCAAAATCTTTTGAAAAACAAAGGTATCTCGTAAGACCACGCCACAAATAAACATGTCGGGATTTTACCTTACGATAACCAAAACATTTCATATCAAAATCCTCTGATATTATAATAGTGTCTCTAAGTACAAATACTTAAATAAAATAGCTGAAATTGTTACATAAATTAAATTCCAGCATACTAGGCTTTACAATCAAAACCGTAAAGGGCACGTAGGGAGAATGGATTTTCAACTAAATGACTAGGCACTGGGGTATCACCTGTCACGGTACTTGGTCTAGATCAGCGTACTAAGGACCACTCCCGATCCTATGCAACACAAGACCGAACTATCCCTTATTGGATAGCCCGAATAAGATCACCCCGCGGTTGTGATCAGCAACCGCCCACACAGCCGAAATAAAGGGACTCTAGACAGGGGAAACCTTACCTTACTTGGGAGCTACCCACTTAGCCTTGCTGCATATTCCCCTGATTTTTAGTCATTTCCGGTTGATGAGGCTCGAGGCTAAGCGTTACCTTTTTTTAAATATTCACTTAGAATGCTCATTGTCCTCCAATGACAATGTACTGATAGCATTCGTCCATACAAGTCTGTTCCCGGTCCGAACAGAACCGAAAGCACTACTCCTACTACATCCATTTTGGAATCACCATCAGGATTAGTAGCAGTTAGCCCTTGCACTTCACTACTCCATCTTCGACTCCAAGCTCTTGTCTTCCTTACGAAAACATATTCGTTGGATCGAAGTTGTTTTCGGATCACAAATCCGATCCCGGTCTCTTCGAAACAACGTTCGCTATTTTCGGTAAACTCAACCCCGTTTCTCTAGGAACTAAAGAGACGAAAATAAGATCCGAGATCACCTCCTAACCGTTAGTGGACGGATTTCCTTATAACGCCCTAAAAGATTGAACGGGTTTACACGTACAGTATAGCACCTCGAACGGTAACTGTACCATATAATTCTCGTACTTCTCCTAGATATTTCCAAAGTTATATTTGGGTCCAGATTTGATAGTCGGTTATTTAACTATCAAATAAACAATCATTCAATCAAATATTTTATTTCCACTAAAAAACACTTAAATCTCTTTTAAATTAAATTTCAAATACAAAAATCTCTTTATCGAAAAATATACATTTCAAAAATATTTAAAATAAGGCTACTTAAATCACTTCATTCAAATAATACTTATGAAATTCTATAGTAATTTTCCAAGTAAAACTTTAGCCAAAAACTACTTTTAAAATAAAAGTTATTTTATAAATAATTAATAATTATCCTTTTAATATCATAATACTAATTTAACCTTTAAAAATAATTAACTACTATAATTAACTTAATTAATATTTACTTTAACAATTTTAAAACAACTAAATAATAAATTTTTCTAAAACATTCTTTTAAAACACTTTTAAAACTTCTAATTTATACTTAAAAATCTTTCTTTGAAAATATACTTAGCTTTCTAGGAAAATACACTTTCCATTCCAATAAAACCGGTCTTGTCATTTAAAAATCCTTCTCGATTTATCTCTAGTTTAAATTTACGTTCCAACTCCGTAAATTTCTTTTCTCGCATTTTAAAAATAAAACCACTATTTATTTTTAAAACAAATTACTATCTCCTTATAAATTCCCATCGTGAATTTATCCATTCAAATTATCCACTGATAATTATTCACTTTATTTATAAACCCAATTTATAAATCTCATAGTCTCATTTTCCTTTATAATCACTGTTTCAAAACACTTAATCGATTTCCAAATCGATTTTTTGAATTAATTCCATTTGAATTTTATTCCTTGATTTACTCAAATTTATTCCAAAATCCATTAATTCCATATTCACTCCTTTATCATGATTTAAAATCTTATTTAAATCTGGAACATCAATTTCACACTTTATTTCAAAATTCTCATTTTATTTCTCCCAAACCATTTAAATCTTGAATTTAAAAATAAATCCTTTAATTCTTAAGCAATATCGCTTAAGTTCTCAAACTCTTTGTTTCCCATTTATTCAAAATCCCTATTTTTCCATACTCGGGATTTATTTAATAGGACTTTAAAATCAAACCCTTTACCTTTTTCCCAAATTCATTCTTTTTAATTTATCCACTTCGCTATAATATTTTACTTAAAATTTTCTTTTTATTTTCCTTCAAAAATCCATTAGTTATATTTTTGATATCTTAAAATATCAAAATATATCCAACAAAACCATAGCATTCAATAATTCCAATTATCAATATAATCTATCACAGATTATCAAATAAATCATATCACTGAATATGAAAATAAATTTAAATGTTTTTGAGGAATCCAGTTGGATCCCTCCAACCTGTTTCCCTGCATCCACAGATGTTAGCACAATATAAAAATACCAATCCCACTTCGAGGGGGATATCGCGGTATAAAGGGTCATCCGCTATTATGCGGGGCGCATAGGGTCTCATTCGCTATATAATGCGGGAATATCAATGACTCCAATATATATATATATACTACTATATATAATATCACATCCAAACTAATAATAATTATCAATTTTCAATCAATCATTCAATAATTTAATTTTAACTATTTAAATTAACCATTAATCCAATTTGAGTGAGATTAACTCACTTTGATTTCTTGCCGCTATCGCATTCCGTTCCGATTGGATCCAAACACGCTTGAAATTATCTAAAAATTTTAGAAGCCCCAAGTTCGTCCAAACTAGCTTCATGTCGTAGAATACTCTATTACGATCGCAATGCAAGAATTTGCGTTTCGATCCGCCCTAGCATTTTCGAGTTATGGCTTTTGTAAGGATTTGAATTTATAAAACAAATTACATAATTTTTTTCTAAAAAAAACATAACAGCCCATACCAAAAACGAACCCGGTCCGCTAGCTACAGGGATCATCTTCCCCAAAACACGATACTACTCGCATCCATTCCCCCATCGTGCACATGCACGCATCACTTGAGCCGCCATCGACCAAATTTACCTCGCCACCCTCCTACCCTTGACATCGCCGACCCACCCATACCCATATCTCAGCCTCCGACGTCCAAAAAAAAACGATATGCACTTCCTCGTCTTGACCTCACATGTTCGCGAGGTCCAAAACTGCATCAAGCACCCCCTCGCTTCGGCCGGAGATGTGCCTTGGCACGACGAACTTATTGCCACCATCCCACAGCCTCCCGATGCCCATACTCCGAGGAATCGCAAACCCTACCCAGACCGGCGTTCGACCATCTCTACCGAGTCCAACAACTTGACGTCGCACCACATAAAAGGTATAGCAGATGGAAGAGAAATGGAAAACTAGATTTTTAAAACAAACTTCAGAATTTATTGTTGAGTATATGAAGAGAAATGAATTTTCGAAGCTAGAATGCTCTTTTTTATTCTTTCCTTTCGGGTTTACTGTTTTGGGATGGAGGAGGGAATATGGTTTTTAAAAAGATGGAAAGATACCTTGCGTGTAGAGTAGTGAATAAACAGTGACCGAAGAGAAAGGAAAAAGTTATGATGTGGATTTATTGGTTAAATCAATTTTATAAATATTATTTAAATTTTTAATCATCTCGAATTTACAACTCAAAATCTCGACCTCCTATCGAGGCATCCCGCTAGGCGTTTATAATGTTATACCCCTATTCCGAACGCAATGGAAATGGTTTTGAGTCCTAATTCGACCGTGTGGTGAAGATAGCTTTTTGGACCCAATTATAATATTGAAATTTCGATATAGATTTTAGGGCGTTTATATCCCGTACGACCATACATTAACTCCAAACGTCACGAAATTTGAAATACGATAATAATACACTATTACGGATCTAATGGAACCTGTTTCGTCGAAATTCGAAACTGTGCCCCGGAAGGCTATTTTTAAATGTCAATTTAAACGGAAATTTTTCAAAACTGAACAAATCACTTTTAAATTCACTTTTAACATTTTTATTATCTTCAGTATTATCAATATAAATTTTATAAGCCTTTGAAATATTTTTAACAAGCTTGAAACCCCAGATTCATTATTTTACCCAATTTCCACTTATTAAATTAAATAATTAAATCATCCAATAAATAGTGATATTTGAAATTCAAGTCAAAATTATCCTTTTTAAATATTTAAAATCAATTAAATATCCTAATTTCAAATATCCAAAATTCTAGGTCTTTACATTCCTCCCCCCTTATAAGAATTTCGTCCCCGAAATTGCTAGTTAAGAAGAATGCACTACGCCATAGATTGCATACTGCAACACCAAAGAAGTGATGCAGGAAGTGCCAAAAAATGTTGCTGTAGGCTAAAAAAGGGCAAAGGCAATACTTTCTCGGTGATGCATTTTGCCGCGTTGCCGCAGACCTCAAAGGCAACATTTTGACTATCTAAGGCAACATAAGAAATATTGTTGCAATAGAACTCTATTTGGGTCTATAGCAACATCCATAGGTGTCTGTACCAACATTCCAAAATGTTGCTATAGATATTAACTTTCTGAATTTGTGGGGCCCACAATGTAGAGCATATTTGATTTTTTAATATAAATAAATATTTATTTAATAAAATTCTATCGCACAGAATTTAATATTCAAACAGTAATTTATTTAAATAAATATTTTATTTCAACATTTAAAATAGTACAAATTCCTGACTCCACTATTTTACAATTCAATGATATATAACACTGATATTCACATATACAAATATTCCTCACTACATCACTCAGTTCACTCATTACATATGCAGTTTCAATTTATACAGACACCAACACTGACAAATATATGACGAGCCGTGTGCCGAGCCGAAGGCGAGCCGAGAAGCGGGTCCGGGCGCAGCGCCGGCGGGGGTCCGGGGCACCGTAGTCCCGGCGGGGATCGACCTGAATCTGTAATACTCGGTCTGACCAGAGCATTATAATAAAATAACACCTGAGTTAGTCTGGAAAACCAGCGAGAGAAAACACACTCAATTGAATTATTAAAGTTATCAAAATCCTTTGGAAAACAAAGGTATCTCGTAAGACCACGCCACAAATAAACATGCCGGGTTTTAACCTTACGATAACCAAAACATTTCATATCAAAATCCTTTGATATTATAATAGTGTCTAAGTACAAATACTTAAATCAAATAGCTGAAATTGTTACATTAATTAAATTCCAGCATACTAGGCTCTACAATCAAAACTGTAAAGGGCACGTAGGGAGAATGGATTTCCAACTGAATGACTAGGCACTAAGGTACCACCTGTCATGGTACCTGGTCTAGATCAGCGTACCGAGGACCACTCCCGATCCTTTGCAACACAAGAACGGACTACCACTTATTGGAGAGCCCGAATAAGATCACCCCGCGGTTGGGATCAGCAACCGCCCACACAGCCGAAATAAAGGGACTCTAGACAGGGGAAACCTTACCCTACTTGGGAGCTACCAACTTAGCATTGCAGCATATCCCCTAATTTTCAGTCATTCCTAGTTGATAGGCTCGAGGCTAAGCGTTACCTTTTTAGAAATATTCACTTAGAATGCTCATTGTCCTCCATTGATAATGCACTGGTGCATTCATCCATACAAGTACGTTCCCGGTCCGAACGGAACCGAAGGCACTACTCCTACTACATCACCCTCAAGATTAGCAGCGATTAGCCTTTGCACTTCACTACTCCATCTATGACTCCAAGCTCTTGTCTTCCTTACGAAAACGTATTCGTTGGATCGAAGTGGGTTTCGGATCACAAATCCGATCCTCGTCTCTTCGAAACAACGTTGGCTATTTCTGGTAAACTCAACCCCGGTTCTCTAGGAAATAAAGAGACTAAAATAAGATCGGAGATCACCTCCTAACCTTTAGTGGACGGATTTCCTTATAACGTCCTAAAAGAATGAACGGGTTTACACGTACAGTATAGCACCTCGAACGGTAACTGTACCATATAATTCCCGTACTTCTCCTAGATATTTCCAAAGTTATATTTGGGTCCAGATTTGATAGTCGGTTATTTAACTATCAAATAAACAATCATTCAACCAAATATTTTATTTCCACTGAAAAACACTTAAATCTCTTTTAAATTGAATTTCAAATACACAAATCTCTTTATCCAAAAATATACGTTTCAAAAATATTTAAAATAAGGCTACTTAAATCACTTCATTCAAATAATACTTATGAAATTCTATAGTAATTTTCCAAGTAAAACTTTAGCCAAAAACTACTTTTAAAATAAAAGTTATTTTATAAATAATTAATAATTATCCTTTTAAAATCATAATACTAATTTAACCTTCAAAAATAATTAACTACTATAATTAACTTAATTAATATCTACTTTAACAATTTTAAAACAACTAAATAATAAATTTTATTAAAACATTCTTTTAAAACACTTTTAAAACTTCTAATTTTTACTTAAAAATCTTTCTTTGAAAATATACTTAGCTTTTCAAGAAAATACACTTTCCATTCCAATAAAACTGGTCTTGTCATTTAAAAATCCTTCTCGATTTATCTCCAGTTTAAATTTACGTTCAAACTCCGTAAATTTCTTTTCTCGCATTTTAAAAATAAAACCACTATTTATTTTTAAAACAAATTACTATCTCCTTATAAATTCCCATCGTGAATTTATCCATTCAAATTATCCACTGATAATTATTCACTTTATTTATAAACTCAATTTATAAATCCCATAGTCTCATTTTCCTTTATAATCACTGTTTCAAAACACTTAATCGATTTTCTGAATTAATTCCATTTGAATTTAATTCCTTGATTTACTCAAATTTATTCCAAAATCCATAAATTCCATATTCACACCTTTATCATGATTTAAAATCTTATTTAAATCTGGAACATCAGTTCCACACTTTATTTCAAAATTCTCCTTTTATTCTCCCAAACCATTTAAATCTTGAATTTAAAAATAAATCCTTTAATTCTTAAGCAATATCACTTAAGTCCTCAAACTCTTTATTTCCCATTTATTCAAAATCCCTATTTTTCCATACTCAGAATTTATTTAATAGGACTTGAAAATCAAACCCTTTACCTTTTTGCCAAATTCATTCTTTTTAATTTATCCACTTCGCTATAATATTTTACTTAAAATTTTCTTTTTATTTTCCTTCAAAAATCCAATATTTATATTTTTGATATCTTAAAATACCAAAATATATCCAACAAAACCATAGCATTCAATAATTCCAATTATCAATATAATCTATCACAGATTATCAAATAAATCATATCACTAAATATGAAAATAAATTTAAATGTTTTGAGGATTCCAGTTGGATCCCTCCAACCTGTTTCACTACATCCACAGATGTTAGCACAATATAAAAATACCAATCCCACTTCGAGGGGGATATCGTGGTATAAAGGGTCATCCGCTATTATGCGGGGCGCATAGGGTCTCATTCGTTATATAATGCGGGAATATCAATCACTCCCATATATATATACTACTATATATAATATCACATCCAAACTGATAATAATTATCAATTTTCAATCAATCATTCAATAATTTAATTTTAACTAATTAAATTAACCAGTAACCAATTTGAGCGAGATTAACTCACTTTGATTTCCTGCCGCTATCGCGTTCCATTTCCGACTATATCCGAACGCACTTGAAATTATCTAAAAATTTTAGAAGCCCCAAATTCGTCCAACCCAGCTTCATGTCGTAGAATACTCTATTACGATCACAATGCAAGAATTTGCGTTCCGATCCGCCCTAGCATTTTCGAGTTATGGCTTTTGTAAGCATTTGAATTTATAAAACAAATTATATATTTTTTTTCTAAAAAAAAAAGAACAGCCCATACCAAAAACGAACCCGGCCCGCTAGCTACAGGGATCATCTTCCCCAAAACACGATACTCCTCGCATCCATTCCCCCATCGTGCGCGTGCACGCATCACTTGAGCCGCCATCGACCAAATTTACCTCGCCACCCTCCTCCCCTTGACAACGCCGACCCACCCATACCCATATCTCAGCCTTCGATGTCCAAAAAAAAAACGATCTGCCCTTCCTCGTCTCGACCTCACATGTTCGCGAGGTCAAAAACTACATCGAGTACCCCCTCACTTCGGCCGGAGATGCGCCTTGGCACGACGAACTTACTGCCACCATCCACAGCCTCCCGATGCCCATACTCCGAGGAATCGCAAACCCTATCCAGACCGGCGTTCGACCATCTCTACCGAGTCCAAAAACTTGACGTCGCACCACATAAAAGGTATAGCAGATGGAAGAGAAATGGAAAACTGGATTTTTAAAACAAACTTCATAATTTATTGTTGAGTATACGAAGAGAAATGAATTTTCGAAGCTAGAATGCTCATTTTTTTTCTTTCCTTTTGGCTTTACTGTTTTGGGATGGAGGAGGGAACGTGGTTTTTAAAAAGATGGAAAAAATACCTTGCGTGTAGAGTAGTGAATGAACAGTGTCCGTAGAGAAAGGAAAAAGCTATGATGTGGATTTATTGGTCAAATCAATTTTATAAATATTATTTAAATTTTTCATCGTCTCGAATTTACAACTCAAAATCTCGACCTCCTATCGAGGCGTCCCGCTAGGCGTTTATAATGTTATACCCCTATTCCAAACGCAATGGAAAAGGTTTCGATTCTTAATTCCATCGTATGGAGAAGATAGCTTTTTGGACCCAATTATAATATTGAAATTTCGATATGGATTTTAGGGCATTTATAACCCGTACGACCACACGTTAACTCCAAACATCACGAAATTTGAAATTCGATAATAATACACTATTACGGATCCAATGAAATTGGTTCCGTCGAAATCCGAGACTATGCTCTGGAAGGCTATTTTTAAATGTCAATTTAAACGAAAAAATTTCAAAACTGAACAAACCACTTTTAAATTCACTTTTAACATTTTTATTATCTGCATTATTATCAATATAAATTTTATAAGCCTTTGAAATATTTTTAACAAGCTTGAAACCCAAGATTCAATATTTTACCCAATTTCCACTTATTAAATTAAATAATTAAATCATCCAATAAATAGTGATACTTGAAATTCAAGTCAAAATTAACCATTTTAAATATTTAAAATCAATTAAATATCCCAATTTCAAATATCCAAAATTCCAGGTCGTTACATCATGCCACTCTAAAAGTTGTGGCGTTAATGTCAAAAGAAATAATTAAACCAAAGGACCAACAATTTAACACCGCAATGGAACAAATTAGAAATTCAAATCGATATTATCTATTTTCCAAATATTGTAAGCGAGTTATAAATGGTACACACATAAGTACACACTTGCCCAGTGCTAGTGCTTAACAATTTATTAGACGGAATGTGTAACGATCCGAAATTTCACCGCTTGAATTTACGAATATTTAATTAATTTTAAATATTCAATATTTGATTTTATAGTTAAAATAGAACTTTTTTAGATAATAAATAATGATGATGAAAAGTTTTGAAAATTTGTTTATAAAAATATTTATATCGAAGAAAAATCGAAAATATGACCAGAAATCGTTTTCCGAATTTTCAATTTTTTGTCGGCTAAAAGTTTTCGAAAACGTTGTAAACTCTAGTGTAAATATATTTACATAAATTTGTAAATGAGTTAGTATGTATATATTGGTATATACATAAGTGTATACACTTAAGTATGTAAGATTTAAAATATAATTAAGTAAAAAGTAAGTGTCACGCATAAGCAAACATAAGTATAATTGATGTAGCCTGGAAAGAAGTCTTAGGTCGCTCACGACCTAAGGAGGAGATTAACGAGTTAACATTTTGTGAAGAATTGTGGAAAGGTCAAGTTTTAGGTCGCAGCCGACCAAACAAAGCTTTTAAGTCGTACCAACGACTTAGTGAAGATCGGCAACGACCTAGTGGGAATGTGCGAGCTAACGAGATACTGGAACGACCTAACATGTTTTTAGGTCGTATACGACCTAACGAACGAAGGCATAGGTCGCGGGAACGACCTATCATGTCACTAGGGAAAGAGCTACGACCTAACGGGTTTGAGGATGGCGAGCTAAAACAAAGAGATAGGTCGCTGGAACGACCTAACATGCTTTTAGGTCGCGTACGACCTAGCGAGATAGGAAAGAGGGTGCTGGAACGAGCTAACGGGGTGCTCCGACCTATGTTAGGTCGCACGAAAAGGTCACAACCTATGATAGGTCGCTGGGTAATCTGGGAAGCTAAGTCGCGAAGTCTTAAGTCGCAAGGCTTAGGTCGCGAAGCTTCTAAAGCTGCTTATTTTAGGTCGCAAAGCTACGGATGTCGTCCATTCTTTAAGTCGCTGAAGTTTGAAGACGTAGATTTCTTAAGCCGCTTTAATCTCGGTCGTTGATTCCTTAGGTCGCTGATGGATACAGATGTTAAGTCGTATGATTGTATAGTTCTTAAGTCGTATGATTGTCTTGTATGTTGGTTGCATTGTAATGTGAACTGTTAGGTCGCTGCCGACCTATACTAAGTCGCGTCTGTTCTTAGGTCGCACCATGATTAGGTCGTAGGTCGTATGCGACCTAAGTGTTATGGAAATTTTGTTCTGTTTTCTGTTGTGTTGAGTTGTAGCCTATAAATAGGCATGTGTGGTCATTTGTAAAGGTTGTTGATTTTTGAATAAAATTCTCTTTTGTTAGCTTTGTGCTTTCATTCCAATTGGTAGTTGAGTGTAATCTCCTATCTCCTCTTTCGGTTAATCGAGTGCGCTCGATTCAACGATTGTAGAAGCCGATTCGCGGAATTAAGTGTGCTTGATCAACGCTTGAAGAATTGAAGATCTTTGAACCCGGTATCGTGCGCGATCAACGAGTTCGGGATAGCTAGAATTCGGTATCTTCGGATCAACGAATTCGGGCCTTTCAGTATTCATCAATCCATCTATTGCTACTTTCACCGATTGAAGATCATTTTGTTTAATCCGCTGCGTCAGTTTTGGTATCAGAGCTTGTTCTAGCCAATCATAGCTAGATCGAGACTTGGAGCCTAATCAATTTGGAATTTGAAGTTTGAAGTGTAGATTTGAACACGGCCGAGAGTTTGAAGCATTGGGTCGTGCATTACTTTGAAGATTGAAGTTCGGATCTATCTTGTTTCGAGAATTTTGTTCGTCGTGTTCTTCGTGATTTGCAACAAAAGTGGAATTTTCGATCCATTTCATTTTGGATCAAAGTCCGAAAAGTGTTTGAATTTGAAGTGTTGAAGAGTTTTGTGAATTTTCAAGTATGCCACCAAGGAGAGCTAATCGACATCAAAACGTTGAAGCTTTATATCGGAGAGAAGAAGCTGATGAGATGGAGCAGAGAATTAATGAGAACTTTAGTGAAAAGCTTAATGAAGGGATTGGACGATTAGAGAAGATGATGTTAGAGATGAATCAAAATCGGAAAAGGGTTTCACCTGAATCTAACCATGGGGGAAGTAGAGTCTCACCGCAATCCAATCGAGAAAGAAGTGTTGACAATGATCAAAGACGTGGGAGGAACGTGGATGATCGAGAACGGAGGAATTTAGATAGAAGGGATGATGGTGGTAGACGTGAAGGTAGTAGAGATGTGGGTGGACGAGATAGACAACGATATACATCTGATTTTGAAGAGGAGTATGATGGTGGTAGTGTTCGAGGACAAGGAAGAAATCACTTTGAGTATGATCACAAATGGGAGTCGGGGATGAAGACTGAAATTCCAGAATTCAAAGGTGGTATGCAAGCAGAGGAGTTTCTAGATTGGGTAGCTAATGTTGAAGAAATTTTTGACTTCAAAGAAGTTCCGGAACATCGTAGAGTGAAGTTAGTTGCTACAAGGTTGAGGGGTAGAGCTTTGGCATGGTGGCAGCAAACCAAACTTACACGTGAACGGATGGGAAAGTCAAAAGTTGAATCTTGGGAGAAGATGAAGAAATTGATGAAAGCAACGTTCTTACCATACAATTATCAATCTTTGATGTATCAACGTTTGCAGAATTTGAGGCAGGGCACAAAGAATGTTAATGATTACGTGGATGAATTCTATCAGCTTATTGCGAGGAATGATATTATGGAAACGGAAGAGCAGCTGACATCTAGATTCATTGGGGGATTGCGAATGCAGATTCAGGATATGGTTAACATGTTTGATCCCAGATCTGTAGCAGAAGCACATCAAAAAGCGTTGGCTTGGGAGAAACAGGGACGACGAGGAAGTGGTGTGTTTACTAATTCTAACAATCAAGTGAAGGGTGTTGGTGGAAGTTCTAATGTTTCTAAACCTATCAGTAGACCAGTAGTGAAGGAGGTTGAGAAGACAAAGGTTAACAACGGTTTCAAATGTTACAATTGTCAGGAATTTGGTCACAAAAGTAGCGAATGTCCAAAGCCGAAGAAGAGAGCTATGATAGCAGAGGTTGAGGATGAGGATGAAGAAGCTGAATGTTCCAATTCACCACCTGATGAGGAGGAAGAAGAAGTGTCGGGAGATGAAGGATATAATCTAATGATGAAGAGGTCCTGTTTAACACCAAAGCAAGAGGAGGATTGTAGTTGGTTAAGGAGCAATATTTTTCAGTCAACATGTACTATTCTGGGGAAAGTTTGCAAATTTGTTATTGATGCTGGAAGCTGTGATAATATAATTTCTTCCGAAGCTGTGAGGAAGTTGGCGTTGAAGACTGAGAAACATCCGAAACCGTACAAGCTAGCTTGGTTGAGGAAAGGCGGGGAAGTGAAGGTTGGACGAAGAGCTTGTGTGAAGTTTTCAATTGGGAAGAAATATAAAGACGAAATCTGGTGCGACGTGGTAGATATGGACGTTTGTCATTTGTTGCTGGGGAGACCGTGGTAGTATGATAGGGCGGTGCAACATGATGGGCGTACCAACAGTTACAGTTTCATGTTTGAAGGCACAAAGATTACTCTAGTTCCAAAGAAGCGACAAAAGGAGGAAAACAAGTTGGAGGAGATTGAAGAGCTCAAAACTTTGTTATCTTTGAAGGAGTTTGTTAAGGAGGTTGAAGAAGAGCCGGAAGTATTCTTGTTAATTGGGCGTGAGAGCAGTGAAGAAGTTGAAATTCCAGAAGAAGTACAACCAGTTTTGAAAGAATTTGACGATGTATTTCCAGAGGAGTTACCAACGGAGTTGCCACCGTTGAGGGATATACAACATCAAATTGATCTAGTTCCAGGAGCTGTGTTGCCACATAGACCACATTATCGAATGAGTCCGAAGGAACATGAAGAGTTGCAGAGGTAGGTGGAGGAATTGCTTGAGCAGGGGCGTGTGCAGGAGAGTTTAAGTCCTTGTGCTGTACCAGCTTTATTGGTACCCAAAAAGGATGGAACGTGGAGGATGTGCACAGACAGTCGAGCATTGAATAAGATCACAGTCAGATACCGATTTTCGATTCCAAGGCTTGATGATCCATTGGATCAAATCAGTGGGTCCGTAATGTTTTCTAAGATTGACTTGAAGAGCGGTTATCATCAGATTCGCATTAGACCAGGGGACGAATGGAAGACAGCATTCAAGACGAGGGAAGGATTATATGAATGGCTGGTAATGCCGTTTGGTCTATCGAATGCACCAAGTACATTTATGAGGGTGATGAATCAAATTTTCCGACCGTACATTAGGAAATTTGTGGTGGTTTACTTTGATGATATTCTGATCTACAGTGCTAGTACGGAGGAACATGTTCAACATTTGAAGAAAGTGTTAATTATTCTTCTTGAAGAACAATTCTATGCTGCTACAAAGAAGTGTGTTTTTATGGCGAAGAGTGTTTTATTTCTGGGGTATGTTGTGTCGGAAGAAGGAATACAGGTTGACCAAAGTAAAATCGAAGCTATCAGAGATTGGCCGCAACCCAAGACGATAACGGAAGTTCGTAGTTTTCACGGGTTAGCTTCATTTTATCGAAGGTTTATTCCATACTTTAGTAGTGTGATGGCGCCTGTGACTGATTGTATGAAGGGTAAACAGTTTGCATGGACGGAGGAAGCCGGGGTTGCTTTTGATCGAATCAAAGAACTCTTGACGTCTGCACCAATTCTAGTATTACCAGATTTTCAGCTAGTGTTTGAACTACATACTGATGCATCCAAGGTTGGGATTGGAGGAGTATTGAGTCAGAGGGGACGTCCGATTGCATACTTTAGCGAGAAGTTATCAGGAGCAAAGATGAGATACAGTACATATGATGTGGAATTCTTTGCTGTTGTACAATCTATTAAACACTGGAGACACTATCTATTTCAGAAGGAGTTTGTTCTTTACACTGATCATGAGGCATTGAAGCATTTACAAGGGCAAGATAAGATTTCAGCGAGACATGAATCGTGGATTGCATATCTGCAACAGTTTACTTTTGTTGTTAAACACAAGTCAGGGGTGACAAATCGAGTGGCTGATGCTTTGAGTAGGAGGAGTCATTTGTTGACTACACTGAAGGTTGAGGTGACAGGGTTTGATGTGTTACCAGAATTATTTGTCGATGATCCTTACTTTGCGAAGTTTGTTGATAAAGTCAAGGAGGGAAAGACGGATGAGTTTGTGATGGTGGATGGTTTTCTGTTCAAAGGAAATCGATTGTGCATACCTGATTGTAGTTTGAGAATGAAGATTGTAAAAGAGCTACATGAAGAAGGACATGTTGGGAGAGACCGTACATTGCAATTAATTTCGCAATCTTACTTTTGGCCATCGACGAGGAAAGAGGTGGAGAGGTTTGTGGAGCGTTGTCATATTTGTCAGGTTTCGAAAGGAACTGCAACTAATGCTGGTTTATATATGCCGTTACCGGTACCAACTAAACCATGGGTTGATGTGAGTATGGACTTTGTGTTGGGGTTGCCAAGAACACAGCGTGGTAACGATTCCATTTATGTGGTGGTTGATCGATTTTCGAAAATGGCACATTTTATTGCTTGTAAGAAGACGGCGGATGCTGTTCATGTTGCTCAGTTATTTTTCAAAGAAATCTATCGACTTCATGGATTACCAGAATCTATTGTGTCAGATAGGGATACTCGTTTTTTGAGTCATTTTTGGCTAAGTTTGTGAAAGATGGTGGGAACAAAGTTGAACTTTAGCAGCGCTTATCATCCGCAGACAGATGGACAGACTGAGGTAGTAAACAGATCATTGGGGAATTTGTTACGATGTCTTGTACAGGACAATCTGAAGAGTTGGGATGTGAAGTTATGTCAGGCAGAATTTGCTCATAATCATGCTGTAAATCGGAGTACTGGGTTCAGTCCATTCCAGATTGTTTATTCGAGCTTACCAAAAGGACCGTTGGATTTAACGGTAATACCACACTCAAAGGGGACAGTTAAGAAAGCTGCTGATTTTGTTGAGGGGTTGACAGAATGTCATAAAATCGTTCAGGAACGATTGGAGAAAGCAAATGAGAAGTATAAACGATCTGCAGATTTGAAACGAAGGAGTGTTGAATTTCATGAAGGTGATTTGGTTTATGCAGTGTTAACAAAAGATCGTTTTCCAGTAGGCGCTTATAACAAGTTGAAAGCCAGGAAAATTGGTCCGGTGGAAGTCGTGAAACGAATTAATGAAAATGCTTATAAGTTGAAGCTGCCAGATGATGTGTATACGTCTGACGTATTCAACGTTAAGCATCTCGTACCATATCATGGGGATGAGTTTGTTGTGGTGGATGTAGAAAGTGCAAATTCGAGGACGAATTTTTCTCAACCTGGGGAGGATGATGTAGCCTGGAAAGAAGTCTTAGGTCGCTCACGACCTAAGGAGGAGATTAACGAGTTAACATTTCGTGAAGAATTGTGGAAAGGTCAAGTTTTAGGTCGCTGCCGACCTAACAATGCTTTTAAGTCGTACCAACGACTTAGTGAAGATCGGCAACGACCTCGTGGGAATGTGCGAGCTAACGAGATACTGGAACGACCTAACATGTTTTTAGGTCGTATACGACCTAACGAACGAAGGCATAGGTCGCGGGAACGACCTATCATGTCACCAGGGAAAGAGCTATGACCTAACGGGTTTGAGGATGGCGAGCTAAACAAAGAGATAGGTCGCTGGAACGACCTAACATGCTTTTAGGTCGCGTACGACCTAGCGAGATAGGAAAGAGGGTGCTGGAACGAGCTAACGGGGTGCTCCGACCTAACAAATCACGACCTATGTTAGGTCGCACGAAAAGGTCACAACCTATGATAGGTCGCTGGGTAATCTGGGAAGATAAGTCGCGAAGTCTTAAGTCGCAAGGCTTAGGTCGCGAAGCTTCTGAAGCCGCTTATTTTAGGTCGCAAAGCTACGGATGCCGTCCATTCTTTAAGTCGCTGAAGTTTGAAGACGTAGATTCCTTAAGCCGCTTTAATCTCGGCCGTTGATTCCTTAGGTCGCTGATGGATACAGATGTTAAGTCGTATGATTGTATAGTTCTTAAGTCGTATGATTGTCTTGTATGTTGGTTGCATTGTAATGTGAACTGTTAGGTCGCTGCCGACCTATACTAAGTCGCGTCTGTTCTTAGGTCGCACCATGATTAGGTCGTAGGTCGTATGTGACCTAAGTGTTATGGAAATTTTGTTCTGTTTTCTGTTGTGTTGAGTTGTAGCCTATAAATAGGCATGTGTGGTCATTTGTAAAGGTTGTTGATTTTTGAATAAAATTCTCTTTTGTTAGCTTTGTGCTTTCATTCCAATTGGTAGTTGAGTGTAATCTCCTATCTCCTCTTTCGGTTAATCGAGTGCGCTCGATTCAACGATTGTAGAAGCCGATTCGTGGAATCAAGTGCGCTTGATCAACGCTTGAAGAATTGAAGATCTTTGAACCCGGTATCGTGCGCGATCAACGAGTTCGGGATAGCTAGAATTCGGTATCTTCGGATCAACGAATTCGGGCCTTTCAGTATTCATCAATCCATCTATTGCTACTTTCACCGATTGAAGATCGTTTTGTTTAATCCGCTGCGTCAATAATTGTACTAAAACATGTTTAAACATGTTGGCCAAGAAGTGCATGAAGGGGACAGAAGGCGGGTTTGCGGTTTGTTCATGAAGGGAAGGAGGTGGACATGGTTGTTGATGTGACACAAGGAGTATGGAGGGTAAGAACCCTAAGGGCATGTTAATAATTTAACTTTTGCACTTGTATATATACCCATTTCCTACCTTTTTCCTTGTTTTTCTTATTTTTTTCATTTTCATTTTTCTTCTTCTAAAAACCTCATCATCTTCTTAAAAAGCTTCCATGGTTTCCATGGCGTTCTAAAGTTAAAAATCCTAACTTTCTTTACTTTCAAATCCTTAAAACATTATTTAAAACTCCTCCTTTCATTCCTACAGCCCCTTCTTCTCAAAACTAGTCCAAAACTTCTAAAATCTTACTTGGTCGAGCCCCCTATGCCATAGTCGAACCAATTTGCTATTTTAAAGCCACTAAAACTCCATGTTTTCAAAAGCAAGCAAGGATCTGCGGTCATATGCAAATTATAATGAAAGTTCGGATGGTTTTGGTTAGCTTTTGGCGAGCAAAGATAACCCCTTTATTTATTTATTTTGATAAATAAGGTAGTGGTCAAAGATGACCATGCCACATATATATAAACAACAAAAGTTTACAACACAACACAACACTACAACATAATAACAAACACTTACAACTTCATAAGACCTAAAACTATTACATACACAACACAGATATAACGAATAACCTTACAACTCATGCAAAAACAACACAAAAATAACTGAACACAAACATCACAACAAAATACTGACCCAACCATACAACACAAATACAAATAACGAACAAGCTTACAACATTAACGACCTAAACAAAACAACAAAAACTATATATCATAACTAAATGAGCAGCCCCTATCAGTTTTCCATCAAAAAATAGCTAGTCCAAATATACACAGCATAGTGACAGTTCAACGAAAACTATGCAGCAAAAAGAAAGCAACTAAACTTCACAGCAACAGACTAAAATAAGCACGGCCATAGTGACAGTCCATCATCCCCTACGTTCTATGACCCTAGCTGCCACAGAGTCTATAACATCAACCAGATCAAGCTTTTCAATACCTGCCCACAAGTACACGAACTTAAGAATTGAAAATAGAGCAGAATAGATGATTTATACTGATTAAGAAAACATCTTCTGTTTCTCTCATTCCAAATGATCCAACAGAAAGCTAGATTAAGTATTTCAAATAAATTTCTACTCCTTATATCCTCCAGAAGAAATTTTTTAAAGTTCCAATACTAATATTGATCTTCAATAAGCAGCCCCACTCAATCTTTAAATATAAATTTACCAAACATTTTGTCCAGACATAAAAGCTAAAGTGACACTTTACAAAAATATGCTTGTAATCTTCATCTTCCATATTGCATAAGTAACATTTGTCAGATAAGCACATATTCTTCTTCTTCTTCAGCAGAGATAGTATTAAGTTTATTATGCATTAATATCCACATATGTAACTTCACTTTCGGAGGCACCTTGATAGCCCATATTTCTTTAAAACCAGACAACTTTCTACCCGAAAAGTTCAAGAGATTATAAAAAGAATTGACAGTAAAGCTTTTCTTATCTCTAGCCCATAAAAAGTTATCATTGTCATTACCATTTATCACCACATCTTCTAACACCTCCATAAGTTTGATAAACTGGAATAATGCTCTACATTCCAAAAATCTTGTAAAAGATAAATTCCACTTAAAATCAGTTGCCATGCCTCTAAATACATCATGTACAGTTTTAAATTTCTTAGGAGATAACATATATAAATCAGCAAATTCAGTAGCAAGAGGTATAGGTAGAACCCAACAGTTATGCCAAATAATGTATTCCTACCACTTATCAAATCACATTTCAAACATAATTTGAATAGACGTGTTAACATCCAAATGTTTCTCCAAAAGACTGAGTAATCTTTAACCTTTATATTCCAATGAAAATAATCATTAAAATATAACTTTAAGACCTATTTTCTCCACATGACATCTTTATTATTGATCAAATCCCAAATCCATCTACTTAGCAATGCATTATTCATTTCAGCAATATTCAACACACCCAAACCCTCTTGCTCAATCAATTTACACACTTGATCCTAAGAAATTAAACATTTTAGTGAGCAGCCATTTTTACCATCATGCTAAAAGAAATTTCTTCTAATACTATCGATTCTATTTAAAACCCATTTGGGGCATCTATGGAAAGACAATCAATACAGTGGAAGAGCTGATAGAACCGAATTGATTAGGACCAATCTACCAGCTTTAGACAATGAAGTACTTTTCCATCTAACAAGCTTGATATCAAATTTCTCAACTAAAGGCTGCCAATCCTGCTTGTGCAATTTACCTGGCCTAATTGTAATACCCAAATATGACAGGGGAAAACTACCCACTTTACAATTCAACATATCAGCTATCTTAATATCATCACCACTGCTACTACTCAAAGTAAAAACTGAACTTTTATGAAAGTTAATCTTCAGCCCCGATAGCTTTTCAAAAGAGTATAAGAGAACTTTAATAGCTGCAATATACCTACAATCCGGAGAACTAAACAGAATTGTATCATCAGCATAATGTAAAGAAGTAAAGCCTCCTGAAATAATATCAGCCCCAAAACTCTTAATCACACCATTAACAGCAGCCACTCTCAAGATTTGTGTAAAAACATCGGCTGCAATATCAAATAAAAGAGGAGAAAATGGATCCCCTTGTCTTAATCATCTTTTAGAAACAATAACTATTCTAGGTATACCATTAACACAAATATAGGAGCAACTAGACTATAACAAATCCCTAATCCAAAAACCCACTTTCTACTGAAACCTCTGGCCACTAAAGTATCCAACAAAAATTTTCAATCAACGGTATCAAATGCTTTTGCAAAATCCAGCTTTAAAACAACACAAGGTACCTTGTTCTTATGACAATAGGAAATAACTTTTGGCACCATAGCTACCATATCAAGAATAAATATCCCTTGTATAAATGCAGTTTGAGCTTTATCAACTAAAGATTCCATTTTAGTCTTGAGCCTACTAGCTAAAACTTTTGTAATAAGCTTATAGGTGCTGTTCAAAAGACTGATTGGTCTATAATCTGTTAAACCCAAAACAACTTCTTTCTTAGGCAAGAGAACAATGTTAGCATAGTTTAATTTCTTCAAATTCAATTTACCCTCATAAAATTCATCAGAATTTTTCATAACATCAACTTTAATCTAGCTCCAGTACTTTTTAAAGAAGAAATTTGGAAAGCCATCTGGACCTGGTGCCTTATCTCCAGGCATATCCTTAAGAGCAACCTCCACTTCTTCGACTAAAAAAGGACCATCTAAATCCAATAAATCCAACAAATTAGGATATAACACCTCCCAATCAACACTAACTTTCTCCTTCAAACAACAACAAAGAATTGATTGATAATATTTTGTAAAAGCCACGTTTAATTGCTCCTGTTCTATAATCTCTTTACCTTCATGTAATACACTAAAAATCCTATTAGAGCTCCTACTACCATTGGCCACCCTATGAAATAACTAGTATTTTATCCCCACTTCAACCAGTGTACGAGCTCTTTGTCTCCAAAAAATTTCCTTCTGATCCATCAATTTTAAAAGTTCCTTCTCCTAACTAGTAATCTGTCTTTTTCTCCAACACTTAAACATCTCACTTCCCCAATAAAATTCAACTCCAAAAATCTCCTTTTTAAGATTTTTCAATTTAATATTGCCAAAAACCTCCTTATTCCATTTTCTCAAATATCTACTAAGAAATTTCAATTAACCAACAATAACATAACCCGCATCCGTATTACTGTAAAAAGACTGGCACTTAAATTTTATCATTTCTTCGAAACCATCCTCCAAACACCACATTTTCTCAAACATAAAGAAATTTTTGCATTTTATTTTATCCCCCATATCAAGTATAATAGGACAATGAGAAGAGATAATACTGGCTAACCCTTTCTGAAATGATAATGGATGTAAATCGTCAAATTCTGGGTTAATAAAAACCTATCCAATTTCACCAAAATTGGTAACTCTCTACCATTGCTCCACGTATAACTCCTATTGTTGAGAGGTAAGTCAATCAAATTGCAATAACAAACAAAAACACTAAAGTCATTCAAATCATTTAAATCCTCCCCTTCTTCATTACTTCTCTCATCAATAAAACTCGTAGTGTTAAAATCTTCCCCAATAGTCCAAGGACCAGCAATCATGCTTTTGAATTCACATCCTTCTCTCCACATCTCCTTTCTAAACTCTCTCTTATTAGGACCATACACATTAGTAATAAATATAAGATCTTAGTAAGTTTACACCGCAGAGCTACATGCATCATATATTTATCTTTAATCTCCTGCACCAATTCCCATAATCCATTATTCCATCCTATGAACATTCCTCTAGCACTTCCACATGCTTCTAAGAAACTCCAATTGTCCACAAAAGAATTACCCAGTGATTCAAAATTGAATTTATAGGGGCACTCAATCTTAGTTTCTTGCAAAAGAACTATATCAGGTTTGATCGAACTCAAATAATTCTTCACCCTTTGATGTTTCTTGGGAATGCTTAACCCTCTAACATTCCAAGAAACAATAATCATTTTACAGCATTGACCCTCTCTAATTCCTTCTTTTTAAAATCTACAATATCTTTCTCACCATTATCCAAATTAATACCCGCAAGCTTAACAGTTTTATAAATTTGTTCAAAGGAAAAGGAATCAATAACAGCAGGGATAAAGATGCTATCTTCAAGTGGATGAGCTGCCGAATCTTCCCTAAGCCCTCAGCACTTCCACGAAGCAAAGAAATTCCCCCACTTGTACCTACAGCTCTCTTGCCTCTCTTGATAGCTCTTCTCTTGTCTTCCATCAACTTATTCCATGATTCCTCACCAAAATTATTAGACACATCAACTGAAATATCCCTATCAGCTCTTCTTTTGCTAGTAACCTCAGCTTCTTCACCATCCCTTATACTATCATCTCCTAAATCAGAAGTGACTTCAATAGCATTAAAATGATCTGTATTGATAATACCTTTAAATTTCCAGACCTTGAGTCTGCCATCCATACCTCTAACAAATGGAATATTCTTGAAATCATTAACCCCCACATCCTCATCAGGATCATGTAAGAATTTACTAACTTCAAACTCGAAATAGACATCATCTATATCACATTTGATCACAGATGGAAGCTCATAGTCAGGATTAATATCAATTAGCACCTTAAGAATCATAAAATCTTTTGTGGATTCATAATTTCTTTGCATTATAACAACAGAACCGTATTTTATCAACGGCTTTCTCAGTGGGCTATCATCTCCACATACCAAAGGAATCCCTTTCAGCGAAATCCAAACTCTCTCCTTTGACTTCCACACTTTGCTACCCAACATTAAACTCCATTTTCGAAATGCAAGATGCCAGAATCTTCAATGATGGTTGCAATAGTGTTGCTACCCATGATTCTTCTTAGAAATTTAACAATAAACTCCTCTTTGAATTTCTTAACGTCCCATAGCCACGATCCCATAAAATCAAACTTCCTCTTTAGAGCATGCTCAATCTGAATGATAGAGAAAGCACCTTTGATAATTGAAATCGAAGCCCAGAAATCACAATGCTTAAATTCTTCACTCAAATCTGCTTTAGAAAGAAAAACTTCATCATGCGACTCCATCTGATTCGATTTAGGTTTAGGGGAAGTTTTGCGGAGGGGTTTTGATGAAGATACATAGGAATTAGACAGATGAAAACACTGAAAACCCTTATGCCCAACTTTAACACACTTAAAACAAACCAGAGAATTTCTACAATTTTTTGCAAAATGATTAGCCAATCTGCATCTAAAACATTTCCTCATTGACTTGATGTTAAGCAATTTTCTTTAGTAATCTCTAAAATGACGAATTGAAGTGCCATTATTATTTTTGGGAAGAGAAAAATTTTGCAGTAGAGTATCTCGAAATGACGCTTTGGGTATCTCTCCACTCAAACCAGAATGAATAAAAAAATCAAATTGATTACTGTAGCAAGATGAATCACCAAGAGAATTAGAAAATGAAAAAAAATCAAGATGCGGTTCCGCCATTTTCTTGAATCAAGCTGCGGTTTGCAGTGCAGAATATTTGAACTGATAACCCCTTTATTTAAAGTTTCTAACTTTAATTATTGTTTAACTTAGTTGTTAAATATGATGCTTGGTTGGATGGAAAGGATGCTGACTTGTATGTATGCATATGTATGCTTATATGTGATGATGGATTTGACTTGAAATCGAAGTCTAAATGTGTGAAAGGATGGAAAATTGTAATCTAGATTATGGCTTGTTGTATGACATATGAATGCATGATATTGGTTTATGTCTGTGATAAAGGAAGTAGTATTTAAGCTGCGTGTTTGGCGACATCGAAATCCTTGTGTAAACTCGCTTCTTTACTTACTTTTCTTTTTAGAAAGTTTTATGAAAGTTTTAACACCTTACTTTTAATTTCAAAACTTTATTCTAAGATTGTAAAAGTAAATTAAATATAAAAGATAAGAGTTTTGAAAGCTATTTAGAGTATAAAATAAGTTTGAAATTATGGACCTCGTGAAAAACGAACTCCTTTCGAATACAAAAATGTTTTAATTTAAGTATCTTCTTGAAAAGTGTTTTCAAAAACATATTTTAAGTATTTAAAAGAAAATTTTATTTATTTCTTTAATTATTTAATGGTTATTTAATTAAGTAATTAAGTAAGGCAGTTAATACTTAATCATTAATTAAGTTAGGGTAATTAGTATTTAATTATTTTTAAGTAAGTTAGTTATAATTAGTTAATTAATAAAAGTTAATTAATATTTACATTTAAGATTAATTATTATTTTAACTAATTATTAAAGATTAATTATTAATTTATTTATAAAAGGTTTAATTATTAACTAATTACTGATCAAGTTAAATTTATGTTGAGATTTAATTATTTTTAAATGAAGGTTTAATTTATTTTTTAAGTTAAATTAAGGATTATTTAATAAATTAATTGAGATTAATTAATATTTAATTATTATTTAAAAGTTTAAATTATTATTTAATAATTATTTAAAGATTAATTTGGTTTAATTATTCATTTACAAGTTAATTATTGCTTAATTAATAATCAAAGGTTTAATTATTATTAAATAAAGAGTTTAAATGTTATTTGATTATTAAATAAAAGTTTAACGTTTTAAAATGCTTTATTTCTAAAGTTCAGTTTTGTTTTTTTAGCAACTCCCTTTTGAAGAATATTTTAAATCCAAGGGATTTCTTTGTCGACCACCCTTAAGTAACTTCAAATGGATATGAAACCAGTGACATATGTTAAGTAGAATAAATCACCGTTCTGTTAACTGAATTGTATTTGACATCTGTTTGGTAGAATAAATCAAAGTTCTGCCATAATTCACCAAGTAGATTTTGTTGACATCTGTTTAAGCAGAAATAAAACAAAGTTCTACTATTATGGTCATGGGACATTTATCTATATAATTGATTGTTATTGGCTGATTCCCTTTTACATACCTGCTTGTTATGTAAATACCCATGTCATAACGTAAAAAGTTAAACTCAATTAAATGGGAACCATTATGGTCACTAAGCCTCTTTCTTATTTTGTGAAGTCAAATATTTAACTCTTATCCTTTTTAAAAATGATTTTGAAGTTTATTGTCATTTTCAAATATGATATTTAAAGGATGATTATGCAATTATTTTATTTAAAATATTTTAAGTTAATTTAATACTTTCTAAATGATTGTTTAAAATCATTATTTTGCTAATGAGATTTAAAGATAAGTTAAATGAGGGCTTTTTAAATAATAACATGTTTATTTAAAGATGTTTTAAATAATTGATTGTTTATCAAGGAACTTTACTGATTAAAGTTTATTAAAGAAGTTGTTTTAAATAAGGAAAGATTATATAAGAAGTTTTTAATTGATTTTGGATATTCATGAAAGAGTTTTATAAATGATTTTCAATATTTATAAAAGAGTTTTATAAATGGTTTTGATATTCATAGAAGAGTTTTATAAACATACTTGGGGATTTATAAAGCATTATATAAAAGGATTTGGAATTTTAATAAGGAGATTTTCATAAAGAAAGAGATTCATTAAAATGATTTATTGAAGAAATTTATAAAAGAATTTGAGATGAGGTTTCCCTTAATTGACCTTCTTAATTATAATGGTGTGGACATTCATTCCACACTTAACACCGAAAGAATAGTGTTTGGGATTATTCTTATATTTGTTTTAAATGACACTTATTTTGATCCTTTTAAAATGATTTTAAAATAATAAATTTTCCATAATGTTTTGTGAGTATACTTATTCCGATGATATAAGTATATGAATATTTTAATAAATATTCAAAAAAGAGATTTAAATAAATGAAATGTTTATTTTGAGGCTTAGTGGTTGCTTTGGGTAATTAAATCTCCAAATTGTTGTTGTTTGTGTATTTGATAGTTAAATAACCGACTATCTAATCTTGACCTGTTTTAACTCAGTAAGTATGTTATGTATATTCGAGTTCCCCGATGAGGACTCGAATACTTGTTGCATTCTTCCAAAGAACCGGAATTGAGTTAGCCGGGAATTATCGCTTAATTTGAAGACACTAGTTTTTGGATTTATCTAAACCACTCCAAACTAATTATGTTTGTGATGGACCGTTATGAAGTATGATATGGAGCTATACTATTCTTTCCGAGGGTGATTCCAAAATGGAAGCTAGTAAGTGTTGAATGTTTGTTCAATCCCGGAATAACTTGTATGGATGAATACTGTCGTTGCATTTGCGCTTGGAGAATATTGTTAGAATTCTAAGATGGTCTTCTATGAGGAAAAAGGTAATCGTGGCCTCTCAAGCCTCACACCCCGAGAATGGCAAAAATAGGGTAGATGTAACAAACCTATGTGGGTCGCTCCCATTAGGGTATGGTCATCCCTTATCTAGATTCGATATATATTATTTACATATGATTCTAGGCCCATTTTGGTTGTTGATCACAACCTAGGGGTAATTATATTCGGTACTATCCAGTCAGGGGTAGGCCGGTTCTGTGTTTGCAGAGATCGAAAGGTTTTCTATCTCACTGTACATTTATCTAGAGGTGTATAGAATGCGGATGGTAGTCCCTTACTGTGCCAATGTTGAAAATCCATTCTCTAGTACGTGCCTTCGGTTTTTGACTTTACACCTATTATTGTTGTGATGTACACACATCATAGCTAATTGATTATTGGTATTTTTAAACCTTAGACATTATTATAATATCACCGGATTTCATATAAAAATGTTTGGTTATTGTATGGAAAAAATCATCCGTGTTTATGTGCGGCGTGGTCTTATGAGATACTTTTGATTTTAAAAGGGTTTTATGTAACATCCGCCTACTTGGAGGCCCAAAACTAACGGCTATGGATGCTGCAGTCATCCATAGTTATTAATCCTTGGTGACCAAATACGGCGGCGTTAGATTCGTTGATACACAGAAACACATGAATATGGAAAAAATTTAAACTTCAAACAAAATCACATTTCATATCAAAGTATTTCCATTTCATTACATAATCCCATATTCGCAAATCACGTTCAGAGAAAATATATTTATTACAACATACGCCAAGAGCGACATATGAAGATGCCCCCTTAATTGATCAGAGTAAATTTAGGCAATATAAAAACTTTGCCATTACAAACAACATAGCGGAATCAAAAAAAAAGAAAACTCTATATAGCTATCATGCCTCCTGCACGTTACTGGAAGCTTTATTCTTCTAAAGAGGTACCTGAAAACCTCAACTTTCTTACTACTCAAAATCAATTGATTACCCGAGAGTTTAAGGGGAAAACATAAACTTCGAAACAGATATAAGTCTGGTATGAATAATAGTCTACCATCTCAAATCATTTAGATATCTAGCGAGACCATGCCGCTTAGCGGAACGGGTTTTCCCTTCAATAATATCTTAAAATCTTTATAAAACCATATATTGTGCTCCTCCATCCACAATGGTTAAAACATAATCGTTTCAAAATATTATGATGAGATGCAAACATTTGAAAACATACTGGATTTCTCATCCTCTTTTTAAATTGATTAACTATCATATTTTATTGTTTCTAGGGTCACTATTAACCTATTAGTTTTCATGGGCTTACTAATAACCTTTATATAATGCATGGACTCCCTGTCCTATTTCACAGTTTTCATTGGTGCACTATAAACCTATTGGCCCCCTACCAATTAACTTAATTAATTCAAGGGTTGCACTGAACCTATTGGCGACTCCAATAACTTTTCTCTATTCCTAGTTTTCGTGAGTTGACTAGGAACCTAGTGACAACTGTCAATAACTTAATCCAGATATAGTTTTCATGGGTGCACCACAAACCAATTGGCCCCTGCCAACCACTCTTTATAACATAGTTTTCAAGGGATCACTATGAACCTATTGGAAACCCCAAACTTCCTAGTAATAGTTTTCATGGGTGCACTATGAACGTGTCTCCCTAACAACTTCCCCTTTTAAGGCATCCTATATTCTGGTCTCCCTGACCTCTTTGATGCAATTCTATTCATCCAGGAGTTTACTTAATTTATATTCACTACTGGGCCAACCAAGCTGGTTATTCCGCTATTCCCCAAAATACAGTTATGGGATTTAAAACAATGTGAATATATTTATATTTGAAGAAGCAGCCATAATAATATAACAATACCACTCCTGTGGGTTTAATATAGAACATGGTTAATCCCTTTAACCTATAATTTTACCAAGGAAAGATTCTTCTCAAAACCATTACAAAAACTCCTTTAATTTAGCCATGGGTTTTCCTTTAAAAAAATGAGTTTGGGTTACAAAACCTTTCGAAACCTTGCTTTCGATTTCGTAGGATGACCTCCTTCGAAAGCATTAAAATCTATCTTCAAAACATTAGGCTAATACTTTAAAACCTTTCTTTCGAAACCTTTTGATTGTATTAAAGTATTAACATTTAGCTTTAGAAACATAGCTTTGAAACCAGTTGAAAGTACCCCTTTCGACATTATTGGAAGTAAATCTTCCGAAATCATTGAAAGTCCACCTTTCGAAACCATTGGGTTTATACTTAAAATATTATTTGGGTCAAAGTGGACATAGGCGAAAGCATCTCTTTCGAAACCATCCTTTATCATACATAAAAATATTAGGGGAAACATGATGGCGATGACACCATCCTTTCGAAAGCATAAAACATCTGGGAAAAATATCAGAAGGTTGGCGTCGAAACCCCTTTCGAAACCATTACCTTCGAAACCCCTAACCCATTTTGAAAGCTACAGGAAGTGGCATAAACTTATAAAATAAAGTACCTTTCCACAACATTGATATCTTCAATACCATCGAAAGGCTAAAGAATGGCAGTAGGGTTTTGACTTGGTTGGAACCTCTTCTTTCAAGACATTCTTTCATAACCCATTTGAAAGCAAACTTATATTAATGGCAACCCTTTCGAAACCTTTTAAAACCTCTTTCGAAACCAATTGCTTCGACTCCTTCGAAGGCTAAAACAAAACAAAGGCAGGCGCTTCTCGTTTAAAAACAGACCAAGGTAGCGACCCCTTCGGAAGCTATGCTTTCGACACCTAACCTTTCGCCTTTCTCTAATCCACCGCGTACCATCTTTGTGATACCTTGTGTACTGGTTTTGGCTTAGTAGGTTTCGACTAGGTTGAAGGCGAAAGCTTCTGTGCCGAAAGGTAATTTCTAAAGTTAATTTCAGATCTAAACCATGGTTAAGTTATTCTGATAATCCCTTCCATTAAGCAAAAACAATTCTGCAAAGAAGTCCCTCTTCTAAAATAATTTAATTTACATAACAAATCACTTTGGAAAAATCCCTAAAAACTCCAGAAATTCACTTTAATCATGTTATCTAACATATCAAAATTCCAGACCCAAATTCTTAATATATTTTCCAAAATAAATTTATAAACCCAAATAACCATATTTTCATTTGAAAATTCATAATAATCTTTCTATAGTTTGGAAAATTATCAAAATTGAAACCCTACTCCAAAATCATGTTTTACATAACATAAAGTTTTTCCATGGCATTGAAACATCATTAAAAGCTGGTTTTACCCTAAAACCATGTGTAACCCTATTTAAACAATCTTGTTTAGATTAAACAAATCTGTATTCTAGCGTATCATCATCCAATTTATCATGAAAATGAATTTACCCTTAAATTCGAAAACATATGATTCAAAAAAAAATAGAGATGGAATTATAATTCACCTTGATTTAGATAAGGAGAATGGATTGAGATTGATTTCCCCTAAGCTTGATTTTCTAGCTTTTAATTTGTATTCCTCTTATTCTCTTAATGGCCGACATTCCTTAAGATTTTGATTTTTCGTTTCAAAATGACGTGAATAGGTAGTGAAATGGTAGAAACGAAAATATATAAGGGTAGAGGTTATGGGCGGCAATTCCAAATATACCCTTATGTAATTTGATTAACCCAAAACCATTCTTAAGCCCATTAATTATTATATTAGGTTTGGCCTTAATTAAATTAATTCAAGTCTCAATCCCCTTATCACTTAACATTTACATTATTCTATTTAATTTATCTAATTAAATTTCCTGAACAATGTCATAATAAATTAGGAGTGTTACAGGCTCCCCTCCTTAAAGAATTTCATCATCGAAATTCAGTAAGGACTAAATACTAAACATAGCAATCATCTGTAACAACTCCTAACAACCATACTAGTCTACTTGACTAGGAATTATCTATATAAATCTAATATAGACATACCCTCAAAGCAGATCAGGATAAGTATCCAAATCATGTCTTCTGTCTCCCAAGTACAGTCCTCCTCGTTGTCGCTTCACTGAACTTTCACCAATTTGACTGTCTTGTTCATCAATCTTTTCTCATCACTCGCAACAATCCAAACCGGTTGTCTAACAAAAGTTAAATTAGGCTATACTACTAGATCTTCCAACCTTGTCGGAGGAATAGTAGCCTCTAGATCATGCACATACTTGCGAAGATGAGACACATAAAATACATTATGGACACCTGCTATATTCCTCATAACTCTACTCTATATGCGAGCTTTCTAATCATTTCTATAATCTGGAATGGACGAACATATCTCGGTGCCAGTTTCCCCGACTTCCCAAATCGTGCCACACCCTTCATCGGTGATACCTTAATGAAAACCCTATCTCCCACTAATACCTCTAGGTCTTTATGCCTCTTATCTGCGTAACTCTTCTGTCTGGATTGAGCTTCCTGCATCCTTTCTCGGATCAACTCAATCTTCTCTGATGCCTCCTTAACCAAATCTAGACCTAAGACCAATCTATCTCCAGTCTCCAACCAACATACTGGTGATTTGCATGGACTTCCATACAAAGCTTCAAAAGATGCCATTCCTATACTAGTCTGGTAACTATTATATAGGAAAACTGAACCAAATGTTGGTTATCCTCCCAAGATCCACCAAAATCCAATACACAAGCTCTCAACAAATCCTCGAGTACCTTATTGACTTTCTTTGTCTGGCCATCTGTCTATGAGTGATATGCAGTACTCATGTTGAGCTTAGTGCCTAACACATCCTATAGACTCTTCTAGAATTCGCTAGTAAATAAATCATCTATGTCACTGACTATGCTACTAGGAACTCTATTAAGTATAACTATGTTCTTCTTGAACAACTTCGCTAAAACAGATGTTGTCCTGGTCGATTTTACTGGAATGAAATGGGCACTCTTGGTCAACCTGTCCACAATAACCCTTATACTCTCATTTCCTCTCCTTGACCTTGGCAACCCATCTATAAAATTCATGGATATTGAATCCCATTTCCAAACTGGAATCTCTAGAGGCTGAGTAACCCACTCGGCTTCGGATGTTCGGCTTTCACTTGTTTACAGTTTACACACTTCCTAACCCACAAACCAACATCCCTCTTCATGCCTTCTCAATAGAAGCTCCTCTTCATATCTTGATACATCTTGGTCCCTCCAGGATGAATCGTAAACTTGAATCGATGACATTCCTCAAGAACTTCTTTTCTCAAGTTCTCAACATCTGGAACACATATTCTCAACCATCCTCTCTGGTCAAGACAAAAATCTTTCAAATCATTGACCTCAGTTCCAACCTCAAGCCTTCTGATCCTCTCGGCTAATATTGGATCCTCCTTCTGCTTAGAAGCAATTCTCTCGATCAACACTGGTCGAACTTCTAACCAGGACAACATAGTAGTACTCTGACTAGAATTAGCATTTGATCTTAACTGCACACCACAACTGGCCAAAACTTCTAGATCCTTCCATTCTGCCAACATAGCCAACACCACATTCTGATGTCTTCTGCTGAGAGCATCTGCTTCCTTATTACCTTTCCCCGGTGTATACTCTATACCAAAATCATAAGCAGCTAAAAATTCCAGCCATCTCTATTATTGCATATTCAACTCCTTCTGAGAGAATAGATATCTTAAAGACTTACGATCGGTATACAACTAAAATATCTCCCCCAAGAGATAATGCCTCAAAATCTTCAAGGAAAAAATCACCACAGCCAACTCTAGTCATGATTAGGACATCTTACTTCGTGCGGTCTAAGCTGCATAGATGCGTAAGCAATGACTTTGCCACTCTGCATCAACACTGCTCCCAATCCCATTCCACATGCATTAGTGTATACTACCAACCCTTGGTTTCCATTTGGAACTACCAACACTGGTGCATTGATCAACAAAGGCTTTAACTTAAGGAATGCTTCCTCACATTTGTTGGACCAAACAAACTTCACTTCCTTCCTAGTAAGCTTAGTCAAAGACGCTGCTATCCGTGAGAAATCCTTGATGAATCTCCGGTAATAGCCAGCAAGTCCCAGAAAACATTTGATCTCGGTCACCGTCTCTCGTCTCTTCTAATTTTTCACAGCTTCGATCTTATCTGGATCGACTGACAATGCTTTCTCTGAAACCACATAACTAAGAAACTTAACCTATTTCTTCCAAAAATGACACTTGGAAAACTTCACCTTTAGCTGATTCTGCCTCAGCATCTCAAGCACAACTCTAAGATGATCTTCATGCTCTCTTTCATCCTTAGAGTATACTAAAATGTCATTTATAAAGACCCACACAAATCTATCCAAATACTCACAGAAGACTCGGTTCATCAAATCCACAAAGAAAGCAGGTGCATTCGTCAACCTGAATGGCATTACTAACCACTCGTATGAACCATATCTAATTTGAAATGTTGTCAAAGGAATACCGTCCTCTGCCACTCTTAACTGATGGAACCCTGTCGCCAAATCCAACTAGGAAAACACTCTAGCTCTACTCAATTGATCAAACAGATCATCTATCCTTGGCAGAGGGTACTTATTCTTTATCGTCCTTTCATTTAGCTTATGATAGTCGATACACATCCTCAACGACCCATCTGGTTTCTTCACGAATATTGCGGCCGCTTCCTAAGGCGAATTGCTTGATCTAATAAAATTCCTTCCTTCTTGTAACGATCGCGATTTTTCGACGCTCGAAAGTCGACATTAATACGACCACTGTATCAAATGCCGTGCAATCGAATGCCGGAAAACCGAACCATTAGGGTTAAAAAGAAGAGGTAGAAGAAGACAGAAGAAATAAAAGAACAGAAAAACAGAAACCGAAACAATATCAGAATCTCACATTCGCAGCGGAATAATATATAATAGATAATCACTAGTCTTTTAAACAAAGAACTATATCAGTTTATACAATACAACAATGAGAGTCAATATACAACTCAATACAACAATGGACAGTTATATAAACTTGTCCTCATACAGAATACACATCGGAATAAATAAACAAGTACGGTAGTACGTCTCGCCATCCAGCTCATCTCCAAAGCTCCAGAATATCCAGAATATCCTCATAACATAACTCTAGGCTGCCCGTGTGGAAAATTATGGGCACCCAGAGTTTAGAAAGGGAACAATAAACTCCGAGTCAGTCATGGTGACTGGTATGAGATCGTAAAACAGTTATTTTCACAAAGAAAATAAAACAAATTCGCAATGCTTTTGGAAAATGAAACTACCATAAGACCTCCCGCCACACACACAATTCAAACGCAGAATTGGAGGAGATTTCTTCTTATGATAGTCAAACATGCTTACTACGCAAAATCATTGGATATTATTATTAATGTCTAGCGTGGAAAACATTTCGAAAGTATAATATCAATCTTAGCCAGCATACAACCATTATTGTATGCCTACTATAGCTACCATCTAAACAGTGGTGACCACCATAAGTAAATGGCAGGTTCTACAACTAAAACCGTACAAGGTTCGTATTGTTTCTTTGGATTTTCCAACAAATGGTCAGGCAAAGGAACTTCCTTACATCGAAATGGAAACGCCTCTGGAAAGACGCCCCGAGAGTCAACCTGCTTTCTGCAAACACAAGGCTGACGCTACCTCACACTGTACAGCTGTAACTAGGTAGCTAACACACGAGCTATGTCATCCCCCGGTCGTTACCGACCTTTATCCGAGGATCCTCAACCACAAAGCAACAACCACAAAGTATAATAAATTTGCAGCATCAACATAGGTAAAATATCTTGGCTCCATACCATGATATCACCTTTAATCCAGAAGGAAATGACATACCCTAGGGGTGCGACCCCTAAAAACCTTGCCACAACATTCCTGTTTTGACCATTACCGGGTTGTGAGGCTCGACGAAGTCTCGTCCACAAAGCTACGCTTTTTCACAAAGCCACGCATTTTCACAAAGCCACGCTTTTTCACAAAGCCACGCTTTTTCACAAAGCCACGCTTTGATCAACAAATGATCAACAGCACTTCGTATGCCACATTACCAAATTGGGAATGTATCACTAGTAACCATCAACTACATAACCTCTGAGCTCGTACGTCTCAGAGAATGGTGTTAAGCTAAGAGAATAAATTCTCCGCCACCAACAGAAATGTATTTGATAGAAACCGGCTTTACATCTCAAAGTGTAATGTCAGACACACATCCATACAAGTCCGTTCCGGGATCGAACGGAACCGAAGGCACTTCCAAAGAATCCCTTGCAATCCGGATATTTACTAATCACGTCCGGACTTCCCATAACAAGAAGAGTGATATAAATCTCTATACCGGAGCAACTCGGTGCAGAGACATTCGACAGGTTGTCCTTTCATTTTCGAAAGTATCCGGTCTTCAACACCGGTCTTCAATACGATCCATATCGTCGTATCACTAATTCGGAATGGGTTATATGACACAAAGGTCTTTTCCCGGCTAACCCGAATAGTGAGCGTTTGTTTTTAAAAACAAATTCAAATGCCATTTCAAAGGCAAATATTGATAGTTGGTTATTTAACTATCAACAACATTCACAACAATCGACCAATTTAAATAATTTTTCCAAATTATTAAATTTTCAAATATCTTCACTAGATATATATTTTCCACACTTCATCACTTTGAAAACCAATTTCAAATCATATTTTCACTCGCGAAATAAAAATTCCGAATGTTATTTATTTCCACTTTTCCTTTACAAATTCCATTGTGAATGTAAATTTCCAAATGTTCACTTATATACGATTTTCAAATCGTTTTCCTAATATTCACTTTCGAACACCCAATCAATTACAAGTTGATTTTCAAAATTCTTTTCAAGCACCAAATCAAATTCCAAATTGATTTCTCAATTTCATTTCAATCCCAAATCAAATTTCAAATTGATATCCAAAAATTTATCTCAACACCGAATCAAATTTCAAATTGATTCAAATTTTAATCCCAAATACCAAATCATTTTACAAATCGATTTCCAAATTTATTCTCAACACAAAAATCAATTTTCATTCAAACACCAAATAAATTTTCATATCGATTTCCCAAAGATTTATTTCTCAATATCAAATCAATTATCAATTGGATTTCTAGAAATTTATCACCTTTTAAATAAATCCTTTTATTCCTTCCAAATGGTTTAAAATTCCACTTTCAATAAATTCTTCAACTTTTACACAATATTTTCAAAACCCACTTGTTAATATCTTTTCCAATATTTTGAAAATAATTCGATAAGATTTCAAAATCAACTTTATACTTTTAAAATTCCTTCTTTTAAATTCACTCAATTCTTTCAAAAGAAATTTATTTAAAATTTCCTACTTTAAATTTCAAAAATCCAAATTTATTTATTTCTGGTATCCAACGATACCAAAAATACATTCGGCTAAATTATAGCCTTCAACAAATTCAATCACAGATATAATCATACACAGATTATAAATAATCAACACACAACATATGAAATCAATTCAAATGTTTTGAGGAATCCTGTTGGATCCCTCCAACCTGTTTCCCTGCATCCACAGATGTTAGCACAATACCAATTCCACTTCGAGGTGGAATATCGCGGTATATGGGATTTATAAAATATCATCCGCTATTATGCGGCGCATAGGGTCTCATCCGCTATATAATGCGGGAAATCAACAACGCCAATATATACATATTCCAATATATATATTGCTATATATACTACTATATATACTATTTTACATCCAAACAGTCAATCAATCAATAACTGCAATTCAACTTTCAATTTGAGTGAGAAGATCTCACCTTTGATTTTAATTTGTAGTCCATTTCCATTCCAGACCGTTTTCTCCACAATTTTGACCTCACATCGCTTGCCTTGCCAAGATTCACGATCTCGAGCCGGCGTCGAACAACCTTCGTACCATCGCGAAGTCTCCCCGTGCCTGGCGCTGCCGCAAATCCTCCAGCCTGCGAGCTTCTCGATCCTGACAACGGCCAAGCCCCTCGAGCTTGAATTTCCCCACAACCCAATCGAAGCCTTCGGCACACATGAAATCGCGATCACGCGATTGCAACGAAGCCAAACATCGAGCCTCACACCTACGTTCGTGGTTGCCAACCCTAATTTGCCTACCCTACTCGAACGCGTGCCGCCCAATCGCGAGCTCACGCCGCCGCCTGAGATTCGCCTTCAATGAGAACGCGGCCATTAATATTTTTTTTTTATAAAACGAAACGAATTTGATTCGTTTGAGAAGAGGGAACGATTTTGTTTCGAACGAAAGAGGCTTGTGATTTTGAACGAAAATATGAATTCGATTTCGAATTTTCCCTCTGACTTCGTGAGTTTGGGAATTAAATAGAAGAGGGGAACGAGATTTTTTTGAAGTGTCGGCCATTTTTATTCATTTTGAAACTCTGTAATTATTTCACTCGGCTATGAAATGAAATAAAGGGGGAAATGATGTTTGCGTGTAGCAGGTCTGCAGATGAGCTAGAGTGATACGAAGTGAATGAAAACACAGCTGATGTGAAATAAGATCAACTGCAGTTGACTAATATAAAGATTCAATTTAAATTCAAATTCAAACCGTTCGATAAATGCAACTCAAAATCTTGACCTCCTATCGAGGCGTGCCGCTAGGCGTTCGTAATGTTATATGCCTATTCCGAACGCAATGGAAAAGGTTTCGAGTTCAAATTCGATCGTATGGAGAAGATAGCTTTTTGGTCCAGTTATAATATTAAAATTTCGATTTAATTTTCAGCGCGTTTGCTTATCGTACGCTCACACAACCACTCCAATCACTACAAAAATTAAAATCCGATAATAATACAATATTACAGATCCAATGGAACTTGTTTCGTCGAATTCCGAGACTGTGCCCCGGAACGCTATTTTCAAATATCGATTTAAACGATAAAATTCAAAACTGAACAAAACAGTTTCAAATTCCATTCTGAAAGTTATATTACCTTCAGTATTATCAATATGAATTTTTTAAGCCTTGAAATCATTTTTAAACAGCTTAAAACTGAAGATTCAAATTTTTACCCAGTTTCAATAATTAATTTCAATAATTAAATTGCCAAAGCCATCCTGATATCTCGAATTTCAAATTAAACTATCATTCGAATATTTAAACTCAATTAAATATTCACATTTGCAAATGTCAAAAATTCAGGGTCGTTACAATCTTCCCCCTTAAAAGAATTTCGTCCCGAAATTACAAGTTAAGAAGAATGTTCCAATACCCGTTTATCATTTTCCCAAAATCAAACAGTTTTAAACAACTTGCCAACATAAATCTTTTATTAGAGAGTCATTATCATTTCAACTAACTTTCCAAACTCAACCATAAGTTCCAAATAATATGGTTTTCTTAACAATTCAAATTTCATTTCAAATTCAAATTTTGAATTCAAAATTTTCTCAAAATTTTTTCTAACTCTCTAAATTTTCGAGAAATTTTGCCAGCGTCTCCTTTGCACGGCTAGCTCAGTACGACTACAAAATGTCCCTACGGACTGTCAAATTCCAAAAGGAAACAAAATGCCAAGTGGCAAAATCAGAAACCCAATCAAATTTCATACTGAAATTGAAATGCATACCTTATTGTCGAGCAATTCAAATTTACCTTCGAAATCAAAATCCAATTCCATTTTCCTATCGCCTTTATAATCCCTGTTTACTTTACTTAACAACAATGTCCAAATTTACTTTTTGGATTCCCAATACCAATTTACTTAAGAATTTCATTCTCCATTCATTTCTTAAGTTTAATATAAGTATTTACATACTTCTTATATTTATTTTCACTTCACAAACAAAGTTATATATTCATTTAATTTTGTATTTCCAATTCCATTTGAATTCAATTACAATTTCAATTCTATTTGAATTCATTTTTTCTTCAAAAACTAAAATTTCACTTTTCTAGTTCAATTTCTACGTTTCCATTACAGTTTGAAAATCAATTTTTCCGTTAACAAACTTTCCAAATTTTCAAAAAAAAAATTCTAACTCCCAAAATTTTCGAATTTTTTTGGCGGAGTCTCCTTTGTACGGAGGAGCTTTAGCAATTTGACAAAAGATATGAATATATATACATCGACCAACTTGGTCGGAAAAGCAAAAACAGTTCATATTTCCTATTTTTGTATTGCGTATGCATACCTTTATTAGCATTTTAAGAAAAGCGGTTTATTTTTAGCATTTGCGCAACCCAAAATGCAGCCAAACGGCTTCCAAAAACCTGTACATACTCAGTTTAAACACGTCAGTGACAAATATAGGAAATCTATTAACATTTCACTTATTTTCAATAACAAATATATAGATTTCATAAGCAATGCATTCAAAATAAATTCCAATAGCAATTCATATGGTTTCAATTCAACTTTAGTCGCTTACGACCAATTCACATACCATTTCCATTTAATTCAATTTACATTTCATATTCACAAAACCATTCGATTTGTTTAAAACCATTGTACAAAACTCGACAACAACAATGCAAATATTTATGTACACTTCTTGTATTTATTTTCACTTCATTATTGAAGTTATATATTTATCACTATTCAATTTCACATTTTCAACTCATTAATCAACTAAGTTTTCATTCAAACCATTCCAAAAGTTTCACTTAAATCGAGTTATTGTCCAATATTTACTTATTTATTTCAATTCAAAACTCAAGTTTATCATTTATTTTTTTCTTCTTCCTCATAAACAATTTCCAATTTATTTCTTTGATTGGTTTTCATTTATTAAATCTATTCCATTTAATAATTTAATTCAATTAGTATATCCACTTATCCTTTTTAAATTTCATTTTCCATTCTCAATTCATCTCGACTTTATTTAATCGGTAACAAGGAAATTACAATTAATTTCTGCTTACATGAATTTATTTGCAAATCCAAACCATTTTTATTTTACTCACAAATGAATTTTAATTCAACTAATCCAATTTCCAACTCATGTTTCACGAATTAATTAATTATCAAGTTATTTTACTTGAATTCAATCCACTTTATTTTATTTTTTCCAAGTTGGAATCTTATTCAACTTGATTCAAATCCAATCTCATTCTATTTTTTTCAATTCCAATTCATTTATTTACAAATGTAGCTTCATTTGTTCATTCATGAATTCATTCCTTTTCAATTTGAATTTTATTCCAATCAAATTTACTTTTATTCAAATTAATCCAAGTTAAATTCAATTCTAATTTGAATATTTTTTTCTAAGTTCCCAAACTCATTTCAATTTATAGAACTCATTTATAAATTCACTTTAACATTTCATTAGATTAATGAATTTATTTTCTCAAATATTCTTCTGGGATTCTATTCCAAATTATAAATCACATTTACAATTTATTTTACAAATCCCATTTGTATATGAATTCATTTCCTTATATTTTCAATCCATATTTATAATTTTCATTTGTTAAATGGATTTATCTTCAAATCTTTGGTTATACCATTTTATTTCTTATTTGATTTTCATATAACAATGATAATAATTCAATATTATCACTTCATAACAACCAAGCATCCATATACTATAATAATTCATAGAAAATCATTTCTTTTCAATACAAAAATAGTTTTGAGCAAAATTATTTCATTTACCCTATTTAAAACAATACTTTGTCAGATTATCTTGTTTAAGAGTTTAGAAACCCCTATCGATTATAGTTGGCCAGACTGCACCGACCAGAATCTATAAACAATCAACCGATAAGTCAACACAATACAAAACAAATTTTTGTATTCACTAACAAATACGCGCTCATATCTATTATTACACTCACACTCATTCTAGAGTACTACTGACTCTATCTCTAATGAGTAACACCCAACAGAGCCAGGGTTGTCGCTTAACCAACAGCTCTGATACCACATGTAACGATTGCGATTTTTCGACGCTCAAAAGTCGACATTAATACGACCATTGTATCAAATGCCGGAAAACTGAACCATTAGGGTTAAAAAGAAGAGATAGAAGAAGACAGAAGAAAAGAAAGAACAGAAAAACAGAAACCGAAACAATATCAGAATCTCACATTCGCAGTGGAACAATATATAATAGATAATCACTAATCTTTTAAACAAAGAACTATATCAGTTTATACAATACAACAATGAGAGTCAATATACAACTCAATACAACAATGGACAGTTATATA
This sequence comes from Allium fistulosum, assembly GCA_030737815.1. Taxonomy (NCBI): domain Eukaryota; kingdom Viridiplantae; phylum Streptophyta; class Magnoliopsida; order Asparagales; family Amaryllidaceae; genus Allium; species Allium fistulosum. Next base: position 1,290,040,315 of record CM060904.1, read on the forward strand.
AACTTGTTCTCATACATAATATACAGCGGAATAAATAAACAAGTACGGTAGTACGTCTCGCCATCCAGCTCATCTCCAAAGCTGCAGAATATCCAGAATATCCTGATAACATAACTCTAGGCTGCCCGTGTGGAAAATTATGGGCACCTAGAGTTTAGAAAGGGAACAATAAACTCCGAGTCAGTCATGGTGACTGGTGTGAGATCGTAAAACTGTTATTTTCACAAAGAAAATAAAACAAATTCGCAATGATTTTGGAAAATGAAACTACCATAAGACCTCCCGCCACACACACAATGCAAACGCAGAATTGGAGGAGATTTCTTCTTATGATAGTCAAACATGCTTACTACGCAAAATCATTGGATATTATTACTAATGTCTAGCGTGGAAAACATTTCGAAAGTATAATATCAATCTTAGCCAGCATACAACCATTATTGTATGCCTACTATAACTACCATCTAAACAGTGGTGACCTCCATAAGTAAATAGCAGGTTCTACAACTAAAACCGTACAGGGTTCGTATTGTTTCTTTGGATTTTCCAACAAATGGTCAGGCAAAGGAACTTCCTTACACCGAAATGGAAACGCCTCTCGAAAGACGCCCCGAGAGTCAACCTGCTCTCTGCAAACACAAGGCCGACGCTACCTCATGCTGTACAGCTGTAACTAGGTAGCTAACACACGAGCTATGTCATCCCCCGGTCGTTACCGACCTTTATCCGAGGATCCTCAACCACAAAGCAACAACCACAAAGTATAATAAATTTGCAGCATCAACATAGGTAAAATATCTGGGCCCCATACCATGATATCACCTTTAATCCAGAAGGAAATGACATACCCTAGGGGCGCGACCCCTAAAAACCTTGCCGCAACATTCCTGTTTTGACCATTACCGGGTTGTGAGGCTCGACGAAGTCTCGTCCACAAAGCTACGCTTTTTCACAAAGCCACGCTTTTTCACACAGCCACGCTTTGATCAACAAATGATCAACAGCACTTCGTATGCCACATTACCAAATTGGGAATGTATCACTAGTAACCATCAACTACATAACCTCTGAGCTCGTACGTCTCAAAGAAGGGTGTTAAGCTAAGAGAATAAATTCTCCGCCACCAACAAAAATGTATTTGATAGAAACCAGCTTTACATCTCAAAGTGTAATGTTAGACACACATCCATACAAGTCCGTTCCGGGATCGAACGGAACCGAAGGCACTTCCAAAGAAGCCCTTGCAATCCGGATATTCACTAATCACGTCCGGACTTCCCATCACAAGAAGAGTGATATAAATCTCTATACCGGAGCAACTCGGTGCAGAGACATTCGACAGGTTGTCCTTTCATTTTCGAAAATATCCAGTCTTCAACACCGGTCTTCAATACGATCCATATCGTCGTATCACTAATTCGGAATGGGTTATATGACATAAAGGTCTTTTCCCGGCTAACCCGAATAGTGAGCGTTTGTTTTTAAAAACAAATTCAAATGCCATTTCAAAGGCAAATATTGATAGTCGGTTATTTAACTATCAACAACATTCACAACAATCAACCAGTTTAAATAATTTTCCAAATTAATAAATTTTCAAATATCTTCACAGGATATATATTTTCCACATTTCATCACTTTGAAAACCAATTTCAAATCATATTTTCACTCGCGAAATAAAATTTCCGAATGTTATTTATTTTCACTTTTCCTTTACAAATTCCATTGTGAATGTAAATTTCCAAATGTTCACTTATATACGATTTTCAAATCGTTTTCTAAATATTCACTTTCAAACACCAAATCAATTACAAATTCTTTTCAAGCACCAAATCAAATTCCAAATTGATTTCTCAATTTCATTTCAATCCCAAATCAAATTTCAAATTGATTTCCAAAAATTTATCTCAACACCGAATCAAATTTCAAATTGATTCAAATTTTAATCCCAAATACAAAATCATTTTACAAATCGATTTCCAAATTTATTCTCAACACAAAAATCAATTTTCATTCAAACACCAAATAAATTTTCATATCGATTTCCCAAAGATTTATTTCTCAATATCAAATCAATTATCAATTGGATTTCTAGAAATTTATCACCTTTTAAATAAATTTTTTTATTCCTTCCAAATGGTTTAAAATTCCACTTTCAATAAATTCTTCAACTTTTACACAATATTTTCAAAACCCACAATTTAAAATTCCAGACTGTTTTCTCCACAAGTTTGACCTCACATCGCTTGCCTTGCAAAGATTCACGATCTCGAGCCGGCGTCGAACAACCTTCGTACCATCGCGAAGTCTCCCCGTGCCTGGCGCTGCCGCAAATCCTCTAGCCTGCGAGCTTCTCGATCCTGACAACGGCCAAGCCCCTCGAGCTTGAACTTCCCCCACAACCCAATCGAAGCCTTCGGCACACATGAAATCGCGACCACGCGATTGCAACGAAGCCAAACATCGAGTCTCACACCCACGTTCGCGGTTGCCAACCCTAATTCGCCTCCCCTACTCGAACGCGCGCCGCCCAATCGCGAGCTCACGCCGCCGCCTGAGATTCGCCTTCAATGAGAACGCGGCCATTAATATTTTTTTTTATATAAAACGAAACGAATTTGATTCGTTTGAGAAGAGGGAACGATTTTGTTTCGAACGAAAGAGGCTTGTGATTTTGAACGAAAATATGAATTCGATTTTGAATTTTCCCTCTGACTTCGTGAGTTTGGGAATTAAATAAAAGAAGGAAACGAGATTTTTTTGAAGTGTCGGCCATTGTTATTCATTTTGAAACTCTATAATTATTTCACTCGGCTATGAAATGAAATAAAGGGGGAAATGATGTTTGCATGTAGCAGGTCTGCAGATGAGCTACAGTGATACGAAGTGAATGAAAACACAGCTGATGTGAAATAATATCAACTGCAGTTGACTAATATAAAGATTCAATTTAAATTCAAATTCAAACCGTTTGACAAATGCAACTCAAAATCTTGACCTCCTATCGAGGCGTGCCGCTAGGCGTTCGTAATGTTATACGCCTATTCCGAACGCAATGGAAAAGGTTTCGAGTTCAAATTCGATCGTATGGAGAAGATAGCTTTTTGGACCAGTTATAATATTAAAATTTCGATTTAATTTTCAGCGCGTTTGCTTATCGTACGCTCACACAACCACTCCAATCACTACAAAAATTGAAATCCGATAATAATACAATATTACGGATCCAATGGAACTGGTTTCGTCGAATTCCGAGACTATGCCCCGGAACGCTATTTTCAAATATCGATTTAAACGATAAAATTCAAAACTGAACAAAACAGTTTCAAATTCCATTCTGAAAGTTCTATTACCTTCTGTATTATCAATATGAATTTTCTAAGCCTTGAAATCATTTTTAATCAGCTTAAAACTGAAGATTCAATTTTTTACCCAGTTTCAATAATTAGTTTCAATAATTAAATTACCAAAGCCATCCTAATATCTCGAATTTCAAATTAAACTATCATTCGAATATTTAAACTCAATTAAATATTCACATTTGCAAATGTCAAAAATTCACGATCGTTACACTTCTAGATCCACTTGTTGCACCTTCAGTTCCTTCATCTCTATCGGTGTCAACCTACTAGGTGGTCTACTTACAGGTTCAATTTCTGGCACAAGATCTATCCGAAACTCAACAGCTCGTTTCGGTGGTAGTCTTGTGACTGGCTCAAAGACATCTGCAAACTCCTTTGCTACTCGAACCTGACTTAGATCCTCTCCAACTTCGATTGCACTTAACAAAGCACAACAACTCCGATCATAATTCTGTACTTAGAATATAATTCGGTTATGACTATCATGGTGTCTCAAAGATATCTCCCTATCCTGGAAAAATATCCTAGCCTCATACCTTCTCAACCAATCCATACCCAAAATGATTCCGAAATCTATGAAATTGAAAGCATACAGACTGCATGCAAACTTATGACCTAGCAAATCAAATTCTAACTGGTCACATCTCATCTCTAGAGTTGCATACCCTCCTATTGGATTCGCAACCCTTGAGAAAGTAAAAAGGTATGTGGGTTCTAAGCATAACCTATCAACCAAATACTATGATATAAATGAATGTGATGCACCAGTATCAAATAGTATCCTAAGTGGCATACTCTGAATCAAAAACGTACCTTCCATCATAGACTTTACCTTATCAACTGTAGTAGGCTTAACTGATGATCCGATAGCAAAAACCTTCCCTTTGTCCACCCTGACTGGCTCTAGACACTGGTTCTTGTAATGCCCAACTTGATCACAATTGAAGCACTTCACATTTTTCTTGTCTGCAGCCTTCTTCCCCTTGCCTGTCCGGTACTCATGAGCATAATGACCCTTCTTGTCACATTTGAAGCACACCAAATCAGCCTTTTCCTTCTTGGCAGCATCCCCTTTATGGGCTCCTTTCTTCTTAAAGAACTTCCTCTTCTTTCCCCGAGGACCCTAGGATTCAACTAACTTCTCATTTGCACAACCAGCCAGGATCTCTTCATGGCGAATGGCCAACTCCACCACTACATTACAAGGATCATGGATATGAGTCATGGTCATTCTAGTAAGCTCTGGTATCAGTCCTCGAATGAACCTCTCATTCCTTCTGATGTCTATAGTGTCATATCCATATAAAGATAGCTCATCAAACTTGGCAGCATACTCGATTACTAACATATTACCCTGGTCTAGATCCATAAACTTCCTCATCAACACCGACTTAGCATCCTTAGATAAATTTTTTTGCTCGAACCTCATTTTGAAATCAGCCCATGTTAGTTCATCCTCCGAAACCCCATCGGCCACACTATTCCACCAGTGAAGCGCTGTCCCTTGCAACTGCCTAGTGGCCAGCCGCCTTATTTGCCCATCATCCAATCCTAGATCAATAAAGATCCTCTCATAGTGTAACAACCAATTCTCAACTTCAACAGCATCCTCCGTTTCAAAAAACGGCTTTCCACCTAGACTGGTATAATTCATGCTCAACTTAGCATAGTTATTCCCAACTGGAGCCACAAGATTTGCTCCTCCAACATTACCAGCAACCCCAGCCTGCAAAAGATTGGCTAACAACTGATACACCATCCCCGCATCTACTAGCGGATTTCCAGCACCTACATTGGCTTCAGCATTTGGGTTAGCATTAGCTGTCAACCTTGGTTTCTTTTGGTATAAGGTCGAGCATTTCCGTTGGTTATGGTGTTTCCTCCACCTAGATTTCCTCTTTCGTTTCCTGGTTCCATATCTTCTTTCTCGTAAATCTGCATATGAGCCTTAGTAGGATACAGAAGAATGGTCTAAGAGAGAGGAGAACACATACTTATAAATATATATATATATATCAAATACAAGTACGTTACTATAGCGTTAACCCAAATGTCGATCATATTTTCAAATTCATTGGATTATGTTTGAAAATCTCTTAGGTTTAATTTTCTTTTAAAGTTTCATAAACCTATGCTTTGATACCAACTTGTAACATCCCCCTACTTGGAGACCCAAAACTAACGGCTACGGATGCTGCAATCATCCATAGTTATTAATCCTCGACGACGAAATACGGCGGCGTTAGATTTATTGATACACAGAAACACATGAATATGGAAAATTTTCAAATTTTAAACATCACATTTCATATCAAAGTAGTTCCAATTCATTACTTAATCCCATATTCGCAAATCATGTTAAGAGAAAATATATTTATTACGACATACGTCGAGACCGACATATGAAGATGCCCCCTTGGATGATCAAAGTAAATTTAGGCAATATAACAACTTTTCCATTACAAACAACACAACGGAATCAAATAAAAGAAAATTCTATATAGCTACCATGCCTCCTGCACGTCTCCAGAAGCTTTATTCGTCTAATGAGGTACCTGAAAACCTCAAATCTCGGACTACTCAAAATCAACCGAGTGCCCGAGAGTTTAAGGGGAAAACATAAACTTTGAGTCAGACATAAGTCTGGTATGAATAATAATCTACCATCTCAAATCATTTAGATATTTAGCGAGACCATGTCGCGTAGCGGAATGGGTTTTCCCCTCACTAGTATCTTAAAACCTTTATAAAATCATATATTGTGCTCCCGCATCCACAATGGTTAAAACATAATCATTTCAAAATATTATGATGATATGCAAACATTTTAAAACATATTGGATTTCCTATCCTCTGTTTAAATTGATTAACTATCATATTTTATAGTTTCTAGGGTCACTATTAACCTATTAGTTTTCATGGGCTTACTAATAACCTTTGTATAATGCATGGACTCCCTGTCCTATTTCATAGTTTTCATGGATACACTCTGAACCTATTGGCCCCTTGCCAATTAACTTAATTAATTCATAGGATCCTCTGAACCTATTGGTGACTCCAATAACTTCTCTCTTATCCTAGTTTTCATGGTTGACTAGGAACCTACTGACAACTGTCAATAACTTAATCCGGATAAAGTTTTCAAGGGTGCACTACAAACCAATTGGCTCCTGCCAACCACTCTTTATAACAAAGTTTTCATAGGATCACTATGTACCTATTATGAACCTATTGGTAACCCCAATAACTTCTTGGTCATTGTTTTCGTGGGTGCACTATGAACATGTCTCCCTGACAACATCCATTTTTAAGGCATACTATATTCTGGTCTCCCTGACCTCTTGGATGCTGTGCGGTTAAAGCGCTCAGCGGATTCAAAGCGGTGGAGGTGTAAAAAGTCATAGCGGGGATACAGCGAGGGTATAGCGGGATATAGCGGATGACTCTAAAATAGCATATAAAACTCGTACTTAATGTTTTTACAAATATATAAATGGTAATTAAATGAAAACTTATCATTCAATTGAATTATAATTAATACATAAATAATTTTAAATAAAAACATGTGCGAATATACTTTAAATAAACGTAAAACTGTTATATAACATAATTGAATTTAGTAGAATATTAGAGTATTTTCATTTCTGAAAATATATTAAAAATTAAATCAAATAAATTAGTTTCATAATTTTTATAATGTATAAATGCAATTTTTCAATTCATTTTATTAAAGAAGATATAGCGGAAGTAGCGGAATATAGCGGGAATAACGGGATATAGCGGAAATAGCGGGGCTTAAAGCGGAAAGGCTATATTTTGGGGCTATATGGAAAAATCGTAGCGGTAGAAGTCCGCTATGAGAGATAGCGGGGTTATAGCGGGGTAATAGCGGGGCATTAACTACACATCTTGGATGCAATTCTATTCATCCAAGAGGTTACTTAATTTATATTCACTACTGGGTCAACCTAGTAGGTTATTCCGCCCTTCCCCAAAATACAGTTATGGGATTTAAAACAATGTGAATATATTTATATTTGAAGAGGCAACCATAATAACATAACAATACCACTCCTGTGGGTTTAATATAGAACATGGTTAATCCCTTTAACCTTTAATTTTATCAAGGAAAGCTTCTTCTCAAAACCATGACAAAAACTCCTTTAATTTAGCCATGGGTTTTCCTTTAAAAAAATGAGTTTGGGTTACAAAACCTTTCGAAACCTTTGAAACCTTGCTTTTGACTTCATAGGATGACCTCTTTCAAAAGCATTAAAATCTATCTTCAAAACATTAGGCTCCTGCCTTTTTAATACTTTAAAACCTTTCTTTCAAAACCTTTCGACTGTATTAAAGTATTAACATTTAACTTTAGAAGCGTAGCTTCGAAACCAGTTGAAAGTACCCCTTTCAACATCATTGGCAGTAACTCTTCCGAAATCATTGAAAGTCCCCTTTCAAAACCATTGGGTTTATAAATATTATTTGGGTGAAAGTGAACATAGGCGAAAGCATCTCTTTCGAAACCATCCTTTATCATACATAAAAATATTGGAGGAAACATGATGGCGATGGCACCATCCTTTCGAAAGCATAAAACATCTGGGTAAAATATTAAAAGGTTGGCGTCGAAACCCCTTTCGAAACCATTGCCTTCGAAACCCCTAACCTCTTTCAAAAGCTACAGGAAGTGGCTCAAACTTATAAAACAATGTACCTTTCGATAGCATTGATATCTTCAATACCATCGAAAGGCTAAAGAACAGCAGCAGGGTTTTGACTAGGTTGGAACCCCTTATATTAAAACATTCTTTCATAAAACATTCGAAAGCAAACTTATATTAATGGCAACCCTTTCGAAACCTTTTAAAACCTCTTTCGAAACCAATTTCTTCGACTCCTTCGAAGGCTAAAACAAAATAAAGGTAGGCGCTTCTCTTTTAAAAATAGACCAAGGTAGCGACCTCTTCGGAAGCTATGCTTTCGACACCTAACCTTTCGCCTTTCTCCAATCCACTGCACACCATCTTTGCGATACCTTGTGTATTGGTTTCGACTTAGTAAGTTTTGATTAGGTTGATGGCGAAAGCTTCTGTGTCGAAAGGTACTTCCCAAACTAGGCGGAACTCACTTTTCTGAGTAAACAGGGTTTGATACTACTTAAAGCAAACTTTTCTTTAACTAATCTACCACGTGTCAACACCAGATTGGTTGCCTTAACTTTTTCCAATTCTTTTCTAAAATAACTGCCGCTAATTTCAGATCTAAACCTTAGTTAATTTAATCAAATAAGCCTTTCCATTAAGCAAAAACAATTTTGCAAAGAAGTCCCTCTTCTAAAATAATTTAATTTGCATAGCAAATCACTTTGAAAAAATCCCCAAAAATTACAGAAATTCATTTTAATCATGTTATCTAACATATCAAAATTCCAGACCCAAATTCTTAATATATTTTCCAAAATAAATTTATAAACCCAAATAACCATATTTTCCTTTGAAAATTCATAATAATCTTTGCATAACTTGAAAAATTATCAAAATTGAAACCCAACTCCAAAATCATGTTTTACATAACATAAATTTATTCCATGGCATTTAAACATCATTAAAAGTCGGTTTTACCCTAAAACCGTGTGTAACTCTATTTAAACAATCTTGTTTAAATTAAACAAATCAGTATTCTAGCATATCATTATCCAATTTATCATGAAAACGAATTTACCTTTAAATTCGAAAACATATGATTCAAAACAAAATAGAGATGGAATTATTATTCACCTTGATTTAGATAAGGTGATTGGATTGATACTGATTTCCCCTAATCTTGATTCTCTAGCTTTTAATTTGTATTCCTCTTGTTCTCTTAATGGTCGGCCTTCCTTAAGCTTTTGATTTTTCATTTCAAAATGACATGAATGGGTAGTGAAATGGTAGGAACGAAAATATATAAGGGTAGGGGTTATGGGCGGCAATTCCTAATATACCCTTATGTAATTTGATTAACCCAAAACCATTCTTAAGCCCATTAATTATTATATTAGGCTCAACCTTAATTAAATTAATTCAAGTCTCAATCCCTTTATCACTTAACATTTACATTATTCTATTTAATTTATCAAATTAAATCTCCTGAATAATGTTATCAAAAATTAGGGGTGTTACATTTTATAAGTTATAATAAAATTTCTCATGATTTGAGTTTCTCACGCTAGTTTTACCAGACTGACCCGAACATTCTTTTCCTATAATGCTCGGGTCAACCTGAGCATATTTTCCATATTTAGCTAGATTCTTAGGAGCTTTCAGGAGACGAGTTGGATCCTCCAAGGCATATTCACATATCGTATATTTTTCCGCTATTTAGTTGTTTTTTATGTCTGTTTGTTGTAAATTGTAAGGACATGATGTTATAACTATCCGGCTGATAATAAGTTAATGTACTCTGATGTTATCTATAATAAAGATGATTTCTTTTTGTAAAGACATATTCATCTTATATATTACTTGTCATGTTTTGTGAGATTATATTCTATCTTTTCTTTCATTCACCCCAAACGACCTGTCTTTCGGTCACTTAAATGATCAGCACACGAATATCAAGGATGTATTAAGTGTCGTCTTTAGGTGTAAGAAAGGAAGATCGTTACAACGTGGTATTAGTGCATAGTTTGAGCGAACACGTAGGCTTTGGTGGGGTAAACTCATTTGAGATAGGGTAAGTGAGACCCTAGAACGAGTCTGAGTGTATTATATATATGAGCGCGCATCTATTAGTGCTATAAAAATATTTTATATTGTATTGATTTATTTGTTGAGTAGTATGAATTCTTGTCGATACAGAAGGTGGAACTATATCGATAGGAAACTGATACAATATTGTTTTAAAATTGGAAAATGAAATAATTTTACCAAGGAATATATTTTATATTGTTATCCCGCCTTTTGGCAAGGCCGTGATACCAAAAAGTTGACTGGAAAACTAAAGGAAGTTCGTCGTAAAAGCTCGTTATACAATGTTTTACCATGGATATCAATGAATTTTGTCCGAGTCCGGATCGAGCCAAAATTGATAGGACATGACAAGCTAAGCCATGAGAGTCAATGTTTCAAATCTCAAGTCAATCCGAGTTCGTATGCTCAAGATATCACCGACAAAAAATGAAGTAGACAGTCCTTAGTTTGAATCCATAGGCGAAGCCTATGTTCGAATCCATCAAACGTGTGTTGCTTCGATCCCAACACATCAAGCTCATGTGATCTACTTCGAATCGATGAGGTCTTAGTCAATTCGAAACCATCGGGTTCTCCCTGCTTCGAATCCATCAAAACGGGCTACGTTCGAATCCAACACTTCGGACCCTTCAGGCTTTCATCCACTTCGAATCCATGCAATCAATACACTTCGACTCCATCACATAAGATACTTCGAATCCACACTATTTGAGGCAACTTCGAATCGATCAACTTTAACGTACCTAGATCGATTCGAACAGACCTTCGCTCATTCGATTCGAAGAGGGATGTCTTCGAATCCACTACCATGAATCCACCCAGTCAAAGCGACGAGGAACATGGAGTCGACCCAGTCAATCTGGAGTGAGAAGCGGATCGATACGAAGCATACACACCACGTCACCATCTTCACATACAGAAGCATCGATTCGAACCTATGGATTCGAACCATATCGATTCGAACGAATCCATAGGACGAAGAGCACGAAAATCTTCAACTTGAATCGATCATAACTCGAGTTCCACAAATCCAAATGCCATGAAATTTTCACAGAAGCTTGAGCACATGGTGAAGAATGTTCACACCAAATTTCAGCTCGATTGGACAATTTCTTGACCGATTCGAACATAGCTTCGAATCGATCCTAAAGTGGGCCCGGATTTCCAAAAAGCGGGCATGTGGGCCCCCTGACGTACCAGAACTGGTCTCCCCTCATTTTAGGCGAAATATCAGCCTCCTACACCTATAAATAGAGCCCCTGGTCATTCAGAAAAGTGGTCGGAGAATTCTAAGTACTAAAGAGCGCCCAGATTCTGCCAGATTTACTCCAGAACACCACCGCTACCTTAGATTGAGACTTAGCATATAATTTCAGTTGTACTACATTAGAAGAGATTGTAATCATCGAGTGAACATCAATAAAATCATCAACTTTAGAGTGGACGTAGGCAAGATCGCCGAACCACTATAAATCTCGTGTTTTTGTTCATTATTTCTGAATTGTGATACTCTGTTTGCTTAGATTTGAGATTTGTGTGTGAATATTGTTGATTTATATTCATACACTGGTGCTTTCACAACATTCGGGGTTTGTGACCAATTTTGGTGCAAACACTTTGGTGCTTTCACTGAGAAATGAACTCAGGAGTTCTATCATTTGAAAGTTGAATCAGAAGGCTAAGAGATTCAGATCCGAAGAATCATGACAAGACAAACAAGTAAAAGGCAGAGGCCAGAGCGAAGTCAGCACGAAGGGAGTCAAGAGGCTTCCTCAGGAGCAAACCAAGCTTCAGTTTTCATCACTAGGGAAGAGATGGAGACAATGATGAAGAGACAAGAGGAAATGATCCAGAATTTGCTTCAACAGATTGGACAACTTGGAGCACAAAATCAAGGAGCAACCAGAATCCAGAACGGAGCAGGACCATCTAACGCAGCGCCGGAGCTGGGGGGCACACGCTTAGGACATGTTGATCCGAACCTGGGAAGAGAGACAAGGACATCCGAGCAACCTGGCGGCGATAGAGGGATGAATGCTCAGCCAGGGGGGCAGACACCCGAAAGCTCACACGGACTCAGGGGGCAGATCGAAGGTAGTGAACAAGGACTACAGCTTGGAGATAATGATATATTGGCAGAGATGGTCAGGCGAGCCATGAGAGGCGGATTAGTAAACAGAGATCTTGAAGACGTGAACAAGAGTCCCTTTTCTCCTGCGATTAGATTGGCTAGGAACCCACCAGAATTCAAACTGCCAACAGTAGAGAGGTATGATGGGAGGACGGACCCTGCGGTCCATCTAACGAGGTATATAAGGCACATGGAAGTGCTGGGGGCATCACAGGAAGTCATGGCCCGGTGCTTCCCATTGTATTTGACAGACATAGCAGCTTTATGGTTCAGACAGCTAGAGAGCGGCTCCATTGGGACATGGACCGATTTGATTGAGAAATTTATGAGGCAATTCAGGGTTCATATTTCAAGACCCAAGAATGTGATGAGTTTGGCAACGCTAAAACAGAAAGCTGGGGAGTCTTTAAGGAATTTCCTGACGCGGTTCAATGTGGCAGCAGCATCGGTGTATCGGCCAGATCCATCCATGGTTATGATGGCAGCTGTGTCCGGAATAACTGACGGCACGAAATTCAAAAATTCATTAACTAAGGATCCACCTATGGATCTAGGAGAATTCTATCACAAGGCAGAAAAGTTTTTACGATTGGAAGACGCTAATGCTGAAAGAGAAGAAGGAGAGGGAATAGAAGTTTATGCACTTAAAGACAAAAAACCTTTTGAAAAGGATTTAGACCAGGATAAAGGAAAACGAAAGGCTGAAGAAAATGATGACAGGTCAAAGCGGCAACGGAGGGAGCCGCGATTTACCACCTATTCAGAACTCAACGAGGGTTTGGAGCGAATCTACCAAGACACCCGAGAGCAAGTTGCCTATCGTAGACCAATACGACGGGATCCAACTACCGACGAGAGAAAATCAGACAAATATTGCTTATTCCACGAGCTGAATGGGCATAGCACAAATGATTGTAGACATCTGAAGGATGAAGTAGAAGGGCATATCAGGAACGGCAGGCTACTTCAGTATGTGAGGAGGCGAACTCCAACGGTGGAACCAGAGCGACCACCATCTACATCAGCTAGGGGTGATCCTGAACCAGGACACCGTTTGGTTATCAATTGATTTGAATAAACGATGAACAAGTCATAAACTTCTCACTAACAACATCAAACCATTTACACATGTATGAGATCGCGAACGATCCACAGGCATTCTCTGAATGATTGTTGATCGTCTCGTAGTGAGGATTTACACTTCGACATCCTTGCTTTGCTTTTGTTTCATGTTGATTTGAACATTTAGACTTTGTTTGTTTGAATATTTCTGTGAACGTTAATTTGATATTTTCAATTCTGTAGAAGAAGTTACTTGCGTATGCTTTGGATCGCGAACGGTCCACAAGCACACCTTGTATGGCGACGAACCGCCACGATCGCTGATTCAGAAGTTCACCCGAACGTGAACCTGACATTGATAATACTAAGTCCCCCTCCCGGGCACACTCATTCACCTCGAACGGCACCCGACCTCGAACGGTCACCATTAGCCTCGAACGGCACCCGACCTCGAACGGTCACCGTTTGCCTCGAACGGCACCCGACCGCGAACGGTCACACTTCATCTAGTATAACATTCGATCGCGAACGATCACACTCTGCCTCGTACGGCACCCGACCACGAACGGTCACAATTCACCCAGTATGACATTCGATCGCGAACGATCACATCCTGCCTCATGCGGCATCCGATCGCGAACGATCACATATTATCTCGTGCACCATACGACCACGAACGGTCATAATACATCATAATTCGACTAGAACGACATCCGACTTCGAACAGTCACAATCCGTCTAGAACGATATCCGACTTCGAACAGTCGTAATCTGTCTAGAATGACATTCGATCGCGAACGATCACATTTTTGCCCCGTACGGCACACGATCGCGAACGATCACATTCCTATTTCCACGTCACCTGACCGCGAACGGTCATAATTCATCTAGGACGACATCCGATCGTGAAAGGTCACAACTCGTCTAGAACGACATCCGACCGTGAACGGTCCCATTTCGTTATTTGCCGCGAGCGGCATCCGACCTCGAAAGGTCACATATCACCTCAAATGACATACGGTCACGAACGATCGTCAATTGTGATCAGATAAAACTATCAATTTCTTTGCAGGGCATCAACAGGATATGAACATCCAGCTTATGGCATTACAAAACACACCTTCCTATCGCAAGGCATGTTTTGGGGGGTAAATGTTATCCCGCCTTTTGGCAAGGCCGTGATACCAAAAAGTTGACTGGAAAACTAAAGGCAGTTCGTCGTAAAAGCTCGTTATACAATGTTTTACCATGGATATCAATGAATTTTGTCCGAGTCCGGATCGAGCCAAAATTGATAGGACATGACAAGCTAAGCCATGAGAGTCAACGTTTCAAATCTCAAGTCAATCCGAGTTCGTATGCTCAAGATATCACCGACAAAAAATGGAGTAGACAGTCCTTAGTTCGAATCCATAGGCGAAGCCTATGTTCGAATCCATCAAACGTGTGTTGCTTCGAATCCAACACGTCAAGCTCACGTGATCTACTTCGAATCGATGAGGTCTTAGTCGATTCGAAACCATCGGGTTCTCCCTGCTTCGAATCCATCAAAACGGGCTACATTCGAATCCAACACTTCAGACCCTTCAGGCTTTCATCCACTTCGAATCCATGCAATCAATACACTTCGACTCCATCACATAAGATACTTCGAATCCACACTGTTTGAGGCAACTTCGAATCGATCAACTTTAACGTACCTAGATCGATTCGAACAGACCTTCGCTCATTCGATTCAAAGAGGGATGTCTTCGAATCCACTACCACGAATCCACCCAGTCAAAGCGGCGAGGAACATGGAGTCGACCCAGTCAATCCGGAGTGAGAAGCGGATCGATACGAAGCATACGCACCACGTCACCATCTTCACATACAGAAGCATCGATTCGAACCTATGGATTCGAACCATATCGATTCGAACGAATCCATAGGACGAAGAGCACGAAAATCTTCAACTTGAATCGATCATAACTCGAGTTCCACAAATCCAAATGCCATGAAATTTTCACAGAAGCTTGAGCACATGGTGAAGAATGTTCACACCAAATTTCAGCTCGATTGGACAATTTCTTGATCGATTCGAACATAGCTTCGAATCGATCCTAAAGTGGGCCCGGATTTCCAAAAAGCGGGCATGTGGGCCCCTTGACGTACCAGAACTGGTCTCCCCTCATTTTTGGCGAAATATCAGCCTCCTACACCTATAAATAGAGCCCCTGGTCATTCAGAAAAGTGGTCGGAGAATTCTAAGTACTAAAGAGCGCCCAGATTCTGCCAGATTTACTCCAGAACACCACCGCTACCTTAGATTGAGACTTAGCATATAATTTCAGTTGTACTACATTAGAAGAGATTGTAATCATCGAGTGAACATCAATAAAATCATCAACTTCAGAGTGGACGTAGGCAAGATCGCCAAACCACTATAAATCTCGTGTTTTTGTTCATTATTTCTGAATTGTGATACTCTGTTTGCTTAGATTTGAGATTTGTGTGTGAATATTGTTGATTTATATTCATACACTGGTGCTTTCACAACATTCGGGGTTTGTGACCAATTTTGGCGCAAACATATATATAAAAGAAGGATTTAAAAAAAATCTATATAGTCATTTATGATGTGATTGTTTTTAGGAGTTGATAATATTTAATTATTATCATATAAGGTTTGACTTGTCATGCTCGCACAGTCTTGAGCATTTGCTATGCTTTATAGATTTATCTGCAATCTTTCTTTTTAAAGAAATGTAACTAGGGATGGCAATGAAATGGGTCTAAGGTCTAAACCTGGTAGACCCACCCCTGTTTTAACTCGCTAAGACCCGCCCCATCGGGTCGTCGGGGTGGGTGGACCCATGACCCGCTCTTGGAAGCTCCGGGTCTAGGATCAGGTTGGGGCTCTGCTGATCCATCCCAACCCGACTCGAACTACTTATATATCATAAAATCACTTTACTACTATAATAATGATTTGTTAATCCTTTTACACATAACTAGTAATATCATGGATATTATAATGTTCATTCAACAAGTTACGGGATTTTTATAATATTAAGTTGTGCCACTGATAATTGTATATTAACATATGTGTACGTTTTGAACTATTATTCTACACCTCATTAGTATTATTTTTCATTATTATTGTAAACATATTGTGATTTATATTCAATGTCATTTGGTAATAATGTCTCTTACAAATAAAATAAATAAATATATGTAAATTAATACGCAATCCTAAACGAATATATAAAGTCTTACTCGGTCTTAGGGCGAGGCGGGTTTACCCTAACCCAAACGGGTTCCGAGTTTAGGGAAAAAATCCAAACCCGCACCGAGTATACGAGGCGAGTCTGGGTTTAAAAAACCCGGGGTGGGTCTAGGGCATAAAAAAATAGCCCCAACCCGCCCCATTGCCGTCCCTAAATTTAACAACCCAAAATTTTGGTCTTTGAATTTTAAATATTTGATTTATTTAAAATATTTAAATAACTAGATTTTGGAATTTAATAACTTAATATTCATATATTAGGATTACTTGAATATTTGAATTAAATGTTAATTAAAGGGATTTAACAATTTTATTTGACTCCTTTAATTAATAAATAGTATTGGTGAATTGAATTTGTAAATTTAATTGCAAAAATAAATAGACCGGATAAATATCGATGATTGGATCGAAAATATAAAACAATATTTAAATAGTGTTAAATTATCATTTTGGGGCACTATCTTGGTTTTTGACTAAACTAGTATCATTAGATCTGGAATAATAAATTATTGTACGCCGTCAAGTTTTGTAACGATTAGACGTACTGTCGTGCGAGCTCAAAACGCATGATGATTTATTTTAAATATAATTTGATTTAAAAAGCTAACTTCTACATATTTTGGAATTAGGTCTCGAAAAAAGTTCCATTGAGATCAGAATAGGGGAATTTAGTATAGAATCCCAGTCAGCACGCTTCAATTGGAGTTCGTCAATTTTCAGGCATGAATAGTAACGGGAAGGAGTTTCTATATAAGGACCGTCATAGCTCGTTTCTTTCCAAACCCTAAAAATTACAACCTAGTCGCCATTCTTTTTATATCTTCCATCCAACAGCCGTGGTTTTTTGGAAGGTTAGGGGA
Organism: Allium fistulosum; assembly: GCA_030737815.1. Taxonomy (NCBI): domain Eukaryota; kingdom Viridiplantae; phylum Streptophyta; class Magnoliopsida; order Asparagales; family Amaryllidaceae; genus Allium; species Allium fistulosum. The sequence continues at coordinate 1,290,057,732 of CM060904.1, forward strand.
TGAGTTAATCGAGGGCGTCAACAAGAAAAGTGTGCGTCTCCTCATCATGAACCCATCGCCACTGGCCGATTGGCCTAAGGTGATCTATGGTGATGGTGTTTCTGGTTTGATTTCGGTGTTGTTTTTTGGGATTTTGGCGTGCTATGGTGGTTGAAGGGAGGTGAGGCCAGCAACGTTGGGTGGCTCGTGGTCAGGGCATGCTCCAGTGGTAGAGCGGCGGCGGTAGAGGCGACGAGGCGGCGGTGATTGGTGAAATAACGAAACCTTTGGGCTTGTGAAGTTGGAGACCTGGGTTTGGTTATTAACGAGATTAGGGTAAACTATGTGATTAAGTTTAATTAACATTGTACTTAAGGAATTAAATTATATTATTTAATTTGTAGACCTTATTTAACGCGTAGCTTGTTCATACGGGGTTAGATTCTGCTTTGTTCTTTGTATTTCGTCACTCTAAGACGATGAATTACTTATTTGAGCATTGATACCCTTTGTCAAAAATGACTAAACTCAAAAAGGGAGTGGAAGCCAAGCTATGTGTGGTTCCTCCCATTAGGATATTTCCACAATCACTCTAGACTGGATTCGGTTGTTGTGCATTGGGATGTGAAATACTCGGATTCTCGGTAACCATTGGCGGGGTCTGGCTTGGACGTGTTCGAAGGCCATCAGAGTTCTCAAGTATATTTCTAAAGGTATACTTTTGGTATGGGGGGCACCCTCCTATTCATTATTGGAAAAACTTCCGTTTTCCCTTTTTGTTAATTCAAGTCATTGAATTGTTTCCTTAATTGCATGGAGAACTACCTTGTGCTATTCTTTATGTTCAATTATTTATGACCATTCTTTCAAGTCTGGAATTTGATATTAGTGGAAATTAGGTTGAAGGGGTTCTATTTCCAGGATAATAAGTTTTAAGGACAACACTACTGAGTAATTAGTTTTAAGGACAATTTAAAGGATAATGATAAATTCATTTAGCTTTTTAAGTTACACAGGAAAATGATAAATCCTTTTAGCATTATTTCTGTATAACTGAAAATGAAAAATTCTTTTATCTTTTTCTTGTAAAATGTCCTTAAAACTAATTTTTCAAAAGTAGTGTCCTTAAAACTTATTATCCTACACAAATAAGCCCTTGAAGTAAAAATCCCCTTGATATTATTTATGCCCATTCATTCAGTATGGGATTTGCTCTTACCAGTACACACCTCTTTTATTTGGATTGTTTCTGTTGTTTATTTCCATTCTTTCTTAATTGGATTGTTGTTCTGACTTTCCTTCATCTATGGATGTTATTTTTGTGAGATAAAAACCCATTCTGCGTTAGCGGCGTTGTGTCACAGAATTTTTATATTTTCATCATATTACTTGGGTTTTCTCATGCTGGTTTTCCATACTGACCCGGGTGTCATTTTATTATAATGCTCGGGCCTGAACGAGCTATTTCTAGGTTGGCTTTTGTGGTATGGAGTTATTGGAGAAGAGCTGGAGGTTTCACCTATCGTAGTATTTTATTTCCGCTGTATTACATTGTATACCTATCTGCAATTTGTAAGGTCAGGATTTATAATTGTCTAGCTGATAAGGTTTGTTTTTAACTCTGATCTACTTTGTATTTTGGAGTAACAGTTTTTACTAACTTTATTATATTACATGTTGTCGATTCCGCTGTGAGATTCTGATTTCCCTATTCTCTATTTTTTTCTTTTACCCTAACAATCTGCCTTTCCGACGATTGGATGTTCGACATTGGAATATCGGGGATGTATTCGGTACCAATTTTCGATGGTTGAAAAGATGGGTCGTTACATCATAGGTTATGTAGATAAAAATTTAGGAAAACAAATTAAACACCTTTGAATTAAGTTTCATGGTTTGACTTTAAGGCGTTTGATAAGATGTTAGGTAAAGTTTTGGATTTTAATATAAGGTGTTTATTAAAAAGAAATGTTTCAGATGATTTTATAAAAAGCTGATATTTTTAAAATCAGGATTATAAAATATATTTCGAAATAGGATTGATTTTCAAAAAATTTAAATCCCAGTGGCTTTGATAAGGTTTTCAAATGATAATTGGAAAAATAGTAGTAGTTTTACTTAAAAATATTTTGGAAAGGAATTTAAAAGTAAAAAATTTCTTTGGACAGTCCGGGAAATGAGTCTCGATTTGTTTTATGATGATCAGAATAATCTTCTAAGTGGCATTCGGATGTTTGCTTAGGCAAATGTGATAGTGGACTTAGCAAATTATTCTCCTTGACATTGTATGATCGAAACAAGTTCGAATTCAAAGCAAGTGGATGATAAATATTTTGTTAAAAACTATTTAGCCTGAAGTGTATATATGTAGTACCGTTTAAAAAGGAGATTTGAAAAGAAGAAGTATTTTTATAATTAACTAGTTCGAGTGACTCGAAAGTGACTAAAGATGGGATGGAGATGTGTTCGGATGGTAAACACTTCTCTTGAGTATTACCCCTCTTGGTAAAGGGATATATAATACTATTTTGTAGTACCCTGTTTCTTGATATCCTTTTGGAGTTACTCGGGCTATATATATGTTCTCTAAGGGTTAAAAATAAAGTATCATTTCAAAAAGAATTTTGAAATAAAATCCGGGTATTTGGCTCCTAAGTTTTTAAAATAATAAGTTATTTTGATTAAAGAATGGGTTAATAAATGAAGTTTGAAAACTGAATTAATTTAATAAAGAGGTTTAATAAACTTTGTTTTATTAAATCGTGTCGTTTTACTTTAACACCTAGGAGGCCAAAAATTATTTGACGTTATTGGATCGGCTAATAAACAATTTTACCTTAGAGATGTATAAGAAAAGCTAGACTCTAGAACGGTGTTTGGATACCATCATTCTACTCTTCGTAGCTACTTATCGGATCGATTGGGGTAAAGAGGTTGAATTGGTCTACTCAGTTTTAAGACCCAAGTTATTTTGGGCCTACATCTGAAAAGTTAAAGGTGAATAGGATTAAAAATAAGATGTTTTGTATATACTCTTAGGATGTAGAGTAGTATTATACTAAGTTAACAAATTAAAATGATTTTATAAAAAGGTTTCATAAATAGGTTGTACCATTTCAATTGTTTGGACTTAAGCTGAAATTTTATGAAATGTTTTCATAAATCTTTTTGGGAGAGTAAAGAATGGTTGAGTGGATAAGGACCAATAAGATTAGTATGTAAGTTGTACACAGACCTTTCCCCGTTTTCATATAGTTCTCGATCTAAGATTCGAGTACATGACTTGAGGTGTTTCACAGCATCCCGAAAAAGGATTTATCACTCGATTTTTAATAATGAACACTTGGTGAGGTTTCTTAATGTGGTACCAAAAGTTTTCTATCATAGTAGATGGCTATGCAAGGAGAACAAAAGTTTCTAATCAAGAAGTCTGATTGGAGTTCGCACAAGAGAATCAAGTGAGCGATATTAGTTCGAAAGATAAACTATGTATTCGAGTGACTGATCAAATTAGATTTTTGCATAAGGATGATCTATGTACATCATATAGGCTAATGTATAGTGTTATGTATTCCTAGTTTGGTTTGTTTTCTAGGTTAGGTTGTGGTAAAATTCTATGGATGAAATTCTTTTAAAGGGGGGTGAATGTAACGACCCGGAATTTCACCGCTTGAATTTGCGAATATTTAATTAATTTTAAATATTCAAATATTTGATTTTATAGTTAAAATAAAAATCTTTCAGATAATAAATAATGATGGTGAAATATTTTTCAAATTTCTTTTATAAAAATATTTAGTTCGAAGAAAAATCGAAAATGTGACCGGAAATCGTTTTTCGAATTTTTGACTTTCCATAGGCTAAAGGTTGTTGGAAACGTTGTGAACTCTAGTGTAAATATATTTACATAAATTTGTAAATGATTTAGTATGTATATATTGGTATATACATAAGTATATTACTTAAGTTGTAAGGTTTAAAATATAATTTAGTAAAAAGTAAGTGTCACATCAGAAGCAAACATAAGTACAATTAGTACTATAATATATTAAAACATGTTGGCCAAGAAGCGCATGAAGGGGACATAAGGGGGCTTGCCTTTTGTTCATAAAGGGAAGTAGGTTGACATGGTTGTTAAGGTGGTGCAAGGATTGTGGAGGGTAAGTACCCTAAGGGCATTTTTGTAATTTAATCTTTTCACTAGTATATATACCCATGTCCTACCTTTTTTCTCAGTTTTCTCATTTTCGTTCTCATTCTAAAAACCCCATCATCTTCTTAAAAGCTTCCATAGTTTCCATGACATTCTGAAGTTAAAAATCCTAACTTTCTTTACTTTCAAATCCTTAAAACATTATTCAAAACTCCTCATTTCATTCCTACAACCTCTTCTTCTGAAAACTAGTCTAAGAACTTCTAAATCCCTCCTAGGCCAAGCCATCTATGCCATGGTTGAACCACTTTGCTACTTTAAAGCAACCATAGCTCCATTTTTTCAAAAGTAAGCAAGGACCTTGGGTCGTATGCAAATCATAATGGAAGTTCGGGCGGTTTTGGTTAGCTTTTGGTGAGCAAAGCTAACTCTTTATTTAAATTTTCTAACTTTAATTATTGTTTAACTTAGTTGCTAAATATGATGCTAGGTTGGATGGAATGGATGTTAACTTGTATGTATGCATATGTATGCTTATATGTGATGATGGATTTGACTTGAAATCAAAGTCTAAATGTGTGAATGAATGGAAAATTGTAATCTAGTTTATGGCTTGTTGTATGACATGTGAATGCATGATATTGAACTATGTATGTGATAAAGGAACTAGTATTTAAGCTACGTGTTTGGCGACATCGAAATCCCTTGTGTAAACTGGCTCCTTTACTTACTTTTCTTTTTAGAAAAGTTTTATGAAAATTTTAAAACCTTACTTTTAGTTTCAAAACTTTATTATAAGATTAATAGTAAATTAAATATAAAAGATAAGAGTTTTGAAAGATATGTAGAGTATAAAACAAGTTTGAAATTATGGACCATATAGCGATAGTCGCTATAAATGCAGTTCGTGAAAAACGAACTCCTTTTGAGTTCAAAATGTTTTAGTTTAAGTATCTTCTTGAAAAGTGTTTTAAAAAACATATCTTAAGTATTTAAAAGAAATATTTATTTATTTATTTATTTATTTATTTATTTATTTATTTATTTAATGGTTATTTAATTAAGTAATTAAGTAATTAAGTAAGGCAGTTAGTACTTAAACATCGATTAAGTTAGGGTAATTAGGACTTCATTATTTTTAAGTAAGTTAATTATAATTAGTTAATTAATAAAAAGTTAATTATTATTTAGTTAATTATTGAAGGATTAATTATTATTTTAAATAATGATTAAAGATTAATTATTAATTACTTATTTATTTATAAAAGTTTAATTGGTAATTAATTATTAATCAAGTTAAATTTAAGTTAAGATTTAATTATTTTTAAATGAAGGTTTAATTTATTATTTAAGTTTAATTAAGGATTATTTAATTAATCAATTAATATTAATTAATATTTAATTATTTTTCAAATTTTAAATTATTATTTAATAATTGATAAAGATTAATTAGGGTTTAATTATTTATTTAAAAGTTAATTATTGTTTAATTAATAATTAAAGTTTTAGTTATTATTAAATAAAGATTTTAAATGTTATTTAATTATTAAATAAAAGTTTTAAAACACTTTATTTCTAAAGTTTGGTTTTGTTTTTTGTAACTCTCTTTTAAAGAATGTTTTAAATCCAAGGGATTTCTTTGTCGATGAACCTTAAGTAACTTCAAATGGATATGAAACCCAGTGACATCTGTTTAGTAGATTGAATCACCGTTCTGCTAATTGAATTGTATTTGGCATCTGCTTGGCAGGATAAATCATAGTTCTACCATAATTCACCAGGTAGATTTTATTGCTTCTATTTTAGTAGAAACAAAACCCTATTCTACTATTATGGTCACTGGGACATTTACCTATATGATTCCCTTTTACATACCTACTTATTATGTAAATACACATGTCATAACTTGAAAAGTTAAACTCAATTAAATGAGAACCATTGTGGTCACTAAGCCTTTTTCTGATTTTGTGAAGTCAAATATTTAAATTTTATCCTTTTTGAAAATAATTTAAAGTTTATTATCATTTATAAATATGATATTCAAAGGCTGATTAAGCAACTATTTTGTTTAAAATATTTGAAGTTAATTTAATACATTTTAAATGATTATTTAAAATCATTATTTTGCTTATGAGGATTAAAGATAAGTTAAATGAGGGTTGTTTTAGATAATAACTTATTTATTTAAAGGTGTTTTAAATAATTGATTGTTTATCAAGAAACTTTATTGATTAAAGTTTCATAAAGAATTTGTTTTAAATAAGGAAAGTTTATAAAAGAAGTTTTTAAATGATTTTGGATATTCGTAAAGGAATTTCATAAATGATTTTTAATATTTACAAAAAAGTTTTATAAATGGTTTTGATATTTATAAAAGAGTTTTATAAATAGACTTGGAGATTTATAAAGCATTATATAAATGGATTTGGAATTTTAGTAAAGGAAATTTTCATAAATGTAAAAGATTATTAAAAGGATTTATTGAAGAAATTTATACAAGAATTTGAGATGGGGTTTCTCTTAACTGACCTTCTTAATTATGGTGGTGTGGACGTTCGTTCCACATTTAACACCGAAGGAATAGTGTTTGGGGTTATTTTTATATCTATTTTAAATAACACTAATTTTGATCCTTTTAAAATGATTTTGAAATAAGAAATCTTCCGTAATGTTTTGCGAACATAATTATGCTGGTGAGATAAGTACATGAACATTTTGATAAATATCCTGAAAAGAGATTTAAATAAATGAAAGATTTATTTTGAGGCTTACCGGTTGTTGTGGGTAGTTAAATATCTGAATTGTTGTTGTTTGTGTATTTGATAGTTAAATAACCGACTATCAAATCTTGACCTATTTTAACTCAGGAAGTATGTTGTGTATATTCGAGTTCCTCGATGAGGACTCGAATACTTGTTGCATACTTCCAAAGAACTAGAATTAAGTTAGCTGGAAATTGCCGCTTAGTTGGGAGACACCAGTTTTTGGATTTATCTGAACCACTCCAAATTAATTACGTTCGTGATGGACCATTATGAAGTATGCTATGGAGCTATAATATTCTTCCCGAGTGTTTGCTTTTTCGACCCTCAAAGGTTGACATTAATACATTCATGATATTCATGTGTCGAGCACCCAAGTGCCGGAAAGACGAATTGTTAGGGTATAACAAAAAGAAAAAGAAATAGAACAAGGAAGAAGGAACACAATATCAGAATCTCAGAACGGAACGATCATATATAATATCAAAAGGCAGTATAAACTATCATCCTAAGATGCAAAGTTTTTTAGAGTTACAGTAATCTTCCCTAACAGTTATAACAACCTGTCCTAACAAATGCTGATGATACACACAAAGTAATGCAGTGAAAATAAATACTACGATATGTAAAATTCCAACTCTTCTCCAGAATCTCCAAAGCGTCCAAAATTAATTCTGGAAACACACTTGGGGCTGACCCGAGCATTAAAAGAAAATAACACCCGGATCAATCTGCTAAACTAGTGTGAGAAACACAAATCAAATAGATTTTTAACGTTATAAAAACTTTCAAAATAAAGGTATCTCATAAGACCACGCCGCACATAAACATGGACGTGTTTTTACCTTACGATAACCAAACCATTTACAGAGAATCCAGTGTATAATAATGACTAAGGTTCAAAATACATATTAATCATAGCTGGAATGGTTACATTGGTTACATTCAACAGCATATTAGAGGGTACAACCAAAATCGATAAGGAACGTTCAAATAATGGATTTCCCATGGAGACGTCTTCGAGGAAGCCAAATCCGAACTCCTTGCACAAGGATTAGAAAACACCTTCCGAGCATCATATATCTCTAGATAAAATATACCATATGGTAAACACAAAGAACCACGCCCAAACATAAACATGAACAACATGAACCAAATACCATCTACTCCCGCACGCAACATCGATAAGCATACTCTAGATCTGGAGTTGACAATATCATGTCGTGGAACTGGAAACCCCAGATTGTGCATCCTACTCTGTCTTTAGCCATTTTCGATGTCAGAATTACGTTCGGTATTTTTCACATGAGTCTTCATCACTCAAACATAACACGAATCTCAAATTGGATCTCCACATCTCGAACAGATGTCGAAACCACACATGGATTCCCATATCTCAATAGGACTCGAAATCACACAAGGATTCCCACGTCCTGAATAGATCACGAACAACTACATGTGTTCGAGCATCTTAAATAGATCTTGAATCTCTACACAGATTCCTTTTCTTCAATCGCTTCCAAAACATAGATAACGTATACGGTTTTGAAGCAGTATTCGATAAGTAGAACACTTACCGATCCCGGTCTCTTCAAAACCAATTGATTTCCAATTAACTCAATCCGGTTCTCCCAAAAATAAGTGAAAGCTAGAGACATCCTCCTCGGGGGTTCTTATTGGTATGAAATCACAGTCATTTGATAACTTCTTAAGTCATATTTCGATCAATTTTGATGGTCGACTAATCGACTATCTGGTACAAGATAGATGTTTGTAAATGGAAATCAAGTTTGGGTTACTTTCCATAAAAGAATAAACACAAAAAAACACTATCATCATCCAAAACACGATCAAGCCACACAAAGTATGATTAAGTTACTTAAGTAACTCCTAATTTCTTCCATTTAATTAATCGTTTTATTAATTAAAACTCCTTTATTAGTAAACTTCATTTATCTAATAAATTTCTACTTTTTTCTATCTTTTTCCAACAGACTCCAATACTTATTATTTCCTTCAAAATATCCATTTTAAGGATCTAAGTACTTTCATAAATCCATTCAAAAGGTTTAAGAAGAATGTTACTTAAACATTGTCACTACAAACCCAAAACCATTTTGCTTTTACTTATCTTTAAATCATTATTTTAAAGATCTATTTATATTTCATAAGTATAATCAAAATAGGATAAAGTTGAATGTTATTAATACATTGTCATAACAAACCCAAAATCATTCTCATACTTGTTACTATCTTACAAACATTTGTTTTAAAGATCTAAGTATTTTGCACTCATTTAACCATATTTTTACACTTTAAAATATGTGAAAATAAGGGACACATCCCTAAAATCAAACTTAATAAACAAAACATCCTCCTAAAAAAAGATATAAATTACATCCCTATTTCAAATACTTCAACTTTCTTCCGTACAATACCCCTCTCCTCCATTGCAGCAATGTTAATTCTTCATATGTGGATGTTATTCTCACATCCATAATTAAATTTTGCACCCATTAATTATCGATTTTTAAAACGCAATAACTTTTTGTAGAAACGATGGATTAACAAACCGTTTTCACCATTAAATCACAAATTTTATTATCTTTCTAACGAGTGGCAATATGCATATGTAAAAACAACGAGTGACATTGTGCATATAGTTGTTGAAATGTCTGCAATTATATGCAATAGTTGCAGACAATTTAGCAACTATATGCAATAATTGTAGAAATGTCTGCAATTATACGCAATAGTTGCATAAATGTCTGCAATTATATGCAATAGCTGCAGACAATTCAGCAAGTATATGCAATAATTGTAGAATTGTCTGCAATTATATGCAATAGTTGCAGAAATGTCTCCAATTATATGCAATAGTTGCAGACAAGTTTGCAATTATATGGTATAGCTGCACATTTGAAGAACAATCGATGATGTTCAAAATTTGCATAATTCTCTGCAAATATATAGAATAATTGCACCCTTACTGCAAATATGATTTTTTTGGTATCAACAATGGATCTCATTTTAAAGATCATAATTTTTTTGATTTTTTGATGAAAACGGTATGCTGATCCGATGTTTCTACAGGTTATATGCTTTGAAATGTTAAAAACGTAAAAGGGATTTAGGTCTTTTTGCCCGTGTGAATTTGAAAACAGGGACCAGAAACATATTGAAAAATGGAGGGATGTTTTGTGTATTTGCAAACTTAATCAGGGATGTATGCCAAATGCACCCTTAAAATATTATCCATGGGTTTAAAAAAAATGTTACTAAAACATTGTTTACGATAAACCCAAAATCACTTTACTATCCCGTTATTTGTAAAACTTAATTTTAAAGATCCAATTACTTTTCAAAAGTATAGTTAAATGGGTTAAAATAGATGTTAAACAAACATCGATACTATAAACTCAAAATTGCTTTTATACTTGCCATTTACTTTAAAACATGCCTTTAAAGCTCTAAGTTCGTATTCGGTCAATTTCGATGTAGACTAGTCAACTATCAGGTTCTAAGAATGATTGCTTATACAATTCATGATTCGTACGCTTAACTCATTTTCGACATTAACTATTGCTCGTCCAAGAGTGAAGCCAGGTAAGCTTGGGCACTGGTTGCTCCAAACTTTGCCTAAACACTCCATTCTTGAATCTTGCAAATAGATAAGTCTACCTCGTCGGCTTTTAGTGTTAAGTATAATATTAATGATTTCCATAAATAAATAAAGAATCAACTCGATTAACACGTTTTCCACATTTTCCACTTACCTATTCCTCGGTTAAAAGGGAAGCCTGATAGGTTAGAGCTCTATTGCTCAATCCCTACTTGAAATCAATCTTAACTCTCATAAAAAGATAAGATTACTTCGTTGGCTTATTAGTGTTAAGCATAGTTAATTGCTTTTCTTATAAGCAATTAAACAATTTAACCATTTGGCCATTAAGCGATTCCTAACCCCTTTCTAAGCCTTTTGTTTTATAATCTAAAACAAGATATTAATATAAGATATTTATACTTCATAATACTTATAATATATTTTTAAACACTCATTTAGAATATCACTTGAAAATAACAAGTTTGAAAAATTATTAGAAACTTGAAAATGACATGTTTTAATAAAATATCTCTCCCTTGAAATTTCACAACTAATTCTTATAAATTCACAAAAATCTCAAACCACTTTTAAAATATTCTAAAAATAGTTAGGGAATACTTTTAAAAAGAATGAAACAAATCGCTCAAACTTAAAATCCTTTTCGAAACATTTGAAGTCTAAAAGTCTAGGTTAAACGGGGCAGTTTTGCACTATTGATGTTTTGGTCGTTTTGGAAATGTTACTTAACTTTTTAATATTCAAACTTTTACTAGCAACAAACATACATATATAAAAATATAATTATGGCGAGAAATCCCTATGGATCTCTCTACAAAGTTCCATAACAATTGTCAAAAACAATGCAATTTCGAGCTACTTCTATAGAGACTATCGTTATAAGTGCACTTTTAAGTCCGAGTCCGATCTAAACTAATTTCCATCTATAACCTATGTGCTTTGTTTAAGGTCTAGTCACATGTCATATAAGTCCATTAAAGTCCACTCCAAGTTTGTTCAAGTCCATGTACATGGATCACATATGTCACTTACTTTTAAAGTGAGAAGTTACAACCATCGTTTTAACATAAGTTAACAACAGTTCAAACAACATTAACACAATAAGACAAAAATATATCTGTTATATTTTTCATCCAAAATGAGGTGTTAACTCACCTTTAACCACTCAAATAATCAAGATCCATGAACCAAAGTCAAGCTTCCACCTCGTAATACCTTTCCTCCTCCTTGCTTTCACCTTGTTCTTCCTCCCTCCCAAACACCCCATTGCTCACAGCCCATGGGGGGTTCTTGTAATGACCCAAGATTTTAGGAATTTATTTTGAAAATATAAATAAGTTTAAAATAATTTTTAAACTAATTTTGGAAAGGAATTGATATGGCTTGATATGGTGTAGCTATATGTGTACATGTGTGCACAGGAAATACACATGAATAGAAGCTTAATTCCTGGATGATATGAATGAACATATGTTGATGTGTATGAAATATATATATATATATACACAGATAAATAGATTAAATCCTTAAAAGCTATATGCATAAATATATATGGATGCTACCGGTTGTATTTGAGTGTATATGTGCATATGTGTTCAGTAAAAATAATGTATAGACATATATATGTATTAATTATTTATGTAAGACATATATATACATATATGTATGCTAATCAAACACAAGTGTTCAAATCAGTAAAATAAAAATACACAAATGTATTTTAACTATAGGCAGAAAGCAAGAATGAAGATATAAAAGGAGCAATCCTTTTATAAATAAATAAGGGAAGCACATGCTATTTAAGTGAAAGCTAAAAATATAAAAGTAAGATAAACCAGTGATATGTTTTGTATAGGCAGAATTAGGAAGAACCCTTGGCATATATATATATGATAAAATAATGGAAATCAAGTCACACCTTTAGCATGATATTAGATAAGAGAAAAAGCATTTTCTAGAAAAGCAAATTTCTAAAAATAACCAAAATGATAAAACCACTTTTCTCTCCACAAACTTGAGCCGAGGAGGGTAGGATTTTGGGTTTAAGCTAAATGCAAATGGCATGATTTTGGGTGGGCAAAAATGACTTTAGCTAGCACCTTAAACCCTAGAAGAACCCTGCATAAATAAGCAATGATAAGAGGGGCCTTCTCTTCTTCCCTGATAGCTCTTGAAAAAAAAAATATCATATAAATATAAGACAAGTGAAGAAAAGGGTTTGGGGGCAGAAGCTTATCAATCAACTAAGAAGTGAAGGAGAGCTAGGTGAGAAAAGTCACTCAAAAAAATCTAAGGCACTAAGTCCTAATGAAGGCAGCCAGTTTATAAGTTGATCTTTCTTAAAATGTATTTTTATATGTGTTTATCTTTCTTTGATTTCTAAGATGAAAATGCTTTGATCTTTAATGTGGTTGTTCTGCTTGATCTATTATGTGAAAGTTCTAAGTATTATTAGTAAATATGTTTTTATAAACCCAGATCTCTCTGATATGTTAATGTTAGGAAAAAAAAGTGAATACCCAGAGAATCAAATGATGAATATAGGCAAGTAGTGTTGGTTCTGGCATAACCCAGAGAATATAAACATGTTGAGCTGCAATATACTTGTGTATAGGTGCTGAGGCTTGAGACAAAAAGGAATTAGGGGTGCAATAGGGTTGCCTATGTGCTGATGCTCCTAATTCAATGAAAGTATATAAATAGCCATATACATAGCAAATAAATTTGTGATTCAGTGAAACTTGGTCATTCTGAGTTTAACTTAAGCACAAATGTTTGCAAGATGAAAAACTCTCTCAAAAGCCATAAGCCAATGTTAGATGCCTATACCCCTTTTAAAATGCAAGTATATATATATATATATGGATGCAGAATCTTATTTATTAGACACCTATGTTTAACTGCATGCTTGTCTTTGTTTGGTTATGAAAGATATGAAATGCCATGACATGGATGTTTGTTTTAGTGAAATGATTCACTGAATGGTTTATCATGAAAAATCAAAAGAGTTATTATCAACTCAAAACTAACTAGGAAATGGGGTCAAGAGCACTGCAGGAATGATTTGTGTTCTTGAGCAATACAAGTTGACACATGGCTTGTTTAAGTCCTGAGATCTTTATGTAATGGAGTGAATTAGTCCATTACAATGTGTCCATTGATTCATTTGATTGTAGATGAGACCAATATAGATAAATATATCAATATAAGAAAATTTGATATAAGGAGGAACTAGAGTTTTCCTGGATGAAATATGAGTAGGGAATAAATGATTTAATTCATTTTGGTGATTTCCCTGTTTTGTATGGATGCTTATTTGATTTATGGCTGATTTGTATGAATGTATGCCTGTTCCATATCTTTATAAGGTTTCTGGAAAGAAGGATTTAAGTGTGCACATGCACACTGACACAGAACATGCACACTATGACTTATTTGTTTTCTAAAGGCAGGATATACTGATTTATATATGTTTCAACTTTAACTTGATTTACCAATTGTTTTAGTGGATTTTCTCATACCAGACATGTGTCTGACCCTAGTGTGCTAATGGCATATGGGGTGTCTCATTTAATATGGGGCAGCTTCAAATGCATTTTCAGGAATTGTAGCAACTAAGTAGGAGTAGGAGCAAGGCTTTGAGAAGAAGATTATAGCATGCTAAATTAGTTAGATAAGAGCTTGAAAGATGAAATCTGCATGTATAGATATTTTTAAATTATCACTTGTATTAAGTACTGAATGAGGGATGGATATTTTGCTAAGTATTTTGCTAAGGAATTGACTTGTAACTGGAGTTTATAAATTTGGATATTATCTGAAAAGTTGAAGAAGTTAACCTATGATTTTGTATGTAAATATGAGCAAGAATACTACGATAAATAGGATGGTTATATTTTATAAAAGTATTAGTCAATCTTGAGTCTTTGTAAAGGATTAAGTATTGAGTTTGGGGAAAAATATGGGTTTAAACTAGAGAAATTCTTTTTTAAGTATTTAATTGCCTTTCATTGAAATATTTTGTAAAAAGATTCAAGTCCATCTCTGGGTTGTTTTGAGAAGAGTAAATACAAAGCAAAGAAAAAAAAACTTCAGCTTCTATGCAAATAAATGGCATACCATTGTTCCATGATCAAAGTGACTGGCTGACACAATCACATAAATTAACCAGCTTCAAAAGAATGGAGTTCTGGGTGAACATGTTTGATTATATTTTGATAGAAAAAGGCACTTCAAAATCTTTAGTTTTCTTTTGCAAATGTTTAACCTAAAACCCTCTTTAAAATTCTATAAATAGATGTGCATTTTGAACTGGCTTGAACTATCAAATCAGGAGACACATAAATTGAAAATGATAGATGTAAATATCATTTTCTGGTACTTAGCCACATTTCAAACATTTGAACTATGCTAAAAAAAATGATAATCTCAAGTTTTTCTGAGATTATCTGCCAGGATAAAAATTAACAGAAAAATCATGGTTAGCATAACCAATTCTAGTATAAATAAATTTGCACAGGACCTACTTATATACTGCAAATATCAAAGAATCTGGGAATTTAATTATGAGTGGATTAATTCAAATTCAAATTCAAATCAAACAGAACTTGCTCTTGTTTACAAAATTTAAATATATATATATACTCTGATTTAAACAAGAGGGACATATACATCATCATATGTATATGTATATTTTTATGATTAAACTGATATATTTATATTAGTAGAAATTTTAAAATCTTGGACAAATTGTTTGAAAAAGAAAATGACTCTGAGAATTAAATTGAATTGTAAATGTAAAAAAAAAATTCCCATTAAAATTAAGGTAAAAATTTGGAGGGTCATTTCAGTTCTCCCTTGTCCTCCACCTTCCATCAGTTTCTTAGATGCTAAACCATGTTATAATTATATTTTAAGTTCTTTGACAAAGTTTAGTTGATTTTGGAGTTGGTTTGAATATAGTTTGAGAAAGTAAGAGAGGAAGAAAAGGAGATGAAGCAGCCATTGATTTTCTAAACTCAAGCTTTGAAATATTTGTGATTCTACTCCAAGGGGATTCCCTCTCTTATATAGGCACAAGGATAATGTTGGGAAAAGACCAAAAACCCCTTAAAACCCAAGTTCATAAATTTTCCATCAAATCAAACTTTACATCACATAGCCTCACTTTGAAGTAATTTCCATTTATGCTTACTTTTACTTTATGTCACTTCTCTTTTTGACTAATTACTCTAATACCCTTGCCATAATATACCTTATCCTATATGAAGCTTCTAGAACCTTCCAAGCATGTATGAAGAGGAGTGTGTTTAATTAGTTGTTAATGTATTCATTAGATAATTAGCTTAAGAGTAAATTAGTTTCATTTTTGCTCATTTTCCTATTTAATTATCCATAAACATGAAAATATTTTTTGTTGCTAATTGTCTCCATAAGGATTACTTAGACATGTGTAAAGGTTTGAACAACTTTCATTGGGAAAATACCTGTTTATCGATAAAACGATTTTCGGTCAAATTATTGATATTTTTTACAAGAATATATTTTTGCAAACATTTTTACGAAACCGGTTTACCATCATTAGTTATGATTTAAAAGGGGATTAAAATACCTATTAAATCATTTTAATAACATTTAATCAAAGGTTCAAATATTTAAATAATTCAGATATTTAAATACGAAGTGTTCGAAATTCCGGGTTGTTACATTCTTCCCCACTTAAAATATATTATCCTCGAAATTCCAACACGAGCAACCAAAGAAACAACCATATATTGATACTTAATAGTATCCTAATCATTAACAAACAAAGCTCATGGTTTGCTCAAGTCCAAACCCTCTCATCGCACAAGGATGATAATTAATCTACTAAGCGTACCTTCTGCACAACAGCCTCAGGTTATTACTTAGACGATTTTTCATGCAACCCTAGAACAAATCAAAGAGTCATTCCTTAAACTCTCCCTAAGTCAATTAAAACATAATATGCAAACACTAAAGCCCGTACGATGCACATATATCTTCCGTACACATTATCAATTTTGATCGCTTGCTCGATCACATAAATCTCACTTCCCAACTAGTATAGATCACTTGACCTCTCTTGTGCGGACTCTGATCAAGTTCTTTGATTAGAAACCTCTGTTCTCCTTACATAGCTATATACTATGATAGAAAACTTCAGGATCATATTAGGAATCTGTATCAAGTGTTCGTCATTAAGAATCGAGTGAAAAATCCTAGTTCGGACCGGTGTAAACCACCTTGAAAACATGTATTCGAATATTGGATCAAGAATAGTCATGCGAGTCAATCTACGTATTACTTAAGTATTTATCCTATTGGTTTCTTAACTATACAAATATCTTTTAAATCACATTCATTTATCCAAATAGTATGCCATTAATACTAAGATCATTTATGAATCATTTCATAAATCATAACTTCAAGTTTATAAAAAATTTATAACTTAAGTTCATACTCATATAATACTAAATTGCATCCTAAGAGTATATACCAACATCAAATTTGTTTTACTTGACAAGTATGTTCAATATTTTTAAACTTGTTTTAGCTTGCTGTCTTCTCAATTCAAGTGTTATACATAAACTTCACTTTTATACCTTTAAAACACTTAATTACAAGTTCTATAACAATCCAGAAGTTCTCGACTATCCAAAATCGTCGAAAAATTCCATTTCATTTTAACAAATAAAAACTACCAAACAACATATAACTTTTGTATAACAAATCATATTTTGGGGTTATATCAAAATCCGTTTTACCAAAATAATTTTGAAGCATCCACACTTAGAAACCCGAAAATAAATGTTGATGAAGTTGAAGTCATCACCAGAATTATTTTCAAGTGACAAGAGTGAGTTCAGTACATCCAATTTATGCCTTTTGGACTTAACCAAAATCATTTCAAAACGCTATCAAATACTTCGTAAATGTTACTAAGTACCATGATCTCAATTTCATAAAATAATTTTCTAAATACTTACTTCCAAATAATACTACTATTATTGTCTCCAAAATCTTGCAAAAAACTTTCAAAGGATACAAGGATTTAAGTACTCAAATTCTCTATTTAAATCCTTTCGTTTATAAACCATGTTTAATAAACCATACTTATATAAACTCACTTCCTTATATAAAGTTGCTTCGTTATCTAAATCATTTCATAACTGTATACCTTTGTTCAGATTCTAACGAACAACTCTTGTCAAAAATTCAAATTTAACCCAACATTATCATTGAACGCCTTATAGTCAAACCGTGAAGCTTAATTCACAAGGTGTTCGTCTTTAATGTTCCCATAAATTTACTATCTACCCAACCCTTGTTCTAAGAAGGTAAATTTCTTGTAAATCAACAAACTATAGTAAATGCTCATAAACTGGCTGAGCACAACAAATCAAACTATAAATGATAATAATTAAATATTATCATTTGCTAACAAACAACCATATCATAACTATATCGATTTATGAAAATTGTATTCTTTTATATATAAAATATAATCCTAGGTAAAATTATTTCGTTTACCAATTTCCAAAACAATACTATGTCGGTTTACCTTGTTTAAGTGTTTAGAAACCCCTATCGATAATGTTGATCAAGCACATCGATTAAAATTCATAAACTGCTCAACATACCAATTAACATAATATAAAATGTTTTTATAGTACTAACAAATACACTCTTATATATACAATACTCTCAACTCTTGCTAGGGTATTCCATTACCCTATCTCTTATTGAGTCATACCTACCAAAGTAAAGGTTCTCGCTTAACCTTTAGCTCTGATACCATATATAACGATATATCTCCTCGACTCCCAAAGATCGACACTAATACATCCACGATATTCATGTCCCAAGTACTCAAGTGCCGAAAAGGTGAATTGTTTGGGTAAAATAAAAAGAAAATGAAATAGAACAAGGAAGAAGGAATACAATATTAGAATCTCACAATGGAACGATTATATTTATATATCAAAAGACAGCATAAACTGTCATCCTAAGATACAAAGTTTTCCAGAGTTACAGTAATTAGCCCTGATAGTTATAATAACCCATCCTAACAAATGCTGATGATACACACAAAGTAATGCAATGGAAATAAATACTACGATAGGTAGAACTCCAACTATTCTCTAGAATCTCTAAAGCATCCAAAGCTAAATCTAGAAACATACTCGGGACTGACTTAAGCATTAAAATAAAATAACACTAGACCAGTCTGGTAAACCAGCATGAGAAACATAGATCAAATAGATTTTTAACGTTATAAAAACCTTTTAAAATAAAAGTATCTCATAAGACCATGCCGCACATAAATATGGATGGGTTTTTACCTTATGATAATCAAACCGTACATAGAAAATCCAGTAATATTATAATAATGTCTAAGGTCCAAAATAAATATTAATCATAGCTGGAATTGTTACATTGGTTACATTCAACAACATATTAGAGGGTACGACCAAAACTGATAAGGAATGTTCGCATAATGGATTTTCCATGAAGATCTCTTTGGGAAAGCTGAATCCGAACTCCATGCACAAGGATCAGAAAACACCTTCCGAGCATCGTGTATCTCTAGATAAAATATCCGAACTCCATGCCCAAGGATAAGAAAACACCTTCCGAGCATTGTGTATCTCTAGATAAATATACCATAAGGTAAACACAAAGGCCTACGCCCTTATATAAACATGAACAACGCGAATCAAATACCATCAACTCCCGCATCCAACATCAATAAGCATAGTCTAGATATTGAGTTGACAATATCCCGTCTAAGACTGCAAAAAATCCCAGATTGTGCATCCTACTCTGCCTTTAGCCATTTTCGATGTTGAGGTTACGATTGGCATTTTTCACACAAGTTTTCATCACTCGAATAGAGCACAAATCCCAAATTAGATCCCCCCATCTCGAATAGATGTCGAAACCACACATGGATCCCCATATCTCAACTGATTTCGGAATCACACATGGGTTCCTACATCATGAATAGACCACGAACAACTACATGTATTCAAGCATCTCAAATAGATCTCGAATCTCCATACAGATTCCTTTTCTTCAACTTCTTTCAAAATATGGATCACGTATATGGTTTTGAAGTGGTATTCGATAAGTAGACCACTTACAGATCCCGATCTCTTCAAAACCAATCGATGAATTTTCTGGTTAACTCAGTCCCGGTTCACTCAGAAGTAAGCGAAATCTAGAGACATTTCATACCAATACTCCTCCTCGAGGGTTCTTACTGGTATGAAATCGCAAAGCATTTTGATAACTTCTTAAGTCATATTATGGTCAATTTCGATAATCCACTAATCGATTATCTGATATAAGATATGTTTGTAAATGGAAACCAAGTCTGGGTTACTTTCCATAAACAAATAAACACACAAAACACTATCATCATCCAAAACACAATTAAACCACACAAAATATGATTATGTTACTTAATTATCTCCTAATCTCTTCCATTTTATTAATCCTTTTATTAATTAAAACTCTTTTATTAGTAAACTTCATTTATCTAATAAACTTTTACTTTTTTCTATCTTTTTCCAAAAGATTCCATTACTTATTATCTCCTTCAGAATATCCATTTTAAGAATCTAAGTACTTTCAAAAATCCATTTAAAAGGTTAAAGATGAATATTTTGTATACATTGTCATTACAAATCCAAAACCAGTTCGCTTTTGCTTACCTTTAAATCGCTCTTTTAAAGATCTATTTACAATTCATGATTATAATTAAAATGGGTTAAAGACGAACGTTACAAACACATTGTCACAACAAACCCAAAACCATTCTCATACTTGTTACTATCTTTACAAACATTTGTTTTAAAGATCTAAGTATTTTGCACACTCATTTAACCATATTTTAACACTTTAAATATTATCCAAGGATTTAAAATTTTTTTTACTAAAACATTGTTTACGATAAATCCAAAATCACTTTACTATCCCGTTATCTTTGAATTATATTTTAAAGATCCAATTACTTTTCAAAATATAGTTAAATGTGTTAAAATAGATGTTAAACAAACATCGATCCTATAAACCCAAAATCGCTTTTATACTTGCCATTTACTTTAAAACATCCCTTTAATGTTCTAAGTTTGTGTTCGGTCTAGTTTAGTATAAACTAGTTAACTATCAAGTTCTAAGAACGATTGCTTATAAAAATCATGATTCACATGCTTAACTCGTTTCCGATATTCCAGCTTAATTATTCCTCGTCCAAGAGTGAAACCAGGTAAGTTTGGGCATTGGTTGCTCCACACCTTGCCTAGACACTCCATTCTTGAATCTCACAAATAGATAAGTCTACCTCGTCGGCTTTTAGTGTTAAGTATAGTAATTTTAATTTTCTTAAACAAATAAGGAATCAACTCGATTAACACGTTTTCCATATTTTCCACTTACTAATTCCTCGATTAAGAGGGAAGCCCGGTAGGTTAGAGCTCTATTGCTCCGTCCCTACTTGAAATCAATCTCAACTCTCACAAAAAGATAATATTACTTCGTTGGCTTATTAGTGTTAAGCATAGTTAATTGCTTTTCTTATAAGCAATTAAACAATTTAACCATTTGGCCATTAAGCGATTCCTGACCCCATTCAAAACCTTTTGTCTTATAATCAAAAAGAAGATATTTATATAAAAAATTTATAAGACACTTATATAAGATATTTATACTTCATAATACTTATAATATATTTTAAAACACTCCTTTAAAATATCACTTGAAAATAACAAGTTTGAAAATTTATTAGCAACTTAAAAACGACATGCTTTAATAAAATATCTCTCCCTTGAAAATTCACAACTAATTCTTAAAAATTCATAAAAATCTCAACCCACTTTTAAAATAACCTAAAAATAAATGGGGAATAATTTTAAAAATAGTGAAACAAGTCGCTCAAAATTAAAGTCCTTTACGAAATATTTAAAGTCCAAAAATCATGGTTAAACGGGGCAGTTTTGCACTATTGATATTTTGGCCATTTTCGAGATGCTACTTAATTTTTTACTATTGAAGCTTTTACTAGAAGTAAACATATATATATATATATAACAATATAAATATGGTGAGAAATCCCTATGGACCTCTCTACAAATTTCCATAACAATTGCCAAAAACAATGCAATTCCGAACCGCTTTTATAGCAACTATCGCTATAAGTGCACTTTCAAATTTGAATCTGATCTAAACCAAAGTCCATCTATAACGTATGTGCTTTGTTCAAGATCTAGTCACATTTCATATAATTCCATTCAAGTCCATTCCAAGTTTGTTCAAGTCCATGTACATGGATCACATATGTCACTTACTTTTAAAAGTAAGAAGTTACAACCATTGTTTTAACACAAGTAAACAACAATTAAAACAACATTAATACAATCAAACACAACATATATTTATTATATTTTCATCCAAATTGAGGTGTTAACTCACCTTTAACCACTCAAACAACCAATATCCATGAACCAAAATCAAGCCTCCACGTTGCAACACCTTTCCTCCTCCTTCTCCTCCTTACTTTCACCTAGCTCTCCCTCCCTCCCAAACACCCCATTGCTTACGGCCCAAGGGGTTTCTCCCTTGTTCTCCACCTTCCATCAGCTTATTAGATGTGAAACCATGTTCTAATGATATTCTAAGTTCTTTGTCAAAGTTTAATTGAGTTTGTATTTGGTTTGAATATAGTTTGAGAAAGTTAGAGAGGTAGAGAAGGAGATGAAGTAGCCATTGATTTTCTAAACTTAAACTTTGTAATATTTGTGATTCTACTCTAAGGGTATGCCCTCTCTTCTATTGGCATAAGGATGGTCATGGGAAAAGACCAAAAACCCCTTAAAACCCTAGTGCATAATATCTTCCATCAAATCAAACTTTACACCACATAGCTTCACTTTGAAGTTATTTTCATTTATGCTTACTTTTACTTTATGTCACTTCTCTTTTAGGCTAATTACTCTTATACCCTTACAATAATATCTGTTATCTTGTTACCTTTCAAGCTTGTATGAAGAGGAGAGTGTTTAATTAGTTGCTAATGTGTTCATTAGATCATTAGCTTAAGGGTTAATTATTTCCATTTTTGCTCATTTTTCTATTTAATTAGCCATAAAAATGAAAATATTTTTAGTTGCTAATTATCTCCATAATGATTACCTAGACATGTATAAAAAGTTTTAACAACTTTCATTAAGAAAATAGCCGTTTATCGATAAAACGATTTTCAGTCATATTATCGATATTTTTCCAAAGAATATATTTTTGCAAACATTTTTCCGAAATAAGTTTACCTTCATTAGTTATGATTTAAAAGGGTTTAAAATGATTATTAATCATTTTAATAACTTTTAATCAAAGATTCAAATATTCAAATAATCAAATATTTAAATAATTAAAATATTTAAATATGAAGTGTCCAAAATTCCGGGTCATTATAGAGGGTGATTCCAAATTAGAAGATTGTAAATGTTGAATGTTTGTTTGATCCCAGAACAACTTGTATGGATGAATGCCAGCATTGCTTATCTGCTTGGAGGGCAGTGTTAGCATTCCGAGATGGTCTACTATAAGTAAAATGGTAATCGTGGCCTCTTAAGCCTCGTACCCCAGAAATGATAAAAACATGGTAGTTGCGGCAGGGCTATGTTAGTCGCTCCCATTAGGGTATGGTTATCCATTATCTAGATTTGGTGTCTATGATTTACGTATGCTTTAGGGCCCATTTGGGTTGACCTAGGGGTGATTATATTCGGTATTATCAAGTCAGGAGTAGGCCGGTTCTATGTTGGCAGAGATCGAAAGGTTTTCGATCTCACTGTACATTTATCTAGAGGTGTATAAAATTCTGAAGGTAGTTCATTACCTTGCCATTGTTGGAAATTCATTCTCCAATACGTGCCTTCGATTTTTGATTTTGTACCTATTATTTTTGTGATGTACACACATCATAGCTACTTGATTATTGGTGTTTTAAAACCTTAGATATTATTATAATATCACTGGATTTAATATAAAAATAATTGTTTATCATAAGGGAAAAATCCGTCCGTGTTTATGTACGGCATGGTCTTACGAGATACCTTTGATTTTAAAAGGGTTTTATAAGTTATAATAAAATTTCTGATGATTTAAGTTTCACATGCTAGTTTTACTAAACTGACCTGATTGTTGTTTTCTTATAATGCTCGGGTCAGCCTGGGCATATTTTTCGGATTTAGCTAGAGTCTTTGGAGCTTTCAGAAGACGAGCTGGATTCTCCAAGACGTATTCATGTATCTTATATTTTCCACTGCTTAGTTGTTCATTATGTTTGTTTATTGTATTTATCAAATTATAAGGACAGGCTATTATAATTTTCCAGTTGATAATAAGTTAATGTACTCTGATGTTGTGTATAATAAAGACGATTTCGTTTTATAAAGACTTGTTCATATTATATATCATTCATCACGTTTTATGAGGTTCTATTCTGGTTTTCTTTATTTCACCCTAGACGACCTGTCTTTCGGACATTTAAATGATCGCCACAGGAATACTAAGGATGTATTAAGTGTCATCCTTAGGTGTAAGAAAGGCGGATCGTTACAGAAAGGATATAAGACACGAAATGTTATGGTTGTTTACTCGTTTTATATGACATTTATGTACATAACGGTGGCTAAGAAGGAACTACACATTGTTAGGAAATCAATTCTATGGTTTCGATGATAACAACTATACAATGGAAATCGAATGTACATATATATCTATATTTACAGATAGTCGATAGAGTAACGTCACCAAAGAGACTAAAGCAACACTCAAGACAAGAATCAAAAGACGTCAAATCAGAAGAGATTGAAGAGAAATAGGACATACACAAGATAAAGCAACATGCACACTTTCAGACAATTTCAGACGTTTGAGAGCACAAGCCAGATGTCTGAAAGATTCCTCTGGTTTACAAATCTTAAGGAAACAGACGTCTGGTTAATTTATCAGACGTCTGAAAGACATCCAGACATAAAACAGAAATGAAGACCAGACGTCTCGATATTAAACACAGACGTCTGAAATGCTACCAGACACAAAAAATATATGAAGGCCAGACGTCTGAGGTCACTTTCCAGACGTCTGATTCAAGACTCGACTGTGCATTTTCAAAGCTCAACTGTCACATTCGAAAAGACACATCTACTTCTCTTTGTCGCAACTCTTCATCATCATCAGAAGCGACTTTACAAAGATTACAACAGATGCAACTATACAAGAAAACTCTTCATCACTATAAATAGCATCAGGAATTCAAGAGAAGATAACAATCTGACTCACTTACTCTCTTATCTCTTGTACTCTGATCTACAAGCAATCAACTACCTGTAATCAACTCTTCCATATATATAGAACTCCTCATTCAGATATTCTCTAGATAAATATATATTGGAAGTACTCTTGTACTCAATAGTCAACATCCGTGTTACAGAACACATTCTTGACAAAGAAACTCTTCTATTGTAAACCTGTTCCTCCGGGTTAAGCGAGGGTTAGTTGAAAGGAAATTCCGAAGAGGAGCTTCGGGACTGGACGTAGGATGGGAGGTCCGAACCAGTATAAAATACCGATGTGATTAGTTTTATTTACTTTGTTACTATACTTTATAGTATTATATTATATAGCTAACTGCCTATACTTGCATATAATCTAGACGATCTGTGACGACCTAGTATTTTGGACCATTCAAATCGACAATAAATCCACACATGTCGGACTTGAATAATTCAAAACGATGGATTGTAAATAAAATTTGGCAAAACTCAGCATATACAGTAAATAAAATAATTACAGATCACAGACATAGAGTAATATAACAATAATGCAGCGGAAACAAAAGGATAGTAGTTCATGAAGCTACTATATATATATAACAGAGTTAAACAAGATACAATAGAAGTCTCGAATACAATAGATGTCTCGATACAATAATCAAATACAAGATCTGAATACATCACTAGAATCAACTGAATAACTGAAAGCAGGATCGATAGATAGCTGGATCTCCAAGCGAAGCTCCAACTCCAAAGGTGAGTCTCAAATGCTGTATCACTCAGTCTGACCCGAGCGTAAAGCAAAACACAAAACACTCGAGTCAGGATTAACATTCTTATATTCAATAAATCCAACTCAAGTGAAATATCAACTGAAATACAAGTAACTTAAAGGATGTTTGGGATAACCATCCTCTAAGGGTCCGTTAAACTATCTACTATGTAGTAATATATGCTATATACAGTAGTGTCCAATCAGTAAAGTATAATCATATAGAAAACAGCGTTAAGGGGATGGAGAACCTTAACGCGGCCGGATCTTAATATCATAATCGTAGTAAAGCTCGATATGGTAGGTGACACGGCACACAAGGCAATGCCAGGGTAGATATACCAATTACGCACACAGACTGATGGAGCGGATAGCAGCCACTACCGTCCACCTCGAACAACACTCCCAAATCGAAGGGTGGCCACCAAAATCACAAGTAATAGAATGGAATCGAAGAAATGTGTCCGAGAAGAGGTGCTACCTGACTGGTCCGAGATCGCTCCTGTTTTAGCCACCTTATGCCAACTCACGGGAGTTGGGTCCACGTATATACCTTAGGATCGTCACCACCATCCTACTTCATTCTGGAAACTCCACCGCGTACACAGTTGTTAAAGTGGTTTTCGGTATCGACAGAGTATGTCCATATCTGATCCCGGTCTCTTTAACAACCCATCGTTATTATAACACCATGGTCATTTCGAAATAGTTTATACTTCAAAACCAAAATATCATTTTCAATTCAATAACCAAATCAATACGATATCATTTTCATTTCAAAAATATTCACTTCCAAAATCATAGTATTTTTCCAAAGTTATAACGCTTTCGAAATCATAGTTTTTTAAAAATCAAAACACTTTGGAAATCACCGCTTTGAAATCATAGCATTTTGGAAATCATAACACTTTGAAATTATAGCATTTTGGAAATCATAACACTTTTCTTTTAAACAGTTTAGATATTAAAATTAGTATATATAATAAAATAGTTTATAAATAAATTAGTTTATAAAAATAGTTATAAGTTAAAATAGTTTAAAATAAAATAATTTATATTAAAAATGATTTATATTAAAATAGTTTATATTAAAATAATTTATAAAGTAAAATATCAATAGTTTTAAATATAATTTAAAATTACTTTATAAAATAAAATAGTTTCCTCAAATTTCACAAATCGATTCAAATTAACTCGAATTCTAAAAATTTAATTTAATCAAATCTCAAATCGCAAATTTCAACTCAATTCAATTTCTTAATAAATCATTTCAAATTATATCGATTTCAAATACAGATTTGAACCACAAAATAAACCATTCAATTTCAATATATTTCAAAGCTTCAAATATTCAACATTCAAAACTAAATTTTTGATCATTTCATATATATATATCAAATTCACTTTATTATTATTTGTTTTTAAAATATTTACTCAATAAATCCAATATCATTTAAAACAAACCCCAAATTACAATAACTAAATATTTCCTTCAACTTATTTAAACTTGAAATATTCATTTAAATTACTTTTAATCAAATACAAGTTATAAAATCATAGCTTCAAAATTTCAAATTTTATAAATTTCAAATCAAACTTATTTAAGTAAAATTATTAAATAATAAAATTTCAAATCAATTTCAAATTTATCTTTCCAACCCGAATCAATATAAACCCTATATTTGAAAATATAGATATTAAGTAAATACATAAACATATTATATATATCAACTTTATTACATCAACTTTAATAAATTTTTACAATCAATATTTATTTGAAACCATATATTCCCTTTCAAAACCATAGAAATCCATTTCAAAAATATATAAATAGACCAACGGTGTCTGTATATAATTTTCTATCCTATGGTCAAGTGATACGGATATTTATCATTTCAATCAGAAATTTAAAACATATTCGGGTATATATCTTTTCAACCCGAAATCCCAAATTCAATTCAATGAAAATCGCTTGGGTTTATCATTTCAACCCATAACGATTTTCTCCTATTCTACAGATCGTTCGGGTATGTATCATTTCAACCCATAGTGATTCTATACTAACAGGGAACTTGCAGAGTGATAACAGATATGATAATAAAATAATAATAGTAACAGGCATATATCATCAGTATAACTAACAGATAATGGTGTCGGATGTCATAGGTGAACATATACAGGTAATGGCATATATATAGCAATGTAAATAACTAGCAGCAGCATATTTCAATTGTCGTTTCAATTGAAATCAAATTTAATAAACATAAGAACGTTAATCAGAGTGATTGCTCACCTTTCGAGGCTAGACGGACTTGACAAGGAAATAAGCTACGAATTCTAAAGCAACGCTAGTTGGATACGATTTGAATGAAGCAAACAGGCACGACGGACACAGCTGACAATTGGGAAAACGAGGAGACTAATCAGAATCAGTTTTAATATAAAGTGCAAAATATATATAAGCTGTTATTATTATCATTCCTGAAATCAACAATTTAAACTTATATAAACTAACACATTATACTTTAAGATCCATGTTTATTCTAAAACTGATATTTAATATATATATATATATATATTTATTTATATTTATATATATTGTAAATAGTCAGATTCTCATATCTCACATATGCAAACTCTTATACAAACACAACACCTACCACTATATTACTGTTTACAAATTTATATTGATAAAATAATGCAAATAAGACTAATATACTTATATAAACAGACAAGTAAACAGACAATTGTATTCATCACTTTATAAAACCCAAATATAATACTGATATATGGTGAATACATATATTGCACACTCACAAGAGTTATACAACTTATATAACCAATTAATATATAGTACAAAAATAGGCCTGCTCTATTTTATAAATAAAAATATATATACTGTAAAAATCTTAAGACAAATTATACTTATATATACCTTCATACATAACCGAACTCACCTATATATATTCTTAACTAATATACAACTATGAAACTGAGGACATATATATACCACTCTGTAGATAAATATATATACCATTTTAGATACATATAATGCAGAAAATATTTTTTTACCCTTCAATAATAACAGAGCGTGTAAACTACTTATATACTATCATATAGAACAGAACATTTACATGCCTTTCTTTTCTTTCAAATGCATGCACTGAAAATACTATTAAAAATATAATACGTATTAGAAATATCTTATATAATCCAAAACACATATATAAACTTATAGAAATTTATGTATATAGGTAAAACAGAATATATAAACTAACTGTATATAATATACTTTGGAACCAAAGCAAGATAGAAAGCTTCAGACAATTATTATTTTATATAAACTTAGATCGATGTATATAATAATCCACCAGGGAACAAGTAATGCATGTCTCTCCTATTTATTTTCAAAATGTATGAACATATATAAAACAAGCATATTATAAAATTATATATAAACTTATGTACTCAACCATTTATATACATATAACATATCGTATTCGAATTTATATAAACCTTTACATATATAAACAACAAAACCGTATATAAACTAATACATATTACTACTATTTCATAAATAAATAAACAATAATGGCAACATGCATATAAGACCTCTTTAAATATCTTATATAACAAATATACAAACATATACTACACCCGTACATATATATCTTTGTATATGCTGACTATTTATATATCTTAGTAAAATAGGATACAATACAATATTTATGAAACATGCATACCAAAAGAAGGAGCTGCGTGAGGGTGTTGCGGCGCTCGGCTGTTGAGAGGATGAGCGAGGGGATGAGGCGCTGGGTGAAAGGTTGAGGGCGAGCGGGTCTTGGTTACTCTGGTGTTCAGGGCAGCGGAGTGGAGAGGTGAGGTGGAGGGAAGCTCGGATGGCATGGTTTCAGGAGGCTACAGGCAACATGGAAAACGAAAATGAGGGAGAAGAAAAGAAAAAGGGGAGAGGAATGGTTCACAAAAAAATGATGGGAATAGGAAATAGGAGGACGTGCCAGCATATACTCTGATATCTAAACTATTTGATAATATGATTTCCTTTGTTAGCGTGAAACAAAAAAGAAAACGGTTGTCATGAAGAGGAATGTGAATGACCAGGGAATAGAAAAGTCATCAGTTCAATTCATGAATTATTGAAACAACTGGCAATATGATTTACACGGTGAACAAGCGAAAAGTCAGAAAGAAAACAAAAGATAAAATTTGGATACCGATACGACAAATCGTTACGTAGATTTCATCGTGTATCGGACACCGAAATATAGAGATGAATATAACACGAAGATCAGCACGATGAGACGATCCAAACGGTATACAGATATCAGTGGTACGATCATTTTATCAAAAGTCGATATCGGTACTAAAATGCTGCTATTTTGCCGAAAATAAGATCGACGGAGCAATAGATGTCCAAATTTGACGAAACAAAAGATGACGTCTCACTCGGAAGATGATTTACAATTTTTCTATGTAAAAATATTTAGGTTTGGAAAACATTTTATTACCATCAATTTTTAACTGGTATAAATTGGAATAAAATTACACTAGAAAATAAACTTCCAAATTTTATGATGAAAATTTACCAGTTGCTATGTCTAATTAGACGTATTCCAAATATTAAATTTAAATTTCAAAATTTTATTGTTTAAAGTTTCACAAATTTCAATTAAATATATGAATAAACAAATAAAATTATCTAAAATTTACGGGTCGTTACACTCTCCCCCACTCAAAACTTTTCGTCCCCGAAAAGGAAGGAGGTAGAAGAATAGAAACAACCGAAAAGCAAAATAGATTTAAAACAAGAAAAAAAACGATTAATTTAAACCATATAGATTTCGAATTAAATTAATTAACAATTTGGTTAAATCCACTTGGTTTCTACTTAAGCTAAATCAATCTATCTATTTCTAAATTCATTATCTTATTGTCTAGTCATCCTCAGTTAACAATTTCTAAATCATCAATTTGTATAATCATTTATTGTACTCATATTTTATTCAACAAATTTAATTCTTTTATTCCAAATTATTATTAAGTTTATTCCACTTAATATATCTTATTACATATATTTAAGCCATATAAATTAATTTAAACCATACAAATTTCAGTTTAAATCAATTTATATTCAATAATTGATTTCAAATTCAAGGTATTTCCATAAGTTAATCAAATTTCAATTTATTAATTTCTTCAAAACAAATTTATTTGTCTCATCTATTATTCAATTAATTTATTATTCTGTTCATCTCTATTAACATCTTTAAAATCAAAAATTTAGTGTACAACATTTATTATAAACACTCAAATTTTTATTTCTAAAGATATTTTATATTGTATATTATCCAATTACATTTTTAACTTCTGAAAATTTTAGGTAAGTTATGTTGGGATGTAATTGAGTATTATACAAATAAGATTTTACAATTCAGTTATTCCTAGTTAAATATTTATCCAAGAATTTTGACTTCAGTTTATAATTGAAATCATCTTTAACCTAAAATTTTAAGAATTTAAATCTCTGATTTACTTCAAACAATTTAGAGATATATATAATATATTTATATCAAATCAAATTAAATTTTAAAATAAGATACCTATATATATATAAATCAAATTATACTGAAGAAATTCAAATCAAAATATTTTTTTTTTCAAAACAAAACGGCAGCAAAGCTACAGAATAGTCTCTTCACTTCAAAACTCGAAAATGAATGTCGATGATGCGGCCGCCATCACCGAAATTATTTTCCATCGATAAAGAGAAGAGCACTTATTTCAACATTTAAAATTCTTTGAAAACCCTTTTTATTCGAAAATACTTTAAATAATATACAATTTAAGACTTTAAAACAAAGTTTGAAGTCACCAGAAATTTAATTCTTAAATTCTCAATTTAAATTCATTTCAATTCCAAATAAATTTATAAACAATAGTCATTTTGCAATAGTCAATGACTTATAAAACAATAAAATGATAATCAAATATTATCATTTTCAACAACCAAATTATTTAATTCCAGAAAATTTTCTTTATAATATAATCATACAAATTTATTTCATTTATCAAATTTGAAAATTATATTATGTCAGTTTGCTTTGTTCAAGTGTTTTGGGATTCCTATCGATAGCGTTGATCAGACGAATCGATCGAAAATCCAAACCAACATCAACAACTCAAACAACACACTATAAACA
The DNA here is from genome assembly GCA_030737815.1 of Allium fistulosum. Taxonomy (NCBI): domain Eukaryota; kingdom Viridiplantae; phylum Streptophyta; class Magnoliopsida; order Asparagales; family Amaryllidaceae; genus Allium; species Allium fistulosum. The sequence goes on from CM060904.1 coordinate 1,290,089,601, forward strand.
TAAATTATTTTATATTAATTACAAATACACTCCCTCACACGATGATTCCAGAATTGGATTCCAACATAAGGATAGAGATCCAAATATAGAGGGACTCTAATCAAAGAGAATTCTAATCTAAAATAGATAGGCTCGAAACGAAGGTTAGATGGTTGCATTTCAAACAGGAAGATGGATAAAGTTGTATAAATTGCGGGCAACCTTAACTGGGTCAACCGTGACTTCATAGATAAGATCGATGTAGAATTCTGAAGCAAATCGACATTCGATTACCAGAGGTAGAATTCGGGTATAGCCTAAGATAGCAGCATCGTAAACCGAGGATACAGAAATCTCCGGTGAATCAATACCGATTGTAAAGGAGTTTCTTCCCAATACAAATTATTCGAAGATTTGCGAGACCACCGATTTATTATAGAGAACATTCGAAGTGGAGTTATGGGATACTCCAGAATCAAAAGACACGAATGGGGAGACACGAATGGACTTTGGAACCGAAGTGAACGTTCCAAAATTCAAAGGAACCGAGTCAAAGAAGAAGGAATTCAAGCTTGAACGAAAGTGATTCTGTAATCGGATTTACTACATATGCTGAGTTTTGCCTAAAACCAGAGCTCTGATACCACATTTGACGACCCAGTATTTTGGACCATTCAAATCGACAATAAATCCACACATGTCGGACTTGAATAATTCAAAACGATGGATTGTAAATAAAATTTGGCAAAATTCAGCATATACAGTAAATAAAATAATTACAGATCACAGACATAGAGTAATATAACAATAATGCAGCGGAAACAAAAGGATAGTAGTTCATGAAGCTACTATATATATATAACAGAGTTAAACAAGATACAACAGAAGTCTCGAATACAATAGATGTCTCAATACAATAATCAAATACAAGATCTGAATACATCACTGGAATCAACTGAATAACTGAAAGCAGGATCGATAGATAGCTGGATCTCCAAGCGAAGCTCCAACTCCAAAGGTGAGTCTCAAATGCTGTATCACTCAGTCTGACCCGAGCGTAAAGCAAAACACAAAACACTCGAGTTAGGATTAACATTCTTATATTCAATAAATCCAACTCAAGTGAAATATCAACTGAAATACAAGTAACTTAAAGGATGTTTGGGATAACCATCCTCTAAGGGTCCGTTAAACTATCTACTATGTAGTAATATATGCTATATACAGTAGTGTCTAATCAGTAAAGTATAATCATATAGAAAATAGCGTTAAGGGGATGGAGAACCTTAACGCGGTCGGATCTTAAAATCATAATCGTAGTAAAGCTCGATATGGTAGGTGACACGGCACACAAGGCAATGCCAGGGTAGATATACCAATTATGCACACGGACTGATGGAGCGGATAGCAGCCACTACCGTCCACCTCGAACAACACTCCCAAATCGAAGGGTGGCCACCAAAATCACAAGTAATAGAATGGAATCGAAGAAATGTGTCCGAGAAGAGGTGCTACCTCACTGGTCCGAGATCGCTCCTATTTTAGCCACCTTATGCCAACTCACGGGAGTTGGGTCCACGTATATACCTTAGGATCGTCACCACCATCCTACTTCATTCTGGAAACTCCACTGCGTACACAGTTGTTAAAGTGGTTTTCGGTATCGACAGAGAGTATGTCCATATCCGATCCCGGTCTCTTTAACAACCCATCGTTATTATAACACCGTGGTCATTTCGAAATAGTTTATACTTCAAAACCAAAATATCATTTTCAATTCAATAACCAAATCAATACGATATCATTTTCATTTCAAAAATATTCACTTCCAAAATAATAGTATTTTCCCAAAGTTATAACGCTTTCGAAATCATAGTCTTTTAAAAATCAAAACACTTTGGAAATCACCGCTTTGAAATCATAGCATTTTGGAAATCATAACACTTTGAAATTATAGCATTTTGGAAATCATAACACTTTTCTTTTAAACAGTTTAGATATTAAAATTAGTATATATAATAAAATAGTTTATAAATAAATTAGTTTATAAAAATAGTTATAAGTTAAAATAGTTTAAAATAAAATAATTTATATTAAAAATGATTTATATTAAAATAGTTTATATTAAAATAATTTATAAAGTAAAATATCAATAGTTTTAAATATAATTTAAAATTACTTTATAAAATAAAATAGTTTCCTCAAATTTCACAAATCGATTCAAATTAACTCGAATTCTAAAAATTTAATTTAATCAACTCTCAAATCGCAAATTTTAACTCAATTCAATTTCTCAATAAATCATTTCAAATTATATCGATTTCAAATACAGATTTGAACCACAAAATAAACCATTCAATTTCAATATATTTCAAAGCTTCAAATATTCAACATTCAAAACTAAATTTTTGATCATTTCATATATATATATATATCAAATTCACTTTATTATTATTTAGTTTTGAAATATTTACTCAATAAATCCAATATCATTTAAAACAAACCCCAAATTACAATAACTAAATATTTCCTTCAACTTATTTAAACTTGAAATATTCATTTAAATTACTTTTAATCAAATACAAGTTATAAAATCATAGCTTCAAAATTTCAAATTTTATAAATTTCAAATCAAACTTATTTAAGTAAAATTCTTAAATAATAAAATTTCAAATCAATTTCAAATTTATCTTTCCAACCCGAATCAATATATATTAAGTAAATACATAAACATATTATATATATCAACTTTATTACATCAACTTTAATAAATCTTTAAAATCAATATTTATTTGAAACCATATATTCCCTTTCAAAACCATAGAAATCCATTTCAAAAATATATAAATAGACCAACGGTGTCTGTATATAATTTTCTATCCTATGGTCAAGTGATACGGATATTTATCATTTCAATCAGAAATTTAAAACATATTCGGGTATATATCTTTTCAACCCGAAATCCCAAATTCAATTCAATGAAAATCGCTTGGGTTTATCATTTCAACCCATAACGATTTTCTCCTATTCTACAGATCGTTCGGGTATGTATCATTTCAACCCATAGTGATTCTATACTAACAGGGAACTTGCAGAGTGATAACAGATATGATAATAAAATAACAACACTAACAGGCATATATCATCAGTATAACTAACAGATAATGGTGTCGGATGTCATAGGTGAACATATACAGGTAATGGCATATATATAGCAATGTAAATAACTAGCAGTAGCATATTTCAATTGTCGTTTCAATTGAAATCAAATTTAATAAACATAAGAACGTTAATCAGAGTGATTGCTCACCTTTCGAGGCTAGACAGATTTGACCAGGAAATAAGCTACGAATTCTAAAGCAACGCTAGTTGGATACGATTTGAATGAAGCAAACAGGCACGACGGACACAGCTGACAATTGGGAAAACGAGGAGACTAATCAGAATCAGTTTTAATATAAAGTGGAAAATATATATACGTTGTTATTATTAACATTCCTGAAATCAACAATTTAAACTTATATAAACTAACACATTATACTTTAAGATCCATGTTTATTCTAAAACCGATATTTAAAAGGGGCATTTCACCAGAAGGACAAACTTTGCAGTCCAATTAGTTTCTAGGACACACATTCAAAGAAATTACTTTCAAGGCCAAAGTAAGCAGAATAATAACTTTCAAGGACAGAGTCAACAGTCTAATTACTTTCAAGGACATAATTTCATAGGTTTTTAGACCCAAGAAACTAATTATTTTGCGTTTTGTCCTTAAAAGTAATTATTTCAATTGTGTGTCCTAGAAACTAATTTCACATGCTAAAGAGGCCCTTGTGGCTAATTTCCACTATTTAAAATATATATATTTATTTATTTATATTTATATATATTGTAAATAGTCAGATTCTCATATCTCACATATGCAAACTCTTATACAAACACAACACCTACCACTATATTACTGTTTACAAATTTATATTGATAAAATAATACAAATAAGACTAATATACTTATATAAACAGACAAGTAAACAGACAATTGTATTCATCACTTTATAAAACCCAAATATAATACTGATATATGGTGAATACATATATTGCACACTCACAAGAGTTATACAACTTATATAACCAATTAATATATAGTACAAAAATAGGCCTGCTCTATTTTATAAATAAAAATATATATACTGTAAAAATCTTAAGACAAATTATACTTATATATACCTTCATACATAACCGAACTCACCTATATATATTCTTAACTAATATACAACTATGAAACTGAGGACATATATATACCACTCTGTAGATAAATATATATACCATTTTAGATACATATAATGCAGAACATATTTTTTTACCATCTAATATATATACTATAACAATATATAAGATACGACTATGTATGATAACAGACTGTAACAACCCGTAAATTTTCGATAATTAAAATAGTTAATTTAATAAGATTTCATGGTTTAATGTTGGAAGAATTAAAATTTTGTAATTTATTTATGATAAAAATAACTAGAATGAATTATGACAATATTTGTCTAAGTTAATTATTAATAAATTGTATGAAATTCCCATAAATTGAAATGAGTTAAATATTATAACTTAGTTATAAAGGGAATATAAGAAAACAAATGTAAATTTTGGGTTAACTAATGAAATAATATACAGTCAGTGGTAATGGAATCTAATTAGTCTTATATAGGAAATTGTGACACTTGTTGTAAATAATGAACTTATAAGTGTGATTAAAAGTTAATGGTGATAATTATTATAAGTTACCTGTTTAGTTGTTAGTCGAATGAAATTTTATATATTAACCGGGTGTATAATCAATAACTGAAGTTGGATAATAATTGTGAATTATTTAGAAATAAAATTTTGGAATAGACTGATTCCGAAGATTTAATAATAACTAGTATTGAAAGATAATGCTACTTAATGAATGAGTTTACGATCAATAGTTGGACGAAATAATAATGTTGAATTTAATAGATGCAAATAAAGTAATGGATTGATAAGTAAAATTCATTTAAAATCCAATATTGGAATTTGTCGAATATTGAACAATTAAATTGTTTAAATACAATATTTGAAGTTAGTTGAAATTGAATAACGGGAATTGAATAGCTATATAATGAAAATGGTTGTTCTATAATTTGAATTCGTTTTTAAGAATTTATCTTATAAGTTCATTTTCAAATATTTCAGAAGATGGTGAATTTTTGGATAATCAAAATTGTTTAAAATTTAAATTTGCAAATATTTGAATAATTGAATTTTGAATATAATATGATTGAAAATGATATCGAAGATGGATATAAAATTTTATTTAAACAATAATGAATTTGTTAACATTTAAATTTGGATTTGTAAGAAATTCTGTAAATTTTGAAAATTCGTCGATTTAATCGACGAGTAAAAATAGCCTTCCGAGGTGCAGTCTCGGAATTCAACGAAACCGGTTCCATTGGATCCATAATAGTATGTTATTATCGAATTTTAAATTTCGTAGCAATAGGAGTTGCCATTTGACCGTGGCAGCTGAAAACGCTTAGATATTCATTTAATCGGTTTAATTTAAAATCAATAGTTTATTTCTATAACTCACACAGACGATCAAATTAGCTTCCGAAACACGTTCCATTGTGTTCGGAATGTGGGTAAAACCTTACGAATGCCTATCGGCACGTCTAGTTTGGAGTTCGTTCAGAAAAGTTGAAAATAATGATAAATATACGCGTATATATTCACGTTTGCTTTGTGAAACCCTAGCTCCATCTCGTGGCCGCCACTTTCGTATTAATGGCCGAAACTTCTCCTCGTTCTCCCTCAATTATCTCTAAATCCACACATCTATACGAGAAGTCTCCAACATGAAAGATGTAGATATCACCGAGTTCTTGCTATCCAACGGTGGCGATCGATTTTCATGATGTCGTTTGGTCGTTGTTTGCTCGAGAAGGGTGCGTGTTCATCTGCGTTTTTCGATGTAACAGGGGGGCCGAGCTCCAAGCGGCTTCAGGCTGGGGTGCGTGGTGCTAGGCCGCTCGTTTTGGCTATGTTCGATCGGCCTCTGGTTGTTGGTGGTGGCCGCGACGAGGATGTATGTCGAAGTTGTGATGGGTTTATGTTGTACGTGGCTTGCCTGGTGAACGCAAACGTATGGAACGAAGAAGAAGCTTCTCTCGGCCTAGATTTTTGAGCGAACGGCCAGATCTGATCTGGTATTTATTAAAAAAAAGGGAAATTGTTTATTTAATTTGTATTCGAACTTTAAAAATGTGTATCTCTCTCATACTTTATCAGAATCGGACGAAACTGGCAACGTTGGAATCGCAGAGACGAGAACTTCACTGTAGTGCAGATCCGGGACTGTTCGAGCTCGTTAAAATTTTTGGTTAAATCGAACTCGCTCGATTTAATTTAAAATTTGAACGATTGGCAACGTAAAATCAAGGTGAGTGTTTTATAACGCTCACAACGTACTAGAATAATCTTGTGCTAGTTAAATTTGATATTATGAAGTGATATGATTTTATTAGTCGTTGATAAATTTAACTGTCATCTAGATTGTCATTGAATTTAATGTTAGAAATTGAAATTGACTGTCAAATTGAAATTGGAATTTAATCGAAATTAAATTACCGAACATTCGTAACTATGAAATTTCCAGAATTATATTGTCTGTTTGGATGATTGGTTGCGATGGATGCTATTGAATGATATTTGAAATGTTTGGATGTTTATTAGTTTGTAGATATCCTATCATCACCCTTTGTATTAATTACAGTTGTAAATTGAATCATTTGGAATAAATTGAGAAATAGGTTGAAATGATATATACCTATGACACTATGATTTGAATTGAAATGATATATATCTATTCCTGAAATTTAATTGAAATAACTGATCACTTGGCCATAGGATAGAAAATTATATATGGGCACCGGATTGGTTAAATTAAATGATTTTTAAATTCTTTGATTTGGAATTACTTTAAATGGTTTGATTTAAAGGAATAAAATCAATTTTATAGAAATTGAATTTATCGCGAATTTGAGGTTGAGATGTTGAAAAAAAATTTGGTTAAACAAATTGTTTAATAATTGAAGTTAAGACTTTGAAATTAAAATTGTGATATGATTGGATTTCGTAAATTGATTTGATTTTTAAAGGTATTTAACTTTTATTCGGACTTTGAATATTATTAAGTAAAAGTGTGATAAGGACAACATTTTGAAATTTGAGGAAATTGGATTTGGGATGGAATTGAATTAATTTGTAATCGAAATTGATTTGAATTGAAATTGAGATTTGAATCGACTGAATGTAAATTTGAATTTGATTCAGATTGGTAAGTTGGAAATTAAAATGGTTGACTTTAAAGCTATTTCAAATTTGGTTTTCCTAAGTTATTCTGCTATATAAACTATTTTAAATACTTAAACTATTTTTGTTAAACTATTTTAACCTATATTAACTATATTAAAATTTTCAGCCTATCTTAAACTATGTTAACTTATTTTAATCTATTTTTAATCTACTTAACCCAATTTAATTTATTTAAAGTAATTTATCTATTTTAATTTATTTTAATCATATTTAATTTATTTTAAAGCTATTTAACCTATTTAATTATATTAAATCTATTTTAAATCTATTTAACTATATTAAATCAATTTAAAACTATTTTGAAATCTATCTTTAATATTTAGAGTATTTTAACTATTTCAATTATTTAAACTACTTTAAACTATTCAAAATATTTTTCCAAAATTCCCAGCTGGTCAATAAGGTGAAATGTTTATATTTAAATCTTGGATTTAAATACGAATTGGGCTAAATGAAGTTACAACCTAAATTGAAATGTGAAATGATTTTTTTAATTGAAGTGAGATATTGGGCGAAGTGATTTTTGAAAGGAAATCGTATATTTTGCGTAGATACGGTGATTTTGAAATGGATTTGATTTTGAAGCGAACTTGATATTTTGATATCAATTATGAATTGATTTTGAAAATGTAAAGGAACCATCCGGTGTGTAATAAGCGTTTGGTTGTTAAAGAGACCGGGATCGGATATGGGCATACTCTCTGTCGATACCGAACACCACTTTAACAACTATGTACGTGGTGGAGATTCCAGAAATGAAGTAGGATGGTTTGGCGACGATTCTCTATATGGTATGACGTGACCCTGACTCCCGTGAGTCAGCTTAGATGTGACTAAAATCAGGAGCTATACCAGGCTAATGTGAGGTCATTCCTCTTATCGGGCATATTTCTTCGATACCATTATATTGCTTTTGTGATTCGATTTGGTGGCCACCCCTCGATTGTTGGGAGTGTGTCCGAGGTGGGCGGTAGTAGCTGCTATGCGTCACCACCAGTCCGGGAGTGCAATTGGTATATCTACCCTGGCATCTCCTCGTTGTGCCGTGTTCACATGCCCTAGCGCGCCTTCTACGAGTTTGTTTTGTACCGTACCTATATGGTGTCCTCTGTGTAAACCTCTCGAAGGAGCATACGACATTGTATAGACTACGGGAATATATAAAAACGTGTTAAAGGGGATATGGGTAACGCCTTAACTCTATTTTAATAGTTTATTTTACTATAGACATATTATAATAGCGTATTGTACTACATAGTAGATAGTTTAACGGATCCTTAAGAGATGGAAAATCCCGTAACATCTCTTGAGTTATTGCACGCACGTCGACACTGGATAGGAGATGTCAAACCCCGTAAACATCTCTGACGCCGTTACACTCATCTTTATTTGCGATTGATTTAACTTACATGAGGATATTTTAGTCCTGACTCGAGTGTTTTGTCTTTTCATTACGCTCGGGTCAGTCCTGAGTTTTTCAGCTTATTGAAGATTATTCTGGAGGACGAAGACGAAGATTTGGTATACTATTACTATTATTATCCTTGCATCATGCTGTCTGCTGCATTATTTTATTTGTTCTGTTGTATATGTATAACTCTGATAAATGTTGTATAAATGATAATCAAAAGTATATTAAACAGCTTCATGAACTGTTTATTTGATTATTATATTTTATCTTTCCGCTGCGAGATTCTGTGGTTGTTTCTTGTTCCTTTTCTCTTCTTTTCTTATTTACCCCATTAACAATCCTCCCTTTTGAATGGTTTGAGTTGGCATGTGTGTTTGATTGTCGATTTAAACTATCCAAAAAGGTGGGTCGTTACAGTTGGTATCAGAGCTTTGGTTTAGCGATAACCTTAGCTTTGTGGGGTCAGACTCTTTATAGATAGGGTAGAAATACCCTATGATGAGTCACTGAGTGTATATGTATGAGAGAGCGTATTTGTTAGTGATATAAAATTGTTTTATACTGTGTTGGTTGATTTGTTGAGTGGCTTATGGATTCTGGTCAATACGAGTAATTAACGTCATTGATAGGGATCTCTAAACACTTGAACAGAACAATTCGACATAGTATCCTTTTGAAATTGGGTAAATGAAATAATTTTGCCCTAATTATATTTTGTATATAAAGAAATAATTTTCAGAAATTATTATGATTCATCCAGTTTGTTTGGTTGTTAGGAATGATAATATTGATTGTTATCATTAATTGGATGTTGTATTATAATAAATAAGGTTTATTACAAAATAAACAATGATAAAACAACTTGTGGAATGTTTTAAGAAAGTATAATTTTGTAAGAATAATTTATAAATGTGACTTATAAATTAAAATGAATTTAAATTGAGAAATATTGAATTTAAGACCCGGGGATTTTGAAAATGGTTTTTCAAACCTTTGACGAAAATATGTAGAGTGATATGAGTTGAAAATATTTATGGAAATATTTTTTTTGAAAGGATTTTTAAGAAGGAATAAATTCAGTACTCCTCTCTTATGTCGCTGGAAAATAATTTCGGTGATGACTGCGCAGCATCATCGACGTTCATTTTCGAGTCTCAAAGTGGGGAGACTTCTGCGAAGCTTTGCTTTGCTTCGAAACTGTTTTGGAAAATGCATTTTGGTTTAGATTCCAAAAGTATGATTTGATATATATAAGATATAAATGTATATATATATTTCAAATGATTTGAAATGAACCGGGCATTTAAATTTCTAAGTTATGTTAATTGAGGTTTTTCAAACTATCTGAATTAAATCTGAATAATCAGAACTTATATAATAGGAGGATTAAGAATTCTAAGCTTAAATGTTTTAGAAACTTTAGAGTGAAAGTGTAACTCTTAAAATGGAAAGGTATTGAAAGGTAAAGAAAATATAAACAAGTTAAAAAAAAATTACGAACATCCTAATTTAGTAAAATGAATCCTATAAAATTTGTATTGTATCAAATTGCATTCTAATAACATATGATATGACTTACCAAATGCTAAAAGTTAAAATGATGTTTTGGTTATGTAATGGGATAATATACAAGTAAGCAAAACCTAAAAATAATTGAAATATACAAGTAAGCAAAACTTAAAAGTGATTAAAATGTATATAAATAGAATTTGGTTGTGATAAAAATGTGATATACTTAAGTATAATATGAAATGATAAATGGCTAAATGGAATAAGTAAGTAGAACTTAAGAAAACCGGCCAATGAATCAAAATAATATCTTTATAAATTTGTGATAGAATTAAATATAAATTTTCAAAGAAATGGTGAAATTGAAATTGTAGTTTTGAGGTAATTACAAACTTAGATAAAGTCCAACTTCTTATATATGACTTTTATAGGATAATTATAAACTAACTGATGATTAATAAAATGTTCCATAAATAAATTTGTTATTAACTGAAATTATGAAAATGAACTATATAATTAACTAAAATTATGAAATTGAAGTGAATGTTAACAAATGAATTTGGTATAGCTAAGAATCAATTGAAGAATGAAATTGAATTTAATTAAATTACATGGAATGTTTAAAATGAACTTAACTAAGCAAATTGTATGAAATGATGCATATAAAAAAATGATAGTATAAAAGAATATGCTATGTAAAGAAATGGATACTAAGTAAATAAGGGGTGTGAATAATGCATTGTGGATAATTAATTGTAAACGAAATGAAGGTAAGTAAATTAATTGAATATAGATGAATTGTATAGAAATCTATTGAAAGTTAATTGTGACGCCCCACCTCAATACCCACGCTAGCCAAGGACACTACGATGTAGTGCTGTCAACTAGTGCGGAGAATAAGGCTATTGAGGAGCGACCATCCATGTAATTGATTATCACATGGTGGCTATAAAATAATCTTCGGAAACAAAAATAGAAATAAACATAACACATAGCAGTCACAGACATCCATATCACAAAGGCGGAAGAAGATATGAATATATAACTAACACATGAAAGTGTACATCAGAGTAGTGGTCAAAAAGTTCCACAATAATACAAAAGAATAGCAACACGTGCTATACCAAAAGAATACAACTATGAGTCCATATCTCAAGTGTATACAACAAAAACTGCTAAACTAAATAGTCAGCCAAAAGTCAGAGTAGCAAATCCCGGAAGGAAGTCAAGCAGAAGCACCTGTAACATCTCGGTCTGACCCGAGTATTATTTAAGAAAATAATAAACGGATCAGTCTAACTATAAATATCAGATGACATGATATATAATAAAAGACATGGCATAAACATAGAATATCCATACTAACATACTACTATAAGTATGAAAATGATGATCAACAGGAGATCAACCGATGAGAAATGATCAATATCACGAGAATCTTCTCAAAGATCCAAAGAGGGCATCATACCCTAAACTTGTACTCATAACAAGTCAATGACATAAAAATCCAGAAACCAAACAGGAAATCCAGAAATCATAAAAAAGAGAAAGAGGCCTATCACATGATGGTCCGAAGACCATGGGGAGCTACCCCATATGTGTGAGTCGGAATCACACTGATTGAGGCCTAGGCTAACCAAAAAGCAAAAAGGTATGTGTGAATGGAATCACACAAGTGGTGTCTAGCCTAACCTCGCAAACAAAAAGATATGTGTGAGTCGGAATCACACTACTGCGGCCTAGACTAACCTTGCGGACAAAGAGATGTGTGTGAGTCGGAATCACACTACTGCGGTCTAGTCTTACCTTGCAAACAAAGAGACATCGCACAATTGCTAGTCTAAATCATAAAATGATCATCATGATCAGCGAGAAGTGTCAATCACACCAAGCTAGTAAATATATGAGTTTAGCTTCATGTCCCATAACCACTTGCTTAACTTAAATATTTACGAACAAGCTGTAAATCTTCACTAGGAAATTGTCACGAAAAGGGATCAATCGAACAAGTCCAAGAGCTAACCGACGAAGTGAACGCAAGTGTTTCATACCACTCGTTTTACTAAGTCGTTTAAGTCGATTTCTCATTCGAGTGAAGTAAAGGCTTGTATATACTAGTAGATTGAAAATCGGTTTGAGAAAACGAACTTTAGATATTTAAAATAGTGTTGAAATCGCTTTGATGAAAGAGTTTTGATATTTACTATTAGTATTGAAACCTTCATATATCTTTAAAGTGACAAGTCATAAAACGATTGTAGAACAAATCAATTCACGTTCGAAGACGTGAGTAAAGTCCAAAGAAGTCAATCCCAAAACCATCAAAGTAGAAATTCTGATAAATGTTTTTCAGAAGAGATTGCCTACGCAGAGTAATACGGGGTTCGACCTGCCCGGTCAGGTCGCGGGGGTCCAGGGGGCAGCGCCCACGGCGGGGTGCGGGGCAGCGCCCCGTCACGGTACGACTTAGTGAAGGCAAGCGACCAAAGGATGCAGGACGACCTAATAGCCGAACGACTCAAGGACGCCGAACGATCGAAGGAGGCTGAATGACTTAAGGAGGCCGAACGACAAAAATGCCGAACGCTCTAAGTGTGCCGAGCGACTCAAAAATGCCGAACACTCAAATATGCCGAACGGCTTAAAGATGTCGAACGCTCGAAAATGCCGAACGCTCGAAAATGCCGAACACTCAAATATGCCGAACGCCCTAAAGATGCCGAACGCTCGAAAATGCCGAACACTCAAATATGCCGAACACTCAAAGATGCCGAACCGACCTAATATGCCGATCCGACCAGAAGATGCCGAACGACTCAACAGCCGAACGACTCGAAAATGCCGAGCGTTCAAGAGACCGAACGACTTGAAGATGCCTAACGCTCAGGAGGCAGAACGTTCAGGAGGCCGAACACTCAGGAGGCCGAACGTTCAAAGATGCCGAGCACTTAAAGATGCCGGACGACTAAATGATGCCGAACAGCTTAAATAGGCCGAACCGATCGACTCAACGATGCCGAACAGCTCTAGGGGGCTGGAAAATTCGTCAAAACGCTCAAAAATGGTGTTTTTCGCCAATCCAATCCAAACCAAATGCAAATATTCATACAAATGCAATAGGGGATCATTCCCAACAGCCCAATGACAATTTAAGCAAGATGTGAGACTAAAAATCTCACCTTTTCACGGAATTTGATGAAGATGAAGATTTGAGAGCAAAGCAAGAACACCAACAAGCTTGAATCAATGGTCTTCACGTGAATTTGATGTTGAATCTCGGATTTGCAATAGAATTTGTGTTTGGAGTTTTAATTTCCACTTCCCACCACCATTTTTGACAAAGCTTGAAGTGTTTTGATAGAGTGAGGAAGATGGTTGGGCTGAACTAAAGGGGTGCGGTCCAAACCAAAATCAAAGGCGGGAAAAAGTGTTGAAAATTTCACTATCTCCAAACATATCGAAGTTTACACTCAAAAAGATCGCAAACGTCATTTTGAACTCAATGGGGGTGGTCTCGAGTCCTAATTTGACCGTATGCAAAAAGTAGCTTTTCGGACTAACATCCGACTAACGATAAAATATTTAAATAAAATATTTAAATATAGAATCGATAGATATGCGGGTTGTTACATTAATAGTAAGTTGTACGTATATTATTTTATTCGCATAACAATTTGATCTGAATTCGAGCACAGAATTTCGAGATAATTTATATCGATCCAAGTTAGGATTTTTCACTCGATTCTCGACTACGAACCCTGGATATGGATTTTTGATTTGATCCTGGAATTCTCTATCATAGTATATGGCTATGCAAGGAGAGTAACAGTTTCTGATCAAGAAACCAAATCTGAGTCCGCACTAGAGAGTCGTGTGAACGATACTAGTTTGAAAGTGAAATTATGTGATCAAATGAGTGATCAGATTTGATATTGCGTACGGATGATATAAGTACTTCGTACAGGTTTAAGTAAAGCTAATATTGAAAATTGAAAATGCAAATTATAAAATGATTTTAAATTATATGATTTGATATAATTGTTAAATAAGATGCAGGTATTTAAAAATCAAGGAAATTTGGATTGCCCGACAAAAAGGTACGTGTTTATTTGTCATTGGATTTGATGGTTTTATGATGGAGCCACTTGGCTTTTGTTTTCTTTTGTTGGTTTGGGGCCCGTAGGGGCGGTTTTGTAGTTGTGACGATCGAGCCGCGCAAAGGAGACGCTGCCGAAATTTTCCGTAAATCCGGGTGTTAGAAATTCTTGAGTTTTAAAATTTTATAACTCATTTGGATAACCAACTTGTAAATTTCGTAATCTTATCGGAGTAGCGTAGTGGAAGTGTAGTAACGACTTTATAAATGAAATTTCATTGTTTTATAAGTTGATAACTTTGAATAAAATATTTCAAATGTTGAATTCTTTACTTAGTTCTTTTTCCCTTCTTTTTCCTTTTCGAGGACGAAAAGTTTTGAGTGGGGGAGAGTGTAACAACCCGTAAATTTTCGATAATTAAAATAGTTACTTTAATAAGATTTCATGGTTTAATGTTGGAAGAATTAAAATTTTGTAATTTATTTATGATAATAATAACTAGAATGAATTATGACAATATTTGTCTAAGTTAATTATTAATAAATTGTATGAAATTCCCATAAATTGAAATGAGTTAAATATTATAACTTAGTTATGAAGGGAATATAAGAAAACAAATGTAAATTTTGGGTTAACTAATGAAATAATATACAGTCAGTGGTAATGGAATCTAATTAGTCTTATATAGGAAATTGTGACACTTGTTGTAAATAATGAACTTATAAGTGTGATTAAAAGTTAATGGTGATAATTATTATAAGTTACCTGTTTAGTTGTTAGTCGAATGAAATTTTATATATTAACCGGGTGTATAATCAATAACTGAAGTTGAATAATAATTGTGAATTATTTAGAAATAAAATTTTGGAATAGACTGATTCCGAAGATTTAATAATAACTAGTATTGAAAGATAATGCTACTTAATGAATGAGTTTACGATCAATAGTTGGACGAAATAATAATGTTGAATTTAATAGATGCAAATAAAGTAATGGATTGATAAGTAAAATTCATTTAAAATCCAATATTGGAATTTGTCGAATATTGAACAATTAAATTGTTTAAATTCAATATTTGAAGTTAGTTGAAATTGAATAACGGGAATTGAATAGCTATATAATGAAAATGGTTGTTCTATAATTTGAATTCGTTTTTAAGAATTTATCTTATAAGTTCATTTTCAAATATTTCAGAAGATGGTGAATTTTTGGATAATCAAAATTGTTAAAATTTAAATTTGCAAATATTTGAATAATTGAATTTTGAATATAATATGATTGAAAATGATATCGAAGATGGATATAAAATTTTATTTAAACAATAATGAATTTGTTAACATTTAAATTTGGATTTGTAAGAAATTCTGTAAATTTTGAAAAGTCATCGATTTAATCGACGAGTAAAAATAGCCTTCCGAGGCACAGTCTCGGAATTCGACGAAACCGGTTCCATTGGATCCATAATAGTATGTTATTATCAAATTTTAAATTTCGTAGCAATAGGAGTTGCCATTTGACCGTGGCAGCTGAAAACGCTTAGAAATTCATTTAATCGGTTTAATTTAAAATCAATAGTTTATTTCTATAACTCACACAGACGATCAAATTAGCTTCCGAAACACGTTCCATTGTGTTCGGAATGTGGGTAAAACCTTACGAATGCCTGTCGGCACATCTAGTTTGGAGTTCGTTCAGAAAAGTTGAAAATAATGATAAATATACGCGTATATATTCACGTTTGCTTTGTGAAACCCTAGCTCCATCTCGTGGCCGCCACTTTCGTATTAATGGCCGAAACTTCTCCTCGTTCTCCCTCAATTATCTCTAAATCCACACATCTATACGAGAAGTCTCCAACATGAAAGATGTAGATATCACCGAGTTCTTGCTATCCAATGGTGGCGATCGATTTTCATGATGTCGTTTGGTCGTTGTTTGCTCGAGAAGGGTGCGTGTTCATCTGCGTTTTTCGATGTAACAGGGGGGTCGAGCTCCAAGCGGCTTCAGGCTGGGGTGCGTGGTGCTAGGCCGCTCGTTTTGGCTATGTTCGATCGGCCTCTGGTTGTTGGTGGTGGCCGCGACGAGGATGTATGTCGAAGTTGTGATGGGTTTATGTTGTACGTGGCTTTCCTGGTGAACGCAAACGTATGGAACGAAGAAGAAGCTTCTCTCGGCCTTGATTTTTGAGCGAACGGCCAGATCTGATCTGGTATTTATTAAAAAAAAAGGGAAATTGTTTATTTAATTTGTATTCGAACTTTAAAAATGTGTATCTCTCTCATACTTTATCAGAATCGGACGAAACTGGCGACGTTGGAATCGCAGAGACGAGAACTTCACTGTAGTGCAGATCCGGGACTGTTCGAGCTCGTTAAAATTTTTGGTTAAATCGAACTCGCTCGATTTAATTTAAAATTTGAACGATTGGCAACGTAAAATCAAGGTGAGTGTTTTATAACGCTCACAACGTACTAGAATAATCTTGTGCTAGTTAAATTTGATATTGTGAAGTGATATGATTTTATTAGTCGTTGATAAATTTAACTGTCATCTAGATTGTCATTGAATTTAATGTTAGAAATTGAAATTGACTGTCAAATTGAAATTGGAATTTAATCGAAATTAAATTACCGAACATTCGTAACTATGAAATTTCCAGAATTATATTGTCTGTTTGGATGATTGGTTGCGATGGATGCTATTGAATGATATTTGAAATGTTTGGATGTTTATTAGTTTGTAGATATCCTATCATCACCCTTTGTATTAATTACAGTTGTAAATTGAATCATTTGGAATAAATTGAGAAATAGGTTGAAATGATATATACCTATGACACTATGATTTGAATTGAAATGATATATATCTATTCCTGAAATTTAATTGAAATAACTGATCACTTGGCCATAGGATAGAAAATTATATATGGGCACCGGATTGGTTAAATTAAATGATTTTTAAATTCTTTGATTTGGAATTACTTTAAATGGTTTGATTTAAAGGAATAAAATCAATTTTATAGAAATTGAATTTATCGCGAATTTGAGGTTGAGATGTTGAAAAAAAATTTGATTAAACAAATTGTTTAATAATTGAAGTTAAGACTTTGAAATTAAAATTGTGATATGATTGGATTTCGTAAATTGATTTGATTTTTAAAGGTATTTAACTTTTATTCGGACTTTGAATATTATTAAGTAAAAGTGTGATAAGGACAACATTTTGAAATTTGAGGAAATTGGATTTGGGATGGAATTGAATTAATTTGTAATCGAAATTGATTTGAATTGAAATTGAGATTTGAATCGACTGAATGTAAATTTGAATTTGATTCAGATTGGTAAGTTGGAAATTAAAATGGTTGACTTTGAAGCTATTTCAAATTTGGTTTTCCTAAGTTATTCTACTATATAAACTATTTTAAATACTTAAACTATTTTTGTTAAACTATTTTAACCTATATTAACTATATTAAAATTTTCAACCTATCTTAAACTATGTTAACTCATTTTAATCTATTTTTAATCTACTTAACCCAATTTAATTTATTTAAAGTAATTTATCTATTTTAATTTATTTTAATCATATTTAATTTATTTTAAAGCTATTTAACCTATTTAATTATATTAAATCTATTTTAAATCTATTTAACTATATTAAATCAATTTAAAACTATTTTGAAATCTATCTTTAATATTTAGAGTATTTTAACTATTTCAATTATTTAAGCTACTTTAAACTATTCAAAATATTTTTCCAAAATTCCCAGCTGGTCAATAAGGTGAAATGTTTAGATTTAAATACGAATTGGGCTAAATGAAGTTACAACCTAAATTGAAATGTGAAATGATTTTTTTAATTGAAGTGAGATATTGGGCGAAGTGATTTTTGAAAGGAAATCGTATATTTTGCGTAGATACGGTGATTTTGAAATGGATTTGATTTTGAAGCGAACTTGATATTTTGATATCAATTATGAATTGATTTTGAAAATGTAAAGGAACCATCCGGTGTGTAATAAGCGTTTGGTTGTTAAAGAGACCGGGATCGGATATGGGCATACTCTCTGTCGATACCGAACACCACTTTAACAACTATGTACGTGGTGGAGATTCCAGAAATGAAGTAGGATGGTTTAGCGACGATTCTCTATATGGTATGACGTGACCCTGACTCCCGTGAGTCAGCTTAGATGTGACTACAATCAGGAGCTATACCGGGCTAATGTGAGGTCATTCCTCTTATCGGGCATATTTCTTCGATACCATTATATTGCTTTTGTGATTCGATTTGGTGGCCACCCCTCGATTGTTGGGAGTGTGTCCGAGGTGGGCGGTAGTAGCTGCTATGCGTCACCACCAGTCCGGGAGTGCAATTGGTATATCTACCCTGGCATCTCCTCGTTGTGCCGTGTTCACATGCCCTAGCGTGCCTTCTACGAGTTTGTTTTGTACCGTACCTATGTGGTGTCCTCTGTGTAAACCTCTCGGAGGAGCATACAACATTGTATAGACTACGGGAATATATAAAAACATGTTAAGGGGGATATGGGTAATGCCTTAACGCTATTTTAATAGTTTATTTTACTATAGACATATTATAATAGCGTATTGTACTACATAGTAGATAGTTTAACGGATCCTTAAGAGATGGAAAATCCCGTAACATCTCTTGAGTTATTGCACGCACGTCGACACTGGATAGGAGATGTCAAACCTCGTAAACATCTCTGACACCGTTACACTCATCTTTATTTGCGATTGATTTAACTTACATGAGGATATTTTAGTCCTGACTCGAGTGTTTTGTCTTTTCATTACGCTCGGGTCAGTCCTGAGTTTTTCAGCTTATTGAAGATTATTCTGGAGGACGAAGACGAAGATTTGGTATACTATTACTATTATTATCCTTGCATCCAGCTGTCTGCTGCATTATTTTATTTGTTCTGTTGTATATGTATAACTCTGATAAATGTTGTATAAATGATAATCAAAAGTATATTAAACAGCTTCATGAACTGTTTATTTGATTATTATATTTTATCTTTCCGCTGCGAGATTCTGTGGTTGTTTCTTGTTCCTTTTCTCTTCTTTTCTTATTTACCCCATTAACAATCCTCCCTTTTGAATGGTTTGAGTTGGCATGTGTGTTTGATTGTCGATTTAAACTATCCAAAAAGGTGGGTCGTTACACAGACCCTTCAATAATAATAGAGCGTGTAAACTACTTATATACTATCATATAGAACAGAACATTTACATGCCTTTCTTTTCTTTCAAATGCATGCACTAAAAATACTATCAAAAATATAATACGTATTAGAAATATCTTATATAATCCAAAACACATATATAAACTTATAGAAATTTATGTATATTGGTAAAACAAAATATATAAACTAACTGTATAT
Organism: Allium fistulosum; assembly: GCA_030737815.1. Taxonomy (NCBI): domain Eukaryota; kingdom Viridiplantae; phylum Streptophyta; class Magnoliopsida; order Asparagales; family Amaryllidaceae; genus Allium; species Allium fistulosum. Next base: position 1,290,109,413 of record CM060904.1, read on the forward strand.
AATATACTTTGGAACCAAAGCAAGATAGAAAGCTTCAGACAATTATTATTTTATATAAACTTAGATCGATGTATATAATAATCCACCAGGGAACAAGTAATGCATGTCTCTCCTATTTATTTTCAAAATGTATGAACATATATAAAACAAGCATATTATAAAATTATATATAAACTTATGTACTCAACCATTTATATACATATAACATATCGTATTCGAATTTATATAAACCTTTACATATATAAACAACAAAACCGTATATAAACTAATACATATTACTACTATTTCATAAATAAATAAAAAATAATGGCAACATGCATATAAGACCTCTTTAAATATCTTATATAACAAATATACAAACATATACTACACCCGTACATATATATCTTTGTATATGCTGACTATTTATATATCTTAGTAAAATAGGATACAATACAATATTTATGAAACATGCATACCAAAAGAAGGAGCTGCGTGAGGGTGTTGCGGCGCTCGGCTGTTGAGAGGATGAGTGAGGGGATGAGGCGCTGGGTGAAAGGTTGAGGGCGAGCGGGTCTTGGTTACTCTGGTGTTCAGGGCAGCGGAGTGGAGAGGTGAGGTGGAGGGAAGCTCGGATGGCATGGTTTCAGGAGGCTACAGGCAACATGGAAAACGAAAATGAGGGAGAAGAAAAGAAAAAGGGGAGAGGAATGGTTCACAAAAAAAATGATGGGAATAGGAAATAGGAGGACGTGCCAGCATATACTCAGATATCTAAACTATTTGATAATATGATTTCCTTTGTTAGCGTGAAAAAAAAAGAAAACGGTTGTCATGAAGAGGAATGTGAATGACCAGGGAATAGAAAAGTCATCAGTTCAATTCATGAATTATTGAAACAACTGGCAATATGATTTACACGGTGAACAAGCGAAAAGTCAGAAAGAAAACAAAAGATAAAATTTGGATACCGATACGACAAATCGTTATGTAGATTTCATCGTGTATCGGACACCGAAATATAGAGATGAATATAACATGAAGATCAGCACGATGAGACGATCCAAACGGTATACAAATATCAGTGGTACGATCATTTTATCAAAAGTCGATATCGGTACTAAAATGCTGCTATTTTGCCGAAAATAAGATCGACGGAGCAATAGATGTCCAAATTTGACGAAACAAAAGATGACGTCTCACTCAGAAGATGATTTACAATTTTTCTATGTAAAAATATTTAGGTTTGGAAAACATTTTATTACCATCAATTTTTAACTGATATAAATTGGAATAAAATTACACTAGAAAATAAACTTCCAAATTTTATGATGAAAATTTACCAGTTGCTATGTCTAATTAGACGTATTCCAAATATTAAATTTAAATTTCAAAATTTTATTGTTTAAAGTTTCACAAATTTCAATTAAATATGAATAAACAAATAAAATTATCTAAAATTTACGGGTCGTTACACGATCCACTCATATAGACTTTCAATTGGTATCGGAGCAAGGTTCGTTTAGAAAAACAGTAACACGTTTTTTAAATCATTATAATATGGCAAGTATTTTTCAAGAAGGACAATCCACAGCATGACCCCCACTTTTTAATGGATCTAATTATTCATATTGGTCTACACGTATGAGAATTTTTATGGAAGCTAATGGTTTAGAAATTTGGTCAGCCACTCAAGATAAATATGAAGCTCCAACTACTACTATGAACACATGGACCGATGCACAAAAAACCTTAGCATCAAATAATGCTAAAGCTATGAATGTCCTGTTTTGCTCACTTGACAAAAATGAATTTTCACATGTCATGTTATGCACTACTGCATTTGATATTTGGCGTACCTTACAAATTACACATGAAGGTACAACAAAGGTCAAACAAACTAAAATTTCAATTTTGCAAAATCAATTTTCATCATTTAAAATGAAACAAAATGAAACTATAGTAGACATGTATTCAAGATTTCAAACTATTCAACATGATCTTATGGCATTAGGAGTTAAGTTTACTGATTTTGATTTAGTTTCACGAATACTCAACTCTTTAACACCTGATCGGGAAAGAAAAGTATTAGCTATTGAAGAAGCTAATGATCTCTCTACTCTCAAAGTTGAAGAGTTGGTAGGAAATTTGATGTCCTATGAAGCTAATTTGCAGGCACGTAAAGAATTAAATTCAGAGACGAAGAACATAGCATTTCCATCAATAAAGAATGATGACTCAGATTTAGATGAAAATGAGATAGTATTCATTGCCAAAAACTATAATAGATTCAAGAAATTTAGAAAGATGACCAAGTTTCAAAAGGAAGGAAAAACCAATTCAACATATCTATCTCAAATCAAGTGCTATGAATGTGATCAATACGGACACATGAAGAAGGATTGCCCAAAACTTAACAATGATAAAAAGAAGAGCAAATTTGAAAAACTCAAAAAGAAGAAAGCTTTCAAGGTAACGTGGGATGACTCCGAGTCTTCATCTTCAGAAAGTGATAGTGATAGCGATGGAGAACAAGCTAATGTGTGTTTTATGGCACAAAAAGATGAGGTATGTCCAGAACTTAACTATGAAGAATTACTTGAACTTAGCATAGAATTAGATGATAAATTTAGACAAATAAAAAAATTGAACAAAGAATATATAGTAAAAGTAAATAGATTAGAAATTGAAGTAGGAATGTTGAAAGATGAAAAAACTATTTTAGAAGAAGAACTTGAAATATCTCAAGAAAAATTAAAAGATAATGTGATAGAAAGTGAGAACATTACTCTAGAAAAAGAAAATTTGCTAAAAGAAAATGTTGATTTTAAAAAGGATATTGAATTATTGAAAACAAAAAATAGAGAATTAAAAGAAAAATTAGATAGAATTACCAATAATGTGTCAAAATTCAACAAAGGAAAACAAGATTTGGAAAATCTTATCAAAGCTTCAAAACCATCAAGTAATAGAAATGGAATAGGATTTGAAAAATGTTCTAAACAAAAAGAAAATAATGCTAAAAATATTAGCTATATAAAAACTAGAAGTTTATCTAAACAAAAATTGAATACCAAAAATATGAAAATTTGGGTTCCTAAAACAAATAATAAATTGATTAGACAAAAGTATATCAATAATTACTTAGAAAATATAGTTTATAATAAGAATTATATTTATAAAGGTACCAAATCATCTTGGGTATGGTTACCTCCTTCTAACAATTAGGACCCTAATCGAATATATGGGTACCAATTAAAATATTTTTATCTTGCAGGTATCCAAAATAAGGAGAAATGAATACTAGATAGCGGGTGCTCCAAACATATGACTGGAAATTCAAAAAATGTTATCAAACATAATATACATCGATGATGGAACAGTAACATTTGGGGACAATTCAAAGGGATTTGTCATAAGCATTGGAGAAGTCATCAACTCTGGTATATCTAAATTTCCTATTATCACAAATGTTTTTACTAGTAGAAAATCTAAAACACAACTTGTTAAGCATTGGTCAATTGTATGATAAAGTTTTTCAAATTGAATTAAAAACTAAATTTAGTTCACCTTTTTATTACCACAAATTATTGAATTTTTTTAAACCATTAAAATTTTAGAAGATTAGTTTTCCTATAAATAACCTTTTTAGCATATATAAATACCCATGGTTATATCACAAATATATACAAAGTATCAAATTCTTATAATTTAGAAAAATAATGTCTTCTGAAAATTCCTATATATCTATTTCTGTCTCCACACCATCAACGGATAGCGCAGTAGATACACCACAACGTCTTCCGACACCTACACCACAAGAACCAACAAACAGGTGGTCCTCATATCATACGGGGTTTACTCCAGAGGCTAAAAAGACGAAAAGATCCTTGTTTACTTCTCCTAATACAAAGGAGAAAATTGATGAAATTCATCATTATCAAAAACAACAAATGGATCTTCAACGAGAACTCTATTTTGAACAGAAAGTTACAGCACGAAGGCTTAGTTTTCTGGAACAAGTGGCGATGAAGTTTTGCTCGTCCCGAAAGAAAGATGTACTTGAACCACTACCAAAACCTTGTAGTTCATTAGATCCATCTTCTTCGTATCATACTCCTTCTGATCCCTCTCCAAGACGATATTCGGGCTCTCCACGGACCCACGAACGAAGTAATATATGGTCTCCACTTAGACCATGGAAGGATAATGACTCAGGAAATCAGAAAACACCATCGCCTTCTAAATAAATAATATTAAAATTAAGTATTGTATACATTTTGTAAAGTTGTTATATATTTTTTTATATAATAAATTTTTATTGTCAACAATTGATAAATAAATAAAATCATCAATTTTATACTGTTTTTTAGCAAAATTGATCTTTTCAGACGTCTGCCTATTGTCTTCAGACGTCTGATTCACTGATATATGTCACAATTTTAAGCACTGTGCATATGTCAGACGTCTGAAATAGTCCCCAGACGTCTGGAATGGAGCTCTGCCTTCTTCAAAACATATTTAGATTAATTCAGACGTCTGAACTAATTTTCAGACGTCTGGCTCACCTATCTGTTTCAGAAATAAACATAAAACAAACGTCTACGTTAACCTCTAGACGTCTGATTAGTCTCTCTGCCTCTAACCTTTTCAAACTTCATAAAATCAGACGTCTAACACATACCAAACAGACGTCTGTTTGCTTTATCTGTACAATTTTTAGGGCAAACCAGACGTCTACTTTCACAATCAGCCGTCTAGAACTCAATCGACCGTTCTTATAACCCCAAAAATAACGACAGTTACGATTCACTTTTCATATCTCTTATCGTATTCTCTCTCTACCGATTTAAAATTATACCAAACCCTAGATATTTTCAAACGGGATCAAGATGCCTCCTCGTACAAAAAATATCAAGACTTCGAAACGTAAACTAGACCAACAATCAACATCTTCGAATCCTCAAGTATGCTCCGATGAGCAGATTGAACGATGGATGCTCAAAGCACCCCATTCGATAAAAAGGTATCAAGAAATTCAAAAGAAAAAGCTACATATAGGACCCTTCTATAATTTACTTAAGTTTCCCATGTACGACCTTGATGAACTTTGCGAAAATGCTGGATTGGATACTTTAATTTCTTTCACACCGAATGATGTTCAGATAGATCAACTTGCTATTTTCTTATTCTACGCCAATCTAGATAGCACTGCTGTCTGGAATACCGAAGACGAGGACAATTGGTTGTGGTCAAGTGTTTATGGAAATACCATACGTTTAACTCCAGGATTAATCGAAAGAACCTTGGGATGCTCCGACACTGGTGAAGATCTTCACAATATCCCAAATATGCGTTTTAAACCAAGGAATAACATCACCCATCAAATATGGGAGGACGAAATGCCCAAATTTGCTTCAAAATATTTGCGTCCTAAAGCTCGATTGCTCACAAGGATGATAATCAATACAATTGTTCCGCGGATGGGGAGTCACAAGCAAATCACGGAAATGGAGCACAAAGCACTTTATGCTCTTTTTAGTGGAACAAGGGTAAACTGGGCGAAATTCATATTTGACGAGCTCAAACAATTTGAATCGATCAAGGCCATCGATTATCTATCCTACTTATATTATGAGGCTTCTTCGTGCGCATAATATTTCGTCATATCTCTCAACGTTCGAAGAAATTTCCCCAAAATATGCTTCCACAAAATTCTTTTCTTTGATGCATTTACCTGAAATTCCTTCGGAATTCATGTCTTTTGAAGATTGGACGCATCATCGACAATCTAGAAGAACTGAAAATCCTCCTCAACCATCTGTTATTTCATCTCAACAGACAGAACAACATAGAGAAATCACTCCTCCGCCTCCCGCTCCATTTGATTATCCAGGACAAGAAGACGTTATAGAGACTCGACTAGAAACAAATCCTAATGAAAGTATTCGAGATCTTACACTCAGAAATCAACATATACTTTCTCAAAATCAAAAGTACTTGGCTAGGCGAATCGAAAAATTTGAAACTTCATTTGCCACACGACTAGCCACAGTCGAAGAGTCTCTCTCCACTGTCCTATCAGTTCTGAAAGAGGTTCTACAGCGAGTACGTGGTCCTTCACCACCATCTGATGATTGGCCTACTCCTGTACCCTCTCCTCCTTCGAAACATTCTAAACTCTTTGAGGATGACCCTTCAAAGGAAGCTTTGACATCTCCCTTAAAAGCCAGCACTTTTACAAAAGATGAGCAAAAGGAAGATAATACAAATCAAGCTTCACCAAAGGAAGGAGATCCAAAACAAGCTTCACCAAAACAAGACGATCCAAATCCAAAATATCACTAGAACTTAGGTCGTTTAGTTGTTTGTATTTTGTGTAAAACTCGTTGTATGTACTTCCTCTCCAGCTTTAATGAACATTTCTTTTTGACTTGAACTTTTATTCTTTTTGATAATGTCAAAGGGGGAGAAATATATATATATATAATCTTATGAACAAAACTAAGCACATATTCAGGGGGAGATTTGAAATATATATATAAGTACATTGAATAGTTGTCATCATCAAAAAGGGGGAGATTGTTAGGAAATCAATTCTATGGTTTCGATGATAACAACTATACAATGGAAATCGAATGTATATATATATATATATATCTATATTTACAAATAGTTGATAGAGTAACGTCACCAAAGAGACTAAAGCAACACTCAAGACAAGAATCAAAAGATGTCAAATCAGAAGAGATTGAAGAGAAATAGGACATACACAAGATAAAGCAACATGCACACTTTCAGACAATTTCAGACGTCTGAAAGATTCCTCTGATTTACAAATCTTAAGGAAACAGACGTCTGGTTAATTTATCAGACGTCTGAAAGACATCCAGACATAAAACAGAAATGAAGACAAGACGTCTGGATATTAAACACAGACGTCTGAAATGCTACCAGACACAAAAAATATATGAAGGCCAGACGTCTGAGGTCACTTTCCAGACGTCTGATTCAAGACTCGACTGTGCATTTTCAAAGCTCAACTGTCACATTCGAAAAGACACATCTACTTCTCTTTGTCGCAACTCTTCATCATCATCAGAAGAGACTTTACGAAGATTACAACAGATGCAACTATATAAGAAAACTCTTCATCACTATAAATAGCATCAGGAATTCAAGAGAAGATAACAATCTGACTTACTTACTCTCTTATCTCTTGTACTCTGATCTACAAGCAATCAACTACCTGTAATCAACTCTTCCATATATATAGAACTCCTCATTCAGATATTCTCTAGATAAATATATATTGGAAGTACTCTTGTACTCAATAGTCAACATCCGTGTTACAGAACACATTCTTGACAAAGAAACTCTTCTATTGTAAACTTGTTCCTCCGGGTTAAGCGAGGGTTAGTTGAAAGGAAATTCCGAAGAGGAGCTTCGGGACTGGACGTAGAACGGGAGGTCCGAACCAGTATAAAATACCGGTGTGATTAGTTTTATTTACTTTGTTACTATACTTTATAGTATTATATTATATAGCTAACTGCCTATACTTGCATATAATCTAGACGATCCACTCATATAGACTTTCACACATAACCATGCAGTTTTTAATTCGGTAATAAACTATAGAGAGGTGCTCAATCCCTCGCAGCAAAAAAATCTAATTATAGGATTGTATTATGGTGTGGTAAAACAAACAGATCCATCAATTCTCCAATCAAATCACAACTATTCCAAAAGCAATAGTATATAACTATAAAAGAGAAGAAAAGAATACAAGAAATTTATAGTGGTTCCACTATCGTCGTGATAGTGTAAATTCACTTTGGGGAAGATGAGATTTATTGCTTTCAATAAACAAGAGAGATTACAAGAGGTTACAGAAAAATAATGAAAATCCCTAAATTGATTAATTAGAGTTCTCATTTGTTTTTCTTTATGGACTCATATTATTCCCTTTTGAGTTGTCAGGATAATGAATTCCATGGGTCTACACTTTTTTATTGTCTTCTCCAAGTGGAGATATGAATTTTTTTAAATAAGGTAAAGTTGTAGTTAAGGAAAACTTCTATAAATTCCAAATTGAAAATTTGAAAAGTTTTCATATATTCCAAACTGCAAATTAGGAAAGTTTCTATATATTCTAAATTGCAAGTTAGGAAAGTTTCCATATATTTGAATTGCACAAAAAATTCAACACTCCACCTCAATTCAAATTATCTCAACCAACTCCTATTGCACATTCCACCTTAATATGAATACCTTCCCGATAGGTTCCAGCTCGGCCACCCCCCATCACACTTTGTCAACAAGTTTCGGCAAGGCCAAATTAAGGTAGAGTCAAAACAATCTCCTAACAAGAAGTATGCGACAACTTCTATCTCTCAAACAAGAAGAATATTACATCCTCCTCTAGCTTCAACTAAGCTACTCTACTCTCTCCTATGATGCCACCATGTGGCAATAACACTTTAATAAGTGAATCTAGTTCGAGCAATACTCGAACTTAGCAACCAGCAATGCTTTAATAAACATGTATGGTGATTATCTTTTGTGTTGATCTTCTCAGAATGAATCACCATTTCTTCATTGATGGCAACAAGGAACGACTCTCTGATTTTTATGTGCTTTGTTCTCGAACTGAACGCCAAGTTTTCAGCTAAATGAATTGCACTCTAACCGTTACAATTCACCACCACACTATTGTGCAAAAAGCCTAAATCACATAATATACGCTTCAAGTAAAGTTCCTCCTTAGCTGCTTGAACATCAACTATCAATTCTGCTTCTGTAGTAGATAATGCAACCACAGACTTCAAGCTCGCTCTCCAACTAATAGTCGTATCTCTAAGAGTGAACACGTAGCCCGAGGTTGACTTTCTTATATATCTATCTCCCACATAGTACGAATCACAGTGACCAACAAAGTTGCAACTCTTTCTAATTCCAAAAACAAGCCCATGATTTGGTGTTTTCTTCAAGTGTCGCAAAATAGCTTTAACAACTTCCTAATGAGTCTACCTTGGACTAGCCATATAATGACTAACCGTAGTGATAGCATGAGCAATATTTGACCTCGTGCATACTATAGCGTACATCAAGCTCCCAACTGCATTTGCATAGGCCACCCTCTCCATATAAGTCTTGTCTTTAATTGACATGAGAAATCCTTTTTCCAAAAGATTTACACGCAAAGGCATGGGTGTCGAAGCAGCCTTTGCAATATCCGTGATAAAGCGAACAAGCACCTTCTGTATATACTCCTTTTGACACAGTCTTAAAGTCCAAGCTTTCCATCTCCAAAGATTTCCATGCCAAAAATCTTCTTTACTTCTCCAAGGTTCTTTATTTTGAATTCCGCTTTCAAACGCTTCTTTAATCGGTTGATTTCTTCTCTATCCTCGGAAGCAATAAGCATATCATCCACATACAACAGTAAGTATACCCGATCAGAGCTTTCCAAGTGTTTATAGTAAACACAAGTGTCTTTTATGCTCCCATCAAAGCCAATACTCAACATAAAAAAGAACCAAACCTCTTGTACCATTGTCTCGGCGACTTCTTCAGACCATATAGTGACTTCTTCGGTTTGCTAACTCAATCTAACTTACAATCCATTAAAACCCATCTGGATGTTTCATGTATATTGTCTCTTCCAAATCTCTATGTAGAAAATTTGTCTTCACATCTAGCTGCTCCAACTCCATATTGTGAGTAGCAACTATAGCTAACAAAATCGTAATAGATGTATGCCGCATAACCAGAGCAAAGATTTCATCATACCATTTCCCCTTTCTTTGTGAAAACCCTTTTGCTACCAATCTAGCCTTATGCCTTCCATGGTCTTTTACCTTGAATACCATTTGCAACCTATGGCTCAATTTCATTGAGGTAATGGGACAAATCCCATGTCCTGTTCTTCTGCAACGATTGCATATCATCCTCGATGGTGCAGATCCACTTTGAACTATCCATTAACTTCAAAGCATCTTTAAAGTAAAATGGCTTCTTGTGAACCACATGCAAAGCATAATCGAACCGATCACTGAGGCTGAGGTTTGCAAACTGCCAATCTTCATATCTATCAGGTGCCTTCCTAATTCGCTAACTAGCACGGATGGCTCCATCATCGCCTGCCACTTTTTTAGCTCCACCCTGAACTGAACCTTCACTAACTCTATGACCATCACCATCACTGTTAGAGTAAATATGTGGACTATTATATAATGGTTCTTAATTGCATTTTCTTTTTCATCAACAATATCAACTCTACTCTTTGGCTGAAATATGGGAACAATCTTCGTCTCTTTAGGCTTATCTCCTTCCAAACCTAAGTTATCTGATGTCCCCTTTAATCGTCTGAACATGACCGACTCATCAAGGTAACATGTTTGGAGTGTGTCACCTTATTCGTTGTTGGATTCCAAATATGGCATCTCTTTATTCCATCTGTATAACCTAGCAAAACATACTTAGTAGCTCTCGGCTCCAACTTACCAAATCCTCTGTTATGCACATAAACAGGGCAACAAAAATACGAAAGTAACTGAGTATCGTACAATTCCCTCTCGACAGCCCTTTTGGGATCTTTCCACTAATGGGTGAACATGTAATTCGATTAATGATTTGAGCAGTAGTCGATATAGCTTCATCCCAAAAGGCTTTAGATAAGCCTGCAGTCGGTCTCAAGCCACGAGCCTTCTTTAGTAGAGTTCTATTTATCCTCTCTGCAACCCCATTGGATTGTGGATACCAGGTGTAGTAAAATGTCTCCTAATACCAGATTGTCTGCGGTATCCAAGGAACTCCTTTGGTACATATTTGTCGTCGTTGTAGGATAAAAGAATCTTCAATTTCCTTCCAGTTTGGTTTTCGACGAGAGCTAACCATTCCTTAAACTTTTAGAATGCTTTCGATGTAGCTTTCATTACATACACCCAAACCTTGTGTGAGTAGATGTCAATGAAAGATACGAAGTAGTGAGCTCCCCTAATGGAAGCCATAGAAACTAGTCCTCAAACATCGGAATGCACATAGTCAAGTACCCACCTAGAATTATTATCGCCAGCACCAAATGATACTTTAGTTTGCTTACTTAGAACGCACTCCTGATAGAAATCCAATTTGTTGAAGCTTTCTCCTCTGATCTTCTTCTTCCTATGAAGCAATTCTAAGTTCTTCTCCAAAGTATGAGCTAATCTTAAGTGCCGAAGCTTAGTAGCATCCAAGCTTTTAACGCTATCAACTCCAACATATGATTCCCTTTGAACAATGGAATCCTTCAGCAAATAAAGATTTTGGACCTCTATTGCTGAGTTTTGGCACTCCACTGCGTCCCTATGTACGCATGCTTCATTGTGTGTGATAACACCACCTAACGAAGCTTCCAGTGTACTGACGTCCTGATTGAACATTCCTTTGTTGCCTCCCAACGTGCATATATATGGTCTTAACAACCTTACTTGTAACAAAAGGAATTTCCTATATTACATGCTATCAATCCCATATATATACAAACCATGTTATATGCTATATTTTATGATGTGGAACTTATCCACCCAACCCACACATCCACAATGCGAGACACACCTATCAGTCTCCACCTTGATGAGCATTTCCTCAAACCTTCTTTGGAGTATACTGAAGAAGCTATGCAGTTAGGCCAGGTTGCTTCCACTTCTATTTATAGTTATCTGCTTTACCATATCTCTTCCTTAAGGCGATTACTTCCACTCAAGTCATCTTCAGCAATATCAGGTCCTCAACACAGTGGAGAAGGGCTGTATATCCATGAGTCATCTTCTAGCAGTGAGATGAAGCTGCTTAACCATGTCTCTACTTTGAAGAGTCGTTCTTTTTTTCTCAAGCCTCAAGGAGTCATGCTTCGGTCACTATTGCATTATCTACTATTCCCTTAAACCATCAGCTCTGATATCATGTTGAGTTTCAGCATTCCATCGTGTTCCCATGTACGTGCGCTTAATTATGTGTGATGGCACTACCTAACAAAGATTTTAATATACCGACATCCGGATTGAACATCCCTTCGCCATCTCCCAACGAGCAAATACATGGTCTTGACAATACTTGCTTATAAGAAAAGGAATATCCAATATTACATACCATCAATCCCGTATATATACCACATTGTACACCATGTTTTTTTACGATGTGAGACTTATTCGTCCAACCCATGCACCCATAATGCGAGCAATACCTAACATATGTACCCTTTATTACTATAAGTACCCATTTAGAAACCTTTAAACCATCTATGTCGATGGTAACCTTGCATCCCAGTGATGCTAGTTTCCCTAACAATATAAAGACTTCTGAAGACTTGGTACATAACGAACATTTGAAAGAGTGTGAATAATCTCGTTGATCATGAGAATACGAACTAAACCAACTCCCATAGACCTACATGTAGCATCATTGCCCATAATGATGAAACTTCCTTCATTAGCGACGAAGGAAGAAAAATAATCCTCATTGGGTGTCTTATGAAATTAAGCTCCCAAATCAAAGACCAAATGTTCCACAACATCTGATATTACAACTATCAACATAGAGCTATGTTCATTCTCCACCGCAATAGATGAAGAACCCCGGTCTCCTTCTTCAAATCTAGACAATCTCTTCTTTATGGACCGGTATCTTACAATGATGATGTATGATCGATTTCACCCTAGAGGGGGGTGAATAGGGTGACACTAATAATTATAAAAATTTAATGCACAAGTATATAAAATAATTTCAGCACAGATATAGTAGAATAATAGCAGCACAGATAATAGCAGAAAATTAAAAGCAGAAATTGAACAACACAGATTTACCCAACTTCGGCAAAAACCTGCCTACGTGCTGCCCCCAAGGTTTCTACTAGAAATTAAGTATCCGGACGCTTACACACGTAAACTCGTGACACCCGTTATCGACTAACCTAACTTTACGCTCAAAACCCTGCCACAACTCAGCCACTGAGTTGTGAATTCTCGAACTACACCACCGTAGTTCGTCCCCTAGTCACACGACTAGACTTTACAACTGTATAAAGAAAAATACAAATTTAAAAAAAAATTAAAAACAAAAACCCTAATTTAAATAAACTAAAGCTCAATATGATATAAAAGAAGCTGGCTCAAAAAAGAATTAAGTGATAAAATAATATGTTTCCCCTTTTTCGTTTATTTTTTCGACCCGATTCCTTCTTCTCTTTTCATTTGCGATTATGGCTGCTTCGTTCCTTTGTGCGAAAATTAGGGCTTTTGGAATTTCGAAGAAGCCGACTTCAGTTGCTCGATCGAATGAATGATTTATCACGTCGCTTGCGTTTTCGATCGTACCTTTCTTTGATTTGCATACGGCTCCTTGAAATTCATCGAGTTCGGTATGGATTTGGTATGTGATTTTCTGTATTATTTCATTGATATGCTTGAACTAGATGCTTAATCTGCCAATGATGATTAGGTTTAAATAGGATTCTAAATCCTATAATTTCGTTCGTTTAATTCTGATATGAATTCTTCTTAATTCTTGCTTGGCCGTATGATTTTGATTGAATGTTGGTGATTAAGCTTGACTTGTTCAATTCGTATATTATCTGATAGCTTGATTATCACGACTTTGAATTTTACTCGTTCGATTCCTTGGCCACCACGGTATTAAAAATTGTGATCATCTGGAAGTTTTGATTTTTCTGACTTTCACGATTTGCTGGACTAACTTAGCATTTTCTTCGAGTTGCACTGTATATTCCAGTGTGCCTCTGATCACTATCACTGCTTGGATGTTGGAATTTACTATATTGAGCTTTGCTGCCTTCTTTCTTATATCTGGTCTCGGCTATTTGATCTTGCATATTTGTACATGTCTGAAGCATTTTCGACCTGATGCTTGTATCCCGTATTCCACTGTTTATCGCCATGTTGCCTCCATGCCTTCACTAGTTCACTAGTGTGAATATGTACTTGATTCATGTTTAGACTTCATGTAGTCTGATATGCACTGCCGGAGTCTGGTGGTTACATATACATATGTTTATACCGTGTTATTTCACTGTTTTGTTCTCACTTGGTTGGTCTGCATATCAACTTGTAAATATTGAAGTTGAGGTCCGTGCTTGTTTCACTTCATCTGGTTTGATTGCTTTTGAGTTTCTGAATTGCATTCACTATATACATATGCAAACTGTATTGTGCTAGTATTTGTAGCGCATCACTTCTTATGTGCATGTTGCATATTCACTTGGTTGTGTTCATTGTGTAGCCTAGTTTTGGTTTCTTGATGCAGTCTTGTTTCATATGGCATTTGAGGTGTTGTTGCAGCTGAAACTTTGAGCTTTGTACATGTTCATTGTTGTACACAACTGAATTTTCGATCGAGGCTTGTTTTCGTCATTATTGTTGTGCACTGACTTGAATTTTATTCATGTGTACACAATTGTGTTTTTGGTTGAGACTTGTTCCAGTCATTAAAACTTGACCATTTTATCTTTGATTTTGGACTGGTCGAGTTGTTTTAACTATCTTGACCATTTTTATTGAACTTGTACATTTTGATTGCACCTGTGTTGAATCCAGCTTATAGCTCGGGTTTGACCTTGTGCTAATATTGTGACTTTATTTGTATTTCACTTGAATTGAACCCGGCTTTTAATTGTGTTTGACCTTGTGCTCACCTGTCCCTACAATTTTATCAAGTGCATATCGGTGTGCATGGCCTTGTGGCATGTACAGTGATACACTGTGCATGTCACGAGCTGTTCGTGTATGATGAATTCGAAATCAATATGATGACGAACAACCAAAATAACTGAGGCAAATAACATTTTCAAAAATCATTTTATTTTTCACTTCAAAAATTATTTCTTTTTCAATTTTACTGCGTAAGTGTGTATTTTGCAGATAACTTAGATGCTGGATTCAATCTGGAATAGAGTTGAAGATCGAATACGAGTGAATGAGTGATATGTAGTGAGGAGCAAATGTAAATGGAAAATTGTGATGTAAGCAAAATTGTATTGTAATTGAAATTGTGTATATATATATAGTGAGAGCTCAAATTTGTACTATTCAAAATTATAATAAATATTTGTTTGAATAAAATATCTATTTGAATTTAAATTCTGTGTTATTTATTTTATTCAGCAAATATTTATTTAATTATGTGAAAATAGTACATTAACAAATATATTTAATTGAATATATATATGTTTATTATCATCAAATAAAAATCATATACTAGCATATTCAACAGATGACACTTTCCATCTTTAAACTTACTGCGCCGGTATGGCTTCTACAAATTAGAACGACCCCTAAAATTATTTTTCTTCTTCTCCATTCTTCCTTTCTCAACAAACAAGCTTGAACTACTATGACTTCCTCCACTATCATCTCCTAAACCAAAACCCTTCATCCGATCTCTCAACTACTCACTAAGAAAACCTATCTTCGCATCATCCAACATCAATGTTACTCTATCGTAGATGAGTCTATTAACGAAAATGTTGAACCACTCCAGAAGAGAACACAACAGAACCGTGACTTTCTGGTCTTTGTTAATCTTCAAGTCAAATGACTTCATCTTCATCAACAAATCATCAATATACTCAGGTGTGCTTTGATGGGAGAACCTTCCTTAAACTTACATAGGTGAAGAAGATCTTCAGCATGATCAAATGGTTGGTTAAAGATTTCTTCATATAGAGGTCTTCTAATTTCTTTCACTTTCCTCTGGCAGTAATTTCCTAACTAATTTCAAAAATAATATTCTTACCTATAGAAAGTTAGAGTGTAGGATCATTCTTTCATCTTCTTCTTCTCTACATCGGATATAGTTGATCTAAATCCTCTAAGTCATAAACCACGTTGTGGATGCATTTTCTTCTTAGTACTATCTTCATTATCCATTGCCACTTCTTAAAATCTCATTTTCCATTCAACTTCTCTATCGATAAGTGTGAACCTAAAGCAATGTAGGAACCCCTAATATATGTTGCAACTACTGGGATTGAACTAATCCCTGATGTATTATCATTACATGCTATTCTATCCATCACCTTCTATGCAACAACAAACCTGAAAGCTCTGGTACCAGTTGTGGAGGGGTGATCAATCCCTCACATCGAAAAAACCTGATTATAGGATCTATGGTGCGGTAAAACAAACAGGTCAATCAATTCTCCAATCAGATCACAGCTATTCCAAAAGTAATAGTAAATAACTATAAAAGAGAAAAAATAACACAAGAGATTTATAGTGGTTTCACTATCGTCATGATAGTGGACGTCCACTTTAGGGAAGAAAAACTTTATTACTTTCAATAAAGAAGAGAAATTACAGAAGAATAATAAAAACCCCTAATTTGATTAATTAGGGTTACAGTTTGTTTTTCTTATTGACTTATATTATTCCCTTTTAAGTTGTGGGGATAATGAATTCCATGAGTCTACGCATTTATTTATAGTCTTCTCCAAGTGGATATATGGAAAGTTTAAAATAAGGTACGGTTGTACTTAAGGAAAGTTTCCATAAATACCAAATTTCAAATTAGGAAAGGTTTCATATATTTCAAATTGCAAATTAGGAAAGTTTCCATGTATTTGAATCGCATAAAATTAAACATAAACGATGGGGGCTTAAATTTTCTACTTCCTCCACCATGTCAGTACTATTTAGCTGACTCGGGGAATCCCCTGATAGAAGATTATTTACCCCCATATCGAAATGTAAGATATCATATTCCTAACTTTTGTAAAACTCAAAATCAACCAAAATCCAAAAAGGAGATCTTCAATTTCTACCCATTTAGTTAATGCATGGTAATTGAAAGAACATTTGGAATATGAATGATAAAATTTACGATCTTAAATAATATGTTAATTCTAATTTTTGATTCAAGTAAAAGTTGTTACTGCTACAATGGTTATTCACAACTTGATTTGAAAACACAACTATGTAGATTCCGACTTTATGTCATTTAATGATGATCTTGACCTTATTCCAAATGATTACCTCGAAAAATAGTACAATGTTGAGAAAGAGATTGAACTAGTTCATAGGATTATGGAAAATAATATGGCGTTGGTTCGAGATAACATAAGGGGTAAACTAGTTGCTATAGGGATTCACTAAATTATTGTCTTTATCATATTTATATTTTCATTCTACATGGTCAAAAATATATTTTCGATTCCACGTTATAGTATCTATTCTGATGTATTTGTTATTATAAATTATCCAATCTTTTAATTACCGCATAGCTTAATCAAGTTTAATTATTACAAAATAATCACAACCAATAATAATTGTTACAACATAACTCTAACACAAATACCCCTTTCAAAATACTCTTTCGTAGCAGAAAAATACAGGTTCCTCTTCCATTTAACTTATGATATATATGTTTTTCTAATTTAGTGAAAGGAGGATTTTGAAAAGTGTATTCTGAAAGGGGTAAGTTAGTTGAAGGGAAATGTGTTTTTGTGTTAGGAAATGGGTATAGGAAAAGGGTTTGGGAAAGAGGTATGGGAAAGGGTATTGGAAATGGTGGAGGAAATATTAGTGAAAAATAGCTATCGCTGCGGAAGCGTCGGATACATAGAACGCCAACTTATCTTTTTCTTTGCATAGCATAAACTAGTTAGGAAAGTCTTTTATCCCACTCTGGCATGGGATGCGTTGAATACGTGGGACACGTCGGATGTACTGGATGCATCAGACGTCAAAATTAGGTAAAAGATGACTGTGAACGCACCTTTACCACTTTCAGAATACCTCTTTCGTATACCCTTTCACTTAACATCCCAATACCTATTCATTATTGTTTTATAATTTCTGAATAAAAATATTTCGAATCTTTATTATTTCTTACTGAGCATGTACTTCTTGACCACTAATGTTGAGCTACTTCATTCTGGTCTCCTAAACAAAGATGAAATTTATGTAACATATCATGTGGTTTGCCTATTCGTCAATTAGTACAACCACACAACTTTGTGGTAACCGACTGTTCGATTCCATAATTTCGATCGAACATGAATATTTATAGAAAATTTTCGTTAATTCAGGTAAACATAAAATGTTAATACGTTGAAAAAAATTCAAAATTTCAAATTTGAATTTAGACAATAAAATCTTGAAAATATGAATTCTAAATTTAAATACCGAAATTCAAATTTAATTTTCTTGTTAGAAAATTTAAAGTTGAAGATTTGATTTTAAAATCACAGAATTTGCAATTCAAATTTTAAATATGAATTTTGAATTCTAAATTTTGAAATTACAAGATTACATTCTGAAATCGCATTTCGAATTTTTAAATGATAAAAATTGAATTTGAAATTTATATTTGAGAACTTCATTTTTTTATGTTCAATTGGAAAACCTTCTTCGAAAAAGGAGAGAAATCCATGCAGAATTTGAAATTAGGAATTTTAGTTTTCAAATTCTCAAAATTCATGTTTCAAAATTCAAATTTTAAAATTTAACTTTTGTGGAAATTTGTAGGTTCAAATTTTTGAGTTCGAAGTTGAATTTTAAAATTGTTTATTTTGTACTTTGAATTATAAATTTGAAAGTTTTATTTGAAAATTCATACGTTCAAAAAATGATGTTTTTCTGGTTTCTATTTTAGATGACTATCGATATATAATGGCCCAATAAAGTACATCACTGTAGATTGAGAAAGCCTTTTCAATCACTCAAGTCATCTATCAAGATTGAAGAAGAGATATATACGAAAAATCTAAGGTAAACCAACAATAGTAAAAATGCAACACCAATGGTATTTTCCACCAAGCATCAATAAAATACTATGATATTTATTAGGTTATGAAGTTGACAGTGTTAGTCATAAACATGAGTAATATGACACACATGATCTGAAATCTACGCTAAAGTTTACAGGGTCTTTTTTCCAGTACACAACCCAAAATACTAGACATTGACCCAAGACATCAAAAAAAATACCCAACCATCAGCAAGATATCCATTTTTTAAGCTTCGAAAGATGACCTAAACTAAACAAAAGACTCGTTGCATGTACATACTTTACCATACAAAATAGCGGATGTTGAATGAAGCACAACTTAAAAAAACTTAGTAAGAACAACCAATGAACCAATATAGCCTAAAAATGCCAACTTATCCATTTAGCTTTGTTAAACGTCTGATATAGCCATGTTAAACGTTTGAAATGTAAAGATAAATAAAGGAAAGAATCAAAAGCTAAGACGTCAATAAAGTTGCTTCTTGATCCGAACTGATAGTTGTGAGTATAAACTTGCAAGAGAAATAATATCACAACCAAAGATCCATGAATCCAACAAAAAAAAACACTGACTACTAAACTTAAATCAGTCTTGGGACCAAAACATCAAAGCTACCTTAATGCAAATAGCATGATACACCATGTAGGTCCAAAGGATGTCATTTATACAAGAGCTGAAACATGAAAATCCGTAACTAAACATATTGATGGAACAAAATATAAAAGCAAACACTTTCAAAAAATCATATCCTTATTTAGCCAAGGCACATGCTAAGGCACATGATTAGTAACTGGAGATTAAGATCTATGGTACTGATTTTTCTTACTTCTCTTGCTACTGTTGGCTTAAACACAAGAAACAGAGAGAGATAAATGCAAATGACTTTCTTTTATATATTACTTCAAAAAGAACTGTCCACACCTTACAATGATAAAGTATCCACATATATATAAATATCATGCACACATCTCTAGACAATTATGAAGTGACATGACGTTTTACTAATGGACATGACGTTTTACTAATGGACACTTATAACTTAAATAATAAACACCATTTTATTTTTCCAATGCAAGTAGCTTCATGCAACATTATTATTTTACTTCAGCCACATCATCATACGAACCAAGTATTGAATCAAATTTCAACACCTCCCCTTGATTCAAACTTGCGCATTCCTATTCTCTCCATGAAGAACATGTGCTTAACATGATTCAATGCCTTGGTAAACAGATCTGCATTCTGCTCATTTGTTCCACAAAACTTTAAAACTATTTTTCCTTCATCTACAAGCTGCCTGATGTAATGATGCTGTATTTCTATGTGCTTTGTTCTTGCATGGAATGCTGGATTCTTAGTCATGGCTATAGCTGATTTGTTGTCACACCAAATCTCAGTTGCCTCACCCTGCTTGCTGCATAGATCAACAAGCAATTTCCTTAGCCAACAAGCTTGCCTTGCAGCTGCACCAGCTGCAATATACTAAGCTTCTGATGAAGATAATGCAATAGTATCCTGTTTCTTTGAACTCCAAGTGACAGCTCCTGAACCAAGTTTGAAAACTGAACCTGATGTGCTCTTTCTATCGTCAATGCAACCAGCCCAGTCACTGTCAGTATAGCCAACAAGCTTGAATGTCTCGGATTTTTCATACCAAATTCCATACTCAACTGTTCCAGAGACATATTTCAGAATTCTCTTGGCTGCACCGAGTTGTTGCTTGGTTGGACTATGCATATATCTTGACACCACACTTACACAATATGAAATATCTGGCCTAGTATGAGTAAGATAATTTAAACCACCAACAAGACTTCTGAATAGCCTTTCATTAGCCTTTCCTGTTCCATCATCTCTCTGCAACTTCTCATTTATATTCATTGGAGTGATAGTTGCATTCTTCTCTTCAATATGAAACTTCTTTAAGAGGTCTTCAGCATACTTCCTTTGACATATAAAAACACCACTCTTTCTTTGCTTCACTTCCAAACCAAGAAAATATTGTAGCAGCCCCAAATCGGTCATTTTGAACTCCTGTGTCATTGCTTGTTTGAACTCATCTAACAGTGTTTGAGAGGAGCTGAAATAGATGATATCATCAACATACAAGCATACCACAATAAACTCTTGCTCACCTTGTCTCTTTACATACAAGGTAGGTTCATTCTCACTCCTTGCAAAGTTGTTGTTAATGAAGAAATTGTTAATTCGGCTATACCAAGCTCTTGGAGCTTGTTTCAGTCCGTAAAGAGCCTTGTACAACTTATAAACTTTGTTCTCATTTCCTGCTTTGACGAATCCTTGTGGTTGCTCTACAAATACTTCTTCTTGCAGCTCGCCATTTAAGAATGCAGACTTCACATCAAATTGGAACACTGGCAGCCCTTGTTGAGCAGCTAAGGCTAGAATTATTCTCACAGTTTCAAACCTTGCAACTGGTGAGAAAGTTTCTTCATAGTCCTTTCCTTCTTACTGTGCATATCCCTTGGCAACGAGCCTTGCCTTGTGTTTTTGCACACTACCATCGGTATTATACTTGGTTCTGAAGACCCACTTTAGACCAATTACATTCTTTCCTTTTGGAAGATCAACCAACTCCCAAGTTTTGTTTCTCACAATAGCTTTCATTTCCTCTTCCATTGCTATCTTCCATTCTTCTTTATCTACAGCCTCCTCAAAAGTTGTAGGTTCAATAACTAGCAAAGCAAAGTTACAATTCTCATAGATTTCTTTCAAAGATCTCATTTTTTTCGGTGATGAATCACTTGATGAGCTTGTTGAATCACATGATGAGGTAGGAGAGGATTGACTCTGACTTTGACTAGAAACTGATATGCCAGGTGAGCTATTGGAGCTTGCAATTTGTATTGCTGGTTGAAACTGCTTATCATCATTCTCAAATGTGACTACCTTCTCATTATTATCAACAGGCTTCTCTTTCCAATCCCAAACACCATCTTCATTGAACACCACATTTCTGCTAATGATTACTTTCCCACTACTAGGATTAAATAATCTGTAGGCCTTGGATTGAGTAGAGTATCCTATAAAGATACACTTTTCTGACTTATCATCAAGCTTGCTTCTAAGATTCACTAAGGTGTAAGCAATGCAACCAAAAGTCTTCAAATGACCCACACTTGGTTGTTTTCCTCTCCATGCTTCAAAAGGAGTTCTGTTTAGGACAGCTTTGGTTGGAGAAATGTTTAGTAAATAGACTGCAGTTGCCACTGCTTCACTCCATAGTTCATTTGGCATGCCTTTTGCTTTAAGCATACATCTTGCCATCTCCACTACTGTCCTATTCTTTCTTTCTGCAACCCCATTATGCTCTGGTGTGTAAGGTGCTGTTAGGTCTCTCCTTATCCCATGCTCGTCACAGAAGTCAATGAACTCTTTAGATAGGAATTCGCCACCTCTATCTGTTCTCAATGCTTTTATTTGCTTGCCGCTTTGTTTCTCTACCATTGCTTTGAATTTCTTGAAGTTCTCGAAGGCCTCTGACTTGACTTTTTGGAAGTATACCCAACTCATCCTGCTGTAATCATCTGTGATAAGCAAAAAATATTTGCTTCCTCCAAGTGATTTTGTCTGCATTGGTCCACACACGTCAGCATGAAGTAGTTCAAGACACTCACTTGCTCTCCATGCTTTTCCTTTTGGAAAAGAGCCCTTGGCTTGCTTTCCATATTTGCATCCTTCACACAGTTCAAGATCACCAATCTTGGGAAGACCATTCACCATTTTCTTTGCACTCAATAGCTTCAATCCCTGGACGTTTAAATGTCCATATCTCAGATGCCATAGTTTTGCACTTTCATCGCCCTTTACAAGCAAAGCTTTGTCTCCTCTTGCAGACAACTCCAGAGGAAAAACCTTGTTCTTTCCCATTGGAACCTTCATTATAATCTCCTTAGAATTTTTGTCTCTTATCAAACACATCTCATCTTCAAAAAGTAGAGAGAACCCAGAGCACATAAGTTGTCCAACACTTAAAAGATTGTGAGCAAGTTGAGGAACATACTGTACTTCATGCAACAGTTTTGTATTGCCTTGTTCTGTCTTCACAGAAACTATACCTTTTCCCTCAACTTCAAGTTGCTTGTCATCTCCAAGCCTAACTGTGCTTTTCTTAGATAAATCAAGCTGCTTAAACATATTCTTTGCACCTGACATATGATTAGAACAACCACTGTCTACATACCATAGTTGACTCACATCTTTGCTTGCTGAACTTGGTGGCATCTTTTTGTCTTGTTGCACAAGTTGAGCCAGAAATATTTTCTCTTCTTGCTCAACAAAGTTTGACCTCTGTTCATTTCTTTGTTCGTCTTGACCTTGAGCCTTCTCTTTCTTCCAACACTGTGCTTCTTTATGCCCTGGTTTCTTGCAATAATAGCACTTAACCAAACTCTTCTGCGGACCATTATGTTCTCTCCCTGCACTTGTCTGGCCTATTCTCCCACGACCTCTTCCTCTAAAGTTTCCTCGGTCTCTTCCTCTATTATTTTGGTGTTCAGTTCTTCCTTTGCTAGAGTCTTCACTTCCCAAGAATGCCTTCTCTTCTTTCTTTTCATAAGATCTGTTCAGCCTTTCTTCATGTGCTTGTAAAGATCCCATTAGTTCATCAAATGTATATTCTTTCATATCCTTTGATTCTTCTATGGCAGCCACCACATGATCAAACTTGCTTGTGAGACTTCTTAAGACCTTTCCTACTACATGCTCGTTGGTCATGGTCTCTCCATATAACCTCATCTGTTGCACCACACCAGACACTCGTGACAAATAGTCTTGAACAGACTCTTTTTCCTTCATGAGAGCTGTTTCAAATTCCCTTCTCAGTGACTGCAATCTTACAGTGATTACTTTCTTGTCTCCAAGATATTCCTGCTTTAGAATATCCCAAGCCATCTTTGATGTGGTTGCAGAGGCAATCCTTGGAAATATCTCATCATCCAAGGCTTGTTGAATCATATACAAGGCCTTAGAATCCTTTTTTCTCTTTTCTCTTAGTCGCTGATCTGGCTCTGCCGGTTGTGTATCTTCAAAGCCATCTTCAACCAATTCCCATAATTCTTGAGACTTAAACAATGTTTTCATTTTTAAATTCCAAAAATGATAATTTATGTCTTTGAAGATTGGCAATTGAAGAGAACCACTGCTTTCGGTTTGGTTGTTCTGCATTGTGAACTGGCTCTGATACCAAAATTGTTGGCTTAAACACAAGAAACAGAGAGAGATAAATGCAAATGTCTTTCTTTTATATATTACTTCAAAAAGAACTGTCCACACCTTACAATGATAAAGTATCCATATATATATAAATAGCATGCACACATCTCTAGACAATTATGAAATGACATGACGTTTTACTAATGGACATGATGTTTTACTAATGGACACTTATAACTTAAATAATAAACACCATTTTATTTTTCCAATGCAAGCAGCTTCATGCAACATTATTATTTTACTTCAGCCACATCATCATACGAACCAAGTATTGAATCACATTTCAACACCTACTTCTTACCGTTGTTTTAGTTTGAGATATTATATTTGCCAACTATGGATTATCAATCACATCTTTGCTAACTATTGGAAAACTGGTTCATTGCTTCTATTTATTCTATTAAGACTCACAGCGATTATAATTCATGAGTAAGTCTTGTCAAATGTCTTGATTTGAATCAAAATTTTGCTCATGGTTTTCAAAACTGAAATTCCAATCCTTTAGAGTATTACACTGGTTATTTTTCATAACCGTTTCACCATGCAATGCATTACTTCTTTATCTTTAATAAATTATTAATTATCACTTCCATTTCCTCAATAAGCTTGCAATGCATCAGCCTGTCCTTGCCATTCATAATTTTCTCAATAAGCTTACAACAACCAAGTTTTATATACACTATGAGTTATTTTACACCCTTCTCGTAAAAAATAACACTCTAAGATTATTGGTGTCATAAGTTGAAGCGGACATACAGAACTTAATTCACTCAAGAGTTTACCGGTCCTCCAGAATTTCCTAAAGTATATTATAAAAAAAAGGTATGTATGCATGCAATTTCAACACTTCTAATTAAAGTAATTCGTTCACTTTCCTCAAAATTAGCATGCTCAAAGGAGAGAATCCCTGCATTCGCAAAAGATTCATAGGAAAACTGTAAATTAATTGTAGGTTAGTGAAGTAGTTGATCTCATTACCAATTATGGAACTACTCACTTGTAGCTAGTTGAATTTTTTATTTGAGGAATAAGTTTTTTGTTGAAATTAACAAATAAGATGGAGTCTCTTTACTGGCAGTTTAAATAATGTGTATAAGACATTAAATTTTAAGTTAAAGGTCAACAACATATATCAAATAAGTGGTCAACGTATTTCTTTAAAAATACTCTTCCCGATATTCCACTACTACGAAACCCAATCTTTATCAAAATTGCAATTTATTCATAATTGTATACATTAATTGTCAAAATATATTGATGGTTTATTTATTTATTTTCCTATGCATTGTGTTCGCTAAAAGATTTTATGATTTATTACAATTGTTTTGCTCAGATTTTGATACACGAGGAAAAATGAAGCAAAAAGATGATTGTATTATGATATTATCTCTATTACATTGATAGCTATATATAATAGTTTCTATAAATGGGCTGAATATTGGCCCATTTGGATTTGGTCAAATAGCACCCGGTTTGCTTCAATGAGATAATACTTGCTCTCGTGATCGTTGACTTCATTTCTAACTTCCCCCCTCAAATCGACATTAGGGTTAGGGTTCGTTCTTCCCAAATTTTAGCCGCCACTTCAATCTGCCGTATTATCTCAGAAAACTTTCTTAAATCTCTAAATATCTTTAGATCTGATGGATCCAATGAAGCTTCGTTGTTTATTAACGTGCGAATCGCTTCAGCCCTTTTTGACTTTGTGATTTTGAATTGCTGCTTGCTTCTCTATTCGGCATGTCATTGCTTTGCTTTTGTGATTTTGAGTTGTTGTTTGCTTCTCTATTCGGCATGTCATTGCTTTGCTTGACCTTCAGCTCACTCCGATAACGAGTGAAGTTTCTTATTGTAAGTGCCTTTGTTAATATGTCGATGATTCGGTAAGTGGCAGGTAAATGATTTATTTGAAGCTTTTCTTTTAGAATCTGCTCTCGAACAAAATACAAGTCGATTTCTATATGTTTGGTCCTTGAATGAAGCACTGGATTCGCTGATAAGTACACAACACTTAAATTGTCACACCATAATGCTGATTTGATATTTGCGTTTTCTCTTAGCTCATGCATTAATGATTGAATTCACATAATTTCAGCAGTTGCATTAGCTATACTTCTATATTCAGCATCAGTGCTAGATCTAGAGATTGTTGACTTTTTCTTTGAATACCATGACATTGGATATATATACAGTATCCTGATGTAGACCTTCTTCATCAGGGTCTGTTGTCCAATCTGCATCTGCATATCTACTTATATTAAGATTCTTGCATGTTTTTAGTGTGAATCCATAGTCTACCGTCCCTTTTAGATATCTCAAAATTCTCTTGACAGCTTTCCAATGTTCATTTAATTATTCCTGCATGAATTGACGGACTTTATTAACACTAAATAAAATATTAGGTCTAGTTATGGTCTCATGTTGTAATGCACCAACTAGACTTCTACATTGTTTGACATTAAATATTGGTTCTCCCCTGTTTTTAGAAAGATATTGATTGCTTATCATTGGTGTTGGCTGGGGATTTACTCCTTCCATTTTTGATTTAATAAGAAGTTCTTTGATATACTTCTTTTGACATAGAATAATTTCTTAATCTGATTTCCTTTTGCCTTCTATTCCTAGAAAGTAGTTCAATTGGCCTAAATATTTGGTTGAGAACTATTTATCTAAGTACTATATGATGTTAATTATTTATGTCCCATTATTACCTGTAATGATTAAACCATCAACATATATTAGTATATAGACAGTAATATATTCATTGATCTTAGTGAATAGTGAATTGTCTGATTTGGTAGGTTGAAAGCCCATATTACACAAAGTGACTTTTCAGCTTATCAAACTAGATTGTTGGGGCCTGCTTAAGACCATATATAACCTTATTCAATCTGCACACATAGTTAATGTTTTGTACATAACATGGTTGTTGTTTCATTGAAATCAAAACCATGTTCTTAAATATATCCTTTTGCAACTAATCTTGCTTTGTATCTTGCCACTGTTCCATTTAGATTTTTCTTTAGCTTATAAGTCCACTTGCACCTAACTATATTTTTTTGTTCTGGTGGATAAACTAAATCCCATGTTTTATTCTTTATGAGTGCATTATACTCTTCATCCATGGCTGTTTTCTAATTTCTCTCTTTGACTGCTTGATTAAATGTTTATGGCTCTTCCATGATTGATGTATCAGTGTAGATCTTTGGCTTAAATATTCCATTCTTTGATCTTCTTACCATGTGATGTCCAGTTTTGACTTGTAATTCAGTATGTAATGGTGTTGTGTCACCGACTTGACCAGTATTATCCAGTGTTTGACTTTGTTGATTGTTTAAATGACCTTCATTGATGCTTTCACTACACCAAATAAGTGATTTTGCAACATTTTATATCTATCAATTGCTAACACTTATAAATGTCACAGACCGCTAACAGTAAAAAAGTGTTAGGATACCTAAAAAGTGTTAGTAAAAATAAATAGTTTTCTGCATTAATTTTGCCAACGCATATAAGTGTTACAACAATCGGTAAAAATGTAAATAATTTAATAACAAAAGGAGTCTTTTGTAATTTGTAAATACGATCACTTTTCCCACACTTGCCCATTCCTAGACAGATTTTGGCTGCCTAAAATTTAATTTAGGGTTTGCTCTTCCTCACAAAAAAACCAACGTCTTCTTCTCCCTCAATCGCACTGAATTAAATCCAGGCCCAGAAATTATTTCAGCCGCTCCCAAGCCTATTTTCTTTCCACTATGTTTTTGAATCCTCCTTCTCCCTCAATTGCAAACCCAATACCTATTTAACTCTTCAGCTCGATATCTTGCCCTTATTCCTTCTATCTAAATCATGACTCGTATTTACAAAATATCGAGCAGAGGCGAAAAAGAAGAGAGAGATGCGGTCGCAGGTTGCTCTACTTCGGTGGCACCATCGGCATCCAAGGAGGAGGAGAGCGATGCGTGCGCTTGTGATCTAGAGACAGTAATGCGCTGCAATGTGAATGGCGATGTGGGTGAACTTGTGGAGTTGGCGACATAGATTCAGGTAGCGTGTGTGATGTGGAGTATGTGCGATTATTTATTTATGTCACAGGGATCGCTGTAACTTGTATTTGAATATATTCAGCATGTTTATATCAATATTGTTGGTTGAACCTGGCAGTGCTAATTAATTACTATGTCATTTATAGGGTATTGGAAACTTAATAATTTTAATGTGGCACGGTAAGATTGAAAATGTTCGGTCCAATTGTGAGATTTGTCGTATGAGATTGTAAGCTGTGTTACAGAATTATGTTTTACATGTTTTCTTGTTCTTGCTGTTATTTCAACTCTAGTTAAATTTAGAACTGACAATCAAATGGACATAGGGTCCGCAAGTTAGAACTGGCAGTGCTAATTAATTACGTTTCTAATATTTAATTGATCTGGTGGTGTTTTGTGTGTGAAAAAAAAAGGTTGGGGAGGTGGGAGAGCTATCAGAGATATTCCAGTGGAAAGGGGAAGTGCCGAAAGGGCTGCTAGATTGGGAGCAGAGAGAGAAGGATCATTTAGGAGAGGAGCTATCTGATGTTCTTCTCTATCTAGTCAGACAATCAGACATGTGTGGTGTCGATCTTGGCAAAGCCGCTCTCCGAAAAATTTCACGTCCCCTGCTTTTGCATTAAATGCAAATGTCCATGCTTGCTTTAGGATTTGGTAAACATTTGCATAGCTAGTTTTAATATGGTATGTTTCCAAGCATTTGGCCTTAACTTACATTGTTTGAATATAGTACGTTTCCATTTTTTTTATGAACTGGAAATAGCTTAAACATATACTTGTTTCGTCCTGTATTGTTAATATCTTGAGATTGTTGTTCACAACATGCTTTGATTTTATATGTTTACCTGTACATTGATTTTGCACTTCTCCATTGTTTCCAATTTGTTTAATTCCACTTTTGTTCACTGTTTAAGATCATCGCCATCTTTTTTTTTTCTTGTAAGTTCCTTATGTTTCATTATTTAAGTTGCCTACTTTTGCTTCATTTGCCCTGTTGCTTTAAATCCATATGTCCCTGCCTCCCTGTTGTTTTGAAAGAAGAAAAATGGACATACCCATGCATTATTGCCTATTCTTAGGTTAGCACGTCCCATATGTTCAAGTTGCATATCTTATCTCATTTTTTTAGTTAATGCCTGTAGCCATAGTTTATGCTCTATAATTACAATGATTGAACGCTTATATTTCTTTACAAATGCAATTACATCATAGCTTCTTGTAGGGGAGTTGAGTCCCCTGACATTCCATACAAGGAACGTCATAGATTATTTGATGAAGTGTTTCCCCTACTTGCCAAGCTACTAGGGGATCCACTCAATTTACTCTTTCCAATTTTTTCTACCCTTGTTTTTATTTTGAGTATCAAACCTAGCCCGCTCAGGATTATCTATAACATCTGCAGGTACATTCGCTTTGAATTCAAATGGAGAGCCTTCATCCCACGATCTTCTTATGCGCATTGATAAAGTGCTGATAGCTTGACTTGCCTCGGTATCCAAATTCTGCCTACTCTTATAGGTATGCATGGAGTCCACTTTCGGTAAATTAATTGCTTCTGACATACTTGCCTTCTTAACTTCATTGCTGAGTTACTGATGATTCATTGTTGGGAATTTGCATGAGAAATCACTTTGGTAGCCCTTTTGTTGGCAAGCTCCTCTTTAAGATCATTGATTTCTGTAGTACTTAATTAGATTGCCAATATTCATGTTGTTGCTCTCAGTTGCAATAGTTTGCTCACACTTTTCTTCGGTTTCCATATAATTTTGCATTTCATTTGTTATATCATTCCCAATTGAGGAATTTTGTTTAAGCTGGAGCTGTTTATTATTTCTTGCCCCCAAATTGGTATCCTCTTATCTACACGTTGGAATATTTTAATTGTTATCATCAAAGGAGCAATTATGTATGTTAACATCATTCTCAGTTTGAATCAAAGAATTAGCTACCGTTGATTGTTTGGGAACCCATTGTTTTGTAAATTTACAAAGTTTCCTAGAATGACCAACGCATTGGTATGTAAGACACGCTTCTGGTTTTTCTGTTCATACTTCACCTCTTGCTAACTTAATTCCCCATTCATGTTAGGGATAGGTACAACTGATGGAAAGTCACTAGACACGTCCACTTCAATAAGTATTCTCGCAAGCGAGATTTCAACATACCACTTGTATTTCGTCTAACTTAATAGGGCGTCTAATAAGCGATATAATTCTACCTATACCCTGACATTAAGAATAGCATGTGACGTGTTCCAATTTTTATAAACATATAATATATAGAATAGATCTGAAACCCTGACATGGGCTTCCTATTTGCATATGGAAGGAATAGGATAACTTTCTTTTAGTCATATGTTGCAATGCACAGAGACATTAAAATATCATCCATAAATTGTATGAAACTAACCTTTCCTTATTTATGAAGTACTTATGATGGATACAAGTCTCTGTCTGATGTAAAATTATTTGTTTGAGCCGACATACTTTGTGTAATATTCCGATTAAGTGCTATATGTTGCTTGTATTTTTCTGGATATCACATTCTCCATTTAATACCTTGTATGTACATCGATAATTTCAATAAACTGTGTACACGGTATTTAGCCATAGATTAATAGGGCGTCTAATAAGCTATGAAGTAGCATTCACAAAAACTGACTAAAAATTTAAACTATATTTTCAGTAACATTATCGGCCTAATATACAGGTTCATGTCGAGCTTGGATTATGTGAAGTCATGTGTTCACAAGCAATGAAGATCGATGAGCCTACTAAAGAACATAAATGGTTTCCTGACATTTCAGAGCTTGAAAGTATCTTCCCAACTGAAACATTAGACCATACTGCAGAGCATATCTACCATCAGGTATCATATTATCGATTTAATTTTTATTTTTATTTCAATCTGCCAAGGGAATGGGATAGGGATGTGTGCTGTCATGTTTGGTTAATATATCTTTAGCTATTATGATTTTATCCTTAATAGAAGGAAATAGTTAGTTGAATTATAAAATGATTTTCATGGAATGTTGTAGATAAGATATCAAAATACTATTTATCTTCCAATAAGCAGAGTTGCACAATATGCTACTCAACTACAGTATTATTATCTTGGTGTGTTGTAGACGCGTAGAAAAATTATGGACTTCCATGAATAAAAAATGGATGAGAAATTATCCCAAGGTTAAAAAAAAATTCAGTCCAAAACTGTATTATGCCCACTGTATATATCTTGGGTTTCTAAGTGCACAGCCTGAGTGTATGTATGGCTATGTAGTCGGTTCCCTTAGTGTTAAACTAAGTTGCGCAATCCAGTTTTAAAAGTGTAAAACTGGGTTGCTAATAGATTTTGTAATGAAAAACAGAAATGTATTATTATTCTCAATCCAATACTGTACATACAAAAGGTAGCGGTATTTATACAATAGAAGATAATGGGCTTTAGCCCAGGATCCTAAACAGAAAATGAAATAAACATCAGTCGTTCAGATGAAGGGCTGAGATTGCTTGAGAATGCTGAAGAGGATAAGTACCCTATGCCCGTTTTATCTTAACATCTTAACTCCCCCTTTCAATTGCGGCTAGGGTTTTCTTTTCTTCCTCTTCTATCTGATCTTCGCGAATGTCTTTGATACAGAGTTTATTCTTTAGATCTTCAAAGTATTTTCGAGATAAAGCCTTTGTAAATATGTCAGCTATTTGACTTGAGGCTGGAAGGTGATTAACTTCAAGCTTTCCATTTGCGATTTGGTCTCTGACGAAGTAGAGGTCAATCTCTATGTGTTTCGTTCGAGCATGTAGCACTGGGTTGGCAGAGATAGCTACCGTGCTGGAGTTGTCACACCAGATAATGGTCTTGCGAGATAGTCTTATCCCTAATTCTTTGATTAGGGCTTCTGTCCACATTATTTTGGCAGTTGCTGATGCGACGCTTCTGTATTCGGACTCGGTACTCGAGCGAGAGATAGTTGGTTGCTTCTTTGCACACCAGGAAATGGGATTTTGACCTAGGAAGATGCAATGTCCGGTTGTGGATCTTCGATCATCACAATCTGAGGCCCAGTCTGCATCGGCAAACCCTTGAATAGATAAGTTTCTGCTTTTATGTAGTTTAATGCCCTGATTTGAAGTGCCTTTGAGATATCTGAGTATACGTTTTACGGCTTTCCAGTGTAGATCTAGAGGTCTCTGCATAAATTGACAAACTTTATTTACGGCAAAAGATATATCGGGTCTAGTTACAGTTACATATTGAAGTGCTCCAACAATGCTTCTGTATTGCTTTACGTTATCAAATGGCTCTCCTTTATACTTAGATAAGTGTAAGTTACTTGTCATTGGTGTAGGCATTGGTTTAGCTTCATGCATCTTTGCTCTACTTAGGATTTCAGTGATGTATTTCTGTTGACTTAGGATGAATCCTTTGTCAGCAGTAGCAATTACCTCTATGCCTAGGAAGTAATGTAGTTTGCCTAAATCTTTAATAGAGAAAGTTTTGTCTAGCAAATTGATAACGTATTTTATTTCTTCCTTGTTGTTGCCTGTAACTATGAAGTCATCAACATATACAAGAATGTAAGTGATATACCTTTCGCTAAGCTTTGTGTAAATAGAGTTGTCAGATTTGCATACCTGATATCCCATAGAAGTTAAGATAGTTTTTAGTTTTTCATACCATACTCTGGGAGCCTGCTTCAGACCGTATATTGCTTTATGAAGCTTGCAAACGAGATTCTTTTGGTTATTCTGAGTATAACCTTGGGGTTGCTGCATGTATACTTCCTCCTGTAATTCTCCATTTAAAAAAGCATTATTTACATCTAGCTGTCCTATGTCCCATTCATAATGTAAGGCTATAGTTAGAATAATTCTTATACTAGTTGGTTTGACTACTGGTGAAAAGGTTTCGGAGAAGTCAAACCCATATTGCTGAGAGTATCCTTTGGCTACTAGTCTTGCCTTGTATTTGATTTTGTTGCCATCTGGTAGAGTTTTTAATTTGTATGTCCATCTGCTGCCTATTATGTTCTTGTTTGTTGGTGCTGGGACTAAGCTCCATGTTTTGTTTTTGATTAATGCACTATATTCTTCATCCGTGGCTTTTCTCCATTTGTTGTTTTTGACAGCTTCATCGAAATTGCTTGGTTCCTTGTAGCTTATGTTGGTAGTGTAGACTTTTGGTTTGAATATCCCATCTTTTGATCTTGTAATCATTGGATGTCCCTCTTGTGCAGGTGCTATATCACTGCTGTTTGGAAGTGGTCTGTTGTCTTGATCATTATTCTGATCTTCAGACTCACATTCATCAGACTCATTGTTATATGAGTTTCTGTCATCATCCTGACCTGGTCCTTCCGAGGGCACTGTGTGTTGGAGATTTGATGCTGGTTCCTTGCTATTCTTAGTGCTCTTTGATTTCTCCCATACATGTATGGGTGGTAGATATTTCTTGGCACTGTAAATCTTTTGGGTGGTTTTTATGTCTTTACTAGTGAAGGGAAACACATTTTCATTAAATGCAATATGCCTTGATATAACTATTTTCCCTTCACTGGTAAGGCATTTATATCCCTTCTGGCTAGTGGCATATCCAAGAAAAGTGCAAGGTAAAGATCTAAAACTTAGTTTATGTTGATTGTATGGTCTAATACATGGAAAGCACAAGCATCCAAAAGTTTTGAGGAATGAGTAGTCTGGTTTTGTGTCAGACAATAACTCCAATGGTGTTTTGTTCCTCAAAACTTTTGTAGGCATTCTATTTATTAAAAACACAGCAGTTGTAAATGCATCTAGCCAGAATTTTAGAGGCATTGATGCATGTGCAAGCAGTGTTAGACCAGTGTCAACAATATGTCTGTGTTTCTTTTCGACAATACCATTTTGTTCAGAAGTGTGTGGACATGTAACTCTGTGGTTAATGCCTTTCTCAGAGAAGAATTCTTTTAAAGTCTTAAATTCTGACCCACCATCTGTTTGTATGGTTTTGAGTTTTTGATTTGTTAAATTCTCAGCTTGCCTAATAAAGTGAATAACTGCATTCTTTGCATCAGATTTTGTTTTGAGTAATAATATCCAAGTATATCTAGAAAAAGCATCAACAAAAGATATGTAGTAGTTCATACCATAATCAGAGTTAATAGGTGCAGGTCCCCATAGATCAACTGCAACCAATTCTAAGGGTCTGTTGTACTTTGTTAATGAACTGTTAAAGGGTATTTTGTGACTTTTTCCTAGTTGACATGATTGACACATATATGGTAAAGATGTTTCTTTATATTTGACATTGTTGTCTTTCAAAATATTTTTAACAATAGCCATACTGGGGTGACCCAGTTTACAGTGCCAAGTATCAAGAACTCTGTTAAAAACTATTGTTTCATCAATTTCAGAGTGATTACACCATTCATCCTTCTCCTTTGATTCACTATTTTGCACTAGATTGAACCTATATAATCCATTGTGCATTTTACCCTGTAAAAGAACATCTTTACTCAGTATATCTCTGACTAGACAGATTTTTGGGAAAAATTCAAAATATACTTGGTTGTCATTGGAAAACTGAGATACACTTATTAGATTTTTCTTGATTTGAGGGACTCTAAGAAGATTATTTAAGTATAACCCTCTTTTGCTAATTAGTTTAGCTTTGCCAGTGTGAGTGATTTTTAATGAGTTACCATTACCAACATAAATGGATTGCGTACCTTTATATTCCTTGTTTCCAAGATTCAGATTCTCTAAATTGCTTGTCACATGATTCGTTGCTCCAGAGTCTGGATACCATTCTTCATGTAGAATATCATCATTCTTGATTTGACTGTCTGGTTCATTCTGATTCTTTGAATGACTGCCTTGATTTCTTGTCTCTGATTGAGTGAGATTGACATTTGGGTTTTGATTTCTCTGGGTATTGTTTGCTTGCTGAGTTATGACAAAGTTCTGATCAAATCTGAAGTAACATTTGGATGCCATATGTCCTGTTCTTTCGCATATTTGACACTTGATTCTGTTGTTGCCAGTCCATCTTCCTCTACCTCTACCTCTGAAATTTTGGCTACTTCTTTGACCTGTTTGGGTTCTATCTTGCCCTTTTCCTTTAAGATTGGTGGTGTAGTTTACTGAGTAGTCAGTGTTGTTGACTTTCTTTTGTTCGATTCTTCCTTCTTGAGATAGGAGTGTAGAGTGAACATACTGTAGATCTGGTAGAGTTCTCTGAGATGATATAACAGTGACTAGTGATTCATAGTTTTCATCCAGACCACTTAAGATGGTTAGTACTTGTTCAGATTTTGAGATTCCATGTCCAGCTGAGGCAAGTTTGTCACAGTAGTTCTTTGCTTTGGTAAGATACTCTTGCATTGTCATATTGTCTTTCTTTAGATTTTGAAATTGTTTTCTGTAGTGCATGATTCTTGCAGTAGTTTGCGAATTAAAGATTCGCTCAATAGCTTCCCATATGTCGCTTGATGACTTACAGCCAATTATTTGAGATAGTATGTTCAAACTTAAAGAAGACATTATCCAGGAAGCAAGAAGACTATCTTGTTTCAGATAGTTTGAATATTCACTGTTGTGTATCATACTGTCTTTATCATCTTTAACCATTTTGGGTGGAATGATTAGTGTGCCATTGATATATTCTTCTAAACCATAACCTCTGATGGCTGTTTCAATTTGATATTTCCATAGCAAGTAGTTATCTTCATCCAGTTGCACTGCTAAGTGTCCTTTTGGTTTGATGATTTGCAGATTTTGATTGGAGCTGATATTTCTGTTGGTTGGAGATGTGGTTCCTGAGTTTTCTTCATCTCCAGCCATGGCTTTCTGAGGCAATTGGGAACGAACTGAAGTCAAGAATTGATGCTTTTATTTCAAGAAAAGGTCAGGAATTGGTGTTGTTTATCAAGAACAGGTTTCTTGATAAATTTCACGCAGTGGTGGTTGTTAACTGACTCGATGATGTTCAATAGAACTGAGAGATCTGCAGCCTAGCTCTTTGTGAGTTTTAGGCGAGGCAGATGAATGGATTTAGCTTGATTAGGAGAAAGGTATAATCTCCAATGATGAGAATTTTCTGAGGAGATGATCAAGATACACTTTTTCTCTGCCGTTGGGCATTAAAAAGCTCCGATACCATAATAGATTTTGTAATGAAAAACAGAAATGTATTATTATTCTCAATCCAATACTGTACATACAAAAGGTAGCGGTATTTATACAATAGAAGATAATGGGCTTTAGCCCAGGATCCTAAACAGAAAATGAAATAAACATCAGTCGTTCAGATGAAGGGCTGAGATTGCTTGAGAATGCTGAAGAGGATAAGTACCCTATGCCCGTTTTATCTTAACATCTTAACTGTTGCAGCAACTCGGTATTAAAACTGAGTTGCGAAACCCAGTTTTAACACTATTAAACTGGGTGGCAGCAACTCGGTGTTAAAACTGAGTTGCAGCAACTCAGTTTTAAAACTATATTGAAACTGAATGCTTTTCGAGTTAAAATTGAAAACTGAGTTGCAACTCATTAATGTAATTGATTTTGAAGTTGTAAGTTTTTATTGAGTGTTTATATTAAATGCAGGCATGTGTAAAGGTTTGGATTGTTGCATGGACGTTGAAGAATGTGCAAACCATCATAGTTTAGAGTGGATGATCCAGAATGGTTAGGTTAACCTTAAGTTAAACTTTAAGTGTATTTTGAAATTAAAATTTTCGTAGCTTATGTTGTTGTAATATCAGAATACATGACATTGTAATATTAAGATATCTTTAATAATTTTTTATGACATATTTACTCCATTTGCGGAGCATTTTAAATTTTGCAATCTGTATGATGAATTGTTGATATGGGGACCACTGTTTATGATATCTTTTACTCCATTAGCTTTAAATATTTTAATATTAGTATTGCAAGAAATTATGTAAAATCATAAGTTTATATTTGCAACACTTATAAATGTTGTCAGTATTTGTAAAAGCATTTTATGTGTAACAACACATATATGTGTTATTAAATAATCATTTTCCAACACTTATAAGTGTTACCGTATATTTCTGTACCAACACTTTTAAGCGTTACCGTATATTTCTGTACCAACACTTATAAGTGTTACCGTATATTTAGGTACCAACACTTATAAGTGTTAGTAATACGTATGTTCGTAACACTTATAAGTGTTATAATTTTGGTCACTTCATTCCTCACAGTCCATTAGTAACACTTAAAAAGTGTTACTGAAATTATTTGTAACACTTATAAATGTTAGGATTTGCCTATTTTGGTGTAGTGTTTGTGACTGATCGTTTGAGCTTGTAGGTGTCTGATAGAGATGGTCAGGTGATTCTCTAGATTCATGACTTGGTTCATTGAACACTGTGTGTTGTGATTCTGAGATTCTTGTTGGTTTATCAATCTCTAATTGATTGCATACATCTGAGCACATAGGTATGGCTGGAATGGATGCTTTTGGGTTTTACACCTTTTATGTTGTCTTTATATCTGTACTACTGAAAGGAAATACTTTCTCATTGAAAACAACATGTCTACTTATAATTATCCATCCATTACTGCCAAGACATTTATACTCTTTTTGCTTTGCTGCATAACCTAAAAATGTATATGGTGATGACCTAAAATCTAGTTTATGAGAATTATATAGTCTTGGATATGGAAAACATAAGCATCCAAATGTTTTCAAACTTTGATAATCTGGTTTAACTCTAAATAATTTCTCTATTGGACTTGTCCCTTTTAGTACTTTTGTTGGTAATCTGTTAATTTGATATACAGTTGTACTAAAAGAGTCAGGCCAAAATTTTAAAGGTAATGATGCTTGAGCAAGTAAAGTAAGACCAATCTAAACTATATATCTATGTTTTCTCTCTACTAGGCCATTTTTTTCTGATGTATATGGATATGTGGTTCTATAAACTATTCACTTATCTAAAAAGAACTTGCCTAGCGACTTGTACTCAGCACCACTATCACTTTGAATAATCTTAACATGATGATTGGTTTTCTTTTTAACTTGTGTTACAAAATGTATTGCTATAGTATAGGCATCTACCTTTGTTTTCAGGAAGTAAATCCATGTGTATCTAGTGTGTGCATCAACAAAAGATATGTAATATCTATAACCATAGTCAAAACTAATGGGTGTTGGGCCCCAAAGATCTGTTGCAACCAACTCTAAAGGCATATTAATTCTGTTTGTGAATCTGCAAAAGTTGGTTTATGGCTTTTGCCCATTTGACAGTAAGTGCAAACATATGGTAAGGCAAAATCATCAAAAGAAATTTTATTTTCTACAAGAACCTGTTTTACAATACTTGCACTGGGATGGCCTAATTTGTAATGCCATAGGTCAAAGACATTTTTATCCATTTCAGTTTGTGAAATTTCTGAAAAGTTACAACACTTTACTTTCTTTACAAGATTTCTACAATTAACTAGACTAAATTGTATAGTCCTTTCACCACATCACCCTGCAAAAGAATTTTTTAGTTAGTATGTCTCTAACTAAATAACACTTAGGATAAAACTCAAAATAGACATTATTGTCATTTGCAAATTGTGATACTCATAAGATTCTTCTTTATACTAGGCACTCTTAATAGATTATTAAGATATAACTGTTTTTTACCTTTAATATAAGCATTACTCATATGAGTAATTTTAATTGACTCACAATTTCCTATGCGTATTGACTGTTTACCTCTATACTCCTTGCTGCCTAGGTTTAGATTGTCAAGATTGCTTGTGATATGATTGGTTGCTCCTGAATCAGGATACCAGGCTTCATCTTGAATTTGTTCTAGCTTGGTAATCTCACTCAGGTGGACTTCTATTGTTATCTGATTGATTATTTGAACCTTGTTGCACTTGTGCCATGTTTGCACTAGGATTGCCACTTCTTTGATTCTTGAAGTTTTGGCTTGGTACATAGTTAGCATTGAATCTTAAATAACATTTTGGAGCTCTGCGTCTAATATTCTCACATATTTGGCATTTTGGCCTATTACAGTTGTTCCACCTTCCTCTGCCTCTTGCACCGACTGATTGATTATCTCTTTGATATGGTTGATCAATTTTATTATTGTATTGACCTTTTCCTTTGTAATTCGCTGCATAGTTATAGACATATCTGTATTTGTGGGTTTCTTGAAATCAATTCTCTCTTCATGTACAAGAAGTGTTGAATGCACATACTCTATTGATGGTATAGTTTCTTTCGATGATAAAACTACCACTACTGCTTGATATTCCTCACTTAGACCGTTTATAATAGTCAACACTTGTTCAATATCTAAAATTTTAAGTCCAACTGCTTCTAGTAGATCACATGTTGTCTTGATCTTTATTAGATATTCCCTCATAGATTGATTGTCCTTTTTGACATTCTGTAATTGTCTCTTATAATGCATAACTTTGGCAGCAGATTGTGTATTGAATATTCTTTCAACAGTTGTCCAAATTTCTTTTGATGTTTTACATCTGATTACTTATGGAACTTAACACTTATTGAAGATAACAGCCATGAGCTTATCAAGCTATCTCGCCTTTGATACATTATAAATTCTTCATTACTAACTGTCTTGTTTTCTGGACTAGTGATGAACCTTGATGGAACAGGAAGAGCGCCAAGAATGAACTCTTCGAGGCCATAGCCTCTGACAGCAGTTTTAATTTGGAATTTCCATAAAAGATATTTATCTTCTTCTAAGTGGGCAGTAATCAGTTCGCCTTAGCAACTTACAACTGTTTTGATGAGATTTTCTGTGGCTATTTGTTGCTAAAAATTCGATGAATTGTCTAAAGTAGCGGAGCTGTCACTGCCTTTTGCCATGTTAATGCTTCTTGATTCAAGAAAGACCCTAGGTTTCAGAATCTATTAGATAAAAGAAATGATTCTAAATGCAGAAAGATCAGGTATGTTACAGCCAATCTATATGCCGAAGTTATTTTGACAAATTTCTGGCATGTCACTTCCTTCATTGTTGTTTTTGATGGGTTTCTTGACTTCTAAATTTGATTTTCTAAATCTTGTATGGTCCGAAATTTGCTTATCTACTAGAAATTTGTTGCAGCCAAAGAATTTCCTAGCAAGGCACTGATTTCTTGAAGCAAATTCTTCAATACCCAAATAATAAGATATACTCTAATGGGTAATCTAATTACCAAGTAATGGTTTCTCTCTGATGGTTAATCGGATTTTGTAATCTTTTTGTGATGACCCACATTTCGAAAGATTTAAATCAACCATAATCCACACATGTCCGACTTAAACAATCTGGAATGTAGATAATCAATGGGGTTAAATAAGAAAAATAAGAAGAGAAGAAGAAAACAAAACACAGAATTTCACAGCGGAAACGATAAAATATAATAATCAAATAAACAATTCATGAAGCAGTTTACTATACATTTGATTATAATCTAGACACACTTATCAGAGTTATAAATATACATCAGGGATAAATAATCAATACAGTAGAATAACATGATACATGGGATAATAATGATAGTAATATACCAAATCTCCATCTTCGTCCTCCAGAGAATAATCTTCAATACGTTAAAAAAGAACTCAGGACTAACCCGAGCATAATGGAAAACAAAACACTCGAGCCAGACTAAAATACTCTTATGTAAGTCAAATCAATATCATGAAATATGAGTGCAATAACTTAAGAGATGTTACGTGTTTTTCCATCTCCTAAGGATCCGTTAAACTATTTATATATAATAGTATACGCTATAATAAATAATATCTATCAGTAAAATAAATATCAAAATAGCGTTAAGGCTACATTGATCCACCTTAACACATTTTATTACAGTTCTAAACCAAAGTCGTAATGGGCTCATATAGGCGTAAATATGACAAGGCACGTGAGGCAATGCCCAAGGTAGGATTCTACTAGTTTACCCTTTCTGGCTGGTCGTAACTCATCTGTGGCCGACCACGACAATCAATACAACCGATAAAAGGTGCACCCATCGAATACGAAATCACAATAGTAGTACGAGGGAACAACGTTTTAACGACCCAGAATTTCCGTCATTTGAAATTCAAATATTTAATTAATTTTAAACATTAACAAGTAAATTTAATAAGCTGAGTAACTTAAATTTTGAATATCTGGATTTAATTGGATAATTAAATCGACAATTTAATTTTTGAAATTCCAGAAATAATTGATAAGTGGGTTTAATGTGTATAAAAATGATTTATAAAGTTATATTAAATCATATTGGAGATATAATGATGTTATAGAACTTTTGAAATTGAATTAAAAGTTAATTTGTGAAAATTGAATAATTTAGTGTTTAATTTGACGAGTGAAATTAGCCATTTTTCAAAAAGTCTCGGATTTCGACGAAACCAGTTTCATCGGATCCGTAATGTGAAATTATTGTAAGGTTTCAAATTTCGTGTCAATCAGAGTTGTCGTTTGTTCGGGGCAAGCCAAAACGCCTAGAAATCATTTTAATTTTAATTTGATCGTTTAATTCCGTAACTCGCACATATGACCAAATTAGCTCCCGAAACACGTTCTATTGTGTTCGATACGCGGGTAAAACCCTAGAAACGCCAGCCGGCACGCTTCGTTTGGAGTTCGGAAAATTTTCGATGAATAGTGATTTGAGAAATTTTCTATATAAGGCCCTATTTTCACATTTCCATTCAGAAACCCTAGTTAGGTCTGGCCGCCACTTTTGTCTTCAATGGCCAGAATTTTCATTCCTTTTAACTCAAATCTCTCTCAATCTGTCAACTTTCAGACGAAGTCTTCAACTGGAAAGATGGAGAGCACCTCGACATCTACCCATCCAACGGCGGAGATCGAAATCGGAGCTGTGTGGTGGTCGCTAGGGGGGTGCGTTCGCCTACCGATCGCGCATGAAATTTGAGAGGAATAGGCAACCGAGCTTCAAGATATTCGAGCCGGAGGTGGAGGCAAGCACTAGCGTTCGAATGGCGTAGGCCGATCGTCTTCGAAGTCGACGATGGTGGTCATAAAATTTCAAAAACGAAGGCGGCAATGGGTTTGAACGCGTGCGCTT
Source organism: Allium fistulosum (assembly GCA_030737815.1). NCBI lineage: Eukaryota > Viridiplantae > Streptophyta > Magnoliopsida > Asparagales > Amaryllidaceae > Allium > Allium fistulosum. Next base: position 1,290,151,535 of record CM060904.1, read on the forward strand.
TGACCTGGGAGGAAGAAAGCATCGCGTGGCCAGATGTGAATGTAAGAAAATGAATGGTGATGATAGTATGGTTTTGAAATTTAAAAGGAAATTGAAAATAAATTATATATAAAATCGTATTAACTTTGAAATGCTGTAACTTGTTCATACGAGGTCGAAAATCGACGAAACTGGCGGCGCCGGAATCGCAGCGACGAGCAGCTCGTTGTGGTGCAGACGTGGGATCATTTCGAGCAAGTGAAAATTTTGCATTAAATCGAACGTGTTCGATTTAATGTAAAAAAATTGAACGCTCGACATTTTAAAAGCAAAGGTGAGAACTCCTCACTCAATCGAATATTTGTTTCGATTTAAATTTTAAATAGTTGAATTTAAAATTGCTTGATTGTGTGAATTAAATGATAATTATTATCTGTTGTGTTAAATAGACCCTATACGCCGTATATTAAGCGGAGGTTATTTATTAAAAACATATACCGCGATAATTCCACTGTGAAGTGGAATTGGTATTATATATGTATTTGGAGTTGATTTCCCGCATTATATAGCGGATGAGACCCTATTGCGCCGCATAATAGCAGATAGTATTTTATAAATCCCATATACCGCGATATTCCACCTCGAAGTGGAATTGGTATTATGCTAACATCTGTGGATGCAGGGAAACAGGTTGGAGGGATCCAACTGGATTCCTCAAACATTTGAATTTATTTCAATGTTGTGTGTTGATTTATTTATAATCGCCGTGTGATTATATTGTGATTGAAATTGTTGACGGCTATAATTTAGCCGAATATATTTTCGGTATCGTTGGATATCAGAAATAAATAAAATTGGATTTTCGAAATTCAAAGTTGAAAATTTATCAAAAAATTTATTTTTGAAAATTGGGAAATATATAAGGAGTTTTCAAAAAGATAAAAGTTTTATTTTTGAACCATATTGAATTAAATTTCAAAATATGGAAAAAAGGCTTAATAAATGGATTTCAAAAATATTATTTATAAGTTGAGAATTTATTTAAAATTTGGATTTGTGAATAGTTTGGAAAATAAAGGAAATTATCTTCTTAAACGGAATTTATTTTAAAAAGGAAATAGATTTAGAAATCCATTTGGTAATTTATTTTTAGTGATTGAAAATAAATCTTTTGGAAATATTTGGAAATTTATTTGGTGTCTCGAAATAAATTTGAAAATGTGATTTATGAAAATTAAATTAATCCTACTTATGGATGTTTGGGTTATATTGGATGTTGAATTGTTTGACATCTCTGATATGTGATGCTTTGTGGTATATCCTGTTCTGTGTTGTGATTTGTGATCTATTTATTTATGATATGAATATCTGTGATCTGTGAATGAAAGATAAGCGTTATAGTTTATACCGCTTATCAACTATATTGTTATATTTGATCTGTGATGGTTGAATGTTGTTGCACTATTGTGTTAAACCCGTGGACTACACAATACACACACAAATGTGGATTTCACGTGGAAATCGCTTAAGTCACAGATTTTTATCAATTTTGAAAAATTGAATTTTTGAAACCAAAATAGTTTTGGAATTGAAAGTTTTTAAAAATGAGATTCAAAAATAAAAGTTATTTTAAATAACTTAATAGAATTGGAATTTAAATCATTTGATTTAAGTTGAATTCAATATTTTGAAATTGAATTCAATGAATTAGGAATTTTGGTTTAAAAGATTTTATAAGTATAAAGGTGTTTATATGGGTTTTTAACCATTTAAAAATATGGTTTTGGAAATTTAAATTTAAATCGAAGATTTGTACTTGGATGGCTTTAACCTGTGTAATTGTAACCAGTTTTTCCCAAAACGAAAACTATTTGTTTTCAAATAATAACAGCTTTCATAAAGTGAAAAGATTTCCAATTTGTATTGAAACATTTCAAGTTGAAATGAAATTGTAAATTGTTTGGAAAAACTATGAATTAACTTTTGTGAAGATGATTAAGCTCTATTTTGAAATCAAAGAAGATTTTAAAAAGGTGTATCTTTTATATTATAAAAGACTTGAATTTTGAATAGTTTTGAAAGCTATAAGTTAAATCTTGATTTAAAGATTTAACGGGTTAATCAAATTGAAATGGAAATTGATTTGGAAATCTGTGAATGAATCTTTGTGAAACTGGGTAAACTTTGTGAAGTAAATCTTTTTGTTTAAAGATTTAAAATGGTAATTTGTTTAAACCATTTAAAGGAAAGGATTTGGGTAATAAGTTGTGACTTAATTGAAATCACTATATCCATATGTTTTAAATATTTTGCTCACTATTCGGGTTAGCCGGGAAAAGACCTTTGTGTCATATAACCCATTCTGAATTAGTGATACGACGATATGGATAGCATTTGAAGACCGGTGGTGAAGACCGGGTATTTGTGAAAACGATAGGATGACCTATCGATTGTCTCTGCACCGTTAGCTAGGGTATACAGATTTCCTTTGTGATGGGAAGTTCGATCGGGATTGTGAATACCCGGATTGCAAGGGCTTCTTTTGAAGTGCCTTCGGTTCTTTTCAAACCCTAAACAGACTTGTATGGTTACATGTCTGACATTACATTTTGAGATATAAAGCTGATTTCTTTCAAATACATTTCTGTTTGGTGGCGGAGAATTTATTCTCTTAGCTTAACAACCTTCTCTGAGACGTACGAGCTTAGAGGTTATGTAGTTGAAAGTAATCAGTGATATACTCCCAATTTGGTAATGTGGCATGCTGAGTGTTGCTGTGTGATGATTATTTATTGATCATTGTTGATCAAAGCGTGGCTTTGTGAAAAAGCGTGGCTTTGTGAAAAAGCGTAGCTTTGTGGACGAGACCTCATCGGACCTCACAACCAGGAAATGGTCGAAACAGGAATGATGCGGCAAGGTTATGAGGGTCGCTCCCTTTAGGGTATGTCATTTCCTTCTGGAAAAGGGTGGTATCAGGTATGGAGCCTTGGTATTTAACCTATGTGGTTACTCCAATCTCATTTACTGTGTGATTGTTGTTTTGTCGAGGCACCTCGGAAAAAAGGTCCCAAAGGACCGGGGGGTGGCATATTCGTGTAGTAGTTACCCAGTGTAAGGGGTAACCCGGCCTTGTGTTGGCAGAGAGCTAGTTAGTTCTCGGGACGTCCCGCCAGAGGCGATCCCATGTGGCAGTAGGAAGTTCCTTAGCCTGACCATTTTTGGAAATCCAATTTCCAATACGAACCTTGTACGGTATTAGTTGTAGAACCTGCCATTTACTTATGGTGGTCACCACTGTTTATTTGGTAGCTATAGTAGGCATAGTTCGAAATGTATATGCTGGCTAAGATTAATATTATACTTTCGAAATGTTTTCTATATTATGCACTAATAATAATATCAAATCAAAAGAATTTTCGTAGTAAGCATATTTCACTATCATAAAAAGAAATCTCCTCCAATTCTGCGTTTGCATTGTGTGTGTGGCGGGAGGTCTTATGGTAGTTTTATTTTCCAAAAAGCATTGCGGATGTCTTTTACTTCCTTTGTTGTTGTTGTTTTAAAGATAAAAACTGTTTTAAGTTCTCACACCAGTCACCATGACTGACCTGGAGTTTATTGTTTCCTTCCTAAACTCTGGGTGCCCACCAATTTCCACACGGGCAGTCTAGAGTCAGGTTATCAGGTCATTCTGGATTCCGAAGATGCTGTGGAGCTCAGTGGCGAGCTGGATGGCGAGACGTATCACTTGTATATGATATTATTTATTCCGCTGTGTATTCTGTATGAGTACAAGTTTGTATAACTGTCCATTGATGTATTGTGTTGTATATTAACTCTGATGATGCAATGTATAAACTGATATAGTTCTTTGATTTAAAGATTATTCATTTATCTATTATATGTTGTTCCGCTGCGAATGTGAGATTCTGATATTGTTTCTGTTGTTTCTTCTTTCTTTTTCTTCTGTCTTCTTCTACCTCTTCTTTTTAACCATAAAAATTCGGTTTTCCGGCATTCAGTTGCTCGGTAGTTGATACAGTGAACGTATTAATGTCGACTTTCGAGCGTCGAAAGATCGTAATCGTTACATGTGGCATCAGAGCATATGGTTAAGCGATAACTTTGGCTCTGTTGGGTGTTACTCATTAGAGATAGAGTCAGTAGTACTCTAGAATGAGTGTGAGTGTAATAATAGATATGAGCGCATATTTGTTAGTGAATATGAAATTATTTTGTATTGTGTTGACTTATCAGTTGATTGTTTATAGATTCTGGTCGGTGCAGTCTAGCTAACTATAATCGATAGGGGTTTCTAAACTCTTAAACAAGATACACCGACACAGTATCATTTTAAATTGGGTAAATGAAATAATTTTACCTTGATTATATTTTGTATATAAAGGAAATAATTTTTCAGAAATATTAAAGTGTATATAAAATTGAATTGTTTGGTTGTTGGAATGTAAGAATATATATAAGTCAATAAAAGTTGTTTGAATAATCTAAATAAAAGCAACAATTGTATAAGTATGGAATTATAATTAAGATGATTTGCAATTGTGAAATAATCTTGTATAAGTAAAGTTAAATAGTGAAATTATATGAGATAAGGATTTATAAATATGATTTATAAATGTGATTTATAAATAAAAGGAATTTTTTTTGAAAGAATTTAAGCACTGGATTCACTACTGTTGCTAGGAAATAATAAGGGTGATGACTGCAGCATCATCAGTATCATTTTCGAGTTTCTGTGTGATGGATTTGCTACCATAATAAATTGAAAATTTGAAGTTTTGTTGTGATAAACAAAATTTAAATTAAAATCCAAGTTGAAATTGATGAATATAAGTAGAAATGAGTTTTGAACTTATAATATGAGATAATAAATTTAGCTTTGGTAAAGTTAAATAAATTAAATCATATTTGAATTGGATTAGATAAGTGATTGTAATATGAATTTGGAAGTTAAATAAATAAGTTGTGTAACTTATAAAATGAGAAGATGTAAGTTAAACCAAATTATAAAATGGTTAAAGAATTTTGTTAAAAAAAACAAATTCTGAATTGGATTTATAAGTGGAAATTTGAAATGGAATATAACTTAAGTGATGTTAAATGAAGTTGATTTTGGTGTCGAAGTGAAATAATAAAGTGAATTAATGAAATGAAGTAATGAATATGAACTTGAGTTATATAAAATAAAATTCAACTTTATTTGTAAAATGAATTACACTACAAGACAACTTACTTTTAACTGCGTATATTGTCAGCGTTTGGCCCTCAAACGTAGTAAAACTTATTTCATAAAGAGTCTAATTCGCATACCAACGCTGAGAATATTTTTAGGTCTCTGGGTTTAATATTGTCGCTTCTCTCCTTCCATTTTGCAGAAAAAATTCATTTTCCCTCTTCTATCCATACTGTTGCTCCCTTAATCAGTTCTCCTTTATTTTCAGTTTCCTTCTAATTTCGCTCGTTCTTTGATTTTCCTTTGGTGGATTTGATCGACGCTGCCCTAATTCCTTATTCATGCTTTAGGTAATGCTAGTTCCTTGTTTTAGGTCTATTTGATTCATCGATTTTTAGGTTTATGTCATTGGTTAATTTTGATTTCATATTTCAAGCATGTCGCTTTGTGGACCGCCCTTAGTCGAACTTTGTTCGATCATTAATTGTCGAGATAACTTTCTGGAAATTCGATGGAGTCGAACTGCTGACAAAGTTCAACTGCTTCGGGTAGCTTCAGTAAATGAAACAAAATACTTTTATTTGATTTATTACTAGGTTGTGTTTTGTTATGATTATTTTAAGTTCTTTAAACTGAATGATGATTTCTTCCATGTATCACTATTAACATCTAGGAAATTACAATAAATTTTGAATTTGAAAATCACCTTTTGATATTTTAGGTTTAAGAAAATTCAAGACTCTATAATTAAAACTTTTGACAATTGTAATGTTTATTTCTGTATTTTTTAATTCAAGCATTTTAAAGTTGATTTTATAAACCAAGAATATTTATATTTTTCAAATTGAAAGTTTTAGAATATTGAGTATTCTAGAGATAAATTTTGTTTAGAAAATCATTATTTTTAGAAATTGTAATTTTGAAGATAGGAAGCTTTTTGGTTCAGCCATGCCTTATATAATACAACCAGCATCATTTTATTTTGCATCTGTATCCTTTTTGTGTGATATCAATACTAAACAAAAGAAGCTTCAACTTTATTGGTTCAGTCATCCTTTTAGATTCCAAAGTTTAGTTCTTTTATATCGTTCATATTTTTATAATAGATTGGACTATCAATCCACCACTTTCTCCTTGAGCTGAGTTGGAACTTGAATTCGTGCACTTAGGTGTAATAGGAGATAGACTACAGCATTAAAATGAAGCAAATCAATGCAAAATTATGTTCATAGGCGAATGGCGATGTATTGAGCTGAGCTGAAACATGAAGTTAAGAATTGAGCTGAGAAAAAAGGTTGATGTTTATGTGCTGAGTTTGGTAACTTTTCAACTAGTGTATTTGTTTAATTTTGCCAATTCATCTGGAATTTATGTTAGTTTTTCCAAAAAAAAGTGCACTTCTGTTTGATTTTTAACAAAAGCAGATGTTAATCTATTAATTACTTCTCAGATGATCAGCATCAATACTTTGTATAACCACCAACTGTTGTTTTCTACCAATTAATCCATCTGAACCTTGATCGTTGGCATGACTTACCTATTAGACAGTATCAACGAGCCTAAGCTGTGTTGTTCAAAGCCTAAGCAGAGCTATAGATAATATAGTTACAGTAGTGTAAATGGATACAGCTTGACCATGATACTCATTTTAGCGAACTCAAATGTAACTAGTTCTGTTATGTATACGGAACTACATCTATTCTGACAATACACACAAAGAATTACCTGAAACAAATGTTATTAGCAGGCAAACTTAGAAGTCATGGTTTCACAATATAAATCAACTTCTATTACACAAACAATATGTATAGATAAACATGTAAGTGATTTTTTCACAATGTAAATCCCTTCATAGTTCATGCTTCCTATAAAGCAGAAACATTTTATCTGGTTCGGTTGGATCACAAAATTCCTAACTTCTAGGTTATTAATAACAGTTGATTTTGTATTTGCAGAATTTACAAATTCATTACTCAGACGTTTTCTTTCTCTGAAATAGTGATGATTCTTAAAGTTTGCATAAGAATGAATAAACAAGGCATGCTTACAAAGTTATACTTTTGGCTTTTCTTGTTAACTTGTACTTTTCATAGCATGCGACTGATTGTATTAACAATCTCATTAATCCTAGCAGCCGTATTTTAGGTGGCTAATGTTCATTTAATAACCGCAAAATTATAGGTTGTTGATGTAAGAACAAGAATACGCATACATGATGTGGAAGGAAGGTAACTTCAATAATGTGCTTCTTAACTTTTCCTATGCTACTATTAACACTAGACATAAACACTGATCAAAGCATGCTATTTTATAAAGTTTATTTTTGTCACTCAATCTTGTGTACCTTCTTGATATCTTAAAACAATGCACCTCAACCATAAACTCAAATGAGCTCTCTTTCTATTTCTTTTTTGTCACTATAAGGTTAGTACCGTAAAAATATGCATTACCCTTCTTTGATGGATATAAAACTAATTCACATGCAAAAATGAAAAAACAATTTTCCCAACATCTTCATCTGTTGATTTTCACATACAACATTTCCTTGTATGAAATGTACCATTCATTTTCCTGAAATGTTTTTGTAGATTTATGAATACTCCTGGAAGTGATCTCAGTCTGTTCAACAAATGAAAATTAATATCTTCATACTTAATTTCTAAAATTTATTATTATTTTATTTGTTTCTATTGCAAATTTTAAATTACAAAGATATCATTGTCGTATTTTTCTGCACAAAACATATCACTCTATAGCTTGAAATTCTGAAAATTGGTTTCGTTACATTCAGAGCCTATAGTTGTTTTTCATCAGAAAATTAGTTACAAAGTTTAAGTTAGCCTATAAAGGCATTACATACAAAAAGAAACTATACATAACACCAAAATAACTCTATACAAAAATAGCTATATCAACAAAAATAAAAAGGATTCAAAACCCAATTCAAATTGTAATAATATAAAATAAAGTTCTAGGACTGACAATGTAGAAACCCAGGCATCAAATCGGTTAAAAAAATTATTTTTGCCTTTATAGCATCAAAAAGCTGAAAGTAAGAATAACTGTTATTAATTGCATGGGGTTACAGCGTGGCATTATAACATGCTGTTGTTATTCTTATAAATCATAGGACGCTACGAGAAAAATAAAGTATAACGCTGTGAAAAAATTAATAGTACAAAATTTACAGGCGGGCTTCCAAATTATTTCGCGGCCGCTAATTTTCCAATTCTTTCCTCCTCTTCGCTCCTTCCTTACTCTCCAAATCCTTCCATTGTCAATCATGAAAACTCTAAAACACCTCTCCTTCGTTCATCTCACATCACATGTAATCAATTCACCTCTCTTCTCCCGCCTCCGTCCACCTCACCGGCTACTTCTTCAGGAATCATCTTTGCAACCTCTCAAAAAAGCTCTTGCCCTTTGTCGATGCAGGGTTGGCTCACTTAAGTTGTTAATATATTCTCCGGTTGCATCCATGGTTAGCAAATCATCTTTCCCTTTTTATTTGTTACGCATACTAATTTTTTATTTTCTGAATCATATATCTTTACCTGTGTTAAAGATTAAGAGGAGCTGGTTAAATTTAATCCGGAAACCAGTTTTATTTTTTGACTATAATCATCGTTTTAATCTTTGTTCAACTTTATTTTGTTTTCAATCTGGCAAAAAAAAACTCTTTTAGAACAATTTGTATGTTTCTATTAAATGGACAGTATAGAGAATAGAGAATCTTAGGCGACTTATTCTTCATTTGGAGATGGGTTTTGGGATTTTGAGAGTATAGAGAATATCAAATTGGTGCAATGTATGATACGGTAGCAAATTAATAAGTTGCATATGTAGGCAGTAAAAGCAACTCGAGCTCTACTTAAAACAGTATAGTTTTTTAAGGTCATATTTTTATTGAAAATATGTAGAATTGCATTATGTCCTATCAACGGCACAATTGCTTAGTTCATTGGGTGGTCAATTTTTGTATTAGCAACCTAGGTTCAATTTGCTTTTTTTTTGCCAAGGTTCATGTTGAACATGGATTGGTCCAGCTTCATATACCATTTAACAAGTCTGTCACATAATGAGATACACTAATATATACAAGGATGCATTGCTATTTGGCAGTGAAGTTGATTCTTAACCTTTTGATAAATCACATTATGATTATTTGCATGGCATGCTATTTCTTTTCAAACAAAAGACCAAATTATTTTTCCTTTTGGGAAGATATTGAGGAAATTCAAGTAATTCCTCCATCACTAGCATCAATGGGTTACCCTTATATCTCTGTTATGGTAAAGGTATTGATGCTCACCATGGTGCACTACCTGTAGATAATGATGGATGGCTAACCTTTCTATCTCGGTCATTTGTTCCATTCAATGCAACTAAGGTAACATGTAGCCTTTTCCTAGCAACACCATAGCTTTTTTTGGTTCTCATATTCACCGTGGACTAAAAATATATTTAATAACTAGTGAGAAAGAGGAAAATCACTGATAAGATTATTGAGTTTCATTTGTGTCTCTATATATTAAGATTGTCAATAAAAATACTCTTAATCAAGTAAACAATGGGTATCCTAGAAATATTAGTCATATTATGGCACAGTAAGTTTCTTGGAAAAAATAGCATGGGATGAATAGTTGTTAAAAAGTAACCGACTACCTAAAATACTTTGCTTGTCAGTTTTCTATTGAATTTGAACCATTGAATCTTCATTGTATATTGTCCATATTGGCACTATTCAATGTCAATGATTCCCATGTATGCTATTTGTGAGTGTTAAACACCAGCGACTCAATTGCATACATTCGTGGTACAAACAACATGAAATCTTGTAAAATGTCTACACAAAGACTTCAGATTTCATTATTTTCTAGACAATTTAATTTTTGGTATTTAAAATATCATTTGTTAAGTCATTGAAATAAAAATATCATTTGTATTCTACCATCAATAATAATGGATGCTTCATTTTCGTAAATAATGATATGTGACCATGTGCTCTTTTGATGGATTTCTATTATATGCGTTTGTCAATCTTTTACACTTTTGAAATTTTGCTACATATTAGATAAAGAATTTGTTTTTAGTATTTAAATGAACCCTTCTTACAGTATAATGCTAGTTGTTCACTCTTAACATTTTGTCACAACTTATGTTGGACATATTTTTTGGTAACAGTACACAATCAAGGGCAGACATATTAACTCTTGGCCTGGCTGTAACAAATATTCTTTCTGGTCTCGTCTGGCTTTCAATCAGGCCCAAGTATATTTCTCCGGTGAATATTTCGATTTCCATACAATTCTACAAGGCATGATAGATATTTATCTACAGCCACAATTTCTCCTTTAACTTGATGTTAGGTTGCTCCCCAAGGCATGGACTGCAAGTACGTAAATTCTACTGTTCCCAAAGATGTAGCATCTGAATTGATATGGTATTTTTATTTGGTATTCTTATCTATTTTGAAATTCGTTCTTTTTGTTAAGCATGTTGTAGAATAGAGTTTGTCCAATACAATACAATACTGTTTGGATCAGTTTTGTTCGAATGTAGGAATGCTTAAGCTTATCAGCTTGATTTTAGATGGAAAAAGAACTCACTCGCTCTGGAGTACCCTATATTATTTACTGGGTATTTCAAGAAAGACACTGATATACATGCAATCAGAAGGATTCATGCTGAAAACTCTACATAACTTGCAGGGCTTGGGAATCCCTTTCGAATGCATCGTGCTGCCGATCATTAGTTATTGTTTATGAAGGCAGCTTGCTTCTTCAAATTGGGGTTGCAGCTGAAACTTCAATCAACAATGATGTAGCTATTGATGTTCCAAAGTTAATGCAGGGATCCTTATACAAAAATGCAATAAAATTTGGCAAGCGTATGTGTTCTTATAACACAATTACAGAAACATTTTTAGAAGTAGAAATATACGAACAATCCCTCTTATTTGTCCGTATAGCTGAAATCATCTTGTAAACAAAGACACTGGTCCCTAATTTCCCAAGTGTAGATAATCTCATCTACACATCCTGCTTTACCTATAATACCGGTACTCATTTTTAAATGGACATGCATGTTGACTAACTGAAAAAGTAGACATAACTAGTAAAACACCTAGTCTGAAGTATGCAGTGTTCCATGTAAGTTAATTAGAAAACATTAATTTCTTAACTACTGAGTTCATCTGTCACTTTACATGTTTATAATCTAATCTCTCACAGAAAGCTACTTGGCGAATCTAATCAGGGAAGGACCAAGAGTAGTATTGGCATCTATGTTATGTATTTAATATATTGGTAATTTTAATGATATGAAATCCTAACAACGTTCATCCGTCTCATTTTGATATTCTTCTGGTTGCGTACGATGCACCAATGGAAATGTTGCAGACCTCAATGTGGAGGAAATTTTCTTCTCAATTACTAGAGACATAAAGGAAAGGCTTTCTCGGAGCAATAACACATCTGAGGTAAGCATTTTAGCTTAGGCTTCTTTTCACCCAGATTTTAAACAGAAAGTTTTCGAATAAAGTATGATCAACATTATTATTGAAATATACACACGTCAGTGTGTTTTGGTTTACTCATCAATTGTGAACTTAATAAATGCTATTAGTCTTATTTCTTTGAATACTGTATACGAATTAAAATGAGGATAAATTTGCTACCCAAATTTACCGTTTTCTCCAGTGACTATTTTGATATTAAACCCCAATTGGATTGCATCTTTTTCCCCTTCCTGTTTCTATATCAAACCCAAATTTATTATTTCAAATAGGGAAACCATGTTGAAGCCTTATCATGCTACAATAATGTTCTCAGAATAGATCCTTTAGCAGCAGATGAGCTTATTAATAGAGGAAATACTTTGAAGGAGACTGGAAGAGTTAATGAGGCTATCTAAGACTATATTTGAGCTGTTTCTACAAGGCCAATAATGCATGAAGCTCATGCAAATTTAGCCTTAGCTTACAAAGACAAGTAATTTTTTATTTTCACTGATTTTATATCCATATTGGTGGTAATAATTTATGCCTCTATCTGCTTGAATGTGCTAAATTTCAATGAATGCACTTGCAGTAGACATGTGGATCAGGCTATAGTAGGTTATCAGCAGGCATTGCTTCTTCGTCTTGATTTTCCAGAAGCTACATGTAATCTCTTACACACATTGTAGGTAATCAGGACCATCATTGATATTTCAAAGTAACTCAATAACTTAATTGTTCTGACCACTCTTATGTGCAATTCTCTCCAAATTCACACCATTTATTTGATACTGTTGCATTATGTTTATGTTCATTCAGTTTGTTTGTGACTGGAATAATCGTGAGAAAATGTTTGCTAAAGTCGAGGGAATAATTAAGAGGCAGATAAAGGTATGTGTTGTTATATTTATTTTCGTTTAAAGGTTTTATGAACTAATTGACAATTCAATATCAGATGTCAGTCCTTCCGACCATGCAACCGTTTCATGCGATAGCTTATCCTCTTGATCCTATTCCTGCATTAGAAATCAGGTATGCCTTAGACAAATCGCAACTTTATGTTTTTCCTGTTGAATATGAGATTGTTCATACTTTTATTAGTCGATTCTCTCGTTCTTTCAGTTGTAGCTATAATACTGACATATCCGTCCATAATGTTTTTAGCCGTAAGTTGCTAAACAATGCTCTTTGATAGCCTCTCGTTACACACTTCCAGCTTTCAGTCACCCCTTCCAGTTCCTGGTAAAATGGACGGTGGTAGTAGGAGGCTAAAAGTTGGGTCAATTTGTTCCTCCATCTAATATATTTTATAGCTAATGCCTCCTACTTGCTATTATTAACAATAATATAATTTGTGTTGTCGTAGTTATGTAAGTAGCGACTTTGGTAATCATCCTCTATCTCATCTAATGGGCTCTGTATTTGGATTGCACAATCGAGAATCCATTGAGGTTTATAATGTTACTTGATTACTGTTATCTGTTGTTAATTGATTGTCTGCACTAATATAATTTAAATTTTTCAACAGGTTTTTTGCTATGCATTGAGTCATAATGATGGTACAGAGATGGTACAGAGATGGATCAATCTCTATTTGTCGCTTTTTGCATTCGCTTTTCATTCTTTTACGATAACATCGTTATATTTGAATGTTTCAACCTTTTATAAAGTAGATAGTTCGTTCAAGCAATATTTAGTTTATTTGGTAAATTAACATCGAAAAGGATTGTTTGTCCATACCGATCTATTTGATGGCAAGGTTTAGTTAATAATAAAGAAACTATTTTACTTAAACAATCAAACAAACCTTTCTCTCTTCACGCTGGTAACATTTTTTCTTTTCGTTGCCTTCAAATAACATACTTCTCGTCTTATTTTTCTCTTGTGACAGTTAATTCTATTGGAACTTCAACCTTTTACTAATCACCACTGAAATATACTTTTGTTGTGTTTTAGTTGAGATTAATGAAAAAATGTACATTTTACTCGCATGATTGTCTAAGATCAAAGCGTAAGTGTAAGGTTGCCTTTCATAGACTGATTAAAGCAAAAGTTGATTCTTCCTCCTCCTTTTTTTGCACACGTATAAAAAGGGAAAATAAAAAAACGAAGGAGGCAAAGGTACCACCTTATGAAGTTTTTATGATAGTGTGCTTTCTTGATTGTTTAATCGCTTATCTCAATCTTATGAAGTTTGCACTGCATTTTTGCACTCGTTGCCTGCATGTAACCACATAAATCCATTTCCACTCCTACTAATGCAGGTCTGAAAAGGAACGGCTCACTATAATATCAAAAGATAGTAAGCTGAATAACAAATGCATGAATAGAGGTAGAAGATAAATGCAGGTCGCAGCAGAAATGGCCAAAGCTGGCAAGTTGCAGCATCGTAAATGGCACAAGTGAATGGCCGAGCAAGCACTGCAGTTGAAGCCAAGGTAAGCAATAGTTGATCAAAATCATAATTAGGTTTGTCTCAGCAACTTTGCATTTGATTATGCTTACCCAATACGATAATGCAGCATCGGAAGACATATCAGAAAACATACAAGAAGACACAGCTCCTGCATGTAACTACTTTTATGCACGTTTTGTCAATAATATTAGATGCAAACTTGCTTTCTAGATATTGTGCATTTGTCTAATTTTGTATGCAGTTGGTTTATAAATTTTATCTCTCTTTACGGGTTTATGTAAACTTTGTTCATGGATATTGTGTTCAACTTATTTTATGGAAGTGATTAATAGTTATGCTTTTATTTTACAATTTTTAGTTTGATTTGTTTATGTTATGTACATTAACTGATTAAAATATAATTAAATGTAGTTTATATTAATGATATGTATGAATATTGCAATGGCACAACATTGCTGTCAATTCTTTGGAAAAAAATGCATATCCCTACGACAGCGTTTATACATTGCTGTCAATTCATTGGAAAAAAATGCATATCCCTACGACAGCGTTTATACATTGCTGTCAATTAATTGGGAAAAAAAATGCATATCCCTACGACAGCGTTTATACTTTGCAGTAGAAAACTATTAACAGCGTTTATACCTTGCAGTAGAAAAATTATTAACAGCGTTTAAAAAACGCTGTAGAAAGTGGGTTTTTGACAGCGTTTATATTTTGCAGTTAAAAATTTAGGGTCAACGACCGCATGTCGTTATACAGCGTTTTTAAAAACGCTGTGAAAACTTTTAACAGCGTTTTTCAAACGCTGTGAAAAGTATTTTTTATTGTAGTGTTAGCAGTTGAATTGAAATAAATGGGTTGAATGTTAATCAATCTAATGTAAATAAATTGATATTGAATAATGAATGTAAATGTTAATTCATTAAAGCCAATGTAATTGGAAGTTGAATAATTGAATGAAAAATCAATTTAATATTAAACCAATTGGAATTAAAAGTGTTAAACCAAATTGAAAGTAAATTTAATAATTTGGTTGTGTTGAATATACATTGGTTGTTATATGATTGTTGGTTGATTGTATGTAAATTCATTAAGTGTTAATGAAATTGAATTGATAAAAATTGAAAGCTATGTGATTGGATTTAAATTGAAAGTGAATCAAATTAAATTTAAATTAGTGAATGTAAACTAATTGAAAATGAATAAACGAATGTCGTTGTATGTGAATGGGTTGTAAACAATTACAAGTAATATTGAAATTATATAAGTTGCTTATAAACCTTGTTTAGTATGCATTTCTTTTAATATGTATATGTTGTAGTTGTTTAAAAGAGTAATATGTTAATAGATTTAATATATATGTCACTTACGTGTTTAAATTGAGTAAGTACAGGTACCGTGGCTGCCGTTCGGTTGATTTGGTTGTGCTAAAATGCTAAATTAAATAACTACTTTGCTTAAAAATGCTTAGAAGGTACGCCTACGCAATATAAATAGGAAATATGAACTGTTTTTCTACTTTTCCGACCGTGTGGGTCGATGTATATATATTTATGTCTATTGTGATCCTACTACGATCGAACCGTGCAAAGGAGGCTATGGCGAATTTTTCTGAAAATTTAAGGCGTTAGAATATTTTCGGAAAATTTTGGAAAATTTGTGAAAACTAAATTTTGGATTTGGAGTTAAAAGTTAAACGATATAGTTTGTTTTGAAAAGTATAACTAAGTATAGATTTGAAAAACTTAGTAAAGTTTTTGAAAGAGTTTAACTATTGGATTTTGGGGAAGTTCTACACTTAAGTGATTTTGAAATCTAATTTGAACGAATTGTTTGAAAAGTTAATGAATTTGGGGCATTTTTCTTACTTTGCAATTTCGAGGACGAAATTCTTGTGGGGGGGAAGATTGTAACGACCCAGAATTTCCGTCATTTGAAATTCAAATATTTAATTAATTTTAAATATTAACAAGTAAATTTAATAAGCTGAGTAACTTAAATTTTGAATATCTGGATTTAATTGGATAATTAAATCGACAATTTAATATTTGAAATTCCAGAAATAATTGATAATTGGGTTTAATGTGTATAAAAATGATTTATAAAGTTATATTAAATCATATTGGAGTTATAATGATGTTATAGAACTTTTGAAATTGAATTAAAAGTTAATTTGTGAAAATTGAATATTTTAATGTTTAATTTGACGAGTGAAATTTGCCATTTTTCAAAAAGTCTCGGATTTCGACGAAACTAGTTTCATCAGATCCGTAATGTGAAATTATTGTAAGGTTTCAAATTTCGTGTCAATCGGAGTTGTCGTTTGTCCGGGGCAAGCCAAAACGCCTAGAAATCGTTTTAAATTGATTTAATTTTTATTTGATCGTTTAATTCCGTAACTCGCACATATGACCAAATTAGCTCCCGAAACACGTTCCATGGTGTTCAGAACGCAGGTAAAACCCTAGAAACGCCAGCCGGCACGCTTCGTTTGGAGTTTGGAAAATTTTCGATGAATAGTGATTTGAGAAATTTTCTATATAAGGCCCCCTATTTTCACATTTGCATTCAGAAACCCTAGTTAGGTCTGGCCGCCACTTTTGTCTTCAATGGCCAGAATTTTCGTTCCTTCTCCCTCAAATCTCTCTCAATCTGTCAACTTTCAGATGAAGTCTTCAACTGGAAAGATGGAGAGCACCTCGACATCTACCCATCCAATGGCGGAGATCGAAATCGGAGCTGTGTGGTGGTCGCTAGGGGGGCGCGTTCGCCTACCGGTCGCGCACGAAATTCGAGAGGAATAGGCAACTGAGCTTCAAGATATTCGAGCCGGAGGTGGAGGCAAGCACGAGCGTTCGAATGGCGTAGGCCGATCGTCTTCGAAGTCGACGATGGTGGTCACAAAATTTCAAAAACGAAGTCGGCAATGGGTTTGAACGCATGCGCTTTGACCTGGGAGGAAGAAAGCATCGCGTGGCCAGATGTGAATGCAAGAAAATGAACGGTGATGATAGTATGGTTTTGAAATTTAAAAGGAAATTGAAAATAAATTATATATAAAATCGTATTAACTTTGAAATGCTGTAACTTGTTCATACGAGGTCGAAAATCGACGAAACTAGCGGTGCCGGAATCGCAGCGACGAGCAGCTCGCTGTGGTGCAGACGTGGGATCATTTCGAGCAAGTGAAAATTTTGCGTTAAATCGAACGTGTTTGATTTAATGTAAAAAAATTGAACGCTCGAAATTTTAAAAACAAAGGTGAGAACTCCTCACTCAATCGAATATTTGTTTCGATTTAAATTTTAAATAGTTGAATTTAAAATTGCTTGATTGTGTGAATTGAATGATAATTGTTATCTGTTGTGTTAAATAGTCCCTATACGCCATATATTAAGCGGAGGTTATTTATTAAAAACATATACCACGATAATTCCACCGTGAAGTGGAATTGGTATTATATATGTATTTGGAGTTGATTTCCCGCATTATATAGCGGATGATACCCTATTGCGCCGCATAATAGCAGATAGTATTTTATAAATCCCATATACCGCGATATTCCACCTCGAAGTGGAATTGGTATTGTGCTAACATCTGTGGATGCAGGGAAACAGGTTGGAGGGATCCAACTAGATTCCTTAAACATTTGAATTTATTTCAATGTTGTGTGTTGATTTATTTATAATCGCCGTGTGATTATATTGTGATTGAAATTGTTGATGGCTATAATTTAGCTGAATATATTTTCGGTATCGTTGGATACCAGAAATAAATAAAATTGGATTTTCGAAATTCAAAGTTAAAAATTTATCGAAAAATTTATTTTTGAAAATTGGGAAATTTATAAGGAGTTTTCAAAAAGATAAAAGTTTTATTTTTGAACCATATTGAATTAAATTTCAAAATATGGAAAAAAGGCTTAATAAATGGATTTCGAAAATATTATTTATAAGTGGAGAATTTATTTAAAATTTGGATTTGTGAATAGTTTGGAAAATAAAGGAAATTATCTTCTTAAACAGAATTTATTTTAAAAAGGAAATAGATTTAGAAATCCATTTGGTAATTGATTTTTAGTGATTGAAAATAAATCTTTTGGAAATGTTTGGAAATTTATTTGGTGTCTTGAAATAAATTTGAAAATGTGATTTATGAAAATTAAATTAATCCTACTTATGGTTGTTTGGGTTATATTGGATGTTGAATTGTTTGACATCTCTGATATGTGAAGCTTTGTGATATATCCTGTTCTGTGTTGTGATTTGTGATCTATTTATTTATGATATGAATATCTGTGATCTGTGAATGAAAGATAAGCGTTATAGTTTATACCTCTTATCAACTATATTATTATATTTGATCTGTGATGGTTGAATGTTGTTGCACTATTGTGTTAAACCCGTGGACTACACAATACACACACAAATGTGGATTTCACGTGGAAATCGGTTAAGTCACAGATTTTTATCAATTTTGAAAAATTGAATTTTTGAAACCAAAATAGTTTTGGAATTGGAATTGGAATTGAAAGTTTTTTAAAATGAGATTCAAAAATAAAAGTTATTTTAAATAACTTAATAGAATTGGAATTTTGAATCATTTGATTTAAGTTGAATTCAATATTTTGAAATTGAATTCAATGAATTGGGAATTTTGGTTTAAAAGATTTTATAAGTATAAAGGTGTTTATATGGGTTTTTAACTATTTAAAAATATGGTTTTGGAAATTTAAATTTAAATCCAAGATTTGTACTTGGATGGCTTTAACCTCTGTAATTGTAACCAGTTTTTCCCAAAACGAAAACTATCTGTTTTCAAATAATAACAGCTTTCATAAAGTGAAAAGATTTCCAATTTGTATTGAAACATTTCAAGTTGAAATGAAATTGTAAATAGTTTGAAAAAACTATGAATTAACTTTTGTGAAGATGATTAAGCTCTATTTTGAAATCAAAGAAGATTTTAAAAAGGTGTATCTTTTATATTATAAAAGACTTGAATTTTGAATAGTTTTGAAAGCTATAAGTTAAATCTTGATTTAAAGATTTAACGGGTTAATCAAATTGAAATGGAAATTGATTTGGAAATCTGTGAATGAATCTTTGTGAAACTGGGTAAACTTTGTGAAGTAAATCTTTTTGTTTAAAGATTTAAAATGGTAATTTGTTTAAACCATTTAAAGGAAAGGATTTGGGTAATAAGTTGTGACTTAATTGAAATCCCTATATCCATATGTTTTAAATATTTTGCTCACTATTCGGGTTAGCCGGGAAAAGACCTTTGTGTTATATAACCCATTCCGAATTAGTGATACGACGATATGGATAACATTTAAAGACCGGTGGTGAAGGCCGAGTATTTGTGAAAACGATAGGATGACCTATCGATTTTCTCTGCACCGTTAGCTACGGTATAGAGATTTCCTTTGTGATGGGAAGTTCGATCGTGATTGTGAATACCCAGATTGCAAGGGCTTCTTTTGAAGTGCCTTCGGTTCTGTTCGAACCCGGAACAGACTTGTATGGTTACATGTCTAACATTACATTTCGAGATATAAAGCTGATTTCTTTCAAATACATTTCTGTTTGGTGGCGGAGAACTTATTCTCTTAGCTTAACACCCTTCTCTGAGACGTACGAGCTTAGAGGTTATGTAGTTGAAAGTTATCAGTGATATACTCCCAATTTGGTAATGTGGCATGCTGAGTGTTGCTGTATGATGATTATTTATTGATCATTGTTGATCAAAGCGTGGCTTTGTGAAAAAGCGTAGCTTTGTGGACGAGACCTCATCGGACCTCACAACCCTTAAATGGTCGAAACAGGAATGATGCGGCAAGGTTATGAGGGTCGCTACCTTTAGGGTATGTCATTTCCTTCTGGAAAAGGGTGGTATCAGGTATGGAGCCCTGGTATTTAACCTATGTGGTTACTCCAATCTCATTTACTGTCTGATTGTTATTTTGTCGAGGCACCTCGGATAAAGGTCCCAAAGGACCGGGGGGTGGCATATTCGTGTAGTAGTTACCCAGTGTAAGGGGTAACCCGGCCTTGTGTTGGCAGAGAGCTAGTTAGTTCTTGGGACGTCCCGCCAGAGGCGATCCCATGTGGCAGTAGGAAGTTCCTTAGCCTGACCATTTGTTGGAAATCCAATTTCCAATACGAACCTTGTACGGTATTAGTTGTAGAACCTGCCATTTACTTATGGTGGTCACCACTGTTTAGATGGTAGCTATAGTAGGCATAGTTCGAAATGTCTATGCTGGCTAAGATTAATATTATACTTTGGAAGTGTTTTCTACACTATGCACTAATAATAATATCAAATCAAAAGAATTTGCGTAGTAAGCATATTTGACTATCATAAGAAGAAATCTCCTGAAATTCTGTGTTTGCATTGTGTGTGTGGCTGGAGGTCTAATGGTAGTTTCATTTTCCAAAAAGCATTGCGGATGTCTTTTACTTCCTTTGTTGTTGTTGTTTTAAAGATAAAAACTGTTTTAAGTTCTCACACTAGTCACCATGACTGACCTGGAGTTTATTGTTTCCTTCCTAAACTCTGGGTGCCCACCAATTTCCACACGGGCGGTCTAAAGTCAGGTTATCAGGTCATTCTGGATTCCGAAGATGCTGTGGAGCTCAGTGGCGAGCTGGATGGCGAGACGTATCACTTGTATATGATATTATTTATTCCGCTGTGTATTCTATATGAGGACAAGTTTGTATAAATGTCCATTGATGTATTGTGTTGTATATTAACTCTGATGATGCAATGTATAAACTGATATAGTTCTTTGATTTAAAGATTATTCATTTATCTATTATATATTGTTCTGCTGCGAATGTGAGATTCTGATATTATTTCTGTTGTTTCTTCTTTCTTTTTCTTCTGCCTTCTTCTACCTCTTCTTTTTAACCATAACAATTCGGTTTTCCGGCATTCGATTGCTCGGCAGTTGATACAGTGGACGTATTAATGTCGACTTTCGAGCATCGAAAGATCGTAATCGTTACATGTGGGCAGTCTAGAGTCAGGCTATCATGTCATTCTGGATTCAGGAGATGCTCTGGATGACAGGGACGTGGAAGATGATCTTAAGTCTATTTAACACTAGAGGGGGGTGAATAGTGTTTTAAGAATTTCTTTAAAACTTCTTTGATTTAAATTGATTTAACTAACTTAATGCAAATACACAATCACAGATCAAATCACAGAATCACAAACAGATGCAAATATAAATAAAAAGCAAGTAAAGGAAAGAACACACCAGGAATTTTATACTGGTTCGGTGTTACCCTACATCCAGTCCCGCACAACTCGTACGGCTTTCTATTCAATAATAATCTAGATTACAATCCCTCGATTCCAAGGCAACGAGGTACACCCTCCAGATTCTCAGGTCTCTGGGTAGAACCACTTGATTCACAGGACACAAGTTCACCCGATCGATTTCCAAGGACACGATCACACCTTTATAACCCTAAACAAGTTTCTTTGAGTACAAATGTATCTATAACTCTGATAAGCACTGAGATTCTTTGAAGAGAGTGGCAGAGAATCAAACTAGAGATATTCTAGTTTGATTCACTTAAGATTTTGGCAGAATATGGATAGGATGATTAGAAAATAAGATAAGAGAATAAAGAGGAGAGAAAATAAAGAAAGTAGTTACTGGAAAACGTCCATAACAGTCTCTATTTATAGAGAATGAATGGATGTGTCCATTCAAAGAGATTTAAACGAATAGACACTTCTTTTGAAAACAACCTTTGCTATAACGGGAAGCATGTCGACATGACGAGTAACTATGATGTCGACATGGTCTAGTAAAAATGATGATTTGCTTTTCTTTGAAAATGATGATTTAAAACATATGCAACTTTATTCAAATGGACTCTATGTATTTGTAGAAGGTATTTAGAAGTAGAAATACTTATGAATATATATATGTATATATACTAAAATATATTTAAAATCAAGGTAAATAAACTAAAGTAAATATAATATTAAAATAGATTTTGAGGCTAAAATATCAAGGACAATTTTGAAATCAAAATATAACAAAATGATAAATATGATTTTGAGGCTAAAACATTTTTGGAAATACGAACGAAGGTTTTTCTTTTGAAAAGGAATATTTGAAAATCATTTTATGAAACAAGAGATAATTTTGAAAATCATTTTATGAAACAAGAGATAATTTTGAAAATCATTTTGAATCAAAATTAGTGGATAACAAAATAGGGCTACTATCCGTTCCACTAGATATTTCGTGAGTTCCATCTCACTAGGGTTCCATCCCTTTAACAAGAACGAAGTGGATTCCATTCCACGAGTAAATTGGATAAAAAAGAATGATAGTGCTTTCAAGGAGTTTTAACAAATATCTAACCTAACTATATTATTTGTCTTGAACTCTTGAATATCTTGAATCTCATGAGTCTTCAATCTTGAACTCTTGATCTTTGTCTTCTTTACTGTACAGTCTTCTTTTGTTGATACATGCATATAGATTTCCTGCACATATATATTTTATAACACTTCTATAGTTGTTGTCATCAAAACCATTATCCTATAGACTAACATTCTCCCCTTTTTTGATGATGACAACCTTTGTTTATAAAAATTTTATATTCTCCTTATAACTCCCCCTAAATCTAATAACTCCCCCTTAATCTATGCCTAACTAACCTATTTTATACTTCTCCCCCTTTGTCATCAACAAAAAAAATGACATTAACTCCCCTTAAATCTATGATATTAATGATAGTGTTATAATTAATAATACTGAAACTAGATATAACAATGCTAAATATTGTATACTCAGAATGATATATATGAGTAATATAAGAATGAGAATAATACGTGTAACCACAGATTATTTTATTCATATTACTATATACATAACTGTTAAATGAAAAGAAAATGCATACAATAAGTAGACAAATCAATCAAACATAAGCACACCTATTTATGTCTTATTACATAATCAATATAGTAAGTTATCATAAATCAACCATGTTTAAAACCAAATCAAGTATTTCAAATCAAATCAATTTTTAAACCAAATCAAACAAGTTAAATGTTACGTGGAACTTCAACCCATCCCTCTTTTCCAAAGATGGGATCCGCTTTGATTACTTCCCAATCTTCATCTTCCTGGAGCAATGTCTTTGGTGGATTTACTTGGAGATCCTCTTTGTTGAGAGCGGAGATCATCCATCGTAGTGCATCGAAATGCCTTACTTGTTCCTTTATCATCTGCATTTGACTCAGTTCTAAGTGCCTCTGATTTCGTAGAATAAAAGTAAGAATGTCTTTGAAGGATTTGAGAGTCTCTTCAAGATTATCACTTAGATTTGAAGAGGATGACGCCATTTTGACGATAAGTAAGAAGGAAATAAGTAGATAAGAGTAGAGAGAAGTTATGAGAAGTTTTCTGAAAGAAAATAGGACTTAAATAGACAGGAAAGTCGTTTGAAATGAATAGACATAAGGAGTTATTTTGAATTTCAAATTGAAATGTCCATTCAGAATATTACCAGTATATGTCGACACGACCTCTATACAGTATGTCGACATACATAGCAGATTTTGCACATCTTATTTTTGAATTTTTAGTGTATATACATATGATTTATATATATATATATATTACTTGATATAAATAAGAGTAACAGTAAGAGAATAAGCTTCATTTCATACTAGAACAGAGAAGTACATGAATCTCATAGAGAAAACATAAAGATACAACTTTCAATATACCAAATTTCATTGATATACAAAAAGTAAACTCTAGAAACTAGTAGATGAGGATGAAGATGATGAGATATTAAGCTTTTTGTTGACTTTGGAGAAGAACTTGTTCATAGTATTGGACATTTTGTCCAATTTTTTTGTTTACGGAGTGTTTGAGAGCTTTTTGATTTTTTATAATTACTCGTTGATTGTGAAGGAGAATCTTGTTTGATGGTCGTGTGGGAAAATCAATACTCTCTAAGGAAGTTTCTTCACTTTCTTCCTCACCTTCTTCTTCTTCACCTTCTTCTTCCTCCTCTTCCTCTTCTTCTTCTTCCTCCTCATCTTCTTGCATTTCCTCATACCCCAATCGTGCTTCTTTTTCCGTTAGTGTTTCGTATGGTTGAGACACGTGCGGAATTTTCATAAGTGAAATATTGGAATGATTAAAAACCTTTCTTGGAAAGAATTCTTCACCTCTCATATCCACTCCAAAGTAATTAAAAATTCTAGTGAGGTATATTCCATGATATAATGCATTCTCTCCCGAATCCAAGTTTTTGTGACGAAATTCATTCAAGATAACTTGTGCCCAATTAATATCATAATTTCCAAAAATTGCAAAAAGAGCCTTACACACTTTTTGAGTCGGGTTATTGTAATTTCCCGATCTCGGAGTAATAGTGCGTTGAAGGAGAAGATTAACAATACGAGCTTTTGGTCGAAAAAATTTGTTTTTGAAATCCATTTCTTCCTCAAAAATATTGTGAAAAGTTTCACGATCGGTTTCCTCGATTTCAAAAGAAGAAAGATTGGAACCGGTACTTTTACACTCAAGTATGGTTCCTAAAACATCGTTATCCAAAACAATTTGTGTCCCCTTGACACTACTCCACACTTCATCATCCCTTCCATTATAAAAACCACGATTTAAATTTGCATAAAACATTTTGACAAGGTTTGGATAGCAAACAAAATCATTTTGGTTATTGTCAACCAAGCTTAGAATACCATTGTTTTGAAAGAGAGCATCAATTTCATAAGAAGCGAAGTCATTAAAAATAGCAAAACTACCCGAATGAACTTTTCCATAAGTTGCATAATTAATGTATGCAAGTATGGCATCTCTATTATTGTAGAGATGATCTTTGGTGGCTTTTGACAGCCTCATTCCGGCTACGTTGCTAGTGGATGCCATTTTTGAAGAGATAAGAGTGTTTGAAGATAAAAGTTGTTTTGAATTTGAATTGAAGATGGAGATAAGTGTTGATAGAAGATAGATATAAAGAGGTTGAATAGGTGGATTCTCTGGTCAAAGAGTCATAACTATTCAGAACATAGGAGTTAGTGAAAAGGTGGAGGGAATTTTGAATTTTGAATTCAAATTTAGAAATCTGATTTGCTACAGGTATGTCGACATTACCAATAAGTGCCATGTCGACATGCACATCAGATTTTGCAAAAATGATTTCAAGCATGTACAAGATTTATATATATATATATACTTATATATATTATGACTATTGTCTGAATATATTTTGAAAATATATTATACAGAAAATATATAAAAATAATATTTTATAAATTTTTAAAAGATATTTGAAAATTTTTAAGTTAATAAAATCAATTATATACTTAATTAATAAACTATTCTAAGCAACCAATTTTCAACCAATTAAAATAGTAAACGTGTACCTTGTTTGAGTTCCATATCATCCTGATTATCTGAATTCTGAGTTGTCATAAAACACATATTTGCCAATTCTGTTTTCTGTTCATCATCACTTGAGGACGTATCTGAATCATCCAGTGTTGCTGCAAATGCTTTCTTTCTTTTCTTTGAATATTCTTTGTTTGATTGAGGAGTTTGCTTTTCTTGATGTGGACAGTCTCTTTGATAATGACCAAACTCATTGCAATTGAAGCATTTGATGTTGTTGAGTGATTCAGTGTTATTTCCAAAACTTTTTCTCTTGTGATTATTCATTTTTCTATACTTCAAGAATTTTCGAAAGTTTCTTATCATGAAGGCTATTTCTTCATCATCATCACTAGAGTCTGATTCACCAGTTAGTGCATTAAAGGCAATGGACTTTTTTTTCTGATGACTTATTCTCCCTTCTTTCCTGAATTTGAACTTCATATGACATCAGATTTCCAATTAATTCATCAATCTTTAAGGTACTGATGTTATTTGTTTCTTCAATCGCCAGTGTCTTCAGATCCCATTCTGGAGTGAGTGAATTCAGAATTTTCCTGACTTGATCTTCTTCGGAGATTGCTTTTCCCAAAGATACTAGTGAATGAACAATATCCTGAAAACGACTATACATATCTGAAATAGATTCACCAGGCAACATCTTAAATAATTGAAATTGATTAGTAAGAATAGAAATTTTGGTCTGTTTAACTTTGCTTGTTCCTTCATGAGTAACTTGCAGAGTTTTCCAGATTTCATATGCAGTTTTACAAACAGATACCCTATTAAATTCATTTCTATCTAGTGAACAAAATAAAATATTCATGGCTTTTGAATTGTTTTGAGCCACTTCTCTTTGAACGGTCGTCCATTGAGCAAAATCAGTTGTGGGCTCAGTGTATTCAGTTTGTGTCATATTCCATGTTTCTAAACTAATGGATTGTAAATATATCTTCATTCTACATGCCCAATATGCATAGTTACTGCCATTGAAAAGTGGTGGTCTGGCAGTGGACTGACCCTCTACAAATGAACTAGAAATACCAGTGTTGGTAGCCATTGTTACTTTTCAAAAATCAGGTTATGAATACTTTGAAAAACTTGCTCTGATACCAAATGACAGGGACGCGGAAGATGATCTTAAGGCTATTTAACACTAGAGGGGGGTGAATAGTGTTTTAAGAATTTCTTTAAAACTTCTTTGATTTAAATTGATTTAACTAACTTAATGCAAATACACAATCACAGATCAAATCACAGAATCACAAACAGATGCAAATATAAATAAAAAGCAAGTAAAGGAAAGAACACACCAGGAATTTTATACTGGTTCGGTGTTACCCTACATCCAGTCCCGCACAACTCGTACGGCTTTCTATTCAATAATAATCTAGATTACAATCCCTCAATTCCAAGGCAACGAGGTACACCCTCCAGATTCTCAGGTCTCTGGGTAGAACCACTTGATTCACAGGACACAAGTTCACCCGATCGATTTCCAAGGACACGATCACACCTTTATAACCCTAAACAAGTTTCTTTGAGTACAAATGTATCTATAACTCTGATAAGCACTGAGATTCTTTGAAGAGAGTGGCAGAGAATCAAACTAGAGATATTCTGGTTTGATTCACTTAAGATTTTGGCAGAATATGGATAGGATGATTAGAAAATAAGATAAGAGAATAAAGAGGAGAGAAAATAAAGAAAGTAGTTACTGGAAAACGTCCATAACAGTCTCTATTTATAGAGAATGAATGGATGTGTCCATTCAAAGAGATTTAAACGAATAGACACTTCTTTTGAAAACAACCTTTGCTATAACGGGAAGCATGTCGACATGACGAGTAACTATGATGTCGACATGGTCTAGTAAAAATGATGATTTGCTTTTCTTTGAAAATGATGATTTAAAACATATGCAACTTTATTCAAATGGACTCTATGTATTTGTAGAAGGTATTTAGAAGTAGAAATACTTATGAATATATATATGTATATGTAACGACCCGACTTCCCAGACCCGGAAAATCGAACCATTTTAGTTAAGAAGAAGAGGTAGAAGAAGAAAAAAAACAGAAAGCAACAACAGAATCTGACCATCGCAGCGGAATAAAATATAATATATATATCAACAGATCTTTACACAAATCAAAACTATATCTGTTTATACAATATAGCATCAGAGTATACACCAGAGAACACATAACATACAACTGGACAATAACCATATCATGTCCTCAATACAACAGAGTACAACAATCAACACAGCGGAATATATATATATAAACAAGTACGGGAGATACGTCTCGCCATCCAGCTCATCTCCTGAGCTCCACAGCATCATATCCTGTAATCTATAATACTCGGTCTGACCCGAGCATCATATAAAACAATACCCGAGTCAGTCTGGAAAACCAGCGTGAGAAAATCACACTCAAATTGATTATTAAAGTTTCAAAATCCTTTGAAAACAAAAGCATCTCGTAAGACCACGCCACAAATAAACATGTCGGGTTTTTACCTTACGATAGCTAAAACACTTTTTAATAAAATCCTCTGATATTATAATAGTGTCTACAGAAAGTAAAATAGAATCTAGCTGAAATGCTTGCATCTCACATTTCAACAATAGTTGGGCACAATCAAAACCGTACAGGCACGTAGGGAGAATGGATTTCCAACGAATGACTAGGCACTGGGGTACCACCTGTCACAGTACGTGGCCTAGATCACAGTACCGAGGAGTACGCCCGCTCCCCTGCAACACAAGGCCGGAATCATCCCTTACTGGATAATTCCAAATAAAATCACCCCACGGTTGGGATCAGCAACCGCACCACTAAGCCGAAATAAAGGGACATCTAGACAGGGATGACCTTACTCTCAAGTGGGGGCTACCCACGAAGCCTTGCTGCATAACCCCTGATTTTCAGTCATTCCCGGTTGATGAGGCTTGAGGCTAACCGATACCTTTAGCACATATCCCTTAGAATGCCCATCGTCCACCTGACGATGTCACGAAAGCATTCGTCCATACAAGTCCGTCCCGGGTTCGAACGGAACCGAAGGCACTATTCCTACTACATCCATTTTGGAAATATCCTCAGGATTAGTAGCGACTAGCCCTTGCACTTCACTGCTCCATCTTCAACTCTGAACACGTTACACGAAACGTACAAACCGGATCGAAGTGGTATTCGAGTCTCCAGACCTAGAATCCCGGTATACGGAAACTCGATCCCGGTCTCTTCGAAACGATCAGCGCATTTGGCCAATATTGATAGTCGGTTATTTAACTATCAATTAACATCCACAAGCAACCATCACACAATAAATAATTTCCCACATTATTTATTTGCCCAAATATCTTCCCAAGATATATTTCTATTTTCAAACTCCTTTTGAAAAAAAATTCAAAACAGTTTCTGCTTACGGAATACATTTCCCAAATAATTATTCCCACTGAATCACCAAGTACAAAATACTTTTAATTTTAAAATAATTTTAAAACACTTTATTATAAATATACTTTAACCTTTAAATTTGGAAGACTACTTTAATACTTAATTAAAAATAATACTTTTGTGAATATTTAAAATAAGGTTACTTTATAAAATATAAAACTAAGTTTCCACTTTTAAATAAAATACTAATCACCCTTTAAATAATTATTACGATAATAGATTTGGAAAATATTTACTTTAGAATTTAAATATTAGAAACAATATATTTCTAAACATCCCTTTCTAAACAACATGAAAACTTTTAACTTATATTTAAAAAATTTCTCTGAAATCGTACTTGGCTATCCAGGGAATACACTTTCTTCCATATCTTTTAAAAATAAATCACCATTTATTTTTAAACACATTTACATTCCTCAATAAATTCCCACCTTGAATTTATATTTAAAATATCCACCGATATTTCATTTCACTTCATAAACCCAGTTTATAAATTTTAAAACCTCATTCTCTTTTAAAAATCCAAGTTTTAAACACTTAAATCAATTTCCAATTGATTTCCATTTTTCTTCACTTTGAAATAAATTTCCCTATTTACTTCAATTATTTCAAATACATTAACTTTCATATTTTATTTATTTATTATGAGTTAAAACCCTTTTAACTAAAATACCAATTTCGGATTTCCAAACTTCTTCAATTAATATTTTAATTAAATTAAATCTTTAAATTCAATAAAATCAAACCTTTTATATTTTAGATAATATCACTTTAGTTAAAGATTTATTTCTTCCCTGTTAAATTCAAAATCCTCTTTCCCCATATTTGTTCGAATTAAGAAATTTCTTTATTTCTTTTACAATTCCTTATTTAATTTATTCGAATTCACTAGAATTATTTAACTTGAATTTTACTCTTTTATTTCTTTCCAAAAATCCAATTCAATTTCTTTTGATAACTCATTATACTGGGAAATTCAATCCAACCAGATTATCCAATATAAATCATCACAGGATATCAACAAACATATCACAGAATATTTAAACAAAATTAAATATTTTGAGGAATCCAGTTGGATCCCTCCAACCTGTTTCCCTGCATCCACAGACGTTAGCACAATACCAATTTCACTTCAAAGTGGAATATCGCGGTATATGGGATTTATATAAAATCATCCGCTATTATGCGGCGCATAGGGTCTCATCCGCTATACAATGCGGGAATATCAACAATTCCAATATATACATATGCCAATATGTATATATTGCTATATACTACTATATATAATATAGCACATCCAAATCAATTCACCCATTCAATCAATTATTTAAATTTAACCATTTAAATTTAAATTCAACTGAGTGAGATTAACTCACCTTTGCCCCTTTAATTTGTAATCCGATCCAAACAGCTTGTTTCACGATTTTTTAACCTTGCATAACATTATACAGTTCGTTAACATTTTAAATAATCGAAATCAATTTTCATTTAATAAATCTAACCAATAATTTATTAAATTAAACGAATCCCTTTAATAAATTATTTTTTTATTGACTAAGAAAATTAAATAAGTTAGTTAGACAAATAAATCTTCATAATACATTATATTAAAAATTAACTATTATGTGTATATATTTCAAATCTTTATGTATTTGTTAAATAGAAAGGGATAAGACTGATACCTTACTGCTCATAAATTAATTACTGTTAAATATGTATGTATATTATTTATATTATTATTATTATTATTTTTACTTAAATAAATAACAAAAATAAGGATTTACTTTATTGTAAAGAAACTTCCCTTGTAAATTTAAAACGGTTTTAGAACTTCAGTAAAATAAATCTACTTATCCTATATATACTTCTGTTTTTTAACAGTTTATAACTAACATATATATATTCGTATTATTATCTTGAACGGAAATGAGATAATTTCAGAGTTGAACATTTCAAATCTCAAACGAAGAAGAAGAAAGCAAAAAGTTGCTTACCTCAAATCTGATCGACTTGTCGCCATTGCCAGGCCACTCGAGTTGCACGCGAACTGGAATTCATCACCCCTTCCAGTCATTGCTTCTCCAATCAACGTGCCACCACGACCTGGCCTCACGTCAACGATTCCATCCCCAAATCGCTACGTTGCTCGTCGCCCTTCGTGCACTCGAGAAATCACGATACCATCTCCAGCTCGATCTGGTCGTACTCAAATTCGCGACCCATAAACGAGCCGCCTCCCTCGTCGATCGAAAATCCCCGACCACGCATTGCCGCTTCCACGCGTTCGAACTCCGCGTTCGACATTCCAAAACCCCAAACCCTGCTCACGAGACTGCCGACTACCCTCCAGCTTCGCCTTCGACCGCTTGCCATCCTCGAACTCACGACAATCGTGAACGATCGCGAGCCAAAGCCCTAGCTTCGCAAAGACTCGCGGCCATACTCAAATTATCTAATTCGTCTCGATTCGATTTTGATGAGGGGGAAAGATTTCGAGCTGAAACTTTATTTAGGAATAAGGGGGAGATGGCCTACGAATTGAAATGGTGAACGAGTTTTATCAGAGGAAAAATGCGTTCGATTGATTTAAAGATGAGGGGATCGGCCATTAATTTTCTTTGAATAGATTTGTTTTGATTTGAACGAAAGAAAAGGATACGGGGCCATGCTTTGAAACGAAGGGGTAAGCTTTGCACGATAAATTTCATGATCTTCGGCATGATTCAAGGAGACAACGTGCTGATGTTGACAAATTTAAAAATTAAATTTTAAATTGAATTCGATTTAATTTTCAACGCGTTTACTCATCGTGTGCTCACATAACAACTCCAAAAAATACGAAATTTGAAATTCGATAATAATTCAATATTACGGACCCAATGGAACTGGTTTCGTCGAATTCCGAGACTGTGCCTCGGAAGGCTATTTTTAAATATCGATTCAAACGATATAATTTCAAAACTGAACAAAACAGTTTGAAATTACATTCTGAAGCTTCTATTATCTTCAGTATCATCATTACGAATTTTACGAGCTTTCAAAATATTTTTAATTAGCTTAGAATACCAGATTTACTATTTTATCGAACTTCAAATAATTTAATTTAATAATTAAATCACCCAATAAACAGCGATATTTGAAATTTAAGTTAATAATTAATCTCTGAATATTTAAAATTAATTAAATATTCCAATTTCAAATGCTCAAAAATTCCGGGTCGTCACAGTATATATACTA
Source organism: Allium fistulosum (assembly GCA_030737815.1). Taxonomy (NCBI): domain Eukaryota; kingdom Viridiplantae; phylum Streptophyta; class Magnoliopsida; order Asparagales; family Amaryllidaceae; genus Allium; species Allium fistulosum. The sequence goes on from CM060904.1 coordinate 1,290,183,773, forward strand.
AAATATATTTAAAATCAAGGTAAATAAACTAAAGTAAATATAATATTAAAATAGATTTTGAGGCTAAAATATCAAGGACAATTTTGAAATCAAAATATAACAAAATGATAAATATGATTTTGAGGCTAAAACATTTTTGGAAATACGAACGAAGGTTTTTCTTTTGAAAAGGAATATTTGAAAATCATTTTATGAAACAAGAGATAATTTTGAAAATCATTTTATGAAACAAGAGATAATTTTGAAAATCATTTTGAATCAAAATTAGTGGATAACAAAATAGGGCTACTATCCGTTCCACTAGATATTTCGTGAGTTCCATCTCACTAGGGTTCCATCCCTTTAACAAGAACGAAGTGGATTCCATTCCACGAGTAAATTGGATAAAAAAGAATGATAGTGCTTTCAAGGAGTTTTAACAAATATCTAACCTAACTATATTATTTGTCTTGAACTCTTGAATATCTTGAATCTCATGAGTCTTCAATCTTGAACTCTTGATCTTTGTCTTCTTTACTGTACAGTCTTCTTTTGTTGATACTGTAACGACCCGATATTTTCAACCATTCGCATCCATTATAAGTGTATAGGTAGACACTCATGCCGGAGTTGAATTGCTCAAAATACCGCGTTGTAAATAAAATTTGGCAAATCTCAGAGTATACAGTAAATAAATATAATCACAGATCACAGACACAGAGTAAAATAATGCAGCGGAAGTAAAAGAAATAGTAGTTCATGAAGCTACTATGAAAATATATCAGAGTTACATAAGATACAACATAAGGAATAAAGTACAGCAGAAGTCTCAATACAATAACCAAGTACAGGCTGAATAGAACAACGGAACCGAAGTTGATAGAACAAGACTAGCAAATAATCTCCAGCGATTCAAATCTCCAGAAGGTGGAAATCCAAATCTGTGAATACTCAGGCTGACCCGAGCGTAAGCAAAACACAAAACACTCGAGTCAGGACAATATATACTTATATAATGTAAACCAACTCAAGTGAACTGTAATAAAGGTACAAGTAACTTAGAAGATGCTTGGGACCGCCCATCCTCTAAGGATCCGTTAAAATATCTACTATGTAGTAATATTCGCTATTATAATAATGTCTAATAAGTAAATTATAATCATATAGAAAATAGCGTTAAGGGGATGGAGAACCTTAACGCGGTCGGATCTTAAAATCATAATCGTAGTAAAGCTCGATATGGTAGGTGACACGGCACAACTAGGCAATGCCAGGGTAGATATACCAATTACGCACACGGACTGATGGATACGCATAGCAGCCACTACCGTTCCACCTCGAACAACACTCCCAAATCGGAGGATGGCCATCTAATCAATCACAAGTAAGAGTATAATATCGAAGAAATGTGTCCGAGAAGAGGTGCTACCTCACTGGTCCGAGATCGCTCCTGTTTTAGCCACCTTATGCCAACTCACGGGAGTTGGGTCCACGTAACATACCTTAAGAACGTCGCCACCATCCTACTTCATTCTGGAATCTCCACCGCGTACACGGTTGTCAAAGTGGTTTTCGGTATCGACAGAGAGTATGTCCATATCCGATCCCGGTCTCTTTGCCAACCAATCGTTATTATAACCCATGGTTATAACTTTTAAAAATAGTTTATGTTTCAAATCAAAATACATCCTTTAAACCATTTCAAAATCATATCATTTATTTCAAACTAATACATACTTTCAAACCCAAAACATATCTATTCAAAACCAATTCAAAAATATATCATTTCCATTTCAAAACCAATTCAATAATATATCATTTCAATAAAACCCAAATTTCAAAATCACTGAATATTTCCTTTAATTTATTAAACATGAAATCTTCCTTTAAATTATCATAGCATTTTGGTAATGTAACCTTAAGGAATCATAGCATTTTTGGAATGTAATACTTCCCAATTTAACATTTTATATAATCAAAGTATTTATATACTTACAAATTTTTAACATGGTCATTTTATCATAGCCTTATAGTTAAATAAACTTTGTTACTGTAATATCCAATTTAATGCTAAAATTCTTATGTTAAGTTAAGAGTACCTTATTAACTTACATTATCATTACAATAAAGAAACTTTATTATTTTAGTCATTAAAATATGTCATTTACATTAATTAAAACTTACATATTAAATGTACTTTTTAACTTACATTCCTATTACAGTAAAGAGCATTAATCATTTAATCAATATTACACTAATTAAACTTACATTAACGAATGTACGTTTTAATTTACGTTTTATTACAAAAGGGGCATTTATTATTTTAAATCAATATTACACAAATTAAGACTTACATGTTTCTTTCATTAATTAAGACTTTACATGTTTCTTTCAGTAGGTAAAACTTTACATATTTCTTTCATTAATTAGAACTTTACACGTTTCTTTCATAAATTAAACTTTACATATTTCTTTCATTAATTAGAACTTTACACGTTTCTTTCACAATAAATTTCTTATAATTAAATCCAATTTTCAACAATTTACTTAATAAGTTTAAGTGTAAAAGTTCCAATTCTTCACATTTCAACAAATAGACTTAACACTTCAAATTTAAATTACCATTTCACAATTTAACAAAATTTCCAATTTTATTTAATTAAATTAAACCTTTAATTAAAACCAAATTTCACATTTCCTAGTCAAGTTATATTTTAAAAGATCACTTTTAAACATTCATTTATTTAACCACTTAAATTCATAGAAAAATCAATAATACTTAATAATCACTTAAATTCAAATTTAATCAAATTATCATATTTACCATTTCCAAATAAAATTTAATATCCATTTTATTTATATAACTTAAATATCATTTTTAACCAAAATTCCAAATTTCCAACTTAAGTTATATTTCAAAAATCCAGTTAAACCATTCATTAATTACATTTTTAACACATAGAAAAATCATAATTTCTTTAATTCAAAATATTTCAAAATCTGTTTAAATCAAATTTCATAAATTTATATTTTTAAAATACTTAAAAATATTCAAAACACTTTATAAAATAACCACGGGCCTGTATATAATTTTCTAACCTAGGTCAAGTGATACGGATATGTATCATTTCAATCCGCAGTTAAAAAAGAAAAATCTGGGTTCTATCATTTCAAACCCGCAATCCCAAGTTAAAATAATTTAAATAAAAATCATTCAGGCCTATCATTTCAGCCCATAACGATTTTTCCCTATTCTAAAGTCCGTTCGGGTATGTATCATTTCAACCCATAGTGATTCTAATCTACAGGGAACTTGCAATGGTGATAACAGATATAAATAACAGAATAACATTAAATAATAGTAACATATGATATAATAAGTGTAATAACAGGTGTGAACATCATATGATAATAATATAAACATATATAACATGATGATATACATTACAGATTCAAATGGTGTCGGTTTATCAGTTATATAGGTACATATTGTCTGGTGAGAATAACTCACCTGTTTGTGCTGGAGATATCAAAACCAATGACACAATGGAACAAAAGCACGATGACAAGACTACGGACTTGAGTGGAGAGCAAGATCCAAAGCTACAACTCTTGTATTACAACCCAAAACATACATCAAAACAAACACAATTTCAACGCACTTGAAATGGAATAACTTTTAAACGAAAAGAGATTTGAATGTCAAATCTTTTGCCTTGCTTTCTCTATCCTTTTGCATGGCCTAGGGAATGTTTTGGTTCAGGTTTGGACATGGTTTGGGTCTGGTTTGGACCAAGGGATGCACGGCTACAAGCTAGAGATGATGGGGAAGTTACAACATAGGCATGTGAAGAGTTTTATGCAATATGGTGGAGTTTTGGTTCATCTTTGGCTCGGTCTACAAGGTCCTAGGCTTGGCCATGACTTGCTACAGGTCTGGACAGAGGAGATGGTGATGTGTAGTGGTGGTAGCAAGGTGGTGGTGGCGGGTAGAGGTGGTGTCCAAGGTGGTGGGCGAAGGTATGTTGCAACTAGTGGTGGCTATGCATTGTTTTAAGGGATTTGTGCAAGGTTTTGTGTGGTTTTTAGTCAAAAGGAGTGCATGGCCAGTCATGGTCAGAGGAGGAGGGGGTTTGGTCGTGGATGGTGTGGGGAAGGAAGTGGTGGTGGTCGGTGGAGGAGATGGTGGAGGTGTTAGGCCAAGCAAAGCAAGAGAAACATGGCAAAAATCATTGAAAATGAAGAGAAAAGAAGAAAAAGAAGGAGAGACCATTACCTATTTTTGGATGAAGCCATGAGAAATGAGGAGCTGATTTGTTTTCACGTGAAAAGATGAGAAACAAAAAGTGGCGGCTACACTAGGGTTTTAGATGGCTAGGGCAAAATTTGAGGAGTTAAAGAAAATGAAGGGTTTGGACAAAAAAGGGCTTAAGTTTCAAAGTGTTTTACAACCTTTCATATTTCTTTTCTTTTTAATCTTTATATAAACAAAAATATTCAGAAAAATAATTTACAAACCGAAATCAATTATATATATGAGAAAACAAATAATAAATTTTGGAAAAATATAAAAAGAATGAAGAAAATTACTTAAAAATACCAAACAGTGTTCAAAAATTATAAATAAATCACTGTCAGTCTTGAAAAACTATACACTTCATTATAAAAATATTATGAAGTGAAAATTTGAATTAAAATAATATATTTATCATTTTCAAAATAAAATAGATAATTAAATTGGAGAAAATAGAAAAGGATTAAAGAAAAATGTTTAAAATTTACAAACAGGGCATCGAAATTTGCAAGAAAAATACTACTAACTCTGGAAAAATTCCTACCTTACTTTAAAAATATTTAAAAGCCAAAATATATTTTATATAACATAAATGTACAAATTAGAATAAAATATATCAAATAAAAATGTCATTTATATAATTTTAAAATAAAGAATATTGCTGAATAACCCAATATACACACAATATTGAAAATAGTATAACTTTTGCAATTTAAATCCGTTTGCAACGAAACGAAAAGCAGTATTCAAGTTATTAAATCTATTTTTATAATAAAAGATAAAATTCATAAATTTCAAACTTTTAAATTTTCAAGTTAAAAGTCGAAGTTTGACTATTTGACCAAAATTCACATTTTCTGGAAATATTAAATTTAGTCATATTTGGAATTCAAATCCACATACAAAATCAAAGTTTTTTTATATTTACAATAACAACATTTATTCTTTTCATAAATAAAGCTCTTAAATTTGGAAAAATCAAATTAAAATTAATTGTAAAATACAGGGTTGTTACACTCTCCCCCACTCAAAACTTTTCGTCCCCGAAAAGGAACGAGGTACAGGAAAGCACCTAAAAAGATAGAATGAATAGAATTAAGATAAGATGATAAGAATATTGGAATTACACCTGATAACTATTGTTATAGGCAAGTTTAACAAGTTGGAGGTGATCAAATCAAGAACACAAACACGAAAAAGATCCTCTAGAGTCTGAATCACCCCTTTCACTTGACCGACGGTCTATGAATGGAAAAACAGTGTTCAGATCCAGATGAGTAACAAAGATTATCAAAGATTACAGAAAGATTTCTAAACCGAAAGATTATAGAAAGATGCTTATACCAGTTTGTAGCAAGATGAGGGAAAATAAGGACAACCAAAAGATGGTTTGAAAAAAAACAAAATAAGATAATAATTTGAAACCATAATGCTTTGAAATCATAATACTTTGAAATCATAACAATTTAGAGGTGTTTATCATTTGGAAATCATACTACTAAAATCATAACACATTGGAAATGTTGTTCAAAAAAACATAATACTTAGAAAATCATAACACCTTTTAAAATAATCTTCATTTAAAATATTTTAATTCAAGGTCAAATAATATTCATTTTAAAGTTGTAACATTTCTAAGTTCATTCAATTATAAAAAATTCCAAAACATTGTATTTTCAAAACAGCAGCACTTATAAAAATGCTACAGTAGATATATTAGTATTTCAAATCAGTTTAATTTCAGAAATATTCATTTGGATATCATTTAACTTATGATTTATTAAAAACAAACTTTTATGAATAGAATATCCAAATTAAACTATACTTCATTTATTAAGTCAAAAGCTCACTATTTTAGTTAGCTCTTAATTTAACACATAACCTACCACTTTATTTAAAATACCCAAATAGATATTCCTTTAATAAGTTACACTTAAAATTCCATTTGGAAACCTAATTCTCAATTATCAAGTTTTAGTGATGTTAAAATACATTTTAACTATTTAAATCATAATTATTCATTTTTCAAGACATATCAATTTCATAAATAAAATATTTATCATAGAAAATATAACAATCAAATTTCTTTACACATTTATTCATTTAGACATCAATTAAACTATGAATTCAAGTTAAATAAACTTTATTACAAAATGTCCAATTCCAATGTATTTTATTTTATCTATTCAAAGATACATTATTTATTATACAACATATTCATTTCAGGAAATAACCATTATTAAAATTCCTAGGTTAGACTTAAGGTTCCATATTAAATCAAATTTGATTATCAAGTTATTTAAATAAAATCTCTTTAAATTCCTTTTTCACTATTTACCTCTGTAAATCTTTTATAACTAAAATTTAGGTGTATAAAATTTATTATAACCACTCAAATTTTATTTAAAAAATCCTTTTTATATTGTATATTATCCAATTACATTGTTAACTTCTAAATTTTTTTTAAGGTAAGTTATATTTGAATGCAATTGTATTATACAAATAAAACTTTCCAATTCAATTATCTCAAGTTTGAATCATTTATTCAAAAATTTTAATTTTTCTTTTTATAACTGAAATTATTCTTTTAGATGAAATTTAAGAATTAATTTTCCGGTTTCCTTCAAACCAGTTAGAGATAAATAAATATATGTACATAATATGTCAAATCAATTTAAATCATATATCTATATATATTATAAATCAAATCATATTTAGAAATTCAAATAAATTAAATCTTTCAAAACAAAGCTGTAGTAAGACTACAGAACGGTCTCTTCAGTTCAAAACTCGAAAATGAACGTCGATGATGCTGCAGTCATCACCGAAATTATTTTCCAGCGACAAAGAGAAGAGCACTTAATTTTTAAACTTTAAAATCCTTTAGAGACAAATTTTTATTCAAAAATACTTTAAATTATATCCTTTTAAAATTTTTAAACACAAGGTTTGAAATCCATCGGAAACTTGAATTCTCAAATTCTTGATTCAAATTCATTTCAGTTCCCAAATCAATTTATAAACAACTATTTATAAATTCATTTGTAGAACAATAAATGATAAATCAAGTATTGTCATTTCAAATTATCAATTTAAATCAATTTATTAAGTTCCATAAATTTACTTATATATCAAAATTTTATTTCATTAACCAAATTTAAAATAATATCGTGTCAGTTTGTTCTGTTAAAGTGTTTTAGAAATCCTATCGATGGCGTTAATCAGACGAATCGATCGGAAATCCAAATCAACATCAACAACTCAAACAACACCATATATAAAACAAAACATAGATTTACAAGTACAATTCAAAATGTTTGGAGATAGTTTAGAAACAAAAGACAAGATGGTTAAACAGAGTAGAGAGATGGGTAAGCTTAGATAAATCGCGGACAACCTTAATCGGGTCAACCGTGACTTAAAGAATAAGATCGATGTGGATTTTTCCGGGATAAATCTACGTTCGATCTCAAGAGATAGATTTTGAAATAATAAAAGATATTAGCATCTAAACCAAGGATAAATAAAAATCTCTGGTGAATTGATGCTGATTGTAAAGGATTTTCACCCTTTTACAAGAAAATTAGAATATTGGCGAGACCACCAATTCACTATAAAGATCATTCGAGGTGGAGTCATGGGATACTCCAGAATCAAAAGAAGATGAATAGTGAGGGACAAGAATGGATTTTGGAACCGTAGGGAACGTTCCAAAAATTCAAAGGAAATTCGAATCAAGAGGAAAAGATTCAAACTCGAACGAAAGTGATTCTGTAAATAAATCTACTCCATATGCTGAGTTTTGCCTCAAAGCCAAAGCTCTGATACCAACTGTAACGACCCGATATTTTCAACCATTCGCATCCATTATAAGTGTATAGGTAGACACTCATGCCGGAGTTGAATTGCTCAAAATACCGCGTTGTAAATAAAATTTGGCAAATCTCAGAGTATACAGTAAATAAATATAATCACAGATCACAGACACAGAGTAAAATAATGCAGCGGAAGTAAAAGAAATAGTAGTTCATGAAGCTACTATGAAAATATATCAGAGTTACATAAGATACAACATAAGGAATAAAGTACAGCAGAAGTCTCAATACAATAACCAAGTACAGGCTGAATAGAACAACGGAACCGAAGTTGATAGAACAAGACTAGCAAATAATCTCCAGCGATTCAAATCTCCAGAAGGTGGAAATCCAAATCTGTGAATACTCAGGCTGACCCGAGCGTAAGCAAAACACAAAACACTCGAGTCAGGACAATATATACTTATATAATGTAAACCAACTCAAGTGAACTGTAATAAAGGTACAAGTAACTTAGAAGATGCTTGGGACCGCCCATCCTCTAAGGATCCGTTAAAATATCTACTATGTAGTAATATTCGCTATTATAATAATGTCTAATAAGTAAATTATAATCATATAGAAAATAGCGTTAAGGGGATGGAGAACCTTAACGCGGTCGGATCTTAAAATCATAATCGTAGTAAAGCTCGATATGGTAGGTGACACGGCACAACTAGGCAATGCCAGGGTAGATATACCAATTACGCACACGGACTGATGGATACGCATAGCAGCCACTACCGTTCCACCTCGAACAACACTCCCAAATCGGAGGATGGCCATCTAATCAATCACAAGTAAGAGTATAATATCGAAGAAATGTGTCCGAGAAGAGGTGCTACCTCACTGGTCCGAGATCGCTCCTGTTTTAGCCACCTTATGCCAACTCACGGGAGTTGGGTCCACGTAACATACCTTAAGAACGTCGCCACCATCCTACTTCATTCTGGAATCTCCACCGCGTACACGGTTGTCAAAGTGGTTTTCGGTATCGACAGAGAGTATGTCCATATCCGATCCCGGTCTCTTTGCCAACCAATCGTTATTATAACCCATGGTTATAACTTTTAAAAATAGTTTATGTTTCAAATCAAAATACATCCTTTAAACCATTTCAAAATCATATCATTTATTTCAAACTAATACATACTTTCAAACCCAAAACATATCTATTCAAAACCAATTCAAAAATATATCATTTCCATTTCAAAACCAATTCAATAATATATCATTTCAATAAAACCCAAATTTCAAAATCACTGAATATTTCCTTTAATTTATTAAACATGAAATCTTCCTTTAAATTATCATAGCATTTTGGTAATGTAACCTTAAGGAATCATAGCATTTTTGGAATGTAATACTTCCCAATTTAACATTTTATATAATCAAAGTATTTATATACTTACAAATTTTTAACATGGTCATTTTATCATAGCCTTATAGTTAAATAAACTTTGTTACTGTAATATCCAATTTAATGCTAAAATTCTTATGTTAAGTTAAGAGTACCTTATTAACTTACATTATCATTACAATAAAGAAACTTTATTATTTTAGTCATTAAAATATGTCATTTACATTAATTAAAACTTACATATTAAATGTACTTTTTAACTTACATTCCTATTACAGTAAAGAGCATTAATCATTTAATCAATATTACACTAATTAAACTTACATTAACGAATGTACGTTTTAATTTACGTTTTATTACAAAAGGGGCATTTATTATTTTAAATCAATATTACACAAATTAAGACTTACATGTTTCTTTCATTAATTAAGACTTTACATGTTTCTTTCAGTAGGTAAAACTTTACATATTTCTTTCATTAATTAGAACTTTACACGTTTCTTTCATAAATTAAACTTTACATATTTCTTTCATTAATTAGAACTTTACACGTTTCTTTCACAATAAATTTCTTATAATTAAATCCAATTTTCAACAATTTACTTAATAAGTTTAAGTGTAAAAGTTCCAATTCTTCACATTTCAACAAATAGACTTAACACTTCAAATTTAAATTACCATTTCACAATTTAACAAAATTTCCAATTTTATTTAATTAAATTAAACCTTTAATTAAAACCAAATTTCACATTTCCTAGTCAAGTTATATTTTAAAAGATCACTTTTAAACATTCATTTATTTAACCACTTAAATTCATAGAAAAATCAATAATACTTAATAATCACTTAAATTCAAATTTAATCAAATTATCATATTTACCATTTCCAAATAAAATTTAATATCCATTTTATTTATATAACTTAAATATCATTTTTAACCAAAATTCCAAATTTCCAACTTAAGTTATATTTCAAAAATCCAGTTAAACCATTCATTAATTACATTTTTAACACATAGAAAAATCATAATTTCTTTAATTCAAAATATTTCAAAATCTGTTTAAATCAAATTTCATAAATTTATATTTTTAAAATACTTAAAAATATTCAAAACACTTTATAAAATAACCACGGGCCTGTATATAATTTTCTAACCTAGGTCAAGTGATACGGATATGTATCATTTCAATCCGCAGTTAAAAAAGAAAAATCTGGGTTCTATCATTTCAAACCCGCAATCCCAAGTTAAAATAATTTAAATAAAAATCATTCAGGCCTATCATTTCAGCCCATAACGATTTTTCCCTATTCTAAAGTCCGTTCGGGTATGTATCATTTCAACCCATAGTGATTCTAATCTACAGGGAACTTGCAATGGTGATAACAGATATAAATAACAGAATAACATTAAATAATAGTAACATATGATATAATAAGTGTAATAACAGGTGTGAACATCATATGATAATAATATAAACATATATAACATGATGATATACATTACAGATTCAAATGGTGTCGGTTTATCAGTTATATAGGTACATATTGTCTGGTGAGAATAACTCACCTGTTTGTGCTGGAGATATCAAAACCAATGACACAATGGAACAAAAGCACGATGACAAGACTACGGACTTGAGTGGAGAGCAAGATCCAAAGCTACAACTCTTGTATTACAACCCAAAACATACATCAAAACAAACACAATTTCAACGCACTTGAAATGGAATAACTTTTAAACGAAAAGAGATTTGAATGTCAAATCTTTTGCCTTGCTTTCTCTATCCTTTTGCATGGCCTAGGGAATGTTTTGGTTCAGGTTTGGACATGGTTTGGGTCTGGTTTGGACCAAGGGATGCACGGCTACAAGCTAGAGATGATGGGGAAGTTACAACATAGGCATGTGAAGAGTTTTATGCAATATGGTGGAGTTTTGGTTCATCTTTGGCTCGGTCTACAAGGTCCTAGGCTTGGCCATGACTTGCTACAGGTCTGGACAGAGGAGATGGTGATGTGTAGTGGTGGTAGCAAGGTGGTGGTGGCGGGTAGAGGTGGTGTCCAAGGTGGTGGGCGAAGGTATGTTGCAACTAGTGGTGGCTATGCATTGTTTTAAGGGATTTGTGCAAGGTTTTGTGTGGTTTTTAGTCAAAAGGAGTGCATGGCCTGTCATGGTCAGAGGAGGAGGGGGTTTGGTCGTGGATGGTGTGGGGAAGGAAGTGGTGGTGGTCGGTGGAGGAGATGGTGGAGGTGTTAGGCCAAGCAAAGCAAGAGAAACATGGCAAAAATCATTGAAAATGAAGAGAAAAGAAGAAAAAGAAGGAGAGGCCATTACCTATTTTTGGATGAAGCCATGAGAAATGAGGAGCTGATTTGTTTTCACGTGAAAAGATGAGAAACAAAAAGTGGCGGCTACACTAGGGTTTTAGATGGCTAGGGCAAAATTTGAGGAGTTAAAGAAAATGAAGGGTTTGGACAAAAAAGGGCTTAAGTTTCAAAGTGTTTTACAACCTTTCATATTTCTTTTCTTTTTAATCTTTATATAAACAAAAATATTCAGAAAAATAATTTACAAACCGAAATCAATTATATATATGAGAAAACAAATAATAAATTTTGGAAAAATATAAAAAGAATGAAGAAAATTACTTAAAAATACCAAACAGTGTTCAAAAATTATAAATAAATCACTGTCAGTCTTGAAAAACTATACACTTCATTATAAAAATATTATGAAGTGAAAATTTGAATTAAAATAATATATTTATCATTTTAAAAATAAAATAGATAATTAAATTGGAGAAAATAGAAAAGGATTAAAGAAAAATGTTTAAAATTTACAAACAGGGCATCGAAATTTGCAAGAAAAATACTACTAACTCTGGAAAAATTCCTACCTTACTTTAAAAATATTTAAAAGCCAAAATATATTTTATATAACATAAATGTACAAATTAGAATAAAATATATCAAATAAAAATGTCATTTATATAATTTTAAAATAAAGAATATTGCTGAATAACCCAATATACACACAATATTGAAAATAGTATAACTTTTGCAATTTAAATCCGTTTGCAACGAAACGAAAAGCAGTATTCAAGTTATTAAATCTATTTTTATAATAAAAGATAAAATTCATAAATTTCAAACTTTTAAATTTTCAAGTTAAAAGTCGAAGTTTGACTATTTGACCAAAATTCACATTTTCTGGAAATATTAAATTTAGTCATATTTGGAATTCAAATCCACATACAAAATCAAAGTTTTTTTATATTTACAATAACAACATTTATTCTTTTCATAAATAAAGCTCTTAAATTTGGAAAAATCAAATTAAAATTAATTGTAAAATACAGGGTTGTTACAGATACCTGCATATAGATTTCCTGCACATATATATTTTATAACACTTCTATAGTTGTTGTCATCAAAACCATTATCCTATAGACTAACACTGGAGCTTAGTGGCGAGCTGGATGGCGAGACATATCACTTGCTTATGATATTATTTATTCCGCTGTGTATTCTATATGAGGACAAGTTTGTATAACTGTCCATTGATGTATTGTGTTGTATATTGTTGTTGTAAACTCTGATGATGATATAATGTATAAAATGATATAGTTCTTTGATTTAAAGATTATTCATTTATCTATTATATGTTGTTCCGCTGCGATATGTGAGATTCTGATATTGTTCTGTGTTTTTCTGTTGTTTCTTCTTTCTTTTTCTTCTGTCTTCTTCTACCTCTTCTTTTTCTCCATAACAATTCGATTTTCCGGCATTCGATTGCTCGGCAGTTGATACAGTGGACGTATTAATGTCGATTTTCGAAAGTCGAAAATCCCGAAACGTTACATGTGCTCGTCGCTAGAGGTAGCTAACCTTAATGGCCAGACATAGGCTCATGTTTTAGTAATTTTAACTATGGCATGAGTGTCAAGGCTATCCATCATCGTTCTCTTACTTCATTCCAGTAAACGTCACCAATTCAACCACTACATTATGGATATCATCCACCGCATACACAGTTGTTAAAGTGGTTCCAATATTGACAGAGAGTATGCCAATAAGGGCCCCGGTCTCTTTAACAACTAATCGTCATTTTACACACCGGTCGGTACTTTTTATATTTCGAAAATAATTCGTACGTGATATCAAAATATCATATTCGCTTCAAAAATCAAATCCATTTCGAAATCATCATATTCGCTTCAAAAGATCATAATTTACTTCAAAATGACAATTCAATTCGATATATCGATTTCACTTCAAAATTTGATTCGAATTTCAATTTAGGTTATAACTTCACTTTAACCCAATTCGCATTTAAATCCAAGATTTAAATACAAACATTTCACCCTTTGACCTGTTTGAATTTTTGAAAATAATTTAAATAGTTTTAAAATAGTTAAAATAGTTTATTAAAAAATACTTTGAGTAATAAAAATAGTTCATATAGTAAAATAGTTTGGAAAATCAAAATAATTTGAATATTTAAGAATATAGATTTTAAACCGTTTAAACTAAAATAATTCATTTAAAAATAGTTTCAAAGTCAAGCCGGTTCAATTCCAAATTTCCCAATTCAAATCAGCTCTAATTTTCATTTCGATTTAAACGATTAAATTCCGATTTCAAGTCGAATTTTATTTCGACTTCAAATTAATTTCAATGCCAATTCCAAATTAATTTCAACTCCAATTCTAAATTAATTTAAATTTCCAATTCCAAATTAATTTAAATTCCAATCTCAAATTAATTTCAACTCCAATTCCAAATTTAAACCGTTTCGATTTATATCAATCACGAGTTCAATTTCTAGAATATCGATTCAAAATACTTAAATCAATTTTTCCATAAATATTCAATTTAAAATCCAAATATTTAAATATAATTGAATTTCGAGCTCAATTTAGAAATATCATTCCAAATCACCTTTTCTTAGAAATATTCAAAGTTCGAATAAAAGTTCAATCTTTTAAAACAAATCAATTTTCTGAAATTCACATCCTACTTCGATTTTAACTTAAAAATCTCAACTTCAATATTAAAACAATTTCGTTTTCCAAATTTAAATCTCAACATTTCGAGCTCCAGTTCGAAAATAATTTGATTTCCATAAATTTGATTTTTATTCCTTTAAATCAAATCATTTAAATAATTTCAAACAAAATTTATTTTTAAATCATTTAATTTAACCAATCCGGTGTCCGTATATAATTTTCTGTCCTATGGCCAAGTGAATCAATTATTTCAATTTAAATTCCAGGGATGGATATATATCATTTCAATCCAAAAATAAATGTCATAGATATATATTATTTCAACCTATTTCTTAATTTATTCGAAATAATTCAATTTACAGTTTTATATACTGTAAATAGTATTCAGGGTGATAATAGGATATATTGAAAATAAATAAACATCCAAACATCCAAAACTTCAATCAAATTTTTACCCATCACAATCAATCACCCAAACAATCAACAATCACAACAATTAACCAATTTGTCGTAAATCAGGGATTTTACTAACAGTTAAATTCTAATTCGATTTAACGATGAATTTGCATCCTATTAATTTAATTAATCCAGATGTCAACTAAATTTATCAAAAACCATTAATAAATTTAAATCACTACACTATAGAAATTTTTACAACATAAAATATAATAGTTAATCGTGAGCGTAAAACACTCACCTTAGCTCGAACCTGTAAATTTGAATGAAGCGAATTGAGACAAATTTTAACTCCGTGCTGCATACGACATCGATACGGATCCGCAGCCACTCGTTTCGTCTGAAACAGACCTTGTACGAATAAAATACGATTTTATTAACATTTGAGATTATATAAATTAGTTGAAAAAAATAAAAACACTTTATTTAACGTTAATTAGCCATACCTTAATCATGTCATTAACACGCAAACTGCTGCTACCTCCCATTTTCCAAATATCACATGTCCAGGTTCACGAACTCGAACTCACATCGCCCGACCTTTTCACGTCTTCGCCACTTTTGACAACTGGACCCTACCAGAACTTTACCACCGCTAGCCCCAGCCTCGACACCCACACCAGCGCCGACGTCACCCCTAAAGCACAACCATCGCCAAGAAATCCGAACCCGAACTCCCACTTGCTCGTCGACACCCAAACGAGCTCGTCGACGATGCCACAACTCCCACAAGCTTGCGCTCACGGGCCTCCAAGCACAGCGTTGCTCCTGCCGCACGAATGCCCTTCGACCGAACCCCCTTGAGCCACCTTCCTTCCAGATACCGCTTTTGAGCATGCCCCTAACCAAACTGGCGATCGCGAATCTCGTTCATCCCCTTTTTTTATTTTGAGATTTA
Source organism: Allium fistulosum (assembly GCA_030737815.1). Taxonomy (NCBI): domain Eukaryota; kingdom Viridiplantae; phylum Streptophyta; class Magnoliopsida; order Asparagales; family Amaryllidaceae; genus Allium; species Allium fistulosum. Next base: position 1,290,199,620 of record CM060904.1, read on the forward strand.
GATTTTTTTTTCTTTCACTCGATCGGTCTGGTCATTTGAATGGTGAGATTCGAAAATAAAGGGGAAAGCCAACAGGGTTGGCGCAGTTGGTTGATGGTTCGGACTGCGTGATCGAAGGTCACGAGTTCGAGCCCTGAAACTGACAACCCTGTAACAAGTACCCGAAGTATGTGTTTGGCAGGCACATACTTCCCTAGAGTTTACAAGCGAAGCTTGGTTCTCTAGGTAATTCAAAAAAAAATAAAGGGGAAAGGAACATGGGTGTACACATGAAAAGGAGGAAGAGGAAAGGAACATGGCGAGCGTTACTCCAAACGACTCGTGCCGCCTAGCGTTCATAATATTTTACCCTCATTTCGAACACAATGGAACTAGTCCCGAGGTCTAATTCGATCGTATGCGAAAGATAACTTTCCATAGTCAATTATTTTAATTAAATTTCGAAATTAAATTTCTACGCCTTTTAAGTTCGCACGGTCAAACGACAAGTCTGAACGCTACGAAACTTGAAATCCTACAATAATTCACTATTATGGATCCGATGTAACTGGTTTCGTGAAATCCGAGACAGTGGCCAAAATGGCTATTTTACTCGTCCATTAATATATAAAATTTCCAAATTCCAATTATTCACATTTAAATCAAATTTTGAAAGTAAATGATCTTCATTCATATTTATATAAAATTTTAATCAATTTCTGATGCCACTTACATTCACATTAAATCCAGAATTCTATTATTTAAATAATTACAACATTAAATTTAAACAATTTAATTATCCGATAAATTTCAATAATAGGTCATTAAATTTTTTTATCTCTAACCAATTATATTCAATAATTATATCAAATTCTATAATTTAAAACAGTTAAAGAAATACGGGTCGTTACATACTCCGCCACTCAAAACTTTTTGTCCTCGAAAAGGCGTTAAGTACGAAATTTAACAAAACATATATTTCCTCAATAATTAACTTATAAACGTAAACATCTTATTTGCAAAACTATTACTATGCTTCTACTACGCCACTCCGATATCGGGTTTATGGAAAATATAATTTATATAGAAAACAAGTTATAAAATTTTTAAAACCTTAAAAAAATTTCTAACACTCGAATTTACGGAAAGTTTTGGCAGAATCTCCTTTGCGCGGCTCGATCGGAAATTTTTTACAGTATAATATATAACACAAATATACCAAATAGACATCAAATATACATCTCATCTCAATGATGAGGCATCCCGAATGGCAAAAATATAAAATCGCGGAATGTAATCCGAGATACGTACCTTATTATTAATAATACAAGCGAGTTCGCTCGTATTAAGCAAGCAAAAGCATGTAAAAACCCGCGTATACGCCCAAACGGTCTTCATATGAACCTATCTCAACTCAATTTAATATATTAGTTACATATAACGATATAGAAGCATGTATAAGTCTAATATAACCATATAACATGTAGTTTGAATCCAAACAATAAATATAAGCACAAATACGCAACATACAACAACCATATGCAATTAAAATGGTCATAACAATGGTTTGCAACAAAAGAAGCCATCCAACCATCAATCTCCGTCCAATTAATCCAATTAATTCATAACCATGTGAATTTACGTTATCAAATGTGAATTTTTTAATTTATACCCTTCAGTTCTTATTAACATTCATTTCGTTAACATTTTAATTGATTCATTTCAATTTATTTGCATTCAACCAACCTTTATTCAATTAGATTCACGTTCAATTGATATTTCATTCAATTATTTACTTCCAGTTGATTTGCATGCACTTATCGACATTAATAAATTTACATTCTATTAATTTACACTCATTTATAGTTACATTGATCCTTTTCTTTTGCTTCCATTATTTCATTTCAATAATTCATATATTAATTGCACTTAAGTAATTTATTTCCACACCACGTTCCATATATTTTAAATTGATTCACATTCAGTTAATAATATTTATTTCATTAATCATACAATGGATTTATATTCAATTCATTCGTTTTTAATTAATTTACATTCAACTAATTTGGTTTCAATCCATTTTTATTCAATCAACCAATACTCATTGCATTCACATTTAATTGATTACAATTCAATGTATTTACATTCAGTTAATTTGTTTCAATTATTTACATTTGTTTCATCCACATTTAATTTGGTTTACATTCCATTGATTTCTTTCAATTTATTAACATTCTTACAAATTCATTATATTCAATTTTTTCAATTCAATTTGTGAAATTCAATTTATGAAATTCCAATTTGTTTCACTTTTTATTTAACCTGTTTCATATAAATTCATTTATAAATCATTTATAAAATTATTCCACTTAATCATGCTTGAGTTAAATTTGTTTTATTTCCACTTAGTATATCTTCCTTTTTTTTATTATACTAACATCATTTATAAACCATCTAAATTCATAATAAATAATTTATACAACACAATCACGTTTATTATTATTACTTCATATCTTAAGTTATTACTAACTTATCGATTCACTTCAGTTTAAAATTCATATTATTAATTTACTAAAGTAAATTTTATTTTATAACTCAATTCATATTAATAAATATATATTTCTCTTCCACGATCAATTCATTTAACCTCTCTGAAGTTAACTTAAATTTGTAGTTTATTCCAATAACTTATCCAATATTATATTAGTTAACATTCAATTTTATTGAAACTCATTCAATTGGCATTTTATTTTATAATTCAAGTTGTATTCATTCTATTAATTCATTTATAGCCTAAGTGGAATTTACTTCACTTAATATCTAATTCAATTTATTAACATTAAGTTAAACTTCATTTCATTTCAATCCATTACTCATTTGATTTAATCTTATTCAATTTAAATTTTCTTATCATTCCATTCAACAAATTTAAATTCGTTTTAGCTTATTAATTCTCAAATCTATAATTTGTTCATTCAAAAGTTCATTTTATCTAATTCATTTCAAATACATTTCATTTATTTAAGCTTCTTGAGTTAGACTTCATTTTATTTACTTAGTTTCCCTAACTCCATTTAATTTAACATTCCTAAGTCAATTATTTTATTTTGTATCTCAAATTCAAATTTCTCTTTTATTTTCTTACAAAATTTTAACCATTTTAAATTTAGTTATATTTTCCTATTCAAATTTATAAGTTACAACTTTTTTCTTTTATATACTATTTTAAATTTATAAGTTACAAACTTATTCCTTATATACAATTTCAATTATAAGTTCAAAACTATTTTCATATATTTATTAAATCATATTTAGAATATTTTCACAATCAAAACTTGTTTTAATCGAAAATAAATTTCTTTTGGTAGCAATTTTCACTCAGAAACTCGAAAATGAACACTGGCGATGCTGTAGTCATCCCCAGAATTATTTCCCAATGACCAAGCGAGTTTAATGCTTTTATTTCTTTCAAAAATCCTTTCAAAATATATTTATAATTAAAACTCTTCCAAATAATATTAATATTAATTTTAAAGTCTTTGAAAACAATTTTGAAAACAAAAGGATTTTAAATTCTAAAATTCTCAATTTTTAAAATCATTTCTATATATAAGTTATATTATAAATATACTTATACAAATTTCCTTAACTTATTATCAAAATATTCCATTAATTTACAACTTGGTCATTTTAACCAATTCTTATTGCAATTATATTTCAATTCAATTCACTTATTAAATACTTCATAAAATAAAATTCATTAGGTATTCATTTTATGTTTTTTTTCCAACCAATAATCGATGATAACTAAATATTATCATCTCCTAACAATAATTTCATTAATAATTAACCTTTTATATATATATAATATAATTTAGGTAAAATTATTTCATTTACTCAATTTTAAAACAATATTATGTCGACTTGCCTCGTTTAAGTGTTTAGAAACCCCTATCGATAACACGGCGTCCCACACATTGACCAGAATTCATAAACAACCCATGGATAAGTAAACACAATATAAAACATTTTATAACACTAACAAGTATGCTCTCTCGTATTTATACTCTCAAACAAACTCATTCTAGGGTATTACTACCCTATCTCTAATGAGTCAAACCCCACAAAGCCAAGGTTTTCGCTAAACCTGGCTCTGATGACGACCCACATTTCGGAAGGTTTAAATCGACCATAATCCACACATGTCCGACTTAAACAATAGGAACGTAGATAATCAATGGGATTGAATAAGAAAAATACGAAGAGAAGAAGAAAACAAATCATAGAATCTCACAGCGGAAATGATAAAATATAATAATCAATTAAACAATTCATGAAGCCATTTACTATACATTTGATTATAATCTAGACACACTTATCAGAGTTATAAATATACATCAGGGATAAATAATCAATACAATAGAATAACATGATACAAGGGATAATTATGATAGTAATATACCAAATCTCCATCTTCGTCCTCCAGAGAATAATCTTCAATACGCTGAAAAAGAACTCAGGACTAACCCAAGCATAATAGAAAACAAAACACTCGAGTTAGGACTAAAATACTCTTATGTAAGTCAAATCAATATCAAGAAATTTGAGTGCAATAACTTAAGATATGTTACGGGTTTTTCCATCTCCTAAGGATCCGTTAAACTATTTATATATAATAGTATACGCTATAATAAATAATGTCTATCAGTAAAATAAATATCAAAATAGCGTTAAGGCTACATTGATCCACCTTAACACGTTTTTTTACATTTCTGAACCAAAGTCGTAATGGGCTCATATAGGGGTAAATATGACAAGGCACGTGAGGCAATGCCCAAGGTAGGATTCTACCCGTTTACCCTTTCTGGCTGGTCATAACTCATCCGTGGCCGACCGCGACAATCAATCCAACTGACAAAAGGTGCACCCATCGAATACGAAATCACAATAGTAGTACGAGGGATCAACGTCGCTAGAGGTAGCTAACCTAAATGGCCATACATAGGCGCTTGTTTTAGTCATTTTAACTATGACACGAGTGTCAAGGCTATCCATCATCGTTCTCTTACTTCATTCTAGTAAACGTCACCAATTCAACCACTACATTCTAGATATCATCCACCGCGTACACAGTTGTTAAAGTGGTTCCAATATTAACAGAGAGTATGCCAATAAGAGGCCCCGGTCTCTTTAACTACTAATCGTCATTTTACACACTGGTCCGTACTTTTTATATTTCAAAAATAATTCGTACGTGATATCAAAATATTATATTCGCTTCAAAAATCAAATCCATTTCGAAATCATCATATTCGCTTCAAAAGATCATAATTTACTTCAAAATGTCAATTCAATTCGATATATCGATTTCACTTCAAAATTTGATTCGAATTTCAATTTTGGTTATAACTTCACTTTAACCCAATTCACAATTAAATCCAAGATTTAAATATAAACATTTCACCCTTTGACCAGTTTGAATTTTAGAAAATAATTTAAATAGTTTTAAAATAGTTAAAATAGTTTAATAGAAAATAGTTTGAGTAATAAAAATAGTTTATATAGTAAAATAGTTTGGAAAATCAAAATAATTTGAATATTTAAGAATATAGATTTTAAACCATTTATACTAAAATAATTCATTTAAAAATAGTTTCAAAGTCAAACCGATTCAATTCCAAATTTCCCAATTCAAATCAGTTCTAATTTTCATTCTGACTTAATCGATTCAATTCTGATTTCAAGACGAATTTTATTTCGATTTCAAATTAATTTCAATGCCAATTCCAAATTAATTTCAACTCCAATTCTAAATTAATTTAAATTTCCAATTCCAAATTAATTTAAATTCCAACCTCAAATTAATTTCAACTTCGATTCCAAATTTAAACCATTTATATCAATCATGAGTTCGATTTCCAGAATATCGATTCAAAACACATAAATCAATTTTTCCATATATATTCAGTTTAAAATCCAAATATTTAAATATAATTGAAGTTCGAGCTCAATTTTGAAATATCATTCCTAGAAATATACAAAGTTCAAATAAAAGTTCAATCTTTTAAAACAAATCAATTTTCTGAAATTCACATCCTACTTCGATTTTCACAAAAAATTCTCAACTTCAATTATTAAAACAATTTCGTTTTCCAAATTTAAATCTCAGCATTTCGAGCTCCATTTCAAAAATAATTTGATTTCCATAAATTTGATTTTTATTCCTTTAAATCAAATCATTTAAATAATTTCAAACAAAATTTATTTTTAAATCATTTAATTTAACCAATCCGATGTCCTTATATAATTTTATATCATATGCCAAGTGAATCAATTATTTCAATCTAAATTCCAGGGATGGATATATATCATTTCAATCCAAAAATAAATGCCATAGGTATATATCATTTCAACCTATTCTTAATTTATTCGAAATAATTCAATTTACAGTTTTATATACTGTAAATAGTATTGAGGGTGATAACATGATATACTAAAAATAAATAAACATCCAAACATCCAAAACATTAATCAAATTTTTATCCATCACAATCAATCACCCAAACAATCAACAATCACAACAATCAACCAATTTGTCGTAAATCAGGGATTTAACTAACGGTAAAATTTTAATTCGATTTAATGATCAATTTACATCATATTAATTTAATTAATCCAGATGTCAATTAAATGTCAACTAAATTTATCAACAACCATTAATAAATTTAAATCACTACACTATAGAAATTTGTACACCATAAAAATATAATAGTCAACCGTGAGCGTAAAACACTCAACTTTGCTCGAATCTACAAATTCGAATGAAGCGAATTGTAACAAATTTTAACTCTGTGCTGCATACGACGTCGATACGGATCCACGGCCACTCGATTCGTCCGAAACAGACCTCGTACGAATAAAATACGATTTTATTAACATTTGAGATTATATAAATTAGTTAAAAATAAATAAAAACACTTTATTTAACGTTAATTAGCCATACCTTAATCACGTCATTAACACGCAGGCTACCTCCCCTTTTCCAAATATCACATGTCCAGGTTCACGAACCCGAACTCACATCGCCCGACCTTTTCACGTCCTCGCCACTTCACAACCGGACCCCACCAGAACTTTACCACCGCTAGCCCCATCCTCGACACCCACACCAGCACCGACGTCGCCCCTAAAGCTCAACCATCGCCACGAAATCCGAACCCGAACCCCTACTTGCTCATCGACCCCGAGACGAGCTCGTCGACGATGCCACAACTCCCACTAGCTCGCGCTCACGGGCCTCCAAGCACAGCGTTGCTCCTGCCACACGAACGCCCTCCGACCGAACCCCCTTGAGCCGCCTTCCCTCCAGATGCCGCGTGCGAGCATGCCTCCAACCAAATTGGTGATCGCGAATCTCGTTCATCCCCTTTTTTTCTTCTGAGATTTAGATTTCGTTTTTTTTTTCTTTCACTCGATCGGTCTGGTTATTTGAAAGGTGAGATTCGAAAATAAAGGGGAAAGGAATGTGGGTGTACACGTGATAAGGAGGAAGGGAAAATATATATAAAATGAAAAAATTATATCTAACCAACCCGCTCATGAAAATTCTGAACCCCGAACGACTCGTGCCGCCTGGCGTTCATTATCTTTTACCCCTATTCTGAACACAATGGAACTAGTCCCAAGGTCTAATTCGATCGTATGCGGAAGATAGCTTTCCAAAGTTAATTATTTTAATTAAATTTCAAAATTATATTTCTACGCGTTTCAAGTTGGCACGGCCAAATGAAAAGTTCGAGCGCTACGAAACTTGAAATCCTATAATAATTCACTATTACGGATCCGATGTAACTAGTTTCGTCGAAATCCGAGGCAGTGGCCAAAATGGCTATTTTTACTCGTCCATTAATATATAAAATTTCCAAATTCTAATTATTCACAGTTAAATCAAATTTTGAAAGTAAATGATCTTTATTTATATTTATATAAAAATTTAATCAATTTCCGATGCCGCTTACATTCACATTAAATCCAGAATTCTATTATTTAAATAATTACAACATAAAATTTAAACAATTTAATTATCCGATAAATTTCAATAATAGGTCATTAATTTTTTTTATCTCTAACCAATTATATTCAATAATTATATTAAATTCTATAATTTAAAACAATTAAAGAAATACGGATCGTTACACTTTTTGTGTATAGATAGAGTGCTGTTAAGCTTACAGCTCTGATACATAAAAGATTTTATGATTTATTGCAATTTTTTTGCTCAGATTTGGATACACGAGGGAAAATGAAACAAAAAGATGATTGTATTGTGATTTTATCTCAGTTACATTGATTTCCATATGTAACGGTTTCTATAATACACATTTTAAAGTAAATGGGCTCAATATTGGCCCATTTGGATTTGGTCAGATAGCACCCATTTTGCTTCAATGAGATAATACTTGCTCTCGTGATCCTTTACTTCATTTATAACTTTCGCTACTTATGCAACAACTATTGGTTTATTAGATGTGTTTTTTCCCTTATCATTTGATTTTGTTCTGATGAAGCATGAGCACTAGTTAAAACTTAACTGAAAATTCCATGTCTTACACTCATTTTCTCGAATACATGTATGCAGCGCAGGTTCATGTGTATGAAGATAACAGATAGTGCAGCTTAGTAAGGCACCTTCCGACACATTGATCCAAAGCCTAGTTTGACTTTCGGACTCACGTCATGCAAAGAAATATGAGCTGCTGGGTACTTAAAACATTATAGAGCATAATTATAAGAAGTTCTAAGACAATCTACACTTTCAGATCTCACAGCGGAAATAATTAAAATATAAGTACTTAAAAACAAACATTTTAGAGAACAATCTCCAAAATACTTCATTTTCCATATGCATTGCTTCAAGTACAATATATGTTTTACAGGCTTTTAATACAAAACGTTCTACATGATGAACAACAAGAATATGAAAACTCCCACGTGAAGCTCCGTTCTCCACATACTATGCTTAATCAACTGCTAATCTATCATCCCGTGGTTGAGAAAAATGAAAAGAATGGAGTGGGTAGACAAAAGTCTGGTGAATGAGTACAAGTTTAATATATGATATCATATGTAGTTACTTCAATACTACTCTAGATGATATAGGGTGTGCTACAAGTGTCTGTCAATTCCTAATGTATGTTACCTAAAGGTTCTTGTCTAATACATTCACACACTATAATTTATGTAGGCTAATACAATGGATCGAACTAAGGATCAAATCTCATGTCTAACGGTCGACCACCGCTCATAGAGCTACTCAATGTAAACAATTCCACTAGACTACTAAATATTAAACACCACCACAACACTACTAAACGTGGAAACACTGCCACCTTAGCTACTAATCATGAAAACACCAGCACTAGGCTACTCGGGACTAAATTCCCACAACTATCACCGCCACTAGACTATTGTGGGCTAAATTCCCACTACTATCACCGCCACTAGGTACTGGAAAACGTTTCCCCTTTCACTAAACCTGGAGAGAAAGAACCCAAGATAACGACTCATTAGAATGACTCATCGTCTGCATTTGCTCCCACCTCTCGATCGTAATGTTGGCCTCTTACTACACGCTTCAAGTCCTCCTCTCTAATTGTATCACATGGGTAAGGAATTTGTGAATACTAGGAACTCAAATTCTGTCGGACCCACTCCATCAGGCATTCGCGTCGGTCTGCATGTCTACCGTTGGAACCTCATGTAAGTGCAATTTGCGAAAATACGTCGCCTCGAATCGATTACTATTCTACATTGGATAAACAATATTTAGTCAACACAACCACTAACTAGCGTTCGCCCCTAAGGAACTAGCTTCCCTAACAAGCCCTAACATGCATCCAATATCCCTTAAATAGGCTCACAACAATTCATGTTTTATAACTTTATTTATATATTTAGGCTTTAGGTCGAGGTTTAATTTGTCAATTTTTGTCCTGAAGGTCGACCGTTCGCATTGTTAAATTAGGGTTTCTGCATCCTTTTAATTGTCGATTGTTTTAGGTTAATTATCAAGTTATACAGTTATTTTTGAATCTTAATTACAATCTAAGCAACAATTTTGCAATTAAGTTTAAGGTTTGTTGATTTAGGGATTTCAATTTCAAGAGAGAAAGTGGTATATGCATCACCAATTAACAATTTAAAGCTAGGGCTTTAATATATTCAATTTAAAGTTAACATATTCAATTTAGGGTTCTTTAACACTCTAATCAATTAAAATAGTTTAAACCAACTATAAGAATCAACTTATCAAAGTTGTGCCTACTCACCTCAAGCCTAACTCTTCCTATTGCTTGTGCTTGAGAATCGTCCCCTCAAATCGATAGCTTCACCTTGACTGCCTTGATTTAATCTCTTCTATTCTTCTAATTTAGGATTATTTGATTTTTAAGAATTTTGGAGTTTAGGTTGAGAGAAAATTTGGGTGGAGTTTGGTTATTGTAATTGTTTATGTGAAAATTAGGGTTTCATTAGCTTAGTATTTATGGAGGTAGAGTTTTAGTTTGGGCCAATAGATTAGCTTAGGAAATATCTTTAAAGAATCTGGTCCTCTCATATAGCCTTCAGTTGCAAGCAAACGATCTGGTTCGTTCATCTCGCCTTCAGAAAATCAATAACACACGATTAAAATCGCATTCGGGTCGACCGTCCCCTACCATGATCAATTGCTACTGGTCGACATTGAATCCCTAAGGGATGACCGGTGGCCTTTATAGTTTTTAAAATTTTAATTTAATTTAACGCAGTTCGGATTTCGAAGTGTTATATATGAAAATCATTCAGAAAATTGCTACAAATACAATGGTGCAAGTTTCGCAGTCAAATTCGAACGCCTATGAAAATTTTCTTTTAAGTCCTTGTTTTAATTTAATTTAATTTAATTTTCTTATTAAATTTCCGTCTAATAAATTCTTCCCCCTTAAAAGGATTTCATCCTCAAAATTTCAAAGGATGGAAAAATGCAACACATACATAGCAACCAATAGCTAGAATCATCTACTCATCCATCATCCACGAGCAGTCATTGTCCTTAGAAATTTCAATGTATCATGTACATATATATGCTACGTAAAATGCACGTGAATCTATTCTAATGTCAAAGTAGGCGATCTACTGATTCAGCCAACCTCACTACAACAAATTCAGCTTATTTCAATATTTGTTTTATGACATTTGTATGTAAAATATTGTAAAAAATTCCGTTTACAACGTTTTCTGATAAAATGTTGTAAAAAATTTCTTTTTTTACAATTTTTTTTACATAAAACGTTGTTAAACATGACTTTTTTACCATATTTTCTCCAAAAATGTTGTAAAAACTTCCTTCTCACAACTTTTTTAAACATTGCCACGGTACCCTTTTAACAACCTTTTTAAAAAGTTGTAAAAACATTGTTTTTTACAACTTGATATTAATTAACTATAACTTTTTTAAAAGTAGTTTTACTCATAAGTTTACATTAATTTTTTTAAATATGCTTAGTATTTCTTAAAATATTATAATAATTTATAATTAATAACAAATATTTAATACTTAATTAATTTATAAACACTACAAGAAAAGCTGAGAATAGCGGTAGATCGTAGCGATGGAATTTTCCTTCGTTAAATTTGTGATGGATTTTCGAGTGATTTACGAAGGATAATTTTAAGTTTTTACCATTTCAAATTCATCTATATAACCACCATCCACTTATTATATCCACCACTAAATCGTTGTAAATTGCATCAATTTACTAATAGGATATTTTTGGCGTTAATTTTTTTCAAATTAAGGTGGATTACCGATAGTTAATTTTCGAAGCTATTTGCGGTGGATTTCCAAGGAATTTGCAAGGGGTACTTATAATTTTTTAACAACTATTTTTCTTGAAAAGTTGTAGTTAACAATTGATAATTAATTCAAGATTGGTCATAAATCATGGCAGCCTTCACTTCCCTTTCTTCTCGCGTCTTTCATCTCACCCTCTAAACCTCTCATACTCTTCCATTCCAATGTTTAGCAAAACGACTTCTGTGAAATCGAAGTCCTCTAGTCCTTCTCGAAATAGGTCTGGCCGTTCTTTTAATGTTCAAAATCTTGCCAGGTCTGTTCCCAAAAGCGCCTAGAATTGAAGCATATGTTTGTTACGTCAAATTCCTTTGCTGAGCTAGAGAAAACAATAATTGCGCAAGCTTAGAACCCATCTCTGATCTCTGGTCTTCAAACTTCGGTAGGTGATTCTCCTTTATCCACGCTGCTTGTTGCAGGAAGGGAAGGACAATGATTCTCTGTTGTAAATCTGGTTGTTGTTGATATCGATTTTAATTCAAATGTTGACAATGTTGGGGGCAAATCACTGTGCTGGTAGAGTTGAGGGGGCCAAGAATACAGTTAATGGAAAAACTATGAAGTGCACAATAGTTGTTTGTTATAATGCCTCAATCGGACCTGATGTTGCAATCCAGGTCAATGATGTTCTACCCATTTCGAACTCATGTAATCAGGTGCCTGCTTCAAGCAAGTGGTCCTTATTGTTTAAGACATTGTCCAAAAATGCTGGTACCTTCTCGCCGAGCACCTTCAACACAGTTGAGATTGACGGTGTTAGTGTGCCTCCTACCGAAGTGATAAAAGAGGGTGTGAAATATTGGTTTGAGTTCTTAGTCGGTTTTCTCTTGGATTCCTCTCTATTATCCGGCCTTTTGACCTAGCTATATCCACACTGATTGGGCAAGTTAGGCTTGATGGTAGATAAGGCAAGTAGCCCAGAGGAATGATCATAGTGTCTGGAGATCATGCACAGATAATGGTATGAAGCAACGATCAAACGAGACCAAGAGATAAACTCTTTGGAATGTTCTAAGTACGAATCAGTGCCTCCTCTAGGCAGGGGATCAGTACTTATCCCTTCGCCTAGGTAGGGGATCAAATCAGATCACTATGACTATGAACAACATAAACTAGCGGTTTAACTCAATGGAAATCAATCGATATCTCAAAAAACATGTAGGCGACTATGCAAAACAACTTTGAAAACATAAAGCTAGCATGGAGGGGGACCCACAAGAGGGATCGCATGACACCACGTGGCCATCTTGACCAATCGACCCTGACCGCTCATACTTAGTTGTTGGGCATGAAACTTTTTGGATGGCCTCGTCTACATCGTGAGATTTTATCGATGAAGTTTCAGAAATATATTCGTTCGTCAACACCTATAAATATAGAGTTCACTGTTCATTTTAGGGACCTTTCTACTGCTGTTTTACTTCAACTCTATTGTAATGAAGGATCTATTACGATCCGATCCCTCTGTAACCAGAAAAGCAAGAATTTAATAAAGCAATTCCTTTAAGTGGACGTAGGCAATTAACGCTGAACTATTATAAATTTGTTTGTTCTTGTTTCTGCTTGTTTACTCTCTGTTTTAAGTTTAATTCTTCAATTTATTTCTCTACTTTCAATCTATTGGGTGTTTGTGCCAACTTTTGATGCAAATATTTTGATGCTTTCACTGAAAGAGAATTCTTAGCTTGAATTGATCTCATCAACTTGCGGATTCCCATATCCATGAGATAGATCTTGATTTTTGTCGACAAGTTAGCCTTTCTACTCAGATTTGAAGAAGATCTATAAGGAAGCTATTAGACATAGCCAGAGGAAACAAGTTCATTATTTCCCATTCTACTAGAGATAATGCAGATACAAGCATTCAACAGGTTAACTAGAATGTGCAACCGGTGGCTACCAATGCCCCAAATCCAACTGATTACATCACCAAAGCTGACTTTGAAGTCTTTACGAAGGAACCATTAAATAGCCATCAACAGCTCAATCAGCAAATCCAGGCCAATATCGACCCGATGAACTAGTTGAAAGACCAACGTAGGAAGACGAAGAGGGAGCCTACTCCATACTTAGGATCAGAGAACTCTTCTTCATCTGATGACAATCATAAGAGCAGAAGGCACAAGATAGATGCGAATGATGCTAGAACATCGAGGGGGAACTATGCAATCGACTATTACCAAACTACCCGGTTCGACATCGAAACCTCCAACCTAGGGGAACCTTTATGCTGGTGGAGGAGCTAACTCCGGACACGCCGCCACTGACCTTGGCGCTAAAACCTAGGAGAATGTGATTGAACCACAACCGAGAGACGATGATAGGATTGTTGCTCAGGAGGTATATGAGGAGCACGCTAAGTAAAGGCATTGTGTTGCTACCCGAAGGCATGGATCGGATTATTCACGTGAGGTGGAACACGACCACTGCCAGGCACCAGCTCTCCAAACACTGGACCTAACGGCTATGGTGAGAGAGCTTGTGAAAGAAAGTCAAGGCCTAACCAATGATGATTGGGGACTCTCCAGAAGTCGTACTTCATTTACTATCTACATCCTATATGCAGAGTATCCGTGGAGGTTTAATATGCCTATGATTCCTGGTTATGCAGGAAAAAACGACCCCAGGAAGCATCTCATGAAGTACGAGTGACACATGGACTCTGCACGAGCCACTGATGCAGTCAAGTGCAGATGTTTTCCCATTTTTTAGACCATGTGGTTCACCAAGCTACCACCACGGCCAATTTCTTCGTTTGATGAGTTAGCAAGGAAGTTTGTGGAGCAGTTCCGCATGCACGCGACTCGCCCAAAAGATGTCATGTCCCTCTCCAAATTGATCCGGGCTTCGGAGGAGTCACCGAAAGATTATCTGAATATGTTTAATACGGCTGTTATAGAAGTCAGTAATCCAAAAGATTATGCAATACTGATGGCACTGACTAAGGGAGTTGACCTTGATTCTGATTTTGGCAATCGGTTGGCGGAAAAGGCACTTTCTACGTTGGACCATTTTTATGCGAAGGTAGCTCAGTACCCGATGAAGGAGGAGGCAAAGCGGACCAGAAAGAGAGATGTTGCAGGCCAGAGTACCGAGGGAGTACAAAGGAACGTGGCGGCGAAACAGCCCGGAGAGATTTCCGGGAAAGTTGAAGTTAATGTTCAAAACAAAGCAAATGAGGAAAACAGAGACGGTGATAGAAACCACAATCGAAGACAGGATTCTAGGAGAAGGAAGCCAAGGATCCTGGCATTTGACACCTATACACCGTTGAAGACATCATTAGAGAACATCTATCTATCGACTTGTAATACTATGCAGTATAGAAAACCACCTCTGAAAGAACCGACAGAGAAGCAAAGACAGACAGGGAACTACTGTAGATTCCATGAAAGTTATGGTCATACCACAGACGAGTGTCGCCACCTCCATTATGTCATCGAAAAGTTGATTCGTGAAAGAAAGTTGCAATAGTTCGTTCAATCCCCGTAGGATGGCAGGCAGGGGACATCCGATCCCAGTAGAGGACAAGCCCTACCTAATGATGAGGAACCTATGTAGGTTGGTGGAAGGCTAGTAATTAACACTATTGTTGGAGGACCACATCCAGCTGATACGAGATGGAATGAGATGGAGCATTACGTGCATGCTATAAGACATGTTAATGTAGAATGCTGCTTGAACATGGAGGATGGTGCTTCGACAAAGCAGCAAAGAACTATGACTGACGATATCGTATTCGTAGTAGAGATGAAAACAAGGTGGAGGCCCCTACAATAGACCCAGTGGTGATTTCGGCCATGATCGGCCCTGCTTTGGTGAGAAATATTTTGACTGACCGTGGAAGTTTAGTCAATATCCCTTTTAAGAAGGCCTACGACCAGATGTTACTAGAGGCCAAAGATTTGAAACTATGTAAAGCCAGTATTCAGGGCTTTAACAATATTGCTACTAAAGTGGTAGGCTACTTCGAACTACCGGTGGAGTTGGGAAATGACAACCATAGGAGAGTGCGGGTGTTGCTGCTTGTTGTGATGGATGTGAACTCTTCATACAATGCTTTCATGGATTGACTGGCCCTTGCTGATTTCAGGATAGGTGACGCCTTTTGGTACTTAACACTCAAATTCTCGATAGAGTATGGCATGAGAATTAGTGATGGAGATCGGGCTACTAGCCGGGCCTGCTATGTTATTGAGTTGAAGGATGCTCAGGGAAAAAAAAGGAAAGGATGTGGAGAAGACTCTCTGCATCAAAACTAACGAAGCCTAGCAATCAACGTTCGAGCCTAGGATCGGGCACCATAGTCGGTCCTATAAAGATATAGATCCGAGAGATGAGGAAGAGGAGCCTAAAGAACCCAAGACTACACTCGTTGAGCTGATGATCGACATCATGGTTAGCTACGATGACCCATCACGGGTCCTAAAGATCGGATCATAGTTCAGCGCAACGGTATGTAGGAATTAATAGGCTTTCTCTGGACGAATATTGATGTGTTCGCTTGGACCCGTTCTAACATGTGTGGAATCTCGCCAACCATCGCGAGCCATGCATGTAGGATCGATTTCACCCTAGAGGTGGGGTGAATAGGGTGATACTAAAAATAATAAAAATTAATGCGGAAATAAATATATTAATTGCAGCACAGATAATAGCAGAATAATAAAAGCAGAAATAGAACAACACAGATTTACCCAGCTTCGGCAAAACCCTGTCTACGTGCTGCCCCAAGGTTTCTACTAGAAATTAAGTACTCAGACGCTTACACACATAAACTTGCAACACCCACTAATGACTAACCTAACTCTACGCTCAAAACCCTGCCACAACTCAGCCACTGAGTTGCGAATTCTCAAACTACACCCCGTAGTTTGTACCTAGTCACATGACTAGAAAGTTACACAGCTTAAAAGGAAATTACAAATGAAATAATAACTAAAACAAAACAAAACCCTAATTAAATAATTTGAAGCCCAATAGAATTAAAAGCACCGGCCCACTAAAAAATTATAATTTGTGAAAAAGCAACGTCTCCCTTTATTCTGTTTTTCTTTGGCCCGTATATCTTTTGTTCCATTTAGGATCTGAAATTAGGGTTGTTTAAATTTGAAGCCCCGATTGTGCGATCGATTGAGATAATGATTCTTAGTTGAATTGCTTTGTCAATCGCTCCTAACTTTGATTTGCTCTCGGCAGCTTTTGTTTGATCGAGTTTGAATTATACTGGTATGTGATTTTTTTTACTTTGATTTCTCTATTTTATGATGCTTTAACTCCAATTCGATTCGAGTTATAAATTTTTTTCGATTTAAGAGTATACTCTGGATTTTTTTCTTGTACTCGAATGAATCACTACCGATGATGAAATTGGGTTATATAGGGATCGAACACACTATGTTTACGTTCGTATATTTTCTTTTCAATTCTTCGTGATTTGCACTTGTCCATTCGATTTTGCTTGAGCGCTTGTTATTTATTCTAACTCGTTCATTCATACATGTTGCTCCATGACTTTGAATTTGCTTCATTTATCGACCTTGACTTGTTCATTGTACTCTTCATGAGTTCGAATTTTCGTGAATTGCTTTGGGTCAGTACCTATGACTTCAGTGTTTTAATTTTTGAGATAATTTCTGCACTTGTTCACTCTCTTGACTTTGTTCCAATTTTGCTGGCTTTGACTTGTTCATTGTATCCTTATAACTTCTGATTTTGTTCAAAAGCTTGACTTAGGGCTTCACAATTTTTATTGTATATTTGTGTATACTTGAACTGGATGGAGTTTGACTTGTTACCCTCTGTTCCATTTTCTAAATGCGTGTGTACCTTGCTTTATCCATCTATGCTAGGCCTTGTTTGTGTGTCACCATGTATGTATGTATATATGTGTACGATCTAATGCTTTTCATTTGAAGTCTCCTCTGTTGCATACTTGTCACTATTATGCGTATGTATATAATTGCATATATGCATACATATAAGTTTGTATCTCTGGCCAGTTAGTCCACTGCTTCATTGGGTTCATGCCTGAATGTTGTCTTTGACCCATTTGCTTGTTGAGTTCATCTTATTTGGCCATGCCTATCTATGTGTTCATGCAGTTTTGATGGTCTGTTGTCTTCATACATATACGTATGTATATATGTGTTTTGGTGACCCTGTTTTATCTTGCTGACCCATGAATGCATTTTCAACTTGATCACTTGTTTGGTTCTGGTCTTTGGTTCATGTTTTACTTATCTGGTTTGGTCTCGTTGCATTTGATTGGAACCACTTGTGTACACCATGTACTTGTGCCATTGATCTGGATGTACTTTGATTTGCTGGCCTTGTTACATGCCAGGTTGCTTTGTTTTCATGAATGTGGTTGGCTTTGTATTCTCTGAAATATACATGTGAAGTCTGTTTCACCACTTTCTTTTAATTGCACTGGCATTGTGGGGTGTTGTTTTGAACATGGCCATTGTATTTGAACCTGCCTCCATCTGAACTCTGTTTTCTGTTGATCGTCTTCATATGCTTGTGTTGCCATATATGCTGTCCTCTTTGTACATATGTGTGCAGCCCTAAACTTTGTATATGAGGTTGCCTGGACTGTTTGGTTGCATTTAGTTGTTGAGCTTGAGTCTGGTCTATAGTTCATTTTGAGGTTGACATGTGTATGTATATATGTATATATATGCATACATGTTTATCTTCATGTATGTTTACTGTTGCATTGTATCTTTCATTCTCTGGCTTGCTTGGTTGTTTTGGAACTGATTTAGTATGTGGATTTGCATTCAACCTTGTACTTGAAGTTCTGTTGCATGTTACATTGTTTTGATCTTCACATGTATGTTATTTGGTTCCTACTGTGTGTTACTGATCTGGTTGCACTTGCTTGTACAGTCCTTGTGCTTCACTTTGCTATAACCATTCGGTTCACCACTTTGTTTTCCTTGACCACCATATATACTTGAAGTCTTGTTGTCACAACTGCGATCATTGTTGTGAGTTATAATACCTTGGCTCCATTGACTTGTTCATTGTGATATAACTTACTACCTGATTGTGTACATTTGAGTCCGGCCATTGTATTGAACTTTTATTCATTTTCATTGGCTCTCCTACTTGACCATCCTATTTTTGTTTTGTATTGCACCTAAGTTGAATCCACCATTTGGTTGGGTTTGACCTTGTGCTCACCTGTCCCTGCAATTTTATAAAGTGTATATCGGTGTGCATGGCCTTGTGGCATGTACAGTGATACACTTTGCATGTCACAAGTAGTTCGTGTAGGAATGGATTCAAATGAAAATGATGACGAACAACCCAAATAACTGAGGAAAATAACATTGACAAAACACACACTTCATTGTACACTGCAAAAAATATTTCTTTTTCAATTTTACTGCGTCAGTGTTTATATTGCATATAATTCAGATGCTGGATACAAACTGGAATAGAGTTGAAGAACAAATACGAGTGAATGAGTGATATGTAGTGAGATGATAAATTGTAAATTGAAATTTGTATTGTAATCAAAATTGTATTGTAAAATGACAATGTGTAAATGTATAGTGAGAACTCAAATTTGTACTATTCGAATTTGTAATAAAATATCTGTTTGAATAAAATATTTGTTTGAATATGAATTCTGTGTTATTTATTTTATTCATCATATATTTATTTAATTTTGTGAAAAATAAAATAGTACAATAACAAATACATTTAAATGACTATATATATATATATATGTTTATTAACATCAAACAAAAATCATATACTAGCATATTCAACAATCTCCCCCTTTTGATGATAACAAACATATATTAAGATTTTGAATTTATTAAATGTATTTGGTCTTTAATGAATTCTATTTGCTCACCCTATTTGAATGATCCCTCTCTACAACAAAGCTCCCCCTTCATATATGCATGAAAATAAATAAAAGTATACAAATGAACCTAGATGGGAATATGCAAATAAAAAATATGACTTGAATTATTTGCCAACCAAAATCTTAACTTCTCTCTCCACCTTTTGTTATCAGCAAAAGAGTAATAGTGTTAGAAAAATAGAGATAAAGTGATAGGCATTAATACAACATTTATACCTGATCGAGTATAAATATTAAATTTCAATAAAAAATCAAACAAAAATCATAAATACTCTGTTAGGCGCATATTACACTTTAGAGTGATAGGGGTGATGTCGGCATATAAAACCTTGAACTCGAATGAATCACTGCCGATGATGATTTTGGGTTATATAGGGATCGAACACCCTATATTTATGTTCGTGTATTTTCTTTTGAATTCTTCGTGATTTGCACTTGTACATTCGATTTTTCTTGAGCGCTTGTGATTTATTCTGACTCGTTCATCCATACATGTTGCTCCATGACTTTGAATTTGCTTCATTTATTTCGAC
The DNA here is from genome assembly GCA_030737815.1 of Allium fistulosum. Classification (NCBI taxonomy): domain Eukaryota; kingdom Viridiplantae; phylum Streptophyta; class Magnoliopsida; order Asparagales; family Amaryllidaceae; genus Allium; species Allium fistulosum. Next base: position 1,290,219,907 of record CM060904.1, read on the forward strand.
CTTGACTGTTCATTGTACTCTTCATGAGTTTGAATTTTTGTAAATTGCTTTGGGTCAGTTCCTATGACTTCGGTGTTTTAATTTTTGAGATAATTTCTATACTTGTTCACTCTCTTGACTTTGTTCCAATTTTGCTGGCTTTGACTTGTTCATTGTATCCTTATAATTTCTGATTTTGTTCAAAAGCTTGACTCACGGCTTCACAATTTTTACTGTATATTTGTGTATACTTGAACTGGATGGTGTTTGAATTGTTGCCCACTGTTCCATTTTCTGAATGCATGTGTACCATGCTCTGTCCATCCATGCTAGGCCTTGTTTGTGGGTCACCATGAATATACATACATTCATGTATGTATGTATATATGTGTACGATCTGATGCTTTGCATTTGAAGTCTCCTCTGTTGCATACTTGTTACTATTATGTGTATGTATATAATTGCATATATGCATACATATAAGTTGGTAGCTCTGGCCAGTTAGTCCACTGCTTCATTGAGTTCATGCCTGAATGTTGTCTTTGACCCATTTGCTTGTTGAGTTCATCTTATTTGGCCATGCCTTCTCTATGTTCATGCAGTTTTGATGGTCTGTTGACTTCATACATATATGTATGTATATATGTGTTTTGGTGACCCTGTTTAAGCTTGCTGACCCATGAATGCATTTGCAACTTGATCACTTGTTTGGTTCTGGTCTTTGGTTCATGTTTTACTTATCTGGTTTGGTCACCTTGCATTTGAATGGAACCACTTGTGTACACCATGTACTTGTTCCATTGATCTGGATGTACTTTGATTTTATGGCCTTGTTACATGTTAGGTTGCTTTGTTTTCTTGAATGTGGTTGGCTTTGTATTCTCTGAAATATATGTGTGAGGTCTGTTTCACCACTTCCTTTTAATTGCACTGGCCTTGTGGGGTGTTGTTTTGAAGATGGCCATTGTATTTGAACCTGCCTGCATCTAAACTATGTTTTCTGTTGATCATCTCCATATGCTTGTGTTGCCATATATGTTGTCCTCTTTGTACATATGTGTGCAGCCCTAAACTTTGTATATGAGGTTGCCTGGATTGTTTGGTTGCATTTAGTTGTTGAGCTTGAGTCTGGTCTGTAGTTCATTTTGAGGCTGACATGTGTATGTATATATATGTATATATATATATATATGCATACATGTGTATCTTCATGTATGTTTATTATTGCATTGTAACTTGCATTCTCTGGCTAGCTTGGTTGTTTTGAAACTGATTTAGTATGTGGATTTGCATTCATCCTTGTACTTGAAGTTCTGTTGCATGTTACATTGTTTTGATCTTCACATGTATGCTATTTGGTTCCTGCTGTGTGTTATTGATCTGGTTGCACTTGCTTGTACAGTCCTTGTGCTTCACTTTGCTATAACCATTCAGTTCACTACTTTGTTTTCCTTGACCACCATATCTACTTGAAGTCGTGTTGTCACCACTTCGATCATTGTTGTGAGTTATAATACCTTGGCTCCATTGACTTGTTCATTGTGATATAACTTACTGCCTGATTGTGTACATTTGAGTCTGACCATTGTATTGAACTTTTATTCATGTTCATTGGCTCTCTTACTTGACCATTCTATTTTTGTTTTGTATTGAACCTGAGTTGAATCCACCATTTGGTTGGGTTTGACCTTGTACTCACATGTCCCTGCAATTTTATCAAGTGTATAACGGTGTGCACGGCCTTGTGGCATGTACAGTGATACACTGTGCATGTCACAAGTAGTTCGTGTATGAAACAACGAAAATGATGATGAACAACCCAAATAACCGAGGCAAATAATATTTTCAAAACAGACACTTCATTGTACACTACAAAAAATATTTCTTTTTCAATTTTACTGCGTCAGTGTTTATATTGCAGATAATTCAGATGCTGAATACAAACTAGAATAGAGTTGAAGAACAAATACGAGTGAATGAGTGAACTGTAGTGAGATGATAAATTGTAAATTGAAATTTGTAATGTAATCGAAATTGTATTGTAAAATGACAATATGTAAATGTATAGTGAGAGCTTAAATTTGTACTATTCGAATTTGTAATAAAATATTTGTTTGAATATGAATTTCGTGTTATTTATTTTATTCATCAAATATTTATTTAATTATGTGCAAAATAAAATAGTACAATAACAAATACATTTAAATGAATATATATATATATATATATGTGTGTGTGTGTGTGTGTGTGTTTTTATTATCATCAAACAAAAATCATATACTGGCATATTCAACAATCTCCCCCTTTTGATGATAACAAACATATATTAAGATTTTGAATTTATTAAATGTATTTGGTCTTTAATGAATAATATTTGCTCCCCCTATTTGAATGCTCCCTCTCTACAACAAAGCTCCCCCTTCATATATACATGAAAATAAATAAAAGTATGCAAATGAACCTAGATGGGAATATGCAAATAAAAAATATGACTTGAATTATTTGCCAACCAAAATCTTAACTTCTCTCTCCCCTTTTTATTATCAGCAAAAGAGTAATAGTGTTAGAAAAATAGAGATAAAGTGATAGGCATTAATACAACATTTATACCTAATCGAGTATAAATATTAAATTTCAATAAAAAATCAAACAAAAATCATAAATACTCTACTAGGCCCGTATTCCACTTTAGAGTGATTGCGGTGATGTCGGTATATAAAACCATATAGTTGTGTCTATTTGTGGTATATTTATATCAGGAATTTGAATACTTACTAACCATGCATAACTGTTAGGACTTTTAAATGATATTAGTAGTATTCCTTTTATAAAAAAACAAAAAAACGAATTTCAAGTATCTTCTAACCACACATAACCGTAAGGACTTTTAAATGGGATTATAATCAACTCGTCTATTTAATAATCAATTTTTATATGTGTTCCATAATTGCATAACCGTGAGGACTTTTAAATGAGAGCGAATACTTTGGATGTTTTTATTGCTAAAAATAAAATAAAAACGAATAATTTTCTATTTAAAATACCACATTTTGACATACTATATTGGATTTTAATGAGTGATGGCCGTTAGAAATATGATAGAAATAGAGATGGTCATGGAATTTTTACCAACAAAAGTTATTACAAATCTTGTTTAAATTTTTAAAGAAATTTACTAAATATACTATCTCAAGTCATAATATATGATTAATATCAACACTCATCATTTTTTCAATCACTATTTATCTTTTCGATAATCAGTAGGGAGTCAGATTAGTTAATGTATTCATTTAAGATCAAATCCAAAAATAAATATAAAATCAAATTTCTAAAATGTCTAATCTGAAACGAAGTCAACAAAAACTATTTTTTGAAAGGGGTTTTATGAAAAAATGTATGCCAATCAAAAATCAGTTAAAATGAAAATTATGCAGATATTTTATTTGGAAATGTGATGCAACTTATGAATGTCCCTACATAAAACACATTCCACTAGTAATTTTTCTATCAACTAGACTACCAGTTGAATCTGCATCTGAATATCCCTTTAAATCACAGTTATCATAAATTGGATATCATAGACCACACCGTGAAGTTGCAACAAAAACCTTATAATCATTTTACTGCTTTTAAAATGTGATTCCTTAAGGATTTTAATGAAAACGTGCACATTAACAACTAGTGAACATAGTGTCAGATCTAGAAGCAGTAAGATAAACAAATATATCCATGTGTATCTAGAGTAATCATCAATCAATACAAAACAACATCTCTTATCACCTAAACTTGCAATATCGTTAGTCCAAACAAATCTATATAAACTAGTTCAAGGATGAAAATATGATTAGTCAACATTTTTTCATAATTTATAATCAACTTCAACATTCATTTCCTTATCACATAACTGGTTGATTTAAATCGAATTACGGTGTAGATTTTCAATATTTAATATATCGTTCAAGATAAATGTATCGTTACCTATTTTACCTTTACCGATAATTTTTTCGTTGTTACCCATTGTGACTCTGCCACCTTTGTACTAGGCTAAGGAACTTTGATTTGTCGCCTGTCGTGTGCTTGGAACAGCCAGAATCCATGTATCACTCTTGTTGTTCCTTAGCCTGCCACCACACCTACACAAGAAAAGATTTTTGTGACCTATTTGTTTTTATAGGTCCATGATTGTTAGTGACGGAAGATTTTGAAAAATAAGTTTGTGTAGACCCAAGACAATCTATGTTAGTTCCTTTTGGCACCCAGATTTGTTTAATTCTAAGGGATTTTACATTCGTGCCTTTTGGAACCCAAATTGGTATAGTTTTTGTGTGTTTGGGTTTATACCAACAATTGTTGTGATTGTGTCCAACTTTTCCACAAATCGTGCACTTGGAATTGACTTTATTAATTTTGCTTCTAACATGTTCAAATTGAGTATACCCAAATCCTTGTCTAACAGTATCGACAGTTTGTTTCCCTAATAGCATATTTAGCGATTTTTCTCCTTTAGAGAATTTCCCTAAAGTTGTAGACAATTATTAGACTTGTGTTTTGAGAGATTCATTTTCATTCAACAACAGATTCAACTTCATTGTTTATATTGCAAATAATTCAGATGCTAGATACAAACTGGAATAGAGTTGAAGAACACATACGAGTGAATGAGTGATATGTAGTGAGATGATAATTGTAAATTGAAATTTGTAATGTAATCGAAATTGTATTGTAAAATGACAATTTGTAAATATAAAGTGAGAGCTTAAATTTTTACTATTCGAATTTGTAATAAAATATTTGTTTGAATATGAATTCTGTGTTACTTATTTTATTCATCAAATATTTATTTAACTATGTGAAAAATAAAATAGTACAATAACAAATACATTTAAATGAATATATATATATATATGTTTATTATCATCAAACAAAAATCATATACTAGCATATTCAACAATGCATTGAATATTGACCCGAGGTATGTCCCGGTGAAACAGAAACGACGTGGCATGGACCTAGAGAGATTTGCTGCGCTCAAGGAGGAGGAAGGATAAACTTAAAAACGATGGGTTTATCTGCGACGCCCTCTACTCCAGACGGATATCAAATTCTGTGCTCGTAAGAAAAGGTAATCGAAAGTGGAGGATATGCGTTGATTACTTAGACTTGAATAAAGCATGCCCAAAGGAAAGCTTTCCACTTCCAAGGATTGACCAGCTGGTAGAATCGACCGCTGGACATGAACTATTTTCATTTATGGACGCGTACTCCGAGTACAATCAAATCTCAATGCATGTCCCAGACCAGGAACACACCAAATTCATTACCGACCTGGGGTTATACAGCTACATTGTGATGCCTTTTGGACTGAAAAATGCTGGAGCTACTGATCAAAGACTGATCAAATGGATGTTCAGAGATCAGATCGAATGATCAATGGATGTATATGTAGATGTTATGCTCGTGAAGTCATGACGATCAAATGACCACATCAGTGGTATGGCGAAGATGTTCAGTCTTCTCCAGAAATGCAGAATCAAACTCAACCCTTTGAAATGCTCTTTCGACGCTGCATCGGGGAAATTCTTGGATATCATCATTAACTCTCCTGGGATTGAAGCCAATCCTGAGAGATTCAAGCGATAAGAGATGTCCGAGCATTGAAGATGATTAAGCAGGTGCAAAGCCTAAATGGGAAGTTCGTCGCCCTGAACCAATTCATCTCCAAGCCAAAGATATGTGCATTCTTATCTTCAACTTGATCAAAAGAGGGAAGAGGATTTTCGCATGAACGCAAGATTGTATTGATCCGTTCCAAGCTCTTGTGCATCACATAGAGAGACTCTATCTTGTCTAAGCCACTGGATCATGAAGACTTGTATATCTATTTAGCGGTGTCGGTACATGCCATAAATGATGTACTGCTGCGCGAAGAGAATCGGATCCAGAGGCCAGTATCCTAGGTTAGCAAGTGGTTGACAAGTGCTGAAAGAAACTATCCAAAGCTAGAGAAGCTTGCATACTGGCTATTGATTGCATCAAGGAAGCTCCGTCCTTATTTTCAGGCTCACTATCAATGTCTTAACCGACCAGCCATTACGACAGGTCTTACAGTGACCTCAGGCGTCTAAGAGGTTACTGAAATGGAAATCGAATTGAGCTAGTTCGATATCACATATCTACCTCGGAGAGCTACCCAGGGACAAGCATTGGCGGACTTTATAACTGAATTCACTACACAAAATGACTCTCTTGAGAGCAGTGGAGAACCTTCAATCCAATGGAATATGTACATGGATGGAGCATCTAACGATCGGTGTTCTAGCGTCGGAGTCTTACTAGTAATCCCTAAGGAATGCTCAACTTGCTACGCCCTGAAACTTGACTTCCCTGTGACGAATAATGAAGTTGAATATGAAGCCTTGATCGTCGGCTCAAACTTGCTAAAGAGCTGGGAGTAAAATCTTTGCACATTTTCTGTAATTCCCAGTTAGTATCTGTTTGCACAAAAAATGGGCAAACACCTCCAAGTCGTATGATTTAGATGATTTTATGTTGTTTTTAGTGATCTGGGTGATTTATGCAAATATGTAAAAAGCTGGGACTAAACTGTAAAAGACACACAGATTTATAGTGGTTCAGCCAGAATGTGCCTACGTCCACTTTATATATTATTTCTCCTTTCTTGTTCAGATTACAAGTACAAAGCTTTGATACAAGTATATGAAAGTTGTTTGAAAGTTCTATCCGTGCTTGAGCTCTCAAACTTGTCCCCATTGTTGTACCCCTACCCCTCTATTTATAGAGTGAGGCTGGGGGTAGGGGTCCTGGAGGTATATAGCTGCTGGTGGGCCTGGGCTGATGCGATCTGGCCTGGCAACGTTGGCTCGGTGGCGCCTTGGTTCGGTGGGACCTTGGTCCGGTGGTAGATGGTTGGTTCGGTGGGACCTTGGTTCGGTGGTAGATGGTTGATTCGGTGGACCTTGGTCCGGTGGTAGACGGTTGGTTCGGTGGGACCTTGGTCCGGTGGTAGATGGTTGATGGTCCGGTTCGGCAGGTAGTGAAATGAGTGTTGGTTCGGTGGGAGCTTGGTCCGGTTCGGCAGGTAGTGAAATGAGTGTTGGTTCGGCAATGCTCTCCTTACTCTGGTTCGGTGAAACACGTCCAACATTTGCCCCCCAAAGTGGGGCATATGTCGGCATATGTCACGCTTTGTTCCTTTCTGATACCCTTGTTTGGTCCGAGAACCAAACCGGTTGGTCCGGCTATCTTTCCTTTTTTTTATAAGTAGGGGCTCCATGCATCCATCCTTCCTTACTGACTGAAAGAGCCGAACCAACTTCTTAAATACCGAATCAACTATTGTGCCGAATTAGACTTGTTTGCCGGATCAGGTGAGGCCTTCTTTCGCCGAATGACTATTACACTTTGAATTACCGAATGAGCTTGATGTCTTCGGACTACCGAATGAGTTTGAAGTCTATGGACTACCGAATGAACTTGGGGATTCCAAGTATTGAATTAACTCAAAGACCTGTTTTACCGAGTGAACTCGGGGACCTTAAGTACCGAATGGACTCGAAGACAAGTCTTTCCGAATGAACTCGGGGACCTTAGGTACCGAATGGATTCAAAGACAAGTCTTACCGAATGAACTCGGGGACCTTAAGTACCGAATGAACTTATGTTTTGAATTACAAATGAAACTCCAAACAGCATACACTTGCCTGTTTATATCTCTACATCCCTTGTTCTAACAATGTGCTTTCTCGCGTTTGCAGATAATGTCTCATAAAGTTGAAACTCGCTCTGACAAGAAGAAGTCCAAGGACAGAAGAGAGTCCCCCGTCGTGCCCCCAGTTCAGCCGAATCCAGAACGACGTGGACCCACCCCGAGATCGCTAGTGGATGGGTACGGTCCTCAAGAGCTTCTGAACTCACCGCCTGACTGCTTTCCTAGATCCCTCAAAGATGAGCAGCTCGATGCTATTTCTCGCTCTTTTGGGATTGACAGAGCGCGTATGCTATTGCCAAGGGAAGGAGTGATGCCATATAATCCCCCCGAAGGATATTTCGCTCATAGTAGGTACCATTGTATGTGTGGGGCCATTCCCCCGATCAATGCTTGGATAGTCAGCTTCATCACCTACTTGAAGGTGGCTCCATTCCAGCTTCAACCCAACTCCTACGCCATCTTGGTGAGCCTATTTGTTATCTTCCAGAGGAGATACGGGCGTCCTCCTTCCAACCGGGAAATCCGGTATCTGTACAACTTAAGAGGCTACAAAAAGGGGTCTCCGTATATTAGCTTGGAGTCGGCCGTGTCCTTCAAGCCAGTTCTGGATTTATATTCAAAGTTCAGTATGTTCAAGAAGGAATGGTTTTTCGTCAAGGATGATTCTGTTTCTATCCGTCGCTTCACCTCTAGCTGTAAGTTGAAGCTTATTTATAATTTCCGTTCCAACTGCAATGCTTCTTCTTATGTGTTTTTATTTCTTGCTAGCGACAGGTGGCTTTGCGGTCGTGGAGAACGATTGCCTGGTTCAGATGGCTGCGGAAATAGAAGCCATTTCGGGAAGGGATAGGTCGGCTTCTTACTTGATCAGGAACGCTACACTTCTGGGGCACAACCTGATTCTACCACATCAGTCCGTGGTCAAGCAGAGAGACACGTCGGAGGAGAGGGCTGCCAAAGCTACAGGAGGGGTTGCGGCGAAGAGCAGCAAAAGGAGACCCTTCTCGATACATCCAGTCGCCGGGGGGAAGAAACTCAAGAAGTCCGATGGACCCTCTCCCAGCACATATCCAGATGTTCCGGAGGAGGAAAGAGACGGGGATGAAGGAGGTGAGGCGGAGAGCGGAAGTGGTAGAGAAGGTGACGGTGATCGTCACGGCGATGATGGTGGCGAAGGACAAAGCGGTGATGGCACCGGGGCTTTACCTCCTGGGCAAGCAGGTGTGATTCAAGAGTGGACAGATGACGCTCTCCGTCAAGCCTTCGAAGGGTTGGAGGAAGGACCGGCTTTGGCGGAGAAGCCCAAGAAAGCTGGTAAGGCCGGGGCTGGCGCCGATTTATCTTCCAGGAGTGTTTCCGCTGAGGCTACTTCTGCGATCCAAGGTGAATTTTTGACTCCTGCAGACTTTTTTACTCTTCTTAACTTGACACATTTCTGGAATTACGGTTCAATGCATGCTTGTGACACTTGGTTTTCATTCCAGGAGCGGGCATAACAGCCAAGACCTCAGATGTTCGGCACCGCCTTGATCAATATAAGTCCCTCAAAGCTTCTACTAAACCGAAGCCTCTGACCAACCGCTCCGGGGATGTAGTCGGCTATCGTCCTCTTCTTAGGGTCATTGAAGAGGGCATTCAGAAGAAGGAGAGGAGCCGCTCCTTGTTCGAATCTTTACCTGGTCCTCAGCCCCCACTCCAGTCCTTTCACGATACCACGGAGGGGGATACTGAGTTCATACCTTCTCCGCATCCGTCTGAAAATCCTACCGTTACCTCGATAGATCATCCTGGCTTGGATCGTAATCCGTTTGCGGGTCATCCAGATCTGGACCCGGCCTCTCAGGATATCTCCTTCGACGAGGTTACTGGTGAACACCTTCTCCCTCGCAATCCTATGGTACGAGTGCTTGACGAGGCTAAGTCCCTGGACCTTGATTTGCTTACCACTCGGGTCGTAACTCTGGGGGATGAAGCTAAGGCGAACATCGACCGGGTCGCCGAGGAAACCAATAAGCTGATGGGACATCATGCCCGATTGGTCAAGGCTGGGGAGGAAATCGGGAGCGCCAATATTCGACTGCGGTTAATGGTTTCTGACCAGGCTAAACAACTTGCTGATCAAGCCATCCAGATTTCTCAGCATGAGGCTGCATCTAGGCAATTAAAGAAGACTATGGAAGAGGTCAGCAAGGCGGAGTTGCGGAAAATGGAAGCCGCCTGTAAGGAACAGATTGACATGGCTATAGCAACGGTGGATGAGGTTCGGAAAGCGGATCTCGAGCGGGTAGAGGAGTTATCCGGGAGGCTTGAAGCTGCAGAGCTGGCCCAAACCAAGCTAAAGGATGAGATGAAGGCGATGAGGAAATCCCTTCAGGCTGACCGCTCGCGATACCGATTGGAGAGGGATGCTGTCGCTGCAAAGCTATTGGCTTCTGAGGTCCGAATGAGGGAGTTCGAGGAGAACGAGGGGATGATGGGTGAGATGCTCCAGGATATGTACTTCCGTACTTGGAAACAGGGTAACTTATCCTGGATGGATGATTATCCCCGGGTTATGGCCAGGATTTATCTCAGGGCTCTGGAGGAGGCCAAGGCTGATGCAGATAAGGAGGGTGGCGAGGTCTTCGGAATGGATGTGGTTACGGCCCAATTCACCAAGGAGGAGAAGGTGGCGGTGAAGGAGGGCATGCGGCTGCTTGCTATTGAGGAGGTAGGTGTGCAAGTAGAAGATGATGATCAAGATGGTCAGGAAGCGGGCGCCGGTAAGTCTTCCCTTCTAGTCTTCCGTTAACTTGGTTGCTTATCACTAATGAATTCTTTCTTTGACCGGACAGGTGGGCAACAGGACAAGGGTAAAGCTCCGACGCAGCCGGCTCCTTGATTTGACCTGGATATCTTTTCGTGGACTTGACATTGTTGTATATGTTAGTCTCAAAACAGTAACGTAACTTTTAGGTTGTAATTATGTTACTTGTAATAAACAACATTATTCTTGACGCGTAATTTTTTAACTTTAGCTGATTCTGTCGTTTTTGAATGTTTTTGCTATTTTGACACGTTGTGTGAGAAATATAGCTGTGCGTGTGCTTGTAATTCAATTGTGTTTGATGTCAAGTTCTCGCTTAAAACATAATTTCGTGCCTTGCAATGCTAGTGTGATGTATGAATAAATTATAGCCATGTATTTGTACACAAAAGAAGAAAATACCGCCTTTCATGTTCTAATTGTAGATGGCAGTTTTGAATATCTTGTATGACCGAGTATGGGATGCAGTTGAATGCCTTGCCATCCAATTGTGAGTTCCTACTCCCATTAGCGAGTATCTCCTACTCTGTATCCTGTACTTTAGGGATTGTTATAGAGGATAGGAGAAAGGTTCTTTAAATAGAATTGAAATATGAGAAATTGTAAAAATTCCAATCACGGAAGGCCTTCGATGAGCTTAAGTTCGTGGCAAACGGGCTTTGTAGTCACTTTCCCTAGCTGTGGGTCTTAGAGACATTTGTCACCCATCTTACGCCTCTGCGGGGAGTTAATCTTTTTTACCACAGTCGTACTTAAGACACATCGGAGCCGAGATCGCGCACAGTAACTACCCGGGCCATTATGGCCCGAAATCGTGGGTATTATTCGATTTACTGTGGCCGGCTAGCGTGGGTGCCGATCGTCAACCGTGAACTACCCCTGGCTGGACACACCTTATGTTGGGGCTTAAAGTAGGTTCACAGTTGCCGGCGAGCCGAACGCCGTAATGAGCTGCCTTGGCTATAGTCGGCCTTCTTGATGGCTTATAATCGGCTCATTACAGTTGGCTTTGAGGGCCGTCGCGAGCAATGAGTTAACCCGCAGCAGAGGGATGCCGGAGCAAAAGTGTCTCATTGGCGAGGGCATAGATTCGTATAGTACCTGTTAGGTCTTGTCTAGGTGGAGTCGTGCCGCGATGTGTTTTGAATGGAAATGTCATTACACAGGATTTTGTTCAACAGAAAAGGATAAAGTTAACAAGCAGCCAAGATATAAAGGAACAAGTTAAAAAGAGACAAGTTTTTTAAAGTGGTTCGGCACGAAAATGCCTACGTCCACTGATTCTCTTTGTTAATTCACTTCATATGGGCAGTACAAGTTAAGAAAAGTATCGACGAAGGTGTTGGATGTTCCATGCCCTCTGGAACACCTCCCCATCCACTGTTGACAAAATATAAGCTCCATTGTGGAGATCTTTATGAATTACATATGGTCCATCCCAGATTGGATCTAGTGCTCCGGGGCATGGGAAGATTCGCTTGAGGACAAGATCTCCCTCTTGTAAGCTACGATGCTTGACTTTGGAGTTGTATTGTGCTGCCACTTTTTGCTTGTGAGCTAATGTTTTGAGTGCTGCATCGTTTCTTCTCTCTTCAATTAGATCCAAAGATATGTGGAGGAGTTCTTCGTTTTCTTCTGGGTTATAGTGGATCCTACGGTGGGAAGGCACTATAGTTTCAACTGGGAGCATAGCCTCCGATCCGTACGCCAAAGAGAAAGGAGTATGCCCCGTTGATGTTCTGAAAGATGTGCGATAGGCCCACAGTGCCGTAGGAAGTTCATCCACCCAAGCGCCTTTTGACTTTTCGAGTTTCTTTTTTATTAGAGTTTTGAGAATTTTGTTGACGGCTTCGACTTGTCCGTTTGCCTGGGGATAAGCTACGGATGAGAAGCTTTTGTGAATTCCGTGCTCTTGGCACCAGTTGGCGAACTCCTCGCTGTCAAACTGAAGTCCATTGTCCAATATGACTTTGAATGGGACTCCGTACTTGCATAGAACATTTTTGATCAAGAAGTTAATAACTTTTGCTGAAGATACTTTATTTAGGGGTTTTGCTTCCACCCATTTGGTGAAATAGTCGACTGCCACTATAGCATATTTGGCCCTGCCTTGGCCCATTGGCAGTTCGCCAATCAAGTCAATTCCCCATACTGCAAAGGGCCAAGGGCTGGTCATTTGAGTAATCTCAGTTGTTGGTAGCCGCAGAATCTTAGCAAATTTCTAACATCGGTCACATTTTCTGACGAAATCTAAGGCGTCCTTGCTTAAGGTGGGCCATAAATATCCATATCGGAGTATCTTTTTTGCCAAAGTCTGCCCTCTAGTGTGATCTCCGCAGCTTCCTTGATGGATGTTGGATAAGATTTCCTTGGCCTCCCTTCCAGCGACACACCTTAATAAGGGGTTAGAGAAGCCGCGCCGATAGAGGGTGCCCTCTTGTATTGTGTAGCGGGAAGCTTTCCTCAAGATTTTCTTTACTTCGTTATGCCCGTTGGGCAGTGTGCCACTTTGTAAGTAGTCTCGGATGGGAGTCATCCAAGTTGCTTCTTCGGTTGCAGCTATCAGATTCACTTGCTCAAAACTTGGGGTCAGTTGCTTTGAGATGGCTATTGCTCCGGAAATAGCGCCGTTTCTCATGCTAGCTTGCTTTGCCAATTCGTCGGCCTCTTGGTTCTCTTCCCGAGGGATGTGTTTGATTAAATAGTGATCCAATCGATTGAGAAGCGACTTGTTCTTCTTTAAATATGCTATGAGTCGTTCTTCTCGAGCCTGGAATTCTCCTAGTATTTGATTTACAATAAGTTGAGAATCGCTATGAAGACACAAAGAATTGGCTCCGATTTCTAAGGCAAGTTCTAATCCAGCTATCACTGCTTCATACTCTACATCGTTGTTGGTGGCAGCGAATTCCAACCTTATAGCATAGTGTAGCTTATTTCCCCTGGGAGTGATTATTACCACACCTGCCCCCGAGCCTTGTTCGTTCAACGCACCATCCACAAAGAGATTCCACTTGATGTCTTCTGCTATTTCCGATTTCTCCTTACCTTCGTTGGTAGTGAATTCGGCAATGAAATCGGCCATGGCTTGTCCCTTGATGGCGGTGCGAGGATGGTAGGTGATATCATATTGACTTAGTTCAATGCACCATTTAAGTAGTCGCCCAGAAGTGTCGGGACGATGGAGTACCTGCCTCAGCGGTTGATCGGTTAGAACTCTGATGGAATGGGATTGAAAATAGTGTCGCAGTTTTCGTGATGTGATTAGTAGACAGTATGCTAGCTTCTCAAGTTTAGGATATCTGGCTTCCACCCCTGTAAACATCTTACTTACAAAGTATACTGGCCGCTGCGTGCGTTTGTCTTCTCTCACCAATGCGGCGCTTAGAGCATGAGATGACACAGCAAGGTATATGTATAGTTCTTCGCCTTTGTTTGGAGTTGAGAGTACTGGTGGTCTCTGGAGGTGTTCGATTAAGTTAAGGAAAGCTGTCCATTCGAATTTTCCTTTCTCTTTCTTTAGAGCTTCGAAGAAGGGGATGCATTTGTCGGTCGCTTTGGAGATGAATCTGCTCAGGGCGGCCACCTTCCCATTTAGGCTCTGCATTTCCTTTCGGGTAGAAGGTATCCTGATATCTTTCAGAGCTCGGACTTGTTCAGGGTTTGCTTCAATTCCTCTGGCATGGACGATGAATCCTAAAAACTTTCCTGATGATACTCCGTAGGAGCACTTTAGAGGATTCAGCTTCATTCCATATTGGCGAAGTACTCGAAACATTTCATCCAGGTGGCTTACGTGATCATCGGCTCCCCTTGACTTTACCAGCATGTCATCCACATAAACTTCCATAGTTTGTCCTATTAGCCCTGCAAACATCTTGTTGACGAGGCGCTGATAGGTGGCCCCTGTGTTTTTAAGTCCGAAAGGCATTACCTTGTAGCAGTACAGTCCCTGGTCAGTGATGAAACTAGTGTGGTCTTGATCGGGAGCATGCATAGGAATTTGGTTATATCCTGAGTATGCGTCCATAAAAGATAAGAGTTCGTGCCCGGCTGTGCTGTCTACAAGCTGATCGATTCGGGGAAGTGAAAGCAATCCTTCGGGCAGGCGTCATTTAAGTTGGAGAAGTCAATGCATGTTCGCCACTTCCCATTAGCCTTCTTTACTAGCACCGGGTTGGCGATCCACTCTGGGTAGATGGCTTCTCGTATGAAGTCATTGGCAAGTAGGTTCTTTACTTCTTCATCGAGGGTTGCTGATCGTTCTGCCCCCATACTTCTCTTTTTCTGTTTTACTGGCGCCTTGGTAGGATCAATGTTTAGTACGTGGCATGCTATGTCAGGGGAGATTCCGGTCATGTCAGCGTGTGACCACGCAAATACATCCAAGTTGTGGCGGAGAAAATCAATGAGTTGTTCCTTCAGCTCTGGTTTTAGTTGGGACCCGACTTTCAATAGTCTACTCGAGTCATGTCTGTCTACAGATACAAATTCCATAGCCTCTGCAGGCTCGGCGGTGGCCTCCTCCTCTTTGTCCCTGGGGTCTAATTCATTGAAAGGGTCGCTGGTATATCGAAGAGGAGGGGCTTTCTTTAGTTGCTATGCTTCCAAACTTTTTGTGCAGAGGGCAATCTCTACACTCTTCCCTTTATCCTTCCTGTGGTTGTTGCGAAGTTTGGTTACATAGCAATCTCGAGCAATGTCCTGGTCTCCCTCTACTTCTCCTACTCCATTGTCCGTTGGAAATTTCATCTTCAGGCACCATGGGGCCAAGACAATTTGGAAGTCAGACAAGGCTGGCCTTCCTAAGAAGGCGTTGTAGGCCGAGTGGTTCTCTATCAGCACAAATGTCTATTTCCGCACAACGGAGCGGGGATGACTTCCAATTTCAACAAAGAGGTCCAGTCGTCCGATGGGCATCTTCGCATTTCCTGTGAAACCGTGTAGTGGTTTATTGCAGGGAAGAACATCCTTTAATGACAACTTCATTTTGTCAAAAGCATGCTTGAATAGGATATTCACTGAGCTTCCAGTGTCTACTAGAATTCGGAAGACCTCGGCTGGGCCGAGCCGGGCAGAGATAACCATGGGATCCGTGTGAGGGTATTGCCTTCCCTCCAGGTCACGCCTACTAAATGTGATGTCATCATTTTCTATCCGCTTCGGGTGGCGTTCTTCTATAATGGAATTGACGCATTCTTCATTGTTTATAAGTGACTTTCCGTACCTTTCCAGCTCTGCCCAGCTTCTGTCGGCGATGTGTGGCCCTCCCGAGATGGTATGGACCACTATCTTCTCTTGACTGGAGCCGCCGGTGTTGCGATTTCCTCTGCCTATTTCTGGGGAGGGTAGACTTGGGTTCTCATTGGCAGGAACTGGAGTCCTGTCCTGGCCTTTTACATAGCGTTCTAGTCTTCTTCTTCTGAAGTGTTCTTCAATTAAGTCCCGGAGATGATGGCATTCGTTGGTATCATGCCCATGGGATTCGTGGAAGGGACAGAATTTTCCAGACTTAATTGCATTATCTAATTCCTTCTTGTGCGGGGGGCGTTTGTATCTAACTTCGTCTTGAGTGGCCAGGAAGATGTTTTCGATCGTTTCATTCAACGGGGTGTAAGCGTCAAACCTCGGTCCTGGCCGATATAGGCGCTTTTCTCCCTTCTTGCCCCCAGCGTTGTCTCTAGAATCATTTCTTCAAACATCCTTTGCTACAGCAGGCGTGTTGCCGTGAGCTGCCTTATTTTGTTGCCCTGTCTGCCTCTCAGTGGCAGCATCTTCAAGTCTCATATATTTCCCAGCTTCATGGAAGAAATCGGGTAAAGTAGCTGGTTTTTCTTTGGTCAATCTTCTAGCAAATTTAGTATCCGGATGCACACCGCTACAGAGGGCCATTAAGATAAGCTTCTCATCGGCATCTTCGACTGCGGCCGCTGCGGCATTGAATCGGGTTAGATATTGCTGCACTTTCTCTCCAGGTTTCTGTTTGATACTGGATAAGGAATAAGCGTCCTTGGGCTGCTCCACATGAATGCAGAACTGGCTGATGAACTTTTCTTTCAACATCTCCCATGAGCTGATGGATCCTTGGGGTAGATGGCAGAACCAGGAGATAGCTAGATCCGCTAAGAATAGCGGAAAGCATTTTCACAGCATTCCTTCTGTTGCCACGCTCATGAGCATATGCTATGTGTATCTCTGTAAGTGTACAACAGGGTCAGAGGTTCCCTTGTAAGGTTCCATTGTTGGCATTTTCCATTCTCAGGGGGTGATGGCAATTTCGATATTGCGGGCGAAGGGGCTGGTTACCCTAGGGCCTATCCCTCGATCTCTTTGATCCCGTTGGACGCACTCTCTGAACAAGCGTGCCATCCTTTCATCAGAATTTGGAGCAGATAGAAATGAGTTCGGTTCTGCTCTGTGAGATTGATTCCGTCCAGATGACCTGTAGGGATGGTATCGTCTATCATTCCTAATATTTTCTAGTGGCTGTCTTTGGTCTTCTGGGAGCATGCTAGGGTCAGCTACAGTTGGCCCTTGCCTTGATCTTCCCCTGCTGGGTTCTGATCTAAGCACTTCCTCGTGTCCAACTTCGGGCTGGACTCTAGCTCAGCCCCGTTCATTGGTGTTTCCGTGGCTAGGCAGTACGACAGGCTCGGCTACAGTTGACCTCCGCCCGGTACCTCCCCTGTTGGGTTCGGTTCCAAGCGTTTCCTCAGGTCTAACTTCGGGCTGAGCTCGGTCTCGGCTCCTACCATGGCCGCTTCTGTCGTTAGCTCCTTCGAAGAAGGAAGATCTTTGTTGTCTCTGAGATCCTCCAGACTAGGACTCACCCCATGATTCAGTGTTGCGGTTGGACTCTTCAGCATCCCTTAAGCGTGACATGAGTTGGTCCACCAAGGCTTCCTGCTGGGATGTGAAGCGGTTAGTCACTTTAGCCACAACCATGTCTAGATCTGCCCTAGTAATTGCTGCCGGCTGTTCTGTGGCAGGGGTTGTCGGATTTGCCTGACCTTCATTTGGTACTACTGCTGGAATGTGACGATTTACTTGATCTGTGACCACTGGATCTGGAACACTGCTAGTTGCGATGTTCTTTCCTTTGTTAACATCTTTTTTCTGCCTCGGAGGCATGTTTTCCAAGCAATGAATGACGCTGTTAGGAAGAAGGTTAAGTGGGAGAAGCTGAAGCTTCGAGCTTCTCGCTCTCAATGAAAGCACCAAAAATGTTTGCACAAAAAATGGGCAAACACCTCCAAGTCGTATGATTTAGATGATTTTATGTTGTTTTTAGTGATCTGAGTGATTTATGCAAATATGTAAAAAGTTGGGACTATACTGTAAAAGACACACAGATTTATAGTGGTTCAGCCAGAATGTGCCTACGTCCACTTTATATATTATTTCTCCTTTCTTGTTCAGATTACAAGTACAAAGCTTTGATACAAGTATATGAAAGTTGTTTGAAAGTTCTATCCGTGCTTGAGCTCTCAAACTTGTCCCCATTGTTGTACCCCTACACCTTGGTCCGGTGGTAGATGGTAGATGGTTGATGGTCCGGTTCGGCAGGTAGTGAAACGAGTGTTGGTTCGGTGGGACCTTGGTCCGGTTCGGCAGGTAGTGAAACGAGTGTTGGTTCGGCAATGCTCTCCTTACTCTGGTTCGGTGAAACACGTCCAACGGTATCATGCCAAGTTAGGGGAGAATATCAGGCTAAGGGAGCGCGACTTGTTCCTTGCCTCAACCAAGTCCTAGAGCTGCTAGCCAATTTTAAGCATTGCACTATTACACATATCTTCAGAGAACAGAATGAGAAAGGCAACTCACTGGCCAAATTGGCCAATTCCAGGGATGTACAGCTTATGGGCTTGGCCCCGGTTGAAATACTTAATGCTCCGAGCATTGACCAGATGGAGATTGATTGGGTCTTAAAGATGGTGATCGAGAAGGAGTCATTGATGACTCTGATAAAGGTTTATTTGCAAAAGGGAATCCTTCCCGAATGGAGGAATGAAAAATAACAGGTCCTTCATAAAGCTTCACGATACATCCTTCAAGAAGGGGTCATGTACAAGAAGGGTATTCCCATCCGCCCGCTTTGGTGTATCGCCAACGATGAATTCAAACAAGTATTAAGAGAAGTGCAGGAGAATGTGGCATCACACCAAGAGGCGAACCTTGGCGAAGAAGAGATTTCGCTATGGATATTACTGGCCAATTGTCAATCGAGACGAAACCGAGTATGCTAGAAGATGCGACAAATGCTAGAGATACGGAAAGATTCTAAGAGCCTCGCTGATGAAGATTACTCAGATGGTCAATCCATGGTCGTTTGCTACATGGAGTATTGACATCATCGCCACCCAGCCGATTTCAAAAGGTGGCATGAGGTACGCCATTGTAGCAATCGATTGCTTTACTAAATGGGTTAAAGCTGAACCTTTAGCCATGATCATTATGATGAAAGTAATCAACTTTGCTATACAAAATATAACCTGCCGTTTTGGTCTCCCTCGAATAATCATAACCGACAATGGGACCCAATTCGATAGTGCTTAATTTAAAGATTTCTGCCACCAGTATCGTATTGAGGAAAGATTTGCGTCAGTTGTTCACCCTCAAGCTAATGGACAGGTCGAAACTGTTAATAAAATCATAAAGTCCATTCTGAAGAAGCGTTTGAAAAAGGCCAAAGGCAAGTAGGTCCATGAACTCCCATTAGCACTATGGGCATACAGAACCACCCACAAGTCCACGATGAGTCACACATCATTTGCCTTTGCTTATGGCTATGAAGTCATGATTCTCATAGAACTTGAAGTCCCTTCCCATCGAGTGACTTACTATGACCCTAGAAAAAAAAATCTCCTTTTGGAATCTCTAGATTTGATAGATGAGAAGCACGAAGAGGCTGACGTAAGGGCAGCTGCACACCGACACTAAGTCGCTCGGTACGACAACGTTAAAGTCTAAGCTAGGACTTTTGAAATTGGTGATCTTGATTTGAAATGGATCTTTCCTAGCTTAGCTAACATGTGTCCGAGATAGGAAAGATCGTATGTCATCAATTAGAAGCTTGGAGACGGAACTTTCAAACCAACGACTGTCGGTGGCATTGCACTCCTCAACGCATGGAACAACGAGCATCCACGGTGCTACTTCACTTAATTTTGTTTCATGCAATTGTAATTCATTTAGAATTTTCTTTTGCATTTTAGCTCAAAGCCATATAATAAGACAGACTCTGTCGTTTTCTTTTTCAACTTGCAATAAAATTTGAAGTTTTTTCCATATTTGTGAATTGTTTGTACGTAGTATAATAGTTGTGATATGCGACTGACTTACATCTACATAAGCCTAATATAGACGGATGAGTACCCAGAGTATGGTGCCAACAAAGCTCTCAGGTCCATGATCGAATCTATCAAAATGAACGTTGCTCGACCGTTCATTTGATAATTCTCGCCTACGATCCGACAGGGCCGAGTATAAAACATAGAACGGATGTGACTTGACCATCCATTAACTAACTCCGTCCCATGATTCGATGGGAGGAATATAAGTAAAAGTAGAAGTGATACGACCGACCACTCTTCGACTTTTACCCCTGACTTGGCAGCAAAAGAATTAACCGAGGAAAATGTGATTCAACCATTTACCAGAATAACTCCAATCCCCAGTGTGTGGACCAGAGTATAAACATAAAACAGGTGTGATTAACCACCCATCGACTAACTCTAACTCCTAAAGTATAGATGAAAGTATAAACATCAAACTTGGAAAGTTAAGTACAAGTTTATTCCAGAAACTAGAAACGAAAAGCGGTGGCCATACTCACACAATCACGGCCAACAAAAAACTAGCTACCTAGCTATCCATAACCCAAGCCAATTCTATAGCTATTTCTTGTCCTTCTTGGGCTTCTTTGGGGTAGATTCACTGGAGCTATTTTCCTTACCCCTCCTCTCAATTTTCCTCTGCTCTTGCGATCCTTGGGCAAAATGTTTTTAGAAATAAAAATGAAAGCAGTATCACTCTGGGAAACGGAAATGTCAGCCTCCTCAGGGATGATACCGCCCGATAGTATGGTTTAGAGTGGAGTGACATCCACCTCGGCGTGCTCTATCTTGATCTTCTTATCCAACTACTCCTTCGCGATGCGCTCTTTCAAGATGAGCTCGTCTGTGTGCTCAGAGGCATCAGTCACCACGACATCTTCTGTTTCATCTTGGGCCTACTGATTATTGGTTTTTTCTTCATTTAAAGCCTTTATGACTTCAGCGTTCGGGCCGGGAGTCTCAGTCGATTGGACGATCGAGACCGTCTGTGAAGTAATGACCGTTGTGGACTCCGTGGTCAGTGCTTGCCGTCCTAGGATGACATCATAACCAGGAGCATGGACAGATGCGGATAGACCTAAAATTTCATAAGGTTCAATAGATATGCCTGTGACTTTCGTGCACAAGATGTAAACCTTCTTGAACTTCAGGGAGGTGAGAAATATACATTCGCCGGATTAGCCTTCGGTTTGAATCTGAATGCCGCTTTCAAGAATCAGAGATAGCTTAAAAGACTTGTGCATATCAGGTTAATCCGGATTGTAGCTTTACCCTTTTCAGGGGAATGAGAAGCTGAGGCACTAGTTGTCTAACTTGTAAGAGGGTCTTGAGAGCCGAACCCAGAGGCTTCATCGCCTTCTTTCTCCTGCTAGGTGGTCACTAGGTGACAAAATAGACTAAGCCGAGCAGCCTTGAGTTCACCAGGCTCTTCATCGCGTAAGATTTTGTGCATAAGCTGCACCTCATCAACCTCAGCGCCACCAAGAGATTTCTTCTTCAGCTCTTTGATATAGTCCTAAGGCTCGACTAATGACATAGGTTATCCCACTCCGAGGAATTTGAGATTGCGGTTAAGGAGGACACTTGCATTGTAATATATCAACAGGGGATCAAAATCACCCTTTATCTCTGTCCTACCAGCCTCCTTAGCGTCTTCTTCGAGGGTCTCTATTTGCTTAAGTTGTTTCTCAGCCTCCTTCTTAGTCATGCAAGCCTCAGTGATTTCCTCGCAATATTCTTGAGATTGTTGTTGAGCTTTAATCCTATCCTTCTTTTCCCTTTCAAGTTCATCCTCAATTGTCTAATACGAAGAGTCAAAGCATCGTCGTCTTTTTTCAAAGCATCCTTGTCCTTCTGCAAAACATCCTTCTCGAGAGCTAAAGTACTGCTATGATGAATGGCAGCGTCCAATTCAATTTGATTCTCTTCCTTCATACGCTCAACTACTTCAGAAGATTCGCTGGCTCTCTTCTCGGAATCGACCAACTTTGTTTTCAACACGTTAACTTCATCGTTCAGGTGTTTGATAGTTTATTTGTCTTGAGCCACCTTGAGAGTTAATCAAGCAATCTCATGCTTCCTTTTCCTCAACACTTTAGAGATTCTCTAAACTATATGTAGAGTTGTGCTATGCTGGTCATAGAAATCACTGATATAAGAGAGCATTATGTCCTTGGCCTCTGAAGGAATCAGGTGCATAGTAGGGACGAATTTGAACTCATCGAAACATATCTTTGGAAATGTGGCTTTAAAGTGCGACCATCCTTTCTGTAGCAATAGCATCAAGTACTGTTAGAGGTTTAATTGGAGCAGTTGAAGCTACGAGATTATGTTTGCCATGCTTATGAAATTATGTGTCCGTGCTGCCTGTATAAGACCAGTGTTCAGAGGATCGCCAGGTGTTGGAAGAAGCCAAATGTTGCTCGGGTATTGTAGCCGACGTGGGTGCATGAGATAACAACTTGCCATTGCTATATACGATAGGATGTGGATTGACGTCCTTGTAATGAGAAGACCGAGACTTTGACTTGTGTCTAAACGACGAATCCTTGGACTGGTGGCTACTATCCCGATCATTCCCTCTATCACGGCCTTTCCTCTCTTCGCCAGATTGTCGGTTAAAGTCCAAACCTCGATTGGGCTCGAAATAAGAAGGCTAGGAGCGTGATGACTTCTTTAAGTGATTTAAGTTACGAGAGTGCCCCATGGAACCTATAAACACTACAACAAAACAGTCATATTACAACTTTTACTTTACAACTAACATAAACCGACAGTTGTTATAGGTTATTTTTAACAACTGTTTATTTCCAGCAGTTGTAACATAGGTACTTTTAACAACTTTATTTATGCAGCAGTTGCAATATACGTCTATAACAACTGATTTTTTTGTGCCAGTTGCAAATGCTTAATTATTACAACTGTTTGTGCTAGTTGTCTTCTGAACACATAATTACCGCTTTCCACCTCAACAAAATTTTCCCCTTCCCTCCCTTCATTTCCTTGTCCGCTCAATTTATTCACTAAGTACTAAAATTCACAGTCAAAATTTCATACGCCTAAACCCTAACCCCATCGCGTTGACCTCGTCGCCCTTGCCGTCCATGAAACTAAACCCGCTCGCCGCCCTTGCCCTCCACGAAGCTAGACCGCTCGCCGCCCTTGCCCTCCACGAAGCTAGACCGCTCGCCGCCCTTGCCATCCACGAAACCCTAGTTTTCGTGTTTTCCTGCTGATCTAACAACCAATCATCGCATCTGGACTCGCTTCTTCTCAAAATCTTCGCGTCTCCGTCAGACTGTAGGTAAATTCCTTTTCCTTATTGCGATTTAATAATTGAACGTATACTGATTGGTCTGCGATTGTTTTGGTTGGGAATTATCCTCCTCTTGATTCTTTAAGAAATTGAATAATTAATAAGATCGTACTTTGATGCAATTAATTTCCAATTAATTTCATGCAATCTTATGCATCAATCCCGTATCTCCGCTTAATTTGTTTACTGATGCAGCCTCGCATGGATCCAACGTTGGAGTTAAACACCGATGCTGCAACCTGATGAAGTATCCTAATTAGAGATTTAAGATCCGAGCTATTCTAGATCTATTGCCTACTGTCTTTACCCAAGAGATGCTACCATGTGCTTTACCTAGTCTAAAATTTGAGGTACTTGCATGCTTGATTTTGCCTGCTTTTTGAGATGTTGACTTCTTGTTGTTTAAATTGTTATTGACAGAGATGTTCGATAGTGATGTGCAATGGTGCTGATGAACTACTCTCATCCGCTAGTCATGATTTGGCCGAAGTTGCTATGACAGGTGAGTTTCAGAATAGATTATTGCATTTGTTTGTAAATGATAAAACTATGAGAGTGTGAGTCTATGGACTAATAATGGTAGTTGTCCTGTTTGGATTTTCAGATCGGTTTGAGGATGTATATGACTCTATTTCATTTATTTTCCATAATTCCAAGCTAAATCATGTAAATTAATTCACAAATTATAAATTTAAATTAATTAATGCACTACTTTTCATTTTTTTATTTTACTAAATTTGACTCCAGTTTTCATCTGTAATTCCAAATTGACCTATCAATTCACAGGGTATAACATTTAAATTGATTAACACGGTGTCTTTCAATTTTTATTTTAATCATTTATACATGTATTCACTTTTAGTTGCCTTTAAAAAATCCAAACTAAACATGTAGATTAATCATGTGGTTACAAGCACATGAACTACACTTACCATAGCTGCCAATCTATAAAAGCACAAGTACAGGTTTTGAAAAAATGAAAATGGTTTTGATAGATTTATCTTTGGATAATATAGAATATATTGCATAAATCATGTATCGTTCTAGTAATAGCTAACTGTCAGTAATTTTTTGTTATTGAAAGTTCAATGTTACATTTTGAAATCGACGAGGATAATAACCACCGATATTAAGGTGTACATGATTTAGTTCAGTGTTTGTACGGTGAGTCCAATTTATAATCTCACATTATGGTATATAGAACAAACTATGAAATAAAAATGAAATAAACGAATAATTTCTAAGTTTAATTGTGAAGTTAAAACATAAAAATCAATTTCAAATTGTGTAGAAACCTTAAAAATAAATCAAAGATGTGTGTTTTTATTTATTTAAAACCTTTTAAGTTAAATACATTAAAAACTTTGTTAGGTTGTCTTTATTTAGAGTGTGGGCACAATTTTATGCCAATTATGTTACGCTTAATTTATTGCAGCATATTTCCCAGATCAACACCTTCACCCAAATTACAGTGATGCTAATTTAGATCACCAATGTCTTTTAAAGATATAGTTTTGCTTGTAAGCTTGCTATTTGCTTTTGTTCGTAGCCATACTATTCCTAGAATTAAAGGCTATGGCACTAGTCATTTAAAATCCAGTTGCCTATTGTTCATTTTATTCATACATGAGTTTTATATTCAACACTTTCTGGTAATTAATAGAAGTATGGTACAAACGTTTACGTAATCTACAAACCATATAACCTAATTTTATAGATAATTTATTATCAAATGACTAAGACATTGAAGCATTTCCAATTTTACCCATATTTTGGTTGTAGCATTTATAACGTCGTTACATATTAGCATGTTATAGTTAATAAATAATTTGTTCGTCATCCCTTTATTTTTTCTAATTTGATTATTCTTTACATCTTTGTAACTTCTCATTTTGATCGGTCTATATGCTTATGGATTATTTGATGTTAAGGTTTCAAGTGATGTAATTGCCAGGTAGGAGTTATGAATATATAATAATGAAGTAATGATATAATTTTTTTTTATTAGGAAGAAAAATAGTATTAATAACTTCTATTAATATTTTCGTAGCTATCGTTGTTTCAGTTTCCGTGCTATTTAAGATTAGCTATATAGATCACCAGAGCATCATAAATTTCTTTGCAAAGAAGTCGTTAAACAGGTATACATGAGAAAGCTGCTCATGTATGGTTTGGATAACTTTTTGTGAATAATTAACTTAGTAGATATGTGACCATTTTAAACTAAACGTGCAGTTTACTAATACCAATAGAGGTTAAATTAGCTGACGTGATACATTACATTAGTGCTTATGGTACATCAAAAACATAACATTCTTTTTTAGGGTTTTGATGGATTTAGGGACTTTCCTAGTTTTGGGTTTTACAATGATTTTAACATATGTTATTAACTACTTAAGATTTATGATTCGTTCACTACCCTCTATCCTTTTATTTTTTAATTTTACAGTTTATCCTATGCATAGGGGGTAATTATAATGACTTTTCAAGTATTAACTAACATCTGTTAGTTACCTTTTCCAACATTAGATAGCATCAATTGCTTGAATTTTTCATCTTAAGGAGCTTCGTTCATTATGCGAAGGTTATGTTCCAATGAAGTATAAGCATCATTACAGAAAACACACAAGTATAGTTAGTTTTTAAACCTAAAATGGTTATGTTAGTTGGTTATAAAATTCATAGGGATTATTATTTCTACCAAAATTCTCATAATAAATCATGGCCTACAGATCTGGTGAATGGGATGACCATATCACTTTACAAGCAACAGCTAATAACGTTAGTGTTTAAACTACTTTGAACTTCACATTATAATTTACTTGGATTAAATTGAAGAGCTTTATTAATATACTACTTTTAATTGAAGAGCTTCATATTATTGTGAGTTCTTGAAATTGAGCTAGTGGTTTAAAGAATCGTTAATATTTATTTACATTGATTTTTTGCATCTAAGATATGATTGCTATGGATTTTATTTTCTCTGATATTTGAAAATCCTAAAACAAAGTATGCAAGTGAAACGATAAAATTGCAACAGCAAATATATGACAGGTGTGAAATTAAATACTGCTTATTCTAAGTTAGCACTGGAAGCACATTTGATTCATATGTTTTTATGTTATTATATTAAAGGTTTTTTGATCTAGTTTTCTTGTGTTAACAAAGCTTCTAACTGGCATATACATTTTTTATATGTGCAGTTTGGAGGAAAAATTTGTCTTCTTACATCATTTTTCTACATGTTTTATAGACATTGTTCGATGTAAAGGAGCACCGCAAAGAGGTAGCTGTACATGCTGAGCAAACCCAACAGACATTAATATTTTTTTTCTCAAAGTTAACCTATATTTGTACTTGTTAAGTTTTAATATGTTTCTATTTTTATGCAGTGCTATGGCCCAGTTTGTACTTGTAAATCTTGCTAATATTTTGGATATAGTTATTTTTCCGGAAGACTCATAATATTTACTTCAACATAATGGATTCAACTTCTAGTAAGTCCTTTTCCTCTGCTTTGTGTTAGAGGAGTTTATCAAATTTTAGTTCTACGTATTTTTCTCTAGTACAATTAATTTCATAATGTGAACCTATATCTCTCGACACACTCATTGTATATCATTTACACAAGAGACTGTTAGAATGCTGGTAACTTAAATAGAACATGCACCATAAAATTAAATTACTTGAAAGATAATAGACTTTTTGATCTAGAGAGTTTGTATAAAGTTTTAGGTATATGACCTGTAAGCAAACTATTAGGATAGGATAGATTCTTGAGATTTCTTATGGATATTGGAATTGTATCAGTGAGGTTTCTTGAGTTAGGTTAGACTAAAAGATAGGATAGGATAGGATAGTTTTAGGTATGTGACCTGTAAGCAAACTATCTAGAGAGTTTGTGCATGGCTCATTGTTTAAGTTTATATATTTTCACTACTTACATTTTGAACTTTTTTTGTTAACTCCATATGCATGATCTATGGCGATTATAGAATCGCTATAGAAAGTTTTTATAGCGGTTTTTACACGTTATAAAAAGTCCTTTTTGTTGTAGTGTGTTTAGATTTGTTTGGTGGCAGTTGACTGGTTTGGGAATTTTTATGAGTTTTATGTTGTGCTTGGTGTGGTTGCAGGTTGAATGTTAAGGAGCAGCAAGTCAATGTGGTGAAGTGGAATTGTGGGTGGTGATGAAGTTGGTTAGGTATGTATTTGATGTACGGTGAATGTATGCACTTGAGATAGTGAAGTTGCTGGAGATGTTTTGAAACTGGTGGAGTGAAAAGCATTTGATGTATTTATATTGACGTATGTCATGGACAAGTTGGTCAGGTATGTATTTGATGTACGGTGAATGTATCTATTTATATTAGTGTATGTTATGGATTTAGTTATATTTTGTAATAAAATTATGAATTCAAAAATGGTGTAAAATTGAATTGTTTTAGCTTTTATTAAATGTGAATGGTTCATGTTGTTTCAAGTAATGTTAACGATTGTAGTTATTATTAGTGAAATATTAGTTTTAATTACAATGTTGTGATATATCGGAAGTTGAATTGTAATTGTTGGTAGCAGTTGTAAAAAGATTTATTGCAACTGTCAATAACAGTTGTAAATGAATTTATTACAAACTGCCAAGAGCTATTGCAAAAGTTATTGTTGCAACTGCTATTAGCAGTTGCAAAAGAGACCTATTACAACTGTCAATGCAATAGTTATGATAGACTTTACCACAACTTTCAAAAGCAGTTGTAAAAAGCTTTTTTTACAACTGCTTCTGCAACTGTCGGCAACAGTTGTAAAAATATTCAACTCTATTACAACTCTGGATATTAAGACTGGCGGCCGCCCATTGTAATAGATCTATTACAACTGTTTTTGGCAGTTGCGAAAAGGTATTTTTGTTGTAGTGAAATAAAACAAAGATGTATCGGCATAATTATAATTAAAGATGGATGGCTATTGTGCGGTGCAATGTGCATGGATGTGAGTGTCCTAGTATCCCCCAGATGGACCAGGCGCTAGTGCTTTGCTAACCGGAGTGACCTCTCGCATACTAGTGGGAGGAATTTCAACACTAATTCGGATAGGAGAATCAAACCCCTCAAGGCTCATATTGGTGAAGTCATAACTCTCGACATCCCCCGGTACCGGGATGTTCGCCAGTCCCTCGAATATATCTTCTGAAGGCAAGGAAGTGGATTGGTCAAAAGCAGTAGTAGTTGGCTTGGGCTGCTTGGTAATTTTCCCTTTGCGAAGCTTGTAGACGAGCTTCTTCCCTTTTCTCTCCTTTGAAGCAAGGAGCCGTGTGTCTTGAGATGACCTGGCTACAAGCTCATGGCTTGAACCACGTCATTGCAACTAGGCTCATTAGCATTTCCCCTTATTTTTCCTTCTTCGGCATCATCCTAAGCCTCCTCGACTAGGGGCACGGCTGGATTAACATCACCACTTCTTTGCCATGTAGCCCATCTTCCACTTACCACTTTCTCCTCAACGTTCCACGGTGCTACGGTCCTCTTCTAGCAAGCCGAAAGCAAAAAGGCGCTCGTCGGTAATAAGGAACTTAACATCTCTATCTTCTAATAGTATATTCCTGAGCTCTAAAACTGCCTCGGAATATCTGTTACCGCTGGGTCATGGATAGTTACTTGCAAGATTCAAAGACCTGTTTAGTTCAAGATACGATTTGAATAAAAGCACTCAAGATTGAGTTCAAAACGACGGTTACATCCTTCCAGCCATCATCTTGTGAAACCAGATGGACAACACACATAAAACCATTCGTTCTTAAAAGCACTCAGCCTGTTCCAAGCATCGGTTACGACCTGAAGCTATTGATTGACTCTAGAAAAGTGTACGACAGGCTCCTTTTCATCGCTTGAAATTGTAAATACTAATGTCCTTTGGGGTCGGTTCATGATAAGAACTCAAGAAATATCATATATGTGCAATGCATAAAGCATAGCCATTTGGATGCAACTAGACCGGAGACAATCTCAAATAATGCAGCATCTTACGGATGAATGGATTAAAAGGCGGAACGCATCCTGCCTAACACATATACTTGTTACAAGTAGTGTACCCTTCCAGAGGCAAGTGAGCTCTATCATTATGAGACAGGGCTCGTACATCCTCATACGGGATTCCGTGCTTAATGCAAATTCTACAAAGAGAAGCCTCGTCGATTCTTGAAGCCACAAAATCTTCCAGACCGTCTAAAAAGATGGCATCTTCCAAAATGTCAGGGGTTGGCTCATTTTATGCTTTGGGACTTTGAGGGATTTGAGGAACATGATGTGAGCTCTCAGGTTGTTCTGATAGCTGACCCAGAGAATAGCGAGCAAAGACAGTTGCAGAGCTTGATTCAACATCAGATCAATTATGTATAGTAGCTTGCTTAGCAGCTATAAAAGCCAAACACCCCAAGCGTTTGGAACCCATAAACTATCACACTCAGCAGATAGTTGCAGTTAGAGAAAGAAACATGTTTCCCCCGTGTAGGGTGTAAACTAGTGTAGTGTGGTGTGGTGCAGTGTTATGCAGTGCAGTGGCAAATAATTCAGGATTAAACAACAGCTATGACGAGACTCTGGAATTCAACTTAATTGGCCGTCATCATTGGCTGTCCGAATTAGCTTTCACGTTGATGGTTGTGGATTTCACATAAGCTCTGGGATCAGTTATCGACGTGCTAGAATTCGACGTCCCTGTTCAAGTTCATGTAAACTGTCAGATGTATGCAGGCATATGTGTTCCTTTTAGAGTTAAAGTTTTAGTCCGGGATCCAAGTGCACAAGTCATGTGTGTTCATGTTCAAGTTCGGAGTCATATGCAACTAATCCTAAGTGCTCAAGTTCACATTCAAGTTATGTTCGAACTTAAGCGTTCAAGTCCAAGTGTTGAAAATGCCTAAGTCCATATAGGCAGGGGATCATGACTGATCCTTAGCCTAGGCAATATCGCCTTGGTCAATCTCAAACCCCATATGCCATAAACGATCCCTCCGACCATATCCACACCACTCCCATGCCAAAACCGATCCCAACTCGAATGCCGCTCCCCTTCATCTTCTCCAATACACCACCAATTCCAAACCTCACATCCACCAACGTGAGTAATCCAAACATCTCATCACCAAGGCCTATTTCAAACTGCCTCCTCATCTTTGTCACCACCAATTCATACAAACGCAGTCAATCTTGTCTCCACCGCAATAACTAGTTCATCCACTCCAAATCATGTTTCAAACTTTACTATTAATCGCAAGCTAATAGAGATCAAGAACCCACCTTTAAAAAAAAGAATATATCATGAATTGGGGTTCGACCTTAGTCACGGCTTAGGGTTCGAACTTGAGTTTGATCCAAACAAGAATCAATGTGATCGGGTTGAAGTTTGGTGGAGGGAAGGGTGGCGCAAGGTGTAGGATATGGTGATGATAGAGGAAGAGATGGATTACCGAGGAGATTTTTGGATTTCTCGAGCTAGAACTCGCTAATGGCGACTATAAGAAAGAATGCGGGTTTGTTTCAGTTTGCAATGGGAATGGATGCAATTGAGAAGGGTATAAGGCTTGTGTGCCTTATATATGAACATGGCCTACTTCCACAAAGCCTCAAATTGGCTAAGTGTTTGCAAGCAAAGGGATCAATACCAAATCCTTAGCCTAGGGGATTGGTACCGAACCCCTATTAGATTGAACACTCACATTTGAAATCTGACAGAAACTGGCAACGGCCCATAAATGTGTGAACGTGCCTGGGAGCCAATGATAAAATTGTGCACATGAATGAATGTGCATGTGTACATACTCAACGTTTGAATTCTTAACTCAATAGAAATTGATAGTTATTACCTGAGAACTCCTGAGAGAGAAGACCATTTCAAATAACCGAGGCCTACTAACTTGATCGTCAAGCTCAATGGAACCGAGCATAGACAAAGGCTGAGGATTACATCCTGGATTAATACTGACTAATATTAACTAAGCATCACAGTGAATAGAGAGAGATACAACTCTTTGGAGAGACAACTTGATGGAAGGATAATAACTGTTTAGAAATCTGAATGGAATCCTTTTCAGAAATTCTAACTTGCTTTGATTCAAAGCACGTCGTGTTTGAAACAAGACGTACTTATGGGGCAAGTGTTATCCGGTCTTTTGACTCGGCTATATCCAGATTGATTGGACAAGTTAGACTCGATGGTAGACATGGCAAGTAGCTTAAAGGAATGATCACGAAGTCCAAAGATCATGCATAGACAATGGTATGAAGCAACGATTACACAAGACAGAAGCTAGACTCTTTGGAATGTTCTAAGTATAGATCAGTGACTCCCTTAGGCAGGGGATTGGTACCTATCCCTTCCCCTAGATAGAGGATCAGATCGGATTATTATGGCTATGAACAAAATACACCAGTAGTTCAACTCAATGGGAATCGATCGATATCTCCAAAAAACATGTAGGCAACTATGCAAAAAAACTTTGGAAACACGAAGCTGGCATGAAGGGGGACCCATAAGAGGGATCACACGAACCCATGTGGCCATCTTGATCGATCGAACTCGATCGCTTGTACTTGGGAGTTGGGCCATGAAACTTTTTGGATGGCCTCGTCTACATCGTGAGATTTTGTTGACGAAGTTTCAAAAAGATATTCGGTCGTCTACACCTATAAATATAGAGTTCATTGTTCATTTTAGGGACCTTTACGCTGCTGTTTTACTTCAACACTATTGTAATCAAGGATCTATTACAATCTGATCCCTCTGTAACTAGAAAAGCAAGTATTTAATAAAGCAATTCCTTTAAGTGGACGTAGGAAATTAACGTCCAACCATTATAAATTTGTTTGTTCTTGTTTCTACTTGTTTACTCTCTATTTTAAGTTTAATTCTTCACTTTATTTCTCTACATTCAATATATTGGATGTTTGTGCCAACTTTTGGTGCAAACACTCCCCTCCATATAAAGATGTATGTGATCAATGCAAACGCATTTGGAAGTTGAAAGGTAGTCTCCAAGTCCAATATTTCAACATCATGTTCTACTTCAAATTCGCTAAAAAGAAAGATAGACTTAGAGCTCTTGAAACCAGCCAGATCATTATTGAAGAAAAACCTTTTATTATCACACCGTGGAGTCTAGGGGGTGGACAAAGTGAGAGAGTAGGTTCTTTCTATTTCGATTTGGTCCACCTTTACTCATATTCCGTCTATCCTGCAACCTTTGATTGGTCTGAACTGGCTTGCAAGTCTTATTGGTGAAGTAAAATGTTTTGACACTAGTACTGAGGCCCGTAAGAGTTTGTTGTATGTTAGATATTTGATTGAAATCTCCCATGCTAAGCTATTGCCTGAATGTTAAATTAGCTGAAGGACATGACGTACAAGTCGATGTTCATTGAAAATAGAAGCCAAATAGTTGCACTTCTTGTCAGTCGTTTGGTCATTCATTAGACTCATGTTTAGCTAAGCATATTCTCGATTCCCAGTCTCGTCCTGACAAGATACCTCTTCGTAGGCCAGCTTTGAAGTGGGTTCCTCATATTAGGAATTATTCTTCCTCTTCCTTTGTCCCTGTTATCTCTATCCCTATAGTGAAAGATTCCTCTGATGCTCTGATTTCTGTAGACACGGTTTTCTCTTCTCCTTCGAAGGGGGTTATTTACTGGGACTCTGATGAGCGTGCTTGGATACATAGTGATTCGGAAATGAGGTACATTCCGACGTCTAATGATTATCATATGTAAGTTGGTGAAGAAGGGGAATCTCGGTATCTCATATCATGTGGAAGGGGAAGGTCTGACTATGACAACTGAAGGAAGTGATGGAATTCACAATTGGAACTTTTTTCGTTCTTCACGGTATAGGATATTTCTCTACTCCAAGCTCTCGAGGATGTTTGTTCCTAACCTTGCAAATCTCTTCTCTGAGTTTTTACATGTGTGTGGCCCTGCCACTGATGCTGATGTCAGTTTTGATAATGGGAACTAGCAGTCATTCCTTTGGATAGTAGTTTAGACCTATCTGTCTATGTCCTGTGTTTTTATTGTTGTTATTTTAGCTAATTCGGAGTATGTTCCAATCACCGGATCTTTAATTGTTGAGTAATAAAAGTGGCACACTTAAAATGCCGCTAGCCTTGCGAAAAAAATTGATAATTAATAATTAAGAATTAAGAAGTAATATTTAATGCTAATAATTAATTTTCAATAATGAATAGTTACTATTAAATATAATTAATAATAAATATTAAATGAATAATTTAGATTATTTAAAAAATAATAATTACTATGAAATATTTAAGAAGCGATAATTTGTAACTAATAGTCAAGACCAATATTTAATATTTACTATTTAATAATTAATTTTTGATATTTAATGACTAATAAGTATTATTCAATAATTAAGAGGTAATATTTATTATTTAGTATTTAATAATTATAATTGGTAATTATATTTAATATTTAATATTTAATAGTTCAAATTTTTTTGCCACTTACCAAACCGTATCTTACCGTTTACGAACTACGGCTTCAACTCAGGTATCTCGAATGATGGATGTGGTACCATCTGAATCCATATCTGACCGTTTATAGACCCGTTTTAAACAAATTTTTAATTTTGCTAGTTTTAGTGGAGAATCATAACTATTTCCCTCCACCTTTTCGTTATACCTGCGCTTTCCTAATTTCCTAGTTAAGCGCACTCAAACGTACCTTTCCACTTTCCCAAACTTAACCCTAGACTCATCTCTTTAATTCACTTGCATATTCTACCCCTACTTCCCATCATACCAATCCACCAAATTCTCAAACTCCCTTGCCTAGAAGACCGAGGCTTATATCCACAACCCGGTCCACTACTGCGTAAGTACGGCTGTGGATGGCTGCTAGTTTAATAACTTTGGTTCATAAATTTTGTGAAGAGAAAGGCATTGAAGAAGCTACAAAATTACTGAAAAGTTTAAGGGAAAAAGGGTTCGCCATTGATGATAGAAAAGCCAAAGAATACGTGGATAAGGATGGTCCTAATTAGAGTTTTGCTGAAAGAAAGGTGTTACTTTGTATTGAATGATAAAATGCAGAATCATATTACATAGCAGATATGCGATGGTTATTTATAATATACAAGTTGTAATGGGCTGAATGAAGTGATACAGCCCATATACTGCAATGTATAATAATATATACAGCATTACTTATTTTCTTATCTAATACCCCCCCACAAACCTAACGAGGGTTAAGGTTTGCGATTTTATTCCCAAATTTTGCCGACATTCCAGTTCTCAATCTTCATGCTTGAATTCTTCAAAAAAATCTTGCTTGAGGTTGAGAAAAGGAAGAATACTGTCCCTGAATCTTCTTCTTAGAGTCGATTTAGGTTTTGAGATTGCTTTCAAGTTGCCGACTTTGATCGATAAGCTTGCAAAACTCTGCTTTAAGCATTGTTTTGTGAGGAAATTCATTTTGTAAGGAGACGATGAGACTCTACTTACTTATTGTTGGTTATTGTTGAGCTGTTATCGACATCTCTGACCTTCAGCTCTTGCTTTAATTTGATGAAACTTTGTTTGGACAATGGCTTCGTTTGGATGTCGGCTCTTTAGTAAGCAGCAGGTATATGATTTACTATAAGCTTTCCGTTCACAATTTGTTCTCTTACAAAATATAGATCTAGTTCTATATGTTTAGTTCTGGAATGTAAAACTGGATTTGCTGTAAGTGAAACTGCACTCATATTGTCACACCAAATTGTTGCTTTGTTGCTAGTTTTGATTTGCAATTCACTTAATAAAGATTCTATCCACATAATTTCAGCTGTAGCACTAGCAACACTCTTATATTCTGCTTCAGTACTAGATCTCGACACAGTTGGTTGTTTTTTATAGCACCAAGACACTAGATTTTTCCTAAGTGTATACAGTAGCCTGAAGTTGATTTTCTGTCATCATAGTCTGTAGCCCAATCTGCATCAGCATAACCATTGATAGTTAATGTTTTCCTTGATTCAAGTAGTAGACCTTGATTTATGGTTCCTTTGATATATCTTAATATTCTCTTTACAGCTTTCCAGTGTTCATCCCTTGATTGTTGCATGAATTGGCTCACCTTTGTAACACTAAATGTAACTTCTGGTCTTGTTATTGTAGCATATTGTAGTGCTCCAACTATATTTCTATATTGTTTGTCATTTGTAATCAGTTCACCCTTGTCTTTTGATAAATGTAAATTGCTTGTCATTTGGGTAGGCAATGGATTTGCTTGATCCAT
Organism: Allium fistulosum; assembly: GCA_030737815.1. Classification (NCBI taxonomy): domain Eukaryota; kingdom Viridiplantae; phylum Streptophyta; class Magnoliopsida; order Asparagales; family Amaryllidaceae; genus Allium; species Allium fistulosum. The sequence continues at coordinate 1,290,255,356 of CM060904.1, forward strand.
TTTGTATCTTGATAAGATTTCTGAAATATATTTTTTCTGACTTAAATTTCATTATTCGGCACTCTTTTCACTTCAATGCCAAGAAAGTAGCTTAAGTTTCCCAAGTCTTTGATAGAGAATTCCTGATTCAAATGTTTTGTGAGATTGCTTATTTCAGAATCATTGTTACTTGTAATTATAAAGTCATAAACATAAATTAATACATAAGTAACAGTATTATTGGTAAATTTTGTGAACAGTGAATTATCTGATTTTGATGAATTATAGCCAAGTTTAGTTAAAGTTGACTTTAATTTATCAAACCAGACACTTGGTGCTTATTTGAGCCAATAAATGGCTTTATTTAGTTTGCATACAAGATTTTCACTGCCTTCTTGTTCAAAACCATATGGCTGCTCCATGTAGACCTCCTCCTGCAAAACACTATTTAGAAAAGCCTTATTAACATCTAGTTGCTTGATGTTCCAATTTTTGTACAAGGCAATTGTTAGAATAATTCTGATAGAAGATGGTTTCACAACAGGTGAAAATGTCTCATTAAAATTAAATCCATGCTGTTGTGAGTACTCATTGGCTACTAATTTAGCCTTGTATTTACAAATTGAACCATCAACATTTTTCTTTAACCTATAAGTCCACTTGCATCCCACAAGACTTTTATGATTTGGTAAGGGAACAAAGTCCCATGTCTTGTTCCTTATTAAGGCATCATATTCATATTTCATGGTCGTTCTTCGTTTTTCATTTTGTATAGCCTGATGATAAGTGTTTGGTTCATCTGCTTCAAAGATTGTATTGTATAACTTTGGCTTGAATATTCCACTCTTTGCTATGGTTGTCATATGGTGCTCATTTCTGATTGATGTTGACTGATTTTCAATGATTCCTTGTTGAGTATTGGTTGATATCGCATTATCTAATATTTGAGAAGGATTAGCTTGATTAATAATACTTTGCTGTGGAGAGTGATTTGAATTTTCAGGTGCTTCATTCAGTTCATGACCTGGTCCATAACAGGACATAATGTGTTGTGGACTATGATTGCCTTTGGTTGGAGTATGTGAATGATGATTGCCCATGGTTGCTGCATTATGGTCTAACACTACTACCTTCTGACTGGATATGTCCCCTTCTAATTGCAAGAGTATGCTTGGTAAGGAAACTCTTGGATTATATATTTTTTGAGCGGTTTTGATTTAAGATTTGTTGAATGATAATACTTGTTCATTAAAAACTACATGTCTAGATATATTTATTCTTCCTTTGCTGTCTAGACATTTATAACCTTTCTAATTTGTTGGATAACCTAGAAAAGTGCATGGTGATGACCTAAAATCCAATTTGTTAGCATTATATGGTCTTAAATAGGGAAAACATAAACACCCAAACACTTTTAGACTTTGATAGTCTGGTTTGATTTTGCACAGTATTTCCAAGGGAGTTTTTGACTCTAAAACTTTTGTGGAGAGTCTATTTATTAAGTACACAGCTGTAGAAATAGCATTAGGCCAAACTTTTAATGGTAAAGAAGCATGAGAAAAAAGAGTAAGACCTGTCTCCATAATGTGTATGTGCTTTCTTTCAACAAGTCCATTTTGTTCTGAAGTGTATGGACAAGTTGTTCTTTGAGTAATTCCTCTTTTCTGAAAATATTCTTTTAGTGGTTGAAATTTTGACCCACCATCAGTTTGTATGATTTTCACTTGACATTCGTTTGTTTTTCAGCATTAGTAATAAACTGTAACATTGCATGGTGAGTTTCAGATTTTGATTTTAGAAAATAAATCCACATGTATCTAGAATAGGCATCAATAAATGATATGTAGTACATGAACCCATAATCAGAATTTATTGGTGCAGGTCCCCATAAGTCAGTGGCAATTAACTCTAGAGGTTTACTATACTTGGTTTCATAATTATTGAAAGAAATTTTGCGACTCTTGCCCATTTGACAATATGTACAAATGTAAGGTATAGAGACATTATCAACAGAAATATTGTTTTTATTCAACACTTGCTTTACGATCTTTACATTGGGATGGCCTAGTTTATAGTGCCAAATATCAAACTTCTTACAATTTTCAGCATGTTTGAATTTAGTCACATTACACCAATTTCCTTTACATCCATGATTTCTTTAATTAGCAACATTGAATTGGTATAATCCCTTAACTTCCCTACCCTGCAAGAGAATTTCTTTGACTAGAGTGTCTTTAACTAAGCAGTGTTTAGGGTATAATTCAAAAAATACATCATTGTCTTTGGTAAACTGAGACACACTTACTAAATTTTTTCTAATTAAGGGGACTCTAAGTAGGTTACTAAGATAAAAAAAAAATCTTCCCTTTGAAGCAAGAATTGCCAGTATGTGTAATTTCAATAGGCTTACCATTACCCATATGTAAAGATTGTTTACCTCTGTGCTCTTTGTTCCCAAGATTCAAGTTGCTTAAATTGTTGATCACATGATTGGTTGCTCCAGAGTCTGCATACCTGCTTTCATCTTGTATATCTTCTAACTTTACCTGATTTGCATTTGTTTTGTCATTGTGGCCATTTATACCTGATTGAGTATTCACCATATTAGCACTTGGGTTGATATTTCTTGAACTGTTGTTGTTATTTTGCTATGATGGATCATAATTGGCATCAAATCTGAAATAGCACCTATTTACAGTGTGACCGAATTTCTCACAAATCTGACATCTTGGTCTGTTGTTCCACCTGCCACCTCTTCCTCTGCATCTGTATGATTGTCCACCTCTTTGACTGTTGCCATTTTGATCTCTACCATAATTATTTCTTTCTTGATTTTTGCTTTTGTTGTTACTAAAGAAATTTGCTGAGAAATCTGATGCAGTTGATCTCTTTTGCTCAATTTTGCCTTCATGAGCAAGAAGTATGGAGTGGATATATTGGATAGTTGGAGTTGATTCCTTTGATATGATAACAGCCACGATAGACTCATATTCGTCATCAAGTCCACTTAATATGGACAAGATTTGCTCATTATCAGGTATTTTGTGACCAACTGAAGCAAAAGTTGATCACACGATGTCTTGACTTTGGTGAGGTATTCTCTCACCGACATGTTTTCCTTTTTTAGATTCTGCAACTGTTTCCTGTAATACATTACCTTTGTTGTACATTGACTATTGAATACTTGCTCAATTGTTGTCCATATTTCATGGGCATTCTTGCATCCCACCAATTGAGGAACCAAAATTTCATTTATTGTAGATAACATCCAAGAACTAATTAGACCGTCTTGCCTTTGATGAATCACAAATTACTAATTTCTCTTCATTATCTATAGTGTATTTTGCTGGAGTGATTAAAGTGCCAAGAACATGGTCTTCCAAACCATAACCTCTGATTGCTGTCCCAATTTGAAATTTCTAGAGAAGGAAATTTGACTCCTCGAGTTGACTGCTGATGAGTTGAGTTTGTGGCTTGATTATAGATTTGATAAGTTCTTGAGTGACATTTTGTTAAAAGGAGGTGGTTCTTGCATTTGAAGGGATTAAATTATCAATATTGCCTTCAACCATTTGTGGTGTGTAGCCTTTGCTACAAAATGACGAGTATTTGCTGATTGTGGTCTAAAGGCGAGGCATAGCAGTTTCAGTTGATGGAGGATACTGAATTCCGATCAAGAAATCAAGATTCTTTGGATAAAATCAAGATTTGATAGGAAAAATAAAATTGAGAGTGGGTATTCAGGAAAAGGCGAGGCTACATGAAGGGAAATACGATTCTCTGTTAGCAGCCGGAGTGCAGCCGATCTTAAGATGATGACTTGGCACGGCATTTTACTGATGTTAAGCGGTTTTACTGAAAGAAAGGAGTAACTTTGTATTGAATGATAAAATGCAGAATTATATTACATAGCTGGTATGCGGTGGTTATTTATGATATACAAGTTATAATGGGCTGAATGAATTATACAGCCCATATACCGCAATGTATAATTGGGTGAATGAAGTGATGCTGCATTACTTGTTTTCTTATCTAATAGTCCTTACTTGCCTACTGTTTGAGAGGCCTTTTTTAAGGAAGAAGAGGAAAAGGGCGGCCTTTTGATTTGCAGTTGATCGGATGAGTTACTATTGTTTTAAGCTTTGTTTTTGCACAAAACTGTTTAGTTGTTGCACAAAAGTTATCTCAAAGGAATATAGCCACATTGTCCCTTTTCGTGAATATTATGATATATAAATCACAACTCCAAATCTCAAGACTTTCATATATCACAGAATGCATAGTTTTAGAGATTCATATTTCAACTTAATGGATTCTTTTATCGACATCCCATCACTATCTGATGTCTTCAGTTGTGCAATAGAGTCGTTTGAGCCTGAGCACGATCGACCTTGTAAAAATGATGTATGATCTCGAGCATGTTAAAGTTCTTACTTTCTACCACACACTTTATGGGTACTTTTCTTTTTCGCATGCTTAAACATTTTAAAGCTTTTCAAAATTTTACGAGTATTCATTCTCTTTTTCGTTTTGTTGATATAACGTATTGGGATCCAATAGAGCAATTGCCAATAAGTTTGCAGAATCTGAAAGAATTGCAACTTCTTGCACATCATGCTTGCACCGACCTTGAAGGCATGTATAGTTTCTTCAGTCTATGTTCGAGTCCATTCATTGAAAAACTATTTGTTCAGTTAGGCTGTTCGCTTACTATGATATCAGGAAAATAAAATGTAGATGGAAAATTAAAAGGTTGACTTGTAATTGTTTATAGCTTTCAGGATACGAGGGAGAAGGGTTACATGTTCTTCATTCTACCTGTTATTGCACACAAATTTTTTTGGTTATCACTGTTCTCCATTCTACTTGTTATTTGCCAACTTTTCATTTCCCCCTTTTGTTGCATGTCATGAACTATTGTATCGCAATGGCATACCGATGACAATGCTGATATAGATTGATTTTTATCTTCCTTCATCTTTGAATGGTTGATATGATTTTCTAATGCATGTTGTAACTTTTTTTTACATAATGCAATCTAGTTTATTTTCTTTGTCTCCTTAAAAGTATTGACGCCTTTAACATAATATTACTAGAAAAGGGAGGAGAGACAAACAGGACCAGCTACTACCTCCAATCTACAACCAAGAAAGTTCACTGTAGTCAGTGGTCAGACATTCAATTAGCTCAGTTTTATGTTCTTCTCTTTTCTTTTCTGTCTTGTTTACGCTTGCTGCATATATTAAACTAAATAAAATATAATATTGTAATAGCTAGATCCGTGCCAAATGCTTCACTACTTCTCTAGCTGTACTTTTTATATGTTATTCTAATCAATTGTTTTTAATGAAGAATGGTAAAGGCTTAAAGCTCTTATGTTCTCTAATTTCAATTTGACAAGCTATACGATACAACATTTATTCTGAGTTCTTTTTCCTTTTACTTTCTTTTTGTTTCTCGTGTTTTCTCCTCTCAAAAATATATGTAAGATAAACTTGTTGTATAAGATTTACAAAATTAATCAACCATTTGAAACAATATAGTAACTTTCTTAACATCTAGTAATGATGAAGATTTAGCTCTATACTTGTGCGGGCTTTAATGGTCAAAAGTTGGAAAAAGTAGGAAAATCGAGCTCTATACTTGAAAAACTAAGGACCTGTTTGGTTTCATTTTGTATTTTGTATTTTCAATTTTCATCAGTCATAATAAAAAACAGGAAAAACGGAAGAGAAATTTCAAAATTTAAGCTGTTATGACGACGATGAAGGGATGAGGGAGGGATGGATTGTTTTCCTTTTTTGTTATTTCTTAAAATAGGAAAAACAAAATATATTTGTTTGTATCATTTTTCAAATTGGTTGTTTTTTAAAAATGCATGGATCTTGTGCATTTTTTTCGACGAAAACACAAAATTAAAAACAGTAAGTCAAATGGGGCCTAAGAAAATCGGGCTCTATACTTGTGTAGCCTATAATGAGCAAGAGTTAAAAAAATCAGAAGCTAGTAATGATGAAGATTTAGCTTGATTATTATTTGCATCATTTGCAAGTCTTTTAACATCTTGATTGTAGTATTTTTAAGTTTTGTATGTTGAAGTTGTGCTATTGTGGACTTTGTTAAATTCATATGGATTTTGAATTTTGGTATGAATGTTTCTTTGAAATTAATGTGAATATTGTTTGTATTAATAATTTGTTGATTTATTTTGAATGGAAGCAATTTGAATTTATGTTGCTTTTAGTTTGTATCATTGGAGTTTATGTATTGAAATTTCTAAATTACTGTATTTACGGTAATAATAACATAAAATGACCACGTATCCTTTTTCTAACAAGTAAAAATATACCGCAACCTTTTAAAAAAGTTGTAAATAAGTATATCACAACATTTAAAAAATGTTGTAAAAATTTATATCGCAACGTTTAGAGTATGTTGTGAAAAAATATATTACAACATCTAAAAACACTAAAAAAAATTATTACCACGTTTTTTACAACATCTGGAAAACGTTGTAAAAGACGCCGACCCTATTACAACTTGGCCATATACTACGTTTGCAAAAACGTTGTGAAACCCATGTTACAATGTTTGTTGATGTTGTAACGGGGTATATTGGTGGTAGTGCCACCTGTCATGCAAAATGCTCATGCTATACATCCAAATGTGTGCAGTATCCTAAATGATATACCTGTAATTCTATATGCATGCACAACCATTCGAACATATGCAATATCCATATGCATAACATCAACTAGCACAACATGATCAAGAAATAACATGCAACTAGATATAGGTGTGCGTGTATGTACCTAGAGGATATACTTCCTAACGTGTAAAAGAGTATAATGTGAGCAATACATCCATATACATCAATTAGCATCCATCATCCACAACATGTTCCACTGACACATTGCAACCATTCCTAACATCCAATGATCTCTACCTAAGTTAGAACCTATTTGCAAAAATAATTTCTTCTAAATAAAATGGAAACGTACCAGAAAAGAGTTCGAGACGGATAACTCAAACTTTCTTCTCAAGCTCCCATGTAGTCTCAACTCAACCGTCTTCCTACTGGACTCTAACAATTTAATTATTTCATTACAGTCAATTTGTCCCATGCTCAAAAATACAAATAGGTCCATGACGAACAAGGGACTCGCCTATCCTTATTAATTTTCCCTAATTGACACATCTTGACCATGGTAACCGCATCACATAGACACTTCCACAAGTACCTAGTGATGGCTTCACAATATTTTAGTCGTACTCTATCTTGCCTTGGGAATTTTCTACTTGTCTATTTTCTACTATGGACTCATCTCCATAACTGCCCCATGTGTGTAACGACCCGGAATTTTATCAATTTGATTTGTGAATATTTAATTAATTTTAAATATTTAATTAATGGTTTTAATAATTAAAATTTCCCTCTTTTAGTTTATAACTAATGATAGAAAATTTATTTTTTGAATTTGGTTTTTAAAAGGAAATTAGAAAATGTGATCGAAAAGCTTTTTCAAAATTATCAATTTTCCCCATTAAAAAGTTGTTGAAAAGGTTGTAAAACGGCAATATATTCAAACACGCACTTGTAAAATTAATAAAATTTAATTAAGTGTGTAAAGTGGTAAATATATGTTTACTTAAGTGAAAAGAAGGATGTAACGATTTGTAAGTTTTAAATTTAAAATAAATAAGATAAGATGTAATGTCATTATCTTTTCACATCAAGTACAGAGGAGGAGACGAAAACAAAATCTCATAGGTTGAATTCCATTTGGATCAAGTGCTCTTCTAGAGTGGTTAAAATTTGAAATTAATTGATAAAAACTTGACATCCAGCTATTTGACCATAGCCATCTTCGATCAGAATCTTAAGGATTCTACAATCCCCCTCTTCAATTCTTCAACATCTCCTAACCTCTATTCTTCCCCAAATCACTAGGATAAGCCCCCTGATCAAGAAGATGACGGGTTTCACCCGGTCAGAAATCGACGTAAAAACCCTCTAGCAAAAATTCAAAGGCAAGTGCATAGGCCTACTATTAATAATCCAGCAAGAAATGCCTCTAACGGGAAGCAATACAATCCGAAATCAAATCAGCAACCAATATGGAATAAGCAAGCCTTCAACGCTTCAAGAAATTCAAGAATTCCTACTACTAAACCATTCATTTTTGGAAAAGCATCATCAACTTGGGCAGATTTAGTTAAAAAGGAGGGCTAAACTCTAATGTGGATCTGACCACCCATTAAATTGGGAGATAAAAAAATTGTTGTTGTCAAGGAGGCTGTTAGTCAAAGAACTGAAGACAAATGGGGTAACATTATTGTAGCTTACGTGTTTGGAACACGTCTTTATTATCATCACTTCATAGAATTTGTTGTTAAAACTTGGAATCCAATGGATAAATTCGAGATTTATACAAGAAACAATGGGTTTTTTATCATCAGATTCACAAATGCAGCGGACTGCAGCAAGTTCTTCAAGGAGGTCCCTTTTTTATTAATGGTAAGCTGATTATCTTAAAGAAATGAGACAAGAAAATGGTTTTTGACTGTGTCCTCCTATTAACATACCCTATATGGATAAGGTTGCCTGAATTGAATCTTAGATTTTAGGACATAGAAGCATTTAGGCAGTTGCCAGTGTTGTTGGCATCTACCGATAAAGCTAGATGAGCCTACTACCAATGAGAGAACGCTTAGTTATGCTAGAATTTTAGTTGAAATTAAAGAAAACGAAGATCTGCCAAATGAAGTTCACATCAATGTGCATGATGGAGAGAACATTATTCAGAAAATAGAGTACGAGTGGATTCCACCCAGATGTATGAAGAGTTCTTGCTTCGGGCATCTTATGGAAATCTGCTCATCAAAACCAGTTTGGAAAGAAAAAACTAATGTAGCTAATGCTTCAGGAGAACCGCAAGATTTAGAAAATTCAAAAAAAGAACAAGTTTCTGCAAATCAAGAAAAAGATGTTCGGGTAAATAACTATGAAATCGTTAAAAGTATTGTTCATCCTAAAGGCTTTGTAGATCTGGATAAAAAAATCCGTTTCTAAGAAAATCCATTACTTTGAAAGAAAAAAAGATCTGGGTTTGAATAATTTTGATGACATGGATATTATAAGTGATGATGTGCAATTAAAAAAAATACCCTTTCACAAGAATCTTCAAATAGTTCCAAAGATGATGAAAAGAATATTAATCTAGCCAATGAAAACATACAGTAGAACCAAGAAGTAAATTTTGCTGTTCAAAGTGTTTCAGATGGCAGTGATAATGTAAATTTGGCAAGGATCTGTCCACATAAGGCCTCCCCCATCAATTCGGATTTGCTAATAGAGAATGCAAGCCTTCTCCTTTTCTCTTCTTCCTCGTCTATCAGCAATAAAAGGAAAAAAAGTAGTAAGAAGAGCATTCTGGATATTATGAAAAATCATAATTATGATGTTTCTAATAATAAAGGCTATGAAAGAAAGAAGAATAATTTGAAGGGCATACAGGAAACCATGGGAAATGATAATGAAGATGCTTCAAATCATAAAAGCTTTGAGGAAAAGTATATTATCAAAAACCTAGAGTGGGAAGAATTTTTGAAAGTCAAGGGCACTAAGTCATGCAAGAAGAAAGCAGGGAAGACTTTTGCAAGCATTGAAGTCAGCAATAATTTATCCACATAGCTGTAGCGATATCCTTTCACATATCCTTTATAATTATTTTAATTATGCCAATTATTGATTGAAATGTTAGGGGTTTGAAATCCCTTGAAAAAAAACTAGATTTTTCTAAGCTTCTTGTATCTTACAAACCCAGTATTATGGGCTTTCTAAAACATAAACTTGCTGATAATAACATTACTAACTTTCAGAATGGATATTTAGCTAACTGGCATGTTATTAACAATAATTCTAAGGGTGTAATGGTAGAATTATAGTTATTTGGGACCCTAATATTTGGAATCTATGTCAACACACTCTCAACCTTCAATATATTCACTGTTATTTCAAAAATAAAGGGGATATGCACATTAATGTTCCATTTGTTTATGCTTCTAATTTTGAGAAAGACATACCCAGTTGTGGAATGATTTAGATCAGCTAAGTCATTGTATCAGCATTCCGTGGATTTTAATTGGGATTTTAATACTGTTATGAATGCTTTTGAGAAAAGGGGAGACATTCCAATACCATTCAAAAAACTAGAATTTTTTTCCAACTTATGCTTAAAACTGGTCTTATTGAACCTCATTTAAAGGGTAATAAGTTTACTTGGAAATCAAGGGAGTTTAGAAACATTCATTGTAAATTGGACAGGATTTTGGTCAATCAAATTTTTATTAATATTTTCCTTGATTTTAAATGTTGCACTTTACCGCAAGCTACCAGTGATCATACTTCTTTGCAATTAATTTTCTCTCAAAAAAATAACATTAATAATAATTTTCCTTTCAGATTTAAAAATGGTTAGGTTTTTGATAAAGAATATTTTCAAATAACTAAAAAAAATTAAATCCAAACTGATGGCTCTGCTCAATTCATATTTAGAAAACTTTTGCATCTAACTAATGATAATCTTAAAAAGTGGAAAAAATAGAAATAACAATAAAGCTAATCAAATTAGAGAGGAATGTGTTAGATTGCAAGACAACATAGACTTTGATGGCTCAGACACTCTGCAAATCAATAATTTTCTTCATATGCAAAAGAAGTTAGGCAAGGCTTTGCATATTAAAGCTGGTAACCTGAGGCAGAAAGCCAAAATTGATTGGCTTTTAAATGGTGATTTACTTAGTAAAATTTTTTATGCAAAGATGTCATATAGAAAATACTATAATGATATAGGTAAATTACTAAATGGCAACGGTGATATCATTAATGAAGTCTCTCAATTAGAAGAAGATGCAATTGCCTTCTTTATTGATTTATATAATTCTAATGGGAGTACAAGCTATTTCCTAAATGATACTCCTAAATACTTATTGCGTGGTAATAGTGAAGATATTTTACTTGCTCAAGTTTGTATTAAAGATATTAAAAAAATTATTTTCAATGCTAAAGATGATAAAAAGCCCAGGGCCGGATGGCTTTGGTGCAAAATTTTATAAAACTCATTGGAGTGATTTAAAACATATCTTATTTGTTGCAATTAATGAGTTTTTTATCACTGGAAAGCTCTGCAAAAGTATAAATCACGCTTTTATTACTCTAGTGCCAAAAGTTAAAGCTCTAAATTTCTTATGTGATTACAGGCCCATTGCCTGTTGCAATTATATATAAAAAATTATAGCCACTATTTTGAGTAATAGAATTAAAGTATTTCTAAAATATTTAATTTTTGAAAATCAATATGCTTTTATTCCTAGTAGATATATTATTGAAAATACATTGCTGACCCATGAAATGCTAAGAAATTTTAACCAATGTGGGAAAAACAAATTGTTCATCAAAGTGGATCTTCATAAGACCTTTGATAAAATTAATAGAAACTTTATTATTTGCATGACGAGAAAATTAGGTTTCAATGAGAAATTTTGCAACCTAATTAAAGAATGTATTTGTAATGTAACATACTCCATTTTAACCAATGGATCCCCTTGTGGATTCATACATAGTAATAGAGGAATCAGACAGGGGGATCCTTTATCTCCCTACCTTTTTACCATAGCAATGGAATTTTTTACATTACAAATGGAGAAGGAACAGCTGTATAACAATCTTAAACCAGTTAATACAGTTGTTACTTGTATTACTCAATTTCTTTATGCAGATGACTTATTATTTTTTTTAAATGCAGATATTCAAAATGCTCTAATTATTGGAAAAATTTTTGAAAACCTCAAAAAGTTTGCTGGCCTATAAGTTAATGAAAATAAGAGCAAGATGTACTTCAGTAAAACATGCAAGATTAAGAAGGAGATTATCAACATCTTAAAATTTAAAGATAGTGAACTCCCAGTCAAATATTTGGGTCTCCCTCTTAGTTCTAATCAAATTAAGGATAGGGATTGCACCAGACTTCATGATATAATTCAAAACAAATTGGATAATTAGTCTAGTAATTTACTATCTGTTGTAGGAAGAATTGAACTCATTCATATTGTATCATTGCCATTATTTTGTACTGGATGCAATCACACAATATTCCAAATAAAGCAATGGGGAAAATCGAAAGACTTTGTGATAACTTCATTTGGGGTGGGAAATGTCATAAAGTTTCTTGGAGCACTGTCACTAAAACTAAGAAAGCGGGTGGCCTTGGTATAAGGAATTTTGCTGATATAAATGAAGTTTGCAATTACAAATTATTTTGGAAATTTGTTGAAGGCAAATCTCTATAGAACAACGGGATGAAAGCCAGATATGTCAAAAAGAAGAATTTTTGGACTATGCCATTTGAAAATCATTTTTCAAATACATGGAAAGCATTCTTAAGTGCAGGGAAATTGGTGTTAACTTAATTGAAAGGAAGTTTAAGGAAGGTAAACAAACCAGCTTATGGTTTGATCCATGGATTAATGAAAAATCACTGATCAGTTTATTAGGATGGAACAAACTTTATCATTTTGGGGGTGGCAACACCAAAGTTGATATCATCATTCAAAATTCTTTATGGAAAACACAATTTCATCCAGCTGCTTCTGTTTTTAGTTCAGCAATAACTAAAATATAAATAGATTCAAACCAAAAGGAAGACAGTTGGAGTTGGTACCTTTCATCTAAAGGAAAATTTTCTTTCAAAAATGTTTGGAATTACATTAAAGGTGATGAAATGGAAGTAGACTGATGTAAAACAATCTGGAATTCATCCAATTTCCCAAAAATGGCTTACTGTGCTTACTTTGCTATTTTTAAATCGATTTCCAACTAGGGATAAATGTGCTAAGTGGGGCAAAAATAAGGGTAATATTAACTGCCTCCTTTGTAAAAATGAGGCAGAAAATATTAATCATCTATTTTTTGATTGTCCTTATTCTAGACATATTTGGTTTATAGCCAAAAACAAGCTTAATCTTAATTAGAAGATGGCTCTTCAAAACATTAGAGATAGTATTCAGCATATTCAGAAGGTGTTCAATGGCAAGAAGAAGGAATTCAACAAAGCTTGCATTGTTTTAACTACTGTCATATACTTTATATGGAAGGAAAGGAACAGCAGATTGCACAAAAGCATTGAAATAGATTGTATTCAACTATGGAAAGCTATAGAAATAGAATGCAATTTATTGTTCCTTAAAGCTTGTAATATTGCCAACATCAACAATAACAACTAGAGCATACGTGATCTTGATAACTATGTTAAAAATGTGGAGGAGTACTTGCAACGGGGAAATTTCTCTCTTGAGAATTCCCTTCAACATATCAGTCATCTTAAGACTTCTAATCCTAAAGAAAATTACGGTAACAATCATGCTTGCAGCGTAGCTAAAGGTGACCACTCAGCTGTCCAAACCAGGAATGTTTCTTACAAGGGGAGAAATCATAATTGTAATTATTTAAATCTTTTAAATATTTAAAATTTTGAATTTAACAATTTATCTAATTTACTTGATTTGTATAAGAGTAGCCGCACACTCAACTATGAGCTTAAGAAAAAGGACAATTCTTATCTGAGAAGAAGTGATATGAGCTTAGCTGCTAATATGGATTTTAGATTTTTCTTTAGCAATATCTCTAGTTGTAATACTATTGAAGGCGATCATTCTCTACAACTCAGTTTAGGAGCGATTCCTGCAAGGGAAGTAAGCAGGCTCTTAACAACTGTAAATCTTTTAATAATGCAAGTTATGGTTCTAATCATACTTTAATCTTACCTGAATTGAGAAGGAAAGGCCACACATCTAATTGCAAGCTCGATCAGCATAAAAAGTTTCAGCTGTCAATTAACAACCAAAGATTAGGAAGCTGTTTCTACAAAAGCAGTTTAAATAATCATGTCTATCACTTACCTGTTTGGGATTATGGTGAAAGCAGCAAGCTTCGAGAAAGAGAGGAACTTTACAACGCTGATGGTAGAAAAAAAATCTCCATAATTAGGTGAAGCTAGCAGCCTCCAACGAAACGACCTCAGATTCAAAAAAATTCGTGGAAAATTTTTCAGATCTGAAGTCGTCTGAGCTTAATATCGAAACTGAAGATCATTGTTCAGATAGGAAGACTGATTTTTTGAGCTTACTCCCATAAGATCCAAACCCTAAGCATGCTTACTATAGCAAGGAGAATCATTGGAAGCCCCCTTGAAGCCTTTTTCTTTTGTTAAGGCTTCTAATTTTAGAAACCCTATTTTTTTTTCTTTGTATCACTCTGCTATTTTCAAAATGGAGAGTTGCTCTATGTTTCTATGTATGGTAGCAGCTAGGGTTTCATTTGTTTTTCGGTTTTTGGGTAGGGTCTATTGATCCTCTTTACCAATTTTTCTTCTTTATTTTGGATCGTGGGCTGTTTTGTATCAGCTTTCAAAAAAAAGTACAAGGAGGAGGGCTTTACATGATGGTTAAAAGGGTGCTCCTAAGGGGGTGACGTGTAAAAGCAAAGTGGGGAAGATGGATGTGGTGATGTGGCAACATTGTAGTAAAGGGTAATGCACTAAAGGGCAAAATGGTAATTTCACTTCATCCGTGTTATATAAACTAATTCCATCTCTCTCTTCTTCCTTTTCATTTTCTAAAGTTTTTTCAAAAGCTTAGGAAGTGTTTGGTTTACCCTTTTCGTACATACAAAAATGCGCATGACGACGCATGTATATTGTGGAAAATGACCAATTTAGAAAACAAAGTTAACATACAAAATAGAAAACAACTTTTTTTTCCATGTTTTGAGAAATAAGAGAAGCACGAAAAACAATCCATTCTTCCATCGTTTCTCCATTCCTTCCATGGCCTCCTCCATTTTCCTTATATTCCATCCGTCGTCTCTCCACACCTCTCATATTTTGTAATTAATGTTGAAAACACGAAACTTATTTTAAACCAAACACTACCTTATATCTTCTTTAAGTTTCCAAAAACACATTAATGGCTTCCAAAATATTTTCAAAGTTTTAAAAATCTTCTTTTTATTTCTAATTTATAAAAGCACATGAAAACACTTTCTTTCCATTTCTAGCACCTCCTTCTTCTCTAACAAAGCCCATACATCCCTCACCATCCATGGCTGAGCCAACATCAACCCTTTGCCTATGCCTAAAGGCCTTTGACCGAGCCTACTTGGCCTTCCCTTGGATAAAAAAAATCAAGTTTTGGTTTTGATAATGCAAAGTCTATGGTTTTAATTCAAGTTTAAAAGGATTTTCTTAAGTTCGGTGAGAAAAACTCACATCTTTTTGATAAAAATTTCATCTTTGATTTATGTTAGTATTAGCATGTATAAATTATTTAGTTATTGGCTAGTTTTATGGTTTTGATGTGATTATATATATGTTGGTATATGGATTTTCCTTAGTTTTGTAAAACGAAGTCTAAAATGAAGTATTTTAGTGTAAAAATGTGATCTTTGGTTATGTAATGGTATTGATATGTTTTGTATGCTAATTCATAAATGTGTAGATTTGTATGCTATGCATGTCAGCATTTGGTTATGTTAAAGAGGCTTGAGATCCCTTTGAAATCAAAAATCGATTTACTAGTCTTAAATTTGCTAAATGTTTTCCAAAGTACCTAACTTTGCTTTTGGTTTCAAGACCCTTTTGCTAATGTTTTAAAAACGAGTAAGGAGTTTGAAGTTAAGTTTGGAAAAATTTAACTTAGAAGCTAATTCTAAGTTATGGCATCTATAGCGATAGTCGCTACGGATACAGTTTGGAAAAAGTTACGTTTTTCTAAACTTAAAAGTGATTTCTTTTTTAAATGTTTTGGAAACTTTTCAAAACACCAATTAAGTACCAAAGTTAATTCTTTTGTCATTAAGTATGAGTTTAATAATTAATTATTTATTTAGTAATTAAAGGATAATTATTAATTAATAATTAAGTTATAATGAATTAAGAAGTTAATTATAATTAACTAATTAAGAAGGTTTTAATTAATGATTAATTAAGTTAAAGTTTAATTAATAATTGAGTTTTATTAAGTCTAATTATTTATTTAAGCAATTATTAATTAATTTATAATCAAGTTAAGTAATTAGTATTTAAGTAATTAATTAAGAAGTTAATTATAATTAATCAATTAAGAAAGTTTTAATTAATAATTAATTAAGCTAAGAGTTAATTAAGAATTAAATTTTTATTTAATTAAGTTAATTGTTTAATTGATTATTATTTAATTAGAGTTAATTAATAATTAATTACTAATCAGATAGGGTTTAAAAAATTAATCTAATCAGGTTTAAATAAGATTTAATTGAGGGTTAATTAAGTTTAAATTAAGGTCTAATTTTGATTTAATTATGGTTTAATAATGGTTAATTGAGATTTAATTAAGTCTTAATTAATGATTAAAGTAAGATTTGATTATTTAGTTAAAGGTTTATTTTTAAACTCTATCAGTTATATGTTAGTCGGCCTTCTTTATAAGTAAACTGACTTTAAATCCAAAGATCTTTTGTCTGTGCCATTAAGTAGCCAACAACTATGAATAAGTTATACTAAACTTGGACATCCATTGGCAGAATAAAACACTGTTTTGCAATAGCTTAAATTGAATATATTGTTTGGACTTCTTTTAGTAGAATAAATCCCTATTCTACTATAACTAAACTTAATAGACTGTTTGGACATCTATTTAGCAGGATAAATCACCATTCTACTATTATGTTATTTGGACATGTATCTATTAGTTGGTCTATATTGATAGTTATTCCCTGATTTGGCTATGGATTTTATTTACATATATGTTGCTTTTGTAAATAACTGTTATGTGATTCGGGAGTCAAATTTAATTAAAATGGTAAGTTGACTAGTACCCTTATCGTCACTAAGCCTCCTTTCAAATTTGTAAAATTATGGGATTTCTGAATTGACCTTAATTCTATATCAATTTGAGGTTATGTGTTCTAAATGATTTTGTAAGTTGTCCAATTATTTTAATAAAGGTATTTATAAATGATATTTTGTAAATAATATTTTATAAAGGATCTATTTAAAGGAGATACACAAATGATTTTAGATCTTTATAAAAGAAGATTTATAAATGACTTTGAATATTTAAAAAAGAGATTTATAAATGATTTTTTGGATATCTATAAAAGAATTTTATAAATGGATTTAGAATTTAAGCAAAGAAGATTACATAAATAGAAATGATTTATTAAAATGATTTATTAAAGAAATTTATAAAAGAATTAGAGATGGGATTTCCCTTAACCGACCTTCTTAATAATGATGGTGTGGACATTTGTTCCATGATTAACACCGAAGGAATAGTGTTTGGAGTTATCCTTATCTATAATTTAAATAACAATTGTTTGATCTTTTTAATATGATTTTGAAATGAGAAATCTTTCACGATTTTTATTTTCCACTATTTGTTATTATTGTAGATATCAGCAATTGTAAGGTCGGGTTGTTATAAACATCCAAGTTGATAATAGGTTAGTGTACTCTGATATTGTATATATATTAAGGCTCTTTCTTTTTGTAAAGACCTAATTTATATATTATATGTTACTCATCATGTTTTTGTGAGATTCGGTTCTGCCTTTTCGTTCTTCCACCCCTAATGACTGTCTTTCGGACTACTAAATGATCGGCACACGAATACTGAGAATGTATTAAGTGTTGTCTTTAGTAGTAAGAAAGGCAGATTGTTACATTTGGTATTAGAGCTTAAGGTTAAGCGAGAACTGGGCTCTGGTGGGGTAAAATCATTAGAGAGGGTGTAACGACCCGACTTTCCAGTCCCGGAAAATCGAACCATTTGACTTAAAGAAGAAGAGGTAGAAGAAGAAAGTAGGAAGACAACATCAGAATCTAACCATCGCAGCGGAATAAAATATAATATATATTAACAGATCTTTACACAAATCAAAACTATATCAGTTTTATACAATATATCATCAGAGTATACATCAGAGAACACATAACATACAACTGGACAATAACCATATCATGTCCTCAATACAACAGAGTACAACAATCAACACAGCGGAATATATATATAAACAAGTACGAGAGATACGTCTCGCCATCCAGCTCGTCTCCTGAGCTCTACAGCATCATATCCTGTAACCTATAATACTCGGTCTGACCCGAGCATCATATAAAACAATACCCGAGTCAGTCTGGAAAACCAGCGTGAGAAAATCACACTCAAATTGATTATTAAAGTTTCAAAATCCTTTGAAAACAAAAGCATCTCGTAAGACCACGCCACAAATAAACATGTCGGGTTTTTACCTTACGATAGCTAAAACACTTTATCAAAATCCTCTGATATTATAATAGTGTCTACAGAAAGTAAAATAGAATCTAGCTGAAATGCTTGCATCTCACATTTCAACAATAGTTGGGCACAATCAAAACCGTACAGGCACGTAGGGAGAATGGATTTCCAACGAATGACTAGGCAC
Organism: Allium fistulosum; assembly: GCA_030737815.1. NCBI lineage: Eukaryota > Viridiplantae > Streptophyta > Magnoliopsida > Asparagales > Amaryllidaceae > Allium > Allium fistulosum. The sequence goes on from CM060904.1 coordinate 1,290,273,852, forward strand.
TGGGGTACCACCTGTCAGAGTACGTGGCCTAGATCACAGTACCGAGGAGTACGCCCGCTCCCCTGCAACACAAAGCCGGAATCATCCCTTACTGGATAATTCCAAGTAAAATCACCCCACGGTTGGGATCAGCAACCGCAACACTAAGCCGAAATAAAAGGGACATCTAGACAGGGATGACCTTACTCTCAAGTGGGGGCTACCCACGAAGCCTTGCTGCATAACCCCTGATTTTCAGTCATTCCCGGTTGATGAGGCTTGAGGCTAAACGATACCTTTATAGCACATATCCCTTAGAATGCCCATCGTCCACCTGACGATGTCACGAAAGCATTCGTCCATACAAGTCCGTCCCGGGTTCGAACGGAACCGAAGGCACTATTCCTACTACATCCATTTTTGGAAATATCCTCAGGATTAGTAGCGACTAGCCCTTGCACTTCACTGCTCCATCTTCGACTCCGAAATCGTTACACGAAACGTACAAACCGGATCGAAGTGGTATTCGAGTCTCCAGACCTAGAATCCCGGTATACGGAAACTCGATCCCGGTCTCTTCGAAACGATCAGCGCATTTGGCCAATATTGATAGTCGGTTATTTAACTATCAATTAACATCCACAAGCAACCATCACACAATAAATAATTTCCCACATTATTTATTTGTCCAAATATCTTTCCAAGATATATTTCCAAATTTCAAACTCATTTGAAACTATTTCAAACAGTTTCCGCTTACGGAATACATTCCCAAATAATTATTTCCACTGAATCACCAAGTACAAAATACTTTTAATTTTAAAATAATTTAAAAACACTTTATTTTAAATATATCTTATAACATTGAAATTAAACTACTTTAATACTTTATTAAAAGTGTATACTTTAAAATAAACCACTTTATAAATATAAACTAAATTTCCTCTTTAAAACATAATACCAAATCACTTTTATATAATTACTACAATAATAGATTTTTGAAAATACCTACTTTGGAAATTAACCTTTAGAAATAATCAATTTTCTAAAATATGCTTTTTAAAACATATTAAAACTTTTAACTTATATTCAAAACTACCTTGAAAAAACGTACTTGGCTATCCAGAGAAATACACTTCTCATTCCCATTCTTTAAAAATAAATCAACATTTATTTTTAAACCAATTCATATCCCTTTATAAATTCCCACCTTGAATTTATATTTCAAATATCCACTGATATTCCATTTCACTTTATAAACCCAGTTTAAAAATTTCAAAATCTCACTTCTCTTTAAATTTCAAATCCCAAAGTATTTAAATCAATTTATAATTGATTTCCCAATTTATTTTACTTTGAAATAAATTTCCTTATTTACTTCAATTATTTCAAATACATTAACTTTCATCTTTTATTTCTTTATTATGCGTTGAAACCCTTTTAACTAGAATACCAACTTCGGATTTCCAAACTTCTTCAATTAATATTTTAATTAAATTAAATCTTTAAATTTCAATAAAATCAATCCTTTTATATTTTTAATAATATCACTTTAGTTAAAGATTTATTTCTTCCTTGTTAAATTCAAAATCCTCTTTCCCATATTTGTTCGAATTTAGAATTTTCTTTATTTCTTTTACAATTCCTTATTTAATTTATTCGAATTCACTAGAATTATTTAACTTGAATTTTACTCTTTTATTTCTTTCCAAAAATCCAATTCAATTGCTTTTGATAACTCATTATACTGGGAAATTCAACCCAACCAGTTTATCCAATATAAATCATCACAGGATATCAACAATCATATCACAGAATATTTAAACAAAATTAAATATTTTGAGGAATCCAGTTGGATCCCTCCAACCTGTTTCCCTGCATCCACAGACGTTAGCACAATACCAATTTCACTTCAAAGTCGAATATCGCGGTATATGGGTTTTATAAAATATCATCCGCTATTATGCGGCGCATATGGTCTCATCCACTATATAATGTGGGAATATCAACAACTCCAATATATACATATGCCAATATATATATATATATTGGTATATACTACTATATACCATATCATATCAATCCAATCAAACAATTCAATCATTCATCCATATTTAAATTTAACCAATTAAATTTAAATAAAATTATACTGAGTGAGATTAACTCACCTTTGCTTTGTTTGCAACCCCTTTCCAAATCGACTGTTTTCTTCATGATTTTAGACCTTGAACAGATATTAGATGATTTTATTAATATTCGGACTAATCGAACAATTAATTTCTATTAAATAGATTTGATTAACTAAATCATTTATTAATTTAATTTACTAAATTTCCGATGATCGAACAGTCAATTACATTTAAATTTAATTAACTAATAACTTAGTTTTAAACTAATTCCCCTTAACAATTTCTATCCAAAATTAAATAAGTTAATTAGACAAATTGACTTCCATTTTAAAAGGTGTGTGTATATTTATATGGTTATTTATCTCTACTGTATATCTATATATACATATACTCTAAGTTGAAAATAAATAGTTTCATATGCTCCCCTATACTTACTGTCAATATTTTCTAACATATATGTAAACTTTAAAATTGAATTAATAAATTTGTATATACCTTACTATCAATATCTCGTGCCCGAGTCTTCCCTGTTCGCTGCTGCTCATTAGGAACCAAAAGCCCTAACTTGATGATTCGACCATTCCACGCGAACCCTCACCATCACGAGCCCAAACGATTTCGTCGCGTCACTCAAAGCCCAATCACCATGCGCCGCCCTACCTTCGCGTCGCCTGCCATCACAACCCACGCTTCGACAACCTCCTTCAGAAACATCTGACATCGCGACTTCCAAATTGCCTTGCTAATTTGCCTTCGGCCACATTCGCTTCCTATCACTCCCGCAACAACGAAATGCCCAAAACATCGCCACCTCCCACCCCGATTCGCGATTGAACTTGAGGAGTGGGAGATCGAATTCGAATTGCTCTCGTTCGATTTCAGTACGAACGCAATGTAGGGCAATTCGATTCGCGAATCAGTCGTCTTCTCTCTTTTATCTTCGATTATCTGAGACGACGAGAGGAAGGCATGATTCGAAAATCTAGGGGTGGGTTTGATTTTGTAGCTTCGGCCATAATTTGATTTTGATTTTAAGAAGAGGGAAGAAATGAAGTCTGTCACCATTTTTTATTTTATTTTATATATGCTCGGTTAAGGATTTTTATAAAATGAAGGAGGGGACGATATACATGACTTTAAATCAATTGAGGATGATAGCTTGGAGTACAGGAAGTCTCGTATATAGGTTAGGGTGGCTGATGGATGTAGCAGGTTTGACCATTGATTCTGATTTGATTTTATATATATATATTTTCCAAAATATCTCGTTGCCTAACGCGAAATCCCGAACCCCGAATCAGACATGCCGACAAACGTTTATAGGGTTTTACCCGCATTCCGAACACGATGGAACGTGTTTCGGAGGCTAACTCGATCATATGTGCGAGTTACAGAAGGAAACGATCAATTTTAAATTAAATCGATAAAAATGGTTTCTAAGCGTTTCGAGCTACCAGGGTCAAACGACAACTCCGATTGCTACAAAAATTGAAATCCGATAATAATACAATATTACGGATCTAATGGAACTGGTTTCGTCGAATTCCGAGACTGTGCCTCGGAAGGCTATTTTTAAATATCAATTCAAATGATATAATTTCAAAACTGAATAAAACAGTTTGAAATTACATTCTGAAGCTTCTATTATCTTTAGTATTATCATTACGAATTTTACGAGCTTTCAAAATATTTTTAATTAGCTTAGAATGCCAGATTTACTATTTTATCCAACTTCAAATAAATTTAATTTAATTATTAAATTACTCAATAAACAACGATATTTGAAATATAAGTTTATAATTAACCTCTGAATATTTAAAATTAATTAAATATTCCAATTTCAAATATACAAAAATTCCGGGTCGTCACAGAGGGTTAGCAAAACTCTGGAATGAGTTTGAGTGTATTTTATAAGAGCGCGTATTTGCTAGTGATATAAAAATGTTTTATATTATGTTAATTGATTTTTTAAGCGGCTTATGAATTATGGTCGATGCATCTAGCCAACTTTATTGATAGGGCTTCCTAACACTTGAATAAGACCAACCGATACAGTATTGTCTTATAATTGGTAAATGAACTAATTTTACCTAAGAATACATTTTATATATACAAAAATGATTTTCAAAAATAGTATAATATTTTTGAGATGCTTGTTGAATAAGAACTAATAATATTATATTATCATCATTTAGGATTCGGTTTAGTCATGCTCGTCCAGTATGAGCATTGACTATTGTTGAGTGTTATAAGTAGTTTTCCTTTTTAAAATATAGGTTGGGTAAGTAGAAATTGGGGCAGCATTGAAACAAACACCTTGTGAATTAAGTTTCATAATTTGACTATAATGCATTTGATGTTAAAGTTGGGCTAAAGATTTGGTTTAGTAAAAGATGTTTATTAAAAGTTAGAACATTTAGAAAATGATTCTACAAAATGGGTTTATAAGAAGTTGCTTATAAATAAAGAGAATTTAAGTAGAGAATTAGAGGATTCAAATCCCGGTGATTTTGAAAATGGTTTTCAAGGTTTGAGAAAAGTAGTAATAGTATTACTTGAAAGTATTTTGGTTTAAATGTAAAATTTTAGGAATGGAAATTTTGAGTAAGAAGTATTTCTTTGGATTGGTTTGGGTAATGAGTCTCGGTTTTTTTTATGATGATCCGAATAACCTTCTTAGTGATGATAGGATGTTTGCTTAAGTGAATGTTGTAGTGCACTTAGTAAATTATTCTCTTTATCATTGTACGATCAAACAAGTTCAAATCTGAACGAACCCAAAGCAAGTCGGTGATATATATTTTTGAAATATATATGGTACTGCTTCAAATGGTATTTGAAAGAGATAAGTATTTTTATGTTAACTAGTTCGAGTGGCCCGAAAATAACTTAAAATGGAAAAGAGATGTGTTCGGATGGTAAATACTTCTCTTTAGTATTACCCTTCTTGGTAGGGGAATGTATGATACTGTTTGGTAGTACCTAGTTCCTTTGTATCGTTTTGGGGTTACTCGAGCTATATGTATATTTTCTATGGATTAAATATATAGTATCATTTCAAAAGATTTTTGAAATAAGACCTGGATATTTGGCTCCTAAGTTTTCAGGGTGTAAAGTTATCAAGATTTAAAATGGTTAATTAATGAAGTTTTAAAGTTGAATTAATTTAATCAAAAGGTTTAATAAACTTGGTTTTATTAAACAATGTCTTTTGGATTTTAACACTTAGGAGGTTAAATATTATTTAATGTTATTGGGCCGGCTAATAAACACTTTTATTAAAGGTGCATAAGAAAAAAAAGTAAACTCTAAGACTGAGTTTGGATACTGCATTCTACTCTTCTAAACTACTTGTTAGACTAAATGGGTAAATAAGTTAAATTGGTCGATTCTGTTTTTAAGACCCAAAATTATTTGGGCCCACATCTGAATAGTTAAAAGTAAATAGAATTAAAAATCAAATGTTTCGTATATTTACTCTTAGGATATAGGAGGGTATTATCCAAGTTAATAATTTTAGAATGAAAGGTTTTATAAATAAGTTGTATCATTTTAAAAAATTTGAACCTAAGTTTAGTTTTATGAAATGGTTTCATAAATAATTTCAACAGAAGTAGAATTGGTATTAGTAAGAACCAATAACATAAATGCATAAGTTGAACGTAGGTCATTTCTCATTTTCATATAGTTTGATCTAAGATTCAAGTACATAACTCTGAGGCATTTCACCCCATTCCAAATAAGGATCTATCATTCGATTGTTGACGGCGAACACTTGGTAAGGGTTTTGGATAGGGAACCAAAGTTTTCTATCATAGTATACGGCTATATAACGAGAACGGAGGGTTCTAATCAAGAAGCCTGATCAGAGTCCGCACTAGGGAATCAAGTGAGCGATACTAGTTTGGAAAGGAAGTTATGTATTTGAATAGTGATCGAATCACGTTTTGTATATGGATGATCTATAAAAATCATGCGGACTTATGAATAGTATTCGGTGTTCATATGGTGAAATTTCGGGGACGAAATTCTTTAACGGGGAAAGAATGTAATGACCCAGAATTTATCGTTTTGATTTGTGAATATTTAATTAATTTTAAATATTTAATTAATGGTTTTGATAATTAAAATAGCTCTCTTTTAATTTATAACTAATGAAAGAAAATTCGTTTTAGAATCTAGTTTACAAAAATAATTAGTTAAAAGGAAATTAGAAAATGTGACCGAAAAACTTTTTCAAATTATCAATTATTCCCCATTAAAAATTTGTTAAAAAGGTTGTAAAACATCTTAATATATTCAAAGACACATTTATAAAATTAATAATAATTTAATTAAGTGTGTAAAGGGGTAAATATATGTTTACTTAAGTGAAAAGAAGGATGTGATAATTTGTAAGTTTTAAATTTAAAATAAATAAGATAAGACGCAATGTCATTATCTTTTCACATTAAGTACAAAGAGGAGGGATTTATATAATGGTTAAAAGGGTGCTCCCAAGGGTGGTGACGTGTAAAAGGGGAGCGGGGAAGATGGATGTGGTGATGTGGCAACATTTTAGTGGAGGGTAGTATACTAAAGGGAAAAATGGTAATTTCCCCTCATCGATTTTATAAAAAATAATTCCATCTCTTTCTCTCTCTCTTCTTCCATTTCATTTTCTAAATTTTTTCAAAAGTTTATCATCTTCTTTAAGCTTTCAAAAACATATTAATTGCTTCCAAAATATTTTCAAAGTTTTAAAAATCTTCTTTTTACCACTTTTTTAATTTATAAAAGCACTTGAAAACACTTCCTTTCCATCTCTAGCACCCCCTTCTTCTCCAACAAAGCCCATACACCCCTCACCATCCATGGCTGAGCCAACATCAACCCTTTGGTCAAGCCTACTTGGCCTTACCTTGGCTAAAAAAATCAAGTTTTGTTTTTGATAATGCAAAGTCTATGATTTTCATTCAAGTTTAAAAGGGTTTGCTTATGTTTGGTGAGCAAACCTCACCTCTTTTTGATAAAAAATTCATCTTTGATTTATGTTAGTATTAGCATGTATAAATCGTTTGATTATTGGCTAGTTGTATGGTTTTGATGTGATTATATATGTGTTGGTATTTGGATTTGCCTTAGATTTGTAAAACGAAGTCTAAAATGAAGTGTTTTAGTGTAAAAATGTGATCTTTGGTTATGTTATGGTATTGATATGTTTTGTATGCTAATTCATAAATGTGTAGATTTGTATGTTATGTATGTCAGCATTTGGTTATGTTAAAGAGGCATGAGATCCCTTTGAAATCAAAAATCAGTTTAATAGTTTTAAAGTTTCTAAATGTTTTCCAAAGTTTCTAACTTTGTTTGTGGTTTCAAAACCATTTTACTTATGTTTTAAAAATGAGTAAGAAGTTTGAAGTTAAGTTTGGAAAAGTTTAACTTAGAAGCTAATTCTAAGTTATGGCATCCACAACGATAGTTGTTATGGATGCAGTTCTGAAAAGTTATGTTTTTCTAAATTTAAAAGTGATTTCTTTTTAGAATGTTTTGGAAACTTTTCAAAACACCAATTAAGCACCAACACTAATTATATTGTAATTAAGTAAAAGTTTAGTAACTAATTAATTATTTATTAATTAAAGGATAATTATTAATTAATTTATAATTAAGTTAAGTAATTAGTATATAAGTAATGAAATAGGAAGTTAATTATAATTAAATAATTAAGAAGGTTTTAATTAATGAATAATTAAGTTAAAGTTTAATTAAGAATTGAATTTTATCAAGTTTAATTATTTACTTAAGAATTATTATTTAATTTATAATTAAGTTAAGTAATTAGTATTTAAGTAATTAATTAAGAACTTAATTATAATTAATCAATTAAGGAAGTTTTAATTAATGATTAATCAAGCTAAGAGTTAATTAAGAATTTAATTTTTATTTAATTAAGTTTATTGTTTAATTAGAGTTAATTAATAATTAATTACTAATTAGGCATGGTTTAACTAATAGATTTAATTAAGATTTAATTAAACGCTAATTAAGTTTAAATTAAGGTCTAATTTTGATTCAATTATGATTTCATAATTATTAATCGAGATTTAATTAAGTCTTAATCAATGATTAAAGTAAGATTTAAATTTAAACTCTATCAGCTAATTAAGTTTAAATTAAGGTCTAATATTGTTTAATAAAAGGTTTAAATTTAAACTCTAGCAGTTATATGTTAAGCCTGCCTTCTTTATAAGTAAATTGTTTTTAATCAAAGGATCTCTTATCTGTGCCATTAAGTAGCCAACAACTATGAATAAGTTATATTAAACTTGGACATCCGTTAGCAGAATAAAACACCATTTTGCTATAGCTTAAATTGAATAGATTATTTGGACATCTTTTAGCAGAATAAATTCTCATTCTGCTATAACTAAACTTAATAGATTGTTTGGACATCTATTTAGCAAGACAAAGCACCATCTTGCAATGATGTTATTAGGATATGTATTTACCAGTTTGTTGATATTGACAACTTATTCCCTGAATTGGCTACGGATTTTATTTACATATATGTTGGCTTATGTAAATAAATGTTATGTGACTTAGGATTCAAATTTAATTGAAATGGTAACTTGATTTAGTACTATTGCGGTCACTAAGCCTCTTTTCAAATTTGTAAAATTATGAGTTTTTTAAATTGACTTTAATTCAATTTGAGGTTAGGTGTTTTAAATGATTTTGTAAGTTGTCCAATTATTTTAATAAAGGTATTTACAAATAATATTTGTAAATAATATTTTATAAATGATTTATTTAAAGGTGATTTACAAATAATTTTAGATATTTATAAAAGAAGTTTTATAAAAGACTTTAGTTATTTATAAAAGAGATTTATAAATGATTTTTGGATATTTATAAAAGAATTTTATAATTGGATTTAGAATTTAGGCAAAGGAGATTTCATAAATGTAAATTATTTATTAAAAGGATTTATTGAAGAAATTTATAAAAGAATTAGAGATGGGATTTCCCTTAACCGACCTTTTTAATTATGGTGGTGTTGACATTTGTTCAATGCTTAACACCGAAGGAATAATGTTTGAAGTTATCCTTATCTCTAATTTAAATAACAATTTTTTGACCTTTTTAATAAGATTTTGAACTGAGAAATCTTTTACGAGGTTTTATGAATATACTTATTCCAGTGTGATAAGTATATGAATATTTTTATAAATATTCTGAAAAAAGATTTAAATAAATGAAAACTTAGTGAGGCTTAGTGGTAGCTATGGGAAAATTAAAACTTTGGATTATCGTTTGATTGTGTATTTAATAGTTAAATAATCGAAAAACAAATTTCGACCTATTTTAACTCAGGAAGTATGTTGTGTATATTCGAGTTCCCCAGTGAGGACTCGAATACTTATTGCATACTTTCAAAAGAACTGGAATTGAGTTAGCCGGGAATTACCGCTTAGTTGGGAGACACCGGTTCAAATAAGTATGATTTATCCGAACCACTCCAAACTAATAACGTTCGTGATGGATCGTTATGAAGTATGTTATGGAGCTATGCTATTCTTCCTGAGGGTGATTCTAAAATGAAAGATAGTAAATGTTGAATGTTTCTTCGATCCTAGAGCAACTTAAATGGATGAATGCTGGCATTGCAGTTCTACTTGGAGGGCATTGTTAGCATTCCAAGATTGTCTGCTATAAGGAAAAAGGTAATTGTCGCCTCTCAAGCCTCACGCTCCAGTAGTGGTTAAAACGGGTATATCGCAATGCTATGTGGGTCGTTCCCATTATGGTATGATCATCGCCTTATCTAGAGTCGATATCTATATGTATGCTTCGGGGCCTCTTTTTGGTTGTTGATCACAACCTAGGGGTGATCATATTGGGTACAATCCAATCAGTGGTAGGTCAGTCTTGTCATGCGGGTTGCAAAGGTAACTGTAGCCCACAATACATTTTATCTGGAAGTGTACTGTCTTGGAAGGTAGTCCCTTACCTTACCATTTGTTGGAATCCATTTTCCACATACGTGCTTAGCAGTTTTGGATTTTATAACCATTATTTTTGTGATGTACATGCATCATAGCTCCTTGATTATAAATATTTTAAACCTTAGACATTATGATAATATCCCTGGACTTTCATATAAAAAATTTTTTGGTTATCGTAAGGTAAAAACCAGTCTGTGTTTATGTGCGACATGGTCTTACGAGATAACTTTGATTTTAAAGGACTTTATGAGTTATAATAAATAAAATTCTTTGTAATTTGAGTTTCCCACACTGGGTTTACCAGACATACCCGGGCGTTGTTTTCTTATAATGCTCGGGTCAGACCGAGCATGTTTTAAGATTAGCTTTGGATGGTTTGGAGTTCAGGAGACGAGATGGATGCCCAAGATGCACTTCCGTATTTTCTTTTATTTTCCATTTTTTGTTATTGTTGTAGATATCAACAATTGTAAGGGCAGGTTGTTATAACTGTCCAAGCTGGCAATAGGTTTGTGTACTCTGATATTGTATGAATATTAAGGCTCTTTCTTTTTATAAAGACCTAATTTATATATTATATGTTAGTCGTCACATTGTTGTGAGATTCTATTCTATTTTTTTCTTTGTTCCATTCCCTAATGACCTATCTTTCAAATGACTAAATGATCAACTGTAACGACCCGAAAATTTTCGATCCCGAAAATTCCAGATAGTCATGAAAAAGAAGAAAGAGATAGAAGAAGGAAACAGAAAATAAAACACTGAATCTCACATTCGCAGCGGATCAAAATATAATATCAAATAAATAACAGTTTACAAAGAATATTATATCTGTCAATTACATTTTTATACATGAGAGTTATAATCATACACAAACACTAGACATGTACAAATCAAATATGTCTCAGATATACAACAATATATCATAGCGGAAACACTCCATACGTTCCTGCCATCCAGCTCGCCTCCGAGCTCCAGAACGTCCTTACCTGAAAATCTATAATACTCGGTCTGACCCGAGCATTACAACAAAGTAACACCCGGGTCAGGCTGGAAACCAGCGTGAGTAAACCCATCCAACATGGAATACAACAGCATAAAACTTACATAAACCCGGGGAAACTCGTGTAAATTTACAATTGCACAATTTGTTAGAGACATCACTTATTACACACATCAATTTCTAGGTACCAAACTTAGATTAAATGGTCCCATTCACTTAACTCATTCCATTTCAGTCTATTGATTTCACATATCAGTTTATAAAGAATCGAAGTGGTTTCGAGTACTTGCCCATACCCGACCCCGGTCTCTTCGAACCCAAAACCATCTTATTCTAAATTATTCAGGTGAAATACAATTCTAACTTTAAATACAGGGTGTCACCTTTTTCACAGTAATTCATCATCGATAGATACCCACATTATCACAGTTTAAACCAAACATATCATATCACAAAACATTTTATATCAGAGATATCAACCAATTCCAGGCATTTCTACAATCCAATCATCCATAAGCAAGATTAATTAGTCACACCATTTCTAATTAATTTAAAAAAAAAATTAAATAAATTACTTTAATCACCTTGAAATCCTGCTTACTAAATCATTAATTAATTATAAACCAATTAGTTAAGCATCCTTTAGTTAACATCTTAATTAATCATCCTTATTTAATTATTCCTTAACTACATTAAGAAATTATCATTTAAGTAATTACTCTTCAATTACTTACACTAGTTAATCTCTAATTAATTTACAATTCTTAATCATTAATTAATTAATCCCCCCTTATCAATTTATTTAATCTATAATCACCCAAAATCTTAATTAACTTCTTACCTTGCCATTCAAATATTATTTAATAAATTTGGGATTTAATTATCATTTATTATCAATAAATTTTCATTATTTCTTAATTACTTACTCATTATTTAATTGATTAAATTAAAATGTTGATTACCCTTTTAATTACCAATTGACTACTTACTAAATCATTAATTATCCCATTAACTTGTTACTTATTCATTAATTAATTACTTAAGTTAATTTCCATTTATTTACTAATTAACTTAAGGTATCGATCAAAATCTTAAATTTATAATTGTTACTCATTACTTACAAATTTATCTAAATTTAAATTATCTAATTAAAATACCAGTACAAATTATTACTTAATTAACTTATACTTAAAACAAGTTTGATTAATATTTAAACCTTATGTAACAAAACACTAAAAGGGATCAGGCGACTCCACCAACAATTGGATCCGAGTCAAACGAAATTCACCCGAGAAATTTCGATACTTCCTCGTTCACTTCCTCGAGTTCCTTCCCACCTCTACCCGTGTAAAACTTCTGCTCTCGATCTTCCCCTTTCCCATTTATTTTCTCCTCTGTTTACTTTAAGTTAAATCTTAACTGTGAACAATATTCTCGCGCTCGCCCAATGAAATCCCCGAAGAAACTCCACCTTCCTCTCGAGTTCCACTCGATACAAAGAAGCCATGGCTTCTCTGTCCTGTTCACGCCACCGTGCACGTGCACGGTGGTTCGATGCACCTCCGGCAACCCCCACTACCATCGACAAACCACAAATCATTCCCCCATTCGAGATCAACGCCCAGTTTTTCGAATGATGATCGAAACCAAAACCTGATGCTCGAACAAACTATACGAACAACCCACTAAAAAAAATCACCACGCTCGGCCACCCCACTTCACCGGAGACCAAGCCGCCTCGCCTACGCCATTGCCATACCTTCCTCGACCTTCACTCCAACCAGGGCCGGCTTAACCAATTGGGTTGCCCTAGGCAACATACAAGTTTAAGAAAAAATTGTAAAATATTAACTAGTCAAGAAAGCGAAGGCAAAGGAGTGAGACAAATAACGGCCAGCCCAGGAATCGAACAGAGGACCTCACCATGGACAGGCATGTGCACCACCATCTGATCTATGAACACTTTCTTGTTAAGCAATACAGCGTTTTATTTATAACTTGACATCAGTTTAACATTTTTCTCCCCACCATGTTGCCCCCACCCCGGGGGTTGCCTAGGCAGCCGCCTGATCAGCCTAGCCCTAAAACCGGGCCTGACTCCAACCCACGAACCACTCGATCCAAGCACGGCGACAAAAACCAAATTTTACAGAGCATCGAAAATATATGAACTAAACCCTACTTTCGATTCAAACCCAAAATCTATGCATTCGAAAATTATTTTAGCCTTTTTCCCGTATTACTACATCATCAAGCTTGCCTCTCTCCAAATTTCAGAAGTTAAATTTGTTTAAATCGACTGAAATTGGTAAAAGAGTGATTTTTCTTCATATTCAAACTGCACCTTAAACTCTCACATAAAATTCATAATTTTTATACTAAAAATCCTAACTTTGTGTGTGTAATCTAGATGTGCGATCAATTTCACAAATTAAAATATTCGAATTTCTAGCTTTTGATTCTCTTTTTTACTGTAAAACTTGAACATATGCAAGCCAGACTCCCTGACACGTTTAAACCCATTTTCAGATTGTTGTTTTCGAGTGTAACCCATTTTATTTAGCTTTAAAATCCTAAGTTCAAGATACTTATAAAAAGAAGTATTTGTTTTCTCTACTTTTCTTTACTCAGAAACCCAAGTATGTGGGATAACAGGTATATATATAGTTTTCCAGTGCAACAGAGAATTTCACAGAGCTTTTTGTTTAACTATATAGCAAGCAAATATAAAGTCAAAGATCAAATATTCAATTTAAAATTTTGGAAACAGTATGTTTACTCACCTTATTTATGGAAAGAAGAACAGAGCATTTATGTTGCAACAGCTTTGAACTTGAAAACTGGGAAATATTTTCCAGTTGACACTTCCTGCCAACATCCCTTGTTTACTCTGTTGTATTGCCTTACTGGTTGCTGATGATTTAATGAATCTTGTTTTAAGTTTTTACATGGAATTTCATTTTATATTTTTTTTATAGCTCGAACTAAACTGAGAAGTGATAAAGGAAAGAAAACAGGCAGGTGATAAATAGAAAAGGAAGAAGACAGGATATCAACATTTGTACAACATAGCAGTGATATTTTTGTGTTTTGCTTGACTAAGAAGCTTGTTCCGGTGGCTGATAAGAATTTTGGGTGGCTTCATTAAATGCTTGTACAATTCCCTTTTATTTATCCTTGGATATATATGCTGGTGACTTTCTTCACAAGCTCGTATTGATATATTCATTTGGTCATGTTGCTTTGTTGTTTTGTTTATGTTAGCTTTGCCTTGCTTGACTTTTAATCTGTAAAATATTTTGTCTGTAATTACATTGTCTACATATGTTATGAATATATTACTTGTTTAACACAATATTTTCCAATGCAAAAGAATGTTATTTCTGTGTTTAACTTATCATTAGAATCTTATATTTCCATATGTATTTATTTTATTAATATCACATTTATTTAATTGAAATAATAAATAAAAGAAACTATCTTTTATTATAAACTACTGATTTTATAAAGATATAAATGTATCGTTTACCAAAGTATATAAAACTTATATATATATATTAAACCATATCTTTATATCTAGCTATATTAAAAAGAAAACAATTAAATCTTTTTATAATAAATTTTAAGTCTAACTTAAGCTAAAAACAATTTGTTAAAACTATTCTTAACATTTATCTTATGTTTTTAAAACCATATATATTTACTTAATAATTAGTTTTGAAAGGTTTAATATTCAATAAAACATAATTTCCAATTCATTTAAATGTATATTTGAAATTTGAAAACACAATTTATAAATTCAGTAAAAACAAGACTCAACTATTTACAATGTATACAAATATATACATTTTAAACAGACAATAACCAATTTATTTCACAGATGAAATTTACCCATTTAAATATTTAATTAAAATATCAATTCAGATTTTATTTACAAAGATATAGAAAATCAAATTAATATTTAATACAGATTATTAAAATGATATTGCCAAAAAATTCCGGGATGTCACATCAACACACGAATACCGAGGATGTATTAAGTGTCGTTTTCAGTAGTAAGAAAGACATATCGGTTACAATGTGTCTCTTGTTGGTACATGCTTGCTGCCTATCTTGTGTGTTTCTTGTCCTTCTATGTAATAAATCTATCCATATTTTCCAACCGCACTTCTCAATCTATACCACTGGCATAAACCTTTAACCCGAATATACGTGCATATGTAATTCTCTACAATCCCTGCTACTCACTCGAATGGTGTCAATGTGCACCACACTAAACAACTTGAGCATAAGTATGCTCCTATGAAACTGTAGCCCTCTAAATCATCATTGCACCGCATATTGCCGTAACTCATCCAATGGTATATTTAGTCCTTCGACTTCTAGATACCAAGTGAGACAACTCGAATATAGACGATGTCTCCTTCCATGCTACTTCCCTCTTAGTTCTTTGCTAATTTTCCACTTTACCGATGGTATCCAACTTGGTGATTTTTTGAAATGTTGAAAATAGCAAAACTTCTTTTCCAATTCGATTCAACTTAAATCATCTCATTTTACTTCTGAACGGTTTTTTTAGTCCTTTTAAAAATTATGGTATTTTACTATCACATTTTGAGTCTATAGGGATCCATCAAAATTTCATAGGTGAAAGTTTGGCCTATCTTCCCATTCAACCTTAATAATAAAAGTCCTAAAATTAATTGAAGTCATAACTTAGAATTACTCTAGCATAGGTAAAAATCACATAAGTGATACTTTGTTCGCCTGCAACCGTTATGCACAACTATATATTCTAAGTCGGCCTTCCATGAATTTCCTTAAGTAAATAGTCTTCTTCCAATCATTTTTATCCCTTCCTTCAAATCTTATCAAAAAATTTCCAATTTAGTTTTCTATGAAAATCGCCTTCGCATTTCTAATGCATGCAAATATCAATATCTTTTCTTAACAAAGTCCCAAATTCTTAAATTAACCGTCCCTTGCAAAATTTTGACTATATCTTATCTAGGAGACTTTTTGTGGTTTAAACTTCCAAAAATTTACCATCTTATAATGTCCTCTTATATATGAGATCTTTTTACCAAACATAACCTCTTATCCCTTTATTCCCATTTATTTTATGGTTGAGATAACTCAATATGGAATGATGCCTTGCCATTTTAATCCAATTGACATAATGACAAATACTTTGGTTTATACTTAGGGATTTTGCATTTTAATGTATTGGAACTATGTCTTTCCCAAAGGAAAGGTTGACGGTGTAAATTTCTATGTCTTACCCAAAAGAAGAATTATTGTCACGTTTGAAATTACAAGAAATTATCTTTTTCTTAGTTATTGAAATATACGGTACAAAATATAGTAAACATCCATATTTTATACATCTCTTTCTGTTTGGGTGTATTCCTTGTCATTTCAAATGACATACTATTATTTATAAATCTAAATTTAATAGTCCATTGGAATATACATTGCAATCCTCTATATTCCAATGAATTAAAATACTACTTAAATCCTATTTTCAATTTATCAGTACTTTCGGTTATGTATACAACCCATATCAATTATCCAACAAAATCTAGGACCACCCAAATCCCAACAATTTACTATGATAACTTAATTTACATTTTACTTGCAGCAACCTTTAAATCTACAAATCTAGAACCATCACATGATCTATAATTCAAGAACTACCACCCAAAATTTCCAGATTCAAATATGTGCAAATTTATAGTCATACAATTCCAAGGTTTACTTAGGCATACTAGGAACACATCTACAATGATAGAACCCAATAGGGTAACAACACCCATGAGCTACCGTGCAAATCAATTTCCATTAATATTACCGCATAATGCTACTGTTGGGACCGCTCTCCCTTAATACGACTTTTCACTCATGTCAACCTGGTCCACCTATAGCCTCCAGGTATCCTATCCTTACCTATGTAGTACCGACCAATATTGGGATTGTCCCTTTTCACTTAGCTTACTATACAAGAATTAAAGTTAACACTACTTGGCCCTTTTTACACTCTTAAACGAATAAAACCTCTTCCATATATAACATCTTTTGATATACTAAAAGATCTCAACTTACTCTTTCCTTATTCGGGAATATGTCTTATTCAAATCATACTTTTAAAAACTTCCTTACACCAAGATTCTACGATTCAAATCATAGTTGGATAAAAGATACATGGTGTTTACTCTTTACTATTTCAGAAAGTTTGACTTAGCACACTATGCCTTTCCAATTTTAACCATTGATTGAAAATATCATTAAATTCCTATATTACTTCTTATCTCTATCCCAACCATTTCAATACTTTCCAGTTCCATACTCAATTTTGTCCCAGTGGGCCGTTTAATCCTATTTATCTAATTCTGCTCTATGTCTTTCCATCTTCAATATAAGTGATATCATAATATTTTCAATTTACTCTTTTCAAATCAAACCTTCGATTTTTTTAAATTTTATTTCCTCAAAACCAGTATGTTTTAAAACTATAAAACTCTCTTTTCATTTTTAACAAGCGTTTCCTTCTTACCAAGATCATAACATTTTCTTTAATTAATTTATCGAAATGTACTTAAAGAACACCATTTTAACATTTTCTTTCATAAATAAGAAATAATCACAAAAGCGTATTTTCAAAGATAATGTGGTATTTTTAACTTATTATTATTATTTTAGAGTTTGATAAAATGTCGATAAAAGACATTTCAAGACTAACCATTTCTTATTTATTAATGGAGTTCAAAGTTTGATTCTTACACACTTCTCAATTTTTATTTTTATTTTTTAAAAGTTCTATTATCAAAAGCAAAGTGCACATTATGGGTTGTATAACAATGTGACAAAATAAGTATTTAAATACAGATATTGATAAATCACTTTTTACAATATTTTCAAATTTTACTTTTTACACAAGTTTCATAAAGTTTGTTTGATTATTTCATACAAAATCATAAATCAACTTCTTTTATATTCAAAATATCAGGCATCTACTATTCCTAACTTTTAGAAAACATTTTCATTGGTTTATCACTTAAATTATGGTAGATAATAGAATCCTAATTACCTAAGCCCCCTTATACCCAACCATGCTTAAGTGTATAGGGTTTCTATATTTCTTTTCAAAGATGGTTAACTTAATTTTCTTTTCCTATATAGTGTCCATCATCATGGAAATATTCTAGCCACACCTTTAAATAAATAGAAGTCCTTATGACTACTATCAATACGAGAATAGGAT
This sequence comes from Allium fistulosum, assembly GCA_030737815.1. Classification (NCBI taxonomy): domain Eukaryota; kingdom Viridiplantae; phylum Streptophyta; class Magnoliopsida; order Asparagales; family Amaryllidaceae; genus Allium; species Allium fistulosum. Next base: position 1,290,292,215 of record CM060904.1, read on the forward strand.
TTCTACTATTATTGGGAAATCTACCTTTAATTTATAAAATCCTCCTTATGCTGTCAATATCATATTCGTGTTATATGGGTCTCACGGGACTAATCTTCTTTACTCATCCCTAAGTCCATAATTTTCTTGCTATTGCTAGTTGGTATACAAATCCTCTACTAGCCTTTCTTTAGGGGTAAACTCTAATAAACGTGAAAAGTTTATTTTTCCACCTCAACTTTTATAACCTTAACACTTATTCTGACCCACAATTGTCTGCTTCTATGAGGGATAAGCCAACGATTATCTTATGGGACAAAATATATAGAGGTTGTTGTGTATTAATACATATATCAAAAAATTATAATTTCACTCTCTTAGTCAGGTTATGCTCTTCATATCTCGTTGCTTTAGATACCGTCGGAACCATTTAGGGATGTTCGCGTTTGGAATCTTAGCTGTCTTTCTAGAGCCATTCTCTTAAGACTTGTACTCATTCTCACTATCTGTGTTTGGAAATTATTTTCAACTTTCCCAACAGATTGTATAATCATGAATAAAAAGGAATTTTAGACATATAGATAAAATATTTGGAATTCTCTTTGAAAGATTTTATCAATATATGTATATTTAGATATTTTCAAAACCCATTTTTGAAAAATTTCAAAAAACATTATAGAAAACCATTTTTTCCAAAAAAAAATCAAATATGTTCGCTCAATACGTGCCTAAGTCCTAAGGGATCCTAAACCTAAACTCTAATACCAAATGTAACAACCCGCACCTCTTCACACATCGATCCAAAGCCTATGTGACTTTTGAACTTTTGTTATGCCAAAAAATACAAGTTGTTGGGTTCTTAAAACATTATAGAGCACAATTATAAGGGTAAGTTGTAATACACTCTTCACTTTCGTAACAACCCAGCCCGGAACAGGCCTAAATTTCTATGTAGAAAAGGCCCATCGAAACTTAGATCCATTTAAGCCAAGCTGTTGGTAGTAAAAAGAAATAACATTGCAAAGCCATAACGGAACTTTCAGAACTCACAGCGGATGGAACAAAATATAATAGTAAAGTGTACCCATTTATTTCAAAACCATAAAAATGTCATAACACAAACTCCCATAAAAACCGTAATATAATATTCATTACAACAATTGTTTAAATTCATGGGTACACATGAAAGCAAATAATAATAAATACTGCCACTTTCCATGCTTCTTCATCTTTAAGCATAGTCACCTCCATCACTCCATCCTTAACCTGTGTTTTAATAAGGAGGGAGTCAGAACAACAACTGTCTGGTGAATAAAAACCTCTAGTCTTACCTTTTCAATACTTGGGCATTATATTTCAAAATAAGAATATATCTATGAACATAAAACCATTAAAATCGTTTAATACTTTTTTGTAAGGAAAGGAGGCAGGTCCAACCACTTAATAACTTTCATTCCAGAAGTAGATCCCATATCCCAATCATATGTCGTAAATAGGTAATAATGTGAGAGACGATACCCAAGCCACTTAATACTTCCCAGTGGAAAATAGGTAGACCCCATCAATTAAAGGCCTATTTCCATAAGTGTGCTCCTCAGTGGTACTATCTAGCTGACATCATATGGAATCTCATAGGCCACTTAATACTTCCAAGTGGAAAATAGGATGACCCCGTCATTTAAGTCCTATTTCCAAAAGCGAACCCCTGTAGAGATACCACCTAACGCAACCCTTAGGCCATTTAATACTTCATCTGGGGTAAAAGGCGGGTCCAACCATTTAATACCTCAAACCCTGAAATAGGCCCTTCGTCTTATGGCCCATACACATCCAAATTAGTCTGTTATTCGTAGGAACTGGTAACCAGATTAGCTGGGCAGATTTTCCCTATAGAATTTGGAGCTAACCTCGTGTCATTACAAATATTTATCATAAGGATATCTCACATCAATAAAAGTGTACATAATTGCTGGTAGGCACAAAGTGAAGGGCAGACTTCTTTCATCTAACTCTATTGACCTTGCATCCCTATGACTTAACCATAAATTGATTACTATATATATACACTCATCTCACCGTTTCACAAATAAGGCCTTATAAGGAATCTTCCTTATTACGCCTTAAATTAATAATTAGGTTGTAACATCCCCCACTTGGAGGTCCAAAACTAACGGCTACGGATGCTGTAGTCATCCATAGTTATTAATTCTCGGTGACTAAATGCGGTAATGTTAGATACATTGATATAACAGAAACACATGGATATGAAAAAAAATTAAAACTATTAAACAAATTTCTCATTCCATTTCCAATCATTCCAAATTCATTACATAATTCTAAACTCGAGAACCATGTTCAGAGAAAATATAATTATTACAACATACGCCAAGAGCGACATATGAAGATGCCCCCTTAGACGATCAGAGTCTATACATAGGCAACTAGACAACTTTGCCTTTACATCATAACACCGTGGAATAAAAAAGAAAAGAACTCGTAATAGCTAGCTTGCCTTCTGCATGTCTCCGGAAGCTTATTCGTCTTAAGGAGAACTTGAAAACCCTCAACTCTCAAAATACTAAAAATCAATTGAGCACCTGAGAGTTTAAGGGGAAAACATAAACTTTGAGTCAGACATAAAGCCTGGTAAATAATAACCTACCATCTCGAACCATTTGGATATCTAGTGAGGCCACGCCGCGTAGCGGAATGGGTTTTCCCCTCACTAGTATCTTACCCAATATTTTTTATAATAACCATATACTATGCACCTACATCCACTATGGTTAAAAACATAGCAATTTAAATCATCATGATGATATGAAAACAAGAAAAATATCTTAGATTTTCCATCCCCGTTCATTTAACTATCTGTCTCAGTTATAGTTTCTAGGGTCACTATTAATCTATTAATTTTCATGGGCTGACTAATAACCTGTTCAAAGCTTATGGATTATCTGTCCGGTTTCATAGTTTTTATGAAATCACTAAGAACCTATTGGCCCCTGTCAATAACTTCATTATTTCATGGGTTCTCCCTAAACCTATTGGTATCTCCAATATCTTCTCTTATATCATAGTTTTCATGGGTTGACTATGAACCTATTGACTTTTGTCAATAACTTTATCTGGATATAGTTTTCATGGGATCACTACGAACCTATTGACCCCTGCCAATAACTCTTTCCAAACATAGTTTTCATGGGTTTACTATGAACCTGTCTAACTGAAAACTTCTTAATCAGTCTTTGGGCATCCTATGTTCTGGTCTACATGATCTTCTGATTGCAACTCTATTCATTCAGGAGTTAACTCAATTTATATTCACTATTGGGTCAACCTAGCTGGTTATTATTCCCTTGCTCCCTAAAATATAGTTATGGGTCCAATATACATTGAATATATTTATAGAAAAAGAACATACAATAACATAACAATACAAACATTTATGGTTCAATATCCTTGAAATCATTTCAACATGAAACATGGTTAATGCCTTTAACCCAATATTTTTATTAAGGAAAGCTTCTTCAAAAACTCTAAAATAGAAATGGAAAGCTCATTTATATTTCCATGGTTTTCCTTTAAAAAAGAGATTGGGTTCTTTGTTTTGAAAACTAAGGCTTTTGAAACCTTAGAACTTTGCTTTTGAAACCGTTAGAATATATCTATAGAAAACATTCGAACTTTCTTTTCAAAACACTTAAACATATGTCTTTCGAAATAGTTTAAAACATCTCTTTCAAAAGCATCAAAGCCTTCCTTTCGAAACCATTAAAACATTCCTTTCGAAAGTATTAAAGCATATCTTTCCAATTTATAGAAGCATAGCTTTGAAACCATTTGAAAGTACCTCTTTAGAAACCAATGGGTTTAATCTTAAATATAACTTTTGGGTCAAAGTGAACATAAGCGAAAGTACCCTTTTCGAAATCATTAACCTTCAAATAAAGAGTTTAGGGAAAAATAGATGACTTCGGAACCATCCTTTCAAAAGCATTAACTTTTAAGTAAAATAATTGGAAGGATAGCTTTGAAACACCTTTCGAAGTCATTGCATTCGAAACCTTTAGTGTAAATGGCTACTGGTGCCCTTTCGAAAGCATTAGGAAGCGGATTTTATATTTATAAAACAAAGGCTTTCCTTTCGAACTCATTGAAAACTTTCAACCTATTCGAAAGGTATGAAGATGGCAGCAAGGTTTTGACTTGGTTCAAAACTACCCTTTCGAAAGCTTCTCTTTAAAACATAATATACGGCAACTCATTCGAAAGCAACCCTTTAAACAAAAAGACGGCAACCCCTTCGAAAGCTATATATAAAAGTAATTCAACCCTTTCGAAAGCATGGTTTTGACTCTATACCTTCCGCTTTTCTCTAAACCACTATGTACCAAAGCATTGATACCATGTGTATTGGTTTCGACTTGGTTGAGGGTGGAGGTATGGGGTCGAAAGGTTGCTGCTGGAAGTGGTGAAACAATAAATCTTTACAAAACTGTTTTGTTTCATTTTTGAGTAAATTCTTTTCAACTAACTGCCTATTTGTGGTCGCCATAACCTTTACCAAAATCTTTTCTAAAAGACTGCCAAATTCATCCAGAATTAATTAAAATAATTAACAAAGAAGCCCATCCCTTTAACAAAACAATTAAGACATTTAAGTCATCCAACTTAATTAATTTAATTTCCATAGTAAATTACTTAGGAAAAATCCTCAAAAATCATCAAAATTCACTTTTAATAAGTTATTTAACATATATAAATTTTAGACCCAAAATCCATAGCCAAAATAAATTTTAAACCCAATTACTTGTTTCTTCATTTAAAAATTCATAATAAATTATCCATAGCTTGGATGATTATGAAAATTTAAACCGATCTCCAAATTAATATTTTACATAACATATTAAATCCTTATGGCATTCGAAACCCAAAATATACGATTTTAACCTTAAAATCTAATCAACCATTTATCAAACATTCTTGTTTAAATCAAACATGGCATATAACCCAAGCATATCATCACTAAAATCATCAAAACAGTTAAATATAAAACCTAAAATCAAATGTTCATGAAAACAAAAATGTGACAGTTTTGATTATTATTGACTTTGCTTTGGATAAGGAACTTGATATTTGATCTTGCTTAATCCTCGTTTGCTTGAATCCTAAGCTTTTAATTGATTTTTCTCCTCTTTTTTCCCTAGGTTATAGTCGGCTTGAGCTCTTTGGTTTTTGTTTTAGAATTTTGAACTTATGAAATGAAAATAGGAATAAGGGTTTAGGGTTAAGGGTTATGGAGGACATCTATTCCCCATAACACCCTTGCCTTATTCCCATTTTAGTTAACCTACGAAACCATTTCCATAAATCCATTCTTTTAATTGTATTTAATTAAACACGACCTCTATTTAATTTCCAAATCTCAATACCCATATCACTCTAATCTTTACATTATTATATTTAATTTATCTAATTAAATCTCTAGAATAATGTTATTTAAAAATAGAGGTGTTATAGGCACCCGTCCTTAAAGAATTTAGTCCTCGAAATTCAGTAAGGACTAAATAGTAAGCATAACAATCATCTGTAACATCTCCTAACTACCATACTAGCCTACCTGACTAGGAACAGTCTATATAAAGCAAATATAGAACATACCCTCACAGCACACCAGGATAAGTACCTCTGATCTTGTCTTCTGTCTCCCAAGCACGGTCCTTCTCGTTGTCGCTCCACTGAAATTTCACCAACTTGACTGTCTTGTTTCTTAACCTCTTCTCATCTCTCGCTACAACACGAACTGGTAATCTAACAAAAGTCAAATTCGATTCTAGTATCAAATCTTCCAACTCTGTCGGAGGAATAGTAGTCTCTAGATTATGCACATACTTACGAAGATGAGACACATGAAACACATTATGGACACCTACCATACTGCTCGGCATCTCTACTCTGTACGCGAGCTTTCCAATCCTCCCTATAACTAGGAACAGACCAACATAACGCGGTGCCAGTTTCCTTGACTTTCAGAATCATACCACATCCTTCATCGGTGATACCTTATTAAAGACTCCATCTTCAACTGAGAATTCTAGATCTTTACGCCTCTTATCTGTGTAACACTTCTGTGTAGACCGAGCTTTTTTCATCCTTTCTCAGATCAACTCAATCTTCTCTGTCATATCTCTAACCAGACCTGGACCCAGGACCAATATGTCTCCAGTCTCCAACCAACATGCTGGTGATTTGCATGGCCTTCCATACAAAGCTTCAAAAGGTGCCTATCCTATTCTAGTCTGATAACTATTATTATAGGAAACCTCAACTAAGTGTAGGTGATCTTCCCAAGATCCACTAAAGTCCAAGACACAAGCTCTTAACAAATCCTCAAGTATCTTATTGACTCTCTCTGTCTTCCCATCCGTTTGAGGGTGATACGCAGTACTTACCTTGAGCTTGGTACCTAACACCTCTGATAGACTCTTCTAGAATTCACTAGTAAACAAAGCATCTCTATCACTGACTATACTGCTAGGAATTCCATGCAGTCTAACTATGTTCTTCATGAACAACTTAGCTAAAACAGGTGTCGTCCTGGTTGACTTAACTGGAATGAAATGGGCACTCTTAGTCAACCTGTCCACTATGACTCATATACATTCATTTCCTCTATTCGACCTTGGCAACCCGTCTATAAAATCCATGGATGTGGAATCCCATTTCCAAACTGGTATTTCCAAAGGTTGAAGCAATCCACTCGGCTTTTGATCTTCGGTCTTCACTTGTTGATAGTTCGCACACTTCCTAACCCACAAGCCAACATCCTTCTTCATACCTTCCCAGTAGAAGCTATTTTTCATATATTGATACATCTTGGTTCCTCCAGGATGAATCATAATTTTGGATCGATGACATTCTCTCAGAACTTCTTTCCTTAAGTCCTCAACATTTGGAACACACAACCGTCCCTTCTTTCTCAACCATCCCCACTAGTAAAGACTAAAGTCCTTTAGATCATCGATCTCCGACCAAATCTCAAGCCTTCTAATATTCTCGGCTAATAATGGATCCTACTTCTTCTTAGAAGCAATCCTTTCGATCAACACTAGTCGAACTTCCAAACAGGACAATATGGCAGTGCTCTGACTAGAACTAGCAGTCGATCTTAACTGCACACTACAAGTAGTCAAAGCTTCTAAATCTTTCCATTCTTCCAACATAGCTAATGCCACATTCTGATGTTTTCTGCTAAGAGCATCCTCTACTTTATTTGCTTTCCTAGGTGTATAGTCTACACCAAAATCATAAGCTGCTAAAAACTTCAGCCACCTCTGTTGTCTCATATTCAACTTCTTCTAAGAGAATAAATATCTTAAGGACTAAGATCAGTGTACAACTCAAATACATCCCATAAGAGATATTGTCTCCATATCTTCAATGCGAAGATCACCACTGCCAACTCTAAATCATGAGTATGATGTCCCACTTCATGCGGTCTAAGCTGTCATGAAGCGTAGGCAATGACTTTACCTTTCTGCATCAACATAGCCCCTACAGCAGTTCCACATGCATCGGTATACACCACCAACCCTTGGTTTCCATCCGGAACCACAAACACAGGCGTGTTGGTCAACAAATGCTTTAACTTAAGGAGTGCTTCCTCACATTTGTCAGACCAAGTAAACTTCACATCCTTCCTGATTTACTTAGTCAAAGGCGCTGCTATCCATGAGAAATCCTTAATGAATCTCCGGTAATAGCCAGCGAGTCCAAGAAAACTACTGATCTCAGTCATCGTCTCTGGTCTCTTCCAGTTATTAACAAATTCGATCTTATCTGGATCGACTGACAAACCCTTCTCTGAAACCACGCGACCAAGAAACTTAACCTCTTTCTTCCAGAAATGACACTTGGAAAACTTCGCTTTCAGATGATGCTGCCTCAACGTCTCAAGCACTACTCTAAGATGGTCTCCATGCTCTCTTTCAGTTTTAGAGTATACTAAAACGTCATCTATAAATACCAATATGAACTTATCCAAGTACTCTCGGATAACTCGGTTCATCAAATCAACGAATAAAGCTGGTGCATTGGTTAACCCGAATGGCATTACTAACCACTCGTACGAACCATACCTAGTCCGAAATGATAAGTCATCTCGCCTTGCACCAAGTCATCTCGCCTTGCACCAAGTCCATATCTAGATAAGTCATCTCGCCTTGCACCAAGTCTATTCCTCTTAATGACAATGTCAATGGTAGCATGTCCATATCTGGATAAGTCATCAAACTTCGTGGCATAATCAATCACCGACATCTCGCCTTGCACCAAGTCCATGAACTTCCTCAATAATGCTGACTTGGCAACTTCAAACAAAAACCTCTCCTCGAATATCCTCTGAAATTCCACCCAATTCAACTCTTCCTTGGGAACCGCAGCAGTAACACTATTCCACCAATGAAGCACTACTCCCTGCAACAGTCTAGAGGCTAGTCTCCTCTTCTTCTCATCATTCAATCCCAAGTTAGCGAAGATTCTCTCACAATGCAAAAGCCAATTCTCAACTTTTATAGCATCATCCATTCCTAAAAATGACTTCCTACCAAGACTAGTATAATCCCTGCTCAGCTTGGCATAGTTGTTGCCAACTTGGGCCACGGGATAAGCTCCTCCAACATTCCCAGCATTACCCCCAGCTACTCCTACGGTAGCTCTTTCTTGCACCAGATTGACGAAGAACTGATACATCATCCCCATATCTACTAGCGAGTTTCCAGCACCTATGTTGGAATTTGCATTTGGATTAGCATTTGCCTGTCGACCCTGGTTTCTATTGTTCGGTCGAGCATTTCCATTTGTTGTGGTGCTTCCTCCACCGAGATTTCCTCTTCCGTTTCCTGCCTCCATATCTTACTTTCTCATAAATCAGCATACGAGCCTTAGTAAGATACAGAAGAATGGTCTAAGAGAGAGGGGAGTACGTATGTGTGTGTGTGTATATGAAATACAAGTACGTTACTATAACGTTAACCCAAATCCCGATCTTATTGGATTATGTTTTGAAAAATCCTTTTAAGTTTGAAATTTCTTTTAAATTTTCATAAACCTATGCTCTAATACCAACTTGTAACATCCCCCACTTGGAGGTCCAAAACTAACGGCTATGGATGCTGCAGTCATCCTTAGTTATTAATTCTCGGTGACCAAATGCGGTAATGTTAGATACATTGATATAACAGAATCACATGGATATGAATTTTTTTTTAAACTATTAAACAAATTTCTCATTCCATTTCCAATCATTCCAAATTCATTACATAATCCCAAATTCGAGAAACACGTTCAGAGAAAATATAATTATTACAACATACGCCAAGAGCGACATATGTAGATGCCCTCTTGGATAATCAGAGTCTATACATAGGCAACTAAACAACTTTTCCTTTACAAAGCACATCGGTATAAAAAAAGAAAAGAACTCCTAATAGCTAGCTTGCCTCCTGCACGTCTCCAGAAGCTTATTCGTCTAAAGGAGAACATGAAAATCTCAACTCTCAAACTACTCAAAATCAATTGAGCACCCGAGAGTTTAAGAGGAAAACATAAACTTTGAGTCAGACATAAAACCTGGTATAATAATAACCTACCATCTCGAACCATTTGGACATCTAGTAAGACCACGCCGCTTAGTGGAACGGGTTTTCCCCTCACTAGTATCTTACCTAATTTTTTTTATAATAACCATTTACTGTACACCTGCATCCACAATGGTTAAAAACATAGGAATTTAAATTATCATGATGATATGCAAACAAGAAAAATATCCTAGGTTTCCCATCCCCGTTCATTTGACTATCTATCTCGGTTATAGTTTCTAGGGTCACTATTAACCTATTAGTTTTCATGGACTGACTAATCAACTTTTCAAAGCTGATGGACTATCTGTATAGTTTCATAGTTTTTATGGGATCACTAAGAACCTATTGGCCCCTGCCAATAACTTCATTATTTCATGGGTTCTGCCTAAACCTATTGGTATCTCCAGTAACTTCTCTTATATCATAGTTTTCATGGGTTGACTATGAACCTATTGACTTCTATCAATAAATTTATCCAGATATAGTTTTCATGCGATCACTACGAACCTATTGGCCCCTGCCAATAACTCTTTCCAAACATAGTTTTCATGGGTTTACTATGAACCTATCTAAACTGACAACTTCTTGATCAGTCTTTGGGCTATGTTCTGGTTTACCTGACCTCCTGTATGCAACTCTATTCATTCAGAAGTTAACTCAATTTATATTCATTACCGGGTCAACCAAGCTGGTTATTCTGCCCTTACTCCCCAAAATACAGTTATGGGTCCATTATATAGTGAATATATTTATAGAAGAAGCATTTACAATAACATAACAATACCAACATTTATGGTTCAATATCCTTGAAATCATTTCCACATAAAGCATGGTTAATGCCTTTAACCTATTATTTTTATCAAGGAAAGCTTCTTCCAAAACTCCAAAATTAAAAATCATTTTAAAGCTCTTTTATATTGCCATGGGTTTTCGTTTAAAAATGAGATTGGGTTCTTTGTTTTGAAAACTAAGGCTTTCGAAACCTTAGACCTTTACTTTCAAAACCATTAGAATATATCTGTTGAAAGCATTCAAACCTTCTTTTCAAAACACTTAAACATATGCCTTTCGAAACACTTTAAAACATCTCTTCCATAAACTTCAAAGCTTTCCTTTGAAAACCATAAAAACATTCCTTTCGAAAGTATTAAAATATATCTTTCCAACTTATAGAACAATAGCTTTAAAACCAATTGAAAGTACCTCTTTCGAAACCATTGGGTTTAATCTTAAATATAACTTTTGGGTCAAAGTGAACATAAGCGAAAGTACCCCTTTTGAAACCATTAACCTTAAAATAAAGAGTTTGGGGAAAACAGATGGCTTCGGAACCATCCTTTCGAAAGCTTTAATCTTTTAAGTAAAATAATTGGAAGGATAGCTTCGAAACACCTTTCGAAACCATTGCCTTCGAAACCTTTAGTTTAAATGGCTACTGGAGCCCTTTCAAAAGCATTGGAAAGCAGCTTCTATATTTATAAAACAAAGGCTTGCCTTTCGAACTCATTGAAAACTTTCAACCTATTTGAAAGGTATCAAGACGATAACAAGGTTTCGACTTGGTTCAAAACTACCCTTTCAAAAGCTTCTGTTTAAAAATTAATATACGACAACTCATTCGAAAGCTACCCTTTAAACAAAAAGGCGGCAACCCCTTTGAAAGCTATATATAAAAGTAATTGAACCCTTTCGAAAGCATGGTTTTGACTCTTCCGCTTTTCTCCAATCCACTACATACCAACACATTAATACCATGTATATTGGTTTCGACTTGGTTAGGGGTGGAGGTATGGGGTTGAAAGGTTGCTGCTGGAAGTGGCGAAACAATAAATCTTTTCAAAACTGTTATGTTTCCTTTTTAAGTAAATGCTTTTCATTTAACTTGCCTATTTGTAAAAATATAATTGGTTGCCATAACCTTTACATAAATCTTTTCTAAAGGACTACCAAATTCACCTAGAATTAATTAAAATAATTAACAAAGAAGCATTCCCTTTAGCAAAACAATTAAGACACTTAAGTCCTCCAACTTAATTAATTTAATTTCCATAATAAATTACTTGGGAAAAATCCCCAAACATCATCAAAATTCACTTTTAATATGTTATCTAACGTATATAAATTTCAGACCCAAAATCCTTTATATAATAGCCGAAATAAATTTTAAACCCAATTACTTATTTCTTCCTTCAATAATTCATAATAAATTATCCATAGCTTGGATAATTATGAAAATTTAAACCCATCTCTAAATTAATGTTTTACATAACATATTAAATCCTCATGGCATTCGAAACCCAAAATATATGATTTTAACCTTAGAATCGAATCAACCATTTATCAAACATTCTTGTTTAAATCAAACATGGCATATAACCCAAGCATATCATCATTAAAATCATCAAAACGGATTTAAATATAAAACCTGAAATCAAATGTTCATGAAAACAAAATTAAGATGGTTTTGATTATTATTCACCTTGCTTTGAATAAGGAACTTAAGATTTGATCTTTCTTAATCCTCCTTTACTTGAATCCTAAGCTTTTAATTGATTTTCTCCTCTTTTTTCCCTAGGTCATGGCTGGCTTGAGCTCTTTGGTTTATGTTTTAGAATTTTGAACTTGTGAATGAAAATAGGAATAAAGGTTTATTGGTTAAGGGTTATTGTAACACCCATAGTTTTAATAACATTATTCAGGAGATCTAATTAGATAAATTAAATAGAATTATGTAAAGATTAGAAAGATAAGGAGGTTGAAATTTGAAAACTTAAAATAGAGGTCGTGCTTAACTAAATATAAACTTAAGAGAATGGATTTATGTAAATGGTTTTCTAAGTTAATTAATAAAAAATAAGGAAAGGGTATTATGGGTAATAGACGCACCCATAACCCAATAACCCCTAAAACCTTTTTCCCATTTCCACTCTATACATTCATAATTCTAAATTCTAAAACGTAAACCAAAGATCAAGTCGGCCATTACCTAGGGGAATAAAAGAGGAAATGCAATTAAAATCTAATGGATCAAGCTAAGAGAATTAAATAAGATCAAATTTCAAGTCCTTATTCAAATCAAGGTGAATAATAATCAAAACCATCTCATTTTCATTTTTAAAAGATCATTTGATTTCGGGTTTGAGTTTAAATCTATTATGATGATTTTTGATGATGATATGCTTGGATTACATGATATGTCATATTCAAACAAGTTTGTTTGATAATTGTTTTATTCAATTTTAAGGCTAAAATCATTTATATTGGGTTTCGAATGCCATGTTAATTTAATATGTTATGTAAAACATTATTTTGGAGATGGGTTGAATTTTTTGTAATTATCCAAGCTATGGAAAATTTATTATGAATTTTGAAAGGAGAATATGAATAATTGGGTTTAGAAGTTAATTTCGGTAATTATATAAAGGAATTTGGGTCCGAAATTTAGATGTGTTAGATAACATAATAAAAGTGAATATTGATGATTTTAGGGATTTTTCCTAAGTAATTTACTAGGTAAATTAATTTATTTAAGATGGAGGATTCAAAAGTCCCAATTGTTTTGTTAAAGGGAAGGGCTTCTTTGTTAATTATATTTAATTAATTCCTGAATAAATTCGGCAGTCTTTTAGAAAGGATTTTGTTAAAGTTTATGGCAACCAATCATATTTTTACAAGTAGGCAGGTTAGTTGAAAAGTAATACTTAAAAAGGAAATAAAAATAGTTTTGCATAAGTTTATTGTTTCGCAACTTCCAATAGCTACCTTTCGACCCTATACTTCCGCCTCAACCAAGTCGAAACCAATACACAAGGTATTAAGGCTTTGGTACGTTATGGATTAGAGAAAGGTGGCAGGTATGAAGTCGAAACCAAGCTTTCGAAGCGGTCGAAGCATTCGTTTTGCTTCCTAAAGAAACGCAAAAGAATGCTTTCGAAAGGGTTTAACATAGCTTTTGAAGAGATTACTGCCTTTTTGTTTAAAGGGTAGCTTTCGAATGAGTTGCCTTGTTTTTAAATCAATGCTTTCGAAAGGGTAGTTTGAACACAGTCTAAAACCATGATGCCGCCTTTATATAACTTTCTAATGAATTGAAGTCATCAACGAGTTCGAAAGGTAGCTTTTGTTATATAAATGTAATAAGCCACTTCCCAATATTTTCAAAAGGGCTCTAGTAGCCATTTATACTAAAGGTTTCGAAGGCAATGGTTTCGAATGGTATTTCGAGGATATCCTTCCAATTGTTTGCTTAAAAGATTAATGCTTTCGAAAGGAGGGTTCCAAAGCCATCTGCTTTCCCCAAATTCTTTATTTAAAGATTATTGGTTTCAAAAAGGAAACTTTTGCTTATATTCACTTAGACCAAAAAGATATGTTAAAGATTCAACCCAATGGTTTCAAAAGGGGGTGCTTTCAAATGATTTCGAAGCTATGCTTCTATAAGTTATAAAGTGATGCTTAAATACTTTCGAAGGGATGCTTTATTGGTTTCAAAAGAGATATTTTAAAGTGTTTCGAAAGACATTTGCTTAGTGTTTTGAAAAGAAGATTTGAATTCTTTCGAAAGTGGTTTTCCAATGGTTTCGAAAGTAAAGGTCTAAGGTTTCAAAAGCCTTAGTTTTCAAAACAAAGAACCCAATCTCATTTTTAAAAGGAAAAACCCATCGCATTAGAAAAGAACTTTAAAATGCTTTTAAATTTGGAGTTTTTGAAGAAGCTTGCCTTGACAGAAATAATAGGTAAAAGGGACTAATCAACTTTCGGGGAAAATGATTTCAGCGGTATTAAACCAAAGATGTTGGCATTAATTTTGTATATGCTTCTTCAATAAATATATTCACTATCTAATGGACCCATAACTGTATTTTGGGAAGTAAAGGTAGAATAACCAGCTAGGTTGACCCAGTAGTGAATATAAATTAAGTTAACTCTTGAATGAATAGAGCTGCATCTAGGAGGTCATGTAGACCAAAATATAGGATGCCCAAAGAATAATTAAGAAGTTGTGATTTTGGGCAGGTTCATAGTGAACCCATGAAAACTATGTTTAAAGAGAGTTATTGGCAGGGGCCAACATGTTTGTATTGAACCCCTGAAAACTATATCTAGATTAAGTTATTGACAGGAGTCAATAGGTTCATACTCAACCCATGAAAACTATGATATAACGGGAGTTATTGGAGATACCAATAGGTTCAGGGAGAACCCATGAAATAATTGAATGAATTTATTAGCAGGGGCCAATAGGTTCTTAGTAATCCCATGAAAACTATGAAATAGGACATGTAGTCCATTAACTTTAATCAGGTTATTAGTGAGCCCATGAAAACTAATAGGTTAATAATGACTCTAGAAACTATAACCGAGACAGATAGTCAAAATGAATGGGGGTGGGAAATCCAAGATATTTTGCTTGTTGTATATCATCATAATATTTTAGATTGCAATGTTTTAACCGTTGTGGGTGCGGGAGCACAGTATATGGTTATGACTTATTTTGGGTAAGATACTAGTGAGGGGAAAACCCGTACCGCTAAGCGGCGTAGTCTCACTAGATATCCAAATGGCTTGAGATGGTACTCGGGTGCTCAATTAATTTTGATTAGTTTGAGAGTTGAAACCTTTCGGGTACTTCTTAGACGAATATGCTTCCGAAGACGCGTAGGGGCAAGATAGTTATTAGGAGGTCTTTTCATGTTGATTCCGCTGTATTTTGATGTAAAGGCAAAGTTGTTTAATTGCATATATATATATATACTCTGATTATCCAAGGGGCATCTTCATTTGTCGCTCTTAGCGTATGTTGTAATAATTAAATTTTCTTTGAATGTGGTTCTTGGATAGGGGATTATGTAATGAATCTGAAATGATATGAAATGGAATTAGAAATTTGTTAGATTGTTTAAAAAAAATTAATATCCATGTGTTTATGTTGTATCAATGCATCTAATATTAATGCATTTGATCACCGAGAATTAATAACTATTGATGACTACAGCATCCGTAGTCGTTAGTTTTGGGCCTCCAAGTAAGGGATGTTATAGTTATGGTGGATGGCTATTCCCCATAATACCCTTGCCTTATTCTCTTATTAGTTAACCTATGAAACCATTTCCTTAAACTCATTCTTTTAATTTTTTTAACTAAGCATGGCCTCTATTTAATTTCCAAATCTCAATCCTTTTATCATTTTAACCTTTACATTATTCTATTTAATTTATCTAATTAAATCTCTTGAATAACGTTATTTAAAATTCGGTGTGTTGCATAGGCAATATAAGAATTTCCTCTTATTTTTGCCTCAAAATCAATTACTTTCTTAAAGAGGGAAATAAATGTAAATAAATGCCTAATTAACTATGCCATATACGTAGTAGTTAAACGTTAATTATGTAAATAGAAACAAATAAATATTCACGCCTAACCAGTACCAAACACATGGATTTTATGTTCTAAACTAGCATTAAATGTCAATTCCCTAGCCAATTATTATTACAAGACCTCTTTCTTTAATTTCCCAAGATTTCATGGAATTCTAATGTCCAAATAGGGAATAAATTTTCATAACTAAAACTGCAATTACAGACTTGTATATATAATAGAAACTCTTATTACTCCAATTCAATGGAACGTCTTAAACAATAAGAATTGCAATCTAAACTCCATATTTTATTCAACTCCTCTTTCTACAAAGAAATAGATAAGAATAAGTGGTGCAAACTACGAACAGAATTTGTAATCTAAACCCCTTAATTTATTAAAGGATCACAATTTGAGCCAAAAAAGAAGGAGAAGTGGAATAAACTATGAAGTTATCAAAAATTGCATAAACGAAACAAATTCCATCAAATTAATGTAAATAATTGACTCAACATTGAATTGATGTTTTGAAATAAAAAGAAATTTTGGGGGATTTTATCTATCATATTTCGAAATCCCAAAATCCCTAAGGCATATTCAAATCCAATAGAAATACACAAAACAGTTGTTGGAAAGACATACTAAGATTTCCACACATAGATTAGCCTTAGTTTTACTCAAATGGATTTGTAGCCTTCCGATCTCTTCCAGAATCTCTCTCATTTGATACACACACACACACACACACACAATAGGGAAGAGGTATATATATTCATTAGATTCAGAATAATTGAAGAAGAATAAGATAAGAATAGATTGAAGAAAGAAGAAACAAATAGGAAATAGGTTGAATCCTTACCTGAATTATCTATGGAGTTTCTAAATCTTATTAGAGAGATACCAGTGATAGAGTTTCATTGTATTTTCCAAAATAATACGAATAAAGGTGGAGAGGATAGGGTTCTATTTATAGGAGTTGAAAAACACCAGAATCGTAGGATGGAAGTATGTAGGAAACGAGTAAATCTGGAGCATACAACCAAATAAAACATAACGTAAAACTCTAGCCGCCACTGGCAACTGCCGTTGCCATGCGGTTGACCGCCCTTGGGTGACCGGTCGACCGCTACGGTCAACCGGTTGACCTATTCAGGTCGACCACCCTTTTATTTAGGAGCATTTATTTTGTTTCCATTGCCGTAATATTTCATTCCCTAATTAACTTTTTAACGTTAAGCGCTAATTAAACATTTACTTAGCCCCAAGCTAATTTTTTGAAATTTAAATCCTAAATTTGATTTCTCATTTGAATTTGAATTCAAACAAAATTAATTTAAATCTAAGAACTTCTAATGCTCATAACTTCTTTGTTTGAGCACCGTTTTCAACATATTATATATGGAAACAGATCAGAATTTCACCACGAACGCAACGGAATAGCTTTCGCGGTCATTTCCAACTCTTATAAAATTCTATATCCAATCCTTATCATATTTAATTCAATTTACTTTATTTATTTATGGTTCATTTTATGGGGTGTTACATTCTTCCTCCTTAAAAAGGATTTTGTCCCAATCTTCCAAGGGGCGAACAGTGTAAGTCGCAATACATTCATGTTATACAACCAAGTTCTCTACATAACCATCTACTCAACCAATAGTGCAATGTGATTATGTACTACAGACATGCTACAATAAGCTCAATCCTAGTGTGAGTGTGTAAGCGTGTCGTGTAAGTATGTATACAAATATCCTAGACATGCATAAAAATTTCTATATGAGTGTAAAGTGTGTGTGAAAATCTCCTATCATACAATCTAGCAACCACGATGCAACCAAAATTCAAATTTTGGAGAGAATAATTACCAGTGAAAAGCTCTGGCTAAGTGTTCTTTATCTTCTCCTTGGTCTTCCATGTGCTTTCTATCGGATTGTCCCTTTATTGTACTTGGACTAACTTAATTACTTTATTGTGGAGTCTCATAGTACCGTGCTCCATAATACATGCGGTGGCATAAGGCACTATTGGCTCCATCTCAAAACCCCCAACTGATCAGGCTTTACTCTGCTAGCGGTGTCATAAAGGTATTTCCTAAGGTGAGAAATGTGGAAAATATTGTGGACTCCTGCCAACTTGTCAGGAAGCTCCATATGATATGCCAATTTTCGTATTCTTTCCAGAATTATTAATGGCCTAATAATTTTATGTACTAATTTTCTAGACTTGCCAAATCTAACAACATTTCTAAGAGGGGAGATTTTAACAAATACCATATCTTTAACCTCAAATTCAACCTCTTTCCTTCTTTTATCCGCATAAGATTTCTGATGATCTTGCCCTACCTTCATCCATTGCCTGATCAACTCTACTTTTTCTGTTGCATCACAGATCAGATCAGGTCCGAACAATACTTTGTCAGTGGTTTCCTACCAGCAACTAGGCGATTTGCATGGCTGCCCATAAAGTGCTTCAAAAGAGGCCATACCAATCGTAGTTTGATAGCTATTATTATACGCAAACTCAACCAATGGTAGATGCTGCTCCTAATGTCCTCCAAAATCCAAGACACAAACTCTCAACAAGTGTTTCAAAATTCTATTCACCCTCTTTGTTTGTCTGTCAGTTTGCAGGTGATATGTCGTGCTAAGGTTCGAAGAAGTTCCCAAAGCTGTTTGTAGGCTCCTCAAAAACTCGCTAGTGGACAAGGGGTCTCTATCACTGACTATGTTTACTGGTATTCCATGTAGACGAACTACTCCTTAATATAAATCTGGGTGAGAGAGGCACTAGTCCTATTTCTCCAAATTGGAACAAAATGAGCACTCTTGGTGAGTCTATCTACAACAACCCAAATAGCCTCATTAACCTTATGACTTTTAGCCAATCCTTCCACAAAATCCATCGAAATATGTTCCCACTTCCAAGTCATAATTTCCAAAAGTAATAATAATCCACTAGGCTTCCCTTGCTCGACTTTTATCTTTTGACATGTCAAACACCTAGCAACGAACTCAGATATGCTCATTTTCATTCCATTTCAAAAGAAAATTCTCTTTATGTCCTCGTACATCTTATCTCCTCCGGGATGAATGGTCATCCTTGAGCGGTGACACTCCATAAGCACATCTTTCATCAAGTCATCAATCATTGAGACGCAAAGACATCCATCTCTTCTCATCAACTGAGTACCTCCTAGCATGGGGAAAATGCTCTCCTTTTTTAATTTTTTCCAAAATCTTTACTAAGGCTGGTCTAACCTCCATAGCTAATAGAAAACCTTGGATGTGTTCTGCTGACAGTTGAAGGTTAAAATTCAAGAGAAACTCCAACTATCTTCATTCATATATAGCACCTAGGGGTAGCGTGTCTCCTACTAAGGGCGTCGGCAACTACGTTTCCTTTTCCAGGGGTATATTGAATACCAAAGTCAAAGAATGCTATATACTCCATCCACCTCTGCTGCCTAAGATTCAAATCATTTTGGAAAAATAGGTATCTAAGTGATTTATAATCAGCGAATAACTCAAACATTTCCCCCAAGAGATAATGGCTTCACATCTTTAGGGCAAAAACAATGGCTGCCAATTCTAAATCATGCACTGGATACCTCTTCTTATGATCTTTTAGTTGTCAACCAGCATAGGAAACTACCTTCCCATCTTGCATAAGAACTACTTCTAATCCTATGCCACATGCATCCTTGAAAACCGTAAACGACTTGGTTCCATCTGGAATAGTAAGCACGGGTGCACTAGTCAATGAATCATTAAGCTTCTCAAATGTCTTGGTGCATTTATCATCCCAAACAAAAACTAGATTCTTCTTAGTCAATAGGGTTAAAGGGGATGCTATTTGTAAAAAGCTCTTAATGAACTTTCTATAGTAGCCCGCCAACCCGAGAAAACTTATAACCTCTAATGCATTACTATGAATCTTCCATCCTTGGACAGCTTCCACTTTAGTAGGGTCCACCACCAATTCTGTCTTCGAAACAATATGCCCAAGGAACCTATCTTCATTTTTCCAAAAGTAGCATTTAGAAAACTTGGCTTTGAGTTGGTTTCTCCTCAAGATCTCCTATACCTTCCTAAGGTGGTCCTCATGCTCCTTCTTTCCTTTGGAGAAAACCAAGATATCATCATTAAACATCACGATAAATTTATTAAGTTTCCCTCTAAATATTCTACTCATCAAATCCACAAAGTATGTTGGGGCATTCGTCAGTCCAAAGGGCATTACCTCCCACTCATAGAGTCCATTTGGTGCACGGAATGCGGTTTTCGGCTTGCTTTCCTCTGCAATCCTTAATTGATGGAATCTCGTTGTTAAGTCAGATTGGGAAAAGACTTTAGCTCCTACAAGCCTGTCGAACAAGTCATATATTCTAGGTTGAGGGTACCTATTTTTCCTTTTCAACTTGTTCAACTTCCTATAATCGACGCAAAGTCTCAAAGAACCATCTACCTTAGTAACAAAAACAACAGGGGCTCCCCACTCAGAAGTACTCCTATGGATGAATCCTTTCTTTAATAGCTTTGATATTTGCTTATCTAACTCGCTTCTTTCTTTGGGGCCATATTTCTCAATGTCAGAGCGATGGGTCCTGCATCCTTTTCCAAATCGATTCGGAACTCAATCTCCGTATAGGGTGAGAGCCCCGACACCTCCTTGAAGACATCAAGAAATTCACAAACTATGGGTACAGATAATTGCTCTCAAACAACAAATATATTTGGTGAGTATAAATGGCTTAACTCAACTAAAGCTTTGGGTGTACAAATAACTTCTAGGTCACGACCTCCACGACTCCTTAATCATACTGCCTTTTTATTGCAGTCAAGAATGGCTCCATAATATAACAAACAATCCATACTTAAGATAAGCCCATACCCCTCGAAAGTTAGAATGTACGCAGTACATATGAAATCAACGTCGCATACGTCTAACACTAGGTCTTTGCAAATAAGAGAAAGATGGCTCAAACCTCCAATGGGATTGGAAACCTCTATTGGGTTGTTGACCATCTGGGTTTTAAGGTTTAAGAAATTTACTACATCCCTAGCTATAAAGGAATGTGATGCCCCCGAATCAAATAGGGTACGAATAGTAACCCCCAAAAAAAAGAGTTATACCTTCTAGAGTTGCTTTTCCTTGGTCTCTTAGTGGCTAACTGGCAATAGGGACAGCTTCAATAGCGTAGGCATGTTCGATGGTTCTTCCTTAGCCATCTTGGGACATTGATTCTTGTGATGCCTTTCTTCGTGGCAGTTAAAGAACTTTCCTTTAAAGACTTCTTTCATTGGATTCACCCTACAATGTTTAACTTCATGACCCTTCCTTTGGCATCTCTTACACACCTTTACTTCCTTCTTGAACTTCCCCTTAGACTTCTTGTTGGCCAAAAAACTCCCATTCTTAGACCCTCCTTGCTTTTGGGTCTGTGCAAACTTCTCTTTCTCTCTCTTATCTTCCTCATTGGCCACGTGCAACATTGCCGTTTCTACCAACATCTCATACATGGCCCCCATAGGTATTTGGGTCAACAACATTTCTCTTAGCGGGGAATTTAAACCCCTTCATAAAATTCATGGCCTTTTTCATAGGTGTGTCTATCACGCTCTTCTTGAATTTAGCTAATTCAGTAAACTTAGCTATGTACTCCTTAAGGGTGGATTTTCCTTATCTCAGCTGAATGAACTTTTCCAGTTGCAAGCTAACCTCTGCTCTAAACATGAATCTCATCTCAAATCGGTCCTTGAATTCATCCCAAGAGAATATCCAGCCTGGGTGCTCATCAGTCACAAAGTTCCTCCAATTTAAAGCTTCTTCCCTAAGTTGCCAAGTTTCCTTTCTTCTTCTTAGCTGATCATCTCAACCAAGCTCTCTAAATATCTTCTCGCAGTTACCAATCCATGCTTTAGCTTCTGAATATCCTTCAGTTCAAGAGTATGTCTTCCCTCCCATATTAAGAAAGTCCTTACATATCTTAGGAAAGTGGGCAGGATGAGGTGTTGCATCAGCGGCCAGGGCAGTGGGTGCTTCCGGTGTAGTCGTAGGAATAGGAATCTGCCCGACAGTCCTAAGATATTATTTAAACCATTCAGGCATTCCACGAATGGGTGGGCTTTCATTGGTAGGGTTCGCTTATTTGGAAGAAGATTGAATATCAGCCATATCAACTATTTGTAGGTTCAACCTTTAGTGACGATTTCCTAAGATAGTATTTACATGCTGAAAGAAAAGAAAAGTTCGCCTAGTGTATATGCGTATGTTTAGGAAGAGAGGGTATAGGTGTATATACATAATAAGAATTCTTTTTGAAAAACCTTTTTCAAAATAACAAATATGTCTCTCACACATATAATTTTTCCCCATGGATCGAGTAACCTAGGATTCTGATACCAAATGCAACAACCTACCCCGGAACAGGCCTAAATTTCGACCTAGAAAAGGCACATCGACACTTTGATCCATTTTAAGGTAAGCAATCGGTAGTAAAAAGAAATAACATTGCAGAGCCATAACAGAACTTCCAGAGCTCACAGCGGATGGAACGGAATATAATAGTAAAGTGTACCCATTTATTTCAAAATCATAAAAATGTCATAACACAAAATCCCATAAAAATAGTACTATAATATTCGTTACAATAATTGTTTAAATCCACGGGTACACATAAAATCAAATAATAATAAATACCACCATTTGCCAAGCTTCTTCATCTTTATGAATTGTCACTGCCATCACTCCGTCCTTAACCTGTGTTGTAATAAGGAGGGAGTCAGAACAACAAGTGTTCGGTGAGTAAAAACCTCGAGTATTACCTTTTCAGTACTTGGGTAATATATTTCAAAATAAGAATATGTTTACGAACATAAAACCATTAAAATCATTTAATACATCTTTATAAGGAAAGAAGGCCAGTCCAACCACTTAATACCTTCCATTCCAGAAGTAGATCTCATATCCCAATCATACATCATAAATAGCTAATAATGCGAGAGACGGTACCCAAGCCACTTAATACTTCCCTATAGAAAATAGGCAGACCCCATCTTTTAAGACCTATTTCTAGAAGCGTGCTCCTCAATGGTACTGTCTAGCTGACATTATATAGAATCTCATATGCCACTTAATACTTCCAAGTGGAAAATAGGTTGACTTAGGCATTTAAGACCCATTTCTAAGAAGCGGACCCCTATAGAGATACAACCTAACATTACCCCTTGGCCATTTAATACTTCATCTGGTGAAAAAGGCAGGTCCAACCACTTAATACCTCAAACCCTGAAGCAGGCCCTTCGACTTATGGCCCATACTCATAATGACGTCTCACATTAGTCCGCTATTCGTTAGCCAAATTAGCTGGATAGATTTCCCCTATAGAATTTGTAACTAAATTCGTGTTATTACAAATATTTATCATAAGAATATCTCACATCAATAAAAGTGCACACAACAGCAGGTAGCTTTAAAGTGAAGGGTAGACTTTTGTTATGTAACTCTATTGACCTCGCATCACTATGACTTAGCCATAAATTAATTACTATACACACACACACACATACTCATCTCACCGTTTAAATAATAAGGCCTTATAAGGAATCTTCCTTATTACGCCTTAAATTAATAATTAGGCTATATAAGAGTTTCCTCTTATTTTCGCCTCAAAATCAATTACCTTCCTAATATGGAAAAAATAAATGTAGATAAATGCCTAATTAACTATGCTACGTAATATTTATACGTTAATTACATAAATAGAAATAAATAAATATCCATGCCTAACAAGTTCCAAACGCATGGATTTTACGCTCTAAACTCTCATTAAATGCCAATTTCCTAACCAATTATCATTACAAGTCTTTTTTCTTCAATTTCCCAATATTTCGTGGAATTCTAAAGTCCAAAATAGGGAATAAATATTCATAACCAAAACTGCAATAACAGACTTGTAAATAAAATAGAAACTCAATTTATTACACTAATTCAATGGAACATCTTAAACAATAATAATTGCAATCTGAACCCCATATTCTATTCAACTCCTCTTTTTACAAAGAAAGAGATGAGAATAAGTGGTGTAAATTACGAATAGAATTCGTAATCTAAACACTTTATTTTATCGAAGGATCACAATTTGACCCAAAGAAGGAGAAGTGGAATAGACTATGAAATTATCAAAAATTGCATAAACAAAACAAATTCCATCAAATTAATGTAAATAATTGACTCAACATAGAATTAACATTTTGAAATAAAAAGAAATTTTGGAGGATTTTATCTATCATATTTTTGAAACCCCAAAATCCTTATGGCATATTCAAATCCAAAAGAAATACACTAAATAATTGCTGGAAAGAAATACTAAGGTTTCTAGTCATAGATTAGCCTTAGCTTTACTCAAATGTATTTGTAGCCTTTCGATCTCTTCCAGAATCTCCCTCTTTTGGTATACACACACACAATAGGGAAGAGATATATATATATATTCATTAGATTCAAAATAATTGGAGAAGAATATGATAAGAATAGATTAAAGGAAGAACAAACAAATAGGAAATATGTTGAATCCTTAGCTGAATTCTCTACGAAGTTCTGAATTTTATTAGGGAGATAGCAATGGCAGAGTTTCGTTGTATTCCCTGAAATAATATGAATAAAAGTGGAGAGGATAGGGTTCTATTTATAGGAGTTGAAACACACCAGAACCGTAAGATGGAACTAGGTAGGAAATGAGTAATTCTGGAGTGTACAACCGAATAAAACATAACATAAAACCCTAGCCGCCACTGGCAACTGTCGTTGCCAACCAGTCGACCGCCATTGGGCGATCGGTCGACCGCTCTTTTATTCAGGATCGTTTATTTTGTTTCCGTTGCCGTATTATTTTATTCCCTAATAAACTTTCTAACGTTAATTAAATGTTTACTTAGCCCCTAAGCTAATTTTTTGAAATTTAAATCCTAAATTTTATTTCTCATTTGAATATGAATTCAAACAAAATTAAGTTAAATTTGAGAACTTCAAATGCTCATAACTTCTTTGTTTAAGCTCCGTTTTCAGCATATTATATATGGAAACAGATCAGAATTTTACCACAAACGTAATGAAATAAATTATGTGGTCAAATTCCAACTTTTATGAAATTTTCATATCCAATTCTTATCATATTTAATTTAATTTACTTTATTTATTTATGGTTCATTTTACGGGTTGTTACAACTTTCAGATCTCACGTGTGAAAAAACTAAAATATACGTTCTGAAAAATAGACATATCAGAAAACAATCTCCAGAGTACTTCATTTGCCATATACATTGCTTCAAGTACAATATATGTTTTACAGGCTTTTAAAATGAAAAGTAACTACATGATGGACAATAAGAATATGAGAGCTCCCACGTGAAGTTCCTTTCTCCACGTATTATGCCCAATTAATTGCTTACCTGTCATCTTGTGGTGAGGAAAAATAGAAAGGAGGGAGTGGGTCAGACAAAAGTCTGGTGAATGAGTACAAGTTTAATATGTGATGGTCATACGTAGTTACTTCAATAATACTCTGGTTGATATAGGGTGTTCTACAAGTGTCCGTGAATTCCTAAGGTCTGTTACCTCAAGGTTCTTGTTTAATACATTCCTACACTATAATTTGTGTAGGCTAATATGATGGATCGAACTAAGGATCGAATCTCATGTCTAACAGTCGGCCAGTGCACCTAGAGCTACTCAATTTAAACAATTCCACTAGGCTACTAAACATGTAAACACCACGACAATGCTACTAAAGGTGGCCCCTTATCTACTAACCATGAAAACACTGCCACTCTACGGGACAAAATTCCCAATACTATCACCGCCACTAGGCTACTGTGGGCCAAATTCCCACTACTATCACCGCCACTGGGCTACTGGGAAATGCTTCCCCTTTCACTATGGCTGGAGAGAAATTACCTGAGATGTCGACTCACTGCAATGTCTCATCATCCGCATTCGCTTTCACCTTTCAATTGTAGTGTTGGCTTTTTATTTCACGCTTCGAGTCCTCTTCTCTAATTGTATCACATGTGTCTGGAATTTTTAAATACTAGGACCTCTCATTGTGCCAGACCCACTCCATCAAGCATCCATGCCAATTTGCATGCCTACCGTTCAAACCTCCTATGAGTGCCATTAGCAAAAATACACCACCTCAAACTGATCACTATTCTACATTGGGTCAACAATATTTACCCAACACTGCCACTAATTAGCGTTCACTCCTAGGTACCTAACTTCCCTACAAATCATAACATGCATCCAATTGCCTTTAAATAAGCCCACAAAATTCACATTTTATATAATTTTCTTTATATATTTGGGCCTGACGTCGGGGTTCAATTTGCCAGCTTTTATCTTGAACGTGTAGGAAATGCGAATTACGGATCTTAAGGCGGAATTAACACTAGAGGAGGGTGAATAGTGTTTAATTAATTTTATGAATCTTTTTGAAATCTTTTCAAATTAAACCCAAACAGATGCAATTCAAAAACACAGAGACAATCACAGAACCAGACATAGATCCAAATAGTAAATAAAAGCTGTAAAGGAAAGAACACACCGAAACTTTATACTAGTTTGGAGCTACCCTATATCCAGGCCCACACAATTTCTTGTGCAGATTTCTTTTCAAATATAATGTCGATATACAACCTCGATTTCAAGGCCATGAGATACACCCTCCTGTCTCTGAGTTTAGGGCAAACTCTCTTGATTTAACCAGGCTACAAGATCATGTAATTCATTTACGGGCTACAATCACACCCAATTGATTTACGGGCCACGATCACACCGTTTCCAATCACACTTTGATAGAGAGAGACTCGATACACTTCGTTCTTTCGATCTTTGATTACAAATGATCCTATAACTTTGAATAGCACTGAGATCGTTGAGAGAGAGTGGCAGAGAATCAAACTAGAGACAATGGAGTTTGATTCACTTAGGATTTTGGCAGAGTTTTGTTAAGAATGTTTGAAAATAAGAATGGAAGAGAAAGAGGAGAAAAAACAAAGAAATCTTAAGTGAAAATTCATTGAAAACTACTGGTATATATAGGAGAATAACGGTCATGTCCATTCGTGAAAGGTTATGATGAATAAACACTTCTTTTGAAAATTTGAATTTTAAAATCTACGGCTACCATGTCGACATGGGGGGTATAGGCATGTCGACATCTCCTAGTATTTTTTGAAAATTGATTTTTGTTTTAAAAGAGATTTTCTTTCAAAAGTTTGTCGAAACAATCTTAGAACTTTGTAAACTATTTTGAATATACTTTATGATTATAAAAACCTTTGGAAAGTGAGCTTTCGAAATATAAAAGTAATAAAAACTAAATATATAAATATTTTGAGATTAAAGCTAAAACATTAATACTAGGAGATAGTTTAAAAATAAGAAATGATTTTTAAATTAATATGATTAAAAATAGTTTTTGAATTAAGGCTAAAATATTTAAACCGAGTGAGAGATGTCTTTTTAAAAAGATAGTTTTGAAAAAATCTAAAAATAAGTCATTTTGAAAATTTCGTGGATTCCATTCCACTAGAGAAGGTCGTGGGTTCCATCGCACTAAAGAGGTCGTGGGTTCCATCCCACTATTAAAGCGAGAAGGTGGATTCCATTCCACAATTAAAATCCGAATAAAGATTTTAGTGCTATTATGAAGTTTTAACATAAATCTAGACTCTATTACTTATCTTGATATCTTGAACTCTTGAACTCTTGATACTCATGAGTCTTTAGTCCTGATTTCTTCAATCTTGAATTCATCAGTCTTGAATCTCTATACTGTACAGTCTTCATTCTTAGTACCTGCATATATATATCCTGCATATACATATATCTAGACAAAGATATTAGTATTTATATTTTATAACAAGTTCTAAGGTTGTTGTCATCAAAACCATCATCTCAGGAACTAACAATCTCCCACTTTTTGATAATGACAACCTATGTTTATAAAATATACTCTACCAAACTCCGATTCCCCCTTATTCCAACAACTCCCCCTTAATCTACTAACTCCCCTTAATCTAAGCCTAACTAACTGCCTAACTATCCTATTTTATAATTCTCCCCCTTTGTCATCAACAAAAACTAAACCTAAACTACATAACTCCCCCTTAAACTAATACTATGGAACTAAATGCTAATAACGAAGTATAATAAGAGAAACATAAATCTAATTTTATTATATATGATGTTACATTACACATATATATGAAACATAGACACAAATATATACAAGTACACAAAATATAAAAACATTAATATAATTACAGCCTAACGAGAGTCATTGACAATTGGTGACTTGTGAATCAAACAATTAGAGTAGTGGAGACAAAAGTTTTCATGTTGTTCGACCAAATTACCATTTTTGTCAAAATATACTTCTCTAACGCAAACAACATTATCATCCTCGTCCATTTGCGATTCTTCCTCTTCCTCTTCTACTTCTTCTTCGTCGTCCACTATTAGATTATGAATACGTATGTTAGAGGAATCATCTTCAATCACAATAGGGTATGCATGATTATCCATTAGAAATTTTTGCAAATTTCTAAGAATCTTGCCTTGTTTCTCTTATTCCTTTGCCATCCTTATTTGCATGACTAGTAATTCGGTCAGCATTTGCAGGGAATCCTTCATAATTTCCTCGATCTTCATTACTCGAGCCAATGTAGTACGTTGGAATGGACCAGAATTAGGAGAAGGGAAGGAAATGGTCGCATTTTGGTTTAATTTAGAAGAGGAGGCCATTACTTTGTATTTTTAGAAGTTTATTATAGAGAAAATGAAGTAAGAAGACAGATGAATTCAAAATATTGTTGTTACATAACCTTTAAACTGATTTTAGAGGGAAAATCAAAATTTCAAATCTGACCGTTGTATGTCGACATGGGGGGTAGGGGCATGTCGACATCCCGTTGAAAATTTTAACAATTTTGTTTTTCTCTATTTATTTAAATATATATGTTATTATATCTATATTATATATCTCAGTTATAGAACAAATACCTAGTTCTCTTCTTAATTTAGTAAAGGTTGATTGATTTAAGGGTTTGGTCAGAATATTAGCTATTTGATTCTCAGTGTTTATAAATTCAATAGAAATAATCTTTTTACTTATATTATCTCTGAGAAAATGACGTCTGATATCAATACGTTTGGTTACGGCATGATGAGTAGGATTTTGGATAAATTTATTGCAGTTGTATTATCACAATAAATTGGTGATTTTGAAATATTTAATCCAAAATCCTTTAGGGTCTGTTGCATATAGATAACTTGAGAACAAGCCAAAGCAGCAGAGATATATTCTGCTTCAATTGTTGATGGTGAGATAGTATTTTTCTTTTTACTAAACCAGGAAACCAGAGAATGTCCTAAAAAGTGACAAGTTCCACTTGTATTTTTTCGGTCTGATTTACAACCAGCATAGTCAGCATCACAATATGAGATTAAATCAAATGAATTGTTTTTATGGTAAAATAGGCCATGGTCTAAAGTGTGTTTGACATACCTTAGGATACGTTTAACAGCTTTTAAATGGGTTTCTTTGGGTTGAGATTGGTATCTTGCATAGAGACAGACACTATGCATGATATCAGGCCTACTCGTAGTTATATAGAGTATCGATCCAATCATTCCCCTGTATTGTTTTTTATCAACATCTTTTGATATGTCTTCTTTATTCAAGGCTTCATTGGTTGCCATAGGAGTGTGTTTTCCACTCGTAGTGGTCATACCAAACTTACTAACTAGATCACTAGCATACTTTTCTTGACTAATGAAAATACCACTATCTAATTATTTTATTTGCAATCCTAAAAAGAAAGTAAGTTCACCCATATGACTCATCTCAAACTCTTTTGTCATTGTTTCAGAAAAATCTTTGTTCATTTCATTGTTTGTTGATCCAAAAATGATATCATCTACATAAATCTGTACTAATTGGATATCATTTTGTTTCTTTTAATAAAAAGAGTATTATCTACTCTACCAATTTCAAAATTTGATGGTAATAGGTAAGATCTTAGTCTGTCATACCAGGCTCTAGGAGCTTGTTTCAGACCATATAAAGCTTTCTTTAATTTGTAAACATGATTTGTAATATTTTCTTCTTTAAAAAGTGGAGGTTGTTCAACATAAATATCCTCTTTGACAAAACCATTTAAAAATGTACTTTTGACATCCATTTGAAATAATTTGAAACTTTTGTGGTTTGCGAAAGCAAGTAGAATTCTAATGGCTTCTAATCTTGCTACGGGTGCAAAGGTTTCATCAAAGTCTATTCCTTCTTCTTGACAATAACCTTGCGCGACTAACTGAGCTTTATTTCTAACGACCTCACCTTGTTCATTCATTTTATTTTTATAAACACATTTAGTTCCTATTATAGTTTTGTCCTCAGGTCTAGGAAGAAGTTCCCATACATCATTTCTGGTGACTTGATTCAGTTCTTCTCGCATAGCAAGAATCCATGAATCATCAAATGATGCTTCCTTTGGATTTTTGGGTTCAATAGTTGATATAAAAGCTACATTACTCATCTTGTTTTGTTTATTTCTAGTTCTAAAACAAATTCAATATTTCCTAGTATATTTTCTATAGGGCGATCTTTTAAAATCCTGATCCTTTTATTAGGATGAACAGTTTCACAATTTGTTTCATTTGATTCATTATTTAAAGTAACAAAGTCGTCTTCATCATTTATTTGAACAAAATCTTTGAAATTTTCATCAAAAGTTACATGCATTGTTTCTTCAATGGTGTTAGTTTTTAAATTGAACTCTGTATCCTTTACTTCTATTAGAATATCCAATAAAGATTCCTTTGTCGGATTTAGGATCAAATTTATCCAAATTGTCCTTTATATTTAGAATAAAGCATTTACTTCCAAAAACTTTAAAATAAGATACCTTTGGTTTCTTATTGAAAAGAAGTTCATATGGTGTTTTATTGGTTAAAGGTCTAACTAAAATCCTATTCAAAATGTAACAAGCTGTAGCGACTGCTTCAGCCCAAAAATTTCTTGGTAATTTACTATCTGAAAGCATAGTTCTTGCACACTCTTGAATCGTCCTATTTTTACGCTCTACCACTCCGTTTTGTTGTGGAGTTCTTGGAAAATAAAAATTATGAGTTATTCATTTTTTATTACAGAAATTCTCAAAATTTTCATTTTCAAATTCTCCACCGTGATCGCTACGAATAGTTTTGGTTTTTAAAGAAATTTAATTTTGAATTCTTTTTGCAAAAGTTTTAAATAAATCAAAAGCATCACTTTTATGTTTCAGAAAAATTGTCCATGTAAATATAGAATAATCATCTACAATTACAAAAACATATTTACTGTGATTTATTGACTGAATTTGAAATGGACCAAATAGATCTAAATGAAGTAACTCAAGAGGTTTTGAAGTTGAAATAATATCTTTCAATTTGAATGAACTCTTCCTAAGTTTTCCTAATTGACAAGCATCACATATACTATCTACTTTAAAATCCATTTTAGGAAGACCTCTTACTATATCAAGTTTTGAAAGTCTAGATAAGAGTTTGAAATTCAAATACCCAAATCTTTTATGCCAAATTCAAGGGTCACTTGTATTAGCCAAAAGACATAGGTTATCATTTGAGATTTTTCATACTGAGAATATAAATATTTTTCTTCCTAATTCCATCAAAGATAATATTTGATTTATTATCTTTGATGTGACACTTATCCTTTTCAAATTTAATTTTGTAGCCATTGTCACATAGTTGACTTATGCTAAGTAAGTTGTGTTTTAGATTCCTAACTAACAGAACATCATAAATAGTAGGAGCTTTAGAGTTATAGACATTGTCTATGCCAATCACATATACTTTTGAATTGTCTCCAAAGTTGACCAGTCCTCCATCTTCATAAATTATGTCATTCAGTATCTCCGATTACCAGTCACGTGTCCTAAACATCCACTGTCCACTATCAAGTATCCATTTGTTTTTCTTGATTTGCACCATTTGTCCATTGAGTGTTGATTCTTCAAAAGCCATATAACACATATGTTCCTGCACAACACACCAATTCGGTAGATAAAATGATTTTCTATAATAACAAAATGCAGACTTATGAGACAATGATGATTTGGACAGTTTTGAACTAGTGTTAATAAAATCTCCAAAAATTCCATTTTAAACTTGTTCAAAATTCAGATTATGATAACTTTGAAAACCTCACTCTGATACCAAATGTAGGAAATACGGATTACGGATCTTAAGGCAGAATTAACACTAGAGGGGGTGAATAGTGTTTAATTAATTTTATGAATCTTTTTGAAATCTTTTCAAATTAAACCCAAACAGATGCAATTCACAAACATAGAGATAATCAAAGAACCAGACATAGATCCAAATAGTAAATAAAAGCAGTAAAGGAAAGAACACACCAAAATTTTATACTGGTTCGAAGTTACCCTACATCTAGTCCCACACAATTTCTTATGCAGATTTCTTTTCAAATATAATGTCGATATTACAACCTCGATTTCAAGGCCACGAGATACAACCTCGTGTCTCCGAGTCCAGGGCAAACTCTCTTGATTTAACCAGGCTACAAGATCACCTAATTGATTTACGGGCTACAATCACACCCAATTGATTTACGGGCAATAATCACACCGTTTCCAATCACACTTTGATAGAGAGAGACTCGATACACTTCGATCTTTCGATCTTTGTTTACAATTGATCCTATAACTCTGAATAGCACTGAGATCTTTGAGAGAGAGTAGCAGAGAATCAAACTAGAGATGATCGAGTTTGATTCGCTTAGGATTTTGGCAGAGTTTTGTTAAGAATGTTTGAAAATAAGAATGGAAGAGAAAGAAGATAGAAAACAAAGAAATCTTAAGTGAAAATTTGTTGAAAACAACTGGTATATGTAGGAGAATAACGGTCATGTCCATTCATGAATTATAACGAATAGACACTTCTTTTGAAAATTTGAATTTTAAAATCTACGGCTACTATGTCGACATGGGGGGTATAGGCATGTCGACATCCCTTAGTATTTTTTGAAAACTGATTTTTATTTTAAAGGGGATTTTCTTTCTAAAGTTTGTCGAAACAATCTTAGAACTTTGTAAACTATTTTGAATATACTTTATAATTATAAAAACCTTTGGAAAGTGGTCTTATGAAATATAAAAGTAATAAAAAAAATATAAATATTTTGAGATTAAAGCTAAAACATTAAAACCAGGAGATAGTTTAAAAACAAGAAATGATTTTGAAATTAATATGATTAAAAATAGTTTTTGAATTAAGGCTAAAATATTTAAACCGAGAGAGTGATGTCTTTTTAAAAAGATAGTTTTGAAAAAATCTAAAAATAAGTCATTTTGAAAATTTCATGGATTCCATTCCACTAGAGAAGATCGTGGGTTCCATCCCACTAAAGAGGTCGTGGGTTCCATCCAACTAAAGAGGTCGTGGGTTCCATCCCACTATTAAAGCGAGAAGGTGGATTCCATTCCACAATTAAAATCCGAATAAAGAGTTTAGTGCTATTATGAAGGTTTAACATAAATCTAAACTCTATTACTTATCTTGATATCTTGAACTCTTGAACACTTGATACTCATGAGTCTTCAGTCTTGATTTCTTCAATCTTGTATTCGTAAGTCTTGAATCTCTATACTGTATAGTCTTCATTCTCAGTACCTGCATATATATATATATATATATATATATATATATATCATGCATATACATATATCTAGACAAAGATATTAGTATTTATATTTTATAACAAGTCCTAAGGTTGTTGTCATCAAAACCATCATCTCAGGAACTAACAGAACGGTCGACTGCTACGGTTCTATGGTCGACCATTCACGTTGTTAAACTTGGGTTTCTACATGCTTTTATTTGTCGATTGCTTACAAGTTAATTATCAAGCATACAGTGATTAGTGAACCTAATTACAATCTAAGCAACAATTTTGCAATTAAGTTTTGGGTTTGTTGATTTAGGGTTTTCAATTTCAAGAAAGAAAGGGGTATATGCATCAATATCCAACTAACAATTTACTAAAAATTCAAAGCTAGGGTTTTAGATTCAAATATAGGGTTTTAGCGTATTTAATTTAAATTTAACATATTCAATTTAGGGTCTTTAACATTCTAATCAATTAAAATAGTTTAAACTAACTACAAGAATCAACTTATCAAAGTTGTGCCCACTAACCTCAAGCCTTATCTCTTCCTATTTCTTATGCTTGAGAATCATCCCCCCAAATCAATTGCTTTGCCTTGATCCGCCTTGATTTAATCTCTTATATTCTTCTAATTTGGGTTTATTTGATTTTTGAGAATTTTGCAGTCTTTGGTTGAGAGAAAACTTTTGGCAGTGTTTAGTTACTATAATTGTTTGTATGAGAATTGGGATTCCATTAGCTTAGTATTTATAGGGGTACAGTTTTAGTTTGGGCCATTAGATTAGCTTAGGAAATATTTTTAGAGAATCCAATCCTCTCATCATAGCCTTTAGTTGCAAGCAAATGATCTGGTTCGTTCATCTCGTCTTTAAAAATTCGATAACATACGATTAAAATCGCGTTCGGGTGGATCGCCCTCTACCATGATCGATCGCCACCGGTCCACCCTGCTACCGGTCGAGCTTGAAACCCTAAGGGTCAACTGGTAGCCTTTATAATTTTTAAATTTTAGTTTTTAAATTTTTAATTCAATCGAACGCTCGTAACTTCTCCATACTAGCTCAGATTTCGAAGTGTTATAGATGAAAATCGTTCGTAAAATCGCTACGAACGCAATGATGCAGGTTTCGCAGCGAAATTCGCATGTTTGTGAAAATCTTCTTTTATATTCTTGTTTTATTTTAATTTTCTTATTAAATTTCCGTCTAAATTTTTGTTTAAATTTGCAGGGTATTAAAGTGCAAGTTCAAAAATACAACATACAAAGCCCGATAAAATTCCCACTAAAAATTACATAGCTATAAACATCACACAACAACCAACATAGTTCCAAACATAGGTAGAAAACAATGCTGCCCAATCGCCGAGATGGACTGCCACAGCCAAAATCAACAAGATGAATGACTATAGCTAAATTCAGTGTAGTCCAAATCTCTAAGATGCGCCACCATGGCTAAAGTCCATGTAGTTCAAGTCTCCAAGATGTGTCGCCATAGCTAAGACATCAACAATGCACAACTTCCTTTAGTCATAACCGTCCCAACTGAGTAGATAACACTGCAAAGGCATTGAATGAAGGTCAGTTAAAAATAATAAAATTTGGTACGATAAAAGTGAATAAATATGAGGGGGGTAGCTCTTATTTATAGTGGTTGGAACGCACCAAAACCAGTGGATGAAGGTCGGTTAAAAATAATAAAATCTAGTACGTTAAAATAACCAAAACCCTAGCCGCCACTTACATGTAGCGGTCGACCGCCACCTCCCACCGGTCGGTCAATCGGTCGTGGTCAAGGGGTTGATCGCTCCCTGTTTTGTGAACGTATAACTTTTTGTCATTGTTAATTTATTTTCTTCCTTGATTGTTATTTAACGTAAATGTTAATTTTAACGTTTATGTAAAACCCAAGTTTAATTACTGTTATTTGAATTTCAAATTTGAGAATTAATATTTATTTGAATTTGAATTTTATTTATATTAATTTAAATCTGAAACTTCAGACATTCATCACTTCCTCGTTTGAGCTTCGTTTTCAACACATTCATCATTTCCTCGTTTGAGCTTCATTTTCAACATATTATATATGGACATTGATTGGAAAATCGTCATGAAAGCAATGACATAACTTTCGTGGTTAAATTCCAACTTTTATAAAAAATATATTTTTACCCTATTTTATTTAAATTAATTTATCCAATCTATTTATTTATTACTATTGGTATTATTATTATTATCATGGTTTTTTTAAATTTCTTTATCTATTTTTTTTTCTATTTTTTTTTATTATATTATTTATTTTTTATTATTATTATTTGTTTAATTATTTTACTTCATTCTATTTTTATCTTTATTTCAATTTTCACCTTATACACACACACACACACACACACATATATATATATATATTATATGGAAATCGATTGGAAAATCGCACCGAATGCAATGACATAACTTTCGTGGTCAAATTCTGACTTTTATTTTTTTTTTATTTCTACCCTATTTTATTTAAATTATTTTATCTAATCTATTTATTTATTACTATTAGTATTATTATTATCATCATCATGTTTTTTAATTTCTTTATCTATTTTTATTTTCTATTTTCTTTTTATTGTATTTATTCATTTATTATTATGATCTATTATTATTTGTTTAAGTATTTTACTTTATTCTATTTTTATCTTTATTTCTATTTTCACCATATATATACATATATATATATATATATTTAAATCTAATATAATTATTATTACTTTTAAATTGACTTTGTCATTTAGTTTTGGGTTTCATCTCTAGCCGACCCCAACTTGTGTGAGAGTAATGACTTTGTTGTTGTTGTATTTATTTATGGTTGATTTTATGGGATATTACATTTTCTGCCCTTAAAATGATTTCGTCCCCGAAATCTTTCCAATAAGCAAACAATGTAACATGCAATAAACATCTATGTTATACAATCAAGTTATCTATGCAACCATCTACTCAACCAAAAGTGCAATATGATTATGTACTGCAGACATACTATAAGCAAACTCAATCCTAACGTGAGTGTTTGATCGTGACATATATGTATGTATGCAAATACCTTAAAAATGCATAAAGATTTCTACATGAGTGCAAAGTGATGGTGGAAAGTGTAGCAACTATCTCCTACCATCCAATCTAGCAACCACAGTGCAACCAAAGAACTATTTTTGGAGAGAAAAGTTTAGCAGTGAAAAGCTCAGGATGGGAGATCATCATCTTCTCTTTAGTCTCCCATGTGCTTTCCGCCAGGTTGTCTCCCCATTGTACTCAGACCAGCCTAATTTCTTTATTGTGGATATTCCTAGTTCCGTACTCCATAATGCGTGCAGTGGCACGGGATGCTATTGGATCCGTCTTATTATCTCCCAACTGATCATGCTCTACCACAATGGTTGTGTCATGAAGGTATTTCCTCAAATGTGAAACGTAAAAAACATTGTGGACTCCTACCAATCTATTTAGTTGCTCCACACGATAAGCAAGTCTTCTAACACTGCAAACTTACCAATGTACTCCTTCCAAGTGAGGTCTTCCTGCCAAAGTTGTAAAAATTTCTCCAGTTGTAAACGCACTTCTGCCCTTGACATAAACTTCGACTAAAATCTATCGTTGAATTCATACTAAGTGAAAACACTACCAACATTCTCCTCAGCCACAATATTCCACAAATCTAGGGCTTCTCCTTTAAGCTGCCAAGTTGGCATTCTCCTCTTCGGATGATCCTTCGAACCAAGCTCCTGAAATATCTTCTC
Source organism: Allium fistulosum (assembly GCA_030737815.1). Taxonomy (NCBI): domain Eukaryota; kingdom Viridiplantae; phylum Streptophyta; class Magnoliopsida; order Asparagales; family Amaryllidaceae; genus Allium; species Allium fistulosum. The sequence goes on from CM060904.1 coordinate 1,290,329,724, forward strand.
GCTGTCATTTAACCTTGCCTTTGACTCCACAAAACCATCTATTCTAGAATATACTCTTCCTTCCATATTAAAAAAGTCCTTAGACATATTGAGAAAGTCAACAGGACAGGGTACATCATCGGGAGGTGAGTCACCGGGTGTCGTCGGTGCAGCTTGAGGAACACGGACTTCACTTACTTGCCTGAGGTATTGTTTAAACTACTTGGGTATCCCTCGAATGGTGTGTCTTCTTCGGGAAAAGTTCCCAGCCTCAAAAGAAGAATGATTATCAGCCATATCAATTATCTATATGTTGCACTTGTAGTTATAACTTCCTAAGATAGTATTATATGCGGAAAGAAAGATTTTTCTAGTGTGTGCGCGTATGTTCAAAAATAGTACACACACACGCACATAGATATATATATATATATATATAATAGGGGTTTTTGAAAAATATTTTCAAAGATAACAAATACGCCACTCATACGTATACTTTTCCGCGTTGATTGGGTAACCTAGGCTTCGATACCAAATGTAATAACCCATCCCGAAACAGACCCAAATCCCGATCCAGAAAAGAACAATACGAAGCTATTTATCTATTCATTTAGAACTCACAGTAGAAGGATAAAATTTAATTACATAAACAATACCCATTTTATTTCAGATTCCAAATGTCACAAAACCATAACATAATATCAATAACAACCGTTACATAATCATGTTAAAAAAATGCATTTTAACTTCAAATAGGTACACTAGAAAATAGCATAAATAGGTAAATAGAATGCGGCCACAAGCTCCTCTCATCGCCATCTTCATGTTGATCATCGTCTCTTCTTTTACCTGTGTTGTAATGAGGGGGGAGTTAGAATAGCAATGTCTGATGAACCGAAAATCTCAAGCCTTTCTATATCAGTACTTGAGTAGTGTAATTTAAATAAAATATGTCTTTCGCATTTAAACTGTATTCAAAACCATTTAATACTTTATATAAGGGAAAAAGGCTGGCCCTCCAACAACTAGTTAATAACTTCTATCCTCGAAATAGGTTCTTCTATAATCAGTAACACATAACCATCGTTATTAATGTTTACCAACGCGAGAGATAGAACCCAAGCCACTTAATACCTTTTAGTGGAAAATAGGGGGACTCTGACCATTTAAGACCTTAATTGAGGTAGACCCCCATCATTTAATATCAATTCCCAAGGCAAACTCCTCATAGATACCTAACTAGTTGACATTGCATGAAATCTCTTTAGATACCTAATACTTCCATTGAAGCAGACCTTTCCGAGATATATCCTCAACCGTGCCTAAACCCAATCCTGACCATTTAATACTTCTTGTAAGGGAAAGAGGCTGGTCCTCAAACAACCACTTAATATCTTCAATTCCCAAAGCAGGTCCTTCGTATTATGACCTGTACCCTACAGAGATGTCTCACATTAGCCCAACTATTCATAGGAGTAGGTAGCCATATTAGCTGGACAGATTTATCCTGCAAAATTGGGACTAATCTCATGACATGCATAGTTACTTAATATAGGTGATGTCTCACATCAACCCCAAATTCACACTACTTGTACCCAGATTAGCTAGGCAGACTTCTGTGTGCTTTTTGACTGACCTCGCATCACTATAACTTAGTCATATTTCATAATACTCTCTAAGTGTATAATCACATATTTCACCGTATTCATTATTTAGGCATTATAAGAAATCCTTTTTATTTCGCCCAATTAATTACTTTCTTAAGAGGGATTTAAATGATAATTATTAACTTAATTAACTACGCAATTAATACATTATATTGTACTTTATTTACGCTAATTATATAAATATGCATTTATTAATTCCTATGCATGCAACGATTACGCCCTAAACTAACATTCAAATGTCAAATCTTCCAAAGTTATACAAGTCTCATTTCCACAATAGCATTTTTACCATAAATCCAATATTCCAAAATCAAATTAATACACTTGTACTTAGAATCCAACTCCAACTTATTTTATATTAAAACAATGGAATAAAACAATAATAATATAAACTTACAATTTAATTGATTTTGCGCTCTATTTAACTCCTTTTTATGTGAAATTAAACAAAAGAATTTCAATTCAAGTTGTAGAAATAGGCAGTGCAAACTACGAATAAGAATTTGTACTTTACACATCATTTTTTAATCATATCCCCTAATCTGATCTAAAGAAAAAGAATAAAAAGTAGAATAGAAGGTAAACATATAAACTGCGAAATCCAACAAACTCCATTATTTTAATGCAAAACAATTACGATTCCAACCTAAGAATTAACATTTCGTTTTAGGGGAATTTTGAGGATATTTAATGTGATGTTTTCGTAATCCAAAACTCCTCAAGGCATACATAAATCCAAACTACAATATTTAATTACTAAAATAGAAAAAACTAAGATTTCCACTCATAGAAGTCCTTAGCTTTGCCTTCTCTTGGATTTTACACGCCCTCAATGAACTCTTTCAGATCTCTTCTTTTTAATATATATACAGCAAGGGTTTTGTATATACATTACATTTAGAAAATTAAAGGTTTGGAGGAGAATAGGTTGAGAAAATAAACAATAAACAAAGATAGACATATAGGATTTCTTACCTGAAACATTAATGGAGTTTTCTAAATCTATGACGAGACGAACTGACAGAGCATTACTAATGTTTCCAAAATATTTTGTGAATAAAAGTGAGGGGGCTAGGTGTAACGATCCACTTTTTTGTACATATTAAGTTGGCAATTAACTACACATGTCAACTCAAATTGAACATAAAGGCGGATTGTTTGGGGAAAGAAAGAAGATAGAAGATACAAGAAACTAAAAGCAAACACAGAATCTCATAGCGCAACGGAATAACATATATTAATCACATAATATTTTACAAAGTCATCTTAAAAAATAATAATTCAGAGTTACACTAATACAATTCTAACCTAGGACAGTTAAAACAACCCGTCCTTATACATTAGATATAGAGTACATAGTATACAACGGAAACAAGATAATAACTAGCTATCGATGAAGCCTCCTGCTCCGAGCTCCTCCAAAATGCATCCGTGGAAAACCTGAACTACTTGGATGCTCATAAAAATTTGAGCACCCAAGAGTTTTAGGGAAAGAAAATAAAACTCCGGGTCAGACATGGGTCTGGTGTGAGTAAACTCAAACAACTTGATTATTACATTTCAAAACCTTTTAAAATTCAAAGGTATCTCGTAAGACCACGCCGCACATAAACATGGACTGGTTTTTACCTTATGTTAACCAAAACACTTTTATAGAAAATTCAATGAAATTATAATAATGTATAAAGTACAAATACTTATTAATTTTAGCCGAAATTGTTACATTAATTAAATTCCAACATACTAGGCTTTACAATCAAAACCGTAAAGGCACGTATTGGAGAACGGATTCCATATTATGATCAGGTAAGGAACTACCTCTGATTTGTACATCTCTAGAACAATGCACCCAGGTCTGACAAGAACATCTTGTACCCTGCCACACAGAACCAGCCTACCACTTGACTAGTAGTACCAAAATATGGCATCATCTCGGTCTTCCAACCTTAATTGAGATCTCTCATGCACAACCAAATCCATCAAAATAGGGTAATCTAGAAAGATGATGACATACCTTAATGGGAGCGACCCAATTAGCCCTGCTGCATGCCCTATTTTAGTCATTTCCTGGTTAATGAGGCTTAAGGCTACATTTACCTTTTATATAGCAAACCAACTTGGAATGCTAACACTGCCTTCCAAGCATCAATGCAATGCTAGCATTCATCCATACAAGTTCATTCTTGGACTGACCGAAACCGAAGGCACTACTTTGTATTACATCCGTTATGGGGATCCCTCCCAAGGAAAATAGAAAATATCCCTTGCAATTCATAACTCTGTCTTTGATTCCATGCTCTTCAAGATGCTTCAACACGAAATGCTTGAGTTGGATCGAAGTGGTTTTCGGATAACATATCCGATCCCAGTCTCTTCGAAACAACTTTCAATATTTCCGATAAACTCAACCCTGGTTCTTTAAGAAATAAATAGACAAAAGATAAGAGTAGAGTTCACCTCTTAACCTTTTTTTGAACCGATTTCCTTATCATTTATCCTAAAAGAACCAAACGAGTTTATACATAAAATATAGCACCCCCGACAGTAACTGTGCCATATAATTCTTGTGTTTCTCCTAGATATTTCCAAAGTTATGTTTTGGTCCACATTTGATAGTCGGTTATTTAACTATCAAATAAACAAACAATCAAACGTTGATTAAATTCCATATGGGATCCTGAAGTAGCAGCGGAATAACAAAATGATGATTCTGTGAAAAGTAACAATCGATGGAATGAAGAATACTGAATGGCCCAAATTCGTTGATCCGAAGATACTGAATTCTAGCTATCTTCGTCACGTTGATAGCATACTATACCATGAAAGAAGATCTTCAATTCTTCAAGCGTTGATCAAGCGCACTTGATACCGCGAATCGGCTTCAACAATTGTTGAATCGAGCGCACTCGATTAACCGAAAGTGGAGATAGGAGATTACACTCAACTACCAATTTGGTGAAAGCACAAAGCTAACAAAACAAAAGTTTTTATTCAAATCAACTAAAATATTATAAATGGCACCACCGGCCTATTTATAGAAGTTACAACACACGCCTCAGAAAAACTGTACAACTCATAGGTCGTTTCCGACCTAACAAAAACAGCGACCTACGACTTAAAAACAGACGAGTTACGACCTATACATCCACGACTCAACACATATGTACACACTTAACGACTCACGACTTATAACAAAACGACTCAACAAACAATACAGACTTATAACCGCCCATAGGTCGTTTACGACATAAGTACATCACGACCTAATCTTCTTCAGCGTCTTCATCTTGGCTTGTTATCATTACTAAGTCGTTGGAACGACCTAAAGTATCGTTAGGTCGTTCACGACTGTAACAACCCGCATATCTATCGATTTTATATTTAAATATTTTATTTAAATATTTTATCGTTAATCGGATATTAGTCCGAAAAGCTACTTTTTGCATACGGTCAAATTAGGACTCGAGACCACCCCCATTGAGTTCAAAATGACGTTTGCGATCTTTTTGAGTGTAAACTTCGATATGTTTGGAGATAGTGAAATTTTCGTCACTTTTCCCGCTTGTGACTTTGGTTTGGACTGCACTTCCTTAGTTCAGCCCAACCCTCTTCCTCACTTCATTCACTATTTGTTTTAACATTCAAGCTTCATCAAAAATGGTGGTGGGAAGTGGAAATTAAAACTCCAAACTCAAATTCTATTGCAAATCCGAGATTCAACTCCAAATTCAAGTAGAAGATAGTGAATTCAAGCTTTGGATTGCTTCTCCTTGCTTTCAATCTCCATCTTCATCAAATTCCATGAAAAGGTGAGATTTTTAATCTCACATCTCGCCTATAACTGTCATTGGGTTTTTGGAAATGACTTCCTATCACTTTAGAATTAATGTTTGCAACTGGTTTGGATTGAATTGGTGAGAAACTCAAGTTTCAGTGCTGTTTGCAAAATCTGGCCCTAGGTCGTTCTGCCCTGGTTAGGTCGTCCAGGCTGCTAGCTCGCGCATTGAAAAGTCACCACTTTCTTAGGTCGTTCACGAGTTAAGACTTAGGTCGCTTGTGTGCTTAGGTCGTTCTGGCTTAGGTCGTAGGGAAATAGGTCGTAGGGAAATAGGTCGTAGGTCGAAACAGCTTTAGGTTATAGGTCGTTGCCGACCTAAAATTCCTAGGCAAACCACTAAGTCGCTCGACTTTTGTTAAGTCGTAGGTCGTTGCCGACCTATAATCTCCAGGCAAAATGTTAGGTCGCTCGCCCTTAAGTCGTTGGTCATTGCCGACCTATAATCCCCCAAGCAAACTTTAGGTCGTGAATTACCTTAAGTCGCGTAACTCCCTTAGGTCGTAAGGCCTTAGGTCGCGAACCCTCTTAGGTCGTGAACCCTATAGGTCGTGCACCCTGTTCCTTCGTTAAGTCGCTTCCTTCGTTAGGTCGTTGGGTCTCGTGGCCATTTCCACTTAGGTCGCTCCGTCTTCCACCACTAAGTCGTAGGTCGCCTCCGACCTTACCCTTAGGTCGAATGACCTGTCATTCGCTAGGTCGCGATTTCCTTAGGTCGTATGACCTATTTTTCCTTAGGTCGCTGGACCGCTTGCCTTCACTAGGTTGAACCCCGTATTACTCTGCGTTGGGGATCTTATCTGAAAAACATTTATCAGAATTTCTACTTTGATGGTTTTGGGATTGACTTCTTTGGACGTTACTCACGTCTTCGAACGTGAATTGATGTGATTTGATTTGTTTCTACAATCGTTTTATGACTTGTCACTTTAAAGATATATGAAGGTTTCAATACTAGTACTAAATATCAAAACTCTTTCATCAAAGCAATTTCAACACTATTTTAAATATCAAAAGTTCGTTTTCTCAAACCGATTTCCAATCTACTAGTATATACAAGCCTTTACTTCACTCGAATGAGAAATCGACTTAAACGACTTAGTAAAATGAGTGGTATGAAACGCTTGCGTTCACTTCGTCGGTTAGCTCTTGGACTTGTTCGATTGAACCCTTTTTGTGACAATTTCCTAGTGAAGATTTACAGCTCGTTCGTAAATATTTAAGTTAAGCAAGTGGTTATGGGACATGAAGCTAAACTCATATATTTACTAGCTTGGTGTGATTGACACTTCTCGTTGATCATGACGATCAAATATGATTTAGACTAGCAATTGTGCGATGTCTCTTTGTTTGCAAGGTTAGACTAGACCGCATTTGTGTGATTCCGACTCACACATATCTCTTTGTCCGCAAGGTTAGTCTAGACACCATGTGTGTGATTCCATTCACACGTACCTTTTTGTTTGCGAGGTTAGGCTAGACACCACTTGTGTGATTCCACTCACACATACCTTTTTGCTTTTTGGTTAGCCTAGACCTCAATCTGTGTGATTCCGACTCACACATATGGGGTAGCTCCCCATGGTCTTCGGACCATCATGTGATAGGCCTCTTTCTCTTTTTATGCTTTCTGGATTTCTTGTTTTGATTTCTGGATTTTTATGTCATTGACTTGTTATGAGTACAAGTTTAGGGTATGATGCCCTCTTTGGATCTTTGAGAAGATTCTCGTGATATTGATCATTTCTCATCGGTTGATCTCCTGTTGATCATCATTTTCATACTTATAGTAGTATGTCAGTATGGATATTTTATGTTTATGCCATATCTTTTATTTTATATCATGTCATCTGATATTTATAGTTAGACTGATCCGTTTATTATTTTCTTAAATAATACTCGGGTCAGACCGAGATGTTACAGGTGCTTCTGCTTGACTTCCTCCTGGGATTTGCTACTCTGACTTTTAGCTAACTATTTAGTTTAGCAGTTTTTGTTGTATACACTTGAGATATGGACTCATAGTTGTATTCTTTTGGTATAGCACGTGTTGCTATTCTTTTGTATTATTGTGGATCTTTTTGACCACTACTCTGATGTACACTTTCATGTGTTAGTTATATATTCATATCTTCTTCCGCCTTTGTGATATGGATGTCTGTGACTGATTTGTGTTATGTTTATTTCTATGTTTGTTTCCAAAGATTATTTTATAGCCACCGTGTGATAAGCAATTACATGGATGGTCGCTCCTCAACAGCCTTATTCTCCGTGCTAGTTGACAGCACTACATCGTAGTGTCCTTGGCTAGCGTGGGTATTGAGGTGGGGCGTCACAACGACCTAGACTTCCTTCAGGTTGCGCTATATTGTTAGGTCGTTTGCGACCTAAAGCTTTGTTAACTCGTGCCGCCTCTTTGTTAACTCACTTTGCTTCTTCGTTAGCCCCTGTATCTATAGGTCGTAAACAGCCTACAGTTACCGAACGACTTAAGGCTTTGTTAGGTCGTAGCTTCTTTTCACGTGACTTGTTAGGTCGTGGACGACCTAAATTTTCCATCTTAGGTCATGGACGACCTATCCCTTGTGAAATTGTAGATCGTGCTGCATCATCCTCCCCGGGTTGAGAAAAATTCGTCCTCGAATTTGTAAGCTCTTCCCCATCGGATTGTTCATCCCCAAAATAAGGTACGAGATGCTTAACATTGAACACGTCAGACGTGTACACATCCTCTGGCAACTTCAATCTATAAGCATTTTCATTGATCTGTTTCACAATTTTTACAGGACCGATTTTTCTGCTTTCAACTTGTTATAAGCACCCACTGGAAAACGATCCTTTGTTAACACAGCATACACCAAATCTCCTTCATTAAATTCAACACTCCTTCGTTTCAGATCTACAGATCGTTTGTACTTCTCATTCGCCTTTCCCAATCGTTCTTGAACGATTCTATGACACTCTGTCAATCCTTCAACAAAATCAGCAGCCCCTTTAACTGTCTTCGTGGGTTGTGGTATTACCGTTAAATCCAACGGCCCCTTTGGCAAACTAGAATATACAATCTGAAATGGGCTGAACCCAGTACTACGATTCACTGCATGATTATGAGCAAATTCTGCTTGACATAGCTTCATATCCCAACTCTTTAGATTGTCTTTCACAAGACATCTCAACAAATTTCCCAACGATCTGTTCACGACCTCGGTCTGTCCATCCGTCTGCGGATGATAAGCGCTACTAAAGTTCAACTTCATTCCCACCATCTTCCACAAACTTAGCCAGAAATGGCTTAGAAATCTAGTATCCCGATCTGAAACAATAGATTCAGGTAGCCCATGTAATCGATACACCTCTTTAAAGAATAACTCAACAATACGGACGGCATCCGCTGTCTTCTTACATGCGATGAAATGTGCCATTTTAGAAAACTTGTCCACCACAACGAATATAGAATCATTTCCCCTTTGAGTTCTAGGCAAACCCAAAACAATATCCATACTTATATCAACCCATGGTCTAACTGGCACGGGTAACGGCATATACAATCCCGCATTTGTCGCTGTCCCTTTAGATATTTGACAAATATGACATCTTTCACAAATCGTTCAACTTCCTTTCTTATAGTAGGCCAAAAATATGATTGCGAAATCAACTGTAATGTACGGTCTCTTCCCACATGACCTTCCTCATGTAACTCTTTCACAATCTTCATTCGTAAACTGCCTTCTGGTATACACAATCTGTTTCCCTTGAATAGAAAACCATCCACTAGCACATACTCATCAGTCCTTCCTTCATTGATTTCATCCATGATCTTAGCAAAATAAGGATCATCAATAAACAAATCTAGCAACACCTCAAACCCTGTTACCTCTACCTTCATTGTAGTCAACAAATGATTCCTTCTGCTCAATGCACATGCCACTCTATTTATAATTCCCAATTTATGCTTCACCACAAATGTAAATTGTTGTAAGTATGCAATCCACGAAGCATGCCTAGCAGCAATCTTGTCCTGTCCCTGCATATGCTTCAAAGCCTCATGATCGGTATATAAAACAAATTCTTTATGAAACAAATAATGTCTCCAATGTTTGATAGCTAGCACGATAGCATAAAATTCCATATCATATGTACTATATCTCATCTTTGCTCCCGATAGCTTCTCACTGAAATATGCAATAGGACGTCCCTTCTGACTTAACACCCCTCCAATTCCAACCTTCGATGCATCAGTATGCAATTCAAACAACAATTGAAAATCCGGCAACACTAGAATCGGTGCTGTCGTCAAAATTCCTTTGATTCTTTTAAAAGAAAATCCTGCTTCCTCCGACCATGAAAATTGCTTCCCTTTCATACAATCAGTAACTGGAGCCATCACGCTACTGAAGTGTGGAATGAACCTTCGGTAGAATGACGCCAAACCATGAAAGCTTCTAACTTCTGTAATCGTCTTGGGTTGTGGCCAATTTATGATTGATTCAACTTTATTCTGATCCACCTGTATACCTCCTCCTGATATAACATATCCCAAAAATAAAAACACTCTGCGTCATGAACACGCATTTCTTCGTTGCAGCATAAAATTGTTCTTGTCGCAGTACCATCAACACTTCTCTCAGATGTTGCAAATGTTCTTCTGGACTTCCACTATATATCAGTATATCATCAAAATACACCACCACAAACTTCCCAATGAATGGTCTAAAAATCTGATTCATCACCCGCATGAAAGTACTAGGTGCATTCGAAAGACCAAATGGCATAACCAGCCATTCATATAATCCCTCACGTGTCTTGAACGCTGTTTTCCATTCATCCCCTGGTCTGATTCGAATTTGATGATAACCACTTTTCAAATCAATCTTCGAAAAGATAGTAGCTCCACTAAGCTGATCCAACAAGTCATTCAGTCTAGGCATAGGAAATCTGTATCTCACTGTAATTTTATTCAATGCTCGACTATCAGTGCACATCCTCCACGTCCCATCCTTCTTCGGTACTAACAATGCTGGCACAGCACATGGACTTAGACTTTCCTGCACACGCCCCTGTTCAAGCAATTCTTCCACTTGCCTCCTCAACTCCTCATGTTCCTTGGGACTCATTCTGTAGTGTGGCCTATGTGGAAACACAGCTCCTGGAACAAGATCAATTTGATGTTGAATGTCTCTCAACGGTGGTAACTCCGTTGGTAGCTCTTCAGGAAATACATCATCAAACTCTCCCAGCACTGGCTTTACTTCTTCGGGAATCTCAACCACTTCATGACTCTCACGTCCAATCAACAAAAATACTTCAGGCTCCTCTTCTACCTCCTTAACAAACTCCTTCAAAGATAGCAACGTTTTAAGCTCTTCAATCTCCTCCAACTTGCTTTCCTCTTGTTGTCGCTTCTTGGGAACTAGAGTAATCTTGGTGCCTTCAAACATGAAACTGTAGCTGTTCATACGTCCATCATGTTGCACCGCTCTATCATACTGCCACGGTCTCCCCAACAACAGATGACATACGTCCATGTCCACAACATCACACCAAATCTCATCCTTGTATTTCTTCCCAATTGAAAAATTAACACAAGCTCTTCTTCCAACTTTCACCTCCAAACCTTTCCTCAACCAAGCTAACTTGTAAGATTTTGGATGCTTCTCTGTCTTCAATGATAACTTCTTCACAGCTTCTGTAGTGATAATATTGTCGCAACTTCCCGCATCGATGACAAACTTGCAAACCCTTCCCAAGATAGTACATGTTGATTGAAAGATGTTACTCCTCAACCAGCTAGTTTCCTCCTCCTGTTTTGGTGTTAAACATGACCTCTTCATCATCAATGAATACCCTTCATCTCCCGACACATTCTCTTCCTCCTCATCATGTAGTGAATTAGATTAGTCAGCCTCTACCTCATCTTCTTCTGCCTCAGCAATCATAGTTCTCTTCTTTGGTTTTGGACATTTGCTGCTCTTGTGACCCACTTCTTGACAATTATAGCATTTGAAATTAGTGTTGACCCTTGGTTTAGCCATTTCCTGAACAACTGGCTTATTCGATGCTTTTGGAACATTTGAACTACTACCCGCTCCTTTGTTCTGCCCTGTAAAACTTGGAAACACACCTCCCCCACGTCTTCCTTGTCTCTCCCAAGCCAACGCCTTTTGATGTGCCTCTGCCACAGTTCTAGGGTCGAACATGTTCACCATATCCTGGATCTGTGTTCTAAGTCCACCCACAAATCTCGCGGTCAATTGTTCTTCTCTCTCCATGATATCATTTCGAGCAATTAATTGGTAGAACTCATCAGCATAATCAGCAACCGTCTTCGTTCCTTGCCTCAAGTTCTGTAATCTCTGATACATTAGTGATTGGTAATTATAGGGCAAGAACGTAGCCTTCATCAATTTCTTCATCTTTTTCCAAGCAACAATCTTTGACTTCCCCATCCGCTCTCTAGTAAGTTTGGTTTGCTGCCACCATGCCATAGCTCTCCCCCTCAACCTAGTAGCAACCAACTTCACTTTCCGATCCTCCGGAACCTCCTTGAAGTCAAATATTTCTTCAACATAAGCTAACCAATCAAGAAACTCCTCGGCTTGCATACCTCCTTTGAACTCTGGGATTTCAGTCTTCATCCCAGACTCCCACTTGTGATCATACTCCGACTGATTTCTTCCTTGACCTCGTCCTTGTCCATGAACACTACCACCATCAAACTCCTCCTCGAAATCTGATGTATAGAGATGTCGATCCTGACCACCAACATCTCTACTACCATCCCGTCTTCCACCAACATCCCTTCTATCTACATTCCTCCGATCTCGATCATTCTCATTCCTATCACGATTTCGATTGTCAACATTTCTATAACGATCTCGACTCACACTTCTATGATCATTATCAGCACTTCTCTCCCGATTGGAATGTGGTGAGACTCTACTTCCTCCATGGTTGGATTCAGGTGAAACCCTTCTCTGATTTTGATTCATCTCCAACATCATCTTCTCTAATCGGCCAATCCCTTCATTAAGCTTTTCACTAAGGTTTTGTTTATTCTTTGCTCCATCTCATCAGCTTCTTCTCTTCTATACAAAGCATCAATATTTTGATGGCGATTAGCTCTTCTCGGTGGCATGATTTGAAATGTCACAAATACTTCAATTCTCGGCTTTGATCGTTCAAAATGATACCAAATGATGTATGAACTTCAACTTGATCATGGCCTAGCTCAAGATCGTACAAAACAACACTTCAAACTTCAAATTCTCGGCTCCAAGACTCGATTTAGGTATGATTGGCTAAAACAAGCTCCGATACCAAATGACGTAGCAGCGGAATAACAAAATGATGATTCTGTGAAAAGTAGCAATCGATGGAATGAAGAATACTGAATGGCCCAAATTCGTTGATCCGAAGATACCGAATTCTAGCTATCTTCGTCACGTTGATAGCGCACTATACCGTGAAAGAAGATCTTCAATTCTTCAAGCGTTGATCAAGCGCACTTGATACCGCGAATCGGCTTCAACAATCGTTGAATCAAGCGCACTCGATTAACCGAAAGTGGAGATAGGAGATTACACTCAACTACCAATTTGGTGAAAGCACAAACCTAACAAAACAAAAGTTTTTATTCAAATCAACTAAAATATTACAAATGTCACCACCGGCCTATTTATAGAAGTTACAACACACGCCTCAGAAAAACTGTACAACTCATAGGTCGTTTCCGACCTAACAAAAACAGCGACCTACGACTTAAAAACAGACGAGTTACGACCTATACATCCACGACTCAACACATATGTACACACTTAACGACTCACGACTTATAACAGAACGACTCAACAAACAATACAGACTTATAACCGCCCATAGGTCGTTTACGACATAAGTACATCACGACCTAATCTTCTTCAGCGTCTTCATCTTGGCTTGTTATCATTACTAAGTCGTTAGAACGACCTAAAGTATCGTTAGGTCGTTCACGACCTAGACTTCCTTCAGGTTGCGCTATATTGTTAGGTCGTTTGCGACCTAAAGCTTTGTTAACTCGTGCCGCCTCTTTGTTAGCTCACTTTGCTTCTTCGTTAGCCCCTGTATCTATAGGTCGTAAACAGCCTACAGTTACCGAACGACTTAAGGCTTTGTTAGGTCGTAGCTTCTTTTCATGTGACTCGTTAGGTCGTGGACGACCTAAATTTTCCTTCTTAGGTCGTGGACGACCTATCCCTTGTGAAATTGTAGATCGTGCTGCATCAGATCCTCTAAGCCTTTATTAACTTATCTTTAATTAATAAAATCACTTTATAAAACTTTATCAAAGGATCTTTTCTAAAACACTTTCCCAAAACCGCTTACATCCCTTTTACTTGGAAAACAATATAAACATTTACCAAAAACATTTGAAAATTCTCTCTTCTCACATTCCATATTAAATGGACAAACCATTCTTTCAAAACATCACTTACTATAAAACTCATTCACTTTATAAAACCCATTCACTTATTCCTTATAAAAATTCTTTTATAAGTTTACTTCACATTTCAAACCTCTTTACAAATTTTCAAACTTGATTTAAAACGTCTTTCAAAAATATCTAAAATGATTCATAAAATCTCTTTCTATTTTTAAAACTATTTAAAAATCTTCCTTCATAATTCCTTTATAGAATCTCCATTATAAAATATTATTTTCAAGATATGATTTGTAAATTACTTTAGGTAAAACCTTTTATTTAATAAACCCATTTTAAAAACGAGATATTATTTAAAAATAACTTTATAAAATAATAATAAATTTTAAAAACTATTTATGAACAAACAATTTATAAACCCCAATTTTTTATGGTGACCCTCTCCTTAATGGCGATTCTCCTGCCGTCTTTCTTCCAATCACCCGTCTGATTTTGTTCCCCTCTTCTTCGTCTGCTTCCACCATTTCCTTTCGCTTCCGCCTCTTCTCTCTCCATGCCGCATAAGAAAAAGGTTAAGATTCCATCCTTTCCAGATCTGGTTTCCACAACTCGGTCAGGTGTTGTGTTTCAATCGCCCATGGTCTGTGCTACAGAGAAGTCTTCTTTGGAGCCGCCTGTTTCTTCTGCATCTGCCCCCTATTAGTGACGTCATTGGCAAATCTGCTCTGCCGATCGAGTTAGTTTCTGCTATGGAAAAGCCGCCTGAAGCTAATCCTTTTGCATCCCTGCTAAATGACATTATCTCTCCCATTGCAGCTGCCAAGAATGTTACTGCCTGTCTGTTTGTCGTTGGAAAGCACTTGCTATCGCCTCTGTTAACTAATGCAGGTAATTTATCTTGGTCTCAATCTGTCGTTGGTTTGGTTGAGGGTTCTGCAAATGGTTCTAATGAAATTGAGAATGTTGATCTTGTTAATGTTTCAATCCCAGATGTCGAAGTGGTCCGAAATGATTGTTCTTTTAGGACTGTGGTTGTTGGCTCAAAGTCTGTTTTCAATGTCGATGTCGTGCTAAATGTTGGTGAGAAGGGGTCTGTTACAGCAGCTATTGTAGGCAATGTCAATATTGAATCTGGGTGTGACGGAGTTGGGTTGGTTAATCTTAGCAGTGGTTGTGAGCTACCTTGCAAACCAGGTGTTCGTTTAAATGCCGAACACGTTATTTCCCTACCCTGTATGCCTGCAAGTGGTTGTTCGCCTATTCCTATTGGTGGGTTTTCGCCTGTTGTAAATCATGGAAACCATGTGGAACCCTCTTTGCCAACGGTTATCCCCTCGTGGTCGTCATTGTTTTCCAAAAAAAAATGATTAATGTGGGTGTGCACACACCTCTTTCTTTTGATGACGTTTAAATTGATGATGTAATGATTCCTCCAAAGGAAGTGATTGATGTCGGGGTTGAGTATTGGAAAAATCACTTCTGCCAAACCTCTTCCTTCAATTCTAAAGGTTAGACTCCATGATGGGCTTTTTGCTGAGGTCAGAGTTCGATACACTTGGAAACCTGATATATGTACGACTTGTCAGTCCTTTGGGCATCTTTCCGAGGCGTGATCTGCTTTGGTAGTTCCTCTTCCTGCTCGTATTCCTCTTCCTCGTCCTCCAATCTAGAAATAGGTTCCGAAGGTTGTTTCTCCAGTTTCTATCGCTACGGTTTGTGTTGCTCCTACTGTTGTTCCCCTCATTGTTCCTCCCTCTGCCAGTTTATCTCCTGCTGTTGTGCACCCTGTTGGTGAGGCCCAAATTGAGCATGATTATGAGATTTTGTCTGATTCCATTTCTTGGAATTCTGAGGAGAGGGCCTGGGTTCACGCTCCTTCTAATATGCGTTACTCGCCTGAGTCTGATTGTTATTTTTCCTATATCGGTGATGATGTCAGGGAGAGTCATTTTCTCATTTATCACATTGAGGGTGACGGTCTGACACTTACTAGGGAAGGTGAGATTGGTGAGAGGAATAAAAGTAAGTTTTATGATGTCAGTTGGGACAGGAAATTTATTTACTCACCTGCTTCGGAGGGGTTTGTTTTGAATTTAGCTACTCTGTTCTCTGCGTATGTTCTTGTTATTGGCCCATTGTCTGGAGAGGGTTGTGGGTCTTCCTCTTTGGAGGGTGCGTAGTCATGTGTTGTTAGTAGTTTAGGCTCTTTTTGCCTAACTCCTGTGCTTTTTTCTGTTATTTTTTGTGGTCTGGGCTCCTTGCTCCCACGTAGCTGTTCTGTGCATGTGTAGAGCACCTGTTTTCCCAATATTTATACAGTGGCACAACCCACTTTAAAGCCGGCTAGCTTTGCTAAAAAAAAATATAAAAAAATTTGAAAACCATTTATAACCTTTAAACCTAAATCGATATAAGAATTAAAGTTAATTCAAAAACATACTTTAGTAATTCGAAAAAAGGCTTAGTAATCCCAATGGTACTAATTTAAGTTACCATTCAATTTCAATTCACTTAACAGTTATTTACATAGGTCAACATATATATAAATACTGCTCATATCCAAATCTGGGAATAGCATGTCAATATGTACTAACTAGCATATACATGTTCAAATAATATAATAGCAAGATGGTGATTTGTCCTGCTAAATAGATGTCCAAACAATTCAATCAATTTATAACAGAACGGGGATTTATTCTGCTAACACATGTCCACACAAACAAACAAATAAACTACATTATAACTCAATCACGGTTATATGGTTTATTAATGGTATCAACACTTGAATCACTTGTATTTAAACCATCTTTGAAAAAGAAGTACACTTAAACAATTTTACTTTTGAAAACCAAGGATTTAAAACTAAAAAATATCTTTTTTAAAATAATTAATTATAACTTAAATCCTTATTTAAATCATAATTAATTTTAATTGAATCTTAATTCAATTTAATTAAATAGTTAAACAATAATTAACTATTAATTAAACCCAAATTAATCCTTTATTAATTATTAAATAATTAATTAAAAATTCATTAATAATTAAATATTAATTAATCTCAATTAATTAATTAAATAATCTTTAATTAAACTTAAATAGTAAATTAAACCTTTAATATAAATAATTTATTAAAAACTAAACCTTTAATATAAATAATTTATTAAAAATTAAACCTTAATTAATTTATAATTTAAAAATAATTAAACACTTGATTAATAATTAATTAATAATTGATACTATATTTAAAATTATAATTAATTAAAAATAAATTATATACTTAACTTAATTAATAATTAATTAAAATAAATCTTAACTTTAAAATATAATTAATTAATAACTAATCTTCACTTGATTATAATTATTAAACCTTGTTTAATCCTTAATTAATTATTACTTATTCAAAACTTAATTAATTAAAAATTAATTATTAAAACTCAATTAACCTTTTAAAATATCATTATTTAGTTTATAAAACAATTTGTAATATAAAAACCAAACTTTGCAAAATCAAATTTTTAAGCGAACTTCATCTATAGCGACTATCGTTGTGGATACCTGTAATTTCTAACTTTTTTATCACTAACTCTTCCATCTACTAATTTTACTTACTAACTTTCCATATCACTTCCAATTCCAAGACATAGATCACAATTTTATAACCAAAACACCACTTAAATCATCAATTCAAAGTTCTAATGCTGAGCCACAAACTAGCACACACATATACATCCAAACCATACCATAATCCAAATAACAACATCACGTATACAACCATATAATAACCATATATATATATATATATTATTTCCCAAAAAGTTAAGGAATTTACTCACCAAAGGTTTTGAAAACTTGAAATACTTTAGCGCTCGGAAAGCTTGGAAAACTACAAATTCTTCTCGAAAATGGGTCATTTTGTACTCGACTTTGGACCCTTTCCTCTCCGATTTTGGAAAGGCAGTCCAACTAAAAGTTTTAGATTATTCTTTCCTCTATCGTTTAAAAATAAGAATTACTCAAAAAGTTTATACTTTGAGGAAGTTAGGGCCAAAACAGTGAGGGGTATTTTCGGACATCAAAATCTATGTTCAAAAACACTCTTGCAAAAATGAATTTTTGGAGCATCTAAGCTCGAAATCAGAAAAAGTGGAAAACTACAAAGTTGTAGCCACTGGAATTCTACAAGGTTTGGATAAAAGAAAATCTGGTTCTGGAGTTGTTTGTAAGAAGTTATGGCTAAAACCATTTTGGGTAAAATGGAAGAAATTAACAAGTTTTGAAAACATTTTAAACAAATGAATTTTTGATTTTTAAATTATTGAAAACTCGAAGGAAGCCGTTAAAATTCTTTGGAAAGCTTGAGAAAGAGGATAAAACTTTGGAACTGGAAATAAAAATGAAATAAGGAGGAAAAGAAATTAGAAATTTGTATATATATACAAAGTGAAATACCTAAATTACTAAAAAGCCCTTAGGGTACCTACCCTCCACAAACTCAATGACACATCACCACCCTTGTCCCCTCCACATCCTACATGCCCAGCATGAAAAGACTTCTTTATGCACTCTTGTCTCCCTTAAGTTGTCAATATGTCACATCATGTCCCCTTGATGTGACAAATTTCTATTTATTTTTTGTTTAGTTGCCAAAGTGTCACATCATGATTATCTTAACTTAATTAACTTAATTAACACTAACTATACTATCTTAAACCATATTATATAATTAGTCTATGCGTGCATATGTATAAGAAAGTGTGCACAACATTTCAAACAACTTTTACACGATGAAAGTCGAAAATTCAGAAAACAATTTCCGGTAACATTTTATGTTTTTCCATCGATTACTATATATTTTTGTAAACAAATTTTAAAAACTATTTCACCATTATTATTTATTATTAAAAAGGTTTTATTTTCATTATAAAACATATATATTGAATACTTAAAATTTATTAAATAATTATAAATCAAAGCGGTAAAATTCCGGGTCATTACACTAGGCTCTTATTTTTAGTGGTGGGAAGGAACCAGAATATAAAAACCTGTTTCTTCGACCTTCGAAGATCGACGATTATACATCCTTGGTATTCATGTGCGACAAATCCAAGTGCCAGAGAGGCAGTTCTTTAAAGGTAAGAAATAAAAAAGAACAGAATAGAAGCTTACACGAATGGAATAACATATATTATTTCAATATGTAATTTTTACAGTGAAAATTTAAATACATTTATCAGAGTCTATCCCAAGCTCAGCCTGGACAGTTATAAATGCATGTCCTCACAAATGCTGAAAACAACAAAACACAAATGTAGTGGGGATGGGAATAGGTAATTATCTATAGGAAATCTTCAACTCCAAGCTCCATCCAATTACTCTAAGTCAAACCTGAACTAATTGGCTGCCCGGGACAATTAGGGCACCCAGAGTTTAAGGGAAAAGGAAAATAAACCCATTTTCTATTTTCTTTTCAAACTTCGTCGAAACACTTTTAAACGTTTATAAAACAGTTCTAAATCATTTTAAAGAGGTTTAACATTCCATATTCAGCATTTCATTAAATAAAGGAAAGTGATTCCTTTGTGATTTTCGACGTGTATTTTAACATGACTTGTTTCAACAATCAAACATCCATATTATCATATTCAAAACATGATAAACAACCATCATAAACAATCATATCCAAACATATATATCATCCAATATATAGTATATATAAATAGGGTTTAAGAGTTCTCTCATCTTCATTTTCACTTGAACTAGTTTTAAAACGGCTATAGCTCCGCTATCTCGAAATTAAACTCCATGAAATCGGGCTTTAAAGCCCCAGATAGGCTCGGCCTAACCTTGGGTGCTCACAAACTATGGTTAGAGGAGGTGAAAGGCTCAGTTAAGGTGGTAGAGGGTGGCGGCTGTGGGTTTGCAAGAGGAAGAGGAATGGATTTAGCTTGGTTTTGAGATGTATGGATATGTATTTCATATGTTTATAATATTCTCACTATTTCGGCATAACTTTCTTACTATTTTTTTTATATTTAGAGAAGACATTAGAGGAGCCATTAGAGCTTGAAAATAAGAGGAAGAAGAAGTGGAATAATGTTAGGAATTTATGAAGAAAGGGGTGGGTATTTATAGGAAAAACTTAGAAAGAAAAAAAAAATCTAAACACCTAATTATCTTTTTACCCTCAACCCACACCCCACATCACTTCATTTTACACGGCCACCCCCCTCTATGTCCTCTCTTCCATGTGCTAGCCAATGTGAGTGTACTTTTGTGTGTAAGATGATTTGGTGGTTGCTTAAGTCTTAAGTTTTTTTTGTATTTTGGAATATATATATATATATATATATGCTTAAGTGTATATGTATATTTGTACGTATGTGTGTGTATATATATATATATATATGTTCATGTGTATGTTAGGGTGTGCATATGTATGTTATATATGTGTGCATGACATATAAACAAGGTTGCAACAACTTTGAACAACTTCCGTTCTTTAAACCGTTGAAAATTGGGAAACCGATTCCCGGTCATAGTTTTACTTATAAATTAATTTACATATAATTGTAAAAAAAATTTGAAAACTAATTTCTTATCGTATTTAACTAATTAGAATGATTACATTTTATTTATGAAACTATATAAATTAATATTAACAATTATTTACAAAAATTGTTATTATATCGATAAAGTGATACGAATTTTCTTATATTTTCAAATCAAGTATATATCTTTATAAAATTATTACAAATGATTTATTATCACTTTATAACTATTTAAAATGAATTATTATCATTTAAAAATAATTATTTGAATAATTATAATAATTATTAAATCATTAAATCTCAATTTAATTCATACATCAATATTTAAATATAAGGGCATTATGATGATGTCATAAATACATCTAATTTCCAATAATAAAATAATTGATTTTATTTCATATTCTTGTTCAATTATAAAAATAAATGTACATATTCAACTCCATGCACGCTGTTTTACGATTATAGAGCTGTTTATTAAAAAACGGTTTTCGGCCGTTTTATCGGTATATCTTTCCAAAGGAACTATATTTTGGAACATTCTTCCAAAATAAGTTCATTATTATTAATTATCACTTAAAACTTTATTATTTACGAAAAATAATATATATTTGAATATTTAAAATAATTTAAGCATTTTAATTAAAGTGATCAAATTACGAGTCGTTACATACTTCCCCCTCAAAATAATTTCGTCCTCGATATTACACCAAAACGAAAACTCGGTACTTCTTGCCCAAAACGTTATTTTATAGACTCATTTATATATGATATACATAGATCATCCATAACATCCGATTTGATCTTTTATTCAGACCCACAACTTTACTTCTGAACTAGTATTGATCCTCCGATCCTCTAGTGTGGACTCCGATCGGGCCTTCCGATAAGAATTTTTAGTTTTTCTTGCATAGCTCTCAACTATGATAGAGAGCTTTAAGTATCTAACCACAAACCCTCATCAATGTTCATCGCCAAGAATCGAGTGATAAATTCTTTTTCGGACTAGTGTAAACGCTTCTAAGTTCTGTATTCGAATCTTACATCAGAATCCTGTGACGAAATGATTTACGTACCTCATACGTACTTATTAACCTTTCCAAAATATTTATGAAAACTTTCCATTAAAAGTTTATTCTCCAAGAATTTCTATCTTCTTTCCAAAGAAACCATTCAAGTTAAAAAGATAACTTACCTTTTATTATAATAAACCTTTTTACATCTTTCTAAATCAATATTAATTGCAATACTTTTGTAATTAATTAACCTTCTTTTTAAGTCAAAACTTACATATTTCCTTTTTATTAATCAAAACTTCCTTTACATGTATATATAAATAAATTTTTTTCACAAATGTTTAGAAAAATTCCACTTCGAATTCAAAAGAAGATTCTCTACTTAAATTTTGCTTCATTTTGATTTGTTTTAAGAGATCTATGCAACTGTAATGAACGAAGTTGAAAAAAAATAGCATATCATACACTTTCTAATTTTACATCAATGTTCCAATTCCGACACAGGTCATACCTAAACATACAACTCCCAACTAAGCACATAATGCTAATACTATTCATTGCTAACCATCACCATATCTCATCTCATTCCATACATAAGCTATATATATAGAAATTAAATAGACAGAAAGAAAACTGCCTTCACCCATCATACTCCTCACCATTCTCACTCTTTTGAATCCAAGTCGAGAGGGCACCCCAATATCCGATGTCAATCATAACTTCTCCAATCCCTTCCTCATCGCTTTCATGCTCGTCGCTCGCATCATTTCCATTTCCAAATGTTGCATCCCCCTTTCAACATAAGGTAGCCATGGTTGGTTCTATGGAACGTGACCGAGACCAACCGTTACATCCTGCATTTCCTCACCTTTTTCTATTTCTTTCATTTTGACCTCCCACGAGTTTTGAAACACTCCAACTTCATCCTCAGCTACTTCCTTATTGTCTCCTTCCATTTCATTCCAATTGATGTAAGAACTGGATGATTATTCTTACCAGATGACGTTTTCTCCTTCCATCTCCCAAATAGCAATGCTCTCTACGCTACTGTGATTTGATATCATGGTTTCTGGGTCCTCCATAGGTTTGGATTCCTCTTCTATAGGTTTAGATTCCTCTTCCACAGGTTCGGACTCCTCTATGGGTTCCAATTTAGAACTGGCCGGATCTGTTACCTACATTCCTTCCGAGGCTTGTTTAGCTCTATCATTGATATATTTAATGATCATTTCTAAAGTAGTGGGTGGGATGAGCATTTCTACCATAGGGTGCCCGTCTTTATCCCTTTTGGTGTGCGGAATACACCCCTCATTAATCCGAGGACAAACATTGTTTGGTGATTGATTTGATATTTCTTCCTCATCACTAGAGAGGATAATGAGATTATCCTTTTCACCCCAATTTGCTCTTGAGGACACCCCTTTAAAATACTTTCTTCCATATGATTTCTACAAAGGTAAACGCAACTACTAAGATATAGACACTAGGCATTTTACTTATTCTAACTCATTTAAATGTCAAGTTAATAGTATCTTATTTACTTAGGCATATTCTAATATAAATCGGTCTCGACTATAATCTTTTTAAGGGAAAGGATTTTTCAAGCAATTGGCGTTATTATCTCCCAAACCAATCTTTGAAAACAAATTGAGATTTCTATAAAAATGTTTTCTCCTTCGAAATCCTTTCGAAATCCTTTGTAATGAAAAACATCCCTTATTAATCCTTTAAGTGTTATTATAAACATCTTATAGCCAAACTGTGAAATTATAATCACAAGATGTTTGTACTTAGTTTTAACTAACCTGATTTTAATCATCTAAAACTAAATTTTTCAAAGATATCCTTTTTATTCAAAATACTATCCTAGGTAAAATTATTTCATTTACAAAGTTTCAAAACCAAAATCATTTGTATATATCATTAACGAATATGTGCTCATATATAATACTCTCAAACTTAGTGTAGGGTGTTACTAACCCTATCTCTAATGAGTTACTCATCCTAGGGCATTACTAACCCTATCTCTGATGAGACTTTACCCCTACCAAAGCCTAGGTATTCGCTCAACCTAAACTTTGATACCAAATGTAAAGACCTGTTTCTTCGACCTTCGAAAATCGACACTAATATATCCTCGGTATTCACGTACCACAAATCCAAGTGCCGGAGAGGCGTTTCTTTAAAGGTAAGAAAGAAAAATAGAAAGAATAGAATTTTACACAAATGGAATAACATATATTATTCTAATATATAATCTTTAAAGAGGAAATTTAAATACATTTATCAAAGTCTATCCTAAGCTCAGTCTGGACGGTTATAAATGCATGCCCTCACAATGCTGAAAACAACAAAGCACAAATGTGCTGGGAATGCAAATGGGTAATTATCTATAGGAAATCTTCAACTCCAAGCTCCATCCAATTACTCCAAGTCAAACCTGAACTAATTGGCTGCCCGGGAAAATTAGGGCACCCAGAATTTAAGGGAAAAGGAAAAGGTCGACTTTCGTCCCTGCTCGACGGGTGGGTCTTGCAGTCAAGCTCCCTTATGCCTTTGCATTCGAGGGCCAATCTCCGTCCGACCCGAGGAAACCTTTGCACGCCTCCGTTACCTTTTGGGAGGCAGAATTCTTGGTATACGTTCGTTCCAACCTTCGACTCTCCTTTCAAGGTTCATCGATATTGAACCAATCGAACGCACTTCTAAGATTTGCTCCACTTTTGGAAGTCCCTACCTCCTTTATCACTGAGCGGTCATTTAGGGGCCTTAGATGGTGATCTGGGTTGTTTCCCTCTCGACGATGAAGCTTATCCCACATCGTCTCACTGGCCGACCTTGGCCCTTGTAATTTTGGAGTCGTAATAAATCAACAAAATCTAAAGTCATCTCACATTCCCCTTCCAGTTTACTTACTACTACACCAGCGTGAATATGATCTCCACCAGACATACATAATGCTTTAGCTAGTACACAAAAATGCATACCCTAATTTTTCTGTCTGCGTTTCTCTCTATAAGAACAGTGCGTTCTGAGGTGTGAAGGAGGAGATAAGAGATATCATAATTGAGGTTTTGAATAAGAGGACTTTGCATGTTTTTAGTAAAATAAGAGGAATAGATATGCCATTTCTTGAAATCTCTCTTCTGATTCAAAATCTTGGTGTAATGTGTATCCCCTTTTGTTCCGGTGATGGAATAGATGAAATAAATCCAAAAATGGATTTTTTTTTCAGGAATGAAATCTTATTGGAACTGTCCTATTTTGGAAACCCAAGGACTCAATCGTATGGATATGTAAAATATAGGATTTCCAATCCTAGCAGGAAAAGGAGGGAAACAGATACTCAATTTAAAGTGAGTAAATAGAATTCCTAATAAAGGAATGAGATGCTATCTCAACATCATCAGACTCATTAAAACTTTAGTGTTGATACTTCATCCTCCCCGACTAGGGGTACTTGAAGTCAAGTATAGAAATTTTTTAAAATAACAAAATTCTAATCTCAAACAAGCATGAAACCTATGCTTGCATATTCGTCCATCGGCCAAATCAGATATGTAATTATTGGAATAATTGTTGGAGACTCAAATGATGGATATGCAAGCACGATAACTTATAAAGTCTGGGTCGGTCATGGGACTGGTGTGAGAAACTCAAAATACGCGTTTTTGAAAAAAAAGGTATCTCATAAAACCACGTCGCAATAAACACAGAACGAGTTTTTACCTTATGATTGTTTGTGCCAAAATTGGTCACAAACCCCAGAAGTCATGAAAGCACCAGTGTTTACACATAGATCCACAATATTCAAACACAGATCTCAGATCTCAATGAAATAGAGAATAAAAGTGAAGAAATAGCAAAATTAAAATGAAAGAAAGCAAGAAAGAACACAAGGTTTATAGTGGTTCGGCTATCTCCGGCCTACATCCACTTTGAATCAATCCTTTTATTCCTTTTGTATTGAGATTACAATTACAAGCTTTTGAATATCAATGAACAAAATAGCAGAGTTTTAGCATCCAGAGCAGAAGAAGACCCCTTTTTAGTTGCTATAGGACCGCTATTTATAGGTGTAGATCCGAAAATATCCACCTCGAAACCTGTAATACCATTTCTCACGCACAGGTGGGCCCACCAGATCGATCCAGGGTGATTTTGGATCAATCCATGCTCAATTCGTATCGATCCAAAAATGGTCCAATCGAGTTGAGATCGATCAAGAACATTCTTGAGTGCATAAGGAAGCTCCTGTGAAAATTTCGTAGCATTTGGAATTGTAGAATGAGAGTTATGATCGATCCAAGTTTGCGATTGCAAGTAGGCTTACGAACTCGTATCGATACGAATGCAATTCATATCGATCCCAGTCTTCGTATCGATTATTCTTGGATCGATGACATGGAGCGGTAATCACGTGTAGATCCATTTTTCATGCTCGCTGACCGCTTCTTTTGCCTTGACCTTCTTCGTATCCATCAGTCGCTAAGCCTTTCGTATCCATCACATGTGCCTCTGTTCGTATCCATCAATCAATTTTGTATCGATCTATGATTGATCGATACGAAATGCCTTTGCAAACTCCTTCAATTGTCGCTTCGTGTCCATGCTCTATTCCCACTCCTGCATTGATCTGAATATCCTGTTGAAGTCATATGACTTTGTATCCATCCAGCTGCCACATCCTTCGTATCGACCCGAGCCATATTCAAGTCCATGATGTTCGTATCGATCCCGATTGCCTCCTTCATATCGATCTATAAGGGATCGATATGAAATGTCCATCTGAGTCCCTGAAACTGTTGCTCCATTCTTCGTATCGATCTCTGCCCTGATCGATACGAAACATGCCGCCTTCCTTTTGCCGTGTCCAACCAGATTGATGCACATTGCATCGATACGAAAGCCATCGATCCTACGCACCCATCTGCTCCTCGTATCGATCCGAGTTCCCTTTCCTCGTATCGATCTCTATAGATACGAATGCCATCCATCTTGATTGATACGAATGGATCGATATGAACTAATTTCCATGAACTTTGATCCATCCATAACTTGAGCATACGAGCTCTGTTTGACCTGAAATTCAAAACGTAGCCTTTTCTAGCCTTGTTTATCATTCCCAATCGATCCCACCTTGATTAGAGCTTGGTCCAATTTTGACATATCGATCATAGCCCTGTTTCCAATCGATCTCCAATCCTGGTATCCATCCTTTTTAGCCAATTTGTTGATATCCCAGATTTGACCAAAAGGCGGGGTAACAAGCATAACCAAAACATTAGCTATGCAAAAATTTAGAATATTATTTTTAATGAAATTCTTTTGAAAACACTTTGAAATTAAACTTATTAATCTTAGCCGAACTTGTTTCCATTATTAGATTTCAGATATGTTAGGCTCTACAAAGATGTCCGAAGGCACTTATTGAGGAATAGATTCCATACAATGGCAAGGTAAGGGACTACCTTCCGTACAGTACATCTCTAGAGGGATGTACCGAGGACACACAAACAATCGTGCGCATTTGACAAGACTAGTCTATCCCTTTTTTGTATTCAGACATGGCGTGGATAGAAACCGAATATGACATCCCCGGTCGTTACCGACCTATCCGAGACGTCATAACATACACCACATACCCAAAAATATAGAGGGTTATCTAGAAAAGTGACGATCATACCCTAATGGTTGCAAACCACACAGCCTTATGGCATACCCTGTTTTAGCCATTACCGGGTGATAAGGCCTGAGGTAAAGATTACCTTTCACCTAGCACATTCCACTTTGAATGACACATTGCTAATTACATCGCACACTATTGATTTCTGCAAATGTATAACCTCTGAGCTCGTACATCTCAGAGAAGGGTGTTAAGCTAAGAGAATTTTCCTACTCCGCAATCAAACAGTACGTTTATAAAAATTAATGTACGTGAGTTTTAGAAATTAGTAGAAAATCCTGCCACATCCTGTCGGGAATTACCCCTAGAATTAGTAGCGATAAGTCCCTGCATCGAAGATCTCAAATGGAGAAATACTGTCACTAATAAGTGATATGAGAAAATTCCCCCGAGGGTCAGTGGCAAGCAGCCCTACATTCCATCTTTCAAATCATATCATCCCATGTCTTTTATTTTCAAACACGAAATTGGTTCAAAGTGATCTTCGGATAGGAACCACCCAAATCCGAACCCCGGTTCTTTCGAACCAATCATCGATAAAAGATGTTAAGTGAATAGATAATTATTCTTTGATTGATTAATCAAAATATCTTCTAGAGATATATATCTTTAAAACATTCTTTCCAGTATATACAGAATCAATTAAACCTCTCTTTAACTTTGGAATTACCAAGTCATTTCATAAATCATTTTAGAAAGCAATATTGAGTGAATAGGATCATGGAAATTATACTAATTCTACACAATATCAATTTTCGTATTCAACCTTTGCTATCCGTCGAATAACGGTGAGATCACCTTTTAAAATCTCACGGATAGTACGAATTCCCTCCTTGGAATTTAATACCAAGTACAAGAAGATTATTTCTATGCAATCTAAGTTGTTTGAATTTGGAAAATTATATCTTTTATACTTTGAGAAATTTTGATCCAAGTAAATCAAATTTACTATCCCCTCCGTCGGGCCAGTCTGGATAGCTAAAGTGGGCATGCACTTGGTTTTCCAAACCCAAGCCAAAGACTACCGCTCTGTCACCTATAAAGTGGTCAAGTTATTCAATCGACTCTAAATCATTTAATATACTTAATTTAGTTTTAATTATTTTAGAGCATCCAGACTTTCCCTTCGATCTATTACATTACTCGGTCGGATTTTCTATGACACTCAAATGGAACAAATGTACTAGTCTTTTCCGCATACTCATTTTTAAACCTCTTAATCATCTTTAAATTACTTAGTTATTTATTTGAAAATGTTCACAAAAGATTTGGGAAAGAATACTTAAGTTAAAACCATTGTTTGCAAAAGTTATTAAAAATGCTGCGAAAAAGTGCTGTAATAGTGTTTTAAAGCTATATTGATCAAAACGACTTTTCTATCTTTAGGAAATTCATTTTTATAACTCAAATCTCTTTTAAAACATTTTAAAATATTTATAGGATTTATTCCATATTTTTAAAGAATTAAAAATATCAATTTTGAAAGAAATCCTTTTATGGGTTCCGAACTGCAAAACCGCGATTATTTTGAAAACTTGTTTTGCTCATATTTCAAAATCTACTAACCCAAATCTAGAACATTTTTTTGTTTGAAAACTATGATTATAAGAGTTCAAAAAATTCTTATTTCAAAGAAACCTGACTCTGAATCCATCGTATAAATGGATTTAAACTATTACGGTACGAAATCGCGAACTACCGTTCATGACGTGCCTATTTTAACCCATTTTCCATTTTCTTTTCAATCCTCGTCGAAACGCTTTTAAACATTTATAGAACATTTCTAAATCATTTTAAATCATTTTAAATCATTTTAAAGAGGTTTAACGTTCCATATTCACTATTTCATTAAATAAAGGAAAGTGATTTCCTTTGTGATTTTCGACGTGTATTTTAACACGACTTGTTTCAACAATCAAACATCCATATTATCATATTCAAAACATGATAAACAACCATCATAAACAATCATATCCAAACATATATATCATCCAATATATAGTACATATAAATAGGGTTTAAGAGTTTTCTCACCTTCATTTTCACTTAAACTAGTTTTAAAACGGCTATAGCTCCGCTATCTTGAAATTAAACTCCCCAAAATCAGGCTTTAAAGCCCTGGATAGGCTCGGCCTAACCTTGGGTGCTCACGGCCTAGGTTAGAGGAGGTGGAGGGCTTGGCCAAGGTGGTGGAGGGTGGTGGCTGTGGGTTTGCAAGAGGAAGAGGAATGGATTTAGCTTAGTTTTGAGATGTATGGATTTGTATTTCATATGTTTATAATATTTGCACTATTTTGGCATAACTTTCTTACTATATATTTTATATGAAGAGAAGCCATTAGAAAGGCCATTAGATCTTGAAAAGAAGAGGAAGAAGAAGTGGAATGATGTTAGGAATTTATGGAGAAAGGGGTGGCTATTTATAGGAAAAACTTAGAAAAAAATATCTAAACACCTAATTACCATTTTACCCTCAACCCACACCCCCATCACTTCATTTTACACGGCCACCCCCTCCATGTCCTCTCTTCCATGTGCTAGCCTGTGTTAGTGTACTTTTGTGTGTAAGATGAGTTGATGGTTGCTTAAGTCTTAAGTTTTTTTAATATTTTGGAATATATATATATATATATATATATATATATTTAAGTGTATATGTATATTTGTATGTATGCGTGTGTGTATATGTTCATGTGTATGTTAGGGTGTGCATATGTATGTTATGTATGTGCACATGACATATAAACAAGGTTGCAATAACTTTGAACAACTTTCGTTCATTAAACCGTTGAAAATCGGGAAACCGATTCCCGGTCATAGTTTTACTTATAAATTAATTTACATATAATTGTAGAAAAAATTTGAAAACTAATTTCTCATCATTTTTAACTAATTAGAATGATCACATTTTATTTATAAAACCATGTAAATTTATATTAACTGTTATTTATAAAAATTGCTATTATACGATAAAGTGATACGAATTTTCTTATATTTTCAAATCAAGTATATATCTTCATAAAATAATTACAAATTACTTATTATCACTTTATAACTATTTAAAAATGAATTATTATCAATTAAAATCAATTATTTGAATAATTATAATAATTATTAAATCATTAAATCTCAATTTAAATTCATACATCAATATTTAAATATAAGAGCATCACTGATGATGTCATAAATACATTTAATTTCAAAAATAAAATAATTGATTTTATTTCATATTCTTGTTTAATTACGAAAATAAGTGTACGTATTCAACTTCGTGCGTGATGTTTTAGATTATAGAGCTGTTTATTAAAAAAACGGTTTTCGACCATTTTATCGGTATATCTTTCCAAAGGAACTATATTTTGGAACATTCTCCAAAATAAGTTCATTATTATTAATTATTATTTAAAACTTGATTATTTACGAAAAATAATCTATATTTGAATATTTAAAATAATTTAAACATCTTAAATTAAAGTGATCAAATTACGGGTCGATACACAAAACCATCATATGAAGGTCAGTTTAAAATAATAAAATTTAGTACGTTAAAATTACCAAAACCCTAGCCGCCACTTACAGGCAAAGGTCGACCTTCACCTCCCACCATTCGATCGCTAGCGGTCGACCGGTCGGGGTCATGGGGTCAACCGCTCCCTTGTTTTGCGAGCGTACAACCTTTTGAGTTGTTGATTTATTTTCTTCCTTAATTATTATTTAACATTAATGTTAATCTTACCGTTTACTTAATCCCTAAGTATAATTACTGTTAACTTTTGAATTTCAAATTTAGAATTAATTATTTATTTTAATTTGAATTCTATTTAAATTAATTTGAATCTGAAACTTCAAACGTCCATAACTTCCTCGTTTGAGCTTCGTTTTCCAAATATTATATACGGTAATTGATTAAAAAATTGCCACGAACGCAACGACATAACTTTCATGGTCAAATTCCGACTTTTACAAATTTTTTATTTTTATCCCTATCTTATTTAAATTAATTTATCCAATCTATTTATTTATGGTTGATTTTACGGGGTGTTACAAAGTACATGGGAGCCCGAGGAAAAAATACGGGCTTCTAATCCTGGACTCTTTAACGGTGTGTTCTTTTTGTTGGTGTGATTTGTTAGAAATTAAGTTTTGGTTGTGTAGATTGGATGTTAGGACTTGGTTGTGATGTTCATTGATGATATATTTTATATTATCTTGTATGTCACTACAGTTGCATTCATATAGAACTACAAGTTTTATACTAGGGTGTTATGCATCATACCTAGTATGTTATACTCTTGCATTCATATAGGTTGCATTTATCGCGTTTATTGCATTATGCTAAATTTTCACAAGTTTTCATGATCATATTCATCATATGTCTTGTTTGGAATGCTAATTCTTTGACTAGGATTTATATATATGTTTAGAATAGCTTTAATATAAATGGTTACTTTATTTGAATGGTTGCATGTGTACGTGAGTGATACGAGTGTGTAAATGAAAGATGAACATCCATTACATTTTTCGTTCCTTGAGAATTTTGGGGATGAAATTCTTTTAAAGGGAGGAGAATGTAATACCCTGAAATTTTATATATATCTTAAATATTAATGACAAATAAATTTTAAATTTAATTGGAGGGTATTTTGGTAAATTTCCACTAAAAGGTCAAGGTAGAGTATTCATTTATTTAAATCAGACATCGTATGGGTGAGATAACATAGATTTAATAAAGTGGATTAAAATCGTGTGCGAGCAGCGAACCAGATTGGGCTGAATTGGGCCGGGTTTGTAATTCAAATTCAAAAACTAAATACCATTACAGTTTTCCCTCCAAAGCCCATTTTAAAAGTATGTAAATTAAAATTTGTTTCTCTTTCTCTTTTCTAAACCGAACGATCATCTTCCCTCTTCAACCAATTCAACACAAAATCCTCATTTCTCAATGAAATTCGATGAGACTAAGTGCGTTGAAATCGTAGAAAGCCTCTTTATCATCTGAGCAAGAATTGGTGGCTATAATGGAGATTTGAATTTCTAAAAATTCGAAACAGCGGGTTCTTTTGGCTTGATTTGGTGATTGAATCCTCTCTGATCTTGTATAATGTTTTGATAATAGTTAAGATGCTTTAAGACCATCCTAGGATTAAACTATGAAGTAAAATTTTGCCTAAACGATGATATCTAAACTTAAGAAATTAAATAATGTAGTTTTCCTTTTAGAAAATTTTTAAAAACCTAAATTTTAAACTAACTTAAGTTGAAACCCAAAAAGATTCTAAATTGATGTATATGAACATGTTAGGACCCTAGAAACATAGTAGATATTGTATATATGATATAGAATCACTAAAATGAAGAAATAAAAAAAATTGAAATTTGGAATCAAATTATATAAAAAGACGAAAGAATCAAGTAACTGGAACGTGCACCAGTGCATCGGTGGATGCACACCACTCTACCGGTGTACAATCCATGTTTGGGTATTTTAGGCTTTTAAGCGTCGAATCGACGTGCGATGAATTGGCTTTCTATGTGGTATTCTCACACAACTCTATGGTGATATCTTGACGGGTATGACTGTTATTTGGATGCATAGTTTGATGAAAATGAGGATATATAGGTGTAGTGCATATGGGTTTGGAACGATAAATTAATATAGCTTATATAGTTTTGGATGACGAACAAATTCCCGAATCATGTAGCGCATGCGATGGGTCCATGGTTTATGGTATCGACGAGCGTTCTCCTGTAGAGCAACGAGGTTGGTCCAGGAGTTTTGATGTGGACAAAAGTCAACCTATAGCGCACATGGCGGGACTAGAAAATATTATACTTTATGTTTAAATCATGTTACATCAGTGTCACGGTAGTATACGAGTATTAGATTGACTTCACTTACTTAAACGTATGTCTGACCCATTCAAATATTTTCTTTTATCGATATTATTGAGGGTGACGATGTCTGTAGACATAATGGACCAGGAGGCATGGCCTTGTATATACTGTAAATATTGCATATAAATATTGTAAAATAAATTGTATATTAAAGACAAGATATGACAGTATTTATGGATTTGATGGGATTTGGATTGTATAGACTTATGTGGTAGTATCAGATATGTAAACAAATATACATACATTTGTGTTATATGATAATTTGTGTGACCATTCGTTGTTAGACTCTGGAAGTTATTAAGTGGTATAGTTTTGTTTTAAGTTCTCTTTGTACATCAATATGTATCATCGTCTACCGTTTTCGGACTTCGTTGTGTAGTTACGAAATTCAAAAATGCCGCATTGTCGTACAGACGTACATATATGCATAGACACACACATATACACCCACATATACATACATACATGTGTAGAAAAAGTTAAGTGATTGAATGCTTAAATTCAAGCAAATTAAGCACTAGAAAAGCTAGTTATAACTTCTTATTGATAGCAAAATGTCAAAATGTACTTGAAGAAAAAAGTCTAAAAAAGCATAAAGAACAAGGTATAAATTGTCAACCAGTACCAAGTCACCTTATTCAATGCTTAAATATAGAAAAACAGAGTAGTCTAATATTTAATGTTGCAGTTCTAAGTGAGTACCTCTGATCTGTGTCGCTTCACCAAACTGAAAATCAAAATATGCAGCGTCCTGTCACTTTCTGCAAAATAGAGTGCCACATTTGCTAAAATGGAGATTAACTATATTTTGCTCCATTTAGGTAAATGAAGAATAGTTGGAATCAGAATCATTTAGAGCATTTTCAACCGACTGTTGGTTGGGAAGCAACCGACCCCAACAGAGGGTCGGTTGTGCTCTTTTGAGTTGCCAAAAGGTTGCCAAAGAAACCCCGGGTTGTTGTCTTAGTCAGCTTACTTTTAGTCGGTTAAGGTTAGCCGGTTAAAATAAAGCCGACAAAGAAAGCCTGCTAAGGAAAAATATGAATTTAACCGGTTTTCTTTTAGCAGGTAAATGCTTTATTTCCTTAGCAAAGCCGGCTAAGGTAAATGCTTTATTTCCTTAGCAAAGCCGGCTAAGGAGTGTTTCTTCTTGTTCGATTGGGGGTGGGTTTTTGTTAAATGGATTTGAATAGACGTGTGACAACACACCCAGTTGGGATCTTATAGTTCATAGAAAGGGGAAAAAGCAAAATATACTATATAGATAAGAAATAATAAACAAAACACATTAGTTTCTTTTTTCTTTCTTTTTTTTTACCTTCCCTTTTGTAGGTTCATGCTCTCCATGAATCTGGCTAATAAAAAATACATGATTAATGATACAAAATTTAACATCATTGAATTTAGTGTGACGATTCTTACTTCACCGTTAATGTCACAAAATCCAAATAATTACATCCTCTTAATATTTTGTTTTCAATCTCTCACATAGTCGGGTACTATGCACTAGCATTCTACAGTTAAATTTTGTGAATATTGCATAAACAAAATATAATCAAGTATGAAAAATGGTGTTTGCTAATGATAGGAAAGTTCTGAAAATAATATATAATCCAATTAACAAATGAACCTCGCCAACATGGAGACATACCAAAAGGACAAAGAGGATGAAAGTAAGAATTATATTGAAAATATATTTAGAAGTGACTAAATTCCATTATATTTTTTCAGATATTCCATTCGATATCTACAAATAGATTAAGCATATAAGATAAAATTTGAAAACTTACACATCAACCAATCCCAAATCTGGAATTTACCAACATCAACAAATTTCAACGATCAATAGTCAATATGGATAGTTCAACCTGCAAATGCAACTGGGGACGATGAGGCTTGTAGCGACGTCGATTGTTGGGGATTGGAGGCTAGTGGCGAAGTTAGTTGTTGGAGAGGCAGGTTGTTGCCAACAGTGGTGGGAGAAAGGTTAGGAATTAGGATGTGACGCATTGATTTGGAAGTCGGGTAAGGATGCATTGCGGCATCAATTTTGGAGTCAAGTAGGTGGTGTTTTCCACTGGAGAAGAAAGTTAGGATGGGGCCCGACGTTGATTTGCAGTCAGGCAAGGAGTCGGGGATGCGTCAGTTTTGGAGTGAGTTAGGCAAGTCGGTGGAGGATGTTTGATTCCATAAGTGAGAAATTTTAATTTGGAAATTCAACAAAGAACAAGGGTAATGTTTTGATATAACATGGGATAAGTGTTTGCAAAGTGTTTCAAAGATCCGATCCAATCTCAGGTGGACCAACGTTAACTTTCAACCTCTAAGTGCTACGGTTTAAAAAATAAAATAACCTTGCATATGCGTGAACCCCACGGTTTAACCTCAAAATCTTAAAAAATAATAATTAGACCAACCTCTTTGAACCACACGGTTCTTCAAATTTAAGGAAAAATTATCGATCCGCTCTTCATTTGTTCACATAATCAATTTAACAAATAATAATTTCAGAGTTTTAGCCACCAAATTATTAGATTATCTTATCAATTTTGGATGACATGATATATTGTTATTGTACATTTTATAAATCATTGTTAAACTTTACCTCAAATTTACAATTTTGCGGTAAATAAAATTGTTGTAGAATTATTCCAATTAATATATTTTTAAATATTCAAAAATAATCGTTTTAAAGTTTAATATATTAATTATAATGGGTTAAATTTTAACATTAATTGAAATAATTTTACATTTAAATAAAAAATAGAAAATAACGATAAACATGGTACTCGCAGTCTGATTGGTTGAACCACTATAACCTTTGACCTTTCATCAACACGGTTTTCAATCTTCGAAACTATGTGTTTGTTTTTTGTTTTTTGTTTTTTTTGGACTATTTTGGCTAGTTACAGTGGGTAAACCTCCCCTTACAGTCGGTTTGATAAATTAATCAAATAAATATATGCACACCACATGTCTTTTTTATGCTAGTACAAACCGACCATCCGGTCCGATTCATTAATCTTAATCATGTACATAATGATAACATGTTAAACAAAAAATTATTTCTACATATTAGCTGAAATCAATTTTAAGAGAAATGTATATAAGTCAAACACTCTTGGAATCATTTTGTAACAAGAAAATATAAAGTAATTGCAAATAAATAATTTACCGTTTAACATACATCCTCAAAAAATTACATTATTATGTAATTTTCTTGAATAACTTTAACAAACATAACACAAACTTATAATTCAAACTACCTTTTGGATTGTTTATACCAAATACATCATTTGAGGAGCAAAATGATCTTTCTTCTTTACTCTAAGATAGAGTATTATTAACTGTCGGTTCTAATTCATGTAACCAAGCATCGCACTTTAAAGTTAAGGAATATTTATTTATATGATTTATAGTTGCAACCTTGTCTCTTATGATTTCAAAACCATTAGAGTGCAATATATGATCCATTTCTATGAGGTCCATTAAGCTATATCCTTGGATTTCTACATCAGAGAACATAAGCGAAGGGTAAAAGGACTGTACGCTCAAGGATATATGGAATGACACATCAATCATAAACAGAACCAAGCAAGCCTCTATAATAGTATATCTTTAGTTGACTAGAAATTCAGAATCATTAACAGGAACAACGTTCGTCACCTATACCTCTTTGTCATCTAAAGATGCTTCAACCCACTAAAATTTGCTTTCATTTCAATTACACTTCTAGAAATATTCACGGGAACTTCAGACTTCATCTACATCCAATCTCATTGAAGTGTGGTGTCATTAGTCTTTGGGCCAATAGATTCCATTAAGTAGTAGTCAGTTGTCTCTTTTAGACCAATCGATTCTGTGTCTAAGCCATGTTTGGATCGACTTAAATAAGTTACTTTTTAGTTGTTTAAAAGTCAAAATGAATATAAATTAAGTTGATTCAAATGGGGCACAAGAGTTGAAAAATAGTTTATTTAAGTCGATTCAAATGGGGCATAAGAATTGTAAAAATACAATGGAGCTTTATGAAAAGAATATAATTCAATGTTCCATAACTCAATCTACCTCCATATTCAACAAAACTTACATACTTGACATAAATAACTCAATCTTTACCATAATGGCAACCGTGAAATCCAAAATAACCCTATCTTTGTTGGAAAACGCCATGATCAGTTGGGAGGTCTTCTCCTTCAGCCTCTCCAATGGCATCCCCGTCTTTGCCAATCCGCAACCCTTCTTCTCGACAGAACCATAAAAAGAAACCACCCGATATAGATGTTGATGGATTTTAGATGGTGCAAAATCACAAAAGAAACGCTTTCAAACCCATTCCCCCTTCAATGTTCAATACAAGCCAAGATATCAGTCAAACGTTGTTAAACAATCGAATGTTGACAAGAATGCATGGACTGATTCTTAACCTAAACCTGCTGTAGCAAATAATGCATCAAGAACCACACAAGTACATCTAGAACCCCAATTTCAGACCAAGAATGCCATGAACAAAGCTTCGACTTGGGAAGAGATGATCAAAAGAGAGGGTATGAATTCTAACTTCGATCCGGGATATATTAATCCAATTACCATCAGCAAGAAGAAGGTGGTTGTTATAAAAGAGGAGGTTGGCAGAAGAACTGAGGCCAAATGAAACTTTTTTATAATTGCTTATGTTTGGTAGCCGACCCTTTTATCATCATTTCAAGGCTTCCATCTAAACGACCTAAAACCCATCTAGTAAGTTCGATATTTTCATAAGAAACGATGAGTTTTTCATAATTAGATTCTCTAATGCAATAGATTGTGAGATAGCAGTCAGTGGTGATCCTTATTTTATAGACGGAAAACTGATAATCTTGAAATAATAGAGTAAAAGGTTTAATTTTGACAAAGATAAGCAGTTAGTGGTCCGGCATACCATAGGATGTTGGACCAAATATTTGCCCGGCATATCTGAGGATGCTGGACCAGATACTTGGTTCGGTATACCATAGGATGCCGGACCAAACATCTGGTCCGGCATACCGGCCATATGTTTGGTTCGGTAACTATATTCCCTATACCCCTACTTGTCTTTGCTTCATTCTTTCTTCGTGCCCCCGAAAACCGAACCAACACTTGCCCCCCAAAGTATGTTGTGTAACTGCACAACATGCTTTGTTTTTGGTTCGGCATTGAGCTTCCACCATCGAATGAAATTGGTGACTGTTCGTCTTCCCCTCATTTTCCTTTAAATACACCTTCTTCCCTTCATCTGTTACTTCTATTTTTCTCAACCAAATTTCTTCAATTCAAATAGGTCGACTACGACTAATTTAAGTTTATTTTTTCTTATTCGAATTTGGCTATTCTCACACCGTCATAGCTTGAGGTAAGTTTCTCTTAACTCAATTGCTGGTTATAAGGTTCTAGGGTTTCGATGTGTATGAGAGTTTAGTGCAAGGATGGGTGACTTCGGTGTCTAATGGGCGAGGAGGCATCTCGTTTGAACAAACATCGAAGGATCATGATGTCTGGATGGTCTTTATCCTCCAGTGGCAGTTGAGGTATTTGAAGATTCGTGTTGGGAATGGGTGTGTAAATAACCACCCGCCCATCAGGTGTTCGATCCATTGCTTGACTGGTTAACTGAGTTGCTATTGGCAGAGGCACTAGTGGCAGCATTCTAGTTTTCTGGTATAATGTCGAAACTGAGAATAGATATTTGTCTAGGTAAGGCCTAAGAGGGTATGCTTTGGGTTGGCAGTTTGTGTGTGGCAATTTCGGTTTGGCATTCGGCATAGGATAATGTTGGGATAGATTTGCTGAGCGCATTTTTTATGGGTATGCCGAGCCAAAAGCGGGTCTTCCACTAGATGTCTAGGCTGGGGGTATGGATTCAATTGGGCTAGATGATAGGAGATTCCCATGCATGCTTTAACTTCTATGATTTGGACCTTCGCTTGACCTTCATTTTCTTGCACAGGGAATATGTCTTCTGGTCGTGAGCTTCGTTCCAAGTTTGCGGCTTCACAGCCTGCCAGGGCTGGTCCTTCTTCTTCTGATGCTCCAGCCAATCCTCCCAGGCAACCCAGTTCTTCTTACTCTTTGGTGGAAGATTATGCTCCTAATCAAATGCTGGTTAGGCCTTCGGAGTGTTACCCCAGCGTGTTGACGATAGAGAAGCTGAACTCCATAGCTACTACATTTGGGATAGACCATCGGGACATGATATTACTTGGTCTAGATGATAAAGCATGCTTTCCCCCAGGCAGGTATATGGCATATAGCAAGTATCATTGTATGTGCGGCGCGATTCCTCCGCTTACCAATTGATTACCAGCTTCATGATATACTTGAAGGTCGCTCACATGCAACTTCAACCGAATTCTTATGCTATCCTAACATGTTTATATCTGATATTCATGAAGCGGTATCGGAGACCCCCTACCCATAGAGAGATCGGATATCTGTATAACGTGAGGAGTTACCGGAAGGGAAGTCCTTTTATCAGCCTAGAGTTTGCCCATAAGTTCAAGCCTATCTTGGATCTATATTCCAAGTTTAGTATGTTCAAGAGGGAATATTTCTTTATATGCGACGATACCATGGCTCAACATGCTTTTACTTCTGGCTGTAAGTTATCGTATTATCTTTTCTGAGCTTTTTGTCAACTTGGCTTCTTATTGCTCCATAACTTTCAGGTTGTGTGAAGGCAACGGCGGATGATGGCTTAAAAAAGATAGCCAAAGAAATATTGGCTATCCCGGAGGTCGAGCGGGAAGCCTCATTCCTACTTCGTGATGTAGCCCTCCGATTCTACAACTTGATCGGCCCCAGACAGTCCGTGTACAAGATTAGGCCAAGTTCTGCTGAGAGAGCAACGGGAGCCAGAGGAGACGGGGGTGACGAAGACAAAGTAAAGGGCCTAGATGAGGAGAGCGATGTGGCCGAAGCCTCGAAGAGGCTGAGGCATAAGAAGAGCGCAGTTCATCCTCCCCACTCGGGGAAATCTCTGCATATTTGGAATGCTCCTTCCCCTGGCAACCAGGGAGGTTCACATTTAAAAGGAGAAGTGAAGAGGAGGAGGGATCGAAGAGCGACTCTGAAGCAACGGAAGTGGAGGTTCATGTATCTCCAGACGTGGATATTATAAGCAGCGAGGGATTGGGCATGGATCCTTTAAAGAATGTTGAGGCTGTGCGAGAGTGGCCCGAATAGTTGGAACAATCTGAGTCGGTGCCAAGGCCAACTCCTGCTACTGATCTTTCCTAGGAGAACGTGCCTTCAGGTGATTTGGGTGGAATACCGCCTCTTCCAGTACAAGGTGGAGTGGGAACTGGCAAGGAATTCGGGCTTTCTCCAGGTGCTTTCGATTACTGTATGGATTTTGAGATACATCTTGAAAACTTTTTGTTTTTTGATGGGTCCTAGCCTTCTCCTGCTCCTCAATCCAATGCAGTCTGGTTGCCGTGTGTTCTCCTTCCTTCGAGTGGAGTCCCGTCCTAGTGTATTCCTTACTTAAGTGAGACCCCGCCCCGGCCATATGATCCAGTCTACCCTAAGGGTTTGTAGTAGCTTGCAGTGTCCTAGTGTCTTGAGCGTTTTGCTTTTTTATGCTTTCTCGCTTTCTTGGATCTAATGTTGTTGCCTGTATTCAGGGAAAAAGAGAAATCCAAAGAGGAATGAAGTGTCCAAGCGGCTTGAGCAGTTCAAACGGATGAAAATGGCTTCTGTTTCTTCCAAAACGAATTTTCAGGAGGAAAAAACTGTGTAAGAGAATATTAGGGAGACCCCGTCAGGCCTGGATAAGGGAGAGAGCCGTGAGTCGTCCTAGAAACATGTGAGGTCCTCAGAAAAGGAAGCGACCTCCCCTGGTTCCCAAACTTCCTCCCGCCGTCGCCATCACTATCCGATGGGTTCTAAAGTTCACGAAGTGCCAGATGAGTTGGGAGAGGGCAACGTTAATCCTTTTTTTCGAATTATCAGCAGCCGATGTAGAATCCCTTTGAGAGCCACCCTGATATAAATCCCAACTACGCGGGTCGTCGTGCGGAGGATCCTGACACCGAGTTCCTTTTACCTCGAAATCCCTTAGTCCGGATCCTAGATGAGGCGAAGACTCTTGATTTTGCTAACTTGACAACGAGGATGGTCCAGAGTACAGATGAGACCAGAAACATTGTTGATTATCAGTCCTGTTTGGCCAAAGCTAGTGAAGAAGTTGGAAGCGCCAATGTGCAGTTGCGTTTAGAGATGGAGGATCTTCGCAAGGCGCTCAGGGGAAAGAGGCTAAGTTAGAGGAAGTCGAAGCATCCCGTGCCTCCGAGATAACGAAGGCCAAGGAAGAGGCAAGGAAAGAGGTTGTCGACCTATGCAAGACACAGATTGACATGGCCATCGGTTCAGTGGATGAGGCTCGGCAAAAGGATTTGGAGCGAATCTGCTCCCTTAAAGGCAAAGTGAAGAAATCGGAAGAGGCCTTAGCTGAGCTGAAGGAGTCTCGGGGCAAGTGGTAAAAGTGGAAGGACTCATATCAGGCTGAGATCGACAGGTTAAAGGTGGAGCGTACTCAGTTGAGGAGATATAAGGAGCAGTACATGAATAAGGTAGTGGCCCTCCAGACCGAAGTCGATAAATCCAACGAGTTTTGTGACACAGTCAACCAGATGCTGAAGGATACTTATTATATGTTCTAGAAAAAAAGTAACCTTCAGTGGATGGATGACTACCCTCAGGTGATGGCAGGAATCCATGCTCGGCTTATCGAGGAGACCAAGGCCGTAGTCCCGCAGGAGGAAGAAGCTGTGTACGACGTTGGGATGGTGAACAGCCAGTTCACAGTAGAGGAGACCAAAGCCATTGCCAAGGGGTATGGGCTATTGGTGGAGGACGAGGACGATGAGGATGGCTCAGATCTTGAGGGACTTGGTGATCCGTGCCACGCCACCGTAGGTATCATGTCTTTTTTTGTTTCAGCTCCGCCGTTACCTATTCTAGATTGCAAAACTTACGATCCTTCATGCTTGCATTGTATAGGGACGTCTTCAGGGCAAGTTGGGCTTTCGCAAAGGGAAAATGAGCCTTCGAAAGATATAGCTGGAGGGAGCGGGCCAGGCAGCAAAGATATCCCCCCATCTTGAAGAGATTTCCATTTTATTTTCTATATGTGGTTAAGAAGGATGTATGGCTATTTAGTATTTGTATATATGGACAAAAAGCTGTGTATGTAAAGATTTCTAATGTGTAATAATGTCTTTCGTTTGATTATCCAGAATGACTTTTGCGATGTACGATT
This sequence comes from Allium fistulosum, assembly GCA_030737815.1. Taxonomy (NCBI): domain Eukaryota; kingdom Viridiplantae; phylum Streptophyta; class Magnoliopsida; order Asparagales; family Amaryllidaceae; genus Allium; species Allium fistulosum. Next base: position 1,290,372,043 of record CM060904.1, read on the forward strand.
TTCGTAGCCTGTTTGTGAACTGTTTACAACTTGGTTAATCGTTATTGTGTTCAAAAAAATGCTGAAAACCATAATCGTGTTGTTATTCAAGGCCAATCGCTAATGATAACTACTCGGGTTGGTACCCATGTCATGAGTATTATTCGATTTATCGTTGCCGGCGTGTGTAATGTCGATCGTCAAGTGCGAACTACCCCTGGCTACAGCCACGCCTTAATCGTGGGGCTTATAATCGGTTCGCAGTTGCCGACAAGTCGAACGCTAATGATGAACTGCCTAGGCTATAAATTGTGCTTAATTCGTGGCTTATGGTCGGTTCATCATTGCAGGCTTGGGGGTGCCGATCGTCGGTGGTGAATTGCTAAGGCTTATTTCGTGCCTTTTATCCTGGCTATCTTACTTCCACTACCGCCGGCGAGTGTCTGCGATTGTTCGCAGTAGGAATAGTCATTAGATAAAATAATTAAATGAAAGAACATTTAAATAAGATAAGTATTGTAAGACATAAGATTTTTATAGTGGTTCTGCCGAAATATGCCTACGTCCACTGTCTTTCTTTTATTGCTTTAGTACATGTTTCTTTACAAGTCAAGAGAAGTAGCGGCGGAGATGTTGGAGATTCCAAGCTTTCCTAAACACCTCTCCATCTACCATTGACAAGATGTAAGCTCCATTGTGAAGATCCTTATGAATAACAAACGACCCTTCCCAAATTGGATCTAGTGCTCTGGATGGTGGGAAGAATCGTTTGAGTACCAAGTCTCCTTCTTGCAGTGTTCGAGGATTCACCTTAGAGTTGTACTGCCTTGCCACCTTCTGCCTATGGGCGGCGGTTTGAGGGCGGCGTCGTTTCTCTTTTCCTCAATCAGGTCCGGTGACATGTTCAAGGGCTCCTCATTTTCTTCCGGATTGTAATGTATCCTGCGGTGTGAGGGGATGACTGTTTCGACGAGGAGCATGGCCTCGGTTCCGTATGCTAATGCGAATGGCATGTGCCCTGTCGCGGTCTTATAGGAAGTTCGGTAGGCCCATAAAGCAGTAGGCAGTTCGTCGACCCATGCCCCCTAAGTCTTTTCTAGCTTCTTCTTGATTAGTGTCTTCAACACCTTGTTCACAGCTTTGACTTGTCCATTTGCCTGGGGTATGCTACCGCTAAAAAGCTTCAGGCAATCCCATATTCATGGTACCAACTAGAGAATTCTTCACTGTCGAATTGAAGTCCTTATCCGATATGATTTTCTACGGCACCCCATACCTGCATAGGATGTTACATATTAGGAAGTTTATCACTTTGGTAGATGAAATTTTGTTAAAAGGCTCCCCTTCCACCCATTTGGTGAAATAATCCACTGCCACTATAGTGTATTTTGCTCCTCCTTGACCGATGGGGAGTTCCCCGATTAGAACAATTCCCCAGACGGCAAAGGGCCAGGGGTTCACCATCTGGATTAAACCGGTAGGTGCAATCTTGGGATTTTGGCAAATCTTTTGCATTTGTCACATTTCCTAGCAAACTCGGCCGTGCCCTTGTTCAGTGTGAGCCAAAAGTATCCATAACGCAGAATCTTTCTGGCTAGAGTTTGCCCTCCAGTGTGGTCGCCGCAACTTCCTTGATGTAAGTTGTTAAGGATATCTTTTGCTTCGTTCCCGGTGACACACCTGAGTAGCGGATTGGAAAAGCCGCGACGGTACAACATGCCATTCTGGATGGTATAGCGGGATGCCATCCTCAAGATTCTCCTAACTTCGTTTTGATCTGCTGGTAAGGTTCCTTCTTGTAAGTACCTGACGATGGGGGTCATCCATGTCTCCTCCTTATCTGTGATCGCTGTGATTTGCAGACACTCGAAACTTGGTGCGAATTGTCTCATGACGGGGGTTGCCCCCGGCATTAGTTCAGTTCTTATGCTAGCCCCTTTGGCGAGGGCATCCGCCTCTTGATTTTCCCCTCGCGGGATGTGTTTTATTACATAATAGTCTAGCTCATCAAGGATGGTTTTAGCCTTTTTGAGGTAGGACGCAAGCTTTTGTCCGCGAGTTTGGAATTCTCCAAGGATCAGGTTAACAATTAGTTGTGAATCGCTGTGCACACATATTAATTTAACTCCTATTTCTTTAACGATTTCTAAGCCAGCTATTATTGCCTCGTATTTAGCTTCATTATTGGTTGCAGCGAACTCTAGTCTCAGTGCATAGCTTAATTTCCTTCCTCGGGGTGTGACTACTATGACACCTGCTCCCGAGCCGAGCTCGTTCGATGCTCCATTAACGAACATATTCCATTTGACAGCTTCCTCAATCCTTGCCGCAGCCTCCTCGTCTCGCATAGTAAACTCAGCTATGAAATCAGCCAAGGCTTGTCCCTTAATTGCAGTGCACGAGTGGTAGGTAATGTCGTACTGGCTCAACTCAATGCACCATTTTAACAGTCGCCCTGACGTGTCCGGTTTATGTAGGACTTGCCTCAAAGGTTGATCCATTAGAACTCTAATGGAGTGCGATTGAAAGTAATGTCATAATTTCCTGGATGCTATCAGTAGACAATAAGCCAATTTGTCAATCTTTGGGTATCTAGCTTTTGCCCCATTAATCTTTTGCTAATCAAGTATACCGGTCTTTAGATACGATCATCTTCCCGTACTAATGTGGCACTTAGTGCATGGGAGGATACAACTAGGTATATGTAGAGGCTTTCTCCATTTATCGGAGTGGAGAGTATTGGAGGCTTTTGTAGGTGTTCTAGCAGACTCTGAAAAGCTGAGTAGCATTCATCGGTCCATTCAAATTTTCCTTTGTCCTTTTTGAGGGCTTCAAAGAACAGGACAGGACGCACTTGTCCGTGGCCTTAAATATAAACTTGCTTAGAGTAGCTATCTTCCCATTTAGGCTCTGCATTTCCCTCTGTGTGGCTGGAATTTTGACGTCTTTCAAAGCTTGTACCTTTTCAGGATTCGTCTCTATTCCTCTAGCGTGTACAATGAAACCTAAGAATTTACCCGAAGACACCCAAAAATAGCATTTCAGAGGATTCAGCTTCATTTGGTATTTGCGTAATATTTGGAACATCTAGACTAGGTGGCTCAAATGATCCATTGCTCTTCTTGATTTAACAAGCATGTCATCGACATAGACTTCCATGGAGTGACCAATTTGCTGCCTTAACATCTTATTAACTAGAGTTGATAGGTAGTGTCGACGTTCTTAAGCTCGAAGGGCATGACCTTGTAGCAATATAGGCCTAGATCCGTAATGAAGCTAGTATGTTCTTGATCCGACACATGCATGGGGATCTAGTTGTATCCTGAATATGCGTCCATGAATAAAAATAACTCATGTCCTGCGGTTCCGTCTACCAGTCAGTCGATTCGGGCAAAGGAAAACAGTCTTTGGGGCAAGCATCATCGAGGTTGGAGAAGTCAATGCAGGTCCACCATTTCCCATTAGGCTTTTTCACTAAAACCGGGTTGGAGATCCATTTTGGGTAAATGGCTTCGCGGATAAAACCGTCGGCGAGCAGGTTCTTCACCTCTTCGTTAAGAGCAGTCGACCGTTCTATCCCCATGCTTCTTTTCTTTTGTTTGATCAGGATCTTGGTTGGGTTAATATTGAGGGAATGACAAGCTACTTTTGGGGATATTCCCACCATGTCTTCGTGGGTCCATGCAAATACATTCAAGTTCTTACGTAGAATTCCTATCAGCTGGATTTTTAGGTTCTGATTCAATTGAGAACCTATCTTTAAATGCCTTATTTTGTCATGTCCGTCTACCATAACATGTTACATAGCCTCCACGGGCTCGGTGTTGACCTCCTTCTATCTATCTCTGGGGTCCAACTCATTAAAAGGGTCACTAGTGTATTCGAGAGGAGGATCCTTATTTGATTGCTATGCTTTTACAGTTTTGGCGCAGAGGGCGACCCCTATGCTCTTACCTTTTTCCTTCCTTTTGTTTTGGCGAAGTTCTGTCACGTAGCAATCGCGAGCTGCGTCTTGGTTGCCTTCTACCTCTCCTATTCCGTTATCAGTTGGGAATTTCATCTTCAGGCACCATGGGGCCAAGACTATTTGGAAATCTGACAATGCGGGCCTCCCTAAAAATGCATTGTAAGCAGAATGTCCGTCTACCAACACGAATGTTGGCTTTTGGATTATGGATCGGGGGTGACTTCCTAGCTCAACAAACAAGTCTAACTGTCCAAGTGGCATCGTGGCATCCCCCATGAACCCGTGTAAGGGCTTATTGCATGGGGATTCATCTTTCATTGATAACTTCATTTTGTTGAAGGCATGTTTGAACAAAATATTCACTGAGCTTCCTATATCAACTAAGATGCGAAACACCTCTGCCGGGCCAATCCAGGCGGAGATAACCATGGGATCGGTAGCGGATACTGCTTTCCAACCAAATCTTCATCGCTGAAGGTTATGTTGGCCCTTTCTCTCCGTTTTGCGATGCATCCTTCAGTAATGGAATGAACATATCCTTCCCTATCTTTCAATGACTTTCCGTACCTCTCCATCTCGGCCCAACTTCCATCGGCCGCATGCGGGCCTCCATATATGGTATGGACAACTATCTTCTCCTGGTTGGAGCGGCTTGTTCCTGTTCCTTCTTTGTTGTTTCCTTGTGGGTGCGTCCCAGGTCCCTCATGGAATGGAGCGGGAGAGTTGTGTCTTTGCTGCATGTACCTTTCCAGTTTCTTTTTTCGGATGTACTCCTCAATGAGATCCCGCCAATGCTGACATTCTTCGGTGTTATGCCCGTGAGACTCGTGGAAGCGACAATATTTTCCTGTTCTAATTGTGACTTCTGACTCTTTTTTATATGGAGGGCGTTTGTATTTTACTTTGTGTTGAGTAGCCAGGTAAATGTTATCCATAGTGTCATTCAAAGGAGTGTATGAATTGAATCTCGGTCCAGGTCTGTATCGTCACTTATTGCCCTTTTTAGTTCCCGAGTTGCCTTGATGGTTACTTTTTCCTTTGTTGTTTGGCTTACTCCCCTCTCCTCGGGGGGGGGGGGGCATTCATGTTTCCTTGAACGCTAGAACCCCTTATGGGTTGCTCAGTATGTTGGTGAGCCACCGCGTCTTCCAATCCCATGTATTTTTCGGCTTCATGAAAGAATTCTTGTAGAGTTAAAGGCTTTTCCTTCGTCAACCTTCTTGCAAGCTTTGAATTGGGGTGGATTCCTCCGCATAGTGCCATAAGTGCAAGCCTTTCATCTGCGTTTTGTACTGCTGCTGCAGCGGCGTTGAAACGGGTAAGATATTGCTGTAGTGGTTCTCCAGCCTTCTGTTTTACGTCTGACAAGGAATAAGCATCTCTGGGCTGTTCCACATGGATTCAGAATTGACTTATGAATTTTTCCTTCAACATTTCCCAAGAGCTAATGGAGCCATGAGGCAGGCGACAAAACCATGTGGTTGCTAAGTCTGATAGGAACAGCGAAAAACATTTACATAACACAGCCTTTGTTGCTCCATTCATGAGCATGTGCTGGGTGTAGCACTGCAAGTGGATGATTGGGTCGAATGTGCCTTTGTAAGGATCCATAGTGGGCATCTTCCATCTCAAGGAGTGGCTGTCGCTTCTATGTCCCTGGTGAAGGGGCTAGACACCTTTACCCCTATCCCTCTTTCGAGTTGTTCACGTCCGAGATATTCCTTGAAGAGGCGTGTCATCCTCTTCTCGGATTCTAGGGCAGCCTTAGGAGAAGTGGGGGCTTCCCTTTGATAGCGTCTGGAACCTTGGTTGAGGCTGGATTGGCGGTGATTGGCTCGAAGTATGACAGGGTCAGCCACAGTTGGTCCTTGCCTGGTGCCCCCTTGACTGGGCCCAGCTCTTGATGCTCTTTCAGGACTGGCTTCGGGCTGAGTACTGGCTCGGCTTCGAGTTCTTGTATCTTCTTGATTGAGTTCTTCATTTACAGGGGATCTGTTCCGTCTACGCGACTCTCCAGATTGAGACTCACCTCGAGATTCAGTGTCGTGAGTGGATTCCTCCGTGCCTCTCAAGCATGTCATGAGTTGGTCGACTAAAGCTTTTTATTGGGAAGCGAAGCGGTCAGTCATCTCATTCACAACCCTATCTAAATCTTCTTGGGTGACAGCTGAGTCTAGAGGTTGAGAGTAGGTAGCTAGGTTTTCTTGATCTTCTTGGATGGGGTTGAGTGTATTGGCAATGGACGCACTCTTACCCTTATCGGTGTTGCGCCTAGATGGAGCCATGTTCTAATGTTGAGTTAAGGTTTGGAAGGATGGTGGACAGAAGAGTTCGGCTCTCCACGCGGCCCGTTCTCAGTGAAAGCACCAAAAATGTTTGTTCAAAAATTGGACAAACACCTCAAAAGTTTGATTTGTAGTTAAGTTTCATTCAAGTTGATTGATTTGGAATTTTTATTGTTTCAACAGGTAAAAGAATGATTTCAGCAATTGTAGGACACGGTTCACAAGCTCATAGATTGGAAAGCAGATAAGGAAAGTAAACAACGCAAAATTTTATAGTGGTTCAACCAGAATGTGCCTACATTCACTTTCCATCTTATTATTCTCTATTTGAGTTGATTACAGGTACAAGATTATTCAGAAAGAGTAAAAAAAACGTAGAGTAGCTGAAGTGATGGATTCTCAGTAGAGTTTTCTCTCTTTTTTCCTCAAAAGTTGTCCCCATTGTTATTGAGAAGCTCCGGTATTTATAAAGTGGAGTTGTGAAGTGTGAAGAAGTTATAGCTTCCTGAGTTTGGTACAGAATTTGAGTCAGGAACAATTGGATCAACATTTGAGTCCGGAACAATTGGATCGGCATTTGGGTCAGGAAGCTTTCTAGGACCGGTTGTCCTTCTTTGGCTTGGCTCGGTGACTCTGCCCTGGAGTATCTTATTTGCCGGACCAAACATTTGATCTGATATGTTTGTGCACCGGACCAAATGTTTGGTCCAATGATGGATGTGTCGTACCGGACCAGATATTTGGTCCGCCATATTAGAGAATGCTGGACCAAATATTTGGTCTGGCATATTAGAAGATGCCAGACCAAATATTCGGTCCGGCATATCTGAGGATGCCGGACCAAATACTTGGTCCGGCATAACATAGGATGCAGGACCAAATACTTGGTCTGGCATACCATAGGATACAGGACCAAATATTTGGTCCGGCGTATCTGAGGATGCAGGACCAGATACTTGGTCCGGTATACCATAGGATGCCAGACCAAACATCTGGTCCATCATACCGGCCATACATTGGTTCGGTAACTATATTCCCTATACCCCTGCTTGTCTTTGCTTCATTCTTTCTTCGTGCCCCAGAAAACCGAGCCAACAACAGTAATAGCAGATGAAATCCCTTTTCATATTTGATCTATTTCACAGCTTTTTCATATTTGGACAATTAACTCTTCTTGCAAGATGGACTACTTCAATTGGATTTCTACTTTCCTTTTTCTCCTTATCCTTTTCTTCCATGAGGTTCACTTTACGCAAGTAGGCTACTAACCACCAAACCCATTGAAACAACTCCATTTGAATTTGAGTTGTTTAATGCAACTACAAGCATTTTCCAACTTTCCGGTAATGAAATCATCAACATCAAAGCGTGTATTTCATCATCCACCTTATAATTCACGCCTGCCAATTGGTTCATAATTGCATGAAAGTCGTTAAGATGCTCTCCAATTGACCTACCTTCCTTATGTTTTAGATTCATCAATCTTCTCATAAGAAGAGCCTTATTTGTTGTAGAGTTCTTTGCATAAATTCCTTCCAATTTTTTCTAAATTGAATAAATGGATGTTTCATTAGCAACAATATGAAACACTGTATTCTTCAAAAAACATCGATTAACCGCGTAGCCTTTCTACCCAAAGTCTCCCAATTTGCTTCGGATACATTATTAGGTCTCTTTCCTTCGTTCTCCAATGGTTGGTGAAGATCATTAAGATATAGAAACTCCTCCATCTTCGCCTTCCATAACCCCCAATTTCTCCCATTAAGTTTTTCTACACTTATCTACTTCATAATCACTCTCTTCAAAAAAATTATGTAGTAAACTCTAATACCAACTGTTAGAGTTTTTCCTGGGATCCCTACATAATTAGATTTTAGAAGAGATAAGAAGTGAAGAAATACAAACGCACAAATTCCTCCAAACAAAAACCTTTATTAATTCAACAAAAAGATTACAAAAAGTGACTTAAAATTGAGAAGAAATCTCAATCCCCAAAACCCAACAAAATACATTTTTCCTCATACATATATAATGAATCCTATACATGTCTATTTATAATAGCCTTGATAAAATACCTTCGTTAATCACTGTTTGATTACTTACATCTTTTAAAATAAATCATTCCCATATGGATAATTTGTTGCCTTCTCTAATGCAATAAAAAAGGCTACTAATCACTCTAACAAATCCACAAAATCTATAAAAGAGGCAATGTACTTTGAGTCACGATTCCACCTTCACTCAAATATCTCTAAAATCTACTTAGATATGGAATATTTTATCACCAAAATCTAACAGCCCATTCAAATTCAATTATATCAAACTAGTTTTAATAAAAGGAATTTTCTTTTTATATTTTTCAATGGTTGGGTCTATGAAGAAAAATATAAAGAAACAGTAAACAAGAGTTTTTCTATCAAAATCAAAGGCACAGCCTAATATTGTTTTAATAGAATGCTTCAAAATACCAAAGAAAATCTAAAAACTTGGAACAAAAGTAGAAGTAAAAAGGAAATAAATCAAATTAGAGAGGAATGTGAGAAATTACAAAATGAAATAAATAGTGGTGCTCGAACATTAATAAGGTCAATAATTTTTTCAAATGAAAAATAAGCTCATTAAGTATTTACATGTGCAATCTATTAATATGAGATAGAAAGCCAAAGTGGATTGGTTAACTGATGTAGATGAAGCAAGCAAATTTTTCTACGTCAAAATGTCTAATAGAAAGCACAAGAATGACATAGGAAAATTATTTGATGCAAATGGGGTAATAATAAATGCAGCTTCTCAAATAGAGAAGGAAGCAGCAGAGTATTTTACTGCCTTATATAATTATAATTATGATTCTTATAAATCTAATTTTCAAATATAGCCACCAAATATTTACTACATGAAAGTAGTCAAGAAATTTTGATTGCTTCTATTAGTTTAGAAGAAATTAAGAATATTGTTTTTAATGCAAACATAGACAAAAGCACTAGATGGCTTTGGAGCTAAATTCTATAAAAACACATTCGGATAATATTAAAAATAGTCCTTTTGATGCAATTAATGAATTTTTCAAAACCGAAAAGTTGTTAAAGAATTCAAATCATACTCTAATTACTCTTATACCAAAAACTACAATCCCCAATGGTTTAGTAGATTACAGGCCTATAACCCGTTGCAATTTTGTATACAAAATTATTACTAATGTACTTTGCAACAGCATGAAATTATATCTAAAATATTTAATCTTTGAAAACCAAAGAACTTTTATACCATGCAGACTTATTGCAGAAAATACATTATTAGCACATGATCTAATTAGAAATTTTAATCAAAATAGTAGAAATATCAGGTGTATTAAAATCGATTTGCAAAAGGCTTTTGATAAAATTCATTTTATTATACATATGATGAAGCAAATAGGTTTTCATGTTAAATTTTATGAATGTATAGGTAATGTTATGTATTCTGTGCTTATTAATTGTTCTCATGGTTTTATTCATAGCAATAGAGGAATTATGCAAGGAAATTCACTTTCTCCATATTTATTCACTATCGCTATGGAATTTTTTCCTATAAAAATGGAAGTAGAGCAAATTCAAGGGAATATTAAAGCTACTAATAGAGTTAAACCATGTATTACTCATTCAATATATGTTGATGATCTATTATTGTTTCTAAATGCAGACATACAGAGTGTAAATTATATTGTCAAAATTTTTAAAAAACTGGAGGAGTATGCAGGTTTGAAAGTAAACGAATTTAAGAGCAAAGTATACTTTAGTAAAGCATGCAATAGAAAGGAAGAAATCTTGAGTATTCTTATGTTTCAAAAGGGATCATTGCCAATAAAAAATTTGAGGCTACCTTTAAGTACAGATCAGATTAATGATAAAGATTGCACAAGACATTTTGATATTATTCAAAGCAAATTAGAAGAACGGTCAAGCAAACTGTTGTCATTAGCAGGCAGGTTGGAGCTAACACACACGGTCATCACTGCTATCATTATGTATTGGATACAACCTCACAACATTCCAGCAAAGGCAATCCACAAAATTGAAAAAATGCGTGCAAACTTCATTTGGAGAGGAAAAATACATAAAGTTGCTTGGGAAACAGTATGCAAGCCAAAAAGCAGGTGGTTTGGGATTAAGATACATCAAAGACTTAAGTGAAGCACGTATTCTCAAATTATTTTGAAAATTTCTTGAAGGCAAATCACTATAGGCAAGATGGATGAAAGAAAAATATCTAAAAAGGGAAAAAAAATTAGACTACCAAAGTTGAAAGTCATTACTCTTTTACATGGAGAAAACATTCTTTAATGTAGTGAATTGGGCAGAAAACTTGTGGAAAGAAATTTTAAGGATGGTAATCAAACTAGCTTATGACTGGGTAATTTATTAGGCTGGAATAATATCTATATTTTGGGTGGAGCAAATGACACTGTAAAAAGCATCATACAAAATCACTGTTGGAATGCTACTCTATACCCAGCAACTACTATCTACAATACGGTTATTATAAAATTATCAATAGACTCAAGCTTACAAAAGGATGGATGGTTTTTGAAACTCACTTTTAAAGGCAAATTTTCATACAAAAAACATGGGATTACATCAACGGGGATGAGGTTGAAGTTGAGTGGCACAATGTAATATGAAATAAGGCAAATTGCCTAAAAATGGCACATTGTGCCTATTTTGCCTTGAGAAATAAACTGCCAACTGGAGACAGATGCTACAAATGGAATAAAACAGGAGAAATCAAATGTCTCTTTTGCAAAAATGATGTTGAAAGCATTGAACATTTATTATTTGATTGTGCATACACAAAACGCATTTGGTTCATTGCTAAAACAAAGCTAAAGATCAGCCAATTTAAGGCAGTGCAAAATATTAAAACATTCAATATATTCGGCAAAATTTCAAGGCAAAATCAAGGGAATTCAGCAAAGCAAGCATAACATTAATTGCAATAATTTTCCACATTTGGAAAGAAAGAAATTTATGACTATATAAACAAAAGGAATTAGGATGTATACAACTTTAAAAAATCATAAATTCAGAAATACAAATCATTTTCCAAAAGAAAACAAGCACTCAGAAATGGCAAACTCAATCAATCAACATATATGAAAGATTGACAATTGTAAGAAGAGAATAGAGGCATACTTACAGAGCGGGAATGTCAATTCAGACATCTCCTAAGGCAAAATCCTTCAATACAGTGGCAAGCACCGATTAAAAGAACTAAGGAGCGGGTCTGGATCCGTTCTTAAAGACAACCACGTTGGAGGCGGCCATTCCAGCATCCAAGTCAGAAGAGACTCCTGTAAGGGAAGTCAACATGCAATTAGTAATTATAATAATTTAATTAACTTTAAAAATAATAGAAATCACAATACTTGTTTACCTGACTTGGACAAGGTCTGCCGCACGTCCAATCGCGAGTTTAAGGAGGTCCATTCCCTGTAATAAGATACAGAGATGCAACTTGAAATCAACAACCAATGTATAGGGGAAAGATACTACAGAAGCAGCATAAACAATCATGTATATCATTTATCTATATGGAGTAGAGGAGAAAGCAGTAAGATTCAGGAGCAAGAGAAGCTTGAAACAAGCATTCTAAAAAATCCTAGTAAAAACAGAGGAGTAGAGGACATTACTCCAGATTCAAAGCATGGGGGTACTAATTATAGCAAGATGAGAGCATGAGAGCCCCCCTAAAGATAAATTTAAGTAGAATAATGGGAGAATCAATAGTATCACTCCTTAAATTGTTTTACCCTAATTTTCTAGGGTTGGTAGTTTTATTACTTATCGAGTAGAGGAGATAATGAAAACAGCGACTAGATTTAGATTGTGTTTTCTTTTGTCATGTATTCTCGGGTCGTCTTACCCGATATTAACTGGGTCTTGGGCCATTGTTTTTACTTTTTCAAAAAAAAATTACAGTAAGAAAGTATACATAACAATCAACCAGAATATATATATATATGCATATATATATATATGCATATATATATATGTGTGTGTGTGTGTGTGTGTGTGTGTGTGTGTGTGTGTATATAAACGAGTGGGTTGTAAATATCATCAAGCTAAATCTATTAACCCTTAGATTATTTCCCTTTCCCACCCCAAATACAACAAACAATACGCCTAAATAATTATTTCCATCTTTATTATTCATAGGCTCAATGGAAATATTGTATAAAGTTTTGTGTTCATATCTGTTAGCGTCAAAATTGACCGCCAACACCCAATTACAAGCGAAAGCACCAATATCCAATCATAGATCACGGATATTGTATATGTAGAGAGTATAATATGAAAAATTGCCAAAATTAAAATGAAAGCAAGTAAAAAACAAGATTTATAGTGGTTCGGCTAACTCCGGCCTTCGTCCACTCTAGAAAATTCCTTTTTATTATACTAAAATTTGATTACAGTTACAATTTGGAATTCTAGAAAAACAATGGCAGAGTAGCCTCTCAGTATAAGAAGATGAAGAGAAGAAGAATGAAGATCCCCTTTTCTGAAGCCACACCTGCTGTATTTATAGGCGAAACTCCGGCTACAGGGCCTTCTCACCTACATGGGCCTGCCATGACGATCGCCGAGCCCAACTCATCCAAAGTAATTCTTTTGGTGACCCGAAGTAGTTCGTATGCCGACCCCAAGTGAAGTCTAATGCCGACCATAAATATAGCCTATGTCAACCCCAAGCGAGGTCTATGCCGACCCGAAGTGAAGTCCACGCCGACTCGGAGTAAACTCTTCACCGACCCGAAGTCCAAACCGATGCCGACCCCATGTAATATGCCGACCCGAAGTAGGACCCGAAGTAAACACCATGCCGACCCGAAGTAGAACTTAAAGTAAACCCTATGCCGACCCGGAGTGAAATCAATACCAACCTGACCCGACCTCTTCAATGCCGACCCGGAGTTGTAACCAAATGCTGATCTCTTGCAACTCCTATAGCCGGCCGTTGCAACTCCTATAGCCGACCTGAGGTATTGAATGTCGACCTGAAGTAAACAAGATGCCGACCCAGAGTAAACAAGTTGTCGACCCCAAGTGATTCAACCAACGCTGGCCCAAAGTTGAAGCCATGCTGACCTGAAGCAATGACTATGGTAACCCGAAGCAACTCCTTGGCTGACCCAAAGCAACTCCTTGGCTAACCCGAAGCAACTCCTTAGCCGACCCAAAGCAACAAGACCTTTGTTGAATTCCATATTCCAAGTACATGGCGTCGTTTATCCATCAACTATGCTAAATCCAAGCTTCATATTCATATTTATTATCTGTAATTGATCATCCATCTGTCCATTCGAATCAAACCCATAATCTTCCACCTCGTTAACCGTGCAGTTGGATGGGTTAAATATGCCTGTATGCTGCTTTGCCAAAAGGCGGGTTAACACTTTGCCCCCCAAAACATGCCTTGCGATAAGAAGGCGTGTTTTGTATTGCCATAAGCCGGGTGTTCGAAATCTGTGGATGACCAATGATCGTTCGGGACCATGTGACGTTCGAGGACGGGTGCCGTTCGAGGCGAAATATGACCGTTCGAGGTCGGGTGTCGTTCGAGACGAAATGTGACCGTTCGAGGTCGGGTGCCGTTCGAGGCGAGATGTGACCGTTCGAGTTCGGGACTTAGTATGATTAATGTCAGATTTCACGCTCGAGTGAATTTCAGGATCATTTGTTATGGCGGTTCATCGCCATCTTAGAGCATGCCTAAGGACCATTTGCGATCCCTTACATATATAAGTGACTTAGCCGTTTTGGTGAACAATTTATTATTAGCTATTTAGTTCATGCCATCAAGAGATGACGACTTGTGTCCTTAAGCCGGGCTAGCTCCGATTTGTGGCTGATGATGACTGCTCCTGTTCCATCACCGCTATCCATTTCCAAGCAAAGCCATCTAAATACATGCCCCCAATTCCATTGGGAGTTGTGCTAATCTATTCTCCTTGGTCGGGGTTTGCCCCCGATTGATCCAATACATATCTAAGCCTGCTAATTTCTGCTACAGGTCTTGGATTCCAATTTCCAGCTGTTCCAGCATCCATAAGTGGGTCTCCGACTGTCATATCCATCCTGCCCCCGAGTCCGCGAGGGAATCCGAGATTATCAAACGCGCATCCGATTTCCGATCACAATCCATAGCACCATCCAATATCTAGCCAAGAATTGTCTTTTCCCTAGTTCTGATCCTGGATTTCCTCCTGTCTCTTTAGCATCCTTTCCTACATAACATCCATCATTGTTTCCATCTTGTCCCTACTCTTTGTCTCCTCATTGATTGCCTAGCCATTGCTTCCTAGATCCAAATATCCAAGCCTCTAGATCTGAGATCCTAGCTTTCAAATCCCCGAATAAATGCTTTCTCAGTGAAAGCACCAAAATGTTGACGTCAAAATTGACCACCAACACCCAATTACAAGCGAAAGCACCAATATCCAGTCACAGATCACGGATAGAGTATATGTAGAGAGTATAATATGAAGAATAGCCAAAATTAAAATGAAAGCAAGTAAAAATACAAGATTTATAGTGGTTCGGCTAACTCCGGCCTACGTCCACTCTAGAAAATTCCTTTTTATTATACTGAAATTTGATTACAGTTACAATTTGGAATTCCAGAATAACAATGGCAGAGTAGCCACTCAGTAGAAGAAGATGAAGAGAAGAAGAATGAAGATCCCCTTTTCTGAAGCCACACCTTCTGTATTTATAGGAGAAACTCCAGCTACAGAGCCTTCTCACCTACATAGGCCCGCCATGACGATAGCCGAGCTCAACTTGTCCATCCTGTGCCGACCCCAAGTAGAAACCGAAGTAGAACCCAAAGTAATTCCTTTGGTGACCCGAAGTAGTTTGTATGCCGACCCCAAGTGATGTCTAATGCCGACATGAAATGTAGCCTATGTCGACCCCAAGCGAGGTCCATACCGACCCGAAGTGAAGTCCACGCCGACTCGGAGTAAACTCTTCACCAACCCGAAGTCCAAACCAATGTCGACCCCACGTAATATGCCGACCTAAAGCCATATGCCGACCCCAAGTAGGACCTGAAGTAAACACCATGCCGACCCGAAGTAGAACCCTATGCTGACTCGGAGTGAAATTAATGTCGACCCGGAGTTGTAACCAAATGCCGACCTCTTGCAACTCCTATACCCGACCCCTTGCAACTCCTGTAGCCGACCGAAGGTATTGAATCCCGACCCGAAGTAAACAAGGTGCCGACCCGAAGTAAACAAGGTGCGACCCTGAGTAAACAAGGTGCCGACCCCAAGTGACTCAACCAATGCCGACCCGAAGTTGAAGCCATGTTGACCCGAAGCAATGACTATGGTGACCCGAAGCAACTTCTTGGCGGACCTGAAGCAACTCCTTGGCTGACCCAAAGCAACCCGACTTTTGCCGAAATCCATATTCCAAGTACCCGACGTCGTTTATCCATCAACCATGCTTAATCCCGGCTTCATAATTATATTTAGAATCCGTAATTGATCATCCATCCGTCCATTCGAATCATAACCATAATCTTCCAGCCTCCCTAACCGTGCAGTCAGTTGGGTTAAATCCGCATGTATGTTGCCGTACCAAAAGGCGGGTTAACAACATCTAATTCATTTAACGAATCCAATGTAAAGAAAAATTTGATTTAACTCGGTAAACTCGAAAAATAATTTAATCATTTTGAAAGAAAACATTTATACCACAAACTTCAGCCTAAGAAGGAAGAAGAGAACAAATACTTTCTTTTAATATTTCAATTTTTAATTTTTTGAGGACATAAAAATTAGAGTAAGTCTTCATTTTAACTTTCATGAACTAAACAAGATGAGAGAAAGAAAGGAGAGATTAAGAGCATGAAAAATGGATAAAAAATCAAAAAAAGGAAGAAAGAATAAACTGGTAAAAGATGAGGTGAGAAAAAAAATTGTGAAATGTAATACTTTTTTTACTAAATAAGGAGGTGGAAAACGAGGATCAAGGGTAGAGATGGCAATGGAGCGGGTTGAGGTGGATTTTTCATGCCGCATGCCCGATTCGAGTTTTTTAAACTCCGCCCTTAACCCGCCCCTTAGACTTGGTGTGGGTTTAGATATTCGCCCCCACCCGAGACCCGTGCGGATCAATGTAAGACCTGATCCGCCCTGAAACCCGGTGCATCTTTGTTTGTTCTCTCAAAAGCCATTCTGATTTGCATATACTATTACTTTTATGTGTAAGAAAGATAGATATTAAAAAAAATATTGGCTATAGATAATAGCGACTATACAATTAAAAGAAAAAAATATAAAGTATTCGATTAGAATTCAAATAATATGTATTTTTGTTTATACAATTAGCAATAATGCCATTAGTATTTCAAAAGAATAGAACTTTTATTGAATAAAACATTATGATATCTTCATTATAGACATTTTTGTTAAATAGATTAACAAATCATAATTAGTTAATATTATAAGCTTCAATAGTACGGATCGGGTTGGGGCGGGTTTGTCAAGCCCCAACCCGACCCGAGATCCGGAGCTTTCATAAGCGGGTCATGGATCTACCCGTCTCGATGATCCAACGAGACGAGCCTTGACGGATCAAAATAGGGGTGGGTTATCGGGTATGGACCCTATACCCGCCCCATTACCATCCCTAATTAAGGGGTGCTAGTAGATGTCCATTGCCATCCCTAATTAAGGGGTGTTAGTAGATGTAGACATATCACTATGGTCAAAATGGAATTTTCAACCTGAATAACTTCAGCACATTATAATTCAATTTCCAGCTAGGTACTGGTAGGCCTATGTGCATGTCTACGTTAATTGACTTAAAGCTACGAGTGTACATGTAGTGTATTCATTAAGCTGATGTGTATTTTTTTTTTGTTTGTTGGAAAATACATAAATTTTTGGCTAACCATATCATATAGAATTTATCATATATATACAGACGTGGAGTGCATACATAGTCATGGTGTTATATATTTCACATAATGCAATCTGATGGAGCATCTACATGAAATAGAATTTATCTAATCCACTGCAGAAACTCATGAGTTCTCTAAGCCATGTTAATGTTAATGCCTGGAGTCATATGGCTATATGAAAGCTGACACTAGTAACTAAATATTCTAAGTTGTACCAACCCAAATGTGCTTGGCATTACCAATATTCTAAGCAGCGTCAACTTATGCATTTTAATGACATGGTCTGTGTCCCTGGCTATTAGAAAAGCTACATGACATATATGTAAAATGTTGTGTATACTCTTCAATTAAATGACAAAGCAAATAAAGACACCAAGCTAACTTATTCATAAAAGCATGCATCATCTAGGAACATTATTCAGCTTACATACAGTTGTTCCTAGGCATTTATATGTTGGGGGACTGAGCTACTGTTTTACCGAGATGGATCAATTGAAACTCATATGCCATTAGTTTTATAAAAGAACTAATAATTTTATATCCATCAGCTAAAATGTTTGATGAAAAACAGTTTACTATAAATACTAATGAGCTTGGCATTACCAGTATTTATATTATCGAATCCTCCTCTAAGATCATTATGTACATTGTACAATATAAATATTGTTTTGTATTCATCTTATTATAAGGCATAACACAAATATTTGAGGCCTTCCCTATGATAATTACTGTAAATGATATCAAACCAAATGAGTGCATATTATATTCATCGTAATATAAATTAAGATACAAATATTATTGAGCCTTGGATAATTATGTTGTCATTATAGTAACTAGTAAGCATAATGAAAATATCATCAAAGCCTACTGTAAGATAATTGTGTCATCAGCTATCCTTAAAACAATCAGAAAAGCCTGCTCTAACATGATCGTGTCATCAACTATCTTTAAATCATGATTTCTACCATTTTCTGTTGCAATTTATATATTATCATGTGATTTAACGTTAACTTTACTCAAATGCTAAGTGAGTAATGCAACCAAATCATTTTCTTCTTTCTTCTTTTTCTTTGATCTATGATTACTTAATCCATGAGGTAGGATATAAATATGTTAAAATGTAGTGAAAACTTTTCTTTGCGGAAGCTTTTTCAAATAGATCTTTTATCATCCAAATTACAAAGAGATAAATTTGGATAGAAAATAAAGGGACATGAAATCAGAAATTAATACACAAGAGATTCCATCCAACCACCATCTTTATTGATTTACCAAAATTTGTTTACAATTAAGCGAATAAAATAAAAGTAAACAAAATACAAATTGAACCAATAACTAAATTGAGAAAGAGAGTCTTGATCTCTATGGCTAAAATTGTTGGAGGAGAAGAACAAAGATGGAAGAAGAGAGAATAAGCAAATAGATTTCCACACCTTTTACACCCTCTCTTCTAGTCTCTATTTATAACATCAATTACTTAATGTCCAAGTTAATATTAAACAGCAAAAAATAAATTGATTAGCCAATTAGATAGAGAAATAAACATAATCAAATATGCTATTAATTAGGGGAAACAAAATCTTCTCTTTCTTTCTTTTTCATATTTATTTCCTTCTATATTTGATTTTGTATCACCAAAATTTAACACTCCACCTTAATGTAAAATCACATATCTCCAACATATCAATCATGTCATCTCTAGATCTATCACAACTTCCTATGTTTCAGTCAAACCAAATTACAAACCTCTACAACCTCCTACAAGTGATGCATCTCTCACCATGAGGTGCACTACACCAATCGGTCTTAAAAGCGTTTGTAATACCACAAAGACCTCCATATAGTCTTTATGGATTTTCCTACTCGACACCCGTCTACCACTCGATCTGAGTTCATTACATAATCAGTATAGATTCCTAGAGCATCATCAACATGAAGACCCCTGTCTAAAATATGATCCTCCACACGATCATCATAAGCAGTGAACACATTAGCCTCTCCACCTACCTGTGGATTAGGCTCTCCAACTGTCACTCGCTTCCCATAGTCGACTACATGACCAACCAAACTATAAAGGTTCCCTTCTTCCAATACTCCTCTCATCCCTACAAGACCACCCTTCTTCACTCTCAAAACTCCACCTCGAGTCTCATAAGCGCAACCACGACGATGCAACTGACCGAGAGAAATAAGATTATGTGAACTAGAAGGAACATGCCTCACGCCCGAGACTTCTCTAATCACACCATCATGCATACAAAACCAAATAGATCCAATACCATAAATCGGTAGCTCTACTCGGTCCTAATCATGCCGACACTCTTCTCATAAGAAGAGAAACAATTCACATCTTTACAAATGTGAAAACTGGCTCCCGAATCCATCTTCCAAGGCTTATTTTCAGTAAAGAGGACATACCTTCAGCAAAACCTTCCTGTGCATCACCACTACTATCACCACGCACAGCTTTTTTCTGATCTCTTCTATAAGCATAATACTTGCTACGTATGTGACCTTTCTTATTACTATAATGACAAGTGATAACACCTTTACCATTAGCGTCCTTCTTCTTCCAAATTGTATCTTTCTTCGATTCCGTTGCCACCATAGCCTCACTTTGAACTGATTTCACACCTAACCCTTTTCTTCTAAGCTCCTCATTCAAAAGACTGCTTCGAACAGTTTCCAGAGAGATAGTTTCATTAGCATTGGAATTACTCATTGAAACAACTAAAGTTTCCCAACTTTCTGAAAGCGAACTCATCAATAAAAGAGCCTATAACTTATCATCAAAATTGACCTTCATATTTGCCAATTGATTTATTATATCCTGAAATTCATTCAAATGCTCTGCAACGGACTTCTCTTCATCAAATCTCAGTTGTACCAACTTTCGAACCAGAAAAGCCTTACTAGTAGCACTCTTTGACTCATACAAAGATCTTCGCGGATTCACAACTAGCCACATGATGGAAGACTGAATCATCAAGATATTGGCGAATCAAGGCAATCGCCTTCTTATCCATCTTCTTCAATTTTCCCTCATCTACATCAGAGGGCTTCTTCCCATCTCCATCAATCGGCTCATGAAGATCATTGAGGTACAGAACAACCTCCATCTTAGGCTTCCAAATACTGTAATTTTTCCCATCCAAAATAGTCATCTTCGAAAACGAAATCATATTCGACATCAATAATTTTTCAAACCAAAATTACTCTAAGCTTTGCGATGATCTATGCTCTGATACCAATCTGTAGTGAAAACTTTGCTTTGCGGAAGCTTTTCCCAATAGATCCTTTATCATCCAAATCACAAAGAGATAAATTTGGATAGAAAATAAACGGATATGAAATCAGAAATCAATACACAAAAGATTCCGCCCAACCACCCTCTTTATTGATTCATCAAAATTTGTTTACAATTGACCGAACAAATTAAAAGTAAACAAAATACGAATTGAACCAATAAACAAATTGAGAAAGAGTGTCTTGATCTCTATGGCTAAAATTGTTGGAGGAGAAGAACAAAGATGGAAGAAGAGAGAATAAGCAAATAAATTTCCATACCTTTTACACTCTCTCTTCTAGTCTTTATTTATAACATCAATTACTTAATGCCCAATTTAATTTTAAATGGCAAAAAATAAATTGATTAGCCAATTAGAAAGAGAAATAAACATAATCAAATATGCGTATTAATTAAGGGAAACAAAATCTTCTCTTTTTTTTCATATTTATTTCTTTCTATTTGTGATTTTGTATCACCAAAATTTGACATAAAAAACTAGAAGGAAATGAGAAAATAAGTTTTTTTAAAATAAGCTCACTTTGATCTTTGAGCCAAAGGATAGTTAGTAGTTCTTGTTGGAAATAAACTTAATTTTGGTTTGCTTAATTATTTTGGAAAATATTACATAATTTAGACAATAGTACCTTTAGTATTTATGGAGATAATTAAGTTATATTGAAGATGCTAAAATTTAGCCTAGAAAATAAACTAGAGTTTGATGTACTAATTAAAAGTCTCTAGAATCATCTTGCTTGGGAATTTAAGAAAACTCTAGAGAATAGGCTTTTTAGGAGAATTAAAGAATCACTACAACAAAATGCACTATTTATAGCATTAATCCATAGCGTTTCCGTTCTGTATGCATATTAAATAAATAAAAATATAATTGTCAACGGTATGTTAATAGAAGGCGTGAACAAAAATTTTAGGTGTGTTACAATATATGTAAATCATAAAGTGAATATGCTTTTTATATTGTTTTGTTTGGTCCCACATCGTGGGATAAGTTCAATCATTAGCTCTGAAGCCTTTATATAAAGAAGGCTATGTAATGTAAATAGTTTACCAATCTCTGAGGAATGAATAATATTTCTTCTGCCGCTTTCTCTAATTGCTTCTTCTCTTATTTCTTTATAACATAATCTTATTTGTTTACAACACGTTATCAACACGATCTCAAAATGATCTAATGTACAAATCTAAGGTTTTAGAAAGAAATAACTAAATACCCAAGGATGTTTTGCTAGTTGTAGAATAAACCGAGATAGGAAAACGGCAGAAGCAGGTATGTACGTGTGTGTGTACATCTTATTCTTACATATCATCAAAAAATGTTTAGTCGATTTTCGTTACTGAATAAAATCACAAAACAAAGAAAGAAAATATATTATATGTTCAGCATTTAGTTTGATTAACTAAATGCAAATATAGAGTTCTGGCATGTTATGGCATATAAATTAAGCCAATACAGCGAACCACAATGAAAACAAGCAATTATGATTTATATGTTGTGAATTCTTCTAAAACCATCTGGGTGCCTGCATACTAACCATGTGCATAGTGCATACAAAGAAGGTGTGCATCTACGGGCGACATAAACAATATGGCGTTTGACGTTTGAACAAACTTTGATGTTAGACAAACACTCTCAAATCATACAATCATTTCTGTAAACGAGTGTAAGATCCATAAGTAACATAAGTTGCATAAAATCAAGTTAGATTGTAGAACTTTCTGGCTTAGTAGAAATTTATTTAATATTTTCCCCCCAATGCGAATGTTACAGTTTCATTTCTAATGTATACCTCATAATTTTTGCACCGTCGCAACATAAGTTTGTTCCTAGTTAACGTTAGCTTACCTACTATTCTAAAACATGATAAACACTAATGTTCAAAATGCACTTATTCTTATGATATGGTAGTCAATATAGTAGCAAGCATGATTTAAAACTGAATGCTGACAGAATAAATTGGAGCTGATATGACAACTGTTGAATGCAAGTAGCAACGCTAAGTACAATATGCGTATAAAATTGCAGCCAACAACTTCTTGCAATAAACAATACAGGAAATTTAATCAGGAGTAATAGATATCTTGAAATAAGTAAAATCAAGAAATACATCATTTTTACTTTTTACAGTACAAATTTCAAGTTAATCAAAGTCTATATGTGTGTGTAAGCGAATTGTTTTGAGAGAGCTAGAAAATGTTTACTATTTATTGGGCATTAAGGATTTTATTGTGGCATTCATTAAGCAACAAAGTTTGACATACAATTGGTGAATAGCTACTGTGGCATTCAATAAGTAATTTATTGTTTCCCTGTCAATTGTTTATCAGAAACCATTCCAGTCTCATCATCACACATTATTTCTTCTAAATTAGCTGCATTATAAAACATATTGACCATTCTTATGTTCATCTCTTTACACTATATTGGTTCATGAGATCTTTTTATTGCTGAGTTGTAGTTTATAGCATTATAGTAATGTGTGAAACAATGCAGATTGAGTTATCTATAATTTTCAAAACTAAAACTTGTGTGCCTTAAGGAAAAATGAAAGATGTGTTCGTGCTTATTTTATGCTTCTTCATTTAGTTATGATGCGGCAGCGGATAACAAAAATGATGAAACGGTGAAAGTAGCGATCGGTGGATTGAAAGATACCAAAGGCCCAAATCCGTTGATCCAAAGATACCGGATTTTAGCTATCTTCGTCACGTTGATCGCGCACGATACCGTGAAAGAAGATCTACAATTCTTCAGACGTTGAAAAAGCGCACTTTATACCGTGAATTGGCTTCTACAATCGTTGATCCAAGCGCACTCGAATGCCGAAGGAGGAGATAGGAGATTACACTCAACTACCAATTTAAGAAGTGGCACAAAGCACACAAACAAGTTTTATTCAAAATCAACTAACTATTACAAATGACCCAACACCCATATTTATAGGCGGTTTACAACTCCACACTTACATCACAATACGTAGGTCGTGAACGACCTAACATACGCGACCTAAAAGATCAAACAAATGCAATACATCACATTATAGTAGTTACGACCTAACAGGCGGCCGACCTACGACCTAAGTACAAAACAGTTAACAAATACAACATAACATCAATACGCGACCTAAGTACAACACACGCGACCTAAGTCAAAACAGTATAAGCGGCATAAGGTCGTTAACTCGCTTGAGCGACCTAAAGAATCAGCGGCATAGAGTAAAGCGGCATAAGGAATCCACGGCTTCAAGCTTCAGGAGCGACCTATGCTTCGCGACTTATGGTAGGTCGTTCGCGAACTAAAGAAAACTGCATAAGATCGAGCGACCTTTCTTCCCGCGACCTAAGATCGAGCGACCTTTCTTCCCACGACCTATCTTCCCATATCTTCCCGCGACCTAGCTTAGGTCGTAACTCGCATGAGCGATCCAAAGTAATGAGTTATGGCATGCTTAACTCGCTAGGTCATTCCAGCGACCTATTCCCCTGATTTAGGTCGTTCCAGCGACCCATCACACAGTTTTAGCTCGTTATCTTCCTCGTTAGGTCGCACGTGACTTAACAGCACGTTAGGTCGCTCGCGACCTAAGACTTGGGCTGCATCATCCTCCCCTGGTTGGAAAAAATTCGTCCTCGAATTTGCACCCTCCACTTCCACAACAAGTTCATTCCCATGATACGGAATCAAGTATTTGACGTTAAAAACGTCTGCAGTGTGAATATCGTCCGGCAATTTCAACTGATACGCATTATCATTGATCTTCTTAAAAATTTCCATTGGACCAATTTTTCGCGCTTTCAACTTGTTGTAAGTTCCCATAGGAAAACGATCTTTTGTCAACACAGCGTAAACCAAATCACCTTCTCTGAAGTTCACACTCCTTCGCTTTTTATCTACCAGTTGTTTATACTTCTCATTTGATATAAGCAATCGTTCATAAACAGTTCTGTGGCATTCTTGCAGCTCAGTCACAAAATCATCAGCTCGCTTAACAACTCCCTTCTGATATGGCACTGTCGTCAAATCCAACGGTCCCTTTGGAATTGCTGAATATACAACTTGAAACGGACTGAACCCAATACTTCGATTAACAGCATGATTATGTGCAAATTCCGCCTGACATAATTTCATATCCCAGCTCTTCAAATTATCTTTCACAAGACATCTCAATAAATTTCCCAACGATCTATTCACCACTTCCGTTTGCCCATCAGTTTGCGGATGATAGGCGCTACTAAAGTTCAACTTTGTTCCAACCATCTTCCACAAACTTAACCAAAAATGGCTTAGAAATCTAGTATCCCGATCAGAAACAATAGATTCAGGTAGCCCATGTAATCGATACACCTCTTTAAAGAACAATTGAGCAACCCGGACTGCATCAGCGGTCTTTTTACATGCTATAAAATGTGCCATTTTCGAAAACCTGTCCACTACAACATATATTGAATCATTTCCCCTCTGAGTTCTCGGTAACCCCAAAACAAAATCCATACTGATATCAACCCATGGTCTAGTCGGCACGGGTAAGGGCATATACAATCCCGCATTCGTCGTTGTCCCTTTGGAGACTTGGCAAATATGACATCTCTCCACAAACTTTTCAACTTCCCGCTTCAACGAAGGCCAATAATAAGATTGAGAAATCAATTGCAAAGTACGATCTCTACCCACATGACCTTCCTCATGCAACTCCTTCACAATCTTCATTCGTAAGCTGCACTCTGGTATGCATAATCGATTCCCCTTAAAAAGAAAACCATCCACCAATACAAACTCACCCGTCTTTCCCTCCTTGACTTCATCTACAAACTTCGCAAAGTAACAATCATCAATAAACAATTATGGCAATACATCAAACCCCGTCACTTCAACCTTCATTGTAGTCAACAAATGATTCCTTCGACTCAATGCATCTGCCACACGGTTTGTAATTCCCGACTTATGCTTCACCACAAATGTAAACTGTTGTAAGTATGCGATCCACGAAGCATGTCTAGCTGCAATTTTGTCCTGTCCCTGCAAATGTTTCAGTGCTTCATGATTAGTATATAGAACA
This sequence comes from Allium fistulosum, assembly GCA_030737815.1. Lineage (NCBI taxonomy): Eukaryota > Viridiplantae > Streptophyta > Magnoliopsida > Asparagales > Amaryllidaceae > Allium > Allium fistulosum. Next base: position 1,290,397,585 of record CM060904.1, read on the forward strand.
AATTCTTTATGGAACAAATAGTGTCTCTAGTGTTTTATAGCTTGAACAATAGCATAGAATTCCACATCATAAGTATTATATCTCATCTTGGCTCCCGATAGCTTCTCACTGAAATATGCAATAGGACGTCCCTTCTGACTTAACACCCCTCCAATTCAAACCTTTGATGCATCAGTATGTAATTTAAATAACAACTGAAAATCCGGCAACACTAGAATTGGTGTTGTTGTCAAAAGTTCCTTGATTCTCTCAAAAGCAAATCCTGCTTCCTCTGACCATGAAAATTGCTTCCCCTTCATACAATCAGTAACTGGTGCCATCACGCTACTGAAGTGTGGAATAAACCTTCGGTAGAATGATGCTAAACCATGAAAACTTCTAACTTCTGTTATCGTCCTGGGTTGTGGCCAATTTCTGATTGCTTCAACCTTATTCTGATCCACCTGTATACCTCCTTCTGAAATAACATATCCCAAAAATAAAACACTATGCATCATGAACACGCATTTCTTCGTTGTAGCATAAAATTGTTCCTGTCGCAGTATCATCAACACTTCTCTCAGATGATGCAAGTGTTCTTCTGAGCTTCTACTATATATCAGTATATCATCAAAATACACCACCATGAACTTCCCAATGAATGGTTTAAAAATCTGATTCATCACCCGCATAAATGTACTAGGTGCATTCGAAAGGCCAAACGGCATAACCAGCCATTCGTACAACCCTTCTCGTGTCTTGAACGCTGTTTTCCATTCATCCCCTGGTCTTATACGAATTTGATGATAACCACTCTTCAAATCAATTTTCGAAAAGATAGTAGCCCCGCTCAACTGATCTAACAAATCATCAAGCCTCGGCATCGAAAATCTATATCTGACAGTTATTTTGTTGAGTGCCCGACTATCAGTACACATCCTCCACGTTCCATCCTTCTTCGGCACTAACAAAGCTGGCACCGCACAAGGACTTAAACTTTCCTGCACACACCCATGTTCAAGCAACTCTTCCACTTGCCTTCTCAACTCCTCGTGTTCCTTTGGACTCATTCAGTAATGTGGCCTATGTGGTAACACAGCTCCTGGAACAAGATCAATTTGATGTTGAATGTCTCTCAACGGTGGTAACTCCGTTGGTAGCTCCTCAGGAAATACATCGTCAAATTCTTCCAGCACTGGTTTTACTTCTTCAGGAATCTCAACCACTTCGTTACTCTCACGTCCAATCAACAAAAATACTTCTGGCTCCTCTTCTATTTCCTTAACAAATTCCTTCAAAGATAGCAAAGTTTTAAGTTCTTCAATCTCCTCCAACTTGCTTTCTTCGTGTTGTCGCTTCTTAGGAATTAAAGTGATTTTAGTACCTTCAAACATGAAACCATAACTGTTAGTATGTCCATCATGTTGCACCGCTCTATCATACTACCATGGTCTCCCCAACAAAAGATGGCATAAATCCATATCTACAACATCACGCCAAATTTCATCTTTGTATTTCTTCCTAATCGAAAAATTCACACAAGCTCTTCGTCCAACCTTCACTTCCCCACCTTTCCTCAACCAAGCTAACTTGTAAGGTTTCGGATGCTTCTCAGTCTTTAATGCTAACTTCTTCACAGCTTCTGTAGAGATAATATTGTCACAACTTCCTACATCAATAACAAATTTGCAAACCCTTCCCAAGATAGTACACGTTGACTGAAAGATGTTACTCCTCAACCAGCTAGTTTCCTCCTCCTGCTTTGGTGTTAACCAATTTCTCCTCATCATCAATGAATACCCTTCATCTCCTGACACATTTTCTTCCTCCTCGACATGTGGTGAATTCGAACATTCAGCTTCTACCTCCTCATCCTCTGCCTCAGCAACCATCACTCGCTTCTTTGGCTTTGGACATTCATTGCTTTTGTGACCAATCTCCTGACAATTGAAACATTTGATACCACTATTGATCCTGGTCTTAGCAACTTCATTAACAATTGATTTTGCAACAGCCTTCGAAACATTCGCATTGCTACTAGCCCCTTTCATTGGATTGTTGGAATTTGTAAACACACCACCACCTCTCCTTCCTTGCTTCTCCCACGCTAGAGCTTTTTGATGTGCTTCAGCAACAGATCTGGGATCAAACATATTCACCATATCTTGAATCTGCATTCTCAACCCTCCAACAAATCTAGCTGTCAACTGCTCCTCTGTCTCCATGATATCATTCCTGACAATAAGTTGATAGAACTCATCGGCATAATCATTAACTGACTTTGTTCCCTGCCTCAAGTTCTGTAAACGTTGATACATAAGAGATTGATAATTGTAAGGTAAGAAAGTAGCTTTCATCAATTTCCTCATCTTCTCCCAAGATTCAATCTTTGACTTCCCCATTCTCTCCCGTGTAAGTTTAGTTTGCTGCCACCATGCCATAGCTCTCCCTTTCAAACGAGTAGCAACTAACTTCACTCTTCGATGCTCGAGAACCTCCTTAAAGTCAAAAATTTCTTCCACATTAGATAACCAATCCAAAAATTCCTCCATTACCATTCCACCCTTGAATTCTGGAATTTCAGTTTTCATCCCCGATTCCCATCGACGATCATCTTCAACATCCCGATATGCATTTCGTACTTGGTCTCGATCTCGAGAATGAACACTACATCTACCACCATCTTCATCAAAAACAGATGTACTTCGATACCGATCTCGACCACCCTCATCTCTATGATCTCGCATATCTCTTCTACTTTGTTTTTCATCATCAAGGTATGGTTCATGTTCAAACTCACGTGGAGTTCTTCTCTCGTCATCTTTATACTCATGATGTTCTCTTCTCAATGAAACTGAAGATTCTCTTCTTCCTCGGAAAGATTGCGGCGACACCCTCCGCGCTTCCGTAACCGATGGCGAAACTCTATTTCCTCCATGGTTCGAGACTGGTGATCTCCTCCTTTGTCCTTGATTCATATCATTCATCAGTTTCTCTAACTTCCCAATGCCTTCATCAAACTTTTCATTGATGCGTTGTTCCATTTGCTCGGCTTCTTCTCTTCTATACAACGCTTCAACATTTTGATGGCGATTAGCTCTTCTTGGTGGCATTGTCACACTTCACAACTTTAACTCTCGGCCTTGATCAAAAAAATGAACTTCACACTTCACTTAGCTCGGCTTTGCTTGATGTAGCTCGGCTTCACTAACTCGGCACAAAGTCTAACACTTTCCTTGGCTCGGCTGAAACGCCTCAAACTCTTCAATAAGAATTGGCTCCAAGACTCGGCTTAGCTATGATTGGCTAAGTCTAGCTCTGATACCAAATAAAGCAGCAGCGGATAACAAAAATGATGAAACGGTGAAAGTAGTGATCGGTGGATTGAAAGATACCAAAGGCCCAAATCTGTTGATCCAAAGATACCGGATTTTAGATATCTTCGTCACGTTGATCGCACACGATACCGTGAAAGAAGATCTACAATTCTTCATATGTTGATTAAGCGCACTTGATACCGTGAATTGGCTTCTACAATCGTTGATCCGAGCGCACTCGAATGCCGAAGGAGGAGATAGGAGATTACACTCAACTACCAATTTAAGAAGTGGCACAAAGCACACAAACAAGTTTTATTCAAAATCAACTAACTATTACAAATGACCCAACACCCATATTTATAGGCGGTTTACAACTCCACACTTACATCACAACACGTAGGTCGTGAACGACCTAACAGACGCGACCTAAAAGATCAAACAAATACAATACATCACATTATAGTAGTTACGACCTAACAGGCGGCCGACCTACGACCTAAGTACAAAACAGTTAACAAATACAACATAACATCAATACGCGACCTAAGTACAACACACGCGACCTAAGTCAAAACAGTATAAGCGGCATAAGGTCGTTAACTCGCTTGAGCGACCTAAAGAATCAACGGCATAGAGTAAAGCGGCATAAGGAATCCACGGCTTCAAGCTTCAGGAGCGACCTATGCTTCGCGACTTATGGTAGGTCGTTCGCGACCTAAAGAAAACTGCATAAGATCGAGCGACCTTTCTTCCCGCGACCTAAGATCGAGCGACCTATCTTCCCGCGACCTATCTTCCCATATCTTCCCGCGACCTAACTTAGGTCGTAACTCGCATGAGCGATCCAAAGTAATGAGTTCTGGCATGCTTAACTCGCTAGGTCGTTCCAGCGACCTATTCCCCTGATTTAGCTCGTTAGGTCGTTCCAGCGACCCATCACACAGTTTTAGCTCGTTATCTTCCTCGTTAGGTCGCACACGACTTAACAACACGTTAGGTCGCTCGCGACCTAAGACTTGGGCTGCATCAAGTTACCTTTAATTTATTTCAGTATAAATGGTGCATGGCGATCTAAGTTTGAGTTTATGTTTAATGCAGCAATTTCAACAACCTAATTATGGACAGTTATATCATTACTTTTTAACTAATCAATGATGTATAATTAGCAATTACCCACAACTTAACTGCTAAAAAGGTAAAGATATGATCGCTGCTATATAAGATTATTTCCTTTAAAACAATGCCTACTTCTTACATCAGTAAACCTCAATTTACACTACCAAAACTGGAAAAAAATGCACATAATTTTTGACATATACAAAAATACTTGTTTAACTACATACATATGATTGCAACTTCATGTAAACACAAAATTGGGATTCATTAACTTATCCAAAACATAGAAACATAACAAATAAGGTTTACAAAAAGAGTGCACCTTCTCAGCATTTGATAATTTGTGTTAAACGTGTGATATATTTTAATGACAAGTCAGCCATATGATAAGTAAATCATCAGGTTCTCTTGATAATAATTATATCAATGAAAAATATCTTTTATTTATTTATTTATTTCAATAATAGTGTGTTATATACTATTTCAAAAGTGTCCAATGCTTTATTATTTTAATTACACGTTGACCTACAATTTAGGGTCAAGTTTAGACCTAATATGAAAGGCTGCTTAACTAATTTTTCCGAAAGAGATATTATATAGTAATACCACACTCCAGAAGTAGTGGTTTATCTCTTGCATCTTTCTTTTATTTAGTGCATCTTATTTTGTTACTATATTTAAAATTTAATAAGACATTTTAGAAGTAGTTACAACAAAAATCTCCAGCAGAGATATTTTATGCTACTCTGAAAGTAGTAATTATGTCATTTATGTAAGAAAATGTATTGAATATTGATGACATTCCAAAAATAGTGCATATAAGTACCTTTAGAAGAGATATGTAATACTCCAGAAGCGGTATTTATAAAATATCCCCAGAAGTGATATAATATCCTTGTATAGCACTACAAAAGCATTGTCTATGAAACATTTTCAAATATGATACAACACTTCAAGAAGTGACGTGACAATAAAGAACCCAAAGAATTTGTAAATCAAAATTGAACCTGAAGAAATAGGTGCAAAATACATTTACAAAATTCAATCTACTATTGTCATAGACCTATTGCTCCATTAGACAAATTTAAGAGTAAATAGTGATATGTGATCTATTACTTTTCAAAACTATATCATGGATTGAATATTGTATGAATAAATATTCTTGAAGAAATAACTTTAGATATTCTCCTGAAGAGTTAATCTATATGTCATATTATAATATTCACGAAAGCCATAAATACGGTCTTAAGGAGATCTGTATCGTTAACTAATATAATAGCATATTTATATAAGTGTCCAGAAGATACTCTTATTTTTATTGTAAATATATCTCTTTTATCGAACTCTCTGGAAGAGATGTTTGTATGTAATTGAAACTATTATTTGATAAATAATGCTTAAAAGAGATATCTGAAATATAATTGAAGAATAAACTTTAAAAACTTGAAGTTGTGTATATAATTTGAACCAGAAGTTCAACATGGTTTCAAACCAAATGTTTAGAACATTATCATGCGATATTTAAGGACTCAATTGATAAAAAAAAATTGACTAACAACCTGAAGATTGTTTGACTAAATAAATATAAGCTTATCTTATAGACTATGCATAGATATCATTCAGTGGTTAAAAATTCAATCAATATAAACGTTGAATGACCTGAAGTCATGTTTGTATTCAAATGATCTACATAATAACTAAATTCCTCCAAGTGGCTAGATCAATAAATCAAAATAAGCACTTTTACTTGAATGCATCTTATCAACTGATAAAAGCATTATCCTCTATAATAGAGATATATAACGTATTTGCTAGTAGCAATATCATAATGGATCAAAATGAGAATCCAAAAATAATAATTATTCAACGCGACAATGTTCGTCAACATTGAGGCGGAGGATAAAAGGGATACAAGTTCATTTTGATTATCAAGATTAAATATTTGTTAACATATACAATGATGCAAATATTAATTAATTTTCGATAATATCCCTAGTAAACTTTCTCCAATATAGATTTGAATCCCTGAAGGATTAAAATGTGTAAACCACATCTGAAATATGGTTCGAAAGTTAGTTCAAAATATTTTTGGAGTAAGTGATAAAGATGCCAAATAAAGAAGGCGAGTGCTCTTGAAGAAACACTTAAGGATGCCCTGAAAGAGATCCATGACATGATTGTCAAATAACCCTAGAAGTGGTTTAGGTACCTAAAATATGATAAATAAAGAGATCTCAATAAATCATATCTAGAACTGACATGATTTAATATGATAAATAAAGTGCTTATGTTTATAAATGGATTAAAGATCCTGGATTAGAGAAAAACATGATTGGCCATCATGAAATTCTCCTAAATAAGAAATGTGAACCTGTAGTTCACAAAATATAATTAGAAATATATATATATATATATATATATAGTAGAAAAACACACTAAAATACTGAAGCACATGTAGTGCTACATGATGTTAAATTCTTTAGGCATGATGTTTTTATAAATAATTGAATTGACTGAAGTAGTGAAAGTGTTTGAAACACTTAAAATACCCTAAAGGTATGAATATTGGTTAAATCATACTAAATGATGAAAGTTGTTCCCGAAGAATATAAATTACTTTGCTGCTTATAAAGAATGCAAAGAATAAAGGGTGTAGATTACAAATTTCTTTTAAATATTGTTGTAATGAAAATCTTGATATAATTCATGATGAGTAGATTACTTCATGTTTTTAAGTACTATTGTAATGAAACTCTTAATTTACATCGAAGATGTAGATGCAATAAGCAAAGCTGATATGATGCATCAAAAATGAAAGCACACGAAGTGTTTTTCATAAAATTAGCATATAAAGTGCATAAAATGCAAACAATATTTGAAAGAAATAATCTTAGAAAATTGATCATATCAAAGGCAACTATTTATAAATGATGAAAGGAGGAAAAGAAGAATTATTGTCTCTTGATTTTTATTTTTCTTAATGCTTGTCTAAGCTATGTTACACATATATTGATCAAAAGTATTTGTAGTTGATTTGGATTATCAATATATGTATTCAAACTTAAATGGAAAAATATAAAATTAGGGGGAGAATACCTAAATATATCATAATATACTCTTTTTCCTTCACTAAGATTTTTCCCATCGGGTTTTTCTTAGTAAGGTTTTAATGAGGCATTAAATTGATCCAGAGGTATCAAACTCCATTTGATGTAGTAAATTATTGAAATATGTCATACTATATTGTACTCTTTTTCCTTCACTAAGATTTTTCCCATAGGGTTTTTTTTTCTTAGTAAGGTTTTAATGAGGCATTGTTTTGATCCTGAAGTATCAAACCTTTTAGAAAGAAAATCGTTTTTAATATGATTTTACAAGTTGCACTCTTTTCCTCGTTCAAGGTTTTTCCCACTGGGTTTTCCTAACAGAGGTTTTTAATGAGGCAACGGACAATATCTATATCGACTGAATGGATATATGCAAGCAGGATAATAATGAGGAGGAGCAATCATCATACACGTTTCAAAAGGGACAATTTCAAGTTATCAGAGCATTCAAGATTTTGAAGACGCATATTCAAGGGGGAGTGTTACAATATATGTAAATCATAAAGTGAATATGCTTTTTATATTGTTTTGTTTAGTCCCACATCGTGGGATAAGTTCAATCATTAGCTCTGAAGCCTTTATATAAAGGAGGCTATGTAATGTAAATAGATTACCAATCTCTGAGGAATGAATAATATTTCTTCTGCCTCTTTCTCTAATTGCTTCTGCTCTTATTTCTTTATAACATATTCTTATTTGTTTACAACAAGGTGGTACTTGTTTACAATTCAATGTTATGCCTTATCTCCCTCTTTCACTTTGTCTCCCGAAAACAGAACAAGAATAAAATGCTTTCCCTGTTCTCTCAAAAAAACAAATCAAATCATGTCATCGTTCAAAAAACCAAAAATCAAACCAAATTACCCAGCACAATACCACACTCACCTCGTCTAATCTCTCCAATTCAAAGAACTGTTCTCGGTATTATATTATTAGCGCAAGTGATAACAATGATTTTCCTCCGCCTCTATCAAAATTATCCATCAGAGTCCTCAACTGTGCGAATTGGCGATACTGTGCTTTGAGTCTTCGACAAACCCTCCAGTGTGATTCCTTGCTTTGATCGTTTAACAAACCCACCATCTTTAGCCGATTCCGCCGCTTCCAGGCTTGGTTCCCATCACCGGCGATGCTCTTCAGTGGTATGATTTTCTTTCCGTTCCTATTCGAGATCGAGTTCTTTTAATGTGCTATGTTTATTGTATACTAAAAATTGATTCATTCATTCAAAGCCGATTTAGTTCCTTTTCAATTTTTCCACTGAAGAAAAAAAGGAACCGCTCAAATCAGTCACCCAACGCCCCTTCATTTCGTCACTCCAAGCTGATTTGTATGGGCTTGGAGTCGGAAGGTTGTTTGCTTATTTATGTTTTGAGGTTCAAACATCTTGGAGCTTACAAGTAGGAGGCTTTGGTAATTTATATAGTACTTCTTATTATAAATTTCACATGACACTCTATCCATGATTATATATCACATTCTTCCATTTGCATTGAATGTTTAATTGCTTAATAACAGGTTGTTATTGTTATGAAAACTAGTGTTTAAAAATATGTTAGATACAGGTACATCTAAATTTTGTCTAGATTTCTTCCCCTAATTAAATTTACTTTGGGATGGGTAGGATCACCTTAGTAAAATGTAGTTTATTAGTTGGTTCGACCATGGGGTTCAAGTTGATGATTGGATTTCCTATGATGTTTTGTGCATCACTTTATGTTATTTTATGTACGCTTGATCCTTGTTTGTCACCATATCGATGCACGATTGCTTATGATCTATCCAAGGTATAACACATCATGTTTCATGCTTTATGATGTAGTGTAACAACATGATGAGGGAGTTATGTTATAATGGTTTGAAAGAGAAGATTTATGCGTATATGGGTGTGGGGGTACCTGTACTTATGTGATTTACATGAGTTGGTCATGAAACAATATTTTGAGTTTTTTCTTGTTTCTGTGATAGTTTGTCCATTTGGTAAATGATGATACTATAGAACCTTCAGTAGACCTTCATTAGTTTAGAACAATGGTTTCATTGTTTGTCACTAGTCATGGTATCATGCACATGTCGTATTTGAATAATTCAAAATACCGCGTTGTTAATTTAAATTTGGCAAAACTGAATATATACAGTAAATAAATAATCACAGATCACAGACATAGAGTAATAATTGCAGTGGAAATAAAAGAGATAGTAGTTCATGAAGCTACTATATAAATATATAATTTACATCAGAGTTAAACCAGATACAACGGAAGAGTAACACGATATATCAGATACAAATCAGAATACATCACTGGAATCATCGAATACTGAAAGCAGAATAGATGGCTGGATCTTCAAGCAAAGCTTAAACTCCAAAGGTGAGTCTCGAATACCGGTACACTCAGTCTGACCCGAGCGTAAAGCAAAACACAAAACACTCGAGTCAGGATTAACATTCTTATATCAATAAATCCAACTCAAGTGAAATAGCAACTGAAATACAAGTAACTCAAAGGATGTTTGGAATAACCATCCTTTAACGATCCGTTAAACTATCTACTAGGTAGTAATGTACGCTAAGTAGATAATGTCTATCAGTAATATAAGATATCAAAATAGTGTTAAGGCGTTACCGTTATCCCCCTTAACACATTTTATATAAGAGTTATAGTCTATACAGCACTGTAAACTCCACCGTAAACTAGTGGGCTATCAGGGAGTACTCCATAGGTATAACACTAAACAAATCGTAGTGGTCGCGTATATAGGGATACAAGTATGACAAGGCACATGAGGCAATACCCAAGTTAGTGAAACTACCGTTTGCCTGATCCGGACTGGTGAGAACGCATCGCCGCAGCGATCGCAACACCGCGAAACAACACTCCCAAAATCAAGGGTGCACCAATTGACAACAAGTAATGAGTAGTTTGAAGAAGTGTGTTCGCTCGAGGTAGCTAGCCCCCATTTGGCCCGGCACGGCTCCTGTTTTAGTCATTTCCAATTTGACACAAGTGTCAAGGCTATCCATTATCGTTCTCTTTCTTCAGTCATCACGTACATCATTCCAACCACTTCATTCTGGATCATACTCCGCGTATAGTTATTAAAGTGGTTTTCGGTTTAGACAGAGAGTATGTCTCTAACCGATTCCGGTCTCTTTAATAACTTTCGTAATTATTACACCGATTGGTCGTTTAATAAATTTCAAAACCAAATCAATTACAATTTCAATTAGAATTTGTAAATCAACACTTCAATTGTCTTTCTAAATCAATTTCCATAATTTACGTTTCAAATTTCTACATTTCAATTTCCAAATTTTATAATTCAATTTCAATTTTAATTTAAACCGTTTCAAATATTGATTCAAGTTCGTATATAAGCTTCATTCCGAAATCATTTAAATTAATTTAATTTAACATTCAAATCAATTTAACTTCATTTATCGATTTCATTCAATTATTCGTTAAGTAAATTTATCATTCAAACAACTTCTATTTAATTTCCAATTCACTAAATCAATTACTTAAGTTCAACTTCATTATATCAAAAACTTACAAATTTGAATTAAATTAGATTCGTCAAATCAATTCTTTAAACTACAAGTCTTACGTTAATTTCAATAAATCACATTTTATTTCTTGTTAAAGAAATTCAATTTCTCTTATTTCTTTACTCGGTTACAAATTTCAAAACTCAATTAATAAAGAAACTGAATTTCACATATTCAAGCAGTTCAATTTCACTTATTAACTTACTTAAATAATTTTCCAAAACTTAATAAATAAAGAAACCCAATTTCATTTATTAATAAAATTAAAATTTCACTTATTCAAAAGTTCAATTTCTCTTATCAAAGAATTCAATTTTTATTCAGTTATCAAATGATTCAATCTTATTCAATTATTAAATAATTTCAATCTTAATTATTAATAATTTCAAAACTTAATAATTTCAAACTTGATTTATAAATTTAAAATTTTTATTAAATCATTTCAAACTTAATTCAATTAATAATTACAAATTTAATTGTTAAATAATTCATTTCAAAACAACGTTCTTTCATCAGTTATTCCATTAATATTTATTTCAGATTTCAATATTGACATTTTCCTTTTATCAAATTTACGTTCCAATTTTATTTCAAAACCTTATTATTCAAATAAAATATTTATTTTATTTTAAATCAAATTATTTACCAATCGGGTTTATTTAATTCTCTATCTTGAGTCAGGTTTATTTTGGGTATTTATCATTTCAACCCAATTCCATTTCAATTCACAAATCAAAACATAGCAAAGGGAACTTGTAGTGTGATAACTGGGATGGTGTCAAAGTAAATAAACAAGCAATACAACAAGCAATAACAATCCAATATTTAATTCAAATAATCCCGAAATGATCGTATTAATTCACATTGTTATTTGTGTAAATTAATATAATTATTTCTAGAATCTACACTATCATTTCATGTAGATTAAAGATTATCACATCACGGTTCTTCACTTGTCAACTATTTACAATTTCATACATCATCAATTTAACAACATACATTTAAATGGTTCAAGGTGTAATTCCATATTTCTACATGTCAATTGATTTAACTATCCTATATCAAATTCAACCACATATTATTTATCACTTTAACATTAAAAATTTTAATGTCCAATATAAGCATCAACAATCAATCAATTTCTAGCCAAACTGTATTATCATCGCATAAACAATTAATAGATAATGGTGTCAGATGTCATAGGTGAACAGATTCAGGTGATAGCATATATAACAGTGTAAATAACTAACAGCAGCATATTTCAATTGTCGTTTCAATTGAAATCAAATTTAATAAATAAAAGAACATTAATCGTGAGTGATTGCTCACCTTTCGAGGCTAGATAGGTTTGACAAGGAAACGAGCTACGAATTCCAATGCAAAGTGGATTGGCATGAATTTTGACGACAAAGCTGATAAAAGAAATGGACAAAATCAAATCAACATTGGATCGATGATGATAATTGATATAGATGGACCTATATATAACTATATAGATAAAATCATATTCTAAATTCACATAGATTTCAATTTAAAATATATCTATATATGTATTTCAAAATCTATTATTCAATTTAAACCACGTATATTAATATCAACATCCAAATATTTCATATTATTACAACCATTATTTAGCTTAAAACACGTATCTTAAAATAACGTATATCATAATATATTTTATAAAGGAAATGTATTTTAACGGATAACAAAACGTATTTTAATGTATATCATAAAATCTGTATCTTTATATACAACTCGGTAACCGAAAAATGTGGCAATACACACCTAACTTATAATATCATGACTCAAGCAAATTGCCAAATTCGCATACATTTAAATGCACAGAGTATATGTAAAATCTTATCTGCTTTTACAAAGAACTGTTCTATAGTTTATATGAATATAATTTCGTCTTATAACTGATTATAACTTTTAAAAAAATTCAGATTTAAATAGCTTTAAATACGATAGCTTACCATAATACTTTGTAATTGGGCTGAAGTTCATATATCAAAAATAAATAAATAAAACAATGGATACAGATCATATACATTTAAGTAAATATAACTATAACGAATACCTTTATTCTTAAAACCCATTACCATTAGAATCATATAATAGCTACTAAGCAAAATGAACCCAATGTATAAATGTACATACAACACGTATATGAATATATATATATTTTAAAAAAAAATGTAAAACTGTATAAACAATATATACCTCTGGATTTTAATATGATGAAGTATCAGGCAACCTGAATTATGCAGACCCATATATAAGTGTATACATTAAGTTACAAATATATTAGCTGTTGCATAAAATCTTATTAAGATATTAATATGAATTTTGTTGACATTTACAGCACTTTCCTATGGCACAGCAGTTTATCTAATGTATACACCTACCTAAACATGCACGTCACTTATAATATACGCAACATACATACAACCCATTTTTAAAATCATCAATGACAGGTTAAAATATATACATTGGATAAACCAGATCTATAACTTCATAAACTTCCCAGGTATTAATAAAGTTGTGAATATAATATATCATATAAATATAAACATAACAATATGTTAACAAAACATAACAAATACATTGCCGAATTATATACCAGATAATATGCAGACATTATACCCTATAAATAAACTAAATAACACATATATAAAGATATATAAGTACACACTTACAAAACACAACAAAGGAGGAAGACACATCTGTCAGGTTGTGGTGAGAGGCTCGGCCAAAATGGGATATGCACGAGTAGTGCTTCGGGCCAAAACCAAGGAGGAGTGAGGCCAGAGGAAAGTCAGGGAGGATGGCTCGCCTTCTACAGTTGGTGGTGGGTTACACCGGAGGATGCTTCAAGTCAGGGAATAGCGCTCTGGATTGAGGAGAGGTTTGTTTTTTTTTTCTTGCGGCTGCATGCCTTAGACCGAAAAGAGGGCGAGGGAAGGGAATACGGGAGGCGCGGATCACGGCAAGGTCGGCGAGTGGGTTCAGGTATGGTTGTTGCGGAAGCGATGGAGGTGGGGCTGTGGTTTTGCATGCTTGCGTGGAGAAAGGGATGGGTCACGGCTGTTGTGGTGCTAGGGTGGTCCGTCCATGGCCGAAGTAGTGGAGGAAGGTGGGCGGTGGTTCGGGTCGATGATGAATTAGTTTGAGGGGCGAGATGAAATGTTCACTTTAAAAATGTTGGACGTGGCAGAGCTTTATATATAAATACTTTTAAGTAATGTTGTAGCCATTGTGAAATAATGCAAGCAGGTAGAGGTAAAGTAGAGGAGGAGAGGAGAAACTTACTAACCAGAGGTTTTAAATGAAGAAGCAATTGAAATTTTGAAAAGGCTGGATAGTAATTGCCACTAGTTGAATTCTAGGAGTTATTATTAGCCAGTGACTTCTAGTTTCTCACGTAGGATCATGAAACGGCATAGGGAAAAACAAAAACAAAAAAAATCGATAAGGCTGACCATTTTGCGGATTACACAGCATACCGGACTCCGAAAAACATAATTTAATATACTGAGGAGGTCAGCACAACGAGACGATCAGAACGGTATATAGATATTAGCAGTACGATTGGATTATAACAATTCGAATTTTCTACCATGAAAAATGCAACAAAAACGCAGGAAAAGAAGATCGACGGAGCTAAAGAAGTCCGAATTTGGAAAAACGAAAAATGACGTTTTAGCCAGAAGACGGTTTAGAATTTTTCTATGTAAAAATATTTAGGTTCCGAAAACATTTTATTTTCATCGCTTTTTAACTGATTAAATTTAAGTAAATTTACGCACGAAATAAACTTTCATATTTTCGGACAAAATTTTACCAGTTGCTATGTTTAACTAATCGCATTCCAGATATTAAATTTTTATTTCAAAATTTTATTTTAAAATTCCATGAAAATCCAGTTAATCACATTATTAAAACGGTTAAAATTTACAGGTCGTTACATTTGAAGTAGGGATCCCCAATGGTAGCGATCTCGTATCACACGCACATTTGTTGCACAATTCCTCAGAAATTGAAATTGTAGCTTCATGCTACACTTTTTAGAACATGAGTCTCCACTGGTCATAATTTTATGTCACGGTGCACCTTTGAAGCAAAGGTTTTCACTGGTCATGGCTTTAGCCACTTGATAAATTTTTGCAACATAAGTATAATTATTGGCAAGCTCATATTTTTAGTGTTTATTTTTTGCAACTTTATATTTTTTTAGTAAGTTGATAATTCTGAAAGTTCATATTTTTTGGAAATTTCGTATCCATGGTTAATTTGTATTTTTGGAAAACTTGTTTTTTTAAATATCTCTTATATTACATTAAGAGAGGCCGAGAGAGAATGTAAAGCACTCCAAGAAAATCAAGCTTGTAACCTATGGGAGAAAATAAAAGTAAAACTGTAGATTTTAAACCGAGATGGTATCCACAAAAAACTGAAATGTTTATGAATACTATTTAGATTAAACACACATACATGTGTGTGTAACTATATGTATGTATATTTTATGATCTAGTATTCATTTTATACCAAAATACTAGTAATAATAAATCAAAAAGGTGAGCTTTTATGAAATAGTTGCACTTCTGTCCAGTCAACCTCATCATTGCAATTGTCTAATACATAGTCTACTTGTATGCAGACCTATTTTGAAATCCTCGGTAAACATATTAATGCAGCGCGAAATTAAACTAAACGACTTACCTTAGGTCGCGAATCTCTGAAACGCGATTCCATCTAGGTCGCTCCAGTTTCTTGAATCGCGCTTCCTCCATAGGTCACTCCGCAAGTTTCTTTAAGTCAAATTCCGACCTAAATCTAAGTCGCGAACGACCTATTTCTTCACCGCGAGCTAACTCTAAGTCGTTGCCGTGCTATCCTTCACCGCGAGCTAACCCTAGATCGCGAACGACTTATTTTATGTCGTGCAATTTCTCTGAATTCCTCCTCCCAAGGTCACGAACGAGCAGAGCTCCGACCTAACCCAAGTCGTGAAGGAAGTACGAGAAAGAAGATTGCCAATGCCTTTGCCTTAAGTCGCGAACAAGCAAACAACTTACAAAGCTCCAGCCCTAGGTCGCTACCGTGCTTTTTAGGTCACAAATCATTATCTCGCAAAGCCCAAGGTCGCGAACGAGAGTCAATGTCGTGTGTCCAGTTAAGGCGCAAAACTTTAAGTCGCTGATGATCTGTCGAATGCTATCTCGGAAGCTTAAGTCGCTTCCAAATTCTAGCCTAGGTCGCGTGTGATTTCTTTAGGTCGCCAGAAGTAGTTCGCGAAGAATGATAAGTCGCTGAAGTTTGATGGCAGAGATGTTAAGTCGCGAAGTTTACTTTAGGTCGTTACTTTCTTACGTCGTAAGTCGTTCATTGATTTTAGGTCGCTATTGTTTGTTTGTTAAGTCGTGAGTTTTGTTAAGTCGTAGTATGTTGTAATTACTGTTGAAGGTCATGTAACGACCTAAGTGTTGTATTTTCTTTGTTGAGTCGTTAAGTCGTATACGACTTATGGGAGTTGTGTGTTGTAAAAATCTCTATAAATAGGGATGTGCATCATTTGTAAAGGGTTGTTGATTTTGAATAAAATTTCCTTTGTTAGCTTTGTGCTTTCATCCAATTGGTAGTCGAGTGTGATCTCCTATCTCCACCTTCGGTCAATCGAGTGCGCTCAATTCAACGATCGTGAAGCCAATTCGCGGTATCAAGTGCGCTTGATCAACGCTCGAAGAATTGAAGATCTACTTTCACGGTATCGTGATCGATCAACGTAACGTAGATAGCTAAAATTCGGTATCTTCGAATCAACGAATTTGGGCATTTCAGTATTCATCAATCCACTGATTGCTACGTTCATCGATCTATCTTGTTTTTGTATTCCGCCGCTGCATCATTTGGTATCAGAGCTAGATTTAGCCAATCATAGCTAAGCCGAGTCTTGGAGCCAATTTTTTATCGAAGAGTTCAAGTCGTGTATCATTTTGAGAGTCAAAGCCGAGAAAAAGTGAAGTGTTCAAGTTCAGGTTTGTTCAAGGCCGAGAGTTAAAGTGTTGGATCTAGAAGCGAGCTTGTTCAAGTTTGTGCGAGATTTTGTTCAAGTCGTGAACGAGGAGACGAACTTATCCAAGTTCGTTGGGCATCAATTTTGAGATTTGAAGTTTTGGAGTTCAAATTAAGTTGTTTGTTTATTTGGGGTGGTCGTGAGATTTCCAACAAGTGGGGAAGTTTGATTCGAGAATATTTTGGATCAAAGTGAAGTTGGTGTTTGGATCGGTTGAAGGTTTGATCATGCCTCCGAGATATGTTAACCGTCATCATAGTGTTGCAGATTTGTATGGGAGGGAAGATCCTGAACAAATGGAACAACGTATCGATGAAAGGTTCAATAAGGGTTTCGAGAGAGTGGAGAAAATGAAGTCTGACATGAATCGAAATCAAAGGGGAGTGTCGCCACGTTATGATAGAGAAAGAAGAGAATCATCTTTGTCGATAAATCGAGATCGTGGAGTTCGAGACAATCGTGATTATCAGAATGAAGAAAGAAGAGCTTATCGTGGTTACGATCATGAGCCATATTATGATTATGAAAGATTTCGAGTAGAGGAAAGAAGAAGTAGAGAGGACGTGCATGGACATAGAAGAGTCAATGTTCAGAATCGACATCGAAGCTCATCTAATTTTGAAGAAGATAGTTACGGTGATAGTGTTCACTTTCGGTATCCAGATCAAGGGCAAAATCGATATAGGAATGTTGAAGAGAATGGTCATACACGGGAGTCAAGGAGGGACACAGAAATTCCAAAATTCCGAGGTGGTCTACAAGCAGGGGAATTCTTTGATTGGTTATCAAAGGTTGAAAAGATTTTTGAACTCAACAGCGTGCCTGAAGATCGTCAAGTTAAGTTAGTTGCTACAAGATTGAGAGGAAGAGTTATGGATTGGTGGCAAAAAACTAAATCAACTAGAAAGAGAATGGGGAAATCCAAAGTTGTCACGTGGGATAAGATGAAAAGGATGATGAAGGCAAATTTCTTACCCTACAATTATCAAGCTCGTATGAACCAACAGTTGCAGAAGTTGAGTCAAGGGAGTCGAGGAAAGGGTGTGGTTACAAGCCCCAGCAATCAGAATAAATGTGTTAATTGCAGTATAAAAGTTTCTAAGAGAGTCAACGAACCAGTTGTACATGGAATCACTAAGACAAATGTTGATGACCGAATTAAGCGCTATCATTATCAGGAGTTTGACCATAGAGGTATTGAGCTCAAGAAGAAAGCCTTAGTTGTAGAAGAATGTGAAAACGAGGACGTAGATGATTCTACCGAAAGCGAGCAAGAAAAGGAAGAGGAACCGACTAGCCCATTATCTTTCAGCGAAGGTGTTGAAGAAGCAGAAGGTAGTGCTGAATTGTTGGTTAGGTATGAGGCAAGTAAAGAGCTTAAAACTCCTGAGGAGGTTAAACCAATGTTGGAAGAGTTTGAAGAGGTCGGTCCTACAGAATCGTTCGAAGAATTACCACCGAAATTTGACAACGATAAAGGAGTTTTGTCAGGAGATGAAGGATGTAACTTGTTGAGGAGGACTGCTGAATTTGACTTGTATCAACCGCCGAAATTTGATAATGATGAAGAAATTAAGTCAAAGTATGTGGATGTAGAAGTTGATTACTCTTCACCGCCAAAGATTGATGTCGATAGTATGGAAGAAGAAATGGTGGTCGGAGTTGAAGGAAATAATATGACAATGGAGGATTCCTGCTTAACTCCTGCGTTTATGGAGGAAGGCCAGCCAAGTGAAACTTTTTTAGTTTTCGAGGAGTCTGAACAAAGTGAACATGAAACAGAAGAGAAGGCAGAATCAGATGATTTCTTATCTTTGAAAGAGTTCGACAATGAAATAAAAGATGGTGATGAACTATCAATGTTGTGTGAACCTGGAGAAAGTTCTGATTGTGAGAATCCTGAAGAGATTGAAGTATTTGAAGAATGTGAAGATGAGATGTCTGAGGAACTGCTTGAAGAAACTAATCTTGTATTTTTGGAAGAGTATGTGGAAACGAGGAATGAATTACTTGTGTTGACCAAGCAAGGAGTGAGTGAAGATCTTGAGGGTTTCGAGGAAATTGGGTCAGAATTCAGTGAGTCTGAAGTCGAATATCCTGAAGAACTACCCGAAAAGTTACCACCACTACAGGACATTCAACCTCACCCTAAACTAGGACCAGATGCTATCTTACTACAAGAATCGTATGATCTTGAGAATCTGACAGAACAGGAAGAGTTGAAAAGACAGGATGAAGAGAATGATTGTCAGCTGGAATTGCTTGATCATGTACGAGCTGCTGACGGTATTAACGTCAATTGCTGGGAATCGTTCCATGAAAATAAACATGTTGAAAGAGAGGCGAGGGGGAGTTCAATTCAGTCAGGGGAAATTGGTGTAACACATCAAGGGAAGATTCTAGATGATGACACACCTGAACGAGATAAGGAAAGACAAGAATCTGAGCATGAGTCGTCACACTTCTTCGGACGAGACTTCCTAAGTCGTTCCGTGATTTTAAACATCCTTATATCGTCTCTCATTTTTGTCACGTTTTGGTTCTATATCACACCGTCCTATTGGCACAAGCATCATGATGTCATCTCTCTCAGATCACTTCCTTTTGCCGCCTGCCTAGTGTCACATCTGTTTTACGCAATGCGTTCCTAATGTCGAGCCACATCTTCAAAGTGTCAAGACAAAATCAATCTCAAGAGTGGTTATCACCAGAGCCACATCAGACCAGATAATGAATGGAACTCGAAGAAGGAAAAAGTGTGAATTCGGGACGAATTCTTTCCAACCAGGGGAGGATGATGCAGCGCGAAATTAAACTAAACGACATACCTTAGGTCGCGAATCTCTGAAACGCGATTCCATCTAGGTCGCTCCAGTTTCTTGAATCGCGCTTCCTCCATAGGTCGCTCCGCAAGTTTCTTTAAGTCAAATTCCGACCTAAATCTAAGTCGCGAACGACCTATTTCTTCACCGCGAGCTAACTCTAAGTCGTTGCCGTGATATCCTTCACCACGAGCTAACCCTAGATCACGAACGACTTATTTTATTTCACGCGATTTCTCTGAATTCCTCCTCCCAAGGTCGCGAACGAGCAGAGCTCCGACCTAACCCAAGTCGTGAAGGAAGTACGAGAAAGAAGATTGCCAATGCCTTTGCCTTAAGTCGCGAACAAGCAAACAACTTACAAAGCTCCAGCCCTAGGTCGCTACCGTGCTTTTTAGGTCGCAAATCATTATCTCGCAAAGCCCTAGGTCGCGAACGAGAGTCGCTGCCGTGTGTCTAGTTAAGGCGCAAAACTTTAAGTCGCTGATGATCTGTCGAATGCTATCTCGGAAGCTTAAGTCGCTTCCAATTTCCAGCCTAGGTCGCGTGTGATTTCTTTAGGTTGCCAGAAGTAGTTCGCGAAGAATGATAAGTCGCTGAAGTCTGATGGCAGAGATGTTAAGTCGCGAAGTTTACTTTAGGTCGTTACTTTCTTAAGTCGTAAGTCGTTCGTTGATTTTAGGTCGCTAATGTTTGTTTGTTAAGTCGTGAAGTTTTGTTAAGTCGTAGTATGTTGTAATTACTGTTGAAGGTCATGTAACGACCTAAGTGTTGTATTTTCTTTGTTGAGTCGTTAAGTCGTATATGACTTATGGGAGTTGTGTGTTGTAAAAATCTCTATAAATAGGGATGTGCGTCATTTGTAAAGGGTTGTTGATTTTGAATAAAATTTCCTTTGTTAGCTTTGTGCTTTCATCCAATTGGTAGTCGAGTGTGATCTCCTATCTCCACCTTCGGTCAATCGAGTGTGCTCGATTCAACGATCGTGAAGCCAATTCGCGGTATCAAGTGCGCTTGATCAACGCTCGAAGAATTGAAGATCTACTTTCACGGTATCGTGATTGATCAACGTGACGTAGATAGCTAAAATTTGGTATCTTCAGATCAACGAATTTGGGCATTTCAGTATTCATCAATCCACCGATTGCTACGTTCATCGATCTATCTTGTTTTTGTATTCCGCCGCTGCGTTACATATATACCGTTTTCCGATTATTATTTCAACTTAATAATAATTTAGCAGCTGCTTCTGGCTAGATATAGCGACTATTGAATTGCCAAATGATTTCTGTATAGGTGTAAAGAGTCAAGCGCAATAGGGCAAAAGAAATAAGAGAAAGCAAAAGTGGAACAAGCTGAATTGGTAAGACAAACAGCTGATATTGGGAAGAAGCAGCCTAACTTATTGGAGCTCTCTAAAATCTCCCTATTGGATGGTAAGTTTGCTTCATTGTTGCTTTATACTAGGATGAATCTGTGGTTCGCACATGGTGTCTTCAGCCCATAAATAAGGTTAGTTGAGTTGTGGAAATTTAGTTGCCCGTAATTCTGTGTTTCTAGGAAATACAAGTGACAATTTAGACTCACATATTGATTTTAAAATTAGTATGCAATCCCTTTGCATGAGACCTGTTATAAGCTTAAGAATTTTTTGAGAGTTGAAACTTCTCTTGTGGATTATGTCTACTATATTCTAAATGCACAGCCAGAACGCAAGTAAGGAATAATAATTTTCTTTGCAAAATAATAATTACCCTCCCCTTGATTAAAATTCTAAAAAGACGCTTTTCTAACCTACTTATATCTATATTTTCAATGATCATATGCTATCTCCTAGGAATTTTATATTGTAGCAGTAAACACAAATAAAATTTTGAACTTTAGAGGTTATGTTAATTTGCTTATGTTCAAATGCTTATGAGTTCAGTATCATCAGTTTTGTATTTTGTTTTCCTGTATTCAATTTAGTGCATGCACATATCATAATGAATTTGATGCAACTTGTTATCTAATTTACTAATTGAACATATATTAAGCAATCTTTTTTCTTGCATACCAACTGTCATAGCTTATTTCAAAAAATAGATTTAAGCCGCTCAATGTGGGTGGAACGGGGGAAATAGTTGCTAAAGGAAGTGCGACACCAACTAATCCAAATGTACTAGCCTATTTCATTCCATTGGAGGAGAAATGGTGTTAAAGTTTGGGTAGATGTAGTAAACATTCCAAATTCACTTCTATGGAGATAATCATCCAAGCTTGAATTCATTGAAGATGCCATTGGCTTTATAGTAGCTCGACCTGCCACGAATGTTGTAATGGAATCAAGTTATAGTAAGTGCAATTTGTTAATTTTTAGATATGTATAAACTTAGTGGACAAAAATAGTTGATTTTTTTATTTACTTTTAGTTTTTCTACTTCTTATATATAGGTAATTATTGATTAAAGATTGTTGATTGGTTATGATATCGTTTACCACGCGACTAGCAGTAAGGAAATAGATATTCTTTGTTGTCACAAGTTCGCTATGTATTTCGTTTGTGAATTACATTTTGGTACAACCAGAAACTGTCCTCAGCTCTTCTACCATAAAATATATACAAAAAAATGTTTAAACTTATTTCAAAACCATCGATAATGTTACTGTTGTGTACATTTTGGCACTCCGGTAAATCCATTTCATGTTGCCACATGGTAAAACTGCTGCACTTTCAACCTCAATATCGATGAAGTAGATTTTGTTTGTGTTACTTATCATTCACCATAAATATGAAGCAACTGTGTTTTCCCTTTACACAATTCTTACTCTTTTTTTGACTTCAACTGCCATATGTAACTGATTTTTTTATTATAATTATTTGGCTATCCCAAATTTTTTTATCTTGCTCCATGGTTTTTATGGAA
Source organism: Allium fistulosum (assembly GCA_030737815.1). Taxonomy (NCBI): domain Eukaryota; kingdom Viridiplantae; phylum Streptophyta; class Magnoliopsida; order Asparagales; family Amaryllidaceae; genus Allium; species Allium fistulosum. The sequence continues at coordinate 1,290,420,458 of CM060904.1, forward strand.
AAGAACTAATTTTCTTTTAATTGTCTTATTGACATCAAGTAATTAGTAAACTTATTGAGATATCTGTTTCTTACTATACAAATTAGATGCTTCTTTATTTCAAGTGTAGTGTTTACACTCTTAATAAATTGATATTATTTATTCCATTTTTGGATGTTAGTAGATGCGTTGTTATTTTCTGTCTTTAAATTATCATATCTCCATGTGTCCAATTTTGTAAAATACTTCTTCGTTGTTAACAAATAAACTGATTAAAATGGTAAATGTAAGATGAATGTATATAATTGATTGGAGATTAAAGGCGCACAAAGAAGAAGAATAGAGGATCTATGTGTTAGTAAATATATAACAAGTCTTGAAAACCTCTGAAGTCAAGATTTATTTACTAACCTAGTCGTGGTATATTTTCCAGATAGTAGATGATTTAGCCAGCACTGGAATAAAATAGGGCTAGCTTAAAGGTACAATTATATAATTTTGTTTTGCACATGTTATGAACACGTAATACAAAAAGTATGGAAAAAGTTCAAAGATAGCCAACCTAAAATCTGCAGATACAAGTATCTGTAAATAAAGAATTCAACTATCAATAGTATAAAGCTACAAAATCTAGTGGGCACACAAATTTATTCGCTTATATTTTGTTTATTATGGGTTAATCATAATCAGCACATAACTAAAATATAGTTTTTATAAGCTAAAATTCACATTTTAGATTCTAAGAACATTATGCTGATAAACCTCATATGTGTATATTTTTGTTCAGTGCAACTTACTATTTTTTGGAATATTACATCTCCTATCATGTGCTATAATCAAAAGGTAGAACAACTTTCAGGTTGATTTTAGTTTATTGTGCACATTTATATCAATATCCAAAGCCTATTTTTTCTTTAATCATACAGGTTTGTGAAGTATAAATTATTTCATACTTTCAGGTTGATTTTATAGTGAATATATGCTTCGTTGATGCCAATTGAATCATTAGTTATCTCCAATGCAAATATCGCCACTTCATTGATTTAAGCAGTTCTTAATCTATGGATTAAGTTCCTTTTTTTCTTCCCCTTCTTAAAAACCATAATTTTAAAGTGTAGTAATTTATATATATTTCTTTGTTTTGCCTTTTTTATAAATGATAGCAGATGTTTGAACTTGTAGGTCATAAAAGTAAATATAAAAAGACTTAACGATAAGGCAAGCAAAATTTATCAAACAAACAAGCGAAAAATATGCTTTTATAATAATTTTTGTGGTGCACAATTTGATATATTTTATTGTGTGCAACACTTGTTATTGTTAATTTATAACAATTTAACGATAATGGTTTGGAAATATAAATATAATCCATTATTTTCATGTGCTACGTTAATTTTTTCATGTTATAGATCATAATTGGTAATGGCTTCAAGGAAATTGTTATTTATTTATGTACGACCTGGCAAAAATAATGTTCGATATTATAGGCATGTATATTAAAACGTTCACCATTAACGAATATAAATGCACTAGAATAGTAGAAGTCTATGTCATTATTGAAATAACAAATAAATCAAAGCAAAATGACATTTATTGCTGATATTTTGTGTAAGATGAACATTTTGAAACCAAACCATTACTGAAAGAACTGCTTGCATATATCTACAGATTTAGCAAGGCAGTTGCTGTGATTGTTGAAAATGCTTAAAGTACACTATATGAACAAGTAAGTAAGTATTTTTTTTGTATCCTGAACTTTTGTTAGTAAAATATGCAAGACCGTCCATTTATCATTCTTATTAGTGCTGCATAATTATTTAAATTATAAATGCTAGGAACAACAAAGGTTTGTTTTAATTGCATTCATTTCGTTGTTGTTTGGCTTTAGCAAAATTTGCCCAAGTCCACCATTATATGTTACATTGTAAATTGTGACACTAGATATAAAGGTATTTAGTTTACCGTGGTTTGTAAAAAGGTTTAGTTCTGTTGTCTCTAATGTTTTGATAATTTCATATGGTCTTACACAACCTGTGTTACTTGATCCTTATTCAACCTGTTTGGCATCAACTAAATCATAGTGTAACGACCCACTATTTTGGACCATTCAAATCGACAATAAATCCACACATGTCGGACTTGAATAATTCAAAACAAAGATTGTAAATAAAATTTGGCAAAACTCAATATATACAGTAAATAAATAATCGCAGAATCACAGACACAGAGTAATATAACAATAATGTAGCGGAAACAAAGAATAGTAGTTCATGAAGCTACTATGTATATAACAGAGTCAACAAGATACAACAGAATTTATGAATACAAAGATGTCTCAATACTATAGTCAAATACAAGATCTAAATACATCACTGGAATCAACTGAATGACAGAAAGCAGAATCAATAAATGGATCCAAGCGAAGCTCCAACTCCAAAGGTGAGTCTCAAATACTGGTACAACTCAGCCTGACCCGAGCGTAAAGCAAAACACAAAACAGTCGAGTAAGGACATACATACTTATACAATGTAAACCAACTCAAGTGAACTGTAATAAAAATGCACAATTAACTTAAAGGATGCTTGGGATCGCCCATCCTTTAAGGATCCGTTAAACTATTTACTATGTAGTAATATTCGCTATTATAATAATGTCTAATAGTAAAATAAACTTACTTTTAAATAGCGTTAAGGAGTTACCCATATCCCCCTTAACACATAATAGTCCCAGTAGTATATCCAGTATCAGCATACCTCCAGATCGGGAGGCTACCCTAAATACCCCACAGGCTATGGCACAAAACCAAACTCGTAGTAAAGCTCGCTATGGTAGGTGACACGGCACAACGAGGCAATGCCAGGGTAGATATACCAATTACGCATCCGGACTGGTGGTAATGCATAGCAGCCACTACCGCCCACCTCGAAACACACTCCCAAATCAAAAATAGAGGATGGCCATCAAATCAATCACAAAGTTATAGAATGGTATACGAAGAAGTGTGTCCGATCAGAGGTGCTACCTCATTGGCCCGTCAATCGCTCCTGTTTTAGCCACCTTATGCCAACTCACGGGAGTCGGGTCCACTTATATACCTCAATAGGATCGTCGCCACCATCCTACTTCATTCTGGAATTTCCACCGCGTACACGGTTGTCAAAGTGATTTTCGGTATCGACAGAGAGTATGCCCATATCCGATCCCGGTCTCTTTGCCAACCAATCGTTATGATAACCCATGGACATTTATTTCGAAATAATTTATACCTCAAAACAAAAATATCATATCCATTTCAAACTAGTTTATACTTCAAAACCAAAATATCATATCCATTTCAAAACTAGTTTATACTTCAAAGCCAAAATATCATATCCATTTCAAAACTAATTTATACTTCAAAACCAAAATATCATATTCAAAACTAGTTTATACTCCAAAACCAAAATATCATTTGAACAAACCTAAATTTCCAATCACTTAATATTTCTTTCAATTTATTTAACTTGAAATATTCCTTTTTAAATCATCTTAAACCAAAACCACTTTATAAAGCCATATTCTTAAATCTTCAATTGCAAATCAATATATTCAAAGAAAATTCTTAATTAAATACTATTTCATAGAAATTCATTTCCAAAATCATACTACTTTCAAAGTTATAACACCTTTGAAAGCAATCACTTTGAAACCATAATACTTTGAAACCATATCAATTTAAAATGTTATCATTTGGAAATCATAATATTTAGAAAAATCATAACACCCTTAAAAATAATATTCATTACCAAAGTTATAGCATTTTTAAGTTCATTCATTTAATTACAACAATTTCAAAACATTGTAATTTCAGAATAACAACACTTATAAAGTGTTACAGTAAGTATTATTATTTCAAAATAGTTCTATTTCAGAAACAGCAGCACTTATGTAGTGTTACAGTAGGTATATTAGTTTCAAAACAGTTCAGATTTAGAAACAGCAACACTTACAAAGTGTTACAGTAAGTATTTTAGTATTTCAGAACTTTATTAAATTTCAAAAACAGCAGCACTTATAAACTGCTGCAGTAGATATATTTGTATTACAAAACAGTTCAATCTCAGCAACGGTAGCACTTATAGAATGTTACCTGAAACCCATAACATTTCAGAAATGCTATAAATACTATTATAAGTTTTTACTATAACAATTTAAAAACAATATATCTTCAACTTTTCCCATTTTTAACTTATCAAACTTATTTCACTTTTCAAAATTTATTTATTTGGATATTACTGACTTATAATTTTTAATAAAATAACATTTATTTAACCAATATCCAATTTAAATTATAATTCATTTATCAAGTCAAAATACATTAATTTACTTAACTTTTATCTTAACAAATAACTTAATGCTTTATTTAAATTACCCATTTCATAAATAAAATATTCATATCACTAAGTTAAGCTTAAAATTCCATTTAACACTAGATTTTCAATTATTAAGTCAAATCAAAATTTACATTTTCAATCATAAATTTGCTTATACACTTTAACTTACAGAAAAATCAATATAACATTTATTTAAATCATTTAAATCCAATTTAAGTTAAAATCTCAGATAATATAAATTCCAAATACTTAAAATTTTCAGAAAAACTATGATATCAAACTTAAGTTCAAAATCACATATATTTAATATTTCAAAATACTTAAAGATTTCAGAAAACTATTATATCAAACTTAAGTTCAAAATCACGTATATTTAATATTTCAAAATACTCAAAAATTTCAGAAAACTATTATTTAAAATAAACCATGGGTCTGTATAATATTTTCTAGCCTAGATCAAGTGATACGGATATGTATCATTTCAATCCGTAATTTAAAACGAAAAATCCAGGTTCAATCATTTCAAACCCGCAATCCCAAGTCAAACAAAATAGATAAAATAAAATAAAAATCACTCGAGCCTATCATTTCAGCTCATAATGATTTTTCCTTATTCTAAAGTCTGTTCGGGTATGTATCATTTCAACCCATAGTGAAAGGGAACTTGCAGTGTGAGATACAGAAAATAAAATAACAGTAGAGCATATAATATCATATCAGGTGATGTAACAAATATATAAGCAGTATATAACATCATAAAATCATATCACAGGCATATATGAACATATCATATTAATTTCTACAATTCACATGTCATTGTTTCACAAATATAGAAGTACGAATGTCGAGAGTGATAAACTCACCTTTTAGAGTTAGAGATGACAATTTGAAACACACAACTATACTCCGAAAAGCACGCATAGATTTGAGTGGATGAAGAGCCAAAATCCAAGTCTTGTAAACAAATAATATACAAACATATATAAGTAAATAATTATCAAAGGAATACGAATCAAGACAAATGCACAAAACAAATCAAAATGAAGCAAAGATGGCTTTACCCATTCAAGTAGGCTCGGCCACTTTATAAATAGGTTTGACCACCTTAGAACAATGCTCGGCCATGATGGTTTGAGGCAAGTATGCTCGGCCTTGATCACAAATACATACAGCTATGGACAAGAATATGAAGAGATGTGAAGGGATGGCAAGTTACAAGGCATGGAAGGCAAAAGGTCGAGGCAATTTAAGGGTCATGTGCACACATGGGTTCGGCCTGGGTTTGAGCACATGGATCAGGTCAGGTCTGGTCATCTGGTCACGGCCTAGAGTGGGTGTGTTCACGGCAAAGCAAGGGGGTGATGGTGTGGGTGGTGGCCGAGGCAAACAAATAGGAAGGTGATGGAATATGTGGTGGCCGGCTATGATTTAAATTGTTTTGTGGTGATGGGGTTTGGATCTAGGGTCACGGCATGGTTTTGGTGGTGATGAGGAGGTGATGGGGTCGGTTATGGTGGTGGTGGAGTGGAGTTGTGATCGGCAATAGGTGTGGTGAATGGTGGCCGAGCATGCTAGAAGACAAGACAAAAGACAAATAGAAAAGAGAAGAAGGAAGCCATGGAATTAGAGCTAGCTATTTTTTCTTCATGCAAATGAAATGAGGAGATGAGAAATGAAGTGTACGTGAGTTGCAAATGAAATGAACGGCTAAGAAGAGTAAATGTACGGCTAGCAAATGAAAAGGCTAGGGAAAAGGAAAAGGCACAAGTTAAAGAAAGAGAAACCGAAGTCCTTTGAGTTTTCCAACCCTATATTCCAAATAAAAATCCAAATACATAATCAAAATGCAAACCGGAATAAAAATAAAATAAAAATAGAAAATAAAAGTATAGAAATAAACATAGGAATTAGAAAATAAAATACAGAAAATAATTGCATATAAACGCTGAATTTTATCAATTTAAAAAAGTATAAAACAGAATTTGACGAAACGAAAAGCAGAACGAATATCAAAATTAAATACAGTTTAAAAGAAAAAGATTAGAAATTTAAAATTTAAAAATTTCAACTGTAAGTCAAAGTTTGACCAAAGTTGACCAAAATATAAAATTTCCAGAAAATATTTGTTTTATTATATTTGGAAAATAAATTATAAACAAAATCCAAAATTACATTGGAAAATTCCAATATTTCAATTTAAAAATGATTTAAAATCAAAGTTTTCAAATAAATTTAATTTAAAATATTTGTAAATATATGGGTTGTTGCACAAAGGATCTTTTCCATTATTCTAGATGTTAACTGCGGTAACTTAAAGTTAATCGCTACAAGAAAACTTAGTAACAATAGTACCTTATATTAGCATTTGAGTTGTTGACGCTATTGGAAGAAACATAAAAAACGCTATTTAGTTGATTAGGCGTGACAATAATAAATAACACGTGGAAGGTGGCATGTTAAAGTTTTTCCCATTTACCGCGCCACTCATCTCTTCCGGCTCTCTCATCTCTCATGCCTTAATTCACGAAAATCAAACTTCCTCTCAATCCCAAAATCTCCTCTCAATCACTTCAAATCCAAATTCATTTTGTCGCTCTCCACTTTAACTCTCCCTTTAATCCCCATTCCTCCGTAGGTGGCTCCCTGCTCGATTTTTAATAATTTCGAATGTTAATCTGTTCACCACGATTTCAGGTAGGCAGAACCCTATCTCAAAATATTTAGTTCGAGGTCCATCAATTTCTCACTATAACTCGAATTCTAAAACCATCGCATATTTTAACTGGAATTGGACCCACATTGTAATTCTCAATTATATCTTTTACATTTGAAGTTGACTAAAAGTATTTCTCTACTGACCTTTGTTTGCTTATGATTCTAGTCCATGAAAGCTTAGGGGCTAAGGATTTAGTTGATGGAAGAGATGAAAACTTAGGAGGTCAAGGAAAAGTCAGTCTTGGTGAGATGATGGAAAAAACAACTGGAGATCAAGATCCTTTAATGCCTAAGTTGGATCAGAGCACTCTCATGTATCCTTCTATTGCACTTAATTAATAATATAGAGAAGAAGAGAACATGCATCCCTATATGAAGATTACTTGCAATTTTATACCTGATATGAATTTTTGTATAGCTTGTTGTTAGTAGCATCAGTTCATGCATTCAGTAGCAGTCGGTATTTGAATTTTTATACATGGTATGACCATGCTTCAGTTATGTATTAGCATTAGATTTCTTACTTTGATCTCGTGTTACTTGTAGGTATTTTGGATCGTCCAATGTATATGCTATAGCAAACTATTTGTCAGTGTCAACTTTGCTACTGCCAGTTCTGTTCTCTTATGAATTAGCTATGGTGCTTTTAAATTTTAGAAATGAATTTTGTTGTTTTGCGGTTTAATTTTGATAATTGACTCATGAGTTCAGTTGTGATAATTTTTTATTGATTTTGTATTATAAAACATAGTGGTCTTCCTTTAGAATTTAGTACGAATCATTTAGTATTATCCCGTGAATTATTGGAAAAAATAGAAGATGTCTCGGTTAATATGGAAATTTCTAACATCCATCCCTAGTTGCGTATATTGGAAGATCATGTCCAAGCTAATTTGACAAACATAACTTTTTGATACAAACATAGTTTCACAACCATCTTGATTTAACCTAACAAGTCCAAGGCTTGTGCTGCTGATTTTTCTACTGATGTTGTTCTGCTTATGTTTATTGCAGAGTTCTAGTGAGCGGTTTTCACAATTTTGCCATGTTCAACCACTAGAAGTGAGATTGTGGTAGTTAATGATTGCATGGATGTAAAGTTCATAATTCTGTGGTATGCAGATGAACAATCTAGCCAAGGTATGTTTCCATTAACTAAGCTTTGACCAACAGCCGCACGATAAACCCAAAAATTAACTAGTTATCATTTGAGACTAGCAGTTGGTCGTTATCGAATTCCTGTTGAAATTCGATTCAATACCCCCAAGCAGTCGACTACGTTGACTCTAACGGCACCGTTAGGGGCTATGCATGGTTGTGCACTACATCTGTTGTATTTCCTTCTTCAACTTGACATACAATTCGGTACATATATTTGAATTGTGCTAATTCAATATGGACTTGTTGGAATGTAACTGGAAGTAGCAATTTTAGTTAGTAGTTGCTTGTCAGATGGATGTTTTTTGAGAAATGTTAATATATTATAAGTTATTACTATATTACTTTGTTCTTTGCTTAGATTATCACTTGGGCCTTATGAGATGTCTTCTAGAGTTTACTTTTAAGATTATTACTTAAAGTGCTTTGAATAAGTTGATGGAATGAGCTAAAATATGAAAATTTTAATGGCATATGAAGTATACAGATGCAGATATGCATTGTAATTAATAATTTGTTCGAACCATGGTATCCTTATAAACTATTCGCATGATTTAATGTGTTATATATTCAATTTATACACGTAAATGTGTAAACGAAAATACGAACATGAACAAAGTTCACTAGTCAGTATCTGTATACTTGGCCTTTAGAAGTCTCTAATCAACAAACCTCACATTATAAATTTTTAATGTAACTATTTAATTAGTGTAAGCACCTACTTCAAGAATATATATAGTCATCCTCTGCATACATGTCAAATTTTAGATACCAAGCGAATAATTGTTCCTCGGCCATTTTCCATATGCATGCATGTATGTATAAATATGTAATTAATATAATGTTGCTTATGGTTCAACCATTGATAAATGTCTCAATAATAAATATTGAGAGTCGTTATGCTTTTTTAAATGCTGATAAGTAATGCAAGTGCATTTCCATGGTGTTGTCAGTTTTCCTTAGAAAATTGAGACATGAAGTTTAAGTGTCCATCGGTCAATCTGTTTGCCTATATTGCTGTAATTTAGCATCTTTGACACCTAAATCTGTTCGATTGTATTGCATGCATTTCATGTATTAGTAACATCTTGGTTGCTTGATATTGCAGATACCAGAGAGAATATCAAAAGCAAAGCAAGATGAAATCAACTATTTGACTGGTCTATAAGTAAGTTGTTGATGCAAATATGTATGAAGTATCATGTATTGATATGGTAAAAGTTGTTTGAACAATGAAATATCATGCTTTAATTTACATAATTTTGTCTATGAAAATCTGTTATTACTTATATGCAAAGAAGAAATAGGTAAATTGATATTATAGGTGGAAAAGCTAAAGCAACAGCAATTTTTTTTTTCAAAATTGATATTATTTAATAGCGTTTCATAAACGCTGTAGAAAGCAACCTCTTACACGCTATAGAAATGTCACATAACAAATGCTATAGTAATGTTACATAACAAATGCTATAGAAAACACTATAGAAATGTTACACGCTATGGAAATGTTACATAGCGTTTTATCTTAATAGCATTGCACAAACGCTGTAGAAAATTAATTTTTCATAGCGTTTTTGCTCTCGCTATTTAAAATTAAAGGTCTACCATAGCATGTTGTTCCCTAGCGTTCTTTGAAACGCTATAGTAAGGTAAACTAGCGTTTTAAAGGCTATTAAAGCTCCAGTTTGTTGTAGTGAATATTCTAGAGAATGATTGTAAACTATATGATTAAACACATCACCGCCGTTCAATTGAGATGTATACTACTGTAAATAGAGGTGGAGTGACTTATTAGGTATTGAAGCAATAAAAGTAATAAAGCAAGAAAGTTTGTAATCAAGCAAAATAAATTGTTATCAAAGTTTGTAATAAAATTTTATTCCTCTTTTAAAAATTCACATCTCTTATTTCTAGTTATCATCAAATTCAATTCATCTTTTTCTTATAAAACTTCCCAATAGTGGTATCAAAGCTTGAAAATCCTTCTAAAATTTCCAACAGTGGTATTGGAGCTTGAAGATCCACCTAAAATTTCCAACAGTGGTATTTGAGATAGGTCGAAATCATGGGATTTCTATTTCTTTCATTGTTTGTTCTCACAAAGGAAAATTTTGAAGAATGGAATAATAGAAAGAAAGAGGAGTTAATCTCCAAAGAATTATGGAAGATCGTTGAAAATAATTATAAACGGCTGAATGATTTCGAGAGCATATCGCAAATAGACAAGAAGGCATTTGCGAAATTACAATGGAATCATCATCATGCTCGTGTTGTGATGAGTGAGAACGTCGATGTAGCGTATAATTATATTCTTGGAGACAGTTCCCCAAAAAATTCATGTAATTTGTTGAAAGAAGGATATGGAAAGAATGATGCAAAAATAATAGAAGAGACAATCTGATTGATAAAAGAAGAATAGTGAGGAGGAGAAAGATGTGTAAAAATTGTTGAAATTTGAGGAGTTAGAGGAGGAAAATTTGAAAAGAGAATAAAATGTATAGAGGATGAAAAAGAAGAAGATGAAGAAAATAAAGTAAACAAGATGACGCAAATGATGAAAATTACGAAAGCAAAGGAGATGACAATGAACAAGATGTGAATCAAGGAGATGAAATTCAAGAGCTAAAAGGAGATGAAAATATGAGCAAAAAGTTGAAGAAATGGAAATGGGGAATGTTAAAGAAGTAAAAATAGAAATGATCAAAGAGGGGGTCGAAGTAGTAAGGGATGAATTTCTCAACCATGATAACAAAGTTGTAAGCAAAGATTATAGCATTTCTATTTTGAACAATTTTATTTTTCAATCAATTTTTTTTTGAAATGTCATGCGAAAGTGAAAATCTAGGAAGCATGCAAAGAAATTGGATGGGTCAAAAATTGCAAGAGTGAAATTATGGAAGAATGCAAAGATAACATAGACGACTCATTCAAAATTTATGACACTGGAGCAAAATGGAGGTTAGAACGCATACTTTTTGGAGTATTATATGGTAATGATGAAGGAAAAAATGAATGGAGCACCAAAAAGATTCATGAAATTGCATCAAAGATCTTGACATTGGGTAAGAACATCATTACAATAAGGAAAAATTGGATAATATCCTTATTCTAACCGAAATACGTAAAATACAAAGTTTGAAAATTTTAATCATTTGAAGTTACAAAATCAAGTTTAAAGGAGTGCTTGAAATAAACTTGATATTGGTATAATCAATTATTTTGGAAAATATTACATAATTTAGGCAATAATAATTTTAGTATTTATGTAGATAATTAAGTTATATTGAAGAGGCTAAAATTTAGCCTAGAGAATAATCTAGAGTTTGATGTACTAATTGAACGTCTCTATAATCATCTTGTTTAGGAATTCAAGAGAACTCTAGAGAATAGGCTTTTAAAGAGAATTAAATAATATTCTATAGAATGATTGTGAACCATAAAATTAAACACATCAGCACCGTTCATTTTAGATGTGTACTTTTATAAATAGAGATGGAGTGACTTATCATGTATTAATGCAAGAAAAGTAATAAAGCAAGAAAGTTTGTAAGCAAGAAAAATGAATTGGAATCAAAGTTTGTAATAAAAATTTCTTCCTCTTTCAAAAGTCCATATCTCTCATTTCTAGTTATCATCAAATTCAATTCTTCTTCTTCTTATAAAATTTCCCAATAATGGTATCAAAGCCTGAAGATCCTTCTAAAATTTCCAATAGTTGTATCAGAGCTTGAAGATCCACTTTAAATATCCAACAGTTCTAGTGTAGATATTTGTTATGCCCATTTTTGATAGGCTTTAGTTGTTCTGAGTTCCCCTGTATAAATATAAACAAATTAAACGAGTAGTACACATGGTGAACAAAAAAGGATGTTAATTTAAAAGCTTATTTGGTGATATGTAAACTAAACTAAAAAATTGCGCATACAAAAGGATGGTAGCAGATTATGTTTAATTTGATTTAAATATAAGAGATATCCATAAATCCATGAGATAATGGGATATTCCAATGTTTTATTTACTAATCCCACATGTTATTAATCTAATTAGCTAAGAATTCTTTACTTGCGGCTTAAGTTTATTTTTGATGAAAAATATAGGTGAAGCAAACTTAAGGATATAAAATCCGTTAAAATATATTAAAAATTAAAAAATAAATCAGGTATATATTTCAATATTTAGGTTTTTCCTTATTTCAGTACATTATAAGGTAATCTCATCCTTTCTGTTGTAAATTTTATTTTCCTCATTTCTTCCTCTTCTTTCCTTGTGTACTTTCGCCATCGTCAAACTCCACATAAATCACAACCCATATATCTTCTTATCTAATCTAAAAACATCACAACTTCACTCCAGTCAAATCCGACCACTCCCATATTACATTATCAAACCACTACTTTAGTTCTATCTCTATTTAGATCCGTTGCCAACAATCTGCTACCATCAAATCTGATATTGTTATCCAAAATTTTGGGTAAACAAAAACTTCTTGGAGAAGCTTCTAAAGTCGGTTCGTCCGTCGGATCCTCGCTCAGCCAGCTGGTTACCCCCGACAATAGATGACCAGTCCATCGTCTTCAATGGCCAACCATGCCTACTCCACATCTGGAGACACCATGGATGGAAGCTTAGCCCTTAGGTGACCCACCTTCCTCAACAAGGCACCGAGTGCTCCCAACATCCTTATGATCCTCTGAAGCTAGTCATCCAATCTCTCCTAAAGGCATAAGCCCTAGATTGTGCACTCGGGCCTTCCTTGGCATCCTTTTCCTTAGCAGCTAGAGCCGCCCTCGGCCTCTTCAGCACCTGCCCAACCTGGTCCTTCATCCAAATCCATGCATCAAGTACCACACCTTCCATGCAATGCCACACCAAAGTGGCCTTCCTCCCCCTCTAAGGCTCGGGTCTGCCCTTGGTATGATCCTAATATCAAAAGTAGCTCTGCTCTCACATGACCGTTCGTTGACTTTGCTCTTCACATGGCTGCAACCAGGCCCTACATGTCCGCCCTCCGTCGGAGGCCTAGGTCATTTAGAGCCGACACCGGATTGGCTATCTCGAGTGGCCCAACTACTCCTACATAGGGATCCGCTCGACTGCGGTGGACTGACCGCCTTATGTCCTTGGCAATCCTAAACCTACCAGGTAGGACTTCCCACTTAATCCAAAACAGCTTACTGTGAAGTACCCTAACCATTCCTAGTCCAACTACTCCGAAGTACACGCCACCAGAGAGAAGTATTGTTCTGTTGCCAACAGTACTCCACCCACAGCCCTTTCCTCTCCCCCACCTTTCCAATAGCCAATCAAAACGCATGCACTCGTACCTACTAAAGCCTGCCACCTTTCCTAGGTCTACCGCAGACCCTTCTTTCCATCTGGTAAGCAATCCAAGCCATGGGATTGAATCTTCTTTCCAACCGGCTCCCATCCTACGTCTGCTCCAATCCACGGCCTGAAGCCTCTCCTGCACTGTTGTTCTACAATCTCGACCATCCATTCACACCCCACATCCTGTATATACCTGATGTAAAACCATATAGCAAAGGGATGGACAGACATAAAGAAATGGACAGAGAGAATGATTTCTCCTGTTAGAATTTCGATTTTCATCGTTTGGATTGTGACAACTATATAAGTCAATATTATTGTGTACTAATCATTTATGCAGGAGATTCATTGAAGATTCAGATTCAAAAAGCTATGAAGTTGTTATTCTTTTGTTTTAGAGTCTGTATATTATTAGAAATATGTTAAAATCTCTCCGATATGGCATATATTCACTAACATGCACACAAACTTTGCATATGCACAAAAGCGGGCTAAATCGGCCGGCTGAATGACACCATTCAGCCATCTAAATGCTGAAACATAGAATATATTTCTATGAAGTTTCAACCGACTGAATGGTATCATTCAGACAGCTGAATAAGGCCAAAAATAGCCTATTTGCTTGTTGTATCGAATTTCAAATACATCAGAAGGCTGAATTGAAATTTTCAGATGGTTGATTATCTATAACGGCTAGTTTTTTGAAGGGATGCTTCTCTTCAATGAAGAGAAACATTTTCTAATCTAATAGTTGCATCTGTTCTTTTCATCGTTCCTTCTCATCAAACAATGCAACTCTTAAAACTCTATAAATAGAGTCTAGAATTCAACAAACAATTAACCTTACTGATTTTAGTGTTCTTGAATTCTTATCTCTTATTCTCTATTTTCAATTTGCAATCAAACTGCACACGATCTCTGATCATTGATCACTCTATCTTCCACATTCTTCAAGCACATTACATTATATATCATAAAGGAGAAGATTATAAGAAGATTGTACGTTATTGACTTATCAGTGCTATTTAAAGAGCATATTACAGTCAGATACATTTGTTTACTTGTAAAGAAGTCATGTTCGGTTGCTCAGGCGGTAGAAGTCCTATTCGATTGCTTACAGCAGTAGAAGTCCTGTTCGGTTGCACAGGCAGTGTAAACCTATTCTTCCAGGTTAAGTGAGGATTTCTAGTTTAATTCCAGAAGGAGTCTGGGAATGGACGTAGAACGAGAGTTCGAACCAATATCAAAATCTCTGGTATCATTTACTTTACTTATTTATTTGCTTACTTATTTTATATTCTACACAAGTTGTTTATAGATATATCCATATTACATAATCCTGTAGCATAGTCACTCTCATTTGGTATCAAAGCAAGGTCATCTTATACCCGTAACATAGTTATATGATATTTTAATATGGAAAATAACACTAGCATAGTAACTAAAACAAGTTTTCTTGAATGTCAATCTACTGCACGACCACCACTATTTAACGGAATGAACTATAACTATTTGGCTACTAGGATGAGAATTTATATACAAGCCAATAGTTATGAAACCTAGAATATTACTCAAACTGAATATATCATACCTACTACAGAATATTCACAATGGTCTAACACACAAAAACTGGATGCTACTGCAAATGCTAAAGCCATGAATATGTTATATTGTGCATTAGAAAAGAATGAGTAATAGAGTAAGCATGTGTAAAACAGCTTATGAAATTGGCGTACACTTAAAATTACACATGAAGGTACTAACAAAGTAAAGCAGAGTAAAATTTCTATGCTCAAAAATCAGTTCCAGAATTTCAAAATGAAGCAAGATGAAACAATAAATAAAATGTACTCTATATTCCAAGATATATATCATTCTCTTTTAGCATTAGGAGAAACATATACAGACTGTGATATTGTTTCAAAAATCCTCAACTCTCTAATGGATGAGTGGGAATGAAAAGTCTTAGCGATCGAAGAAGCTAACAACATTTCAACCATTATACTAGAGGAGTTGATAGGAAATCTAATGCCTTATGAAGTTAATCTCCAGGCTAAACAAGTATAGGCTCAAGATAAGAAGAATATAGCATTCCAAGCAGAAAATGATGAATCCGATTCAGATGAAAAAGATAAGGCGTTCATTGCTAAAAATTTCAAAAAGTTATTGAAATTCGAAAAGAGCAACAGATTCAGAAACAACAAGAACATCTCCAGCCACAATAACAACAACAACAAACCATCATCTTCTGCTCTATAATGTTATGAGTGTCACAAGAAAGGCCACATCAAGAAAGACTATCCTGATCGAAAAAGAGACAAATTTAAGCACAAGAAAGACAAATTCAAGAAGAAAGCTTTCTCTGTCATTTGGGACGATTCAGAATCATCTTTATCATCAGATAGTGACTCAGACAACGATACGGAACAAGCCAACATATGTTTTATGGCCACAATTAATGAGGTAAGTGATCTAACTTTTGATGACTTATCGGAAATAAACTTTGAATTTCTTGACAAATTGAGAAACATCAAAAGAAAATATAAAGAAACTCTTGAAAAATTAAATGGGACTGAAATTGAGGTAGATATATTAAGAGATGAGAAACAAATTTTAGAAGAAGAACTTGAAACTACTCAAGAATCTTATTCTAATACGACATCTCAACTCTCTATGTTAAGTTAAGAGATAGAAACTCATAAAGAAAAGAATGATGCTCTTTTAGTTGAAAATCATGATCTTAAAGCTAACATTAAAATATTTGAATTAGATAATTCTAGTCTTAAAGCAAAATTGGATGATATTACTAAGAATGTCTCTAATTTTAACAAAGGTAGAGAAAATCTTTCTAAAATTATAGAAAATTCTTAGACGGTTTCAAATAAAAGAGGACTAGGATATAAGCAAGCTTCTAAAATTATTCCAAAGAAAATGATTCCTTATATAACAATTTTAAAAAGAATAATAATACTATTGAAAAACCAATTTCAAAAGTTACAAATTATTCTAAATCAATTAAGATTTGGGTTCCTAAAACAAATAATTCTTTGATTAGAAATAAATATATAAAATCATTTATAGAAACTGTTCACAAAAATAAAAAATTTATTTTTATAAGGAATCTGAACCCTCTTGGGTTTGGTTTCCTAAGACCTAACATTTTAGGACCCAAATAAAACGGTGGATACCAATGTTAATTCTATATTTTGCAGGTACCACCTAAAAAGAGAGGAAAATGGATATTGGACAGTGGTTTCTCAAACTATATGATAGGAAACAAAGAGATGCTAACGAACATTACCTACTCGGATGAGGTTCTGTCACTTTTGGAAACAATTCTAAAGGTTATATTATCAGCAAAGGTGATGTGAGCAATAACGGTATATCTAATTTATCTCTTATTACAAATGTTTTACTAGTTAAAAATTTAAAACATGATTTACTTATCATCAGCCAACTATGTGACAAAGGATTCAATATTTCTTTTTCTGAAGATAAGTGTAGCATTTTTGATCAAAATAAAAATATTATTTTTGAAGGTTTTAGAGATAAAAATATATATGTATTAAATATGAATATAAATCACAATACTAATATGTGTTAAATAGTCAAAGAAAATGATCCTTGGTTATGGCACAAAAGATTTTGTCATATTAATTTCAAAGCTATAAACAAACCAGGAAAATCCGCTGAAGGAAAAACTTAGCATTCTTTTTGGAATGAAGGACGCGGCAATTATTTTTATGTTTTAAGGACCCAAGTTTTATTCTTTCGCCTGAAGGAAATTCTTCATAGAAAAATTAGACTGTTCTCAAATCTCGTTCTCAAATCACTATTACAGGCAGCGACATGACAAGAATAGGTGGCTCTGCATCACAAGAACAGGCGACGGCGGCACAACCGCGGGCAAAGGTGGAGCTCGTTCATGCGAAGGCGGAGCTCGTTCGTCAGGCAAAGGCGATGGACTGTAGGTGGTGGCGACTACTTTGAAGGTCTGCGATGACTTGAGCCATGATTTTTATGGCCGATTTCAGATGAGCGACGGTGGAGTGGAGGTTAAGGTTGTTGGTGGTGCCAAAGGTAATGATGGAAATTAAATGTGTTGAAATGAATTAAGAAAAAAAATGCTATATGAACTTATCATTCTAATTCTATATGTATAATGCATAACTGAACATTATATTCTGTATTGTTGTTGTTATAGTTTATGCATTTGTAATAGCATGATTGAATGTTCCTATTTTTCAAGGAGCTGAAGTAAGTTTTGTTTTTAAAATCTACAAAAGATGTGATTTTGATTAGATAAAATGACTTGTATGTTTCACAAGATGATAAAATATGCATAAAACATAAGGCTTCGGTTGTTTGTTTACTTGTTTATTGAGTTGCTTTATTTTGAATGTTACAGATATCATAAATAAAATGCTAGTGTACTTCATAACTAAAATGCTATATTAAACTATCATTTTAAATATTCTAAATATACTAGTGGACTTTGTAATTAAAATGCTACACTAAACTATTTTTTAATATCATAAATATGATAGTGAACTACATAACTAAAATGATACACTAAACTATAGATTTGCATATTATAAACATGATAATGGACTTGGTAATTAAAATGCTATATTAAAATATCATTTTGAATATTTTAAACATGATAGTGAACTTCATAACTAAAATGCCACATTAAACTATTTTAACTATCATTCGCCACATTCAATACGTTCTAATGCACTCTAAAACTAGAAATGATATTTTTAATTATCATTCGGCACATTTGATATACTGTAATGTACTTTAAAAATACAAATGATGTTTTTAACTATCATTCGACACATTTCATTCAAATTGATACATTGCAATGCACTAATTTAAAAATAAAAATGATAAATTGGTTTCATATATACCCGATTAGGATTGGCATCCGGTTAGCTTTTGCATCCATACGTACTCGATTAGGTTTGGCACCCGATTAACTTTTGCATCCATACATACCCGATTAGGATTGACATCCTGTTAGCTTTTGCTTCCATATGTACTCGATTAGGCTAGGCATTCGATTAACTTTTGCACTCGATGATACACTTAGTTAAACAATATATCTTGAGTATAGATTGGTTTCATACATACCCGATTAGGCTTGGCATCCGGTTAGCTTTTACATCCATACGTACCCAATTAGGCTTGGCATCTGGTTAGCTTTTACATCCAAACGTACCCGATTAGGCTTGGCATCCGGTTAGTTTTTACATTCGATGTTACGCTCGGTTAAACAATATTTCTCAAGTATAGATTGGTTCCATATATAACCGATTAGGCTTGGCATCCGGTTAGTTTTTGCATCCATATGTATGCTCGGTTAAACAATATATCTTGGGTATAAATTGGTTTCATATGTATCCGATTAGGCTTGACATCCGGTTAGCCTTTGAATCAATAAGTACCCGATTAGGCTTGGCATCCGGTTAGCCTTTGAATCAATACGTATCCGATTAGGCTCGGCATCCGATTAGCTCTTGCATCCGTACGTACCCGATTAGGCTTAGCATTCGGTTTGCTTTTGCATACATACGTACCCGATTAGGCTTGGCATTCGGTTTGCTTTTGCATTCGATGGTACGCTCGGTTAAACAATATATCATGGGTATAGATCGAGTCCATATACACTCAATTAGGCTTGGCATTCAGTTAGTTTTTACATCCATAAGAACCCGATTAGGTCTGGTATCCGATTATCTTTTGCATTCATACGTACACATGATAGTGAACTTCATAACTATAATGCTACATTAAACTATCATTTTGCATATCCTAAACATGCTTGTGTACTTTGTAATTGAAATGCTACATTAAACTATCATTTTGCATATTGTAAACATGATATTGGACTTCATTAACTGAAATAGAATGTTAAACTATCATTTTGTATAACTTAAACATGCCAATGGATTTTGTAATTAAAATGATACATTAAATCTTAATTTTCAGATTGTAACTTTGGTATTGGACTTCACAACTAAAATGCTATATCAAACTATCATTTTGCATATTTTAAACATGATAATGGACTTCATAACTCAAATCCTACATTAAACTTTACATATCATAAACATAGTGGTGAACTTTGTGATTAAAATGTTACATTAAAAGTACATATGCTATATGCAATTATCATTTTGCATTTGGTAGTTCTCCTTAAGAATACTTCACTTTAAATATACTTATGCTAAATTCAAGTTCATTTTGCATATGTTTTCATCCTTGTTCAATTGAAATATACTTATGTTATATCCAAATATCATTTTGCATAGCCAGATAATGGTACTATATTTTAAAAGTATAAATGCTATATTAGTCTATCATTTAGCATATTAAACATAGTCTATGGTGTTTCAAGTATAGAAATGCTATATCTAAATATCATTCAACTTGTGATTAAAACTTTTTGACTTTCTTCTTCTTCTGTGTTCTGCTTCTCCATTTGTTTCTTACCTCTAGATTTAGTGACACTCGACTTCAATTTTCACGAAATTTCTAATTTACGTCTGGATTGGAGTGTCGAATTAGGTTTTTTTTCAATTTTAGAATGGACGGCTGGAGCTTCGACAATGGCGGTGGCTTGGGTGGCGGCGGCTATGGCGGGTTAGGGCTAGGGCGGCAGCGGCTATGGTAGGTTAGGGCTATGGCGGTGGCTGGTATGGCAGGCTTTAGATGATGACTTCAGATGATGGAGGAAACGATTGAAGTTGGTTGAATAAAACGCGCTACTGTCCTTGGGCCTAAATTTTAAAAGTTCCGTCCTAGATTTAAAAATTAGCATAAAGTTTTTCCTTTAAACTAATTTCCTCTAAACAAATTATCTAAAAATGAATTAGTAAAAGGTTTACCAAAAATGAATTTTAAAGTAAACAATATTTGTAATGCTTGTCAATTGGGCAAATTATCAAAATCATTCTTTAAATCGAAGAAAAATGTTTCTACTATACAACCACTTGAACTATTGCATTTGGATCTCTTTGGTCCAAATCAAGTTCAATGCATAAACCATAGCAAATATGTGTTTGTTATAGTAGATGATTTTTTAAGATATACTTGGTCTATTTTTCTGAAAAATAAAAGTGACACTTTAAAATTTCAAAATTTTTGTTAAAAGAATTCAAAATCTCAAAAATTAAAAAATTAAAAATATTAGAAGTGATTATGGAGGTGAATTCAAAAATGAAGCTTTTGAACATTTTTGTAATAAAAAAGGAATTTACCATAATTTTTCCTTTCCTAGAACACCACAACAAAATGGAGTTGTAGAAAGGAAAAATAGAACTTTACAAGAATGTGCAAGAACTTTATTAAATGGAAGCACTTTTACCAAAACATTTTTGGGCAGAAGCTGTAGCAACTGCCTGTTATGTTCTGAATCATGTTTCCATCCGACCACTAACAAAACACACTCCATATGAACTATTTCATGAAACGAAACCAAATATTTCATATTTAAAGTTTTTTGTTCAAAATGTTTTATTTTAAACACAAAAGATCGGCTTGGAAAATTCGATCCAAAATCCGATGAAGGAATTTTCATAGGATATTCGGAACGAAGCAAGGCTTATCGAATTTTTAACAAAAGAACTAAAACAATTGAAGAAACACTACATGTTTCCTTCGATGAAAATTTTAAGTTTAATAAAAATTTTGAGGATGATGAAATAATAACTAAGACGGTCACAAATACGGTTACTCAAAATAATTTTGAAGAAGATGAAAACATTATTCATAATTTTGAAGAAAATGAAAACATTGTTGAAAATGAAAATGAATTAAGATCTCCTCCTAGGATCCTACGGGATCACCCAGTAGAAAATGTCATAGGAGAAATTGATTCACAAGATAGAACTAGAAATCAACTTAATCAAATGGGTCATGTAGCATTCCTTTCTAATATTGAACCTAAAAATGCCAAAGAAGCCTCTACTGATGACTATTGGATTATAGCAATGCAAGAAGAGCTAAACAAATTCGAACGAAACAAAGTTTGGGAATTAGTTCCTAGACCGAGTGATCAAACAGTCATTGGTACTAAATGGGTTTTCAAAAATAAAGCAGACGAACAAGGAAATATAACTAGGAATAAAGCTAGATTAGTTGCACAAGGATATAATCAAGAAGAAGGAATTGAATATGAAGAAACGTTTGCTCCAGTTGCATGACTAGAAGCAATACGTATCTTACTGGCCTTTGCATGTTTTCATAATTTTAAACTTTATCAACTGGATGTAAAAAGTGCATTTTTAAATGGATATATAAAAGAAAATGTTTATGTTGAACAACCTCCTCTATTCTCACATGAAAAATTTCCAGACTATGTCTATAAACTTAAGAAAGCTTTATACGGTCTAAAACAAGCACCCCGTGCTTGGTATGAACGTCTTAAAAGCTATCTTATAGATTCTGGTTTTGAAATTGGGAAGGTTGATCAAACTCTTTTTATTAAACGAACTAAAAAGGATATTTTGATTATTCAAATTTATGTTGATGATATTATTTTTGGTTCTACAAATGATAAGTTATGTTAGGAATTTTCTAATATAATGACCAAAGAATTTGAAATGTCACATATGGGAGAATTATCTTACTTTCTTGGGTTACAAATTAAACAATTAGATAATTGAATTTTTATTAATCAAGAAAAATATTGTAATAATCTAATTAAATGCTTTGGTATGGAAAATACTTCTGCCAAACCAACTCCAATGAGTACAACAATACATCTCGATAGAGATGAAGATGGCAAGAGCGTTGACCAAAAATTATATCTTAGTATAATTGGATCATTACTTTATCTAACTGCTAGTAGACCTGACATAATGATGAGTGTTTATTTATGTGCTCGATTTCAAGCAAATCCTAAAGAATCACATATGCGAGCGGTGAAACGAATATTACGTTATCTAAGCAAAACCAAAGATTTCAGACTTTTCTATCCGAAAGAATGTCCTTTCGAGTTAGTATCATATAGTGACGTTGACTTTGGAGGATGTCGAACGGATCGAAAAAGTACGAGCGGGAGTTGTCACTTCATTGGACAATCCTTAGTCTCCTTGTTCAGTAAGAAACAAAATTGTGTTTCACTATCGACGTGTGAAGCGGAATACATTTTTGCTGCTTTAGCATGTGCTCAAGTCATCTACATGCAACAAACAATTCAAGATTTTGGAGTTAATTTATCTAAATCAACTATTTTTTGTGATAACACAAGTGCTATAAACTTATCTAAAAATCCTGTCAATCATTCACGAACTAAACATATTGACATTCGTCATCATTTCCTTTGTGATAATATTGAAAAGGATATAGTTAGACTAGAATTTGTATCCTCTGAAAACCAGTTGGCTGATATATTTACAAAACCTTTAAATGAAAATACTTTTATAAAACTAAGAAGAGAACTAGGAGTTTTATCGTTAAAAGATTTATGATTTTTTTATATTTTTCAAAAATATTTTCATTTTGTCTCTACATGTTGTTATCTTAAGTACTTCATATATCTTTCCTTTTTGTCGATGGCAAAGGGGGAGAAATTTGGTATAAATTTTGTTTAAATTATTGTGCATGTAGACAGGGGGAGTATTCATACAAGTTTCATGGCAATATAAATATATAATCTATACTTATATAGTTGTCATCATCAAAAAGGGGGAGAATGTTGGAATCTCGATTTTCATCGTTTTGATTGTGACAAGTATATAAGTCAATATTATTGTGTACTAATCATTTATGTAGGAGATTCATTGAAGTTTCAGATTTAGAAAGCTATGAAGTTGTTATTCTTTTGTTTTAGAGTCTGTATATTATTAGAAATATGTTATAATCTTTCCGATTGGTATATATTCACTTACATGCACACAAACTTTGCATATGCACAAAAGCAAGCTAAATCAACCGGCTGAATGACACCATTCAGTCATCTGATTGCTGAAACAAAGAATATTTTTCTATGAAGTTTCAGCTGGCTTAATGGTGTCATTCAGATGACTGAATAATGCCAAAAATAGTCTATTTGCTTGCTGTATCGAATTTCAAATAAATCAGAAGGCTGAATTGAAACATTATGATGGTTGATTACCTATACGGCTAGTTTTCTGAAGGGATGATTCTCTTCAATGAAGAGAAACATCTTCTAATCTAATAGTTGTATCTGTTCTTTTCATCGTTCCTTTTCACCAAACAATGCAGCTTTTAAAACTCTATAAATAGAGTCTAGAATTCAACAAACAATTAACCTTACTGATTTTAGTGTTCTTGAATTCTTATCTCTTATTCTCTATTTTCAATTTTCACTCAAACTACACACAATCTCTGATCATTGATCACTCTATCTTCCACATTCTTCAAGCACATTACACTATATATCATAAGGGAGAAGATTATAAGAAGATTGTACTTTATTGACTTATCAGTGCTATTTAAAGAGCATATTACAGTCGGATACATTTGTTTACTTGTAAAGAACTCCTATTCGGTTGCGCAGGCGGTAGAAGTCCTATTTGGTTGCTTAGGCGGTATAAGTCCTGTTCGGTTCCTCGGGCGGTGTAAACCTATTCCTCCAGGTTAAGTGAGGGTTGCTAGTTTAATTCCAGAAGGAGTCTGGGACTGGACGTAGAACGAGAGTTCGAACCAGTATAAAAATATATGGTGTCATTTACTTTACTACTTTATTTATTTACTTACTTATTTTTTATTCTACACAAGTTGTCTATAGATATATCATATTACACGATCCTATAGCACAGTCACTTTCATCTCCAACCCATCTCCCATACCAACCCTCTCCTCCTCCAAAGCCTCTCTAATGGTGGGTCCGTCCGACTTCATCGAGAGAGCCTCCATCAAGCTCTACCACTCAACCCACCGTGCTCTACCTATGAAGCTCTACCACTATCATTGCCTCCAACAACAAGCTTATCACTCCAGTTAGCGGCACCTCCTTCTAGCGCCTACATTCTGACCACCATCAGTAACCCCTCCTTCAAAAGTTCTTCCTTCTCCGAGACTCCTCCTCAAGAGAGGCCCTCTCGGTGGGTCTTCCCTCAGGTCTCCTCCCCCCGAGACCCTTAGACTAGGATATTATACTCTTGTAATGTTTAGTCTAGACTTCTTTATTATTCTCTTGTAATAGTCTGTAAATTGTAAGAGGTTGATATAGTAAAGGGACATCACAGTGGACGTTGGTCGCATTGGGCCAAATCATTGTATATCGTTGTGCATTTACTTTCTTTACTTAGTCCTCCTTAGGATCATTCTTTGCCATCTCCGACCATGGGCAAGTTTCCCAATCTGCTCCAGCCCACCATACTCTGTACCATGGGCAAGCGCCTTCATCTGCTCCTGCCCATCTCAATCCATATTCCTCCCCAGCAACGGCCCAATAGTATAGGTCCCATTCGACCACCCTCT
Source organism: Allium fistulosum (assembly GCA_030737815.1). Lineage (NCBI taxonomy): Eukaryota > Viridiplantae > Streptophyta > Magnoliopsida > Asparagales > Amaryllidaceae > Allium > Allium fistulosum. The sequence continues at coordinate 1,290,445,469 of CM060904.1, forward strand.
TCCTGGGGGTGGTCGGCTCGCAACCAACCCTGTGGCTCAAACGGGTTCGCGCCCTCCACCAACGGGGAGCCTTCCCTCTGGGGTGGACTTATCCAAAAATTAAGCCTAGCATCGTCGGCACAGTGGTATCCTCGCTGACACAATCGCATTTCGAGGTTCGGTCGGGTTTTCCGTACTCGTGATGAAAAATTGGGTCAACATTCTAGCACCTATGATGGGGCTCGATCCCACAACGACAAGGTTGAAAGCTTTACAGCAGCGACCTCGTCCCGCATCAGCCGACATCCCAACTTCTGCCTTAAAAGTCTCGTGGTCCTCTTCCTCCCTCCAACTAAGAAAAAGAAAGATCGGTCAGAAGAGAGAGGAATTCAGGTGCCTGATCTACAGTCTCATGTTCCCCGGAAAGAGGCGGCCACGGTCTCGTGTTTCCCCGAGATGTGGTCATGTCCGTGTCCTATAGCCCTCATGCATCCTCACAGTGCACTCCATGGACTTCCAGGTACCACGTTGGCCAGTAGAGTGCCCTCCGCTCTCCTTCTTTCTCCCTTGTAGTACCGGCAGACGACCCGAGGGCGGTACATCTCGACTTGAAGGACGGGACATAGAGTCCGAAGCTGAGGAGCATCTTCCCTGCACTAAGCCTTGAATTCCAACCCTTGGCCTCCTCCGATACCATTGGTAGCAGATTCAAGTAGCGAAGGAAAACATCGGAAAATCCCCCGGGTTTGCAAGTATCTCCTCCTCGGTCTCACAAGGCACTCCGAAAGAGCGACATGATGCTCATCAGCTTCTTCACCTCCTCTGACGGGCCGCTACGGCCTCCCTCTAAAGCTGGCCTACGTCCTATGCAACCCGCAACATTCTGGAATCCGCAACCGCACATCTTACTTCAGTCAAAGCTAGAGTCCCGAAGCAGAGTAACCTTTTCCGCCATTTCATCCAACCAAATTGGGCAGCACCAACATTCTTGCACTCCCCGTCAACGTCTTCCTCCGATTCCAGGGGAATCTACCAATGCCTAGGACAGTCCGGTGAAAGCAAGCCATGATACATCCGAGGTCTCAAGAGGACCGCTCGAGATTATGGAATGCATCCAATCACGCCCATCCTATTCACGCAGAACAGGAAGCGAGCCACCGTGCTCCAATTCGGCACGGGTTCGACTCGGGCTCAGAATCGTATCTCCATTCACTCGGAGGTGGCTACACACTTTAACTCATGGCAGGAAGCTTCGGACCAGTGAGGCACCCGTAATGTGCATTTCGGGTGCTACCCGATGTTCGCTTGGAGCTAGCATGACATGGATCCCCCTAGACAGGTCCTCCTCCATCAGTCATGCAGTTGTCTCCAACTGTTGTCGTCCTTTGTCAGCTCTCCAAATGCCGTAGCACCGGGACACCCGAACCCACCTGGAACAACCAGAGACTTTAACGAACTTCATTGTTCATTCCTGTCGAATCGAGTAATGCCCCAACCGCTCCGGACCGGTCAAAGGATGTCATCTTGGTGTCTGCCCCCAATCTGCAGTTAGCAAGAAGGCGGACACACCAGCTAGCCTCACAATCAGCATGCCCATGGCTCAGGGGCATCCTATCTTTGAAATCTAGAAAACTGCAAAGAAAGCCCACTGAGTCTGCCCTCCAGTTCTCAGCTGCTCAGTTCATCAATGAGCCATGGTCATTCTTCCTCATCATCCTAGGATCTAGCCAAAAGCAGTCAATGTCGCCTCCAGCGACCATCTCCTAATTATGACCGGATAGCGCTGCCTTTTGCCCGAGCTCTTAACAAAACCTCTTCTAGGGACGGCCCTCCTGGTGGGTCTTCCCTTGGATTTAGATCAGGCTGAAGCATTCAAGTCCGCCCTTGCAAGCAAGGACAGATTTCGAGGGCAAAATGTTACCCAAAATTTTGGGTAAACAAAAACTTCCTAGAGAAGCTCCCAAAGTTTGTCCGTCCACCAGATCCTCGCTCAACCAGCTGGTTACCCCGACAGCAGGCGTGGTGTCCAACCGCGCCTATTCCGTATATGGAAACACCACGAATGGAAGCTCAGCCCTTAGGCAACCCACCTTCTTCAACAAGGCATCGTGCATTCGCAACATCATGGCAATCCTCTAAAGCTTGTCAGCCAATCTCTCCGAGAGGCATAAGGCAAAGGTTGCGCCCCCGGGCCTTCCTTGGCATCTATTCCGTTAACATCCAGAGCCTCCCTGGCCTCTTCGGCATTCGCCCGATCCGGTCCTTCATCCTAATCCATGCATCAAGTACCACACGTTCCATGCAACGCCACACCTTAGCAACCTTCCTCCCTCCTAAGGCCCGAGTACGCCCTCAGCATGATCCTAGTATCAGAAGTAGCTCCGCTCTCACATGATCGTCCATCGACTTCGCTCTCTACACCGCTGCAACTAGTCCATGCATGTCCACCCTCCGCCGGATGCCCATGTTGTTCCGAGCCAACACCGGACTAGCTATCTCGTGCGGCCCAACTACTCCTACACAGGGATCCGCTCGACCGCGGTGGACCGACTGCCTTATATCCTCGGCAATCCTAAACCTACCAGCTAGGACAGTCCACTTAACCTGAAAGAGCTTACCATGAAGTACCCTAACCATTCCTAGTCCAACTGCTCCAAACCACACACCGTCAGAGAAAAGTATTGTTCCTCTACCAATAGTACTCTATGCACGGCCCTTTCCTCTCCCCAACCTTTCCAATAGCCAATCAGAATGCTTGCACCCCTACCTACTAAAGCCTGCTGCCTTTCCTAGGTCTGTAGTAGATCCTTCTTTTCAACTGGTAAGCAATCCGAGCCGTAGGCTCGAATCTACTTTCCAGTCGGCTCCCATCCTATGTCCCCTCCAATCCATGGCTCAGACCCTCTCCTGCACCATTGTTCTACAATCTCGACCATCCATTCACATCCCACATCCTCTATATATACTCGATGCCATACCATATGGCAAAGGGACGGACAGATATGGAGAAAAGTATAGAGATAACGATTTCTCCAACTCATCCCTCTCTCCAACCCTCTCCTCCTCCAAAGCCTCTCTAATGTCGGGTTTGTCGGACTTCCTTTAGAGAGAGCCTCCATCAAGCTCTACCACTCAACCCACCGTGCTCTACCCACCAAGCTCTACCACCATCACCTCCTCCCACGGTAAGCTTATCACTCTAGCTAGCCGCACCTCCTTCCAGCGCCTACCTTCCGACCACTGCTAGCAACCCCTACTTCAAGAGCTCTTCCGTCTCCGTGACTAATCCTCAAGGGACGGCCCTCTCGGTGGGTCTTCTCTCAAGTCTCCTCCCTTGCGAGACCCTTAGACTAGGATATTATACTCTTGTAATGTTTAGTCTAGTCTCTTTTATTATTCTCTTGTAACAGTCTATAAATTGTAAGAAGTCGATATAGTAAAGAGGCATCACAGTGGACATAGGCCGCACTGGGCCGAATTACTATATATCGTTGTGTATTTACTTTCTGTACTTAGTTATCCCTAGGATCATTCTCTATTGTCTCCCTCTATGGGCAAGTCTCCCTGTCAGCTCCAGCCTACCATACTCCTTGCCATGGGCAAGCACCTTCATTTGCTCCTACCCATCTTAATCCACATTCCCAAGTAACGGCCCAATAGCAAAGGGCCCATCCGGTCATCCTTCGCTTGGGGGTGGTCGGCCCGCAACCAACCTTGTGGCTCAAACGGGTTCACGCTCTCTACCAATAGCGAGCAATCCCTCCGGGGTCGAATTGTCCAAAAAATTAGCCTAGCGTCGGCGTAGCGATATCATCGTCGATGTGATTGCATTCCGAGGTTCGATCAGGTTTTCCATACTCATGATGAAAAATTGGCTCAACGAACATCTATACCAAAGTATTTCGACCAAATACACGATCTACAAACTAAAACCTGACCTAGATGCCGGATCCAAATTTATCTCAAGCGACTCATCAAAATGGATGTTGCAAACTATCTCCGCCTCTACTGCTCGATGCCTACCTCCATCATTTCTAAAGTCTGTCTTTGTTTCCAGGTTGTGTTTGCTAATCTAAGTTATTTTGGTTTGGGCTGAGAATAAAAATGGAGAGAATGATCACTATATTACTTGGATATTATTATTATGATATTTTATTTCATTTTTTTAAAGAAGAAAAGGAAAAATTAAGAAAAAGGAAAAAACTAAAAAAAGAAAAAAAAATTGAATTTTGGGCTGCCGAATTGAAACCCAAACAAACTCTTAAATATGAATCAGGTTTTGATAAATATTTACATCTTTCACTAACTACGCTCGTAGAATCAAAGAAAGCAGCTGTGAATATTGTTTTACTTGTAACAATTGACAATCAGAAGTTTGTTATTGGAACTCTTTCTGTAGAAAAATATATTTAGATATGTCGTAATTTGATATTTAAAAAGGAAATCCAATTGTCTCACAATTCCTCAAGTACAAATTTTCATTTCACTAGTTATAAGTCTCTTCAGGATTTTCATTCTCTGAAGCCACAAGTTATGTCTGCCTCTTCATTTTCAGGTTAAACACATAAAAGCTCATCAGGTAAGTTATCTTTACGGATCTTGGATTTTGGTGCTTCTCGCCATATATCTTGAGACTTTTCATCTTTTTTCTACTTTGTCTTCATCATCCTTCATTTCAATTATGACTACCGATGGCACTCCTATACCTTTGGCGGGAGTTGGTTCTGTTGTTATTCTCAACTTATCTCTTTCCAATGTCAATTATATCCCCAATCTCACATTAAACCTTGGATCTGTCAATCAGTGATGCGACTCTGGTAATATAGTAACATTTAATTCTAATTCTTGTTTTGTGCAGGATCTAATCTCAAAAGATAATTGGGACAGACCATAGAGAATGGGATATGCTTTAATAAATTAAAAGTTTCAATTAGTGCTGTTACTAATATTGATTTATCATTTTGTTTGTTTGTGTCCTTCTTCCTTTAGTTTTTGTTTATGGCATTCTCGTTTGGCTCATGTTTCTTCTTCTCGTTTGAGATTTTTAACATACACAAGTGCATTAGGAAATTTGCAAAGTCATGATATTTTTTATTGTAGTGGATGTAAACTAGCAAAGTTTTCCACTATATCCTAACAGTAGCATCTCCATTTCTTTTGCACCAATTCTTTTGATTCTTTCAGATGTGTGGGGACCATCTCCAGTTCCCGCTAAAGGAGGGTCTTGATATTATGTGTCTTTTATTGATGATTATACATGCTACTGTTGGATCTATTCAATGAAACATCGTTCTGACCTTTTTGAAATATACAAAAACTTTAGAGCACTTATTAAGGCACAACATTCATCTATCGTAAAATGTTTTAGGTATTATTTAGATGGAGAATACACCACTAAAACATTTTGTAAATTACTTTTTTTGGACGGAACTATTCAACAAACCTCATGTTCTGATACTCCTTAACAAAATTGAGTTGTAGAAAGAAAACATAAACATATTTTTTAAACTAATCGATCTATGTTACATTCTGCTTCTGTTCCTGGGGAATTTTGAGATGCAGTTGTTCTCGCAGCTGTTAGACTAAGTAACACTATTTCTTTTTCTCACATTTCAGGTATTTCACCTTTTGAAAAATTATATAGACATGCACCTGATTATTCTATTTTTAAAGTATTTGGATGTACTTGTTTTGTTCTCCTTCCTTGTGTAGAACATAACAAATTATCTTCTCGATCTGCTACTTTGTGTATTTCTTGGCTATGGTGAGGTAAAAAGAGTTATAGATGTTGTGATCCAACTACTGGAAATTTTATTTGTCTTGAAATATTGTCTTTCTTGAACATATAACATGTTGCTCTATTCCATTCAACACTCATAGTGCAACTAGATCTGCTCTAATTTATATTGATATGTTTTCTAAGGATAATAATAATACTACTAACATCCCTAAGAAACTGGAACAAACTAAACACCTGAAGCTGTGTCCTCCCATATCCTCCCCTTCTATGGCTCCTCAATCTCTAACTAAGCCTGTAGATTCATCTTTTCATCATTCCACATGCATTCATAAATCTACAAAATTACCTAATTTTTCTCATTCTTGTTGCTCTTTATCTTTTTCTTCATTCTTAACCTCCATTCATAAACTTTCGGAGCCAACTTCGTATAAAGAGGTGGTTCTTAATCCTTATTGGCGAGAGGCTATGGATGAAGAACTTTCTGCCTTACAAAGGATGGGTACTTGGAATTTGGTTCCTCCACCTAATGGTAAGAGCATTGTTGGTTGTCGTTGGGTATATAAAATCAAAACCAAATCTAATGGATCAATATAAAGATACAAAGCTAGATTGGTTGCAAAAGATTACTCTCAATAGTATGACATGGATTATGAGCGGATGTTTGCTCCGGTTGCAAAAATGACTACCATTCGTACTCTCATTGTTGTAGCTTCCATTCGAAAATGGTCCATTTCACAACTTGATATTAAAAACGCATTTTTAAATTGCAATTTGCAAGAAGAAATTTATATAGAACCTCATATAGGTGTTTCATATGAATTTGGATATTTTTGCAAGCTTAAGAAAGCATTGTGCGGACTTAAGCAAGTACCTCATGCTTGGTTTGAGAAATTTTCTATGTGATTAAATCTTTTGGTTTTGTCACTAGGATTCATGATGGTACCTTTGTTGTTAAAAGCTCTAATGGAGGACGTATCATACTATCATTATATATTTATGATACGATTATTAAAGGAGATGATATGCATGACATTTCTTTCTTAAAAAAGGAGTTAGCTAAAAAATTTGAAATGAAAGATTTGGATCCTCTAAAATATTTCTTAGGAATTGAGGTGACATACTCACCAAAAGTTCACCTTCTTCTCAGTCAAAATATGTCATAGGTATTTTTGAGAAAGCTAAACTTACTGATAATAAGGTCGTTGACACTCATATTGAAGTTAATGCAAAACACTCTCCTTCAGATGGTATACCGCTATAAAATCCTACTTTATGTTGTACCGTTGTTGGAAGCTTGGTTATCTTACAATCACTTATCTAGATATATCATATGTTGTTAAAGTTGTTAGTCAGTTTGCAGCTTCCCTTACTATAGTTCGTTGGGCAATCGTCCTTCATATTTTAAGGTATATTCCATGTACTATTTTCCATAGCCTTCTATTTTCATCCACCTCATCATTGGAATTACGAGCCTACTCTGATGCTGATTATGGTAGCGACCACATGGATTGCAAGTCAATTACTAGTTTTTGTATCTTTCTTGGTGATTCTCTTATATCTTGGAAGAGTGAGAAGCAATCTATTGTTTTTCATTCTTTAACTGAAGCAGAGTATTGTGGTATGACATCTGCTACTAAAGATATTATTTGGTTGTTTAGGTTCCTTGTAGATATGGAGGGTGCTTTTTTCTGATCTTACTTCTTTGTATTGTGACATTAAGAGTGCTATTCAGATTTCTCACAACTCGATTTTTAATGAGTGAACCAGGCATATTAAGATTAATTGTCATGGTACACATCATCATCTTGAGAAAGGCGTCATTACTCTACATCTCATTCACTCTTCCATGCATATTGCAGATTCTATTATCAAGTCACATTCAGTTTTTTCGATTTCTAGTTGGCAAACTCATGATGCATATGGTTGCCACATCGTGAGTTTGAGGAGAATGTTAAGAGATATTTATTATATGTTAGGAAATAAATCAGTGACATTTCAAGATTTAAGCTTTCTCTTATTACAATAATTTTTCTTTTGTGTAATTACTTAGGCTAAGAGCAATATAGCTATAAATAGTTGGTTATAAATTGTATAACATAATAAACTAAGAATAAAGTATTCATATATTCAATAAATCAATTCTACAATTATCTTCAACAAAAAACATCAATGTCAAGAGCATGACGATTCAAAAAAGAATCTCAAATATATACGGGTTGGTCATTCTAGATGATGAATGACTAAAAAATACAGTATAGCATATGTTATTTTTCAAAAATGCTAAATAATATACATGTAATAACATGAGGCATGGGTCCTGTAAATTTATGTCATTTCTAGATTAAAAAAAAGGAGAATGCATGAGCTATTGTGCAATAGTCTTTTAATGGAAAAAGAGGTGATGTTTTTAGTCTGGTTATGAGGTTGCCACGTAATGTTGTTTGCTACAATGCACAAGACAAAAAGTGCTTAAATAATAGATGCATGATTTAGTACAAAAGATCAAATAAACTATGTATAATTATTTGAACGAACATGTTCATGTTTTTTATAAATTGTGTACAGATCCTTTAAGTCTTTCTTCTCGAACTCTGATCACAGATAGTTACCTTTAAATTTGTGAATCTCAGTAAATATAACCTGTTACACGCAATAAATATCACCATTGTTAGTGAAGGAACCAGGAGAACTTTTACAAAATACAAACCAAACAATTCTTTGTAGCGTTTCAGATATAAGTTTCTAGTTTAAAACCGTGTTAATAAATTAGTTAATAGAATTCTGTTAACACGTGCCTTAGAAAACATATTTAAATATTAATGTAGTGAGAACAAACTGAAATAAAAGAGTTATATATACTAACATGTAACTATGTGCAATCTAATATACACGTACACATTGTTTATACATACATATGTATATTTAGCACAAACAAATGAGACAATTGGTAAGACAATAAATCTCAAAAATTAGATCCTTTTCTGATTTCAACGTCATACCCACACATCAGACGATTGACGTCTATTATGTCACATTTTGTGTTTTGATTAGCACACACACATGTATGTGTGTGTACATAGATATATGCATGCACACACATATATGTATACACACACATATTGATGCAGCGCATACCTTAATTCGCGGAGCCCTAGGTCGCGATTAGAGCAGAATGAAGAAGGTCGCGAACGACATACTTATGTCGCGAAGCCCTAGATCGCTCACCCTAAGTCGCCTCCAGCCTAGGTCGCGAGCGAGGAAGATGAAGAAGGTCGCGAACGACATACTTATGTCGCGTAACCCTAGGTCGCTCCTCCTCTGCCTTAAGTCGCGGCGAACCATAGGTCGCTCCAGATTCTTATGTCGCGAATTCCTCCAGTTAGGTCGCTCCAGCGAAGGTCGCGAATGAGAGAAGGTCGCGAACGAGATTCCTTATATTGCGAATTCCTCCGCCTTATGTCGCGTGCCCTTATGTCGCTCCAGTTAGGTCGAAAAGCTTAGGTCGCTGAAGCTTAGGTCGCTGGAATTATTATGTCGCGAATTCCATAAGTCGTGGGTCGCTCAGTTCTTTAAATCGAGACACCTTATGTCGCTGCCGAAGCTTTTTAGGTCGCTGATTACTTTCGTTGAAGATTCTTATGTCGCTCTACCAAGATTCTTATGTCGTTTCTTTCTTTTATGTCGCATTTGTTAAGTCGTATGTCGATTGTGTTGTATTTGTTAAGTCGTTTTGTTGTTATGTCGTTTGTTCTTATGTCGTATTTTGTTAAGTCAAATGTGTTGTAATTTCCTATAAATAGGGATGTGTTGTCATTTGTAAAGGAAGTTGATTTTTGAATAAAATTTGGTTTGTGCTTTGTGCCACCATTAAAATTGGAAGTTGAGTGTTATCTCCTTTCTCCATCTTCGGATATTCGAGTGCGCTCGAATCAACGAACTTGAAGCCGATTCACGGAATCTCGTGCGCGAGATCAACGTCGAAGAATCGTAGATCTTCTGACGCAGTATCATGCGCGATCAACGTGTTGAAGATAGCTAGAATTCGGTATCTCGAGAGATCAACGGATTTGGGCACTTGGGTATCTTCAATTCATCGATTTTTTCATCAATTCATTTTCCGCGAATTCATCAATTCGTGAGTTGTGTGATCCTGTAGGCTGCATCATTTGGTATCAAAGCTAGGAGATGAACTTTTCCAAGTTTGTTGGGTGTGAAGTTTCGAGATTTGAAGTGTGTGTTTGGATTTGTTGAAGATTTGACAATGCCTCCAAGAAGAGTTAATCGTCATCAGAATGTTGCAGATGTGTATCGAAGAGAAGATGCTGAACAAATGGAGCAACGAATTAGTGATAAATTCAATGAGAAGTTTGATGAGGTAATTGGTAGATTGGAAAGGCTCATGATGGATATGAATCAAACTCGACAAAGAGCATCACCAGGTTCAAATCAAGGTGGACATAGAATTTCGCCGTCAAATTCCGAGAGGAGAAGAATGTCATCACCATCGGATCGGGAAAGAAGAGAACCGTCAGTTTCGGGAGAAAGAGACGTGTGTGGTAGTAGAAATGTTGATGGTCAGAATCGACATCGACATACGTCAAATTTGGAGGAATCTAGTGATGGTAGTAGTAGCTCTTGTCGAAACCGTGGCCAAGGGCGAAGTCGAAATAGAGATTCCGAAGATGATCGTCGATGGGAGTCGGGAATGAAAACAGAGATTCCAGAATTCAAAGGGGGAATGCTAGCGGAAGAGTTTCTGGATTGGTTATCAAATGTTGAAGAAATTTTTGACTTCAAGGAAGTACCCGAGCATTGTAGAGTTAAGTTGGTTGCTACACGATTGAGAGGAAGAGCTATGGCTTGGTGGAAACAAACTAAACTTACACGGGAAAGAATGGGAAAGTCGAAGATTGTCTCATGGGAAAAGATGAAGAAGTTGATGAAGGCTACTTTCTTGCCTTATAATTATCAGTCTCTTATGTATCAGCGCTTACAGAATTTGAGACAAGGGACAAAGTCGGTAAATGATTATGCAGATGAGTTTTATCAACTGATTGATAGAAACGATATCATGGAAACGAAGGAACAGTTGACATCTAGATTTGTTGGAGGATTGAGAATGCAAATTCAGGATATGGTAAATATGTTTGATCCAAGATTCGTTGCTGAAGCACACCAGAAGGCTCTAGCTTGGAAGAAGCAAGGTAGAAGAGGAGGTGGTGCGTTTACAAGTTCGAGCAATCAGGTGAAGGGGGCTAGTAGCAATACTAATGTTTCCAAGGCTGTTAGTAAACCGGTTGTCAATGAAGCTACTAAGACCAAGGTCAACAACAATTTCAAGTGTTATAACTGTCAGGAGTTTGGTCATAAGAGCAATGAATGCCCGAAGCCTAAGAAGCGAGCGATGTTTGCTGAGGTTGAGGATGAGGATGCAGAAGTAGAATGTTCCAATTCACCACAGGTTGAGGAGGAAGAAGAATTATTGATGGGAGATGAGGGATATTCTTTAATGATGAGGAGATCTTGCTTGACGCCAAAGCAGGAAGAGGAGACTAGTTGGTTGAGGAGTAATATTTTTCAGTGGACATGTACTATTTTGGGAAAAGTTTGTAAGTTTGTTATCGATGCAGGGAGTTGTGATAACATCATCTCTACAGAAGCCGTAAAGAAGTTGGCGTTAAAGACAGAGAAGCATCTCAAACCCTACAAATTGGCTTGGCTGAGGAAAGGTGGGGAAGTGAAGGTTGGTCGAAGAGCTTGTGTAACTTTTTCCATCGGAAAGAAGTATAAGGATGAAATTTGGTGTGACGTGGTGGATATGGATGTATGTCATTTGTTGTTGGGAAGACCGTGGCAGTTCGATAGAACCGTGCAACACGATGGTAGGACTAACTACTATAGTTTCATGTTCGATGGCACTAGAATCACTTTAGTTCCTAAAAGGTGACAACAAAGTGAGAGCAAGTTGGAGGAAATCGAGGAACTAAAGACTCTGTTATCTTTGAAGGAATTTGTCAAAGAAGTAGAGGATAGGCCTGAAGTATTTCTGTTGATTGGACGTGAAAGTAGTGAAGCGGTTGAAATTCCTGAGGAAGTTAAGCCAGTGTTGAAGGAATTTGAAGATGTGTTTCCTGAAGAATTACCAAAAGAGTTACCACCGTTGAGAGACACACAACACCAGATTGATCTTGTTCCGGGAGCTGTGTTACCACATAGACCACATTATAGAATGAGTCCAAAGGAGCACGAAGAGTTGAGAAGGCAGGTGGAAGAGTTACTTGAACAAGGGCGCATACAAGAAAGTTTAAGTCCTTGTGCAGTACCAGCCTTGTTAGTGCCAAAGAAGAATGGAACTTGGAGAATGTGTACAGATAGTCGAGCACTAAACAAGATTACGATGAGGTACAAATTCCCGATGCCAAGATTGGACGACTTGTTAGATCAGTTGAGTGGAGCTGCTATCTTTTCAAAGATTGATCTAAAGAGTTGGTATCATCAGATTCGAATTCGACCAGGGGATGAATGGAAGACAGCCTTCAAGACACGGGAGGGGTTGTATGAATAGTTGGTCATGCCATTTGGTCTTTCGAATGCACCTAGTACTTTTATGCGAGTGATGAATCAGATCTTTCGACCGTTTATTGGAAAATTCGTGGTGGTATACTTTGATGATATATTGATATACAATGGAAGCACAGAAGAGCATCTACAACACTTGCGGGAAGTGTTGATGATACTTCATCAGGAGCAATTTTACACGGCAACAAAGAAGTGCATGTTCATGACGCACAGTGTTTTGTTCTTGGGGTATGTATTGTCCAAGGAAGGTATCCAGGTGGATCAAAGTAAAGTTGAAGCAATCATGGATTGGCCACAACCCAGGACTGTAACTGAAGTGAGAAGTTTCCATGGTTTAACATCATTCTACCGAAGGTTTATTCCACATTTCAGTAGCGTGATGGCACCAATGACTGATTGTATGAAAGGAAAGCAGTTTGTGTGGACTGAAGAGGCTGATTCTGCTTTCCAACAGATCAAGACACTCTTGACTACAACACCGATTCTTAGATACCCGGACTTTCAGTTTCTCTTTGAGCTAGATACTGATGCATCTAAAGTTGGAATTGGTGGAGTGTTAAGCCAAAAGGGTCGTCCAATTGCTTATTTTAGCGAGAAACTTTCTGGAGCCAAGACAAGATACAATACCTATGACTTGGAGTTCTATGCTATTGTCCAAGCCATAAAGCATTGGAGACACTATTTGTTTCATAAAGAGTTTGTGTTGTATACTGACCATGAAGCATTGAAACATTTGCAGGGACAGGATAAGATTGCAGCCAGGCATGCTTCATGGATCGCATACTTGCAACAGTTTACATTTGTTGTAAAGCATAAGTCGGGAGTTACAAATCGTGTGGCAGATGCATTGAGTAGAAGAAATCATTTATTGACTATGATGAGAGTTGAAGTGATGGTGTTTGATGTATTTCCATATTTGTTTGTTGAGGGTCCTTACTTTGCCAAGATTGTAGATGAAGTCGAGAAAGGGAGGACGGATGAGTATGTGTTGGTAGAAGGTTTTCTATTTAAGGGAAATCGGTTGTGTATACCAGAGTGCAGTTTGCGAATGAAGATTGTGAAGGAATTGCTTGAAGAAGGTCATGTGGGAAGAGATCGTACCTTGCAGTTGATTTCTCAATCATATTTTTGGCCTTCCATGAGGAAAGAAGTTGAAATATTTGTGCAGAGATGTCACATATGTCAAGTTTCCAAAGGGACAGCTACGAATGCAGGATTGTATATGCCATTGCCCGTGCCTACTAGACCATGGGTTGATGTTAGCATGGATTTCGTTTTGTGTTTGCCAAGAACTCAACGAGGGAATGACTCTATATATGTTGTGGTGGATAGATTTTCGAAGATGGCACATTTCATAGCTTGTAAGAAGACCGCCGATGCAGTCCGTGTTGCTCAATTGTTCTTTAAAGAGGTTTATCGACTACATGGGCTACCTGAGTCTATTGTTTCTGACCGGGATACTAGATTTCTAAGTCATTTTGGTTGAGTCTGTGGAAGATGGTTGGGACTAAGCTGAATTTTAGTAGCGCCTATCATCCACAAACGGATGGGCAAACGGAAGTGGTGAACAGATCTTTGGGAAACTTGTTGAGATGTCTTGTGAAGGATAATTTGAAGAGCTGGGATGTGAAATTGTGTCAGGTAGAATTCGCACATAATCATGCCATTAATCGAAGTACTGGATTCAGTCCATTTCAAGTGGTATATTCAGCAATTCCGAAGGGACCGTTGGATTTGTCGACAGTTCCACTTCAGAAAGGGGTTGTTAAACGAGCTTGTGATTTCATGAATGAGTTGCAGGAGTGTCACAGGATTGTTCATGAACGATTGCTTAAATCAAATGAGAAGTATAAGCAATTGGCAGATAAGAAGCAAAGGAGTGTGGACTTCAAAGAGGGTGATTTTGTTTATGCAGTATTGACGAAAGATCGTTTTCCAGTGGGAACTTACAACAAGTTGAAAGCTCGAAAGATTGGTCCAGTAGAAATCTTGAAGAAGATCAATGATAATGCGTATCAGTTAAGGTTGTCGGAAAATGTTCATACGTTTGATGTTTTTAATGTCAAACACTTAATTCCGTATTATGGGGAGAAGCTTGTCGAAGAAAAGGAGAGCGTGAATTCGAGGTCGAACTCTTTCCAACAAGAGGAGGATGATGCAGCGCATACCTTAATTCGCAGAGCCCTAGGTCGTGAGCAGAGCAGAATGAAGAAGGTCGCGAACGACATACTTATGTCGCGAAGCCCTAGATCGCTGACCCTAAGTCGCCTCCAGCCTAGGTCACGATCGAGGAAGATGAAGAAGGTCGCGAATGAAATACTTATGTCGTGTAACCCTAGGTCTCTCCTCCTCTGCCTTAAGTCGCGGCGAACCATAGGTCGCTTCAGATTCTTATGTCGCGAATTCCTCCAGTTAGGTCGCTCCAGCGAAGGTCGCGAACGAGAGAAGGTCGCGAACGAGATTCCTTATATCGCGAATTCCTCCGCCTTATGTCGTGTGCCCTTATGTCGCTCCAGTTAGGTCGCAAAGCTTGGTTGCTGGAATTCTTATGTCGCGAATTCCTTAAGTCGTGGGTCGCTCAGTTCTTTAAATCGAGAAACCTTATGTCGTTGACGAAGCCTTTTAGGTCGCTGATTACTTTCGTTGAAGATTCTTATGTCGCTCTACCAAGATTCTTATGTTGTTTCTTTCTTTTATGTCGCATTTGTTAAGTCGTATGTCGATTGTGTTGTATTTGTTAAGTCGTTTTGTTATGTCGTATGTTGTTAAGTCAAATGTGTTGTAATTTCCTATAAATAGGGGTGTGTTGTCATTTGTAAAGGAAGTTGATTTTTGAATAAAATTTGGTTTGTGCTTTGTGCCACCATTAAAATTGGAAGTTGAGTGTTATCTCCTTTCTCCATCTTCGGATATTCGAGTGCGCTCGAATCAACGAACTTGAAGCCGATTCACGGAATCTCGTGCGCGAGATCAACGTCGAAGAATCATAGATCTTCTAACGCGGTATCGTGGGCGATCAACGTGTTGAAGATAGCTAGAATCCGGTATCTCGAGAGATCAACGGATTTGGGCACTTGGGTATCTTCAATTCATCGATTCATTTTGTTTCATCAATTCATTTTCCACGAATTCATCAATTCGTGAGTTGTGTGATCCTGTAGGCTGCGTCACATATACACATACACACATACATATATGTATATATGTACACACATATATGTATGTATGTATATATATGTTTACGTATATTTATCACTACAAGAAAGGGCATAATTTCCTACGGTTGAATCCGTCGGTTGCCTTCGGTGGCCGCTGAAAGCCGACGAGGGCCTTCGAAGAAAGCTGTCGAAAATAAAGCAGTTGAAAATGTAGCCGTCACCAAACAGTGCTTCTGACGGCTTCGTCGATGGTTTTACGACGGCTACCAAAGGAAAATTTTGACGGCTTTCTAATGGTCGTCGTGTGCACGTGGCTATTCGTCGTTCACCTTAACGTATGTCGGAAGCCATCGAAAACCATTACAAGCCGTAGATTATTTTTTACTAATAAGCCTTCGATAGCCGTTGGATATTACTAATAAGCCTTCGAAAATAAACTTTGGACTGTTTTTTATTTCTACTATCATTCGTCTCCAATACAACACATACATATCAACATATATCACAGATCGATTTCTCACACGCACATACACATATATATATACACACACACACTTCAGATTACATACATGTTATTCATTGTTCCCCTTGTTACACAACATTAATTCAAAATTAGAAGGTTGGGATAGTAACCTGCTATCAATAGCAAGCCGAGGAGAGCTGATACATGGAATTATAACCCCCATGGTTATGTACTGGTTAATTATTTATCATTTGCCTTCCTCGGTTTTAAAAAAATTTGATCATCTTTGTGCAGATTTCTTTTGGAAAGGCAAATTACATAAAATATTTTGTGATACTTTATGCAAGCCGAAATTGGAAGGTGGTATAGGGCTTCAAAAATTCACCGACCTTAATACAACAACCAGAACCAAACTGCTTTGGAAGTTATTAACTTCAAATTGTTTATGGTCTAAATGGATGCGTGCCAAATACTTAAAAACAAATTTTTGGGTCATTCCTATTAATAATAATTTTTCAGGTACGATGAAATCTATTTTACGGCAAGGTGATTTGGCAGCTAACATCATGTTTTGACTCATTGTTAATGGGGAGCATACAGACTTATGGTATGATCCATGGATTAGCCATAAATCCCTGGTGGATTTAATTGGGTGGAGCAGAGTTTCTATAAGCAGCACTGCAAGCAGTAAGGTCAGTTGTATTCTAACTGATGGTCAATTACAATCACAGTTATTGGCTGAGACTAGGGAGGTAGCTTCTCATATTATGCAAGTTAAGTTATCTACTGAGCAGCCAATAGATTACTGGACTATAGCTAACTAGAAAAAATTTATTTTTTCTACGGTATGGAATGAGATCAGACTACATGCACAAAAAGACGACACATATGAACTTATATGGTATAACAAAGCTGCAAGGAAGTTTTGCTATACAACATATATGGCATATATACATCATTTGCCTACATCCGACAGGTTAATCGCATGGGGAATGAATGTTGATCCACACTGTAACTTTTGCAACAAGCATAACGAGACGCATCAAAATTTATTTATAGAATGTGATTTTAGCACTTATCCGTGGAAGTCATTGCTGCCCAAGCTAGAGCTCCACCTTGCAGTTGAACGTTCACTGCAACATCAGTTATCTTTTTTGCAATGTAACTTTGAAACTAAATCAGCTGTACAACAACTGGCTTACTTCACGGCGGCTACAGCCACTCATCATATATGGATGGAAAGGGTTGGACGCCGATTTGAGGGGAAAAGCTGCTCGATGGAGCAAAGATGCAAACTAATTGAAATCGATGTTCGATTGCAGCTCCAGAGAAGATTAAACTATCGACATATATCATCAGCGGATAGACACAAAATTTTGAAATGGGGGATTGAATTAGGAGACGCTGGATAATGATACGGTTGTGTTGATGAGGCTTTGCTTAGGTTTTGTTCACATGTGTCATACTGGGCCGGGTCGGGTAGATTTGTTGGATGCGGTGGTGTGCTATTACCCTCTTGGGTCGGCCATTTCTTTTTATTTACTTTGTGAAATTGTTTTGTATTTGTTTTCTTATATTTGGTTTTGATTTATCTGTATTAGAGATGTTAAATAGAGGATATCATGCCCTTTTTCCTTGCCACAATGGTAAGGTTTTTTAAGGAGGCGAGTCCTGCTATTGTATGGTTCTCATCGTTATTAATATTAGAACCTTTTTCTTCAAAAAATAAATATATATATAAGCCCAGATCACATACAAAACATCAATACTAAAAAATCGCTATTTACAACAAATAAAACTCAAACAATTCATCATACAATAAAACATTCAACCAACATATGCATAACCAACATCCAACATCTCAAAATATATCGATCATGTCAAAACAAACCAACACATCATCCAACATCTCCTCAAAATGTATCAAACATACCAAAGTACATCATCCTCACCATCTCCAAGTGCATATACATATAATATCCAAACACAAACACAAAAATCATACCTATCAAGCCTCATCATCGCCTCTGGAATCACCCGACGCCATGCTGCTGCATATACACAGCCAAGTGCTCGTCCAACTGTGTCATCTCCACATCGCAACGACAATCTAGCTCATCTAGCTCTGCAACCCTGGCTCTCAGCTCCCGAATATCTTCTTTGTCCTGAGCTTTTTGGTACTTACTCCGCTTGCTCCTAGCCTGCAACACATGATCTAATAAAAGATTTGTGTCTAATGGCTTGACAACCGCTATAACAGTGTGATATATATGATTAACAAACGCCATAACAGTGTGAAATGGAATAGCGTTAGGATTCAAAGACATTATTACCTTACTTGCTTTGATTAAATTGAGAATGGTTGGTTTGTCTTCTCAATATAGTGTTCGCACATGTATATATATTAAGAGAAACCAAATTGATAAGAAATTTTATCCTGATAATCCAAGTTATTGTTATAAACTAAGTTATTTTTTTAAAAACTCAATTTTGTTAACTTAGTTATTTTTACAAACTAAGTTATTTTTAAAAACTTAATTGTTTTTTATTAACTTAGTTACTATTATAAACTTATTTAATTTTTACAAAACTTACTTAACTTATACAAAAAATAGTGAAGTTTTATAAATTAGGTTAATTTTTATAAGTTTAGTTAATTTTTGTAAAACATAGTTAATTTATATAAATTTATTTCATTTTTATAAAATTTGGTTAACTTAGTTAAATTTTTATATAACTCGGTTAATTATAAATTTGTTTAAGTTTTATAAATTTTAGTTAATTTTCAGGAAATATTTAATTTTTATTAAACTTGGTTAACTTAGTTAATTTTTAAAAACTTAGTTAATTTAGTTAAATTTTATAAAAAATATAGTTAATTTCTATAAACTTTAAAGTAACTTAAGTTAAATTTGTATAAACTTAATTATTTTTTAATCAAGTTAGTTATTCTTTTACATACTTAGTTATTCATTTCATTATCTAACTACATTTTGATGTGCGTTTAACTTTTATATAAGAAAATGAATTTATAACTTAAACAACTTCAGACGAATAATCTAGAAAATTTCAAGTTCGCTACAGTCGACATATTAGTAATAGTCAAATCAAACATACTATTCGGTGCCTCTTGGTTGCCAAATTCATACTGCCTATTTCGCGTTGTTGGTTCCATGACAGCTTCAAAAATTGCATCCTCCTTGTCGGTAGTCAACTGATCTCATCATATTCCCTAAAGCGGTTGCTCTCGTTGTTGCATAAATTTTTCCTGCAATGCAAAATATAAATACAACTGAAATTTACACCAGATTATTTTAGTTATCTATAACTAATTAATTAAACCAATTATTAATAACTTATAACTTAAAATATACTTACATAGGCTTTGATTGATTTATCGTCGACCAATGTGTACGAGAGTGTGTCATCCTCATTTTGATGCTTAATGGCATGAATACGGGCAAATATGTCCATGTAGGAGATGGAACCCATGCGCTCTCTTTTCTGAAATAGTTATTATATATTATTATTGTACATGCAAAATTATACAATGTAACAACTGTTTATAATCGAAATTAGTAAATTTACCACTCTTCACGGTAACTTTGGAATGACTTAGAACCACCACGATGTGTGATTGGATTCTTATTTCTATTTGCAGAGTTTCTATCCGACTCTACCTGTACATTTAATTGAGCAAGTTAAAGTAATAATATATGTATGCTCAATATATAGTGTGATAGATTTTATATGAAACTTCAATTTAGTAATTAATAAGAGATTAGTAAACTTACCTTCACCTCATCGCTATTCCACTAAACTACCCAAGCATCCCATATCCTTGCGCCCATCCAGTCAGGCTTATTTCCCGCTTTTTTTATTCCCGAAATCTTGTCACGGTAGTTCTTCCTCATCTTTCTCAAATAGTAGTTTCTGCAAAGGAAAGTGTCAACTTCTTGCAAATCTACTACCCCCTGCACGTTGAAAAATATAAGTTATACATTTATACTTAGTCAGCAAATTGTACAGTGGTTATATATAATGATATACAAATTTACACTTATGAGGAAGTCCTGCCAGGTACACTCTATGATCTGGGTTGGGATTTTATCCTACCTAGGTTAGCATGCAGTCATCCTGCTCAGGTAATCTTGCTTGGAAATATTAAGAACAAGCTCTGAAGGCTCCAACTCAAATCCTCTGTGTTAAATACGATACAGATGTTTAATAAATCATAAATAATATATCATACACAAAATATTTATGATGGTGAAATAAATTTTAATACTTTACCTTTCGCTTTAGGTTGTAACATCACTATGGGACACTGCGCCTGCTCTGATAGGCTGCTGCCATCACCTCCTACATCGGTCCCTCTCTGAGAAGAAGAGGGGGAACTTGAATGGGAAGAACTTCAACGTCGAAAAAACAACGTAATACATGTCATAGACATATCATTTATTATGGTAGAACATATCATTTAATTATAAGAAAATATATTATGTTTATGAGAAAAATGTAACATTAGGAATTACATAAATTACCTTCTATCAAAATGTACATTATTAATCGATCCTCGGCATTCTTTGATTCAGACTTAGTCTCGTGCTCTATATTGTTTTCCTCTGTGGTATCAAATGCTTCTACTAAAACATTTGATTCATCGTTTAGAGGCCTAAAATCAGTATGATCGGTTATCATTATTTCGCTATTTTTCTCAATATATGCCTGATAAGCTTGTTCGTCGTGAATATTCTTTCCATCAAATGTAAATCTTGCTTTTGTTTTAAAAACTGCCAACCAATCTGCTTTATCTATTTTTAGAGATGGATACAGAGTGTAATTAACTTGTAGTGTTTGTTTGGCTAATACAAAAGGATCATACTTCAGATAACGTGAGGTTTGCTTTATTTCAATAAGATTATGATCTTTGTGCACTTTGATTCCAAAACTTGGAAAATTGCTAAACCAATTGCATTTAACAAAAAACCTTCCTCCGTAGGTCGTGTTAAATATGTCAATCGCAAAACCTAGGTTAACATGCCGTAAAATCATTTACATGATTACTTGGATCATCACTACCTTTAACAAATACACCGGTATTGTTAGTTAATTTTTCAGCACCTATTCTTTAGTGTTGAATTTATGACCATTAACGAAGAATACTGGATATGTCTTGACATTTTTTTGGTTCCAACGCAAAATGTTTCAATCCTTCGTTTACCATACAATTTCTCGGATCATAAACGTAGTTCAAAAACTAACTAACGTATTCATTATTGAGATCGCTATGTGAATGTTGTGGTTCGTAAACACTGTAGATATAGATAGTATATTGCATTATAATCTACACGTGTATTATTGAAATAAATATACCGAGAATTATTAATTAATATTACCTAACAAATGGTGCAACTTCAGCACAATTAAGAAGAATATATATGTACGCTATATGGTGATCTCTATCGTCTAAATATAGTTCCACACATTTTCCAGCAGGTCGGCCATGTTGTCTAAAAATAGATAACATTGCTTGAGAAGAATCTTGTTCAACACTTTCATCTTTACGCTGAACATTTTCAAATGGTAAGTTCATATGGTCACTGAAATAATGAGAGAAAAAGAACAAAGTTTCTACTTTGATATATGATTTACAAATCGAACCTTTAACTCATGTTTTTTGTCTAACTTTTTTCTTTAGATGATTTAACTACCTATTAAAAATTATTTCAAATTAAAATTCACTTATGTATGCAAATAAACTAATATTTAACCTACTCAATACTAGTTTCAAATGGATAAATCCATCCATATTGCACAGGACCTCGAAGACGTGCTTCATATGGAAGATGAACAGGCAAATGCTCCATTACATTAAAATAACCTGAAGGAAATA
This sequence comes from Allium fistulosum, assembly GCA_030737815.1. Taxonomy (NCBI): domain Eukaryota; kingdom Viridiplantae; phylum Streptophyta; class Magnoliopsida; order Asparagales; family Amaryllidaceae; genus Allium; species Allium fistulosum. Next base: position 1,290,467,284 of record CM060904.1, read on the forward strand.
TTTTCTCTAGTTTGCAGACTAGTATAGGATTTCTACTCCAAGTTTACGTAGACGATCAACTTTTAAGGTAGTCGAATAAACCTCTTTATAAAACAAACTAAGTTCCATTATAACCGTCCAAACTTTTACGGGCAACGGTTCTTTGAAATTGACTGGTAACAAATTTTTCATAATTGCGTGACAATCATGGCTTTTCATCCCACTCAGTTTACTGTTTTTATAATCGACACATCTACGAAGATTAGAAGAAATCTCATCAGGAAATCTTATCTTTCGCCCATTTTGATAGAACTTTAACTTGGTTATTGTCTAACTCATAGCATGATTTGGGTTTTTAGTGTCATCTAACTTAATATGAAGCTTAAGACGCTTACATATTTCTTGTATATCATGTCTTGATTTGAAATCACCCTTAGTCTTTCCCTTAGCATCCAAAATTGTATTAAACACATTATCCAACACGTTTTTCTCATTGTGCGTCACGTCAATATTATGACGAAGTAGAAGATCTTTTCAATACGACAACTTCCAAAATTTACTTTGTTTGCACCAATTATGAATCACCGATTTACCTGGAATTTCAATTTGTACACCCGTTTCATATATCTTTGGATAATCCTTTACAATTTCATATATTTCTTCGCTTGACCAAATCATTGGTGGTTGCATAATCTTTTGTTTGTTAGCTATAAAGTTTTTTCTATCTCTTCAGAAAGGATGACTAATATGAAGAAAACACCGATGACAACCAAACCATGAAATTTTCTTCTCATGTGGTAAAGAAAATGCTCATGTTTCTTCTATGCAATAAACACAAGCTAGATGATCGGCTGTACTCTAACCTGAAAGAATGCATACGCAGGAAAATGGCTAATAGTCCATAATAAAGAAGCAAACATACGAAAATTCTTTTTTTTTGAAATGTCGTATATTTCAACTCCTTCACGCCACAATGTTTTCTACTCTTCAATCAATTATTGCAAATAAACATCGATTCATTGTGTCGAATCATCAGGGCCAGGGATGACAATAGTGAGAAATGTACATGGAGTTTTCATACACATCCATGGAGGTAAATTATAAGGTGTAATGATAATAGGCCAAAATGAATATTTAAAACCAAATTGAGAGAATGGTAAAAATCCATCCGTACATAAACCAAATCTAACATTACGGCTCTCCACTGCAAAAGCAGGATATATATGTCTTATCAAAATGCTTCCATGCTTCTCCATCAGTTGGGTGTGTTAGCATTTCTTCTTCCTGTATTCTCATATTATGTCATCTCATATGAGGTGCGGTTACAGAAGATGCATATAACCTGTGAAGCCTTGGAGTGATGGGTAAGTAATGCATACGCTTGTATGGAACTTCGTTTCTTTTCTTTTTTCCTTGTTTGTATCTTTCCTCGTTACATATTCTATGCTTCCTAAGATCAATGTCCGCTTTCCAAAACAATATGCAACCATTTAAACATGTGTCTATTTTTGAACTGGCAAACCAAAAGCATACATTAGTTTTTTCACTTCATAATGATTTTCGCACATTAAATTATCGAGTGGCATATGCCATTTTGCAGCTTGTATAACAGCTGTAAATTCAACTTCTATGAAGTTTTATTTGATTTCATCGCTATGTACTATGCAGTTACTGATAATTGGGTGCCGCTTTTACATCCATCCTAAAGGGGTTTCTTTGCAGCGTCCAACGAATCATAGATTTTCTTTGCTCCAATATTTAGTTCTTTTTCAACATTTACATCTTCGTCATCAACTTCAACCGTAGGAAACATTGATCGTGCTGCATCTTTTGATAAAGTTAGGGGTATGCCCTAGGGGTAATTATGTAATTTGTTACATATATCTAACTCGTTGACCAATCTTGTTCGAAATAAAAGGTATTTTCTTCCTATTATATACTTGATATAATGTGATTATTTAAAAGTATATTTAATAAAAAAATCCATAAATGGTATATTTTGTGATAGTAGTTACAAAGTGTTGTAATCGTGAGTAATTTGTCACAACAAAACAAATATACCATTTTAAATGTTCCTAGTCAAGATGTATCGAGACTGGATATCGATGTATCTGTTAAGACTGGAGTATGTAACGCTTTCTAAATGTTGGTTACGTACTAATAGTTATTGGATAACTATGGAACGACTCACTCGATAGTTTTCTGTTGGTTAATATAACTAAGGTTAAATAGAAAATATCTATGTGACTGATTTACACAATTCTCTCGACTTGAGAATACTGTGGATCTTCAATATGAAAGCTCCGCCTTGATTATAGCCAAATCATGGCATGGCGTCCATCGAGTGACTATAGTTGGGTCGAGTGGAAATATTGAAAGTGAAGCACTATTCAAGAGAGGATTCGTCTCCTCGGTTATATGCGGTTAGTATCACAGTCAACTCAAGTCAACTCAAAGTCAAAGTCTCTGGCCAGAGCATTTCAGTTAATAATAATTGTTATTATTGAACCAAGGACTTTGTATTTAGACTATAAAGTTGAATGTGGATGAGGTTAGAATTTTTACCATTACCAATTCCATAAGTCCAAAATGATATAGTTTTGACGAAGAGAATTGGTGTAAACAAATGTCACAACCGGGTAATGCTTATTAAACTAAAATTGGATTTTACCGAAAATGAGTAAGCGATAAATTTGGCCATAATGTCACACCACCTGCTAAGTGACATATGAACGTTAACATTAGAATAGTTCGATGTTAATCGCTGACCAAATTTACACCCAAGAGTTACACAGCCGAAGTGATGAATTCCCTTAAGACCGAACGATTTAATTAGTTTATAATTGTTATAAATTAATTAATATTTATGAAATATTAATTATAAAATTTGAATATGATTTGAGAAATAAATAATGTTATATATATTTATAACAGTTATAAATATATCATCGATATACAATATCGACAAGCGATTTAATTAGATTTAATTGCATAGTATTTTGGCTTAGGCTTAGATGGGTTTAAGGCCTATCATTAGGACTGCAAAATTTTGGTTTTGGGAAGGTCTAGGGGTGGCTAAAACATATGGAATTGGCTTGGAGATAATGAGTTGAGATAAAGTGAGAATGGGTAAAAAAGTTTTCCTCGTTTCTCTCTAATACAACCCTATATATATATATATATATATGTATGTATGTATGTATGTATGTATGTATGTATATTTATGTATGTATGTATGTATGTATGTATCTCTAAAAACAATTACTAACCTTTTTGGCTTTCATTACCTTCTACATTGCTGGTTAAAACATAGCTCTCAATCCACTCCAAAATTCTCAAATATATTTCAAATTAAAATAATACTATTCGATAGTTAGAGGTCGGTGATTCCGGACTTGCAATCTGACGAATCAAGAACGGTAAAAGGAAGGGAAGTCATTGCTTTAACGTGGATTCAAAGGCATCATTAAATTGGTAATTTTAATTCATATTATAGTAATTAAATTATATTCTATGATCCTATAATGTGCAATTTCGTATCTGTTTAAATATATTGCTACTATATGTTTAGTTGGGTGAGATTTTTGTAAGTAGATGTGGTTGTCACAAATCAGTTTGGTTATGTGCATAATTTGTTTATAATACTACTTGATTTATGTATAGACAAATGTTGTTTACTATACAAAATCAATTTTTGTCATTACTAATTGTTTAATATATATTTATTAATAAATTCATATATATATATATATATATATATATATATTAGTGTATATTTCTCTCTCATAATAGCATATATGCATATATAAGATATACATATGAATTAAAAAATTTAGTACACTTATTTATATATAATATGAATTTAAAAATTCGAAAATTAATTATCATACAAATATTCATATTTTTAAATTAACATTTATTGAATTTTTGAATTGTTTATTATATATAAAATAATTATTACATTAAAAATTCAATTATATATTTTTTTAAAATATTATATTATTTCAAAAACTTATAGAAAAATTTTAGGAATTTTTCAATAAAGTTTATTATTTTTAATAATTAATATTATTTCGAAAAAACTGTTTATGATTTATTAAAAACAATAATTTAAATGAAAATTCTTCAAAAAATTCTGTAACGTTTCATTCATGATCCTAGAATTTTTAAAATTTTAAAATATGAATTTTTAATAATATTTTATTTTATATTAAATAATTATTGCAGAAATCAATGTATTTGTTTTTAAAAATAATATTTGAACTTTAAAAATCTCCAGATTTTTCCTAAGCTCTATTTTATGATCCTAGATTTTCAAAAATTGTAAAAATTGAATTTTCATCAATAGATTATTTTATTAATTATTTATGGATGAAAACATTATTTTATTCATAATATATACAAATTAAAAAACTAAATTATTATGTTTGCAAAACTAAGTTAATTTTGAATTATAAATAATTTTTAATAATTGTTCTCTCTCTTTCTATATATACATTTATCTATATATAAATGTTTTATGTTCATATATTATATATAATATATTTATACATACATGTGTGTGTGCGCGCGCGTGCGTGCGTGTGTGCGCGCGCGTGCGTGCGTGCGTGCGTCTGTATATATATATTTTGTAACACATATACATGCACATATTTGGACAACATACATGACATACAAAATGAGCTAATATGTCTGTTGCAATGTAAATCCTAACATCTACATATGGACATATTATACCTTTCACGGATTATTATGTTACACAGGCACTCACACATATATGTATATGATACATTTATGTATAAATTAAATCAAATAAAATTAATTTCATATCTCAATATATTTGAATTTAAATAAAATAAATGATTTGATTTAAATGAAATTTAGAAATGTTCTAATTCAGTTAGACTTCATAGGCCCAATAAAAGATCCAATAGGGTAAATTTTTTGAAATTCACCCATAACTTCCGCTGCAGGCTAGTCCAGTTCCAACATCTTCAACCATATCTTCTATGGGATTCGCCATGACAATGTCATTACCCATCTCCTCCCTAACTATATAGGATTAGGTGGTACAAGTTCTCCATGGCAATCCCACACTTTATAATTCGACACTAAACCGTATTGGCACAAATGAACTTTAACCATATCCGGTTCCAAATGCTTCAAGAGTTTGCACCTACTACGCGGACAATGAATTTCTTCATCGTTTCCATTATTACTTGAAGCGAATTCAATAAATACGTTTGCACCATTATAAAAATGTTCCTATGTTAAACCTCTTTACCCCCTGCGCGGTTGATACATCTAGCTCCGATCAACAAAGTTGGTGCTCATTTTTCCTATTTAAGAAAATATGATAGAAAATCAAAATATTTATCATTTTATAGATTGAAATTTTAATTTTCAATTCATTTATACATTTTAATATTTTATTAATTATATAATATATTATTCTTTTTTTTTATTTTTCAATTCATTTATATATTTTAATGTTCCTTTAACCCTAATTCATTTATTAGTTATTATTTATACATTTTATGGATTGACATAAATTATGAATATAATATTAAATTTTAGTTTATTGTTTTCTACTTTGATGGTTGGTCATCCTACTTCCCATTACAAACACAATAGTAATTACATTTCATAAATCATTTTATTTTAAACGATTCAATAAAATTTCGGCAGCACTTCCTATTTGTTCCATATATCATACACAAATTCATGTACACGGTTACACGGGGAACAAAATGGAAGTGCTGTCGAAATTTTGTGAACCATTTAAAATAAAATTATTTACAAAATGTAATTACTTTAGTATGTTTGTAACCTGTCCACTACAGGGACAAATCCGACAATATCGTATCAAACAAATATAGATGTCCGTTTTGTGAGAAAAATGAATATCCATATAACGATCATATACAATACTTGTCAGGCGGAACCAAAACTCTTTAAGGGATTTAAAAAAACAAAGCACATTATGTACCAATTTTTTTATATATTATTGTTACATATATGTTGCAATTTTTTTATTAACTATATAGCATATTAGCATTTGTACAGTAATTTGTTTATATTTTATGGTTTAGTAATTATATAATATATTATTATTTTTACCTTTTTTTATAAAATCTTTTATATGTTTTCGAATTTAACGAATTATGAATATAATATTATATTCTAAAACAATAACTACATTATACAATAATTTACCACACATCAAATTCTACTAAACTATGTTTTATATATAATTAAGGGTATAAACTAATAAATGATTATGTAAATGGATTATTATTTTCAACATTTTAGGAAACAAATACCCTAAACTATGCACATATAGGCTAATTAACCCAAATTAGCCCTAAACACTCAATTATGTGCATCTACACTAATAAACGAATATACACGTACACTAAATATACTTTAATTTTCGAATTTAATACTAATAACTATAATTAGCATTCAATGGGATATTATAAACAAATACAATCAGAAATAAACCCTAATTTAGCAAATTCAACTTAATTAGATTTAGTAAAAAAAACCTGATTTGAGATGAAATAATCATCTAAGGTCATGCAGATTGAAGATTGATGAAGTTGCCGATGGCTAGAGACATGGAGGAGGAGCCGATGATGAGATTGGGGAGAGGGCTTGGGTTTTGAAGAGGATTTGGTGAACCAAATAATTAAAGCTGCTTTCGGTTGGAGTAGACGTATATCCCGTCATTTGACGGCTTCCGACGATCGTCAAGGGCTATAGTTAGCGGTAACTATCTTATATTTTTCCCTAAAATTCACACTTTTAAATAAATTTAATGTAAATTAGTTTGTTAGAATATTTTAACTTATAGAAAAAAATTAAATATTTTATGTTAGTTATCAATGAATATGAAATAAATATTAGTTATTACAACCTTTTACTTGCCTTTTCAAATTAATTTAAAATTTAAAATCTAATAGTTATATGATGTTTACAAAATAAATTAATAAACTACATATCATAGGTTTCATAAAAAAATTGTAATTGATAGACTGAAATTTGCAGGAAATTATTATCTATGTTCGATTTTCAATAAAGTTAATTATTGTCGAATATAATTATATATACAACAGAAAATTATCTACAACACTAATTTAATTAATCGGAGATTATCATAAATTTGAATAATTGAATAGAAATATATTTAAAAAATTGTTAGAATTTGAATTATCATATATTTAATCAAAATTTTAACATATATAACAAATATGGAATAATAAAGTAACAAGTTTAAAAAAGTAGATTGATTGCCCGTCGGCAGCCGTCGAAAGCATAATAACAAAGCCGTTGGCGGTCGTCGGAAGTCTCCACCGTAAATTTTGAGAGTGATTAAGGATCGTGCAAAATGGAATATTAAATAAATTATCTACTTATGCAGAATATAAATGTAAAAGTAAAGTAATAAAGTAAATGACACCAGAGATTTTATACCGGTTCGAACTTCCCATTCTACGTCCTATCCCAGACTCTTTCTGGAATTTAACTATCAACCCTCACTTAACCCGGAGGAACAGGTATTACACCGCCTGAGCAACCAAATGGGACTTCAAACGTCTAAGCAACAGAATAGGACTTCAACCGCCTGAGCAACCAAACAGTACTTCAATAATACAGAGAATTATCTTGACTGAATGTGCTCTTTTAATAGCACAGATAAGTCTTTAGAGTACACTTTTCCTATAATCTTCTCATTTGTGGTATATCGTGTAAATCGTGAAGATAGAAAGTTTATTGAATCACTAATGAAGTATTCTTGAATGAACAAGTGATCAGAATGAAGTATTGAATGCTTAGAGTTCAAATAGCAAGATAGATAGGTTAGAAACAAGAGTGAGAATTCGTTATTAAAATAAAGAAATTCATGGTTATTTATAGAGATTTAAGAGTTCTATTCATTCATGAAAGATAGCCATGAAAAGATATGGAAGCAACTCTTGAATCAAGAGTTGTTTCTATTCATTGAAATGAAGTATCTCTTGGAAAAATAGCCGTTATGAAGATTCAGCCATTTGAATGGAGCAACTCAGCTAGCTGAATCGATTTAAAATCGAAATAGCAAGGAAATAGTGTAAAAAAGACACAATTCAGTCGCTGAAATAGCATGGTCGGCCATTTGAATATTCAAATTAATATGTGCACATGCACAGTATCCAGCCGGCTGACTTATGCCATTCAGCCGGCTGTTTTTAGTGATTTCTGGCTTACCTAAAAGTTTTGAAAAACTTTACATTGTGTGAATGCATATATTACTTCAGAGAGATTTTAACATATATTTACTACTAAACTCAGACCTTAAACTTAATACTTTGCTGAAGCTTTAATCCGGAATCTGGTCTGCAAATTGTTAGACTATTTCTCGAGTAAAAACAATATCTTATCCTGCAAGTTTGGTTAGTTCATATAATATTTACTTATATAGTTGTCACAATCAAAACATCAAAATTCTAGGTTCTAATAGATTTTACTATTCCTTGTAGTGTGTGTATATAAATCTGTGTGTGTGTCTATATGTATGGAGAATTAGCAGCCTCCAACGTTTGAGAGCTGAATAGAGGGGGCTGCTAATCCTTCCCCATATGTGTGTGTGTATTATTGAGTTTCGGCACTTCAGTGTGTCTCCATTTACATGCGCTTCATTGTTTTTTATGGCACCCCTAACTTTTATTATATCACATTTTGTGTTTTGTTTAGCATATATATATATATGTATGTATGTATGTATATATGTATGTATATATGTACGGCAGCCCCCAACGTAGTCCTTTAATTTCAGTCACTTGTTTCGATTTAAATAATTATATGGTGTGACAAGCGCGAGAGAGTATTATTATTTAAATCGGAATGAGTAGCTGAAATTAAGGAACTACATTTGAGGGCTAAGTAGAGGGGGTTGTTGATCTTTCTCCATGTGTGTGTATATGTGTGCCTACGCGTACACGCATGCGTTTATACATGCACACACATATGTATATATGTATGGTGAATTAGCAGCCCCCAACGTAGCCCTTTAATTTCAGTCACTTGTTTTGATTTAAATACAAGCAGGAGAAAATATTATTATTTAAATCAGAATGAGTAGCTGAAATTAATGGACTGCGTTTGAGAGCTGAGTAGAGGGGGTTGTTGATCGTTTCCCATGCGTGTGTGTATTTGTGTGTGTGTGTGTGTGTGTGTGTGTATGCATGTATGTATGTATATACACTGTTGAGATTCAACACTCAGCGCGTCTTCATGTACGCGCGCTTCATTGTTTGTGATGGCACCACCTAACGAAGTTTTCAATGTGTCGGTGTTCCAATTGAACATCTCTTCAATGCCTCACAACAAGCACATACATGGTCTTAACAACACTTGCTTGTAACAAAAAGGATTCTCAATGTTATGTGCCACCAATTTAATATATATACCACGTTATACGCCATATTTACCACACACAAAATGTGGGACTTATTTGTCCAACCCACGTGCCCACAATGCAAGCCACACTTAACACACACACATATTGTGAGTGTATTATTTGATATTAGCGTAAATCTATCCTACACATATGGTGTCCTCGAACTTAGTATAACTTCAACACCTAAAATGATAATTTAATTAAAAACAATTGAATTAACAATTCATAATGGCTATTAAAACCACCAAAGTATATTCGATCTCAAATTGTTGTCTTAAACATAAATGCATTGCAATATCCATTTGTTTTATTTCTTCATCCAGTCGTCCTCTAATAAAAGAGCATGTTCTCTTCACAATATTTATTCAACCAAGCTTGAGATATTATGAAAAGGAGAAGATAAAGCATGCAATAAAAATACGTGTGTCAGATATAGATTGAAAATGAAAGTTAAACAAAGAACCTTAGTTCCATACCTATGCTGTTGTGCCAAATGAAGCTGCAACTAGATAAGAGCATCTCCAACGAATTAAGCATTTAATATTCAGCTCTTGAATTAAGTGTTGAATTATTGTGAAAATATCCAACAGTCAAGCGCCTATTAAATACGCACCTGAGCTCAGACGCCTATTAAATAGGCAACTCAAACGCCTATTTAATATGCATCTGGGATCAATTTAGGATCTTGAATTAGTCCTCAATTATTATCATGAATATTGAGGGTAATTTACATCGTTTGACGCCTTTTGTTTGCAGCTCTCGAATATTAAGGCTGAAGTTGCATTTGTTGGAGATACTCTAACAAAATTATTGCATTTGTTAAACCCAAGACGACATTGAATATTGTAAATAAGAAAAATGTTTTATATTTATAAATATGCATGAGAACATACATGTAATATGTTATAAAAATTGAATTTACAACTTTTTAAATCATACTAGTGAGTGGCCCGTGCTACGCACATGGGCAGTTGTTTGGTTCATAGTTGGGGATTAATCAAAGACTGGCTATAAGTGGACAGATAAATGTGTTGCAGATTGCCAACAATATATATGACGACCCACCTTTCTGACCCTAGAGAACGACACTTAATACATTCATGGTATTCGTGTGTCGTTGCCAAGTATCTGAAAGACGAGTTGTCATGGGGTAAAATATAAGAATAGAACAATAATCTCACAACGGAATAGTTAAATATAACATAAAATTAAGACAGTACATAAGGTTACTCCCCAACTTAGATTTATCAGGGTTACAACAAAGGTACTACTATCAGTCTAGGTAATTATAACAACCTTCTTTTAAATATACATATATAGAACCAACATCTCATAATAGCGGAATAAATAGCTAGATAGATAAGGAGCCTCCTGCTCGTCCACCATCTTCAAAAGAGCCCAAAGAAACCTGTCATTTTTGAACTACTCAAATATAAATGAGTACCCGAAAGTTTAGGGAAAACAAACAATTCGGGTCAGACAATAAGTCCGGTAAGAATAAACTCCAAAAATTAGAACACACAAAATAACTAGTGAGACCACGTTACCTAAACGCAGAACGGGTTTTTCCTTCAAAAGGACAACATCCAAGTATAAAAGAATGGAAACAAATAATTAAACATCGCGAAGAGCGTAAGATGCTTCCCGATGTAATTAAGAAAGAATCAATCCAAAGATTTGAATCAAAAATAAGGAAAAGGAATTTTTCCAACAATGACTAGGAGGGTGCGTCCCTCTTATCGAAAGTATACCTCTAGAAAATATACTTGAGAACTACGATGGCTCTTGGAAACCTCCAAGCCGGACCCCGCCAACCTTACCGAGTATCCGAGTATTTCATATTTCTGTGCGCATACAACCGAAACCAATCTAGAGAAGATGTAACGATACCCAAATGGGAGCAACCCCACATAGCTTGGCCCCCACCCGCTCTTTATTTAGTCATTTCTGATAAAGGATATCAATGCTCTAAATGAGCAACAAATCGTCTTTGATTGAAAAACAAAAACAAAAGGAAGAAGGGTATCAAAATCGATAGTTAAGATATCAACTATCGGGGATAACAAAACGACCGTATATGGAAATTAAATCTTATACTCTTTCAATGCTTGGAAAATATCCATATACTTATCTCATCGGTACAAGTATAGTTACAAAACATTTGGGAGGATTTCATATTTCAAAAACATACTTAAATGGGTCAAAAACAATTGTCTACAAGAAAGGCGAATGTTTTCCAAACCATCATAATTATAAAGATCATTTATGGAAATCAAAACTCCTACGCTTATCACGTTTCCGATATTCTTGACTTACTCTATCCCTCGCTCAGAAACAAAGCCAGGTAAGTCAGGGCACTGGTTGCTCCTAGCCTTGCCTAGACACTTAGATTCTAGATCTAACAAATAGAGGATCAATCTACTCATCGACTTTTAGTGCCAAGTATAGGACTACTTACTTTCCATAAATAACCCATTTAAATCATTATATAAATTTTGAAGCTCCTTTAAAATACTTTAAACCAAGATTTAAAACTTCCATTCAAATCATAACTTAAACCCATCACCTTTAAAGGAGAATACGACCAAGCGAGGTGAAGCTCCCTCTTAATCAAATGAGATAGCTAAAAGGGGTGTTATTTCCTTTTAACCAAAAAGTCACTAAATGTCAATCCTAAGTTAAATGGTGGTGTAAGTTCCCTTTAACTAAACATCAAAGTTATTGCTCATAAACTGGCCGAGCACAAATCAAACAACCAAACAAGAATAATAACAAGAATAATAACAGACTCGTTATTATTAACAATTTACAATCAATAGTTAACACAACATTTGTTAAAATGTGAATGAGTCAAAGGAAAGAGAGTAAGATTACACTGACTGTAAAATAATTAAATTATACTCACAAAATAAGTTATACCCACTAAACTATGAAAACAAGGAATATACTCACATCCTATTTGCTTTGATGGAGACTTGGAATACTTCACCTTTGATAATGAATTTTAGTTATTTTCTTTAGTTTGTGAATGAATTAAAATGAGATATGGACTTGGCTATTTATAGGTGAAGAGAAGGATACTTTAGTCATTTCCTATAGCCTAACCAAATTCGACCAGATTTTGATCCAATAGAAAAAATCTTGATGGCCTAATTTGATTCGACCACATTTTGGTCTAATAGAAAACATCTTGATGGCTTAATTTGATTCGACCACATTTTGGTCCAATAGGAATCCTCCTTATCAACTATGGCATAACATGATTCGACCAGATTTTGGTCCAATGGCAACCATCCGCATGGCAGAACCTGATTCGACCAGATTTTGGTCCAATGGCAACCATCCGCATAGAATATAATAATCATTATGCTATTTTGTTTCATTAGGCAAGTAATTATACTGTTCTGTTTTATTAGGCAAGTAATTATGCTATTCTGTTTTATTAGGCAAGGTTAATAATTCTCTCTTGTTGTATTAGGCAAGTAATTATACTATTCTATTTTATTAGGTAGGGTTAATATTTTTTCTTGTTTTATTAGGCAAGTAAGTATACTATTCTGTTTTATTAGGCAAACTTATTCTTAAATAAATTGGTACCCCTACCCGCCTTATAACTCGAACCATCTTTAAACTAACATTTACATTAGTTTAAAAAAACCCATTCGAGACGTTTTATCCAAATTTTTATTCTAGATATAAAATCCATTATTTAATCATTTAAAAACATATTAACTATCCAAGTTCAAAGTGATTAAATTATGGGTCGTTACATCCTCCCCTCCTTAAAGGAAATTTCGTCCTCGAAATTAGTCAGATAAACTCAAGATATCAAAGAAACCCAAATGATACCATATATACCACACAAAGATACAAGGAAAGTGACCTCAACACAATTGGTGAGCACACTAAAAAGAAGTAACTAAATACAAACAACAACTACATCAACTCTGGATAAGAATACCTAATATAGTCCTCAGTTTCCCAAGTACAATCTCTAACATCTTCACTCTATTGAACCTTAACAAGATTCACAACCTCTTCCTTAATCGCTTTATGTCTCGAGCGACAATATGAATAGGCTGCCTAAGAATGGTTAGGTTAGGCTGAACCTCTAAATCAACTTGTTGTCTCGGTTCTACTATCATCAAAGGGTCATGTACATAATTACATAAATGAAATACGTGAAATAAGTTGTGCACATCTGATAGTCGATCCGGTAACTCCACTTTATATGCAAGTTTACCAATCCGGTCCAATATGGGCAAAGGGCTAATATATCGAGGGGCTAACTTCCCTGTCTTCCCAAACCTCATGACACTTCTCAAAGGAGAGACTTTTACAAATACCAAGTCCCCGACTAAGAACTCTAGATCTCTATGCCTTTGATCTGCATAACACTTTTGCCGATCTTGTGCTTCCTTCATCTTTCTTCTAATATCAGCTACCTTCTTATTGGCTTCTAAGATCATGTCAGGTCCAAAAACAAGTCTATCTCTAGATTCAACCCAACACGAAGGAGAACGACATGGACGACCATAAAGAGCTTCGAAAGGGGCCATATCAATGCTTTCTTGATAGTTATTATTGTAAGTGAATTCGACTAAGGGTAAATAATCTTCCCAAGAACCCCTGAAGTCTAGAATGCATGCACGCAATAAATCTTTCAAGATCTTGTTCACTCTCTTTGTCTGTCCATCTTTTTTGGGATGGTAAGCTGTACTTAGACTTAGCTCAGTCCCTAAAGCAGTTTGTAGTCCCTCCCAGAACCTACTAGTGAATATCGGGTCTCGGTCACTTACAATACTACGAGGAATCCCATGGAGTCTCACAATCTCCTTCACAAACAAACTAGCCAGACTCGTAGCAGTCCTAGTCAACTTAACAGGAATGCAATGGGCACTCTTGGTCAGTCGATCAACTATAACCCAAATGCCATCGTTGCTTCTTTTTGACCTAGGAAGCCCATCAATGAAGTCCATAGAGATGTGTTCCCACTTCCACTTTGGGATCTCAAGTGGTTGAAGTAGTCCGGCTGTCTTCTGCTAGTCACACTTAATATGCTAGCAGTTTGCACAACGACTCACAAAGATTGAAATATCTTGCTTCATCCCCTTCCACCAGAATACCCTCTTCATATCTTTTAACATCTTGGTCACTCCTAGATGAAAAGATAACTTTGAATGGTGGCATTCGGCTAACACTTCTTACCTAAGTCCATCATAGTCTGGAACACAAATACGCCCATTCATTTTCAATATGCCTCGGAGATCAATCTCAAAGCAAGAAATAAGACCTTCTTCAACATCCTTCTTAAGTCAAGCCAAAATAGGATCTGCCTCTTGACTGGATGCAATTCTCTCTAACAATACTAGCTTAACTTCTAGGTTTGCAACCATGGCTACATTCCTACTCAATGCATCATCAACGACATTTTCTTTTCCACGAGTATAAAGAACCTCTAAATCATAAGAGGCAAGAAACTCTAGCCATCTCTGCTGCCTCAAATTCAAATCTTTCTAGGTAAAAAGGTATTTTAAGGATTTGTGGTCCGTGTATAACTCAAACCTTTCACCCAAAAGATAATGCCTCTACATCTTTAGTGCAAAGACAACAGCTAAAAGCTCCAAATCGTGTGTAGCATAATTTTTCTCATGCGGCTTTAGCTGTCGACTCGCATAGGCAATAACTTTCCCATGCTGCATCAGAACTGCTCCCAATCCGGTTCCACAAGCATCTATATACACGGTTAATCCTTCGCTCCCATTTGGAATGGTTAATACAGGAGCACTAGTCAACTTCTCTTTCAATTCGTTGAATGCTTGATCACACTTAGAAGTCCAAAAGAACTTAACATCATCCTTTGTTAACTTCTTCAGATGAAAAGCAATCTTCGAGAAGTCCTTGATAAACCTACGGTAAAAACCAGCCAATCCCAAGAAACTTCTAACTTCCATCGCACTCTCGGGCTTCTTCCAGTCTTGAACCGCAACAACTTTAGCTGGGTCCACCGATATGCCTTCTCCCGAAATAACATGCCCTAGAAATCTAGCTTCGGATTTCTAGAAATGGCACTTGGAAAACTTAGCCTTCAACACATGGCTCCTTAAGGTATCGAGTACGACACGAAGATGATATTTGTGTTCCTCCTCTGTCTTTGAATAGATAAGAATGTCATCAACAAAGACGAGAACAAATTTATTGAGAATATCTCAAAATACTCGATTCATTAAGTCCACAAAATAAGCGGGTGCATTAGTCAATCCAAACGGCATAACTAACCACTCATAGAAATATTCTGGAGTCCGAAAAGCTGTTAAGGAAACACTCTCCTCTGCCACTCTTAATTGATGGAAACCGGTGGCAAGATCTAATTGAGAAAATATCCGAGCACCATGGAGTTGGTCAAATATATCGTCGATCCTTGGCAAAGGATATTTATTCTTGATAGTCCTTTTGTTCAACTCCCGATAGTCTACGCATAACCTTAGAGAACCGTCCGCCTTTGTAACAAAGACGATTGGAGATCCCCAACTCAAGGTACTACGTTGGATCAAGCCCTTCTGTAACAAATAATAAATCTGCCTTTCTAACTCCCTCTTCTTTTTCGGAGCCATCCTTCTTAAGGGTTGTACAATAGGTCTCGTTCCCGAAACCAAATCAATACGGAACTCGACTTCACGGTGAGGAGGTAAACCTTGCACCTCATCAAAAATATCTGTGAAATCTCGAACAACCGGCACATCTCCTAGCTTCGCTTTAGCCACTTCGAGTGAATAGAGAAAACTGCTCATTAACTTCTTAGGCTCTTCGCAACTAATATCAACACCAACATCTCCAACATCACTAACTCTGATGAGCCTTCTACCACAATCCAAGATAGCTTTAAACTTAGATAACCAATCCATTCCCAGTAACACTCCAAAACCCATAAACCCAAGAACAAAGAAGTCAAAAGGAAAGAGATGATTTCGACAAGAAATAGGTATTTTAGACATACAGTGTCAAGATTTGTCAGACCTACAATTGGGTTTGACACACAAAGAAGATTACTTATGATAACATATTTAAGGTTTAGTTTTTCCGTTAGATCATAAGAAATAAAACTATGGGAAGCTCAAGTACCAAACTACACCCTTACAGGAATATCATAAATGGATAATGTACCTTGCAACACTTGCTTCCCTATTTGATCTGAAGAAGTGGATGGTATCTCTTCGATGGTAAAAGTATGTCCTTGAGATCCCTTTTTAGGAAAAGGGCACTCATTCTTCATATGTCTTGGCTGGCCGCAATTAAAACATGTGGCAATTGGCAATGATTTGCAAAGTGGCCCATCTTATTGCACTTGAAACAAAGAATGTTGGCCAAGTTGGTCTGCTTCTTCTTTGCTGGAGTGCCATCTTCGGGTTTCTTCCCTGCACCCTGCTTCTTTCCCTTATACTTATGCTTGAAGTTCGGCTTTCCTTCAACTGGTATAACTGATAATGGATTGGCACTTATTGCTGGTACTACACCCTTCTGGACTCCTTCCTTAATATCAAGAGCCTCAAACCATAAAGCCATGCTAATAATGTTGGTGAACGTACCCATAAGATGATTGGTCATTTCATGATGGAACTCTGGTCGCATTCCATTCACAAACATTTCATTTTTCTTGAGCGGCGTGTCTATCAATCCAAGTCCAAAACGGGACAAAGCATTGAACTTATGCTCATACTGCGACACAGTCATATCACCTTGATTTAAGTCAATGAAACTTCTATATAACTAAGTTCTTCCGGCTTTTGGAATAAACTGTGCTTCAAAAACATCCTTGAATTGGGTCTAGGAAAACTCCTCCTACGGAGTACTAGCTGTTTCTGAATCCCACCAATCCATCGCCGACTTTTGAAGTTGTCGCGATGCCAAAAGCCATTTCTCCGCATCCTCCAACCGAAGATCTCCAAATGTTCTTTCACAAGTTCGAAGCCACATCTGCACTCCAAGAATATCTTCAGTCCCATAGAATGGTTTCCCGCCCAAAGTGGTAAAATTCTTACACAAAGCCACAAAGTTCATAAGGGTCTGAACTTGCACTACCATTTCCTCTACCGGATCTTCAACAGACATAGTAGCATTTCTAGGTACCTTACCATTGGTAGCTGTGCTATTTCCAGATCCTCTTCTTCCTACACTTCTTGTATTCATTTTCTATTATCTGAACAAATAACAGGTATCTTTAGAATAAAAAAATAGGATTAAAATGGTTTAAGGAAATAACACCAAAGGATCTAAAATGAGACTTTTGAGGATAAATATTATTATTATTATTATTACAAATATGCTCTCTCAAGATTAACTCATTCTAGGCATCACTTACCCTATCTCTAATGAGTTGTACTCCAATCAGGCTAAGGTGTTCGCTCAACCAAAGCTCTGATACCAACTATGACGACCCATCTTTCTGACCCCTGAGAACGACACTTAATACATCCATGGTATTCATGTGTCGTTGCCAAGTATCTGAAAGATGAGTTGTTAAGGGGTAAAATATAAGAACAGAACAATAATCTCACAACGGAACGGTTAAATATAACATAAAATTAAGACAGTACATATGGTTACTCCCCAGCATAGAGTTATCAGAGTTACAACAAAGGTACTACTATCAGTCTAGGTGGTTATAACAACCTTTTTTTAAATATACATACATAGAACCAACATCTCATAATAGCGGAAATAAATAGCTAGATAGATAAGGATCCTCCTGCTCGTCCACCATCTTCAAAAGAGCTCAAAGAAACCTGTCATTTTCAGACTACTCAAATATAAATGAGTACCCGAAAGTTTAGGGAAAACAAACAATTCGGGTCAGACAATAAGTCCGGTATGAGTAAACTCCAAAAAATAGAACACACAAAATAACTAGTGAGACCACGTCGCAAAAACGCAGAACGGGTTTTTCCTTCAAAAGGACAACATCCAAGTATAAAAGAATGGACACAAATAATTAAACATCGCGAAGAGCGTAAGATGCTTCCCGATGCAATTAAGAAAGAATCAATCCAAAGATTTGAATCAAAAATAAGGAAAATGAATTTTTCCAACAATGACTAGGAGGGTACGTCCCCCTTATCGAAAGTATACCTCTAGAAAATATACTTGAGAACTACGATGGCCCTTGGAAACCTCCAAGCCAGACCCCGCCAACCTTACCAAGTATCCTAGTATTTCACATCTTCGTGCGCATACAACCGAAACCAATCTAGAGTAGATGTGGCAATACCCTATTGGGAGCAACTCCACATAACTTGGCCCCCACTCGCTCTTTATTTAGTCATTTCCGATAAAAGATTCAATGCTCTAAATGAGCAACAAATCGTGTTAGATTGAAGAAACAAAAACAAAAGGAATAAGGTTATCTTAATCGATGGTTAAGATATCAACTATCAGGGATAACAAATCGATCGTATATCGAAATTAAATCTTATACTCTTTCAATGCTTGGAAAATATCCATATACTTATCTCATCGGTATAAGTATATTCACAAAACATTTGGGAGGATTTCATATTTCAAAAGCATACTTAAATGGGTCGAAATCAATTGTCTACAAGAAAGGCGAATCTTTTCCATACCATCATAATTATAAAGATCATTTATGGAAATCAAATCTCCTACGCTTGTCACGTTTCCGATATTCTCGACTTACTCTATCCCTCGCCCAGAAATAAAGCCAGGTAAGTCAGCGCACTGGTTGCTCCTAGCCTTGCCTAGACACTTCGGTTCTAGATCTCACAAATAGAGGATCAATCTACTCATCGGCTTTTAGTGCCAAGTATAGGACTACTTACTTTCCATAAATAACCCATTTAAATCATTATATAAATTTCGAAGCTCCTTTAAAATACTTTAAACCAAGATTTAAAACTTCCATTCAAATCATAACTTAAACCCATCATCTTTAAATTAGAATACGACCAAGAAGGGTGAAGCTCCCTCTTAATCAAATGAGATAGCTAAAAGAGGTGTTATTTCCTTTTAACCAAAAAGTCACTAAATGTCAATCCTAAGTTAAATGGTGGTGTAAGTTCCCTTTAACTAAACATCAAAGTTATTGCTCATAAACTGGCCGATCACAAATCAAACAACCAAACAAGAATAATAACAAGAATAATAACAGACTCGTTATTATTAACAATTTACAATAAATAGTTAACACAACATTTTTTAAAATGTGAATGAGTCAAAGGAAAGAGAGTAAGATTACACTGACTGTAAAATAATTAAATTATACTCACAGAATAAGTTATGCCCACTAAACTATGAAAACAAGGAATATACTCACATCCTATTTGCTTTAATGGAGACTTGGAATACTTCACCTTTGATAATGAATTTTAGTTATTTTCTTTAGTTTGTGAATGAATTAAAATGAGATATGGACTTGGCTATTTATAGGTGAAGAGAAGGATACTTTTGTCATTTCCTATAGCCTAACCAGATTCGACCAGATTTTGATCCAATAGAAAACATCTTGATGGCCTAATTTGATTCGACCACATTTTGGTCCAATAGAAAACATCTTGATGGCTTAATTTGATTCGACCACATTTTTGTCCAATAGGAATCCTGCTTATCAACTATGGCATAACATTATTCGACCAGATTTTGGTCCAATGGCAACCATTCGCATGGCAGAACCTGATTCGACCAGATTTTGGTCCAATGGCAACCATCCGCATAGAATATAATAATCATTATGCTATTTTGTTTCATTAGGCAAGTAATTATACTATTCTGTTTTATTAGGCAAGTAATTATGCTATTATGTTTTATTAGGCAAGGTTAATAATTCTCTCTTGTTGTATTAGGCAAGTAATTATAATATTCTATTTTATTAGGTAGGGTTAATATTTTTTCTTGTTTTATTAGGCAAGTAAGTATACTATTCTGTTTTATTAGGAAAACTTATTCTTAAATAAATTGGTACCCCTACCCGCCTTATAACTCGAACCATCTTTAACTAACATTTTACATCAGTTTAAAAAAACTCATTCGAGACGTTTTATCCAAATTTTTATTCTAGATATAAAATACATTATTTAATCATTTAAAACATATTAACTATCCAAGTTCAAAGTGATTAAATTATGGGTCGTTGCATCCTCCCCTCCTTAAAGGAAATTTCGCCCTCGAAATTAGTCAGATAAACTCAAGATATCAAAGAAACCCAAATGATACCATATATACCATACAAAGATACAAGGAAAGTGACCTCAACACAATTGGTGAGCACACTAAAAAGAAATAACTAAATACAAACAACAACTACATCAACTCTGGATAAGAATACCTAATATAGTCCTCAGTTTCCCAAGTACAATCTCTAACATCTTCACTCCATTGAACCTTAACAAGATTCACAACCTCTTCCTTAATCGCTTTATGTCTCGAGCGACAATATGAATAGGCTGCCTAAGAATGGTTAGGTTAGGCTGAACCTCTAAATCAACTTGTTGTCTCGGTTCTACTATCATCATAGGGTCGTGTACATAATTACATAAATGAAATACGTGAAATACGTTGTGCACATCTGATAGTCGATCTGGTAACTCCACTTTATATGCAAGTTTACCAATCCGGTCCAGTATGGGAAAAGGGCTAATATATCGAGGGGCTAACTTCCCTGTCTTCCCAAACCTCATGACACTTCTCAAAGGAGAGACTTTTACAAATACCAAGTCCCCGACTAAGAACTCTAGATTTCTATGCCTTTGATCTGCATAACACTTTTGCCGATCTTGCGCTTCCTTCATCTTTCTTCTAATATCAGCTACCTTCTTATTGGCTTCTAAGATCATGTCAGGTCCAAAAAAAGGTCTATCTCTAGATTCAACCCAACACGAAGGAGAACGACATGGACGACCATAAAGAGCTTCGAAAGGGGCCATATCAATGCTTGCTTGATAGCTGTTGTTGTAAGTGAATTCGACTAAGGGTAAATAATCTTCCCAAGAACCCCCGAAGTCTAGAATGCATGCACGCAATAAATCTTCCAAGATCTGGTTCACTCTCTTTGTCTGTCCATCTGTTTTGGGATGGTAAGCTGTACTTAGACTTAGCTTAGTCCCTAAAGCAGTCTGCAGTCCCTCCCAGAACCTACTAGTGAATATCGGGTCTCGGTCACTTACAATACTACGAGGAATCCCATGGAGTCTCACAATCTCCTTCACATACAAACTAGCCAGACTCGTAGCAGTCCTAGTCAGCTTAACAGGAATGCAGTGGGCACTCTTGGTCAGTCGATCAACTATAACTCAAATGCCATCGTTGCCTCTTTTTGACTTAGGAAGCCCATCAATGAAGTCCATAGAGATGTGTTCCCACTTCCACTTTGGGATCTCAAGTGGTTGAAGTAGTCCGGCTGTCTTCTGCTGGTCACTCTTAATCTGCTAGCAGTTTGCACAACGACTCACAAAGATTGAAATATCTCGCTTCATCCCCTTCCACCAGGATACCCTCTTTATATCTTTGAGCATCTTGGTCACTCCTAGATGAAAAGATAACTTTGAATGGTGGCATTCGGCTAACACTTCTTGCCTAAGTCCATCATAGCCTGGAACACAAATACGCCCATTCATTTTCAATATGCCTCGGAGATCAATCTCAAACCTAGAAACAAGACCTTCTTCAACATCATTCTTAAGTCAAGCCAAAATAGGATCTGCCTCTTGACTGGATGCAATTCTCTCTAACAATACTAGCTTAACTTCTAGGTTTGCAACCATTGCTACATTCCTACTCAATGCATCAGCAATGACATTTTCTTTTCCACGAGTATAAAGAACCTATAAATCATAAGAGGCAAGAAACTCTAGCCATCTCTGCTGCCTCAAATTCAAATCTTTCTGGGTAAAAAGGTATTTTAAGGATTTGTGGTCCGTGTATAACTCAAATCTTTCACCCAAAAGATAATGCCTCTACATCTTTAGTGCAAAGACAACAGCTAAAAGCTCCAAATCGTGTGTAGCATAATTTTTCTCATGCGGCTTTAGCTGTCGACTCGTATAGGCAATAGCTTTCCCTTGCTGCATCAGAACTGCTCCCAAACCGGTTCCACAAGCATCTGTATACACGGTTAAAACTTCGCTCCCATTTGGAATGGTTAATACAGGAGCACTAGTCAACTTCTCTTTGAATTCGTTGAATGATTGATCGCACTTAGAAGTCCAAAAGAACTTAACATCATTCTTTGTTAACTTCTTCAGATGAAAAGCAATCTTCGAGAAGTCCTTGATAAACCTACGGTAAAAACCAGCCAATCCCAAGAAACTTCTAACTTCCATCGCACTCTCGGGCTTCTTCCAGTCTTGAACCGCAACAACTTTAGCTGGGTCCACCGATATGCCTTCTCTCGAAATAACATGCCTTAGAAATCTAGCTTCGGATTTCTAGAAATGGCACTTGGAAAACTTAGCCTTCAACACATGGCTCCTTAAGGTATCGAGTACGACACGGAGATGATATTTGTGTTCCTCCTCTGTCTTTGAATAGATAAGAATGTCATCAACAAAGACGAGAACAAATTTATTGAGAATATCTCGAAATACTCGATTCATTAAGTCCACAAAATAAGCGGGTGCATTAGTCAATCCAAACGGCATAACTAACCACTCATAGAAATATTCTGGAGTCCGAAAAGCTGTTAAGGAAACACTCTCCTCTGCCACTCTTAATTGATGGAAACCGGTGGCAAGATCTAATTGAGAAAATATCCGAGAACCATGGAGTTGGTCAAACATATCGTCGATCCTTGGCAAATGATATTTATTCTTGATAGTCCTTTTGTTCAACTCCCGATAGTCTACGCATAACCTTAGAGAACCGTTCGCCTTTGTAACAAAGACGACTGGAGATCCCCAACTCGAGGTACTACGTTGGATCAAGCCCTTCTGTAACAAATAATAAATCTGCCTTTCTAACTCCCTCTTCTTTTTCGGAGCCATCCTTCGTAAGGGTTGTACAATAGGTCTCGTTCTTGGAATCAAATCAATACGGAACTCGACTTCACGGTGAGGAGGTAAACCTTGCACCTCATCAAAAATATCTGTGAAATCTCTAACAACCGACACATCTCCTAGCTTCGCTTTAGCCACTTCGAGTGAATAGAGAAAACTGCTCATTAACTTCTTAGGCTCTTCGCAACTAATATCAACACCAACATCTCCAACATCACTAACTCTGATGAGCCTTCTACCACAATCCAAGATAGCTTTAAACTTAGATAACCAATCCATTCCCAGTAACACTCCAAAACCCGTAAACCCAAGAACAAAGAAGTCAAAAGGAAAGAGATGATTTCGACAAGAAATAGGTATTTTAGACATACAGTGTCAAGATTTGTCAGACCTCCAATTAGGTTTGACACACAAAGAAGGTTACTTATGATAACATATTTAAGGTTTAGTTTGTCCATTAGATCATAAGAAATAAAACTATGGGAAGCTCATGTACCAAATAATACCCTTACAGGAATATCATAGATGGATAATGTACCTTGCAACACTTGCTTCCCTTTTTGATCTGAAGAAGTGGATGGTATCTCTTCAATGGTAAAAGTTTGTCCTTGAGATCCCTTTTTAGGAAAAGGGCACTCATTCTTCATATGTCCTGCCTGGTCGCAATTAAAACATGTGGCAAATGGGCAATGATTTGCAAAGTGGCCCATCTTAAAGCACTAGAAACAAAGAATGTTGGCCAAGTTGGTCTGCTTCTTCTTTGCTGGAGTGCCATCTTCGGGTTTCTTCCCTGCACCCTGCTTCTTTCCCTTAAACTTATGCTTGAAGTTTGGCTTTCCTTCAACTGGTATAACTGATAATGGATTGGCACTTATTGCTGGTACTACACCCTTCTGGACTCCTTCCTTAATATCAAGAGCCTCAAACCTCAAAGCCATGCTAATAATGTTGGTGAACGTACCCATAAGATGATTGGTCATTTCATGATGGAACTCTGGTCGCATTCCATTCACAAACATTTCATTTTTCTTGAGCGGTGTGTCTATCAATCCAAGTCCAAAACGGAACAAAGCATTGAACTTATGCTCATACTGCGACACAGTCATATCACCCTGCTTTAAGTCAATGAAACTTCTAAATAACTAAGTTCTTCCGGCTTTTGGAATAAACTGTGCTTCAAAAACATCCTTGAACTGAGTCTAGGAAAACTCCTCCTACGGAGTACTAGTTGTTTCTGAATCCAACCAATCCATCGCCGACTTTTGTTGTCGCGATGCCAACAGCCATTTCTCCGCATCCTCCAACCGAAGATCTCCAAATGTTCTTTCACAAGTTCGAATCCACATCTGCACTCCAAGAATATCTTCAGTCCCATAGAATGGTTTCCCGCCCAAAGTGGTAAAATTCTTACACAAAGCCACAAAGTTCACAAGGGTCTGAACTTGCACTACCATTTCCTCTACCGGACCTTCAACTGACATAGTAGCATTTCTAGGTACCTTGCCATTGGTAGCTGTGCTATTTCCAGATCCTCTTCTTCCTCCACTTCTTGTATTCATTTTCTATTATCTGAACAAATAACAGGTATCTTTAGAATACAAAAATAGGATTAAAATGGTTTAAGGAAATAACACCAAAGGATCTAAAATGAGACTTTAGAGGATAAATATTATTATTATTACAAACGAGTATGTATGCACGTCCAAATAGACGTGCATATGGACTGTTTTTTGTCAGTAACTTGAAAAAATTTCTTTTTATTTATATCATGTAGTTCTTTTTATGATCAAAGAACCAAACCACATTCACTAATTACAAAATTTACTGCACAATCAAAAAAGACATTAATTATGGTTGTTAGCGAATAAATGTGTATTGTAAAGCAATTGAGCTATAATAATCTACTAAACCAAACAACTTTTTTTTCTACTCATAGCACGCACCAAATGTGTGTACCGCAGTAATCGATGCAGGCACTCTTAAAACCAACCGGTATTACTCATGTTTTGTCAATCAATAAACATGGTTTCTTCTTTTAAAGATTGTAGGTTTCATTTGAATATAACTGTATGTTTTGAATATGAGGCATTAGTTAATGCATGCTGAATATGAGGTATTAGTTAATGCATGCTTATTAAATTTTGGATCAATAAGTAAGATCGGGGGCTCTTCTTCACATCCTTATATTCACCTGATGTAGTTTACACTCATAATATCAATAAGCTCTGTGAAATATGATGTTAAATTGCAATGCACTGTGTATTTCATACCGTCAATGAAAAGATGATTGAGCCTGCTTATATATTCTTATTTTACCAGACCAACATAATTTAAGGTGTTGCAAGCATTTCAAGAGCCAACAAAGCTTCCCATTCCAATGGATCATTTCCTATAGATTCGTCATCATTGGTGAAATTTTCTTCATGTCCCTAATCATAGTCTGGAATATGTAAAATGGCCGCTATTTGTATTAAATATAAGAAAATTTAGCACTATTGTTGGTAGTTAGTAGGTTAATGATGTGTCTGATTTGAGTAATAAAGGCATTGCCATTCTTGAAAATTCTATTCTCCTTTAAGAAAGAAAAAAGGACAATGAGGAAAAGAAACAATCTTTACTTAGAAGATGAATGAATATATTGCATTATCTAATCCAATATATAAGAGCCAATATGCAGTGACACGCATGGAGTCATTACAAACACAAAAACAGTAAAAGGGGAAAGAATTACTAAAATTGTATGGTTTTACACAATAGAATCAACAACAATTCCTAAGCAGTTAATTATATTGCTTTCTCTCATTATTACGGTGTAAATTATATTAAAATACAGTGATTACATATCCATTAAACTTCAAAGATTAACTCACCCATTTGGATATCATCATCAAAATCTTTGTCACTGCCTTCCTTGTCCTCGTCATTTTCATCAAACCTTTCCTATTAAGCTCATACTCAAAAAAAAATTCGCCTCCCAATCTCCATCTTCTTCATCATTGCTAAATTTTCCTTCACCGTATTTTCTTTTCAACTTCCAAGAACAGGGCCCACCTACAACCTTCTCTTCTTTCCTCACTTCACCAAAAGCAACAGGCCTACTATTTGCAATCTTCATCATCCATTTGTCATAGCCAGTTGCATTGCTTTTCCATTTGCTCATGATTTCTTCAACTTCTTTTATAGTTAGTTCCCTGTATTGTCTTTTAATTTTTACCTACAGTTGAAAACAATTTTATAAAGAGAAATAAAAACACAATCATGATTTATGTTTATAGTTATGTCTATGTTTGCTCTATCAAGCTGGAAAACAGAAATGCCCCTATAAAGTGGAGAAACTCGCAAGCATCGTAGGAAACTTAAACTGGTAAAACCTATGCTGCTAGGTCGTGCTTTTTTATCCTGAGTTAGCTCTAAAGATGGATATAATTTGAATTTATAAGCTTTGAGAGCATGCGCATGCCTCCAATTACACTACTTGTGAAAAATTTATTCTTTCCTAATATAAGTAGAGGGTTTAGCAGAGAAGGTGCAAAATTCTGTCTTTACAAACAAATTTAATGAACATCAAAAATAAAATATACTTCTATATATACATTAAAAGCATGTATAATCAGTTCATTGAGTAACGTTATGATCATTTAATTAGTTTGAGTACTAACCTTGAATTTTAAGGAATAATTTGCTAACATTATCTAAAATTATAAGTATGCCATGTATACCTTACATAATACGGATTAATGATATAAGACAAAGTTTATTGTTAGTAATGTGG
The DNA here is from genome assembly GCA_030737815.1 of Allium fistulosum. Lineage (NCBI taxonomy): Eukaryota > Viridiplantae > Streptophyta > Magnoliopsida > Asparagales > Amaryllidaceae > Allium > Allium fistulosum. Next base: position 1,290,494,477 of record CM060904.1, read on the forward strand.
GGATATTCAACTGAGGTCACTTGAGCATGTATTTCTATCCTTTAATGTAGGTATTCAACTAAGATCACTTGAGCACATATTTCTATCCTTTAATGTAAGTTGATTAAATGTGCATCTCGCCTATTCAAATAACTTATATATGTATTATTTTGACTCTTATATATTAGTCCTTACAATAAATAACTAACTCTATCATGTTTAAATGTAAGTAATCAATATGAATTTGCAGGATGTGTACTGTATTGATTGGTTATAACTCATAAAATCATGTTTCATTTTTGCAACAATCTACTTGTTTTCAACAAATAAAATATATTGATTGGTCAAAAGTAATAAAACCAAGTGTAGGCGAACCATTTTCCACGACGCTTAGCATGAACACAGTAACAACAACTAACCGAGTAGAAAAAATATCAGGCATAATAAATTATATAAAGAAAAGTTCAACCTCACCATATTATAATGTTGGTTAGGTGTAGTTGTCACATTAGTGTACGGAAATTACTACATACATACATACATACATACATACATACATACATACATATATATATATATATATATATATATATATATATTTATGTGTGTTTACGCATGTGTGTATGTATGTATGGATGGATGTATGTGTGTGTGTGTTTTGTCTGGGAGTTTGTACGACTGGAAACAATAAGAAGAAACTTGGTATGTAAAATCGAGTAACAAATGTAACCTAATATCATGCATTGGATTTATGGGTAAAAAGGAGAATGACAACATTTTTTATTCTCCAACTTAGTAAGCTTGAATTTTATGAACTAAGTGTAGAAGATTTACGGTTGCTTTATTACTTGCTATACATCCCCTTTATTTTGGGAAAATAGCAAATAAACAGAAACTGTTACAAATACAACAGGTGTATTAGTAACAGTTAATTTTAGCTTAATATTAGTAAACATCAAAACGGACTGAAATTAATATATCACACATGCTACGCACACGGCGGAGATCTACCAAATAATCAATTAACATTGCAACAGTCTTTTATTTTAACGACAACCTAACTCAGGATGGGCTCTTTTAATAATATGTTTGATTAAAAGTTGTCTTTAACTTTTACGTATATGTATATACGTATATATGCAGACGTATATAAATCAAATTTTTTTTTGAGAAACTGGAAACGTGCAACAATGTGTTGCGGCATTCAGTTTAAAAGAGCAGGTTTTTGATGTATTTAAATTTAAACAGGGGTAAATAAGGAACAAATCTATAAGCATTTGTTGCACTAAATAATTGGAAACACACAGGATGTAAAGTGACTGAATTCTTTATCAGTAAATTTTTCTACGTGATCCAAACCATTAATATATCATTCTTTATATGGTAGCCTAAGACGTTTTAGGGAAGTTCCTTATTTGTACAATGGTAGAGACAACCAATGTTTAATATACTAAGCTTTTTATTTGGAAAGCATAGCTATGGCGTTTCATCTTTAAAGCATAAAGTAGTGCTTGGTCGATAGTTGAAATTTTATAGTAGTAAAACCTGCTAAGAAGTTGAAGTATTCCTAAGAAGAAGAAACTTTAAAATAGATGCATCAGCCTGGAAACAAAATCTAAGAGGACATTAAATGGCGAAGCTGTCAGTACAAAAATAAAGGCATGGTCTATACAGGAAACTCGCACATGAAGGCAAAACAGAAATTAATGACATATTCACGTAGTAACTATTTGGAGAGTACAGTTACAAAACTTGCTGTAAAATGTAAATCCAATATAAATTATTCTGCCATATTTGAATAACATGTTCACATAGCAGCTAAAGCCAAAAGGCTTAACATATTGACAACTATGCTTCAAGCAAAAAAAACGGTCACACATAGTTAATATTAACATAGCAGCTCTATATAGGCAAAATTAAATACTGCACATATTAACCATCAATATAGATGCTTGAAGCACAACATAACATATAATAAGAATAGCACCACATGTTTTTTTTTTCTTATAAAAATATTGATTTCAACTTACCTGCATTCGGGGGGGAAACCCTTATTTGTTTAAAGAAAACCATACCACTAAGCTGCTGTCCCAATACCTGATGTGCTGCAGGTTTTCACCTGTCATGTCTAGTTGCTACTTTTCATTTTGTAACTACTTTTCTGAGCCCAAGCACCGATTTCTGTCCAAATAATCGATGTTACTATAGCATGTCATAACTCAACAACCCAAGCATTGGTTTTGTAGCAACTATTGTGAGCCCACTTGCTCCCCCTTTCAGCAAACATAGCCTGGAGTATATGTTTTAGCAAACACAATCTTCGTTTCTACTTTTCATTCATTTACTTTCTGTTATGAGCTAAGATGTATAATTTCTAATTACTTGTTCACATTTTCGTTTGATCGGCTATCTATTGATCTGAATGTATTATTATCGTTTTTTGTTGGGCCATTTTATTGTTTAGGGCCTTTATTAAACTATTTCTATGACTCTGTTTCATTATTGATAATAACTCCTGAGCGGTCTTCTTGCTTTAAGGATCACACATGTTTTAAAAAGGTATTTGGAGTAATCTCTCTCTCTCTCTCTCTCTCTCTCTCTCTCTCTCTCTATATATATATATATATATATATATATATATATATATATATATATATATATTATAGGCCAAACTTGGAAATAAGGGAATGAAATTTCTATTATTAACCCACTTATGTCAATAGTTGGTTCATTCAATGTTGATTCGGTGGAATCAATTTCGTTTACTAATCATATATTTACTTCACTCTAACCATAGTAGTTCATAAATGATCTGACTATCTATTCTATTCGCTTAACTCGTGGAAATCACTTCTTTGAATGTAAGTGACACATGATTTATTTATTTGAATCTATTTTGGGAAGTGCCATTTATGTCGTTGAGATGGATAAACATGAAAACCGAAAAATAAATCATGAAACTTCAACGTGCTAGGTACTTTTCTTTAATGGAACATCAACATGTTGGAGGGTGGTGTTATTAAAAATATTCAGTATGTTTGTTTGTCACAGATTCTGCTGAGATATTCTTTATTAGTAATGGAGATGTGCATAACCTAAACATAAGTTAAATTAGTAACCATGACAATTAGTGGAGAAATGAAACTATACTAAAAGTAAATGAAGTGTATACTGAAAATAAATGAAGGGTAATCGGTAACCGTAGCAATAATCAATAAAATTACGGTATTAAAAATATTCAATATCTTTGTAATAAATTTCATTTCGCCAATCGCAAATCAGGTGAAAAAATTATCTATTAGGTGGGTTCACTAATCGGATCAAATAGTGTAAAATAATGAGTAACGATGTCAAACCTTGTATGGGTTCATAACAATGTTCGTTTCCTGAGTCATAATTCAGATTGGAGAAACCATGTTCAACATCCAAAAATCAGATCAGTAAGAACAAAGAACAGTGAGTGACACTGTCAAAAAGTGACAGTAATTGAACCACGTCAACAATTCAACCAAAATATATACATTGTATATAATTATACCTCAGAGAGAAAATAAAAGGTAAGAGAAATCACCTACTGCCTACGCTATCAAATCGCAGAGTAATGAGCTATCTCTTCCGGCTCATCCAGTCACCTGCCGTGGATGCTACGTTGCTAGTGATACTGCCATTGTTGATTTGGAAGTAAGAGAGATTGATTTTGAGGGAGGTTGGGTAGCTTGTATGACTTATAGGATGGTGATGAATGGAATTGGGAATTCTGAGGAAGTGGGAATTTTGAGGAATTGGATGCAAGACACCATTTCCAGTGCATCGAGCCTTGCCTGCCTAAATCAATCCTTTCGAGCTCGAGCACTTAGGCCGTGCCATAAGATCAGCTATTGTAGTTTAATGAAGTAACCATCGGTAATCGACATTCAAAGTTGGAGAAGACAGTGGATCCGGAAGGGAAGGAAACTCGATGAGCCGAATGATGGTGGCGATAAATCGAATTGAGGATTTGAAGAACTGAATTGGGAATTTGACGAATTGGAGAAGAAACCAAATCGAGAGCAGCAATAGAAGGTACACGTTTACCTGTGATAGTGAGAGGGCATTTTAGGCAATTCATAAAGACACGGTTGAAATAGTGGACTGAACTTACATTATTAGTAGTAAAGATATGCTCTCTCAAGATTAACTCATTCTAGGCATCACTTACCCTATCTCTAATGAGTTGTACTCCAATCAGGCTAAGGTGTTCGCTCAACCAAAGCTCTGATACCAACTATGACGACCCACCTTTCTGACCCCTGAGAACGACACTTAATACATCCATGGTATTCATGTGACGTTGCTAAGTATCTGAAAGACGAGTTGTTAAGGGGTAAAATATAAGAACAGAACAATAATCTCACAACGGAACGGTTAAATATAACATAAAATTAAGACAGTACATATGGTTACTCCCCAGCATAGAGTTATCAGAGTTACAACAAAGGTACTACTATCAGTCTAGGTGGTTATAACAACCTTCTTTTAAATATACATACGTAGAACCAACATCTGATAATATCGGAAATAAATAGCTAGATAGATAAGGATCCTCCTACTCGTCCACCATCTTCAAAAGAGCCCAAAGAAACCTGTCATTTTCAGACTACTCAAATATAAATGAGTACCCGAAAGTTTAGGGAAAACAAACAATTCGGGTCAGACAATAAGTCCGGTATGAGTAAACTCCAAAAAATAGAACACACAAAATAACTAGTTAGACCATATCGCAAAAACGCAGAACGGGTTTTTCCCTCAAAAGGACAACATCCAAGTATAAAAGAATGGACACAAATAATTAAACATCGCGAAGAGCGTAAGATGCTTCCCGATGCAATTAAGAAAGAATCAATCCAAAGATTTGAATCAAAAATAAGGAAAATGAATTTTTCCAACAATGACTAGGAGGGTACATCCCCCTTATCGAAAGTATACCTCTAGAAAATATACTTGAGAACTACGATGGCCCTTGGAAACCTCCAAGCCAGACCCCTCCAACCTTACCGAGTATCAGAGTATTTCACATCTTCGTGCGCATACAACCGAAACCAATCTAGAGTAGATGTGGCAATACCCTATTGGGAGCAACTCCGCATAGCTTGGCCCCCACTCGCTCTTTATTTAGTCATTTCCGATAAAAGATATCAATGCTCTAAATGAGCAACAAATCGTGTTAGATTGAAGAAACAAAAAACAAAAGGAAGAAGGGTATCTTAATCGATGGTTAAAATATCAACTATCAGGGATAACAAAACGATCGTATATCGAAATTAAATCTTATACTCTTTCAATGCTTGGAAAATATCCATATACTTATCTCATCGGTATAAGTATATTCACAAAACATTTAGGAGGATTTCATATTTCAAAAGCATACTTAAATGGGTCAAAAACAATTGTCTACAAGAAAGGCGAATCTTTTCCATACCATCATAATTATAAAGATCATTTATGGAAATCAAATCTCCTACGCTTGTCACGTTTCCGATATTCTCGACTTACTCTATCCCTTGCCCAGAAATAAACCAGGTAAGTCAGGGCACTGGTTGCTCCTAGCCTTGCCTAGACACTTCGGTTCTAGATCTCACAAATAGAGGATCAATCTACTCATCGGCTTTTAGTGTCAAGTATAGGACTACTTACTTTCCATAAATAACCCATTTAAATCATTATATAAATTTCGAAGCTCCTTTAAAATACTTTAAACCAAGATTTAAAACTTCCATTCAAATCATAACTTAAACCCATCATCTTTAAAGGAGAATACAACCAAGAGGGGTGAAGCTCCCTCTTAATCAAATGAGATAGCTAAAAGGTGTTTTATTTCCTTTTAACCAAAAAGTCACTAAATGTCAATCCTAAGTTAAAAGGTGGTGTAAGTTCCCTTTAACTAAACATCAAAGTTATTGCTCATAAACTGGTCGAGCACAAATCAAACAACCAAACAAGAATAGTAACAAGAATAATAACAGACTCGTTATTATTAACAATTTACAATCAATAGTTAACACAACATTTGTTAAAATGTGAATGAGTCAAAGAAAAGAGAGTAAGATTACGCTGACTGTAAAATAATTAAATTATACTCGCAGAATAAGTTATACCTACTAAACTATGAAAACAAGGAATATACTCACATCCTATTTCCTTTGATGAGACTTGGAATACTTCACCTTTGATAATGAATTTTAGTTATTTTCATTAGTTTGTGAATGAATTAAAATGAGATATGGATTTGGTTATTTATAGGTAAAGAGAAGGGTACTTTAGTCATTTCCTATAGTCTAACCAGATTCGACTAGATTTTGGTCCAATAGAAACCAGCCTTATGGCTTAATTTGATTCGACCACATTTTGGTCCAATAGAAAACATCTTGATGGCTTAATTTGATTCGACCATATTTTGGTCCAATAGGAATCCTCCTTATCAACTATGGCATAAAATGAATTTTAGTTATTTCCTTTGATGGAGACTTGGAATACTTCACCTTTGATAATGAATTTTAGTTATTTTCATTAGTTTGTGAATGAATTAAAATGAGATATGGATTTGGTTATTTATAGGTAAAGAGAAGGGTACTTTAGTCATTTCCTATAGTCTAACCAGATTCGACTAGATTTTGGTCCAATAGAAACCAGCCTTATGGCTTAATTTGATTCGACCACATTTTGGTCCAATAGAAAACATCTTGATGGCTTAATTTGATTCGACCACATTTTGGTCCAATAGGAATCCTCCTTATCAACTATGACATAACATGATTCGACCAGATTTTGGTCCAATGGCAACCATCCGCGTGGAGGAATCTGATTCAACCAGATTTTGATCCAATGGCAACCATCCGCATGGAATATAATAATCATTATTCTATTTTGTTTCATTAAGCAAGTAATTATACTGTTCTGTTTTATTAGGCAAGTAATTATACTATTCTATTTTATTAGGCAAGGTTAATAATTCTCTCTTGTTTTATTAGGCAAGTAATTATACTATTCTGTTTTATTAGGCATGGTTAATAATTCTTTCTTGTTTTATTAGGTAATAAGTATTATTTTTTTTTAAAAAAACCAGAATTTTATAAAAGGAGAAACAAGCCTTTCTCCAACGGCTCACAGAACACGGCAAGACATACAAAATATGTCTCCCACAAACCCAATACAAAAAGAAACAGTAAAAAAACCAAAGAAAGGAAAAAGCTAAGCTGACAGCAGCACCATAAGACAAAGCTCAAAAAAAAAAATAAACAACCGCTCAACCATCAACCCCGCTACACCAAAAAGGTGTAGGCCAGTCCACCATAAAGAAAACCACCCACCAACAGAGGGAGATAATACCCATAGAGATCCGCAAGCCAAAACATGCTAATCCTAGAGATCCATAACATGCGGCCTCAAACAAACCCAGCCAGCCAAACAGCAAGACAATATGAGCTCCGAATTCCAACATTCGAAAAGAAGAATTATTAGGCAAACTTATTCTTAAATAAATTGGTACCCCTAACCGCCTTATAACTCCAACCATCTTTAAACTAACATTTTACATCAGTTTTAAAAAAATCCATTCGAGACGTTTTATCCAATTTTTATTCTAGATATAAAATCCATTATTTAATCATTTAAAAACAAAATATTCAAGTTCAAAGTGATTAAATTATGGGTCGTTATAATATATGAGCTATTTTGTGCAATTAGTTCATGTTAACAAACACAAAAATTAAACTACATATATAAGGTTACTACATGAGTTGTTTGGGTGACAACAATTACATAATTGATGATAGACCGGTTCAAATTCATTAATCATATAACAACTAAATCTCTGATACTGAGTGCAGTAGGTTAACCCAAAATCTTATTCTCAAAGCTCATGCACAAAAAGTCCATGCTAATAAACCCATGCAAATTAGGTCCCTGTTTTGTTATTTTTTACCAAATTGTCTCTTTTCTAGAAAATCAGCCCAGCATTAAAATCAGGGGCAAAAGTGGCATAAATTAGTCAAAAACTAAAAATAGGGACCAAATTTTCATAACCTTTTTGGAAGGGACTTTTCTTCCATCATCTTCTAATTCTAGGGACTTGGCAGTCGTTCCTTATATAAATACACCAGTTTAACATTTCATACCCAATATGGAGTTAATTGCTTGCTTTTCTCAAGGTAACGTACTCATGCTCAATTTTCCCCAGGTACACATTATTCAGGAAGCTGAAGTGAGCATTGTTATATTATTGCACACAACAACACCGTCAACAACTGAAACCTAAATTCAAATAAGCAGATTAACAACGTTTATCAGTATTACATGTCAAGCAACTTGTTAAAATAAAACACTGTGTATCAGTGAAAGGAGCAGTGAGAAACAATGTTATAAGTAATATGCCTAACTGCAATAGGGATTAGATATTAAGAAACATATGTATACAATCAACAATTTCATTAATCTGAATAGTAGAAAACACAGAGCAATAAACCAAATTAATGCAGTCCAGGAACCTTCCAATCATTGGCTAAAGGCATGCTATGTAATAAATGATTGAAATAAAGTTAAATAAAATAGCATGTCATTACAACTGGCTGTTTTATATAATTTATTCAATTCATAGTTCCAAGGATATAAGGTTTTGCATGAATTTGAAGTGACAAAACTATACGCTGATCGTTTACGCACCTTGATGTTGACAGATGGAATATTTTCATACCAGTGTGTAAATTAGTTGTGAGCATAAAAATTTTCGGCAATGAGCCTAACCAACGAGGCTTTACATGAAAGGTTCCTATTTCTGTTGTTGTTATAAGAAAAGTCACTGTATAAATGAGTATGTAAATTAAGTCTCTGTTTTTTCTAAATCAAAAAGCGCAAGTTAGCTTACGCTTTTTAAACATTAAAAAATTTTCAAAAATTTTAAAAATATTTCAAAATCAGAAAGCGTAAACTAACTTGTGTTTTCCTGATAGAAAGCGCAAGTTATCTTGCGTTTTTCAAAAATTTCAAAAATAATTTCAAAATCAGAAAGCACAAATTAGCTTGTGTTTTCCTGATAGAAAGTGTAAGTTAAATTGCGCGTTTCAAAATTTTCAAAATTTCATAAAAAATTCCAAAATCAGAAAAGTGCAAGCTAACTTGCATTTTCTGATAGAAAAGTGAAAGAAACCTTGCGTTTTTTATTTTTCAAAAATAGGAACCAAATTTACATGTTCATTTCTGCAGGGACTTTTCCTATAACAACATAAAAAACAGGGACCTGTAACTCTTTTCTTGTTAACCAACTTCATTTGTTCCCTTAATTTTTTTAGAAATAGAGTTATGAAGTACTCCATACCTATAAGATTTTTGAAACCTTCCTTGTACGCAATATTTTGGGTATATTTGTGAAAAACCTGTGTCTCTATCCCAAGCAGTATTTTCAAGGGAAAATTAATTTAAAGGACAAAAATTTGTATATTTTTAGCCTCAAAGACACGACCTCAATGTTTTAACCATAAGGACAAACATTTTCCTAAAAATTATTCATAAGGACAAACATTCTTCCAAAATTATTCAAAAGAACAAACATTTTTTCAAAATTGCTACCGAACTAAAAACTGATACCTAAAAGCTGCTACCGATAACTAAAAACTGATACTTAAGGAAAATTGTCCTCCAGACTGAAATACTGAATATATGTCCTTGAAGCTAAAATGTTGAGAAATTTTGTTCTTAACAATAATTTCCTGTATTGTTCAAACCTATGTTTGACGTTGTTCTGGAAATGGCTATATAGAGTTGGCTGTGTGGGAAAACGGGTCTGGGTAAATAAATCCCAACCGACAAACTTCACCAAAGAACAATGAATAAGTTATGGTTAGTTGAACTATTTATCAAAAGACAAATCTGTTAATTTATTCATAAAAAAGGTAGCTCACTTCATCGACGATGTGCATGCTCAATGCGTAAAAATTATTTAGCATGTTCCTCATGGCATCTACATAGAAAGGATATATTTTTTACAGTGATTGATCCACAAACTCATGACAGCATTTGCTGCATCTCATCCAACTCGTTGTACAATTTTTTTAACTCTTTTCAACGCCAACGTCAGTTTGCATTTTGCCCATGCAACCCTCCACATCTATAGTAAAATTTTCAGTTAAGCCATAACAACAATAACTGATTATAAATTGATTGGAAAAGCAGGTACGGAAATCCAGTTGTGTGAAATTTAATTATAGAGCAGCAAAATATGGATATAATTATTTAATTTTATTGACCGCGAGTTGGCATTTATGTGTGTGCGTGATACTATTGTCCCACCTGGACTTCATTAGCATGTACGAATGAGTGTGGAATAAAATTGAAATGTCTGGCAAAATATATTCTATAAGTGGTAAAGGGAGGTTAAAAAAGTAACACTGTTAACCAAACACAACATTCAAATCAGATGAAAATGTTAACTTATTTACCAATATAACATATTTGTTTGCTTATAAGAGAAAGTATATGTAAAATAATCGTTCCTTTACTTGTGGGAACGTCAAAGTGATATAATATTTTTTCATAAACTTATTACGACAAATCAACAATTGACAATGATGTTAATAGTGGGTAGGAGAGTAGAATAACTGGTTTGTACATTAGCCAGTTTTTATTAGCTGATAAACATTGGGGAATGGTACAAAAAAACCATATGACATTAAAGTGGCAAATCTATGGAAGGTGACCCTCATTCTTTGTGGTATACGGAATGAATAAAAAATGAAATATAATACATAGTCATCCAGTTGCAAATTACCGTAATTCGTAAGTAAGGAGTTAACATGTACAGCCGTAGATGTGCATATATAGCAGTAAAAAAAACATATATGCTAACCACCTTCTGGTTATAACATTTGCAGATAGATTCCGGTCAAAGGAACCATGTACATGTTACCGATTTTACCTGTAGGAAAAGGGTAGTCATCATTTGCAAATCAATAGTTAAATGCAACTCGACTGACAGCTCGCACTCGAATACTTTCAGGTTATCTAATTTGTACTAACAGCATACTTCATTTTCTACATGATTTAATGGTAACATATTCCAATACTATTTTGGTATTACTTTATGCCTATATTGGGAAAAAAACTAAGGTATGAGTACAAGGGGACATCGCAATGCATATGAATGTGTTTCAGCAGATAGCAGGTCAAAAAATGTCATCTGCAATTGAGTACGATATCCTCTTTCATACAGGATTATATAAACCAATGTAAAAATGGAAACTGAAATTAAAAGTCGCACGAATTTACGATTTGGGTAGAAGGATGATACTTTTCAACTGTTAACTGGTAGGAAAACCCATGCTGAACTGGAAATAATAACAAAACATTTATATTAATGGTTAATCTTATTTTTTATGTATATTTTTGTGCGTTGATTATTCCTATTTTTACCTTGTTTATTGGAAGAACTTGAATGTTTCATTGCTCGTTAGAACAGAATAAGCGAGGGAGTTTTCAATAGGAAATATTAGTTGAATTCAAATAATACCTCAAATCGAGTGAAGAGAGCTACACTGTCTTAGGTATAATCTTCTTCACTCTCGGATTCTCTAATGTAGATTGTAAAGATATTAGCATATAAGTTGCACCTAGAGAAACTCTTATCATCAACCAAAAATTAATTAAAACAATATAGTTATTATATCAATCAAAAAATTCAAATTGTAAACCAAATCTTCTCAACTAAGAGTAGACTTCAGAATAAGTAAGGAAAAAAACCATATACAGTACGTAGTTTGTGGTATGAATGAATCAAATGTCTTTGAACAACTACAAAGTTCCTTTTAGATAAACATGATAATGAATGACCACAATTTAGCAAGGAGGAGATGGTCTAATATGAAATGAACCATTACAATTCAAACTTCTTCTCAGGTGTAATTAATTCGTTGTTTTAATTTGTACTCGAACCCTTACGGGTCCTATAGTTAAAAGTTAATACACTAGATAATTTAACCGTGAATCAATACATATTTCACTACTATAATATTAGTGACAGGGACAAGCACCATTGTCCCAGTGGTTAAGTGATTCGACTTTGGTGCGAGAGGTCACAAATTCAAAACTTGTGTAGCGTGATTTGAACATATATTTACATGTGAGTTGTGATATGTTGTCACAGTGACATGTTGTACCTAAGTACCATTTCAAAAAAAAATATTAGTGACAGGAGAATTTGCATAGAAGATTCACATTTCTACAAAAAATTAGGTAGTAGCATATGCATTATTTTCTATAACATTTGATGACAGTGATTTACGCCAATGTGCATTATTTGTTTAGCAACTATTTAGTTGAAGATTTGATGTTCGTAGGTTGTTTCCTAAGGATAATGGTTTCAATGATGTGTCAAAGCTTAATTCACAAAAGTCAGTTAGAAGGGTATAACCATACATTATTTGCTAAGATTTTGTGAAGTGGTAATTATGTAGTTTGTGAAAGAATTATATAATGAAAATCTATCCCTCCGGTAGTTAGAATAAATTTACCATGTATGGATATCCATCATTTTTTCTACCATCATTTTCCCATTTTCCCTTTCCTTTTCTTTCAAACAATTATAAACTACATCACACGAACCTTGTCTTTCAGAAATATAGAAACCAGTGTTGAATGCATAAAACATTCTTTACCCATATTTGTTTCATAAACATGTATTTAGGAAAACAATTTATATTACTTTAACACATACAACTAAAACATATTTAACCTTATTCTTCTGCTAAAAATCAAAGCATGTTTTCATTTTGAAAATTTATCCGTTTATTCTAGAAGGATGGCAGTTGTTTGAAAACAATCCATTGTATTTTTTTTTTTTAACCAATGAATATATATAAAAAAATAAGGAGAAAAATCGCCTTTCTCCGAGGGCTCACAGAATAAAACAGATCAAGAAGGACAAAGGCCGTCCAAAATGAACAACCCAAAAAACAGCAGAAAAGAAATACAACCAAATGACAGTAGGAAAAAACTACAGCTGCCCGAAACAAATCCACTGTAAGATAGAGTGGGAGAAGAGGCAGTCGATCCACCAACAGTCACAAACCCGCCTTAACCCATGGGAAAAGGCCAGACCACCAAGCCATACCAACCAAAAAGCAAACTAACAACCTCAAGTCCCGCAAAACCAGGGAATAGTCACTCCTGAATAGGCAGCAGGAGGCGTCGAAGAGAAAACGCCCAGATAGAAGCCACTGAAGAAGACCTTAGGGGTAGGTGGTAGGTAGAGTAACAAAGATGCCACCATCGAGAATCCAGCTGAGTAAGAACAAGACAATCCAAAGAAGCCGACCAACCAAAGTAAAGTCACCAAAGAATCAGCACATGTGTGAAGATCGGGCCCCGATAGTAGACCACCATACACCAAGCAGGACCAAAGTAGGAGCCACAGAAACTGAATCTGAAATACTCACAAGAACATTAATCGCCAAAAAAAGGGGGGGAGGGGAAGTGAGCGTCGGGTGAAGGACAGCGCTCACTGACGGAGTTCAACCAACTCCCAATCTAGCGAGAGGCAAAGCACACGAAATAGAGAGAAGACCAACAAGATTTTCCGAGCGGGAGCTCATACGGCCCCTGAAAGGTCTACCGCGGAAGGCAAGGAAAACGTCATTCCGAACACACCGAATAATAGATGGAGGGTCCATACGATCATTTTCGAAGATTGCCTTGTTCCGCGCGCACCATAGGTGCCAACAGAGAAGGCAAGGAATCAAGCGGAGAACAATAGAACGGAGAGACTTAACAGCATTCCCCGACCACCAAGAGTTACGGAGATCAGAAGGCAAGCTGGCAACCCGACGAATACCGAGAAGGTTCCCGAAGTAGTTCCAACACGATCTGGCCGAGAAACCCCTAAAGAACAAATGATTTAGGGATTCCGAGTCCCCAATGCCGCAGCACCTACACCGAGAAACCAAAGGGATGCCGATCTTTTGGAGGTTCTCGTCAAGTGGCAATCCATTATGGAGAATTCGCCACATCAAAATAGAGACCTTGGGTGGAATACGAGAATCCCAAATGAAAGAGAAGATCGGAAGAATGGGGTCTTGGATTCTAATCGAAGACCAAGCTTTCAGAATGGAAAAGGAGGCTCCATCCCATCCTGAAGATCCACCATGAGTGTCGTAAAATAACTTTACCGACTGCATGTGCTTTCAGGTCTCACTAGCATAAGACGGAGACCCTGTGAAGTTAGAGCTCACAAGTCTACGGTATTTCGCATGGAGGAATGAGGCCCATAAGGAGTTATTAGCTCCGAATCTGTGCCAAAGTTTACAAGCAAAAGCAGCACAGAGGTCCTTAGGATTGCGCAAACCCAAACCACCTTCATTTTTGGGTCGACACACCACATCCCACGACACCCAATGGTGCCGGTGGAAACTGTCCTTGTTGCCCCAAAAGAAAGATGAAGCCAAAGACCGATACGAACGAAAGAAAGAGGAAGTAGGGGTCATAGCTACGAAAACAATCCATTGTATATACAGTAATGATTACTTCGAAAATTGGTTACCACTGTAAATTTTGCAATATATCTTCATGTCTTTAGCATTGTGAGTTATGTTCAACGTGGGTTCCACAACATGATATCTTAAACTTTAAGTGTTATAAATATATTAACCCATGTTATATTATATATGAATACAAGCCACTATATGTCAATTTCAACTGTAATCAATCATGATCCATGGTTTCAGATGTAGCAGTTTTATATGTTGATTAGTTACAAAATTTTGGTCCAGGTAGGATGAAATAATGATTAAGTATGAGATATATTATAATAGGGTACTGGTGCAAGCACAGAGAAAACAGAAAGAAATGGAGAAAAAGAAGTAAGTTTTCATGCAAATTTTTCCTCCTTCATACGATAACAGTGGCCTATTTTATAGGAAGGCCATTACAATTGATAGGATATTGTGATGCCAAGTGTCACTACATTGCTGGTTAATATAAAGTTGTAACTAAATTTGTATTTTTGTGCTAAATAAAGAAATAAAAGAAATTAGCTACAGCTTTTCTCCTGTCACCTTTTGCTTTCCTTGTGAACGTTAGTAGGCTGGAAGGTCATGTATTTATGCCCTGTACCTTGCTGGCACAGTGATACTGCGTCTAGGCCTTTGCATAATATGAATATCTGTATCAGTACCCTCCCCTTGACAATCGACCTTGCCCTCAAGGTCATGCGGAATTATGAATTCTTGTGGTAGTGGTGTAGGGATTATTGCGTGAGGGTTGGGGCAAAGTTTGAGGACGGATATATGGAAGACAGGGTGTATGCGAGCTTCGCGTGGTAAGAGGAGACGATATGCAACCGATCCAATCTTTTCGATGATTTGAAAAGGCCCGAAGTAACGTTTGGATAGTTTGTGTTGTGGAGAGCGGAGGGAGCATTGTCGATATGGTTGAAGTTTAATGAAGACCCATGAGCCAATCTGAAATTGCTTATCTTGCCTATGTTTATCCGCTTGGTTTTTCATGCGGACTTGAGCTCGTTGTAAGTTCATTTTGATTGTGTGCAAGATTTGATCCCGAGTCATGGCCCATTCTTCTAGTTCTTGGAGGGTAGAGGTGCCAATGATGTAGTCGGAAATGACCGGTGGTGGGCGACCATAAACCGCTTGGAATGGCGACATTCCAATAGATGAATGTTTACACGTGTTATACCACCATTCCGCCCATGGTAAGTATTTTGTCCATTGCTTGGGATAGTCGCCGGTCATTGCACGGAGATATGTTTCGAGGCAGCGGTTGACCACTTCCGTTTGGTCGTCCGTTTGTGGGTGGTAGGCACTACTTAGGCGAAGTTCGGTACCGTGTAAACGAAAAAGTTCGCGCCAAAATTGGCTGATAAATAAACGGTCACGGTCGGAGACAATTGAGCGGGGAAATCCATGCAACTTAACATATTCTTGGACGAAATGTGCTGCCAGTTGTGGGGCGGTGACAGCAGTGGGTAATGCACAAAAATGAGCATATTTGGAAAGGCGGTCAACAATTACCCAAATGCAAGTTTTGCCGGCTGATGTGGGTAGATGAGTTATGAAGTCCATAGAAATATCTTGCCAAATTTGAGATGGGATAAATGGTTGGAGGAGCCCCTTTGGTGGTGAAGTATCAGACTTAGTTTGCAAGCAAATGGAACATTCAACAACATAATTTTTAACAGTTTTGAATAGATTGTGCCAATAAAAATTACTAGAAAGGCGGGCGGCTGTACCTTTAATTCCCGAATGGCCCCCAATCTTCGAGCAGTGATAAGCATATATTAGTTTCTGCTGGAGTTCGTTGTTGCGAGGAACGAACAGTTGTTTGCCGCGAAAAATTAGTCCATCTCTGTAAGAGAATTTAGTAGCTAGTGCAGGGTCTTCTTGGATTTGTCGAATTAATTTCTGGGCATGGTCATCATTTTGTATTGCTTGCTTCAGGTCGTGGGTGAACGAAAATTGAGGGGAGGAGAAAGCTAGTAGCATGGCTTCCGATGTCCATCTTGACAAGCTGTCTGCAACTTTATTTTCAGAGCCTGGTTTATACTCTATGGTGAAATCGAAACCTAGCAGCTTGGTAAGCCACTTCTGTTGGTCCGGGGTTTGAATCGTTTGGGTCAACAGCTGACGCAGACTTTGGTGGTCGGTACGAATCACGAATTTTTGGCCTAATAGGTAGTGTCGCCATTTTTGTATAGCTGCTGTCACCGCATACATCTCGCGTACATAAGTTGAAGCTTTGCACAGTGATAGAGGAAGCCGTTTACTATAATAAGCAATGGGATGTTTGGATTGTTGAAGAACAGCACCGACTACCGTGCCTGACGCATCAGTTGAGATCTCAAAAGGTTTGGTGAAGTCAGGGAGCTTGAGAATGGGGGCTGTGGTAAGTGCTGATTGTAAGGATGTGAAGGCTTCATGTGCTTGTGGAGTCCAAGTAAAAGTAGCTGCTGCTTCCTTTTTTAATAAATTAGAAAGTGGGCTTGCTAAATGGGCATATTTCTTTATAAAGCGACGATAATAACCCGTCAAACCTAAAAATCCCCGTATCATTGTTGTAGAAGTAGGTATGGGCCATTGTAGGATTGCCTCAATTTTGTTGGGGTCGACACGAACTCCCTTAGATGAGATGATGTGGCCTAAGTACTCGAGTTCCGTGAGTCCAAAATTACATTTAGAAATATTAGCAAAGAATTGGTGCTTTGTCAATATTGTCAAAGCGATTTCCAAGTGTGTAAGATGGGAAGCCCATGAGTTGCTGTAGATTAAAATGTCATCGAAAAAGACCAAGATAAACTTGCGAAGGTGAAGATGAAATATGTTATTCATTGTGGCTTGGAAAGTTGAAAGGGCGTTGGTAAGGCCGAATGGCATGACGAGGAACTCATAATGACCGTCATGCGTACGAAATGATGTTTTGTGCACATCCGGTGAGTGAACTCGGATTTGGAAATATCCACTACGTAGATCAAGTTTGGTGAAATAAACTGAACCATGCAACTCATCCAATAATTCATCTACCGTAGGTATGGGAAATCGATCTTTAATGGTGATGGCATTAAGTGCTCTATAATCTACACAAAATCGCCATGAACCATCTTTCTTTTTAACGAGAAGGACCGGTGAAGAGAAAGGACTTGTGGAAGGTTGTATAATTTTAGAGTTTAGCATGTTGCGGACTTGTGTTTCAATCTCATTTTTTTGAAAGTAGGGGTATCGGTATGGTTTGACATTGACTGGTTGGGTGTTGTGCTGAAGGTTTATATGGTGGTCGAGGTCGCGGTGTGGGGGAGGGGTTGTTGGTTTGGCAAAGAGGTGGGTAAATTTAGAGAGTACAGATTGTATTTGAGGATGGATATTTTCGAATGGGTTGTGTGGGGTTATGGAAGTTGGTTCTTCAACTTGTAAGTGAAGATAATATGTGATGGAAGATGTGGACTGGAGCCTTTTTAGTTGGTGAAGGGATATCTGGGTTGGGGTTAGTGGAGAGTGAATGCCTTTCAGGGTGATAAATTTTTGGTTATGGGTAAAAGAGATAGTGTGCAGGTTATAATCAGTTATTGTTGGACCAAGTTTGCTAAGCCACTACACTCCTAAAACTCCATCAAAGCCCGCAAATTCCAGTAAGTAGAAATCAATAAAAAAATCATTACCTCCAATTTGAACTAGCACATTTTTGCAAATGCCGTCGCAGCGAAGTCGTTCGCCGTTGCCAACGGTGACGGAGAACAGTCTATGGTGGTCCCAACGGAGTCCGAGAAAGCGCGCAATTCGTGGATGGAGGAAGTTATGTGAGCTTCCAGAGTCGACTAGGATAGAGATTTGATAATTGTTGATGGTTGCTGGTAGTCGAATTGATGATGGGTTTTCGGATCCAAATAAGGCGTGGAAGGAGATCTCAGGTGGGTTGCGAACAGTTTGGTCCAGCTCCAGTTCCGGCTGCTCCATGGAGGTAAGGTCTTCGTCTTCTTCATCTGGAACGAAAAGTAATAGTTGTCGGTTCTTGCATCGGTGGCCTCGTTGATATTTCTCGTCGCAGTTGTAACATAGTCCCCGTGCTTGTCGTTGTTGCATCTCCGCTGCAGTTAAATGTTTAATAGGATGCGGTTGGTTGGTTGTTTGGCTTGAGGGTGGGATTGGTGCTAAGGTTGGAATGGGTGGGCTGTAGGTTCGATTAAGGGTATTTCGAGGTGGAAATGGTCGGTTATCGGTGAGTTTAGTTTCTATTTGTTTTGCTAGTTCGATTGTATCGGATAAAGTGGCTGGGTGGAAAAGGAGGAGTTCATTTTTTATATGGGTTTTGAGGCCGGAGATAAAGCAGTTAAGGAATGCTTCGGGTGGTAGGTTGGTAATGCGATTGCTAGTGTTTTCAAAGAGGGATTGGTAGGCATCGACGGTGGTGGTTTGGCGGAGTTTAAATAGGGTCGTTTGCGGATTAGTGAGTGAGGATGGGCTGAAGCGTTGTTCAATAGCTTTGGTGAGGGCGGGCCAAGATGATAGTTGTTGGTTGCGATGCATCCATTGAAACCAAGATAATGCTTGGCCGGTCATGGCGAAGCTAGCTAGGTCGATTCATTGGTCTTCAGGTGTGGCATGGTAGGTGAAAAATCTTTCGGCTTGGAATATCCAATCGAATGGGTTGGAACCATCAAAATGAGTTAGTTCACATTTGGGTGGTCGTGGTGACGGGGAGTGCGAGTTGGATAGTATGGGTGCTCTTAAGTTTGGGTTTGTTGTATTTGTCGTGGTCGTGGCGGAAGTGGGTGAGTTGGATGTGGAGGAGAACTTGAGGTGGAGGTCTGCAAGGCTTTTGGAGATTTGTTGAAGAGAATCACCATGTTTTTGGAGAATGGATTCCATGTTGGAGATTTGATTTTGCTGGGTTGTCTGGTTGGCTTGGATATTATTGATAGTTTGTTGCTGCTGGTCTAGTTGTTGGCAAGCATCATATAGGCGTGTCATGGTTGTTGAAATGTGAAGTAGACGAGGAAGCAGGTGAGGGAGGAGGGGAGAGTAAGGTGAAAGCACCAAATAACACTACTAGAAAATACTTCAATTTCCTACGCAAAGTTTCCGACGTCTTTCCTACGCCAAAAGGCGGGGCGTAGGGAAGGCGTAGGAAACGGGTAAAAAGAGGTAAAGGCGTAGGGAAGACGTAAGGAAATTTCAGAAAAAACATAGATAATCTCCTACGCCATTTCCACGCCTCTGTTAATTTTCTACAATTCCAGATCGGCGTATGAAAGGCATAGGAAATTCCTTACGTCAACAGTTTGCCATAGAAATTTCCTACGCCATCCCTACTAGCAAAAATAGTTTTTTTATTTTTACTTTAATCACCGTATGTTTCCCCACCTTTCTTCGTATTCTCCTAACCTCAGTTTTTCACTCAAGAATGAAAAAAAAACCTAATTCTACAATCGCCGATCATTTTCGTCTCTGAAATTTGTTCTCTGAAATTCCAGGTAAATTATCTTCCCCTCCTTTTATTTGTTTTGATTGGAATTAAAGTTAAAATCATCTTCTCCTTTCTCTGTAATGAGGTAATATAAATATATGCTCTATACCCTATCTCTGTAAAATCTGCTCATTGTGATGAGTATGCAAAGTTTTCGCCTTCGATTTCGATACAAGATAAGTGATTTCTATTTGTACAATCTTCGCCTTCTCTAGTTTAATTAGATGATCTGGTCATGCTTGTCGAACTAATTTTAGAGAAGTTGGATCTCATCTTCCAGATTCAGGGGGTTACTTTTTGTGTTAATGTTTAGTTTTAATTTCATTAGCACCCATAAATATCCTGAATAGCTGTGGTTAAAAAATAAGTGAGCGATGCTCTCTAGAAGTTATCTCCACAAGACACACATTTCTTCACAGTTACTACCCCACTGTCTTAGACGATCTATAGTATTGATACGCCCTAGTAGTACCCTATATGCACAATTGACAGTTTTTGCTGTTAATGTTGTTCCAAACGATAGAACACTAGTGTAATTGTTCATATTGTTGTCTACACTACTGCCATATCTTCTTAAAATAAAATTGAGTTTGTCCACACCATTGCCAGTAATCTAACAACATGTGTTTCAATCTCCACCTGATTCATCAAATGTGGTACCTCCCTAGTTTCAAAAAATTTAAAGGTATTCCACTGATTGTTATGAATAATGCTAGATACTGATGCATTTTTATTAGAGGAGATACGATATATGTCCCACCCAAGTATGTCAACAAAAGTTTTATTATTTAACCAAGGCTCTATCCGTAGATAAGTTGCAATGACATCCACAATAACACTTTTAATGCGTTTAAGGCTATCACCTCTGTATCTCAACATATTCTTCATTGTACGACATGTTATTACTAAACTGATTCCAATTATGAACTTTGTTAAAAACTAATTACAAAAACTGATCTAGTTTTCACTATGTCAGAAATTTATGCGCAAGCACAAATTTTGATGGAAAAAAAGTTTGATTCGCAATTTCAAAATGCGCATGTACAAGTTATTAAAGAACAAAATCTGATTTGTTAAAAACCAAACCTATTTTTGTAATAATTATTCGATGAAATCTATAGTTGAAATAAGCTTCTTCTTTTTTTCTTAAGGTTTGATTCTAAAATCTGTGTTTAATTATTTAAAACTCTTGGACAAACTTCGTACCTACAATTATTAGCTAGTACATACTAGAAATGGAGAAGTTGAGGAAAAAACTATAAGGATGTCATATATTGTAACTTTTCTAAGTCTGAGTGATATTCAAACAGCCAACCAACAAGGTATTTTAGTAAAGAATTGCCGACGTAGTTGTTTGTAAATGATGGAGACCCAAAAGGTGATTTGAAGCCTAATAAATAGATTATATTTTTGAGTTTAAAAATTAATTTCGATACCATTAGATCAATGCAAACTGATTGATTGATAAGAGTACGGTATCTTCAGTCGTGTTAGATGGTCATAATTTAGAATTCAACATAAGGTTGAGAGTGTGGATTCTAATATGGACCACTAGTTGATTTTGAGTCCTTTTGGTTGTGGAACTGAAAATATGTGGCCAAACTTAAAATTGATTTTAAGCAGATGTGCTCCACAAGGATGCAAAGCAACATATCATGTCTTTCGTTGTTCATCCTACTTCCCTTGAAGTTGATGCTGCCAATCCATCGACTTATGCATCTGTGTCAGACTCCTCCTTCGTAACAAGGGTTGGAGTTTTCTGGCAAGCCAATGTTGGGTAAGAATTCTTGCAAAATAATTAATTGATGCTGTCTTTTGTGAGCTATATGAAAAAGATTTGAGGCAGACACAATGAAATTTATACTAGATTTATGTTTTGACATTACCACTAGCTAAGGTATAACAACATAAACACGCTAGCTAAATTCTATGTTTGCTTCATTGATGAATATAAGTCATCGCATTGTACTTGAAACTTCATGATATCAACCATTACTTATTTATTTAAGGTGTCTAATAAAATAAACGTGCTGCTTTGTTAATTTCCACTTTCTTTCATGATAACAACACTAGCTAAAGTCTATGCAGAAGCACGTACTTGGACAAGCCGTGTACTTTGCCTGTAAAAATTATCAATATGTTTTAACTGTTAGTTTGTTGTGTTGTTCAAACACAGAACTTAGACTTTGCCTCTTTTGAACGAATATTGAACCGCATGGTACTTAAAATACAATTGTGTGTCTGTTATGTATCCATGTGCGTAGCATATGCAATCAGTCCATATCATCGTTTACTATTTGTAAGCTCTGCACATATATG
Source organism: Allium fistulosum (assembly GCA_030737815.1). NCBI lineage: Eukaryota > Viridiplantae > Streptophyta > Magnoliopsida > Asparagales > Amaryllidaceae > Allium > Allium fistulosum. Next base: position 1,290,516,764 of record CM060904.1, read on the forward strand.
TGTACTGTTTGGCCCAGGTTAATGGCTATATTTGTCTTACATTGATTTTGTGGGTTATTATACTATACAATTTGCTGGCATTATCAGGATCATGAGTGGGCATGCGTAAATAAAAACTTATTTGTTTGGTGGTACTTTAGCTTATAAGCAGTAGTAGCCTAAGTTATTATACTATACAATTCATGTATGTTAATGGTAATGCTATATATAATCCCCAAGATTCTAAACTAAGCAGTGAATCTTAAACCAGAGTCTTTATAGATAATAAATGGCCTTAGCTTTTCTTAATCTCATTATATTTTGAAATGCGTTGAAATTTGTAGATAAGTTGTATACTATTACACAGCAATATGAAGTAAGAAACTCATTCAATAGTAGTATTATAATATCCCAATATATGAACTCGGTATTTCAGTCAGCTACACAAACTGATCAAATATACTTTCAAGTTTATATTGTCACAAAGCTTAAAATTATGTTTTAATAAGAGAATTTTGTCATCAAAAAGTCAAACTGAAATGCTTGATAATCGCATAACATTGAAGATAAAAAACATTGGATCGATAGATGTACAAAACTAAAAGGATAGAAACCCAGTAGAAAATAAAACAAGTATTGCATGACTACAAACATAAAGGAAACTAATTGACACCCAATAAAACATCTACGTGGTTGGCAATCAATTAAGAAAGAATGAGCGACAAAAGTCAAAAGTTCAGCAGTAGGCTACTCTTGACAATCATATGAATACCTAAAGTAAACAAATCTCATACAAACAGTTTGAGTAATGTATATTCATGCTTTACATTTATATGTTTCAGATATGAATTCACTTCCAGGGCTACATCTTGTGCTATTCTACTCTATCATCTTTATTGAAATTCAGGTATTTTTTATTCATTCGCTTCTTTTATGTCCATACATCTAGATAAATCGACTACTATATTACTGATTCTTACTCTACTAATTAATCACAGGACACATTAAAAGCACCACCACCATCAGCAGCAAAAGTAATGAAAAAAGCAACACTAATAAGCGTAAGCACAACCACAGTCTTCTACATGCTATGCGGCTGTCAAGGTATGCAGCATTCGGTGACTCAGCACCCCGTAACCTTCTTACCAGGTTTGGATTCTACAACCCATATTGGCTCCTGGACATTGCCAATGCAGCCATAGTCATCCACTTAGTTGGTGCATACCAAGTCTTCTGCCAGCCCTTATTTGCATTCTAGAAAGACTGGCCTTGAAAAGATGGCTCGATTCCAAATTCATCTCTCGTGAAATTTGCATAACCAAATCTTTCAAACTCAATCTGTTCAGACTCGTTTGGAGATCAGCCTTTATTACAGCAACAACTGTGCTATTATTGTTGCTTTCGTTCTTTAATGATGTATAGACTAGAGCCGAACTAGGGAAAAAGGTGGAGCGTCAAGAAGGTGAGATTCAAATGCTAAAGATGTAGTATGAACAACTCAATGGGATTCTTCGACGGCAATTTGATGGAGAGTTGAATGATCATCATAAGGGATGAGGGTATTTTTTATTCTTAATGGTAACTGTATGATGTCATGTACCATGAACATATTATCGTATTATTTTGACATATAAGAACTTGATTAATATTGTTTGACTTTGTAATATGAATGAGATATTTTTTTTGAATTAAAGATGAATGATTTGATGTTAATCTTTTTGTTGGAATGTGTATATATGTGCAATAAGTTTATTATAATTTCTATTTAATATGGTGAAATGAAACACAATAGTAATATATCAAAATTGCTTTAGAAAAGACGTAGGAAAGTCGTAGATAAAGGGAATATTGATGCGGCAAAAAGTCATAACAAGGCGTAGGGAAGACGTAGGTAAACGGATGACGTAGGAAAGGCGTGGATAACGAAAGAAGTAAAAATGTCGTAGCAAAACCGTAGGAATAACGAGGCGTAGGGAAGACGTAGAAAAATCATGGCGTAGGGAAGACGTAGGAAACAACCCAACGGATGGCGTAGGTAAAACGTAGGTATTTTATTAGCTACGCAAGTTTTACCTACGCCAAAATTGGCGTAGGGGTTACGTAGTTACTGCATTTACCTACGCCCCGCCTACGCCATTTTGGCGTAGGTAAACCGCAGTTTTCTTGTAGTGTAATTGGGTACTGGTGCAAGCATAGAGAAAACAGAAAGAAATGGAGGAAAAGAAGTAAGTTTTCATGCAAATTTTTCCTCCTTCATACGATAACAATGGCCTATTTTATAGGAAGGCCATTACAATTGATAGGATATTGTGATGCCAAGTGTCACTACATTGCTGGTTAATATAAAGTTGTAACTAAATTTGTATTTTTGTGCTAAATAAAGAAATAAAAGAAATTAGCTGCAGCTTTTCTCCTATCACCTTTTGCTTTCCTTGTGAACGTTAGTAGGCTGGAAGGTCATGTATTTACGCCCTGTACCTTGCTGGCATAGTGGTAGTGCGTCTAGGCCTTTGCACAATATGAATATCCATATCATATTATTTTATAATATTATTAGAACGCATTTTAGAACTCTAGTTTGCTGCCTCCACCGCTACATTTAGACATAAAAACTTCCCCTGTGTTAATTTAGGCACATTTCATCTCTTAAACCACTGAGCTACTTATTGCACTAAAATTTTATATTATGCTTTATCCTTTGCCACATACTATTTGCTAGATGTTCTATCCTTCTACCTATCCACACCAACCAACACACCCACTTTCTTCACTTAAACCACATATCTTACCTAAGTATTAAATTCCTAGCAAAGGTCGGAAGTGAAAGGAGCAGTAGTTCAAATATTACACATGACCCTCAAATCCGTAACAATAGATATTCTTCACTTAAACCACATAACTTACCTAAGTATTAACTTCCTAGCACACGTCCGTGTGAAAGGAATAGTAGTTCAAATATTACACATGACCCTCAAATCCATAACAATAGATACTGCACTGTTCAAAGTACTCGAATACGGATGTTAAATTTTTGGGAAATGATGTAAGGTTTATAGACGATAGGCAAGTTACAGAGGATAAAGAAGTGTAAACTACAGAGAAATGTAGTTAACAACTCATTTTATTTTTGAAGTAACGGTTAAAAACTTATGTGGAAGAAAATATTTAAATTTCAAATGCTAACTGAGTAAATGCAGTATGTTAGAAGTTTCCAATTACCATGACATGAATACCGATTTGTACGGCAGATCTACGGTCAGTAGAAAACATATTTGTCCATTGATCATCAGTTAGAAGATGTAAGTGTGAAATGTCAGTATACTGGGTTGAATAGAACAATTGCGCCATAGCGTAGTGTTCCGACAACAAAACTTGGTCGATGTGTATGGTGGTCAACGGTTGCAAGCGAGAGGCAGAGGCGGTCGAGCTAGGCTAAGTGCAGACAGAAAAACTGAAGCGAAGAAAGAGGAATGGGGAACGAATCAAAAAAGTGGAATGGGGAACTTATTGATGAGAAGTTGGAATGGTTGAATTGGGGAAGAAGCGGTTTGGAGAAGAGAGAGACACGTTTTATGCAAATTTTACTATATTGAAAATAAAATCAAGGAATGGAGGACAGAGAGTTATTTTGAAATGGAAAGTGTTTAAGTTTACACGTCAGCACTGGGTGGTTCCTGTTTTAATTTTTAAGTAATATATACCTTAAGTGGTAGGAGTAATCAAATTATAAAAAAAGATTTTGTAAATATACTTTTGGAACATGTTATTGTATTTTATCTATTTTTAATGCTTTTGACCATATCATCATCCTTTGTTTTTATGCATCTCAAGCAGAAAAGTAACACATTTTTTATATAAAATATGGTCTTTAATGCTTAAAATTAAACTTAAGAATTGGGTGAAAGGAAAAAATAGAATTGCTTACTTCATTTAACTGAACTCTCGGTACAAACTCCTAGAGAGCATTTTCCTGACTTGAACTAGTTAGGGTCCGAATCAAATATCTAACAAATTAAGAAGTTCAAAGCTCGGTTGAATTCTAGATCTATATCAAAATTCTACTTCCTGCATATGGAAAAAAATTCTCAACTGTGACATAGTTTTTACCTGATGCGCTCAATTAATAATTAATCCAATAGTTGAGTATTCACACTGATTTAAACATGATTGTAACAACACTGAATTGATGGCCTTGGTTTTGACACGTAGAAACATGAAAAGCTCCAGATTCCGACTAGGTTAGTCGGAGGCAGCTGTAGGTTTGTCAGCAGTGGTGGCAGGAAGGTGTTAGGTATTGAAGTTATAGCATCCATGGCCTAAGGAAAGAAAGGTAGTGAAATTTGTTTTAATTTGAGCGGAAACGAATTATTTGATCAGGATCTAGTATAGTCTATTTAGATATCAATGGAACTTAAAAGAAAAATCAATTATGCAGTCTCATAGAAACAATAGCAGAAATAAGAGACACAGAAGATTTAACGTGGTTCGGATATGAATATCCTACGACCACGGAGACCCAATAACTTTTTTTATTTCATTGAAGAAAAGAGTACAAAAGAGAGAGAAGAATAATGGTGGATGCCTCACACACTCACTTGCATATGAAGATGAAATTCCTTCATTTAAATAGACTTGATAATGAAGAGTTTCTTGGAGATTAGGAAAATAAATTTCCAAATTACCCAAATATCTTTCCAAATTGCATCATTTGATTTTAGTACAAATAGATGGCGTAATCTTGGTTTCCATATCTTTCCTTTGATTGATTGATTCTCCATGCCTAATCATTTATTTCTTCATATAACAAATGCATTGACTAATTAATTGATTGGCTAACTAATTAGTTTCCTTCCAAAATATCCTTCCATATACAAGCCAAATTAATTGATTAATTGAACCAATTAATCAATTTCTTTCCTCTTCAAAAATATTTGAAGCATCCAATTTTAACACTCCACCTTGATTCAAATATAACAATCTCTCTTCGTCACCTTATCATCAAGTAATCAACATAGAAGTTGTTGGGTTTAGCGCCCCATGGCGCTCAAGTAACCGGATTCAAACTGATCAAGTTTGAGCAATGCTCAAACTTGTCCTTTGGAAGTGACTTTGTCATCATATCTGAAGGATTATCCAAAGTACTCACCTTCAACAATTTGATCTTGCTTTGTTCTTCCTCAAGCATAAGAAAGAAACCTCTAACATCAATGTGCTTCGTCCGTGAACTATAAGCTTGATTCTCTACAAGATGAATCGCACTTTGACTGTCTGAAAATAGCTCTACTGTCCGTTGCGCCATTGAAAGATCATCCAACAACTGAAGTAAGTATAATCCTTCCTTTGTTACTTCCACCGATATCAACTCTGCTTCGATAGTCGATAAAGCTACGATAGATTGCAGCTTTGATCTCCATGAAATCGAGCCTATGCCAAGTGTAAAAACATAGCCCGACACTGACTTCCTAGCATCTCAATCCCCAGCATAATCAGAATCACAGTATCCTCTAAGAAAGATGTCACCATCCACTCCACCATATAACAAGCCCAGCGAAGAAGTGCCTCGAAGATATCTAAGAATCCACTTCACAGCTTGTCAATGCTCTTTGCCTGGGTTAGACATATATCGACTCACAACACCCACTGCATGGGCCAAATCTGGTCTTGTGCACACCATCGCATACATAAGACTACCAACAACACTAGAATAAGGTATATCAGCCATATACCTTTTGTCTTCTTCTGATGAGGGAGATAAGTCTTTTGACAACTTAAAATGAGAGCCTAATGGAGTGCCAACTGGTTTGGCTTTCTCCATTCCAAATCGAGCGAGGACCTTCTCGATGTACTGCGCCTGAGTGAGCCTTAACTCTCTCCGCTTCCTATCCCTGCTTATCTCCATACTCAATATTCTTTGTGCCTTTCCCAAATCCTTCATGTCAAACTCTCTACTGAGCTCCGCTTTCAACTCCTTAATTCTGACCATACTCTGAGATGCAATCAGCATATCATCAACATATAACAACAAATAAATCATATCACCATCACATCTCCTGAAATAAACACACTGGTCTTTGAAACTTCTGGAGTATCCCTATGAAAGCATAAACTTATCAAACCTCTTATACCATAGTCTAGTAGACTGCTTCAGTCCATATAGAGATTTGTTGAGTTCGCAAACATAATCTGGTCTGCTACTTTCAATGAACCCTTCCGGCCGCTTTAAATAAATCTCATCATCCAGATCACCATGCAAGAATGCATTTTTGACATCTAGTTGCTCTAATTCCATATCATAATGAGCAACTAATGCCAAGATAATACGAATAGAAGTATGCCTAACCACTGGAGCAAAGATATCATGATACTCTACCCCCTTCTTCTAAACATACCCCTTTGTGACTAATCTTGCCTTGTATCTGAGATTACCATTTTCACTGTCTTTCACTCTATAAATCCACTTGCATCCAATAGCTCTCTTGTCGGTGGGAAGAGGCACCAAATCCCAAGTATGATTTCTCTGCAATGATTCAATCTTCTCCTCCATAGCAACTAACCAACTGGAACTATTAACTGATGCGATAGCTTCTCTATAATCACAGGTCTCATCATGGACAACATTCAAAGCATATGTTGCCATATCATCGAAGTTAATGTCTTCGATGCTCAATCCAAGAAACTCATCAAGCCACTTAGGCTTTCTTATTTGTCTGACAGGCCTAGGTTCTGAGTGAGCTCCACCTTGAGTTTGATCCTCTGTACTAACATCGATATTACCCTCATCAACCACGGTGTCATCGGAAACACCATCTGAACGTCTATGGAAAGAATCAACAGATGACTTGCTTTGTGTCTGGTATTCTTCACATGTCCTCTCATTGTCATCCGATGAGGAAGGCTCCAACTTCAACATGGCCTTCTCATCAAAAGTCACATGCCCGTTCATAACGATCTTCTTGCTAATAGTACACCACAACCTATATCCCTTCACTCTTCTCGTATAACCTAGAAAGACACACTTGCGAGCTCTAGGTTCCAGCTTCCCTTTACTCTCATGCACATAAGCTGGGCAACCAAACACTTTGAGAAATGAATAGCTAACAGGCTCTCCTTTTCATACTTCTTCAGGGATCTTCGTATCTATGGCAGTAGAAGGTGTGCGGTTGATGAGGAAAGCTGCCATAGATAAAGCTTCAGCCCAAAATCCCTTCTTCAATTTAGCAGTCAGTCTGAGGCATCTTGTTCTCTCCAATAATGTCTGATTCATCCTTTCTACAACTCTATTAGACTGGGGGTCGCCTGGTGTAGTGTAATGCCTCTTAATGCCTTCAGACTCACAATAATCGATGAATTCCTATGATACAAATTCACCGCAATTATCTGAACGGAGAACTTTCAATTTCTTCCCTGACTGCTTCTCAACCATAGATTTCCACTTTGGAAACCTGGCAAAGGTTTCACTCTTTGACTGAAGAAAGTATACCCATACTTTACGATAGAAATCATCTATAAATGAAACAAAATACCTGGCTCCACCTAAAGACTGACAAGGGGAGGGACCCCAAACATCTGTATGAACATACTCCAGGACAGCTTTTGGTTTATGCTCTCCTATACCAAAAGAAATCTTCGTCTCCTTTCCAAGAACACACTCTTCACAAAAACCAAGTTTTGAATGATGAACTCCATCAATCAATCCTCGTTTTCTCAACTCATCCAAGTTGCGCTCACCGATGTGGCCCATCCATAAGTGTCATAATATGGAAGAATCTGAATCAACAGATGTAACATAAGCTGATTCACCAATTACGGTAGTGCCCTTTAATAGATAAAGATTTCCTGCCCTCACACCTCTCATAACAATCATGGAACCCTTCGATATCTTCATTTTCTCTCCTTCCACTACAATCTTCAAGCCAAGTCTACTCAATGCCCCCAACAAAAATCAAGCTCCTCCTCAAATCAGGTACATGTCTGACATCGGTGATCGTACGAATAACACCATCAAACATCCTAATCATCGCGCTACCAACACCAACCATACAGCAAGAAGCATCATTACCCATCAGAACTTCTCCTCCATCAATTTCACGGTAAGTGGAAAAGCAGTTCATATCAGGTGTTATATGATAGGATGTGCTAGAATCAATCAGCCATAAGTTGCTCTTCCCAGAAGAGCCAGAAGCTGTAAATACATCGGTGTCACTTTCTGTATTTGATTTCTCTGCTGTAGAAGCTGAGGTTTGCTTTGGATCTTTTCTTCTACCTTCAAGCTTGGGACATTGTGCTATGAAGTGCCCTGGTTTCTTACAATAATGACAAGTCAACTTCTTAGGCCCACTAGACTAAGATCACGAAGAATTCCGTCGTCCACCATTCTTCGACCTACTTTGGCCTCTACCTCTCTGAACAAATAAGCCTTCAGTATCACTATCCAAGCTAGTGCTCACCAATCTACCTCTTAGTACTTCATTATGAAGATCAGCCTTTACATCAGACGGGCTAATTTTACTACGGCCATAAATCATGGAATTAACAAAAGCAGTATACTCCTTAGGCAGGGAACATAAGAGGATCACAGCTTGAGCCTCATCGGTAATATCAACTTCCGCTGCTTTTAGGTTCATAATCAAAGTGGTCAAAGCTTCTACATGCTCCATGAGATCAGCTCCAGGCTTCATCTTGAACGAATAGAGTTGTTGCTGAAGGATAATCCGATTCGTGAGAGACTTGTCTTGATATGCATCTGATAATGCATCCCATAGTTCCTTTGCCGTCTTCTTCTGAGAGAATCTCTAAGAACTTCATCTGAAAGACTCAACTGAATTGTTGTGAGAGCTTCATCTTCCATCTTTTCCAAATCAGCTGCATCAATATCTTTCAATTTCTCAAGCGCAGAAACAACCTTATGAGTCTTCACCTTTTTTAATACAGCCTCCATCTTCATCTTCCAAGTACCAAAATCTCCTTTTCCGTCAAAACGTGTTACTCCATAATTGACACCAGATCTACCAAAAGACTTACTAGAAGTAGCCATTAATATCCAAACAAGAACAATAACATTAGCTCTGATACCAAACTGTAGTGAATTTTTTTTAATTTGAGCGGAAACGAATTATTTGATCAGGATCTAGTATTGTCTATTTAGATATCAATGGAACTTAAAAGAAAAATCAATTATGCAGTCTCATAGAAACAATAGCAGAAATAAGAGACACAGAAGATTTAACATGGTTCGGATATGAATATCCTACGTCCACGGAGATCCAACAACTTCTTTTATTTCATTGAAGAAAAGAGTACAAAAGAGAGAGAAGAATAATGGTGGATGCCTCACACACTCACTTGCATATGAAGATGAAATTCCTTCATTTAAATAGACTTGATAATGAAGGGTTGCTTGGAGATTAAGAAAATAAATTTCTAGATTACCCAAATATCTTTCCAAATTGCATGATTTGATTTTAGTACAAATAAATGGCATAATCTTGGTTTCCATATCTTTTCTTTGATTGATTGATTCTCCATGCCTAATCATTTATTTCTTCATATAACAAATGCATTTAATTAATTGATTGGCTAATTAATTAGTTTCCTTCCAAAATATCCTTCCATATACAAGCCAAATTAATTGATTGATTGAACCAATTAATCAATTTCTTTCCTCCTCAACAAATATTTGAATCATCTAATTTTTAACAAGAAATACAACGATGTATCAGTGTGTGCCTTTATGCACATGTTGTGCACGTGCACATTGATACAGGCCTTGTTTGATTCTATTGCTTTTATGTTTAGGGTCCTATATTTTTATGTTTGTGTTGAGTATGTAGGCTTGTGTATGGTGGGTTAATGCATGGTTGAGTTAAGAGAATTACTGCATGGGTTTTGTGCATCGACTTGTATATATATTTGTGTACAGGCATTGTAATGGGAGAGATAAAATTGAAATCAGTATCTTCATTTTCAACTCTAGTTACAAATTCAGTTCTATATTTTATTCTTGCTGTTATTACATTTTTTTCTTGTTACTTAGTTTTGCAATTTCAATTCCATTTCTTTTTCTTTCTTCATACATTTGCTACCAGTTTCTAATTCATGCATTTAACAATACTTTTGTCTTCTCTCAAGTCTTAAGAATTTTCATCTTTCCGGCCATCTATATTCCTTTTCCTGCTTCATTTCTACCCACTGCACACAAAACTGCCATATTCCACCACCTTTTCTCTATCAAAACACAATCATATTCCACTCAAGCACCGCACTCCACTATGAATAAAGAAGCAGATCAACCAAGTTGTTTCAATTTGGTATCGGAGCAATCAACTGGGAATGCCACTGACCTCAGTCTGATCCAAACATCAGCAGCAACATCTCTGCAACACCACCTCAAATTCAAGAACAAGATCAGGCTTGGATCAACCAAGATGAAATCAAAAATAGAATAACTTATTCTCTTAAGAATTCAGAACAATTTACCAACCTTTAAACAGAAGTTTGGAGCAAGCAAATCAAGATTTAAACACTGAATTCGAAGGTATACATAATATCCTCACCACTTTAGTCCAAGATATCCATCAATTCAAGAATCAACCCACAGTCATTCCTCAACCACCACCTATACAATATCGAGATCCTTATCTACCTAACCCATACACTACATTTCCTATGCCAGCACTTCCTCAACCTGCATTGCACCAACCAAGCCCAAAAATAGCAGCCATGACCTAAGGAAAGATATATAGGGGTGTATTATTGTGTGCATGTTGTGCACGTGCACACTGATACATACCTTGTTTGAGTATGTTGCTTTTATGTTTGGAGTCCTGTATTTTTATGTTTTGTGCTGAGTATGTAGGCTTGTTGTGTGGTCGAACCAAAGTGGTTATATTGAATTTTGGCGATACTATATGGAGAATTGAAGAGGTTGAAAGTAGCTTTATAATGGTGAAAATGGTTCGCAAATGGAGCTCAGAGGAGGAAGATATGGTGAAGTAAGTGGTTGTTGTGGCCAGCACCAGGTGATAGACATCTAATGAAAAACGTCTGTGACAACAGGTTTTGAAACCCGAGACTTGGGATAGACGTTTGTCACTTTGTGACAGACATCTGTGGCATCAGGAGAGTTTTCCTGAAACTTATGATAGATGTCTTTCATAAAGTGGCAGATGTCTGTGATGTTTTTCAGCTTGGGTTTTGGTATGAAGATTTGTGATATTCGGAGGGGCAATTTTGGAATTTTGCCTAGGTTTTCTGCTCTCCTATATAAGCTATTTTCAGAATTCAGAGACGCCAGGAGATTAAGGGTTTAATCTAGGGTTTATCCTCCAATAATTAGGGTTTTATCTAAACCTAATTTTATTTAATTCTCTTCTCCATAAGTCAAATCTATTTAAATATTGATCATTGTAATCAATCTCTTGTGCTCTTCTCATTGGTATTAATAAAGGCTCTCGCTCAAAGTGAATGTACACTAATAAGACGTTAGTGGAACCACTATAAATTGGTGTGTGATTTATTCTTCGTTATTGCTTTATTTCTATATTGCTTATTTGGTGATTATGATCATATTTGGATTGGATTGAGATTTGGAATGAGATATCGATTGGTTGTTTTTGCACTTCTTACCATGATCTCATTTTCCGATGTGCTTTGGGGTTTTGATTTGAGTGGTCTCAAGTTAGAATTCCCACAACATTTGGTAGCAGAGCTTTGGTGTTGGTAGGTGGTCGTAGAAATGCTGAAGTTGGATAATAACTCCTGTAGTCACTCAATGGTTAGTCCAAGTGGTGTAGCGCCTTACATACGTTGATCGTACGCGGCTTCAGAATCACAATTGGTTATAGACAAGTGGAATGGCGATAATGATTTTAAAAAGTGACAATGGAAGATGAAAGCGGTTCTAAGGAGGACTTGGGTGCATCCTATAGTGTTTGATACACATTTGTTGCCGGTAGACAGCACAGATGTTAAGAGAGAGGAAATGGAAGAGTGGGCATTCACTACACTTCAACTTGCTATGGAAAGAATGTTATCTTCGAAATTAGTGATGAGACTACCGCTAAGGGTATTTGGGATAAGTTGGAGGAGTTGTATATGAAGAAGTCACTAACTAATCGTTTGATCTTGATGCGAATGTTCTTCACCTATAAGATGAAGGAAGGTACTTCGCTTAAGGCACACTTGAATACCTTTGATGATTTTCTAATGAAGATGAAAGCGGTAGATTTGAAGATTGAGGAAGAACAAAAGGTGATGATATTGTTATGTTCGTTGTCGGACCGTTATATGGGTTTCTCAAATAGTTTGATCTATAGCCGGGATACTTTGACTCTAGATGATGTCAAAACGGGTCTTCTTAGCAAGAAGTTGTGGGATCAAATGAAGGAGTTGGGTGATGGAAGTAGTGGTGCTAGTAATGGTCTTGGTTTATTTGTGGAGAATGAGAGATATGCGAAGAAGGAGAACCGTGGGCGTTCTAAATCAAGGAACCCCAGTTGGAGAGGAAAGTCGAAGGAAAGAAAGGGCAAGTGCTATATTTGTAAGAAGCCCGGTCATTGGAAGTGTGAGTGTTCGGACAAGGAGAAGGCAAAGAAGGAAGTAGCATCTTCATTGGTTGCGGTGGAGAGTGGTGTTGGTGAGGGATACGTATATGTATTGACGGCGGTAGCATCACATGTTTTGGGTAGCGAATGGGTGCTCGATTTGGGAGCATCTTAACATATGATGCCAAATAGGAATTGTTTCTCTTCTTATGTCAACAAAGAAGGAAATTCAATTGTTATGGTTAATGGTGCTATATGTAAATCAAAGGGCATTAGTTTGATGCAAATTCGGATGTTTGATGGATTGGTTCGTACTCTCACTAATATGCGCTATGTTCCGGGACATTGGAAGTCTCTTATCTCTTTGCGGCAGCTGGATTCTTTAGGTTGTAAGATCCCTATTGAGAGTGATAGCTTGCGGGTTTTGAAGGGTGCGCTTGTGGTGATGAAAGGTTCTAGAACTCATGGTGTTTATTTGCTTCAAGGAGTGACTATTGAATGTGAAACTTGTGTGGGAGTTGATAGTTCTCGTGTTTTGGATGCGACAAGGTTGTGGCATTTGAGGTTAGGTCATGTCTCGGAGAGGAGTTTGGATATTCTTCGGAAGAGGTAGATGATCGATGGAGAGAGTTTCAACAAACTAGAGTTTTGCGAGGAATGTGTCATGGGGAAGCAAACTAAATTTTCATTTGGTGAGGAAAAACATGATTCGAGAAGGGTTCTTGAGTATGTTCACACGGATGTTTGGGGACCGACATCGGTAGCTTCTTTGGGGGGAGCTCGCTATTATATTTCTTTCATAGATGATTTTTCTCGAAAGGTGTGGGTTTATGTAATAAAGACCAAGTCGAAGGCATTTGCAAAGTTCAAAGCATGGAAAGCTCTTGTTGATAATGAGAGTGGAAAGTCTTTGAAGGTTCTAAGGTCCGACAATGGTGGAGAATATGTTTCTAGAGAGTTCTTGGAGTTTTGCAAGTATCATGGTATTTGAAGGCATTTTACTACATCAGGAGATCCATGGTCGAATGGTGTTGTGAAGAGGATGAACCGTGCTCTACTTGAAAAAGCTCGATGCTTGAGATTGACATTGTGTTTGTCTAAGGGATTTTGGGCCGAAGCTTTTTCAACCGCGGTGCATATTGTGAATCGAATTCCATGCTCGGCTATTAGTAACAAAATTCCAAAGGAAGCGTGGAAGGGAAAGAGCATTGACTTCAGTTATCTTCATGTGTTTGATAGTCTGGTTTATGTGCATGATAAGGGAAATGATAAGCTTGAACCTAGAGCTTTCAAGGGGATTTTTCTTTGCTATACGGACGGAGTAAAAGGCTATTGGATTTTTAATTCGAAAACGAAGAAGGTTGTGAATTCTCGTCGTGTTACTATGATGAGTCGTCTTTTTTCAAGGAGAATGAGAGCTCATCAGATGTTTTGGATTTGGTTCATGGTGAATCAAAGGAGACGGAAGTTATTCCCACATTTTGTCCAAGGGGTAGAGTAGTTGGAGATGCTTGTGAGGAGGAAGCGGTTGACGTAACATCATATAGTCCACAGGGTTCCTCTAGTAGTGTTGGTGATGTACATGATTCTAGAGAGGATTAGGTTCAAGGTGGAGCTGAAAGGAGTTTGGGTGATGGTACTGCTAGTCAGGTGGGTCGTCGTGCTATAAGGTAACCCGACGGATATGGTGATTGGAACTATCTTAACTTTTTTGATAATTTGGACTATGCTCTTCACGTAGTCCAAGATGAGCCGATGGACCTTGATGACGTCATGGAGTCGAGTGATAGCTCGAAGTGGATTTGTGCCATGGAGGAAGAGATGCAATCGTTGTTGAAGAATCAAACTTAGGATTTGGTTCAACTTCCTAAAGGAAACCGTGCTATTGGGTGCAAATGGATATACAAGGTTAAGGACGATGGGAGATACAAAGCTAGGCTAGTGGCTAAGGGGTTTGCACAAAGGAAGGGAAAGGAGTATGATGAGATATTTGCACGGGTTATGCACCATACTTCAATCGAAATATTACTTGCTATAGTTGATATTCACGACTTGGACTTGGAGCAACTTGATGTGAAAACTGCCTTCTTGCATGGTGACTTGGATGAAGACATCTACATGGAGCAACCAGAAGGTTTTGTTGTGGATGGTAAGTCAAATTTGGTTTGCAAGTTAAAAAAACACTATATGGTTTAAAGCAATCACCTAGACAATGGTACAAGAGATTTGATCATCTTATGCTTGAAAATGGTTTTGATAGAAGCATCAAGGATGCTTGTGTATATTTCAAGAGGTTGGAAAATGATTGTTGGATGTATTTACTCTTGTATGTGGATGACATGCTCATTGCTTCCAAGGATAAGAATGAAATCAACAAGTTAAAACTGAGTTTGAAATCAGAGTTCGAAATGAAGGATCTTAGAGAAGCAAAGAGGATATTGGGAATGGAAATAGAAAGGATCGAAAGCATTTTGAGTTGAAATTGACTCAAAAGGACTATATAGAGAAAGTGCTTTGCTGGTTAGAGTGGAGAATGCAAAGGCATCAAATACACCTTTACCTTTGCATATATATGAAGCTTTCGAGTAAGGGATCACCTATCTTGGAGAGAGATAAGGCTTATATGGCAAAGGTGCCATATGCTAGTGCGGTTGGAAGTTTAATGTATGCTATGGTGTGTACAAGGCCCGATATTACAAATGTCGTTAGGATGGTTAGTTGGTATATGGCTAATCCAGGGAAATCGCATTGGGAAGCGGCGAGGCTTTTATATAGATACCTTAGAGGTACGTCATCTCATGGCCTTGTATTTGGCGGTAGTGAGGGGATGAATTGCAAGTTGGTTGGTTATTGTGATTTGGACTACGCCAGTGATAGGGGTCGAAGAAAATCAACTTTCGGATATGTCTTCACACTTGGTGGTACAACCATAGTTGGAGATCGAGATTGCAGACCATAGTTGCTTTATCCACTATGGAGTCAAAGTTAATAGTTGTGGTGGAGGCGGCAAAGGAGGCACTTTACTTGAGGTAAGTGTGTGACTTGGGATTCGAGCATGATAGCATCGATGTTCGATGTATAGCAAGAGTGTTATTCACTTGGCGGAGAATTTGGCGTTTAGCTTATGGACTAAGTATATTGAAGTGAGAGAGTCATTTCTAGTAGCCATGGATGAAGATAAGCAAGTATAGCTTCGAAAAATGCACACAAAGGATAACACGGTGGATATGTTCACTAAGGCATTGCTGGTTGGAAAGTTTGAGCATTGCTCGAACTTGATTCGCTTGTTGAAGTGCTAGGTGCCATGATGTGGCACGGTTGAGAAAGGAGTTTGGTTATGGATGAGAAAGAGTATCGATGAGAGATTGTGATTCTATCTTCTTGGTGAGTGCTAGTTTACACTCCTTAGCACTTTAGTCTTTGGTGAGACGGTTTAGGATTTGGATGTTTTCAACACTTCGTCAACGGGCGGGGGCTTTGCGTGAGCTCATTGATGGAGTGCAATGGGCGGTGGCTTTGCCGGAGCTCATTAGGAAAGCATTCACGTTTGGTTGAAGGTAGAAGTGGTGATAGTTGGTGCTATCGGTTGTTGATGATGGTATGGTACCATTGGAGTTGGAGATGGATATAGTGTCGAGGTAAAGTATTGAATTTTGGCGACACTATATAGAGAATTGAAGAGGTTTAAAGTAGCTTTATAACGGTGAAAACGGCTCGCAAATCAAAGCTCGCAGGAGGAAGATATGGTGAAGTAAGTGGTTACTATGGCCAGCACCAGGCGACAGACATCTATCATAAAGTGACAATCGTCTGTGACAACAGGTTTTGAAACTCGAGAATTAGGACAGACAAATGTCACTTTAGGACAGACCTCTGTGGCTTCAAGGGAGTTTTCCATAAACTTATGACAGACGTCTTTCACTGTGACATTATTCAGCCTATTTTAAGCTCGGGTTTTTGTGTGAAGATTTGTGATATTCGGAGGGAAAATTCTAGAATTTTGCCTAAGTTTTCTACTCTTCTATATAAGCTATTTTCATGATTCATAGACGGTAGAAGATTAAGGGTTTAATCTAGGGTTAATCCTCCACTAATTAGGGTTTTATCTAAACCTAATTTTCTTTAATTCTCTTCTCCACAAATCAATTCTATTTGAATAATAATCATTGTAATCAATCTCTTGTACTATTCTCATTGGTATTAATAAAGGTTCTCTCTCAAAGTGGATGTACACTAACAAGACGTTAGTGGAGCCACTATAAATCGGTGTGTGATTTATTTTATCGTTATTGCTTTGGTTTTTTATTGCTTGTTTGGAGACTGTGATTGGTTTTGGATTGGATTAAGATATTGATTGGTTGTTTTTACACTTCTTATCACAATCTATTTTTCCACTGTTCTTTGGGGTTTTGATTTGAGTGGTCTCAAGTTAGAATTTCCGCAACAGTTAATGCATGGTTGAGTTAATAGAATTACTGCATGGGTTTAGTGCATGGATTTGTGTGTGTATATACATGTATGTGTACATGCATTGTAATGGGAGAGATCAAATTGAAATCAGTATCTTTAGTTTTTATTTTAGTTACAAATTCAGTTCTATATCTTGTTCTTACTGCTATTACAATTTGTTCATGTTACTTAGTTTTGCAATTTCAATTCCATTTCTTTTTCTTTCTTCTTGCATTTTCCACCAGTTTCTAATTCCTACGGTTAACAATTCTTTTCTCTCAAATCTTAAGTTTGTTCATCTATCCAATCAATTATATTCCACTTTTTTCTTCTTTTCTACCCACTGCTCACAATACTGCCATATTCCATCACCTTTTCTCTATCAAAATATTCAAAACACAATCATATTCCATCATACTCCACTATGAATAAAGAAATGGATCAACCATTCTCTTCCAATGAGTACATAAACATGTAGATCATCTAAAAACAAGGCACCAACCTGATTGCAATGAATGAGTCAATAATCAAGGACGATAATGATGTCATCGGTTTTAGGAAGGAGCATAAATTCCCTAACGGATGGAGAGAGAGATAGGTAGATGCAAGGTTTTTAGGAAAGGAGAGGTAATGATTATGATTTGATCAGAGAAGAGACTTGCAGTATATTTTTAGGGAGAAATCTATGCCAAAACTTGTAGTAGATTTTAATATCATTTTTCAATCTAAAAAGTTAAATCCATATGAACATCTAATCTAATCGATCTTATAAATCAGATACACCTAAAAACTAACTAACCCACCAAGTCAAATATTAGATTTTATAATTTTTAATAATTTTAATTTATTTTTAACACTAGATGAGAATTCCAATGGATTTAAACCAACATCCACCACAAGAGATCAGTTTTTTAGAAGAATCCAAATCTGAATGTCTTTACTCGATTAAATCAACTTGTTACTGTAGAATTTAGTATACACAGATATTGAAAAAATCTATTGATTTATATAATTTTATCGCATATTTAATGATAACAGAAATACACAGTGATAGAATATGGTCATCTTTAAATGCATTAGACTTGTGCGATTAATTAAATTATGAACCATAGAGATTACTATTTATGTTTAATTGCATCAAACTTATGCAGTTAAATAAATAATTAAATTAAGTTAAAAATTACTTTACTAGCCATAAAACAGCTAAAATTTTCACGGCAATTTGAAATGTGGAAAGTAAATATTTAATAATAGTTGTAATATCTTTGGTGTCTTATTTTTTGGTGTCACCATAACCAAAAATGTCTCTCTATAATATTATCAAAACTTAATATCACTCATCGCTTAAAAATAGGATATAATAAATAAACTTTCTTTACGCACCTCTACAATTATTATTAAATCTTATCACTTAAAAATTGGATCTAACAAATAATAAATGCTATAAAAAAATAAATGTCATCATTATACGCGAAGTGCATGTCGTAACGTTCATATATATGTAATATATTAGCTTTAATAGTTCAATTTATATGTTTAGCTGCATTAGAATTATATAGTTAAAAAAATAAAATAGCATATAAAATAGTCAAATTTTTAACTGCATTATAAATTTAGCTAATAAATTAATACATTTTTACATTATCGGCTTTAAAAGATTAATTTATATGTTTAACCGCATTAGACTTATGCAATTAGATAATTAATTTAACTTAGTTCAAAAATATTCATACTAGTACTATCAAAAACAGCTAAAGATTTAATGTCATAAGACTTATGAAGTTAAATTATAACCTTAAAAGTTTACCGATCATGTTTAACTACATTAGACTTATGTAGTTAAATTATTAATGTAAATTAATTCAAAATATTTATAATTCTAGCTTTAGATAATGTTAAAATTTTAACTGCATTATAAAATGCAGTAAATAAATATATGTGTATATTAACAAATTAAAAAGTTTAATGTACAATTATAATGATAGAGTTCTGCAGTTAAATAAGAAAGTTATCTTAATTTCAAATTATTTATACTTCATTGTTTATAAGATTTAAAACTTCATTTTACAAGTACATTATTCTTACTTTAATTTACTTCATTTTAATTTAACATTATTTATACTTCTTTTTACCTTTAAAAACTTTTTAAAATGTAAAATGGATCAAATAAATGTATTTATAATATGTAAGCTTTAAAAGTTCATTGTACATATTTAACTGCATTAATTATGCAGTTAAGTTGAATTTACTAAATTGCAGTATAAATTATTTTTAACTCCATTAATGTATTAAACTAATGTACCATTAACTACATTAGACTTATACATTAAAATGTAACATAGTTAAAATAATTTATTTATTACAACTTGGTCATAGAAAACCTTCTATTCTTGTTTGTTACATGTCCAAGAAAATAGTTACGATGTTTTTTTTTTCAGGATTTAAAATTAGAATTTGTGAGAGATTTAATATTTTCAAAATGAAAAAAAATATTAACTCCATACCATGAAATCTGTCTTATATTAAATATAAATAAAGCGAGACCTATTGGTTCGGATTTTGATTTGCAAGCTTTTTTGTGCCATTCTGCATTTAACAATGTGGATTCTCTTGTCATATATATATTGATGTTGATGGTATATCAAAATTTGTTTCTAATACGAGTGCTTCAATTTCAAGTAATTGCATAAAAGATGGTAGATAGGGAATTGGTTGTTGTGATGATACTTGTAACCATAATTTTGAGTAACATTATGTAGGACATTTAATTAGATAAATTAAATGATATAATGTAGATGGTTAAGGGATTAATATTTGTTAACTAATAAAGGGGTCGGGTCTTAATTAATATAAGCAAAGGAGAATTGAAAGGAAGAAAGTAGGAGGAATATAAGGGCAAAATAGGAATAGGCTATGTTATTATACCCTAAACCCTTCTTACCTTCATTCCTTATTCATTTTCAACATTTACAATCAAATTTAAAATATTTAAAAGCTTGGTCGGCCACCATTAAGAGAAGCAAGAAGAAGAAAAGCTAAGATTCAGGTAGGAAGCTTAAGCAAATCAATCCAAAGACAAATACCAACCTTCTTAACAACAAACCAAGGTGAATAATGATCTTACATCTCATTTTTATTGATTTCGGTTTCTAGTTAGATCCGAATTGATTTTGCAAATAATATGCTATGATTTGATTGTTTAAATGGATATATATATATATACTTCTTGATGATTTATGTTATTTCATATAAATTTATGCTAAGTTTAGATTTGGAAAACCTATTAAATGACATCCAAATGGCCTGTGTTTTTGATATATAGTCGAAAACATTATTTATGAAGTAGGTTTCAAGTTTTATAATTTTCTAAGCTATGGTCGATTTTTTGAAAGGAGATAACATATATTGGGTTTAAATTAATTACGGCAAATATAAGTTGATTTTGGGTCTAAAATTTAAGTATGTTAGAAAGCATATTAGAAGTGAATTATGGAATTTTTTGGGGAATTTTCCTAAGTATTTTACTATAATTATAAAATTATTCAAGGTATGGGACTTAAATGTTTTATATGTTTTGTCAAAGGGAACGGCTTAATTGTTAAATGTTTTTAAATTGCTAATATTTGAATTCGGTAGCACTTTAGAAAAGAAGATTTTTAAAAGAATCGGCAACCAATTATATTTTACAAATAAGGAAAGTTAGTTGCAAAGAAACTACTTTAAAAGGCTATAAAAAAGTTTTGTTCAAATTTACTACTTCGCCACTTCCATAAGTAGCTTTCAACACCATACCTTCGCCCAGGAAACCAAGTCAAGACCAATGCACATGGTATCAAACAATTGATACGTAGTGAATTGGAGAAAGGCGGAGGTATAGCATTGAAACCAAGCTTCCGAAGGGGTTATATTAGCTTTCGACTTAATCAATATGCCTTTTATTAGAAACAGAGCTTTCGAAAGGATTGTCGCCTTTTGTTTTAAAAGAAGCTTTGAAAGGATAGAGTTGAACATATTCGAAACCTAGCTGCTGCATTCTACCTTTCGAACTAGTTAAGATGCTTTTTTTATAGCGTTTAAACAATGGCTTTGAAAGGGTGCTTTCTCCTTCTTACTTTGAAGCCGCTTCTTAATGCTATCGAAAGGGTTGGTTTTGAAACCATCCTCTTTCTTTTACTTGGGACCAATGCTTTCACCTAAATGCTTTACGACCCTTAGTTATATTAAAAAGTTAAACCCAAAGGTTTCGAAAGAAATGATTTTATCGATGCCATGCTTCCACAAACTTTTACTTGAACCCAATACTTTCGAAAGGTACGTTTTAAGTGAATGTATTCAATATTTCGAAAGGTATATAATATGGGTTTCGAAGGGGAGATCCCCAAAGTTTTCGAACGGTTTATTTGAGTATTTGAATGGAGGGTTTCCAATGCTTTCGAAAGACAAGACTAATGGTTTCAAAGGAGGATGTCTAAGGTTTAAATAATGATTTCAAAAGGTCTATATTCAAAGGTTTCGAAAGGTATGTTTTGGCCTTTCAGCCTAATATTTAAAGGTTAAAGTAGTTATCTTATTTTGAAAGGGGTACTTCAATGAATTCGAAAGGTATTGTTTAAGGTTTTAAACAAAGGTTTTGAAGATATTGTTTTGGCCTTGTAGCCTAAACTTTCTAAGCTAAAATGGGGCTTCTAACTTATTATGAAGGGATAGGTAATCCCATTGGTTAGATTCCATCAACAATGTTTTGTGTAAAATATATATATCATGGCATAAGTGTTTTGAGTAAAGCAAAGCATGTGATTTCCTTGTTTTATAAAGGTATGATTTCAGGGGTAAATCATTTGTAAAGACTATTTACAAGGAAATGAAATTTTAACAGGATAATTAACCCTAAGACAGGAAATGAAACATGAATAGAGTAGTTAACCCTAAGTTTATGACTCGGATATTAGAAGACCATATGAGACTGGTATAGGGTCGCGCCCTATACTTTAGTTATTAGCCCCAAGTAAAATAAGTCCAAAATTCCTGTATATAGGGCTTGTCACAGGTGAGACTAAATTGAGGTTAAATGCAGAAGGGAATATATAGAGTAAAGACATGTTATTGGTGAGCCCATAAAACCATTAGGTTCACTTGACCCTAGAAAAAGAATAGTCAAGGGCAGTCGGCCCAGTATTATGTCTAATAGAAGTTAGATTATTGAGTATGGCTGGTAGGCCCGAGTCAGCCAATGGTTAATAGTTTGCCAGATAAAACTATAACATGGACAAGTAGGCCATTGATTTCCTGATTTTTGTGCATATATATATATATATATATATTTGATTTTATTGTTATAATCAGTTTGATTGTAGGATTTGATTTGCAAAAGATATGCTTATTAAAGGGATATTAGTGAGGGGAAACCTGTTCCGCTAAGCGGCATGGTCTCACTTAATATCAGTAAATCAAGATGTTATAATATTATTCACACCAGGCTTTATGTCTGACTCGAAGTTTATGTTTTCCTCCTTAAACTCTTGGGTGCTCAAAATTTAATTTGAGTAGATTGAGAGTTAAGGTTTTTCAGGTTTAGTGGGTTGGACGAATAAGCTTCCGAAGATGTGCAGGAGGAAAAGTTAGCTATGTAGGAGTTATATAGTTTTATCCACTGTGATGTAATTATGACTAATAGGTTTATTTATTACTCTGATCATCCAATGGGACATCTTTATATATCGCTCCTGGCGTAATTTGTAATAATTATATTTGATCGAAACCTAAGAATCGGTTGGGATTATATAACTTAATATGAAATATTGATTTGAAATGTAATCATAAAAATTGCTTAGAAATCTCTGATGATTTTATTTCATATTCTTGTGTTTCTGATATTATGAATACCATTAACATTATTGCATCTTGTCACCGAAAGTTAATATTATAGATGACTGCGCATTTGTAGCACTTTGCTTCGGGTCTAAAGATAGGGGATGTTACAACTTGCTATTAGAGCATAAGTTTAGGAAAACTTAAAAGAAATTTAAAACTTAAAATGATTTTGAAAATATAATCCTAAGGAATTGTAGAAAAGACTAGGGTATGGGATAACGCTATAGTAACGTACTTGTATTTTCTATACATAAGTATACTCCTTATCTCTATTCTCCCATCTTTCTTAGGCTATTCTTCTATATCTTACAAAGATTCGAATGAAGATTTTAAGGACGTAAGATATGGATGCTAGGAGTGGAAGATTTAACATTGGTGGAGGAAGCACCACAACCAATAGAAATGCTCGACCCAACAAGAGAAACCCGGGTTGACAGGCAAATGCTAATTCAAATGCAAACGCCAATGCGGGTGTTGGAGTGTCGCAAGTTGATATGGGAGCTATGTATCAGTTCTTCGTTAATAAGATGCAGGCTGGAATTGCTGTAGGTGTAGTCGGAGGAAATGTGGAAGGAGAAAATCAGGAGCTCTGGTGGTCAATAACTATGCAATACTAAGTAGAGATTACGACGGACTTAGAGGAAAGCAGTTTATCGAAACTGAGGATGCAATTGAAGTGAAGAATTGGTTTCTTCATTCTGAAAGGATCTTCGTTGACTTAGGACTTAATGTTGAGCAGAAGAGGAGACTTGCTTCTAGACAGTTGCAAGGAGCAACGCTATACTGGTGGAACAGTGTTACTGTGGGAGTTAATGAGGAGACCATGACTTGAGCTAAATTTAGAAGGAGGTTTGAGGAAAGGTTCATGTCATAGATTTCTAAATCAACTTTTCTTAGGAAGTTTACGGAGTTGGAGCAAGGGGACATGACGGTGCTTGAGTATGCAACCAGATTTGAGGAGTTTCCGAGATACAAATATGCTAAGGTTGATACAGGGATGAAAAGACATGAGAAGTTCATCCGCGGATTGAAACCTGAACTCGCTAAAGCGACTCTGCCACATATCAGGGATCTGTGCCGTGTAGTTGTTGAGATGGCTTTAAGGCAGGAGGAGATACTTTCTTTTCATGGTGGTAACAAAGCAGGGGAAGCTTAAAGTGGGCGAAACCAAAAGAGGAAGTTTTTCCATTAGACGGGTGCTCAAAAGGGAGAAGCTACCAAGTTTGTGAAGGCTAATCTTGTTTGCTTTAAGTGTGATAAGAAGGGATACTATGCTCACGAGTGTCGGACAGGCAAAGGGAAGAAATCTACTGATAAGAAAGAGGTGAGGTGCTTTAACGATGATCAGATTAGGCATTATAAGAACCAGTGCAAGGAACCAGCCAAGGATGGAAGAGACAGGACATTTGCATTGGAACCAACTACCTCAAGATCAATAGCTGAGGAGAAGGGAAAAGCTGTGTTGGGAGGTATGCTTTTGATTCATGGTGTATCAGTTAGAGTTCTATTTGATACCGGTGCATCGCATTCTTTTATATCTCATTGTTTGGTTGATAAGCTTAACTTAGAATCCTCATACCTATTTACTTCGTTAAGGGTTGCGAATCCGATAAGAGGGTATGCAACTCTTGGGATGAGATGTGACCACTTAGAGTTTGAATTGTTAGGTCATATATTTGCTTGCAGTTTGCATGTATTTGGTTTCGTAGGGTTCAGAATTATTTTGGGTATGGATTGGTTAAGTAAGTGTGATGCTAGAATATTTTACCATGAAATGGAAATATCACTTAGACACCCTAGTTGTAGTGATCGGATTATATACTCCGTAGAAAACCCTAGTTTAGGGGTAGATATTTTGTTGAGTGTTATGGAGGAAGAAGACGAGTTAAACCGAGTTTTCGTTGTTAGAGAATTCAATGACGTCTTTGTAGTAGGACTACCATCGAAATGAGCTATTGATTTTCGGATAGATTTAGTACCAGGAGTAGAACTGGTAAGTAGACTGCCAAGTAGAATGACACCTACCGAGATGAAGGAGGTAAAGGTATAGTTGGTTGATTTGGAAAGTAAGAACTTTATCAGACCAAGTAGTTCACTCTAGAGAGTACCCGTAGTTTTTGTAAGGAAACCGGATGGATCATAAAGGTTGTGTATCGATTATCGTAAGTTGAATGAGAAGACGATAAAGAATCGATATTTGTTACCTACAATTGACGATTTGTTTGACCAGTTAAGTGGAGCCAAAGTGTTTTCCCAATTGGACTTGGCAACATGATTCCATTAACTTAGAGTGGCTGAAGATGGTATTCCATTGACGGTGTTTAGGAAAAGATACGAATCATACGAATGGTTAGTGATGTCTTTCGGACTAACTAATGCGTCGGCATTTTCCATGGACTTGATGAAAAGAATCTTCCGAGAGCATCTGGAAAGGTTCGTGTTAGTATTCATAGATGACATTTTGATATTAGAAGAGAGCATGAAGTTCATCTTAGAGTAGTGCTTGAGACATTGAGGCAGCATCAACTGAAAGCAAAATTTTTGAAGTGTCATTTCTGGAAGAAGGAAGTGAATTTTCTTGGTCATGTAGTCTCAGAGAAATGGTTGTCTGTAGATCCAGCTAAGATTGAGGCGGTGACTAATTGGAATAGGCCCAAGATTGTGACTGAGATAAAGAGTTTTCTTGAATTAGCTGGTTATTATCAAAGATTCATTAAGGATTTTTCACGGATAGTGGCACCGATGACTAAGCTAACGTAGAAAAATGAGAAGTTTGTCTGGACTGATAAGTGTGAGGAGGCATTCCAGAAATTGAAACACCTATTGAATAATGCACCCATGTTAGTTGTTCCAAACAGGAATAAGGACTTAGTGGTGTACACAGATGCATGTTGAACAGGGTTTGGAGCTGTGTTAATGCAAAGAGGTAAAGTGATAGCCTATGTTTCTCAACAGCTCAGACTGCATAAAGTAGGATATCTGATTCATGATTTAGAATTAGCTGTGGTGATTTTCGCATTGAAGGTGTGGAGACATTACCTTTTGGGAGAAAGATTCAAGTTATATATGGATCATAGTCATTGAGGTATTTATTCTCTCAGAAGGAGTTGAATATGAGAGAGCGGAGATGGTTAGAGCTTTTAGTTGCTAATGATAGTATTGAGTACACACCAGGAAAAGGGAATAAGGTTGCAGATGCACTTAGCAGAAAACCTCAGAATACAGTATTGGCAATGATAGCTGAGTGGAAAGATTTCGAACATTAACTACATGAAGAATACAGTGGAGATCTGAAGCTAGTTCTAGTAAGGAAACTGTTATGTTGTCATGTTTAGAAGTTCGTCCAGTGATGATCGAAATGATTTCTTCTAAGCAAGGAGAGGATCCATTATTAGCTGAACGGATCCGAAAACTGAGCAATGAAACTATGAGCGATGACTTGAAAGATTTCAGTCTTGACCAGAATGGGTGGTTCAGTAAGAAAGAAAGACTATGTGTTTCAAATGTGGAAAACTTTAGGAAGAAAGTTCTTGGAGAATGCCATCATTCAAAGTTCACCATTCATCTGGGAGGAGCTAAGATGTATCAGGACATGAAAAGAAGTTTCTTCTGGGAAGGTATGAAAAGAGATGTGGGATTACGGGTGAAGCAGTGTTTGAACTGTCAGCGGGTAAAAGCCGAACATTAGAAATCAAGTGGGATATTTCAGCCATTAGATGTTCTAGTTTGGAAATGGAATTCTATCTTGATGGATTTCATAGACGGGTTTCCAAGGTCAAATCGAGGAAATGAAAGTATATGGGTTATAGTGGACAGATAACCAAGAGTGCCCATTTCATTCCAGTTAAGTTAACCACGACGGCACCAGTTTTGGCTAAATTATTCATGAAGAATGTAACTAGACTGCATGAAATTCCTAGTAGTATAGTAAGTGATAGAGATTCCTTATTCACTAGCGAGTTCTGGAAAAGTCTACAGAAGATTTTGGGTACCAAGCTCAAGATGAGTACCGCTTACCATCCATAGACAGATGGACAAACGGAAAGAGTTAACAAAATATTAGAGGATTTGTTAAGAGCTTGTGTGCTAGACTTTGGAAGATCATAGGAAGACCACCTACACTTAGTCGAGTTTTCATATAACAACAGCTATCAGACTAGTAAAGGGATGTCACTGTTTGAAGCTTTGTATGAAAGGTCATGCAAATCTCCCATTTGTTGGTTAGAGACCAGGGATAGGTTAGTTCTTGGTCCGTATCTGGTTAGAGAAGCTGCAGAAATGATTGAGTTAATCCGAGCTAGGATGAAGGAAGCTCAGTCTAGGCAGAAGAGTTACGCTGATAGAAGGCGAAAGATTTAGAGTTCTCAGTTGAAGATCATGTTTTCGTCAAGATATCACCGATGAAAGGTGTAATTCGATTTGGAAAATCAGGAAAACTGGCACCGAGATTGTTGGACCATTTCCTATTATAGAGAGCATATAGAGTAGAGTTACCCAATAGTTTGGCAAGAGTCCACAATGTTTTTCATGTTACTCATATAATGAAGTGTATTCGAGATCCAGAAACTACTATAGCATCGACTGTGTTAGATAATGTAGTAGTGGAACCGGATATGACTATAGTTAGAAAACCAGTTCGTATAGTAGTGAGGGATGAGAAGAAACTAAGGAACAAGACAGTCAGATTATTCAAAGCCCAGCGGAGTGAAGATGAGAGTTACTGTACTTGGGAAACTGAGAGTAGGATTAGAGATACTTATCCTGACTTGTTTCATGGTATGTTTTACCTTTATGTTTGATTGTCATAAGTACCTTATCGTAATTTCGAGGACGAAATTCTTTAAGGAAGGGAGTCTGTAATGACCCTAATTTTGAATAACATTATTTAGGACATTTAATTAGATCAATTAAATGAAATAATATAGATGGTTAAGGGATTGGGAGTTGTTAACTAATAAAGGTGTCGTGCCTTCATTAATATAAGCAAAGGAGAATTAAAAATAAGAAAGTAGGAGGAATATATGGGCAAAATAGGAATAATCTATGTTCTTATACCCTAAACTATTCATACCTTCATTCCTTATTCATTTTCAACATTTGCAAACAAAAGTAAAATACTTAAAAGCTTGGCCTGCCACCATTAAGAGAATCAAGAAGAAGAAAAGCTAAGATTCAAGTAGGAAGCTTAAGCAAATCAATCCAAAGACAAATCTCAACCTTCTTAACAACAAACCAAGGTGAATAATGATCTTACATCTCATTTTTATTGATTTCGGTTTCTAGATAGATCCGAATTGGTTTTGCAAATAATATGCCATGATTTGATTGTTTAAATGGATATGCTTGTTGATGATTTATGTTATTTCATATAAATTTACGATAAGTTTAGATTTGGAAAACCTATTAAATGACATCCAAATGGCTTGCCTTTTTATATATAGTCGAAAACATTATTTATGAAGTGGGTTTCAAGTTTCATAATTTTCTAAGCTATGGGGGATTTATTATGAATTTTTATGAGAGGAGATAACAAATATTGGGTTTAAATTAATTAGGGCAAATATAAGTTGGTTTTGGGTCTGAAATTTAAATATGTTAGAAAACATTTTAGAAGTGAATTATGGAAATTTTGGAGGTATTTTCCTAAGTATTTACTATAATTATAAAATTATTTAAGGTATGGGATTTAAATGTTTTCTATGTTTTGTCAAAGAGAATGGCTTAATTGTTAAATGTTTTTAAATTGCTAATTTCTGAATTCGACAGCACTTTAGAACAGAGGATTTTTAAAAGAATTGGCAACCAAATATATTTTTACAAATAAGGAAAGTTAATTGAAAATCAATCACTTTAACAGGCTATAAAACAGTTTTGCTCAAATTTACTACTTCGCCACTTCCAACAGTAGCTTTCGACAACATACCTTCGCGTAGGAAACCAAGTCGAAACCAATGCACATAGTATCAAACAATTGATACGTAGTGAATTGGAGAAAGGCAGAAGGTATAGCGTCAAGTTAATCAATATGCCTTTGTTTTAGAAAAAGATCTTTCAAAAGGTTTGCCACCTTTTGTTTTAAAAGAAGCTTTCGAAAGGATAGCCTTGAACATATTCGAAACCTAGCTGCCGCATTCTACCTTTCAAACTAGTTAAGGCCACTTTTTTATAGCCTTTAAACAATAGTTTCGAAAGGGTGCTTTCACCTTCTTACTTTGAAGCCGCTTCTTAATGCTATCAAAAGGGTTGGTTTCGAAACCATCCTCTTTCTTTTACTCAGGACCAATGCTTTCACCCCAGTGCTTTAGACCCATAGTTATATTAAAAAGTTAAACCCAAATGTTTCGAAAGGAACGATTTTAAATGGTTTCGAAGCCATGCTTTCACAAACTTTTACTTGAACCCAATACTTTTGAAAGGTACGTTTTAATTCAAGGATTTCAATGTTTTCAAAAGGTGTATAATTTGGATTTCAAAGGGGAGATCCCCAATGTTTTGGAAAGGTTTATTTTGAATATTTGAATGGAGGGTTTCCAATGCTTTCAAATGACAAGTCTAATGGTTTCGAAGGAGAATGTCTAAGGTTTAAATCGAAAGGTCTATATTCAAAGGTTTCGAAAGGTATGTTTTGGCCTATCGGCCTAGTGTTTCAAGATTAAAGTAGTTAACCTATTTTGGAAGGGGTACCTTTAACGAATTCGAAAGGCATTGCTTAAGGTTTTAAACAAAGGTTTTGTAGATATTTTTTTGGCCTTGTAGCTTAAACTTTCTAAGCTAAAAGGGGGTTCTAACTTATTATGAAGGGATAGTTAATCCCATTGGTTAGATTCCATCAACAATGGTTTGTGTAAAGTATGTGTGTGTGTGTGTGTGTGTATCATGGCATAAGTGTTTTGAGTAAAGAAAAGCATGT
The DNA here is from genome assembly GCA_030737815.1 of Allium fistulosum. Lineage (NCBI taxonomy): Eukaryota > Viridiplantae > Streptophyta > Magnoliopsida > Asparagales > Amaryllidaceae > Allium > Allium fistulosum. The sequence continues at coordinate 1,290,546,515 of CM060904.1, forward strand.
GATTTCCTTATTTTATAAAGTTATGATTTCAAGGGTAAATCATTTGTAAAGGCTATTTACAAGGAAATGAAATTTTAACAGGGTAATTAACCCTAAGACGGAAAATGAAACATAAATAGGGTAGTTAACCCTAAGTTTATGACTCAGATATTAGAAGACCAGATGGAACTGGTATAGGGTCGCGCCCTATACTTTAGCTATTAGCCCCTAGCTAAAATAAGTCCAAAATTCTAATGTGTAGGGCTTGTCACGGGTGGGACTAAATTAAGGTTACACACAAAAGGGAATATACAAAGTAAAGACAGGTTATTGATGATCCCATAAAACCATTAGGTTCACTTAACCCTAGAAAAAGAAAAGTTAAGGGTGTTGAGTCAAGATTTTTATGAAGTTTTGATTTCTGACAAAGAAATAAAGGCGATCGACAAAAAGAAGACATCTTGGCTATAAAGAGACACAAAAGAGCTACATATGGTACTCTAGATTATAGGTTGATTATTTGATGTTGTAATAGTGTTAAACTTGTTAAAATCTATCCTCAAATAATCATGCACCTCAATATAATCAATATATATACGTTTGAATGGCATTGCACATTCATTGTGCAATTTAACAGGGACCGGTCGACCGGTAGGTTTTTGGGCGGTCGACCGTTTCTGTGTAAATTGCACAAAGAACGTGCACACATGCACATAACGTCTATATATTTGAAATCCTGTCTACCGGCCATTTTTGACCTGTCGACCGTTTTCAAACAGAGAGCAACCTTTCGTATAGACACTTCCTTTTCTTCAACGGTTGCTTCTCTTTCTCTTCACCAATGATCATGACCTTTGTGTGTACCTCTTCACAAAGAGTTACAACCATTTATTCTCTATATAAACACGTCTAAATCATTGATTCAGTAGAGATTCTTGCTCTAATTTCTGATCTTACTTTCTAAATACTCTTGCATTCTAAAAGCTCTCTCTACTTCAATTGCTTATTGAATCATTGAAATTATTTCATATCTTTAGATTCAATAAGTAATATACTTCCTTCAATCTTCACAAACATCATTCACATACTTTGAGGATAAGATTATAGGAAGGGTGTACTACAAGTGACAAATCCGTGTTATCAAGAGCACAAGTTGTCAACGACAATTGTATTTGTTTTTGTTGAAGTCCTCGGTGTTGTAAGAGGCACGAAATCCCGTTCGGTTGTTCGGGTGTTGTAAACCTGTTCCTCCAGGTGAAGCGAGGTAGTTGGTAGTGAAAATCCAGATAGGAGTCTGGGACTGGACGTAGGACGGGAGGTCCGAACCAGTATAAAAATCCCTGGTGTGATTTTACTATTTACTGCATTTACTATTCTATATCTGTGAATTGCTATATAGTTAGTTTTTTGAATATTTACTTGTATAGCAATTGTAAATAACATTCCGCATATATTAGTCCATATTACACGATCCGTAATTAGTGTGCACAAGCGTACACACTTTCATTTGGTATCAGAGCATACATACTTTCATTTGGTATCAGAGCATACTAACTTTCATTTGGTATCAGAGCAAGGTTATCATATAACCGTAACACCGTTATTTGATATATTCTTGTAATATGGCAAATAACGCAAGCACTAGCTCTAGCACTTACACGGAAGGTCAATCAACACAAAGACCTCCATTCTTTAATGGTCTCAACTATAGCTATTGGGCTACACGTATGTCATTTTTCATGCAATCAAATAGCTATGATGCTTGGAATGCTACTCAAAAAGAAATAGTAAATCCAACAACTGAATATTCAGAATGGACAACGGCTGAGAAAACAGCAGCAGCTGTAAATGCAAAGGCAATAAATATGTTGTTTTGTGCATTAGACCAAAATGAATATAACCGTGTTAGTATCTGCACTACTGCATATCAAATTTGGCAAACGCTGAAAACCACTCATGAAGGTACTAACAAGGTTAAACAAGCCAAAATAGCCATGCTGAAGAGTCAGTTTCAAAATTTCAAAATGAAACCGAATGAGACAATCAATGATATGTATTCAAGATTTCAAACTATTCATCATGCACTTATCGGATTAGGGCAAAAATATTCAGATTTTGATGTTGTTTCAACAGTCCTACATTCTCTGACTAGTGAATGGGAAGGAAAAGTATTAGCAATTGAAGAAGCTAATGACCTTTCCATCATGAAGCCAGATGAATTGATAGGAAATTTAATGTCCTATGAAGCAAATTTGCAGGCTAGAAAAGAACAGAAAGAAGAGAAGAAAAATGTAGCATTTCATGCTGAGAAAGATGAAAATGAATCAGATTCTGAAGATGAAGATTTGGCATTCATTGCAAAAGGATTCAAAAAATTCCTAAAATATCGAAAAGCCAGTCGCTACAACAAAAGGAAACCTGGATCAAGCAAACCATCTTCATCAACTATAGAATGTTTCAACTGTCACAAAAAGGGGCACATGCAGAAGGATTGTCCAGAACAGAAGAAGAAGTCAGAAAATGATAAATTCAAACATAAGAAGGACAAGTCAAAGAAACGAGCCTTCTCAGTAACATGGGATGATTCAGACTCATCCTCATCTGAAAGTGAAAGTGATCAGGAAAATGAACAAGCTAATGTTTGTTTTATGGCAACAGAAGATGAGGTACAAATTCCTACATTTGATGAATTACTTGATATAAATTCTGAGTTGATAGTCAAATATAAAGACATAAAACGTCAATTAAAAGTAGCCAAAGCAGATTTGAGTAGAGTAGAGTTTGAACGAGATATGTTAAAAGACGAGAAGAAAATATTAGAAGAAGAACTTGAAAAACTTCAAGAATCATCATCTAATGTTGACTCTCAATTATCTCTTTTGAGTCAAGAAATTGAAACTCAAAAAGAGAAAAATGATTCTCTCGCTACTGAAAATCATGAGCTTAAGGCAAAAGTCAAAAATCTGGACCTAGAAAAGGCGAGCTTACAAACTAAGTTAGATGATATAACTCAAAATGTTTCTAACTTTAACAAAGGTCGAGAAAATTTGACAAAAATCATTGAAAGTTCACAATCTGTTTCAAATAAACAAGGTTTGGGATATAGGAAACCAGAAACCAAGAAACATCTTGGTAATGAAAGGAAAAAGAAAGTACAAAATACTGGAGCTAAGAAAAATCTTAGTTTATTATATTCCAAACCAAAACCAGTTGTGAAATTTCAGAAGAAAAATGTCAAGACTATCAAAATATGGGTTCCTAAAACAAATAACAATTTGATTAGGAATAAATATATTCAGAATTTCATGAATACTGTACATCTTAATACTAATTATATATATAAAGGGGATACCGGACCCGTATGGGTTTGGACTCCTAAGACCTAACTCTTAGGACCCTATAAAAAGTGGGTACCATGGTCTTAATTATATTTTTTGCAGGTACCACTTAAGAAAAGAGGAAAGTGGATATTCTGGTGGATACATTCCTATATTATTCCATTATCTATTACTCCTTTTTGTCGATGACAAAGGGGGAGAAAGAGCTAACAATTATTTGCAGGAATATATATATATATAAAGAATACAGACAAAATCTCAGGGAGATCACATATTCAGGGGGAGATTCAGAACTTCAGATATATGTTGTCATCAATCAAAAAGGGGGAGAATGGTATCAGAGCATACTAACTTTCAAAGGGTAGTCAGCCCAGTATTGTATCAAATAGAAGTTAGATTATCGAGTATGTCTGGTAGGCCCGAGTCAGCCAATGGTTAATGGTTAGCCAGATAAAACTATAGTGTGGACCGATAGTCCATTGATGTCCTGATTTTTATGCATATGTGTATTTGCTTTTAATGTTATAATTAGTTTGATTATAGGATTTGATTTGCGAAAGATATGCTATTTAAAGAGATATTGTGAGAGGAAACCCGTTCCGCTAAGCGGTGTGGTCTCACTTAATATTTGTAAATCGAGATGTGATAATATTATTCACACTAGACTTTATGTATGACTCAAAGTTTATGTTTTCCTCCTTAAACTCTCGGGTGCTCAAAAATTAATTTGAGTAGATTATGAGTTAAGGTTTTTCAGGTTTAGTGAGTTGGACGAATAAGCTTCCGAAGACGTGCAGGAGGCAAAGTTAGCTATGTAGTAGTTATTTAGTTTTATTCCGCTGTGATGTAATTATGACTAATAGGTCAATTTAGTACTCTGATCATCTAAGGAGGCATTTTCATATGTCGCTCTTGGCCTAATTTGTAATAATTATATTTGATCGAAACTTGGGAATCGGTTGGGATTATGTAACTGAATATAAAATATTGATTTGAAATGTAATCAGAAAAGTTGTTTTGAAATTTGTGATGATTTTATTTCATATTCATGTGCTTCTAATATTATGGATACTATTAACATTACCGTATCTTGTCACCGAAAGTTAATATTATAGATGATTGTATTATCTATAGCTCTTAGCTTTGGGCCTCAAGATAGAGGAAGTTACCCTACTAATAGCGATCTGCTAAATATTCTTAAGGTGGACCGCAACAATCCAGTTGAGATTTTCACATGAGTTGGTCAATGTTTTAGTACCATTAAAGAGTTTACAAACAAGTTGATAATCTATCAACTTGTTAATAGATATAAACTTTAAAATGTGAAAATGAAAAGAAATGTGTTATTGAAAAATGTGTTCAAGCCTATGCAGCTAATGCGCTTGGCACTTCAATAGGGGTGGAGCTGCAAAAAGTTATAACGGGGATAAAGTGGGGATATGGCGGAAAATAGTGGAGGTGCGAAATGCTTCATTAGATATAATATCAAATATGTAAAGTTAATTTATTATCATTCTTACATCATTTACGTAGGAAAAAGAAATATTGTTTAATCTTATATAATAAAACTGAAGGTTATCATGATTTATGCAGTCCAGATTTGATGACAGCAATATATTTCTAACTTATATTAAGCACTTGTACATTAAACTGGTTCTTTTCCCTAACTTTGTTGATTTGGTTTAAAAGAGAATTAGTCGAATCAACCTTTTTATATTAATGTTGCTAAAGTAGGTGCTAAAAAGCCTTAATTTAGCGAATGTAGCAGAAAATAGTGAAAAGCAGGTCTACTGTTTAATAGCGCTAAATTAAAAAACCATAGCAAACGAAATGTGCTACGTGCTATAGTGGAGATTTCGATGGACTTTAACTGCACAGGTCCAACCTGATTGAAAATTTAGAATTCATGCATCTTGTCATTTTACTAATCAAAACAATATTATTGCAAAAACTATGAACAATATTCATATAGGTGGCACCAGAGTTTTTGAGGTAAATCATCCTCTAATTTCAAGTAAGTTTGTTAAAGAATTAGTCATGAGTTATATTCATTCTAATCCTTCTATGAAAATAAAAGATGTTAACACACAATGTAACTGTGAATTCAAGATTATTCTTAGCTACTATTATACTTATAAAGGAAAAGCTTTAGCAATCAAAGAGCTACATGGAATTTTTGATTTATCATATCATCATGTAGTAGCATATATTAATTCAGTGAATATGGCAAATCTGGGTAGCACAACTCCTTTGAAAGGAAATCTATTAAGTAGAAAATTCGAGTGAGTTTTTATTGAAATAGAGGCTTGATCGTTGGTTTCAAATATTAGCGTCTGTTATTTTTGTCGATGCTACTTTCATGAAAGGAAAAACTTAAGGATATTTTATGCCTGCGTCGGCAAAAGATGAAAATGAAGGTAAACAAAATTAAATCAATTATGTTTATTGTTATTTATTAATTATACATTAATACTAATAATTCTTAATATTACTTTTACATGGTTACAACAATATTACCACAATAATTATATTATAACTGCATATGTGCTTTGAAATAATAACTACATTACACAAATGTAAGTATGAATATCTTGTTCCTTTTTTACATATAATTTTACCAACATTTTCTATTTGTATTTCAAGTATGTTTGTGTTGGCTTTAGGTATAGTTTCTTGTGAAAACATAGATAATTAGTATGTTTTTAAAACATCTTCGTTAAATTATTGTTGCTCATAATAGAAGATATATTTTTAGTCGGATAGACACATGGAATCAAGTTGTCTATTCCAAAAAAATTCTCAGATGCTTATCATAGCTATTGCTTATATCATTTAAAACAAAATTAAATAGCTTTTTCAGAAGTTGTCTAAATAATAGAGGATGGATAGTAAGATTATTCACAGAATTTGCTTATGCACCGACTTTTTTTAAATACAATAAAACTATCGAGACATTTAGATTAGTTGGTGGAAAAATTACTGGTAAATTTCTTTTAAAAATTACCTCCTGAATATTGGACCTCTGCTCTATTTTCCAGAAATCGTTATGGAGAAATGGCATTGAATATGGAATAATGTTTTAACAATTGGATATTAAAAGAAAGAAGTTTGCCAATAACTCTATCCTTGGATGCTATTTGAAACAAAATAATGGTCTTAAAGTCAAATCGACGAGAAGAGTCCAAACATTGGAATATTATTCTTTGTCCAAAATCAGAAGAAGAAAAAAGTTAATTTCATACAAGCATGGGTTGGATAATGAACAAATCATCTGATTATGATTTCAAAGTACAAACAATCAAACGAAAAGTTAAAGTTGTAGGTATCAGCTTCTATACATGTCTTTCAATATCTGGTGTATAACAACTACCCATTTAATCGTTCAGTTAGGGTTATTTTGAGTCAAAATCTTACTATTTATGATTGCATTGAAGATTAAAGCATTCTACTGTCATTTAGCTTATTCTCGTAATGTCAAACAAATTCCAATTTTACAAAATATAAATTAAGTTCTGAAGAGTATTTTGCTACATCCTCTAGAATACAAAAGACAACTTGCTAGACCATCCACATCTCGCATATTAAACGTTGAAGAAAGAATTTCAAAAAGAAATGGGCAACACGGTCTAGATCAAAGTTATGAACATAACAAAAGAACATGTTAGCCATATTATGTTTGAAATAATTGTTTTTTATATTTAGGTTATCTTGTAATGAAAATGGTGTCTGTGTTTTGTCATATTTTACCAATGTAAAATATTGAGTTATTATAATATGATTATTTAAAATCATTGTATTAGAGTTTACTTTTCGTATTTAACTTCATTATATTTATGCAAGTAAATAAACAATTTAAATTAGTTTTATATTTCTAGCATTAGAAATAGTTGAAATGTTAACTATATAATAAAAGTTTACCATTCATGATTAAATGCATTATACTTAAGTAGTTAAAATTTTAATTTAAATTAATTCAAAACGGTTAAAATTAATTTGTACTCCTAGTATTAAAAATAGTTAAACTTTTAACTAGATTATAAAATGCAGTAAATAAATATATTTGTAGATTATCAACTTTAAAATTTTAATTTACCAATTTAACTACATATGCAGTTAAATAATCAATTTAAAAGTATTTATAATTCTACTATTAAAACCAGTTAAAATTTTAGCTGCATTTATAAATACAGTAAATAAATATACAGTGAACTTATAAGCTTATTATTCAGTTTAACTGCCTTAAACTTATGTAGTAAATATATAGTTTAACTTAATTCAAAAGTTTTATACTTCTATCCTTAAAAACAATATAAATTAGAACTACATTATGTTTATGCAGTTAAAATAATTAATTTAAATTAATTGAAAAATGCTCATAGTTCTATGGTTAAAAATAGTTAAAAATTCAACCACCTTTTAAAATCAAGTAGAAAAATATATTCAAAAACTATAAGCATTAATGTTTACATTCAATTTTTAATAGCACATCTAGGCTTAAGAATAGTTCAATTTTTAACTATATTTTAAAATGCAGTAAATAAATATATTTAAAATAAATTAACTCTAAAAGTATTGTTTATATTTAACTACATTAGACTTATGCAGTTATAAATAAATAAGTTAACTTATTTAAAAGAATATAAACTTCTAGCCATAAAACAGTCAAAATTTCTTTGCATAAATTGGCTGGCGTATCTATTACTTGTGTTGTAAGAAAATTGAGCAATAATATGGGAACCAATCTACACTCAAATTAGAACAATGATAAACCAAGCATATCAATGAATGTAAAAGCCAATTGGATGCACAACCAAATTAGGTAAATTAGAAAACCATTACAAGGTAATTACTCTACTAGCAAAGAATATAAAAGCTAATTGAATGCACAACGTAGTAATGTCCATTTCTACACATGTTTCCCTTCATTGTATATTTCTTTGACAAGTGTCTAGTTTAATGTTAATCTTTATGATAATAATGTTTAGTTTTAATTATGTTTAATGAAATTGCCCTTCTTATTTATTAATTTAGTTATACCAAAATGTAATAAAAATATGACAATGATTAAATTAGAATAATGGTTAATCGAGCTTACCAACGATTGATAAAACTAACTAGATGAACAACCTAATTGAGTACGTCAAAAATCCATTATAAAAAAATCACTCTACCGGCAATGAATGTAAAAGCTAATCGGATACATAACCTAGTAGTGTCCATTTCTACACACATTTCCCTTTATTGTTTTTTTGACAAGTATCTATTTTGATGTATAACAGCCCTAAGCAGTTGGTCCTCCATTCTATTGATAGTAGGAAGAAAAGAGGGCAAAGGGAAACAAGCTTTATATAGGGCAAAGCAGAATGACATAGGAGTAGGTGCTATTTTGTTAGACGTGTCACAATAGTTGGTATTCTCAAGTATACTTTTTGTCGTGTAATAAACTTTTTTTTCCAAGAAGTAGGGCAGAGGAGAAGCTTTTCATGCACAGTAATGGTCGGTTTCTTATTATCGAAGGTTACTAAGAACAAAGTTGAAGATTGCTAAGGATGAAGGGGATAAGCCGAGTCATTTGTATGATGATGGGACATGCTATATGGGACCAATCGTAGGTAGAATAGAGTGGGAGGAAGACTGGTTGCTTTTGAGTCAGGCCTGGTCAAACAAGTTGGTTGTATTTTGTTTTGAATTGACCCGAGCAAATGTATCTATGGTGTGTTTACTGCATGGATCAACTTGGACTAGGCCAGTTTAGGATGTGTTGGCCAGCTTACCTTTTACTTATGAGAATATTGAGCAACAATATGTAAACCAATCTGTAACTGAATTAGAACAATGATTAACCGAGCTTATTAAGGAATGTAAAAGCTAACTAGATGTGTAACGACCCGTAAATTTTAGATAATTTTATTTGTTTATTTAAATATTTAATTGAAATTTTGTGAAACTTTAAACAATAAATTTTGAAATTTAAATTTGATATTTGAAATGCGTCTGTTTGAACATAGCAACTGGTAAATTTTCATCAGATAATTTGGAAGTTTATTTTCTATTGTAATTTTATTCCTATTTATATCAGTTAAAAATTGATGATAATAAAAGTGTTCCGAAACCTAAATATGTCAACATGAGAAAATTTATTTAGAACACTCTAAATAAGAATGCGTAATTCGTTTCACAAATTTTGGACGTTTCTAGCTCCGTTTGGATTTTTCCGCATGGAATAGCAGCGTTTATCTGTACCGATTATCGACTTTTGATAAAATGATCGTACCACTGATATCTGTATACCATTTTGATCGTCTCTTCGTGCTGATCTTTACGGTATATTATTTCTGTATTTTGAGGTCCGATACGCGACGGAAATGTTGATAACGGTCTGTTGTAACGGTACCACTTTTTAATTTTTCACTTTCCTTCTGTTTCAAATATTGAAACGTGCTGCACACAAATATTAATTGCTCTAATTATTATTCTTTGAATTAAATTTGGATTTTTCCTATTCCTACGTTATTCAATAAATTCTTATTTTTATTGTCAGTTCGTTCTCATCTCTCCGACCTTACTTCTAAAGAAAAAATGTATCTAATATTAAATTATATCTAGTGTATTGTTGTCCTTCCCCTTATACTATTTGCCTGAGAGAGTTTTGTTCATCCTCCAGAAATAAAAAAAAACTGCTCGTGATATTTTTGTTTCTTTCTCTTTCTTTTCTCCGACCTATCTTGCCGACCAGCCCATATCCTCTGAACCGCTATCTCCATGCAACCACCGGCCATGCCTCCTTGAACCCCGCCACCTCAGCCTTCTTCAACCCGGCCTCTCCGTTTCTCTCACCAGCCTAGCCGAGACAACTCCTCATATGTGCTTTATATAGGTGAGTATATATTAACATATCTACATTAGTTTATATATATTTATAATGTCATAAAGTAAGGTTATAAAAGTTATATTAACTTTACTGTTGGATTTGTATGTATAGAATCTGTTGAAAAGTATTTGTATATATAACATAGGTCCAGATCTTTGTAGCTTTAACAGTAAAGTACATAACATATTATATTTTGAAATTTGAGTCTATGTTGTATATTTTTGCATATAAGATGTGTATTATCTATTTAAAGCTCTTACATAGGCTTATATATATAATGGTTATTTATACGGTGTATATTGGCTTATTTAAAAAAAATATACACTTTGCTAGTATATTTTAAGGCATGGATATAAATTTATATATGGTCTGTTACAAGCCATGTGTTGTATATATATATATTACTAGTTATTTTGGTTTTGGAAAGTATGTATATACTTGAGTTCTGTTTTGTTTATGTATGAAGTATATATATAGTATGCTTAAGCCGTGTGATTTGTTGTATTTATATAGTCAAAGTTATAGTTTACATATCATAAAGCATACAAAGTTATCAAAGTTTATATAAAATTTTATATAGATATAGATTGTTGTACTTATTCTTTTACTGTATATATATTATAAATGGTTTATGTTCTATCAGTATAGATATTTAGTTGATAATTTATTTGTTGATGATATGTGAGTTTATACTAGCTTAAAATTCGGGTTATATATATATATTTATATTTCTGCTACAATATGAATATCTATTGGGTTTAAATTATATTTATATGATATATATATATATATATTTTGCTTGTTTCTGATCACATATGTACTGTATCTATACAATATGTTTGTACGTTATGTTCTATATAAGTAAGCTTGTTTGTTTACATATAGTATGTTTAAATTTCATATATATAGGGTGTAGTGGTCGCTGTTTATAAATTTATATCTATATAAATTTTGTTTGGCTATAGTTATATACAGTAAATATATATAGTTTACAAATCTGTTGGTATGCTTGTACACGTATAAACTTATATTTGTTTTAGAAGAAAATTATAACATATTAGTTTGGTTTAGCCAAATCTGCAATTGTATATCTTGTAGGATGTAATGTATATTTGTACATACTTTATTTTAGGTAGTATATATATGTATATTATATGAGTTATATGATCTCCTTTAAGCTAATATTTTTATTTTAGCAAAGTAAGTTTATATATTTTAAAAATAAAGTTTTGTTTGTATACTGGTGTAAATATATGTATAAATATAGACTTTATTTGATTTGTGTTCAAGTTGTATGTTGACTTTTGAAAACTTAAATATATGTAATACATCTTGTTCTCATCGATTTCCAATCTATCAGCTCTGTCTGTCAAAATTCGTGTCAATCTAGCTTTGCTTTGGAAGTCGTACTTGCATTTCATAACTCAATTCCATTGTCTATCCTCTCTAGCCTCGAAAGGTGAGCAATCACTCACTATTAATGTTCTTATATTTATTAAATTTGATTTCAATTGGAACGACAATTGAAATATGCTGCTGTTAGTTATTTACATTGTTATATATATATATGATGTTATCTGTATCTGTTCACCTGTGACATCTGACACCATTATCTATTATTTATCACTAATGATATATGTTTGTTACTGTTATTATACTATTATCATATTTGTTATCACTCTGCAAGTTCCCTATTAGTATAGAATTCACTATGGGTTGAAATGATACATACCCGAACGGACTTTAGAATAGGAGAAAATCGTTATGGGTTGAAATGATAGACCCAAGCGATTTTCATTGAATTTGGGATTGCGGGTTGAAATGATATATACCCGTATATATATTTAAATTGCGGATTGAAATGATAAATATCTGTATCACTTGACCATAGGATAGAAAATTATATACAGACACCGTTGGTCTATATATAAATATTTTGAAATGATTTCTATGGTTTTTGGAAAATATATATATATGGTTCTATAGAAATATTGATTTTTGGATATTATATAAATGTTATTTTATATATAGTTAAATTTTGATTTCTAGCTATGTGTAAATTTGTTTTAAGATAAAATAAGTTTAATAATTAAGTTGGATTTTATTAAAATATAATATGGTTAAGTATTTATTTAAATTATATTTTAATATAGAGTTTAAAATGATTTAATAAATTAAGGTTGGGAAGATAGATTTGAAATTGATTTGAAATGGTATTTAAATTAAGAATTTATTTAAATAAAATCGATTTAAACTTATTGAACTTGAGATTTTGGGGAATTGTCTTTATAACTTGATTTTTGGTTTAAGGTGATTTAAATAAATATATCAAGTTTAAATAAAATTGAAGGAATGTTCAATTATTTGAAATTTGGAGTTTTGTTTAAATGATATCGGATTTATTAAATAAATATTTCAAACTAAAAAAATAGTAAAGTGAATTTGATATATATATAAAGTTATCAAATTTAGTTTTGAAATTATATATAGAATATTTAAAGCTTTGAAAATATATTGAAATGGTTTATTTTGGGGTTCAAATATGTTTTGAAATCGATATAATTTGAAATGGTTTAATTGAATTTAAAATGGAAATTTATGGATTGAGATTTAATTAAGTTAAAATTGGAATTGGAGTTAGATTGGAATTGATTTGTAAAATTTAAGAAGATATTTTATTATATAAAGGAATTTAATATCTGAACCGTTTAAGTGGTGGAAGTTATGTTTCAAAGTTATGAATTTCAAAGAATTATGATTTCCAAAGGGTTATAATTTCAAGTGTTTTGGTTTCGGAAGTGTTATAACTTTGAAAGTGCTATGATTTTGGAAAAGGATATATTTGAAATGGAAATGATATTGTATCTAGTTTTGAGATGGAAATAATATCGTATTGATTTGGGTTTTTGAAATGGAAATGATATTTTGGTTTTGAAGTATAAAATATTTTGAAATGACCGCGGTGTTATAATAACATTTGGTTGTTAAAGAGACCGAGATCGGATATGGACATACTCTCTGTCGATACCGAAAACCACTTTAACAACTGTGTACGCGGTGGAGATTCCAGAATGAAGTAGGATGGTGGCGACGATCCTAAAGGTATATACGTGGACCCAACTCCCATGAGTTGGCATAAGGTGGCTAAAACAGGAGCGATCGACGGGCCAATGAGGTAGCACCTCTGATCGGACGCATTTCTTCGATACCATTCTATTACTTTGTGATTGATTTGGTGGCCACCCTTCGATTTTGATTGGGAGTGTGTTCCGAGGTGGGCGGTAGTGGCTGCTATGCGTTTACACCAGCCCGGATGCGTAATTGGTATATCTACCCTGGCATTGCCTAGTTGTGCCGTGTCACCTACCATATCGAGCTTTACTACGAGTTTGGATTTCTCCCGTAGCCTGTGGAGTATTGAGGGTAGCCCCCAATATGGGAGTATGCTAATACTGGATAGACTACTGGGACTATTACGTGTTAAGGGGAATATTGGGTCACTCCTTAATGCTATTAAAAAGTAAGTTTATTTTATTATAGACATTATTATAATAGCGTATATTACCACATAGTAGATAGTTTAATGGATCCTTAGAGGATGGTTATCCCAAACATCCTTTGAGTTACTTGTATTTCAGTTGATACTTCACTTGAGTTGGATTTATTGATAGAAGAATGTTAATCCTGACTCGAGTGTTTTGTGTTTTGCTTTACGCTCGGGTCAGACTGAGTGATACAGTATTCGAGACTCACCTTTGGAGTTGGAGCTTCTCTTGGAGGTCCAGCTATCTATCCTGCTTTCGGTTGTTCAGTCGATTTCAGTGATGTATCCAGATCTTGTATTTGATTATTGTATTGAGACATCTATGTACTCGTGACTTCTGTTGTATCTTGTTTAACTCTGTTATATATATATATATAGTAGCTTCATGAACTACTATTTTTTTATTTCCGCTTCATTATCGTTTATTACTCTGTGTCTGTGATTCTGTGATTATTTATTTACTGTATATGCTAAGTTTTGCCAAATTTAAATTAACAATCTAATATTTTGAGCAATTCAATTTCCGACATATGTGGATACGAATGGCTGAAACTTTCAGGATGTTACAAGATGCAAAACCTAATTAGGTAAATTAGGCCACCATTACAAAACAAATACTCTACCTACAATGAATGTAAAATATAATCAAATACATAACCAGTAGTATCCATTTCTACACACTTTTCCCTTCATTAACAAGTGTCTAGTTTAATGTCGATCTTTATGACAATAATGTCTATTTTAATTATGTTGAAAGAAATTGCCCTTCCATATATATTAATTTAGTTATACCAAAATGCAATAAAATATAGTAATAATCAAACTACGATAGTGGGTAATAATTAAGCTAACCAATGAGTTAAAAAGCCAATTGGATTAACAGCCTAATTGAGTACGGCAAGAAACCATTATAAAGAAATTACTCTACTAGCAATGAATATAAAAGCTAATTAGACATACAATCTAGTAATGTCCATCTCTACACATGTTCCCTTCATTGTATATTTTCTGACAAGTTTCTCAGATAAGCTGGGTCGTGTGGAATCATAAACCACAAGCAAAGAGGAATGAGGATGCAATACCTCGAAAATTTGAGTAAAACTTGAATTAAATATAAGAATGTGATATCGATAAAAATATTATAACTAATGAATTAATTAAATAAATTAAATATAATGAGGGACAAAATGGATTTTTTTTTTCAAACAGTGGAATTTGACGACGAAACCAGTGTCGTTGCGACCGTCTCATTTTTTTGAGTCTTGTAGTATTTTTGTTTGTTCTGTTTAAAGCCCATATGGAGGGGTTACGAATGAAAAGGTGGTCAAGTCGAACGGCCACCAAAACAAGATTTGAATTTTGAATTTGACGGTTAGTTTTTCCTTCCTTAGTTATAACAGAAAGTATGAACCATTTCAAAAAAAAACTACTCAGTAACTTCTTCTTTCTCCATCACTCTCTAAACCACTCTTAATCAAGCATCGATATCTCTCTCATATCTTAACGAAATTTCACGAAATCGATGGCGATGTAGAGCTATCAAAGAGAGCTGTATATCTGGAATAATTAGAAGGACAGATTCTAGAGCATGGGGCCACGGCAGTCCCGAACAGCGAGGGATAGTGATGAAAATGTGCAAGTCAGTCCTGCTTTCTATTTCAATCTTCAAAATGACATATCTTCCTCGTTTCTCAATGAATTTACATGGAACCAGCAAAAATCAAAGCGAGTAGAAAGTACTAAATATAAATATGAGTTTGGTGGTAGAAATCGAAGGTTTGATGGCAGCAGAGTAGGACAGTAAGGAGAATGGTACAAAACCTGTAACTCATTTTTTGCCTGCAACGTCCAACTTCAAATCAACATATCTCCTTCGACTCTCAATGAAATTCAGCAGTCCACTCCTTGAAATGACTGTATGTACGTGTGATAATATTTGAAAAAAGAGTTTGGATGAAATATGAAGGTTCCTGGCCAAAATATGGAAGAAAAGTGAAGGCAGGAGCAACTTTGGAGTAATGGTGTGTGATTCTTTCTCTCCTCCTCGTATAATATGATTATATCCTTTACTCATGACATGTAGCAAATATTAGAGTATTCAAACATTAATAGATGATTTAATTTTGAAATTTAATGGGTTTGGGAGGGATTTGGTTGACATAAATACTTAGAAACTTGATTTATATATAACCTAAAAATATGAAAGTTTTACATTATCATTCGTGAAATAAATGAACAAATTTGACATAGCGGCTTAGGGTTATGGTCTATGTACGTCCCTGATGATCTGAGATGAAGAGATGGCGGCCAAAGGCAAGAACGACAATGAAAATCACATGATCCTAAAACTAAAACCCATAAAAAATATGCTCACCGGTGGACCGATAGCTATAGACCGATGCATCGATGCACAAAAAATCTATTAGTACAAACCTTGGCCTTAAAAGCCTATATAAATAATAAATGATCGTTTTGACTCCTATTTTCTCTTATGTTCTGGAGGGTGATCTAAGACGTGACGAGGCAAGAGACGATGCAATGAAATGAAGGGATGTATGGAGCGTGATGGTGATATGGAATGAATTAATGTATGAAATGCAATGATATCTTGAAATAAATGAATATTGAATGATTTTGTCGTTGAGTATAGAGAATATAATATACGTATATAAATGTTGTGATACGAGATTGAAATGCGACGATGGACGGGAATAAGTCTGGGATGTAGGATAGATGTCCTAGAATGTGTATGCGAATACGGGTATGAACCTGTGACACAAGTAGGCGTTCAAGTTTTGTGATATTTTCTTCCCCTAAAGGCTTTGGGTGGACCATGTGGATGTGAGTGGATGCTAAGCGACCCTATAGGGCAATAGGTTGGTCCAGGACGTGAAACCCTAAGTAGTACAAGGACGATAGGCTTCCCTATAGGCTATAGGTCGTCTAAGGGAGTGAGTCCTATTATGATTGTGTGATGACAGATGATAGGCTCTATGTAGGGCATGAGAGTAGAACAGGGTGCGAGTTTGTACAAATATGATGCGATATGACCAGATGTGCATAATGATTTGGTATGATATGGTGACAGAAATGTGGTGGTCGAACGATAGACTCATATCATGTTATAGTATTATTTTTGTAGTATATGTAGAGTAGAGTATAGCTCACTCACCAGACTTATGTCTGATCCACTCCTATTTTCTCCTTTGATACACACACACACAAGTTATGGAGTTTAGAGAAGATATGTTATTGGAGACAACATTTAAGTATATTGTATATGATGAAGTTAAGTGTTGTACCTGGATTTGACTCTCTGTGTGTGGATTTGAGTCATACTTGTATTTCTTCAGACATGTGTATTTGACATTTAATATGTGATATGGTAATATGACTATGTTATTAACTATGTACTGTATTTAATTCATTTCACTATGAGACTCTGAAAGTAGATAGTATTAGTTAGAATCATATGTGATATTGTCTATGACTATATATATTTATTATCACACCCAAATGACTCGTCTTTTTGGTTCTCGGGTGCTAACGTCGGTTCGAGCATTGGATCCAGGGTCGAAAAGGAAGGTTATTACAGAGGATATGAAGTATCCGAAGATACCTACGACCAAACAAGCAAGTGATGAACTAAATTTTTTTAGCACACTCAAAACCAAACGGAGATTTATTATCAGACATACCATAGTAGTTGGTATATGGTTATACTTTTTGTCATGTTGTACATTTCTTACCAGGAAATAAAGCTGAAGAGAAGCTTCACATGCAAAATAATGGTTAGTTGCTTGTTGTTGATGATCGCTAAGAACAAAGATGAAGATGGTTAAGGTCGAAGGAGATAAGTGAAGCCGTTAGTATGGTGACGAGATAGGCTATATGGGACCTATTGTAGGGGGGGTTAAAATATAGCAAGGCCAAAGACTAGTCGCTTCTGAGTTGGGCCTAGTCACATAAGTTTATTGTATTGTCTTGAACCGAGTTAGATTTACCTATATTGGTCGCATCAAGTTATGAAAATTGTTTTCGTTAAACATACCAAATAATATTTATGAATTAATAATAATTTTTCAGTGTTGACTCAAATATAGATACGTTCTTATTTTAATATTATGAATATTTGTTATAAAATAATATTATAGTACTGATATTAGTGATACATTGGAAATTATAGATGTATCTTAATTTATTTACAATTATTTTGCAATTATATACTAATTCATAGTTTAAGAATTAATTCATTGAATATATGATTATGAATCATATAATATTAGTGAGTTATATCTCAAATAATTAAGGGCAAAACACCCATTCAGTGGGAACGATCATAAGAGTTGATGAACTCTTTGGATTGATATATATATATATATATATATATATATATGCAATTGCAAGTCTAGTAATACCAAAACGGTTTCACATACTTCATTATATTCGCCAATGAGTTATCACTGACATGGACGTATGTATGTCTATGATAAGCTTGTAGTATAAAACGGAAGTGAATAAAATAACATGCAACAGAAAAAAAATTGATTCGATTTTGTCGAATATGTGAGTATATTGGAAAGTGTTTCGAACGTACCTAATAGTGAATAAAGATTCAATCTCAAAAGTCACATCACCCTATGATATATAATGATGTATCGATAAGAAGTAATCGAATCTTATTGGATATCGTATGATTAATTGCGAGTGAAATTGAGTTAACTATTTTCTATAAGATCATGTACTTAAGAGTAGTAGAAAAGGTTAAAACTAATTTCGTCTAAATAATAGTTTACAAAAACATACAAGATAAGGGTTTATAAGAAACTCCAACATATTCTTGACCAAGGAGTTGGCAGGTTATGCTAGTCGAAAGACTGTACGTAATAATTTTTCATGAGAGATCTTGTATGAAACATCTAAAAAGAAGTTTGAGGACGATGGTTATTGAATGACCAATTTATGTTTTAAACATAAGTAAAACCAAATCAGTTTTATATAAGGCAATTTATAAAGTGTTTGTAAATACATTTTCTGTTGTACTGAGAAACAATCGTTGTTTCAAGAAATACCAACTTCGTAGCGAAGGAATTTCATTTAGAAACTATTAGTAGTAAAATGGATTTAGATATAAACCAAAGATGAAACTGGTTATGTGGGTGAAATAAAATTAACAAAACCTAAAGGAACACAATGCATTAGAATGTCTAGTAAAAATTCTTGCACATTGAAGAGAAACTAGGATTTTTTTTATTAATGTCAAGAATGGATAATCTTCAACAATAAATTAAACCATTAAGAGTATTGACTCTATGATATGGTATGATGAGCAAATTCGAAATCGATTCCAAGTACAGTATCAAAATATGATTTTGATACTTATACCCGAAGGGATATGATCCATCGGCCGTAAATGAATCTTAAGGAATAAGACTAATGCAGTTGGAATATAATGTGCAACTTTGATAAGAATAACATCATAAATTTCAATTGTTGAAATTACCATAATAGATTCATTATTCAACGTGCTCGATTTAATTCAGATTTACTTACAAAATTATCGCTTGGTATGACTTTGTGCTTTGGTAAATATGCGTTGAAATAAAAATTTCTAGATAATGATTTAGAATGGATTACTTGCACATAACAACCAAAGTGTCTCGAAATCAGTGGGAGGGATATTGAATTTGTGGATACTTGGATGTGATCCAAGAAATGATACAAAAGTATCATTCTATAAGCATCGGAATTGAATAAGTATTTTGATAGAAATATTGAATAGTTTGAATTGTAGTGAAAATGCAGAGGAAGCATGTGTCTATAAGAAAAGAACGCTAAAAGGTACATATATATTTCTAGACTAAGTAAACAACATACTATTGATTGTTAAGATGTACTTATGTTAAAATCAATTATAGTTTGGTTGTTTGATGTTTGATATTCGATATTGGATTTGTAAATTATATCTTTTATTTGGTAATATCCCAAAATGATACGCAAAGACACCTTATTAAAATGTTTCATAGGGAACATTTAAGATTGAATCCTTATGTATAGACAATAGGAACTATCATACATATTGTATTATAACACATTTGTCTTATATATTTGATACATAAAAATAAATATCAAATCAAAGTTAAGATCGCTAAATAGTGTTAGAGTGTCCTCGAGTATTTATGAAATACTAGAGATATGTTTATAGAAACAAAGAACTCCTTGTGAAGGAGTATTCGGACTTAAACATCATAAGTTATATTGAGTATAACGTGTCAATATTAAATTCATGTTTAAACATTAATTAAGGAGCGTTAGGTTAGAAATATTCAAAACAAAAGGCTATGGCTGATCCAATAAAAAGGTTAAGTATATCGTCTTGAATAGCATCACGATAAAAGCAATATATAAATATAAATACACAAATTTAAAATAGAGTCAGGGGTAATTCTAAGTATTAAGAATACTGTATTATTGTTATATGATATCAATGTAATGATTAGATTTCGAGGTATACCCTAGGAGAAATTATGTAATTTGTTATATATGTCCAACCCGATAACCAATTTTATTCGAAATAAAAGGTGTTTTCTTTCTATTATATACCTGATATAATGTGTTATATATTAATTAATTTAATTAATAGTATATTCGTAGAAAATACATAAATGGTATGTTTTATGATAGTAGTTACAACGTGCTGTGAACATGAGTGATTTATCATCATAAAATAAACATATCATTTTAAATATTCCTAGTCAAGATGTATCGATACTAGATATCGATACATCCGCTAAGACTAGAGTACGTAACGCTCTCCAAATGTTGGGCAGTATATTACCCATTTCTGAGAGCACCAAAGGGTTACGTACTGATAGTTATAGGATAACTATGGAATGAAGCACTCGATAGTTTTCAGTTAGTTAATATAACTAAGGTCAAACAGAAACAATCAATGTGACAAAGATACACAGTTGTCTTTACTTGAGAATACTATTGATCTTCAACATGAAAGCTCCGTTTTGATTGTAGTTAAATTATGGCACGACGTCCATCGAACGACTATAGTTGGGTCAAGTGGAAGCATTGGAAGTGAAACGCTATTCAAGAGAGGATTCGTTCTCCTCAATTATATGAGCTTACCATCACGGTCAATTAAAGTCAACTCAAAGTTAAAGTCTCTGGCCAGAGCATTTCAGTTAGTTATTATTAAATCAAGGACTTTGTGTTTGGACTTTACAGTTGAATATAGACGATATTGGAATTTTGACCATTACTAAATTACATAAGTCCAAAGCGATATAGTTTTGAGAAGAAAATTGGTGTAAATGATTGTCTCTACTGCATAAGTAAAATTGGATTTTACCGAAACCAAGTAAGCGATAAATTTGGTCATAATTCCAACTACACCAAGTGACGTGTGAATGTTAATATTTGAAATGTTCAATATTAATCGTTGACCAAATTTATACCTCAGAGTCACATAACTGAAACGTTTTGTTGTAAATTAATTAATTTAGTTAATATTTAAGAAATATTAATTATAAGATTTTATTTGATGTATATTGAATAATATTAAACAATGTGTTTATAATAGTTATAAATATACTTATCGATATACGATGTTGGTATGCATTTAAATACGATTTAAAATTGCATTGAATATTATTCAGAGTTAGACTAGATTTAAAGCCCATATAGGCATGATATTTTTGGCTTTAGGAGGGTTGATTTGAGCAGCCATGTGGTGGCAATTAGAAAGGATTTTGAATGATTGAAAGAGTGGAAATAGTAAAAGAGAGATATAAGGATAAGATCCACTTTTCACTCTCTTGACTTTCTATTTATATGCCACCACTTTACATCATTCCTCTCTAAAATTTCTGTCCAGCAAACTTCTTCTCTAAGTCCCAAAAATCTAAGTACAAAATTACATATAAACATTTTGATTCGATCGTCGATGGTAAGGCAGTTTGAGAGCTAGCAACTTTTGATTTATGAATGGATTCAAGGGGATCAATTCAAAGTTTCAACGTTTACGCAAGGGCTTTGCTGAAAGAATAATTTAGAAAAATTCTAAATGAATTAGACTACCTAGGCCCATTAAAGACCCAAATAGGTAAAAAAAATTGAAATTTACCTAATTACTCCACCGCGGGCTGGCCCAATTCCAACAGCAACTACATTATAGTTACGAAGTTGGACTAGAAAGAGCCGTTAGTCTACACTTAGAGTACGCTATGGAGTTGGTTTAGAAGAGCCATTGGTTTACACTCTGGAAGATATGGTTAGAAAATACGTAAGGCATAATTAATGCTCATTTAAATGATACTACCCAAATACTATTATGGCAACACTTGAGATTTTCATTCACCAAACATTTGTTATTCTGACTCTTTCCTCATTATAACCCATATGTTAGGGGGAACGATGCCAATAATGAAGTATGAAGGTGGTAGCAAAGACTGGTGGCTATATAACTATTTATTTATGTTTATAATATATTCTTATTTACTCAGATTTTAGTCTTGTCGATATACTAGTTTGAGACATTATGTTATGAATATTTAACATATTGTATTTTTGAGATTTGGAATTATTTGAAATGGGTACTTCATTATTATTATATTTTACGCCTTTCGTCGTGAGATTTTGAAAACATAGATAGATAGCTTTGTATATTGTTTATAGATCAATTTCACCATCCAACAACCAGGTCTGGAATGGACCTAAGATTCGATGGACCTTTATTGGATCGGAAAATATTCCCATCTTGAAGAGGGTTGTTACATAATCTTAAACTTTGAAAGTAATAAAACTAAAAAGTATTATAACCATGAATAATACTACAAACATCTACTTAAAATATGATAAACCTTCAAAAAAAATTGTGCTCATAATCAAACCGACCATAGCGAGGTTTGCCCTGGTGTAGAGCTAAAATAAATTAGTCTGAAACCAGGATCCTGTCGCAATTCATTTTCTCCAAAAGTACGCAGTTCTTCTCTTTTCTTCTGAGAGAGAATATCCTCCTTTTTCTTTCCTCGGTTCTTGTCCTATTCAAATTCCAAATTCCCAATAACCCTACTTAGATTCCAATCTAATGCCTAATATTCGAACCAACATCCCACTCAGTGGCATAGCTAGGACATAATATTGGAGAGGGCACAAAGTGATATGGGGTTCAGGGACAACGACTCTTTAGGCGTTTTTTTGGATCTCACTAATATTTAACAAAATTTACACAAGAAACTTATATGACTAAAATAAGACAAATAATATCTTTAGCATAATAGACTTCAGATTCATTACAAAAACGATCAATAAATGATCTTCTAATAGAAAATTAATCATAACATACATATCTTAAAGTTGTTCCCTACGAGTTCTCATATTTTGAAAACGATCGATAATTGCATCATTGTCAATGGTATCAAAGACATCTCTTTCAATATAAGTGAAATAACTATCATTCATCCATTCATCCCCCATTCAATTTCGAAGATCCGTTTTAACTATATTTGTAGCTGAAATAGTCCTTTCAACTATAGCGGTTGATACTGGCAAAATTAAGGATAACATGATGAGTTTATAGACTAAATTGTAGACAATATGCTTTCCCGTCAAGAACATCTTCTTAGCTAAATTACTAATGCTTTTCACTTCTTTGAATTCATTGTTAGATGTCATATCCATCACATAAATCTCTAATTGATTGTAAAGATCCATACACTCCGCTTCGAAAAAATCATTTGGATAATGTTCAGATAGACGAACTAGTTTCATGACATCAAAATAAGAAATGAATCATTAGGATTCAAAGAAGCCATGCATAGAAGTAATTTCGTGTTAACCTCATCAAAACGATTATTAAGCTCAACAAGTTGTTTGTCCAAACAAACGTAACAGATCAACTTGATAATGATGCAAGTTCGTTATCTTTGGCCCTCGTCTTGATTTACCTAAAATAAGATAATTATCCTCCTTATTTGGAATTCGAATATTTTGCTTCGTGCAAAAAGAACTTACTTCAACAAATAGGTTATCTCATCCATCATTCCTCATTTTTTGTAATCGTTCCTTGGATAATTTCACCAAAGTTATAGCATTGACGATATCTTGATCTTTTCGTTGAAGTGTTTTTAAAAGATCATTGGTGATTCTAAGTACATTTTCATCAAATATAATGTTAATATGAAATCAAAATTTTGCATCACTTTTATCAAATTTAAAGATTCTCCTTTTTTATCTCCAAAGACATCTTCCACCAAATATGTAAGAACATCTATTACAGAGGAGAACATAACAATCAAATTAATTAAGGTTCCATAATGTGAACCCCAATGTGTGTCTCCCGGTCGTTTCAAACTACTCTCTTGATTCAATCCTCGACCACTACATAGTTCTCCACTCTATAGTTAGTTGAATACCCTTTCTGCTTCTTTTTCTCGTAGGATATCTCGACGCTTACATGACGCTCCAGCAAGATTCACCAAATTGTTAACTAAGTAACAGAATTCAGTAATACATTTTATATCTTTCGCGACACGAACAAGTGCCAGCTGAAGTTGGTGTGCAAAACAAGGCACATAAAAGGCAGAATTGTTCTCTCTCAATACAAGTGTTTTGAGACCATTGAACACTCATTGCGTATTACTTGCCTCATCGTAGCCTTGACCACACAACTCTGTAAAGCTCAACTTGTGTTTGACAAAAAAAACTTCAAGTGACGTTCTAAGTGAAATTGTAGTTGTATTGGGAACATGAATCATGCCCATAAATCGTTTAATGATACAACCATTTTTATCGACAAATCGTATAACTATAGATATTTGCTCTTTAATTGAGTTATCACGTGCTTCATCAATTAAAATAAGCCACCATCAAGATGCTTCAAAATAGCATTGACAACTTCGATAGTAATTGAGTTTACAACATCCGTTTGTATATCAGGTGATGTCATTTTGGAATTTTGTGGAGCTTTTTCCAAAACAACAGCATTAATAGATGAGTTTTGATTTGCAAGCCATTGTAGAAGTTCTAAAAAATTTCCCTTATTCATAGAGTTTTCAGATTCATCATGACCACGAAAAGCTAGTCCTTAACGCAATAGATATCGAATACAATCTATTGTAGCATTTAGTCGAACTTGATAGTCATTTCGACATTGTTCTGTTTGCCTCACAATTAGTGGTTCAATGTGTCTGATTTGAATCATTAAATTTTCAGCTTTCATACATGCGGGGTTATGTGCTTCTGATTGAGCGTGTTCTTAGAATCTTCTACAGTTTTTCCAATTTTTATACCCGCCCGTTGTAAAAACATCACTCATATTTCTGTTCACCGACTCTGGACGAAATAGATAACATTTCAAATAAAAAACTGAATCTTCTATTACACTATATTCTAACCAACTCCCAAATCGACTAAACCAATTTGGATTAAAGCGACGGGCCTTTACTCCAATGATAGTTTGTGGAGATACTAATAAAGAAGGTTACATGGACCTTTCTGTAAATAAACTCTTCGAACTATATATTGATCATTTGGGTCAAAGTCCAAAATTCGGTTTCGTAAACTTGGATCAGAAGAAAGATATAACAAATCAACATGAACGCGATTTCGAATCACTGTTTTTGGGACAGCTTCATTTTGAATATCATTATCTACAATGTTGGAAGAAGATTCCACATTAGTATCATGAGTTCGTTTATAATATTTATGCAAATAAAAAAAGAGGATTAACAATAGTTACAATTAGAAAAAAATCCTTGAGCTATCGAATTAATTTAGACCAAGTTTGTAATTATCATTTTTTTCAAAATGATAACATTCATCTTCTCTTTTAAAAAGATAATTTTATGCTTTTTGCAACTTATAACAACGAACAATTTTAAGATCAATAAATTGATTTGTCTAGAAGAAGAATTGTCTAAATTAAACAACAAACGATGAACAATTTTAAGAAGATCGGCAACCTAAAACGATGAATAATTTTGTGCATTTCTCAATAACCCATTTTATTGAACCGAATTGTCTAAATTAATCAAATTCAAACTATCTAGCTTAATCTCTAAAATATGCACATCACAAGGAATCAAAGAAAAAACAAAAAAAAAGTTATCCATTTTACAAAAAATTTGATTCAGGGTTTTGCTTCCACAAAAAATATCTCGGCTAAAGTCGAGAAGGGAGAGGATAGCGCGTTAAATTGTTTGATGAAGATGACGCCTGATTATCTGATGGAGAAGAAGAAATCTACGAGCATGCTTTGGGAAGATTGGAAAATGAGGAGCATCAACACTTTTTTTTCTCCTTTTCTGCTCAGTGAAAAAGTTGAGTCTATTGTGCGTTTTTCTTCTTACCATTTTTTTAATCAAAATACAGAAGTAGACACGCGCCTACCCCATTTGCACGTGGGCTCATCCCTTGACCCCACTCATATCCAAACCCTAACTTAAATTAAAGATAATTAGCATCAAGTCTCCTACCATGCACCCATCCTAACCCTCCTTCTAGCACTGGTCGCAACGATCCTCCTTCCTAGCACCTGACGTCGATCGGGACTAGTATTCACTACCGCAACCGACCGTCACCACTGCCACTTGCAAAGGTATGAAATTAAATTGGTGCTTTAGTCCTTTATTTTCTTAGATCGATGATGCTTTAATCTACTGTAAGTGATTAATTTACTGTAATTGGTAGATGGATAAGATAATGGGCAACTGTAAACTGAGCTATATGAGCTACCTACCATACAAACATATTTTCCTATTTTTAACCGAATAAAGGGATTATTAAATTCCTAAGTGGATGCACATGCAATTATTTTTATCTATGCTTGTATTTCCATTAGTAATCAAACACATGAGTGACACCAAGTTGCAAAAGCTCTAATACTTATATCACTCTGCGTATTTTAAACTAACATTAATCTAGAAAAATTTAATGCTATTTGTCTGAAAACGTAATATGGCAGAGGATAAGAATACCAATCTAGCAATACAGCGAACTTCAAAGTTCAAAAATTTTAGGTTTCACACTGTATTTACTGTGTAACCAGTTAAAATTTGTCCCTTCACTAATAACGGTGACCATTAGTGGTTGCTACAAGTTACATTTGCTGATATTGAAGAATTTTGAAGTGATCATAGGGGATTAGAACCCGAGAAGATAAACTTAAAGCATCTATACACGTAAATTAAAGGAAATGTGAACATGTTCATTCAAAGAATTATATATATTTTGTTTATTTTGTTCAACCAAAACGATTTGCGTGCACTTTAACAAGTGAGTATATTTCTTTTTCATATTTGACAGGCTTTTCATTTCAAAGCTTCGTCTTAAACCAAAACTGGACTCACATTTCTTTATGGATATTATCGATGAAACAATAGCTAATGGTATGATATATTTCAAAATATATGCATTGATATGTGTTGAACATCTTAATCATTATGTATTAAAACCCTGTATCCATTAATTAAGCACTTTTCAATCAAATGCATGGTAGCAAACAACATTATGTGGCAATGGTTAGACCTCTAACAGCAGACTAAAAAACCGGTATTTATCCTTTTTTTTATTTGGCAATGACTTAAATTTACAGGATGTATGTCTAGTTTTACCAAATACATAGTATTTAGCTTTGTTGATAAATAGGTTCGCTATCATATATTTTTGTTGCCATAAGTCATGTAAATGACTAACTGGTATTTATCTGAATTTTTTTTTATTTGGAATTGTTTTGATATTGATGTTTTTGTAGGGTAGTTTCACCCATATTTCTCATAAAAAATTAATATTATGCTGCAAGTAAAGAGTTATTGGTCCAAGGAAACACTACAACAAAACAGGCTTTTTACAACGGACAATGCCCGTTGTAATATGTGTTCCACAACGGGCAGCGGACCGTTGTAATAGGCGATGTTGTAATAGGTCATCCATATTTTACAACGGGCAATGCCCGTTGTAATACACGTTTTTACAACGGGCATTGTCCGTTGTAATACACCTTTTTACAACGAGCAATGCCCGTTGTAATATGGAATATTGCAACAGTTTCTCACCGTTGCAAAATAAATGCAAATTTAAAAAAAAAACCACAGCAGCATACCTTTATACCAAGAATGAATAATTTAACGAGTAATAAATATTATCATAAAACAACCAAAATCACATTCGAAAAGACTAAAAGCTAGAGTCATAAAATTCCAAAACATTCCAAAAAGTTAGATAAGTTTACATTGACATAGTTCTAATATACACTATTTTTCATTTATTTAGTTCTCTACAACTGTGCATTTCCCTTCTGCACACTTTAAACATTGCACTACCCAAACCACTTCGCTACTTAGATAGGCACTGTGCCTGTGCCTTCAAACATCAGCAGTTTCATCTCTTCCTACAACTCTTCACTTCCACATATGGACTCTATTACACATTAAAAGCATGAACAAAATCATAAGGCACATGTTTCATGAATCATATGATAAAACAAACAGAGAACATGCAAGACGGTAGTTTTATGGCAATGACAGTTTTTGTAAATAAAAAGTGATGCAGTGATAGAGGTGAAGTAAAAATGCGGAGTGGAAGGGGATTCTGTGCGTTTTGATTAGTAATAAAGATGGAATGTGATTCCTCCTTGAAAGTTTGGAATTATGGGAATAAAACCAAAGCAACAATATGTTTTTTGTTTATTTCGAATTACGACTTCAATTGAACACAAATGATTTCTTGATGTTGTTGACTTTCATTTTGCCAAAATATTACTATTTTTAATCCCTAAAATAGGGGGTATTGCAAATCAAGCCACACTTTCATTTTGCTGCATCTACATGTCATATTGACTGTTATTTGATACATGTTATGGGAGAAATGCATGGAGTGTGGCCAACAGTCCTAGAGTCTCAAATTTCAACGTTTGTAATATTACAACATGAATTTTTAAATTTATAAAATTGAAAAACTAGACGCTTGTTTAAGAGACTTTCGACATTCAAACGTTTGTTAAATACTTGTACATATCTAGGTGATTGTTTAACAAACATTTAGATTTCATGTGCTTGTTAAACAAGCATCTAATAGCATTCTTTCGACTACCTAAGTGCCTATCAAACAAGCATCTAAATTTAGATACTTGTTTATGATCGTTTATTTGTTGTTCAGTTGATTGTTTTATACCCAAGATTATAATTGTAATCAACTGTTGGATGATGTCTGGGGTTCAAATTTATGCATTTGTAACATCCAACTTTACTGTTGTAGATTCTCTTAGACATGAACAGAACTGTAACGAATCAATGACAAAGACACTATGACTGGAATTGTATGCCCTCTTGTGTCTGGAAGTCTGTACGCAAGATATCCTTTTATTTTAAATGCTTTTGTCATTGTAAGCTGGCATGGGAGGGGTTAGAGGTTGTAAATGGTAACTCTATAACTTATACGTAAATGTTGGTAAAGAAAAATTTGACCAACATGGCAACATCTTACTAGAGCATTATGCATGATGAGGACATATTACTGGTGTAAATTTTGGAAGAGAAGAAAGCTTACTACTATATAGTGTTAAGGGCCCCTAGGCTTAATAATTTATTCTATATGGAATAATAGATGGATGAAAAATGGTTAGCTAATTATCACTTCTAGAAAGCTTATGGACCGTTGGAATTATAGCATTTATGTAACTTCTTGTGCTACAAAGTCTCGTATCTCCAGTTGTGTCTCTGATTGTGTGTGCTTTTGGTAATATGTGATGTAGACCGAAGCATAATCTGAGTGAATTTGTGCATACCCCTAAGCTGAACCCATTTAACTTTCAGTTTGGCTTGGGGGTATCTCAGTTGTATTATGTTATAATAACGTGTGTAATTTCGCTTTATCACAGATTTATACCCTACCAAATATTCATTCTTTTCCACGGATAAAATATTCAGTGACCTCTTGGGGACAGGATCCTAATGGGTAAAAAGTGGAATAATGAAACCGAGATTCGATAGCAGAAATAAAAAGTGCATGCCAAGGTTAGAGTTGGAATGAAAGCTGTAAGCTCCTAGTCTAAAATGACTGAATCCGGCTATGTTGACGTTGCTCTGAGAACATATCTCATGTTCCAGCACCTGCATTTTGCATTTCAACAACTTGCAGCATTAAGATGTTGCTCCTGCTGTCAACATATTGTTCCTTGAACTTTTCTTTTTTCTGTTATGTTATTTATGTTCTGTGCATGACTGTAGATGGAAATATCTCAATGGCTATTCAGTGTATGGTGTAAGATTTATTATTATGTTTACTATGGTGAATCTGATATTTTAAGTAGTTGTTTTATTAGAGATTCAAAATAAATGTAATTAATGAAGTTGGCTCAAGCATGTCAGATACATTAAAAACCAACTTTGCTATTTTCCTCCTTTTAACTGATTATTGTACATACAGGCTGAAGGTCAAAAACCTAGCTGCTCAAATCACTTGCGCATTAGACAGAAAATAGCATATTTATTTATCGCAACCTACGAGCAAAATCTCTAACTGTAAAACAACAAACAAACTACAGTTATAACTAATTGTAGTTTAATCGCCGTTAGATCAAAATAACAGTAATTGTTTTTTTTTCTTTATATGTGTTAACTTTTTTGTGGATTTAATGATCAACTAGCTACTGCAGCTGCATTTATAATCAAGCGTATGTTGTTTATCAAGAATAACATATATTGATATATGGACAAACTGAAGAATGCATAAAGCAAAACATTAAACTAAAGATATATAACCTGAACATTTTTATGAGAGTTTGCAAGCTCTTCATTTTACGATGAGGTCACCAAGGAATTCCCAGTTCTCTACACTTCTTCTTCAAAAAAGTTAGGCCCATGTTCAATTCATTTGTAGCTTGCGTAATTGGCATGTAAAAGCAGTTTGATACTTGTTCAAATGTTAAAACTTTTTCTTCCTTGTTGCTACTCTTCTCCTTCACCAATATTTTATTCTCATTTCTTCTTTCTTCTTTTAATTCTTTCTTCTGATCATCGGCAGATATTGTGTTACTCAGCTTTGACTTCTCTATCTCAGCACTCAAGTCATTGAAGATGGTGTTGAATTCTGTCATTTTAATTTATTCAAGTTAAAACTTGATTTATGAAACAAAGGAAAATGTGTACAAGGTACATATTTATAATAATACCATCAAAAAGGTCACCAGAATCTAAAAGAGGGTCCAAAGGATATCTCTGGGATAGAGGAATGACATTTATTGTTTCATCTAAATCCAATACTTGGTCACTCCAACCACTAAATGATCCACGGCAAGTCAAAATTAAAAAAAAAATCATGTTAGAAATGTAATATTACCAAGGCATCACTTAAAAATGATGTTGTTACCTGCAATGTAATTGAGCATCATCAAATCCAGCGAGTAGCCATCAATATTATTCCAATGGCTATTATCCATATTGTGTAATTGGTTATCCACGATCCGGAAAGGAATGGTTATATAATTTTTAATAGCTCTCTAAAGAAAGTGGATGGAGCAATATTTGTCTTATGAGTCACGTAGATTTATAAAAATGGATATTCTAGGCTGGTTCTGTTGATGATCTTATTGAGGTCCTTATCCCTTTGAAAAGCTACTGAGCACATAGGATAGTGTTGTCATATTAAATTAGATTATAATTCATCGTTTTGTTATCTAATACAACTACTGCTTAATAATCTGCCACTTGTTTGTCAATGAAAATCATATGAAAAGAGGGAGATTCTCATACTGCTCAATTGCTGGCATGGGCCTCGCTATCTTAATTTCAACATAATCTACCAAAGGAACTAATAGATAGGCTGCAAATGAAAATCAGGACTTGATAACTAAAACAACTAACAGATACTGAACTTGGAAGCATGTGTACCCGGTATATAATATTATGTGAAGGTGTGTGCAAGAAGGGAAAATTTAATAAACAAGAGATTTCTCACCCAAAGCACAGCGATAACATCTGAATCACACAACTTTCTACACCTTCTCCCAACACCATTGATATCTAAAAGTCCACCAAGAGGAATATGATCTTCCCAATTAAACATTCCTATTAACTCATACCCTTCTCTAACCAACTCAACAATTTCACTATTCTCCATTTTACTCAGATTTATCCCTAGCACACTACCGACAACACTATCCAAAGATCCTATTTGCAGAACATCCCTCAAGATAACCTTTCCTTCCTTAAGCATTTCATTGCTTACTATTTCAATCATATCATCACAAACTCTTTGGCGCAAGCTCTCTGATTCTCTAATTCTACGCGGAGAAAATATGCTTGCAGAGCAAATACGGCGTAGGTGGCGCCAGTATTCCCCAGATGGTGCAAATCCGATAGCCCGCTCAAACATGAGGAGACGGGCTGAGGTTTTGAGAGGACGGTTTGCAAATGCAAGCGAGGTCAGATGAATGCCATGGAGAAGAGGTCGACGAACCTAGGGATTCCAGATAGGAACGTTCGATTTGGGATTTAGGGTTAGCGATAAATAAAGTTTTAGCAGCTAAGGGGAGAAAGCAAACAGATGAGGGCTGAGTGGACCGATAAAATAAAGGGTAAGGCTATTACAACGGTCATTATTGACAGTTGTAAAGCTGACATTTATTACAACGGGCCTGATTGGACCGTTGTAATAGCCATCTATTACAACGGGCAAACAACGCCCGATGTAAAAAGGGGTTGTATATGGTATATTTTACAACGGCCCTGAATGGACCGTTGTAATAGCCTTCTATTACAACGGGCAACCAATGTCCGTTGTAAAAAGGGCGTTGTAATAGGGTATTTTTGTTGTAGTGAAATTATTCATAGCACAGGAGACTAGAAAATAAACCATTAGAATATCCAATTATATCATGGATTGTACTAGTACATTTCTCTCATATTTAAATCTAAGTAACATAGTGAACCACCACCCACACAATTTTGCGCTATTCATTTCACATATCACCAAATAAGCTTTTAAATTAACATCCTTTTGGGTGTAATTTATGCACAAAGTGTATAATTTGTTTCATATTTCGACAGGAGAACTCTATACAACTAAAGCATATAGGAAAGGAGGTTTGTGTTCTGTTAAAAAGACACAGATTTGATTCTTACCATGCACTTTCCTATCCTATATAAATTTACCCGGGGGTATGGGGGCTTGGATCAGCAGACGGTTTTACTATACCCTCCTTAGGAGTTTACCGGCCCGCCGGTTTCTCCTGGGTTTCAAAAAAAAAATCTAGACTAGAACCCCTAATTGACCCTTTTAACTCAAAGGTCAAAGTGAGCTCACTTTTATTTTTTGTTTTCTCATTACCCTCTGATTTCTTAATATATTTATGTCCTAACTCATAGATCATATACTTGTAGATAAGAGAAAACGAAGAAAGAAGAGAATGATTTTATTGCATTAGTCACTCAGCGTGAAGCAGACGTCCTAAGATTCTATCGAGTAATTTTTGTAATTGTAAATGCTTGAAAATTCTTTGAATGTATTGTTTTTCTTCCGTGAATAGTGATGTTCTTGTAATTTAAATATATTTTTTATTCACATGTTTTCATTATGCATTTAATTGAAATTTAGTAAATGTTGTAATAAGTGTTTTTCTTTGAAATTATGTAATAAACGGTCGATCTTCCACCATTATACTATTGTACTAGTTAATTAATATAGTGAAAAAACAAATTTATTATGATTGGTACATTTATTGTCACAATTGGTTTTGACATTTCTTTACCACTATATTTAACATTAATAATGATAAATTTACTGTTAATATATTGATAACATTGGTATACTGATATAGCTTTATATTCGTTATCAATTGTTTATTAATATTTGTATACCATTACCATAACAGACCTAATTATTTTTTGTTTCCTCTTCTTTTGGAAACATATATTAGATCAATTTGTCCTCCTTTAGCTAATCATTTAATATGATTTCTTCAACGTTTTATCGCTAACATATGTTCTACTATATGTTTCTTTTGATATTTTGATATTTTATTTCGCTAACGTGAATGGTTGGTTTTCCATTGTATAGTAGTTTTATTTTTGTTTGTATAATACTAATACATAAGAACCAAAATGATACTATTTTATTTTGAACAGTCCCAACATAGCAATAAAGAATTATTTCACTCTCACTATTGTATTTTTCGAAAAGCCACGTTTATTCCTACAAGTGCAAAACATGCTTAGCGGAAAACTGAGATTTGAAGTAAGAAGCACAAAAGCAGAGTTAAACGTAACGTGTCATGCAAAAGCCACATGGACCCTGGGAAACATGGCCACGTACGACACCACATACTGAAATAGTCAGTTAACATAACCGCGTTCAAATCTCAAAACTTCATCAACATTTCTTTATTCCCAGCAAATCTCACTATAATTCCCCATTCATAAAAGAAAACGAAGAAAATAAAACGAAGAAAATGGGAAACGAGACGTTTTTAGAGGTGATTCTGGCAATCATTTTGCCACCGCTAGGCGTTTTTCTTCGCTTTGGATGTGCTGTATGCATCTCCTCTTCTCTTTTCTTTCACTAATTACGTATTTATTGCATGCAGTATTGACTATTGAGCATTGTTTTAATGTATTTTGTGCAGGTGGAGTTTTGGATCTGCTTGTTGTTGACAGTACTGGGCTATATCCCTGGAATTATATATGCTATTTATGTACTTGTTGCATGATTATTTCTTCTTTTTTCCTTTTTAATATGGTGAACTATGTTTTATTAGATGTAATTTGTGACTAATCAGATGTTAGTATGTTTGAAGTTTTCATCTTCAGTACTGCTTGGTTGCCATCTTATATGTTATTCTTTCAATTTGATTTTTGAATCAATAGTATGGCATACTATGTTAATCAAAGCACTGTACAGTGAATGCTATAATCATCTTCTTCTACACAAATATTTACCAAATTAAACCTGAAAAGGAATAAAGAATGATCGTCTTACTCACCAAATTTGGGGCGCGTATTCTTTGAACTCGGTTGTTCTTCTTTTACGCTTAAAGGCCAACATTTGGGTGGGTGTTTGGCGCGAGCAATGCTGACCCGGGCAAGTGCACCAACCCATGGGCTTGGGCAACACACGGGCCAAGGGAAATCTTAACAGCTATGTACGTATAAAGAGTTTGTTTTTCTTTGAGGCGTGAAGACTGACAGTTGGGTGCCTCAACCTCGGAAAGCCGACGGGCCCATGGCAAAATTTAGATTTTTTTTACATTTAGATATAAAAAAAGGGTTTTTTTAGGGTCAAGCAAAAGTTGAAGAAAACTCTAACGTTAGGACGAAGTTTGCTTGTTAGACTGATAGTTTTAACTATAATTTTCTGTTTACACTAAAATGTGTAACAGACTAAAAAGCAAATTTATTGTCTTTGATATTAAATTTTTCTGCAAGAAGTTTTTCTGCAACTTCTTTCCTGTGCCTATTTTTCCTGTAAAAAACGGAGTTGGTTAATATTTTACGTACAAAGGTTTTTAGTTGGGTGGAATGTTGTGCGTGGGCGTTGAGTTCAAGTCCGATTGGAAGAAATAATTACTCAAATTTAAAAGCATTTTGCCTGTAAATGAACGTAAAAGAATTTTAGGTTTGCGCAGCAAATTGATTGGGCCTGTCATTGCTGCAGGTATGGGTTCAAAATGAAGTTGATAGGCTACGCTCCTCTTCTTTCATATTTTGAATCTTGCGCTGTTTGGGACTCAATAAATCCAGTTACTTCAATCAACTGAAGTCAACTCCTTCTCATGGAAACTGGAAATGTTCAAGTATACAAATATAAAAGGAAAAAGAAAACAAAGCTATAAAATTCTTTGTCAAACCGATAGCAGTTGATTAAAAATTTCATACCTCGAACATCCGTTTTTAATTTTCATCTCAATACATTAAATAAATAATTAATAGATATTATTTGACCCAATATGTATTATCTTAATGAAATACATAATTAATCAAAAAATTGGATGCCTCTAAACTCTGATTTATAAATAGGGAAAATCAATGATTTAGATTCTTTCCTTTGCAATAAAATTAATCAAAACATTACATTTTTTTTTTTCATTTTCCTTCTGGAAATCATTTCTATCTTTACAATTCCCTTGTTAAATTCTACATCAATTCTATACCAGCTAATAACTAGGATGCACCACACTTTAAATCACTAGAGTACCCTGACTTTCTTTAAGTATTTTTTTTTCCTTTGACAATCGATTTCCATCGCAACGAATTTCTTAAATAAGATTGTTTGTTTATTTAACTAAACTAGTGCGAACCCGTGTTTCGCACACGGATGTTGAAAAAATATTGTTGTTGCATAGGTCATATCCAAATGTATAAAAAAATTAAAACGGTGGTAATGGAAAAAAATTGTTGAACGATAGTGTTACATCATGAATAACAATTTGGTAGGATAAATAATACATATATATATTTGGTTATGATAATCACAATTAAAATCGAACAAAACAATTACAGTGAATATGTTAAAGTTCACAGACTATTTAGAGTATAATGTGTTAAAAATTTATCCGCTAATACATAGGTATATTCACTGTGGCATATAACGCCAATGTTGTTGCTTTTGCAATTACACAGCTGCTTCAATGTGCATAGATATAGTTGAAGTATTCACTGTGAACTGCAGACACAAAGACACAGTGCAGTTCGATTCAATTAAATAAGAGTAACAAATTTTTTTTGCAATTGGGAGAAATATAGTAATATGATGAAATTTGTAAACAGTCAGGAAAAGTATTTATCAACAGCTGAAAAAAGGAAGCAAAAGAAAAAAGAAAAAAGCAACAGATGTAGTACAGGGAAAAGTAGTAAAACAGAAGATTCAGTTGAAATAGAAATGATGATGCAATAAGAAAATAACATGTGTTCCAATATAAATTACTATCGTTCACCGAATCTGATCTATGTCGATGTAGGGTACAAAACACGGCATACAGATGGTCGCAGTAACCAATATTTGAAAATATCCAAAACATACAGAAGAGAACAATTGTGAGAAGTCCATTCATTTTTAGCCTCAGAAATAACTGTTAGCAACGCGTGTATGATATTGGCTTGAGCGCAAATAGGTGATGTTTTCTTGGCCTTAATAGATGCATTACGTCAGTCAATTATTTTAACCATTGAAGGTATTTGTACCTGCAGCCAAAAAAGACAAAAGTGTCATTGATGCAGTATTATTACTAAATTCTCTCACTGCTCGTCTGACCTATTAACTATCTAATAATCAAACAATGACTACATAATCATCTATACAAAGATACATTCATCAATTGTTTTCTAGAAGTTTTCCGACGGTGGTGGTGCAAGTGATTTTAGAATTTACTGTAAAAAATAAAAAACAAACTCTTTTAGGTGGTTATCAACATTATTCTCACTACAACACATGTTTTGACCCAGCACTTAAACTGTGCATCTACCTTAAGCCCGAATACAACAACTTATATGCTTATTGTATTATTGATCATCGTAATTGTAAACGAAATTGAGTAAACTTAGCCAAATTATGTCATCAAACCTGGAAGCAATGTATTAAACGCTGAGCTGCACGGTTGAATCAAGCATTAATTATGTGAAGTCATTATTTAATCATCTCAAGCTATCAAAAATCAAATTTCATTTTTCAATTATATTTTCATAATGCGGTTAAATAACTATTGTTAACATCAAACAAAATTATTACTACAGCTAAATTAGTATTAAATCACACAAATGTAGTTAAAATATTCAAAACAATAATTGCTTAATTCCAAAAATACTGCAAAATAATAACCGTTTTTGCTTAATGCATTTAAATTTTAACTACAGTAAGCTCGAATAAATCATCGTGTATAACCAAAATTATTACTGCATCACATAAATATAGCTGAAATATTCAATTTCTACCATGCATAATTCAAAATTGTCATTAAATTATAACTGCATTTTATTAATGTAGTTAAATTTTAATTGTATTAAGATTGAATAAATTCCTGAAATGTAGCCAAATTTATTACTTCATCACATAAATGTGGTTAAAAATCTTCAAATATAGTTAAATTTACCCAAAACTTGCTGGTAAATTATAATTGCATTTTCTTAATTTCATTAATTTATAACTGTTTTAAAATTGAATAAAATTATCAAATATAGTCAAAATCATCAATAGTAAATGCAATAAAAAAATGCTAACATAGTTAAATTAATTCAAAAAATGCCTATAAATTATTACACCATTTTTTGATGGGGTTAAATTATAACTGCACTAAGTTTGAATACTATCAAACACAATCAAGATTATTACTTTATTACATAATGTAGTTACAATATTCAAAGGCAACCATAATTGTATAATTCAAAAAAAATATTCCTTTCAAATATGTTAAAAGATAATAAATACATTATAATAATCTAGGTAAAACTACTATGTAATGTTTATGATCATCATAATAATGCTGTTACAGAAACGCGGTACACAGCGGTGATACAAAATAATTTGCAATTAAAGCTGCTATATAAAATTATGATTTTAAAAATTTTATTTTTAGCTATCAACAATGGATATCATTGGAAAGCAGATTAAATTTGAGATTTAATAGTGAAAACGATTCTTAAATCCAATCAATGTAGAAAAAGTTATCACATTTTAAAGTTTGGAATATAAAGAAATTAAAAATGCGACTGTTCAGTTGCCAAATTTCAAGGGGGCATGTGTGAGCTTGAAATTCAACTCACTAATAATAATATAGTATAGATCAATTGTTGTAAGTATTCATAATTAATAATAATAAAAGTAACTATAAAAAGCTTATAATTAATCATAAACAATTAACATTAACATTAGTTCATTTGTAGTAATGATTAGTTAATAGTAATGATTTTAGTGTAATAAATTGTTATAAGTATTCATTGTTATATGTGTTAGATTGATAGTTTGCATTAGTATAATAATTGAATTTAGATAAATGCTCCACCGGAAAAAAGAAAAGGAAAGAAAATCCTACTTAGTTGTTGCACACATATATCTTATGATATGCTTTATCGTTTCAATGTCTTTTGTGATGGTTGGTTAATGGAGATTAAATGTAACATTTTTACCCCTTTTATGATTGGTTATTGATAAATTTTAATAACAGACCAAGATGGGTTTGGAACAACATGGAATCTGCGAAGATGGTTTGGAAACGAAGATGGTTTGGAACAACGCACACGTATAGTAAAATTTGGAATAGAAGATGTTAGCGCCAAAATTGGTCACTAACCCCCAAATCCAGATGAAAGCACCAAATACCAGTCACAGCTCAGAGATAGAATGTATGTAGAGAGTAATAATATGAAGAACAGTTAGAACTGAAATGAAAGCAGTAAAGAACAACAAATTTTATAGTGGTTCGGCTAACTCCGACATACATCCACTCCAGAAGTTTACTTTTTATTGCTGTAATAATCGATTACAGTTACAAGATGGCAGAGTTGCCTTAGCCTTAGAAAAGAGAAAATAAGAGAGCAGAAAGAAGATCCCCTTTTACTGTGCCCCTGCCTCTCTATTTATAGACAAAGATGGGTTGGACTTCCCTAGTGGGCCTGGTAGCCGAGTACCTCAGCCCAAATGGAGTGGTCTCCATATGCCGAACCATAGATGCCGAACGCTGAATGCCGAACAAGGTGTGAATGCCGAACGATTTCCTTATGTCGAACGTTGGGAGGTGCGAGGTACCAAGGTACCGAGGTATGGAGGTGCGGGGTATCGAGGTATGGAGGTGCGAGGTACCAAGATATGGAGGTGCGAGGTATGGAGGTGCGAGGTGCAATGCCGAGCGAGGTGAGGTATGCCGAACGACCCATCCAATGCCGAACGACCCATCCAATGCCGAACGCTCCATCATGCCGAACGATCCATCCAATGCCGAACGAGGTGAGGTATGCCGAGTGCTCCATCCAATGTCGAACGAGACTTAATGCCGAACCTCCATCATGTCGAACCATGTCTGATGCCGAACAGTTTCTAATGCCGAGCGCCCATCGTGCCGAACGATCTCTAATGCCGAGCGCCTCTAAATTCCGAGCGCTCCATCATGCCGAACGATCCATCCAATGCCGAACGAGGTGAGGTATGCCGAGTGCTCCATCCAATGTCGAACGAGACTTAATGCCGAACCTCCATCATGCCGAACCATGTCTGATGCCGAACAGTTTCTAATGCCGAGCGCCCATCGTACCGAACGATCTCTAATGCCGAGCGCCTCTAAATGTCGAGCGCTCCTGGATGCCAAGCGCTATTGAATGCCGAGCGCTCCTGGAATGCCTAACCACTCATGTATGTCGAACGCTCTGTGCATGCCGAGTACTCTTGAATGCTATTCGAACGTGAATAGTGAATGCCAGACGAACTATTCATGCCGAACCCCCATCACGCCGAACCATGTTTCCTAGACCCAAATTATAGTTGATTCATCTTTATCCAATCATATTTCCATCTTCCAAGCATGTTGCGTCATCCATCCATCCAGTCGACTGAATCCATCGTACTCTAGCCTCGACGAACATGTAGTTGATTAAGTTAAACCCGTCTGTCCGCGGCCTTGCCAAAAGGCGGGTTAACACTTGCCCCCCAAAACATGCCTTGCTTTGAAAGGTGTGTTTTGAATAGCCTCAAGTCCAATATCCTAAGTATGTATGTTATCAACATCCATACTTTCCGATTCATAATCCAATCCATTACCAAGCCATCTTATCCGAGTGCCACGGCCATATCCTGATCCATTTCCGCGACTGTTCCGAGTCGATGTCTAATTCCTATCCAGTAACCAAGTCCTTACCCAATTCCACATCCATCTGAACCCGACTACCGAGTTCCAATCCATCCATATTCAATAACCTATAACCATATCCATGACCTCTCCGGGTCGATATCCAAATCCGGGACCGCTCCGGGTCCTTGTCCGAATCCTTAGCTATTCATAGCCAATATCCAAATCCGTAACCTCTTCGGGTTCTTGCCAAGCGCAATCCACACTTGATGACCTACGTTAATTAATTCCATGGTGTTCATGGTTCAGTGTCCCTGAACGTCGAAGAATGCCGTGGCTTAAGTCCTAAGCCGAATCCTGGTCACTCCGGACCCTTGCCGAGCATAGTCCATACTCGACGATCTAAAATAGTAACCGATAATATATGGCCTAAGTCCTAGGCCGAATCCTGGTCTCTTCGGACCCTTGCCGAGCATAGTTCATACTCGACGACCTTTTAGCCAAAATCCAGAGAAAACCCAATCAAAATCCAATCCGAAATCCAAATCCAAATAGAAAACCAGAAACCCATATCAAAAATCCATACCAAAAAGTAAACATCCAAACCAGAATCCAAACCAGAAAATGAGCAAAACAGGGAGTTCAAACCAAACTCCAAAACCAAACCAGAAAAAGCAAATGTCCAAGTCAAAGGAAAAAACAGATTTCACAAACCCGGGCGTTTCGGTAAGCCATCATCTCAGAGCATGCCTGAGGGTTATCTCCGACCCCGTACATGAGTAAGTGATTTAACCGTTGGCTCGGAGTTTGTTACTTATTCCAAACCACCAAGATTAGTTGATGACCAATCGGCCACCATTCCTGGGCCTCATGCCCTCGTCGTTCAAGGTAGGCGGTGGCTGCTCCTGTTCCACCGCCGCATTCCGAGTTCCGACATACTGTCGCAACTGACCATTCCTTATATGCTCCTCGATTATGTCCTTCAAATGCCGGCAGCTATTAGTGTCATGCCCGTCCAGGTCATGAAAAAGACAGTGCCTTCCTGACGCCCTTTCCCGTTCTGAGGGTTCCCTCCTTGCTGGCCTTCGATAAGAAAGGCGATCTTGAGTATCTAAGAAAATCCGCTCCAACGTTGCGTTCAATCCTGTGTAAGTGGAGAACTTTGGTTCTCCCCAGCGCTTCCTTTTCCCTTTATCCTTGCCCCCACCTGAGCTTTCGCCGGGTAGTTCTCCATCCTTAGTCGTGTTTACTTCCTTTGGCCTCATGTCCAAACATGCATCTTCTTGTCGAAGAAATCTTTCAGCTTCATGAAAGAACTCCCCAAGGTCCAACGGTGGGTCCCGTATTAACGATACTTTGAAATCCGAATTATCTCTGACTCCTGATACCGCAGCCATCAGAACCATTGATGGATCTGGCCGATTCACCGAAGCAACTGCTGCATTAAATCGAGTTAAGAATGTCCTGAGCGATTCATCTGCCCCCTGTTTGACTGACGTTAGCGTCATCACATTCTTTGGCCTTTTTATGTGAACTCGAAACTGACCTAAGAACTTGTCCACCAGTTCTGTCCATGTTCCAATGGATCCATCCTCCAGCTGTCTGAACCACATAGCAGCAATTTCAGTCAAGTACAGGGGGAAACATCGGGCCATAACCTCCTCCGTTGCCCCCAGCACTTCCATATGCCTAGTGTACCTCATCAAGTGGTCGGTGGGATCTGTCTTCCCGTTGTATACTTCCAGAGTGGGTAGTTTGAAATCGGACGGATTCCTAGCTGTCCTGATGTTCCGGGTAAACGGACTTTTGTTAACTCCCTCTGAATCCCTATTTGTCAGACCTCCGCGAATAGTCCGCCTGATAATGTCAGCCAATCCAGTGTTTCCAACCAATCCAGACTGCCCCCCAAGTCCCTGAGGAAATTATGGCACATATTCTTCATCACGTACTCATGTATTCCTATCGATGTCAGGCCGTGTAGCGTTATCCGGTATCCCTCCATGAACTGGTCCAGCATCACCTGGTGGTGCGCCCCCGAGTCTAGGTCCATCTAGATTGTTAACTGTTTGTTGATTGGGAGCTGCCCCCTGCTGATTCACTCCCTCTGTCCGTTGGTTGAGTTCCTCTGGTCCAGCTCCACGATCTTGAGCACCTGCAGTTCCTGGTTGTCCAAATTGCCTAAGAAGAGCCTGCATCATCTCCTCTTGCCGTTTCATCATCTGCTCTTACATGGAATTCATCATCACTTGCATCTCGTCCCGAGTTATGTAGATGGATGCATGACCCTCTCCAGCTCCAGAAGATGCCGCTTGACTTCCTTCCTGATTGCTCCTTTCCACTGCTTGCTTCCTCGTTGGTGGTCTTGCCATTGCTTTCTAAGATCCAAGTTCCTAACTCCAAAATTCCTGAGTTCAATTCTCAGTGAAAGCACCAAAGTGTTAGCGCCAAAATTGGTCACTAACCCCCAAATCCAGATGAAAGCACCAAATACCAGTCACAGCTCAGAGATAGAATGTATGTAGAGAGTAATAATATGAAGAACAGTTAGAACTGAAATGAAAGCAGTAAAGAACAACAGATTTTATAGTGGTTCCGCTAACTCCGGCATACGTCCACTCCAGAAGTTTACTTTTTATTGCTGTAATAATCGATTACAGTTACAAGATGGCAGAGTTGCCTTAGCCTTAGAAAAGAGAAAGTAAGAGAGCAAAAAGAAGATCCCCTTTTACTGTGCCCCTGCCTCTCTATTTATAGACAAAGATGGGTTGGACTTCCCTGGTGGGCCTGGTAGCCGAGTACCTCAGCCCAAATGGAGTGGTCTCCATATGCCGAACCATAGATGCCGAACGCTGAATGTCGAACAAGGTGTGAATGCCGAACGATCTCCTTATGCCGAACGTTGGGAGGTGCGAGGTACCGAGGTACCAAGGTATGGAGGTGCGGGGTATCGAGGTACGGAGGTGCGAGGTACCAAGATATGGAGGTGCGAGGTATGGAGGTGCGAGGTGCAATGCCGAGCGAGGTGAGGTATGCCGAACGACCCATCCAATGCCGAACGACCCATCCAATGCCGAACGCTCCATCATGCCGAACGATCCATCCAATGCCGAACGAGGTGAGGTATGCCGAGTGCTCCATCCAATGTCGAACGAGACTTAATGCCGAACCTCCATCATGCCGAACCATGTCTGATGCCGAACAGTTTCTAATGCCGAGCGCCCATCGTGCCGAACGATCTCTAATGCCGAGCGCCTCTAAATGCCGAGCGCTCCATCATGCCGAACGATCCATCCAATGCCGAACGAGGTGAGGTATGCCGAGTGCTCCATCCAATGTCGAACGAGACTTAATGTCGAACCTCCATCATGCCGAACCATGTCTGATGCCGAACAGTTTCTAATGCCGAGCGCGCATCATGACGAACGATCTCTAATGCCGAGCACCTCTAAATGCCGAGCGCTCCTGGATGC
The DNA here is from genome assembly GCA_030737815.1 of Allium fistulosum. NCBI lineage: Eukaryota > Viridiplantae > Streptophyta > Magnoliopsida > Asparagales > Amaryllidaceae > Allium > Allium fistulosum. The sequence goes on from CM060904.1 coordinate 1,290,590,493, forward strand.
CGAGCGCTATTGAATGCCGAGCGCTCCTGGAATGCCGAACCACTCATGTATGTCGAACGCTCTGTGCATGCCGAGTACTCTTGAATGCTATTCGAACGTGAATAGTGAATGCCAGACGAACTATTCGTGCCGAACCCCCATCACGCCGAACCATGTTTCCTAGACCCAAATTATAGTTGATTCATCTTTATCCAATCATATTTCCATCTTCCAAGCATGTTGCGTCATCCATCCATCCAGTCGACTGAATCCATCGTACTCTAGCCTCGACGAACATGTAGTTGATTAAGTTAAACCCGTCTGTCCGCGACCTTGCCAAAAGGCGGGTTAACAGAAGATATTTTGGAAGGTTTAAATGATTTACATGCTAACATTTGGCTTTGTTTGGGAGTTTTGTAGTGGAGGTTTTGAGAGTACTAGTTTTGACCATTAATTACCGTAGCGTTTTTAATTAGTTTACTTAAAGTGTTGTTATAGCCGACCAATACATGCTTGAGAAGTTGCAACTTCAAATATCCGTGGAGTTCGATGGAGAAGTGCATTGAATCAACAAACCAACTTTGAAAATAGTCTTTCGGCACAGAAATAAGCATGTAGGCGGAAGAGGGGTCCACCCAAGTTGTATTTGGGAGTCGGTACCGATCCCAACGGGAGTTAGCACCGATTCCCAACTTGGGGGATCCCATTATCTTGTTATCTTTGATGGTTTTAGCTTTGACTTCGTAGCTCTGTCTGTGCCTAGTTTCTGGACTACTGGTGTAACAGCCCGCACCTTACTTAACGTAGATATTGTCCCCAACTTAGTCACCTCCGCCTCATGGGCCAAACCAAGGTGTGGGGTTTTGTTCCTCAAAAGGCATCGACGTTGTTATGAGATGAAGGCTTTGGAATATAAGCACCCACTTTATAGTATTATCCACGATGTGGGACTATTATTCTCATTTTGAAGGGGTGTTACAATCTCTCCTCCCCCTTTAGAACCCAACGTCCTCGTTGGCTCATGAACACAACACCACCTATGTGTCATGATTGTAACACGTACAGACCACAATTCCGACTGGTTATGGCTCTGATACCAATATAACAGCCCGCACCTCACTTAATGCAGATATTGTCCCCAACTTAGTCATCTCTGCCTCATGGGCCAAGCCAATGTGTGGGGTTTTGTTCCTCAAAAGGTCTCGACGTTGTTATGAGGTGAAGGCTTTGGTATATAAGCACCCACTTTATAGTATTATCCACGATGTGGGACTATTATTCCCATTTTGAAGGGGTGTTACACCTGGGCTATCTCTTCGGGCTTTCCGCCTTGATAACTTCAAGTTTAATATGTCCATCTTGTTTGGAATCTGCCTGGTCAAAAGGCAGGATAACGTTTACCCCTAAAGTACATCTCGTTTCTAACATGTTGTGCTTTGAATCGAGACAAGTTTGAATTTCCATGAAGGATTCCACTCTATGCTTTGAATGGTCGCTACCTCTTCGCAAATCGATTACCTAAATTGTCATATCCATAATGATCCGTTGCGACGTTCTGCTAACATCCGGGACTATAAATCTGAAACATAATCCTGTGGTCTGCTATTCCAAGTCTAATGATTTTAGACTAATTCCATCCATGAGTTCTCTAGGTATAAGTCTAACTCTCCTTTAACTTTAGTCGTCAAGTATTAGGTATATGCACATGGCTCATCACACGTTCATAAGCACTTACACCCATATCCATAGACCATACGTATGCTTGTACATGTTTTTTCCTTTTTGTTTAGCATTTGGGACTCGGTACCGACCACTGATTTGGGAGTCGATACCTACTCAGTTCTTGGAAGATTTTCCAAGTTCACGCGAGAATACGGGTTGATGGCACTATATAACCCATCTCCTCCATTCTACTTTCTCACTTTTCTTTCATCGACCTAAGAGAGCTCGAACTTTTGCCATTGAAAAACCAATGATCCCTGAACCAATCTTCGCCTTCACTTGAACTTGAGACCGCTGCCGCTCATCATCACCTGTGCCCGACGTCGCTGCTCCATTGCTTCATTCAGATCCGCCTTCACCAACCCAAAACCCAGCTTAAGATCTCGCTTTCATTTGAACCAATTCTTAACCTTAACTCCACGCTGAACAAAATTAGGTAGGATGATGACTGGTCACATGTGAATGGACATGAAGTTGGGCATTGTCGTGGAAAGAACTTGCGGCCATGGTTCTTGGGATCGTAGGGATGAAGGAGGAAGGTGAGATTTGCCTAATTATAGGAGTCGCGAGGATTAGTACTGATCCCAATGCTTTGGCAAATTTTGCCTACTCCAAGCCTTGCAACCGAACTTTGCCTTGGAGTTTCACGCTGAATTTCCTCTTTCATCTCGAACTCTTCCGAAGTTTGGCCGATAACATTAAGCTAGTCGGGACGGTCAGCGATGATGGTCACGTCGGGCAATATCCAGACCTCAAAATTAACTGCTAAAATAAACAGTTAAATGATAACCGAAATCTGAAATGCACCACATTGCACCACACTGCACTAGAATCCACTTTAGCACAGGGGGCTCGGTTTGTAATTAATCTTCTAATGCTGATTATCTATCAAGCTTTTTATAGAAATGGACCAAAGACGTTTCAAACGTCTGGTTGCTCAGGCTACAAGTGATTAGGCTTCAAAATATATCGAATCCGACGCAGGATCAAGCTTAGCTACAACTTCTCAGGCGCAGCAAACTCCTATTCAACAAGAGTAGCAACTAGAGATTACACGTGTTGATCAATAGAATTTAGAGAACCTCGAAGTAGAGCAACAAATTTCTAAAAATTCAATTGAACCGGTAGATGGGCCTCAAATAGATCCAGCGTTCGATACTCTAGAGGATGCTGTAATACTGAATAATCCAGTCGATTCCGTTCCCTCCAAAATTGATGAAGATCTCTTTGGAGGATATGCAGTAAGCATGGAATTCCATTTGAAGATGTTCTGGCATCGTCTCGCGATCTGAGAGCTCACGATCCTCCAGAAGGGTATATAGCTTGGAACAGATATATGTGCTTGCCGGGTTGCGTCTCGCCACTTAATCAATTTGTCCACTGAGTCCTGAACTTTATGAGACTGGCTCCCACACGGCTGCATCCAAATAGCTACGCTTTTCTTCTAAGCACTTATCTAGTTTTCTCTGAGTATTTGAACCGAGTGCCAAGCGATGAAGAAATATGATACATTTATAGCTTTAAAAGTCACAAATGAAACCCGTCTCTTATTTACTTAGAGCCGATGAGAGGTTGCAGAATCATCTCTGGGGTTAGAAAAAGCTGAGTTATTTCAAGGCTGAATGGTTCTATGTGCGTTGCCCACCCAGATTCGCTCGTAGATGGATATCCGGATGTAAGTTTTATTTCAAACGCCATCCGTGCATTTTCCTTATAATCTACAAGCTTAATTTATCTATCATTGTTGTATAGATGTTCCGATGAGACCCGCAATTGCTCTGCTTCCTCCCAATGATTCTCAACTGGGCCACAAATATCGACGATGGAGTTTGTAACCGTTACGATCTCGACAAGAATTTCTAGCATCCTGGTTGAGGAGGCCCGAGGCTTGACGAGCGCATGATAGACGCTTTGCTGGAAGAAGGAAACGATGAGAATCAAGGGACTAGAGTTGATGAGGATGTTATTATTATCGGGGTCTCCCAGTCCCTGTCGGGCCCTTTCATGCATTAGTTTGAGCAAAAACATAGGATAGATATCCTCCTTGCCAGTCAAATCAAGCAAGAGCAAATAGTAGTTTTCCCTCCTCCGTTGTCGATCGCTTTGCCCGAGCAAATCATTTTCACTCCAGTCTATATTCCTTCGTCTGGGGGTGCTCGAAGTACGTCGACGGTGTTTTCACAAAGCATCTCGGTCTCCATTTCTCCACCCGTAGTGGCTAGTGTGCACCTACTGGGTCTTCACAAAGCACTCCCTCCCAAGGCCAAGGTGGTAGAGGAAGAGACGGAAAGAGGCAAGGAGAAAGCTTAACTAAAGTCTTCCATGGTTCTAAGAAGCGAAAGAAGTCCAAAAAGAAATAGTTGCTAGTTTTCTTTTCCATATATAGACTCCTTTTATTTGTTGGTCGGTCTTGTACGGGTTTGGCCCCCGTTACTACTTTTTCGCTTTTGGTATGAACCACTTGTACTTAGATTTCCTAGTTTGACGTCAATAACATAGACGTTTTGTTATGTAAAAGTCTTTGCTCAAATTTGTCCAAGTACTTAAGGTGGATGCTTTCCATTCAATGTACTTGAGATTTATCTCTTTTAGTGATCATTTTCAGATCAGGTCCTTAATTCGTTTTGTAATTTACCGATTCACATCATTCTAGGGAGTGTAAAGCAATCCTTAGGGTAAAACGCTTAAAATAGTGGCTTGAATATCTCTTTCCAGGATAATAAGTCCCAACTGCACCAAACTCCGAGCGCGGGTTAAAGTTGACTACTTAAAATCATAGTCCATACATCCTCATCCAGGGTGTTAGCATTCAATCACACCTAACTCTAGGCATTGACCGAAGGCTTACGAATTGGACCCTGCTTTACTCCGAGCATAGGCCCACCATTTTTCCTACTCCGGGCAAGGTTTTAAGGATTAGACGGACTTGTCACACCTGTTTCCGTTGATACTTCTACCCTCGGTTCGGGGATGAGAGCCAGTTTACGGATAAACGTGTTTCATCCGGCTTAGTTTATATTTCGGCTCCTACTCCGGGAATCAGAGTTAGTATACGAAGGCTCGTATCGCATCTAGGGCGTTTATACTCTTGCCCTCAATCCGAAGGCAAGAGTCGAGATGTGGACAGTCATATCATGTCTGGCTTATGTTTATACTTCGGATCCTATCCGGGAGCGAGAGTTAGGATGCGGACAGTTATATCGTGTTTGGCTCATGTTTATACTCCTGCCCCAATTCGAAGGCAAGAGTTAGCTTGTGTCAATCTCCGGATATCAAAAGAGGACTTCTCAGACCCGATCATGAGCCGTAGAAGTTTGATCGACACCTACCTCTGGGTACCTAAACACCTGCATTAATCATATGCAAATTCATTCGAATTGATAAAGTCACAACTCTTAAGAAATGGAGAGATATAATTTCTGGCTTGAAAGGTCGTTTTATTTAATTGAAGACGGAAAGTGAAAAAATTCTACCTTATTACACGGCTCTAGCCAATTATTTAAAAATTTATTCTCTATGTGAAATAGCATCGTAAATGCTCGCTATTCTATGCCCTCGAGAGTGAGATCTCGTCCGTAGTTGCTAGCTTGAAATGCCATCTCTAAGCTTTTCCTCTATTACGTACGAACCTTCCCAAATCTGCCCCAAGTTCTTGGGGCCAGGGAAGATTTGTTTGAGAACCAAATCGCCTATTTCAAAGGTTCAAGTTCTAACTTTGGTGTTATAATATTGTGCAACTTGGTGTTTGTGTGCAACTGCTCTCAACTCAACTTCGACCCGCTTCTCATCGATCATATCAAGAGACTCCAGAAGGAGTTGCTTGTTCGTACGTGGATTGTAAAGGGTATCTCGATGAGAAGGCACTTCCAGTTCGATCGAGATTATAGCCTTCGATCTGTATGCCAAGGCAAACGGAAAATGGCCAATCGCTAACTTATGGGTGGTTCGATAAGTCTAGAGTGTTAACGAGAGTTTATCGACCCACTTGCATTTTGCCTTCTCTAATCGTTTCTTAAGAATGGACTTGATTATCTTGTTTACATCTTCAACCTATCTATTTTTCTAGGGATGTGCTACCGCTGCAAATCTCTTCTTTACACGGATTCGACAGTAGAAATCCTTAAACTCTGTGCTATCGAATTGGGTCCCTTTATCAGTAATGAATGCTCGTGGAACTCCAAAGCAATATATGATATTCCGAACAATGAAGTTGGTTACTTTCTTCGTAGTAATCATAGCCAAAGGCTCCGCCTCAGCCCATTTACAATACAAGATACACAGTGATTTCCAATGGATCCCAGCCATCGGCGGCCGTCGGGAGACGTCGGAAATTCTGTCTGAATATAGATCACACAGATTTCTTCCATTTCCGACTGAATCGACAACGACGTTGCGGCGGCGTCCAACGGCTTTTTCGATGGCAGTTCCGACGGTGCAGACGTCCATGTGGTTTGAAAACTCGCCAGAGAACCGTCGGAAGCCGTCAGAATATTCGACCGGTAAACTGTTGGAAGCCGTCGGTAATCGTCGAAGTTTTTCGACCAATAGGCCGTCGGGAGCCATCGAAAATCTAGGTAAAAATTTTTTTCAGCAGCCAAACAACACATCAATATCAATATATATAACTACACATCAAAATCAATATATATAGCAGATATATAAGCTAAAATCAATATCAATATCAATAATAATATAAAACTCAAACAATACCATCTCAAACTCAAACATTTTCAATCAATACAAAACAAACCGTCCATCATCAGTCTCACACACCCAACTACAATATATACATCTAATATCAATGTACAATATATACATCCAACATCAAACCCCACAAACCAACATCAAACACCACATGTCCATAAATCAACCTCACCGTCTCTCATTGTATATATACACAAGTTTCAAAAGCAAAAACCGCAAAACGTACATCATGACTCGTCATCGGCTCTAGAACCACCAGACGAAGTGAATGCTCCATGATGCTCCATATACTCAGCCAAACGCTGGTTAAGTTGCTCCATTTGCACTGCTCAGAGGCGGTCTTGCTCCTGCAGCTCTACAATCTGCTGTCGAAGCTTATTAATCTCAGCATTGTCCTTGGCCTTTCGATAAGCCTTTTGTGAGGCCCGAGCCTACAAAACAAGTCAAAATATGTTTAAGTTATTACGTAACTTTTATAAAAATTAAGCAATTTTTATAACTTAGTTAATTTTTATAAATTACCAATTGATTGTCGTAGCCATAACGCCTATTTCTCTATGTCGGGTTCATAACAGAGTCGAAGATAGCGTCCTCCTCCTCAGTGGTCAACTGCTCCCGACCCGTATGCTCAAGTATCTGCGCACGTGCTTGCATAAACCTTTCTTGCAACGCAAAATTAAATACAATTAAATATTACATGGCGTTATTATAATATTTTATAACTAATTAATTAAAATGGTCATTATTGATAAATTATAACTTAAAATATACTTACATGTGCGGCGTATGCTTTATCATCCTCGTACCAGACATACGTCACTGATCCCTCGTCGCCGGTCTACCTGACGGTATAGGTACGTGCAAATACATCTATATACAAGACAAGAGCCTCACGCGCTCTTTCGTGCAACAATTGGTGCATATTATTATTGTTCATATAAATTTATACAAAAACTGTAATAACTATTCGTAATTGCAATTAATCAATTTACCAGGTCCTCGCGATGATGCTGAAATAATTTCGAGTTACCACGGTGTATGACTGGATTTTTCTGCCTATTCGTCGAGTTCCTGTCTGACTACGCCTGCAAATTAAAAATTAAGATTATATTTTACAGGTATAAATTATGTATTCTCTACTGTACAAATTAAGGTGATATCTGATAGACTTAGCATGAATTCATCGCTACTCCACTATGCGACCCAAGCATCCCAAACATTGCCCATCCAGCTTGGCTTCTTCCTAGATTTTCTGATGGTAGACATCGTATCCCGGTAATTTTTTGCAACTTTAGAGTTCTAGTGGCGCTAGCAAAGAGAAACGTCCTCTTCTTGTAGGTCTACCGCCCCCTGTATATATGTTGAAAATATATAAGTTATACATTTATACTTAGTCAGCAAATTGTATGATATATAATTTTACACTTACCAAGAAGTCCTGCCAAATGCTCTCCCGTACATGCTCTGGGATCCTACTCCATTTCGGCCAGCACGTAGTCATACGACTCACGTATGCCTGCTTAGAAATGCGGAGAACTATATTTGAAAGCTCAAGCTCAAAATCCCTGCATTAAATATGATACAGACAAATCATGACTAATATATCATATAGATTATTTATAATGCTGAAGTAAATTTAATACTTACGAGCCATCTGCCTTTGGTAGCAATCTAATCACCATATGCGGCGCCTCCTGCGACATGCCGCTATCATCACCTCCTCTACGAACGGTCCCTCTCTGAGACGAAGAGGGGGAACCGGACTGCGAAGAACTTCGACGCCTGAAGAAAGACATCTATAATACCTGTCGTATACATATTATTTTATTATGGCAGAATACATCATTCGATTATGAGTAAACATATCAAGATTTAACATCAATAATTGCATATAACATACAAAAAAATGTAGCATCAATACTCTCATAAATTACCTTTTTTTAACATGTATAATATTAAATCAGTCCTCGTCGTTTTCTGATTTAGACTCGGTCTCGTACTCTATATTATTTTGCTCTGTGGTCTCAAATGCTTCTACTAATACATTTGATTCATCATTTAGAGATCCAATGGTTTGATCATTTGTTATTGTAATTTCGCCATTTTCCTCGATATCCAATTGGTACGCTTGTTCATATGGAATATTCTTTCCATCAAATGTAAATCTTGCCTTCGTTTTAAAAACTATCATCCAATCTGCTTTATCTCTTTTTAGAAATGTATAAGGAGCATAATAAACTTGTAGGGCTTTTTTTGCTAGTATAAACGGATCGTACTTATGATAACGTGATGTATGCTTTATTTAATAATATTATATTTTTGGTGCACGTTGATTTCAGAACCTGGAACATTAATGAACCAGTTGCATCTAAACAAATAAACTTCTTCCGCAGGTCTGGTGAAATATGTTAATTGCAAAACCTGAGTTAACATGTCATAAAAATCATTTATGTGATCATTTGGATCATCACTATCTTTAACATATACACCGGTATTGTTAGTTAATTTTTCAGCCTCATATTCTTCGGTGTTGAATTTGTATCCATTGACAAAGAATATTGGATTTGTCTTGACTTTTCTTTTTGGTCCCATCGCAAGATGTTTCAATCCTTCGTTGACCACACAATTTACCGGATCATATACATGGTTTGAAAACCAAGTAGCAAATATTTTGCTGATATCGCCGCTTGGATGCTGTGATTCGTAAATACTGCATATATAGATAATATATTGCATTATAATTAATACACACATTTATTATTCAAGTAAATAATTTTATATGTGTTATTTAATAATATCTAACAAATGGCGCAACTTCTGCACAGTTAAGAAGAACATATGTGTGGGCTACATGGTAATCTTTGTCATCTAACCATACCTCCACACATTTTTCAGCAGGGCGTTCCTGCTGTCTAAAAATAGATAGTACTGATTCAGAATAATCTTGTTCAATTTCCTCATCATTTCGCGTAGCACTTTCAAAAGATAAGTTCACATGGTCACTGAAATAATGTGAGAAAAAAAATGAAGCTTCTTCTTTGAATATGATTTGCATATCGAACATTCAACTCGTGCTTTTTGTCTCACTTTTTTCTTTAGATGATTTAAGTACATGTTAAGAATAATTAAAATTAAAATTTATTACATGTAATTAAACTAAAATTTAACATACTCAATATTAATACCTTTCAAACGGATACATCCATTCATATTGCACAGGACCTCGAAGACGTGCTTCAAGGTAACTACTCTATTACATTAAAAAAACCCAGAGGAAATATTTTCTCCAATTTGCAGAGTAGTATAGGAATTTCTTCCTCCAGTTTATGTAGACGATCAACTTTTAACGTAGTTAAACAAAGCTCCTTATAAAACAAACTAAGTTCTGTTACAACCGTCCAAACTTTTGTATGCAATAGTTCTTTGAAAGCAACAGGTAACAAATGTTTCATCATTACATGACAATCGTGACTTTTCATCCCACTCAGTTTACCTTTCTTATAGTCAACACATCTACAAAGATTAGAGGAAATCCCATCAGGAAATCTTAATCCTTCCACCCACTTTAACAGTATTTTAACTTGGTTACTGTCTAGCTCATAGCATGCTTTTGGTTTTTTGTGTCATTTGGCTTTATATGAAGCTCAGGACGATTGCATATTGCCTCTATATCACGTCTTGATTTCAAATCATCTTTAGCCTTTCCTTTAACATTCAGAACTGTGTTAAATACATTATCGAACACATTTTTCTCGTTGTGCATCACATCAATATAATGACAAATTATGAGATTTTTCCAATAAAGCAACTCCCAAAATATACTTTGTTTGCACCAATTATGAATCGTCAATTTACCTTGAGTTTCAATTTGTTCGCTAGTTTCATGTATCTTTGGATAATCCTTTACAAGGTCATAAATATCTTCGCTTGACCAAATCGTTGGCGGTCGCAAGGTCTCAAGTCTATTACTTGTAAAAAAAATTATCTTTTCTAAAAGGATGATTAATATGGAAAAAACACCGATGACAGTCAAACCACGAATTTTCTTCCCATGCGGTAAAGAAAATGCTTGTGTTTCTTCCATGCAATAAGGACAAGCTACACGACCAGCCATACTCCAACCCGAAAGCATTGCATACGCAGGAAAATCACTTATAGTCTACAGCAGGGAAGGGAACATACGAAAATTCTTTCTTTCTGAAATGTCGTATGTTTCAACACCTTCATACCACAATGTTTTCAACTCTTCAATCAACGGTTGTAAATCTACGTCGATTACTTGTGTCGGATCATCAGGACCAGGGATGACAATAGTGAGAAACATATACGGAGTTTTCATACACATTCACGAAGGTAAATTGTAAGGTGTAACGATTATAGGCCAAGATGAATATTTTGAACCAAATTAAGAGAACGGTAAAAATCCATCCGTACATAAACCAAGTCTAACTTTACGGTTCTCCGTTGCGAAAACGGGGTATGTCTTATCAAAATGCTTCCATGCTTCTCCATCAGCTGGGTGTGTTAACGTACTTTCTTTCTATGCTCTCACACAGTGCCATCTCATATGATGTGTGATTAAAGAAGATGCATATAATCTTTGAAGCCTAGGAGTGATGGTAAGTAATGCATACGCTTGTACGGAACTTTCTTTTCCTTCTTTTTTCTTGGTTTGTATCTTTCCTGATTACATATTTTACAATTTCTAAGATTGATGTCTTCTTTTCAAAATAGCATGCAACCATTTAAACATGTATCTATTTTTTGATACGGCAAACCAAAAGCAGACATAAGTTTTTTCACTTCATAATGATTTTCGCACATTAAATTATCGGGTGGCATATGCCGTTTTGCAGCTTGTACTATAGCTGTAAACCCGGCTTCTGTGAAGTTGTATTTTGATTTCATCGCAATGTATTCTACAGTTACTGATTGTTAAGTACTGATTGTACAACCATCCCAAAGGGGTTTCTTAGTAGCATCCAATAAATCATAAAAAAAAATTGCTCCAATACTTGGTTCTTCTTCGACATTAACATCATCACCATAAACTTGAACAGTAGGGAACATTGAACGTGTTGCATCTTCAACTATATCTTCTATGAAATTCGTCGGAACAATTTCAGTATCCACCCCCTCCTCCGAATGTACGAGATTAGGTGCTACAAGTTCTTCATGATGATCTCACACCAAATAATTCAGCACGAAACCATATTGGCGCAAATGAACTATTATTATATCCAGTATCAAATGCTTCAATAATTTGCACCTACTATATGGACAACGAATTTCTTCGTCGTTCCCATTATTACTTAAAGCGAATTCAATAAAGACGTGTACACCATTTTGAAAATGTTCACTTATTGAGCGCCTCCAATTTCTATTCTTTGTTGGTATATCCAGCTCCAATCGATTAAACAATTTACCATTTTTCCTACTTTAAAATATAAAAACGTATTAATCATTTATGTATTGACATTTTATTTTTCAATTAAATCATACATTTAAATTTTCGCAAATATATAACATTATTCTATTTAATTTTATTTCAAACGGATTTATACAAATTATATGAATATAATCTACAATTTTTAGGTTATTGTTTTACACTTTGATGGGTGGTCATTCTACTTTCCATTACAAACACAGTAGTAATTATATTTTGTAAATCATTTCATTTTAAACGAGTCAACAAAATTTCGACAGCACTTCCCCTTTGTTCCCTATGTCGTACACATATGAGTGTACATAGGGAACAAAAAGAAAGTGTTGTCAAAATTTTGTGAACCGTTAAAAATAAAATGATTTGCAAAATATAATTACTTTATTGTGTTTGTAACTTGTCCAATACAGGGACAATTCCGACAAATATTGTATCGGATGAATAAAATGTTCGTTCTGTGATAAAAACGAATATCCATATAACGATCATATACAATACTTGTCAGATGGGACAAAAACTATCTAAAGGATTTATAAAAATAAAGCGAAGTATACAACAATTTTTACAATAATTTATTTACATTCTAAGAAACGCATATACTAAATCGTCGTTTTCGTCATCTTAAAAACGCATACACTAAATCCTGAACATCGACTCTAATTAATCCAAACTAGCCCTAATGCGCGTATGCACTAATTAATCAACACATATACACCAATTAACGCACATATACACTAAGCAAATTATTTTTCTCAACATCTAAATGATAAAAAATTATAATAACAACCTAATTAGCATTCAAAAGGGTATAACAAACAATCAATGCGATATTATAAACAACTATAACAACAAATTAACCCTAATTTACCAAATCAAAATTAAATAGGATTTATAAATTAAACTTTCTTACAGAGAAATAGTTAATGGAGAGAGTTGAAAATTGGAGATGGAAACTTGCTGACGGCGTGGAGGGGGTGTTGGAGGAGGTGAATGAGGAGATTTGGGGAGGAAGATAATGAAGAAAACCGTCGGCCTGGGGCTTAGATATTCACGACTTCCGACGGCCGCCGACGGTTGTATTTGTGACGGCTTCTAACGGCTGCCGTCGGCTAATTAATTTTATTTTCATTTATGCCACGGCAATTGCTTGCCGTAGGCAGCCATCGCAAAAAAATCGATGAGCCGTCGGCGGCCGTCGGAAATGGGCGTCGCAATAAACGGTGTTTCTAGTAGTGTTAGTAAGGCAATAAACTGCCACAATGGCGTACTTTGTGCCAGCTTTAGATATCGACAATACACCAACAATATCAATCCCCCAAAACTACGTATGGTCAAGGACTGACCATTTGAGTAATTTCTGTCGGTGGGGCCCTCGGAATTTTAGCAAATCTCTGGTACTCATCACACTCTCGGGTATGATCAGTTGCGTCTCGATTGACAGTTGGCCATAAGTATCTGTAACGAAGGATTTTCTTTGCTAGGGTCTGTCCTCCAGTGTGGTCGCCACAGGCCCCTTCATGAACTTCTCTCAGAACGCATTTGGCCTTGTCGTGAGCGACACACTGAAACATGGGGACAGAGAAATCCTTCCTATACAGTAATCCTTCTTGCATAGTGTATCTTGAAGCTTGGCGAAGGATTTTGCATCGTTCCTTCCTTCTCTTTGGAAGGGTCCCTCTTTCCGAATAATCCCGAATCGGAGTCATCCACGACTCCCGTTCAGGATCAGTCTCCAAGATCCAATCGACATCCATCGAATCGATGCTCGGATCTGAAAGCACTTTCATTGGAACCAGGCCCATGAGTTGCATACCTCCGGAACTAGCCAACTTAGCAAGCGTGTCAGCTTTCTCATTTTCCTCTTTGGGAATATGAGTGATCGTGTAATATTCAAAGTCGTCAAGCAACTTAAGAACCCGATTTTGATAGGGAGCCAGCCTTGCTCCTTTCGCCTGATATTCTTTCCGAACTTAACATACCACTAGCTGTGAGTCATAGAAAATTTGTAAAGTCTTTATTCCTAGTTCCTTGGCGATATTGAGTCCTGTTATCAAGGCTTCGTATACGACTTTATTGTTCATTGCTGGAAAGTCGAGTTTCAAGGCGTAGCAGATTGGGTGTTCTTCGAGAGTGATAAGCACTACTCCAGCACCATAACACCGATCATTAGATGCACCATTCATCTACATTTTCCATCCAACATCCCTTCCTCCACTGCTCTTCAAATAATCATCTCGTGCAGTGAATTCAGTTATGAAATCCGCCAAAGCCTGACCCTGGATTGCTCTTCGAGGGTGATAAGTGATACGTATTGACTTAATTCAATGTTCTATTTTAGCAGCCTTCCTGAAGTCTCAGGTCATTGTAAGACTTGTCGTAAAGGCTGGCCAGTAAAGACATTGATTGGATGAGCTTGGAAGTAGGGGTAGAGCTTTCTCGTAGCAATCAACAGACAGTATGCGAGTTTTTCCAGTCTCGAGTAGTTTCTTTCTGCTCTTGTCAACCGCTTGCTAATGTAGTATACCGGTCATTGGACGTGATATTCCTCACGTACAAGCCGGCTCTCAGAGCATGCACCGACGCTGCTAAGTATATAAACAAGTCCTCATCATCCACTGGCTTCGAAAGGATGGGAGGTCTTTCCAAGTGATTCACCAAAGCTTGGAATGCGTCTTTGCACTCCTGGTTCCACTCAGAGTTTCTCTTTCCCTTCTTGATCACCTCGAAGAAAGGGATACATTTGTCAATGGCTTTGGAAATGAATCGACTCAAGATGGTGACTTTCCCAATCAAGTTTTGGACCTTCTTGATTGTCTTTGGGACTTCGATCTCTCTCAAGGTCTTGATCTTCTCTGGATTGGCTTCAATTTCACGACAGTTCACAATGAAGCACAAGAATTTTCCTGACGCAACACCGAAAGAGCATTTCAAGGGATTGAGCTTCATCCCATACTATCGGAGGACATCAAACATCTCTGCCTGATCATCAATGTGAATTCTCTAACGTCGTGACTTCAAGAACATATTTTCCACGTAAACTTCCATTGATCGTCCGATCTGGTTCTTAAAAACATCCGGTTCATAAGTCTTTAGTAAGTCGTTGTTGCATTCTTTAATCCTAAGGCATGACCAGATAACAATAGAGTCCAAGGTCAGTGATGAAGCTAGTGTGTTCCTGATTTGGGACGTGCATCAGAAATTGATTGTATCCGAAGTGCACGTCCATGAATAAAAGTAACTCATGTCCAGTAGTTGAGTCCATCAACTGAACTATTCGTGGAAGCGGGAAGCTGTCCTTCGGGCATGCTTTATTCAAGTCGGAATAATCGATGCATGTCCTCCGCTTTCCATTTTCTTTCTTCACCAAAACAGGGTTTGATACCCAATTCGGGTATAAGGCATCACAGATGAATCTATTATCCTTTAGCTTATCCACTTCTTCTTTGAGCATAGCGGATATCTCTGGACCTAGGCTGTGGCGTTTCTATTTCATAGGAACGCATTTAATTTATGGTTAATGCATGGCTCTCTATCCCAGGCGAGATCCCATACATATCCAAGTGTGTCTAGTAAAACACATCTAGGTTTGCCCGAAGAAAACCAACCAACTCCCTCATCACACTAGTACCGAGCCGAGATCCGACCTTCAAGACTTTACTTGGGTCATCCCTACTGATTGGAACAGTGGTTGTCAACTCGGCAGGAGCTTCTCGTCCGCCCTTCAACTTTTTACGTCAGTCCATGTCATCATAGAGCCAACTAGTTTGCCTGAGCCGAGGCTCAGGCGATAATTGCTATGCATCTAAAGCCTTTATGCAGAGGACCCCCTCTACACTCTTTCCTTTCTCCTTACGCCTTGCTTCCTTCAGTTCAGCGACATAGCACTCGCGGCCAGCCACTTGATCTCCGCGCACGATCCCCACCCCGTTGTCTATAGGGAATTTCATGGTTAAACTCCAGGGAGGGATGGCCGCTCTGAATTCAGCTAGGGCCAGTCGACGCAAGAATGCGTTATAAATAGAATAGTTATCCAACACTAAAAATGGCACAACCCGCATTCACCTGCATTTACCCTCACCAAGTTTCACCGATAATTCGACAAACCCTATGGCTTCAGTTAGCCATCCCATTGAACCCCTGTATACATGACCTACAAGGCTACAAATCTCTCTCCTCTAACATCATTTGATCATAAGCTTTTTTGAACAGAATATTGACTGAACTCCCACAGTCAACAAGCATCTTATGTATAACATAGAGTGGCTCAGATGCACACTAGCTGGCAGGCCGTACTGTGGCGTGCTTATGTTAGAAGGACAGCATAGAGTGGTTGTTGTACAATGATGCTTTTTCCTAGTAGGTAGTAAAGTATAGGAAGTGGTTGTTGTATAGTTACTTTTTTTCTAAGTAGGTAGTGAAGTATAGAGAGTGGTTTGTCGTACAGTGATGCTTATGTTAGATGGATATTGTTAGTAATGTCATTTTTGCTAGGGAAACAATACAAGGTCGTCGCCCCTTTTTGCAGGGGCAGCTAGCTCTTGTTAGAAGTCTGCATAGTGATGACAAAATTAAGCGGATAATGGGGTTGGTCATCGATGGATCTGTGGCGGCCAAGGAAAGACATAGATGGGATCTACAATTGGTCAAGGGATATCAAGATGATGTTGCATTGTCGTGACTTGGTCATTGAATGACGGGGCGGTGAGATGT
The DNA here is from genome assembly GCA_030737815.1 of Allium fistulosum. Lineage (NCBI taxonomy): Eukaryota > Viridiplantae > Streptophyta > Magnoliopsida > Asparagales > Amaryllidaceae > Allium > Allium fistulosum. The sequence goes on from CM060904.1 coordinate 1,290,607,051, forward strand.
TGGCTACGAGGTTTGACACTTTTCATTGAAATAAAGGATATGGCGGGCAAGGTCCTAGATTCAAGGACAGCCCGACGACCAGCTCTTATGGGTTAGGATGTTGATAGTGGACATGCCATTGGGTTGGAGATGATGCTAGCCGAACCATGCTATGTGGGCATATGTTGTTTGGCTTTTACCCGATGAACCCGTTTATACTTTTGCAAGTAAAACGAGCAACAACACTCTTAGGTTAAGGTGGCGTATGTTAAGTAGTCAAATGGATTGTAGATGTAAATTGTTTTAAAAAGTTAAGTAACATAGAGTCAAAGGGAGTTATAACACTTTTATCATTTTTGCCTCTTCAATAGTTTTAAAGATGGTAACATTAAACTAAAGATAGTATACAAATTCTTATAAATTATTAGGAGTTGGTTTATAGTGTTTGAAAATGGAATGGACGTCTTATGGTTAAATGGAAAATATATTAAATTCATCTAAGTTAGAGGTTGTTATGCAATGTAAAAAAATAACATTTAGTGGCAATTTTTTTAGAAATTGTTGCATTTCTTGTATTTGACACAATTCCTCTAAACTTACAAAACCATTTTGTGTTCTAAGATGATGATTTTCAAAGTGTGACTTTGTTTTATCAATGATTGGCTTTCAACCGTTGACCTTGACATTTGACTTGAGAAAGACATAAAAGAGATGCGATTTCATATTATTTAGAAACCTCTTGCTAAGACTCTACCAAATTTTTGAAACATCTTTCTCTTTAAGGATAATCTTTTTGGAAACCCCTATGTCTTTAAAGATCCATAAGAAGTGCGTAGAAGGAATCGTGTTCGTTGAATGCTCATGATAGGTTTGAGGGTTCAAGAGTACATTTGGGTGTACATGAACATGTTGGAAGACATATCGAAAATGACTAGAAGGGACTTAAAAAGAGATATAATCAATTATGTGGCTTGGTGCCAGTTACGTATATTTAGTCTGAAGATATCAATATATACGGCTCTTAAGTGTATCTAGTCTATATAGATACTTTGTCCAGGATTAAGGGATAATCCACCCTTATCATTTGAGTTATAAGTATATAAACAACCGTCGAGTTTATTACCTAAAATGTACTCAGATATGTATGGATATTTTTTTTTGAAAATGGGTTAATATTATTGCAAAACTGGACTATGCGGCCCAAGGTAGAACAAAAAAACCGTTCGTATCCCCTATTGAGAACAAAAAACAGCTTTTAATACAATAGCACATTCCTCTACTTTACACTGCAATATACCTAAAATATTACTACTTTAGGGCTAAATCATGGCGGCTCCCAATTCGTTGATTGAGCTAGTTCGTTCAATTCGTCAACTTCAACGTCGCCAGTAGTCGTCCTTCTTGTGTCGTTACATTGGTAAGCAGATTCTTCGCTATCCTTCCAATTAGCAAGCTAATGTCCTGATTAATCTGTCTCGTGAGAACTAATACGTCTTGGTGTTTGTTGTTGAAAGCCCGATTGTTCCTCTCCCTCCAGAGGTGCCACAGGATGGTTGTGAGACCAATTTTGCCCGTCTCCTGCATCAACTTCGTGAGGTTACTCCCACTATTCAGGTAAGCTATTTCATCTTTGAGATTTTGAGCATGGTTAGTTTGTAACATCTAAGTTTTTTAATGCACCACACTCGTTTGTTGTAAGAACATTCAAAGAACAAGTGATCATGTGTTTCCTCAGCAGAGTTGCAAAGAGTACATAGTGTATCATCCAGGATGCCTCGTTTGTGAAGTCTATCCTTAGTTGACAGTCGATTGAGTAGGGCCTTATATAAAGTGTGTGCCATTTTTGGATTATTAGACCTGCTCCAGACCACCTTCGTCAAATTAGCCGAAGGAAATTTGACTCTCGAGTCCTCCCATGCATCTCTGAAATTGAACTGTCCATTTGAACTGCTTTTCCATATCCAGAAATCCTCCATTATATCAACTTTGATGTCTTTGCACTTAATCTCCTCTTTGTAATTTGTACTAAGCAGATTTCTGTCACAATTCCATTCACCATTCTTCACAATTTCAGCCACTTTACAGGTAGGGGTTCCATAGGCTGAAAAGAAGTCCCAGCCTAGTCTATCAATAAAGCTTTGAGATTGCAACCAAGGGTCTTTCCATAAGTCCGCGTTATTCCCATTGGCAATTTCTCTGTCTATATAAGTTTGCAGTTCATTCCTGGTTTTTAAGATATTTTTCCAGGTAACAGAGGCATTATTATTAATTTTTAAGATCCAAAAGTTATCTTTAAGGTACCTTGATCTCATCCAACTAGCCTATAGGTTTTTAGATGTTAGAACATTCCATGCTAGCTTCAATCCATAGACTTTCATCAGCTCATATAAGTTTTTTAGCCCAACTCCTCCTTCCTCTTTCTTCTTGCAAAGATCCAGGTAACTAACTTTGTGCATTCCCCCCTTCCAAATAAAATCCGCACATATAGAATTTATTTTGGCGATAGAGCAGTCAAGGATTTGGAAAGATTGCAACCAAAACTTGACTTTAGATGTGATAACAGTATGAACCAGTTCAACTCTGCCCGCAAAAGACAGCAATTTGGATCTCCACCCTTGTAATTTGTCTCTAATATCGTCAACGAGCCTACCACATTCTGAATCAGTGATTGTGTTATTAGAAAGCGACACCCCCAAATATTTGACTGGAAGATGACCCTCCGAGACACCTAGTCTCTCTAGCAGAGCCTGCTTATGAGAGCAGAATTTATTAAAGTAGCATTTGGTTTTTAGTTCATTCAATTTAAGCCCAACCAGCAGCTCCAGGTTAGTGAAAATGGACTTGACCTTATCAATGGCCTTTGTATTACCTTTAATCACCACTAATAAGTCATCGACATATATTAAATGGGTTACATTGGGGGTGAATATTGTATATAGGTTGAATGAACTTGAGAAAGCAAGCCAACCACATCTGTAGGGTGAACCATTCCATAGCAACAACAAATAGGTATGGGGAGAGAGGGTCGCCTTGTCTAATCCCATGATTGCTCTGGATATACCCTTTAGGTACTCCATTTATCATGACAGAGAAGGTAGGTGTGTCAAGGCAGTACTTGATCAAGTTAAGTAACTTCGTTGGAACCCCCATAGAATCAAGCATGTGAGTGATGAAGCCTCTGTTAACCTTATCATATGCTTTTTGTAGGTCAACTTTAATACACATTTTATCAGCACCTTGTTTGTTAAAATCTCTAATTAATTCATGCGCCATCAGGGAGTTTTCAGATATAAGTCTGCCCTTTATAAATGCACTCTGACATTGTGAAATTAGATCAGGAAGAACTCTATTTAGCCTCATGCATATAATTTTGCTTAGGATCTTATATGTGACATTGCAGCAGACAATAGGTCTGTAGTCTTCAATTCTCTCTGGTTTCTTAGTTTTTGGAATGAGGGATATGAAAGTGTGACTGATTTCTTGGATAAATTCTCCAGTCTCCAAAGCTTCATTATAAGCCTTTAGCATGTAATATTTCAGGTGTACCCATTTCATTTTAAAGAAGGCTGCCCCCATTCCATCGGGGTCGGGGGAGGAGTCACAGTGAATTGAGCAGACAACTCTCTTCAGTTCTCCTTCCAAAATCCAAGTTGTCAGTATGTCAGCACCAGCTGGGGAAATCCTTTTCCTGCAATTGATGTGTGGTAAGTGATTGAAATTGTCCCCATTGTACAAGTTGGTGAAGTAAGTAAAAGCTTGCTCTTCAATGTCTTTAATATGTTTAGAGGCATTTCCCTGTTCATTTAAACAGTTTGTGAGATTATTGTGAGGTTGTCTTTGTGACATTTTAGTATAGAAAAATTTATTGCATTCATCTCCCTGTTGTAGCCACTTCTCTTTAGCTTTCTGCTTCAGCTCCACTACTTGTTTTTTAAGCTCCATTTTGAGTTGTTTTTGAAGTGCATAGAAGTCAGCATTTAGGCCCTCATGTAGGGGATCATTATCCAGTTGATTTTGTATGTTTTCTAACCGCTGTTGAATTACTGTGATGGTGTCAATGGTCTTTGGTTTGCACTTGTTCCAGTCTTTGAGTTTGTTTTTCATGATTTTGATGAGCATAACAAGTCAATACATGTGATTGCCTGAAGGAATTCTCACTGTATTAAAGTTCACCACTTCATCGAAACCTTCAATCAAAGGCCAATGATTTACATATCGTAATGGTTTTCCTTTATGCAGATCATCATCAACATTGAATTGAATCAAGTGAGGACAGTGATCACTTGTAGAACAAGGTAGAATAGTGACTTTTAAATTTGGGATTTTGTTGAACAGTTCAGCATTGCCAAGCGCTATCCAGTCGTGATGTAATTTTCTTAGCCTCACCACTCTTCCATGTAAATTTCAGGCCTGAATGGTATGCTTCAGCAAGTCCACTGGCCAGTACACAGTTATTGAATTCGGCAACCTGGGGTAATCACCTATGACTGCATTAAAATCACCTATGACAACCCAAGGAATATGATGTTTTTAGAATTAGCAGTAATTTGTCTCCATAGATCAGTTCTTTCTGAGGCCAGGTTCCTCGCATAAACAAAAGTGGTGACAATCTCCAATCCTCCAATATTATGAAACTTAATTGTAATTTGTTGATCATCCACATTCATGATATTACCATTCCGGTAATGGCTTTCCCAACCAACAAGAATTTTGCCCTTAGCATGGTTAGTCGAATTATGTGCAAATGACCATTGATTCCCCATTTGATATTTAAACATCTCTATATTGCTATTAGTAAATTCATTTTCTAAAAGCGCTAAGATAGAAGGCCTGAATTTGGCCTTGATGTTGTGGAGGTCTAGTTGACGTATGTCATTATTTAGACCTTGCACATTCCAACATAGTATAAACATTATGACTTTTTGGTGGTTTTTTTCCGTGTAACTGGAGCAGAAACTGCCGCAACTGAATTACCAGTCCTTTTCTTATCACCAGTGGTGAACTGCTTTTCATATTCAACATCACATACAGTGTATTTGCTAATGCCCTCTGACACATCTTCATCCTCTTCATTCTCAGATGTATCCAGCTTAATGTTCAGCTTGTGGATATCAGCCAGAGAACTTGGCATCTCCTCCTCCTCATTTTGACCTTCAGTTAATGGATCCAAGGCAAGTGGAGCCACGGGAACAGCAAGTGGGTCAGGTTGGGGCTGAGAACTACCATTAGGATGATCCGTTGGGGAAGGTGTCGTCGTTGACTGAGCAGGAACTAGATGAACTGCTTGCTCTAATCCACAACCCAACTCCATAGGATTCTGGTGTGGAAGTGAATGTTTTGGTGGTGGGGGGTTAACTAAGGTGGTGTTGTGTATATTATTTTTTGTGACCTCCTCATCATTTTTTGAATTACTAGTCTCGGGTAAATCAGTTGTAGTTTCTGGTGGGTTTTTTGGTTTTTCTACCTATACTTGCTTTGTCTTATCTATTGTGATATGCTGGCAATGCTGGTTTATGTGACCGAAACACATACATTCACCACACCTAGGTGGTACGAACTCATATTCCACCTCTTGCCTGTATTCATTACCATGTTTATCTATAGCTTTCACCAATTTTGGCAGTTCAGATTTGGCAGAGATCTCCACAAAAACCCTAGCATATTTAATGCATTTGACCTTCCTTGTGTTTTCATCAATATCTATAGGCTTGCCTATCAAGCTTGCTAATTTGCTAATGCACCTTATATTCCATAGCGCGAGATCCAAGTTGTTAAATTTGATCCAAATAGGATAAGTTGTTAACATAGCACATTCGAAATTGAAATCTGCCTCCTATTTACGCATAAAGATTAGCTTGTTGTCCATGAATCATGGTCCTCCCTTAATGATTCGATTATAGTCCTCTTCCAGTTCAAACTTAATTAGGTAAAATCCATTATCACATGGGAAGACATCCGAGGAACCTTTGGGGCTCCATATTCTCTTGATATAGGCGTTAAAGTGTACATAATAAGGCCGTTTACCTGCCATGTAAGCGTAGATTGAATGTTGCCATAGTCGTTTGGATTCAGCATAATCCTCCTCATCAATCACCTGGTAAAGTTCTTCTCCATTTGATTGTGGTTCGAAATAATCTGCGTTGCCTTTAAGTTCGATTTTACTGCTTGCAACCTCTATCCACGATTAAGCCTTAGCCGCTAGAACAGGCTGATTAGGGTTGTTTAATCACATCTACGAATAATTTCTTTGTCTTTCCTCTATTATTAACCTCCTTCCATCCTCCTCCTCCTTCATCATCTTCCTTTTCGATGCCTAGGGTTTCGGGAAAGCTTGTTGTCAACGCCATTACTTGAGAATAATCTTAATTGCAGGGGTTACTTTTGGTATGGATATTATATATATATGTAGGATTAAGACCCGTTATAAGTAGTTTTGTACTTGCGAGGGAAAAAAACATGTTTCATGGTTTAGGGGCATGATCTCACGATGTACCATGATTTGTATGATCATTTATAAAAATCAAGATGTAAGGGCATTCGCAGACATTTTTTATTAGAGGTTAGATGTTGTAGCATTCTGAACATAAATTTGATTAGAGGTTGAATATGAAGTAATGTAAAAACGGTTTAATTTTTATTTTGTAATAAATAATTAATAATTTTTTATTAATGATTAATTTTAAATAATTAATAATCAGTAGTTACTATTTCAAAATTAATAAGCAAAAATTTAAATTCAAATTCTACTTCAACTACGAATTCAAACAAACTACAAATTCAAACAAAATAAAAATCCAAACACTATAAATTCAAATAGAAATACAAATTTCTATTACAAATTTAGTGTCGTTCTTGCAATACCCTCAACTCTGTTTCGATCCACTCATATGCAACATCATTAAAATCCAGCATTTTCATAGCTCTATGAAAATCCTTATTGAGATACAATTTACTAATCTCGGTAATGTTGTGCTGGCCCAATTGCATGCACCGTTCGCGGCAAGGCAGAGCTTCTGCCAATTTATAGTCTATTTGTTGTGGAGCTTCACCGTCTTTAGAAGAACTTGATGACTTGAAGTGTGTCACTCTTTTCATCATTTTCACCATTTGGTGGATATCTTCATAAAACGTTTGCTACGAGCGCCTACGATTAGAACGAGCAGCAAAATGAGTGATGGTAGAACGACGAACCGAGGAGGGACTATCCACATCCATATCAACTGCAGGCTCAATGTTGAGGTCTGTTTGAGCAAACTCATTTGCTTAGGAGGGTTGAAAGGGCTGGGATCTCAAAGCGTCGTTCCATTCTATAGGTATGGGCTTGTCTTGAAAAAGGTTTTATGGAATTGGATTTGAAGCGATGGTGTGAAAACCAGTTTGTACTCCATCTTCGATTTCAATAGTTGGCTATTCTACTTGAGTGGAGAGGATGGCATATTTTCTAGTAGCGACATTTCTAAATATTTGCTCCAAATATTCCAGATCTGATAAAAGAGCATCTCTCCATTTCAAAAAATACACTATTGAGATCCTAGGAAAACAAAATTTAAACAATTGGTATGGAAAATTATAAGAAATTCGCAAAAACTATAATAAAGTGTCATTCCTTGGTTCGATCCGTCCACAAGCCGTCGTCGCTAGGAACAATGTTTCTCTAGCCATCCTAGCCCTCTCCATTCTAGTTTCGTAACTTTTCCCAACTTGATCAAGTCTTTGTGGTTGTTGTCGTGTTTTTTTTTTGCGATCACTGCATCCAACCGTTAAGACGCATTATTACAAAAGTTAAATTTATCAACAATCTTCCGATAGGCTCCCGTTTTTGCATTTTTTTGATTAGTTGCGAATTATTCTGAACATATTTTTACGAGTAGAGTTGATAATTCGACATTTCAGTAAAACGTTAGATTTTTACTCCGACCAACGACAGTGGAAACCATTGTTAAAAAGTGTTAAGGATAGTAGAGTGGAATGGAAATTTTGAAGAAACCATGGAGTTTTCATCTGGAATTATAGAGGAAAATATGATGTAAAAAATTATATCCGACTTAACTGCATTTACGTGCAAGGTATTAGTTAGTCTTGCTCTGCCGCTCCATTTTGAAGTGGAAAAACGCTTTCGATACAAACGCTAACGTAATCGTTACGTCCGACTTATTTTAGATAAGTTGAACATGATTCCCACTAAAAGTTGAATCGAAAACGTTTTCTGTCCATAAACAGGGCCGTAAACCTTATGCCGTGCACACGAGCAATGCATGTTTTCCGTTCTTGAACTTTACAATTTACCATTTGAAGGCACATCTGACTGCAGACGTAATTCTTACTTTCAAAACATTTTTTATCACTTAGAACGTAAAGTTTAGTAAGTTAGTTGATGCCTTCAAGATGTAAAGGAGATCTCGGTAAATTCAATGGGTAAGAGAAGCAATGTTCATGTAGAATAGTTAGGGTTCATGCAATATTAAATGGATATTACTACCAACAGAAAAAACAATGAAGATTGAAGTTAAACACTGATCCACTAGTGAACATAATCTTCCAACATTTGGAAATACGTGTACAACAGTGAAATCAAAGTTTGACGCCTACATAATTCTAAAGACAGTAAATCAAACAACATTATCACAAACCCCCATAAACAAAAAAAAAGTACAGAATAAACATACACTCATATATTACCTTCATCACTTTGTGTTCTTCCACAATCCCAGTTTCCTTAAAACACCTCCATGTTTCTTCTTTATCACCTCATCATCATCCAAATCATCTGAAAATGGAGAATGCATCAACTTACCAGCCACCGATTGATACTCTGCATCCAACGGTCCAGCTCTCTCGGAAAATCTTGCATTATTAGTATTATTATTGTTGTTGATGTTGTTGTTATTTCCTGTAGTGAGTACAGCTGCGGCAGCCTCTGCAGCCTTTCTCCACTGATCAGACTGCACTCGCAGCCTACGTAACTCCACTTCCATTTCTGAACTCATTGCTTTTGCAGTTTCTAGCTGTTCACTTCTCTTGTTTGCTTCTTGAGTTAAGTACTCTAGTTTTGATGCTGCTTCCTTTTCTTTTGCTTTGGCCATTTCCATGTCTGCTATCGCAGATTCGTAGTTCTTCATGTTTTCGCTTTCTATGCTTGTTAGTTTGAGCTTCAGTTGTTCGTTTTCTTCCGATATGTTTTGTAGTTCAGTTTCTTTGTCCATAAGGTTTGCTTTTAGTTCTGATACGTCTTCTGTTGCATCTATTTTATGAACTGCTTGGTTTGTCTGTTTGTGTCATAAAACAAACACTATCATAACATCATTGTGTTATCGTTTAAGCATATATAAAATGCATATAGCTGTTAACGGAGGAAAGTACCTGGGCACTTTCAAGTTTAATTTTCATTTCATCGTTCATGCCTAAAACTCCCTGAAGTTCGTTTTCCTTATCGAGTAATCTACCTTTTAGTTCAGCAATGTTTTCATATGCATTTTTTAATGCTGATTCGAGTTCGGATTCTCTAGCTTCCGATTCAGTTCTGATTTGCTGTGTAACTTCATAAGAAGCTTTGATTTGTGTAGCAATTCGAGCTTGTTCTTCTTCGTACTTCAGCTCAGCTGCTTCAAGTGCAGTTTTGAGTTGTTCTACTTCCATGTCTAATGATCCTGGTGCAGTTGAAGAATTGCCTGTAAATACTTTTTTTAATAGATATACACGATCCACTTATGAAAGCTATATAATGACAAAAATGGGTGCATGTTTAGTGTTTGTATCGGTAATACACTAAAGGAGAAATGATGACAAAAATTGATCATGTCTTTATAACTTACTACTGTGCAATTCAAGGGAATGTACAAGCACGCATTTTCAATAATGTTGCAAAACTGATAAAATAGACTTGTAGAAATATACAGTTTATATTAACTGGCACATACCAGAAACGTAAACTTGATAACAAGCAGCGTATACATATACAACTATGTAAGCTGCCATGGATTAGTAGAGCTACAAACTGACAACACACGCATACACGCATGTACGCACGTGCACATAACGTGCATGTATACCATGGTTATATATCAACAGATTTACGTTAGCTGGATATCATTACCTTATTTTATACTCATAAACTCAAAAAGGCAAATAAATAAAAACATCCTAAGTTTTACACACACACACGATTGATGATGAAGATGACATAATAATAATAATATGGTTGTTTCTTTGATAAAATTCATTACAGATTACACTTAGTTACTGACTTACCATTGTTTAGTTGATTGTCCTCCAATTTCTTATTGGATTCTTCTAACGAAACCACTCTGGCTTTCGACTCCTCTAGCTCAGAGATTGATTTTTTGAACAACTCCAAAAGCTTAGACCCTTCGGAACGCAGAGTTTCCACGGTAGCTTTAGCAACTTCCAAATTTTGCTGAGTCTCAACTACTTTTGTTTCCAACTCTGCCTCAGCTTTTTCTCTGTTGTTTAACTCAACTTTTAACTTCTCCAACTCCTTTTCGAAGTGAAGGTTCAACCTCTGTATCTCATTTGCATTTTGTTTCTGAATGGCTTCGATCTCAGACTGCCATGCATGATCACGGTCTTGGGATATAGCTCTTAGCTCTTGAAGTCTAGACTCCTCAGCTGTGGAGAACTCCATGAGTTGATTCTGTGAATGCTCGTATTTTGAAATCATTTCTTGAAGCTGTTTGTTCATGCCCTCTACATCTTGCTGTGCTTGTTTTTTTAATGTCTCGGATGAAGCAAGTTGTTCTTTTGTCTTCTTTAGATCTTCCTGGAGTTGGGCTAACTGAGCTTCTAGTTCAGCTAATCTACCCGGCTTCTTCTTCTACAGATTAAATGTTTTTGATTGAACTACTTATCAGTCACGGCATATAAAAATGAACAACTGATATTGGTATCAGCAACTTTACAGGCATTGCCAATATAAATAGATCATTATTTAATATATATAAATATACCTTTTTGACAGTTGAAAGATTATACAAAATATGTGCAATTAACCCAGGTAGCTCGTTGGGTGGTGGTAATTTTTAGTTTGTTTGGTGGTTTTAGAATAATCCCACATCGGAAAACTATTATTATTAAGATGATTTATGTAAGTATGAAGAAAACATTAAGTCACATTGCCAGTTATCTTTGTTTTAAAAAGTTGTTCTCTGATATATACTACAAATAAAGGCATGGTAGGCTACGTTGCAAAGATTGTAAGATGGTTTGCTTGCAAAGAAATTATGTAGTAATTGATACCTCAACTATAGGACTTCTAGGAGAGCGACGTTCAAGTTTCTTCGAAGTAGGGCTGCCATTAGTTGGTGTTCTTGTTTTAGTGCTCTTCGAGTTTGAAGAGTCTGAATCAGCTCCACTTGATTTGGTTACATGTGATGATCTAGGAGAAATCCTTGAAGGAATTTCTGCTGATCCATTCCTATTTACAAGAAATAAAAATATTCCAAAAACACATAATAAGCTCTGGTAGTTTGTAATGTGGAATTTTAATGGAACTTAAAAGTGAAAGAATCAAAATTGTTATAAAGAGAAACATGCTGTGAAAGGAAAAATTGTTTGGTTCAGAACTACTTGTGGGGTTGCGTCTTATGCATAACATGTCAGTGTTTAAGAAAGAAAAGCAGGCAAAAGACTGAGGTTTGAGTTTTCGATCAAATATAGAAATTCCAGTGATTCCATCCCTATTTTGGTAGGCTCCAAAACCAAATCAAGCCAAAATTCTGATCCCAGTTAAGAAAAAATTTGTAAAGATCTAATTTTGAATTCTTACAGAAAATATTAAACAAAATAATTTATTAGAAATCCAAATACTACAAAGTATATGAATAGTAAAAATTAAAACAGTAAAAAATAATAGAGATTTTGAACATTGCTAAAAAGGCAATTTTGGTTATTATTTTAATACATTCATATAAGTAGTTGTGTGAATGGTCTGTCGTAGAATACAATTGTTCTTTACTACTGTTCTCCAGTATCAAACCAAAAATGTACGGGTACTAGAATTATCTTAGTAAAAACATTAATCAGAACTATGTGATGTAGAATATTAAAACATAAAAGGTTATCTGCAAGATGTGTATGCAACAGTGCAAGTGATGAGAGAATTTTTTTTTTAAAAGAATCCTCCTTAATTTCATATTTATGTGGTCTTTTCAATATCTAATAATTTGATTAGCAACAAACCAGATATATGCTATAGCAAACTCAAACCAAGTTTTATAGTTGAACAAACTAAAGGGTACAGTAAAATGCAAACGGAAAGCAAACTATAAAGAATAATACTCGGTTAATGCCAATGACCACAAATACAGTGGTAAGGCTCTAGATTGTTGATCTAGAGGACCAAGGATCAAATCTCATTGACATCTTAAATCATGTTCAGAAAAGGAAAAAAAATCGGGTTAATTTTAGTTTCAAATGCTAACTTATGTATGTTCCTATTGTTATATAAAACACCAGATTATAAAAAAGGTGCATATAGATAATAGAAAGTGTGTTCCATCCAATTTGATGAAACTAAGTCAAAGTTACAAAAATCATATGAAGACCTATCCAATAGACACACTACGAAAAACAACAATAGAAATGACAGGTAAGAAAATCGCTTAAGCTAAAAAAGGACCCACGCTAACCACTTTGCAGGAAAGAAGACCACAATTTAATGCAAATGGCCAGCAGAATCGAAACCAATATAAAAGAAGATACACCCCAAATAAATCACGATCCATCTTTGTATATGTTTCAGAAACACAACAATTAATCTCACATGGGATGATATTCAGAAACATGGTCCCCAACGTCAATAAGGGGACAAACTAACCAAGGTAATCTTAATCAATATCCACCATTAAATCAAACTGGATACGTTATAAAATATGACAAAAAAAAAACATTTGCAAAGTCAAGACTAAAATATGCATGGTCCTACAAACTCTTATCCTAAGTATGAGTTCGGTATAGAGACGCTGAGTTCCATTTCAATCAGTCGATTACCATGATGAGATAACCACTTTGACAAATTTATTATTTTCTGGATTACAATTTGGACTTAGCTAAAAGGATTGGCACCATGTTGAAAGTAATACGTACAAAAAATGCTACAACATTGGTTAAAAGCTAAACAAAGGAGGAGGAATGTCAATTTTGAATACGACATAAATATTCTTGCTCTTTCAGTTAGTACCTCAGGTAATCTGGAAAAGTGATAAAGGTGCATATATGGGAAGGGTTCCGCTACGCAACAGCAACAACCTTGCAATTTTTTTAGAGCTACGCAATTCAAAACCAAGCAAAAATTTGTAGATATGTTCTTACATCATTCAAGATCATCTTTAAAAAAAAATTGGTTAATTTGGATAATTTAAAATATTCGAAATAATATTTCAAATCGACAGCTAAAATAAATGTTTTAGTCATTGATATTGACTTAACATTTTGATATTTTGAACATGCTAGAGATTTCGTAGGATCGTGTTTTTTAATTGAAATACATTCAGTGTACATTTGAACATCCCAAAAATTCATTTGATTATATTGATATCTATATCTATGTGTGTGTGTGTACGGACCACTGATACATTTGTAAGATTCTAAATAGTGGATTTAAAGAACCTAGGATGGAATTCTCTACAAAATATTCACCCACTTTTACATATGTGTGTGCTTGAAAAAAAGAAAGAACTGTATAATTCTTGCATTTTCAAATCTTTAATTCATTAAGGTCATCGGGCAATACATTGCTGAGTAAAGTATAGGTTGTTACGTGGGATATTGCTGGATAAATTTTGGCATGCTCGGGTATGTTAAAGAGCATCCTGAAAAAAAAAGGGGTAAAGCTAGAGTTGATATGTGAAAGTCCTTGTTAAAGTCTTAGAAATTGCCCTAACAGTTTGTTTCACAAAGGGATATCAAATATGATTCATAAATGAATTAGCATAATCAGAGATTATCCCAATATTAAAACAATACTAATCATATATTGCAATACATATAAAAGGAAAAAACACAACAGGAAAAGGAAATATGTCACCTTGCTTTTGTTGTATGCATAGTAGTCTACTCTTTTAGTACAACCTACATCCAAAGAAGACAATTTGGGATTAAATAATAGGTTAGGTAACTTCCAATGTGTGGTAACATTTAACATTCCAACAAAAGATATTCATATTAAATCCATAAAAAAAAATTAGCATACGCTATTTTTTACAATTCTATATTTACCAAGAAGAAATTATTATACTAGACAGTACCCGTACGCTGACCCCTGACATAATTAAAACGTAAAATGGAAGGAAGAATCCAGTCTAGCAGTAGGAACCCTCCTACAAGCCTTAACTGACCAAACTGCCCTTGGTAGTTTTCAAAAGTAAAAGATGAAGTGAGGGCAATTTGGGGATACTGGTGGGGAAAATAATGACCTGCTTGTTTTATGTGTTTCTTCAAAATGGTCAATGTTCAGAGAGGCGCGGTGTTAGATGAAGTCATCTCTTCACACGAGATAGATATGAGTAATAAATTATAAAATATTAGAAAAATTAATGCCTACTAATTGAACGAACTCATTGAAAAAAAAAATATCTGCTTTTTTATTTACTTGCTGAAAGATTGCCGGAAACAATAATCGGAGAGTGATTTAAGTTGGGAAACCCAAAATTAAAGTTCGACTTTCAACTATGTACAGCATATGAAAAAATTACGGCATTTCAATTTCTAGTTGAAAGAACTAAATTTGAAAGGAAACCGCTTCTAAAGCGTGACTGAATAACTTAGATTTGCCAAATAAAAAAACACAGATTCTGAACAAAAACCCATGAATAAAGTTGCGAACTAACCCAATTAGAGATTAATCCACTGAAAATGTAGGTAGTGGAATGAAAACCAAAAATAAAGTGATATTTAATGGAGGAAAGAACAAACTTACTCTTGTTTCTTCGACTTTCTTTAGAAATGCTTGAGTTTCAGAAAGAACGAGAAAGCGAGATGAGAGACTCAAATTTTAAGGTAGCGAGGCTTAAGATGGTGAAAGTGGTTTGCTTTTATGCCTTTCTTAATTATATCTTGTCATTATTCAATTTTCAAAAAGAATAGCTTTGCTCAAGTTTAGAGCTAGTTATAACTTATGAGAAGAGAGAGCCACCAGCCACGCAATAAAGCTTTTGATTAGGGGTGGCGCGGTCTCGTTTAATCCACTTTGCAGGTCCAAAATAGTTTCCACTACCATTAAACAGTTGGCTAAAAATGTAAAGTAATACAGTTCATATTTAGGTTTGATCAAATAAAATATTATTTGATTTCGATTCCATTATGTTTGAACCTAGATTGCATAGGTTAAAACATTGTTAATGATTTATAAATATATCCGACGAAAAACTCAACAATGATTTCTTTAGTTGAAAAAAAAATGGGCCAAAGAAGATACTTGTACTCAGATTTACGTTGTTCAGTTAAAAAAACAAGTAAAGGATGTTCATTGCGGTTGTTAAACCAATTCATATGATTAACCATAAAAATATAAGGAGATTCTCGTTTTAAATAGTTGTTTCAACGGTTACTTTAAATGGGTATGTAACAACATGCATCTTAAATAAATTTGGAAGTAATTTTAAATGTTTCAAGAAAACTTAAAATCTTTCATTAAAATTTTCACATGGGGTGGATAAATGAAAGGGGGAATTAATTTAAAGGACAAAGATTTATATATTTTTTGTCTCAAGGACACAACCTCAATATTTTTACCATAAGGACAAACATTCTTCTAAAAATTATTCATAAGGACAAATATTTTTCAAAATTATTTATAAGGACAACAAAACTGCTACCAAGCTAAAAACTGATACCTAAAAACTGCTACCAATAACTACAAACTGATACTATCAATGACTTAAAACTGATACTTAAAGAAAGTTGTCCTTCAGGATAAAATATTGCAGGCCTGTCCTTGAGACAAAAACGCTGTAAATTTTTGTCCTTGACAATAATTTCCTGTAAATGAAAATGGTACTTGATTTAAATAAAGTAAAAAAAGAATGGAAGGGTAAGAACGTCTAATAATGAAAATAGAAACAATATTCCAGTATAAGGAAAATACGGAATTTCCTTTTTAGGGAGTACAGTGACACGCGCGCGCACGCAGATATATACTTATACCTCAGAGTAAGTTGGACCATATCGTACGCGCATGTAGATTTAAATGACTAACCCATGAATAGTAGACATAACACATAAATGGAAATCAATCGCCATAAATTAGTATTATGAATAAAGTATGTCATTTATGAGTTACCAAAACGTTGTTCTGACCCCCTTCTTATTACAACCACATGATAGATTTAGAGGGATATGACACTGGCGCAAGAAGGGAATGGTAGGTAGATAGGTTTTCTTATTCATGCTCGACACTGACAGGGCAACTAGATATCTAAGAAATGATATTGGTTCTAAGGTAGTAGCATTAGTCGGTATATATGTTTTATTAATTTTAATATTCCACTATAAATTCGTATGGATAGCTCTCTGATATACTTATGTTTATTACAAGTTACCAACACTAACAATCCGTACCCTAATAAACTTGGGTTTTCGATTAGTCGAAAATCAGGTCGATTAAAGTGTGGGTTATTGCGGGTACTTTCCCTTTTCTATATCTTCCATTATACCCTTCATTCTTTTACAACACTACACTTTCTTCTTCTTCTACCACTTTTGCTTCATTATACTACTCCAATATCAATATAAAAATGGAGAAAAAATCCATAAAAAACCGTGGTTAAGAAACCGAAAGTAACACTGCCTCTCCTACAATTTCAACCATAAACCTAACATGCCCTTCAACTAAACATCTACACGTATGACCTTCACAATAAAAACAAAATTTACCAACCCATCACCAATATTGATACGTCATGTAACACTAATCATAACAACATCAGTTTCGACGAAATCCACCTCCATAAAATCCACCTTTATAAATCCTGCATTCACACCACAAGTACTATAATATGGATCTGCAATACTACCATCAACCTGTCTCGTAACAACAACTAAATTATTTGTAATACCAAAATTGGGCTACATTCAATCAGTTATTAAGTCAAAACGACTAGCAATGTACTATCTCCTAGTGCTTAGGGAACAAAGAGACGAGATAAAGTTGTTACGCAAAACTTGATGAGACAATTTTCTACGTTTCAGAGTACCAGGTATCCTAATCTGATACAAGATGTTGTTAACAATAAAGATGACAATGATGGAGAGGTATACGGGGATGAAGACGAAGGCTTGGAAGGAGACATAAATGTTAAGGAGAAAGAAGAAAAGGTTCAAAAAACCCAAGTGCCAGTTACCCAAGAATTCCAACAATCGTAAAACAGAACAGAAAAGTTTAGATCTTTAGTAGGTATGTTTGGTCGAATGAGTGGCAATATGCCAATTGTTTCCATTAACATTACCAAGCTTGAAGAAATGACTTCTACAGGAGAAGGAAAAGATAGTATAATAACGCAATAGAGATTTACCCCAGTTTAATGTTTACCTCTCGCATGAGCTTAGGTTTGAGTTTCCAATAATAATGTAACCGACACGAACATGAAGGGCTCTAAATTTGGCAATCTATGAGTGAGTTTTATATTACCATGGATGACAAATCGAGAACTGGGGGTTTGTGCCAAAGAGGTTATCGAGTCATGAATCCCGCTTGTCAAAGATGGTTGGCAATTATGTCAAGTTTCAATCGATGGGACATAAGTGGTCAAAACGTTGACGATTGTGTAAATTTACTTTTTAGCATTTTAGTATGAAAAAAGTATACTAGTTTTGTTTGCATTATTTATAGTTAGCCAAAACGCAAATGATGGTTTTACAAGTAGACATGAAAGTCATTCCAATTTCTAGAGAAATTCATTGTTTTGTACGATAATATGATTCCTCGTAATTATAAGCACGTGCAATAATGCAAGACAAGAAGAATAAACTACTCTTATTTGAGTCCTGCTAGTAGACCTAACTCAGTGGAAAACTCGACTTTTTTTGGGAGTGCAAAAGGTCGTCTAGTATGCAAGCATAATGCGCAAAGATGGAGCAATATGCTACTAAACATGCCAGATTCTTGAAGACTCGGGGAATTTTTTTGCGTAAAGTGTTGAAAGAGCTAAGACCTTGGAGTAGAGTAGGAATCAAACAAGAGAAAAAAATGCAATGAAGGTATCGTGAGAGTGTGCTATCCATCATGCAAAAGAATAGAGAAAGGAAGCTAGCATGATGCAAAAGAAGACATGAAGCATGCTAGGCTATATGAGAAGGCTAGACTTAAGTTGATATTACGTTATATAACAAAGTTGTAATTATTACAGTGTGAGATGATGGAACAAGGGTTAGATAAGCATAAGAGGGATGGAAGTAGTTCAAGTGGAGGTTTGTTACTACTTGACGGGGGTGAATTACAAGTTAAGTTGGAGAAGTAGTTGGTGTAATGAATATTTAGTTTCTAGTGTTATGTAAATTCCTATGTATGATGTAATAAATTTATTTTCTAGTATCATGTAACTTCCTATATTTGATGTATCGAATGTTATTTTAATCTAGTTTTCTGTAATTTCATATATTTGATGTAATGAATTAGTAATCACTTTTATGCATTCAATAAAGTAATGAAACAAGCATACAACTTAACATAACGTTGCAAGAATTAAAATATCAAAACAAACGAAATGTAAAAATAGTAAAAACGAAAAAATATTGCTAATAGAAAAACATCAAACAAACAATACTGATATAAGCTATTGTTTCTAGCCCTCATAGTCCTGCCCTTGTGCACCTAAAGATGGTCTACCAGTTGGTCATGTAACACATAACGTGCATCTCGATCTTTGATATGTTTGACTATTGGGATATACTTGTCCATCGTGTTATGGTCCTTATGTTGTCTTGCATTTGTACCTTGAAGTATTTCAAGATAGTCGTTTCTTTGGTTTTTAAACCACCCTCCCAATTTCAACAATCATACCACAGTTATCATATTAGCATACATTATTTGAGAAAAAACCTTAGCGTCATGAAATCGAGTTGGCTTTCATAGTATATAAAACCTTGCTTGCAAAAATCCAAAAACATGTTTAATGTACTTCCTATAAATTTCTTGTTTTGTTGTGAAATAGACCTATTGTTCTTTGATAGAGATCCTGAAAGCTTGAATCAATGTTCACCACTTTGCATATATTCAATCAAATAGATAATTGTTGGTTTGAGTTTCCATATACTTGTATTAATGGTATAAGTATATTCACAAATCTTAAGGTAGATTTTCCCTTTTTCAAAATCATACTTAAATGGGCAAAAATAAATGTCATTTCGAACCGCTTTCCATTTTGGTGTAAGTAAATGGATCGTATGGAAATTTGACCAAATATATTTACCACCACTTTCTGATTTCAAATTGTACTATCCATCGATTAATAATGTTATCGGATAAGTTAGCGTACTATCCTTACCCGATGTACATTCTTAAACTTTCGCAGATAAAGATGGGTTTTCATACCTCGGAATTTAGTGTTGAGTATGAAAAGAATGCTTTTCATACCACCATAAATTATAAAGATCATTTATAAAAATCGATTCTCTTACACTTGTCACATTTTCGATATCTCAACTTACTTTATCCCTTGGCTAGAAACGAAGTTAGGTAAGTCGGGGCACTGATTTTTCCTTGCCTTACCTTAGTTGAATGCTCTGATTCTAGATCTCACGGATAGAGGATCAATCCACTCATTGGCTTTTAGTGCCAAGTATAGGACTACTAAATTTCCATAAGTAACTGAATACGTATGCAAAAATAATACTTCATATACTTAACTTAAGCTATCTTTTGGTTAACAATGAGGCCGTTCAAGTTGGGGTATTGTTACTTCCAAACTTTGACTCGACAACATTCTTATCTTTCAGGATAGGTAGAAGTTTACTTACCTCGAAGCTTAATGAAAAGTATAAGACTTCATAAATTCCATATGATTATTTAAACCAAACAAAGTGTTATAAACCAAACTTCCTTTTCCACTTTCCGAAATATTTTTATAGTCCATAACTTTCTTCCATTTTCCGGAAACCATTTAATAAAACATTTGGGTTATAATTCAAGACTTTCCCTCTTCATTCTTCAAAATCATTTAAAACACTTACCATATAGTTTAAACTTTTTAAACATCTCTTAAATATCATTACTTTTAAAAGAAAGTTTGACTTTGGAAATAAAAGAGTTTCCCTTTTTATACAATTACCACTTGATTTACTATATCAAATAATCCTTTAAATCACTTATATAAATTTCAGACCTCCTTTTAAACATTTTAAACAAAGTTTCAAATTTACATTCAAATCATAACTTAAAACCATCGCTTTATAAAAAGAATTCAACTTTGAAAAGTAAAGGGATTTCCTTTATATAAACCACTTGTTTAAATATCCCAAAATAAATTTTTTAAATCTCACATCTCTTTTAAACCTTCTATTTTTCAAAAGTACATTTTTAATTTTAATTCAAAACTCTTATACAAAACATTACTTGAGGATCTTTAATTAAACCCCAACTTTGATTTGAAAAGATAAGATTTTCCTCTTTATAGAATTTACGCCTCTTATTTAAATAACCCAAAATAATTCTTTAAAATATATTTAAAACTTCAAACTTCTTTTTAAATACTTATACAACTTTTATAAAACACATTTGAAAAGAATTTACAAAATATCTAAAGTGGATAATCTTTTATACTTTACTAAAATTATAGATTTCCAAAGTGCATCCATAACGACTATCACTATATGGACCGTAGCATTTAAAACTTTGTTTTGTAAATTAAATAGCTTTTAAACTCCATTTATTTCTATATTTTATACTATTATAAGTAAGAAAAAATTTACTTCAAAATGTTATAAAAGCTAAAGGTATATAAAAACCTTTTAATAACAAGTCAAAAACTATATCTTTTTTTCCAAGAAGTATTATTACGAAACTTAGTGACCACTACGGTACTTAAAAAAGCTACCATTTATTTTCATCTCAAAGGAGTTCAACTTTCCAAGTCATATCACAAGCATATACGTAAAAAAAGAATCAACATGGCGAGGTACTCCTTAGAGTCCCTCCATAAATTTCTAGTATTTCAAAGTGTATTCGTCGCGAGCTATTCGTTACGAAACACTTCGACTTCCTTTGCTTTGGTCCTAATACAAAAATGATTATGTATGTCATCCTCTTTCAAATGGGAATCAAATAACATCAAACACTATGTATATACATCTATATTTACAACATAAATAATAATATTTTTGCAACATGTCACATTATTTTTAAAACTATTTCAAAGTGAGATATCTCACTTTTATATTCGACCAAGCTCTAGAAAAAGGTCACTGGCTTCTTTATTCTTCCCAACAACAACCAAAATAACTTCCTTTCTTTGCTTTTGCTTGCGCCTACCCCTCCCCTTCTTCCTTTTGTTCACATCCAAGGCCCTATAACCTCCTCCAATGCTCACGGCCATAAAGAAAAAATAGGAAATGGCACAAAAGTTTGTATCTTCGTGATGTAGAGAGTATTAGCTCAATGGTTCTAGTCTTGTGTAAGAGTTTTGAGGGGAAAATGAAGTATTTTGTAATAGATTTAGTTAAGACTTTAGTGGAAAATAGTGAAGAAGAAGAGAGCAAAAGTTGGAAATGAAGTAAAGGTGGAAAATGAAGTGAAGGAGACTCTTTTATAGAATTGAAAAGTTGCCAAATGACCCCATTGACACTTTGTCAAATTACTTAATTACCCCTCCACTACCCTTATAGAATTCAATCATGGTACATCTTTACATCATGCCTTAGCCGCCCAAAACCATCCTAGGCTTCATGTTACCATGCTTTAGTACTTTACCTCCTTAAAACATGTCATACTTCGCTCCTTAAATAAAGGCCATATGTTCCCTTAATCAAATCATGGTTTATTATTTAATTTCGCTTAAGAAAGAAAGGTGATTTTAGATACTTGTTGTCTTCATTTGTTACTATTCAAGTTCCAATATGTTTAAACAAATTTTAATGAAATGAACAATTGATATTCAATAAAACGTTTTTCAGTCATATTTTCAATATTACTTCAAAGTATATTTTTCTATAAACATACTTTCAAAATGAGTTTACAATTATTATTTATTAATTGAAAGAGCGTTATTTGATTATTGAAAACCATTAATTGAATATTTAAAATTAATTAAATAATTATAAATCAAAGTGATAGAATTCTAGATCGTTACACAACATGTGTGGAGGTTCCAAAAGATCATCATCAAATGGAGGAAGAGATATTTAAATAGAGGAAGGAAATAAGAGAATTTAGGATCATATCTTTTACTCAATCTCCTTCCATCTCAGTCATCACTTTTCACTCCTCTCTAGCCCATATTGTAGCCACCTTTAACACCTTGTTCCAGCCAAAATGACCAAGCCCCATTATGGGCCTTAAACCTATTTAGTGCTCGAATAAATATTTTGCATTTTAAATCTAATTTAAAATGCTTATCGATATCGTATATCGATTAATGTATTTATAAATTTTATAAATATATTTAATATTTGTTTAGAGACAAAAATTAAATTTATAAATATTATTTCATATATATTATTTAATTTAATTAATTTATAGAAACTACAAATTAATTAAATCGTTTGGTCAAAGGAGAATTCATCATTATGGTTGTTGTAACAACCCACCTTTTTGGACGTTTTAAATTGACAATTAACCATACATGTCGGACTCAAACCATTCAAAATGGGAGGATTGTTATGGGGTAAATAAGAACAGAAAAGAAAGCAATGAAAAGAAAAAAACAAACATGGAATCTCATAGCGGAATGACAAAATATAATAATCAAATAAACAGTTCATGAAGCTGTTTTACAAATACATTTGATTACACTTTACAATACAATCGAAGTTACACATACAGCAGGAATAAATAAACAATGCAGCGAAACAACATGATGTAGTGGAATATATATAATAAATAGTATGCTGATCTCCGTCTTCGTCCTCCAATACAATAAAAAGCTCAGACTGACCCGAGCGTAATGAGAAGACAAAACACTCGAGTTGGACTAAAAGATCTTATGTAAGTTAAATCAACAATAAATAAATATGAGTGTAACGGCTTCAAAGATGTTTATGGGGTTTTACATCTCCTATCCAGTGTCCAACGTGAGTGCAATAACTTAAGAGATGTTCGGGATTCCATCTCCTAAGGATCCGTTATACTATCTACATACATAGTACAATACGCTATTATAATAGTGTCTACAGTAAAGTAAAGTATTAAAATAGCATTAAGGCGTTACCCATATCCCCCTTAACACATTTTTATATATTCACGTAGTCTATACAGTACGTAATTCCTCCGTAAACTGGAGGGCAATCAGAGGGCACTCCATAGGTACGATACAAACCAAACTCACAATGGGCTCGATAAGGCATGTGACAAGGCACGCGAGGCAATGCCTAGGGTAGGATACTACCGTTTTGTGGATCCGGACTAGTGGTGGTAACGCATAGCAGCTACTACTGCCCACCTTGGAATACACTCCCAAAATCAAATTGAAGGGTGGCCACAGAATCAATCACAAAGTCATAAATATGGTATCGAAGAAGCATGTCTGATCGAAGGTGCAACCTCACTTGGCCCGGCGTGGCTGCTGTTTTATTCACATCAAGCTGACTCGAGGGAGTCAGGGCTACATTAATCCCTCATACAGAATCATTCGCCAAACCATCCTACTTCATTCTGGAATCTCCACCATGTGCACGGTTGTTAAAGTGGTTTTCGATATTGGCACAGAGTATGACAATATTTGATCTCGATCTCTTTAACAACCAAACGCTTATTACATACCGGATGGTTCTTTTACATTTCCAAAACCATTCATATTGATATCAAAATATCATATTCTCAAAAATCATATCACTTTCGAAATCATATTCACTTTCGAAATCATATCACTATCGAAATCATATCACTTTCAAAATCATATCCACAAAATAGGTTAAACCCTTATTTCAAAATCATCATATTTACTCAAAATAAGTCATTTCACCAAAAAATATCCTTTCAAATTCCAACGTGGGTTATAACATCATTTAACCATATTCGCTTTAAATCCAGGATTTAAATATAAACAATTCAGCCTTGCACAGTTTGAATTTTTGAAAATAGTTTAGATAGTCATAATTAGTTTAAATAGTTTTAAAATTGCATAAAATAGTTAAAAATAAACTAAAACAGTTAAAAATAAACTAAAACAGTTTAAATAGTTTAAAATAGATTAAATAGTTTAAAATAGAGTAAAAATAAATTAAAATATATTAAATAGTTTAAAATAGATTAAATAGTTTAAAATGGATTAAAATAGTTTTAAAATAGATTCAATATAGTTTTAATAGTGTAATATAAAATGGTTTGATTATAGGAAATGGTTTATATAGTAAATAGTTTAAAGATCATAATAAATCCAAATTTAAAATAATATATCCTTAAATAGTTTATATTAAAATAATTAATTTGAAATTAATATCAAATTAAACTATTTCTTTCATTTCAACATATTTGGGCGATATCCATCTTTCATATCACAAAACTCAATTTAAATCTTTCAATTCAGATTCTCAATAAAACCATTTAACTCTATATCAGTTTCAAATCCATGTTTGAACTATAAATTTAAACTACTCCAAATTCAATAGATTTCAAAGTTATATATTCAAACGTTTACAAAAACTCAATTTCGATAAATTTCATTTATACTTCAAATTCAACTTTAAAATTCCAATTTAAATTTCTTTAAACGATTCATTTAAACCAATTCCAATTTCAACATTTAAAGCTTGGATTTTCGAAAATGATTCAGTTTATATAAATCAAATTTTATTACAAAATATCATTTGATAGGATTCAAAATTTAAGGATATAAAATCATTTAATTTAACCAATCCGGTGTCCGTATATAATTTTCTACCCTATGGTCAAATGATACGGATATATATCATTTCAACCCGCAATAATTTAAAGTTACGGGTATATATCATTTCAACCCACAATCCCGAATTAAAATTCAAAATCCATAAAATCGCTCGAGTCTATCATTTCAACACATAACGATTTTTCCCTAGTCCATAGATCATTCGGGTATGTATCATTTCAACCCATAGTGATTTTTCCTAATAGCAAATTAAGGGAACTTGCAGTGTGATAACGATATATAATTTAAACACACATCCAATTATCCAAATATCAACAATTAAACATCCATCACAATCATCATTCATATCAACCCATAAACAACAACAATTAACTGGTTATCATTTACAGGTATTTAATTGACAATTAAAATTCAATATTAATTTAAATGGCGATTAAATTCAATAAAAGTCAAACTTAACTGGAATGACAATTTAAATATACCAAACATCAACCAATCAATTTCTAATCACATCATAAATTTGATTTAATTAACATAAGATAATTTAGTAGTTGTGAGTGGGTTAAAACACTAACCTTTGATTTCAAATCGATTTAAAATCCAAACGTAGGCCCAAATTTCAACAGTTTTAGAGTTCGACCAAACTAGTTTCATAATGTCCGGAATTTCGATACGATCGCAACGGAGAAAACCGCATGTGAATACGAGCTCGTGTGTAAAAGATATAAAGATTAGAAGATTATACGATTTATAATATAAGTAAATAAAATAATAAAATAAAATACACGTCAGCTACCTCTATCATGCGTGAAACCCTACTGCTCAATCACGTACGCGATGAACACCCAGCTGCCACCATCAATCTACGATCGCATGCCTCCACACGACCCTAGGCCAAATTCAGATCGTGCCATTGAACTCCTGACCTCCAGCCGCCCCTCCGACCTGAACGCCACCCCTCCAGATCGTCCCAAGCGATCTCGCTGCCGCGCCCCTTATCTGGCCAATTTTGGCGAATTATGACACCTAGGAGACAAGCGAACACCACCTCGAGGCCTGCTCGACTCGCCCTTTCCAACTCCGCTTCCCGATCGTCGATCGGATGAAGATCCACCGTTGGATCGCGGAAACCTAATATGAAGGGCCGAGGTTCTTCCTTGATTTCTAGTCAAACGATGCACCAAATTGAAAAACAAATTGCTGCAGTAGATTATGCTCGTCGTGAGCTTTCCAACGATATATAATGTGACATATTTTAAGGAGTTTGATTTTCGATTTGAATTTGAAATTGGATTTAGGGTTTTGGGTTTCTACCATTAGAAGAAGGAAGAAGCTGTGGATTGAATAGACAGATACATGCAGTAATAAGAAAATAAAAAATGCTACTAGGGTTAGGAAAAAAACTATTTATATAGATAAGGCCCGATCAGAATGAATAAAATATCGAATTGGTTCGAAACAACAATAACGACCCGAAAAGCCCATTCCATTTCCGAAACGAAAGTAGGTCATCCCATATATCAAAATAGATGTTTTTGATATTTTTAAACTCAATGGCAAACCCTAATTCCATTGTATACAAAAGTTAGCTTTTAAAATCAGCTTATTTTAAATTGAATTCATTAAATTGATTTCTACGCGTTTCGATCCCGCACAATCAAACGACAAGTCTGATCGCTACGAAACTGGAAATCCTATAATAATTACGGATCCGATGAAACTGGTTTCGTCAAAATCCGAGACAGTGGCCAAAATGGCTATTTTCACGCTAATTAAATAAATTATTATTAAATTGATTAAATCACTTTTTAAATTTTAAAGTTAATAACTAACAAATTTTTATCATTTTCGATTACACATAAGTAAAAAACTTTTAAAACAAATTTCCATGTCAAATTCATTATTTGAATGTTGTACTAATTATAGTGTTCAGTTTCAATTGCAGTAAATTCATTAATTATATCTAAATTCCAATAAATTCATTTATTTCGATTTACATCTTATTATTCAACCAATTATTACTTTATGAATATAATTAACGTTGGTGTACCATTTATTACATCCATATTCTATAGTTATCATTTTAATTCATATTAACTGCAATATTTTAGTGGATTAATTGCAATTGATTTTTAATTTATTTTCAACGGATTAAATAGTGAAATGATAATTAAACAATTGTCAACTTATAATTTGAAACACATTTCTATGTTTATTGTTTACAAACCAAGCTAATGAATTCACATATTGATAAATCATTCTATATTAACTAATTTCAATTAATTACATACAATTTTACCATTAAATACAACATTTGGTTTATTTCCTTATTTACAATTCCTAACCAAATTAACTTACAATTATATAAATTGACTGAGATTACAGTAAAATAGTTGTTATTAGCATTCAAACAACATTATTAAATCGTATTTTATCTATTTCCCGTTAATAAATCATAAATTTAAATTCCTTACAATATTAAATTTCCAAAATCTTATTTTAATTTAATATTTTAATTGTCGAAAAATACGGGTCGTTATAGTTGTGTGACTCGTTAGAAGTAAATTTAATCAGCGATTAATATCGAACTATTCGAATATTAACGTTCACACATTACTTAGCAGGTGATGTGACATTTTAGCCAAATTTATTGCTTACTTGGTTTCGGTAAAATCCAATTTTACTTTATCAAGCGTCACGCGGTTGTGACTATTGTTTACACCAATTCTCTTCGTCAAAACTATATCACTTTAGACTATGGATAATGGTCAAAATTCCAACATTGTCCTCGTTCAACTTTATTATCCTAACACAAAGTCCTTGAATAATAACAGTTATTATTAACAGAAATGCCCTGGTCAAATACTTTGAGTTTGAGTTGACTTTAGTTAATCATGATACTAACCTTGCATAACTGAGAAGACAAATCCTCTCTTGAATAGTGCTTCACTTCTAATACTTCCACCTGACTCGACTATAGTCACTTGGTGGAAGTCGTGTCATGATTTGACTATAATTAAAGCGAAGATTTCATATTGAAGATTGACAATATTCTCTAGTCGAGAGAACTAAGTAAGTCAATCACATCGATATTTTCTATTTGACCTTAGTTATACTAACCAACAAAAAACTATCAAGTGAGTTGTTCCATAGTTATCCAATAACTATCAGTACATAACCCCTAGGTAATCCCCAACAAATCATGAGTAATACACTGCCTAACATTTAGATAGCGTTATGTACTCTAGTCTCAACAAATACATCGATATCTAGTCTCGATACATCTTGACTAAGAACATTTACAATGGTATATTATTTTCATTGTAATAAATTACTCACGGTTAAACACTTAGCTATCACAAAATATACCATTTATGGATTTTCTATTAAATAAACTTTTAATTAAATTAATTAATTAATACAACACATTATATCAAGTATATAATAGAGAGAAAACACCTTTTATTTCGAACAAGATTGGTTATTGAGTTAGACATATGTAACAAATTACATAATTGTTCCTAAGGCATACCCCTTACTTTATCAATCTTCCACCTGCACTTGGGGTCAATTATAAGATCTTATTCCAATTTCTCCAATCGGTTTCCTCAAAACCAATTGGACCAGTCACATAGTGAACGAGTATACTATTATGTTTTAATTATCTACTATGTCAATCAACTCTCCTCGACATTGATAAACTGTTTTATCATATGGAACAATCTAGAGTATGTCTCTCGACTTCTAGTTCTGTTACGAAATATATCGTGACATTGTTATCACATAATAATGTTATGGGATTACCAACATTTGCAATCATCCTCAACTCAGTTATAAATTTATGCATTTATATTTATATACATTGCTTTTATTACGACGCTGTTGAATATGCTAGTATATGAATTTTGTTTGATGATAATAAACATATATATATATATATTCATTTAAATGTATTTGTTATTGTACTATTTTATTTTTCACATAATTAAATAAATATTTGATGAATAAAATAAATAACACAAAATTTAAATTCAAACAGATATTTTATTCAAACAAATATTTTATTACAATTTTGAATAGTACAAAATTTGAGCTCTCTTTATATATACAAAATTTCAATTACAATACAATTTTCGATTACATCACAATTGTCACTTACATTTGCACCTCACTACATATCACTCATCCACTCGTATTTTATCTTCAACTTTTCTCCAGCCTGAATCCAGCATCTGAGCTATTTGTAAAATAAACACTGACGCAGTAAAATTGAAAAAGAAATATTTTTGCAGTGTAAAATAAAATGTGTTTTTGAAAATATTATTTGCCTCTGTTATTTGGGTTGTTCGTCATCATATTTATTTTGAATTCATCTTACACGAACAACTTGTGACATGCACAGTGTATCACTGTACATGCCACAAGGCCGTGCACACCAATATACACTTGATAAAACTGCAGGGACAAGTGAGCACAAGGTCAAATCCGAGCCGAGGCTGGATTCAACTCAGGTGCAATACAAATACATCACAAAATTTTCGAGTACAAGTTCTCATACAACAAGAATCCAAAACCAACATAAAACAAGCCTCGACCAAAAAATTCAATGAGTACACATGAAAACAACTCAACCATTCAAACTCAGGCATAAACAGACTTGAAGCAACTCATCACAAAACTTTAGACTGCAACTCAAAAGCAGCAACAATGACCAGACTCATGCAACCAGATCACACTTGTCAACCAGAATTCAACTTAGAGCTCAATGTAACACAGACCAGAGGCACACATGCATACAGTAAACAAAACAATGCTGCTACACTCATGTATACATACATATATACACACACACACACATGCAGTGTCGCCGACAAGTCAACTGAGCAAAGCCTCAACATTAAATTGCAACAAAACTGGAGTATGAAAACAGTGAACAATGGTATGCAACTGAGGTGAACACACACATATATACATACATAAATGTATGTATGTATAAAAGTGGATATGACCAGCATTCAAAGTGCAAACAAATTCCAAAATCAAGATGAAGTCAGTAATACCAGACTAGACTCCAAACAAATGAACATTATAACCAGACCTGACAACTTGAATACAATGACCAAAGGCAACAACGCTCAATAGGTCATCAATAAACTCAAATATCAATCACACCAGGTCAGTGCACATGAAACCAGACCGGCTTCAATATGAACACAACGGTATACACATGCATATGGTCAGAGCAACATATAGTGTACAATAGATATACAATCACTCAAGTTCAACATGCTTACATAACAAAGTGGTGACCACAAGGACAAGAGGCAATTTTGACTCGAAGTAATGTTCATCTTTAACATGAACAAATTGAATCAGACTTCAACAGAAAAGACTACAAGAACATGAAAACCAATAGACCCATATATACGAAACTAAGACTCAAATGTATCAAGACATCAAAACCAGACATCAAATGGCACAAATGCAGTTCACATCAAACCAAGTGGATATGCACAATAATTATACACATATATACATACATATATATGTATGTATATACATGGTTATATGTGCACAGTTTCTAATAGCTAGCTCATTGAACTAGACTCCAAGAAGATCATAGAAAAATCAGTGATGGCATACAAGTAAATGTAAAACATGAAGCATCAACATAAGTTCAGATGCCATAAGTCATGTACATATTCAAGTTGTACAGACCAGTTCAAAAAGACTTCAAGTGGAACCAAATATGCATGTGTGGAATACAACATCAGCTATAACATCTAACAAGAATCAAACAAGTCCAGATTATCACAAATTTCAAATGGCCGGAGTCAAATTCCAGAAATGAACTGAACCAAATCCAAAGCAAACGCAAGCCATGATAATCAAGCAAAGAAATATACGAATTGAACCAGTCTAAAAAAATCACACATATTCAAGTAAAATCGAACGACCAAGCTAAATTATTGGACGAATTCAAATAATATATTTGAACGATATTTTAGGGTTTTATTCCCTATAAATACCATTAACAACATCGGCATACAAGGCATCGCGTTCAAGCATATCAACGAGAGTAATAAAGCAAAATCACATACCAGTATTACTTGATTCGAACTCGATCAAGAAGCAGCCGCGAAGGAACGAAAGCAACAGAAGATTCAAGCATCATTTCCAACAATTTGATTAAATTCAAGGTGGTTACTTCAAATTTCAGAAGCCCTAAATTGTTGAAAGAGGAACAAAAGCATCCATTTTCACAAAGCAAAGAATACAGGCCGAAGACATAAACAAGAGAAGGGAATATACTTAGTTTTTATCACTGTGTTTTCTTCTTTGGGCCGGCTCTTATTCTATTGGGCTTTATCTTTTTAATTAGGGTTTTTGTTTAGTGTTTTGTTTTTATTTTGTAATTTTCTTTTAAACTTTTGTAAAATTCTAGTTGTGTGACTAGGGACGAACTACGGTGGTGTAGTTCGAGAATTCGCAACTCAGTGGTGAGTTATGGCATGGTTTTGAGCGTAGAGTTAGGTTAGTCAATAGTGGGTGTCGCAAGTTTACGTGTGTAAGCGTCTGACTATTTAATTTCTAGTAGAAACCTTGGGGGTAGCACGTAGGCAGGGTTTTGCCGAAGCTGGGTAAATCTGTATTGTTCTATTTCTGCTTTTATTATTCTGCTATTTATCTGTGCTGCAATTATTTTATATATTTCCGCATTAATTTTTATAATTATTAGTATCACCCTATACACCCCCACCTCTATGGTGAAATCGATCCTACAAGTGGTATAAGAGCTAAGAACAAAAATCAGTTTTTGTTTTAAAAATTTGATTTTTTCAAAAACCAATTTTTGTTTTAAAATTTTGAATTTTTTAAAATGGCTTCTTTTAATAATGCTTTTGCTGAGGCTTAGTCCATAGTTAGACCACCTATGTTCAATGGTGAATATGCTTACTGGAAAAATAGAATGAAAATTTTCCTGAAAACCATTGATGCTTGGAATATTGTAGACAAGATATAAGTCACCAACTATAGTGGTAGATAATCAAGAAATTGAAAAGCCAACGGATCGATGGACAGATCTTGAAAATAAACTACAAAACGCTAATGCTAAAGCTATGAACTCTATTATTTGTTCATTAGATCAAATTGAATTTAATCGTGTCTCACATTGTCTAATTGCATAGGAAATTTGGCACACACTTGAAGTGACTCACGATGGAACATCTCAAGTCAAGGAATCTCTCCTTGCCATGCTAAGTAGTGAATATGAGAACTTCATAATGGACAAGGATGAGAATGTCAAAGAGATGTACATACGACTTTCTAATCTCATATAAAAATCAAAAGCTCTTGGAAAACCATACACATAATTGGAAATAGTCCGAAAAATCCTCAGAGTCCTTCCACGAAATTTTGAAGCTAAAGTTACTACCATTCAAGAATCAAAAGATTTGAAACAAGTTAAAGTTGAAGAACTCATTGGAGATCTCACCACTTATGAGCTAGAAATGAAATTCAAGGAAGAGCGCGAAGGAGGTGATATGCGAAAGAAAACAATAGCTCTCAAAGGAACAACCGAAAGTGAAGATGACGACGACGATGATGGAGCCACTGAACTGGCACTGATAATAAAGAAATTCAAAAGGTGGAACCACAAATATGGAAATCCAGCTCTAAATCAACAATTGAAAAGAAGAATAGTCAAAGTATTAGACAACTCAGAAGAGGAGGAGATCATTTGTCACAAGTGCAATAAACCCGGTCACATCAAGCCCAATTGTCCTCAGAATCGACTCGACCAAGGAAAGAAACCGAAAAGGAGAAGTTTCACAGCTACTTGGGATGAAACTGATGAAAGCACTAGCAGTGAAAAAGAAAAAGAAAATATGTGTCTTCAAGGAGAAATAACTGACAGTGGTGATGACGAGCCAAGCGAGGTATCAAAACCCACTCATTCGGAATTACTTATATATTTTCATGAGGTAAATGGCTGTTTTGAACGACTTAGGGAGAAGTATGCTAAAATTGAATCACAAAGAGATAGTTTAATAGAACTAAATAAACAGCTTGAACAATTGGTTAAAAACTATCAAAACAAGAGCCCTAAGTGTGATAAGTGTCCATCACTTGAAGAAGAAATTAAAAAATTAGAAATTAAAAAATTAGAAATTAAAATTAAATCACTTGAGAATGAAATTCTGATTTTGAAAGAAAGCGAAAACACGAGGAGAGAAAATTCTATTAAAAAATGCACTCAATTATTAAATGAAAATGAATCACTCAAAACACAAGTCCAAAAATTGTCTACAACTTTAGAAAAATTCTCTAGAGGAGAAAAATCACTAAATATGCTAATAGGGAAACAAACAGTCAATGTTAGACAATGACTTGGGTATACTCAATCTGAACGTGTTGGTTGCGAAATTAATCAAGTCAATTCCAAGTGCATAATTTATGAAAAAACAGGACACAATCACAATAATTGCTGGTATAGACCCAAACACGTGAAAATCGTTCCAATTTGGGTTCCAAAAGGCACGAATATAAAATCTCTTAAAGTCAAACAAATCTGGGTGCCAAAAGAAACAAATATAAATTGTCTTGGGTCTACTCAAACATATTTTTCAAAATCTTTTGCCACTAACAATCATGGACCTATAAAAACAAATAGGTCACAAAAATATTTCCTTGTGTAGGTCTGGTGGCAGGCTAAGGAACAATAAGAGTGGTACCTTGATTCTGGCTGTTCCAGGCACACGACGGGCGACAAATCAAAGTTCCTTAGCCTAGTACAAAGGTGGTAAAATCATAGTGGGCAACAACAAAAAATTATCAATAAAGGTAAAATAGGTAACGATATATTTATCTTAAACGATCTATTAAATGTGAAAATCTGCACCGTAGTCTAATTTAAATCAGCCAGCTATGTGATAATGAATGTTGATTTTGATTTATGCAAAATTGTTGGCCAATTATCTTTTTATGTCGAGAACACTATAAGTACATCTAGAGTCTTTTGAACTGGTTCATATAGATCTGTTTAGACAAATGATGTTATTTTATAGGTTGATGATACACGTGGATATATTTGACCTGACATTATATTTTGTGTTTGCTTGTATACACCGTTTCAATTCAAATCCAAAAGAATTTCATTTAAAAGATGTAAAATGATTTGTTGCACATCTCACGGTTTGGTCTTTGATATCCATCTTATAACTTTGAGTTAAAGCGGTATTCAGATGCAGATTACACTGGTAATCTAGTTGATAGAAAAATTACTAGTGGAACGTGTTTTATGTAGAGACATTCATTAGTTGCATCACATTTTTAGAGAAAATATCTGCATATTTTTCAAATGATTTTAAATTAGCAGACATTTTTCTTATAAAACCCCTTCCAGAAAATAGTTTTCGTTGACCTTGTTTCAGATTAGTCATTTTAGAAAATTTGATTTTATAATTATTTTTGGATTTGATCTTAAATGACTACATTAACTAATCTAACTCCCTACTGATTATCGAAAAGATAAATAGTGATTGAAAAAGTGATGAGTGTTGATATTAATCATATGTTATGACTTGAGACAGTATATTTAGTAAATTTCTTTAAAAATTTAAACAAGATTTATAATAATTTTTTATAGGTAAAATTTCCATGACCATCTCTATTTCTTTCATATTTCTAACTATAATCACCCATCAAAATCCAATATAGTATGTCAAAATGTGGTATTTTTAACCGGAAATTATTCGTTTTTATTTTATTTTTAGCAATAAAAACATCCAAAGTATTTACTCTCATTTTAAAAGTCCTCACGGTTATGCATGCGTGAATTACTTGGAATATTTGTTTATGTGCTTTCATTCTCATTTAAAAGTCCTCACGGTTATGTATGTATGGAACACATATCAAAATTGGTTATTAAACAGATGAGTTGATTCTAATCCCGTTTAAAAGTCCTCACGGTTATGCGTGGTTAGAAGATACTTGAAATTCATTTTTTTTATAAAAATTGGGAATACTACTAATCTCATTTAAAAGTCCTAATGGTTATGCATGGTTAGTAAGTATTCAAATTCTTGATATAAATATACCACAAATGGACACAACAATATGGTTTTATATGTCGACATTACCCCTATCACTCTAAAGTGGAATATGTGCCTAACAGAGTATTTATGATTTTTGTTTGATTTTTCTATTGAAATTTAATATTTATACTCTATTGGGTATTAATGTTGTATTAATGTCTATCATTTTATCTTTATTTTTCTAACACTATTACTCTTTTGCTGATAACAAAAGGGGGAGAGAGAAGTTAATATTTTGGTTGGCAAATAATTCAAGTCATATTTTTTATTTGCATATTCTCATCTAGGTTTATTTGCATATTTTTATTTATTTTCATGCATATATGAAGGGGAGCTTTGTTGTAGAGAGGGAGCATTCAAATAGGGGGAGCAAATAGAGTTCATCAATGACCAAATACATTTAACAAATTCAAAATCTTAAATATATGTTTGTTATCATCAAAAGGGAGAGATTGTTGAATATGCTAGTATATGATTTTTGTTTGATGATAATAAACATATATATATATATATTCATTTAAATGTATTTTTTATTGTACTATTTTATTTTTCACATAATTAATAAATATTTGCTGAATAAAATAAATAACACAGAATTTAAATTCAAACAGATATTTTATTCAAACAAATATTTTATTACAATTTTGAATAGTACAAAATTTGAGCTCTCACTATATATACAAAATTTCAATTACAATACAATTTCCGATCACATTACAATTGTCACTTACATTTGCACCTCACTACATATCACTCACTCACTCGTATTTTATCTTCAACTTTTCTCCAGCCTGAATCCAGCATCTGAGCTATCTGCAAAATAAACACTGACGTAGTAAAATTGAAAAAGAAATTTTTTTGCAGTGTAAAATAAAATGTGTTTTTGAAAATATTATTTGCCTAAGTTATTTGGATTGTTCGTCATCATATTTATTTTGAATTCATCTTACACGAACAACTTGTAACATGCACATTATCACTGTACATGCCACAAGGTCGTGCACACCGATATACACTTGATAAAACTGCAGGGACAGGTGAGCACAAGGTCAAACCCGAGCCGAGGCTGGATTCAACTCAGGTGAAATACAAATACATCACAAAATTGTCGAGTACAAGTTCTCATGCAACAAGAATCCAAAACCAACATAAAACAAGCCTCGACCAAAAAATTCAACGAGTACACATGAAAACAACTCAACCATTCAAACTCAGGCATGAACAAACTTGAAGCAAATCATCACAAAACTTCAGACTTTAACTCAAAAGGAGCAATAATGACCAGACTCATGCAACCAGATCACACATGTCAATCAGAATTCAACTCAAAGCTCGATGTAACACAAGCCAGAGGCACACATGCATACAGTGAACAAAACAATGCAGCTACACTCATGTATACGTATATATATACATGCAGTGTCACCGACAAGTCAACTGAGCAAAGCCTCTACATTAAATTGCAACAAAACTGGAGTATGAAAACAGTGAACAATGGAATGCAACTGAGGTGAACACACACATATATACATCATAAATGTATGTATGTATACAAGTGGAGATGACCAGCATTCAAAGTGCAGACAAATTCCAAAATCAAGATGAAGTCAGTGATACCAGACTAGACTCCAAACAAATGAACACTGTAACCAGACTTGGCAACTTGAATACAATGACCAAAGGCAACAACACTCAATAGGTCATCAATAAACTCAAATATCAATCACACCAGGTCAGTGCACATGAAACCAGACCGACTTCAATATAAACACAACAGTATACACATGCATATGGTTAGAGCAACATATGGTGCACAATGGATATACAATCACTCAAGTTCAACATGCTCACATAACAAAGTGGTGACCGCAAGGACAAGAGGCAATTTTGACTCGAAGTAATGTTCAGCTTTAACATGAACAAATTGAATCAGATTTCAACAGAAAAGACTACAAGAACATGAAAACCAATAGACCCATACATACGAAACAAAGACTCAAATATATCAAGACATCAAAACCAGACATCAAATGGCACAGGTGTAGTTCACATCAAACCAAGTGGATAGGCACAATAATTATACACATATATACATACATATATATGTATGTATATACATGTTTGTATATGCATAGTTTCTAATAGCTAGCTCATTGAACCAGACTCCAAGAAGATCATAGAAAAATCAGTGATGGCATACAAGTAAATGTAAAACATGAAGCATCATCATAAGTTCAGATGCCACAAGTCATGTACATATTCAAGTTGTACAGACCAGTTCAAAAAGACTTCCAGTGGAACCAAATATGCATGTGTGGAATACAACATCAGCTACAACATATAACAAGAATCAAACAAGTCCAGATTATCACAAATTTCAAATGGTCGAAGTCAAATCCCAGAAAAGAACGGAACCAAATCCAAAGCAAACGCAAGTCGTGATAATCAAGGAAAGAAATATACGAATTGAACCAGTCTAAACAAATCACACATATTCAAGTAAAATCGAACGGCCAAGCTAAATTATCAGACGAATTCAAATAATATATTCAAACAATATTTTAGGGTTTTATTCCCTATAATTACCATTAACATCATCGGCATACAAGGCATCGAGTTCAAGCATATCAACGAGAGTAATAAAGCAAAATCGCATACTAGCATTATTCGATTCAAACTCGATCGAGAAGCAGCTGCGAAGGAACGAAAGCAACAGAAGATTCAAGCATCATTTCCTATAAGCGTGGAGCATTTAATTCGATTAAATTCAAGGCAGCTACTTCAATTTCAGAAGCCCTAAATTGTTGAAAGAGGAACAAATGCAGCCATTTTCACAAACAAAGAATACAAGCCGAAGACGTAAATAAGAGAAGTGTGACGCCCCACCTCTATACTCACACTAACCAAGGACACTACTGGTAATGCCGTCGATTAGTACGAAGAATAAGGCCGTTGAGGAGTGACCATCTGTCTAATTGCTTTGCACGAGTACCAATATGTCAGTTAGTATTACATGCATTTCGTTTCAAGAGGAAATCTGACACATCAATTACAAACTCAAAACTACTACACAGTGGCTACGTGATCTTCAGAAACAAATATAAAATAAGCGTAACACAAATCAGACACAGAAATTCATATCACTAAGGCGGAAACAAATATGAATATAACACATAGAAGTGTACATCAAAGTAGTGGTCATACAAGATCCACTACATCACAAAAGAATAAGTATACATCAAGGAGTCTCTATCTCAAACGTATAAAATCAAAAACTACTAAGCTAAAGTAGTTAGCCAAAAGTCGGAAGCTAGCCCCTGCTAATAAGTCAAGTGGAAGCACCTGAAACACCTCGGTCTGACCCGAGTATTATTTAAGAAGAAAAATAAATAAACGGATCAGTCTAGCTATAAATATCATATAAGATGAGATAGGATAAGAGATACAATAAAAATATATGATAATAATAATGCCATACTTTGACAAGCATACACTTGATAATAACAAAAATCATAAAATATCTCAAATCATCTCAAACCTCAAATATTGACAAAACATATCAATGCCAATCGCAAAAATTGGTTAAACACAATTTCCAGAAATCCATAATAGAAAATCCAGAAAACACAAAAAAGGGTGAGGCCTATCATAAACGGGATGTTATCTCATGGGTCGCTAACCCATAAAATGAGCTAAACATCGACGCACCTACGTCCCATGCACAGTCGAACATCGACGCATCTAAACAGATACGCCCCATGCAGAAACGAACATCGACGCACCTAAAAAGATACGCCCCATGCACAAACGAACATCGACGCACCTAAAAAGATACGCCCTATGCATAAACGAACATCGACGCACCTAAAAGATACACCCCATGCACCGACCTATCGAGCCGATTGCTCCACGAACGGTCAAAAGACCTTGGGTTGTTAGCCCATAAAATGAGATGAAGCTCCACAAAACGGGGTATAGTCCCCCATGCGGACAAAGAGACATCGCATATCGCTAGTCTAAACCACAAAATGATCATCAATGATCAATAAGTGTAAATTACACTAAGCTAGTAAATAAATGAGTTTAGCTTCATGTCCCATAACCACCAGCTTAACTTAAATATTTACGAACAAATTATAGATTTCCACTCGAAAATTGTCACGAGAGTTCAATCGAACAAGTCAAAGAATTAACCGATGAAGTAAACGCAAGCGTTTCATACCACTTGTTTTGCTAAGCCGTTTAATTAGATTTCTCATGCGAATGAGGTAAAGGTTTGTAAATACTAATAGATTGGAAAACGGTTTTAAAAGCGAGCTTTATATTTAAAATAGTGTCGAAATCATTTTAATGAAAGAGTTTTAGTATTTACTACTAGTATAGAAACAATTGTATTTTAAAGTGACAAATCACAAAAATGATTGTAAAAACAATCAATCGCCAAAAATTCACATATGACAATGTGAATTAAATCCATAAAAATCGATATCAAATGGATATTCCCAAAAATCCAAATTAAGAAGTCATCAAAGTCAATAATAAGTGATAACAACTAACCGGATCAACAAAAATCGATTAAAATTGAAAATCCACTCAAAAAACAGCCAAAATAGGCAAAATGAACAGTTCCAAATGTCTGGTTGAAAATCCAGACGTCTGGATTTAGATTCTGGAAATTTTCAGAAACCTTCCAGACGTCTGAACTCTAACCAGACGTCTGAAAACTAACCAGACGTCTGGTAGGTTTGGACCAGACGTCTGGTCCAAGTCTCTGCCTTTTTTTCTTCTTTTCTACCGTATTTTTTTTTCATCTGCTGCCCTAACCAGACGTCTGGACCTTCCAACCAGACGTCTGGTTGCCTTTTCTGGGCAACAATTTGCCTAGGCCAATAATGACCAAAATGATTCGGAAGCGATTGGACGAGTGACAGAGGCTAGGGATTTATGCCAAGCGACAACCCAGCCCTATTGGCTCTTCGATACACCCCAAATAACACATCCAAATATCCAAGATAGGATCTTTAAAGATTTTGACTTCAAAACACCAAAATTTGGATAATTCACCAAATCAATTTAAATCAAAAGCAAATGAACGTGAATAGATGTTAGGAATTCATACCTAACAACAATGAAAACTATAGACATAGATGTGAGTTCAAAAACTCACTTTTAAACCCAAAACAACCAGTGAGAAGCATTAAAACAAAGGAAAGATCAACCACACTTCAACTTCAACTCTAGAAGCTCCAATCTAAGATCATAAGAAAATATTTCCTAAGTTAGGTTATAGGAAATTTCTGAAATTGGAGAGAGATTGAGATGGAGAAGAAGAAGAGGATGCTTACCTAAGCTTCTCTTTGATTTTGGAGCTTGGATCTTGAATTTCCTAAGAATCTAGGGCTTAGGAATTTTAATTTCTTTTCTTTTCCCCCATTTTTCTTTTAGGGCTTGAGTATTAGGAAATTGGAAATGAAATGAATGAAGAGTAGAGGGGTGGAGTGGGAGTTATTATGTAGAGGAGTTGGGTTCTCTTAGTGGGCTGAAACCCAAACCCAAAGCCCCAAATGAAAATATCAAAATTCTACTCAACTCCAAACATATCGATGTTTATACTCAAAAAGGTTGTAAACACAATTTTGAACTCAATGAAAGTGGTCTCGAGTCTCAATTCAATTTTTTACAAAAAGTAAAATTTCGGACTTTAATCCGATTAACGATGCTATATTTAAATAAAATATTTAAATATATAATCGTGAAATATGTGGGTTGTTACAAAAAGGGAATATACTTAGTTTCTATCACTGTGTTTTCTTTTTTGGGCCGGCTCTTATTCTATTGGGCTTTATTTTTTTAATTAAGGTTTTTGTTTAGTGTTTTGTTTTTATTTTGTAATTTTCTTTTAAACTTTTGTAAAATTCTAGTCGTGTGATTAGGGACGAACTATGGTGGTGTGGTTCGAGAATTCGCAACTCAGTGGCTGAGTTGTGGTAGGGTTTTGAGCGTAGAGTTAGGTTAGTCAATAGCGGGTGTCGTAAGTTTACGTGTGTAAGCGTTTGACTACTTAATTTCTAGTAGAAACCTTAGGGGCAGCACGTAGGCAGGGTTTTGCCGAAGCTAGGTAAATCTGTGTTGTTATATTTCTTCTTTTATTATTCTGCTATTTATCTATGCTGCAATTATTTTATATATTTCTGCATTAATTTTTATAATTATTAGTATCACCCTATTCACCCGCCCCTCTAGGGTGAAATCGATCCTACAGACGCTATTCAAGGCGATGTACTTTGTCTTTTTCAATGAATCAACCATAATTTTTTATTAGGAACATTTCCACTTTAAAGATTCTTAAGTTGAATTTATTATTGACACATTATACTCAATATTACTTATGAAGTTTGAATTTGAACACTCCTTTGTAAGGAGTTCGTTGTTTTTGTAAACAATTCTATAGTATTTCGTATATACACGAGAACACTCCAAACTACCATTTAGTGATATCAATTTGGACTTTATATTTGCTTCATGTATCAAATACGTAAACAAAGCATGATATCGTAGACAACATAACATGTATAATAATTCCTATTGCCAATGCCATCTTATATGTTTCGTGTTAAACATTTTAATAAGATGTCCTTGCATATTGTTTTGGGACATTCGCAATACCTTTTATACTAACTATAAAAGACATCATATACAAATCCAACGTTGAATATTAAAAGAACAAAAACTAATTTTAACCCAAGTACATAATTATCACTCAATAATGTGCTATTTACTTATGATTTAGAAATATCTATGTACCTTTTAACATTCTTTCTTATGAACACGCGCTTCCTCTGCATTTTGACTGATAAATTAAACTATTTGATACATCTATCAAATCACTTTTTCAATTTTGATGTTTTTTAGAATGATACTATGGTATCCATTCTCGGATCGTATTCGTAAACCCATAAACTTAATATTGCTCCCACTAACTTCGAAACAGTTTGGTTGTTCTGTGCAAGTAGACTAGCTTAAATCTATATTCAGAACTTTCTACTTCAGCACAAATATACCAAAACATAAAGTCATACTAGGCATAATTTTGTGAGTAAAATCCAAACCAACTTGAGCACGTTGAATGGTGAATCTATTACGTTAATTTTAATAATTGAAATTCACTGTAGTATTCTTTCCAATGTGGCTCACTACATTCCAACTGCATTTGTCTTTCTCATAAAGACTCTTTTGTGGCCAATGGATCGTATTCCTTTGGATACAGCTATCAAAATTAATTTTTGATAATGTACTTGGAATCTATTTCGGATTAGTGCATTATACTGTATCATAGAGTCAATACTCTTAATGGTTTAATTAAACAATGGAGGGTTATTTATTATTGACATTAATAAGAAACTCAT
Organism: Allium fistulosum; assembly: GCA_030737815.1. Lineage (NCBI taxonomy): Eukaryota > Viridiplantae > Streptophyta > Magnoliopsida > Asparagales > Amaryllidaceae > Allium > Allium fistulosum. Next base: position 1,290,649,543 of record CM060904.1, read on the forward strand.
AGTTTCTCTTTAATGTACAAAAATTCTCATTAGACGTTCTAATGTATTATGTTCATGTAGATTCGATCAATTTCATTTCATCCCTTACAATCAGTTTTATTCTTGGATCATATCCAAATCCATTATATACTAATCTTAGAGAAATTCCTTCACTATGAAGTTGGTATTCTTGAAGTAATAGTTGTTTCTTAATGCAATGGAATGGGCATTCATAAACATTTTATGAATTGCCTTGTATAAAACTGATTTTGCATTAGTTCATAATATATTTATGCTTATAACATAAATTAGTCATCTAATGACTATTGTTCCTAAAATTCTCTTAGGATGATTCATACAAGATCCCTTATGTACAATTATTATGTGTAGTCTTTCGACTCGCACAACCTGCCAACTCCTTGGCCTAGGATATATAGGAGTTTCTTATAAAGCCTTATCTTATGGTTTGTAAAGTATTCTTTGAATGATATTAATCTTAACCTTGTTGACTACTCTTAAGTACACATCTTTTAAGAAGAATTCTAACCCAACTTCACTCATTATTAATCGTGCTTTGTCTAATAAAGCTCGATTACTCCTTATCGACACATCATTATGTATTATAGGAATGAGAAACCTTTGAGGCTGAATCTTTATTCATATTAGGTACATACAGAACTCTCTCTAATATACTCTCTCATTCGATCAAATTAATTTAATTATGTCGCATGTTATTATATTTACTTCCATTTTATATTCTATGAGATTATCATAGACTTATACATGCGTATCAAATACATATATCCATGTTTGTGATAACTCATCGGTGAATGTGATAAAATACATGGAACATAGATACATAATTAGTAAATTTCTAATTTTACAAAGTTTGCGCCTTAAACAAATGTTTAAATGTCAAATCTTGAAAATTATATAAGTCTCATTTCCATATTAACACATATACCATAAATCCAATATCCAAAATCAAATCAACAAACTTGTATAAAAACAGAATCCAAACCCACTTATTTTACATTAAACAACAGAATAAATTAGTGATAGAAACTTACAATTTATGCACTTTTATTCTCTATTCAACTTCTTTTTACATGAATATAGAAAAAGAGAATTTCTATTCGAATAGTGGAAATTGGCGGTGCAAACTACGAATAAGAATTTGTATCCATTTTCTAATTAGAACCCTTAATCAGATCCAAATAAAAAGATAAGAAGTTGAATAGAATCTAAAACATTGAAATTGCAAATATACATAAATTCCATTATTTTATAAAACAATTAAGATTCCAACCTAAGAATTGACATTTCGCTTTGGGGAAAATTTGAGGGTTTTAATGTGATGTTTTCATAAACCAAAATTCTCTAAGGCATATATCAAACCTAAACTATACTATTCAATTACTAAAATAGAAAAATTAAGATTTCCACTCATAATAGGTTCTTAGCTCTTTCTCGTTTTGGATTTGTCACGCCTTTAATAATCACTTTTAGACCTCCCCTTATATATATATATATATATATATATATATACACACACACACACATAAACACATACACATACAACATAGGATTTGTATATATATTAGATTCAAAAATTTAGGGATTGGAGAAGAATAGAATTAGAAATAAAATAATTAACATTTAGAATCTGTTACCTGACACCCTAAAGAATTTTTTCTAAATCTTTGAAGAGAGGGACCGATAAAGCTTCGCTTGGTTCCTAAAATAATTTATGAATAAAAGCGAGGAGGCTAGACTCTTATTTATAGGTTGGAATGCACCAAAATCATCGGATTTGAGTCGGTTTAAAATATTAAAATCCAGATCGTTAACTATTGCAAACAAGCCTTAACCACCACATGACAACCGGTCGATCGCTCCTACCCTACCGGTTGATCGTTATAGTTATTTTGGAAATGATATTTTTGTGTCGTTGATCAATTTATTTTATTCCTTAATTAACATTTTAACGTTAATGTTGATTTTAACGATTACTTAACCCCGAATTATAATTTCTATTAACTTTAAAATTTTCAAATTTAAGAACTATTTATTTATTTGAATTTGAATTATATTTAAATTATTTTAAATCCAAAAACTTCAAATGTTTATAACTTTTCCGTTTGAACTCCATTTTCAACATATTATATATGAAAATTATTCAGAAAATCACCACGAACTCAACGACATAACTTTCTTGGTCAAATTCAGACTTTGCAAAAATTCCATTTTTAGCCTTATCTTATTTAATTAATTTATCTTATTTTATTTAGGGTACTTTTGGCATAGGTCCTTATTAAGGTTCAAAATACACGAAAAGTTCTTCACTAAATTTCAGTGTAAATTAGGTCCCTGTTTTTTATTCACGATTATTGCAGAGCACGATGCAACTTTTCATAAAAGTTGCTGACATTTCCGCAACTTTTCTATACACTGTGAACATAGTGTATGAAAGTTGCTGAAATATCAGCACTTATTTATAAAAGTTGCTGACATTTCAGCAACATTTATGTACACTGTGAACACAGTGTATGAAAGTTGCTGAAATATCAGCACTTATTTATAAAAGTTGCTGACATTTCAGCAATAATTTTTCTTTGTTTCTAGAAAATAGGGACCGGATTTACAATGAAACTTTGACATGGGAAGTTGCTGAAATATCAGCACTTATTTATAAAAGTTGCTGACATTTCAGCAATAATTTTTCTTTGGTTCTAGAAAATAGGGACCGGATTTACAATGAAACTTTGACAGGGACCCGCTTTACAATATGAAAGTATGATAGGGATGCCTCCCTAATTTCCACTTTTATTTATTTCTTATTAATTTTTACGGAGTGTTACATTCTCCCCCTTAAAAGGATTTTGTTCCGGAAATCTTTCCAAGAGGCGGACGACGCACGCAATAAACATCCATGTTATACAACTGTATTATCTACACAACCATCTACTCAATCAAAAGTGTAACGTGATTATGTGTGTAATCATACTATAAGTGAGCCTAATCCTAGTGTGAATGCAAGTGTCTTGACATATAGGAATGTATGAAAACATCCTAAACATGCAAAAAGTGTTCTATATGAGTGCAAAAGTGATAGTAAAAGTGTAGCAACCATATTCTACCATCCAATCCAGCAACCACGATGCAAACAAAACCTAATTTTAGAGAGAAAAGTTTGGGAGTGAAAAGCGTAGGATGAGAAGTCTGGTTGCTTTCCGTCAGATTTTCCCTCCATTGTACCCGATCCAGCCTGATTTCTTTGTTGCGAAGCTTTTTAGTTCCGTTCTCCACGATGCGTACAGTGGTATGGGGTGCTATTTGCTCTGTCTCAGTGTCCCTCAATCGATTAGGTTCTACCAGGGTTGCTATGCTATGAAGGCATTTCCTCAAGTGCAAAACGTGAAAAAACATCGTGGACTCCTGCCAACCTATCCGATAGCTCCATGCGGTAAGCAAATCTTCCTATTCTTTCTAAAATTGGGAAAGGCCCAACTAATTTTGGTGCCAACTTTCCCGACTCACGACCTTTCTAAGAGTAGAAACTTTGATAAACACCATATCCCCTACTTCAAACTCAAAATCTTTTCTTCACTTGTCCGCATAGGATTTCTGGCGATCTTGTACGACCTTTATTCGCTGCCTAATCAATTCTACCGTTTTCTTTTTAGCACGTCAAAGGCCTAGTGGCAAATTCTGTCACCTTCTTCTTCATCTCTGTCTAATGGAAAATTCTCTTCATATCCATATTCTTCTTATCCCCTCCGAGGTGAAATGTCATCCTTAAATGGTGTCTTTTCGTATGCTAAAATTAATTTCCCCAAAATCCCAAAAAAAATTTGGTTTTTGCATCCTTTATTCCTAGTTACTAACCTAATTTACTCATTAACTTCCAGCCTTATCTACAGTTTATCGCTAGTTAAGTGTCTTTATGAAAATTTCTTATTTACGTTGTTCCCCTCTATATATATTTATCTGGCAGTCTAATCTCATCCGTAAAATCAACCCAATGATAAAATAGAAACATATCTTATACAATATCGTACACTTTTCCCATAACATAAGGGAGACAACTAACGATAACAACCCTAAAAACTCCAACAGAAAATTTTGCTGGAAGTTACCATTTATCATTAGTTGATGTTAACGATGTTGGGCCCTAATACTCCTTACTAAATTAAGATGAACCTTCTTAGTATGTCATCCGCTTAATTCTCTTGTTTTCTAATAAATGTGGTCCATTCATTACTTCAGTTAATATACCCTTAATTAATAATTGATCATTATTGTCAAAATTGGACGTTAATCCCTTTTCCTTTTACCAATTTCAAAATCCCCATATTATATCGATTCAATTCCTTCATAAATGCATATTAAATTCCTTAATCGGTCCCTATTTAATTCCTTTCATTAATTGCAGATTTATTAAAAGTTAAATTTGTTGTTAATGTCCATATACCCTAATCCGTTAATTACTAACTAATATGTATATAGTCATAAATTACGATATTTATATATTTCTATTTTTATATGTTAAGCACGGTTATACGTGTGCATATATATTTCTTATTTCTAATCATTAATTTCTGAACTAGAACATTGCTTCCCATATTTTAATTTATCAAAGCTATCATCTAAAAAGGATTACCGTTACAATTTTCCATAAATTAACTAAAGTGAGATCTTTGCTTCGTTTGAAATTACAAGAAATTATTTCTTTTCTCTTATTGAAATAGATAGTGTAAACTATGAAAAAGAATATCCATATTTTACACATCTGTTTCCTTTTTTGGTATATCCCTTGTTAATTCATACGACATGATTTTTACATATTTTGGAGTTGGATAATTTATGGAAATTACATGGAACATGCTCTAAATAAATCAAAACATAGAAATTCACATCCCAAGTCAACTAGAGCAACTTAACTTACAACCCAATTATGAATCTGGAACATCTTCACAACTTTACCGATATTCTACAATTAAATATATGGAACTGATTTCAAATTTCCAAATCAAGTTGTACATACTATTCCTATTTTATTCATATCTTAAAGCCTTTACTCTGCCTTACTTAGGTAGTGATCTTTATCTACTCCACATAAAAAAAATTGGTTTAGTCCTCGCCACTCTTAAACTAAAATTCTACAATTATAAAATACCTTATCTAAAACCTTTATATTTAAAAATATAAACTAGGAAACCATTTTTGTCAATTTCAAAAACCGTTTAGTTCCTAAAAGGAACAATGAAAATTTTCCTTTTTCTAACCAACTTTCCCTATTTTAAGAACTTTTTACAACAAAGATTTTTTCTTTAAAAGTTGGACTTTATATTCACAAAAATTAAAACTCAATTAATAAACAAAACTAGTATTAAATGCAAAATTCAAAAATTTCTTAATTCCATTAAGTACCAAAATAATTTCCCTTCTCGAAAAATTCCTACAACATACAAAATAATTTTTAACAAATTGTTTTCATACAGATAAACTTGTTACATTAAATTCGAAATTAGCATTTATTACTCCATTAATTCATTAAATCATGGCCTGTATTTATGAAAAGTTCATTGACTACCATATTAAGAATATATTATTATTATTTTCCAAATTTAACTCCTTTGGAATCTATTACAAAGATTATAACTTCAATAGTATTTCAAAATAACAGATTTTCCTATATTTGACATTTATTATTTCAAAGATAGTTCTAGTTACAAGAAAATTATTTTAGTAAACTTCAAACCATAATCTATTCACATGCATGCCCAATTTCTAATTTCAAGTTGTTATATTATCCTAAAGATATACATCAACATTTATTGCTTCGTTTCTCAAAATGTACCGTCACTTAACTAAATACGTTTTATGTCTTTGTTAAACTCCAATAATGTTTCGCAACCCATTTCTTATCAATCCCAATTTATTTCTCTTTTATTACCATTTTAAATTCAATAATATTTTATTCTTCTTCAAACGTATTCTAAATAGAAAAATGAATATATAAAATTCTCGTCCTCACATAAATGTTTTTCCTCATCACATTCACAAAATTATCCCAATTCATTTATTAATTATCATTATTTAATTCCATCTAATTGTAAACAAAATTTCAAAAACATCTTCTATAACCTTAAACAATGAAAAGTGGAGTAGACAAGGATAAATTCTATCCTATTAATCTCTAACTAGAATACTGATTTTGTTTTATATAAATTTCTTATGCTATTTCTATCCAGATCTTCCAATATTGCCTCTATTTATATTTTTCCTAACTAATCGGCTCCTACTTCAGCTGTTATTCTCTGTCTTTTCCTTATACGAAAATGTTCCTTTTATTCTTGTTATTTTTATCATTCTATTCTCTATTCCTTAATTAATTAAGTTCCATTTCCATTTATTCCCTTTTTTAGAATTTTTTTAAAAAGGAACTTCCAAATTTATGAAATAGAAGAAAAATCATCAAGTCCAACCTATGCTTTGTTTTACATTTATTTTAAAAATGAAGAATCTCATTCTTCAAAAATCGAAATTTTTTTACTCAACCAATTTTAAACTAGAATTTCAAAAATGAAAAACCTTTTTTTATACCAAAAACCATTTTAATAAGAAACTTTTGACTCAATAAAATTTTAAATTATGAATTTCATTGCTTTTTCAAAACAACAACTTCCCAATAAATCCTTTGAAAAACTTATTCAAAATATTTCAAGGAATTTTTCAAAGATCTTTTATCAAATTCTTTTTCATGAGGTTAGATTTAGAAATTGGGTTTAATTATCCTTTCTTTTGAACTTTCCTTCTTCCCTTCCTAATTAAAAAATCTGGTTATCTCTTTGTAGCGATCACTGTACACTTTTTGCGAAAACTTGCTCCACTACATCTTACTCCTATCATTCCTTACTTCTGGATGTTTACAACACATAGTTTCTTATCTCCCATCTATTTTTATGTATTGGGCTAGGCCTACTAACCTTCATTTGTATAATTAAGGCTTTGTAATTTACTCTAATGATAATCATACTACCTTATAATATTTAATAACTATTTATGTAAATGTCAATTCTTTGCAATAAATGATTATTATTCTAAGGACAATTTTTAAAGGCATTTATTTATTCAATTTTTTTTCCTATTATCCCTTATCTATCTCTCCATAATTACTCTAATAATCTGTTTAATTGGTCCATTTATATCCTTATTAAATTCTTTTAACTCCCTATTTATTGCACATTTATTGCCTTGTTAACTTGGAGTTATGTTTAAAATAAGTATATATATAGTAGGAATTTTGAGAAATATTTTCAAAAATAACAAGTACGCCTCTCATACATATACCTACCTCCGTTGATCGAATAACCTAAGCTCTGATGCCAAATGTAATAACTCATCCTGAAACGGACCTAAATTTTGACATAAAAAAGGCCTATCGAAACTTAGGCCCATTTCAAAGCTGGCCACTAGTTGGTATAAAAAATGATATAGACCTATTTGTCTACACATTCAGAACTCACATCGAAAGGATAAAATATAATAATAGAAATAGTACTTGTTTCATTTAAAATCCAAATGACAAAAAATCCATAACATAATACGAATAACAACCGTCACATATCCGTAGTATAATATTTTCAAAATACATTCATCAAAAAATAACACAAGTAGATAAATAGATAAACTACCATAAGTTTCCTCTTCGCCTTCGCCTTCGCCTTCAACATCGCCTTTCCTTACTTATGTTGTATCGAGGAGGGAGTTAGAAGAACATATGTCTGGTAAATAAAAATCCCGAGCCTTACTATAATAGTACTTGGGCAATATAATTTAAATAGGAATATATCTTTCGTGTGTTAGCTTTATTCTAAGTCTTTCCAACTTTAAGACCTAAAAACTTTCCCAATTCCAATTCCATAACTGTTATTCTTACGACCCAATAACCCATATCTATAGTCAGTAATGTCTTATTATGATAAGTGATAGTACCTAAGCTACTTAATACCTTTTTAATAAGAGTTAGGCACACTCAGACCATTTAATAAATATTTTAAGGCAGGTCCTCCATCAATTAATACATTCCCAAGGCAGACTCCTCACCGGTACTTATCTAGTTGACATTGCATAGATTCTTTTTGGTCATTCCGATCACTTAATACTTTATATCGAAGCGGATCCTTTTCAAGATATCCACAGCCATGCCTAACCTTTAACCTTAATCCCAACCATTTACTACTTCCTACATAGGAAATAGGCGAGCCCTCACTCATCCACTTAATACATTCAATCCCTAAAGTGGGTCCTTCATATTATGACCCGTACCCCATAGTAATGTCTCACATTAGTCTGACTATTCGTAGTTACTGGTAGTCAGATTAGACCATACAGAATTTGAGACTAACCTTGCGTCATCCGTAGTTACTTATTATAGTCACATAAGCCCCAAAGTCACAACGCTTGTAGACAGATTAGCTGGGCAGACTTTTGTGTGCTTTCGACTGACCTCACATCCTAATAACTTTGTTATAATTTATAACACTCTCTTAACATATTATCATACATCTCACCATATCCATAATTAAGGCCTTACAAGAAAACTCCTTATTTCTCCTCTACAATTAATTACTTTCCTAATGGGAAATTCAGTAATAATTAATAACCTATTAGTTATGCCATTAATACATTATAATCTTACGTTATTATATATACATACACAAATGCTCTAAGTAAATTTCTAAGTGTGCGAAGTTTACGCCCTAAACTAACTTCTAAATTTCAGTTCTTCAAAATTATATAAGTCCCATTTCCATACTAACACATATACCATAGATCCAATATCCAAAATTTAATTAACAAACTTGTATAAAAACAGATTTCGAACCCACTTATTTTACATTAAAACAACGGAATAAATCAATGATAGAAATTTATAATTTACATACTTTTACGCTTTTTTCAACTTCTTTTTACATGAAATTAGATAAAGAGAATTTCTATTCAAATTGTGGAAATAGACAGTGCAGACTATGAATAAGAATTCATACCTTATACACCATTTCCAAATCAAAACCCTTAATTAGATTCAAAGAAAATGATAAGAAGTGGAGTAGAAGGTAAAACATTGAAATTGCGAAATATACACAAATTCTATCATTTTAATATAAAACAATTGAGATTTCAACATAAGAATTGACATTTCGATTTAGGGGAATTTTGGGGTTATTAATATGATGTTTTCGTAAACCAAAATTTACCAAGACATATATCAAATCCAAAATATACTATTCAATTACTAAAATATAAAGATTAAGTTTTCCATCATAACAGGTCCTTAACTCTTCAACCTTTTGGATATGTCACGCCTTCAATAATCTCTTTCAGATCTCCTATTTTAGACATATAGAATAAGAGATTTGTATATATATTAGATTTAAAAATTTAGGGATTGGTGAAGAATAGAATTAGAAATAAAATAATAAACATCTAAAATCTGTTATCTAGAACCCTAAAGATTTTTTTTGAATCTTTGAAGAAAGAGACTGATAGAGCTTCACTTGGTTCCCAAAATAATATGTGAATAAAAGTGAGGGGGCTAGGCTTTTATTTATATAGTTGGAATGCATCAAATTCTTCGGATTTAAGTCAGTTTAAAATAATAAAATCTGGATTGTTAACTGTTGAAACAAACCATAAATCTACATGACAACTGGTCGATCGCTAGCAGTCGACCGGCTTTGGTAGGCGGTCGACTGTTATAGTTATTTTAGGAACGATATTTTTGTGCAGTTGATTAATTTATTTTACTCCTTAATTAACCTTTTAACATTAATGTTAATTTTAATGATTACTTAACCTCCGAGTCTAATTACTGTTAACTTTTTAAATTTTAAATTCGAGAATTATTTACTTATTTGAATTTGAATTCTATTCAAGTTATTTCAAACCAAAAAAATTCAAACGTCCATAACTTTTCCGTTAAGTTCCGTTGTCAACATATTATATATGAAAATTGATTGGAAAATCACCTCGAATGCAACAACATTACTTTCATGGTCAAATTATGACTTTTGCAAAATTACCATTTTTGGCCATATCTTATTTAATTAACTTATCTTATTTTATTTATTTCTTATTAATTTTTATGGGACGTTATAGTTGTCATTTTCTTTTAAAAGTAAGAGGGGTCCAAGTTGATAATTTAATTTAGTTCATGGACTTTATATTTATACACAAGCATATATAACACATTGTATACTTCAAGCACATAAGAACCTAAGAATACTTCCTACCATCACCAAACTCCTAAAGATCCAAGTTTTAGCACACACAAGCTCAAGGCAACACCCCACTTACCTCTTATTGCTCACAGTCTCCACTAAGATCCACTAGTTTTTACCTTCTTTCCACTTTGACTTATTTTCCATGCTTCCTAAGGTGATATAAGTCCTTGGTTAAAGTCTGAAGAGGATTGGAGTTGATTTTATCAAGGAAAATGAAGATTAAAAAGAGAAAAGAGGTGATAATAGCTAGGATTTTCTTCTAAAACTTGAAAATAAATTTATGAAACAAAAGAGGTATGTTACAAGGACTTTAACAAAAGAAAAAGACGCTCGATGCCCGTACTATTTTTGGTAAAACATCCCCCATTCTCTCTCATGTGCATAACTTTACACCTCACTTTTAAAAGGAAAATATCTTCTCCTTCCTTGGTCAATTAACAAACTACCCATCTTCATAAGTATCTTCTAAAACTTTCTAGAAGCTATTAATTTCACAAATTATTTTTAGTTGCTAATTAATGAAACATTAGTTAATTAGACACGAACAATAAGTTTGAACAACTTTTATTGAGTAAAAAGCAACATATCGATAAAACGATTTTCGATCACATTATCAATATTTCTTTGCACTATTTATTTCTGTAAACATTTTTCAAAAAAAAGTTTACCATCATTAGTTATTAATTAAAAGGGGTCAAAAAGTTCATAAAATCAATTTAATCACATTAAATCCAAGATTGAAATATTTAAATAATTCAAATATTTAAATACGAAGTGTTCGAAATTGCGGATCGCTACAGTCTCCCACTTAAAACATTTTGCCTTTGAACTTCCAATATGACAAAATATAAATGAAACAAGCACAACTAATACTCAATAGTATTTAAAATTACTAGTAAACAAAACTCATGACTTTCTCAAGTTCAAAACCCTCTTATCGCCCAAGGATGATAAATAATCTGCAAAGTGTAACTTACGCTCATCGGCCTCAAGTTAATACTTAGACAATTTTTCATGCTACCCATAGCAAATCAAAAATTCATTCCTCAAACTCTCCATAAGCCAACAAAACATAGTATGCATATACTTAATCCAGTACGATACACATGAATCATCCGTACGCAATATCAAAGCTGACCACTAGCTCGATCACATAAATTTCACTTTCCAACTAGTATAGATCACTTGACCTTTCCAACGCGAACTCTGTTCAAGTTCCTTGATTAAAAAAATTCTATTTCCCTTACATAGTCATATACTAAGATAGAAAACCTTGGGATCATATCAAGAATTTGTATCAAGTGCTAGGGCCAGTGTAAATCACTTTGAAATCATGTAATCAAATCCTGGATCAAAAGCAGTCATGCAAATAAAATGATCTACATACAACCTACGTATTTTTTCCTATTGGTTTCTTAACTACAAAATTACTCTTTTTAATCACATTTATTTATAAGACATTTCATAAAAAGTTGCTTCAAGTCATTACTTGTAAAATACTCAACCACATCCTAAGAGTATATACAAAATATCTAATTTACTTTACTTTCTAAAATTCGTATGAAGGACCGAAATAAATCTGGGTCTTATAACCGAGTCAACCCTTTTGACTTCTTTAACCGTCGAATTAGGCAAATAACTAGGACCAATAGAACACTGGTGTCCAAACTCAAGGCTAGAGTCAACTTTCCTTAGACAGTCCTAATGTATATATGTTCATTAGTTGGCCCAGTAACATCGAATGTTTTACTTAACAAAAATATTTAACAAATTTAAAACATGTTTTAACTTTTACCACCTTCTCAATTCAAATTTTATATAAACTCATCTTAATATTTTCAAAAACACTTATCTTTAAGTTCTATAACGGTCCGAAAGTTTCAAGCCGTTAAAAATTGTCAAAAATTCTATTTCATTCTAAAAAATGAAAACTTTGGAACTAAATAAGGGGTTTCATTTCAAATCATTTAAAATAATATATACATATATCTTCTGTATTTTGGGATTAAACCAAAATTCAAATCAGTATCAAATACTTCATAAATATTACTAAGTATTATGGTCTTAATTCATAAACTAATTTCCCAAATATTTACTTTAAAATCCATAGGAGATTTACATACTGATCGATAACACAAAAATGATACATGGTAACGGATCTTACCAAGTCATATCATATGTTGTCTTACTAAAAAGGGCAATGCCTATGAGAAGTGCTTACCAACCGAACACATCTCTTACCGATTTTAGCCACTTTCGAGCCACTCGAACTAAATAATTTAAAAATACTTTGTTCCTGAATTGATTCGTCAATTCCAAGAGCAACCTCGAACTCGAAAAAATCATAAAACTCTTTTCTAATATTAGTATTCACAAATACAATCAAATAATACTACTTTTTTTCCTAAAATCTTGAAAAACATTTTCAAAGACACCGAGATTTAAGTTCTCAAAATATCATTTTAAATCCTTTTCATTTGCAAACCACATTTATATAAACCATACCTAGAAAAATTACACTAAACTTCTTTTATTAAAGTTAACTATTAACCCAACATTATCATCAAATGCCTTATCTGCAAAAGTAAATTCTCAAATTTTTCGTTTCACTGCACCCATAATTACTGCCTACGCAATCCATGCAGTAAAAAGGTAAATTGCTCATAAATTGGTCGAGCCAATTCAATAATCAATAGACTGTAATAAATGCTCAAAAACTAGCTGAGCACAATTAATCAATCTACAAATGATAATAGTGCTCATAAATTGGTTGAGCATGTAAAATCATTCTACAAAGGATAGCAATGCTCATAAACCGGCTGAGCACGACTAAACAAATCAACGAGGGGTAACGAATGAACATTATTAATCCTTACATTAATTAAACTACACTTAAATAATTTATACTTATATAAGCTCTTTATTTTTTGTAGTTGAATACCTTTAAGGCACACGCTTAAACAAATACAAATACGCTCTCATATGTATAATACACTTAACTCATTATAGGGTGTCACTTACCCTATATCTAATGAGTTATACTCCACCAAAGCCAAGGTTCTCACTTATCCTTCAGCTCTGATACCAAGTGTAACGACTCACCTTTTCGACCCCGAAACGTTGACATTAATACATCCACGGCATTCACGTGCCAAGCACCGAAGTGCTGGAAAGACATATTGTTAGAGTAAATAAAAAGGAAAAGAAAATGAAGGAAGAAAGAACACAATATTAGAATCTCATAGCGGAATGATAACATATAATATCAAAAGATAGTACAGAGTGTTACTCTAAGATACACAACATTTCAAAGTTACAATCATAAGTACTATCATCAGCTTGGACAGTACACGACATTTTAGAGTTACAAATGTTGATATATACATGACAATAATGCAGCGGAAGTAAAATATTATGGTAGGTGAAAGAATCCAGTTGGACTCCTTGAGCTCCAAAGAATAACAACGAAAACATGCTGTAACACCCCTTCAAAAATGAGAATAATAGTCCCACATCGTGGATAATACTATAAAAGTGGGTGCTTATATACCAAAGCCTTCCCTTACAACAACGTTGAGGCCTTTTGAGGAACAAAACCTCACACCTTGGCTTGGCCCATGAGGCGGAGGTGACTAAGTTGGGGACAATATCTGCGTTAAGTGAGGTGCGGGCTGTTACACATGCCTTCCTCGGACTACTCGAAAGAGCACCCATCGAATTAAGGGAAAGATAAAACCACGAGTTAGACATAAGTCTGGTAAGAGAAACTCAAGAAATATGTAGCTAGAATATGAATGTACTTTTGATACTGTTCTAGTCGCCGTAACGGTTATCCCCTCAAAAGAACCAAACCATATAATAAGTACATATGGTGATACAATAGATAATATCTAGGGTGTAGAATATAAATCGAAAAATACCCGTGCTACTTGCATCTCGCAACACAACAATATTAAAAGCACAACTAAAACCGCTAAGGTACATTGTCATATGGATTTCCGTTGGAGGCACCATTAGTAAACTGAGGTGGACCTCCTTACAAGGTTTAGAATCTATCTTCTGAAATTACGTATATCTTTAGATAATATATACCACTAGGATACCATAGCTGGTTCACACTTGCACATGTGATATCGAATACCAACAACCCAGTGCATCATAACCAAAAGCATCTCTAGAGACTTGGAGTTGATGTACCCTTGGGTTAGCTAAACCTACTGGCTATTGAGGCCTACTCTATTTTCTGTCATTTTCGATAGTGAAGTCACGTTCAGCATCTCAAAATACGACACTCAAATGGATCTCAAATCTCTCTTTTGGATTCTAGAATAAGTCATCTGACAAATGCTAACGCTGACCTCTCACTTGGACATAACCTTGGGATAGACAGTTTAACTCTATAGCTTTCCATTCCATAACCTATTCAAAAATATAGAACTCATATATCAGTTTTGAAGTGCTTTTCTGTAAGTAATACACTTATCTGATCCAGACATCTTCAGAACAAAGTCGATGAATCTCTGGTTAACTCAATTTTGGTTCTTTAAGAAGTAAATGAATGATATAAAGGAGTCGCCAAGGGGGATCTCATATATATATATATATATATATCCTTAAAGCAAGAGATAATTTATACAAATGAGCCCTCCTCAGAGGATACCAAATCGTATCAATACACGATGCTTACATATACTTTCAATGCTAATTTGGTCAATCTCGATAGTCGACTAATCGACTATTAAGTACAATATAGAAACGATCGCGGATGGAAACCAAGTCTTGTATACTTATCCTGCTTTCGACTTTCTCAACTTATATTATCCCTTGGTCAAGAGTGAAGCCAGTAGATTAGAGCACCGTTTGCTTCTAAACCTTACTCGAACATCAATCTTAACTCTCACAAATAGAACAAGTCTACTTTGTTGGCTTTTAATCCTAAATTAAATACTTTCTGTAAACAAGTAAACATACAAAGCATGCTTAAGTCACACAAAGCACGATTAAGCCACACAAAGCACGATTAAGCTACATAAGTGACTTCCAATCCCTTTTTTATTTAATTAATTCTTTTATTAATTAAAATATCTTTGTAAATACTTGTATATAGATATTTAAAAGGGTACTTTTGGCACAGGTCCTTATTAAGTTTCAAAATTCACGAAAAGTCCTTCACTAAATTTCAGTGTAAATTAGGTCCCTGTTTTTTATTCACGATTATTGCAGAGCATGATGCAACATTTCATAAAAGTTGCTGACATTTCCACAACATTTCTGTACACTGTGAACATAGTGTATGAAAGTTGCTGAAATATCAACACTTATTTATAAAAGTTGCTGATATTTCAGCAACATTTATGTACACTGTGAACATAGTTTATGAAAGTTGCTGAAATATCAGCACTTATTTATAAAAGTTGCTGAAATTTCAGCAATAATTTTTCTTTGATTTTACAATAAAACTTTGACACGGATAGTTGCTGAAATATCAGCACTTATTTATAAAAGTTGCTGACATTTCAACAATAATTTTTCTTCGTTTCCAGAAAACAGGGACCCGCTTTACAATGAAACTTTGACAGGGACCCGCTTTACAATATGAAAGTATGATAGGGATGCCTCCCTAATTTCCACTATTTAAAATACCTTTACAAAATATATATACATGTACACTACTATTTCACTATTCACTTTTGCTCTTTCACTATTCATTTCTACTCTTTCACTACTTAGAAATATATCCATATTCTTATCCCAAATGGTATAAGAATATTTACAAATCTTAAACAACATTTCACATTTTCAAAAGTTTAATTAAATGGGTTAAAATCATATGTTATTAATAACATTGTTACAATAACCGAAATATATAAATATAAATACTTGTAAATATGTTTTAAATATCAATGTAAAATAGTATGCAAAAATAGCTAATTTATAATTTACTAAATACCTTTTATTTTAAATGCTATAATGAGCATCCATTTTTTAAATTAATATTTAGTTACTAAAAATATATTTGAACTTCTACACTTTTTTTATACTCATATCCATGTTATTAGACTTCCCTAAAAAGATCCCACAAAGATAATAAATTATAAAACATTTAAAACATGAAGAACTAGTCAAAATGTTGCATTAAAACAAAATATTGCAACAAGTCCAAAAGTGCTGCAGTAGACCGGAGACGACATATATAAATGTTATCTAAAGTTATGGACAGAGAACAACATGAAAATGCATGATCTTCGTGGCCATTTTTAACCATATAAAAAAGATATTTGGTTCAATTATTTTATAGTAAGTAGTATAGTTAGGATAATTAAAAATTATGAAATGAAACCCTTATGGATATCTTCGAAATTAATTATACAAATTCCTAAAGGCAAGCTATTTTTCAAAGTTCATTTATAACGACCTTTTTGTTCCTAACTTTTCTACTTTGTTCAACCGACTATGAAATGATTCAAACTTTAATATTTTTACAGTAATAATTCCACATATTTTACTTGTTAAAACAACAAAGAGGCTCTATAGGATGTCTTTCAAAGTTAGCTTAAAATGTCCAAAAATTAGATGATTTCAAAGTGCATCCATAGCAAACTTTTTAACTTATAACTTTCACAACTTTGTTTCACAAGTTCTACCACTTTACAAACAAATTCCTCATTGTCCTATACACCACAATTAGTGTAGAGAATAACCAAAATATATCATATCACAATATAATAACGTATCACCAAAATGAGCAAGTTAAAGTAAAGGGATTTTAAAGTGCGTTTATAGTGACTATTCTCGCGTCAAACAAGTTCAAACACACTTTAACCTCAAACACAACCAAGCCAAACATGTAATCATAAATTCTAGGTCATAATACATGTTTAAGAGCGTAATAGAAGTGAATATATATAATATAAAGTTGTCATTTGCTTTCAAAATAAGAGGAGTCCATGTTTATAACTTTAATTAACTAATGGACTTTATATTTATACACAAGCATATATAACACATTATATACATTCAAATTATAAGATAACTCACTCAAATACATGCCTATAACAAGCTCAAGCACATAAGAATGCAAGAACACTTTCTATCGTAACCAAACTCCTAAAGATCCAAGATTTAGCACACAAAAGCTCAAGGCAACACCCCGCCTACCTCCTATTGCTGACGGCCTCCACCAAGATCCACCATTTTTTTACTTTCTCTCCACTTTAACTAGCTTTCCATTCTTTCTAAGGTGATCTAAGGCCTTGGTTAAAGTTTGAAGAGGGATGGAGTCGATTTGATCAAGGAAAACGAAGATTGAAGAGAGAAAAGAGGCAATAATACGTGGGATTTATATCTAAAATTTGAAATAAATTTATGAAACAAAAGAGATATGTTACAAGGACTTTGAGAAAGGAAAAAGACACTCCATGCCCCTTCTATTTCTAGTCAAAGCATTCCCCCCATGCTCACCTATATGCACAACTTTACAGCTCACTTAGTCAATTACCAAACTACACCTCTTAATAAATATCTTCTAAAACTTCTAGATGCAATTAATTTCACAAATTATTTTTAGCTGCTAATTAGTGAAACATTAGTTTATTAGACAAGCACAATAAATTTGAATAGCTTCTATTAAGTGAAAAATTGTTTATCGATAAAATGATTTTCAGTTACATTAACGATATTTCTTGTAACGACCTACCTTTTTGGATGATTTAAATCAACAATAAAACACAAATTTCAAACTCAAACCATTCAAAAGGGAGGGTTGTTAATGGGGTAAATAAGAAAATAGGAGAAAGGAAAGGAAAAAAAACACCAAATCTCACAGTGGAATGACAAAATATAATAATAAAATAGACAGTTCATGAAGCTGTTTTACAAATAACATTTGATTACACTTCTACAATATATAGAGTTATACATACAGCAAGAATAAATAAATAATGCAGCGGAACAACATGATACAGTGGCATAATAATAATAATAATAATATAATACTAAACTCCGTCTTCGTCCTCCAGAAATAAGGTCTTTAACACTGAAAAGCTCAGACTGACCCGAGCGTAATGAAAAGACAAAACACTCGAGTTAGAACTAAAAGATCTTATGTAAGTTAAATCAACAGTAAATAAATATAAGTGTAATGGCTTTAGAGATGTTTACGGGATTTTACATCTCCTATCCAATGAATAACGTGCGTGCAATAACTTAAGAGATGTTCGGGATTTCCATCTCCTAAGGATCCGTTAAACTATTTATATGTAGTAATATACGCTATATAGATAGTGTTTATCAGTAAAGTAAAGTATTAAAATAGCGTTAAGGCGTTACCCATAACCCCCTTGACACATTTTTATAAATGCCGTAGTCTATACAGTACTGTAAACTTCACCAAACCGGTGGGCTATCAGGAAGCACTCCATAGGTACGACACAAATCAAAATCGTAGTGGGCTCGATATGGCATATGACAAGGCACGCGAGGCAATGCCCAGGGTAGGATTCTACCGTTTTGCACTTCCGGACTGTTGGTAACGCGTAGCACCTACTACCGCCCACCTCGGAACACACTCCCATAATCAAATCGAGGGTGGCCACCAAATCAATCACAAAGTAACAGATATGGTATTGAAGAAATGTCCCCGATCGGAGGAGCGACCTCACTTGGCCCAGTATAGCTCCTTTTTTAGTCATATCAAGCTAACCCGGGGGGCCAGGGCTGCGTTCATACCTCATACAGTAGCGTTCAACAAACCATTCTACTTCATTTTGGATTCTCCACCACGTGCACAGTTGATAAAGTGGTTTCGGAATTGGCAGAGAGTATGAAAATATCCGACCCCGGTCTCTTTAGCAACCAAACGCTTACATTTTCACACCGTGGTCATTTTTATAAAACATTTTTAATAATAAATCCAAAAAACAGTTTATACCTTCATATCAAGATATCCATATACTTATTCCAAAAGTATAAATATATTCATAAATACCGAGGAAGATTTCTTTCAATCAATTTCGAAAATAATTTATAAATCTCTCTCAAACCATTTATAAATTATTTATACGTTTTAAAACCATTTATAAGGCTATTTATAAATTCCAAACCAGTATACAACTCTTCCCCTTTAAACAAGTTCCTTTTATAAAACCCTTGATAAAATCCCTTAAAACCTTTATAAACTCCTTTATAAAGCTATTATAAAATCCTTTATAAAACCTTTTATAAAAATCTTTTATAAAATCTTTTATAAAAATCCTTTTTACAAAAATCCATTATAAAATCTCTTACAAAACTTCTATAAATTCTTTACAAAACCTCTTACATTTTTATTTATTAAAGTCATTATAAATTCTATATTTATTATCTTAAATCAAAACTATATTTATTATATTAAATAAATTTAAAATATATATATTAAAACTATACTAAATATTTTATTAAATTATAAACTATTTAAAATTAAACAAAATTATAAGTTAAAATCTTAAATTTACATTTAAAACAATATATTAACTTATAATTTGAAGCTTTAAAACATATAAAATAAATTATTTTGCAAATATATATTTTTAAATAAAATCATTAAATTAAATTTAAAATAATCAATTTATAAATCAAACATACTTTACCATTTAAATAATTTAAAACCGACCAATGGTGTCCATATATATTTTTCTACCCTATGGTCAAGTGATAGGGTATGTATCATTTCAACCCCAATTGGTTAAATTTTCGGGTATATATCATGTCAACCCATATCCCGGATCAACAATTAACAAATCAATAAAATCGCTCGGGTTTATCATTTCAACCCATAATGATTTTCCCTAATCTATAAGATCATTCGGGTATGTATCATTTCAATGCATAGTGATAACAGAGATATAAATATCCAATCATAAAAAAATGTCAATAAATAAACATCCATCACAATCATCATCAAAATCAGCCAATAAATCACAACAATTAACTGGTTATCATTATCAGGTATTTAACTAACAATTTAAATTCAATATTAATTTAAATGGCAATTTAATTCAATATAAATTCAAATTAAATTAAAATGTCAAATTAAACTAACAAACAACAACCAATAACATTCTTATCACATCATAAATTTAGTTCAACTAATATAAAAAAGTTTAGTGTTGCGTGAGTGGGTTAAATCACTCACCTTTGATTTCTAGTTCATTTAAATTCCAAATAAAGCCCAAAATTTGAACAGTCTCAGAATCCAACCAAACCTGTTCCATATCATCCAGAATTTCGATACGATCCTAACGCAAGAAACCGCATCCAAATTCTAGCTCGTATGAAAAAGTAATTAGTGTTAGAAGATTTAAAATTCAAAATTTAAATTAAATAAGGGGCAATTTCGTAATATTATTACCTCCAGAACCCTACTCGCATACGATCAGACCTAACACGCATGTCGGCCGCCAATTAAATCTCAAAAATGCCGCCGCCACTCGCAGTTTCACCTAGATCTGACCATGCCGCCACCTTTCCTCCTTCAGGCTGCGCTTGGCCATGGTGGCGCAACCACCTATGACGCTTCCAAGCACAAGCGCCGCCGTGCCACTTCGACGCCGATTTCAGGCAAATCCAGGCCTCAGACCGGATCTGAGACCTTCTCGACCTCCTCTTCCAGACGCAACTTCCTGATCGTCAAATGGGCGAAGATCCACCGTTGAATTGAAAACCCTAGGATGGACAGCCGAAACTTCATCAATGATTTCGGGCCAATCCGAGACTCAATTGCAAAAATGAATAGCAGATCTAGACTACGCTCGTCGAGAGCTTTCCAAAGATATATAATTTGATATGGTTTGAAGAGTTTAAATTTTCAATTTGATTTTGAATTTGGGAATTAGGGTTTTGATTGAAATTGTCTGACACTGGGAAGGAAGGAAGGAGATAATTGAACAGATACGTACAAAAATATGGAATAGACAGCTAGGGTTTCAGAAGAAAAAAACTATTTATATGGACAAATGGATAAGAACGGATAGACATATCATTTATAAATCCCATTTATTTCGAAATATACGTTTTTGATATTTTCAAACTCAATGGAACTAGTTTCAAACCCTAATTCCATTGTATATAGAAGTTAGCTTTAAAATCAAATTATATTCATTTAAATTCTATTAATCGATTTCTACGCATTTCGAGCCCGCACGGTCAAACGATAAGTCCGATCGCTACAAAACTTGAAATCCTACAATAATTCACTATTACGGATCCGACGAAACTGGTTTCATAACAATTCGAGACAGTGGCCAAAATGGCTAATTTTCACATTAATTAAATAATTTATTATTAAATTGATTTAATCACTTTAAAATTAGATTTTAAAAATTACAATTCTATCATTCATGATTAAACAGAAATTAGACTCTTCCCTGGTCACAGCAACAACAGATCCTTCCTTAGGAAACAGACTCTCATGCCTAAGAGCTTTCTCCACAAGCTTTTCAAATGAATCGTCCAAATGATCCACCAACTGCCTCCCAAGATAACTGTCCAAGCCTGTCACAAACTTCTCATTCTTCTGATATGCAGATTCGATATACGACCGGGCATACTTGGACAAAGCTTCGAACTCAGAAACATACTCAAGAACTGGTCTTCCACCTTGCTTGAGCTCCACAAACTTCTTGAACAGAATAGACTTATGAGCTGTAGAAATGAACTTAGCCTCAAATCTGACTTGGAATTGCTCCCAAGTAATCTCTTCCTCCGGAGTATTAATGGTAATAGAGTTCCACCAATCAGAGGCTCTCCCTTGAAGCTGTCTTGATGCTAACTTCCTCTTAGTTGCATCCTCAATTCCCAAATCACCAAAAATCCTTCTACAAGCATCTATCCACCTCTGGACCTCAATAGTTGATTCTGTTCCCAAGAAAACCTTCCCTCCAAGAGCAGTATAGTCCTTGCACAACTTAGCAAAATCCACTGGTTTCGGAGTTTGGACTTGAACTCCAACATCTACTGCTGCCCCCGGAACTGGTATCCTTCTCATGATCGAAGTCATCATAGCTTCGAACATAGCTGCATAATCAGCAGTCCCCTCAGTAGCACGACCTTCCCTAGCAGCTGGTCTCCCTCTTCGACTCATTCTCAATATCTATAAAAAGGAATGGTCAGAACATCTAGAGAAACAACTGCTTAAAGGACTCAAACTTTACTAAGCTACTATATTGTATATAGTATTCATCCATCAAAATACAATTACGTCTCTCATACGTAGTTACGTCAGCGAGCATTGGGTAAAATCGATTAACCAATGCTATGATACCAAATGTGACGACCGCCCATGACCCCTGCACTGAACCTAGAGATAGTGCGCTGTAAAGTGTGCCAAGCGACCATGGACGATTGCCAAGGTAAATTAAAACAGCAGAATCTATCGTATTACTCACAGCGCATGGACAAAATACAATAGAACATATATATAGTGAAGCTTCACAGAATAGAATCTCATCAATAAAACTTCATAATAGTTGAATACAAACATCTGAATAGTCAATACAACAAGCCTCACTACATGTCACTCAAAGAATACAAAGCAACGGAACATCCAGTACATATAGTAAGAAGAAAATATGCAACCCTCCAGCTCGTCTTCGATATCAGCATCGTGAGAAGAGAACAGCACCTGTCACCTGCTACCTAGTCTGCCCGTCCCAAAATGGACGAACAGCCCAAGGCAATAAGAGTTAAAACATAAAGCCTTGAGTCAGACAACAGTCTTAGTGAGCAGTAAATTAACTAACAACATACCAAAAGAGCATAAAGGAAAAGGAATAGGAATACAACCCTCCCACTCCAACCTCTTTCTATAGTGATAGCCCCCAGACACACACTAAGTAGAAGCAAACATAGCAGAGCATACAATGTAAAGTAAAGCAATTATCACTCGAGTCAAGGGCGATGTTTTCCAAGTACAAACCCCCAAGGCCTAAACCAAGATCAGATAAGCACCCAGAAAACACTGCTCTTGAGACCGAATGACGATACAACCAAACATCCATGACTCTGGCTATCACTGTTATCATTGCTTCGATATCACCGTTAATTGAATGACCGGCACATTCTTTCAGCCGTCCGTCAAGGGCTAATGGAAACCCCGGTTCTAGACATAACTCCCGCACGTCATCGTGACCCGTGCCTAGGACTATCGAATCTGCCCAGAGTACTTGACTACCCAATCAGTAGCCTTTAGGGACTATCGAATCTGCCCAACGTACTCTTGCTTTGAGCATGCTAGAACCTTCAACAACGATGAGATCTCAGCCTTCTAGTCGTCCTCCTCGACAACTATTTCCATACTAGCTCAAGCGCCTCTCGAGCATCCATTATCCTCAACCCGCTTGGAATGATCCCGTCTGGATTAGACCAAGACTATCTCATATCATACTTCGCTTCATCACATCCTCGCAAAGTCTCATCTCAACATCATCATCAAATCTATGCATAAGAGCTTCATCATTCGCTACAAATGCCACAAGCAGCTTTTCCCATTCAAGAGCCCTTCCCTTAGCTTTTGAATCATCCTCGATCTAAATCAAATCATCAATCATCTAATTCATAGCAATCAACCAAATCAAACATTAATCCAAGCAATCAAGCATTCAAATATGATCTAAGTAGACAATTATCACAATAATCGCAATTTCGTAATTAAAGAGTTGAAAATCTAATAAGCATGAAAACATGAACAATATCTCTATAATCTTGATGAATGAACTTGCATAGGTTAACATGTAGTAAAATGGATGTAACATCATCATGAACAATGGATCTATATGGATCTACCCTTAGGATGAAGAAAATGTATGGAAATCACTATTTTAACACCAAATCGAGCCAACAATCCGATATACTCCTTTGGATCCATGTGAGAGATAATCACCACTCACCAAATCACCTAAACAACCCCAAATCAAAACGCTTCAGATCTGGACAGCGAAGGATCAAGCTTGATCTATCACAAATCCGCTTCAAACGAAGAAATCTCTCTTTGATGGATGAAGATCTTCAATCTAAGCTCTTGAATCTTCAATTTGATCTTCAACTTGGATGGATGGAATCACTAGATTAGAGTGGAGAAAAGAAGTGAAGAAGAGTAGAAGTCGAGCTCTCAAAATGGCAGCACTTCGTCGCTTCGAAATCCGGATCCCAAAAATGGAACAAAGCCCTCCTATTTATAGCTGAATTCCCTAACTCGTCTGTCTCCAAAGGTCGTCTCCGACCTAAGCCTCTCCGACCTAAGCCTCTCCGACCTAAGCCTCTCCGACCTAACAGACTACGACTTAGTGATCCTACGACTCATGACTTAGTAGCTAACCCCTAAGTCGGTTACGACCTAACTGGGTATACGACTTACGACCTAACTACAAGGCCACAATTCAACGACTTAAAGTCCACACGACCTAATACTTAGGTACGACTTAAGACAATGCGACCTAACACTTAGCGTTATCTCCTTAACACGGCCATGACTCAATTAGGCTACGACCTAACTGTATACGACATAACTACGAGCGACCTAACAGGTGTTACGACTTAACACTCATACAACCTTACGACCTAACTAATCTTAGATCGTCTACGACCTAACAAATCAAGCTACCAGACGACCTAATACATAGTGACCTATCTCTTAACTCGGTCAAAACCTTAAGTCGTCCACTATATCTTAAGTCGGTCACTATGACCTAACTCTATCCTTAAGTCGTTCCAAACTGTCAACCGACTTAAACCACTCCCCATCTTCCTTAGGTCGTCGCCGACCTACCCCTTGAGTCATTAACTCGCCCAGACTTATCACTTAACTCGTCCAAAACTCATAAGTCGGCTATGACTTAGGACTTTAAACAAAATTCTGCCAATATCTGAAACGACTTAACAGCAATGCATCCAAAGGTCAACTATTTTACGATGTTTCGATCCGTGAAAAATACGGGTCGTTACAGTTTAGGTTCAAAATCTTCTCATCGTACAAGGGTAATAAATAAACTAATAAGTGTGTCTTACGCTCAACAGCCTTAGATAATTACTTAATAGATTATTCATACAACCTTAAACAATTTATAGCATCCTTTCCCAAACTTCACATTAGCCAAACAATATAGAATTTAAATATTATTTAAGTTTATTCGATTGGTTTCTTTTTTTCATCATTTACTTTTCATTTATTTTCATTCTGTAACGACCCGTACATTTTTAATAATTAAAGTTGTCAATTTAATAAGATTTTGGTAAATAAATTTGGAAGAAATAAAAAAAACTTTGTAATTTAATAATGAAATGAATGCCAAAATGAAATGTAACAATGTATTTAAAAACTAATTATTAACAATTGAAATGACATTACAATTTATTGAAGTAATGTAAATTGTTATACTTGGCTATAAATTTATGTAAGAAAAAAAATGCAAACATTTAAATTTATAAATGATTTAGTATGAAATAAATGACCATTGAATAAATATTAGGTATATAAGAATGGTAACATATGTTTGTGAACAATGAATTCAAAAGTGTGATTAAAAGTTATAGTAACGGTTGTAAGTTACTATTTAATTGGTCTATTAATCTAGTTGTAAATGTTACATTTGGGTATAAATTTGAATATAAGTAAACAAATGTAAGTGTTGTATGGATAAATGAATTAGTATATAATTTATGGTAATTGAATGAATTAAACATTTTGTAAGCAATTATGATAATTAGTGGACATAATAAACTTGAGTGTAATATAAAGATAATGATAACATTTATTGCAAGTTAAATTTTTTTAAGCTGCTAAATTTAAAGTAGGAAATCAATTACATTCAAATGTAAGTAAATGTTCATTAATATGAGATAGGACAGTAATTGTAAAGTGTGAATAAAATAAAATAAATGGAAATGTATATTTTATTCATAGATAAAAATAAAAGAATGAAACCAAGTTGAATAAATTGATTAAGGTTTTAATTATAATAAATGTAAATTTTGGATTTTTTTTGTAATTTATTTTCCAAATACAATAAAATAAACATTTTCTGAAAATTTTATATTTTGGTCAACTTTGGTCAAAATTTGAATTTAAGTTTAAATTTTTTAATTTGAATTTTAAATTTTTAATCTTTTTCTTTGGAGCAGAATATAATGCTGATATCCGTTATGCTTTTTGTTTCGTCAAAATTCTGATTTATACCTTTAAAATTGGATAAATTACAGCGTTTTACATGCAATAAATTTCTGTATTCTTATTTTTATATATTTTCCTATTTCCATCTCTTTGTTTATTTCTCTATTTATTTGTCTATACTTTTATTGTATTTATTGGGATTTATTTGTTTATATCTTTTTATAAATGGCTGGAGAAAAATCAAGGGGACACACGCTACATTGTTTAAATTCTTGCCTATTTATTTACCTAGCCTCTTTATTTTTTCCTAGCATTCACCCCTCTCTTAGCCATTCAAAATTTGTCTTGCCGTCCACTCCACTTCATAATTCATGTACAAAGATTTATTACCCACTTCTCATTTTCATTTGCATTTAAGAATGAAATATATACTAGATTCTTTTCCTTTATTACATAATGTGACTTTTCCTTTTCTTACCATTCACTTTTTCTTTCTTACCGTGCAAACCACTCCATCATTCACGCCCAAATTACATTTCATCTCCTCATTTTTCTTATTTGCTTTCAAGAGAAAATATTTCAAGATCTAAATCCAAGGCCTCCTTCTCTTTCTCCCCTTTTTCACTTTTATTTTTCCTTTTGTTTTCTTTGCTATGCTCGGCCCTACCTCCTCTAACCGACCATATCGCCTTCTCCACCACCACCATGATCATCTCCATCACCTCCTCCAAGGCCGTGACCACCAAGCCATACCTTGAACCCTAGATCCAAAAATAGATCACCATCTCTTTGTTTCAACCATAGCCGAGCCTTCCTATGCATCTACTTCTTCTATTTGCCTCGGCCACAAACCACAACTCCACCACCTCCATGCCTTGGGACCACATAGCCATGCCTTTAGATGATGCCTTGACCAAACCAAGCCATGGCCGAACCATGTTTGCCTTAGGGCCGAACCAATAGGACCCAAAACCCATTGCCTCTTTGCCTTCCACACTTGTAACTTCCACCTCCTCATTTTTCCACAACCATAGACGTACCTATTGACCTTTAGCTGAGCCTAGCATACCAAAAAACAAGTCATGGCCGAGCCCACATGAAGATGGTCAAACCATTTTGGGTGTAGCCGAGCCCACTTGATGGGTAAAGCAAGTTATGTCATTTAAATCATTATCTTTTTCCTTGTTTAAATTTCTATTCTTTTGTATTGAATCACATTCTTATGTTGGTGATATTTGTGTACATACAAGATTTGGATCTGACTCTCCATCTACTAAAGTTTGATTTGTGTTTTGTCATGCTTTTCGGAGTTTGTTGTGTATCTCTAGTTTGTCAATTATAGCTTTAAAAGGTGAGTTATTCACTCTAGACATTCGTAATTTTATAATTGTGAAACGATGACATGTGAATTGTAGAAAATTTATATGTTATGTTAATATGTTCATATATGCCTGTGATATGATTATATGATGTTAAATTCTGTTTATATATTTGTTACACCATCTGATATGATATTATATGTTCTATTGTTCATTTTATTTTCTGTGTTTCACACTGCAAGTTCCCTTTTCACTATGGGTTGAAATGATACATATCCGAACGGACTTTAGAATAGGGAAAAATCATTATGAGCTGAAATGATAGGCTCGAGTGATTTTTATTGTATTTTATTTGACTTGGGATTACGGGTTTGAAATGATAGAACCCAGATTTTTCTTTTAAATTACGGATTGAAATGATACATATCCGTATCACTTGACCTAGGTTAGAAAATATTATACAGACCCATGGTTATATATTTAATAATATTTTCTTAAAATTTTTAAGTATTTTTAAGTTTTAAAAAATATGAAAATTTTACTTAAAAATTTGATGGAATGATTTTAAATATATGGAATTTTTATAAGTCAATAAGTGGTTTGATTTTTAATTATAAAGTTATATTGGTTTTCTATAAGTTGGAAACTTTATATATCAATAATTGATTTTAAATTGCAATTTAAAGACCTTTATTGATGATAAATAACTTAATAATTAAATTTGATTTAATGTGGAATTTTAAATCTAACATAGTAATTGTAATAAATCTTATTTTATGAAATGGAGATGTTTTGTAAAACAAATAATTATAATTTAAAATGGTAAAAAGTAAAAAATGTATCTTAAATATGACTTAACTTGAAAATTGGAAATTTGGTTTTCAAATATTTTTTTTTGAAAGGCAAGCAGGGTTGAATGGTCCCTTACCATATTTATTAACCACACAAAAACAAAAACAAAAGGAGAGCAATAACAAGCTAGAGCTCTCAAAAGCAAACAGGGAAGACTAAGAAGTAAATAAGAATGAAAGACTTAAAACAAACCAAACAAGAATAGCACAAGGAAAGGAAAGAATAAAAACCCTAATCCAGAGAGCCATAAGCAACATGTAGGGAAGACCTTTCCTTGACTCTAGATATTATGATGTTTATCAGGGCACTTTCAAGTTTCATTTTATTCTCAAAAACTCTAGCATTTCTCTCAGCCCATATCACATCCACATAAACTTTCAAAAGCAGTAACAGCCTATAAGATGAAGCATCCTTCCATCTTGTTCTTATGAAGACTCTATTCCATTCAGCACTACCATTCATTATTGGCTTAGAAAATCCTCCATTGAAGAGAATAGCTTTCCAGATTCTTTTAGTAACCATACAATCAAAATAGAGGTGTGAGCCATCTTCAATATGATTATTGCAGAAGTTACACATCAAGTCGACAGAAAAACCTCTCCTACATAATTTATCCTTGGTCATGAGTGCATTTCTTAGGACTTTTGTGATATCCCGGAATTTTTGGCAATATCAATTTAATAATCTGTATTAAAAATTAAATTGATTTAATAATCTTTGTTAATAAAGATTTAAATTGGTTTAATAAACTTCTTTTATAAATATTTAATTAGTAAATATTTATCTTTTAAAAGCTAATTAAATTGTTTTCTATTTATAATATATATATATATTTGTATATATTGTAAATAGATAAGCTTTGTTTTAATTTAACAAATAAAGTATATTTTCTAATTATAATATTTTTGATAATTTAGAATTTATGATTTAATTTAATATTAAGCTTTTCAAAGCTATTTAATAAATAACTATATGGTTTTAAAAATACTTAAGGTAAATATTTAATTACTTAAATTTATTTTAGCTTAAGTTTAAAATATAAATTAATTAACAAAAAGGTTTGCTTTATTTTA
Source organism: Allium fistulosum (assembly GCA_030737815.1). NCBI lineage: Eukaryota > Viridiplantae > Streptophyta > Magnoliopsida > Asparagales > Amaryllidaceae > Allium > Allium fistulosum. The sequence goes on from CM060904.1 coordinate 1,290,679,199, forward strand.
TTTTTGAATATAGTTTAATAAATATGATTTGTAAATAGATATGAAAGTTTAAAATACAATTAGTATATGAAACATTAATCCATTCAAGTAATAAGTAATTTATAATCTCTTTTATAAATTATATAAAATTGTCAAAGATGTTATTTTCAAATAATGGATATATGTATTGTTTTTATTTATGAATATACTTTGTTTTATTTCTTTAAAATTAGCTATATATATAACTAAGTATTTATAAACTAATTAATTAAGTTAAAAAGCTTTTATTTACATTTAAACTAAAAGGAAATTACTTAAATGACATGTGTTAACACATTAAGTAACCCAATAACATGTGTTAAGTTAATAAACAAGGAATTTGACAAATGTTGTAATATTAGACAAGTGGCATTTTTAAATTTTGTTTTTCTTTTATTTTTATTAAAAATCATTTCAGCCTATATATAACTATTTGTTCTCTTCCCTTCATTCTTTTTCTATCATCTTCTTTTTCAAAAGATAAAAGCAAATCTGAAATAAATTCTTCCACAAACTAGAAACCTGTACATTTTCAACATCCTCCTCAAACTAGAAATCAATTCAAAAGCCTAAACTAAATTCTTCAACCTATAATTCATTTCAAAAGAAAATGTAACCAAAGTCTATAACTCATTTTTAAAGAAAGACCGCAAATCATTTTCAAAAGGAAACCAGTCTGCATTTTCTTCATCTGGAAATCAAGCCAGCATGCATGTAGTTTAAAATCAGTTTAAAGCTCCAGCAACTCAAGTTTTCAGCAAGCAATTCAAGTTTTAAGTTTTCAAATCAAAGCAAAGCATTTTCCAGATTTTTGCTTAAAGCCTGTTCACTGGCCTCTGTTTCACGCATGCCTGGTGAGTAAACCTTGAATTTAAAAACAGTTTTAAATCTAGACTTAGATGCTTGTGATAAAATGTTGTAGAAATATAGTATAAAGCTTTTACAGGAATGCTTTGTTTTGAATTGCATATATATATATATATATATTATATCAGTGGATATATAGATAAACCTGAAGCCTGACTCTCTGTTTAAATTTTGGTGAGTAAACTCACTTATTTGACCTTGAATCTGTTGAATTTTGTTGGTTTACATTTGATCTGGGAAGTTATGGATAAAGTTATGCTTGTATGGTTGTGTAATGTGCCTGTATGCATGAATATTCTGTGCATATGTCTAGTAACAGGAAATAAGGCCTCCGTTTTAAATTTATGAGTTATAACTTAGCTCAAATTTTAACCTCACTTGCTCTGATCATTTTTAGCTAATGATGTCAAAATAAAATATGTTTAAAATTACCATAACTAGATTTTAAAATTGTATTTCCAAGTTAATATGAAGGGGTAGCTATCTGAAAGATGAAATAACAGTGCAAATCCAAATTTATCAAATTTCCAACTTGTATGAATTCTAGATTGAATTACATCATTTAAATTCATTTCGAAAATGATGATTTATAAAACGAAAATCAGAATTTTTAGTGGCGAATTGAGGACGTATTGGTGGGATGAACGGAGAATGGGTTTTGGCGAATTTCCGGTGATCGGCAAACTTTCGAGGGTTGAAACTTGGCATGGTGGTGCTGGAATGATCATAGATCGTAGGAAAAATGAGGTGAGAATTTATCGATGGACGGGGTGGCCTAGCATTGGTGATATAGGGTTTTGAGAGCAGTTTTTGTGGAGATGGATGCCGGGGTGATATCGACAACGAGAGGGCATCGGGGTTGATCGCGTGTGGGGTTAAAGGTTCGTCGTGGCGTGGCGTGGTTTTTGGGTTGGTCAGCGTGTGTTCCTGAGGTCGGAGGCGATGGCCAGGGGGAAGTTTCCGATCGGGGTGGGTTTCAGGCGTTTCTCGTTTGGTTCGATTTTCGATTTGAAGGCGAGATCGTGGGATGAGGGGATCGAGAGAGTCGACGAGATGATCGTTGACATCTGGGTGGCTTCGACGAGGATCGGAGGTGATCAAATGATCGGGGCATGTGCACATGTGCACGTCGTATCAGATGGTGTTGAAGGTTTGGGGGAAGAAGCTTTTGCTCGGGTTTTGTCTCGAGGATAGTATGTGTTCGACTCGAAGTAAGCGATTGATCGCGAGGGACGCGGGGTAGACTCGGGGGAACGTGAGGTTGGGCTCGGGTTTGGAATTATTTCGAGTTAGGCTTTTAAAATTTTAAAAGTGAAACATGTTCTGGTTCTAAAAGAGAACTTGTTACCGTTTTTAAAGCAAAGAAAATCAAATATTTAGGCAAGTTAGGGTTTAAAGTTGTTAAAGTTAAAATTGTAATTATTTGAAATCTTTAATTTAAAAAGAAATTTAAAGATAAATTTAAAAGCAAAAGATTTCAAATGCATTTGTTAATAACAATTAAGTTATTAATAAGGATAATGTTTTTATCTTAAAGTTAATTAGGATTAAATGATTTGGATTAATTAAATTATTAAGGTTTAATAATTTAGAATAATTAAATTATTAAGGTTATTAAATGGATAATTAATTGATTTAATTAATTAATAATTTGGATTGATTAATTTAGTAATTAAGGGTTTTAAATTAATTAATTAAGGTTGTAATTAATTAAATATAATTAATTAGTGAAATTAAGTAAAAGTTACTTACTTAATGAGATTAATAAAGGTAAATTGATTTATGTTGATAATCAAGGATAATTACTTAGTAAGCAATTAGTGGATAGTTAATGAATGAAATTTAAAGATCATTAACTAGTAATTATGAGTTGATTAATTAATGTAATTAAATTAAGATAATTGGTTTAATTTATTAAGGATAGTTAATTACTTAATTAATTAAGGGTTAATTGATCTAAGTAATTAAAGGTAATTAATTAAAGAAGTAATTAATTAATTAATGAAGTAATTAAGGGAAGTTAATTACTGGATGAGATTAATCAAAGGTGATTAATAAATGTGATTTAATTAAAGATTAATCACTTAATGTAATTAATTTAAATAGGATAATTAATTAAAGAAGTAATTAAGAAATCATTAATTAAATATAGTTAATGATGTAATTAAGGATTGATTAATTAAGATTAATTAATCAATAATAAGTGATTATAGAGTAATTAATTAATGTAATTAATTAAGGATTAATGTAATTAATTATAGTTAATTAATTTATAGAGTAATTAAAGGTTAATTACTATAAATGGTTAAGAATAATTAATTTGTGAAATTAATTAAAGGCTAATTACTTGAATGTAATTAAAGAAAAATTAATCAAGGATGATTAATTGAAATAAATAATTAAAGGATAATTAATTAATTGATTTATAATTAATTAATGGATAAGTAAGCAGGATTTATAGAATAAAGTAATTAATTTAATTTATGCTAAATTAATTAGAGATGGTATAAATCATTACTTATGGATGGTTGAATAATATTGAATGCTTTGCATTGTTGGATATCTCTGATGAGATATGTGCTGTGCTGATCTATGATATGGATGTTTGGTTGAATTGTGATGATAATGTAGATTATCTATTGTGATATTGTGAATTATCTATCTATGTGTATATAGATAATTGAATTGAATTGTTTTAACTTTAAAACAACTTGGCCTTAAAAGATACGTTTTGGATTTCGATGAGACCGGGATTGGGTTTCCAGATTTGGATATCCGAATACCACATCGATCCAAATTAACGATAGGTCGTGAATCTCAAGTGAAGATGAAGATTCAGAGTGCAAGGGTTATTGTCGTTAACTCTGAGGGTGATTCCAAAACGAGTGTAACGAGATAATGCCTTCGGTTTCGTTCGAACCCGGAACGAACTTGTATGGATTGAATGCTTTCAGAACATCGTTAGGTGGACGATGAGCATTCTAAGTGATGTGTTCTGATTAAAGGTAATCGTAGCCTCAAGCCTCATCAACCGGGAATGGCTAAAACAGGGGAGGTGCAGCAAGGCTTCGTGGGTAGCGCCCACTGAGAGTAAGGTCATCCCTGTCTAGATGTCCCTTTTCTATTTCGGCTTAGTGGTGCGGTTGCAGATCACAACGTGGGGTGATTTTATTCGGAATTATCCAATAAGGGATGGTTCCGGCTTTGTGTTGCAGGGGATTGGGCGTGATCCTCGGTACGCTGATCTAGGCCAGGTACTGTGACGGGCGGTACCCCAGTAGCCCTGCCATTGTATGGAAATCCAACTTCCAATAAGTGATCTCGGACTTGATTGTATACCTATGTATGCTGGAATTTAATGAATGTAACAATTTCGGCTATGTGAATATTTATTTGATAATCCTAGACCCTATTATAATATAATCGGATTTTCTATCAATGTTTTGGTTAGAGTAAGGTAAAAACTTTTCCGTGTTTATGTGCGGGGAGTCTTACGTGATACCTTTGTTTTTCAAAAGGTTTAGAAGTTAAGCAACTTTAACCGGTTTACTCACACCAGACCCATGTCTGACCCAAGTGTTTATTTTCTGTTTTATTAAACTCTTGGGTACTCAAATTTTTACGAGTAGCCAAGGGATTCAGGTTAGCTTTGACGAATTGTGGAGGAGCAATGGAGCAGGAGGCTTCAGCGTGTAGATATATAGAGTTTCCGCTGTGATGATGTATTGTATTGATGTACTTGTGTTGTATAATAGACAGAAATTTATAACTGTCTATTTTGGGATATATAAGTTGTGTACTCTGATGTATATGATACTATGTAATATCTTATGTGATATATTATATTTCATTCGTTCCGCTGTGAGATTCTGATATTGTTTAGTTCTTTCTTCTCTTCTTTTCTCTTTTCTATCCCTTTCTTTCTTATTAATGATGCATCATTCTGTGGAATGAATGGCGGGTCGTTACAACTTTCCATAAAAAGAAGTTCAGTTTTTGAGAAGTGTTTGTATTCCAGACTCTAGCATGCCATCTAAAGATAGGGCTATTCTCATCTCTTATCAAAGCTTTATAAATTCTTGATATGGAGTGCTGCCCAAGATTAGCAGTTCACACATACCCATCATCACCAGTAGGGTACTTCTTGCTTTGCACAACAGCCCACAGCTGATTGATGATAGGGTTGGAGGAGTAAGGCAAAACAATTTCACCATTATAAAAATAATCAACTGCCTTGGCATTTAAGGGGATGCCAGTTTGATTCCTCTGCTCATAGGAGAGCAAATCATGCAATATAATTCCTCTTCCCACCCATGGTTCAAACCAGAATTTAGCTTTACTATCAGGGCCAAGCACAAGCTGGACATGTGGAAGTAAACTGCCCCTGAGTTTAAGGATTGATCTCCACACCCAACCACACAAAGGAGAGGGTTCAATTTTCCAGAAGTTCTTATTGCTAAGATGATGATGCCTAGCCCATTTAACCCACAAATTAGGTTTTTCATTAATAAGATTGTCAAAATGCTTTGAAAATGCAGCTTGATTCCAAGTCCTCATACATTTTATTCCCAATCCACCATATTTTTGTGGTTTCTCCAATTTCGCAAAAGCAACAGGAATGAGTTTTGTAGAATACATATCCTCAGTCCATAGAAAATGATTCATTGCTTTCCTGATGCTAGATAAAAGAGCAGAAGGTAAAATAAAGCATCTACACCAATAAACAGTCATAGCTTGTATTATAGATTTTATGATTGTGGTTCTGCCTGCCTGAGATAACTTATTGCTTGCCCATCTATTCATAGCTTCAGTTATTCTTTCAAATAGAGGCAAACAAGCAGTTGCTCCAATTTTTCTAGAGCACAAAGGGATACCCAGATGCATGGTACCCTCAGGAAGATTAGGAAGTTGACTTTCATGGTGTATGTTCTGATTGTCATTGTCATTGAGTCCTGCCACCATTAGGAATGACTTGCTTCTGTTGACTTGTAGACCAGTGCACTTCTCAAAAGTGTGAAGGATGCCTTTGACACATTCCATTGAAGAGACTGTAGGCTTAATAAAAAGTATAACATCATCTGCAAAAAGAAGAGAGGTAATGAGAGGATTCCTGCATTTGGGATGCAACTTGAAATTGTTGTTCCTGACTTTATTGTTAATAAGCTGAGTAAAAAATTCCATCACAATTATGAACAAATAAGAAGACATCGGGTCTCCCTGTCTTATTCCTCTCTGACTTCTAAAATATCCAACAGTGCCACCATTGTAACATAATGAGAAGGAGACTGTTGAAATACATGTATATATCCAGCTGACAAAGTGGCAAGGAAACCCCATTAATCCCATAATACCCGTCAGAGCTTCCCAGCTAACTGTATCATAAGCTCTTCTTATATCAAGCTTCATCATAGCTCTTGGAGAAACATGAGCTCTACCATAACCATTAAGTAGTTCATGAGTAACCAGCACATTATCTAGGATACTTTTATTATTCAAAAATGCAGCTTGGTTCTCAGAAATCACTGTAGGAAGCACATGTCTAAGAATAGCAGCAATAACTTTAGATATGCATTTGTATATTATGTTACAGCAAGCAATAGGACGAAATGCATTGAGAGTAGCAGCATGCTTACCTTTTGGCACCAAACATAAGTTGGTAGCATTTATGGGAATAGGCAATTTATTGTGCTCAAAAAAATTATGCATGGCTGCCTTGAAGTCATTAGCAATGACATCCCAACAATGAATAAAGAAAACAACATTAAAACCATCAAGACCACCACAAGAATCCCTCTTCATACCAAACATAGCATTATATATTTCTTCATCAGTTAATCTTGAAGACAAAAATTGGATATCAGACTCAGACAGGACAGACAAAGGAGTAGACATGAGCTCATGAGAGTTAGGGTTCCATGCTTCATTTGGCTTGTTTAAAATCCTTCCTTCCTCATCTTGTATCTGGTGGATGTTTCTTTTTGCATTTTTAATTTTTAGGGTACTATGATCCAGTTTAGAATTTCTATCACCATACAAATCCCACTCCTTTCTCAATTTTTGTTTCTTCATGCTTAGCTCAGAGGCCATTGCTTCTGATAATAGCTGTGTTAGTTCATGTTCTTTGCTCAGATAGACTGCTATTACCTGGATCTTCAAGCATACTCAATTGAATAGTAGACAGTTGATTCTGCAGATTATTGGAGTTCTTGTTACCATCACCATACTTGTTCTTTGCCCATCTCTTTAAAGCTTCCTTGGTTGCTTTCAATTTTTGCTGCAAAATAGACATTTTGCTACCAAATTTAGGATGATTCCATACATTAACAACTAAAGGCATAAATTCTGGATCTTTGATCCACGAGTTAAAAAAATTTAAAACTGGAGTTCCTTTTAATGGCATTGCATTCAGTGGCTAAAAAAACAGGTGAATGGTCAAAGAGCAGAGGAGGGAGGATATGATTAAGAGAATTAGGGTATTGAGTTAGAGCTTTGGTGTTGAGAAAGGTTAAGTCAAGTCTACTCATGGTTCTCACTCCTGATCTACTTTTGTTGTTCCAAGTGTATTTTGGACCAACATAGGCAGCTTCATGTAAATTGGAGGAAGAGATAGCATGGTTGAGAGGAGCAATGTCAGAAATAGAAAGGGGAGTGCCACCACAATGATCATCGGCAGCTAACATACAATTAAAATCTCCTAACACAAACCAAGGATGTGTTTCCTGCCTAAGATGTGGTAAATAGTTCAGCATATCTTGTCTTGCTGCAACATGGTTTTCCCCATAAATAAAGGTCAGATAGAAGGAAGTTGTGGTTGGTAAATGCAAGGCATGGAAATGAATGAATTGTTTGTGGGATGTAATTAGAGTGAGAGTGTAGAAGGTTGGATCAGAAAGAACCATAATTCTTCCATATGGAGCCTCAATCAGATTATGATGAGCACTCCATTGTGGATTAATAAGATTGGATGCTTTGAGGGTAAGATCAATGTTAAGTTTGGTCTCTAGAATGCCAAAGATTCCAAGATCATTATCAGAGATAATTTGTTTTGCTTGCACAAGTTTTAGTTCCAAATGTGCACCTCTTATATTCCAAAACCCTATTTTTTTAACATGGATTAAACTAATGGTTGATTAGTTTGTAATCTCATAGACCTTCTAAGGCCTGAATTTGGGGTTGTATCCTTTTCAGGTAATGTTTCTACATAGTCAACATCCTTGCCTTTGTCAAAATATGACAGGTAACTTTCTTCTTTTCTCTTAATACTGCTGTGATTCTTATGTTGAGGGATTGGAGTTTTGGACAGTGTGGATTGTGGGTAATCTTGAGGAAGTATATAACTAAGAGGGGGAGATATATGAGGATAAGAAGGTATGGATTGATAGTTAGGGGTTATGGTTACTTCTGAAGCATGCACACTGACATTGTGTGCATGTGAAGTTTTAGTTTGCTCATGATGATTGAGCATATTGATGAAATGAGATGCTTTGGTTATAGAGTTTTGAGTCAGCTTACTGGGTAACAGGGAATGCACACAATTTCCACCCAAATTGTCTTTACTTCCATTATTTTCTGAATGCTTATTTGTTTCAGCTTGCATATCTACGTTTTGTTTTCCTTTTGTCAGTTCATACTCTTTTGCCTTTCTTACCCCAACCAATTCCTGAACTAGCATCCCATAGTTATTAGCAAGTTGAGAATTAGCTTCTAGATCTGCTTCATCAATTTGCACTTCTGAATTCTTATCCTTATCTTCACCCAAACTTTCTTTAGCCACTATTGCTTCCTCAATGGTCAATCCAGTTGCACCATTTAACTGTTCAGTATAAATTTTATTTCCACTACCTCCAATACTCAGTTTTCCATTTTCCTCAGTCAAATTTTGCAGCACTTGAAATTTATTGCCTGTATTATTCTCTAATTCCTCAACAACTTCTCCTTCTTCAACTAAATCCACAACATTGTCCTTGTTATTATAAGTTTCAATTCCTACTTTCCTTGTTTCATTTTCTTTGTCACTTCCATCCCTACCACTCCCACCATCTTCCTTAGTCCTCATTAAATCACTCTTTCTTTTGCTCCCATGTTCAACTTTTTTCCAAACTCTAGAGGACTTATTATGCATAATATTGACATTTTGATCTTTCACCAGGGAACCTTTATTTGGAGCTTGTTTTGACAAAGTATTTGTATCATTCTTTATTGCTTCATCTGACTTAACACTATTTTTGCAACTAGAAATATCATGCCCAAACACCTTACAAGTTGTACATGCTTGTGGCCTCCACTGATATTCCACAAAAACAGTCTGTTTTGTTCCATCCTTACACAGTACTTGAAAGCTATCAACTTATTCGGAGATGGGTGTCACTTCCACCAATGCTTTAGCATAGGTCAACCTTTCCATTCTTTCTGTACTTTCATCCAAACATTTAACACACCCTATTCTTCCAGCAAGCCAATTGATGCCTAGAGGGGACCATGCTGCTAGTGGTATGTTGTAGATATGTATCCAAATAGGAACTGAAGTGACTGAGCCGCAAATATTGCTTACTATGGGGTCCCATTGTTTAACAATAAACAATTTATTCCTCATGATTATCGGATCAGCCTGGATGATTCTTCTCCGATCATCCTCATTTGAAAATAGGAACATAAAGACTACTCCATCTGATTTAACCTTAATGCTGCCCTTCAATCTCCACACTCTCTTAAGGTGTTGCACCACTGCTGTAAATGATAGGGGTTCGTCTAGGAAAAATCCAACTACATAATCTTGCCATTTACTTTGCCCAGCTTCTTGAAAAGAGTCAGGAAGCACCAATGCATCCCCAACAAATTCATTGATGAAGTTAACAGGCTTGTACTTCCCCGCATTGCGTGGTTTGTTCTTGAATAGAGAAGTCCATGGTTGTTGACTTGAGTTGCTGATGGGTGGGTTAGACTGAACATACATAGGAGGAGTGGAGATAGGAATGCTTATAGAGGAAGAGGCTAAAGGATGGCCAAAGAGTAAGGGAGGGGGATCAGGGTCAGGCACAGGAGGGACATGGGTAGGCAAAGGTTGGGCTGGAAGGGAAGGAGAAAGGTTAAGCTCTGCCATTAAAGGAAAAGAAAGAGGGAAGGATGAAAATGTCTTTGTTGCCATTGTTCAAATGAATTTAAGTTAAGTAAATAAATGGAATTCAGTTTTATTTTATGTAATGGGTATGTTTTGTATAATAAAATTTTATAGTGATTTTCTTTAAGTCAAAATTGTATAAGTAAAAATGTATAAATGTGACCTAAAAAAGACTTAACTTGATAATTGAAAATTTGAGAAAAAATGGAATTTTAGAGTAACTTAGTAAATAAAATATTTTAGTTATGAAAAGGATGTTTTAAAGAAAAGAAATATTAAGGTCTGTTGTTGTTAACATGAAAGTTAAACAAATTATAATGTAAATTTGACTTAATAAATGAATTATAGTTAATTCTGATACTTTAATTATAAAAAGTTATTTCATTTAAATCATAAGTTAAATGATATCCAAATGGATATTTTTGAAATGTAAGATATGGTTTTTAAGTTAAAAATGGTTAAAATTGAAATTGTAATGTTTTTGAAATGTTATAATAAAATCTGAAATTTTATTGGTAGCATTTACTAAATGCTGTGGTTAAAGATAGTATTTGCTAAATGCTATCAATTCTAGAATATAACTAAGTTCTGAAAATAACTGAATATCTTTTACACACTACAACAAAAAGTGTCGTTTATAGCGGCATATAGCCGCTATAAATCACAACCATATCGGTTTGATAAGCGCTGTATATCGACATGTTATAAAAAACTATTGAATATTTATAACACAAAATATGCCGCTATGGTTGAGCTTAGTTTTATAACGCAAATTCGCCGCTATGGTACGTTAATTCAATAGCTCATTATAGCCGCTATAATACAGCTAAATCTCAACGGAACTGGAAATCTTTGTAACACCATTTTGCCGCTATAAAATATTTATTCAATAGCTCATTATAGCCGCTATAATACAGCTAAATCTCAACGGAATTGGAAATCTTTATAACACCATTTTGCCGCTATAAAATATTTATTCAATAGCGGTCATTTCACACTATTAAATCAACATGTTATAGTATTGATAAATTCTTTTACAGCTCATATATGCCGCTATAAAAATCGTAGATACACTTTTCAAGAGCTATGCCTATATATTACATTTTAATAATAGCAATCAAACTAAATCTTCATAAACGAATAAAGATTATAATCAACAAATATAACACAAGAGCATGCTCAGAAAAAAATGTGATATATTTTTCATTACAATGTACAAACATTAAAGCAAGTGCATAACCATTGAATAAAACATAACCATTGTTCTTTCTGCTAAATCCATGTCTTCTACAGTTGTTCCTTCATTCCAGCCTCCTGCATCATTCATTGCACAGATTCTCCAAACACCAGCAGTTCCTGTTATATTGTCAAACTAATCAATTGCATTGTTTAACCCAATATGAAAAAATTGTATATTTCTTGCTCACCATTGAAACCAAAGAAGTTGCACAATGTAGAACCAGCTTCTTGTTCAACCTTAAAGTGATAATCCATTGACATCTCTTGCATTCTAGTCATTAGACACTCATTGCTGTTGACTACAGAGTTAAACATTAAGTGCAGACTTCAGCATGAGAGAATGATCAAACTAATCATTAACATATTACTACGATTTCAATAAAAGTTGTTACTGCATACTGAAAATCCATCTAGTTTGAACTAATGCTATACTTGGGTTGTGGAACAGAAATGGAATAGTTCGCATCAAATAGTCAGGTTCAGGTTGAAAATCTGCATCGAAAATGGCTATAAATTCACATTTATCCACATATGAATGCTTCATACCTTCTTTCATGGCGCCTGCTTTGTATCCATATCTATTGTCCCTGATCTCATATTTAACATTTACACCATTGGACACCCATTTTTTTACATTCTTGCTTTACTAAACTCTGTAAAACTCCCATCGATACAAATAATAAAGGAAAAAAAGAACAACTTGAGAATTACGAAACCAATAACATATAACATTTCATTTCCACTCGTAAATCATAGGCACCATCGATACAATTAATTAGATGTAAAAGTAATAATTATTTTATTATTATTATTAACTTAGTTAATCATAAACTTTTCTAATTTATTATTACTATTATATACTTAATTAATTTTTTATAAAACTTAATTAACGAAGTTAATTTTTATAAACTTGGTTAATTTATTATTATTATTGTGTAAATTTAGTTAATTTTTATAAAACTAATTCAACTTGGTTAATATTTTATAATTAGTAATTAGTAATTGTTCACTAACACATGGATCTCACGTGTCATATTATCTCTTTTCAGTATGAATTTAGTTCATCATTTTTGGATTGAATTTTTTTGATTATATACATAAGTTAACACGAGATAAGGAATTAAATTAAAGCTAATAATAGTATGTACATGCCATATAATTTTTTTGATTATTTACACCATTTTTGTAATTTTATTACGAGTTTTACATTTGATCATAATTTCTATAATCATTTAAGTCATAATAATTTGACAAAGTTATACCATTCAACTCAGTGACAAATGTCAATGATACCTCATTCTTAATATGCTATTGTTGATTACCCAAAATGAATATTTTGGATTTCGAGCCCATGTCAGGTACATGAATCCACTTATACTTTGTCATTTTTCAACTTGAAAGCATTATTTTCTACATTGAGTTGATTCATAAATTTTTTCTATAATGAAAAATAAATGTAGCTAATTCATACCATAATTGTTCCCTATCATCGCTATGAAGTATTGTGATCATATGTTACACAAGAAATGAATATAAACCATCTTATTTCAAAATTGAATACCAAAGAAAGTAAAAGAATATTCGGTTATACCATATGTGTTTATAGTTAGAACAAAGACTCGCTATTCTCTATTATTATCGTCAGAATGCAATAATGTTTACCTGTTTCCCAATAATGTCTGGAGATGGATAATTAGTTATTCTTCTTGATCCGTGAAATTTCTGCGTCTAATCCCTGGTCTTAAATAATTTTTCCATCTCAGCCTGCAACTCTTGCTACATCTCATTAATCCTGGAATAATATCAATGGATTAATTAATATATATTGTTAGAGAATGATGACTGAAAATTAAAACATAAAAACAATTGAAACTTCAAAAAAGAAATAAATGTTGAAACATATAAGAAGCTAACCAACATTTGTAGGAACGTATTTCCAGTTTCTAGGACAATGCTTCTGCATATATGAAACTAGTTTAATATCTTCTCCCGGTGTCCATGGACCTTTTTTCACTTTAAACAATAAGATTTGTAAAATAGTTAAAGTCACATATACACTATATTGTAAGAAGAACATATACCAATTTCTTTGGCTTTTGCATAAATATTCTAAACTAGGTTAGAATTCCATTCAATCAAAAAAAACCATACACACAACTTCACCCAACAAAACACTACAAATAAGGACCTCTAATTTCATCCTGAAAGACTAGAGAAATGAAGCTACTATCTTGATGTGGTACTAACCTATATTTTTCTCATCATCTAAAGAAGAGAAAAATAATGGAGTGACAAAGCCAAATCCTTTTCTCTTTCTTCACCAAACTTGTTTATGAAATATTCAGCCATCCCCATGCATCCATGTCTGATTTCAACCAGTTTTAGCCCCACTTTAGATATTCATTGTAGCATTCAGCTAAATTCTATCTAAATCAAAATTGTTTATATGTTTAATTTCCTTATATATATATAAGTATCTCATTCATTGATAGTAGTATGAGTAAGTACTTTAACTCGTGAGACTCACCAAAAACCATTATAAAAAATTTGGAAGATAAATCTAACCTCATGCCTTGATTATCCACGCATTTTGTGCAGAACCAACCTTGTGCATAGCCACTTACTGAATATAATAACTGAAAAGGAAAAGAAATAATTTGTACCTTTGTACGTATTGAAATACCAATTCAAAATTATAAATTGACTTTAGAAACTAGAGGAACGTAAACAAGACGTAAATTTTTGTCTATGAGAAAATTTAAAATCTTACGTTTTGTGTTGTTGTAATTGAGTTATTTTCCTTCAACAAATCATTCAGCAAATATAGTGCTAGTTGCTTATATGGTACTACAATGGTGCTCAGACTCGTCTTGCAACTCTAGACCAAGTCACTTACTGGCTGCATGAAGCTGTTTCCTAATATATAATGTTTCTGTAATTTACATTGGGAGTTGCCTTAATTACTGTTATGTTATGTCTCTTCCTTAGTGATGAGAAAACTCCTCCATTATATGTAACCCAATCATGGCCTCTGCTTAGAAATAATTCATAAATAAATCATAGAAGTAACATGAATCAATCTGATTCATCTAAAATACATGTTATCAAACCAATGCATAATTTTACACAATTTAAAAAAAAATCTTCATATTTCACAATCTAGGAAATAATAATACTATAAGCAAGAATAAAACCGTTTGATATTTACAAGATAACACAACATGAGCATGCAAAAGAAGAAGATAAAACTTTTAGCACGACTGAACTCGATTTTAAATCTAGTTAACAATAGGTTGAAATTGAACCTAATGCAAATGCAAGTCTGTTTACTTCTTACAATCAAAAGAATAAATAAAAACATGCGAAGTCCAAAAATGAAAAGAGATGATGCGTTGTTCTCCGCATACAAGTACAGCATACAACCATGCGTTTCGTATTTAGTGAAGCAAATGGTTATATGTGCTAAATTTTGAACTCTCTTGCAAAACTGGAAAGGGTAGATTAAAAAAAATTAGAACACTCTTGCAAAAATTCACGAGTAAGAAGAATAATGACTTAATATCCCTTCAATCTTTGGTAACAAACGGTGATTTTTAACTGAATAAAATACTACATAATCTTAGAATAACAAAAGTTGTATTTTATTCAAAAAGATACTCAATTTATGTTTTATTGATTTGAATCTATGGTTTTCAATCTTTATTTAGAATGTTATACCACTTAATACTTAAGATACTGTTCTTTCGCGAGCGAAATAATAAATATATATGGTATTAATAAGCATAAAATAACATTCATTATCTCTAAACAATATTCATTATCACTAGATTTTTCATGTTATTTTTATAAGAACACAATGTGGTCCAGTTGCTACCACACTGAACTCAAGAAGTGTTATCAAATAAAATAGAAGACAGACATACACTACTATTAAATAAAATCGTTCTTTTTACCACGACACTACCATAATCAAGTTTGAATAAGGATGGACACGAGTAGAATAAATTATTAAACAAACAAAGTAGATCTTCAACTTATAAACGTGTGAGCATCTAAATTCAGAGAACGCATTTTGACTTATGCCACATACGGGATAAGCAAAATATGCTGTTAAGAATAACATATCATTTTCGTTGACTAACATATTTCCTAGAAAGGATGTTAGTATTAAGCACCAAATAATTAGATATTGTAGGCTTTAATGTGTGGAATATCCTGAAAAAGAACGATTTTAAAAGAATAAATTATTGTACATGCTTCGTGTTATGAATTAGTGGGAAATTACAATTGCGCTTTGTAGTGACTGAAAATGACTACCATACAAATAACACAACACAGTAAAATAAGTCACGTGTATAATAAAATGGACAACTCAGGTATAAATAATCCTTTATCTTTACCACGCGCGAGTGGTAGATTAGATAGCTCAACCTAAAATATTACCTTTTCTTTTCTACTTATAAAATGGTCCTATTAAGCTGGATATATAGAGATAGCTCTTTTATTTCACAAATTAGAATAACTTTTTTGTTTTGCCTTTCCTTTTTGTTCCAAAATATTAAAATAACTTCTTCAGTTTCCCCTTTTTTCCTTTAAAAAGAATGAAATTTCAAAGTTAAAATTAATCGTATGTAATACTATAACCAATTTAACTGTTATTAAATCAGTTTTAACACTTATCGAGCTATCTAAAGTTTGCTATCTCCATTATAGAACATAAAGTTTCACCTAAACCCATCCACAATCTCAAATAGCACAAAAATAAACTAAAATATCAAAACGAATTAAAAACACAAACAGGTTTAGTAGGATGATCTAAAAAGGAGGCAGCATGAATCGCCCGTGAAGAATTTGGTGACCCCCAAGTGTCCACAACCTTCGGAAACTCTGCCTTTCCTTCCTTCCCTCTTACTTCGACAACTATAACATCCAAATAAGGAATTTTTTGTTTTGAAAAATAGTTAAGAACTTACAAACAATTATATTCACTAAAAAAAATCAAAATGGCATAGTTGTTTACCTTTGACTAAACCGAGGACGTCGGTGGTCAAAGCACGGAGAGGCGGGCAGCCTGGAGACTCTAGTGCGCTCGTCCACGGCATTTTTCGGGTTGCTAGTTTTGAGACTTGTTGAGCGGATGGGAAGCAGGAACAATTAGGGTTTAATTTCAGGACTTATTTAGCGGCTAGGAACAATTAGGGTCATATGCGAGAGGGACGCTTACAAGTTTAATGAGTTTGATCCAAATCTGCCATGATGTTGAGCCGCCATAGGGAAGACAAGTGAGAAGAAGAGTGCTAGCCGCTAGGTTTTGATGTTGACGAAGTTGAAAAAGTGGCACATGTGCTGAGCCACTGCCGAGAAGCAAGTCGCGATGAAGGTAGAGAAGTAGCATATGTTGATTTGGGATTCGGGATTTGGGATCGTAAAACATGCAATTAAATGTGAATCAGAGCTTAGGATATGGAGTAGAACGGCTGAAGTTCGGTAACTAGAGATGGGGATTGGAAGAGAACATCGGTTAGGGTTATTTCGTTTTGGGAGGGAGATGAAAATTGTTAAGTGTTATTTGGGAGGGAGACCAAACTGGTCAAGTGTTTTTGGAGGGAGATGCAAATTTTGGTGCCAAAATGTTACACATGTACCGTACAAAATGAAAGGACAAATAATTAAAGGTAAACAATAACGCTTTAGAATAATGCGTTATTAAATGGCGTTATTAATAACATGTTTTCTTGTAGTGACAGCACTTTATTAGTACTGTTGTTTTGAAATTAAATTGTTTTGAAATAACCAAATATCTACTATAGCACTTTATAAGTGCCGCTGTTTCTGAATTTGACAATGTTTTGGAATATTACTATATCTACCGTAACATTTTATAAGTGCTGCTGAACTGAAATTTACAATGTTTTGGAAATTCTATAATTGAATGAATGAACTTAGAAATGCTACAATCTTTGAAATGAATAATATTTGACATTGAATTTAAATGGTTTAGTTGAATATTAAATTAAAGGGTGTTATGATTTTCTAAGTATTATGATTTTCAAAGAATAACATTTCTAAATTGTTATGATTTCAAAATATTATGGTTTCAAAGTGTTGGGTTTCAAAGTTGTTATAACTTTGAAAAGTACTATGGTTTGAAAATGAGATTTTTGAAATTGTATTTAATTAAGAATTGCCTTTAAATATATTAACTTGGAACTTACTGAAATTGAAGATTTAAGAATGTGACTTTATAAAGTAGTGGTTTAAGATGATTTAAAGGAATATTTCAAGTTTAATAAATTGAAGGAAATATCCAGTGATTTGGAAATGGGGGTTTTTGAAATTGTATTTAATTAAGAATTGCCTTTAAATATATTAACTTGGAACTTATTGAAATTGAAGATTTAAGAATGTGACTTTATAAAGTGGTAGTTTAAGATGATTTAAAGGAATATTTCAAGTTTAATAAATTGAAGGAAATATTCAGTGATTTGGAAATGGGGGTTTTATTTAAACGATATATTGATTTGGTTTTGGAATTTAAATGATATATTATGGCTTTGGTTTTTGAAATGGAAATGATATATTAATTTGGCTATGAAATGAAATAATATAGTATTTAGTTTCGAAATGGATATTATATTTTGGATTTTAAAGTATAAATGATTTTGGAATAAATATCCATGGGTTTTAATAACGATTGGTTGTTAAAGAGACCGAGATCGGATATGGGCATACTCTCTATCGATACCGAAAACCACTTTGACAACCGTGTACGCGGTGGAGATTCCAGAATGAAGTAGGATGGCGGCGACGATTCCTATTAAGGTATATACGTGGACCTAACTCCCGTGAGTTGGCATAAGGTGGCTAAAACAGGAGCGATTGATGGGCCAATGAGGTAGCACCTCTGATCGGACGCATTTCTTCGATACCATTCTATTACTTTGTGATTGATTTGGTGGCCACCCTTCGATTTTTGATTTGGGAGTGTGTTCCGAGGTGGGCGGTAGTGGCTGCTATGCGTTACCACCAGTTCGGATGTGTAATTGGTATATCTACCCTGGCATTGCCTAGTTGTGCCGTGTCACCTACCATGTCGAGCTTTACTACGAGTTTAGTTTTGTGCCGTAGCCTGTGGAGTATCCTCTGGTGGCTTCCGGATCAGGAGGAATCATGATACTCGATAGACTACTGGGACTATTATGTGTTAAGGGCTATATGGGTAACCCCTTAACGCTATTTAAAAGTAAGTTTATTTTACTATTAGACATTATTATAATAGCGAATATTACTACATAGTAGATAGTTTAACGGATCCATAAAGAATAGGCGATCCTAAGCATTCTTTAAGTTACTTGTACCTTTATATTACAGTTCACTTGAGTTGGTTTACATTGTATAAGTATGTATGTCCTGACTCGAGTGTTTTGTGTTTTGCTTTACGCTCGGGTCAGACTGAGTTGTACCAGTATTCGAGACTCACCTTTGGAGTTGGAGCTTCGCTTGGATCCATCCATTGATTCTGCTTTCAGTCATTCATTTAATTCCAGTGATGTATTCAGATCTTGTATTTGACTATTGTATTGAGACATCTTTGTATTCATAAATTCTGATGTATTTTGTTTAACTCTGATATATATATATAGTAGCTTCATGAACTACTATTTCTTTGCTTCCACTACATTGTTATTACTCTGTGTCTGTGATCTGTGATTTATTTACTGTATATTCTGAGTTTTGCCAAATTTATATTTACAATCTATTGTTTTGAATTATTCAAGTCCGACATGTGCGGATGCGAATAGTCCAAAATAGTGGGTCGTTACACATTCATTCATATAATGTCATTATTCCATTTATTTACATTCATTTACTTACGTATGTTATTTTCCATTCAATTATTTAGATCATTAATAAATCAATTCTTAAAATACTATATAAGTTTCTTTGCAAATTTAATTTACAATTATTATTTACTTATAAAACTTGATTTCCAATTAATATTAATATTTATTAATGAATAATTTCAGTCATTTTCTTGAGTTTATAATCAATTACTTAAACAGTATTTACTTTCTACTATTTAACTTAATTACTATCATTTCAAATTATTTACTTAAATTTATAACATTCTTGTATATCTTAATTTTCATTTATAAACATATATTCATTTTGATGCATTTTTTATTAAGCTTTTACTTGTATAATATTCTATTACATATCCATATCAACATTTCAACTTTTAAATATTTCTAGTAAGTTTTATATATGTTTTTAGAATGTAGTTGAATGTTACACAAGTTTATCTTATTCAAATTTAGTTAACAAAATGTTCAATAGTTCACATCTTCTTAATTTTCACTATCTTTTAATTTACAAGTTACAAACCTCCAATTTCTTTACGGTTTCATTAATCACTTAGCTTCTAATTTCTTATTTTAGAAGTTTCCAATTATTAAAATTTCACTTTATTTCTATAACTAAAAATCATTAATTTAATAGGAACTTAAGAACTAAATACCGGGTTCATTTCAAATCATTTTGAAATTATATATATATATACCAATCATGTTTAGAAGTTTAAAATTAAGATTTGTTTATCAAAACAAATGTGTAGTAAAGCTACTACAGTGGTCTTCCCACTTTGAAACTCGAAAATGAACGTCGATGATGCCGCGATCATCACCGAAATTATTTTCCAGCGACAAAAGAGGGGAGTACAGAACTTATTTCCTTTTAAAACATTTCGTTCAAATCACATTGAAAATATTTATATCCGAAAATACTTCCAAATAATACTAATATTATATTCAAAAATCTTTGAAAACCAATTTCAAAACCCCGAAACTTAAGTTCTCAAATTTCCAATTCATATTCACTTTATTTGTAAATCCTATTTTGCAACTAATATTTATAAAATTTCACTTCCTAACAAACAAACATGTCACATACAACTATATCGATTAATAAAATTATTCTTTTATATACAAAATATAATACTAGGTAAAATTATTTCATTTACCTATTTTCGAAAACAATATTGTGTTGGTCTGCCCTATTAAGTGTTTAGAAATCCCTATCGATGCTATAATGTCCTACATACCGACCAGAATTTATAAATACTAAACAAAACAAAAGAACACAATATAAAAACATTTTTATAACACTAAGAAGTACGCTCTCTCATATATATATACACTCAAACAACTCATTCTAGGGTATTACTACCCTATCTCTAATGAGTCAAACCTCACAAAGCTAAGGTTATCGCTAAACCAAAGCTCTGATACCAACTGTAACACCTTTCTAGACGGTTTAAATCGACAATAAAACACACATGCCAAACTCAAACTATTCAAAGGGAGGGTTGTTAATGGGGGTAAATAAGAAAATAAGAGAAAGGAAAGAAAAACAAAACAGAATCTCATAGTGGAATGACAAAATATAATAATCAAATAAACAGTTCATGATGCTGTTTTACAAATAACATTTGATTACACTTCTACAATATATTAGAGTTATACATACTACGGGAATAGATAAATAATGCAATGGAATAATATGATACAGTGGAATAATAATAATATAGTACTAAACTCAGTCTTCGTCCTCCAGAAATAAGGTCTTCAACACTGAAAAGCTCAGACTGACCCGAGCGTAATGAAAAGACAAAACACTCGAGTAGAACTAAAAGATCTTATGTAAGTTAAATCAACATCAAATAAATATGAGTGTAATAGCTTCAGAGATGTTTATGGGATTTTACATCTCCTATCCCGTGTATAACATGTGTGCAATAACTTAAGAGATGTTGGGGATTTCCATCTCCTAAGGATCCGTTAAACTATTTATATGTAGTAATATACGCTAAATAGATAGTGTCTATCAGTAAAGTATTAAAATAGCATTAAGGCGTTACCTATACCCCCCTTAACACATTTTTATAAATTCCGCAGTCTATACAGCACTGTAAACTCCACCAAACTGGTGGGCTATCAAGGAGCACTCCATAGGTACAACACAAACCAAAATCGTAGTGGGTTCGATAAGGCATATGACAAGGCATGCGAGGCAATGCCCAGGGTAGGATTCTAACATTTTGCATTCCCGGACTGGTGGTAACGCGTAGTAGCTACTGCCGCCCACCTCGGAACACACTCCCATAATCAAATCGAGGGTGGCCACCAAAATCAATCACAAAGTAACAGATATGGTATCGAAAAAATGTGACTGATCGGAGGAGCAACCTCACTTGGCCCGGTATAGCTCCTGTTTTAGTCATATTAGGCAGACCCAGGGGGTCAGGGCTGCATTTATACCTCATACAGTAGCGTTCGCCAAACCATCCTTTTTCGTTTTGGATTTTCCACTACGTGCACAGTTGATAAAGTGGTTTCGGAATTGGCTGAGAGTATGACAATATCTGGCCCCGGTCTCTTTAACAACCAAACGCTTAAATTTTTCACACCGTGGTCATTTTTGTAAAACATTTTTAATAATCAATCCAGAAACTAGTTTATACCTTCATATCAAGATATCCATATACTTATTCCAAAAGTATAAATATATTCATAAATACCGAAGAAGATTTCTTTCAATCAATTTCAAAAATAATTTATAAATCTCTCTCAAACCATTTATAAATTATTTATACGTTTTAAAACCATTTATAAGGCTATTTATAAATTCCAAAACAGTGTACAACTCGTCCCCTTTAAACAAGTTCTTTTTATAAAACCCTTTTAAAATCCCTTAAAACCTTTATAAACTCCTTTATAAAGCTATTATAAAATCTTTTATAAAAATCTTTTATAAAATCTTTTATAAAAATCCTTTTTACAAAAATCCATTATAAAATCTCTTACAAAACTTTTATAAATTCTTTACAAAACCTCTTACATTTTTATTTATTAAAGTTATTATAAAATCTATATTTATTATCTTAAATCAAAACTATATTTGTTATATTAAATTAAATTTAAAATATATATTAAAACTATACTAAATATTTTATGGCGCAGCGGATTAATCAAAACGATCTTCAATTGGTGAAAGTAGTAATCGGTGGATTGGAAGATACTGAAATGCCCAAATTCGTTGATCCGAAGATACCGAATTCTAGCTATCTCGAACTCGTTGATCGCGCACGATGCCGGGTTCAAAGATCTTCAATTCTTCAAGCGTTGATCAAGCGCACTTGATTCCGCGAATCGGCTTCTACAATCGTTGAATCGAGCGCACTCGATTAACCGAAAGAGGAGATAGGAGATTACACTCAACTATCAATTTAGATGACAGCACACAGCAATCAAAAGAGAATTTTATTCAAAAATCAACAACCTTACAAAATGACACAACTTGCCTATTTATAGGCTACAACAATTATAACAGGAAAAAAATGACAACTCCTAGGTCGTGAGCGACCTATGACATAAGCTCACGCGACCTAAAAACTTCGCGACTTAACATAGTTACAACACAAGACCCATTACAACATGCGGCTTAACAGACACGACTTAGTATAGGTCGGCAGCGACCTAAAATATTCCAATATAAGAAAATACAACACATTACAACGTCTTACATAGGTCGTACACGACCTAAAGTACACACTTAAAAGACAGACGACATACGATTTAACAAATGAACAGCATCTGGAGCTTCGCGACCTAAGAGTGAACGGCATCCCTTCATTAGCGACCTAACAGAATGGCTTCAGAAAGTCTTCGCGACTTAAAGTGTCTCGCGACCTATCTTAGGTCGTAGGTCGTTCTCGCGACCTAACTTCACACGTCTCATCTTCCAGCGACCTAGCATAAGTCGACTTATATCTTCACAACATAAAGCAGGTTGTATCTCATCCTCGCGACCTAAGGACAGAACATCTTCGCGCGACCTAATTAGGTCGTAGATCGTAGAACATTTTAACTTAGGTCGTGACCTTTTATTTCGTGGCTCGTTAGCTTGCAGAATTCCGGTAGGTCGTTGAAGCGACCTAAAAGCCTCGTTAGGTCGTATGCGACCTAACACTTCACCAACTTGGACTGTGCCGCTCTTTAGCTTGCTTAGCGACTTATCATAGGTCGCTAAACCACTCTTCCCAGCATTACTCGCTCCCTCCTCTACCTTGTTAGGTTGTGAGCGACCTACAAACTCCTTAGGTTGTGAGCGACCTATGCCTTTAACATTCTGCGCTGCATCATCCTCCCTAGGTTGAGAAAAATTCGACCTCGAATTTGCACCCTCTTCTTCCACAACAGACTCATCCCCATGATATGGTATAAGATGCTTAACATTGAATACGTCAGACGTATACACATCATCTGGCAGCTTCAATTTATAAGCATTTTCATTAATTCGTTTCACGACTTCCACCGGACCAATTTTCCTGGCTTTCAACTTGTTATAAGCGCCCACTGGAAAACGATCTTTTGTTAATACTGCATAAACCAAATCACCTTCATGAAATTCAACACTCCTTCGTTTCAAATCTGCAGATCGTTTATACTTCTCGTTTGCTTTCTCCAATCGTTCCTGAACGATTTTATGACATTCCGTCAATCCATCAACAAAATCAGCAGCTTTCTTAATTGTCTTCTTTGAATGTGGTACTACCGTTAAATCCAACGGTCCTTTTGGCATACTAGAATATACAATCTGGAATGGACTGAACCCAGTACTTCGATTTACAGCATGATTATGGGCAAACTCCGCCTAGCATAACTTCATATCCCAACTCTTCAGATTATCTTGTACAAGACACCTCAACAAATTTCCCAACGATCGGTTCACAACTTCGGTCTGTCCATCTGTTTGCGGATGATAAGCACTACTAAACTTCAGCTTCGTTCCCACCATTTTCCACAGACTTAACCAAAAGTGACTCAGAAATCGAGTATCTCTATCCGACACAATAGATTCTGGCAATCCATGAAGTCAATAGATCTCCTTGAAAAACAATTGAGCAACATGAACAGCATCCGCCGTCTTCTTACAAGCAATAAAATGTGCCATTTTCGAAAATCGATCAACCACCACATAAATGGAATCGTTACCACGCTGTGTCCTCGGTAATCCCAACACGAAGTCCATACTCACATCAACCCATGATTTAATTGGTACAGGTAACGGCATATATAAACCAGCATTAGTCGTAGTTCCTTTCGAAACCTGACAGATGTGACATCGTTCCACAAACCTCTCTACCTCTTTCCTCATTGATGGCCAAAAGTAAGATTGTGAAATCAACTGTAATGTACGGTCTCTCCCAACATGTCCTTCTTCATGTAGTTCTTTTACAATCTTCATTCTCAAACTACAATCAGGTAGGCACAATCGATTTCCTTTGAACAGAAAACCATCTACCATCACGAATTCAGTCGTCTCCCCATTCTTGACTTTATCAACAAACTTCATAAAGTAAGGATCTTCCACAAATAGTTCCGGCAAAATGTCAAACCCTGTTACCTCAACTTTCATTGTTGTCAACAAATGACTCCTCCTACTTAAAGCATCAGCCACTCGATTCGTCACCCCTGACTTGTGTTTAACAACGAAAGTAAACTGTTGCAGATATGCAATCCACGATGCATGTCTCGCTGAAATCTTATCTTGCCCTTGCAAATGCTTCAATGCCTCATGATTAGTATACAGAACAAACTCTTTCTGAAATAGATAATGTCTCCAGTGTTTAATAGCTTGCACAACAGCATAGAATTCCACATCATATGTACTGTATCGCATCTTCGCTCCTGACAACTTCTCACTGAAATATGCAATAGGACGACCCCTTTGACTTAACACTCCTCCAATCCCAACCTTTGACGCATCAGTATGTAATTCAAACAACAACTGAAAATCAGGTAATGCTAGGATTGGTGCTGTTGTCAACAATTCCTTGATTCGTTCAAAAGCAACTCCGGCTTCCTTCGTCCATGCAAACTGTTTACCCTTCATGCAATCTGTAACAGGTGCCATCACACTACTAAAGTGTGGAATAAACCTCCGATAAAATGAAGCCAACCCGTGAAAACTACGAAATTCCGTTATCGTCTTGGGTTGCGGCCAATCTCGAATGGCTTCGACTTTACTTTGGTCAACCTGTATTCCTTCTTCCGACACAACATACCCCAGAAATAAAACACTATGCATCATGAACACGCATTTCTTCGTTGTAGCATAAAATTGTTCTTGTCGTAATACCATAGCACTTCTCTAAGATGATTCAAATGTTCCTCTGGACTCCCACTGTAAATCAGAATATCATCGAAATACACCACCACAAACTTCCCAATGAATGGTCGAAAAATCTGATTCATCACTCTCATAAAAGTACTCGGTGCATTGGATAAGCCAAATGGCATGACCAACCATTCGTATAGACCCTCCCTGGTTTTAAAAGCAGTCTTCCACTCATCGCCTGGTCTGATACGAATTTGATGATATCCGCTCTTCAAATCAATCTTCGAAAAGATAGTAGCTCCGCTTATTTGATCTAACAAGTCATCCAACCTCGGCATTGGAAATCTATATCTCACAGTAATCTTATTCAATGCTCTACTGTCAGTGCACATCCTCCACGTTCCATCCTTTTTGGGTACCAATAAAGCTGGTACAGCACAAGGACTTAAACTCTCCTGCACACGCCCCTGTTCAAGCAATTCTTCTACCTGCCTCCGCAACTCTTCATGCTCCTTCGGACTCATTCGATAATGTGGTCTGTGTGGCAACACAGCACTTGGAACAAGATCTATCTGATGTTGAATATCCCTCAACGGTGGCAACTCCGTTGGTAACTCCTCTAGAAATACATCGTCAAATTCTTTCAAAACTGGCTTTGCTTCTTCCGGAATTTCAACCTCTTCTTTGCTCTCACGCCCAATCAATAAAAATACTTCAGGCTCCTCTTCTACTTCCTTCACAAACTCCTTCAAAGATAACAAAGTTTTGAGCTCTTCAATCTCCTCCAACTTGTTTTCCTCCTGTTGTCGCTTCTTTGGAACTTGAGTAATCTTTGTGCCTTCAAACATGAAACTGTAACTGTTGGTACGCCCATCATGTTGTACTGCTCTATCATACTGCCACGGTCTTCCCAGCAACAAATGACAAACGTCCATATCTACCACATCGCACCAGATTTCTTCTTTGTATTTCTTTCCAATTGAAAAATTCACACGAGCCCTTCGTCCAACCTTCACCTCCCCGCCTTTCCTCAACCAAGCCAGCTTGTATGGTTTCGGATGTTTCTCAGTCTTCAACGCCAACTTCCTCACAGCCTCTGAAGAAATTATATTGTCACAGCTTCCAACATCAATAACAAATTTGCAAACTTTCCCCAGAATAGTACATGTTGACTGGAAAATATTGCTTCTCAACCAGCTACAATCCTCCTCTTGCTTTGGTGTTAAACAGGATCTCTTCATCATTAGATTATAACCTTCGTCTCCCGACACTTCTTCTTCCTCCTCATCAGGTGGTGAATTGGAACATTCAGCTTCTTCATCCTCATCCTCAACCTCTGCTATCATAGCTCTCTTCTTCGGCTTTGGACATTCGCTACTTTTGTGGCCCAACTCTTGGCAATTGTAACACTTGAAACCATTATTGACCTTCGCCTTCCCAACCTCATTCACAACTGGCTTTGCAACAACTTTTGAAACATGAGAACTCCCACTAACTCCCTTCACTGGATTGTTGGAACTTGTAAACACACCTCCTCCTCGTCTTCCCTGTTTCTCCCAAGCCAACGCTTTCTGGTGTGCTTCTGCTACAGATCTGGGATCAAACATATTAACCATATCCTGAATCTGCATTCGTAACCCTCCAACAAATCTGGCTGTTAACTGTTCTTCTGTCTCCATAATGTTGTTCCTTGCAATCAGTTGATAGAATTCATCAGCATAGTCATTCACAGACTTCGTTCCTTGTCTCAAGTTCTGCAACCTCTGATACATAAGCGATTGATAATTGTAAGGTAAGAACATTGCTTTCATCAATTTCTTCATCTTCTCCCAAGTTTCAACTTTTGACTTTCCCATCCGATCACGTGTAAGTTTGGTCTGCTGCCACCATGCCAAAGCTCTACCCCTCAACCTTGTAGCAACCAATTTTACTCTACGATGTTCTGGAACTTCTTTGAAGTCAAAAATCTCCTCGATATTAGCCACCCAATCTAAAAACTCCTCCGCTTGCATACCACCTTTGAATTCAGGAATTTCAGTCTTCATCCCCGACTCCCACTTGTGATCATACTCAGAGTAATTTCTTCCTTGGCCTCGTCCCTGTCCTCGAACTCTACCACCATCATATTCCTCTTCAAAATCAGATGTATATCATTGTCTATCTCGTCCACCCACATCTCTACTACCATCACGCCTACCACCATCATCCCTTCTATCTACATTCCTCCGTTCACGATCATTCACGTTCCTCCCACGCCATTGATCATTTTCAACACTTCTGTCTCGATTGGAATGTGGCAAGACTCTACTACCCCCATGGTTAGATTCAGGTGAAACCCTTCTCCGATTTTGATTCATCTCCGTCATAAGCTTCTCTAACCGGCCAATTCCTTCATTAAGCTTTTCACTAAAGTTTTCATTGATTCTTTGCTCCATCTCATCAGCTTCTTCTCTTCGATACAAGCTTCTATGTTTTGGTGGCGATTAGCTCTTCTCGGCGGCATACTTGAAAACTTCCAAACTCTTCAACACTTCAAAATTCAAACACTTTTCGTACTTTGATCCAAAATGAAACGGATCGAAAACTTCCACTTTGTTGCAAATCGCGATGAACATGATGGACAAAGTTTCTGCCTCCCACTCAAATCCAATCAAACAACTTTAATACAAAGTAGAACACTTCAACTTAATCACGGCTCAACACCTCAAGCTCTCGGCTATCACTTCAACTTCAAAATGAATAGGCTCCAAGTCTCGATCTAGCTATGATTGGCTAGAACAAGCTCTGATACCAAACTGGCACAGCGGATTAATCAAAACGATCTTCAATCGGTGAAAGTAGTAATCAGTGGATTGGAAGATACTGAAATGCCCAAATTCGTTGATCCGAAGATACCGAATTCTAGCTATCTCGAACTCGTTGATCGCGCACGATGCCGGGTTCAAAGATCTTCAATTCTTCAAGCGTTGATCAAGCGCACTTGATTCCGCAAATCGGCTTCTACAATCGTTGAATCGAGCGCACTCGATTAACCGAAAGAGGAGATAGGAGATTACACTCAACTATCAATTTAGATGACAGCACATAGCAATCAAAAGAGAATTTTATTCAAAAATCAACAACCTTGCAAAATGACACAACTTGCCTATTTATAGGCTACAACAATTACAACAGGAAAAAAATGACAACTCCTAGGTCGTGAGCGACCTATGACATAAGCTCACGCGACCTAAAAACTTCGCGACTTAACATAGTTACAACACAAGACCCATTACAACATGCGGCTTAACAGACACGACTTAGTACAGGTCGGCAGCGACCTAAAATATTTCAATATAAGAAAATACAACACATTACAACGTCTTACATAGGTCGTACATGACCTAAAGTACACACTTAAAAGACAGACGACATACGACTTAACAAATGAACAGCATCTGGAGCTTCGCGACCTAAGAGTGAACGGCATCCCTTCATTAGCGACCTAACAGAATGGCTTCAGAAAGTCTTCGCGACTTAAAGTGTCTCGCGACCTATCTTAGGTCGTAGATCGTTCTCGCGACCTAACTTCACACGTCTCATCTTCCAGCGACCTAGCATAAGTCGACTTATATCTTCACAACATAAAGTAGGTTGTATCTCATCCTCGCGACCTAAGGACAGAACATCTTCCCACGACCTAATTAGGTCGTAGATCGTAGAACATTTTAACTTAGGTCGTGACCTTTTATTTCGTGGCTCGTTAGCTTGCAGAATTCCGGTAGGTCGTTGAAGCGACCTAAAAGCCTCGTTAGGTCGTATGCGACATAACACTTCACCAAATTGGACTGTGCCGCTCTTTAGCTTGCTTAGCGACTTATCATAGGTCGCTAAACCACTCTTCCCAGCATTACTCGCTCCCTCCTCTACCTTGTTAGGTCGTGAGCGACCTACAAACTCCTTAGGTCGTGAGCGACCTATGCCTTTAACATTCTGCGCTGCATCATCCTCCCTAGGTTGAGAAAAATTCGACCTCGAATTTGCACCCTCTTCTTCCACAACAGACTCATCCCCATGATATGGTATAAGATGCTTAACATTGAATACGTCAGACGTATACACATCATCTGGCAGCTTCAATTTATAAGCATTTTCATTAATTCGTTTGACGACTTCCACCGGACCAATTTTCCTGGCTTTCAACTTGTTATAAGCGCCCACTGGAAAACAATCTTTTGTTAATACTGCATAAACCAAATCACCTTCATGAAATTCAACACTCCTTCGTTTCAAATCTGCAGATCGTTTATACTTCTCGTTTGCTTTCTCCAATCGTTCCTGAACGATTTTATGACATTCCGTCAATCCATCAACAAAATCAGCAGCTTTCTTAATTGTCTTCTTTGAATGTGGTACTACCGTTAAATCCAACGGTCCTTTTGGCATACTAGAATATACAATCTGGAATGGACTGAACCCAGTACTTCGATTTACAGCATGATTATGGGCAAACTCCGCCTGGCATAACTTCATATCCCAACTCTTCAGATTATCTTATACAAGACACCTCAACAAATTTCCCAACGATCGGTTCACAACTTCGGTCTGTCCATCTGTTTGCGGATGATAAGCACTACTAAACTTCAGCTTCGTTCCCACCATTTTCCACAGACTTAACCAAAAGTGACTCAGAAATCGAGTATCTCTATCCGACACAATAGATTCTGGCAATCCATGAAGTCGATAGATCTCCTTGAAAAACAATTGAGCAACATGAATAGCATCCGCCGTCTTCTTACAAGCAATAAAATGTGCCATTTTCGAAAATCGATCAACCACCACATAAATGGAATCATTACCACGTTGTGTCCTCGGTAATCCCAACACGAAGTCCATACTCACATCAACCCATGGTTTAATTGGTACAGGTAACGGCATATATAAACCAGCATTAGTCGCAGTTCCTTTCGAAACCTGACAGATGTGACATCGTTCCACAAACCTCTCTACCTCTTTCCTCATTGATGGCCAAAAGTAAGATTGTGAAATCAACTGTAATGTACGGTCTCTCCCAACATGTCCTTCTTCATGTAGTTCTTTTACAATCTTCATTCTCAAACTACAATCAGGTAGGCACAATCGATTTCCTTTGAACAGAAAACCATCTACCATCACGAATTCAGTCGTCTCCCCATTCTTGACTTTATCAACAAACTTCATAAAGTAAGGATCTTCCACAAATAGTTCCGGCAAAATGTCAAACCCTGTTACCTCAACTTTCATTGTTGTCAACAAATGACTCCTCCTACTTAAAGCATCAGCCACTCGATTCGTCACCCCTGACTTGTGTTTAACAACAAAAGTAAACTGTTGCAGATATGCAATCCACGATGCATGTCTCGCTGAAATCTTATCTTGCCCTTGCAAATGCTTCAATGCCTCATGATCAGTATACAGAACAAACTCTTTCTGAAATAGATAATGTCTCCGGTGTTTAATAGCTTGCACAACAGCATAGAATTCCACATCATATGTACTGTATCGCATCTTCGCTCCTGACAACTTCTCACTGAAATATGCAATAGGACGACCCCTTTGACTTAACACTCCTCCAATCCCAACCTTTGACGCATCAGTATGTAATTCAAACAACAACTGAAAATCAGGTAATGCTAGGATTGGTGCTGTTGTCAACAATTCCTTGATTCGTTCAAAAGCAACTCCGGCTTCCTTCGTCCATGCAAACTGTTTACCCTTCATGCAATCTGTAACAGGTGCCATCACACTACTAAAGTGTGGAATAAACCTCCGATAAAATGAAGCCAACCCGTGAAAACTACGAACTTCCGTTATCGTCTTGGGTTGCGGCCAATCTCGAATGGCTTCGACTTTACTTTGGTCAACCTGTATTCCTTCTTCCGACACAACATACCCCAGAAATAAAACACTATGCGTCATGAACACGCATTTCTTCGTTGCAGCATAAAATTGTTCTTGTCGTAATACCATCAGCACTTCTCTAAGATGATTCAAATGTTCCTCTGGACTCCCACTGTAAATCAGAATATCATCGAAATACACCACCACAAACTTCCCAATGAATGGTCAAAAAATCTGATTCATCACCCTCATAAAAGTACTCGGTGCATTGGATAAGCCAAATGGCATGACCAACCATTCGTATAGACCCTCCCTGGTTTTAAAAGCAGTCTTCCACTCATCGCCTGGTCTGATACGAATTTGATGATATCCGCTCTTCAAATCAATCTTCGAAAAGATAGTAGCTCCGCTTATTTGATCTAACAAGTCATCCAACCTCGGCATTGGAAATCTATATCTCACAGTAATCTTATTCAATGCTCTACTTTCAGTGCACATCCTCCACGTTCCATCCTTTTTGGGTACCAATAAAGCTGGTACAGCACAAGGACTTAAACTCTCCTGCACACGCCCCTGTTCAAGCAATTCTTCTACCTGCCTCCGCAACTCTTCATGCTCCTTCGAACTCATTCGATAATGTGGTCTGTGTGGCAACACAGCACCTGGAACAAGATCTATCTGATGTTGAATATCCCTCAACGGTGGCAACTTCGTTGGTAACTCCTCTGGAAATACATCGTCAAATTCTTTCAAAACTGGCTTTGCTTCTTCCGGAATTTCAACCTCTTCTTTGCTCTCACGCCCAATCAATAAAAATACTTCAGGCTCCTCTTCTACTTCCTTCACAAACTCCTTCAAAGATAACAAAGTTTTGAGCTCTTCAATCTCCTCCAACTTGTTTTCCTCCTGTTGTCGCTTCTTTGGAACTAGAGTAATCTTTGTGCCTTCAAACATGAAACTGTAACTGTTGGTACGCCCATCATGTTGTACTGCTCTATCATACTGCCACGGTCTTCCCAGCAACAAATGACAAACGTCCATATCTACCACATCGCACCAGATTTCTTCTTTGTATTTCTTTCCAATTGAAAAATTCACACGAGCCCTTCGTCCAACCTTCACCTCCCCGCCTTTCCTCAACCAAGCCAGCTTGTATGGTTTCGGATGTTTCTCAGTCTTCAACGCCAACTTCCTCACAGCCTCTGAAGAAATTATATTGTCACAGCTTCCAGCATCAATAACAAATTTGCAAACTTTCCCCAGAATAGTACATGTTGACTGGAAAATATTGCTCCTCAACCAGCTACAATCCTCCTCTTGCTTTGGTGTTAAACAGGATCTCTTCATCATTAGATTATAACCTTCATCTCCCGACACTTCTTCTTCCTCCTCATCAGGTGGTGAATTGGAACATTCAGCTTCTTCATCCTCATCCTCAACCTCTGCTATCATAGCTCTCTTCTTCGGCTTTGGACATTCGCTACTTTTGTGGCCCAACTCTTGGCAATTGTAACACTTGAAACCATTATTGACCTTCGCCTTCCCAACCTCATTCACAACTGGCTTTGCAACAACTTTTGAAACATGAGAACTCCCACTAACTCCCTTCACTGGATTGTTGGAACTTGTAAACACACCTCCTCCTCGTCTTTCCTGTTTCTCCCAAGCCAACGCTTTCTGGTGTGCTTCTGCTACAGATCTGGGATCAAACATATTAACCATATCCTGAATCTGCATTCGTAACCCTCCAACAAATATGGCTGTTAACTGTTCTTCTGTCTCCATAATGTCGTTCCTTGCAATCAGTTGATAGAATTCATCAGCATAGTCATTCACAGACTTCGTTCCTTGTCTCAAGTTCTGCAACCTCTGATACATAAGCGATTGATAATTGTAAGGTAAGAACGTTGCTTTCATCAATTTCTTCATCTTCTCCCAAGTTTCAACTTTTGACTTTCCCATCCGATCACGTGTAAGTTTGGTCTGCTGCCACCATGCCAAAGCTCTACCCCTCAACCTTGTAGCAACCAATTTTACTCTATGATGTTCTGGAACTTCTTTGAAGTCAAAAATCTCCTCGATATTAGCCACCCAATCTAAAAAATCCTCCGCTTGCATACCACCTTTGAATTCATGAATTTCAGTCTTCATCCCCGACTCCCACTTGTGATCATACTCAGAGTAATTTCTTCCTTGGCCTCGTCCCTGTCCTCGAACACTACCACCATCATATTCCTCTTCAAAATCAGATGTATATCGTTGTCTATCTCGTCCACCCACATCTCTACTACCATCACGCCTACCACCATCATCCCTTCTATCTACATTCCTCCGTTCACGATCATTCACGTTCCTCCCACGCCCTTGATCATTTTCAGCACTTCTGTCTCGATTGGAATGTGGCGAGACTCTACTACCCCCATGGTTAGATTCAGGTGAAACCCTTCTCCGATTTTGATTCATCTCCGTCATAAGCTTCTCTAACCGGCCAATTCCTTCGTTAAGCTTTTCACTAAAGTTTTCATTGATTCTTTGCTCCATCTCATCAGCTTCTTCTCTTCGATACAAAGCTTCTACGTTTTGGTGGCGATTAGCTCTTCTCGGCGGCATACTTGAAAACTTCCAAACTCTTCACACTTCAAAATTCAAACACTTTTCGTACTTTGATCCAAAATGAAACGGATCGAAAACTTCCACTTTGTTGCAAATCGCGATGAACACGATGGACAAAGTTTCGGCCTCCCACTCAAATCCGATCAAACAACTTTAATACAAAGTAGAACACTTCAACTTAATCACGGCTCAACACCTCAAGCTCTCGGCTATCACTTCAACTTCAAAATGAATAGGCTCCAAGTCTCGATCTAGCTATGATTGGCTAGAACAAGCTCTGATATCAAACTGGCGCAGCGGATTAATCAAAACGATCTTCAATCGGTGAAAGTAGTAATCAGTGGATTGGAAGATACTGAAATGCCCAAATTCGTTGATCCGAAGATACCGAATTCTAGCTATCTCGAACTCGTTGATCGCGCACGATGTCGGGTTCAAAGATATTCAATTCTTCAAGCGTTGATCAAGCGCACTTGATTCCGCGAATCGGCTTCTACAATCGTTGAATCGAGCGCACTCGATTAACCGAAAGAGGAGATAGGAGATTACACTCAGCTATCAATTTAGATGACAGCACACAGCAATCAAAAGAGAATTTTATTCAAAAATCAACAACCTTACAAAATGACACAACTTGCCTATTTATAGGCTACAACAATTACAACAGGAAAAAAATGACAACTCCTAGGTCGTGAGCGACCTATGACATAAGCTCACGCGACCTAAAAACTTCGCGACTTAACATAGTTACAACACAAGACCCATTACAACATGCGGCTTAACAGACACGACTTTGTACAGGTCGGCAGCGACCTAAAATATTTCAATATAAGAAAATACAACACATTACAACGTCTTACATAGGTCATACACGACCTAAAGTACACACTTAAAAGACAGACGACATACGACTTAACAAATGAACAGCATCTGGAGCTTCGCGACCTAAGAGTGAACGACATCCCTTCATTAGCGACCTAACAGAATGGCTTCAGAAAGTCTTCGCGACTTAAAGTGTCTCGCGACCTATCTTAGGTCGTAGGTCGTTCTCGCGACCTAACTTCACATGTCTCATCTTCCAGCGACCTAGCATAAGTCGACTTATATCTTCACAACATAAAGCAGGTTGTATCTCATCCTCGCGACCTAAGGACAGAACATCTTCGCGCGACCTAATTAGGTCGTAGATCGTAGAACATTTTAACTTAGGTCGTGACCTTTTATTTCGTGGCTCGTTAGCTTGCAGAATTCCGGTAGGTCGTTGAAGCGACCTAAAAGCCTCGTTAGGTCGTATGCGACCTAACACTTCACCAACTTGGACTGTGCCGCTCTTTAGCTTGCTTAGCGACTTATCATAGGTCGCTAAACCACTCTTCCCAGCATTACTCGCTCCCTCCTCTACCTTGTTAGGTCGTGAGCGACCTATGCCTTTAACATTCTGCGCTGCATCAATTTATAACTTAAATTTTAAACTATTTAAAATATATATTTAAAACTAAACAAAATTATAAATTACAATCTTAAATTTACATTTAAAAATATATATTAACTTATAATTTGAAGCTTTAAAACATATAAAATATATTATTCTCTAAATATAAATTTTTAAATAAAATCATTAAATTAAAATTAAAAAAAATCAAATTAATAAATCAAACATAATTTACCATTAGAAACTAATTTAAAACCAACCAACGGTGTCCGTATATAATTTTCTACCCTATGGTCAAGTGATAGGGTATGTATCATTTAAACCCTAATTAGTTAAATTTCCGGGTATATATCATTTCAACCCGTATCATGAATCAACAATTTCCAAATCAATAAAATCGCTCGGGTTTATCATTTCCATCCATAATGATTTTCCCTAATCTATAAGATCACTGATATGTATCATTTCAACGCATAGTGATAACAGAGATATAAACATCCAATCATCCAAAAATGTCAACAAATAAACATCCATCACAATCATCATCCAAATCAGCCAGTAAATCACAACAATTAATTGGTTATCACTATCAGGTATTTAACTAACAATTTAAATTCAATATTAATTTAAATGGCAATTTAATTCAATATAAATTCAAATTAAATTAAAATGTCAAATTAAACTACCAAACAGCAACCAATAACATTCTTATCACATCATAAATTTAGTTCAACTAACATAAGAAAGTTTAGTGTTGCATGAGTGAGTTAAATCACTCACCTTTGATTTCTAATCCATTAAAATTCCAAATAAAGCCCAAAATTTAAATAGTCTCAAAATCCAACCAAACAAGTTCCATGTCGTCTGAAATTTCAATAAGATCCCACGCAAGAAACCACATCCAAATCCGAGCTCGTATGAAAAAGTTATTAGCGTTAGAAGATTTAAATTCAAATTTTAAATTAAACTAAATAAAGGGCAATTTCGTAATATTATTACCTACAGAACCCTACTTGCATACGATCAGACCAAACACGCACGTCAGCCACCAACCAAATCTAGAAAACGCCACCGCCATTTGCAGTTTCACCAAGATCTGACCATGCCGCCACCTTCCCCCTTCAGGCCGCGCGTGGCCATGGTGGCGCGACCACCTCGACGCTTCCAGGCACATGCGTCACCGCGCTACTTCCATGCTGATTTCAGTTGAATCCAAGCCTCCATACGATGAACTAAGACCAGATCTAAGACTTGCTCGACCTCCTCTTCCAAACGCAACTTCTCGATCGTCAAACGGGTGAAGATCCATCGTTGAATTGAAAACCCTAGGATGGATGGCCTAAACTTCATCAACGATTTCTGGCCAATCCGGGACTTAATTGCAAAAATGAACAACGGATCTAGATTACGCTCGTCGAGAGCTTTCCAACGATATAAATTTGATATGGGTTGAAGAATTTGATTTTTCAATTTGATTTTGAATTTGGGAATTAGGGTTTTGATTGAAATTGTCTGACATTGGGAAGGAAGGAGATAATTGAATAGATACGTACAGAAATATGGAATAGACAGCTAGGGTTTCAAAAAAAAAAACTATTTATATGGACATATGGATAAGAACAAATAGACATTTTAAATTGGGTCGAAACGATAAGAACGACTCGAAAAGCCCATTTCGTTCTCGAAACGAAAGTATGTCATCCCATATATCAAAATATAGGTTTTCGGTATTTTTAAACTCAATGGAACTAGTTTCAAACCCTAATTCCATTGTATATAGAAGTTAGCTTGAAAATCAATTTATACTCATTTAAATTCTATTAATCGATCTCTACGCGTTTCGAGCCCGCACGATCAAACGATAAGTCTAATCACTACGAAACTTGAAATCCTACAATAATTCACTGTTATGGATCGATGAAACTAGTTTCGTCGAAATCCAAGAGAGTGGCCAAAATGGCTAATTTTCACGTTATAAATAAATTATTATTAAATTGATTTAATCATTTTCAAATTCGATTTTAAAAATTAACAATTCTATCATTCATGATTAAACAGGAATTTATAGTCTTTTAAAATAAAATTTCCCATGTTAAATCCAAAATTTTAATATTATACCAATTTCAACGTTCAATTACAACTGTAATAAAACCAAGTTAATTATATTTTAATTTCAATCAAATTCTTTTAATTCGATTCACATTCTTATTATTGAATCAATATTACCTTATGAATATAATTAACATTAGTTTACATTTTATTACATTCATATTCTACAGTTATCATCTTAACTCATATTAACTGCAATATTTAATCGCATTAATTCCAACAATTATTTATTCCTTATTTACAAATTATAACCAAATTAACTTTACAATTATTTAAATTGATTGAGGTGACATTAAAATAGTTATTAATTACATTAAATCAACTTTATTAAATTATATTCTAATAATATTTCCATTTATAAATCATAAATTTTAATTTCACCCAATATTCAATTCTAAAATCTTATTAAATTTAATATTTTTAATTATCAAAAATACCGGTCGTTACATTTCGTCAAACTGTTTATTTTTTATACATTTTTTAAAAACAAGTTTACCATTATTAGATATTAATTAAAAGGTGATTAGATTCCATTTTGAGAGATTTGAAAAAGCACTATCTCGTTAGTATCTTCGTTTGTGTTCGCAACTCATTTTAACATGGTTATGAAATCAATTTAATCACATTAGATCCAAGATTCAAATATTTAAATAATTTATATATTTAAATACGAAGTGTTCGAAATTCCAGGTCGTTACAGGTACCACAACTTGGGGTGGATGATGGTGGAGACACACGTCTTGGTGCATACGACAATGATGAGGGGAGAGCATGGCAATGGTGTTGGAGGTTATGGCTGAGGAGGTGGATGGCTTGCGTCAAGTAAAGAGTAGCCAAGGCAGGAGCCCGTAATGGTGGAACGATGATGTGCTTGCATTGTTGAGACAACATTGTCAGATTGGGTTGAGCAACACAATGTCTGGACACTTTGGTGACCGAGTCTTTGAACTGAGTAAATTCAATTTTAATGCATTATTTTGGTTAGTTAGTTTCTTTTTAACTCATAAAATTCTATGTTCTAATCCTTGCATGCCTTGATTTGGTTATTGGATAGGATGAACTTTGGGTGAATTATTGAATGGGTGAAAATATAATTGCATGCTTGTGTTTGGAATTTTGTTTGAAAAATTTGATTGAAATTTCGATGAATTGGCTGAAACAAATTTGAAAATAATAATAAAAGAAATTTAGCAATATGAATGTTGTATATGGTAATGGATGCAATCCCTTGTTGAATATAATTGGGTGATTGTTGGTTTGATATTGCATATATAATGTTAGTATGTCCTTGTTTTGCTTTGATAAAGATCGAATATTGCATTTTAAATCGATTAGGATAGGAAATTTTGAATTAAATACGTTTGGAAGTATTTACAAATTAAGAATTTGCTTGGATTATACTATTTTTGAAATATATGATTTTAATCTTTGGTTATATAAAAGAATATTGTAGAAGACAAGATCAATATTTTAAAATTAATATTTTTAGAATTTTTTAATAAAATAAATGTTTAGAAGTTGAAATTATGGTATTTTTTATAAATCGATTTTCTTTGAATGAATATTTTATTTATCTATGTTTATAAAATATTTGATGAATTTTTGTCACACCCTTTTCGATCACAATGTACGGAGCATAGACCAATTAACAAAAGAACTGCGAAGTATAGTGAAATAACCCCAAAAGTATGTAACAGACTAGACAAGTCCCTAGAAAACACTTTGCACGAAGTCCAGCAAAATTAAGTAAACATTATTAAAAGGTTCGCCAAGCCCATAACGCAGTGGTTTTCCTAAGAAACAAGCACTATACCATGAAACGTATTACATATATCTAAAGCATTTAAAATAACTATAACACTATAAAAATACAGACAGAAATACAAATGAGAACTGCGCTGCCATAAAGCGAAGTAAACACTCAGACTTCCCATAGTCAACGCAGCCAACATACCAGACTTGGCCGCCACCTTCGGTAAACACTATGTCGCTATACCTTCTAGCGGCGCTGTCATTTCTTAGGCCACAAACCATTTCCAGAACATGTGCCACCTTTTATAAAACTATCTTTGCCACATAATAAAATCACAACGTAACACTTAAGCAGAACACGCTTCCATTATATTCGACTATGTTATGATGTCATAATAATTATACAAGCAAAAAAAACCCAGCCAAACTAATCTGTGCAATAAGGGGGAAAGTCGAAATGGCAACATCACATAAGAAAATTGCGACGCAATATTTCCATACTACCCACCACTTATGGAGTCATTCCACCATATAGGGAAACTATGCAATATCATTCAAGCATATCAAACAAAACTAAAACTACTAGCATAGTTATGTTTCATGATCTACTTGATTTTTCGAATACCAAGTGTAAAAGAAGGTCACCTAGACATATATGGCGTAGCACCAAGGTTGAACCAAATGCTCAAACATGAGTCAAAATAAAGAAACCATACTGCATTCATTAACCGAACTGCTCGCATGCATTGACGACTCTAAAGAAAGAAACCGCTCCAACACATAAAACTGTGCAGCCGTTATTCTAACAAAGCTTGCTATCCTAATCAGACTAAGAAGATGTAACACACTACAACATCTCCAATATGGAACTACACCACTATAAGGAAACCGGATCACATCGCCCAAACTCGGCCCTAAACACCACTACCGCAATGATTACAAACTGCATCACCCATTCATACTAGAATAAGGCCCAAGCATTCCAAACATAAAGCACAACATTGACCCCTTGGGATGCATATGGAATTGAAGCAACCACAAACCTAACAATTCACCAATTTTAGACAATAACATCTCAAATTCAAATCATTTCGCCAAAATCCAAATCACCCCGCCAAATAGACAGAAGATGCATGGCAACATCAGACGATGGAGGAAGAATTTAGAGGAGTGACGTCAATAATCTATAAGAGAATTTCTACTGTAAATAGAAAAGTACTATATCAGAGAAAATGACTTTTGATTAATTCTTTGAAAAAATTACCTTGTATTCTTGTACTCTGTAACAACCCGTAATTTAACCTATTTAAAATATGGATATTTAATATATTTTTAAATAATTAATTAATGGATTTATAACTAAACTAAAACACTTTTAAATAATAAATAATGATGGTGAAATAGTTTTTCAAAATAGTTTACAAAAAATTTAGTTCAAAAAAAAATAGAAAATATGACCGGAAACCATTTTTCGAATTTTTGACTTTTCAGTGTCAGAAAGTTGTTGGAAACTGTTGTGCGCATTTGAGTAATACACACACACATTTATAATAAGTTATAATTTATTTTAATATATTTATACACATATATTAACTTAAATAATTATAATAAGTATGATATGACTTATTATGTAAGTGTTTAAAAGTAAGATGGAAAATTGTCATAAAACATCATTTCATTTCAAACATAAAGTAAAATGAAACATAAGGAGACACAAGTACACTTGAGTTTTAAATGCATGTTGGTAAGGGGGAGACAAGCTTGATGAGGTGGCAACAAAGGAAAGGATGTTATGTACTTTAAGGGTAAATTGGTAATTTAATTTATCCCTTTGTATATAAGCAAAATTCCTAATACTTTTTCTCATTTTCTCATTTCTATCTTCACTTTCAAACCTTCATGCAAGTTTTTTTTTAAGTTTTCATGGCTTCCAAAAATTTTCTCAAGTTCAAAAATGTTAACTTTTCCTTTTAAATCTTGTATAAAACTTGTTTAAACTCTTCCATATTGTTTTTCATCACTTTATCCTCAGAAACAAACCCACCATCACCAAAATTTCTTTATGGTCGAGCCTAGACTTGTCAGGGCTAAGCCTATCTTGATGATTTTGGCTTAAAGACTTCATTTTTCCAAAGTTTAAAGATCTAAAGGTTTTTGAAGTTCTAGAACAAGTTCGGTTGAAGTTAGTAAGCTATTGTGAGTAAAAATCTTATCTTTCAAAATCTTAATTTTTTTAAACTTAAATATTGTTCATATATTTGTTGTTAGTGGTTTGTTGTGTTTGTATTACCATGTGATGTATGTTGGATTGGGTTATACCTTGAAAAGTTGTCACCTTGTTAGTTTCATAACCAAGTTAGTAAGCAAGTTTTGAATGTTAGTAGTAAAAGTTAGTTATATTGTTAATGATTGTTCTCTATATATTGTAGAATAGTTTAGCACTTTATATTATTGTTTTGCATTTGTTATATGATGTATGGATGAAAGTAAAATGACATGAATTAGTTGTCGAAGTATCCGTATAGCGACTATCGCTATATCGGCACTTTCGACAAACATATCCTTATAGAAATTTTTCGATTTATTTCTCGAGCTTGGGTTTGGTTTTTACAAGTTAATAAAGTTATTATATAAGGATGATTTCAAATTTAATTAATTATTTTAATAAAGATTTTTAAATATAATTAATTAATTAATTATTAAGGATTAAGGTTAATTAATTAACTTATTATTGATGAGTTTAAAATTAATTAATTAACTTATTAATGATGTTTTTAAATTTAATTAATTGCTTTGTTAATGATACTTAAAATTAAACATTTTTTCTAATGACGATTAAGGTTAATTAATTATTTAATAATGACGAATTAAAATTAATTAATCATTTTAGTTAATGATGATTAAAATAAATTAACTCCTTTCAATTAATGATTTTTAAATTTGATTAATTAATTTAAATTTAATTAATCTTTTCTTTAATTATGTTTTAAATTAATTAATTTACTTAATGATATTTATTTATTATTAATTAACTTAATTAATTAATGAGATTAAATTTAATAAATTAATTTAATTAATTCTGTTAATTTAAAGGCGATTAACCTTTTTAATTAAAGGGTATTTTGAAGTCATGATCCAAATTGATTGACGAAGTTTAAAGATAATTAATTACTCTCATTTATGATAGTTAAAGTGAAGTATCCAATTAAATAAGGATGTGGAAAGTTATTAAATCCTTTTATAATGATGTTTTAAAGTTAGTAAACTTTTTTAGCAAAGTGTCTTGAAGCTGTGTAACGACCCGTAATTTTTAACTATTTTAAATTATTAAATTTAATAAGATTATTGAATAAAAATGGTTAGAAATAAAAATTTAATGTATTATTAGTGTAGTTATTGAATGTGAATTTTAATAAAATTTTGTAAAAGAAAATTTCGAAGATTTTGACGATATCAAATATTGAAATGAATTCTATGTATTGAATGTGTTTGTTATCAATAACGGGAATTGAATAATAAATATTGGATTATTTAGATAGGAATGACATATTTGTTGATAACTAACATTCATTTGAAATTAATGGTTATTAATGTAATTTGTTGAATAATTAAAATTGTTTAAATTTAATATTGTAATTATTTAAATAATTGAATCTTGAATTAATGTGAATGAAAATGGTATCGAAAATTGATTTAAATGTTATTTAAATATGAGTGAATATTGTTAACATTTGAGATTTAAAAGTGAATAACTAGAAATTGATAATTTATATTATAATTAACGTGTAAAAATAGTCATTTTGGCCACTGTCTCGGATTCTGACGAAACTAGTTTCACCGGATTCATAATAGTGAATTATTGTAGGATTTCAAGTTTCGTAGCGATCAGACTTGTCGTTTGGCCGTACGAGCTTGAAACGCGTAGAAATTAATTAAAGGAATTTAAATGAATATAATTTGATTTAGAAATCTAACTACTGTATACAATGGAATTGTGGTTTGAAACTAGTTCCATTGAGTTTAAAAATAGTGAAAACCTTTATTTTGATATATGGCATGACCTATTTTCGTTTCGGGAACAAAACGGGCTTTTTGGGCCTTTGTTATCGCTTTGGCCCATTCGATCTGTTCCATCCATTCTTATCCATCTCTGTCGATATAAATAGATTTTTCCTTTAACCCTAGCCGTCTATTCCAAATTATGTACGTACTTCTTATTCTCATCTGCTCCTTCCCTCCTTCCCAATGTCAGACATCGAAACCCTAAATCCCCAATTCCAAATCAAACTCCACAATTCAAAATCCTCAAACCCTATCGAATTATATATCATCTCGAAGCTCTCAGTGAACGTAATCCGCGGCCACTATTGTTTTGCAATCGAGTTTTTGTTTGGCCAGAATTAGATGAAACATTCTCGGCCGTTGGAATTGGGGTTTCGTGATCGACGGTAGATCGTCGATCATTCGCGATCAGGGAGTGGCATCTGGAAAAGGATGATGAGCAAAGGCGATCCAGGGTCTTCGTTCATCTCAAGGAGGTCGAAGTTCGCTAGAAAATGGTCATTAACGGCATGGCAGCGGGGTGGTCTAGGAAGAGCCAGAGTTGGCCATGTA
This sequence comes from Allium fistulosum, assembly GCA_030737815.1. Classification (NCBI taxonomy): domain Eukaryota; kingdom Viridiplantae; phylum Streptophyta; class Magnoliopsida; order Asparagales; family Amaryllidaceae; genus Allium; species Allium fistulosum. The sequence goes on from CM060904.1 coordinate 1,290,722,998, forward strand.
AGGCTAGGGAGGTGCGTCCTGTGGTGCTGGTCTCGGCGCGATGGTCTGATCGATGGGAAGTGGCCGCAGGCGGTGGCAATTGGTCGTGGAATGTGGCGGCTGGGTTTGTGCATGCTCGCTTACGTCTCTATTAGGGTTTGCATTTAAGAACGTGATGTGTTAATTACCTATTTTCCCTTTTATTTATTTTTGATTTAATTTAAAATTTCAACGTTCTAACTCGTATAACCTTTTGATACGAGCTCCAATTGACGCACGGTTTCTTCCATTGGGTTCGTACGGAAATTCCGGACAACATGGAACTAGTTTGGTTGAATTTGGAGACTGTTCAAATTTTGGGCTTTTATTGGATTTTAAATCGACTATAAATCAAAATTGAGTGATTTAACCCACTCATGCCATACTAAACCTTCTTATGTTAGTTGAATTAAATTTGAGATATGATAAGAATTTTATTGATTGTTGTTTAGTAATTTAAATTGTCATTTGAATTTAATTTGAATTTTATTGAATTAAATTGGGATTTAAATTAATATTGAAATTAAATTGCTAGTTAAATACCTGATAATGATGACCACTTGATTATTGTGATTTATTGACTGATTTTGATGTTGATTGTGATGGATGCCTATTTGTTGACATTTTGGATGATTGGATGTTTATTTATTCTTATATATCCATGTTATCATGTTGTAAACTAAGCGACAACATATAAACTGTTATTTGAATTATTTCGAATAAATTAAGAAATAGGTTGAAATGATATATACCTATGACACTTTGATTTGGAAAGTATTGACTCGGGATATGGGTTAAAATGATATACACCCGGAAAATTTAACTATTTTGGGTTGAAATGATACATACTCAATCACTTGACCATAGGGTAGAAAATTATTTACGGACACCGTTGGTCGGTTTTAAATTATTTTCCAAATTTTAAAGTATGTTTGATTTTTAAATTTGATTTTTAAATTTAATTTAATGATTTTATTTAAAATTTAGATTTGGAAAATAATTTATTTTATATGTTTAAAGTTTCAAATTATAAGTTAATATATGGCTTTAAACGTAAATTTAAGATTTTAACTTATAATTTTATTTAGTATTAAATATATAATTTAAACAGTTTAAAATTTAATTTAATAAAATATTTAATATTTTTTAAGACATTTATTTAAAATTTAATTTAATATAATAAATATAGATTTTTATAATAACTTTAATAAATTAAATGTAAGAATTTAAGTAGAGATAAAGTTGTAATTTAACCTGGTTTAAAGAATTTAAATTTAAATGAGATTTTATTTAAGTTGTTGTTTATTTGATTTCCAAAAGATAAAATTTTGAAATCTAAAAAAATATAATTTAATATGAATTATTAAGAAATGTTTCAAATCTAAATATATAATTGAAGTTAAATATTTTAGCATTGATTTAAATTGTAATGTAAGATTTATTATTAAAAAAGGTTTTATAAAATGACCACGGTGTGAAATAAGCGTTTGGTTGTTAAAGAGACCGGGGTCAGATATTGTCATACTCTCTGCCAATTCCGAAACCACTTTAACAACTATGCATGTGGAGGAGAATCCAGAATGAAGTAGGATGGTTTGGCGAACACTACTGGAATGAGGTAAGAAACGCAACCTTGACCTTCGGGTTATAATGATACGACTAAAACAGGAGCCTATGTCTGCCAAGGGGTTCGCAACTTTAGGGGGCATCACCCCTTCGTATTATTATATTGATTTTGGACTCGATCGGTGTACCTTGATTTGATTTTGGGGGTGGTGGACTCGGTGAGCGGTCTTTGCTATGATGCGTTACCACCAGCGAGAAAGGGTAAACTGGTAGAATCCTACCCTGGGCATTGCCTCACGTGCCTTCTTATATTATCCTTATCGAGCCCACTACGATTTTGGTTTGTGTTGTACCTATGGAGTGCTCCTTGATAGCCCATCAGTTTACGGTGGAGTTTACAGTACTGTATAGACTACGATGCCGATAAAAATGTGTTAAGGGGGATATGGGTAATGCCTTAATGCTATTTTCAATATTATACTTTACTGATAGACACTACATATATATAGCGTATTTTACTACATATAGATAGTTTAACGGATCCTTAGGAGATGGAAAATCCCATAACATCTCTTAAGTTATTGCACGCACATTATACACTAGATAAGTGATGTGAAATCCCGTAAACATCTTTGAAGCTATTACACTAATATTTATCTGCTGTTGATTTAACTTATATAAGAACTTTTAATTCTGACTCGAGTGTTTTTTCTTTTCATTACGCTCGGGTCAACCTGAGATTTTTAGTGTTGAAGACTTTATTTCTGGAAGACGAAGACGTAGTTCGGTATATTATATTATTAGTAATTTTCCACTGCATCATTATTGGTATGTCGTTATTTGTACTCTGATTGTTGTAAAAGTTGTGTAGTCAAATGTACATTATAAAACAGCTTCATGAACTATTTATTTGATTATTATATTTTGTCATTTCGCTGCGAGATTCTATGTTTTGTTTTTTTCCTTCTTTTCTCTTATTTTCTATTTTACCCCATTGACAATCCTCCCTTTGAATGGTTTGAGTTAGACATGTGTGGTTTATTATCGATTTAAACCATCCAAGAAGGTGGGTCGTCACAGTTGATATCAAAGCTTATAAATAAAAGGTAAGGTAATGAAATTTCTACAAGTATATTTATAATATAGCTTATAAATAAAAGGATTTAAAAGCTGAGAATTTTAAATTTTAAATCTCGTTGCTTTCAAAATTGTTTTCAAAGCCTTCAAAAAATTAATAATATTATTATTTGGAAGTGTTTTGACTAGAGATATATTTTGAAAGGATTTTTGAAAGAAAATAAAAGCATTGAACTCACTTAGTCGCTGGGAAATAATTCTAGGGATGACTGCAGCATCGCCAGTATTCATTTTCGAGTTTCTGAGTGAGAATTGCTACCAAAAGAAAGTCATTTCCAGTTAAAATAAGTTTTGATTGTCAAAAATATTCTAAGTATGATTTGATAAATATATGAAATAGTTTTGAACTTATAAATTTAAAATAGTATAGATAAGAAATAAGTTTATAACTTATGAAAATTGAACAGGAAAATAAAACTGAATTTTAAAACGGTTGAACATTTTTAATTAAGAAAATAAGAGAAAATTTGAAATTGAGATATGAAATAAAAGAATTAACCTAAGAAATGTTAAATAAATTGAGTTAGTGAAATGAAGTAAATAAAATGAAGTCTAACTCAAGAAGCTTAAATGAAAGTGAATTGTATTTGAAATGAATTAGATAAAATAATAAAATGAAATTTTAAGTGAATAAGTATGTATAACTTATAAATTTGAGAAATATTAAGCTAAATTTTTTTTAACTTAAATAAAGTTGAATAAACCGAAAAATGGATTAAATGAAATAAAATTTAACTTAATAAAGATTAAATGAATTGAATTGGATTTGAATTAAACTAGACAAATTAGTAAAGTAAATTAATTCCACTTAAGCTATAAATGAATTAATAGAATGAATATGAACTTGAATTATAAAATAAAATGAAATTTGGGTGTAAAGGAAATTGAATAAAAACAAATGGGTGTAAGTATAATTAATATGAGTAACTGAATTTAATTTAAATTGGATGTCAATAAATTAAATGCAAATGGAATGAGTTTCAATAAAATTGAATGTTAACAAATTTAATACGGAATAAGTTAACAAAATGAATTATAAGATGAAGTTAACTTAATAAACTGAATGAAATTAATTATGATAAAAAGAAAATTTTGTTAATATGAATATGAGTATAAAAATAAAATTCACTTAAGAAAAAAAAATTAATGATACGAATTTGAATAAATGAAATGAATAAATGAAGTGAATCAATGAATTAATATGAACTTAAGATATGAAGTGATAATAATAAACATGAGTTGTGTTTTATAAAATGATTATAATAAACTTAAATGGTTTTATAAAATGATTTATAAACGATATTAGTATTAAAGAAAATATACTAAGTGGTAATAAATAAAATTTAACTTAAACAAGATTACATGAAATAATTTTATAAAATGGTTCATAAATAAATTCATATGAAATATGTTAAACAAAAAGTGAAACAATTGAAATTTTACAAATTGAATTGAATAAACTGAATGTAAATGAATTAGATGTGAATAAATTAGAAGCAGACCAATTAAATGTTAATAAAAATGAAGTGTATAAATTAGCTATGGACACTGGAAAAAATATAAATTAACATGGTTATGAATTAATTTGATTAATTGGATGAATATTGGTGGTTGGATAGTTTCCTGTGTTGCAAACCATTGTTAATACTGTTTTGATTTCATATGATAGTTGTATGTTGTGTATTTATGCTTGTGTTTATGATTTTGATTCAAAATTCACGCTACGTGGTTCTATTTCACTCATACATGTTTTATATCTTATTATAATCGACTAATATTCTAATTTGAGTTGAGATAGGTACAAACGAAGAACGTTTGGACGTATACGTGAATTTAATATGCTTTTGCTTGCTTACTATGGCGAACTCTCTCGTATTAATAATAATAAGGTACATATCTCGGATTACATACCGCGCTTTTATATTTTTTCCCTACGAGATGCCTCATTATTGAGATGAGATGTATATTTGATATATATTTGGTACATTTGTGATATATATTGTATTGTAAAAAATTTCCGATTGAGCTGCGCAAAAGTGACTCTGCCGAAATTATCCGTAAATTCGGGTGTTAGAAAAATTTTGAGGTTTTGAAAATTTTATAACTTGTTTTAATAACTAACTTGTAATTTGCATAAAACCGATATCGAAGTGGCGTAGTGGAAGTGTAATAAAGGTTTTCTAAAAAGATTTTAAATGTTATAAGATAATTATTTTGATAAAATATATTGTGTGTTAAATTCCTTACTTAACCCCTTTTCAAGGACGAAAAGTTTTGAATGGGGGAGAGTGTAACGACCCGTATTTTTTAACTATTTTAAATTGTTAAATTTAATATGATTATTGAATAAAAATTGTTAGAAATAAAAATTTAATGAATTATTAGTGTAGTTATTAAATGTGAATTTTTATAAAATTTTGAAATAGCAAATTTCAAAGATTTTGGCGATATCAAATATTTAAATGAATTCTATGTATTGAATGTGTTTGTTATCAATAACGGGAAATGAATAATAAATATTGGATTATTTAGATAGGAATGAAATATTTGTTGATAACTAACATTCATTTGAGATTAATGGTTATTAATGTAATTTGTTGAATAATTAAAATTGTTTAAATTTAATATTGCAGTTATTTAAATGATTGAATCTTGAATTAATGTGAATGAAAATGGTATCAGAAATTGAATTAAATGTTATTTAAATATGAATAAAGATTGTTAACATTTGAAATTGGATTTAAAAGTGAATAATTAGAAATTGGTAATTTATATTATAAATAACATGTAAAAATAGCCATTTTGGCCACTATCTCGGATTCGATGAAACCAGTTTTATCGGATCCGTAATAGTGAATTATTGTAGGATTTCAAGTTTCGTAGCGATCGGACTTGTCGTTTGGTCGTGCGAGCTTGAAACGCGTAGAAATTATTAAAGGAATTTAAATGAATATAATTTGATTTTGAAAGCTAACTGCTGTATACAATGGAATTGGGGTTTGAAACTAGTTCCATTGAGTTTACAAATATCGAAAACCTATATTTTGATATATGGCATGAACTATTTTCGTTTCTGGAACGAAATGGGCTTTTCGGGCCTTTATTATCGCTCTGGCCCATTCGATCTGTTCCATCCATTCTTATCCATCTCTTAACCCTAGCAGTCTTTTCCAAATTCTGTACATACTTCTTATTCTCATCTGCTCCTCCCTCCTTCCCAATGTCAGACATCAAAACCCTAAATCCCCAATTCCAAATCAAATTTCAAAACTCGAACTCCTCAAACCCTATCGAATTTTATATCATCGTGAAGCTCTCGACGAACGTAATCTACGGCTGCTGTTTGTTTTGCAATCGAGTTTTGGTTTGGCCAGAATTTGATGAAACATTCTCGACCGTTGGAATTAGGGTTTCATGATCGACGGTGGATCGTCGACCATTCGACGATCAGGGAGTGGCGTCTGGAAGAGGATGATGAGTAAAGGCAATCCATGGTCTTCGTTTACCTCAAGGAGGCCAAAGTTTGCCAGAAAATGGTCATTAATGGCGCGGTGGCGCGGTGATCTCGGAAGAGCTAGAGTTGGTCGCGTAAGGCCAGGGAGGTGCAACTTGTGGTGCTGGTCTCGCCACGATGCTCTGATCGATGGGATGTGGCCGTAGGCGGTGGCGGCTGGGTTTATGCATGCTCGCGTCGTCTCTGTTAGGGTTTGCATTTGAGAAGGTAACATGTTAATTACCTATTTGCCATTTTATTTATTTTTGATTTAATTTAAATTTTCAACGTTCTAAGTCGTATAACTTTTTGATACAAGCTCCGATTGATGCGCGGTTTCTTCCATTGGGTTTGTATCGAAATTCCGAACAACATGGAACTGGTTTGGTTGAATTTAGAGACTGTTCAAATTTTGGGCTTTTATTGGATTTTAAATCGGCTATAAATTAAAGGTGGGTGATTTAACCCACTCACGCCATACCAAACCTTCTTATGTTAGTTGAATTAAATTTATAATGTGATAAGAATTTTATTGATTGTTGTTTAGTAATTTAAATTGTCATTTGAATTTAATTTGAATTTTATTGAATTAAAATGCCATTTAAATTAATATTGAAATTAAATTGCTAGTTAAATACCTGATATTGCTAACTAGTTGATTGTTGTGATTTATTGACTGATTTTGATGTTGATTGTGATGGATGCCTATTTGTGACATTTTGGATGATTGGATGTTTATTTGTTATTATATATCCCTGTTATCACCCTATATACTAAGTGACAACATATAAACTGTTATTTGAATTATTTCAAATAAGTTAAGAAATAGGTTGAAATCATATATACCTATGACACTTTGATTTGGAAAGTATTGATTCGGGATACGGGTTGAAATGATATATACCCGGAAAATTTAACCATTTTGGGTTGAAATGATACATACCCAATCACTTGACCATAGGGTAGAAAATTATATACGGACACCATTGGTCGGTTTTAAATTATTTTATAAATTTTAAAGTATGTTTGATTTTTAAATTTAATTTAATTATTTTATTTAAAATTTATATTTGGAAAATAATTTATTTTACATGTTTAAAGTTTCAAATTATAAGTTAATATATGGCTTTAAATGTAAATTTAAGATTTTAACTTATAATTTTATTTAGTATTAAATATATAATTTAAATAGTTTAAAATTTAATTTAATAAAATATTCAATATAGTTTTAAGAGATTTATTTAAAATTTAATTTAATATAATAAATATAGATTTTTATAATAACTTTAATAAGTAAAATGTAAGAATTTAAGTAGAGATAAAGTTGTAATTTAATATGGTTTAAAGGATTTAAATTTTGATTGAGATTTTATTTAAGTTGTTGTTTATTTGATTTCCAAAGGATAAAATTTTGAAATGTAAAAAATACAATTTAATACGAATAATTAAGAAATGTTTCAAATCAAAATATATATTTGAAGTTAAATATTTTAGCATTGATTTAAATTGTAATTTAAGATTTATTATTAAAAAAAGGTTTTATAAAATGAGCACAATGTGAAATAAGTGTTTAGTTATTAAAGAGATCGGGGTCGGATATTGTCGTACTCCCTGCTAATTCCGAAACCAATTTAACAACTATGCACGTAGAGGAGAATCTAGAACGAAGTAGGATGGTTTGGCGAACGCTACTGGAATAAGGTAAGAAACGCAGCCTTGACCTTCGGGTCATAATGATATGACTAAAACAGGGGTTCGCAACCTTTAGGGGCCATCACCCCTTCGTATTATTATATTGATTTTGGACTCGATTGGTGCACCTTGATTTGATTTTGGGGGTGGTGAACTCGGTGGGTGGTCGTAGCTAAGATGCGTTACCACCAGCCAGAAAGGATAAACTGGTAGAATCCTACCCTGGGCATTGCCTCGTGTGACTTGTCATATTATCCATATCGAGCCCACTTTGATTTTGGTTTGTGTCGTACCTATGGAGTGCTCCCTGATAGCACACTAGTTTACGGTGGAGTTTACAGTACTATATAGACTATGATGCCTATAAAAATATGTTAAGGGAGATATGGGTAATGCCTTAACGCTACTTATAATATTATACTTTACTGATAGACACTACATATATAGCATATTTTACTACATATAGATAGTTTAACGGATCCTTAGGAGATGAAAAATCTCGTAACATCTCTTAAGTTATTGCACGCACATTATACACTGAATATGAGATGTGAAATCTCATAAACATCTCTGAAGCTATTACACTCATATTTATCTGCTGTTGATTTAGCTTACACAAGAACTTTTAGTTCTGACTCGAGTGTTTTGTCTTTTCATTACGCTCGGGTCAGCCTGAGCTTTTCAGTGTTGAAGACTTTATTTTTGGAGGACGAAGACAGAGTTTGGTATATTATATTATTAGTAATTATCCACTGCATCATTATTGGTATGTCGTTATTTGTACTCTGATTGTTGTAAGAATTGTGTAATCAAATGTATATTATAAAATAGCTTCATGAACTGTTTATTGATTATTATATTTTGTCATTCCGCTGCGAGATTCTATATTTTTTTTTCCTTATTTTCTCTTATTTTCTTGTTTACCCCATTGGCAATCCTCCTTTTGAATGGTTTGAGTTAGACATGCATGGTTTATTGTGGATTTAAACCGTCCAAAAAGGTGGGTCGTCACAATCTAATACTTGTAATGTGAAGCAAAAGCACGAATTCGGGTTTTTAAAAGAAAAGTTTGAATTGTTTATGGAAATGAATAAATTTCTGTAAAGAGATTCACTTGTATGGAAACGATTTATTTTTATAATTAGCATTAAACATCAAAGAAGTAGATTTGTCACTATTTCAAAAGTTAAGAATAATCGTGAGGCATGACTTCGAGGTAACACTACCTTGACTTGTCCGGTATTATTGTTAACCAAGAAATAGTACAAGTTTGAATTCCATGAGTGGTGGTAAGTATACAAGACTTAATTTCCATATACAATCGTTTTTATATCCTCGACAGTTGGTTTCTCAGCCATCGGTTGCTTCAGCTTCTTTATTATCGTCATTCTAAGACGATGTGTTACTCCGTCGAGCATTGATATCCTTTGTCGAAAATGACTGAATCCAAAGCGCGAGAGGAAGCCAAGCTATGTGGGGTTGCTCCCATTAGGTTACTTTCACATCTCATCTAGATTGGATTCAGTAGCGCTATTAGATGTGAAATATTCGGATACTTGGAAAGGTTTGGCAGGGTTTGGCTTGGTATTGTCCGAGAAGTGTCACAGAGTATATGAGCTTCTCAGAAGTATATTACTAGAGGTATACTTCAAGGGTGGTGCACCTTCCTAGTCGTTTTTTTGGAGATTTTCCTTTCCTTATTTGATTCGAACCTTTGAATTTATTTCCTTAATTTAATCAGGAAGAGTCAACCACTCTTCGCGATGTTTAATTATTTATCCATTCTTCACATTTGGATGTTGATTCATGTGAGAGTAAACTCGTTCTGTGTTCAGCGGCATGGTCTCACATTTTTGTGTTTAATCACCCACCTATTGATTTAAAATTTTTACTCATACCAGACATATCGTCTGACCCGAGTTGTTTGGTTTCCTTAAACTCTCGGGTACTCAACTTTATTTGAGTAGTTCGAGAGTAACAAGTCTATGTGGGCTTTTTGAAGACGACGTCTGAGCAAGAGGCTTTCATCTTCTTAGTTATCTATTTCTCTATGTTATCTTGTTTGTGTAAGTTTATTTTGATTCAGCATATCTAAAGGCAGGTTGTTATAACTGCCTAAGCTGATTTGTAGTACTTTGTGTAACTCTTGTAACTCCCTGTTAAGGAGTAACCTGATGTACTATTGACTGTTATGGTTTATTTTACAGTTTCGTTGTGAGGTTTTCTATTCTATTCTTTATTTAACCCCACGACGATTCATTTTTCTGATGCTTAGGCAATGGCACATGAACACCGAGGATGTGTTAAGTGTCGTCCCTAGGGGTCAAAAAGGTGGGTCATTACAGTTGATATCAGAGCTTCAGTTGAGCGAATACCTTTGCCTGACTAGGGTACAATTCATTAGAGATAGGGTGAGTAGAGCCCTAAAATGAGTTAATCTTGAGGGTGCATTTCCTTTTCTCCCCTAAAAGTCTGGTTTTAGATCCTTTATTGCACTTTCCCTTTTTCCATCATTGACCCTATCTTTGTATTCTAATGATACCAGTCACTTATCCAGGTTATTGAAAATGAGTACAAGAGGAAGAAGAGGGAGAGGATCTGGAACCAGCACAGCTACAAATGGCAGAGCACCTAGAAATGAGCCAGCTGTAGAGCCGGTAGCAGAAGCAGTGATTCAAGTTCAGCCGCCTCAAAACTTTGCAACATTGTGCAAGAATTACACTGATTTAGGTGGTAAGATTTTCTATGGAATTGAAGATATTTTGGGAGTTCGGACCTGGCTCTGCTCTTGTGAGAGGATATTTGGGGATCACCAGTTGAGAGATGCTAGAAAGAGATTGTTGGCATCACGTCAACATTAGAAAGCAGCAATGGATTGGTGGGATTCAGTCACCATGAATACGCCAGAACAAGATTTCTCTTGGGCGCAGTTTAAAGAGGTTTTTGAAGCTCAGTTTATCCCAGAGGCGGGAATGACTCAGTTGTTACGAAGTTTTATGGATTTGAAACAGGGTGAGATGACAGTGGCGCAGTATGAGCATAGGTTCAATGCATTATCCCGCTTTGGACAAGGATTGATTGATACACCACTTAAAAGAATGAAATGCTCATGAAAGGAATGCGGCCAGAATTTCATCAGGAAATGACCAATCATATCAGTGGTACCATTACCAATATGATCAGTATGGCTTTGAGATTTGAGGCTCTTGATATTGAGCAAGGAGTTCAGAAAGGAGTAGTGCAACAGTTAATGCCCAACCTTTATCGGTGATACCCGTTGCTAGTAATCCGTTTTTCAAGCATAAAGGGAAGAAGAAGTGGTCAGGAAAGAAGACTGGAGGTGGAGCTCCAGCTCATAACAAGCAGTTAGACTTAACCAAGATCCTTTGTTATAAGTGTAACCAAGTGGGCCACTTTACAAATCAGTGTCCGAACTCGGCTAATGGACCACTCTGCTACAATTGCAACAAACATTGACATATGAAGAACCAGTGACCTTTTCCAAAGAAGGGATCACAGGGAAAAGCTTTTGCTATTAAGGAAATACCATCTACTTCTATGGACCAAAAAGGAAAGCAGGTGTTGCAAGGTACACTATCCATTTTTGATATTCCTGTTAGAGTGTTATTTGATACCAGTGCATCCGATAGTTTTATCTCATATGACCTAATGAACCAGTTGAATCTTAATTATGTTATTCTCCATAATTCTCTTTTTGTGTCGAACCCAATTGGGGGTTCGACCAATCTTGACACCATATGTTTGAATGTGCCCATTTCTTATCGAGATCGGCCTTTCTTTTCTGACTTGTTTGTCCTCGGGTTTATGGGTTTTGGATTATTATTGGGAATGGATTGGTTATCTAAGTTTAAAGCTGTCTTGGACTGTGTTAGAAGGATGATTGTAGTAAAAGATGTAATAGGTAGAAGCGTTGATATATGTTACAGAGAGTCTAGGGGTTGATGAGCAGTTTTCCGTATTCCCTCGAAGTACCCAAAGAGGAGACAAGGAATATACCAATTTTTCGAGAATTCAATGATATTTTTGACGAAGTGCAAGGTTTACCTCCTCATCAGAAAGTAGAGTTCCGCATTGATATGATTCCAGGAACCAGACCTATTGTATAATCTCCTCAAAGGTTGGCTCCAAAGGAAAGAAGAGAATTGGAGAAGCAGACGTTTGATTTATTGCAGAAGGATTTGATCCGACGAAGCACATCAAGTTGGGGATCGCTGGTAGTGTTCGTTACAAGGTCGATGGTTCTCTTAGATTATGTGTGGATTATCAAGAATTAAATAAGAGGACTATCAGGAATAAGTATCCATTACCTAGGATTGATGGCATGTTTGACCAGCTCCATGGAGCTCGGATATTTTCCCAATTGGATCTTGCCACTGGTTTTCACCAATTAAGGGTAGCAGAAGAGAGTGTACCCTTGACAGCTTTTCATACCCCTAATAGTTTTTACGAGTGGTTAGTCATGCCATTCGGATTAACTAATGCACCCGCTTATTTCTTGGACTTGATGAATAGAGTGTTTTGGGATTTTCTTAACAAGTTTGTTCTAGTTTTCATTGATGACATCCTTGTTTATTCTAAAATGGTGGAAGAGCATAAATACCATCTTCAAATTGTTCTAAGTACTTTAAGAAGTCATGTTTTAAAAGCAAAGTTTTCTAAGTGCCATTTTTGGAAATCCAAAGTTAGATTTCTTGGGCATGTAGTTTCAGGAGAAGGCATATCAGTGGACCCAGCTAAAGTAATTGTGGTTCAAGATTGGAAGAAACCTGAAAGTGCGACCGAGCTCAGAAGTTTCTTGGGATTGGCAGGTTTCTATAGAAGATTCATTAAAGATTTCTCGAAGATTGCTTCTCATCTAACAAAGCTAACGAACAAGGATGCTAAGTTTATTTGGATACCCAAGTGCGATCAAGCATTCAATGAGTTAAAGGAGAAATTGACAAGCGCTCCTATCTTGACCATTCCAGGTGGGAATGAAGGATTAACAGTTTACACAGATGCTTGTAGGATCTGATTGGGAGCAGTTTTGATCCAGAAGGGTAAAGTAATAGCATATGCGAGTCGACAGTTGAAACCTCATGAGAAAAATTATGCTATGCACGATTTGGAGCTTTTGGCAACAGTCTTCGCATTGAAGGTGTGGAGGCACTATCTTTTGGGTGCAAAGTTTGAGTTATATACGGATCACAAGTCATTAAAGTATCTTTTTACCCAAAAGGATTTGAACTTAAGGCAGTAAAGATGGCTGGAGTTTCTCGCGTCTTATGACTTAGAGATTCTTTACACTCCAGGGAAAGCAAACGTCATTGCAGATGCGTTGAGTAGGAATGTGGCGACAATTGCAAATGTGGAAGTTAAGCCAGCACTAATGGAGAGAATTGCATATTTCCAAGAAGAAGACCCTATTCTAGCTCGGCTTAAGAAGGATGTTGAAGGTGGAATTATCTCTAGTTTTAAATAGACTCTTGAGGCATTTTGAGAATGAATGGACAGATTTGTGTGCCTGATGTTAATGGAATTAGACAGGATGTACTGAGTGAGTGTCATCGGTCAAGGTTATCTATCCACCTAGGAGTAACTAAAATCTTTCAGAATATGAAGAAGACCTTTTGGTGGAAAGAGATAAAGAGAGACGTTTCGATCTTCGTGAGACGGTGTGCAAATTATCAACAGGTCAAGAGTGACCAGTAGAAGACTGCTGGGTTGCCCCAACCATTAGGGATACTAAATTAGAAGTGAGAACAAGTATCCATGGACTCTATCGATGGGTTTCCCAGAACAAGAAAGGGTAATGAAGGCAATTGGGTGATTGTAGATCGATTAACAAAGAGCGCCCACTTTATTCCGGTAAAGTCAACTAGAAATGCAACTTTTTTGGCATGAATTTATTTGAGGGAAGTCGTTCGACTGCATGGAATTCCAGTAAGTATAGTTAGTGATCGAGATCCCATCTTCACCAGACATTTTTAGGGAGCATTGCAAGCCGCTTTAGGGACAGAGCTGAATTTGAGCACAACCTATCACCTACAGACAGGACAAACCGAAAGGGTGAACCATATTTTGGAGGATCTTCTGAGAGCATGTATTTTGGAGGATCATGGGAAGATCACCTTCACCTAGTAGAGTTGTCCTACAACAACAGTTACCAAGCTAGCATTGGCATGACGCCCTACGAAGCTTTGTATGGGCGCTATGTAAATCACCTTCATGTTGGGTTGAGATTGGAGACCGTTTAGTTTTTGGACCAAAGATGATTCGAGAAGCATCAGAGAAAGTGGCTATAAGCAAGGAAAGGATGAAAGAAGCCCGGGATCGACAAAAAAGTTATGCTGATCAACGGAGAAGGGACTTAGAGTTTGCGGTTGGGGATTTGGTATTTGTGAAAGTTTCCCCGATGAAAGGAGTTGTAAGATTCAAAAGGGGAGGAAAGCTAGCCCCCAGATTCATTGGACCATTTAGAATCCTTTAGAGAATTAGACCATTGGCCTGTAGAGTAGAATTGCCTGAAAGATTGTTAGAAGTTCATAATGTCTTTCATGTATCTCATTTGAGAAAGTATGCTCATGATCCATCTTTGATGTTGAGACATCTGTTCAGGAAGACTTAGAAATAGAACCGAATTTGACTATTGTCCGACACCCAGTTCATATTGTAGACCGAGATGAAAGGAGATTGAGGAACAAGGGGGGTAAGCTTGTGAAGGTTCAGTGGAGAGATGACTCTCGCGATTGTACTTGGGAGACCGAGGAACGTATTAGAGAAACTTACCCTGATGTAATGTCAGGTTAGTTGTTTGAATGCATTATGTATGTTTTTTATGGCATAATTTCTTTACATTGTTATATTAATTTCTTGGTATAATATATACTTTTTGGATTGTCTTTTTGTGTATTAATTTCGGAGACGAAATTCTTTTAAGTGGGGAGAGTGTAACAACCCGTAAATTAACGTCTTTAAGATATGGATATTTAATATATTTTTATATAATTAATTAATAGATTTATAAATAAAATAAAACTCTTTGAAATAATAAATAATGACGGTGAAATAGTTTTTAAAAATTGTTTACAAAAATATTTAGTTCGAAGAAAAATAGAAAATGTGACCGGAACCGTTTTTCGAATTTTCGACTTTTTAGTGTCGAAAAGTTGCTGGAAAACGTTGTGCGAATTTGAGTAATACACACACACAGTTATAATAAGTTAGAATTTAATTTAATATATTTATACACATATATTAACTTAAATAACTATAATAAGTATGATATGACTTATTATGTAAGTGTTTAAAAATAAGATGGAAAATTGTCATAAAACATCATTTCATTTCAAACATAAAGTAAAATGAAACATAAGGAGACATAAGTACACTTGAGTTTTAAATGCATGTTGGTAAGGGGGAGACAAGCTTGATGAGGTGGCAACAAAGGAAATGAGGTTATGTACTTTAAGGGTAATTTGGTAATTTAATTTATCCCTTTGTGTATAAGCAAAATTCCTAATACTTTTTCTCATTTTCTCATTTCTATCTTCACCTTCAAAACTTCATGCAAGTTTTCTTTAAGTTTTCATGGCTTCCAAAACTTTTCTCAAGTTTAAAAATGTTAACTTTTCCTTTTAAATCTTGTATAAAAGTTGTTTAAACTCTTCCCTCTTCTTTTTCATCACTTTATCCTCAAAAACCAGCCCACCATCACCAAAATTTCTATATGTCCGAGCCTAGACTTGTTAGGGTGAAGCCCATCTTGATGCTTTTGGCTTAAAGACTTCATTTTTCCAAAGTTTTTGCAAAGATCTAAAGGTTTTTGAAGTTCTAAAACAAGTTCGGTTGAAGTTAGTAAGCTATTGTGAGTAAAAATCTCATCTTTCAAAATCTTAACTTTTTAAACTTAAATATTATTCATATATTTGTTGTTGGTGGCTTATTGTGTTTGTATTACCATGTGATGTATGTTGGATTGGGTTATACCTTGAAAAGTTGTCAGCTTGTTAGTTTAGTAACCAAGTTAGCAAGAAAGTTTTGAATATTAGTAGTAAACGTTAGTTATATTTGTTAATGATTGTTCTCTATATGTTATAGAATAGTTTTGCACTTTGTATATTAGTTTAATTTTGTTACATGATGTATGGATGAAAGTAAAATGACATGAATTAGTTGTAGAAGTGTCCGTATAGCGACTATCGCTATATCGGTACTTTCGATAAACATATCCTTATCGAAAATTTTCGATTTATTTCTCGAGCTTGGGTTTGGTTTTTTACAAGTTAATAAAGTTGTTAAATAAGGATGATTTCAAATTTAATTAATTATTTTTATATAGATTTTTAAATATAATTAATTAATTAATTATTAAGGATTAATGCTAATTAATTAACTTGTTAATGATGAGTTTAAAATTAATTAATTAACTTATTAATGATGTGTTTAAATTTAATTAATTGCTTTGTTACTGATACTTAAAATAAATTAAACATTTTGTCTAATGACGATTAAGGTTAATTAATTATTTAATAATGATGGATTAAAATTAATTAATCATTTTAATTAATGATGATTAAAATAAATTAACTCCTTTCAATTAATGATTTTTAAATTTGATTAATTAATTTAAATTTAATTAATCTTTTCTTTAATTATGTTTTAAATTAATTAATTTACTTAATGATATTTATTTATTATTAATTAACTTAATTAATAATGTCAAAATTTAATTATTAATGTAATTAATGAGATTAAATTTAATAAATTAATTCTGTTAATTTAAAGGTGATTAACCATTTTAATTAAAGGGTATTTTGAAGTCAATTATCCAAATTGATTAACAAAGTTTAAAGATAATTAATTATTCTTATTTATGATAGTTAAAACGAAGTATCCAATTGAATAAGGATGTGGAAAGTTATTAAATCCTTTTATAATGACGTTTTAAAGTTAGTAAACTCTTTTAATAAAGTGTCTTGAAGCTAATACTTATAATGTGAAGCCCAAGCATGAATTCAGGTTTTTTTAAAAAAAGTTTGAACTGTTTATGGAAATGAATTAATTTCCGCAAAGCGATTCACTCTTAAATGATTTATTTGTATAATTAGCACAAAACATCGAAGAAGTAGATTTGTTGCTATTTCAAAAGTTAAGAATAATCGCGATACATGACTTCGAGGTAACACTACCTTGACTTGTTCGGTATTATTGTTAACCAAGAAATAATACAAGTTTGAATTCGATGAGTGGTGATAAGTATACAAGACTTAATTTCCATATACAATCGTTTTATATCCTCGATAGTTGGTTTCTCATCTATCAGTTACTTCAGCTTCTTTATTACCATCATTCTACGACGATGTATTGCTCCATCGAGCATTGATATCCTTTGTCAAAAATGACTAAATCCAAAGCGCGAGAGGAAGCCAAGCTATGTGGGGTTGCTCCCATTAGGGTACTTTCACATCTCATCCAGATTGGATTCGGTAGAGCTATTAGATGTGAAATATTCAGATACTCAGTAAGGTTTGGCGGGGTCCGGCTTGGTATTGTCCGAGAAGTTTCATAGAGTATATAAGCTTCTCAGAAGTATATTACTAGAGGTATACTTCAAGGGTGGTGCACCTTCCTAGTCATTTGTTGGAGATTTTCCGTTCCTTATTTGATTTGAACCTTTAAATTTGTTTCCTTAATTTAATTGGGAAGAGTCAACCACTTCTCGCGATGTTTAATTATTTATTAATTCTTCACGTTTGGATTTTGATTCATGTGAGAGTAAACCCGTTCCGTGTTCAGCGGCGTGATCTCACATTTTTATGTTTAATCACCCACATATTGATTTAATTTTTTTACTCATACCAGACGTATCGTCTGACCCGAGTTGTTTGTTTTCTCTAAACTCTCGGGTACACAATTTTATTTGAGTAGTTCGAGAGTAACATGTCTATGTGGGCTTTTTGAAGATGGCGTTCGAGCATGAGGCTTTCATCTTCTTAGTTAACTATTCTGCTGTATTATCTTGTTTTTGTAGTGTATTTTGTTGCGGTATACGTAAAGGCTGGTTATCATAACTGTCTAAGCTGATCTGTAGTACTTTGTGTAACTCTGATAACTCCCTATTAAGGAGTAACCTGATGTACTATTGACTGTTATGGTTTATTTACAGTTTTGTTGTGAGGTTTTCTATTCTGTTCTTTATTTAACCCTACAACGATTCATCTTTATGATGCTTAGGCAACGACACATGAACACTGAGGATGTGTTAAGTGTCGTCCCTAGGGGTCAGAAAGGTGGGTCGTTACACTTTGCTCCCACCAAAACCATTGTACGAAGAAGAAGAAAGATAATAAAGAATTTGACCCATGAACGTAGTATTTTCTAAAATCTGTACAATGTAAATTTCTGTATCCTTTACTTTACTACACTTATTACTTTCTAGTATTAGTAGATATTATTTTGCTAAATTTAGCACCTAAACTAACCTAGGTATTTTAACAAAATGTTAAAGTGTCTCTTCATGATTACGTAAGGATCCTACAACAAGACTGCTACACTAAGGAAAATTTTATGTTACTTAAATTTGTTGATTCACAATCAATAGGATAATAGGAGATCTAACCACTCTACTTGAAATCCGATGTTGTGATACAAAAAATCTCACTAACATTTTTGCGCTATAAGAGGGTCCCCTCCCAACAAACCTTGATCAAAGCCTTAATCAAACCCACTTCCCAACACTTTCCAAGGAACTCTAGACAATGCACACAGGAAATTCTTCCACTCCCTCACTACAAGAGCTTGAGCACTTAGCCGCAAAACTAAACAAACCCTTGGCCATCTTATTGAAAACAAACTGTCAACCCCAAAGAGCAGCATCAGACTCCATCCTTCACGCACTCAACACTTTCGTTGCTTAAATCAATGAAAGGATGGTTGGTATTGAGAAGTTAGTAAGTCAAAATCAGAATAGATATACAAACTACCATAGGTCCATGACCCACCGCCAACTTTCTCCTACTGCATAAAAGTGCAAGCAGGAAAATCATAGCATTCTCGTTAATAAGAACAGTGGTGTCGGTGTACTCAGCTTGGGAACAAAAAACAAAGGGAAAAGCACCAATAAACCCAAATATTAAGGGCAAATCTGTGAATGTCAACCCAATACTATTGGAGAAGAAAAAGAACCAGGCTGCGTAGGAGAATGAAGCTAGCTCAGCCTATAAAGGTGAATCAGCATGCATTAGCAAAAAAGATGAAGAGATAAGAGAACTGAAGGTTCGTATGGAGTATTTGGCAAAAATGTGTGAATAGGGAAATAACAGAAGTGGAAAGGAGAAGTGCTCATCTCCATTCAATAATCAAAGTAGATTTCCTAAATAGTTTCCAAGCTCCGACTTTGAAAACTATGATGGATTAACAAACCTAATCGATCGCTTATGCAAATTTTAGTACTATATAGACATTTTGAAAGTTGGAAAACTAGCTTGCTACAAAATAATCCTGGTATGCCTCACGAGGAAGCATCAAGATGGTTCAGGAGATAAACCTCATGAGCAATCCATTCTTGGGCACAATAATTTATAGATTTCCATAGACATTTTTCATGCCATATGCGAAAGCTCCCTAGACCCATATACCCTATCCTCAATTATGCAAAATGAAATCTTGCGAATTTTCATTAAATGATTCAAAGAAGAGGCAATAAGAATCGGGGTCACAAGTGAAGAAGCACTTCTAATGGCACCTCATTCTAGAATAAGAAGAAATACTGATATATGGGACAAGAAAGTAGAAAGCCATGCATGAGCATGAAAGCCTTTTATAAGAGGGCTAGAGGTTACATATAAATTAAAGAGGCCAAAGCTTCAAGAAGTTTTTTAGTTGAATGGGCGGTTCAGACCACTAGGGAAAGAAATCGAGGGGAAGAAACATATAACAATGGCAAAGAGACCGATAGAATTTAACTTCACAGTCAAGACTCCACTCACCCATGCACATAGCCAAATTTACGAAGTAAGCGGGACTTAGTTAGCTTACAATGTACCTATTAAAGAGAAGAAAGGAGAGCCCAACAAAGGGGTACATATTGCAGATTCCACAGAGCCAATGGACATCATACTGATAATTGTCGCCACCTAAAAAATGAAATAGAAAGACTGATCCAAATGGGCTATTTGGGAACCTATGTGAAAGACAATTCCGCTACCGTAGTACGGAACCAAACCCATGACCCTAATGAAAATTTGGTAGGAAACCCGACCAACCTTATTGTATCCATTTATGGAGGACCTCATCTAGCAAGATAGAGTAAAAAGGCATAAGAAAGGTATATGTGAGAGGCCCATGCAGAACATCGAACTATATATAACATCAAGCCAAAGGCAGTTCCAAATATCACTTTTACCTCTTCAGACTTAGCTAGAATGATATTCCCGCATCATGATCCTCTTGTAATAACCGTGTAGATCTCAAACTGCACAATGAAAAGAGTCTTTGTGTATTTAGCTAGTTCTGTAAATGTTATCTTCATAATAGCTTTTGATAAAATGGATTTATCGAGAGAAATTTTGAATCTAATCCCTGAACTGGTCTATGGTTTTAGCAACACGACGACAATTCTAATGGGTATAGCAAGATTGTGAAAGTTGGAACTTCCCCACTTCATAAGTTCTTTTACGCAAACTTTTTGATTATTAACTAGCATTCTCTATACAATGTTTTATTAGGGAGACCTATGGGCATATCAGACTACCCACAAAACTGCGACTGGGCACACTCCATTCTCATTAGCATACGGATCAGAAGCAATGATTCCAGTGGAAATAAAAGTCCCCTCTCACAGGAGAGTTCATTTCAACCAAGCTGAAAATGAAAAGCTGCAACTTGAAGCACTTGACTTGCTTGATGAAAGAAGGAAAGAAGCCGAACTCAGAGTTGTAGCTCAACAGCAAAGAATAGCCAGGCACTTCAATTCTAAAGTCCGCCAACGCAGCTTTGAAATTGGAGATCTAGTCTTGAAAAGGATCATGACAGCAACCAGAGTGTTTGGACCAAACTGGGAAGGGCCGTATGTCATAGGCAAAAAACTTCTCGATGGCACTTTCAAACTCACAACTGTTGAAGGAGATCCAATCCCGAGAGCCTGGAACAGCAATCACTTGCGTCCATATTTTACTTAGAAGCAAAGCTTAAATTTGTAAAATGATTATGAATGTATCATACTTGTATTGTAAGCCATTGTAAAAGCAGTGCAAAGTGATAATGAAAACTATAAAGTGGATGTAGGCCCAATTCTTGGCCGAACCACTATAAATCTTGTGTCTTTTACTATTTTAGATTGCTTATCTTATTTCGATGTGCAAATATTTTTAAGTGTGTTGCTAAAATATCGATTTAATACTGCAGGCAATCAAAGCAAAAATTACCTATCCAACACGTCACAAACTCAAGCGATTCCCATAAATCACTCAACAAACAAATGTCAAGCCACAAAAAACTTCCAGACTGAATTCCTACAAACGGTTGGGGATTCCACCAAAGGGGCACCTTCCCAAAAGGAAGGCACCAGGCCCTTGCTAACTGACTGTGATCGTTTGTATAAACAGACATCCAGTTAAGTGGCTTGCGTCTGCCCGTGGATTCACTCAACCATGAAATACATTTTTCCTGGAAAATCAAACAGCTTGTCAACGAAAAGAATATAAACTTGAGAATGATAACGAGGAATTGCTCGGCGATAGTGGATGCAAAGGCACAGATAAGCAGACAAAAACAGCCGAAATGGAATCTTGTCTCTCACCCAAGAATGTTGGTGGGACCACCCAAGGGGGCACCTTCCCAAGATAGAAGGTTACAGGCCCTTGATTACTTGATTGCGATCGTTTGTGCAAACGAACATCCAGTCGGGTAGCTTGCGTCTGCCCCGTGGACCCACTAAACTGTGAGATGCAAACTTCCTAGCATACAAACAAAGCCCTCTAACGAGGCACAAGCCCTCTTCGGAGGCACAACTCTTCAAGAGGAGTCCTCTTCGGAGGCAAAAGTCCTCCAATGAGGCAAGCCCAAATCGAAATGCTTCTCTCGCCCAAGAATGTTGGTGGGACCAACCAAGGGAGAACCTTCCCAAGATAGAAGGTTCCAGGCCCTTGTTATTTGATTGTGATTGTTTGTGCAAACGAACATCCAGTCGGGTAGCTTGCGTCTGCTCTGTGGGACCATTTAACTGTGAGAAAGTAACTTTCAGGCAAAACAAACAAAGCCCTCTTCGGAGGCAAAAGCCCTCTTCGGAGGCACATTTCACCAAGCTGAAGTGCCAAAAGCCCTCTTCGGAGGCACACTTCACCAAGATTGAAGTGCCAAACCAAAGCCCTCTAACGAGGCACAAGCCCTCTTCGGAGGCACACAAACGAAGCCCTCTTCGGAGGCACAACTCTTCGGAGGAGTCCTCTCCCGAGGCACAACAAAAAAGCCCTTCCCAAAGGCATATCAAACAAAGCCCTCTAACGAGGCACGTCCAACAGATCAAAACATTCTTCAGAAGCTCACTTCACTGCGTAGGGGAATCCACTTTTCAACAAATAAAAGTGATCATCCCCGAAAGTAGAAGTGTTCTTTAAAAAGAAAGAGAAAGAAAAACTTCTCCGATACAAAGCGTATTCTATTTAAAAGCAGAATAATATTTCCTCAAAACGGAAGAATTATTCTCTAAAATAAGAGTACAAGTCTTTTTAGAATATTATAGTAAGCCGTGGTATGGGGGCATATAACTATATTAGTAAAAACAACGCTCAAACATCATACCACGAGCTCACTGCAGGATCATATAAAGTAAATAAAGAAAATTGTGCAAAAACAAGGAATAAATGCGCTCACACATATATTAACAAGAAATTGTACAAGCAAAAAAACCATATTATTCCATACTATGAAATTTTTGCACATATGCAGGTTTCAACAAGTGGGGGCCGGTACCCGCACAATCCCCGGTCAATACATGCAAAAAAGCAAAATGCAAAATAAGAAACATAAAGTCCAGCTCATTACTCCTTCTTCCCGCCGCCTTTAGAACTCTTGCCCGGCTTAATGACTAGTTTCGGAATTCGACGTGGACAGGTCGGGGAAGAAGGAGAAGAAGGTGTAGCCGGATCTTCTTCTACTTTGTCTTCACCAGCAGAAGCACTTTTCTTCTTCTTCTTCGTAATTGCGCGCTTCCCCTTCCTCTTAGAAGAAGATTCACTACCTGGAGTGATTAGCTCAGTTAGCTTCGTGTCATCATCATAAGGCTCCGGAGTCTTCTCGCCTTCTTCAAGTTCCCCAACCTTCTGCTCTTGCGAAGCAGGTGGATCGTCCAAGCCTTGAAGGGCTCCTATTTGTTCTTCCTGCGATCCCGGATGAGAAGCAGGAGTGACTTGAAGGGATGGAGGAGGAACAGCTGGAAGGGGAGAAGTTTGCGCAGCATTCAGTGTTTCCGCTACAGAAGAAAAGAAGTTAAAATCAGTATTCTCCGAAAAAAGAGAAGATATTGGTTCATCGAGACTTAAGTAATCAGCGAGAAATTCACCAAATTCAGGTGAAGCGAGCAAGTAATCCGCTTGACCTGGGTCAACATCGAAGTTACCTGGAGAAGTTGGTTTAATCACTTCGATTTTAAAGTTTTCAGCTTCAATGTTGTCCTGGGTCTTCTCCGCGACTTGAACAGTGAGAGGCTCAGTAGTTGCGATTTTGACTTTGGCTTTTGCAGGAGGTGGAGAATAAGAACTAGAGCCAATGTTATCAGGGTCGACCAAAGCCGGAGGACGAGCGGGGTCAGTTAAAGGTGCTTTCTCTAAACGCTCTCCTCCTGCTGCTTTGGCTCGCTCCCTGCCAAGCTGCTCTTTTCCTCTGGTAAGGGCGGTACGTGCTTCATCATCCAGATAGGTCGCCTCAAGATCTGCCTCTGCATAGCCAGCACCTCCGAACATGTCAATTATCGCTTCCCACACTTCGGCCAAAGTAATTTCATATGTCGGTCCCAGAAATGAGAGGCTACCACGCCCCAGGACGCTGTGCAAGTAAAAGTCGAATAAAGTAGAGCTGATATTGGCTTTAGTAGCCTCATGAGATTACTCGGCTGCAACTTGGTCGGCAACTGCCTCATCACTCTCTTTTTCAACTTTGGAAAGTCGAGCTTTTAGCGCTGCAATCTCCAGGTCTTGGGAGTTAACTTTTTCCCGCAGCTGAGCAGTATCCTTGCGATATTTTTCAATTACATGCCGCTCTGCCTCAAGTTTCGTCTCAGCGTCTCTCTGAGCAGCGTGTGCATCTCGCACTTGTTTTTGGAAGACCTCTTCTTTTTGAGAATGCGAAGCAGAAGAAGTGGCAAGCTCTTCCTTGAGTTTCTTCACTTCAGACTCAAGTCTCGCACAATCATCAGCGATGCTTGTCATTTCTGCATCATGCTGCTTCCAAATTTTAACCCACTCCGACTTATCATTCTCCATAGTCAACATAGCTTCGAGGTTCATGCGGTTAGCTCTTTGAAGTTCGTCGACAAGTTTCTGCCAGCAAGACACCCTCTCGATATCAAGTTTGACAGCATCAAGGTTTCTTAACATAGCTTGCTTATCAATCGGTACCAAGTCTAAGTCGAAACGCACTCCCTTTAAACACCAATTTGGGAATCGGTTTTGAAGTGTGGGTGGAGCATCCTTTACTTGATACTAAGGCCTGTTGATAATTGTCTGAATGTCAGTCTTCTCAAGAGCAGGAGAACCGAAAGGGATGTCAAGGGAAACAGAAGCAGCAATCTTTTTAGAAATTGCAGACGCGTCCTTTTCGCTAAGCTTGGTCCATTTGCTCGGATCTTCAGCAACGTGACTTTTCCCTTTAATGTCATAAGATTTCCTTTTATGGGAGTCATCATCCCTTCTTCTTTGCCACTCCTCATAAGTTTGTCTTTCATGAGCTTTTCTGGCAGCTCTTTCTTCATCTGTTTCCCTCGGTGCAGTGAGATAACGCCTATCATCATAAGTGTTGCGGCTTCCATGGCATTGGAAATTGTCATAATACGAGCCACTTCGCCCCATTGGAGAATCTGAAAGTGAAAAAAGACAAGTCTTAGAAATTTCCAAGGAAAGGAATTTAAGTGCATATAAGTGTCGAAAAATCCTAAGTGTGTGTGATGTGCAAACTATGCGCGTCAAACTACAAACCGCTCTTCGGCTTAGGAATGACATCAGATTTTGCGGCAGGAGTCAACACTTGGGTTAATAAAAGCGGTCGTAAAGCGGATGTCGCTTCAATCGCAGGAGAGGCAACTTTAGTGTTGGCGGTATCGTCTTTAAAGAGCTCACGTGAAGTCACCATTAAGTCACTTAGCTCACCAAAAATGTCTTCACCGTCGTACCGAGCGAAACTCTCTTTTTTAGCTTCTTCATCGGCTGCCTTCTCGGGGCATTGAGGAGTTTCTTCCTCTTCGATAACTGGAGAAAGTGTAAGTTTGCCAGATGACCCCGCAACGTCAGCGGGATTACAACACTTCACCAATGTAGCCTCTACAGCAGATTCTTCCAATGCGGTTTCTTCTGCAGAAACTGGGGCATTTGATGTCTCTGTTTGAGAACCGGGGGCAGCTAATAATTTAGTCTCGGAACTAGACACTTCATGAATCTGGGTAGATCGAGAGGAGTGTAAAAGTCCGAACTGGTGCAAAAACTCGTCTTTCAGCAAAAATTTGGCGCTCCTCTCTTCAGCAGCCACAACACTTAAAGTTTCTAAGGTTGGCTTATGGCTGGGATTCCTAAGTGGAGGAGGAAGTGCTGCAAAAAGTAAAGAATGAAGTTAAGCATTTGACAAGTCAAGTCTCGAGAAGTTCAGAAAATGGAGTGAACGGAGAAAGGCAATCTTACTTCCAACTCTCCAGACGGCATAGAATCCCGGGGGGCATCTGACGAAGAAAAATTGACTTAAAAACCCGTGTGCACTCTCGGGCAAGTCTAGAATCAATTTATGGTTTCTTGCACCTCTCACAAGTATGATCGAGGGGTGATCCTTATTCTTCGCAAAAATGCACAGATAGCAAATCTCCTCAAAACTTGAAAGACGATCGAGTGTCCTCCTGAACAGCACGCATAACCCCATCAAGATGGCATAACCATTGGGGTGCAACTGGAAGGGAGAGATAGTCAATCGAAGAAGAAGCCGTCGAAGAAAATCATTAAAGGGAGGAATAGCTCCACTTAAGCACATCTGACGATTAACTGCGACAAAACCAAGAGGTGACCTGTCAGCAGTATCGTTTACTCCAGGAAACAAAACATCTGTTTCAGCAAGTCCAAACTGAATGCATAATTGGCT
This sequence comes from Allium fistulosum, assembly GCA_030737815.1. Lineage (NCBI taxonomy): Eukaryota > Viridiplantae > Streptophyta > Magnoliopsida > Asparagales > Amaryllidaceae > Allium > Allium fistulosum. The sequence goes on from CM060904.1 coordinate 1,290,749,240, forward strand.
GAAAACTCTATGAGTCAAGGAGGTCGGGGTTCTTTCTAAAGCCTCTTACACATTATGATCTTACGTTATTTGCATTAATGTGTGTGTATATATACACGCACGCACACTTAGTAAATTTCTAAGTGTGTGTGAAGTTTTCATCATAAACTAACGTTTAAATGTCAAATCTTTAAAATTATACAGGTCCCATTTCCATATTAACACATATACCATAAATCCAATATCCAAAATCAAATCAACGGACTTGTATAAAAACATAATCCAAACCCACTTACTTTACAGTAAAGCAATGGAATAAATCAACAATATAAACTTACAATATACATACTTTTACGCTCTATTCAAATTCTTTTTACATGAAATTAGTAAAAGAAAATTTCTATTCAAATTGTGGAAATATGCGATGCGAACTATGAATAAGAATTCGTACCCTGTAGACCATTTCCTAATCAAAACCTTTAATCAGATTCAAAGAAAAAGTTAAGAAGTGGAATAGAAGGTAAAAAAATTGAAATTGCAAAATCCACACAAATTCCATTATTTTACTATAAAACGATTAAGGTTACAACCTAAGAATTAACATTTCGCTTTGTGGGAATTTTTTAATGTGATGTTTTCGTAAACCAAAATTCCCTAAGGCATATAACAAATCCAGACTATACTATTCGATTACTAAAATAGAATGATTAAGATTTCCATTCACAATAGATTCTTAGCTCTTCCTTCTTTTGGATTTGTCGTGCCTTCAATAATCACTTTTTGATCTCCCATTTTAGATATATATATAACAAGAGATTTGTATATATATTAGATTCAAAAATACAGGGATTGGAGAAGATTAGAATTAGAAATAAAATAATAAACATCTAGAATCGGTTACCTGAAACCCTAAAGAATTTTTTTCTGAATCTTTGAAGAGAGAGACTGACAGTTCTTTGCTTGGTTCCCAAAATAATTCATGAATAAAAGCGAAGAAAATTTAAGTCGGTGAAGGAAGTCTCCGGTTTGTAATAAGAAAGAAAAAGCAAGGCAGTACTAGGTTCCCCAAACTAGGGAATAAAGCCATCTTGGTTCGGAAAGAAAAAGAATTGATCTATTTACTTATAGGTCTTGCGTGAAGTCATCGAAAAAAGAGATTTGGTAGCTTGAATGTAATAAAATCCAACGCTTTCCGAAGTTAGGCTATTACGCATCGAATATAAAAAGAGTAGTTCTCGACAAGAAGGGGGAGTTAAGTTTTCAACGTACAAAACATAGGTGCAAGTTAAGAGGTTATAAGATATAATGGCTAACTGAATAGGGGATAGAATAACTGTAACCAACCATCCTTTAATGTTAGAGCGTAGAGGAAGATAAAGGCTACATTGAATATGTTTCGAAGTAAGCGAAATATAAACCTTCGGGCAGATTAATACATTACGAGGGTGTAAGGATCCTAAACCCATAGCCCTCAATTCCAAACTTAGTCAATATTTCTTTAGCCTGAATTTCCTCATGGATGGTCAAAGTTAGATTTAAAAGAGATGAATCATGACATATGAACTGGGAAGATCATCGGAAGCCATCGACAACCAAAAGAAGGGGTGATTTGAAATCAAAAATTAGAAAATCCACTTTAATGCAAATAGTAGATAAGGAATTCATATAAAAAAGATGTTTTAAATTAAAGAACAAAACAATTTAATTAAACAAATATAATTGAAATTTTATTCAACCGTTTGAAAACGTATGTGATTGCACAAACAATTTAACGATCGAACGATAATCTAGTAAAACCCTAAAAATGATTTCCTCAAAATAACCGAAAAACGTACCAATTTATATTAATGGTTTCGCTAAACAAAAAAAATCTGATTGGCCGCCTAAAATGTAGAAAAGTAAGAATAAAGAAGGAGCGAAATAAATAGCTTATAGATTAATAATGGTCGAGGCTTGATAAGAAGGAATTGAAGTAGAAATCGCTAAATAGCCTAAGGTTTCTTTTTGTTTATTGAGGAAGTAAAAGCGAAATAGAAGAAGAAATGAGAAATAAGTAAAAGTTAATTTAGAGTATCTCGACCCTTGAATCCGAAGGATGCTACTAATTAGGACCATTAGATGATAATGATGGGAAGAGATCTTCATAAAAAACTGAGCAAATCTCCAAAAAACTAAAATGAAATGTCTGATCATGTACAAAGAGCATGGCTACTCATATGATGAAACGTCTAAGAAGCAATAAATGTGAGGCGAGTGATTGATTTGATGGTATGAAAAATGGGTGTAATATCTTACAGGTTCATACTAACGTGCATTAGCGCAGACTTAAGGAGCAAATGCTACACCCATTTTCGATCAAAATGCATGGAGCACGGTCCAATTAATAAAAGAACTGCAAAGTATAGTTAAATGGCCCAAAAATATGTAATGTACTAGACAGGTCCCTAGAAAACACTATGCACGAAGTCCACTAAACTAAAGTAAACATGATTAAAAGGTTAAACTAGCCCCTAATGAAGTAGTCTCCCTGAGCAGCAAGTAAACCATACCATGAAACATACCATATATATCCAAAGCGTTTAAAATAATTATAACCCTATAAAAAGATAGAAATATAATGAGAACCGTGCTATCATAAAGTGAAGTAAACACTCAAACTTACTAGAGCCAGCGAAGCTTACATACCAAACTGCACCGCCACCTTCGGCAAACACTGTGTCGCCATACCTTCAGGTGGCATCGTCATTTCCTAGGCCACAAACCATTTCCAGAACTTGAGCCACCACTTATAAAACCATCTTTGCTACATAATAAAATCACAACGTAACACTTAAGCAGAACATGCTTCCATTATGGACGACTATGCCATGATGTCAAAATAATTATATAAGCAAAAAGGAAACCCAGCCAAACTGATCTGCACAGTAAGGGGGTAACGCGGAAACAGCAACATGACACAAGAAAATTGCGGTGCAGTATTTCCACTCTGCCCCACTACTTATGGAGTCATTCCACCATATAGGGAAACTATGCAATAACGTTTAAGCATATCAAACAAACCTAAAACTACTAGCATAGTTATGTTTCATGATCTACATGATTGTTTGAATGCCAAGTACAGAAGAAGGCCACTTGGATATATATGATGCAGCACCAAGGTCGAACCAAATGCACAAACATGAGTCGGAATAAAAAACTATGTTGCGTTCAATAACTAAACTACTCACGTGCATTGACGACTCCAAAGAAAGAAACCACTCCAACACACAAAACTGCACAGCCGTTAGTTTGAAAAAGCCTTGCAACCCTAATTAGAATAAGAAGATGTATCACACTACAATATCTCCAAGATGGCACTGCACCATTATAAGTAAATCAGATCACATCACCCAAATTCTGCCCCAAACACCACTACCACAACGATTATGGATTGTGTCACTCGTTCATACTAGAATAACGCCTAAGCAATCCAAGCATAAAGCGCAACACTAACCCTTTGGGAAGCGTATGGCATTGAAGCGACCACAATCCTAACAATTCACCAATTTTAGGCAACAATATTTCAAATTCAAATCATCCAGCCTATGGCCACGTCAATAATCTATGCACATCACAATAATCAATAGATAGAAGACACGTGGAAACATTGGACGGCTGAGGAAGAATGTAGAGGAGTGACGTCAACAATCCATGGGAAAATTTCTGTTATAAATAGAAAAGTACTGTACTAGTGAAAAGGAATTTTGATTAATTCTCTGAAAAATTACCTTATATTCTTGTATTCTTTTGTGTTGTTAAAATCATTATACAAGGAAGAAGAAAGAAATTTAAGGGCCTGATCCGTGTACATAGGATTTTCTGAAATCTGAGCCACATAAATTTTTGTGTTCTTTACTGCACTTATTACTTTCCAGTTTTAGTAGATTCTATTTTGCTTTTACTTTTTTAAATTTGGCACCTAAACTAACTTAGGCATTTTAACAGATTGTTAAAGTGTCTCTTCATGATTGTTAAGCAACCCACAACACGATTACTATACTAAAGGCAAATTTAATATTACTTAATTTGTTGATTCAAAACCAATAAGATAATAGGAGATCTAACTACTCTATTTAAGTATGGCGTTGTGAGATGAAAAATCTCACTACCAATTTATATAAAGAGGGACTTTAAAATTTGTATTCCAAAATCAATGAGTTTATTTTTATAGAGATTGAAAAGAAGTTAAGTTTTGTGAAATAATATTTTTCAAATATAAAATTTTGAATATGATTTATTTATTGCATGAAAAATATTTTGAATCAAAATTTATTATCATATTATGTGACGTACGATCTTTGGAGGTGATTTAATTTGTTTTTGACTATTTATTTACTAAGGTAACCGATTTATATACCTTTTGAAAATACTACAAAAGTGATTTAATTGAATTTATTTTAGAAAGGGAAGTTTTGGAAGTTGGTTATCAAAGTGAATCATATAAGTTGATGTCTTAATATAAAAGTTTGGAAGACTTTATAGAAAGGAATTTTAGTTTAATAGATTATTCTATAAAGGTGTTTTAAGAAAATTTGAAACAAACAAGGATTTCAAATATTGATTTTGGAATTAAATATTTAATTTTGGAAATATTTCTCTGATTGGAAATAAAGTATTTCGAATTTGATTCTAAATGTTGTTTGAAAATTTTAAAACTTATTTATAGCATTTTCATGGTATTAAAGTGAAAATTATGATAATATGAATTATTTATTTTAAAAGGAGTAGCGGGTATGAATTTTATAATTAAATATGATTTTTTAAAATAAAGACTTCAAAATAAAATATATGAATATTTTATAAAATAAACCTCTTTGGAGTCTATAGTGATTTTGGAATCAAAATGAAAGTTTGAAAAATAAGAATTATTAATGATATCCCCTTGGAATCAATTTTAACTATATTGGATATTGAATTGTGTTAAGAAACCCCTTAGTGATACCGACATAAGCAAAGGTTAGGTGAGTTATTGTCGAAAATATGAACATGTAGAATAAATAAATAAAATTTGATCAAAGCAATGTGAGACACCATATGAGCTAGAATCCACCCAAGCTTGTTGCTGATTGTAGCATGATAGGAGGATCTTGCATTATGATCAGCGGCAAAGTTTTAACTCTTACCCCTACACTACTCAATGGGGGTTCGTTGAGAAACCGAGAGGCTGGCCATATAATCAGTCTAGGAGGTACCATGTAACGACCCGAAATTTCACCACATTAATTTCTGAATATTTAATTAATTTTAAATATTCAAAATAGGTTTTATAATTAAAACAAAAACACATTTAAATAATAAATATTGAAGATAAAATAGTTTTCAAATTTAGTTACAAAAATATTTAGTTCGATAAAAAACAGAAAATGTGATCGGAAACTGTTTTCCGAATTTTCGACGTTTCATCGTATAAAAGTTATTTGAAATGTTGTGCACAGTTTCTTATATATATGCACACATAGACTAATTATATAATATGGATTAAGATAGTATAATTAGGTTTGATTAAGTTAATTAACTTAAGATAATGATGATGTGACACTTTGGCAAATAAATAGAAAATTAGAAAATAGTCACATTAGGGGAGACAAGATTTGACATATTGGCAACTTGAGTACTTTGAGTATTAAATGAATGTTGGAGCATGTCATGGAAGGGGAGACAAGCAAGGTGACATGGCAAGCATGGAGAGGGAGGAAAGGACAATGGTAGTTAGGTAATTCGACTTGTTCACACACACATAGAGACACACACACACACACAAACACACACACACACACATACAATATTTTCAAGTTTTAAACCTTTTCAAAGCTTTTTAAACTTAGCTTCAAACTCCTTGTTTTCCATTCAAATTCCTCTATTTTTACCCCAATTGCATTCGGCCATAACTTCCTCCAAACTACTCCAAATCAAGATTTTATTTTTTCAAACCATGTCAAATTCTAGTGGGTACAACTTTTATGTCTTAATTGAGTGTTTTGTTTTTAGAGATTGTAGAAGAAAGAATTTCCTAAAACTTTTCTTTTAACCACTTTACCAAATTTCGAATGCGACATGTCCAAAAACCGAGGAGAAGATGACCCTTTTCGAGTTGATTTTTGGTGGTTTCCAAGCTCTACAAGTTTAAAGTTTATTTCAAGTTTCTAAAAAGATTTGGTGAGTAAAACTCTTAACTTTTTTGGAAAATATTTACTTAGTTACATTGTGATATATATTGCTTGCTTGGTTTGGATATGATGTGAATTTGTTCATGTTTGGTTTGGAAATGTATATGTGTGATGGATGGAAACATGTTAAGAAAATGTTAGTTAGCAAACTAGTTAGTAAGTAAAATTTTACCATCAAAAACCAAAGTTTTAAAATATATTCATGTTCACATTTATTGCCTATGAATATTTGTCGTATGTATGCTTAAACCATTGCTATGTGATGTTGGTTGTGGTGATAATATTATAAACTCATTGCCGAACTACCCGTATAGCGATAGTCGCTGTATCGGCACTTTCAGAAAATCACTTCTTATCAAACCATTTGGTTTCATCTTCATGCTTGGAATTGTTTTACAAGTTAAGCAAGGTTTTGATTAATGATTTTTTCAAAAATAATTAATTATTTTAATAATGATTATTTAATTTATTTAATTATTTAATTAATAAGGATTAAGGTTAACTAATTAACTTATTAATGATGTGTTTTAAATTTAACTAATCACTTACTTAATGATGTTTTAAATTTAATTAATCATTTTATTTAATGATGTTTAAGGCTAATTAATCTTTTGAAAATGATGGATAAAGTTAACCAATCAATTAATTAATGATGTTTTGAAATTAATTAATCTTTTTAATTAATGACTTTTAAAAGGAAATCAACTTGTTTTAACTTTAATTAATCTTCTTAATAACGTTTTAAATTTATTAATCATTATAAAATAATGATATTTAACTATTAATTAAAAAAATTAATTAATTATATTTAAATATAATTAATTAATTAAATTAATGATGTTTTAGAGGTAATTTACCCTTTCTAATTAAAGGTTATTGGGGTTAATTAATCAATATAATTCATGAAGTTTCAAAGTGAATTTATCAAAGTAACAAGTATGTTTTGACTTTGTTATTCATTTTAAATAATGATAATTAATCATTGATTAATTTAATTAATTATATTTACTAATTAATTGATTTAATAAGGTTTACTTTTTTTAATTATTTAAAGTCATTTGAAGTTCAAAAATCAAATTGTGTGATGAAGTTTAAAGTTAAATAATTAATGTAATAAAGATGTTTTAAGTTATTAAATCCTTTTTAAATTGATGTTTTGAAGTTAGTGAACTCTTTTAACAAAGTTTTTTAAAGCTAATACTTGTAATGTGAGGCCAAGCAAGAATTTGGGTTTTAAAAGAAAAAAGTTTGATTCGTTTATGGAAATGAATTAATTTCCATAAAGCGATTCACTTGTATGGGAACGATTTATTTGTATACTTAGCACTAAACGTCGAAGAAGTAGACTTGTCGCTATATCGAAAGATAAGAATAATCACGAGTGATGACTTTGAGGTAACACTACCTCGACTTGTACGGTATTATTATTAACCAAGAGATAGTATAAGTTGGAATTCGATGAGTGGTGATAAGTATACAAGACTTAATTTCCATATACGATCATTTTATATCCTCGATGGTTGGTTTCCCAACTATTGGTTACCTCAGCTTTTTTATTATCGTCATTCTAAGACCATGTGTTGCTCCGTTGAGCTTTGTTATCCTTTGTCGGAAATGACTAAACTAAAAGCGCGAGAGGAATCCAAGTTACATGGGGTTGCTCCCATTAGGGTATTTTCACATCTCATCTAGATTTTTGTGTACCATCACGTGAAAAATGGATAAGATTTAGATGTGAAATATTTGGATACTCGGTAAGGTTTGGCGGGTCCGGCTTGGTATTATCCGAGAAGTGTCACGGAGTATATGAGCTTCTCAGAAGTATATTGCTAGAGGTAAACTTCAAGGGGGGTGCACCTTCCTAGTCATTGTTGGAAATTTTCCTTTTCTTATTTGATTTGAACCTTTGAATCTATTTTCTTTAATTACAATGGGAAGAGTCAACCACTCTTCGCGGTGTTTAATTATTTGGTTTTGTCCATTCTATCCAGTTTGGATAGTTATCTTGTTTAGTCAATTCTATCGAGTCTGGACTGTTCTCTTGTTTTATCCATTCTATCCAGTTTGGATTTTTATTCAGGCTATTTCCATTCTTTCAAGTCTGAATGTTATACTAATTGTACTCATCATCTATGTTTGGATTTGTTCCCTATTGTTCATTTCCATTTTTGTTATGTTTGGTTGTTGTTTATGTGAGAGAAAACCCATTCCGCGTTAGCGGCGTGGTCCCACATATTATTGTTAAATGCACTTCTTTTTGTTTCAAAGTTTTACTCATACCATACATTTTTTTTGACCCGAGTTATTTATTTTCCATAAACTCTCGGGTACTCAATTATATTTGGGTAGTCCGTGAATAGCAAGTTTTCTTTGGAGCTCTTTAAAGATGGTGATCGTGCGGGTGGCTCCTTGGTTATCTAGTTATTTATTTTCCACTGTACGATTATGTAAGTGTATTTTACATCTTAAAAATGAAAAGTCAGAATGTATAGCTATCAATCTATTAGATGTGGTATCCTTTTTATAACTCTGATAATTCCTTATAAGGAGTAACCTTTTGTACTATATAATTTTATATTATATGTAACCATTCCACTGTGAGGTTTACCTATTCTGTCTTGTTCTATTCTTTACTTCACCCTAATACAACTTATCTTTCGGATGCTTGGGCAATGGCATACAAATACCGATAATGTATTATGTGTTGTTTCTAAGGATCAGAAAGGTTGGGCGTCACATATCATCAGTGGCCACATCGGGGTTAGCCGCGAAAGACACCATTACAAAGTCGTATCAGAGAAGGTTTAGAATAATATAAAATATATGAGATATGATTCTTGACCTTAGATGAGACATAGATTCCCTTGTCGCCTTGGGTTTATTGTAGTTACTGTAACACCCCAAAATTTGAGCTATAATAATTAATTAACAAATTAACTAAACAATAAAATAAGTTTGTGAAATTTTTAAAATCGAGCCATGGAAGTTGCACCATTGGGTCCATGAATTTTCTAATTAATTTCCATATATAACTTGTCAAAATCCGAGCTAGTATGAAGAAGTTATGAAAGAAATAAGAAATCAAAAGAAAACGAAAAAAAATACAACAAGGACCTAGGTCGACCCTTGTTTTGGTCAGGTCGACCACTAATATACATAGGTCGACCCGCACCTTTGCCTGGACATGAAAACGTACAGGTACGAGCCAAACACTGTATTTTGCAATTTTTGTCAAATCTCATGCATTCTTAGCCGCATCTGACGGTTCCTAGTGAGCCTATGACGTGGTTGCACCAGATTAAATCTTCAAATCCAACAGCCTGAGATCCCTAAGTCACACTATAAATAAGTCCCTCGGCCTAGCTATTTTTCTCATTCAGATTTTCTCCCAATTGGGTTCATTGCCTGAGGCTGAACCCTAAATAGAAATTTTTTCTAGGGAGAATATCTTTTTAATAAAAATATTCTACGCCCTAGAAGTAAGTCTAGGAAGGCCCAGGACTAGAGCTAAGGACCACAGGTGAGTGTTTTGTAATTATTTTAGATTATTAAGCAATTTAAATTAATAGGGTTCTCAATAGTTGTAGTTTTTCTACAATTTTGAGACAGTTTTTATGCAAGTTTATTTACAGTCAATTTTTAAGTAAATTTCAGAATTTCTTTCCAGAATATTTTTATTCAGCTATTTTATTTAGTTATTTTCAGTTATTTTCAGTTATTTACAATTATTTACATCTGTTTTAAGTTGGAATTTAGTCTGTAAATGTTAGTTTCTTTTTATATATAGAGATTTTATCCCTTTTTACGCGAATAAATTAAAAAGAGAAGAATTCGCTAATATGGATTAAAATAGAAAAACACTAAATTTACAGAAATCAGATATAAAATGAGAAAAACTGAAATAAAAATAGAGATGGACTGAAATAAGCAAATTTAAGATATTTGCAAGCATAATTATAACAAGTGTTATAAATAAAAAGAGAAAATAGAATAATAACAGCTGCAAGAACAATTATAACACGGGTTATAATTCGAAAGAAAGAAATAACAGAAGAGGCTTATTTTAAAACTTAAATCTTGGATTGAGTTAATAAGCAAATATAGTAGAGATAACATAAGAGGCTTATTTTAAACTTAGATCTTGAATTAAGTTAATAAGTAAACATAGAAGGAGGGCCCGTACTGGCAGCATTCCCTTTCAGATCTAGGACTGATGGTCTCACAATAGTAGGTGAGGATGGGACATTCTTATGCTGATTAGGGTAAATAAGTGCCCAATAGATAGAGGCTCAAATCTGGGAATTTGGGCAAGGGGCGCAAAACTAGAAGATTGTTTGTTAGGACCAGTATCGGCAGCATTCCATTTCAGGACTAGGAATGATGGTCTCACAACAGTTAGGTGAGGCTGGGCAGCATTCCCTTTCAGGTCTAGGATTGATGGTCTCACAACAGTTAGTTGAGGTTGGACACGCTTATGCTGATTAGGGTAAATAAGAGGTCAAATAAGGGGCGACAGTTAGTGTGTATTGGCGATGATCCAGCGTGCGACATCGATTAGGGTAAATAATTCACTATTGCGTCCTATGCGCTAAAGAGGTGTCTTTTGCTATGACCAACAGGATTGGTTCGCAGTGGCACAACAGAGATAGAATAGGCCGATCAAAGGGTAGAATTAGGATTTCAACCTAATCAAGATAGCAGTTGAGATAGGATTAGGGTTTTAGCCTAATCACAGCAGTTTAAGACAAGTAAAAACAATCAAAGAAAACATTCAAATAAAATCAGAAGTGTTTTATCCGAGTTTTATCTTTTCTGTATTTTCCTTTCAAGCTAGAACTATTGCTTAGTCTATTATCTTTATCTTGTTTAGAAATGCTAGTAATTACTTGCACTCACCAGACTTATAGTCTGACCCACTCCTCTATTTTCCCCTTTTCCCTCCATAGGCCAGCAGAGTTAAGTTGATTCAGGTTGCTTGGAGACCCATTCCCGGAGTTTTCTCATTTCGAATGTATTCTTCTGCTTTTCATCTTTTTCATTTGGCTTATGATGGATTTGGCACTTGTGAGAGGGATTATTATTATTATTGTTATTGTTATCTTTGTACTTTGATTTTTGTGAGACTGAGATGTATTTTCATGAGACACAAGATATTTTGAGTTTTTGAGATATGCTATGTTTTTATGACTTATTTTGGAATAAAGTTACATTTTGAATGTCAAGTTACTATTTAAATGTTTCCACTGTTTTTACTTATTTGTCTTGTAAATCTTAGTCTCTATGATGCTTTAGCTATACCTATAACGCACCACATCCTTTGGTGTGCCCTTTTTGGTATATTAAAGGGCGTGGGGTGTTTCATTTGGTATCAGAGTCTAAGGTTACATGATTCCTAAAAACTTGTTTTAAAATAAAGTATTTTTCAAAGGTAACATATCTTCAAACTAAAAGTATTTTTCAGAAAGAAACTCTTATTACAGAAATAGTTTTCAAGTATAAAAGAGTTTTTATAAAAATCCCTTCAAAGTCATGTTCAACCTTCTTTTGATTCTTTCGAGCCTAAATTTTCTTTTCTTTGCATAGAATGGCGGACACCCCAAGTCTTCCAAAGGGTGTCCAAGCCACTGTCTGGTTCCGTAGATACCACCAAGCTACGGCACCAGAGATGCAAGGGCAAGCGCCCAATGCAACACCGGTGGGTGGAGATCCCGTTAATCCACCTGCATCATCCAATTTTTCTAAGCTATGCGAGGACTTTGCTAGTCTAGGAGGCAAGATGGTTTCTGGTACAGAGGATTTCGTAGAGCCACGAACTAGGTTGAGGAATACGGAGCGGATATTTGAGCTGTTAGGATTGGAGGACCAGCAAAGAGTTTGGCTTGCATCTTGGCAGCTGAAGGGAGAAGCTTCTTACTGGTGGGAGATTATAAAAATGGAGGGTAGATACTTTGGTTGGTTTGGATTTCAGGAAAGGTTTGAGAGAAAGTTCTTGTCGCAAGCTGAGGAAAGCATGCAGTTGGAGAAGTTCATTAGCCTAAAGCAAGGGAGTCTTTTAGTGAAAGAGTATATAAATCAATTTAATGAGTTATTGCGGTTCGGGATGGAGCTTGTTAATGCACCACATAAGAAGGCCACCAAGTTTGCTAAGGGTTTGAACCAGCCCCTCCAAGGGTTGGCATTGACACATGTACCTATGGGAGCGACGTATGAGTCACTTGTGGAAATGGCTCTCATGTCAGATGTAGCTAAGAAAGAAGAGGTTAAGGAGGTTCTTAAATCAGAAAACTCTAAGAAGCAGTGGTGGAAGAGGACAAGAAGAAAGGAGGAGGACCTCAGAAGCGACAGATCAAGAAGGGCGAGAAATGTCATAGTTATGGATTGGTTAGGCATTTCACAAAGGACTGTAAGAAGGACATGATGAAGGGGAGGTGTTACAACTGTGAGCATCATCGTCACCTTAGTAGAGCTTGTCCTCAGAAGACAGGGCAGAGAGCATCGCATCCTTTCATTTCTATTTCCTTGGTTAATTTTTTGCACTTAGATATTTCTCTAGTTGTAGACCCTGTAGTTGTTTCAAACCCCATAGGAAGATCGGCACATTTATCCATGATTTGTAGGGGTTTGAAAAATTTTATAGTAGGCGTAGAGTTTGATTGTGATGCCTATGTACTGGGATTTTCGGGATATGGGATGATTTTGGAGATGGACTAGTTATCCACTTATGGTGCGATATTAGACTGCGAAAGGAGAGTCGTTAGGCTAGATACATGTAGCGGGCGGACTCTCGAGGTTTCTTGCGACCCACAGGGGTCAGTCATGTTAAGATTCTTTTATTCCCTTGATTCATCACTAGGAGAGTTAGATTCATTTCCAGTTGTTAGAGATTTCCCAGACGTTTTTAAGGAGGTTAAGGGACTATCCCCTAAGAGAGAGAGATTGACTTTAGGATCTATCTAAATGACAATGCTAAGCCAGTGGCATTGCCCGTTAGACATATGGCTCCTAGGGAGAGGAAGGAGTTAAGTTAGCAGGTTGGTGAGCTATTGGAGAAAGGCTTCATTAGACAGAGCATATCTGAGTGGGGAGCGCCAGTCATCTTCGCTACAAAGGCAGATGGTTCCCTTCAACTTTGCGTAGACTATAGAGAGTTAAATAAGCTCACGAAGAAGAACCGTTATCCACTTCCTTGGATAGACGATCTTTTCGATCAGTTAGTTGGCTCTTTAGTATTTTCTCAGATTGACTTAGCCACTGGATTTCATCAGTTTAGGGTCGCTGACGATAACATCGATAAAACAGTATTTAGGACACCTTATGGATTCTTTGAGTGGTTGGTTATGTCGTTTGGGCTGACCAATGCCCCAGCCTATTTTGTAGATTTGATGAGCCATGTTTTTTGAGATGTCCTAAATAAGTTCGTTGTAGTGTTTGTGGACGACATTCTGGTGTTTTCCTAGAGTATGGAAGAGCATGCTATTCATCTTGAGGGGGTTCTTCGCACACTTCGTGTTCATCAGTTGAAAGCAAAATTCACGAAGTGTCACTTTTGGCGTGATGAGGTGCGTTTCCTGGGGCATGTAGCCTCAAGAGAGGGTTTAGTTGTGCATCCCGCTAAGATAGTAGCAGTACAGGATTGGAAGGCCCCCAAGAATGCTACCAAAGTTAGAAGCTTCCTAGGTTTGGCTGGTTATTATAGGAAGTTTATCAGAGATTTTGTTAAGATGTCGGCACTTGATTAAGCCTACCCTCATATATCAAATTGGCTCAAGGCAACAAGATGATTTAGAGCTTGTGGATATTATGGATAGGATTAGCAGAGGAGAGGTCTTTAGACATCTCCAATGCTATTCCATCGATAGTAAAGGGTGGCTAAGGAGAGATGAAAGACTTTGTGTTCCCTGCACTAGTGATTTAATGAGAGCGGTTCTAGCAAAAGCCCACCATTCTCGAATGACTATTCATCTCGATGGTGATAAGATGTATAGGGACATGAAGAGAGTGTTTTATTGGAGTGGCATGAAGAAGGATGTAGCAGAGTTTGTGGCTAAGTGTCTTGTGTGACAAAGAGTTAAGGCGAAGCAACAGAGGCCTGACGGATTGCTTCGACCATTGGATGTACCAGAATGGAAGTGGGATAGTGTTTTGAAGGACTTCATAGATGGTTTACCCCGATCTAGGACGGGGGATACCAGTATTTGGGTGATTGTAGATCGTTTTACTAAGAGCGCCCACTTCATTCCGGTCAATAGTAGGAGGACAGCACCTTACTTGGCATCATTATACGTTTGTGAGATAGTCCGACTTCATGGAGTTCCCTCTAGTATAGTGAGCGACAGAGACCATATCTTCACTAGCGGGTTTTGGAGGAGCTTGCAAGAGGCTTTAGGAACACAGCTTAGATTGAGTACGACCTATCACCCTCAAACAGATGGCCAAACGGAGAGAGTTAATAGAGTTCTTGAGGATTTGTTGAGGATGTGTATTCTTGATTTTGGAGGAACTTGGAAGGAGCACCTTCCTTTAGTGGAATTTGCATATAATAATAGTTTTTTGGCTAGCATTGGGATGGTTCCTTTTGAAGCTATTTATGGAAGACCTTGCAGGTCGCCTTCGTATTGGTTAGAGTCTACAGAAAGATTGCTACATGGTCCTGACATGGTTAGAGTAGACTGCGGAAAAGATTGATTTGATTAAAAGAAGAATGAAGACGGCCCAAGATAGACAGAAATCCTATGCAGATAAGCGGAGAAGGGATATTGAGTTCGAGGTAAGAGATTTGGTTTTCATTAAGGTGTCTCCGCGAAGAAAGGTAGTGAGGTTTGGATCAAGTGGGAAACTTGCTCCCGGATTCGTAGGACCATTCTCCATTATGGAAAGGGTAGGGAAGATGGCGTGTCAGATAAAGCTGGGGAGGCTCGTGGGAGTTCATGATGTTTTTCATGTTTCGCACTTGAGGAAGTGCTTGCACGATTCAGCAGAGGTAGTGGAACCTAGTCAACTTGAGGAAGTTAAAGTGGAGAGAAGCATCGGTTCATCGCATTCCTACCAAGATCGTTGGACATGATATCAAGAAGCTTAGGAATAAGGAAGTCCCTTTGGTTAAGGTGCAGTGGGGAGATAGTATTGAGGACACTACGTGGGAGGCTGAGGAGAAAATACGTACCTCTTATCCACATCTTTTCGATAGTACGTCTTGAATTTCCTATTTCCATCTTTAGTCTTGAATAGGATCTTTTCTTTAGTATCCTTTGGGAGGGTATATCTTAGGATTTAACCTATGGATGGTAGGACTGAATGTAAACATGTTACCAGAACATGTTATGTATGATGGACGCTAGTGGTTGCAAGTGTTTGCTAATGGATGCTAATGGACGCATATACACACTGGGAATTATTATCTCTTAGGGATCGGCATAACTAGGTCACTAAATCATATGCACATGGATGTGTGTGCACTTGCATTTTTATTTCAAGGTTGCTATAATGAGTGATTATCATATGATTATTGCATTTGGATGATGATTGTAGCACGCATGTAGAACTATCAGTTATCATTAGGAAATTTGCATTCATTTGGATACATGGCACGGACATGATTGCATAAAAAGGAGGTCGACTGAATCAGTAGACCGCCTAATCTTTTGCATTAGTTGGGGACATTGACACTACACTATTGCATATATCATAAATTACATTAGAAAGCTTAAGGACAATGGATGTAATGGATGATGGTTGAATATGTGGTTGTAGAATTTGGATGAAAATATTTATTTCATTCTTCTGTCCTTGGTTCGGGGACGAAATCCTTTAAGGAGGGGAGAATGTAACAACCCAAAATTTGAGCTATAATAATTAATTAATGAATTAACTAAACAATAAAATAAGTTTGTGAAATTTTCAAAATCGAGCCACGGAAGTTGCATTATTGGGTCCGTGGTAATTTTTTGATCAATTTCCATATATAACTTATCGAAATCCGAGCTAGTACGAAGAAGTTACGAAAGAAACAAGAAATCAAAAGAAAACGAAAAAATAATAATAATATATACAACAAAGGTCCAGGTCGACCCTTGTTTTGGTTAGGTCGACCTGTAGGTCGACCCGCACCTTTGCCTGGATGTGAAAACGTCTAGGTACGAGCCAAACACTATATTTTGCAATTTTTGTCAAATCTCGTGCGTTCTTAGCTGCATCCGACGGTTCCTAGTGAGCTTATGATGTGGTTGCACCAAATTTAATCTTCAAATCCGACGGCCTGAGATCCCTAAGTCACACTATAAATAAGTCCTTAGACCTAGCTATTTTTCTCATTCATATTTTCTCCCAATTGAGTTTATTGCCTGAGGCTGAACCCTAAATAGAAAAAATTTCTAAGGAGAAGATCTTTTAGTAAAAATATTCTATGCACTAGAAGTGGATACAGGAAGGCCCAAGACCAGAGCTAAGGATCACAAGTGAGTGTTTTGTAATTATTTTAGATTTTTAAGCAATTTAAAATAATAGGGTTCTCAATAGTTGTAGTTTTTCTACAATTTTGAGACAGTTTTTATGTAAGTTTATTTACAGTCAGTTTTTAAGTAAATTTCAAAATTTCTTTCCAGTCTATTTTTATTCAGTTATTTTCAGTTATTTACAGTTATTTACATCTGTTTTAAGTTGGAATTTAGTCTGTGAATGTTAGTTTCTTTTTTTAGAGAGATTCTCTCCCTTTTTACGCGAATAAATTAAAAAGAGAAGAATTCGCTAATATTGATTAAAATAGAAAAACATTAAATTTACAGAATTCGGATGTAAAATGAGAAAAACTAAAATAAAAATAGAGATGGACTGAAATAGGCAAATTTATGATATTTGCAAACATAATTATAACAAGTGGTTATAACTAGAAAGAAAGAAATAACAGAAGAGGCTTATTTTAAAACTTAGATCTTGGATTAAGTTAATAAGCAAATATAGCAGAGATAACAGAAAAGGTTTATTTTAAAACTTAGATCTTGAATTAAGTTAATAAGAAAACATAGAAGTAGGGCCCGTACCGGCAGCATTTCCTTTCAGATCTAGGACTGATGGTCTCACAATAGTAGGCGAGGTTGGGACACGCTTATGTTGATTAGGGTAAATAAGTGGCCAATAGATAGAGGCTCAAATATGGGGATTTGAGCAAGGGGTGCAAAACTAGAAGATTGTTTGTTAGGACCAGTACCAGCAGCATTCCCTTTCAGATCTAGGACTGATGGTCTCACAACATTTAGGTGAGGCTGGGCACGCTTATGTTGATTAGGGTAAATAAGAGGTCAAATAGGGGGCGACAGTTAGTGTGTATCGGCGATGACCGAGCATGCAGGATCGATTAGGGTAAATAATTTGCTACTGCGTCCTACGCGCTAAAGAGGTGTCTTTTGTTGTGACCAACAGGATTGGTTCGCAATGGCACAACAGAGATAGAACAAGCCGATCAAAGGGTAGAATTAGGATCAGCCTAATCAAGATAGCAGTTGAGATAGGATTAGGGTTTCAGCCTAACCACAACAGTTTAAGACAAGTTCAAACAATCTAACAATCAAAGCAAACAGTCAAACATAATCAAAATAGTTTTTATCCGAGTTTTATCTTTTCTATATTTTCCTTTCGAGCTAGAACTATTACTTAGTCTATTATCTTTATCTTGCTTAGAAATGCTAGTAATTACTTTCACTCACCAGACTTATAGTCTGACCCACTCCTCTATTTCCCCCTTTTCCCCCATAGGCCCACAGAGTTGAGTTGATTCAAGTTGCTTGGAGACCCATTCCTGGAGTTTTCTCATTTTAGATGTATTCTTCTGCTTTTTATCTTTTTCATTTGGCTTGTGATGGATTTGGCACTTGTGAGAGGGATTATTATTATTATGATTATTATTATTGTTATCTTTATACTCTGTTTTTGTGAGACTGAGATGTATTTTCATGAGACACGAGATATTTTGAGTTTTTGAGACATGTTATGTTTTTATGACTTATTTTGGAATAAAGTTACATTTTTTTGTCAAGTTACTATTTAAATGTTTTCGCTGTTTTTACTTATTTGTCTTGTGAATCTTAGTCTTTGTGATGCTTTAGCTATACCTATAACGCACCACATCCTTTGGTGTGTCCTTTTTGGGTATATTAAGGGGTGTGGGGTGTTTCGGTTACCTTATATTAAAATGATTGTGGGAGTATATGATGGTTACTGGGATA
The DNA here is from genome assembly GCA_030737815.1 of Allium fistulosum. Lineage (NCBI taxonomy): Eukaryota > Viridiplantae > Streptophyta > Magnoliopsida > Asparagales > Amaryllidaceae > Allium > Allium fistulosum. Next base: position 1,290,767,643 of record CM060904.1, read on the forward strand.
TTCATCGTGGGATGTATATGTTATTTTTATACTATATAATATCTTTATTTCTACCTCATTTGTATATTTGTCTCTATATAAGATGAGAAAGGCTGATGGGTAGTGAAGTAAGGAGTTGTTTGCCAGACCAGTAGTATTGGCATTGGTGGTGTTAAATAAACCTCTACGTAGCTTGGAAATGAGAAGAAGTAGCTCAGTTTGGAAAGCTGTAAAAGCCCTAATCCAAATCTCGTACTTCACGACATTGAAATGTGATGAAGTGAGTTTGAATAGAAGAGTCCAGCAGTGATCAGAATGCATGGCGAAAGCTGAAAGATAGCTTTATGCTGAAGGTGATTGTTTGTTTATTTGCTTATTTGGTTAAAATGTATATTGTTTATTAATGTTTTTTATTTAGGATTAGTCTAGAATATGGGAATTGAGTATGAGTAATCACTCAAAAATCTATAAACCCACTTTAATCTGGATGAATCCAATTATTAATAAAAGCCAGCGGTATCTCCAAAACGGAACCGCTAGGGAATAATAAACCTATTTAAGAAATTAATAGTAATAATACATAGTATATAATTAAAGTGTAGAATTAATATATATATATATAATAAATGAAATAAAATATGTATAATTAATTGAACGTTTGCTTTCTTTTGCGAAAAGTGGAATGAAGTATGGCGCATTGCTTTATTGCTAATGGTTTATAGATGGATGTGTATATAAACATCAAAATAAATATTTTCATTTAAGTAAGCATACGATTTTATAAATCATGAATATCATATTTATAGAATGATTGAAAAGAATTTTAAGGGTTCATTATGTGTTAATTGGTATGTTGAGTGATTTATAAATTCTGGTTGATAGGAGTTGCTAACCTATTCAGTAGGAGTTTCTAAACACTTGAACGAGTCAAAACCGAAAAAATATTTTGGAAATTGTATAGATATTGACTTACCAATAATTGTTTGTTTTTTTATAGAGTGATATATTATTCTAGAAAATGTAAATATTATTTTCTTAGATTTAAATATTTAGAGTAGCGTATACACCCATTGGAAATTAGTGTGAAGTTGAGATTAATGACGAGGAAATTTCGATATATAATCCTAGGTAGTGACCATTGCAGCCAATTAATGAAACGAATCACAAAATTTTTATGGCACATCAACATTGTATATTTTTAATATAAATTAACTTATGGATTATAGTACGTAATGAGATATTTGTTCGAGTTTTGAATCAAACGAGTTATCAAAAATCTATGCACATGTATAATGGATTTAATTTGAGTTGAAGAGAAATTTTCTAAAGAGAAATATAAAATAAAAATAAATATGCTACTTACTTTATTAATAAAGATTTGTCAAGAAATAAATATAGGAGAATGTTATTTGTTTTAAAACATGTCTTAGAGAAATTTTTTTATTTAAAGATGCTCCGAAATGATTTTAAAAGAAAAAAAATGCATTGGAAAAAATGTATATAAGTTGCTAATGGAAGAGATATCTGAAATATTTTATATGAAAGCAATAATATTCAGTTATGTAGTAAAAATGGAAAAAAAGAAGTAGAAAGTGTTTTCTTTAGTAAGGAATGTTTTGTGATAAATGCTAAATGAATTTTTGGTTTTGAGGTTCTAAAAATTAAGTTTGAAATTTAATTATTGAAGATATGCCTTGAGTAGATAAAAGATTTTAGATAATATATTGAAAATGTGCCATGAGTTGTTTAATTCATAATTCTCAAATCATTGACCCATTTTCGATGATTTTAAATTCATTAGAAATCTATGTCATTAAAGAACCATTTTGTTTAAATGCAATGAAAATTTTTGAGGTTAGCTAAAGTTAAAACATTGAAATGACCCACTTCATAATTTTTTTTTAAGTGGCCATTTAATCAAGAAAATGTTATATTCCAATTTTCTTCTATCCAGGATCTTTATGCCAATAAGAATATTGGTTTGCTTAAATCATTTAAACTTATATATATGAGGATACATAAGCTACTTCCTACTTGAATCAGAGTGCAAAAGTTTGGAAGAACAAATCTGTTTGAGGATCATTTTACAGAAATAATCCCTACATAGCAATTAAGTTACAAAACTCAGATCTTCTAAATATACATGGATTATTGCCTGACTGTTGATTTCAGATCTAAAGACTTGGCATTTTACATGAATTCCCATAATTTTATTACTGCATGAACAGTGCTTTTGCTTGTGCATGTGTGTGTGCATGTTCCTGTGCATGTGTGTGTCAGAAGGAAAGTTCAGGTGCCTTATTTTTTCTTGTTAACAAAAATGTCTAAGTCTACCCTTTACTTGGGTTATAAACATGACTGAAAACTTAATTAAAAATTCTTTAGTGCTGGCTTAACCCAGGCTCCTGGAAATGGTCATGTTAGCCACATTCAACTTGCACTTTCCTTAAGCAAAGTACATACCATTTTGTTTTCCTTTCTAAACTACTCAAATCCTCACTCTGCCCAATTTTTATTTCAACTTAAACATGAATTTCTCTCACCAAATATCTAGTTGTTCAATTAGTTTTTGAATTCTCACAATCTCAGGTTTTCTATCATTATGAATTAATTAACCAGGGAGCTTTAAAAACTTCATCACTTAGTAAAACTTTTTCAAATAGAATCCATAAGTTTCAGCTGAAACACCCACTTCAGTTCAGTACTTACAAAACAGTGAATAATAATACATTAATTTTCCAAGCAATTTAAACAAAATAGCTTAACATAGTTCCACATAGATATCTAATTTAACTTCAGCAAAGTCTTTAAACATGACATCCAATTTCCTTAGCAGTTAACTCATCCAAAGCTTGATCAATAAAATTCCTATTTCCCTGCATAATCACCATGAACTGCCTCATACAAATATGAGACACCCAATGGTGCATAAACACAAAAGGGTCAGACTAATGTCTGGTATGAGTAATCTACCTGAAAACATGATTTTATATTAACTTTTACTTATATTCAAATACTTTGAATGAATTAAGGAACTCAGTATCATCCCTGTGCATGTTTTCTGTGTGGTATGTGCATTCATGTCAGTGCAAAACAAGTCATGTATAATTCAAGTGGTTTAGTTCAGAAAAGCAATCATAAGATTCACCAATAAAATATCATAAACCAATCAATGCAATCATCAATTCAGTCATCAAATCCCCTTTACAATTTACTGGCCATCAGGGACTTTGCCCAAGCTTCTCCTGAACCTATTTCTATAGTTCACCATCAAATATAATAGGGTCTTTAGCTACTTTCTCTTTTTGAACACACACTGCCTGGGACATCTCTCTGTTAACCCAGCACACTCAGGCCCCTGGGTATAAACATACCAAGTGTGAGCTTGCAATGTTCCCCTTGCCAAGTTATATTTTGTAGCCCTAAGATCCAAAATCCTTAGTTAAATTACTAAGTGTTAATTTTCCCTTTTCATAATTATGCTAACCCCTTCTATATCTCACTTTTCAATCAGAAGAAAAATAAACAATTCAACTAATAAGTATTCATCCAGAGATGGGTAAGTCATTTTCTCAGAAGCAAACATTTGATCATGAAAACAGATGTGATTTCTTAGTATATCATTTTTCATGTGGGTTACAATGGATCCAGTTGTACACATATGGTCCTAAGAAATTTACTAGTTATCTTTTCTTACCTCTAGTTCAATCAGATTCATATTAATCTTGGAGATCTGGCTAAACCATAAGTATATTTTGATTTGGGTAGTTCATAAAACATAGAAGCTCAGCACATGTACAACATTGCACTCCTACATTTTCTTTTGTTTTCATCAATATGAGACATAAGCAACAACACAATGTTGCAGCCCTATATTTCTTTCTATTTTCAGACCATATATCTACCACATGAATCCGGGGATTTTATAAACAACTTTATGAAGAAAACTTATAAAAGAAATCACTCCATCTCAAAGTTAACCCATATCACAGATAAACATTTAAAACATGAATCCATGACTCTTATCTTTTTGGGTAAATCACAGTGAGGGGTTTTACACTTAAACAGATCATTAACAAACCAAAGTCATCAAATCATAAAACATAACTTGTAAAAGAAAATGAATGATTAGTTCAAATAGGCTGCCTCAATATTCAGGACTTAATGCCAAAGTTTTCAGTGAGGTTACTCGCCCTTAATTCCTTTTTTTCCTAAGCCTTACTTTTTCTTTTGATCCTCTGCCTTCCTCTAACTCCAATGGCTAGTACTTCTTATCTTCTCTGGCTTATGTTCTTATTTTTCCTTTAGGTTATGAAGAGCAAATGTATGATCTCACTATACTACGCCTCCTTATATAAACCCTGACTGTCACTAGGGTTTTAGGGAATTACCCAATGTCAGTTTTGCCCCTTAAGGTGATCTTCCCTACACTTGATTCATATATACAAGAAAAGGGTATGTGGTCCTTGTTATATATGTGTGTTTTTTCTGAAAATAACTTCATTCTTTTAATCTTACCCCGGGTCATGTTGTCTTCACGACTTTAATTTTCCTAAGCAAAAGAATTGCTGGAAATGGATAAAGTGCCTATTTAAAGGTTCATACCATTTCCATGCAAGCCTTGTTTTCTACTTGCAATGTTTGACTGTATACATGTATAACTTATGCATACCTAAGTCTCTATATTTTCCTTTCTTTCTTTAAATAATTTTTAAGTTTATTTCTGCCTAGTTTTCTTTTTCCCTGTGCCAGATTTGTTTAGAGACAAAAATCCTATCTTCATGCGTATGTATTTCTAAATTAGTTGTTTTTAATTTATATCGATTTCTGCCTATTTTATATATTTTTATAATTTATTTATCCCATCATATATTTTAACCGTTGCTTATTTTATCACACAGAAAAATGTGTGCATGTTTGTGCACTGTCTTATGCACATGTACATGTTTTAAACCATGTATCTGCAAATCAATTTCCTATTCCTATCTTTTCAATGTAATTTTAAACAAATATAAACTAAATTAAATTATGAAATTATTCACAAAAATCAGGGTTATCACATATACCCCTCCTTTTAGGAATTGTGTCCCATAATTCTTGCATACTTAACTTAAGTATCATTACTTCAGAAAAATCAATTTTCTGATCTTAAAACCATTCTCTAGCCAACCACTTATTTAAACACTATGCATATTAATACAAGACAAAAATCACAATGCATAATCAATCAACACATTCATTAGTATATATATAAATTTTACCTTTCATTCAATCAAATAGTTGTGGATAATCATTTCTGATTTTATCCTCCACTTCCCATGTGCAATCATTTGGGTCAAGACTCCATTGCACTTTCACTAATTTAATTTCCTTGTTTCTCAATTTCTTGGTTTCTCTAGAAACTATGCCCACTGGCTCCTTCTCATAGATCATTCTAGGATCCATTTGCACATCCTTAGAGGATTCTAGGATTGCCTCCTTATCATGAACCCATCTTCTTAGTTGAGACACATGAAAAACATCATGCATTGCTCTCATTTCTTCTGGCAACTCTAACTTATAGGCTACAGTTCCTATTCTTTCTAGAATTTTATATGGCCCTATATATCTAGGAATCAACTTTCCTTGTTTCCCAAACCTTAGAACCTTTTTCATGGGTGATATTTTTATAAATACATAATCTCCAACATCATACTGTACCGCCTTCCTTCTTTGATCTGCATATTTCTTTTGCCTATCTTAGGCAGAAGCAATTCTTTTTCTGATCAAAGCTATCTTTTCAGAAGTCTCCTTCACATTTTCTGGTCCTAAGACCGCTTTTTCTCCAGATTCAAGCCAACTTGAGGGTGATAAACAAGGTCTCCCATAAAGAGCTTCAAAGGGGGCCATGCCTATGCTACTATGATGGCTATTGTTGTATGCAAATTCAGCTAAAAAGATACGATCCTCCCAACTTCCTCCCCAATCCAATACACAAGCTCTTAACATGTCTTCAAGCAATTTGTTCACAATTTCTGTTTGTCCATCAGATTGAGGATGGTATGCTATGCTTAAGAATAAATCAGTCCCCATTGCCATGTGAAAACTCTGCCAAAACTTTGAAGTGAAGATGGTATCTTTATCACTTACTATAGTCTTTGGTATACCATGCAGTCTGACTATTTCTTTAATAAACAACTGGGCTAATGTACTTGCACTTCTTTCTGATTTCACTGGTATAAAGTGGGCTGACTTGGTTAATATATCAACCACTACCCAAATACTATCATTTCCCCTCCTAGTTCTTGGCAAACCATCAATAAAATCCATTGATATGTCTTCCCATTTCCATTGTGGTATTTGTAAAGGTTGAAGCATCCCTGAGGGTTTTTGATACTCAGCCTTCACCTGTTGGCAAACCATACATTTAGATACATAGGTTGCCACTGCACTCTTCATACCACTCCACCAATAATCTCTCTTGAGGTTGTGATACATTCTTGTGCTTCCTGGGTGTATAGTGTATTTTCTTTTGTGGTAAGCATCCAAGATTTCTTGCTTCAATTCATCAATTGCTCGAACACATATTCTTTTTCCTTTCTTCAAATGGCCTTGATCATTCAACTGAAAGCCTTCCACTGCCTCACCATTTAATATTTGAGTCTTATTTTCAAATAAAAATGGATCTTGGTCTTGTAGCCTTACAACTTTATTCTTCAATTCTGAAACCAGAGTAATAAAACTTAATTTTCCCATTTCTACATTCCCACTGCATAAGCTCATATTTTCTATGTTATCACTTTCTGCCTCTGAATCAATTAATAATGATAAAGTGTTAAACTCTTCTATCATTAATCTAGCCACTTTAGCATGTTGTCTACTTAGGGCATCTGCTACTTTATTAGCCTTACCAGGTGTGTACAATATTTCAAAATCATATGAGGCTAAGAGTTCAATCCATCTTTGTTGCCTCATATTTAATTTATAGACTTCAAATTTTGCTCCTAACAAGTATTGTCTCCATAACTTAAGAGCATACACTATAGCAGCCAATTCAAGGTCATGAGTAGCATACCTTACCTCACTTGATTTCAACTGCCTAGAAGCATAAGCTATCACCTGATGTTGTTGCATCAACACTGCCCCAAGCCCTTGTCCACTTGCATCAGTATACACCACCAAGTTTTCATTTCCTTCAGGCACTTTAAGAATTGGAGCTTGTACCAGTGCTTCCTTTAGTTTCCCAAAGGCTTTCTCACACTCCTCAGTCCAAGTGAACACTTGATTTTTCCTAGTCAATCTAGTTAATGGAATTGAGATTTTTGCAAAATCTTTTATAAATATTCTATAATAAGCAGCCATTCCCATGAATGATCTGACTTCAGTGACATTAGCACGCCTTTTCCAAGCTTGCACTGCAATGACTTTATTGGAATCTACAGATATTCCTTTCTCTGATATAATATGACCTAGAAAATTCACTTCATTTTTCCAAAAAGTGCATTCTGAAAACTTTGCTTTTAAGTCTTCCTGTCTCAATTTCTCAAATACCATATGCAAATGATTTTCATGCTCTCTAACTGACTTAGAATAAATTAGTATATCATCAATAAATATCAATACAAACTTATCCAAGTATTCTCTAAAAATCCTATTCATCAAATCAACAAAATAGGAAGGAACATTTGTCAAGCCAAATGGCATTACTAAAAATTCATAAAGTCCATATCTTGTGTTAAAGGTTGTATACTTTATGCTTTCCTCTTCTACTTTCATCTGATGAAAGCCTGAAGCTAAATCAAGCCTAGAAAATATCTTTGCACCACTCAATTGATCAAAGAGATCATCAATTCTTGGTAAGGGATATTTATTTTTAATTGTGATTTTATTTAATTCCCTACAGTCAATACATAACCTAAGGGATCCATCTTGTTTCTTAATAAAGACTACTGGTGCTCCCCATGATGAGCTACTGGGTCTAATAAAACCTTTTTCTTCTAGTTCAACCAATTGGTTTTTCAGCTCCATCAACTCCTTAGGCCCCATTCTAGTTGGTCTTTTAACCATTGGGCTAGCTCCTGGAATTATTCTAATTGAAAAACTCAACTGGTCTGTGGTTTGGAACTCCTCTCACTTCATTAAACACATCCTTATATTGATTCACTATGGGGATTTCTTCTAATGCAGGCATGGGTTTATCATTAGACAATGTAGAAAGGTTGGCTATACTTCTATTCTTGTTTGCCTCACAAAGAACAACTATTCTTTGTCCATCAGAAACTTTCAATGATATGGTGGATGTCTCCATATTTATGATAGCTTTATATCTACTCAACCAATCAACTCCTAAAATAATCCCTATGCCCGGATATTGCAACACATATAGGTCTGACTCAAACACATGTCCCCCTTATATTTAATCCCAGTTGCATACATATCATACCCAGAACACATGAACTACCTATAGGGCTTCTAATTAACAGTGGCTTATCAACAATCATATAGTTCAATTTTAATTGTTGTGCAATATCATGGGAGATCAATGAGTGTGTAGCCCCAGTGTCATACACTACTGCAAAAGGTATTGAGTGAATAAGCAAAGTACCTTCAACTTGACCATGCTTTTCAGCACTTGATCCCTCAGTTGCCTTGCCTTTTCCTTCCAAAGCCTCTAATTTTCCTTGCTTAAAATCTGGACAATTCCTCTTTATGTGACCTTCCTTCCCACAATGGTGACAATTTAAGGATGCAGGCCTAACATTTGTGCATCTATTCTTCATATGCCCCTCTTGGCCACAGTTATAACAAGTGATCTTCTTCTTAACTTCAGTAGCCCTGACTTCTTCTGGTTTCTTGGTGGAAGCTATGTATGTTTTCTTCTTATCATAAGAGTGAAATTTACCCTTTCCCTTCTTGTTTTGATTATTCTTGAATGCCCTGAAATTCTCCCTAGCTATATCATGTTGTTCAATGCTCAAAGTCAAATCCAAAACTTGATCAAAAGTCTTGTCCTTGTATGGCAGCATGGCTCTACTAAGGCTAGGGTTCAACCCTTGAATATATCTGCCATTCTTAGCCTCCTCAGTAGTGATGAGCACTGCACCATACTTTGCCAATAATTCAAATTTCTGAGTGTACTCAGTGACACTCATAGCCCCTTGCCTTAATTTGATGAATTCCTCCAGCAAAGACTCCTTAGCTGATGCAGGGACAAACCTACCTTCCAACATTGCTTTAAATTGATCCCATGTCACTTCTCCTTCAGGTCTTCCAGCTATGATAACCTCCCACCAATCCAAAGCTGCTCCTCTCAATTGCCTGGATGCAATTTGCCTCCTCCTTTGGTCTTCAACTTGCATGTCTGCAAAGATTCTTTCCAAAATTCTGAGCCAATTTTGAACTCCCATAACTCTTTCTGTGCCATCAAATGTTTTGCCTCCAAGATTGGTAAAAGTCTTGAGTAGTTTGGAAAGTTCCTCATGTGGATTTTCCTGCCTGTTGCCACTCCATCTCTTATGGCTCTCATGAATTCTTGCACATTAACCATGGGTGGTTCACTTGTTCCTACATTTTGATGTCTGGGTACTACCATAACTCTATGGATATAATACTTAGGTTAGTCTGTTTTGCCTAATACTTTACAGATTAATTCATTTTAATCTATCACTATTCTGTTATAATAGATATTAATAGTTTAAACATTAACAAACAAAGCATCCAAAGCAGTCAACACTTCCATACATCCAATGCAAACAAGTTCATACAAAATTTTTCTACGTTATTTAACAACATAGCTCTGATACCAAATGAAATGACCCACTTCATAATTTTTTTTAAGTGGCCATTTAATCAAGAAAATGTTATATTCCAATTTTCTTCTATCCAGGATCTTTATGCCAATAAGAATATTGGTTTGCTTAAATCATTTAAACTTATATATATGAGGATACATAAGCTACTTCCTACTTGAATCAGAGTGCAAAAGTTTGGAAGAACAAATCTGTTTGGGGATCATTTTACAGAAATAATCCCTACATAGCAATTAAGTTACAAAACTCAGATCTTCTAAATATACATGGATTATTGCCTGACTGTTGATTTCAGATCTAAAGACTTGGCATTTTACATGAATTCCCATAATTTTATTACTGCATGAACAGTGCTTTTGCTTGTGCATGTGTGTGTGCATGTGTGTGTCAGAAGGAAAGTTCAGGTGCCTTATTTTTTCTTGTTAACAAAAATGTCTGAGTCTACCCTTTACCTGGGTTATAAACATGACTGAAAACTTAATTAAAAATTCTTTAGTGCTGGCTTAACCCAGGCTCCTGGAAATGGTCATGTTAGCCACATTCAACTTGCACTTTCCTTAAGCAAAGTACATACCATTTTGTTTTCCTTTCTAAACTACTCAAATCCTCACTCTGCCTGATTTTTATTTCAACTTAAACATGAATTTCTCTCACCAAATATCTAGTTGTTCAATTAGTTTTTGAATTCTCACAATCTCAGGTTGTCTATCATTATGAATTAATTAACCAGGGAGCTTTAAAAACTTCATCACTTAGTAAAACTTTTTCAAATAGAATCCATAAGTTTCTGCTGAAACACCCACTTCAATTCAATACTTACAAAACAGTGAGTAATAATACATTAATTTTCCAAGAAATTTAAACAAAATAGCTTAACATAGTTCCACATAGATATCTAATTTAACTTCAGCAAAGTCTTTAAATATGGCATCCAATTTCCTTAGCAGTTAACTCATCCAAAGCTTGATCAATAAAATTCCTATTTCCCTACATAATCACCATAAACTGCCTCTTACAAATATGAGACACCCAATGGTGCTTAAACACAAAAGGTTCAGACTAATGTCTGGTATGAGTAATCTACCTGAAAACATGATTTTATATTAACTTTTACTTATATTCAAATACTTTGAATGAATTAAGGAACTCAGTATCATCCATGTGCATGTTTTCTGTGTGGTATGTGCATTCATGTCAGTGCAAAACAAGTCATGTATAATTCAAGTGGTTTAGTTCAGAAAAGCAATCATAAGATTCACCAATAAAATATCATAAACCAATCAATGCAATCATCAATTCAGTCATCAAATCCCCTTTACAATTTACTGGCCATCAGGGACTTTGCCCAAGCTTCTCCTGAACCTATTTCTATAGTTCACCATCAAATATAATAGGGTCTTTAGCTACTTTCTCTTTTTAAACACACACTGTCTGGGACATCTCTCTGTTAACCCAGCACACTCAGGCCCCTGGGTATAAACATACCATGTGTGAGCTTGCAATGTTCCCCTTGCCAAGCTATATTTTGTAGCCCTAAGATCCAAAATCCTTAGTTAAATTACTAAGTGCTAATTTTCCCTTTTCATAATTGTGCTAACCCCTTCTGTATCTCACTTTTCAATCAGAAGAAAAATAAACAATTCAACCAACAAGTATTCATCCAGAGATGGGTAAGTCATTTTCTCAGAAGCAAACATTTGATCATGAAAACAGATGTGATTTCTTAGTATATCATTTTTCCTGTGGGTTACAATGGATCCAGTTGTACACATATGGTCCTAAGTAATTTACTAGTTATCTTTTCTTACCTCTGGTTCAATCAGATTCATATTAATCTTGGAGATCTGGCTAAACCATAAGTATATTTTGATTTGGGCAGTTCATAAAACATAGAAGCTCAGCACATGTACAACATTGCACTCCTACATTTTCTTTTGTTTTCATCAATATGAGACATAAGCAACAACACAATGTTGCAGCCCCATATTTCTTTCTATTTTCATACCATATATCCACCACATGAATCCGGGAATTTTATAAACAACTTTATGAAGAAAACTTATAAAAGAAATCACTCCATCTCAAAGTTAACCCATATCACAGATAAACATTTAAAACATGAATCCATGACTTTTATCTTTTTGGGTAAATCACAGTGAGGGGTTTTACACTTAAACAGATCATTAACAAACCAAGGTCATCAAATCATAAAACATAACTTGTAAAAGAAAATGGATGATTAGTTCAAATAGGCTGCCTCAATATTCAGGACTTAATGCCAAAGTTTTCAGTGAGGTTACTCACCCTTAATTCCTTTTTTTCCTAAGCCTTACTTTTTCTTTTGATCCTCTGCCTTCCTCTAACTCCAATGGCTAGTACTTCTTATCTTCTCTGGCTTATGTTCTTATTTTTCCTTTAGGTTATGAAGAGCAAACGTATGATCTCACTATACTAAGCCTCCTTATATAAACCCTGACTGTCACTAGGGTTTTAGGGAATTACCCAATGTCAGTTTTGCCCCATAAGGTGATCTTCCCTACAATTGATTCATATATACAAGAAAAGAGTATGTGGTCCTTGTTATATATATGTATTTTTTTAGAAAATAACTTCATTCTTTTAATCTTACCCCGGGTCATGTTATCTTCATGAATTTAATTTTCCTAAGCAAAAGAATTGCTGGAAATGGATAAAGTGCCTATTTAAAGGTTCATACCATTTCCATACAAACCTTGTTTTCTACCTGCAATGTTTGACAGTATACATGTATAACTTATGCATACCTAAGTCTCTATATTTTCCTTTCTTTCTTTAAATAATTTTTAAGTTTATTTCTGCCTAGTTTTCTTTTTCCCTATGCCAGATTTGTTTAGAGACAAAAATCCTATCTTCATGCGTATGTATTTCTAAATTAGTTGTTTTTAATTTATATCGATTTCTTCCTATTTTATATATTTTTATAATTTATTTATCCCATCATATATTTTAACTGTTGCTTATTTTATCACACAGAAAAATGTGTGCATGTTTGTGCACTGTCTTGTGCACATGTACATGTTTTAAACCATGTATCTGCAAATCAATTTCCTATTCCTATCTTTTCAATGTAATTTTAAACAAATATAAACTAAATTAAATTATGAAATTATTCACAAAAATCAGGGTTATCACAAACATGAATTAAAAAGGAAGTATATTATTGTCCTGGAAAGGAAAATTCCTCATAACAACATTGAATTAATTGGGTCATAACTTTCAAATGGTTTGTCCGTTTTCGACGATCTTATACTTTCTAGAAAGCTAATAAGAGATGGAGTTTTGCATATTTTTAGGGTTTCTAGGCTAAAAAGGCAGATTTATAGAGTGAGCCGGTGCTTGTGTTCTAATTCCAAGTTTTACTACCCAAAGAAAAATACTCATTACTCAAATTGTTCATAAAAAATACAATCTGCAAATTGTTTTGGAAAGCTAATGCATTAAGCAATAACTTTAGTTTTTCAGCCTTAAAATTTGTCAAAAGTGGTCTAAACAAAGATGTCATGTTGTTTATATATTAAATGGTTGCATAGTTATTTTATCTTTTATAATATGTGAATAATGTTTGAACTTGAGTTAAGAGTTGGTTATTTGGACTAATTGGCGACGATGGCTCGTTTAATAAGGTAACTTGCTTAAAACGCTATTTAAGAGGTACGTTTTTACGCTATATCGAAATATATGTGATCTTATTTATTTCCCCACGTTTCGGGATGCCCCATGAATAAGGTGTGTGTTTATACATATTATGATTATATTGTGTGGTGATCGTCGAAATGATCTCCATAAAAATGAGACTCTTTCGAAATTTTATGAAAAATCCAAAAATTAAAAAACTTTCACAAAAATTCACTGTATGCAAAAGTAGAAAGTCATTGAACTAGTCTATTTAAATTATAGCATACGATATGATAATTAGAGAGTAAGATCCACATTAACGATTGTGTAGTTTAAATTTGATAGAAGATTGTAAAATACAAAGGAAGTAAGGATAAGAGTTGTATATGATGTCTCTCTATAAGAAATTACGAGGATGCAATTTTCATTAGAGGGGAGGTCAGTAACAACCCTGCTTTCTACGCTGTAATAATAAATATATTTAATTAAAATAAAATTGCTAAATTTGATTTTTGATAATTATTATTTTTGAAAATAAATTTTTCTCAATAAAAGTCTATTTAGTAAAAGATTTTGTTTTAGTAAATTGAATTAATTACTTAAGTCTTTTTGGATAATATATTGAAACTGAATAATGGTTTAATAAATATAAAATATTTTTAAAGTGTAAGTAATTTTATACGATTGAAATGGTTGAAAAATAAATTTACTTTATGTTAATACAGTGAATAACTAAATAAAAAAATAAGCAAGAATTGAATTGAATAAAATGTCTAGCCATCAAAATATAGTTTGTAAAATGAAGTGCAGATCAATTTGAATTAAATAAAATTTATTTACTAATAAGTAGAAGATTTATTCAAAATAAAAAGGAAAATAAAATAATAAATAAATGGGCAAAGTAAAAATTAAAAACAAGCTCATAATCAATCCAAGCCTAAACCATTGCAAAGCTCATTCTCCTTCCTTTTCCCCTTTCCTTTATTTTATTCCTAGCCCAGCCTATTTCTTCTTTGCTTTTGCTAATCCCGAAACCCGGCTCGCCCGTATTTTGTCCTAGTTTCCCTTTCCCAAATCGAACTACAAAAATAAAGAAAAAACGTAATGTGTAAAAAAAAGGGAAGAAATGGAATTCGTCCGCGCGACCAGGGTGGCATATGATGCTAGAAAACACTATGCCATAAAGTGAATCAGACAACATTGATCACACAACATAAGGTAGATTTTCTATTATCCCACTTTTTGACACAACACAAGCAATAACCATCTATTGTTTGAAGAGCCCCTGAAATCTTTCATATGTTGTCTGAATAGCCCGTGAAATCTTTATGAACATGCTTGTTATTCAGAAAACATTTTATTTGTTGTCTGATTTAAGTTATCAAAATTTTTAGTTTTGGCACCATCTTTTCCCCTTAATTATTTCATGGCCGCTCTTTTTATTTTGTTTCCCCTTGTACTCATTAATTATTTTCTCTTCATTTCATTTCCTTTTCCCATATCTCACAAATTAGATAATCAAATGATGAAACCCTATTCACCCATATTTACTGTATTTTGATTGCATCGATTGATTAAACCCTAATCTCGCCATAGCTCCTCTTCGTCGATTGATTGCGTGTTTGATTCTCCGGATGAGGAACCTCTTGGTAGCTTCTTTGTCGAGTAAGATTGATCTGAAATTGTAATGACCCTAATTTTGACTAACATTATTTTGGACATTTAATTAGATAAATTAAATGAAATAATGTAAACGGTTAAGGGATTGAGATTTGAATAATTTAAGGTATGCCTTAATTAACCTACAAGCTAAAGAGAATTAAAATGAAATAAGTAAGAGGAATAAGATAAGGGCAAAATAGGAATAAACTAAGTTCTTATAACCTAAACCCTTCTTACTTTCACTCCTTATCCATTCTAAACATTTGCAAACAAAACCAAGAATGTTCAAAGCTTGGCCGGCCACCATTAAGGGAAAACAAAAGGGAAGATAAGCAAGAATTCAAGTAGGAAGCTTAATCAAATCAATTCAAAAGCAAATCTCAACCACCTTAACAACAAACTAAGGTGAATAATATACTGCATCTCGTTTTTATTGTTTTTGATTTCTAGATGAGATCCGAGTTTATTTTGCAAGTAAAATGTCGTGATTTGATTGTGTAGATGGATATATAAGCTTGTCGATGATTTATGTTGCTTCATATAAATTTTATGTTAAGTTTTGATTTGAAAGACCTAATAAATGATATCCTAATGACTTGTGTTTTTTAGATAAGGTCGAAAATATTATTTTAGAGATGGGTTTCAAGTTTCATAATTTTCTAAGTTAATATGGATTTATTATGAATTTTCTAGGAAAGAAAACGGTTAAATTATTTTCGGCAAATATATGATAGCCTTGGGTCTGAAATTTAAATATGTTAGAAAATATATTAAAAATGATTTATGGGAATTTTTGAAGAATTTTCCTAAGTATTTTATTATGGATATAAAATTATTTAAGGTATGTGACTGAAATGTTTTATATGCTTCTAAAAGGAGAAAGGGCTAATTTGCTAAATGTTTTTAACTGTTAATTACTGAATTCAACAACAGTTTTATAAAAATATTTTGGAAAAGAATTGGCAACCAATTATATGTTGATAAATAAGGCAAGTTAGTTGGAAAGATATTACTTTAAAAGGCTAATAATAAGTTTTGCAAAGAATTACTGCTTCGCCACTTACAGCAGCTACCTTTCGACCTCATACTTCCGCCCCAACCAAGTCGAAACCAATACACATGGTATCAATGCCTTGGTACGTAGTGGATTGGAGTTAGGCGGAAGGTATAGAGTCGAAACATGCTTTTGAAGGGGTAGAAGCTACCATTTTTGAGTACGAATCACTTATGTTTATAAAGGAGGCTTTCGAAGGAGTTATATTAGCTTTCGACTTAGTCAAATGTGCCTTTGTTTTATCAAAAGGACTTTTGAAAGGTGTTGCTGCCTTTTTATTTTAAAATGAAGCTTTCGAAGGGGTTCGAAACCCATGCTGCCCCATTTAACCATTCGAATCAATGCTTTTGAAAGGGTTGGTTTCGAAACCATCCACTTTCTTTTACTTAGGAATAATGCTTTTGAAAGCAATGATTTTGCCCCAATTCTCTTAAGACCCTTTGTTCTATTAAAAGATAAACCCAGAGGTTTTGAAAGGAATGGTTTTAAATGGTTTCGAAGCTATGTTCCACAAACTTTTACTTGGACCCAATGCTTTCGAAAGGTTTATTTTAAGTAAGGACTTTTATTACTTTTGAAAAGTATATAATGTAGGTTTCGAAGGGGAGGTACCCTAATGTTTTTGAAAGGTTTACTTGAGTCTTTAAATGGAAGGTTTCCAATGCTTTTGAAAGGCAAGTTTAAAGTATTTTGAAACGAGGACGTCTAAGGTTTTATAAAGCTTCAAGGGATACTTTCAATGATTTTGAAAGGTCTATTTTTAAAATTTTCAAAATGTATGTTTTGGCCTTTCGACGTAGTGTTTCAAGGTAAAGTAGTTAATGTATTTTGAAAGGGCTACTTTCAATGGATTCGAAAGGGACTGTTTAAAGTTTTCAAACAAGGGTTTTGAAGGTGATATCTTGGATTTAAAACCTAATGTTTTCTAAGTTAAAGAAGGGCATTAACTTGTTCTAAAGGGATAGATAACCCTATTGATTTAGGTTTTCATCCACATTGTTTTATGTAAAGCATATATCATGGAAAAGATATTTGAGAAAAGTAAAGAGTATATTTTCCTTGTCCAAGTATGATTTAAAGGGTTAAATCAATTTGAAAGAAATGTTTTTAAGGAAAATTTGATGGGGTAGTTAACCCTAAGTAAATGACTCAGATACTAGAATACCATATGAGACCGGTATAGGGTCGCGACCTATACTTTAGCTAGTAGCCCTTAGCTAATATAAGTCCAAAATTCCAGTGTGTGGGGCTTTGTCACAAGTAAGACTAAATTAATGTTGCACACAGAAAGGAATATACAGAGAAAGATAGGTTATTGGTGAGCCCGCAAAACCATTGGATCGGTTGATCCTAGAAGAAGTAAGTTAAGAACAGACCGTCCAGGAGTGTGTCTAACAGAAGTTAGATTATTTATTTTGTCTGGTAGGCCCGAGTCAGCCAATGGTTAGTAGTTAGCCTAACAAAACTATATTGTTCGGACAGATAGTCCATTGATTACCTGATTTATGTGCATATGTGATATTATTGCTTTAATCAGTTTGATTGCAGGATTCTGATCACATGTTTTAAAAAGGGATATTAGTGTGGGGAAACCTGTTCCGCTAAGCCGTGGTCTCACTTAATATCAGTAAACCGAGATGTAATAGTATTATTCACACCAGGCTTTATGTGCGACTCATAGTTTATGTTTTCTGTTTATAAACTTTCGGGTGCTCAAAATTAATTTGAGTACATTGAGAGCTAGGGTTTTACAGGTTTAGTAGGTGAATGAATAAGCTTCCAAAGACGTGCAGGAGGCAAAGTTGGCTATATAGGAATAATTAGTTTTATTTCTGCTGTGATGTATTTAAGACCGATGTGTCTATTGAGTACTCTGATAATCCAAGGGGGCATCTTCATATGTCCTTCTTAGTGTAATATGTAATAATTATATTTGATCAAAACTTGGGAATCGTTTGGGATTGTGTAATGGAATATGAAACATGGATTTGAAATGTAATCGATAAAATTGTTTTTTCGAATATGTGATTTTGTTTCATATTCATGTGCTTCTGATATTATGGATACCATAAACATTACTGTATTTTGTCATCGGAAGTTAATACTATAGATGACTGCAACATCTGTAACGCTTAGCTTTGGGCCTCAAGATAGGGGATGTTATAACTTGGTATCAGAGCATAGGTTTATGAAAAATCTAAAAGAAATTTCAAACTTAAAATGATTTTGAAAAAAAAAAGTCCCAAGGAATTAGAGAAAAGATTGGGGTATGGGATAATGCTGTAGTAATGACTTGTATTTGTTATATATATAAGTATACGCTTTATCTCTATTCTCCCATCTCCCTTAGGCTATTCTTCTATATCTTACAAAGACTCGAATGCAGATTTTACGGACGTAAGATACAGATGCTAGAAGTGGAAGAGTTCACATTGGTGGGGGAAGCACCACAACTAATGGGAATGCCAGATCAAATATTAGAAAAAATCCAGGTCCAGGCACAAGCTGCTAATGTGGGTGTTGGAATGCCACAAGTAGATATGGGAGCTATGTATCAATCCTTCGTTAACATGATGTAGGCTGGAGTTGCTGTGGGTTTAGTTGGAGAAAATGCTGAAGGAGGAAATTAAGGAGCTCCAGTGGTCAATAATTATGCTGTGTCGAGTAGAGATTATGCCAAGCTGGGAGGAAAATTGTTTATTGGGACTGAGGACGCAATTGAAGTGGAGAACTGGTTACTTCATTGCGAGAGGATTTTTGTTGATTTAGGGCTCAATGATGATCAGAAAAGGAGGCTTGCTTCTAGGCATAGGGAGCGGAACTATACTGGTGGAACAGTGTTACAGTGGGAGTTAATGAGGAGACCGTGACTTAGGCTGAGTTCAAAAGAAGGTTTGAGGAGAGGTTTATGTCGCAGATTGCGAAGTCAACTCTGCTCAGGAAGTTCGTTGAGTTGGAATCGGGAGACATGAAAGTGCTTGAGTATGAAACCAGATTTGAGGAGCTATCAAGGTACGAATACGCTATGGTTGATACAGTTATTAAAAGGAATGATAAGTTCCTTCGTGGGTTGAAGTCTGAGTTTGCTAAGGCCACATTATCGAGAGATATGTGCGATGTAGTTATTGAGATGGCTTTGAGGTAGGAAGAGATGCTTGCTTTTCTTGAGGGTAACAAAGCGGGGGGAGCTCAAGGAGGGCAGAACCAGAAGAGAAAAATTTTCCATAAGAAGGGAGCTCAGAAGAGTGGAGCAGTCAAGAAGGGAAAGACATAAGTTATCTACTATAAGTGTGATAAGAAGGGACACTATGCTCATGAGTACCGGACAGGCAAAGGGAAGAAAGATGTTGACAAGAAAGGAGTGAGATGTTTCAACCGCGATCAAATTGGACATTATAAGAACCAGTGCAAGGAGCCAACTAAGGATGGAAAAGGAAAGATGTTCGCATTGGAACCAGCTACCTCGAGACCACCAGCATAGAAGAAGGGAAAAGCTGTGTTGGGAGGTACGCTTTTGAATCATGGTGTATCAATTAGAGTTCTATTTGATACTGGTGCATCACATTCTTTTATATCTCATTGTTTGGTAGATAAGCTTAGCCTAGAACCCTCATACCTAGTTACTTACTTTAGGGTTGCGAATCTGATAGGAGGATATGCGACACTTAGGATGAAGTGTGACCAGTTAGAGTTTGAATTGTTAAGTCATACATTTGTTTGCAGTTTACATGTGTTTGATTTCGTAGGGTTCGGAATTATTTTGGGTATGGATTGGTTAAGTAAATACGATGCTAGAATATTTTTCCATGATCGGAAAATATCACTTAGACACCCTGACTGTAGTGACCAGATTATATACTCTATAGAAAACCTTAGTTTTGAGGTTGATGCTTTGTTAGGTGTTGTGGAGGCAGAAGACGAGTTAAATCGAGTTTTCGTTGTTAGAGTGTTCACAGATGTCTTTGAACCCGTAGTAGGACTACCGCCGGAACGAGCTATTGAGTTTCAGATAGATTTAGTATCAAAAGCAGAACTGGCGAGTAGACCGCCAAGCAGAATGACACCTACCGAGATGAGGGAGCTAAAGGTGCAGTTGGTGGATTTGGAAGGGAAGAATTTTATTAGACTAAGCAGTTTGCATTAGGGAGCAGCCGTAGTGTTTGCAAAGAAACCAAACGGATCATTAAGTTATGTATCGATTATCGTAAGTTGAATGAGAAGACGATAGAGAATCAATATCTATTACCTAGAACTGACGATTTGTTCGATCAGTTGAGTGGAGCCAAAGTATTTTTCCAGTTGGATTTGGCAACAGGATTCCATCAACTTAAAGTGGCTGAGGATAGTATTTCTTTGACGGTGTTTAGAACCAAATAAGGATAGTACAAATGGTTAGTAATGTCATTCGGACTAACTAACGCACCAGCATTCTTTGCAGATTCGATTAATCGAGATTTCCTAGAGCACTTGGATAGGTTCATATTGGTATTCATAGATGACATTTTGATATACTCTAAAGATGAAAGAGAGCATGAAGTTCATCTTAGAGTGGTGCTTGAGACGCTGAGGCAGCATCAACTGAAAGCGAAACTTGAAGTATCATTTCTGGAAGAAGGAAGAGAAGTTTCTTGGTATTATAGTCTTAGAGAAAGGGTTATCTATAGATCCGGCTAAGATCGAGAGGATGAATAATTGGAAGAGACCCCGGACAGTGATTGAGATAAAGAGTTTTCTTGCATTAGCTGGTTATTATCAGAGATTCATTAAGGGTTTTTCGTGGATAGCGGCATCGATGATTAAGCTAACACGAAAGGATATGAAGTTCGTTTGGATCGATAAATGTGAGGAAGCATTCCAGAGATTGAAACACTTATTGACTAATGCACCTGTGTTAGTTGTTCCAGAAGGGAATCAGGACTTAGTAGTGTATACAGATGCATGTGGAATAGGATTAGGAGCTTTGTTAATGAAAAGGGGTAAAGTGATTACCCATGCTTCTCGACAGCTCAGATCGCATGAGGTTAGATGCAAGATGGATGTAGTTATCAATATACTATTGGTTGTATTTGTAGTTGTGTTGTATGATGCAAGATGGATGTAGTTATGTTTGTATTGTATGTTTGCATGCCATAAAGCGAGTTACATTGTCCGTCCCTTGAAATTTTGGCAATGAAATTAATTTAGCAGGGAAGAATGTAACATCTCGTAATTTTACGAAACTAAATAATTAATTTAAAAAGGGTAAAATTGTATTTTTACATAAAAGGTAAAATAGTAAATTTTGACAGAAGTTAGAATTAGTCTTTGGAACCTTTCCCATTATGTCTGAAATGCCATTTACAGTCAGAAAACATATATAAATTGTTGGATTTGGTTAAACGAGGTAGAAATTAAAAGAAGTCAAACTTAGTGGTACTTATGTAATATATTAATTTCAAAAATTTTACCCAAAAGTTAGTGTTTTCAGCCTATAAATAAAATGTAAATTTTATTCTCTAATTCTATTTGAACCTAAATAGCTTACCTTAATCTCCATTATCTTCCTCATCCAATCTCCACAAAAAAATTTAAACCAACTTCAACTAATCAAATCAGAACTAGACAATTACTATATGAAATCGGTCATCGTAGAGAGAGCTACATAAATAAATCAATGTTAGGAAATTTGGAGTTTGGAAAATAAGAAGTTTATATACAGCAAAAAGAAGAAGGCGTCACATCAGATTGGAGAGGATACACTAATCAGTGAGTGGGATTTATCATATTTTGGTATATATTGATAAGACATAGTAATTCACCTTTTATGCTCTTAAATCAAATTTGAAATGATGAAATTGATAATTAAAAAGTGATTTTTTATATATGTAATTAGGATGCAGTATTTCAAAGCGAGATGATTGTGATTTTTCTTATTCGTAACTAGTCAAGGATTAATCTCTCTAATTAAAAAAGTGTAAAATATAAAAGTGTTCCAGGTTAGACATATTATGTATCAAAATTATAGTTCTCAATGATATGAATCTACTGGTGTTGATCTTTCATCGATTGGGACAGCAGATAGATCAGGAAATGTGCCAGAAGTCCAAAAAATTTAAAACATCCATTTGATCAATTTTTGATTCAATGGTTAAACGACAATAATAGGACGATCAGAGGATACCCGGTTGTAGAAGACATTAAGCAGAATAGATTGGCACCACCTGACCATGCTAGAAGCGGCTAGGTTTGCTAGGATCTTGTCCAAAAGAAGTGACCGTGGTGGCTAAGGTGCAGACTTGCCGAGGGCGGTGGAGCAAGGTTTGGCAGCTATAGTGAAGGGGTCGGATCGAGACCCGCTGGCCCCAGGTACCCGTGGTGCGACAATGAAGGCATGCGGTGATGGATTTCGCCATGAGATGGAAGTTTCTATAGCAAAAGGTGGGAAAAGGAAGAAATTCTTTATTATATACATACATACATACATACATATATACATACAAATTAATTAAATAACACCTAATCTTTATACACTTATAACTCCCGCACACAACCTCGGTTTCATGCCTGGTTTGCGGCATTGGGATCATGGTGAGACGATGAATACTTTGATACATTGTTTGATGTGTTATGAGATGTTTCGTAAAAGTGTCATATTGTGTAAGGCTCATTATACAGCTTTACACTTACTACTTGTAGCCTAATCCGGTAACTTCATAAATAGTGGGGTGATGACAGGTTTCGAGCTTGCCCAATTGTGTCATAGACCGTTAGGCGAATGACTACCATGGACTCGCACTTATAGGTTGGAGCATGATCCAGTAGCTTCTATACGATGGGGGCGATGACGAGTTTTGGGCTTGATCCTAATAATTTTGTAGATCATTAAGCGAATGACTAGCATGGACTTGCTCTTACAGGTTGGAGCATGATCTGGAAGCTTCATAAATGGTGGAGGCGATGACAAGTTTTGGGCTTGATCCTAATAGTGTCGCAGACCGTTAGGCGAATAACTGGCTTGAATTTGCACTTACGAGTTAGACCTTGATCCAGTAGCTTCGTGAACGAAGGGGAGATTATAAGTTTTGGGCTTGATCCAATAGTTTCGCAAAACGCTAGGTAAATGACTAGCATGCACTTGACCTCAATGGTTATATGCGATTACCACGACGAAGAGTTGGGACATTTGGTCAAATCGTGTCGTAGTTGTTTTGGCACACGAGTTGAGACCCTAAGCATAATAGTATGCATATGATTAGACCTTTGAAAGTGATACCTTAGCAAATGAAGTGACTATAATATCGCATCATGTTTGGCTGACTTGTTGGGTGCAGGTAACAGGGGTTCATGTATGGTTTTCGAGCATCGGTGTTGGTTTACTAGCTTATTACTATGATGCATTTATATAATGTGTGTCACTCACCAGGCGTATGTCTAAACCCCTCTGTCATTTTCTTTTTTAGTTATACTCAAATAGATCGATAGAGAGGACTGGCTGCGGCTTGGAGAAGCGATGGTGCGATGAAGATGTACATTTATTTATTAGTTATCTTCTATTTTACATTAGTTTGTTTTCGTTACTAGTATAGGGAGATGTTGTGGTTAGAGTTTGTTTGTTTGAGATTGTATTATTGATTATTATTATATTTTATTCCTTCCGCTGTGGGTTTAAAAATGTGTTGAATACTGTAGATAGCACAGTGATCTTTTTTATATTTTACTTCAAAACAATCCACCATCGACGGCATCCATGATGCGAGTGCCATTTATAGGCATGGATTGGGACATGATAGATGATGAGTTGTTTCATATTTCGTACTTGTTACAAACAACCACAAGTACGTGGTTCCTCAGTGTCTCCAATGATCATGAGTGATGATTCATTGTCCACCATATAGAAAGCATTACGTACACTAGCCTTAACGAATGTATCGATATCCTTTTCTCGATACTTCTTGACTTGGAAATTTTTAAGAATAAGTATTTTGGGTGTTTGATTCAAAATTAATGGCTATGAAGACATTCATAATTGCAATCAATAAATTACTTCTCCTAATAATTTTCTTCTTACATATGTTTAATGTATTCATGTCATTACTTATATCATAATATAACAACACATATAATAGAAAATAAAACTAAAAGAATATTTTATTTCATTCAAGATTATTATACAAGAGTTTAGTTATATAATAAATTATATGATTTCCCCCATTAAGGACACCCTTAACTCCATTGTAACACCCAAAAATTTAAATAATAAATTAAAAGATGAATAAGGGCAAAAATGTAATCTTACATAAAAGGACAAAATAATCTTTTCTACAGAAGTTGGAATTATGCCTTAGGACCTGCTCCATTGTGTCTACAACGTCATTTACAGTCATAAAACATATATAACTTACTAAATTTCATAATACGGAGCGAAAATTGTGAAAAATGTAGCTAGTCGCATTTTCATAAATATGTATTTCAGAAACTTACCTAGAAACCTTAATCCTCAACTATGAATAAAGGTATAAGCCTCCACTCTTCTCACTTAAAAACCCTATCCTCGCCTCCTAAACATTTTTTCTTCCTCCTCTTCTTCCTAAAAAAGAAATTCTAATTCCAAAATTAAAACAAAAGCAAAGCAAATAAAACGAAAAAGAGAATTAGAGAAAGAAGAACACAACACCCAAAGCTAGGAGACAACCCGTAGAAATGAGAAGAGAGAAAGCTAAAAAATTGAGTGGATTCTATCTATGAAAGAGTATGATGGAAATGGGTAATTGATATTTAATTATATACCTTCTTAGTAACATAGACATGATTTCTCTTCTTAGATCTATCTGTTATTGTAAAATTTTAAATTGAAATAATTTAGGTAAAAACCCTAGGAAATGATAGATCTAATTATTAAATTGATAAATGAACGTAAAACTATCTCTAATCTTCTAGATCTAAATTGTACAACAAGTTTGGATTTATTTTGATAACAGGCGATAATTTTATTGAAACCACCCTTAGTCTTTTAGATCTGGTTCATTTATGGTTTCGATAAATAAGAGATAAATTTTATTGATCTGATTTATATAATAAATTTGAAATGATTTTTGGATAGACATAAATGAACAAACATATTTGTTGTAATTTATTTAAATCTGATTCAATCTACATTTGAATAAACTTGATTAGATTTGAGTGTATGTATGTAATCCCTTGAAAATATATATAATTGACTCTAAATCCATTGAAATTTTTTAAAAGAATCATTTGAAGCTGGGTATGAAATAAACATAGAAATCTGGTTGGAAATAAGACCTTAAACTTATATGTGAAATCATGAAAAGATTAATAAAATAACCAAAACAAACAAGTTATAGAAATTTGAAAAATAGACTAGACGTCTAAAAATTCATTCAGACATCTAAAAATTATTTTTAGACATTTAGATTTCAGAAAATCATAACTCGAGAGTTCTAAGTTGAAATTCGACATATTTCAGACATCTAAATAATTTTTAGATGTCTAAAAATTAAGTTAGGCGTCTAAAAAGGGTAGTTAGATGTCTAGATGCTTGGGAATGTTTTCTTATTATTTGCATCAGACAACCAAATGTCTGAATTATTGTATTTGGCCCAGGTTGAACTGGAATAAGAACAGGCCAAGTAGAATAAATCAAGGAAGCTTGCTTCTAATGCTTAGTTAGTCGGGAGTATGCGCGGCTGAATGGAGTCAGGGAGTAAGCTGGAAATGTACCACCTTTGGTGAAATCTTGGGCTCCTACTTCATGAAGTTGGAATGTGACACTCAATGTGGCATGCTACTATATCGCAATTAAAATTTCATATCGTTCGTAGTCGGTCCTAGCCATGTATTGGTGGAAACTGGAAATAATGGGCAAAGAAGTTTGTTAGAAAAGGATCAGTGAATCCAAAATGAAGGGCAGATAAACCCTTAATTGCTACTTGTGTAACGACCTAGAACTTAGGAAGTGGACTAGCCATTTTTAACATTACATGAGGTTTCACTAAAATAAATCATGAATAAGTGTTTAACATTAAGGTAAAATCCAGGAATAATCGATCAGAACATACATGTGTTAGTTTTGAGTTTTATTTGAAAATCTTGAACAAATTTTTTTTGGATAAACTTAATTTGGTTTAGGATAGATTGATACAATTTAGAAATCTATTATACTAAAATAGATTTCTAGAATAAAAAGTTTTATCTGACATTTGAACTAAGCGACATCTTAGTGCATTTGGACTTCAAGATGATGAAGAGATGGATCAAAAAACTAAAGAGATGTTAGGAATGATTAATTGAAGCACAAGAAGTTTTGACAAGATTTTCATAAGGTAAATCATATCGGTATAAACATGATTGATTAGTCGTTACCAAGCTATTTATTTAAATAGGTCCTACATTTAACTATAGTTGGAGCTGCCTTGTACACCTAAGAAAAAGACAGACTCAAATAAGAGAAATCATGTAGGTATTGATATGATTTAGAGGGGAAATTTTATAAACAAAGAATAGAAGCTTGAAGACTTGAACAAGTATGAAGAAAAGATGAAGATTCAAGTTCAGAACACATGTTGGCACTAACATGATCATGTTGGTAGCGACATGTTATGGATGTTGATTTTACTCGTTCTTGATGCCTGAAAGCGTGGATCTAACTTTCTGCCGGTTCTTTTGCGAGCTAGTGACTCCGAAGGACAGATTTGACCATAAATATCCATTCTTTGGCTATAATATATGGACTTATTTCTAACTTTTTGATCCTTACACTAAACTGATGACATTTTTGCAATTAACTAGTGTTCGAATTATACTTGTTGTTTTATAAAAAGTAGTTGTAATTGCAAGGATCATCAGAAATAAGCTAATAGTGGACGTAGTCAATCAATTTGAGTTCAAACTACTTTCAAATCTCATCTTTCTACTTTTTGATTCCATTTTTTATTTCAATCATCTCATTTTTACTTACTTTTAGGTGCTGTATCATTTTTTGGTGCAAGTTTTTAGTGCTTTCACTAAGAATAAAGAATCTCATGTGTAGATCTGCGCTTTAACTTTAGATTTGAAGAATCTAAAAGCTAGCTCTAGATCTTTTTGTTGAAGATCTATTGTTGCTTGGATTTATAGAAAATCTACTGTTAGATCTGAAAGTAGATGACCCCAAGAAAGGATAAGGAGAGATCCACTAGGTCCGAAGCGATCTTTGAAGTTAAGGCCGAAGGAGATCACCATGTTGAAGATGAAACAACTTAACCTTTGACTGCTCTACTAGGATCATCATCTCAGCAAAATGAAGTTGTGACAAGGGATGAGATGACAAATATGCTAGAATAGCAAAGGTCTTGGATGGAACTAATGAAAACTAAGTATGAACAATTGACCATGTTGGCCCAGCCCTAGCAAAGAACTGAATCACAAAGGCAAAGGAAAAATAGAAGGGAATCACCATCTTCTCATTCTAGTGAAGAAAGCTTATCTTCGACGGAATGAAATAGAAGATATGGAAAACACCTGATGCATAGTGGTGCTGGGATAGCACATGTTAGAGTTGCAAAAGATGAGGCAAATTAGACGAAGTCAAAACATGTCGGCACCAAGATGGCTCATCAGGTTGGTACCGAGATGTTTGTTAAGGCTATGGATTATTCTAATAGTGAAGAAGATTTGCTAAATGGTAAAGTTGGTGAAGGGAAACCTACTAGTGCTCTGATTGGTGGTGTTCAAATAGTGGTGTTCAAATAGTGGTGCTCAAATGAATACTACAGAACAAGCTAAGAGAGAATGTAGCCCAACAAGACATCAACAAAATAGGGCAGGGTGTCCAAAGATAGGGGAATCTAGATGTCAAGCAACTAACCGAGAACATTTGCAGGGTCAAACACTCGGGGATGTTCTTAATAGTCGTCGTCCACCCGCCCAAAGCAGTGAAGAATATATCACATATATAGTGAAAAGATTGTTAAGAGAGAATTATCATAGAAGGGATGAGAGGTGGGGTTAGTCATCGAGTCATACCCCGTTCGCCAGAAACATCCTTGAAGCAAAGTATCCAAAGAAATTCGTGTTACCAACTACCTACAATGGAATGACTGATCCAAGCCAACATCTATTGAAGTGTGGATGACATATGGATAGTGATTATGCAATGGATACTGTCAGATGTAGATGTTTTCCAATATTCCTGGATGGAGTAGCAACGATGTGGTTCACTCGGCTCGTATTATCATTATTTAATCGGCTAGCTAAGAAATTTATGGAGTATTTCTAGGTCCACACTGTGATCAAAAGATGTGATGTCATTATCTAATGCGCATCAAAGTTCCAAAGAGACTCTGAAGACATTTTTAAAGATGTTTAGTGATGTGGTTACTGAGGTGAGCAACTCCAAGGAGGAGATTGTATTGATGACATTAATCAATGGGGTCCACCGGACAATAGACTTTGGTAGATGACAGAAAAGGAAGAAACCAAGCACTGTGTGATATAAAGCAACGTTATTATCAAGCAAAGTGGTGACAATGCTGGAGATGTTATGGTGGATGTTGGAAATAATAATGTCAAGAGAAAAAACCAAGGAGCTAGTGGAAAAAAACATGATACCAAGAAGCGTATGAAGTATACCAGGCCAGGAGAATATACTCCCATGATCGGTACAGTTGGGAACATATACCTTGCGATCTAAGGTAATGAGCACTATAAGAAATCGCCTTCGAGGGAGACAACTAAAGAAGAAAGACATTCGGGAAAATACTGTCACATCCATAAGAACCATGGATACATTATAAACGAATATAGGCATCTGAGAGATGTCATTAAATATTTTATCTATGAAAATGAAATTGCAACAGTATGTCAGGAACCCGCAAGCTAACAGGCTGACGAACAATAGACCCCAAGGATAGCATGCCCATAGGAACCATTCTAGATCCGGTAGAGAGGGATTGAGATAGCCTGCAAGAGCGATTGTGATCAACACCATCTTTGGAGGTCCTTATCCTGTAGAAAAGAGCTGGAATAAGATGGACTACTATGGCACTTCATTGAGGAATGAGCCTAAGGAAATGTTTATCCATTAAGGATGGGACTCCAGCAAAGTACCATAGAACTATTAATGATGATATTATATTTTGAAACTGAGATGTTGATGGGGTTGAAGTTCCAACACTTGACCCTATGGTGATTATGGTCGCGATTAGGCCGGCTACAGTACACCGATTCATTATTGATTGTGGGTGCTTGGTGAATAACTTGTTCAAGAAATTTTTAATTAAATGCATCTTAACAAGAAGGATCTGAAGCCTTGTAAATCCCATATTCAAGGATTTACCAAAGAGACCAAGGAACCTGTTAGTTGCATAGAGTTACCTATTGAGTTCGGTGAAGGAGAGCGCAAGGTAGTGCAGATGTAGATGTTTGTTGTGGTCAATGGATTCTCAGCCTATAATGCTTTCTTGCACCAGTCGGCCCTTGCCTAATCAGAATTGCACTTGCCCTGTAGTGTCTGATGATAAAGTTCCCCATCGATAATGGAGTTGGAGTAGTATAAGGTTACTAAACAACTAGTCGAAAATGTTACTTTGTAGAGCTCAAAGAGGCAAAGCAGCATGAGAAGGGAAAGAATACATAAAATCCTCCATGTATCAAGTCTTCCAACACATAACAACTACCCCTTAAGCCATGGCTGGGGTCCAATAACAAGTTTCATAAACCTATGGACCCATGAAAAGAGTCAAACGATGTGATGGCGGTACTAGTGGTGTTAACATTCTACATTATGATCAATGATGATGGTCCAACTACTCAAGATCAAGTCTTAGCTCGGCCTGAAGATGAGAAAGGACTTAATAAAGTTCTTTAGGAAAACAAAGAAATGTTTATTTGGACACATTCTGATATGGGTGGAATTTTTTTTGAAGATAGTATGACATGCATTGAATATGGACCCAAGACACCCTCATATGAAGCAAAAGAGGCATAGTATGGAACTAAAGCAGTCTGCTGCATTGACATAAGAAGTGGATAAGCTAAAGGCATACG
Source organism: Allium fistulosum (assembly GCA_030737815.1). NCBI lineage: Eukaryota > Viridiplantae > Streptophyta > Magnoliopsida > Asparagales > Amaryllidaceae > Allium > Allium fistulosum. The sequence goes on from CM060904.1 coordinate 1,290,797,802, forward strand.
GCTTTATCTACGATGCACTATACCCGAAGTGGATCCCGAATCCTGTGTTGGTCAAGAAGGCGAATGGGAAATGACAAACATGCATTGATTGTTCAAACCTAAATAAAGCATGCCCAAAGAACTACTTCCCCTTGCCTAGGGTCAACCAACTTATCAATGGAACAATCGGACATGGACTGCTTTCCTTCATGGATGCATGCTTCGGTTATAACCAAATAGTGATGCATGTCCTAGATCAGGAGCATATTAGTTTCATCAGAGATTTGCGACTGCATTATTACCAAGTCATGTCGTTCATTCTGAAGAATGCTGGAGCTACTTACCAGGGATAATGAACAAAATGTTTAAAGATCAGATCGAACGGAATATGAAGGTCTATATGGATGATATGCTTGTGAAGTCACATTGATCAATAAATCACATAAGCGATCTCTAAAAGATATTTGATGTACTTTGAAAGTATGGAATGAAGCTCGGTCCATTGAACTGTTCATTCAGAGTTGCATCAGGCAAGTTTAGGGTTTCATTGTGAGTTCAAGGGGCATTGAAGCTAAAAAAATATTAAAGCATTAAGGGAGGTTGCCTAAAAGATGAGGAGGGAAATACAGAGCTTGAATGGTATAATCTCCACACTAAGTCGATTCATTTCGAAAGTGACAGACAAATGCATACCATTCTTTGATGCCCTCAAGAAAGAGAAAGGAAAGTTCGTGTGGATGAAGGAATGTCAGGATGCTTTCCAGAAATTATTGGATCATATGGAGAAACTACAAGTGTTTTGAAAGCCTTTGGAAGAAGAAGATCTATTTGTTCACTTAGCAGTGTCTACTCACGCACCAAGTGTATCCTTGGTGCGTGAGGATAGCAAAATCCAAAGGCCAGTGTACTATATCAACAAACAGTTTACTGGAGTGGAAAAGAATTATCCAAAGCTGGATAAACTGACATACTGTTGTTTATTATTGCGAGGAAGTTAAGGCTATACTTCTAGGCTTATCCGGTAAAAGTGTTGATTGATCATCCACTGAGGCAAGTACTACATTGACTTGAGAGATCAGGATGATTGATAAAGTGGAATATTGAGTTGAGTTGGTATGATATAACAAACATCGAAGGAAAGTGATTCGAGGATAGGCATTGGTAGATTTCATTGCTAACTTCACCATCTAGGATGATGAAAAGGAAGAGGAACGACTTCAACTTTCTCAATGGAAGTTATACATAGATGAAGCCTCTAATGAACATGGTTTCGGGGTAGGTGTAATTCTTGTGACTCTAGAAGGATGGAGAATATGTTACGCTTTGAGACTAGAGTTCCTAGCAAAAAACAACGAATCATAATACAAAGCATTGATTACGGGACTTAAGATAGAAATGATAGTTAAGACGTTGCACATATTCAACGACTCTTGGTTAGTGGTCCGCTAAGTGAAAATGAAATTCATGCTAAGGGAGCAAGAGTCGCCTCTTACCCGATGAAAGTATTGGAACTATTAGACGATATCGAACATTACACAATATTGCACATCCCTGGGGAAGAAAACATGAAAGTAAATTCACTAGCCAAACAAGCCAGCTTTGGGAATGTGTAGCTTCTAGGAATAATTCCAGTGGAAATTTTGTCAGATCCAAGTACTAAAGAGATAGATGTTGATTGGGTCTCGGAGACAAAGGAAGAGAATGACTCGTGGATGACTCCAATAAAGGAATATTTGCTAAAATGGACTCCCTCGAATGGAAGAATCAAACAACAAAAACTCCTGCATAAAATATCTTGATTCACTATGCAAGAAGAAGTGTTGTCTAGAAGAGGATTCTCGATGCCCTTGTTGAGGTGTTACCAAAGATGAAGCTAGGAAGATCGTTACCAATGTGCATGAAGGAAGATATGGTGATCACACTAGGGGGCAAACTTTAGCGAATTAGGTTCTACATTATGGATATTTTGGGCCAACGGTCAACCAAGATGTGGCTGGCTATTCTAGAAGATGTGAAAAGTGCCATAGATTTGCAAAGATATCAAGAGTCACATCCACTGAGATTATGTAAATGGTTAACCAATGGCCGTTTATGGTATACATAATATATATTATTGGTGTGTTATTAATGTAGAGCGACGAAGCAAAATATGCGTAGTGGCTGTGGATTATTTCACAAAGTAGGATGAAGTAGACCTGTTTAGAACGATCACTTTAAATAAAGTAATCAACTTTGTAGTGAGGAACATATTATGCAGGTTCGGTGTTCCACAAAAGATAATCACTAACAGCGAAACTCAATTCTACAGTGTCATGTTCAAAAAATTCTATGCTTGATATCGAATTGAGAAGAGCTACTCAGCAATAGCACATTCGTAGGCAAACAGACAAGTGGAGGAGAAGAACAAGATCATCAAATCCATCATTAAGAAGAGAGTGAAAAGAGCCAAGGGAAACTTGATTGATGAGTTACCATTTTCATCATGGGCTTACCAAATGACCCAGAAGTCCAAAGACTGGCCATACTCCATTTGCTTTGGCCTACAGAACCAAGAACATAATACCGATCAAATATAATGTCCTTTTCATAGAAGACTACACTTTGATCCCAAGATGAACGAGGAACTCTTGCTTAAGTCCCTTGACTTGGTTGAAGAAAAAATAGAAGAGGTTGATCTAAGGGTTGTTGCTCACCAGATAAGAATAACGAAGCAATTCAATGCCAAGGTCAAAAAACGTACCTTTGAGATAGGCGACCTTATTTTGAAACGGGTCTTTCCAGGTACTGGGTCACTTGGTCCGAATTCGAAAGGTCCCTCTATGATTGCATAGAAGATAGGAGATGGAGCTTTCAAGCTATCGACTGTTAATAGGATCTAATTACACGGGCATGAAATAGCAAAACCCTACAACGCTATTTCACTTGAATTCTTTTTAGAAAATAAGGCATCCTATTTGTTGGGATTTGATGTAATAAGGCAAAGATTGACATTCTTTCATTAGTAAATAAAATAAATTTGGCTTTTTAAATCAATAGAACCATATTCTTAAGTTTGACTTTATGTTATGTGATCAGCAGCAAAACCAGACATTCTTTATTTGAAAAACCGGATGTCTAGATACTCGGAGAAAGGTACCGACGAACTCCTTCGATCCATGATTAGGCTATTGGAATACTGAGGTCAACCAAATGATTCTATCTTACATATCAAGTCTTTGACCAATTCCCAAAGATAGGCTAAATCAAGGATTGATGCCCGGAGATAGGCAGCTAAGACATCAGATCCCAAACATAGGAACCAATGTAGAACTGTATCTTTTTGCAGATACAACTTTGTTTATGGCCAATGAGATATGTTTGGCTAACGATAAATGAGGTTGATTGATGAAGTATCTGCAATTAATGTTCGAAGATAGGCAAAGTCGAGAATGGATGCCTGGAGACAAGCATCCAAGGAACTTACTTCCAAAGGTAGGGGTCAATGTAGAATTGGATCTCCTGCAGGTACAACTTCGTTTACAAACAAAGAGATACATTCGGCTGAAGATAAATGGAGTTGGCCAATTCAAATTAATTTTGTTTAGTCAAAAAAAGAGACATCTGACCAGCGGTAAACAAAGATAAGTGATAGAGCAATACGGAGAAATAGCATAAGTTTATTTATATGTAAAGAGCTACAGTAAATAATGGCATTGCACATATCATATATACAGGCATGTATGATATATAAGTAATTGATTAATGATGAATATATTTACACATGTAAGAAAGTGTATAGGCAAGAGAAGTAAAAGATGCAGTAATGTAAATAAGACGAAGGATGGAAAGGAAACATTCTTTTATTTTCATAACTTTGAGTACAGAGTTGTGGGGGTTGCTCCCACATAGTTACATCCTATATACATCACAATGCCAAAAAGAATGAAACACAAAAAGAGAAAAAGAAAGTGTCTTATGAAGGTGGCAACGATCGGCTATTTCTTCCTTCTTCATTTTCCCCTTCCTTCGTCGATTGCTTAACAGAGTGTTTCTACTCGATCATTTTCTGCTTTTCCTTCTCTAAGGTGCTCTTCTCTGATGGGAAGTTTCTTCCTCAATAGTCCAATTAGAGGGGATCCTCGGATTTTTTGGGATCACCAGAAAAATTAAGGAAGCGTCGGTAGATTGAACCGAGGGTAGCGTAATCTTGAGAGTGGGGCTGATGGAGTAGAAGACAGGTTTCTAGGACCAATAGGAGACTTATTGAACACATAAGCTTGGAAGAGATGTAGATGGTAGAGGAGGGTGCTTCTTCATACCTTATTCAATCTTGCTTTGATTTTGGTGGGGTTAATTGTCAGTTTCTTCGCTATAGGAGTGGATCCATGTCCATTCTTGTTGAACATGGTTACGTCAACTTCGATAGAGACTTCAACATCCTCTAAGTTCTCCAAGGCCCCTATTTTCTCAAAGGCAGGTCCGGGGCCAAACTGGTAGTTAACACTAGAGGAACGAGCATTATGGTGATGATGGTTGACTCGGTTGTTGAAGCGCTATGACCTAAGGAATGTACGATAGGCAACATAGAGGGCAGTGGTGGTAGCTGACCTGTAAATCGAGGAACAAAATGACAGAGGTTGGTGATGTTTCCGAGAGACAATTGAATTTTCTCAAAGACCATAGATACTAGAGACCTACCTTGAGAGTGTGAGATTTCATTTGGAGAAGTGAAGGGTAGAGTGCCAAGGTTATAGCCCTGAGAGGTGGTAGCGTCAGGAGCTGCAGACATAGGTACTTCGGTAATGGCAACCTTAAGAGTGTCGTTGCAGAAGTGATGATTTCTACCTAAGCCTCTTTTGGGGTAGGAGTGATATCGTCTATCGAGAAGCTAGGATCAATAATAAACTCTATGACAACCCATAATTTACAATTAATTTAATTAATCAATTAATTTAAGGGCCAAGATGGGCTAAATAAGAATATAATAGGGATAATGAATTAATGGAAACGAGTATGTGGGCCAAAGCCCAAGTGATTGTGGTACAATAAACATGACTCTTTTCCATTCATTCACTCCATTCTACTAAAAGTAAAATAAAAGCTCATAAGATACGTTAATGGTGATGGCTTAGAAAAATGGGAATAAAGAGAAGATAAAGCAAATATAAGCTAAGAAAAAGAGAAAAGACCTAATCAAGATTTCTTAAAATATTTAAGTGAGGAATACTTAGTCTTTTATTCAGTTTGTTTTCCTTGATCTGATTCATGTTATTTTATTGGATTTTAGATAGATTTATGTCAAAATGTAAAGTTGAAATGATGTCTTAACCATTGTTTCAAAGATGGGTTAGTAATTTGAGAAGCTTGTGGCTTAGGAATAAATTGTCATGAATTTCTAATGTAAAAACTTAGAAAATATACAAGGAAAATAACTTGTAATTCAAATGTAGGACAAGATAGTGATAAAAGAATTATTCATAAATTTTTTGGAATTTTATAAGACTTTCTATACATAAAATAAGCTAGAATGTATGGAGAACTACGCTGGTGTCCGAGGGGGGATCTAAGCTGAGAATTAATGGAAATGATATATGTATTATAATAATAATGCAAGGGGACAAGATCCATAAAAATAACCAAAAAGATAAATAAAGTGTTAACACCCTAGGTATTGATTTTGATGACAACAACCACACAAATATTACTAGTAACGTATCTCTGAGTTATGCAGTCATATCAGATATATTATGGAGACATTTACAGAGATAAACAAGAATACAGTGGAAGCAAATGAATTATAGAAGAAGGTTAATCAGAGCAATTGAAGAACAAAACCTAATTAGGGAAGAATGTTGAAGGATAAAGGTGTTTGAAGTGATGAGGAGTTGGTTGAACCATAGAATATCTTGTTAAAGATCTCATGGCAATTATACTTGAAGATCATCAACCATTGACCTCAACCGAATCACAAAAATCCACAAATATAAGATAACTTGAAATACTGAAAATTTGCAACACTTATTAGTGTTGTTGTTCATTTTGCAACACACCCATGTCGACATGGGGGTACGTAGGATGTCGACATGCTAGTCGTTTTTCAGAATTTCAAATTTTAAATGAAGAGACATTTCCCTCAACCTCTTCACCAAAAGACACGTCTCTTCAACCACTATATAAAGACCTCTGAAAACGAATTTTAACATCAAGAATTCTCATTTTCTCTTACTCCTTCTTCTCCAAACATTTGAAAAAGAAATCCATAGCATATTCTTCCAATCTCCTTGCAAATCGATACTATTTCACTCCAATTCTTCACCGATTTGCAAACCACACAATATCAAAGAGCTGTACTTGAATTCACATAATTCTCTCTCTGATTTCATCCTATCCTCAAAGAATTCAAAGATATATTGCCATTGGAGGTCTATTGGATTATTGTACCGAATCTGCAAGAATCTATATTGAAGATACGACTACTTGCCATAGTTTGTTGTTGGTGATAAGGAGAAGGTGTTCTTGTAGCCTGTAAAATCAAGAGGGTGTGTCTTGTAGCCCGTGAAATCAAGATTGTAAAGGTGTTCTTGCCACCCATGGAAAACAAGCAATTATAGTGGAATTCTGCATGATGGAGTGCAGGACTGGATGTAGGATTGGTTAATCTGAACCAGTATAAAAATCCGAGTGTTATTTACATTACTGCATTTTACTTTATTACTTACTTATTCTCTGATTACTTCTTTCTGTTTGCAATTTGAGTAAATACAGTTTTATATTCATAAGTAAGTAGTTAATACACACTTCACCACTTCTAGTGTTTGAATAGCCTTAAGATCCAACATTGTGTTGTAGACACTCCAGTTTTCAACATAAAGGACTATGTAAAAGTCAGAAATCAGTATGATAACGTATCGAGTGACGACACATATAATGATGGTCACGTGCTTAGTCAGAGGTGTCGGATATTGTTTGGTGTCAAACGAAGGTTGCAGCGGCCAAACATCTCCAAAGAGAATAGCGCTTAGTAAAACTGCGTTGGGTAGTGATTTGCAAAAGGAATCTGGGAACTTTCCAGAAGAAAGTAGTTTTTCATTGCAAATTTGCAAAAGATAAATAGCGCCGCAATTAGGTGAAGAGAATAAGACAAACTGCGCCATCATACTGCACCGCAATTTGGGAGAGAACAAGCTCAATAAATAAAGAGTGTATTGCATACATGGGTCGGGGTAATGTGCACTGCGCCAAAGTATTGTGGGCAGAAGTAAGGTACGGAAGAGCTATTGACGCCGAGTAAGGATGCTTATTCGAATTCACACTTGAAGAAACTTGGATGAGGAGAGGCATTCAACTTCCAGGGGTTTGTAGGGGGCTGATTTTATGCAACCTCAAATTAAAATAAAACAATACTACAAGAGGGCTGCTTTTATACAGTAAGGGACTACATGTGGCTGATTCTTTGTAGTCCAGAATTAAATAATTAAATGAGACCTGCAGGTGGCTAGCAGGTCAAAATTAAATGAATCAAGTATTGGACAAGGGGCTGTAGGTGGCTGATTCATGGTAGTTCTAGGTCCAACATTAAATAAAATAATTAACTAAGACTTGTGGGTGCCTGATTCATAGCAGGTCTAATATTAAATAAAATAAATAAAAGAATCCGCAAGTGGCTATTTCATAGCAGATTAGAATCTAACAAGGGCTAAGAATGAGGACTGCGGGTGGGGTAGCATAGTAGTCTAGAGCAAAATAAATGCAGTTCTGAAGGGGAGTAATTCCATGTAGACCAATGTTAAACAAATGTATGAATTAATATCATGGAGACTGGGGTCAGTGCAGTATAAATAAAACATAATAAAGAGGTGCGCATAGTAACATTAAACTTGATCAGGTTAAAAGTATCATTTCTACTTATGATATTTGTCTTATTGGATTGCTTGAAACCAAGCTTAATCTACCGTTATCTATCAAAGCTGCTGCTTATATTAATCCTGCATGGGATTACCATCACAATCTTGAAACAGCTTCATATGGTCGAATCCTTATTATCTATGATCCTGCAGTTATTACTCTATCTCCAATTCTAACTACTAGACAATACATTCACCTTCATGTCCATGAAACTCAAACCCAATCCTCCTTCTACATCACCTTTGTTTATGCTGATAACTCTGTCCCTTCTAGGAATTCTTTCTTCAACTCCTTGCCTCCTTTAAGACAATCTTCTCACCCCTGGGTGGTTTTAGGTGATTTCAACTCTTGCTTTGACCTAACTGACAAATGTGGTGGTAATCCTCTTAGTCCTGGAGACATAGCTCCTTTCAATCTAGCTGTTGTTGAGTCTGACTTAATTCTGGTTAATAAGTCAGGAGTTAAGTACTCTTGGAACAATAGAAGTCGTAGTGGAGTACGTACTTTCACGACAATTGATCATGCTTTCAGCAACATCCAAGCCCTCACCCGTTGGCCTTCCTTGTCTGTCTTCCTTCCTCATCCCATAATGTCTGATCATTCTCCTTTGATTTTAACGCTGGGTCACCATTTATGAAAGGATAAGAGAAGTTTCAAATTTTTTAATGCTTGGCTCAAGCATGACCACTTTCTTGCCTTAGTTTCTAATGTTAACTCTGAATTTTATTGCTTTGGTAACCCCATGTATAAGTTTTGCAGGAAATTAAAAAGAATAAAGCAGGAGATCAAATTGTAGGCTTCAACCACATTTGGTTCTGGTAGTTTGCTATCAACAACTCTTAAGGAACAATTGAAGAATCAACAGGATTATATGATGGAACATCCCCTTGATGTGCATGTTGCTGCTGTTGAAGGCAAATTATACAGTGATGTGAACAATGCTCTTAGTTTGGAAGCTAATATAAAGAGGCAGCAATTGCATAATAAATGGATTGTTGAAGGAGATAAGAACACTAAGTATTTCCATGATTCATTAAAGGTCAAGCATGCTAGAGAAAATATTTTTAGTATTTATGATGATCAAGGAACCCTTTTTTCTACTGCTGATTCTGTTGATCAGGCCTTTGTAGATTACTTCTCTTCTCTGCTTGGAAATTCAAATGGATTCACTCCTGATCTAGAACAAATCTCAACTCTTGCTCTGCCCTGCATTTCAAGTCATGAAGCTCAAACTCTTATTAGGCCTGTTACTGATGCGGAAATAAAAGCCACTCTTTTTGCTATGAATAAGCAATCATCTGGAGGCCCTGACGGCCTTAATGTGACCTTCTTTATAGCAACGTGGAGTGTTCTTGGCCATGAATTCTGTCAGGCAATCCACAATTTCTTCTCTAAATGCAAGTTACTCGGGGAAGTTAATTGTACTAATATTGCGCTAATCCCTAAAGTCTCTCCTCCAACATGTGTCTCCTCCTTCAGGCCAATCTCTTGTTGTAATGTAATATATAAATGTATCTCTAAAATTATTGCTTCTCGTATGGTCAGTGTAATGCCTTCCATTGTCTCCATGAATCAAGCTGCCTTCATACCTTCCAGAAATATACTTGATAATGTGCTTCTAGCTCAAGAGTTGCTAAAGGGTTATAGTAGAGCCAAAGTGACTCCTTCTGCTGCTATTAAAATTGATATATCTAAGGCTTATGATTCTATTCATTGGGCTTCAATTGTTAGGATTATGGCAGTTATGGGGTTTCCTAAAATATTTGTGTCTTGGATATATGTATGCATTTCCACTCCAACCTTCTCAGTTGTTTTAAATGGCAGACCTGTAGGATATTTCAGAAGTGGTAAAGGCATTCGACAAGGTGATCCTATATCATCTTACTTATTTTTGTTGGTTATGGAGGTGTTTACTGTTATTCTTAAATCTAGATACACTCAGAAGATAATTAAGTACCATCCTAAGTGCTCTTCACTTCAAATTAATTCTATAATGTTTGCTGATGATGTATGTTGTTTACTAAGCCTGAATTTCCCTCTTTGACTGGTATAATGGAGGCTCTGCAGTCCTTCTATTGTATGACAGGCCTATCAATTAATAAAGTAAAATCTTCCATGTTAATTGCTGGAGTTAGTGGTATTCAGGCAGCTGCTCTTTACCAACACATCGGTTTCTCTTGCATGGATAATGATATGAGGTATCTAGGTCTTCCCTTAATCTCTAAAAGAATTACAAATGCTGACTGTATTCCATTATACAATAAAATTTCATCTGTTATGAATGCTTGGTCTAATAGGCAATTGACTCAAAGTGGAAGACTTGTCCTAATTAAAACTGTTGTTTTTTCCTCTTTAATCTACTGGACACGTACGTTAATCCTCCCAACTGAGCTGTTGCAACTAGTTAGGTCTGCAATGAATAGATATTTTTGGTCAGGCAGTATTCACAATAGGAAGCTAATGCCTTGCTCATTTGCAAAATTTGAAACTCCCTTGAGTTTGGGTGGGCTTGGTGTTATTAATGCTAGGAAGTGGAACTATGCAGCAATAAGTACACATTTTCATGACCTCATCAACAAGAGAAGTAGCTTATGGGTTAAGTGGATATGGAAGCATTGCAGAAAGACTAAATACTTTTGGTGTATGGATATACCACAAAACAGCAGCTGGATCTGGAGAAATATCCTTAAGTTAAGAGAGATATATCTCCCAATGGTACAATATCATCTTGCTGCCAACAATGTTGTAAGCTTCTGGCATGAACCATGGTCTTGCAAAGGAATAATTTTATCAAAGGTGTGTGACTATCAACAGATACAGCAATCTGGAATACATTATGATGCAAAAGCAAATGATTATGTGCATGCAGGGAAATTGCAACTACCATCTTGTAGTAATCAACAGCTCAGGCAGTTGTGGAGTGAAATTCAAGTCAACTACTACTCTGCTCATCATCTAGATTCTGTCACATGGAATATGAAGCCTCATGCTGTTAAGGGTGTGTATAATTTTGTTATTGATTATGCTCCTCTGCCTGCCTCCAGGTGGACTTCTATAATCTGGTCCAATGACTCTGTGCCTTCTGACAACTTGATGTTGTGGAAAGTCATAAATCATGCTCTTCTCACCAGAAGTAATTTGATCAAATTTGGTCTGGCTTGCTCCCCTTTATGTCTTTTTTGTGAGTTGCATGAGGAGACTACTGAACACTTGTTCTTTGACTGCCCTGCTCTTAAAACCTTGTTGAACAAAATTAGTGGCATTACTGGTTATAATCTTTCAAGTGGTAGTTCTAGCATGGTGTGGAGTATTATTTACAAAGCAACTAGATGGAGAAATGATAGGCCTAGAGTTTTAGCAGTATGTTTGAAAATATACCTGAGGGTTATATGGAAGGAAAGGAATGCAATTGTTTTTGAAAATCAAAGGAAGAAGATTGATATTCTATGGCATGAAGTTAAGATAGGCACCCTCAAGCAATTGAGGAATGGCAACACAGTTTATCCCGACAATATTATGCTTGGTTGGGTTTGATACTTGTTGGTTTGTCAATTTTTTTTATTTTTATTTTCTTTGCTCTCTTTCTTTTTGCTTTGAATTGTACTCTTTTATTGTGTTGCAATAAAACCGGTAGGGGTCCAGTCAACCTCGCTGGCTTTGCCAAAAAAAAAGGAACCGTGTCGAAATGCGGTTGTATCTATATTAAGTAAAACTTGGGAAGTTTTCAGGGTAAGTAAATATGACCTTTATTTCATGCAATAGTATGTGTGTAGTATGTGGTTAGTGAGGGGAAAACCCATTCCGTGTTATGTGTCGTGGTCTCACCATGTAATTTATGATGTATTTTCGGGTCAATTTATTCACACCAGACTTTATGTCTAGCCCGTATTTTTATCATTATTTTCCCCATAAACTTATGGGTACTCATTTGAGCAGGCCGAGTTTATGAGATAGGCATATTATTTTGGGTGTAGACCGAAGATCGAAGATGGTGCAGAAGGCCTAGTTATTAGTTAGTGTGTGATTCATTCTGCTGTTATGAGTGGTTGGATGGCATCATCATATGCCAACACTACACTCTATTATGTACTTCTATGTTATATTTTGACCCCTGCGTGGGTACGACTTGGGGTTAACTTTGTATATGTATGTAATGAATATTAAGACAAAGTCGATGAAATAAAAACAGTTTGTTGATCTGTCTACTTAGACTGTTTTGAATATATGGAACTCACTCTTAGCCGCTTAAAAATAATTTTGATGATGACTGCAACACCATTAACGTTCATTTTCGAGTCTTATAGTGAGGGATGTTACAGACTCGATAGGCATCTGACCCTCAACTACAGCCTCTGCTGCCTTGAGTTTTATGCCCTCCTCCAGGGCTATCAGATCCTTTGTATCAAGTAGCTTACCCCTCGGTCTTTCCTCATCGACATCATCACCATACTCTTTGGCCCTTTTCAGAATTTCTTCCCAGGCTTGGCCAATGTGAGTGGATAGCCACTTCCCAACTACTTTAGATTCTTTATTTTGATGAAATTTGAGAAGAACTGGAGAAGAGTGGTTTCGGTGTCCTCCTCGACCTAGGTCGCCTTGGCCTTTAGCTCTATAATTGCTTTCTTTAAATTGGCAGACTCGTCCATTAAAAATTGGGCCATTTCTTAGCTTCTACCTTTGATTAATTTTTGGCCCTTTGGTTCGCTTTGAGCTTGCTGATCCCAGATTTAAGTTCGGCCTTTGGGCCTCCTTCTCTTTGATTTCTTTCTCAAGATTGGCGCTGTAGTTTTGTGCCTTCCTCGGTTGGTCATTAAGGACCAAAATCTCTGCCCTTTGGGCGGTAGCCATCTCAATCAATCTCCGTTAAACATCTTTTGCGGCTTTGGCCTTCTCATCTTTTCCTTTGTGGAAGTTAGCCAGCTCCTTTTTGTAATCTTCACAGATGCATGTGTGGTTGGCTCTCTCGATGTCAAAACTCCGAATGATCAGCTAGTTTGCTCTATTGACATCCGAGAGGCCCTTGGATAGTTTCTTCCATTGGAACAGCTTCTCTACGACCTTCTGATGTCATTATTCATGTAGCTTCATGGAAGGTCTTTGACATCATAGTCGAACATGACCCCCTCAAGGAAGAAGTCAGGAAGGGTCGCCTGCATCTTTGTGACAAGGGCAGTAGATTGGCCTTTGAGGGGAAGAGGAGAAGCAGTGTGGTACTAGCCCCATGTGATCTCTGGAAGGAAGCAGAGCTGGTAGATTTGGTTAATGGGGAGCTGTGATGGTTGAAGTTTAAGGTTAGGATAATGGAGGAATATCGAGATGAGAAGATTGGAGGAGCTGAGAAGACTGAGAAGGCGATTGTTATTGGTAACGAGAGTCATAGTCGCACCCAGAGCACTCACATGAATCCCTACGATCATCATGGCAAAGCTGCCTTGCTTTGGCCTCGTGCCTTTCCTTATCTTTCCTCCTTAACCTCACACTTTCAGACTTGAGATAAGGGCCGCGATGAGGGTAGAAGCTCCGTAGAGTTTGGTAGTGATATTGGGCAGTGTCTTCATAGAGTGTTACCATTCGGATACTTTTTCCTATTTTACTTAAAAAGAAGAAGAATTAAATTAGAACTAAGTGATTGGATTGAGAACAAGTGCAAAGTGGTCGTGCTTATGATCCTAGAAGTCTGTGAAGTGCTGGCATATCATGGGTAGCCTACGAACCGTGTTCGAAGGGTTCTAAGAGTGGAGTCTCTTCACCCTCGGCAAGCCGGAGTATATCACCTGAAGAAAAACTAAAGTCATGAGGACTAGATGCCAAGATGTCTTCATAGTTAAATTCTCTGGAAGGAAGGTTTGGAAGACTCCCGTGATCGCTCAAAGAGTTGAAGATGGTTTTGGTCGGGCCTGCTGGGGGGTTGACTCGTCAATAGGGATCGGATATGGCTCGGGCACATGTTGGAAAGGCTTGATGACTAGTCATTTTGTCTTGGGAGGTGATATTACCAGGGTGCCTTCGGGGGATGTCTCCCCGAATGATTCATATTTGCTGGCTTCGTCGTCCTCATCTTCTACTTCACCTTCTTCTTCATTTATTTCCTTATCTATGCCCTCTCCTCATATTGCTTCTTCTCCTAGATTCTCCTCTCCTTTGTTTTATTCCTCCTCTACAGGATTCACTTTGATTCCTTGCCCTCCTTCGCTCCCTTATTCATCATCATCGGAGTAGGGGATCAGAGCAGTAGGACACGAGTAGCTTGGGGCGCTCTAGTAGGAACTAAATTGGGTTAGGCACTTCTTCTATTGTAAAGGAGGTGATACTGATGCATGCGGTCGTTGGTGAGGAGGTGGGAAGTTTCCCTTATATTTGGATCGATTCCTTCAGAAATTCCAAGAGATCAGTCGATAGAGACTCGTTCAGGAATATCGAAAGAATATTAGTCGTTTGGGTAAAGAAATCCTAACTGTAATAAAGGAATTGGATGAGGAAGCTTACGACTAAACAACAAATAGCGGTTAAAGCCTTCAGGACATCAGAATATAGAAGTACTCACTCTTAAAGTAGCTCCTTTTGTTGTGAAGCCCCCAAACAACCTTGCAATGGTGAAGGCTTTGATTATTAGCAGTGAGGAGGTCTCTTGTCTCCTCTTGAAGTTAAGCAGGTAGGAAAGCTCTTCGAAGGTGGGTGACCGACCAAAATGCATCCTAAAAATGATGCAGAAAGAGTTCAAAAAGGCATAGCCATTGGGATGTACTTGAGTTGGAGCTCGCTCTTGTGATTGAAGGACGAACTTGAGAAACTCATTGAACGAGGGCATGGCTCCAGAGAGACACATGTATTGATTATATGCAGTGTAGCCGACTGGAGGAAGGTGAGCCCTTTGTTGAGGTTTGGGAAGAAGGACTTCATCTACGGGGATCCCATGTTTTAAGTAGATCAATCTCGGTTCTTTGGCATTCAGTGTAGAGGCAGTGGCATCTGGGGGGTTGTCCAAAATCATAAGAATGGGTCGATCGTCCCGCAGAATGGCAGGACCATGAGGTTTGACTGCCAAGGGCAGCTGGAAGTTAGGGTTCTTTTATAATTAAATCCCTACCCTCAATAGCATAGATGTAGATGTCGGGGCAGAAGATAAACCTCCTCCTAGGGGTACGGAAGGGCTAGTGCCAATTTGAAGATGAGGAGATCATCTGAGGTCTGCCATTCAATACTAAAAACTTGATGATGAAGGCGGTCAGGTATGATTTATCTTAACGCTTTACTCTGATTAAAACCCGTGTAGCCGATGTGCAGAGTCCAAAGGATGTTGACGTGTGTTGACCATTGTACATTCACCAGGGCAGTATAATGCGTCAATCTATACTATGTGTGTCATGTGTCCATGGCACGGTGTAGGTGAACACTATGGATAGATTGCCCGCTCATGCTGGCAAACGAGCTCCATTGCACTGTGGAACTGTGTGTCGAATTTTGCTCGTCATCGTAGAATACACGAAACAGAACCATTGTCCAAAATGACATGGAACCATTCTTTGCAAGACCACAGGATTGTGCTACTCAATTTAGAGCGTCGACACTTGAATTTACCGAATCCTGTAATGTGTTTTATAAATACTTCTTAAAAGCGCCTCATCAAAGTCGAGACATCTAATCCACGTTCAAGAACGACTCTAAGGATTCAGGGCTCTTTCCTTAAACATCACATTGTGCTGGTGTGTTCGACTTGAAGACTCCCTCAACAAACCAGATGAAGGTCATGAGTTTTCCTTAATAAAACCTGGAGTCGACTATGAGTTTTCCTTAGTAAAACACGGAGTCGGCCATGAGTTTGCTAAGGGGAAGAAGTGATGGCTAAAGGAGAGTGACCAACTTGATTATGAACATGAATCAAAAGTGATGGTTGTGGTGAAGATAGCGACGAGGCAAAGACAAGGAGCAGTGACGGCACCAAAAACTGGGTTGAAACCCACCTTGAATTGAAGTCAAGATCTAGTGAAACATTGGTTGGAATCAATCGGTGAAGACTTGATTGAGGCGATTTAGATGGTGATAGCGTTGGAGTTGTAGATGATGGCAATGAAGGCTTGGCGACGGTGTTAAAGAAGTCGTCATAGATGTGGTTTGAAAATCGCAAAGCCTAGAATGTAAAGAATGATAAGAAGTGGAGTGAACTTAGAAACATTTTCTAAGTGTTTTATCTATATTCGGCAAGAAAAGCGTGTCGGTATCGACATGATTTGAATCATATGCTTTTAACGGGAGGGGGAGTGAGGAAGGGGAACAAGGGAAAATAGAGATTTACCTGACCGAGAGACCGTGTAGCATCCATAGAATCTCAAAAGTGGTTGAAGAAATTTCCACTTTTAAATCTACAGAAATGATTTGATTCATCATCCATATAAAGAGACATGCCAATATACTTAGAGTGGGTGCAACATTTCAAGATAACAGTTTGGAGAATGAGAGCAGCTTTGCAGGTAATATTCTATAGCTTGTCTTGATCCAAAGCATTATTTGTGTCACGAAAGCATACTTTGAAGGGAACCTATTATTTAGCATTTAAACTAAGCGACATCTCGGTAGATCTGGACTTCAAGTTGATGAACAAATGAATCAAGAAGTTTAAGAGATGTCAGGAATGATAAATAAATGAAGCACAAGAAACTTGGACTAGATTTGCACAAGGCAAATCATGTGACCAGTACCGACATGATTGATCGTGTCGGTATCGATATGTTTGATAAAGTGGGACCTACATTGAACTATAGATGGAGTTGTCTTGTGCTTTGAAGAAAAAGACAGACTTGAATAGGATAAATCATGTAGGTACCGACATGATTTGGAGGAACCTGTCAACAAAGATTAGAAGCTTGAAGACTAGAACAATTATGAAGAAAAGACAAAGATTCAAATTCAACTAACATGTCGGTACCGGCATGTTATGGATGCCGAGTTTTACTCGTTTTTCATACCTAGAAGCGTGGATCTGACTTTTTATGTGTTCTTCCACGAGCTAGTGACTGTAAAGGACGGGTTTGACTATAAATACTCATTCTTTGATAATGAAATAGGAGTTTTTTTCAACTTTTTGATCCTTACATCGAATTGGTGTCATTCTTGTTGTCAGGTAGTGTTATTAAAATGGAATGTCATTTTATCTAATATGTAAAGAAACGAGAAGAAGTCGATGAAACAAATGGAAAAATAATATTATTTGCAAAAAGAGAGAGAGGGGGGCTCGGTTTGAATAAACAAGAAATTATTATCAATGACAAAATTTCTCAGCATTTTAGTCTTAAGGACGGACCTTCAGTATTTTAGCCTGAAGGACAACTTTCTTTAGGTATCAGTTTTTAGTTATTGATAGTAGTTTTTAGGTATCGGTTTGTAGTTATCGGTAGCAGTTTATAGGTATCAGTTTTTAGTTCGGTAGCAGTTTTGAAAGAATGTTTGTTCTTTTGAATAATTTTGGAAGAATGTTTGTCCTTGTGAATAATTTTAGAAAAATGTTGGTCCTTGTGGTTAAAATATTGAGGTCGTGTCCTTGAGGCAAATAATATACAAATTTTTGTCTTTTAAATTAATTCCCCCAAGAATAAACTACCCAAATATTTTCTAACATTAAACGTTGCACCTCCATAGAAAATATTTTCTGCTTGGGGTCGCAATCCTATCTCATGCAATTTGGCCAGTAACCAAAATTGGTGACCTTTTGATTAGTAGGGACCGACTGAAAGTGGGCAGCAACTAATATTATAATAACAAGTGAGAAAAGAAAAGAAAAAAGTTGCTTTAGAGAGATAGAGGGGTGTTCCTTAATTTGTACTGAAAGCAACACTTCTTTTCGTAGGCTAACATGAGTTTTAACTATAATTTATAATGACACGCCAACTGAAAGTGATACCATATAACAATAGGATATCTGTGCTAAAGCTATTCTTAAATGATGATGGTTCCAATCTTTTGCTTCAAACTCCGAGCTTACATATTAAGTCTATATTCTTGAAGCATTCTCTTATCTTAGTGCACTTGCTTTTTGACAATGTAGTGCTGTGATGCGAGATTCTTGCTTTATGAGGTTGCTTTTATTTTTGGGCTGTAAACCGTATGCCAATACAACTATTTTGATTTCATTCTTTACATTTGAATATTACATCCAAGACTTATGTATATATATGTATGTATTTGTTACCTCAATAAATATTTGAAATCAAATCTATATTATGTTTGTCAAATCAAATGCATAAATATTAAATTCGAAATTTATCTTAATAAAAACTTATCTAAGAAGATAAAGGTCAATGAAATTAATATAATTAACTAATATTGATTCGTTTGTTTAGTACTATTAAATCCTAAAAAATAACTAAGTACATAACTCATTTTTGCCAATAAAAACGACAAACTTATTTTTCATTCAAATGTAAAATTGAATAAAACACCTAACAGAAAATACATATATAAACAAAAAAAGAATTCGCATGAAAATATAATTTCTAGCGATACATTTAAAATTTATTCATAGCATTATCGTATGCAAATACAAATCAGCGATAGTAATAATTGTTATTCCAGGTAATAGCAGATTAAAAAATCAGCAAAAAATAATCTCAATATCACATGCAAAATTTTCTATGATATATATATATATATATTGAAATTTTACAAATTTACACCATCACAATTTCACAAAGCCTGCTCAAATAATTTCCCATCGCATTGCTCCCCATACAGTTCCATTTCAAGATAGTAATATATATTCTTTTACACAAAATGAAGCATCACCAAAATCATGAAAATGACGTCCTTGCATACACAGATGTGACATAACGTACTGAATATGCTTATACATTTTCTCATCAACAAATCCAAATCTGTACTGAAAAATTTTTCTGATGAAAACACTGACACCATCTGCTATCATGGTACATAAAGGACATAGAACATTTGCACGTATAATATCAGGCCAACCCACAGAATATTTATTACACAAGGCATGTAAAAATGCAACAAAGTAACTTAACAAATTATGTACAAACAACTATACAAATATCATACTTGTAGCTACAAAATATTTTACCAACATGAATATTTCATAGCGAATATCTCTATTATGTTCTTAACCTCCACTGTCTCCCTGAACACACATACATAGCAGACAGATTTCCCAATTTACACATTTTCTTATTTGACTAACAATATCGTAATAGGACTAGAATGTTAAGAAATATTGCATTCTCGAGGATCGGCAGTGGAGCCTCCATCTGAAAGGTGACCCTCATCAGTCAATCGAAGAAAGAAGCCTTCTTCACTATCTCCTTCACCGTCACTTTCGTAATCAGCTCTATCGCTGTAGACTAATGCCTGTCTTCTTTGTAAGTTGAGTACATGCATTATGACGTCGGATGAGAGAGTTATCCTTGCACTTGCTTCTCTGTTACGCATATTCGATGCCATTATCTAGTTTAAGAATGAGAAGTTGAAGACAGAAGTTAATATGAATTTGGCTAAATATCATATGAGACTGAGGCTAAATAACTAGAGAATCGATAATTTGTTGTATGCTTTACAGGTGTTGCAAAGTGTACACGGTTGGCCTAAGATTACAAGGATTTGATTACAATCATGTAAAAATATCCAAGTTATAAATGAACAATGGAAGTTGAATCCAGCAAAAGCTCTCAAATGTACCTCTTTGATAAATAACCTTTTCTAACAAAGTGGTATATAGGCATCAACAAAGCTGATGCAACTGAAAAAAATGATAAGTTGAAAGGATGCGATTCTAGGTGTGAATCATAATGTGAAGTTAGGCAGGCAAAATAAGAAGATAGAATTGAAGTTGAGTTGAGGATAATAGATGACGAAAGACAGTTATGCATTAGTCAAAAAAGCATATAAAAGGATAGTTTGGAAACTGGGGGAAAAAATGATAGTTCACTATGCCTTTGGTTCCAACTAATGAACCATACTATATTCAATGCTTGTATGAAACAATAATGAAAACCAACGGTTGAATGTCAAAACTTCTCCAAAATGAAACTTTTTTTTTTTACTGTAGAATTCTGTAAGGAAGATTGCGGTAGAATACTGGAATGGGGGTCATGCGATTGCTATCTGGGCAGAGATGGAACATATGATTCAAGTTTACCAAGGATCTATTATCGACATGCCGATTTGGGTACGAATGTACCTTGACTTAGATTATGTGATGATTGCATTATCAGTGTATCGTGTAGCTATGTATGTGTTTCATTGAAAGTTGACGGTTATACGAGAATGAATCTAAAGTGACATATATCTGAATTTTAATGGAGAAGAGTGCTAGTTTCAATTTTTTCAGAAGTTGCTAAAGCGTTAGAAGTGAGAACTGAGTACGAAAACAACCGTCCGAGATGTCAAAATTGCAACATATTGGGCACTAAGATTTGAAAGAAAACATTGGGTTTTTCAAAAGTATAATACAAGGGAAGCATCCTCTTCAGAAGGAAACAGAGATAGTTGATAAACAATATGAAATGGGAAATAGATTGGACCAACTGAGCAAGCATAAGAGAACACTCAATTTACAAGCACCAGAGGAGCCAAACAATGGATGACAAAAATATACGAATATTCAGACAAACTCAAAATTAGACTCTGATAATGAAGAGAGATTAACTAAGAAACTATAACAATGTTTGAGATGTATATCGTATAACATATTACTCTTGAACTTTAGGTGGAAACGAAAGGAAGTCACAGCGCAAAGATTACAAATAATAACTTTTTTCACTAAAGATAAATAAATTATCAAATCTTGTAGTTGCTATTAAAGAGTCTTAAGGTTGGCTTGAGCAACATGCATAAACTAATAAAAAAACTTAAATTCTAAGAAGAAAGCGCCAACACCATAGGAAAATTTTGGTTATTTGGAAACATGATTGTGAAGTTCAGATAGTCAGAGAATTGAATAAAGTCCTAATACTAGAGATCAAGATGATTCCGAAAGCACAAGCAAACCTGTTCTCTTGTATGTTAGCCAAATACAACAGCAGAAACAGAAGAGAGCTCCAGGAGGAAATTTTATCTCATCGCTAAAATACAAAGCTTAGGTAGGTGATTGAAGGAGACTTCGACATTATAACCTCTTAAGGAGAGGAGGGACATAATGTGGTGAATATATTTGTGATTCAAAAGTTCCGCTATAGGAGATTCAATATTCAGGCTCTAGCTCCACCTCGTGCAGCAACAAAGAAGGTGAAACGAGGTTGTACAATGTTTTTGAAAATGAGAAATGGCTTAACAATCGAACACTTGCATCGCACTAACTCGGATCATGTACCTATTGTGCCAAAACTCATAGCTCTAAATGATACAAGTCCCAATAAAATTGAGATGACAGATTCTACCTACTTTTTTAAGGGTTGAGAAAGAGTCAGCATACTTATGCATCAGTGACTATAGTATTTGACATTTTTATATGTACTGAGTAGTTATAGGAGCAAGTAGTGACATATGAATTTATCCGATATGCAAGCGATTTGTCATTTTATGTGAGGCTGTGCTAAACTTGTTAAAACTTGCACATCCATCTTTTTTTATTTTGAAAATAAAATATATCAATTTTTGGAGAATTCAAAACTGCTAGAAAAGCCATACATTTGAAAATTCAGTTTCAAAGTTTTACTATGTTTTAGAGAAGTATACAAATTTACCCAATTTATGACTGTCCAGGTGAAATATTTAAGTGGAAACCCCTCTACAACCTGAAGCCTAACATTAGAAATAGCCAAAATCGAAATGTTATGTACTCAAGCAATCCAATAGCAAAGACTTATGTATACAGCATAGGACAGGACAAGAAAGTACATAAAGCAGATTGGTATCGTACCTCTTCAGCATTTTCGGGCACCGGGTCCACTCCCCTCCCAACCGGAGCCCAAAGCTTAACACTTTCATCAAATCCGCTTGTAGCAAGGAAAGGAGCATACGGATGAGGCTCAACACAATTCACAATGTGCTTATCTCCCACCATCATTCTCACAAGTGCTCCTCCCTTTTTCTTCCATATATAAACATGTCCACAATCTGACCCACTAACTATGTACTCATTATTAGGTCCATAAAAATTCACCCCTTTAACCGTCTGAGAATTTCTATGCCCTGAATACACCTGTGGTGGGTCAGAAGTTTTTGCATTATCTGATGCATTGGTCAATGTTGGGCTTGGACCCATACCCATTTCTTTCTGAAACATATATATGAGTTCGTCATTATAAGAAATCAGCAATTCACTTGTGATCGAATATGCTAGTGCGGTGATATGAACATTATCTAATCCAATGAGATGGCGAGGAGCAAAAACATCTACAGGATTGTCTGAACCAACTGAAGTATCGGATTGGTATTTTCTTATATCATAGACCCGTGCAAATTCATCGAACCCCCCTATGGAGAAAAAATTCGGGTTCCTTGGGTCAATTACGATCGAATTAAGTTGAATGGGATGTTTGTCTTCAGAGAATGAAGAACATGTGAAGAGTTTAGTAGGAGAATTGATGCGTAAATCAAACTGTAAAATTGTAAGGAAAAAAAAAATCATCATGATGTATAAAACAGATTGAATGTAATTAAGAAAGATGAGTATGTTAAAAGAAGTATCACAATTGCGTACATGTTGCACCAGTCCATCCTCGCCACAGCTGTAAAATACATACGGACTTCCAGGTTCAATGGCTAGTTTATGCACACGGCCTCGGTGGACACCAATTTTTTTAGTGCTTGCTTGTCCGTCTTCTAGTATTTGAGCAAGCCTAACCTATTGGGAGTTGATGACGATTAAAATTACAACTTGGTATTGTGTTAAAAAAAAAGCAAAAATTTCGGGGAAAAAAACATGGATATTTGCAAGTCAATTTTTTTTTTTATAACATTGTTCATTAATGCCCATAAGTGTCAATCTCAATGATCGAACTCGTGACCTTTAATCTCGTAGTTTGAACTACCAACCAACTGAGTCAAACCAGTTGGCTTTTGCAAGTCAACTTTGCTAGAGTAAATGTTTACAACTAAAATATATCATAATAAATAATTACCATAAAATGGGGCAAATTATAGTAGTGCCAATATTTCTCAAGCACTTAAGTGAATGACTTATCATGTTTTTTGGATAAAATGTTAGTTTCATATGATATGAATTATTTGCTATGATTTTTTCCTAAAAGGAAAGTGATATGAATTACTAATAATTCAATGATGTAATCAAAAAACACAAATTGTGGTAGCTCACATCAAGTGTTTAAATATTTATATCATACTAATATCAGGTGTATTTCGTCTATTCATTCTTTAGAGCTAGTTGCATCCATATTAAACATAGTACGCACATGCTGATAGAGAATACTTCTAGTTAAGAACATAGAAAGATGTTTGTTTTACACAGTGAGAGAGAAGATAATAGAAATGATAATGTAGAAAAAAAATTGTGCAATTTATTTCAGAAGAATTGTGTTAGCTCATCTAAGCCCCATAGAGTTTAACAAACTAAGATTACTTAATAACCCGACAAAGTTCAAAATTTACACTTGTGAATCCACGTAAAGAAATGGCATAATCTGAAGTATTACTGATAGGCAATATTATACATGTAAATTGTCTTGTAAAACTGAAAATTAAAAATAAAAAAACACCTGACCATCAGCAGCGGAAGTTATAATAGTTCTATCATCAGTAAATGGCATGATTCGAGCTTGAAAAACATTGTCTATATGACCCGACAAAAATGATAAAATTTTAGATTTTGCTGCCCAATTCCAAAGTATTACTTCTTTATCATCGGATCCAGAGACAAGAATATCACCACTCGGGTTAAAATGCACAGTATTGACACAGCCGCTATGACCAGATAATTTGCCGTAGAGATCCAAACACTTGACCAGGGCCTAGAAGAAAATTAAGTTAAATAACATACAATGATATGATATGATACGATACAGTTACAATTTTTAATATATTAAATATGATGTCAATTTAAAATTTGAATTTCAAATTAATAACAGACTTTGAAAGAGATGAACAAAGCGATGAAGGGTTCACCAGCACAGATTACGCTCTGTTAGATTGATATTTCACTTTCAGAAAATGATTCAATACCAAAACTTCAACCATCAATTGATAATTTACCTTACTTCACCAGTCTTATACTGTTAGTATAGTTTTTGCTATGTCAAATGATGTACATATATCACTCCTTTCATCTCCAAAATTGTTATGTCAAACGTTTTAATTCTTACATGACCTACTTGGTATTTTTATTTAATTAAGTAGATCGAACATCATCAACTCAATCTATATAGGCAACTAACGATGGTTCTCTAAGCCGCATAATCAATCAAAATTATGTCTCCATAATTAAAGTAATACCGATACGACTAGACTATGTACATCATTTTAAAGTCTCAAACTAACGGTTAAGCATAGAATGCTATGTTGCTTCTAGTTAAAAATAGTTTGTCTTATTAGTCACTAAATATAGGTGTTATAATCATGTAATCCTACATATTATGGCATTGAAGTAATGAAATGGAAGCAATGTTTAACAAAATATCTTCATTCTCCCTATTTTCTTGCTCCATGTGTTGGTTATTAATTTCATTCTCCTCTATCTTCTTCTTTAATTTCTTTATCTCTGACAATTTGTGTTTTCACTCTTGTTCTCACCTCCTTCATTTACATCTCTTCCACTCTTCATCTTTTAGCTCTCCCTATACTTTTCTTCAAATAAGATATCTTCACCTTCTCGTTTTTCATTCGCCTAGTTTCTCATAATATCATTTCACAAGCCATGGTTTAAACAACACAGGCCATTTATAAATTCATCCACAACAACCGCCGACATACAAAACTTCTCTCCAACAAATCACCAAATTCCCTTTTGAAATCACCACTAGACTCAACAACCCCGCTACTTCATCTCCACCACATCTTAACACCACTCTCAGAAGATCTCCGAAATGCAAACTCATTACTCTCATCCCTAACTTCATCCTTATACAAAAGCCCTACCCGAGTCATCATCTCCAACCATTAATTTAAGATCACACATACAACCGATCCATAATTTTGTTGTTTATACCCAACTTCAATCCGCTATGAAGTGGGAAGAAAGTGATTACACATTGTTTTTGTGGACTTAGTGAAATATGTATAAAAAAAAGCTAAGTGAAAGCAAAATTTTAATCTTCGATCCCAATGGAACGTTCAAAGCAGTGAGCATCTTCGACCCTGAGGACAAGGTCGGTTTCAAAGGGGAAATTAGTAATACGACTAGCCAATGAATAGCAATATGAAATCTCAAAATAATGCATAAGCATAATGCTACGTTGTTTTTTAGAAGTTTTAATTATTTATCGTGTGGGCTTCTATTAAAACTAATTTGTCTGATTAGTAATTATATTTAAGTGCTATAATCATGTAATTCTACCTAATATGTTTCTGAAGTAATGAAATGTTAAGGAAATATCTTCCTTCTCTCTGCTTTCTCACTTTATAGCTTGATTTTAAGTTCATTCGATTTCTTTATCCCTAACAAAAACCCACTTTATTTTTCCAGGATTATAATATGCCAAGTACGTATCTAGCATATAAGCGAGTTATGACTAAATCCATAGATGTCCAACTAGCTTTTAGCTTATGATTATAGTGTCATCATTTTGTTTATTTTTATTTTGGATAACATATAAATGTTAAAGTTATTCCTACTAGTTTTAAGTACAAGCATGCACTATCACAGATGGGAAATAAAAACACATAAAACTCTGAAATGTCGTTCAGATTTTAGGCTTTAGCATTATAAATTCTCTTTCAGAAATATGAACCAGTCAGCCCTGATGAGACCTCCTTCAGTAAAAAATAATAATAATAATAATAATAATAAGAAAAACTTGATGGTTACCAAGCAATAATAATTTAACAAAAAAATTCAATATTTACACCAAAACTACTTCATTTTTATAGAGATCTTAAGAAATAACCTACAACTCACATCAAAAATCAGATGAGATCAAAAATTACCTCCGACCCACCAACTTTTCTAGTGAACTGATGAGTTTGCAACAAACCCAACTCTCTTTTATAAATATCCGAAAGCTCGGCTCTTTTTAAAGCGTTTGTTATAGCCTGAGATGAGCTTACTGTTTCCTGATCAGACATTGTTTGATTAAGAATCGATGACAGAAGTAAAGATTTGGGAATTATGAACGTTGCGTTTTTGACATAGGGGTTATATGTAAAAAATAATTAATTTGCGAGGCTTCGAGCGTTAGCTTCTGTTTTCCGTCCAGCAGTAATTTCTTTTAGAACTTTCCATCGTTTACATTTTCAAATTAAGAAATCTTTATTAGGTGGAATGGATAGAATTGTTCAAATATCTTATTAGTAGTTTGGCTTAAAAGGGTAAATTTTTGATCCGACTTCAAACTTTCAAAATTGCTCTTTGTATTTTAATTTATTAATAGTTGTAATATATTTGTTGTCACACTTTTTGGTATCAGCACGAAATACAAAAAATACCTCTCTACGGAAATTATTAAAATTTAGCATCGTCTAAAATTAAGATCTGACAATTAAGCTTCTTTTACAAATTCAAAATTTTTTTAAAAAATATTTAGCAAGTCTTAGCATCATTTAAAAATAGGATCTAACAAATAAACTACTTTACAAATTTGTTTTTTATTAATTAATAATATAAATAAAAATTTAAACTCACTAGAAATTAAATATTGCAACTTAGAAATAAAATTTCAAATTAACTACGTATGACTGAACACAAAATATGACTAAATATATGTGAAAATCATTTTTTTTTGAAAATATTAAATAAATATAATTTGTAGAAAAACAATTCAGCCTTCTTCATCACGCACAAAGCGCGTGCTGTAACGCTCATAAATAAATAAAATGGGAAATTTTTTTAAAGGACAAATTAAACTCGAAAATTAGGCAAAATGACATGTGTTTTATTTTTCCCTTTTCAGAACAGTTCAAAGTCCATTCGTCACTTAAACCATCTTTTTACTTTTCTCTTACGTGGAACTCAATCGTCGTATTCATTTTCATTCTCCTTCTCAACCTTCTATCTCAAAAATTAATCTCAACGTAATCATTGCAGTTGAAACCATAAGCAAATCATCTCTAATACAACTGCAAACATAAACGATCGATGTACAACAACACAAAATTCATCAACAATTGCCAAATCGTAAAATCCTAACTCCGCCTGAAATTAAACAGCAACATGAAATTCATCAACACCAAATTGAACAGCAACACGGACAACGACCACTGCTGGAATTTGGCTGATTTATGTCTACACTTGAAGAAAGAGAAAACATTAAGAGTTAATTTGTTGTAAAAATTGATGTAATGTTCAGTTCAAGGAATATACAGTTGAGGATTGAGTTAGAACTATTTGAATTTAGCTTCTATTGTAAAAATTGATGTTCAGTTCAATTCAAGTAATATACATTTAAGTGTTCAGTTCAAATAATATGAACACTTGATGAAATTTTCTCTTCTGAGACGTTGACTATTGCTTGTATTATTTGTATTTTCTTTGTCTTGCTATAGAAAATGCTTGTATTATTTTAAATGTTATTTACCACAAAACTGATACCTATATATGTGCAAAAATGATACCCAATAGTTGTATTATATAATATGATACGTTATAAATTTAATTATTTAATTCATTGTCATGCATGACAAAAGTGATACCAAATCAATGAAAACTCATATCCAGTAGCCATTTGATTCGAATTAATGCTTGGTTATTTTATAAATTGTTTTAAATGTTAATTACCACAAAACTGATACCTACAAATACAAAAATGATACCTAGTAGTTGTGTTATATAATATGATGCGCTATGAATTAATTATTTAGTTCATTGTCATGCATGATAAAAGTGATACCAAAATAATGAAAAATCATATCTAGTAGCTAGTTGATTCGAATTCATGTCTGGTTATTTTATATATTATTTTAAATGTTATTTACCAAAAAACTGGTACCTACAAATATAGAAAAATGATACCCGGTAGCTGTGTTATATAATATGATGCACCATAAATTTAATTATTTGGTTCACTGTCATGCATGACAAAGATGGTACCAAAACAATGAAAATTCATATATGGTAGTTGTTTGATTCAAATTCATGCTTGCTTATTTTATTAATTATTTTAAATGTTATTTCCAACAAAACTGATACCAACATATATGCAAAAATGATACCCAACAGCTCTTTGATATAATATGACGCTCTATAAATTTAATTATTTAGTTCACTGTCATGTACGAAAAAACAGATACCAAAACAATGCAAACTCATATCTAGTAGCTGTTTGATTCAAATTCGTCATTCGTTATTTTATAAATTACTGTAAATGTAATTTTCAACAAATATAATAGCTACATATATTCAAAAATGATACCCAATAGCTATTTGATATAATGTGGTGCTCTATAAATTTGATTATTTAGTTCATTGTCACGCACGAAAAAATTGATACCAAAACAATACAAACTCATATATTAGCTTTTTGATTCGAATTCATGCTCGGTTATTATATAAATTAATTTAACTGTTATTTCCAACAAAACCGATACTTAAATATATGCAAAAATAATACCTAGTGGTTGTTTGATATAATTTGACAATAGCACTAAGACTAAACAACACTTCTACACTTCTACATCATATATTGAGTTGTCAACATTTCATCATAACATAGTCTAAATTATATATTGACATCTAAGCTCATAGTTCTTCTCATAGTTCTGCACATGAAAACTCAGCAAATAAATCATTGTAGTCACTTCAAAACTAGAAAGGAAATAAAAATTACGACATAAAAATGATACTAATAGCATATAAAAAATTGATACCGTAATTGTTTATACTTGAAACTGATATAAAAAGCATGCAAAAACCAATACCTTAATTTGTAATACCTAAAAGTGATATTTGTACTGAAAACTTTGCTTTGCGGAAGCTTTTCCCAATAAATCTTTCATCATCCAAATCAAAAGAGATAACTTTGGATAAAAAATAAACGGACATGAAATTAAAAACAATACACAAGAGATTCCACCCCACCACTCTCTTTATTGATTCACCAAAATCTGTTTACAATTAATCGAACAAAATAAAAGTAAACAAAATACAAATTGAACCAATAACCAAATTGAGAAAGAAGGTCTTGATCTCTATGGCTAAAATTGTTGGAGGAAAAGAACAAAGATGGAAGAAGAGAGAATTGGCAAATAGATTTTTACACATTTTACACTCTCTCTTCTAGGCTCTATTTATAACATCAATTACTTAATGTGCAAGTTAATATTAGATGACGAAAAATAAATTGATTAGCTAATTAGAGAGGGAAATAAATATAACCAAATATGCCTATTAATTAGAGAAAACAAAATTTCCTCTTTCTTCCTTTTACATATTTGTTTTGTAATGCCTCACTCCGAGTCCCACATTAGAAAAGAGTATTACTAAGTAACACCGTCTGCTAATATGGAGAATAGAGCTGGATAGGAGCGACCATCTATAGCCTTGTCTTAATTATCTATTGAATACGCCGACAATTGTCACTTCTTTCTCAAATGGATCGACATATCCAATAAATACTTAATACAAAGCCATAGGTGACTGAAGGATCTATCATAATAAATATAACAACTTAAATGCAATACACATCATAGAACAGTAGATCATCGCATACATTTACACATATACAGATACATTATAGAGTTTACAAAATGATGCATGTCAAGTGGTAAAGCAAACCACAATATACAGGCGAGTCAAAAGAATACATAACAGAGTTACAACCAAAAAGGACTACAAAAAAAGCTATAACAAAAGGAGCTAGCGGAATAGTCCATGCGGAAGCAAAATAGGCTAAGTCTAATGTACCTAACCTGAAACATCTCGGTCTGACCCGAGTATAAAATACATGGGTCAGTCTAGCTAAACAAATCAGTTAGATAAACTAAATGATAATGAACATATAAGGTCATAAAGTACCACAAATATCTCCAAAAGAGATAACCAGATCATCTAACAAAAGATGAATTAAAACAAGCCTCATATCATAGGCAATCCCAATAAACAAAGGATATCATATCCCAAAACAAGCCAAAAGGCAAATAAAAAATACCAACAAAGGTACACAAGTTTCCACAAGGTAATCGCTATATATCGTGTGGTTCAAAGAACCTACCCCAAAAGGCGATACACTAGGGAAATATAATTGTCAAAGAAACAAAAGATGCTCGAGCTCAGTACTGTATAACAAGGATCCACAAACCCAAAGGCAACAAATCCAATATCACTCGAGCAGTGACGATGGACCAACTCCAAAAGTGATACTATAGGGCAACAAACCCGAAGGCACAAACCCGAAGGCAACATACCCGAAGGAAAAAACCTAATATCTCTCGAGCGGTGACGAATGACCAACTCCAAAAGCGATACTATAGGGCAACAAACCGTAGTGGCGAAGGTCCGGAGACCCAGTACTGGACACCACTAACTGGAAGAATGTGTTGCAACTCTAAGAAAGGAACCCGAAAAATATTAACGTGAGTCTCATACCACACGTTCGCACTAAACGGTTTACTAACCATTAGTCAATTTCACACTCAATGCAGTACGAAGTTCACCTCATCTCATCGGTAAACCAGACCCAAAGGTCAAAACGGTCAAACGAATAGATTAGGAATTAATTGAAAAGATAAACCCACGTGTTCATAGCATGCGTTTTATTTAATCATTTAATTCTCCTCCCTCTTTGCTCGAAGTGCAAAGTTGTGTGTGTGTTTTAAATAGAGATTAGAAGTTGGAGAAAACAAGCTTTAATACAATTTAAAAGATCACTTTATAAAAATCCGTGTACGAAATCAAAAAGGAATCATCAAAGTCAACTAAAGTGAAACAACTAATCGGAGAAAGAAGAATCGATCAAAAATTGGAATCCCACACAAAATAGGCAAATTGGGCTGAGACAAGCAGATTCAGACGTCTGAATGGTATATTTTCAGACGTTTGAAACTAGGGCTCAAGCAATACTTTTCCTAGGTCAATGATGGCCAAATCATATCGGAAGCAATCGGATGAGTGACGATGGCTAGGGGTTTACGCCAAACGACTACCCAACCCTAAAGACTCACCAATACACTCCGACCAACATGCCCAAACATCCATAAGGATTTCCATAGATTTTGACTTCAAACGCCAAAAATTGGAATATTCATTAAACCAATTCAATTCGAAAGCAAATGGACAAGGAATATATGTTAGGAATTGCTACCTAACACTATCAAAGATATAGACGTAGATGTGAGTTCAAAAACTCACCTTTTAACCCAAAAACTCAAGAGAGAAGCTATAGAGCAAGGCAAGAACAATCACTCTTCAATTATAACCCAAGGAGCTTCAATCTAAGCTCAAGAACAAATATTTCCTAAGTTAGGGTTTAGGAAATTTCAGAAATCGAAGAGGAATTGAGATGGAGAAGAGGATGCTTACCTAAGCTTCTCTTGGATTTTGGACTTGAATTTGAGTTTGCAAATGAATCTAGGGCTTAGGATTTCCATTTCCCATTCTTTCCCACATTTTTGCTAAAGCTTGAGTGTTTAGGAAATGAAATGAGTGAATGGAGAGGAAAGGGGGCTGAGTTAGGGTATAGTATGAGTTGGATGAAACCCAAACCCAAGCCTAAAGCCCTAGTGAAAAATAGCAAAATTCACTCAACTCCAAACATATCGATGCATATACTCAAAAAAGTCGCAAACACCATTTTGAACTCAATAGAAGTGGTCTCGAGTCCAAATTGTTGATTCTCAATTTCATTCCTCATTCAGATGTCTAAAATTTCCAAACCAGTCGTCTGAATCTGAAAAAATATGAGTTGTCTAGAACAATATTCAGACGTCTGAATTGTCCATTTCAGACGTCTGAAAATGGCAATTTTGGCCTATTTCCTTTCTGGTTTGACTCGAACAATTTCAGACGTCTGAATGCTTCATTTCAAACGTCCGAATCTCTGTTTGACAGTTTTTATCTATTTTTTCTCAAATAAACACCTACGAATCTCGATCCACAAAGACTTTTTGCTATTTCGACTATTCTTACACGATTAGTGACTCTCTCGGACTAAAATCCGACTAACGATGCTATACTTGAATTAAACATTTAAATATACCATCGTAAAATATGCGGGTTGTTACAGATCTCCCCTCCTTAACAAAATTGCGTCCGCGCAATTCCTAGAGAAGAAATTGGTAACAACTACATACTTACATCACCCAAAATGAAAAGAAAATAAGCTTGAGATAGAGAGATATCATCACCATTGCTAAGCAAAGATAGAAAACCCGGATATGATCGCTCGATAAACTCTCTGGTTTCCCAAGTACAGTCATTGGGATTAGCGGACCATTGAACTTTAATAAGCGGCACGTTCTTGTTTCGAAGGTGTCTCACCTCCGAGGCAAGTACGCGAATAGGCTGCTATACAATAGATAAATCTGGTGAGATCTCAAGCCCTTGCAAATCAGGAGAGTCGATAACAGAATTCGATTCTCGAAGACACCTCCGAAGCTGAGAGACGTGAAACACGTTGTGAACACCGGATAAATGAGCTGGAAGTGAAACTCTATAAGCCACAGGGCCAATACGTTCAGTAATAGGAAATGGTCCTACAAAGCGAGGAGCCAATTTCCCTGTCACACTGAAGCGCATAACCCCTTTCAAAGGAGAAACACGAATAAAGATGAGATCATCAACTGAGAACTCGAGAGGCTTTCTACAGTTGTCCACGTAGGATTTCTGGCAGCTTTGTGCCTCTTTCATTCTCTGACGAAAAAGATCAATCTTCTCAGAAGAATCATGAACAAAATCTGGGCCAAGAATAAGCTTCTCCCCAGATTCCAACCAACAAGAAGGCGATCGACATGGCCTTTCGTATAAGGCTTCGAAAGGAGCCATACCAATACTGGACTGAAAACTATTGTTGTAGGAGAACTCTACAAGGGGTAGATGATCCTCCCAACTACCTCCGAAATCAAGAATACAAATACGGAGAAGATCCTCTAAGATACGATTCACCCGTTCAGTCTGTCCATCAGACTGTTGATGATAAGCTGTGCTGAAATTAAGCTTTGTTCCCAAAGCTTGCTGACTCTGCCAGAAATGACTGGTGAATAAAGGATCACGGTCACTCACAATCGAACTAGGAACACCGTGAAGTCTCACGATTTCCTTGATAAATAACTTAGCCAAAAGAGAAGTAGTCCTATTAGATTTAATAGGGAAAAAAATGAGCTGACTTGGTGAGGCGATCAATAATAACCCAAATGCTAGAATGGCCCGATCTCGTACGAGGTAGGCCATCAATGAAATCCATCGAAATCTGATCCCATTTCCACAATGGAATCTCTAGAGGCTTAAGGAGGCTAGAAGGGCGCTGATGTTCGGCTTTAATACGTTGACAAGTCATGCAATTACTCACATAACTCGCCACATCGCGCTTCATGCCTTCCCAATAATAAAGGCGATGCATATCGGCATACATCTTACTACTGCCAGGATGAATAGTATACTTAGAATGATGACAGTCATCAAGAACGTCATGCCTAAGTGCAGAATCAGAAGGCACAACAAGACGGTTCTTCTTGCGAAGACACCCATGAAGATCAATGCTGAAATCCCGCAACGCCCCATCATGGGATTCAGTCTCACAAAGCTGAATAAGATGCACAAGATCAGGATCATGCCGCTGAGCTTTGGCAATACGATCCAATAGAGAGGGTCGAGCTTCCAAACTGAATAATACTATCGGAGAACCAGGGGATGGAGCTCGATCACGGATATCACAAAAAGATAGAGTCTCAAGAATATCCCATTCGGCAAGCATCATAGAAACGACAACCGAATGTCTGTGACTAAGCGCATCAGCAACATGATTACCCTTACCAGGGGTATACAGGATATCAAAGTCATAGGAGGCAAGAAACTCGAGCCAACGCTGTTGCCTCATATTGAGTTCCTTCTGAGTGAACAAATACTTCAAGGATTTATGATCGGTATAGAGAATGAAGCGCTCGCTTAATAAATAGTGTCGCCAAATCTTCAAGGCGAAGATAATGGCGGCTAACTCAAGATCATGAGTGGCATAGCGAATCTCATTCGGACGCAATTGCCTAGAAGCATAAGCAACTACCCGATCCTTCTGCATAAGCACGGCACCTAGACCACTACCACAAGCATCAGTGTAGACAACAAGATCATGATTCCCCTCGGGAACCACAAGAATAGGAGCATTAGTGAGAAGTTCCTTTAATGTCTGAAAGGAAGCTTCACACTTACCGGACCAAATATAACGAATGCCTTTCCAGTAAGGCTGGTGAGAGGAAGCACAACACGGGAAAAATCCTTAATGAACCGACGGTAATAACCCGCCAATCCAAGGAAACTACAAATCTCATGAACATTCTCAGGCCTCTTCCAATTCTGGATAGCTTCGATCTTTGAGGGATCTACAGAAATGCCGTCGGAAGATACAACATGGCCTAAGAACTTAACCTTATTCTCCCAAAAATGGCACTTGGAGAATTTGGCTTTAAGCTGATGGTGACGAAGAGTACTCAAGACAATTCTCAAGTGATTAGCATGCTCGGCTTCAGATTTAGAATAAACAAGAATGTCGTCAATGAACACAAGGATGAACTTATCGAGATGTTCCCGGAATACTTGATTCATAAGATCAACAAAGAAAGCAGGAGCGTTCGTCAAACCGAACGGCATAACGAGCCACTCGAAAGAACCATATCGAGTGCGGAAAGTTGTAAGAGGCATGCTATCTTCCGCGACTTGGAGCTGATGAAAACCAGTGGCAAGGTCGAGCTGAGAGAAGACCTTAGCGCCACTCAATAGATCGAACATATCATCGATTCTAGGCAAAGGATACCTATTCTTGATGGTCAACTCGTTAAGCTTGCGATAATCGATGCAGATCCTAAGAGTTCCATCGGACTTCTTCACAAAGACGACTGCGGCACCCCACGGTGAAAAACTGGACTGAATCAACTGTTTGGACTCAAGCTCTAAAAGCTGCATCTTGAGTTCCTCATTTTCTTTTGTAGACATCCTCGTGGGAGGACGGCCAACTGGCTGCGCGCCTAGAATGAGATCAATGTGGAACTCGATCGCCCGCTTGGGTGGGAAACCCAAAACCGGCTCAAAAACATCAGAGAAGTCACAAACAATAGGAATACGAGATATATCATCATCATCTCTTGAGTCGAGAGAATATAAAGCCATTTCAGAATTATCCACATTCTGAAGAACAAGTGATAGCTGAGTAGACGAATCCGGGTGTCGAAGATATAAAATTCTTTCAGAACAAATAATCCTGGCATCGTATCTCACTAAATAGTCCATACCCAAAATCATATCAAATCCCAAATAAGAAATAACGTGCAGATTCGCACGAAAGGAAAAGCCACATAAAACAATCTCAACATCATCACATAGCATGCTAAGGGTTGCGGATCCCCCAATAGGATTCGCGATCCTCAACGAAGTAACCATACAAGAAACATCCAAAGACAAATCATCGACGAGCTTTTTCTGTACGAAAGAATGCGAAGCACCCGTATCGAAAAGAACTCGAATACTATGGTCATGAAATAAAATAGAACCTTCCAAAATAGATGGAGATATACCTCTGGGCTGAGAAGAACCTCCAGAAGCCTTAGCAACATAAAGCTTGCCAGACTTGGCATTAGGAACAGTAGGGCAGGAGGAAACATGATGACCTTCCTTCTTGCAATAACGGTAGAAGAGAGGCTTAGTACAAGCTCGAATCATATGATCAGGAGAATCACAATTGAAACACTTCGGAATGGAAGGTGTTTCAGCAGATTGAGAGTTAGAACCAGATTCAACGGGCTTTTTCTTCTTGGAAGGGAGAAATCCCTGCTTATGAAATGGAAACTTCTTCTTATTGGGGTTCTTGCGAATCTCAACATCATCACCACTATCACGCTCCATCTCGATGGCCTCGAGATGAAGTGCCGAATCAACCAACTCCTCAAAAGAAAGCTTAAGCTGGAGCATTAAAGACTTCTTAAGATATTTCTTAAGACCAGAGACAAACTTCATATTCTTCTTATAAGAAGTGCTAATGAATTCAAGACCATACTTAGATAAGGCCTCAAATGATGCAACATATTCAGAAACGGAGGACTTCCCTTGCTTCAACTCAAGGAAGCGACATGCTAATAAAACTTTCTCAGATTCAGGAACGAATTTGAGTTCGAATCGCTCCCGGAACTGAGTCCAAGAAAGAACAGACTCATCAAGTTCGGCTATAAGAAGCTCATACCAATCAAGGGCACGCTCTTGCAATAAGCTAGAAGTTACAAGAACTCGATCGTGGTCAGAAAGATCCATGCGAGAGAAGATACGTTCGCATGTGCGAATCCAAGCTTGGACTTCAAGAACAGACTCGGAGCCTTTGAATGGCTTTCCACCAAGATGAGAAAAATAACTGCGCAGGCGTGCAAAGGCAGACTTGCATGGAGGAGATGCTCGAATAGGAGCTGGAGGCTGAGTGCTCCTAAATAACTCCAAAAACTGATCGGCAGACATATAAACGCCGTCCGGATGCGAGCCGCTGGATTGCCCAGCATCCGAGCGTCGACCTCTGCCTCTTCCGGCCATTAGTTGAAAGTTAAGATAAGATAAAGATTATTCACAAGGTAGATATCATTAATTCAAATATGGAATACTACGGAATAAAATGCATTCCTAGACGTATTCCCAAAATTCTATCTACCCCGAAGGCACGGAAAGAAATAAGGCACGATGATTCAAAAATTTGTAACATTCGTACTACCCTTTGATGTACCGTAATATGTGTCTCTGTTCTATGTTTATCATATTTTATTCTAAACTCAGCTCTGATACCAAGCTGTAACGCCCCACTCCGAGACCCACATTAGCAAAGAGTATTTCTAAGTAACACCATCTGCTAATACGGAGAATATAGCTGGATAGGAGCGACCATCTATAGCCTTGTCTTAATTATCTATTGAATACGCCGACAATTGTCACTTCTTTCCCAAATGGATCGACATATCCAATAAATACTTAATACAAAGACATAGGTGGCTGAAGGATCTATCAGAATAAATATAACAATTTAAATGCAATACACATTACAGAACAGTAGATCATCACATACATTTACACATATACATATACATTATAGAGTTTACAAAATGATACATGTCAAGTGGTAAAGCAAACCACAATATACAGGCGAGTCAAAAGAATACATAACAGAGTTACAACCAAAAAGGACTACACAAAAAGCTACAACAAAAGGAGCTAGCGGAATAGTCCATGCGGAAGCAAAATAGGCTAAGTCCAATGTACCTAACCTGAAACATCTCGGTCTGACCCGAGTATAAAATACACCGGTCAGTCTAGCTAAACAAATCAGTTAGATAAACTAAATGATAATGAACATATAAGGTCATAAAGTACCATAAATATCTCCAAAAGAGATAACCAAATCATCTAACAAAAGATGAATCAAAACAAGCCTCATATCATAGGCAATCCCAATAAACAAAGGATATCATATCCCAAAACAAGCCAAAAGGAAAATAACAAATACCAACAAAGGTACACAAGTTTCCACAAGGTAATCGCTATATATCGTGTGATTCAAAGAACCTACCCCGAAAGGCGATACACTAGGGAAATATAATTGTCAAAGAAACAAAAGATGCTCGAGCTCAGTACTGTATAACAAGGATCCACAAACCCGAAGGCAACAAACCCAATATCACTCGAGCGGTGATGATGGACCAACTCCAAAAGTGAAACTATAGGGCAACAAACCCGAAGGCACAAACCCGAAGGCAACATACCCGAAGGCAACAAACCCAATATCTCTCGAGCGGTGACGAATGACCAACTCCAAAAGCGATACTATAGGGCAACAAACCGTAGTGGCGAAGGTCCGGAGACCCAATACTGGACACCACTAACTGGCAGAATGTGTCGCAACTCTAAGAAAGGAACCCGAAAAATGTTAACGTGAGTCCCATAACACACGTTCGCACTAAACGGTTTACTAACAATTAGTCAATTTCACACTCAAAGAAGTACAAAGTTCACCTCATCTCATCGGTAAACCAGACCCAAAGGTCAAAATGGTCAAACGAATAGATTAGGAATTAATTGAAAAGATAAACCCAGGTGTTCATAGCACGCCTTTTATTTAATCATTTAATTCTCCTCCCTCTTCGCTCGAAGTGCAAAGTTGTGTGTGTGTTTTAAATAGAGATTAGAAGTTGGAGAAACAAGCTTTAATACAATTTAAAAGATCACTTTATAAAAATCCATGTACGAAATCAAAAAGGAATCATCAAAGTCAACTAAAGTGAAACAACTAATCAGAGAAAGAAGAATCGATCAAAAATTGGAATCCCACACAAAATAGGCAAATTGGGATAAGACAAGCAGATTCAGACGTCTGAATGATATATTTCAGACGTTTGAAACTGGGGCTCAGGCAATACTTTGCCTAGGCCAATGATGGCCAAATCATATCGGAAGCAATCAGATGAGTGACGATGGCTAGGGGTTTACGCCAAACGACTACCCAACCCTAAAGACTCACCAATACACTCCGACCAACATGCCCAAACATCCATAAGGATTTCCATAGATTTTGACTTCAAATGCCAAAAATTGGAATATTCATTAAACCAATTCAATTCAAAAGCAAATGGACAAGGAATACATGTTAGGAATTTCTACCTAACACTATCAAAGATATAGACGTAGATGTGAGTTCAAAAACTCACCTTTTAACCCAAAAACTCAAGAGAGAAGCTATAGAGCAAGGCAAGAACAATCACTCTTCAATTATAACCCAAGGAGCTTCAATCTAAGCTCAAGAACAAATATTTCCTAAGTTAGGGTTTAGGAAATTTCAAAAATCGAAGAGGAATTGAGATGGAGAAGAGGATGCTTACCTAAGCTTCTCTTGGATTTTGGACTTGAATTTGAGTTTGCAAATGAATCTAGGGTTTAGGAATTTCCATTTCCCCTTCTTTCCCCCATTTTTGCTAAAGCTTGAGTGTTTAGGAAATGAAATGAGTGA
Source organism: Allium fistulosum (assembly GCA_030737815.1). Lineage (NCBI taxonomy): Eukaryota > Viridiplantae > Streptophyta > Magnoliopsida > Asparagales > Amaryllidaceae > Allium > Allium fistulosum. Next base: position 1,290,836,891 of record CM060904.1, read on the forward strand.
ATGGAGAGGAAAGGGGGCTGAGTTAGGGTATAGTATGAGTTGGGTTATACCCAAACCCAAGCCTAAAACCCTAGTGAAAAATAGCAAAATTCACTCAACTCCAAACATATCAATGCATATACTCAAAAAAGTCGCAAACACCATTTTGAACTCAATAGAAGTGGTCTCGAGTCCAAATTGTTGATTCTCAATTTCATTCCTCATTCAGACGTCTGAAATTTCCAAACCAGATGTCTGAATCTGGAAAAATATGAGTTTTCTAGAACAACATTCAGACGTCTGAATTGTCCATTTCAGACGTCTGAAAATGGCAATTTTCGCCTATTTCCTTTCTGGTTTGACTCGAACAATTTCAGACGTCCGAATGCTTCATTTCAGACGTCTGAATCTCTGTTTGATAGTTTTTATCTATTTTTTCTCAAATAGACACCTCCAAATCTCGATCCACAAAGACTTTTCGCTATTTCGACTGTTCTTACACAATTAGTGACTCTCTCGGACTAAAATCTGACTAACGATGTTATACTTGAATTAAACATTTAAATATACCATTGTAAAATATGTGGGTTGTTACATGTTTCCTTCTAGTTGTGATTTTGTATCACCAAAATTTAACACTCCACCTTGATGCAAAATCACATATCTCCAACATGTCAAGTATGCCATCTTTAGATCTATCACAACTCTCTATATCTCAATCATACCAAATTACAAACCTCTACCACCACCTACAAGTGATGCATCTCCCGCCATGAGGTGCACCACACCAATTGGTCTCAAAAGCATTTGTAATACCACAAAGACCTCTATAAAGTCTTCGTGGATTTTCCAACTCGACACCCGTCTATCACTTGACCTGAGCTCTCTACACGATAACCATTAATACCTTGAGCATCATCAAAATGAAGAACCCTGTCTGAAATATGATCTTCAACACGATCATCATAAGTAATGAACACATTAACCTCTCCACCTGAATATGGACTATGCTCTCAACTGTCACTCGCTTCTCATAGTCGACTACATGACCAACCAAACTATAAAGGTTTCCTTCTTCCAATACTCCTCTCATCCCTATAAGATCACCTTTCTTTACTCTCAAAACTCCACATCGAGTCTCATAAGTGCAACTACAACGATCCAACTGACCGAGAGAAATAAGATTATGCAAAAAAGTAAGTACATGTCTTAATCTAGAGACTTCTCTAGCCACGTCATCATGCATATGAAACCGGATAAATCCAATACCACAAATTGGTAGCTTTTCTCCATTAGTTGTTCTAATCATCCCGACACTCTTCTCATAAGAAGAGAAATGATTCACATCTCTACAAATATGAAAACTGGCTCCTGAATTCATCTTCTAAGGTTTCTCTTCACTAATGAAGAAATCACAAGAAGTATCACTGTTGCTACCTTCAGTTATGCCCGCCTGTGTATCACTATCACTGTCACTATGTATAGCCTTCTTTTGATTCATTTTATACGCTTCATGCCTATTGCGCATATGACCCTTTTTACGACAATAATAACAATTGATACTTTTCGATATACCTTTACCATTAGCGACTTTCTTCTTTGTACTTGTATCCTTCTTCGAGTCCCTTGCTACCATAGCCCCATCTTGAACTAATTTCACACATGACCCTTTTTTTCTAAGCTCCTCATTCAAAAGACTACTTCGTACAGTTTTCAGTGAGATAATTCCATTAGCATTGGAATTACTCAATGAAACAAACAAAGCTTCCTAACTTTCTGAATGCGAACTCATCAATAAAAGAGCCTATAACTCATCATCAAATTAGATATTTAAATTTTCCAATTGATTTATTACATCTTGAAATTTGTTCAAATACTATGCAACGGACTTCTCTCCATTTGATCTCAGTTGAACCAACTTTCGAACAAGAAAAGCCGTATTTGTAGTACTCTTCGATTCATACAAAGATACCACTTGTCCCACAAAGCCTTCGCGGATTCACAACTAGCCACGCGATGGAAGACTGAATCATCAAGATACCGACGAATCAATGCAATTGCCTTCGTATCCATTTTCTTCCATTTTCCCTCCTCTACATCTGAGGGCTTCTTCCCATCTCCATTAATCGAATCATGAAGGTCATTGAGGCACAAAACATCTTCCATTCTAGGCTTCAAAATATTCTAATTTTTTCCATCCAAAATAGTCATCTTTGAAAAAGAAATCATATCGAACATCTCAATAATCTTTCAAATCCAAAATTACTCTAAGCTTTGCGATGACCTTGCTCTGATACCAATCTGCCGTGAAAACTTTGCTTTGCGGAATCTTTTCCCAATAGATCTTTTATCATCCAAATCACAAAGAGATAAATTTGAATAGAAAATAAACGGACATGAAATCAAAAAACAATACACAAGAGATTCCACCCAACCACCCTCGTTATAGATTCACCAAAATCTGTTTACAATTAATCGAACAAAATAGAAGTAAACAAAATACAAATTGAACCAATAATCAAGTTGAGAAAGGGAGTCTTGATCTCTATGGCTAAAATTGTTGGAGGAGAAGAACAAAGATGGAAGAAAAGAAAATTAGCAAATAGATTTCACACATTTTACACTCCCTCTTTTAGGCTCTATTTATAACATCAATTACTTAATGCTTAAGTTAATATTAGATGGAAAAAAATAAATTGATTGGCTAATTAGAGAGAGAAATAATATAACCAAATATGCCTATTAATTAAGGGAAACAAAATGTTCTCTTTCTTCCTTTTTGCATATTTGTTTCCTTCTAGTTGTGATTTTGTATCACCAAAATTTAACAATATTAATAGCATACAAAAATCGATACCAAATTTTTACATGCTTGAAACTGACACTAATAGTACCAAAATCTGATACCAAGCATAAAATAATTTTGAATAAACTAACCAACATAAAAACACAATATCTCACCACTTCCCATGCCACCTATATATTCTCAACATATAACAATTAACTTAAAGTGATATTGCATAACCAAGTTCAATTGCAAAGAGCAAATCAATGTACATATTAATATATGCTAAACCAATATACTTATATGCCCAAGTTCAATTACATAAAATTGCTAAAAAGACATACAACCAAGTATAATTCTCAACAAATTCATAAAAACAGAAAAATCAAATCATATTTTCTTAGAAGCATGACAATTACGCTTACTGTGACCATATTGCATGCATACACCACATCTATTTTGCTTATTTTGAAAATATGCACAGCAGGCCTACCGGCACCACGTTTCTCCATAGGTGGCTTAATAACATCTTTAATACTTGCATCAACAATAGGCATATCAAAATTAGGAATAAGATTTATAGCATTAGCATATTAGAAGCTCTGGAACACATCTTGAAGAAATCAACTATAGACATATTCGCATTCTTTGCCTTTACTACTGAAAGTAGATTATGTTCCATATTAAGATAGCAGTAACTATGAAAGGCTAAAGAAAAAACTTCACAAACACCTAAAATCGAACATTAATTGCAATCCGATATAAAAACCAAATCACGATCTTCTTGAAACATTTTTTTAAGTTATTCAAAAACCATTTTTAGTTATCCACATTTTCAAGAGAAACTATACCCATAGCTAAAGTGAAAAAACCTACAAATAATAATTTAAAAAAATATTAAAACAAAATTTAATCAATTGTTAACTCAAAAACTAATACCTAGAAACTAATACCGATAACTAAAAACGGATACCTAAAAACTGAGAACTAAATTCTGATACTATGCAGTAAAACATTTTAAATATCTAATACTTAAAAACTGATAGTAAGCACTAATTTAATACACACCAATGAAAAAGCTACAACACTACAAAATATCAAAAAATTTCAAATCTTAATATCAAATTATAATACTTTTCGATACCATACAACGCATATGTTACTCCAAAACTGATACTAAACTAAAAATCTTAATATCAAACCTTATTTCAGTATCTGCACCATAAGATAGTAACAGAAATGGGTACTAAGAGAAATTGCTACTAAAAACTAATGCTAATGCAAACTCAAAATAACAGTTATTGAAAGTAGAAAATGATACTAACATAAACAGAAACTGATACTGATTATTTCCACAATAATGACACAACATCACCAAATAACTTACAAACTCATAAAATAAAAACATACCTTGATTATCATTTCAATTAAACCAATATGAATGCAAGAGAAAAATATCAATCAAAATATGTTTCCTTTGAATTGTCATTTTATTGTAGTACGATAAAAAAATTTATATAACAAAAATCAAAAACAAAAATGTAACAACTTTTTTCCCAAAAATAATACCTATAGACTGTAAAACTAATATCTAAAATCTGATGCTGAGATTAATAAGAAAATGATACTCAAACAAAGTTAAATGAATGTTTGATACTAACGGACTTCAATAAATGTTTGATAGTAATAAAATACTAATTCAACTCATTTATCATCATATTTAATCTGTAACAACTTCTTTTTTTATAGACTCAAATATCAGAAACAAAAAAGTAACAATTTTTAAAAAAAATGATACCTACGGACTGTAAAATTGATACCTAAAATCTGATACTGAAATTAATAACAAAAATGATACTCAAACAAAGTTAATTGAACATTTGATACTAATAAGACACTAATTCAACCCATTAAATATTTGATGGATATAATCATATTTACTGTGTAACAACTTCATTGTTATATCTACTCGAAAAAATAAAACAAAACAGTAAAACACTTCAAAACTTTATTACTGTGAAAAATGGTACTAAAATACCTAAAATGATACCTAAGAACTGATCCTTTCTGAAATAAACACAACATTACATTTTTATCCAAACCAATATGAATCCAAGATATACATCAGTGAACAAAAACCAAACAACATTCAATTTAAAATAAATAAGAAAATACCATTGCATTAAAAAAAGCCAGAACATACCTGCTGCTATGCCCAAATTTGCCATTGAATATGAAAGAAGAAAACACAACAACAAAACTGAAACTAATTTTTAAAAAGAAAATAAGAGAATTTTAGAAATAACCAAATTAAAACACTGATAGAAGAGAAAGGAGAAAAAAAATATAGAATCATACCTAAATTCAAAATTTCCACTGCCGTGTTCAAAGAGACGAAAATCAAAATCAGATTAATAGGAATGGAACATGTACGACAATAAAGAAGAATGAAGAAGAAAATTTAAGTTTGAACGTGCAAAAGAGAAAGCGAAGAAGAATTGAAGAAGAAGAACGAGATCGAAAAAAAAAGAGAAAACATGTGCGATGGTTAGGGCTTTTATAATATTTTAATGCTTTTGCCTTTTTTGTCCTTAGAAATAAAATATTGCTTGGTTGTCGTAGATACTAAAGAAAGCCTCTAAACTTGTCCTCTACGATATTTTCCTGATCAATAAATAAGATTAATTCTTATTCACTCCATTCAAATGTGACATGAAAGAGATATAAAAAATAAAATATCTTTGTGGTGCATTTTCAAATGCATCATGAAGCGCTAATTGGGCGGCTTTGTAATAAGTTTCCAGACTAAACTAAATTTGTTATTAGTTTTGAAGTCTAAGCAAAATTTACAAAATTTCCATAATAGAATAGGTGGTTAATGACAACTTAAATGCATGAAAAGAAGAAAAAAATGCAGTCCACGAAAATAAATATTGTGGACAAATATAATTATATAGCTAAGGGTATATACCACATGGGCAATTATGTAATTGTTTTTTTTTTGAAATGGTACTTAGATACAACATGTTAATAAATGTTCGAAACACGCTACGCAAGTTTCGAACTTGTGACCTCTCGCACCAAAGTCGAATCACTTAACCACTTGGACAATGGTGCTTGTCGCAATTATGTAATTGTTATAGATGTCAAAATCGATAACCCATCTTTTTCGAAATAAAAGGTGTTTTCTTTCTATTATATACTTGATATAATATGTTATATTAAATAATTCAATTAATTATATACTTAATAAAGAATCCATAAATGATATGCTATAGTAGTTATAATGTGTTATAATCATGAGTGATTGATCACAATAAAATAAATATATCATTTTAAATATCTTAGTCACAATGTATCGAGACCGGATATCGATACATCTGTCGAGAATACATAATTGTTATAATCAAAGTTTCTGCAGTCTTTGAATGGACTTAAATGAGCGAATTGGACGAACAGACGATGAAGAAATGACCTAAGTACTTTGAGAACATCATAAAATGACAAGAAAAGGGAAATATAAAAAAATGAGCAAAAAAAGTTAACTTGAGTTTTTCAAATCAGTGCTTCAGGCCAGACTCGAGTCGTACCTGAGCTAAACCTAGGAAAAATGAAGGAATACCTAAGTCGAGAAATAACAGGGCAAGACAATATGATTTGGAGTCAGACCCGAGTAAACTCGATACCGAGTTGTAAGTCACAACTCAGTATCGAGTTGTGATTTTTCATCGATCGGACACACAAAACTACCAAGTAGGACTCGAAGCACTTCAACCTTTGGATGACTCAAAGCAAGACCCGAAGCAAATGCACAAACCACTCAGGTCAGACACCAAGTCAGGTTAACCCCGACCTGAAGCTCATGATTTTCACCGACACGATTCACTTCAACTTTATTGGAACTATTTAAAATGATGATATGAAATAACTCAAAAAATATGGAAGCGGATTGAGTAATAAAACGAGGTCGGTACCAAGAAGAATTTCTCTAGGCAGGGTTCATTTTAGAGCCTTAGAAGATGAAGGCTTGCAAAAACACATAGGAACTCGTGCCAAGAAGCAGCAAAAAGAACTCAGTACCGACCACTTTGTGGTCGGTACTGACCTAAATTTCGACCTAATTCCTCATGCGAGGTGGCCTATTCTTCATGCTATGTTCGCGGATCTTAGAGACCTAGATGAATTCTGCCTCAGTTACGAGATTGCAGCAGAGATTTGTGTATAAATAGCAACCAAACTTCAACTAGAAGGGGACTTTTTTCTTTTGGACTTTGGAATGGACATTTTCAAATCTGTGATATGTCCTTATTTAACTCTAGAAATTCCAATGAAATCCAAGATCCACTAAAATTTGGTTGGATCTGATTGAACTCATTGTAATTTGGAGAGAAAACAATAATAACAAGGATTAAAGTGGACGTAGGCTGGAGTATTCACTGAACCACTATAAAAAGTGTTTTTTATTCCTTTTTTTGCTTATTTGATTTGGATTTATCTACTTTGGGATGTTGTGCCACTTTTTGGCGCAACATTTTTGGTGCTTTCACTAAGAATGTGCTGGATTTGACAACCTAAAGCTTGGATCTAAAGTTTGGAAGAGATAAAGATGCCTTCTATGAAAGTAGTCACAAGATGAAGTCAAGAAGAGCATAGAGGTAGTCAGGAGATGTCCTCAAGGTCAAATCCATCCGTCTACATGACCAGAGAAGAGATGGAGATGATGATGAAAGAGATGCAAGATAGAATAATGGCTCGAAAGTAGGAGATGCTAAATGGATTTTTAGAAGGATGGATCAACAAAGAACAACCAAGGCAACTAGAATTTAGAACCAAAGACTAGAAAATAATGCAAGAACATCTGAAGTTAGAGCAGTGCAAACTGGAACAATGCTCCCATGACCTGAACAGGTCAGTACTAACCTGAATCAAGTTGGTACCACGATGAATTTACTCAGGGGCAATGTTTGTTTGAGCTTAGGACGAGATGGGATGTCAGGAGCGGACATGCTGGAGCTAGAAACGTAAATCGAAACATGAATGCACAATAACCAAAATGAGTATATGCCAGAGTTTCCCCATAGGAACGGAAGGAAGAATGAAGCTAGAGGTGCGGATCAAAATGCAATCGTGCAACCAGAGGAGTATGTGTCGGAGTTTCCTTGTAGGAATGAGGGGCAAAATATATCTATGGATTGAAGACTTCCATTATGTGGTAACAAACGAATAGCTGAGATGATCAGAAGAATCGTGAGAGATGGACCCTTAGACCATGGTTTAGAGGACGTGAATAGGAATCCACTTACCCCTAACATCTCGTATGCAAGGAATCTGTCTGATTTCAAGCTACTGATGTTGGAACTATACAATGGAAGGACAGATCCGACCATTCATCTGATGAGATACATCCAACATATAGAGGTGTTGGGTATATCTAAAAAGGTAATTGAGTAACGCTTCCCATTATACTTAACAGAGTTGGCTGCTATGTGGTTTAGGCAATTAGAGAATGGGTCTGTAAGCAGATAGGCCGGTTAGGTGGACAAGTTCTTGAGACAATTCAAAGTTCACATCTCTCGACCAAAGAATGTGATGACGCTTTCGAGCATGAAGCAAAGGGCTGGAGATACCTTGAGGAGTTATCTGATAAGATTTAACGCATCACCCACTATAGTCGATAACCGAATCCATTAGTAGTCCTAATAGCAGCAGTATCTGGAGTCGTGAGTAAAACTGATTTCAAAGTTACATTATAAAGGAATCCGCTAATGAATCTCATAGAATTTTATCATGAAGTAGAGAGATATTGCGTCAGGAGGACGCTGAAGCTAATAATGTTGTAGATGATGGAGGACCGTTCGGAGCATGATATAGTAAAGATAAAGGAAAGTGAAAAGCTGATGATGGCTTTAAAGGACCGAAGCGACAAAGGAGGAACAAAAATTCTCTTCTTATACCGATCTAAGTGAAACCCCGAAGAGGGTATACCTAGATAATATGGGCCAAATCTCCTATGGAAAGACAGCTAAGAGGGGAACCACGGATCAGGAGAAAATGTCTGAAAGATTTTGCCTTTTTCATGAGATGGATGAGCATGAAACGAACGAGTGCACACACCTTTGTGATTTGATAGAAAAGATGGTTCAGAGATATCAGTTACAACAGTATGTAAGAAACCAAATAGTAGTGGTTAGCCGGAATAGCTACCGTCTGCAGTGAAACATCAAGACACGACTGTGGATCTGGGTCGAGATTGGAAATCCCATGATCGGGATGGATGGGAGTCATGATCGATTCCCATGTTTTGCCTTTTGTTTTGGATGAATATGATAATGATGACTTCAGACCGCTTACATGTATATGGGACCTTGATTGGTCTTTAGGCACGCTCTGAGTTGGATGTTTGAGATGAATGTTAGAATATTTGTTTGATGCTTTGATTTGGATATTTGAAAACCACTTGAATGTGATTACTGATATTGATTGAACATGGTAGTCCTATCCGGAGAGATGGGGTAATAACCATAAGGTACAAGTCCCCTTGTTGGAGAGGGAGTGGATTGGGCTTGTACGAAAGCAATTCCCATCATTGAAGAGTGAGTGGATGACTTGCTTAGACGTTGAGTCCCCTCATCGAAGAGCGAGAGAATTGGACTTAGCAAGGATTCGGAGAGATCGAACCCTGGATTGGGTGTTAAATGATCCAAGAGATCAAACCCTGGATTGAATGTTAAATGATTCGTAGAGGTCGAACCCTACATTGGATGTTAAACAATCCGGAGAGATCAGACCATAGATTGGATGTTAAACGTTCCGAAGAGGTCGAACCTTTGACTGGATATTAAAAGATTCGGAGAAATCGAACCACAGATTGGATGTTAAGCGATTCGAAGAGATCAGACCCTAGAATGGACTTTGATTTGACCTTAGGATTTGAATGCCTTATTACACTACAAGAAAAACAGTCTTTTATAGAGGCATATAGCCGCTATGAATCACAACTATAGCGGTTTGATAAACGCTGTATATCGACATGTTATAAAAAAGAATTTCACATTTATAAAAGAGCATGATTTCATATCATAAAGTAGCCGCTATGTTACATAAAGACGGTAGCTCACTATTACCGCTATAAAATGTGTAGATACAATACCGCTTATTTGCTGCTATCCTTTGACAGTAACCTCATATATTGCATTATATTTTTATAGCACTTATGTCATATAGTTATAACGTTTTTAAGGAGCTATGCTTTATTTTACTATATATTTAATGCACCCCACTATTACATTTTAATAATAACAATGAAAATGAATCTTCTTTAAATAGATAACAATTTGAACAATGTATGAACGAAAAAATAATAATAATCAACAAATGTAACGCATATTCATGATAACAAAATAAAGTATCAACTAACAAAAAATAAGTTCAATACATGAGTTACCAAATTCAATACATATTCATGATAACAAAAAACAACATAGTTCAAAGTTAACGTTTACAAGCACCAAATGCATCTCTAAGAACTTGAACTGCTCAAAGCCTTTCTTCATGCATGTCTTCGGTCATTGGTGGTACTTCCTAAAAATTCAAAACAATTTGAAAATAATTATATAAAATTGTAATGAAAATTACAGGTTATTGGTAGTACCTTCTAATATTAGATGGATGAAGATTTACATAACTTTTTTAAACATCAAATTTTTCTTTGATGGATGCAGATAATGTCTTGTTGCATGTTGCATTACAACAACCCGCGTTTGCTTTTTCTTAATAATACAAGTGCACATACACACATGCACCAAACTGCACACACACCCAAATAAAAAGTTCTCATTCTTGGATATTCTAAATTAAAATCTACCTAGATAAAAAGTTCAGTAAACCAGCAATTACCTTTGGTCTTGAATAAAGAACACCACTAGACATGCCCACATCAATACACCACATTATGTTTACTGCAGTAAATTGTGAAAATTCATGGACTTGCAACCAAAAGTCTTCATATTTTAATTTAGACAATCAAAAATAGGACATTGATAATACCAATTCGTGCCATTGAGTTGTGGAGTACGCCCTACTGTCATCCCTTTAGCACTGATTGCAATGTCTTTTTTGCTATAGAAGAAACCTATTAAAATTTTGTTTATCAAAAAACATAGAGAGCATATATATTAAGTGATGGTTTGTAGTACATATATCAAGGCAAGTTCAATCTGTAAATAGGCTCTGGGCAATAAACTATAAGCCTTGATTTCCACTAGAACAGTAAACAAAATAGTGCACACAATTGAAGTTAATTTTTATGTCTTGGGACCTTATTATTATAGGAATATGAACTATTTATGATTAACAATTTAACACAGACCTACATGGACAAATATTACATTTGTAATACATCCTGTTAAGGAAGTTCAGGGATATGCTATAAATCTGTATAGTTGGCAGTTATTGGGAATGAGTACAATTTAAGTTGCAAACAAGCACACTTGAAGTTGGAAAGGAAAAATAATAGTATGAAAGCGTCTGAAAATAGAAGACGACCAGTAAACAAAGTGAGTACAAATCAAGTGTTCCACTTTTGGGATAACTGAATTAATATCTTGTTCTTTGACCCATTCTTTATTCTACATTCAAAAAGTATATGCACATGACAAAGGTTACGAGACCAACACAGTATACACAAACACAAAATTAACATCAGATAGATGTTGACTAGCAATACTGCATTACGAAATCGTTCATCTACCCATGTGTTCTCGCATATTTTGTTTCTTATATTATATACTGTTCAACCATCACGTTCACTTCATATATGGTTTAACCAAGGGTGAAATTACTCATTTTGGAGCTTTATAATATATATAATGTGGATTTGAGCATTGATATACCAACTTAAAAATCTTGAGATACATGTAGAACTTATATGTGTTTGGCTAATGACACAATATACGTAAAAATGCATTCATAAAGAAAATAAAATTGCATAATATTTTTAGTTTTACTGTAAGGATTTTGAAGAATTTAAATGAGACCAAGAGACTGAAGCTGGAGTAGATGCCAAAACTTTCCAAGTTGAATCCAGGTTTGTCCAGTATGAGGCTGATAATCAACAATTCAAAAATGTTTGCAGTTATAAAATTGATGAAACTGAGATTTTCTATATGGAAAATGGCATATAAACTTGAATAATAGAACCTATTTGAGTAAAATCCATTTAAGCAAACTCTCGACCCGACAAAAACGTTGGTAATAGTAGTATTTCATGTAAATTCCATTCAAAATCAACTAAGGATTAAACATTTGTCCAAATTATTTTCATAGATAAAATTTTAGATACCCATGCAATTGTTTTCATAGTATTATGTTTCAGTTTGACGACACATTCACGATTAGTCTTAATGCAAATTGCATAAATTAATTTGAGATCCTTAATTTCTATGCTTAAAAAAATAAGAATACCATAACTGAAGATTTCTAAGTATGTTTGGTTGAGAATAAATGTATTTTTGCATGAACAAATGATCTCAGTATACAACTATGGTATTATCTATGACTATATATGCATATGCGCTTTAGCGTAACATTTTAGACTCACACTTATCATCCACTACCATCTAAAATATATTTGTCAACTATTGTCTTTTTTTGTTGAACAAGTTTCAACTCAAGGAAATAACATCTAATAAGCTGTCTCCATTATCGCAGAAGCTACACAGTACATATATAATTCATTTGTGTTAGCCAATGCTCCATAATCATAGAAGCTGCACACTATGCATCTACTTCGTCTGAGTAGGTCATTGTCGAACTTTTTATTACCTACCATCACACATATCTCCAACTTCAAGTTCTATATTCATACTTAATCAAATATTAAATATATGGCGGTTCCAAAAAAATTTAAACTTTTTGGATAATTAATTAAAGTCTTTTTTTGGGACATATGTAGTATAACAGTAGTAATTTAAAGATTGAAAATTATCAAAAAATGATAAATTGAAAATTTCAGTTTATATTTAAATTTTGAAATCTTCATGAAATTTTTCAAAAGAGAAGCATGAAATATATAACATGGGTATAATTTAGAAGCATTACAATTAAAACCAGGAAAATGAAAATATTCAACCAATAGAAAACTCATAAATTCATAAAGTTGAAGTAATGCCAGAAGGTTTATAAATAACAAAAATTTCTAATCAAGTTTATAAACAACAACAGAAGGTATTATTCCTATATCTGCACTGCATACTAAAATTTGGATTTTTTTATCAAATTCGAGAAGAACACTATTATTGTAAACTTAGCACACTTTATTAACATTTATAATCTATTATTATTGTTGTTATTGTTATTAGTATTCTAAACTTAGTTAATTAATATAAAACTTAATTAATTTTTATAAACTTAGTTTATTTAATGTTACTATTGCTATTATGATTGTTGTTGATGTTATTATTAGTATTATTATTACAAACTTAGTTAATTTTTATAATCTAAGTTAATTTATTTTGATTATTATTATTATGTTAATTTAGTTAATTTTTACCAATATTAGCTAACTTGGTTAATATTTTATAATTTATTATTATTATTATTATAAACTTGGTAAATTTTTATAAAACTAATAATTAATTTATTATTATTATAGTAATTATAAACTTAGTAAATTTTTATAAAACGAATAATTAGTTTACAGTTATTATTATTATACGAATTTTGTTAATTTTTATAAAACCTAGTTAACTTGATTAATATTTTATAATTTATTATTATTATTATAAACAGTTAATTTTCATAAACTTAGTTGATATTTTATTACTATTATAAACTGGTTTAATTTTTATAAAACTTAATTAATGAACAAGGATAGCAACAGCTTCTTGAATCAAATCCATTTTGATATAGTGTAGTAGTTGATTAAACTAGGCAGCTTGTAATAATAATAAACTTTAGCTAAAGGTAAGTAAGTATATAATAGATGCCTTATTACTATTACGAGTAAAATAAGAAAAACTTATTGCCTGTTTTGTACTTGACATAGTGCAACCAAGATTTCATTTGATAAACATGCGCTACACTAGGCAGATTTCTTTGGATAGAAAGTTCTCATATTTTGTATCATATATTTTTACTTTATTTATGAATTCATGGTTGCTGCATCATTATTCTTCACTATTTGTACTTGACAATATGTCAACATAGTTTACTTGTCACTTGCAGCGTTACTATAAATATTCCAACTTATATTGTTTCTTAACTTGCAAATTGTGTTAAACCTGATTTATTTTTATTTTTTGCAACGAGAACAGAAATGGACTATGTTCAAGGCTTACCCTTATGGCGTGATAGTATACTGGAGATAAACAATGAATCATACAAAGGTTATCGAAAGGAAATTTAGAGGAAAGTATTAATGAATTTGTCCCAGGTCATTAAAAATTAACTTATGCCATTATCTTTTAATGTAAAGCTAAAATTTACTAATTTTGCAGCTTATGACTTCATAAACACAAGGGAGAATGCATTTAGTATGGTGCATCCCATGAAATATTAAGTAATCTACAACCCTCTCTCTATTAACCATGAATGTGTGTTCATCCATCTCAATGTTTGGTGATCCCTTATTTAGTTAATTTGATTTACAATAACTATCAAATAATATCTGTACATTTGTCAAATCAACAATGTAGTACATATTAGCAAAAGACTTACTTGATTCACCAAAGTTCATCCACTGTACTATCATCTTTGACAACATGCTTGTCTCTTGTGGAACAGCCAGTCTTAGGCCTGAAAGAGTTGCCAAGGCACTGCATGTGGTAATATAAGATCCATGTTCGTACTTAATGGCTTGTTGCAAGTTGCAGGCAACTTGCAGTTGCAAAGTCTGCAAGCTTGTAACTTGTAATTGCAAGCTTTCTTGCAACTGCAAGATTGTAACTTGCAATAATAAATAGGAAAATGATATTATTTGCATTAGCTCATTTATGTCTCTGCCCACGTTTTCATATGCCACATTATGATTAGGTACATCAGTATCATTGCTAAAATAGCAGACTTGCAAAGATAAATGAGCAAGTGTAAAATTTTTAACTTTCAGTGCCTTATATCCTTAGTAAATCTTGTTCATTGTTTATCATTCAATCCAAAAAAATTCTAGAAAAATAAATAAAATTGGACATCTAACTAATATCCAACCTAGTAACTTAACATTATTATCAATGTTAACCATTTATCATCGCTTGTATTATGTATCAATCATATCTCCTCTAGGAATGAATCAAATTATGTGATTCTTTTTTCAAATCATTTATTTTTCCAGTGGCTTCAACATTCCTTAATTTGCTATGCCAAAAACTCAAATATTTTCGAAGTATTTTTGAACTCATATTTTCAACTCAGAAAGCACCTCTGTTTGTTTTGACCATAACTTCCTCAAGACAATTTTTTTTAAGTGATTCTTTCTTTGATAGTGGAGAGAAAAGAATTTGCAACAACTTTCTAGTTAGTTACTTTTACAGATTCAGTAATATTCTGGTCCAAATATTTTCTTAAAGATGACCTAGTTTCGGGTTTGTCTGTAGTTTGGATCTTGGGTTGTTTGGAAGTTGGAAGTAGTTGAAACTTGTTTATTGATTCGTATTCGTGTCTAAGCTTTGTTGGATTTGCTTTGCATTTGGATCTTTGCTAGTAATCTCTATATTGCTCCATTTTTATCATCACCTTCGTAGCCATGAAAGGTGAGCAAACACTCACAACTACTAGATTTTCTTATGTTAGTTAAATTGAATTTATGATGTGATTAGAAATTGATTGGTTGCTGTTTAGTATAATTTAAATTGTCATTCCAGTTAAATCTGACTTTTATTGAATTTAATTTCCATTTAATTTAATATTGAAATTTAAATTGCCAGTTAAATACCTGTTAATGATAACCAGTAAATTGTTGGTAGTTATTGGTTGATTCCAATGATGATTGTGCTGCATGTTCAATTGTTGATATTTGGGTGATTGGATGAATGTTATTGGTTGACATTTTGGATGATTGGATGTTATTTATGTCTATATCTCTGTTATCCCTATGGGTTGAAATGATACATACCCGAACGATCTTATAGATTAAGAAAAAATCATAATTGGTTGAAATGATAAACCCGAGCGGTTTTCATTAGTTTGGAAATATTGATTTTTGATACTGGTTGAACTGACATATACCCATATAATTTCTTGAATTTGGATTTTTATTTGGGATTGAATTATTTGAAGGGTTTAAGTTTGTAACGATACGATAGGTGATTTGAATCTTTGATAAATGGTTTAATAAATAATTTAAGTTAAAATAGAAGTAAATGTTTGAAATAGGATAAACCTTATAAATATTAAAGCATAAGTATAAAATAAATTATAACAACGTATTATTTTAGAATGTCATTTGAATTTCAAGTAAATGGATTTTTTAAAATAAATATATATATATATAGGAAAATACAAGAAAAATATTAAGTAAATACAATCGTTAGAAATTAACAACATATTAAAAATAAATCTCATGTATATTACAAAACGATATAACAAATTATAAAAGAAGATGATAAAACAAAATATCTACAAGCTTGAAGAATAAGATAAAGTAAATATATATATATATATATATATATATATATGTAAGTATATATGTAAGCATGAAAGCTGCCAGGAAAATGAAACAAATTCATTGATGTACACTTGCAAAATGAGATGAAGCAAATATATATGTAATTATGTATGAAGGAAATAGTCTGCAAATGAAACAAGTTTATCTAAGTTCAAACTTAAACAAAAATAAAGTGATAAATGTTGCCACCCAAAGCATGTACAGCCGAAAACATGGCTAAGCATGGAAACCAAGTACCAGGCAATTAATGCAAAAGCATGGGTATGTACAAGTCATAAATGCAACCTTTAGCCGTGCCTATGGTATAAACAAATATCATCATCCCCTGTACAAAATGTAAACTCTTTTTATATATATCAACATCTTCATTTCGTTCACCATTTAAACTGAGAAAAAGAAATCTGAAATAAACTACAACTAAATTTTCAACATCAACAACAATTTATCTCAACTAGCAAACCAGAGATCAAGGGGATGATTTCAACTAGGAATTCAAAAGCATGCAAATTCAAAACTGCAGTTTCAAAAATCAAAGCCTCCCAGTTCTTTTTCAAATAAACTCTGTCTTCATTCCAGGAAACAGGTGAGCAAACTCAAATTTTTAAAACCAACTTCTTTGCCCTTCTATGTCTGTGATGAAGATGTCTTGGAAAATGATAAATGCTTGTGTATATCTACACCTATATATCAGCAAGTATATATACATAGTTCTGTACATGCTTGGAAAATAGGGAAATGAAGCTTCTGATCACATTTTTACAGGCTTTTGAATTTATCCAAGAAAACTCGGGTTTTCTTTAACTAATCTCTAATAACCTTTAATATTTGAATGAATCATGTGTGGAAATATAAACTAAGATCCAAGAATAATTAAAGTATGTTGGTTATAAATTATCTGGCAAATTTAGAAAAAAATATATAATACAGGCTTCAAATATGAATGCTCTGTTATTAGCTACAGACCCAACATTTTCAGATTAATTCCTATCTTCTTAAATACTCTACATTAGGCATTGGATTCTGAAGACAAAATGCGAATGATAACATGATCTTGTTTTTAGAAACAGTTTTAAGGTAAAATTATTTAATAAATAAACTGTAAATATTGGGATTATAGTAAAATCAAGTTTTGGTTAAAAATCAACAACAACAATTTCATCTTTGAATTATATAGTCTGATTTATCCAAACGAATCATGAATTTTAGTGAAAATCTTGTAATTTTTAGTACTGTTTTGATCAAGAATTTGTGAGTTTCTCGGTTTTGGGTTTTTGGGGTATTGCCGTTGAATGGCGTCGATTGGAGCTTCGAGTTTTGGCACGGAGGAGGCTGGAGTATGGTAGAGTGATGGAAAAATATTGTTGGATTTTTCTTTTGACTGTGAGGATCGGAATTTGTCGTACTAGGGTTTAAAGTCTGGTTTTGGAAGACGTGGTAATTAAGATTCGTTCATCGCCGTGAGGTGACCGGTCTCAATTGCATGTGGGGGAAATCGAAGATGGGTTTGTGATGCATCTCTGATATGGATGGCGTGCTCGCTGGTGCTCGACGACGTGGGGGCGAGGTAATTTTAGGTCAGAGTTTGGTTCAGGTCTTCGAACGAATGACGAAAACACGATCTGGAACTTTTGGCTTCGAGATGATTATTGCGATCGAGTGTTGGGACGATTCGTGACTTGCCGGAGGAGGCGTGGTTCGCCGAAGCGTCGCCGTGCGACTGTGCACGTGCACGCGTATACATGAGATGTCTGGGTTAATCGAAGCTCGGGGAAGAAGAAGGTTATCTCGAGTTTAGTCTCGAGAAATTTTGTAGCTGGCTCGAGTTTTGGTTTCGCGTGAGTGTCTTTTACCCTGTTATTATAATTTTAACTTAAAATCTACTTGCTGGAAAAAAAAAGAGAAGGGAGAAGAAGAGGTATACGCGAGAGAACGTGAGATGACTCGGGGGAATAAGGAAGGAAACTCGAGTGTTACTCGAGTGAAACTGGGTAAAGTCTCGGGTTTTGTTTAAACAGGGTTAAGCCCAACAACTTTTTTTAAGTTATGAAAACAAATTTTAGTGTCGATAAAATAATTAGTGTTTGACAGTTTAAGACCTTTTTTCAAGTTTTAAATTATTTCCAGTTAATACTTTAGACTGTTTTAAAATCTCAATTAATCCTTCAATTAAGTAAATAACTAAAGTTAAGCGTTAAAGTAATTAAAATTAAAGTCTTATAAGTTAATAATAAATTGATTTCAAAGTTTATGGAAGATTTTAAAATGTTAATTAAGACAAAGAATTATTAATTTTTAGTTGATAAAAAGGGTAATTAAGAATGATTAATTTATTTATAATTGTAATTAACTAAGTGACTAGAGATTAGTCAATTTGAAATTAAAGATTTGGTTAATTAATAATTAAGTGTTTAATTAATTTGAAATTGAATTAAAGATTGGTTAATTAACAATTAAGAATTTATTTGTAATTAAGAATCGTTAATTTAAGTATTATAGTAGTTAATTAAGATAATTGATTTAAAAAAATTAATAAAAATTGAATTAATTTATAGTTAATGATTGATTTAAATTAATAAAAATAGTTATGTGGTTAATTGTTTTAAATCACCTTCACCTTAAATTGAAAATGATTGACTGTCATCAAATATTGTGTACTGGATTAATATTTCTGTTTGTAATTATGATACTGTATGATGTGACTTGTATTATGGTGGACTGTGATTTGTAGTTTGTTTCTGTATATATATGAAACCCTTGACCCATAAACGACATTTGAATTTCGATGCGACAGGGAGTCGGATTCCAGTAGGTTATCCGAAACCCACATCGAATTGTAATAGTGAATCTTTGTGACTGATAAATTTATTTTATCTATGAATCTGTGAATGAAGATAAGCGATATCGATTATACCGCTTATCGTTATATCTGTGATGATTGATGATGTTGCACTATTGTGTGTAAAACCCCTGGACCACACCTTTACACACACAAATATGGATTTCACGTGGAAATCGGTTAAGTCACAGATAATTTAAATTTGATGTTTTGAAATTGGAATTTTAATTTCAATTGATTTTGAAATTGGAAATTTGAGTTTAAAATGAAAGCTTTTGAAATGGAATTTCAAAGATAAAAGTTATTTTGAATAACTTAAACGAGTTTTGAAAATTTAAATAATTTGAATTCAAATTTGAAATTAAAGCCTATGATTGAAACTAGGGACTAAAGATGATATAAAATGTGTTTGTATGAATTTAACCATTTTAAAAGTATAAGTTGGGAATTTGAATTTAAACCAAGGATTTTCACTCGTATGAATGAATCAGATTTTCTGAGATAAAACTGTGGTTTTAAAAGGAATAAAAGCTTCCAGATAAGGAATGAAATTCCAGTTTAATTAAAGATATTTCAAGATTTAATTGAAAAAGGGTTTTTCCAAGTTATGAATGAAATTTGTTTTTAAAAGCTATGAATTGAATATGTTTATTTTTAACAGATTTAAAATGATGATTTGTTTAAACCATTTGAAATGGAATTGTTTTGAAAGCTATTAGTTAAATCTTTGATTTAAAGATTTAACGAATTAATTAAAACTGAAATGGAAATCGATTTGGAAAATCTGTGAATGAATCTTTGTGAAATTAAGTGAACTTAGTGAATTGAATCTTTTCGTTAAAAAGATTAAAATGGTAATTTGATAAACCATTTGAAAAGAAAGTTTGGGTAATAAGTTGTGACTTAATTGAAATCCCATTATCCATTTGTTTTTAAATATTTCGCTCACTATTCGGGTTAGCCGGGAAAGGACCTTTGGGTCGTATAACTCATTCCGAATAGTGATACGTCGTATATGGATGGCATTTGAAGACCGGTGTTGAAGACCGGATATTTTTCAAAAATGAAAGGACAACCTGTCGAATGTCTCTGCACTGAGTTGCTCCGGTATAGAGATTTATATCACTCTTTTGTGACGGGAAGTCCGGACGTGATTGGAAATTACCCGGAATTGCAAGGGCTTCGTAAGAAGTGCCTTCGGTTCTGTTCGAACCCGGAACAGACTTATATGGATACATGTCTGACATTACACTTTGAGATATAGAGCCGATTTCTTTCAAATACATTTCTGTTTGGTGGCGGAGAATTTATTCTCTTAGCTTAACACCCTTCTCTGAGACGTACGAGCTCAGAGGGTATGTAGTTGAAATTTATCAGCGATATATCCCAATTTGGTAATGTGGCATGCTGAGTGTTGCTGTGAAATGATCAGTGTTTGATCATTTGTGATATGATCATTTGTTTGATCTTATATCTTTGTGATCATAGGTTGATCATTTGTTTGACCCGAAGCATGGCTTTGTGACAAAGCGTAGCTTTGTGGACGAGACTTCGTCGAGCCTCACACCCCGGAAATGGTCGAAACAGGAAGGATGCAGCAAGGTTCTAGGGAGTAGCGCCCCTTAGTGTATGTCATTCCTTCTGGATAAAGGTGGTATCATGGTATGGAGCCCAGATACTTAACCTCTGTGGTTGCTGCAAATTTATTACTTTGTGGTTTGTTGGAAATCGGGGATCCTCGGGAAGATCGGTGACGATCGGGGGATGGCATACGCGTGTCAGTAGTTACCTATTTTTGCAGAGGTAACCCGGCCTTGTGTTGGCAGAGATCCGGTTAGGTTCTCGGGTCGTCTATTCCAGGGACGTACCCATCGTGGATAGGAAGTTCCTTAGCCTGACCATTTGTTGGAAATCCATCTTCCAATACGAACTTTGTACGGTATTAGTTGTAGAACCTGCCATTTACGTACGGTGGTCACCACTGTTTAGATGGTAGCTATAGTAGGCATACGATACTGGTCGTATGTTGGCTAAGATTAATATTATACTTTCGAAATGTTTTCTACACTATGCACTAATAATAATATCAAATGATTTGCTTTGCGTAGTAAGCATCTTTGACTATCATAAGAAGAAATCTCCTCCAATTCTGCGTTTGCATTGTGTGTGTGGTGGGAGGTCTTATGGTAGTTTCACTTTCCAAAAGCATTGCGAATTGACTTTAAAATTCTTTGCTGTTGTTTAAAGATAAACTGTTTTTGTTGCTCACACCAGTCCCATGACTGATCCGGAGTTTATTGTTTCTTTCCTAAACTCTGGGTGCTCAAAATTTTTTCTACACGAGCAGTCTAGAGTTTGGTTTTTCAGATATCCAGATTTGTAGATTTTTCTGGAGCTAGTTCAGTCTTTGGATATGGACTGCACTTTCTTATCTTTGTTCATCGTTATTATCTGGATTGGTGCTTTGAAGATGGAGATTATCCGCTGCTGATGTTATCGTTTTCTTTTCCGCTGCTGTTTCTTGTATCATATCTCTGATGTATGTTGATATTCATTGTATCACTCTGTTGTATCAGATATTGTATATCAATGTATTATTCATTTATTCCGCTGTGTTATTTACTTAATGTTGTTATAAGCTCCGGCGACTCGGATTTGAACGGTCGAATCTACGACATTCGAGTACGATGTAAAGTATGGATGTTGATTTTCGAGCGGGAAAAATCCGTATCGTTACATTTGGTATCAAAGCTAAGGTTGAACTTTAGCTCAGGAGTATAACACGTTAAGTAGCTCATTAGAGATAGAGTGAAGTAAACTCTAGAATGAGTAATCCTTAAGATATCTGTCCGTACGCCTCAGTAAATTCTCTTGCTATCCACTGATAGTAAGTATGAGTGCAAGAAGAGGACGAGATAGGGGACAAGGGAATACGACTATAAATGGTCAATACCCTACGACAGTGGAAACAATCTTTCCTATCAATATTCTTTGATTCGGTTTCAAATTCTTTTGATTTCTTCGTGACCAGCTCTAGAAGAAGTTCCGGTGTGATGATGGCTCTACGAATCGTCGTAGAAAATTCTTATTTCGTATCTTCATCGATTTCTTATCAGCTTTTCGATTTAAATCTTAATGAATTTGAAATTGAAAATTTTAAATTGAGTTAAATTGATTAATAGAATATGAAGGCTAAATTGAATTAAATCGATAAAACGATATCGGTTAAAACTAAATTTGAAATTCTATCGTAATTTCTTGTGAATAACAAAGTCCGAAGAGGGACAAATTGGTATGTATTCTGTGATATTCCGACTTGAATTCGGAATCCGTATCTTGTGTTCGAGGAATTATAGAAGATCGAATCTGTCTATCTCTGTCTTTGTTTCGTGCCTGCGAATTTCGAGGACGAAATTCTTTTAAGGGGGGAAATTTGTCACGACCCCGAAATTTAAATTTATTTAAATTTATAATTAAATGAATTCTTGAGTTAAATTTATGATTAAATAAATTTTAGATAAAAATTTGTAAATTTAATTGATAAATTGAGAGCGAGTTTCCCCGATATCCAAGTATATTCTGTATAAATCATTTGAGATTAAAATATTGTAAATAGTGTAGTGAGTAAATTTGAAATAATATATATTTATATATATAGGTGATTTGAATCTTTGATAAATGGTTTAATAAATAATTTAAGTTAAAATAGAAGTAAATGTTTGAAATAGGATAAACCTTATAAATATTAAAGCATAAGTATAAAATAAATTATAACAACGTATTATTTTAGAATGTCATTTGAATTTCAAGTAAATGGATTTTTTAAAATAAATATATATATATATATAGGAAAATACAAGAAAAATATTAAGTAAATACAATCGTTAGAAATTAACAACATATTAAAAATAAATCTCATGTATATTACAAAACGATATAACAAATTATAAAAGAAGATGATAAAACAAAATATCTACAAGCTTGAAGAATAAGATAAAGTAAATATATATATATATATATATATATGTAAGTATATATGTAAGCATGAAAGCTGCCAGGAAAATGAAACAAATTCATTTATGTACACTTGCAAAATGAGATGAAGCAAATATATATGTAATTATGTATGAAGGAAATAGTCTGCAAATGAAACAAGTTTATCTAAGTTCAAACTTAAACAAAAATAAAGTGATAAATGTTGCCACCCAAAGCATGTACAGCCGAAAACATGGCTAAGCATGGAAACCAAGTACCAGGCAATTAATGCAAAAGCATGGGTATGTACAAGTCATAAATGCAACCTTTAGCCGTGCCTATGGTATAAACAAATATCATCATCCCCTGTACAAAATGTAAACTCTTTTTATATATATCAACATCTTCATTTCGTTCACCATTTAAACTGAGAAAAAGAAATCTGAAATAAACTACAACTAAATTTTCAACATCAACAACAATTTATCTCAACTAGCAAACCAGAGATCAAGGGGATGATTTCAACTAGGAATTCAAAAGCATGCAAATTCAAAACTGCAGTTTCAAAAATCAAAGCCTCCCAGTTCTTTTTCAAATAAACTCTGTCTTCATTCCAGGAAACAGGTGAGCAAACTCAAATTTTTAAAACCAACTTCTTTGCCCTTCTATGTCTGTGATGAAGATGTCTTGGAAAATGATAAATGCTTGTGTATATCTACACCTATATATCAGCAAGTATATATACATAGTTCTGTACATGCTTGGAAAATAGGGAAATGAAGCTTCTGATCACATTTTTACAGGCTTTTGAATTTATCCAAGAAAACTCGGGTTTTCTTTAACTAATCTCTAATAACCTTTAATATTTGAATGAATCATGTGTGGAAATATAAACTAAGATCCAAGAATAATTAAAGTATGTTGGTTATAAATTATCTGGCAAATTTAGAAAAAAATATATAATACAGGCTTCAAATATGAATGCTCTGTTATTAGCTACAGACCCAACATTTTCAGATTAATTCCTATCTTCTTAAATACTCTACATTAGGCATTGGATTCTGAAGACAAAATGCGAATGATAACATGATCTTGTTTTTAGAAACAGTTTTAAGGTAAAATTATTTAATAAATAAACTGTAAATATTGGGATTACAGTAAAATCAAGTTTTGGTTAAAAATCAACAACAACAATTTCATCTTTGAATTATATAGTCTGATTTATCCAAACGAATCATGAATTTTAGTGAAAATCTTGTAATTTTTAGTACTGTTTTGATCAAGAATTTGTGAGTTTCTCGGTTTTGGGTTTTTGGGGTATTGCCGTTGAATGGCGTCGATTGGAGCTTCGAGTTTTGGCACGGAGGAGGCTGGAGTATGGTAGAGTGATGGAAAAATATTGTTGGAATTTTCTTTTGACTGTGAGGATCGGAATTTGTCGTACTAGGGTTTAAAGTCTGGTTTTGGAAGACGTGGTAATTAAGATTCGTTCATCGCCGTGAGGTGACCGGTCTCAATTGCATGTGGGGGAAATCGAAGATGGGTTTGTGATGCATCTCTGATATGGATGGCGTGCTCGCTGGTGCTCGACGACGTGGGGGCGAGGTAATTTTAGGTCAGAGTTTGGTTCAGGTCTTCGAACGAATGACGAAAACACGATCTGGAACTTTTGGCTTCGAGATGATTATTGCGATCGAGTGTTGGGACGATTCGTGACTTGCCGGAGGAGGCGTGGTTCGCCGAAGCGTCGCCGTGCGACTGTGCACGTGCACGCGTATACATGAGATGTCTGGGTTAATCGAAGCTCGGGGAAGAAGAAGGTTATCTCGAGTTTAGTCTCGAGAAATTTTGTAGCTGGCTCGAGTTTTGGTTTCGCGTGAGTGTCTTTTACCCTGTTATTATAATTTTAACTTAAAATCTACTTGCTGGAAAAAAAAAGAGAAGGGAGAAGAAGAGGTATACGCGAGAGAACGTGAGATGACTCGGGGGAATAAGGAAGGAAACTCGAGTGTTACTCGAGTGAAACTGGGTAAAGTCTCGGGTTTTGTTTAAACAGGGTTAAGCCCAACAACTTTTTTTAAGTTATGAAAACAAATTTTAGTGTCGATAAAATAATTAGTGTTTGACAGTTTAAGACCTTTTTTCAAGTTTTAAATTATTTCCAGTTAATACTTTAGACTGTTTTAAAATCTCAATTAATCCTTCAATTAAGTAAATAACTAAAGTTAAGCGTTAAAGTAATTAAAATTAAAGTCTTATAAGTTAATAATAAATTGATTTCAAAGTTTATGGAAGATTTTAAAATGTTAATTAAGACAAAGAATTATTAATTTTTAGTTGATAAAAAGGGTAATTAAGAATGATTAATTTATTTATAATTGTAATTAACTAAGTGACTAGAGATTAGTCAATTTGAAATTAAAGATTTGGTTAATTAATAATTAAGTGTTTAATTAATTTGAAATTGAATTAAAGATTGGTTAATTAACAATTAAGAATTTATTTGTAATTAAGAATCGTTAATTTAAGTATTATAGTAGTTAATTAAGATAATTGATTTAAAAAAATTAATAAAAATTGAATTAATTTATAGTTAATGATTGATTTAAATTAATAAAAATAGTTATGTGGTTAATTGTTTTAAATCACCTTCACCTTAAATTGAAAATGATTGACTGTCATCAAATATTGTGTACTGGATTAATATTTCTGTTTGTAATTATGATACTGTATGATGTGACTTGTATTATGGTGGACTGTGATTTGTAGTTTGTTTCTGTATATATATGAAACCCTTGACCCATAAACGACATTTGAATTTCGATGCGACAGGGAGTCGGATTCCAGTAGGTTATCCGAAACCCACATCGAATTGTAATAGTGAATCTTTGTGACTGATAAATTTATTTTATCTATGAATCTGTGAATGAAGATAAGCGATATCGATTATACCGCTTATCGTTATATCTGTGATGATTGATGATGTTGCACTATTGTGTGTAAAACCCCTGGACCACACCTTTACACACACAAATATGGATTTCACGTGGAAATCGGTTAAGTCACAGATAATTTAAATTTGATGTTTTGAAATTGGAATTTTAATTTCAATTGATTTTGAAATTGGAAATTTGAGTTTAAAATGAAAGCTTTTGAAATGGAATTTCAAAGATAAAAGTTATTTTGAATAACTTAAACGAGTTTTGAAAATTTAAATAATTTGAATTCAAATTTGAAATTAAAGCCTATGATTGAAACTAGGGACTAAAGATGATATAAAATGTGTTTGTATGAATTTAACCATTTTAAAAGTATAAGTTGGGAATTTGAATTTAAACCAAGGATTTTCACTCGTATGAATGAATCAGATTTTCTGAGATAAAACTGTGGTTTTAAAAGGAATAAAAGCTTCCAGATAAGGAATGAAATTCCAGTTTAATTAAAGATATTTCAAGATTTAATTGAAAAAGGGTTTTTCCAAGTTATGAATGAAATTTGTTTTTAAAAGCTATGAATTGAATATGTTTATTTTTAACAGATTTAAAATGATGATTTGTTTAAACCATTTGAAATGGAATTGTTTTGAAAGCTATTAGTTAAATCTTTGATTTAAAGATTTAACGAATTAATTAAAACTGAAATGGAAATCGATTTGGAAAATCTGTGAATGAATCTTTGTGAAATTAAGTGAACTTAGTGAATTGAATCTTTTCGTTAAAAAGATTAAAATGGTAATTTGATAAACCATTTGAAAAGAAAGTTTGGGTAATAAGTTGTGACTTAATTGAAATCCCATTATCCATTTGTTTTTAAATATTTCGCTCACTATTCGGGTTAGCCGGGAAAGGACCTTTGGGTCGTATAACTCATTCCGAATAGTGATACGTCGTATATGGATGGCATTTGAAGACCGGTGTTGAAGACCGGATATTTTTCAAAAATGAAAGGACAACCTGTCGAATGTCTCTGCACTGAGTTGCTCCGGTATAGAGATTTATATCACTCTTTTGTGACGGGAAGTCCGGACGTGATTGGAAATTACCCGGAATTGCAAGGGCTTCGTAAGAAGTGCCTTCGGTTCTGTTCGAACCCGGAACAGACTTATATGGATACATGTCTGACATTACACTTTGAGATATAGAGCCGATTTCTTTCAAATACATTTCTGTTTGGTGGCGGAGAATTTATTCTCTTAGCTTAACACCCTTCTCTGAGACGTACGAGCTCAGAGGGTATGTAGTTGAAATTTATCAGCGATATATCCCAATTTGGTAATGTGGCATGCTGAGTGTTGCTGTGAAATGATCAGTGTTTGATCATTTGTGATATGATCATTTGTTTGATCTTATATCTTTGTGATCATAGGTTGATCATTTGTTTGACCCGAAGCATGGCTTTGTGACAAAGCGTAGCTTTGTGGACGAGACTTCGTCGAGCCTCACACCCCGGAAATGGTCGAAACAGGAAGGATGCAGCAAGGTTCTAGGGAGTAGCGCCCCTTAGTGTATGTCATTCCTTCTGGATAAAGGTGGTATCATGGTATGGAGCCCAGATACTTAACCTCTGTGGTTGCTGCAAATTTATTACTTTGTGGTTTGTTGGAAATCGGGGATCCTCGGGAAGATCGGTGACGATCGGGGGATGGCATACGCGTGTCAGTAGTTACCTATTTTTGCAGAGGTAACCCGGCCTTGTGTTGGCAGAGATCCGGTTAGGTTCTCGGGTCGTCTATTCCAGGGACGTACCCATCGTGGATAGGAAGTTCCTTAGCCTGACCATTTGTTGGAAATCCATCTTCCAATACGAACTTTGTACGGTATTAGTTGTAGAACCTGCCATTTACGTACGGTGGTCACCACTGTTTAGATGGTAGCTATAGTAGGCATACGATACTGGTCGTATGTTGGCTAAGATTAATATTATACTTTCGAAATGTTTTCTACACTATGCACTAATAATAATATCAAATGATTTGCTTTGCGTAGTAAGCATCTTTGACTATCATAAGAAGAAATCTCCTCCAATTCTGCGTTTGCATTGTGTGTGTGGTGGGAGGTCTTATGGTAGTTTCACTTTCCAAAAGCATTGCGAATTGACTTTAAAATTCTTTGCTGTTGTTTAAAGATAAACTGTTTTTGTTGCTCACACCAGTCCCATGACTGATCCGGAGTTTATTGTTTCTTTCCTAAACTCTGGGTGCTCAAACTTCGGATTTATTTTAATTAGATGATTAAGATTGATATTTCGGATTTTTTGAAACCCTTTAAATAATTATATTCACGCTGTACACTTGATAGGAGATGAAAATCCCGTACATCTATGAAACCATTGCACTAATATTTCTATTTTACTTATTTTGATCTGACTTACATAAGATCTTTTAGTTCTGACTCGATTGTTTTGTCTTTTCATTACGCTCGGGTCAGTCTGATCTTTTCAGTGTATTGAAGACTATTTTCTGGTGGACGAAGACGAAGATTCAGTATATTATTGCTATTTATTATTCCACTACATTCTGTGTTCCGCTGCATTATTTGTTATTTCTGATGTATGTATAATTGAATTGTAAAAGTGTGATAAAATGTTATTTGTAAAACAGCTTCATGAACTGTTTATTTGATTATTATATTTTGTCGTTCCGTTATGAGATTCTGTGTTTGTTTTTTTCTTATTTACCCCATTAACAATCCTCCCTTTTGAATGGTTTGAGTCTGACATGTGTGGTTTATTGTCGATTTGAACCGTCCAAAATGGTGGGTCGTTATACACCAGATATCATGATCGCATCTCCTTCTAAATTGTCCTACATCACAACCTCCAAATCGCACGTTGCCTATTCCAACCCATGCTACGGCTATCGCAAGCTCGCCTCTAAGTCATTGCGAGCGTATCTCCGTGCCAGGCACCGAACTCCCCTTCCTCCCCCGTGGATGCATAGGATTTAACTGGATTCGATTAGGGTTTATGAAAGAGGAATGGATCTAAAGGGGTGATTTGGGGATTTGGTTCCATTGGTATGGGAGACTAAGGAAAAATGGAACGAAATAAAAGAGGAAAGAGGGAGAGGGAAATAATTTGAGAAACCCGCGGCCACGAAATAATTAGGAGATTACACGCTTTGTGAAGACGTTACATGTGAACAGTACAAAACAAATAGAGTAAAAAACAAATAATTAAAGGCAAACAATAACGCTTTAGAATAATGCGTTATTAAATGGCGTTATTAATAATATATTTTCTTGTAGTGTTAGTAAACTAGAATAGATAAATCTCGGATGAACACTGGATAATTTCTATATATGATATGATAACTCCGGATGAAAATGGTCTGGTTAAGATTTATGACTAACACTTAAGTAAGGACTAGTTATAATGGTCTAGAATGACCATTGGTTTGTAGGTGAATTCGAAGGAATCGAATGATTCGCCATAACTTGAATCGATGGATAGTCGGAGAGCTCAACTGCCAATGATTGATCGCCACTATTGAAGCTTGTTCTTAAGCAAAGCACACCCTACATTCATAAGGCGTACTTTAGGGGGCAAGTGTTATAACCAAATTTTCTGCAGAAATTTTCCACAGTCTTTAAATAGACTTAAACCAGCGAATTGGATGGACATACAATAAAGAAATGAACAAGAACTTTGGAAATATCATAGAAAAGCCAGAAAAAGGAGATATCAAAAAATGAGCGAAAAAAGTTGACTTGAGTTTTTCAACTAGGTGCTTCAGGCTGGACCAGAGTCGTACCTAAGCTGAACCTAGGAAAAATGAAAGAATAGTTGAGTCGAGAAATAGCAAGGCAAGACAATATGACTTGGAACCAGACCCGAGTCAAACCCAAGTCTGACCCGAGTCAACTCGGCCCCGAGTTGTGACTACTCGGTACCGAGTTGTGAGTCATAACTCGGAACCGAGTTCTGATTTTTCTCAGGTCGGACACACAAAACTCCCAGATAGGAATCAAAGCACTTCAACCTTTGGGCTAGTCCAAGTAAGATGCGAAGCAAACACAAAAACCACTTGGGTCGGACATCAAGTTGGGTCAACCCTGACCCGAAGCTCATGATTTTTACTAACATAATTCACTCCAACATGATTAAAACTATTTAGATTGATCATATGTAATAACTCAAGAAATATAGAAGCAGATTGAGCAATAAAAAGAGGTGGGTATCGAGAAGAATTTCTCTATATAGGGTCCACTTTAGAGCCTTGGAAGATGAAGGCTTACAAAAACACATAGGAACTCGTATCGGGACACAGCAAGAGAACCCGGTACCGACCACTTTGTGGTTGCTACCAACCTGATTTTTCACCTCAAAACTTGTGCGAAGTGACCTATTCTTCATGCTATGTTCATGGATCTTAGAGATTTAGACGAATTCTGGCTCATATTGTGGAGGGATTTTCCTATATCACCTAACTTTAACTAGAAGGGGACTTTTTCTCTTTTGGATTTAGGAGGGGCATTCAGATCTAAGTTCTATTCGCTTCTTCTTTAACTCTAGAAATTCCATTGTAAATCTGAGATCCACTAGATTATGGTTAAATCAGGTTGAATTCATTGTAATCCGAAGAGAAAACAATCAATAATAAGGATTAAAGTGGACGCATGCTGGAGTATTCGCTGAACCAAGCTGGAGTATTCGCCGAACCACTATAAAAAAATCTTATTTGTTCTTTTTTTTTCTTGTTTTTGCTTGTTTGATTTATATTTATCTGCCTTAGGGTATTGTGCCACTTTTTGAAGCAATAGTAATGCTCACCAAATGTTGGGCAGTGTATTATTTATGATTGCTGGGGGGCACTAAGAGGTTACACATTGATAATTATTGGATAACTACGGAATGACTCACTCGATGGTGTTTTTTGCTAGTTAATATAACAAAGGTCAAACAGAAAATATCGATGTGACAATATCACACAACTCTCGCGACTTAAGAATACCATCGAGCTTCAATGTGGATACTCTGCTTTGATTATAATTAAATCATGGCACGACGTCCATCGAACGACTATAGTTGGGTCGAGTGGAAGCATTGGAAGTGATTCAAGAGAGAATTCGTCTTCTCAGTTATATGGGGTTAGCATCATGGTCAATTGAAGTCAACTCAAAGTCAAAGTCTCCGACCAGAATAGTTTGATTAATAATAATTGTTATTATTGAACCAAAGACTTTGTATTTGAACTATAAAGTTGAATATAGATGATATTGGAATTTTGACCATTACCAGATTCCACATGTCCTAATGTGATATAGTTTTGACGAAGAGAATTGATGTAAATAATTGTCACAACCGGATAATGCTTAAACAAAGTATAATTGGATTTTACTTAACCATAAGTGAAAAATTTGGTCATAATGTCATACCACTTGCTAAGTGACTTATGAATGCTAATATTCGAATTGTTTGATATTATTCACTGACTGAATTTAAACCTAAGAGTTACACAGACGAAATGTTGAATACTCATGTTTCCACCGGATTTAATTAATTATAATTGTTATAAATTAATTAAATCAATTAATATTTATGAGACATTAATTATAAAATTTTATTTAATTTGTGCTGATCAATATTAAATAGTGTTTATATAATTTTGAAACTGGACCAACCCACAGCGGAAGAAATGAGTGAATTTCAAAAAAATTACTATTTTGGATCTTTATTGGGCTTATGAAGTCTAATTCATTTAGAACTTTCTAACTTTCTTACAAAAAATAATTATTTTATTTAGTTTTATAAATAAAATTTTACTTTATATTATTTTGTACTATGTTTGAATATATGTATCATATACACATATGGGTTTACGTGCAACATAATAAAGTGTGCATGGTTTGACATGCTTGTGTATAGGTGTTGGGATTTACACTGCAACAGACATGTTAGTCACTATAGTATTCTATGTGATGTCTAACTGAATATATATATATGCATCAAATATTATGCGTGTGTATACATATAGGCCTGTCAATGGGTCAGGTTCAGTCCGGGTATCTTAAAACCTGGACCCAAGCCCAGTTACAATAATCAACACTCAAACCCACTAAGTATTTCAAAATCAATACTCGAGGGGCTTTTCAAGCCCATCGGCTAATACTCGTATACCTAACTCATAATATTTATATTAAAACCATATCTTAAACTTGCAATTTTTATAAAAATTATAGATAAATAACTGTTAACATACAAATTGGGCGGTGATGTAGCCAAGTTCATAATAATATTATGCAAATACATCAAAATGCAAACAAACAAAATGGTAAAAAAATAATATACACACTCATATTTAGAAACTATGAAAAACTAATAACCGGGTCTGGCCCAAAATGGGCCACATTTTGACTAAACCGTACCCGATCCTAATAGTAATCGGGTCGGGCTTGGGTCGGGCCTGGGTAGTTGAAGTCAAAACTCATACTCGCATTTATAGGGCGGGTTCGGGTCGAATTCGGGCCAAAACCCGTACCATTAATAGGCCTATACACACACACATAAAATTATACATTTATAAAATACAATCATATATTTATATATAAATATGTGGAAATAATAATTGTAATAATTTATATAAAATATTTAAGATGTATTTGTTCAAACAAAATTATTAATAATTAATATAAAATAATTTTTAATTTTTTAGTTGACGTTGGAAACCCGAGAAAGAAATCAATTTTTTATTATTATTGCAATTAACAAACGATTATAAATATACAAATGATGATCTCACTTTACAGTTGACGTTGGAAACCCGAGAAAGAAATTAATTTTTAATTTAAGATCTCACTTTTAAATGATGAAATGGATTCTCGAACCAAATTCCAAGTTCTAGAGTTTCTGGCTTTCGAACTGCTTTACATATGACGAACGAATCGAAGAATTTTTTTGTGATTTGAGCTTGTATTTCTTTTGGATTTAATTGGGGTTTGTTAGTCAAAATTTGCAGAGGGAAGGAGAGAAAAAGTATAAAAAAGAATGGTGTAGAGAGTGGGATATAAAGAGGAAGTCAAATGAAGAGAAAATTGGATCTTATCTTTTTCTCTCTCTTACCAATTCCACTCTTTTAAACCATTCAAAAGCCTGCCTCTTTTGCCAACATTTGGCTGGCCTATCCAAGCTATTTAGTCCAAAATTTGCATGCACCATATGGGCCTTAAAGCTAATTCCAGCCTAAGCAATGTTCATTGCATTTAAATCTAAATTTAAATGTGTTACTGATATCGTATATCTATTAATATATTTATAACAATTGTAAATGCATTGTTTAATATTGTTCAACGCATCACACAAAATTTTATAATTAATATTTCATAAGTATTAATTAATTTAATTAATTTATAACAATTATAAATTAATTAAATCAAGCGATAAAAGAAGTATTCATTATTTCGGTTGTGTGACTCTCAAGTGTAAATTTGGTCAGCGATTAATATCGTACAATTCGAATATTAATGTTCACACGTCATTTAGCAAGCGTGTGACATTTTGGCCAAATTTATCGCTTACTTGGTTTCAGTTTTACTTTATTAAGCGTTACCCCGTAGTGACAATTATTTATACCAATTCTCTTCGTCAAAACTATATCACTTTGGACTTATGAAATTTGGTAATTATCAAAATTCCAATATCTTCTATATTCAACCTTATAGTCTGAACACAAAGTCTTTTGTTCAATAATAATAATTATTATTAACCGAACTTCTTTGGCCAGAGACTTTGACTTTTAATTGACTTCGGTTGACCGTGATACTAACCTCATGTAACTAAAGAGACAAATCCTCTTTTGAATAGTGTTTCACTTCCAATGCTTCCACTCGACCCAACTATTGTTCTTCGATGGATGTCCTGCAATGATTTAACTATAATCAAAGCGAGCTTCCATGTTGAAGAATAATAGTATTCTCAAGTCAAGAGAACTGTATAATTTTGTTACATCGATATTTTCTATTTGGCCTTAGTTATATTAACCAACAGAAAACTATCGAGTGAATTATACCATAGTTATCTAATAACTTTCAATATGTAACCTCTTGTTGGCCCTAGCAGCCATGAGAAATACACTGTCCAACATTTAGAGAGTGTTACGTACTCTAATCTAAATAGATGTGTAACGACCCGCCTTTTTGACCATCGAAATTAACACCGAATACTACCAATGTGTTCAAATGTCGTGCATCCAATCAATAAAAGGGCAGATTGTTTGGATAAGTAAAAGGAAAAGAACAGAGAATAGAGGAAAAATTAGAATCTCACAGCGGAATAGACAAATATGTAATATAACAAGGACAATACAAACTGTCACTCCAAAAATACAAAGTATATCAGAGTTAAAAACAAACCTTATAAGTTGGACAGTTATAAATCCCGACCTTACAATTGCTGATATGGATATTATATTATATAGGGGGAAAATAAAACACTACGATCGGTGAACCTCTTGCTCCTGCCCAAGACTTCCATAACGCCAAAGCCGACCTGGGAAATACTCAGTCTGACCCGAGCATTATAACAAAATAACACTCGGATCAGACTGGAAATACCAGCGTGAGAAAACTCAAGTAATGGAGAACAAATAAAAATTCTATGAGACCATGCCGCTAACATGGAACGAGTTTTTACCTCACAAGAATAACATACATACAGGAAAGAGTAGTGATAAACAACATGAAACAAATCCAAATAAGAATGGGCATAAATAGTATAAAAACTAGACTTGAAAGAATGGAAATAATCTGAACGAAATCCAAACTGGACAGAATGGATAAAACAGGATAACAGTCCAAACTTGATAGAATGGACAAAACCAATAATTGAACACCGCGAAGAGTGGTTGACTCTCCCCGTTGTAATTAAAGAAAAACAGATTCAAAGGTTAGAATGAAATAAGGAAAAGAAAAATTCCAACAAATGACTAGGAGGGTGCACCCCCCTTGAAGTATACCTCTAGTAATATACTTTTGAGAAGCTCATTTACTCTGTGACACTTCTCGGAAACCTCCAAGCTGGACCCTGCCAAACCTTACCGAGAATCCGAATATTTCACATCTAAATCATAACCGTTTTAAGGTGACGGTACACAAAATCTAGATAAGATGCGAAAATACCTTAATGGGAGCAACCCCACATAACTTGGCCCCCTCTTGCGCTTTGCATTTAGTCATTTTCCGGCAAAGGATATCAAAGCTCAAAGAGCAGCGTATCATTTTTAAGGCGACGATACGCCATGAAGAAAGCTGAATCTGATAATTAATAAATCAACTATCGGGGATACTTAAAATGATCGTTTATGGAAATTAAATATCATATATTTAACACTACTCGTCGATTCCAAACAAGTGTTATCTCTCGGTTGAAAATGAAACCAGGCCAGTTGAGGTAGTGTTACCTCTAGGCATTGACATGACGACATTTTTAACCTTCAAGATAGAAACGAGTCCAAGCCTCAACGTTTAGCATTAAAAGTATGAACAAATCCTTCTCATATAAGCGATATCGTTTACGGAGTTATTTTTCCATAACTGAATCGAATTTTACTTTTTAAAACTAAACTTGTGCGTTATTTCCATATCACAGTATTAGTAAAACACTTATAGAAATACCATTTTAAAATGTTCTTTTAAAAGACAAATGTTGTAATACTAAGTGTATTAAAACAAGGGTCAAAAACAAATGTCATAAAACATTGTTTACTATAAACCAAAAATAATTTACACTTAGCTTCATTTATAAATAATTCCTTTTAAAGGATTTTCTCATTTAAAACCATCATTTGTAAATTTAAAACAATATTTATTATCCCAAAAGAAAATAAAACAATTTAAAAACCTTTATAAATTTAAAACAATATTAATTATCCCGAAAGATAATTAATCCCATTTATAATCTCTTTTAAATAAACAAATCTGTTATCTTTAATAAAATAGTTAATTATTTCCAAACACTTTCATATCATTAGTAAATTAACTTTAAAATCTTTATTAAATCAGTTTACTGACTTTAAAACACATAATTTTAAAACACTTTCATTATATAAGTTAATTTACTTTAATCACTTTTATTAAATCAATTAATTAACTTTAAATATCATTAATTAAAAAGATTTATTAAATTCAAATAATCATTAATTAAAATGAATAATTAATCGCAAACATCATTAATTAAAAATGGTTAAACAGTTTTATAGGCCATTAATTAAAACAATTAATTAAGTTCAAATAATCATTAATTAATTTAATTAATTAAATTCAAACATCATTAGTTAAAATGATAAATTAAATACAAAACATTATTTGTTAAAATGTTTAATTTATTATAAAACATCATTAATTAAAATAATTAACTAAATTTCAAATATCATTAGTTAAAACAATTAATTAAATTTAAACAATCATTAATTAAAATGATTAATAAAAGTTTAAAATCATTAATTAAAGTGATTTAATTAAATTCAAATCTCATTAATCAAATAGATTAATAAATTTCAAATCATCATTAATTAAAATGATTTAATTAAATTCAAATCTCATTAATCAAATATATTAATAAATTTCAAAACATCATTAATTAAAAATGATTAATTAAATTCAAATCTTATTAATCAAATAAATTAATAAATTTCAAAACGTCATTAATTAAATTGATTAATCAATTTCAAAATCATTAGTTAAAATAATTAATTAATTTAAATAACCATTAATTAAAATGATTAATAAATTTAAAATACCATTAATTAATACGATTAATGAATTTTAAAATTATGTTTAATGAAAATGCATGCTCAAGTTCAAAACGCACACGATAAGGTTTTAGGGATGAAAGTCAAATGATGGTATAGAAAAAATTGCTATTACGACATTTAAACAATTTAAATAGAATATCAAGATTTATTTCAATTAAATATGAATATAACAGCATAAGGATGTAAATAATTATTGACGAGAACCCCTTGGGGTCTCTCTACAAATTCTCCCTACAAACAATGGTTAAGGACATTATGTATAATCATATGGGTTCATAGCAATCAAGTTAATATGTCATCCATTTTCCAAATGGAAATTCAATCAAACAATCAAACAAACAATTTATCTAGCATCCAAGTAATCAATAATTGTTTATAACATCATAGATATGATATAGTAAATTTGAATCTGAGTTAAACTCGCATTGATTCTAGCGGACACCTAAACGCTCCGATTTGAATTAAAATCGAACGGACGTTCGATTTTAGTCCAAATTTTCTCTTGCACCAAATCCAACCAAACCACTCCATTGCGAAGATAATGTCCATACGAGTGCAACACAACAAAGGGCGTCGAATCCGACCTCGTGCACAAAAGTTATTCGATGAACAAGTTGTCGATTGATTTTAAATTAACTAACAACTTAATTAAATAATAATTACCCTCTAATCATACACTAATCATCCTTCTTCCCCAATTCACTCTAATACCCTACTGCCCCAAACGCAAAAATGCATAGCAGTTCCCCCCATACATGCACGCTCCACCGTGGCCACCGCTCCATGAAAGCGTAAATCGACTTCACTAACGCATTCCCTAACCAAAACTCCACGTCCCCTTCACCTCAAATCGACGCTCAGACCACCCCTCCAAAACGCGACCTGGGGGTTGAAGTTGCGACATGGAATTATCGCTCCCCCCAAGAAGCCGCCGAACGCCCTTAATCTCCAGCCATCAATGCACCAAACTTCGACAAACTCGAATCCACACATCAATTCACCTAACGATTCCTAAAACTCCAACTAAAATAAGCCCTAGCCGTTGCCCTAATATGGTCGAACTGCCCAAACATGAACCCAACCAACAATCTCCACACTAAATAGAAGCTCTAGCGTAGATGAACCCAACGAATCAAAGATTGCAATTTTTAGTTGAGTAAATACCTAGATTTTGATTTTTAAAGTTTTGTTTGAATTTGGTTTTACTTCCAAACAAAACGAAAAGGATAATAAAGAGGGGAAAGCGTGTTTAAATAAGGGGATAAAAGTATGGTATGCACGAACAAGGTATGGGTCAAAAACGTGGGGAGTATGGCCTATTATGTAGAGGTATGGGTGAATAGTAGTGTGGGTATGGTGCATGTATGGGGGTGAACGGTGCAGAGTATGGGATTATAAAATAAAATATGTATATTATTTTATTCGATAATATTCGGCGCCATTAACGCCCGAAAATGTCGAACTCCAATTGAAGCTTGCCGACTGGCGTTCTATACTAAATATCCCTATGTCGAATACAATAGAACTAGTTTCGAGACCTAATTCCAAAGTAATCGGAAGTTAGCTTTTTTAAATCGAATTATAATTAAAATTAATCGCTATGCGTTTCGTGCCTGCAGGACCACACAATACATTTGATCGTTACAAAACTCGACGACGTATAATAGTTTATTATTCTGGATCTAATGGCACTAAGTTTTGTCAAAATCCGAGACAGTGCTTTGGAATGCTAATTTCAAAAATTTAAATATCTTTTTAAATTTTCGATCCAATTATCGATATTTATCCGATCTATTTATATTTGTAAATAAATTTACAAACTAAATTCACCGATATTATTTATTAAATAAAAGGAGTTAGATAAAATTATTAAATCCATTTAACTACTATTTAATTTGAAATTCAAATATTTAAAATGATCACAATATTTGAATTCAAGTTATGAAATCCCAAAATCTAATTATTTTAAATATTTAGAATTAATTAAACATTTAAGATTCAGTGACCAAAATTTTGGGTTGTTACATCCCCCCTCGGCACCTTAAAAGAATTCTAACCCCGAAATTCCCAAGAAAGAAAATGTTTCCAAACACTTTGGTTCAAAACTATTAGTTAAAATGAGTTATTAAACTTATTAGTTAAACTCTAAGATTTTATGGAAACTTTCGAAAGCGTCTCCTTTGCACGGATCGATCGGAACAACTACAAATTGCCTTTACGGGCTCTAAACCAACCAAAGAAAACAAAAGCCAAGTGGCTACCCATAATCGGGGCATAAAATCATCAGCCAATTTAAATTTCTGAATCTTTTACGTACCTTTTTGCGTTTGTTACATATTTTCAGCAAGTAATTTATTATCTCTATGCAAATGAAGGTCCACAAGAATTAAATAGCAATCTCTTGTATACCTGTACTTACAAAATCCAAAAGGAATCAGGCTAATAAAAGCAATATGATGTAACTCGACATACAAAGATTAACCTGATATAAATCCACCTACAACTCTAGTATAAAATAAAGCTACATGCAACTGACAACAATATCACAATCATAGTTAATAAAATACAGAGAATATTCTATAATAAATGCTATGCATCCAATAATTTCAAATGATAAATTTAGATCTAAATGCCTGGATTTTTAAATTCAAAATTTTATTTTTAAATTTCTCAAACAGGAATTAAATCATAAATCAAAATCAAAATGACAAGGAGGGGATACCTCCTAAAAAGTATGGTGAAACTCTAGAATCAAAAACAATATGGAGCATCCTGTGGTATTCCGGTTCCTCCACAAACATCAACTAGAGTGAATAAATATTATTTCTTTCCCAAAATCTTTTTTTCTTTCAAAATCACCAGGATTTAGGTCCTAATAAACACAAACTCAAAAACCTTGATTTATAAATTTTTAACTTTATAAACCATGGTATATAAGGTCACACAATTTATCAATCAAATTCAATCAAATTCCATAAAGGAATAAACTAACAATATCAGTCAATCAAATTCCACAAGGGAAAACCTATCACTTAACATTGTTTCAAAATGTCAAATTACTAACAAACAAATGTTAAATTAGGTTCAAAACTTTCTTGATTGTCCGAAAATATAGATAATTCACTAAGTGTTACCTGAAGGTTTGACCAGGCAACTGGGCACTCGGCACTTACATTCTAGAGTGATCGGCATACATGGATCAGCATCCACACTTTGTTCGGCATGGCAGAAGCGTTCGGCGTACCTGGATCGTTCGGCATGGCAGAGCATTCGACATACGGAGTTGGTCGGCGTCTAGAGATGTCTGACATCATTCTGTTTGGCATCGATGGTTCGGCATCAATCTGGTCGGCATCAATGGTTCGGCATCAATCTGGTCAGCATCAATGGTTCGGCATCAGTCTGGTCGGCATCGATGGTTCGGCATCAGTCTGGTCGGCATCGATGGTTCGACATCAGTCTGATCGGCATCGATGGTTCGGCATCAGTCTGGTCGGCATCAATGGTTCGGAATCAGTCTGTTCGGCATTGATGGTTCGGCATCAGTCTGTTCGGCATCGATGGTTCGGCATCAGTCTGATCGACATCAATGGTTCGACATCAGTCTGTTCGGCATCGATGGTTCGGCATCAGTCTATTCGGCATCGATAGTTCGGCATCAGTCTGTTCGACATCAGTGGTTCGGCATCAGTCTGTTCGACATCAGTGGTTCGGCACCCAGAACTCACTCTTTTTGGGCTGAGGTAGTCGGTTGCCAGGCCCACCAGGGGAGTCCAACCCATCTTTGTCTATAAATAGAGAGGTAGGGGCACAGTGAAAGGGACCTTTTTTCGAGAACACTGGGGAGACTCTACCGCTTTCAAGACTAATTCTCTTTACTTAGTAATTGTATTCAAGTAGTTGGTATACAGATTGTATCTGTAATCAGTTATCAATTAAAGCAATAAAGAATAACCTCAAAGTGGACGTAGGCAGTTACGCCGAACCACTATAAATCTGGTGTTCTCGTCTTTGCATTCAATTTAGCATATTGTTCTTTGTTTAAATTTACTTCATCATTTATCTCTCTACACAATCTTTCTCAACGAGGGTAGTGACCAATTTTGGTGCTAACACTTTGGAGCTTTCACTGAGAATCGAATTCTCAAACCACGAGGATCTTCTTTGAAGCTACTGGATTGGATAAATCCCCCGAAGAAGATCCGAGTCATTTGTAGGACGTCCGTTGATTCTACTCAGAGTTTATACCAATAGCTCTACAATGGCAAGAACACGTACCAGATCAGCCTCTCATAATGCGGACGCCCATGAGACTGCTAGCGTACAACAAGCAGGGCCTAGCAATCAGCAAGCAATTCTAGGTGCAGGGACTACGGCCCAGGACCAAATGCCAGTTGTCACCAGAATAGAGTTCAACGACTTGATGAGAGAACTCAGGGAAAGCAGGAGACAACTCGGAGAGAAGATGCAAGCCAACGCCAACCTCATGGCACAGCTCACTCAACAACAGCGTCAGAATGCTGGGGGCAGTCCAGCTCCTTATTCTTCATCGGACAGCTCGACTTCGTCCGATGAACCTCCCAGGCGTAGACGTCGCAAGACTGAAACTACGCAGGTAGGTGCTGCTATCCGAACAGCTGGGGACCACTTACACCTCGGAGACCGTGACCAAGCAGGAGCTGGAAACTTAGGAGCTGGAGTGCAGGTGGAGGCTAGACGCCTGGCTCACCAAGATGCTAATGATGTCGAACCTCAAGACACACGTTTGGCAGATCGCCAGTAGAGGAGGCATCAGCCTGATCAATCCCGTAGGACAGACTCCAACCTTCCACCTTCCATACAAACCCCAGACCTAACAGCTATGATTAGACAGTTGATGAAAGAGAATCAAGGCTTATCAAACGACGATTGGGGAGTGTCCAGAAGTCATACTCCTTTAACAGCGTTGTTCTACAGGCGGAGTACCCAAGGAAGTTCAGCATGCCAACTATCCCGGCTTATGAAGGAAAGACTGATCCCAGACAGCATGTGATGAGGTACGAATGGATGATGGATTCAGCTAGAGCGAATGATGCAACCAAGTACAGGTGCTTTCCAATAACTCTATCTAGGATCGCTACCATGTGGTTCACCCGACTTCCTTCGCGGTCCGTATCCAGTTTCGAGGAGTTGGCAAAGAAGTTTATAGAACAGTTCAGAATACATACTACTCGTCCAAAGGACGTGATGTCTCTATCAAGTGTAATCCAAGCTCCTGGGGAGTCATTGAAGGAGTATTTACAGAGATTCCATATTGCGGCTACTGAAGTCAGTAATCCCAATGATCACGCAATTCTTATGGCTGTGATGTGAGGTGTGGATCCGAATTCAGAGTTTGGAGATTGGTTGGCAGGAAAACCTCCAACTACGCTAGAGCGTTTTTACTCAAAGACACATCAGTTCATAAGAAGAGAGGAAGCCAGGTGGATAAGGCGAGATAAGGCACCGGGGCCTGTTCAAGAGTCCGTAAAAGCAACATTGCTGTGAAGCAGTCCGGAGACAACTCGGGGAAAGTTCAAGTCAATGTCCAGAACAAGCCTGGGAAATCAAAGGAATCCGGAGGAAGAAATCAAGGGAAGAAGAGAGAAGTGGGAAAATGGAAGCTGAGAATTCCAACCTACAACGAGTACACCCCGCTGAATGCGTCTCTTGAGAACATTTACCTATCAACCTGCAATACCTTTCAGTACAGAAAGCCACGCCCAAAGGAGTCAACCGAGGAACAAAAGCGGACTGTGAAATATTGCCGCTTCCATGAAACTTATGGGCACAATACTGAAGAGTGCAGACACCTACATGATGCTATAGAAAAGTTGATTAGACAGAAAAAGTTGCAGGAGTTTGTGAAGAATCCGCAAGAAGGAGGACAGGGAACGTCCGATCCCGGTCGTGCACCAGCTCCATGTCATCCCAAGGAGCCTGCAAGGACCGTGGGTAGACTACTCATCAACACGATCATCGGCGGACCTCACCCTGCAGATAAGAACTGGCAAGAGATGGAACGGTATGCTAATTCCCTGAGACACCAGGACTTCGAGTGTTTTTCCAATGTAGAGGATGGGACCCCCGCTAAACAGCTACGCACGATGACAGACGATATAGTATTCAGGAGCAGAGAGGCTGATCAGGTGGAGGCTCCTACCATTGACCCGATGGTCATATCTGCGATAATCGGACCAGCTTTTGTGAAAATAATTTTGATTGATTGTGGAAGTTCTGTCAATATCATCTTCAAGAAGGCTTATGATCAGATGAAGATGGAGACGAAGGATTTGAAGCCATCTAAATCTCGTATACATGGCTTTAATGGCGCAGCGACCGATGCAGTGGGATATGTTGAGTTGCTAGTTGAACTGGGACAAGGCGAGCGTAGGAGGGTGCGGATCCTACCTTTCGTAGTTTTGGATGTGGATTCTCCGTACAATGTGTTTTTGGGTCGACCGACCCTGGCTGAGTTTAGGGCAGCATTGGCCCCGTGGTGTTTGACTTTAAAATTGCCGACTGACAAAGGAGTAGGTGTTGTTCATGGCGACCAGGCGGCCGGTCGTGCATGTTATGTGGCTGAGCTCCGAGAGGCCCAACGAAGGGAGAAAGGAAAGGTTGCGGGCAATCCCGTCCGCATCCAGCATATTGACAATTGACAAATAATGCCCGAGCCCTGGCTCGGGCAAAATTCTCGGATCTACAGAGACATAGATCCGAGAGACGACGATGAGGAGCCCAGGGAAGAAAAAGCAGCACCGGCTAAACTGACGATTGACATTTCAGTCAGTCGAGACGATCCATCGCGAGTACTGAAGATCGGATCACAACTCAGCCCCGCAATGACTGAAGACCTTAGTGATTTTCTCCGAGCGAATCTTAATGTTTTCGCTTGGACACATTCTGACATGTGTGGGATTTCTCCCGCTATTACGAGTCATATGTTGAACATAGACCCGAAGTACGTCCCAATTAAACAAAAGAGGAGAGGAATGGATCCGGAGAGGCCCGCTGCTCTTAGAGAGGAGGTGGATAAACTCAAAGCCAATGGGTTCGTCCGCGACGCCCTCTACCCTGAATGGGTATCAAACCCCGTGCTGGTGAAAAAGGCGAACGAGAAATGGAGAACTTGCGTAGATTATTCCGATTTGAACAAAGCATGCCCCAAGGATAGTTTCCCATTGCCTAGGATTGATCAGTTGGTCGACTCCACTGCAGGACACAAGTTGTTGTC
Organism: Allium fistulosum; assembly: GCA_030737815.1. Taxonomy (NCBI): domain Eukaryota; kingdom Viridiplantae; phylum Streptophyta; class Magnoliopsida; order Asparagales; family Amaryllidaceae; genus Allium; species Allium fistulosum. The sequence continues at coordinate 1,290,881,125 of CM060904.1, forward strand.
ATTCATGGATGCATACTCGGGATATAATCAGATCCCGATGCATATTTCGGACCAGGAACACACCAGTTTCGTCACAGACGTTGGGCTATATTGCTATGTAGTAATGCCTTTCGGATTGAAAAATGTGGGAGCGACCTATCAACATTTGGTGAATCGAATGTTCAAAGACCAGATTGGTAGAACGATGGAAGTCTATGTGGATGACATGCTCATGAAGTCACGACAATCAAACGACCACATTCCAGACTTAGCAGAGATGTTCGATATACTCAGATATTATGGGATGAAGATCAACCCTCTGAAGTGTTCCTTCGGCGTTGCATCGGGGAAGATTTTGGGATTCATTGTTAATGCTAGGGGAATTGAAGCTAACCCGGAAAAGATTCAAGCTATTCGAGATGTGCAAGTGCCCAGAACTATAAAACAGGTGCAAAGCTTGAATGGAAAGGTGGCTGCGCTGAGTCGATTTATATCCAGAGCCACGGACAAGTGCATTCCCTTCTTCGATATAATAAAGAAAGGGAAGAGGAATTTCGAATGGACATCCAACTGTGAGGAAGCGTTCCGAGATCTGGTGAGGCATTTGGTGAGTCCTCCAGTACTGTCGAAACCAGTAGACCATGAGATGCTGTACGTATACTTGGCCGTATCCCCGCATGCTATAAGTGCGGCTTTGGTCCGCGAGGAGGACCGAGTCCAAAAGCCGATGTATTACGTTAGCAAACATTTAACGGAGGCAGAAAGAAATTACCCTAAAATTGAGAAATTGGCCTATTGCTTGGTGATTGCATCACACAAGTTGCGTCCATACTTTCAAGCACACTCAGTCAGTGTCTATACCGATCAGCCCTTACGGCGGGTACTCCAACGACCAGAAACTTCTAGAAGGATGTTAAAATGGAATATCGAGTTGAGTCAGTTCGATATTACTTACCTGCCATGAAGAGCCATACAAGGGCAAGCATTAGCAGAATTCATCGTTGAGTTTACTATATCTGACGAACCAGATAGTCACAGTGTCATTCCACCCATTCGATGGAAATTGTACACCTATGGGGCATCAAACGACCGTTGCTCCGGAGCTGGTGTAGTTCTCGTAACTCCAGAAAATCGATCGATTTGTTACACTTTGAAGCTCAATTTCCCGGCTACGAATAATGAAGCAGAATATGAAGCACTGATTGCTGGCTTAAAGCTCGTTGGAGAGCTCGGGGTTAAATCAGTTGAAATCTTTTGTGACTCGCAGCTGGTGGTGTACCAAGTGCGAGGAGACTACCAAGCAAGGGGACAAAAGCTTGCTCCATACCTTGTTCTGGTTCAGGAACTATTGGCGAACTTCAAACATTATGACATTTCGCATGTCCCGCGTGAACAGAACAAGGAAGCCGACTCGTTGGCCAAATTCGCAAGCACTGGCGATGCGCAGCAAATGGGATTGGTTCCCGTCGAAACCTTACACACTCCAAGCATAGATGTGTTGGAAGTCAATTTTGCGTTGGAAATGAAAATCGAGGAGGAGTCGTGGATGACCCCATTCAAACAATACCTGCTAAATGAGACTTTACCCGAAAGAAGAAGCGAAAGACGCCAGGTCATTCGCAAAGCCGCACGATATGTGATGCAGGGAGGAGTAATGTATTAGAGAGGGTTCTCGGTCCCTTACTACGGTGCATTGCCCATGATGAGGCAAAGCTGGTCTTGGAGGAGGTTCACGAAGGAGAATGTGGCTACCATACTGGGGGGCAGACACTAGCAAAAAAGATCCTCCGCTATGGATACTATTGGCCAACTGTGAATCGGTATGCTGCAGATTACGCAAGAAAATGTGACAAGTGTCAAAGATATGCGAAAATCCTGAGAGCTCCACCAACAGAACTCACACAAATGGTTAGTCCCTGGCCGTTTGCAATCTGGGGAATCGACATAATCGGTTCTTTGCCTATATCCAAAGGTGGTGCAAAATACGCGATAGTTGCGGTCGACTACTTCACAAAATGGGCCGAGGCAGAGCCTTTAGCCACAATCACCTCCAAGAAGGTCATTAATTTCATTGTACGAAACATTATATGTCGTTTTGGCCTCCCGCGAACCATCATTACGGACAACGGAACTCAATTTGAAAGTAAAGAATTCAAAGATTTCTGTTCAAAGTACGGCATTGAGAAAAAGTTCGCCGCCGTTGCTCATCCGAAGGCTAATGGACAAGTTGAAGTCGTGAACAAAGTAATCAAGTCCATATTGAAGAAGAGTTTGGAAAAGGCTAGAGGCAAGTGGGTAGATGAACTCCCTACGGCACTATGGGCTTATAGAACTACCCACAAGTCCGCAACTGGCCGCACTCCATTCGCATTGGCATACGGCTCGGAAGCTGTTATACCCATGGAGCTTGAAGTTCCATCACATCGGGTGTCACATTAGGATCCTAAGACGAATCGGGATCTCTTGTTGGAGTCACTAGATTGCGTTGATGAAAAACGTGAAGAAGCTGAACTAAGGGCGGCAACATATAGGCACCGAGTCAAGCGATATTACGACGAGAAAGTCCGCCCAAGGATTTTTGATGTGGGTGATCTCGTTTTGAAACGAGTTTTCCCAGTACCATCACGTATGGATCCCAACTGGGAAGGTCCATATGTCGTTGAACGGAAGCTTGGAGAGGGAACTTTCAAGCTAGCGACCGCTGATGGCGTGACACTCCCCCGAGCGTGGAACAGTGAACATTTGCGACGTTATTACATTTAGCCTGTTTCTTTCCTGTTTTAGGTACAATTGTTTGCTGTATGTTTTTATTCCATTGATTCTTAGTTTCCTTTTTAGCGTGTAATCGGACAATTTAGTTTGTTTCATTAATAAAGGCTTGAAGCCGTCTTTTCCATGAATTATTGATGTTTCTGTACCTTATAGTCTGGTGATGAACTGCTGGAGTTACATTATTCCATATGATGTACGAACTCGCATAAACGACTTCAATCTCTGAGTCCCCTGAGTGTGGACCGGAGTACTCTAAGTCCCCAGAGCGCGTACTAGAGTATAAACGACTTCAATCTACGAGTCCCCTGAATGCGGACCGGAGTACTCTATGTCCCCGGAGCGCGGACTAGAGTATAAACGATTCGAATCTCCGAGTCCTCTGAGTGCGGACCGGAGTACTCTAAGTCCCCAGAGCGCGGACTAGAGTATAAACGACTTCAATCTCCGAATCCCCTGAGTGCGGACCGGAGTACTCTAAGTCCCCAGAGCGCGGACTAGAGTGTAAACGACTTCAATCTCCGAGTCCCCTGAGTGCGGACCGGAGTACTCTAAGTCCCCAGAGCGCGGACTAGAGTATAAACGACTTCAATCTTCGAGTCCCCTGAATGTGGACCGGAGTACTCTAAGTCCCCGGAGCGCGGACCAGAGTATAAACTATTCGAATCTCCGAGTCCCCGGAGTGCGGACCGGAGTACTCTAAGTCCCCAGAGCGCGGACTAGAGTATAAATGACTTCAATCTCCGAGTCCCCTGAGTGCGGACCGGAGTACTCTAAGTCCCCAGAGCGCGGACTAGAGTATAAACGACTTCAATCTCTGAGTCACCTGAGTGTGGACCGGAGTACTCTAAGTCCCCGGAGCGCGGACTAGAGTATAAACGATTCGAATCTCCGAGTCCCCTGAATGCGGACCGAATTACTCTAAGTCCCCGGAGCACGGACTAGAGTATAAACGATTCGAATCTCCGAGTCCCCTGAATGCGGACCGAATTACTCTAAGTCCTTGGAGCGCGGATTAGAAAATATTCTAAGTACCAAAAATGTGAAACGAGAAATGTACAATTCCAAAGAATGTCCGAACAATGTAAGAATGGAATGGGAATTTATGCAACTCATAAGAACTTGAGTTTCGACCACAGTTATATAGAAAGCTAAAAAGCAAAAAATCGTTCAAATGACAAAGAAAATAAACTTTATTCAATAATCCAAAATGAGGTTATACAACCACTCCTCCAAAACTTGGAGTCAAAAATCTATCTACATAAACTACGAAAACGAAAAAGTAAAAGTAGTTACAGGACCTAAGCAAAATCTCGTTGAACGAGTATAGTGGCTATTTCTTCGGCTTCTTTTTCTTGTCCTCCTTTTTTTTCTCAAATGACTCCTCTCCCTCACGCTTTCTCTTGGACTTTTTGCTTGCCAAAGAAGCGGAGTCAGGAGTGGGAGGAGGAACATCCAGTGGTTTGGATTTGCCGGGAAGGATGACTTTCAGAGGCCTATTCAGCGGATCGGTGAGTTCTAGTACTTGAGACTCGACCTTGATCTCGACCTTCTTCTTCTTCTCTTCCGCGAGTCACTCCTTCATACTCACCTTCGAAGTGTGTTTAGAGGCGCCCGTGATTTCAATTTCATAACTCCCTTTAACGGGAGGTGAAGTGTCAGACTTATCATCATCTAGCACCCCGATCACTTGAGCATCAGGACCGGGAGTTACTCCCGCGTGAGTAGCATCGCTTGTTTTCCACATCTCCTCCTTGGCGTCATCGCTCCTCGGAGTCGGTTCAGGATCAGAGCGGCCTGCATAAAGACATAAAGAATGAACGGTAGAATCAATAACCGCTCGCAGAAAGCGACGGATCTTTGAGCTTCAAGAAGAAGAGTTTTATACCGGTTTCTCGCTGGCTTTCAGCTGTGCGCGGAGTCTCACCCTCTAGAATGGGAGATAGCACGTGAATGTCGAGACCAGGGTCTTCCGGATCATAGCCGGCGTGCTGCTCGAATGGGTCAAGTGCTGGCCGATCGGCCGATTGGGTAGAAGGAGGAGCTGAAGGCCCAGTTCCAAACGAGTCAGCTATGTCAATTTTCTCCTTAGATGGAGGAGAACCTTTGCTGAAAAGAGCCTTAGCTGCAGACAAGTCTGATGGCTCATTCCCCCCAAGGAACTCTTTCACTAAAGCATCCTCATCGACCTCCTCGGTGCCTGACTCTACCTTCCTAATATGTATTAAAGTCTCCCAAGCCTCGGCCAAAGATTCAAGGTAGCCCTCGCCTAAAAAGGTCAATTCCCGGTGCACGAGGACACGGGCATTATATTCGGCTATTAGTGGGTCGAACATACACTTGATTTCTTCTCCGCCGGCCTCTGCAGCCGCTTCAAGGTGGGAGTCGATCTCCGCGGAAGCTATTCTCTTACCCTCCTCGCGGGCTTCATCTTTCATTGTCCCAACCTTAGAAAGCTCGTCGTCAAGCTTTGCCTTTAGGAGACGTGTATCGACGATCTCGTTACAATACCGTTGAGACTCTTCTTGAGCCGCTATCTTCTCTTCCCTCTCCTTAGAGAGTAGCTCCTTCAACTCTTTAACCTGCAGGGCAAGTGCATCCCTTTCTTTTTGAATAGAATCCTTTTCTAGAGCTAGGGCCCCACTGCGTTGGACTGCAATGTCAAGTTCTTTCTTATGGGTCGTCTCTAGACGAGCGACGGCCTCCGCAGTCTCCTTAGCACTCTGTTCTGTGGTTTCAAGTTTAGACTTGTACAAAGCAAGCTCTTCATCCTGATTCTTGATGATGTCTTTATCAAAGATAGCTTCGAGCTTCAAGCGGTCGATTTCTTGTTGACGCTCAACGGATACTTCCGAGACTTTTTCGACCAAATGAACAAACGCGTCATGTTGAACATAGACGTCGTTGTTGCAAGCGATGGCACTCTGCTTGACATGCCCAGGAATGTGATGAATAGCTGGGAGGAACTTCAGACCGTCAAAGCAGATTTTGGGAAATTTAGCTTTAAGATCGACCAGCTTCTCCAATATCGTTGGGTCTACCGCAGAAGTAGGGGGAGGAGGTTTTGAGAGTTCATTTCTCTTACGATGTTCCCGAGATTGTCGTGTGCTTGATGAACTGGATGTTGATCTCGGGAAACATCGGGTTGAGACCCCTTCTGCGAAGATTTTTCTCTGTCGGGTTCTGTTTGAGGAGCGAGATCGCGAGAGTATGAAGACTGGAATGTGATTTCTTTCGATAAGACGACTCTCGGGGACGGTTGTATCGATCTCCGTAGTCGTCCCTGTCCCGGCGTTTACCAGGGCCCGAATCCCGGCCAGGGTGGTGAAAGATGGAAGAGCCGTGGAGACGATCAAATCCGTGGGGGCGTCCCATGTCACCTGCGTAGAATGAGAATAACAACAAGTTAGAAAAGATCAGGGCGACGGTTAAGATTGAAGTGCAAAGTGAAGTGCGCGTGTCCGTGTGTGTCCTAGTGTTTCCCCCCGACGGACCAGTTTCTTTACTAATTGGAGTTTTATCTCCCTGGACTTGGGCTTGAACTCCCGTACCGCCTCTAGCGGGCGAATGAAGCTTGAGGTCCTCTGGATCGTCGAAACCGTAGTTGAGTAAATCGTCAGGAATAGTAAGGTTCGACAAGCCCCTCAGAGAACTCTCTAAGTGCTCCGAGGAAGTTTCTTTTTCCGTTGGCATAAAGGTAACTTTAGAAGTTCCGCCCACATTTTTCTTCCTCGGCTTGCGCGTCAGTTTCTTCTCTCCCTTCGAAGGGGAAGACGACGTTTCTATGTCATGAACTTCAACCGCCGGTCCCCGAGACGGACTAATATTCTCGCCCTATACTTCGAGCGTCTCAGTCTCCTTAATTTCCCCCTCTTCTAGTGCATCAAGAGCGTTGCGTGCTGAAGACTCAGCTTGTTTTTTCCATTTACCAGAGCCAGGCCTGGGAATGGTGACGCCTTGAGGAAGGCTTATCCGATGGCCTTCTACCAATAGTCCAAGCCTTGTAAGTGACTCATTCGAAATGAGAGTTCTAATGTCCCGTTCTCCGGCAGGAAGAGCTCGAATAGCTTCGACGGCATCAGAGTATCCGCGGCCGTCAGGACATGGAGTGATACCTGAAAAGATGGGTAAAAGTTAGAAGAGGTGTGGTGGCTGCTAAACACAGGTAACGGTTCAAGAAAAAGGCTTACTTCCTTCAACCCATCTCCTCGCAAAGCCGGGAGGACAACGCACATAAAACCATTCCTGTTTATACAAGGCAAACTTGGTCCACGCTCCAGTTAAGATTTGACATTTGTTGTGCGGCTCGAGAAACACAAATGATGGGCTATCCTTCCGTTTCTTGATGCAATATATGTATCTGATATCGCCAGGAGTTGGAAGCCTAGAGAAGACATTCATAAAGAGGATGCAAGTGCCGTAGAGGAATGCATGGCTGTTCGGGTGCAGTTGTGATGGAGCAATGTCGATGTATTGCAGCACATCCTAAAGAAACGAGTTGAATGGTGGCACACTGCCAACCCAACACATGAATTTGTTACAAGCTGTGTATCCGACTGGGGGAAAGTGTGGACGGTCATGCCCCGATGGGACTAGCACGTCATCAAAGGGGATTCCATGGACAGAGCATATCCAGCGGAGTGTACTTTCATTAATCTTTGAAGCAAGTGAATCGACAGGGTTGTCCAAGAAAATTGCTGCCTCCAGCGCATCGGGAGCTAAGTCATGTGCAGTGGAAGTTGATGGATTTGAAGTATCTACGACTTCTCGTCGGGAGGATGGCCCAGGCCTGTCCGAAATCGTGGCGAAGCTAGATTTCTGAGACATCGCTGATAAAGATTGAATCTACCAAAGTACCTGTTCGAACTATACTTAAAAAATAATCGACGTCAGACTTAACAATACGAATAATCCCCCCCCCCCCGTGTAGTGTGTGAACTAGTGCGATCATTCAGGTGTAAACGCAGAGAAATTATAAGTCACAGGATTGATGATATAAAGTTGAGCCTTGAACTGTCGTCTTCGAAGACCGTCATCACTGACCGTCTCCGAAAGCCAGCCTTGCAATGTTTTCAATTTTGAACTCGAACGTTGGCACTGCGTGTTAAAAGATTTAATCCGTTTTTATTGGTTTAAGTTCAGGCTTGTGATTATTGAAACTAAGAAGTTATCAGTCCAGATTAGTTTGATATGCTAGTGTGCTTAGGTCCTTGTCCTTGTGTTTGTTATATGATTAGGCAAGGTGATTAAGAGTTCGGCTTAGGTTCTGTTCGGCTTAAGTTCTGTTCGGCTTAAGTTCTGTTCGGCTTAAGTTCTGATCGGCTTTCGTTCTGATCGAACAAAATTATGTTCGGCCAAAATCCTGACCGGCCAGAATCCTGTTCGACCTCTCTCATGTTCGGCTTAAAAACGAGTGCACACAGCAAGTCATACCGAGCTGATTCACTCGGCCTTCTGCCCTTAACATCATTTCTCTTCTTTTCCTCCATCTCTCCCAGCCAACGTACCCGAGTCGTTCGGCAAGCCATGTCAAACCACGGTCATGCCGATCGAATTCACTAAACCTTAACTCCAATTTCACTACCGTACTTCCCCTCCATCGCTCGGCATAAGGAAGTCATGCCGAGCCACATCAATACGTCTTCCACCAACTCCTTCCTTCAAACACCTCTGCCATCTTCTTCTCTTCTACCGTTCGTCTAGCCTTAAACTCCTTTAAAACACCCACACTTTGCCCTTAATTCCTCCTGCTCCACGCAATTACCTCTGACTTTGATTTTGCAGAGATTCGCGAGTTCGAATCTCATGCTAGGTTTCCTAATCGGAGTAAAGTATTTAAGGAAAAGTTTTTTACCTAAGAAACGAGTCGAAGCTCGGGGAGATTCTGGAGTAGGGAACGTGGTTCTAATTGGATTCAGTTGGTTGGGGAAGGAAGTGGGGCAACGAATGATGTTTGAGAAGGGAAGGGAAAAGTAGATGATTCTCTGAAGTCTGTTGAGAGGCAAAGTTCGTAAATACTGAAAAGCGGAGGTAGAAGTAAAAGGGAGAAGAAGAAGGAGCTTCGGCTTATATAGAGAGAAGGGAAGTCGAAGAGACTATAACCGGTTGAATTGGTCAAATCGACATTTTCTGGCAACCAGGGTGCTCGGCATCGGCTATGTTGTTCGGCATCCAGGGTGCTCGGCTTCGGCTGTGTCGTTCGGTATTTGCATATCGTTCGGCATCCAGGGTGATTCAAAGCACACCACGTTTAACCACGTGATGTACTTTGGGGGGCAAGTGTTACCTGAAGGTTTGACCAGGCAACTGGGCACTCGGCACTTACATTCTAGAGTGATCGGCATACATGGATCGGCATCCACACTTCGTTCGGCATGGCAAAAGCGTTCGGCGTACCTGGATCGTTCGGCGTACCTGGATCGTTCGGCATGGTAGAGCATTCGACATACGGAGTTGGTCGGCGTCTAGAGATGTCTGACATCATTTTGTTCGGCATCGAAGGTTCGGCATCAATCTGGTCGGCATCAATCTGGTCGGCATCGATGGTTCGACATCAATCTGGTCGGCATCGATGGTTCGGCATTAGTCTGGTCAGCATCAATCTGATCGGCATTGATGGTTCGGCATCAGTCTGGTCGGCATCAATGGTTTGGCATCAGTCAGTTCGGCATCGATGGTTCGGCATCAGTCTGATCGGCATCAATGGTTCGACATCAGTCTGTTCGGCATCGATGGTTCGGCATCAGTCTGTTCGACATCAGTGGTTCGGCATCAGTCTGTTCGGCATCAGTGGTTCGGCACCCATAACTCACTCTTTCTGGGCTAAGGTAGTCGGTTGCCAGGCCCACCAGGGGAGACCAACCCATCTTTGTCTATAAATAGAGAGGCAGGGGAACAATGAAAGGGACCTTTTTTCGAGAACACTAGGGAGACTCTGCCGCTTTCAAGGCTCATTCTCTTTACTTAGCAATTGTATTCAAGTAGTTGGTATACGGATTGTATCTGTAATCAGTTATCAAGTAAAGCAATAAAGATTAACCTTAAAGTGGACGTAGTCTGTTACGCCGAACCACTATAAATCTGGTGTTCTCGTCTTTGCATTCAATTTAGCATATTGTTCTTTGTTTAAATTTACTTTCATCATTAATCTCTCTACACAATCTTTCTCAACGAGGTTAGTGACCAATTTTGGTGCTAACACTAAGCGTACCATTTTGCTCATTAGCTTTGATTATTGCTTAGAAGATTATCCAAACTCACTCGGACAAAATAGAAAGTTATACTAAATTTATTAGTTTCTTAACATCAACTTTTTTTTCACTTATATTTCCACTTAGTATTATATTCAATACTAAAATTATCTATGAATTATTCCATAAATTTTCTACCTAAGTTTAAAAATATTTTATAAAGTCATTTCTTTATAAAACATCAAATAAAAAATTATTCCACTTTATTTACTTGTATAATACTCTTCTATATCCTAAAAGTACATACAAATTTTATATTACTTTTTCAAAGATCTAGATGAGGATCATATCAAATTATGATTCCTTAAAACTAAGTCAACCTATTAACCTCTTTAACTTAGAGTGTTAAAATGGACGACGTTTATGGGTTGATCAAAAACAACAAGTAGCTTACACCACTTACAAGTTTTAAACAAAAGTTGTGGTTTTAGTAAAACAATGTTTATTGAAACCTTTCTACCATTTTACCTTAAGGTGTTATAATGAATGATGTTTATGGACTGACCCAATAACACCAATTAGTTACACTACTTAGATGTTTTAAACAAAATCTATAGTTTTCGATAAAACAATGTTATCAAAACCTCCATATTCAATTTAAACCAATTTACCTGTTTTTAAATTATCCCCTACCTTACCTAAGGGTAAAATATCATTTATCAAAACAATCTCTTATCAGAAATACTTTTTATTATGAAACCAATTCCCTTCAAGTGAACTTAAAAATCAAATACCCGGTTTTTTATTTCAAAAACTCATTTTTGAAAGCATATTATATATATTTCTGTATGAAATAACTTCAATAGTGTATTTATTAAGACTTACTTTAGGTTCATTCGGATTTGAACTCATTTCAATCGCACAATGATAAAGAGAATAATTTACTAAGTAGCCTACCATGTTCGCCTAAGCAAACATCTGATCGTCACTTAAAAGATTATTCAGATTACCACAAAACTAATTGGGATGTCGAATTATCCCAAAGAAAACGCACTTCATTTAAAATTTTACTTCCCAAAATATTTTTGCTTTTAAGTACTTTCAAAAGTACTACTATTTCATTTCTCAAAATCCTTTTGAAATTATTTTCAAAAATTCTGGGATTTAGATTCAAAAATCCTTTTTAAACACATTTTATAAACTAAATTTATATAAAATTCCCTTATATAAAAATCATTTCATATTATAATAACTCTTCTTTATTATAATAGAATTTTCTCAAATATTTATTCTCTAAAGATCTCATCCTACCATTTAGATTATATTAAACAACTTTTTTTATTAGAGTTTAATCCTTATCTCATCATTATTAAAAGGTGAATTTTAACTTGACATTTTCTTCGAACATCTTATAGTCAAAACATGAAACTTAATTCACAAGGGGTTCGTTTTAAATCAAAGCGATAAATGCTCCTAAATAAACCGAGCACAATTTAACAACTAACAAACAACAGTCGATGCTTCTAATTTAATTAAGCATAACTGAACAAACAATAGCAATAATAATAAATATTATCACATTCAAACAAACAGACTCTATAACTATATAAAGTTTTGAAAATTATTCCTTTATATATATAAAGTATAATCCTAGGCAAATTATTTAATTTTTCAAATTTTCAAAAATTCAATATTATGTCTGTTGGCCTTGGTCGAGTGTTTAGAAATCCCTATCGACACCGTGGCATCCCACGTCTCGACCAAAATTCATAAACAACTCAATATACCAATTAACAAAATACGTTTTTATAACAATAACAAAAACGCTCTCATATATATAATACTCTCAAACTCATTCTAGGGTATTACAACCCTATCTCTAATGAGTTATACCCTACCAAAGCCAAGGTTCTCACTTAACCTTCGGCTCTAATACCAAGCTGTGATGACCTGCCTTTTTAGCCATCGAAAGTTGACACCGAATACTACAACTGTGTTCAAATGTCGAGCATCCAATCGGCAAAAGAATAGATTGTTAGGGTAAATAAAAAGAAAAAACAGAGAACAAAGGAAAAATTAGAATCTCATAGCGGAATCGACAACATATTATATAACAAGGACAGTAAAAACTGTCACTCCAAAAATATAGAGTATATTAGAGTTGAAAACAAACCTTATCAGTTGGACAGTTATAAAATCCTGACCTTACAATTGCTGATATGGATACTATATAATACAGAGGGAAAATAAACACTACGATTGGTGAAGCTACAGCTCCTCTCAAAGACTTCCATAACACCAAAGCCGACTTGGGAAAATACTCGGTCTGACCCAAGAATTATAACAAAATAACACCCGGATCAGTATGGAAATACCAATGCGAGAAAACTCAAATAATGGGGAACAAATAAAAATTCTATGAGACCACGCCGCTAACACGGAACGGGTTTTTACCTCACAAGAATTACATCCATATAGGAAAGAGTAGAGATAAACAACAGGAAACAAATCCAAGTAAGAATGGGCATAAATAGTATTAAAAACTAGACCTGAAAGAATGGAAATAATCCGAACGAAATCCAAACTGGACAGAATGGATAAAAAAAGATAACAGCCCAAACTTGATAGAATGGACAAAACCAATAATTAAACATCGCGAAGAGTGGTTCACTCTTCCCATTGCAATTAATATAAAATATTCAAAGGTTCGAATCAAATAAGGAAAGGAAAATTTTCAACAAATGAGTAGGAGGGTGCACCTCCCTTGAAGTAGACCTCTATTAATATACTTCTGAGAAACTCATTTACTCTATGACACTTCTTGGAAACCTCTAAGCCGGACCCTGCCAAACCTTACCAAGAATCCGAATATTTCACACCTAGATCAAAACCGTTTTAAGGTGATGGTACACCAAAATCTAGACGAGATATGAAAATACACTAATGGGAGTAACCCTACATAACTTGGCCCCCTCTCGCGCTTTGGATTTAGTCATTTTCAACAAAGGATATCAAAGCTCAAAAAGAAGAAAATCGTATTTAAGGTGATGATACCTCATGAAGAAAGCTGAATCCGATAATTAATAAATCAACTATCGGGGATAATTAAATGATTGTGTATGGAAATTAAATATCATATATTTAACACTACTTGTCGATTCCAAATAAGTGCTATCTCTCGGTTGAAAATGAAGCCAAGCAAGTTGAGGTAGTGTAACCTCTAGGCATCGACTTGACGACATTGTTAATCTTCAAGATAGAAACGAGTCCAAGCTTCAACATTTAGCGTTAAAAGTATGACTAAATCCTTCCCATATAAGCGATATCATTTACGGAATTATTTTTCCGTAATCGAATCGAATTTTACTTTTGAAAACTGAACTTGTGATGCCCCACCTCTATACTCACCCTAGCCAAGGACACTACGGGGTAATGCCGTCGATTAGCACGAAGAATAAGGCTATTGAGGAGCGACCATCTATGTAATTGCTTTGTGCGAGTACCGATATGTCAGATAATATAACTTACATTTCATTTCAAGAGGAAATCCGACATATCAAATACAAACTCAAAGCTACCACACATGGGCTATGTGGACTTCGGAAACAAATATAGAAATAAACATAACACAAATCAGTCACAGAAATTCATATCACAAAGGCGGAAACAGATATGAATATACCACATAGAAGTGTACATCAAAGTAGTGGTCATACAAGATCCACTACATCATAAAAGAATAGATACAAGTGCTAGACAAAAGAATAAGTATACATCAAGGAGTCTCTATCTCGAATGTATAACAAGGAAAACTACTAAGCTAAAGTAGTTAGCCAAAAGTCAGGTGACGGACCCTGATAAGAAGTCAAGCAGAAGCACCTGAAATACCTTGGTATGACCCGAGTATTATTTAAGAAGAAAATAATAAACGGATCAGTCTAGCTATAAATATATGATAAAATGAGATAGGATAAGAGATATCACAAAAACGTATGTTAACAATAATGCCATACTGTGACAAGTATACATCAAACAACCACAAAAATCATACAATATCTCAAATATTCTCAAACACCAAAAAGAATGTCATATTCTTTAAATTATTCACCAAAACACAAATATTGATAGAGCTTATCAATGCAAACCACAAAAATTGGTGAAACACAAATTCTAGAAATCAACAACCAGAAATCTAGAAAACACAAAAGGGGGGAGGCCTATCACAAACAGGAGCATGGAAATCACCAATACGTGTATCACAAACGAGCCGGAGCTCCTCCAAACAGGGTATAGTCCCACCTTGCCGACAATGAGCCAAAGCTCCTCCTATGAGCCGAAGCTCCTCCAAACAGGATATAGTCCCCCTTTGCGGACTATGAGACGAAACTCCTCCAAACAGGGTATAGTCCCTCCTTGCGGACTATGAGCCAAAGCTCCTCCTATGAGCCGAAGCTCCCCCAAACAGGGTATAGTCCCCCTTTGTGAACTATGAGCCAAAGCTCCTCCTATGAGCCGAAGCTCCTCCAAACAGGGTATAGTCCCCCCTTGCGGACTACGAGTCGAAACTCCTCCAAACAGGGTATAGTCCCCCCTTGCGGACTATGAGTCGATACTCCTCCAAACGGGGTACAGTCCCCCACGCGGACAAAGAGACATCGCACATCGCTAGTCTAAATCACCAACGGATAACTATTGATCGATAAGTGTAAATTACACTGAGCTTGTAAATAAATGAGTTTAGCTTCATGTCCCATAACCTCTAGCTTAACTTAAATATTTACGAACAAATTATAGATTTCCACTCGAAAATTGTCACAAGATTTCAATCGAACAAGTCTAAGAATTAACCGACAAAGTAAACGCAAGCGTTTCATACCACTTGTTTTGCTAAGCCGTTTAATTAGATTTCTCATACGAATGAGGTAAAGGTTTGTATATACTAATAGATTGGAAAACGGTTTTAAAAACAAGCTTTGTATTCAAAAGTAGTGTTGAAATCGTTTTTGTGAAAGAGTTTGAGTATTTACTACTAGTATAGAAACCTTTGTATTTTAAAGTGACAAACCACAGAAATGATTGTAGAAACAATCAATCACCAAAAATTCACATACGAAAATGTGAATTAAATCCATAAAAATCGATACCAAATCCATCAAATGGATATTCCCAAAAATCCAAAGAAAGAAGTCATCAAAGTCGATAATAAGTGATAACAACAAACCGGATCGACAAAAACCGGTTAAAATTGGAAATCCACACAAAACAGCCCAAAATAGGCAAAATGAACAGTTCCAGACGTTTGATTTAGAATCCAGACGTCTAGATTTGTTCTTTGGAAATAATCCAGAAACCTACCAGACGTCTGAACCTTAATCCAGACGTCTGAAAACTAACCAGACGTCTGGACTTGATCCCCAGACGTCTGGTCACCTGGCCTGGGCAACAATTTGCCTAGGCCAAGATGGCCAAAATGTTTCGGAAGCGATCGGACGAGCAACGACGACTAGGGATTTATGCCAAGCGACAACCCAGCCTTATAGGCTCTTCGATACACCCTAGATATCATGTCCAAACATCCATAGTAGGATTTTCATAAAATTGGACCAAAACACCAAAATTTGGAAAATTCACTAAATCAAAAGCAAATGAACATGCACAAATGTTAGGAATTCATACCTAACAACAATGAAAGTTATAGATGTAGATGTGAGTTAAAGAACTCACCTTTAACTCAAAAACTCAAGTGAGAAGCTCTAAATCAAGCTAAGATCAATTCCTCTTCAACAACAACTCAAGAAGCTTCAATCTAAGCTCATAAGAAGAATATTTCCTAAGTTAGGGTTTAGGAATTTTCGAAATTTTAAGAGAGATTGAGATGGAGAAGATGAAGAGGATGCTTACCTAAGCTTCTCCTTGATTTCAAGCTTGAAGTTGATCTTTCCTAAGAGAATTAGGGCTTAGGAATTTCTAATTTCTTTTCTCTTCCCCCATTTTTACTTTAGCTTGAGAGTATTAGGAAATGAGAATGAATGAAGAGGAGAGGGTGTAACGACCCAGTATTTTCAACCATTTGCATCCGCACATGTCGGACTTGAATTGCTCAAAATACCAGATTGTTAATTTAAATTTGGCAAAACTCAGCATATACAGTAAATAAAATAATCACAGAATCACAAACATAGAGTATCATAACAGAATGCAGCGGAATAGATAAATAAATAGTAGTTCATGAAGCTACTACAATAACAAAGTCTCGAATACAATAGTCAAATAACAAAATTTGAATACATCACTGGAATCAACTGAATGATTGAAAGGTGAATCGATAGTTGGATCTGCAAGCGAAGCTCCAAACTCCACAGGTGAGTCTCAATTGCTGTATCACTCAGTCTGACCCGAGCGTAAAGCCAAACACAAAACACTCGAGTCAGGATTAACATTCTTATATTAATAAATCCAACTCAAGTGAAATATCAACTAAAATACAAGTCACTTAAAGGATGTTTGGGATAACCATCCTTTAAGGATCCGTGGAACGATCTACTATGTAGAAATATTCGCTATTAACAACTAAACGTCATTATAACACCGTGGTCATTTCAAAATAATTTATACTTCAAAACCAAAATATCATTTCCATTTCAAATATATATATATTTCCAAATTATAGCACTTTCAAAACTAAATTGATAATTTCATATATATCTTATTTTAACTTCATTATTATTTAGTTTTGAAATATTCACTTAATAAATTCATTATCATTTAAAATAACCTTAAATTACACTAAACTAAATATTTCCTTCGATTTATTTAAACTTGAAATATCCATTTAATCACTTTAAATCAAAATCAAGTTATAAAATCATATCTTAAAACCCTCAAATTCAATAAGTTTGAAATCGATTTAATTAAACAAATTCTTAATTAAATACAATTCCGAATAATTCAAATTTATCTTTCCAACCTTAACTTATAGAAATCAATATAAAAATCTATTTTAAAATATAATTTTAAATAAATACATATACATATTATATGTAAATTAAATCAAACTTTATTAAGTTAAAGCTTATTATTAAATCTACTTTATATTAAAATTTATTTATATATATAAAATATTTTCAATATTAAATAAACCATATATATTTCCTTTCAAAACCATAGAAATCATTTTAAAATATTTATATATAGACCAACGGTGTCTATGGTCAAGTGATACAGATATTTATCATTTCAATCCCTAATTTAAATATATACAGTTATATATCATTTCAACCCGCAATCCCAAATTCAATTCAATTGAAAATCGCTTGGGTTTATCATTTCAACCCATAACGGTTTTCTCTTATTCTACAGATCGTTCGGGTATGTATCATTTTAACCCATAGTGAATTCTATACTAATAGGGAACTTGCAGAGTGAGAACAGATATGATAATAATATAATAATCAACAACTGGCATACATCATCAACATAAATAACAGATAATGGTGTCAGATGTCATAGGTGAACAGTTACAGATAATGGCATATATATGGCAATGTAAACAACTAACAGCAGCATATTTCAATTGTCGTTTCAATTGAAATCAAATTTAATAAATATAAGAACGTTAATCGTGAGTGATTGCTCACCTTTCGAGGCTAGAGATGAACGGGAATGAGATGAGTTACGAATCCAAGCACGAATTCCAAATCAAAGTAGGATTGGCACGAATTAGATGAATAAAGTTGATGACAAGGGATCGATGAAATAATTAGAATCCGATTGATATAAACTATAACAAAATATAAAATATATTATTATATTTTTTCTTAAAACCAAAAATAAATCTAAAATACATAATTTTTTTTATATATACCTATATATGTATTTTAAAACAAATGGTCCAAATAAAACCATTGTATCTATATTCAAATCAGTATTTTAACTTTCATACCCATAAATAAAAATCAATATATACATAAACAACCTATAATATATATATACTGCTCCTATTAATAAATATAACATATATATATTATAGTTTAAATGTATATAAGTTTATAGAATGAAATATATATATAACTGACGCATATAAAATTTTAAAACAACCCGATGCATGAAATCAAAGTTACAGCTTTTACAGTGAAACACATATGTAAACCGATATATATAAAAACACTGATACACATAGTTGCAGTTATATAAAACTTGAAGAAACCCACACATATATATACCAAACATATATAAACTTTACTATACGTAATATATACTAATATATATAAACTTACTCTATATATATAGAAAATACTGTAACACATATATACACAATTTAAATATTATCATATACTAACAAATCTTAAAACTACCATGTATAATATATATCAATATAATAGTCTGATCCTATATATATATATATATATATATATTGGAATGCAAAAAGGAAACCTGTTAAAAGACTTGCAACCCAACTTTATAACTCATATAGAATAAAACTTAGACTTTAAACTATGTAATATAATTTAGATGTGTCCTTTAACAGAAGCATGCAAGTATAATTTATATCCAAAATATATTCAAAATCTCGACTAACATATTACACCCACTTGTTATAGGAAATCACATATATATAATACGTGTATATGTATCTGTAGACACATATAGGTGGTAGCAAATATATATAATACTCCAAGCTAGTACGTGAAAATATATACACACTTTATAAAAAAATCATTGTTTCCTGGAGATTTGACCAGGCAACTAGTGCTCGGCATCAGGTAGCACTCGGCATCTCATGGTACTCAGCGTAGTGCTTGGCATCTAGTAGTACTCGGCATCAGATAGTACTCGGCATCCAGTGGAACTCGGCAACAGGAGTACTCGGCATCCAATAGTACTCGGCATCCAGTGGAACTCCGTAACAGGAGTACTCGGCATCCAATAGCACTCGGCGTCCAGAAGCACTCGGCATCTAGGAGTACTCGGCATCCAATAGCACTCGGCATCCAGAAGCACTCGGCATCTAGGAGTACTCGGCGTAGTACTCGGCATCCAATAGCACTCGACATCAAGGAGTACTCGGCGTAGTACTCGGCATCCAAGAGTACTCGGCATTAGAAGGCGTTCGGCGTATATGATTACTTGACATGGAAATATCGTTCGGCCAAAGGGATCATTCGACTAAAAAGCATCGTTCAGCCAGAAGGCACGTTAGGCCAAGGAGGATCGTTCGGCCAAAGGTATCGTTCGGCCAGAATACATCGTTCGGCCAGAATACATTGTTCGGTCAAGCGCTTCGGACAGAGGCACGTTCGGCTTCGATTGACAACTATTCTGCACTTCCCACACATCAAACATACCATTCGGCATAGGAAGGGTGGTTCGACATCATTGTGTTCGGCCTACCTGGTTCGGCATGCAGCGACCACTATACTTGGGCTAGAGTGTTCGGCTACCGAGCCCATCTGGGAAGTCCAGCCCATCTTTGTCTATAAATAGAGGGGCAGGGTCACAGTGAAAAGGATCCTTTTTGGAAGAACACTGGGGAGACTCTGCCATTTTTCAGACTCATCTTCTCTACTTAGTAACTCCATTCAAGTATTCGATCTACGAATTGTATTTGTAATCAACCATTAAAGAAGATCAATAAAGTTTAACCTCAAAGTGGACGTAGGCAATTACGCTGAACCACTATAAATTTGGTGTTCTTACTTTCTGCATTTAAATTAGCATTCTCTTCCTTGTTCAATTTATCTTCATCACTTATATCTCTACACAATCTTTCTCTACGAGGTTAGTGACCAATTTCGGTGCTAACACTTTGGTGCTTTCATTGAGAATTGAATTCTCAGACCTCAAGGATCTGGTTTGAAGCTACTGGATTGAACAAATCCCCCAAAGAAGATCTGACTCATTGATAGGACATCCGTTGATTCTACTCAGAGTTCCTACCAATAACTCTACAATGGAAAGACCACGTACCAGGTCAGCTTCTCATAATGCGGATGCCCATGAGACTGCTACCATGCAACAAGCAGGACCTAGCAATCAACCAGCAATTCCGGGTGTAGGAATTGCCGCCCAGGACCAGACTCCAGTTGTCACCAGAATAGAGTTCAACGACGATGAGAGAACTCAGGGAAAGCAGGAGACAACTGGGAGAGCAGATGCAAGCTAACGCCAACCTGATGACACAACTCACTCAACAGCAGCAACAGAATGCTGGGGGCAATCCTGCTCCTTATTCCTCATCTGACAGCTCTACTTCCTCTGATGAACCACCCAGGCGCAGACGCCGTAAGACTGAAGCTGCACGGGCAGATGTTGCTGTTCGAACAGCTTGAGACCGTGACCAAGCAGGAGCTGGAAACTTCGGAACCGGAGTGCGGGTGGAGGCTGGAGGCCCAGACCATCAAAATGCTAACGATGTCGAACCTCAAGACGCACGATTGGCAGATCGCCAGGAGAGGAGGCATCAGCATGGACAGTCGCGTAGAACAGACTCTAACCTTCCACCTTCCATACAGACACCAGATCTGACAGCCATGGTCAGGCAATTGATGAAAGAAAATCAGGGCTTATCGAATGATGATTGGGGAGTATCAAAAAGTCATACTCCATTCACAGATGTTGTGCTGCAGGCGGCGTACCCCAGGAAGTTTAGTATGCCTACTATCCCTACGTATGAGGGAAAGACTAACCCCAGACAGCATGTCATGAGGTACGAATGGATGATGGATTCAGCTAGAGCAAATGATGCCACCAAGTGTAGATGCTTTCCAATTACTCTATCTGGGATCGCTACTATGTGATTCACCCGACTTCCTCCGCGGTCCGTATCCAATTTCGAGGAGTTGGCAAAGAAGTTTATTGAGCAGTTCAGGATACACACTACTCGTCCAAAGGACGTAATGTCTCTGTCAAGTGTAATCCAAAATCCTGGGGAGTCATTGAAGGAATATTTACAAAGATTCCATGTTGCGGCAACTGAAGTCAGTAATCCCAATGATCATGCAATTCTAATGGCTGTAATGAGAGGTGTGGATCCAGATTCTGAGTTTGGAGACTGGTTGGCAGGAAAACCTCCGACTACGCTAGAGCGTTTCTACTCAAAGGCACACCAGTTCATAAGGAGAGAGGAAGCTAGGTGGGTAAGACGAGATAAGGCACCAGGACCTGTCCAAGAGTCTATGATAAGCAACGTTGCTGTGAAGCAGTCCGGAGACAACTCGGGAAAGGTCCAAGTCAATGTCCAGAACAAGCCTGGGCAGCCTAAGGAGTCCGGAGGAAGAAATCAAGGGAAGAAGAGAGAAGCGGGGAAGTGGAAATCGAGAATTCCAAGATACAACGAGTATACCCCGCTGAATGCGTCTCTTGAGAACATTTACCTATCTACCTGCAATACTTTTCAGTACAGAAAGCCACGTCCAAAAGAATCAACCGAGGAGCAGAAGCGAACCGGAAAATATTGTCGCTTCCATGAGACTTATGGGCACAATACAGAAGAGTGTAGACACCTGCACGACGCTATCGAGAAGTTGATCAGGCAAAAGAAGTTGCAAGAATTTGTGAAGGATCCACAGGAAGGAGGACAGGGAACGACCAACCCAGGTCGCGCACCAGCTCCGCGTCATCCCGAGGAGCCTGCCCGAACTATGGGTAGACTAGTCATAAATACAATTATCGGTGGACCTCACCCCGTGGATAAAAATTGGCAAGAGATGGAGCGGTATGCAAGTTCCCTGAAGCATGCAGATTTCGAGTGTTGTTCGAACGTGGAGGATGGGACCCCTGCTAAGCAGCAGCGCATAATGACAGACGATATAGTGTTCAGAAACAGAGATGCTGATCAAATAGAGGCTCCAACCATCGACCCGATGGTCATATCTGCGACGATCGGACCGGCATATGTGAAAAGAATTCTGATTGATTGCGGAAGTTCTGTCAACATCATATTCAAGAAGGCTTATGACCAAATGAAAATGGAAACAAAGGACTTGAAACCGTCCAAGGCTTGTATACACGGCTTTAACGGCGCAGCGACCGATGCAGTGGGGTATGTTGAGTTACCAGTTGAACTGGGACAAGGCGAGCGTCGGAGGGTGCGAATCCTACCCTTCGTAGTTTTGGATGTGGATTCTCCGTATAATGTTTTCTTGGGCCGACCGGCCCTGGCTGAGTTTAGGGCAGCGTTAGCCCCGTGGTGCTTAACTTTGAAGTTCCCGACTGACAAAGGAGTAGGTATTGTTCATGGCGACCAAGCAGCTGGTCTTTCCTGTTATGTGGCTGAGCTCCGAGAGGCCCATCGGATGGAGAAAGGAAAGGTTGCGGACAATCCCGTCCGCATCCTTAATACGGATAATTGACAAGTAGTGCCCGAGCCCTGGCTCGGGCATAATTCTCGGATCTTCAGAGACATAGATCCGAGAGACGACGATGAGAAACCCAGGGAAGAAAAGGCAGCGCCGGCTGAATTAACGGTTGACATTTCAGTCAGCCGAGACGACCCTTCACGAATACTGAAGATCGGATCACAACTTGGCCCCGCGATGACTGAAGACCTTAGTGACTTCCTCCGGGCGAATCTTGATGTTTTCGCTTGGACGCATTCTGATATGTGTGGGATTTCTCCCGCCATCATGAGTCATATGTTGAACATAGACCCGAAATACGTCCCGGTTAAACAAAAAAGGAGAGGAATGGACCCGGAGAGGTCCGCTGCTCTCAGAGAGGAGGTGGACAAACTCAAAGCCAATGGGTTCGTCCGCGATGCCCTCTACCCTGAATGGGTATCCAACCCCGTGCTGGTAAAAAAGGCGAATGGGAAATGGAGAACTTGCGTAGATTATTCCGACCTGAACAAAGCATGCCCCAAGGACAGTTTCCCGTTGCCTAGGATCGATCAGTTGGTCGACTCCACCGCAAGACATGAGCTGTTATCATTCATGGATGCATACTCAGGATACAACCAAATCCCGATGCATATTCCGGACCAAGAACACACCAGCTTCGTTACAGATGTTGGGCTATATTGCTATGTAGTAATGCCCTTCGGATTAAAGAACGCAGGGGCGACTTATCAGCGTTTGGTGAATCAAAAGTTCAAGGACCAGCTTGGTAGGACGATGGAAGTCTATGTGGATGACATGCTCGTGAAGTCACGACAGTCAAACAACCACATTCGAGACTTGGCTGAAATGTTCGACATACTCAGGTTCTACGGGATGAAGATCAACCCTCTGAAGTGTTCCTTCGGCGTTGCGTCGGGGAAGTTTTTGGGATTCATCGTCAATGCTAGGGGAATTGAAGCTAACCCAGAAAAGATCCAAGCTATTCGAGATGTGCAAGTGCCCAGGACTATAAAGCAGGTATAGAGATTGAATGGGAAAGTAGCTGCGCTAAGTCGATTCATATCCAGGGCAACTGACAAGTGCATCCCATTCTTTGATATAATAAAGAAAGGGAAGAGGAATTTCGAATGGATGTCTAGTTGTGAGGAAGCATTCCGGGATCTGGTGAGGCATCTGGAGAGTCCACCAGTGCTGTCAAAACCAGTAGACCACGAGATGCTGTACGTATACTTGGCTGTTTCCCCGCATGCGATAAGTACGGCTTTAGTTCGCGAGGAGGACCGAATCCAGAAGCCGGTGTATTATGTTAGCAAGCGTTTAACAGGGCAGAAAGAAATTACCCTAAAATCGAGAAATTGGCTTATTGCTTGGTGATTGCATCACGTAAGCTGCGCCCATACTTTCAAGCACACTCAATCAGTGTTTATACCGATCAACCCCTGCGGTAGGTACTCCAACGACCAGAAACTTCTGGAAGATTGCTAAAATGGAACATCGAGTTGAGCCAATTCGATATCTCCTACTTACCACGAAGAGCCATACAAGGGCAAGCATTAGCAGATTTCATCGTTGAGTTTACCATACCCATCGAACCAGATAATCACGACGTCATTCCCCCCGTTCGGTGGAAATTATACACTGATGGGGCATCAAACGACCGTTGCTCCGGCGCGGGAGTAGTTCTTATAACTCCGGAAAACCGATCAATTTGTTATTCTTTGAAGCTCGATTTCCCAGCTACAAATAACGAAGCAGAATATGAAGCACTGATTGCTGGCTTGAAGCTCATCGGAGAACTCGGGATCAAATCAGTTGAAATCTTTTGTGACTCACAATTGGTGGTTTACCAAGTGCGGGGAGATTACCAAGCAAAGGGACAGAAGCTTGCTCCGTACCTTGTTCAGGTCCAAGAACTACTCTCGAATCTTGAGCGTTTTGACATTTCGCATGTCCCACGCGAACAGAACAAATAAGCCGACTTGTTGGCTAAGTTTGCGAGTACCGGCGATGCGCAGCAAATGGGATTGTATCCCGTTGAAGCCTTGCATGCCCCGAGCATAGACGAGATGAAAGTCGATCGTGTGTTGGAAACGGAAATCGAGAAGGAATCGTGGATAACCCCACTCAAACTGTACCTAACGACCGGGACTTTACCAGAAAAAAGGAGCGAAAGACGGCAGGTCCTTCGAAAGGCCGCGCGATACGTGATGCAGGATGGATTAATGTATCGGAAAGGATTCTCAGTCCCATTATTACGGTGCATCGCTCATGACGAGACAAAGCGGGTCTTAAGAGAGGTTCACGAAGGGGAATGTGGCGACCATACTGGGGGGCAAATGCTAGCAAAGAAGATCCTCCGCTATGGATATTACTGGCCGACCGTAAATCGGGACGCTGCAGACTACGCAAGAAAATGTGACAAGTGTCAAAGATATGCGAAAATCCTGAGGACTCCATCAACGGAACTCACACAAATGGTTAGTCCCTGGCCATTTGCAATCTGGGGAATCGACATAATCGGCTCTTTGCCTATATCCAAAGGTGGCGCGAAATACGCGATTGTTGTAGTCGACTATTTCACAAAATGGGCTGAGGCAGAATCTTTGGCCACAATCACCTCTAAGAAGGTCATTAACTTCGTTATACGAAGCATTATATGCCGTTTTGGCCTTCCTCGCACCATCATTACGGACAATGGGATGCAATTAGAAAGCAGAGAGTTCAAAGAGTTCTGTTTCAAGTATGGCATCGAGAAGAAGTTCGCCGCCGTTGCACACCCGAAAGCTAACGGAAAAGTCGAGGCCGTTAACAAAATAATCAAGTCCATACTAAAGAAGCGTCTGGAGAAGGTTGGAGGCAAGTGGGTAGATGAACTCCCGACAGCACTATGGGCTTATAGAACTACCCACAAGTCCGCGATCGGCCACACTCCATTCGCCTTGGCATACGGCTCGGAAGCCGTTATACCCGTGGAACTTGAAGTTCCATCACACCGAGTGACATACTATGATCCCAAGACGAACCAGGACCTCTTGTTGGAATCGCTGGACTACATCGATGAAAAGCGTGAAGAGGCCGAATTAAGGGCGGCAGCGCATAGACACCGAGTCAAGCGTTACTACGACGACAGAGTCCGCCCAAGGACTTTTGATGTAGGTGATCTCGTTCTGAAACGAGTTTTCCCGGTACCATCACGTATGAATCCCAGCTGGGAAGGTCCGTACGTCATTGAACGAAAGCTTGGAGAGGGAACATTCAAGCTAGCGACCGTTGATGGCACGACACTCCCCCGAGCGTGGAACAGTGAACATTTGCGGCATTATTACATTTAGCATGTTTTCTTTCTTGTTTTAGGCACTGTTATTTCCTATATGTTTTCGTTCAGTCGCAACTTAGTTTCTTTTTAACTATGTAATCAAGCAGTTTAGTTGTTTTTCATTAATAAAGGCTTGAAGCCGTATTTTCCACAAATCACTAATGTTCCTATATCTCATGATCAGATGACGAACTACATTATCCTGTACGATGTACGGACTCGTATAAATGATTTCAAATCTCCGAATCCCCAGAGCGCGGACCGGAGTACTCTAAGTCCCCAGAGCGCGGACTAGAGTATAAACAATTTCAAATCTCCGAATCCCCAGAGCGCGGACCGGAGTACTCTAAGTCCCCAAAGCGCGGACTAGAGTATAAACGATTTCAAATCTCTGAATCCCCAGAGCGCGGACCGGAGTACTCTAAGTCCCCAGAGCGCGGGCTAGAGTATAAACGATTTCAAATCTCCAAATCCCCATAGCGTGGACCGGAGTACTCTAAGTCCCCAGAGCGCGGACTAGAGTATAAACGATTTCAAATCTCTGAATCCCCAGAGCGCGGACCGGAGTACTCTAAGTCCCCAGAGCGCGGACTAGAGTATAAACGATTTCAAATCTCCGAATCCCCAGAGCGCGGACCGGAGTACTCTAAGTCCCCAGAGCGTGGACTAGAGTATAAACGATTTCAAATCTCTGAATCCCCAAAGCGCGGACCAGAGTACTCTAAGTCCCCAGAGCGCGGACTAGAGTATAAACGATTTCAAATCTTCGAGTCCCCAGAGCGTGGACCGAAGTACTCTATGTCCCCAGAGCGCGGACTAGAGTATAAACGATTTCAAATCTCCGAATCCCCAGAGCGCGGATCGGAGTACTCTAAGTTCCCAGAGTGCGGACTAGAGAATAAACGATCTCAAATCTCCAAATCCCCAGAGCGCGGACCGGAGTACTCTAAGTCCCCAGAGTGCAGACTAGAGTATAAACGATTTAAAGTCTTCGAATCCCCAGAACGCGGATCGGAGTACTTTAAGTTCCCAGAGTGTGGACTAGAGTGTAAACAATGCGAACCTCCGAATCCCCTGAACGCGGGTCAACTTACTCTAAATCCCTGGAGCGCAGATTTGGAAGAAAGTCCAAGTACTCGGGAAATGTGGAACAAGAAGTATGCCACGTCTGGAAATGTTTGAACAACACGAGAGTGGACTGGGAGATAATGCAACTCATAAAAACTTGAGTTATGACTACAGTTAGTCAGCGAACCAAAGAAAAGCAAGAGAATCATTCAAACGAAAAAGAAACTAAACTTCATTCAATAGTTCAAAATGGGGTAACACAGTTACTCCTACAAAACTCAGAGTTAAGAACCTATCTATACAAACTACAAGCTACAAAAGATAAAAGCAACTACAAGACTTAAGCAAGAAGCTCGTTGAACGAGTGTATCGATTATTTCTTCGGTTTCTTCTTCTTGTCTTCCTTTGTTTTTTCCGACGACTCCTCTCCCTCACGCTTTTTCTTGGATTTCTTGCTCACTAAAGAAGCGGAGTCAGGAGTAGGAGACGGAACATCCAGTGGTTTGGACCTGCCCGGGAGAATGATTCTCATAGGTCTGTTCCGCGGATCAGTAAGTTCCAGTATTTCAGGCTCAACTTTAACCTCGACCTTTTTCTTCTCCTCTTCGGCGAGGCGTTCCTTCATGCTCATCTTGGAGGAATGCTCAGAGGCGCCAGTGATTTCGATTTCATCGCTCCCTTTGGCGGGAGATGAAGTGTCAAGCTTATCATCAGCTAACGCCCCGATCACTTGAGCGTCAGGGCCAGGAGTTACTCCCGCGTGAGCAACATCGCTTGTTTTCTCTGCCTCCTCCTTGGCGCCATCGCTCCTCGGAGTTGGCTCGGGATCAGAGCAGCCTGCATGAAAACATAAAGAATGAACATTAGAACGAATAACCAATGCTGGAAAATAACAAGATCTTTCGACTTCTAGAAAAGAAGAGTTTCCTACCGGGTTCTGGTTGGCTATCGGTTACGCATGGGGTCTCACCCTCCAGAATAGGAGATAGCACGTGAACGCCAAGCCCGGGATCTTCAGGATCATAGCCGGCATGCTGCTCGAACGGGTCAAGTGTCGGCCGACCGGCCGGCTGAGTAGCGGGAGGAGCAGCAATATGAGGGGTCGTAGTCTCAGCCCCAGACGGGCCGGCTTCATCACTTTTCTCTTTTGGAGGGGGAGAGCCTTTGTTATAAAGCGCCAAAGCTGCGGATAAATCCGCTGGCTCATTCCCCCTAAGAAACTCCTTCACCAAGGCATCCTCATCGACCTCTTCAGAGCCCGACTCGATTTTCCTAATCTTCACTAAGGTTTCCCAGGCCTCAGCTAGGGATTCAAGATAGCCCTCGCCCAAGAATGTTAAGTCGCGATGCATAAGGACGCGGGCTCCATACTCAGTAATCAACGGGTCAAACATGCATTTGACCTCTTCCCTGCTGGCTTCTACGGCCGCCTCGAGGCGAGAGTCCATCTCCTCCGCAGCTTTTCTTTTGCCCTCCTCACGGGCTTCGTCCTTCATTTTTTCAACCCCAGCAAGTTCGTCATCGAGCTTCATTTTCAGGAGCCGAGTAGCAACGATTTCATCACACTATCGTTGTGACTCTTCTTGAGCAGCTACTTTGTCCTCTTTCTCCTTGGAAAGTAATTCCTTCAACTCTTTGACTTGTATAGCGAGCGCGTCCCTTTCTTTTTGGATGGAATCTTTTTCTAGGGCAAGGGCACCGCTACGCTGGACTGCTTCATCAAGTTCCTTCTTGTGAGCCACCTCTAAGCGAGCGACTGCCTCAGCAGTATCTTTTGCGCTTTGCTCAGCGGCTTCCAGCTTCGACTTGTACGAAGCGAGCTCCTCGTCTTAGTGCTTGATGATGTTCTTGTCACAGCCAGCCTCCAGTTTTAGACGATCAATCTCATATTGTCGTTCAACAGACACCTCCGAGATCTTTTGAACCAAGTGAACAAACGCGTCATGTTGAACATAGACGTCGTTGTTACAGGCAATGACACTCTGCTTCACGTGCCCAGGAATATGATGGATAGCTGGGAGGAATTTCAGACCATCAAAGAAATTTTTTGGAAATTTGGCCTTAAGATCGACCATCTTTTCTGCTACAGTCGGGTCAACCATGGGAGTAGGGGGAGGAGGCCTTGGAAGTTCTTCTCTTTTTCGTTGCTCCCGAATTTGCCTCATACTCGACGAACCGGAGTGTTGTTCTCAGGGAGCATCACGTTGGGACCCCTTCTGTAAAGACTTCTCTCTATCCGGCTCAGTTGGAGGAAGAGGATCACGGGACTGTGAAGATTGGGAATATGCCTTCTTACGATGAGACGAATCGTGGGGACGGTTGTCTCTATCTTCATAATCATCTCTGTCCCTGCGTCTGCCCGAACCTGAATCCCGTTTGGAATGATGGAATATGGAAGAGCCATGAAGGCGATCGAATCCGTGAGAGCGCCCCATGTCACCTACAAAGAATAGAGATAACAACGGGTTAAGAAAGATCCTGGAAACAAGAAAAAACTTGAAGTGTATGATGGAATGCGTATGTGCGTGTGTGTCCTAGTGTTCCCCCCGACGGACCAGTTCTTTTGTCTTTACTAATCGGAGTATTGTCTCCCTGGACTGGGAGTTGAACTCCCGCATTGCCTCTAGCGGGCGAAGAAAACCTGAGGGCTTCAGGATCGTCAAACCCGTAATTAAGTATATCATCGGGGATAGAGAGATTCGACAAACCCCTTAGAGAACTCTCCAGGTGCTGTGAGGAAGCCTCTTTCTCTGGCAGGATAGGCATAACTTTTGAAGTGTCACCAACTTTCTCCTTCCGAATCTTGTATTTTAACCTCTTCTTTCCCTTTGAAGGGGAAGATGACGTTTCAATGTCATGAACTTCAACCGCCGGATTCCAAGCGAGACCCACATTCTCGCCTTGAGTCTCAGGAGCTTCATACTCTTTGTGCTCACCTTCTTCGTGCGTATCGGGAGTGCGGCGTGATGACGATCCGGCCTATTTTTTCCCTTTACCGGATGTTGGCTTGGGAATGGAGACGCCCTCCGGGAGGCTAATCCGACGACCTGGGGCTAGCAAGCCGAACCTTGACAATGATTCATTCGAAATGATGGTTCGGATGTCTCGTTTCTCGGCAGGAAGAGCTCTAATGGCCTCAACGGCCTCAGAATATCCTCGGCCCTCCGGACGCGGGTTGATACCTGAAAAGATGAAACAAGGAGTTAGAAAAAGCATGACTCCAATTAAAGGCGAATGATGACTCAGCGAAGAGACTTACCGCCTTCAACCCATCTCCTCGCAAAACCAGGAGGGCAACGCACGTAGAACCATTCCTGTTTGTACAGGGCGAATTTACTGCATGCTCCTGTCAAGATTTGGCATTTGTGGTACGACTCGAGGAACATGAAGGAAGGGCTATCTTTCCGTTTCTTGATCATATAGATGTATCTGATGTCGCCAGAGGTTGGAGGTCTAGAGAAGACGGACATGAAAAGTAGATAGGTCCCATATAGAAACGCGTGACCATTCGGATGCAGTTGCGACGGAGCAATGTCGATGTACTGCAACACCTCCCAGAGGAATAAATTAAACGGAGGCACGCTACCCATCCAACACATGAACTTGTTGCAGGTGGTATATCCGACTAGGGGCAGGTGAGGACGATCGTGTCGCGAAGGGACTAACACATCGGCGAAAGGAATCCCGTGAATGGAGCATATCCATCGAAGTGCGGCTTCATTGATCTTCGAAGCTTGTGAATCGATCGGGTTGTCTAAAAGAATTGTTGCCTCCAGGGCATCGGGTGCATAGTTATGGGCAGGGGAAGTCAACGGATTTGAAGTATCAACGGCTTCTTGCCTTGATGACGGCCCAGGCTTGTCAGATATGGTGGTGGAGCTAGACTTTTTTGACATCCCCAATAAATAATGAATCTGGCTAAGCTCCTGAGAAAACTATACTTAAAAAACGTTGAACGTTAGAATTAACAACACGAATATTCCTCCCACGTGATGTGTGAACTAGTGCAGGCAATCGTGTAAAAGCATTGAAAGTTTGAAAGTCGCAAAGCTGTTGATATAAAACTGAGCGTCAAGACATCGCCTTCGAAGACCGTCATCGCTGACCGTCCCCAGAAGCCTGCCTTTTGGTGATTGCAATTCCAGATCCAGAAAACGTATGATAATCTAAGTTCAGATTTACGTTTACTGAAGCTAAGAAGTTAGCGATCCGGGTCGGCTTCACGTATGCTAGAATGCTTGGGCCCTGTTTCTTGTTTTGCTATACGGGAAGATATAATTAATGAGTGTTCGGCTAAGATTTTGGTTCGGCTAAAGTCATCGTTCGGCTAAAGTCATTGTTCGGCTAAAGTCCTGGCTCGGCTAAAGCATTGTCCGGCTAAAGACATTGTTCGGCTAAAGCATTGTCCGGCTAAAGTCATTGTTCGGCTAAGTCTTTGTTTGGCTAAGTCTTTGTTCGGCTAAGTCATTGTTCGGCTAAGTCATTGTTCGGCTAAGTCACTGTTCGGCCAAGCCTGTGTTCGGCTAAATTCTGGTTCGGCTAAGTTGTTGTTCGGCATGTTTTAGCCTGAGTATGGTACGGTGTTTTGTGACTGTTCGGCTAAGATGACCATCGGCACGTTGTCCTTAACATTGGCCTCATCTTCTCCTCCATCCACACCGAACCACGAGGGCATATCGTTCGGCAAGTCGTACCAGACCGTACCGCCCAATGCCCCAGTCATCTCCTACTTCCTTTATGTTTCTCCTTCCTCCAACCTGGTCCGGCATGAAATACTTATGCCGAACCACGGTATGTCTACCAGCGACTTCCTACTCGACATCGATTTATCCCATAAATTAAAGGAGTTCAAGCGTGAAGGCTGCATTTAGGTGAGAGGATCAGTACCTAGTGGAAAAGATAAAGACTTGGGAGGAATCGGCTTGATTGTATGCTGGCTGGTAGCTTCGGCAGGAATAGGGAAGAGGTGTTAGAAGTGTGAAAAAGGAAAGAAGGGTAGAGGTGCTGGCTTTTATAGTGAAAACGGGAGAAGTCGAAAAGGCCATATCCGGTGGAACCGGTCAAGGTCATATCGTTCGGCATCGGCGCATAATGGTGTCCGGCACTGAAGTATCGTTCGGCAAGGAAGCATCGTTCGGTTACAAATGTCTCGTTCGGCATTTAGAACACGCTCAGCACACATCTAAACCGCTGGAGTTCAAAAAAGGGCATCTCCGTTCGAGGTTAGTCAAGGGTTTAAGACGAGACGAAAAGGTTACATGATTCAAAGCGTACCACGTTCGGCCACGCGATACACTTTGGGGAGCAAGTGTTTCCTGGAGATTTGACCAAGCAACTAGTGCTCGGCATCAGGTAGCACTCGGCATCTCATGGTACTTGGCGTAGCGCTTGGCATCTAGTAGGACTCGGCATCAGATAGTACTCGGCATCCAGTGGAACTCGGCAACAGGAGTACTCGACATCCAATAGTACTCGGCATCCAGTGGAACTCGGCAACAGGAGTACTCGGCATCCAATAGCACTCGGCGTCCAGAAGCACTCGACATCTAGGAGTACTCGGCATAGTACTCAGCATCCAATAGCACTCGGCGTCCAGAAGCACTCGGCATCTAGGAGTACTCGGCGTAGTACTCGGCATCCAGTAGCACTCGGCATCAAGGAGTACTCGGCGTAGTACTCGGCATCCAAGAGTACTCGGCATTAGAAGGCGTTCGGCGTATATGATTACTCGACATGGCAGTATCGTTCGGCCAAAGGGATCGTTCGGCTAAAAAGCATCGTTCAGCCAGAAGGCGCGTTAGGCCAAGGAGGATCGTTCGGCCAAAGGTATCGTTCGGCTAGAATGCATCGTTCGGCCAGAGAGCATTGTTCGGTCAAGCGCTTCGGACAGAGGCACGTTCGGCTTCGACTGACAACTATTCTGCACTTCCCACACATCAAACATACCGTTCGGCATAGGAAGGGTGGTTCGGCATCATTGTGTTCGGCCTACCTGGTTCGGTATGCAGCGACCACTATACTTGGGCTAGAGTGTTCGGCTACCGAGCCCATCTGGGAAGTCCAGCCCATCTTTGTCTAAGAGGGGCAGTCACAGTGAAAAGGATCCTTTTTGGAAGAACACTGGGGAGACTCTGCCATTTTTCAGACTCATCTTCTCTACTTAGTAACTCCATTCAAGTATTCGATCTACGAATTGTATTTGTAATCAACCATTAAAGAAGATCAATAAAGTTTAACCTCAAAGTGGACGTAGGCAATTACGCTGAACCACTATAAATTTGGTGTTCTTACTTTCTGCATTTAAATTAGCATTCTCTTCCTCGTTCAATTTATCTTCATCACTTATCTCTCTACACAATCTTTCTCTACGAGGTTAGTGACCAATTTTGGTGCTAACAATCATATATGTATTATAATATGCAATACTGTGCTTATACGTTCCAGGAAGTATATAAACTGGCCGAACAAAATTATATATATATATATATAAACTTGTAACCATACATACTTATCCAAAAGAGATAGACAAACTAAATTTATATAAACAAAATATATATATTATATGTGTATAACCAACCTGTGCAACTATAGCCGAGCAAAATTTATAGTATAACCTTTAAACTAAATTTATATAAACAAAATATATTATTATACTTTTAACCAAATACATAAAATCAAAGTATACATAATGCTTCAAATCAGAACCTATCTGCTACATCTCGGCTGCGAAGGTGTAGAGGCAGCGAGGAGGAGACGAGGATGAGCAAGGGAATGGGCCATGTTCGGCCAGATCTGGGCGGAGGAATCGGTCGGAAGTGGATTGCCTTTGGGTTGTTGTGTGGTTGCGGGTCACGAGAATGAGGGAGAGCAACAGGAAAAGGAAGAGACGGTGGCATGGATCGAGTGGAGGAGAGTGGAATTTGGAAAAGGTGAAGGAGAGGCCGAAAATATGAAGTGTCAGGCAAATTTTATAAAGGGGAGGAAGAAGGCAACAGAGAGGGGAAGAAATAGAATGGGATGTGTGCATGGTTCTAGGCAAGAAAATGAAAAATGGACCGTTTGAAAATAAATAGAAATGATGGCAACGGTAACAGCTGTCCCTTGAATTCCACAAAATAAATTATTAAAGCAATTAATGGGTTGACTGGACAGTAAGTTTCAAATTTTGAAACCGAAAGAAGAAATAAAGTCACAATTTATGGTACCGTTACAACGAACAGTTCTATTGCTTCCATCGTGTGCCGGACCTCAAAACACATAAATGAATATACCGCAGAGATCAGCATGATGAGACGATCAAAACGGTATACAAATATTGGTGGTACGATCATCGGATCAAAAGTCGATAATCGGTACCAGAAATGCTGCTATTTTGTCGAAAATAAGATAAACGGAGCAATAACAGTCCAAATTTGATGAAACGGAAGATGACGTCTCACTCAGAAGATGATTTACAAATTTGTTGTGTAAAAATATTCAGGTTTGGAAAATATTTTGTTACCATCAGTTTTTAACTGATTGAAATTGAAATAGAATTCCACAATAAAATTTACTTGCATATTTTCTGATGAAAATTTAACATTTTCTATATTAAAATAGACGTATTCCAAATATCCAATTTTCACTTAATTACGTTATAAAACTATTAAAATTTCCGGGTTGTTACACTAACACTGATATACGTTGCTATCCCGTACGGAAAAATCCAAACGGAGCTAGAAACGTCCGAATTTCACGAAACGGATTATGCAGTCTTATTCAGAGTGTTCTAAATAAATTTTCTCATGTTGACATATTTAGGTTTCGGATCACTTTTAAATTCAACCGTTATTAACTGATTTAAACTGAATTTCTAGCGACAGATAGAACATCTATATTATTCGACAAAAATTTGCCATTTGTTATGTCTAGATGGACGCATAGCAAATATCAATTTTCCGTCATAAAATTCTATTGTTTGTTTTAAATGGTAGATTTCAGTTTATTATATTCAATAAAATTCACCTTTATTTAATTTCAAAATAAACTATATTTCAAATTAATAAAATTGAATATTCATTGGTTTATAAACTCTAGTTCCTTAATTAAAGTGCTAATATCAACTAATGCAGTATTAAATTCTCAATTTCTCAATTTCTGAATCATTTAACTAATTAAGCCTTATTAAATTAAAATTTATATTTCTTTCCTTTTATGAAAAATCCAATTATACTAAATTTTATTAACAAATTAATTTCAATAAGTTGATATGTAAGATGAACAAAACCAAGACTAAAATTTAAATAGGTTTGCATACATAATTATACATTTATTGTTTACAAATCGATTAGAAGTTACTTTACAATTAAAACCCCATTCCAGTTAATCATACATTTATTTCATGCTTTACACAATACTAAATCTATCCAATTAAACTTTTTACTAAACCATACGTTTGAAATCGCAAAAAATAGTTGTCACTTTATTAAATCAAAACAGATGTTACAATTCAAAGTAAATTTTATTTAAAATCATAAATTTTTAATTTCTTACTGTATTAAATTCAAAAATTTTGAATTTTCTTCTTTTCGAAAAATACGGGTCATTACACTCTTCCCCACTCAAAACTTTTCGTCCGCGAAAAGGAACGAAGACATGAGAAAAAGGGTAAAGCATAATAGATAAAGCTGAGCAGATAAGGTTGATTCAAAAGAATAGTATCAGGCATGCATAATAAATTTAAAACCACAAGATTTCAATTTTAAATGTTAATACAAAATTTCTTTGTTGAAAATACTTTTATAATAAAATACTTTTATATCGAAACAAATTTTCCTTTCGAAAATACTTTTATACCTCGATGTCTCAAAAAGTTTATCCTCGTTCTTGCAGACTCTGGCCATGCGTTGATCAGGCGCAAAGCTAGAATTCTCCAAGTACTTAGTAGACCCGTTTCAACACCCAGTGAAAATACTCGAAAATCCTTCAAAACTGATATGGAAAGTACAATTCAAACAAATCAACCGAATCGAATCATGGATCGCAGATACACAATGGTTACGCCCAGATCCCCCAGGAAACATCCGTACCTTTTAAGCAATCACTGCCTTGCGAATTTTGCCATGATAAAAAAACTGTAGACCGCGGATACACAATGGTTACGCCTGGATCCCCTAAGAAACATCGGTACCCTTTAAGCAATCTCTGCCTTGCGGATTACGCTTCGAAAACAAAACTTGTAGACCGCGGATACACAATGGTTATGCCTGGATACCCCAGTAAACATCCGTACCCTTTAAGCAATCTCTGCCTTGCGGATTACGCTACTGAAACGACCGTAGATCGCAGATACACAATGGTTACGCCTGGATCCCCCAGGAAAAAATCCGTATCCGTAAGCCGTCACGGCCCTGCGAATTACGCTATGCAGTCGAGTTAGTAAGACCATGGGTAACCCCATGGAATTCGATGGACACTCGGGTATCATATCCGGAAAACCCAAATCAGAGAGAATAATATCGATAGAATGAATCCTAAATGTGGCCACAAATAGGATATCAAGCAGAAGGCACTTTCCATATCTTTACTTCGAAAATATGTATCATATAGTACCTTTTCAAATCAATTTCGAATATCATACTTATATAAATTCCATTATATATAAGATTTCATTTTCAAATCGAATACTTTCCAAAATCAATAGTATATCAAATTACACTTATATAGACTTCGATTATATAAGATTTCGCTTTTCAAATTGAGTACCTTTCCAAATCAATAGTTTTCAAATCAACTTCATACTTATACAAATCAATTTTATATAAGTTCGATAACTCCCAAATCAAGTATTTAGTAAAATAAGGTTCTCAATTCCAATTCGTTGAATATCCGTTCAGTTTCAAAATCATATACGGTTTCACCAAATTATTTCTTCCTAATTAAATATCTTCAGTTTCAAAGTTTCCAAATAATAGGTTTACAAAATAATCCAAGTTTCCAAATCAACATAATTTAGGTCAAACGAATTCATTTCCAAAATCATCATATAAATACTGGATTTTCAATTCCAATCTATTTTCAAAACCAAATATTTTCCTAAAAATCAATTATACCCAAAATGATTACCAAGTTTATAACCATCCCTTTAAAACCTTTAAACTATTTATTTCTATTTGAAAGATCTAATTTACCCTTTTGAAAATTATTATTATTATATATATATATAGTTTTATAAAAGATGTTACTAAGTAAAAACATTTAAAACTAAATTTTATTCAAAACATTTCAAAACTAAATTTCATATTAGTATAATTCAAAATAGTCTTATTCATTTACTTAACAAAACAGTTTCAAACTTATTTAAATCATATTACTTCATACTTAAACATACAAAACTAAACTTATATACTTTATCAAATAATTTATACCTTTCGAAATTACTAAGCTTTGAAAATTAAACCTCGATTTGGAAGTGTTTGAACATTCCAAATAGTCGGAGAAATCAAATTTCCAATCCAAGAGTTGGAAATCAGCAACCAATCAGTAAATCAATTTCAAAAGATAGGGTTATACCAAATAAAATCCGAAACTCGAGGACTGAACACCGGGCTTACTTCAAATCGTTTCAAATATATATACATATATCTTTCGAATATCAAATCATACTTCGGAATTTGAGATCAAAAATTGGTTTCAAAATCAATCGCATAGCAAAGCTACTAAAGTGGCCTATCCCCCACTCTGAAACTCGAAAATCAATGTCGATGATGCATGCACTCATCACCGAAATTATTCTCCAGCGACATAAGTGAGTTCTGGACTTTTATTTTCTCGAAAACTTCTTTGAAATTTCTTCGAAATCATTGGAACTCATTTGAAGTCATTTGAAACGTTTCTTATTCGGAAAATACTTTCAAATCGTATTATTATATAATTTCAAAATCTTAAACCAAATTCTCAAAATACCGGAGTTCAGTTTCTCAAATTTCAAATTCAAAACCCTTCAGTTATAAATCCTTTTTATATAAAACAATTTCTTGTATAATTTTCAAAATTTCAAATCCTTTCAAAACTTTAAATCCTCATTTTAAAAAGGTATATAATCCTCATCGAAAACATTTTCACTTTTATATATATAATATAATCATACTTATCAAAATATTAATTTCGATATATAAACAATTTCTAAAATACAACCAAACCTGATTTTCAAAGAGTGATTCGAGAATGGATTTCAAAACAAAGATAGAGATTCAAATTAGAGGAACTCTAATTAAAATAGAATTCTGATTCGAAGATAGGATCGAACGAAGATGAGACGATTACATTACAAAATAGAAGATGGATATACTTATATAAATCGCGGGCGACCTTAACCGGGTCAACCGTGACTTCAGGAATATGATCGATGCGGATTCTAAGGCAAATCGACATTCGATTGCTAGAGATTTAATTCGGGCACATCAAAAAATAGCAGCATCGTAAACCGAGGATACAAAATCTTCGATGAATTAATGCTTGTTGTAAAGGAGTTTTCACCCCTTTACAAATCATTAAGTGGAGCTATGGGATGCTCTAGGATCAAAGAATATGGATAGGGGAAAACAAGAATGGATTTTGGAACCGAGGGAAACGTTCCAAAATTCAAAAGAAACTGAGTCAAAGAGGAAGAGATTCAAGCTCGAACGAAAGCGATTCTGTAATTAAATCTACTGCATATGCTAAGTTTTACCTAAAACCATAGCTCTGATACCAACTGTAACGACCTGGTATTTTCAACCATTCGCATCCGCACATGTCGAACTTGAATTGCTCAAAATACCAGATTTTTAATTTAAATTTGGCAAAACTCAGCATATACAGTAAATAAAATAATCACAGAATCACAGACACAGAGTATCGTAATAGAATGCAGCGGAATAGATTAATAAATAGTAGTTCATGAAGCTACTACAATAACAAAGTCTCGAATACAATAGTAAAATAACAAAATTTGAATACATCACTGGAATCAACTGAATGACTGAAAGGTGAATCGATAGTTGGATCTGCAAGCGAAGCTCCAAACTCCACAGGTGAGTCTCAATTGCCGTATCACTCAGTCTGACCCGAGCGTAAAGCCAAACACAAAACACTCGAGTCAGGATTAATATTCTTATATCAATAAATCCAACTCAAGTGAAATATCAACTAAAATACAAGTAACTTAAAGGATGTTTGGGATAACCATCTTTTAAGGATCTGTGGAACGATCTACTATGTAGAAATATTCGCTATTAACAACTAAACGTCATTATAACACCGTGGTCATTTCAAAATAATTTATACTTCAAAACCAAAATATCATTTCCATTTCAAATATATATATATATATTTCCAAATTATAGCACTTTCAAAACTAAATTGATAATTTCATATATATATATATATATATATCTTATTTTAACTTCATTATTATTTAGTTTTGAAATATTCACTTAATAAATTCATTATCATTTAAAATAACCTTAAATTACATTAAACTAAAAATTTCCTTCGATTTATTTAAACTTGAAATATCCATTTAATCACTTTAAATCAAAATCAAGTTATAAAATCATATCTTAAAACCCTCAAATTCAATAAGTTTCAAATCGTTTTAATTAAACAAATTCTTAATTAAATACAATTCCAAATAATTCAAATTTATCTTTACAACCTTAACTTATAGAAATCAATATAAAAATCTATTTTAAAATATAATTTTAAATAAATACATATACATATTATATGTAAATTAAATCAAACTTTATTAAGTTAAAGCTTATTATTAAATCTACTTTATATTAAAATTTATTTATATATATATATAATATTTTCAATATTAAATAAACCATATATATTTCCTTTCAAAACCATAGAAATCATTTAAAAATATTTATATATAGACCAACGGTGTCTATGGTCAAGTGATACGGATATTTATCATTTCAATCCGAAATTTAAATATATACGGGTATATATCATTTCAACCCGCAATCCCAAATTCAATTCAATTGAAATTCGCTTGGGTTTATCATTTCAACCCATAACGATTTTCTTCTATTCTACAGATCATGCAGGTATGTATCATTTCTACCCATAGTGAATTCTATACTAACAGGGAACTTGCAGAGTGAGAACATATATGATAATAATATAATAATCAACAACAGGCATACATCATCAATATAAATAACAGATAATGGTGTCAGATGTCACAGGTGAACAATTACAGATAATGGCATATATATGGCAATGTAAACAACTAACAGCAGCATATTTCAATTGTCGTTTCAATTGAAATCAAATTTAATAAATATAAGAATGTTAATCGTGAGTAATTGCTCACCTTTCGAGGCTAGAGATGAACGGGAATGAGATGAGTTACGAATCCAAGCACGAATTCCAAATCAAAGCAGGATTGGCACGAATTAGATGAATAAAGTTGATGATAAGGGATCGATGAAATAATTAGAATCCGATTGATATAGACTATAACAAAATATAAAATATATTATTATATTTTTTCTTAAAACCAAAAATCAATCTAAAATACATAATTTTTTTTATATATACCTATATATGTATTTTAAAACAAATGGTCCAAATAAAACCATTGTATCTGTATTTAAATCAATATTTTAACTTTCATACCCATAAATAAAAATCAATATATATACATAAACAACCTATAATATATATATATATATATACTGCTCCTATTAATAAATATAACATATATATATTATACTTTAAATGTATATAAGTTTATAGAATGAAATATATATATAACTGACACATATAAAATTTTAAAACAACCCGATGCATGAAATCAAAGTTACAGCTTTTACAGTGAAACACATATGTAAACCGATATATATAAAAACACTAATACACATAGTTGCAGTTATATAAAACTTGAAGAAACCCACACATATATATACCAAACATATATAAACTTTACTATACGTAATATATACTAATATATATAAACTTACTCTATATATATAGAAAATACTGTAACACATATATACACAATTTAAATATTATCATATACTAACAAATCTTAAAACTACCATGTATAATATATATATATATCAATAT
Organism: Allium fistulosum; assembly: GCA_030737815.1. Lineage (NCBI taxonomy): Eukaryota > Viridiplantae > Streptophyta > Magnoliopsida > Asparagales > Amaryllidaceae > Allium > Allium fistulosum. The sequence goes on from CM060904.1 coordinate 1,290,921,885, forward strand.
AATAGTCTGATCCTATATATATTGGAATGCAAAAAGGAAACCTGTTAAAAGACTTGCAACCCAACTTTATAACTCATATAGAATAAAACTTTGACTTTAAACTATGTAATATAATTTAGATATGTCCTTTAACAGAAGCATGCAAGTATAGTTTATATCCAAAATATATTCAAAATCTCGACTAACATATTACACCCACTTGTTATAGGAAATCACATATATATAATTTGTGTATATGTATCTGTAGACACATATAGGCGGTAGCAAATATATATAATACTCCAAGCTAGTATGTGAAAATATATACACACTTTATAAAAAATCATATATGTATTATAATATGCAATACTGTGCTTATATGTTCCAGCAAGTATATAAACTGGCCGAAATTTTTTTTATATGTATATATATATAAATATATAAACTTGTAACCATACATACTTATCCAAAAGAGATAGACAAACTAAATTTATATAAAAAATATATATATATATTATATGTGTATAACCAACCAGTGCAACTATAGCCGAGCAAAATTTATAGTATAACCTTTAAACTAAATTTATATAAACAAAATATATTATTATACTTTTAACCAAATACATAAAATCAAAGTACATAATGCTTCAAATCAGAACCTGTAACAACCCTGTATTTTGTAATTATTTTAAATTGAATCGCCTGATTTAAAAACTTTATTTTATTTATTAAATGAAAAATTTTGTTATTTTAAATATTAATTATGATTTTGATGTAAATTAGAATTCCAAACATGACTAAATAGAATATTTTCCAGAAATGTGAATTTGGTCAATTTGGTCAAACTTTGACTTTTAAATTTAAAATTTAAATATTTGAATTTTTGAAATTTATCTTTTATTATGAAAATAAATTAAATTTTAAGAATACTTCTTTTCGTTTCGTTGAAATCTAATTTATATTGTGAAAGTTATGCTCTTTACAATATTGTGTGTAAATTGTTTATTTATCAATATTGTTTATTTTAAATTTTATAAATAATATTATTTTCTAATTTATATATATGTGTAATATGTTATGATACATATATTTTGTCTTTTAAATATTTTTAAAGTGATGTTTAAATTTTCCAAAGCTTAGTGTATTTATTTTCAATTTTTAAAAACCTAGTTTCTATTTTAAAGCTATTTTCTTCATTTATTTATATTTATTTAAAAAATTTATTTATTTATTTTATTCATTCATTCTTTTGCTGTGTTTTTATTTTATTTATAATAATTTTATATGTATTTAAAATTACAAAAAGAATTATGGAAATATGAAGAGTTTATAACCTTTCACATGCCTTGACTTTTCACCTCCTCACCTTTTCATTTTCTAACCAACACATGCATTCAATTTGAGGCTGACCATATCTTTACTTCAGCTGATTACTTTCTCATTTCTCACACACAAAAAAAGTTTCTCATCTCCAAAATTTTCGGCCTCCACGCCTGAAGCAAAAAGTTTGGTAATCTTCTTCTTCTTTCCACTCATTTTCTTCTTGTTTTCTCATTCTCTTTGCACTTGTCTTCACCTATATGGCTCGGCCCTTCCTCCTCCATCACCATAGCCGCCTCCACCACCAAATCCAGCCACCACCTCCTCCAGCCCACTGCCCAAGCCTGGCCGTGCACCACTAGTTGATCAACTCCACCAAAATTTGCATTATCCACTTGAAAAACTCCATAGCCGAGCTCCTATGCCATCAATACTTCACCACACCACCTTGGCCACCACTTACATCATTTTCCATATAATTTGAACTCTATCAATTAAACAAATAGGTTATATTATTATGTGCATCAACAATTTGTATGATGAAAAAAATAATACAGTGTTAATTATAAATAAGTTTACCTTTTCGACAACTCCGACATTACTCGTATGATTATCCGATAATGCAGTGTTAACCGTTTCAATAACTACTTTTGATTCAGGCCATGCGACTTTGATGCCAATGGCATCTCCAACTCGTTTCAAACCTTTAGTGGGCATCCATAGAAAAGCATCTTCAACTTTTGGCTTATCTATCCAAACTGCAACGGCACCCGGTCCAAGAGGGAGATCATTAACAAGTTGTTTTGGATCACTCGAATGTAGTCGTCCTTCTGCAACTAATTCTTCACTCCCACTCCAATCAATTAATTTGCACTTATGATCCGTGCTGCTACTTTTACTCTATACAAAAAGAACATGTTGATTTTTATTTTTAAACATTCAAAATGACAAATTAATAAGTATAAAGATCAAAGATTACCGCATTATCTTCTTTTTCAAAGTTATCAAAGTTGTGCAAAACAACTCTACTAGCTGGCCACACTACTATCTCACCTTCAACTTTTCCAATGCATGTCAAATAAAGTGAAGGTCTCCACAAGAAAGCATCTGGTTTCATCATGGTGTCTATTATAATTTTTATGGCATCGGACCCTAAAGGGATTTGTTGGACAAGCTCCTTTGGATCACTTGACACAACTCTTCCTTCCGCAACAATTTCGTCTGTCTCACTCCAATCCAATATATCATATGTGTCATATTTTTTACCATGTTTGTTCTACAATTAACCAAAAACAAATTATTTTAATAATTAAATTAAATATCAAATATAATGATATCACTCTAGTACTATAAATAACTTTTACCACTTGAGATACATTTGCCACTTGAGATATATTCGCTTCATCCAAGTTTTCTTTTCTCTGTCAAACAAATAATAAAAGCAAATTTTAGGCAAGGTGCTTGTAACACTTTCATAACACTGGAGTAATAATTTACTTAGTAGTATCACTGCATCATGTTTTATGACATTTAAAAGAAGTAATTTAGTTATATTCATTTTTGTGCTATTTTATCTTCAATAGTCAAGTCATTCATGAGCAAACTAAAATAAGATTGTATTTTCTTGTGTCTCAGCTTCGTAGCTTGATTCTACCAGCATTTTCTACCATAGATCAATTTGGCTCTCAATCTCCTCCTTCCAATCACAACTCACGGTACAAAGATAACAAGTTTGGGTTGTTATAATTCTATGTTATTTTGCATAGAAAAGCACTAAGATCCAAATAAACATAAGATTGAGAATGATGCATAGCATGGAAGAAAAAAATGAAATAAAAATAAAAACAAAATTAAATTACTAAAGATAATTTTACCACTAAGTATTAAAAGGTGTTGTGAACTTTGATTTTTAAATGTTTGGTTATTGCACAAATATATCAACTGCATCAATGTAAGACCAATTTTTATATGTTTTCCAATAAAAACAGGTTCCTTCACGGTTTTTCTCACCACAAAGCAAAACAAGTGAAGCCTATTTTGATCTTTCAAAAATGTTCCTATACAAACTGTAGTTATATTATTTATTGCTGTGCATTTTAATCACTGTGCCTTCTGATACTCATATGTGTTGCTTCCTCAAGTTCTTGCTTCATTAATCTACTTACCGTGTGGCTATGATTTTGTATTTCTTTAATCAAATTTCAACAGTCAATCTACTAACATCTATTCTTTTTACTACACAGGCAAAGCCCAACAGATTTTGAGTCCGTCTCCTTAACCACTCGGACATATCGACTTCGACTTCGTTGTTTAATAGCAAATCTGATTTACATGTAGCATTATCTAATTGATTTGTTAATAGCAAATCATGATAATAGCAAATCAGGTACGAGCTATTATCATGTAGACACTAACATGATTTACATGTAGCATTATCTGATTGATTTGTTAATAGCAAATCATGATAATAGCAAATCATGATAATAGCAAATCAGGTATGAGCTATTACCTGTTAGCAACTAGTGAATCAGGTATGAGTTATTTGACTGTGTGATCAAATAGCATTATCTGGTTGTGAGCTACATGTAAATCAGGTACGAGCTACATGATCAAATATATATACATGTGTGATCAACCAGAGAATAGCATTTTTCATACCTGATTTTTCAGAAGCATGCGGACCATCGCATCTAATTCTGAAATTTTGTTCTGCATGTCGGCCGTCTGTTTATCCTTTATGTGTGACCATACTACCTTTGTGTAAGTTATACCCCTTCCCATGCCTCTTAATCGTCCGGGTCTGTCTTGTCCCAAAACTTTTGCAAGCGCATCTTCTTTGTAATTAGATGTTGAGCTAGGATTTGATTCCTTCTCGATTTGTTTAATTTTTTCCTATACATGTTGTCATATATGCATATTATACACAATTGAAATATCACAATAGCAAACAAATTGTTATATAATAAAATATCAAAGTACTTACGATAGCATCTGCAGCAGTCGCATTTACCGGTTCGCCATTTTTTCGAGTATGGGATTTGATCCAAACGTGAGTTCGTGAGACAGAAGATGGATGAGGACTCGTATTTTTCTATGTTTGAAGAATATTTATTACAGCACAACACATTAACTAACTAGTTAATAAATATTACGGTAAATAAATTGGCAATTCTTACCAAATCATCAGCTACTCGAGCCATTCCTTTACGGCTACATGTGTGTGGTATCTAATTCTCTCTAATAGCTTTGAATTTCTGACTCAATTCCTAAGAATAAAAAATATATTATTTATGCTCGTTCACTAATTCAAACTTCACAACTTTCAACAACACTGAAATACCTTAAACTCTGGCGTTGTTTTGGACTTGACAAACTTCTTCCACTCATTCATACTTAGGTTATTGGGTTTCAACCGAATTCTTTCTTCTTCGTTCTTTGCGTTTGCTATTTTGCGAACTAATCTAGCTTTTGAACCTCTAAAAATGTACCCCATTTGCTCAAATATGGACGCTTTTTGCCATTCCTCATCTAATTTAAATCTAGCCTGCAATATCAGCGTTAGCTAAGAAGAAAACTTTTATAAACCAACACTAATACCAATTAATTAACAGTTGTTTACATTCTGTTTTATAGTCAAATGGTAGCAAAACTAAAAATAAATGACCAAAAATGTCCACAAAAGCATCAAACGTACTCTATGTCCACAAAACCACAGGACACAAATAATATTAACATCATCTACAAATAATATTAACATCATCAAATACGTTCCCACTGAGAAAATTAACTCACACTACCCAAAATTAATTCACACTACCCTTACACATGATAATATGTCATGCTGTCATATATAAATACTAAATCAGTCCGCACAACTGACCATTACAAGTTTTAACTCTGGATTCTCTAATCAAATCATTGTCATAATGCACAAAATCATACTACTGAAGAATGGAATAGTTACAAACGAAACAAATGCATATAATTCAAAGATGGCAGGTTCTAAATACAAATCAGACAAAAATAATGGATCAATCAGAGATAATGTTGTTAGTAGAGGTGAAGAAACGTTGGACTGAAGAGAAAAGTCAGAGAAAAAGGATCGAGAGAAGTGAGAAATATAATAGAGGCTGAGATCAACAATGAGTGATGCATGCTATTTTCTAGAGATTCATTTAGAGAATGTGATTAATAAAAATAGCATTTGCAATGATGAGACTCATTTCATAAAACACCTATTATATGTTTGACAGTTTCATTAAATTAAACCTGATATTTTTTTACAAAACTTTGTAGATAAACAAACATACATGCTATGGAAAATTCAACATTTATATAGATATTAAGTCCATCATAGCTGGGAAGGAAAAACGTTTGTCTGCAAAATATAATGATAAACAGAATATTTATTTCACAACTAAAGTTAAATTTAACTAGGAAAAAATGTTTAAAAACTTACCCATACCCGAAACCACATCTCAAACATTCTTGATGTCATCTAGTGGAATAATGCATCACTCATGTCTATAAAACACCCAGCACAACAAAGTTACAGTATCAAATGAACTCTTGTATCTTCAAAACACAACTCCTCTTTTAGCATCATAATACTTCAACAAACATGAAATCCCTTACTTCCTCCAACTCAGTCCTAACCTTTTCTAGTCCAAAACTCAGTCCTAACCAAAAATGTCCACAAAAGCATCAAACGTACTCTAACTTTCTAATTCAGCTCAACTCTAACTATGTCAATGACAGAGCTCAACTCTCAACTCTAAATAAAACTATGATTCCAAATTAACTTAAATTCAAATCAAATCAAGACTTGAAGCAAGGAGAACAAATAGAATTTACTTCATATAGTTTTGTGTAACAGTTATTGTAACAGACAACAAAGCAACTTGTTTTAGGAGCGATTGAGACATTGTTAAAACTGGTAATATAAAATGCAACATTTTCATATATATTTTAACTAAATTTAGAAAAATAAATAAGACATATATGACATAAAAATGGTATATACCTGAATGCATCCCCACAAAGCAACTTGTAATCTGTCACTTAGTTCCTTCCACTTATCAAGTGTAACAGGAACATGTTCCCTTACTAGCGGGCCTAAATATGAAGATAGTTTGACAGACCCATCTCCTATTGGTTTGCCATCCACATTAAATTCGACTTCAATGCGACTCAATGGATTTACTAGAAGTCTTTTCACTTTAGTTGGACCTCTACGTTTGCGCTTCACTACCGGATTTGCGGTGGCATCTCGAGTGGTTCTCTCATTCATGTCAGCTTCAAAATCTTCTTCAACTTGCATTATATCTTCGTCAACTGCTTCAGCGATGTCATGAATTCGAGCATCATTGTTCTCAGAATTTCCAATTTCTTGCGAGTTGTCTTCAATACCAACGTCGCTATCGACCCTATTGTCCTTGTGTTTTGCATTAGCCGTGGTGTAGTGGATTTATGAATTGTTTTTAGCCATTTTAAAGCAGCCGCCTTCTTTTTACCCATTTACTGCATGTAAAAGAAAAAACTGGATGTTAAAATGCATTCAAGGTTGAGAACTGCATATATTGTTTCTAAAAGTAAGTGTAAAGTGTTTAGGATTCTTGCAAATATATATAAGCAGAAATTTGAAGTGATATTGTTTCATACATTCAGAAATTTGAAGTGATATTGTTTCATATATAAGCAGAAATTCAATGCCAAATAGACTGCATATATTGTTTCATACATTTAGAAAGCTGATGCATATATTGTTTCAAAAAGTTGATGTACATATATTTGAAGCGAAACATGGAAGTATATATGAAATACATATTCGTGAAACATATTCTTGCAAATATATATAAGCAGAAATTCTTCTCCAAAAGTTTGTTACTTTTAAAGCCGCGCAAATCATTTATATTTTCAAAAAGCTGATGCATATAAGCTGCTTTATAAAGTTGATGCATAGCCTTAAAGTCCATTGAGTTAAATGTTTTGTCACTCGGTTTTAATTGCCATTGTCATTCTAATAAACAGATTTATATTTTAATACATGTTCAAGATTTTCCTTCTCATTCGGATTTTTCTAATGTTATCAACACAAATGATTTAAACATTAAGAAAACAATAACCCTTAAAGTTTCAGCTTATTTCAAAGTTCGGCCGATGATGGTGTTTTAAAATAATGATGAATTGTGAAGGTTATAAACGAGAACATATTATCAATGGATTATCATGGTTTAACATCGGAGATCCAAACAGTGGATGCCCAAGAAAAATGCTATTCATGTTTTATTGCAGTGATGAGAGTTGCAGATAATGCTATTCTCATTCACTAGTGTCTACATGATATTCAGATAATGCTATTCATTTTAAGTACAATATTTCAATATTACTCCAATCATGTTAGTGTAGCATTATCTGAGTGCTACATGTAAATAGCATTATTTGTAATAAAACATGTTTGCAGATAATGCTATTTACAGATAATGCTACATGTTTGCAGATAATGCTACATGTTTGCAGATAAAACATGTAGCATGATTTACTTATTGTACTGCAAAAGCACATGTTTGCAGATAATGCTATTTACATGTAGCATTATCTGAGTGCTGAGATCCAAACATGTTTTATTGCAGATAGTTTTTTCTGGCTACTCGTGATTGTAGGCCTCAAAGTTGAAATATTGTACTTAAAGAAATTAGAACTACAAAAATGAATCGTATATTTTAACTTTTGTAGTGATGAGAGTTGCTTTATTATTATTATTTTCCTCCAAAAATTATATTTGTTTTGTTCAAAATATTTTCAAAATAAATTTCTTACTAAAACAAAAAACTTGCATTTTATTGGGTTTTTTTCACAAAACCATTTACATATATTTTAAAATACCGATATGTCAAATCACCTTATTCAAGTATTTAAAATTTTCTCAAATATGCCTTCACAATCTTCCCTAACATAGCTAGCATCCTCCACATAATCCACATCCATCATGTTTTCTTCGCAATCTTGAATAACATGGATTGTGTCCTCAATATAATCATCTGTCTCTAATTCATGATAACCTCTTGGTGGTGCCTTCATTACAACATACCAATTAGAAGAATCATTCTCTCTTGAATAAAAAATTTGTTTCGCTTGAGATGCAAGAATATATGGATCCCTCGGAAATGAAGCTTGATTTTGATGTTAATTAACAAGAGTAAATCCATCTTCAACCTTCATCCCATTTCTAATGTTTGCCCAATGACACTTAAAAATTGGAACATAAAATTTATGATAGTCTAATAAGATTATGTTAGTCAAAATCCCATAGTACGTGACCACATCAACTACTTGAGAGACATCTTTTGCACTTGCTCTACACATGGCAGTAGCATCATAAGTCACTCCAGAATTCTGAGTTTCTCTATCAACATCTTTTGTATGAAAACGTAACCCATTAATTATATATCCTTTGCAGGACGAAGCATTACTACTTGGACCATAGGCAATCCATTTTAATAATTCATCGTGTTCGCTTGAGTTAATAGGTATCTGAAAAAACCATATTTTCAAATATAGATTCAATATAGATTCAAAAACAATATTTTCAAACTTATACACAAAATTTAAAAGAGTTGATTAACCTTCTTTTTAATCCAATCAGCAAATTTTTTATGTGAATTTTCCATAGCAATGTAGCATTTCTTTCCATGCGCTTGCCCGAACTTTGTAACTCTTCCAAATGCATACTACCATAATATAAAAGATATTAAGTTACATTTATAATTACACATATTACGACAATAAAAAAGAAAACAATATATACTTACTCTAAAAATGGCTCGGTTATAGCCATATTCATTAGCACAGCAAGGTGAGCAGCTTCCTTCTCATGAGTTGTCAATGTAATTGTCTTGTATGTTGATATCGGACGTCCTTCGAGTATTGCATCATCATTCTCATAATCTTTGTTTCTACCCTCTTTCTCCTCAAATTGTGATGATTTCTTTAGAAATTCGCCAAAAAATCTTACGGATTCTTCTGCGAGATAGTTTTCTGCAATGCATCCTTCAGGACGTGCATAGTTCCTAACATAATCTTTAAGCGTTTTCATATACCTTTCGAAGGGGTACATCCAACGAAAATGAACTGGTCCACACAATCGAGCTTCTTTTCCAAGATGAATTGTTAGATGTATCATTATGTCAAAAAATGAAGGTGGAAAATATCTTTCGAGATCACATAAAATTGTAGCGATCTCATCATCGATTTGTTGCAGCTTCTCTCTGTCAAGAACACACTGACATAGTTTATTAAAAAATAAACACAAACGAGTTATTACTTTCCTTGGCTTTTTTGGAAGCAATCCTCTCATTGCAACCGATAACATTTGTTGCATTAAAACATGGTAATCATGCGACTTCAATCCACTAACTTTGCAATCCTCCAACGACACACATCTTTTGAAATTTGAGCAATAACCATCAGGTCCCTTGAAGTCATACAATCTTTTGCAAAATATTCTTTTTTCAGAACTAGACATAATATATGGAGCCGGTGGAAGATATGTTTTCTTCCCACGAGGTTGTGCATATAGAGCAGGTCGGATTCCCCAATCCTCTAAATCCTTTCTAGAATTAATACCATCTTTCGATTTGCTATCATGCAATATTGTGTTGAGTAAACTTTCACCCACGTTTTTCTCAACATGCATCACGTCTAAATTGTGGCGTAGTGGAAGTTCCTATAAACATCAACAATATGACCGCTTTAACATTATATAATTTTATAATTAGATTATTGTGAATAAAATATAATTTTAGCACTAACCTCCTAATATGGTAAGTCAAAGAAAATCGATTTTTTTTCCACTTTGATAGCTCTATTTTTGCAGGACTGTTTTCATCTTCTTTGTTGTTAGTACACTTCCTCTTCCTACACGTAATCTTTATAATTTGCTTCTTATTTAACTTCTTCTTATTCTTTCTCTTCTTGTCTGTTTCTATTTCTTTATTTTTAGCTTTTCCAAAATCATTTGGAAAATCTTTTAAAATAACAGAAATATCTCTACCTGTAAGAATCATGGGTTTGCTACCTTCCTCCACAGTGTTATCAAACCAAGCCTTTTGTTTTCTTTGTGGATCTGACAGAGGTAAGAATCTTCTATGTCTTATATAGACATTTTTCCGACTATGATTTAGCCATCGATGATGAGTATTCATGCAACATAATGGACAACCTTTTTTTCCTTTTACACAGCATCCAACAAGATTTCCATAAGCTGGAAAATCGTTTATAGTCCATAACAAGATTGCTTTTAAGTTATAAAGTGTCTTGCTAAATGCATCATAAATCTCCACCCCGTTACTCCATAAATGCTGCAAATCTTCTACCAAAGGAGCTAAATATACATCAATATCATTCCCAGGTTGCTTTGGACCAGGAATCAATAATGTTAACATAATATTTTCCTTTTTCATACACAATATAGGCGAAAAATTATATGTCACAAGCATCACTGGCCAACAACTATACTTGGTACCCTTAATGTCAAATGGGGTAAAACCATCGGTAGCAAGACCAAGTCGAAGGTTACGTGGTCCATGTCAAAGAATCCACAGGATGACGCATTTTATCATTATTACTTTTATTACTAAAATGTCATCTTAAATCTTCTGCCGTCTGTGGGGACCTAAACATTCTTCTGAATCTTGGAATAATTGGAAAATATCTCAACACTTTGACCGGAATACCTTGCATTATCTCTTTTGTCCGCTCATTTATCTTCCATCTCGAAGAACCGCATTTCGGACAGTTATTCAAATCATTGTACTCTTTCCTAAAAAGACAACAATCATTCTTGCATGCATGAATCTTCTCGAATCCCATGTCAAATACTTTGAGGAACTTCTTTAGTTCATATAAAGTTTTCGGAAGGACGTTATTTTTGGGTAATAACATTTGTTGCACATTTAGAAGCTTATCAAGACCAGTATCAGATAATCCAGTTTCGCATTTAAGATTGTACAATGCAGTGATAGCAGATAATTTTGTTTGATCTATGCAACCAGGGTACAGTGGAGTTTTTGCATCTTCCAAATTTTTAAGAAAATCATCCATTCGCTTTTGTGCATCATCATTATTTTTATCATCGGAGAAAAAAGTTTGGTTGACAAACGCTTCATCTTCAAAGTGAACGGCTTGAAGTAATTCATACGTGTCATCCACCTCCACCTTTTCAGTTATATTCATTTGCTCACCATGACTGTACCACTTACTGCACTTGTATAAAGGATCCATTCCTCTTATAATCAAATGCTCGACAACAATATCACCATTTTGATGAGTGAGATTTCGACAATCTAAGCAAGGACATAAAAAAATTTCCAGGTTTCCTAAGTTTCTCTTTGCGGCATGCACAAAATTCCATGCTCCTTGCTCGTACTCGCTACTAGTTCTAGGGTAAAATTAAAAACAAAGTTATCGACATAAAAATCGAGTTATTATTTTAATTTCCAGGTTAAATTTTAAGCTAAATATTGTATTATTACCTGTGTAAATGCACCCAATCTTTTTCCATCGCAAATTATCTGCAAATTATGTATAGGCTCCCTTGAATTCACTATCTGCAAATTATGTATAGGCTCCCTACAATCCAGATTTGATATTATTACCTGTTTGCTAAATTTGGTCGAGAAAAATCACTTGTAGAAAGAACAAGCTACCAAGGTTAGACACATGATTTTGTTCTTTGTTATTATTTGTGATTCCTTAAATGTTATTAAGTGCAATGTGCATGTTTTAGTAAACCATTAAGTGGAACATGTTGATGAAAGTTACTTTAAGAAAATAATTTTTATCTTCTTATATGTTTTCTAATTAACACTTTGCCAAGGGATTACACTGTCTTCTCTTAAGCCTTCAATGTTCCTTAACCTTGAGCACATCTAATTGTTATAGTACTTAAGTCTAACTTATATTCTGTTCCATAGATTTTGAGAAAGCTAAGAACCTATTACAGGAGAGTGCATAAGAAGTTTTACATGATGCAAGTAATAGATTTACTGAAGTTCAATTTTTTAGTATCGCTTTTAATTTTATTCTCCCACTGTTAATGCTTTGAAATTTTTGTATCGTGTTAATATTTTACTGAATAATTCGATTTCATTATTTAACTGAACTGTGCGTTGTGATGTTACCAGTCTGGGATTATTAATTATGTATTATGGGTGACATGTAGAAATATTCCATGAGAACTAATAAATATTTAGAAAACTAATTAATTTAATTTGTTTTTCCAATGATATATACTAAGAAACAAGCCAGTACTAAGAAACTTACATTATGCTTACAGCTATTTATTAATAAACAGAGATTCATTCTTTTGATATTACTCTTTATAGCTGGATGAATTTATAAAGTTGCATAAATTTTTTTCTCAAGATTTAATCCATTGGGTCGATAGGTTTGCATTCAAAACTTGGTTCTAATGTATCAAATGATGGTTGGTTTTAACTCTTCTACTATTATATAGTATATGAAAATTTACAGATATACGCAATGACATATCATATCTACTATAGAGTTGGACCTTTTGAAAAGTTTGAATGTTCAAGAAAGAATTGACTCTACACATAATTTTATTCTAAAGTTAAATGTAACACATAAGTAGCTGCAACCCGTGTGCGTAGCACGAGTTCGCAGTAGTGTATTAAATTATTTAATGTATGTAGTTAGTTTAGGTAAAACTTAATGTAATAAAATAGAATAATTTTATTTAAAACGTGAGTACTCATAATATAATTTCCTGTATTAGGGATGATGGCAATAATTTCAGCTTCGAGATCCATGGTACTACCTATATGCCAACCCCTTCCAAATCGATTATGCTTCAAAAATGGTTTAAAAAGATGACCAAGAACAGAATCATTCAAATTTAGAAAGGGTTGAAAGCAATATAAGGAATATGCTGTCGAATATGGTAAATACAGAGATGTTAAATGCTTAAATAGGTTTTGATTAGTTACATTGTTGTTGCATCATTTGGTTTTGCCACGAGTCTTTTTAATGTTAAATGTAATGGAACAAGATACGGATAATAGGACTCCCAAAAAACGATATGAGGTTGAAGTGCACTTCATATCCAAAGTTATCTTGACAATTCACATAAGTTATATTTGAAGAATGTACCTCATGTATATTCAGAGTGTACTTCATATTTAGCTTATACATGTTTGAAGTGTACTTTATACCAATTATTATTATATTATGTAGTGAAATTTGAAATGGTTAAATTTGTTTTGAAATATTCTCAATAATTATTTACCTTTACTTTCAGGTCCAACCACTATTTTGGAGTTGTTTTATTATTATTTCAAGTATATACCATAAGTGAAGTCGACTCATAGTACAAGGGTATCGACTTTTACTCTACCATTACTTGATTTGGATTCGAAGATCTCGACATCGATCTACTTATAGAGATCATGTACCAAATAGGAAAAAGGGCACCTACTGGTACAAGACTTCTTAAATGGAATAGAATCGTGTAAGATAATTAACCTTGATGTTTCCCTTCTACAAAATGATTACCAATAACCCCTAAACATAACAAACAAAACTAACCTTACCACTATACATATATTATTAGCACTAAAAAGGAGCAATCATGCCTTCCCCTATTCACGATCAAGGTAGCATCTACTCTGTTTACTTAAGTATCTTATCCTCAATACACTGTACTAACTTACCAGCATAAGTAAAGTTGTTGCCTTACAGTGCCGCAGTAGCTAGGAATTCATATTGGTGGCAACAAACCCGATTTTATTATCTTTATTACCTACAAATATTTAGATTCTTAAAAAGAAAACTCATAACACTTAGCATTAATTGACTAATGAATCCATTTACATGACAACTTCGCTAATATTCAGTCATGAATTCAACTAACATGCCATTTTTCACTCATGAATAGACCGTAAATTATACACAATGACAGAAAAATATACCTAATCCTCGCGCTTGAAGAATTGAACTTCGGACCAAATCGCGCTTCTGGTGGCCTTCAGGTCATCGAACTTCAGATTGAATGAGTTTGAGGAATTGCGTCTGGACCAAATCGCGCTTCAGGTCGTTGAACTTCGGATCGAATTGAGCTTGAAGAATTGAGCTTGAATAATAGCTTGAGGAATAAAGCGGCAGAAGAGGACCGATGTTAAAAAGAGTGTGAAGAGGGTGAAGATGAGAAGCCTAAGGGGAGAAAACGAAAATGAAAATGAAATTTTGGCGGCCAAAAAATAAGTTGGAGGGGAACGAGAGTGGAACGCAAATTTATCGTGAACAACGTTAATATAATTGCATACATTTTAATATAATTGCACTTGAAGTTGTTGTCTTTTTGAGTTGAATAAAGAATAGCCACTTAACTATAGCAAGTCAAGTTTTCGTGCAATCCACGCTTGCTATTGATATAATATTTTCTTGTAGTGAGGAAACGGTCATGCGACATGAAATGTGGATCTCTCCTGAACCATCGCTCCACGTCACCACTGAACGGTCTGATCGATGCGCATAGCATCGATACAAAATGCCATCGATACGAACCGATCGATACACATAGTTCAGCCTATTGCAAAGTCAAATTTGGATCGATCATAGCTCAAAATCTACAAGTCCAAATGCTACCAAATTTTCACAGGAGCTTGCATGCCATCTCAAGAATGTCCTCGATCGATCTCAGGCCAAATGGGGGTGTTTTAGATCGATACGAAATGTACACGTATCGATTAGCAATCGATCCCAATCTACCTCGGATCAATCATGTGGGCCCACCCACGTGTGAGAAGAAGTATTCCGAGATCTAAGTTAGATTTTTCCAGCCTACGCCTATAAATAGCAGCCATATGCTTCTATAAAGAGGAATTTTGGCTTCTCTACGCTGATACTCTGCCGAAATCAATATTATACTTCAGTTGTACTGTTGTAATCTCCTGTAATCAGCAAGTCAAATTCAATAAGTATCGGTCATTTCATAGTGGACGTAGGTAATACGCTGAACCACTCTAAATTTGTGTGTTTCTGCATTTTCTCTTATCTGTTGATTGGTGTGTTTGTTAGATCTGCCTCATTTTACATTTACTTTCTTCGTTTTATCTCTTCAAACGCATCCGAAGAGTGTTGTGCCCAATTTTGGTACAAACACTTTTGTGCTTTCACTGAGAAAACCCAGCTTTTCTCCTGCTTATTGGATCTAATGCCGAATTGGATTGCAAGAATCTAATGAGAAGATCCAGGTCTCAAGCCTAGAAGTTCTTCCATCCTATTCAGATTTTTGCCAAGTCTAGGAGTGAACTTCGCCATTCACCATGGTCGCTACTAGGACTACCTCAACTGCTGCAGATCCAGAAGGATGGGATAGGCAGAACCCCGCACAACTTCCCTCTACAGACCAGAACGCTGCTGGGCCTTTGGATCCACAAGGCCCTGTCACTAGGGAGGAGTTCCAACTACTGATGCAAGAGCTGACTCAAAGCCGTCAGCAGCTCCGTGCCAATGTGGAGTTAACCAATCGGCTGCACCGTGAAAGACGAAGGAGATCCAGAAGGGATTAGGCTTCCTACTCATCTACTAAAAGTTTAGCTTCTTCTGATTACAATCACAGATCCACGCGCCCATGGTTGGATGGAAGCTATACACAGGCTACCGGACATCGGGGCACTTTGAATCTTGGGCAAGCGAGAGTTGGTCCGTCAACCAGCCACCAAACCGGACCCTCCTCCCGAGGAGGAACGGTTCCTTATCACACTACTGACAACCGCGCTGCTGCCGCTGTCATTGAGTTGGGAGATGACACTCGGAATCGAACGGATCCGAACCATCGCCAACGTGATCATACTCTAGAGCCTTATGTTCCTGAAGACCTAGAGCCAAGGAGGCAAGGTATGGACCGTCGACCACGTCCGGCCCATCCTCGCATTGTGGAACCCGACCACACCTTGGCCCAGCATGCCCAAAATGTCCAGATGCCAAACATCCCAACAATGATCCGCCAGATGATCCGTGAAAGCCAAGGCCTCACCAATGACGATTGGAGAATCTTCCGGAGTCATACCCCTTTCATCGATGACATCCTCTACTCTGAACCGCCTCGGCGATTCAGAATGCCAACTCTACCTGTTTATGAAGGGAGCTTTGACACTAACCAGCACATTTTAAAGTATGAATGGTTGATAAACGCCGCACGGGCCGATGATGCTGTCAAATGCCGAAGTTTCCCAATCTCCCTAGGGGGCATCGCGACTATGTGGTTTACTTGCCTACCACCCTGATCTATTTCACGTTTCGACCAGTTGGCTACGAAGTTTGTCAAACAGTTTCGCATGCATATCACAAGGCCCAAAGATGTTAACACCTTGTCCAGTGTCACTCAAGCTCCCGGAGAGACACTCAGATGTTACCTAAAGAGGTTCCATGCTGCATGCATTGAGATTAGTAACCCTAATGACAATTCCATTCTGATGGCACTGACTAAGGGAATCAATCCTGATTCCGAATTTGGCAACTGGTTGGCCGGAAAACCCCCTGTGTCATTGGATTGTTTCTATTCCAAGGCAGCTCAGTTCTTGAGAAGAGAGGATGCGAAACAGTCTAGGAAAAAGGATGACGCAGGGCCCAATGTGGAAGGAATCCAAAGCAATGTTGCTGTGAAACAAACCGGGAAGAGTTCTGGAAAGGTGCAGTTAAATATACAGAATCAGCAGAAAGGCGATGGAAATCAGGGTAAGAAGCGAGATCAGAATCGCGAACCGCAATGTAGAGCTCCCATGTTTGACACTTATACTCCTTTAAATACATCCCTAGAAAATGTGTATTTGCAAACTTGTAATACTATCCAATATAAGAAACCTGCTCCGAAGCAATCGTCAGAAAAGCGGATTCAAACTGGGAAGTTTTGTAGATTTCACGATAGTTATGGCCATAACACGAACGAGTGTCATCATCTACAGGATATTATCGAGAAATTGATCCGAGAAAGAAAGTTGGAGCAGTTCGTTCAAGCACCGCAGGCTGGAGGTAAAGGCCCATCAAATCAAAATCAAATACCAAATCAGGTTAGACCAGAGGAACCCGCACGTACCGGAGGGAGGTTAGTGATTAACACTGTTAGTTGTGGTCCCCATCCAATGGATTGGAGCTGGAGGGAAATGGAGTCGTATGCCAGCTCTATTAGGCATGCGAGCTTTGAATGTTGCAGTAACGTGGAAGACGGGGCTCCGGCCAAACAACATGAAATGATGACAAACGACATCGTATTCTGAGACAGGGATGTCGACAGAGTCAAAGCCCCTACCATTGATCCACTAGTCATTTCATCTCAGATAGGTCCTGCTTGGATGAAGAGGATCTTAGTGGACAGTGGAAGTTCAGTGAACATACTCTTTAAGTGAGCCTATGATCAAATGAAGATGGAAGCGAAAGATTTGAAGCCTTGTCAGTCTCGTATTCATGGCTTCAATGAAAGTGTGACTATACCCACTGGGATGGTGGAGGTACCAGGGGAGTTGGGAGTTGGAGAGCGCTGGAGAGTCCGAATATTGCGGTTTATTGTATTGGATATTGACTCACCGTACAATGCTTTCTTGGGGCGACCGACCCTAGCTGAGTTCAAGGCTGTTATCGCCTCTTGGTGTCTAACTTTGAAATTCTCTACCAACAATGGAGTCGGATTCATTCAGGGAGACCAGGCTGCTGGACGGGCCTGTTATGTTGCTGAGCTACGGGAGGCGGAGCGAAAAGAGAAGGGGAAGGGCGTAGAGGAATCTCTCTACGTCCGCTTTGTGGATAATTGACAGTTAACGCCTGGGCCAAGGCCCGGGCACCACAACCAATTCTCAAGAAATCTTGACCGAAGAGATACTGAAAGCGAGGACGAAGTCAAAGACAGTCAGGCTTCTCCGGCAGATCTGACGATCGATGTTCCGATCGATAATGATGACGATTCTAAAATGGTAAAGATTGGATCTCAATGAAGCCGACAGATGAAGGAGGAATTGGTTGAATTTCTTTGGGCAAACCTCGACGTGTTTGCCTGGACGAACTTCGGCATGTGTGGGATCTCACTGGACATCGTGAGCCACACATTGAATATTGACCCGCGGCATGTCCCGGTCAAGCAAAAAAGGCGTGGTATAGATCCAAAGAGATCTGCCACCCTGAAGGAAGAGGTAGTTAAACTCAGGTTGAACGGGTTTATCCGAGATGCATTATATCCAGAATGGGTGTCCAACCCTATACTTGTCAGGAAACCTAACGGGAAATGGAGAACTTGCATTGACTACTCAGACTTGAATAAAGCTTGCCCTAAGGAAGTTTTCCACTTCCCCGGATTGATCAACTTGTAGATTCAACAGTCGGATACGAGCTCTTATCCTTCATGGATGCATATTCCCGCTATAATCAGATTCCCATGCACCTGCCCGATCAGGAGCATACCAGCTTCGTCGCCGATCTAGGACTTTATTGCTACAAAGTCATGCCATTTGGACTCAAGAATGCTGGAACAACTTACCAATGGCTAGTTAATCGAATGTTCGCTGACCAGATCGAAAAAACTATGGAGGTATATGTGGACGACATGTTCGTAAAGTCATGATTCTCCACCAATCATATCAAAGATCTGGAAACGATGTTCAACATCCTCCAAGGGTACAGAATGAAACTCAATCCATTGAAGTGTCACTTTGGGGTCGCGTTTGGAAAGTTCCTTGGGTTCATCCTCAATGCTCGGGGAATCGAAGCCAATCCCGAGAAGATCTGAGCAATTAGAAATCTTGAGACTTCAAGGATTATAAAGCAAGTTTAGAGCCTCAACGGGAAGGTAGCTGCACTGAGCAGGTTCGTTTCGAAATCCACCGACAAATGCATTCCCTTCTTCGATCTAATCAGAAAAGGGAAACAGAACTTTGAATGGACTACAAAGTGTGAGGGCGCATTCCGAGCGCTGGTTCAACACCTGTCCACACCACCCATTCTGTCAAAGCCTATTGATTACGAGAGATTGTACATCTACTTAGCGGTGTCAGAAAACGCAATCAGTTCTGCTTTAATTCGGGAGGAGGACCGGATACAACGGCCAGTCTATTACGTCAGCAAACGACTGACCGGAGCAGAGAGAAACTATCCGAAGTTGGAGAAGTTAGCTTACTATCTTGTCATTGCATCAAGGAAGCTTCGTTCGTATTTCCAGGCTCATCCTATCACTATCTACACTGACCAGCCATTACGACAGGTCCTTACACGGCCTGAGACGTCAGGTAGGTTACTCAAGTGGAATATCGAGCTGAGTCAGTTCGACATCGCTTACACACCGAGGCGAACTATTCAAGGACAAGTCCTAGCAGACTTCATCGCCGAATTCACTATCTCCGAGGACTTGCCCGAAACCAGTGAATCTCCCAAATATGTCTGGAAGATACATGCTGATGGTGCATCGACTGACCGCTGCTCAGGCGTTGGGGTTGTGCTCGAAACTCCTGAAGGCCGATCTATATGTTATGCTTTGAAGTTCGATTTCTGTGCGACCAACAACAAGGCCGAATACAAAGCCCTGCTCGCCGGACTGAGGCTTACCAGAGATTTAAGAATTATTGCTTTGGAGATTTACTGCGATTCACAATTGGTCGTGTGCCAAGTTCGGGGGGAATACCAGGCCAAAGACCGGAGGCTGGCTGCTTATCTTGCTCGGGTCCAGGAAATATTGAATTAGTTCGATTATTATGCCATCTATTGCATACCCCGAGAACACAATCAAAAGGCCGATTCCTTGGCAAAGTTAGCCAGCACCGGTGAGGTACAACAAATGGGACTCATTCTTGTTGAGACATTATCTTCCCTGAGTATTGACAAAATGGAGACCGACTGGGTACTTGAAGTCGTACCTGATAAGGAATCACGGATAACTCTATTCTGGAACTATCTCGAGCATGGGACCCTGCCAGAGCGCAGGAGTGAGAAAAGACAAGTTCTTCGTAAGGCTTTGCGGTTCACTATTCAGAATGGAGTCATGTAAAGAAGAGGGTACTCTATTCCTTTACTCCGGTGTATCGCCCACGATGAAATCAAACGAGTATTGCGTGATGTGCATAAAGGAGAATATGGCGATCACACCGGGGGCAATCTCTTGCTAAGAAAGTACTCCGATATTGTTATTATTGACCGACTGTAAATCGCGACTCATCAGATTATGCCAGGAATGTGACAGATGTTAGAAACATGCTCGGATTCCAAGAGCCCCGCCTACCGAAATAACTCAAATGGTCAGTCCATGGCCATTCGCAATATGGGGCATCGACATTATTAGGTCTCTACCTCTGGCTAAAGGTGGCGTGAAGTACGCCATCATTGCAGTTGATTACTTTACCAAATGGGCGGAAGCCGAACCCTTTGCTACTATCACAACGAAGAAAGTGATCAACTTTGTGGCACGCAACATTATCTGTCAATTTGGTCTCCCACATACCATCATCACTGACAACGGAGCCCAATTTGATAGTGTCAAGTTCAAGTATTTCTATTAGCGATTCCATATCCAAAAGAAGTTCTCTGCAGTTGCACACCCTCAAGCGAATGGACAGGTTGAAGCTGTTAATAAAGTTATAAAGTCCATTCTTAAGAAACGATTGGAAAAAGCCGGGGGCAAATGGGTCGATGAACTTCCTATGGCCCTATGGGCTTATCGAACTACCCATAAGTCCGCGACCGGCCACACCCCATTTTCACTTTCCTACGGTTCAGAAGCCATTATTCCAGTCGAGTTTGAAGTGCCTTCTCATCGCATGACATATTATGATCTGAAGACAAATGCTATATTGCTTGCCGAATCTCTGGACTTACTAGATGAGAAGCGTGAAGAGGCTGATTTGAGGGTAGCCGTGCGCCGAAGTCGAGTCGCCCGATTGTACAATGCTAAGGTCTGACCCCGAACCTTTGAACTTGTCGATCTCAGGCTCAAGAGGATTTACCCAATCCCTTCGCATATGAAACCTACGTGGGAAGGACCGTATGTTATTGAATGAAGACTCGGAGATGACACATTTAAATTATCGACCGTTGATGGTCTCACTTTGCCGAGAGCTTGGAACAGCAAGAGTCTTCATCGCTACTACACATAACATGCTTTATTTATTCATTCAGTTTGCTTTTCATCTGCAATTTTTTTATGCATTACAAAATTTGAACTTGAAATAAGGCAACTGACTTTGCCATATTTTCTTATTTCAGCAATAAAATACAATCTCTTCGAGCCAAAGCAGTGATTCTTAAAATGCATCATACGACCATCATAATGCACAGAGAGCTAAGTTCCATCCTATGGTGGGACTTATTCAAATAGGGAGTGATTGTGGTACGACTGGTCACTCGCTAAGTGAAACCCGAGCTCGGGGGCAAGCCATCACATTGAAGCCAAAAAGGATTGATACACGACAATCCTCTAACTAACTCCGGCTCCCAGAGTGCAAGCTGAAGTAAAAAGCTTACAAATGTGGGCTCGAAGAGGGTGAATCCGTTCACCTAACAACTTTGCCTGTGTTTAATCCAAGTCTGAGGAGGTTGGATCTGTCCGTCTAACGACCTCACTTGTTAACTCAGGGTGGATGTGACCCGACCGTCCACGATCCTGATGAATCTATCGTTCCCAAAGTGCGAACGAAATCCAAAAACTCTAAACAGATGTGATCGACCGTCTGTCCAGATTCCCAGAGTGTGAACTGGAGTATAAACATCAAAATGGGTGTAACCGACCACCCATCAATTAACTCTAAGTCCCCAGAGAGCGGGCTGGAGTATAAACACAAACCGGGTGTGAACCGACCACCCGCAAGACAACTCTAAGTCCCCAGAGTGCGGACCGAAGCATAAACACAAATTGGGTGTGATTGATCACCTACAAATCAATTTAAGTCCCCAGAGTGCGAACGAAATTCTAAATATCGAACGGGTGTGACTGACCGCCCGTGAAATAACTTAAGTCCTCGGAGCGCTGATATACCTTTAAACACTAAACGGGCGTGACTAATCGCCGACATACAAGTGCAATCCCCGGAGTGTGGATGCGATTACCAATAGATGAGTGAGTGTGATCCAACCACTCAAACCCGTCTCGTTTCAACTTCGTTTCAACTAAGTTGAGCTCGATTTATCGAAGGCGGAAAGCGACTGCCGACCGACCATTTCAATTTATCCCCGGGACTGGGGGCAAAACTCAAGTACCGGCTACTGATCGAGACAGTGCGACATCGGGACTCGACTTAACGTTCGGTTATGGCTCGAAGCCATAACGTCGAGACTTAACAACCGAACTCAGGTCTGATTCAGAGACTAAAGCCTTACAAGTACATTGAATGGAAATTCGAGCGCTAAAACACTTAAGCAAATAAACACAAAATTATGCTGGAAAAAAATGGAATTTTATTTCAACTATTCTTTGAAAGGGAAGGATAAGTACAAAAATTATTCCAAGAATCCTTAGCAGCAGGGGCCGAACCCGCATCTATACACGGCCTTCGGGAAGCAAAAATAAATTCCTATCTATCTACCAAAAAAGGGAACAAGAAGACACGTCTATTCCCTTAGTTTTTTCTTCCTCCTCCCCGGCGTCGACCCACTGGAGCTACCGCTCGGATGCCTCTTCGAGCCTTTGTCTTTTGGTGGTTGGTCTCTAGCCGGAGGAATTATGGTAGTCTCTTCCTCCGAACTCACGGAAATTGGAATACTGTCTGAATACGGAGTCGGAGGAATAGAAACACTCTCGACGCAGGAAGACGGGAGAGGCACACCAGTATCGACAATTGTACCGCCGGGAGAAATCATTCGCAGAGGAGCTGGGCTAGGACCCGCCATACCACCTCCAACACCACTGGCATGTGCGGCTGCTTCCATCTCGACGTTAATCTCTGACATTATCTCTTCCTCATGAATTGTGTCAGCATCCATAGGGATGCTGCTAGTTGGGCCCGAAGAGATGGCTATGAATGCGCCTTCGCCCATGATGAATGGCGGGTCGGTAAGTAGGTTACTTTGATGACCAAGGAGCTCTTCCATCATCTGTTCGTCAAAAATAAAAGCGCTCCCCTATAGTCCCTCAACTGGTGTAGCGGCCGTTGTTGTGGTTGCCTCCGTCATAAGGGCCTCCTACTCATGATGCTGTATTTGGGTTGTAGGAGGCACGGCCGGTGCAGCTCCTATCGCTGGATGAAGATAAGAAAAAATATTAGTGACTTCTTCTGATAATACTCCAAACTTGGAATGAATTCAAGAAGTGTTTAGAATACCTTCCTCAGATTGGCTCGCGGGTGGAGCCGGAGTAGCTTCAGGGACGTGCTCGCGAGCTGGAGACAATTGCGGTTGATCGGGATTGTAAGCAGGCATAGATAGAGGATCGACTGTAGGAGTAGATTCGGGCAGGGTTGGCATAGGAATCTCAGAGCTCGTATCATAATGCTCAACGCCAGAACCCTCTCCAGCCTCCGGATGCTGAGTAACAAGTCTCTCTTTTTCAAATATGATAGTGGCATTGTGGAGAACTCTTCTCTCATCCTCAGTCAACACCCGGTTCTCCAATTCGAACACATCGATGGATTCAGTATGGTGCTCTGCTTTTTCATCTTCAACCAAGCGGCACCAAGCATTATATAGATGCGATGGATAATCTTCAAGCCAGCTCAGATTTTGATGCTTCAGAATATTGACATTATATGTAATGAGGAGATCTTCAATGTCACCCTCCAACCTGGCCTCCGCCGCTCTCACTTCACCCACAACCCTGGCTTCAGCTTCCTGAACCTTTAGCGTTGCCGCATCCCTCTCGTCCCTGAGCGCCACAGCCTGCTCGCATGCTTCCTGAGCGGCTTTATTTGCATCGTCTTTTTCTTTGACGACTTCAGCAAATTTATCTTTAAGCTCATCAAGCTCTTTTAGCGCCGCATCTCTTTCAGCCATGACTGTGGTGGTTAGGTGTCCAAATGTAACGACCCAAAATTTTCGATCCCGAAAATTCCAAATAGTTAGAAAACGAAGAAAGATATAGAAGAAGAAGAAACAGAAAACCAACTCAGAAGCTCACATTCGCAATGGATAAAATATAATATTAAATAATATTCTTTACACAAGAAAACTGTATCAGTCAATTACATTTTAATACATCAGAGTGACACATATACTCAAATACTAGACATATACAAATCAACATGTCTCAGATAAACAGAAATATATCACAGCGGAAACACTCCATACGTTCCTACCATCCAGCTCGTCTCTTGAACTCCAGAACGTCCTTACCTGAAAATCTGTAATACTCGGTCTGACTCGAGTGTAACGACCCGAAATTTTCGATCCCGAAAATTCCAGATAGTTAGAAAAAGAAGAAAGATATAGAAGAAGAAGAAACAGAAACACACCACAGATTCTCACATTCGCAGCGGATTAAAATATAATATCAAATAATACCAGTTTACAAAGAATATTGTATCTGTCAATTATATTTTAATACATCAGAGTTACACACATACACCATCACTGGACATATACAAATCAACATATCTCGGATAAACAGAAATATATCACAGCGGAAACACTCCATACGTTCCTGCCATCCAGCTCGTCTCCTGAGCTCCAGAACGTCCTTACCTGAAAATCTGTAATACTCGGTCTGACCCGAGCATTACATCAAAGTAACACCCGGGTCAGGCTGGAAACCAGCGTGAGTAAACCCATCTAACATGAAATACTAAAACATAAAACATACTTAAAACCCGGGGTAACTCGTTCATCACTACAAATTCACAACTTGTTATAGTAAATACTTATTTTCACAAATCAATTCCTAAGTACCTTTACTTAGTTTTAAAGGATCCAGTCATTTAAATTATTCCATTTCAGCCTATTTATTTCACATATCAATCTATTAAGAATCATAGTATGGTGCAAATCGAAGTGGGTTTGGGTATTTACTGATACCCGACCCCGGTCTCTTCGAATTCATTACCATCTTAACCCAAGTTATTCAAGTGAAACACCATTCAACTTTAAATACAAGATGTCACTTTTTACACAGCAATTCATCATCATTAAATTACCACATTATCAATGTCCACCCAAACATATCATATTACAAAACATTTCATATCAGAGATATCAACCAATTTAACATCATTCAATCATTCATAAGCAAGATTGATCACTTCCAAAATTAATTTAATTTATCTCTGATTAAATTAATTACTAATCTTTAATCACTTGGATTACCCTTTCTAAACATTAATTAATTACAAACCAATTAATTAATCATCTTTTGATTATTCATCTTAATTAATCACCCTTGATTAATTACCCTTAATCAATCAATTCTTAATTAATTACACTAGGTAATTAATCATTAATTACCTCCATTTAGTAATTTCCCTTCAATTAATTACTTTCATTAAGTAATTATCTCATTGGTTAATTATTCTCAATTAATTAACCTTTAGTTATTAATTAATTATCCTTTAATAATTAATTAAATTTATTTAAACCTGAATAAGTTAATCCTTTAATTACTTACATTAAGTGATTATCATTTAAAAATCTTATTTAATAAACCTTGAATCAAATTATCATTAATCTATAATTTAACTTTGAACCTTTAAGTTTAATTAATGATAAAACATTTTATTTCCTTAATTACTTCTTAATAACATTCTTAATTAGGTTTTAAATAAACCTAGGAATTATCTTAATTAATTTTAGTTGAAATAATTTACATAATCTTTAATTAACCAAACATTTAAATAAATAACCTTTGTTTAAAAGAAATAGTTTGAGAAATTAGTTTTAAACTTAAATATATATATATATATATTAAAACCTGTTAACATTCTAATTATTACCCGAGGCAAACCAAGATTTCTCCTGTAAAAATCCCGAGCCTCCCCCTTCCTTTTTTAAACTTTGTTAAAATTTAAAATCAGTTATAAGTAAAATCACGCACGTATACTCGAATCAAACCCCGAGTCAACCCATTCTTTTCCCCGAGAACAACCCAAGGATAATTCCTTCGATCCCAAACTAAAACTCTGACACAGAGACATCATGTGCATGTGCACGGCTGATCGCAGATGATTTGGCCTTCCAACTCACCGTCGACAAGACGGCGTCGACCCATCCTTCCGATCCCGACCATCAATCTTCCAAAACGATCACGAAATCGAGAATCGACTTGTTCGAACCCACTGGAACAAAACACCCTAACCAAGAATCGCCTCGTCTAGATGACTCCGAACACCAGTACCTTCCAGACTCCATCCACAGATTAGTCGACCAACCTCGCACCCTTTCCCCCACCTTCGGTGAACTCCGGTGCTCTAGAGACGACGCGTCAACCAATTTTTCAACCCCAACCAAAAACCCCAGCTAAACCCTACTTCTCCGATTTGCCGACGCCACAGTGGTCAATAAGACCAACCACCATTTTTGCCAAGCTTGTCTACATCCTTGCCACCTCCAGAAGTGATCCCGACCCCCAAAACTACACCGATCATCGGAAAATGCCCGAAACCCAATTAACGTTCATCCCTTGATTTGTCTCGATTAACAACCTTAAAAATCAAGATTTTATTTTTAAAAATCCTAGATTTCGATGACGAATCGGATTATATAACTGAAACAAACAATTATTATGATTGAAATTTCGATATGATTTCAAATCTACTGTTCTTCTTCCTTCTTGTTAAAACTAGTTTCAGATTTAACTTGAAAATATTTTTTAAAATTGATCTCTTGTTATAACAAACTAATTTTGTTTATATATTGAAGTCTAACGAGATTCAGAGAAGAAGATCTTGAATTTTCTTCAAATTTTAAAACCTGAACAACAAGAATAGAGCCAACAGTTTTGTATATAGACATACACATCCATATATTCAGATATATGTACATACAATTCATATCATGCAAACAATTATTACATCAGACTTCAAAGATTTATTTCATGCATCCAGATTTAAGACAGAATAAAGTTTGGTTTACTCACCTAATTTATTGAACAAAGAACCAATATCTGGAAGCTGCTAACTGCCTTTGGTCTTGGTTTGTTTTGATCTTCTTGTTAGTTGAGTTGAGTTGTTGATTAAGCTTCAGTTGTAAGATTATTATCTGGTATACTTAGTTTTGATGAACGAAAATAGAATAAGAAGAATATGTATATAGGAAAGGTTTTACAGGGATAGGTATTGACTGGTACAAAACTTGGTCAGAGATTTTTTCTTCATAAGGAGGCTGAAATGATTTTTCTAGCAAATTTGAAATGATAGCATTAAATGCCTTGGTTCCTTATCATGTTTACAAATACTATTTCTTTTTATTTTGTAGGTACAATCTTATATGTATTTTTGTCTTGTTTTGCCTTATTTCTTTGCATATACATATTGCTATAGTATATATATATTACTTGCCTGATTTGCTTTCTACCCTATGCTTTCTATAAAGTTGTTATATTTTCAGAATTATCTTATGTGTTCATCTTATATTTTTACATAACCATAAATATATTTGAGATATTTATTTCTATTTAATATGAACACACACATATACTTGTATATTTTTATCATTATATATATATATATATATATATTTACCTATATTCAAACTTTTAAACATTTATTTACTTGCATATGTTTTCTATTCATATACATTACTTATGTATGTTGATATTACATATATATTTTATTTAATTTTATATTCAAACTTTCCCATATTTTACTTTATATGGGTATATACACATATATATGCATTCACATATTTATATATATTAAACATCATAACATTTGCATATATTTGTCTATATATATATATTTATGGGTATTTTACCTTAATTTAAATGAGGGAGTTTATATATATACACATTTCTAGAATATTTATCAATCTATACATACCCAGCTGTTTTACAAATCCCAAATATATAAAAAAATTAGATCACTATATAGATTCAGGTATTTTATCATCAGAAAATTTATTTATTTGATCAATCAAAATTAATGTTCTGATAATTAAAATCAGTTAATTTCCCAATTAACAGAAGTTAAAAATCCGGGTCGTCACATTCCTCCCCCCTTTGAATCTTTTCGTCCTCGAAAAGGAACGAAACCAGAATTTATGAAAATGCTTAAAATCAGATAAATTTTCTTTGATCATTCTTAAAACACTTTTTAATATATATATAATATTACTAAAATAGTTTTTATAAAAATACTTTTATAACTCGATGCTTTGACAAGTCCATCCTTGTTCTCATAGAAATTCGGTCATATGTTGATCAGGCGTAGGACTGAAAATCTATAAGTACTTGGTAAACCCGTTTCCAACACCCAGTGAAAATACTTTGGAAAATAATTTTGTTGAAAATATCGAAAACATTTTTGAAAATAGAGGAAATATCTTTGGTGAGAATGCTCTGGAAATCATCACCTCCATCCATGGTCGCAGTTAACCCGATGGTTACGTTGCCATCCCGGTAAAATCCATAGATAACTGTAGGCCTCCGCACCCCTCGATTACACCATGGAACCCGCTACAGATCGCAGTTATACCCGGGCTTTACGTTGCTATCACAGCAAAAACCCATATAACCGTAGGCATCAGCGCACTCGAATTTCGCTGCCAAAAGAATGAAACTCCTCCACTCGACCATAGATCGCAGTCTACCAATGTTACGTTGCCGTCCCGGCAAAATCAAGTGTAGACTGTTGGCACTCATCCTCCACACGATTTTCACTATGGTCCACACAGTAGATCGCAGAGACATCGAGTTACACCGTCGTCACAGCATAACCCAAATGCCCCTGTAGGCATCAGCGCCCTCGACTTTCGCTACCCAATAATTCTCAGGAACTAGTTTGTCCGGACTCCTCACAGGATCAACTTTAGAGCCTCCCTCTCTTTGAGGCTCAAGGCAGTACCACCCTGTGGCACTCCTGAGAAGTTCATTCAAGGGAGCGCCTTTTTCCCCAGAGCCACTTTCAAAACACTTTATACTATACACATATAGTATTTTCCAAATCATACACCAAGTATGAATTTCATATAAATCTCCTTTCTCAAAATCGATTATCCCAAAATCGATAATTCACAAACTAGGCTTTCCAAATTCCAATTTTGATTTTCCTCAAAAATCAAAAGCCTTTTTAAAAATCCATAGGTTCCCAAAACTTTTTCCCAAAATCATTTTCACAAAATCCTTTATATATACATATATATATATATATATATAATAACCTTAGGAAATTTTTGAATCACTTCATACTTGTATAAATTTCCTTTTATACTTCAAATACTTTCAAAACCCTTTTCTTCTGGCAATAGATTCAACAAGGGAAGTTTACCATATATAACAAAGATATACAACTTTGTTTATTCCAAATCAAATATTCAAATTTTGATTACTCTTTTGCAAAGTCATTTACCATACTGCTTACTTCCATAAAGTAAATTTTAATCATTGGAATATTCAATTCCCACTTTATTTCATCACATATTTCACAAAATATACTTTCAATTTCAAAAATCATATTACAGTTCTTATCTCCAATTTCAATATCAATTTCATTCAAACTCGTACGATGTCCACATATCATCCGTACGCAATATCAATCTGATCGCTCACTCGATCACAAAATTTCACTTCCGAACTAGTATTGTCCACCCGACTTCCTAGTGCGGACTCAGATCTGGTTTCTTGATCAGAAACTGTCATTCTCCTTGCATAGTCACAACCATGATAGAGAATATCCAGAACCAATCAAAAATCCATATCTAGGTTCGCCGTCGAAAATTGAGCGAAAAATCCCAACTCGGATTGATAATACTACCTCGAAATTCTATGCTCGAATCTGGATCAAATCACTATGCGAATAGAATAATATACGTACATCCTACGTATTTATCTTCATTGATTATCAGTTAAATCAATTTCCTTTTCAATCACATTCATTTTAATCTCTATCCACTTATTCACCTTTGCTTCAATCCTCTCTTAGATTACCATTTCAACCCTTATCTCAATTGGGTATTGAATCATAAACAGTTTGTACTCTGACCAGCTTATATTTAGAAAATAGATTGAAAATTAAAAATAGATAAGTAGTTGAAAAATAATTATTAGTTTTTAAAATAGCTGTAAAATAGTTAAGTAATTGTAAAATAGTTGAAAAATAGTAATTATTCATAAAACAATTGAAAATCGGTAATTAGTTTATAAATTATTTGTAAAATTGATAAATAGTTCCAAAAATAATTGTAAAACAAGTTTAAGATAGTTTTAGGTTTAAAAAGAAAAGTTGTATAGTAAATAGTTTGGAAAAATAGATTTATATTAAAACAATTTATTTTGAAAATAGTCCAGAGTCAAACTGTTCAATTCCCTATCAATTCAATTTAAATTTCCATACCCATTTAAATTGACTCACTTCTAATTTGAATAACTTCAATTTCCCTTGAACTTGATTTATCCCCAATTCAAGTTGAAATAACCTAAATTTCTTTCCAAATTCAAATCAAATTCCATTTGATTTTAAACATATTCACTTTAATTACAATTTCAAATTATTCAAATTAATTTAGACTAATTTCAAATTAAATCCACTTCAATTTCAAATCATTTCAATTTCTATATGAATTAATCCTAATTCCCATTTGAATTTGAACTCATTCAATCTTCAATTTTATTTCAAATTAATCCAATTCAAATTTCCCATTTGAATTTTATACTTATCCATCTTCAATTCTAGTTAATTCAAACTAAATTCAATTTGAACTAATGAAATCTGAATCTCAACTTTAAACCATCTCGAATTATATAAATTCGAGTTAAATTTTCAAATGTTGATTTAACCCCTTAAATCAAATTAACCTTTATTTTTAAATCAATAATCCCAATCTTTAAACAATTTAATTCCGAGTCCAACTCTCAAAATTCCATTTTAAATTATCTTTACTTAACTTATTTCAAAGTTCAAATAAGAGTCCAAAACAATTTTATCTTAAAAATTCAATTTATTACCCAATTATCTTCCTGTTTTGAAACCAGTTCTTAAACAAATTTTAATTTACAAATTCAATTCTTAACATTCAAATTTTCAGTTAAAAGTAATTTCATATCCTTAATTTCATATCCTTAATTTCAACTTCAATTTCAAAAGAAGGTGATTTTATTAGATCATACTGCCACAAAATATTTCATACATTGATAGACTGCACACTAGCAGTTCAACATTACATCCATTTATCACAATAAAAATCTTACAAAGTCATTTATTTAGATGTCTTCACCATCACCTAAGTTTTAGAGTCCTAGCATTTTCTATCAGAATTCTTCCTATGGACTTCCTTCCAATGGGCAAAGCCCAAACATGCATTTTTCAATAGGATGTCCCCACTTAAAGCATTTCCCACAAAAAGTTTCTACCCTCTCATCAATCTGGATGACCTCCACGTTTCCTACTGGATGTTCCACAACCTTAATCTTCTTCTTCTGTCTCTTGGGACAATTCCTCGCGATATGACCCAACTCTTTACAATGATAGCAAATGGTTGACTCGTTGATCGGTTCCATTGGTTTCCGCTTCACCTTCCTCACTTCAGGACAATTGTTAAGGAAATGTCCCTTCTTATGACACTTAAAGCATAATATCTCGGCGCGAAATCGTTGGAATGTACCCTTTAATTCCTTCCTGGTTTTACCACACTTAGCTGCATAATGACCCTTATTGAAACATCTATAGCAGGTGACATTATCATAAGGTCCTAGTCCATTTCTTTCCTTAATCCGATTTTCATACTCCTGAATCGCTATTTCCCGTTCCTTACGTGCAGCTGCTCTTCGTTCCCTACGCCTTGCCTTCCATTCTTCACTCTTAGCCATTTCTCTCAAAGACTGAATTCTAGAGGGACTTCCTAACCTATAAATTAGACTTAATTAGAAGAATTCAACTCTTATATATCAATTTACTTACCTAGTTATACTTAAGTTTAAACCACCTTTTAATTTCAAACAAAGTTTTCAAACAACTTCTTATTTTAAAATAAGATCACATTCAAAATATTCTGAATAATACTCTTTATTATTTCTATAAATATTTGAAACAATTTCAAAACTTTTCAATTTACATCCTTTCTAATTTACAAGTTATTCACATTTAATGGTTACTTCCTTAAAACATTTATGTGTTTATTGGAAAACAATCGTCCTATTTAAACTCAATAACCATTTATTTTCTAGTTTGAAACCATTTTAATTCATCTTATTTGTATAGTTCAGTTTATCCAATCCTTATTTGGATATGTATATATATATTCCTTAATTTCTTATTTAATAACCAATTATTGCTATATATATATATAATATAAGCTTTTTTATAAAAATCTTTCATTAAAACCATTTTTAAAATCTTTATATAAGAAAATAAAAAGTACGCTCTCATATATATATACACTCAACTCATCCTAGGGTACCGCTGACCCTATCCTTGATGAGTAAACCCACCAGAGCCAAGGTTCTCGCTTAACCTTTCAGCTCTGATACCAAATGTAACGACCCAAAATTTTCGATCCCGAAAATTCCAAATAGTTAGAAAAAGAAGAAAGATATAGAAGAAGAAGAAACAGAAACACAACACAGATTCTCACATTCGCAGCGGATTAAAATATAATATCAAATAATACCAGTTTACAAAGAATATTGTATCTGTCAATTATATTTTAATACATCAGAGTTACACACATACACCATCACTGGACATATATAAATCAACATATCTCGGATAAACAGAAATATATCACAGCGGAAACACTCCATACGTTCCTGCCATCCAGCTCATCTCCTGAGCTCCAGAACGTCCTTACCTGAAAATCTGTAATACTCGGTCTGACCCGAGCATTACATCAAAGTAACACCCGGGTCAGGCTGGAAACCAGCGTGAGTAAACCCATCTAACATGAAATACTAAAACATAAAACATACTTAAAACCCGGGGTAACTCGTTCATCACTACAAGTTCACAACTTGTTATAGTAAATACTTATTTTCACAAATCAATTCCTAAGTACCTTTACTTAGTTTTAAAGGATCCAGTCATTTAAATTATTCCATTTCAGCCTATTTATTTCACATATCAATCTATTAAGAATCATAGTATGGTGCAAATCGAAGTGGGTTCGGGTATTTACTGATACCCGACCCCGGTCTCTTCGAATTCATTACCATCTTAACCCAAGTTATTCAAGTGAAACACCATTCAACTTTAAATACAAGATGTCACTTTTTACACAGCAATTCATCATCATTAAATTACCACATTATCAATGTCCACCCAAACATATAATATTACAAAACATTTCATATCAGAGATATCAACCAATTTAACATCATTCAATCATTCATAAGCAAGATTGATCACTTCCAAAATTAATTTAATTTATCTCTGATTAAATTAATTGCTAATCTTTAATCACTTGGATTACCCTTTCTAAACATTAATTAATTACAAACCAATTAATTAATCATCTTTTGATTATTCATCTTAATTAATCACCCTTGATTAATTACCCTTAATCAATCAATCAATTCTTAATTAATTACACTAGGTAATTAATCATTAATTACCTCCATTTAGTAATTTTCCTTCAATTAATTACTTTCATTAAGTAATTATCTCATTGGTTAATTATTCTCAATTAATTAACCTTTAATTATTAATTAATTATCCTTTAATAATTAGTTAAATTTATTTAAACTTGAACAAGATAATCCTTTAATTACTTACATTAAGTGATTATCATTTAAAAATCTTATTTAATAAACCTTGAATCAAATTATCATTAATCTATACTTTAACTTTGAACCTTTAAGTTTAAATGATGATAAAACATTTTATTTCCTTAATTACTTCTTAATAACATTCTTAATTATGTTTTAAATAAACCTAGGAATTATCTTAATTAATTTTTGTTGAAATAATTTACATAATCTTTAATTAACCAAACATTTAAATAAATAACCTTTGTTTAAAAGAAATAGTTTGAGAAATTAGTTTTAAACTTGAATATATTTTTTTCAAACTTGTTAACATTCTAATTATTACCCGAGGCAAACCAAGATTTCTCTTGTAAAAATCCCGAGCCTCCCCCTTCCTTTTTTAAACTTTGTTAAAATTTAAAATCAGTTATAAGTAAAATCACGCACGTATACTCGAATCAAACCCCGAGTCAACCCATTCTTTTCCCCGAGAACAACCCAAGGATAATTCCTTCGATCCCAAACTAAAACTCTGACACAGAGACATCACGTGCATGTGCACGGCTGATCGCAGATGATTTGGCCTTCCAACTCACCATCGACAAGATGACGTCGACCATCCTTCTGATCCCGACCATCAATCTTCCAAAACGATCACGAAATCGAGATTCGACTTGTTCGAACCCACTAGAACAAAACACCCTAACCAAGAATCGCCTCGTCTAGATGACTCCGAACACCAGTACCTTCCAGACTCCATCCACAGATTAGTCGACCAACCTCGCACCCTTTCCCCCACCTCCGGTGAACTCCGGTGCTCCAGAGACGACGCGGCAACCAATTTTTCTACCCCGACCAAAAACCCCAGCTAAACCCTACTTCTCCGATTTGCCGACGCCACAGTGGTCAATAAGACCAACCACCATTTTTGCCAAGCTTGTCTACCTCCTTGCTACCTCCAGAAGTGATCCCGACCCCCAAAACTACACCGATCATCGGAAAATGCCCGAAACCCAATTAACGTTCATCCCTTGATTTCTCTCGATTAACAACCTTAAAAATCAAGATTTTATTTTTAAAAATCCTAGATTTCGATGATGAATCGGATTATATAACTGAAACAAACAATTATTATGATCGAAATTTCGATATGTTTTCAAATCTACTGTTCTTCTTCCTTCTTGTTAAAACTAGTTTCAGATTTAACTTGAAAATATTTTTTAAAATTGATCTCTTGTTATAACAAACTAATTTTGTTTATATATTGAAGTCTAACGAGATTCAGGGAAGAAGATCTTGAATTTTCTTCAAATTTTAAAACCTGAACAACAAGAATAGAGCCAACAGTTTTGTATATAGACATACACATCCATATATTCAGATATATGTACATACAATTCATATCATGCAAACAATTATTACATCAGACTTCAAAGATTTATTTCATGCATCCAGATTTAAGACAGAATAAAGTTTGGTTTACTCACCTAATTTATTGAACAAAGAACCAATATCTGGAAGCTGCTAACTGCCTTTGGTCTTGGTTTGTTTTGATCTTCTTGTTAGTTGAGTTGAGTTGTTGATTAAGCTTCAGTTGTAAGATTATTATCTGGTATACTTAGTTTTGATGGACGAAAATAGAATACGAAGAATATGTATAAAGGAAAGGTTTTACAGGGATAGGTATTGACTGGAACAAAACTTGGTCAGAGATTTTTTCTTCATAAGGAGGCTGAAATGATTTTTCTAGCAAATTTGAAATGATAGCATTAAATGCCTTGGTTCCTTATCATGTTTACTATTTCTTTTTATTTTGTAGGTACAATCTTGTATGTATTTTTGTCTTGTTTTGCCTTATTTCTTTGCATATACATATTGCTATAGTATATATATATTACTTGCCTGATTTGCTTTCTACCCTATGCTTTCTATAAAGTTGTTATATTTTTAGAATTATCTTATGTGTTCATCTTATATTTTTACATAACCATAAATATATTTGAGATATTTATTTCTATTTAATATGAACACACACATATACTTGTATATTTTTATCATTATATATATATTTACCTATATTCAAACTTTTACACATTTATTTACTTGCATATGTTTTCTATTCATATACATTTCTTATGTATGTTGATATTACATATATATTTTATTTATTTTTATATTCAAACTTTCCCATATTTTACTTCATATGGGTATATACACACACACACACATATATATATATATGCATTTACATATTTATATATATTAAACATCATAAAGTTTGTATATATTTGTCTATATATATATTTATGGGTATTTTACCTTAATTTAGATGATGGAGTTTATATATATACACATTTCTAGAATATTTATCAATCTATACATACCCAGCTGTTTTACAAATCCCAAATATAAAAAAAAATGGATCACTATATAGATTCAGGTATTTTATCATCGGAAAATTTATTTATTTGATCAATCAAAATTAATATTCTGATAATTAAAATCAGTTAATTCCCCAATTAACAGATGTTAAAAATCCGGTTCGTCACAGCCCCATTTCCTCGACCAAGGCTAAATGTGTTCGCCTCATCTCCTCCATCTTCCGGATTGCCTCATCGGCTCTTTTATTAGCCTCCGTTTCTGAATTTCTTGAAGACTCATTTTCATCGTTAAGCACCTGAATTATGCAGTCCTTCTGAGCGAGATCAGTTCCTAGTTTCTCGATTGTCTTCGCCCGCTCAAAGGCCACCGCTGATACTTTATCTGCGGTCTTCATCCATTCCCGATATTGGCCATAAACATCATATATATAGTCATGCATCGTCTGTTCTGCCTCATTGGGAATTCGCTTTAAGTGCGGGGGAAATATGAAGCCGTCAAAAAAGATATTCGGAAAATCCCTTTTCAACTTAGCGATTCTAATTGCTCCTTCCCAGGTGGGTTCTATGACGGCTTGTTCAGTGGTGATGGGAGTTTTAGTTTTAGTCCTCCGACGCTGTTGGTCAGGCCTTGATGCTTGGGAAGGTGGTATTTGACGCGAAGATTCAAGGGGTTGTTTGCCAGAGCCAGAAGATTGTGTTGGACCTCTAGGTGGTGGGGAGCGCGATCGGGAACCACGACTATACTGTATATCCTTCTCCCTCTCCCCATCCCTTTCCCTCTCGTAGCACTCCCACTCTTGACTGGAGTAGCCGCGATCGCGGTCTCTATCGGCCTCACGTCTGCGAGACTCAGAGTATGAGCTAGATGAATGGCGTACAGAACGGAGGCTTCCAAGCATAGATCCCCGCCTTGTCATCGTATCTGTAAAATGAAAAGAGAAACAGAGTTGGTAATCTTCAGAGATGAATAGCTTGTGACTATAAATTGTGTGGTGCTATGGAGTGTGTGTATGCATGCGCAAAACCCCCAACCAACCGGTTGTAATAGCCATACTCGGAGGAGTTGGCTCTCCTATGTTTAAGGCGCTTTGGAGCCCCTCTAATCTGGTATCTTGGTGCAAAGGCAAGTCATCCGGAATGGGGATGTCCGCCAGTCCCGCAAAGGAATTCTCCATCTATGAAGGAGGAATCTCTTTACTAGTAGCAGGCAAAGAGACTACGACGGTTTTGCACCTTACAGATTTTCGAGCAGTAGACTTGCCTCTTCTCTTTCGCTTTAAAGATTGAGGACTTTGCGAAGGCCCGGCTACGGGCTCACCTCCAGCGGACATATTCTCATCACTGCCTTGTTCGATAATTACTATCCCGGGAGCTCTCCTTCGAGCTTGCCACACCGGGGCCGTCCTAAGAACTCCTACGAGTCCAATGCTTTGGTCTTTGTTAATTAGCCCGACGGCAACCAGATTCTTGTCCGTAAGGACTTCATCAATCTCTCTGTACTCGGCGGGCACCTCTTGAAAAACTCTTACTATCTCCTTAAACTGAGCACCTTCAGTTCGCGGAATTGAAGCTGTGAAAGAAAGAAAATGTTAGACTCGAGATCAACTGCTATTATCCAATTAATCAGCAAGGAGGCTAGGGCGATTACGTCTTACTAGTCACCGTCTGGCGAACCCCGGTGGACACCGAACGTAGAACCATTCGGTCTTGAAATAGCTCCGCTTGCTCCAAGCCCCGACCACGATCTGACAATTCCTAACTCCTCTAAGAAAGTGAAGGAAGGATTATCTCCGCGACTCTTTATATTGAATAAGTATCTGATCTCTTCTATCATCGGAGGACGGAAGAGTGCTCCATGGAGATGACAAACAAACTATTGAGCAAGGCATATCCATTCGGGTGCAGCTGAGGTGGAGCGATCCTCAAGAAAAGTAAAACTTCCCGGATGAACTGGTTGAAAGGAGGAAGTGTCCCGGCTACACACATAAATCTATTGCAACCCGTGTATCCCTCCGGGGGGTTGTGAGCTCTATCTTCCGGCCCCGGTAATAAGACGTTATTTAGCGGCAACCCATGCCTTAGGCAAATCCGGCCTAACATATCTTCGGAGATATTAGAGCGGACAGAATCTTGCGGGTTCATAATAAAGACTGCTCCCGGCAATTCATCCGGAGCAGGGCTAATTTCTTCAGCTACAATATCCGACATTTCAATTACGGGAAGAGGCGGACTCTGAACATCCTGCGACTGAGAACTTACGGGTTCCATAGCTATTTAACTCAGTAAAAATCATCGTTAGACAACAATAAACCCGTGTTCCCCTAGTGTGAAATGAATGGTCGCGTTGTGCAGTGCAGTGCTACATAATGTTTTAAATTTCTACAAGTTTAAGAGATGTTCAAACGACAAGACTTCGAGATTCAACCGGAGTGACCGTCATCATTGACCGTCACAACCGGGCCATCCGGACTTCGGGGAATGATCCAAGTCAGAGTTCGTCAAATTTATCAAGTTACAGTTCCATTGACGAGCTTCGAAAGGTAGTCAGATATGCAGTTACATAGTTATGTCCAATTATGCAAAGTTGAAGCTCGCCGGAGTCAAATATTCGATTATGCAAGATTTCGTATCCATTAAAGTCTGAGCTTGGATCGATCACCAGAAGTGCAATTCGTATCGATGGTGGAAGACAGCATCTCGTATCGATCGCAAGAAGGTCAATTCGTATCGACCCAGAACCCTCAACTTCGTATCAATCAAAAACAACGTCTTCGTATCGATTGCCAGATCCGAGTCTTCATATCGATCACTCTAGATCGATACGAACTCCCATCATTAGTCGATACGAAGCTACTTGCTTCATCGATATGAAGATCCATTATGCCCGATCGATACGAACTTATTCTCCATCCACAATCGATGTGAGTACGTCCTTCATCCATCATCGATAAGAGTAATTCCTTCGTATCCCTCTACACTTCTTCTTCTCCAAACAACATAAACGCCATTCCGACCTTCCTCGACCTTGCTCCGGTCTAACTCCGACTCCACACCACCAGAATCGGCCACGAATGTGAATGGATCGACAGTTAAACTCGAATCTCATCGTTTTGATGTGGATTTATGGATTAATTACCTAATTAGAGCAGTTAGTTCGAGGGATTAACGAATTAAATGGCTCGAAGATGGAGGCAATTTCTTTTTCTCTTTTTCTCTGATCGATACGAAGGCAGTATGTGGGAGTGAAAGCAAGTGGAAAATTTTCTAAGTCCTAAGCGTATTTATATGGACTTGAACTCAAAAGGAAAAAACAATTCGTATCCCCGTGGCAAGAACCGGTTGAAACGGTCAGAGTTCAATCGATACGAAAGGCGCCGTGCAAGCCTACCTAGAACATTCATATCCATCGATATAGAGATGATGCTCCGTATCCATCAGCCTAGAATAGTCCAGAGAGTAACACTTCGTATCCATCAACGGGCCACCATCATCGATACGAAACACCTATTTCGTATCCATATGTTCGGAGACCCAAACTTCATATCCATCGATACAAAGTACCTCTGAGAACTATCTGTTTCGTATCGATAGCCATAGATATGCAACATGCATTCCAACATCTCGAATCGATCCAGGAGAGGATTGATACGAAGGGATACCTTAAAACAACCACCAAACATTGTTGAAACTCGAATTTCACATCGATCCAGGAGAGGATCGATACGAAACTCAATCCAAACAAAAACTAAAGAACTTGACAACGACCCGTGAACGTGCAAACGTGAACAAGAGTCAAGTTAACATACGTGCATGTGTGACAAACTAACATTCGATTTCCAAAGTTGACAGGAATTGAATGCTCACCTGGTGACGATTACAACAATGAATAACAAATTGTTAACACTCGATGCTCGGTTACAACAAAACGCTACTTGATCATTAGCCGTCAACAATGCGATATATATATATATATGTGTGTGTGTGTGTGTGTGTGTGTCGGGAAATCAATCAAAGATTACATCTTTTGACAGAAAGACAACAACTATTCAATGAATCAGATAGAACTTTTTCAGAATGAAGATTGCAGCTTCTCAAAGCACGTCATGTTCACACAAGACGTACTTTGGGGGGCAAATGTTATTCCGTCTTTTGGCAGGGCCGTGACACCAAGAACTTGACTAGAAACCAAGGACAGTCTGTCTTGAAGGTCGGTTATACACAGGTCTACTATGGATATCGGTGAATTTTGTTCGAGTCCGGATCGAGCTGCAATTAACATGACACGACAAGTAAAGCTATGAAAGCCAACGTTCCAAATTTCAGGTCAATCGTAGTTTGTACGTTCAAGATATGCATCGATCAAAATCAAGGGAGAAGGCCTCTGTTCGTATCCATCACCTTGCAATAGCTTTGTTCGTATCCATCGACTCGCAGGCGTCAGTTCGTATCCATCCAACAAGGTACTTCTGTTCGTATCCATCAAATGCCACCCCTCTTCGTATCCATCATCCATCGGCTAAGAACCATTTCGTATCGATCTGCCTCCATCCATTTTGTATCGATCTCCTTCCATCGATACGAAGAGCAGCAACCATCGATCGATACGAAGAAAGCAACATGAAGCATCGATACGAAGGCGGCCTCTAAATCATCGATACGAAAGAAGTTACTCCAGATCGATACAAACATGGCACAGTCAAGTGAAGGAAACAGTCATGCGGCATGAAATGTGGATCTCTCCTGAACCATCGCTCCACGTCACCATCGAACGGTCTGATCGATGCGCATAGCATCAATACGAAATGCTATCGATACAAACCGACCGATACGCACAGTTCAGCCTATTGCAAAGTCAAATTTGGATCGATCATAGCACAAAATCTACAAGTCCAAATACTATCAAATTTTCACAGGAGCTAGCGTGCCACCTCAAGAATGTCCTTGATCGATTTCAGGCCAAATGGGGATGTTTTAGATCGATACGAAATGTACACGTATCGATTAGGGATCGATCACAATCTACCTCGGATCGATCACGTGGGCCCACCCATGTGTGAGAAGAAGTATTCTGAGATCTAAGTCAGATTTTTCCAGCCTACGCCTATAAATAGCAACCATATGCTTCGAGAAAGAGGACTTTTGGCTTCTCTACGCTGATACCTTGTCGAAATCAATATTATACTTCAGTTTCACTGTTGTAATCTCCTGTAATCAGCAAGTCAAATTCAAAAAATATCAATCATTTCGTAGTGGACGTAGGCAATACGCCGAACCACTCTAAATTTGTGTGTTTCTGTATTTTCTCTTATTTGTTTATTGGTGTGTTTATTAAATCTACCTCATTTTACAATTACTTTCTTCATTTTATCTCTTCAAACACATCCGAAGAGTGTTGTGTCAATTTTGGTACAAACAATTACACAATATCTTTATGTAATAAATGTGCATGCACGCGCACACACATATTTTGTAAAAAAAGTAGCAAGTACAAATTGCTGCTATAAAATAGCTCTTTAAAAAAATACTTCGACGTAAAATAAAGATAATTTCAAAAAAAAATTAACACATACAAATGATATCATGTAGAAGTATTATAGCAAAAAAATTCAACAAAAGTTAAAAAAGTGATGGTAAATGCTTGATGAAAAGAAAATGCAATAACACGTAAAAATAAAAAATGAAACTTAGTAGCATAAAAATGCATCATTAATAATAAAAATAAATTAATATTTGATAATAAAAATGAAATGATATTCAACTTTTTTAGTTCGCATGGTTTTATTAATATTGAAACATGAAGTGATGCAGCAAATAAGTCTCATTTGTCTTTCCTCCTTAGTTTGAGAGATGACCTTTTTAGTAAAGGGTTTCATAGCACTCAACTCGGTCAAACGTGGTCGTAGTGTAGAGCGCAAAGTAGCCGATAGACATACGAAAATATCAAAACCTTTTTCTCTATAAAAAAGGATTATAAAAGTCCACGGGTGCGGCGCAATGAAAAGGAGGCTTAGGTTCTGGTAAAAAAACCCAAATTCGATTCCTACCATGCGCTTCCCTATTCTATATAAATTTATCCAAGGATACAGAGGCTTGGATCAGCGACGACTTTACTATACCCTCCTTAGGAGTTTACCGACCCCCGCCGGATTCTCCTGGGTTTTCAAAAAAAAAAGGATTATAAAACAAATTGAACTAGGGTAATGCTTATTGTACAAATAGTCCAACACAAAACAAGGGCACAGCAAGATAAAAATTAAGATCTGATGAAAAACATTGATCCAAAAATTTCAAATACAAAGTGCAATTTTGAAATAATGTTCTAATAATTAGAAATTTGAAGAAATCTAAGATCTAGGCTTCTCCTTCTTTTCCTTGAACAAAGCCAAGAGAGAAA
This sequence comes from Allium fistulosum, assembly GCA_030737815.1. Classification (NCBI taxonomy): domain Eukaryota; kingdom Viridiplantae; phylum Streptophyta; class Magnoliopsida; order Asparagales; family Amaryllidaceae; genus Allium; species Allium fistulosum. The sequence goes on from CM060904.1 coordinate 1,290,964,762, forward strand.
CACCAGAGACCTTGACAACCTTGAACCTAACTCCAGGAATATCTCCGACAGCATGTCCTTTACGACCAAATCCAGCAATCAAAACTTCATCCTGTAAGTAGTTCAACAAATTAGACAAGTTACGGAAACTTTATCATAATCAAACAAACAAGTTAGATTATATGATCAGAGAAAGGGTTCTAAATAAGAAAATCCAAAGACATGACAGATTTTACCTTATCCCATTTTAGTTTTACGGTTCATATTCGAAATTATCAACCTTGCTGAGGTAAGAAACTTCTTGAAGACATATTTTGTAATAAAACTTAACATACTGCAAAGAATTGCCAAAATACTAGTTGGGTGTAAAGCAAAACAAGGAATAATAACATAAGGTACTGATACATTACTGCAAGTTAAGGTTTTCGCAACTAGTTGTCTTCACTTTTTGTAGTAAAAAGACTTACGTTTTCCTCAATGTAGTTTAAGCAACCATCATTCGGCACAAAGGCAGCAATCTTCTTTCCATTCTTGATCAACTGAACTCTAGCGCATTTACGAATAGCAGAGTTGGGCTGTTTTGCTTCAATACCTCTGCATAAATCATTTGTGCTCGTATATTAAAAACTAACAAATAAAAGATAGAACATCTGCGTTATTTGTTTCTATAGGGATTTTGGGTCGTCCAAACTGAAAACCTGCACTGCTCCTTGTTATTAGGCATTGAGGGTCCACTTAATCGAAAACCTATATTTCATACAAAACTTTTGCTCTATTTAAATAAACCCCAAAATGTCTATTATATCACTGAAAAAAGCTTTTGACCTCAAATTACTTTTATCAGCAAAAACACCAAATTGTTTTAGCCTTATCATAACGTGTTCGCTAAAATGTCAGGCGGTATCAGTTCAAAAAACATTGAAAACAAGAACATTCATTTCATTTTCTGCTTCACGCATATTTTTTTGAAGATACGATAGGCAAATCAGCTAGGTTTCACGATATTATTTCCAATGCCCAAATATTATTGCAAGTGTTTTTAATCTTCCAATACTTATAAAGTATGCATCAGTTCCGCCTTTTAAACAATTAGCTCAAGGACAGTTCATTGTAGTTTGCATGAAATTGTGTGAGAAATCTAAAATCCATTAAAACAAATTATCTCTGTTTTTACACATCATATATGCGCTAAAAATATTATAACAAAGCAACTCGTGATGGTTTACATGAAAACTAAAAGAATTTTCAAGTCATTAGAATAAGTGGGCCATCTCTATTTTTATGTTGCTGTAACATAAGCTCACGACCAATAAACTCATTTCATATGAATCTAGATACATTAAAAATGACATCTATGTAGATAATTTTACATGTCTTCTTAAATTTCTCAGGGCGCAAGGTAGCATGGTTAGGATCCTCTTACTTATTATTAACATGTATGATGGTACATTATGATATAGCCTAAACCTGCAATAATAAAGAATATATTAAATTTTGGCTTACATTTTTTCCAGGACAATGCCCTTGGCATGAGATGAGCCAGCAAATGGTTTCTTCCACTCATTCCCAAGATGACTCTTCTTGTAAGACTTGTCTGCCCATCTCTGATTTCTCCTGTGGGTCTTCAGCTTGCGCCCAGCTCCCATACCACGTGTCTTTCTATCAAATATTTCATATTCACAGATATAGACCATGAGAATTGATTAACATAAAACGCTAACAAATAATATAATAAACAAAAGTATGTGTACGTTACACACACACACATATAATATATATATAACATATATGTGTGTGTGTGTGTGTATGAATGAATGAGGGGAAAAAATACATTAGCATAGGGCACCCTATAATATTATGTTTTCGATGGCTAGTAAAATATATGTATGGGTAACATTAACCAAGGTTTAGATCAAACATTGAGAAGGATGTTGTATAGAATGAAAGCCATTCACAACGGTTGTCAGCTACAGGCTTAAACTCTACATCCATATGTACTAGTATTTAAGTATAGACCATCGTGTAGTGAAGTTTCATGTTACTGAAGCTAACACACCAACACACACTCGGTGTGTATGTTTGGACAAGGTGCTTGATGTATTTCAATTGTAGCAATAACTTTATCTATAATGTTTAAATGTAATAAAATATTATACATTGAAAGCATATTCATGTGACAGTTGAAACATATACTGTGCTACTTTGATTAATATATGTAGTAAACTCAAACAAATAAAAATACGAAGGAAGAGTTGGTGCAACAATTGCACCAAGACATTTGTTAACCTGACTCATATTATAGTGGATACATTTGAGAGAGTAACATTTGGAGTTTGAAAGTTCAAATATCAAATATAAGTTTGACCTCAAAATTATATTTTACAAAGGATGATATCTCTATAATTATATCCTTACCAGTACTTGGAACTTCATAAAATTGCATTTGCAAGTAAATATAATCTATAGTTAAAACGACTTAAGTCCCATCATCAATCAACAGTTTTGAAAAAGAAATACAAGGAACAAAGTAATTCCTAGTGTTATTACCAAATTAAACACAAAAATAAAATCATAAGCATGTAGGTATTGAGATAAGAATCTACAATTGCCAAAATTTACTACTTTAAGTAACATTACATACAAAGTGTAAGAAAGCAGGTCACATTTGAATCATTGCAGCCAAAATGTAAGCAAGCATGCAAGTCTCAATTGAAAAATTGCTTCTAAAATGTAAGCAAGCAAGTGTTACTATCAAACTACAATTTTGAAAAGAAAATACAGGACAAGGAAGAACTTAATTCCTATAGCTTTTCGTAGTGTTAGGTAGCAAGTTTAATACAGAAACAAATACAATCATTAAGCTTGTAGACAAACAGGGCAACTTTTAAGCAGTATGAACTTCAGACTACGCCCATTGAGATTGAAATTCATAGTTGCCAAAATTTACTGGGTCAATGTATTTTTTTTTTAATCATATAAGAAAGAGACAATATCGCTTGATCAATCCTAATGATGCATAACTTCCCAACAGAAAACACAGGTTCACGCCATTAGTTATATATAGTTTGTACAGGTTAAAGAATATCGATGATTCCAATGGCAGCACTCCATCAATATTCCAATTAATACAGAACATCGCATCGATGATTATGTGTATTTTTCACCGCACCAAAAATTTATAAAGTACTGTTATAACGTAGTTTTTTTTAATACAAACCAAAATTTATGCAGTAAATTGAACATTCCATATGTGTGAAAAATCCATTGAGGGAGGGAAAAAAACAGAGAAATGAAATCAATGAAGTAAATATCAGCAGAAATACCCCATGCTTGCTTCTGAGAAGGAGAAACTTGAAACTTGATTGTAGGGAAAACAAAGTCCGCCGCCTGCTTGCTTGAGAGAGGAATGAGTAGCAAAAGTTTATATACGAGGATATGGTAATGCTAGGGCTAGGGTTAAGCAGTGGGCTTTGTTTGGACTCGAACTAAGGGAGCCTGGGCTGTGAGATATATTCTAAATAAACAAACATTTAGACATTTTAAGGTTTTCGAGCGGGAGAAATTTTAACATACATTCTTATAATTATAAAAATTAAGTTTTAGCTCCTTTTCAATGTTCTTTTATAAAACACATCTATATTTTCAGAAAAATACATGTGATTCAAGGGGTATTTGGGTGATTCTACCAACTTTAAAATATGTTTATATTATTTTTCATAACTCATAACCACATGCAATACAAGTGTTAACTCAAAAATGGATCAACATCCAGAAATCAGATGAAAGCAGCAGTTCAAATAAAAAAACGGAAAAGCAATAAAATGAAACACAATTTTTATAGTGGTTCGGTGTAATCTCCGACCTACGTGCACTTTGATCTTTTTTATTAGTTATTCCCTCTCTATATTACAACTAATTATATCAAATTTGCCTACAATCTAGTGGATCTCAGATTTACAATGATGTTTTTAAAGAGTTTGAGAGGTAGATGATAGGAGTTAATAAGTGAGAGAAGCCTCCAAGGCAGAGAGATCAAATCCAGAAGTTAGAGAATTGGAGGAGAGATCCTTTTCTGATCGCAACTAGGCTTGTATTTATAGGGGAAACAGTCTTGTTCGGCCAGAAGTCAAGTTGGAGCAGAGTCTAGATGTCAGCTCGAAGTAGTGTGCAAAATCGCGGGACCCACCGAGTTGTACAAACATGTCAACCCCGACATATTTGTGTTATTCGATTTTGGTCGAACTCTTTTGCACTCTTTTTCTAAACTTTTTTTTGAGGTGTCCCATGTTGTTTCCATCGATCGTTGGTTGATTTTGAAAACCATTCCTTCATTACTTGGTTTACTTAACACTAAAAGCCGATGAAATAAGCATGCCTATCTACAAGAGTTAAGATTGAAGTGTTTAGGCCAGGCTTTGATGCAACCAGTGCTCTAACTTACTTTGCTTCACTCTTAATTGAGAGATAGTGTAAGTTGAAAAGTTAAGAAACATGATAAGCATGTGAGACTTGGTTTTCATATGCGATCGTCTATTTTGAACTTGATAAGAATTAGTCGATTATCGAATTTAACCAAATTAACTTGGAAAGTATTTAAAAGCTTTACGGTTTCATATGATTTGAGAAGCCCTAGGGAGGAGCATGGTATGAAATGTCTATGGCTTTAAGAACGTATATATACGAGATTCCACGTGGATGACTTCTCTATATATTATCCGCCTGCTTCTAAAAGAACCGGAATGAGTTTACCAGAAATTCATCGAATTAATTTTTGAATAGACCAGGATCGGTAAGTGTTTACTTATCGAATACCACTTCTGAACAAATATATGGGTTTTATGTTTTGGAAGTGGTTGTGAAATGGAAAGCTATAGAGTTGAACTTTCTATCTTATGGTTAAGTCCGAGGAAGAGGTCATCATTAACATTCGTCGGATGATTATGTTGGAATATATGTGAAGATTCAAGATCTGTTCGAGTTGCTTGAATCGATGTAGATATTCATGATCCGTTCGAGGTGCTGGAATCCATTTGGGGATTCATATTATGTTCGAGTGATGAATACTCGTATGAGAGATTACGAACGTGACCTTGACATCGAAAATAACAGAAAATAGAGTAGACCTCATAGTCTGGGTTTAGCTAACCCATGACAAGATACATCAACTCCATATCTAGAGTATGTTTATCGATGCTGCATTACGGGAGTTGATGATATTTGGGATCACGTATTAGGGCGTGGACCAGCTATGTTTACCTAAAAGTATATTTTATCTAAAAATATACGATGCTTGAAGGTAGTTTTTGACCCTTGTGCAGGAAATGTGATTCTGCTTGACTGAAGAGATCTCCATGGAAAATCCATATGTGAACGTACCTTAGTGGTTTTGATTATACCTCAATATTGTTGTGGTTTGATTAATGTAAGCATCACAGCTATTTTTTGATTTATATTCATCACTCTAGACATTATCTATTATATCACATTATGTACTTATTAGATGGTGGTTCTTTTGAGGGGATAACTACTACGATATTTCATGTGGACTCAAAACTATCGTTATATGTTGGCCCCATATTCTTTGAGTTTCTCATATCAGACTTTTGTCTGACATGTGATTTTTGTTCTCTTTAAATTCTGTGTGCTCTTCGAGTAGTATGAGAAAGACAGGTTTTCGTTGATGTTCATTGGACTTCAAGGAGATGAGCTGGATGTTTCACCTACCTTGGTATTCTTATTTCCGCTATATTACTATTATGTATAATCATCATTTGTGAGGATAAGTTGTTATAATTGTCCAGGATGATGATGATATTTAGAATTGTAACTCTGAAATGTTGTGTATCTTAGAGTGACAGTTTTGTACCGTCTTTTGATGTTATATGTTATCGTTTCACTATGAGCTTCTGATATTGTGTTTCTTCTTTCTTGTTATGTTTCTTCTTCCTTTTATTTTACCATAACAATCCATCTTTCCGACACTTGGATGCTCGACACAAGAATATCGTAGATGTATTAGTCTCAACATTCAAGAGTCGAAGAGGCAGATCGTTGGAAAGTAAGCACTATTCAATTATATATCCATTTTGTGAACATTCAACACAAAAGCACTCTATTGTCAGAACTAATTAGCCTACGACTTTTATCAAGGTAAGGTATGTTTAATTCAGTGATAAATTATTGAGATCAAGGACCACTAGCTCAACTGTTTAGTGGCATGATGATTTAGAACTAGGTTTTGATGGTCATGGGTTTGAACTTTCGAGACATCAAAATTAGTGTTGTGCTCGAATAAAATACCACTATTACTATCAAAAAAAATATCTCTAATAGCTTTAAAATACACAGAGCATGACAATAGTCATAATGAGGAAATCTATATAGAGTGACAATAAGAGTTGAAACAGTCTCACTAAAATACCTCGGTAGATGGTTATTTTATCATACAAATTGCTAGGCAACTCGAATGATTCTTCAATGCTCCTTCTCGCAGGTGATGGTTTTGTATTAAGTTACATTTATTTTTCAGTTACATAAATTACATTACAGGAGAATGGACCGAACTCAAATTAGAAGAAACAAAGCATGTGAGCAATTTCTAGTGGGCATCATCAACCCTGGTAAAAAAAGACATGGTTAGATCAAAACATGGAATAACTCCCTCGTTGTGATTCAAAGGCAAATCACATATCTTTAGAGAACGGTGAAGCAAAGTGGTTGCATGTCTCTGACTGATGATATTCTCGAAGTACAACCCTAGGATCTAACAATAGTCAACCCAACCGAAGTAGATTTAGTTTTGTAACAGCAAGGGAATGTTAGCCATGATTTTAGAGAAGAAAAGTGATCATATGCTTCGGGAAAGCGATAAAATGGATGGAGTAATGTCAAAGCTACCCATGCTGATCAATGTTTCATCAGAGAAACCCCAAGAAGCTGCCAGTAAAGTGTTAGTGATGAACAAGATAGAGATTGAAGCTAGAGCAGTGGGATAATGAAGTGTAACAGTTGTGCATGTGTGCACGTGCACAGTTGAAATGCTTAGAATATTGGGGTGTGAAGGGTTGTAACCGTACCAGCGTTTTGTAAATCTGAGTCTTCTATTTTGTACTGGGCCATGTATGATGTTTGGGCTTGAATGAGTGTGTATGCAGACTGTTGTGATAAGGCTGGTGTTGTATATATAATGTGGTGTTGATGGCTGAAAAAGGTGTGAAGAAAACTCAGAAATAAAAATTGTTTTTCTGTTCATATTGATACTGTTGCCACTGTGTGATAATTGTCTTCTTCAATTTTTCATATTGCTCATTCTTGTGCTTATACTCATATGCTTCATTCTTGCTAAATTGGATCTGCTCTGTTAAGTATATTTCTATGCTTATAGATTGTTTCAGTTTTCATATATTTGTTCTTTTTGTTTTGCTATTAACTGTCACTACAAGAAAACTGCGGTTTACCTACGTCAAATTGGCGTAGGCGGGGCGTAGGTAAATGCATTAACTACGTAACACCTACGCCAATTTTGGCGTGGGTAAAACTTGCGTAGCTAATAAAATACCTACGCTTTACCTACGCCATCCGTTGGGTTGTTTCTTACGCCTTTCCTACGCCATAATTTTTTTACGCCTTACCCACGCCATGTTGTACCTACGGTTTTGTTACGACATTTTTACTTTTTTAAGTGCTCACGTCTTTCCTACGTCATTTTTTTACCTACGTCTTCCCTACGCCATGCATACGACTTTTTGCTGCATTAATATTTCATTTACCTACGCCTTCCCTACACCTTCCCTACGTCTTTTCTGAAACAATTTTGATATATTACTATTCTATTTCATTTCACCACATTAAATAGAAACTAAAATCAACTTATTTTATATATATACACATTCCAACAAAAAGATTAACGTCGAATCATTCATCTTTAATTCAAAAAACAAATATCTCATTCATATTACAAAGTCAAACAATATTAATCAAGTTCCTATATGTTAAAATAATATGATAATATGTTCATGATACATGACATCATACAGATACCATTAAAAAGTTTTCAATACCCTCATTCCTCATGACGATCGTTCGGCTCTTCATCAAATCGATGTCGAAGCATCTCGGTGAGTTGTTCATACTGCATCTTCAACATTTGAATCTCCCCTTCTTGACGCTCCACCTTTTCCTCTAGTTTGGATCTAGTCTGTGCTTCTCCCTTATTGATGCTATAAGTAGCGTCTTTGTATTTCTGCATTTTATCAAATATTGCATCAATTTCTGCATTTTAAACTAATTAAAATAATGTTTTGTTGAAAGTTTAAATACTTACTCCAGGGATATTGCCATAATATGACCTACGGTCCTTTCTTTTAGCTATAGCACCGATAAGCTTGTCGAATACTTCTTCCTCGACATCATACGAAATTACTGTGCCTTGACTTTTCAATTCTTCAATTCTAGCTTGATATTGTGCCTGTATTTGTGATTTTCCAAATACAAAACAAAAACATAAATACATGCTCACAGTAGAGTTATAAGCCCAGTATTGTCCCAAGTCATCACATTCATCTAATATATCAAATATCCAATGTACAATAAGCATTTAAATATAACAAGTCCACCAAGTATAGTATAAAAAAAGGACATAAGTAAAGTTAGTGCATTACTTATTCTTCTGATGCCAAACACCGTCATTCAAACACAAATAAATTGCAGCAATACTACAAAAGAAATTAATCATAATCTTTTGCAAATCAGAAAAATAAAAAGAAATAAATAAAAACTTACTGGGATCAAATGAATAAATAGAGGCAGTCCCAACAAAATCAGAAGCATGTTTAGTCTGACCCATCTTCATGTAATAATTATTAACAGCATAAGAACAATGAGCTCTAATATTGTCAAGATTATAGCATGTCGCTCCTTGTTAAATGCTTTTGCAATCAGCCCCTGCTCTATATGTATAGTCTCGTGCCTTCTGCAGAGATTCCTCACTCGCATCTGTTCTATACACACACACACAACATGCTCCATCTTCCATCCAAATGCCCAAATAATTTTTTTGTTAATCACAAAACATTTTGCAAAAATAAATTTCAAAGTTTACTAGGAAAGGAGTAAAACAATCATGACCAAACCTGAAAAAAAAATTGGTGAGTATGAGCAGTGTTAGTGTAAAAATGAGAGCATCAATGGATAGTTTTAGGAAGAGAGTTGTTGGGACAAACTTGCAATTTGTGTTCCCAGAATCTGGAAAATAGGGACCATCTCTTCTTTAGCTACACCTATTCCAAAGCTCTGTGGTACATCATCAGAAATAAACTCAGACTCGGTGGATACAGCAATGACAATATCATTCGGATTTTTTATCAACTTGCTATTGTCAACCAAAATCCTACCGGTTACAAACATCTGATCAACACATCCATAACCACACTCATTTGGCATATTTGGTGTGAAAGAAATTCAAGAATTTTCAACAATATTCAAACTACGACTGAAGTAAGAGCTCAATTAATCATTCAAGACTGTAAAAACCAACTGACACAAGCAAAGATGACTTATGAAGATATAAGAGGTAAAGAGTTGATCTTTGCAGCGTTTGGAATCAAAATCGATCCAAACTCTGTAAGCAATTCCAGGAATCCGAAGCAGCATAGATCCAGTGGAGCATAGACCAAACCGATATATTAGAAGACTTCGCCATTTGCTACTGGTGATGAATGGTTTAGATTGCTAATTATGAAATCTCCAGATATTGTAAGTAATGGTACCTTAATGCTTTGAGACAGATAAGTGTATACAATATGTCAAGCAAGCTTAATTAAGAGCATCCTGTACATCGTGCTCTGGTGGCTGTTCTCTATGCCTATATTGGTGATGGATGTCAAGATTTATGGCCAGTGGTTTACTAAAGGCAAGAGGTTCCTGTCTGTTGTAGCCAATCTTACTAGTCAGATCTGTGTTTTTGGTAATCTCGTTGGCGCTAGAGCTGCCGCTCAAATGGGTTTCAAAGAGGTATATTATTTATTAACTTGGACTATATATTGTAATTGTTCCATACTTCCATGTATTTGATATGTACGTAGAGCTTCCATTTTCTATGTTATGTTTATTTTCTATCTTAAGGGACATCTAATAATGCAGAATATCAATGATTCCTTTCATGATGTACGCAACTTTTGCTTACTTTCCCCACCAGTGGATGTGGTACAATTTTTATCCAGTTATCATAATTTTTTATGTATACATTGATTTAACAGCTACATAAGTGTATTTACATATTTCATTCAAAATTCTAAATTGTTGATCAGGTGAGCTACCACGTAATCTCAAAGTAGGTATCAAGTCGACCTTCTTGATTTAGTCACTGAGACGGAAAATGAAAATTGCAATGACCAATCGTTAATCTTTTAAGACATCATACAATGTATTCTGCGAAAGGTTTTCATTTTCTTAGTATATGTAGTTCTAGTACATATGTTTGACTGAACTTGGGCATGATTAGTGTACGTGTTTGACTTGCTATCCCTCCAAATGTGAAAGGAGCAAACTAAGACCAACTTTCTATTTTGAAATTTAACAGATTCGATCAGTGTTTTAAATTTGACTTTTACTAGCTATAGCTACTAGAAAGAAGTAATGGTTAAAAGCTTTTTTAATTGATATGTTAATTTTTATTTATTTTAACTGTACTGTTTTTTGAACAGGTTGCTATATGCATGTTTGACTGCATTGATTTCGAAAAAACTACATTTTAGTGAACATTGCATATTTCTCTGTCCAACAAAATCTAAGATTAATGAAAACACAATGAAAAATGTTATGAAATGAATACAAATGCGGTGTAATGAATAAATCAAAATCACCATTGTGCAACCGAGGACAAAATTCTCAACTATTTTAAATGAACCAAATTAGGGTTTTAAAAAGTATATACATTCAAACTAAAACTTGTGACATCAAATACTTGAAAAAAAAATTGATTTAACACAGTTGACTTTGATATGTTTTTCTTTCTTTTGCCATTATAATTGAATAATAATTTTAGAACCTGAAAAGAGAAGAAATCAAATATTGATTGTAGAACTGAAAATAGGTAAAAGAACCAGTCATTGCAAATAAAATTCAAGATATGTAGTGAATAACAGAATAATTCTATTTACCCAAGGAAAACTCAATTATAAGTTAAAAGAAGATATGCGAGGAAAACTCAATTATAATTTGTACAAGTTAAAAGAAGATATCCAGTTAGACAAACAGAGGAGGATGCTAGCATAATATACTAAATGATAATAACTACTATCACACGCTAACATGCTAAACGACCATGCGGATTTTAAAAAAGAAAAAGAAAAGGAAAAAATCATTTGTTTATTATGCCTGAATAAAACAAATGTTTTCTATTGTGTGAAACATGTTAAAGCATAGTTCTCAAAACTTAATACATGTTTGACTGTACTTGAAAATTATACTGCAGAATAGGTTGAACGTTGAGGTATTTATTCTGCAAATCAGACTCCATTTCATTTGACTGCCTGATGGTAGTATACACAAAACCGTAGCACTCTTAAACATTGGTCTATTAAATGAAAATTCATTTGTCTCATTGAAAGGCATAACTTGTTTTGTTTTGGTATAGGATTAAATGCTACTAGCCAAAAGTGAATTTATAACTACTGGAAAGCAATTATAAACTACATTTCTTACCTTGTTGCTAGCCCGTGCAAAGGCAATAAGCTGTTTTGTATCAAATTCTGGAACACCTTCGGCAATAATGGCTACTACACGAATTGTAGGTTGTTTCAGAGCAGACAACGAAGATGCAGCTGCACTGCAGATGAAAATCGAACTTAGAAGTTGGTCAAATGGAAATCTAAGATTACTTTCCATTTATCATTCAAGTGTATAACAAACCTCCTATATGATGCAAAGTTGATGAAAACATCAACAGTTGGATATGCACTGCAAGCTGCTTCAATACTGCAGAAATATGATCATCGAAATAAGTAAATATTACATACTTGTAACTTTTATCAATATTTTATGCCAGATCATGCCTGAAGTTACTGAAAGGGGCTGAATAATTTCAGAGTTTTAATCTACTAACTACTGATAATTTATGCACATTCGTATACCTAAAATTCAACATGCTCAGAGCACCAAAGATTTCTCTCAATTTAAGAGCCAAGTAAATTTGTGGAAACAGCAATATCCAATACTTATAGTTCCAAAGGGAAAATGAGTGTGTGTACTGATGCAGAAACAAAAGGAGATCAGGAACTGACATGGAAACAAAAACGGTGAAACCCTAGTTTTTTTGGGTCCAGAAAGAGACTGTAGCGGACTTCAAATCAGCAGTAGAATCGCGTAGGAGGCAAGGAACTGTAGCGGACTTCAAATCAGCAGTAGAATCGCGTAGGAGGCAAGGAACTGTAGCGGACTTCAAATCAGTAGTAGAATCGCGTAGGAGGCAAGGATGAGCCGACGATGGCTGATGGAATAGCCGAGTATGCAGCGATGATTATTTAGAAGGCGTTGATTTTTGAAACCCTAGTTTTTTTGGGTTCAAGCATCGCCAACATGGAGATTGCACCTAAATTGAAAACCCAAAACAAGCACTGAATCGAAATTCAATCAAAACAAATATAAAAGGAGGAGAAGATATTTTTTGTAGAATTAGGTTTTTTTTATTTGGTAAAAACTGAGGTTAGGAGAAGGAAAGTAGACGGTGATAATTAACGTAAAAATTAAAAACCTTTTTTTGCATGTGTAGGGACGACGTGGGAAATTTCCTACGTCTTTCCTATGTCAATGTGGAATTGTATAAAATTAACAGAGGCGTGGAAATGGCGCAGGAGATTATTTACGCCTTTTCTACAGTATCATTTTAGTGTAGACGATTTCCTACACCTTACTTACGCCTCGATTTTTTTTGTACGTGTTGAATTTGGCGTAGGAGAAGCATAGGAAATTTCCTTACGTCTTCCCTACGCCTTTACCTCTTTCTACCAGTTTCCTACGCCTACCCTACGCCCCGCCTTTTGGCGTAGAAAAGACGTCGGAAATTTTGTGTAGGAAACTGCAGTGTTTTCTAGTAGTGTGTTCTTGATCATTCATTTTGCAATATAATCCCTGTTCTTGAATTTGACAATTAATATTCCTTGATCTATATTATGTTGTTCACATATACATCATTTTATCAATATTCCTCTGTTCTCATATATTTGTCAGTTGTCAATCTAGTGATATTTCATTAGTTTATAATCTCTTCTGTATTGATAAGTTGAATTTTTGTGATCTCTGTTAGAATTCAACTCCCCATTTTCTTGTTATAATTGGTATCTGTTACACTTCTTGAAAATATAGTGCCAATTGCGTAAGTTTTTTCTTGCATTTGGTCTGAGCATTTGTAACTGTCAGTTTGCTTCTTTTTTATCTTTTGTTCCTTCAAATTTTCAACAAATTATTCTCACAAATTCTTGATCTGTGTCAACTCAGTACTTCATTTCTTTTCTAAGAAAAAACTAAAATTGAAATTTTCTTGATCCAAATCACAACTGTAAATCAGCTCATCTACTAAATAACTTTTTCTTGTTCTAAGCATAAGTTTCTTGAATTGTGCACAATTTCTTGTATCAGAAAGTATAAGTGTCCTGATTCTTTCTTCTTCCTCAATAAAATTCCTCACTTCAGACCTCTGTAAACAAGACTGTCATCATATCTTCATCTTCTTCTCACATATCAATTCTTCTACTTCATCAAAAAAACTTATTCATCACCAGTAAATTCACCATTCCTTCATGAGTAAAGATCCAGACCCACCGTGTTCTACCAATTTGGTATCAGAGCGGTTCAATGGGGAGGAAACAGACCCCCCAATCGATTCAAACATCAACAAAAATAATTCCTATACCAATCCACCATTTCTTGATCAAGAACTCCTATGGCAGCGGCAAGGAGAATTTAATGAGCATATTACCAATTCACTAACTCAATTAGAGCATAGTAATCGAAAGTTGGAGCAGACCACCCATGACATCAACACCAGATTCGAAGGATTCCACAATGTCCTTAGTTCCCTTGCCAATGATATACAACAAATGAAACAGAGATCAACAGCCCCGCCACCAGTTTCCTCCACGGCGCCACCACCAATGCCTCAGTTTCCCCCACCAGTGCAAAATTTTGAAAATCTTCCATATATGACAACCACCAGTTCAAGAAATCACCAACCACAGCCCAGAAATGCCCCATATCCAATGAACCCTGAACCTCATGTTCCAAGAAATCCATACCAAAACCATCCCAATTATTCCAATATACACTATCCCAATCCCATGTCATCTTATAAACTAGATTTCCCAAGTTTTTCTGGCGATGAAGGAGTGGCTAATTGGTTGAGGCAAGTAGAGCAATTCTTTAGATTTCAGCATACAGAGGAGCAGTATTGGGTAGAAATCTGTTCTTTTTATTTAAAGAAGGAAGCACTGCAGTGGTATCACTGGTACACTAATACAGTTTTTAATCATGAATCATGGCCGGTGTTTAAAGAAGAGATTTTGGTGTGGTTCAATCCGGAGGAGATGGAAAGACCTTATGAGACATTATCCAAACTCAAACAACACACCACCGTGAGAGCCTATCTTAGCCGATTTGAGCAGTTACAAGCAGTAATTGAGACTTTACCTCCTAAATTTTTGCTTGATAGATTTATTGGAGGGTTGAAGGATAAAATCCAATATGATGTTATGACTTCAAGGCCATTTGATTTCAAGGAAGCAGTAGCCTTAGCTAAAATGTTTGAATGTAAATATATACAGACCCGGAAAAGCCATAAAACCCCTACCGCTAGCCATTCCACTACCCCTATCCCTAAGCCTACCTCCACTCAAACCACCCCAACCTATGTCAAAGACTTAGTACATAACCAACCTAACATAGTTTCTCGAAATAGCAGCAACACCACTGTTGAAAGTATAGCAAGAAGTAGGGGATTGACTCCTAATCAGATTGTAGAAATGAGAAGGCAAAATCTATGTTATGGGTGCAAAGAAAAGTGGTCTAAGGATCATAAGTGTAAAAATCCTCATGTTTATGTTCTGGAAGGGTTGATGTCACTTAAAGAAGAAGAAACAGAAGACAGTTCCCATGATGATGCTTCTGGTTCTGAAGGGGAGATAGTGGCAGAGGAGGCACAATCTATTACTTTGCAAGCTATGTATGGAATTCCAGCTTTGTCTACCATTAAGGTGAAGGGGATCATTAACAGGAGGCCAGTACAAATTCTCATAGACTCGGGATCGACACATAGTTTTATCAATGAACATCTTGCCAAGAGATTAGAATTGACTATAGATGAATCCAGGGTTTATGAAGTCACTGTAGCCAATGGTGAAAAACTAACTGGGTTGGGTATATGTAAAAATGTAATGCTAAAGTGTCAGGGATGCAAAATGCCTGTTGATCTGTTATTGCTACCATTAGAAGGTTGTTAAGTGGCATTGGGAGCTCAGTGGATGAAAAGTTTGGGTGATGTAACTTTAAACTTGGAGCAATTGCAAGTCAAATTTCGATATAATAACAAGTACTATACTTGGCAAGGACTCAGTCAAGAAGAGATGAAGATTGTTGATAAAAAGGCTATAGATAAAGAAAATACACATGGTCAGTTGAGTATGCTATTATGCTACCAAGTTGATATGAAGGAAGAGCAGACTCCATCACTACCCTCAACCATCCACGTATTGATTGATCAATACCTTGAAATTACTTTCAATGATCCCTTCCTACCCCTGAAAGGAGAACATGATCACAAAATTCCTCTCCTCCCTAATACTAAACCGAAATGCCTTAAACCATATAGACATTCGTATCACATAAAAAATGAGTTGGAAAAAATTGTAAATGAAATGTTAGCAGCCGGAGTTATCAAGCACAGCAGTAGCCCATTTTCTTCTCCTGTGGTTATGGTCAGAAAAAAAGATGGATCGTGGAGATTGTGTGTTGATTATAGGAACTTAAATGCTTGTACCATCAAGGATAAATTCCCTATACCTCTGATAGATGACTTGTTTAATGAGTTACAAGGAGCTGCATATTTTTCTAAGTTGGATATGAGATCAGGGTACCATCAGGTTCGTATGTGTGATGAAGATGTGCACAAGACAACATTTAAGACACATGAGGGACATTATGAATTCCTTGTGATGCCTTTTGGACTAGTTAATGCTTCATCCACCTTTCAATCCTTGATGAACCATGTGTTTAAACCCTATTTAAGAAAATTTGTTCTAGTATTTTTTGATGACATTCTGGTTTACAGCAAGAACTGGGAAGAACACCTTGATCATCTCAAGACTACCTTTCATACGTTGCAACAAAATATGCTGGTGATTAAATTGTCAAAATGTAGCTTTGCTAAGCAAACATTGGACTACTTGGGCCACATTATTTCATATCAAGGGTTGGCTGTTGATCCAAGCAAGGTTCAAGCAGTCATGGAATGGCCATTGCCCAAAAACTTAAAATCGTTACGAGGATTTTTGGGTTTAACCGGCTACTATAGAAAATTTATTAAAGACTATGGAAAGATTGCTAGTCCACTTACAGACATGCTTAAGAAGAATGCCTTCATATGGACTGATCAATCAAGAGAAGCTTTTGAGAAACTGAAGCACTGTCTAACCAGACCCCCTATATTATCTATGCAGATTTTACTCAACCTTTTACTCTCGAGTGTGATGCTAGTGGCCATGGTGTGGGAGCAGTATTACTTCATAATAACATACCTATAGCATACATGAGCAAGGCATTACATGGAAGAAATTTGTTGCTCTCTACATATGAAAAGGAATTACTAGCCATTATTTTAGCTACCAAAAAATGGGCTCAATATCTTTTGGGAAGGCAATTTATTATTAAAACCGATCACCAACGTTTAAAGTTCTTATTAACTCAGAAATTGCATATAGAGCTGCAACACAAATGGCTAATTAAATTGCACGGCTTTGATTATAAGGTAGAATACAAATCTGGGAAAGATAACATAATAGCAGATGCATTGTCAAGGAAGGAAGCAGATAATTGGGATGAAGCAAAAACACAAGCTATCTCTATGGTACAAACTCCATGGTTGCAGGAGCTTAAACATACTTTAAATTCGTCTGATTGGTATCAGGGGCAGATCAAAAAAGTTCAGGATAAAGAACTCAGCAGTAGCAAGTATAAAATAGTGGATGGGTTGATTTTTTTCAAAGGGAAAATTTTTGTGGATCACCACCTCAGTAGGTTGCTACAGTCACTGATTCAAGAACATCATTCAACACCTCTGGGAGGGCATGCTGGAATTGAACCTACTCTAAAAAAATTAAAGCAAGTGTTTTACTGGAAAAAAATGAGAAAAGATGTGGAAGTTTTTGTGAGAGAGTGTGAACAATGTCAAAGAAATAAAGGGGAGAATGTTTTGCTTCCTGGATTGTTGCAACCATTACCCATTCCTGAAGTGATATGGACAGACATAGCTATGGATTTTATCACTGGTCTACCAAAAAGTAACAAATACACTGTTATATTTGTTCTTGTTGATCGGCTAAGCAAGTACGCCCACTTTTTTCCTCTCAGCCACCCCTACACTGCCAAGGATGTTGCTACTGTGTTTTTTAATGGTGTATTTAAATTACATGGCTTACCCAAAACCATCGTTAGTGACAGGGATTCGATATTCACAAGTAAATTCTGGCAAGAACTATTCAAATTGCAAGGCAGCAGCTTAAAGTAAAGCACTGCCTATCATCCTCAAAGTGATGGACAGTCAGAAGTAGTAAACAAAGTATTGGAAGGGTATTTGAGATGCTTCATCTGTCATAAGCCTCATGAATGGAGTAAGTGGATAACTCTAGCCGAGTATTGGTATAATACCACTTGGAAAGTTTCAACCAGCACAACTCCTTTCAAGGCTGTGTATGGTATTGAACCCCCCACTCTTCTCTCCTATGTCCAAAACACAGCCAAAGTAGAACAGGTAGAGGAGATGTTGTTTACTAGAGATATAATGTTAGAATATATGAAGGATAGTTTGAGATTGGCACGTGAAAGAATGAAAAAGTATGCAGATCTAAGAAGGTCAGAAAGGAAGTTTGAAGTAGGAGATTGGGTGTTTCTTAAACTTCAGCCTTTACAAGCAATTGACAGCCAGAAATCAGAAGACCTGCAAGCTCTCATCCAAGTATTATGGACCATATAAAGTAATTGAAAAAATTGGAGAAGTAGCTTATAAACTCCAATTACCAGTCACTGCAAAAATCCATCCTGTTTTCCATGTATCTCAATTGAAGAAAAAGGTGGGAAGCTCTGTTATTGTGCAAGATGATGTTCCTAGTTTTGTGGAAGAAATTGTAGAACAACCAGAATGTATAATTGATAGAAGAATAATACCCAGAAATAATGAAGCCGTGGTTTAGATTTTGATTAAATGGAAGGAGAAACCCATAGAAGAAGCTACCTGGGAGGATTATTGGCCAATGATAAGAAAATTTCCTACCTTAGACCTTGGGACAAGGTCTCTTCTTGAAGTGGATGGGTGATGTAACAGCAAGGGAATGTTAGCCATGATTTTAGAGAAGAAAAGTGATCATCTGCTTCGGGAAAGCGATAAAATGGATGGAGTAATGTCAAAGCTACCCATGCTGATCAATGTTTCATCAGAGAAACCCCAAGAGGCTGCCAGTAAAGTGTCAGTGATGAACAAGATAGAGATTGAAGCTAGAGCAGTGGGATAATGAAGTGTAACAGTTGTGCATGTGTGCACGTGCACAGCTGAAATGCTTAGAATATTGGGGTGTGAAGGGTTGTAACCGTACCAGCGTTTTGTAAATCTAAGTCTTCTATTTTGTACTGGGCCATGTATGATGTTTGGGCTTGAATGAGTGTGTATGTAGATTGTTGTGATAAGGCTGGTGTTGTATATATAATGTGGTGTTGATGGCTGAAAAAGGTGTGAAGAAAACTCAGAAATAAAAAATGTTTTTCTGTTCATATTGATACTGTTGCCACTGTGTGATAATTGTATTCTTCAATTTTTCATATTGCTCATTCTTGTGCTTATACTCATATGCTTCATTCTTGCTAAATTGGATCTGCTCTGTTAAGTATAGTTCTATGCTTATAGATAGTTTCAGTTTTCATATATTTGTTCCTTTTGTTTTGCTATTAACTGTTCTTGATCATTCATTTTGCAATATAATCCTTGTTCTTGAATTTGACAATTAATATTCCTTGATTTATATTCTGTTGTTCACATATACATCATTTTATCAATATTCCTCTGTTCTCATATATTTTTCAGTTGTCAATCTAGTGATATTTCATTAGTTTATAATCTCTTCTGTATTGATAAGTTGAATTTTTGTGATCTCTGTTAGAATTCAACTCCCCATTTTCTTGTTATAATTGGTATCTGTTACACTTCTTGAAAATATAGTGCCAATTGCGTAAGTTTTTTCTTGCATTTGGCCTGAGCATTTGTAACTGTTAATTTTCGTTTTTTATCTTTTGTTCCTTCAAATTTTCAGCAAATTATTCTCACAAATTCTTGATCTGTGTCAACTCAGTACTTCATTTCTTTTCTAAGAAAAAACTAAAATTGAAATTTTCTTGATCCAAATCACAACTGTAAATCAGCTCATCTACTAAATAACTTTTTCTTATTCTATGCATAAGTTTCTTGAATTGTGCACAATTTCTTGTATCAGAAAGTATAAGTGTCCTGATTCTTTCTTCTTCCTCAATAAAATTCCTCACTTCAGACCTTTGTAAACAAGACTGTCATCATATCTTCATCTTCTTCTCACATATCAATTCTTCCACTTCATCAAAAAAACTTATTCATCACCAGTAAATTCACCATTCCTTCATGAGTAAAGATCCAGACCCATCGTGTTCTTCCAAGTTTCAGGAAGAAAATGTAAGTGTGTTATGTGAAGTTTGAAGTGCAGATCTGAAGTTGTTGCTGATAGAGAAGCGTTTTTTACGATAAAGCTGAGATCTTTTACTCAGATTTACAAATGACATCGCCATTAACGATTTTTCTATTTTTTAGATAAAAAGGAAATAAGTAAATAAACTAGATGAGAATGACACATTTTAGGTTTTTCTGGATACCAGTTTAAGGCGGTTGATTAACGGGTCATTAGCCATTGTTTTTTACGCCGAGCATTTGCTTTTGCAATGAGCCTGTAATTTATGTAAATATGTATATTTTCCTTTTCTTTATAGTCAATAAAGTATTTAAGAACCGCGTTCAAAAAAATTATTGAGTACTCGACATGAACGGTTCAAGTCTCAAATGAAAAACTATAATGATGCATCATCAAAAGAATGCATGATTGCTATAAATTTGTAATTGTGCGAGGTCATTATACAATGAGTGTAGTCTAATGTTGTTATGCTGACAAATTGTACAGGTATTTGGAGCTATTATGAATATCACAAAATTAAGGCATTATACAAAATAATAGCATGTCTAAGCATAAAAATAATAAGTTGGTTTTAAGCCGAAGAGAATGTATATTATTTGCTTAGGGTATTTTTTTCAAGAAAGTATATGATGTAGAGGTGTATGTCATTCGGTGGCCGCTACAATTTTAGCCAACGGTTACAATACCATTATTTAATGGATTGGTTATTTTGTGAACCATCATAATTGACCGTTGGTTACAGTTAATTATGAAGTACAAAGATCCAAAAATACATGGTTTCTTCCCCAAAAATTAACATCTTCCCTATAAAAACACATTAGATATTTACCTAACCAAGTTGTGAAACATTCCATTTTCCATGATATTTGCTACAGTGAAACGATCTTCTTCAAATAATTCATTCAATCCTAGGATTACCATTAAACGGTATATCTATTGGTTACGAACTATCATAAACTATTAGTTCACGATGGAACTAGAAAATAAAAAGTATTGAAGTAGGCAAATGCAACGACCCTTATTTTACGTATCAGGTGATTCTAAAATATTATTTTTAAATTCGTATTGTGTTGTACGACACTGTAACTTTATAAGATGTTGAGTAGTGATATTGTAACGACCCCACCATTATGCTCAGTTTAACAAAGAACATTATAAGTAATGTCATCTGCTAATCCGGAGAATACGACTGGTTAAGAGCAATCGAATGTGAATATATCCTTTATACTAACACTGACACATCTTATTTACCTTTATGATGATCTGAACTGAAAATTTGACGTATGCAGTATTAATACAAAATAATAAACACACCGATTTAAAATATTCAGAACAATATATAATATAGATAAATCAGAATCAAAGTCACAGAACATAGCGGAATAATATACATCATTTTATACATAATACTAGGCGAGTCTACAAAATATGCGTACTAGACCCACATAAATATATACATCATATCCAAAATCTTGTATCAGGTACAAAGTCACTACTATATAATATAGATGACATAAACTCTCAACTGTTAATATATACAAGTATGAACTAAACTAAAACTATCAAAATAGTCCACTTCAATGCTAGCCCAAAATCCAAAGGTCAATGGGTCCTTGTACCTGTAAAGTCTCAGTCTGACCTGGGTATTAAAAATAATAAACGAGTAGACTATATCTAAATAATATGTGAGATACCAATATCATAACTTTATGACTTAAAATAATAAGCCATATAAAATATACCAAACTAACAATTATAATAAAGCATATTAATTAAATTCACTATATAAATCTGTAAATGACTTAAGTCTAAAATAAGTCATCTCAAAATATGCCTAAAACCCAAAAATTAAAAAAGGCATATCAAACAAATAAATACAGATCTCAAAATTTTGACTTAACAATAACCAAATAAGTCATAAATAAAATATGCCCAAAACAAATACTCGAATAAGGCATATCTAGCAAATCACCATTTCATAAATATATATCAAGTCTCAATAGACTATCATCTTAAAATATGGTGATAACCAATTCAAAATTCCTCAAAGCCATAAAGGACATAAAATATCCATACTAAAATTCTCTGAAGAAATAATCATCAATAATGAAATAATAATGGTAGTCATCTATCAGTTTAATACAGTGACACAAAATCTACCGAAAGAGACTCGCTACATAGAAAGGAAGCCTTCCGAAAGAGGCTGCAGATTAGGGACACCGCTGAAAGAAAAGAGCAGCCGTGTACCTAATCTGTTCTATGCAAATTTACCTTCCGAAAGAGGTAAACATGGTCTAACTGTATAAAACAAAATAAACTGGTAGGTTGTAGTATCTATAGACTACAATGCATGTAAAAATCTGCCTTCCGAAAGAGACAGCCGTATTTACACCATAACAGATCTTCCGAAAGAGATCTGCCTACCCAAATCTAAAAATGTATCGATTCTCAGATCGATAAAAAAACGAGTTATCTTCTTTCGGAGATCTATCGGTCTGAAATCCGAACATCCTAAGATAATACAACTCTAAGTGTTAATTACTGTCGCTTCAGTAATTACAAAAATTTAGCTAACTGTCCCATACCAGAAAGTAAATTCAAGTATTTACTAAAAGCTAGTAATTTCCACTCTAACTCTATTTAACAAATTATAATAATAATCGAAATAATTATACAAAGTGTCCCATATTACCTGACAATTCAATCATTTATTAAAATTCTTTGTTTCATAGAAAATCACGAAATTCATCAGAAATCCAATTCAAACTTGCATAAAAATAGCCAAAAGCTAAATACAATAAAAGCTAAAAATAGCCAAAAGCTAAATACAATAAAAGCTAAAGCCAACAATAAAAGCTAAATATCTTATCTTTTGCCTCTAAAGCATTTCCAAAATTATAAACTAATAAATAAAAGTTTTTAAAAAGATTTTGTTAATAAATATTACTTATCCTTAAAAGTTTTAAACTGGAAATTTTGTGATAAGCAATAAGTTTAGAAGCTAATATAATTTAACTATATATTTTATAAATAAAATTTCAATGAGGATCAAAATGAATAAAATCTTATTTTTTGAATTCTTTAAAAACATCTAAATAATTTAACAATAAATTCAATGAAAATTCAACATCTAGAGCCAACATCACTTTATAAAATATAATTCCAAATATGGAATTATTAGCTATCCGAGTTGTTTTCCAACAACTCCTATCACACAAACAACGTAAATATTTTTATATAAGTTAGAAAATACAATTTGTAATCAAACAAAATTTCCTTCGCAAATTGACTTCTTTTAATCCACATAACAACCCATATATCACTAACAATAAATTTTCCATACCCCGAACAAATCATTCAATCAATAACCTCAATCAGTTTAATCAACCAACGCAATCAACTATCGGGATAATTATATACAGCAAACAAATAGATATAAATGTGTGAGTTAAATTAATTAACTCACCTTAACCGATTGTCGATTGAAGCCTCCTTATTGGCCTTGACAAGCACCAAAATCCCAACCGATTCACTGCCTAAAACCCTAGCACAACCACAAGCCCGCTGCTTCCGAACAAAGCTTGTCTCGACTTCCACTTGCAATGTCTAATATACCAACCCTTGTTGCTTCTTCTTGCCATCAACCCCCGCCGAGGCTAGCGCCGCCTGAACTTCCACCATCCACGCAACCTACTCCAGGTCGTGGTCACCTTCGAACAGCCATTAACACGCATGCGCCACCACTGCTTCGCCGCTACTCCCGCTGTCGCCGTACATGCCACATTCCGAGGTCGATGTCGATAGTGCACCGCCCCCTTACTCGTTACAACGCCTCACAATTTCAATTTTTGTGTTGTTATATATATAATTTTTCTTTTCTATAAAACTGATTTGGGCAAATGAATTTAGGGATAGGTTTTTCTTTTAACAGAATATAAGTTGGTCTATAAGCTAGTGGGGTTAATGGTTAAAGGGATGGAGTTTAATCTCACTGGGCTTTGGGCTTTGAAGAGTTAAAAGGAAAGAAATAACACTTATTTCAAATATAGATTCATTTCAAATTTTAAATTGATATATTGTATATTTTACACAAATTATTTATATTCAATAATTATTAATGTTCGTTGATTATCGATTTTATTGAATATCAAATAAACTCTTTTTCATCAATTTTAAGTAAATAAAATTATTTGCACTTGATTCTGCAAATTATATTTCAATAACTGGATCATTTTATTTGATTCAATCATTATCCTTATTTAATTATCCTATCGAACTGATATAAATAAATTTATTCATCTTCGTCAATTTATCGATTTACACTTTACCTACCAAATATAATTTGATAATTGCACGATTTCATTCAATCCAATATTATTTCGCTCTCCTCAATTATTAAACAGCTTGACACAAATGAATCTTATTAAAACATTTTTATTTAAATTTTAATATATTATTTGAAAGGAATTTTTATTAACTAATTCAATTTCTTTTATTAATTTAACTTTAATCAAGTAAGAATTTATTTCCAAAATAATACTTATGAAAAATCGAACTCAAACACTTCTACTTTTAATCAAATTAGTTTAATATTAAGGTTTCGAAAACAGAGTTGTTACAAACCTCTCCTCTTATGAAAATTGCATCATCGCAATTTCTTATACGGAAACGTCAAAAACACATACAAATATTAACACTCTTCGAATTTTACTATCTAGTTGAAGCTCGATCAAAACTTAAGCAGTTAACATTAGAATCAAACTTATCGTATGTTATAAATTGAAATAGATTCATTTATTAATTTCCGTTTCTTCACATACGAAAATTCACTACAAGAGAAACGGCTCTTTCCAACGGCGGTAAGCCGTTGGAGGCCGTTGAAAATCCCGTTGGTATACGTTTCAACGGCTTCCAACGACTTCCAACGGCACCAACGGGGTTATACCAACGGCTTCCAACGGCAAGTTTGCCAACGTGGCAAATCCTGTTGACCAAACTATCGTTGGAAATCCGTTGGAATGCGTTGGAATTTGCCGTTGGAAGCCGTTGGAAGTCGTTGGACGTAAATGACCAGTGTGCCGTTGGTCGCCGTTGGAAACTTGGGTATATTTTTTTTAAATAAAACCAGCAGTGCTTGCTTCCAGCCACACACAACCACAATTATATCAAAACAACTTCATTTCGAGCATATATATATAACAACTATATCAAAACATATCCAAACATATAGATATAACCAAATCATGCATATATTTCAACATAAACCAATATCCAAACATAACCAACATCAAAAATTCCAAACCAACATCAAAAAATCCAAACCAACATCCACAACCAAACCATCAGAATGTATCAAATCCAAATATACACAGAAACCATCAGAATGTATCAAATTCTCACCAACTCCAAAATATACATGCCAATAACAAAACATACCTAAATCACTCCGCACCAGAACCACCAGATGAAGGAGGCTGTCCATACTGTGCGATGAACTCCGCCATACGCCGGTTCATCTCCTCCGTCCTTGCTTCATGCAGCAAATTGCGTTCCCGCATCTCGGCAAGCTCGGCTCGTAGCTGCGCAATCTCTTCCTTATCTTGAGCCTTTTGATATTCTCTTTGGGCTGTCTGAGCCTGTAAACAAATTTAAATTATCTACACTAAAAAATTAGTATTAAAATAATTGCAAATTAACTAACCTATATATATTCACTAACAAATTCATAAAACAAACTACGGATATGGAAGCATCTGCCGCGGGTATAAGGATAGTTCAAAATATGAATGGAATACACCAGTATAAGGGTATTTACTAACTTAAAATTTGACTTAAAATTACCGATTGGCTTCCATATCCATAGCGTCTGTCGCGGGTCACTGGATCCATGATAGACTCAAAAATGGCGTCCTCCTCATCGGGGGTCAAGTGAGCTCGTTCCGTATCCTCAAGTAAGGCTGTCCGCGCTTCCTGGAACTTTTGCTGTCATGCAAAATATAATTGAATTTAGTTAATGTTATTTCAATTAACTTGTAAGTTTTAGTTACTTATGTTATACTTACATAGGCAGCACGCGCTTTGTCATCGTGGTCCCAAGAGTAAGAAACTGCGCCGGAATCATCGACCTGAGTCAAGGCATGTGTATGGGTAAACACATCCCAATAACTAACAGCCCCCCCCCCCCCCGCGTTGTCTCTCCTGAAATATGCACATATAAATACACATTATTTATATTTTAACAAATTAAAACTTAAAATAATTAACTATTTATCTTATTTAATAATTATACCAAATCTTCCCGGTGATGCTGGAAAGACTTGGAACCACCGCAATGTGTAACGGGGTTCCTGCTCCCGTTTGCAGAATTCCTCTCGGACTACCTCTGCAAATTTAAATTGAAAACAAAAATTGTTTTGACAGTTTTAATTATTTATATATTATTTGCCTCAAACAATTTAAATTAAATATATGATAGATTTACCACAAAATCCTCGTTGCTCCACCAGGTGGCGAACTCATCAAAGACAGCTTCACTCATCCAATGAGGCCTCTTTCCTGATGTTTTGATGCTGTTTATTGTTTCGCGATAGTTTTTTGCAATTTTGCTGCTCCAATGGCGCCAGACAACAGAAACATCAGAATCGGCCAAGTCCACTTCCCCCTGCACGTTTGAAAAAATATGAGTTATACAGTTGCTATAAATAGTGCAAACATGAATTGACATAATGTACATGACTACATAATGCAATAATTGATATACCACACATACCAAAAAGTCCTGCCATATAGCCTCCCGCACCCCCTTTGGTATCTCAGTCCACCTCGGCCAACACGAGCTCATACGAGCCATATATGCCCGTCGCGAGATCGTGAGCACTATGTTGGAAGGCTCCAACGTAAACCCACCGCTGTGTAAAACAGGAAAAAAACATTTAATATTCCGTTACTACTATATATATTTGATAAAAGATTGTATGGAATAAAATTTAATTTTGAAACTTTATACTTACCTGCCATCGGCTTTGGGTTTCAGCCATACCGTAGGCCGAACACCCGGCTGTGAAGGACCAGCATCATCACCTCTCCGTGAGCTGGAAGATCCGGAGTGTGAACGTCTGTGTCCCGAGATACCTATATGAAATCATATTCTAAAGAAAAGCAAGAGTAACATTGATTAATTTAGTATGCAAATGGTGTCAGAATAATGAACATGGCGTAACATACATTATGGCGTAACATAAAAGAGACTATGTGATACATATCATATAAAATTACTTTGGAAACAGAAAAATGAAAAAAAATACCTTCTCAAAATATTGATTAGTGATCAATCCTCACCGCTTTCGGATTCAGACTCTTCTTCGCACTCTATATTTTGTTCCTCTATACTCTCAAATGCTTCAATTAATGCATTTGATTCATCGTTTAGATCTCCAAAATCTATTTGATCGTCGGTTACTATTATTCCTCTATTTTCCTCGATATCTGCTTGGTAAGCTTGTTGTTCAGGAATATTCCGTCCATCAAATGTAAACCTTGGTTTTAAAAACAGCCGACCAATCTATTTTATCTCTTCTTAAAGATGGATAAGGAGCATAATAAACTTGAAGAGCTTGTTTGGCAAGTACAAAAGGATCGTACTTATAATACCTCGAAGTATGTTTTATTTCTATAAGATTATATTTTGGATCCACGTTTATTCCAGAACCTGGAACGTTGCTGAACCAGTTGCATTTAAACAAAAATACTTCTTCTGCGGGTCGGGTGAAATATGTCAACTGCAAAATCTGGGTCAGCACACCATAAAAGTCATTTATGTGATCATTTGGATCATCACTACCTTTGACAAATACACCAGTATTGTTAGTTGATTTTTCGGCACCGTATTCTTTGGTATTAAATTTATATCTGTTGACAAAGAATATTGGATATGTCTTCACTATCCTTTTTGGTCCCATAGCTAAATGTTTCAATCCTTCATCTACAACACAATTTGTTGTATCAAAAACGTAGTTAGAAAACCAAGCAGCAAATTCTTTACCGATATCATCGTTTGGATGTTGTGATTCGTAAATACTGCAATTATAGAACAAATGTTGCATTATGATTAAAATACATGTGTGCATATTTGTGTATACATATGTGTAGATGATATGCATGTGTAGACATATGTGTATATATATTACCTAATAAATGGTGCAACTTCGGCACAGTTGAGAAGAATATACGTGTGTGCTACTTGATAATCTCTATCATCCAACCATACTTCCACACATTTACCAACAGGCCGACCAGTTTTTAAAAAAATAGATAAAGTCGCTTGACAACCATCTTCATTAATGCCTTCATCATTACGCGTAGCACTTTCAAATGATATGTTCACATGGTCGTCGAAATAGTAAGAGAAAAAAAACGAAGCTTCTTCTTCGATGTACGATTTGCAAATCGAACCTTCAACTCGAGCTTTCTGTCTTGCTTTTTTCTTTAGATGATTTAAATACCTAGCAAAAATTATTTTAAATTAATTTTTTATACATTTAATTAAACCAATATGTAATAAACTAAATATTAATATACCTTTCAAATGGATACATCCATCCATATAGCACAGGCCCTCGAAGACGTGCTTCAAATGGAAGATGAATAGGTAAATGCTCCATAACATTGAAAAAACCTGGAGGAAATATTTTTTCCAGTTTGCAAAGCAATATCGGGATTTCTTCCTCAAGTTTACGTAGACGATCAACTTTTAATGTAGTTGAACAAATCTCTTTATAAAACAGACTAAGTTCTGTTACAACAGTCCAAACTTTTACGGACAACAGTCCAAACTTTTACGGGCAACAGTTCTTTAAAAGCGACGGGTAACAAATTTTCCATCATAACATGACAATCTTGACTTTTCAACCCGCCAAGTTTATTGTTCTTATAGTCAACACATCTACGAAGATTAGAAGATATGCCATCTGGGAATCTTAATCCTTCCACCCATTTTAAAAGTAATTTAACTTGATTATTGTCTAGCTCATAGCAAGCTTTTGGCTTTTTTGTGTCATTTGGTTTTATATGAAGCTCAGGACGATTACATATTACTTCGATATCACGTCTTGATTTCAAATCATCTTTCGTCTTCCCTTTAACATTCAAAATTGTATTAAACAGATTATCAAACACGTTTTTCTCATTATGCATCACGTCAATATTATGACAAATCAAGAGATTTTTCCAATAAGGCAATTCCCAAAATATGCTCTGTTTGCACCAGTTATGAATCGATGATTTACCTTGAATTTCAATTTGTTCATCGGTTTCATGTATCTTTGGATAATCCTTTACAAGTTCATAAATTTCTTCGCTTGACCAAACTGTAGGTGGTCTCAAAGTTTCATGTCTATTAGCTGTAAAGTTTTTTTTATCTCTTCGAAAAGGATGATTAATATGAAGAAAACATCGATGACAGTCAAACCACGAAACTTTCTTTCCATGAAGTAAAAAAATTGCTCGTGTTTCTTCCATGCAATAAGGACAAGCTAGACGACCGGCCGTACTCCAACCTGAAAGCATTGCATATGCAGGAAAATCGCCGATTGTCCACTAAAGAAGCATACATACGTTATTGTTTTTGTAACTTGTCCAATACATGGACAAATCCAACAAATACTGTATACGATGAATATAGATGTCCGTTCTGTTAAAAAACGAATATCCACACAACGATCATATACAATACTTATCAGACGGGGCCAAAAACACTCTAAGGGTTTAAATTTTAAAATTAGCGATACAAAAGTTTAAATTTTATTTTCATAAAATTTAAACTTTTATATCAATAAACAATATGTTGAATCAACGCATATATAATGATTTTTTTCTAAAACAAAAAAAATTCAGTGTGAGTGCGCAACGTATAAAATAAACAAACAATGTTATACATATAATCGCATCACAAATCACATCCAGTCATGCACAAAATGTATCACGTATATATCATATCGTAACATGTCAAAAGTGAACAATTTATAGGTCAATATCATCACTTTCTACGTACGATTTTACGCAATTCAATCACCAATATAATAACAAGTGAGGTTCATGCTTAGGTTAGTAACAATTATTAAGTTTGACACTAATTTAATAATAAACCTAATTTAACAAATCATAGTTAAACATGCAATAATTAGTTTAATAACAATAATTAAGGTCCAATACACTACACTACACAGACAATAGCACAATACATACACAAAAATTACCAATTTAACCTAAAATTAAAAATTTAACAAAATTAGGGTTTTAGCAAATAATACCTGATTTTGGAGGTTGTGAAGCTTGCAAACCAAGATGGGGATGCTAGAACGTGTAGAAGGGGATAAAATGAGGTTGGAAATTTTTTAGGGTGGGAAAATTGGGGTTTTTGGGTTGATTTTCGTGTGTAAGATGAATGAGGAGGAAGAAGATTGATCTGCAGGTAAGTCGCGGATTTCCAACGGCGAGCAACGGCCGCCAACGGCATTATTCCAACGGCTTCCAACGACATGTGTTTTTTGTTATTAAAAAATTCCGGAAAAAGCTTGCCGTTGCTCGCCGTTGGAAGCCGTTGGTCAAAGGCCGTTGCCCCCCCACCCCCTCTGCTATAAACAGTAATTCTTGTAGTGATTTATTGAAAATTTTCCAAGTGTTAACATTTTTGAAAAATTTCGGCAGTCTCCTTTGTACAGAGAGCCGTTTTCAATTTTACAAATATAATATAAACAATATACATCGACCACATAGTCCGAAACACAATATATATCAATATTTCTATCATTGCTGTATTTAATCCAAAAACGTACTTTTATTTTAGCATTTAAGCGAGTTCGCTTGTATACATACAACCAAAATGAGCAAACATGCATCCAAAAGTGAAGTAAAGTCTTCTTGCACCTAATAATTGCTTAAACAAAACACATTAGCAACTTTATATAAACATGAGAATATGAATACATAAACAATTCATGTTCCGACTAATAAAAACGTGTTAACATCACAAAATATTCAAGAGTGTTCTAAAGATGTGTTGTAACTCACTTTTGGCAGACTAAAACTCAAAATTTTGCAAAACACTTTAAACAAAAGTTGTAGCATATGATTTTAGTTTTTGGGAATAGGCAAATTCATTGAATTCGGATAAAGCGTTTGAAAGATATGCTTAAAATAGTTCAGCGCTGTTTAAAGGCGTTTTCATTTTCTAGACAGCGACACACATCGTTTTGAATTCATGTTTCTTCACAAGTTAAATTCTACCGTTAAATAAATCACATAAGCATGCATGGTGATATTTATCTGACCCACATATACAGCTCTAGTAATGTCATTAATTACTTGTTTAATCAACCAAATCATAATACAATAGAAGTATACATTTTTCTGCACGCAACATGCAATATACCTGGACATATATAGTAATACTAAAAATATCAAAGTAAGGTCTTTACACAGATGTGCAGTGAAGTCTTTAATATAACATTTAAAATGAATCATGTAAAGAAGGAAGCAATTTAATTTGGACCCACAAATTCTTTTGAGCTTGTACAAGTTCATAAACATAATGACTGGAGGTTCAAACTTTGGACCTATTAATGCTATTTTTACCGTCTTAATACAAACAATAAGGGTTACATTTCTATAGTCCCAGTAATTACTCGAGGTTTTTGTGTTTTATGAAAACGCTGATATAGAAATTACTGCTTGTCTGTACAGTTGCAAACTTTTGATCCCCCATGATCAGTATGTATCATAGCTAATTATAACTAATTTGCGCTTCCTAAAAGCGAGCTTGAATAATCAATAGTAACTCTATGATAGTGTACATAGAGTTATTTAAAAAAAAAAAAATTAATGAAATATGAATAAAAAAATAAAAAATAAAAAGCGTAATATCTGTTTAATAAGAGGATCATGAAAATAGTTAATAAAATGAATGGTGTACTGAGTGCACTAAATGTAAAAGTAAAATTGAGAAGAATTATTAATGAACAATAAAACTAATACTGAAATATGTTTGTCAAACCTTGAGGCTTTGATCTCAGCCCTAAAACAATGAAAGTGGGACAATAATAATATTGCAATCAGTACAAGATATTACTGCTATTAAACGTATCCAGGTGGTTTTTTTTTCATTTGCTTTATTGAAAATGTAATTAAGTCATATTGTTTTATATCTTTACTTCATACTTCGCAAATTATGTTAATGTTTCACAAAATAATTATACTTGGTGTTCATTTTCAAAACTATATTATTACTCATTTAACCAAACATTTGTCACTTCAAATTGGTATTCAACTTGCATTCTATATTCACAAACATTTTGATGCATTAATATGCAAAAATCTTTGCTTAGCATTCATTTCATAAACCTCGTTTATGTATATTAAACAAACCAAGTATACATTCACTATGCATTTATAGCTTACAAAACAACTATACTTGGCATCTATTTTCGAAGCCAAGTTCACAACCATTTAAATAGCAAGTATTATCAATAAAATTGTCATTCAAATTCACCTCATATCAATCTCATAGTTCACTGTCAATATTTATAGTTGCATATGGTTTCATTATTTTAAACTATATGCACTCTTATGTATACTGTTATAAAAACAATTATACAGTAGTTTTTCACCTGTATATTTATATCAATTCCAAGTATAGGTGATGATGCAAGTCAAGTACTAGATCGTGACCGACCTAGTAAAAGCTTAAGTCGTTTGGAAACGATAGGTCGTTTACGACCTATCACCGAGGAAACTAACAAGGAAGTTCGCAAGGAAGTCCTAAATCGTGACCGACTTAAGGCAACCATAAGTCGTGACCGACCTAGTAGAGAGCGGCGAGTTAACAAGCTAAAGGGACTAAGTCGTAACCGACCTAAAGATGTCATAAGTCGTGACCGACCTAATGGAGAAACGCGAGTTAACCAGCTACAGGGAAAGGCGCTCGCGCGACTTAACAAGAATAATATGGGAGGAGCAGTTGAGAATGCACAAGGGATAAGTCGGATACGACTTAAGGAGAATGATAAGTCGGCACCGAGTTTCGACTTAGTTAAGTCGTACCATCTTATGTCGCTGAAGCCTGAAGACCGAAGATCTTTATGCCGCGTTAATCTGAACCGTGGATGTTTTAAGTCGTCCAAAGAAAGTCGCCTATGCTAGTTAAGTCGAAGAATGGAGTTGCAGATAAGTCGTTACCGACTTATAGTAAGTAGTAAGTCGGCATGTGTTTAAGTCGACAATTCGTAAGTCGTTCTGTACATATGTATTGAGTCGTATGATTTTTTAGGTCGTACTTTTGTAAGTCATAGGTCGTATCTTTGAGTCGTAAGTCGGCATGGGCTTGTATTGTGTTGTATTTCTTTAAGTCGTATGTCGTCTGTTTCGTAAGACGTCTGTATGGTTAGGTCGAGTACGACCTATAGTAAGTCGTAAGTCGTCTGGTCTTTAAGTCGGTTGCTTTTAGGTCATGGTTGTTAGGTCGGCGACGACTCATGTGTTGTACAATTTTGTTTTGTTTTGTAACTTCTATAAATAGGCCGGAGGTGCCATTTGTAATAGTTTAGTTGATTTGAAATAAAACTCTTGTTTTGTTAGCTTTGTGCTTTCGCCAAATTGGTAGTCGAGTGTAATCTCCTATCTCCTCTTTCGGTTAATCGAGTGCGCTCGATTCAACGATTGCAGAAGCCGATTCGCGGAATCAAGTGCGCTTGATCAACGCTCGAAGAATTGAAGATCTCTTCTCACGGTATCATGCGCGATCAACGTATCAGGGATAGTTAGAATTCGGTATCTTCGGATCAACGAATTTGGGCATTTCAGTATACATCAACTCATCGATTGCTACTTTCATCGATCTACATTGTTTTGATTAATCCGCTGCGTCAGTTTTGGTATCAGAGCTTGTTTAGCCAATCATAGCTAAATCGAGTCTTGGAGCCAATCATCTTGAAGAAGTTTGAATCGAAGTGAAGATTTGAGGTTATTAATCACGGCCGAGAGCAAGAAGGGAAGTTGTTCAACTTTGTATTGAAGTTTGGAGGACGGATTTATCTTGTTTGGGAGTTTGGTTGTTCATCGTGTTCATCACAATTTGCAACACGTGTGAAGTTTCCGATCCATTTCACTTTGGATCTAAGTTCGAATTGTGTTTGAATTTTTGAAGTGTTTGAGAAATTTTGAATCATGCCACCAAGGAGAGCTAATCGTCACCAAAACATAGAAGCTTTATATCGAAGAGAAGAGGCTGATGAGATGGAGCAAAGAATCAATGAAAACTTTAGTGAAAAGCTTAACGAAGGAATTGGTCGTTTAGAGAAGATGATGTTGGAGATGAATCAAAATCGGAGAAGGGTTTCACCTGAATCTAACCATGGGGGAAGTAGAATCTCACCACAATCCAATCGAGAAAGAAGTGTTGACAATGATCAAAGGCGTGGGAGGAACGTGAATGATCGTGAACGGAGGAATGTAGATAGAAGGGATGATGGTGGTAGGCGTGAAGGTAGTAGAGATGTGGGTGGACGAGATAGACAACGATATACATCTGATTTTGAAGAGGAGTATGATGGTGGTAGTGTTCGAGGACAAGTAAGAAATTACTCTGAGTATGATCACAAGTGGGAGTCAGGGATGAAGACTGAAATTCCTGAATTCAAAGGTGGTATGCAAGCTGAGGAGTTTTTGGATTGGGTAGCTAATGTTGAAGAGATTTTTGACTTCAAAGAAGTTCCAGAACAGCGTAGAGTGAAGTTGGTTGCTACAAGGTTGAGGGGTAGAGCTTTGGCATGGTGGTAGCAAACCAAACTTACACGTGAACGGATGGGAAAGTCAAAAGTTGAATCTTGGGAGAAGATGAAGAAATTGATGAAAGCAACGTTCTTACCTTACAATTATCAATCTTTGATGTATCAACGTTTGCAGAATTTGAGGCAGGGCACAAAGAATGTTAATGATTACGCGGATGAATTTTATCAGCTTATTGCAAGGAATGATATTATGGAAACGGAAGAGCAGCTGACATCTAGATTCATTGGGGGATTGCGAATGCAGATTCAGGATATGGTTAACATGTTTGATCCCAGATCTGTAGCGGAAGCACATCAGAAAGCGTTGGCTTAGGAGAAATAGGGACGACGAGGAGGTGGTGTGTTTACAAATTCCAACAGTCAAGTGAAGGGTGTTAGTGGAAGTTCTAATGTTTCAAAGGCTGTTGCAAAACCAGTTGTGAATGAGGTTGGGAAGGCGAAAGTCAATAATGGTTTCAAGTGTTATAATTGCCAAGAAATGGGCCACAAAAGTAGCGAATGTCCGAAGCCGAAGAAGAGAGCTATGATAGCGGAGGTTGAGGATGAGGATGAAGAAGCTGAATGTTCCAATTCACCACCCGATGAGGAGGAAGAAGAAGTGTCGGGAGACGAAGGTTACCATCTAATGATGAAGAGGTCCTGTTTAACACCAAAGCAAGAGGAGGATTGTAGTTGGTTAAGGAGCAATATTTTTCAGTCAACATGTACTATTCTGGGGAAAGTTTGCAAATTTGTTATTGATGCTGGAAGCTGTGATAATATAATTTCTTCCGAAGCTGTGAGGAAGTTGGCGTTGAAGACTGAGAAACATCCGAAACCGTACAAGTTAGCTTGGTTGAGGAAAGGCGGGGAGGTGAAGGTTGGACGAAGGGCTTGTGTGAAGTTTTCAATTGGGAAGAAATATAAAGATGAAATCTGGTGCGATGTGGTAGATATGGACGTTTGTCATTTGTTGCCGGGGAGACCGTGGCAGTATGATAGGGCGGTGCAACATGATGGGCGTACCAACAGTTACAGTTTCATGTTTGAAGGCACAAAGATTACTCTAGTTCCAAAGAAGCGACTACAGGAGGAAAACAAGTTGGAGGAGATTGAAGAGCTCAAAACTTTGTTATCTTTGAAAGAGTTTGTGAAGGAAGTAGAGGAGGAACCTGAAGTATTTTTATTGATCGGACGGGAGAGTCAGGAAGTGGTGGAAATCCCAGAAGAAGTAAAACCGGTATTGAAAGAGTTTGACGATGTATTTCCGGAGGAGTTACCAACGGAGTTGCCACCGTTGAGGGATATACAACATCAGATAGATCTTGTTCCAGGTGCTGTGTTGCCACACAGACCACATTATCGAATGAGTCCGAAGGAACATGAAGAATTGAGAAGGCAAGTGGAAGAATTGCTTGAACATGGGCGTGTGCAGGAGAGTTTAAGTCCTTGTGCTGTACCAGCTTTATTGGTACCCAAAAAGGATGGAACGTGGAGGATGTGCACAGATAGTAGAGCATTGAATAAGATCACAGTCAGATACAGATTTCCGATGCCGAGGCTTGATGATCTATTGGATCAAATCAGTGGGTCCGTAATCTTTTCTAAGATTGACTTGAAGAGCGGTTATCATCAGATTCGCATTAGACCAGGGGACGAATGGAAGACAGCATTCAAGACGAGGGAAGGATTGTATGAATGGCTGGTAATGCCGTTTGGTCTATCGAATGCACCAAGTACATTCATGAGGGTGATGAACCAAATTTTCAGACCGTACATTGGGAAATTTGTGGTGGTTTACTTTGATGATATTCTGATCTACAGTGCTAGTAAAGAAGAGCATGTTCAGCATTTGAAGAAAGTGTTAATTATTCTTCGTGAAGAACAATTCTATGCTGCTACAAAGAAGTGTGTTTTTATGGCAAGGAGTGTTTTATTTTTGGGGTATGTTGTGTCAGAAGAAGGAATACAGGTTGACCAAAGTAAAGTCGAAGCAATTAGAGATTGGCCGCAACCCAAGACGATAACGGAAGTTCGGAGTTTTCATGGGTTGGCTTCATTCTATCGAAGGTTCATTCCACACTTTAGTAGTGTGATGGCGCCTGTTACAGATTGTATGAAGGGCAAGCAATTTACATGGTCGGAGGAAGCAGGGGCTGCTTTTGGGGAGATCAAGGAGTTGCTGACGACTGCACCAATTCTAGCATTACCTGATTTTCAGTTGTTGTTTGAATTACATACTGACGCATCAAAGGTTGGAATTGGAGGGGTGTTGAGTCAGAGGGGACGCCCGATTGCATATTTCAGTGAGAAGTTATCAAGAGCGAAGATGAGATACAATACATATGATGTGGAATTCTATGCTGTTGTGCAAGCTATCAAACACTGGAGACATTATCTATTCCAGAAAGAGTTTGTTCTGTATACTGATCATGAGGTATTGAAGCATTTACAAGGACAAGACAAGATTTCAACGAGACATGCATCGTGGATTGCATATCTGCAACAGTTTACTTTTGTTGTGAAACACAAATCGGGGGTGACGAATCGTGTGGCTGATGCTTTGAGTAAGAGGAATCATTTGTTGACAACAATGAAGGTTGAAGTGACGGGGTTTGACATGTTGCCGGAATTATTTGTTGAAGATCCTTACTTTATGAAGTTTGTTGATAAAGTCAAGAATGGAGAGACGAATGAGTTCGTGATGGTAGATGGTTTTCTCTTCAAGGGAAATCGATTGTGCATACCTGATTGTAGTTTGAGAATGAAGATTGTAAAAGAGCTACATGAAGAAGGGCATGTTGGGAGAGACCGTACATTACAGTTGATTTCGCAATCTTACTTTTGGCCATCGATGAGGAAAGAAGTGGAGAGGTTTGTGGAACGATGTCATATCTGTCAGGTTTCGAAAGGAACTGCGACTAATGCTGGTTTATATATGTCGTTACCTGTACCAACTAAACCATGGGTTGATGTGAGTATGGACTTTGTGTTGGGGTTGCCAAGAACACAACGTGGTAACGATTCCATTGATGTGGTGGTTGACCGATTTTCGAAAATGGCACATTTTATTGCTTGTAAGAAGACGGCGGATGCTGTTCATGTTGCTCAGTTGTTTTTCAAAGAGATATATCGACTTCATGGATTGCCAAAATCGATTATGTCGGATAGGGATACTCGTTTTCTAAGTCATTTTTGGCTAAGTTTGTGGAAGATGGTGGGAACGAAGTTGAACTTTAGCAGCACTTATCATCCGCAGACGGATGGACAGACCGAGGTTGTGAACCGATCATTGGGAAATTTGTTGAGATGTCTAGTGCAAGACAATCTGAAGAGTTGGGATGTGAAATTATGCCAGGCAGAGTTTGCTCATAATCATGCTGTAAATCGAAGTACTGGGTTCAGTCCATTCCAGATTGTTTATTCGAGCTTACCGAAGGGGCCGTTGGATTTAACGGTAATACCACACTCGAAGGGGACAATTAAGAAAGCTGCTGATTTTGTTGAGGGGTTGACGGAATGTCATAAAATCGTTCAGGAACGATTGGAGAAAGCGAATGAGAAGTATAAACGTTCTGCATATCTGAAGCAAAGGAATGTTGAATTTAATGAAGGAAATATGGTATATGCTGTGTTAACAAAGGATCGTTTTCCAGTAGGCGCTTATAACAAATTGAAAGGCAGGAAAATTGGTCCTGTAGAAATCGTCAAACGGATTAATGAAAATGCTTATAAATTGAAGCTGCCGGAGGGTGTGTACACGTCGGACGTATTCAATGTTAAGCATCTCGTACCGTATCATGGGGATGAGTGTGTTGCAGAGGAGGATGATGCAAATTCGAGGACGAATTTCTCTAAACCAGGGGAAGATGATGCAGGTCAAGTACTAGGTCGTGACCGACCTAGTAAAAGCTTAAGTCGTTTGGAAACGATAGGTCATTTACGACCTATCACCGAGGAAGCTAACAAGGAAGTTCGCAAGGAAGTCCTAAATCGTGACCGACTTAAGGCAACCATAAGTCGTGACCGACCTAGTAGAGAGCGGAGAGTTAACAAGCTAAAGGGACTAAGTCGTAACCGACCTAAAGATGCCATAAGTCGTGACCGACCTAATGGAGAAACGCGAGTTAACCAGCTACAGGGAAAGGCGCTCGCGCGACTTAACAAGAATAATATGGGAGGAGCAGTTGAGAATGCACAAGGGATAAGTCGGATACGACTTAAGGAGAATGATAAGTCGGCACCGAGTTTCGACTTAGTTAAGTCGTACCATCTTATGTCGCTGAAGCCTGAAGACCGAAGATCTTTATGCCGCGTTAATCTGAACCGTGGATGTTTTAAGTCGTTCAAAGAAAGTCGCCTATGCTAGTTAAGTCGAAGAACGGAGTTGCAGATAAGTCGTTACCGACTTATAGTAAGTCGTAAGTCGGCATGTGTTTAAGTCGACAATTCGTAAGTCGTTCTGTACATATGTATTGAGTCGCATGATTTTTTAGGTCATACTTTTGTAAGTCATAGGTCGTATCTTTGAGTCGTAAGTCGGCAGGGGCTTGTATTGTGTTGTATTTCTTTAAGTCGTATGTCGTCTGTTTCGTAAGACGTCTGTATGGTTAGGTC
The DNA here is from genome assembly GCA_030737815.1 of Allium fistulosum. Classification (NCBI taxonomy): domain Eukaryota; kingdom Viridiplantae; phylum Streptophyta; class Magnoliopsida; order Asparagales; family Amaryllidaceae; genus Allium; species Allium fistulosum. The sequence continues at coordinate 1,291,004,147 of CM060904.1, forward strand.
GAGTATGACCTATAGTAAGTCGTAAGTCGTCTGGTCTTTAAGTCGGTTGCTTTTAGGTCGTGGTTGTTAGGTCGGCGACGACTCATGTGTTGTACAATTTTGTTTTGTTTTGTAACTTCTATAAATAGGCCGGTGGTGCCATTTGTAATAGTTTAGTTGATTTGAAATAAAACTCTTGTTTTGTTAGCTTTGTGCTTTCGCCAAATTGGTAGTCGAGTGTAATCTCCTATCTCCTCTTTCGGTTAATCGAGTACGCTCGATTCAACGATTGCAGAAGCCGATTCGCGGAATCAAGTGCGCTTGATCAACGCTCGAAGAATTGAAGATCTCTTCTCACGGTATCGTGCGCGATCAACGTGTCAGGGATAGCTAGAATTCGGTATCTTCGGATCAACGAATTTGGGCATTTCAGTATACATCAACTCATCGATTGCTACTTTCATCGATCTACATTGTTTTGATTAATCCGCTGCGTCAGGTGAGTACTCATTTTGAACACAATATTTATCTATTACTGGATAACATTGCAATTAAACTAAAACAAACAATGTAGTAAGTATCATACCTCCCCATTATCAGCTAAACATTCAAATAAACCATACAATGTTAGAAACATGCTATTAGAAACTGCAATCGTTTCATTTACCTTTAACGTTATGCAGTTTCTAATCTTAATGTGACCCTATTAATTAGGTCATAAATAGAACATTTCATTTACTTTTAACGTTATGTAGTTTCTAATCTTAATGTGACCCTATTAATTAAGTCATAAATAGACCGTTCTATAATTAGAACATTAGGTCTGTGATTAATCTTAAGCGTTGAATTGGTATATGATGGACGTACCAAATTTAGAGTTAAATGTTATGTAAAGGATTGGGTCCTCTCTCCCAAAAACATAGATGTATTCTTCTCCATCAAGAAACACATAAAGAAATAGGGTTAGAGAGAAAAACTGAATTCTGAGAAGAAGGGTAATTATTAGAAGTTAGAAGAAGATCAAGATGACAACCATTACATCTTCCGCTGTTAATCAAGGTACATCATCTTAAACAATAAATCTTATTAAGTTTTGTTTGTGAAATATTTGGTATTGGTGATCCTTGGGCTATTACTTGAATTGTTCATCATTAATCATGAAAGGTCGAACAGTAAAGAATTTCAGACATTTGGTATCAGAGCCACCAATCAATAACTGAATATTTCCTATGATTGCAATTGATCTGTTCTATGCTTTACTCATGATGTTTAATCAAGTATGTGTTATAAGTCATTTATGCATATGAGATTTATGATTTTGTTAATCACCAAAGTGGTCAAAATCAGAATAATTATTTAGTGCATAAGTGACATAATGATTATTGATAGAAATTGCCAGTTATAATAATACCAATTAAAAACTGGCGTCACTAATGATAGAACCTGAGAACTTACCCAAAGGAAAGTCTTGTTCTATAACTAGTTGACATTATGAGGTTTAATAGATATCTTGATTAAATAAATATTGATCATCCAAAGATGTCAGTTCTATTTAATTGAGTATATTTATTACTTACTTATGTTTTGGTATTTAATTATGTTAAGTATAAGATAGTATCTACCCAAAGGAGTGCTATATTATACTATTATGTACATATGTGAATCGCGTTAGCTATGAGCTTATAGTTATTTCAATTTTTTTATATTTAATTTGCAATAGTTCCCATGAATACACATGCTTCATCTGTTACATTGTTCACTGGTGTTAATTTTTCTGAATGGAGAGAACAAGTCAATTTCCATTTAGGTGTTCAGGATCTTGACTTGGCACTCCTTGAGGATAAACCCGTTGCTCTTACAACAGCTAGCACTGAGACAGAAAAATCACACCATAAAGCATGGAAACGCAGTAACAGATTGAGCCTTATGTTTATTAAGATGACTGTTGCTAACAACATCAAGTCAACAATTCCGCAAACAGAAAGTGCTAAGGAATATATGCAGTTTGTGGAAGAGCCTTTTCATTCAGTTGATAAGTCACTCGCTGGTACTCTTATGGCAGAACTCACGACCATGAAGTTTGATGGGTCGCGAACTATGCAAGAGCACATTATAGAGATGACTAATCTTGCAACAAGGTTAAACTCCCTTGGACTTACAGTAGAGGATTCTTTTCTTGTCCAGTTTATCCTGAACTCGCTACCTTCTGAATATGGACCTTTTCAAATTAACTATAACACTATAAAGGATAAGTGGAATGTTAATGAATTGGCCAGTAGACTTGTTCAGGAAGAAGGACGTTTGAAAAATCAAGTGAATCACTCAGTAAGTTTTGTGAGTAATAAAGCTGGTAAAGAAAAGAATGGAAAATCAAGTCATTTCAAGAAGAAAAAGGCACCTGCTAAGAATGGGCAGGATAAAGAAAAGAAGGAACTAAAGGATGTTCGATGTCATTTCTGTAAAAGGAAAGGACATTATCAAAATGACTGTCCGAAAAGGATAGCTTGGTTCGAAAAGAAAGGGATTTCTTATGATCCGAACCATAAATCCAAATGAAGATCGTTTTCTCTTTATGGGAAACGGAATGAAATCCACAATAGAAGGCATTGGGACTTATCATCTAATTCTAGAAAGTGGATATGTATTAGACTTATATAGTACCCTTTATGTACCTTCATTATCTAGAAACCTTATTTCCGTAAGTAAGTTGGATATTTCTGGTTTTAGATGTACGTTTGGATCTGGTTGTTTTGATTTATATAAGAATACTGATAATGTTGGTTCTGGTATTCTAATTGATGGTTTATATAAATTGAAACTGAATGACACTTATGCGAATTCCTTGCTGAATGTAATAAATAATGTTGGATGCAAACGTAGCATGTTAAATGAAAATTCTGTTTTCTTATGGCATAAAAGACTAGGTCACATATCCAAAGAAAGAATGATGAGATTAGTAAGTAATGAAATTTTGTCAAATTTGAACTTTAGTGATCTAGAATTATGTGTGGATTGTATTAAAGGTATACAAACTAAACATAATAAGAAAGGAGCCACTAGAAGCAGCCAGCTTCTTGAAATAATACACACTGATATTTGCGGACCTATGGACACTCCAGCCTTTAATGGAGAAAAGTATTTCATCACTTTTATTGACGATTTTTCCCGCTATGGTTATGTTTATTTGCTTCATGAAAAATCTCAATCTGTGAATGTCCTTGAGACGTTTGTAAAGGAAGTTGAGAGGCAATTAGATAAAAAGGGTAAAATCATAAGGTCTGATAGAGGTGGTGAATATAATGGAAAATATAATGAGTCAGGCCAATGTCCAGGTCCATTTGCAAAATTCCTCGAAAGTCATGGCATATGTGCGCAATACACAATGCCAGGTACACCATAGAAAAATGGTGTAGCAGAAAGGCGCAATAGGACGTTAATAGATATGATTAGGAGTATGATGTCAGATTCCACACTACCTAAAAATTTGTGGTCGTATGCTCTCAAAACCGCTAATTATTTATTGAATAGGGTTCCTAGTAAAGCTGTTCAAAAGACTCCTTTTGAATTATAGACTAACAGGAAACCTAGCTTAAGACACCTGCATGTTTGGGGTTGTCCAGCGGAAGCGAGAATTTATAATCCACATGAAAAGAAATTAGATTCTCGAACGATTAGTGGGTATTTTTTAGGTTACCTTAAAAAATCTAAAGGATATGTGTTTTACTGTCCTAATCATAGTCCAAGAATTGTAGAAACTGGTAATGCAAGATTCATTGAGATTGGTGAAGTCAATGGGAGTACTAGAAGAGAAATAGTGGAAATAAAGGAAACAAGGGCAAATGTTACATTGCCTAGAATAGTTCCTCCATCTACTATTACTCCAAATGTTGTTCCAGCTGTTGGAGAACAACATGATGATGAACAACATATAAATGAAGAAGTACTTCCTGAAGGAAATGACTTACATAATGCTGATATGCATGAACCACAACAAGTAGCATTAAGAAGATTTCAAAGAGATCGTAGGTCAGCTATTTCTAATGATTATATGGTTTATATGCAAGAATCCAATTATGATATAGGAATCAATAAGGACCCAGTTTCGTTTTCACATGCTGTAGAAAGTAAAGAGTCAAAGGAATGGATTAATACCATGAAAGAAGAACTAAAATCCATGCAACAGAATGAAGTTTGGGATCTCGTTGAGTTACCATATGGCTGTAAAAGAGTCGGATGCAAATGGGTTTTTAAAACCAAACACAACTCTAGTGGTAATATCGAACGGTATAAAGCTAGACTTGTTGCTAAGGGTTACACTCAGAAAGATGGTGTTGATTACAAGGAGACATTTTCTCTTGTTTCGAAAAAGGACTCACTAAGAATAATAATGGCATTAGTAGCACATTATGATTTGAAATTGCATCAAATGGATGTGAAAACAGCCTTTCTGAATGGAGATCTTGATGAGGATGTTTATAGGATCAACCTGAGGGTTTTTCTGTAAAAGGTAAAGAACAATTGGTGTGTAAATTTAAGAAGTCAATATATGGGCTTAAACAAGCATCCCGACAATGGTATATTAAATTCAATACCATTATTACATCTTTTGGTTTTAAGGAAAATATGGTTGATCACTGTTTATACCAAAAGATTAGTGGGAGCAAGTTTATTTATCTAGTCCTTTATGTTGATGACATCTTGCTTGCTGCAAATAATTTAAGCATATTGCATGAGACTAAGGAATTTCTTTCAACGAACTTTGAAATGAAAGATATGGGAGAGGCATCCTATGTGATTGGAATAGAAATATTTCGTGATCGATCACAAGGAATATTGGGATTGTCACAGAAAGGATATATCGAAAGGATTCTAGAGAGATTTGGAATGAGTAAGTGTTCACCTGGGAAAGTTCCTGTACAGAAAGGTGATAAATTCAATCTCATGCAATGTCCTAAGAATGATGTTGAACGAAAGGAAATGGAATCAATTCCATATGCATCTGTAGTTGGTAGCTTAATGTATGCTCAAACCTGTACTAGTCCGGATATCAGTTTTGCGGTCGGTATGTTAGGGAGGTATCAAAGTAATCCAGGAAGGGAACATTGGCAAGCTGCAAAGAAAGTGTTGAGGTACTTACAAGGCACGAAAGATTACATGCTCATGTATAGTAGATCCAATGAATTGGAGGTGATTAGATATAGCGATTCAGATTTTGCTAGATGCATCGATACTAGAAAATCGACTTTTGGTTACCTGTTTATGTTTGCTCAAGGAGCCATATCATGGAAAAGTGCGAAACAAACTATCGTTGCTTCATCTACTATGGAGGCAGAATTTGTGGCATGTTATGAAGCCACAATTCATGCATTATGGTTGTGGAACTTTATTTCAGGACTTGCGGTTGTCGACATCATTAGCAAGCAGCTGAAAATTTATTGTGATAACTCTGCAGCAGTGTTTTTCTCAAAAAAACGACAAGTACTCTAAAGGTGCCAAACATATGGAACTGAAGTATCTTGTTGTGAAAAATGAGGCTCAGAAACAAAGAGTGTCAATCATGCACATCAGGACAGAACTTATGATTGCAGACCCTTTGACGAAAGGGCTACAGCCAAGACAATTTAAGGAACATGTTCAAAGAATGGGTCTTGGTTGTATTAATAATAATTGATGTGTGACATTCTGAGCTCCTTTGTGTGTTTCTGATATATAATTATGTGTCTCTTGTTTTAATGTGTTAGTATGTACTTTATGTAATTTTAAACAAGAAAGAGTCTTATAAAGATATTATGTTTAATCATTATGATATAAGACATTATGTGGACCATTATGCTATTTTATATAAATTATGAGTACAAAAATGATGGATTGCTGGTATTGTAGTATATGGAAGGGAATGCATTGAATTAATAATGCACAACCGCCATAACTCTCAGCAATTTATCATAGTATGATGTTCAACACTTGATATTGTGAATAATCGGGGCAAGTGGGAGAATGTTAGAAATATGCTATTAGAAACTACAATCGTTTCATTTACCTTTAACGTTATGCAGTTTCTAATCTTAATGTGACCCTATTAATTAGATCATAAATAGAACATTTCATTTACCTTTAACGTTATGCAGTTTCTAATCTTAATGTGACCCTATTAATTAGGTCATAAATAGAACATTTCATTTACCTTTAACGTTATGCAGTTTCTAATTTTAATGTGACCCGATTAATTAAGTCATAAATAGACCGTTCTATAATTAGAACATTAGGTCTGTGATTAATCTTAAGCGTTGAATTGGTATATGATGGACGTACCAGATTTAGAGTTAAATGTTATATAAAGGATTGGGTCCTCTCTCTCCCAAAAACATAGATGTATTCTTCTCCATCAAGAAACACAGAGAAATAGGGTTAGAGAGAGAAACCGAATTCTAAGAAGAAGAGTAATTATTAGAAGTCATAAGAAGAAGATGACAGCCATTACATCTTCCGCTGTTAATCAAGGTACGTCATCTTAAACAATAAATCATATTAAGTTTTGTTTGTGAAATCTTCGGTATTGGTGATCCTTGGGCTATTACTTGAATTGTTCATCATTAATCATGAAATATCGAACAGTAAAGAATTTCAGACATACAAATCAAAGCAAGCATTCATATCTCATCCATATATATATTTCCCAATGTATTTATTTATTTATTTTAATTATACTTCAAAGCATTTCCATTCTTTATATATATAAATATATATTTATATTTTCCTTGCTAGAAATTTACACCTTTATTTTATTACCCAAAGCACCGTGTCCAAATGTCTCGTCCTAGTGTTTAGAAAACTCCTATAGATAACGTTGATCAGACGCATCAATCAGAATTTTTAAATCACTCAACAGACAATTTAACACAAAAATTAGTTTCTATAAGATATGCATATTTCTTTTAATACTTTAGGCTTTTCCAAATATATGCTTGTTTATAATAAATATAACCATATTCCAAATATATGTATATCCAATATCAAAAAGATTTTAATTTAAATAGATGCTTGCTTTTATTAATTTTTTTTTCTCAATCAATCTTATCATAGTATTAGTAATTTACTGATAACAACTCCATAGCACACACATTCATCTATATATATCTTGAGCAAACATTAAATTTTTAATTCATCTTATCATTGAATTAGTCATACATATGAATTAACACTTCATTTTATATATAAATTTAAATTTCCAATATTTATTGCGATAACTACATGTCGCAAGTTACTATTGAGCAGGTACTAACTCCCAATATTGATTCCTACTCAATATTAATTTTGCATAATCATTTACAATTTTAAAACAACAAAGCATCCATCAACCAATTAATTTTTATTATATCTTATTTTATCTATTAAGTATATGTTTCAATTCCAAATTTAATTAGATACATATTATTTATTACTCTATATTTTATAACTATTAATTGCTTTGACATTTTAATTATTCTCCAGCACTTTTATTTTGTAGAAAATGCTTGTTTTTATTAATAATTAGGTTCATCCAGATTCAAATAGGATTATAAATCATGTGAGTGATAATATCTTATTCAATTCCCCAATTTAAACTAAGTATAAACAAAACAAACATTGATGCAAATAACATACATTTCAATCAAACGAACAATTATATCATAACAAATTAATTAATATGCTAAATGAAAATAATCCATCTATTTCCGCTGTGCAACTCTGATCATTAACAGATCAGGACACAACAGTTTAATTTTAAACCATTTAAGGTCTCCTTTATGCTATCTAATAAATTTCACTCTTTAAAAAAATGAGTCTCAAATTTAAAAATAATTTTCATAATAATAATTTGTTTAATTTAAAAAATTTCACATTCGCTCCAATGATTATTCCCAATAATCATTTATATTCCTATTCCTAATAGTTAATTAAATTACTAACTACCATACCCAAGGGACGGGACTCTAAGTCATCTAGATTTAGATCTCGACTCTGTGTCAATTATATTCTATAATGTTCTGAACTCAGCTCTGATACCAAGCTGTAACGACCCCACCGCTATGCCCAGTTTAGCAAAGAACATTATGAGTAATGTTATCTACTAATCCGGAGAATACGACTGGTTAAGGGCGATCGAATGTGAATATATATTTTATACTAACACTAACACGTCTTATTTACTTTTTTGAGGATCTGAACTGAAAATTTAACGCATGCAGTATTAATATAAAGTAATAAACACAACGATTAAAAATATTCAGAACAGTATATAATGTAGATAAATCGGAATCAGAGTCACAGATCATAGTGGAATAATATACATCATTTTATACATAATAGTAGGTGAGTCTACAAAATATGAGTACTAGACCCACATAAATATATACATCATATCCAAAATCTTGTATCAGGTACAAAGTCACTACTATATAATATAGATGACATAAACTCCTAACTATCAATATATATAAGTATGAAGTAAACTAAAACTATCAAAATGGTCTACTTCAATGCTAGCCCAAAATCCAAAGGTCAATGGGACCTTGTACCTGTAAAGTTTCGATCTGACCCGAGTATTAAAATAATAAATTGGTCAGACTATATCTAAATAATTGGTGAGATACTGATATCATAACTTTATGACTTAAAATAATAAGCCATATAAAATATGCCAAACAAACAATCATAATAAAGCATATTAATCAAATTCACTATATAAATCTGTAAATGACTTAAGTCTAAAATAAGTCATCTCAAAATATGCCTAAAATCCAAAAATTCAAAAAGGCATATCAAACCAATAAATACAGATCTCAAAATTTTGACTTAACAATAACCAAATAAGTCATAAATAAAATATGCCCAAAACAAATACTCGAATAAGGCCTATCTAACAAATCACCATTTCATAACTACATATCAAGTCTCAATAGACTATCATCTCAAAATACGGTGATAACCAGTTCAAAATTCCTCAGAGCCATAAAGGATATAAAATATCCATACTAAAATTCTCTGAAGAAATAATCATCAATAATGAAATAATTATGATAGCCATCTATCAGTTTAATACAGTGACATGAAATCTACCGAAAGAGACTCGCTACATAGAAAGGAAGCCTTCCGAAAGAGACTACAGATTAGGGACACCGCTCAAAGAAAAGAACAGTCGTGTACCTAATCTATTATATGCAAATTTACCCTTCGAAAGAGGTAAACATAGTCTAACTATATAAAACAAAATAAACTGATAGGTTGTAGTATCTATAGACTACGATGCATGTAAAATTCTACCTTCCGAAAGTGACAGCCGTATTTACACCATAATAGATCTTCCGAAAGAGATCTGTCTAACCAAATCTAAAAATGTATCGATTCTCAGATCGATGAAAAAAACGAGTTATCTTCTCTCGGGGATCTAACGGTCTGAAATCCAAACACCCTAAGATAAATACAACTCTAAGTGTTAATTACCGTCACTTCAGTAATTACAAGAATTTAGCTAACTGTCCCATACCAGAAAGTAAATTCAAGTATTTACTAAAAGCTAGTAATTTCCACTCTAACTCTATTTAAAAAATTATAATAACAATTAAAAGAACTGTACAAAGTGTCCCTTACCACCTGACAATTCAATCGTTTATTAAAATTCTCCGTTTCATAGACAATCATGAAATTCATCAGAAATCCAATTCAAACTTGCATAAAAATAGCCAAAAGCTAAATACAATAAAAGCCAACAATAGTTTATAAGTTGAAAGTAATTAATATAATTTTATCATATATAGAAAATGATTTCTAATATATTTTATCTATAATTCACTTTTAAACTTCTCATCTTTGTTAATCTATAATGAATAAATTAAAAGAGTTTTAAATTAGTTTTTATATATACCAATATATAATTTTTCCAAAGGCTTTCAATCTCTTTCTAAAATCATTTAAACAACATTTACAGCTAAAATTATTTTAAATTTTGAATTTGATTACTTTCATAACCATTTTCTAAAATAATACCATATCTTATCTTTTGCCTCTAAAGCATTTTCGAAATTATAAATTGATAAACAAAAGTTTTTAAAAAGATTTTGTTAATAAATATTACTTATCTTTAAAAGTTTTAAATTGGAAATTTTGTAATAAGCAATAAGTTTAGAAGCTAATATAATTTAACTATATATTTTATAAATAAAATTTCAATGAGGATCAAAATAAATAAAATCTCATTTTTGGAATTCTTTTAAAACATTTAAATAATTTAACAATAAATTCAACGAAAATTCAACATTTAGAGCCAACGTTGCTTTATAAAATATAATTCCATATATGGAATTATTAGCTATCTGAGTTGTTTTTCGACAACTCTTATCACACAAACAACGTAAATATTTTTATATAATTTAGAAAATACAATTTGCAATCGAACAGAGTTTCATTCGCAAATTTACTTCTTTTAATCCACATAACAACCCATATATGACTAACAATAAATTTTCCATATCCCGAACAAAAAATTCATTCAAACAATTCAATCAATAACCTCAATCAGTTTAATCAACCAATGCAATCAACTATCGGGATAATTATATACAGCAAACAAATAGATATAAACGTGTGAGTTAAATTAATTAACTCACCTTAACCGATTATTGATCGAAACCTCCTTATTGGCCTTGACAAGCACCAAAATCCCAATCGATTCATTGCCTAAAACCCTAGCACAACCACAAGCCCGCTGCTTCCGAACAAAGCTTGTCTCGACTTCCACTTGTAATGTCTAATATACCAACCCTTGCTGCTTTTTGTTGCCGTCAACCCCCTGCCGAGGCTAGCGCTGCCTGAACTTCCACCATCCACGCAACCTACTCCAGGTCGTGGTCACCTTCGAATAGCCATTAACACGCATGCACCACCACTACTTCGCCGCTACTCCTGCTGTCGCCGTACGTTCCACCTTCCGAGGTCGATGTCGACAATGCGCCGCCCCCTTACTCGTGACAATGCCTTGCGATTTCAATTTTGTTTTGTTATATATATATATATATATATATAATTTTCTATAAAACTGATTTGGGCAATTAAAGTTAGGGATAGGTTTTGCTTTTATCAGAATATGAGTTGGTCTATAAGCTAGTGGGGTTAATGGTTAAAGAGATAGAGTTTAATGTCACTGGGCTTTGGGCTTTGAAGTGTTAAAAGGAAAGAAATAACACTTATTTCAAATAGAGATTCATTTCAAATTTCAAATTGATATATTGTATATTTTACACAAATTATTTAAATTCAATAATTATTAACCTTCGTTGATTATCGATTTTATTGAATATCAAATAAACTCTTTTTAATCTATTTCAAGTAAATAAAATTATTTGCACTTGATTCTGCAAATTATATTTCAATAACTGGATCATTTTATTTGATCTAATCATTATTCTTATTTAATTATCCTATCGAACTGATATAAATAAATTTATTCATCTTCGTTAATTTATCGATTTACACTTTACCTACCAAATATAATTTGATAATTGCACGGTTTCATTCAATCCAATATTATTTCGCTCTCCTCAATTATTAAACAGCTTGACACAAATGAATCTTATTAAAACATATTTATTTAAATTTTAATATATTATCTAAAAGTAATTTTTATTAACTAATTCAGTTTCTTTTATTAATTTAACTTTAATCAAGTAAAAATTTATTTCCAAAATAATACTTATGAAAAATCGAACTCAAACACTTCTACTTTTAATTAAATTAGTTTAATATTAAGGTTTTGAAAACAGGTTTGTTACAGATATTTTTGATCATGGGAAATTTTATTGGATGATTTTACCTCTAAAAACTTGTAACGGCTATAAATTTGGATGAAAATTGACTTAGCGTTCCATACCACTTCAATTAGAAAGATGTGATGGTTTTCCTTTCCATAGAGTAGTCATAATAACGGCTTGCACTTTCTGTGTAACGACTCTGTGTAACGACTCCACCGCTATATCCACATTATTAAGAACATTACAAGTAATGTTGTCTAATAACACGGAGAATAGGCTAGTTAAGGGCGATCGAATGTGAATATATCTTCGAACTAACACTAATACGTCTTCATTACCATTAGGAGGATCTGCATTGAAAATTTAACATGTATAGTATTAATACGAAGTAATAAACACACCGATCTAAAATATTCAGAACAATATATAATATAAATAAGTCAAAACCAGAATCAGAGTCACAGACCACAGTGAAATAATATATATCATATAACATAATAAGATGCGAGTCTACAACATATCAGTACCAGACCCACAAAATATATACATTGTATCAAAAATACTATATCAAGTACACAGTGACTACTAAATAATATACATGATATATCTTCCTAAATTTCAATATATATAAAAGTGAAGTAAACTGAAATAGTCAAAATAGTCTACTCCAGTGCTAGTACAAATTCAAAGGTCGACGAGTCCTTATACCTGTAGAGTCTCGGGATGACCCGAGTATTATAAAATAAACGGGTCAGACTATATCTAATAAAAAGGAGAGATAATGATATCATAATTATATGACATAACCATAATGCCTAAAACCAATTGATCATAATAAGGCACATCAAACCAAATCACCATTTAAAAAACCATATCAATATATAACTTAATAATAAAATAAGGCATAACAAAAATATGCCGGAACAAATGATCAGAATAAGACATATCAAACCAAATCACCATTTCATAAATCCATATCAAGTCTCAAATAGAGTATCATCAAAAATATGGTGATAACAATTCAAAATTCTCTAGAGCTAAAAGATACTAAATATATATCCATCCAAAATCTATGAAGAAAAATCATCACTAATGAAATAATAATGGCGGTCATCTACCAGTTTAATACAGTGACACAGAGTCTAAAAACCAAATAGACTAATATAAGTCTAACAAACAAAATAGACCCCGCCACATAGTTTAATAGTTTAACCCAACAAAATAGACTAACTATGTGAATTTACCTAACACAACAAAATAGGCAAACATTGTCTAAATGTTAAAATAAACCGATAGGTCTATATGTAACACCTGTCCAAACAACAAATGTAAAGATGCATTACACCATAACAAACATAACCCAACAAAATAGGTCCACCTACCCAAATCTAAGAATATATCAACTCTCAGGTCGATGAAAGATGAGTCACCGTCTCTTAAGAATCTATCGGCCTGAAATCCTAACACTCTAAGATATTACAACTCTAAGTGTTAATTACTATCACTCAAGTAATTACAAGAATTTAGCTAACTGTCTCATACCAAATAGTAAATTCAACTATTTACTAAAAGTTAGTAATTTCCATTCGAACTCCGTTTAATAAATTACAATAATAAGCAAAGAATTATATGAAATGTAAAATTCTTTGCTTCATAGAAAAGCAAGAAATCTCATTAAAATTTCAAATCCAAAATAAATAAAAGAGTTTTAAATTAATTTTATACACAAAGATATAGTTTCCCAAAATTACTTTTAAATCCTTAAATTCATTTTTAAGTAAAAGTTGTTTATTTACAAAGGCTTTTGTACACTTTCAAAATCATTTAAACTTTTTTATAACTAAAATCACTTGAAATTAAAATTATTACTTTCATAACCGATTTTATAAAATAATACCATATTTTATCTTTTGCCTCTAAAACATTTTAAAGAAATTGTACTTAAAATAGTAAATTTAAGTACTGGCCTTGGATGTGGTTCCTTCTGCGTCTGATGCAATATCCTGGAATTCTGATGAACGGCCTTGGGTTCACGCTCCTTCTGATATGAGATTTTTTCCTAAGACTGACACTTTTTATGCTTTTATTAGTGACATTGGGGGCGAGAGTCGTTTTCTTATCTACCACATTGAGGGAGATGGTTTGTGCCTTACTAGGGTCGGCGAGATTGGTGAGGAGAACAAAAGTAAGTTTTATGATGTCACCTAGGATAGAAAATTTATATACTCTCCTGATTCAGAAGGTTATGATCCTCATCTGGCTACTCTCTTCTCTGACTTTTCCCAAGTTATTGGTCCATCGACGGATGTTGGCCGTGATTGTTCTTCCTCTTCTGAGGGAGCCTAGTCATGTTGTTATAGTAGTTTAGGCCCCTTTGTCTAACTCTTGTGCTTTTTATCTTTGTATTTTGGGCTTTTTTGCCCTTTAGTTGTTCTATGCATGTGCAGAACACCTGTTTTCCCATTATTTTTGCAGTGGCATGGCCCATTCTAAAGCCGGCTAGCTTTGCTAAAAAAATGGTGAATTTAAAAAGGTTTTATAATTAAATATTACTCTTTTTTAAAATCTTTGAATATAAATTATGAAATAAGAAATAAATTTAATTATATCCTGTAAACTAAATTCCAATAAGATGAAAATAGATAAAATCTCATTTTTAGAATCTTTTAAAACATTTAACAATCCAAACAATAAACCCACTGAAAATCCAACATCTAGTGCCAACATCCCTCAAACATAATTCCATAATATGGAATTATTTAGCGATCCGAATTGCTTTCCAACAACTTCGGTAACACAAACAATGCACAACCATCATATAATGTTGCTACAAATTCAGTTGTATTTTGATGGTTTTCAACATATATTCCATTTCATAATCAACCATCAATCCAAACATCATAAAATTAATAAAATTGTGATTACTTGCAGCTTTTGTTTAGCATAAGGCTTTAGCCAAATTTTAGACATAGCAACAATTTAAAGATATGTCGTGTGGGGATTTACTCACTATATAATCAATCAAACATAAGCATGCAAGCATATCTCATCCAATTCAACCATTAACAACCAAAGGATTATCACATAATTAGATAAAGAATTCGTGAGTTTTAACAACTCACTGGATCAAGAAGCTGAAAAACTAGTTGCTCAGCGTTTTGGTCTCACACAAAATATAGTGCCCATCATCCTATGCTAGCAGATACGCCTATACTAACACCCATGCAAGCACCAAACCTTCGTCGCTCACCCTTAACGATCGTCGCTATACTGACGTGCCCTTCACCCTGCCTACCACCATCGCGTCCTCTGCCCGCATCAGCCATTGCACTACTAAACTCTAGCACACCTACGCCCTAGTTAAAGTAGCAAGTAATAGCCAGCCTAGGCAAACGTGTCGCCCTGCAAACATGCCGCCCCGCCTCCTCGATGTCGCCTTCGATCATCGCCGCGTCGCCTAAAGTCACGACGCGATTCTTCGTTCGCCGTATTTTTTTTCCTTTTTCGTTTCTTGATTTCGAATGATTTTTAGGGATTAGGCAAAAATCAGAGGAAAAGAGGTATATCAGCTGAGGAATAGAGGGTGTTGGTCATTAGATAACTTTTGGGCTGGGTTTCACCTTTATTACTTTCTCCCCACTTCTATTTTATTCTATTTCTCTTTTAAGTGATTCCTATATCTTTATTAATAGTTGGTTTGGAAGCACAAACTTTTGGTCCGACGCGAACTTCCATAATTGCCCTTTATATGTAATTCTTTATTAATAGTTGTAATATATTTGCCGTCACACCTTTCTGTTATCAACATGAAATACCAAAAATATCTCTCTACAGATATTATTAAATTTAGCATCACTTAAAATTAGCATCTGACAATTAAACTTCTTTTACGAATTCAAAATTTCCTCTATGAATATTTACTAAGTCTTAATATCACTTAAAAATAGGATGTAGCAATTTTACTAATTAATAATATAAATAAAAATTTAAACTCATAAGAAATTAGATATTGCAACTTAGAAATAAAATTTCAAATTATCTACGTATTATTCAATACAAAAGTATGACTAAATATATGTGAAAATCATTTTCTTTTGAACGTATTAAATAAATACAATTTGTAGAAAAACAATTCAGCCTTCTTCATCACGCGCGAAGCGCGTGCCGTAACACTCGTTTATTTATAAATCTATTCTGGTTTGAGTAAGTCGATTTACACTTTGTTCAACGCAATAAAATTCGGTAACTACACAAATCTATTCAATTCAATTATTTCGTTGTATTTAATTATCCATTGAACTGATATAAACAAAATTGTTCATCTTTGTCAATTTATTGATTTTACCGAATATCAAAGAAATTTTCTTTTCATCCATTTCAAGTATATAAAATTATTTACACTTTAAAATATTTTATATAAATTAAAACATTTCATTTGAATTTTAATATATTATTTAAAAAGGATTTTATTAACCAATTCAATTTTGTTATAACAAAATCCTTTATTAAATAGACTAATTGAATAATAATTTGATTACAAAAATAATAATTGTCAAAATTGAAATCAATAACTTCTAGTTTAATTAAATTAGTTTAATCTTACAACTTTAAAATAGGGTTATTACAGATCTCTCCCCTTATTAAAATTGCATCCTCGCAATTTCATATGGGAAAACTTGCATGTATTTCAAATACTAACTCTCTATCGAATTTTGCAATCAATTTGAAGCTCACCCACTCTCCAAATAGTTAACATTAGAATCAAACTTATCGTATATTATAAATTAAAATATACTAAATTTCTTAACTTTTATATAAAAAAAATTCTAAGTATTAGAATTTTCGAATTTTTTTGACAAAGTCTCCTTTGTATGGAGAGCCGTTTGCAATTCCACAAATATGATATATATGATAAACATCGACCACATGGTCGAAAACACAATATATATTAATATTTCTAATACTTATGTATTTTAATCCCAAAGCATACCTTTAGTTCAGCATTATAAAGCGACTTATTTAACTTATATGGGTGCAAAAGCGAGCTTGTGCCATATTCCAATCCATATAGCCTTCGCGTACCTATACTTAACTCAAATCAATTGCATAAGTTTTGTATAAAATTTAAATACGCATGATTCGTGTATTAACAAATATCTATGTGTATTTAAGCAACTTTTTGTTTGAGAGGAGAACTATTTATTACTTTCCCTTGGTTTAAATTGAGACATATCATATTTATACACTATGAAATATCAATTCTATTTCTTCTACTAAGCCTTGTTTTGTTCATAGTTTTCTCAACAGATTTATAATGACAATGTTTCATAGATTTAAGATTACTGAAGATATATACAAGGCTGACAACAATATAATATACTATTTATTATAACTATTATTATTATTTAGTAAGCATCAACTGCTCATACAAAATCAAATAGTAGAAACACTGCATATGAAATATCTTAAACAAGAGGAATAATTGAAATAACCTTTTTAGGTGTTATAAGACACCGAGTTACAACAAGACTACCACTCAAAAAACAAAAGGAAGGAAAGAAAGATAAGTGGTTGTTCTACCTAATATTGAACTACACCTCGTCTTCTATTAATAAGTCAAGTTAATATACAACAAAGTCAAATACATGTAAAAAAGTTTATAAAAGGGTATTGTCACATAAACAGTTCTATAGTTACCTCAATACATTAAAATTATACTTTGATAGGCAAACTAGTAATCGGATAAACAATAGTGTTGTTCCAATAAAATTCACAAGAAACTTTTTTGTCTTTCACTTGCAATAGCTTGCTGCTGGTGATGGTGGCAATAGCTTGTTGCTGCTGCTGGTGGCACAGCCCACTGCATGCAACAACAATAATTTTTCTTCTTCTATGGCATATAAAACAATATGAACTAAGTCATTTGGTTTAAAGGAAATATCAAGCACAACTTCACATTGAGTGTCAATACATTGGCGCATAACTAAGTTATGAATTATATGTGTATGCTGATGATGAAGCATAAACTAACATACGCATAAAAAAGTTGGGTATAATTCTCATCAACTATGTCTCATACAGTTAAACAAATTCTTCATATGCACCATACAAATGATGAACTGAAACAACAAGAGTTATTAAAACTTACTTTCTAAATCTATTTTGACAATAGTATTATATAAAATATCCTTAGAAAATGCTAAATCTTATGATAGCAAAGAAGAACATCAACAATGAAATTCATAAGATAGAAAGAAAGTATGTTTCACTCGTTTTAATATAAAGGGTCATAGACACTTACTAATGTATACTGATTAAAATCAAAGAGATTTAGTTTACATACTTTCATCCAGTTTACTTATATCAACAATTTGAATCACTTCTTTTAATATTTTCCATTTTTTTTATTCTAAAAGTTTTAATTAACATTAATTTGTTTGCATGGTCTACTATGATTCCATCAATGTATTCATCAATTTAAACAAGGCAAAATATTCATTGACTATGCATATAAGGAAACAAAACAAAGCAAGGCAATGTCTACTTTGAATCTAACATCAAATCCTATTTGTTCACTTTTTATAGGATTTGAAACTTCATTTACATATAACAGTGTATATATACTTAATTCAATTACTAAACCATGCTACCCTATCATCCTAAGTGAACCCTTATGTCTAAAGAATCAATTGCAGAGCAGGTAGAACATCGAAAAGATCCAAATGCATATAAATAAAAAATTTCATTTGAATAGAAATAGAAGTTTGACTCATTGTAATTGTTCAACAACTTTAATATGAAATAAATATGGGTACCAAGTTAGAAATTAACTAGAAAATAAGAAGTTAACTCACTACACATTTTATTCAAATATAAATTCTAATATTCATTCCAGCGATAATATAATATGCATTAGCATCCAAAAGGTACCACCCAAATTTGTTTAACATGCATCTATGCAAATGAATATATAAATTTTTACCAATACTAAATAATACACCATTATCCAAAATTTTATAAATATCGAATCTAATTTTTCTAAAATATCTTTTTCAAGTAATACTTTAGTTTTCCCAAATAATGGACACACTCAATTTAAATACTATTTTATTTATTAAAAATACCTCAAGGCATCTCCTTTAAAATATAATTTTTACACTTCTATAAAATAGTATTTTTCCTTCAAAACAATCCTTCGTAACTATACATTTTAATACATAAAATATATAACTTATTTCAAAATTCTATCTTCTTTAAAAATATTATATACTTATGAAGTATTATTACTGAAAACATTTTATTGTCCAAAACACTATGTTCGAATGTCTCATATTAGTGTTTAGGAATCCCTATCGATAACGTTGATCAGGTGCATCGACCAGAATCCTTAAAGCACTCAACTGGCAATTTAAAACAAAATTATTTTCTATAAGATATGCATATCTCTTTTAATACCTTATATGTATTCAAAATATTTGCTTGCTTATAATAAACATAATCAAAATTTTACCCATATGCATATCTTTTATCAAAAAAGAATTAATTTAAATAGATGCTTGCTTTTATTAAAATTTCTTTCAGTTAATCATAATGTTATCATAAAAATAATAATTTACTGATAACAATTCTATAGCACACACATTCATCAATATATACCTCAAGCAAACATCAAAATTTTAATTCGTCTTAACATTTAATTAATCGCACATATGAATTAACATTTCGTTTTATATAAATTTAAATTTTCAATATTTCTTGCCGTAACTACACTACTTAAGACACCGCAAGTTCTTATTTTTATTATTGAGTAGGTTTTTACTCTCAATAGTGATTCCTACTCAGTATTAATTTTTCACAATCACTTACAATTTTAAAACAACCAAGCATCCATTAACCAATCAATTTTTATTATAACTTATTTTATTTATTAAGTATATTTTCCAATTTCAAATTTAATTAGATACATATTATTTATCATTCTATATTTTATAACTATTAATTGCTTAGATATTTTTATTATTCCCCAACGATCCTACTTTGTAGAAATCGCTAGCTTTTATTAATAATCGGGTTCGTCCAGATTCAAATGGGATTATAAATTCTTTGAGTGATAATGTCTTATTCAATTCCACATTTTAAACTAAGCATAAACAAAGATAAACATTAATGCAAACAACATACATTTTAAGCAAACAAATAAACAATCGCTATCAGTGGAAAGCTATCTTCTAGCTTCTGCTGCACATTGGTCACTAACAGATTAGGACACAACAATATTCGATTCTAAGCCATCTAAGGTCTAATTTATGCTATCCAAAAATCTCACCCTTTAACAAAAGTGAGCTCCCAATTTTAGTATCATTTTCATATTAATACTTTATATAGAAATAAAAAAATTCAAATACATCCCGATGATTACCTAGTAATCAGTCTATATTCCTATTCCTAATAGTTAATTATATTACTAACAACCATACACCCAAGGACGGGACTCTAGGTTTATATCTCGACTCTGTGCAAATTATATTCTATACTGTTCTGAATCCAGCTCTAATACCAAGCTGTAACGGCCCCGTTGATCCAAAAAATGGACCAACACCCTGGTTTGAGTTTGAAAACACCAGCCCCGTTCTGATAGGGCAATATCACATATCACTGATATTAGAAAATGTAACAACCCAAAATTTTTGTAAATATTTTAAAATTTAATTTATTTGAAAACTTTGATTTTATTCATTGAAATTTGAATTTTTGGAATTTTTCCAATGAGATTCTGGATTTGTTTGTAATTATCTTCCAAATATATTAAATAAAATAATTTCTGGAAATTTTATATTTTGGTCAAACTTTGACTTTATTTGGAAATTTGAAATTTGAAATTTAAAATTTTAATCTTTTTAATTGAAGTTGGATAGGATGCTGATATCCATTCTATTTTTCGTTCCGTTAAATTCTGAGTTATACTTTTAAATTTGGTCAAAATTCAGCATTTTATACGCGATTAAATTCTGTATTTTTATTTTATATTTTCCTATATACATCTCTTGACTTTTATTTCTCAATTTATTTGTCTAAACTTTATTTTATTTATTAGATGTTTCTTGTGTATATCTTTTATTTAATAGCTTGGGAAAAAAATCAATTAGACATACGTTACCTTGTTTTAATTAGAGACGTTACATTTGCTTTATTTCTTGCCTTTTTGTGTGCCTATCTATTTAATTACCTACCATAGCCGTTCATTTTTCTTTGTAAATCACGTACAAAGTTTCTCATCATCTCACTTCTCAATTTCATTCTCCTGAGAACAAAATATTGTAAGTGTTTTTCCATGGCTTCTCTTCTTTTTTTTGCTTTTTCTTTTGTTCTTCTCTATTTTGCTCGGCCATTACCCTATCCTCACCTCCATCGACCACCACCATCACCTCCTCCTCCTTCACCTTCCACGGCCAGCACCCCTACCTCCTCTGGCCAGTCATTGCCGTGGCCACTATGATGAACTTTCACCACAAAAACTCCAAGCAAACCCTAGCCGAACACTATATTACATCCCCTTACTTTTGTTCACCTCGGCCTCTACCTTGCCACCACCTTCTCCAGCATGTGACTGACCTCACCACCGACATCTGGCCACCACTTGACCCGACCTGACCTGTAGTTGAACCAGACCGAGCCATTTAGACTATAGGGCCGAGCCTATGTGAACCCATAGCCTCTTTTGCCTTGACTCTTTGTATTCACTTGCTTTGTAACTCCACCTCTCTTCATATTTTGTGACCTAGGCCGAACCATTTACCTAAGATCTGAACCATGCCGAGCACTACTAGACCATGGTCAAGCCATTTTGGGTTGTAGCCGAGCCACTTGCATTGGTTAAGCCAATGATTGTTCTTTTGATCTAGATTTGTTCATTGTTTTGGTTTATATTCTTTTGTAAATTATATCCTTATGTATGTTATATTTTTTAGTTGTTACAAGATCTGGATCTTGGCTCTCCATCCACTCGTAGTTGATTCGTGCTTTGATTCGTGCTCTGTCGTGCTTTGCGAAGTTTGGTTGTGTTTTGATTTGGATCTCTAGTTTTAGAGGTGAGTTATTCACTCTAGACATCCGTACTTGTATAATTGTGAATTGATGACAAGTGAATATGTAGTGATTAATATACTATGTTCATATATGCCTGTGATCTATTTATATGATGTATAACCTGGTTTTTTATACTTGTCACCTCATCTGTTACAATATTATATGCTATACAGTTATTTTAATTATCATATCTGTTATCACTCTACAAGTTCCCTGTAGAATAGAATCACTATGGGTTAAAATGATACATACCCGAACGGACTTTAGAATAAGGAAAAAATCATTATGGGCTGAAATGATAGACTCGAGTGATTTTTATTGTATTTGATTTACTTAGGATTGCGGGTTTGAAATTATAGAACCCGAATTTTTCTTTTTAAATTACGGATTGAAATGATATATTATCCGTATAACTTGACCTAGGTTAGAAAATATTATACAGACCCGTGGTTATTTTATATATTTTCTAAAATTTATTAAGTTTATTAAATGTAAAATATGATATTTTAACTTAAATTTGGATTTAAATGATTTAAATAAGGTTTAGTGA
This sequence comes from Allium fistulosum, assembly GCA_030737815.1. Taxonomy (NCBI): domain Eukaryota; kingdom Viridiplantae; phylum Streptophyta; class Magnoliopsida; order Asparagales; family Amaryllidaceae; genus Allium; species Allium fistulosum. The sequence continues at coordinate 1,291,026,548 of CM060904.1, forward strand.
TTTTTTTTGAGTTAAAATGTATAAGTGAATAAATGGAAAAATGTATTTTGAAATACGACTTAACTTGATAATTTGGGAAATTTGGCTTTTAAAAAAGAAAATTTTAAGTAAAAAAATAAAATGGAAACTTAGTTTTATTATATGAAATGGTATTTTAAGGTAATGTATTAAGTAAATTGTTAAAATACAAAAGTTAAGAAAATATTGCACTTTGACTTAATAAGTGAATTATTGTTTAAAGTTGGATATTTGTTAATGAAAATTTATTTTATAAAATCATAAGTTAAAGGATATCCAAATGAACATTTTTGAAGCAAAAAAAATATGATTTTATAAGTTAAAATGGCTAAAAATTGAAGTTTTAACGTTTCTGGAATTTTATAATAAATCTGGAATTAGTATTGGTAGCACTTCAAAAATGCTGTAGTATTAAGACTGCATTTGGTAAATGCTGTCATTTCTGGAAATAGACTAAGTTCTGAAATAACAAAGAGCTACTACAGCACTCTGTAAGTGCTGTTGTTGCTGAAACTAAACTATAATTTGGAATAACCAAAGAGCTACTGCAGTACTTGGTAAGTGCTGTTGTTGCTGAAAGTAAACTGTTTGAATAACTAAATAGCTACTACAACACTTGGTAAGTGCTTTTGTGGCTGAAATGAAACTGAAATGTTTTAAATCACTAATACCTACTTTAGCACTTTGTAAGTGCTGCTGTTTCTGAAATTTGACAATGTTTTGAAATGCTACTACATCTACCGTAACACTTTATAAGTGCTGCTGTTCTGAAAATACAATGGTTTGAAATTTTGTAACTAAATGAATGAACTCAGAAAATGCTATAATTCTGGCAATTTAATATTTGATTTGAAAGTATAATGACTTCATATTTAAATGGCTTAAATGAATATATATATATATATATATATATATATATATTTGGAAATAGATGTTATCCCACCTTTTGTGAATAGCGACTCAACTGCTAAAAGAAGAAGCCACGACTTAGCAAGTTAGCAAAACAACAAGTTAATTGCCTTGAAACTCCAAGCGACTTAACTATTCAAGGCTCCCAACGACTTACGACCTAAAGCACAAAGCGGCTCAACATGGCACGACTTAACGACTTAGGGGACTTCAGCGACCTAACGAGTTAAGGAAGAAACGACTTAATGATCTAAAGACACCAGAGACTCAACAAGTTAACGATCTACGGGTTAACGACCTACCAGCTAAAGCAGTTGATCTAGCGCAACCATTACAAGCCATAGCCCATATCCGTTAGGTCGCTAACGACCTAGCGACCTAACGACCTCACTTCCTAACGACTTAAGACTTAAAGACCTAGCAAGTTTCAGAACGAAGCCACATGTGCACTGCCTCTTCTATTAAGTCGTTCACGACCTAATCAAGCCAAGAGACCTTCTATGCAACACATACTAAGTCGCTCACAGCCTATATCTCATCCAGGACAGCTCCACTAAGTCGCTAACGACTTATGCTACCTCAGAATCACCTTAGGTCGCTGACGACCTACGACCTATGACTTACTCCAGATTTTCCCTATAAATAGCCACCTGCTCCACATTGAAAGGGGACTTTTTTCTCGGACTTTTCCCAGACTTCGAAGCGCCGAAACTCTGCTGCATTCACGACCTCTACAACACCTCTACTACCAAAAACACTTCAAACTACCTAAAGAGAAGATCAGCTACATTCAAGATGGACTCCAAAATCTCTTTTGCATTGTAGAGCTAATTACTTGTATCGATTGTTGAACAATCGGAGGAATCCTTGTAAAACTTGTAATCGAACCTGTGATAAAGAAGATAAAGTGGACGTAGGCTTGACTTTGAGCCGAACCACTATAAAAATTGCTGTCTCTTTACTTTTACTGCAATTATCTGCTTGTTTTAGTTCCCCTACCAACGGGTGGTGCTTTCACTTTATTACTACTTACACCGGGGTGTTAGCGTTCAATTTTAGCGTTAACATTTTTGGTGCTTTCATTGAGAGATGAACTCAGGGATTCTACTGCTTGGAAGTTGAGTTTGAAGGTTTAAGAGTTTAGATCTGAAAAACTATGACAAGGCAATCAAATAGACGACAAAGACCAGAAAGAAGTCAACACGAGGGGAGTCAAGAGGCTTCCTAAGGAGCGAACCGAACTTCAATCTTCATCACCAGGGATGAGATAGAGACAATGATGAGAAGACAAGAAGAAATGATCCAGAATCTGTTTCAATAGATCGGGCAACTTGGAGCCCAAAATCATAAACTAGATAAAGCGGGACCATCAGGGGCAGCCCCTGGGCTAGGGGGCATCCCCCAGGAGCATGTTGATCCAACCTTAGGCAGGATACCAACCGACATTAGGCCACTAAGAGCTAGCAGAGGAACATGAACCCAACCAGAAGAACAGATTCCAGAATTCCCTCGTGAGCTCGGGGGGCAGGTCGAAGGCAATGAACAAGAACTATAGCTCAGAGAAAATGACAGGTTAGCAGAGATGGTCAGGCGGGCTATGAGAGGCGGATTGGTAAACAAAGACCTGGAGGGGAGTCCATTTACCACAGCGATCAGGCAAGCTAGGAACCCATCGGATTTTAAGTTACCATCATTGGATATGTATAATGGAAGGACAGACCCTACAGTTCATCTGACAAAGTACATAAGGCATATGGAAGTGCTGGGGGCATCAGAGGAGGTCATGGCCCGGTGCTTTCCATTATACTTAGCAGACATTGCAGCATTATGTTTTAGACAACTGGAGAGTGAGTCTATTGGAACATGGAATGATTTGACTGAAAGGTTTATGAGACAATTCAGGGTCCACATTTCGAGGCCCAAGAATGTGATGAGTTTGGCGGCACTAAAGCAAAGAACTGGAGAATCTTTGAGAAGCTTTTTGACGTGATTCAACGCAGCTGCAACATCGGTGGATCGATCAGATCCATCCATGGTTTTGATGGCAGCTGTATCGGGCATAGCTGATGGCACAGAATTCAAAAATTCACTGACAAGAGATCCCCCTATGGATCTTGGGGAGTTTTATCATGAGGCTGAAGGATTCTTATGATTAGAAGACGCAAATGCTGAAAGAGAAGAAGGAGAAGGGATAGAAGTTTATGCACTCAAAGGCGGAAAACCTCTTGAAAAGAATTTTGACAAAGATAAGGAAAGCGGAAAGCGGAAAGCGGAAGATAATGATGATAGGTCAAAGCAAGCGCGAAGGGAGCCGCGTTGCACCACTTATTCGGAATTAAATGAAAGTTTGGAGCGAATTTACCAAGATACTAGAGAGCAAGTTTCTTATCGCAAGCCAATAAGGAGAGATCCGACTAGCAATGAAAGAAAGTCAGAAAAATACTGCTTATTCCACGAGTTGAATGGTCATAGCACAAATGATTGCAGGCACTTGAAGGATGAAGTTGAAGGGCATATCCGTAATGGTCTGCTATCGCAATATGTGAAAAGGGCAGCAACGACGGTGGAACGGGAACGGCCACCACCTGCACCTGTTGGGGATGGCTCAGGATCGAGACGTTAACTTGTCATCAATTGATTGGTGTAATGACAAATAAGTAGCAAACTCCACACCAACGCGATTAAGTTTTTTTACACATGTACAGGACCGCGAACGATCCTCAAGCATGCTCTGATATGACTACTAATCGCATCGGTGTAGGTGTTTGCACTTTAACGTCTCTGTTTTGCTTTTGTTTTCCATTTTCCATGCTTAGACTTGATTCTGTTTGACATTTCTGCTAAAAACTTATTTTCAATGAAAAAATGCTACTTGTGATTCCGTAACGGCTAAAACCACTTACACATGTACGGAATCGCGAACGGTCCCTAGGCATGCTCTGAGATGGTGATAAACCGTCGCAACAAACAATCCAGAAACTCACCCGAACGTGAAATCTGGTATTAATGATACTAAGTCCCCCCCGAGCACACATAAACTCGCCTCGAACGGCACCCGACCGCGAACGGTCAAAACTCGCCTCGAACGGCACCCGACCGCGAACGGTCACAATTTGCCGCGAACGGCACCCGACCGTGTACGCTCAAAACTCGCCTCGAACGGCACCCGACCGCGAACGGTCACAATTCGCCGCGAACGGCACCCGACCGCGAACGGTCAAAACTCGCCTCGAATGGCACCCGACCGCAAACGGTCATAATTCGCCTCGAACGGCACCCGACCGCGAACGGTCACAATTCGCCTCGAACGACACCCGACCGCGAACGGTCATCATTCGCCACGAACGGTCACATATTGCCTCGAATGACATACGATCCCGAACGGTCATCATTCGTGGTCAGATAAAACTATCAATTTTTCTTTGCAGGTCATCAACAGGATATGAACATCTGGCTTATAGCATTACAAAACACACCTTCCTCTCGCAAGGCATGTTTTGGAGGGAAAATGTTATCCCACCTTTGGTGAATAGCGACTCAACTGCTAAAAGAAGAAGCCACGACTTAGCAAGTTAGCAAAACAACAAGTTAATTGCCTTGAAACTCCAAGCGACTTAACTGTTCAAGGCTCCCAACGACTTACGACCTAAAGCACAAAGCGGCTCAACATGGCATGACTTAGGGGACTTCAGCGACCTAACGAGTTAAGGAAGAAACGACTTAATGATCTAAAGACACCAGAGACTCAACAAGTTAACGATCTACGGGTTAACGACCTAGCAGCTAAAGCAGTTGATCTAGCGCAACCATTACAAGCCATAACCCATATCCGTTAGGTCGCTAACGACCTAGCGACCTAACGACCTAACGACCTAACTTCCTAATGACTTAAAGACCTAGCAAGTTTCAGAACGAAGCCGCATGTGCACTGCCTCTTCTATTAAGTCGTTCACAACCTAATCAAGCCAAGAGACCTTCTATGCAACACATACTAAGTCGCTCACAGCCTATATCTCATCTAGGACAGCTCCACTAAGTCGCTAACGACTTATGCTACCTCAGAATCACCTTAGGTCACAACACCTTAGGTCGCTGACTACCTACAACCTATAACCTATGACTTACTCCAGATTTTCCCTATAAATAGCCACCTGCTCCACATTGAAAGGGGACTTTTTTCCCAGACTTCGAAGCGCCGAAACTCTGCTGCATTCACGACCTCTACAACACCTCTACTACCAAAAACACTTCAAACTACCTAAAGAGAAGATCAGCTATATTCAAGATGGACTCCAAAATCTCTTTTGCATTGTAGAGCTAATTACTTGTATCGATTGTTGAACAATCGGAGGAATTCTTGTAAAACTTGTAATCGAACTTGTGATAAAGAAGATAAAGTGGACGTAGGCTTGACTTTGAGCTGAACCACTATAAAAATTGCCGTCTCTTTACTTTTACTGCAATTATCTGCTTGTTTTAGTTCCCGTACCAACGGGTGGTGCTTTCACTTTATTACTACTTACACTGGGGTGTTAGCATCCAATTTTAGCGTTAACAATAGAGATGATATTGTATTTAGTTTTTGAAGTAAAAATGATATTGTTTGATTTGGTTTTGGAAAGGTGGTTTTGAAATAGAAGTGATATTTTGGGTTTTTAAGTATAAACCTTTTTGAAATTTATAACCACGGGTTATAATAACGATTGGTTGTTAAAGAGACCGGGATCAGATATGGACATACTCTCTGTCGATACCGAAAACCACTTTAACAACTGTGTACACGATGGAGATTCCAGAAAGAAGTAGGATGGTGGCGACGATCCTATTGAGGTATATACGTGGCTAAAACAGGAGCGTTTGACAGGCCAATGAGTTAGTACCTTTGATCAGACACACTTCTTCGATACCATTCTATTACTTTTGTGATTGATTGGGTGCACCCCTTGATTTTGGGAGTGTGGCTCGAGGTGGGCGGTAGTGGCTGCTATGCGTTATCACCAGTCCGGATGCGTAATTGGTAAATCTACCCTGGCATTGCCTTGTTGTGCCGTGTCACCTACCATATCGAGCTTTACTACGAGTTGGGTTTTGTGCCATAGCCTGTGGAGTATTTAGGGTAGCTCCCGATCTGAGGGTACACTAGATAGACTACTGGGACTATTATGTGTTAAGAGGGATATGGGTAACTCCTTAACGCTATTTAAAAGTAAGTTTATTTTACTATTAGACATTATTATAATAGTGAATATTACTACATAGTAAATAGTTTAACGGATCCTTAAAGGATGGGCGATCCCAAGCATCCTTTAAGTTACTTGTGCATTTCTATTACAGCTCACTTAAGTTGGTTTACATTGTATAAGTATGTATGTCCTGACTCGAGTGTTTGTGTTTTATTTACGCTCGGGTCAGCTTGAGTATTACAGCTTTGGATTCACCTTCTGGAGCTAGAGATTTCTGGAGTTTATCAGCCTATCTAGTTGTCTTTCCATTTCAGTTATTTCGTTCAGCTTTACTTATGTATTTGTGAACTTATGTATTTAGACTTCTATTGTATCTGTTTTTCAGACTATGGTATTTGTATCTGTTTTGAGATTATGTATTGTAGTGGCTTCATGAACCACTATTTATTTTAATTTCTGCTACGAGTTATTCTGATATTCTGTGTCTGTGATTGGTTTTATTTGCTCCAAATTTATTTACAATCTATTGTTTTGTATTATTCAAGTCCGACATGTGTGGATTTATTGTCGATTTGAATGGTCCAAAATAGTGGGTCGTTACATTTGGTAACAGAGCTTTGGTTTTAGGCAAACCTTAGCCTATGGAGCAAAAACTCATTAGGGATAGGGTAGAAATACCCTAGAATGAGTGAATCAATTTTAGAATCATTTCTTTGTGAGAGAACGTATTTTTAAGTATAAATGATTTTCAAATGATTTCAAAGGATTTTTAAAAGATTATTTTAGATATAAATTTTTTTCTTGTTTTAAATCTCATTTCCTTAACTTCATTCCTTTTCGAATCCACCTTGTTTATTTGCATTCTTTGATTAGGATTTCCATTTCTAGTTGAATCTTATCTTTGTCCTTCTGTTTTACCTTTGTCCTAAAATTCATTCTTTATTTTTCAAGATGAATCATAGGAATGCCAGAGGTAGGGGTCGTGGTATCGCCCCAGTTCCCGAGCCTGTTGCACCCATCAGGTTCACTACTCTTTGCAAGGAATTCACTCAACTTGGTGGTACCAAGTTTACTGGATCTGAGAGCATCATAGAGGCTCAATAGTGGTTGAGGAGTCTTGAGAGGATTTTTATTGGTTTGGAGATTACTGATACGGAGAAGCGTCAGTTGGCAGCTTGGCAGTTGAAGGAAGCAGCATTGGATTGGTGGGAGTCTGTCACAGCTCAGACTGTAGAGGCAGATATTTCTTGGGATCAGTTTAGGTATCTTCTTGTGTTGTCTTGTGTTCTGTTCAGCTTTTCTCTTTAAAATCTATCCTAAGCTTATCTATCTCTTTTTCTAGGGAAGCTTTTGTGGCAAAATGGATGCCCGACGTCGGGAAATCTCAGCTTTATCGTGAGTTTATGGATCTCAAGCAGGGTACCATGTCCTTTTCTGAGTATGAGCGGAAGTTCAACGAACTTTCCAAGTTTGGTCCTGGCCTTATTGACACCCAACTTAAGAAGAATGAGAAGTTCATAGCTGGAGCTCGCCCAGAGTTCTATGATCGTCTCATTTCTCATGTTCATGGCACTTTTACCGAGCTTATGGATATGGCTATTCGTTATGAGAACCCTACTTCCAAGGGTCCTGCTGTTGCTTGTACCCCTTCATCTCAGTCTTCCTCTGCTAACTCTAAGAAGAGAAAGCCAAATTTCCATCAGCAGAAGAAGAATTGGCTCAAGCATCCAGGATTGGGATCTTCATCTTCTCCTTCTCAGAGGCAGCCTATCGACCTATCTTCTATTACCTGTTTCAAGTGTGATCAGAAGGGACACTATGCTAATAGTTTCCCTAATTCAGTTAGTGCTGCTATTCCTCCACCTCAGAATACCAGGAACAACCTCTATCATGTCTGTCTGCAGCCTGGTCATTTCAAGAATGATTGTCCTTTGTATCAAATGGGCAAGTCGTCTGGTATTTTTGCTGTTACCTCTGCTTCTTCACTTGCTCCACCTGCTACACCTGTTCCTGCTCCTAGTGATGACCAAGGTACTCTCTAGGGCACCTATTCTTTATTTAATCATCTTGTTCGTGTTTTATTTGATACTGGAGCTTCGCATAGTTTTATTTCTGTTGATATTTATGATAAGTTTGAGCATCTTCTTTCCCCTGTATATGTTGTTGAATCTTTGTGTGTTAAAAATCCTATTGGTAGTCCCGTGAACCTTAATAGGATTTGTAAGCGAGTGAGACTCTTCTATTCTGGCCATAATTTTTTTGGTGATTTCTATGTTCTTGGTTTCGATGCTTTTGATTTGTTGCTTGGGGGTGATTGGCTTAAGAGGCATGATGCTTTTATCTCTTGTAAATCCCAAACTGTTTCTCTTGTTGATGATCGGGGTAATCCTTTGGTTATTCAGTGTCGTATGCCCCATGATTATGCTGGCAACTTTATTTATTCTCTGGATTCTTCTCCTGTTGATCTTCAGTCGACTCATGTGGTCAAACTCTATCCTGATGTATTTGGTGAAGTTACTGCTTTACCTTCTAAGCGGGAAATTAATTTCCGTATTGATCTTATTCCTGGAGCTCGACCTATAGTTCTTCCTCCCAGAAGAATGGCACCCCGTGAGAAGGTTGAGTTGAGGAATCAAATTGAGGACTTGTTCTCCAAGGGTCTGTGCAGACCTAGCCACTCCGAATGGGGAGCAGCAGTGGTTTTCGTCACCAAGTCCGATGGATCTTTGAGGATGTGTGTTGATTATAGGGAGCTGAACAAGCTCACTATGAAAAACAGATATCCAATGCCTCGCATCAATGATATGTTTGATCAGCTTTATGGTGCCACTGTTTTCTCTCAGCTTGATCTTGCCACAGGTTTCCACCAGCTCAGAGTTGTTGAGGAAAGTATTCCCAAGACTGCTTTCCGTACTGAGAATGGGTTTTATGAATGGTTAGTCATGCCTTTCGGTTTGACTAATGCTCCTGCTTTCTTTGTTGATTTGATGAATCATGTTTTTCGTGATGTGCTTAATAAATTTGTTCTAGTCTTTGTTGATGATATCCTTGTCTTCTCTAAGACCAAGGAAGAACACGAGTCGCATTTGAAATCTGTTCTTGAGACTCTTAGAAATCATCATTTGAAGGCTAAATTTTCTAAATGCCATTTCTGGAAGGATGAAGTCCGATTCCTCAGGCATATTATTTCTGGTAATGGAGTTTCTGTTGATCCAGTCAAGATCGCTGCGATCAATGTAAGCCTTTCTCTCTTCTCTCTTTGTTAAGTTATTATGTCTTTTCTGTTGTCCTTATTTATCCCTATTCTGTGAAGGATTGGGAAACTCCTAGGACTCCAACTGATATCCGTAGTTTTCTAGGCCTTGCCGGTTATTATCAGAGATTCATTGAGAATTTTGCTCGGATTGCTGCACCTCTCACTGCTTTGACTCGAAAGAATGCTAAGTTTATATGGGATGATAAGTGTAAATCTGCATTCAATGAGTTAAAGCACAAGCTTACTTCCACACCAGTTCTTACCGTTCCAAATGGAAATGAGGGATTAACGGCATACACTGATGCTTGTCGTGAAGGTTTGGGAGCAGTTCTGATGTAGGATGGGAAGGTCATTGCTTATGCCAGTCGTCAGTTGAAGACCCATGAAGCCAATTATGCTGCTTATGATTTGGAATTTCTTGCTGTGGTTTTTGCTTTGAAGCTTTGGAGGCATCACCTTTTGGGAGCTAAGTTTGAGCTTTTCACAGATCATCAGTCTTTGAGATATATTTTCACTCAGAAGGATTTGAATCAGAAGCAAGTTAGGTGGTTGGAGTTCCTTGCTTCTTATGACCTCGACATTAACTATACCCCTGGGAAAGCTAATGTTCTGGCAGATGCTTTGAGTCGGAAGAAGGCGATGTTGTGTCAGCTTGTTGTTTCTTCTTCTCCTCTTTTGGATCGTATCATGGCTAAGCAGGATGAGGATGAGATGCTTAGATTAATGAAGGAGAGTGTTCATAGCAGAGTTGGTAGTAGTAGTCTTGATGGCAGTGGTGCTCGGATCGATGATAGAGGTATTTTGAGGATTAATAACTGGATTTGTGTCCTGAATGTTGATGGATTGAGACAGGAGTTACTTCGGAAATGTAACAACCCGGTATTTCGTATCGATTAACTATCGTCTTTAGACGATTTCTTTTTTTTCTCGCTAATCGTTTGTTACTCGCTATTGCAGTTTTGAGTTGATTTAAAATTCTTTCAAAAATTTGTTGAAATGTATGCGGGCTTTAAATAAAATCAGGGCCCAAGTTCCTTTTTATATTTTTATTGCATTAGCCTTAAGGACCCGATCCCCTCTTAATTATTTCATTCGAACCCGATTCAGTTTCTTTGCTCTGGAGAAATTAAATGGCGGCCGCTTCTTCTCTTGTTCCTTCGATCTGAAAACTAGGGCTTGTGAGAAAGTGCTTTAGTTCGATTGTGAGGTTGGCTAGGGCTTTGCGAAGCTCCGATACTATTTCGATCGATTGTTGGTTGTGCGCGATTTATCCTGGCTCGATCGATCTCCTGTTGTTTTCTTCGATTGCTTCGGCCTCGACTTCGACAGCTCCGTTCGTGGCAAAGGTGAGTGCTTCCACTCACATCTATCTCAAAATGCTGTGTATATATGATGTGAGATTTCATGACTTCGTTTATATCAATTCGCTCGCCTTTATTGAGTTCGTATATATATGTTTGAGTTTGTCGACTGATTTGCTCGGTCGTTCGAAGTTGTTAGATATTGGCGATTTCTATGATTTATGAATTTCCTGATATATTTGATAGCTTGATACACATTGCTTTGACCATATGTTTATCTCGGTCAATTATTGTATTCGTGAATTTCCATTTCATCTCGACTTCGTCTGCATTAAACTCGAACTTGCTTACTTCCATGACTTATTGCCTTGATCTTCTGGCCACTATGAGCTTCGTCTCTGGCCATTTTCTCCGGTTGGCATTTGCTTTGCTGATGCATTCAACATTTCCATACTGTTTGCATCACTGGATTTTGAAACATTTGTCTAACATTCTATTTCTCGGTCAATTTTATTTTCGTGTGGATCCTTGTTGACTTCACTGATGTACCTTTGGGAGTTTGGTTTTGTGTTCCAGTCTTTTGACTTGTTTCACAGTATTTTTAGCTGCCATATTTACTTGCATTGATTTCATTCTCCAGTCTGCATTAGCTTGAACTTCGAGCCTGTTCTTTGTCACTGTGGAATTTGTTGTTCATTTTGGTTTTGAACTGATATTACTTGGATATTGAACTGCATGTATGCATTGCATGTGTGCAGTTTTACTATTTTGGGTTCATGTTGTATCTGGCCTGTTTGCATTCGTTCACGGGTACACTTGATCATAGGACACTCTCGACTTTGATCATCATAGTCTGATCTGGTATACCTTGTTTGTTGATTGGTTGGTCTGGTCTCACTTCTGGTCTGCACTGATGGTGTATCCATTTCATATATATATATGCAGTTTTGACATTGTGGAGTTGGTTCACTTGGTAGCAACAGCATGTTGCTTCAGCCTATACTTTCCGGTCTTCGTTTGGTCCGGTCATTGCTTCCCTGACCTTGTAGGTTGTTTGGTTGATGTGCATGTCACTGTTACATTACCGAACACTTGAGATATTGTTTGTAACTGCTGCATATTTGTGCTTTTGATTGCACTGTCCCTATGAGTTCATTAATTCATGTTGCCCACCACTGCCTTGTCCTCGAATCTGATACATTGCATTGATGCCTTGTACCATTTGCATTTTTTGTCATTTTGTTCACTGACCTATTCATGTTGTTGCTTGATTATGGTCTCTGATTTCATGAATTAGTTAATCCTGTTTTTTTTTAAGTCCACTTCATATATATTATGTACTGTCAGTGATGTCTGCATTGGAACAGGGTCTTGTACTTGTTCACTATAGCTGCACTGGAGTTGTTTACTTGATCCACTGTCACTTTGCCATCTCTTTGCTCTATTTGAACGTCTGCTCCGTTCGAACATGCATAGTTGCTGTTGCTTGAGACTGTCATCCACTTGCATTGCTGAGTAGTCTTTTATGTTTGATGTACATATGAAATTGATTTATATGTATACTAAACATTCTTTCTCAGTGACATTCCACTTGCATTCTTATGCTTAAATGATTTAGTCGTCGCTGTGGCCTTATTTAGGTACACATACTCGTTTATCTCTGGATGGCATCCCTTTATGTAGATTCATGTTGCCATCTCAGTTTGCTTTCACCACTTAGTACTGTGGTTCCTCTGACCATTCTGGGTTGGATATTTTGATTTTCGACTTATTAGTTGCTGTAAATCCCTGGAGTTGTGGCGACTTTATATTCTGTTGTGGCGAGGCAGTGCACGCGTGCGTGCACTGCAGCCACACCGAATTGGCAGACTTTAATTGATATTTCTTTCATTCTTAATTCATTGACCTGTGGCGTAATTCGTAGGCTGTATTGGCGAGGCAGTACACGTTAGCGTGTACTGCAGCCAATTAGCATTGATGTTTTTAAATTGACATTTCAATTGCTTAAACTGCTTTGGACTTCTGTTTTGTGGATTAACACTGTTTAGTGTTATATCTGCCGTTATCCAATTCTCGTATCGAGAGTTGGATATACGAGATTTCTGTGACTGTCATCTATATTAAGATTGATTATTATTGCTTCTATGCTCTAATAACTGATTTTGAATTAGACTGATCCGAGTATTATTTTCTTTTGAATGTAATACTCGGGTCAGACCGAGTATTTACAGGTTGTAGATTTCTAGCTTTGGGTTGCTGCTAGAGCTATGAAGATTTTTTATACCATTTGAAGTGGTCTTCGTCCTGTTGAAGTAGTCAGTGTGTCTGTTTTAAGATGATAATGTATTCATGTATATTAGTCGATAATGTACTTGTATATATAACTTCTTGAGTCGACAATTGTAGTTGTATCATTTGTATTGTGTCAAATGTATTGTAACTGATATCAGTTATTGTATATATGAGACTTTTCGTTCCATCTTTATTCCGCATTTATGTTATCTGTGTTATTTTTATATCTATTGTCCTAAACTATTATAGCCACTGTGTAGTAGCTTTGAGTTTGTATCGGTATGTCGGATTTCCTCTAAAGATGAAATGCAATGTTTTATTATCTGACATATCGGTGCTCGCACAAAGCAATTACATAGAAGGTCGCTCCTCAACAGCCTTATTCTCCGTGCTAGTTGACAGCACTACACCGTAGTGTTCTTGGCTAGCGTGGGTATAGAGGTGGGGCGTTACAGCTTGGTATCAGAGCATGGGGTTTAGGACAATTATAAAACATAACTTAGATGGAGCATGTGTTACAACTATTTGTCGATGTTTTATCTCTCATCTTTACATATGATTATTTTTGACTGTTAGGTATGAATTCCTAACGCTTATTCTTGTGTTTTCGGCTTTGAATTGATTTAGCCGATGTTGATTTTGTTTTAATTTGGCAAATTAAAGCCATTTTGACTTTTGAACTTTGTTCCACTTTTGTTCTATGCTATGGGTGTCATTGTGTACCTGTTACACTGTGATGAAAAATAGCTGGACCAGTTGCAAATTGCGTGATTTTGATTTCTCATTCACATCTAGTTCGAATCTCAGCGATTTTGAACTTGATATTTTGTGTTTTCCTCATCTTGAATTCCATTCGACTTCGGTCACTTGTTTTTGGGAAATTGCTAATTTCTTGATTTTCAAGACTCTGATTTTGTTTGCCGTTGGTTTCTTTGATAATGATGATTGATTCATTTTGTACTCGACTGCGGCTATTAACTGTTGGCTTCGACATTGACTTGATTCTTACTTTTGTTGAAGTCAATTATGCATTTCTACTCGTTTTGCTTTGTTTTTCCAGTTGATATCGATTCTTCTTTCTTAATTAGTTGTTATCACCTTTATTGATTTTGATAACTTCTATTTTCTGGAATTTTTGGGTGTTCCTATTTTAATAAATTCAGTATCGATTTCTTTGGATTCCATTCACATCTTCGTATGTGAATTCTTGTGATTGATTGTTTCTACAATCATTTTTGTGATTTGTCACTTTAAAAATATAAAGGTTTTCTATACTAGTAGTAAATATTAAAATCCTTTTCTCCAAACGATTTCAAAAATTATTTTACTACAAAGCTCTTTTCCTAAATCATTTTCCAATCTATTAGTATATACAAGCCTTTATTTCACTCGTATGAGAAATTGAATTAAACGGCCTAGTAAAACAAGTGGTATGAAACGCCTGCGTTTACTTCGTCGGTTAGCTCTTGGACTTGTTCGATTGAACCCTTTTTGTGACAATTTCCTAGTGAAGATTTACAGCTTGTTCGTAAATATTTAAGTTAAGCAAGTGGTTATGGGACATGAAGCTAAACTCATATATTTACTAGCTTGGTGTGATTGACACTTCTTTATGATCATGACGATCATTTTTATGATTTAGACTGGACCTCATCGGTGTGATTTCGTCTCAAACATATCTCTTGGGCTTTGAGGATTGTCTAGACACCAGTGTGTGATTTCGTCTCACACATATTGCACGGTTAGACTAGGCCTCATCGGTGTGATTTCGTCTCACACATATCTCTTGGGCTTTGAGGGTTGTCTGGATACTCTTTGTGTGATTTTTATGATTTAGACTAGCAACTGTGCGATGTCTCTTTGTCTGCGAGGGAGACTAGACCCCGCTTTGTTGTAGGGTAGCGCCCTACGGTCTTCGGGCCATTCCTGTGTGAAAATTTAATGGATGGCTTCCATGAGATAGCGTCTCGTCATGTGATACCGGTCGGTGAGTTTTCATACTCCCATTTTTGTGATAGGCCTTTCCCCTTTTCTTTTTATGATTTAGACTAGCGATTATGCGATGTCTCTTTGTCTGCGAGGGAGACTAGACCCCGCTTTGTTGTAGGGTAGCGCCCTACGGTCTTCGGACCATTCCTGTGTGAAACTTTATTGGTTAGCCACCAAGAGATAGCGTCTCGTTCATGTGATACCGGTGTTTTGGAGTTTTCATACTCCCATTTTTATGCTAGGCCTTCCCCCCCCTTCATGTGTTTTCTGGATTTCTTGTGATGATTTCTAGAATTTGTGCTTCACCAATTTTCGTGATTTCTATTGACAAGTTTCGTCAATTTATGTGTATTGGTGAATTCATGTGTTATTGACTTGTTATGAATACAAGTTTAGGGTATGATATCCCTTTCTATCTTTGAGAAGATTCTTGTGACATCTTTGATGAATGAAAATTCATTTGGTATTATATTTTGATGCCAGTTATTTTAATGAGACTTTGACGTGTTAACTTCGGTAACCGTCAATTTTAAAATGAATTTACAAGCGGTTCTCCCGCAACACTGATATTGCTAATTTAATCACGTGTTTTCAAAATTCTTTATTTTTAAAAGTTGTTTCAAAAATATAAATTAAAATTGTTTTCAAAATTTTTACAGTTTACAATTTTCAAAAGAACGAGGAAGCGATTTAAACGTTTCAGCAAAATCGAGGACTATGACCCCTTTCTTTTACTGATTCGCTTAATTCCGGACTTGTCCGTTTGAGAATGTGAAATGTTATTTTTAAAACACACAATCCTGCACTTTCAAGGAAACGATAAAGAGATTTAAACGATTTAGCAAAAGTACGGACTATGAAACCATACTTTTACTACTTCGGTTAATTCCGGACTCGTTAATTGAATATTTATGACTTCTGATTATCGTTTTTGATAATCAGATGTTTGTGATTTCTGATTATCGTTTTTGATAATCAGATATTTGTAAAATTTGATTATCGTTTGAGATAATTAAATATTTTTCGATTTGATAATCGAATATTTGTGATTTCTGATTATCGTTTTTGATAATCAGATATTTGTGAAATTTGATTATCGTTTGAGATAATTAAATATTTTTCGATTTGATAATCGAATATTTGTGATTTCTGATTATCGTTTTTGATAATCAGATATTTGTGAAATTTGATTATCGTTTGAGATAATTAAATATTTTTCGATTTGATAATCGAATATTTGTGATTTCTGATTATCGTTTTTGATAATCAGATATTTGTGAAATTTGATTATCGTTTGAGATAATTAAATATTTTTCGATTTGATAATCGAATCTTTATGATTTCTGATTATCGTTTTTGATAATCAGATATTTGTGAAATTTGATTATCGTTTGAGATAATTAAATATTTTTCGATTTGATAATCGAATCTTTGTGATTTCTGATTATCGTTTTTGATAATCAGATATTTGTGAAATTTGATTATCGTTTGAGATAATTAAATATTTTTCGATTTGATAATCGAATCTTTGTGATTTCTGATTATCGTCTTTGATAATCAGATATTTGTGAAAATTGATTATCGTTTGAGATAATTAAATATTTTTCGATTTGATAATCGAATCTTTGTGATTTCTGATTATCGTTTTTGATAATCAGATATTTGTGAAATTTGATTATCGTTTGAGATAATTAAATATTTTTCGATTTGATAATCGAATCTTTGTGATTTCTGATTATCGTCTTTGATAATCAGATATTTGTGAAATTTGATTATCGTTTGAGATAATTAAATATTTTTCGATTTGATAATCGAACCTTTGTGATTTCTGATTATTGTTTTTGATAATCAGATATTTGTGAAAATTCGATTATCGTTTTAGATGATTGAATATTTGCGATTTTGAGATTCGAGCTTCGTCTTTTTCTCTGACGATTCAGGTGAGTAATTTGATTTACTCACATTCAATTCGTGTAGTACGTGATTTCTGCTCTGATCCCTTTTCTTTCAATTGCTAGAACTCGATTGATTCTTGCTTTTGATAGTCGTCTGATTTTGATTCCTTGATCCCCACGATGTTGATTCCTTTGATTTAAAGCAGTCGAACCTTTTGATTTCATATCTAATACTCCCCTGCTGATATTTGCCTTGCTTATGCATTCGACATTGCCATGCTCTTATGGTTGTTACCTTGTTTCCACTTATTCCTTAAGATTGCGAGGACGCAATTTCTTTAAGGAGGGGAGTCTGTAACAACCCGGTATTTCGTATCGATTAACTATCGTCTTTAGACGATTTCTTTTTTTCTCGCTAATCGTTTGTTACTCGCTATTGCAGTTTTGAGTTGATTTAAAATTCTTTCAAAAATTTGTTGAAATGTATGCGGGCTTTAAATAAAATCAGGGCCCAAGTTCCTTTTTATATTTTTATTGCATTAGCCTTAAGGACCCGATCCCCTCTTAATTATTTCATTCGAACCCGATTCAGTTTCTTTGCTCTGGAGAAATTAAATGGCGGCCGCTTCTTCTCTTGTTCCTTCGATCTGAAAACTAGGGCTTGTGAGAAAGTGCTTTAGTTCGATTGTGAGGTTGGCTAGGGCTTTGCGAAGCTCCGATACTATTTCGATCGATTGTTGGTTGTGCGCGATTTATCCTGGCTCGATCGATCTCCTGTTGTTTTCTTCGATTGCTTCGGCCTCGACTTCGACAGCTCCGTTCGTGGCAAAGGTGAGTGCTTCCACTCACATCTATCTCAAAATGCTGTGTATATATGATGTGAGATTTCATGACTTCGTTTATATCAATTCGCTTGCCTTTATTGAGTTCGTATATATATGTTTGAGTTTGTCGACTGATTTGCTCGGTCGTTCGAAGTTGTTAGATATTGGCGATTTCTATGATTTATGAATTTCCTGATATATTTGATAGCTTGATACACATTGTTTGACCATATGTTTATCTCGGTCAATTATTGTATTCGTGAATTTCCATTTCATCTCGACTTCGTCTGCATTAAACTCGAACTTGCTTACTTCCATGACTTATTGCCTTGATCTTCTGGCCACTATGAGCTTCGTCTCTGGCCATTTTCTCCGGTTGGCATTTGCTTTGCTGATGCATTCAACATTTCCATACTGTTTGCATCACTGGATTTTGAAACATTTGTCTAACATTCTATTTCTCGGTCAATTTTATTTTCGTGTGGATCCTTGTTGACTTCACTGATGTACCTTTGGGAGTTTGGTTTTGTGTTCCAGTCTTTTGACTTGTTTCACAGTATTTTTAGCTGCCATATTTACTTGCATTGATTTCATTCTCCAGTCTGCATTAGCTTGAACTTCGAGCCTGTTCTTTGTCACTATGGAATTTGTTGTTCATTTTGGTTTTGAACTGATATTACTTGGATATTGAACTGCATGTATGCATTGCATGTGTGCAGTTTTACTATTTTGGGTTCATGTTGTATCTGGCCTGTTTGCATTCGTTCACGGGTACACTTGATCATAGGACACTCTCGACTTTGATCATCATAGTCTGATCTGGTATACCTTGTTTGTTGATTGGTTGGTCTGGTCTCACTTCTGGTCTGCACTGATGGTGTATCCATTTCATATATATATATGCAGTTTTGACATTGTGGAGTTGGTTCACTTGGTAGCAACAGCATGTTGCTTCAGCCTGTACTTTCCGGTCTTCGTTTGGTCCGGTCATTGCTTCCCTGACCTTGTAGGTTGTTTGGTTGATGTGCATGTCACTATTACATTACCGAACACTTGAGATATTGTTTGTAACTGCTGCATATTTGTGCTTTTGATTGCACTGTCCCTATGAGTTCATTAATTCATGTTGCCCACCACTGCCTTGTCCTCGAATCTGATACATTGCATTGATGCCTTGTACCATTTGCATTTTTTGTCATTTTGTTCACTGACCTATTCATGTTGTTGCTTGATTATGGTCTCTGATTTCATGAATTAGTTAATCCTGTTTTTTTTTAAGTCCACTTCATATATATTATGTACTGTCAGTGATGTCTGCATTGGAACAGGGTCTTGTACTTGTTCACTATAGCTGCACTGGAGTTGTTTACTTGATCCACTGTCACTTTGCCATCTCTTTGCTCTATTTGAACGTCTGCTCCGTTCGAACATGCATAGTTGCTGTTGCTTGAGACTGTCATCCACTTGCATTGCTGAGTAGTCTTTTATGTTTGATGTACATATGAAATTGATTTATATGTATACTAAACATTCCTTCTCAGTGACATTCCACTTGCATTCTTATGCTTAAATGATTTAGTCGTCGCTGTGGCCTTATTTAGGTACACATACTCGTTTATCTCTGGATGGCATCCCTTTATGTAGATTCATGTTGCCATCTCAGTTTGCTTTCACCACTTAGTACTGTGGTTCCTCTGACCATTCTGGGTTGGATATTTTGATTTTCGACTTATTAGTTGCTGTAAATCCCTGGAGTTGTGGCGACTTTATATTCTGTTGTGGCGAGGCAGTGCACGCGTGCGTGCACTGCAGCCACACCGAATTGGCAGACTTTAATTGATATTTCTTTCATTCTTAATTCATTGACCTGTGGCGTAATTCGTAGGCTGTATTGGCGAGGCAGTACACGTTAGCGTGTACTGCAGCCAATTAGCATTGATGTTTTTAAATTGACATTTCAATTGCTTAAACTGCTTTGGACTTCTGTTTTGTGGATTAACACTGTTTAGTGTTATATCTGCCGTTATCCAATTCTCGTATCGAGAGTTGGATATACGAGATTTCTGTGACTGTCATCTATATTAAGATTGATTATTATTGCTTCTATGCTCTAATAACTGATTTTGAATTAGACTGATCCGAGTATTATTTTCTTTTGAATGTAATACTCGGGTCAGACCGAGTATTTACAGGTTGTAGATTTCTAGCTTTGGGTTGCTGCTAGAGCTATGAAGACTTTTTATACCATTTGAAGTGGTCTTCGTCCTGTTGAAGTAGTCAGTGTGTCTGTTTTAAGATGATAATGTATTCATGTATATTAGTCGATAATGTACTTGTATATATAACTTCTTGAGTCGACAATTGTAGTTGTATCATTTGTATTGTGTCAAATGTATTGTAACTGATATCAGTTATTGTATATATGAGACTTTTCGTTCCATCTTTATTCCGCATTTATGTTATCTGTGTTATTTTTATATCTATTGTCCTAAACTATTATAGCCACTGTGTAGTAGCTTTGAGTTTGTATCGGTATGTCGGATTTCCTCTAAAGATGAAATGCAATGTTTTATTATCTGACATATCGGTGCTCGCACAAAGCAATTACATAGAAGGTCGCTCCTCAACAGCCTTATTCTCCATGCTAGTTGACAGCACTACACCGTAGTGTTCTTGGCTAGCGTGGGTATAGAGGTGGGGCGTTACAGGAAAAATCATCGGTCTAGACTTTCTATTCATCCGGGTGTGACGAAGATGTATCAGGATATGAAGAAGTTGTATTGGTGGAAAGGTATGAAGCGGGATATCTCTATCTTTGTTAGTAGGTGTGCGACTTGTCAGCAAGTCAAGGCAGATCATCAGAAGACCCCTGGTTTGTTTCAGCCCCTTGAGATTCCCAATTGGAAATGGGAACAGGTTTCTATGGATTTCATTGATAGATTACCGAGGACTAGGAGGGATAATGAGAGTATCTGGGTTATTGTGGATAGATTGACCAAATCTGCTCATTTCATTCCGGTCAAGTCTGCCCGTTCTGGTTCTAGTTTGTTTGAGATCTATATGAGGGAGATTGTTCATCTCCATGGTGTCCCTCTCAGTATTGTTTGTGATCGTGATCCTATCTTTACCAGTCAGTTTTGGAAAGATTTTTAAGAATCTTTGGGTACTCATCTGAATTTGAGCACTGCTTACCATCCACAGACCGACGGTCAAATGGAAAGGGTGAATCAGATTCTAGAGGATCTTCTTCATGCTTGTGTGCTTGATTATGGAGGATCTTGGGAAGATCATCTCCATCTTGTCGAATTCACCTATAACAATAGTTATCAGGTATAATCTAAATCTTTTATTTTGAATCTTGTCTTAATCTTTTATCTATCTCATTTCTATCTTTGAATTCAGGCTAGTATTAAAATGTCGCCGTTTGCTGCTCTTTACGGACGACCTTACAGATCTCCATCTTTCTGGATTGAATCCGGTAATCGGTTGGTTCTTGGTCCCGATATGATTTTGGAAGCTTCAAAGAAGGTTGAGGATATTAAGAGGAAGATGAGGGTTGCTCAGGATAGGCAAAAGAAGTATGCTGATCGTCGTAAAAGGAGTTTGGAGTTTGCTATTGGAGATTTGGTTTTCCTTAAGGTCTCTCCCTTAAGGAATGTGATTCGGTTTGGTCGTAGAGGAAAGCTTGCTCCTAGGTTTGTTGGGCCTTTCCGTATCTTGGAAAGGATTGGTTCTTTGGCGTATCGTCTGGATTTGCCTGAGAAATTTTCTGGAGTGCATAATGTATTCCATGTATCGCATCTTCGTCGGTATCTGCATGATCCATCCCTTATTGTCCAGCCTTCTGCTCTTGATAGTTTGGATATTGAGCCTAATCTGACCGTCGAGAGCAAGCCACTTCGTATTGTCGATAGAGGTACGAAGCAGCTAAGAAGGAAATCTGTCAATCTGGTCAAAGTGTAGTGGAGTACTGATGACCGGGATTGTACCTAGGAGACGGAGGAGAGCATGCGTGCTTCAAATCCGAAATTGTTTGTTTCAGGTACTTTTTGCTATTCTATCTTATTTCTTTCCTTGTTTTCGAGTGGTGTTCCTTTTCGAGGACGAAAAGTTTTGAGTGGGGGAGAGTGTAACAACCCAAAATTTTTGTAAATATTATAAAATTTAATTTCTTTGAAAACTTTGATTTTATTCATTGAAATTTGAATTTTTGGAATTTTTCCAATGAGATTATGGATTTGTTTGTACTTATCTTCCAAATATATTGAATAAAACAATTTCTGGAAATTTTATATTTTGGTCAAACTTTGACTTTATTTGGAAATTTGAAATTTAAAATTTAAAATTTTAATCTTTTTAATTGAAGTTGGATAGGATGCTGATATCCATTCTATTTTTCATTCCGTTAAATTCGAAGTTATACTTTTAAATTTGGTCAAAATTCAGCATTTTATACACGATTAAATTCTGTATTTTTATTTTATATTTTCCTATATACATCTCTTGACTTTTATTTCTCTATTTATTTGTCTAAACTTTATTTTATTTATTAGATTTTTCTTGTGTATATCTTTTATTTAATAGCTTGGGAAAAAAATCAATTAGACATACGTTACCTTGTTTTAATTAGAGACGTTACATTTGCTTTATTTCTTGCCTTTTTGTGTGCCTATCTATTTAATTACCTACCATAGCCGTTCATTTTTCTTTGTAAATCACGTACAAAGTTTCTCATCATCTCACTTCTCAATTTCATTCTCCTGAGAACAAAATATTGTAAGTGTTTTTCCATGGCTTCTCTTTTTTTTGCTTTTTCTTTTGTTCTTCTCTATTTTGCTCGGCCACTACCCTATCCTCACCTCCACCGACCACCACCATCACCTCCTTCTCCTTCACCTTCCACGGCCAGCACCCCTACCTCCTCTGGCCAGTCATTGCCGTGGCCACTATGATGAACTTTCACCACAAAAACTCCAAGCAAACCCTAGCCGGACACTATATTCCATCCCCTTCCTTTTGTTCACCTCGGCCTCTACCTTGTCACCACCTTCTCTAGCACGTGACTGACCTCACCACCGACCTCTGGCCACCACTTGACCCAACCCGACCTGTAGTTGAACCAGAACGAGCCATTTAGACCATAGGGCCGAGCCTATGTGAACCCATAACCTCTTTTGCCTTGACTCTTTGTATTCACTTGCTTTGTAACTCCACCTCTCTTCATATTTTGTGACCTAGGCCGAACCATTTACCTCAGATCTGAACCATGCCAAGCACTACTAGACCATGGTCAAGCCATTTTGGGTTGTAGCCGAGCCACTTGCATTGGTTAAGCCAATGATTGTTCTTTTGATCTAGATTTGTTCATTGTTTTGGTTTATATTCTTTTGTAAATTATATTCTTATGTATGTTATATTTTTTGGTTGTTACAAGATCTGGATCTTGGCTCTCCATCCACTCTTAGTTGATTCGTGCTTTGATTCGTGCTCTGTCATGCTTTGCGAAGTTTGGTTGTGTTTTGATTTGGATCTCTAGTTTTAGAGGTGAGTTATTCACTCTAGACATCCGTACTTGTATGATTGTGAATTGATGACAAGTGAATATGTAGTGATTAATATATTATGTTCATATATGCCTGTGATCTATTTATATGATGTATAACCTGGTTTTTTTTATACCTGTCACCTCATTTGTTACAATATTATATACTATACAGTTATTTTAATTATCATATCTGTTATCACTCTGCAAGTTCCCTATAGAATAGAATCACTATGGGTTGAAATGATACATACCGAACGGACTTTAGAATAAGGAAAAAATCATTATGGGCTGAAATGATAGGCTCGAGTGATTTTTATTGTATTTGATTTACTTGGGATTGCGGGTTTAAAATTATAGAACCCGGATTTTTCTTTTTAAATTACGGATTGAAATGATATATTATCCGTATCACTTGACCTAGGTTAGAAAATATTATACAGACCCGTGGTTATTTTATATATTTTCTGAAATTTATTAAGTATTATTAAATGTAAAATATGATATTTTAACTTAAATTTGGATTTAAATGATTTAAATAAGGTTTAGTGATTTTTTTTGAGTTAAAATGTATAAGTGAATAAATGGAAAAATGTATTTTGAAATATGACTTAACTTGATAATTTAGGAAATTTGGCTTTTAAAAAAGAAAATTTTAAGTTAAAAAAAATATGGAAACTTAGTTTTATTATATGAAATGGTATTTTAAGGTAATGTATTAAGTAAATTGTTAAAATACAAAAGTTAAGAAAATAGTGCACTTTGACTTAATAAGTGAATTATTGTTTAAAGTTGGATATTTGTTAATGAAAATTTATTTTATAAAATCATAAGTTAAAGGATATCCAAATGAACATTTTTGAAGCGAAAAAAATATGATTTTATAGGTTAAAATGGCTAAAAATTGAAGTTTTAACGTTTCTGGAATTTTATAATAAATCTGGAATTAGTATTGGTAGCACTTCAGAAATGCTATAGTATTAAGACTGCATTTGGTAAGTGCTGTCATTTCTGGAAATAGACTAAGTTCTGAAATAACAAAGAGCTACTGCAGCACTTTGTAAGTGTTGTTGTTGCTGAAACTAAACTATAATTTAGAATAACCATAGAGCTACTGCCGCACTTGGTAAGTGTTGTTGTTGCTGAAAGTAAACTGTTTGAATAACTAAATAGCTACTGCTGCACTTGGTAAGTGCCATTGTGGCTGAAATGAAACTGAAATGTTTTAAATCACTAATACCTACTGTAGCACTTTGTAAGTGCTCTGTTTCTGAAATTTGACAATGTTATGAAATGCTACTACATCTACCGTAACACTTTATAAGTGCTGCTGTTCTGAAAATACAATGGTTTGAAATTTTGTAACTAAATGAATGAACTTAGAAAATGCTATAATTCTGGCAATTAAATATTTGATTTGAAAGTATAATGACTTCGTATTTAAATGGCTCAAATGAATATATATATTTATTTGGAAATAGAGATGATATTGTATTTAGTTTTTGAAGTAAAAATGATATTGTTTGATTTGGTTTTGGAAAGGTAGTTTTGAAATAGAAGTGATATTTTGGGTTTTTAAGTATAAACCTTTTTGAAATTTATAACCACAGGTTATAATAACGATTGGTTGTTAAAGAGACCAGGATCAGATATGGACATACTCTCTGTCGATACCGAAAACCAATTTAACAACTGTGTACGCGGTGGAGATTCCAGAATGAAGTAGGATGGTGGCGGCGATCCTATTGAGGTATATACGTGGACCCGACTCCCGTGAGTTGGCATAAGGTGGCTAAAACAGGAGCGATTGACGGGCCAATGAGGTAGCACCTCTCATCGGACACACTTCTTCGATACCATTCTATTACTTTTGTGATTGATTGGGTGCACCCCTTGATTTTGGGAGTGTGGCTCGAGGTGGGCGGTAGTGGCTGCTATGAGTTACCACCAGTCCGGATGCGTTATTGGTATATCTACCCTGGCATTGCCTTGTTGTGCCGTGTCACCTACCATATCGAGCTTTACTACGAGTTGGGTTTTGTGCCGTAGCCTGTGGAGTATTTAAGGTAGCTCCCGATCTGGGGGTACGCTGATACTGGATAGACTACTGGGACTATTATGTGTTAAGGGGGATATGGGTAACTCCTTAACGCTATTTAAAAGTAAGTTTATTTTACTATTAGACATTATTATAATAGCGAATATTACTACATAGTAAATAGTTTAACGGATCCTTAGAGGATGAGCGGTCCCAAGCATCCTTTAAGTTACTTGTGCATTTCTATTACAGTTCACTTGAGTTGGTTTACATTGTATAAGTATGTATGTCCTGACTCGAGTGTTTGTGTTTTATTTACGCTCGGGTCAGCTTGAGTATTACAGCTTTGGATTCACCTTCTGGAGCTAGAGATTTCTGGAGTTTATTAGCTTATCTAGTTGTCTTTCCATTTCAGTTATTTTGTTCAGCTTTACTTATGTATTTGTGAACTTATGTATTTAGACTTCTGTTGTATCTGTTTTTCAGACTATGGTATTTGTATCTGTTTTGAGATTATGTTTTGTAGTGGCTTCATGAACCACTATTTATTTTAATTTCCGCCGTGAGTTATTCTGATATTCTGTGTCTGTGATTCTGTGATTGGTTTTATTTGCTCCAAATTTATTTACAATCTATTGTTTTGTATTATTCAAGTCCGACATGTGTTGATTTATTGTCGATTTGAATGGTCCAAAATAGTGGGTCGTTACAGAAAAGAATAGTAAAAGAGAGAAGACAGAGAATTTTTATAGTGGTTCGGCTATTAATGAAGCCTACGTTCACTTTATATTTTTCTTATAGACTGATTGCTATTACAAGATGTATTTGATTACAAGTCTTTGATTATCTCTCAATGGATTGGATCCCTGGAGTTGGAATCCACTGGAGAATCACAGTGAATTCCTTTGGAGATTGTTGTGAGGGAGGCAGAGAGTGAAGAATGTTTCCAGCAGTGCTTCGGTAATCAGTCCGGGGAAGATCCCCTTTGTGTTGCAGGTAGGATGCTATTTATAGAGATCGAAGAGCTTCTGGACCAGGCCTGCCTTCATCAGCTTGCAGGTAAGTTACATGTGACCTAAAGGGGGGGCTTTGGCTCAAAAACTAGCCAAAACCATGGGTCAATGGCGACTCATGGTCGATATGTCGTGGGCGACCCATGGATCGCTGGCGATCCGATGGGTTGATCAGTTTTGTGGACCAAATCTTGCCTCTTTTGACAATGTTCCATATTAGGTTTGTTTATTGTTTGAGCAGAGGCATGAGCCGCTGATGAGGTAAGCACTTAGGATTTTTTTGGGTTTGCAATTGGAGATGTTTCCAAAGTCTTTCATCATTGCTATTTCGCTTTGATGGAAATTCTCTAACTGTTAGCAATTAGCTGCCGATTGAACTAAAAGGAATCTCTCGGCTTCGGTGATCCCAGTCGTCGTCTTAATTAGTTGTTGTTCCGTATTCTGCTGGATCCTGTTGGGTTAAAAACCCGGATAACATTTGCCCCCCAAAGTACGCCTTTTAAATGAAAGATGTGCTTTGCACTAGGACAAGTCATGGCAACGAGTCTTCGGTTGTTGAGCTTTAGTCTTGGTGAATCGTTCAGTTCCTTCGGATTCTCTTGCCAGTCACAAGTTGTTCCAAACCTGTTACAGCCTACGACTCTAGACTCTGCCTAAGTGTAATCTATACATCACAATCATCCTAGTTTCCTTCGGGGTTATTACATCACATGTCTCTAATTACATTACACATCTCTAATCATCCCGCGTTCATTCGGGATTTACATCACTATCAATTTTTACTTTCCATTCAGAGTTTTTACATCATATATCAAAATCAAATCATATATCAAAATCACATCATATCACATCATATATCAAGATCACATTATATCTCAAAGTCACATCATGTCACAACATATATCAAAATCACTTTGTATCACATCATATATCAAAGTCATCCTGTATTCATCCAGGATTTATTCGCTTTGTTCTATTTATAAGGCATTCAAATCCTTTTTCTTTTTGCAAAACCAAGTTTGTTTTAAGGTCCGATCTTTTCGAACCACTTAAGCAAGTTTAATGCGTGATCTCTCTAGATCGTTTAATGTTTTAGGTTAAGGGGACCATCTCTTCGAATCGTTTGTTTGTTGAGTCAAGGAGGATTAAGTAAGCCCATCCGCTCACTCTCCGGTGAGAGGACTTACTTCTTACACTCCGGTCCTGTGGTGGGACTCTAAGGCGGTGTTAAATCGATGAATGTTCTATCGGTTTAGAAAACTGTTGAAAAATTTCAAATTAAAACATAACCGCAAGCGCACGGTGTACACTTGTAGTACGTGGCGAATACGGGTCGATCCGTAGGGAATTGATGATTTTAAAAATCTATTCAATCAAATTAAACCAAAGTCGAGTGAAAGTTAAGCTATAGAATTATAAAATTAGCTAACTAACTAAAAGAAAAGAGATGCAAATATAAGAGTTAAATGACAATTTAGAGAATAAATCCACTCTCTAGATCATGTAGTTCAACACATATGAAATCATAATCTCTCTTTTATGGTCATTAGTGCTTTAATTGATGTGCTTATCATAAGTATGGCATATTAGTGCTATTGATTAGCCAACATAAGCTATCAAACTATAACACACCCCTTAAACCACTTACTAACTTTAATGAAACTCGACAATGAAAATGAAATCTATTTTAAGTATGGCCTATTAACTATTGATTAAAAATATAGACCATCAAATTTTAATTTCAAATCACTTTCTTTTGTTATAATCATATTTTGATGAAGAGGCAATTAGTGTTAGTGATTGTTTAAGCATATCCTATTTGGTGTCAACAATATAGGCTATCAAATTCAAAGCAAAAACAACTAGTAAACCATTTTTATCATCATCATTAAGCACAAAAGGAGAGCATGAATTAATAAATAGTTCAAGCTACATAATTAGAGAGCTTCATTACCCCTAAATTGAAGGTGTTTAGCCTCTCATATTTGTCATTTGATTAACAAATGTAGCTAGCAACATGAAAGCAAAAGGAAAAGAAAATGAAAGCTAATGGAAAAGAGAAGCTAATTAACAAGAATTAAAACTAATCTACTTTGTATGAATGTAAATCTACACTACCAACATTAAAGTAAATAAACAAGGAAAGTAAAATGAACAAGTAATTAAATTGCATAAGAAAAAGAAAGGAAATTACATGAAAATAAAAAGTGGCTAAGTAGACATGAAAAAAGAAAGAAAAAGAGCTCGTCTTTTTATTTTGAGCCTAAACTAAAACTAAGAGGAACTAAGAAGAGATGGGTTACATGAAACATAAGGGGTATTTATACATGTGTTAAATCCTAATTCATATTTTTGGGGAATGCCCAAATTGCCCTTGAGGTAGTGTGGTGGCCAAGTAATCATTAACATCCACTAATCATTTTTTAAGTGTACATGAAGCCATTAATTCCATAAGCATGTGCATTAGCCTCTAATTTGTACATTAAGGTAGGTGGGTAGGTGGGGTCCTCCATTATCATGCCTTTGAATTATTTCCATTTTCATTTCTTTATCTTCACTATTGTGCATGCATACATCTTCTAAAACCACTTGTATATGAAGCCAAATTCCTATAAAAAATATAGAAATTTCCAATTAAATTTTCTCAAATTAATTTATGCACAAAAACGACCATTTTGCCCTTGGATGAAGATGAATATGTGAAGATTTGAAAATAATATGAATTTTGGTTTAAACAAGTTAAAATGCCCGATATGATCATTTATTTAATTTAAATAGATTAAATATGGTGGTAAAAATATGCACATTTACGTGCACATCAGGCGGTCAATATCGTACAAGTCCATCCACTCGTTCTCTGGCAAGGGGACTTGCACCTTGCACTCCGGTCCCATGGTGGGACTCTAAGGCGATCAATATCAGTTATCAAAATTCAAATATTCTAATCAAAACAAATGAACAGAAATTAAACAAGCAGGAGTCCTAAATGTTCATCCCAGGCATCCGACTCAGAGCGTGCCTAGGGAACGTTCGGGATCCCGTACACGTGTAAGCAGCCTTCGATTGTTATTGTCCTAAGTTCTCTCAGGCATCCGACTCAGAGCGTTCCTAGGGACCGTTCGGGATCTCGTACACGTGTAAGCGGCCTTTGATTATTATTGTCTTAAATAATAAATAGTCACCTCAGGCATCCAACTCAGAGTGTGCCTAGGGATTGTTCGGGATCCCGTACACATGTAAGAGGCCTGATATTATTGAGGGTAGAGAAAGCAGAAAATAGAGAGTAAGGAACGAACCTGCCCCCTATTCCAACCGTGGGCTTCTGGTTTCGGCTCATGCGGTCATGTATTCGTACTCTGATTTGCTATTCTAGCTTTAACATCACCTGTTCCAAGCGTTAAAGCTCATCCTAAATCCAAATCTATCGTGCCCCCAAGTCGTATGGGCATTATTTCAGTTTGTTTTGCTCTAACTCCAGATGCTCCTGCATTGGGTCCTATTGTTGATTCCAGTGTTGCCCTCATGCGTCGGTTGCTCTAAGCATGGGGGCAAGACTCCACCTTACTCCAATCCAAATCCGGCAATCCCTGCATTGTTTCCTGGAGTTTGATTCCTATTCCCTACATATCTAGCCATCTCTTGCTATTCCATCCTCTAGAAGAATCCATCCATCATCTTCTGTTGTCTAGCTAAGAGCCCATCCCGCATCTCTTTCATCATCCTTTCCATCTCATCTCTAATCACATAGCTGGGTTGATGAGAATTTGAGGACACTTCTTGGCTGCCCCCAGGCTCCGGTTGACTTGCTACAGCTCTAGATCTAGCATTAGGCCTGCTCATCTTCTCTAAACCTTAGATTCAAACTTCGATTCTTCAGATCTTATTCAAGGTTCTCAGTAAAAGCACTAAAATGTTGATCCAAAAAATGGACCAACATCCTAGTTTGAGTTTGAAAGCACCAGCCCTATTTTGACAGGGCAATATCACAGATCACAGATATCAGAAAAGAACAGTAAAAGAAAGAAGACAGAGAATTTTTATAGTGGTTCGGCTGTTAATGAAGCCTACATCCACTTTATATTTTTCTTATAGACTGATTGCTGTTACAAGATGTATTTGATTACAAGTTTTTGATTATCTCTCAATGGATTGGATCCTCGGAGTTGGAATCCACTGGAGAATCATAGTGAATTCCTTTAGAGATTGTTGTGAGGGAGGCAGAGAGTGAAGAATGTTTTGAGCAGTGCTTCAGCAATCAGTCCGGAGAAGATTCCCTTTGTGTTGTAGGTAGGATGCTATTTATAGAGATCGGAGAGCTATTGTTCCAGGCCTGCCTTCATCAGCTTGCAGGTAAGTTACAGGTGACCTAAAGGAGGGGGGCTTTGGCTCACAAAACGAGCCAAAACCATGGGTCAATGGTGACCCATGGTCGATGGGTCACTGACGACTGATGGGTCGTTGGATACTCGATGGGTTGATCCGTTTTGCGGACCAAATCTTGCCTCTTTTGACAGTGTTCCATATTAGGTTTGTTTGCTATTTGAACAGAGGCATGGGTCGCTGATGAGCTAAGCACTTAGGATTTTTCTGGGGTTTGCAATTGGAGATGTTTCCATAGTCTTTCATCATTGCTGTTTCGCTTTGATGGCAATCCTCTAACTTTTTGCATTTAGCTACCGATTGAACTAAAAGGAATCTCTTGGCTTCGCTGATCCCAGTCGTCGTCTTAGTCATTGTTCCGTATTATGCTGGATCCTATTGGGTTAAAAATCCGGATAACATGCCCTACCACTATACCCATATTATTAAAGAACATTGCAAGTAACGTTGTCTAATAACATGGAGAATATGGTTGGTTAAGGGTGATCGAATGTGAATATATCTTCGGACTAACATTGACACGTCTTTATTACCATTAGGAGGATCTGAATTGAAAATTTGACGTGTATAATACTAATACAAAGTAATAAACATGCCAATTTAAAATATTCAGAACATTATATAATATAAATAAATCAGAATCAGAGTCATAGATTACAACTGAATAATATATATCATATTACATAATAAGATG
Source organism: Allium fistulosum (assembly GCA_030737815.1). Classification (NCBI taxonomy): domain Eukaryota; kingdom Viridiplantae; phylum Streptophyta; class Magnoliopsida; order Asparagales; family Amaryllidaceae; genus Allium; species Allium fistulosum. Next base: position 1,291,057,882 of record CM060904.1, read on the forward strand.
TGAGTCTACAAAATATCAGTACCGGACCCATAAAATATAAACATCATATCAAAAATACTGTATCAAGTACACAGTGGTTACTAAATAATATACATGACATATCCTCCTAAATGTCAATATATACAAGAATGAAGTAAACAAAAATAGTCAAAGTAGTCTACTCTAGTGCTAGCACAAATCCAAAGGTCAACGAGTCCTTATACCCGTAGAGTCTCGGCCTGACCCGAGTATTATAAAATAATCGGATCAGACTATATCTAATAAAAAGTAAGATACTAATATCGCAAATATATGACTTAACTATAAAACAAGTCATCTCAGAATATGCCTAAAACCAATTGATCATAGTAATGCATATCAAACCAAATCACCATTTAAAAATCCATATTAATATATGACTTAATAATAAAATAATCCATGATAAAAATATGCCAGAACAAATGATCCGAATAAGCCATATCAAACCAAACCACCATTTTATAAATCCATATCAAGTCTCAAACGGACTATCATTTAGAATATGGTGATGACAATTTAAAATTCTCCAAAGCCAAAAAATACTAAAAGTACATCTAAAATCTCTAAAGAAAAATCATCACTAATGAAATAACAATGGTAGTTGACTATTAGTTTAATACAGCAACACGGAATCAAAAAACCAAATAGACTTATATATGTCTAACAAACAAAGTAGACCCTGCTACGTAGTGTAATAGTCTAACCCAACAAAATAGACTAACTATGCAAATTAACATAACACAACCAAATAGGCAAACATTGTCTAACTATAAACCAAATAAACTGATAGGTCTGTATGTAACACCTATCCAGACAAATAAAGGACAACTACATTACACCATAACCCTAACCCAACAAAATAGGTATGCTTACCTAAATCAAAGAATGTATCGATTCCCAGGTCGAAGAAAAATGAGTCAGCGTCTCTCAGGGATCTATTGGCTTGAAATCCAAACACCCTAAGATAATACAACTCCAAGTGTTAATTATTGTCACTCAAGTAATTACAAGAATTTAGCTAACTGTCCCATACCAGATAGTAAATTCAAGTATTTACTAAAAGCCAATAATTTCCACTCGAACTCTATTTAACAAATTATAATAATAAGCGCAAGAATTGTATGAAATCTCCTATACCAATCCAACAATTAAATATTTTATTGAAATTCTTTGCTTCATAGAAAAGCATGAAATCTAATTAAAATATGAACTCCAAAATAAATAAAATAAAATTGTTTTAAATTAATTTTATATACATAAAGATATAATTTCCCAAAATTACTTTTTATTCCTTTAAATTCATTTTTAAGGAAAAGTTGTTTATTTAAAAAGGCTTTTGTACACTTTCAAAATCATTTAAACCTCTTTTATAACTAAAATCACTTGAAATTAAAATTATTACTTTCATAACTAATTTTATAAAATAATACCATATTTTATCTTTTGCCTCTAAAACATTTCAAAATTTTTGTACTTAAAATAGTAAATTTAAAAAGGTTTTATGTACTCATTTTCAAAAGCTTTGAATATAAATTTTGAAATAAGAAATAAGTTAAGATTTAATATAATTTGATTATATTATATAAAATAAATTTCAATAAGGATTAAAATAGATAAAATCTCATTTTTAGAATCTTTTAAAACATTTAACAATTCATACAATAAACCCATTAAAAATTCAACATCTGGAGCCAACATCGCTTTATAAATATAATTCCATAATATAGAATTATTTAGCGATCTGAGTTGCTTTCCGACAACTCCGTTCATACAAACAATGCACAACCATCATATAATCTAGCTACAAAACAATTGTATTTTGATGGTTTTCAACATACATGCCATTTCATAATCGACCACGAATCCAACCTTCATAAAATCAATAAAATTGTGATTACTTGCAACTTTTGTTTAGTATAAGGTTTTAGTCAAATTTTGGACATAGAAACAATTTAAAGATATGTCTTGTAGGGACTTACTCACTATATAATCAATCAAACATAAGCATGCAAGCACATCCCATCCAATTCAACCATTAACAACCAATGGATTATCACATAATTAGATATAAAATTCGTGAGTTTTAACAACTCACTGGATCGAGCAGCTGAAAAACTAGTTGCTCAGCCTTAGTTCTCACACAAAATATAGTGTCCATCATCTCCATGCTAGCAGCTCCGCCTATGCTAACACCCAGCAAGCACCATTCGTAGCTTACCCTCAACGATCGCCGCTCCATTGACGCGCCCTTTACCCTGCCTGCTACCATCGCATCCTCTGCCTGCGTCAACTATTGCACTACTAAACCCTAGCACACGCATGCCCTAGCCAAAGTACCAAGTCGTGGCTAGGCCAGGCGAATGCACTACACCCTTCCTTAATGTCACCTTCGATCGTCGCCTCGTCGCCTGAAGTCGTGACGCCATTCTTCGTTCGCCGTATTTTTTTCTTTTTCGTTTACTTGATTTCGAATGATTTTTAGGGATTCAACAAAAATCAAGGAAAAAAGGTATATCAGTTGAGGAATAGAGGGTGTTGGTCATGAGATAATGTTTGGGCTGGGTCTAACCTTTATTATTATTTTCTCCTCATTCCTATTTTATTCTATTTCTCTTTAGAGTGATTCCTATATTTATTTGTAAATCTATTATATTTTAAGTAAGTCGATTCACACTTCATTCAATGCAATAAGATTCGGTAACTGCACAAATCTATTCAATTCAATTATTTCATTGTATTTAATTATCCATTGAACTAATATAAACAAAATTGTTCACCTTCGTCGATTTATTGATTTTACCGAATATCAAAGAAATCTTCTTTTCATCCATTTCACTTACATAAAATTATTTCCATTTTAAAATATTTTATATCCATTAAATCATTTCATTTGGATTTTAGTATATTATCTAAAAAGGAATTTATTAACGAATTTAATTTTATTATAACAAAATCCTTTATTAAATAGACTAATTGAATAATAATTTGATTCCAAAAATAATAATTATCAAAATCAACCACTTCTATTTTAATTAAATTAGTTTAATATTATAACTTCAAAATAGGATTGTTAGAATTCGGCTAGGAGTTATGGCTATTTAAGTTTGATAATTTTTAAAGCAGCTTAACAGGTAATTAATGAGATTAGGAAGAGGCTCAATAACCCATTTCAGGTTTAGGGGTTAAATTGGCAGGAATAAGCATCCCCAAATCATTTCTACCATCTTCCAAATAGAGCTAATTCTCCATTAACTCATTCTTCACCAAAAACCTTCTATTTTCTTCTCTAAATCATAGGTTACGAGTAAATTAACAAGAGATTAGTTAGACATCTTCATATCTACATATTTGGGAAAGAAAAAAAATGAGATCTTTGCTGTTTATTTTTGGATTTACCTTGTTTTGCATGCACATCTCCTCTTTTTGAGTGTTTGGCGAGTGATTTATCATCTCTCATCTTACTATATATGTATCTATAGGTTTTAACATGATATGGATCCATTTTTAAAGTCAAAATTATGTTTTGTTGCTATTTTGAAACCTTACCTGCAGTAAAAACACGAATAAATGGATTTTTTTAAACATGTTATTTGGATGTGTGATTGCCTTGATATATGTTGGGCTATGAGGTAAAAGCATCGCATAATGATTGCAATGATTTGTTATGTGGTTTGCATGATTGAATATTGATTGATGTGTGTGTAATGTTTGTGTATATGCTTGAATGGTTGAAAGCGCTTATCAGAGCAAATTAGAAGTAGGAACCGTAAAACCAGACTTCGACGGATAGGCTCGATGATGTTTAGGGTCGTATCGATACAAATGGAATGCACAAGGGTCGAAAATGGAGTGTAGTAGTGAAATTGATGTGATATTGGAGTTTGGAGAAACTGCAACATTTCTCTTCGGTAACACTTGTCTGGTGGTCTCTATGTAGTGATAGTCGCTTCGAGTCTTACTTCATGTTAGGGTATGGGTAGGCTTGAGTCTTGCTTCAGGCTAGTGGTGTACGTTTAGGAGCAAGACAAAAATTCTTATCCGAGGATGCTTCAGGTCGTGCTTCTGTTTGGTAGGGAGTTTGCTTGGGTTTTGCTTTAGGCCAGTTTTGTGTGTTCGAGGGCTGGATAAGAATTCTTGTCCAAGGGTGCTTCAGGTCATTCTTTGGGACATTGAGGGGTTTGCTTCAGGCCGGTACCTAAACAGGAATCGAGGCGTGGTGTTTTGGAGCTGCTTTAGGTCTTGCTTCATGATTTTGGTAAAGAAACCTCGGGCTTGAATTTGGGCTGGGCCAAACAACTAACTAAATGGAAAATTTAAGATTTGTGAATTTTGGTCATGGTAAGGAGAAACTTCAAAATTTCTTCTGGATTTGTTTCAAAGGTCTAGTGGGTGATATGGAGTGAGGTAAACAACTCCAAACGACTCAAGAAGGCCTTGAATTTCGTGTGGCAACTAGTGCGGCGATCCGTAGCTCTTTGATGCGACGACGCCGACGACTTCAAAACTTTCGTACGATGGTTTTACGAATTACGATAGGTGTCTAGAGGCATAATGAAGATGATGACTCAATAATGGAAGCCATGACAGTGATCCATAGTGACAAGTTCAACAACGAGGGCTTGTGAGTAGGATGCACGATTGTGTTCTACTGTGGAGATGGCTGGGATGGAATAACGATTTAATTCCATTATGGAGATGCATGCAAAGGGATTGTTGATAACTCAAAGGTTTCTAGTGTGATCATGAAGAAGGGGTATGTGGGGATGCCTACCTGGATTTGCTGTTGTATCCAGATCTTGCGATAGTAAATTACCATGCGCTTTTGCGATTGTGGTCTTGGTTCCTAACCTTACAAAGTAGCATGGATTCGAGCACCAATGAAGCCAAGATTTTGATTGAGTCCCTGGTTTGCGATTGTGTCGTACAAGTTATCATATACCCAACACACAGGAGGGATGGAGAGGATTGTTTGATGGATTTTATGTTTGGTATGGTTATTTATCACTTTAAGGTGTCACATGATGTAGATATTCTCGATCGTATACCTAAACACTGGACATTGTACTTTGTAGTACACTTATATGGAAATGATAATATATTAGCATATATCGACTATTATGTGCTAACTCTTTAGATGTGGGGATAAGTCAGGTATGGTTCTTCATACCTTATGCCTTTATTTACTATTTACAAATTTATATAATATTTTTTAAGATGATGCATCGCTCACACCAGACTATTATCTGACTCGAGGTTTTATGATTTGCTTTTTATTATCTTAGGTACTGTTAAATGAGTTGATTAGGATAACAGGTTTGGATAATGCATGGGACTGATGGAGTACGAGTAGGAGGCTACACTTTCATATATTCATACTTGGAGCTTACTATCACTTATATTCTGCTATGCAGTACCGTGGAGTTATAGCAGTACCTTTATTATCTTAGAGACAATTATAGAGTTTATTTTGGAGATTTGAGATATATAAACTCTACTATTTCAGTTTTATTATAATTTGTGAACCTGTTGCACTTTGATGTTCTCATTTATGGTTTATTTGATCATATCACGGTCTCACTTATTTTACATCTATGTTATTATATTATATTTTATCTATGCATTGTGAGATGTTCTACAGATTTGTTTGGATTTTTATTACTGCACCCTTGGCTACCATCTTGCATCGGTTAGGTACCTTCACAGCGCACTGTACAGTTGGGCATCAGAGGTGTAAGGTAGTCGTCATACCAACTTCCACACTTCATTAGAAACTAATTAATACAAATGCATGATCAAATCATTAAAGAAACTTCCACATCTTACTAGTTTAGTAGTCATTAACAATGTACATAGTACATAAGAAACTATAAGTACTCAATAGAGTTTATGGCTTCAATTTTCACAACTAATCTTACTCATTTCTTCATAATAGATCGCAGTAATTCTTTTTAATTATTTCTCTCTATAAAATTTTGGTCTTCATCCATATTATCAAGTGTTATTTAACCAGTCTTACTATGCACTCCATAGACTTCATTTTCCACAGAGCTCGAGTGGACTATTTTGCAAATGAGCCGGACTTTATATGTTGTGGTATAACAGAAATTAGCAATTACAATCGCATGACTTCATAAGTCAATGTCCATGCTGTAACCAAAATGATGTGCACATAAAAGTGCGTATTTTTACTTTCATATTTAATCTACTTTATTTAAATAAGTGAGCATATTAGGGTGTTTTACATGTTTATACCAAAATTTAAATTGTTTTCAATTCGTCATTCATTCATCTTTATTTTTTTTGGAGGGGGGGGGGGTAAATGGTAATTTTGTGTACAATTTAATTTGAGAAAATTTATTAGCACATTTTTATTTTTATTTGTAGAGAATGGAGTGCAAATATGAAGAAGTTTCATGTATGAATGCATGCACACATGTTGAAAGCTAATGTAGAATGGAAATAAAAGAGTTCATGCAACATGGAGGAGCCACATACCCTTTACCATATGGACCATAATTAAAAGCACATGCACATGTTAATTGAGGCTTAAGGCATGTTAGTGGGATTAATTATTTCCCTAATGATTACTTGGAGGTTACACTTTCTCCAAATCAAAGTTAGAGGCATGTTAGAGGCATGCAAGATTGTAGCCACAAATCAAAGTTAAATAAAAATTTCTTTCATGGCTTCTTAGCCTTGTTTTTACTTTCATGGAATTTTTATTTATACTTTCTTTTCATCCTCTTTTTATTTCATGCTCTCTCTTATTTAGTTTATGCTTCTCTTGTTTAATGTTAGTAGCATAAATTTAATTCTTGTAATTAGTTTAGTTTTATTTCATGTAGTAGTTAGCTCTCTTTTCTTTTAATTAGCTCTCATTTTTCTCTTCTATTATGTTGAAATCATTTTATGTTAACATGTTTTCAAATATGAGTAAAATTAACATAATGATTTTATTTGTGATCTCTTTTATGTGCTTAATAGAAATTATGAATGATGGTGGTTTATGCTTCTTTTTTTATTGAATTTTGATAGCCTATGTTGACATCTCAAATAGGCTATGCTTAACTCCATTTTAAACATAAACTATTTGATCATTTGTCTAAGTGATTTTGATAATGAAAGTCAAACTAGAATCAAAATTTGATGGTATATGTTACTAATTAATAGTAAATAGATCACGCTTAAAGTAGATTTTATTTTTAGTTTCATGTACATTTCAAGAGCTTTGATAAGTGGATTTGAATGGTGTGTTAGAGTTTGATAATTTAAGTTGTGCTAATTAATAGCATAAATAAATCATACTTATAATAAGCACATCTATCATTTCTACTTAACAATTTAATGAGAGATTATAAATGAATTTTGTGTTAATTTATACGAATGATTGGAAGTGGTTTGCTTCTAAATTGTTCCTTAATGACATAGTTTTATTTACCTTTGCTCTAGTTTAATTTTTACAAATTTTCTTAGTTTAAAACCAATTCAAAACTTTGGTCTAATTTGATTGAGTAATATTTAAATTTAATTCTTTCCCTGCGGATCGATCTGTACTCGCATACGTACTACAATTATACGCCGTGCATTTGCAGTTTTATAACGATAATATTTTTAACGACGGTTTTCTAATCAATAAAATTTCTGTCGTTATCAACAAGTTTTTAGAGCCGTTACCGTGGAATGTAATTTGATTTTAATTCTACTTTTCGAATTATTTTTATTTGATTTGCATTTAGAAAAAAAAGTTATTATTATTTTGTGTTGCATGTTTGTTGTGTGATTTTTTGCTTTTATTTGAGTTGTGTGCTCTTTGTGTTTCTATTTGCATTTGCAAATTTTTTTTAAAAAAAATTGCATTTTATTTTATTTTAGTTTGCATTTCAGTTTTATACATTGCATTAGAATTATATTTTGTACACAAACTGTTTTATTTCATTTACATTACATATTTTTTCATTTTGTGTCCATCTCATTGTTGCATTTTGTTTTGATCATTGTTCTTCGCATTTTATATTTTCTGTAGTTCACTATTCTTAGTGCTACAATAATACTTCATTATAAACATTGCCACAAAGAACTGTTGCACTGATACACAAAGTTGTTTTACATTTGCAACTATTTCTCTGTTTGTATTGTAATTTTATACTCTGTTCACTGTTTACATATTTCTGGTTTCAGGTAGCAATTACTGGTTTCATTGCATGCAATTTTGATATACTACACACAAAAAATCACATTATATTTACATTTCTGTTCTCTGCATTTTTACACTTCCACTGTCATAACCATCCTCTTCAACTTGCTCCTCCCATGGCCCATAACCATCCTCTTCAACCACCCTTAAACCAATATTGCATCTGCATCCATCAACTCCACTACTGCATCCTCATTCACTACAATCCAAGCCACTGCTCTACTCAAAACACTACTTCATCTTCATCCACTACTGCATCCATCAACATCCTCTGCCTACACCTCAAACCAGTACTGCATCTTCATCCATCAACTCTACTGAACAGTACATCCACCAACTCTACCATTCATTCAGCAAAATCCCCCTACATCACCTCATCATTATACCATCACAACATTCTTCATTACATTTTCTGTGTTAAAAAAATATACAACACAAACATTTTGTCTTCCAAGTGTTGATTTCTTTGATTACATTTCTCTATTACAGTTGTGCATTTCTTTTGTGCGTCACAACTGCATTTCTGTAGCACCCAACTTTGCTTTTTCATTTTACACCTACCATATTTCCCTTCTTCTGACTGAACCACCACTGCTGCTACCATCTCCCTCCTTTGCAACTTCAGCCACTAAACACTCTTCCTTCATCACTTTGCCCACGACAATCCCTGAACCATCATCTACCACATACAACAACTGCAGCACCTCCCTTAAACTACAATACTTCGACCATAATTTTGTCCATCAACAACCACCTCAACCTACCATTACAACACCAAATGCCACCTTGCTCAATCTTCCTCTACATCCCAGACCATCAACAACAACACCTCCCTGTGCACATTCAAACCGGTGCACCCTTCACCAATCACCATCCTATTCCATGCAACTTCACCAATCCTCACCACCTCTCAGTTTCTCCTCAACTTCAACACCCTAACTTCACATACAACCACCCAGAAACATCACTACACCATGACCTATCATCACCTTCTCCTCAAAACTGCTGCTACAACCTGAAACCACCACATCACTTCAATCAACATAGCCTTCAACTGTCTTCTACTTGCACTGCCACAACCTTCAACCTCCATCTCCTATCAACCATCCACCTCCTCTACAAACAACCAACTCCTCCCAATTTCATTCAATAGCCTGCTGTTTCAACCATTCACAACCCCTCCACAACACCACTCTCTAACCTACTGCCTGCAAGTTCATTCTCAACCAGCAAACATAGGACTCAATCAGCCGCATCACCTTACAAACTCAACTTCCTCACCATTTCATTAATTGCAACCCTCAACAAGTTTTCTGCTAACATCAAGCTTCTGCTAACTACGACCTCACTTTAACCTCGAACCAGAAACCCAAAACGTAGATCCAAACAACAACCACAACCTGCAACATTCTCCTTCTTCCTACTAATACAACTCCTCTACCAGCACCGTCATGTCTTCCATCTCCAACTCACTGTCGCAACACCTCCTGCAAATGTGAGCAACCAACCAAACTCCACCCAATCACTGCTACCAGCCAAAGCAAATCACCACCACTGCAATTCACACCTTCCCGAACCCACGACCATCCTAATCCACAAACATTTCCAATCTTCAACAAAACACGCCTCATCTCCGTTCCATGACCGCGACCAAGCACCTAGAAGTCATGCCACAAACTCGAACAAGTTTTGGGATTTGGAAATTTGATTTCGAATTTTGAAATTGTTACTTAATTCTTTAATTTGGGAATGTACGTGTTTTGATTTATTGAGAATGAGAGGAAGAATTTTATAACCAAGTAAATTAGAGTAGGAGTTGGGCTTTGAAGGCTAGGTTTATTTTCTGTATTTTATTTTTATTTGTTTACTTTTCCCTCCTTTACTTCAATTTTCTTTTTGTTCTCTATAATAATAAAAAATGAAAAAAGAAATTTATGGGCATTTAAATTTTTGAGATTCCTTTTATCCTTAAAAAAAAGTTGTTTTTGTATTAGTCTTATAAATATTCGTGTTCAACAATTTTGCAGGCTGTAATTTGCAGGAACTTAGAAGCAGAAGACTTGATTGCTAAAAACTGCTTTGCTTTCTTATACAAAAAAATCGCTGCTTTAAAATAAATTGCTAATAATTCTGCATGCTTTGGTATTACGCTCTTATCACTTTTTTTTATTTTCTTTACATTATTGGTTGCTTGTATTTGAAAAAAATCCAAAAACAAGAACAAAAATCTCATTCGTAGTTGCATTTTTAAATCACGTTTAATTTTTGTTTCGCATTCATTTCATCTTGTTTTTATTTTCTAAGGGCAATACCCAAATCCACATAAGGTTTCCTTGGCCCACAAATTGCATTTCATCGTATAATTTGTTAATAGTAACAGTTAGACATTGGACTCAAGGGTATCGCGAGCTCACATAGGGCTTAATTGTATCTTAACAAGTTTGTCTTCTTTCGACAATTTAATTTCTTGGTGTCTATGCTACAACATAGTAATAATCAGTTATTAATATTACGGTGATTCGTGGTGCACCGTTAATTCCTGTCCGTTACTTGGCTAAGAACTATTTTGTTGGATTAAGACAAAGTGTGATTATATAATTTTGGGTTAGGAGCTACTAAGGACAGAGAATTTGTAATTAAGTCCTTGCATTCATTTAGTTGCATTAGTTCATGCATATAAAAAAAAAACCAAAATCCAAAACTAGTTTTTTTACATCTTACTTAACTTAGTTTTTTTAAAATCCAAAAAAAATTCTTTTCAAATCTTTTCCTTTGAAAAAAAAAAATCAAAAATCCAAAAATAAGCATTTTACTTAAGTTAGTTTTTTAGAAAAACAAAAACCCAAAAAAAAAATAAGCAAAAACATTAGAAAAAAAGAAAAAAAATTTGAAAATCTAAAATAAAAAAAATAAAAATCAAATCTCCTTTTTGAAAAATAAATTCCTTTTGGTAAATACTTTTCCTTTAAAAAAATACAATTTTTCACTTTATTTCATTTTCAAACCTTGTTTCATTTTCTTAACTTGATTCTCATTTCTTTCTCTCCTTGACTTTTTCACTTGTGCATGAGTACCTGGACTCATGACACAACAAATCATTTAACTCGGACAAATAATCCTCCAATGATGGCGAACAAAAATCCTCCTCGAACTCTCATGGATAGAATCTTTCTCGATAGAGTTTCTATTCCTTCTTTTATCACATTACCCGACCCAACGGGTAACTATTTCGAAATTCATTCAAATCATAAAGCCACGCTTCCAAAATTTGGCAATTTTGAACACGATGACCCATGCATTTTCCTAACAAAATTCAAACAAGTATGTGCGATCATTAAACTCCAACAATTATGTGATGATGGAATCAAACTTCGGTTAATTCCATTATCCCTTACCAATTATGCTAAAAAATGGTTGTACAGCTTACTGTCAAACTCGATCAAAACGTGGGAAGAATTCGTTAAAGTTTTCTTAAAAAAGTTCTACCCTTGGAGATAAAAAACTAAAATCTAAAACGAGATTATCGATTTTCATCAATTTAGGGGTGAACCTTTTGGAAAATATTTTGATAGATTTAAAGAGCTTTTGATAAAATGTCCACACCATAATTTCAAAAAATGGACCCTTTGCGAAATCTTATATGATGGGCTTGAAAATAGCTCACGAACCATGCTTGAATCGATGTGCCAAGGCAATTTTCTCACCCAACATCACAATGATGATTGGCAATTCCTTGAAAACTTGGCCAAAAAGTCATCCCAATGGGAACGTTCTAACGAAAAATTCATTTACTCATTATCGAGCGCACACTCAATAGGATCATCTTTGGCTTTGAAAGCTAAGATCGATGCAATGATCAATAAATTCGACAAAATTTTCTCATCCAATCAAATGAAAAAAATCTTCTCAACCAATGTGTTATAAATGCAATGACCTGAATCACATCCCCGATCAGTGTCCAAATTCGATAGAACAACTTAATGCTTTTAACAAGGTTAAGAATGACCCGTTTTCTCCAACGTACAATCCTGGTTGGAGAAATCATCCTAACTTTGCATGGAACCAAAATATTTCCAACATGAATTTGGTTCGTCCCATCTTTCAAGCATTTCCAAACAATGTTTCGAATCCTCCCTTTCAGCCCAATCATTTTCAAAAAAAATTTGTGCCTCCGTCTCAAAATCAACCGCAACAATCTTTTGCTCCTCAGGACGATAAACGATTGACTTCACTTGAGAAAAGTCTTGAAACTTTGGCTACAGCAACCACTTAAAGCCTCCAATCAAACAACAATTTGCAAAATTTGTTAACCTCATAAATGCAGAATACAAGTTAATTGATTGCTAAACTTGAAATGCAAATGAGTCAATTAGCCATGTTTGTGAGTGAACGTGAACAAAGCACATTCCCAAGTCAGTCAGTTTCGAATCCCAGAAATCAAAACACGAATTCGAATCAAGCCCATGTTGTTCAAGACAGCAACATAAACCAAATGAATGTTATCACGAATTTGCATTTCGGTAAACAAATCGATTATCAATTTGTTAGTCCAAATAATTTACCGGAAGCTCCTCTTGACACTTCGAAAACGACAAGCGATTCAGAACAAAACTTTGAGCCAAACATCGAATCAAACGCCAATCCAAATTCTTCTCCTACTCAAGTACACCGACCTACTGAGTATCATGTTCCATTTCCACATTGCCTTTGACCCAAGAAACACTCTGATCAAATGGAAAAGATGCTGGAAATTTTTAAACAAGTCAAAGTTAACATTCCTCTTCTTGATATCGTTTAACAAGTCCTAACTTATGCTAAGTTTCTCAAGGACTTGTGTAATCAAGAATGACACACTCATGTACCCAAAAAAGTTTTCTTAGCTGCCGGTCTTACTAAAGTCTTGTCCCAATCAATTCCCATCAAATACAAAGATCTTGGATGTCCGACGATCTCGTGCATGATAGGAGACAAAACGATTAACAAGTGCTTACTAGACATGGGTGCGAGTGTCAGTTTGATTCCTTATTCAGTTTACCAACAACTTGGCTTGGGTGAACTAAAAACGATGAAAGTAACTCTTCAATTTGTCGATCGTTCGATAAAGAAACCCGTGGGAGAAATGAAGGGCGTACTCATTAAAATTGTTTAATTCATATTCCCCATCGAATTCATCATTTTAGAGACACAACACATGAACAATCCTATGAGTCAAATTCCATTGATTTTAGGCCAACCTTTTTTGGCTACTTCAAATGCTCTAATCAATTTTCGAAATGGTTCGATGAAAATTTCTTTTGGAAACATGACATTGGATCTTAACATCTTCAATCTTGAAAATCAATCGAACGAACCACGTGACCAAATGTTGGAAGTTAGCTCCATTCAAGAAAATTTTGATAACGAAACAATTGACCTAAACCATAAACGTGAGACCGAATACGAACAACTGTTTCAAGATGAGCCTAACGAAATTGAAAAGTGCTTCCATTTGAACCTCTCACTATTGAGTCAGAACTTCAATCAAATTCTTTAATTGAGCAACCCCCAAGGTTGGAACTCAAACCCCTTCCTGATCACCTTAAGTACACATACTTAGGTGACAACAAAACGTTTCCTTTCATAATCTCTTCAACTCTATCTCTTGATCAAGAATTCCCTTCTTTTAATTCTGTCGAAACACAAAGAAGCAATTGGATGGTCAATCACCAATATAAAGGGAACTAGTCCTGCTCTTGTGCAACATCACATCCACATAGTTGACGATGCCAAGCCTGTTCGAGATACACAACGAAGGCTTAACACAAAAATGAAGGACGCGGTTCGTGATGAAATTCTTAAGCTCCTCGATAATGGAATCATATACCCCATTTCTGATAGTTCGTGGGTTAGCTTAATTCACGTCGTGCCTAAAAAGTCTAGACTTATTGTTATCAAAAACGATGCTAACGAACTCATTCCAACTCGTACTCAAACGTGTTGGCATGTTTGCATTGATTATCGAAAATTAAATGCTGCAACATGGAAAGATCCCTTCCCTCTTCCTTTCATCAACCAAATGCTTAAATAATTAGTCGGCCACGAATTCTATTGCTTTCTTGATGGTTTTTCGGTTATAACCAAATTCCAATCGCTCCCGAAGATCAAGAGAAAACGACTTTCACGTGTCCCTTTGGCACCTTTGCATATCGACGTATGCCATTTGGCCTTTGTAATGCTCTTGATACTTTCCAAAGATTCATGGTCGGCATCTTTTCTGACATGATCGAACGCTTTCTTAAAGTGTTTATGGACGATTTTTCCATCTTTGGAAATTCCTTTTCCGAGTGCTTACACCATCTCGAGTTGGTTCTTAATCAATGCAAGGACAAACACTTAACGTTAAATTGGAAAAAAATGTCATTTCATGGTCAAACATGGCATAGTCCTTGGGTATGTCATTTTAAACAAAGGCATTGAGGTAGATAAAGCAAAAGTTGATGTAATTACAAATCCACCCATTCCCAAATCTGTCAGAGACATTCATTCATTTCTTGGACACGCTGGTTTCTATCGACGCTTTGTGAAAGACTTTAGTAAAATCGCTTGACCTCTGACGACTCTTCTTGGAAAGGACGTACCATTTGACTTTAATTTTGATTGTATTTCTACTTTCGAAAATCTAAAAAATGAACTCATTTCCGCTCCCATCATTTGCTCACCCAATTGGGATCTTCCCTTCGAAATAATGTGCGATGCTTCTAACTTTGCGGTTGGTGCTGTCTTAGGACAACGCATCAAGAAAATTCTTCATGTCATCTACTACACTAGTATGACTTTAAACGATGCTCAACTCAATTACACGACCACTGAAAAAGAGCATCTAGCAGTAGTCTTTGAACTCGAAAAATTTCGACCTTATTTGATTGGCTCACACATTACTGTTTACACTGACCACTCCGCTATTAGATATCTTTTTGCTAAAAAGGATGCTAATTCTCGTTTGATCCATTGGATTATTTTACTCCAAGAATTTGATCTTACAATCAAAGACAAAAAAGGATCCGACAATGTCATTGTTGATCATCTGTCACGTCTTGCAGGTGCACCATCTTCCTTACCGATTAACGAGAATTTTCCCGATGAACAACTCCTTTCCGTTTCCATCGATCCATGGTATGCCGACATAGTGAACTATTTAGTCATTAAGGAAACTCCTTCATTTTGGTCGAAACAGGATAAATATAAATTACTTTCCTAATCAAGTACTTCTATTGGGATGATCACACTTGTTTAAGTACCGATCCGACAAAATCATTCGACATTGCATCTCGGATTACGAAATCAAAAGTGTTCTTTCATTTTGTCATGACCAAGCCTGTGGTGGTCACTTCGGTCCAAAGAATACAACGAAAAAGGTGCTTCAATGTGGTTTTTACTGGCCTACACTTTTCAAAGATGCATTCGAGTTTTGTAAAACTTGTAATCACTGCCAAATGCTAGGAAAAATCTCTCGATGAAACATGATGCCTTTGAACCCCATTCTTACGATCGAAATCTTTTACATTTGGCGTATTGACTTTATGGGACCGTTTCCCAACTCTTTCGCAAATCTGTACATTCTTCTTGCTGTTGATTATGTCTCTAAATTGGTTGAAGCCATTCCTTGTAAAATGAATGACCACAAAGTTGTTATGAAATTCAAAAAAGAAAACATCTTTTCGAGGTTTGGAACACCTCGCACAATAATAAGTGGTAATGGAACCTATTTCTGTAATTGTTCATTTGAAACTCTAACGAAGAAATACTCGATAACCCACATGTTATCCATGCCTTATAATCCTCAAACTTGTGATCAAGTTGAAGTTTCAAATCGCTAAATCAAACAAATTTTGAAGAAAACTATGAATAAAAATCGAAAAGATTGGTCACAAAAATTAATAGATGCGCTTTGGGCTTACAGAAATGCGTATAAAACCAATCTTGGGATATCTCCTTTTAGGCTTGTGTATGGTAAAGCGTGTCATTTACCCGTTGAACTTGAACATAAAGCGTTGTGGGAAACTAAGAACATAAACTTTGATCTTGATAAAGCACGCGAAAACAGAAAATTGCAACTCAATGAACTAAAGGAGATTAAGAACGACGCGTATGAAAATGAGAAAATTTACAAAGAAAGAACAAAATATTTTCATGACAAGTTAAACCTAAGGAGAACATTTTTGCCAAATCCAAAAGTTCTTTTGTATGACTCTCGACTTCATTTGTTCCCTGGAAAAATAAAATCAAGGTGGACAAGACCGTACATCGTACGTACTGTTTTTCCATACGGTGCCACAGAAATAGAAAATCCTAGGGTTGGATCGATTTTTAAACTCAATGGTCATCATTTAAAGCCTTATTTGGAGTTAGCAAGTGATCGAGAGAAAGAGCTCATGATTCTTCATGAGTCATACTACGTCTAGTAAGAAATGTTAACCTCTCTTGTAAATATGTACGTATTTTTCCCCGTTACACTCATTATATCATGCATTGACTGTGGGGTCATAGTCAAAATTAAGTGTGGGGATGGAGTCTCATGTTCATTTTAATTTTCATGGTTTATTTTTTGCGTTTTCTTTCCAAAACTTAAAAAAAATTCCAAATTTTTTTTTTTTTTGTATATACTCTTAGGATACATAAGGGTATTATACAAGTAAATAAAGTGGAATAAGTTATTATTTGTTGTTTTATAAAGAAAGGACTTTATAAAATATTTTTAAACTTAGTTGAAAATTTATGAAATAATTCATAAACAATTTTGGTATTGAATAAAATATTAAATGCAAATTTACGTGATTTAGAAAGATTAGTGTAGTCAAGAAACCAGTAGTTTTAGAGTATAACTTTCAATTTTGTCCAAGTAAGTTTGGATAATCTTCTAAGCAATAGCCAAAGGCTAATGAGCGAAGAATGGTGCGCTTAGATAATTATCTATATTTTGGGCTATCAAGAAAGTTTTTGTACCTAAGTTAGGAGTTTGTTGTTACTCTATTGACATTTAAATAATGTTGAGTGTTATATTTTTTTTCCCTATGGAATTTGAATGGTTGATAATGTTAGTGTATTCCTTTATGAAATTTGGTTGATTTGATTTAATTGAATTTAGTTGATTGATTGTGTGGTCTTATATACCATAGTTTATAAAGTTAAAACTATAACCAAGGTTTTTGAATTGTTGTTTCTTTGGACTTAAATCCTGGTGCTTTTGAAAAGAAAAACTGATTTTGAAATTTTTTGGAAAGAAATAATGATTGTTCACTCTAGTTGTATTTGGAGGAACCGGAATACCATTGGATGCTCCATGTTATTTCTATTCTAGAGTTTTACATGTTTTTGATAGGAGGACTCCCTTTTAGTTATTTTTGGTTTTGGTTTTAATATATTTCTTTTTGAAGAAATTTTAAAATAAATTTTGAATGTAAGAGCCTAGACATTTAGTTCAAAATTTACCTTTTGATATGATTGTATGCGCGGTATTTTATTTCGAAGTATTCTTCGAATTTGGCTGCATATAGATTTATAACATACTAGTTTTTGTTGGATAAGTTACATCTGATCAATGTGTTAGGTATTTCTAGGATAGTCTGTTTTCTATGATAGGATTGTAGTAAATTTCAAGGATGAAATTCTTTTAAGGAGGGAGAGTGTAACGTCTCGGAATTTCACCACATTAATTTCTGAATATTTAATTAATTTTAAATATTCAAATAGTAGGTTTTATAATTAAAATAAAAACACTTTTAAATAATAAATATTGAAGATAAATAATTTTCAAATTTAGTTTACAAAAATATTTTGTTCGATGAAAAACAGAAAATGTGAACGGATTCTGTTTTCCGAATTTTCGACGTTTCATCGTATAAAAGTTATTTGAAATGTTGTGCACACTTTCTTATATATATGCACACATAGAATAATTATATAATATGGGTTAAGATAGTATAATTAGGATTAATTAAGTTAATTAACTTAAGATAAAGATGATGTGACTTTGGCAACTAAATAAAAAAATAAATAGAAAATAGTCACATCATGGGAGACAAGATTTGACACTTTGGCAACTTAAAGTACAAACATGTTTGTTAGAATGTGTAAAAGGAGGGAGACTTGGTGATGAGGTGGAAGTATATGAATGGAGGGCAAAGGACAAGGGTATAGTGGTAATTCCATTTATGCATTTTATATAATAGTATTCCTCCATTTTCTTTTCCCTTATTCTTTTCACTTTTTCCTTTTTTTTTCAAAAGTCTTCATCTACCTAAAAGCTTCATGAAACCTTTTAATGGTTTCCATCCATAATTTTAAGTTTTTAAAAATCCAAGTTTAAACTTTTAAAATAATTTCAAACTTGTTAAATATCCTCCTTTTCATTTTAAAAACATCTTCATTTTCCTCCCACTTCATTCGACCATAACGTCATTCAAGCTACTCCAAATTAAGATTTTCTTTTTTTAAACCATGTCAAATACTAGTGGCTACAACTATTATGTTGACCAGTTCTACAAATTTCGAGAATTGCTATATCAAAATATTAAATGTTTACAGAGTGTTTTTGGACCCAGAATTCCAAGTCTGAAAATGGTCATTCTAATTTCGACCATATCTTCTTCAAAATAAATCATATTTGAGTTTTTTTTAAATGGTAGAGGAAAGAATTTCCTAAAACTTTTCTTTTAACCACTTTAACAAATTTCGAGTGCAACATGTCTAAAAACCAAGGAGAAGATGACCCTTTTCGAGTTGATTTTTGGTAGTTTCCAAGCTCTACGAGTTTAAAGTTTATTTCAAGTTTCTAAAAAGATTTGGTGAGTAAAACTTTTTTAGAAAATATTTTACTTTAGTTATATTGTGATATATATTTCTTGCTTAGTTTGGACATGATGTGAATTTGATCATGTTTGGTTTGGAAATGTATACGTGTGATGGATGCAAACATGTTAAGTAAATGTTAGTTAGCAAACTAGTTAGTAAGTAAAATTTTACCCTCAAAAATCAAAGCTTTAGAACTATATTCATGTTCATATTTATTGACTTTGAATGCTTGTTGTATGTATACTTAAACTATTGCTATGTGATGTTTTGTTGTGTTGATAATATTATAAACTTGTTTGCCGAACTGTCCGTATAGCGATAGTCGCAATATCGGCACTTTCGAAAAATCACTTTTATCGAAACCGTTTGGTTTCATCTTCGTGCTTGGAATTGTTTTACAAGTTAAGCAAGATTTTGATTAATGATGTTTTCAAAAGTAATTCACCATTTTAATATTGATTATTTAATTTAATTAATTACTTATAGGATTAAGGTTAACTAATTACTTAGTTAATGCTGCGTTTTAAATTTAACTAATTACCTAGTTAATGATTGTTTAAATTAATTAATCATTTTATTTAATGATGTTTACATTTTATTAATCTTTTTACTTAATGATGTTTAAGGATAATTAATCATTCAATAATGATGGATTAAAGTTAATTAATCAATTTTCTAATGATGCTTTTAAATTAATAAATCTTTTTAATAAATGACCTTTAATATTTATCAACTTGTTTTAACACTAATTAATCTTTCCTTTATTGATGATTATAATTAATAAATCATTTCTAAATAATGAGAAATAATTAATTTGATTAATTATATTTAAGTTTATTAATTAATTGAATTAATGATGTTTTAAAGGTGATTTACCCTTTTTAATTAAAGGTTATAGGAATTAATTAATCAACTTAATTTATGAAGTTTCCAAGTGAATTTATAAAAGTAACAAGGATGTTTTGACTTTGCTATTCATTTAAGTAATGATAATTAATTAATTGTTAATTTAATTAATTATATTTTACTAATTAATTGAATTCATAAGGTTTAAAAGTGGTTCACACTTTTTATTATTTAAAATCATTTGAAGTTCAAAAATCAAATTTGTGATGAAGTTTAAAGTTATTTAATCAATGTAAAAAAGATGTTTTAAGTTATTAAATCCTTTTTAAATTGATGTTTTGAAGTTAGTGAACTCTTTAAACAAAATCTTTTAAAGATAATACTTGTAATGTGAGGCCAAACACGAATTCGGGTTTTTTAAAAAGAAAAAGTTTGATTCGTTTATGGAAATGAATTAATTTCCATAAAGCAATTCACTTATATGAAAACGATTTATTTGTATACTAAGCACTAAATGTCAAAGAAGTAGACTTGTCGCTATTTCGAAAGTTAAGAATAATAGTGAGACATGACTTTGAGGTAACACTACCTTGACTTGTCTGATATTATTGTTAATCAAGAAATATACAAGTTGGAATTCGATGAGTGGTGATAAGTATACAAGACTTAATTTCCATATACAGTCGTTTTATGTCCTTGATAGTTGCTTTCTCAGCTATCGGTTATTTCAGCTTCTTTATTATCATCATTCGAAGATGATGTGTTGCTCTATTGAGCTTTCTTATCCTTAGTCGGGAATGACTAAAACCAAAGAGTGAGTAGGGGCCAAGCTATGTGGGGTTGCTCCCATTAGGGTATCTTCACATCCACTCTAGATTAGATTTAGTGTTGCGCATTGAGATCTGAAATACTCGGATTCTCGGTAATAGTTGGTGGGGTCCGGCTTGGAGGTTTCCTAGAGCCATCGGAGTTCTTAAGTATATTTCTAGAGGTCTACTTTCGGTAAGGGGGAGCACCCTCCTAGCCATTGTTGAAAATTTTCCTTTCCTTATTTGATTCGAAACTTTATGTCTGCTTTCTTTAATTACAATAGGAAGAGTCAACTACTCTTCGCAGTATTCAATTATTGGTTTTGTCCACTCTATCGAGTTTGGACAATTATCTTGTTTAGTCCATTCTATCGAGTTTGGACAATTATCTTTTTTAGTCCATTCTATCGAGTTTGGACTGTTGTCTTGTTTTATCCATTCTGTTCAGTTTGGATTTTTATTCACACTATTTCCATTCTTTCAAGTCTGAATGTTATACTAATTGTACCCATCATCTATGTTTGGATTTGTTCCCTATTGTTTAATTCCATTTTTGTTATGTTTGGTTATTGTTTATGTGGGAGAAAACCCATTCCGCGTTAGCGGAGTGGTCCCACACATTATTGTTTAAATACACCCCATTTGTTTCATAGTTTTACTCATACCAGACATTTTGTCTGACCCGAGCTGTTTATTTTCCCTACACTCTTGGGTACTCAATTATATTTGGGTAGTCCGAGAATAGCAGGTTTTCTTTGGAGCTCTTTGAAGACGGTGATCGAGCAGGTGGCTCCTTAGTTATCTAGTTATTTATTTCCGCTTTATGATTATGTAGGTGTATTTTGTACCTTAAAAATGAAAAGTCAGAATGTATAGCTATCAATCTGTTAGATGTTGTATTTTTTTATAACTCTGATAACTCCTTATAAGGAGTAACCTTTTGTACTATATCATTTTATATTATATATAACCATTCCTCTATGAGGTTTATCCATTCTGTCTTGTTCTATTCTTTATTTTACCCCAAGGCAACTTATCTTTCGGATGCTTGGGCAACGACACACGAATACTGAGGAAGTATTAAGTGTCGTTCTCAAGGATCAAAAAAGTAGGTCATCATAGTAGAGGAAGAAAATAAAGTATAAATGCCCAAAAGTCCTCTCCAAGTTGCTATACGCTTCATATTTATAAAAGATAGCCAAATGAACGTTAGATCATGAAATACTGCTTCAAACTTCATATTTGAGAAAGTAAAAGGGAAGACGAGGTCCCCAAAGTGATAAAATCAGCTCAGTACCGATCGAATCAGGTCGGTACCGACCTGATTTTCTGACTATAAATAATTCCGTCTTCTTCTACTTCATTTTCCTGCTTCGATCCATCGAGGTTCAAGCACTATTGCCTTAGAAATCAAGTCACTGCCGAGAGGTTCTGACACCTTTAGTACTTGTCCTTTTCTTTAAGGCTTTTTGGGGTCGTTCACTTACTCCTTTAAAATGGGCCTCAGGATGATCACTTTAGCCAACCACTCTTTGACCATAGCCCCAAAGTCCTTTGGAGTGCTCTAAATCAAATCGGTACCGACCTGAAAAGCAGTCGGTATTGATCTCTTCCTTAGCCATATTTTACACTCATGTTCTTTAAATCCCATTCCATTATCTATCCAAGCATGCCTCTAATTCCTTGAACTGTTTCATCTTCGTTATGATGTCTAGATTCTTTTGAAAGCCGCTTGGCTTAAAAGTTGGATAACACCCCAAAAAATCCAAATACGGGTTTAAAGAATATCCTCAAAATTAATTCAATATCAATGAACATAAATTTCTTTTTTCAATTCCCAAACAACAATTGCAAATTAATCGTCGATTTAATAAAAACAAATGACATAAATCTAATAGCTTCATACGATTCAACAAGTTAAAAGCCCATTATATGACAAAAATACCCAAAATATCATAAAGAACAAATATGAAAACTGGATTACAATTCAATACGAGCATGAGATAATCATTGCAATTAAAAGTGTGACAAGAAGAGAATAAAAGACTTGAAAATTTTGTTGAATATATGAAATTTTGTTGAGTTTTCTGTAAGCTTCAATGGCAGCAGCAGGAGATTATAGAAAAATTAAAGGAAAGAAGGAGAAAGAGTCTCTTATATCTTGCTAAGCAAGCTAATAAAATAAAGCATTAAGGAAATCTCGATCACACAATCAAAACGGTCGTTATAAGATAATATTTCAAAAGCTGCCATGTCAGAAAGCAAATCATCTATGTATGATAAAAGAGATACCGCTTTTTTAGAAGGCCCAATCAAATAACGCCATGTGGCAATTGCATTCAATGCACAGCAAAAAGGTCTCTTTACATCTAAAGAGGCTAACTCTAAAGGGCAACTGAAACAAATGCTTCACAACATATAAAATTTTACTTACTTTTGGCGCTTAAAATGCTTTACCATTGGGACGGAAAACTTTATGCCTTCGGTAACTACTAAAGGTCAAGATGTTCAATAGCTAACCCTTAGAAACAATCAATCAACTAAGCCTTATGGCATTCAACTACTATGCCTCATTCAAACTACTAAGTTGTATATCACATTAGCATTTACGCCTTACGGCATTCAGTGGCATCCAATCAACTAAGCCTTACACCACATTATCAACTAAGCCTTATGAGATTCAATCAACTAAGCCTTATGGCACGTTATCGACTGAGCCTTACAACATTCAGTCGACTAAGCCTTATGACATTCAATCAACTAAGATTTACAACATGTTATCAACTACGCCTTAATACATCCAACCACTAAACCTTACAATGCATAATCATTTTCGTCTTATGACATTTAATCAACTAAGCCTTACAGCATTCAATCAACTATGCTTTATGACACAATAACAAATAAGAGTTATGACATTCAGCTAACTATGCCTTATGGCATGTTATCAACTAAGCCTTATGACATTCAATGAACTATGCTCATGCTATCAAATACGCCTTATGTAATTCAATCAACTATGCATTACGACATTAAATCAACTAAGATTTATGGCATTCAATCAACTAAGCCTTATGGCACATTATCAACTAATCCTTACGGCATTCAACTAACTATGCCTTATGACACATTGTCAACTAAGCCTTATGACATTCAACTAATTACGCTTTACGACATGCTATCAACTATGCATTATGACATTCAATCAACAAAACCTTACAACATTCAATCAACTAAACCGTACAACATTCAACTAACTATGCCTTACGACCCACTATCAACTGCACCTTATGAAATTCAATCAATTATGGCTTACAACCTTCAATAAACTGAGCCTTACGACATACAATCAACCTAGATTTCAATAACAAATCCTAATTAAACAATATGGTTATCTTTCTTAATCCTCACTACAGGATGAGATTGGATTATTGAAACCATCATAATAAGGTAAAACTTCCAAATTTTTACTAAACGATAAGGTTTAATTTCCAAATCTTCACTATAGGACGAGGTTAGATTTTCAAAACTCTCTATATACATAGCCTTTGGCATATAGTTTATTTTTCCTTTACTGCACTCCACTATAAATAGCCCTCGACAAACAACTTATTTTGACTTTACAGTGCACTACTACATATAGCCTTCGGTATACAACTTATTTCACCTTGCGGCACTGCATAGATAGTCATTGACATACAACTAATTTTGCCTTAACGACACCTTACTATACATATCCTTTGGCATATAATTACTTGTGCTCCATTGCACTTTACTATACATAGCCTTCGGTACACAACTAGTTTCAACTTATGACATATACTATACATAGCCTTCGGCAAACAACTAATTTCGACTAACGACAACCTATTATTCTTAGCTTTAGGCACCTAAATCCTCATTGCATAGGATGATCCCAAATTTCTACCGGACATTGAATAATTTTATTATTTATGGAAAAATAATGCAGACTAAGGAAAGAGCGAAATAAATAAGTACAAAAGTATAATCTAACCCACCCTGCAAAAACCAAAGTCCACTCGGTATTCATCACTACGTGAACTTTAAGGGGCATCTATTACACCATAAAATTTACTCACTTATGTTTGACCTCTAAACCATATAAACTCTGCCCTATATTCAATCTCCCATAAACAATAAACATTATTGTATATATTTTGCGTAGCAGTCTATGTTATGTTTAACCTAAAGTTAAGCTCATATTCCAAAGTAAAAACAAGATTTGAAAGCAAAGGCCTCTAAAGAGGCACTAACCAATGGTATAGCTTACAAAATTGGCTTCAAATTGAAAGAATAGCCCCTAAGTTAGGCCTTTAATGAAAGCATAAGTCACAAAGCTGACTTCCAACAAAAAGTCGAAAGCACTCCAAAAGCAGTCGAAACAACGGCTAAGATGGCTTCGACGTACATCAACAACCCAGATATTCAAAAGCCCATACACAATATATAAGCTAACATGCGTGAGGTATATATATGAAATGTCACATCATCAATCCATGTGAATTTGTAAATAACCAAATGGAGGTACATGTTAAAATCTCAACCTCCGAAATGAGCCAAGTCGATAATTTAGCGGAAAGCTCTCTACCAATAGCAACGCTAATAGATGCCTATAAACAAGCACCGATCCTGATGTATCAAGGATCTTTTGGCACTTGCACAATTTAGATACTAAGTAAATAGTGCTTTCCTAGATTAGACCTTCTTATGAACACTCATTAATGACAGACTCAGCTATTCTAGCTTTATAATGGCCTCTCAACTACAATATAGAACTCTAAAGAAGGAAAGGACAGTGGACATGGGGATTTTAACTTGAGCTACTATAGATCTCAGTGTCATTACTTTCGGTACCTTTACTTTCGACTTTATCTATAGTGCTTAACGTCGGCTTAGTTTGATATGGGTTCCTTTCAGTATTAAACCTTAGAATTTCAACTTAATTTCCAACATCCATCTAAAAGTCTTCATAACCAGCCTGTCGAAGCCGTAATGAACATAATAAGCTAAAGAGTGCCCTTTATCTTTCGAGTGTTAGTGAATGGAGAAAAATCCTACCAACATTTATCAATGAATAATTCTTCTAGGACTAGTATAAACTATACGGTGTCAACAAATTTACTTAAAAAGGAGTTTTTCGGACATGGAAGGTAAAAATTAATTATAGTGTTCTTCGGTAACTTGATTAGTTTAGAGGAAGAGATAAGAACTAAAAGTATCTTGAAAGAAGGAGAGATATGCATAAGTCCCACTCCATGGGTCTTAGAAGGTGTACTTATTGTTAATGTAATAATAAGGGGCATTTCTACATGAATCTCTAGTTGTTGACTAAAAAATTAGCCAATCTTGAAATTATACTAATGCGTCATATTATTAAAAGGTACATGCTAACACTAGTCTTGAAAATGTTTGCTAACACTATGAATATCACTTATTATGTTTATATCTTACTATTACAAGGGAATAATAAGAAACTTAGCACTTAAGCTTACAACGAAACTAAACATAAGAGCTTTGAGAGTAATTGCTTGTTAGAAATGAAAAATCTAAGCATAAAAATCAATCACTTTGATGTTGTATGGCATGGGATACTTATAGCAGCTGATAATAATCATGGATGGTTGAGATTGCATAGTTAAACAAGATGGAAATGTTCATGGTCATCGATTTGGTTGCATGGGCTGATGGATTACAACTGTAAAGGCGTTATTGATATATGGCTTGGTGCATGCCAGATGTAATGCCATACTAGGCGTGTGTTTTGGGTTAAGTAAGGCAGCTTGCTATAGGACTAGGTGGGATTTTGATAGACATGCTCCATTACCTAGTACAACTAGCTATACTATTTGTCGTTTACTTTTGCTTATCCAGGTGGCAAGGTGGATGTGAAGCTTTTCGTGCATAGTAGTAGCCGACTGGTTGTTATTGAAGATTACCGAGTGAAGCTAAATATTACCAAGGACGATGTCGTAAGGGATGTGTGAGCCATTCATAGGATGACAAGATAGGCTACCAAGGACTAATTAAAGGCAAGTTGAGACAAAGTTGGCCAAAGACAAGTTGCGCTTAAGTCGGGCCTAGTTGGATGAATTGGTTGATAAAGATGTCTCGAGTTGAGCCGGTTGGATCTAGTCTAGGAATACTACTTAGTAGACGGACTGGTGTGTGGCTAGGTTGAGTGCAGGCGGACATTAAATGGATCGAGCTTAGAAGTACTAGGAAGAATTGAGTTTGGTTGGGCAGGGATTGCTATTATATTTACAAGAAATTTGTGTAATATTTTAACCCCAAGCCCTTCTTCGAGAGCAGGGGTGGGCTTGTCAAATCACAAAGATCATGTTTCTTGGGTCTTTTGCTACGTATTTAATATGTGCCACACATGGCATTGTGCCATTGGTTGAGACAGTTCGATTTTCTAGACAAGGCAAGGGATCTTACATTTCCAACGTGTGTGAAATAATATTAGCATTTCTTATACCTATACGATTAAGATTCATGGCCTTTCGAATCCAAAGGTTATGATTGGGGGGGGGTAGGGTAGGTATTATAAATACCTCTTTTCTTCTCCTTCTTCATAATTTACTGAAGCTAAAGAATTTTTTTGCCTTTAAAAACTTCCAAAAATCTTCAAAACACTTTGATTTTTCATGCTTTCTTGTTTGAAAACAGTAAGATCTTCCCCTTCCTTTCCTTCGTTGATTCTTTGGCCATCTTTTGGATGTTGATCGACCATCGTTGCCATGTCACCGGTAGTGGATCGACGTTGGTATCTTTCCAGTCGCCTTTGTAGAATATGTATTAGTGTTAGGCTTGGCTATAGGGATGTTGTAGTTTTACTAGGACATTTGTGTTTCAAATGTCAACCTTTGGATCTTCTTCTGTTGGTGTATCCAACCTCAAAGCTTTTGAACTTCTGGAGGGAACGATGAACCTAATCAAGTGCCTGGCTAAGTATAGGTGCAACGTCAGGATGATCGGATATCCCACTACTGTAGATTGACCTGACCACCCTTCCTTGAGCTACTTCGCATGGTCTCTCAGCTACTACATGGTCGGGTTCATGTTGCCTCTTCATCCTTACTGTGTTTCTATTCTAAATGCCTACTGGCTTGCCCTAGTTAGCTTACAAGTTGATTTTGATAAGCTAAGTGATGTAGTATCGGTGCCACAATGGGAAGAATACGACCAACAATGGTTGTTTGACGTCTCGGTCCCACCTTGTGAGATGTGAATCATCTTGTAGGACACCCAAGGGTGCTCTCAGCAAAGTAGTGTAGACGTAGGGTTACAAGAACTGGGTATCAATAGGGATGTAGGTCCCTCCTCCAACCCAATTACCGTGTATGACCCTTTGTATCTCGGATATGATGTTGTGCCTTCGATGAGTCTCATAACGGACAAATCGAATTAGTGTAGTTAGTACGGCTTTATCTTGCCCACCTCTTATCAAAAAGCAATGTCGGGCTAGTACAAATGGTAGTTAATTCACTTTTTCTTGCTTCTTTTTCATTGCATTTGACTAACTCTTTTCTTTAGTTGTTGTAGTGGCCGACAAGCTCAATTTTGATATTTTTAACAACATTAACACCAACGTCTGGACCAACCCCACCGTGGTGCCCATCAGCCCAAAGCAAGTATTTGACTAACACTTTTCTTTTGTTATTGCAGTGGTCGGCAAGCTAAATATATGGTAGAAAGGAGATCATCGTGATGCGCACCAGCCCAAAGCACGAGACCCAACACTCCACCGATAATAAGAGTAGGAAGAGGCCCAAGGGGTCATAAGTTGAGGTCTACACTCCATTGCCAAGAAGGTGCCCATTTTTGATAAAGATGGTTGAACTAAGGGGACAAAAGGGTGTCAGTGAGGCAAGTGTCTTAGAAGGCAGATCAAGCCTTGGACCATGATTAGGGCTGTCAATGGGTACCCGAAAAATCTGATATCCGTCCAAATCCGTATCCGAAAATACGAAAAATATTCGTTATCCGAAAAGAGGATACGGATATGGTTACTGTGGTATCCGTATCCGAAAAATATCTGTCCGATTAACTGATGCATATATATATATATATGTTTAATTAAAATTATATTTAATTAATGTATGATTTTTCAACTATTTTCTAACCATTGGATATTACTACGATATGGTTTTTTGCTCATTTTTAGTGAAAACAGACAGTTTTAGTGTTTAGTTTTTGAATATTTTTAGATATGCATACGGATATTAGTATAAAACAATGTTTTATCATCAGATTTTTTATTCCTTGATTTTTTTATGAACATTAGTACAAAAACTGTTTTATGTTGATCCAAACCTTTTCATTTATACTTTTAAATTTATTGATTATGGGCGAAGTGGATAAATATCTGATATCCATCCATATCCGAAAATTAAGCGGATACAGATATCCGATATCCGAAAATTAAGCGGATACGGATACCCAATATCCGAAAATGATTTCTGATACGGGTATGGATATGGTACTATCCGTATCCGAAAGTATCCGTCGATTGCCCTAACAATGACGACCTAGAATAGTCGCTAAGGTTATTCCAACTTATGTCGATGGAGATCCTATCAACCACCTACGTCCTCGGTCTGGATGGAACCAGCACTCCAAGTACTCCACTATTGGTGCACAAATTTGACTGTTCTTAGTTGTTCTATGGAATTTCTTTTAACACTGATTTTTTTTATTAGTCCGCCCACCGCTCCATCTGTGTTCGAGATGACTTTCTAGTCCTGGAAGGGAAAACCCCGAAAAATAGACAGCTTTGGAAGGAGGTCACAGAGGTGGTAGCAGTAGCGAAGAAGTTGGGAAAGAGTTGGTCGAGGAAAGGGATTAGGTAGAGAAGGAGGCTGAGGACTCAAAGTGAAGCTGGAGGAGGCCAAGAATGAGTTCGAAGCATTGCGGAAAGAACTAACCTAGCAAACATGGTGAAGGTCATATTTAGGCAAAATTATCACTTTCCAATCTCCATTAATAAGTTCAAGGTTGAGATCCTCGACAAGGCCCGGGCTGAATTGGCCCTCAAGATGGAGGCGGCTAGGAAAGTCATACCGGTCATTTTGAAAAGGGAGCAGATTGACTCCTTGGCCCACCAGCCTGCGACCCAGCTCTGTAAATATTTTCCATCTTTTTTTGTAAGCTCAATGGGGCAGGCTTCGTGCCCTATATTTTTGGATGAAATTAAAAGCTTCTTTTGTTATTTGAACTGTTTAATACTTTCTTTGATTGTCTTTTCTTTTTTATCTATGCATAGTTTATAGGGTAGCATACTTTGAGTAGTCAATAAAGTCTCTGTGTATCAACGCTTGAACATTTTCACAAGATAGAAAGAATAGTAAAGTAATGCAAGGGATGGACGGCGAGTGCGGCCCGTTCATGCAAACAATGTATTGAATTACCTAATTCATCTTATTCGATAGGTCGACCGGCAAATGGACATGGATACGAGCATTGTCCATGTGACCTGTCAATGTCAAATGTCGAGGCCAACATATGATAGCCAGGCCTTTCTTTGTCATTTTGTTGTTGGGCGGTCTCAGCTCGAACCAAAGCGTTGAGTGACTCAAATGTTCTACAAGGTGACATGCGGCAAGAGTGAGTGGCAAGCAGACTCGGTGTGAACATGAGAATTAAGGGGCTTGAGGGTTGTTCGGGGTGACACCGGCAAGACTAAGTGGCAAGCATCCCAGCACAAACCTAAGCATTGGAGGCTCGATCTCCTAGGTGACATGCAGGTAGTTGGTATTGAGCTAGACTTACTTTTACGTGAGTGCAGTACGGATGCCAGACTTCGGCATCACTCGAGCTAACAGTGCCAGCCTCGACAATAGTGCCCCATCCTACAAGAAGGATGAGCTGCATTATGGGTGAGGGAATCGGGACTATCATGGTCATGCTATCCAGTCGTTGATGCACCACAACGTGGAGTGGAGAGATGTCTCACCCAAACACATTAGACAATTTGGCAATCCACAAACAAGGAAGTGAATGAACAATGATTCACCGTTATTGGATAGCCTGGAAATTCTCAAACGAGGAAGTGAATGCAGTTAATTCATCCCTGTTGGATAGTCGACCAATAATGAGGGGAGCAAGGCTCACGTAGTGCTTGGCGATAAAGAACGACAGTCTGGAAAAAAGGTAACGAAAACATAATAACTCATCCTTGTTAGATAGCCTATTAAGGTGGTAGTCCCTAAACAATGAAGTAAATACACGGTAATTCACCATCGTTGGATAGTCGGCCATCAATCGGGGAGCAGGGCTCACGCCGTCATTGGAAGTAGAGGTCGGTAGTTCCCAAGCAAGGAAGTGAGCATATAATAACTCAACCTCACTGGATAGCCTTGATGATTGTGTTGAACAAAGTTGGCTCTGAAGTCTTTATTGTATTCTTCATAAAAAAATGTATTACATAGCTATATACTTGTGGCTATCTTTTATATATGATAGACCCAAAGGTGCATGGTGTTCCAAATGCAGGGAACATAGATTCTATCCGGGTAAGAGAGGCAATAAGCGCTATTTGTCAAGGCGGCACTGATAATATAGGCCCCTCCTAATTCAGCCAAGCACTTCTTCATCTAGGCTTTTTGTATTTGCAAACACCAAACGTAGAACTAGATCATTGACAATGAATTACCAGAGCTTTACCCTTGAGTTGTAGTGCTTGGCTATCTTCTTCTTTAGGCTTTAGTGCGAAGTTTGAATTCAGCTCTTCGTTATTCTATAGAGTTGAGCCCAAGCTTGAGTAGCTAAGCTCAAGCTTGTAAGTAAGACGCAGGAGTGAGGGAACATCTATTTTAATGATACTATGCTTCATACATATAGGAAGTCGAGAAAGGAGTATGACCGATTGAAGTGCGGTTGGGTGTGTGATGTGACCAAAGAACAAGCGGCATTTTTATGACCCAGTTTACCTTAGCTTTTGTGAGGTGCTTCTTCAGTGTTGATTTAATGGACTTGTTGATAACCTCGACTTATCCATTTGCTTAAGGATAGGCAATGGAAGGGAAGCATTTCTTGATTCCATTCCTTATCCAAAAGTCTTGAAAGATTCTGCTCTTGAACCGAGTGTCATCGTCAATGATAATCTTTATTGGTAGCCGAAATGGAAAATGACGTTTTTAATGACAAAGTTCAGTAACAAAGGGTGGTAACCCCAGTAAAGGGCTCTACCTTAGCCCATTTGGTGAAGTAGTCGATGATGACTATGGCATAATTGTAGCTCCTTAACATTTGCCAGCTTTCCTATAAAATCAATTCCTTATATGTCAAAGGACTACGTGGAAGTCATGGGGATGTAATGACCCTTGTTTGCGAAACTAGCTATTAAATAAAAATATGGAAATTCTATTGGGACTTTTGAAATGAAAATTTAAATTTTCATGTATTTGGTTTTTAGGATTGGTTAAAAAGTAAATTTCTAAGAAAGAAATCCTTATGTTAAATTCTAACTGGGTTAAAAGAGAATATGAATATAATTTTTATAGGTATTTAAAATTTGTGAATAATGAAATGATAAATTTTTACAATGGTTGATAAAATAAAAATATGAAACGGGTCAATTCGAATTTATATGGACACATTCTAACTAAAGTAAAGAATTTACTTTTATACCATTCATTTATTTATTTAGAAAAACATATAATTAATTATGTAAACTTCCATTTTGAAAAGTGCATTTAAAATTTATTTTAAAACATTTGATTAAAATTGATCATTATTTATTATAAAATGAAAAATGAAATAAAAATAAGGCAGCATTTGGATAATTGGTTAATTTGACAAAACCCTCAGACCCACTAAGCTAAGAAAAGTGAAAGAAACCTTCTTTCTCATTTCATCCACGTTCATTCTCCTTACAGTAAGAAATACAAACAAAACCTCTTCTTCCTATACAAAACCTAAAGAAAATCCCTATTTTTGAATTCAAATAAATTCTGAAGATTTCCAAAAAATTAAGATATGATTCTCAAGACTTAATGCATCCTTAGGTAGCTCCAATTTCATATTTTGGTCTAGATTTGAATTTTTGTTGCTTTATTTTGTTGAGAACTCTAGGTTGTAAAGGTTCTAGGCAAAAGAGGCAAGAAGCAAGAACTCTCAGTAATTGAAAGCTTAAACAAGGAAATAAGGTGAGTAAAGACAAACACGACTATTTATAATCTGTTGCGTGTGAATTAGTTAAGATTATGGAGGTTTTAATTGAATTGGAGTATGATATTATTGAAATAGTTACTGTAAGTTTACTATAAACCACAAATGTTAGAAAATACAAACGGAACTTCACCCATTTGTATATTTGATGTTTTTTTGTTTGGATGGGATGTAAAGATGCTAGTTAAAAAATGTAGAAACCATCATACAATGCTAAAGTCGCCAGAATTCAATCTGACATGATCAGAGTCACGATCTGGAGCAGAAACTGGCTTTATCACAACATTGGTCGACTGGTGTCTCCTGGACAAGTCGACCCGTGTTCGAATATATGGAGGTTTTGCTCTAGGTTTGTTGCATTCTTTGTAGTTGTTTTTTTCTTTTACATTTTCTTCCCTCTTGTTATCGATGTTTCTTCTTGTGATTTTTAAATATTAATGATGGTTCCAACATTGTTTTGACTAAAAATTTAATTTCAATAATTAATCAACGTTTGAACCAAAAATATCATAAACACCAAGAAGTTTATGTAGAGAATAAAATATGAAGAAATGTGAATTAAAATGAGAAAAAAACAAGGCACAATCGTTTATAGTGGTTCGGCAAAGCATGGCCTATGTCCACTTTAAGACTTCATTGTTTATAATTGACTTGGAGGCAGATGTTCTTAAGGGTCGGTAGAACTCCAACACTTAGATTTTCAGAATTACAAGAATATGGAGTAAGGAAGATCTAGAGCCAAAAGATCTTGAAAAATGAGCCATACCCCCTATTTATAGAGGTAGAGAGCCTAATATCTCGCACAAAAATTTCTATAACCCGTTATCCATGATTTAGACCAATTCTGTCAAGAAAGTAGGCGCCAGCTCATCAGTTTATATGGGTTGGTACAACCCTAAGGATGGGGATCGGTACCGATCCATATGATGGCCAAAATGGCTGTCTTCAACTCTTCATCTTGGCTCGTCTTATGGTTAGCTTCGTGATTCCATATTTGTTTGCATTAATATTAGCTTACTTTTGGGTCTAAATGATGGAGTTATAGAAGAACAGAGTTGCTGCTTTAAGTGTTCGTAGAGATCGATGGAGAATGACATTGAACTAAGAAAACGACATTGGGAACAATCTATTGGCATCAAGTAGAACTAGTAGGTAGAAGTTGGACTTCATAGGGCAAAAATAGGGGTCGGTACTGACCCATCACTTGGGTGATTCTATGTTTGTCTTGCTTTAAGTTGATCTTGTGTTGGCATTGTGACTTTGTTTGTGTTTTGTTTGTAGACTTCTAGGCTATCTCTTTGAGCTTCCTACCTTGATAACTCCATGTTTGACCGTCCAACCTGTCCGAGTATGGCCTGGTCAAAAAGCTAGATAACACTTGCCATCCAAAGTACATCTCGTTTCAATTATGATGTGCTTTGAATTGAGACAAGTTAGAGTTGCTGTAAAGGACTCTATTCTTTGTTCCAAATGGTCATTATCCTTTTTATGAATCATTTCTGTGAAAAGTTATGTCATTGCATCCATCACGATGCTTTACCAGCATATAGGATTATAAACCTAGAACGTATTCTCATGATCCGCATTCTAAGTTTGACGATTTTAAACTGATTTCATCCATGGATCTTTCAGGTTTGAATTAGATTTCCCTTTGATTCTAATATCGGGCATTGGATATATATATACACATATATGCTCATATGCATGCTCTTGAGTGGAGAAGTATAGGTGCATGGTCCATCGCATGCATATGCTTAGGCCTAAATCCACATATATATAAATATACATTTTTAAGGACTCAGTACTGACCCATAAACCAGGGGTCGGTACCGACTCCGCGGTTTGGAGAAAAACCTCCAAATGCACCTACGACTTCGAGTTCCAATGGTTGTATAAAACCCATTCTTATTCCACTTTCTCACTCACTTGCTCATTTGCCTTCACCGATCTAAAAATTCACACGCTGCCATTAAAGACCTTGACTTCGAATTGAATCTCCCCTTGCCTCCGGCCATTAGCAGTCATCATCTCCGCCTCCACAACCTCCATTGTTGCCGTTAAGCCTTGTCCTCCTACAACTGTCCTTGCCTCTAGGTCGAGACCCGATCCAAGCCCTAAACCCCAATCGCCTTTGATGCTAGGTAAGTGTTCTAATGGTGTAACACCCCTATTTTTAGTCAAACATTATTCAGGACATTTAATTGGATAGATTAAATAGAATAATGTAAAGGGTTAAGGCGAATGAGGATTGAAACTTAATAAGGTCATGTCATACTTAATTAATTAAGTAAGATTATTTAAACTTAACATATAAGAGAATATATGAGAGGGGCAATTTAGGAAATAGATCTGTCCTTTTCCTTAAACCCTCTCCCCTATATCATTCTCACTTTACTCATTCACAAAAAAATCTAAGAAAAACCTAAGGAGGCCAGCCATTCTAAGGGGAAGAAGATCATGAAGTCAAGAGAGATTTACAAGATAAAGCTTAAGGAAGCACAACACCAATCAGATCTCAACTCCAACATCAATTTTAAAGTTGAATAATACAAGAACCATATCTTTTGTTTATCTTGAATTCAGTTATGGATAGTAACCGAATTATTATTGTTTGTTTTGCCAAGATATAGTTGTTTAATCACAATTTGGATAAAATAATGGTTATTGAAAATTTTATGGAATTATTTAACTGGATTTTACGGGTAAAGCCTAAGATTTTAATCTCTAAATGCTTCCAAATTTTATATGTTGTATAAAATATTATTTTGGAGATGGGTTTTGAATTTCATCATTTTCCAAGTTATATAGACTATTATATGAATTTACTAAGGGAAAAATAGTATCATTTTGAGTTTTAATTATTTAAAATAATTAAATACGGTTGTTGGCTTCGAAATTTTTATATAAAAAGAGAAGGATATTCTCAAATTTCTGTGAAGTTTTGGAATTTTGCCTAAGTGATTCAATTTATTGAGAATATATTATGCTAGATAAGCATTTAAGATGATAATTAATTAAAGATATTAATTATTTTAAATATGTTGGGGAACTTGAAAATTTAGTGTGGTAGTAATTTCTAAAATGGATCTGTAAAGAAATTGCTTTATCCAAAAGAAATTGGATAAGAAATAAGATTTGGTGAAAGTTCTTGCTTAAATTAGTAATAAAATAGTTTCCTTAAGAATTACGATAATGTCATACCATCATATGTCATCGAGCATAACGATAAGGCTGCATCATTGAATGTCGACGTCGATGAAGGAGGAAGCACATGATGGCTACCTAAGTATCTATGGAGTGATTCCTTCGGCATTGAAGTGAACAACGGCAGCAATAGATGGTTGGCGGCATGGTGTCTTCGTGATTCATCTAAGTGTTTAAAAAGCTTAATGTCAACATCGACGAGGTCGCATGTCTACATCACTATTTTAATGATGCCTCACCTAATCACTTCGACCGTTTTTAATACTTAGGCAGTAACACCACCTATTATATCTTCAAACAAGCGGCATATTAGCCGAAATAAACTAAATTTTAAAGGATTTTATAATGGTGGCGAGGGTCTTGGTGTCATTATGCATCAAGGTTGATGACCTTATATACTCAGAGTTTTATGTTGATTAGAGGTGACAATGAAGCAGTGTAGCATCGATGTCGCATTTCATCTTTTTAAAGTCGAAAAGACTTGTTTTATATAGACTATAAATATTTCAAAAGGGTGAAGCGACCTATGTTTCAAGTGGGTCGATGGCCCTATATCTTTGGCAATTAGTTATATAGCTTATGAAGGTTTTAAGTATTGTTTAATACGTGGATAGCCTATAGTTTATGAACATCGATAACATCATCTTCGACATTGTTTGTAACCATGTGTGTGTTATGATTAAAGGCGGTGAGCCTTAGACCTCCATGTCAACATTGTTAATGTCGTCGACATTGATCCATACTACATTATTAAAGTGCAGAGAGCCTAAGTTTTCTACTTCGACGTCATTATTGGGGATACCAATGCCATTTTAAATTGTACACTTCAACACTATCATTGGGGACACCGATGTAGATAAACTTCGATATTGATTTAAAATTTAAATTATTTAATGGTGGCCAGCTGTATGTCCTTGACTTCGACATTAAACCTTAGGGATACCATTTTTTAATAGGTTTGACATGAATCGATTGAGGATACCAATGTGTGTGTCACTTTGAAATGTTATAACTTTAAGGGGAAATAACCTAATTGGGAATACCAATAGACATAAGTTAAACATGTGGGTAACATGAATTAAATTGTAAATGACGGGTTCCTAGTCATCCTAAGAAAACTATGGGATGTGAGATGGATAGTCCACATCATGC
Source organism: Allium fistulosum (assembly GCA_030737815.1). Lineage (NCBI taxonomy): Eukaryota > Viridiplantae > Streptophyta > Magnoliopsida > Asparagales > Amaryllidaceae > Allium > Allium fistulosum. The sequence goes on from CM060904.1 coordinate 1,291,095,127, forward strand.
TAGAGATGGGTAGACTCAATGAGGATAATGAAGGGTTCATAGTCATCTTAGGAAAACTATGGGATGTGTGATGGATAGTCTACATCATTTTAAGTTAAATGGAATATGTGTGATGGATAGTCTACATCATTTTAAATAATTAAACCACATGTGATGAGTAGTCAATGTGGTAGGGGATGGGCAAGCCAAGTAATAATTACATGTGAGATGGATAGTCCACATAATTCTGAATATGCTTATATGTGAGATGGGTAGTCTACATAACTACAAGATGGGTAGTCATATTAAAATAAGATGGGTAGTCAATTTAAATTGTGACGGGTAGTCATTTGAAATTAAGATGGATAATCTAATAAATTGGAATGTGTAACCCTGAATATGTTGCATAGTTATAAATGCTATTTTCTACGTTCTAACCATTGTGGATATAGGAGCACAATATATGGTTGTTATGTTTTGATTAAGATACTATTGAGGGGAAAATCCATTTCGCTCAACGGCGTGGTCTCACTAGATATCTATTTGGTTCAAGACGGTAGGTTATTATTCACACCGCACTGTTGTCTGACTCGAAGTTTTTGTTTTTCCCCTTAAACTCTCAGGTGCTATATTGAGTACGTCGGGAGTAAGGGATTTCAGGTTTCTTAGTAGGACGAATAATCTTCCAGAGACATGCAGGAGACAATCTAGCTATTAGAAGCTTTATCTATTTCCGCTATGTAGTTAAGTTTGTCTATTTGGATGTAATAGCAATTGCTAAGAATTTGACTTTCATCAACCAAGGGGGCATTTTCATATGTCACTCTTGGAGTATTTTGTATAGTTATATTCTGTCTGAACCTGAAATCACAAAATGGGACTATGTAATAAATATGAAGTCATATCTTGAATTGGAATGTAAAAGTTATTCTGAATTATGTTTGAAATTTTTTCATATTGTTGTGCTCCTGATTATTAATACGATTAACATAGCCGCATTTTGTCATCAAGAATTAATAATTATGGATGATTGTAGCATCTGTAGCAGTTAGTTCTGGGCCTAAGAATGGAGGATGTTACAAGTTGGTATCAGAGCATAGGTTTATGTAAAACTTAAAAGATTAAAAGATGTTTTGAAAACATAATCTAAATGAATCAGAGAGTAAGATTGGGATATGGGATAATGCTATAGTAACATACTTGTATCTGCTATGTATTATTATGTATTCTGCCCTTGCTTTTAGACCGTTCTTCTGTATCTTACTAAGGCTCATATGTAGATTTACGGGAAAGAAAGATATGTACGTAGGAGAAGGAAGAGTGAATATAGGTGGCGGAAACACCACAACCAATGGTAATGCTCGGTCTAAAATCAGGAGAAACCAAGGTCGACAAGAAAATGCTAATCAAAATGCAAATGCTAAATAGGTGTTGCAACCCCACCAGTGGATATGGGGACAATCTATCAGTTCTTTGTCAATCTGATGCAATCTGGAGCAGCTGTAGGAGTAGCTGGAGGAAATGATGCTAGCGCGGGAGGAGTAAATCCCATAGCGCCAGTTGGTAATAACTATGCTAAGTTGAGTCGAGATTACACTAGTCTAGGTAGGAATCTGGGGACTAAGGATGCAACAGAAGTAGAGAACTAGCTGTTACATTATGAAAGGAATTTTTGCTGATTTGGACTTGAATGACGAGAAGAAAAGGAGATTGGCTTCGAAACAGTTGCAAGGAGCTGCGTTGTTCTGGTGGAACAGGGTGACCATAGGGGTACCAGAAGAGGAATTGACTTGGGCAAAATTTCAAAGGAGATTCGAGGAAAGGTTTTTGACTGAAGTATCTAAGTCAGCCTTGCCCAGAAAGTTTATAGAGTTGGAGCGGAAAGAAATTTCTGTGTGGGAACACCCTGCTAAGCTCGATGAGCTATCCAGATATACATGGATATGCCACTATTGACAATGTTATTTAGAGGAACGAAAGGTTTATCTGGGGGTTGAGGTCGAAGATTACTAGAGAAACTATGCTACATCTCAGAGATCTATCAAATATAGTGGTGGAGATGGCTGTCAGAAATGAAGAAATGCTTTCGGCCTTTGGGAAAGAGAATTCAACAAAGAACTAGAATTTTCAGAATAAGAAGAGAAAATTCTTTAAGAAGAAGAGAGCTCAGAAAGGTGGAGCTGCCAAAATGGAGAAAGCCGGTATAGTTTGTTACAAATGCAACAAGAAGAGGCACTATGCTAACGAGTGTCGATCTAGGGATGGCAAGGTGGTTGTAGGAAAGCAGAATGTGAAGTGCTTTAATTGCGACCAGATAGGGGATTGCAAGAATAAATGTCCAGAAGCAGCCAAGGAAGGAAAAGGAAAGGACTTTGCTTTGGAACCATTATCCTCTAAGCCAACAACAGTTGAGAAGGGAAAGTCTGTGATGGAAGGTATGCTTTTGATTCATAGCATACCGGTTAGGGTACTGTTTGATAACGGTGCATCGCATTCATTTATATCTTAGTGTTTGGTAGATAAGTTATGTTTAGAAGCATCATACCTTGTTACTTCCTTATGGATAGCTAATTCAATAGGAGAGTACGCAACTCTAGGGATGAGATGTGACCATCTAGAATTTGAGTTGCTAGGTTATACTTTTTCTTGCAGTTTGTATGTATTTAATTTCACAGGTTTTGGTATTATCTTGGGTATGGATTGGTTAAGCAGATATGATGTTAGGATATTTTGGTAGGATAGGAAAATATTATTAAGACACCCTGATAGTAAATCGAATAGTATAATCAGTTGAGAATTCAAGTCCAAAAATTTGTGCTTTATTGGGTGCCATAGATATGGAAGATGAGATAAATCGAATTTACGTTGTAAAAGAATTTGCAGATGTTTTTGAGGTGGTTACAAGACTATCATAGAAATGAGATATTGAGTTTCGAATAGATCTTGTATCAGGAGCTGAACCCGTAAGTAGATCACCTAGCAGGATGACACCAACCCAGATGAAGGAGTTAAAGGTGCAACTAGTGGATTTGAAAAGAATTTTTTTTATTAGACCAAGTAGTTCTCCTTGGGGAGCGGCCATGGTGTTTGTGAGGAAGCCAGACGGGTCGTTGAGATTATGGATCGATTATCGTAAGTTGAATGAAAAGACGATAAAGGGTCGATATCCTTTGCCGAGAATTGATGATTTATTTGATCAATTGAGTGGAGCCATAGCATTTCCCATTGGATTTGGCAATAAGGTTCCATCAATTGAGAGTGGTGCGGGATAGTATTCCTTTGATGGCATTTCGAATGAGGTATGGTTCGTATGAGTGGTTAGTAATTCCATTCAGATTAACTAATACGAGTGGTTCGTATGAGTGGTTAGTATTCCTTTGTGGATTTGATGAACCAGATTTTCCGAGAGCATTTGGATAGGTTCGTGTTGACGATATTTTTTTATATTCTAAGGATGAAGGAGATCATGAGATTCATCTTAGAATAGTGCTTGAGACATTGAGGCAACATCAACTGAAAGCAAAGTTTTCGAAGTGTCATTTATGGAAGAAAGAAGTAAAGTTTCTTGGTCATGTAGTTTCGGAGAAAGGGTAGTCAGTCGATCCAGCCAAGATCAAAGCTATTAGCAGTTGAAAAGACCCGTGACGGTGACTCAGATAAGGAGTTTTATTGGACTAGCTGGCTATTACCAGAGATTTATCAAGGATTTCTCATGGATAGCAGTGCCATTGACTAAGATAACCGAAAAGGATGTGAAGTTTATTTAGTCTGATAAATGTGAGGAATCATTCCTTGAGTTAAAGCATTTATTGACCAATGTGTCCATGTTAATTGTTCGAGATGCGAATGAAGACTTGGCGGTGTATACAGATGCGTGTGGAATAGAATTAGGTGTTGTATTGATGCAGAGGGGTAAAGTGATTGCCTATGCTTCTCGGCAACTCAAACCACATGAAGTTAGATATCTGGCTCATGATTTTGAGTTGATAGCAGTGATTTTCATATTAAGTGTGTGGAGACACTACCTCTTAGGAGAATGATTCGAGTTGTATATGGATCATTAGTCTTTGAGGTATTTATTTTCTCAAAAAAGTTGAATATGAGACAATTGAAGTGGTTGGAGTTTTTAGCAGCTTATGATTTTGATATTGAGTATACACCAGGGAAAGGAAATAAATTTACAAACGCACGTAGCAGAAAACATCATAATGTGGTGTTAACTATGTTGGCAGAATGGAAGGACTTGGAGACATTGACTACTAGTAGAGTGCAGTTAAGACCGACTATTAGTTCTAGTCAGAGTACTGCTATATTGTCTTGTTTAGAAGTTCGACTAGTTTGATTGAAAGGTTCACTTCTAAGTAGAGAGATGATCCATTCCTAGTAGAAAGGATTAGAAGATTGGAAGGTGGAACTGATATCAATGATAAAAGGATTTTAATCTTGTCTAGAGAGGATGGTTATGGAAGAAGAGACAATTATGTGTTTTGAATGTTGGAAACCTATGGAGGGAAGTTCTTAGGGAGTGTCAACGATCCAAGTTTATGATTCATCATGGGTGAACCAAGATGTATCGGGATATGAAGAGAAGTTTCTTTTGGAAAGGTATGAAAAGGGATGTAGGCTTATGAGTAAAGCAGTGTGTGAATTGCGAGCAAGTAAAAGCCAAACATCAGAAGCCAAATGCATTACTTCAGCCTTTAGATATACTGATTTGGAAATAGGATTCTATATCCATGGATTTTATTGACGGGTTGCCAAGGTCAAATAGGGGAAATGAATGTATTTGGTTTACAGTGGATAGACTGACCAATAGTGCACATTTCATTCCCATTAAGTCAACTAGGACGATACCTGTATTGGCTAAGTTGTTTATAAAAAACATTATTAGACTGCATGAGATTCCTAATATTATAGTCAATGATAGAGATGCATTGTTCACTAGTGAACTTGGGAAGAGTCTACAGGAACTGTTAGGTACCAAGCTTAAGAAAGTACCGCTTATCACCCTCAAATAGATGGGCAGACAAAGAGGGTCAATAAGGTACTCAAGGATTTGTTGAGGGCTTGTGTACTAGATTTTGGTGGGTCATGGGAAGACCATTTGCACTTGGTTGATTTTTCCTATAATAACAGTTATCAGACTAGTATACGAATGATGCCTTTTAAAGCTTTGTATGGAAGGCCGTGCAAATCACCAGTATGTTGGTTAGAGACCAGAGACAGATTGGTCCTTGGTCCAGATATGGTAAGAGAAGCCACATAGAAGATCGAGTTAATCCGAGATAGGATGAGATAACCATAGTCTAGGTAGAAAAGTTACGCAGATAAAATGCATAAAGATCTAGAGTTAGTTGGAGATTGTGTTTCCATTAAGGTATCATCGATGTAGGGTGTGGTACGATTTGGAAAGTCGGGGAAACTGGCACCGAGATATATTGGATCGTTCCCTATTATAGAGAGTATCGAAAAAATCACATGCCAAGTGGAGTTACCCAGTAGTTTGGCATGTGTCCCCAATGTGTTCCATGGTTCCCATCTTAGGAATTATGTGCATGATCCAGAGACTATTATCGCATCGACTGCACTAGAAGATTTAGTAGTAGAACCGAATCTGACTTTTGTGAGGCAACCAGTTTAGGTAGTAGCGAGAGATGAGAAGAAATTAAGGAACAAAACAGTCAAGTTAGTGAAAGTTCAGTGGGGTGACAACGAGAAAGACTATACTTGGGAGACATATGAAAGAATTAGGGATACTTATCCTGAGATGTTATGATGGCATGTTCTATATTAGTTGTATATAGACTTTATAGCTGGTATGATATACTAGCATTGTTTGCATGTTTGTTAAGCTTGTTTTGTATTCCTTACTAAATTTCGAGGATGAAATTCTTTAAGAAGAAGAGCCTATAATACCCCTATTTTCAATTAAACATTATTCAGGACATTTATGCATAGATTAAATAGAATAATGTAAGGGGTTAAGGAGAATGAGAATTGAAACTTAATAAGGTCGTGCGATACTTATTAGTTAAGCAAGATTGTTTAAACTTAACATATAAGAGAATATATGAGAGGGGCAATTTAGGAAATAAACCTATCATTTGCCTTAAACCCTCTCCCCTTATTTCATTCTCACTTTACTCATTCACAAAACAATCTAAGAAAAACCTAAGGAGGCCAGCCATTCTAAGAGGAAGAAGATCATGAAATCAAGAGAGATTTACAAGTTAAAGCTTAAGGAAGCACAACACTAATCAAATCTCAACTCCAACATCAATTTCAGAGGTGAATATTATAAGAACCATCCCTCTTGTTTTTCTCAAATTCGGTTGTGGATAGTACCCGAATTATTATTGTTTGTTTTGCCAAGATATTGTTGCTTAGCTATTGTTTGAATAAAATAATGGTTATTGTAATTTTTATGGAATTGTTTAAATGGTTTTAAAGGATAAAACCTAATATTTTATCTTCAAATGCTTTGATTTTCTGATATGTTACATAAAACATTATTTTGAAGATGGGTTTTTAATTTCAAAATTTTCCAAGTAATATAGATTATTTTATGAATTTCCTAAGGAGGAAATAATATCATTTCAGGTTTTAATTATTTAAAATAATTAAATATGGTTTTTGAATATGAAATTTTTATATGATAAAGAGAAGGATATTCTCAAATTTTGATTAATTTTCTAGATATTTTCCAAGTGATTTCAATTTATTATGATAAACATGCACTTAAAAGGATAATTAATTAAGGATATTAATTAATTATTTTAAATATGTTTGGAAACTTGAAAATTTGGCTTTGTAGTAATTTCTTAAAAGGATTTGTAAAGAAATTGCTTTATCCAATAGAAATTGGACAAGAAGTAAGATTTGGTGAAAAGTTTTTGCTTAAAGTAGTAATAAAATAGTTTTCTTAGGAATTACAGTAACGTCATGCCACCATACGTCGTCGAGCCTAATAACGAGGCTGCATCATTGAATGTCGACGTCGATGAAGTAGGAAGCACATGATAGTCACCTAAGTATCTATGGAGTGATTCCTTCGAGATCGAAACGGACAACGGCGACAATAAATGGTTGGCAATATGGTGTCTTCGTGATTCATCTAAACGTTTTAAAAGCTTAATGTCGACATTGACGACGTCACATGTCTTCATTGCTGTTTTCAATGATGCTGCACCTAGTCACTTCGATTGTTTTTAATACTTAGACCGTAATGCCACATATTATGTCTTCGAACCAAGCGGCATAATAGCCAAAGTAAACTAAATTTTAAAGAATTTTATAATGACGTCGAGGGTCTTGGTGTCGTTATACATCAAGGTCGACGACCTCGTATGCTCAAAGTTTTATATTGATTGGAGGCGACAATGATGAAGTGTAGCATCAACGTCTCACTTCATCTTTTTAAAGTCGAAGAGACTTGTTTTTTATAAACTAGAAATATTTTAAAATGGTGAAGTGGCCTATGTTTCAAGAGGGTCGATGACCCTATATCTTCGGTAGTTAGCCATATAACCTATAAAGGTTTCAATTTTTGTTTAATAGGTGATAGCCTATAGTTTATGAAGGTCGACAACATCATCTTCGACATTGTTTTAAAACCGCATGTATGTTATGATTAAAAGTGGAGAGCCTTAGACCTCTTGTCGACATTTTTCATGCTGTTGATATTGATCTATACTAAATTATTAAAGGGCAGAGAGCCGAAGTTTTCTACTTCGACGTCGTCATAGGGGATACCAATCCCATTATAAATTGTACACTTTGTCACTATCATTGGGGACACCAATGTAGATGAACTTCGACATTGATCTAAAATTTAAATTATTTAATGGTGGTGAGCCATATGTCATTGACTTCGACTTTAAACCTTGAAGATACCATTGTTTGTTTAATAAATTCGACATGAACCAATTGGGGATACCCATATTTATGTCACTTTGAAATGTTATAAATTTAAGAGGAAATAACCTAATTGGGGATACCAATAGACATAGTTTAAACATATGGGTATCATGAATTAAATTGTAAATGATGTATTCATAATCATCCTAGGAAAACTATGGGATGTGAGATGGATAGTCCACATCATGCAGAAGATTGATAGTCTCTATGAGGATAATGAAGGGCTCATAGTCACCCTAAGGAAACTATGAATGTGTGATGGATAGTCCATATCATTTTAAGTTATTTAGAATATGTATGATGGACAGTCCACATAATTTTAAATAATTAAACCTCATGTGATGGGTAGTCAATGTGGTAGAGGATGGGTAATCCAACTAATAATTACATGTGAGATGGATAGTCCACATAATTCTGAATATGCTTATTTGTGAGATGGGTAGTCCACAAAATTAGAAGATGGGTAGTCATATTAAAATAAGACGGGTAATCGGTTTAAATTATGACGGGTAGTCATTTGAAATTAGGATGGATAATCTAATAAATTGGGATGGGTAATTCTGTATATGTTGCATAGTTATAAATGCTATTTTCTATGTTTTAACCATTATGTATGCAGGAGCACAGTATATGGTTGTTATGTTTTGATTAAGATACTAATGAGTGGAAAACCCGTTCTACTCAGTGGTGTGGTCTCACTAGATATCTATTTGGTTCGAGATGGTAAGTTATTATTCACATCAGACTGTTGTCTGATCCAAATATTTTGTTTTCCCCTTAAACTCTTGTGTAATCAATTGAGTAGGCCTGGAGTAAGGGATTTCAATTTTCCTAATAGTACGAATATGCTTTCGAAAACATGCAGGAGGTAATCTAGCTATTAGGAGCTTTATTATTTTTGCTGTGTAGTTTGGTTTTGTCTATTTAGATGTAATGGCAAAGTTGTATAATTGTCAAGAATTTGACTTTGATCAACTAAGGGGATTTCTTCATATGTCGCTCTTGGAGTATTTTGTATAGTTATATTTTCTCTGAACATGAAATCACAAATGGGATTATGTAATAAATATGAAGTCATATTCTAAAATGGAATGTAAAAGCTATTTTTGAATTGTGTTTGAAAAGTTTCCATATTTATGTGCTTTTGATTATTGATATGATTAGCATAGCCGTATTTTGTCGTCGAGATTTAATAACTATGGATGATTGCAACATCCATAGCGGTTAGTTTTGTGCCTCAGAATGAGGGATTTTACAGATGAGGACATGGATGGGCCACCGTGGATGACCGTGAATGTGGATAAAACTGTTGTGGTTATTCATGATTTAGGATCAGTGAAGATGGAAGAAGGAGGGATGGAAATTTCTTCAAGTGACAGAGTTGTTCAACTACTACACTTAGACTAATTTTCTAAATATTTGGTCCACATGAGACCTGCTTTGTTAACCAATATCTTCTTCTTGATCTCGCGCCTTTTCCATAGCATGAATAATGATTTGAAACTTGTCCAGACGGTCAGTGATGACGGTCACATCGAGTGATATCCGGAATTTAAAAATGAACTTTTAAATAATATTGGAAATTTCAATTACATTTCATCACATGACACTACACGACATCGCACTGGGTTTCAATTTAACATGGGGGGCACAACTTGCAAATAATTTTCTAATGTTGATTATCTATCGAGTTTTTTTATAGAGATGGATCAGGGACGTTCCAAACGTCTTGCTGCACAAGCCATAGGTACATCTACTCCAAGATACGTTGAATACGATGCCGAGTCAAGTTCAAGTACGATTCCACATACATAGTGAACTCCCGTAGAGCATGACAACAACAAGAAAATCCATAGGTAGAACAAAAAATTCCAAAAAATCTGGTTGTGCCAACAGATAGGCCAGAAGTAGATCCCGCACCCGACACCCTCGAGGATGCCGTAATTTAAACAATCCTATCAATTATGTTGCCTCTAAAATCGATGAAGGATCTCTTCAGAGAATATGCAGCAAGCATGGAATTCCATTCGATGACACCTTGGTCCCATTTCGCAATCAAAGATCTCACGATCCCCTGGAGGGTTATATTGCGTGCAATAGATACGTGTGCTTGGCAGGCTGCATCCCACCATTCAATTAATTTGTCCGTCAAGTCCTAAATTTCATGATGCTTGCTCCAACACAGTTGCACCCGAATAGCTATAACTTTCTCCTTGGCACATATATGGTCTTCATTAAACACTTACATCGAGCGCCAAGAGATAAGGAGATTTGATATATATATATATATATATACACACACATACATACACACACAGAGTTTCAAGAGCCGAAAATAAAGTCCACCCTAATCTATCTAGAACCGATCAGAGGATGTAGAGTAGTCTCCGGCCCATGGAACAAGTTGAGCTATTTTAAAACTGAGTGAATCTATGTCTGTTGTCCGAACCCGAGTTCGCACATAAATGGTTGTCCGTACGTAAGTTCCTCTCCATGTGCATTATACGAATTTGTTTAATAGTATGCATACTTAATTCTATCCTTGCTTTACTATCTAGATGTTCCGACAAGTCCCAGTAGCTCGATGCTTTCAGATGTTGTTAACACTCTTATGACAGTTCAGATGGGAAATAGAGATATCGGAACTCTTCTGTCAGATGAAAATCTCCTTGCCTACGGCTTGTTAGAGGTGGGCTGCAGTACTGGCAACGTCCAAATAGCTTCCGACGATGACAACAACGGCGACGATGATAACAACCTGCTCTGAGGAGGTGAGGTTAATCAAGATTTTTCCCTAGTCCCAAGCTCTTAGGTTGGAGTTGATGAAAATAGTGAAAAGTAACAAAAAACGTCAACGAAGGCAAAATTATTGGTGAAAGTGGTGAGGCCGGCCAAGGTAACATCGATGCAAGGCATGAGTCTTAGCCTGAACAATTTAGGGATGATGAACCACCTGCTCCGAAGAAGAGGTTAATCATGAAAATCTTCAAGGCGTAGACTTTTACCCAGCCCCTAGTAATCACAGATGCAGAGAAAACTCCATCTTTTCCTTCGACGGGCACATTCGCTAGCTTAGGTCCAATTCCTACATACTTTGGTTCTTTTGATGTCGGTAATATTAGTATTGGGGGCATCGACTCCCCTATTCGCGTCGATAAGGACTTCATCCCTAATAGTATGGGAGAGGTTACTCCAATGAGTAAAGCTCTAGCTCATGGTTTGTTGGGGGGACACTACGACACTTACACACTGGTGCACTTCACAATACTCGCACTTGACTTGTGTCCTTGCTTGGTGGATCTAACTTGTTCTTGTTTACCTTGTAGGATCCATGGAGAAAAGAAATACATATTTCGATCTTTGATGGAGAAAACATCCCAAGCACAAAGGCCTCGGTCGAGTTCGTATCATCGGGGAAATGGTCGCGATTATGAGTCAAGCTATCGTTCTAGCCGAGATAGAGATGACCGATATAGAAGCAGTTATGACAGATTGCTCATCACATGACTCTACTTCTAAGCATCACCCTAGGTCTAGATCACCTCTTCCCAAGAGTTTAGACAAGCAACCTGATCGTCGTGATGACATCCCGCCTAGTGATGCTTCTCTTGTTCCACCTCCAACTTCCCTCAATGTGAAAAACCCAGTACCATCTCACTCCAGTTGATCCTCCGACTGCAAGCATCTCAAGAGTGGCTTTGAAACTTCCTGGCATAGGCCTGGCAAAGAAACTGTTATAGTCATACCTATCTCTATGGAGGAACAACTTGCACCCAATACCTGAATGGTCAAACTAATGGAAGAATTTCCAAACCTTTGCTTCGATGGTCCTATTTTTATGGCTAACTTGAAAAGAATCACTACCGCCATCCAAAAGATGACCATCGATTACGTGGTCGATGTTCACAACCGGTATAATGAATGGACAAAGGTAGCTGAGAAAATTTCTAAAGTCTCCAGGGATAAGTAGAAAGAGATCGACAATCAGAAACTAATGGAAGCTGACAATAAGAGAATCGTTGCTAATCTCAATGTTGAGGTCAGGAAATTAAGAACATCCCAAGCCAAGTCGAGAAGAAAGCCAAGGAGGCCATCAAGGCACTCAAAGAGGAGCAGATTAAGCACCGAGATGAAATGGAGAAGGCTTTCCACCGAAACTATGCTCTAGTAATGGAGAGGGATACCGAAAACAGAAACTCGGCTGAGCTGAAAACCAAACTAGAGTGTGAAACAAGAGAAAAAAGATAACGCGCTCCAGCAAGCTCAAACTTACTGTGATAAGTTACTTGATGCCCGGGAGGAAAGAGACAAAGTGCTTGAATATGTTAGAGACATTGACACACTTAACAAAAGAGAAGTTAAGGCCATAGACCAGTGGGTAGAAGAGCGTGTGATGGAGAAGTTTGAACCACTGCTGAACTAGCACAATGCCAACGTGCTCAAATTCCAAAACTTAGAGTGGTTTAAAGATGAATATCCCAGAATCCTCGCCTTCGCTTGGGAGTGGATCGTTGAGGATGAGAAAGCTTTCCTCGAAGGTGGTGAGGTGGATTTGGAGCAGGTGGAGAAAGAAGTCTTGGTAAGGGATGAGCCTAAGATTCTAAAGGATGGTAGACGTATTCACCATCTGGAGTTGTCCGCAATGGCATAAAAAGACTTAAGCGAAGCTTCGGGTCGACACTACAAGATGCTACCACTACCAGCCAAACACTTGGGTCCTAGGCCACTCTCGATTCATTTTATGATCCTGGGTATGATCCTGAGAGGCTTGAGATCCACGGGCCTACCATTCTCTCTTCGATTCCAAAGGAGAACTCCGACGGCACTCCGGCCCGCACAGAACCTCAAATCAAAGAAGCTATCTCGTTGACTTCTCCTATATTCCAAAAAGTTGACATGTCGTCAATTAACATAGCTTATCTCCCATTCTTTATTTCTCAAGCTTTAGGTCAGCCCCACATTGCTGCCTTTCTCGACAAGGACTCTTAGTCGGGATTACAAGTAGCTGTAAAAGAATCAATTACTGTTACCACTTCAACAACGATTCCAACCATCCTGGTTGAAGATACTCTCGACCTTGATGAGCATATGATTAATGCTTTATTGGATGAAGCAGCTGATGGGACTTAGGAAACTCAGATTGATGAAGATGTTATTATTACTATGGTCTCCAAGCTCCTGTTGCGTCGTAGCATGCACGAGCTTGAGCAGAAACTTGGGAAAGACATCCTCCTTGCCACAAAGATCAAGCAAGAGAAGATGGAAGCCATCCCTCCTCCTTTATCCATCATCTTGCCCAGGCAAACTATCTTTGCACCGGTCCATATTCCTCCACCTAGGAGCGCTCAAAGCACACCCATAGGATCCTCGCAAAGCATTTCGTCCTCCATTCCTTCACCTGGGAGTCCTCAAAGTGTGCCTGCTAGATCATCGCTGGGCACTCCTCTTAAAGGTAAAGGAAGAAAAGGAAAAGGAGGAAAGAGAAAAGATGTGGGCTCCAGTGATGTATCTCCAAATGCTAAGTAGAAGCAAAGGAGAACGAAGCCGAAAAAATGAGTGCCGGTTTGTTTTGTGCATATGGACTCTTTTTGGTTTGTATGGATTCATTTAAGTACTTAAGAAATACGCTCCATTCAATTTAGTAGTGTTCTAATTCTTCTAGTTATTATTGTCGGACCAAAACCTTAGTCTGCTTTATAATTCTCTAGCCTTTCGTCGCTCTTGTAAAAATAAAGTAATGGTTGAAGTGCTAAACTCTGGGCATTAGTTGGAGTTAACCACTTCGAATAGCGGTTCGCATATTCTTTTCCAGGATCACAATATCTAATTAGTGCTAAACTTATCATCGTTTTCACAACCTCTCCAGGATGTACACTTTTAATCGTGCCTAACTCCGGGGTCAATTTAAATTTCATATGAAAGATCCCACCTTACGTTGGTCATGGAACATTTTTTTATGCTTACCACGAGCAAAGTGTTAAGAGTTGGACGGTCTTGTCACGTCCACTTTAGTTTATACTCTTGCCCTCAATCCGAGGACAAGAATTGAGCGAGCGAACGGTCGTGTCACGTTCATTTTGAATTTATACTCCTACCCCCACACCAAGGGCAAGAGTTAGTGTACGGACAATCATGTCACATCCGTTTTGAGTTTATACTCCTGCCTCCAATCCGAGGACAAGAATTAGTTGGTATTAATCTTCGGATACCAAGAAAGACTTCAAGGGTCTGATCATGGTCCGTAAAAGTTTGGTTGTGCCTATCTCTAGGTACCTGAACATCTGCATTATTCACATGTAGATTCATTTGAGTTGGTTAAATCACAACTCTTAAGTAATGGGAAAACAGAGTTTTTGGACTAGGAAAGCCGTTTTATTCCATAAAAGATGGGAAATAACATAGTCTGCCATATTACATAGCTCAAGCTAATTATTTACGAATTTATTTATAACTAAAATAGCGTTCTAAGTGCTCGCTATTCCACACGCTCGGGAGGGAAATCTCGTTTGTTATCGCAAGCCTGAAAGTTCCATCTTCAAGCTTCTGTTCTATTGCGTACGGACCTTCCCAGGTCAGGCCCAAGTTTCCAAGGCTAGGGAAGATTCGTTTGAGGAACTGATCTCCAAATTTGAAGGTCTAATTCATGACCTTAGTGTTGTAATATCGTGCGACTTGGTTTCAGTGTGCAGCTGCCTTTAACTCGGCTGCATTGCGCTTCTCATCAATCATATCAAGTGACTCTAGCAGGAGTTGCTCATTAGTCTGTGGATTGTAGTGAATCACTTAATAAGAAGGTACTTCCAGTTCAACTGGAATCATAGCCTCCAATCCGTAGGCTAGTGCGAATGGAGAGTAGCCAGTCACTTACTTGTGAGTTATTCGATAAGCCCACATTACTAATGGAAGTTCATCGACCAACTTGCCCTTGGCCTTTTCCAACTACTTCTTTAGAATGGACTTGATAATCTTATTCACAGCTTCAACCTGCCTATTCTCTTGAGGATGTGCCACTGCAGCAAATCTCTTCTCTATGCAATGCCGATGGCAAAAATATTTGAACTTGGTACTGTCAAATTGGGTCTCGTTATCGGTAACGATTGCCTGTGGAACTCCAGAATGATAGATGATATTTCGGACAACAAAGTTGATTACTTTCTTTGTGGTGATCATGGCTAACGGCTCTGCCTCAGCCCACTTGGTGAAGTAGTTAACTACAACGATGGAATACTTCGCCCCACCTTTAAATATCAACAACACACCGATGATATCAATTCTCCAAACTGCAAACGGCCAAGGGCCGACCATTTGAGTAATCTTCGTCAGTTGGGCTCTTTGTATTTTAGCATATCTCCCACACTAGTCACACTTTCGGGGGTAATTTGCTGCATTCGGTTGATAGTTGACTAGAAGTATCTGTAGCGGAGGATCTTCTTCGCTAGAGTTTGCACCCCTGTGTGGTCGCCACAAGTCCCTTCGTAAACATCTCTTAGGACTCGCTTAGCCTCGTCGTGAGTGATACACCGAAGCATAGGGACATAGAAACCCTTCCTATAAAGTACACCTTCCTACATAATATATCTTGAAGCTTGTCGAAGGAGCTTTCGTCGTTCATTCCTTCCCTCTGGAAGGATTCCCCTTTGCAAATAATCCTGAATCGAAGTTATCCATGACCCCCTTTCAGGCTCGGTCTCTAAGATCCAATCAACATCCAGCTGGTCGATGCTTGAAGTTGATAGTACTTCCACCGAAACCAAGCCCATGAGCTGCGCATCTCCGGAACTGGCCAGTTTAGGCAGTCAATTATCCTTCTCATTCTCCTCTCTCGGAATATGAGTGATCGTGTAATATTCAATGTCATCGAGAGCTCAAGGATCCGGTTTAGATAAGGTGCTAATCTTGCTCCTTTTGCTTGAAATTCTTTTCAAACTTGGCAAACCACCAGTTGGGAGTCGCAAAAAATGTGCAAAGTCTTCATTCCCAGTTCTTGGCTACTTTGAGTCCTACAATCATGGGCTCATATTCAGCTTCATTGTTTGTTACCGGAAAGTCAAGCTTCAAGGCATAACAAATTGGGCGTTCATCGAGGGTGAAAAGTATAACTCCAGCACCGAAACATCGTTCATTAAATAAACCATCCCTGTACATCTTCCATCTAGTATCTTTTTGACCACTGCTCTCCTAAGGATCATCTCACACAGTGAATTCAAATATGAGGCCTGACCTGGGTTGCTCTTCGAGGGTGATAAGTTATATCATATTGGCTTAATTCAATGTTCCATTTTAATAGCCTTCCAGAAGTCTGAGGTCGCTACAAGACTTGTCGCAGAGGCTGGTTAATGAGAACTTTGATCAGATGAACCTGAAAGTAAGGGCGGAGCTTTCTCGAAGTGATCAAAAGGCAGTATGCGAGCTTTTCCAGCTTCAGGTAGTTTCATCTACGTCTGTCAACCGCTTGCTGACGTAATAAACTAGTCGTTGAATGCGGGATTCCTCATGTACAAGAGCGGCGCTCAAAGCATGCAACGACACCACCAAGTATATAAATAAATCCTCGTCATCCACCAGCTTCGAAAGAATTGGTGGTCTCTCTAAGTGATCCACCAGACCTTGGAATGCATTATTACACTCGCGATTCCATTCAAAGTTTATTTTTCCTTTCTAAATCACCTCGAAGAAAGGGATGCATTTATCTATAGCTCTGGAAATTAACCAACTCAAGGCGGCGACCTTCCCATTTAAGCTTTGGACCTCCCTGATCGACTTTGGGGCTTCGATTTTTCTCAGTGCCTCAATATTCTCTGGGTTGTCTTTAATACCATGGGAGTTCATAATCAAGCCTAAATTTTTTCCTAATGCAACACCAAAAGAGAATTTCAAGGGATTGAGCTTCATCCCATACTTTCGGAGGATGCCAAACATATCTACTAGATCATCAACATGGTTACATAAACGTCGCGACTTCACTAGTATGTCATCCATGTAGACTTCCATCGAGTGTCCAATCTGGTCTTTAAACATCTGGTTTACAAGCCTTTCGTAAGTTGCTCCTGCATTCTTTAATCCAAAGGGCACGACTAGTTAACAATACAATCTAAGGTCGGTTATGAAGCTGGTGTGTTCCTAATCCGGGACGTGCATTGAGATTTGGTTGTATCCAAAGTACGCATCCATGAATGAAAGTAGCTTATGTCCAGCAGTTGAGTCCACTAACTGATCGATCCATGAAAGCGAGAAGCTCCCTATTGGGATGCCTTATTCAAATCAGAATAGTCGATGCATGTCCTCCATGTCTCGTTTTCTTTCTTCACCAAGATAGGATTAGATACCCACTCCGGGTATAAGGCATCACAGATGACACCGTTGTCCTTCAGCATATCCACCTCTTCTTTAAGTGTTGCGGATCTCTCCAGACCCAGGATGTAGTGTTTCTATTTTACAGGAACACATTTGGGATTTATATTTAATGTATGGCTCACTATCTCTGGCGAGATCCCACACATATCTGAGTGTGTCCAAGCAAACATATCTAGGTTCTCCTAGGGGAAACCGACCAACTCTTTCATCACTCTTGCACTGAACTGCAATCCAACCTTTAGGACCCGATTCGAATCATCCTGGCTGACCAAAACAACGATCGCCAACTCGACGGGAGCTGCTCTTCCATCTTTTGGATCTTTACATCGGTCATGTCATCGTGGAGCCGACTGGGTTGCCCAAGCCGGGGCTTAAGCTGTAGTTGTTATGCATCCAAAGCCTTAATGAAAAGGGTCCTCTATACATTTATTCCTTTCTCCTTTTACCTTGCTTCCTTTAGCTTGGCGATGTAGCATTCGCGGTCAGTCACCTGATTGCCCTGGATAATCCTTATGCAATTCTCTGTAGGAAACTTCATAGTCAAACACCAAGGTGTTGTTGCCGCTCTGAACTCAGCCAAGGCCAGTCGGTCCAGAAATGCATTGTAAGCTAAGTAAATATCCAAAAACAAAAAAGGCACAACTCGCATTCACTTATGGTCGCCCTAGCCAGGTACTACCAATATTCTACATATCCAATCGACTTAGTAACCATCCCGTTGAACCCCTATATTCAAGATTTACAAGGTTTCAAATCCTTCTCCTCTAACATCATTTGATCAGAAGCCTTCTTGAACAAGATATTGATTCAACTCCCACAGTCAACAAGCAGCTTTCGAAAAATAGTAGGACCTATCGTGGTAGTGATCATGAGTGAGTCAATCGTTGGAGCTTTTACACCATCAGCATCTCTATTCTGGATAACAATATCATCATCGTTCTGCATTTTTCGCCGGAGTCCCATCTTCAATAGCGAAGCAACATTCACTCTTCGCATGTTTTATTGCACCGGCATATTTGTGCATCTCAGCTAGACTCCTATCGACCGGGTATGGCTCATCGATAATTATATTAATCACCAATCGTTTTTCTGGCCGTCTAAATATATCGACACTAGGCTCGACTTGTGCCATGGGAAGATGGCCCAGGAGTGTTAGAGTTTCCTTGCCCGCAATCCTACGGGGCTTTCACATATTGCTGTTACATTTTCTTGCAAATCAACTCTTCAATCATATCCCGCAATTGTCTGCCATCGTTTGTATTACGACCGTGAGTTTCATGGAATCTGCAGAACTTGCCTGACTTTCTCTCCTTCTCAGACGACTCTCTTAGAGCCGGCTTTCTACGCTGCTCGGTGTTCTGAGTTTCCAGATAGATATTCTCTATCGAGTTGTTCAATTCACTGTAACTGTCATACTTAGGAGTCCTGATACGATTCCCTTTATCTGGCTTCTTCTTAGCCACATCATCGTTTCATTTCGGACTATTGTTTTGATTACCAACATTTATATCCACATTTTCAAAGCTTCCTCCAGACTACTTTATAGCAACATTGCTTTGTATCACTTTGTCTGAATTCCCAACACCAATACTCCGTGGACATTTGCACTTCCTCCAAGTGTAAGTAATCATTGATGGAATAGGGCCAGCCCGTAGCGGAAGAAATGAGTGAATTTCAAAAGTTTTAGCCATTTTGGATCTTTAATGGGTCTATGAAGTCTAAATATACTTACAACTTTTCTATGTTTCTTTAAAAAAATCAATACTTTATTTAATTTCGTTAATAAAGTTCAATTTAATGTGAATATAAATTAAAGTATATCACATATACTCTTATATAAATATCTCTATGTGAAAGTTACATATTAAATTTATTTAGAGAATGAAACTTTTCATTTCCTTTCCCTTAACTTATTCAATTAATGACGAGGCATAAATTTATTTACAGAAGGAAACTTTTCACTTCCTTCTACTTAACTTATTTAATAAGTGATGGAGTATAAATTTATTTAGATAGAGAGAGAGAGAGAAACTTTTTATTTCTCTCTCTTTAATTAAATTGATTGATTATATGAATGTCATTAATTAGCAACATGTATATGGCATGAATGTAAGTAAAAACAAACAATTATAGTGTAAATTCTGTAAGTGCAACATATGATAGGTGCTATGAATTGATGACAAGGTGTAGACATATAAACAAAATTAAATGGGTAGCTAATCACATAAAGGAAAATGGGAAATAAATAAAGGGTAACAAGAATGATTGATTCAATTTCCCATTTCGTAAACTTAGTTCATGCAGCATATAATAGGCATCATAATATAATGATATAAATAGTCAAATATAAATGTATGTATATATTATTGCCTCATTTAAATTGTTTCCTCTATTTGGAAAGAAATCTAATCATACTTTGAAAATATGAAATTCATGTTATAAATTTTATATATACAAACATATATATCAAATTAATTATGTGTATAATATTAAATCAAGTCTTTCTAATTAATACAAATTAGATTTTTGTAGCAACCAATTTAAAAGTAGATTTATTATCAAAACATTAATTATGTGTGTGTAAGATTCAATAAAATATGTCTAAGTAATACAAATTAGAGACTTATAATAATCAAACTAAAATTTAGATTTATTGTCAAAACATCTTTCGTTTTTTTAATTTCTAAAACAATACAAACACAAAATACATATATGTAAACTTTCAAATTTAAAATTATATTATTTTAATATGATTTAAAACATGAATCTTCAATAAAACACTGTAATGTTCGTACACATATTTTAGCTTAATTTGTTAAAATAAAATCCAATCAAAACAATATGAACATACAAAGTTTCAGATCTAAAGGATTATACTTTGAATTGAAAGTTTATAATATTGATCTATAATAAAACATTGTATTCAAACATATATAAATTTTAATTTTAATTGAACAAAATAAGAACTCAATTGATAAATTGAACATTCCAAATTTTTGATCTAAAAATTAGACTTTAAATTAACTGTTTAAAGCATAATTCCAAAAAAACATTGTATTTAAACGTATACAAAAATTAGTTTTGATTTACTAAAATAAAACCCAATCGGTTCATTCAACAAACAATTCAAGCTATATAAAAAAATTTCAAATTAAATGTATATACAAATTATGATAATTAAATTTCTCTTTAAACAAACATTACATAAAATATCATTATCTATTAAAGAAAAACATACCTTATTACATAAAACCTTGAAGCATATTGAAAATGGACTCCCCTTAGGATGTTGCCTAGAAGTCACACCTTGAATGATGATATATCCTCAGATCTTCAAGATCCCTACCATATCCTAGCAAGAGATGGATGAACTACTTTTGTTTTGTTTTATTTGATGTTTTTATATGGAGTTGAAAGATTTTTGGAATTATTTTTGTTGTCTGCCATGAAAAGTTAAGAGGAGAGCAAGAAACAGACCGAATGAGAAAGAATGAATTGTATGTACAGAATCAATTAGAGAATATGTTTTCTTTGAAAGAATGAAACTTTTCTCATTCTTTAATTAAAACTTCCCTAATTAATTCCCTTGATTGTTTCTCTCTCTCCAACCCTTTCTTTACATGTATGTCATCAAATGACATAAAATTTCCACAAATAATGTCATCAAATGATATAAAATTTCCGTAAATCATGTCAACAAACGACGTAAAATTTCCATAAATGAAATTAACTTTTAATTACATTGATATCGTATACCAATATGCGCAAATATGACTTTTATAAATGCATTAAAATAATTACAAAAAACTTCCAAACATCAAATAAGTAATAATTAATATTTCTCACATATCAACTAATTTAATCAATTTACAATATTTTATAAATTAATTAAATCATGTGGTTTTTCAGGGAATTCATCATCACGGTTGTGCAACTCAAAGGTGTAAATTCAGTCAACGATTAATATCTAACTATTCGAATATTAACATTCACACGTCACATAGTAGATGGTGTGACATTTTGACCGAAATTATCGCTTACACTACTTTTGGTAAAATCCAATTTTACTTATTATAAGCGGTACCCGATACTGACATTTACATCAATTCTCTTCGTCAAAACTATATCACTTTAGGACTTATGGAATTTGATAACGGACAAAATTCCAATATCGTTCACATTCAACTTTATAGTCCAAACATAAAGTCTTCGGTTCAATAATAACAATTATTTTTAACCGAAATGCTCTGGCCAGAGACTTTGACTTTGAGTTGAATTCAGTTGACCGTGATGCTAACCTCATATAATTGAGGATACAAATCCTCTCTTTAATAGTGTTTCACTTCCAATGCTTACACTCGATCCAACTATAGTCGTTCGATGGACGTGTGCCATGATTTAGCAGTAATCACAGCGGAGATTTCACATTGAAAATCAGCATTATTCTCAAGTCGAGAGAACGGTGTAAATTAGTCACATCGATATTCTTTGCTTGACCTTAGTTATATTAACCAATATAAAAATATCGAGTGAGTCATTCTATAGTTATCCAGTAACTACCAGTACGTAAACTCTTGGTGCCCCCAGTAGTCATAAGTAATACACTGCCAAGCGTTACGTACTCTAGTTCCAACGGATGCATCGATATCCAGTCTCGATACATCTTGACTAGGAATATTTAAAATGGTATATTTATTTCATTGTGATAAATTACTCACGGTTACAAAACTTTGTGACTACTATCACAAAACATACCATTTATGGATTTTCTATTAAATATACTTTTAATTAAATTGATTAATTAATATGACTACATTATATCAAGTACATAACTGAAAGAATATACCTTTATTTCGAACAAGATTGGTCAATGAGTTTGATATATGTAACAAATTACATAATTGCACCTAGGGCATACCCCCAACTCTATCAATCTCCCACTTGCACTTGGGTTAATTATGGAATCTTATTATAACTTCTCCGATCATTTTTCTCAAAACCAATTGGGCTAGTCCATTTGTGAATGGGTATGCTATTATGTTTTAATTATCTACTCTGTCTATCAACTCTCTCTGACGGTGATAAACTGTTTTATCATGTGGAACAATTCAGAGTATGTCTCTCGACTTCTAGTGAGCTCTAAGTTCTGTTATGAACTATACCGTAACATTATTATCATATAAAAATGTTATGAGATTCTCAACATTTGGAATTGGCTCAGTTATAAATTTGTGCACTTATATATTTTATATACATTATCTTTACTGTGGCGCTATTCTAGGCGATATACTTAGCCTTTTTCATTGAATCGGCCATGGTCTTTCATTTGGAACATTTCCAACTTAAAGATTCTTAACTTGAAAATATTATTGACATATTATACTCAATATCACTTATGAAGTTTGAGTCCGAACACTCCTTCATAAGGCGTTTTTGTTTCTGTAAACAATTCTCTAGTATTTCATAAATACAGAAGAACACTTCAAACAACCATTTAGTGATATCATCTTGGATTTGATATTTGCTTCATGTATCAAATACACAAACAAATCACAATGACATAGATGACATAACATTATGATAATTTCTATTGCTAATGCATAAGGAACTCATCTCACATGTTACATATTAAACAATTTAATAAGATGTATTTGAATATCGATTTAGGACATTTCCAATATCTTTAATACTCACTATAAAGGACATCATTTACAATCCAAAATTGAGCATTAAAACAACTAAGGTCGATTTTAACACAAATCGTTTAAAATCAACAATGTGTTGCTTACTTATAGTTTAGAAATATCAATGTACTTTTAACATTCTTTCTTATGAACACACGCTTCCACTGCATTTTAATTGATAATTAAACTGTTTGAAATTTCTGTCAAAATATTTGTTCAATTTTGATGCTTATAAAAATGATACTTTCTATCATTTCTTGGATCATATCCATAGACTAACAAACTAAATATCGCTCCTGCTGACTTCGAGAGATTTTGGTTATTATGTGTAAACAGTTTACTCTAAATCATATCTAGAATTTTTTATTTCAATGTATACGTACCAAACATAAAGTCATATTAAGTGGTAATTTTGTGAGTAAATCCAAATTAACTTGAGCACATTGAATACTGAATCTATTATGCTAATTTCAACAATTGAAATTTGCGATATTATTCTTATCAACATTGCTCATTTAATTCCAACTACATTAGTCTTGCTTATAAAGACACAATCACGATCGATGGATCACATCCCTTCGGTTACGACAACCAAAATCATATTTTGATAGCATACTTGGAATTCTTTTAGATTTACATCATACCATATCATAGAGTCAACACTCTTAATGGTTTAATTAAACAATCGAGGATTATATATTTTTGATTGATAAGTAACTCATAATTTCTCTTCAGAGTGCAAGAATACTTATTAGACACTCTAATACAATGTGTTCGTTTAAGTTAGTTAATTTCATTTCATCTCATCTAATCAGTTCTATCTATAGATCGTATCTAATTCCATTTTACTACCAATAATTCCTTAAAAAGATACCTTTACAATGAAGTTTGTATTTCTTGAAACAACAATTGTTTCTCAGTGCAACAAAATAGGTATTCATAAACGTTTTATGAATTTCTTTACTTATAAACTGATTTGGTTTTAGTTTACAAAACTTATGTTCAAAATATAAATATGTCATCCAATGACAGTCTTTCCCAAAATCCTTGTGGGCAGATTCATATAAGATCCCTCATGAACAATTATTACGTGCAACCTTTCGACTCACACAACCTACCAACTCATTAGCCTAGGATATGTTGGAGTTTCTTATAAACCCTTATCTTGTGTGATTTTATAAACTATTATTCAGATGAAATAATATTAACCTTGTGTACAACTCTTAAGTACATGACCTTATAGAAAGAAACTAACTACTTCACTCACAATTAATCATACATTGTCCAACAAAGTTTGATTACTCCTTATTGATGCATCATTTTGTATCACATGGAAGAGTGAATTTTTGAGACGGGATATTTATTCATTTTTAGGTACGTTCGGAACCCTTTCTAATATACTCACACATTCGATCATATCAAATCATTTCTATCACATGTTATTTTATTTACTTCTATTTTATACTCTACGAGTTTACTATAGACAAACTACACGTGTATCAAACACACCCATGTCTGCGATGACTCGTCTATGAATATGATGAAGTACGTGGAACCATTTTGCTATTAATAGACTTGCGATTGCATACATCTATATGCATCAATCAGAAGAGTTCATTAACTCTTATGATGCTCCCACTAATTAGGTGCATAACTCTTCAATTGTTTGAGATATAATTAACCTGTGTCATATGATTCATAATCATATAATAAAAATTATTTCTCAAAAATACGACTTAGTCTATAATTCCAAAATAATTTTAGATACTTCTGTATTTTCAATGCATTATTTTGTTACGAAAAAAAATACCACATTATAGTTTTATTTCATAATGAATATTCATAATATTCATATTGAAATATAGCCATGTCTATTTCTCAATCGATACCGAAAAATAGTCATGATTTCATAAGTAATGTTCGGTACATTTTACGAAAACAAATTTCATAATATAATGCAATCAATAAGTACTATATGTCATGCTCCCACTATTTCCGTCATTACTATATTAGCACACTAAATTTGAGGTCCATCATTCACTTATTATAGTTTATTTATTTCATATGTTGTACCTAATTTACAACGGAAAGTTTTTTGATCAATTATCCTGAACTCAAAGAATAAATCTCATAGAAAACAATTTTCTATATGAGAATACATTTTGAAATAAATCACATTTTTTATTCCAATGTTAAGTATCAATCAATATTATTACAATTCTCGTTTTCATTGTTTCATATGAAGCAAACATGACTATTCACTCTCTTCATTCCAACTGCACCTTAAATTATATCTACTTTTGTACAATCACTATTATTTCTAAATGGTCAAACCATTCAAAACAAAACCCTTACTACAATATCATAACAAACTCTTTACAAAATCGCATTCAATTATCCTTACCCTTTAAAGACATTAGGTATGTTCCGCTTTACGTAAACTGATCAAACTAACATTTCAGTGATCGAGTTCTTAGATTTATATTGTAGTTTTGGTTCAGTGTTACATTTAACATGATACAATCCTTTTGTAATCAATCAGATTGAATACTCGATCTCGCACTGAGATTTATTTGGTTTTCGGATAAACTAATTTCATCGAAATATTGTACATTAAAAACTTTGACCGGTTACCATATAACATTTATATGCAATTGTATATGGATCAAATATCCATTGTCTTGTATTGCTTTTAGAGTTCGAAACTCATAGAATGCAATGCATGGTCTCGACCAAATAAATGCATAAGTGACTAAACTATGAATGTATTTAGTAGTTGTAAAATCAGGCACTTGCATGGGTGTTGAAACATTAACATTCAATAATCTTTTATTGATAAGTATATGTTATATTTCTATTTATCAATCTTCAATTCATTTGTATATCTTAATTGACAAACACTTTACCAATCTTATTAAATGCATAATTTATCATTGTAGATAATTATAACATTATTTATCATATGTTCTTACAATATTAGAAAGGTTAAATGTTGCCATTTCATTTTTCTAATAAGGCTTCTACTAGACTTTTATGTTTCTCCGAACCCTAAGATGAAACATAGAAGTCTTTCGACTTCACTAGTGGGTGTTAGGAATCGTTTGTCTTGGTATTCTGACTTTGAGTTTGCTCAACAAATCATAGCCCCACAAACGATGGATAAATCCTTATCGGTTGTATCATGTACAACTCCTTACCCATGTTTCATTGTCCTAATCTCATTTTGACCTTGAGTTTTCTCAACAAATCGTAAGAGATTATTCGCTCGTACCTACCATATCGCGATGGCTTAAATACAGTATACATACCTTGAGTTTTCTTAACAAATATATATAGTTATCTTACCTCATCTATTTAATATATTAATAATACTAACATCCCTAGCTTGAGTTTGCTCAACAACTAAGAAGTATACAAGTAATTTATTAATATATATATGGTAGAGGAGAATATTATATTTAAGATTCATAATATTTAATATATTATATTGAGTGATATCGACTTACAGACTAATGTATTTCTTTTGAAATACCCTCGTGATTCAAGTATCAGGCACATTAGAAATCATGATATACGTACATTTACGTATGTATTTATTCCTTAAGTTTGTTTGGGTTTCTTTAATGTTCCACCTTTAGTTTATACATTCATATCATATAAGTTTTATTGGTATATAACTTTTATATTTCATATTACTTATATGATAGTCTTATGTGTAATATTTTATTTAGTTAAATCTTAATAAATTTTATATGAGTATTCCAATACAACATTTATATTGGACATATCTACGATAACCTTTATAGCATATACTATAACCTTTATAATATAACACATATATCTTATATATACGTATTTTTATCTAATTAATTAACCTTTAATTAATTAATTTAATTAAACAATTTTAATTAAATTATATCTATTTCAAAATTTATCTTATATATACATACTTGTATATTTATATTACCTTAAACACTTTAAAATAATATAACATATATCAACATATATAATACATGCATATAAATATTAATTAATAAAATCAATTAATTAATTTGTTTTATAATCTTATTAATAAATTTTAAATTTAGAAATTAATATTTGAAAATTTTCAAACATTTTAAAATTTTATGTTATATCATAGCCAATTATAGTAAACATGTTTTAATTTTAAATTTAAAATCTTGTCTTAATTTTCAAAACTAATTTGAAAATTAGCCCAAGGCCCAATTCAAACGGGGCCTTTGCTATCAGGGGCAACCTTTGGGCTCACTTCACCTTTCAGGCCAGGCAGGTAACCAAGTAGGACAAGGTACTTAATTACTGAATTTTAATCCTAGACATCACCTTTCTAGACAACATACTAAGTGTGCAAGCTTAATTAGTTAGCCCTAACATACCTAATTTTGACCGCATAAGCTATTGGGTTCTGATACCATTGATGGAACTGGGCCAGCCCACAACGAAGAAAATGAGTGAATTTCAAAAGTTTTAGCCATGATGGATCTTTAATTGGCCTATGAAGTCTAAATATACTTACAACTTTTCTAAGTATCTCTTAAACATAATCAATATTATATTTAATTTCAATAATAAAGTAAATGTGAATATAAATTAGAGTATATCACATATACTCTTATATAAATATCTCTATGTGAAGGTTACATATTAAATTTATTTAGAGAATGAAACTTTTCATTTCCTTTCTCTTAACTTATTCAATTAATGGCGGGGCATAAATTTATTTACAGAATGAAACTTTACATTTCCTTTTACTTAACTTATTCAACTAATGAAGAGGTATAAATTTATTTAGATGGAGAGAGAAACTTTTTATTTCTCTCTCTTTAATTAAATTGATTGATTATATGAATGTCATTAATAGCAATATGTATACGACATGAATGTAAGTATAAACAAATATATATATGCATAAATTTATTTATAGAATGAAACTTTACATTTCCTTTTACTTAACTTATTCAACTAATGAAGAGGTATAAATTTATTTAGATGGAGAGAGAAACTTTTTATTTCTCTCTCTTTAATTAAATTGATTGATTATATGAATGTCATTAATAGCAATATGTATACGGCATGAATGCAAGTATAAACAAATATATATATATATAGTGTAAATTCAGTAAGTGCAACATATGATAGGTGCTATCAATTGATGACAATGTGTAGACATATAACAAAATTAAATGGATAGCTAATCACATAAAGGAAAAATGGGAAATAAATACAGGGTAACAAGAATGATTGATTCAATTTTCCATTTCGTAAACTTAATTAATGCAGCATATAAATGTCAACTACTAGGCATCATAATATAAAAATATAAATGGTCAAATATAAATGTATGTATAATTATTACCTCATTTAAATTGTTTCCTTCTTTTGGAAAGAAATCTAATCATACTTTGAAAATATGAAATACATGTAATAAATTTTATATATACAAACATACATATAAAATTAATTGTGTGTATAAGATTAAATCAAATCTTTCTATTTAATACAAATTAGAGATTTATAGCAATCAATTTAAAAGTAGATATATTGTCAAAACATTAATTATGTGCATGTAAGATTTAATAAAATATATTTAATTAATACAAATTAGAGACTTATAGTAATCAAATTAAAATTTAGATTTATTCCCAAAATATCTTCTGTTTTTTATTTCAAAAACAATACAAACACAAAATACATACATGTAAACTTTCAAGTTTAAAATTACATTTTGTTTTATATTATTTAAAATATGAATTTTCAATAAAACACTGTAATGTTCATACATAAATTTTAGCCTAATTTGTTAAAGTAAAATCCAATCAAACAATATGAATATACAAAGTTTTAGATTTAAAGGAGTATACTTTAATTGAATGTTTATAATACAGAGCTATAATAAAACATTGTATTCTTTGGCAAGGCCGACGGGGTTGGATGGTCCCCGACCATTTTATTGCAGCACCAAAGATTACAAGACACAAGTTACAACAAGATGAGCATGAGCTCATTGAAAGCGGGGAAAAAAAATGGTGCTACAAGCACAACTGATGAAAACACAACTTAAGAATAAAACATTGTATTCAGACATATTTTAATTTTAATTTTAATTTAACAAAATAAGAACTCAATTGATAAATTGAACATATAAAACTTCTGATCTAAAAATTAGACTTTAAATTGAATGTTTAGAACATAGTTCCAAAAAAAGAATTGTATTTAAACATATACAAATATTAGTTTTGATTTGTTAAAATAAAACACCAGTCGATTCATTTAACAAACAATTCATGCTACATAAACAATTTTCAAATTAAATGAGGCAGTGATATGTATATACAAATTATGATAATTAAATTTCTCCTTCAACAAATATTACATCAAACATCATTATTTGTTAAAGAAAAACATACCTTATTACATAAAGCCTTGAAGCGCATCTTGAAAATGGACTCCCCTTAGGATGTTGCCTAGAAGTCACACCTTGAATGGTGATATCTCCTTAGATCTTTAAGATCTCCATCCTATCCTAGCAAGAGATGGATGTACCACTTTTATTTTATTTTATTCTATGATTTTATATGGAGTTGAAAGATTTTTGGAATTTTTTGTTGTTGTTTGCCATGAAAAGTTAGGAGGAGAAAAAGAAACAGATTGAATGAGAAAGAATGAATTGTACGTATATAATGAATTAGGGAATATGTTTTATTTGAAAGAATGAAACTTTTCTCATTCTTCAATTAAAACTTCCCTAATTAATTCCATTGATTGTTTCTCTCTCTCCAATCCTTTTTTTACACGTATGTCATCAAATGACATAAAATTTCCACAAATTATGTCATCAAATGACATAAAATTTCCATAAATCATTTCATGCAATTAAATTTAAATTACATTGATATTGTATACCAATGCATTTAAATATAACTTTTATAAATGCATTAAAATAATTAGAAAAAACTTCCAAACATCAAATAAATAATAATTAATATTTCTCAAATATTAATTAATTCAATAATTTACAGTATTTTATAAATTAATTAAATCATGTGGTTTTTCAGAGAATTCATCATTATGATTGTGCAACTCAAAGGTGTAAATTCAATAAGCGATTAATATCAAACTATTCGAATATTAGCGTTCACGCGTCACTTTGCATGTGGTGTGACATTTTGGCTGATTTATCATTTACACATCTTTTGGTAAAATCCAATTTTACTTATTATAAGCGGTACCCTATAGTGACAATTATTTACACCGATTCTCTTCATCAAAACTATATCATATTAGGACTTATGGAGTTTGGTAACACTCAAAATTCTAATATGGTCTACATTCAACTTTATATTCTAAACACAAAGTCCTTGGTTCAATAATAACAATTATTATTAACCGAAATGCTCTGGCCAAAGACTTTGATTTTGAGTTGACTTAAGTTGACCGTGATGCTAACCTTGTATAACGGAGGAGGCGAATCTTCTCTTGAATAGTCTTTCACTTCCAATGCTTCCACTAGACCCAACTATTCATTCGATGGATGTTGTTCCATGATTTAACTGTAATCAAAGCGGAGATTCTACATTGAAGATCAACAGTATTCTCAAGTTGAGAGAACTGTGTAAATTAGTCACATTAATATTCTCTGCTTGACCCTAGTTATATTAACCAGCAGAAAATTATCGAGTGGGTCATTCCATAGTTATCCAATAACTATCAGTACGTAACCCCTTGGTGCCCCCAACAGTCATAAGTAATACATTGCCCAAAACTTGTAGAGCGTTACGTACTCTAGTCTCAACAGATGTATTGATATCCAGTCTTGATGTATCTTGACTAGGAATATTTAGAACGGTATATTTGTTTCATTATGATAAATTACTCACGGTTACAACACTTTATAACTACCATCACAAAACATACGATTTATGGATTTTCTATTAAATATACTTTTAATTAAATTAATTAATATAACCACATTATATCAAGTATATAACTGAAAGAAAATACCTTTATTTCAAACAAGATTGGTCAATGAGTTAGATATATGTAACAAATTACATAATTGCCCCTAGGGCATACCCTAACTCTATCACTCGTTATTCCTTCTATAAAAACCATCCATTATTGATGTGGAGTTCCTTTCTAACCATTCTCCGGACTCCATATTGGGGTGAATCCCTCTGATCAACGCCATCAGCACTATGTCGTCCTTGGGATCTATAACTTCTATCACGGTTGTTTGGAATCGATCAAGAAATCCTTTAATGACTCTTCCTCGGCTTGGAAGCGGTTTGACAAAGACATCACATGCTTTAGGCGTGTAGTATGTAAATAGAATTGTTCTACAAAATTCTTTGATAACTCAGCAAAAGATGATATGGACCTCAATGGAAGTTGAGTGAACCACATCATAGAAACTCCTTCTAAGAAAATCAAAAATCAGTGGCATTTCACAGCATCAGAAGCTCTAGCTAAATCCATGTGCCATTTGTATCTCATAAAGTGCTATCTAGGATCTGTCATTCCTCCGTACAACGACATAGTTGGCATTGAAAATCATTGGGGGTATCTCCTAAGTGGAATGTTCTATGTAAACGGATTCTGACTGGAAGAGTTACCCCATTCATCATTGCTTCTGAAATGATTTTCGCTAATAAGTCTTCTAGCCATATCCTTCAGGTAGTCCGAGTCAATAGGTTCGACTGAACGGTGGTAATCGAGTTTCGCCCCGAGTGTTCGGTCTAGCGAACGCACTTGGTTTGGCTCTTGATACCTAGGTTCACCAGCCTTCGGGAAATCCATTTGTCTAGCAGTCCCCCTATTTGATTTGCATGGGCAATATCATCAGTAAAAGCACAATTCTCCAAATTCTGACCACCAGCAGCGCATCCTGAAGCTAAGTCCACACCACCTTCCAAAGGATGGGCTCTGGGCCCACCATTGGATGGGTCGTTACCGAATCCTAATCTTGGGTCAGTACCATACCCCAAATTTGAGCTAAGGCTCGTCTTCCTACCTGGTACGACGTTTCAACAACATTCTAAGGTTCTTCTGCTTCCTGTCCCTCCATTTTCCCTTAGATGATGAGGAACTTTTAGATGAAGAACTAGAGTCCCTTCTACTTCTACGGCTCTTTTGAGTTAGTTCATTCAATAGCCACAAGCTTTACTACATCATATGATTCATCTCATTTTGACTAGTATAGAATCTATCTTCCATCTGCTTCATTATCCTGTCCATCTCCATTCTAGTCATGACATTAGTTGGAGTCTGGGTCTTCGGTTGAGTTGGTTGGACAACTCCATCTTCATGCCGAGAATTCTGATACATAGCTTCAGTAGTAGCTCTGGAATTAGTGGAACGGTCTTTTCTTAATGGGGCTATGATAGACATCTTCTAGTAGATCTTTGCAAATCTGAGTTGTAGAATTAAAAGGCAGAGAAATTAAATCTATCTCTTGGATACAGGAAATCCAATAGTAGGTGATGGATCCAAGTAGCTTGAGAATCCGAGTATTCAGTGAAAGCACCAAAATGTTTGAACCAAAAATGGCGCAAACACCCAGAAGTTTACATAGAGAATAAAATATGAAGAAATGTAAATTAAAATGAGAAATAAATAAGACACAATCGTTTCTAGTGGTTCGGCAAAGCAAGGCCTACGTCAAATTTAAGTTGTTATTGTTTATATCTAACTTAGAGGCAGAAGTTCTTAGGGGTTGGTACAACTCCAACACTTAAAAATTCAAAATTACAAGATTATGGAGTTGGGAAGAACTAGAGCCAAAGATCCTGAAAAATAAGCCCTGACCC
The DNA here is from genome assembly GCA_030737815.1 of Allium fistulosum. NCBI lineage: Eukaryota > Viridiplantae > Streptophyta > Magnoliopsida > Asparagales > Amaryllidaceae > Allium > Allium fistulosum. The sequence goes on from CM060904.1 coordinate 1,291,127,888, forward strand.
TATTTATAGAGGTAAGGAGCCTAATATCTTGCACAAAATATCTCCAAGCCGTTATTCATGATTTAAACAAATTCTCCCAAGAAAGTAGGTGCCAACTCATCAGTTTGTATGGGTCAGTACAACTCCAAGGTTAGGGGTCAGTACTGACTCATAGGATGGCCAAAACCGCCATCTTCAACGCTTTATCTTATATCATCTTGTGGTCGATTTCATGATTCCATAGTTGTTTGCACCAATATTAGCATGTGTCTGGGTTCAGATGATGGAGTTGTGGAAGAACAGAGTTACAGCTTTAAGTATTCGTAGAGATCGATGGAGAATGACATTGAACCAACAAAACGACATTGGGGACAAGTTATTGGCATCAAATAGGACCAGTTGGCAGAAGTTGGACTTCATATGGCAAGAAAATAGGGGTCGGTACCGACCAATAGGGTAGGGTCGGTACCGACCCATCACTTGGGTGATTCTATGTTTGTCTTGCTATAAGTTGATCTTGTATTGGCCTTGTGACTTTGTTTATGTTTGGTTCCTAGACTTATGGGCTATCCCTCTAATCATCCTGCCTTGATAACTCCAAGTTCGACCCGTCCAATCAGTTCGAGTATGACCTATTCAAAAGGCTGCATAACAATCATCAAATTAATTGATCTATAACACACACACACACACACATATTACAGCATCATTTTATTGATTTCTTTGCATTTACATTAAAATAATGTTCATTTAAAAGAATTAAGTAAGAAATTATTTTATAATTATTTACTAGATTATGGGAATTTTCCAAAGAATGATATTTAAAATCATATTTGCATATAAATCATTTTCAGTAAAGGAGGTTAATAAAAAATTAAGTACATCATTACCAATTGATTTTAGTTATCCAGAAATATATATATATATATATACAGAATATTAATTTGATAAATTATTATATGTATGTAATTTCCAAGATAGTTTTATAAACCTAATATTATATCTATGGAATGAGAACTTTAATAAACTATTTAGTGGTACCAAATGGTATAGGACATTTGGTATCCTATATTTATTTATATGACTTGTGAAGAACATTTTGAGTGAGTGAAATTTACTAACTTGTAGTAAATATTCAAGTAACACCAAGTGGTATGGGACGCATGGCGATTCTCGACGATTACTATTTGGAATTATATTATACTTTGATCCATAGGATCTTTTGGTTGGCTTGCCTCGTGCTCGTCTTATGGTTGGCATGCTTTATGCTCATCTTATGGTTGGCGTGCCTTATGCTTGTCTTATGGTTGTCGTGCTTTATGCTCATCTTACGGTTGGTATGCTTTATGCATATCTTACGGTTGGCATGCTTTATTCTAATCTTATGGTTGACTTGTCTCATGCTTATCTTATTGTTTTACTCATTTTATGCTAGTCTTTTGGATTTGATTGAAATGCTTATTTCATCATATTTTCTATGATTGGCTATGAATGGAATGATATTGTTTTATGTCATGGTGATTTATTTATGGTTATACTATTGCTTAGTTATTGTTTACATATGCATTAAAGTTATGACTACATCATTTGAAATCATATATGCTCTATTTTTATGATCTCATCCTTTTGAATTAGACATAGTCTGACCTATTTATTATTTTGATATTAATCGGTTCAAATATAGGCTAGACATGTACTGGGACACATTGATTATGGACCTTGGGCAAGCTTTTGGAGATAAATATACCTTTTTTAGTCCATTTTGTATATGTTTTGTATGATCCTTCTACGAGATTTAGTTACTCATGATGTATATTCATTTTGTTCTCGTCTATTACTTGGACATGTAGGTGTATTATGCGGTTTAGTACTTCTATTTGTAGACTTGCTTTATGTATGTATTTTGGCATGCTTTATATTTTCCATTATATTCTATGATTCTGTGTTCTTTAATATATCATATATTGTTCTGTTTTGAATTAGCCAACATGTCCACTGCATTTTGCCGATACCATACACATCATTTATAGTTATGAGGTGAAGTAATACATATCAGTGCTAGCCCAAGAGAATATTCACAAGTGGTAGTACCTAACCAGCCTTATTCTCCATGTTACCATATAGTATTACTATGTAATATTTATGGTAGTATAGGTATAAAGGTAGGACATTATAGTTTGGCATCAAAATAAGGTTCAGAATAATATAGAATCTATGACACTTGAATCTTGGCCTAGAAGGACTTAGAGTCTCATCCCTTGGGGTGTAGGGTAGACTTTAGAATTTATTTCCTATTACGGATAGGAATATAATGATTAAATGGGAGATTATTTGGGTCATATTTGTTAGGTTTTATCCTTATTATATGAAATTATTATTAAGATTGTACTGCTAAAATTTGGAACTCAATTGTGGTAGGAGTGTGTTATGGCTAGTGGTAGGCCTACTCGCTCTGATTCTAGACCGTCCAGTAGTCCCACTTATGTGGGAGTATTTATGACTACTCAGTAGATTATAGAATTGGTAAAAAAAATGCTCAGACTTCTAGTTCAGTTGTTGCTGACCCACCCACTCTTAGGAAAGATTTCGCTCGTATGTGTAGCGATTATGTTCATTCGGGAGGAAAGCAGTTTAAGAGTTTTGATAGAGTTATTAAGGTGTAGGCACGGCTTAAGACATGCAAAGGTATATTTTCTCACTTGGACCTTTCAGAATTATGTAAGGTGCAAGCGGCATTGAGCCAACTCCAGGAGTGATCCTTGGACTGGTAGGATTTATTGACTTCTGAAGTGGATGAAGCGAAACTCTCTTGGGTTTTGGGATGATCTTGGGAATGGATTGCCTTAGTAAATATGCGACTCATATGTTATGTCCTGAAAGAATTATATATCTCAGGCATCCTCTTTCGAAAGAGCGAGTCTCTGTAGATCCCGAAGAGATAGATCAAAGACAGGAATTATCTTTATATGCTTGAGTCTCATAAAGAAGAAGAAATAGCAAGAATTCCTATAGTGCATGAATTTCCAGATGTATTTGAACCTATTTCTGGATTGCCACCTAGAAGGGCAATGGAGTTCTGAACTGACTTGGTTCCCAGTGCTCAGCCAGATAGTCCTTCTTCCATGAGGATGTTGGAAAAAAAGGAATTAAAGAAGCAATTGACTGAGCTAGAAGCAAAGCGCTTTATTCAGTCCAACTTCTCTCCCTAGGGTATCGTAGTTGTATTTGTAAAGAAAGCAAATGGAAGCCTTAGGCTATGTATAGATTACTGAAAAATAAATAAGCTCACTTTCAAAAATAGATATCCTCTACTAAGAATTGATGACATGTTTGACTAACTATGTGGCACTAATTTCTTTTCCCTATTAGACTTAGCGATCGATTGTCACAAACTTCAAGTGGTAGAAGATAGTGTTCCCTTATCATCTTTTAGAACTGGATATGGATCTTATGAGTGGCTCTTAATGCCTTTTGGGTTGATAAATGCGCCAACATATTTTGTAGACCTAATGAATCGAATGTTTCTGGAATATCTTCATAAATTTGTTCTTATGTTTATTGGTGATATATTAATTTATTCCAAGTTTGAGGAAGACCAGAAGAAACGTCTCAAAATTATTTACAGTCACTTCAGAAGAATCAGTTGAAAGAAAAATTCTCTGAGTTTCATTTCTAGCAGAAGCAAGTGAAGTTTTTAAGCTATGTAGTTTCCAAAGATGGAATTTCTGTACATCGCACAAAGATTGAAGTTATCCAGGATTGGAAGAGACCTGGAAATATTTCCTAAGTTCGCATTTTCTGGGTTTAGCTGGTTATTACTAGCATTTCATTAAAGACTTCTGCAGAATTATTCTTCCTTTCATTAGTTTGAATAGAAAAGGTGGGAAGTATCTGTGGACAGAGAAGCGTGAGGCATCTTTGCAGAAGTTAAAAGAACTTCCCAGACATGTACATATTCCTATAGTTCCATAAGGGAACTAAGATCTTTTTATTTATAGTGATGCATGTGGTTCTGGACTTGGAGTTATTCTTATGTAGAGGAACAAAGTGGTTGCATATGCTTCAAGGCAATGAGATTAGATGTCCATGCACGATCTAGAACTTACAATCATTGTTTTTGCATTACAAATATGGCATCGTTATCTTCTAGGAGATAAGTTTATTCTTTATACCGATCACAAATCTCTAAAATAATTATTTTTCAGAAGCAACTTAATATGTGACAGCAAAGGTGGCTGGAATTTCTAGTAGCCTATGATTTTAAAATCCAGCATACCCTTGGAAAGGGCAATCGAGTAGTTGATGCTCTTGTCCATAAGCACCAAGTTGTTGTCTCTATGATGTTATATGAATGAAAGAATATTGAAGCTCTTTATGTGAGATTAGGGATCAGAAATCTGATTCAAGTCCTAAGTTGATGCTAGCTAGGTAGGAAGCTCGATCTTAAATTTTAGGTCGAATATCAGTTGTTCAAAGGCAAGATTCCAGATTTGTAAGGCTTATTCAAGGTTATGCTAGTGGAAGTGGCAATGATGAGGTTAAGGAGTATGTAGTTGTTGCTCATGAATGTATTCAGAGACGGGGTAGATGTATTGTACCTGATATTGATAATCTCTGAAGAGATATTATGTATGAGTGCCATTGGTCCAGATATGCCACTCATACCGGTTGTAGTAAGTTGTATGTTGATATAAAGCAACGGTACTATTGGGAAGGAATGAAACGAGATATTAGGAATTATGTAAAGAATTGCATGACATACTATCTTGTAAAGCTAAACATCAAAGACCCAGTAGACACTTGCAGCCATTAAATATTCCATTGTGGGAATGAGATCAGGTATGTGGACTTAGAATGAAAACGTGTAAATATGTATATTCGTTATGGTAATCGATCTACTAATGGTCAAATATTTATCTGCATGTATCCATGGATGTTGTGGATGGGTTGAACTATTCTAGATATAGACATGATAGTTTATGGGTGATTGTTGATCGGTTAACTAACTAAGCTCATATTACTCTTAAAATGTCTAACCAAACGGCTCCTCAGTTAGTAAAGTTCTATGTTAAAAAGATTGTTATATTAAAGAACATGCCCAATGCCAAAGTACATGACCAATATCCGCTGTTCACTAGCGGATTCTAGAAGGGCCTTTAAACTACATTAGGTACGAAGCTTAATTTTAGCACTACTTACCACCTACAAACTAATGGGCAGATGGAGCGAGTAAATAAAGTCATAGAAGATTTGCTTCGAGCTTGTATTTAGACTTTGGTGGTAGTTGGGAGGATCATATCTATCTTGTAGAATTAGCCTATAACAATAGGTTCTAGTCAAATATTGGTATGACTCCTTTTGAAGCCTTCTATGGAAGGACATGACGATCGCCTTTATGTTGGCTCGAGACTAGCGATAAGTTTGTTTTGGGAGCCGATTCTATCCGTGAAGCATGAGGGAAGATATAACTAATCAAGTAAATAATGAAGGAAGTTCGGGATAGGTAGAAATCCTATGTAGATCAAAGAAGAAAGGATTTAGAGTTTACCATGGGAGGTTTAGTCTTTATTAGAGTTTCTTGTGTGAAGGGAGTAATCTGTTTCAGTCAATCTGGGAAGTTAGCTCCTCGTTACATCAGACCATACCCAATCACTGAATGTATTGGCACGATAGCATTTTATGTTGCAAGTACCAGCTCGTTTTTAGGAATATATAATTTGTTCCATGTATTTCAACTCCACAAGTGTTTGAGAGATCCAGAGTCTGTGCTAGAGCCTAAAAAATGTTGAAGAGCTCGAGATTTCTCCTAGTTTGACTTATGTGGAAAAGCTAATTCAAACAGTTGCTTCTGAAACCGAACGTCTTCAAAGTAAAGAGGTTTCACTTGTTAAAATGTGATGGTCAGGGAATCCTAAAGACTGTACTTAGGAGACCAGAGAGTATTCGCAGCAGACTTGTCTTAAATTATTTTCTAAAGCACATGAGTCTAGTGAGTTTCTTTGTTTATCGAGTCATGTATGTTTTGATTGTATGATTGTTTAAATTTTAGATGGATGCATTTGCTAGAAGTAATGAACATGTTATAGATTCTCCTTAAAGAGAGTGGCCTGGACACAATTTTTTTAAGTAAGAGTCCAGAACAACCCTGATTTGAGAAACTACCTATTGAATTAAAATAGGAAATTTTAATTAGAATGTTAACTAAAATTATGAGTTTACAAGTATTTTTTTTTGGGGTTGGTTAAAAAGTAAATTTCTAAGAAAGAAATCCTTATGCTAAATTCTAGTTAAGTTAAACCAGAGTATGAAAATAATTTTTATACGAAATGAATTTTTTTGACAATGGTTGATAAATTAAAAATATGAAATGGGTAAATTTAAATTTACATGGACAAATTCATTTTGAATAATTAAAGTAAAGAATTTGCTTTTCTACCATTATTTTATTTGTTTGTAAAAATATATAATAATCTTTAATTGTGCAAACTTCCATTCTTAAAGTGCATTTAAAATTTGTTTTAAAACATTGTATTAAAATTGATCATTATTTACTATAAAATGAAAAATGAAATAAAAATAAGGTAGTATTTGGATAATGGGTTAATTTGGCCTAACCCTTAGACCCACTAATCTAAGAAAATACAAATAAATCTTCTTTCTCATTTCATCCACATCATTCTCCTTACTGTAAGAAATAGAAACATAACCTTTTCTACTTCCTATATGAAAACCTAAAACAAATCCCTATTTTTAAATTCAATTAATATTTTGAAAATTTCTAGAAAATTAAGGTATGATTTTCAAGCCTAAATACATCCTTAAGTAGCTTTAATTTCAAATTTTGGTTTGGATTTGAATTTTATTTTCTCTATTTTGTTGAGAAATTTAGGTTGTGAAGATTTTGGGCAAAAGAGGTAAGAAGTAAGGCAACCTCAATAATTGCAAGCTTAAGCAAGGAAATATAACAAGTAAAGATGCTCACAACAATTTATAATCTATTGCAAGTTCAATTAGTTGAGATTATGGATACTTCGACTGGAGTATGATATTGTTGAAATGTTACTATAATTTATTGTAAACTGCAAATGCTAGAAAATACAAATAGAATTCTACCCTTTTGTATATTTAATGTTTGATTGTTTGAATGGGATATATGCATGCTGGTTAAAAATGTAGGAATCATCAACACTGTGCCAAATTCATGGGAATTCAATTGGATATGATCAGAGTCTGTATCGGAAAATGCTCCAGGAATTGCGACACCAACCGACCGGTGTCTCCTGGATCGATTGACCGATGGTTAAATACCTAGAGCAGTTCTGCTCCAGGTTTGCTTCTTTCTTTATATTTGTTTTAGCTTTTCGTTTATGTTTTCTTCCCTTTTTTTATGTTTCTTCTTGTGATTTTTAAATATTAATAATGGTTCCAAAATGGATTTAACTAAAATTTAATTTTTACAAGTAATTATCAAATTAACTGATCTATATAATATTGAAATAGACACACACACATATATATTAAAGCATTACTTTATGGATTTCTTTAGGTTTAAATTAAAATAAAAGTTTATTTAAAAAAATTAAGTAATAAATTATATAATATTAATCATTAAATATTGGAAATTTTCCAGAGTATGATATTCAAAACCATATTTGCATGTAAATTGTTTTAATAAGAAAGGTTAATAAAAAAAATCAAGTATATCATTACCAATTGATTTTAATGTTTTGAAAGATATATGTAGTAAATACAAATTTTATAATATATATATATATTGATATAAAAGAGAACATTAAATAAATGATCTAGTAGTACCGAGTGGTATGTGACATTCGATATCGTCTTACCGGTTATTTATATAACTTGTTGCGTAGAATAATTTGAGTGAATGGAATTTACTATTTGCAGTAAATATTCAAGTAACACCGAGTTGTTTGGGACACGCGGCGGTACTTAAGTGATTACTATTCGGAAGTATATTACACTTTTGATCCATATGATCTTATTGTTGGCATGCCTCATGCTCATCTTATGGTTGTGTGTCTCATGCTCGTCTTATGGTTGACGTTCCTCAAGCTTATCTTATCGTTGACATACTTATGCTCGTCTTATCGTTGGCGTGCTTTATTCTCATCTTTTGGTTAGCGCGCTTTGTGCTCGTTGATTGGTGTGCTCTATGCTTGTCTTGTAGTTGGTGTGTCTTGTGCTTATCTTATGGTGGACTTTCCTTGTGCTTGCCTTATGGTTTGACTTGTTTTATGCTAATCTTTTGGATTTGATTGAAATTCATATTTCACCGTATTTTTATGATTGCCTATGATAGGCTGATATTTTTTTATCACATGGTGATTTATTTATGGTTATACTATTGCGTAATTATTGTTGGCATAAGCATTATGACTATATCATTTGAAATCACATATGCTATATTATTATGATATCACCCTTTTAAATTAGATAGAGTTTGAGACATTTATTATTTTAATAATACTTGGGTCAGACTGAGAATAAACAGGTACTGGGACACGTTGATTAGTGATGTAAGGCTAGTTTTGCAGATAGATATATCTTTTTTCTAGTCCATTTTGTATATGTTTCGTATGACCCTTCTATGAGACATAGTTACACATGAAGTATATCTTTTTTGTTCTCATTTAGTACTTAAACATGGAGGTGTATTATGTGGATCTAGTACTTCAATTTTGTAGACTCACTTTATGTATGTATTTTGGCATGAATTATATTTTCCATTTTGTTTTATGATTCTACTTTCTCTGATGTATCATATATTATTCTATTCTAAATTAGCCAATGTGTTCACTGCTTTGTGGCAATACTATACACATTATTTGTATATGAGGTAAAGTAAAATGTATCAGTGTTAGTCCAAAGGAATATTCATGTGTGGTCGCCCTTAACCAGCCTTATTCTTCGTCTGACCATGTAATATTACTATGTAATTCTTTGGTAGTACAAGTATAAAGATGGGGCATTATAGGGGACAAGCAGGGTAGGAGAGGCTATGGGGTTCTTGGCGAACCACTGACACCAATCACACTTCTTTACATGGTTCTTTTAGTCTTTGTTCATAATTGGCCAATAGTAGTCATGTTGGGCGACCCTCTTTGCTAAACTCTGCTCCCGACGCGATCTCCACAAAACTCTTCATGTAGCTTATTCAAGATCTGGTCGGCTTCATCTTCAAACATGTATGCTAAAGTAGTGTGGAACACCTTCATTTGTAGAGCTTTCCATCTACGATCGTGTAATAGGGAGTTCGGTAGAGAATCTTCCTAACGTCTTTGCGGTCCGCCGGAAGTTCTTTACTTAATAATTACTAAATCAGAGGTGTCATCCAGTTGTCCATGGATGGCATGCCAATCTTCATTGCCATTGCCCCCGGGTCATGGCAAGGGTTGCTTCGAATTTCAAATGGTACCCAAGGAGCATGGCTTCTTTTGGGTTGCTAGCTGCCTTGGGCAGCTTATCGGTCCTAGTGTTCTTCCCATGGGCATGTGCTCAAGCTTGAACTCAATGAATGCGCTAATTATCTTCTTTTCCTTTACAATATATAAGGCCAGTGTTTTTCCCTTGGCTTGGAAGCACTCTCCAATTTTTTTGATGATCAATAACAAGTCGCTGAATACATGGAGGGAATCCACGTGCAACTTGTGATGATCGCCCCGCACCTCCGATGTTCATATAACCGAAGAGTGTGTTGTTGGAGCACCTGGTCGATGTAAGATGATTGTTAAGGAAAAGAAAACGAAGTAAAGAAGAGAAGAGAACAGAAGAGAATAGAAGAGAACATAAGAGAAGAGAAAGAAAGAAAACATCACACAATCACATAACTCGTTGTATATCTCACAGTGCATCAGATAAAATATAATAGTCATCGAAGATATAAAACAGGCAAGACAGTAATAACTACATAAACCACAGAATCAGAGTACACAAACTCATATAGTTATACAAAATATAATAGAGTTTATATAAATGATAAATAAACTCAACTAATAAAATGTCTCTAATAATAGTAAGTTAACACCATCAAGGCTCCATAGTGTCACACAGTGGAATAAACAATAATAAGTCCAATATATATATATATATATATATATATATAAAAGAAAGCGTCACTTTCTGCTAATCCATTTACACAGCTCTAAGTGCTATTTACACTTGTTATCTAGTTTACTCATTTAAGAGGCTGAGGTATTAAGAAGCAAAGCATAAAACCTTAAGTTGGACAAAAGTTTGTTGTGAGCAATAAATAATTTCAAAAAAATATAAAAGTCGATGTAGTATATGGAACAGAGGGTATGGGGAATCATACATGACATATCCTTGCATCCAAAGAGTTAGCACATGACATTGAATATATGCTACTCTATATCATAGTCATTATAGGTGTACTATACATCAAAGTACTGAGGGTGTCTAGATATCTGCATCCATAATATCAACATTTTGTGACATTACTAAGGTGATAAAAAATCAAGAAAACATAGCATCCATCATCCATTCTCATATTCACTCACTCAGTGCGTTGGATATGTGATACTCATAAGACCACCCCCATAGAGTCAAGGACTACTCAACATCCCAGTTTCTCTATACTCGAATCCATGCCACTCAAAAGGCTAGAAACTAGACTGTGCTCCTTATAACAATCCAATGTAGAAATCAAAACATCGTGCGATCCGGGGCGATCCGTATAACCCAAGTGAGCATCCTCACCTACCTCTGCTATATGAGTACACTTCAAAACCTATGAATATCAACGATCCTATTACACATGTCATCCACAGCAGAGCTCATCTCAGAACTGTCCATACAACTCCTGCTTGAAGTCGTCGTGGTTGGGAAATATTCTAAACAACCATCATAAGTAACAGAGTGTCATAATGCATCCCGTAACTTTCCTCCAATGGCTCCTTCAATATGACACATAGTTTACTACTATGCATCTCAAAGTACAGTTATCCATTATCGAAGCCATCACTTCCCATCATGGAATCATACTCGTTGAATCATGAAGACATCACGTCGAAGCGTTGCATCCTTGCTTTTGCGCCAAAACTTCCCATCGAAGAGTCATAGCATCAAATTAAATGTCAAACGAAAGAACCATCATATCATGCTCTTTGGAGCCTCTCCATCATCCATATTAAAATTGGCCAAATCGTCCATCATCAATAGTGGTAGATATCTACCACTCTAGAGTAGTCGATAACGACCACTTTGGTCGTGTACTAAACCAACAGTGGTTAAATACAAACCAAATGAAAACATCCTGTATCCATCCCGAAATCAGAATCACATCCTCAAGTCCATCTTCCGCCTTCAGATAAATCAGCAAGCACAAAACTCTATGCATGAAATCTTATCCTATGGGATATTTCTAATACTATATCACCTTCGAATGGCAAACAAGCATACATGCAACCAAAAAGCATATAAACGTCTATAATAACCTAACTATATCTATGATAACACACATACAATACATCCAAGTAACCAATGTGGGATTAATACCAAACTAGTTTAAATCTATCAATATCGTCAAAATAGTGCACCAATGGAAAAAAATGATATTTAATTTAAAACCATTTTAGAACACTTTTAATTATTTTATAAAATATTATGTATGTTTAAATATTTTAGAAATCACGGTTTTAAAGTTAGAAATAATCTCAAATCGTCATTTTAATACTATACTAACAATCATAGCATGGTGAGAGACAATATCACTCACCTCAATAAAAGCTGCTAAACCAATCAAGTCATAGAGCACTCCATCATGAGCGCAACGCAAGAAACCGCATCCAAAATGGACCTCATATGCAAAAGATATGGATTAAATACGAATTATGGTTAAATTAAATAATTAATTCACTAATCAAAACATTGATTACCTAATTGCCCCTTAATCCTTCTTCCCCAAATCAACATTTACAGTCCCTATACATGTGAACTTATAGGCATAACAAACCCACTTCATCCCACACCTTCTCTTTTCGATTCCTCCCTCATTTCTCAATGAAATCGCGAACCGGCTTCACCAACAAACTCCACTTCCAAATCTCTCCACCCCGGACTTAAGCCTTATAGCTCGGCTCACCAACCAAGAACGTGACCCGAAGCTCATGCATGTGACAAGAAAATGTCGCACCTAGCTATAAATGATTAGGCGCGGCCATATTTTGTGGAAAGGTGCTCCTTCAGATGATAATCGCAATGCCACAAACGCCTTGACATATCTCACCTTCAATCAATCGCAAAATGGAATCCTAGTCAGCCAGGGAAAAGTGGAAGATCGCTAATTGCACCCAATTCTGAGATGGTCAATGCGTAGCTCTCTTCAATACGACTCAACAAAACTGGTTTCGTGATTTTTAGTTGAGCAGATTGCTCGATTTTTTTTGAAGCGGATTAGAGAGTGGCGGCCATTTATTTTGAAGAATGAATGAAACATTAAATGTGAGATTTGTGAGAGATGAGGGTTTTATTTATATTAATATTTTATTCTATTTATCAAGTTCTCAAATAAATGGTCGTACGTTTCGAGCTCGCATGATCACACGGTACGTCCGATCGCAACGAAACTCATCTAAGTACAGCGCTACATTTTTTGGTCCCAATGGTAATAATTTTATAGCTATCTGAGGCAGCGTTTTGGGATGATAATTTCGCTCTTTTCGAGATCGTTTTGGCCATCGGATCGTTCTATCTCCAAATAAAGTGGTGTTTAATTCATTTTAACTTACAACTTCGATCCAAACTCAATGGAAGTGGTCTCGAGTCCTGATTTTGGTCGTATGTGGAAAATCATATTTTTGGGAATGTTAATTAATTAAAGATTTAATATTTAAATCAATTATTTAAATATCTTATCTTTAAAAATATAGTTTTTTGCACTCTCCCCTCCTTAAAACGATTTCGTCCTCGAAATCCCTGGATGAAGCAACACAACCCAACACCCTCACATACGCAACGACACAAGAGAAATCGTCATTTATCAACTGACGACAACAATCATCGAAAGCGATCGCAACAAAGGGAATAAATTCGGAATCGTCCATGGGCTAAACCAAACATCTAAGTCGCACACTTATTTCCAAAGAAATGGACAATGGAAAATAAAAGTGCCAACTCACTAATCGAAAGGCAAGTCAACTAAATATCATACATTACCGACTCTCTAAACTACCGACAACGTCTATACCTTATACATTGACTTTTCTCTCAATTTTGGCTTATGCTATGGAAAATTTTGATAGCACCTCCTTTGCACGGCTAAGTCCGAGAAAAATCTCAATACGACATAGGTATATATACATCTCATATTTGAGGCATCTTATATCTGAGGCATCTCATTTCCACGGACAACCAATCATATATAGCCAAATCTACACTACAGAGGTTATGTACCTCTTTTACAGCAAGAGCATACCATTTAGATGCGAATAAAAGAAGGTAAGCATCCAAATAGCCAACACTTGCTTTCATGTACCTGATTAAGTACTCAACAAAGAGGATTAAACACAATACCAACATCATCATGTAAATAAGCATACTAGATCATATATAAAACAATCATCTCAAATAAATATGTTATATCAAACCATAATTATCCCACATGCCTAACAACCATATAAGCATTCAAATTCCAAAAATCAAACATCAAACAAGCATTTATAAGATCAAACATCGAAAAGTAACATCCATGCCTATCCTAACATGTAAGATTCTAAACGATATAGTATAAGACATCAAATAAAGTAGATGAAAAATAAAATCTCACTAAGTGAAGAGCTCCAGATAAGTGATTTTATGCTTTTCTCGGTCTCCTATATGCTGTCACATTCGCTTTCACTCAATTAAACCTTTGATTTGAATAATTTCCCGATCTACTTCACTACCTTCCTTCTAACCTGTTTTGTATCACGTTTATCGGTAAGAATAGGCCTAAAAGGTTTCAAAGTTTTTGGTTCAGTCTTGATATAATCTAGTTAATTTGGTACCAAATTTCCCAACGTCCCTTGCAGGGTCTCCCAAAACCCACTAGTGAACAACGAGTTTCAGCCACTTACAATACTCTTGGCACACAATGGAATCACACTATCCATTCCATATATGACTCAACTAATTTGAGTGCCATTTTACTGGACTTAACGAATATAAATCTAGCATTTGTCATCAATCTATCGACTGCGACTCAAATCTATCATATTCTCTTCTAGTCCTTAGCATCCATCGATAAGGTCCATCAAAATCCATCCCCATTTCCACCAGGGAATCTCAAGCGGTTGCAGTAACCACTTGGCTTCTTCTGTTCAGCATTTACCAGCTAAAGATTCATTCATCTCAAAATGAATGCCCAATATTCTTGTTATTTTCCTAATAAAATGTCTTCCTTATACCATGATGCATTTTATTATCAACAGGATATATATACTCAATATCGAATGAGAGCACTCTCATAGTACCTCATCCCTTAACACATCAACATCGGGAATAAACAATATCTCATTCATATGGAGCCAACCATCTCGATCGAGTCCGCACTACATCACTCTATAGACATTACTCATTCCTCTACTTTAGCCATGATCTCCACTAGTTTAGCTTCTCGCCTTGAACCAGTACCGATCCGCTAAATCAATGTAGGTTTGGTAGTCAAACTGGCCATTATCTTTGGCACTAACTCACATCGAGTTTTGAAGTCATAACCAGCAATAAACTCAAGCAAATGTCCACTCTAGGAATATCGCTCCTAAGCTGGTATGTCTTCAACTCAAAACATCAACGACTACATTTTCTTATGGGTGTATGGAAATGCCAAAGTCGTATAAGGTTAAGAATTTCAACCATCGTTGCTAGCGAAGGTTGAGATCCTTCTCGGAGAAGAGATACTTCAATGACGTAGGATCAATGGACAATCTCTCCTAATTGATAGAGCCTCCAAATCCCCAAAGCGAATATTATAGCAGCCAACTCCAATCATGAGTCAGATACTTCCTTTCATGCGGTTTTAGTTGTCGACCAGCATATGCAACAACCTTACCTTTTTGCATCAATACCAGACCTAGTTAAGTACCATAAGCACGTGTATGCTATCGACTCCTAATTCCCACTTGGAATGAGTAACATCGGTGCACTCGTCAACCTCTCTATCAGACTCCTTAACGCATGTCCACACCTCGCATCCCAAATAAAAAGTCTGATTCTTCTCATCAAATCGGTTAACAACATTGCTACCATTGAGAAGTCCTACGTATATAACATATCGCTAATCTAAGGAAACTTTTCATCTGTAGCACTCTTGGGTAAGCTCAAATCCTAGACTATCATAACTCACAGAATCCATGGCAATGTACTACTCTGAAACAACAAGACCTAAGCATCTCACTCCCCTCCTTCAAAAGTGATACTTCAAAGACTTCATCATCGGTCGGTGTATTCTCAACACCTACTATACAATCATCAATCGTGCCTTATGCTCTTCTTTCATCCATGAGCACACGAAAGTATCATCCATGAGCACAAGCATGGACTTACTTAAGTGATCTATCGAAACATGGTTCATGAGATCAACAAAGTATGCCGATGCGTTGGTTTTCTCGAACGGCATAACCAATCAAATAAGAATCAAAGTAGCGCACAAAATGCTGTGATCAGCATATTCTCTCTAGCTACTCTCAGTCGATCCCATCGCAAGATCCAACTGAAATAACACCTTCATGCCATAGAGCCGATCGAACAAGCCATCAATAAGTGGGAGTGGATACTTGTTCATCATCTCATTTAGCTCATGATAATCAACATACAACCTCAAAGAACCTTTCGCCTTAGTGGCGAACACTATAGGTGCATCCCACTCAAATATGCTCCTACGAATGAAACTTCACCTCAATAGGTCACTCGCTTGCACCTTTAGGTTCGTCTTCTCTTTGGGCATCATATGCCTTGAAGGCATAACTACTGGTTTGTCACCTCTAACCAGATCGATACAAAACTCTATCCTATATGGTGATAATCCAGTTACCTCATCGAATGTGTGCGGACACTCTCTAGCTATAGGCACAAATGATAACTCATCGTGTCGAATATCGAGCGAATATAGAAAGCTAATCATCACCTCATCATTAGGTGGGCAGCCAAACAATACCTTTCGCTCATTACTAGTCCCTATCATCACCAACGGCCTCTCACAATCTACCACTATTCCGTACCCTTTTCAGCCAGTCCATTCCCATATTATAATACCGAACCTAATTAAACTCAAACAAATAAATTGCAAGAAAACAAACAAACATTCATGACCACATAAAACAAAGTCTCGACAAACCATGTATAGGCTGGTTAAGCCCCTTACTAAGTTCGTCACCATTAAAGGGCGGTTAACTATCTCTGGTCTCAATCCTAATCTATCTATCAAATCGCTATATATGAAACCTCGATGTCAAATAAAACTCGTATGGAAATGCCATAAGTGGAAAGCATGCCTCAAATGGTTGTGCCATTTTCCTTCTCTTTCTTTGTTGGAGCACTCGACGAAATCGGAACGATATTCAATACATATGCTTCCACGATTTATCCCTACCCAGCTTGTTCGGGACAATCCTTCAACATTGGTTATAGGCTCTCACATCATAAATTCTTTTAAACTAACTTCTTGAAGCTCTCATCAATATGAATAATCAATTGCTTCCCAAGATGATCAATCAACATAATGATAAATTCATTATTCTTTTTTAGTGGAGTATCAATGAAAGACATACCATACTTTGACCATACATCAAATTCGACCATATACTCCAACACAGGCATATCCCCTTACTTCAAGTCGGCAAACTTCCTAAACAACATCAACCTTTGAAAAGTCAAGATAAATTTCTCTTTGATGCGAACTATGAACTGATCCAAAGTAAATGATCCTCGGGAATCGAAGCTATAAGGGCACTCCACTAGTTCATTGTTCGTCTCTAGATTTATTAAGAGGTTAACTTCTCCCTCATTACATTATCTAATTCCAATTCATCAAAGATCCTCTCATAAATATCCATCCAGTCTTACACATTAATAGTCGACTCTTTTCTAAGGAACAGTCTGCCTTTTAGACTCATGTAGTCTTTATACAGCTCGACATAGTCGACTCTAGATGTTTTCACTTAAGAACCATAATAATTTAGAGCAACTTGGGTATTCCAGAATAATATTTCACACCATCTTAGTGAACATATTATGTAAATCAAGGTAAGTGGTCCCCGATCCTGCCTACTCCTCTATTCTAGAGATAGAGTCAATAGCAGCATTTCTCGTATGCCAGATCATTCTTAATACATAATAAGAATGATCAGCCCCTCATAAAGAAAAACTGAATCAATATTACTCGTGTGTGCAATTAATGTAACTTATATACTATACGTACTACTATATATTTTTGAAAACCAAAATATATAACAAATACGTACTCTCGTATATATGTATACTCCAGATCCAGTTTAAAGCGACAATTCCTACCCTATCTCTATAGGATTACGGTATCAACTCAGGTTAATCACGTAACCCGACTCTGATAACAAATATGATGACCGCCCTACACCTTCGATACTTATATAACTAAATAGTTTGCCATTGAAGCATCCGGTCCATGTAAGACAATTGTCAAGGGAAAGAAAAAGAAGTAAAGAAGAGAAATATAAAAAAAGAGAAGAGAATATAAGAGAAAGAAAGAAAACATCACACAATCACATAACCCATCCTATATCTCATAGTGCATCAGATAAAATATAATATTCATCATAAATATAAAACATGCAAGACAGTAATAACTACATGAACTATAGAATCAGATTACACTGGCTCATATAGTTATACAAAATAGTAATAGAGTTTATACAAATGATAAATAAAATCAATTGATAAAATATCTCTAATAATAGTAAGTTAACATTGTCAAGGCTCCATAGTGTCACACAGTGGAATAAACAATAATAAGTCCAAAATATAAATATGAGAAAGCGTCACCTTCAGCAAGTCCATCTATAGAGCTCCAAGTGTTGTTTACACCTACTATCTAGTCTACTCATTTAAGAGTACCCGGAATAATAAGAAGTAAAGCATAAGACCTCGAGTCAGACAAAATTTTGGTGTAAGCGATAAATAATGTCAAAATACTATAAAAGTCGGTATAGTATATTGAACAGAGGGTATGGAGAATCATACCTGACCTATCCCTACATCTAAAGAGTTAGAATATGACAACGAATATATGCTACTCTATATCTCATCATGGGTGTACTATACATCAAAGTACTAAGGGTGCCTAGATATTTGCATCGATAATATCCACATCGTATGGCATCCCTAAGGTGATAAACAATCAAGCAAACATAGCATCCATCATCCATCCCCACATTCACTCACACAGTGCGTTGGATATATGATACTCATAAGACCACCCCCATAGTCAAGGACTACTCAATGTCCCAGTTTCTCTGTACTCGAATCCATGTCACTCAGAAGGCCAAAAACGAGACTGTGCTCCCAATAATAGTCCAAGGTAAGGATCAAAACATCGTGCGATCCGGGGCACTCCCTATAACCTAAGTGAACATCCTCACCTACCCCTGCTATATGAGTAAACTTCAAAACCTATCAATATCAACGATCCTATTGCACAGGTCATCCATAGTAGAGCTCATCTCGGAACTGTCCATATAACTCCCGTCTGAAGTCATCATTGTTGGAAACTACTCTAGACAACCATCATAAGTCACAGAGTGCCATCATGCATCCCATAAGCTTCCTCCAACAATTCCTTCAATATGACACACAGTCTACTACTATGCATCTCGATGTATAGCTTTCCATCATCGAAGCCGTCACTTCGCATCATGGAATCATAATCGTCGAATCATGAAGTCATTGCGCTGAAGCGTCGCATCCTTGCTTCAGCACCAAAACTTCCCATCGAAGAGTTATGGCATCAAATCAAATGTTGAATGAATGAACCATCACATCATGATCTTCGAAGCCACTCCGTCATCCGCGTCAAAATTGACCAAATCGGCCATCATCAATAGTGGTAAATATCGACCACTCCAGAGTAGTCGATAACGACCACTTTGGTTGTGTACTTAACCAACTGTGGTTAAATACAAACCAAATGAAAACGTCATGCATCCATAGTGAAATAAGAAGGACATTCTCAAGTACATCTTCTACCTTCAGATAAATCGACATGCACAAAACTCTATGCACAAAATCATATTCTATGGGATATTTCTAATCTTATACCGCCTTCGACCAGCATTTTCATCCAAACTAAGTAAACAAGCATACAAACGTCTATAATAACCTAACTGCATCTGTAATAACACACACACAATACATCCAAGCAACAAATGTGAGATTAATACCAAAATAGCCTAAATCTATCAGTATCGTCAAAATAGTGCGTCAATGGAAAAAATATGATATTTAATTTAAACTTATTTTAAAACACTTTTATTTATTTTATAAAATAAGATGTAGGCTTAAATATTTTATAAATCACGGTTTAAAGTTAGAAATTATCTCAAAATGTCATTTTAATACTATACTAACAATCATAGTTTGGTGAGAGACAATATCACTCACCTTAACAAAAGCTCACCAAACCAATGTTAAGTCGTAGAGCACTTCATCATGAGCGCAATGCAGGAAATCGCATCCAAAACGGACCTCGTATGCAAAAGATATGGATTAAATACAAATCGTGGTCAACTTAGATAATTAATTTACTAATTAAAACATTAATTACCTAATTGCCCATTAATCCTTCTTCCCTAAATCAACATTTCCACTCCCTATACATGTGCACATATAGGCATAACAAACCCACTTCATCCCACACCTTCACTCTTTGATTCCACCCTCATTTCTCAAGAAATCGCGAACCAACTTCACCAACAAACTCCACTTCCAAATCTCTCCACCCCGGACCCAATGCCTTGAAGCTCGGCTCGTCAACCAAGAACATGGCCTGAAGCTCGTGCACGTGACAAGAAAATGTCGCACCAAGCTACAAATGCTCGAATGTGGCCATATTTTGTGGAAAGGTGCTCCTTAGTATGAGAATTGCAACACCACAAACACTTCAATTAACCATAAAGTGGAACCCTAGTCAGGTACGAAAAAGTGGAGCATCACCAATCAATGCCGCACCCAATTCTTCCAGGGCTAATACGAAGCTCTCTTCGATATGAGCTCAAACTGGTTTTGTGATTTTTAGCTGAACAGATTGCTCAATTTTTTTTGAAGTGGATTAGAGAGTGGTGGCCATTTATTTTGAAGAATAAATAAAACAGTAAACGAGAGATTTTTGAGGGATGGGGGTATACTAATAGTTCATTCTATTTATTCAAATTCTCAAATAAATGATCGTACGTTTTGAGCTCGCACGATCACATGGTGCGTCCGATCGCAATAAAACTTGTCTATGTACATTACTTTATTTTTTTGGTCCTAATGATATAAGTTTCATTGCTATCTGAGACAGCGCAACGAGATGATAATTTTACACTTTTTGGGATAGTTTTGGCCATCGGATCGTCCAATCTTCAAATATAGCAATGTTTATACTCATTTTAGTTCGCAACATCGATTCGAACTCAACGGAAGTGGTCTTGAGTCCTGATTCAGTCATATGTGAAAAACCATATTTTTTGGGACCATCAATTAATTAACAATTTAACATTTAAATCAATTATTTAAATACCTTATCTTTAAAATTCAAGGTCATTATGCAACTCCATTGCCATCCTAAGGTTTGTCCCGGATAGCTTTGCACTCGACTTCATTGTTAGTTGCTTTGAAAATGAGGTGGACCGCAAAACAAAGTTTTCTTTCTTTGCAAGTGACAAGGACCATGTCGGCTCCTACCCTTTCTCTTTGATGACTTATCCACATACAAGCACCAAGCTTGCTGACTAGTGATTGTTTCTTCTTTGCCATAGGCTGGGCTTGAGCACTCAACAATGAAATTTGCGACAGCTTGGCCTTTGATAGAAGTGCGAGGCTAGAATGAGTTGTGATGTTGTCTCGATGGACCACTTCCATAAATGGCCCACT
This sequence comes from Allium fistulosum, assembly GCA_030737815.1. Lineage (NCBI taxonomy): Eukaryota > Viridiplantae > Streptophyta > Magnoliopsida > Asparagales > Amaryllidaceae > Allium > Allium fistulosum. The sequence goes on from CM060904.1 coordinate 1,291,148,990, forward strand.
ATGTCAGGCCGGTTGAGAACATGCTTCAATGGCTGGTTGGTTAGGACGTTGATGGGATAAGCTTGCAAAACGACCAGAGTTTCTAGGCTGCCATGAGTAGGCAGAAAGCAAACTTCTCCAATCTTCTCCATACTTGACAATCTCTTGCTTACACAGCTGATCGGGTGGTCAATCACTGCTAGATATAAGTACAAGTCCTCCCCGTCGATGGGGTAGGACAGTACCAGAGGTGTGGCTAAGTGTTGTTCACCTTCTCGAATGAATTTAAGTAAACGACTTACTTTATGGTGAGGTCGATAAAAGGGAGACAGTGGTCGGTTACCTTGTGTTGGACCTGGGTCAGCCCGCAATGGAAGTTATGAATGAATTTCAAAAAAAATTCTCTTACTGGGTCTTTATTGGGCCCATGAAGTCTAATTCATTTAGAACATTTCCAAATATTATATATATATAATCTTATTTTTTATTTAAATTTATAAATTATATAGTTTTATTTAATTTATATATTGATACATATATATGCATATATATATGATACGTATATACATATATATGTGTATATATACGTCTATCATATACACATATATATGTGTGTGCATGTGTAACATATCAACTCGTGCTAGGTACAATATGCATGTGTATAGATGTTGGGATTTACATCGCAAACGATAAGTTAGTTCATCCAATATGCAAGTATATATTGTCAAAATATATGTATGTATATAAGCTATTATTTTATACACAAATATTACATATATATATATATATATGTGCATGTTGAGTTTGTTCAAATAATTTTTGTAAATGTATATATATAATTTTATAAATAAAATATTAATGATACATATATACATACATACATATAAATGCATATTATAATATATCTAATTAAATGTAAATGAGCTATTTAAATATTAAATAAATTATTATTATTGTTATTTTATAAAACTGTGAATAAAATATGTACTAGTATATACATAATAATAAAATAATATTTTATGTTATTATAAAATATATATATACATATAAATATATTTATAATAATGAATACATATATATATATTAATAAAATTAAAAAATATTTTTTATGTTTTTTATTCCAAATCATGTGTATAGCATAGAAAAATTATATTATTTTAAAATATATTTTAATCGAATATTCATTCAAAATTACATAAAATATTAATAAAAAAATTATTTTCAAAACCGTTTTTCAAATTATAGATTTCCAGTAAATCAAAAATGATATTTTGAAGTTTGAAAAAAAATTCGTAATTTTCGGTCATAATTTTTTTTAATTAATTTATTATTTTTGACCGATTTGAATAATAATTTTTAAAAAATAACAAAAATACTTTTAAATTTTTTTATGTTCAAGAGCTTATCTGATGTTAAAATAATTATAAATAACTAAAATATATTTTTCATAACATATTTGATTTATTATGATTTATTTATGTAGTATATTGATTTAAATAATAATAAAATTATTATTTTTGTTGAAAATTTCCATTACCATAAATTTACATATACAAAATTATATGATCAATTTTAACTATAGTGTAATTTTATAATTAAATATAAAACATATATATGTAATTAAATAATATATACATAATTTAATAAAATATTAATTAATATATATATATTATACTGCTGTACTAATCTAATATAAAAAATGATTTTTTTAATAAGTATATACATACATATAACCAAACCAAATTGTGACAACATTATTCATGTCAGTATCGTCACCGAACTAACAATATAATAATATATGTACACATATAATAAAACATTATTTAGAGAATTATAAACTATAATTTGATAAAACATAGCTGAGAACCAAGGTCTTGATGCATCCCTTGAAAGGATGAACTCTCCCATTTGAAACCTTTTCCGATTCGGCAAATTGCTAGTCCTTGAACCGTTGACCTTTGACTATAAGATAGTGATCGAATTTGAGTTGATTTGAACTTGATATGATGGAGCACTAATGGAGTACTTTTGGCCAGCAAGATGTGATAGAGATGGCAGCAAAAAAGTCCTAATCAATTTAGTTTAGGTTTGTGTAACATTCCCCACTTGGAGGCCCAAAACTAACGGCTACCGATGTTGCAGTCATCAATAGTTATTAATCCTTGGTGACCAAATATGATAATGTTAGATAAATTGTTATACCAGAAACACATGGATATGGAAAAAGTTTAAAATTTCAAAACAACTTTCATATTCCATTCCAAACTCATTTCGACATTCTTTACATAATCCCACAACGTTAACCACGTTCAAAAAAATATAATTATTACAATATACTCCAAGAGAGATAATGAAGATGCCCCATTGGTGATCAAATTGTATAATAGGCAATACACAACTTTGCCTTAACAAAACAGCACAGCGGAATCACATAACAAAGAACTTAAATAACTACATTCCTTCTGCACGACTCCAGAAGCTTTTTCGGCTTAAGAGGTACCTCAAAACCTCATATCTCAAACTACTCAAAATCAATTGAGTACCCAAGAGTTTAAGGGGAAAACATAAATTTCGAGTCAGACATAAAGCCTGGTATGAATAATAATATATACCATCTCAAATCATTTAGATATCTAGTGAGACCACGCCACTTAGCGGAACAGGTTTCCCCTCGCTAGTATCTTAAAAACCTTTATAAACCATTCTCTATGCCTATGCATCCACAATGGTTAATTCAATTCAAAACATTATTATGTGATGATATGCAAAACAATTGAATCAATTCGGGATTACCCATCCCCAATTCATTTTGACTATCTGTCATAATTATAGTTTCAAGGATTACTATTAACCTAATAGTTTTCATGGGATGACTAATAACCGATTAAACTTTTATGGACTCCCCGCCCATGTATATAGTTTTCATGGGGTTACTATGAACCTATTGGTAACTCCAATATCATTACTTTTATCCTAGTTTTCATGGGCTAAATAGGAACCTATTGACTAGCAGTCAATATCTTTCTTTTACCCTAGCTTTCATGGGCTAACTAGGAACCTATTGACTATCTGTCAATGTTTCATTTTCTTATTCGGATATAGTTTCCATGGGCTTGCTATAAACCTGTCTAACTGACATCTTTAATTATACATAGTTTTCATGGGCTAACTATGAACCTATTGGCCTTTGCCAATATCTTTACAGTTTTCATGGGCTTACTGTTAACCTATTGGCCCCTACCAATATCTTTAATTTATTCATTACTAGTATGGAGCCCGTGCCAATGGCACGGAAGAAAAGTTGGTGCAAATATAATTTATAAAACTATATTGCTAGGATGCTAATTCTTGTTAATGCGAAAGCTTTTGTACATATAATATAGTCTTGGTTGCAGAAAATTAGCTAACATAACATTAACATAATCAATTCAATGATACATCCTCACTAAAACACATTCTTGAATGTAGGCATATATTATGGAGCCATAAGAATGTAATTTAAAAGTAAAATAAAAATAAAAATAAATTCATAACTATATTTAATATAATCATTATGTTATGATATGTTTTATACATTCAAATTAAAAGTCTTACGTGGTAGGCATGGAGCTGATAACTATGTAAAACTTAACTTTTGAGGAAGATAAAAATGAAGTATATAGATTATCAACAATATCTCATTTATTCATTATGTTAGATTTTATAGTATACATTCAAAGTAATATATTTACATGATACACAACAAATATTGTTTGCTTCAGCATTGGTCGCATTAGGCTGCAGTTCATGTCGCATCAAGGTGGAGCTCAGTCTTGTGTTAGGTTGTAGCTCTTTCTAACAGCAGCATTAGCACTTTGTTTTTTTCCAGTTCATAATGCATCAGGCTTCATCTCCCTATATTTGCATCTCATTCTCGTTCACCTCACCTAGTTTGCAGCAGGTTCCATCTATAGTTGGTTCAGTCATGCATCGGTTCAATGCATTTTGCTTGCTTTAGGTCCATGGTTTAACTCCAGTTCCATCTCCCTAATTCCTTCAACCAAATTTCTTCAGTTACGCTTCTGAGCATGCACAACACAAACGATTAATTCATAGCAAATTTTAGTACAGTTGACATTTAATCGGTTTAGTTAGCTCTTTCGGTTTCCTACTTAGTTTAGTTATACCAAATTTGTTCTGTCGTTTATAATATATTCTCATTTTTGGGTTTGTATACTCGATCATCACTCCAACAATCATTTGTTTTTGTCCCATCTTTGAACAACATGGATATTTAATCTACATTGTGTTGCCAGCTATTAGGCTTCTTATTTTATATATTAATAAATTGATGTGAGCACACTCCTCAATTTGAGTACCACTCTTTCATATACAAAAAGGATTATAAAAAAAATATGGTAAAACTACCTCTGTAATCTTCCTTTTCTTTATTATTTGTTTTAACCCATGTATTTTTTAATTTTTAACAATGAAAACAATAACAAAATCTGTACAAATCACAAATACATATGCAACAAAGTAAGATATTAAAAGACAACAATTAAGTAAGAGAAAATGTAATTGACTTGGTAAAAGGAACGAATAGGAACATAAAATAACTAATATCCTTTATACACACTCGTACATACACATACATATATATGTATATGTATATAGGTGTGTGTGCACACACACACACACATATTTTGTGTGTGCGTGTGTCAACCCACGAACGAAGATTGCAAGGTCATGGTGGCAATTTGAAGTGGGGCCTCAAATTAACTTCAAATAAAATTGATAAATGATATTAACTTTTGTTATGTGAGAAAAAAAATTCACTTATAGTACTTCCAAAAACCGTGATCTTTAAAGACTCCAAATCTATTTTAAAACTATAATCGATTCTAATTCTATACTCAAACTGCTTAGTATTTCAAGGCTATTGTAGTATAAAGATGCCACCATTTAAAATTCCTTCTACAAACTCTGATCTTTCAAAAAATGTACTTCATTCTTAATCGTTAAATTAAAATATATAAAAAACAAAAAAGTAAGAGAAGAAAAGTGGAACAAATTGAAATCGTAGAACATGGTTTGTTAAATAGGTATTTTACATAACATAAGATAAAGTATCGACCCTCACTTACGATATTCAACTAACTTACCAAGTATAATATTAAAGGGAAACAAATAGTACAAACTCATATTGAATGAGAGATCATGAATAAAATGAGGTGGAATATAACAATAATGCATCCTTAGTTGTTAACTGAAAATAGTGAAAAGTAAAATATATGCAGTGGGGGCATATAAGATATGTGAAGATATATCACTTACAAGCGATTCTAAATTTACAGTAACATGCTTAATTTGTCATTTATTTACCATTCATTCAATTTCAATAGTTGGAAATTAATTTAGCAAATAGAAACTCTATTTTTCGTTGCACCAATTTTTTTTGAAAGAAAGACCTATACAATGTCAATATTTGACAGTTTGAGACCGACTCAATATGTAGTAATGTAAAACTAAACTGCTTCACAATATGTGTGGATGTGTAGAGAACAATGTTTTAACCGTGAGATTGCTAGTACTTAGGTGTAAAGATATCATAAATATTACTTACAACTTCAAATACCAAAACAATTGTCATTCAGTAAATTCATCAACAAAGTAGTCTACAACAATAATATTCATGCTAGAGAACAATAGGTAGTTATGTTTACTTAAAGATAGGGATAGATATGAATTTTTGCTACAACTACTACACGATAAATAACACAAATTAGCAGATCATATTCATAAAAATTATACAACAAAAAATATGCAATAAATAAACAGAAAGAAGCAGCGAGAATAGAAAAAATTGGAAAATTAAAATACTTACAGGAACGATGACGATGGAGAGCAGATCAGAATGAAGAATTAGGGACATGAATAATGAATCGCTAACTGAATTATCAGACAGAATTTTTCCAAAAAAGGAAGTAGACAGTTTTTAATTCGCTGGAATAATAATAATCATTCATTAAAAAATGTAATGTAAAAAAATTAGAATTACACTTGGATATGGTAATTAGGGTGCCACTTGTCAAATTGTGGTTTCATGTAGATTGTGGTTTCTCCTTTCTAATATAAGTAATAGATTTGACAAATCTTTCATAACTTTCCCGCTCACTGATACAAAATTATACAACTTGCATAATTTCTTCAGAGCATTCATACTTTTCCCATTTCAAACTTTCAGCTACCATGATATATAATCTTAGGTTGAATGATTTTTAAACGACTGTTCATTTTACTACGACATGGTATAAAATTATATATTACATAACTAAAGTGCAAACTGCATCATACACTTTTTTTCCATTTTTGGCATACAATAAAAATGTACAAACTGTGTATAACTAAAAAAGTTTACAAACTGTGGCTCGTTTAGGAGAATGTCTTTTAATTGGTCATATTCCCTCTGCTCTAGTCCTGTTCCCAATGACTATCTCCTCGTATACAATCTTAAGAATCTTCTTCAACATGTCTAAAATAAAACATGTGAGGACTAACTAAACAACCATCTACCACATTTTAGCTTAGCTTATTGGTAGTTTAAAATCCCATTTCAGTTTTGATCCAAATTTATCAATTAGTCGCCAACAAATTCAATGCACCCAATTGAAGTATCAAAATAAAGAAAAACTTTCTACTGATCACCAAAACATATTTTCTCTATAGTCCAATTCTCCGAGGAACCTGCGAAATAAAATAGTAAGTGTGTGTAACTTATATTGTTTAAAAACTAACATGTAATCATCAACTTGAATGTCTAAAGTTAAATAGGTTGGCTTGGCAGTAACTAATTACTTGTGACATCAAAGCAACCTCTATTGTTCTTTTGGAAATTCAAAATTATTATGAGTACCACCAACTACTTTTCTTAGATCATTCATTAGTCATCATGTTCTAAGTATGGATTTCTAATAAGAAGATTGTATTTATTCTATTACCTCATTTTCTGCAGTTCAATTTAATGAGAAAAGAATCAAATACACTTGAGACAGTCGATTCAAAGAAACAAAACGATAAAATTTCGTCCCTTAAATTTCATTGTTTATTTTCTCTGCTAAGTTTAAGTGAAGGCGATATTATTTTTGCAACTCTTTTCTTATGGTATTAAGATAATATGATGATAATTAGTAAAACAGATGCATCATTGGTAATATTTATGAGATTAGTTAAAACTGGCAAGCTTTCAAGTCAAGTAATATTTATTAGAGTGTGATTTTTTCACTTTCACAACATTTCCAAAGCATAACCATGAATTGAACATAAAGCATGATGATCATCATATTTTAATTGACCAAACGAAATAAGACAATTCTTGAAGAAAATAAATGGCAAGAGACATAACATCAAATGAAATTCATGTCCAGCAAAAAGAATGATGATCATCAGATCAAAAATCAAAAGTTTGATTAATTATTTCAATTCTACTCATTTCATTGTTTTGATTTTCAGTATTAAAATTGACAGTCGATGTTGTACAAAAGTATACCTCAGAAAGAAAAAAGAAGGTAAGAGAAATCGCATGTGCTGTCAGATCAGTGAGCGGTGAGCTATCTCTTTCGACTTCTAGTCGCTTGCCCTAGGGTGAGCTATTTCTTCCGGCTAATCAAGTTGCCTGCCGTGGGTTGAGCTATCTTTTTCGAGTAGTCCAGTCGCCTACCGTGGATGCTCCACCGTTGAAGAACCGAGGATCGAAGCTGGTGATTCATAGATCAGGGAGATTGATGTTGAGGAAAAGTGTTGCATATGCTACGCTGTTGGCACGATGGAATATGGGGATTATGAATGGAATCGAGGATTTTGTAGGTCTAAGGTGGGGATGAAATCGATTAGGGCTTGGGGAGGAGGATGAGAACGGAAGGTATGAATAATGAATGTGATGGGGAGGCATCAGTACGTATGAAAACTGAAGTAAACATAAAGGCATTAGTGGAATTTCAAAAAGACACGGTTGAAGCTAGTACAATGCATTTTCATTATTAGTAGTAAAGATTAGGTCAGCCCAACTGGTATTCTACCTTTTTCCAAAATACAGTTTTTGGATTCATTATAAAGTGAATATATACATATATGAAAAAGCAAACAATATAACTTGGTTAATTCCTTTAACCCATTTAGACTTCTTCATAAGCTCCATTTCAAAATACTTTGTTTATTAATATTCCATGGTTTTGCTTTTAAATAAGATTGGGTTATTTGCTTTGAAAACTATACTTTTGGAACCTTTGAAATATTCGAAACCTTGCTTTCGACCTCATTGGATAGCCTCCTCCGAAAGAATATATCTCTTTTCAAAACATTAGGCTTCTTCCTTTAAAAACACTTTAAAATCCTTCTTTCGAAACCTCTCTAATATGATAAACTGTTACTTATATATTATTAGAAGCATAGCTTTGAAACTATTGAAAGTATCTCTTCCTAAAGCATTGAAAGTCCCCCTTTCGACATCATTGGGTTTACATTTTAAAATATCATTTGGGTCAAAGCAAATATAAATGAAAGTATCTCTTTCGAAACCATTCTTTACTATATAAAAATATTGGGGAATTTATGATGGCATTGATACTATCTCTTTTGACATAGTCGAAAGCATACATTTAAAATATTGAAGGATAGCTTCGAAACTCCTTTCAAAGCCATTGCCTTCGAAATCCATAACCTTTTCAAAAGCATTTAGAAAGTGGCTTAATATAGCTTTAAAACAAACAATACCTTTCGACAGTATTGATGACTTCAATACACTCGAAAGGCACAAGAATCGGCTGCAGGGCTTCGACTAGGTCGAAACCCCCTTCTTTTGATAGCATTGATTTATAATTAAAGGAACTCCTTCGAAACCCCATTTTCTTTTTAAAAAACATGGCAACCCCTTCGAAATCCATTATAAACTTCTTTCAAAAACATTCATATCGACTAAGTCGAAAGCTTAGTAAAACAAAGGCGGATGCTTATCTTTTCAAAACAAACTGAGGTAACGACCCCATCGGAAGCTATGCTTTCGACACCATACCTTTCGCCTTTCTCCAATCCACTACGTATCACCTAAATGATACCCTGTGTATTGAATTTAGCTTAATAGGGTTTTGACATAGTCGAAGGCGGAAGGTAAGGGGTGAAAGGTACTCTGAATAGAGGCGAAACATGTTTTTCTTGATTAAATACTAAACTAAGTAACTTATATAAACTAACCTTCCTACAGGTAAATTTCTTATTGGTTGCCTTTACATTTACCATGCTTTTCAAAACTAACCGCCTTTTTATTTTGGATTAGTATCAAACTTAAACTTTTGCAAATAAAACCTTCCTCTTTATTTATACGTAAATCATTTTGATCCTCTTCTCAAAATAATTTATTTTGTATATCAAATCACTTAAGAAAAACCCCCAAAAATCACATAAATTTACTTTGATCGTGTTATCTAACATATCAAAATTTCAAACCCAAATTCTCAATATATTTTCTAGAATAAATTTATAAACCCAACGTGCTATAATTTCATTCAAAAATTCATAATCATCTTTCCAAAGCTTGGAAAATTATCAAACTAAAAACCTAACTCTAAAATCATATTTTTCATAACATATAATTTTTCCATGGCATTTAATCATAAATATAACATGGTTTTGATCTAAAACCGTATGAACCATTATTTAAACAATCTTGTTTAAATTTAAATAAACCACAATTCAAGCATATCATCATCAAACATCATATATACGAATTTAAACTTAAACCCGAAACATATATTTAACAAATAGAGATGGAAATTATCATTCACCTTAATCTTTGGTAAGGAAAGTGAATTGAGATGAGTTTGATTCCCCTTTCTTTAATTCTTTATCTTTTCTTTGAATTTCCTCTTCTTCTTTTATTGTTAATGGCCGGCTTTCTTTCTTTTGCTTACGTTTCTTATTTTTGAGAAAATGATTATGAGTCTCAATGGCTTAAGAAGTAAACACACACACACACACACATATATATATATATATAAGGGTAAAGTTAGGTGTAGCTAAATCGCATTATACCCTTACATAACTTAATTAATCTTTAAACCGTTCTTTAGCCCAATTGAATTAATAAGCACAGCTACTTAATTTTATTCAAATCTCAATCCCCTTATCACTTAACATTTACATTATTCTATTTAATTTATATATTTAAATATCCTGAATAATGTTATTTAAAATTAGGGGTGTTACAGGCTCCCCTCCTTAAAGAATTTCGTCCATGAAATTCAATAAGGACTAAATACTAATCATAACAATCAACTGTAACCACTCCTAACAACTATACTAGTTTATCTAACTAGTAATCATCTATATAAATCAAATATAGACATACCATTTAAAAAAGATCAGGATAAGTAACGTGAATCCTGTCTTCGGTCTCCCAAGTACAGTCCTTCTCGTTGTCGCTCCACTGAAGTTTCACTAACTTGACTGTCTTGGACCTTAATATTTTCCCATCTCTCGCTACAACCGAACTAGTTGTCTAACAATTGTCAAATTAGGCTCTACTACCAACTCATCCAATCCTTTAGGAGGAATGTAGTTTCTGGATCATGCACATACTTGTGAAGATGAGACACATGAAATATATCATGGAGACCTGCCATATTGCTCGACAATTCTACTCTGTATGCGATCTTTTCAATCCTTTCTATATTCTGGAATGGACTAACATATTTCGATGCAAGCTTCCCTGACTTTTCGAATCGTATCACTCCCTTCATCGGTGACACCTTAATAAAAACTCTATCTCTAACTGAGAACTCTAAGTCTTTACGCCTTTTACCTGCGTAACTCTTTTACCTGGATTGAGCTTCCTTCATCCGATCTCGGATCAACTCAATCTTCTCTGATGCCTCTCTAACTATATCTGGACCTAAGACTAATATGTCTCCAGTCTCTAACCAACATGCGGGTGATTTGCATGGACTTCCATATAAAGCTTCAAATGGCGACATTCCTATACTAGTCTGAAAACTATTATCATAGGAAAACTCAATCAAATGCAGGTGATCTTCCCAAGATCCACCAAAGTCTAGTACACAAGCTCTCCAACAAATCTTCGAGTACTTTATTGACTCTCTCAGTCTGCCCATCCGTCTGTGGGTGATATGTTGTACTCATCATGAGCTTGGTACCTAATACTCTTTGTAGACTTCTCTAAAATTCGCTGGTGAATAGTGCATCTCTATCGTTGACTATGCCACTAGGAATTCCATGAAGTCTAACTATGTTTTGCACGAACAACTTCGCCAAAAACGGTGCTATCCTGGTTGACTTGACTGGAATGAAATGGGCGCTCTTTGTCAATCGTTCCACTATGACCCATATGCTTTCATTTCTCTTGTTCGACCTTGGCAACCCATCTGTAAAATACATGAATATAGAATCCCACTTCCAAACTGGAATCTCTAAAGGCTGAAGCAATCTACTTGGCTTCTGGTGTTCGGCTTCCACTTGTTGACAGTTAGCACATCGTCAAACCCAAAAGCCAACATCTCTCTTCATGCCTTCCCAATAGAAGCTTCTCTTCATATTTTGATACATCTTGGTTCCCCCAAGATGAATCGTAAACTTGGATCGATGACACTCATCTAGAACTTCTCTTTTCAAGTTCTCTACATTCGGAACACATGATCGTCCCTTCTTCCTCCACTATCTTTTTTAGTCAATGCCAAAATCTTTAAGATCATCGATATCGGATTCCACCTTGAGTCTTTTAATTTTCTCGGCTATCTCTAGATCCCTTTTCCATTTAGAAGCTATCCTCTCGATCAGCACTGGTCTAAACAGGTCAACATAGCAGTACTCTGACTAGAATCAATAGTCAATCTCAACTTTATACTACCCATTTCCAGAACTTCTAAATCCTTCCATTCCGCGAACATAGCTAACACCACATTCTGATGTTTCCTGCTAAGGGCATCCGCTACCTTATTTCCTTTTCCAGGAGTATATTCTATACCAAAATCATAAGCAGCCAAAAACTCTAACCACCTTTGCTGTCGCATATTCAACTCTTTCTGAGAAAATAAACATCTTAAGGACTTATGACCTTTGTATAGCTCAAATCTCTCCCCTAAGAGATAATGTCTCCTAATCTTCAATGCGAAGATCACCGTAGCCAATTCCAAATCATGAGTAGGATATCTTACTTCTTGCAGTCTAGGCTGTCGAGAAGCATAGGCAATGAATTTACCGTTCTATATCAATACAGCTCCCAATCTTGTTCTACATGCATCAATACAGCTCCCAATCCCCTAAGAATCGGCGGCAGGGCTTCGACTAGGTTGGAACCCCCTTCTTTTGAAAGCATTGATTTATAATTAAAGGAACTACTTCAAAAACCCCTTTTTCTTTTTAAAAAACATGGCAACCCCTTCGAAAGCCATTATAAACTTCTTTCAAAAACATTTGTATCGACTAAGTCGAAAGCTTAGTAAAACAAAGGCAGTCGCTTATCTTTTCAAAACAAGCTGAGGTAACAACCCTATTGGAAGCTATGCTTTCGACACCATACCTTTTGCCTTTCTCCAATCCACTATGTATCACCTAGATGATACCATGTGTATTGAATTTAGCTTAATAAGGTTTCGACATAGTTGAAGGCGAAAGGTAAGGGGCGAAATGTACTCTGAATAGAGGCGAAACCTGTTTTTATTGGTTATATACTAAACTAAGTAACTTATATAAACTAACCTGCCTACATGTAAATTTCTTATTGGTTGCCTTTACTTTTCCCATGCTTCTCAAAACTAACGGCCTTTTTATTTTGGATAAGTATCAAACTTAAACTTTTGCAAATAAAACCTTCCTCTTTATTTATACGTAAATCATTTTGATCCTCTTCTCAAAATAATTTATTTTCTATATGAAATCACTTAAGAAAAATCCCCAAAAATCATAGAAATTTACTTCGATCATGTTATCTAACATATCAGAATTTCAAACCCAAACTCTCAATAGATTTTCAAGAATAAATTTATAAACCCAACGTGCCATAATTTCATTCAAAAATTCATAATAATCTTTCCAAAGCTTGGAAAATTATCAAACTAAAAACCCAACTCTAAAATCATATTTTTCATAACATATAATTTTTCCATGGCATTTAATCATCAATATCACATGGTTTTGACCTAAAACCGTATGAACCATTATTTAAACAATCTTGTTTAAATTTAAATAAACCACAATTCAAGAATATTCATCATCAAACATCATATATACGAATTTAAACTAAAATCCAAAACATATATTTAACAAATAGATATGGAAATTATTATTCACCTTAATCTTTGTAAGGAAAGTGGATTGAGATGAGTTTGATTCCCCTTTCTTTAATTCTTTTTCTTTTCTCTGAATTTCCTCTTCTTCTTTTACTGTTAATGGTCGGCTTTCTTTCTTTTGCTTACGTTTCTTATTTTTGAGAAAATGATTATGAGTCTTAATGGCTTAAGAAGTAAACACACACACACACAGATATATATATATATATATATATATAAGGGTAAAGTTAGGTGTAGCTAAATCCCATTATACCCTTACATAACTTAATTAATCTTTAAACCATTCTTTAGCCCAATTGAATTAATAAGCACGGCCACTTAATTTTATTCAAATCTCAATCCCCTTATCACTTAACATTTATATTATTCTATTTTATTGGTCTAATTAAATATCCTAAATAATGTTATTTAAAATAAGGGATGTTACAGTTTGCTTATATAGTGGATAGAAAGGAGGAAAAAGTGGATCTCATCCCATATTAATTCTCCCTTAATTTGAGCCATCCAAAGTCCAACATCTAAACCCTACTTTGAGCCACCCAACATGTCATGTTGCTGCCCATCATGATGAGCCAAAAATCCACTTAAGCCCAAAGAAAATATAATTTAATTAAATCCAATTTAATCACTTATAGATATCATATATCGATTAATATATTTATAACTATTATAAATATATTTGATAATATTTATTCCTTAGATCATAATCAAAATTTTATAATTAGCATTTCATATATATATTGATTAATTTATTTAATTTATAACAATTATAAATTAATTAAATCATTTAGTCAAAGAAGAATTCATCATTTTGGTTGTATGACTCATTAGGTGTAAATTTGGTCAGCGATTAATATCGAACTATTCGAATATTAACGTTCACATGGCACTTAGCAAGTGGTATGATATTTTGGCCAAATTTATTGCTTACTTGGTTTTGGTAAAATCTAATTTTACTTTGTTAAGCGTTACCCAGTTGTGACTTTTATTTACGCAAATTATTTTCGTCAAACCTATATAACTTTGGACTGATGGAATTTGGTAATGGTCAAAATTTCAATATCATCCATATTCAACTCTATAGTCCAAACGCAAAGTCCTTGGTTCAATAATAACAATTATAATTAGCCGAAATGCTCTGGTCAGAGACTTTGACTTTAAGTTGACCGTGATACTAACCTTATATAACCGAGGAGAAGAGTCCTCTCTTAAATAGTGTTTCACTTCCAATATTTTCATTCGACCCAACTATAGTCACTCGATGTCGTTCCATAATTTGACTATAATCAAAGCAGAGATTTCATATTGAAGATCAATGGTATTCTCAAGTAGAGTGAACTGTGTAAATCAGTTACGTCGATATTTTCTATTTGATCTTAGTTATATTAACCAACAGAAAACTATCGAGTGAGTCATTCCATAGTTATCTAATAACTATCACAATGTAATCTCTAGGTGCCCTCAGTAGTCATGAGTAATACACTGCCCAACATTTAAAGAGCATTACGTACTCTAGTCTCAATAGATACATCGATATCTCGTCTCAATGCATCTTGACTAGGAACATTTAAAATGGTATATTTGTTTTCATTGTGATAAATTACTCACGGTTACTCATAAAATCACAAAAACAGAGACCCGTAAATCTATGCCTCGATTTGCAACGTTGCTTGAGCCTCGATCTCCCTTTAAAACCCGATCTGGACGATCTTTTTTGGCCCCTCCTATTCAATCCAAGATCGATGCTTCCACCTCTTTGCAAGTGCATTAATTCACCGTTTCTGTTGCTAGAGTCAGTTGAAGCAGATAACGATAATAATGATAAGGTCAGTGCACTCAAATCCATCTCAATGCATTCGACTCCTCTTTTTCAATCTGAGTCTCTGGTATATCCTCTCGATATGACTATATCTAAGCGTTGATAAGCCTAGCAATTTTATAGTAGCAAATATCCCTGCTTCCATTCTTGATGTATATGCTTGTGAACGAGTGAATTTCAATTCAGTTATTGGTGATGTCTTTTTATCAAAAGTTTCTTCCCCTTTGGAAATGCTGAACTTAGTAAATGAATTGTTAGAAGATTATGCTACCTCTTTAATTCTAGGCCGATATCAGGTATCAAAAACACTTGCACCGACTTTGTGATTTCCTCATTCTTCCCCATGGTCAGGAAAGTATTACTGGTTCTAAGTGGCATTCAGAAGCAACAAACATAGTTGTGGACACTTCACTGAATACTGCCGACATTCCTGGTCTTTCGTGTGCAAGTAATCATGGCGCTAGCATTTTGTGTGCTGCTCCTTCTGTGAATTGCAAAGATTCAATTCATGTATCCTTTGTTAATACTAAGATTGAGGTTGAGGTACCTGGGGCTATTCTAGTGAATAAATCTCCTTGTTACAGCCAAAAATAGGATTCCTGTTTGGATCCTATTGCTTGTGATTTGAACAAAACTAGTTAGGCTTCTCTATTCTTGTCTAACCCACGTAACGCTGGTGAGTTCTCTCCTCGCTCATTTGAATTAAAAGCTGTAAATGGTCTTAGTACCTCCCGTGGAAGTTATTGATGCGAGTTCTAAATTTTGGCGTAATTAACTTGTTGGTTTTTGTCTTGATGAAAATCCTCCATTTTTGGTTGTTAAATATAACTTGATGAAAAATGGAGACTGAAAGGTAAAATTAAAATGAGAAATGACAACTCTATGTTTTACTTTGAATTTTCATTCCTTGAGGATCGTTTCAAAATTCTAGAAGCAGACCCAACTATTGTATTAGAGAAACAATTTATTGTTACTTGTTGGAATCCTGTAGTTGACTCTGCTAGGGAACAGGTTTTATCTATTCCTGTATAGGTTTAATTTGCCAAAATCCCATCAACATTACAATCATTGATTGGCATTAATTGGCTAGCTAACCTTGTTAGGGATTTGGTTTGTTTTAATGCCGCTACAGTTAGTAGGGATAGGTTAGGCTATGCTAGGGCTTTATAGAGATTAAACCTACTGGCCTTTTGCCTTCGATTCTACCTGTTGAACCTGCTCCGGGGCAGGTTGCAATAGTAGAAGTAAATTATAAGTGGAATCCTCCTATATGCACTACTTGTAGTTCTTTTGGACACTTGGCAGATTCTAGCAAGCATCATGCTACGGCTCCATCCCCTATCCCTTTGGTGATGGAAGACATTGAGATTCCCCTTGCTCTGAAAATTCCTTTGCGAAAGGTGGAGAAGTGAATTTGGGTTTGCAAGGAATTAATGCTAGCTCCTAGTCCTATGGGGCCTGGCATTGATATTCCATTATCCAACTCTGGTCCAGCACATCTCCAGATATGATATCTTGGTATTCTAATGAGCAAGTTTGGGTTCATGAAGATACTCAATTTCGTTATTCCCTCATGAGAGATTGTTATTATAGATATGTTGCTGATGTGGTAGGCGAGCATAGATTTTTAATCTACCAGGTATCAAGTGATTCTCTTACTCTATCGCTAGATGGTGAGTCTGGGGATCATAACAGTGATATTCTTTAGGGTACTAGTTGGGTTAAGATTTTTTTTACTCTGTGGATTCCCTGGATTACGTCCCTTTGCTTGGGAAGTTGTTTAGGTTATATGTTCATGTGATTGGGGCTGATACATCTGATGATGGATCATCCTCTTCTAATGAGGATTAGTTGTTATTTTAGTAGTTTGGCCTTCTACCATTCTCCTGTTTTTATGTTCTATAGTATTTCTGCATATATGCAGAACATTGTTATAAATTTGAATAATACAATGGTACAGCCCACTATAAAGCCAACTGGCCTTGCTAAAAAATTACTCACAGTTACAACACATTGTAACTACTATCATAAAATGTATCATTTAAGGATTTTCTATTAAATATAGTGTTAATTAAATTAATATAACACATTATATCAAGTATATAACAAAAAGAAAACACTTTTCTTTCGAATAAGATTGGTTATCGAGTTAGATATATGTAACAAATTACATAATTGCCCCTAGGGCATAGCCCTAACTCTATCAATCTCCCACTTACACTTGGGATCAATTATTGATGCAGGCCAGGTTGAAGTCTTAGGTCGTGTACGACCTAAGGAAGTGATAGGTCATGAACGACCTAAGTTTGCAGTACAACTTGGTGAAAGTTTAAGTCACAAACGACCTAACTTGTTTTTAGGTCGCATACGACCTAACTGGTTTCTACGACCTAACAAGCAGATAGGTCGCGTGGAGGAGGTACGACCTAAAGTGAAACAGGATGAAGCGCTTGGGTTATGCCATAGGTCGCTAACGAGTGACGACCTAACGAAGCCGCGACCTAGCGAGGTAACAAAGCTACACAGTGAAAAGGCGGAAGCAACGGAAGTGTTAGGTCGCGTACGACCTAACGAGGGTTTTAAGTCGCTCCAGCGACCTAGTGGAGAATCGCGAGCTATCGAGTTAAGACCAACTTTAGGTCGCAGAGATATGTTACGACCTAAGTTAGGTCGCGGGAAGCTGCAGAGAGATAGGTCATTTACTTTAAGTCGAGAGGCATTAGGTCGTGAGGAGTTAAGTCGCAAAGAAGTGATACGACCTAAGGTAAGTCGCTCCGAAATTCTGAATAAGGGATGTCTCGACCTACGACCTAAATTAGGTCGCGTACGATCTACGACCTAAGTTAGGTCGCGAGAACTTTAGGTCGCTGATTGCTACAGTTCACTGCCGCCTGGATTCTTGGAAGATGCCATGTATTTTAGGTCGTATGGTTTAGGTCGTTGCCGACCTATGTGTTGTAAAGTGCTGTGTTGTATTTTTCTTATGTTGTAATCTTTTAGGTCGTTTGTCCTTAAGTCGAGTGCTTTGTTAGGTCGCGTCTGTTTTAGGTCGCACCATTTTAGGTCGTAGGTCGTTCACGACCTAAGTGTTGTTGAAATTTTGTTCTGTTTTGGGCGTGTTGAGTTGTAGCCTATAAATAGGCAAGTGGTGTCATTTGTAATAGTTTTAGTTGATTTGAAATAAAACTCTTGTTTTGTTAGCTTTGTGCTTTCACCAAATTGGTAGTTGAGTGTAATCTCCTATCTCCTCTTTCGGATAATCGAGTGCGCTCAATTCAACAACTGCAGAAGCCGATTCACGGAATCTAGTGTGCTAAATCAACGTGTGAAGAATCGTAGATCTTTGAACCCGGTATCGTTCGCGATCAACGAGTTCGAGATAGCTAGAATACGGTATCTTCGGATCAACAAATTCGGGCATTTCAGTATCTTCCAATCCATCGATTGCTACTTTCAACGATCGACATTGTTTTTGAGTAATCCGCTGCGTCAGTTTTGGTATCGGAGCTTGTTTAGCCAATCATAGCTAAATCGAGTCTTGGAGCCAATCATCTTGAAGAAGTTTGAATCGAAGTGAAGATTTGAGGTTATTAATCACGGCCGAGAGCAAGAAGGGAAGTAGTTCGACTTTGTATTGAAGTTTGGAGGACGGATCTATCTTGTTTGGAAGTCTAGTTGTTCATCGTGTTCATCGCAATTTGCAACAAGTGTGGAGATTTCGATCCATATCATTTTGGATCAAAAGAAGAAAAGTGTTTAAGTTTGATGAGCTAGTGTTGAGCCGTGTATTGCTTGTTGAAGTTGTGTTTGATTTGTGAAGAGTTTGTGAATTTTTCAAGTATGCCACCAAGGAGAGCTAATCGACACCAAAACGTAGAAGCTTTGTATCGAAGAGAAGAAGCTGATAAGATGGAGCAAAGAATCAATGAAAACTTTAGTGAAAAGCTTAACGAAGGAATTGGTCGGTTAGAGAAGATGATGTTAGAGATGAATCAAAATCGGAGAAGGGTTTCTCCTGAATCTAATCATGGGGGAAGTAGAGTCTCGCCACATTCCAATCGAGACAGAAGTGTTGATGATGATCAAAGGCGTGGGAGGAACGTGAATGATCGTGAACGGAGGAATGTAGATAGAAGGGATGATGGTGGAAGACGCGAAGGGAGTAGAGATGTTGGTGGTCAGGATCGACATCGATATACATCTGATTTTGAAGAGAAATATGATGGTGGTAGTGTTCGAGGACAAGGACGAGGACAAGGAAGAAATCACTCTGAGTATGATCACAAGTGGGAGTCGGGGAAGAAGACTGAAATTCCTGAATTCAAAGGTGGTATGCAAGCAGAGGAGTTTTTAGATTGGGTGGCTAATGTTGAAGAGATTTTTGACTTCAAGGAAGTTCCAGAACATCGTAGGGTGAAGTTGGTTGCTACAAGGTTGAGGGGTAGAGCTTTGGCGTGGTGGCAGCAAACCAAACTTACACGTGAACGGATGGGGAAGTCAAAGGTTGAATCATGGGAGAAGATGAAGAAATTGATGAAAACAACGTTCTTACCTTACAATTATCAATCTTTGATGTATCAACGTTTGCAGAATTTGAGGCAGGGCACAAAGAATGTTAATGATTACGCGGATGAATTTTATCAGCTTATTGCGAGGAATGATATTATGGAAACGGAAGAGCAGCTGACATCTAGATTCATTGGGGGATTGCGAATGCAGATTCAGGATATGGTTAACATGTTTGATCCCAGATCTGTAGCGGAAGCACGTCAGAAAGCGTTGGCTTGGGAGAAACAGGGACGACGAGGAGGTGGTGTGTTTGCAAATTCCATTAATCAAGTGAAGGGTGTTAGTGGAAGTTCTAATGTTTCAAAAGTTGTTGCAAAACCAGTTGTGAATGAGGTTGGGAAGGCGAAAGTCAGTAATGGTTTCAAGTGTTATAATTGCCAAGAAATGGGCCACAAAAGTAGCGAATGTCCAAAGCCGAAGAAGAGAGCTATGATAGCAGAGGTTGAGGATGAGGATGAAGAAGCTGAATGTTCCAATTCACCACCTGATGAGGAGGAAGAAGAAGTGTCGGGAGACGAAGGTTATAATCTAATGATGAAGAGGTCCTGTTTAACACCAAAGCAAGAGGAGGATTGTAGTTGGTTAAGGAGCAGTATTTTTCAGTCAACATGTACCATTCTGGGGAAGGTTTGCAAATTTGCTATTGATGCTGGAAGCTGTGATAATATAATTTCTTCAGAAGCTGTGAGGAAGTTGGCGTTGAAGACTGAGAAACATTCGAAACCGTACAAGCTAGCTTGGTTGAGGAAGGGCGGGGAGGTGAAGGTTGGATGAAGGGCTTGTGTGAAGTTTTCAATTGGAAAGAAATACAAGGATGAAATCTGGTGCGATGTGGTAGATATGGATGTCTGTCATTTGTTGCTGGGGAGACCGTGGCAGTATGATAGGGCGGTGCACCATGATGGGCGTACCAACAGTTACAATTTCATGTTTGAAGGCACAAAGATTACTCTAGTTCCAAAGAAGCGACAACAGGAGGAAAACAAGTTGGAGGAGATTGAAGAGCTTAAAACTTTGTTATCTTTGAAGGAGTTTGTGAAGGAAGTAGAGGAGGAGCCTGAAGTGTTTTTGTTGATTGGGCGAGAGAGCAGTGAAGGGGTTGAAATTCCGGAAGAAGTGAAGCCAGTTTTGAAAGAATTTGACGATGTATTTCCAGAGGAGTTACCAACGGAGTTGCCACCGTTGAGGGATATACAACATCAGATAGATCTTGTTCCAGGTGTTGTGTTACCACACAGACCACATTATCGAATGAGTCCAAAGGAACATGAAGAATTGAGGAGGCAAGTGGAAGAATTGCTTGAACAGGGGCGTGTGCAGGAGAGTTTAAGTCCTTGTGCTGTACCAGCTTTATTGGTACCCAAAAAGGATGGAACGTGGAGGATGTGCACAGACAGTCGAGCATTGAATAAGATCACAGTCAGATACAGATTTCCGATGCCGAGGCTTGATGATTTATTGGATCAAATCAGTGGGTCCGTAATATTTTCAAAGATTGACTTGAAGAGCGGTTATCATCAGATTCGCATTAGACCAGGGGACGAATGGAAGACAGCATTCAAGACGAGGGAAGGATTGTACGAATGGTTGGTAATGCCGTTTGGTCTATCGAATGCACCGAGTACATTCATGAGGGTGATGAATCAAATTTTCAGACCGTACATTGGAAAATTTGTGGTGGTTTACTTTGACGATATTCTGATCTACAGTGCTAGTACAGAAGAGCATGTTCAGCATTTGAAGAAAGTGCTAATTATTCTTCGTGAAGAACAATTCTATGCTGCTACAAAGAAGTGTGTTTTTATGTCGAGAAGTGTTTTATTTCTGGGGTATGTTGTGTCGGAAGAAGGAATACAGGTTGACCAAAGTAAAGTCGAAGCTATCAGAGATTGGCCGCAACCCAAGACGATAACGGAAGTTCGTAGTTTTCACGGGTTGGCTTCATTTTATCGAAGGTTTATTCCACTCTTTAGTGGTGTGATGGCGCCTGTGGCTGATTGTATGAAGGGTAAACAGTTTGCATGGACGGAGGAAGCCGGGGTTGCTTTTGATCGAATCAAAGGACTTTTGACGTCTGCACCAATTCTAATATTACCAGATTTTCAGCTAGTGTTTGAACTACATACTGATGCATCCAAGGGTGGGATTGGAGGAGTGTTGAGTCAGAGGGGACGTCCGATTGCATACTTTAGCGAGAAGTTATCAGGAGCAAAGATGAGATACAGTACATATGATGTGGAATTTTATGATGTTGTGCAATCTATTAAACACTGGAGACACTATCTATTTCAGAAAGAGTTTGTTCTTTACACTGATCATGAGGCATTAAAGCATTTACAAGGACAAGACAAGATTTCAGCGAGACATGCATCATGGATTGCATATCTACAACAGTTTACATTTGTTGAGAAACACAAATCGGGAGTGACGAATCGTGTTGCGGATGCTTTGAGTAGAAGGAATCATTTTTTAACAACAATGAAGATTGAAGTAACGGGATTCGATGTGTTACCAGAGTTATTTGACGAAGATCCTTACTTTGCAAAGTTTGTTGATAAAGTCAAGAATGGGGAGACAGATGAGTTTTTGATGGTAGATGGTTTTCTGTTTAAAGGAAATCGATTGTGCATACCTGATTGTAGTTTGAGAATGAAGATTGTAAAAGAGCTACATGAAGAAGGACATGTTGGGAGAGACCGTACATTACAGTTGATTTCACAGTCTTACTTTTGGCCATCAATGAGGAAAGAAGTGGAAAGGTTTGTGGAACGATGTCATATCTGTCAGGTTTCAAAAGGAACTGCGACTAATGCTGGTTTATATATGCCGTTACCTGTACCAACTAAACCATGGGTTGATGTGAGTATGGACTTTGTGTTGGGGTTACCGAGAACACAGCGTGGTAACGATTCCATTTATGTGGTGGTTGATAGATTTTCCAAGATGGCACATTTCATCGCTTGTAAGAAGACAGCTGATGCCGTCCGGGTTGCTGCGTTATTCTTCAAAGAGATATATTGTTTACATGGTTTGCCGGAATCCATTGTTTCTGATCGGGATACTAGATTTCTAAGTCATTTTTGGCTAAGTTTGTGGAAGATGGTGGGAACGAAATTGAAATTTAGTAGTGCTTATCACCCGCAGACGGATGGACAGACCGAGGTTGTGAACAGATCATTGGGTAATTTGTTGAGATGTCTGGTGAAAGATAATCTGAAGAGTTGGGATATGAAGTTATGTCAGGCAGAGTTTGCTCATAATTATGCAGTGAATCGTAGTATGGGATTCAGCCCATTTCAGATTGTTTATTCTAGTATGCCAAAAGGACCGTTGGATTTAACGGTAATACCACACTCGACGGGGACAGTTAAGAAAGCTGCTGATTTTGTTGAAGGATTGACAAGTGTCATAGAATCGTTCAAGAACGATTGGAAAAGGCGAATGAGAAGTACAAACGTTCTGCAGATCTGAAGCGAAGGAGCATTGAATTTAATGAAGGTGATTGGGTTTATGCAGTGTTAACAAAGGATCGTTTTCCGGTGGGAACATACAATAAATTGAAAGCACGGAAAATTGGACCAGTAAAAATTTTGAAGAAAATCAATGAGAACGCATATCAATTGGAATTGCCGGATAATGTTCATACGTCGGATGTGTTTAACGTCAAACACTTAGTTCCGTACCATAGGAGTGAGAGTGCTACGGAGGAGGAAGATGCAAATTCGAGGACGAATTTCTCTCAACCAGGGGAGGATGATGCAGGCCAGGTTGAAGTCTTAGGTCGTGTACGACCTAAGGAAGTGATAGGTCGCGAACGACCTAAGTTTGCAGTACAACTTGGTGAAAGTTTAAGTCACAAACGACCTAACTTGTTTTTAGGTCGCATACGACCTAACTGGTTTCTACGACCTAACAAGCAGATAGGTCGCATGGAGGAGGTACGACCTAAAGTGAAACAGGATGAAGCGCTTGGGTTATGCCATAGGTCGCTAACGAGTGACGACCTAACGAAGCCGCGACCTAGCGAGGTAACAAAGCTACACAGTGAAAAGGCGGAAGCAACGGAAGTGTTAGGTCGCGTACGACCTAACGAGGGTTTTAAGTCGCTCCAGCGACCTAGTGGAGAATCGCGAGCTATCGAGTTAAGACCAACTTTAGGTCGCAAAGATATGTTACGACCTAAGTTAGGTCGCGGGAAGCTGCAGAGAGATAGGTCGTTTACTTTAAGTCGAGAGGCATTAGGTCGTGAGGAGTTTTTTTTGAGCGACACGGTTGTGTAGCGTGGAACTACACAGCCGATTAAATATCATATAAATAGGTAAGTAGTGCGATCAACAAGCCTGATCGCTGGCCAAGATGTAGTAAGGAACCGCAAGATAGTCGATGAGAGACAGGGTTTTATATACAAAATACATATTGTGAACAACAGAATAGAAAAGAGACTAGAGCTATATAGCAGTTGGTGATGCCCTCAATGCCTGCCAGGAGGAATTGCTAAAGTGCTGCCCGAGGATTCGGCTGGTGGAGAGCTGGGGTATGGTAATCTCAGTCTGAATGGTGCGGAGAAGCTTCGACCTGAAATAGATGAGAAATAGTGAATAATACGTCTACAAGTTCCTTCGAAGTTGGATGTGGGCTTGCAGAATACACGTGCATTACGCTCGGCCCAGATGCACCAACTGAAAATAGCTACAATTAGATCAAAGTGATAGTTGGGGGGGTTGTTCTGCTAGTGGTCGAAAAACGAGTTGAACGTGGGGATATGTCCAAGAATGTGAACCGTCGAAGCCGCCCAGACCCTGATAGCAAAATCGCATTCAAAGAATAGATGTTGTAAACTTTCTGGTGAGGTAGAGCATAAGGCACAGCTGGGGTCGACGTCGATGTTATGGCGAAGGAGCATGTCTCTTGTGTTGATTCGCTCGTGAATAAGGCACCATTGCAGGAAAGCGAAGCGGGGCTGGATCCTGCACTTCCAAAGTCTGGGGAAGGTGAAGATACGTCCGGGGTTGTTTAGGTGAGCATAGCAGGAGGCAATGGAGAAGCCGGTTGATGGGTCGGGGGCCCAGGTGAAGGAGTCTGGCCGGGGGTTTAGGTGGATGTTACGGAGAATAGAGGTGACAAGGTGAAGCTCGGAGAGGGTGGCGAGGTCAAAGTAGGAGGTAGGAAGAAGCTGATCGGGGCCCGAAATAGAAATGTCAAGGGTGGAGGCGAAGAAGTTGGTTGTATGAGCGAAGAGGTTGAGGAGGGTGGAGGAGAGGGGAAGCTGATTATGCCATGTATCCAACCAGAAGAGGCAATTAGCCCCATTGCCCAGGTTGACGTGGAAGAGCCGTTTGACACGTGGTAGGGTTGATACGACCCCAGACCAAAAAGGGGATGGTTTGATTCCGGTGGAGGCATGGAGGACAAGGTGAGGGTTTGAGTGATAGTGGAGAGAGGTAATCCAAGATTTCCAAAGGAAGGAGCCAGGGGTAAGGAACCGCCAGAGCCATTTGGCGAGGAGCGCGATGTTGAAGTCATGAAGATTAACGATTCCAAGGCCGCCGTTTTTCGGGGGGAGGCAGGCGGTCTGCCAGTTTACGAGTCTCTTTATATTACTACCATTCCAAAGAAAGGAGCTTCTGATCGCGTCAATTTTTTTGATTACCCAGGATGGGAGTTTGTACAGTGACATCCAATATGTGGGTATCGCTGATAGAACAGATTTAACAAGGACAAGACGCCCTGCTGAGGACAAGGAGTGAGCTTTCCATGAAAGGAGTCTGTTTTCGATTTTGGCGATGAGGGGGAACCAATCTGATCTATGTAGTTTGGTTGGACGGATTGGGACTCCGAGGTAGGAGATGGGGAAGTGAGCGATCTTGCAGTTGAGCAGGTTGGAACAGATTTGCCCGAGATGGTCAGCGCCTCCGAGCATGATGATGGAGCTTTTGTTGAAGTTGATGGACAGGCCGGATATGAGTTCGAATGAATATAGAGCTACTTTGAGGCAATGGATGTGGTTGAGCATGGGTGAAGCGAATAGAATGGTGTCGTCAGCGAATTGAAGGTTGGAAATGACTAGGTTAGAATTGGGGAGATTGATGCCCTGAAAGATGTTATTCGAAATTGCTAACTTGATCATGCGGTTGAACACATCGGCTACCAGAACGAAAAGTAAGGGAGAAAGTGGGTCTCCTTGTCGCAGTCCATGGGCTGATTTGATTAGACCCCCCGAGACCCCATTAATGACTATCGAGGACATGCTTGAGTTGAGAATAGAGCATATCCAGTTGCACCATTTTGTGGGGAAGCCTCTGTGTTCCATTAGCTCCAAGATGAATTGCCAGTTAACTGAGTCAAAAGCTTTTGAGTAGTCCAGTTTGAGAAGCATTCCTGGAGTTGAAGTAGAGTGGCAGAAGGATATGACCTCCTGGGTCATTGCTACGCAGTCCATGATGTTACGGTCCAAAATGAATGCGGATTGCTCAATTCCAATTAGAGGGGCTATGAAGGCTTGAAGGCGGTTGGCCAGGACCTTGGTTATGATCTTAAAGGTTGTGTTAAGGAGACTAATGGGACGAAAGGACGGGAGGGAGGTGGCGCCGGGGGATTTTGGGAGTAGGATGATATTTGCGTAGTTGATGCGGGCCACGGATGATGGGTTGGCATGAAATTCGGAGCACATTTTGATGATGTCGAATTTTACTGTATCCCAGTAGTGTTTGAAGAATAAGGGCCCGAAGCCATCTGGGCCAGGAGCCTTGTCATCGGACATGCTTTTAAGCGCTGCCCAAATTTCTGTTTCAGAGAAGGGATGGTCAATGGGGATGGGGTGATTCTCCGGGTAGAGCAGGTTCCAATCAATTGGGGGAAGAGGGGGGTGATGGTTGCCTAGAATATTTCGGTAATAGTCAGTGAAGAGTTTAAGGATGACTGACTGATCAGAGGTGGTGTTGTTGTCTTGGGTGATTTCAGGAATAAAAGTTGATCTTCGTCTGCCATTGGCGAGACGGTGGAAGTAAGCAGTGTTCTTATCGCCATCTTCAATCCATTTCGCTTTGGAGCGTTGTTTCCAACCTATTTATTCTTGAAGTGACAATCTGTCTAGGTCAGCTTCCAGTTCTCTCAGACGAGATCTGTCTAATTCGGAGAGAGGAGAGGATTTTTCCAGGATATTTAGGTCCAGAATCTCATCTTGGATGGCGGAGATGCGCGAGCGAATGGAGCCCCAAACTGATTTGGCCAAAGGTTTGATGATTTTTCGAAGGGAACGGAGCTTGGAGACGACCCTGACAGTGGCTGATTGGATGGGGGAAGGCTGAGACCAGATTTCTTTGATGAAATTATCAAATGATGGCTCGAGGAGCCAGAGGCGTTCGAACCGGAAGGGTCTGCTGTGACAAGTGGGGGATCCCGTGTCTAGGAGGAGCGGGCAGTGGTCGGAGATAACTGTGGCTAGACCCGAGACAATGGAGAGGGGGTGAAAATCCTCCCAGGCCGAGTTGAAGAGGTAGCGGTCTAATTTAGCTAGTGAGGGATCTGATCTGCGATTGGACCAGGTGTAAAGGCGGTTGCTGATGGGTGGGTCAATTAGGGAGCAAAGATTGATAAACTGGTTGAAGGCTTCAGAGTCTTGGGATAGATTGCCAGAGTTCCTTTATGTTGGGGATTTGGTGGTATTGAAATCTCCTCCGACAATCCAAGGGCCGTTGATATGAGCGGAGAAGGTGAGACAGTTCGTCCAGAGTTCGTTTCGATCTCGAGGGTTTTGTGGGTCATAGATATTGGAGAAGAAGAAGATTGTTCCAGTTTGTAAGTGGCGAAGGGCTACATGTAAGGCTGAAGTGTGATAGAAGGTTTGGCAGTGGGACCACACGGATTCATTCCAGGCTGTCATTATACCGCCGCTCGAACCGACAGCATTTATGTGGGCCCACCCAGTTAGGAATGGCCCACCGATTTGTCTGAGCATGTTGGGGTTTGGGTTTGACAGTTTGGTTTCTTGCAAGAAAAGGATGTCTACTTTATGTGGGGTTATAACAAGGCTAACAGAATGTCTTTTGCTGGGGTCCCCCAACCCCCGTGTGTTCCAGGATATTAGCTTCATTGGGAGAATGATAAGCGCTCCGATTCTAGTGCCTACATGGATGAGTAATGCTCTCCATGCAAGTTTACTCCCATGCAACGTGCCATTTTCTTATTTAAGCTTTTATTATGAGAAGAAAAGACAACATGTTTAAAAAAACTACTAGGATGAGATGTTGCTCTGTCCAGTCTGGAGCTACGGCGCACAGCTGTTGGGGTGATTGGCTGGGACCACTGAGTAGCCGCTGGAGTGGTTGGATGAGGCTCTTGACCAGTCCTCGGGAGGGCCGCTTGGCTGAACTCTTCTGGGCTAGGGACGGGGAATTAATGAGCGGGAGAGGGAGGGTCAGCTTGGGGGGTGGAATTATGGATCTGCACCGGGAGAGATTGGGTATCAGTTTGAGGGATAGGAATAGGGAGAGGATTGGGAGGGGCAGCGGAGGCTGGGGGGGATGGGATCTGCTGGAAGAGCGGGGATGAGAGGTCTAGGTCAAAGAAAGGGTCCCACCTGTGTTCTTGGGTTGGCCATGGGTCCCAGCCCCTTGGACCCACCACTTCGAATGATTGATCATAAGGTGGCCAGGCGCCGGTGGGGAGCCAGAGTAGATTGGGGAGTAGTTCATGACGTCGAATGAGTTAAGTCGCAAAGAAGTGATATGACCTAAGGTAAGTCGCTCCGAAATTTCTGAATAAGGGATGTCTCGACCTACGACCTAAGTTAGGTTGCGTACGATCTACGATCTAAGTTAGGTCGCGAGAACTTTAGGTCGCCGATTGCTACAGTTCACTGCCGCCTGGATTCTTGGAAGATGCAATGTATTTTAGGTCGTATGGTTTAGGTCGTTGCCGACCTATGTTTTGTAAAGTGTTGTGTTGTATTTTTCTTATGTTGTAATCTTTTAGGTCGTTTGTCCTTAAGTCGAGTGCTTTGTTAGGTCGCGTCTGTTTTAGGTCGCACCATTTTAGGTCGTAGGTCGTTCACGACCTAAGTGTTGTTGAAATTTTGTTCTGTTTTGGGCGTGTTGAGTTGTAGCCTATAAATAGGCAAGTGGTGTCATTTGTAATAGTTTTAGTTGATTTGAAATAAAACTCTTGATTTGTTAGCTTTGTGCTTTCACCAAATTGGTAGTTGAGTGTAATCTCCTATCTCCTCTTTCGGATAATCGAGTGCGCTCGATTCAACGACTGCAGAAGCCGATTCACGAAATCTAGTGCGCTAGATCAACGTGTGAAGAATCACAGATCTTTGAACCCGGTATCGTTCGCGATCAACGAGTTCGGGATAGCTAGAATTCGGTATCTTCGGATCAACGAATTCGGGCATTTCAGTATCTTCCAATCCATCGATTGCTACTTTCAACGATCGACATTGTTTTTGAGTAATCCGCTGCGTCAATTATGGAATCTTATTCCAACTTCTCCAATTGATTTCGTCAAGACCAATTGGATCAGCCACTCTATGAACGCATATGCTATTACGTTTTAACTATCTACTCTGTCAATCAACTCTCACCGAAGTTGATAAACTACCTTTATTATGTTGAACAATTCGAAGTATGTCTCTCGACTTCTAGTGAGCTCTAATGTAACAACCTGCATATTTTACGATTGTATATTTAAATGTTTTATTTAAATATAGCATCGTTAGTCGGATTTAAGTCCGAAATGTCACTTTTTGCAAACAGTCGAATTAGGACTCGAGACCACTTCCATTGAATCCAAAATGGCATTTACAACTTTTTTGAGTATAAACATCGATATGTTTGGAGTTGAGTAAAATTTTGATATTTTTCATTTAGGGTTTTGGGTTTGGGTTTCAGCCCACCAACCAAACAAATAACCCAACTCCAGTCCTCTTCATCCATTCACTCATTATATTTCCTAACACTCAAGCTCAAAGTAAAAATTGGGAAAGGAATGGGAAATTAGACATTCCTAACCCCTAATTCTCTTAGGAAGGATCAACTTCAAGCTAGAAATCAAGGAGAAGCTTAGATAAGCATCCTCTTCTTCTTCTCCATCTCAATCCCTCTCCAAATTTCAGAAATTCCTAAACCCTAACTTAGGAAATATTCTTCTTATGAGCTTAGGTTGAAGCTTCTTGAGTTGTTGTTGAAGAGGAATTGATCTTAGCTTGTTTTAGAGCTTCTCACTTGAGTTTTTGAGTTAAAGGTGAGTTTTTGAACTCACATCTATGTATATATCTTTGATAGTTGTTAGGTAGTATTTCCTAACATCTATTCCTTGTTCATTTGCTTTTGAATTGAATTGGTTTGATGAATATTCCAATTTTTAGTGTTTTGAAGTCAAATCTTTAAAAATCCTATCTTTGATGTTTGAACATGTTGTTGGGATGTATCGAAGAGCCTATAAGGTTGCGTTGTCGCTTGGCATAAATCCCTAGTCTCCGTTACTCGTCCGATCACTTCCGTTTGGATTTTAGCCCCGCTTGGGCTAGGCTGAAAACACTGCAATTGACAGTTTAGTCGACTGAACGTATATGGCCAGTCGACTGAACCTGGAAACAGAAAAGCTTCTATCCATCTATCAGTCGACTGGTAGTCGACTGAACCTGGGAACAGAAAACTTTCTGTTCCAGCGTCAGTCGACTGACCATATAGTTCAGTCGACTGAACCTGGAACCCGAGAATTTCTAGGCATGGATCAGTCGACTGACCTATTCAGTCCAGTCGACTGAATCTGGGCAAAGAGCAGTTTGCCTATTTTAGGCAGTTTTGTGTGGGTTTTCGGTTTTTGATCGATTTTTGATGATCCGAATTGTTGTTATCATTTATCGACTTTGATGACTTCTTTTTCGGGATTTTTGGGAATATCCATTTTGATGGATTCGGTATCGATTTTTATGGTTTTAATTCACGTCGTCGAATGTGGATTTTGGTGATTGATTGTCTCTACAATCATTTCTGTGATTTGTCACTTTAAAATATAAAGGTTTTCTATACTAGTAGTAAATATTCAAACTCTTTCACCAAAACGATTTCAACACTACTTTTAAATACAAAGCTCGTTTTCAAAACCGTTTTCCAATCTATTAGTATATACAAACCTTTACCTCATTCGTATGAGAAATCTAATTAAATGACTTAGCAAAACAAGTGGTATGAAACGCTTGCGTTTACTTTGTCGGTTAATTCTTAGACTTGTTCAATTGAAATCTTGTGACAATTTTCGAGTGGAAATCTACAATTTGTTCGTAAATATTTAAGTTAAGCCAGTGGTTATGGGACATGAAGCTAAACTCATTTATTTACTAGCTTAGTGTAATCGACACTTCTTATTGATCAATGATGATCATTTTGTGGTTTGGACTAGCGATATGTGATGTCTCTTTGTCCGCGTGGGGGACTATACCCCGTTCTGTTGAGCTTCGTCTCATTTTTATAGGCTAGCGACCTATGGGTTTTATGGAGTTCGGTTCATCGGGCGTAAGTTGTACTATGTCGTTTTTCCGGCTTATTTGAGTTTCAGATTCATCGGGCATACCGTTATTGTA
The DNA here is from genome assembly GCA_030737815.1 of Allium fistulosum. NCBI lineage: Eukaryota > Viridiplantae > Streptophyta > Magnoliopsida > Asparagales > Amaryllidaceae > Allium > Allium fistulosum. Next base: position 1,291,180,278 of record CM060904.1, read on the forward strand.
CTACGTCGTTGCACCGGCTCTATGGTTAGCGACTATGGATTAGCGACCCATTTGTGATGCACGTGTTAGTGAGTTTTCATGCTCCCGTTTGTGATAGGTCTTCCCCCTTTTGTGATTTCTGGATTTCTAGTTGATGATTTCTAGAATTTGTGTTTCACCAATTTTGATGATAGGCATTGATGGGCTCTATAAATATTTGTGTTATGGTGAATAATTTAAAAAATGCGATTCATTTTGGATGTTTGAGATGATTTGGGATATTGTATGATTTTTGTTGTTATATGGTGTATACTTGTCGCAGTATGGCATTATTGTTATCATACGTTTTTGTCATATCTCTTATCCTATCTCACTTTATATGATATTTATAGCTAGACTGATCCGTTTATTATTTTCTTCTTAAATAATACTCGGGTCAGACCGAAGTATTTCAGGTGCTCCTGCTTGACTTCTTATCAGGGTCCTTCACCTGACTTTTGGCTAACTACTTTAGCATAGTAGTTTTTGTTAGTATACATTTGAGATAGAGACTCCTTGATGTATACTTATTCTTTTGTCTAGCACTTGTATCTATTCTTTTGTGATGTAGTGGATCTTGTTTGACCACTACTTTGATGTACACTTCTATGTGTTATATTCATATCTGTTTCCGCCTTTGTGATATGAATATCTATGACTGATTTGTGTTATGTTTATTTCTATATTTGTTTCCGAAGTCCACATAGCCACTGTGTGGTAGCTTTGAGTTTGTATTCGATATGTCAGATTTCCTCTTGAAATGAAATGTAAGTTATATTATCTGACATATCGGTACTCGCACAAAGCAATTACACAGATGGTCGCTCCTTAACAGCTTTATTCTTCGTGCTAGTCGACGGCATTACTCAGTAGTGTCCTTGGCTAGTGTGAGTATAGAGGTGGAGCGTCACATCTAAGTTATGTTATGAATCATATGATGACATTGTTATCATATAACAATGCTATTAGATTCTCAACATTTGAAATCACCATTGTATCAGTTATAAATTTTTGAATTTATTATACATACATTGCTTTTATTGTGACGCTATCCAAGTCAATGTACTTAGCATTTTTGTTGAATCATCCACAGACTTTCAATAGGAAAATTCCCAACTTTAAGATTCTTAACTTGAATTTATTATTGATAGATTATACTCAATACCACTTATGAAGTTTGAATTCGAACATTCCTTCATAAGGAACTTGTTGTTTCTGTAAATAATTTTATATTATTTTGTAAATACACAAGAATACTCCAAACTACCATTTAGTGATATCAATTTTGTATTTGACATTTGTTTCATGTATCCAATACATAAACAAATCATGATATTGTTGACAACATAACATGTATGATAATTCCTATTGCCAATGCATAAGGAATACATCTTACATTTTTCGTATTAAACATTTTAATAAGGTGTCCTTGCATATTGTTTTGGGACATTCCCAATATCTTTTATATTTACTATAAAAGAATCGTTCACAAATCTAACATTGAGTATTAAAACAACTAAAACTGATTTTAACACAAGTACAGTGTTAACAATCAGCAATGTGTTGTTTACTTATGATTTAGAAATATCTATGTACCTTTTAACTTTCTTTCTTTTGAGCACAAGCTTCCTTTGCATTTTGATTGATAATCAAAATATTCGATACATATATCAAAATACTTGTTCAACTTTAATGATTTTTAGAATGACACTTTCGCATCCATTCTTGGATCATATCCGAAAACCCATAAATCCAATATCACTCCCACTGACTTCGAGTCACTTTGGTTGTTATGCGTAAAAATTTGCTTTGAATCATTATTTAGAGTTTTCTGTTTCAACGCATACATACCAAAATATAAAGTCATACCATGCAATAAGTTTTTTAGTAAAATTCGAACCAACTTGAGCACGTAGAATAGTTAAACTATTACATTAATTTCAACAATTGAGATTCACGACATTATTCTTATCAATGAGGCTTACTGTATTCCAACTGCATTTGTCTTTGTCATAAAGACACATTTGCAGCTAATGGACAATATCCTTTCGAATACAACTATCAAAATCATATTTTGATAATGTACTAATCTATTTCAGATCTACGCATCGTACCATATCATGGAGTCAATACTCTTAATGGTTTAATTAAATAACCAAGGATTATTTATTCTTGACATTGATAAGAAACTCACAGTTTCACTGTAATGTACAAAAATACTCATTAGACATTCTAATTATTTTGTGTTAGGTTTGGTCAATTTCATTTCATCCCTTGTAATCATTTTTATCATTCGATGGTACCTAAATTTCATTTTATACCAATAATTTCTTAGAGAAATCCATTCACTACAAAGTTGGTATTTCTTGAAACAATGGTTGTTTCTTAGTGCAACGGAATAGACATTCATAAACATTTTATGAATTGCCTTATATAAAACTGATTTTGCATTACTTCACAATATATTTATATTTACAACATAAATTGGTCATCCAATGACTATCATACCCAAAACTCTCTTGGGACGATTCATACAAGATCCCTTAGGTACAATTATTACGTGCAGTCTTTCGACTCGCACAACCTGCCAACTCGTTGGCCTAGGATATGTAGGGGTTTCTTATAAACTCATATCTCATATGGTTTTATAAAGTATTCTTTAGATGTTGTTAATTTTAACCTTGTGTACTAGTCTTAACTATACACCTTATAGAAAGAGTTTAATTCAACTTTAATCATTATTAATCGTGCTTTATCCAACAAAGTCCGATTACTCCTTACCTATACATCATTTTGTATGATAGTAAGGAGTGACATTTGAGATTGAATCTTTATTCATTTTAGGTACATATGGAACTCCTATCTAATATACTCACCCATTCAATCAAATCGAATCATTTCTATCGCATATTACATTATTTACTTCTATTTTATATTCTATGAGCTTATCATACAGTTATACATGCATATGAAATACATGTCCATGTCTGCGATGACTCATCTATGAATATGACGAAGTATGTGAAACTGTTTCAGTATTAATTGATTGACATCTATACGTCAATCCTAAGAGTTCATCAACTCTTATGATGCTCCCACTAAATAGGTGCATAGCCTTTAATTGTTTGAGATATAATTAACCAGTATCATATGATTCATAATCATATAGTAAAATTATTTCTCAAAACTACGGCTTGGTCTATAATACCAAAATAATTGTAACTAATTTTAGACACTTCAGTATTTTCCAATGCATCACTTTTGCTGTGAAAACAAATATCATATTTTAGTTTTATTTCATAACGAATATTCATAATATTCACATTGAAATACATCTATATCTATTTTTCAGTCGACACCGAAAAGTTGTCATTATTTCATAAATAATGTTCGGTATGTTTTAGGAAAATAATTTTCATAACTTGATGCAATCAATAAGTGTTATATGGCATACTCCAACTATTTACGCTATTACTATAATAGCATACAGAATTTGGAGGTCCATCATTCACTTAATATAGATTATTTATTTCATATACTACAACAAGTTTATAGTGGTGAGTTCTTTTATCAAACACCTTAAACTCAAAGAAATAAATCTCGTAGAAAATAATTTTCTATATAAAAATACATTTCGAAATGGAAATCATATTTATCATTTCAATGTTAAGTATCAATTATTATTATAATAATTCTCGTTTTCAATGTTTCTTTATGAAGCAGAAGTGACTATTCACTCTCTTCACCCCAACTGTACCTTAAATCACATATACACTTGTACACTCGTTTTTCTTTCTAAGTGGTCGAACCATTCAAAGGAAAGCCCTTACTAAAATATCATAATGAACTCTTTATAAAAATGTATTTGATCATCCTTAACATTTAAGGACATCAAATATGACGCACCTTACTAAATTGATCAAACTGACATTTCAATAATCGAATTCTTAGATCTTTCTTGTAGTTTTGGTATAGTGTTATAAATATGAGCCATTTGTAATCAATCAAATTGAATAATCAGTCTTACAGTATTGTTTATTGGCTAATTTCGAATGGACTAACTATATCTGTTATCTAGCCTTTTAACCATGCAATTACCAAACTGATTTGATGAACAGAACTTGAAAGCTATCGAGGTAGAAGGCCCGGAGAGATAGCCATAAAGTCTAGAAAATAAAGCATATACAACTAAGATCACAAGACAAAGTCAAAGCTAACCTAAAAGTTTGAAAACCAATTCCACCATCTGTTGGATCAGTACCGATCCATCCCTATAGATCAGTACTGATCGATATAACCCCAAATCACTACATTTTTGTCACACCACTTAGTCTTAATGCCAAAAACTCATTCCATGTCATATTGATCGTTCGCATATCATTTGGGTTCAAGTAGCTCAAGCACAAGGAATTAGCAACTTAACTCCTCCACGGATCCATCCCATTGGCCAAGAAACAAGCTCATGATCATATGAACAAGTAGAGAAACCTGAAGCTATCGATATATCACTTTGGACCAAAGTGACTAAGACCATCCATAAGTCAATCTTATGGATCGGTACCGATCCACAGCTGATTATTGACTTTGCCACATTTTCTCGAATGCAACTACTGCTAGATAATGGAGATCATGGAGGAGAACGTGATGGTGCATTTTCCGTCGACCTACAGCTATCACTACACCAAAAAAGATGAATTCTAGCATTTATAAGTATTACAAATAATTTCAGTAACACTTTTTAAGTGTTACTAATGGACTGTGAGGAATGGAGCGGCCAAATTTGTAACACTTATAAGTGTTACAAACATACGTATTACTAACACTTATAAGTGTTGGTACCTAAATATACGGTAACGCTTATAAGTGTTGGTAACGAAATATACGGTAACACTTATACGTGTTGGTACAGAAATATACAGTAACGCTTATAAGTGTTGGTAACGAAGTATACGGTAACACTTATAAGTGTTGGCACAGAAATATACGGTAACGCTTATAAGTGTTGATAATGAAATATAAGGTAACACTTATAAGTGTTGGTACAGAAATATACAGTAACGCTTATAAGTGTTGGTAACGAAGTATATGGTAACACTTATAAGTGTTGGTACAGAAATATACGGTAACGCTTATAAGTGTTGATAATGAAATATACGGTAACACTTATAAGTGTTGGTATAGAAATACACGGTAATGCTTATAAGTGCTGGAAAATGGTTATTTAGTAACACATATATATATACCAAAACTTAAACGCAAAGTTCAAATATAAACACACTGCAAATAATGGTTAAACACTCGATAAAAACTTTCATTTCAAACCTATGTATATTCCATTTCATTTTTTTATTACATTCTCTGTAAATTATTTTACATTCTCACTGCACTTCTGCCTATTTCCATTTCCGTTGCACTTCTATTCATTTTCTAATACCAGTGATACCGTCTGATACCAGCTGCTGCTGTTTCATTCAAAATACTTCCCATACCTCCTTCCTACCCACATTCACATACAACAATCAACCACTATCACCACTTCATAACTTGCGCAAAAAACTGCTGCCTTAACATTCACTGCATACCATACTTCACTGCCTTGTACCACTGTGCACATGCACATAACCAATACAACAGATTTCCCCCCACATTCAACTCACATTCAACAATCATGAAACTACAGTAACATCAGCTGGTACCCACAACTTGCATTGCAATCCACAACCTACATCTTCATCACCCACAACAGTCATCACATACCCGTTTCTCTTCCATCTTACACACTACCTCCTACCTGCCCACACCACTACATCAGTACAAACTACCAGCATTAATGCAAACTGTGCACAGTGCAACACTCTACCTTGCTGCCACTAACCAAAACATTGCTTCTGCCCTGCACATCCACTACAACATTGCAAACTACGACCAACCACCTCCCATAGAGCTGCTGTTATCACCGCCTGACAAACAACAGCAACAACATCTACCTGTTCCTCTACAATTGCCAACATCTACCTGAACAACTTCATCACCCCTCACTATCACATATTGCCTTCAGCAACATCAATAGTCACTGGCCACCGTGACATACCACTTCAGCAGCCTACCACAAACTTTAACTGCCTCTTCAACCTTGCTTCAACACCACGCAACAACAACAACCACGGCAGCTACAACATAACTGCACATTCTCTGCAGCTTCCGCACACTATCACCAACTTCTCTTCAACAAACCACTTCTCATCTCTGTCTGCAACAGTAATCAAACTACCCCAACCACACTTTACCTCCTTCATTCACCTCATCACTTCGGCTACAACTTCAAGTACCACTGCTCCACCACCACCTCCTTGCTGCCTAAACTGCTACCTCCCCTTCACCCTATACAAACATCACCACCCTGCTCCACCTCCCTTCTGTCACCTTACAAAACTGCAAACTCCTCTTCACATATCTAACCCACTGCCTGCTCTATTTCAACTAACATCCTCACTGCCACTTTCCACCCTGCCAAATCTGCATATCTACCACCATTCACCATTCAAATACAACAGCACCCTGCCTACCATTGCCACCATTACCAAAACACTTCACCTCCAACAACAGCATCAACACATAGCAACCATTCAACAAACATCAAAACATCACCACAATCACAACAGTATTTCTTCCTTGTACCACTTCCATCTACTTCAACTACCATCCAAAGCATCCTTCTTCAAGTTCCTGCATTTAATATAAACACTCGATAAAAACTTATACCTTCAAAATCAAAAGGTTAAAGACTGAGTTACAACTCAGGTTCTAATTTTTTTTGTATTTATGAATTCACAAACTTAGTATGCAAAATACATGTTAATCAAACTACATCAGCACTTAGTATGCAAAATACATGTTAATCAAACTACATGAAGATAAAATGGGGTAGCCATACGTATAGACAAAGTATTAATCAATGACACCTTTCTGCAACATTTCCAAGATTTCATAGCTACTACCACTACATCAGCACTTAGTGATCACAACCCTATCATCATTAAACTACATTCACAAGGTGCTCAAGGAAAGGGGATACATTCCAAATATATCAATACACTACCAATTTTCAAAGTATTAGAGGCACTAAACTAGAGGCAAAAAAATATTTTGGTCCCTAATGATAATTTATTACGGGCATAAATTGCATCAACCTTTATTAAATATTTGAGGGAACAAATACATCTGTCCCTAGGAAAAACAAAGGAAAAAATGAAATTAGCCCCTGCTGTTATTTACTAGGCCAAAACGAACCACAAAAATGAAATGCAATCCTTAATCAAATAACTCTTAGCTACTAATAGATGAATAGTCGAACTTACCACGAAATTATATACAATACATGAATATGCTGAACCTGATCGACATTTATACAACTGTATACATTTTCATTTTCCATGTAACCATATCGATATGATAGGCATTCAATGTGGAAGTAAAATGCTGTATTTTGATATAGAGCCGAGTTTATTAGGCATTGTTGTATTCATGGAACTACTAGCTCATTAGTTGCACATGTATCAAACTTAGCAGCATTTGCGACCTGAGAGAAGTTGACATACAGAATAACAACAAATTCCTAGACAGCTTTAGATTGGAAACAAACAATTTACTCCTACCAGAATATCAAACATTTAGCTATCAATCATTTTACACAAGCAAACGCGCCTCTTATAATAAAACTTAGTTTTTGTCACTGTCGCATTATTTCAGCTGAGATTTTATATTCATACATGTCCATTTTGCAATAACTTTGTTGCATTCGAAAGCCTAACCATATTCAGTGTTTATACATTCATGGTCCCATTGAGCCAAAGGGAGAAGCCTTATTTAAGTTATCAAATCTATGAATTAGTAATCATTAGTAACTCAAAAAACAAATTAAAATGTTGTAGGTCTTCTGCAACTAAGCATATAAGAGTGGTTCGCTAGTTTGTTTGTTTACGGTTTGGTTTATTATGTGTGTTAACAATAATGTGTTTTAGTGATATTGTTGTTTTTCACTATAAAGCATATAAATTTTCTGAACTTTCTGTATATTTACAATTTTGAATCATTAATAGTGGTTTTTATTGTGATGAAAGATTCAATGGACTGGTTTAATCAATTTTATATTTTATATTTTACTATTTGTTGTAACATTGACCGACAATATTTGAAATTTAATTTACAACTATTGCAATAAAGAACATAAAAAATATAAATCTGAAATTAGCAGGCAGACCATGCTTGAACAAAGTAGCATTATGAAATTAAACTCTAGTCTGGCATTTGCTTTTTGTGGGAAAATTAATATGCTTATATCATAATATGATGCAGTGGAGATCCAACATCTTAACACTCCAGCTACACAAGCAAATATATGAATTAGTTATGGACAAACAATAAAAAGAACAAGGGACATACATATACTTGTGGAGAAAATAAAAATGTAAAAAATAATTCCATCGATCGAACATATTCAAATTGATTATTGTCATTTTGTTGTTATAATAGACGGAAAAGCATGGTCGTGAACCAGATCCTATTGAAGCATATGAGTTAGTTCATGGAAGAAAAGACGAAGACGGAAGTTGCGTGGTGTAGCATCAGAGCAAGTTGCTGTAATTTAATTGATTACTCAATTAAATTACTCATCTTAAACTCAATATTAGAATATGATTACGCATGTTAGATTTGAAATGATAATTTTCAATTGGAAAGTGCAGAATATTATGCTATTGTAATTTGAAACTGATTAGAAAGTGGTTTGTAATTGTTGGAAGAGGTGATGTTTGGATTAGAATTGTTTGGGAAATGATTGTGTATAGCCGATGTGTTGAGCATTCAAAGATAGAACTGTGTACTGCTGAAACCCTTTCTTGTGGGTAATAGCAAGTTGTGATAGTGAAAATCCATGGAGGAATGGTCTCAAGACTGGACTTGGGCAGAGATAGCTGAAACAAAATAAATTATTGTGTTTTCACTTCTCACTGCTTGCATTCCCCTACTTTTTACTGCATATACTATACATTGCTTGCTGGTCTAGTTAGTTAGTGTATAAATTATATTGCGGCTTAAATCTTGCAATCACATTGATATTTGTTGATTCTGGTAAATAGGTTGTGAGTGTACGTCATGTAAATCATATAAGCAAGAACCATTTTACCAGCGTTGAGAAATATTTTAGCAATAAAGGTTTTTAGGTATACCTTCTCTGTAGCTTCTGTGACTGTGACCTTGGCTTAGGCTCTTCGTCTCCTCATTATCTTCTTCATTGAAATCTGCCTAATGCCATTCATGGTACCTTGTATCACACGCAATCACTTTATTTTATTTTACAAGTATTTTCTATCAACTCATAAAACAGAAAAAGAAAAACCAACATCCAATGGTAATTTTGAAAAGAGTTGCAAGGTTCCACAAATGTCAACAATTTAACGTGTGCACATCGACTTGTATGAGCTACATATTACAGAATTGAGAATACAACCACCTTGGCATAACATATATTTCTGTATTACACTACATTAGCAGTGTTAGACCAAAGGCTTTAGTATTAAATTAATATTGTAATTCCAAATAGTTTATAACATCATAAATAGAGTTAACCATAGTTAAAAATATTGTTAACTTAATAGCAATGTTCGACCACGACCACCACCACAATGGCAACTTGCTAATGGTAGTACCTTTTAAAAAACTTGCAAACAAAAGCAAAAATCTGCATCTGCTTAGATATGATTATTAAAATGTTGTTGTATTAATTCAGTTTTATAACTAACAAGTTGGATTTGAAATTTATAACCTAAATTGCAACACAAGGATTTAATTAGCCAGCTACTTATAGGACTTCACATTATCTTTTCAAACATATTCATCCATACACGTATAGTCATAGAACACTATAAACCCTTTTGATTATTATCTAATGGCTTTGGAAGTTGACTTCAAATAGGACAGTATCCTTGCTCAGTACGCAGAATACTTTGGATTTTTAACACACTGCCTTTTCTTTTACAGTATGTGGTATAAGAAACTCATCCTCGAAGTGTCAAATAGTTGGAAACTATGCTTAAATTGTTGAAAACTGAACTGCGCTAATTTATATGACAATCATACATATTTAGCATGCAGTAGCTAGCAGATTAGATACAATTTTGATTAATATTGCATAGATTTATGCACCATTGGTGTGAATCTTCTGTACATCAGTTTCTAAAATGAAAACCTATCCTATTTTAAAATTTGAGAAATCATATATATAGTACATCAAGTTGGAAACAGAATTTTTTTAGGGATTTGCATACAACATCACGCATTCAAACTACAAATCGCAAATAATTTTCATCTTCTAATTAAGTTGTTACCTTCTTACAGCAGCCATCATCAGCCCTGATTCATCTGCCACCGTCCCTATTCTGTAAGAATTTTTTATGCCGATGTCTCTAGATCGCAAGCGAACGCATCGCTCTCCTCCTCCTTGGATGCCGATGGTGCCACCGGAGTAAAGCAACTTGCGACCACGTCTCTCTCTTCTTGGTTGCCTCTGCTCGATATTTTTTAAATAGGTATTGGGTTTGCAATTAAGGGAGAAGGAGGATTCTAAAACATAGTGGAAAGAAAATAGGCTTGGCAGCGGCTGAAATAATTTATGGGCCTGGATTTAATTCAGTGCGATTGAGGGAGAAGAAGGACGTTGGTTTTTCTGCGAGGAAGAGAAAACCCTAAATTAAATTTTAGGTGGCCAAAATCTGTTTAGGAATGGGCAAGCGTGGGAAAAGGGATCATACTTACAAATTACAAAAGACTCCTTTTGTTATTAAATTATTTACAATTTTACCGATTGTTGTAACACTTATATGCGTTGGCAAAATTAATGCAGAAGACTATTTATTTTTACTAACACTTTTTTACTGTTAGCGATCTGTGACATTTATAAGTGTTAGCAATTGACAGATATAAATGTTGCAAAATCACTTATTTGGTGTAGTGTATAAATAGACATGGAGAGGCTTCATTTCGAGGATCTTTTACCTCTTTAGCAATTTTTAAACCTTTATTGTAATTGCCTATCAAGTGGTACCGAACCATATGTACTATATTTGTAAACAATCATAAAATCAGCAACAAAGCTAAGTGGATGTAGGAAACGATTAGCCGAACCATTACAAAACTTTGTTTCTTGCTTTTACTTGTTTTCATTTAGTTTCTTCACTCTTTTCTCTACTATGCTCATTTGGGTATTTGTGCCACATTTGGTTCAAACATTTTGGGGGTTTCACTGAGAAATACTTGAACTCATTGATTTGAGATTTGAAAAGGTTAAAAATGGTGAGACAATCTTCTAGGAAGACTACTGTTGGAGGAAATCAACAAGGGAGAAGCCAGGAGGACTCCTTAGGATCCAATCCATCGCCCGTCTACATAACCAGGGATGAGATGGAGACCATGATGAACAAAATGCAGGAAAAGATGATAGACCATCAGAAAGAGACGACGGAAAATTTCTTCAGGAGGATAGGACGAATAGGAATAGCCGAAGTTACTGAAAACCAGAATCGAAGGTTTGAAGCTAGAGCAAATGCACCTGGGATTAGAATGGAGCAGCATGGAACAACCCCTGATGGAGTTGTACGGATCAGTTTCAATCCCCAAGGACCAATCGCTACCGAAACTTAAGAACTCGAGGGCATACCCTATGTTGCCTTAGGCAGAAATGGTGCAGGTTCGAGAAATAATGCTGAGTGATTGGATATAAATCAGAATGTGGATGCACGGCCGAAGGAGTACATGCCAGAATTCTCTCGTGGAAACAGGGATGGGGCAAGCTAAGAATGAGAACTTGAGAATTCCTTTGAATGATGATGACAGACTTGCCAAGATGGTGAGATGAGCTATGAGGGGAGGATTGCCCGACCAGAGCCTGGAGGATGTGAACAAGAGTCCATTTACTCTGAACATTCGGCACGCTCGAAATCCGCCTGATTTCAAGCTACCAACATTGGAAATGTATAATGGAAAGACAGATCCAATGGTTCATTTGATGAGGTACATCCGATACATGGAGATGTTGGGTGCGTCTGAAGAGGTCCTACGATGGTGTTTCTATAACATCCCCCACTTGGAGGCCCAAAACTAACGGCTACGGATGCTGCAGTTGTCCACAATTATTAATCTTCGGCGACCAAATACGGTAATGTTAGATTCATTGATATAACAAAAACATGTGGATATGGAAAAAATTTAAAATCATTAAACAACTTTCATATTCCATTTCAAATCATTTCAAATTCATTATATAATCCCAGATTCGAGAACCACATTCAAAGAAAATATAATTATTACAACATACGCCAAGAGCAACTGATGTGCACGTAAATGTGCATATTTTTACTTCCATGTTTTATCGAATTAAATTAAATAAATGATCATATTGGGTGTTTTACATGTTTAAACCAAAATTCAAACTTATTTCAAATCGTTACATATTTATCTTCATATAGGGGCAAAATGGTCATTTTTGTGCATATATTAATTTGAGAAAAATTACTTTGACATTTCTATGATTTTTTGTAGGAATTTGGATTCAAATGCAAGTGGTTTCATAAAGATATATGCATGCACAACAATGAAGAGGAACAAATGAAGATGGAAATAATTCATTTCATGTATCATGGAGGACCCCACCTACCTTGATATACAAATTAGGAGCTAATGCGCATGCTAATGGCCATTAGAGTTTCATGCACACTTAATAGATGATTATCTCAAGCTAATGATAACTTGGTGGCCACACTTCCTAAGGGGTAGTTTGGGTAGTTCCCAAAAATAGGATTAGGGTTTTAAAACATGTAGAAATACCCCATATGTTCATGTAACCCTCCTCTCTTCCTCTTAGCTCTTTAGTTTAGGATCAAAAAAATAAGACAAAGCTCTCTTTCTTTTAATTGCTACTTAGCCATTTCTTTTATGTGATTCTCTTTCATTTTTATGCAATTTTAATATATGCTCTTTTCTTTGTTGTTTATTTCATGTAAATAGTGTATATATCTTTACCTTATGCAAATAACTTAGCTCTCTTTTACTTAGCACTCTTTTTCTTCTTGTTTTTATTTTCATGTTGAATGCTACAATTATTGATAAGATAACGAATATGAGGGGCTAAACCCCTTCAATTTAGGGGTAATGAAGCTCTCTAATCATATAGTTTCAACATAATTTGTTAATTTTTGATCTCGTTTTGTGCTTAATGGAATTGTTGAATGTGGTTAACTTGTTGTTTGAGCTTTAAATTTGATAGCCTATATTGTTGACCCCAAATAGGCTATGCTTAAATAAACAACAAACACAAATTACCTATTCATCTATATATGATGTTGGTAATGAAGTGATTTTAAAATCAAAATTTGATGGTCTATATTTCTAACCAATAGTTAACTGGCCATGCTTAAAATAGATTTTATTTTCAACTTTATTGTCATTTTCATGAGAGTTAAAAAGTAGTTTAATAGGTGTGTTATAGTTTTATGGCTTATGTTGAGCTAATTAATAGCACAAATAGGCCTTACTTACGATAAGAACATCAATTAAACTCACTAATGACCGAAAAAGAGAGATCATAGTTTCATGTTGTGTTGATTTATGTGATCTAGAGAGTGGATTTATCTCTAAATTACCTTCAAACTCTCATATTTTTATCTATTTTCTTTTGCTAGTTTGTTAGTTTTCTCATTTTCTAGCTTAACACCACTTCAACTTTGGTTAATTTGATTGAATAGAATTTTAAAAATCTAAACAATTCCCGGGACCCATACTCGCCACGTACTACCATTGTACGTCATGCACTTGCGTTATTTTTATTATAAATTCGATCGACTAATTTTCTAACTAAATAGAATTTGGCCGTACAAACAAGTTTTTGGCGCCATTGCCGGGGAATTTGTTTTGATTTTATTTTCTATTCTTCGAATTATTATTTTTTTGTTTGATTTTATCGTATGTTTGTTTTGTGTGATTGTATTTTAAAAAAAATTGTGTGTTTGTGTGATTGTTGCTTGCATTTGTTTGTGTGTTTGTTTACATTTGTTGCTTTTCTATTTTGCATTTGCAATTTTAATTTAAAAAAAAACATATACACAATTTTGATTTGAAAAGGAAAAAAAATTCATTTCATTTTTCAATTTACATTTCAAATATAGCATTACAGTTACAATTTTTCCTTTTACAATTTTTACACAAATTCACTGTTTCTGTTTTTCTTCCCCTTCTGCCACCAAACAGTTCACTTCAACATCCACCATCAAGTCATCACAACTCCTCCGCTCCCGATTTCAACCACCATTCATTGCTTGCTGATAGACTTGCCTTTTTCCCTTGACCAAACTGGTCATTCATCCCTCTGCCTCAACAGTTCTGCCACCACAATCTAAACCACTCTACTACTATCTCCCACCACTGTACATCATCTTCCCTATCTAACATCACGGAAACATCATTGTATTTCACACTTCCCTGTTGAATACTTTATAACAATTGTGTGTATCAACTGTGTGTATCAACTTCATCAACCAGCAGCCACACCTCACTTACGACACAGTTCTACTGCTCGTCACACTACCTTTACACCACCCTGACTGCTATAACCATCTCTGCTAGCGACAACAAAACCACTGACATACATAACCAACTGCAGCTTCATAATCCTCTCCTACAAACTACACACTCCTGCCATCGAACAACTTCAAAACCACAATTCACACCATACATACCTCTGCTGCTCCCGTCTCAACATCACTGTTTAGCAAGTCAGACAACCACTTGCCATTATTTCAACATCTGCCAAACAATTCATAGCCAAAATACACAAACAGACCACTGTTGCAACATCAATTCCCCCACCGCTCCTCTGCAACCAACACGGCTACAAACCATTCACCAATCAACTGCCTTGCAACCATTCAAAACAACCCACCAAATCTCACAACAACAAATACCCCTGACACACATACCATATCACTAGAACCGCCTCCCTGTACTACTGCCATCTGCCACCAGTTCTATGCCATCTCCTTGTCCTCTCCTACGCAACCTCCACTCTGTCAGCATATAAGACTGCATTCATACATACCCGTGCATATAACTTCCTAGTGCACAAACTCCAACATCTCCTTGCCTTCACTACCCTACCATACAACCACGACATCGTGACTCATCTGCAACTGTTAACGAACCAATTCGATGCCTCGAACCTCATTACAATCACCGCATAACATCGCAAATCACCACGTGAACCCCTAAATCGCCTCCAAGCTTATTCTTCGACTTCGACGCTGCCAACGTCTCAATCTGCCTCCACATACCCAAATCCAAATCGAACATACAAAACCCAAAAATTTGCTTCTTCTGATCCTCTGAATCAACCGCAGATGAAGCCTCAATCAAACTTATTCATGAATTCTTATTCTTGAATTTGCGTACAGTGGAATTTGTGTTGAAGAGTAAATTAAAATGGCGGTTCGGGTTTGTAACGACCCACTATTTTGGACCATTCAAATCGACAATAAATCCACACATGTCAGACTTGAATAATTCAAAATAATAGATTGTTAATTTAAACTTGGCAAAACTCAGCATATATAGTAAAAAATAATCACAGAATCATAGACACAGAGTAATATAACAATATGCAGCGGAAACAAAAGAATAGTAGTTCATGAAGCTACTATATATATAACAGAGTTAAACAAGATACAACAGAAGTCTCGAATACATAGATATCTCAATACAATAGTCAAATACAAGATCTGAATACATCACTGGAATCAACTGGATAACTGATAGTAGAATCGATAGATAGCTGGATCTCCAAGCGAAGCTCCAACTCCAAAGGTGAGTCTCGAACATTGGTACACTCAGTCTGACCCGAGCATAAGCAAAACACTCGAGTCAGGATTAACATTCTTATATCAATAAATCCAACTCAAGTGAAATAACAACTGAAATACAAGTAACTCAAAGGATGTTTGGGATAACCATCCTCTAAGGATCCGTTAAACTATCTACTATGTAGTAGTGTATGCTAAGTAGATAATGCCTATCAGTAATATAAAGTATCAAAATAGCGTTAAGGCGTTACCATTATCCCCCTTAACACATTTTATATGAGCGTCATAGTCTATACAACACTGTAAACTCCACCGTAAACTAGTGGGCTATCAGGGAGTACTCCATAGGTATAACACAAAACAAATCGTAGTGGTAGGGATACGAGTATGACAAGGCACATGAGGCAATACCCAAGGTAGTGAAACTACAGTTTGCCTGATCCGGACTGGTGAGAACGCATCGCCGCAACGATCGCAACACCGCGAAACAACACTCCCAAATCAAGGGTGCGCACCAATCAAAAACAAGTAATGAGTAGTTTACGAAGAAGTGTGTCTGCTAGAGGTAGCTAACCTCACTGGCCCGGCACGGCTCCTGTTTAAGTCATTTCCAATTTGACACAAGTGTCAAGGTCATCCATTATCATTCTCTTTCTTCAAATCCAGCAACGTCATCATTCCAACCACTTCATTCTGGATCACACTCCGCGTATAATAGTTATTAAAGTGGTTTTCGGTTTAGACAGAGAGTATGTCCCAAACCGATCCCGGACTCTTTAATAACTACGTAATTATTACACCGATTGGTCATTTAATAAACTTTCAAAATAGTTTATATTTCAAAACCAAAATATCATTGACATTTCAAAACCAAATACGATATCATTTCCATTTCAAATATATCCATCTCAAATATATATCCATTTACAAATCTTAGTACTTCAAAGTCATAATGCTTTGGAATCATAACACTTTCCTTCAAACAGTTTAGATATTAATAATAGTATATAAAATAAAATGGTTTACAAAATAAAATAATTTATATAAAATAGTTACAAGTTAAACAATTTATATTAAAATAATTAGTATATTTAAAATAGTTTATATTACAATAGTTATATTAAAATAGTTTATATTAAAAATAGTTTATAAAATAATATAAAATAGTTTAAATATAATTTAAAATACTTTATGTAATAAAATAGTTTCCTCAAATTCCACAAATCGATTCAACTCAACTCGGATTCCAAAATTCAAATTTAATCAAATCTCAAATCATCAATTTCAATTCGATTCAGTTTCTAAATAAACCATTTCAAATTATCAATTTCAAATACATATTTGAACCGCAAAATAAGCCATTTCAATTTCAATATATTTCAAAGCTTTAAATATTCAATATTTCAAAACTAAATTCGATAATTTCATATATATATATCAAATTCACTTTACTATTATTTAGTTTTGAAATATTTACTAAATCATTTCAATAACATCTAAATACAACTTCAATTTACAAATTTAAATAAACAAAATATCCCATTTAAATTTATATAAATTTGAAATATTCATTTAAGTCACTTTTAATCAGATTCAAGTTATACAATATATCTTTAAAATCTCAAATTTAATAAATTTCAAATCAAACTTATTTAAGTAAAATTATTAAATAAATAACATTTCAAATCAATTTTAAATTTATCTTTCCAACCTGAATCGATATAAATTCTATATTTGAAAATATATATTTTAAATAAATACTTAAACATATTATATATCAACTTTATTAAATCAACTTTATTAAATCTTAGAAATCGATATTTATTAAAAACCGTATATTCCTTTTCAAAACCATAGAAATCATTTCAAAATATTTATATATAGACCAACGGTGTCTGTATAAAATTTTCTATCCTATGGTCAAGTGATACGGATATTTATTATTTCAATCCGCAATTTAAGTATATACGGGTATATATATTTTCAACCCGCAATCCCAAATTCAATTCAATGAAAATCGCTTGGGTTTATCATTTCAACCCATAATGATTTTCTTTTATTCTACAGATCGTTCGGGTATGTATCATTTCAACCCATAGTGATTCTATACTAACAGGGAACTTGCAGAGTGATAACAGATATGATAATAATATAACAGGCATATATCATCAATATAAATAACAGATAATGGTGTCAGATGTCACAGGTGAACTGATACAGGTAATAGCATATATATAACAGTGTAAATAACTAACATCAGCATATTTCAATTGGCAGATAATGGTGTCAGATGTCACAGGTGAACTGATACAGGTAATAGCATATATATAACAGTGTAAATAACTAACATCGGCATATTTCAATTGTCGTTTTAATTGAAATCAAATTTACTAAATAAAAGAACGTTAATCATGAGTGATTGCTCACCTTTCGAGGCTAGAGAGATTTGACAATGAAATGGGTTACGAATCCAGGCACGAATTTGACGAGCGAAGTGATAAATAGGAATTGATGAAAACAAATCAAATCAGTTTTGGTATAAGCTGAGCAAAATATACGTTACATAATATTATAAATCTTCTTAAAATCAATACTCAACTTAAAACACCTATCAAAATAATATATATATTTATATACATATATCAATATCCAACCGAAAATCTATATTTTTAAAATTCAAAGATCAATGTTTAAAAAAAAATTCATACATTCCTTTCAAAATTCTCTTAAATCCATTTTATACGTTAACACTAACATAAGTAACCACATATACAACTATATACTTCCCAAAATATTAATAATAACGTAAATATAACTTATTATACATATATATGCCCAGAAATATTAACAAAACACAGTTATTTATACATTTCAGAATATCAACTTTTATCAAGCATATATTCATATATATTGAAATCAATGTTTATAATAAATAAAAAATAATAAACTTACTTTGCTTTAATAAATATACAGACTCGAAACAGATTCTAAAAAAAAAGTTTATACAATACAAACAACAATGTACAACGAACTAATAATCTACATAGATAAGGTAAATGAGGACTAATGCCTAGATTTGGGAATGCCAAAATAATAATAATCATTATGAAAGAATTTACGTATACTAATACTAATATAAAAGCACATATACTAATACTAATATAACTTACTTAATGATAATCCAAATAAACTTACTTTATTATTACTATTATTATAAACACATATATGTATATAAAACTAGAATTCGATAGGCACGGGGAGTACAATATATATATATATATATATATTACAGACTAAATGTGTGTGTGTGTATATATATATATATATGTTCCAAATCCAACAGAATGAAATACTCATACTTTTATATGAAAACTTCTTAATTTTTACGTGTAATAACCTGTATATACTTCCGTACATATATACTATTGTACTTGTACATATATCTTACTGTAAATATGTATAAGCTGTAATAGAAATATTAAAACAAAAGAACCCAAAGTTTACAACATATACTAGCAGTCTAGCAGTATAAGCATATAAAGTAATTACAACAAAAATTTATATAAGAATAGATACAAAAAACTAAAAAAATGTATATAAATACATACATATATATATATATAAATCGAACACTTACCTATATATAAAATCTTACAGTACTTATGTAAATAAACAATCACCCCGGGGTGGAAGGAAGAAGCAAGGAGAAGTGACGATGATCGGCAAGGAGGTTTCGGGCTGGGGAAAACAAGAAGGAATGGATGGGGAAAGGCCGAGAGGAGAGGTGAACGCGCGGGATTCGAGGAGTGTGGAGGTGCCAAAGCTGCTGTGAGGATGATTCGGCCAAGTCAGGGTGGGCGAGCAAGCTGGCGCTAGGGGAAGGAGACGGAAAAAGATGGCAGGCACTCAAGTAGTTGGGAGGAGGAGGAACGTGATGAGGCGTTGGCCTTGCGGGCTGGGTCGAGCGGATTGATGAAGTAGGTGAGGTTGCTTTGCGGTAGGAGGGAGGAGGTGAAGGAGACAGCATGTAAATGAATGGTGATAAGGTGGCTTCAGGAAGAATACATGGGAAAGGATTTGCAGAGAGGAAGTAATGCATAAGTTCTCATCAAATAACATAAACGTTTTTTCCTATTTTTGTTTTGTTTTTGTAAAGTATGAACAAAAGAAAAGAGAGATGAGATGGGAAAACAAAGAAGCAGGTAGGGGAAGGAAGAAGACACTTGTTCCTCTGCAATATGTTTTCTTTTTCCCAAGAAATGACAGAATGGAGAATGGACCGACAAATAAAAGCAAACATTGGAAATAGAAAAGTGAACCGGCAAAATTATTGGAACCAGTGAAAATAAAAGTCAAGCATTGATTTTCTGAAAATAATAAATACCAGTGGCTTTTGGGTTTAGCCCAGAAATCAAAAATTGAAATTTCGTAACCGATACAGCTATCCGTTTCATAGTTTTCGTCGAGTAACGATCACCGAAATACGGAAACGAATATACTATGCGAATCAGCATGACGAGACGATTAAAATGACATATAGATATCAGTGGTATGATTGAATTATAAAAATTCGAATTTTCTACTAGCGGAAAATGCAGCAAAAACGCAGAAAAATAAGATCGACGGAGCTAAAGAAGTCCGAATTTAGAAAAACGAAAAATGACGTCTTAGTCAGAAGATGAATTAGAATTTTTCTATGTAAAAATATTCAGGTTTGGAAAACATTCTATTATCATCAATTTTAACTGATATAAATTGGAATAAAATTACACTAGAAAATAAACTTCCAAATTATCTGATGAAAATTTACCTGTTGCTATGATTAATTAGACGCATTCCAAATATCAAATTTTTATTTCAAAATTTTATCGTTTAAAATTTCACAAAATTTCAACTAATTAAATAAATAAAACCACTAAAATTTACGGGTCGTTACATTCTCCCCCACTCAAAACTTTTCGTCCTCGAAAAGGAAGAAGGTAGGAGAATAAAACAAACAGAAGGAAATAGATTGAAAACAAAATAAAACACTTAGTTCTAACCATATAAATTTCAATTTAAATTAATTGATATTCACTGGTTGATTTAAACCATTTGATTTCACTTAAGTTAAATCAAACTCAACTATTTCTAAATTCATTATCTTTTTATCTAATTATCCTAAATCAACAATTTCTAAATCATCAATTTGTATAATCATTTATCATACTCATATTTTATTCAACAAATTTAATTCTTTTATTCCAAATTATTATTAGCTTTATTCCACTTAATATATCTTATTACATATATTTAAACTATATAAATTTCAATTTAAATTAATTTATATTCAATAATTGGTTTAAATTTAAGGTATTTCCATAAGTTGATCTAATTCAATTTGTTAATTCTTTCATAACAAAATTTATTATATTCATCTCATTCAATTAACTTATTATTCTATCATCTTTATTAGCATTTTTTTATATAATTAAAATCTAAGTGTATAACATTTATTATAAACACTCAAAATTTATTTATAAAATCATTTTATATTGTATATTATCCTATTACATTTTAACTTTTGAATAATTTAGGTAAGTTATATTGAAATGCAATTTAGTACTATACAAATAAAATTTTCAAATTCAATTATTTCAAGTTTAAATATTTATCCAAAATTTTTGACTTCAGTTTATAATTGAAATCACCTTTAAATCATAAACTTAAGAATTTAAATCTCTGATTTACTTCAAACAATTTTGAGATAAATATATATAGTATATATCAGATCAAAATTAAATCTTTATATATATAATAACTCAGGTCATACCACAGAAATTCAAATCAAATTAAATTTCCAAACAAAGTGTAGCAAAGCTACTGAACGGTCTCTTCACTTCGAAACTCGAAAATGAATGTCGATGATACGGCCGCCATCCCCGAAATTATTTTCCAGCGGCAAAAGAGAAGAGTACTGATTTAAACATTAAAATTCTTTGAAAATCATTTATTTTCGAAAATACATTATATAATATACATTTAAAATTTTAAAACCAGAGTTTGGAATCATCGGAAATTAAATTCTCAAATTCCTGATTTAAATTTATTTAAATTCCAAATCAATTTATACCATGTTTATAAATTCATTTAGAACAATAAATGATAATCAAATATTATCATTTCAAACAACCAATTAATTAACCTCTTTTTTTTATTCCAGAAAATTTTACCTATATATTTATAATATAATCATACAAAATTATTTCATTTACCAAATTTGAAATCAATATTTTGTCAGTTTGCTTTGTTCAAGTGTTTTGGAAATCCTATCGATAGCGTTGATCAGACGAATCGATCGAAAATCCAAACCAACATCAACAACTCAAACAACACACTATAAACATAAAATATTTTATATTAATTACAAATACACTCCCTCACTCGGATATCCTCGAATGGATTTCAAAACAAAGATAGAGATTCAGATTAGAGAAACTCTAACTAAAAGAATTCAACTAAAAGGTAGACCCGATAGCGAGATAAGATAATTGAGTTTTCAAATAGAAGATGAACAAACTTATATAAATCACGGGTAACCTTAATCGGGTCAACCGTGATTTCAAGAATAAATTCGATGTAGAATTCTGCGACAAATCGACATTCGATCGCTAGAGATAGAATTCGGGTATAGCAAAAGATAACAGCATCGTAAACCGAGGATACAGAAATCTCCGGTGAATCGAAGCTATTTGTACAAGAGTTTCACTCTTTTACAAATTATTCAGATATTGGCGAGACTGCCGATTTATTATAGAGATCATTTGAAGTGGAGTTATGGGATACTCCAGAATTAAAAAGACACGAATAGGGGAGACACTAATGGACTTTGGAACCGAAGGGAACGTTCCAAAATTCAAAGAAACCGAGTCAAAGAAGAAGGAATTCAAGCTCGAACGAACGTGATTCTGTAAATAAATTACCATATATGCTAAGTTTTGCCTAGAGCCAAAGCTCTGATACCAACTGTAACGACCCACTATTTTGGACCATTCAAATCGACAATAAATCCACACATGTCATACTTGAATAATTCAAAATAATAGATTGTTAATTTAAACTTGGCAAAACTCAGCATATACAGTAAATAAATAATCACAGAATCACAGGCACAGAGTAATATAAAAATATGCAGCGGAAACAAAAGAATAGTAGTTCATGAAGCTACTATATATATAACAGAGTTAAACAAGATACAACAGAAGTCTCGAATACATAGATATCTCAATACAATAGTCAAATACAAGATCTGAATACATCACTGGAATCAACTGGATAACTGATAGTAGAATCGATAGATAGCTGGATCTCCAAGCGAAGCTCCAACTCCAAAGGTGAGTCTCGAACACTGGTACACTCAGTCTGACCCGAGCGTAAGCAAAATACAAAACACTCAAGTCAGGATTAACATTCTTATATCAATAAATCCAACTCAAGTGAAATAACAACTGAAATACAAGTAAATCAAAGGATGTTTGGGATAACCATCCTCTAAGGATCTGTTAAACTATCTACTATGTAGTAGTGTACGCTAAGTAGATAATGCCAATCAGTAATATAAAGTATCAAAATAGCGTTAAGGCGTTACCATTATCCCGATTAACACATTTTATATGAGCGTCATAGTCTATACAGCACTGTAAACTCCACCGTAAACTAGTGGGCTATCAGGGAGTACTCCATAGGTATAACACAAAACAAATCATAGTGGTCGCGCATAGGGATACGAGTATGACAAGGCACATGAGGCAATACCCAAGGTAGTGAAACTACCGTTTGCCTGATCCGGACTGCTGAGAACGCATCGCCGCAACGATCGCAACACCGCGAAACAACACTCCCAAATCAAGGGTGCGCACCAATCAAAAACAAGTAATGAGTAGTTTACGAAGAAGTGTGTCTGCTAGAGGTAGCTAACCTCACTAGCCCGGCACGACTCCTGTTTAAGTCATTTCCAATTTGACACAAGTGTCAAGGTCATCCATTATCATTCTCTTTCTTCAAATCCAGCAACGTCATCATTCCAACCACTTCATTCTGGATCACACTCCGCGTATAATAGTTATTAAAGTGGTTTTCGGTTTAGACAGAGAGTATGTCCCAAACCGATCCCGGACTCTTTAATAACTACGTAATTATTACACCGATTGGTCATTTAATAAACTTTCAAAATAGTTTATATTTCAAAACCAAAATATCATTGACATTTCAAAACCAAATACGATATCATTTCCATTTCAAATATATCCATCTCAAATATATATCCATTTACAAATCTTAGTACTTCAAAGTTATAACACTTTATAAATCAATCACTTTGGAAATCATAATTCTTTGGAAATCAAAATTTAGAAATCATAATGCTTTGGAATCATAACACTTTCCTTCAAACAGTTTAGATATTCATAATAGTATATAAAATAAAATAATTTATATAAAATAGTTACAAGTTAAACAATTTATATTAAAATAATTAGTATATTTAAAATAGTTTATATTAAAAAAGTTTATATTAAAAATAGTTTATAAAATAATATAAAATAGTTTAAATATAATTTAAAATACTTTATATAATAAAATAGTTTCCTCAAATTCCACAAATCGATTCAACTCAACTCGAATTCCAAAATTCAAATTTAATCAAATCTCAAATCATCAATTTCAATTCGATTCAGTTTCTAAATAGACCATTTCAAATTATCAATTTCAAATACATATTTGAACCAAAAAATAAGCCATTTCAATCTCAATATATTTCAAAGCTTTAAATATTCAACATTTCAAAACTAAATTCGATAATTTCATATATATATCAAATTCACTTTACTATTATTTAGTTTTGAAATACTTACTAAATCATTTCAATAACATCTAAATACAACTTCAATTTACAAATTTAAATAAACAAAATATCCCATTTAAATTTATATAAATTTGAAATATTCATTTAAGTCACTTTTAATAAAATTCAAGTTATACAATATATCTTTAAATCTCAAATTTAATAAATTTCAAATCAAACTTATTTAAGTAAAATTCTTAAATAAATAACATTTCAAATCAATTTTAAATTTATCTTTCCAACCTGAATCGATATACTATATTTGAAAATATATATTTTAAATAAATACTTAAACATATTATATATCAACTTTATTAAATCAACTTTAATAAATCTTAAAAATCGATATTTATTAAAAACCGTATATTCCTTTTCAAAACCATAGAAATCATTTCAAAATATTTATATATAGACTAACGCTGTCTGTATAAAATTTTCTATCCTATGGTCAAGTGATACGGATATTTATCATTTCAATCCGCAATTTAAGTATATACGGGTATATATCTTTTCAACCCGCAATCCCAAATTCAATTCAATGAAAATCGTTTGGGTTTATCATTTCAACCCATAATGATTTTCTCCTATTCTACAGATCGTTCGGGTATGTATCATTTCAACCCATAGTGATTCTATACTAACAGGGAACTTGCAGAGTGATAACAGATATGATAATAATATAACAGGCATATATCATCAATATAAATAACAGATAATGGTGTCAGATGTCACAGGTGAACTGATACAGGTAATATCATATATATAACAGTGTAAATAACTAACATCAGCATATTTCAATTGCAAGATAATGGTGTCAGATGTCACAGGTGAACTGATATAGGTAATAGCATATATATAACAGTGTAAATAACTAACATCGGCATATTTCAATTGTTGTTTCAATTGAAATCAAATTTACTAAATAAAAGAACGTTAATCATGAGTGATTGCTCACCTTTCGAGGCTAGAGAGATTTGACAATGAAATGGGTTACGAATCCAGGCACGAATTTGACGAGTGAAGCTGATAAATAGGAATTGATGAAAACAAATCAAATCAGTTTTGGTATAAGCTGAGCAAAATATACGTTACATAATATTATAAATCTTCTTAAAATCAATACTCAACTTAAAACACCTATCATAATAATATATATATTTATATACATATATCAATATCCAACCGAAAATCTATATTTTTAAAATTCAAAGATCAATGTTGAAAAAAAAATTCATACATTCCCTTCAAAATTCTCTTAAATCCATTTTATACGTTAACACTAACATAAGTAACCACATATACAACTATATACTTCCCAAAATATTAATAATAACGTAAATATAACTTATTATACATATATATGCCCAGAAATATTAACAAAACACAGTTATTTATACGTTTCAGAATATCAACTTTTATCAAGCATATATTCATATATATTGAAATCAATGTTTATAATAAATAAAAAATAATAAACTTACTTTGCTTTAATAAATATACAGACTCGAAACAGATTCTAAAAAAAAGTTTATACAATACAAACAACAATGTACAACGAACTAATAATCTACATAGATAAGGTAAATGAGGACTAATGCCTAGATCTGGGAATGCCAAAATAATAATAATCATTATGAAAGAATTTATGTATACTAATACTAATATATAAGCACATATACTAATACTAATATAACTTACTTAATGATAATCCAAATAAACTTACTTTATTATTACTATTATTATAAACACATATATGTATATAAAACTAGAATTCGATAGGCACGGGGTAGTACAATATATATATTACAGACTAAATGTGTATATATATATATATGTTCCAAATCCAACAGAATGAAATACTCATACTTTTATATGAAAACTTCTTAATTATTACGTGTAATAACCTGTATATACTTCCGTACATATATACTATTGTACTTGTACATATATCTTACTGTAAATATGTATAAGCTGTAATAGAAATATTAAAACAAAAGAACCCAAAGTTTACAACATATACTAGCAGTCTAGCATTATAAGCATATAAAGTAATTACAACAAAAATTTATATAAGAATAGATACAAAAAACTAAAAAAATGTATATAAATACATACATATATATATATATATATATATATATAAATCGAACACTTACCTATATATAAAATCTTACAGTACTTATGTAAATAAACAATCACCCCGGGGTGGAAGGAAGAAGCAAGGAGAAGTGACGATGATCGGCAAGGAGGTTTCGGGCTGGGGAAAACAAGAAGGAATGGATGGGGAAAGGCCGAGAGGAGAGGTGAACGCGCGGGATTCGAGGAGTGTGGAGGTGCCAAAGCTACTGTGAGGATGATTCGGCCAAGTCAGGGTGGGCGAGCAAGCTGGTGCTAGGGGAAGGAGGCGGAAAAAGATGGCAGGCACTCAGGTAGTTGGGAGGAGGAGGAACGTGATGAGGCGTTGGCCTTGCGGGCTGGGTCGAGCGGATTGATGAAGTAGGTGAGGTTGCTTTGCGGTAGGAGGAAGGAGGTGAAGGAGACGGCATGTAAATGAATGGTGATAAGGTGGCTTCAGGAAGAATACATGGGAAAGGATTTGCAGAGAGGAAGTAATGCATAAGTTCTCATCAAATAACATAAACATTTTTTCCTATTTTTGTTTTGTTTTTGTAAAGTATGAACAAAAGAAAAGAGAGATGAGATGGGAAAACAAAGAAGCTGGTAGGGGAAGGAAGAAGACACTTGTTCCTCTGCAATATGTTTTCTTTTTCCCAAGAAATGACAGAATGGAGAATGGACCGACAAATAAAAGCAAACATTGGAAATAGAAAAGTGAACCGGCAAAATTATTGGAACCAGTGAAAATAAAAGTCAAGCATTGATTTTCTGAAAATAATAAATACCAGTGGCTTTTGGGTTTAGCCCAGAAATCAAAATTTTAAATTTCGTAACCGATACAACTATCTGTTTCATAGTTTTCGTCGAGTAACGATCACCGAAATACGGAAACGAATATACTACGTGAATCAGCACGACGAGACGATCAAAATGACATATAGATATCAGTGGTATGATTGAATTATAAAAATTCGAATTTTCTACTAGCGGAAAAGCAGCAAAAACGCAGAAAAATAAGATCGACGGAGCTAAAGAAGTCCGAATTTGGAAAAACGAAAAATGACGTCTTAGTCAGAAGATGAATTAGAATTTTTCTATGTAAAAATATTCAGGTTTGGAAAACATTCTATTATCATCAATTTTAACTGATATAAATTGGAATAAAATTACACTAGAAAATAAACTTCCAAATTATATGATGAAAATTTACCCGTTGCTATGATTAATTAGACGCATTCCAAATATCAAATTTTTATTTCAAAATTTTATCGTTTAAAATTTCACAAAATTTCAACTAATTAAATAAATAAAACCACTGAAATTTACGGGTCGTTACAGGGTTTGTGTTGTTGAACAAGAAAATAGGTAGTTAAGCATCATTTTTTTAATCCGTAAAATAGGTTTAGTTTTAGTTTGGGTATTGGGCTTTTTAAGTGGGCGGGTTCATTGGTTTGGGTCAGGTTGAAAATTGGTGGGCTTGTTTTCATTTTTTTTTGTGTTTTTTTATTTAGTTTATGTTTTAAGTTCTTTTCATCTTCTTTTTGAAAAAAAAGGAAGGGTTGTGTTCGATTTAAATAATTGGGTTCAATTCAAAAGTTTTGTTTGCATTAATTGTTGTTCGTTTTCAACTCTCTTTTTCAGGTTTAGTTTAATTTTTTGATTTAAAAAAAAGGATTTTAGGTTGTTCTCAATTGTTTTAGTTTAATTTGTTTTATTTTTAAATTATTTTAGTTTCTTCTTTGATATATATTAAAAAACAAAAAAACTGTTTATATATCTTGTTTTTTATTTTCAAGTTGCCAAAGCAGATAAGAAAAGTTGCTTGCTTCGCATAGCTTGCCAAAAAATAATAATAACTGCTTGCTTGCTTAAAAAAAATTGTTACTTTCAAAATAATTTGCTAATAATTCTGCACGCTCTGGTATCGTGCCATTATCTCTAGTTTTATTTGCTTTGCATTGTTGGTTGTTTGCATTTAAAACAAAAATTTCAAAAACAAAAACAAATTTCATCGTAGTTACATTGTTAATACACGTTTAATTTCGTTTTGCATTTCCTCTTAGATTTTGACTAATAGTAACGGTTAGACATCGATAACGCTTAATTGTATCTTGACAATTGTCTTCTTTGAACAATTTTATTTCTTGGTGTCTAGGCTACGGCAGAGCATAACCATTTATAAATTTTACGATGGTTCGTAAATATTATAGTGGTTGTTTCTCTGAAGGTACTTAAACCTTTGGCTGCATTGCTACGGTGATTCGTAGTGCACCGGTAATTCCTGTCCGTTGCTTGGCTAAGAAATATTTTTGTTGATTTAAGACAAAGTGTGATTATACAATTTTGGGTTAGGAACTAATTAGGATAGAAAATTTGTAATTAATCCCTTGCATTCATTTACTTGCATTAGTTCATGCATATTTAAGAAACAAAAATCCAAAAAAAAAATCTTTTCAAAAACAAAAAAAAAATCCTTTTGAAAAATAAATTCATTTTGGTAAATATTTTTCCTTTATAAAAATTCAAAAAAAATCCAAAAAGAAAAAAAACACTCTTGAAAATGTCCAAGTTTTCTTACTCGTCGGAATTTTACAATAGTTGTGAAAATCAATATAATCCATATGATTTCACTCCAAATTCTCATGGATACTTTAATGACAACTATTGTATAAACAATTCGACTTTTGAACAAAATTTCAAAATTATGACCAACCCTCAACTCTTGAAAAAAGCATGGAAACAATTTCGTCTTTACTTGAACTCTCTACACAACAAAATCAAATGGTAAATGAATTGTGTAATTCATATTTGTGCAATAACTCGAGTCAAGGATTTCAAAATATGAATTCAATTCAAAATTCAAATAATTTTGATTGTAACTTATGCCAATTCGATTTCGAACTCCAAAATGAATTTCAAAATCAAAACGGAAACAATTGTTTAAATGATTTTGCCAATGGGAATTGTTTCAATGATGGTGAAAATTTTTGTTCTCAACAAGTTCAAATTGAAAATTCTCAAGTTAATAATTATAAATTTGATTTTGTTGAGAAAATGAACGAGATTTACAATGATCACACAAATTTGTTGTTTGAAACATATATGAAACAACGTGAGCAACATAATCAAATCGCAACAATTAACGAGTCAAGTGATAATCCATCTTTTACCCAAATTAGCAATTTTCAAATAACAACTTTTGAAATAGATAACGACAATCTTAGTGAAGTTGTTGAAAATTCGGTATATGAGTTGGATTTCAATTCTTTTGAGGGTGAGAAACTCAATTTAAAATTCGATCTTCCTTTTTCCGATTTCGAAAATTTGAATGCAACAATTTTGGATTTTGAAAATGATATATAAGTTGTTGATAATCTAACAAAGGAAGACGAATTTAATGAACACGAATTCTTTGGACTTTTCAAAAATGAGTTGTTGAATTTCGAAGGAAAAGAGTTAAATCACCATTTTGATTTTGAAATCGATAATCCTGAAGAAGTTTTCAATGACTAGTTTGAATTTCAATTTGGTGAAAATAAACTTGAATTTCAATCAATTATTTTATCAACCCTAAAAATCAATGAAAATAAAACAACTCACATGATTTTTAATAAAACGACATTCGTTTTTCCAAATCAACATTCAACTCCGAAATCTTTTATGATTTGGTTTTCTGCGCTTAAGCTATGTCTCACGTATTTGACGAGACAAATGAACTGGTCTTTGGTAGACCATTTCATTTACTCTTTGACGATATATTTTCCGAGTCGTGTAAATAATAATCACTTTCATGTAAATATAGGTCATAGTTTTATTTTTATTTTTCTCCTTTCACTTGGGTTGACTGTGGAGACACAATCAAAATCAAGTGTGGGGGGGTCCTCATCTTCATTTTTTGATTTTTCATGGTTTATATTTTGCATTTTCTTTCCAAAACTCAAAAATAAAAAAAATAAATTTTTTTAAGCATTTTGATTTATCTTTAAAAGAAACACTATAGGATAAATATATGGTTTTGGTTAATTAAATTAAAAAATTTGAAAATTTATTTATCGCAACAAAAATAAAAATAAAGTTTGATTACAAATAATGATGTAACTAGTATATAGGAAGGTTCATACGTGTTAATTATAAAGTATATCCTAATTGAAAATCTTTGTTTTAAAAAGTGGTGAATTTAAAGTAAAGGATATAACATTTTTTATCTTCTAAGTTAAATGGTGCTAAGATAATTTTGCAAAACTCTCTCTTCAAAAAAAACAAAAACAAAAAATATTTGTATATATGTATATTTTTTTTATTAACACCTAAAGTCATATGTTCACACTCGTGTGTTCACTCGCCATGCTTTGTACCCTTCTCGCGTAAGCCCGGAAGGCAGTGCACGATCGGTATATCTAGCCTCAGTTTATCTGAATTAGGTGTATGTATATAAAAATTCTTTTATTAACGCCTACAATCGATAGTTGTTCACACTCGTGTCTTCACTCGCCACGCTCTGTATTCCCCTTACGTAAGCCCGAAAGGAAATGCACGGGTAATATATCTGGCCTCAATTTTCTGAGTTAGGCATATGTAAATATTGTAAATATCAATAAAATTTTCAAAAAAAAAATTTGAGAGAGTAAGCAATTGAAATCCAAGCACTATTTTGACTTGTTATTCAAAAGAAATGAAAATACCACGTTGATAAACTTTGAAATCAACTAAGGATCCATTTCATACTTACACTGTGTTATCAACCGAAACAACGAGTTAAACTATAGTCTAATTGTTATGATAACTTGATTTTTGTTTGAAATTTTGACAAGTAAATGACTTAAATTTTCTTAATAATGACCAAAACTTATATTTAACTTATTTGTGTCAATTTAAAAGTAAATCCTTCATTTGTAAATATTTTCAAGATTTTGCATTCATCTCATTGTAAATAAATCTTACATTTAGGAATTTTCACTTTGCATTTGGATTTTGTGGGTAGTATCTGCTGAAAACCCTCACGAGAC
Organism: Allium fistulosum; assembly: GCA_030737815.1. NCBI lineage: Eukaryota > Viridiplantae > Streptophyta > Magnoliopsida > Asparagales > Amaryllidaceae > Allium > Allium fistulosum. The sequence continues at coordinate 1,291,212,203 of CM060904.1, forward strand.
AACACTCGTCCTACTAAGGACACCTAGAGCTTTAACGGCTTGTTGCATACGCTCAATGCAATTGTGCTCCCTACGAAAACGGATTTATCTTAGTTTTCCTTTATTCGAGGACGAATAAGAAGATAAGTGTGGGGGTATTTGATGTGCACGTAAATGTACATATTTTTACTTCCATATATCATCGAATTAAATTAAATAAATGATCATATTGGGTGTTTTAACATGTTTAAACCAAAATTCAAATTATTTTCAAATCGTCACATATTTATCTTCATATAGAGGCAAAATGATCATTATTGTGCATATATTAATTTGAGAAAAATTACTTGGACATTTCTATGATTTTTTGTAGGAATTTGGATTCAAATGCAAGTGGTTTCATGAAGATATATGCATGCACAACAGTGAAGAGAAATAAATGAAGATGAAAATAATTCATTTCATGTATCATGGAGGACTCCACCTACCCACCTACCTTGATGTACAAATTAGGAGCTAATGCACATGCTAATGGCCATTAGAGTTTCATGCACACTTAATGGATGATTATCTCATGCTAATGACAAATTGGTGGCCACATTTCCTAAGGGGTAGTTTGGGTAGTTCCCAAAAATAGGATTAGGGTTTTAAAACATGTATAAATACCTCATAAGTTCATGTAACCCTCCTCGCTTCCTCTTAGCTCTTTATTTTAGGATCAAAAAAATAAGACAAAGCTTTCTTTCTTTTCATGGCTACTTAGCCATTTTTTTATGTGATTCTCTTTCTTTTTTACGCAATTTTAATATATGCTCATTTCTTTGTTGTTTATTTCATGTTAGTAGTGTTGATCTCTTTACCTTATGCAATAGCTTAGCTCTCTTTTACTTAGATCTCTTTTCTTCTTGTTTTTATTTTCATGTTGAATGCTACAATTGTTGATAAGAAAACAAACATGAGAGGCTAAACCCCTTCAATTTAGGGGTAATGAAGCTCTTTAATCATGTAGCTTCAACATAATTTGTTAATTTTTGATCTCTTTTTGTGCTTAATGGAATTGTTGAATGTGGTTAACTTGTTGTTTTAGCTTTGAATTTGATAGCCTATATTGTTGATACCAAATAGGCTATACTTAAACGAACAACAAACACAAATTACCTCTTCATCTACATATTATGTTGGTAATGAAGTGATTTTAAAATCAAACTTTGATGGTCTATATTTCTAATCATTAGTTAATAGGCCATGCTTAAAATAGATTTTATTTTCAACTTTATTGTCATTTTCGTGAGAGTTAAAAAGTAGTTTAATAAGTGTGTTATAGTTTGATGTCTTATGTTAAGCTAATTAATAGCACAAATAGGCCATACTTATGATAAGCACATCAATTAAACTCACTTGACCAAAAAAGAAAGATCATAGTTTCATGTTGTGTTAATTTATGTGATCTAGAGAGTGGATTTATCTCTAAATTACCTTCAAACTCTCATATTTTTATTTATTTTCTTTTGCTAGTTTGTTAGTTTTCTCATTTTCTAGCTTAACACCACTTCAACTTTGCTTAATTTGGTTGAATAGAATTTTAAAAATCTAAACAATTCCATGTGGATCGACCCGTACTCGCCATGTACTATCATTGTACGTCACGCGCTTGCGATTATTTTTATTATAAATTTGATCGGCTAATTTTCTAACTAAATAGAATTTGGCCGTACGAACAGTGACATATGAAGATGCCCCCTTGGATTACAGAGTCTACACATAGGCAATTAAAAAAATTTGCCTTTACAACAAAACATAACGGAATCAAAATAGAAAAAGAACTCTACTAGTTAGCTTGCCTTCTGCTCGTCTCCGGAAACTTATTCGTCTAAAGGAGTACCTGAAAACCTCACCTCTAAAACTACTCAAAATTAATTGAGCACCTAAGAGTTTAAGGGGAAAACATAAACTTCGAGTAAGACATTAAGCCTTGTATGAATAATAACCTACCATCTCAAACCATTTAGATATCTAGTGAGACAACGCCACTTAGCGGAATGAGTTTTTCCCTCATCGGTATCCTATCCAAAAATTTATATTAATCATAAACTGTGCTCGTGCATCCACAATGGTTAGAACATAGCAATTTAAAATATTATGATGATATGCAAATAAACAAATTATTCTTGATTTCCCATCCTCATTCATTTGATTATCTATCTCGGTTATAGTTTATAGGATCACCATTAACCTATTAGTTTTCGTGGGCTAACTAATAACCTGTTTAAAGATAATGGACTATCTCTCCGGTCACATAGTTTTCATGAGATCACTAAGAACTTATTGGCCCCTGCCAATAACTTCATTCTCTCATGGGTTCTCCTGAATAGTGGTATCCCCAATAACTTTTCTCATCTCATAGTTTTCATGGGTTGACTAGGAACCTATTGACTTCTGTCAATAACTTTATCCGGATATAGTTTTCATGGGATCACCACGAACCTATTGGCCCCTGCCAATAACTCTTTTGAAGTAATTTTTCATGGGTTAACTATGTCCTCATGGCATTTGAAACCCAATATAAACGATATTAGTCTTAAAATCGAATAAAACATTTATCAAACAAACTTGTTTGAATATAAAATATTATGAAATCCAAGCATATCATTATCAAAAATCATCTCAAGGATTTAAACTCGAATTCAAATACCCTTTAAACGAAAATAGAGATGGTTTTGATTATTATTCACCTTGATTAGGATAAGGAACTTGAGATTTGATCTTTGATTAATTCGCCTTGCTTGATTGCTTAGCTTTAATTGATTTTTCCCTTTTTCTTTCCTTAGGTTGTGGCCGGCTTGAGCTTTTGATTTATGTTTTTGAATAATGAATTATGAACGTGTAGAGAAATGGAAAGAAAAGGGTAATGGGATTATGGTGGCGGCAAATCCCAATATTTCCCTTACTAATTAACTTATAAAACCATTCATAAGCCCATTCTTTAAGATTTTATTTAATTAAGCTCGGCCTCTAATTAAATTTTCAAATCTCAATCCCCTTATCACTCTAATATTTACATTATTCTATTTAATTTATCTAATTAAATCTCCTTAAATATGTTGTTAAAAATTAGGGGTGTTATAGGCTTCCCTCCTTAAAGAATTTCGTCCTCTAAAATTTAGTAAGGACTAAATACTAAACATAGCAATCATCTGTAACAGCTCTTAACTGTCATACTAGCCTACCTGACTAGTAACAATCTATATAAAGCAAATATTGAACATACCCTCACAACAGATCAGGATAAGTATCTCTAATCTTGTCTTCTGTCTCCCAAGCACAGTCCTTCTCATTGTTGCTCCACTGAACTTTCACCAACTTGATTGTCTTGTTCCTTAACCTTTTCTCATCCCTCGCCACAACCCAAACTGGTTGTCTAACAAAAGTCAAATTCGGCTCTACTACCAACTCTTCCAACTCTGTCGAAGGAATAGTAGTCTCTGGATCATGCACATACTTGCGAAGATGAGACACATGAAACACATTATGGACACCTGTCATACTACTCAGCAACCCTATTCTATACGCGAGCTTTCTGATCCTCTCTATAACTTGGAAGGACCAACATATCTCGATGTCAGTTTCCCTGACTTTCTGAATCGTACCATACCCTTCATCGGTGATACCTTAATGAAAACTCTATCTCCAACTGAGAATTCTAGATCTTTAGGACTCTTATTTGCGTAACTCTTTTTCCTAGACTGAGCTTCCTTCATCCTTTCTCGATCAACTCATTCTTCTATGTCACCTCTCCAACCAAATCTGGAACCAAGACTAATCTGTCTCCAGTTTCCAACCAGCATGCCGGTGATTTGCATGGCCTTCCATACAAGGCTTCAAAGGCTCCATTCCTATACTAGTCTGATAACTGTTATTATAGGAAAACACTACTAAGTGTTGGTGATCTTCCCAAGATCTACCAAAGTACAATACACAAGCTCTTAATAAATCCTTGAGTACCTTATTGACTCTCTTTGTCTTCCCATTAGTCTGAGGGTTATGTAGTACTCATCTTAAGCTTGGTTCTTAACATATTCTGCACTCTTCCAGAATTCACTAGTAAACAGACCATCTCTGTCACTAACTATACTACAAGGAATTCCATGCAGTCTAACTATGTTCTTCACGAACAACTTAGTTAAAGCATGTGTCGTCCTGATTGACTTAACTGGAATGAAATGGGCACTCTTGGTCAATCTGTCCATTATGACCCATATACTTTCATTTCCTCTATTAGACCATGGCAACCCGTCTATAAAATCCATGGATATCGAATCCCATTTTTGAACTGGTATCTCCAAAGGTTGAAGCAATCCACTCGGCTTTTGATGTTCAGCCTTCACTTGTTGACATTTTACACACTTTCTAACCCACAAGCCAACATCCTTCTTCATACCTTCCCAGTAGAAGTTCCTCTTCATATCTTGATACATCTTGGTTTCTCCAGGATGAATCATAAATTTGGATCGATGACATTCCTTAAGAACTTCTTTCCTTAAGTCCTCAGCATTTGGAACACACAACTGTCCCTTCTTTCTCAACCACCCTATCTGGTCAAGACTAAAATCCCTTATATCATCGATCTCCGATCCTACCTCAAGCCTTCTAATCCTCTTGGCTAATACTGGATCATTTATCTGCTTAGAAGCAATCCTTTCGATCAACACTACTCGAACTTCCAAAGAGGACAACATGGCGTGCTCTTACTAGAACTTGAAATCGATCTTAACTGCACTCTACAAGTAGTCAAAGTTTCTAAATCTCTCCATTCTGCCAACATAGCTAACACCACATTCTGATGTTTTCTGCTAAGAGCATACGCTACCTTATTTCCTTCTCCAGGAGTATACTCTATACCAAAACCATCAACTGCTAAAAAATCCAGCCACCATTGTTGGCTCATATTCAACTCCTTCTGAGAGAATAAATACCTCAAGGACTTATGATCTGTGTATAGCTCAAATCCCACCCCCTAAGGGATAATGTCGACATATCTTCAATGTGCATATCACCACATCCAACTCCAAATCATGAGTAGTATATCTCACTTCATGCGGTCTGAGCTGTCGTGAAGCGTAGGCAACACCTTTACCCTTTTGCATCAACACAACTCCTAATGCAGTCCCACATGCATCGGTATACAGCACAAACCCTTGGTTTCCGTCTAGAACTACTAACACAGGTGCATTGGTCAACAAATGCTTTAACGTAAGGAATGCATCCTCACATTTGTCAGACAAGATAAACTTCACGTCCTTCCTGGTTAACTTAGTCAAAGGCGCTGCTATCTGCGAGAAATTCTTAATGAATCTCCGGTAATAGCCAGCAAGTCCAAGAAAACTTCTAATCTCAGTCACCGTCTCTGGTCTCTTCCGGTTAACAGCTTCGATCTTACCTGGGTTGACCGACAGGCCCTTCTATGAAACCATGTGACCAATAAACTTATCCTTTTTTTCAAAAAATGACACTTGGAAAACTTCGCTTTCAGCTGATGCTGCCTAAGCGTCTCAATTACTACTCTAAGATGATCTTCATGCTCTCTTTCATCCTTACTGTATACTAAAATGTTATCTATAAAAACCAACACGAACCTATCCAAGTACTCTCAGAAAACTCGGTTCATAATATCCACGAAGAAAGCTGGTGCATTTGTTAGCCCGAATGGCATTACTAACCACTCATACGAACCATACCTAGTCTGAAATGCTGTCAATGGAATACTGTCCTCTACCACTCCTAACTGATGGAAAACTATCGACAAATCCAATTGGGAAAATACTCTGGCTCCACACAGCTGATCAAATGGATTGTCAATTCTTGGCAAAGGATACTTATTCTTAATCGTCTTCTCATTCAACTTACGATAGTCGATACACATTCTTAACAACCCATCCGGTTTCTTCACGAACACCGCGGCCGCTCCCCAAGGCGAACTGCTTGGTCTAATAAAATTTCTCCCTTCTAGATCCACTAGCTGCACCTTCAATTCCTTCATCTCGGTCGGTGCCAGTCTGCTAGGTGGTCTACTGACAGGTTCAGCTCCTGGTGCAAGATCTATCCGAAACTCAACAGCTCATTTCGGCGGTAGTCATGTAACCGGCTCAAAAACATTTGGAAACTCTCTGGCTACTCGAACCTGACTTAACTCTTCTTCCACTTCCATAGTTCTCAACAAAGCACAAGCACTTCGATCAGAACTCTCCATTGAGAACATGATTCGGTTATGGCTATTAGGGTGTCTTAGTGATATTTCCCTATCCTGGCAAAATATCCTAGACACATATTTACCCAACCAATCCATACCCAAAATGATCCCGAAATCTACGAAATCAAAAACATACAGACTGCATGCGAACTTATGACCTAACAAATCAGGTTCTAACTGGTCACATCTCATCCCTAGAGTTGCATACCCTCCTATCAGATTCGCAACCCTTAAGGAAGTAACAAGGTATGTGGGTTCTAAGCATAACCTAACAACCAAACACTGAGATATAAATGAATGCGATGCGCTGGTATCAAATAGTATCCAAACTGGTATACCCTGAATCAAAAGCGTACTTTCCATCATAGTCTTTCCATTCTCAGCAGCAGTTGGCCTTCCAGACGATGGTCCAACAGTAAAAACTTTTCCCTTGTCCGCCCTAACTGGTTCTGGACACTGATTCTTATAATGCCCTATCTGGTCACAGTTAAAGCACTTCACACCCTTCTTTTCTACATCCTTCTTCTCCTTGCCTGTCTGGCATTCATGAGCATAATGACCCTTCTTATCACACTTGAAACAAACCAGATCAGCCTTTGCCTTCTTGGCAACCTCTCCCTTCTGGGTTTCCTTCTTAAAGAACTTCCTCTTCTTTCCTTGAGAACCCTGTGTTTCAACCGGCTTTTCCTTCCTATAAATAGCAAGCATTTCCTCACGTCGGACTGCCATCTCCACAACAACATTACAAGGATCACGAAGATGTGGCAGGGTCGTCCTAGCAATCTCAGGTCTCAATCCCTGAATAAACTTCTCGTTCCTCTTGATGACGGTGTCAATGGTAGCATACCCATACCTGGACAGCTTATCAAACTCAGTAGCATACTCAATTACCGACATCTCTCCCTGCACTAGATCTATGAACTTTCTCAACAATGCCAACTTAGTAACATCAGACAAAAACCTTTGCTCGAATCTCCTTCGAAATTCTGCCTAAGTCAATTTTTCCTCAGAAACTCCGGCGGTAACACTATTCCACCAATGAAGCGCTGCTCCCTGCGCCATGTTCGCAAACTAGAATGAGGTTTTGTTTCAACTACCTAGAGGCTAGTCTCCTCTTTTGCTCATCATTCAATCCCAAGTCAGTGAAAATTCACTCATAATACCACAACCAATTTTCAACTTCTATAGCATCCTCCGTTCCCACAAACGGCTTCCCACCAAGACTAGTATAATCCCTGCTCAACTTAGAATAATTGTTTCCAATTGGAGCCACGAGATTAGCTCCTCCAACATTCCCGGATACTCCAGCAGCTGCTCCTGCTTGCATTAGATTGATGAAGAACCGATACATCATTCCCATATCTACTGGCGGATTTCCAGCACCTACATTGGCGTCTGCATTTTGATTAGCATTTGCCTATCGACCCGGGTTCCTCCTGGTGGGTTAAACATTTTCGTTTATTATGGTGCTTCCTCCAACGAGATTTCCTCTTTTGTTTCCTGCCTCCATATCTTCTTTCTCCTAAACATGCATACAAGCCTTAGTAAGATACAGAAGAAAGGTCTAAGAGAGAGGGGTATACGTACCTATATTTATATATATATCAAATACAAGTACGTTACTATAGCATTATCCCAATCACTGATCTTGTTTTCTGATTCATTGGATTATGTTTTGAAAAATCTTTTAGGTTTAAGTTTCTTTTTAGTTTTCATAAACCTATGCTCTGATACCAACTTGTAACATTCCCCACTTGGAGGCCCCAAACTAACGGCTACGGATGCTGCAGTCATCCATAGTTATTAATCTTTGGTGACTAAATACGGTAATGTTAGATTCATTGATATAACAGAAACACATGGATATGAAAAAAATTTAAAATCATTAAACAACTTTCATATTCCATTTCAAATCATTTCAAATTCATTACACAATCCCAGATTCAAGAACCACGTTTAGAGAAAATATAATTATTACAACATATGCCAAGAGCGACATATGAAGATGCTTCATTGGATGATCAGAGTCTAAACATAGGCAATTAATCAACTTTGCCTTTACAACAAACACAACAGAATCAAAATAGAAAACAAACTCCTACTAGCTAGCTTGCCTTCTGCTCGTCTCCGGAAGCTTATTCGTCTAAAGGAGTACTTGAAAACCTCAACTCTCAAACTACTCAAAATTAATTGAGCACCTGAGAGTTTAAGGGGAAAACATAAACTTCGAGTCAGACACAAAGCCTGGTATGAATAATAACCTACCATCTCAAACCATTTAGATATGTAGTGAGACCACGCCACTCAATGGAACGAATTATCCCCCCACTAGTATCCTATCCAAAAATTTATAATAACCATATACTGTGCTCCTGCATCTACAATGGTTAAAACATTGCAATTTAAAATATTATGATGATATGCAAATAAATAAATTATTCTGGATTTCCCATCCTCATTCATTCGACTATCTGTCTCGGTTATAATTTCTAGGGTCACTATTAACCTATTAGTTTTCGTGGGCTGACTAATAACATGTTTAAAGCTAATGGACTATCTGTTCGGTCACATAGTTTTCATGGGATCACTAAGAATCTATTGGCCCATGCCAATAACTTCATTCTTTCATGGGTTCTCCTGAACCTATTGGTATCCCCAATAACTTCTCTCATCTCATAGTTTTCATGGGTTGACTAGGAACCTATTGACTTCTGTCAATAACTTTATCCGAATATAGTTTTCATGGGATCACTATGGACCTACTGGACCCTGCCAATAACTCTTTCAAAATATAGTTTTCATGGGTTAACTATGAACCTTGTCTAATCTGACAACTTCTTTGTTTAGTCTCTATTTATCCTATGTTCTGGTCTACTATACCTCCTGGATGCAACTCTACTCATATAGGAGTTTACTCAATTTATATCCACAACTGGGACAACCTGACTGGTTATTCTGCCCTTTTTCCCCAAAATACAGTTATGGGTCCATTTTATAGTGAATATGTATATTAGAAGAGGCAAACATAGTAGCATAATAATACCAATATCTATAGTTTAATATCCTTGAAATCATTTTCATATGAAACATGGATAATCCCTTTAACCTATTACTTTATCAAGGGAAGCTTCTTCAAAAACCCCATACTAAAAAGCCATTTTAAAACTCCTTTATTTTTCCATGGTTTTCCTTTAAAAATGAGATTGGTTTCTTTGTTTTGAAAACCAAGGCTTTTAAAACCTTAGACCTCTACTTTCGAAACCATTAAAATCTACCTTTCGAAAGCTTTCAAATCTTCTTTTCAAAACACTCAAAACATATGACTTTCGAAACACCTCTCTCTCGAAAGCATCAAAACCTTCCTTTTGAAACTATCAAAACAATCCTTTTGAAAGTATTAAAGTATATCTTTCCAACACATAGAAGCTTAGTTTCGAAACCGTTTGAAAGTACCTCTTTCGAAACCATTGGGTTTATCTTTAAAAATATCTTTTGGGTCAAAGTGAATATGAACGAAAGTACGCCTTTCAAAACCATTAATCTTAAAGTAAAAGTGATTCGGGAAAACTGATGGCTTCGAAACCATCCTTTCGAAAGCTTTAATCATTTAAGTAAAACATTTAGAAGGAAAGCTTCGGAACCGCTTTCGAAGCCATTGCCTTTAAAACCTTTGGTATAAGTGGCTACTGGAGCCCTTTCGAAAGCATTGGGAAGTGGCTTATTACATTTATAAAAAAAAGCAACCTTTCGAACTCATTGATGACTTCAATCCCTTCAAAATGCATAAAGATGGCTGTAGGATTTTGACTGGGTTCAAACTACTCTTTCGAATGCCTTGATTTAAAAACCAGACAACTCATTTGAAAGCTAGCCTTTCAAAACAAAAAGGCGGCAACTTCTTCGAAAGCTATATTAAACCCTTTCGAAAGCATTCTTTTAAAAATGAGGCAAGTGGCATTTCTTTGGATAGTAAAACAAAGGACCTTCGAAAGTTATTTAAACTGGTTTCGACCCCCTTCGAAAGCATGGTTTCGACTCCATAACTTCTGTCTTTATCCAATTCACTACGTATCAAAGCATTGATACCATGTGTATTGGTTTTGACTTAGATGGGGGTGAAGGTATGTGGTTAAAAGGTTGCTACTGGAAGTGGCGAAACCATGCTTCTGAACAAAAACTGTTTTATTGCCCTTTTAGGTAAATGCTTTTCCACTAAATTGCCTATTTGTAAAACTTTAATTGTTTGCCATAAACTTTACAAAAATCTTTTCCTAAAATATTGCCGAATTCATTTCAGATTTAATTAAAAACAATTGGCAACGAAGCCCTTCCCTTAAACAAAACAATTAAAACATTTTTAAGTCCTCCAACTAAATTAATTTAATTTCCATAGTAAAAAAATTTTAGGAAAAAACCCCAAAATCATAGAAATTCACTTTTTATATGTTATCTAACATATATAAATTTCGAACCCAAATTCCTTTATATAATTATCGAAATTAATTTCTAAACCCAATTATTCATATTCTCCTTTAAAAATTCATAATAAATTATCCATAGCTTGGATAATTATGAAAAATTAAACCCATCTCCAAAATAATGTTTTACAATACATACTAAATCCTCATGGCATTTGAAACCCAATATAAACGATTTTAGCCTTAAAATCGAATAAAACATTTATTAAACAAACTTGTTTGAATATAACATATTATGAAATCCAAGCATATCATCATCAAAAATCATCTTAATGGAATTAAACTTAAACCTGAAATCAAATACCCTTTTAAAACAAAAATAGAGATGGTTTTCATTATTATTCACCTTGATTAAGATAAGGAACTTGAGATTTGGTCTTTGATTAATTCGCCTTGCTTGATTGCTTGGCTTTAATTGATTTTTTTCCCTTTTCCTTTCCTTAGGTTATGGCCGACTTGAGATTTTGATTTACATTATTGAATAATGCATTATGAACATGTAGAGAAAAGGAAACAAGTTTTTAAGGGTAATGGGATTATGGTGGCAGTAAATCCCTATAATGCCCTTACTAATTAACCTATAAAACCGTTCATAAGCCCATTCTTTAAGATTTTATTTAATTAAGTTCGGGCTCTAATTAAATTTTCAAATCTCAATCCCCCTATCACTCTAATATTTACATTATTCTATTTAGTTTATCTAATTAAATCTCCTGAATATTGTTGTTAAAAATTAAGGCTCTTACAGTTTCCCTTTGCACCTGACAGAGTTAACATCATTATGGTTTAGACAATTGAAGAATGGTTCCATCAGCACATGGGCCGAATTGGTTGATAAATTAATGAAACAATTTCAGGTCTATATTTCATGACCTAAAAATGTGATGACACTATCAAGTGTGAAGCAGAGGGTCGGAGAGACCCTCAGGAGTTTCTGATGAGATTTAATGTGGCGGCAGTTTCGGAAACAGCTAGTAAAATAGATTTCAAGGTTTCTTTGGAATGGGATCCACCGATACATCTCGCATAATTTTATCATGAAACCGAAAGGTACTTACATTAGGAGGATGCTGAAGCTTACCATAAAGAAATTAATGCTGTGGATGGCGGAGGACCACCCAGAGAAGGATCTAGTAAAGGCAAAGGAAAAATGAAAGATGATGATGGCTTTGAAGGGTTAAACCGACAAAAAAGGGTACCAAAATTCTCCTCTTACATAGATTTGAACGAGACCCCGTAATGGATTTATCTTGATACTAGGGGACAGATCCCCTATCGGAAGCCAGTAAGGAGAGATCCCACGGACCGTGAGAGGACGTCCAGAAAATATTGCTTATTCCATGAACTGGATGGGCATAACATGAATGATTACAAGCACTTGCACAACCTGATCGACGAACATGTCAGGAATAATCAATAACAGCAGTATGTGAAAAGGCGAGCTACGATTATGGAACAGAAGCAGCAATCATTCGCAATAAATGGAAACTTTAGATCGAGATCATGGATAGTCATCTCCTAATTAGGATAGCAGGGAATCAGGTTCGTTTTCCCTACTTTGCCCCCTTTTATTCCTAATAAACGAAGTGGTATTGCAGTTGAGTTGCTTACTCATGCATGGGATATTGATCGATCCCTAGGCATGCTTTAAGTTGGATGCAAGTTTGTAATACCTGGATGAATGTTGTGATGTGTGTTTGGTGTTTGAGCTTGAACCCTGTAAATGAATGCTTTATTTTATCCACTTAATTGTGATGACCGATATTGATCATGGTAGTCCCATCAGGAGAGATGGGATAGTGATCACAAAGTGTGAGTCTCCTCATCCGAGAGCGAGCGGATGGACTTGTACGATATTGATTGCATTAAGTCCTGACCGTGGAGTCGGGACCGAAGTGCAAGGTACAAATTCCCTTGCCAGAGAACGAGTAGATTGGACTTGAATGGAAAGTAAGTCACCTTGCCAGAGCATGAGCAGATGTGCTTGCTTTGGTCGTTGAGTTTCTGGTCAGAGATCAAGCAGATTGGGCTCAACAAGGGTTCGAAGAGACCATGGATTTAATTATCGGCCTTGAACAACCATGGATATACTTATCAACCCCGAACGACTATCGATTTGATTAATGATCTGGAATGATCATGGATTTACTTATCGGCCCTGAACGGCCATCGATTTGATTAATAATTCAGAGAGATCTTGGATTTACTTATCGGCCCTGAACGACCATCGATTTGATTAATGATCTGGAGAGATCGTGGATTTACTTATCGGCCCTAAATGGCAATCGATCTGATTAACAATCCGAAGAGATCGTGGATTTACTTATCGGCCCTGAACGGCCATCGACTCAATTGACGATTCGGAGAGATCGTAGATTTACATACCGGTCCTGAATGGTCATGGATTCAATTAACGATCTGGAAAGATCGTGGACTTAACTATCAGCTTGGAACAACTATAGATCCAACTAATGATTTGGAGCTATGAGGAATTGAATTTGTCATCGAATGCATGACCTAGAAATTGAAATTTGCACTCTGGCTTTGAACGCATTTGACCTTGAAATGATTCGTTAGCTACCGTTGAATCGAGCTATTGATTTCAACATGTGATCGCTAACTCCCAGTCGAACACGGGATGATCTCAATTTATGGTGCGACCCATGACTTACCGATTCTGAGAGAACATGGAGTCTGTTTGACGGCTAATCTCTATCGAATTAGAAAATAGCCGATCAAATTTTAAATTAAAATTAACTGCAAGCGCACGACGTACAATGTTAGTACGTGGCGAGTACAGGTTGATCCGTAGAGAATTATTTAGATTTTAAAATTTCTATTCAATCAAAATAACCAAAGTTGAAAGTGTTGTTAAGCTAAAAATGAAAATGTAAATAAACTAGCAAAAGAAAATGGATAAAAATATGAGAGTTTGAAGGAAATTTAGAGGCAAATTCCTTCTCATAATCATATAAATCAACACAACATGAAATTATGATCTCTGTTTTTTAGTCATTAGTGAATTTAATTGATGTGTTTATCATAAGTATGGAATATTTTTGCTATTAATTAGCCCAATATAAACCATCAAACTATAACACACCCATTAACCACTTCTTAACTCTCATAAAAATGACAATGAAATTAAAAATAAAATTTATTCTAAGCATGGCCTAATGACTATTGATTATAAATATACACCATCAAATTTTGATTTTAAAAGTCACTTCATTACCATAATCATATGTAGATGAAGAGGTAATTTGTGTTTGTGTTTGTTTAAGAATAACCTATTTGTTGTCAACAACATAGGCTATCAAATTAAAAGCTAAAACAACAAATTTTATCTCATTCAAACATTTCCATTAAGCACAAAAAGAAATAAAAAATTATCAAAATGTTAAATCTACATGATTAAGTGAGCTTCATTACCCCTAAATTGAAGGGGTTTAGCCTCTCATATTTGTTATCATTTCAACAATTGTAGATTGCAATATGAAACAAAAACAAAAGGAAAATGCAAGCTAAGTAAGAAGAGAGCTAATTAACATAAAATAAAAGTTAATCTACTTGCATAAATAAAAAAAATCTACATTGCTAACATGAAAGGAAAAAGCATGTAAATAAAAAGAGATTGAATTAAAATTGCATTAAAAGACAATTACATAAAAGAAAAATGGCTAAGTAGCCATGAAAGAGAAAAGAGAGCTTTGTTTATTTTTGAGCCTCAAACTAAACTAACTAAAATGGAGGCTAAGGAGGCTAAGAGAGCATTACATGAAACATAAGGGGTATTTATACAACTTTGAAACCCTAATCCATATTTTTGGGGACTACCCAAACTACCCCTCTAGGAAGTGTGGCCATCAAGTTATCATTAGCATGAGATAATCCTCTATTTAAATGTGCATGAAACTTTAAGCTTCATTAGCATGTGCATTAGCTCCTAATAGGTGATCATGGTAAGTGGGTAGGTGGGGTCCTCCATGTTGCATGGTTTGAATTATTTCCATCTTCATTCCTCTGTTTTCTCTTGTGCATGCATATTTCAATGAAGCCTCTTGCATTTGAATCCAAATTCCTACAAAAATAATATAAAATTGTCCAAGTAAATTTTTTCAAATTAATATATGCACAAAAATGGCCATTTTGCCCCTATATGAAGACGAATAAATGATGATTTGAAAATAATATGAATTTTGGTTTAAACATGTTAAAATACCTTATATGATCATTTATTTAATTAAATTAGATTAAATATGGAAGTAAAATATGCACATTCACGTGCACATCAGAGTCATTGTCCGTGTTTGACACTCAAGCAAGGGCTTGAGACCTTAGCTATCATGGTCTAGAACGATCTTTGATTTACAGATGAATCCAAAGGAATGGGATGATTCACTACAGTTCGATAGGCGGATAGCCAGATAACTCAACTACCAATGTTGCATCGACTTCGATATTTGTTCTTGAGCAAAGCATACCTTCCACTTGCAAGACGTGTTTTAGGAGGCAAGTGTTATCTAGCCTTTTGACTAGGCATTTGCCAAACTTATTTGACGAACAGAACTTAAAAGCTATCGAGGTAGAAGGCCCGAAGAGATAGCCGTAAAGTCAAGAAAATAAAGTACAACTAAGACCACAAGACAAAGTCAAAGCCAACCCAAAAGTTCCAAAACCCAATTCCACCATCCCTTGGATCAGTACCGATCCATCCCTATGGATCGACACTGGTCGATAAAAGTGCAACCAAATCACTTCACTTTTCTCACATGAATTAGTCCTAATGCTAGAAGCTCACTCCATGTCTTGTTGATCATTTGCTTATCGTTTGGTATCAATTAGCTCAAGCAAAAGGAATTAGCAACTTAACTCCTCCACCAATCCATCCCATTGGCCAAGAAACAAGCTAATGATCATACGAACAAGTTGAGAAACATGAAGCTATCGCTATGTCACTTCGATCCAAAGTGGCTAGAACCATCCATAAGTCAATCTTACGGGTCGGTATGAATTCATAGCAGATTGCTGACTTGGCTACGTTTTCTCGAATGCAACTACTGCTGGATAATGGAAATCATGGAGGAGAACATGGTAGAGCATTTCCTACCGACCTATAACTATAAATAGACATAGAGGGGCTTTATTTCAAGGATCTTTTAGCTCTCTAGCAATTTTTACACCTTTCTTATAATTTCCTATCGAGTGGTACCGAACCATAAGAACTGTACTTGTAGACAGCCATCGAATCAACAATAAAGCCCAATGGACGTAGGCAACGATTAGTCGAACCACTATAAAACTTTTGTGTCTTGCTTTTACTTGTTTTTATTTAGTTTCTTCATTCTTTTCTCTACTATATTCATTTGGGTGTTTATGCGATTGTTGACGCAAACAATATCAAAGTATCATACATTACGAACTGTGACTGTTCCCTATATAACACTTATATGCGATAGTATATGGATCAAATATCCATAATCTTGTATTGCTTTTAAAGTTCGAAACTCATAGAATGCAATATATGGTCTCGACCAAATAAACGCGGTTAAGCGACCAAATTATGAATGTATTTAGTAGTTGAAAAATCAGTGCTTGCATGGGTATTGAAACAACATGCAAGAAGCATTTATTATTAAGTATATATTATATTTCTATTTGACAATCTTTAATTCAATTCATTTGTATATCTTAATTGATAAACTTTTATCAACCATATTAAATGGACAAATTTATCAATATAGATTATTATAACATTATATAGCATATGTTCTTACGATATTAGAAAGGTTAAATGGTATCCTTTCATTTTTGTAATAAAGCTCCCACTAGTCTTTTATGTTTCACCAAACCCTAAGTCGAAATATAGAAGTCCTTTGACTTCACTAGTTGGTGTTTGGACTCTTCATATTGGAATTCTGACCTTGAGTTTTCTCAACAAATAATAGCTCCATGGATGATGGATAACTTCTTATCGGTTGTATCATATACAACTCCTAACCCTTGGTACCTTGTCCTAATTTCACTTCGACCTTGAGTTTGCTCAACAAATCGAAATTATTCACTCATACCTACCATATCGTGACGACCTAAGTATAGTCTACATACCTTGAGTTTTCTCAACAAATACATAGTTATCTTACCTCGTTTATTCAATATATTAATACTACTACACATAATATCCCTAGCTTGAGTTTGCTTAACAACTAAGGAGTATGCAAGTAATTTATTAATATATATGGTATAGGAAAACATTATATTAAAGATTAATAATCTTCAATATATTATATTGAGTTCTATCGACTTATGGACTAATGTACTTCTTATGAAATACCCTCGTGATTCAAATGTTGGACACGTCGAAAATATACATACATTTACGTTTGTATTTATTCCTTAAATCTATTTAAGGTTTCTTAATGTTCGACCTTTAATTTATACATTCATATTATATAAGTTTTATTATTATATAACTTTTATATTTCATATTACTTATATATAATAGTCTTATATATAATATTATATTAATTAAATCTATTTAATTAATTTTAATTAATTTAATATAACATTTATATTAAATATTTATTATATACCATAACCATTGTAGTATAACACACATATCATATATATGTGTATATTATTTAATTAATTAACCTTTTAATTAATTTATTTAATTAAGCGATTTTAATTAAATTTATATTAGTTTCAAATTTTATTTATATACAAACATGTACACTTTTGTTAATTTAACATTTAAAAACAACATAACATATATCATAATATATAAAACATGTATACTTATGTTAATTTAGCATTTTAAAACAACATAACATATATCATAATATACAATACATGTATTTATTTATTAATTAACTTATTTAATTAATATATTTTATTAATCTTATTAATAAATTTTATAAATTTTGAAATCAATTCATATTTATTTTAAACATTTTGAAAATTTTCATTATATTATACCATTTATAATATATGTTATATTTTAAATTTAAAAATCTTATATTTTCAGTTTTCAAAACAATTTGAAATTTTATATTATAACATTTATAATATTTTTCTTATTTTAAATTTAACATTTAAATTTAAAACTTTTAATTTTTATTTCAAAACAATCTTGAAATTTGCCCAAGGCCCAATTTAAATTGGGCCTTTTATATTCGGGATAACCTTTTGGGCTTACCTCGTCATTTTGGGCCAAGCTAGTAGCCAGGTAAAGCAAAGTACTTGATTACCCAAACTCAACCTTGGACGCTACTTTTTAAGACACCCTACTATATGCTATGCATTAATTAGTTAACCCCAATATGACTAACTTAGAACGCATAGCCTATTGGGCTCTAAGACCATTGTTGGTACTAGGCCAGCCCATAGTGGAAGTTACGGGTGAATTTCAAAAAAATTCCCTTATTGGATCTTTATTGGGTCTATGGAGTATAATTCATTTATAACATTTCTAAATTTTATTTAAATAAAGTCTTTTATTTTATTTAAATTTATAAATTATATGGTTTTATTTAATTTATATATATGTATGTGTATATAGATATATACATGTCTCATATACAGACATATATGTGTGTGTGCGCGCACGCGTGCATGTGTAACATATCAACTTGTGCAAGGTATAACATTCCCATGTATAGATGTTGGGATTTATATCACAACGAACACATTAGCTCATCCAATATGTAAGTATATGTTGTCCAAATATATGTATGTATATAAGCTATTTTTTTTTTTTTTGGCAAGGCCGACGGGGTTAGATGGACCCCGACCATTTTATTGCGACACCAAAGAGCGACTTACAAACACGGAAGAAAAACAGAGGGGAACAAAGTGCCACAATCACAGCGAGAGACAAACACAGCAAAAGAAACCCAAAACAGGGAAAAAAAACAAACAAACAAAAACAACACAACGCAGCGGGGACTCAGGAAGAGAAACACTGAAGAATTCCTGGATCAAAGGAGAACCGGAGCATACTCAAGTCTCGTTTAATTTGATGCAAGATCCATTTCTTTAGAAAAGAACTTGACTTCGAGTTGACAGGATCAAAGACATTGATATTACGCTCAGTCCAGACTGTCATGATAAAACTCTTTAATACAGTAGTAGTTAGCTTCTTCATCACTTGATTACACCCCGTGCTAGCGTAGATATGGTTCCATTCATCCAAATTGTGATTAGCAGCATTACCAATACCTAACTTTGTCTTAACATCATTCCATATCACCTTAATAACCGGGCAGTCAAAGAACAAGTGCTCAACTGTTTCAGGGTGGACAGAGCAGAAAGTGCAATAGATACTAACATTCATACCCATGGCTACGAGTTTGGCTCTAGTTAGGATGGCACGATGGAGAACTTTCCACAGCAACAAGTTCTCACGCATGCTACAGTCCCTGTTCCAAGTACGTTTCCACCACTTCCAGTCAGGATACATATTAGTCTTCATCAGGAACTCATAAGCAGCCCCAATCGTGAATTTACCTTTATCATTTCCCCAAACAAGTTGATCAGAGGACCTGATAATAGGAACAAAATGTTTAATCCTGTTCCAGATATTTTGAATTCTCGTATTCGAGGAGAATAATCTAAAACTTGAGTTAACTTGAAGAACATCCTTGACATGAGCCAAAGCGTGAATACCAGATTGCATCATCTCACTGTGAGTTAATTGCCTCCTAAGGATCATGCCTGCCTCAAGCCACGGGTCATCCCAGAATTTAGTGTTATATTCAGGGTTGGTGTTCATACTAATGATTGGAAGGAATTTTTCTTTGAGCTTAAAGATACACTGCCAGGACCAGCTGAGATTCGAAGGCTTAGACATGTTCCAAATACTCCTTCCCTTGATTATATTACTGTGCGACCAGGAAGCCCAAAGACTGGTAGGGCAGTTGAAGAGGGTGTCAATATGCTTAGTGAAAGCAGCTTGATTCCATTGAGCGATGTTGAGTAATCCAAGCCCACCTTTGCTCAATGGACATTCAACACTGTTGAAATTTAACGGAGCAAGATATCTGCCTGAGGTTTTACCCAGCCAGAGAAATCTCATAAAAGCACTACGAATCATTTTAACAAGTTTAAGAGGAAGAACATAGGACCTTGCCCAGTACACTTGCATTGCAAAGAGTACTGATTTAATTAAAGTGAGCCTTCCAGCTTGACTAAGCTTCCTTGCAGTCCAGCAATCCAGTCTTGCAGTAATTTTCTGAAACAAAGGAAGGCATTGCATGGTAGTAATTCTAGAAGAAGCCAGGGGTAGCCCTAAGTAGGATATAGAGTTGTTGTTAGGGGAGAGGCCAGTGAGAAGAGCAATTTCGGCCATCTGATTTATGCTAACCCCAACAATTTTAATATCAGATTTCAGAAAGTTAACTTTCAAACCAGTCATGACATAAAACTGATCCAGGGTATGCATTAAGTTCTTTATAGTGTCAATGTCAGGGGAACAAAATATAACTAAATCATCAGCGAACATCAGAGAGGATATTTGGGGATCCTTACAAGCATGGTGAAGTTTAAAACCACCTTGACTTATAAGCCTGTTTATCATACCAGTTAGAAGTTCCATCACTATAATGAAAATATAAGCAGAGATTGGGTCCCCTTGCCGTATACCTTGCTTACCACCAAAAAAGCCAGTATTAGTACCATTAACGATGACAGAATAGCTCGTAGTAGAGATACATTCATAGATCCACGAGATAAAATGCGGTGGAAAGTTCATGTAACCCATGATTCTGACGATACTGTCCCACTGAATCATATCAAAAGCCTTCATTATGTCAAGTTTCAGCATTGCCTTAGGAGGAGATTGCTTTCTGTTGTACCCTTTGAGTAGTTCGTGAGAAAGCAAGATGTGGTCTAGGATATTTCTACCCGGTAAGTAGGCAGCTTGGTTAAAGGATATGATGGAAGGAAGCACATCCCTTAGCCTAGTTGCAATGATTTTGGAGATGCATTTGTATATGGTATTGCAACATGAAATAGGACGGAAGTCTTTAACGTTATGAGCATTGTTAATCTTCGGAATCAGTGCAATATTAGTATAATTATAAGATCTGAATATTTTGGCTTTTTTGAAGAACAGTTTGATAGCATTACAAACATCAGCTTTGACAAATTCCCAGCAAACAGTGTAGAATTTAGCGTTTAGGCCATCAGGACCACCACACGAGTTAACATTGAGAGAGAACATTGCTCTTTCAATCTCTTTTTGTGTTACAACTTTGCATAAGGCTTCATGATCAGCAGCAGGTAACTTGGGAAGTATATCATGAGGAATATCATCAATACTGGGGATGAAGTTGGCATCATTGCCATAAAGGGATGAGAGATACTGAACAAAGGCAGCTTTCACCTCCTCATCAGACGTTTTGAGGACACCATTAGTGTCGTGGATAGTCACAATGTTATCACGTCGCTGCTTATTCCTGAGACTAGCATGGAAGTAAGCACTGTTCCTATCGCCTTCATCTCTCCATTTAATTCTGGATTTTTGGCGAATCATATCACTCTCCTTTGCCAGAGCTTCGTAGTACTTCTGGGACAGAATACACTCAGTAGTGGCAAGACCAACATCAGCAGTGTTTTGCATCATAGCAGTTTGAACATTGACAAGTTCAGCCTCCAGGGTCGTGCTTAATTTATCACCTTTACCAAATCTATTAAAAGACCAGTCCTTCAAGTCCCTTTTCATGTCCTTGATTTTCTCCTGCAAAATATATAAATGATTACCATACTTAGTTTTATTCCAAGAGGCTATAGCAATAGTTTTAAAATCAGGTTCAAGCACCCAGGAGTTAAAAAATTTAAAATTTGATTTGCCTCTCATGCCAGCTTCACACAAATGTAAAATTTGAGGAGAATGGTCAGATAGGAGAGGAGGAGCAAGATTGGAGTAGAGATATGGCCATTTGTCAAGAGCAGGTTGATTTGAGAAGGTGTGATCAATTCTAGAGAATGTTCTACTGCCGAGTCTCCTTTTATTGTTCCATGAGAATGGCATACCAACAGTTTTAATGGGAACAAGATCAGCTTGGTGAATAGTGTCAGCAAGAGGTTGAATTTCATTACTAGAGAGGGGGTTGCCACCAACTCGGTCAGAGTAGTTGAGACAACAATTGAAATCACCTGAGATCAGCCAAGGGTGGGAGGACTGTCTCAGAGCAGGAATAAGAGAATGCATAGAAGAACGAGCAACAGCAGAGTTGAAGGCATATACAAAGGTGATGTAGAAGTTAGAATTATCAGATGGGACATGAGCAAGGCAGTGAATAAGCTGGGGGGTAGAGTGGATGGATGTTAGCTGGATGTGAAGGGGATTGAATAAGATCAAAATTCTACCGTACGGAGCCTCATTGAGATTATGGATGAGGCTCCAGTCAGATTTGACATAATCAGCAGCTTTGATAGTCAAAGCGAGATTTAATTTGGTTTCAAGAATAGCTAGGATCGATAATTGGAACTTGCTGATAAGTTGACGACATTGGTCAAGTTTGATAACGTGGTGACCTCCACGTATGTTCCATGCTCCAATATTCGTGATCATTGGAGAGACTTACCGTTGAGCATTTCAAGCTTCATTCTCCTAGTCACTGCTTGAGAAGAGATCAAGTAGCTAGGAGTTTTATCATTTTGGGATTTGTTAATACTGTTCACATTAGTTGCAATACCGCTAGACAGATCTACAGAAAGAGGAGTTGTGGAAATAGGAGAGCTCTGGTGGGGGGGTGGGGATTTGTAGGCTAGTGGAGGTAAGATGTTGGAATAAGGATTTTCAAGTGATTGGACTGTAGATGAGAGGATTGTGTTTGCGCAGATAACTGAGTTGGTATCAGTTGTGCATGTTTGTGCATGGTCAAGAAGACTATCAGTTGTTGGCATCAGATTACCCAGTTTGTTCTCATCACCTCTGGAAACGTTTTCTTCTTTTTGCCTTTTTTGCCCCTCTTACCACTTGAGTTAAGCAGCATACTAATTTTATTACTCTCCATGATATTACTCTCTTCCTGAAGATTGTAGTTAGCATTATGAGCTACAACATCATGTTCCTTTCCTTGCATATTTAGAGAGATGCCCGAATCGACTTCATTGACATCATTTGGAGGAGAAAGGCACTGTTCAGAATGAACCACCACTTGTTTTGTACATTGATTTGCCGCAAGACAAATCGTCGCCTCACAATCTCCTACCACCTTTTGGATCTGTTGCTGCTGTTCAAGAGAGGAGTTTGCCTCATCCAAATTTCGTAGTATATCAAATTTGTTGAAAACAGACAGATTATTTTCATTGCATTCTTCTTCATTTGTTAATACTTGCACTTCTCCTATGTTATTTTCCACAGTTACATTGGTAGCTTTACTCAGTTTAACTTCACTTTCTTTAAGAACCAAATGTGGCATAACTGCCATGCATGAATTATCTTTTTCCTGAATAATAGTTTCACCTACTTCTATATTGCCTCCCTCATCACTTTTTTCATCAACCACTTTGTTAACTTCAACAGTATTCAGTAGACCTGTTTGTTCCAAACTTCCCTTCCTCGAAGTTGGACCATGTTCCTTACCCCTAACACGTTGCCACTTTCTAATGACTTGCTGCCTGTGGGGTCCCACCCTTTGTCGAAACTGCTTGATCACTTTAGCTTCTACACTTTCCACTCCTCCTTGAACATTAGCAACCATTTCATTGCTTTTTGCACAGACATTCTTATCACATTTAGCTGTTGTGTGTCCAAAGATTTTACAATCGACACAAACATGTGGCCTCCAAAGATATTGAACTGTTATCTTCTGATGTCCACCCTCAACCAATTTAACCATAAAATCATCTACTAACTCTTTATCTGGTCTGATTTCAATCAGGCATTTAGCATAACTCAACCTCTCCTGCCGTTCAGTCATTTCGTCCATACATAGCATTTTACCCAAGTGACTACAAAGCCAATTTATCCCTAGCGGCGACCAAGCATAAATAGGTAGATTGTACAAGTGAACCCATACTGGCACTGCAGTTACTGTACCAGAAACATTACTAACTCCAGCGTCATATGGCTTAATGATGAATAGTTTGTTATTCATGATTATGGGATCGCTCTGTAAGATTTTATCTCTGTCTTCCGCACAAGAGAATTTGAATAAGAATATGGTGCCATCAGATTTTACTGAAACAGAGCCTTTTAATCTCCATATATTTTTAAGCCTCTGAATTACAGCAGTGTAAGATAAAGGCCTATCGAGAAAGAAACCAACTACCGAGTCACTCCATAAAACATCACCTGCTTCTAGCACTTCTGGAGGAGGCACTAACACCTCATTCTCATACACAGGAAGCATGTGAACGGGGATGTACTTCCCAGCGTTTTTGGGTTTACGCTTGAAGAGAGAAGTCCATATCCGTTCACAGTGGACAGGAGGAGGAGGGACAACTAGAGATGGAGTAGACGAAGAGAGAGGAGGAGCAAGAGAAGGGGGAAGAGTATCAGGAGGGACATGAGAGGGAAGAAATGGCACAGAGGCAGCATGGACAGAGGAGGAAGTAGGTACGGAGGCCGTAAGAATATCAGATGGGACAAGAGGAGGAGGAGAGGAGAGAGGGCTAGGAGAGGTGGATGATGGAGCAGAGTTTGGGAGGAGAGGTAAGACTGTGGAGGAGCATGGCGGTACGAGTGAGGTGACGGGAGGTAAGGTGGGAAGGACAGAAGAGCAGAAAGAGTGGGAGAGGGGAAGGACATCCGTAGAAGCGGACATGAGAGCCGAAAAAAAAAAAAAAAATTTATAAATAAAATATTAATAATACATATATACATACATATATATATATAAATGCATATTATTATAATATATCCATTTAAATGTAAATGAGTTATTTAAAATAATTATTATTATTTATATAAAACCATGAATAAAATTAAAAGTTAATTTTTTATACTTTTTTAATTCTAGATCAAATGTACAGCACAGAAATTTTTTATTATTAATTTTTTTATTTCAAAATATATTTTTATTGAATAATTCATTCGGAAGTACATAAAATATTAATAAAAAATTATTTTCCAAACCATTTTTCAAAATTTTAATTTCCAATAAATCACAAATTATATTTTGAAGTTTGAAAAAATTTCATAATTTTTTTGTTTAAATTTTATTTTTATTTGATTTATGAATTTTCGGTAGATTTGAATAATAATTTTTAAAAATACTAAATAATGTTTTTAATTTTTATTTTCTATCTAAAAGTTATCTAATGTTAAAATAATTTTAAAAAATTAAAAAATATATTTCATAACATATTCAATTTTATATGATTTATTTATATATTATATTGATTTAAATAATATTAAATAATAATAAATTATTATAAAATTATATTTTTGTCAAAAATTACTATTACATAAATTTACATATACAAAATTATATGATCAATTTTAACTGTAGTATAATGTTGTAATTAAGTATAAAACATATATATAATTAAATTATATATATATATAATTAAATTATATATATATATAATTAAATTATATATATATATAATTTAATAAAATATTAATTAATATATGTATTATGCTGTTGTACTAATCTGATATAAAAATGTTTTTTTATAAGTATACACATACATATAACCAAATCAATTTGTGGAAACATTAATTCATATCAGAATCGTCACCTAACTAACAATATGATAATGTACACACACACACACAATAAAACAATATTCAAAGAATTATAAACTATAATTTGATAAAATATACCCAAGAACCAAAGCCTTGAAGCACACCTCGAAAGAATGAACTCTCCCTTTTGAAACTTTTTTCGATTCGGTAGATTGCTAGTCCTTGAACCGTTGACCTTTGACTATTGGATAATTATCAACTTTGAGTTGATTTGAACTTGATATAATGGAGCACTAATAGAGTAATTTCAGTCAGAAAGATGTTATGAAGATGCAGCAAAAAGGTCCTGATCAAATTAGTTTAGGTTTGCTTATATAGTGGATAAAAAGGAGGAAAAATTGGATCTTATCCCATATTAATTCTCCCTTGATCTAAGCCATCCAAAATCCAACATCTAAACACTATTTTAAGGCCCCCATGTCATGTTGCTATCGAAAATTTCACCCATCATGATGGGCAAAAATCCATTTAAGCCCAAAGAAAATATTACTTAATTATATCAAATTTAATCACTTATAGATATCGTATATCGATTAATATATTTATAACTATTATACGTATATTTAATAATATTTATTTCTTAAATCATAATTAAAATTTTATAATTAAAATTTCATAAATATTAATTAATTTAATTAATTTAATTAATTTATAATAATTATAAACTAATTAAATCGTTTGGTCAATCGTTTCGGTTGTGTAACTTGGCATGTATAAATTTGGTCAGCGATTAATATCAAACTATTCAAATATTAACGTTCAAACATCACTTAGTAGGTGGTGTGGCATTTTGGCCAAGTTTATTTCTTATTTGGTTTCAGTAAAATCCAATTTTACTTTGTTAAGTGTTACTCAGTTGTGAATTTTATTTACACCAATTCTCTTCGTCAAATCTATGTCGCTTTGGACTTATGGAATTTGGTAATGATCAAAATTCCAATACCATCTATATTCAACTCTATAGTCCAAATGCAAAAACCTTGGTTCAATAATAACAATTATTATTAATTGAAATGCTTTGACCAAAGACTTTGACCTTTAGTTGACCGTGATACTAACCCCATATAACCGAGGAGACGAATCCTCTATCGAATAGTGTTTCACTTTCAATACTTCCACTCGACCCAACTATAGTCACTCAATGGACGTCGTGCCATGATCTGACCATAATTAACATGGAGCTTTTATATTGGAGATCGACGGTATTCCCAAGTCGAGAGAACTGTGTAGATCAGTCACATCGATATTTTCTGTATAACCTTAGTTATATTAACCAACAAAAAACTATTAAGTGAGTCATACCATAGTTATCCAATAACTATCAATACGTAACCCCTAGATGCCCCAATAGCCATGAGTAATACATCGTCTAACATTTGAAGAGCGTTACGTACTCTAATCTCAATGGATACATCGATATCCAGTCTCGATGCATCTTGACTAGGAACATTTAGAATGGTATATTTATTTTCACTGTGATAAATTACTCATGGACATAACACTTTGTAACTACTACCACAAAATGTACTATTTATGGATTTCCTACTAAATATACTTTTAATTAAATTGATTAATTAATTAATATAACATATTATATCAAGTATATAACAGAAGTAAAACATCTTTTATTTCAAACAAGATTGGCTTTCGAGTTAGATATATGTAACAAATTATATAATTTCCCCTATGGCATACCCCTAACTCTATTACCTTTTACATGAACCAGCCTAGTGCTATGACCATCTCGTTCAAGCTCTATACTTGCTTTATAGTTTTGGGGACTTGCATATCTTGGATGGCTTAGATTTTATCGGGGTTAGACTCAATACACTTAGCACTCACCATATAGCCAAGGAATTTACTAAAGTGGATGATAAAACAGCATTTTTTGGGTTCAACTTCATGTTGTACTGGCGTGGTATGTTGAAAGTCTGAGCTATGTTCTATATATGCACCTTGACCTTCTTAGACTTTACCGACATGTCCTTCACATACACTTCCATAGACCGGTCGATCTACTCTGAAAACATGTTATTGACGAACCACTGATAGGTGGCGCCTACATTTCATAGTCCAAATAGCATGGTATGATATTAGTATAGACCAACATTTATGATGAAGGAAGTATGCTCTTGATTCGGGCCATGCATGGTAATCTGATAGTACCTAAAGTAGGCGTCCATGAAGGTGAGGAGCTCATGTTCACGGGTCGCATCTACCAGCTGATTGATGTGAGGTAATGGAAAGCTATCTTTGGCGTAGGGTATTTTGAGATTGGAGAAGTCAATGCAAGTTCTCCAAGACCTATTTGGCTTTCGGACCAGCACTAGGTTAGCTACCCAGGTTGGATACTCTGCCTCCTGGATGAAGCCATTGGCTAACAGCTTCTTTACCAGTCATATCAGCATGGCAAATGATATTAGGATTAATGTTGAGTGCATTGGCTAAAAGCTTCTTTACCAGAGTGATTGATGCTTTTGACATGTGAGGTGGCTTTAGGATCAATGTTGAGTGCATGGAAAATGATTTTGAGATCAATACCAATCATATAGGATCAATGTTGAGTGCATGGAAAATGATTTTGAGATCAATACCAGTCATATCAGCATGCTCCCATGAAAAAACATCATTGCTTTGCCACAAAACTTGACTAGTTCATCTCTAACTTTTGGTTGAGTTATGTGCTAATTTGAACAACTTTGTTAGGGTCAGCATAGTCTACAGATATCGACTCCAATAGAGTAGCAGGCCCGCCTTTAGTGTTTGAACCTCCTATGCCAGGGTCGAGTGGATCGTCATCAAGATCTAAGCTTAATTCCAAGTCGCATCGGTCTAGCATGTAAATCATGCACTTTGTGACATCTTCAGTCGAGACAGACATCTATGCTTGAGTTGAAGGGTGAGTTTGCCTTCGGCTCTCAAAGATAACTCTACTGGTGCTGATAGGATAGGAGTTGCTATGTTGGACGTCCCTGGTTGCCAACTGGATGCGACTTGCTCATTTCATGCTGAGATGAGTTCTTTAGTTCATTGGAGATTAGCCAAGGAGATATGAACCTTCCCATCCCAGTCTTCATTATGATAGCCAGTCCTGGCACGATCTTGAGCGCTTCTAGGCTCGAGGTACTCTCGGTTGACACTCGACTAGTTGATGTAGCTTTACTGCTTTGGGCGGTCCCGACACAAACCAAAATGATGTTAGGCTCGATGTTACTCTTGGGTGAAACACCATCAAAAGTTGTATCTTCAAGAGCAAGGTCGTTCCTACCACTAGTGTGAGCGTTATCCGACTCAAGCACTCTCCTAGGTAACATGTCGGTGGCCATCGTGACCTGATCAGGTCATTCATTGTCCATAGGGGGAGCAACTGATGTTGATGCCTCAACTTCAAGGTTGAGAGCAGTCTCAACATAAACTTGAGCGCTGACCGACTTGAAGGTTTTCTCAAGTGACTCACCATGGATAGTTGCAAGTTCCTGTTGAAGCATAAGTATACCCTTCTTGGCTTGTTTGAGGGAGGTCCCATAACACTCCCTATCTTTATTCTGATTGCCTTAGATTTCCTCGATCCTACCTTGGACAGGACACTTCATGACGAGCCAGTTATAGAAGATGGCCATGTCATCAAGAGATTATAAGGAGATAGGCAATCAACTAGTACAAAGTTTACCTAAATCTTTGCAACAAGGGGCTCTTTGTCTAATGTGGTCACGAGAGAGGTAGAACCGATTGAAATAATGCTCATAACCCCAAAGTTGTATGTGGGCAAGGGGTAGGGGATGAGGTCGGAGGCAGGAGTTTAAGAGCCTTAAAAACGTGCTTAAACATGACATTGACTGAACTACCTCCAGCCATAAAGGCATGATACACATTTGAGTAACCACTGCAAGAGTGATGACCATAGGATCATGGTGGGGAGAAGAGATGACTTCTCTGTCTTTAGTAGTAAACACGATGGGTTGATCTATTTTCAACCTATGTGCTTTGGACACCCGATGCTTTAAAGAATAGATTTGGCTGGCTAGACCTGCTTCTCTCTGATACTAGGACTGTGCTCCTTGACTGCTTCCAGCCATATGCGAGCACCCCGTATATGGTTAAAATGTCGGTTATGGCTGCGATGTTGTTGCTTGGTTGTTGGGGTGGTGCCAGTCGGTTGTTATGAGCCGTCCTTTGTTTCACTTGATGTCAAACAAACTCTAAAAGTGTCCCTTCTTGGATCAGTCTTTTAATCTCGTCTTTAAGAACCCAACCCTCGTTGGTGGAGCGGCTGTTGATTTGATGGAACTCGCAGTATTTTCCATTACCATGAGGTTCCTTCCTTCTTCTACCTCCGATGGTGGTCGATCTTTGGAATTGCACCTGATCCTTGATTGTGATATATATTATTTCCATATCCTTATTTAGAGTAGTATAGTTAGGATACTTGGACCTATATTGGGTGCCATTTTCTGCTCATCTTTTGGCATTGTTCTACCAACCATTGCCTCATCGATCGGTAGTTTCGTGGTGACCGGCTTGGCTGGTACGTCGGATTTCATTATAGCTGTCAGAAAGATCGGTGTCCTCCATCCTCATAATTTCATTCGTCCATTGATAGAAGTCAGTAGGGATGTAACCAGCTATTTTTAGAGTTCCTTCCACATTATCAAATTATACTTGACCCCCAAGAGAGAGCCACAACCAGACTATTCTTGTCAGCACCCCTAGCCTAGGTGGATTCATTATTAAAGCGATTCACATGCGACCGAAATTGGCCCATATCTAGTTTTACCTAGCTCACTAGCCATCATAACATGGGCTTTGAGGTGAAGAACCTGATCCTAAAGTCTGCACATAGCTAGGCCCGAAAATGGATGCAGCCTAGTTGTAAATGTAGGAACCCATGAGAGGCTGGTCTTATGAGAGAGTAGGGGAAGATTAGGCACTTTACTGGGCCAGAAAGCAAGTCAACAATGGGGATGGAGTTGAATATGATAATGTGATCTGATGGGTTAGCACTTCCATCTTACTTGTTAATAGGCGGCAAGGCATACCGTTGGTTGATGTAAGTATTCAGGATTTCATCAAAAAATGGCTTTTCATTCTCGTCATTAGAAAAGGCTTCACTTGACATTACGGTCTTGCATTCTATTGAGCTATTGGTAAAGGATGTTCATTTCCACCCAGAGACCAGCATCAATCTACTGTGGGATTGTCTGGCCAACAACCAGCTATAGGCTCACCGACCTCTCGATGGAGTGGGAGATCAATGATAATGAGGTGATGGAGAGTGACAATGATGATGGTGAACTAAAGTGGGAGACCTCATCTCCCTATTCACAAAAGATAACTGTGAATGATCGGTCTGCCCCTCTCTTGATCTAGGTTTGGTTACACCCCTATGGGATCAAAAGTACACCGACAGGGCCCTTAGCTCTCCGTTGATGGTATGAGCACCACTACTAATATGCTTGAACCTTAGGTCTCGATCTTTATTTGCCGCATGGAGGAGTTCAAAAGTAGATCGCCATTCCACTAAAGGGATCTGTGGTTTCTTGGTTCTCTATGCGCAGCCATCTTCAGGTCAATGCCAATAACATGACTTGGCCGATGCATAACATGTCTTATTGGATAAGCATGAACATTCATGACTGGGGTTTCAGGCCCCACCCTATCCCGGACCTTAGCAGTGTTCATGTTGTCGTAAGCATTAGGAAAAATAGGTTAGAGCGAAGTCAATTCAACTACTGGATAGGTTGGTGGAATAAAGTTTACATTTGTCTATTGTCCAACCTCATCCTCGGGTCTTGCACTTCGCGGGCTAGAGTTTCCATGTTGGTCAAGCCTTAGAGTATACTTTGCCACATGTCATTGTTGAGCCTAGGGATGAGAATGGCAGAGCTGGCAACAACGTTACCATTAGTCTCACGGTCATTTGAGTTGATGACTTCATTCTCAACATTAGCATTTGACACGGTGATAACTAGAATAGACGCTTGTAGAGGATAAAAAGTGAAAACAGATGAAAGCTTTTAGGGGAGTCCCTCCTTCTAGCGCCAAAATTTTGACTAAAGATTAGGCAACCTCAAAATTAGACTAAAGCATTGTATTAGCAAAAGGTGCTTGCTAACACTAGACTTGTTAATGTAAAATGGGGAATAAAATGATAAAATTAGGTAAATGACACAAACATGTAGTGGTTCAGCAGAGATTTGTCTATGTCCACCATAAGGATCTCTTACTGTGTTTATCTCTTAAAAGCACAAAGAATTACAAGAGAATAATAAAAAACTTAACACTTAATCTTACAATGATACTAACTTATGAGCTTTAAGAGGAACTGCTTGCTAGAAATGAGAAATCTGAGCATAAAAATCAACCCTTTTGATGTTGTATGGCATTGGTCATTTATAACAGCTGGTATGGATCATGGATGGCTGAGATTGCACAGTAAAACAGGTAAGAAACACTCTTGGCTATCGATATAATCGCATGGGTTGATGGATTACAACTACAAAGGCATTATGGATATGTGCCTAAGGAGCATGCCAGCTATAATGCCATATCAGGCGCGTGTTTTGAGTTGAGTAAGGCAGCTTGCTATAGGATTAGGTGTGCTTTTGACAGACATTTTACAATACCAAGTACAGTTGGCAACACTATTTGTCATTTAGTTTTGCTTGTTCAGGCGGCAAGGCAAATGAGAAGCTTCTTGTGCATGATAATGGTCGGTTGCTTGTTGTTGAAGATTATTGAGTGAAGCTGAATATTGCTAAGGACCAGGTCATAAGGAATGTATTGAGCCATTCATGGGATTACGAGACGGTCTGCCTACGACCGGTCAAAGTGGGGCTGATATGAATCCGGACCAAAGGCGGATCACGCTTGAGCCAGGCCTGGTCAGATGACCTGGCTGTTAAAGACATCTCGAGTTGAGCTGGCTAGCTCTAGTCTTAGAAGATGGCTAAATAGACGAACTGATGTGGGGAGATAATGAGTGTGGATTGGCATTAAATAGGCCGAGCTTAGAAGTGCTAGGCCGGCTTGAGTTGCGTCGGACTTGCTTATTATATTTGCATGAAATTTGAGCAATACCAGCTCTTAGAAAGAAGAGAGAAAAGAAGAGGAAAGCTTTAGTTTTGGATGAGGTTATATCGAGTAGATATTAATGATAGTGATACATAAGTATTTCTAGCTAGTATTTCATCTTTAGGGAGTACAGGTTGGGTGATTGATTCTGGAGCATCTTGTTATAAGATGCCAGATAGGAGCTATTTTGGAAGTTATAGTAAGATTGATGGCGGAACAGTTCATATGGGGAATGACACATCTTTTCATGTTAGGCATTGAAAGTGTGAGGTTCAAGATGTTTAATGATGTTGTTAGGACTCTTACTGATGTTAGGCATGTTCTGATGTTGCATAGGAGTTTTCTATCGATGAGAGCTTTGAGTAGACATGATATGAGCATAATGGTTGATGGAGAGAGATTGAGAGTGGCAAAGAGTTCCTTGGTAGTGATGAAGGAGGTGTGAGTTGATGGTATTTATAAGCTTCAGAGAGAGTCGGCCTTAGGAGATCAATAGTTTCTAGTGATTATAGTATTCCAGATTATACTCAGTTATGACATCTTCATTTAGCACATGTTGATGAGTAGATTTTTTATGTTCTATAGAAGTGGGGATTAGTTGATAATGTTTGATGGTTAAAGCCTAGCTCTTGTGGAGATTGTTCTTTCAAGAAGAAGAAGCTTGTCATATTTTATGTTGGGAGACTTAAAGCTACAGAGTTTCTAAAGTATGTTCATTTTTATGTGTGAGGAGCCACTCCGATTGCATGTTTAGGTGGAGGTAGTTGCTTTGTCTTATTTATGGATGAATTCTTACATAAGGTCTTGGTCTCTTTGTTGAAGACCAAGAACGAAATATTGCCCATTTTTGTAAGTGGAAGACCTTGATAAAGAAGCAACCGAGGAAGCATTTGGAAGTTCTTAAAGTTGGAAATAATAGTGAATTTCTATCCTAAGAATTCACTGGCTGTTGTGAGTCCGAGCATGCAGTCAAAGATTTTTCTATTTCTACTGAGTCGCATTGTTATGAAGTGGCAAAGAGTATGAGTCAACATTATGGGTGAGAGCTATGAGCTTGAAATTTACTGCTAGTTTGGAAGAGTAATTTTGGGTAGAAGCGATATCTATGATGGTATTTCTTATCAACAACACATCTTCCATTACCATAGGTACGAAGATCTCAAGGAGATATGAAAAGATAAGCCTTTGGGTATTTCATCCCATAGAGTGTTTGATTGTTCAACTTATTTAAAAGATGAAAAACATGATAAGTTACTTAGGGGAAGCAAATACATTTTGTTAAGCTATAGAAAAGGAATGAAGATGTTTAGATTGTGGTCTTTAGCAACCAAGAGGATTGCGACTAGCATGCATGTAATATTTGATGAGAGATCTTGCAGGTGGAACCTATATCTTGTGGTGACGTTAAGATGACAGACAATTTTCAAATACTTCAAAGGTCATCATATTTCCATATTCAGAATATGTGGTATTTCTGGTGATATCATGGTTGATGAGAAGACTTAAACTGTTCAGACTTCAGGTGGAGCTCAGTCGCGGACAAGACCTTTTGATTCAGTTGGTCATACTGGTGAGCGTATTTGTGTTAATAATTCTTTGTCTTATGTTTTGAGTAATGTGGAGCTTATTGGTGTAAATTTAGTAAAGTTATTTACAGTAAAGTTTGACAAACTTTATGACGACCGACCATGACCCCCGCACTGAATCTAGAGATAGTGCGCTGTAAAGCGTGCCAGGCAGCCATGGACGATTGTCAGGGTAAATTAAAATAGCAGAATCTATCGTACAACTCACAACGCATGGATAAAATACAATAGAACATATATATAGTGAAGCTTCACATAATAGAATGTCATCATATAAACTTCATAATAGTTGAATACAAACATTTGAATAGTCAATACATCAAGCCTCACTACATATCACTCAGAGAATTATACAAGCAGCGGAACATCCAGTACATATAGTAAGAAAATAATATGCAAGCCTCCAGCTCGTCTTCGTCATCAGCATCGTCGGAAACTAAGAACAGCACCTGTCACCTGCTACCTAGTCTGCCCGTCCCAAAATGGACAAACAGCCCAAGGCAATAAGAGTTAAAACATAAAGCCTTGAGTCAGACAACAGTCTTAGTGAGCGGTAAATTAACTAACAACATACCAAAAGAGCATAAAGGAAAAAGGAATAGGAATCCAACCCTCCCACTCCACCTCTTTCTACAGTGATAGCCCCCGGACACACACTAAGCAGAAACAAACATAGCAAAACAAACATTTAAAGTAAAGCAATTATCACTCGAGTCAAGGGCGATGTTTTCCAAGTACAAACCCCCAAGGCCTAAACCAAGATCAGATAAGCACCCAGAAAATACCGCTCTTGAGACTGAATGACGATACAACCAAACATCCATGACTCTGGCTATCACTGTTATCATTGCTTCGATATCACCGTTAATTGAATGACCGGCACATTCTTTCAGCCGTCCGTCAAGGGCTAATGGAAACCCTGGTTCTAGACATAACTCCGCACGTCGTCGAAACTCGTGCCTATGACTATCGAATCTGCCCAGAGTACTTGACTACCAATCAGTAGTCTTTAGGGACTATCGAATCTGCCCAGCGTACTCTTGCTTTGAGCATGCTAGAACCTTCAACAACGATGAAATCTCAGCCTTCTAGTCATCCTCCTCGACGACTATTTCCATACTAGCTCAAGCGCCTCTCGAGCAAACCATTATCCTCAAACTCGAACCATTTCACCGAGTTATCAACATGCTTGGAATGATCCCGTCTGGATTAGACCAAGACTATCTCATATCATGCCTTGCTTCATCACATCCTAGCAAAGCCTCATCTTAACATCATCATCATCAAATCTATCCATATGAGCTTCATCATTCGCTACATATGCCACGAGCAGCTTTCCCAATTCAAGAGCCTTTCCCTTAGCTTTTGAATCATCTTCGACCATCTTGTCTAAATCAAATCATCAATCAACTAATTCATAACAATCAATCAAGTCAATCATTAATCCAAGTAATCAAACATTCAAACATGATCTAATAAACAATTATAACAATAATGGCAATCTTGTAAATAAAGGGTCGAAATCTAACAAGCATGAAACATGAGTAATATCTCTATAACTTGATGAGTGAACTTGCATAGGTTAATCATGTAGTAAAATGGATGTCAAATCATCATGAACAATAGATCTATACTTAGGTTTAAGAAAATGCATGGAAATCACTATTTTAACACTGAATCAAGCCAACAATCCGATATACTCCTTTGGATCCATGTGAGAGATAATCACCACTCACCAAATCACCTAAACACCTTAAAAGCAACACACTTCAGATCTGGACAGCGAAGGATCTAACTCGATCTATCAAAATCCGCTTCAAATGATGAAATCTCTCTTCGATGGATGTAGATCTTCAACCTAAGCTCTTGGATCTTCGATTCGATCTTCGATTTGGATGGAAGGAAGCACAAGATTAAAGTGGAGAAAAGAAGTGAAGAAGTGTAGAACTCGAGCTCTCAAAATAGCAGCACTTCGTCGCTTCAAAATCCCGATCCCAAAAATGAAGAAATGGACGTGTATTTATAGGCAGATTTTCTAGGTCGTCCACGACCTAACAACCCCAACCTACGACCTAACAGATCTGCGCATCCACGACCTACGACCTATCGCATGTGCGCGACCTAACTGCTTAGCCCTTACGCGACCTAACATAAGTCGCGACCTAACTGAGATGTCGTCCTAACACACACGCGACCTAACTTTACTCAGCAATCCACTTTAGGTCGCTTACGACCTAACTTCAACACAAGGTCTCACGACCTAACTATAACGACTTAGCACCTTTAGGTCGTCTAACGACCTATCTATTCACAGAAGCTCACGACCTAACTAACTTAGGTCGCTTACGACCTAACTAAACACAGAAGCTCACGACCTAACTAAACACAGCACCCCATAGGTCGCTCACGACCTAACTACTTAACTAGAATACGACTTAACATCCACGCGACCTAACGACTCAACCCACTTATCTTCTTAACTCGTCCACGACCTAACCTTCTTAGGTCGTTAACTCGCTTAGTTCCTTAGGTCGCTAACTCCTAGGTCGCCAATTTCCTTAAGTCGCCAAATCCTGTAGGTTGCCAACTCTTAGGTCGTTCACTCTCTTAGGTCGCTCCATCCTCTTAAGTCGCTCATCCGACCTAACCTACCCCACGACCTAAGCCACCACACGACTTATCTCCTATACGACCTATCCCAAAATCCTTAGGTCGCCAACTTCCTTAGGTCGCTCCACTTCCTTAGGTCGTCTACTCCGACCTAACTATTATACGACCTAGGACTTAGACTATGGACGACTTATCAACAATGCGACCTAATGATAACTGTTTTACGATGTTTCGATCCGTAAAAATACGGGTCGTTACATTCTCTCCCCCTTAGGAATTTCGCCCCCAAAATTCCAAACAAACAAGAGCAAAAAAAGACTATTCTGCATGCCTACCATCCATATCAATCAACAAACCATGCATCCAATTACTAGCCTAGCATGCAGAATTCTAAGACTAGAACAAGTTACAATGTCATTAGATGACACGACACCTTAGGGCCATACCTTGAAGAGTTCAGGATGAGCTGCCTTCATCCTCTCTTCCACCTCCCATGTACAGTCGTTATCATCATCACTCCATTGTATCTTGAGCAACCTAACCACCTTCCTCCTAAGTTGTTTCGTGTCAGTTTCCACAACACGAAGTAGCTTACGAGGTCTCTTATCGACTGGATCAACTTCGAAATCTTCACAGCTATCAGCAGAAACCACTATATTCGAGTCGTGCACATACTTCCGTAGATATGATACATGAAAAACATTGTGCACAACCGACATCTTCTCTGGTAACTCTAATCTGTAGGCGAGCTTTCCAATTCGCTCGATGATCGGGAATGGTCCGACAAATCTCGGAGTCAATTTTCTTTTCTTCCCGAATCGAATAACATTCTTTAGTGGAGAAATCTTCACAAAAACCATATCACCTACGTCGAATTCCAAATCCTTACGACGCTTATCGGCATAACTTTTCTGACGGTCTTGGGCTGCCTTCATTCGTTGCGGAATGATCTCTATACAATCCGAAGTCTGTCGAATCATCTCTGGCCCAAGTATCAGCTTTTCTCCTGTTTCTAACCAACATGTCGGAGAGTTACACGGTCTTCCATACAATGCTTCATATGGTGCCATACCAATGCTTGACTGGTAACTGTTATTATACGAAAATTCTACCAAATGAAGGTGATCTTCCCATGATCCTCCGAAATCTAAAACACAAGCTCTAAGGAGATCTTCCAAAACTCGGTTGACTCTCTCGGTCTGACCATCTGTTTGGGGGTGATAAGCTGTACTTAAACACAACTCGGTTCCCAAAACCTCCTGGAAGCTCTTACAAAATCCACTAGTGAACAATGGATCTCGATCGCTCACTATACTCTTCGGAATACCATGGAATCGAACTATCCACTTAACATACAACTCAGCCAACTTTGATGCAGTCCTAGTCGATCGAACAGGAATGAATCTTGCACTCTTAGTCAGACGATCTACAATGACCCAAATTCCTTCATTTCCCGTTCTTGTTCTAGGTAGTCCATCAATAAAATCCATCGATATTTGCTCCCACTTCCTTGTAGGAACTTCTAATGGCTGAAGCAATCCACTTGGCTTCTTCTGCTCGGCTTTTACCAACTGGCAGTTCATACACTTGGAAATAAAATTTCCAACATCCTTCTTCATACCTTCCCAGTAATAGGTTCTCTTCATATCCCGATACATCTTGTTTCCACCTGGATGAATTGTCAACTTCGAGTGATGACTTTCCTTCAGAACTTCATTTCTCAATTCATCTATATCGGGAACAACTAGTCGTCCTTGCTTCCGAAGCCAACCCTCTCGATCGACCTCGAATCCTTTATCCTTTTCTGGATCCAATCCAGATTCCAAATCACGGATAATCTTGACAAGCTTATCGTCTCGCTTTTGGCTCTCGCCAATTCTTTTCACAAGAGTCGGTCTTATCGATAAGTTTGCCAACATCTCAGGTTCCAATTCACATCTGGGCCTAAAGTCAAATCCAGCTAAATACTCGAAGCTCTTCCATTCTGAAAACATGGCTCCCAATCCTGCATGTCTTCGACTTAACGCGTCTGCCACTGCATTACCCTTTCCCGGAGTATAGGCTATACCAAAGTCATATGATGCCAAAAACTCTAGCCATCGTTGCTGCCGAAGATTCAAATCCTTTTGGGAGAAAAGATACTTCAACGACTTATGATCTGTAAACAATTCAAATCGAACTCCCAATAGATAATGTCTCCACACCTTCAGGGCAAAAACAATCGCTGCCAACTCCAAATCATGAGTCGGATAATTCCTATCATGCGGCTTCAGTTGTCGACTTGCATACGCAACAACTTTATCCTTCTACATCAGCACTGCTCCAAGTCCAGTACCACATGCGTCGGTGTAAACCACCATCTCTTCGTTTCCACTTGGAATAGTCAAAACAGGAGCACTCGTCAATCGCTCTTTCAGTATTCTGAAAGCTTGCTCACACTTAGCATCCCATCTGAATACTTGGTTCTTTTTCGTCAATCCTGTCAATGGTGCAGCCACCTTGGAGAAGTCTTTGATAAATCGACGATAATATCCTGCTAATCCAAGAAAACTTCTCACATCCGATGCATTCTTAGGTCTAACCCAATCCTGGATTGTTGCCACCTTAGCGGAATCAACCGCTATTCCATTTCTAGAAATAATATGGCCTAAGAACCGCACTTCACTCTTCCAGAAGTGACACTTCGAAAACTTAGCCTTCATCTGATGTTTCCGTAAGATTTCCAAAACAATACGCAAGTGCGTCTTGTGCTCTTCTTCAGTTCTGGAATAAATCAGAATATCATCCACGAACACTAGCACGAACTTGCTCAACTGATCTCTGAACACTCTATTCATAAGATCCACAAAATATGCTGGTGCATTAGTCAATCCAAACGGCATTACCAGCCACTCAAAGAAACCGGATGGTGTCCGAAAAGCAGTCTTTGGCACACTATCCTTAGCCACTCTCAACTGGTGAAATCCCGTTGCCAAATCCATCTGAGAAAACACCTTAGCTTCGTGAAGCTGATCAAACAAGTCATCTATTCTCGGCAATGGATACTTGTTCTTCTTAGTCACCTTATTCAGCTCACGATAATCCACACACAACCTCAACGATCCATCTGCTTTGGTTGCAAACACAACTGGTGCACCCCATTCGGACACACTACGCCGAATGAATCCTTTCTATAAAAGGTCATCAACCTGCACCTTCAACTCCTGCTGTTCCCTAGGCGCCATCCACCTAAGAGGCATCACAAAAGGTCTGGCTCCTTCAACTAGATCTATACGAAACTCGATCTCTCTATGCGGCGGTAACCCTTTGACCTCGTCAAAGACATCCTCAAATCCATTAGCGATTGGCTCAGATGACAGTCCATCCCGTGGAACAACCAGCGAATACATGAAGCTCATGAAGACGCCTTCTTCATGCTTACATCGTATCACAATCTTTCGCCCCTCCACATTCTCGACTGTCACCTCCAACCTATCACAATCAACCTTTGCCGCATACTTCCTAAGCCAGTCCATACCCAAAATAATTCTGAACCCCGCAAAGTTCAGAACAAAACAATCACAAACAAAAGAGCAATCATGACTCGATACAATCAGACCACGGCATAACATACACAAACAAGACGAACCCCCAACTGGATTAGTCACAATCAATGGCCTATCAACGATATCCGGTTCTAAACCCAACCGGCCTACAAGTTCACTACAAACAAAAGAATGCGACGCCCCAGTATCAAATAGAACTCTAACTGGAACACCACATATGGAAAGAGTACCTTGAACCACCACACTCTTTCCTTTCTCTTCAACGGTAGAGGCTTTCGAAGATGATGGAACAGCTCCCAAAGCATAAGCTTGCACAATCTGCTTGTCCTTCCACGGTTCTGGACAATTCCTCTTAACATGCCCCAGCTTGTCACAGTTGTGGCACTTCACCGGCACTTTCGGATTCTTGCAATCCCTGGAGAAATGGCCCTTCTGCTGACAATTGTAGCAGGTCACTTCACCCTTTGGCTTCTTCTGGCCATCCTTACCCTTTTGTTGCTGCTGCTTCCTCTTCTTGTTTCCACCCTGCTGTGGTTTAGATTCTTCCTTGGTCACAGCAACAACAGACCTTTCCTTAGGAAACAGATTCTCGTGCCTGAGAGCTTTCTCTACTAGCTTCTCAAATGGATCGTCCAAATGATCCACCAACTGCCTCCCAAGATAACTGTCCAAACTTGTCACAAACTTCTCATTCTTCTGATACGAAGATTCAATATACGACCGGGCATACTTGGACAAAGCTTCAAACTCAGAAACATACTCAAGAACTGGTCTTCCACCTTGCTTGAGCTCCACAAACTTCTTAAACAGAACAGACTTCTGAGCCGTAGAAATGAACTTAGCTTCAAATCTGTCTTGGAATTGCTCCCAAGTAATTTCTTCCTCTGGAGTATCAATGGTGATAGAATTCCACCAATCAAAAGCTCTTCCTTGAAGCTGTCTTGATGCTAACTTCCTCTTAGTCGCATCCTCAATTCCCAAATCACTAAAGATCCTTCTACAAGCATCTATCCACCTTTGGACTTCAATGGTTGACTCCGTTCCCAAGAAAACCTTTCCTCCAAGAGCAGTATAATCTTTACACAGCTTAGCAAAATCCACTGGTTTTGGAGTTTGGCCTTGAACTCCAACATCTACTGATGGCCCCGGAGCTGGCATCCTTCTCATGATCGAAGTCATCATAGCTTCAAACATAGCAACATAATCAGCAGCCCCCTCAACAGCACGGCCTTCCCTAGCAGCTGGTCTCCCTCTTCGACTCATTCTCAATATCTATAAAAAGGAATGATTAATCCACCTTGAGAAACAACTGCATAAGGGATTCAAATCCTTCTAAGCTACTATATTATATATAGTAATCATCCATCAAAATACAAGTACGTCTCTCATACGTAGTTACGTCAGCGAGCGTTGGGTAAAATCGATTAACCAAAGCTCCGATACCAAATGTGACGACCGCCCATGACCCCTGCACTGAATCTAGAGATAGTGCGCTGTAAAGCATGCCAGGCAGCCATGGACGATTGTCAGGGTAAATTAAAACAGCAGAATCTATCGTACAACTCACAGTGCATGGATAAAATACAATAGAACATATATATAGTGAAGCTTCACATAATAGAATGTCATCATATAAACTTCATAATAGTTGAATACAAACATCTGAATAGTCAATACATCAAGCCTCACTACATAACACTCAGAGAATTATACAAGCAGCGGAACATCCAGTACATATAGTAAAAAAATAATATGCAAGCCTCCAGCTCGTCTTCGTCATCAGCATCGTCGGAAACTAAGAACAGCACCTGTCACCTGCTACCTAGTCTGCCCGTCCCAAAATGGACGAACAGCCCAAGGCAATAAGAGTTAAAACATAAAGCCTTGAGTCAGACAACAGTCTTAGTGAGCGGTAAATTAACTAACAACATACCAAAAGAGCATAAAGGAAAAAGGAATAGGAATCCAACCCTCCCACTCCACCTCTTTCTACAGTGATAGCCCCCGGACACACACTAAGCAGAAACAAACATATCAAAGCAAACATTTAAAGTAAAGAAATTATCACTCGAGTCAAGGGCGATGTTTTCCAAGTACAAACCCCCAAGGCCTAAACCAAGATCAGATAAGCACCCAGAAAATACCGCTCTTGAGACCGAATGACGATACAACCAAACATCCATGACTCTGGCTATCACTGTTATCATTGCTTCGATATCACCGTTAATTGAATGACCGGCACATTCTTTCAGCCGTCCGTCAAGGGCTAATGGAAACCCCGGTTCTAGACATAACTCCGCACGTCGTCGAAACCCGTGCCTAGGACTATCGAATCTGCCCAGAGTACTTGACTACCAATCAGTAGTCTTTAGGGACTATCGAATCTGCCCAGCGTACTCTTGCTTTGAGCATGCTAGAACCTTCAACAACGATGAAATCTCAGCCTTCTAGTCATCCTCCTCGACGACTATTTCCATACTAGCTCAAGCGCCTCTCGAGCAAACCATTATCCTCAAACTCGAACGATTTCACCGAGTTATCAACATGCTTGGAATGATCCCGTCTGGATTAGACCAAGACTATCTCATATCATGCCTCGCTTCATCACATCCTAGCAAAGCCTCATCTTAACATCATCATCATCAAATCTATCCATATGAGCTTCATCATCCGCTACATATGCCACGAGCAGCTTTCCCAATTCAAGAGCCTTTC
Organism: Allium fistulosum; assembly: GCA_030737815.1. Taxonomy (NCBI): domain Eukaryota; kingdom Viridiplantae; phylum Streptophyta; class Magnoliopsida; order Asparagales; family Amaryllidaceae; genus Allium; species Allium fistulosum. Next base: position 1,291,255,135 of record CM060904.1, read on the forward strand.
CCTTAGCTTTTGAATCATCTTCGACCATCTTGTCTAAATCAAATCATCAATCAACTAATTCATAACAATCAATCAAGTCAATCATTAATCCAAGTAATCAAACATTCAAACATGATCTAATAAACAATTATAACAATAATGACAATCTTGTAAATAAAGGGTCGAAATCTAACAAGCATGAAACATGAGTAATATCTCTATAACTTGATGAATGAACTTGCATAGGTTAATCATGTAGTAAAATGGATGTCAAATCATCATGAATAATAGATCTATACTTAGGTTTAAGAAAATGCATGGAAATCATTATTTTAACACTGAATCAAGCCAACAATCCGATATACTCCTTTGGATCCGTGTGAGAGATAATCACCACTCACCAAATCACCTAAACACCTTAAAAGCAACACACTTCAGATCTGGACAGCGAAGGATCTAACTCGATCTATCAAAATCCGCTTCAAACGATGAAATCTCTCTTCGATGGATGTAGATCTTCAACCTAAGCTCTTGGATCTTCGATTCGATCTTCGATTTGGATGGAAGGAAGCACAAGATTAAAGTGGAGAAAAGAAGTGAAGAAGTGTAGAACTCGAGCTCTCAAAATAGCAGCACTTCGTCGCTTCAAAATCCCAATCCCAAAAATGAAGAAATTGACGTGTATTTATAGGCAGATTTTCTAGGTCGTCCGCCCTCTTAGGTCGTCCACGACCTAACAACCCCAACCTACGAGCTAACAGATCTGCGCATCCACGACCTACAACCTATCGCATGCGCGCGACCTAACTGCTTAGCCCTTACGTGACCTAACATAAGTAGCGACCTAACTGAGATGCCGACCTAACACACACGCGACCTAACTGTACTCAGCAATCCACTTTAGGTCGCTTACGACCTAACTTCAACACAAGGTCTCACGACCTAACTATAACGACTTAGCACCTTTAGGTCGTCTAACGACCTATCTATTCACAGAAGCTCACGACCTAACTAACTTAGGTCGCTTACGACCTAACTAAACACAGAAGCTCACGACCTAACTAAACACAGCACCCCATAGGTCGCTCACGACCTAACTACTTAACTAGAATACGACTTAACATCCACGCGACCTAACGACTCAACCCACTTATCTTCTTAACTCGTCCACGACCTAACCTTCTTAGGTCGTTAACTCGCTTAGTTCCTTAGGTCGCTAACTCCTAGGTCGCCAATTTCCTTAAGTCGCCAAATCTTGTAGGTTGCCAACTCTTAGGTCGTTCACTCTCTTAGGTCGCTCCATCCTCTTAAGTCGCTCATCCGACCTAACCTACCCCACGACCTAAGCCACCACATGACTTATCTCCTATACGACCTATCCCAAAATCCTTAGGTCGCCAACTTCCTTAGGTCGCTCCACTTCCTTAGGTCGTCTACTCCGACTTAACTACTATACGACCTATGACTTAGACTATGGACGACTTATCAACAATGCGACCTAATGATAACTGTTTTACGATGTTTCGATCCGTAAAAATACGGGTCGTTACAAACTTCTTGAGAATGAGATTGAAGTAGAGAATACTAAGTATGTCATCACTTAACATGGAATGAAGAAAGTGAAATGCGTTGTTAGATCTACATTGGTCTTTCGAAGTTTAGTATCTATAAGTTTGTCTCCTACATCAGACGCATTGAAGAATTTTGGTATTTGCTCGTATGCATTTTACTTACTGACGTGTATACTATCTTTCTTATGCTTGGAACAAATTTAGAAGCTCCGTTTGGACAACAATGCCCAAACTAGTTCATCTTGAGCTTGGTGTCATGTGGCGCGGACTGAACAAGTTGTTGAGATGCGGTTATAGAAAGAGATTGTTATATTTGAATCAAGTTGGAGCGTTAAATTTGAGTGATTCAAATATTTGCCAAGAAGAAAGGAATTAATTAACTGATTCAATCAACCAGTTAATTATGTTGTATGTGGAAAGAAGAAATGAAAGAAAATTAATCAATTGATTTTCTTTAATTAATTAATTATGCAATATGAAAAAGAAAATATTATGCATGGAGATTTAATCAAGTAAGAAAATATCATGCATGGAGATTTAATCAAGTAAGAAAAATTATGGAAAGCAAGATCATTGTTTTTATATGCATTAAATTAAACAATAAAAATTTGAAAAGGTTTCAAGATAATTGAGCAATTAATTATGTAAAAAATATTATGAAAAGCAAGATCACCGTTATTTATTTGCATTAAATTAAATAATAAAAATTTTAAAAGGTTCAAGATAATTGAGCAATTAATTACTTAGTCTACGAGTAATGCCTTCATTCTAAAGTCTATGTAAATGAAGGCGGTTCATCTTTATATTAATATGAGAAAATCCATCATTATCCTCTTTTTTAGTAAACCATATTTTCTAATCAAGTTTTTGAAGGAATCGATTATTCGATTTTCAATTATAATTTAATCTCTCCAGTTTTAACTTATAATTTTTATGATGTCACTTTTGTAACCTCCTTCTTTAATAAAAAATAATTGATAATTAATCGACAGGTTAGATCTCTGGATATTTCTCATGTTAGCCTATATCTGTCATAACAGGTGATCTGAATCCTCTTAGAAATAATGTTAATAACAAATATAGTACTTTTTCCTATCATTATCGAATCTAATTCCTTGGTTATGTTTTAAAAATATTGATCTGATGTACTAAACTACTAGTAAAATTCTACAAAAGCTAACATTAGTGGAGAAATACTTGTACAGTTTCAGTGTCGACAGTGTAATAACACCAATATAAATGCAGCAAATATGTTCGAACTTGTTGCTCGCTTTAGATATCAAATATTTAAGGTGAAAATACGAAGAATACTAATGAAAATATTTGCAATGGAAATAATTACAATGTGAATGCTTTGGTAGAAAACCATGAATTCAGAAAATAAAATTGAAATTAAAGAGAATTGGAAAATATTTGTACAAAAAAAATAAGGCTCTGATCAAAATTAACATATAGTTAAACTGCAACGTCATGCACCTAAATTTACAAGCCATAGGGACTTTTCATATATATATTAATAATAAAAACCCAAGTGTCATTCCTTGGCGCTGTTAGCCACAACCCATAACCATGTCATGATTTCAAAACATACATATAAACCAGATGAGCATTTGCAGTTTTCTCGCCAACACCAACATAACACAAATCATACCATAACCTGCATTTCAACACTAATAATACATAAGAGACAAAGCAAAAGAACAAACTAGACACTTGAGTTGAAACCCTTTAAGAAGTCACAGAGGATGACTCATCCTTAACGGGAACAACAGCAAGCTCCGAACTAGTTGTCGGCGGGGGCTTCCTAGCGAGGGGCCTAGGGATGTCGAGATCGTCCTGAGGACAACGTTGCTGAGGGTGGCACAAAAGGGAGAGGAGGAAGCGGCCCACGACCCGGTGTATCATTTGACCGGTCTCGAAGATGTAGGCCTCGTACTCGCTCACGTGCTCGAGGGCATCCACTAACTTGTCGTACACCCTTTGTGGGCAGTTCTCCGTGCATGGCTTGTCGTGCAGGTACACGATGTCCAGAGTATAGTTCTTTGGGCTTACCGGGTACCTGTGCTCTGGAGGCGTCGATGATCGGCAGTAGATCAATATCTGCATTATTGTATATCAAAATTTATGTGATGTAAGTAATATTACGCTATGTGAAAAACTACTAGCTTAAATGACAAGTGGCATGACGCTCTAGACTGAGGTTCTAGAGGTCACCGGTTTGAACCCTTGAGAAATCAAAGTGATTGCTCTGTTTGAATCAAATATCACTCTTATTCTAAAAGAAAAATAATAATTAACATTACGTTTGTGAATTTGCAGAACTGAGGGTCTATTTGGTTTTAAAATTTGAGTTTAGTGTTTTCGGTATGCACTCTGAAAGTTATAAGAAAAGGACGGGTGGAAAATACACTAAATGGGAGAAAAGGGAGGAATGATACAGTTTATGGCATCCGCTAAAAAGCAAAAAAACAAGAAAAAGTTGTTTTTAATTTTATATGTCAAAATCATTTCTCATTTCCAAACTAACTGTTTTCCATCCGCATCTTCCTCTCACATGCCTTTTGAAGTACGTATTGAAAACACAACACAAAACTTAGACAGTATTGAAAACAAGTTTTGTATTTTCAATGTATGTTAAATAATATGGGAGAGAAAGAATTAGAAAATACTAGTCATTCCAATGGATGGGAGAAGACGGAGGGAGCAAATAGTTTCAAAAGGTGGAAACAAGAAAGTTTTTTTCAATTTTATATGTTAAAACCATTCTACGACCGTTTTTCAACCCCTCCTTCTCAACTGTGCATTTTAAAGTACACACTGAAAACACAATACTCGTTTTTAAGCCAAACGCTACCTTAATTTTTGAAGCCAAACAGGTCCTGGTGTTTTCCAAAACAATCACATAAAATAACTTCTGATCCGTTAACAGTTTTCATCAGCTATTTATATGTTCGAATTTTAGCATTGATCAAAAAGTTGCACTCAAAACAAATGCGAGCTTGAATATAGTATGACACAGAACCTTGAAACTTATAAATATAAAAAACTGTTAAAAATAGAAGATAAGGAGTTTGACAATGTTGGAAGTTTGAAAGTTCGGATACTAGTAGTTGAGTGGAACATCATCATCAAAGGCATTGCTGATCAGCAGTAGATCAATATCTGGCATTGTTTATCGGTTGTTAAATTAGATAGAGTGACATTTGGCTGACATGATTATTCTGCATACTAGAAACCTATATCGAATTATGAATACGAAACATCAGTTCTAAATTAATATTTTATTCTACTTGTATGTCATCAACATACAGCTAAGATTTGTAAAACTAATGTTTTAGAACATAGGTTTAAATTGTAGCATAAAAATAAAAGAAATAAGTAAATCAAAATGAACGTGAGCTTAAATATGATATAATATATAACCATGAACATACAGTATTGGAGTATAAAGAAAATCGATTACCACTCGAAATTAATAAGTTTGACGGTGTTGGCAATTATTTATAGTAGACAGGGACATCAGTATCAAAGGTTGAGCAATTCGTAATTCCATTATTATTTATAGCACACAACGCCGCTTGCGTAAATAAGCTAATACCTAAAAACCATATTTTGCCACTTTTTCCCATTGTCTATACCATTACAATAATTAGATATCATATAATTGTATCAAAAAATAATGGTGATTGACTCACTTGCCAAGTGCATACAAAAATCTGAAGCACAAAGAGCATCTTGGCACTTCTAATATGTAAATGAGTTATGGAATTATAAAACCAAGCATAATAAATTTGGAGTTTGATAATGAGATGAAAACTGTGACGTGGATGAATTGCCTTTTTGAAAGTTAGGAAACTCTACAATCGACTTTATGAAGCGAGTTGCAGTAGTCTTCCACAATATGGTGGCCAAAAGTGAATGAGGTAGCTAGCTAGCTAGCACATCTCTTACCACTTGAATTTATCACTTGAGATCATATTTTCGGAGATGGGCAAGTTCATTTGGTTTTTAACAAGAGTACTTAAATGAAGGTTACGATTTTAATAATAAAAGACTAATACTGTTCATGTAAGGCTGTTATATAGACCAATTCAAACAAAGTTTGGAGTTTGTGTGATTACTACAGATGTTTAATTGTTTGCAAGTGAAAAGAATCAAAGTTCTAGACTGTCGCTCTAGAGATTCTAGGAACGAATCGCCTTGACAACCAATTACTGATTTCAACAAGAAAAAGGAAAAGGTAAAAACGACCTCAAAGGAGAAGTCATACAGTGGGTGAGAAAGGCGACAACTTTTAAGTTTGTGAGAATATATATTTTTTGTTTCAAGTTCTAGTTAATAATCAAAAATATGGATTTGTCAACCTAGCTATTAAGAAAAATATTGTGCATATTCCCTCGAAAAGATTGAATTGTTTATTTTGCATTGATCTTGGGTTGCCTTAGAGCATCTCCAACCTTGTGTAGTTATCATGTAAAGTGAATGTCATTACCACGAACTGACGATGTTATTTGAAATCCTTTCTCCAATTGTAATGTTGATTAAATTATTAAATGATGTAGCAAATAGTGACATTGTCAAGAACAACATTAAGTTCCTAATATTGCACTTCGCAACATTAAGTTCCTAATATTGCACTTCGCAACATTAAGTTCCTAATATTGCACTTCACAACATTAAGTTCCTAATATTGCACTTCACAGTGTACTGTTCTACTGAAATACTACATATCATCAATTCATAAATTTAGTAAAATATCCGATATATGTCGATGTATTGCAGCGATATTTAGAGAGAAACATCTGATATACTTAATGAATATCGACCGATATTTTATATGTGGAAAATAGAATAATATGTAGAATAAATCTCCTCACTTTCTTAAATTTTGATTTTTGTATATGGTAATGACGATGTATGGACAATATTTTAAATCCAAGTGTTCCATCTGCTCAGCTATAACCGTAATTTTTCAGTCTTCTCCGTTGTCTTTTAGTAATGAAAACTCTACTATTCCATTATTTTGCATGTTTTATTGTTTGTGAATATTTTATCGTTAGAAACATCATGTAAGAAATACTTCTCTTTTTAACCGCCTTTTTTTCCCCTGATAATATGTTAACTTATAAAATTTCATATTATTTTTTATAATATCATACGCCAAGATTTAGAAGTTGGGGGGGGGGGGGGAGGAGAAAGGGAGGCGGGGAGAGGGAGGGAGAGAGAGTGTGTGTTTGACCTAGCTGTAATCTATATGGTTTATGTGATCAGTCTTTAGTAGTACTTGGCAATATTTATTAAAAGATCTAAAAATATATATAATTACAACATTAGAACATAGTTACTGTGGCATTGTAAGTTGTTATAAACATGCCCGATATTATCCAATACTATCTTGACATTTTTAAATATCGCATATCAAAAGTTGACCGATAGGTTGCCAACACTGATATTAACTACTTGATGTGTATGTGTATATATGTATATGTATGCATGTAGTTGTCCTATGGCTAATATAATTTTAATATGACACGGGCCCCAAATTAGAAAGCAATCCATTACTTTTAAATTCATGTTAGTCACCTCGTATCATTAGTGGGTATTGCATAAATGCATGCAAGGCAAAAAGAAGATAAATAACAGTGTATTACCACCCTGAATATTCGACCCTGTAGCTTAGATCTTTTTGCTTCGTAGGCTGCTTTTTGGAATAGTAGAGTGAGATCTGCTCTCCCATAAGATGAATCTGATGATTTTATAGTCTGCAGTGCTGAAACCGCATCTCCAACATGATTACTAAACACTCTCCGCTCCTACAACAAATCAAAAGATCGTAGCTAATTTAAATATGAGACTTCATCAACCATCACAACCAAACCATAAGTAACTTATTCACTACGATAACAAGTGCCTGGGATATTCTTATGCACAATTAAATCACAAAAATATCCTTACAGGATATTGTACTTCAGTTTGATAGTAATGGTATTTTTGGTTTGCACAGCTTGTATTGTCTTTTGGTATTAATACAAATTAACACGTGCCCATTGAGCACATGTTAACATAATCTCAACTGTTAATATCAACGAGAATTTTCTATCAAATCTAATTGTGCAACTCTAATTGTTACTTAATCTAAATATTTTTAAATATTAAAACATATCATAGCAGCACAAGTTTATTATTTCTACTTCCTAACTATACACAGCAATTATATGTTTAGCTGTAGCTTTCGCATACAAATGCACACATAAAGACATGCTGATATACATACACATATTTGAACCAAATAGTATATATGTATATGAATAGTTCATAAATTCAAATTCAATCATCAAACCGACTGTTAAAGAGATTTGTCTACTATGAGAGAACCAAAATAAAACCACCTGAAGCCAAATTTTTTCGCATTTCTTAAATAGTCGCAACCCAAACTTATCTCCCGGTATAATTATCTTCCCCTCATCCCAAATGTCTCCCTTTCTTCAGCAAATTTTTAATGTATTTGTTCTGTGTTTCTCATCTGTTCAGTAATTAAACCCTCTAAAATATCACATCCCTAAACTATCGAAATAGCAATTATGTTTTCTAATGGAAGACTAATTCCACTTTTTTTATTTAGCAATTTTTGGATAGTTCTTAAACCCTAACCTTATGGATCTGATTATTTTAATCACTCTTTCCTAATCGCTAAAATCTTGGAGTAAGGTTTATATGTTACCGATCTACCGATCGCGGATCACTTTATGGTAATTAATTTGTATTTTTTTTATCTGATTATAACATAGTTTATTTGAATTTGTATGCTCATAACACAAGCTAAGCAGAATTTTCCATACTTGCGCGACTTATGCGTGAAGTAATAGTTTCTTCATGGCATAATTACTTTTCTACTGATAAAAACCATACCGTTGAACTGTGATGCATTAGTTCCTGAACTTTTGGATACTCTTCATTTTGGTAAACGATTTTTTTTTTTTTGGCCCAGCATTTAGACCGTGTATTTGAAGAAAATTAGCTAATAAACTGAAACCTTCAAATGTAGACGAATTGTACTGTCTCGTTCATTTACTTCTCATTTTATTGCTACCCTTATCTTTAGATTTAATTAGGTTAGTAGGCACAAACAAGCAAAGATTCTGAGCATCACCCAAATTTTGCAAGAATAACTCTGGTATAAATATATATAATCAGAAACATTGAGTTGTAGCTTAGATTGTCTTTTGGAGTTGCATTTTTTTTATTGTGCATTTTTAAGAAGATAATCATGATAATATGTTCATTTACATATTGGCTAGGCTTTGCCTCTGTTTGTTAAGAAAATCCATTATCTTATGAGAAAATTCAAAGAACCCTCTTCAATAGTTCTGCATTATTAGATATGCTTGAAGGAATGAGTTGGAGTTATTCATCTCTTTTGATTTTTTTCATAAATATACATAGATGATTTCATTTCCATCACTTGTACTATATTGAAAAGTTAGCTTACATACTCATAAAAGCTTTGATCAAAAGAGCAAATGTTAAAGAGCAATTAATTTTAATATTCTTAACCCTTAATTTCATTTTGTATCTGCATATTCTGTCCTCTCTTCTCTCATAAATCCTCTTTTGACAAATCTGAACTTAATCAATGAGCATTACGTCTTGGGTAGCACATAACATATTGAGATTACACACGTTTGCTGATTTGATGAACAAGAAGTACACACCAGTGGGAATAAAAATAGATATGGAGAGAAAAGGGGAGGTTACCTTTGTCAAGGATAAGCGTGGTTAGAGGTAGATTGCAGTTTTTTTTAAAACGAGTTCATTATCGAAGTTACTCTTTAGAAAATGATATATTCAAAATCGGAACTAGGTTTATGTTCAGTTTCCCCTTGATTGGAACCATAGTCTCATTTTGATTTTTTGTCCTCGGAACTATTAGGTAATCATCATTTTAGTTTTATATGTTCTATTAATGTCTATGTTACTTTGGTATCTCAAATATCTTCGCATTATATTTTAGGGCAATGTAGCAAAGTTTGTGATCAAGTGTTATTTTTAATCACTATTAGATGTTGAAGCTTGATGCTTGCTTGCAAAAAGCGGATAATGATCATGCCGAAGATTGAGCGAGTAGCCTCAATGAAATTTGGTTATTTATATTAGTTGTAGGGATAATACTTTCATTTACTTGTTTATTCCATAGATAATCGTGAAGGTTCCACTCATGAGAAATTTTTTAGTTTTCTACCAATAACCACTTATTTTAATGTCACATGCAATACATAATCTTTCATATAGCAGTACAATGGATCTATTAACCTCACATGAGCATGTGAGCAAGTTTCATTTTTAAGTGAAATTGAGGTCTAGTTATTAATTTCCACGTTCATCGTCTTCGGTTACTAAGATTTCCCTCAATCGTGGCAGTAGTTTTATCGACTTTTTTCCAATCTGATATCCTACGGTCCAAGCAGACATTCACCAGTTTCATGTAGTGTAAAGTGAAGATAAAATAAAAAACCCTATCGCCATCCTCTACTGTCTTTAAGAATACTTGATAAGCCATGCCATCTTCCATTTCAACAACACACTGAGGTGATGTTATATTGAGAAGTTGTTCGGTTTTAACTCTAGAGTTGGTATGTCAATCAATGATTGTTTTCTTCCTGTTTTATTTAAATTTCTTCATTTAAGCTATTTAACTTTATGTTACTCTTTACTTCTTTTACTCTTATGTAGCCAATCTATACAAAATTGGTATGATGTTTAAAAATGAAAACGACTCTAAATATATTTAAATTTCATGTGTTTACATACTCCACAAAGACATCTAATTTCATGATGTTCATTTTTCTATATTTGATAAGATTATTGCTCAGTGTTTTTGTCAACTATATGCTATCATGTTTAATAATTTGACATTTCTGATGTTTAAATTTAATGTCATCTTATAAATATATACATTTTAGATGTTTCTATGCTATATGCTCTCATGTTTGATAATTTCATGTTTTCAATGTCTATTTGAACAGATTAACTTTTTTTTCAGCTTATAAACGTGGAGAGCTTTTCAAAGCATTAAAGGAAGGTACATGTGGGTAAAAGAAGTTAAGGAGTTTGGCAACTCTACAGAGCATAATGTTACAATTTAAGCGGGTTTAAATAGATCCCGATTACATTTTGTTTGGTGTGTTTTTTTACATTTACATTAATAGAAGTTACTTTACCGGCATAATATAACTTGTAGCTAGCTTGAATGCTTTGTCAAACTATGTTGTTTGGCCCTTCAAAAGGTGAGGTTTGAAAATTGGCTATTATTAATCTTTACTTATTCACGATGAGGACCAAAACAACTTAATATTACAGGGGTAGAACTAAATAAATCATCCATAATGTTGTTTTCCTAACTACATATTTATGTGTTGATGGATTTGGATCAATGAAAATCTATCCTCCTGCCGGTTTTAGTGTTGCTGATAGGACGGAATCATGATCCTGATATGGGAAGTGATACAATGCAGATTTATATGGCGTCGGATGAATGGTTTGGTATAATGAATAAGATGGACTGGAAACATTTAGTGTTGGAGAACACAATCAAGAGTCTCATGCCTTATTTGTTTTAGCGAGTGGTTAGTTTTTAATTACGCAAAATCATTGTACTTGTTTCTTTTTGAGTGAATGGTTTGCTTGAAAACTTCAAATTTTGAAATTTATTTCCAGACTTCAAAAGTTGGAACGTATTAATGATATGGTTACCTAAAATAAAATAAAATTGCAGGGAATATTCATGAATATTTGTTCACGTTATTCTGAATTTTCTATTTCATACTACTTCTTTAGATACCTATATCAAGGTTCTGGGCAAATATGTATTCTTTTTCAGCGTAAACATATTTAGGTATTTTGCACCTTATAGTGGTAAAACATTTCTTTAACTAAAAAAAGAAAGGCAATCAAGTATTTGCATACATCAAAAATATATGCGGTACAACATACAATAAATGGATCCTAAATAGTTGCATTAGTTGGCAACAAACATATCAAAGGATAAATACAAATCATGACATTTTAAAATGGTTTCTTTTCATATGAAATTCTTATGACTGACGAATCTTTTGAGCTGCATGTTTATTCAAATTTTATACATTTTTTCCTTGATTATCTTAAAATTAATCACCAATTCTTTATGAATTTCTCTCTTTTTTTGAAATAAAGTAGGATTACGATAAATGAAAGGACGTTTGACATGTTGCAAAGCGGTGTTATTAAACTCGGGTAAGTCGCATAATTAATAATCTACTAAGGAAGTAGCGCGTATTAACTACGTCACATCAGCACTTTTGGAAAGGAACATTCTCGATCGTTTGAGATGCTCTTATAAGTATTTTGAATTTCAAAATAATGCGTGTTCAAATGTTCTTTTCCAACAATTTGGGTTGTATGGACATTCATGTATTGCATAAATATAAGTTCATAACAATATTGAATTTAATATGAAGTTGAAACAAAAAATATTTAAACATTTATAAGATTATTTATTCCTATTTATTTTAATTCCATAATGATACCATGTAGGAGTGTCCATTCATCTTTTCATATATTGTAGATCACTTTGAGGGGGAATTCGTGTGAAAAGCACAAGTTGTGCTAGTATATTTATTGTTCGTTTAGTTCTTAGTCAGCAAAAAATTGCAACAAATCGTTTTTTCTATAAATTATGTAGCATCAACCTAGTCGGTTTTCCACTATTGTGTGTTTGTACAACTTGAATGATGATAAATATAATCAAAACGACAATTAGGAAGATTAGTTTTATTGTAAGCTTGTATTTAAAACACTATATAAAGCCAAAGTAATATGATTTTTTCCTCGATTGGTACTACTAATATGTTTTCCTTCGTTACTTCCACTTTTTGCTCATCATCTATGATAAATATAAACTTGTGGTTGGTATTAGGGGGCTACAAATTGTGCTAAATAAATGAGGCTATATATATATCTTACTAATATTTTGTTTCTAATAATGCGAATAAAATATTGTTCAACATATTATCATTATGTGTTTAACTAAAATTAATGAAAAATTACAATTAATATTTTATTCATTAAAATTACATATCAAAACAGTCGGTTTTTCCATTTTTCCACCGTTGTAGTTGTACCAGTATGTAATAGTATAATATACAAGAATAAAAGTGGTGTTTGGCAACATATAAAGCCTAACCATTTGCAATGCGGCATTCCCCCTTAAATTTCTCTCACCTTTCGCATTTTGTTTCTCCTTGTAATAATGGTCTTCAATAACTAATGATCAGTGAAAAATCTTTAATCTGACAATCACTATAGTCCCACTCATAAACACACTGTAAATCTCTAAAATAATTGCCAAATTTCAGAAAGGTCAGAGCAAAAGAGAGGTACCCAGATGTGATCTTTGCCAAGAGTAGAGAAAGAGAAGCGATGGTCAGAATCAATGGTGAGTTTAGAGTGAACAAACATCATCACTGCTTGCTTAACAGATTCTAAACGGGTAGCCGGTCCTCCAGTTTTCGGATTCGCCTTCATTTCCACTTTGCTTTCGACGTCGACGTCTAGGCAGAAGAGTATGTCTTCTTTGTGGTACGGTTGCGGGTTCAGAGTGTAAACTGGACACGGTTGAGATTTGTCGTGCTCGCCTGATCTCTCCATTCCTCTCTCACCGAATCTGATTTGATTCTTTTTGTGAGAAAAATGCTCGGAAGATAAAAAGTTTTGGGGCAAAATCTGTTTAGCACTCGTTTTACTCCAAAAATGATGGATACAAGGGGAGTACGCTCTATGAGAACTTTGTATTTAGCAAGCTTGATATGATGCACTCATTGAAAACTTAGAAACAATTTCTTACCATACCAATAAACCTACCGTGTAAAAGTAGAAAAAGAAAAACCTAATTTCTTCGAGCACCATCGAAGTCGCGATAAAAAATGGTGCTAACGAAGAATTTTTCACGATCAATGGAGCCAAATCCAAACATCATTGAGAACATCGCAGCAAGGTAAGTCGCATGAAACCCTAATTTGATGAATTCGCGACATATGAAATCGGCAAAACATATTTCGTTCTTGTTCAACTAGTTAACGGCGTAATAGAGTCGAATATTAAATTTTGGATCGGTAGTAGTTCGTCGAAATTTTTATTTTAGTTCGAACAGGGTCTTTCGGCTGTGGTATTTTTATTCGGCAAGGCTGTGTCGTTTTTTTCTTTTTCTGTTCGGCATGATATTGCCGCAATAGATATGTTGAATGGTGTGTGTTGTTGCTAACTACTGCTTTGTTGAATGTTGTTCCTAATTACTTAGTGAATGACTAATTATATTTGTCCATTGTAGTAAGAAATCAATGTCTACATCTTCGAGCACTCGTATACCACCGATGACATCAAATCGAAAAAACTACCTTTGGAAAGAATGAAGAAACGAATTGAAGAGGAAAGTCTAAATCTCGGTGGCAATAACAATGGTAGTGGTAGTAGTAGTGAGGATGAGAATACTCGATCCGATCACGATATTGAGGATGATATAGAGCGGGTTATCAACAAGAGGAAATTGCTAATGAGCAAGTGGAGGAAAGCAAAGAGGAGAGCACTACGGAGATTGAACCGTTGAGGAGGAAGAATAAAGGCAAGAAGGTGATCACACAGTCTTCAAGTCATTTGGAAATTGAAGCTCAACTGTCGTTGCTCTTCACTTACAAAGATCATATCGCTGGTACCATTTGGAATTTGTTGGTAAATTTTTCACTAAATAGTTACTAAGTTGATTATTAATTATTATGTATGTATAGGTTGAATATCGTTTCGTTAACATAGGACCAAGAGATGAAGCTAGAATCGTCAAACTTCACAGCCATGTTGGAACCCATAAACGTTGGATTTAACCAAGGAATGTGGCTTTGTTAAGACTGCGGTTACTAAATCTGGATTTGAGCATATAATAATATATGCTCGTGATAAAGTTGACCGGGTATTGATTAATGTTTATAGAATGGTTCTACCCAGAAAAGAACACATTTCATCTTCCATTTGGTGAAATGGCAATTACGATTGATGAAGTGTTTCACGTTATTGGTCTTCTTGTGGACTTAAAGGCAGTTACAGGACCACTTGGAAGGTTGAGGGGGATAAGTGATGAAGATGTATACGACTTGTTGGATAAGTGCCTTGGCGTCGTTGAAAAAACGTCTGAAGATTTGTTGGGTGGGGAGAAAAATGTACGTTTGGAGTGGCTAAGTCTGGTTCTTAAGAGGAAGATAATGTAGACAGAAAAAGACAATGTGCGATTGCATCCCTATTTTATGCCATTAGCATGTTAATTTGCGGTGATAAATCAGGAAACAAAGTTTTGGTATATTTTTACGATGTTTACGTGTATTAAGGCAAGTGCACACCTACTTCTGGAGGACCTCATGCTTAATTTGGTTGTTATACAATTTGGCTCAGGGTACTAGAAAAGGTGTGCAACTACTTCAGATATGAGTAAAATAAAAATTATAATTAACTTTTTTGGTATCTATTTATGATAAAGTTCTTGTATAGGTTTGGATATATGAGCACTTCCCCATTTTGAGACGACATAATTGGTGTATTTGTGCAGCGCTTGGTGAGCGGAGGTCGTCGTTTTATTTTGCAATAGAGCATAGTAACAATTTAGCTTTTGATCTGGTCACGCTTAGAGAGAAGACTGATGACCTTAAAGCCATGGACGTTGTTTGGGATTGTCTAAAGGTTATTAGAGATCATTATCCTTTTCAACGATGTGCTTTGTACAATGGTCTGATTGTTTGTTTAGAAATAGTAGGGTTGTATCTGCCTCAAAGATTTCTTCCACAATTTGGATTTTTCAACCATTTCCTACCACCACCTTCACTCTAGAGACCAAAAAAATGAAATCTTCGGTAAAGTTATACAAGGCGGCCTACTCTAATTTAGGAGATTTTAGTTGGAGTTGTCCAAATTGCATGATTCTTTTTGCAATTTAAATTCTAGTTGTTGAACTCAATGCGTGCCAAATTTCAGGTCATTTCGACCTATTTAGCTTATAGAAATAATTTAATATTAACATCTCTTTTAGCACTAGGCTATCGAGGTGAAGATTGTCGAGAAATGGTGAAATCGAAATCATCATTAACATTCCAAAGAACAAGAAACAACAAATCAGCCAAAATTAGGATACATAAATATAGGATCCTAATTTTGGCTGATTTGTTGTTTCTTGTTCTTTGGAATGTTAATGATGATTTCGATTTCACCATTTCTCGACGATCTTCACATCGATAGCCTAGTGCTAAAAGAGATGTTAATATTAAATTATAACTACGAAATCATCTTCTTAATGAGAGTTTGACATCTAACCGTGTAGTATACCCTTGGGATTGTGATTCAATGTACATGGAATGGTATAAATCCGTTTCATATCCGTTGGTGGCCAATCCACAAGCCCGATTCACTGAGCTTGTTCAAACAAGTGAATAAAATTCATTTTTTGTACGCACTGTAAGTTCATATGTTAGCATAACTTATTTCACATATTATGTAAGTTTGCTACTAATGCAAATATTTGTACTTATAGAAATGGAGACTTCGCTACGTTGCAGATTTCATAAGATCTTGCACACCCACCGAGTCAATGTTGCAAGTGTTAGAAAGAGTGGAACGTATAGAGGATGATGAACCGCTTGATATCTATGGAGAACATGATCGTGTAGAAGAGAACGTGGAAGGCTCAAAGGCAGAGAAATTGAAGAACAAAGAAGATGATGGAACGAGTAAACATGGCAAGAAAGGTAAAAGTAAGAAGAAATGACGTTGCACTATGTTAGTGTTGGTGATGATTCATTTTGGTTAGCATGTGCATTTTGGTGATGGTGCATTTTGGCGATGACCTTTTGTTGTTTGTGGTGGTGAGGTGTATTTTGGGTAGTATGTATGTTTGGTATGTCGAACTATGTGTGTTTAGTATGTATGATGGTATATTTTCGTTAATATGTGTGTTTGGTGATGACCTATTGTTGTTTGTGATGGTGATGGTGCATTTTATTGAACTTATGTATGTATATTCAACTATGGTTATGTATGTTTATTCTTGGTTCTCTATGTTTGTTTATGGTTCTCTATTTTTTTATGGTTATGTGTGTTTGTTTATGTTCAACCTAAGTAGTTAATATCGGTATCGGGTATATATCGGTCAAGTACCGATATGAGATATTTTAAAATATCATGATAATATCAGATAATATCGGTAGAATATCAAACATGTGTAGAACGTGTTATAAACGATATCGTACTATGTTATAATATTATATTGATGTTAAGTTTTCAAATATTGGATAAATAATACCAAATTACTACCAAAGACTAATTGCATATAGTTTATAGATTACAGTTCGTTTATTGAGATATTATATTAAATACAAGTCATAATATAGGCTCATATAAACTGAGAAATTTGTATACTGTACTTGTTTATTATTTTCTTCATTTTTGTACTATATTCATTGTTTCTTCAGCCATCTAATCATCTGATTACTTTCCCAAATTTTTCATATTTATATTTTTACCATTTTCATTTTCACTTAATTTATCGAATAAGCAATGTTGATTTGATAGCAATTACCACTTTAGCTCATTCCATATTGGTATGTCAAATATATAACTTTACCGATGTTCAACTTTTAGTTCTTGGTGCATGATAATAACTAATATAATGAATTTTCTTAAACTAACTTACCAACTAGAAACGGTGAACAAAAAACAATTAAAAAGAGAACTAGTTCTTTCATATTTTGTTAGTGGTAAGTCTTCATGGAAAATAAAACATATAAAATAATGGAATAAGTAGAGTTCTCTTTATTGAAAGACCAATGTAAAAGACTAAAATCGTATGGTTAAAACCAAAAACTAACGCTTTGGGATTTCTAATATGGTCTAGATATTGTCATTCACCATATACAAAAAACAAATATTGAGAATGTGAAGATATTTATTTACAAATATATTTTCTCCAACACATACAATAATGAACGATATTTTTTAAAAATATCGGGTATTTTACACTAAATATCGGAGCGATACATTGTCAAATATCGAACGATATATCGGTAATAATATTTTAAACAATATTTTGAAAAAGTATAAGCTTAGAAGCAATATAAGATATATCGGCGATATTATCCGATATTAACTATATAGTGTGCAACTATGTTTATGTATGTTGAACCTATACGTATTGTGAATGGAAATGGTTAGTGAGATTATGTATGAATGGAAATGGTTGGTGATGGCAATGAAAATGGTTGTTGATGGTTTGTACATGGAAGATGTGAAGTTCGGTTGGGGTTGTTATTGCTAAGTATCAGTTTCGGTAGGGGCTCACCGAAGTATTTTGCTTATATCGACCTAGCATTACCGAAGTGATATATTTCAAAGGGGGAAGCAAATTATGATAGCGGGAACGACAAATGCTTATCGAGTTAAAATATTTAGTTCGACATGAAAACATCGGAAAGAGGCAAAACTTTCGAGAACGACATGCCCCTGTCGAATTATAATAGTACAGTCAACGGATAGCCAGCGAAGCAAGATATAGTATAGGAGTAAGAATTTTATGATAGCAGAAACGGCGGAAGGCAAGCGAAAAAAGTAATTTAATTCGACAAGAAGCCATCATAACTTTTGGGAATGGCGCCCCCCTTGTCGAATTCATCACGTGTAGATGGAACATGTTTATCGAACTTGGTCAACCATTAGAAGGAACATTTATTTTCGATGTAGGTATGCCGAGACTACTGTTGATATGAGATAAGCTCCCTCCGAATTAAACCATGTTTTGTCTATACAATCTCAAACCATGTTTTATCCATATAATCTCAAACCATACAATGTTTTACCCATGCAATCTCAAACTATTCTCAAATAAAAAAATTAAACACACACAATGTTTTACCCATATCTCAACCTATTCAACCATTAAACATTCAACCATTAAAATAACAAGCTTAAATACCATTAAACCATTAAAATACCATTAAAAATTCAAACAAGTTCAAACCATTCAACTAATCTCAAACCATTCAAAGAAAATTGCACCCATACAATGTTTGTGTACGATGAAAAGTAAATGCATCCACCATTTCCAGTTTATCAAAATTTACAAGTAGTAACCTATTCTACTTCAAGTACATGTCCTTCATCTTGATGGTCCTCCGTTAAAGCTAAATACTTACTCATTCTTTCCATGTCCGGTTTGACCCAATCTGCCACATTAATATTGTAAAGTTGTTGAAAATACGTGAAATGAGGAGTAGGCGGCAAAGGAGAGTCTGGATGGAGTTTAATACCAACAAAATGTAAGTTGTATATGTAGCCTATAACTACCATCCTATTTTGGTTTAACAAGCTCGCACGAACTATAGTAGGGACAAACGTACAACTCATATGCTTGCTTAACAAAACCTCAATAGTGCCAAATGTTTCAACAATAACAAATCCAGATTCTAGCATCTGCATCCAATCACTTAACCCAGTAATATTCGTACATTGTATCCAGTTCTTTATTTCTTCATAACCACATTCATCCCACATTCATTTGTACATCTCAAAATGTATAAAAAAATTGTCGACCGTAGACTCACCTACAAAGTTACAAAGATTATCAGGTCTTCGATTATGAGATTTAACCGAGTAACCACAACCCAATAACCACAATTAGCATCACTAGGAATGTTATATAAACCAATAATATAAGGCCTCATACATTTAGGCATTTGCAACAAATAATACTCATCAACTTCATTGTTCTCGCATACTTTATTCTTCATACTTCTCATTCTATTCGAACGAATTAGAGTGAGATTTGAATCATAAGGCAATGCTGCTTCAACATGTTCAAAGTAAAAATGATCTTGTTTAGTCGACTTATCTTTTTTTTAAAGGTCTACCTTTTTTAATAGTTTCCACAGGTGATTCTAAATGTTGGTAATTTAAGGGAACCCCAACGATTTCAAATCACTTTGGGTAACTACTCTTACGTTATCGGGAGCTTCATCATATCTATGTTTCGGAGCTTGGATTTCAGGCAAGTCAAGGAAATCAATAGTTGAACGATGCAATGTAGGAGGAGTGAAAGATAATTGCTTTTAAAAAGAGTCTATGCAGTAAAAGGAATGAAACCGTGTGAATGTTGAAAGTCTACAAGTATATGTGTACATGGTAATCCATTTACTTGACACAAAACACAACCATAAGTCTTGATACTCGGTCCGATGTTTGAAATGCTACCCAAATTTTGTAATGGTAAATTTAAAGCTTTGTGAGATACGAATCCCAAAATTTCTTTGAACATATGTTCATTTAAAAATCGATGCATTGTCTTAGAAGTACTCATCTCGAAAGCATGTTCAATTCCAACTAATTCATTCCTCGCACAGAGATATGCATTCGTCCAACATTGTACAAAGCTAGTTGCAGCCGAATCAAAATACATTTTCAAATGATGATGTGCACTTTCAACTACGCTAGTGGACACATTATCATAGTGTTTTATTTTGTTGGTCCAAGCCAAAATAGACATCTCATTATATTTGCTCCAATTTTTCATGACATATGTTGTTGATTTTTTTGTTTCACAAGCCTTACAGTACGAAATAAGTTTAAGTTCCTATGGTATTCTTCTATTGACAAAGAGTTAATCATGTTAATCCAACTATCCCAAAAAAGTTCATATTCTTTTTTCCCTTCCTCGTCCTCCAACACTACATCTTTTTCTCCAATCAACACTCGTTTCTTTTTAATAAAATTTGGCTTGCAATTCGCTTGAACATTCTTAGAAATATGCCAAGCACAAAGAATATGATGAGCTATTGGAAATACACTTTCTACTGCATTTATAAGAGCAATTTCGGCATCTGTTATAATAACACCCAAATTTTCTTTATCTTTATACAATTTTTTAATACATTCAAGAGCCCATATATATGATTCTGCGGTCTCGCTACTTATAAAAGTGAGTGCAACAGTAAAGTATGTCCCCATGGATGTTTGCAATACCATATGGAAACATGGTAACTTGTATCGATTTGTTTTAAAGGTGCAATCCAAAAACAATATTTGATGGAAACACTGAGCAAGAACAACACATCTAGGGTGACTGAAGAATAGATCAGAAACTTAATTGGTTGTACCATCAAGTCTGTGTTCCACAGAATAATAATGACTACAAGCCAATTTCATAAACTGCTGCATAACGGATCTGCCTTCCATATTTTGTAATTTCAATTTTGCTTTTGCATTGTACACATTTCTAATTGTTGACTGGTTCTCCAGGTTATCAATTCTAATACTGGTTAAAATATTATGAGGCTTGGCTGTGCTATTAGTCATTGTTTCAACGGTCTTAATTTCGTGATCTTTAAACCTCACAATGTATGGATGTCAGGTCAGTACATTTGGAAGCATGTGATTGTGGGGTCCATTTTTTATATTCAGTGTCCATGTCCCATCGACAACGTGCACTTAACTTAAATGGACAATTACATTCTCTACTACCCGATCTCCTCTGTTTTTGTTGTCTTTGGAATATAATTCTTTGCCCTATGATCAATATACTCACCACTTCCTTCACATATCAAAACCATCCATGATCCTTTTCCATTAGCTTGTAATTTCTCATTCTTGTTCTTTTTGTCACAACAATAGAATTCATGATGTGTCCGCGCTCCATACACCAATCTCGAACGTTTTCCTTCGAGTCAAAAGCCTGCAACATGTATCGACAACATAATTCACAATGACTCTACTATTGAGATCAAATTTAGAAAATTAATCATACCATATTAGTAGTAAAATGAGAAATTAAATCAGGATAATCCAAAGCCGACATGTTAACTTCTTCATTTTGATTTTGATCGTCAATGACATCATTGTTTTTGTATTCATTCCAATTATCCCCTTCATTTATTTCCTTTCTATGTTCATTCTTTGATATCTAAACGAAAATTAAATTTGAAGTTAGTGTAATTTAAAAAAAGGTTTCTTTAATTCGATGACCGACTGCAAAAAAAATAGGTAAAACGACAACACATCGTCGAACAAAAATAATAAAATCGAAATGCCCTTCCCAAACTAAAAGTTTTTGATCGGCGGCATAATTCCCTCTTGTATACACGAACTCGACATCTTCAACAAAACAAATTTCCACTAAAATACTTAAACCCTAGTGCAAAAACCTAAAAATTTAAAAATAACAATACCTAATTGTTTTTCTCATCAGAAACTATGGTACCGATGCTTTCTTGAGTAAGAATTATCCTTATTTCATTCTCCCTTGAATTCTCATCTGCAATTTTCTTTGAATTCTCCATTAATTATTGATTTAGGTTGAACAGTAAACAAAAAGTGAACTGACGTTGGATAAATAAGAAAAATGGCATAATAGTCATCTCCATATTTAATTTTATGAGGGGACTGTTTTCATTTGTACTCCTCATAGTAAAAATAATTTTTTTTCAAAAAATTGGCCCTCTCACGTCCATTTTTGGAGTATCATTAGTAATACTCTTTAATTTTTTTAACGCCATGCCACTTCTTAATAAAGTTAGACCTACATTCACATATTTCCTTTCCTACTTGCATTCCACCTTTTATCCTTTTATAATCTTATATTCTATATTATATAAAATAAGATCATGCCCTTTTAGTTTCTTTTTCTGCATTATTTTTAGAATTTATCCTTGAATTACTATTAACTTCCGCTTTGTGACTTTCTTACGTGTTTCATACATACACTTCTCAGCTTCGGCTATTAACACCTCATTTATTACTTTGCATCCCTTGCTTCTAATATTAAAAATAAGTATACCATTTTTATCCATAATAATTAATTAGATATTTTGTCCTTAATACGCCTCTTCATTCACCTTCTCTTTCTTGATTGAAATTTGAAAGAAAAGCTTGAATATTTCATGGGAACTAATGATTTCACGACGAATCCATGACATATAAGATAAGATTTGCAAATTTTTAAGGACCAAAAAAATTAAAGCAATAAAAAGTAAAATGGAAAGTAAGAAAGAATGAGGTAAAAATGATAAGAATACTTTTGAAATATACCATGGGGTGGAAAAAGGAAATATTGGGGTGTGGAGATTTTTTTTAAAAAAGCTGCGGGGTGTGAAAGACAAATATTGGGGTGAGAATAAATAGAACCACACTTCTCCCTCATGTGATTCTTTTTCCTCACGCTGTAAATTATTATTCACTTAACAAAAAAATAAACTAAACAATGTCTTTAGAAACTTCCTTAAATCAAATTAGGGCTCAATCAACTCCATTCATCTTTTTGAATATTGAAACATCATCAGCTTCTTTTGCGTAATGGATCGACCTCAGATATAGGTCCTTATGTTAGAAATTGATGGTTATGAACAAAAAAGAGAAAGTGATAGGAGTTGTGTCATGGATGAGGCCATTGCCTTGAAAGCAAAATTCGACACATTATGGTGCAATCGATAATTGTCGTCCGCTCCCCAAGGTTAACATAACGATCCTTCAAACTCATGCACTCAAGGTTGAAAGATTTGGAGATTTGTAGAACTAGTTGCCCAGGAGTTTTAAGTATTTGAAAGATATATTTTATTTTAAAGGAAATTGCAGAGAGATGAGATGAAGAAAATAACTTTTGTTTACTGTAAGTCTTGATTGTTCTCCTCTCTTGAGCCTAACAATCTCAATAAATAAGCATTGCATAAATAAAAATGTCATTAATATAGAATGAGAAACATCAAGCAATGAAAAAACTTTGGTTTCTATTGTAATTATCCAACAATCCCCTATTAATTAAAACAAATATCAAAGAAGATGAATGAAAATAACATGGGAAAGAAGAAAGTTTCATATGTAAGTACCAACATCCATCGATTGAATTGATACATAAAGAAGTGAGTTCAAAAATTAATCTAAATAGTGAATTTCTTCTTGAACCACAAAGATTTTTGGGTTAAAATCTCATAATACGTACTACACTTTCAATTTCTACAAACTCCACGATAAATATGCTCTTTTAACAGCTATTCGCCAACCTTGGGGACCTCATGAGCGCTCTAGAAAGCTCAAGTCTCTCATAGAAGGCGGCCCACCTTCACACCCAAGTAGGTGAGTCCATCAAGTGCTCCCCTCTAGCATCCCCACTTATGGCTATAGACTCATTAAGAGCAAAGGGCTCAACCTCACAAAATAATTAAACATAATTCATCAAGTGCGTCTCAAAAACACCACCAATACTGGCTGTGAATTATATACCAGTAATAAGACATTGTCTCAAATAAATTAATGAAATCCATCCAGTGCATCTCAAAAGAACCGCTAATGCTGGTTATGGATTTGAAAAGAGCGGATAGGTCAAACTAAAATAAATCAATATATCCATCAAGTGCATCTCAAAAGCACCACAAATAACTAGCTATGGAATATACAAGGCAAAGAATCTCAAACCCATAACAAATAGTAGAATCCATCAAGTGCATCTCAAAAGCACTACCATAACTGGTTATGGATTATATTAAAGCAAAGCAGCTCAAACTCATATTAGATAAAAGAATCCATCAAGTTTTTTTTGATCTTATTCATTTTGATGAGTTCACTCTTTTCACCAATTTCTTAAATGTTTTAGCTCTGAAATAGATGTGTATTCTCTTTCCACTATACATTCTTATAGAAACTCCAATGTTCATCACTAGGTTATGAGTGCATTTTATCACAACATAACTAATGATATTTTTAATCATTCAAAAGATACACATCGCTTCCTTTAATTTTAACATATTTACTAGGTCTATTATTCTTCTTAAGGTATATATTAGGATCAATGAGAAATGCACATGCTTTGTATCAGAACAATCAAGCCATTTCAAGTTTTTATTTTTTAGTATGGTCAAAATGATTTATGGGGAAACCATTTTCAAATTGTCTCATTTTGTGGCTAATGTCACATCTATCCCTCCCAAGTCATTCATTTCAATTTGAAAATTTCAATTTCTTTTACCGCAATCAAGTTTATGCCAAAAAGTTTTTGGTTTTCGATATAAATAAATGAATCTATATGAAACACTTTAAATCATAATCAAATAATACGCATTCAATGTTCTTAGGTTAATTATTGGTTGGTTTTTCTTCTTCCAACTTTAAAGAAAAATGAAGAAGACCAAAAGTGTAATTTTCCCCTACACCTCCCACATTTTTAGAAATTCCAAGCTCTCTAAACTCTTCCATGTCATAAGGATTTTTATCTAGTTTTTCATGAGAAACCAGACTGACCATTTAAAAATACAAAATACAGCTTCCATGGCAAGATACTTTCCTTAGGCTCATAAATGAACTAGAATAACCATTTTCATATATTCAGACAGCATATGAATTGACTGTTTATAAGTATGAATATCTCATTTTAAAATACTTTATGGTATACTTAAACAAAAGTGTTGGTGAGATTCTTCATCTCACAAACACCCAAGTATTTCTTATGAAGTAATCGTGACGCCGAATGCTTTCACGATTATGAATCAACAAAATTAAATGATATTAACTTTTCCTTAAAGAGTAATTATATTACTATTCTTATGTACAATATTGTAAAGTGTAAAGTGCCTAAAAATCAATTGGTTATCTAGACATTCGAGCTGATAGATAATAATAAAGTTGCAAAATAAAGTACTAGAAATAGTAAATTGACACGGAGAATTTATGTGGTTTAGATGTTAAGTAATCATACATCCATGGGAAAATACTACTTTCTTCCTTTTATATTCGTATTACAAACAAATAGTGGCAGAGGGTACAGAGTTTTTCATTTTATGTATCTTAAAGAGTAAAGTGAAAAAAGATCCCCCCTCCATTACAGTGCCTTTTCCATTTATAGTGCAAAGATGCATGTGGATCGTCAACATCATTCTTATGCTCTTTCAATTTCCACCCTTGGATCATGTCATGTGACATCCATCCATCTCATTTATTTTACGTGCATGGACTGCTGACGTGTCTCTGGCATGACATTGTAATTTGAGCGGTTGAATTTCCAACTCTAGGCGGGAAACTCAAAATTGTAGCGGGAGTGTTTGGAATCGAGATGGGAAATCTAATGTTTTGAATTGCTTGTATGTTCCTAATTGTGCACATTGCCAAGCCTATATTCTGCTTATTCGGATGGATGATGTTGTTCTTTCTTTTAGAGAGGGCTTATACCTTTATTGGTTCGATATGACTTTGCCTTAATTTGCTGAGTGTTGGGATGCCATATTGCCTTAGAATTGCACCATCATTTCTGAAGGTGTACTGCGCTGTCTATTTTTGCGATGTTAACATGCCATGATGTGGGGATAGTTGTGTTGAGCTGCACTGCTTGATAGAAGAGATTGAGTTGCCTTCCTTTAGAGGTGGTTGCCTTATGTGATCCTGGTCTAATCTGCTCTCATATATTAGAAGACTACACCCTCGCCTTTATCTTTGGGTCAGATCTAATGACCTTGGGGATGAAGTTGGGTCTCCTTGATTTTCCTTTGTGGTGCGAAGCTCAGTTCTTGGTCACAAGGTAGTCTTTTTTCCTTGTCCCATTCTGTAAGCTTTTGGGTTTGGGGTCAGAGTTTGCAGGATTGCAGCCCAGTCTTTATTAATTTGATATCGACATATAATATTGGGACATTATCCTGTTACATCAAGGTGGCGATGCCTCCTCGTTGTGTTTTGATACTAATTGCAGTGCAAACCTTATGGGTGCTGTGATTCTTCGACACAGCATCAAAATGTCGACTCTGTATTTAGTGAGGGGTGCAATTGCTTCTGTTTTTTGGGCCTAAGTGCAGTATTTCTTGAGTTTTGTCATCGCGTCCTTTCCATAGATTGACTTATATTATGTGTGCAGTCCCCTTTATCCTGCCATAGTTTTATATTACCTCGGTGTGGCACCATCTATGCTTAGTTTTTGTTCTCTTTCTCCCTTTAATCTCTTGCAGTTGCAAGGGGAGTTCTTCCAGCTAATATTGTGTCAATCTTCCTTCGACTACGTTCAAAAAATATGGGTGTAACACTTGCCACCCAAATCTATAGTGATCGTTGATGGATGCAAACTTGCCTCTATTTTAATATTCTTCCTACAACGTATCTCTTCCTCTCTCTATCTCTCTCTCTCTCTCTTCCTTCTTTACACTAGAAACAAGAAGCATTTGTAGTCATTTCGCATTTAATGCATGAGCACACATGTCACCTCTCTATTGGCTGATCTTCTAAAAGGTTGTAGACTTTGTCTTTTCATATCCTATGAAAGTTTGCTTTGATCCTTGTGCTTATCTTGCTTGTCATTAATCAACTGACATTTGGGAGATATTTTTGTCATTTTGATTGTGTGGCTGTGATTCTTGTCGAGCTGAGTATATTTTTCTTCTCCTCTCCTTCTTGTTCTTTTATGCCTCTTTTAAAAAGAAAGAAAAAGAAAGAGAGAAAACATAAATTCCTATATGCTAATTGATTTTTTCAAGTCATATTTCTTTTTTCGAACCAAAGTAAGGATTTCTTTCTTTTGTAACTCCCTTTATATTTTAGTGATTTTTCGACAATTAACACTGTGACTTCGACATGGCCTCTTCTTCCTCTTCTCCCTTATCTTTACCCTCTAGGATTACTCAACTAAAAGATGTTGAGGATATCTTGAACCTTTTTGGATTTGAAGCTTATAAGGCTAGGGATCCAGAGTCTTATGATCGCATTTACACTCCCCCTAATAGGTTTATCTCCCTTGCGCCTGAGCATACACAGTGCAGGCTTTATCTTCCCTTAAATCTAGTTCTTCGTGAATGGCTGACTATCATTGATCTTGTTCACATTTAACTTGACCTCTTTTCTTATTCTCTCGTAATGACTACTTCTTTCCTTTATGCGGAGAATGGTTCTCCTTCTACTTGTGAGGAGCTCCAATTTTTGTTCGATATTAACAAAATTCCTAAACAAAAGTCCTACAGAGGGTGATGCTGGATTTTACTATGCTCAAGCTAAAAAATCAATCCTAACATCTGTTACTTGCAAGTCACAAAGATGGATCGATCAATATTTCTTTATTTCAAATTCTGATAACTTTCCTTCTTCCTTTCATCCACACCCTAATCAGCCCATTTTTCTGATCATGTCATCGAGTTATACGAGTCCCGTAGAAACCATATTTTAGATTTAGATGAAAAGGAGAGAAGAATACAATTATTTTTTACTAAACTGATGTTGGAAAAGCGTGAATTTCTACACCCAAATCACTACTTCTCTCATTCCATTTTAAAGTTTCCTTGACCTCGGATGAAGCTAGGGGTATAATTTACAAAAAGGATTGAAAAAATTATCACTTTGTATTTCTAACCGTTGTTAGGATTTTTACTAACCTCGAGATTTCTTTTATGTATAGGTGAAATGGCTGATGATCTTGCAGATGCTTTTCTTGAGGTTGAGAAACCGATGAAGAAGAAAATCCAAAAAAGGGAGCATGATTGGGATTAGCCTCCGACCAAACTTCCAAGAGGCTTACTGTACCAATCCTCTTCCTTCTTCAAAGGCTTTCTCTGTTCCACCTTTGTAGTCTCTTTAAGACCCTCACACTCGATACCTTCCTCGCCTAAGTGTAACAGCCCTGGTCAAAATTACTTGGAATTAAATTTAAAATATATTTAAAAATTATCTCTGAATTAATTTTATGATGAATTTGGGAAAATTTATTAGTTATAATTTCCAAATTAAAATTGCTTTCTAGATGAAAATAAATAAATTTAGGAAAATCTATTAAATTTTAAAAATTGTGTAATTTAACTTCTTATATTTGTTAATATAAGAATAATGTGGGCAAAAAATTAGAATTTAATAAATATATGGAAAATAATTTTATTATTAATATGAGAATATAGATATTACATTCACTTGTTTATTTGAATAGAATTTGGTGATGGATATTTTCCCTTTTTGTATTTATTTCAACAAAAATGTGGTAAATTCAATAACAATGTTAATATTGATACTATTGTTAAAAAGGAGATTATTGGCCATGAATACTTTATTTTATCTAAATAATAATAACTTTTATTTGCAAAAGTTTTGTTGACTATTTTTCGGTACATTTCAATATTGATAAAATAATGGCTTTTGTTATTTTAGCGTTTGTCAAAATATTGTGAAATCATGACATATTAAATGAAACATTAATTGAAATGTAAAATAATTGTTTATAATAAGGTACTTTAATATTAGTAAGAATGAGAATTTTTTACATATTAATTATTGTGGAAAAGTTTAGATAAAACAATACTTGAAAATAAAATAAAATATTGCTTAGTACAATTAGTATTCTTAAAGTGATAGAACAAGTATATTAGTAACACTTTTCTTATAGAAAAGAATTAGCAATACTTTGTTAATGGGTTCAAAACCAAACCTTATTTGGTCCAGATAGAAAGGAGTATGAGAAGAGAAACAAGTACGTACCTTGT
The DNA here is from genome assembly GCA_030737815.1 of Allium fistulosum. NCBI lineage: Eukaryota > Viridiplantae > Streptophyta > Magnoliopsida > Asparagales > Amaryllidaceae > Allium > Allium fistulosum. The sequence goes on from CM060904.1 coordinate 1,291,284,218, forward strand.
TCTCATTCTCATTTTTCAGTTCTAAATTCTGAAACAAAACCCTCCTTCATTGCAAACCCTAGAAGCTAAATTAAATCCCTAAATCAAAGGGCTTTTGATTAGCAATTGAAGAAATAAAACCAAGCTATTCTCTTCCACTCTATCTTGCATTCATTAAGGTTTAATTTCAGTTCTTCCCTCTTGATTGTAATCTTGTTTGCCTATTTTCTGAGAATCAACCTAGGGTTATCTGCTGAAAGTCATTGGCCTAAGAGAATCCAAATACATGCCATCATTTCAAGCTTTTATTGGTGTGTTTATCTCACACTTCTATACTATGAATGATGGCAAGCTGCTGTTTCATTATTTGATTGAATCTATGTTGAAATGGCTCTCAAATTGGTTGTGATATTTACATATTTTGTTATTTTATTCACTATTTTACTAAAACCCACATCCTATAATCATGATTTGCATCAAATTGTACATGCTTGGTTGCTTGCTGATAGCTTATCCAATCTAGTAGATGTCCAGGTTTAAGTCAGAGAAGAAAACACAACAAGCAACTGGAGCACCGCCGGTGTCGCCTGGGATTCATCTCAGGCATGCCAACTAGTGCACCGGTCACCATGATCGGTGGACCAGTCATGACCTGGACCGAGACCCAGGTCAAGTAGTTTCGAGCTCCGTTTGCGCCTGTTTTCTCCTCCGTTCGTCCATTCGGTCGCTTGAACCTATTTGCTTGATTTTGGTGCTGTTTTCTATGCCAACTTCAATGCTATTTCCATATTTTGATTTATGAAATTGCAAATTCATCTTGGAGTTTATTATACCTATAATTGCTCTATGGGTCCATGACACAACACACAATTCTCGTCGCACGTTTTCAACTAGAGTTTTCAAAAGAATGATTTTTAATCCAAACAGTTTTCTCAAATTATATTAAGTATGAATATATTTTCTATAAAAGATATTTGGAATATTTATATATAAAAAATATATTTACTTATAATAATAATGGAATTAAAGTTGATTTGGAACAATGGTTTAAAATTGCACTTATATATATATGCACACATATTAGCAAGGGCTTTCCAACATACACACACACGTATATATCCTAGTTTATAAAACAATATTTTCGAGAAGGATTTCAAAATAAGTTATTTATAAAATTGCACGACATCGATCGAATGAGGAATCGACTTAAACGGATTAATAAAATGAGTGGTATGAAACGCTCGTGTTTATTTTTCCGATTAATTCCCGGACTTGTTCAATTGAGCCATTTATACACACGAGTGGAGTTTACTAACTTATAGTAAATGTTCAAAATAAACTTGTGTGGTATGGGACACACGGTTGTTATTTATTCGGTTACTATTCAGAGGTATATAACACTTATCGACGAGTTTATGACTCGACTTCGGAGTTTATAGGACTTGTTTCGATCTTGACGTTTATAGGCCTCGTACCTATCTTGATGTTTATAGGTCTCGTACCTATCTTGATGTTTATAGGACTTGTTCCTATCTTGATGCTTATAGGACTTGTTCCTATCTTTATGTTTATAGGTCTCGTACCTATCTTGATGCTTATAGACTTATACATCTATCTTGGAGTTACATGCATGTAGGTAAATTTATTCACCAATCTTGGAGTTTTGGCGCCTTTCCCTTTTTATGTGATTTTCTAGATTTCTAGATTCGATGCTATTTGTGTTATCACCGAATGTTTTTGGGGATTTTTCTTTGAGAAGCTATTTTGGATTTTGATATTTGATGATTTCACACTTAGAGTTTATTGAAGCATGTTAGAACCTCTATTATTTTATTTTAAGGACAACAACTATACAATTATGCCAAAGAACCTCTAAGCTAACTTATAGTTACATGAGTATCAAAAAGAGACAAACAAATAAGTTCAACATGAAGATACGCAGTACAGAAGAGAATAAAAGCATGTATATGGAGATACAAGAAGAGATATACACGATAGAGACAAGACAAAGGTGACAAACAAAGTATTATTATCATAAAGTGTCATGTCTAGAGTTTACAGATGTTAAAATCTTCTCAAAGTGGTATACACACATATACATACACATTCGAAACATTTTATAAAAGTAATAAAAGTTTTATTTAATATAAAATAAATCAATAACAATAATAATATCTGAAGCAAGACTTGAACTTGGTAAAATCATATTTTGAATGAAAAATCAAGTTTTCAAAAAATGCATGGAGTAAGACTCGAACCTGGGCCACTAGTTTAGAAGGCAAGTGCTCTACCAAATAAGCTATGGTAACTTTTATTCATCAACAGAATTCAGTCGACTGAACAAGGTCATTCAGTCGACTGAAATTGCATAACGGTTATATTTCTGAAAAGGCACTTCACTTTATCGAACAGAAACAACCATTGATTCAAGAGTTGTTTCCATACCTTTTGATCCCTACTTTTCATGATAAGTTACAACACTTTAACACTATATATAGCCTTCAATTCAATTGTTTTAATCATCAATTTCTGATTTAAATTCACATTCTTATTGTCTAAACTATCTTACCATTTTCAACCAATATTTCATTCAAACCACTTGTTCATTCAAGAAAACCTCATTAAATGATTTAATATACTTTCTATCTTCACGAATTACACGGTTTACCACAAAAGAGAAGATTATAGGAAGGGTGTACATTATTGACTTATTAGTGCTATTCAAGAGCATATTCAGTCGAAACAACATTACTATTTGTATTGGAAGCCCTGTTCGGTTGCTCAGGCGGTGTAATACCTATTCCTCCGGGTTAAGAGAGGGTTGATAGTTGAATTCCAGAAGGAGTCTAGGACTGGATGTAAAATGAGAAGTTTGAACCAGTAAAAAAACATCCACCACTATTAATGGGAAACACTGGAGTTACAACGTGAACTATATTACGAACAGTAGGTAAACGCAAAGCATTTAAGCTTCTTGGAACAGGTCGCCCTAAAATTCTATGGATCCTCATCCTAGAGCACGGTTCATCAACCGTCTCCTCTTTGTTCTCCTTCCCAACGTAATCCTTGGGAAACATCGCCACAGCGTGCACTAGTATCTCCGAACTCATGGGAACATGGCACTAGATGGTCGTCACTCAGGCCATTACAAGAGAACACAATGATAGAGCCGGATGAATATCACACTCCAAGCTCATCATCCAAATCTGTTTAAATTTAATGATTTTTTTCTATATCATTTGTTTCATATACAGATATGTATGTTCTTTTTTCAACAATAATTTTATTTATTTATTCTTCATAAATTAAGAAATCCGCATTTATTTCCAGTGGCAGTCGACTGACCAAGGAAAACCAGTCGACTGAATTAACTTTTTTAACTGTCTATTTTCTCTGCAGTCAGTCGACTGACTCAAAAGCTCAGTCGACTAAAAAGGCAAAATTTACACATTAAACTCTCGGGTTTGATTCAATCAACTGAATCAATGCTTTAGTCGACTAAACTTAGAAACATATTTTTTTTATATAACCTAGTCAATCGACTGGTTAAGAAACTCCAATTGACTGAAACTGGTAAACTCAGGTGACTTTTGGCCGAGAGACACTTCAAATATCAAAAGAAACTTATTTTTTATCACTTTTGTTCACTTCTATTTTTAGTCTGCCATTATTTTTTCATCTCCTCTTAAAAAAAATCTCTCAAACTATCACAATTTTAATAATCTACCCTACTTTTCCCAAATAAAACCCTAATACCCTCAATGGCTCCAAAAAGAGCAAGACAATCTCAATCTTCTGATGGTCCTTCTGATTTACAAATTCATGGATGGCCACACAATGAGAGAGCAGCACAAAGGTTTGATAAAATGAAGAACTCTGAAATTTTTGAAGGCTCGTTTGTCAAATTCCCTGATTTTTCTCCATATGCCATTCAAGATCTTGCTCGACGCAGTGGATTGGAGTCTTTAATCAATTATACTACGGATAATATTAAAATCAATGACCTTCTTGTCAAGCAATTTTATGCCAACCTCAATCTTGACCACCATTCTATTCAAAACCCGAATGAATGTATCTGGACACTTGTATGTGGTGTCAAGATTTTCCTACCACTTCCTTGACTTGGACAAATCCTAACTTGTCCATACGAAGGAGAAGAGTTGGCCGAAATTTCTGTAAATATGGAATCAAGAGATCGCACTAGCCATCTCTTCCTCTCGGATGACATGACGGAGCTTAAAGTGGTTGCGCTAAGACCAAAAGCACGAATTATGCATCGCGCACTAAGCCATTCTATCAATCCAAGAACGGGAAGCTATGAAAAGGTCTATAGGCGAGATTTTCAGTCTCTATACGCCATATGGGGAGGGCATCATGTAAATTTAGCAAAGGTGATATTAGAAGAATTTCAAACTTTTAATCAAAGTCGAATGCGAACAATTCATTATGGCTACATTATGAGAATTCTTAAGCATTTCGATGTTCCATTCCCCAACTCGAAATTCTCTTCAATTGGATCTTTAAACACCAAAACACTAAGTTTGATGAATCTCCAAAGCAATATCACGATCACACTATTATCACCTACGACCATTGGCTAGAGAACCAATCTTCCAGACAACCTCAACCGTCCTCTAGACCACAAGCTCCCCATGTACAAGCTTCATCTTCTTCTTAACCTCCTCCACAACAAAGAGTAATTAGCGAGATTCGAGAAATCGGTTCTCAAGCTAGACCTCAAGAAGCCTTAACCATCCTTTCAAGAAATCAAACGCTTCTCCACCAACGTCTTTCTCGCGTTGAGTCAAATGTCTCCCGAGTTGAAAAATCTGTATCAAAGGTAAACAAGAAGCTAAATCATATCAAAGGTTTTCTCAACAACATTTGGGAAGCAATCTCATGTTCACAACTTTCTTCGACGTCCGTTCATGTGCCAACATCGCAAGGGAAACAACCTGTAGAACATTTCACTTGGTCGACCTTTAACGAAGAACAAGAAGAAGAAGAAGGGGAAAAAGTAGGTTGAGAATCTAGTGGAGAAGAAGAGACCGAGGGAGATGACCAAGGCGATAGCTTCGATGCAGGAGGCAATGGTAATTAGTAGGTATATTTCTTTATATCCTTATTATCTTGACAAACTTAGATGTTATTCTATTGCAAACAATGGTAGCTATCTTTATTTTGACTATGTAATATGTATCGGACAATGCTTATGTGGTACCGGTTCGAATTTTGAATTTCTGTGATTACTAAGTCTCTTTATCATTGACCATTATTTCAATATAGTATCTATTTTAAAAAACTCTCCATTTGTCGATGACAAAGGGGGAGAAAAATATTGCTCAATTATTACTTACAGGGATAAATAAGCATATATTTAAGTATAGATTCAGGGGGAGAAAACAACGAGTATAGTAGCAAGTATAGATTCAGGGGGAGATATAGATCAATAAAGCTTGTCGAGATTCATTCATAGCAAATGGAGTTGTCATCATCAAAAAGGGGGAGAATGTTGGATCACAACGATTCATGAATTTGCGAATACTACAATAACCGGACTCAACGACTCGAAGTATGGTTCATATAGTCTATATATTTTAACTGGAGTCATGAATTATGTATATAGAGTCTAGTCTAGTTGCTTTGTTAAGATCTTTCCTCAAAAAATCATCATTCTCATTCATATAAACACATACACGTGCACTTGATTTAAAAGCATCACTTTCAGTATGGACCCTTCCTTGGCAAGTGAATGGAAAAGGAAAGTGGTACTTCACTTTCAGGGCAAAATCAGAGAGATGGAAGCTCACTATGAACAACAAATGGCATGACAGGGGCCAAAGGTGCTTTCTCTGTCACGGAGGAAGGAGTGGATGGCGGATGCCCTTAAATTATTTGGTGTTTTTTCTAAAAATACCAAGAAAACTAGGGCGGAATTAATTGATACTTTAGAGAAAATGAGAAAAGAAGTTATGCTCAGAATCCATGATTAACCTAGGATAAAATAGGTGCTTTCTATGGCTAGCATAAAATTTTAAGATCCTATAACCTAGGATACTTTTGTAAATTATGCTATTGAATAACTTTTTGGTTGTACACATACTGTGTAGATTAACCTTCTCTGTGAACTTTGTAAATTCCTTGTGAGTGTTTTGCTTGATTGAAGTTCTTCATAATTTTGTTTGTGTGGGCTTGTTTGACTTTCAGCCTAGTCGAGGGCAGCCGAGCTTGAGGAAAGCCTTAAATCTGCCCTAGCACGGGTTACCAAACCGAAAGGTTTGTTGGAAGATGTCGAAAGTGCATATGGGGTAGTATACACAAATGAGATTAAGGCTCTAGAGTGCAAAGTTAAGGAATTAAACGAGCAGGTTGCGAGGCAAGTTAGTGCTGGAGACGTCCCTAACGTGGCCTTGACTTTAGGTGCAGTTTCGAGACCTGGTGCCTCTTATACCCCTGCCAGAGGCAGATCCTGATATTGTTCTTAAGTGGAAAAATGATTTAAAAGACTATTATGAGGCCAAGTTTGTAGAATTAGAGAATTATTATAAAAGGGACCAAAAACTATTGGGTGTAGCATCTTGCATGTTAATTCCGCTACATAGGAGCTTTTTGGACCTTATTCTAAAAGTACTAGGAAAACTAAGGATCAGCTTTTGAGTGAGATTTAATGGGTTAGGAGAGTGGCTATGGAACACGTGACGCTCTTGAGAACAAAATTTCTACTATAGAATCTCAATCCAATTTCAATTATGCTGCCACTTCTCTAGGTAGTTTAGATAGGGCTTCCTTGATGGAGCAACTCCATAACGAAAAAGTAAAAAAGGTTACAGTAGATATTGCTGTGAAGCGCGCGAATGATGTCTTTAAGCGTTTTTGCCTGGTCTTGATCTGACCTTTTTATACAATCGTGCAGACTATGAGTTTGATTTGCTGGACTATGGTGATGTTCGGCTGGCGCTAACTATGATACTCGTATTGCTTTTGGTAGCATTTCTCCTAGTTACTCATCGGTTGTTATTACTGAGTTGGATGTCCCGTCTCCTACTCTCCAACTTAGGGAAGTTTTACTAAGCGCCCGACGTCAGATGCCCATAGATCTTCTCGTCAAAGAACAATCATAGCTAACGCTTCTTTTGAGTCCTAGTCAGACCCATGATGTTGCTTTGTATTATTATAAATTGTAGTTTGTCATTTTTATTGTAAAATTTTAAAGTGTTTATAAATGTATGGGTTATATAAATACACGCGGATTTCAATGAGTGTTAATAGAACTAAGTAAATACGAGGAAATTCTTGCTTTTGATGTTATCTGGCAAGCTCTAAGTAGCATCTGGAATTGCATCTGATTTGTAGGTTGTTTTACATTCCATGTATCGTCTCTTCTTGCCATTTTTGCTTGGCTCCCTGTGTAATTCCTAGACCTTGAACTGTGCTTTTGACATGCATATTATACTACATGCTTGGTATGATCTGCCACACTGTTTGGGGGTGGTTTCATATTCGTGCTCTTGGCACGGTCCACCCCACCATTTAGGAGTGGATTGTATTCTGACTTTGAAGTCGGGTTATATATTTACAACCTTTTTAATTCATGCGCATGTTTTTTTGTACTGGTTCAGGCTGTCAAATATCCTTACATCCGGTGTAAGTGTTAACTATGTTAGGAAAACTAACATAGAGATATTTTTATACTGGTATATAACGTTCAATATCCCTACGTCTAGTTCATTATCAATTATGTTAGATAAATTAACACAGAGAGATCTTTATACTGGTTCGGACCATCTAATATCCCTACGTCTAGTTCATTGTATTACTGCATTCTAAAATAGTTACAATGTTTGTTACACAAGTAACATAGATCATACAAAATAAGTCCTGAGGTGCTTCGAGTTCCATGTTTTTCGAACTAGGTTTCCGTCGGGCTTTAATATCGGAAAGCCCCGTTACTTAAAACTTCTGCTATAACTAGCCGTCCTTTCCAATTTGGACCTAGAGTTCCATTCACTAGGTCTTTTGTGCTAGCCATTACTCTTCATAGTACAAAATCTCCCTTGCCGAAGTTCCTCTTTTTGAGCCTAATATTGTAACTTTTTTCCATCCTTTGTCTATATGCAGTAGATACAACCGTTGCCTCATCTCTTCTTTCTTGAATGAGATCGACTGCAGCTTCCTTTAGCTTCCTGTTCTTCTCAATCATGTATGATATTCTTCTATGTGATGGGAATTTTACTTCGACGGGAAGCATGACTTCATATCCATAGGTTAAGGAAAATAGGGTATTGCCGGTTAGGGATCTAGTTGAGGTTCTACTGGCCTATAGTACCTAAGATAATTCCTCCGCCTACTTCCCATTTTCCTTTTGCAATCTTTCCTGAAATAAATTCTTGATAGTTTTATTTGCCGCTTTGACTTGCCCGTTTGCTTGTGGGTGCGCAACAGAGGAGAAACTTTTAATATGCCATTCTTTCTGTAGAACTCTATAAATTGATTACTTTTGAACTGGATCATATTATCAGAAATTATCTTTTGGTGAATCCCGAACCTAGTGATTATATTTCTTACCACAAAAGTGACTATCTTCTTTGAGGCGATTGTAGCTAGGGCTTTTTCCTCTACACATTTAGTGAAGTAGTCTATCACTACTACATCGTACTCCGCTCCCCCTTTGACATAAGTAGTGGTCCTATTAGATCTATGCCCCATACGTCGTATGGACATAGACTAGCTAGGGGGATAAGCTCATGGGATGATTGTTTAGAGATACTTGCAAACCTTTGGTATTTGTCACATCTTCTCACAAATTCCCTCGCGTCCTGAAAGTGTTGTGGGACAGTAGTAACCGTGCCTTAGTACATTCATTGCTAACTTGGCTTCCCAAAAGTGATCCCCGCAGCGCCTTTTATATACTTTCTCATGACCTGTATTCCTTCTTCTTTGGAAATGCATCTAAGATAAAGGGAAGAATACCCTCTCTTGTATAATATGTCATCAAAGAAGGAGTAGTACAGAGCCTGATATCTTATTTTTTAGGCTTCATTTCTGTTTTGGGTAGTGTTCTGTTTAGCAGGTACTACTTTATTGGGGTCATCCAAGTGTTCTCTATAGTTTGTTGAAGGTAGACTCAACATAAGACTTCTCCTGGTTTTCTTCTGTTTCCTACTCTCGAGCCCTTCAGACCACTACATGTTGGGCCCGAGTTAGGACCGGTATTTGGTTCGCTTCTGTGATGCTCAGCTCTGCCTGATGTCCTATTAACACGGCTTTCATTTCATTTTCCACTTTGGCACTTGCAAGTTTAGCTAATGAATCGGCAAAAGAGTTGTCCTCACGTGGGATTTTCTCTATGCCAAACTGTTCGAACTACTATAATAATTTTTTAGAAAGTTCCATATAGTTACCTAGAGTCGGCTTCTTTACTTAGTAATTGCCTTGCACTTGATTTACAACTGGTTGGGAATCGTTGTAAATTTTAATATGGGTTACTTTCATTACCTGAGCCACTCTTAAACCTGCAAGGAGAGCCTCATATTCTGCCGCATTATTGGTCGCCTTGAACCGAAGTTGTATTGCTCCATACAGTTTCTGCTTATCCAGAGTAATTAGCACATCCAATTTCTACCACATGTTCATTTGAAGCTTCATCCACAAATAGTTGCCAAAACTACAGGGTAGGCATTTCTTCCTCTGGTTGGGGCTTGGTTGGCAATGTGCATTTTGCGATGAAGTCCGCTAGTGCATGATGATGTGCAAGTAAAAATGTATATTTTTACTCTCATACTTAATCTTATTTATTAAAATAAATGACATATTAGGATATTTTTACATGTTTTTACACAATTATAAAAGTGTTTTCAAATCATCATTCACTCATCCACATTTGAGCAAAACATTAATTTTGTGTATGTATTAATTTTAAGAAAATTTATTTGCATATTTAATTTTATTTTGTATGAAATCGAGTGCAAATGGAAGAGGCTTCGTGGATGTATGCATGCACATATTTTGAAAGCAAAAAGAAAGAAGAAAAGTAAGAATTAATTCTTCATGGAGGAGCCCACCTACCCACTTGCTAATGGACCATAATTAAAAGCCACCGCACATGTTATTAGAGATTTACTAATGCTTAATGATTACTTGATGGCCACACAAAGTTAAGGACATTTTTGGTTGCACCCTAAAAAGAGATTAGGGTTTTGGACTTGTATAAATATCCTCTTATGCTTCACGTAATAGAGCATCTTTTATGCATATGTAGTTGTAGTTACCAAATTGAAATAAAAATTTCTCTTCTCTTTAATGGCTTCTTAGTCGTTTATTTCATGCTTCCTTTTGTTATATTATTTTCTTTCATGCTAGTGATTAGATTTATTTTTATGCAAATTATTATCGATTTACCTTTTTAGCTAGCTCTGTCTTTCTTTTAATTAGCACTTACTTCCTTTTTGTTAATGTTGAATCCACTTTTTGTTGAAATGAATTCAAGGATGAGAAGCTAAACCACTTCAATTTAGGGATAATGAAACTCTCATGAATCACATTAAGTCAACAAAGTGGTTTCATTTATGATCTCTTGTTTTGAGCTTTACGTGAATTTAGAAGTAGATGGAAGTTTGATGTTTACAAATGAATTTTATAGCCTATGTTGTTAATCACAAGTAGTCTATACCTAATCAAATCTAGACTCAAGTTACATCTTCTTCTAACCCTTTGATTTTGATAATGAAGTTAAAAGTAGAATTAAAATTTGATATTCTATGTTACTAAATCAAAGATAGTAAACTGACCATGCTTAAGGTAAATTTTATTTCTAACTTCATAATCATTTTCATTAGATATGATAAGTGGGTTTAGTTGGTGTATTAAAATTTGATGGTTTAAGTTGTGTTAATTAATAACACAAATAGCCATACTTAGAATAAATACATTAACTAATTCTATTTAATTAAAAGAGAGATTATAAATTTACGATGTGTTAATCTATTTGAATGTGAAAGTGGATTTATCTCTAAATTTCCTTTTTATTCATTACTTCAATTCTAATTTTTCTCTGGTTTTTCTATAATTTCTCATTAAAAATATTTTCAAAACTTTTAGAATAATTTGATTGAGTAATTTTGAAAAAATTTCTTTCCTTGTTGATCGACTCATACTTGCATACTTACTACAATTGTACATCGTGCACTTATGGTCTTTATTACGATAAAATTCGACGGTTTTCTAATCGGTAAAAAAATTGATCCGAATAAGTTTTTGGCGTTGTTGCCAGGGAAAGCAATTTAATTTAATTTTACTTGAATTAGTTTTTTCCAGTTCTTTTATTTTGTTTTATTTTTCAAAAAAAAAATTCAAAACAACATAAAACAAAGTTTTATTTATTTATTGTTAAGTCACATTTGCTTGTGTTTTGGAGTTTATTTTGTTTCTTGTTCATTGTGGTCATAGTGTTTCTATTGTTCATTGTTTTTTATTTTTCATTAAAAAAATAAAAATAAAAATAAAAAAACAACACCACAAAAATTTCTTTTCGTTATGCATTGCATTGTCTGTTACAATCTTATATTTTATTCTCTATTTTTCGTATTACATGTACTCTCCGTTTTCTATCACCACCATGCATCTCATTTCATTGCTTTCTTGTTTTTATCATTACATTGGATTACATTTTACATATTTTTTGATTTGTTGTTACATTCTCCATCAACCAGCCATCAACTTCCTCACAAACCACATCCATCAACTTCCTCATTACCCTGCATCTCCTCAAATATCGTTCACTGCAACTCTGCACACATCAAAACCACCTCAATCCACACCCTTCTCCTCCTTTCTATACAACTCAATCACTTCCATACACTTCAATCACTACATCCAAACTGCTGCTTCCATCACCACTTCAATAGCAATCTCCAAATCGCTTCCAAACAACCCACCTCGCCGTCAACCGAGCCCATACCAATCACCCAAAACTGAACAAGTTCCAACCAACCAACCAATCACCCAAAATTGAATAAGCTCCAACCAACCCCCACCTCACTGCCATCATAAAAGTGCAACTGCAACCTTCCTTATCAATCTGCAACCACCCTACCGCTGCAACACCCAACCTATACAGTCCATAACCACAAACACACATTGTCCTGCATCCTACAATCACCTCATCAACATCACTTCTGCAGCAAAACTCCTTTACTACGCCACTTCCATCGATAACAGTACCAACCTATACATCCAAGTATCACCAACTCTTCCTCTGCAACCAGAAACCGCCCCACACTTCAATCGCCTATAATTCCAAACCCACAACCTTCCCTCAAACCCATCAACCACAAAACCCAAAACCACTTCCTCTGCCAAAAATCAACAATTCCCAAACATGCACGACCTCAAAAACTCACAGCACTACCCAAATTCCACAATTGCTCCTCCTGCAAGCCAACTGAGCACCAACCCGAACCCGCAACACCTAGAAACCTCCAACTTCCAACCAACTCCAACACCAAACTCCAACACCCCTTACCAATATCCACAACATGAACTCCAGCAAACCCTCAAACTGAAGCCAAATACCCAAACCCGAACATCCTAAGCGACCTCCTCCTGCAATCGCCTCACCCAACAGAAATTGCGACCAAACATTCAATTTTATTTAATGATTTGATATTTCTTTAGACCGCATTTTCCCTTTTTTATTTCGCATTTAACAGAGAAGCAGAATTGAATTGGGGTATTATTAAAAGTTGCGGGCTGAGTTTGAGTATTGGGCTTGGGTAGTGGGTTGTTGTTGTTGTTGTTATTAATATTTTTAAATACATTTGTTTTTAAAAAATTAAAAAAATTGTTTATAAAATTGTTTTGGGCTTTTACTTTTTTGAGTGTATGTGTGTTATTGTATTGTGTGAATTTTTTTTCTTAATTTTATTAAACGTTTATTTTGACTTTACAAAACAAAATTGCTTTTGTTTTGTTCTCTTCAAAAAAAATCATTTTCAACACTTTTTTCAGGTTACAAATTGCAGGAAATCAAAACAAGAAGAACCGCTTGCTCTGCTTTGCTTGTGAAAAAAAATTCGCTGCTTTTAAATAAGTAATTCTGCACGCTCTAATATCGTATTCTTATCACTTCTTTTTATTTCTCTTACATTGTTGGTTGCTTGCATTTATAAAAAAATAAAAACAAAATAAAAATTCATTTGTAGTTACATTATTAACCCATGTTTAATTTCTGTTTTGCATTATTTCATATTTGTTTTTATTTTCAAAGAGTGACACCCAAATTCACATAAGGTGAGGATTTCATCATCCTTTCCTTGGTGCACGAATTGCATTTCGTCGTATAAATTGAATTAAGTAATAATGTTAGACGTTCGACTTAAGGGTGTCGCAGGCTCATCTTTAAGGGTGTCGTGGGCTCATCTAGAGCAAATTTGTATTTTGACAAGTTGATTTATTTTAACAAACTATTTCTTGGTGTCTAAGGCAACGACAAACTAATAATCGTTTATAATTATTATGGTAATTCATAAGATATTATATTGATTGTTTCTCTGAAGGTACTTAAACCTTCAGTTGTATTGCTATGGTGATTTGTGGTGCCCTGATAAATCATGTATGTTACCTGACTAAGAATTGTTTCGTTGAACAAGTCAAAGTGTCAAGATACAATTTTAGGTTAGGAGCTATTAAGGACAAAAAATTTCTGATTAAGTACTTGCATTCATTTAGTTTACTTAGTTTCATACATATATAAAAAAAATCAAAAATCTGAAATCCAAAAAAAACATTTTCCATTTGTAAAAAAACAATTTTCTTACATTTTCTCTTAAAAGAATACAGACTTACTTCCATCTTTTCTCTTACCTTTGTTGTTCATCTTTTCTTTTTCTCTTTCTCCCCTTAATCTTCTCCCATATGCATGAGTGTTTGGACTCATGACATTTTGACTAACCATTTAGTTCGAATAAATAATCCTTCCACAATGGCAAACAAAAATCCTCCTTGTACCCTCACAGACAGAATTTTTCCCGATGGAGTTTTTGTTCCTTCTTGCATTACCTTACCCACCCTAGTGGGTGATCATTTTGAAATCCATTCAAGTCATAATAACACATTTCAAAAATTTGGTTATTTTGAAAATGATGATCCTTATATATTTTTAACGAAATTTTAACAAGTTTGTGCAACAATAAAACTTCAACAATTATGTGAGATGAGATAAAACTTAGGTAATTTCTATTCGCACTTACCGATTATGCCGAGAAATGGTTGTATAGATTGCCTTCAAATTCGATTAAAATGTGGAATGAATTTGTAAAAGTTTTCTTAAAGAAATTTTACCCCTTGAAAAAACAACCAAACTTCGAAACGAAACTGTAAACTTATATTAGCTTGGGGGTGAATATTTTAGAAAATATTTTGTAAGATATAAGGAATTTTTAATAAAATGTCCACAACACAATTTTGAAAAATAGACTCATTGCCAAATTTTATATGGCGGACTTGAAAATAGCTCTCGACCAATGCTTGAATCAATGTGCCAAGGAAACTTTTTAGCACTACATCACGATGCCACTTGGAAATTTCTCGAAAGCTTAGCTGAAAAATCAACTCAATGGGAACGATCTAATGAGAAATCAATCTATTTACAATCGAGAACACATTCTATAGGATCATCAATAGCCTTAGAAGCGAAAATCGATGCAATGATAGGCAAATTTGATAATGTTTTTTCATCTGATCAAATGAACCAAGCTTCTCATGTTTTGTATTATAAATGTAACGATCCAAACCACATCGCCGATCAATGTCCTCACTCGTTAGAACAAATCAATGCCTTTAACAAAGTTAGGAATGATCCGTTCTCTCCAACATACAATCTCGGTTGGAGAAATCATCCTAACTGCGCTCAGAACCAAAACACGTTTCAGCCATCTTTCAAGCATTTCCGAGCAATGCTCCAAATCCTCTTTTTCAACCAAATCAATTTCAACAAAACTTTACCCACCTTCTCAAAACCAAGCGCAACAATCTTTTGTTCCTTGAGACAACAAACGAATGACATCACTTGAGATAAGCTTGGAAACTTTAGCTAAAGCGACCACTTAAAAATCTTCAATTGAACACAAATTTGCATGCAAAATACGAGTCAATCGATCGCAAAACTCAAAATGCAAACGAGTCAATTACCATCATCGTGAGTGAAGGGGAAAGAGGTACGTTCCCGAGTCAATCAATTCCAAACCTTAGGAATCAAAACGTACGCTCAAACCAAGTTCATGTCATTCAAAATAGTTATTTGAATCAAATGAATTCTATCTCCACTTTGCGATTCGGTAAGCAAATCGATAACTAAATTGTCAATCCTAATGACTTACTGGAAATTTCTTCCAAATCTCTAATACCCTCAACTAAGTCCAACTAGAACATTGAATCCAATTCTGAAGCTCATCCGCCACCAACTCAAGTAGAACAACCTACTGAGTTGCGAGCTTTTTTTCTACATAGACTTCATGCTAAGAAATATTTGGAACAAATGGAAAAAGTGTTAGAAATTTTTAAGCAAATCAAGGTCAACATTCCTCTTTTAGGCATAATACAACAAGTCCTAACCTATGCCAAAATTTTGAAGGACTTGAGCACTCAAAAATAACACACTCGAGTACCTAAAATTTTTTTCTTAGCGGTCGGTCTAAGTGAAGTCTTGTCTCAATCTATTCCTGTGAAATACAAAGATCCTAGTTGCCACATAATCTCCTATACAATAGGAGAAAGATAATTAATAAATGCTTGTTAGACTTAGGTGCGAATGTAGATTTGCTTCCATACTCTATTTATCAACAACTTGGTTTAGGTAAGCTTAAACCGACAATTTGGTTCGTGGATTGGGTAGTGGATGCGGCGGTTGATTTGCAAACTGGGTGTAGTCTTTCAAACTTATGACTATATACCAAACTTGGTCATTGCTACAATTTTGAAGTAAAGTTTCATAGTGCACAATTAGTGGCATTAATAATTGTAATTACATGCAAGTATATTTTAGTCTGGCTCAGTATGCTTTTAGCTTCTTGCCTTGATATTGTAATTATTGATTTATTTTTAATCTTAGGACTGAAATTTTGTTGTTTCTAGTACGTATCTCTTTCTTATAATTCTTAGTCAATTTTTAGGAGATGTAAAAAAAATGAAACGCCTTGTGATTAACAAGAGTATATAACATCTATGTTTTGATAATGTTATACAACCAAGAATCCTTGATTAATGTTCTGACTCTTGCCCTTGATCCTGATTGCATTTCAGAAAGATCTTTTATGCCCATAACATATCATATAGAGTGCTTCGGGTTAAGGGAAAAAAAGCAATAAACCTGTAAACTCCAGGAAGGAGAAGTGAGCTATATGAAATAAATTGGTTATGTAATATTTGCTGAATACTAGAAATTGCAATAACAACAATTGATTCTAGCCAAAATATCGGGTAATGATATTACAGTGTAATAACAACAATTGATTCTAGCATTACACAGTGGGCAATCTATGAATACTTGGAAAATGGTAGCGTGAAGGACCATCTTCATGGAAATTTATATTCTTCATCTTCAAGATAATTTAACTTGGTATTAGTGTTATATGCTATACTTTGCTAATAAATCTTTCACCTATGCAGCAACTGACAAAGCTCCGTTAACATGGAGAATACAAATTGCTATTGATGTGGCTAATGCTCTGGTAAGCTTTATTTCTTCTTATCCCTATACAAAGTTAGCACAAATATTAGTATGAATATGGCTTTACAAATCTTAAACAATATGGTTACACGTGTTGTTGTTTATTTTTATTTTTAATTTTTTTTCTCGTTTTTGCATACAACTTGACATTGATTTTAGGGTGAAAAAAATTACATGCAGGAGTACCTACATTTTTACTGCAAACCTCCTCTATGTCACAATGACAGAAAATTCAGTAATATCCTTTTGGATGATAACTTTGTAACAAAGGTGCAAATATTGTCATATGTATTTTTTCCCCATATTTTCCCGGTTTAGATTCTCGTAACTGGAAAATTACCTTTCAAAGGTGGGTGGGTATGCTCGATGAATTTAAGGGTAGAATTTGAATTTGGACAATTTTTGTTTTTTTCTACTGTCTCGAAGATTTTCGTTGTCGAGTGAAGCTGAATTATGATTTGGACAATTTTAAGTTTCAACGTAGCAGGGCACCAATTTGTTTGAAGTATTGAAACCAAGTTAACATATTTTCTATATGTTGGTATTACGTAAGTAAAGGTTGATGAATAATAGGAAAAAATTGCGAATTGTTTTGATGAGTTGGAAATGCATGTAGATTATATCTGGCCTACCTCTTGGAAAATTGAAGCAAGCAACGCGATTATATTATTTAAAGCAACTTTTCATTCTTTACCATATACTAAGCAGAGTAGATGATAAATTTTGAGTAGTACAATAAAACATACGTTTTTTACTGAAAAACAACTGCAATAAAGAGAACATGAATGTGGCAGTTGTAAGTACATGCAGCTTAAGTACATGTTTTGAAGAAAATATACAAAAGGGTAGTACAGCTCAAGCAGTGGTACATGTTTGATAAAATTAAAAAAATATGTGAACAAAATAGGGTAGACAGTCCCCACTGTACTTCAGCTGAATTAATAGCCATGGTCTTTAGAATAGGGTCATAAATTTTGATTAGGCTATAATCAAGTTGGAAGAGCTAATATAGGAATATAGGTAAAGCAAATGAGTACTGAAGTAAAAAGACAGCAAGTTCAAGTCATTGTTCAGGAAGTTGTTTACAGGATCAAAATGCATTTTGGATATGAATTTGTACATGCTTGAATAACTTATTTTAATGCCTACCTTAGTGTAAGAAATTAACATATCTGTAGCCCCCAGTTTACATCAGTTGTTGTCAACAATTTAACAAAATCTATATCCCAAAATTGTATAAAAAAATCATCAGCAGCAGCCAAAAAGTGAGTGTTAAACTTATAAGGATCTTTTATGGGATCCATTATACGTTCTCACAACATTTCATAACGAGTGTGTCCACATGGATCCTTTGGTTATTACAGTGCTTACCTTTTATATACTGAGAACCTGAATAAAGGTATTTGTCATTGCCATGCTACTAACGTAAGTGCGATTATTTTGTTAGAAAACTGTTTAATAATTTTATCTTCAAAGTAACTTTACTATGTTGCTAGTTTATATTGTGAAAAGACATATACATGCACACAATTGATCCATTAACATGTTCTAGGCACTAGAGATGCATTTTATACAACAAGCACAATAACGGTGATTTGTTGTCTATATAGAAACAGCTTATTTTTTCAGTCTGCTGCTTAAACTACAATAACAGTACTGAAATCTGATAGTACTATGTCTGATTACGTATGATTTCTCTCCAGTTTTCCAATATATTAGGCGATTAACGTGAACTCCGTTAGTAATAGATTTGATTATCTATGCCAATCAGTTCGTTATTCTATAAAATGGTGCTATATTTCTTTACTGTTAACAAAGGTTACACATTCCATAATCATTACAATATTTTTCCTCCTTATTCCAGTTTTACAATATTTTTTTGGGTTGTACATGCAGATTGTTGAGATGTGTGTGCATACGGACTGTGCAGACTGTGAGAAGAAAATAAGGAAGGCTCTTCTGAAGCTGAGAGGTGTATTTTTCAACAAGCATTTGGTTCCCATATTATAGTAAAAACTCATTTGTTGTTCTTAACTGTTTGAACATAGATTTCTTCCTTTTCTTCTTCTTCTTTTTTATATATATAGTGCTATGATGATGTAGGTGTTGATGAGATTAGCATAGATATGGTGAGACAGAAAGTGACGGTTATAAGATGGGTAGAGCAGAAAAAGGTACTAAAAGCGGTGAGGAAAACTGGAAGGACTGTAGTATTTTGGCCACATCCATACAATGCAGAATTCAACTACGGTTATGGTAATAATCAGCAGTACAACATTCACCACCTGCAAATGAGTTGTTCAGAATATCGTTTGCCATATGGTGCTCATCCTTATGCCTTTGCTTCCACTTCCTCGTATAACTATAAGAAACATGGTTATGGCGATGATTCATATCTGCATGGATACAACAACAACCTAAAACTAACAGATGTAAAATAGTAGTTGGGGATGTATGGCTTAGGGTGTTAATGATTTATGTATTTGGCATGTAAACTTATCTAACTTTTTGGAGTGTTAGAATTCTATGACTCTACCATTTAGTCTTTTCGTATGTGATTTTAATTATTTTACGACAATATTTAGTATTAGTATGAATGTATTGCATGGATGCTGCTGTAATTTATTTTTAAAATTTCCATTAATTTTGCAACGGGCAATGTGAGTTGTTATATGAGCTTTTTACAACGGTCAATGCATGTTGTGAAATAGTCTATTACAACGGTCATAACCCGTTGTAAAAAGGTATACTGCAACGTGCTTTGCCCGTTGTAAAATGTGGTGGATCTATTACAACAAGGCCTATTACAGCGGGCACATGCCCGTTGCGAAAACCATATTACAACGGGCATTGCCCATTGTAAAAAGACTGTTTTGTTGTAGTGTTCGACCCTAAGAAAACCATGGAAAAGGTGCTCCAATGTGGCTTTTATTGGCCTACACTTTTCAAAGACGCATTCGATTTTTGTAAAGCATGTAATTGTTGTCGAATGTTAGGAAAAATCATGAGAAGAAACATGATGTCGTTTACCCCAATCCTAATGATTGAAATCTTTGACATTTGGGGAATTGACTTTATGAGACAATTTCCTAACTTTTTCAAAAATCTTTATACTCTTCTTGCCCTCAATTATGATTCTAAATGGGTTGAAACCATTCCGTGTAAAACAAATGACCATAAAGTTGTTGTGAAAGTCATAAAAAAACATATTCTCTAGATTTGACACACCTCGCACAATAATAAATGATAACGGAACCCATTTTTGTTATCAATCTTTCAAAGCTTTAATGTGGAAATACTCGATAACCTACAAGTTGTCCACTCCTTATCATCCTCACACTTGTGGTCAGGTTAAAGTTTCAAATCGACAAATCAAACAAATTTTGGAGAAAACTGTTAATAAAATTCGAAAAGATTAGTCATACAAATTGACGGATGCGCTTTGGGCTTACAGAACTGCTTTTAAAACTAATCTTGGGATGTCTCCTTATGGATTACTATATGGTAAAGCGCATCACTTACTAGTCAAGCTTGAACATAAAGCATTCTAGGCAGTAAAAAACATAAACTTTGATCTTGAAAAGCTGGCGAAAACAGAAAATTGCATCTCAATGAATAAAAAGAGATTAGGACGCGTATGAAAATGATAAAATTTACAAGGAAACAACAAAAGTTTTTCATGACAAGTTAATCCTAAGAAAAAAGTTTTAGCCAAATCAAAAAGTTCTATTTTATGACTCTCAACTTCATTTATTCCATGAAAATTAAAATCGAGATGCACATGACCATATGTGGTACATACTGTTTTTTCACACGATGCCATAGAAATAGAAAACCTAAGGGATGGATCAATTTTTAAGGTGAATGGACATCGTTTAAAGTATTCCTTGGAATTGGCAAGTGACCAAGAGGAGGAGCTCATGATTCTTCATGAGCCACACTACGTCTAGTAAGGAATTTTAATCCTCTTTTGTGAATATGTACATATTTTTCTCCTTTACACTCATTATGTCATGTATTGATTATGGGGACACAGTCAAAATCGAGTGTGTAGGGAGTCTCATGTTTATTTTGATTTTACATAGTTTGATTTTTGCATTTTCTTTCCCTTTCTTTCAAAAAAAGGAAAAAAATTGCATATTAATTTACTTTTGAATAGGCATGATAGAATAAGCATACAGTTTTGGTCATTAAATTGGAATTTTTGGAAAATTACTTGTCTTAATGAATAATAAAAAGAAATGTTTAAATTACAAGCAACTATAGTGAAACTAGTATATATGGCAAATCTTAGGTGATGGTTATGACGTCTATTCTAAATTGTAGTCATTGTTTAAAGAGTGGTTGATTTAAAGTACATGCATTAACATTTTTGATCTTTAAAGTTAAGTGGTGCTAAGATGATTTTGCATAACTCTCTCTCTCTCTCTTAACAAAGAAAAAAAAGAAAATAATAATAATAATAATAAACACCTAGAGCCACGTGTGGACATATAAGTGTGTACACTCGCCATGCTCTATACTCTTCTCATGTACGCCCCTAAGGCAGTGCATGAATGGTATATCTGACCTCAGTATTCTAAGTTAGGTGTATGCATATAAAAAAATAAAATAAAATAATAAACACCTAGAGTCAAGTGTACACACCTAGATGTGGACACTCGCTACGCTCTGTACTCTTCTAACATAAGCCTGAAAGGCAGTGCATGCACATTATATTTGGCCTCGCTTTTCTAAGTTAGGTGTATGTAAATAATTATAATGTTAATATTATTTTCACATAAAGAGAGAGTAAGCAATCGAAACCCAAGCATTGTCCTGACTTTACTGATTTGACTTGTCATACAAATAGAAATGAAAATACCACTTTGCAAATTTGGACAATCAATTAAAGAATTTATTTCATAGTTCTATTATGTTAATAACCAAAACAAATGGCCAAGATAGAGTCGAAATGTAATGAAAAGTTAATTTTTGTTGGAAGTTTTGATTAGTAAAGGACTGAAATTTCCTAGCAATGACCGAGACTTGTATATTACTATCTTAGGTCAATTTAAAATTAAATTCTTCATTTTGCAAGTAGAACTTACAATGATATCTTTCGCATTAGGAACTTTGCATATTGCATTTGGATTTTGTGGGTAGTATCAGTTGAAAACTCTCACGAGACAACACTCGTCCTACTAGGGATACCTAGAGGTTTAACGACTTATTACATACGCTTAATGCAATCGCGTTTCCTATGAAAGGGGACTTATCCTAGTTTTAATTTATTCAAGGACAAATAAAATGATAAGAGTGGGAATATGTGATGTGCATACAAAAATGTATATTTTTACACTCATACTTAATCTTCTTTTATTGAAATAAATGATTTATTAAGACATTTTTACATGTTTTTACAAAAATATAGAAGTGTTTTCAAAGTGGGGGCAAAACGTTAATTTTGTATATGTATTAATTTTGAGAAAATTTATTTGCACATTTTAATTTTATTTTGCAGGAAAATGAGTGCAAATTGGAAGATACTTCATGGATGTATGCATGCACATATTTGGAAACAAAAAGAAAGAAGAAAAACAGAATTAATTTTTCATGGAGGAGCCCACCTACCCACTTGCTAATGGACCACAATTAAAAGCAAAATACATGTTATTGGAGATTTACTAATGCTTATTGATTACTTGATGGCCACATAAAGTTAATGGCATTTTTGGTAGCATCCTAAAAAGAGATTAGGGTTTTAGACTTGTATAAATACTCTCTTGTGTTTCATGTAATAGGGCATCTTTTATGCATATGTAGTTGTAGCCACCAAATTGAAATAAAATGTTCTCTTCTCTTTAATAGGTCTTGGCCTTTTATTTCATGCTTCGTTTTGTTATGTTATTTTATTTCATGTTTTTCATGCTAGTAGATTAGCTTTCTTTTTATGCAAATTAGTGTAGATTTACTTTTTTAGTTAGCTCTCTCTTTCTTTTTAATTAGCACTTACTTTCTTTTTGTTAATGTTGAATCCACTTTTTGTTGAAATGAATTTAAGGATGATAGGCTAAACCTTTTCAATTTAGGGGTAATGAAGCTCTCATGAATCATGTTAAGTCAATAAAATGGTTTCATTTATGATCTCTTATTTTAGGCTTTATGTGAATTTAGAAGTAGATGGAAGTTTGATGTTTACAAATGAATTTGATAGCCTATGTTGTTAATCACAAATAGACTATACCTAATCAAAAATAGACTCAAGTTACATCTCCTTCTAACCATTTGATTTTGATAATGAAGTTAAAACACTACGCCATAGATGGCCTATTGCAACGAAAATACAAGATGTTGCTAGCTACAATGTAACGATAGTTATGCTGATTTTTGTCTATTACAACATTAGCTTCAGGATGTTAGCATAGATATCAACACTATGTTGCAGTAGCTATAGACTTATAAAAATATTATAAAAAATGAGTGCGGGCTGAAAAAAAGTGGGCTGAAATAATTTTTAACGCGGGAAGCAAAAACAAAGCGGCAAAAGTTAACAAAATATTGAAGGGTTTCACTCAAACACTTAACAAAATACGTACTCCGCCATTCCCAAAAATGGCTTCTCGTACATTCTTTGGCGAAGCAAAAATGGCTGCAGTGAATTTTTTAGGGCTTCGGCCGTTTTTCGAAATCGATTAGGCTTCGCTCCTTTCCTCTGCTAGGCCTTGACCTCCTTGTTGGCTTCTGTGATATCAATTAGGGTTTCGTGGAATCGTGAAATCAATTAAGGGCTTCTGCCGCTCCTTTGTTCCTGTGAAATCAAAAAGGATTTTGCTGCCTTCAGTTTGATTATACAATTGTTAGCTTGCTTTCGGGTTTGTTAGCTTCCTGGTTGGCTTCGCGGTTGATTCGTATGCAAGGTTTAAATATCGGATTTCGGTCATGTTTCGTCTCGGAATTTTTACACAAGTTATCTCGTATCGGGGGAGATCTCGGACGAGATGAGTACATATCGGGTGTATATCTCGGATTGACATCTCGGGTCTTATAATGCATCTCGGGAATATCTCGGATGTACATATGTGTCTAAAATTGATGTGTCAAAAATTTATTTAACGATTATAACTTTCTTAGTAAAAATAAAAATGCTAATATACTTGATTTACATGGAAAAAGGAATATTTTTAAAAGAGTAGTAGCTTGATTAGCTTAATTGATTTGGTAATGATTGAATAATATTATTTTATTTGAACATAATAAAGAAGTGAAACCTTTCGCTATGACTCATTAAGATAAAAAGTAAAGAATATGTTCAAGAAGTTGGTAAATTATAATTGGATCGAGTAGTTTCTTTTGAATCAATGTGAAAATAAAAAATATTATGCAAAATAAGAAAAATGCATAATTTCGGGTGAGATCTCGGATTGAGATTTTGATCCATATTTTGGGTGAGATTTGAATATCTCGGACGAGATGAGTGTCGAGGGAGATATGGAGGAGATTTGATGTCTCGTCTCGTTTAAGTGTGAAAAGGAGATCTCGGAGGAGATCTCGGGCGATATATAGGAGATTTAAAACCATGTTCGTATGTTGTACTTCTGTAAGTAACTTTGATTCGATGCTAAATTGAATTGGGAATTTTGATTTTATTTGATGCTTTCTGTTTTTCTTCAACTCGAATCACACACTTGCCGATGATGTTTCTTGTTTATATAGGGTTCGAACCCCTATATTTTCGTTCGTATATTTTATACGAAATCGTCTGATAATTTTACGCTTGGCCGTATGATATTGCTTGGATGTTTATGATTTTTCTGACTTTATCAATTTCGTATATTTGTGACTTGATTCCCACGGTGTTGATTTCTGACTTGGTTCGATTCCTTGGCCATCATGGTTTTGGTTTTGGTTTGACGATGTTGATTTATCTTGACTCATTCCGTGAATTTCCGAATACTTTGGCCACTTTATCTTGTTTATGATAAACCGCACTTGATAATTTTGAAACTGCTTGTGATTTGCTTATGTTGGTTTCGTGATTTTTTGATCATTCCGGCCTTGTTGACTTCGGCTTGTGATAATGTTTGTTTGACCTGCTGCTTGAACTTGTAATATATATACACACACACACACACACACACATAATACAAACATTCATGTATGTGTGTGTGTGTATATAGACACACACACAGTGTTTGTATGCATGTTTGGTTTGTGGTCATCCTGGATTGTGTATATATGTGCATTTGTCTAGTTCATGTAGTCTTGGTCGAGTCTGAGTTCATATGCACTTGAATATGCATATACATATGTCCGTGTTATAGTTTGTTATTTGATGTTGTGTTGCATTGAGCTCATGTAGTCTTCACTTTTGTATATGATATCTCCTCTGGCCTTGGTTATTCATATGTTGTTGAGTCATGTATACTTCTGGTTTGTATATGACACTTCAATGTGTGTCAGCTCTGTTCATTCGAGTCTTGATACAATGTTTTGTTTGCTGCCTGGTCGACCATTGCAATTCACTGGTCTTGGCCTTTGTTGTTGTGTGTATTTGGCCTTGCTATATGGTAAGTGCTGATGTAGCTTGTCTGCACATGCATTTTCCACTGTTGCATTCATGTGTACAAGACTGGTACTTCAGTAATGAAGTACAGAATTGTAAGAATTTTATTTTCTCTTCAATCAGATGTCAAAAAAATGCTTCATTTTGCGCATCGACATTTTTGTAGAATTAGATCCTGTTTTGTTGAAACCTATAGCAGGATATTTTCTGAATCCATTTTAAAACTGTTAATAGATATTGCAAAATAATTCTTGTTTAAGAAACTTGTTTCAGAATTGTTAATTTTATTTAATGTCACATTTTGAAACTGCTTTATTTTGCAGGATAAGATTGAAAAAGCAATAGGTGAAGGAGGAAGTGATGGATTTGTTCAAGAAATGATTTCTGATGGAAAGTCGCACGGTTCATCTTGGCTTATAGGACGGCACACAAAGTCTGCAGAAGTTTCAAAATATGCCCCAACAACAAGCACATACATACAGGAGCTGGCAGCGAAGATAAGGGAAAATATAGCTGACGAAGTCGAAGCAAAGGTGAACAAGAAGGTCCAAAATGAATTTGATGCAAAGGTGAACCAAAAAGTTCGGGAGAACTTGACATGGGGTGCTTAAGAAATTAGGCGAAGCAAACCCTGGCATGCAAATTGATGTTGGGGATCTTTGTGCGACCGTCTGTAGTGATGGCACTGGAGGCACTGGAGGCACTAGAGGCACTGATGGCACTAGAGGCTCGCAAATATGAATGTACTGTTAATAAGTAGAATTTAGTATGTACTGGCTGTAACTATGAATACACTGGCTGTGTTTTTAAGTATGTTTGTTATTTTGTAGTTGACTAAGTAAAACTTGTGTTGCTGGTTATTCTAAAATGAAAAGTTCTTTGTTGCAGTGTAATGTTTCCATTAGATATGATATAATGTTGCAGTATAATGTTGCCATAGATATGATATAATGTTGCAGTAGTATAATGTTGCAGTACATTTCCAATTTAAATTGCAAAAGGTGTTGCCATAGATATGATATAATATTGCAGTAAATGTGGTAATAAACTGGCAAAGTGTTGCCATTGGATGGTAAAAGTGTTACCATAGATTAATGAATATGGGCCCCACAACAGGGTTCCGTAAAGGTGGGCCACATAATTAGTGGGCCCCACAATGTGGGCCCACATGTTGGGGCCCAGATTGTGGGGCCCACTTTTTAGTAAATTTGGTACCTGTGGCAACAACAGAACCGATGTTGCCCTAGGGCCGCAAAGATGTTGCCTTTGACTCTAGGGCAACGCGGCAAAATGCATCACCGAGAAAGTGTTGCCTTTGCCCTTTTTTAGCCTACATCAACATTTTTTGGCACTTCCTACATCACTTCTTGGGTGTTGCAGTATGCAATCTATGGCGTAGTGAAAGTAGAATTAAAATTTGATGTTCTATGTTACTAAATCAAAGATAGTAAATAGATCGTGCTTAAAATAAATATTATTTCTCATTTCAAAATCATTTTCATTAGATTTGATAAGTGGGTTTGGTTGGTTTAAGTTGTGTTAATTAACAACACAAATAAACCATGCTTAAAATAAATACATTAACTAACTCTATTTAGATTAAAAGAGAGATTATAAATTTACCATGTGTTGACTTATTTGAATGTGAAAGTGGATTTATCTCTAAATTGTCTTTTAATTCATTATTTCAATTCTAAATTTTCTCTAGTTATTCTATAATTTTTAGTTAAAAATATTTCAAAACTTTTGGGATAATTTGATTGGGTAATTTTAAAATTTTTACTTTCCTTTGGATTGACTCGTACTTGCATACGTATTACAATTGTATGCATTGCGCTTATGGTCTTTACTACGATATAATTTGATGGTTTTCTAATCGATAGAAAAACCGATCCAAATAGATGACCTTTGATTGCTTTTCTCAAACAGTAGGTGATATCATATGGACTGAACTCCACTGTCCATTTCAGCAAAAGATCGTATGTTTTCTGCTTCTGCAGTATTTTCCTTAGTGGTTTGTCTGTGAGGAGTTTGATGGTATGTTCTTGGAAATAGGGTTGCACCTTTCTTGTTGTGAGGAGTAGGTTGTAGGTTAGCTTTTCAATGACTGAGTAATTTAATTCCACCTCTGACAAATGCATGCTTGTGAAGTGAATGGGCTTCTGGGTTCCTTCATCATCTTGAACCACTACAACACTAATAGCTTATCAGTTCCGACTAAATATATATTCAAGTCCTCACCTATTACCGATTTAGATAGTTGAGAGTGTTGACCAAACGGTTCTTTAGATTTTGGATTGCAGCTTTGCACTCCTCAATCCACTCGAAATTTCGTCCTTTTTTTATTTGATCGAAGAATGGTACGCATTTATCAGTGGATTTGGAGATGAACCTGCTTAGTGCAGCTACCCTACCGTTCAGGCTCATGAGATCTTTTGGCTTTGTTTGGATCCACATTCCCCTTATGGCTTCAATCATTTCTGGATTTGTTTCTATGCTACGTGCGCTGACTATGTACCCTAGAAATTTCCTCAATTAGATGGAAAAGGTGCACTTCAAGGTATTCGGCGTCATATTATACTGCTTTAAGACCGTGAATGTCACCTCCATACCTTGTACATGGCTTGATACTACCATTGATTTAACTAGCAAGCTGTCTACATATATCTCAACGTTTTTTCTAATCTGCTCCGATAACATCATATTAACTAATCTTTGGTAAGTCGATCAAGCATTTTTGAGTCTAAACGGCATCACTTTGTAGCAGTACAAGCCTTTGTCTATTACGAAATTGGTATACTCTTGATCTGGCTCAAACATAGCTATCTGATTATATCCTGAGTATGATCCATGAATGAGAGCAGTTCATGTCAACTAGTTGCATCCACCAACTGATCAATTCTAAGTAAGGGAAAGTTGTCTTTAGGCCAAGCCATGTTGGGGTTGGTGTAGTCTATACAAGTCCTCCATTTTCCATTGGATTTCTTTACAAGTACTAGATTGACGATCCATTTCGGGTAGTACACTTCCCTGATGAATCGTTTGCTTTCAGTTTCTTGACTTCTCATGCAATGCATTATACCTTTCTTGATCCACAGTTCTGCTTTTTTATCTAACCGGATAAGCATAAAGATCGATGTTGAGTGCATGGCAGATGATGGCTGGATCTATTCCCACCATGTTTGAATGCATCCAAGCAAATATGTCTGCTAATCTTTTTAAAAAGTCTATTAGTTCAATTCGAGCTTTTGCACTGAGATTTTTCCCCAATTTTGCAAACTTTTGTGGGGTCTTTTGGATCAATTTGTACATCTTCAAGATCATCCACTGGCTCTAACCCTCTCTTTGTTTTCCCTAATCTTGGGTCTATTTCATCTTCTCCTTCCTCTTTGGGCTCAGAGATGACTGAGAGTGCCTGCTTCCGAGCCTCTTCGAAGAAGTACTGTGCATAGACTAAGTTATATTCGTCGGTGCCGATCATGTGCATATATTTCCTTTTCACTTTTTTTTGCTGTTGTTGTGGTTGCAGAACGACTTATTTCATCATTAGCTGTAATACTTTGTGTCAGTTCAGTTTTTAAAACCACCTTAACCTTTTTTCCATTATCGTTATTCTTATCACAGATATTGGAAGAAACAATAGAGTAGGTTTGAACAATTTTATTGCTATAGTTAATGTTTACATTGTATAATTGTCTAGCTAGTAATTTTTCTCCTCTAACTGGTCTTACTCCAACTGTGGTGTGAAATTTCATGAGCAAATCCTTCTGAGAGATAATTGCCTCAAGTCAATTAGTGTAGGTCTTCCCAAGAATGCGATATATGGTGACAACTGATCGATGACTAGGAAACTCGCATAGAAAGACTTATGAAGGGGTGTAGTTCCGATAGTGAATAGTAAGCGGGCTGACCCAATAGGAGTGGTTGTAGTGTTGTTGAAGCCATAGATCGGCTCTGGGTTATGTTTTGATACATCTGCTGGAAGGTTCATCTGGTTGTTTGCAAACTTGAAAATGAAATTTACCAAGCTCCTAGAGTCCACGAAGACAATTTTCATGGTGCAGTTCAAGATTCGTACCGTAATGACAAGTGAATCTTGACATGGAAAAACAACTCCAACGGCATCGGCTACAATGAAAATTGTGTCATGCGCAGGTTTCTTTTTAATATTGTATAGGGTCTTATATTCCACTCTCACT
Source organism: Allium fistulosum (assembly GCA_030737815.1). NCBI lineage: Eukaryota > Viridiplantae > Streptophyta > Magnoliopsida > Asparagales > Amaryllidaceae > Allium > Allium fistulosum. The sequence continues at coordinate 1,291,313,664 of CM060904.1, forward strand.
TCCCGCACATGATGTCTTGCGCCTTCTTGCTCTTCCCGATGAAGTGTGGCCCCTAATTGATTGAGGCTATGAGATTGGATGGGTTTTCTATTTGGTTTTCATTCAGATCTGGGGTGAGGTTCCCTGTCCTTTCTTCGTTATTATCTTTTTGGAAGCTGCCTAAGTACCCTTTCTGAATCAATCTTTCTATCTCATTTTCAAGTGTCCGTAGTTGTCTGTGTGGTGACTTTTTGCTCTATGAAAGTGGAATGCTCCACCTTGTTTCTGCTCCACCTTTTTCCCCTTGTTCGGAACATTAAAAGCAAGCTCGGTCCTGGTCAATTCATATTTTTGCCCAGGGGTATGAGTGAGGGGAGTTTTTGTTGTGAAGTTAAGCTGCTTATGTCTTTTTGCAGGCGGATGATATCCATCTGCCTTCCTTTTCTTGTCATAACTGGGAGAAAAAGTTCTTTGAAATTGCGTTGCAGATCCTGCATCTTCCGTCCTAATATAGCTGCTCGCCCTTTCATAGAAAGCCTTCTTACTTTGACATGGCTTTCTGCTGTTTTTGTCCCACATAGCAATACCTCTTCATCTCGGCATAAGCTGCCATTAGTAGTGCTTCTTTGCTGATCTCCTCAATCCAAAGCACCTTAGATTTGAAGTGTTTAATGAATTTGTGTAGGCTTTTACTCCCACCTTGCTTTACACATGACATGGAATTTACATCTGGGGAAGCTTCTCTCTCCAAATTGAATTTCCTTAGAAAATCTGTAAATAGCTGTCACCAAGAGCTGACCTCTTTTGGTCCATACCTCTTAAACCATCTAAAGGATGCATCGGCTAAATAAACTAGAAAGATTTTACATCGAGCCATCCTCCCTAGTTTCAAAATGTCCACATAATACACAAAGGTGTAGATGTGGTCGTCAGGGTTGGTGGTTCCATCGAATTTGTCAATCGATGGGGCTTTAAGGTTGTTGGGGAAATATGCTTCTATGATGGTCTCACTGAATGGGGAAGAACCTCGTTCCCTTACTTTTTCCCTGGTATTTGCTGGCACAACTATGCTAGCTGCTCTACACGGGCGTTCACTGATGGATCTTATCTTCCTTAGAATCTGTTTGGGATGAATCGCCCTTGTAAAGCGAAGTGACATCATCATCTAGAGCAGATTGAGCCTGCTCTTCAGTAGTAGTGGATTAATGTTAGTAGGTTTTGGATTGACCTGGGGGTTAGCCTAGATCTTGCCTTTGAGTTTGGTAATGGTTTTTGCACCGGCTTCACCATTCTCATTTCTAGGAGTGCCGTTATCATCCATGCGCTGCATGGCCGGCGCGGTTAGTTAGTGAAGGTGGTGAGTTGTAGATGGTTAAGGAGAGGTTGGCCTAAGGGTAGTATGTTAGGCCACAGTTTTTTTCAACTCCTTCATACGTTGGTTCGTTTGGTTAGTGAAGGCCTGAAATGCGGCCGGGATGGGATCTGATGGGACCTCTGTTGAAGCTTCCGTCTTAGTTAGGGCTTTTGATGTTATTAGCGGCCTCTTCGAGATTTTTGAGGCCAAGTGTAATTGTTCTTGTGCAGGGGGTGGTGGAATCTGTAAGGTTCCTGATGTCATAATGGTATTTGAAGAAAATGTAGGTAAAATTTGCTTGATAAGAAAAGCGGAGGTCCGAGCCCTCCTTCTAATGTCAAAAATGTTGGTGAGATTTTTCTTCTTACAAACACCCAAGTATTTCTTATAAAGTAATCACGACGCTAAATGCTTTCGCGATTATGAATCAACAAAATTAAGTGATATTAACTTTGCCTTAAAGAGGTGTAATTATATTACTATTCTTACATACAATATTGTAAATTATAAAGTGCCTAAAACTAATTAGTTATCTAGGCATTCGAGCTGGTAGATAACAATAAAACTGCAAAATAAAGTACTAGAAATAGTAAATTGACATAGAGAATTTACGTGGTTCAGATGTTATGAAATCCTACATCCATGGGAAAAATATCACTTTCTTCCTTTTATATTCTAAGTACATACAAATAATGGCAGAGAGTACAGAGTCTTTCATTCTCCGTGTCTCAAAAGAGTAAAGTGAAAAAAGATCCCCTCTCTGCTATAGTGCATTTTCCATTTATAGTGCAAAGATGCACATGGATCGTCAACATCATTCCTATGCTCTTTCAATTTCCATCTTGGATCATGTCACGTGTCATCCATCCATCTCGATTATTTGATATGCGTGGATTGGTGATGTGTCTCTGGTGGGAAATTGTAATTTGAGCGGTTGAATTTTCGACTCTAGGCGGAAAACTGGAAATTATAGCGGGAGTGTTTGGAATTGAGGCGGGAAATATAATGTTTTGAATTGCTTTTATGGTCCTGATTTTGCACATTGCCAAGGCTATATTCTGCTTCTTCGGATGGATGGTGTTGCAATGAGGTGCTGCTCTTCCTTTCAGGGAGAGCTTATACCTTTATTGGTTCTATAGGACTCCGCTTTAATAGGCTGAGTGTTAGGATGCCATATTTTCTTAGAACTGCACGGACGTTTCTAAATGTCTACCATGCCATCTATTTATTGTGTTAACATGCCACGATGTGGGGATAGTTGAAGTTGGCTGGATTGCTTGACAGAAGAGATTGAGTTGCCTTCCTTTAGAGGTGGTTGTCCTACGTGATCCTGTTCCGATCTAATGATCTTTGGGTCAGTTCTAATGATCTCGGGGATGAAGTTGGGTCTCCTTGGTTTGCTTCTGTGGTGTGAAGCTCAGTTCTTGGAAATGGGCAGTCTTTTTCCGTGTCTCATTTTGTAACAACCCGCAATTTTACGATTATATATTTAAATGTTTTATTTGAATATAGCATCGTTAGTTGAATTAAAGTCCGAAATGTGACTTTTTGTAAATAGTTGAATTCAGACTCGAGACCAATTTCATTGAGTTCAAAAGGATGTTTACAACTTGTTTAAGTATAAACATCAATATGTTTGGAGTTGATTAGGATTTTGGTATTTTCAGTTGGGCTTTGGGTTGGGTTCTAGCCCATTAACCCAATTAGAGACCCAAAATCTTCTACCTAATAGCTCCCACTCCACTCCCTTTCATTCATTCATTCCATTTTCTGAATTCCTAACACTCAAGCCCTAGGAAGAATGGTGGGAAGAGGAAACTAAAATTCCTAAGCCCTAGTTTCTCTTAGAAATTCAAGTTCTAGTTCTAAAATCAAAGAGAAGCTTAGGTAAGCATCCTCTTCATCTTCTCCATCTCAATCCCTCTCCAATTTTCATAATTTCCTATAACCTAACTTAGGAAATATTTGCATATGATCATAGATTGGAGCTTCTAGAGTTGTGATTGAAGTAGAGTTGATCTTTCCTTGTTTTAGAACTTCTCAATTGTTGTTTTTGAGATTAAAGGTGAGTTCTTGAACTCACATCTATGTTTATAGCTTTCATTATTGTTAGGTATGAATTCCTAACATCTATTTCATGTTCAATTGCTTTTGATTTGAATTGGTTTGGTGAATTTTCCAATTTTTGGTTTTGAAGTCAAAATTTATGAAAATCCTACTATGGATGTTTGGACATGTTATTTGGGGTGTATCGAAGAGCCTATAGGTCTGGGTTGTCGCTTGGCATAAATCCCTAGCCTCCATCGCTCGTTCGATCGCTTCCGAGTTGATTTGGCCATCAATGGCCTAGGAAAATTTCTGCCCAGCTCAGGCAACCAGACATCCAGTTGAAATTTCCAGACGTCTGGTAAGGGCTTCTGAGAAAAAAATAAATAGTAAAAACTAAAATAAATTTCCAGAGCCCAGGACCAGACGTCTGGTTAAACCCAACCAGACGTTTAGGAGGCTTCAGGAAATAAAAAGAAAAAGGAGAAAAAAATTATAAACTTCCAGAACCTAGGGTCAGACGTCTGGTTAAACCTACCAGACGTCTGGTTCTGTTAAATTTGCCTATTTTGTCAATATTTGAGTGGATTTCCAATTTTTATCGATCTTTGATGATCCGAATAGTTATTGTCAAACAATACCGGCTTTGATGATTTCTTTTCTGGATTTTTGGTGTTTCCATTTGATGGATTTGATATCGATTTTCATGGTTTTAATTCACGTTGTCGAATGTGGATTTTTGGTGATAGATTGTTTTTACAATCCTTTCTGTTATTTGTCACTTTAAAATATAAAGGTTTCTATACTAGTAGTAAATACTCAAACTCTTTCACAAAAATGATTTCAACATTTACTTTTAATACAAAGCTCGTTTTTAAAACCGTTTTCCAATCTATTAGTATATGCAAACCTTTACCTCATTCGTATGAGAAATCCAATTAAACGACGTAGCAAAACAAGTGATATGAAACGCTTGCATTTACTTCGTCGGTTAATTCTTGGACTTGTTCGATTGAAATCTCGTGACAATTTTCGAGTGGAAATCTACAATCTGTTCGTAAATATTTAAGTTAAGCTAGTGTTTATGGGACATGAAGCCTAACTCATTTATTTACTAGCTTAGTGTAATTTACACTTATTTCCGAGTGGACGTCTACAATTTGTTCGTAAATTTTAAGTTAAGCCAGTGGTTATGGGACATGAAGCCTAACTCATTTATTTACTAACTTAGTGTAATTTACACTTATTGATCAATGATGATCATTTTCTATGGACCTTCGTCTCATTTTTATGGGCTAGTGACCCATGGTCTTTGAACCGTTTTATGGAGTTCGGTTCATCGGGTATACCTTTGTACTACGTCGTTGTTCTGGCTTATTTGAGTTTCAGGTTCCTCGAGCATACCGTTGAACTACGTCGTTGCACCGGCTCTATGGGTTAGCGACCCATGGGATAGCGTCTCGTTTATGATACACGTGTTGGTGAGTTTTCATGCTCCTGTTTATGATAGACCTCCCCCTTTTATGTTTTTTGGATTTCTAATTGATGATTTCTGAAATTTATGTTTCACCAATTTTTGCGATTTGCATTGATATGTTTTGTCAATATTTGAGGTTTGGTGAATAAGCTAAAGAATATGATATTCTTTTTGGGTATTTGAGGAGACTTGAGATATTGTATGATTTTCATTGTTATCAAATATATACTTGTCACAGTATGGCATTATTGTTATCATATATTTTTGTCATATCTCTTATTCTATCTCATCTTACATGATAATTATAGCTAGACTGATCCTTTTGTTATTTTTCTTCTTAAATAATACTCGGGTCAGACCGAGGTGTTTCAGGTGCTTCCACTTGACTGCTTAACAGGGACTAGCTTCTGACTTTTGGCTAACTACTTTGGCATAGTAGTTTTTGTTTTTCGTACATTCGAGATAGAGACTCCTTGATGTATACATATTCTTTTGAGAAGAACTTGTACCTATTCTTTTGTGATGTAGTGGATCTTGTATGACCAGTACTATGATGTTCACTTCTATGTGTTATATTCATATCTATTTCTGCCTTAATGATATGAATATCTATGACTAATTTTGTGTTATGCTTATTTTATATTGGTTTTCGAAAGCGACATAGCCACTGTGTAGTAGCTTTGAGTTTGTATTTGATATGTCAGATTTCCTCTTGAAATGAAATGCATGACATACTGTTTGACATATCAGTACTCGCACCAAGCAATTACACAGATGGTCGCTCCTCAACAGCCTTATTCTTCGTGCTAATTGACGGTATTACCCTGCAGTGTCCTTGGTTAGTGTGAGTGTAGAGGTGGGGCGTCACAGCTTGGTATAAGAGCGAAACTTTGGAACAATATAGAATATTATGACAAGAGTCATTGTCCTAAGTCTCTCTTAGGAATCGTGCCTTAGGATTTAATCCGAGTCTTAGAACCCATTCTATCCTATTTTCTTTTATGATGCTTTGTTTTACCAATCAAGCTTATTTGAATTCATTCCGAGAATAACCTTTTCCTCTTCGTTCTTTCTTTCTTTCTTAAAGAAGATGAGATGGTTAGACCTGGCAATCCTAGCGCTGGTCAATCCAGTGGTCCTCCTTTGGATGGCGTATTCATGTTTGCCCAACAACTTTTGGATCTTGTAAAGAATCAAAGGTTTATCCATGCTTTGAATAAGAACACCAAAAAGGTTTTACCTCTGAAATTAAAAGTGCCTTTCGACCAGCTTGTAGATATCACTCTTCGACTTGAAGAGGCCGATAAAGGAAGTGATAGTGATGTTGGAGGTGCCAAGAAGAGCCTCATTAATATCAAGAAGAGGCATGTTAAGTTCAAAAGCCATAATCCCAACAAGAAAGTGACGTAATTTCGGTAGCAAAGACTCCAATTCCTAATCGTGGAGAATGCTACAATTGTGGTTCTAAGGACCACCATGTAAATAGGTGTCCAAGGCCTATTTCTTGCCGCTATTGCAAAAGTTCAGGTCATTATATATCTTCATGTCCCAAATTTCAAAGCAAGAAAGAGGGAAAGCTGAATGTTGTGTAAGCCCCTAGTAACCCTTATCTTGGTCAAGGTATTTCTCATTCAGTCCTTGATGGCATTATTTTGTTTCGTGATTATCCTATTCGAATTCTTTTTTATACGGGTGCATCTCATTCTTTTATATCAAAAGAAATTGTTGATACTTTTTCTTTAAATATTATGGGCTTGATGACTTCACTGAGAATTACGAATCCGGTTGGTGGATCCGCAACACTCAGTTTACTTTGTAAAAATGTCGAGATTATTTTATGTGATTATGCTTTCCGATCCAATTTGCATGTTATGCGCTACTTAGGTTTCAGAACTGATTTTGGGAAAGGATTGGCTTAATCGTTATGAAGCCCATATCCTATATCCCGAGAGGACTATCCATCTTCGACATCCTCAATCTGTTAAGCAGATTTCTATTGTTCTTAATGATTTCGATTCCAATTTGATGGCATCATTTTATTCTTTAAACCCATATGATGAGGAGGATGTTATTTCCCTCATTCAAGTAGTTCGTGCATTTCCCGATATCTTTGAGCCTGTCTTAGGATTACCACCTAATCGATCAATTGAGTGGTGCTAAGGTCTTTTCAGCTGGACCTAGCCACCGGTTTTCATCAGCTACGAGTTGCGGAGGATAGCGTTCCACTTACCGCAATCCGCGCTTGTTATGATTCTTATGAGTGGCTCGTTATGTCATTCAGTTTGATGAACCCTCCATCTTATTTCATCCATCTTATGAATCGAGTATTCTGCGAATATCTCGATGAGTCCGTCCTTGTATTCATTGATTATGGGTGAAAACAACAATTTAAAATTGCAATTTTTTCTAATAAGATATATTTATAAGTATAATTTGATTTTGTTCTTAAAACGAGCAAAGAATATTCGTAAAATTTTTAAGAGACATGTTTATCATATAGAAAATGATTTTGTGTTGTATTGCCTATTGAGTGCTTTAAGAATTCTGGTCGATGCGCCTGATCAACGTTATCGATAGGAGTCTCCTAAATGCTATGATGAGACAGTTAGACACAGTAAATTGACTTGTAATAAGTAAATTTTTCTAAAAAGAAGATTACATAAAGTTAATTATAATTTTGAATGTCTTAGCTTTTCAGGAAAGAGGATCATGAAATAAATGATTTAGCATAAAAGCTGCATTTTAGAAATTAAAAGAACTCCTTTCCGATGCTCCTATTCTTGTGATTCCCGAAGGAAACCAAGACTTCACTATTTATACCGATGCTAGTCGTATTGGTATGGGTGTCATTCTCATGCTAAAGGGAACGTGTTACCACTTATGCTTCTAGACAATTAAAGCCTGCCGAGACTAGATATGCCACTCACGATCTAAAGCTTGCGGCCATTGTTTTCACCCTTAGAATTTGGCGTCATTATCTTTTGGGAGAGAAATTTGTTCTCTACACCGATCATAAATCTTTGAAGTATTTATTTTCTCAAAAGGAACTTAATTTGCGTCAACAACGTTGGCTCGAATTCCTTGCATCTTATGATCTTGATATTCTCTATACTCCCGGAAAGAGAAATTGTGTTGCCGATGCCCTTAGTCGTAAGCAACAAGCGGTTATTTCCATGATGATATCCAAATGGAATGGTCTCGAGACTTTGTCTACTTGTGAGATTCGAGATCGTGACCCCAATTCATGTTCATCTCTTGTTTTATGTAGCCTTGAGGCTCATCCTTCTCTTTTAGACCTCATCCTTGAAGCTCAAAAGCACAATCCCGAATTGGCTCATCTTAGCCAAAGTTGTAGGGATAAAAATAATATTGATTGTCTGAAAGACATTGAAATCGATGCTCGTGGAGGCATTCGAAAATTTGGTAGACTGATTGTGCCAAATATTAGTGATCTTCGTAAGCCATTTTAGAAGATTCTTATCGTTCTAAATTTACCATTCATCCCGGTAGTAGTAAATTGTATGCAGACATGAAAAGACTTTATTATTGGGATGGAATGAAATCTGATATTGCTAACTTTATTAAGTGTTGCATGACTTGCCAACTCGTTAAGGCCGAGCATCAAAGGCCCGGTGGGTTATTGCAACGTTTAGACACTCCCGTTTTGAAGTGGGATCGAATTTCCATGGACTTTATTGATGGTCTTCCCCGTTCTCGTTCGGGTCAAGATAGTCTATGGGTGATAGTAGATAGACTTACAAAATCCGCCCATTTTCTTCCCGTTCGGTCCAACCGGACCGTACCTCTTTTGGCCAAACTCTATGTCAAAAAAATTGTTAAATTGCACAGGGTTCCTACTTCTATTGTTAGCGATCGTGATCCATTATTTACTAGTGGATTTTGGAAAGGTCTTCAAAAAGCTTTGGGAACGAAGCTTAATTTTAGCATCGCTTATCATCCTCAGTCCGATGGACAAACAGAGCGTGTGAATCAAACTCTTGAAGATCTTCTTCGTGCATATGTTCTTGATATTGGTGGAAGTTGGGAAGATCATATTCCTCTTGATGACTTTTCTTACAATAATAGCTTCCAATCTAATATTGGTATGGCACCTTTCGAGGCACTCTACGGAAGGCCATGCTGATCTCCTTCGTGTTGGCTTGAAGCTGGTGAGAAGCTGGTTTTTGTTCATATTTTATTCGTGATGTCACAGAAAAGATTTACCTTATTCGTCATAGAATGAAAGAAGCTCAAAGTAGACAAAATTCCTATGCCGATAACCGAAGAAGGAAATTAGAATTTTCTTAGGAGATTTGGTATTCATTCGTGTTTCACCTATGAAGGGTGTTGTGCATTTCAGTCGATCAGGAAAATTAGCACCTCGATATATTGGCCCATTTCCCATCACCGAACGCATTGATTCTGTGGCTTATCGCCTTATATTACCGGCTCAATTTTCTGCTATTCATGACGTATTCCACGTTTCTCAACTACGGAAATGCCTTAGAGATTCCAATTCTATTCTTGAGCCCGGTGTTATTGAAGAAATTGAAGTTTCACCTAATTTGACTTATGAGCAACATCCTATTCGTATCATTACTACGGAGGTTAAACGCCTTCGAAATAAAGATGTTCTGCTTGTGAAAGTTCAATGGTCCTCAAATCCTAAGGATTGTTCTTGGGAATCCAGAGAATTCATCGAGCGAACACATCCGGATTTACTCTCTCGTGCTCCGTAAGGTGAACTTCTCGTTTTAATCTTCTTTTTATGTTTTTATGCCTTAGTGTGGTTGTTACTCTTTGTTTTCTTTTTAAATACTACGAGGACGTAATTTCTTTAAGGAGGGGAGTCTGTAACAAACCGCAATTTTACGATTATATATTTAAATGTTTTATTTAAATATAGCATCGTTAGTTGAATTAAAGTCCGAAATGTGACCTTTTGTAAATAGTCGAATTCGGACTCGAGACCACTTTCATTAAGTTCAAAACGACGTTTACAACTTGTTTAAGTATAAACATCGATATGTTTGGAGTTGATTAGGATTTTGGTATTTTCAATTGGGCTTTGGGTTGGGTTCTAGCCCATTAACCCAATAAGAGACCCAAACTCTTCTACCTAATAGCTTCCACCACTCCTCTTCATTCATTCATTCCAATTTCTAAATTTCTAACACTCAAGCCCTAGGAAGAATGGTGGGAAGAGGAAACTAAAATTCCTAAGCCTTAGTTTCTTTTAGGAATTCAAGTTCTAGTTATAAAATAAAAAAGAAGCTTAGGTAAGCATCCTCTTCATCTTCTCCATTCAATCCCTCTCCAATTTTCATAATTTCCTATAACCTAACTTAGGAAATTGCATATGATCATAGATTGGAGCTTCTAGAGTTGTGATTGAAGTGGAGTTGATCTTTCCTTGTTTTAGAGCTTCCCAATTGTTGTTTTTTAGATTAAAGGTGAGTTCTTGAACTCACATCTATGTCTATAGCTTTCATTGTTGTTAGGTATGAATTCCTAACATTTATTTCATGTTCAATTGCTTTTGATTTGAATTGGTTTGGTGAATTTTCCAATTTTTGGTTTTGAAGTCAAAATTTATGAAAATCCTACTATGGATGTTTGGACATGTTATTTGGGGTGTACAAAGAGCCTATAGGATTGGGTTGTCGCTTGGCATAAATCCCTAGCCTCCATCGCTCGTTCGATCACTTCCGAGTTGATTTGGCCATCAATGGCCTAGGCAAATTTCTGCCCAGCTCAGGCAACCAGAGGTTTGGTTGAAATTTCCAGACATCTGGTAGGGGCTTTTGAGAAATAATAATAATAATAATGAAAATAAATTTCCAGAGCCCAGGACCAGACGTCTGGTTAAACCCAACCAAACGACTGGGAGGCTTCAGAAATAAAAATAAAAAGGAGTTTTTTTATAAATTTTCAGAACCTAGGATCAGACGTCTTGTTAAACCTACCAGACGTCTGGTTCTGTTAAATTTTGCCTATTTTGTCTATTTTTGAGTGGATTTCCAATTTTATCGATCTTTGACGATCCGAATAGTTATTGTCAAACAATACCGACTTTGATGATTTCTTTTTTGGATTTTTAGTGTTTCCATTTGATGGATTTGATATTGATTTCATGGTTTTAATTCATGTTGTCGAATGTGAATTTTTGGTGATAGATTGTTTTTACAATCCTTTCTGTGATTTGTCACTTTAAAATACAAAGGTTTCTATACTAGTAGTAAATACTCAAACTCTTTCACAAAAATGATTTCAACATTTACTTCTAATAAAAAGCTCGTTTTTAAAACCGTTTTCCAATCTATTAGTATTTACAGACCTTTACCTCATTCGTATGAGAAATCTAATTAAACGACTTAGCGAAACAAGTGATATGAAACATTTGCATTTACTTCGTCGGTTAATTCTTAGACTTGTTCGATTGAAATCTCGTGACAATTTTTGAGTGGAAATCTACAATCTGTTCGTAAATATTTAAGTTAAGCTAGTGGTTATAGGACATGAAGCCTAACTCATTTATTTACTAGCTTGGTGTAATTTACACTTATTTCCCAGTGGAAGTCTACAATTTGTTCGTAAATATTTAAGTTAAGCCAGTGGTTATGGGACATGATGCCTAACTCGTTTATTTACTAGCTTGGTGTAATTTACACTTATTGATCAATGATGATCATTTTCTGTGGAGCTTCATCTCATTTTTATGGGCTAGCGACCCATGGTCTTTGAACCGTTTTATGGAGTTTGGTTTATCGGGCGTACCTTTGTACTACGTCGTTGTTCCGGCTTATTTGAGTTTCAGGTTCCTCGGGCGTACCGTTGAACTATGTCGTTGCACCGGCTCTATGGGTTAGCGACCCATGGGATAGCGTCTCGTTTATGATATACGTGTTGGTGAGTTTTCTTGCTCCCGTTTATGATAGGCCTCCCCCTTTTATGTTTTCCGGATTTCTAATTGATGATTCTGGAATTTGTGTTTCACCAATTTTTGCAATTTGCATTGATATGTTTTGTCAATATTTGAGGTTTGGTAAATAAGCTAAAGAATATGATATTCTTTTTGGGTATTTGAGGAGACTTGAGATTTTGTATGATTTTCATTGTTATCAAATATATACTTGTCACAGTATGGCATTATTGTTAACATATATTTTTGTCATATCTCTTATCCTATCTCATCTTACATGATAATTATAGCTAGACTGATCCATTTATTATTTTTCTACTTAAATAATACTCGGGTTAGACCGAGATGTTTCAGGTGCTTCCGTATGACTGCTTAATAGGGACTAGCTTCTGACTTTTGGCTAACTACTTTAGCATAGTAGTTTTTGTTTTTCATACATTCGAGATAGAGACTCCTTGATGTATACATATTCTTTTGAGAAGCACTTGTACCTTTTCTTTTGTGATGTAGTGGATCTTGTATGACCGCAGCTATGATGTTCACTTCTATGTGTTATATTCATATATGTTTCCGCCTTAGTGATATGAATATCTTTGACTAATTTTGTGTTATGCTTATTTTATATTTGTTTTCGAAGGCCACATAGCCACTGTGTAGTAGCTTTGAGTTTGTATTTGATATGTCAGATTTCCTCTTGAAATGAAATGTATGACATACTATCTGACATATCGGTACTCGCACAAAGCAATTACACAGATGGTCGCTCCTCAACAGCCTTATTCTTCGTGCTAATTGACGGCATTACCCTGTAGTGTCCTTGGTTAGTGTGAGTATAGAGGTGGGGCGTCACATATTCTATGAGCTTTTGGGTTTAGGGTCTGAGTTTGCAGGATTGCAGCATAGTCTTTGAGTATCCATTGAGTATCATTGTTTTATTTCAAAGACAAACTAATCTCATAGCTTGCTACCATAGGTGTATATTGTATCATCATTATATTGTAATGTGTAACTCATTTCATTATTTCTTCACTTTTAGTAAATTCATTCATGTCCACAAAGTGAATATTTCGAGTCATTTCAAAATATGTTTTAATTGTATTATCAAATACATATATGCATAATAAACATGGATGAATTTAATATTGAATAGTAGTAAAATTCTAGAATACACCAATGCCTCTGAGATTATAACATTCATTCCTCTTTTGGACGAAATTCTTTATAACTAATATACAAACTAAATATTCATGATTTCTCCATTCTTATTATTGACTAAATATAAAATTTTGGTATATTTAACATATATTTTCCGCTATAAAACTTTATACATAAATATCCATTTAACTAACATTAAAATCCATAATAATTATTGTCCAAAATAGACTTGTGATAACTTTGACATTGTAGAAAGCCACAGTCTTTGTATTCAAAAATCATAAGATTTATATTCTTTTCATAATATAGTAATAAATATAACTCCATAAATCAATAAATATAAAGTCGTAAGTTAGTTAGTTTCATTTTTTTTATTATAATGGATTTGACATTCAAGTTCACTTTTCATTCAAACATCAAACAAAGCATTAAATAGTCTTAACTTCCATAAATAATTCAGGAAATCACTTATATAATTTAAAATTCAAATTCCATGCTTTTAATGCTCATAAAATTCTTAATAAAACACTTAAAGCAAATCAATAATTTTATATTTTGCTTATATGTGATTTACTTAGTAGCACATTTACAAGTAAATCCAAACTTATAGGTTAATTTCATATACTAAATAAATGATTGTCATCTTCCTTTCAACCCTTAAATACATTAAAAATAATTCATATAAATTCCTCTGCAAGTCTATCCAATTGGACAAATAAATTTTATTGTTAGAAAACGAAAGCTCAAACAAACGAAGTCATTTGTTAAATTGACAATGTTATATTTGCATTCCTTGATGATCTGTAAATACTATTGTAACTCCTAAAAGTGTAAGAACTAAATTTAAACAGCCTTGATTAGTAAATTGATAAAACTTCATTACAAAATGATTTGACTATAAAACTTAAGAAGAAAAATAACACTAAATTTACATTATCCTCCTCTTATATAAAATGTCAAAAGAATGGGGGTTATTCATTACAAAAGTCTATTTTTCTTTAATGTTGATTGTAAAACAATCAATGACTAAATCATTTATTCAGATTACCAAAAGTTTTACAAACAAATAAAAACATGTCATTCTAAACTGAGAACGAATGTCGATGGTCAGACTTCTTAGCATATTAAAATGATAATTTGGAGTACTGTTATTGACACTCTAGTTTTAGATATGAGAGGGCCATTTTTTATTTTTTACTACAAGAGGTACTAGTCAAATCAGCCCTCTAATAAAATTATTATCACATTAACCTAATTGTCATTCCTTTTATTTTCTGCAGTTTTCTCTTAATCATCATTAAAATTTAATCCAAAACCATTAATTAAATCATGGAGAATTCAATTCAACTAATTGCAATTGAGAAAACGATTAGACATTTAAAATTTTCATATAATTTAGAGCTTCGTAGGGTTAAGAACAATGCATTTTTTATCGTCGAGGTTGAGATTGTTGAACAAAAAATTTGGTGGGCGCTAGCTGAACAAATTGTTTTAGTTCGGTGGACCTACGTCAAAATATGCATTTTAGTTCGGTAGTGCATCATTGTGTTATATATTTTATTCAGTATGTTGCTACCAAATTGTACCATTAACCTACTGCCATACTCTTTTCAGAAAATGTAATTTTTTTATAGGTATCAAAGTATAATTGTAAGAGCAAAGTTAAAAGGTCTTGATTTTTAGGGTTTTTAGTGCAATTAGTTTAGACTTTCGATGTTTTAATTAAGTGCAAAAGCGGCAAAGATATAAACATTGTTAATAATTTATGTATCTCTCATAGAAATTTAATTTTATATGGAGTGTTCATAAAATTTGGCCTCCTTATATCCAAAACCAGAGTGTCAATAACAACACCTATAATTTTTTACTTTTGTAACTTTTAAGAAAGCAATTATTTCTTTCTGTACACATATCATTACCCTAAAATTATAACGGTCTCATGCAACTTTCATTAAATGCTTATATTTGAAATTAATAGCTTATATGGAAATTAATAAAACCATAATGTTTAATGTTTATATAAATGAAAAAAAATCTATAGTTAGACAAATAAAAGTTTATTGAATATATATTTCTATCTCTATTCAGATTATATAATAAAACCTTTTTTTAATCACTTAAGACTATAGAAAAAAGAGATCATTGCAGAAAATAATTATTTTCATCATGCATATATATTAACAAAAGAAATTTGTCACCATTGCATATAAAAATTTATGTCAGTATGGCTAACACATATCACCACTCAAAGTTAGTTTTTTTAACCACTTTACATTCTTAAACTTTTTAACAAAATAGGGTTATTGTCAAAACTCTAAAATGATTCAAATAATAAAGTAGAGGAAATTTTGGAACATATCATAGTGTTAACCTACTATATATGTTATCTTTTAATGTTTTGAAACTTCCAGATTAGGTTCAACTTTTGTTGACAATCCCTGCTTTTCTTCTTCAAATGCACTATTTGTCAACATAACACATTCTTTGCTCCAAAACCCAAAAATGCTAATCCTTATAAATGATGGATTTAATTTTGCATTCAAACTGTTGGAAATTGATGGGTAGGAACAAAAAAGATAAAGTGATAGGAGTTGTGTTGTGGATGGGGTCACTACCTTGAAAGCGAAATTTAATACGACTATGGTGCCGATAATTATTGTCTGCTTCCCAAGGTTACGATCCTTCAAAATCGTGCACTCAAGATTGAAGAATTTGAAATTTGTAGAAGTCACTGCCCAGTAGTTTTAAGTATTTGAAAGATAGATTTTATTTTAGAGGAAATTGTAGAGAGATGAGATGATGAAGATAATTTTTGTTTATTGTAGATCTTGTTTTTATTTTCCTAAGAAAATAAATGAGAGAGAATAAAATAAATATCTCTCATCTTTTGAGCCTAACAATCTCAATAAAAAAGCATTTCATAAATAAAAATATCATTAATATATAATGCGAAACGTCAAGCAATAAAAAGACTTTGGTTTTTGTTGTAATTATCCGACACCTTACACCTTCAATTTTATTCTACATCGTTGTCAAATCCATTATCGGCCAAACTTAGGTGATTGAGCAAAAAATTTCTCATTGATTTTAACTCTTCCCAATTGTGTTGTCATTACATATTGAACAATGAAAGGGAATTCTTTGTTTGAAAGTGATTCAAAATTTAATTTTTATTCCTTATTATCGTTTGAAAAAATAGGTTTTTTATGTTGATTTTCAATCACTAGAAGTATCTTTCCATCAGTGCAATTCACTTTTGCAGTATTTCAACTTTATTAGATGCGTTATGGTGCATTTATTTATGAAGGTAATCGAATTTTTTAATATTTCAATTATGATGCAATGTTTATCTAACAATTAGTTGTGTTGTTGTTGGGTATACCTTTTTCCATTATTTTCATACATTACTTGGTGTTTGTTATACCTTATGAATTTAGTTTAGTTAACCAATATAATGGCACTGTTTCTAAATTTTGTAAAATATATGCAAGACAAGTTTATTTAAAGCTTCTTTCATTGAAGTAGTTGATTTTTTTTGTTTATCTAACTAATTGCATTTCATTGATTTGTTATATTTATTTTTTCCCACTTGAATTCTTTTTTTCTTTCATTTCAGTTTTGTTGCATGGATCGAGAATCATAGTTTAGCTAAATTGTGCAAACATTTTGTAACAACTCACTTTGAAACGGGCCTAATTTTCGATCCAAAAAAGGTCCATCAAACCTTAGACCCATTCTAAAGCTGGCTATTGGTAAAATTTATTTAAAGAACAATACACAGAGCTATCTATCTACACATTCAGAATCTCACAGCGGAAGGATAAATATAATATCAAAACAATACCCATTTTGTAATGACCCACCTTTCTGGCCCCTAAGACCGACGCTCAATACATCCATGATATTTGTGCGTCGTTGTCCAAGCATCCGAAAGATCAGTTGTCATGGGGTAAAATAAAATAACGTACTAAAAATCTCACAACGAAATGGTTAAATATAGTATAACAATAAGATAATACATAAGGTTATTCCCCAACATGGAGTTTTCAAAGTTACAACAAAAGTACTACTATTTGCCTAGGCAGTTGTAACAACCTGCCTTTACACCTGCTGATACAAAATATAAATACATAGAACCAACATCTCATAACAGGGGAAATAGATAGCTAGATAGATAAGGAGCCTCTTGCTCGTCCACCATCTTCAAAAGAGCCCAAAGAAACCTGTCACTCCCGGACCTCTCAAATATAAATAAGTACATGAAAGTTTAGGAAAAACAAACAACTCGGTCAAACAATAAGTCTGGTATGAGTAAAATCCAAATCAAAAAATGAAACACACAAAACAACTTGTGAGACCACGCCACAAAACACGAAATGGGTTTCCCCTCACAAGATCAACATCCAATCATAGAAGAATGGACACAAATAATTAAACATCACGAAGAGCGCAAGACGCTTCCCTATGCAATTAAGAAAGAATCAATTCAAAGGTTAAGGAAAATAAATTTTTTTCAACAATGACTAGAAGGGTGCACCACCTTACCAAAAATATACTTGAGAACTACGATGGCTCTTGGAAACCTCCAAGCCGGACCCCGCCAACCTTACCGATTATCCGAGTATTTCACATCTCCATCTGCATACAACCAAAACCAATCTAGAGTAGATGTGGAAATCCTTGAGAAACCCACATAGCTTGGCCCCCACTCGCTCTTTATTTAGTCATTTCTAATAAATGATATCAATGCTCCAAATGAGCAACAAATCATCTTAGATTGTCGAAAAAAAGAAGGGTATCAAAATCGATAGTCAAGATATAAACTATCGGGGATAACAATAGTGATCGTATATGGAAATTAAATCTCATACTCTTAACACCACTTATCGATTTTAAATTGGTACCATCCCTCGGTTAAAAATGAAGCCAGGTTGTAACAACCGGCCTTTTCGACCCTCAAAAGTCGACACTAATACCTACATGGCATTCACGTGCTGAGCACAAATCAAACAACATCAATACTATATATACACCACTATATGATCATATAAGACATATACAATTATATTTACAACAACAAAACATTCACTTTTTAAAGATATTGCATAATAAGATATATTCACTTAGAATCATTTATTGAAATATGAACTAACCAAAGGAAAGAGATTAAGATTACACTCACCTCCTAATTTCTTTGCTAGAGACTTGGAATACCTAGCCTTTGGTAATGAAGATGAAATTTCTTTTTTTCTTTAGGTTGTGAATGGATTAAATTGAGATATAGACTTGGGTATTTATAGGTGAAGAGAGGGGTAATTTAGTAATTACCTAACCTTCTATAGCCTAGCTTGATTCGACTAGATTTTGGTCCAATGACAAATATCCACATGGCATAACCTGGTTCGACCATATTTTGGTCCAATGGCAACCATTCGCATGCAATAACCTGATTTGACCATATTTTGGTCTAATAAGAGATAACAACTATCTGCATGGCATAACCTGATTCGACCATATTTTGGTCCAATAAGATGTTAGAACCTAGAATTTTGATGTTTTGATTGTGACAACTATATAAGTAAATATTATATGAACTAACCAAACTTGTAGGAGAAGATATTGTTTTTACTCGAGAAATGGTCTACCAATTTGCAGACTAGATTCCGGATTGAAGCTTTAGCGTAGTATTAAGTTTAAAGGTCTGAGTTTGGTAGTAAATATATGTCGAAATCTCAACAAACTGGTATATGCACGCACACACAATTTAAAGTTTTTCAAAACATTGTAGATAAGCCAGAAAATACAAAATTCAGCCGACTAAAAGGCTTTAAACAGTCGGCTAAATACTGTGCATATGCATAAATTGATTTAAATATTCCTACGGCTGACCATGTTATTTCAGCCAGCTGAATCGTATCTATTTTACACTGTTTCCTTGCTAGTTCGTTTTTTAACCATTCAGCTGGCTGAATTGCTCCATTCAGACGGTTGAATGTTCATAACGGCTATATTTTTAAAAGACACTTCAATTCAATGAACAGAAACAACTCTGGATTCAAGAGTTGCTTCCATATCTCTTCATGGCTATCTTTCACGAACGAATGCAACTCTTAATTTCTATAAATAACCATGAATTCCATTGTTTTAATCACCAATTCTAATTCTCATTCTTATTTTCTAATCTATCTTGCTATTTGAACTCTAAGCATTCAATACTTCGTTCTAATCACTTGTTCATTCAAGCATACTTCATTAGTAATTTAACAAACTTCCTATCTTCACAAATTACATGGTATACCACAAAGGAGAAGATTATAGGAAGGATATACACTAAAGACTTATCCGTTCTATTAAAAGAGTACATTCAGTCAAGATAATTCTCGGTGTTATTAAAGTCATGTTCGGTTGCTCAGGCGGTTGAAGTCATATTCTATTGCTTAGGCGGTTGAAGTCCTGTTCAGTTGCTTAGGCGGTGTAATACCTGCTCCTGGTTAAGTGAGAGTTGATAGTTAAATTCCAGAAGGAGTCCGGGACTGGACGTAGAACTGGAAGTTCGAACCAGTATAAAAATCTATGGTGTCGTTTACTTTATTATTTTACTTTTATATTTATATTCCGCACAAATAGTTTAGTTAATATTCTATATTATACGATCCTTGGTCACTTTCAATTGGTATCAAAGCTTGGAATTCAATCGATCATAACAAAATCATAGAATAATGGCCAGAAAAAGATCCAATCGAAATACAACAAGCAAAATCTCTGTCAAAGCCACCAATGAGGACTACAAAAAGATACTTTCTGATTTACAAATTTTAGTAAATGATAATAATGAATTAGTTAGTGTAAGCAATAAGATCTCAAAGCTTATTTTTATTATTTTAGAAAAGATGAAATCTGTGGAACTTGAAAATGAGAAATTAAATTTAGAAAATCAACTTGGTGTTTTAAAAAATAATTTTATAACTCTTAAAGAATTTCTAGATGAACAAAACACCTTATTTGAAAAAGAGAGAAAAATTTTCAGGAGAAACTTTTAATTTGAAAAGACAAAATGATTTATTACAATCCTCTTTAGATAATTCAAAATCTCAAAATTTTCTTCTCAAAAATGAGAACCGTACGTTAAACAACGAGAATTCTGAATTAAATAAGAAAATTAATATTTTGAAAAATAGCAATATTTCTTTTGAAAATAACAATTGTGACTTTAACACTAAATTTGAAAAACGTAAAAATGAATTCATGAAATTTAATAAAGGTCAAAATGATTTAAACATGTTTTTATCTAGTTCTAGATCTTTACATGATAAAAATGGTTTAGGATATAATAAAACTGGTCGTAGAAATAGCACTGGATGCGCTTTCATGTATAATAAAAATGTTAGTGCTAGCACTAGATTTCGAGTAAAGTATAAATCCAATTTTTATAGAAATTCAAGTGCTGCTATGACCAATAATGTTTATAATATCTCTAGAAGTACAAAACCATTGACAGAAAATATGAATAAAAATTATCTAAGTATTTGGGTTCCAGTTAATGGGAAAAATTGAGAAAAATACATTGATGGTTATTTTGATATAGTAGTTAATAATGAAAATTATATTTATAAAAGTTCAACCACACCCAAATGGGTATGGCTTCCCAAGACCTAACCCTTGGACCCTAACATAGGAAGTGGGTACTAGAACATATATCTCATTTTTCTTGCAGGTACACCACATATAAATGGGGAGATATATTCCAAATTTACTGATACTTATGGAAATGAAGCCACAAATGTGATGTTCAAATTTTCAATATGAGTATTTTACATGATGTGATGATTGTATGTTCTGTGATATTTTGGGTCTAATACTGCTTCTTATAAACTGTTTATTTATACAAACTTCTTATTTCTCCTATTGATATCTATTCCTTTTTGTCGATGACAAAGGGGGAGAAAAAGGTACGTCTGTCAGAGGGAGAAAATTACTCTATATATTTGAAAATTTACATAGTTGTCATCATCAAAAAGGGGGAAAATGTTAGAACCTTGAATTTTAATGTTTTGATTGTGACAACTATATAAATAAATATTATATGAACTAACCAAACTTGCAGGCGAAGATATTGTTTTTACTCGAGAAATAGTCTACCAATTAGCAGACCAGATTCCAGACTGAAGCTTCAGCGTAGTATTGAGTTTAAAGGTCCGAGTTTAGTAGTAAATATATGTCAAAATCTCTCCGAAGTGGTATATGCACGCATGCAAAATTTAAAGTTTTTCAAAACATTGTAGGTAAGCTAGAAGACACAAAATTCAGCCGTCTGAAAGGCTCGAAACAGTCGGCTGAATACTATGCATATGCACAAATTGGTTTGAAAATTCAAACGGCTGACCATGCTATTTCAGCCGGCTGAATCGTGTCTATTTTACACTGTTTCCTTACTGGTTTGTTTTAAATCCATTCAGCTGGCTGAATTGCTCCATTCAGACGGTTGAATCTTCACAACGGCTATATTTTCAAAAGAAATTTCAATTCAATGAACATAAACAACTCTTGATTCAAGAGTTGCTTACATTTCTTCATGGCTATCTTTCATGAACGAATGCAACTCTTAATTTCTATAAATAGCCATGATTCCATTGTTTTATTCACCAATTCTAATTCTCATTCTTATTTTCTAATCTATCTTGCTATTTGAACTCTAAGCATTCAATACTTCATTTTGATCACTTGTTCATTCAATCATACTTCATTAGTGATTTAATAAACTTCCTTCTTCACGAATTACACGGTATACCACAAATGAGAAGATTACAGGAAGGGTGTACTCTAAAGACTTATCCGTGCTATTAAAAGAGCACATTCAGTCAAGATAATTCTCTGTATTATTGATGCCCTGTTCAGTTGCTCAAGAGGTTGAAGTCCTATTCTGTTGCTTAGGCGCTTGAAGTCCCGTTCGGTTGCTCAAGCGGTGTAATACCCATTCCTCCGGGTTAAGCATGGGTTGATAGTTAAATTTCAAAAGGAGTCTAAAACTGGACGTAGAACGGGAAGTCCGTACCAGTATAAAAATCTCTGGTGTCATTTACTTTATTATTTTACTTTTACATTTATATTCCGCACAAGTAAATAGTTTAGTTAATATTCCATATTATAAGATCCTTGGTCACTTTCATAAGAGTGTAAAAAGATTCAACTTTTCTTCTTATAAGTTTAAATATAATATTATATGGATAAGTATAAAGGTGTGGTCCAATCAGAAAGTAGAAGAATTCGATTTTTCTTCTTATAAGTTTAAATATAATATTATATGATAATTATAAAGGTGTGTTCATATGCACACTAGTGTGCACAACTTCTTCCAACAACTTTTGATCGATGAAACGTCGAAAATCCAAAAAACAATTTTCGGTTTCATTTTCGATTTTTCTCTAAACTACTTATTTGTGTAAACAAATTTTCAAAACAAGTTTTCCTTTATATTTATTATATAAAACATGTTTATTTATGTTATAAAATCCATTAGTTAAATAATTAAAAATATATTAAATATTCAAGTTCAAAGTGATTAAATTACGGGTCGTTACATCCACCCCTCCTTAAAGAAAATTTCATCCTCAAAATTAATCACATAAATTCAAGATATCAAAGAAACCCAAATGATATCATATATATCGCATAAAGATATAAGGAAAGTGATCTTACCATAACTGGTGAGTACACTAAAAAGAAACAACAAAACACAAATAACAACTACATCAACTTGGGATAAGAATCCCTAATATAGTTCTCAGTTTCCCAAGTACAATCTTTAACATCTCCACTCCACTGAACCTTAACAATATTCACAACCTTCATCCTCAATCGTTTTATATCTCGAGCGACAATACGAATAAGCTGCCTAAGAATGGTTAGGTTACGTTGAACCTCCAAGCCAACTTGTTGTGCCGATTCTACTATTATCGAAGGGTCGTGTACATACTTACGTAAATGAGATATGTGAAATACGTTGTGCACATCTGATAGTTCATCTGGTAACTCCAATTATATGCAAGTCTACCAATCAGGTCCAATATGGGAAAAGGGCCAATATATCGAGGGGCTAACTTCCCTGTCTTTCCAAACCTCACAACACTTCTTAGAGGAGAGATTATACCAAAAACCAAGTCCCCGACTGAGAACTCTAGATCCCTACACCTTCGATCTGCATAACACTTTTTCCAGTCTTGTGCTTCCTTCATCTTTCTTCTAATATTAGCTATCTCTCATTGGTTTCTAAGATAATGTCGGGTCCAAGAACAAGTCTATCTCTAGATTCAACCCAACACAAAGGAGAATAGCATGGACGACCATAAAGAGCTTCGAAAGAGGTCATACCAATGCTTGCCTGATAGCTGTTGTTGTAAGTGAATTCAACTAAGGGTAAATGATCTCCCTAAGAACCTCCAAAGTCTAGAATGCATGCTTGCAATAAATCTTCCAAGATCCGGTTCATTCTCTCCGTTTGCCTATCTGTCTGGGGTTGGTAACCTGTACTTAGACTTAGCTCGGTCCCTAAAGCAATTTGCAGCCCCTCCCAGGACCTGTTAGTGAATCGAGTCTTGTCACTTACAGTACTATAAGAAATCCCATGGAGTCTCATAATCTCCTTCACATACAAAATCATCGGACTCATAGTAGTCCTAGTCGACTTAACAGAAATGAAATGGGCACTCTTGGTCAGTCGATCGACCATAACCCAAATGCCTTCATTACCTCTTCTCGACCTAGGAAGCCCATCAATAAAGTCCATAGAGATTTGCTCCCACTTCCACCTTGGGATCTCAAGTAGCTAAAATAGTCCAGCTGTCTTATGCTGGTCAGACAATTTGCACAATGACTCACAAAGAATGAAATATCTCGCTTTATCCCCTTCCACCAAAATACCTTCTTCATATCCTTGAACATCTTGGTCACTCCTGGATGAAAAGATTACTTTGAACAGTGTCATTCGGCTAACACTTCTTGTCTAAGTCAATCAAAGTGTAGAATACAAATACGCCCGTTCATTTTTAATATGCCCCGGGGATCAACCTTAAAGCTAGAAACAATAACTTCTTCAACATCCTTCTTAAGTTGAGCCAAAATAGGATCTGCCTCTTGACTAGATGCAATCCTCTCTAACAATACTGGCTTAACTTCTAGCTTTGCAACCATTTCTACATTCCTACTCACCGCATCAACAATGACATTTGCTTTCCCAAGAATATAAAGAATCTCTAGATCATTAAAAGCGAGAAACTCTAGCAATCTCTACTGCCTCAAATTCAAATCTTTCTAGGTAAAGAGGCATTTTAAGGACTTGTAGTCCGTCTATAACTTGAACCTTTCACCCAGAAAATAACGCCTCCATATCTTTAGTGCGAAGACAACAGCCAAAAGCTCCATATCTTGCGTAGCATAATTTTTCACATGCGATTTCAGTTGTCGACTCGCGTAGGCAATAAATTTTCCATGCTGCATTTGAACTGCTCCCAATCCAGTTCCACAAGCATCCATATACATGGTTAGACCTTCACTCCCATCTAGAATGGTTAAAACAAGAGCGCTAGTCAACTTTTTCTTTCAATTAATTGAACGCTTGATCACACTTAGAAGTCCAAATGAACTTAACATCTTTCTTTATTAACTTCGTCAGATGAGAAGCAATCTTAGAGAAGTCCTTGATAAACCCACGATAAAAACCCACTAATCCCAAGAAACTTCTAATTCCGTGGCACTTTCGGGCTTCTTCCAGTCTTGGACTGCAACAACTTTAGCTGGGTCCACTGATATGCCTTCCCCAGAAAAAACATGCTCCAAAAACCTAACTTTGGATTTCTAAAAATGGAACTTAGAAAATTAACCTTCAACACATGGATTCTTAAGGTATCGAGTACGACACAGAGGTGATATTTGTGCTCCTCCTCTTTCTTTAAATAGATAAGAATGTCATCAATAAAGACGAGAACAGATTTATTAAGAATATCTCGAATTACTCGATTCATTGAATCCATAAAATAAGTGGGTGCATTAATCAGCCCAAACAGCATAACTAACCACTCGTAGAAATGTTCTAGAGTCCGAAAAGCTGTTAAGGGTACACTCTCCTCATCTACCTTTAATGGTGGAAACCAGTGGCAAGATTCAATTGAGAAAACATCTGAGCATCGTAGAGTTGATCAAACATATCATCGAATGGCAACAAAAATTTATTCTTGACGGTCCTTTTGTTTAACTCTTGGTAGTTTATGTATAACCATAGAGAGCCATCCGCCTTTGTAACAAAGACGACTGGCGATCCCTAACTCGTGGTAGTATGTTGGATCAAGTCCTTCTACAACAAGTCATATGTATGCCCTTCCAACACCTTCTTCTCTTTCGGAGCAATCCTTCGTAGGGGTTGTACAATAGGTATGGTTCTCGAAACCAAATCAATACAGAACTCCACTTCACAGTGAGGTGGTAAACCTTGCACCTCATTAAAAATATTAGTGAAATCCTGAATGACCGGTACATCTCCTAGCTCTACTTTAGCAACTTCGAGTGAATGGAGAAAATTACTCATTAACTTGTTAGGTTCTTTACAACTAATATCAACACCAACATCTCCAGCATTACTAACTCTGACAAGCATTCTACCATAATCCAAATAGCTTTAAACTTAGATAACTAATCCATTCCTAACAACACTTGAAACCCCATGAACCCAAGAATAAATAAGTCAAAAGGAAAGAGACGATTTCGATAAGAAATAGGCACATTTAGACACATAGTGTCAAGATTTGCTTGACCTCCAATTGGGTTTGACACACAAATAGGATTACTTACAATTACATATTTAAGGTTTAATTTGTTTACTAGGTCATAAGAAATAAAACCATGGGAATTCTATGTATCAAATAACACCTTTACAGGAATATCATAGATGGATGATGTATCTTGCAATACTTGCTTCCCTTTTTTGACCTGAAGAAGTGGATGGTATCTCTTTAATGGTAAAAGCAAGCCCTTGAGACCCCTTCTTAGGAAAAGGGTACTCATTCTTCATCTGTCCTTGCAAGCCGCAATTGAAACATGTGGCAATTGGGCAATGATTTGCAAAGTGGTCCATCTTATTGCACTTGAAACAAAGAATGTTAGCTAAGTTGGTCTGCTTCTTATGTGCTGGAGCCCCATCTTTGGGTTTCTTCCATGCCCACTACTACTGTAACACCCTACTCTTTACTCATACTATCCAAGAGTATTACCATGTAACACTGTCAGATAATATGGAGAATGAGGCTATATGGGGTACACACGTGAATATTACCTTGGACTAACACCGGCGCGTATTAAAACATCTAATATAACAACTCACCTATACGTACACCGTATCAGTACAAAGCAATAGACACATGTACCTTCAAGGTAGAACAATACATAATATACAGTATCACATAAAGTCAAATGAAACGATAAAATATAATACAATAAAGTTTTAAGAATACAATACAACTCAAATGTCAGATGTACATATATATGAGTCAATGTCTTACAAGTATCATGCAATGATCCTAATATATACTCCTCTAAAGCCAAATAAACATGAGCTGGTCATGTTGTCCATGTATTAGAAATGTCTCGGACTGACCCGAACATTATGAAGTACACGGGCCAGACTATGTTTGTGACGACCGCCCATGACCCCTGCACCGAATCTAGAGAATAAGCGCTGTAAAGTGTGCCAGGCGACCATGGACGATTGTCAAGGTAAGATTTAAAACAACAGAATCTATCGTATTGCTCACAGCGCATGGACAAAATACAATAGAGCATATGTATAGTGAAGCTTTACAGAACAAAATGACATCATATAAAACTCCATAATAGTTGAATACAAGCATCCACATAGTCAATACATCCAGCCTCACTACAAAACTCTCAGAGAATACAAAACAGCGGAATATCCAGTACATATAATAAGAAGATAATATGCAACCCTCCAGCTCGTCTTCGATATCAGCATCGTGAGAAGAGAACAGCACCTATCACCTGCTACCTAGTCTGCCCGTCCCAAAATGGACGAACAACCCAAGGCAATAAGAATTAAAACATAAAGCCTTGAGTCAGACAACAGTCTTAGTGAGCAGTAAATTAACTAACAACATACCAAAAGAGCATAAAGGAAAAGGAATAGGAATACAACCCTCCCACTCCAACCTCATTCTACAGTGATAGCCCCCAGACACATACTAAGCAAAAGCAAACATAGCAGAACATACAATTTAAAGTAAAACTACTATCACTCGAGTCAAGGGCGATGTTTTCCAAGTACCAAGGCCTAAATCAGATAAGCACCTAGAAAATACCGCTCTTGAGTCCGAAATGACGTTACAACCAAACATCCATGACTCTGGCTATCACTGTTATCATTGCTTCGATATCGCCGTTAATTGAATGACCGGCACATTCTTTCAGCCGTCCGTCAAGGGCTAATGGAAACCCCGATTCTAGACATAACTCCCGCACGTCGTCGCAGCCCGTGCCTAGGACTATCGAATCTGCCCAGAGTACTCGACCATCAACAGTTGGCCGTTGGGACTATCGAATCTGCCCAAACGTACTCTTGCTTAGAGCATGCTAGAACCTTCAACAACGATGCTATCCAAGCCTCCTAGTCATCCTCCTCGACGACTATTCTCATATCCATTCATTATCTTCAACTCGAATCATATCACCGAGTTATCAACATGCTTGGAATGATCCCGTCTGGATTAGACCAAGTCTTCATCACATGATTGCCTCACTTCATTACATCCTCGCAAAGCCTCATCTCATCATCACATCATCAAATCTATGCATAAGAGCTTCATCATCCCGCTACATATGCCACGAGCAGCTTTCCCAATTCAAGAGCCTTTCCCTTAGCTTTTGAATCGTCTTCGGTCTAAATCTAATCATCAATCATCTAGTTCATAACAATCAATCAAATCAAACATCAATCCAAACAATCAAGCATTCAAATATGATCTAAGTAGACAATTATAACAATAATGGCATTTTCGTAATTAAAGAGTTGAAAGTCCAATAAGCATGAAAACATGGATTATATCTCTACAAACTTGATGAATGAACTTGCATAGGTTAACATATGATAAAATGGATGTAACATCATCATGAACAATGGATCTATATGGATCTACACATAGGATGAAGAAAATGCATGGAAATCACTATTTTAACACCAAATCGAGCCAACAATCCGATATACTCCTTTGGATCCATGTGAGAGATAATCACCACTCACCAAATCACCTAAACAACCTCAAATCAATATGCTTCAGATCTGGACAGCAAAGGATCAAGCTTGATCTATCACAAATCCGCTTCAAATGAAGAAATCTCTCTTGAAAAGATGAAGATCTTCAATCTAAGCTCTTGAATCTTCAATCTTGATCTTCGATTTGGATGGATGGAAGCACTAGATTAGAGTGGAGAAAAGAAGTGAAGAAGTGTAGAAGTCGAGCTCTCAAAATGGCAGCACTTCATCGCTTCAAAAATCCGGATCCCAAAAAGTGAGAACAACCCCTCCTATTTATAGCTGAAAACTGCCCTTAAGTCGAAATTTGGCTATCTCCCTAAGTCGCTTCCGACCTAAGCCTCTCCGACCTAAGCTTCTCCGACCTAACAGATAGATCTACGCGACCTAAATCCTAGCGACCTAACAACTTAGCAACCTACGCGACCTAACAGTGTTACGACCTAACACATAGCCTAACTCTTAAGGTCGCCAACTGTTAACTCCTTAGGTCGCTAACAAGCTAACTCCTTAGGTCGCTAACAAGCTCACTCCTTAGGTCGCTAACAAGCTAACTCCTTAGGTCGCTAACAAGCTAACTCCTTAGGTCGCAAACTCACCCAAGCTACCAGACGACCTAACACATAGCGACCTATCCCTTAACTCGGTTACTACGACCTAACTCTAACCTTAAGTCGTTGCCGACCTAACCACACACCCAGTAACCACTAGGTCGCTAACTCGCCCTGCCGACCTAACACTTAGCTCACCGAAACTCTTAGGTCGCTCCCAATAGTTTCCTTAGGTCGGTCAGTTCTTTAGGTCGTTAACTCGCCCTGCCGACCTAATACTTAATCAAACCCTAGGTCGCATAACTCTATAGGTCGCTCCAACTAACCCACGACCTAACACTAACTCGCCGAATTCCTTAACTCGGTCACGACTTAGCTCTTAGGTCGTTCACGACCTAGGACTTAGACAAATTTCCCTAAAAAAAAATCTGAAATGACTTAAAAAAAATGCTAGAATTCCAGATTTGACAAACTTTTCGATCCGTGAAAAATACGGGTCGTTACATTCTCTCCCCCTTAGGAATTTCGCCCCCGAAATCCCAAACAATCATAGCAATCAAAACTATTCTGTACGCCTACCATCCATAGCAATCATCAAACCATGCATCCAATTCTAACTTAGCGTACAGAATTCTAAGACTTAGAACAAGTTACAATATCGTGAGATGAGACGACACCTTAGGGCCATACCTTGAAGAGTTCAGGATGAGCTGCCTTCATCCTCTCTTCCACCTCCCACGTACAGTCGTTATCATCATCACTCCATTGTATCTTGAGCAACTTAACTACCTTTCTCCTAAGCTGTTTCGTGTCGGTTTCAACAACACGAAGCGACTTACGAGGTCTTCTATCGACTGGATCAACTTCTAAGTCTTCACAGCTATCAGCAGAAACCACTGTATTCGAGTCGTGCACATACTTCCGTAGATAAGATACATGAAAAACATTGTGCACACCCGACATCTTCTCAGGTAACTCCAACCTATAGGCGAGCTTTCCAATTCGCTCGATAATCGGGAATGGTCCAACAAATCTCGGAGTCAATTTACCTTTCTTCCCGAATCGGATAACATTCTTCAGTGGAGAAATCTTCACAAAAACCATATCTCCTACGTCGAATTCCAAATCCTTCCGACGCTTATCAGCATAACTCTTCTGACGGTCTTGGGCTGCCTTCATTCGTTGCCGAATGATCTCTATGCAATCTGAAGTCTGACGAATCATCTCTGGCCCAAGCATCAGCTTTTCTCCAATTTCCAACCAACATGTTGGAGAGTTACACGGTCTTCCATACAATGCCTCATACGGTGCCATACCAATGCTTGACTGGTAACTGTTGTTGTACGCAAACTCCACCAAATGAAGGTGATCTTCCCATGATCCTCCGAAATCCAAAACACAAGCTCTGAGGAGATCTTCCAAAACTCGGTTGACTCTCTCGGTTTGACCATCTGTTTGAGGATGATAAGCGGTACTCAAACACAACTCGGTTCCCAAAACTTCCTGGAAGCTCTTCCAAAATCCACTAGTGAACAATGGGTCTCGATCGCTCACTATACTCTTAGGAATACCATGGAAACGAACTATCCACTTAACATACAACTCAGCCAACTTTGATGCAGTCCTAGTCGATCGAACAGGAATGAATCGTGCACTCTTTGTCAGACGATCCACAATGACCCAAATTCCTTCATTTCCCGTTCTGGTTCTAGGCAATCCATCAATAAAATCCATCGACACTTGTTCCCACTTCCATGTAGGAACTTCTAAGGGCTGAAGCAATCCACTTGGCTTCTTCTGTTCAGCCTTTACCAACTGGCAGTTCATACACTTGGAAATGAAATCTCCAACATCCTTCTTCATGCCTTCCCAGTAGTAGGTTCTCTTCATATCCCGATACATCTTATTTCCACCTGGATGAATTGTCAACTTCGAGTGATGACTTTCCTTCAGAACTTCACTCCTCAATTCATCCATATCGGGAACAACTAGTCGTCCTTGCTTCCGAAGCCAACCCTCTCGATCGACCTCGAATCCTTTATCCTTTTCTGGATCCAATCCAGATTCCAATTCACGGATAATCTTGACAAGCTTATCATCTCGCTTTTGGCCCTCGCCAATCCTTTCCACAAGAGTGGGTCTTATCGATAAGTTTGCCAACATCTCAGATTCCAATTCGCATCTAGGTCTGAAGTCAAATCCAGCTAAATACTCGAGACTCTTCCATTCTGAAAACATGGCTCCCAATCCTGCATGTCTTCGACTTAACGCATCTGCCACTGCGTTACCTTTTCCCGGAGTATAAGCTATACCAAAATCATATGATGCTAAAAACTCTAGCCAACGCTGCTGCCGAAGATTCAAATCCTTTTGGGAGAAAAGATACTTCAGCGACTTGTGATCCGTAAACAACTCGAATCGAACTCCCAACAAATAATGCCTCCACATCTTCAGAGCAAATACAATCGCCGCTAACTCCAAATCATGAGTCGGGTAATTCCTTTCATGCGGCTTTAGTTGTCGACTGGCATACGCAACAACTTTATCCTTCTGCATCAGCACTGCTCCAAGTCCAGTACCACATGCGTCGGTGTAAACCACCATCTCATCATTCCCACTTGGAATAGTCAAAACAGGAGCACTCGTCAATCTCTCTTTCAGGATTCTGAAAGCTTGCTCACACTTAGCATCCCAACTGAACACTTGATTCTTCTTTGTCAATCCTGTTAACGGAGCAGCTACTTTGGAGAAGTCTTTGATAAACCGTCGATAATATCCTGCTAATCCAAGAAAACTTCTCACATCAGATGCATTCTTAGGTCTAACCCAATCCTGGACTGCTGCCACCTTAGCGGGATCAACCGCTATTCCACTTCCAGAAATCACATGGCCTAAGAACCTCACTTCACTCTTCCAGAAGTGACACTTCGAAAACTTAGCCTTCAGCTGATGTTTCCGTAAGATCTCCAAAACAATACGCAAGTGCGTCTTGTGCTCTTCTTCCGTTCTGGAATAAATCAGTATATCATCCACGAACACAAGTACGAACTTGTTCAACTGATCTCTGAACACTCTATTCATAAGATCCACAAAATATGCTGGCGCGTTAGTCAATCCAAACGGCATTACCAGCCACTCAAAGAAACCGGATGGTGTCCTAAAAGCAGTCTTCGGCACACTATCCTTCGCTACTCTCAGCTGGTGAAATCCCGTTGCCAAATCCATCTGAGAAAACACCTTAGCTTTGTGAAGCTGATCAAACAAGTCATCTATTCTCGGCAATGGATACTTGTTCTTCTTAGTCACCTTATTCAGCTCACGATAATCCACACACAGCCTCAACGACCCATCTGCCTTGGTTGCAAACACAACTGGTGCACCCCACTCGGACACACTACGCCGAATGAATCCTTTCTGTAAAAGGTCATCAACTTGCACCCTCAACTCCTGCTGTTCCTTAGGCGCCATCCGCCTAAGAGGCATCACAACAGGTCTGGCTCCTTCAACTAGATCTATTCGAAACTCGATCTCTCTATGCGGCGGCAACCCTTTGACTTCGTCAAAGACATCCTCGAATCTATTTGCGATTGGCACTAAAGACAGTCCATCCCGTGGAACAACTAGCGAATACATGAAGCTCATGAAGACGCCTTCCTCATGCTTACATCGTATCACAATCTTTCGCCCTTCCACATTCTCGACTGTCACCTCCAGCCTCTCACAATCAACCTTAGCCGCATACTTCCTAAGCCAGTCCATACCCAAAATAATTCCGAACCCCGCAAAGTTCAGAACAAAACAATCACAAACAAAAGAGCAACCATGACTCGATACAACTAGACCACGACATAACATACACAAACAAGACGAACCCCCAACTGGATTAGTCACAACCAATGGCCTTTCAACAATATCCGGCTTCAAATCTAACCGGCCTACTAGTTCATTACAAACAAACGAATGCGATGCTCCAGTATCAAACAAAACTCTAACTGGAATACCACATAGGAAAAGAGTACCTTGAACAACCACACTCTTTCCCTTCTCTTCAGCAGTAGGAGCTTTCGAAGACGACGGAACAGCCCCCAAAGCATAGGCTTGCACAATCTGCCTGTCCTTCCTTGGTTCCGGACAATTCTTCCTGAAATGCCCCGACTTGTCACAGTTGTGACACTTCATCGGCGCCTTAGGATTCTTACAATCCTTAGAGAAATGGCCCTTCTGCTGACAGTTGTAGCAAGTCACCTCGCCTTTCGGCTTCTTCTGGCCATCCTTACCCTTCTGCTGCTGCTGCTTCCTCTTCTTGTTTCCACCCTGCTGGGGTTTAGACTCTTCCCTAGTCACAGCAACAACAGATCCTTCTTTAGGAAACAGACTCTCATGCCTAAGAGCTTTCTCCACAAGCTTCTCAAATGAATCGTCTAAATGATCCACCAACTGTCTCCCAAGATAGCTGTCCAAGCCTGTCACAAACTTCTCATTCTTCTGATAAGCAGACTCAATATATGACCGGGCATACTTGGACAAAGCTTCAAACTCAGAAACATACTCAAGAACAGATCTTCCACCTTGCTTGAGCTCTACAAACTTCTTGAACAGAACAGACTTCTGAGCTGTAGAAATGAACTTAGCTTCAAATCTAGCTTGGAATTGCTCCCAAGTAATCTCTTCCTCCGCAGTAGTGATGGTAATAGAGTTCCACCAATCAGAGGCTCTCCCTTGAAGCTGCCTCGATGCCAACTTCCTCTTAGTTGCATCATCAATTCCCAAATCACCAAAGATCCTTCTACAAGCATCTATCCATCTCTGGACCTCGATAGTTGATTCTGTTCCCAAGAAAACCTTCCCTCCAAGAGCAGTATAATCCTTGCACAACTTAGCAAAATCCACTGGTTTCGGAGTTTGGACTTGAACTCCAACATCTACTGCTGCCCCCGGAACTGGTATCCTTCTCATGATCGAAGTCATCATAGCTTCGAACATGGCTGCATAGTCAGCAGTCTCTTCAGTAGCACGGCCTTCCCTAGCAGCTGGTCTCCCTCTTCGACTCATTCTCAATATCTATAAAAAGGAATGATTAGAACATCTAGAGAAACAACTGCATAAAGGACTCAAACTCTACTAAGCTACTATATTATATATAGTAATCATCCATCAAAATACAATTACGTCTCTCATACGTAGTTACGACAGCGAGCGTTGGGTAAAATCGATTAACCAATGCTCTGATACCAAATGTGACGACCGCCCATGACCCCTGCACCGAATCTAGAGAATAAGCACTGTAAAGTGTGCCAGGCGACCATGGACGATTGTCAAGGTAAGATTTAAAACAACAGAATCTATCGTATTGCTCACAGCGCATGGACAAAATACAATAGAGCATATGTATAGTGAAGCTTTACAGAACAAAATGACATCATATAAAACTCCATAATAGTTGAATACAAGCATCCACATAGTCAATACATCCAGCCTCACTACAAAACTCTCAGAGAATACAAAACAGCGGAATATCCAGTACATATAATAAGAAGATAATATGCAACCCTCCAGCTCGTCTTCGATATCAGCATCGTGAGAAGAGAACAGCACCTATCACCTGCTACCTAGTCTGCCCGTCCCAAAATGGACGAACAGCCCAAGGCAATAAGAATTAAAACATAAAGCCTTGAGTCAGACAACAGTCTTAGTGAGCAGTAAATTAACTAACAACATACCAAAAGAGCATAAAGGAAAAGGAATAGGAATACAACCCTCCCACTCCAACCTCATTCTACAGTGATAGCCCCCAGACACATACTAAGCAAAAGCAAACATAGCAGAACATACAATTTAAAGTAAAACTACTATCACTCGAGTCAAGGGCGATGTTTTCCAAGTACCAAGGCCTAAATCAGATAAGCACCCAGAAAATACCGCTCTTGAGTCCGAAATGACGTTACAACCAAACATCCATGACTCTGGCTATCACTGTTATCATTGCTTCGATATCGCCGTTAATTGAATGACCGGCACATTCTTTCAGCCGTCCGTCAAGGGCTAATGGAAACCCCGGTTCTAGACATAACTCCCGCACGTCGTCGCAGCCCGTGCCTAGGACTATCGAATCTGCCCAGAGTACTCGACCATCAACAGTTGGCCGTTGGGACTATCGAATCTGCCCAAACGTACTCTTGCTTAGAGCATGCTAGAACCTTCAACAACGATGCTATCCAAGCCTCCTAGTCATCCTCCTCGACGACTATTCTCATATCCATTCATTATCTTCAACTCGAATCATATCACCGAGTTATCAACATGCTTGGAATGATCCCGTCTGGATTAGACCAAGTCTTCATCACATGATTGCCTCACTTCATTACATCCTCGCAAAGCCTCATCTCATCATCACATCATCAAATCTATGCATAAGAGCTTCATCATCCCGCTACATATGCCATGAGCAGCTTTCCCAATTCAAGAGCCTTTCCCTTAGCTTTTGAATCGTCTTCGGTCTAAATCTAATCATCAATCATCTAGTTCATAACAATCAATCAAATCAAACATCAATCCAAACAATCAAGCATTCAAATATGATCTAAGTAGACAATTATAACAATAATGGCATTTTCGTAATTAAAGAGTTGAAAGTCCAATAAGCATGAAAACATGGATTATATCTCTACAAACTTGATGAATGAACTTGCATAGGTTAACATATGATAAAATGGATGTAACATCATCATGAACAATGGATCTATATGGATCTACACATAGGATGAAGAAAATGCATGGAAATCACTATTTTAACACCAAATCGAGCCAACAATCCGATATACTCCTTTGGATCCATGTGAGAGATAATCACCACTCACCAAATCACCTAAACAACCTCAAATCAATATGCTTCAGATCTGGACAGCAAAGGATCAAGCTTGATCTATCACAAATCCGCTTCAAATGAAGAAATCTCTCTTGAAAAGATGAAGATCTTCAATCTAAGCTCTTGAATCTTCAATCTTGATCTTCGATTTGGATGGATGGAAGCACTAGATTAGAGTGGAGAAAAGAAGTGAAGAAGTGTAGAAGTCGAGCTCTCAAAATGGCAGCACTTCGTCGCTTCAAAAATCCGGATCCCAAAAAGTGAGAACAACCCCTCCTATTTATAGCTGAAAACTGCCCTTAAGTCGAAATCTGGCTATCTCCCTAAGTCGCTTCCGACCTAAGCCTCTCCGACCTAAGCTTCTCCGACCTAACAGATAGATCTACGCGACCTAAATCCTAGCGACCTAACAACTTAGCAACCTACGCGACCTAACAGTGTTACGACCTAACACATAGCCTAACTCTTAAGGTCGCCAACTGTTAACTCCTTAGGTCGCTAACAAGCTAACTCCTTAGGTCGCTAACAAGCTCACTCCTTAGGTCGCTAACAAGCTAACTCCTTAGGTCGCTAACAAGCTAACTCCTTAGGTCGCTAACAAGCTAACTCCTTAGGTCGCAAACTCACCCAAGCTACCAGACGACCTAACACATAGCGACCTATCCCTTAACTCGGTTACTACGACCTAACTCTAACCTTAAGTCGTTGCCGACCTAACCACACACCCAGTAACCACTAGGTCGCTAACTCGCCCTGCCGACCTAACACTTAGCTCACCGAAACTCTTAGGTCGCTCCCAATAGTTTCCTTAGGTCGGTCAGTTCTTTAGGTCGTTAACTCGCCCTGCCGACCTAATACTTAATCAAACCCTAGGTCGCATAACTCTATAGGTCGCTCCAACTAACCCACGACCTAACACTAACTCGCCGAATTCCTTAACTCGGTCACGACTTAGCTCTTAGGTCGTTCACGACCTAGGACTTAGACAAATTTCCCTAAAAAAAAAAAATCTGAAATGACTTAAAAAAATGCTAGAATTCCAGATTTGATAAACTTTTCGATCCGTGAAAAATACGGGTCGTTACAATGTTTAATCATGGATCATAAATAGGATGATACATTAGAAACAAGGAAGAATAATATGATATCTCTAATAAAGATACTTAAACATAATATGACATATCAAAGTATACATATATAGAATAATCCTCAAGGCATTAAATTACCTAAATATCTCAAATCAATTTAAAGATGTCATCACCCATTTAAAATACATTAAATCAAAAATCACTTAATCAACACAAATGGGTGAATTATACATATCCAGGAACCATCATCTAAATCTAGAAAACAACAATAGATGAGATATCACTAAGTATATTGGGCTAACACGAAGCAATGCCCAATTATCTCTCAATCTCGTATTATAAGAAATCATCATCAAAACTATAAAATCAACAGCAAAGATCTAAGCCAGCTCATAATAATATACAAATATAATCAATAAGAAGTAGGTTGTCTGCTTGTAAAGAATAGCCCGTCTACTTGAGAAGGATATGGTGTTGACCATACTCTAGACACGGTCTCCTGTATAATCTCATCCATACATGATATATGTCTATCTACCACCCACACATACACATACACCACATACACCGAAACCAAACAGGAGACTGACAGCATATCTGCTTGCTCCAGGAGCCATACGTGGTCTATATGACATGACTCCTACAGTCATCGGTTACCATTACCTTCCCCTCTCGGTATCGTGACAATGATCCACCATAGGCTCGACAACGCGTAGCCTCTTCGGCCATGGCTACCGACATGTGGCCTTTTGTTAATTGATTACTGGCATATGCGACATAAGGGGCAACAAACTATCTATCTCGTGATGCGCATCAAATATCATAACAATAACGGTGTCGTGGATCCGGGGCGCGACCCTACGATCAGGCCACCAGGATAGATATTGGCTAATCTGGTTCACTCCCGATACATAAAGGAAGTTGGACAAAGGTAGACAAACACATAATGCACACAAACTATGTGGCTAACAAGTAGCCTCCATACGTGCTCACCGCAGTGAGTCGTCCACACACCATATACCCCCGTATGAGTGTCATCCATGAGCAAAGAATAACTGAATATATAAAACAATGACATCCCATACCACCGCGTGTTACTAGTCCATTTATTCGGCGCTCACACATCACACTTGCCCTTCTTTATTCTATATAAGGAATCCAAAGAATAAGCGGAACGCAAGTCCCATGCCATATGGTATCACTAAACTGTTTATTCAGATTTCTCATTACACAGAATAAAAATAAATAAATCATATAGAAAGGATGTCATCACCGTATCATATTAAGATCATCAATCAACCCAATATCAATGGTGAATCACTTATATAAATGTTATTCAGTAAACATGGAAGAAATAAAGAATAATTGTTACTCCGTCTTTTGGCAAGGCCGTGATATCATCAACTTGGCCAGAAATGGATGGTTACCAACCTTGAGTATCAGGTGTATACAATACTATGGACGATGGCCGAACAGATCGGGACCAGGTCCCAATCGAGGTGCAATCAGTATGGAGTGACATGTATAGCCTTATGAAGCTACGTTTTAAATTTTGAGTTGATCGGAGTTCATATGCTCGAGCTACAGACAAAGAAAGGATTTTTATGGATCGATCGAGAACGATCCATAAAACAATACAAATCAGCGAAGATCGATCGATATCTCAAAATCCACATAGCCAATTCACTTGAAACTTTCAGGGCATCAATATATTGAAGGGTGGAGCCTACAGAAACAATCACATATCAAAACTCTTAGGTTCAAGGAATCATCGATAATTCTATACCGATCGTTCATAATGATCGGTGTATCTAAGCAAGAAATCCAAATACAAAAAAGATTGAACCATATCACATAAACTACAACTTAGAATAACTTCATATTTTAGGAGCAAGGTCTAGAGGCATGTGGGACCTCCCACAAATGATCGTACGTCAATCAGATGCAATGAAAATGATCGATGTAATTCTTACCGATCATTCCAAAACAATAAGCCATGACCACCGATCGTTATGGTAGGCCCCTATGGACTTAGAGATCGCTCTGCTAAAATCTTAGCGAAATATCTCATCATCTCACCCTATAAATACAGACCTATTGGTTCATTTTCAGGACCTTCATGTTGCTTGTTACTCTAGACTCCATTGTAATCAAGTGCTAGCTTTGTTCTACTATTGTAATCAGATTCATAAGAGAGTAATAAGCATAATCTTCAAAGTGGATGTAGGCACACAACGCCGACTACTATAAACCTTTGTGTCTTTGATTGCCACTTATTATCTATTGCTTACTTATTCATCTACTAAGTTAATTTTACTTCTCTTCATTTACTTCTCTACAAAAACTATTCTTGTGTGTTTGTGGCCATTTTTGGTGCAAACATTTTGGTGCTTTCATTGAGAGCCTTGATTCTCAGCTTATTAGGATCCCTTTATTGCTACTGGATTACATAAATCCCCCGAAGGAGATCCGTAGTTATCTTTAGGAAGTTTGCTCGTTCTACCCAGATTTGCAAAAATCAAAGCAAAGCTATCAACAATGGTGAGGAACACTAGATCTACTTCTCAGAACATGGAAGGAAACGAGAATGCTAGTATCCAACAAGGAGGCCCGAGTAGTCAACCAATGGATGTGAATGCTGAACGAGTTGAAGTCCAAAATCCAACTGATTCTATTATAAGAACTGAATTCCAAAATCTGATGAGAGAGCTAATGGATATCCGTTAATAATTAAATCAGCAGATTCAGACCAATATCAACCTAATGAACCAACTCAGTCAGCAACAGCAAGAAAAAGCTAGAACGGACCCTACCCCTTACTCAACGTCAAAGAGTTCTATTCATCGGACGAGTATCAC
This sequence comes from Allium fistulosum, assembly GCA_030737815.1. NCBI lineage: Eukaryota > Viridiplantae > Streptophyta > Magnoliopsida > Asparagales > Amaryllidaceae > Allium > Allium fistulosum. The sequence continues at coordinate 1,291,353,269 of CM060904.1, forward strand.
AGTCATAAACGTCGTAGAATAGACGGATATCACACAGAAACTTCAGGGCATCAACAGGCAGACCATCGTGGTCTGCTAGGAACGATAGGTCTCGATTCCTCCTCCAAAGAATGGAACTTACCTATGCACGTTGGGATTCAAAGAAGGAAACTTACCTATGGAGTTCGGTTAAATGTTGACCAAATGCTTCCCGGGAATGACGATGAAGTGAATTTACTAGATATATATCAGGAAGATGTTGAACCAAGAAGGCGTGGAATGGCCCATAGACATCAAGCGGGCCATTCATGTGAGGTGGAGCACCACCGCCGCTTGGCACCAACTATCCAAACACCGGACTTGTCGGCTATGGTCATACTGTTAGTGAGAGAGAGCCAATGTTTAACCAATGATGATTGGGAAATCTTGAGAAGCCATACCCCGTTCACTGATAATGTCCTACATGCAGAGTATCCAAGGAGGTTCAACATGCTGTTGATGCCTTCCTACAAGGGATAAACCGACCCCATGCAGCACATCATGAGATATAAATGGCTGGTTGATTCTGCACGAGTAGGTGATGCAACCTAGTGTAGTTATATTCCCATTACTCTCTCTAGAATAGCAACGATGTCGTTAATAAGGCTACCCCCACGGTCGATCTCTAGTTTTGATGATTTGACAACAAGGTTTATGGAGTAGTTCCAAATGCATGCAAATTGTCCCAAAGATGTAATGTCCCTGTCCAGTGTGATCTAAGCTCCAGGAGAATCATTGAAAGATTATTTGGAAAGATTACATACAGCTGTTATAGAAATCAGTAGTCTGAGTGACCATGCAATATTGATGGCCATAACAAGAGGTATTGATCTAAAATCTGATTTTGGCAATTCGCTAGCTAGCAAGCCACATGCAACTTGGAACGCTTTTATGCAGAGGCGGCTCGGTATTTGAGGAAGGAGGAAGCCAGGTCCTCCAAGAAGAAGAAAGTTGCAGGACCAAGTGGAGAGGGAGTACAGAGTAATATTGGTGTAAACCAGTCTGATGATAGCTCTGGAAATGTTCAAGTGAATGTCCAGAACAAACCGAATCAACAAAAGGAAGGTGGAGATAGGAGCCGAGAATGAAAGAGGAATTCTAGAAGAGGAAAGCCTAGGATTTCGAAGTACAATACTTACACGCCACCGAATACGTCCCTGGAGAATATCTACTTGTCTACCTGCAATACCATATAGTACAGGAGGCCGCCTCCAAAAGAATCAACAGAGAAGCAGAAATAAACATGAAAATATTATCGGTTTCACGAATGCTATGGGCATAACACAAATGAATGCAGGCATCTCTAGGATATTATCGAAAAGCCGATCTGAAAAAGGAAGTTACAACAGTTTCTAAAAACCTCACAAGATGGCGAGTAGGGGACATCTGACCCCAACCGAGGACAAGCATCGCATAAGGTTGAGGAGCCTGCTCGGATCGGTGGAAGATTGGTAATTAATACAATAGTCGAGGGACCACATCCAGTTGATAAAAGTTGGTATGAGATGGAGCGCTATGCTAGCACGATTAATCTTGTTGATTTTCAATGCTGTTCAAATACGACAGATGGAGCTCCGGCAAAATAGAAATGTACAATGGCAAATGATATCGTATTCAGAAACAGAGGTGCATACAAGGTGGAGGCTCCAATGATCGACCCAATGGTCATTTCGGCTATGATCGGCCCCGCTTTTGTGAGAAAGATATTGGTTGAATGTGGAAGTTCTGTAAACATAATTTTCAAAAAAGCTTATGATCAGATGAGGATGGAAGCCAAGGACTTGAAACCATCTAACGTTCGCTTTCATGACTTTAATGGTGCTACAACTGAAGCTGTTGGTTATGTTGAATTACCTATAGAGTTGGGAGAAGGTGACTGTAAAAGAATGCGGATTCTGCCATTTTTTTTTTGGATGTTAACTCTCCATACAACGCTTTTCTGGGCCGACCGGCCGTAGCCGAGTTTTGGGTAGCTCTTTCCCCATGGTGCTTAACTTTGAAGTTCCCGACAGATAATGTGTCGGAGTTGTTCATGATGATCAGGCAGCTGGACATGCCAGTTACGTAGCTGAGTTGAGGGATGCTCAACAGAAGGAGAAAGGTAAGGGTGTGGAAAAGTCATTCCGTATCCAAGCCACTGAAGATTGACTACTAGCGCCCAAGCCTTGGCTCGGGCCCCACAGTCGGCTCTATAGAGATATAGATCTGAGAGATGACGAGGAGGAGCCCAAAGAGACCAAGGCTGCACTGGCTAAGCTGACGATTGACATCAGAGTCTGCCATGATGACCCATCATGGGTCCTAAAGATCGATCGCAGCTCAGCCTCCCGACGATGAAAGAATTTGCTGGATTTCTTTGAGCGAATCTCGATGAGTTCACTTGGACTCACTCTGACATGTATGGGATCTCGCCTGCCATTGCAAGCCATGCAATGAATATCGACCCGATGCATGTCCCGGTGAAACAAAAAATACGTGGGATGGATCCAGAAAGATCAGCCGCTCTTAAAGATGAGGTGGATAGACTTAAAGATAATGGGTTTATTTGCGACACCCTCTACCCTAAGTGGGTATTTAATCCTATACTTGTGAGAAAGGCAAATGGGAAACGGTGGACGTGCGTTGATTACTCGGACTTGAACGAGGAATGCCCAAAAGACAGTTTTCCCCTTCAAAGGATCAACCAGCTGGTAGACTCGACCGCGGGACATGAATTGATATCTTTCATGGATGCATACTCAGAATATAACCAAATCTGATGCACGTTCCAGATCAAGAGCACATTAGCTTCATTACCGATTTTGGGTTACCTTGCTATGTAGTGATGCCATTTGGACTAAAAAAATGCAGGAATGATCTACTGGTGCCTAGTTAACAGAATATTTAAAGATCAGATCAGAAAAACAATGGAGGTATATGTGGATGATATGCTCGTGGAGTCATGACAGTCTAGCGACTACATTAGAGACTTAGTAGAAATGTTTGACATTCTCCGACATTATAAAATGAAGATTAATCCTCTGAAATGTTCCTTTGGTGTTGCATCAAGAAAGTTCTTGGGTTTCATCATTAATGCCTATGGAATCGAAGTTAATCCCGAGAAGATCCAAGCTATTCGCAATATCCAAGTGCTAAAGACTATCAAACAAGTATAGAGCCTGAATGGGAAGGTCGCTGCCTTAAGCCGATTTTTCCAGAGCTACCAATAAATGCATTCCTTTCTTTGACTTGATTATGAGAGGAAAAAGGAATTTCGAATGGACATAGGATTGTAAAAATGCATTTCAAGCTTTGGTGAACCTCTTGAAGAGACCTCCCATCTTATCAAAGCCAGTGGATCATGAAGATCCATATATCTACATAGCCATGTCGGTACACGCTATAAGTGATTCACTGGTTCGCGAAGAGAATCGAATTCAGAGAATGGTCTATTATGTTAGCAAGTGATTGCAAAGGTCTGAAAGGAACTATCCGAAGATAGCGAAACTGGCATACTACTTGCCGATTGCATCACGAAAGCTTCACCCTTAATTTCAAGCACACCATATTAATGTTTACACCGACCAACCACTACGATAGGTCTTGCAGCGACCTGAGACGTTTGGAAGGATACCCAAGTGGAATATTGAGCTTAGCCAATTCGACATCACTTATCTTCCTTGGAGTGCTATCTAAGGTTAGGCATTGGCAGGTTTTATAATAGAATTTACTACGTAGGATGATTTCTCGGAGGGTGGTGAAATCCCTACCATATGGTGGAAGTTGTATATAGATAGGGCATCCAATGATCGTTGTTATAGAGCCGGGATTGTGCTTGTAACTTCCGAAGATCGGTAAATTTGCTATGCTTTAAAGCTTGATTTCCCTACAAAATACAATGAAGCCGAGTATGTGGCTCTGATTGCTGGACTTAACCTTGCCAGAGAACTGGGATTAAAGTCTCTTGAAATCTTTTGTGACTCATAATTGGTAGTATACCAAGTCAGAGGAGATTACCAAGCTAAAGGATAACGACTTGCTCCATACCTTACCCAAGTCCAATAGTTGTTGACTGACTTTGAGTATTATAACATTACGCACATTCCTCGGGATCAAAATAGAGAGCCTGATTCATTAGCAAAGTTTGCTAGCACCGAGGATGCACAATAGATGGGCTTAGTTCCAGTCGAGGTATTAAATGCTCCAAGCATAAGCCTGATGGAGATTGATCGGGTACTAGGGACGGAGCCTGAGAAGGAGTCGTGGATGAGTCTAATTAATGACTATTTTCTACAAGGAGTTCTTCTTAAATGAAGGAATGAAAAGCGACAAGTCCTTCGCAAAGCTTTATGGTATATCATACAGGAAGGAGTTATGTACAAAATGGGTTTCTCCGTTCCTCTTCCACGGTGTATTGCTCATGATGAAATAAAACGAGTCCTAAAGGAAGCTCATGAAGGGAAATGTGGCAATCACACTGGGAGGCAAACCCTAGCAAAGAAAATACTCAGTTATAGGTATTATTAGTCGACTGTTATTCGAGATGCTGCTGAATAATGTAAGGTGATGCGACAAGTGACAGATATATGCAAAAGTTCTAAGAGCTCCACTGGCAGAAATTACACAAATGATCAGCCCATGGCCATTTTCCATGTAGGGTATAGATAAGATCGGTTCCTTACCGAGGGTGCAAAGTACGCTATCTTCGCAATTGATTACTTCACCAAATGGGCCAAAGCGGAACCTTTAGCTATGATCACAACCAAAAAAGTAATCAACTTCATTGTTTGGAACATCATCTATCATTTTGGTCTTCCACGAACTATTGTAATAGACAATGGGGCTTAATTCGTCAGTGCTGAATTCAAAGACTTCTACCGTCGGTATCGTATTGAAAAGAAATTTACAGCAGTCGCTCACCCTCAAGCGAATGGGCAAGTTGAAGTTGTTAACAAAATCATAAAATCCATTCCGAAGAAGCATTTGGAAAGGCTAGAGGCAAGTGGGTGGATGAACTCCGGACAACACTATGGGCTTACAGGACCATCCACTAGTCCGTGACTGGCCATTCTCCATTCGCCCTTGCTTACGGCGCCGAGGTTGTTATTCCGATTGAGCTTGAAGTTCCTTCTCATCGAGTGACTTACTATGATTCCAGAATGAATAAAGATCTCCTCTTGGAATATCTAGACTTTATACATAAAAAGCGTGAGGAAGCTGATTTGACGGCAACTGCACACCAACGTCGAGTCTCCCTATACTACAACACTAAAGTCCGATCTATAATCTTTGAAATCGGTGATCTTGTCTTAAAATAGGTTTTTCTTACCCCATCACATATGATTCCAACCTGGGAAGGACTTTATGCCATTGAGCGGAGGCTTGGAGAGGGAACTTTCAAGCTAGTGAGTGTTAATGGTATCAAACTCCCAAGGGAGTGGAATAACAAGCATTTACGATGCTATTTCACTTAGTTATTTCTTTTTCATTTAGTTGTATTTAATTTCAGGATTTGCTTTAACATTTGGTTCAAATATGTAATAAGACAAATTATGTCATTTCTTTCCATTTAGCAACAGAGCTTTGAATTTTACATCATATCTGTGACCTTCCACTGCAGTACATGTTAGTTGCAGAATACGACTACTAAATCCCACTGTTCGATGGGACCAACATAAGCTGGGAGTGATTGAGATTTGATCGGTCACATATTGAATCAAACCGCATACTTGATGGCAGAACGACTGACCAAAGAGAACCGAACTCGACAATTTTCCAAATAACTCACATCCCCAGATTGCGGATATGAATATAAATGCTAAATGGGTGCGACCACCTATGAAATAACTCACGTCCCCAGAGTGCGGATATGAGTATAAATGCTAAATGGGTGCGATTGACCACCTAAGAAATAAATCACGTCCCCAGAGTGTGGATATCAGTATATATGCTAAATGGTTGCGACTGACCACCTATGAAATAACTCACGTCCCTGGAGTGCAGATATTACTGTAAATGCTAAACGGGTGTGACTGACCACTTATGAAATGACCCTCATCCCCAAAGTGCGGATGTGAGCATAAACGAATAAAAAAAGTGTGATCCAACCACTTATTATTTAAATAACACAGACTCGACTGTGACAGGATGAGAACGAAGTTAGTGGAGATGGAACTCGACCATCCGCTAGTCAACCCTGCCAACCTAAGTTCGGGGGCAGAGGCACGATGACTTGATCGCTGAATTCGACAGCATAACGTTAGGGCTAAAGCCTAACGTTTGGATACGACTTGAGGCCATGACTTCAGGAAGGCCTTGGGATGGATAAATCAGATCGATGTCCGACCCAACGAGCGACGAATCACAAATACATTAAATGGAAAACGTAATAGCTTGATAATTTAAACAAGCATGTACGAGAATTCTATACAAGAACAAAAGAATTAACTAAACTTACTATTCACAATATAAGTTTATCCAAAATGAGAAATAAAAGTGGGGGTCATACCCGAACAAACATGACCAACAAAAAGAAAAAGCAGCCATCCAAGTTATTTACACATCATATCAACCCAACAACTACTTCTTGGGTTTCCTCTCTTTCTTTTGTTTCTTGGAAGTGGTTCCATCTGAACTGCCACTCGATCCTCTCTTTGATCCTTTTCCGCCTCGGCTTTTCTTCGAAGAAACATCTTCAGTTATGGGGATCGAGGCAGCATCATCTTTGGAAGCAGGAGAGATCGAGGCACTTTCAACATCGGAAGTAGGGGGACCTCATCTTAGGGAGTCCTACCAGGAGGGATTATCTGAAGCGGAATGGGAATTGGCTCTTTGGAATCCACATCAACAGGCACAACTTTCGCCTTCTTTTTCAACAACTCTTCCTTCTTAACACCCTCTTTCAAGCTGAGCTCATCAGTAGGGTCGGAAGAGCCTATGATTACAACATCCTTATTAAAAGGAATTTCATGGAGTAGGTCGCCTCCTTCCTTGAACAGTGCCTCCATGAATTGATCATCGATAACGAAGGTTTCTTCTTGAGCACCCTAAGCAGCGACTGAAGTTGTAACTATAACAGATTCCATCACGGCCACTTGTGATTCCAATTGAGGCTCTTGTGAGGGAGGAGGAATGACACCTGATAGATTTAAAGGAAAAATAGGTGAAAAGATTAGAAATATCAACTGGTAACACCCCAACCTTTTAAAAGATGGAAGATGTCAGTGAAATACCTTCATCAGTGTGGCTTCCAACTTGAGTCGAAATACCCTCAAGACCACGTTCAGGAATTGAAGAAAGCTGAGGCTTGTCCGGATCATACTCGGGGATGGTTGAAGAATCTGTTATGGAGCTAGAGATAACCTGGGATACTGGGGGCAATTCAGTTGTAACATCGGATTGTGCCAGCCTAGATCCTTCACCCATTTTATGTAAAGAGGTAGCAACAGATTCTTTTTGAAGTGTAAGCTGGATATCATGCAATGTTTTGGATTCACCGCCCAACAACAATTCACCTTCAAGCCTGGACAAGTTGATTTCCTCAGTATTAAGAAGTCTCTTTTCCCTTGCAATTCAGAGCTGGTAGGGATAGTTATCGCCAAGCCATGTCAGATTTCGGTGCTTGAGAACATTAGCATTGTAAAGAACAAGAAGCTTGTCAAGCTCGTTCGTCATCTCTTCCCTAGCCTTATCCTTGGTAGCTTCTACTTCGCGTTGAATGAGTGCATCAACAACTTTGGACCTTTCGACTGCCATATCTCTCTCAAGTCTAACATTCACTAGCTCATCATAAGCATCTTGAGCAATTTTCTGAGCATCATCTTTCTACTTATTTGCTTACTTAAGCTTAGCCTTGAGTTCTGCTATCTCCTTCAAGGCTGCAGGTTCATTACTTCGAGTTGTATCTCTCTCGAGTGTGATTTCTTGATCCCTATGATGTAACACTTGGACTATATCTAGATGATTGCACTTCATCTCCTCTATAGATTTGACGGCAGCATTAGCTTTACCCTTGGCATCTGCTTGAGAGGTCTTAAAAGCCTCTAACTTGTTTATTAAAGTATCGATAATTCTTTTATTCTAAGCAACCTGGTGTTTTAACTTTTTAATTTCCGCCGCATGCTCGAAAGATAGTTTCGACATCTGCTCTGCTTCTTTCATCCATTCATGGTACCGCTTGTGGATATCAGTGACACAATTGATAGTCATTTCTTGGACATGGTCTGGGACCCTCTTCAGATTAGGAGGGAAAAAGAACCCTTCAAAGCATAGGTTTGGAAACTCTTCTCGAAGTTGTGCCATGCGAGCAACTGGATCGATCACAGGATCTTAGGTAGCGATTTCGACTTCAGTGCTTTCCTTGCTGGGCTTGTGAGCAGTAATATATTCATTAAGGCAATGATGATCACTACACTGCTGAGAATGAGAAGGAACTAAACACTCTGGAGGAACTGAAACGGGAGGGGGACCACGAGAGGAATCGACAAGTGGGTCCTTACGATCAATTGACTTATCAGAACCCTTTAGAGGAGGGGACCTAGATCTCGATTGATGCTTACCTTGTGAACCCCTATCCTGATGACCCTGGTCCCGACCGGAGTGATAACTAGAATCATAGTACTCTCGACTACCACCTTGACGGTACAAGCTAGAGCGTGAACCAGAGGATTGGTGGTGTATATCCCGAAGGGAATCAAACATATTCCTTTTCTTCACCATCGTTCCTACAAAGGAAAACAAAAGTTAATCGACTTTAAGCATTAAAGGGCACAAGTTGATCACAATGCAATGTTGAGGGATGCAAGTGTGTGCAAGTGTCCTTGTGTTTCCCCCCGACGGACCAGATACAGGAGCTTTGCTCATTGGTGTAAGTTCACCTATAGAAGTTGGAATTTCAGTGCCAGTTCTGGTGGGAGATTCCGACCCATCAACACTCACGTTAATAAGGTGGAAAGTGTCAAAGTCATGCGTGAAAGGGAGTGCGGATTAAGGATCTTAAGGCTAATTTAACACTAGAGGGGGTGAATAGTGTTTAATGGATTCTAAGACTTATATGGACTAAATTAAAATTATGACACAAATAAATGCAGAACTTAATCACAGAACAATCACAGAATCAAACACAGATGCAGAAAGTAAATAAAAAGTAGTAAAAGGAAAGAACACATTGGATTTTATACTGGTTCGGAGTTTCCCTACGTTCAGTCCTGCACCAAGGCAAACACCTCGTATGGATTTTTATTATACCAATGTCGAGATTACTATCCAAAATTTCTAAAGGCCTTGAGGTACCCTCCTATCTTCGAGTCCGGGGCAAACTCTCTTGATTTACGGGACACAAGATCACCCAATTGATTTCCAGGCACAACCACACCTTATAGAGAGACTCGATAAACTTTTGATTACAAATTGATCCTATAACTCTGAATAGCACTTTGATCTTCGAGAGAGGGCAGAGAATCAAGCAAGAATGGGATTCTAATTTGATTCACTTGAAAATTCGGCAGAATTTCGGCACGATCTTAAAAATATGAAAATTTTAGAATATGGATTTGTGGAGGAGTGAAGAAAATAAGAAAATAGTTAGTTAAAAAATTTGTTTGTGAAGGCTATTTATAGACCAGTAACGGTCATAACCATTCATGAATAGATTTAAACGAATAGACACTTCTTTTGAAAATTGAAACTTTTGAATTTAATGGCCACCATGTCGACATGGGGTATCCCATGATGTCGACATCCCTTAGTTAAAAACATTGTAAAATTTGTTTTGAAAATGATATTGAAAGGAAAACAAGATGAAATGATTCTGGAGTAAAATAAACTAATTTTCCTATGATTTAAAATAAAGAAGAGTAGAAAAATATATTTTTAGAATGTATATATAAATTTGATTTTAAATCTCAAGTATATATATATTATAAAAGAATTTTTTAAAAATCAAAAGATAGTTTAAAAACAAACGAAGTTTGAAACAAGAGTTTATTTAAAAACAAAAACAAAGAATATTTTAAGGCTAAAACATCTTTTTGAAAATCATTTGAAAAGATAATTTTTAAAGCTAAAACATTAAAAAAAACAGTTTTGAAAATCATTTTAAAAAACCATTTTGAAGTAGTTTTGCAAGCTTCTTCTTGTAGAATATTTCATCACATCAGGACTCGAGAACTTGTACAAAACCAGGATGTTCGTGGGTTTGTAAGCCACTTGTCGGAGGTTTGTAAGCTACTTGTCATGGGTTTGTAAGCCACTAAGAAGGTAGAAATGCGTTCCATCCCAAATGAAATTTGGAATGAATATTTCCATGCTATTATGAAGTTTTAACAAAACTATACACTTATCTTGAAATCTTGATCGTGATACTCATAAGTCTTCAAACTTGATTTCTTCATTCTTGATCTTTATACTATATAGTCTTCAATAATCAGTACATGCATTATATATATCCTGCATAATAACATTCATATATATCTAGACAATAGTGTTAGTATATAAGTTATAATAAAATAAGTTACAAAGGTTGTTGTCATCAAAACCACTATCTCCACTTCCTAACAATCTTCCCCATTTTGATGATGACAACCTTATATAATATACTTACCACTTCGATCATACCATAACTCCCCCTTACATCAACAACTCCCCCTTACTCCAAGCCTACTATTTTATATAACTTCTCTCCCTTTGTCATCAACAAAAAAAAACCTATAAACCTTTAACTTAATAGAAAATGGGATAAACAAACATATGACAAAAGGATAATAACTATGTATGAATGATATAAAATATAGCATCCTAAGTTAAATGAAATTCAAGATTTTATACACCAATGATTGTTCTTAGAAGAACATTAATTAAGATAACACTTATATACAAATTAACAAACCAATATACAATCAAGAAAGAGAAAAACGAAAAACGCTTAACGAGGACCCTTAACTATTGGTGATTTATGGACCGAACAATTTGGATAGTAGAGACAAAAGTTTCCACGTTGTTCGACCAAGTTCCCATTAGCGTCAAAAAGGACATCTCCAACGCAAATCATGCCATCGTCTTCGTCCATGTGAACATCCGGATTCGGCAGAGGATGTTCTTCTTCTTGATCCTCTTGTGGTTCTTCTAGAGGCTCTTCTTCTTCAGAATCCATGGCTTGTGATGATTCTTCGATGACAATGGGATTGGCATGGTTATCCATAAGGAATTTTTGTAAATTCCTAAGGATTCTGCCTTGCCTATCTTGTTCTCTAGCCATTCGCAGTTGACTCACTTGAATTTTCATCATCGTTTGAAGCAAATCTTTCATCTTCTCTTGTAATTTGATGACTCGTACATGCGTGGAACGTTGAAAAGGACCAGAATCAGGAGAAGTGGGTGAAGAAGGTTCATTATTAGAAGAGAAAGTCATTAATTTACTGTTTTAGAAGTTTATTACAGAGAATAAAATAGAGAAAATGAGTAAGAGTCGAAATATATAAATATATAACTTAATAACTAATTTTAGAGGGAAATTTAAATTTGAAAATCTCGACCTGTATGTCGACATAGGGGGATGGGTCATTTCGACATGCCCAGTTCAATTTTTGAGAATTTTTATTTATATTAATTATTAACTATACTTGTATTATTTATAATTTATATTTCAATTAATGAACATATACCTAATTCTCTTCTAAATTTAGTAAAGTTTTGTTCATTTAATGGTTTGGTTAATATATCAGCAATTTGTTTTTCAGTATTAATATATTCAAGAGTTATGACTTCTTTACTTATATTATCTCTAAGAAAATGATGTCTAATATCAATATGTTTTGTTCTAACATGATGAGTTGGATTTTTAGATAAGTTTATTGCACTAGTATTATCACAATAAATTGGTGATTTAGTTATAGTTAATCCAAAATCTTTTAAAGTTTGTTGCATATATATAACTTGAGAACAAGCCAAAGCAGCAGATATATATTCTGCTTTAGTTGTTGACAAGGATACAGTGTTTTGCTTCTTACTAAACCTGGAAACCAGAGAATGTCCTAGAAAGTGACAAGTTCCACTTGTACGTTTTCGGTCTGATTTACAACCAGCGTAATCAGCATCACAATATGAAATTAAACCAAATACATCATTTTTAGGGTAAAATAAACCATAATCTAAAGTATGTTTTACATATCTTAAAATTCTTTTAATAGATTTTAAGTGAGTTTCTTTAGGTTGAGATTGGTATCTTGCACAGAGACATACACTATGCATGATGTCAGGACGACTTGCTGTTATATAAAGCAGCGAACCAATCATTCCTATATATAATTTTTGATCAACATCTTTTGATTTATCTTCTTTACTTAAAGCTACATTAGTTGTCATTGGAGTTGGTTTCCCACTAGAAGTGGTCAATCCAAATTTATTAATTAAATCCTTAGCATATTTTTCTTGCCTAATGAAAATTACTTTATCTAATTGTTTGATTTGAAGTCCTAAGAAGAAACTTAGTTCTCCCATATGACTCATTTCAAATTCTTTAGTCATTATATTTGAGAATTCTTTATTCATTATGTTATTAGTTGACCCAAATATTATATCATCTTCATATATTTGTACTAATTGAATATCATTTTTGTTTCTTTTAATAAAAAGAGTTGTATCTATTTTACCAATTTCAAAACTAGATTGTAGTAAATAAGATCTTAGTCTTTCATACCAGGCTCTAGGAGCTTGTTTTAGACCATATAAAGCTTTCTTTAATTTATATACATAATTTGGAAATTTATTATCTTCAAAAAGTGGAGGTTGTTCAACATAAACATCTTCTTTTACAAAACCATTTAGAAAAGCACTTTAAACATCCATTTGATATAACTTGAAATTATTACAGTTTGCGAAAGCAAGTAGAATCCTGATAGCTTCTAGTCTTGCTACGGGTGCAAAGGTTTCGTTATAATCAATTCCTTCTACTTGACAATAACCTTGCGCGACTAAACGAGCTTTATTTCTCACGACCTCATCAAGTTCATTCATTTTATTTTTACAAACCCATTTTGTTCCAATTATACTTTTATCCTCAGGTCTAGGAACAAGTTCCCAAACATCATTTCTGGTGAACTGATTCAATTCTTTTTACATAGCAAGAATCCATGAATCATCAGATGATGCTTCCTTTGGATTTTTAGGTTCAATAGTTGATATAAAAGCTATATTACTCATACTATTTAGTTGATTTCTTGTTTTAACTATAGATTCAATATTTCCTAGTATATTTTCTACAGGATGATCTTTTAATAGCCTAATTTTTTTATTAGGTTGAATGATTTCACAATTAGTTTCATTAGGTTCATTATTTAAAGTTATAAAATCTTCTTCATCTTCTATTTGTACAGTATCTTTAACATTTTCATCAAAAGATACATGCATTGTTTCTTCAATAGTGTTAGTTCTTAAATTATAAGCTCTAAATGCTTTACATCTATTAGAATATCCGATAAAGATACCTTTGTCGGATTTACGTTCAAATTTATCTAAATTATCTTTTGTATTAAGAATAAACACTTACTACCAAAAACTTTAAAATAAGCTACTATGGGTTTCTTATTGTAAAGTAATTCATATGGTGTTTTATTAGTTAATGGTCTAATTAAAATCCTATTTAATATATAACAAGTTGTAGCGACTGCTTCAGCCCAAAAGTTTTTAGGTAAGTTACTATCAGAAAGCATTGTTCTAGCACACTTTTGAATCGTTCTATTCTTACGTTCCACCACTCCGTTTTGTTGTGGAGTTCTTGGAAAAGATAAATTATGAGTAATTCCTTTTTGATTACAGAAATTCTCAAAAATTTCATTTTCAAATTCTCCACCGTGATCACTACGAATAGTTTTTATTTTTAAAGAAAGTTGATTTTGAATTCTTTTAGCAAAATTCTTAAATAATTCAAAAGCATCACTTTTAAGTTTAAGAAAAATTGTCCAAGTATATCTAGAATAATTATCTACAATTACAAAAACATATTTATTGTGATTAATTGATTGAATTTGAGATGGACCAAATAAATCTAAATGAAGTAATTCTAGAGGTTTAACAGTAGAAATCATATCTTTTAATTTAAATGAACTTTTCTTAAGTTTTCCTAATTGGCAAGCATCACATATACTATCTACTTTAAAGTTTAACTTGGGAAGACCTCTAACTAAGTCAAGTTTTGATAACCTAGACAATAGTTTGAAATTTAAATGACCAAATCTTTTATGCCAAATCCAAGGGTCACTTGTATTAGCCAAAAGAAATAAGTTATCATTTGAAACTTTCATACTAAGGATGTAAATGTTTTTCTTCCTACTTCCTTCAAAGATAATATTTGACTTATTAACTTCAATGTGACACTTATCTTTTCCAAATTTAATTTTAAATCCTTTATCACATAGTTGACTTATACTAAGCACGTTATGTTTTAAATTCCTAACTAGCAAAATGTCATAAATAAAAGGAGTTTTAGAATTACTGACATTAGCGATGCCAATCACATATCCTTTTGAGCTATCTCCAAAGTTGACCAATCCACCATCTTGATATATAATGTCATTGAGTATCTCGGGATTTCCAGTCATATGCCTTGAACAACCACTATCAAGTATCCATTTATCTTTCTCAATTTGCACAATTTGTCCATTGGTTGTTGATTCTTCAAAAGCCATGTAACATATCTGTTCCTGCATAACAAACCAATTCGGTAGATAACTTGATTTTTCATAAAAACTATATGCAGACTTATGATACTCTGATGAAATGCATAAATTCAAACTAGTATTAACAAAATTTCCTAAAAATGTCAATTTTAACTTTTCAAGTTTCAGATTATGAAAACTATGAAAACCTATGCTCTGATACCAATTGAAAGGGAGCGCGGATTAAGGATCTTAAGGCTAATTTAACACTAGAGGGGGGTGAATAGTGTTAATGGATTCCAAGACTTATATGGACTAAATTAAAATTATGACACAAAAATGTAGAACTTAATCACAAAACAATCACAGAATCAAACACAGATGCAGAAAGTAAATAAAAAGTAGTAAAAGGAAAGAACACACCGGATTTTATACTGGTTCGGAGTTACCCTACGTCTAGTCCTGCACCAAGGCAAACACCTCGTATAGATTTTTATTATACCAATGTCGAGATTACAATCCTCAATTTCTGAAGGCCTTGAGGTACATTCCTGTCTTCGAGTCCGGGGCAAACTCTCTTGATTTACGGGACACAAGATCACCCAATTGATTTCCAGGCACAACCATACCTTATAGAGAGACTCGATAAACTTTTGATTACAAATTGATCCTATAACTCTGAATAGCACTTTGATCTTCGAGAGAGGGCAGAGAATCAAACAAGAATGAGATTCTAATTTGATTCACTTGAAAATTCGGCAGAATTTCGACACGATCTTAAAAATATGAAAATTTTAGAATATGGATTTGTGGAGAAGAAGTAAAGAAAATAAAAAAATAGTTAGTTAAAAAATTCTTTTGTGAAGGCTATTTATAGACCAGTAACGATCATAACAATTCATGAAGAGATTTAAAAGAATAGAAACTTCTTTTGAAAATTGAAACTTTTGAATTTAACGGCCACCATGTCGACATGGGTATTCCATGATGTCGACATCCCTTAGTTAAAAACAATATAAAATTTGTTTTGAAAATGGTATTGAAAGGAAAACAAGATGAAATAATTTTGGAGTAAAATAAACTAATTTCCCTACGATTTAAAATAAAGAAGAGTAGAAAAATATATTTTTAGAATGTATATATAAATTTGATTTTAAATCTCAAGTATATATATATTATAAAGGAATTTTTTAAAAATCAAAAGATAGTTTAAAAACAAACGAAGTTCAAAACAAGAGTTTATTTAAAAACAAAAACAAAGAATATTTTAAGGCTAAAACATCTTTTTGAAAATCATTTGAAAAGATAATTTTTAAAGCTAAAACATTAAAAAAAACAGTTTTGAAAATCATTTTAAAAAACCATTTTGAAGTAGTTTTGCAAGCTTCTTCCTGTAGAATATTTCATCATATTAGGACTCGAGAACTTGTACAAAACCAAGATGTTCGTGGGTTTGTAAGCCACTTGTCGTAGGTTTGTAAGCTACTTGTCGTGGGTTTGTAAACCACTAAGAAGGTAGAAATGGGTTCCATTCCAAATGAAATTTGGAATGAAGATTTCCATGCTATTATGAAGTTTTAACAAAACTAGACACTTATCTTGAAATCTTGATCTTGATACTCATGAGTCTTCAAACTTGATTTCTTCATTCTTGATCTTTATACTGTACAGTCTTCAATAATCAGTACCTGCCTTATATATATACTGCATAATAACATTCATATATATCTAGACAATAGTGTTAGTATATAAGTTATAATAAAATAAGTTACAAAGGTTGTTGTCATCAAAACCACTATCTCCAGTTCCTAACAATGCGAAATTGGCAGTCCAGACAAAAAATCAAAAGGTAGACTTGAATGATCCGACGGTTGAGATGAGGATTTATCTTGAACAACCTTAGGAGTGATCGGCAAATTGAGTTGATCAGAAAGACGACTTTTGGGAAATTTATAAACAAGTGTTTTCTCTTTTCCTTTATCGAGAGCCGAAGGTTGTGAGGTTAGCGAGGATCCAACCTCGACTCCAAGGCTAGATCCGTCATCATTGCGAATGAGTACATCGCCTTTTTCTCCTTCGACATCAATGTCAGCGAATTCCTAAGCACCCATAATAGGGGGCATGACGAGATCGATTTGATTGCCTCTTCGACCAGCTGCAGCTCGTGGTCTTACCCCTGTAACTCGAGCAACTTTTGTTAGCCCTATGCTGAGGCCCTCTCCATTAAACAAAAAGTAACAAGGCGTTCGTCTGTGAGAAGATATTCGATGTCCCTATCTTCAGGTGGTGCATTCTTAAGAGTTGTGACTGCCTCCCTATAAAGATTACCGCTGGGCGGTGTGACACTGCCTATAAAAAGAATTACTTAGTACAGAGTATGGCTTGGATATCAGCTTTCCATTCTAATACAAAAATGATGGATAACACTTACGTCTTTCCAGCCATTGTCGAGCAATACCGGGAGGACATCGAACAAAAAACCATTCGCTTTTGAAAGTGCTTAATTTATTCCATGCGCTGGTTAGAATCTGTCACCTTATTGCTGACTCTAGAAATGTAAACAAAAGACTCCCTAT
This sequence comes from Allium fistulosum, assembly GCA_030737815.1. Lineage (NCBI taxonomy): Eukaryota > Viridiplantae > Streptophyta > Magnoliopsida > Asparagales > Amaryllidaceae > Allium > Allium fistulosum. Next base: position 1,291,370,493 of record CM060904.1, read on the forward strand.
CCGTCCCTTGAAAGAAAATATGAATCGAATGTCATCGATGGTCGGAGGACGATGCAGGAACTCCATAAATACTATATAAATACAATTGAGAAGAGAGTAGCTGTCCGGATGAAGTTGCTGGAGCTATCCTCAAATAATGAAGAATTTCCCGGATGTATGAGTTAAATAGCAGGATGCATTCAGCCCAGCACATGAATTTATTGCACGCCATATATCCTTCTGGAGATCTATGAGCCTTATCGTCCTACGACGGAACCGGTACAACATCAAAAGGAATTCCATGCCTTATGCAGATTCGGCGAAGAGCATCTTCCTTGATTTTAGAGGCTATGGAATCTGTAGGGTCCTCCAGAATAACTACATCCTCCAGAGTGTCGGGAGCAGGATCAACAACTTTTGGTGGAAGAATGGGAACTGCAGAGAAAAAAATCAAACTGTGGCCCTGGGCTCTCCGGGTTTGTTCTAAATTACAACTGGAGGACGGACTATCAGACTCGTTTGCAAAACTTGATTCCACGCCAAGATTATCCTGCTGAGAATATGGTCCAGTAGGCATAGCTACAAGACGCTTGGAATGTCTAGAACCCAATGCTATTCAGTTTAGTAAAAAATCATGATTAGATAAATTAAACTGTACCCCCAGTGCATAATGAATGCTAGTGTAGTGTGGTGAAGTGCTATACAATACGGCAATAAGTTGTACGAAATTAAAAACGGAAAAGACGACAAGACTTTGAGGTTCAACCGAAGTGACCGTCAATCTTGACCGTCTCAATTGTTTCTCTATGTCATTAGGGAACGATGCAGTTTGAGTTTCACGATCAATTGTCAGCAAGTAAAAGATCAATTTTTTTGTTCAAGCCACCGATGAGCTTCAATAGAATGGTCAAATGCATTGATTCGTGTCAAAACATAAATGTCACACGTTACTGAATATGCAGTTCAAGTCGTGTAAAAGTCATATGTGTTCATTCGAATATGTACGGCCAAAGCTCATCATTGAGTTCAAGTCCATTTATTTAAGTTCCATTTTTAGAGCCAATGTGCTGAACACCGATCGTTCACTTCATGCTTCATTACCGATCATTCCCTTAGACCATATCTACCGATCGTTCACAATTAGCCATGTTCACCCATCGTTCTCCTTGACCTTCCATATCGATCATTGTCTCCACACCATCTATCGATCGCATAACTCTATCCTTTCCACCTCAAAATCCTCCAACTCCAAAGCATCACCGATCGTTTAAGAACGATCGTCCCACATCCAAACAACAGCTCCACTCACAATGATCGATTGAATGCACATCAACTTCCCCAACTCCGCTACTTCGTCCTCCTTAACAAACGATCGGTTAAGGCCACCGCCTCCTCCAGTCTCCATCTCCATCAACCTTTTTCAATCATTTTACTAATCGATTCCATCAAAGAAGATGAAGGCCACGACATTGTTGAAGCTCAAAGTCTCGTACTCGAATCATAAAGCATGTTCAAATCGTCCTACTTAAATTTGAGATCTGAGAAAAGAAGATAGATTTGAATCAAAGTGAGATATGGAGAAGTATGATAATAGTTCGTGAATAAAGGAAATTGATTTTTGGAGTTTGGATTGGTAAGGGAAAAAAGGAGGGAGACTTTTTTTTTATTTTTCTACCTCGAGTTGGAACGATACGAAATGAACTGAAGGATCAAGGAAAAAATGGCTAAGTATAGATATTTATATAGGTAGGTCATATACCGATCGTTCATGGCCATGAAATTATACCAATCGTTTTGTGGTAAAGATTTTATACCAATCGTTCCAACTCTGAGCGATCCGAAACTCCTCCGTATGTACCAATGATCAGTAATGATCATAAAAAAAGAGAAAGAATAACGATCGGTGATGACCGTTTTTACAAAAAATGGAAATAACGATCAGTAGAGATTGTTTATAAAATTTTCAAATTTGACAATGACCCGTGAACGTGTAACCGTAATCGGGGGTCAGGTACAAACACGTATACGTTTCAAAATTCAATTTTTTGAAATCGATAGAAATTGAATGTTCACCTGAAAGATCGAAGAAAAGTCAAAGCCAGATCACTGAAGCTTAGAAATCGCCATAACCAAAAAAGATGATCATCAACAAGTTGTGATCCCATATTTATACTATTGGAAATCAACCGATCGTCATGACGAATAAGGGAATTACGATCCTCAACAAGAAAGTGACTCAACAAAAGGATAATGATCATTCAATGAACAAAATGGAATTCTTTTTCGACGATTGAAGATTACGACTTTTCAGAGCACATCATGCTCAAACAAGACGTACTTTGGGGGACAAATGTTATTCTGCCTTTTGGCAAGGCCATGATACCATCGACCTGGCTAGAAACGAATGGTTACCAGCCTTGAGAATCAATTGTATACAATACTATGGATGATGGTCGAACAGATCAGGACATGGTCCCAATCGAGGTGCAATCAGTATGGAGTGACAGGCATAGCCCCGTGAAGCTACATTTCAAATTTCGAGTCGATCGGAGTTCATATGCTTGAGTTACGGACAAAGTAAGGATTTATATGAATCGAACAAAAACGATCCATAAAACAACACAAATCAGCGAAGATCGATCGATATCTCAAAATCCATATGGCCAATTCACTTGGAACTTTCAAGGCATCAATATATTGAAGGGTGGAGCCCACAGAAACGATCGCAGATCAAAACTCTCAGGTTCAGAAATCACCGATTGTTCTATACCGATCATTCATAATGATCGGTGTATCTCACCAAGATATCCAAATACAACAAATGTTGAACCATATCTCATAAACTACAACTTAGAAAGACTTCATATTTTAGGAGCAAGGTCTAGAGGCATGTGAGACTCCCCATAAACGATCGGACATCAATCAGATGCAATAAAAATGATCGGTGTGATTCTTACCGATCGTTCCAAAACAATGAGTCATGACCACCGATCGTAATGATGGGCCCCTATGGACCTGGAGAACTCTCTGCCGAAATCTTAGCGAAATATCTCGTCATCTCACCTTATAAATACAGGCTTATTGGTTCATTTTCAGGATCTTTACGCTGCTTGTTACTCTAGACTCCATTGTAATCAAGTGCTAGCTTTGTTCTACTATTGTACTCAGATTCATAAGAGAGTAATAAAGCATAATATTCAAAGTGGACTTAGGCACACAACGCCGAACCACTATAAACCTCTATGTCTTTGATTACCGCTTATTCTCTATTGCTTACTTATTCATTTACTTAGTTTAATTTTACTTCTCTTCATTTACTTCTTTACAGAAACTATTCTTGGGTGTTTGTGATCATTTTTGATGCAAACAATAATAATATAAGGATAGATTATTCAATCAATTATAATCAACAAATCAATGTTTGATAATGAAATGTTAAAACATATAATTTCATAACACAAAACTAATGTAAAAAAAAAAAATCTTGTCGTAAAATAGATATAAAATTAAATGCTTCCTATAAAGTTATTTCATATATTCTAAATCTCCATATATTAAAGGTTAAACTAGAAAACTACGAAATAAGTAATCCAAATTAATTGTTATAATTATAAATACAAAGTCGATTCTTAATAAACGGTCAACATTCTAGACTACACAAAATAATCGGTAGAACTATTATTACATGTAAAAATTATTTAATTATTCAATATAGAAAAATTTCATAATTTAGTTTGAACAGATATTTATTTGAATAAGTATAACGTCCTTGGTCTGATATAATTTGTTTACAATATAAAATATATACAATAGTATAGGAATAAGTACCCAAACATGAAAATATACATATAACAGAGTTAAACAAATCGTAATATAATAGTAGATTTTTACTAATTAAATCAGACGGAGATTACATGACTGAAAATCAAAAAAATATAAGTTTACATTAATTAACAAATTAATATAACAAGACCAAAACAAAGTAAATAAAAACATATATATAAGATTAGCAATTCCAAGAATCAGGCATGCAAGCAGATGAAATTGACAGAGGTGGTATTCATAAATCAAGGCATCCGCAGTATATTCTAATATACAATATACAGGGCTGCATATATATGAATATATTTTGATTTTCATACATCTGGACACAGCACTACAAACATCCTAGCATCGGCATGAAAGGTAAAACTAACAAAGAAGTATATATTTGTGAATGGACAAAAGAGTATTTAAGCATGATAATGAAGGCAGCAATACAAACTGGAGTGGCTACCTAAAGAAATATCTATCATATTCATCAGTAGATGTGTACTTAAGTTTGAGAACAGGTTTGGCTTAGTTGAATCTAAATATATACAATAAAATATTTTTACATTTCAAAACTAAAATGCGTGTCTCAAAATTTGAACAAACCAGACAAACTAACGTATATAATTATTCTTTAACAAACAAAATCAGCTCAACTTAAGGTAGTTATATACATATACATACATACATATACACACACAGTAAAAACATGGACAGGAGAAGAATTATACTGCAAAAAATATACATAACATGTGGATAAAATAGGTGAAGTTAATTATAGCTAATAAAAGAATATACACTAAAGATGGTAAGCAAAAGAAAGCTCAAAGTCAAAATGATAGCTAGTGTCTAAATGATCACAACTCTTATAAAATCAATTACTGGAATCCAAATATCAATAGAGCACTGAACGTATTGACCTATATACATGTGAATTCACTCTTATGTATATACTCTGGCATAAACATATATAAACAGAGTACACATATTTCAATACAACTATGTTAACTAAGTAGTCTATGACCCAAATCTAACAAATATGTATATAGATTCATATCAACAGAGTTGCTCTCATAGGATATATACTTTTACAAATGACCATTAAAGATTCAGGATGTTTTGTAATTAATTTTTTTTCAATAATTAAATTAAGTTTAGATTTACATTGTATATATATTGTCTAAGGCAAATTCTATTGCAACCCACTAAATTGATTAGTATCCCCCTTAATTTTAATAAAATTAAGAAGACAAAAATACCCTTAATCAACTACGTACGTTCTTTTCTTCCTTCTCTCAGTCACCTTCCTCAGCGCAAACCAGTTAATTCAAAAACCCTAATTAACAAATCAATATAAAAAATTTACTCATATTTCAGTACTAGCGAATGAAGATTGAAGAAGATAATCAATCATTATCGCAATCACAGCATGTAATTGGGTTTTTTTTTTGAAAAATTAGCAATTTTTTTGAAAGCAAATCGTAAACACTCGATTTTGTGGAATGTAACAAATTCACGTATAAACCTTACTAGGATCCACATATAATCACAAAGAGACACTTACGTGGTTTATCTGAATCCCACGTAAAGTAAATACGTGGTTTGTTCGGTATCCACGCATTGTTTCGTCGTGTTTAGTTATATAACCACGTATTCATATTGCGTGGTAGTTTGATTTTTTTTTTCTCTCTGTTTTACCTTTTTCATCGTTCGACACTTGGTTTATGCAGATTATACCATATTCCAGTGATGAAGAAATAAGCGAAGAAATAGTGCTTGATTATTCTAATGAGTTTACGACTTATGACGTAAGTTTAAATTGCATTTCTTTTGAATAAATCTATATTACATACATTTTATTTAACATTGTTAATGCAAATATTTCCTTCTCGACAAAAGTTGATTGATTGGGTTCGTGATACTGGAAAACGACTTGGTTTCGTTATCATAATATTGAAATCGGATACTGGTGGTTCAAGCAAAAAACCAAGAATTATGTTTGCTTGTGAACGAAGCGGTGTGTATAAGAAGCGAAAAGAGATAAGCCCGAAGAACCTCCGAATGACTGGTACAAAAAAATGCAGTTGTCCGTTTAGACTTAAAGGTGAGAAACTCCCTACTTTAGATGATTGGAGATTGCATGTTGTGAATAGTGTTCACAATCATTTAGAGTTAAAAAATGAGGAAGGCCATTCGTATATTGGTCGACTAAATGAAGATGAGACCAAATTAGTTGTTGAGATGCACAGAAACATGGTAAAAGCAAAAGAAATTTTACATACCATTAAAAGAAATGATCCTACAAATCGTGAATTGGGATGAAAGAAATGCATTTGCAAATTGGAAATGAAGTGAATGTACTTTGTTTGGAAAGTTAGTGACTGTAGTTTGTAGTTTGTTTGCAAAACTTTGTCTGAAAATTTAGTGAATATACTTTGTTTGGAAAGTTATTGAATGTAGTTTGTTTGGAAAGTTAGCGAATGTTTGGTTGGTAATTTTTTTTGACTCTCTGTTACAGTAACGCAAGGACAACACGTGGTTTGAAGAAAAACAACGTATTACTTAAACGAGGAAAAGAGGAAAACCACGTTGAAGGTATACGTGGCTATTGAATAATCCACCAAGTACTTCGGCGTGGTCTGTATACAAACCACGTCTTGTCAGTGCGCGTTGAAAAACAGAAACTCAAAAAAATTTACTTCAAAATAAATCTGCGTGGTTTCTTAACTAACCACGTAAATAAACTACGACGTTTGAGTTTTATCCAAGTTTGAGTGGTTTTTGAACAAACCAAGTTTGCCCCAGACGTGGGTTGGGTGTTATCCACGTAGAGTTTGTACGTGGTTTTTTAGTAATCCACGTACTCCTTAGCGTGGTTTATTTACAAACCACGTCTTGTCAGTGCGGTATGTTAACAGAAAACCAAAAAAAAATATTTGATCCATTATACAACAACTTATAACAATTTAAACAACAAATACACATCATGAATATACCATAACCATTAACATTCAAATACACAGTGTAAATTAAGTCCAAAAACCAGCAAAATATACCATTAGCATTCGAATAATCAGTACATATCATAACCGTTCAACTACAAATTAAAATACCATATTCATTTCAGTACATACAACAACCAAAATACAACACAATCTAAACTTGGGCACTAAACTTGATGTCGGATGTAGCGTACAACAGCAGCTCGGACACTATCAAGTTGAGGGTTAGCTTCATTCAAAAGGCCATGCACATCATGAAGAGTATGAAAAAAAATAAAGTTAAATGAAGCATATTATAAACTGAAATTATATAGTGAAGCAAACTGAAACATACCGAGTACAGTTGGTTATAGGTAGGTTGAAAATGTGAATCTCCAACCCTTACATCAGCAGGTAAGTATACAGGATTGTGAACCCGTAAGACACTATGATCCCTATACCACTCCGTATAATCATCAGTGCAACTCAACATAGACTGATGGAGTGGTATTGATCTACGCCCTTCTGCAATCAAATGGTTATACCAATTGTCCCATATACTTTCCAAAAATTGATAACGCACCCGAGTGTATGTAGTCGAAATTGAACCTCGACGTGCAGTTATTGCTACGGGAGGAATAGGAGCCGTGGGAATGTTCTGAACTCTACCAAACTGTCTAAGTACTCTATCAGGATGATATGGCTCCACAACATTTAGGCAGAGAATGCAACCACTATACCAAGATATAGCGTGAAATGGATGATAGTGTCGTGCAAAGATGTAAGGATCAAAAATAACCTAATCAAATATGTAACAAATCAAAATTAGTTTTAGTAAATAAACTGTTACTCATGACATGCATCTAATCATAACTACTATTATTATAAAAGTACTGAATGAAGATAATAACCTGTTCAATTTGAATAGTATCAAGGAATATACGAAGATCGATTACTGATGCACCACAATTTGTAGATGGATTCCATCGAGCAGCACGGGGTAAACTCTCGTAGTATAGATTGGTGGAAGGATGAAAGCATGGAAAGTGCTCAAATATCCATGACTCAAGTAAAAAAAGAAATCCTGCAATCTGTTTCACACCCATACGAGTCGCTAATCCAAGCTGCCTGTAGAGAAAAGCAAGTGTTGCTGAACCCCAAGAGTAAGTGTTGACAATGTCCAATTTTTTTAGTGGATCCAGTAGCGATATGTGCACATGAGACTTGCTTTTGTCAGCAAACAGTGTGTTGCCAACCAAAAATAAAAGGTAAGCACGAGCGGCACGCCTAATTGCCCATACGAGTCGCTAATCTTCAGCTTCTACCTCATCATCTTTACCTGTCTCTGTCTCGGCCCCTGTGTCATCTTCATCTTCATCTTCTCCCGATGAATCCGAACCATCTCCATGTTCCTCATCTCCCGATGAATCCGAACCATCTCCATGTTCCTCATCTCCAACATCTTCTTCTTCTTGGTGCTCTTCACCTTGCCTTATATCAATATCAGACTCGGTTGTGTCTCTATCAATCAGACCCTCAGCCCTATTATCGTTCTTGTCTGCACTTGTACCTTCGGCTCCTTTCCCAGTTCTTCGTTTTCTTTCGGAAGCCGTCATCCGTATTCGACCCATTTGTAAATAAGCACGACAAAAAAAAATACTCGTTATGAATTAAAAGGCCAAGAAGCGAATGGTAAATGGAATGGTAAATGGTAAGTCTCATATTTTTTAAAGCTCCAGGCTACCACGCACTGTGACTACGTGTAAAATAGAATAACCACGCAGGAACTGTGCGTGGAAAAAATAATAACACTACAAGAAAATCTACTTTTAGTTGCAAATATTAGTAGCATTTGTAGATCAAGTGCTGCCAAAGACTCTATGGTTAATTTTTGCTTGTCCCGCTTAAAATTTTGGTGAAAAGTATTCCCAGTACCGTTCATTATTCATTTCTTTTACTTCCTCTTCACAACAGCGCTCTCAGAAAACCCTACATCGCCATCTCTTTACTCCACCGCCAAAAACCACTTCGTTGGTCTACTCCACCTTCGAAACACCAAATCATCATCAATCTACTAACACACTAGAAGCCCTAAATAGTTGATCTACTAAGGCATTCAAAAACTTCACGGTAATCAATTGTAGTTTATCTATCTGGCCGCAATAGACCGACTCGCCTACAGCGACAAGCGTCATCTCCTTTTTAGTCACAAACCCTAAATCGTCATTTCTCTAGCACCGACAGGCTTCTCAATAGATGGACTCAGCCTAGGTATCAAATTTAACTTGATTTATCGTTCTTGTTCTTCTTGTATTAGTTCAATTGATTATAGCATCAATACGTTTTTATATTAGAGCAATTCAGACTTGTACGTTTATATACGTGGAAAAAAAAGATAGCTGTAGAACTGAATTGCAAATGACTAGCATGAAGTTCCAAAAGGTTTTTAAAATGTGATCTATTTTTGCTAAGAGCTACAGAAGTTGGTTCGAGTAGAAACTTTCTACAATTACTAATGCTCTCGATTATTTATATTTAGTGTTTGTAGGTGTCCCTTAATAATTTCTTCTCCAAATATTTCTTTTTTCTAATAGTTCCATCTTTCATATAGCCTATGAACATGGTGTTTCCTGGAGTAGTTGGATTCAAATTACAAAGAAATGTAAAAAATGGAACTACTGCCACAGGCTTAGTTTTGAGAGTTACATAGATCCTCCGGAAACACGGCATTGTCAGAAATTTGTTGAATTCTATGGTATCAAATTTAAATTTAAACTAGTTATTGCTCTGGTATTAATTCATGTTTTTTGATTGTTTTAAAAAGTTACCATGATGCCTCATTCATTGCATATACAAAAGAAGGGGCAAGTGAGCTATCTCTAGCAACCCATGCCACTATTGCGAACAAGTCTCCTGAATATGGAGCGACCATGGGTTTTTGCCAATCGATCATGTTACACTAAAGTACCTAAAGCTCACTGGTAGAAGTAATGAAACCGTAAGCATGCATCTATTATCGTCATAAACAACTTCTATTATAGATGATGAGATATGTACTTATTATGAATAACTATGTAGGTGCCTATGATAGAGTCTTATTTACGTTCTAATAACAAGTTCGTGAACTACAGTCAGGTTATTATTTTTCAATACCAGTACAATTTCATGGGATGGTTTTATTTGTATTCTCATGTTAACTACCTTTTTGATGTTGTTTTCAATATTAATCTCAGCCCCAAATAGAAAGGGCATATTCATCTTGTTTGGAGTTGAATTTGGAGGATGTCGAACCATGCCTTTCTAGATCTAAAAGGTAACGGGTTTACCATATTTTTTGTGTCATGATTAGTGCCTACATATAATCCATACAATCAAGCATTTTTTATTTGGCTTAGGCTTCGTGACAAGATTGCCCTAAGGGAAATGAAAGCCGACTGGCTTGCTTGTTTAGACAACAAAGTAGGATCAAGGTGCGACAACATTAGTTTTTTCTGTTTTATTATCATGCAAGTTTAATACTTAATGACATTGTACTATCATTTATATAATATATTCCTATGTGATTTAGGGGTTAGTTTTTCCCAAAGAAGCTCAATGTAAAGTTGTATATTTCAACTTTCATGGGAAATATGCTCAGTTAAGACATGGCGATGTTGTTATTGCCACAATCACTAGTTGTACTAACACTCCAAATCCTAATGTAATGGTTGGAGCTGTAGTGGTTGCAAAGAAGACTTGTGAGCTTGGTCTTGAGGTAGAATTAGTGTCCTTTTTCTTATCATATGACATTTGGATCATCCCCTTCTGAGTGAATGTGAAAATTTAAATGTGGTTTGTAGGAAATAAAAGTTGGTGAGTGAACATCATGATGTTTTTATTGTCTTTTCCATTTCTGCAAGCTTCATGGTTGTTTAATTCACATAAATGTTGGTAAAATAATGTACATTTTATTGTCCTTATGTCATTTAACTAAAATAAAAAATAAAATAGAAAAGCTAATTTTTTTTATTTTTCTCCCTTTTTATTTTATCCCATACTATATTATATAAACTAAACACAAAAGCGCTATTTAATGGAAAACAAATAACTAATAATTGTTGTGTAAGAGCTATAACATTACCGAAATAGCCTAAGCTGAGGTATGATGAGGCATGTGCTGAATGGATAAAGGCTCACTTAATAAGTCTTTTGTGCTCCAACATATAGGGACCAAAACTAGAATTAGTAGCTAGGTAGAAACAACGAGAATCAAAAGACTTGAACTAGACTGAAAGCTTTCTGAACTAAAACAACGTAGCTGAGGTTGAGAGGTTAAGCTTGGGGAATCTGCTTTGCAAGTCGGTTCTGAATGGTCATGGCAGAGTGCAGTAGAGAGGACCAACATGTTCTAGGCAGAACATGTGAGCCAAAACTGAATTGCTCTCAATATCATGGCCTGGTATGAGCTATTCTCATCTAAAAATTAGTTTATTACATTTCCACTCATACTGCAATTATAATAAAAAAACTTAAATGGTTATGACTTGTCCGTTTGTTACTTTTAACTCATATTTGATAGTTTTCCATTTCATGACTATGAAGTATAAACTGTAACTCATATAGATTTTCCTACTCTTGAATAATTGCTTCTTCGATTGGATTTTCAATAATCTTCAGATATAGAGCATTGTTTTTCTACTTGATGTAATCACAATTTTCTTTTATAATAACATTACATTTATTCTAGCACTTTAATAACCATATTTGTTTTTTCAGTTTGTATAGGAAAATATATAAAGGATTACCTTCACAGTTGAACTGCAAACCATTGTGAATCGCCTGAAAATATTAAGCAACAGAAGACCAAGGATTGTTAAATCTACAGGTTTGAGTACTTTCCCTTTATCATCACTTATTAAGTTAATATTAATAGGACAATGACCATCCCCGTGATGGTCTCAGATACTGCGTAAGTAGTAGTCTCAATCTCACATTCAGATCAACATAAAATAATATATGTTTTACTTAAAACTTCCTGTACTATGGGTAAAAGTGGGTGGATCATTCAAAACTTTCTACTAAGTGTCAGTCTTAATTTTTGATCTAATAAAAGAGTTTACCTATGTAAAACGCATACTGATTCTTGTATATAATATTTCTCAATTAGTCTGGGAATGAATATGTACAATCATATAATGTTAAGCTCGAGAAATATAATTTTTGCTTATCAATTCTAAAATATTATCTTTGAAAACTCGGTGTTGGTGGGAAAATTGGGGTTTTGCTTCCCAGTTTGTTAACTTTGTTCATCAACATAATTTTATATATTTTAGAAAGGTGATTCGACTAGAGCGTTGTAACTTCTCTAGTTAGCCCAAAAGGATTTCTGCTGAGAAATATACTAAACATCTTTACACCATGAAAAGTGTTTTCCAAGTAATGCTAAGGATTCGAACCTAAATTATGCATCACCTATAGAGTAAAGATATGCCTAGTTACTATTTGGTTGTCGCTTACAGCACGCCTTTGTTATTATCTTTTTGTAAACAATTTACTATTTTATTTTCTCTTTCTTTCAATTTTCCTAAAAATCATGATGATACAGACAACAGTTTGCATCAGTGTCATGTTCATGTCTCTTTGTGTCACAAGAAGTTACCTTGTTTCAATGCATTTCATTTTTCCCATTCTGGGATTGAAATCCTTTAATCAAATTCCTAAACAGCATAGATCATTTAGAAGCCTTTTTTCCTTAAATGTTAACATGCATGGTTTGTAGCCATATCATGTAAATATAATATAATTGAATTATTCCTTTAAGCACACTGGATAAATTTCTGCAGGTTCCTTTAGTCCTAATTTTTTCAACTGCTATTACATTCAGCTTTATAATAATTCCATGATGACATCTTTTTCCCCACTCAGCAATGTAAATGTAGACACTAACATGCCAATTGATCAGAATTCTGTTCTTATGTTTAGTTTTCAAACTACTTTCACAGTTAGCTTTATTCAACTTTACTTTTCTTCTTGAGTTTATATTTTCACTTGGGATTTTTGGTCTTTTGACACTTATTCTTTATGAAGCGTGATCAAGATGACATGGCTGAATTTGCAAGGAACACACCACAGGAATTTAGGGATTATTACATACAAATGCAGGCTGCAAAGAGAAGTCTAGCACCTCTTCCTTCAGAAGTAAGCATTATACGATAAAAATATTTCATTTGATGCATTCTTCCCCGAATTTTTTCTACTTTGGCTGATTTAGTAAACATCATATGATATGTTTGTTTATAAGTGGTATTTTTTTATTCTATTGAAATGTTGTATGAATAAACATAAATAACAAAAGCTTTCAATGTAAAGGTATGTGACGATCAAGCAATTCTTGATAAAACATTAAGCGATCAAGTTTCTTCATGAAAAAGTAGCAGGGGGTTCAGCGAGGAGGCAGTGACTGGCCACGCGTGCACTGGACATACCTGCACTTATACCCAAATTGGAGATGTTTATATCTGTGAGAAAACCGATCGTGTGCATGGTAAGAGCAATACACACCTTGATTGCATTACTTTGGTATCATATGAATATCATTTTATTTTACTAAGCTCATTTATTTTCATAAATGTAGTATGTGAACAAATTGGTGGTGGTATTTGTTCCGAAGCTGTTCTTGATCCAACCGGCAATACCTTAGTTTGCCCAGTCAGTGGTCAAATATTTGATGGATGGATTGATGAAAATGCAGAACCAGATAATGTAAGTACCAATCTGTATCACAACATTTAAGTTTTTATCTGCAAAGCCACAACATTTCAGTACATATCCTCTATGGTAACGTGTTTATCTGCAGAGCCACAACAATTGATACACTTGAAACTAAAACTTAAATAAACTATTTTTCCTAAAACTGTCTACTCAGATTAATCGTTCTGTCATTGCACATGTATTACACAAATGTAGTTATACAAGAGGGCTAACACAAATAAATTGAAGTAACTGACACTACAGTTGTTGCCTAATACAGTTACGACAATGTAAATTTAGGGAATATTTTTGTTTTAGAGAACCCAATTGATAGAAAACGATAAGGGTAAAGAAAATTGTACATTTCAATTAGTGGATGGATGCATCATCGATGGATTACGGACATTCCAGATACTTTTTCATATTTTATAAGATTTAACTTGACCATAGTATTGAATACACAATCTGCCCATAGTACTGAATACACAATCTGCACATAGAATGAAATCCAGTCAGACTTCTAATCCAGTTTTGATCTAAATATCTGTGTAAATTGAAAATTGTGTATTCGTTGGGGAACTATATAGGATGCATATAAAAATAGAACAATTTTTGTTAATATGCGTTAATATAGAATATCGAGTTATAGATTACATGATTTTCATATATATATATATACATATATATATATATACATATATATATATTGTTGATTGTTAAACTCGTTTGCAGGTAATTAGCTATTTCGAAGCGAAGACTGTCGACAACAAAGAACTATTGGTAATCAAGCAACGAACATGAATTTAATTGTTATATATGTTGTCTTATTTTGTTAGTACCATTTGTGGAAACTTGTCTGTGAATGCTTGTAGTATGTGACTTATTTTGTTGAAAAACTACTATCGAATTGATTATGGATATTATATTTGATTGTGACATTAGCATGTTTTTGCAATTATTTGAATATGATGATCATATGATTGATTGTTTGTATATGCTAATTATGTGATTTAATTGTTTGTTTGAATATATGAAAATTATGCGATTGATCGTTCGTTTTAATATGAATAGTATATAAGCGATTGCTGGAAATGGTATAAACCATCAACCGTAAATAGTAGCATTTAAAAGTGACTTTTGGTAGCGTTTTTTAAATCCTACAGAAAATACCTATAGTTGCATTTAAAAGTGACTTTTGTTAGCGTTTTTTAAATCCTACAAAAAATACCTATAGTTGCATTTAAAAGTGACTTTTGGTAGCGTTTACTACAACGCAACAAAAAGTTTTAGACTTTTAGTTGCATGTCGTATAGCAGCGTTCTCTAAAACGCTACCATAAGTTATGGTAGCGTTTTTTCAACGCTACCAAAAGTCTTTTCTGGTGTAGTGTAACCACGCATTGACTTAACGTGGAAAAAATAATAACCACGTATATACCATACGTGGTTACTAATTTTTCCACGCATTTCTGCTGCGTGGTAACCTGAGCTCATCACTTCTAATTCAGTTCACCTCGCAAGAAGCTAACGTGGTAGGCTTTCTTTCCACGTAAAGATCTTGCATGGAAACAATTTTTTCCACACAGTTTCCCTACGTGGTTTGGAATTTTTCCAAGAAAAAAACTTCTTTTGCTGAAACCAACAACAACCCATAATTCAAACAATAATCGATTCAATGCTCGATTCAGTAATCAATTCAGTAGCAACTCGATTCAGTACTCATTTAAAACCCCATAAACATTTCAATTATCACTACATTACTTACTAATCAGTAATAAATCGATTCAAGAGGCCGAATTACGTACATCGCTGGAGGAGGAAGATGACGCTGCTGGAAGAGGAAGAAGATGCCGTTGGAGTTGGATCGCTGGAAGAGGAAGATGATGCCGCTGGAGTTGGATCGCTGGAAGAGGAAGATGCCGCTCTGGAGGAGGAAGATGACACGGTGTGGAGAAATGAACATAGTTTAGGGTTTTTTACGTGATGAGCAGAAAGGGTAGTTTTGGAAAGTGTGGGGGGCTACTAAGTCATTTTGTGGGTATAGTGGCTTTAGTAAATTTCAGGGGGCTACTAAGTAAAATATCGTGTTGAAATAGAATTTCCCATTGTCTAATACACATGTAATTTATAACAGCAAGATGACTAGAGACAGGAGGTTAAAACATAGTATACCTCCTGTCGTTCATTCTTCTGAAGCTCGATCTCAACTTGCCTCGTGATGTAAATATAGCCATCTTGTGTGATTATCTTCTCGAGAGGTTGCAACCCTCCTCTTTGCATTCGAAATTCGCCTGTGTCGCATTAGTCACACTTGTTTACCACATATGGGCTGAGCATAATCGCCGAGTTTTTAACAACAGGAAGATAGAGAAGCTTCATCACGCACGGCTTCTGGAGAAAGAGATTATTTGCCAACCTACTCGAGTTACTTCACGGCATCATCTCTCAGCCGATGATCGCCATTTTTTAGGGCGGTGGGGGATAGATCTGCATGACAATGGCTGAGAATGACGACTAATTTTACTCTTCGTTGTATAGACTAAGGTTAGAATGTTTGGACCATGGGCCGTGTATTGTATGGTGGTTGTATGGTGGTGTTCAATTATTATATATTTGTATTTGTACTGACCTTGCATATTGTTGCAATAAATTACCTTTTCTTCATATATATATATATATATTTGTACTTGTATACAAACCTATACACATAAACAACTCACGCACATCGAAGATCCAGGCACTCACAGCACAAGAAGCAGTAAAGATGAAGACATTAAAACACTCGCACCTACATAAACGAACAGCTGCACACATGAAAAAAAACAAAGCAGGTATGTCGACTGACCGGTCGACCGGTAGACAATGATAGGTCGACCGGTCGAGGCTATTCTAGGCGAAATCAATCGCCTGTCTGCTGCTTTCGAATCACTCTCCACTCATGTGACGACTCGGGTTTTGCCCGGCTCGAAAATCAACATCCGTACTTCACATTGTACTAGAATGCCGCAGATTCGACCGTTCAAATCCGATTCGCCGGAGCTATAACACAATTAAGTAAACAACACAACGGAAGAAAAGAATAATACATTGATATACAATATCTGATACAACAGAGTGATACAATGAATATCAATATACATCAGAGATATGATACAAGAAATAGCAGCGGAAAAGAAAAGATAACATCAGCAGCGGAACAATATCAATAGAAGTGATAACTCCAAAATGATCTTCAGACAAGAATGAATCCACAACTCCAAGATAAGCAACTCCGATGAATGAACTAGCTCCAGATAATCTACTAAACCTGAATATCTGAAAAGAAACCCAACTCTAGACTGCTCGTGTGGAAAATTATGAGCACCCAGAGTTTAGGAAAGGAACAATAAACTCCGGATCAGTCGTGGGACTGGTGTGAGCAACAAAAACAGTTTAACTTTAAACAACAGCAAAAGAATTTTAAACATTGAAATCCGCAATGCTTTTGGAAAATGAAACTACCATAAGACCTCCCGCCACACACACAATGCAAACACAAAATTGGAGGAGATTTCTTCTTATGATAGTCAAAGATGCTTACTACGCAAAATCAATTGGATATTATTATTAGTGCATAGTGCAGAAAACATTTCGAAAGTATAATATTAATCTTAGACAGCATAGAAATTTCGAACTATGCCTACTATAGCTACCATCTAAACAGTGGGGCGCCACCATAAGTAAATGGCAGGTTCTACAACTAATACCGTACAAGTTCCGTATTGGGAAATGGATTTCCAACAAATGGTCAGGCTAAGGAACTTCCTTCCGCCGCATGGGATCGCCTCTGGCGGGACGTCCCGAGAGACAAACTGCTCTCTGCCAAACAAGGCCGGGTTACCCCTGTAACAGGTAACTCACGAATATGCCACCTCCCGGTCCTTTGGGACCTTTATCCGAGCGCTCGATATCCAACATCACACATCATAAAGAAAGTGTATCCACATGAGTAAGTATCTGGGCTCCATACCATGACACCACCCTTTTCCAGAAGGAAATGACATACCCTAAAGGGCGCGACCCTCATAACCTTGCCGCAACATTCCTGTTTCGACCATTTCCGGGTTGTGAGGCCCTGATGAAGTCTCGTCCACAAAGCTACGCTTTTTCAAAAAGCCACGCTTTGGGTCAACAGATGATCAACCTATGATCACAAAGATAAATGATCAAACAAATGATCATATCACAAATGATCAAACACTGATCATCACACAGCAACACTCAGCATGCCACATTACCAAATTGGGAGTATATCGCTGATAAATTTCAACTACATAACCTCTGAGCTCGTACGTCTCAAAGAAGGGTGTTAAGCTAAGAGAATAAATTCTCCGCCACCAACAGAAATGTATTTGAAAGAAATCGGCTTTATATCTCAAAGTGTAATGTCAGACACACAATCCATACAAGTCTGTTCCGGGTTCGAACAGAACCGAAGGCACTTCTCACGAAGCCCTTGCAATTCCGGATAATTTCCAATCACGTCCGGACTTCCCGTCACTAAGGGTGATAAAACCTCTATATCGGGGATCAGCCGATGCAGAGTAACTCGACGGTAATCCTTCCGTTTTCAAAAATATCCGGTCTTCAACACCGGTCTTCAAATGCCATCCATAACGACGTATCACCTATTCGGAATGGGTTATACGACCCAAAGGTCCTCTCCCGGCTAAACCGAATAGTGAGCGTAATATTTAAAAACATATGGATATTGGGATTTCAATTAAGTCACAGCTTAAAACCCAAAACTTTCTTTTCAAATGGTTTAACAAATTACCATTTTAAATCTTTAAACAAAAAGATTCAACCTTTACGGTTTAAACAGTTTCCACACTTTAATCTTTTAAACAAAAGATTCATTCACAGATTTTCCAAATTAATTTCCATTTCAATTTGATTAACTCGTTAAACCTTTAAATCAAGATTTAACTTATAGCTTTCAAAACAATCCCATTTCAAATCTTTTAAACCAATCATTATTTTAAATCTGTTAAAGATAACAGATTCAAATCATTGTTTTTCAAAACAATTCATTCATAACTTGGAAAACCATTTCGCTTCAATCTTGAAATTCCTTTAATTAAATTGAAATTTCATTTCTTATCTGGAAGCTTTTATCTTTTGAAAACAAATAGTTTCATTTCAGAAAATCTGATTCATTTATACGAGTTGGAATCCTTGGGTTAAATTCAAATTCCCAAAATTTTACTTTTAAATGGTTTAGATTCATACAAACACATTTATATCATGTTTAATCCCTAGTTTCAAATCATAGGATTCAATTCCAAACCTGAATTCAAATTTAAATCAAATTATTTAAATTTTCAAAATTCGATTAAGTTATTCAAAATAACTTTTATCTTTGAAATTCTATTTCAAAAGTTTTTCACTTTAAACCCGAATTTCTAATTTCAAAATCAATTGAAATTAAAATTTCAATTTCAAAAATGTTGAATTTAAATTATCTGTGACTTAACCGATTTCCACGTGAAATCCATATTTGTGTGTGTAATAGTGTAGTCCGGGGGTTGAACACAATAGTGAAACACGATGAATCATCATAGATCAAAATACAGGATATAGTTGATAAGCGATATAAAGTATAACGCTTATCTTTCATGCACAGATCACAGATATATAAATATCACAGATAATAAATTACAGATCACAACATAAATCAAGATGTATCACAAAGCATCATATATCAGGGATATCAAACAATCAAGTCATTCAATAGAATCCAAATATCCATAGTTAAGATCAATAAATTATCCGATTAATTTAAATCAGATTAACTTCTTATGAATTACAAATCCTGGTTAATTAACATTAATAACTTACATTTGATTAATTTTTCTTTAATCATTTGTTAATTAACCATCAATAATAAATTACTTAACCTTTAATTATAATTAAATCAAACTTTAATCATTAAATAATTTACTTTCAATTATTCAATTATTCTTTAATTAATTATCTTTAATTAATTACATTAATTAATTAACCCCTAATTAATTATCCAAATTTTTTTTAATTAACCTTAATTTATTTCAATAAGTGATTATTCTAATCACATATATAAATAAAATACAAATTTATTACTTTGAGTAATTATACTTTGACAAATCAATTTAAGTTTTGATTAATTACTTTAAGTTAAGTAATTTCCTTTAAGTATTAGTTAACCCCCTTTTTTTTTATATTCCAAAAACTGCTGTTACAAACACCCGAGCAACTCATGCCTTAGCTCGATTGACACTTCGAGTTACCCACCTAAATCACTCGAGCAACACAGGAAAACTTCGTCTTCCCCAAATTCCCAAACCCAGATCGAAATGTACACGTGCACGTGCACAAGTACTCCGTCCACCCACGATCCTATCTTCGACCTTCTACACGTCGGCGACGACCTACCCAAGCATCACGTTCGCCCAGAAAACTGCATTGACATCGAACTGGAAATCGAGCCATCAGATCCAACTACCCAAAAACGTTCATCACGGAAACGCTATGTTCATCCACCTCTGACTATTATAAGTCACGCGATCGTTCCCAGAGCTACACTATGCTCTGATGATCCATTTCCCAGAGTTTCGCAAAGCTCGATCACGTGTAGAAATCGCACTCGTTTCATTTACAGACATGCCCAGAATCTTGCACAAAAACCCTACTTCAATCTCGTTCTTCTAATCCACGCAATGAATAATTTTTTTTACATTTTTTCCTAAATCACGAAAGATTAAACTTGCTTCAACTCAAGTTTCAAAGATTAAATTTTATCCAATCATCATAAATTTGTAAAAATATAGTTTTCTTCCCATTACGAACTGCACACAAAATACCCATAAAAAAAATCTTCATTTTAGGTTTAAAAATCATGATTTTCAGTGAGGATTCAAACTATGAAATAGAATTAACCCTTTATGACAATTGAATTTATCAAAGAATTGTTGATTGCCTGTAACCAAGTTCCAGTGGCATATTTCACTAGCCTGTTTTAAAACAGCTTTGAAAATAATCCTGTTTAAAGTTTGAACATCTTGTTCGATTTAAAACTGAAAGTTTTAAAATGATTTGATGAGAAAAAATTTGAACTTTGAACAAAAAGGTGCAACCTGTAACTGTTTACAGAGAATTACAGAGCAATCATAGAATTATTTATACCAGATAAAGGCATATACCACCATATCATAAACAATCTCCTGAACTTTCATTCTTATTTAAACTTGAAATTTTTCAAAATTCTTGTTTACTCACAGGAAGATAAAGATTTTGTTTAGAAGTTTGCCCACTGATCTAAAGAAGGAGATACCGGGTTAAGTTACTCACACATATACTAGTTTCAGAGATGAACAAGCAACATAAAGATATACTTAAGCTATTTAAATTTTATGTTACTCACAGGTAAGTATTCAGCAGATTCAAACTTTTAAGTTTTAAAACCAAAAGTTGCTCACCTTTCATTTTGATGAACAGAGCCTGCTCCAATATTTGAAACAGCCTTATGAAAAATGCAAACTGAAGTCTTTTGATCTTTAATTCTCTTGATCTCTGATTTGTATTGATATGCTGGTGGTGGTTGAATGCTTGTTTTAGGTTTTTAAATGGAGTTTCATTTTGTATTTGCTTAACTCGAACTGGAAGTAAAAAGTGATAAGGAAAAGGTTGTTTTCCAGGCTATGTATAAAACAGCCTACAGTGTTTGTCTATATGTTTTCTTATTTCATTTCTAAGGTCAGAGATATTTTAAAATTTTGGAGGCTGAAAAGAAATTTATGCCAATTCGAACAGATTTGTTGGCTGCAAGGATTGAAGGCATTTAATGTTGTGTACTTTATGTTTTGTTTATTCATACTTATCTCATATTTTCACTTGCCTGGCTTCAATATCAAGCTACCAGCAAATACTAGATACAAATGTATTTATATTTTACTTTTCTTTGATTTTCTTCTTTGTTGGCCGAGACAATATGTTTTTGGTGGCTGCAGCTTTGTTGTATTGGGCAGATGAAAGCATTTATTACTTTGTACAATCCTTTACTTTTATAAGTGTTGTTTCTTTTGTTTAACCTGACTATGTTTGCTTAGTCTTCATATATATTTATTTTTACTTGCCTTCCTATACAAGCTTACATACTTTTGTTTTGCTGCTAAAGATGGAAATATAAATGTACTTTACATTTATTTTTATTTTTTTCAAGTGTTCATGCTTATGAATGTATGTTGCTGTTTTGTTTCATATTACAAGTGTGCATACTTATCCTTATATAATTGGTTTTGCTCATATTTACCTTTTACTTGTTGAATACTTGAATTCGGGGAAACTCGCATCACCGCATTGATTATTTTCACAAATTTAATTCAAAAATTAATAAATTATCAATTTAAATATTTATAAAATTCGGGGTCGTTACAGACTTCCCCCCTTAAAAGAATTTCGTTCCCGAAATTACCAAGGAGACACAAAGATAGATGAAGAATATTTCATTGAATCAAACTGAACATCTATTCTGCATTTGGCTTACCAAATCAGAATATCAATAACAGATACAAGAACGAATCTGTCTTAACACTTCACAAGATACTCGGGTTATCCAGATTTACGAAATATGCAGTGGCATCGGTCAGTGCAAAGTGATAACTAACCATTCGTAGAATATACTGGGACCCAAAGAATAGACAGATATATAGATACAATTTCAAAAATTTTCAGTTTAGAACTAAAGTATACATATCAACCATAACAATCAAAGCAAACAATTCATCCAAACAAACAAGTCTGGCCTATCTGGAGTTTATGTCCCATTTTTATATATCGAATCTCTTCCTGAATCTACCAGAAATAATCGAAGAATTGAGAAAAGGTGTTGAACAAAAGAGATTGATAGAGAAAATTTGTTTCCACTATTGTTACAGGGTATTGACCATTTATAGTCGTATTCCCCTGTCCCCTATCTCATCCTCTTCTTGCACTCATACTCACTATTAGTGGATAGCAAGAGAATTTACTGAGACATTCGAACGGATATCTGAGAGATACTCATTCTAGGGTTTACTTCACCCTATCTCTAATGAGCTACTTAACGTGTTATACTCCTGAGCTAAAGTTCAACCTTAGCTCTGATACCACATGTGACGACTCGGGTTTGGCCCGGCTCGAAAATCAACATCCGTACTTCACATTGTACTAGAATGCCGCAGATTCGACCGTTCAAATCCGATTCGCCGGAGCTATAACACAATTAAGTAAACAACACAGCGGAAGAAAAGAATAATACATTGATATACAATATCTGATACAACAGAGTGATACAATGAATATCAATATACATCAGAGATATGATACAAGAAATAGCAGCGGAAAAGAAAAGATAACATCAGCAGCGGAACAATATCAATAGAAGTGATAACTCCAAAATGATCTTCAGACAAGAATGAATCCACAACTCCAAGATAAGCAACTCCGATGAATGAACTAGCTCCAGATAATCTACTAAACCTGAATATCTGAAAAGAAACCCAACTCTAGACTGCTCGTGTGGAAAATTATGAGCACCCAGAGTTTAGGAAAGGAACAATAAACTCCGGATCAGTCGTGGGACTGGTGTGAGCAACAAAAACAGTTTAACTTTAAACAACAGCAAAATAATTTTAAACATTGAAATCCGCAATGCTTTTGGAAAATGAAACTACCATAAGACCTCCCGCCACACACACAATGCAAACGCAGAATTGGAGGAGATTTCTTCTTATGATAGTCAAAGATGCTTACTACGCAAAATCAATTGGATATTATTATTAGTGCATAGTGCAGAAAACATTTCGAAAGTATAATATTAATCTTAGCCAGCATAGACATTTCGAACTATGCCTACTATAGCTACCATCTAAACAGTGGGGCGCCACCATAAGTAAATGGCAGGTTCTACAACTAATACCGTACAAGTTCCGTATTGGGAAATGGATTTCCAACAAATGGTCAGGCTAAGGAACTTCCTTCCGCCGCATGGGATCGCCTCTGGCGGGACGTCCCGAGAGACAAACTGCTCTCTGCCAAACAAGGCCGGGTTACCCCTGTAACAGGTAACTCACGAATATGCCACCTCCCAGTCCTTTGGGACCTTTATCCGAGCGCTCGATATCCAACATCACACATCATAAAGAAAGTGTATCCACATGAGTAAGTATCTGGGCTCCATACCATGACACCACCCTTTTCCAGAAGGAAATGACATACCCTAAAGGGCGCGACCCTCATAACCTTGCCGCAACATTCCTGTTTCGACCATTTCCGGGTTGTGAGGCCCTGATGAAGTCTCGTCCACAAAGCTACGCTTTTTCAAAAAGCCACGCTTTGGGTCAACAGATGATCAACCTATGATCACAAAGATAAATGATCAAACAAATGATCATATCACAAATGATCAAACACTGATCATCACACAGCAACACTCAGCATGCCACATTACCAAATTGGGAGTATATCGCTGATAAATTTCAACTACATAACCTCTGAGCTCGTACGTCTCAGAGAAGGGTGTTAAGCTAAGAGAATAAATTCTCCGCCACCAACAGAAATGTATTTGAAAGAAATCGGCTTTATATCTCAAAGTGTAATGTCAGACACACAATCCATACAAGTCTGTTCCGGGTTCGAACAGAACCGAAGGCACTTCTCACGAAGCCCTTGCAATTCCGGATAATTTCCAATCACGTCCGGACTTCCCGTCACTAAGGGTGATAAAACCTCTATATCGGGGATCAGCCGATGCAGAGTAACTCGACGGTAATCCTTCCGTTTTCAAAAATATCCGGTCTTCAACACCGGTCTTCAAATGCCATCCATAACGACGTATCACCTATTCGGAATGGGTTATACGACCCAAAGGTCCTCTCCCGGCTAAACCGAATAGTGAGCGTAATATTTAAAAACATATGGATATTGGGATTTCAATTAAGTCACAGCTTAAAACCCAAAACTTTCTTTTCAAATGGTTTAACAAATTACCATTTTAAATCTTTAAACAAAAAGATTCAACCTTTACGGTTTAAACAGTTTCCACACTTTAATCTTTTAAACAAAAGATTCATTCACAGATTTTCCAAATTAATTTCCATTTCAATTTGATTAACTCGTTAAACCTTTAAATCAAGATTTAACTTATAGCTTTCAAAACAATCCCATTTCAAATCTTTTAAACCAATCATTATTTTAAATCTGTTAAAGATAACATATTCAAATCATAGTTTTTCAAAACAATTCATTCATAACTTGGAAAACCATTTCGCTTCAATCTTGAAATTCCTTTAATTAAATTGAAATTTCATTTCTTATCTGGAAGCTTTTATCTTTTGAAAACAAATAGTTTCATTTCAGAAAATCCGATTCATTTATATGAGTTGGAATCCTTGGGTTAAATTCAAATTCCCAAAATTTTACTTTTAAATGGTTTAGATTCATACAAACACATTTATATCATGTTTAATCCCTAGTTTCAAATCATAGGATTCAATTCCAAACCTGAATTCAAATTTAAATCAAATTATTTAAATTTTCAAAACTCGATTAAGTTATTCAAAATAACTTTTATCTTTGAAATTCTATTTCAAAAGTTTTTCACTTTAAACCCGAATTTCTAATTTCAAAATCAATTGAAATTAAAATTTCAATTTCAAAAATGTTGAATTTAAATTATCTGTGACTTAACCGATTTCCACGTGAAATCCATATTTGTGTGTGTAATAGTGTAGTCCGGGGGTTGAACACAATAGTGCAACACGATGAATCATCATAGATCAAAATACAGGATATAGTTGATAAGCGATATAAAGTATAACGCTTATATTTCATGCACAGATCACAGATATATAAATATCACAGATAATAAATTACAGATCACAACATAAATCAAGATGTATCACAAAGCATCATATATCAGGGATATCAAACAATCAAGTCATTCAATAGAATCCAAATATCCATAGTTAAGATCAATAAATTATCCGATTAATTTAAATCAGATTAACTTCTTATGAATTACAAATCCTGGTTAATTAACATTAATAACTTACATTTGATTAATTTTTCTTTAATCATTTGTTAATTAACCATCAATAATAAATTACTTAACCTTTAATTATAATTAAATCAAACTTTAATCATTAAATAATTTACTTTCAATTATTCAATTATTCTTTAATTAATTATCTTTAATTAATTACATTAATTAATTATCTTTAATTAATTACATTAATTAATTAACCCCTAATTAATTATCCAAATTTTTTTTAATTAACCTTAATTTATTTCAATAAGTGATTATTCTAATCACATATATAAATAAAATACAAATTTATTACTTTGAGTAATTATACTTTGACAAATCAATTTAAGTTTTGATTAATTACTTTAAGTTAAGTAATTTCCTTTAAGTATTAGTTAACCCCTTTTTTTTATATTCCAAAAACTGCTGTTACAAACACCCGAGCAACTCATGCCTTAGCTCGATTGACACTTCGAGTTACCCACCTAAATCACTCGAGCAACATAGGAAAACTTCGTCTTCCCCAAATTCCCAAACCCAGATCGAAATGTACACGTGCACGTGCACAAGTACTCCGGCCACCCACGATCCTATCTTCGACCTTCTACACGTCGGCGACGACCTACCCAAGCATCACGTTCGCCCAGAAAACTGCATTGACATCGAACTGGAAATCGAGCCATCAGATCCAACTGCCCAAAAACGTTCATCACAGAAACGCTACGTTCATCCACCTCTGACTATTATAAGTCACGCGATCGTTCCCAGAGCTACACTATGCTCTGATGATCCATTTCCTAGAGTTTCGCAAAGCTCGATCACGTGTAGAAATCGCACTCGTTTCATTTACAGACATGCCCAGAATCTTGCACAAAAACCCTACTTCAATCTCGTTCTTCTAATCCACGCAATGAATAATTTTTTTTACATTTTTCCCTAAATCACGAAAGATTAAACTTGCTTCAACTCAAGTTTCAAAGATTAAATTTTATCCAATCATCATAAATTTGTAAAAATATAGTTTTCTTCCCATTACGAACTGCACACAAAATACCCATAAAAAAATCTTCATTTTAGGTTTAAAAATCATGATTTTCAGTGAGGATTCAAACTATGAAATAGAATTAACCCTTTATGACAATTGAATTTATCAAAGAATTGTTGATTGCCTGTAACCAAGTTCCAGTGGCATATTTCACTAGCCTGTTTTAAAACAGCTTTGAAAATAATCCTGTTTAAAGTTTCAACATCTTGTTCGATTTAAAACTGAAAGTTTTAAAATGATTTGATGAGAAAAAAATTGAACTTTGAACAAAAAGGTGCAACCTGTAACTGTTTACAGAGAATTACAGAGCAATCATAGAATTATTTATGCCAGATCAAGGCATATACCACCATATCATAAACAATCTCCTGAACTTTCATTCTTATTTAAACTTGAAATTTTTCAAAATTCTTGTTTACTCACAGGAAGATAAAGATTTTGTTTAGAAGTTTGCCCACTGATCTAAAGAAGGAGATACCGGGTTAAGTTACTCACACATATATTAGTTTCAGAGATAAACAAGCAACATAAAGATATACTTAAGCTATTTAAATTTTATGTTACTCACAGGTAAGTATTCAGCAGATTCAAACTTTTAAGTTTTAAAACCAAAAGTTGCTCACCTTTCATTTTGATGAACAGAGCCTGCTCCAATATTTGAAACAGCCTTATGAAAAATGCAAACTGAAGTCTTTTGATCTTTAATTCTCTTGATCTCTGATTTGTATTGATATGCTGGTGGTGGTTGAATGCTTGTTTTAGGTTTTTAAATGGAGTTTCATTTTGTATTTGCTTAACTCGAACTGGAAGTAAAAAGTGATAAGGAAAAGGTTGTTTTCCAGGCTATGTATAAAACAGCCTACAGTGTTTGTCTATATGTTTTCTTATTTCATTTCTAAGGTCAGAGATATTTTAAAATTTTGGAGGCTGAAAAGAAATTTATGCCAATTCGAACAGATTTGTTGGCTGCAAGGATTGAAGGCATTTAATGTTGTGTACTTTATGTTTTGTTTATTCATACTTATCTCATATTTTCACTTGCATGGCTTCAATATCAAGCTACCAGCAAATACTAGATACAAATGTATTTATATTTTACCTTTCTTTGATTTTCTTCTTTGTTGGCCGAGACAATATGTTTTTGGTGGCTGCAGCTTTGTTGTATTGGGCAGATGAAAGCATTTATTACTTTGTACAATCCTTTACTTTTATAAGTGTTGTTTCTTTTGTTTAACCTGACTATGTTTGCTTAGTCTTCATATATATTTATTTTTACTTGCCTTCCTATACAAGCTTACATACTTTTGTTTTGCTGCTAAAGATGGAAATATAAATGTACTTTACATTTATTTTTATTTTTTTCAAGTGTTCATGCTTATGAATGTATGTTGCTGTTTTGTTTCATATTACAAGTGTGCATACTTATCCTTATATAATTGGTTTTGCTCATATTTACCTTTTACTTGTTGAATACTTGAATTCGGGGAAACTCGCATCACCGCATTGATTATTTTCACAAATTTAATTCAAAAATTAATAAATTATCATTTTAAATATTTATAAAATTCGGGGTCGTTACAACTCATTCGATCAAGTATTCCTTTATACATTTTGATATTATATGCAAACCATGACTCAACTCAAAACAAGAATTATATAAATTGGGAATTTGAGAGTATTTGATGAATGAATTTTTTTATTGAATTTTCTAAATGAATTGATATAATGCTTTACAACTTGTATTTATATTACACAGCACGGCCTGATACTTGACTCGGTCTAAATGTACAACTGAAATTGTAAAATTACAATATTGCCCCTTTATACAACCGATATAAATTATCTCTTAGCAGCCATATACTTCATTTCTCTTATTTGCCTCCTTCAAAACAATCTAGGGTTTGCTCTCGTTCCCCCAAATCTTCGATCTTTACAACTTAGAGCTTTAATGGCTTTAAATGTTGAAATCTTTTGATGCGAGGCTTAATCAAACCTTCAATTGATGAAAGCTTCACTCTTGATCATCAATCGATTAGATTGAGATTTGAAGTATCAAAATATATGTCGATCTATAGATCTGGAGTTGCTATACTCACAGATCTGCAGTTTCGACTTCTGATCCGTGAATTTGTTTGAGGCGGTAGATTGTTTTGGCTTCTGACACGAGGTTATGTTGGTTGATCTGTTATTCTGGAGTTGTAATGATGACAGATCTGCTGTTGTGGCTTTTGGTTCGTGATGTTGCTTGAAGCAATAGATTTATTTGGCCTCTGGCTTGAAGTTATGTTGTCAGATCTGCTGTTGAGGCTTCTAACTCTTAGCTCATTTCTGAATCGGAAGAAGTTTCGAGCAGATAATGCCTTAGTAAGTATATCTGCCCTCTGGTGAGAAGCATGTAAATGATTTATTTCAAACTTATTTCGATTTACCTATTATCTTACAAAGTATAATTCAAGTTCCATGTGATTTTTCCATGTATGTAATATTGGATTAGCAAATAAAGACACTGCACTTAGATTGTCACATCAAATCACTGTCTTTTTGCTTGTACGTATTTTTAATTCACTGAGAAGGGATTCTACCCACATTACTTCAACTGTTGCACTAGCAAGGCTATGATATTTAGATTCAGTGCTTGATCTGGATACTGTAGGCTGCTTCTTTGAGCACCAAGATATAGGATTTTCACTTAAATAAATGCAACACCCTGATGTTGACCTTCGATCATCAGGGTTTGATGCCCAGTCTGCATCGGTGAAACCAGTAATAGTTAGCTGCTTGTTAGACTTCATTGTTAATCCATAGTCTAATGTGCCATTTAAGTATCTCAAAATTCTTTTTACTGCCTTCCAATGTTCATCTAGAGGCTGATGCATAGATTGACATACTTTATTAACACTGTATGATATCTCTGCCCTGGTGATTGTAGCATACTGTAATGCTCCAACAATACTTCCGTATTCTTTGTCATGAGTTATTGCTTCACCCTTATGCTTTGATAAATGCAAGTTACTGGTCATAGGAGTTGGTAAAGACTTTGCTTCATGCATTTTTGCTTTGATGAGTATTTCTTTTATGTACTTCTTTTGACATAGATGCAACTTTGTTTCTGATAATTTGTTGACTTCTATTCCTAAGAAATAGGCGAGTTTGCCCAGATCTTTTGATGGAGAACCGCTTGTCTAGATGCTGAATAACATGGTTAATTTCTTCTTCACTATCACCTGTAATGATAAAATCATCAACATAGACTAGAATGTATGTTGATATATTTATGTGATTCTTGATAAATAATGAAGTGTCTTACTTAGTTTGTTGATAATCTAGTTCCATATGAGTTGTCTTAAGCTTGTAAAACCATACCCTTGGAGCCTGTTATAAACCATATATAGCCTTATTTAGCTTGCATACCATTGCACCACTCTTTGATTGAATGAAACCTAGTTGCTGCTCCATGTAAACTTCTTCTTGAAGTTTACCATTTAAGAAAGCATTGTTTACATCTAACTGTCTGGCATCCCATCCTTTATATAGAGCTATAGTTAAGGTTACTCTTATGGTAGTTGGTTTTACCACTGATGAAAAAGTCTTATTAAAGTCAAAACCACATTGTTGAGTATAACCTTTTGCAACCAGTCTTGCCTTATATCTTGGTACAGTTCCATCTGGATTTTTCTTTAATTTGTAAGTCTCACTTGCATTCAATTATGCCTTTGTGATTTGGTGGTAATACAAGATTCCAAGTTTTTTTTTCATTAATGCTTTGTACTCCTCATACATTGCCTTTTTCCAATTTTCATTGTTAAGTGCTTGTTCAAGGGTCTCTAGCTCTTCATCTGTTGTACTTGTAGCATATAGTTTTGGTTTAAAGATACCACTCTTGGATCTTGTTATCATTGGATGCCCTTTGAATTATGATTCCTGTTGTATGCTTGCTGATTGTTCTGTACTTTGATCTTGATTGTTGCTTTTGCTACTTGTTTGTTGATTGCTTGTGATTGTTGGAGAGTAATTTTCCTGTTGTATCTATTCAGATGCCATTTGACTTGATTCATTGTTGTGCAGTATGTGTTGAGTGTCTGAACTATTCTCTCTTTCTTCAATGTGAGATGATTTCTGATTGTTGTCATGCACTGGTATGGGTGGTATGGATACCTTTGGATTATACAACTTTTGTGTAGTTTTTACACTTTGTGTTGCAAATGGGAATACGTGATTGAACACAACATGTCTTGATATAAATAATTTTCCATTACCATCCAAACATTTATATCCTTTCTGATTTACACCATAACCTAAAAAGGTGCATGGTGTAGATTTGAAATTTAATTTTTGTGAATTGTATGGTCTTAGATGAGGAAAACATAAATACCCAAAGGTTATAAGGTTTTGATAATCTGGTCTTTCATTAAGTAAGACTTCCGTTGGTGTTTTGTCCTGCTTTACTTTAGTGGGTAGTCTATTGATTAGATAGACTGTAATTGTAAAAGCATCAGGCCAAAATTTCAATGGAAGTGAAGCTTGAGCTAATAATGTGAGACCAGTCTCTACTATGTGTCTATGTTTTCTCTCAACTAATCCATTTTGTTCAGAGGTATAGGGACAAGTCATTCTGTGTATTATTCCTTTCATTTGAAAGTATTCTTTTAGTGACTTGTACTATGTACCTCCATCAGTTTGCATTACCTTTACTTGCTGAACTATCTGTCGCTCCACCAGTTTTATGAATTGCATGACTACATTTTGTACTTTTGATTTTGATTTTAGAAAGCAAATCCAGGTGTACCGGGAATAAGCATCTACAAAGGATATATAATATTTGAAACCATAATATAAGTTTATAGGTGCTGGACCCTATAAATCAGATGCAATAAGCTATAGTGGCCTATCAAACTCAGATTGTGATTTTGGAAAGGCCAGTTTATGGCTCTTTCCCATCTGACAGTAAGTACAGACATAAGAGGAAGGTATATTATCAACTTCTATATTATTATCAGTTAATACTTTCTTTACAATTTTTATACTTGGATGTCCCAACTTACAATGCTAAACATCAAATACACTTTTGTCACATTGACTTAACTCTGATTGAGCTAAGTAGCACCATTTTTTTGAACTGTTTGAACAATTGTCATTTGAGTTTGAAAAGTTGAATCTGTACAGTCCATTATGAGTATTACCCTGCAATAATATTTGTTTAGTTTGAATAGCTTTAACTAGACAATACTTGGGATAAAACTCAAAATATACATTGTTATCTTATGCAAATTGAGACACACTAATAAGATTTTTCTTTATCTTGGGAACTCTCGATAAGTTATTAAGATGAAGTATTCTCTGTCCCATAATTTGTGCATTACCAGTGTGTAATATTAATGCTATAACCATTACCCGTACAAATAGACTGAGTACCTTTGTATTCTTTACTGCCAATGTTTAGGTTCTGTAGATTGCTGGTAACATGATGTGTTGCTCCTGAGTAAGGGTACCAACATTCATTACATAAATCTTCAGGCCTTCCAGATTCTGACATGTTCAGGTTATGTGTTTTCCGATCCTCTGTCACACTTCTGGTTTCTTGCTGCATGCTTGCCATATTTGCATTGATAGCATAGTTTCTTTGATTTGTTGAACTTTGAGTTGCATTGTAATTGGTATCAAACCTGTGCCCTAACTTTCCACATATCTGACATTTTGGTCTGCTATTACTGTTCCATCTACCTCCTCTTTCTTTAGGTCTTCCTCTCTGATTTCTTTGATAGTTTTGGTCATTTCTTAATCCTTGATTATTTCTTGCATTACTGTTTCTGTCTTAGTTTTTGTTTCTTGCATTTCCTGCATAATTGGTTGATAAATCTGAGTCAAAAGCTTTCTTGTGTTCAATCCTCCCCTCATGTGCAAGTAAAGTAGAGTAAAAAAATTGGATAGATGGAATAACTTCTTGAGATGACATAACAGCTACAACAGCTTCATACTCATTGTCTAATCCATTAATGATTGTTAGTATCTGTTCTATATCGGACACTTTATGGCCTGCTTCCTCTAAAAGATCACAGTAGTTCTTGATTTTGGCTAGATAATCTCTCATTACCAAGTTGTCTTTTCTTACATTTTGCATATGCCTTTTGTAATACATGATTTTTGCTATTGATCACGAGTTAAAAACTTGTTCAATGGTTGTCCAAATTTCATTTGATGTTTTGCAACCAATGACTTGTGGCAGAGTCTCTTTACTAATAGATGATGGTATCTAAGAACTAAGTAAATGATCTTGTCTTTGATGTGCAACATAATCTTTATTACTAACCAATTTCCCTTCATCATCAGTATATATTCCTCTAGACCATTTCCTTTCAGAGCTATTTCAATCTAAAACTTCCATAACAATTAGTTTCCTTCATCTAACTGTGTTGTAATTAACTGACTTTGTGGGCTTACTATTGTTCTAATCAAATCTTGAACAGGTTCAGATCTTTGTTGTGGCTGATTTTCCCTTCTTAATGGGGATGTTGTGGATGAATTGGGGTTTGAGTTGGTTGGAGTAATGTTGCCAGAGTTATCATTCTCTTCTGCCGTGATTTATCTTCAGGATTCTTGAATGCAAGATCTTGATGGTGATGAGCAACTTGAATTCAGAGTATATGCAGCCACGGTCTAGATAATAGGATGGATCTTATGGCGAGGCACACACTGTTGCAGTGGGAAAAGAACAAATATGAACAGAACTCCTTGATCTTGGCACCGACTCAGGTGATAAAACTGATACTTCTTGATCTTGGCCTCTTCTCAGATGATGAAAACTATTCTGA
Source organism: Allium fistulosum (assembly GCA_030737815.1). Classification (NCBI taxonomy): domain Eukaryota; kingdom Viridiplantae; phylum Streptophyta; class Magnoliopsida; order Asparagales; family Amaryllidaceae; genus Allium; species Allium fistulosum. The sequence goes on from CM060904.1 coordinate 1,291,403,927, forward strand.
TGAGAAAGCCAAAGAAAACACGACCAATGTACAGTTTAGGTGATGAAAATTTTCTGATGAACTGTCTTGGCGAGGTGTGGGCATGAGGCAATTGTTGGCTCTAATACCAAATTGGGAATTTGAGAGTATTTGATGAATGAATTCTTTTATTGAATTTTCTGAATGAATTGATACAATGCTTTACAACTTGTATTTATATTACACAGTATCGGCCTGATACTTGACTCAGTCTAAATGTATAGTTGGAATTGTAAAATTACAATATTGCCCCTTTATACAACAGATATAAATTATCTCTTAGCGGTCGTATACTTCATTTCTCTTATTATATATAAAGATTTGTTGATTAGGCATAGAATGGTGAGTGTAGAAAACTCACCTGAAGTTGTGCTTAAAAACTTCTTCCATTCAGGAGCATGCACGTGTTTAGGCTTCTAAAGCTTTGATAAAAATTAATTCCCATTCGAGCATTCAAAGGGTATTGATGTTGAGAAACATATTATTGGATTCAGGAATTTATAAATAGGTGTTTGAATTTATTTTGGATTTATGTGAAGGCAAGGTTTAGGGGTTGCGATCAAAATTTTCTAAAGTGATTATCATTCGGGTTTAGGGTATTTTTATATTTATGTTAGAAGCATCAAGATATAGAAATCTCTCCAGAAGGAGTAATTAGGAAGCTTAATTCTTAGGGTTTTAGGTTTGTGATATTTGGGTTTGGGCTTTGTAATATATAAAATAGGTAGATGAACGAATATATATGTATATAGATTTTACATTCTTTTCCTTTTTAAAATTCAATTCAATTTAAATTAAACACTTATAAGTTTTTATTTCAAAATAGCTTCTTTTACATAAAAAAAAGAATTTTTGTTTTCAGTAGTCTCTTAATGATATACCCAAAAATTGTTTTGAATTTAGAATTCAATGAAATATCTTTATTTCTACCCGTACACTCAATCGCATTTGTGAAAAACTAAATGAAAAAAGTTTTATTTTTATAGAAAAATCAGAATATAATTCAAATACATTACTTTTATATAAAAATCATTTTCCATATCTTAACTTATTTGTAGGTTGAAATATTATATTTTCATAATTTAAATAATTTCCAAAACTCAATTTCAAATATATCACAAAATTATAATTTAATTAACCAAATCACTATAATTAACTTATATTAATTACCACTTAAAAACCGGGTTGTTACAAACTTCCCTTTTTAATAAAATTGCATCCTCGTAATTTCTCATAAGGAAGAATCTACAACAATTGAAATAAATAAAACTTAACTATACCATTTAAATTTATTTTACAAAACATTACCTCAAAGAAAATTAATTTCCAATTATAATTTTTAAATACTAAAACATTTCGATGAAGGAAAATTGCTTTATAAATCTCAAAATCCTTTATATAATCAAATTTCTTTTAAATTCATTTTATTCCAATTCAAACATAATTTGAATTCAAATTTTCTTTTTAAATAACTTTATTTTATCAAACTTTGAAAATCTTATAACCAAAATTCTTATTAATACTAAAATTTTCCATATAATAAATCATTTTCTAATATATTTCGTAATTTCAAACATTTCATATCCAAAATTAAGTTCAACCACTATTTTGCAAACTCTTTTTATAAATTTATAAAATTATTTAGCACTTTTAAATTAACTCTTAGCGAGAAGTTTCAAATTTATTTTCAAAATTAACATTTCAAAGATAATTCTATAATACTTATCAAAATAATTCTCAATTTGGTCTAACTCATATAAAAATAAATATTTATACATATCTATATCTTAACACCTAAAACTTTATAACATTTACTCATCATATATTAAAACATTATCGAATACATATACTTATATTCACAAATTCTCAAATACAATAAAATAAAGTTATATTGCCTCACCATCTAATATAGTGATTACTAATATCATTTGGCTGCAGTATTGACCACATAATTAATACTGCCTCACCAGTGACCACAACCGTGCACTAATATCCAATGGCTGCAATTATCACCAAAATATATCCTAACACATAAATACATTTTACAAACCATTTGCCAATTAATAAATATAACTCTAGTTTCCAAATCCTTTACAAACGTAAATCTAAAATTTCACTTTACCAAAATAATTTACTTCTCTTAATTTCCCGTTTAAAACATTCAAATCAATTTCAAAATACTTTAACCTTCCATAAATTATCTATATCTTCCAAAATTGTTGTGTCCAAATGTCTCTTTTAAGCATTTAAGAATTTCTATCGAATGCGTGTGCATCCGCATAGACCAAAATCCTTAACACGCTCAACTAACAAGTTAACACTATTTTATTTCTAAAAATATCTATAAGTATCACTTTCTCAAATTATCAAATATACTAGTTCCAATATAATAACTTCCAAATATCCATTTAATACTTTGCTTATAGTATATACTTTTCAAATGATTTCTAATTAAAACATTCACTTCAATTTTAAAATCATTAATAATAATAAACAACCACTATTTATATTTATTTACGACATGTATAAACCGAATAATTAAATTCATTCCATAGCTTTAATAATTGTAATTAAATCCTAAAATCAAATTCACTTCCCACAACTTCAAATTATCCAATAAACATAAGAAACTAAACATAGGTACTCAGTGGAAACTAATAATTCTGCTACGCACTCTGATAAAACATAACAAAACTCAACTACAATATCAAACCATCCAAAATTATAAATACAAACATTACTGGTTGGACTAACTCCTTTTGTCCTTCTTACTCCAACTTTTTACTTTATACTAAAGAATTGTAAAATAAATAACATATATACATAATATAAATATGTCCCTTGCTGATTACTCCCTGGTAATCATCACACACACACGCACGCGCGCGCACACACACACAGATATATATATATAATACAATTTCTTATTATAGAAAATAACCCGACTCACCTAAGGGGACAGGGCCTCCTAAATCTCATCTAGGCCAATGACTCGTGTCTTTTATATACGATGTATTGTTCTGAACCTCGCTTTGATACCAACTGTAACACTCCACCTCTTTACCTATATCATCCAGGAATATTACGGAGTAATACTGTCAGATAATACAGAGAATGGAGCTATCATTACTAGAAAAGGCTGAAATACCGACAAACACTAGTGACGGCAGACGGCCGTCGGAAACGGTCAGAAATTCGCAAATTACTGGCTCCAGCCGAGCCCTTTCTTCCTCATTTTTCAGTACGCCCAAACCCAAATTAAAACCCCAAATCCCTATTTCAACCTTCCAATCTCCAATTTCAAGCTTCTGGATCCTCCATGGGTGCCTAATCAAACTCTATTGCTTTCAATCTCAGGTATAATCTCTTATTTTCAAGAAAAATCTAATTTTTACCCTAAATCTAGATTTGCATAAGTTGATAAATTAGGGCTAATTAGTGATTGTAATTGTTTCCAACAGCCTAATAATGGTTTATAGTATCCCATGGTATACCTATTTCATATGTTATCGTGAAATTTTAAAGAGTATGTATAATTTATGATTTTGTGTATATGTGTAAACCATTAAATATGTGTTATTTCTACCATTGTATTGTGTTAATTGGAATAAGACATGAGTTGTATAACATCTTGACTTGTATAACAATAATGAATGCACGAGTCTCAAAAAAATCTGATTGCATTGGAATTGACAACAATATTGAAGCAACCTTATTCGAGAAAATACGCAGAATAAATGTGATAAATTAATAATTTTTTGAAATATATAAAATTAGTAAATATTTGTTTTTATAAACTACTTTTTTTTACATCCCTTAGAGAGTTTTTGGCCCCGTCCGATAAGTGTTGTACATGATCGTTATATAAATATTCGTTGTTATCACAAAACGGCAATTTATATTCATCTGGTACAATACTTATTGGATTTGTCCCCATATTGGACAAGTTATCAACACAGAAAACAATTATATTTCGTACATTATTTCGTTTCAAACGGTTCATAAAATTTCACCGCCACTTTTCTTTTTTGTTTTCTATGTACACGCATTTGTGTACAATGCAGGAAACAAAGGGAAGTGCTGCCGAAATTTTGTTGAATTGTTAAAACGAAATAATGTACGAAATGTAAGTGTTTACCGTGTTTGTAATTGGAAGTAGAAGTACTGACCAGGAAAAAAGGTAACTATAAACCAACATTTCTATATTGTATTCTTAAGTGGGATAAAATTGACGCGTATAAGTTTTTGTATCGATACAGTGAAAAATAAAATGTGAATTCATAAAATGACCAATATTTATTTTGAATTTGTGACATATTTTTTCAAATAGGAAAAATGATCGATTATTTTGTTGATCGGAGGAGATAGATGTATCAAAGAAGGGGATAGAGAGGCTCAATAAATGAAGATTTTTATAATGGTACAAACGTATTTGTTGAATTCGCTTTAAGTAATAACGGAAACGATGTAGAAATTCGTTGTTCATATAGTAGGTGTAAACATTTGAAGTATTTGTTACCCGATATTGTGAAAGTCCATTTGTGCAAAAACGGTTTCGTGCCGGAGTAATATGTTTGGGATCATCACGAAGAAGTTGTAGCATATACTTCTACAGAGTCTGAATTAGAGATTATTGGTAATGAAATTGTTATGACGAACCGTATAGAAAATATGGTTGAAGATGCAGCATGATCAATGTTCCTTACGGTTGAAGTTGACGACGATGATGTAAATGTTGAAGAACCAAATATTGAAGTAATTTTTTTTTATGATTTACTAGATGCTGCTAAGAAACCTCTTTGGCATGGTTGTAAAAACGGCACCCAGCTATCAGTAACCGCAGAACACATTGCGATGAAGTCAAAATACAACATCACCGAAGCCGGATTTACAGCCATTGTACAAGCTGCAAAAAGATATATGCCGCTCGATAATTTAATGTCTGAAAATCACTATGAAGTTAAAAAACTTATGTCGGCTTTTGGTTTACCTTATCAAAAAATAGATACATATTTAAATGGCTGCATGTTGTTTTGGAAAGAGGATATCACTCTTAGGAAGTGTAGAATACGTAATGAGGAAAGGTATAAACCAAGAAAAAAGAAGGGAAAGGAAGTTCCATACAAACGTATGCATTATTTGCTCATCACTCCTAGGCTTTAAAGATTATACGCATCTTCTGTAACTGCACCTCATATGAGATGTCATATTGTGAGAATAGAGGAAGAAGGTACATTGACACATCCAGCCTATGGAGAAGCATGGAAGCATTTCGACAAAACTTATCTCAATTTTGCAGCGAAGAGTCATAATATTAGACTTGGATTATGTACGGATGGTTTTTCACCATTTTGTCAATTTGGTGCTAAATATTCATCTTGGTCTATTATCATCACACCTTATAATTTACCTCCGTCAATGTATATGAAAACACAATATATGTTTCTCACTGTTGTCGTTCCTAGCCCCGACGATCCGACACAAGGAATTGATGTTTATTTACAACCATTGATTGAGGAGTTAAAAACACCGTGGAACGAAGGAGTAGAAACATACGACGTTTCAAAGAAAAAAAATTCGTATGTTTGCTTCTTTGTTCTGGACTATAAGTGATTTTCTTGCCTATGCAATGATTTCAGAATGGAGTACATCCGGTCGTCTAGCTTGTCCTTATTGCATGGAAGAAACACGGGCATTTTCTTTATCGAATGGTAAGAAAATTTCATGGTTTGCCTGCCATCGATGTTTTCTTCATGTCAATCATCCCTTTCAAGGAGATAGGGAAAACTTTTTAGCTAATAGAGTAGAAATTAGACAACCACCAACGATATGGTCAAGCGAAGACATATACGAACTTGTAAGGGACTATCCAAAGATATATGAAACTGGAGTGCAAATAGAAATTGCAGGCAAATCGACTATTCATAATTGGTGCAAACAAAGTATATTTTGGGAGTTGCTTTATTGAAAAGATCTTCTGCTTCATCATAATATTGATGTGATACACAATGAGAAAAATGTATTTGATAATATTTTTAACACAATTTTGAATGTCAAGGGGAAGACTAAGAATGATTTGAAATCAAGACGCGATATACAAGAATTATGCAAACGTCCTGAGCTTCATATGAAACCAAATGATAGTAAAAAACTCAAAGCTTGTTATGACTTAGATAATAATCAAGTTAAAGTTGTATTAAAATGGGTGGAAGGATTAAGATTTCCTGATGGGATTTCATCAAATCTTCGTAGATGCGTTGACTTTAAAAACGGTAGATTGAGCGGAATGAAAAGCCACGACTATCACATAATAATGGAAAATTTAATACCCGTTCTATTCAAAGAACTATTGCCCTTAAAAGTTTGGAAGGTAGTAACGGAGCTTAGTCTGTTTTACAAAGAGCTTTGTTCGACTACTTCAAAAGTGCAACGTTTACGTAAACTTGAAGAAGATATTCCTATATTGCTTTGCAAATTGGAGAAAATATTTGCGCCAGGTTCTTTTAATGTAATGGAACATTTACTTATTCATCTCCCATCTGAAGCACGACTTCGAGGTCCTGTGCAATATGGATGGATGTACCCATTCGAGAGATATGAAATATGTTACCTATTAATTTAATTACATTTGGTAGTTAAAGTTAATGTAAATTAATTTTGCATAGATGCTTGAACCATCTGAACAAAAAAGTGAGGCAAAAAGCACGAGTTGAAGGTTCGATATGTAAATCTTACATTGAAGAAGAAGCTTCGTTCTTTTCTCTCTCACTATTTCAGTGACCATGTGAACATATCATTTGAAAGTGTTCCTCGTAATGATGAAGGCGATGAACAAGAGTCCTCTCAAACAATGTTATCTATTTTTAGACAACATGGTTGACCTTCTGGAAAATGTGTAGAAGTATGGTTAGATGATAGAGATCTTCATTTAGCACTCACTTATATTCTTCCTAATTGTGCTGAGGTTGCATCATTTGTTAGGTAATCTGAAATAATAATTTATGATTTATTCATTTCCATAATGCATGCGCGTATAGAATTCAATGAAATATTTTATTCATATATGCAGTATAGTGAACATCCGCACGGAGATCCCAGTAAAGAATTTTCTGATTGGTTTTCAAAGTACGTTTATGAACCGAGAAATTATGTGGTCGACGAAGGGTTGAAACATCTTGCATTATGAACAAAAAGAATATCAAGACATATCCAATTATTTCGTCAATGGATATAAATTTAACACCAAAGAATATGGTGCAGAAAAATTAACTAATAATACAGGTGTATTTATTGAAGGTAGCAATGATTCAGAAAATTACATAAATGATTTTTATGGCATTTTACTCAAATTTTGCAACTGACATATTTCTCACGACCTGCGGAGAAGGTGTTTCTGTTTAGATGCAATTGATTTAGTAATGTTCCAGGATCTGAAATTAATGTGCACAAGGATTATAATCTTATTAAAATAAAGCACACATCGCATTATCACAAGTACGATCCTTTTGTACTAGCCAAACAAGCATTGCAAGTTTATTATGCTTCTTGTCCATCTCTAAAAAGAGATAAAGCAGATTAGTAAGAGGTTTTTAAAACAAAGGCAAGATTTACGTTTGATGGGAAGATTATTTCAAACGAACAAGCTTATTAAGTAGATCTTGAGCAAAACAACGAAATAATAACAACATACGATCGTACTGATTTTGGAGCTCTAAACGATAAATCAAACGTTTTAGTAGAAGCATTCGAGAGTAAGGAGGAAAATAACGTAGAATATGAGACCAAATCCGAATCAGAAGACGATGAGGATTGATATAAATATTATGTTGAATTCTTATGTATTATGCAATTTATGTAATTGATGAGATTTATTTTGTATCATTTACGTCATTACATCATTTATGCCATTACATAATTTACATCATCTATGTCATTACCATTTCTGTCATTTATTTAGCAATTTATGTTAAAAATGCAATGTAATCTGCTTATCGTCGGAATATGAGACCCAATCTGAATCAGGTATATTTTGCACTTTATGTACTTTATCTCATTTATGTCATTTAACTATAAAATATATTTCATTATTATGCTATTATTCTCTTTTAAAATAATGTGTCTGTGACAGGTATCATGTCGTGTAGAAGGATGAGTTCTTCCCATTCTTCAGGAGGCGATGGCAGCGGTCCATCGCAGCCGCCACAGCATCTCGCTGTGTATCTAGTACCTAGAGCGGAGGGGTAAGTATTAAACTTTTTTCAGCATCTTAAATATTTTTTGTACGATATAATAATCTGTATCATATTTAACACAGGGGGTTTGACCTGCAGCCGTCAGCTGTAGTTCTATCAGTTTCGAGAGATTTGTACAAGAGTACAACGACGGCTTGTTGGTCGAAGTGGGATAATATCCCTTCCCACATCTTAGAGTGTGTATGGCAGGATTTCATTGTAAGTATAATCTTCTGTTTTCCATTCTTAATTTTTTTGTCGCTTATTTATTGTTCACCTTTTATTGTTTAATTTTTTGTCGCTTATTTATTGTTCACCTTTTATTGTTTAATTTTTTGTCGCTTGTTTATCATGAAATGCATGCCGCAGTTGACGTACAATCAGATGACTTGCAACCGGTACGACACTACTGGATGCATAAGATAGGGAAGAACTACAGGGATTCTATGTCGGCTGTAAAGCATAAAGGGCAGAAGCCGAACTGGATGGGAGCGAGTGTGTGGGAAGGGTGGCTGGCACATTGAGATAGTGACGAGGCGAAGGTAAGTGTACTAAACTTTTATTAATTATTTGATTGATATGTAAATATCAATAAATATTTGGTACGTAAATAATGTATTAAATTTAAATGTACATGTAGAGTCATAAAGAAACTCTGTAAATAGGAACATAAATCTTGTCACTCATCGAGGAGGGTCCAAGTCGTTCCAACAATATCACCAGGATTTGGTTATTAAATGTGAATTGTAAATAGTTATTGTACTGTATAATTTTGAATATACAATAATAGTACATAATAATCAATTTCAGGAAGCTGAGGCGCAGGGTTCTGTATCATACATGGATGTATTTACCCGTACTCATGCCGTCGAGCATGTAAATCCAAACGGAACAGTTTCATATACATGGCATGACGATAAATCGAGAAAGAGCCATGTAAGCATAATTTAGTTTATATACTATTAGTAACTGTTTTAATTATTAATGTATAATGAATTAAGATATCATACTATTAATTTTAACTGTATTTTTATTTGTTCATGCATGCAAGATTTATGGAACAATGGCAGAAATTCCTAGAGGAAACTGGTCGAGAGCAGCCGACGACGGACCAGGAGGATGTCATTTTTAAGTCAGTCATGGATCCACCTTCACGACACAGGCGCTACGGCTTTGACAATCAAGTGGTAATGAATAATATATTAAGATATAACAATTTAGTAATCTTTTAGTTCTAAAGAACTTCACATTGCTTTAGTTTCATTAATAAGTTTATCGATATAACAATTAACACATTATGCTGTAGCTTTGATAGAAAGATTATAGATTAAATTAAATAAGTATTACATGCCAGCAAACAGAGGAGAGCCAGCCAAACGGCCAGAGCTCAGATCGATCTAGCAGAGATCGAAGAGTTGAGAGCTAGGATGGCGCAGTTGGAATAGCAGAACCGTCGGCAAGCCATAGAGACGACACAACTGCCGGACCAGCGTATTGCTGAGTACATGCAGCAGTATGGTGGCCGCATTCCATCTTCAGCTGGTTCCGGAGGTGATTGACCGGAGTGATAGGTATGTATGTTTTTTTGTTTTGCGTCATTGTTTAGTAATTTTTGATGATACATTGAGTTGGTGGAGTTGTATTTGAAATGTTTGTATATATTGTTTGATGATACATTTAGTGATAGTAATTTTGACATTTGGGAGTTGATGGTGGGGAGTTGATGAAGGATTGATGTATATTTTGTACAATGAGATGTATGTAAATTATGTTAGTGGGGTGCTGGTTTGATTTTATACGAATTATGCTTGGTTTATTTCTTTATGTGATTTGATTATATTTGTATGGTTTGATTTTATATTGAATATCTTAATTGGATATGTGCTTGTGTGGTGGAATATATTGCGTTTATGGATTGTGGACGAAAGGCAAAAATGCAGCAGAAAAAATCAAAAACAGGTTCAGGTTTTCCGACGGCTTTCGACGGGTAGCGACGGACGAGAAACGACGGCTTCCAACGACTGGCGACAGTTTTTGATACCCCCTGTGATCGTCCACGTGTCTTTCGACGGCCGTCGGAAGCCGTTGGTAGGCCGTCAGTAGCCGTCAGAAATACGTCAATGGGGTCAGTCGGAAGCCGTCGGAAATCCTGTTCAGTGACGGATTTTTTTGCTATAGTTTTTGTCGACGGCTCCCGACGACCGCCGACAGATTTTAGACATCGTAAAATGACCTATTTCTTGTAGTGTATATGTGGTACACACATGAATATTCCCTTGAACTAACACTGGTACGTATTAAAACATCCCATATAACAACTCACCTAGACGCACATCGTATCAGTACAAAGAAATAGACACATGTGCCTTCATGATAGAACAGTACATAATATACGGTATCACACAGAGTCAAACACAACGATAAACTATAATACAATAATGCGTTAAGAATATAATACAACTCAAATGTCAGATGTACATATACATGAATCAATGTCTTACAAGCATCATGCAACGATCCTAATAAATACTCCTCTAAGCCCAAATAAACACAAGCTAGTCATGTTGTTCCTGTATTTGAAATGTCTTGGATTGACCCGATCATTATAAAATACACGGGTCAGACTATGTCTAATCATGGGTCATAAATAAGATGATACAACAGAAACAATGAAGAATAATATGATATCTCTAATAAAGATACTTAAACATCAGATGGCATATCAAAGTATGCATATATAGAAGAATCCTCAAGGCATTAAATTACCTAAATATCTCAAATCCATATAAAGATGTCATCACCCATTTAAAACACATTAAATCAAAAAATCACTTAATCAACACAAATGGGTGAATCATACATATCCAGGAACCATCATCTAAATCTAGAAAACAACAATAGATGAGATATCATTAAGTATATTGGACTAATATGAAGCAATGCCCAATTATCTCTTAATCTCATATTATAAGATATCATCATCGGAACTCTAAATCAATAACAAAGATTGGAGCCAGCTCATAACAATATACAAATATAACAAATAAGAAGTAGGTTGTCTGCCTGTAAAGAATAGGTCTTCTGCCTGAGAAGGATACGGGATTGACCATACTCTGGACACGGTCTTGGGTATAATCTCATCCATACATGATATATGTCTATCTACCACCCACATATACGCATACACCGGAACTAGAGGGGAGACTGATACCATGTCATGCTTGCTTCAGGAGCAATACGTAGTCCACATGACACGACTTCTACAATCATCGGTTACCATTACCTCCCTCTTCTCGGTATCATAACAATGATCCACCATAGGCTCGACAACGCGCAGCCTCTTCGGCCACGGCTACCGACATGTGCCCATATGGTAATTTACCGCTGGCCTATGCGACACAATGGGCAACTAACTATCTATCTCATGATATGCATCAAATATCATAACAAAAAAGGTGTTGCGGATCTAGGGCGCGACACCACGATCAGGCCACTGGGTGGATACTGGCCAATCTGGTTCACTCCCAAAACATAAAGGAAGTTGGACGAAGGTATATAAACACATAGTACACACAAACTATGTGGCTAACAAGTAGCCTCCATACATGCTCACCGCGGCGAGTCACCACACACCAAATACCCCCGTATGAGTGTTATCCATGAGCAAAGAATAACTAAATAAATAACATAACGGCATCCCATACACCGCGTATTACTAGTCCATTTATTTGGTGCTCACACTTCATACATGTCCTTCATTATTCTATATAAGGAGTCCAAAGAATAAGCGGAACGCAAGTCTCATACCAGACGGTATCACCAAACCATTTATTCAGATTTTTCGTTACACGGAATGAAATAAAATAAAATCATATAGAAAGGATGTCATCACTGTATCATATTAAAATCATCAATCAACCCAATATCAACAGTGAATCACTCAGGTCCGCGGGTGCGGCGCAGTGGAAAGGAGGCTAGGGTTCTGGTAAAAAGACCCAGGTTCGATTCCTACCATGCGCTTCCCTATCCTACATAAATTTACCCGGGGGTATGGGGGCTTGGATCAGCGGACGGCTTTACTATACCCTCCTCAGGAGTTTACCGGCCTGCCGGGTTCTCCTGGGTTTTCAAAAAAAAAACAGTGAATCACTCAGATAAATCTTATTCAGTAAACAAGGAAGAAATAACAGAATAATAATATAAGAATAGATTATTCAATCAATTATAATCAACAAATCAATGTTTGATAATGAAATGTTAAAACAAATAATTTCATAACACAAAACAAATATTAAAAAAAAATTCGTATCATAAAATATATATAAAATTAAATACTTCCTATGAAGTTATTTCATATATTCTAAATCTACATATATTAAAAATTAAACTAGAAAACTATGAAATAAGTAATCCGAATTAATCATTATAATTATAAATACAAAGTTGATTCTTGATAAAACCATCAACATTCTTGAATTCACAAAATAATCGGTAGAACTAATTATTACATGTAAAAATAATTTAATTACTAAATATAGAAACAATTTCATAATTTAGTTTGAATAGATATTTATTTGAACAAGTATAACGTCCTTGGTATGATATAATTTGTTTACAATATAAAATATTTATAATAGTATAGGAATAAGTACCCAAACATGAAAATATATAACAGAGTTAAACAAATCTTATTATAATAGTACTTTTTTACTAATTAAATTAGACGGACATTACATGACTGAAAATCAAAGAAGTACAAGTTTACATTAAAATATAACAAGACAAAAACAAAGTTAATATAAACATATATATAAGATTAGCAATTCCAAGAATCAGGCATGCAAGCTGGCGAAATTAATAGAGGTGGTATTCTTAAATCAAGGCATCCGCAGTATAGTCTAATATACAATATATGGGCCCTCAAATATATGAATATATTTTGATTTTCATACATCTGGACTCAGCATTACAAACATCCTAGCATCAGCATGAAAGGAAAAACTAATAAAGAAGTATATATTTATTAATGGACAAAAGAGTATTTAAGCATGATAATGAAGGCAGCAATACAAACTTGAGTGGCTACCTAAAGAAATATCTATCATTTCCAGTAGGTGTGTACTTAAGTTTGAGAACAGGTTTGGCTTAGTTGAATCTAAATATATACAATAAAATATTTTTACATTTCAAAACTAAAATGCGTGTCTCAAAATTTGAACAAACCAGACAAACTAACGTATATAATTACACTACAAGAAAATGCCCCATTTTGTGTCGGAAGGTTGCAACGGCTGGCAACGGCTAAAAAATACGGCCGTTGCTAGCCATTGCATATCGCGATTACAGATCTGGAACCCGCGAACAGAATCTCATTTCCCACCAAAATCATTTTCTCCCCAAAACCCTCCTCCCCTTCGCAATCCGCCGCCTCTCCAACTCCAGCCGTCGCTCGTTGCCTCCACGTCGCTCAAACACCTCCAAAACTCGCTGGTATTTCTTCTAAACTTGATTTGGCTTTGATTTAGGTTTAATTTAGGATTAATTGGAAAACCCTAATTTCAAAAATAATTGTATTAGTTGATCATAGTGATATTGGGTGATGATTATAGTGATATTGGGTGATGATTATAGTGTTTTAAGTTAGGTGGAAGTTAAATTAGTTTATGATTATGTTGAAAATGATGATTAATGCGTATTAGTTATGGTAATATTTGTATTAGTTGATTGCTCAAACATGAACCGATCGCTCGTTGGGGACGGTTTATAAATCATCAAATTACCACAAATGGAATGAGAAGTGGGTCCATGTAAATGATCGAGACCTCGCAAACAACAACGCTCCTTATTGATTGGTGGTTTGATTTTAAAATTAGTGTATATTATTGATGAACATGCTTGTTGATATTTAAGTTTATGAAAATATTTGTTTTTATTTAAAATAATGTGTATAGTTTACGCCAAAGTTAATTGTATATAAATTAATACATATCTTGATAGATTGGTACAGTTAACGATAATGTCAGACTCGTTTGCTGCAGAGAGCCGTAATGTCAGACTCGGTTAATATACAGATGGATTTTCACCATTCTCTCAGTTTGGTAGTAAATACTCATCATGGCCTATTATTGTTACTCCTTATAATTTACCTCCATGGATGTGTATGAAAACTCCGTATATGTTTCTAACGATTGTCGTCCCTGGTCCCGATGATCCGACACAAGGAATTGATGTTTATCTACAACCATTGATCGAAGAATTGAAAACACTGTGGCATGAAGGAGTTGAAACATACGACATTTCAAGAAAAAAGAATTTTCGTATGTTCGCTTCTTTATTATGGACTATTAGTGATTTTCCGGCGTATGGGATGCTTTCAGGTTGGAGCACAACTGGACGTCTAGCTTGTCCTCATTGCATGGATGAAACACGAGCATTTTCATTAAAGTATGGAAAGAAAATTTCTTGGTTTGACTGTCATCGATGTTTTCTACATGTTAATCATAAATTTAGAACGGATAAAAAGAACTTTAAAGCAAACAGAGAAGAGAGTATGCTACCACTGAAGGTTTGGTCAGGTGAAGAGATATATGAAATCGTAAAAGACTATCCAAAGATACATGAAACTGTGGTACAAGTTGAAATTCCAGGTAAATCAGACATTCATAACTGGTGCAAACAAAGTATATTTTGGGAGTTACCTTACTGGAAAGATCTGCTACTCCGGCATAATATTGACGTTATGCACAATGAAAAAAACGTGTTCGATAACGTGTTTAATACAGTTTTGAATGTAAAGGGGAAAACTAAGGACGATGTGAATTCGAGACGTGATATATTACACTTTTGTAAGCGGCCCGAGCTTCATTTGTACGACGATACAAAAAAACCCAAAGCATGCTATGAGCTAGATAACAAATAAGTAAAACTCGTGCTAAAGTGGGTGGAAGGACTAAGATGTCCTGATGGGATTTCTTCTAACCTCCGTAGATGTGTTGACTTTAAAAACAGTAAATTGAGTGGGATGAAAAGTCACGATTGCCATATAATGATGGAATATTTTTTCCCTGTGCTTTTCAAAGAACTGTTGCCTGGCAAAGTATGGAGTGTTATAATAGAATTAAGTATGTTTTATAAACAACTTTGTTCGACGACGTTAAAGGTAGATTGCATACGTAAACTTGAAGTAGAAATCCCTATACTGCTCTACAAACTGGAAAAAATATTTCCGCCAGGTTTCTTTAATGTAATGGAGCATTTACCTGTTCATCTACCATCCGAAGCACTTCTTCGAGGTCCTCTGCAGTATGGATGGATGTATCCATTTGAGAGGTAATTTTGAATATCCGCAATATGAAGTTTGCTTAAAATTTAGATTTATATACCAAAACAGAAATTAAATTAATTTTGTTATAGGTACTTGAATCATTTGAAGAAGAAAATTAGACAAAAAGCACGAGTAGAAGGTTCAATTTGCAAAGCGTATCTGGAAGAAGAATCTTCATTTTTTTTCTCACATTACTTTAGTAACGATGTGAAGTTATCGTTTGTCATTATTCCCCGTAATGATGAAGCTGTTGAACATGATTCTTCTCAAACAATGTTATCTATTTTTAGACAACAAGACCGACCTGCTGGGAAATGTGTGGAAATATGGTTAGACGATAAAGATTTCCATATAGCACACACATATGTTCTTTTAAATTGTGTTGAAGTTGCACCATTTGTCAGGTACTACTAAATTCATGTACAATTTAATTATACGTATATATATATATATTAATTTTGATGGGAATAATACATTTTTGCAGTATATACGAATCACAACATCCATCTGGCGATCTCAGTAAAGATTTTGCTAAATGGTTTTCAAAATACGTATATGATCCAAAAAACTCTGTTGTTGACGAAGGATTACGACATATTGCTATCGGACCAAAAAGAAATGTGAAGACTTATCCAATATTCTTCGTCAATGGATTTAAATTCAACACCAAAGATTACGGGGCTGAAAAATTAACATATAACAGTGGTGTATTTGTTAAAGGCAGTGATGATCCAGAGGAGCATATAAAAGATTTTTACGGCGTCTTAACACAGGTTTTAGAGTTGACATATTATATACAACCTGCAGAGAAAGTTTTTTTATTCAAATGCAATTGGTTTAGCAATATTCTTGGTTCTGGAATTAACGTGCACAAAGATTACAAGCTCATTGAAATAAAGCATACCTCGCATTACTATAAGTATGATCCTTTCATATTTGCCAAGCAAGCATTACAAGTTTATTTTGCTCCGTATCCATCCTTAAAAAAAGATAAAGCAGATTGGTGGGCTGTTATTAAAACAAAGGCAAGATTTACATTTGATGGAAATAATATTCCAGATGAAGCAGCGTATCAAGCAAATCTGGAGCCAAATACTGAAATAATAATAACTGACGATGTTGACATAGGATCGTTGAATGATGAAGCGAATGTTTTAATAGATGCATTTGAAAGTACCGAAGAAAACGATATAGAGTACGAGACCGAGTCTGAATCAGAAAACGACGAAGACTGATACATTACACTGTTTTTTTAATGTATGCATGTATGATGTTTTATTTTGAGTAATGTATTAAGAATGATGAATGCGTTCTGTATTATTCTGAGCTATGTAATAATAATGATTTTGTTATGTATTATCATTATGTTTTATTTTGACCTATGCGTTATTCAGAGCTGTTTAATAATAATAATGATTATGTTCTGCATTATTCTGAGCTATGTAATTACAAAGAATGATTATGATGATTAATGGAACATGTGTTGTAATAATAATTTGTTTTCTTTTCATTATATGATATGATTATGTTTGTGGCAGATATGTCTCACAGAAGGCGCAGTACATCTCAGCCTTCTCCTTCGCCTTCTCATGGCGCAGGTCCCAGCGGTACGGCTCCGGACTTACACCGTGAGATAGAGATAGTTCCCAAGAGTGTTGGGTAAGTATCTAATTAATTTCAATTATATTATTTAAAATATATTAATTATATACATCAACATTTATACAGGGGTTTCGAAATATAGCCGGCGGATTACATTCTTCAAGTTTCAAAGCAATCCTATAAGAGTAGGCTGTCTGGTTGCTGGCCTTATTGGGACGACATCCCAGGCGAAGTGATGAACGCTATAGTTGTTGATTTGATGGTAAGTAAAATTTTATATTTCAATTTAAAATTAGTATACTGTATATAATTCAAATTATTTTCAATAAGCAGGCTGCAATACGTGTCCGCCCGGAAGATAAAAATGTCTTCTTCAATCATTGGAATAAGAGGATGCGGAAAAATTACAGGGAGACTCTTTCGAAGGCCAAGCTAAGCGGAAAAAAACCCAGTTGGATGGGTAATGATGTTTGGGCTGCATTTGTCACCCACTGGGAAAGTGAAGCTGTCAAAGTAAGTTATGTATTGCTGTATTGTTAGTATTATTTATTTAAATTATGTATGTTAGTTGCATTATTAATTTAATTAACCGTGTATTTAAATTAACAGGAAATAACAAAGCGAAATAGCGCGAACAGAAATAAAAATCCAGCGTTACACCGTGGTGGGTCCAAGTCATTCCAACAATGGCGGAGGGAATTGGTAAATTTGTAATTTAAGTTTATAAACTGTAATATTATTTAATCATATTAGTAACGTTTTTTATTCATGTATAATTCCAGCATTCAAGAACCGGACAGGAGCCTACAATGGCCGAGGTTTTTAGAGTCACTCATGCGGTGGAGCAGACCGATGATGATGGGAATGTCACCTATGAGTGGACAGATGCGAAGGCTGAATCTGTTATGGTAAATATGTTTATTCGCAATGACAACGTTTCACATTCCTTTAGTAGTGTATAAGTAAATTGTATAGCTATATATTGAGTCAAATTTGTATTCGTAATTGCAGGGTAGATATGAAGCGGAGCGGGCAGGGATGGCGTAAAGAACTAAACGGGAGGATATTACGCTTCAAGAGTCCAATCAAATATGGGATAGAATTATTGATCCACCTTCTCGCAATAGGCGTTATGGATACGGCAATCAGGAGGTAAACTGTTTTAATAACTTATATTTGAATTTAATATAGCCGTTGCGAGCGTGAATTAGAACTAGTTTGTTTGATCGTTTTACAGGCTCTTAACTTCCAAAGGGCTTACAAGAAATCTATGGCCGAAGAGGAGATAGCCCAGATGCAACGACAGCTGGACGAGATAAATGATTGGCGACAGAGCTTCTTGTCTCAGCAGATAGATGAGCGCATTGCCGCATTCGTTTCAGAGCATGGGACCATGCCAGGGTCTGGTGGTGGTGATGACGATGATGCTGATGATGATGATGAGTAGGTATATTTTGTTGATGGTTATTTTTTTGGGCAAGATTGTGGTTTTAATGGATATTTGTTGGACTTATGTACTTATGTTGGTTGATGGGCTTGGTAGTTTGTTTGGTGTTTTGTGTACCTATGGTGTTGGTGATGGATATTATGTGTGATGGATTTGAGATATATTTTGTTTGGTTTATGATGAAATATTTGTGTTAGTTGATTATATAGTTGCGTGATTATTGATATGTGTGTGTTTTATTTGATTATTTGCGATGTATTTGGTTATATGATGGTTGGAATGGAATGTATACGATGGATTGGAAGTGATTATTGTGATGTGGAATGGTTTGCGACGACAGAGGTTGGAAGAGTGAAAGCTAGCTGCTGGAAAACAAAAAAGTTCCAGACTTGCAACGGCTCGCAACGGCTAGCAACGGCTCTCTGGTTCCAGGCTTGCAACGGCTCGCGACGCCACGGGACGACAAGGATTGGAATTAACTGTTGCCACGTGGACAACTTGTCGTCGCTAGCCGTTGCTAAATTGGTAACGGAGCCGTTGCTATTGCCGTTGCTGGAACAAGTAGCAACGAGCTTAATTGCAACGGCTTTTAGCAACGGCTAGCAACGGCCGCCAACGGCTATTTGCCGTTGTTATGCCTTCCCCTTCCTTGTAGTGTTAGTGTTATTCTTTAACAAACAAAATCAGCTCAACATAAGGCAGTTATATATATAGTAAAAACATGGACTTAGGAGAAACATTATACTACGAAAATATACATAACATGTGGATAAAATAGGTGAAATTAGTTACAGCTAATAAAAGAATATACATTAAAGATGGTAAGCAAAAGAAAGCTCAAAGTCATAATGACAGCTAGTGTCTAAATGATCACAACACTCCTATATATGAAATCAATTACTGGAATCCAAACATCAACAGAGCACTGAATGCATTGACCTGTATACATGTGAATTCACTCTTATGTATATACACTGACATACACATATATAAACAGAGTATACATATTTCAATACAACTATGTTATGTTAACTAGGTATTATATTACCCAAATCTAACAAATAAGTATGAAGATTCATATCAGCAGAGTTGCACTCATAGAATATATACTTTTACAAATGACCATTAAAAATTCGGGAAGTTTTGTAATTAAATTTGTTTCAATAATTAAATTAGGTTTATATGTACATTTGTATATATATTGTCTAATACACATGTAATTTATAACAACAAGATGACTAGAGATAGGAGGTTAAAACATAGAATACCTCAAAAACAAGAACATGTCATATTCTAAGTAAACAACAGTAGGTTAAATATATATATTTGTACTTGTATACAAACTTATACACATAAACAACTCACGCATGCAGAAGATCCAGCCACTCACAGCATAAGAAGCAGCAAAGATGAAGACATTAAAACACTCACACCTACCTAAACGAACAGCTGCGCACATGAAAAAAAACAAAGCAAGTATGCCGACTGACCGGTCGACCTGTGGACAATGATAGGTTTGAGGCTATTCCAGGCGAAAAACAAAGCTTATTCGTCTAAAGGGAACCTAAAAAGACCTTACTCTCAACCTACTTAAATGAGTGCCCTAGAGTTTAAGGGGAAAGACGAAAACTTCAGATCAGACAAAAAAGTTTGATGTGAATAATAACCTACCATCTTCGACCAACTAGATATCTTGTGAGACCACGTCGCTGAGCAGAACATGTTTTCAGCTCACTAGTATCCAAACCATAATTATAATAACCATATATTATGCACCTACATCCACACTGGTTAAAACATAACATAATATGATGATATTCAACACTGCAATATGCCGTGGATTTCCCATCCTAATTTATCTGATTATCTATCTCAATTTATAGTTTATAAGATTACTGCTAACCTATTAGTTTTTATGGGCTGACTAATAACCTGTTTCAATCTTACGGACTATCTATCTGATTTTATATTTTTCATAGGATCACTAAGAATCTATTGGATTCTACCAATAACTTTATCCAATCATAGTTTTCATGGGATCACTATGAACCTATTAGATTCTCCAATAATATCTTTCAAATCATAGTTTTCATGGGCTAACTATGAACCTATTGATCTCTATCAATAACATATTTCAGACATAGTTTTCATGGGATCACTAAGAACCTATTGGCCATGCTAATAACATTTCTCATAAAATAGTTTTCATGGGCTAACTAAGAACCTGTCTAACTCAATAATCTTTTGATCAGTTCTGGACATCCTATACTCTGGTCTACCCAACCTCTTGGATGCAAATCTACTCATACAGGAGTTAAGTAAATTTATATTCACTATGGGGTCAACCTAGCTAGTTATCCTGCCCTTAACAGCCTAAAATGCAGTTATGAGGCATAAACAAAGTAAATATGATAACAATAGCATACATAATAACTTATCAAGTACCCAAAACATAAACATCCATAATTAATGTTCTTGTAATCATTTTCTTAATGATGTATGGTTAATACCCTTAACCCATAATTTAAACAAGGAAATCATCTCTTTGTATTTTCAAAGTCTAATGCCATTTGGAAAACCCTTTTTATATTGCCATGTGTTTATATGAAAATGATATTGGGTTTATCACCATTTAAAACATTTTACAATGATCAACGTCGACATCCTATCACGTCGACGTCAAGACATAAGGCTCTCCTCCTCTATTGGAAAACAATATGAACATGCGACATTATGCGGTTCTTCGATAATGAAGACACTGATTCTCAACAATGTCGACACCATCTACTTCGGTGACGAGGCAACTTTGCTTTGGCTTTAAAACAACGTGTATAGTCAATGTCGACGCTATTGTTTGGCGGCGACATGGTCCCTCCGCATCTATAGAAGAGCGGCGACACAACTAATGCGGCACCATGAGAAGTGCGATGACGCGGATCATGTCGATGCTATTAAGTATTGATAAGCTCAAAGACCCTTCTCCCCTATACTTTAAAAGGATAGGCGCAACGAAGACACACACGACACAGATAAGTGCGACATGACCTCATCGACACCATAGAGCTGCCGCCACCTCTTGACTTCACGATCTCGAAACCACTCCGCACCATTGAAATAGTGCCATGAGCTTTCCTCTCGACGACGTCGAAGGGATGATAAGCACAGTATCAATATAAAGGGAAGTGGCATGATCGTAATTATCACTACAACTAAATTTTTGCCTAATAAAGCATGTTCTTTTCAACAAATCTTTTTTATATGTCAAAATATGATTGGTTACTGAAAACTTTTCAACTTAATTTTAGACATTATCTCCTAAAGCCAAATATATACGTTTAAACGTTAATTTACATAATTAACTAATTAAATAATTAAACACTAATCTTTCCTATTTAATTCATATCTCTTCAAATATATTTGAGAAAAATCTCAAAAATTCACATAAATCTCAAAATGGTATTCTTTTCATCGTATAATATTTTTGGGCCGAAAAATCATTATTTAATTACTTAATTAAATTAAACTCGAATTAACATGTTTTCCACCTTTTAAAAATTCGTAAAATATTCCTTAGGCTTAGGAAAATTATGAAAATAAAAACTCATCTCCAAATTCATCTTTTAAACACCATACTCAAAAATCATAGCGTTTGGAGAAATATATTTTCGATTTAAATCTTAGAACCGAAATAATCATGTTCATAAATATTCTTATAACTTATCATTTATCAAACATGGAAAAAACAAACATAGCATATTATCAAATCATCAATATATATTCGGCATCAAATTCAACCTGAATCTAGGTAATCACAAGGCAATAAACATGAGATAGTTTGAGCTATTATTCACCTTGTTTTGATAATGGATTTTGAGATTTGATTTTTGCTTTATCTTCCAAGCTTTCCTTCTTGAATCTCTACTTGATTTTCGTGATTTAGATGCAGTTAATGGCTGGCCTTTGCTTGTAATTTCTTATGATTGTTTTTATTTTATGAAAATGTAAATGAGAAGGAATAAGGGTTTAAGGGTTATGAAGTCTTATTTATTCCTATATTACCCTTTCCTTATGCAACTATATGCTTAAGTTATAAAACAATCTTATGTATTTATTTGGTTAACGCTTTACCTTATTTATATTCAAATATCAATTCCCTTGTCAATCTAATTATCACATTATTCTATTTAGTTTATTTAATTAAATCTCCTAAATAATGTTAATCAAAATTAGGGTTGTCAAAGATAAGAAGCCTTATGCCCGTCCACCATCTTCAAAAGAGACTAAAGAAACCTATCACTCTCGGACTGCTTAAATATAAATAAGTACATGGGAGTTTAGAGAAAACAAACAACTCAGGTCAGACAATAAGTATGGTATGAATAAACTCCAAATAAAAAAATGAAACACACAAAACAACTTGTGAGACCACGTCGCAAAACATAAAACGGATTTCCCCTCACAAGAACATCATCCAATCATAAAAGAATGGACACAAATAATTAAACATCGCGAAGAGCGCAAGATGCTTCCCTATGTATTTAAGAAAGAATCAATCCAAAGGTTTGAATCAAAAACAAGGAAAATGAATTTTTCCAATAATGACTAGGAGGGTTTGCCCCCCTTACCGAAAATATACCTCTAGAAAATATACTTAATAAATACGATGGCGCTCGAAAACCTTCAAGCCAGACCCCGTCAACCTTACCGAGTATTCAAGTATTTCACATCTCCGTGCGCATATGATCGAAACTAGTCTAGAGTAGATGTGATAATACCCTAATGGGAGCAACCCCCACATAGTTTGGCCCTTACTCGCTCTTTATTTCATCATTTCCGATAAAGAATATCAATGCTGCAAATGAGCAACAAATCATTTTAGATTGACAAAACAAAAAAAGAACGGTATCGAAATCGATAGTCAAGGTATCAACTATCGAGGATAACAAAAATAATCGTATATGGAAATTAAATCTCATACTCTTACCACCACTCGCCGTTCAAACTGGTACTATCCTTTGGTTAAAAATGAAGCGAGGTTGTAATGACCGGCATTTTCGACACTCAAAAGCCGATACTAATACATACATGGCATTCACGTGCCAAGCACAAATCAGACAACATCAATACTATACACACACACACACCACTATACGATCTTACACAACATGTGCAATGATATTTACAACGTCAAAACATTCACTTTTTAAAGCTATTGCATAGTAAGATATATTCACTTAAAATCATTTATTGAAATGTAAACTAACTAAAGGAAAGAGATTAATATTACACACACCTCCTAATTTCTTTGTTAAAGACTTGGAATACCTAGCCTTTGATAATGAAGATGAAATTTGGTTTCTTTCTTTAGTTTGTGAATGGATTAAAATGAGATATGAACTTGGGTATTTATAGGTGAAGAGAAGGGTACTTTAATAATTACCTAACCTCTTATAGCCTAACCTGTTTCAACCAGATTTTGGTCCAAGGGCAACTGTCCGTATAGCATAACCTGATTCGACCATATTTTGGTTCAATAGCAACCACTTGCATGGCATAACCCGATTTGACCATATTTTAGTCCAATAAAGGAGTAGAAAGATTCAATTTTCCTTCTAATAAGTTTAAATATAATAAGTATAAAGGTGTGGTCCAATCAGAGAGTAGAAAGATTTAACTTTTCTTCTTATAAGTTTAAATATAATAATATTATATGGATAAGTATAAATGTGTGGTCAAATCAGAGTATAGAAAGATTCAACGTTTCTTCTTATAAGTTTAAATATAATATTATATAGATAACCATAAAAGTGTGTTAATATGCATACCATTGTGCACAACTTGTTCCAGCAACTTTTGATCGATGAAACGTCGAAAATTCGAAAAACAATTATCGGTCACATTTTTTATTTTTCTTCGAACTACTTATTTGTGTAAACAAATTTTTAAAACAAGTTTTCCTCTATTATTTATTACGCAAAACATGTTTATTTGTGTTATAAAATTCATTATTTAAATATTTAAAAATACATTAAATATTCAAGTTCAAAGTGATTAAATTACAGGTCGTTACACATTTATTTAAAAATTCAAATGTAAAAAACATACAACATAATCCTACATAACAACGCCAAATATCCATGGTACAATATTTCAAATTACATCATGTCTCAATGGGTAAATCAAAAATATAGAAATAACATAATAGTTAGATAAGTAATTGCCACAAGTTGTGTCTCCGCCACCATCTCCAAAAATCTGCGTCGTTTCTCTAACCCGTGTTGTTATGAGGAGGGAGTCAGAATGTAACATCATCCACTTTAAACCCAAAAATGAACGCTGATGATGCTGCAATCGTCACTAGAATTATCTTCCGGTGACTAAAGTGAGTAATGATATGATTCCATAGATAAAGTAAATAGAGCAAACTAATATGACTTTATTCCTTAACAATATATTTCTTTTAATATTCATTACAATTACTTCGATCAATATTTCCTAATAACGTGCCCACATAGGGGTCAAATATAATATCAAATAACATAATAAAGAGTCGGGTTCACATATGAAGATGGGGCCCGCACTCCTTTATATAGCGGAAACAAAATCTTTATTAACTAGAAAGCCTCTGGCTCCGTCTTCAATGCACATACTGCAGCACTATTCCAAACCTTCATATCCATAAACTTAGCCTACTCAAATGAGTACTCGTGAATTTATGGGGAAAACAATAATAAAAACATGAGCCAGACATAAAGTATGGTGTGAATAATATTGTCCCCCGAAAAAACATATAGTAAGTCCAACCTGCACTGCACAGATTAGGTTTTCCCCTCACTATTTTGACATCATGAGTAAAACACTTTAAACTACTGACGCAATTATTTATTATTTGTGTCTTTAATTAAATGCTTCGTTAAGCAGATCTTCTTTACTACTTTGCACCCTATGTTGATCCCACCCGAGTCCTAGTTTAGATTACTTTTAACTCCAAGTGTACAATGTTGTGCACTCTATGCAGACCCCTCCTGGTTTCCCTTATAGATTCTCCTTTAGTCTATTTTACTTGATTATTTACTTCTACACCTAGGTATTACTTATTTTTCCTTATTGGTTTGATACTGCTCATTGTACAAGTTTCCCATATTTCTAAAAGTATGCTTTAAATTATTTAATATTGCGCCCTGCACAATTGGATATTTCATTCTTCTTTGAAATTTGATACTGCGCCCCACACAATTTCACCTTCTCAAGGTGAATCCCTACTTATTCTCCTCTTTAAGTATTTATACCATGCCCCACGTAGTTGACTATTTTAATTCACCTTCCCAAGGTGAAATCTATGCCCCGCGCAGATGAATGCCTACTTTCTCAAGGTGTACGTTCCTTTAAATGTTTGTTTTATTGGAGCCGCCCCGCAGCCCTCAGAAGTTGAATTTCTCTCCTCACCTTCCCAAGATGTGCATTCAAGTGCCCACCTAGCGTTAGTAGCCCTTCCGACTCTGTCTTTTTATTTCAACGCGGGATCCCTTCCCCATTCTGACCCAGCCACTCCTTGAGTCCCATTGACTTATCTTTTATAAGTCATATATGTTTATCTTTTTAGTGCAGAATCTTACTGATCGACGCAGTACGCTCTGCACTTTACTTATTAAGCGTTCCTTCCTAAGTTTCAGCGTAGTATGATCCCTTCATATTCAGTGAAATGCACTTACTTAAAAAAAATAAAGTCGTCGCCCCAATGCCATACTCTAACAACTCTGACATTCCTGGCAACGCCTTTGCACGTGTCGACGTACTATTCATTCTTATTTTACTTTCTATTAGTTGCAGCGTCCTTTTCAGCAAATAATTTGGATATTATCACCTTTTTACCAATCCCTATTAATACATATTTTTATATGATTTTATTCCCCTACGTCCCATGTAGTACCCCTTTTCCCTAGCATGGTACTTAGCGGTTTAATCCCATTATTTTCTCATAGAAAATTTTGGATAAAATTCTCTAAAATTCCTAAACCTTTGTTCTTTCATAGTTTACATATAATTTGCTTTTTAAGGATATTTCACCTGTTATTTTCAAGTTAAAAAACTTTAAAATTCATATAAAATCATATAAGCTTAGGAAATTCGACAAGTTGAAACCTACTTCAAAAATCATAATTTAAACATAATATAAAATTTCCATGAAGTTTTGAAATCACTAAAGTTGGGAAAACACGTATAAACATCCCATGTTCACTCATCCTTCCTCAAAATATTCATTAAAATTTTAGATCTTTGCATGAAAACTGTATGAACTACATCATACATAAAAACATAAAAATCTATACCAATTCCATACATAAATAAGAAACCGGAGAAGGGTTAAATTTTATTCACTTAAATCTCTTAGATGTATAGCTTTAATCTTCTTAGTCTATTTTAGCTTGCACTTGCTTATCTTCTTCTTATTCGTCTTCTTAAGCTTCCACCATTAAAGAGTTTCTCTAAATTTTATTTTAGTTTTAGTAAAATGAAATGAATGAATAGAAATGAGTATTGTCCCCAATAAGTTGGGCCTGGGCCCTCATATCTGCTTCTATTAATTCGTTTCTCTTTATTTCTCTTATTTAATCTGCCTTATTCCCTTAACTAACTTGTTTAATTAATTATAAAATATAGGGTTATTACAGTTTCCCCTCCTTAAAGGAATTTCTTCTCGGTTAAGGCTAACTAAAGATAAGTCCTCACTTTTATGCTTACTCTAAGCATTCCCAAGAATTCCCAATCGATGCATATATAAAATGTATTGGTACTTTCTACTAATACAATAAAAAACCATAATGTCATATATATATATATATATATATATTGTCTACATAAGTACACTCAACATATAACATATGCACTAATCTATGACAAACAACTTTGGATAGGTCCTAACCTTATCCAGCGTTTCCCACGTACAGTCTTCTCAATCTACGCTCCATTGAACACACACTAGTTTCACTACCTTGTTACGAAGCCGCTTCTCGTCCCGATCCACTATCCGAACCGGTCTGCACACATAAGTCATATCTGGTTTGATAACTAAGTCTTCTACTTCCCTTTAGTCAACTACTACTCTCGAGTCCCTAATGCATTTATGCAAATATGATATGTGAAATACATTATGAATCCCTGCAAAACCACTAGGCAGATCCACCTTATATGCCACCTTACCAATCCTTTTTATGATCAGAAACGGTTCTACATATATGGATGCTAACTTCCCAGCTTTCCCGAAATGCATCATGCCTTTCATCAAAGAAACCTTCACGAACACCTGATTACCTACTGCGAACTCCAGTTCCTTTCTCCTTGTATCATCATAACTCCTTTTCCTAGAATGGGCTGCTTACATCCTTGCCCAGATTAACTCTACCTTCTCAGTAGCATCCTTCACCACATCTGGTCCTAACATAACCATGTCTCCTACTTCCAACCAACATGCATGTGACTTACACGGCCTTCCATATAAAGCCTTAAACGGAGCCATCCCAATACTGCTCTGATAGCTGTTATTATATGAGAACTCTACCATATGTAGATAATCTTCCCAAGATCCACCGAAGTCTAAAATACATGCTCTTAACGAATCTTCTAGGATCTTGCTGACCCTCACAGTCTACCCATCGATCTGTGGATGGTATGCAGTACTCATACGCAGTTCTATACCTAACACATTCTGCATACTTCTCCAAAACTCACTAGTGAACAATGAATTGTGGTCACTAATAATAGTGCTTGGCACCCTGTGTAGTCTCATTATCATCTTCATGTATATTTCTACTAACTTTAGTGCAGTTCTCTTAGCCTTCACTGGAATGAAATGGGCACACTTAGTCTATCAATTATGACCCAAATGACTTCATTCCCTGCCCTTGTTCTTGGCAACCTATTTATGAAGTCCATAAATATTGAATCCCATTTCCACACCGAAACCTCCAAAGGCTGCAGAAGTCCACTCGGCTTCTAATGTTCTACCTTTATTTGCTAGCATGTAGACCATCTTTCACATACTCTCCTACATCTAGGGGTGAGAATTATTTGGTTAAACTAAATAAACCAACCAAACCCGGTTTGGTTTGGTTTGAAACTAGATTGGTCGTCTTATAAATTTTTTTTGTTTAGTTATCGGTTTAACCAAATTAACTAAACTTTTATTATATTTTCAAAATTATTGATGTTATAATTATTTTTTAGATAAGTTTAGTAATCTAAATAAATTTTATTTATCATATATGTGTCAAATTTACTTTTAGAAAGCATAAGAATGATAAATAAGAATATGTTAATCATATATTTATGTTTTATTTCAAATTACAATGAATACTCGAAACGTAAAGCGTAAAACATTTTTAGTTCGGTTAAATCGGATAACCAACCGAACAAACCAAACTTAATTTGGTTGGTTTTGTTTTTATTTTTATTGGTTTTAGTTCTGTTTAACAATTTTCATCGTCGGATAAACCAAACGCTCACTCCTACCTACATTTTCCTTCATCCCTTCCCAGAAGAAACTCCTCTTCATATCTCGGTACATCTTCATACCTCTAGTATGTATTGTAAACTTTGAATGATGGCATTCGTCCCGTACTTCTTTCCCTTATTCCCTAGTACTCGGAACATACAACCTGCCATTCTTCTGCAGTACTCCTTTTTTATCAACACTGAACCCCTTCAGTTTATTGCCTAGACTCCTGAGTCCAAACTCCTTACCTTGTCTGTGCAGAACATATCATTCCTCTGCGGTTCAACTATCCTTTCTACCAGTGCAGGGCTAACTTCTGAGCATGCTAATATCCTATTTTTGCTTCTTGATCTTGCACTAGACCGATACAACACATTAAACGTAGATAACATTTCCAATAGTCCATTCTTCTAACATTGCCAGAACATAACTTTGTTATCTTCGGCTTAAGGTATCAGCGAATTTGTTGCCTTTTCCTACGGTACTCTATCCTAAAATCATACGATGCTAGGAACTCTAACCATCTCCGCTGCCTCATGTTCAATTCCTTCTAAGAGAAAAGATATCTCGAGGACTTGTGATCAGTATACAAATCTAACCTCTTCCCCATGAGATAATAACTCCAAGTTTTCAACGTGAAGACTACTGCGGCTAACTCCAAATCATGCGTTGGGTACCTAAATTCATGGGTCGCATGGTAGGGTAGCGATGAATTCAGGGTAAGTCTGTCAGTTGTCACCATAATTTGTTCAGTAGAGAATACACAATTTATACCTGTAAAATATAATCTTAATTTTTAATTTGCAGGCGGAGTCAGACTGGAACTCGACGAACAGGCAGAAAAATCCAGTCAAACACCGTGGTGGCTCGAAATCATTTCAGCATCATCTCGAGGACCTGGTAAATTGATTAATTGCAACTACGAATAGTTATTACATTTTTTATATAAATTTGTATGAACAACAATAATATACACCAATTATTGTAGGAAAGAGCGTGTGGGGCTCCTGTCTTGTATATGGATGTATTTGCGCATACTCATGCCGTCAGACAGACCGACGACGAGGGATCGATTACGTATGCCTGGCATGAGGATGATAAAGCATACGCTGCACATGTAAGTATATTTTAAGTTATAAGTTATTAATAATGATCATTTTAACTAATTAACTATAAAATATTACAATAATGTCATGTAATATTTACTTGTATTCAATTTTGCGTTGCATGAAAGATTTATGCAAGCATGTGCGCAGATGCTTGGGCATTTGGATGGGAGCAGTTGACCACTGATGAGGAGGACGCTATCTTTGACTCCATTATGGACTCGACACAGAGAAATAGGTATTATGACTATGGAAATCAATCAATAATTTATAAAAATTAACTAAGTTTTAAAAATTGTTTAATTTTTATAAAAGTTATGCAATAACTTAAACATATTTCGATTTATTTTGTAGGCTCGAGCCTCACAAAAGGCCTATCAAAAGGCTCAGGACAATGCTGAGATTAATGAGCTTCGACAGTAGATTGCACAGCTGCAGGAGCAGGACCGCCTCCGAGTAGCGTAAATGGAGCAACCGAATCAACGTTTGGTCGAATATCTGGAGCATCATGGAGCATTCCCTTCGTTTGGTGGTTCCAAAGCCAAGTCGTGTGGTACGTTTTACAGTTTTTATTTTTGAAACTTGTGTATATATACAATGAGAGATGGTGAGGTTGATTTGTGGACATTTGGTGCTTGATATTGATTTGTGGGGTTTGATGTTGGATGTATATATTGTGCAATGATGTTGGATTTAGATATTATAGTTGGGTGATGATGGATGGTTTGGTTTGTATTGATTGGAATGTTTGAGTTTGAGATAGTAATGTTTGAGATGGTAATGTTTGAGTTTTATATTATTATTGATATTGATATTGATTTTAGCTTATATATCCGATATATATATTGATTTTGATGTGTTGTGATATATAGTGATATTGCTGTGCTGTTGGGCTGCTGAAAAAAAAATTACCTAGATTTTCGACGGCTACCAACGGTTTCCGAAGGCTTATAGGTCGAAATATTCCGACAGATTCCAACGGTTTTCTGGCGTGTTTTCAAGCCATGTGGATGTCAGCATCATCATAAAAAACTTCGGAACTGCCGTCGAAAAAGCCATCGGAGGCCGTCGTAAAGCTGTCGTCGTTTCCGTCGAAAATGGACGAAAGGCATGTTCTATATACCGACGGCATTTTCAACGACTTCCAACGACCACCGACGGCTTGGAGCCATCGGAAATGACCGTATTCCTTGTAGTGTAAGTCTTAGTTAGATATTCTTAATAGAAAATTTGAATTTAAATCCTGTTGACTTATATTTTAATATTTAATTTAATTAGCATACATAATTAATTTTTAGTTTTATACTTTTATAAATATATTGTAAACAATGTTTTGAGATAAAAAATAAATATATAGTAAATGTAAATCCCAACATCTACATATATATACATTTACTATGTACACTTTGCTATATTGCACACCACACATTGTATATACACACACGAGTATATATTGATGTACTCAAATCTTATAAATGCTAATTTGATTAATATATATTAATTAATCAAATTAAGAATATTAAATAAAATATGATTTTATTTATAACTAGATTGGATCTAGTGTACATATTAGACTTCATATGCCCATTAAGATCCAATTAGGGGGAAAATTGAAATTCATCCGTTTCACGCATTGTAGACTGGCTTAGTTTCAACAAGGGCAACTCAAAGAGGTGGGTCGGCTTTGTTTAAGCT
Organism: Allium fistulosum; assembly: GCA_030737815.1. NCBI lineage: Eukaryota > Viridiplantae > Streptophyta > Magnoliopsida > Asparagales > Amaryllidaceae > Allium > Allium fistulosum. The sequence goes on from CM060904.1 coordinate 1,291,435,842, forward strand.
CAAGAATTTGGTATATGTCTTCATTGTCAACACAAGGCATATAGTAGTTTATCTCGAGGCAGGATCTTGGAAAATGACAGATATCATCGGAGAATTCCTATTAGATACGGCTTCACCACCTTGAGCAGGCAAAAGGCAATAGCAATATGTGGTGGTGCTCCAAATTGCAACACTCCGCAAAATTTAATAAGAAATTAATTAATTAATTAAGATAAGACAAAATGAAAGTTTTGGAAATGTCAGAATTTTACCACTAAAGTTGTGGCATTGCGTTCATGGCGATTTTAAGATCAATTTTCATATATAAAGTTTTCAAATCGGAGCTCAAACGAAAAAGTTATTGACGTTTGAAGTTTTCAGATTCAAATTAATTCAAATGGAATTTAAATTCAAATAAATAATTAATGCTAAAGTTTTAAATTCAAAAATTAATAGTAATTAGACTTAGAGGTTAAGTAAATGTTAAAAAGAAAGTAAATGTTAAGTATTAATTAAGGAATTAAATAAAATATCAACGACAAATAAAAATACAATCCCAGAATAACACTACCTGTCGTCGCCTACCTTGGGCCGGTCGACTGCTAGCGGTCGACCGCCTAGTTAGGAGCGGTCGACTGGTGCTGTTGTGGCGGGTAAAGTTATGGAAGACCAGGAATGGCCCAAATTATATTATTTTACATCGACTTAAATCCGACAGTTTTGGTGCTTTCTAAACATTATTAATAAGAGCTTAGCTCCCTCACTTTATTCATAAATTATTTGGGAACTAAGTGGAACTCTATCGGTCTCTCTCTCTCTTCTTCAAGATTCAGAAATTCAGTAGGGTTTCAGGTAATGGATTTTATGTGTTTAATATTCAATTTCTAATTTTATTCTCTCCAATCCCTAAAATTCTGAATCTAATTCATATACAATCCCCTTATTGCATATTTCTAAAGAGAAAGATTTAAAGTGGGTGTAAACAAATCCAAAAGGAAGAGCTAAGAATCTTTTGTGGGTGGAAATCTTAATTTTTATTATTTTAATAATAGTATAGTATAACTTGGATGTGATATATGTCTTTGGGGAACTTTTTTCACGAAAACATCAAACTATAACCCCAAAATTCCTTAAGCGAAATGTCAATTCTTATGTTAGAATCTCAATTATTGTATATTAAAATAGTGGAACTGTGTAGTTATTGCAATTTTAATGTTTGACATTCTACTCCACCTCTCACTTTTCCTTTTGGTTCCGATTAAAGGTTTTGAAAAGAAATAAGTTAGGAATAGTGTGTAAGTAATAGATTCTCTTTATTCGTAGTTTGCACTGTCTATTTCAATAACTTAAATGAAAATTCCCTTTTTCATTTTTATATATAAAAGTTGAATAGAGCGTAAAAGATTTGAATTGTAAATTCTATTAATGTTGATTCTACCATTTTAGTATAAAATAAGTTTGGTATGGATTTTATTTTTATACAAATCTATTGTTGGATTGAGAACGTTGGATATATTATATGTTTGTTGATATGGAATTAGACTTGTATAAATTGGATGTTATGACATTTAAACGATTCACATAGGGTATAATCTTCACACGCTTAGAAATATTTAGGCGCTTAATTATATATATATATATATATATATATATACACACACACACATACACACACACACATATATACATAGAAGCATATAAGTATCGTATTAATTGCATAGTAAATAGGTTATTAATTAATTTTAAAATCTCCCTTAGGAAAGGAATTGGTAGTTAAGGCAAAATAAGGGTTTTCCTTATAAGGCCTTAATAAGGAATGCAATGAGGTGTGTGGTAGTATGATAGGTGAGTGGAAATTATCACTAATTTATAGGGATGCGAGGTCAGTCAAAAGTACACAGAAGTCTGCCCAACTAATCTGGCTACCAATAGTGTGACTTTAAGGCTGATGTGAGACATCAACTAAAATAAGTACCCATGTAAGATGCAAAGTTAGTCCCAAATTCTATAGGGTAAACCCGCCCAACTAATCTGGCTATTAGTACCTAGGAATAGCCGGACTAAAGTGAGACGTCACGGTTTGCGTTACAGGTCATAATATGTAGGACGTGCTTCGGGGTCGGGGTAGTAAGTGGTTGATTGGGGGTTCGTCTCCTCCCTATTTAGGAAGTATTAAATGGTCAGGGTTAGCCATTAGGCATGATTATGGATATCTCAAGAAGGGCCCGCTTTGGGTTTGAGGTATTAAGTAGCTATTATAGGGTCCGCCTCTCCCATAAAGAAGTATTAAGTGTCCTGGTGAGATTTCGTGTGATGTCAGCAAGATAGTATCAGAGAGGAGTTCGCCTTAGGATAGGTATTAAATGATGGGGACCTGCCTAAAATGTAGGTATTAAATGGTCAAAGTCTATCTAGTTTCCATTGAAAAGGTATTAAGTGGCATGAGTATTGTCCATACATTGTTAGGACATTATTGACGATAGATGCATGGACCGAGAATGGCCTTTGGCCTATAGTTGAAGATGGATTATTGAGTTGGATTGTAAATGGTATAGGTTATAGAATTGGACTGGAAAAGCCTTAGGGTTTACAGTTGGAGAAATTTACATAGAATATAGTTAGGATGTGTAAAACATATTCTTATTTAAATTATACTGCCTAAGTACTATGATAGAAAGGCTCAAGATTTATATTCATCAGACATTATTGTTTCAACTCACTCCTCATTACAACACAGGTTAGAGAAAACGATGCATATTTCAAAGATGGTGATGGAGACAAAGACTTTTATCAGTTATTTATCTATCTACTTGTGTTGTTTTTATTTCTAATGTACCCATTTAGGCATGATAGTATATTTTGATATATTGCACTATGGATATTTGGCGTTGTTATGTGGTATTATGTAGTATTTTTCTGATACTTGAATTTTTTATAAAAAGGGTATTGTTTCTGATATTATATTTTATCCTTCCGTTGTGAGATTCTGAATATTTAGTAGATGGCTCTGTGTATTGTTCTTTGTATCAATTTTACCAACCTACAGCCAGCTTTGGAACGGGTATAAGGTTTGATGTGTCTTTTCTGAATAAAAAATTAGGCCTGTTTCAAGGCAGATTGTTACACAAATCTACTAACATTATCTGATATTGAAAGTGAACTGATGCAGTTTGGTCTCCAAACTTATTCCTAATCGTAAGAGAGAAAAGAAAGGCTATCAGATTGATTATTACAGAAAAAGGAAGATTTATTATTTTCTTTTAAAAAGACAATTTTTTGGGAGCAGCAAATAAGAAAAAAATTATCAATCGAAATAAGGGAGCATAGCATGGAAAAAGACACATTCATATCGACCCCTCACAATTTATAATTTGCATTAGAAATATTTGTATTGGGGACATATGTTTATTTTATTTTATGGTTAACCTTTTAAATTTTGAACTCTGAAATTTTGTTCTAGGATTGAGCTACAAGATTTGCAGTTTGAAGATTCTTGACTTAAGGATAAAGTCGAGATAGAGTTACTACGCTTAGGATTACAATAGTCATTTAGTGAAGGGTCTTAAGTTTATGGGTTTGGAAGCGGTCGATTGTATAATTCTAATATTAATATTAGAGGTAGCTGTAGGCACTTATTGGTTAGTGGCCGAAGCTGGGTATATATACGTGTTTATTACTTTATGCATTTATGTTTCTGTAGTTTAATTTATTTGTTTAATTATGAAACTTTTAAATACCCTATTCACCCCCACTCTAGGGTATATTGCGCAATCCTACAATAATAACCCCTTAAAAATAGAGATGACGAATTCTTTATTGAATAGTGTTTCACTTCAAACACTTCAACTCAAACCCAACTATAGCGATGTCATTAACGTTGTGCCATGGTTGACTATAATCAAAGTGGAGTCACCATGTTTGAGTACCACGATATTCTCAAGTCAAAAGAACGTTGTATATCATCACAATATTGAGATTTTCTATCTGGCCTAGCTATAACCAACTAATAAGAAACTATATGTTGAGTCATTCCGTAGTTACCCAATAACTACATGTACATAACCCCTTGGTGCTCCCAATAATCATGAGTAAAACACTGACCATCATTTGAAGAGCATTACTTACATTGCTCTCAATGGATGTATCGATATTTTTTTCTCAAAACTTCTTGGCCAAGAATGTTTTAAACCAACGTATTAACTAGTTTACGATTCAATACTAATGGTTGCAACATTTGTAGCTGCAATAGTATAATACTTTATTTAACGATTTTCTTCTTATATATGTTTAATGATTTTAGTAATTATTTATATCACATATAAAAACATATATAACGGAAAACAAAAGTAGAAGTTTACTTCATTTCGAACAAGATTTCATCACCACCCTTGAAAGTTCTTCATTTTTAAGTACATTAGATGGAGAACAAATGCTACTTTTGTCTTGCTCATTATGGTTAAGAAACTATTTACCATTGTTTGGAAAGAGGGCAATAATCGTGTTTTACATGGATCAAAATTAATGTCCTTTTGCTTCATAAGATCATTCAAAAAAGAATTCGAAACAATCAATCATTCGACAACTAAATTCCCACCTAATTCTCCCACGCTATGTGGAATAGGATGAAGCCTTTTGGGCCTATTTACTTATATTTTTCTTTTTTTAATTCACTTCTGTTTTCGGATTTATGTTTCTTTTTATTTCCATTTGGACAGTAGGTGGTTTGTGCCAACGTCCAATTTCTTCTGTCTAACATGCCGGTAGAATCTAGGTTTCCTCCCCACTTACCCTTTAGAAAAATATATGCGTCTTATTTTGGGATAATTGCAAGTTTTTTTGTCTAAATTGTATTGATAACAAAAAAAAATATATGCGTCTTATTTTGGGATAATTGCAAGTTTTTTTGTCTAAATTGTATTGATAACAAAAATTGTTGAAAAATGAAATAACGAATTATAAAATGAAATAAGAGTACATATCAAATTCAAACCACTCATAAAAAATACTCATCCAAAAAGGTTAATAAAATCTTAAATTTTATACCATCCAAATTAACACAGTTAAATGATATTCATTTAATTTTTTAGCCATGTCAAATTGTGAAAAATAAAAAAAACTATCACAAAATTCATTTATATATGAACCGAAAGGACCAAATTTATTTTTGAACGAAATAATTTGTCTTTACAAACTCACATTTATTGCATTAAATTTCGTGTATTCTAATAATATATTTGAAATTTACATACTATTTTCTTTTAACATTAGGCGGACCTTCAATCAGATCGAATAGAAATATTCAACACACAGATTCCTGTGTCTAATGGTAAGAGCGTAGGAGTTTATGGTAAACGTGCATGTGGGAACCGAATAATATTGCTGAAGCTCAGCTCTCACCTTCAATGCGGATCTGATTAGAAAAATACCCTTTTCAAGATTCTCTTTCGATCTTCCGTTTCTTCTCTATCCCTCTTCTTAAATTGTAAATAAAATATCAGCTCTTCAAGAGGAAGGCGTAGCTTAGGTGACAGAAGCTAAGTTGGCAAGTCGATATCCTAAGGAGCTAATCATATCAGTCTCTTGAAATCAAATTCAGATGGACATGAGGTACATGCTATTTTCATTTTAATCGCATTGCTTTGCATATAAAGCCCAATATGTACAACTGAAAAGTACATGTGATTCATTGTTTCTGTACTGTTGTTACATATCATAAAACAAACGTTAGGCTGAACTCGTAACCTTTGCTGACGTGCTTGTATACATGGTAGAGAGAGTGCGGAGAGATTTGCTTGAATTATTTCACCCTTAGGTTTAAAAGTAGAAATATGCTAATTATCACGCATACGTGGGGATCATCCCAGCACCATATATCATCCTAGCCTTTAAATTTAGGATACAGTAATTTTGATTACATCCTTTTCTATTATGTTTTTTTATCAAATAGATTTTCTAATTGGAATTGGCGTCGTATGTGACATGATAAACTCTATTTATTCTAACGCACACCATGTCGTATTTGTATGTTTTAGTCTCCGAGAAGTGAGTATGAAGAAGCCACGATTTCGAACTCCAACTCAATTTAATGATGATTTAATAAACGAGGTTATCGTTCGTTTGCCTGCCATATCGAATTTCCGTTTCAAATGCGTTTCAAAACAATTGTTCTCTCTAAACAGCCAAGTCTTAAAACGTAAAAGTCAAACTCTTCCAATGTCAGGGATATTCTATGCGACTGCCAAAGGTACCAAAACCGGGTTATCCGTGAAATATGCTAGAACACAAAAGGGTCAAAATGAAGATTCTTGTATAGATGGAACTCTAAGTTTCCTTCCAAAACACCTTAATATGAGAATATATGGCTCTTGCAACGGATTGCTGCTGTGCGAAGGCTGGAACAAACCTGATCGTTCCATATGTTCATTGGATCAAACGTCATGCTTATATGTATGCAATCCTGCAACTAGAAGCTGGGTCAAAATTCAATACGATTATACTAAAGCATTTCTTGTTACCGTTTTAGATTTCAACCCTCTGGTCTCGGTTCATTTCAATGTCATAAAGGTTAGGTCATGCAGCAGTCTATTGCATCAATATTCTTTTGAGGTTTTCTCTTCCAAAACCGGAGGGTGGAAGGTTAGCCATGTGACTAATCCAATGCTTGACGACTATACGATTCGAAACTATGAAACATCAATCTTCAAAGGTATTATATTTTGGATAAATCGGAAAAATACAGATGTTATTGGAATTGATATGGAGGGAAACTGCTGTCGTAGAATTGAGCTTCCTGGAAAATCTCACAGAAAGGATCCTGGTTTCTTTTCTTCTCTTGCTCCATTGGGAGGCGCTCTTTGCCAATCTGGTGGCTTTTTACATTATTACTACAAAAGTGAAGGTGAATTCTATGTCTGGAAATTGGTTGACTGTGAAAGTGGTTCTTGGTTATTGAAGAACAGTTTTCGGATCACAGGTGCATTAAGAAAGATACGAAATCTCAAACTTCATCCTACTATGGAGGACGTTTTGCTTCACAGAATAAAGGATAAGATGTATTCTTACAACATGAAAACTTCTCGGATGATTGAAGTATGTTCCCTTCATTCCCCATCCTATTACTTCTTGTATTCTCCTTATTATTTGGAGGCTTTTGGCAACAAATTAAAGTAGAAAGTAAATGATGTTGTTTAGTTGATTATGAATCAGTAACAATAATTTATTTAGAGTTTTAGCTTTAGGTTTAGAGTGACAGATGATTTGGGTTGAACTTCATTTTTCTGTTATACTTTCATGATGATCCATCTCATTTTTCAGCTATATTTTTAATATAATCCTTCCTTACATGTAAGATTATATTTTGTGAACAAAATCGATTTCGAACTGAGTTTTACAATCTGTAAACACATAACACACACTAAATGTAAAATGTTTTATTCTATAAAGACAACTCTTATTAAGGTTTTAGTTTAGTCGTATCCAAAATGAACTGACCTAGTTGTCTGTTTCAGCATTCGGATCAAACTTCAAAGGGTGCATGGCATATTCATATGAATTTGAATTGGTAACCATTGTAATTCGAGGTATTCATTTTTCAACCGCTTTTGTTTTGAATGCATGAATAAAAAATCATATACCACCACCTATTGTTTAAACAATAAATCAAGGATGTTAATATTTACATCTATCTAAACACTTGCCAAACTGTTAATAAAATTAGATCATAAAACTTACTTCAAAACCCTTCTTAAACTTGAATCTAGAAGTAAACGTGACCGGTTATGCGTAACCGAGCAACGTAAAGATAGAATGAAATCTAATCCTCAAATAAAATTATTTTTAGGACAATCAATTATTAACGGCCAAAGAAAATAAGATGAACAACGTAAGTAAAAATATGTTATCAATTTCATATCAGGAGTTGATGAGAAAGAATATCTGACCCATCTCGGTCTCGGTATCTGACCCATCTCTGATGGCTTTCATTCCTCGTGTTGTTCTTTCTTCGGAAAGGAACGTTATCGCAGTAGTCCCAACCTCCGAGAAGATTCGTGCTTCTGTCTTCGCTCTAAGCAAGGATAGTGCCAGTGGTCCAGACGGTTTCAACGGAGTCTTTTTCAGGAGTGCCTGGTCTATTATTCAGGAGGATTTTTGTCTTGCTGTCCAATCTTTTTTTTCTGGAGGGTCCCTTCCTTCTGGTTGGACTTCTACCAACATCATCCTTATTCCAAAATGCGAGAACCCTAGGTCGTGTTTGGATTTCCGGCCTATCAGTCTCTGCAACTTTTCGAACAAAGTGATTTCTAAAATCCTGGCTACTCGTTTGGCTCCCTTCCTTGAGCGCATTATCTCTCCTTCTCAGGCGGGGTTTGTCAAGGGACGTTTGATTACTGACAACGTCCTACTCGCTCAGGAACTTATTTCCCAGATCGACCGTAAGACCAGAGGTTCTAATGTTGTCTTCAAACTGGACATGGCTAAGGCCTACGATCGCATGTCCTGGTTTTTCATCATCAAGGTTTTAAGAGCTTTCGGCTTCCCGGAACCACTTATTGACTTGATATGGAGGCTCATCTCCAACTGCTGGTTTTCGGTTCTCATCAATGGTTCGGCTAATGGGTACTTTAAGGCAGGTAGGGGATTGCGTCAGGGAGACCCTCTCTCGCCATCTCTTTTTGTGATCGCGGCGGAGGCTTTCGTTTGCGGTCTCCAATCCTTAACTATCTACGGCCAGATTCAGCGCTTCGGGATTCCAAGGGGTTGCCCCCTAATCTCGTCCCTATCATTCGCTGATGACGTTGTCATTTTCTCTAATGGCAGCGTCTCGTCTGTCCATCGGCTTCTCAGGTTTCTACATCAATATGAGCGTGCATCGGGCCAGTTAGTCAACCCCGCCAAAAGCTGTTTCGTTCATGCGAAAGATTTGCCCCCCGTTCGTGCTACTTGGATCGAGTCGGTTTCGGGCTTCAAGGAAGCCTCTCTCCCTCTTCCGTACTTGGGTGTTGTCCTGTACCGTGGAAGAAAGATCAATGCTATTTTCGACCCTTTGACTGATAAAGTAAGGGGTAAAATCCTTCACTGGAATGCTTCTCTAATCTCTCAAGCTGGTAGACTTGTTCTTATCAAGTCCGTTTTGGACTCGATGGGAACTCATGTTTTTGCGGCAATGACCCCTACTTCTTCTTTCTTTCGTTCGTATCGGTCTCTGGCTTCATCTTTTTTCTGGGGCAACTAGGACAGTGTCCGTCGACACCATTGGGTGTCGTGGGACGTGGTCTGTCGACCCAAAAATGAAGGGGGATTGGGTCTGCGCAACCCTAAGGACCTTTGTGCAGCTTTTGCCTGTAAATTATGGCACAGATTTGGTGCTAACAACTCCCTTTGGGCCTCTTTCCTTCATGCGAAATACCGCAGTCTTGCGGGCGCAAATTTCTCGGGCTCTCCGTCTTATGCTAGTGAGACCTGGAAACACATGCAGTCGGTGAAACAGTTTTCCGACACTCATGGTGGATCTTCAGGATGGGATGGCTCTTCCTTTTCCATTCTGAAAGCTTGGTCTTCGATTAGAACCCAAGAACCCATTCGCCCTGCTTTTTCCTTCATTTGGGACTCTCGTATTTCCCCGAAGGTCTCTATTTTGATGTGGCGTATTCTCCATGATGGATTGCCACTTGACGAGAACCTCCAATCAATCGGTATTCCTTTCGTTTCTCGCTGTAGATGCTGTGGCAACGGGGACTCCGAATCCCGAATCATTTGTTCTTTAGTGGTTTTTCTGCCAGATGTTGCTGGAATTACTTCGGAAACCTTCTTGGCATTCGTCAGTCGGCCAGCTCGCCCTCAGATCTCCGTAACTCATGGTGGTCTAGGAATACTGGTAAGTCTCTTCGAGCTATCATTTTCCGCTTGATTCCCTGCCTCATCTGCTGGCACCTCTGGTGCGCGCGGAACAAGGCAACCTTCGAGCATACTCGAATGGACCCCCCCATATATTATTCGGTGTGTGAGAAACGACGTCTTCCTCGCTTTCCGTGGTAGACCCTTCAGGGGTCGTTTGAGCTCCCGAGTGTAGCGTCTTGTTGGTCTACTCTCTATTTCGTGTGATTTGTCTCACGCACGTTTGGGAATAGGTTGAGCTCAGCGATCGAGCGTTGGCCATCATCCGACGTTCTCTCCCCCTCCCCCCCTCGTGTTGGTATTTAATGTGTTTGTTAGTTTCCCAGATACAGGTTTCTTTGGCTTATTCTTTGGCCTGGGTTGTGATCTGGTTGTCTAGTTTTGGGGACCTGCTTTCTTTTATTCGCTGGCTCTTTGGTGGTTGTTCTACAGTAGTATGGCTGGTTCGGTTGGTCTTCCTTTATTTTTTTGCTGCTCGTTGTTTGTTGGTGGCGTCTTGGCTGCTCCGCTTGCCACCGTCCCCTATCGGCGTCTTCTGTTCGATTTTTCTGGGAGTTTTATCTTCGTTGCTTCTAGCTCCCTTCCTGGAAGTGAGCTTTCCCTGGTCCTGTTGTTATTGCGCCTTACTGTTTGCTCTCTTTTTGGATTGGTTTGGTGGTCTGGCCTTTTCCTCTGGGTCAAGGCGGGTTTGTGTATGTTGGTGGACTGATTATCACTTCCAGTGCTGTTTCTTCGGGTGGTGTTGTTGTACTCTGCTGTTGTTTTATCTATTGTAGTTATTGTTTTGCTGTTCCACTGTTTATTGGCGGTTTTGATCTTTTGCAGTCCTTCGCAATTCCTTGTTTCTTTTTTTCTTGTAAGCCATCGGAGAAAGGCGTTTTTCCCCATTTATTTATATATTGCTTTTCATAAAAAAAAAAGTTGATGAGAAAATACAAAATTATATTTAAAATATGCAAATAAATCAATATTTTTGTAATCCCATTCACGTGGAAAGGATAACGCTAGTATTTTTGTAAATCAATCCTTTTGTTATCTTATTAAAACGAACAAAATTAATAACGATCGGATATTTTTTATTAAAATAATAATAAAGGTTCTTTACTATGTTCAATGATAGCATCAAATTTGATTTGAACTGCAAATTATTCTTTACTATGTTAGTCTTAGTTAGATTTACACAATCTACAACAAAAATAGAAAATCTACGTACAAGTAAAGCCGATGATAGCTTAGAGCAAATTAGTTGGATTCATATATGGTGATGATGAAGTAAATGAATAAAAAGATCAATTGTGATATCAAATGGAGAAATTTTGATTTTATTGTGTGGAGAGAGAGAGTCGAGTTATGGTTTTGAGGAAAAAAAAAAGCTGGTTGCGGGTGGGTGACTGAAGTATTTGATTGAATGAGAGGATAAATGGGGAGAGAAGTTGTTTAGGTGGGTGTGAATAACATCACCCTAAATTAAAAGATACAATAACGAGTTTCGATCGAATCAATCTTCATACTCGGATCGATCAACCAACTATTTTCTTACTTTCACCTTTATGGAAGACTACATAATTTGACGTAAAAAAATATAATCAACTGGGAACAAACTTTAATCTTGTACAGATTCTCAAGAACCTTTTGGGTCAGTTCACTTTTGATCAATTTTTGTTAGAATCGATTGATAAATCCGGAATTCAGAAGGACAAATGTTTGGGTGAGGTAATCATGGATAGTCAAGCTCGAGTGATAGCAAATACTGATCGATAGAAGAACAAAAGGAGAAATAGCTAAGTATCAAAATATTTGCCGATCGGTACCGATCCACTATGTCGATCGGTACCGATCCACTATATCGATCAGTATCGAATAAGAATGTTTGGCATTAGCTTATCAGAGATGGACAATGGATCAAAGGGATCGATCGATATCAATCCATTGACGAATCAGTATTGAATATCGATCCATCAAATGGAAGAGTTTTGGGCTTAAAACAACTCTACAAGGTTATGTGGATGAATTGAGACCCTTAGCGGCCTCAACTAAACCTATAAATATAGGCCACACACCATTTGAAAATGGATCGATTTGTATTTCACTAGGGGAGACACTGTTGGATTTTTACCTCAAAGCTCTCTGTTATTTCGAGTCGAAGTCTTTGTAATCTCTCTAGAAACTGTGAAACAATATAAGAACATTATAAAGTGGATGTAGGCATAGCCAAACCATTATTAATCTTTTGTTCTTTTATTTTTTGCATTTTTATTTTGCTATACTTTGATCTAAATTCTATAAAGGTAGGACTCCAAATAATGAATCAAATGTTAATAATCAATAAATAAACTCAAATCATTGATTGATTTCCGACTCACCGGTTCTCCTTAACCGTTATGGCGTGTTAGGCCAATTTTCCACATAACTTTTTTCGTGCTTTCATTGAGAACCTGTAGATATCAGATCAGATCTCTTAAGAGTTTTGGATATGATTGACATCCCCTAGGAAATCCATGGGTTCAAAGAAGAACAATATAATAAAGCATGTAACGATTCCAACTTTTAAGTAGAGTTTACATTGATAAATATGATATACATAACCAAATAAACTCAACTTAAATTTAAACTTTGAAAATAGTGCAATTTGACATTTTTTGAACTTTAAGCTGAAGTGTTTAAGTTTTTAGGACTAAAAATGTGCAAGTTTTCAGGACTCTATAACTTTTATTGGAAGCCAAATCAGGGGTTGATTCTTGTTCCAAATGAACGAATTAATGGTTTCCCTTCTTGTATAGTAGTCAAAATAGCAATTTGGTTCGACTATTTGAAATTTATGACATTTTAAGTTTTAAACAAGGATAGACAGTTTACGCAGATTTTATACTTATGGCCCCAAAAGCCCAAAATCATAGACTATTTGTTAATTTCAAGATTTAGGGTTAACAAAGAGTTAGAGCAGCTGCCATATCACTTTATTTTAGATCTAAAAACAACACATAACCTTCTTCACCTAAAATCACTTAAAAACATTACTACTTAGAGAGTAATTGATATATTAAGAGGCCAAGGCTTAGAGACATCATTATATATTAACAAAACAACATTTTGAGAGGGATTTTCATTTGCTTTTCTATTCATATTAGATTTAGGTTGATTTGGAGCTTTCTGGTGATTTAACCATTGTTTGGTGAGTGATTTATAGTTTCTTGCTCATTTATGTTGCAATATATGTTTTAAAAATGTTTCGGGTCTACTTTTCAACTTAAAAATCCTATTTTGATTTATGAACTAATTTAAGATTGAGACTTAAATGCTTTGATGATTTAAAATGGATTAAAACATGTATTAGGATGATATATGCTTATATTAGTCAAGATATTTGTTGAAATGATTGATTGATACATTATGCTTGATTTGAATTTGTTTGTTGCATGTTGTGATTGCATGTATGTTTGAATGGATGATTACACCAAATTTGAGATGATGGATGTTGGTTCTATGGATGGAGGACTACTAAGAGTGTATGGAATGAACCATATTGAGGAATTTTTCCACACAAGAGAATATTTATAATCTTACATGTAATGCTTTACATGTAACATTGCATTTTTCGAACTGAGTTACAATTTGTATGCACATATGCAAATTAAATGTATGTTTTATCCTATAAAGACAGCTCTTATAGATGGATAAGAACACAGTCATAAGAGTTGAGTTAACTTTATCTACCTTTAGTTTTGGATCATATATATGTACATGTTATTTCTCTACCAAATATTTAGAGAAAATTTGGATGAATTAAGGTCCTTAGTGGCCACTACTACCCTTATAAGTACAAACCATACACCATTGGAAAATAGATCGATTTTTATTTCAATAAAGGAGACACTACTGGATTTTTACCTCAAAAATCTATGCTATTTCGAGTTAAATCTTTTTAATCTCTCTAGAAACTTCGAAACAAAATAAGAAACTTATAAAGTGGATAAAAGATAGTTGAACAGCTATAAACCATGTGTATTGCTATTTTTTCCTCTATTATTTGCTATTTTTACTACTTTGAATCTGGGATGTGAAAAGGTAGGACTCTAACAAACAAGTTAGATGTTAGTAATCCACGAACAAACTCAAATCATTGATTACTTTTTAAATCACCAATTCCCCTTTACTTCTACGAGGTGTTAGACCAATCTTCAACCTATTTTTGTGTGTGCTTTTATTGAGAACCTATAAATATCATGTTAGATCTATCTAGATTGGTGGATTCGATTGATTTCCTCTAGGCGATCCTTGGGTTCAAGGAACAACATTGGAAAGCAAACATGTAACGACCCACACTTTTAAGCAAATATTACACAGATAAAATATAATTTGCATAATCAAGCAAACTCAACTTGAAATTTTTTATGAAATAGTATAATTTGACATTTTCAGACTTTAGGCTAAAATGTGTAAATTTTCAGGACTAAAACCTTAGAAGCTATAACATTTATAAGAGCCAAATCGATGGTTGATTCCAAATGAAAGAATTAGCGGTTAACTTTTCTATATAGTGGTTATAATAGCGATTTGATCTAGTTGTATGAAAGTTACGACGTTCTAAAGTTTTTGACTTAGGTTGACGGTTTAAGTAGATTTGTAGCAATGTGCAAATACGACACAATTAATATTAAATTAACTAAATGGATTTTTAACAAAATGATGAGTTGGGTGTTTTATTTATAACCATTGTTCAGATCTTTTCAAGTTGATTAGTTTAGAATATACGTTTGATAAGTTAAGAGTTACGGTTCGCAAAATATTGGTGTTACAGTGTTATACGTAACCGCTTTTATGCCAAACAGTTATAAATAACAAAGCCCACATCTATTACTTTATATTAAAGCAGGAACTTCCCCAAGCTGACGTGGACTACTATATCTTCCTCATTTCAAAATAATCCATCCTTATCCACTTCCGCGTTTTTTTAACTTCCCCCAAACTGTTGCAGCACGTGACCTCAACTTCCTTATTAATTTTTACTTTTTACCCACGACCTCTGATTCGTGCAATACAGTTTCATTTTTGCCCTCTCACAACTAGTCTACCGCATCTTATATTTTTTACCCAATCCCTAAAAGTTTTTCCCCAAAACCATTTTTATTATCGTCTTCCAAGATAATCATTTCCTCGCCGAACAAATTATTTCCCCTATTCAGCAGCATCAACCATAGTGTAAGAAGTAAAGCACAATCAGATCTGCTGATCGATCACAACTATCGACCTCTTCAGGGGAAACTTGTGGTAAATACTGGGCATAAATTTATGGCTTAGTCCGGTCAGTGTGTCAGACGAGGTTATAATTTCTATATTACCAACAAACTTTCTTACACTTCATTGTTTTTAATTTTGTACGCATTGTTTCTTTTGTAAAGTTGTGGTTTTAGTTATGCACCTTACAAGATTCTGTGTTGATGCCTACATGACCTGACAGTTGATTTTCTACATTATATTACTGCTTTCAGTTCGTATGCCTACTTTGAAATAATGTAGAAGTAATTGGTCATAAAATTAAACTGTGGTACATACTTGCATGTTGATACTCATTTTAAATCATTAAATGAATTGGTAATCATTGTCAATTTGACCGTGAACAGTTATATGTTCCTGTTTTAGTTTTGGGAAAGTATGTATCACTACCATACGCATGTACGGTACATGCACACAATATTTCTGGCCCTTGATCCATCAAAGTGCTATTAAATGATTCATTCAGCATGTCAAGCATCTTTTGTTAAATCACTTAATAAACATGTTACCTTATTACCTTCCACCATATTTTAGTCAACTCGATGTTGATATGGTTTTAATAAACAGGTTACCATATTTCCGTCCAGCATATATCTATTAACATTTCATCCGATTTCATGTATTATACCTTTTGAAAGATGAATTGGGAGTCGAATGTCCATTGAATCAAGCTTTCTTGGAAACGTTTCTACTATATAGGTGTTAATGTCTGTAGTAGTGGTAATTCAAATATACTTGACTAAATTATGTACATTAGTTTTCATGGTAAATTCCTAAGTGCAAACGAGTTAATTAAAAAAACAATTTTGTGATTACTATGTGGTCATAGTTAGCGTAATCTATTAACATTTGCATTTCTGTCCAATGTAAGTGCAACTTGATGGTAAACATCCCCTTCTAAATGGCAAATCTTTTTTTCTAAATTAGTTTTATTTTTGCTTCTATTTTAAGGCTACGTGCAACATCTTCGTGGAGCTACCTATCTTTTGTTGTTTGCAAAGAATCCATCCATTTGGAATGCACAAATTTTATTCGCGCAAAGCATCATGATGATTGACAGTCAAGTTAGCAGGTGTTGAACCATAAGTTTTTAAACAACTTTGTAAAGACTCTTCCGCCTTCTGCTGCTACTTCTATGAAGTTATCATCCAAATGTGGGTAAAAATGACTCGAGTATGTCAACAACAATCCTGGCCTTTGACAAGGAAGCGGAAGGCGTTATAGGTCAAGATGCCGATGGAACGATTGCATTCTCCAAAATAGTTAGATTTTACCAATTTTCCTACTTTATTGTTAAATATTTTATTGACCCGTTTCTGTTATGAATCTGTACATAAAAGTAATTTTAAATATTTAAATTCTAAATATCCACATAGCAATCAAAATGTAGTAAAAAAATTTAATAGCATTTATGAGTTTAGATATTAACAGTGTTTAACTTAAATACGTTGGAACAGGGTGTATATTAGTTCAAATGCCCTATTTTATGTAATCTTAAGAAGTATATATAATTATCTCATGGATAAGCACTACGTTGTTCTTTGAAATTTTGATAGCAGGATCAATAGTTGTTCGTAAGAAATTTGAAAATCATTTAAATTTAATTTTGCTTCTACTAACACCAAAATGGTTTTGTATTCATTTCAGCAATTATTCTATATGGTTAAATAGATTTTAAGCTTATTTTTTATGATAAGGTAAAGCTTTTAAATATTTCAGTATCTCATATTTTTCTTTAAAAGTGTATTTCCTTTCAACATTTCTTTGCATATATAAATTCGGTATTTTTTGTTTATAATACTTTTATCGTAGTAAAAATGTTCTTGGTGATTGACAGTCAAGTTAGCAGGTGTTGAACCATAAGTTTTTAAACAACTTTGTAAAGACTCTTCCGCCTTTAACTGCTACTTCTATGAAGTTATTGTCCAAATGTGGGTAAAAATGACTCGAGTATGTCAACAACAATCCCCGCTTTTGATAAGGAAGCGGAAGGCGTTATAGGTCAAGATGTCGATGGAACGATTGCATTCGCCAAAATGGTTAGATTTTTACCACCTTTTCTACTTAATTGTTAAATCTTTTATTGACCCGTTTCTATTATGAATCTGTACATAAAAGTAATTTTAAATATTTAAATTCTAAATATCCACATAGCAATCAAAATGTAGTAAAAAATTTAATAGCATTTATGAGTTTAGATATTAACAGTGTTTAACTTAAATACCTTGGAACAGGGTGTATATTGGTTCAAATGCCCTATTTTATGTAATCTTAAGAAGTATATATAATTATCTCATGGATAAGCACTACGTTGTTCTTTGATATTTTGATAGCAGGATCAATAGTTGTTCATAATAAAATCATTCAAATTTAATTTTGCTTCTACTAACACCAAAATGGTTTTGTATTCATTTTAGCAATTATTCTATATGGTTAAATATATTTTAAGCTTATTTGTTATGATAAGGTAAAGCTTTTATATAGTTCAGTATCTCATATTTTTCTTTAGAAGTGTATTTCCTTTCAACATTTCTTTGCATATATAAATTCGGTATTTTTTGTTTATAATACTTTTATCGTAGTAAAAGTGTTCTTGGTGAGTGGCAACATCTTATTTCTACTTAATGGTGCAATAAGTTTATATCGGCATGGGAGCTAACAACATGTTTCGCAATGGCTAAGTTTCCCAATGCTTTATGAGTCAAATTTAACAATTTTGCACAGAGAAAATTTTCTATAATACATATTAGCAACTACCCATGTTCTTATCACATTACTATATTTCTTTACTAGGTACTGCAATCAACAAGCTTATGCTTTCGTAAACAGTTTGGTATTTCATCTCAACCTTATGTTCTCATAGTTAAAGCAGTTGGATACCTAGACCATACCAAAATCATGAAAATTTAAAGCCTTGATACTATTTTTTTACATGTAAATAATATGCTACATCAAACTTTGAAAATATAAGGGTACTAATTTCTACAAATTGATAGAATATAACAACATCAACATCAATTAGTACAACAACGAATCACTCAACGCTACTTTATAATATTAATAGGTGATTGATCATAATTTTTTTAACCCTTTCATTTAGGTACCGTTTGTAGTCTGTGCATTCACCAGTTTAGAAAAAACAAAAAACAAAAATGAACTCTACCCTGCTTGTCGTTCTAATATTCAACATTTGCATTTTTAGATTTAAACATTTATGCCGATATAAATAATAACTTATTTAAACAACAATTTTATTTAGGGTAAAATATATGTCGTGCCTGCAACTATTGTGAAATTGAAAAGTTCTACCTGGAGCTATCTTTCATGTGCATTCTGCAAATCAACGGTTCACTTTGAGGGAACAAACTACTTCTGCTCTGGATGCCACCGAATGACCGTGCAACCCGTAAACAGGTAATAGTTGACAAATTCTTTGTTCAATTTTTTTTTATATTAATTGCTATCACCAAAAATTTTGTTCGGTAGGTACCGCTTAAATGTGGACATACTGGACTCCTCTACGTCCACTGCTATCACCGCTTTTGACAAGGAAGCCGAATGGCTGCTAGGACATAAGGTTGACGACATGCTTTCCATTCTTAACTCGGTAAAAAAACATATACATTTTAGTGCTGTGTTCGATTTGTTCTGCTCGGTTTACTTTACAGTATATATGTGTATACACACACACACACACGTATGTATGTATGTATGTATATGTGTGTGTATATTTCTATACATTTTGAAAACTGAGTTTGAAACTGAGTTTATACATTTTAGTGCTGTCCATTTTTGTTCAAAACTGAGTAATAACATATTACCGCCATGTTAATCCCATCGGGTTAGAGAGCAAATTTTAAAAAATATACAGTGGATAAAAACATCTATTTGACCGTGTTGAAAAATATGGTGGCCACTCTATCTATATGGCGAGTAATTTCATTTTTTACCTTGTGTAGATAGTTGTACATGTTACACACTGTTTATTATCCTTGCTGGTCGTACTATGTTTTCAAAAAGATTAGTACCAACCTTTTTCTACCTGTGTGTTCACAATTTGTATTCAAATGGATTACTGGGTTCATGTCCGAACTAGCTTGAACATATGTTTCAACATTCTATTCCTCCAACATTACCATTTTACTTATGCCCTTACAACTGTCGAAAATTTTTATACTGTTCAAACGATTCTACTTACTATGTATTCTCTTCCTCTGTTTCAAGTCTGCTCGTCCATTTCTGCAAATCGATAGTTCAAATAAATATTTTTGGAAACTGCTCTGTACATACGTGTTTTTTGGTATTAATTCATATAAAAAATGTTTCTTCAATTACTACTCTTTACACGACACTTTTTCAAATTTATGTACAGTCCATTTTCATTTCAAGTTTCAATAAATATTTTTAGCACTTACCATATTATATGGTAAATTAAATTTTGAAAGATAGTCATACGGTGGCCAATCTAGCTACGTGGTGCGTTACCTTTTAACAGGTATATACACAAATTTGTGACCTGTATGTTAAAAAATAAATATTTATGGTTTTCTAAGGAATCACTGACAGGTCTGGAACCGAGTACAACCATATTTAATACTCTCCATGCGGCTAGATAGACTGTGATAGTTTATAATTGATATACACCTTATGTTGCACCTCCTTCCACTTACTCTTGAATTATTTAATAACTATTACTTCCCACCTGATTGTTTCCCTACACTGCAGTATGCACACACATTAGCCACATCTGAATGTACGTTTTTGTCTCCCACATTGCGTATCAACCTAAAAATGACCTCTCATACGTACGCACCTATGCTCCACATCTGCACAGCTACATTGACAACAACATCGGTAACTGCATGATGTCCCAACATTGTTCCCCAAATTAAACTATTACATGCTGCAGGAAAATAGGGTACAAAAATTGACAAAATTTTCCACCACCTCGCGGGATCTGAAGTGATATTTGAATTTTAACCGAGTGATTATGAGATGAATAATCCGGATGCTTACCTCACGACTAGAAAAATCACAAAAAACGTCGCAGTGATTGAGACGGTACATTCTCAAACTCAATTTTCTATTAAGTTATAATTTATGTACTTACCTCTTCACTCTTACTTGTGTATTCTGTTCTTTTACATTTTTTGAAATTAACAGTTAACTTCACCTAGCGATCAAAGTTCTATTTGTACCTCAAATACGGATAAGCATAACATACAGTCTAGAACAGACATCAAAGGAAAGAAACAGATTGCTCAGGTTTGATTTACAGTCTTGGACGCTCTTCTGTCCATATTCAATTGGTTGCATATAAATGACAGATTGTTCTGTTTGGTAGGACGACGTTACCATGAACCATCCGGTAGTACGGGCTTTTGATCCACCACTCCCTAGAAAGACACTAAGAAGAGGAAATGCGATTATGGTACATATTTTTTCACCTTTTTACTATCTATTTACTACTCCCATTAATTAGTTAACATCTATTATATGTCATACCCGACGTTGCATTGTACATCCTCTGCTATGTTGTTTTACCGAATAACAATACCTGACTTTGTCCCTACCAAATCCTACCTGATTGTTGTACTTATGGATACCTATACTTTGAACCGTTATACCTTTCAAACATATCCTGTCTCTACCTGTCTTAACTTGATATTAAAAACTATTATTACTTCAACATGTTTCTTACTAACGAACTTAAACCATATTTTATTTCCCTTATCCGCAGGATGGTGATATAGATCAACATGCTGCAGCAACTCCTGGGATCAAGATTTAGAAGAAGAAGCAGAAAAATTAATTTGTAGTCGTTTATGATTTTATGTTTGTGGTACATTTACGTTTTTATGTCTGCAGCTACTAATTTTCTCACGTCTTCCTTTTCTTTTCTGCTACCTCATTTTGCAGTTTTTTACAAGACTGGACGTCATGACGTATGATGATTGAATTATTTTGCTTTCGTCCATCATATATATGTTCAGTTTTTTTAAATCGTAACTCCAGCTTTGAACTACTATTTTCGTTTGCCATGCTCAGTTGCACTACCGCTTTAACTACAAGCAATGTCCGTGTTGACATATGTTTATGTTGTACACTGTGCATCAATATGCATACAAACGATATGGTTACTCTTCTGTTTTAACATCGTCTTTCACATGTTCTGATTAAACTTTAGATAGTATAACAATGTCCGTGTGCGTAGCACGGAAAAATTGTCTATGAACGAGTTAGAAAACCCTAAGGATCGGCAATCTCTTCAGAATTTCTTCCTTAATCCCGAAATTCCCCTAATCTTAGCTTTAATGGGGGACTAAATTCACTAATTACAAATTAATTTTGAAATTCAAAGTGCACAAATCTCATCTTATTATTCATCAAATCGAAACTTTCGGCAAGACGAAGAGAAGGGAACATTCATTTTCCAAAACGGTGCTCAAATTGACTGTCTTGGTCAAAGTTGATCGGCGGCCAAAACCTGGGCCAAAAGAGGCATTTTTTATCGGGAGCAAATCATGAGAAGGGACTAGTTGCAATCGAAAGATCGCATCACGTTAGGTTCAACGGTGGTCTCAGTTGCACGAACCAATGTCAAACTTAGTCGAAATTTGCATTTGAAGTCGAAGGCATGTGGATTTGGTGGCGGCGATTTGGAGCGCCAGAGGTGGCATCAAATAGCGGCGGAGGTGTGGGATCGTTTAGTGGTAGTCGCTCTCTTTATTACAGTCGGAGGAGGAAATCGACGGTCAAAGGTCGAGTTAGGCATGGTTACGTTCTTCTAGGGAAGACGGTAAATTTTCATTTAAGTCCGCATACTTTCTTTATTTGCAGATTAAACCATGAATCTTCTAGTTGTTCTAATTTTGTATACAACATCCATTTTATGAACAGTTTGTAGCGTTGAGTTCGTGGTGAGATTCTAGACATTTGGCATATGGGTTGTTGGGTCTTGATATAGTTGGTGGAAGTGTCTCAACAGATTTTGAAGGTAGTAAATACCTACATTTTTAGAATTAAAATATCAAATAAACACCCATTATTGACACACACAAACAGATACACACACAAACACACCCCATTGATATGTAGTTATGCTCATTTGATGATGGATTGCGTATTTTGATATTTTGATATTTTGTTTATGAAATATGATTGAACTGAATTTGATTATATTGCTTAGTATTTAATAGTTATATTGATTGGGTGAGTGTTACGTGTTAAATTTTAAATATAAATAAAATTGTAGAGTTTTATGTGATAATCGTAATCTATACTATATTATTATTAGTGAGTTGAATTTCAAGCTCACACAGGCCCTCTTGAAATTTGGCAACTGAACAGTCTCATTTTTAATTTCTTTATATTCCAAACTTTAAAATGTGAGAACTTTTTCTACATTGATTGGATTTAAGAATCGTTTTCACTATTAAATCTCAAATTTAATTTGCTTTCCAATGATATCCATTGTTGATAGCTAAAAATAAATTTTTTAAAATCATAATTTTATATAGCAGCTTTAATTGCACAATTATTTTGTGTCACCGCTGTGTACCGCGTTTCTGTAACAGCATTATTATGATGATCATAAACATTACATAGTAGTTTTACCTAGATTATTATAATGTATTTATTATCTTTTAACATATTTGAAAGGAATATTTTTTTTGAATTATACAATTATGGTTGCCTTTGAATATTGTAACTACATTATGTAATAAAGTAATAATTGTGTTTGATAGTATTCAAACTTAGTGCAGTTATAATTTAACCCCATCAAAAAATGGTGTAATAATTTATAGGCATTTTTTGAATTAATTTAACTACGTTAGCATTTTTTATTGCATTTACTATTGATGATTTTGACTATATTTGATAATTTTATTTAATTTTAAAACAATTATAAATTAATGAAATTAAGAAAATGCAATTATAATTTACCAGCAAGTTTTGGGTAAATTTAACTATATTTGAAGATTTTTAACCACATTTATGTGATGAAGTAATAAATTTGGCTACATTTCAAGAATTTATTCAATCTTAATACAATTAAAATTTAACTACATTAATAAAATGCAGTTATAATTTAATGACAATTTTGAATTATGCATACTATATTATTATTAGTGAGTTGAATTTCAAGCTCACACAGACCCCCTTGAAATTTGGCAACTGAACAGTCTCATTTTTAATTTCTTTATATTCCAAATTTTAAAATGTGATAACTTTTTCTACATTGATTGGATTTAAGAATCGTTTTCACTATTAAATCTCAAATTTAATTTGCTTTCCAATGATATCCATTGTTGATAGCTAAAAATAATTTTTTTAAAATCATAATTTTATATAGCAGCTTTAATTGCACAATTATTTTGTATCACCGCTATGTACCGCATTTCTGTAACAGCATTATTATGATGATCATAAACATTACATAGTAGTTTTACCTAGATTATTATAATGTATTTATTATCTTTTAACATATTTGAAAGGAATATTTTTTTTGAATTATACAATTATGGTTGCCTTTGAATATTGTAACTACATTATGTAATAAAGTAATAATCTTGATTGTGTTTGATAGTATTCAAACTTAGTGCAGTTATAATTTAACCCCATCAAAAAATGGTGTAATAATTTATAGGCATTTTTTGAATTAATTTAACTACGTTAGCATTTTTTTTATTGCATTTACTATTGATGATTTTGACTATATTTGATAATTTTATTCAATTTTAAAACAGTTATAAATTAATGAAATTAAGAAAATGCAATTATAATTTACCAGCAAGTTTTGGGTAAATTTAACTATATTTGAAGATTTTTAACCACATTTATGTGATGAAGTAATAAATTTGGCTACATTTCAAGAATTTATTCAGTCTTAATACAATTAAAATTTAACTACATTAATAAAATGCAGTTATAATTTAAGGACAATTTTGAATTATGCATGGTAGAAATTGAATATTTCAGCTATATTTACGTGATGCAGTAATAATTTTGGTTGTACACGATGATTTATTCGAGCTTACTGTAGTTAAAATTTAAATGCATTAAGAAAAAGCGGTTATTATTTTGCAGTATTTTTGGAATTAAGCAATTATTGTTTTTCAATATTTTAACTGCATTTGTGTGATGCAATACTAATTTAGCTGTAGTAATAATTTTGTTTGATGTTAACGATAGTTATTTAACCGCATTATGAAAATATAATTGAAAAATGAATTTTGATTTTTGATAGCTTGAGATGATTAAATAATGACTTCACATAATTAATGCTTGATTCAACCGTGCAGCTCAGCGTTTAATACATTGCTTCCAGGTTTGATGACATAATTTGGCTAAGTTTACTCAATTTCGTTGACAATTACGATGATCAATAATACAATAAGCATATAAGTTGTTGTATTCGGGCTTAAGGTAGATGCACAGTTTAAGTGCTGGGTCAAAACATGTGTTGTAGTGAGAATAATGTTGATAACCACCTAAAAGAGTTTATTTTTTATTTTTTGCAGTAAATTCTAAAATCACTTGCACCACCACCGTCGGAAAACTTCTAGAAAACAATTGATGAATGTATCTTTGTATAGATGATTATGTAGTCATAGTTTGATTATTATATATAGTTAATAGGTCAGACGAGCAGTGAGAGAATTTAGTAATAATACTGCATCAATGACACTTTTGCCTTTTTTGGCTGCAGGTACAAATACCTTCAATGGTTAAAATAATTGACTGATGTAATGCATCTATTAAGGCCAAGAAAACATCACCTATTTGCGCTCAAGCCAATATCATACACGCGTTGCTAGTAGTTATTTCTGAGGCTAAAAAATGAATGGACTTCTCACAATTGTTCTCTTCTGTATGTTTTGGATATTTTCAAATATTGGTTACTGCGACCAGCTGTATGCCGTGTTTTGTACCCTGCATGGACATAGATCAGATTCGGTGAACAATAGTAATTTATATTGGAACCCATGTTATTTTCTTATTGCATCATCATTTCTATTTCAATTGAATCTTCTGTTTTACTACTTTTCCCCTGTACTACATCTGTTGCTTTTTTCTTTTTTCTTTTGCTCCCTTTTTTCAGCTGTTGACAAATACTTTTCCTGACTGTTTACAAATTTCATCCTATTACTATATTTCTCCCCATTGCAAAAAACTTTTGTTACTCTTATTTAATTGAATCGAACTGCACCGTGTCTTTGTGTCTGCGGTTCACAGTGAATACTTTAACTATATCTATGCACATTGAAGCAGCTGTGTAATTGCAAAAGCAACAACATTGGCGTTATATGCCACAGTGAATATATCTATGCATTAGCGGATAAATTTTTAACACATTATCCTCTAAATAGTCTGTGAACTTTAACATATTCACTGTAATTGTTTTGTTCGATTTTAATTGTGATTATCATAACCAAATATATCTATGTATTCTTTATCCTACCAAATTGTTATTCATGATGTAACACTATCATTCAACAATGTTTTTTCATTACCATCGTATTAAATTTCTTATACATTTGGATATGACCTATGCAACAACAATATTTTTTCAACATCCGTGTGCGAAGCATGGGTTCGCACTAGTAGTGTATAGTTGGATAGTTAGTATATTACATCCCTATAAGCTAATATTAGATTATCTAAACCTACACATAAAACTGTCATTGAATTGACCACATATAATCATTTATAAATAACGCTTGATTATTTAAAGAGTAAGCATTCCAAATATTATTATCTATGATTTTATGGGATAATTCATAAATAATCACAATAAATTATAATTAAGTATAAGTTAATGTTTTAGGCTTAAAAGTTATTTAAAAGTCAAACAATAGAAAAATAATCAAAAAGGTTTGTAGAGAGAACAACATATTTTAAATAAATGGCAGTAATATACATTTAAGTTAAATGAACTATTATTGAATAAATTATTTATTTATTAAATAAATGGGCTTTAAAGAGAATCAATACCTTGAAATGTTACCAATAATTATATAAAATCTAAATATAACGTAAACACTATGATTGTTATTACTTATAGAGTTAGAGATATGTCTTAGAGACAATTCTGTAATTCATTATAAATTTTTAACTCCGTAATAAAATATCATTTTCTTAATATTATATAATTGTCATAATGTGTATGTTAATTATTTATTTAATTTAAGTATATTTTGTTGGAACTGGACCAGCCCGCATCGGAAGTTATGCGTGAATTTCAAAAAAAATTCCTTATTGGATTTTTATTGGGCCTATCAAGCTATTTTATTTAGAATATTTCTAAATTTTATTTAGTAAAATCTTTTATTTTATTTAAATTTAAAAAATGATATTGTATTATTCAATTTTATATTTTATCAAATATATATGTGTATCACATACACATATATAAGTGTGCATGTGTAATATATCAATCTGTGCAAGGTATAATATGCATGTATATTGATGCTAGAATTTACCTCGCAACGGACACGTTAGCTCATCCAATATGTAAATGTATTGTCTAAATGTATGTATATATATACACTTTTTCTTTTCATGATAAAATATTTATATATATATATATATTTTAAATTTATTTATATATAATTTTGTATAAACATATAAATATTTATATATGAATATAAATATGTAATATTAACAAAATGTACATATATTAATTACTATATAAATATGTTCGTATCATTTAAAATATAATAAATAATTTTTTTTGCTGTAATGTCAAAAATAATAATTATAAAAATACATAAAAAAATTATATATATACATATAAATATAAATTTTATTATACATATTTATATATAAGTATTTAACATATTCATTTATATATATATAATTATAAAATATACAAGTGGATGTATTAGAAACATAAGTATTTGCAGCTACATTTATTGATTCATAAGAGCTGCAGAGAGAAAAGTGGTCTCAATTAAACGCATCATGAATTAATATTTCAAAGAAGGGGTCTAAATTTATCATTTCTAGCCACATAAACTTTTAACATGACAGAGCAAGAATTAAGTATGCACCCCTAGCTTATTTTTGTTGGAATATAAACTTGATTTATTGAATTACAAAAGCGTTTCTAGAATTACGTTTCCTTTGTAATCAAGTAAAAGCGTTTCTAGAATTACGTTTCCTTTGTAATCAAGTAAAGGCATTTCTAGAACTACGTTTCCTTTGTAATCAAGTAAAGGCGTTTCTAGAACTACGTTTCCTTTGTAATCAAGTAAAGGCGTTTCTAGAATTACGTTTTCTTTGTAATCAAGTAAAAGTAATTCTAGAATGATCTATTAGGGACTATAAATAGAGGAGCTCTCCCCTCACTTGTGATGCAGCAATTAAGCAATCAAGTAATCAAGCAAAGAAAAAATAATAATAAAGTATTATTTGTGAGAACAAGTTTCTTCTTTTTGTGTGTGAGTTGTGTGGATTAGTGAGAACGAGTTTCTTCTCTCTAGTCTCCAACCTTTTTTTATATATACATATTCCAACAAAGTGGTATCAGAGCAAGGTTTAGGGATGACTTCCAACAATATGTTGCAACCTCAACTTCCTCGTTTGACGGGAAAGAATTACAATCAATGGAGCATTCAAATGAAGGTCTTGTATGGCTCTCAAGATCTTTGGGAGATTGTTGAAAATGGATATGAAGAATCGGAGAATCAAGCAACACTTTCAACACAACAATTGAATACTTTGAAAGAGATTCGAAAGAAGGACAAGAAGGCTCTTTATTTTATCTATCAAGCGGTGGATGAAGCAATTTTTGAAAGGATCTCTTCGGCATCAACATCAAAGGAGGCATGGGACATCCTCAACAAGGCGTACAAAGGTGAAGAAAAGGTAAAGATGGTAAGACTTCAAGCTCTAAGAGGTGAGTTTGATTTACTCAAAATGAAAGAAAGTGAATCGGTGGAGAAATTTTATAATAGAACTATTTCTATTGCTAATCAACTTCGAGTCAATGGTGAAGAAATTTCGGATAAAGAATTATTGAAAAAATTCTTCGAAGTATGACAAGGAAATTTGAGCATGTTATTGTTGCTATTGAAGAATCAAAAGATTTGAATACTTTCTCTCTTGAAGAATTGTTGGGCTCACTACAATCTCATGAGCTTCGCATCAAACAATTTGATTCCACTCCTTCCGAGCAAGTTTTTCAAATTCGAGACACCAACTGTGGTGGTTTTAGAGGAAGAGGTAGAAGATCAGCCCGTGGTAGAGGACAAGGAAGAGGCCAAATTCAAAGTGAAAATTCAAGCTCATCTCAAGGAGGAAGAGGAAGAGGTCGTGGAGGATACAGTGGAAGAGGAAGAGGTAACTCTTATAATATTCAATGTCATTATTGTCATAAATATGGGCATATGAAAAAGGATTGTTTTAAAAGAATTAATGATG
Organism: Allium fistulosum; assembly: GCA_030737815.1. Taxonomy (NCBI): domain Eukaryota; kingdom Viridiplantae; phylum Streptophyta; class Magnoliopsida; order Asparagales; family Amaryllidaceae; genus Allium; species Allium fistulosum. Next base: position 1,291,464,417 of record CM060904.1, read on the forward strand.
AAAAGGATAATTCTAATTTTCTACATGAGAATTTGGAGACACAAGATGAAAGTATGCTTCTTGCTTGTAATGTTCAAGAAGCTTCTTTTGATGATATATGGTATATTGATAGTGGTTGTAGTAACCACATGACCGGAAATAAAAGTTGCTTTGTGAATTTTGATGAAAGTGTCCAACGAGAAGTCAAGACAGGTGATAACAAAAGGCTCATTGTTAAAGGCAGTGGTGATATTCCGATACGGACAAAGCAAGGTACAAATTATATTTCTAATGTTTATTATGTTCCCGATCTTAAACACAATCTTTTGAGTGTTGGGCAACTTTTAAAGAAGGGACATAATGTGAATTTCAAAAATGATTTATGTGAGATCAAAGACAAAACTGGTGTTCTTATTGCAAAAGTGAAGATGACACCAACAAAAATGTTTCCGTTGCAAATTAAAAATGGAGCATTTCCATGTTTTGCTAATATTGTTAATGACAAGTCATGGCTTTGGCATCTTCGTTATAATCACTTGAGTTTTAGCACTCTATCCAAGATTTGCAAAGATCATATGGTGAGAGGCATTCCAAATATTAGCAAACAAGATCAAGTATGTGAAAGTTGTGTTTTTGGAAAGCACCATCGAGATCCATTTCCAAAAGAAAAGGCATGGCGAGCAAAGAATCCTTTGGAGCTAGTGCATTCGGATTTATGTGGACCTATGCGCACAAACTCTCTTGGAGGTAATCGGTATTTTCTCACTTTTATTGATGACTATAGTCGCAAGATGTGGACTTACTTTCTCAAAGAAAAATCTCAAGTATTTGAAGTGTTCAAGAATTTTAAAGCACTTGTGGAGAAGCAAAGTGGTTTTTCTATAAAGACACTCCGATCCGATCGTGGTGGAGAATATGTGGCGGAAGAATTCGGAAATTTCTTAAAGGATCATGACATTCATCTTCAACTAACGGTCCGCTCAACCCCTCAACAAAATAGGGTGGCCGAAAGAAAGAACCGTATCATCATGGAACTTGTTCGAAGTATGTTGAAGACAAAAGGATTGCCTAAAACATTTTGGGCCGAAGCTGTAGCATGTGCATGCTTTGTTCTCAACCGTGCGGCAACTAAAAGTGTTCAAGGAAAGACTCCACAAGAAGCATGGAGTGGTCACAAGCCATGTGTCTCCCACTTCCGAATTTTTGGAAGCATTTGTTACTCTCATGTGTCGGATGAAAAGAGAGGAAAACTTGATGACAAATCTGAAAAGTGCATCTTTGTTGGCTATAGTGAAAGATCCAAGGCATATAAATTATATAACCCCATCACAAAGAAGACTATTATTAGTTGTGATGTAATTTTCAATGAGGAAGAAGCATGGGAATGGAAAAATGAGAAAAAGAGTACAAGTATCTTGCTTGATCATTGCATTTGAGCCAATTGAAGAAGAAGAATCGACTCCACCTACTCCACCATCTAATTCTCCTCCAACCTCATCATCTTCAAGTTCAGAATCAACACCTAGAAGGACAAGACCTCTTGCGGAGATTTATGGAGAAACAAGAAGAATTTTAGAAGATGAATTTGTTGATTTTGCTTTATATGCAACTGCGGATCCGGTTGATTTTGAAGAAGCCACCAAGGAAGAAAAATGGAGACAAGCCATGGAACAAGAAATTGATGCAATTGAAAGGAACCAAACATGGGAGTTGGTTGAAGTACCTGAAGGGAAGAAACCCATTGGAGTCAAATGGGTTTACAAGACAAAGTTGAATGCACAAGGTGAAGTTGAAAAACATAAGGCACGATTAGTTGTGAAAGGCTATAAGCAAAAGTATGGTGTTGATTACAAAGAAGTTTTTGCTCCCGTGGCACGTCTTGAAGCAAAAGGAGAAGTAGTTGTCAAGCATTGCAAGACGCAAGATCAAATTGCCGATATTTTAACGAAGCCTTTAAAGTTGGAGATTTTCAAGGAGTTAAAGAAAAAACTTGGTATGCGTAATATGTTTAGCTCAAAGGGAGGCAAATCAAGTTTAAAGGGGGGTGTTGGAATATAAACTTGATTTATTGAATTACAAAAGCGTTTCTAGAATTACGTTTCCTTTGTAATCAAGTAAAAGCGTTTCTAGAATTACATTTCCTTTGTAATCAAGTAAAGGCGTTTCTAGAACTACGTTTCATTTGTAATCAAGTAAAGGCGTTTCAGAATTACGTTTTCTTTGTAATCAAGTAAAAGTAATTCTAGAATGATCTATTAGGGACTATAAATAGAGGAGCTCTCCCCTCACTTGTGATGTAGCAATTAAGCAATCAAGCAAAGAAAAAATAATAATAAAGTATTATTTGTGAGAACAAGTTTCTTCTCTTTGTGTGTGAGTTGTGTGGATTAGTGAGAACAAGTTTCTTCTCTCTAGTCTCCAACCTTTTTTTAATATACATACTTCTACAATTTTACCCCGAAATTTTGAGCTAAGTAACTTCCATGTTATTTTATATGGAAGATCAAGTTTTGTTAGTTGAATATTACAACATTTTCTTGTTTATATTACTTTTGTTAGACTGTTGCACAAAGTAAATGTAAATTCACTTATAATGAAAAAATACTATATTTTATTTTTTAACATCTTTTATGGTGAAAGTTGGAGCACGAATAACAATACATGTATCAATGGTTCTCTAAGAAGTAGACTAGAGATGCAAATTTATCATTGTATATGCACTACAGTTTCTGTTATATAAAAAACAAATATTTTCGGTTTATATTTCAATTTATTTTGGAGCCCTTTTAAATCAGTGTAACTAATATTATATTGCAGCAATATATTTGTTGTAAGAATGAATGTGTTAGTTGTTCAAAATGGTCTGGCAGTTGAAATAAAATTTCAGTTTCATGTCCTATATTATGGAATTTTTTGTTTTAATGTATAATTGACATCAAAATGTGATGTTTGCTTTTTCTGTTTTTATATTTGAAATATGATGGAAATTGGTGTGAAGTTTGTCTTTTATTTTTACTTTTGTAGACGGTATGAATTTTTCACAACTCTTTTACCGATCTTGAAACAAAGAGAGGTTTTTGAAAAGCTCCATTACGGAGTATATTGACTAAATAAATTTTTTTTTTTTGGATGCGCCCGTTGTCTACATTGTCGCTAAAAGGTATGTAATTTCTTATACTAAATTTATAAATGAACTACAACATTTGCTGAGTGAATATGGATAACAAATAAAACGAAAGCATCGAATTCCACATTCTATTTCAATATATGGTACTGATTAATGAATTATAAATGCAGCTAAAGGATAAGGGAAAGGATGGAAAAAGATTGGAAGGATAAAAGCAGAGCACATACAACAACAAAGATGTTAACAACAAAAGCAATCATATGAATGTAATATTGATCAAGAGAACTATGTCTTATAGAGTATTAACAATATTATTCTTTGTTTATCACGGCTCTACATGTTATGCTACTGCTATTGATTATCATGCTTATAATTGTTGGACTGTTTTAACTGTAAGAGGATTTCACCAGCAGTGGAGGTTTTTTCTCACTTTCTTCGTTCGTCATATACGTTTAGTTGTAAATCGCTGTGTAATAGACCTTTTCATAATAGATCTTGTTTTAATATATAATCTACGCCCTTTTGTTTAGAATCTTAAACAAATCTCAAATTATTTTGTTTAGCACTATTGTGTATGTATTTTTCACTTGAAACATTCATTCTCATTCATTTATGTGGATCAATCTTTTTAGGAAGGCATTATCAATTCTTTCCCTACATTAGTGGAAACCTACTCATGAATTTGTGATGCATTTGTATAATTGTCAATACAAATGTATATATTCAATCATTAAAATAGAAACCAAAGACGTAGATTTTTACCATGTGGGTATAGTTGCCATCCAATTTAACTTACTGTCATTTTTTATGATAAAATATTTTTCATCTTGTTTATTTAATGTCTCAATTATGACTTGATTTTTTGAAACAATTTGTTTTTCTTCAGGTAGGCAAAGTTACCAAATATTTAGCAAACAACAATCAAGATTGTAGGTTAAATATGCTATGCTTTATTTTATATAGGAAAGTTATAGCTATGTGGATGTTGTCGAAACATGTATTTCATATCAAACTTAGCATAAGCTTTCATTTAAGCTTGTTTTTTCTTTTTCTTTTTTATTCTTGTTCATTTTTGTTTCTCATTGATGTAAACACATCAAATAGCAAATTTGCTAACTTGTTTATTTAAACTGTAAACATTTTAATAAAAAGTATATTGTAAAAATGATATTTTATATTTGGAGAAAAAATAAATTATTTTATCCAAAATATATTTATCCTTTTTATTAAATGCAAAATAAAGATAGAGTTAAAAGATGTACATATTAATATTTAGAAAAAATGTAAAAACATAATTATTTATATCAAAGAAAGAGAAAAAACTTATTCTTTCTTAGAAGCTAACATTTGTTCAAGCATAACTATTTATGTTTTATTCATCTCTATTGGTCTTTAAAAAAAAACCCCCCCCCAAATGCTGGCATGAGCAAACAAATTTTAACAAAACATACAAGCAACAAAATTGTTTCCACAAAAAAATAAATTTATAAATCATTTTGTTTGAATACTAAATTCATCTACCTTTTATTCAAAACTTGATTTATCTGTCTTATGTTCGAAAATTGTTTAATTTTTTTTTCTTGTTTTTCAAGGCACTTTAAAACATCAGCCATAAAGTAGAAGTAGCTACAAATTTTTACACATACTGATATTGATGGTATGATTCAATTGAGCTATATACTTTAGTCACAAATTGCATCACGCATAAATAATATCAATTTCTCAAAATTTCAAGCTACCAAAATCCATGTAATTAGAGAATTCAAAAATAACAATATCAAGCGTCGCCATCCATTCCCACAATAGATTTGGGTAGATTAGCTTTTATGTAGACTGGCTTGTAGCCTTTGCAAAATAAATATAGTTGTAAACACAAGTATATATGCGCGTCCAAGTGGACCTGCATTTGATCGTTGAACGATATCTTTTACCACATAACCATTAAAAACAAAGATAATAAAATAAGTGTAGTGATCATTTTCACTATTTCAAATATTCTTAAGGACCTTAATAATGTAGCTTGCTCCATCAACATCATTTTTTTTATAATTAAAAAGCATATTCAAACAAAACATCAACTGAATCCAAATAACTAACCAATAGATTTCACATCAATTTTCGAACCAACTGGTAGCACTAAAATACCAATTATGTTAGCACTACATAGTTTTTTGAGCTTTGTTAGTCAAAGTTGCAATAAATGATTGAGAAATTGACATCTCTAACCACTCACGCTGGTCAAATTCCCAATTATCTTTTAAAATAAACAAACTTTCAGTTAACATATCTTTATCAAGTTCACAAATCGATGGACCTGCCATGGTTTAATCACACACACTAATGATAACAAACAAATTATGCTCAAAACATAAAGAAAGATATAGGCACTACTTGCGAGTGCACTTAAATTGAACGCAAGTGTGAACATGGCACAATAATTCATAGAAACAACAATCCAATCTTCTATGTTAACATGAAGTGCAGGACAATTCAATGACTTAAGACATTAATTCTATAAATTTTAACATCGTTTGCAGATATATTCCATATTAGTCATGCATATTATTCACACGGACCAATTGCACACTCATATGATTACGTAGAATGGAAGTAGACAACAACAAGCATAGCTTTAGACAATTGAAGTACATGCATCATGTACATGGTTTGCAAGCATAAGATTCAAAAAAGAAAATACAAAAAAAAATGCAGCCAAGTAAATTTGATGCACACAAATTCCATTCACCCATGAACAAATAACACAACGGAAGCATATCTTTATGAAATACATTTTTTCCTTTTTTTGGTTCATAGCCAAATTTAGTAACAAAGCTATGATGCAGATGGCCAACCTTCAGTTTTAGTTCAGAATTGTCAACCTTCCCAAATTGAAGTAAAACCACTTCTTCATCGCCAATCTTCCCAAATAGTATAGTAAACAGATCATTTTCAACCTTCCCAAACTGAAGTAAAACCATTTCTTCATTGCGAACGTCCATTTTCAGTTTAGAATTGGCAAAAATCTACACACAAAACATGTACCTTCGGTTTCTGATTGCTGTTGTTCTTTTTTTATTACATCTCTATATATTTAGAACATGTGAAAGTATAATTGTAAAAAAATTAGCACAACTTTATGCAATAGTCTCAACAGTTCAGTGTCATTGTTAGGGATCATCATTGGTACTACATGATAATCGTTATGCATATAACCTTGAACTTAAAATGGTGATTTAACATAATAAAAATAGGGTTTGGTTATTAGAGGTAATAAAAATCAATTTAGGCCGGAGGGGGTAGAGGATTAAATGGAAAATGAGAGTTGGCTAAGTAAGGTGTGGCAGCATTGAACAAATTAAAATAGTTTGTAAAATTGATTGTTTTAATTAGTCCCACATCGTCCAATATGAAACTGTTAGTGTATATAACATAAGAGATGAATTAGCAATCATATGATGTTGAGAAAATTAGCACGCCACTTATGTGGATGGCACATGTAGAGTAACTTTAGCCCGCTCGCCTTGCCTCTCATTACTTCAAGTGAGAACCATAGTTGCTGCCATACATGTGCAAAGAGCATTTCTTGAATTTCAAAAAGACACGGTTGAAATCCTATTGATTGAATTTACATTATCAATAGTAGAGATTTTTATTTAAATATATTTTTTGAACTAGTCTTGTGCATAGACCAGGTTTTTTTATTATTATTAAATTTTAAATAAATAAATAAATATATATATATATATATATATATTAATAAAACCTTATAAAATTATTTAAAATAAAAAAAAATATTATTTTTCAAAACAAAATTTAAATTTAAAATTTCAAGCAAATTTTACACGAAATTTTATAATTTGGCAACTTAATATATAATTTTATAATTTAAAAACGATTTTAAAATTTAATTTTAAATCATTGGATTTTAATTTAAATATTTAAGAAAACAATTTCTTACCTTTTGCTGTGAGCTTAATATGCATCAATAAAATTTTGTAAAATACAAAATATATTTTATAATAGACATATGAATTTATATAATTATTTATATGATATATTGAATTAAATATTATTTTAAAATAATATATATGTAAAAAATATTTTATTTCTGTCGAAAATATTATATTTATTAAACATCATATATGAAATTTTATTTTCATATTTTACACATGTATAATATAGTTTTGAAACGATATATATGTTTATACAAAATGATGCATCCAATTGAAAAACGAATCAGTGCAGTAGATTACGTTCGTCAAGAGCTTTCCAACGATATATAATATGACATAGTTTTGAGGAGTTTGATTTTCGATTTGAATTTGAAATTGAATTAGGGTTTTGGATCTGCAGCCATTAGAAGAAGGAAGAAGCTGATGATTGAATAGACAGATACGTACGATAATAAGAAATAAAAAAGCTGCTAGGGTTAGGAAAAACTGTTTATATAAACAAGACCCGATAAGAATGAATGAACATATAGAAAAGTCTGTTCCGTTTCCAAAACGAAAGTAGGTAGTCCCATATATCAAAATAGATGTTTTCGATATTTTTAAACTTAATGGAACTGGTTTCAAATCCAAATTCCATTGTATACAGAAGTTAGCTTTTAAATCAACTTATTTCAAATTGAATTCATTAAATTGATTTCTACGCGTTTCGAGTCCGTACGATCAAACGACAAGTCTGATCGTTACGAAACTTAAAATCTTACAATAATTCACCGTTATGGATTCGATAAAACTGGTTTCGTCGAAATCCGAGACAGTGGCCAAAATGATCATTTTCACGTTAAATAAATAAATTATTATTAAATTAAATTAAATCACTTTTTAAATTTAAATTTTATAACTAACAAATTTTATCATTTTTGATTACCTAATAATTTATAATCTTTTTAAAATAAATTTCCATGTCCAATTCAATATTTGGATACTGCACTAATTACAGCGTTCAATTTTAATTGCAATAACTTCATTAATTATGATTTAAATTTCAAATAAATCCATTTATTTTGATTTACATCTTATTATTCACTCAACTATCATCTTACAGATATAATTAACATTGATTTACATCTTATTACATCAATATTCTACAGTTATCATCTTAATTCATATTAACTGCCATATTTAATTAGATTAATTGCAATTGATTTTCGGTTAACTTTCAACAGACTAAATAGTGAAATGGTAATTAAACAATTGTTACAACTTACAATTTCAACACATTTTTATGTTTATTGTTTATAAACCAAGCTAATAAATTCACATATTGATTTATCATTCTATATTAACCAATTTCAATTAGTTACGTATAATTTCACCATTAAAGACAACATTTGGTTTGTTTCCTTATTTGCAACTTATAACCAAATTTGACTTTACAATCATTTCAATTTATTGAAATTACATTAAAATAGTTATCAATTACCTTAAATTAACATTATTAAATTTCTTTCTAGTTATTTTTTCTCATCAATAGATCACAAATTTTAATTTCTTCCAATATTAAATTCCAAAACCTTATTTAATTTTATATTTTAATTATCGAAAATTACAGGTCGTTACAATACCTACATATTTATGGATTAGTTGCGCATGAGATCTCAAATAAAAAAGGGTTGCAAAGCAACCGGGGTGATGACATATTCGGTACTATCTAGTCAGGGGTAGGCCGGTCTTGTGTTGGCAGGGGATCCAGACGAGGTCCTCTGTACATTTTCTAGACGTGTATTGTGATAGGTGATACCCCAGTGCCTAGTCATTGTATGGAATTCATTCTCTAATACGTGCCTTTATGGTTTTGATTGTAGAGCCTAGTATGTTGGAATTTAATTAATATAACAATTTCGGCTATTTTAATAAGTATTTGTACTTAGACACTAGGATTTTCTATAAAAGTGTTTTGGTTATCGTAAGGTAAAAACCCGTCATATTTATGTGTGACGTGGTCTTACGAGATACCTTTTAATTTCAAAGATTTTCTTATAACTTAAATCCAGTTGGGTGTGTTTTCTCACGCTGGTTTTCCAAACTGACTCGGGTGTTATTTTATTATAATGCTCGGGTCAGACCGAACATATTACAGATTAGATTGGATGTTTGGAGTTTCAAGAGAAGAGTTGGAGGCCCCGACACGTATTTACATAGATGGTTATTTTTCCGCTGTATTCATTGGTGTGTTATCAACAATTGTGAGGACAGACTGTTATAACTGTCTAGGCTGAAATAGGTTGGTATACTGTGATTGATATTTGTATATACATATATTACAGTTTTGCTTTTATGTAAAGGTTTGTGGTATATTATAGTTTATTCGTTCCGTTGTGAGATTTTGTGTTGTTTAGTTTTATTCTTATCTTCTTCCTTCTTTCTTTTTCCCCTAAAAATCGGGTTTTTCGGCATTCGATTTCTCGACATGAAATACAGTGGATGTATTAAGATTTTCGAGGGTTGAAAATCCGATTCGTTACAAGGTTTCCTCCCCACTTACACTTTATAAAAACATACTCGTCTTATTTTGCGATAATTGCATGATTTTTTCTTTAAATTGTATAAATTACAAAAATTGTCAAAATATGAAATAATGGATTATAAAGTAAAATAATAACACATATCAAATTCAAAACTAGTAATAATAAGTACATATCCGAAAACGTTTTATAAATTCTTAAATTTTATATTATTCCGATTAACATAACCAAATAATATTCATTTAAATTTTTAACCACGTCAAATTGTGAAAAATAAGAAAAGTTATCAAAATTCATTTATATGATCAAAAGGGATCCAATTTATTTTTTACTGAAATAATTTATCTTTACAAACTCATAATTATTGCATTAAATTTCGTGTGTTATAACAATATATTTAAAATTAAGAGGGAATTAGGCACAAGGACAAACTTTGAAAAAAATTTAGGTTGAAGGGCACAAAGTTTTATTTTTGGACTAAAGGACAAACTTTGAAAGAAAATTAGGCTGAAGGACAATGCTAAATATAGTTAGCATTTTATACAGTGCAAACATTGTACAAAATGCTAATTATAACTAGCATTATATCCAATTATCTTTCAAAGTTTGTCCTTCAGCCTAAAAATGAAACTTGTTGTCCTTCAGTCAAAATTTTTATGAAAATTTGTCCTTGGGCCTATTTTCCACTAAAATTTACGTGTTGTTGTTTTATAACACTAGTGTGTAACTCGTGCGTTGCACACGGTATGTTGTAGAAAAATAGTATTATAACTATTTTTAAAGAATATAATTTATTATGCAATATTTGATGAATTTTGTTAGGATAAATGAATTATAAATTGAAATTACTATATTTATAACTGTAATTTTGTTATGAAATTCGTATATTTTTATATTTGAATAAAAATTAAATTATCATTTTTGTTGATTAAAATGAGTTATATATCGATTTATTATTTTTCAAGATTTATTATTTTTCAATCAAATAAATGAAAATAAGTATTCTTAATAAATATTGAAATAAATATTTTTATAAAATTTCATAAATAAATATTTATTTACGTATATTATGAAATTGACATTTTGGTTTGATAATTTGAATAAAAGTTAAATGATGTATACATTAAATTTCAAATATTACTTGAGAAAATGACGACATATGCATAAAAATAGAAGTGTGATACTATGGACTCAATGTATTTATATGTATTTATAGTTATTGCAACACCTATATATCAAAATAATTATTTGATATTATCAGAGTGATAAAAAATATTTATTTAACTACTAAAAGGAATATTAAGTGAAAATAAGACCCAAAACGTTATAAATCACGTTGTCATTTTTATTATATAAAAAATGATTTTTAATCCATTGTTCCATATCTTACTATTTTTATTTTATAATAAAACATTTCAATTTTTTTAAAACATTTATGTAAAAATGATAATAAAATATGAAAGAAAAATATTTCTAATCAAAATATGGTATACTATTTGTCCCTGATTAACTCGGATTACGGATATAAATAATTGAAATGTAACTTTTTGTACAAAAACGTAGTAATTGAAAATATTTATTCTTTTTTCAATACCACGGAATACAAACATTCATCACTTATACTTAATTGTAATGTTATTCTTCACAAAATATAATTTAATAACAATAAGAGTTCATTTGATGTACCAATTTTATGAAGGAAGAACGTTATATATGTTTGTAATGATGTATCAATTTGGAAAATATTTTTTATATATATTTGTTTGTAATGAAATACCAACTTTAGAAGAAGAAAAAACGTATATATTTCTTTATATTAAATAACTAATTTTAGAAAGAAATTTTTTTTATGAACTTTAATGTAGAAAAATGTAAAAGCATCAAAGATAATTTTGTATATAATTGTGAAAATGTTAAATTATATGGACTTGAATGAAAATATAGTTTTATCATTTTGTCAGTACAAATACGGTATTCACATTAAATTATCAATTTTTTATGATTTATTAGATCAATAAATAAATATCTGTTAATTGGATTTAGTTAAAAAAAAATTCAAGATCAATTAATAAATTCAAATATATGGACTTGAATGTAAAATAATACAAGAAAACTTAGAAGAAATATGTAAATAATTGTTAAAATTATTGAATGTTGGCCTATAAATGCAAAATGATAGAAGTGAATATTAGTAGAACATTGTAATAGTTTGTAAATAATTATGGAAATTTAAAATTATCTAGACTTGAATGAAAATTTAGTTTTATCATTTTTGTCAATATGAATGCGGTACGCATCTTGAATTGTCATTTTTTAAAATTTATTAGATCAATTAATGAATAGTCATTAATTGTATTTATTTTAGAAGCTTAAATTTAAGATTTGCTAACTAAATTTAATATATATGGACTTAAATGTAAAATAATATAAAAAACTTGGAAGAAATCTATAAATAATTGTTAAAATTAGCATTAAATTTCAATGATAGAAGAGAGAACCAATAGAAACATTATAATAATTATAATAACAATAAATTGTAAGGAGATAAAAATAAAATTTCTGGAGAGAATTAAGGAGAGGGGAGGGAATTCCTAGAATTAATAAGAGAGCTTTAAAATCTTCTGCTTTACTATTAATTAATAAATATTGAAATTAATATTTTTATAAAATTTCATAAATAAATATTTATTTACGTATATTATGAAATTGACATTTTGGTTTGATAATTTGAATAAAAGTTAAATGATGTATACATTAAATTTCAAATATTACTTGAGAAAATGACGACATATGCATAAAAATAGAAGTGTAATACTATGGACTCAATGTATTTATATGTATTTATAGTTATTGCAACACCTATATATCAAAATAATTATTTGATATTATCAGAGTGATAAAAAATATTTATTTAACTACTAAAAGGAATATTAAGTGAAAATAAGACCCAAAACGTTATAAATCACGTTGTCATTTTTATTATATAAAAAATAATTTTTAATCCATTGTTCCATATCTTACTATTTTTATTTTATAATAAAACATTTCAATTTTTTAAAAACATTTATGTAAAAATGATAATAAAATATGAAAGAAAAATATTTCTAATCAAAATATGGTATACTATTTGTCCCTGATTAACTCGGATTACGGATATAAATAATTGAAATGTAACTTTTTGTACAAAAACGTAGTAATTGAAAATATTTATTCTTTTTTCAATACCACGGAATACAAACATTCATCACTTATACTTAATTGTAATGTTATTCTTCACAAAATATAATTTAATAACAATAAGAGTTCATTTGATGTACCAATTTTATGAAGGAAGAACGTTATATATGTTTGTAATGATGTATCAATTTGGAAAATATTTTTTATATATATATTTGTTTGTAATGAAATACCAACTTTAGAAGAAGAAAAAACGTATATATTTCTTTATATTAAATAACGAATTTTAGAAAGAATTTTTTTTTATGAACTTAAATGTAGAAAAATGTAAAAGCATCAAAGATAATTTTGTATATATTGTGAAAATGTTAAATTATATGGACTTGAATGAAAATATAGTTTTATCATTTTGTCAGTACAAATACGGTATTCACATTAAATTATCAATTTTTTATGATTTATTAGATCAATAAATAAATATCTGTTAATTGGATTTAGTTAAAAAAAAAATTCAAGATCAATTAATAAATTCAAATATATGGACTTGAATGTAAAATAATACAAGAAAACTTAGAAGAAATATGTAAATAATTGTTAAAATTATTGAATGTTGGCCTATAAATGCAAAATGATAGAAGTGAATATTAGTAGAACATTGTAATAGTTTGTAAATAATTATGGAAATTTAAAATTATCTGGACTTGAATGAAAATTTAGTTTTATCATTTTTGTCAATATGAATGCGGTACGCATCTTGAATTGTCATTTTTTAAAATTTATTAGATCAATTAATGAATAGTCATTAATTGTATTTATTTTAGAAGCTTAAATTTAAGATTTGCTAACTAAATTTAATATATATGGACTTAAATGTAAAATAATATAAAAAACTTGGAAGAAATCTATAAATAATTGTTAAAATTAGCATTAAATTTCAATGATAGAAGAGAGAACCAATAGAAACATTATAATAATTATAATAACAATAAACTGTAAGGAGATAAAAATAAAATTTCTGGAGAGAATTAAGGAGAGGGGAGGGAATTCCTAGAATTAATAAGAGAGCTTTAAAATCTTCTGCTTTACTATTAATTAATAAATATTGAAATTAATATTTTTATAAAATTTCATAAATAAATATTTATTTACGTATATTATGAAATTGACATTTTGGTTTGATAATTTGAATAAAAGTTAAATGATGTATACATTAAATTTCAAATATTACTTGAGAAAATGACGACATATGCATAAAAATAGAAGTGTAATACTATGGACTCAATGTATTTATATGTATTTATAGTTATTGCAACACCTATATATCAAAATAATTATTTGATATTATCAGAGTGATAAAAAATATTTATTTAACTACTAAAAGGAATATTAAGTGAAAATAAGACCCAAAACGTTATAAATCACGTTGTCATTTTTATTATATAAAAAATAATTTTTAATCCATTGTTCCATATCTTACTATTTTTATTTTATAATAAAACATTTCAATTTTTTAAAAACATTTATGTAAAAATGATAATAAAATATGAAAGAAAAATATTTCTAATCAAAATATGGTATACTATTTGTCCCTGATTAACTCGGATTACGGATATAAATAATTGAAATGTAACTTTTTGTACAAAAACGTAGTAATTGAAAATATTTATTCTTTTTTCAATACCACGGAATACAAACATTCATCACTTATACTTAATTGTAATGTTATTCTTCACAAAATATAATTTAATAACAATAAGAGTTCATTTGATGTACCAATTTTATGAAGGAAGAACGTTATATATGTTTGTAATGATGTATCAATTTGGAAAATATTTTTTATATATATATTTGTTTGTAATGAAATACCAACTTTAGAAGAAGAAAAAACGTATATATTTCTTTATATTAAATAACGAATTTTAGAAAGAAATTTTTTTTATGAACTTAAATGTAGAAAAATGTAAAAGCATCAAAGATAATTTTGTATATAATTGTGAAAATGTTAAATTATATGGACTTGAATGAAAATATAGTTTTATCATTTTGTCAGTACAAATACGGTATTCACATTAAATTATCAATTTTTTTATGATTTATTAGATCAATAAATAAATATCTGTTAATTGGATTTAGTTAAAAAAAATTAAATTCAAGATCAATTAATAAATTCAAATATATGGACTTGAATGTAAAATAATACAAGAAAACTTAGAAGAAATATGTAAATAATTGTTAAAATTATTGAATGTTGGCCTATAAATGCAAAATGATAGAAGTGAATATTAGTAGAACATTGTAATAGTTTGTAAATAATTATGGAAATTTAAAATTATCTGGACTTGAATGAAAATTTAGTTTTATCATTTTTGTCAATATGAATGCGGTACGCATCTTGAATTGTCATTTTTTAAAATTTATTAGATCAATTAATGAATAGTCATTAATTGTATTTATTTTAGAAGCTTAAATTTAAGATTTGCTAACTAAATTTAATATATATGGACTTAAATGTAAAATAATATAAAAAACTTGGAAGAAATCTATAAATAATTGTTAAAATTAGCATTAAATTTCAATGATAGAAGAGAGAACCAATAGAAACATTATAATAATTATAATAACAATAAATTGTAAGAAGATAAAAATAAAATATCTAGAGAGAATTAAGGAGAGGGGAGGGAATTCCTAGAATTAATAAGAGAGCTTTAAGATCTTCTGCTTTACTATTATTTAATAGATTACAAAATTCTCATTGGAAATAACGGCGGACCTCCGATCAGATCGAATAGAATTATTCAACACACAAATTCCTGTGTCCAATGGAAAACATCAGGTAGCAATTTACACATATATACGTTTATATCATCATCAAATAAAAAGGTACTGGGTCTCAAATTACAATAATACCCTCTCCTCACCGTCATTGATTATAGATCCTACGACAATAAAGATAGAGCGTAGAAGGAGTTTATTGTAAACATGCATCTGTGAACCGAACAATATGGCTGAAGCTCAGCTCTCATCTTCAATGCAGATCCGATGATAAAAATTACCCTTTTCAAAATTCTCTTTCGATCTTCCGTTTCTTCTTGAACCCTCTTCTTACATTGTAAATCAAATACCAGCTCTTCAAGAGGAAGGAGTAGCTTAGGTAACAGAAGCAAGTTTGGCAAGTCGATATCCTAAGGAGCTAATCAAATCAGTCTCTTGAAAACAAATTCAGATGGACATGAGGTACATGCTATTTTAATTTTAATCGCATTACTTTGCATATATGAGCTCAATACGTACAACTGAAAGTATATGCGATTCAGTGTTTTTTATACTATTGCTACATATCATAGAACACATGTTAGACTGAAGTCATAACCTTTGCTGATGTGTTTGTATACTTATTACAGAGAGTGGAGAGAGATTTGCTTGAATTATTCGATCCTTAGGTTTAAACTTTAAACATAGAAATATGCTAATTATCACGCATATGTGAGGATCATCCCAGCATAAAGCATGACAATTTTTTTTTTAAACCAGAATAAATGGGTCAGTAGCACCATATATCATCCTAGCCTTCAGATTTAGGATACAGTAATCTTGGTTACACTCTTTTCTAGTATGTTTTTAACCAAATAGTTGTTCTATTTTGAATTGAGGTTTTATGCTAACACACCATGTTCATGTTCATGTCATATTTGTTGTTTTAGTTTGATGGTCCGAGAAATGAGCATGAAGAAGCCACGATTTCAAACTCCAACTCAACTTGACGATGATTTAATAAACGAGGTTATCATTCACTTGCCTGCCATATCAAATTTCCGCTTCAAATGTGTTTCAAAACAATGGTTCTCTCTGAACACGGAAGCCTTAAAACGTAAAAGTCAACCCCGTCGGATGTCAGGGATATTCTATGTGACTGCCAACAGTACCAAAACCGGGTTATCAGTGAAATATGCTAGAACACAAAAGGGTCAAAATGAAAATTCTTGTATAGATGGAACTCTAAGTTTCCTTCCAAAACACATTAGTACAAAAATATATGGCTCTTGCAATGGATTGCTGCTGTGCCAAGGCTGGAACAAACTTGATCGTTCCTTATGTTTATCGGATCAAACTTCATGCTTATATGTATGCAATCCTGCAACTAGGAGGTGGGTCAAATTTCCATCCGATTATACTAAAACATTTCGTGTTATCGTTTTAGATTTCAATCCTCTGGTCTCGGTTCATTTCAATGTCATAAGGATTAGGTCATGCAGCAGAAGATTCCAGCAATATGTTTTTGAGGTTTTCTCTTCCAAAACCGGAGGGTGGAAGGTTAGCCATGTGACTATTCCAATGCTTCAGGACTATATCATTCGAAACTACGCAACATCAATCTTTAAAGGAATTATATTTTGGATAAATTGGAAAAAAACAGATATTATTGGAATTGATATGGAGGGAAACTGCTGTCGTAGAATTGAGCTTCCTGGAAAATCTCACAAAAAGGATCCTGATTTCTTTTCTTGTTTTGGTCCATCGGGAGGTTCTCTTTGTCAAACTGGTGGCTTTTTACATTATTACTACAAAAGTGAAAGTGAATTCTATATCTGGAAATTGGTTGACTATGAAAGTGGTTCTTGGTTATTGCAGAACAGTTTTATAATCACTGATCCATTAAGAAAGATACAAAATCTCGAACTTCATCCTGATATGGAGGATGTTTTGCTTCTCATAATAAACGATAAGATGCATTCTTACAACATGAAAACTGCTCGGATGATTGAATTATGTTCCCTTCCTTCCCCATCATATTACTTCTTGTATTCTCCTTGCTATGTGGACCCTTTTGGCAACGAAGTAAAAGGTAAATGATGTTGTTTAGTTGATTATGAATTAGTAACATTAATTTATTTAGAGTTTTAGCTTAAGATTTGAAGTGACAGATGATTTGTGTTGAACTTCATTTTTCTGCTATACTTTCATGATGATCCATCTCATTTTTCAGCTATATTTTTAATATGATCCTGCCTTACATGTAAGATTGCATTTTTCGAACTGAGTTTTACAATCTGTACACACGTACACAAATTAAATGTATAATGTTTTATTCTATAAAGACAAAAGAACACAGTCATAGGAGTTAAGTTAACTTTACCTACTTTTAGTCTTGGATCCCATATATGTACATGCTCTTTCCCTACCGAACATTTATAGAAATTTTGGATGAATTGAGGTCGTTAGCGGCCTCTACTACACTTATAAGTATTAGCCATGCACCATTGGAAAATGAATCGATTTTTATCTCACTAAAGGAGAATCTAGTGGATTTTTACCTCAAAACTCTATGCTATTTCGAGCTAAACTCTTTCTAATCTGTCTGGAAACTGTGAAACAAAATAATAATCTTATGAAGTGGATATAAAGATATCTGAACCGCTATAAAGTATAAACCATGTGTACTTCTATTTTTTTTTCCCCATTTTATTTGCTATTTTTCCTACTTTGAATCTGGGATGTGAAAAGGTAGGACTCTAACAAACTGAGTTAGATGTTAGTAATCCACAAACAAACTCAAATCATTGATTACTTGCTAAATCATTGGTTCTCCATTACCACTACAAGGTGTTAGACCAATCTGCAGCCTAACCTTTTTTTGTTGTTGCTTTCATTGATTACCTATGGATATCTGGTTTGATCTCTCAAGATTGTTGGATTCCATTGAATCCATATAGGCGATCCTTGGGTTCAAAGTAGAACATTAGGAAGTAAACATGTAATGATCCACCTTTTAAGACAAGGTTGCATAGATAAAATATGATTTGCATGACCAAAGAAACTCAACTTGAATTTTTTTGTGAAATAGGTTAATTTGGCATTTTTGGACTTTAGGCTAAAATGTGTAAGTTTTCGAGGTTGAAACTTTAGAAGTTATAACTTTTTATAAAAGCCAAATCGAGGGTTGATTATTGTTCCAAATGAAAGAATTATTGGTTAACTTTTCCATAGAGTTGTTATAATAGCCATTTGAGCTGGCTGTATAAAAGTTATGATGTATTTTATTTTTTAACTTAGGTAGACGTTTAAGTAGATTTGTAAAAACGTGCAAATTTAACACAATTAATATTAAATTAACTATATGGGTTTTTAAACGATTTGAGTGTTTTATTTATAATCGTTATGTAGATCCTTTCAAGTTGATTGGTTTAGAGTATAAGTTTGATAAGTTTAGAGTTACGGTTTGTGAAATATTGACATTGCAGTGTTTTACGTAGTAAATTTTAGGCCAAACGGTTGTAAATAACAAAACCTGCATAACTGTCTGTATAAACAAAGTTAGAAAACCCTAAGGATCGGTCGTCACTTCAAAATTTCTTCCTTAATCCTGAAATTCCCTTAATCTCAGCTTAATGGCAGACTAAATTCACTAATTACAAATTAATTCTGAAATTCAAAGTGAAAAGTCTCATCTTATTATACATCAATTGAAACTTTTGGCGAGATGAAGAGAAGGAAACAATTCGTTTTCCAAAACGGTGCTCAAATAGACTGTCATGGTCAAAGCTGACCAACGACCAAAACATGGGCTAAAAGAGCTGTTTTTGATCAGGAACAAATCATGAGATGGGGACTATTTGTAATCGAAAGATCTGATCACGTCAAGTTCAAGGGTGTTCTAAATTGCACGAATCAATATCTAACTTAGTCGAAATTCACATTTGAAGTCGAAGGCATGTGGATTAGGTGGCGGCGATTTGGAGCGTCGGAGATGGCGGCGATTTGGAGCGTCGGAGGTGGCGGCGATTTGGAGCATCGGAGGTGGCGTGGGTGGTGGCATTGAGTAGCGGTGGAGGCATGGGATCGTTTGGTGGTGGTCACTCTCTCTATTACGGTTAGAGGAGGGATTAGGCAGTCAAAGATCGAGTTAGGTGTGGTTAGGTTCTCTTAGGTAAGACGATAAATTTTCATTTAAGCCCCCATATTTTTTTATTTACAAATTAAACCATGAATCTTCTAATTGCTCTAATTTTATATACGACATCCATTTTACGCATAGTTTGTTGTGTTGAGTTCGTGGTGAAATTATAGACATTTTGACATATGGTTTGTTGGGTCTTGGTATAGTTGGTGGAAGTGTCTTAGCAGATTTTCGATTTCAAAGGTAGTAACCATCTACATTTTTAGCATTAAAAAATTAAATAAATACTAATTATATCAATATGTGTGTACACACACATACACACGAGTGTTACGGCACGCGCTTCGTGCGTGAAATTGCACATGCTTCGTGGGTAAATTGATCTTTTTACAAATTATATGTGTTTAAACATATTCAAAAGAAATGATTTTTATAAATATTTACTATATTTTTACGTTGGAATCGTGTACAGTTAGTTTGAATTTTTATATCTAAGTTGCAACGTTTAATTTTTTTGTTAGTTTGAATTTTTGTTTCTGTTATCAATTAATAAAAAGTGAAAATGTATAAAATGTTTATTTGTTAAATCTTATTTTTAAGTGATATTAAGTTTGGTAATATATGAAAAAGAGCGTTTTGAGTTTGTAAAAAAGTATATTTGCTAGATCTAATTTTTAAGTGATATTAACGTTTGGTAATATATATAAATAGGCGTTTTTGGAAGTTCTTGTACCAAAAAAGTATTACACTAGAGCTATTATATTTAAGTTGTAATGACACGCACTACGTGCGTGCATTTAAATAGTATAAACATATGTTTTAGAAATGCAAGAATATATATGTAGCAGAAAAATACATGATTTGCAAGTGCGAATTGACATACAAATGATATGCATGGAAGCAAACTTTTAAATATAAAATAATCAATAAAATGAAGCTTTATTTCATTATTGATGATTGTTAGTCTATAAGCTTATATTATTTGGAAAAAAGAACTAAAAATAAAAATTGTTTAAATTATGCGTCAAACATTTATGTAATAAAGATATCAAATGTGTCATTTTAAAGATATTAACATATTCTTGTACACAGCATTTCTAGTGTGGTTCTGAATTGTCCTTGAACTTCACCATTTTTTATTAAAACTTTGGTGTTTTTCATTAAAACTCTTCTTGATAATGCAACTTAAAGTTGGCCATGGCCAAATACGTCTTGGGGTAAATAAATTCCTACATTTGGAATTGTTTGCCCTTGAGCTTATTGATAGTTAAAGCAAAACTTAGTTTATAGGGAACTGTTTATGTAATAAAGTAAATGGTAAACGAATATCTTCAATGGGCTTCATAGGCAAGGTTTCAAATCTCGGATTTTGGCCAATATCTCGGGCAAATATCTTGGCTGTCTCGGGCGATATTTAAAAGATTTATAACTAACCAAGCTGCCAAATCTCGGATTTTGGCTAATATCTTGGATTTTCATCTCGGCTGATCTCGGGGAGATTTAAAACCTTGTTCATAGGTATTCTTGGTAAGAAAACCCGAGTTCCAGCAAAGTGGTCAATGACAATCTATGCATCTATGATGTTTCTGTGAAGTTCACGACATATAAGTCGCGTACCATTGCATAACATTCTTTGGATCGAGGTTTCTTAGTAGCATAATTGGTGCACCATTCTTCAAGACCAATTTATGTGGGGTAAACCACTCGGATTTATTGAATTCAAATATTCAAACCGGTACATATTTCTTATATCATCTTCCACAGAATCGAAAGAGTAGTAGCGATGATGGTCACTAGAAAAAATATTTATAACTTGATTATTTAATATCTCCGCATTTTCATTAAGTAGGGTTATCAAAGCCCTTGTAATCATATATTTTGTGTTGAATGCATTCACCTATAAGTTTGGAAAAGTTGAATTTATTAGAGTAGTTATTGATTTTTCATATTCCCATGGTATAACCATTTCATCTGGGATTCTTATCATGTTGTCACATATATGTGGCTCATTTTCATCACCTACTCGTAGTAGGGATCTTCGTAGAATGGATCTTCTTTTGCCCTCATATTTTGAGTGAGATGGATCACTTCTATATATTTCCATAATGACGATTTAACTATGCACGCATCAATTATATACCGTACCATTTTGTACAACTGGTAAAACTTGTCTAAAACCCCCTTCGATGATTATAACTTTACCTCCAAATGACATGTCATTTCCCAATATGTCTTTTAAAGTTCTATCCAGAGCTTCAAAAGCATATATGCGGGTCATTGTTGCTTCATCCCAAATAAGAACAACCGCTAATCTCATAAGTTCAGCCACTTCTGACGGTTTAGGTATCGTACAAATTGATGTTGAAGTTAGATTGATTGAGATTTTAAACCGTGAATGTGTTTTTCGACCACCTGGTAAGATTATTGCAGCTATCCCCGATATAGCCTGTGCAAGTGTAATTAAACTATCTTGTTTAAGTTTTGCAAGTATTGCTCGATAAAGAAAGGTCTTCCCGTACCACCATGGTCATCTATGAAATAGATTTTGCTCTCCTTATTGTAAACCGCATTAGTAATTGTGGTATATGCATACTTTTGACGTTCATTTAACTTTTTAGTAAATGTAAAGTCCTCTTTAGGTGTTACAATAGAATATTATTCCACTATTAATTTTGAAGCGGGGGAATTATCATCTATATCATTTCTAATATTTGGAAGATCAAAATTAGATATTAGTTTATACTGGTTTATTAATAGATCATTAAGATCATGTAGAAGACGATTTTCAAATATAGGTCGAGCCATTGTACTTGAACTTGGATAATCTTCAACAATATGATAGAAAAATTCTTCCCATAATTTTCTGACTCCCGTTGGTGCACAATAAATTAAGATCATTGCAAATAATCTTCTTAAAGACGATGACATTCGCGTGTTTTATGCTTCGACCAAACATGCTCTTATACTTTGGTCTTCTTTAAGTAATCTCATCTTTTCCGCTGCTTGCTCAAACGTTGGTAGTTGATACCATTCATGGTTAGAAGATAGTCAAATGATGTTGGTCCTTTTACACGATTCAAAAGAATTTGCAAGAAGTAACGTTCTCCTTCTGATTGAGAAACATTGTAAATTCGTCCTATGACCTTTTTATGTAATGCTCTTCGTTGTCATTTTTTAATATTTGATATCCAGGTGCATTTCTTTGGAAATTCACGGTATAAAAAATGCTTTTCTTCTGAATCTTGTGACTTTTTGTTGAAGAATTCAATTAACATTGATGTAGAGAGGTTCCCATCCAATAAAACATCACCCATTATTTGGTTAGCATGATAAATCACTTGTCACCTGCTTGGAAGGTGTATATGTAGACGTTGAATTGAAGGATATATTATATGCAATGAGAATTCAAAAATTCTCCAAAAGGCCTCTTAGGGACATATCCACCTTGCGTTTAAAAACTTTTGAATCTCATCATTTTCAGACGTTGGATGAATTTCTACTGTCCTACGATCCAGACCTTTGTATACGTACTTATATAAAAATATTTGACAGATTTGATACTACTACAAACTTCAACATTTATGTGACAATAATACTTTTCAACAGCCATGGGTTATATAGAACAACCCACCGATTATCCATTATAATATCACCATCATTGTCTAGTGCGATGTTTATACCATTATACCGCCTTTGATAAATAAGGTATAAATCATTACCTTGAATAGTACATGGTGAAAATTACTTAGGATATTTTTTCTGGAAATTTCTGTCTTTCATATATAGAGCATTTGGTCGTTGTCTTCCACATGGCTCATGAAGCATCCATTTAATGACAACATTGTACAACTCTGGTTCTTCATCACGATTCAGGATTTCGGCTCTTGCAACAACATCATAATCTTCTAGGCTATGTAATTTATCTTCGTTGTTTAGAATAATAAGCATATGAGCATGGGGTAGTCCTCTTTTTTGAAATTCGATGACATGACCATGTGCTATAACCAACCCAAGAACTTGTTTGTCATAGATATCATGCTTTAATTCTTCGTATTTGGCATGAAAAATTCTAGTAGTAAATTCTAGGCGATCTTAGTAAGTTTGTCCATGTGATAGTTCTGATGTGATTTCGCCTCTTATAGGATTGCATGTCATTGTAATGAACAAATCGGGCTTTCCAAACTATTGTACTAAAGCCATTGCATCTCGATAACATTGATACATATTACATGGACCTCCGTTGAACGAAGAGGGTAATATTACTCTTCTACCTATATACCTATATTAAAAAAATTAATTTGATACAAAATTATATATATGTATGCATGTTTGTGTATATGTATGTATTGTATAAATAGACCAAAGCGTAGGGAAACGCGTCATACTTGCATTATTTTCTCCAGCATTCAATGCATCTTGAAGTCCCACATACAATTCTGATCTAATATGATGTTGTTGATGAAACCATCTCGTTCTACTACTTTCAATTTTCACATAATTATCCATGACATATTGTTGTAATATAAACGTCCTCCATGTCAGAAAAGAGAAGTATCTTCACAACGAATTTGAAGTTTAAGTTGATTAGAAAGGGCAAATAGAACACACGCATGTAGGATCATTTTCACCTAGCGGGGGGGGGGGGTGAATAGGGTGTACTAATAAAAATAAAAATTAATGCGGAAATAAAAACAATAACAGAAAGTAATGCAGTAGAGATCACACACAGTTTTACCCAGCTTCGGCAATAACCTGCCTACGTGCTACCCCCAAGATTTCTACTAGAAATTAGGTAATCAGACGCTTACAAACACACGTAAACTCGCGACACCCGCTAACTCGATTAACCTAACTCTAAGCTCAAAACCCTTCCACAACTCAGCCACCGAGTTGCGAATTCTCGAACTACAAAACCGTAGTTCGTACCTAGTTACACAACTGGAATTTGACTCAAAATAAAAGTAGAAAGTTACAATTAAAATTAAAACAAGAACAAAACCCTATTTATAAAAATAAAGCCTAATAAAATTTTGAACCGGCCCAAGTGTAATATAACAAAAGAGATCTGACTCCCTTTTTATTTTGCTCGTGTAATGTCTTCGGTCGTTCTTTCTTTGTTCCTCTTCAACGATTAGGGTTTTGTAATTGAAGCCGCCGCCTTGATATCAATCGATTGAAGTGATGAATTCAACTCTGGTTTGCTTCGTCAATCGATCCCTAGCTTGAGTGCATGCGGTTGCTCAAAGATGTCGAGCTTGAATGGTATGAATTGGTAAGTGATTTTCTCTTTTTCGATTTTGATTTTGCTCGACTTCGATTCGAGTTTCGTGATTTATTTCAAGGCTTTGCTCTGTTATTTGCTTGAACTAGAATGAGTAGTTGCCGATGATGAAATTGTGTCAAATAGGGATAAATTTCCTAAATTTTCATTCGTAGTTTTTTATTTGAATTCTTCAAATACTTTGCTTTGCTATTCGATTCTTGCTTGAATGATGAGATGATTTTTGACTTGTTCAGTGTATACGCTTTGCTCCATGAGTTTGAATTTGCTCCGATCTTTTCTGCTATGACTTTGGCATCGGTTGATATACGTACGAATATATCAAATATCTTCAACTATGTTTGACCCCTGTTGATTTTTATCTCGGCCTTGACTTGTTGACTTCGCCTTTGGTATTGCCGATGCTTGTTTCCTTTACCTGGAAAATTTTCGACCTGGATGCTTCGAGTTAAATTGTGGTCCCATGTCTATACATATATACATATATGTATGTATATATGTGTGTGATTATCACTTTGCTTGTTTCATTTCTTTGAAAAAACCGCTACTTTTGAATCTTTGAACCTCTATGATTTTGTGCTAGTTGTTGTGTCCACCCGAGTGCTTGCATTCATGTGTGTGTGATTTTCTGAATTGATATGTGTATACATATATATGCATATATGTATACATGTGTATATGCGACTGTTGCATACTCATGTTGCCTTGAACTTGAACATATTTATCCATTTTCTGTTGCACTGGTAATTTCTTTTGCCTGTGTGCTTGTTGTCTCCTCTGTTGCATATGATCTATTGTCTGCATTTGCTTGGACATTCATGTTACTGTAGTCACGCTGCTTTTCACCTATTCATGCCATTGAACTTGTATTCTCCGAAGTCTGGTTTGCATGAACATACTGCTTTGTTCACTTGAACTCCTGTGCACATGTTCACTTGTTTGGTTCTTTGTACATTTGGTGGTTAGACTTGTTTTCATTGTGCTTGTTAGTCTTGCTGTTGTTTGAGCATTGTTGTCGCCTTTGTACATGTCTGGTGTGGTTTTGGTTGAGGCTTCATGTGTATATTGATTTAGAGAATTGCCTTCTTGGTTGAGGCTTCACTTGCATGCTTCACTTTGTATTTCATTCACCGTTTGCTAGGTTGCTTATGTTCCAATGCCTTTGTACCTTGCTCTGTTCACTATGCTAGAGTTTGATCTGATGTCACATGTATATGAAAAAAAATCTATGCGGTAGGATCGTATAATATGGAATAGTGGAACGGTCTAGGTAGATAGCAATAAACAGTAAGTAGAGTAGACACCAAGACTTTATACTGGTTCAGACCTCTTTTCCTACGTCCAGTCCCTAAGCTCTTCTTAGGATTTCAACTAACCAACAACCCTCACTTAACCCGGAGGAATAGGTTTACAACTTACCCGAACAACCGTACGGGATTTCTTGCCTCGACTACTGAAGAGGACTTCAACTAGATACCAAAAGTATTTCTGACTTGTTGTGTTCTTGATAACACTAATGAGTCTAATTGAGTACAACTTTCCTATAATCTTATCCTCAAGAGTATGAAATGTGTTTATGAAGATTTAGGAAATATAAATTGCTATGAATCAAAAAGAGTATTTAAGATAAATCAGAGATTCAAGCAATTGAAGTGGTTTGAGAATGCTTTTGAAAAC
The DNA here is from genome assembly GCA_030737815.1 of Allium fistulosum. Taxonomy (NCBI): domain Eukaryota; kingdom Viridiplantae; phylum Streptophyta; class Magnoliopsida; order Asparagales; family Amaryllidaceae; genus Allium; species Allium fistulosum. The sequence goes on from CM060904.1 coordinate 1,291,491,028, forward strand.
TTAAGAAATCTGAAAGTATGTTCAAGATAATAGAGAGATTAAAGCAATTAGAATTGGTGGTTTGCAAATGATAGAAACATGTATTTATAGGTGTAGAAGAGATGTATCTATTTGCAAAAGATTCAGGCAAGAGATGCATCCATTACCATTGGAGAATGGTTGCAACTCTTGGGAAGAAGAAGGTGTCTTTTCAGTAAAAATTCGCAGGTTCAAATTCAGTCGACTGAATAGGGAATTTCAGTCGACTGAAACTGTGCATGTTGTAATTCTGTAACAGGTTCAGTCGACTGGGATTTCCTGTTCAGTCGACTGAACTGGTAGTTTCTGCACAGTGAACATTTTAACTAAAACATTAAGTTATGAAATGTGTTCTTGTGTTTGTGCAAGCTTCTTGAGGATAGATTTTAACAACAAGACTAAGACCTAAATATACTAAGTACTCATGATATCCTTGGTCTTCATAGTCTTTCCTTTAGCCTTGCACATATCTCTTCCTTTTTGTTGAAGCACATTGTCATTAATCAAAATATAGCGTATCAACATTCTCCCCCTTTTTGATTGATGACAATACCTATGTTTGTAGAGATGTAATTATCTTTCCTCCCCCTGAATATATGCACTATCTTTCCTACAAAACAAAGTTAGTAACATAGATTTCTCCCCCTTTGTTATCGACAAAAAGGAAGTAATAATATGTAGAAGTATATAATTTGCAAGCAACAAAGCAACCACATGCAAATATAACCACAGAGCGAATAATACAAACCATAGAGTATCACAAATAAAAGAAGGCTATTTATATAAGCCTTTGCAGAAATTGTTAGAAATTAATAAAGAGTTCCGGAAATCAAACCATCAAAATGATCAAGGATCCCTGTCCCAATCATAAGAGCCTTCACGATCTCCTTCTGGTTCATGAATAACGGGTCCACCTGTCGACTGAGCTATTGTAGTTTTTTTTGTTTTTATGTTCAGTCGACTGAGCAGTAAGATTCAGTCGACTGAACCTTGTAATTTTTGCATTTTAATATGAATATTTTATTGAATAAAATGATTACAATTACATACAAAAAAATTTACAATAGAACAATATTATTTTGACCGAAAAAATCATCATTTCTTGGATGGAGTATTGTTCTTTGGTGTTTTATAATCCTCATTCGCCATATAGTTCTTGTTCCATGAATTTGGGCTATATTGAGGAGTTTTTAGCGACATCCAAGGATTAACCGGATCGATTGGTGTACGATATGATGAAGATGGATCGAACGTACTAACTGGTCGAGGTAGGGGCTCACTCACATCATTTTTCTTTGAGCTACAAAATCGTAAACCAATTTGCTCAAGAAAGCTTAGTCGTCTTGCCGTTACTTTTTGTTCAAAATATAATTCTCGTTGAAGATCAATTTGTTGTTGTTGAAAGTGATGAATCTCATCAATCTTTCTTTTCGTATCAGGTGAGGTAAAAAGTCCACGTTTTGCCTTCTTCGATTCCGGTGTGTAGCCAGTTCGATAGTTTTCCCATTTGTAAACTGGTTCATGCTTTGGTGTTGGCGTAGGAAGTTTTGGTGATGTAGGTGAGTTATCGACTAAGGAGGTGATGTTGATCAGAGAGTATGAGTTGTTGGAAGACATTTTTATATAGAATTTTCAAACTTTGTAATTTTTGAAAATAATTATATGTATAAAAGTATATTTATAGTATGAAAATGCTAAGCAAAATGTGGTGGTAAATTAATAAGGTTTTAGAACCAATCATTGCATTATTGGATTAAAAAAATTGGTTAGAAATGGATGGATTAGAGATATCCTTTAATCTATTATGTATTATGTAGCTGAATTGAAACATATACATTGAATAATTTTGTTTTCGTTATTCAGTCGACTGGGCAGAGTTGTTTAGTCGACTGAGTTTATAATTTTTATAATATTTGCTATAAAACATCTTTAAAAGAAATTATTCCTAATTCTCGTCACAATTTTATAAATGAGTTTTCTAATAAAGGTTTAGTAAATATATCGGCAATCTGATTTTCGGTAGAAATATGTTCTAAATTTATGATTCCTTTTTCGATATTGTCACGTAGAAAATGGTGACGAATATCAATATGTTTTGTACGAGATTGATTTACCGGATTTTTAGATAAATTTATTGTACTTGTATTATCACAATATATTGTAGAATTTGTTAAATTTATATTAAAATATTTAAGTGTTTGTTGCATATAGATAACTTGAGTACAAGCTAAAGCGGCTGATATATACTCTGCTTCACACGTGGAAAGTGAGACACAATTTTGTTTCTTACTAAACCAAGATACAAGTGATTTTCCAATGAAATGACACGTACCACTTGTACCTTTTCTATCAGTTCGAGATCCACCAAAATCAGCATCACTAAATGACACTAACTCGAATGGACAATCTTTTGGATAGAAAAGACCAAAGTCCTTAGTATTATTAAGATATCGCATAATTCGTTTTACTGCTCTTAAATGTGATTCTTTAGGATTAGCTTGAAAACGTGCACATAAACATACACTCATCATTATGTCTGGCCTACTAGCGGTTAAGTATAGTAAAGAGCCTATCATACTTCTAAACAACTTTTGGTCTACACTTTTTCCATTTTCATCTCGATCGAGATGAGTTGTGGTACTCATAGGAGTAGGTTTTCCAGAAGTGTTTTCTATTCCAAAACGTTTAATTAGATTCGCACAATATTTTTCTTGGTTTAAGAAAATTCCATTCGTTAATTGTTTAATTTGTAATCCGAGAAAATAAGATAATTCTCCCATGTGTGACATTTCGAACTCCTTAGTCATTATATTTGAAAATTCTTTACACAAGTTTTCATTAGTTGAACCAAATATAATGTCATCCACATATATTTGAATTATTAGAATGTCTGTAGTAGTGTTTTTAATGAATAGAGTTTGATCTACTTTTCCGATTTGAAATCCTGAATCTAGTAAATATCTTTTAAGTCTCTCATACCAAGCACGATGTGCTTGTTTTAGACCATATAAGGCTTTCTTTAATTTATATACATGATCCGGATATTTTTCATGTATGAATAAAGGGGGTTGCTCTACGTACACATTTTCTTTTATAAAACCATTTAGAAAAGCACTTTTAACATCCATTTGATAAAGTTTAAAATTGTGAAAACACGCGAAAGCTAATAGAATACGTATTGCTTCAAGTCTTGCAACGGGAGCAAATGTCTCTTCAAAGTCGATACCTTCCTCTTGATTATATCCTTGTGCTACTAGTCTAGCTTTATTCCTAGTTGTATTTCCTTGTTCGTCTACTTTATTTTTGTAAACCCATTTTGTTCCTATAACAGATTGATTATTAGGACGAGGAACTAAATCTCAAACATCGTTACGCTCGAATTGATTTAATTCTTCTTGCATAGCAACAATCCAGTAGTCATCTGTTGATGCTTCTTTAGAATTTTTAGGTTCTAATGTAGAAATAAAAGCAACATGTCCCATTTGGTTTAGCTGACTTCTAGTTTTAACTTGAGAATCAATTTCACCGATTATGTTTTGTATAGGGTGATCTCGTAAGATTCTAGGTGGAGATCTAAGTTCGGTATTATTCATATTTTCAAGATTTGTATTGTCTGTATTTATTATAAATTCGTCATCATCTTTTATACTCAAGTTTTTATAAAGTTTTCATCAAAAGATACATGTAAAGTTTCTTCGATTATATTTGTTCGTTTATTAAAAACTCGATATGCCTTATTTCGTTCTGAGTATCCTACAAAAATTCCTTCATCAGCTTTCGGATCGAATTTTCCTAGTTGGTCTTTTGTATTTAAAATAAAACATTTTGATCCAAATATTTTAAAATAAGAGATATTTGGCTTTCTATTGTTAAAAAGTTCATATGAAGTATTTTTAGTTAATGGTCTAATAGAAATACGATTTAATACATAACATGCAGTAGCTACGGCTTCTGCCCAAAAATGTTTTGGTAGAAGGCTTCCATTTAATAATGTTCTTGCACATTCTTGTAATGTTCTATTCTTTCTTTCCACTACTCCATTTTGTTGATGAGTTCTAGGAAATGAAAAGTTATGATTTATTCTTTTCTTTTTACAGAAAGATTCAAAAGCTTCATTTTCGAATTCGCCACCATTATCACTTCGTATATTCTTAATTTTCAAATCTTTAGTGTTTTGAATTCTTTTGACAAATGTTTTAAAGTGCTCAAATGTATCACTTTTATTTTTCATAAAAATAGTCCATGTATATCTTGAGAAATCATCAACTATTACAAATACATATCGATTATGATTAATGGATTGAACTTGTGTTGGTCCGAAAAGATCCATATGAAGTAATTCTAGTGGTTGTAAAGTTGAAATATTTTTCTTAGATTTGAAAGATGATTTTGTTAATTTTCCTATTTGACAATCATCACAAAGATTTTTTATCTTAAAGTTTATCTTAGGTAAACCTCTTACTAATTCATTTTTAGAAAGTTTTCTAATAGTTTTGAAATGAATATGACAAAATCTTTTGTGCCACAACCAAGGATCATTATCTTTGGCTAGTAAACACATATTTGTATTAAGATTAATTTTCATATTTAGAACATAAATATTCCTATCTCTATTTCCCTCAAAAACAAGATTTTGGTTTTGATCAAAAATACTACATTTATTTTTCGAAAAAGTTATTTTAAAACCTTTGTCACAAAGTTGACTTATGCTTAGTAGATTATGTTTTAGATTTTTAACAAATGAAACATTTGTAATAAAAGGTAAATTAAATGTACCGTAATTGCTCACATCTCCTTTGCCAATGATATAGCCTTTTGAATTGTCTCCGAAGGTAACCGAGCCACCATCAAAGTATGTGATGTTTGTAAGCATATCTTTGTCGTCAGTCATGTGTTTTGAGCAACCACTGTCTAGTATCCATTTCTTCTTTTTGAGTGGGACCTGAAAATAAATACAAAATTATTGGTACCCACCTTTCAATAGGGTCCTAAAAGTTAGAACTTAGGAAACCAAACCCAATTTGGTTCAGTATCCTTTTTATAAATATAATTTTTATTATTATGAACACTATCCATAAATGCTTTAATATAGTTATTCCTAATTAAAATATTGTTAGTCTTTGGAACCCAAATTTTAACTATCTTAGTTTTTTCTTTTGTTCTAATAGGCTCTCTTAATAACATTTGTTGTTTTGAATCAATATTCCTCTTAAAATTTGTATTTTTCTTTTTAGGAATTTTTGACTCTTTTATATATCCTAATCCATGTTTATTTGAGGAGGATTGAGAAGTTTCTAAAATCTTAGATAAATTTTCTCTTCCTTTGTTAAAATTAGAAACATTTTTAGTGATGTTATCTAATCTAACTTGAAGACTATTATTTTCTAACTCAACTTGTCTAATCTTAGTTTTTAACTCATGATTTTCAGAAACAATTATATCATTTTTTGTCTTTTGAGTTTCAATTTCTTGACTTAAAAGTGATAATTGAGTTTCCGAATTTGAAAGAGACTCTTGAACTTTTTCAAGTTCTTCCTCTAGAATTACCTTTTCATCCTTTAACATATCTCTTTCAAATTCAGCTTTGTTTTGATTTTCACGAGTTTCCTTGAGTTTCCTTTTAAGAGTTTTTATTGTGCTCAAAAGTTCAGTGTTTACATCAATTAAATCGTCGAAAGTTAAATTACTAACCTCAGATTCTTGAGCCATAAAACATACATTCGCTTGTTCATTATCGCTATCATTTTCACTTTCAGATGAAGATGAATCTGAATCGTCCCATGTTACAGAGAATGCATTCTTTTTGAATTTTTCTTTCTTGTCTTTGTTATTTAGATTTCTTTGATTCTCCTTCTTTTGTTCTGGACAATCTTTGTGCATGTGACCTTTCTTGTGACAGTTGAAACACTCTATATTCGAGGATGTAGGTTTGTTCAAGAAATTCTTTTTGAATCCGTTTTTATTTCCTTTTCTATACCTTAAGAATTTCTTAAATTTTTTGGCTATAAATGCTAGATCCTCATCTTCAAACTCTGATTCTTCTTTTTCCGCATGAAAAGCTACATTCTTTCTTTCTTGTGCTTGATCTTTCTTAGCTTTCATATTTACTTCACATGACATAAGATTTCCAATTAATTCTTCTGGTTTTATTGTAGATAGATCATTTGCTTCTTCGATTGCTAAGACTTTTCTCTCCCATTCATTAGTGAGTGAATTTAGAACTTTAGATACAATATCAAAATCCGTGTATTTTTCTCCTAGTCCAATTAAGGCATGATGAATGTCTTGGAATCTTGAGTACATGTCATTGATGGATTCATTTTGTTGCATTCTAAAGTTTTGGAACTGGTTCTTTAGCATGGAGATCTTTGTTTGTTTGACCTTGTTTGTGCCTTCATGTATGGTTTTAAGTGTACTCCATATCTGATGTGCAGTAGTACAAATGCTAACACGATTGAACTCATTTCTATCCAAAGCGCAAAATAGCATATTCATAGCTTTGGCATTTGCACTAACTTCATTCTTCTGAGTTTGCGTCCATGTAGAATAATCAGTTGTGGGTACAACGAGTTCTGCTTGAGTTGCATTCCAGGCTTCAAAGCTTGTTGCTTGCATATAAAGACTCATCCTTGTAGCCCAATAATTATAGTTTAGTCCATTGAATAGAGGGGGTCTTTGAGTAGATTGTCTTTCTGCAAATGTAGAGTTATAGGCAGATGTTGTGCTTGTGTTGTTTTCCATATTATCAATATGTCAAATAACAGTGTTATGGTTATAAGACGACCTTGCTCTGATACCAATTGAAAAAATCTGTGCGGTAGGATCGTATAATATGGAATAGTGGAACGGTCTAAGTAGATAGCAATAAGCAGTAAGTAGAGTAGACACCAAGACTTTATACTGGTTTGGACCTCTTGTCCTACGTCCAGTCCCTAAGCTCTTCTTAGGATTTCAACTAACCAACAACCCCCACTTAACCCGGAGGAATAGGTTTACAACTTACCCGAACAACCGTACGGGATTTCTTGCCTCGACTACTGAAGAGGACTTCAACTAGATACAAAAAGTATTTCTGACTTGTTGTGTTCTTGATAACACTAATGAGTCTAATTGAGTACAACTTTCCTATAATCTTATCCTCAAGAGTATGAAATGTGTTTATGAAGATTTAGGAAATATAAATTGCTATGAATCAAAAAGAGTATTTAAGATAAATCAGAGATTCAAGCAATTGAAGTGGTTTGAGATTGCTTTTGAAAACTTAAGAAATCTGAAAGTATGTTCAAGATAATAGAGAGATTAAAACAATTAGAATTGGTGGTTTGCAAATGATAGAAGCATATATTTATAGGTGTAGAAGAGATGTATCTATTTGCAAAAGATTCAGGCAAGAGATGCATCCATTACCATTGGAGAATGGTTGCAACTCTTGGGAAGAAGAAGGTGTCTTTTCAGTAAAAATTCATAGGTTCAAATTCAGTCGACTGTATAGGGAATTTCAGTCGACTGAAAGTCTGAAACTGTGCATGTTGTAATTCTGTAACAGGTTCAGTCGATTGGGATTTCCTGTTCAGTCGACTGAACTGGTAGTTTCTGCACAGTGAACATTTTAACTAAAACATTAAGTTATGAAATGTGTTCTTGTGTTTGTGCAAGCTTCTTGAGGATAGATTTTAACAATAAGACTAAGACCTAAATATACTAAGTACTCATGATATCCTTGGTCTTCATAGTCCTTCCTTTAGCCTTGCACATATCTCTTCCTTTTTGTTGAAGCACATTGTCATTGATCAAAATATAGCGTATCAACAGTATATACATACATACATGTCTGTATGTATATATGAGTGTGATTTGTGTTGCTATGCTCTCTGTTCATCCCTGTTGTGTTCTTTGCATTCAAGTCTGGTCTCATGTTGAATGAAGTTGAACCTAAGCATGCATGAAATGTTGTATGTTGTTTCTTTGCATTCATGATAACCCATTTGGACCTCCACTTGATCACTGTCACTGTTTTGTTATACTTGTTGTGTCTGGTTGTTCATGCCTGCACTTGTATATGCTGCTATTGGCCTGTCTGGTGCACTTTGGGGTACCGAGACTGAACTTGTACTTGAACTTGTTTCATGTTGATTGAACCCGTGTTTTTCATATTGAACTTGAGTTGAATCCAGTTTTTGCTTGGGTTTGACCTTGTGCCCACCCATCCCTGCAATTTTAACAAGCAAGTGTATACCGGTGTGCACGACCTTGTGGCATGTATAGTGATACACTGTGCATGTCACAAGTTGTTCGTGTAAGATGAATTAAAAGAAATGATGACGAACAACCCAAATAACCGAGGCAAATAATATTTTCAAACACACACTTCATTGTACATTGCAAAAATATTTCTTTTTCAATTTTACTGCGTCAGTGTTTATTTTGCAGATAGTTCAGATGCTGGATACAGACTGGAACAAAGTTGAATATCAAAATACGAGTGAAGAGTGAATATATAATGAGTTGAAAATTGTGTTTTATAGCGAGACTTGTATTGTAATTGAAAATGTGTAAATGTAGTGAGAGCTCAATTTTGTACTATTTGAATTTGTAATAAAATATTTGTTTCAATAAAATATTTGTTTAAATATGGATTCTGAGTTATTTATTTTATTCAACAAATATTATTTAATTATGTGGAAAATGAAATAGTATAATAACAAATACATTTAAATGAATATATATATATATATGTTTATTATCATCAAACAAAAATCATAGGCTATTGTATTCTACAATCTCCCCCTTTTGATGATAACAAACATATATTAAGATTTTGACTCTATTAAATGTATTTGGTTTTGATGAATTCTATTAGTTCCCCCTTTTCGAATACCCCCCTACAACCAAAACCCCCCCTACACAGATCTGTGCAGTTAAAGCGCTCGGTAGATTCAATGCGGCGGAGGTGCTAAAAGTCATAGCGGGGATACAGATATAGCGGGATATAGCGGATGACTGTAAAATAGCATATAAAACTCATACCTAATGTTTTTACAAATATATAAATGGTAATTAAATGAAAAATTAACAATTAATTGAATTATAATTAATACATAAATAATTTTAAACAAAAACATATGCGAATATACTCTAAATAAACGTAAAACTATTATATAACATAATTAAATTTAGTATAATATTAGAGTATTTCCATTTCTAAAAATATATTAAAAATTCAATTAAATAAATTAATTTCATAATTTTTATAATGTATAAATGTCATTTTTCAATTCATTTTTTAAGAAAATATAGCGGAAATAGTGGAATATAGCGGGAATAATGGGATATAGCGGAAATAGCGGGGCTTAAAGTTGAAAGGCTATATTTGGGGCTATATGGAAAAATCATAGCGGTAGAAATTCGCTATGAGATATAGCAGGGTTATAGCATGTTAATAGCGGGGCATTAACTGCACAGACACAGATGCATGTAGTTAAAACTGAAAAATTAATTAAAAATAACCTTGAATAAAAACACTCTCGAATATTAGTAAGAATATCGCTCAAAAATCAAAATCTTAACCTCTCTTCCCCTTTTGTTATCATCAAAATAATAATAGTAATTAAAATAGCTACGATTTTGATTAAAAATATAAAATCAAATCAAGAGGGAAATATTAATTTCAAATTCCAATTAATCAAACAAAAATCATAATATTTTATTAATTAGAAACAAACTCCACTTAGAGAAATGGTAGGATTATGAAAAAATTTATATAATGACAAGAGTTTGATATTTTCAATAAAGGAATAATTTATGCATTTTCCCTTTTCAAATGTTATACAAAAAAATGTAAAGCACTTACTAACCATGCATAACCGTTAGGACTTTTAAATGAGATTGGTAGTTACCCTTTTTTTAAAAAAAAAATATGTCAAGTATTTTCTAACCATGCATAACCGTGAGGACTTTTAAATGAGATTAGAATATACTTGATATTTATCATTTTCTTTTATACGTCTCATCCATGTATAACCATGAGTTTAAATGAGAATGGAAGCCCATATATAGAAATTCAAGTATTTCACTCATGCATAACCGCTAGGACTTTTAAATGAGAGTGAATACTTTAGGATATAATTATTTTACAAAAAAAATATTTCCTTACTTTGAAATACCAAATTCTGCACACTATATTATGATGTATGGATTGATAGAAATGTGAAAGTGAAAGAAATGATCATGGAATAAGTACTAATCTAAAAATATTATAAAATTTGTTTAATTTTCATGAAACTATTAAATTATACTTCCTCTTGTTATGAAATATAATTTAATCACTATCCATCACTTCAAGCACTATAATAATTTTGATAAGTTCCAAAAGATTCAATTAGTCAATGGTTATCTTTTCTATAGTAAATCTCTTACCGAAATAAACTAGAGTATTTTTATCATGATGAAAACCCAAGTTTCAAAAAATTAAAATAAGTGAAAATCAATTTTCTGTAAGGGTTTTTTTTTTTGAAAATGACTTCTAGTTGAAAATCAATATAAATAATAAAATAATTGCAAAAATGATTTCAACATGAGATGATATCAGATACCACTTGTATTTGAGGTATTCATGGTAAGAAAAACGTGTACTCCTCAACACTTGAATTGTTTTTTTTTGAAATTTTCAGCACGTTCATTTATATCAAGCACAAGTAAGGTAATCTATATTGAGCAAAAACACACATTCAAAAAATTCATCTAAGCAGTTTTGAAATTTGATTTGATAGACATGAAGAGAGTCAATAATGATTGTTGTTTCAAGGTAGTTGACAATCTTTGTTTCGAAGACTCACTCAATTTGAAACCTTTATTTGGCTGATAAAAGTTTGAAATTTGATTTGGCTCATAACACGAGAGTTTTAGATGTTCAAAAATGCTACTTGCCAAAATTCGTTTCAAGTCAATTTTTCAAATCAATAAAAAATTATACTTGAAATCCCACAACTTGTTTGTGTAAAACAGACATGCTTTCTGAGTTATATATTGAATTTATTGCAGTTTTTCATGACATTCCAAAGTGAATCAATAAAACTAAAAACAGAAAAGTTGTAGCATTATCGGTTAGCTTTCCAGAACTTCAAGAATTTTAAAAATCAAAGTTAAGATATTCAAGATATGATCAAATTACTACAACTATGTTAAGAAAGTTTTGAAACTGTTTTCAAACGATACTCCAAATGATTTGTAGTTTTTCATCCATTTGAGTTTAGATTCTGGGAATGCACAAAAAATAAAAGTTGTAGCGTTTTAAATCTATTTTTTAGAACATCTTGAATTTTACAAATTGGAGTTAAGCTCATGATATGGCAGAAATACTTCAACAATGTCGATGAAAACAAAATTAACAATATGTGAACAAAATTGAGTTAAGAGATCATACCTCACTTTCCTTTAATGCCGTGATATCTGAAATGCGATGATCTCCATCTAATCTTTATAGGCTAAGGAACATTTAAATTTTAGTTTGTCAATCACCTAGAACAACTCGAAATCTATCTCCATCAAATTTGTTCCTTAGTCCACTTATGTGTCTAAATTTTTGAGAAGGCAAGTGGTCTAACTAAGGATGTAGGACCACTATTATTATCTATTGAAATATTTGGTACCCAAATTTGTCTATATAACAAACCATTAGCATCTACAATTATACCCTTGGGAATCTAAATTTGTTTAAATTTCAAACCATTTATATTCGTACTTTTTGGAATCCATATTTGTTTAACGGTTTTGTGTTTGTATATATTTCGACAATTATTCTTGCCATGTCCAATATTTCCACACTTTACGCATTTGGGTATCACACTTTTCCCCTTAACAGTGTTATTAGTGTTTGTTCATATTTTGACACTTGCAAATCCAAATCCTTTCCTTTTATTCACAAAGAGTTGATTTTCTAAGAGCATATTAAATGATTTTTCTCTAGTGAAAAATTTCCGAGTAATCAACTCAAGTTTATTAACTTTGGTTTTTAAAAGTTTATTTTCATTTATTAGCTTCGAACAACAACTAATGGTACTATCTCTTTTTTCAAAATTATTCATTTTCAAGCCCATATTTTCATTTCCAAGCCCTCTAATTTTAGTCTCAATTTCTAGCATCTTAGTTTCAAAGAGTTGGAGTTTTTAAAATTCAATTTTTTTCAAAATCCTTGATTTTTTCAATCTCCTTTTTAAACTCATGATTTAATCGAATAATTTCAAATTTGCTCAAAACCATGTTATCTTTTTCAAGGGTTTTGAAATTTTCGTTGACCTCATTTAATTTCTTTTCAAAAATCGCACATTTAGAACTTTCCGACCTCTTAAAACTATCCAACTCTTTTTGCAAAATATTATTTTTACAAATCAACTCAGTTTTGTTCTTCTCCTGAATTAAAATTTCATTTTCTAACTTTTTAAAGTTTTCATGAAAACAGGCAAATTCTTTTTCATAGTCCAAACACCTTTTGCAGTTAGAATTTTTATTTTTCTTAATATTTTTAAGGTCATTTTCCAAATCATTATTTTTCAGATGCAGTTTAGATTGTTCCCTTATCAACTTATTATTTTTCATCTCAAGAGCTTCAATGAGTTCAATTAATTTTCACCACAAGAGAACTAAATCATTGAATGAAAAATCACTTATCTCATCGGCTATTGAATCTTCATCACTGTTGTCTTTTGCAAATCTAGTCAAGCATGTTTCTTTAACTGAGTCGATTATGGAGGATTTCTCACCATTGTTGACTTTTGCATCATATATTGCATCAAAAGTATTCCAGATTTCCTATGCACCTTCATAATGAGAGATATGGTTAAAATTATCTCGATTAATATGAGAATATAGAATATGCATAGCAAGAGCATTAATCGAAGTATTTTTCTTGTCTACTACATCACACCCATTTTCAATAATATCCCAACATTTAGAATTAACAGATATTAAATAAAATTCCATTTTTAATTTCCAATTTAAAAAATCTATTCCATCAAAAATAGGGGGAATAATACGGGACCGACTCTCGTTAGATTTGCAACTAGGGTTAGACATTTATGTTATTAACCTTGTTCTGATACCATTTGTATGATCGTTTTCACCCTAGAGGGGGGTGAATAGGGTGTACTAATAAAAATTAAAATTAACGCAGAAATAAAAACAATAACAGAAAGTAATGCAGTAGAGACCACACACAGTTTTACCCTGCTTCGACAATAACCTGCCTATGTGCTGCCCCCAAGGTTTCTACTAGAAATTAGTTAATCAGATTCTTACAAACACACGTAAACTCACGACACCCGCTAACTCGATTAACCTAACTCTAAGCTCAAAACCCTGCCACAACTCAGCCATTGAGTTGTGAATTCTCGAACTACAAAACCGTAGTTCGTACCTAGTTACACAACTAGAATTTGACTCAAAATAAAAGTAGAAAGTTACATTTAAAATTAAAACAAGAACAAAACCCTATTTATAAAAATTAAGCCCAATAAAAATTTGAGCCGGCCCAAGTGTAATATAACAAAAGAGATCTGACTCCCTTTTTATTTTTGCTCGTGTAATGTCTTCAGCCGTTCTTTCTTTGTTCCTCTTCAAAGGTTAGGGTTTTGTAATTGAAGCCGCCGCCTTCATATCAATCGATTGAAGTGATGAATTCAACTCTGGTTTGCTTCGTCAATCGATCCCCAGCTTGAGTGCATGCGGTTGCTTCAAATTTGTCGAGCTTGAATGGTATGAATTGATACGTGATTTTTCTTTTTTGATTTTGATTTTGCTCGACTTCGATTCGAGTTTTGTGATTTATTGCAAGGCTTTGCTCTGTTATTTGCATGACCTCGAATGAGTAGTTTCCGATGATGAAATTGGGTTAAATTGGGATAAATTCCCTAAATTTTCGTACATATTTTTTGATTTGAATTCTTCAAATACTTTGCTTGGCCATTCTATTCTTGCTTGAACGAGATGATTTTGGACTTGTTTAGTGTATACGTGTTGCTCCATGAGTTTGAATTTGCTTCGATCTTTTCTGCTATGACTTTGGCATCGGTTGATATATGAACGAATATATCAGATATCTTCAACTATGTTTGATCCCTGTTGATTTTTATCTCGGCCTTGACTTGTTGACTTCGTCTTTGGTATTGCCGATGCTTGTTTCCATTACTTGGAACATTTTCGACCTGGATGTTTCGAGTTAAATTGTGGTCACCATGTCTATACATATATACATATATGTATGTATATATGTGTGTGATTCTGACTTTGCTTGTTTCATTTCTTTGAAAAAACTGCTACTTTTGAATCTCCGAGCCTCTATGATTTTATGCTAGTTGCCGTGTCCACCCGAGTGCTTGCATTCATGTGTGTGTGATTTTCTGAACTGATATGTGTATACACATATATGCATATATGTATACATGTGTATATGTGATTGTTGCATACTCATGTTGCCTTGCACTTAAACATATTTATCTCTTTTCTGTTGCACTGGTAATTTCTTTTGCTTGTGTGCTTGTTGTCTCCTCTGTTGCATATGATCTATTCTCTGCATTTGCTTGGACATTCATGTTATTATAGTCATGCTGCTTTGCACCTATCCATGCCATTGAACTTGTATTCTCGAAAGTTTGGTTTGCATGAACATACTTCTTTGTTCACTTGAACTCCAGTGCACCTGTTCACTTGTTTGATTCTTTGTACATTTGGTGGTCAGACTTGTTTTCATTGTGCTTGTTAGTCTTGCTGTTGTTGTGAGCATTGTTGTCGCCTTTGTGCATGTCTGGTGTAGTTTTGGTTGAGGCTTCATGTGTATATTGATTTAGAGAATTGCCTTCTTGGTTGAGGCTTCACTTGCATGCTTCACTTTGTATTTCATTCACTGTTTGCTGGGTTGCTTATGTTCCAATGCCTACGTACCTTGCTCTGTTCATTGTGCTAGAGTTTGATCTGATGTCACATGTATATACATACATACATACATACATACATACATGTATGTATATATGAGTGTTATTTGTGTTGCTATGCTCTCTGTTCATCCCTGTTGTGTTCTTTGCATTCAAGTCTGGTCTCATGTTGAATGAAGTTGAACCTAAGCATGTATGAAATGTTGTATGTTGTTTCTTTGCATTCATGATAACCCATTTGGACCTGCACTTGATCACTGTCACTGTTTTGTTAGATTTGCTTTGTCTAGTTGTTCATGCCTGCACTTGTATATGCTACTATTGGCCTGTCTGGTGCACTTTGGTGTACTGAGAATGAACTTGTACTTGAACTTGTTTCATGTTGATTGAACCGGTGTTTTTCATATTGAACTTGAGTTGAATCTAGGTTTTGCTTGGGTTTGACCTTATGCTCACCTGTCCCTGCAATTTTAACAAGCAAATCAAGTGTATATCAGTGTGCACGGCCTTGTGGCATGTACAGTGATACACTGTGCATGTCACAAGTTGTTCGTGTAAGATGAATTAAAAGAAATGATGATGAACAACCCAAATAACCAAGGCAAACAATATTTTCAAAAACACACTTCATTGTACACTGCAAAATATTTCTTTTTCAATTTTATTGCGTCAGCGTTTATTTTGTAGATAGTTCAGATGTTGGATACAGGCTGGAAAAAGTTGAAGATTAAAATACGAGTGAAGAGTGAATATGTAGTGAGGTGAAAATCGTGTTGTATAGTGAGACTTGTATTGTAATTGAAAATGTGTAAATGCAGTGAGAGCTCAATTTTGTACTATTTGAATTTGTAATAAAATATTTGTTTGAATAAAATATTTGTTTAAATATGAATTTTGAGTTATTTATTTTACTCAACAAATATTTATTTAATTATGTGGAAAAATGAAATAGTACAATAACAAATACATTTAAACGAATATATATATGTTTAATTATCATCAAACAAAAATCATAGGCTATTGTATTCTATAACACACACACACACACACTTGTAATGACCCATATTTTACGTATTAAAGGATTATAAAATATTTATATTAATTTCATATGAGGTCGTATGGTTCTAATATTTTGAAAAATGACTCTTAGAGACATTTCTCATATATATAATTTTGGCGAATTTCTTTGTAACCATTTTGACCCTGTAAATCTTGTATGGATTATAAATTTTGATTGGAGTCGAGGTAGGGTCCGAAACCACTTCCATTAGATCCGGATGATAGTTTTCCTTTCCGTAGAGTGGTCATATCAAGAAAACGAACTTACTGTTTTCGAGTTATGGCTGTTTGAAATTTTCTTTGATTTGAGCATCCAAGTGGGTAATTAGTTTCAAGGCCCATGACCCATTTTGGAAATTGGAATATGTGGGGGCTGATGGGACCTCATCCCCATCATTTTCACTACTCCCAAAATAGTTGGAAACCTCCATTAACTCCCATTAGCCAAAAAGCAACCCTAAAACATACTTTAATTAGCTAAATTTTGTCATTAAGAGGAGATTAGCTTGACTAGCCCTTGGGGTTAGAGATTTGCTATTGAAGGAGCCTTGAAATTCGTGTCTTCTACTGTTCATTTATAGATTTGGGTTTTGATTTAGATTAAGGTGAGTGATTAGATCTCTCACTTACTAATTAGACTATTTTACACCTTAAATGATGTTTTAAAAATTATTTAAAAATATTAAAATGTTTTCTAACCATATACACCATATATGAGAATTTTAGATGATTTAGATTTATTTGAAAAAAATGTATTCTTATAGATCACTGCCTAGTTCTTATGGATCCCTAACTTTCACCTTAGATTTAGGCTTAATTTGAGATCGTTTGGCTCAGTGTTTGTTACTAAGTGTTACATGTATTGATTGCTTACTTGTGTCATGCTTAAATGGTTGAAAATATCGATCAAATAACGACCATAGTTTTTTAAAAAAATTTGGGTTCTGCATCATGTATCGGTATCGATCCATGATACTTCACTAATGGAGGCACGATCTAGGTTGGGTGGCAAGTAAGGCCCCATGATGCTATACTCTAAGTTTCAAATAATTTGGAGTTGGCGTGATCGAGATATAGGCCTTAAAGTACGGATCAGTAGCAACTTCAAAGTTGGATCGGTAGTAATCCTTATTCTTGGATCGGTGGTGACTTGAAAGTGTGGATCGGTGAAGTGGCTCCAAGTATGGATCTATAATGGTTCTTCTACTCACGGATTGATGGTAGCTTCAAGGGTATGGATCAGTGGTAGCTTTAAGGGGATGGATCAGTGGTAGCTTTAAGGGGATGGATCGGCGAAGTGGAGCCAAATTCATATGAATTTGGCTAAGTATTAAATTGATCCTCATGGATCGGTACCGATCCATGGAAACCGACCCAATCATAATGCGACCTATGGTGTAGCTTAGGGAGGTGGGTAGGACTTTCCATGTGAAGTATGGGATCGGTATGGACCGCAACTTGAATTGGTATGTGTAACAACCCGGGATTTGCATTACCAATTAATAAATAAAAGTTAGGATTTTATTTATTTTAATGAAGCATAAAAGGATTTGGAATAACAAAATTTATTTGAAAAAGGCTATTTTAATTAAATGGGAAATATGGGATTTTAAAATGAGGATAAAATGTTATTTTTGAAAAGTTAAATATTTTAGGAGAGGATTTAAAATGGGTTTGAATAAGAAAAGCGAGTTTTATAAACATATATGAACACTTAGAAATTTTTTGAAAACATGGAAATAACTCTCTTCATATTGGGTTATTAAACCTTACCCAATAACCCACCCTAAACTTCCTCTATAATTATCTCAAACTCTCCTAACCTCATTCATCAAAACCCTAATCAAAACCCTAACCATTTCCTAAAGCTTTCATAACAAAAATGGCCTCCATCTTCATCTCCTTCTAGTTTTAGCTTATGCAATTCATTCTATGCAAAGGTAATGCAAATACCCACCTCAAATCCATATTTTATATCTTCATAATTTCTGAAATTTGATTAGTAACACATGTTTTATGTGTTTTTTTGATCTTATAGCCTTCTAATCACCTTTTGCTAATTTGGGTTGATGCTATAATAGTATTTGTTGCTTTCAAGAGAGGTATATTGCTAAAAACCTCTTCTAGCATGTGTTTAATCATCTTTTGATTTCAATAATCATTTAGTAACACATGTTTTCTTATGTAACATGTGAATCATAGCTCTTTGATCATCTTTGCTTTCATTTTGGGGTTGCACATAAGGTGTTTGTGATATTGCTTCATTAAGGTAATTACTATTTATTAGTAATTATTGCTAGTTATAATATTGGTGAAAAATTGATGCCAAAAACTGAAAAAAAACACTCCAAAATCATCAAAATCATCAAAACTAGTTGGCTGGAATGTTTCATCCTGAAAACAGGCTGAAACAGTGATCTGGGTGCACCAGGGCAGGCCTGGGCTGCACCCAGGCTGCTGCAAACACCCCAGCCCAGCCTAGGCGGGCTGGGCCGAATCCCCCCTCCCCAGTCCAGGCGGGCTGGGGCAGAACCCCCCAGCCCGCTTGGGCTGGGGCAGAACCCCCAGCCCGCGTGGGCTGGGGCCTCCCCAGCCCAGGCGGGCTGGGGCGGAATCAGACCCCAGCCCAGGCGGGATGGGGCCAGGAGAACCCCTGCCCGCGTGGGCTGGGGCGTCCCCAGCCCAGGCGGGCTGGGGCTCCCCTTCCACCCAGCCCAATCGGGCTGGGCTCCCCCTTACATCCCCAGCCCAAGCGGGCTGGGGGCTCCCCTTACCTCCCCAGCCCAAGCGGGCTGGGGGCTTCCCACCACATCCCAGTCCAGGTGGGCTGGGTCTGCTCCCAACTCCCTAGCCTAGGCGGGCTGGGCCTGCCTCCCCTCCCCAGCCCAGGCGGGCTGGGGGCCTGCTCTCACCTCCTCAGCCTAGGCGGGCTGGGGGCTTACTTCCATTTTCTCAGCCCAGACGGGCTGGTCTTGCCTGTTTCTAGGTTTTTACCTCCACTTTGCGATGCCGCCACGATCGCATCCGAAGTCGGAATTCAATGTTTTTGGTCTCGTTGGAAAGGTGAAGTTTTGAACTCCATCTTTGGAAAGTTTGGGTAACATCGGAGTTCGTTTGGTACTTCAAATTTCGTGTCGAAGTTGAACTCTGGTCGCTGTTGGTAAACAGTATGAATCTTTTCCTGGGTCCAACTTTGAGATGTCGCTGCCACTTCGTCTCAACTCAGAATCCAGAAATTCTTTTTGCATCTTAAAGTAGTGATGTTGGACAACATGCCTACAAATTTTCATGACATTTGGACACATTTTGCTGGTCCAAATAAATTGCCGAACTTGGGTTCGCAGCTGTTTTTGAATGTTTACAAACACTTAGAATATTTTTCAGTGATTTTCTGGTTTTATTGATTTCTTTGAGATTTGTCTCTAGATTTCGTACACGGGTTTTATGAATCATTTTCAAAAGATTTTTCACTCCTAAATGGCTTTAGAAATTATTATATAATATTATTTTTAATTATTAAATTAATTACTCCATAATAGGAGAGTTTTCAAAAGCCGTTCTAAAGTGATTTCAAAATCAATTATAAATCCGTTTCGCACCATTATTTTCTATAATAAAAATCTCACAATCACTTTTTAGCACGTCGAGCGAAGTGGAGAGGTGCTTAAACGGTTAGGAAATCTCCGGCTTATGGAACCGTGTGTATTTTCTTTCTGGTTAATCCCCGACCTATTCGATTGATCGTTTTGACCTCTGGGTCTAGTTTACCGATGATACGAGGTGGACTTTTTATTGTTTGGAGTGTGAGATTGCTATTGGTTAGTAAACCGTTTAGTGCGAACGTGGGGTATGGAACTCATTGTTAACACTTTACGGGTTCCTCTCCAAGAAGTTAGTGACACATTAGCCTCTGGGCGGCCAGTACTAGACCTCTGGGTCACCACGCCTCTGGGGAACCGTCTCTGGACACCTGCTCTATGGAGCAGTTTATTTTTCGGCATGCGCCTCTGGGCCTTTATCCTTCTGGGAAGGATCTTGCCGTCTCGCGCGTTCCGCATCTGTGCGAGTGATCGATCACAACTCTACAGTACTTGGCAACAACGACTCTGGTCGGTGCACGTGCAATATTGGTATTATTTGATGATTTTTATATCCATTCGAGTACCGCCATTCAGTGTTGGTTCTATGGAACCATACGATGTAAGTGCGATTGCCTTGTGGATTCACAGTGTCTTTGGACACTGCTTTTCAGTGTTGGATTTCATTGACTTTTCAGTATATCCCCATTACTCTTTGGATCATCGATCTTTGCTTGGGCATTGATTACAGACTCTGGTCACTCTTGGGATTATTGCCTATGGGCATCTTTTTATAGCTTTGGCTACGCCGATGATATGAGGCGATTTTATTTATTATACACTTTGGTGTTGATTTCTCTTTGGAGATTTTTATTGTTTATTGATGATTAGGGATCGTCATTATATTCATGTGGTTCATAATATACTTCTCTTTGGATAAGTACTGTTTTATTTATGTACCGCATTATTATATATCTCAGTTATTACTGATTGTTTAGCTAGCCTGACCCGAGTGTTTTCGCTCGGGTCAGACCGAGTTGTTTCAGGTTAGGTCTCTGGACTTAGCTTCTGTGCTTCCGCTTGGACATTATCTGCTATGCTAATAGATAGCGCTTTTATTTGTCCACTATTCCGCTACTCTGTTATTATTCAGACTTTGATATGTACATATTTTTGACCCACATGTGTGGGCAGTGGCTTTGTACCCACTTATAGTATTTGGATCTATATTGACGATGTATTGTTCTGGGATTTTATATCTGTTATGTGATTCTGTTCTGTGATGTTTTATCATTTATTACTATGCTTTGTCCTGATAGATCTTTAGCCATTTGTAATTTCGTTATAAGTATTTACCGAATATGTCGAACCACTTGAAAAAAATATATAGATACCATCCTTTCGACGTATTCAGTAGATAGTTATAGCTTGATTACAAATGGTCGCTTCCACTATACTCTATTCTCCACTTTAACAGACAGTATTACTCCCGTAATACTCTTTGTTACAGTGGGTCTCAGAGTGGGGCGTTACAGTATGGATCCAAGACTTGGATCGGTATGGATCCATAGCTTTTCTTCTAAACACCATGAGATCGATATAAGGTGAAAAGAAAGGCCACATAAGACTACGTTCCGAGTTTCAGACTGTTTGGAGTTTGTATACTCGAGTTATGCTCAGTTAAAGGTGGATCAGTGATGATTTCCGATAACAATGACGCATGGTTGGAGATGATGATTTCATATTGGGATGTGATGGCTTAGATGATGAATAGCTATACTTTGAGATGCAGAGTAGCCGGATTGAAGGAACTATTAGAGGAAGGTTATGGGACGCATGATTATACTCTGTGACTTATGATGATTGTCTAGAGTAGTTCCCAACCACAATGACTTCAGACGGGAGTTGTATGGACAACTCTGAGATGAGCACTGTTATGAATGACGTGTGCAAAGGGATCGTTGATATTCATAGGTTTCGATGTGTACTCGTAAAGCAGGGGAATCTGAGGACGCTCACTTGGGTATATGGGGAGCTCCAGATTACATCATGTTTCGATCTGAGTACCCTGGGTTGTCCATGGGGGTGCAGTATAGTTCCTGGCCCACTGAGTGGTATGGATTCGAGTATCGAGAAACTAGGACGTTGAGTAGTCCTTGGCTCTGTGGGTGTGGTCTTACGAGTATCATATTTCCAACGCACTGAGTGAGTGAATGTGAGGATGGATGATGAATGCCACGTTTGTTTGATTGTTTTTATCACCTTAGGGATGTCATACGATGTAGATATTATCGATGTCGATATGTAGACATCCTTAATACCTTGTATAGTACACCCATGATGACTATCATAGAGTAGCGTATATTTTTTTATATCTTCTAACTTTGTGGATGTAGGGATAGGTCAGGTATGATTTTACATACCATTTGTCCTAGTTTATTACCGTTATAATATTTGAGATTTCTACCGCTGACACCCGACTGTTGTTTGATTCAAGGTTTTATGCTTTTCTTTCTATTACTCTGGGATATCAGGTCTGGTAAGCACGTGGAGCTAGACAGGTGGTGAGCAGGAGGCTATTCTCTCATATTATTATACGTACTTGTTTGTTATTCTGTTGCATAGCACCATGGAGCTTGCTAGTGCCTTACTATTTAGAGGCAGTTATCTATGAGTTATTATCTATTGTATAACTCTATCACTTATGCTATTTACTATATGGATCTATATACTCTGATACTGTGATTCATTATGTTATTTACTATCTCGCCCATTTCATATCTGAGATGTTTACTATTATATTTTACTCGATGCGCTGTGAGATATACGACAAGTTCTATGTTGCTTATTTACTTTACAACCACTGATGATCACCCTGCATCGACCGAGCACCACTACAACGTACTATACAGGTATATTGGGTGTCGGCGGTGTAGGATGGTCGTCACACACATGCAGGCACACACATCTCAGGATTACTTAAGTTGATTAGAACGGCTAGATCTTGATGCCTATTTTATTTATGTTTGACTTCTAGTGCAAATCCAATGAATGAAATCCATTATGTCATTAATTGTGTTTAAATTTATGCCCAATAATTAATCGTTTTTCATCATATGATGATGCTAGCTATAAATTTATAATTTTATTACTTGGTACTTGCAAAATATAAGCATAGTACCCACGGCATATAACAGGAGTTCCATTTACATTATGGCTATTAAGGTCCCAACCATAACTTCCATAAGGTAGTAGGAGAGGATACCGCAGAAGATCATAACAACCATGCATTTCTAGTATTCTCATAAGGTGACCCATCATTGTATGTAGAACGATATCCCTACCATTTATTAGACTTGTTATATCCTAACTAACTATCATTGCAGAAACTTGTGAAGATGTAGGCAGTACATATTGTTTTTGTAGTGATTTTTCTTTAGTTACAAATTTATAATTATGGATCTCAAGAAGTTGTGAAACTCGACGAAAGTATTGAGCAAAATCATTATTCTCATCCAATATACGTTGTATCCTTTCCAATATTCCTCTATTCAAGTCTTCATTTCCAATCATTCGATTTTCAATTTCATGATCAGTGTCATATATATAGTTGTAGAAATCTTGGTCTATCTCCTTCTTTAGGAAGTAAGCTTCCAATATTGTGATATATGCATTCGTGAGCACATAAAGTGTAAATAACCGCTTTTCCACTTGTTAGGTTTTCATCGACATGCACTCCCATTAAAGTTAAGGAAAATACATGGTTGTATGATCAAATATTCCTTTTGAAATGTATACCATCAGCACTTGTATCCTTGTAGAGCTCCAAGAGCTCATTTGGTGAATCTAATTTGGGAGTATGATTCTTCCATTTGAACAACACAATGGTCCACTCCCGTGTTGAAATAATTTTGCCGAACAATATTGATAAAAAGTTGGTTGTTCAATAAATGCTATCGAAATCCAGTATGATCTTTGATTTTTTTTGCAACATTATGAGTTCTAACATTCCTTCGCATAGTTTGACACCTTTGTAGTTGATTATTATTTTTTGATGATCGTCTCTGCTCTTGGTTAGATTGTGATATGTCATCTATAATATGTTCTCTATCCTCAACAAGTATAGTTTTTGTTTATTCTCTTTGTATTCTTGGGTTTCTTTCTTGTTGGTAATTTTGAGATTCATTGCTTATAGTATTTATATTTCTTCATAAAGATACATCTTGGGATCTTTCTCTTCTTTGTAAATACTTTCACGACGCCGAGCTAGATAATTTTCTCTTTGTTCTTGAGTAATAGATCTTCTTCATTCTCAATCTCTCATATGATGCATTTCCCTTTGTTCATCACTTAAAATACATGTTCTTCTATTTTTCTCCTTTGACTATTCATCTTTGATATACAGCGGCTTAAAAAATAAATATAGTTAGGTTATTAATTTTTAATCTTAAATACTTTATTCACATAACAGTTGACGGTACTTGTTAAGGCAACGCTAATTATAACAGTAGAATTATTAGAATGAAACTGAATTCCAATACCACATAAATGATAACATAATTATACTATTTGCAAACATTAATATAAGTCAAATTTTATTTCAAAATTGGAATACATAAAAGTAGAGACTATATAGCGATTTCCTTATTAATAATAAGGGCTACAACACCAAAAAAGTATCACTAATAAATGTTAATTTTTTATTACAAATAATAGATCATCATAGTTTATATAGGTTTATTCCTATATAGTGACTTTTTATTCAAATGTTTTTCATAATCATCACTATTCAATTTTCTCTATAAAGTTTACCTGCAAAAACAGGAATAGAAATATGATAAGATAATAAAATTTAATTATATCATTTTTTTCACAATTTTTAATTGTTATATCACCTACCACTTTAGAAGTAAATTTATCATCCCAAACACAATCATCTTTTGAGAGAGATTTTTTATCATCATTTGTTAGTTTCTAGACATGTGCACTATCCTCCGTTGAAGATGCTTTTGGATATATATCATCAATTTGAGTTGACCTTTGCTTATCATAGTATTTAGTATCCACTGTTTGGTTAATAAATTATGTTGTATGCTCTACTTGATTTAAGGATGATAATGATTCTTATTATGGGTATGTGTAATGAACTTTTATAAATAGAAAATATTATCTGATTTGAATGATATTACTATGTAAATATAAATCTTTTTTTAAATACTTTTGCAGTCACTATTGCATCGGTTTTCATGTGTATGCTATAGTGGTAAGGTATAAGAATTTATATAATATCTTAACTTCGTGCAACACATATATACATTTTACTGCGTGCAAGTGCATCCAATTGGTTATCTCTAAATTAAAGTACAAACCTAAGATGTGGTAAATGTGTGTTTTGGATCGAATATTGATTAATAGTCAATCCACACATATTTTACTGAAAGATTTCCTTTGATAAATATCTTTGCTTATGAAGTCAGATTATTTATATTTTCATTCTACAATATTGTGAAAGCTTTGATAATGGAAACATGAACCAAATTTGAGGAATTAATATGAGGTACCGTGTACGATTACTGTAGATAAACTCAATTTTATTTAACATTCTTAGAGTGCTAATATCTCAATGTATTTGACTCACAGATTAGTCAAAAAAAATCTATGTTGGTAGACCCTATGTGTAACGATCCGGAATTTCAATACTTTGATTAGTGAATATTTATTTAATTTTAAAAATTCAATATGTAGGTTTTATAACAAAAAAAATCCACTTTAATAAATTAATAATGATGATAAAATTGTTTTCAAAATTTGTTTACCAAATTAAATAGTTCGTAAAAAAATAGAAAATGAGGCCGAAGAACGTTTTCCAGAATTTCGACTTTTCGACACCGGAAAGTTGTCGGGAACGTTGTTCGTCTTTGTGCTCCATATACACATATATAAGAATTCATTAACTAAATAATAATACACCTAGAAATAAATTATCTAATTTTTAAT
Source organism: Allium fistulosum (assembly GCA_030737815.1). NCBI lineage: Eukaryota > Viridiplantae > Streptophyta > Magnoliopsida > Asparagales > Amaryllidaceae > Allium > Allium fistulosum. The sequence continues at coordinate 1,291,516,604 of CM060904.1, forward strand.
TTGGATTAGTAAGTGATGTGACAAGACATAGTTTTAAAAATAATAAACTTTTTTTTGCAAGGCAAGCGGGGTTAACTGGTCCCCTACCAGATTATTGAAAAAAGGAAAGTAACTACGAACATGCTCACAGTCACAAAAAAAAGATTAAGAAAATAACAAACAAAGAAGAACAAACAGGACCAAAAACAGAAAGAAAAAAACAAAGAAAAGAAAAAAAACAGGACATAGGGATAACCCCAAAGAGTTAAGTCCAAGCTTCAGCCAACTGAGAACTGAAGCCATAATTGCTTTCCTTCATACCAGTGATTATAGCATTCTTAAGTACTTCCCATAGTTGTTGCATACTCCTACTTCTATCTTCAAAACTTCTTAAGTTTCTTTCCTCCCAAACTAAATTTAGGTACTTCTTAAGAAAGAAAAAGAAAACAGTTCTTCTATCTTTCCTCCACCTTGTTGATTTACTAATAAGATCCCACTCTAATTCAGACAAGCTATGCTTATGATCATCAGCTATTCTTCTAACCAATTTTCCCCAGATTCCTCGTAATTCATTACAGTCAAAAAATAGATGAGCCACTGACTCAACCTGCAGCTTGCAAAAAAACACATAGGATCAACATTCATTCCATAACTCAACATTTTGTTCTTAGTTAACAAAGCATTCATGATAACCTTCCACATCATCAGGTTGTCCCTTGCAGGGGAGGATGTGGACCATTTAACCTTGTGCCAAACTGTAGTAGATCTTCCAGTCACATTAGTAAGAAGGTCATAAGCAACAGAGATAGAGTGCTGCTTCCCATTCCACAGTACTTCATCCCTATCAGCTATACCATAGTGTTGTGTCTGATATAAGTTCCAAACAGCCCTTATATACTGATTGCTGGTGTAGGGAAGCAACAACTTGCCCTCAAACAAGTAATCAATTGCTTGAGCATCCTTACTTATGCCTGCCTGTTCAATCTGATGGGGAGAAAATACATTGACAAGCACTAAGCCTTCAGCCATCCACGGGTCATTCCAAAATTTGATGCTACTGTTTTGTGAGAGCTCATACTTAATAAACTGAGTGAAGCTAGTTCTCAAGCCCAGTATACTCCTCCATGTCCAGCTACAATTCTGGGGCATAGGCATTGTCCAGAAATTCCTACCACCTAAATTATATTTTTTGGTCCATTCAACCCATAAGTATTCAACACCACTTAGCATAGAATTTAAGTGAGCACTAATTGCAGCTTTATTCCAATTTTGCAAGTTGAAGATTCCTAGACCACCTTTCTTTTTTGGCAATTCCATTTTAGCAAAGGAGCATGGGATGATTTTTAGAATGAATCGAGCCTGTCCAGAAAAATCTTAGCATGGCATTTCTTACCATGTTCACCAGCTTTATGGGAAGAATAAAGACTCTTGACCAGTACACCATCATTGAAGAGATTACAGACTTGATGAGCACAAGTCTTCCAGCCTGTGAAAGAAACCTATTTGCCCATGAGGTCATTATGTTACAGATTTTTGTATACAGAGGCAGGCAGTGTCTAGTAGTAATTCTTGAAGCACATAATGGAATACCCAGATAATTCATGTTATTATCCATTTGTTGCAATCCAGATATGGCAGTTATTGTATTAGCTTCTTCAGAAGATATGCCAGAAGTGATAATATGAGATTTATTTGCATTTAATTTCAATCCAGTCATAAGGTAAAATTTATCAAGGGTTGTTATAATATTTTCAATTGAGCTCTGATCGGGCTTAGTAAAGATCATGATATCATCAACATATAAGAGAGAAGTTATTTGGGGGGATTTACATTTGGAATGGTACAATATATCCTTCTGCACATATTTTCTTGACAGCATATTAGTTAGCACTTCCATAACTAGAATGAATATATAAGAAGAGATAGGGTCCCCTTGCCTGATCCCCTATTTGCTGTTGAAAAACCCAGAAGTGAAGCCATTATACTTAATTGAGTAAGATGGTGTAGAGATACAGCTGTATATCCAAGCAACAAAAACTTTGGGAAATTTCATCAGAGCCATTATTCTCACTATTGATGTCCAGTGTATACTGTCATAAGCCTTCATTAAATCTATCTTTAGCATAGCATTTTTGGAAGCTTGCGCATGACCGTAGCCTTTTAATAATTCATGTGATAACAAAATGCTATCAAGAATGTTTCTCTTGGGAAGAAATGCAGACTGATTTCTGGATATAATTCTGCTAAGGACTACAACAAGTCTAGAGGCTAAATTTTTTGAAATACACTTGTACAAAACATTACAACAAAGAAATTGGTCTAAAAGAAGCAACAGACGAGGGAGTCTGGACTTTAGGAATAAGAACCAAATTAGTAGCATTCACTTGTTTTAGCAGATTGAAAGAATTGAAAAAGTTATGGACTGCCTTTAGAAATTCCTTCTTGATTATTTCCCAACTATGGATAAAAAAAGACATTGAATCCATCAGGCCCCCCACTAGATTACCTATTCATAGAAAATAGAGTGTCTTTAATTTCCTTATCAGTTACCTTTATGACAAGATTGTCAGCCTCCTTTGGGAGCACTTCTGGAAATTGCATTTGGGATAGATCTTCAATAGATGGAATGAATTCATCTTTGTTACCTAACAAATTCTTGAAAAAGTAAAGGAGAGCTTTGTCAACAGCAGCAGCATTGGAGTGCAATTCCCCTTCCTTGTCATAAATATTAGTAATATGTTCCTTAGCCTGTTTAACCTTAATGGCAGCATGAAAATAAGCAGAATTGTTATCTCCCTCAGTTGCCCGTTTTTGCCTCAGTTGTTGCCTCTTCATATTGCCTTTAGACTTCAAAGCTTCACTTAATTGATCAAATAAATTTCTCTCAGTAACAGCTGCTTCAGGATTATCAAGATTATTCATCATTTCTTCTTGAGCATGATTGAGTTTCTTCCTTAACATTGCTGATTTTAAAGTTCCATCACCAAATTTGTTCCTTGCCCAATCTCGTAGTGCATATTTAGTAGCTCTTAATTTCCTGCAAAAAATAAACATTGGGTTACCATAGAAATTTTCAGTCCATGCTTTACTTATGATATTAGTATACTCAGGTTCATGAACCCAAGCATTATAAAATTTGAAGCTTCTTTTTTCATTTAACAACTTCTGTCCCGAAGAGAAAATAATAGGGGAATGATCAGAAAGAACTGGATGGGGGATAAAAGAAGACATAGTTGGCCATGTGGTTAATGCTTTGAGGTTTGCAAAAGAGTGATCAATCTTAGAGTAGGTTCTGACTCCAGTTCTACTCCTGTTATTCCAAGTGTACTCAGCACCAGTTGTGGGAATTGATAACAAGCTTGAATCCTCAATAGCTTTATTGAGGGGAAAAATGTCATTTGGGAGAAGGGGTAGACCACCATGCTTATCATTCAAGGATAAACAGCAGTTAAAATCCCCAAAGACAAGCCATGGATGGGTATATTGCCTAAATGCAGGAAGGAGATTAAGGAAAGATTGTCTTGAGATAGAAGAGTTGTGGGCATAGAATATAGATATATAGAAAGAGAGAGAAGATTCAATATGTTTGGCTTGAAAATGCATAACTTGGTTAGTACAAAGGACTGAAGTTAGAGATAAAACAGTATGATCATGGATAACCAAGATTCTGCCATAGGAAGCTTGATTCAAATTATGGTTAATAGTCCAGTTAGGGTTTATGTGTTTAGCAGCTTTTATAGAAAGGGTTTCATTCAATTTAGTTTCAAGAATAGCAAAGAGGGAAACTCTATGATGGTTAATGAGATGTTTCACTTGATCTAGCTTTGTTAAAGAATGAGCTCCTCTAATATTCCATATTGCATAGTTTTGCATCATTTGGTATACTTCAATGATTGATGAACCACATTTTTCGTGCTCCTAGTTGCAGGAGATCCTCTTTGAACAGTGTTATAATCAACATTATGCTCTTTATTATCAGACAGACCTTTGCCACTATTCTTTCCAGACTTTGGGTTTGGAGAGATAATAGTGGTAGGAGGCAAAGATATCCATCCAGGCAGATGGCCAGAAAAAGAGTAACAACCTGATGAGGGGATGATAATTTTATGATGATCAGCTATGATCAAGCTCATTAAATCTTTTTCTAGTTCCTCCTTAAACTGGGTTTCAGCATGAAGTGAATTCAACATTGTTCTTCCTTTTTCAGCATTTAAGGCCTGAATGTCATTTGTTTGCTTTGATATTCCTTCACTTGAACTGGCAATTTCATATACTAAAGTATCAGGGGTTGTTTTTTTCTTCTGTTCAACTGCACTTGTTTTAGCACTTGATGCTACTCTCCCTTTCCTGATGTTTTCATGAACCTCCATATCATTTTGCATTATTAAGAAAGTTGTCTCTTGCTCAACACAATTTTCAGCCTGCATATTACCCAAGATTTCTCCTTCCTCAATTTGCTCTTCTTTGTCACAGTTATCATAGCATTGTTCATTTTCACTTATAGCATAGCATGACTCAGTCTCATTTTCTTCCATCAAGACATTAAATCTATTGGTGTCTGTATTGATTTCTTCATTTGCTTTTATTTGTTTGCCTTTTTTCACTGAGTTAGCATGTGCTTCAAGTTCCTCACTATTTTTGGGTTCATCCACAGATATTACTTCTCCATTTTGCTGTTTTTCAGTTCTAGTTTCTTTTTCCTTATCTCTTTTCATTTTTATTCCCCTACTTTCAACCCTTCTCCACTCCTGCTTTTTCTTTGTGGCTCTTATTATTTTTTCATTCTCTACTTCATTAACCCTGCTTTCCTTTCTAGTCCCAATTTCTGCTGCTGCCTTCCCTACTTGATTTGATTTTATTTTCATACACATATTAGAGATATGTCCAAATTCTTTGCATCCAATGCATACTTCAGGTTTCCATAAGTATTCTACTTTTACAATCTGCTCTGATCCATCAAGTAACCTCACTGCAAATTGATCCAATAACTCAACAGATGGAGTGATTTCTACCATGCATTTTGCATAACCAATTCTTTGCAACTTCTCAGTTTGCTCATCCATACACATGAAGGTTCCAATTTGTGATGCCAGCCAATTGATGCCTAGATGTGACCAAGTATATAATGGGATATTCGAAAGCCTGATCCAAACTGGAACAGATTTAATAGTACTACAACTATTTCCAACATTTGGATCCCATTGCTTTACAATGAATAACTTGTTCCTCATGACAATTGGATCTGATGCAATTATTTTCTTTCTATCTTCCTCACAAGACAGATTGAATAGGAACAAGAAACCATCCGACTTAACTTTTATTGAACCTTTTAATTTCCAAACTCTTTTTAGATGTGCTATAACAGTGAGATAAGAAAGTGGTTTATCAAGGAAAAAACATACCAAGTATTCTCCCCAAATTTCATTTCCTGCCTTTATTACATTCTCCGGAGGCACAAGGACATGGCCTTCAAAGACAAGAGGAACTTGAATTGGGGTATGCTTCCCTGCATTACGAGGTTTTGCTTTAAAGAGGGAATTCCATTGAACATGAGGAACAACCATAGAAGATTGGTAGTTCAGAATTGGCATAGAAGAAGAACTAAGTGGAACAACAAGGGGAGAAGGGGACACAGTAGGCATCAAAAGGACTGGATCAGGTGGGAGAGGGTCAGGAGGAAATTGAGGGGGCTGGAGTTGAACAGGAGGAGAGATGATGGAAAGAATTGGTGGGATGTTGGATAGGACAGGAGAGCAGTTTGAAAGGACAGACAGATATAATTTAAAAATAATAAACTTATATATAAATATATATAAGTATTGTCATATCTTAGGTTATATATATTTATATTAAGTATTGTCACATCTTAGATTGTAATCATTAACCATCATTATCCCTTGTCACGTCTTAGCTTTTATTAATAATTTAACTTATATATATATAAGAAAGTGATGTGATTAAACATAATTATATATATATATAAAAGAGTGATGTGACTAAACATAATTATATATACATATATATTATAAAAGATTTGTGATGTGACTAGATATAATTATGAAAAGTTATATTACTTAATTCATTTTGCCTATATATATACCCACCTATTCCTTTTCTTTTCTCCTTGCTTCCATTTCCTTCTTCTTCTTCCTTGTTAAAGTTTTCATGACTTCTTCTGTTAGCCTTGAGAGAAGAAAAAGAAAAAAAGAAATCCTTAGAGAACTTACACTCAAAATCTTCTCCATTTTCAACCTACTTCCTTCGGCCATAACTTCGAACTTTCTGCTCTAAATTATGATTTTATTTTTTTCAAACTGTATATAAATCCAGTGGCTACAACTTTCATGTTGACCACTTCCTTAAAATTTTAGTCTAGCTATGTCAAAAATCTTGTCTTTAAGACCCATTTTCGGACCTACGTTTTAAAGGCCGAAAATACCACCTCTTCTTTTGACTATAACTTTCTCAAAAATGATCCAAATCGAGTGATTCATTTTTCAAATGATAGAGAAAAGAATTTCTTAAAACTTTTCTGTTGATTACTGAAATTCCGAGAGTAAAACGATGAAGCTTTTCAAGTTCTAAAGCATTTCAAGATTATGAAACCTTTATGGCAAGTAAATTCTAATCTCTTTGGAAAAGAATTTATCTATTTATATGTTTGTCATTATGGCTAAATGGATGATGTTTGTTGTATGGATTATGACTTGGTTTTGATAGACATATATGTGCTAATATGTGGTTAGCATTAGGTATGAAAACAATTGTTTAAGTGCTATGTTTGGATATAAAGTTGTGAACTTGATATGTTATTCAAATGATATGCTTGTGTATGTGAGATCTTGGATTTTGGTCGAATGGTTATGAAAATATTAGTAGTTTGGAATGTTGAAAGGACTTGAGATCCATTTGGAAATCTAATCATTTACTAGTTTTGAGTTAGTAAATGTTTTTGTTTAAATTCTAACTCGGGTTAAGGTTTTCAAAACTCTTTCTTTTATGTATTAAAAGATAATCTAAAGTGGAAGGTTAAATTTTTAGATGGTAACTTAGAGAAGCAAATTCTACGTTATTGCATCCATAGCGATATTCGCTATAGATGCAGTTCGGAAAAGTTTGATTTCTAACTTTAAAGTTTTTTTTAAAATGATTTGAAAACTTATTTCTAAATGTAATTAGCAGCACATAAGTTAATTATAACTTGATTAAGTATGTTTAATAATTTATTTATTTATTAATTAAGGATAATTATTTATTAATTAATCAGTAATTAGGTTAAGTAAGTAGTGACTAATTAGTGATAATTAAGTAAGTTATTAAGAAGTTTTAATTAATGATCAATTAAGTAAGTTATTAAGAAGTTTTAATTAATGATCAATTAAGTTAAAATGGGTAAGTATTTTTATTTAATCAATTTTAATTACTTTAATTATTATTTAATCAAAGTTGAAATATTTAATTAATTATTATTTAATTAAAGATTAATTATTTACTTAATTATTACTTAATTAGGGATTAATTTTAAGTAAATGTTTATTTGTTTAAAGTTTAATTATTAATTTACTTTTAATTAATTAAGAATTCATTATGATTTGATTTTGATTATTTAAGATTAATTAAGCTTTAATTTATATTAAATTATGATTTAATTATTAAAAGTGATTTTAAACTTTATCGATTATGTTTTAAGTTGGGTTCTTTTCTAAGTGGTTTGATTTTAACTAAATGATCTCTTGTCCATGATATAACAGACAAACAACTGTGAATAAGTTAGAATGTGATTGCTTGTGTTATATGTACATTCATTAGTAGAATAAAACACCGTTCTGTTCGGGTAATTGTTTGGACATGTGTTTAGCAGAATAAATCCCCGTTCCGCTATTAATTGATTAAATTGTTTGGACATCTATTTAGCAGGATAAATCACCATCCTGTTAATATGTTGTTTAGACATGTATATGCTAGTTGAGTTGTATTGACATATTATTCCCCGATTTGATAATTGATTGGATTTACATATATGTTGGCCTATGTAAATAATTGATAAGTGCCTTGGATTAAATTGAAATAAAATGGTAACTTAAATCAGTACCATCGGGACTGCTAAGCCTCATTTTGAATTTATAAAGTATGGTTTTGAATTTACTTAAATTCTTTAATCAATTTGAGACTAAGGGTTTATATATGGTTTTTAAAGTTATATAATTCTTATAAAGGTATTTATAAACGATAACTTGTGTATAGAAAAAGGTTATTAAGGGGTTTTACAAATGATGTTTTGTAAATGATATTTATAAAGGAGTATAAAAAGGTTTATATAAAGAGTTTTAAATATAGGAAAAAGGTTTATAAATCATTTCAGAGATTTGGAAAGAGGTTTATAAATTAACTTAAAGGTTTATAAAAGTGGGTGATAACTTTATTTTGAAGTTATAAGTTAATTGAAATATGAGATGAGCTTTTAAAAAGGGAATTTTTGATAAAGGATAAGCAAAATGTTTATTTGGAAGAAATGTTTGGTTATTTAATATGGGATTTGGAAAGAAGAAAACTTTGAAAAGTTTGTAAATATACATATACCGATAACATAATTATATGATTTTGTTTCAAGGCATGAAAAGTAAAATGTTTTAGTAATATACTTATAACATTGAGATAAGTATATAAATGTTTCCCAAGAATAAAAGGAAATGTAAGGGGTTTGGAAATAGTGCTTTGAAAAGATCTTGTGATCGGGTTTTATAAAGTGGTTTTATTAATTAAAGAGAGTTAATAAAGGCTTAGTGGATTCCATATGGAAATTAAACCATGATTGGATGTTTGTTTATTTGAAATTTAAATAACCAACTATCAAATCTGGACAAAACGTAACTTTGGGAATATCTAGGAGAAACACGAGAATTATATGGTACAGTTACCGTTGAAGGTGCTATATTGTATGTATAAACTCGTTTTGTTCTTCTAGGATGAATGATAAGGAAATCCATCCACAAACGGTAGGAGGTGAACTCCGCTCTTGTCATTGTCTGTTTATTTACTAAAGAACCGGGGTTGAGTTTACCAAAAATATCGAAAGTTGTTTCGAAGAGACCGGGATCAGATATGCTATCTGAAAACCACTTCGATCCAACTCAAGCGTTTTGAAATGAAGACATCTTGAAGCATGGGACCGAAGACGGATCCATTGAAGTGCAAGGGCTGCTTACTACTGATCCTGAGGGTGGTTCCAAAATGGATGTAGTAGATGTAGTGCCTTCGGTTTGTCCTTATCCTGGACAACTTGTATGGATGAATGTTGGCACTGCATTACTGTCGGAAGGGAAGTGTTAGCATTCCAAGAGGGACTACTATTCAGAAAGGTAAAACATAACCTCAAGCCTCATCAACCGGGAATGAGTAAAACATGGAAGATGCAACAAGGCTATATGGGTTGCACCCATTAGGGTATATTGTCACCCTTCTAGATACGATACATCTACATATTTATGGATTAGTTGTGCATGAGAGCTCGATATGAAAAAGGTTGCAAAGCAACCGAGGTGGTGACATATCTGGTACTATCTAGTGAGGGGTAGGCCGGTCTTGTGTTGGCAGGGGTCGTTAGGTACGATCTCGGTACATTTTCTAGATGTGTACTGTGATGGGCGGTACCCCAGCAGCCTAGTCATTAGTTGGAATCCATTCTCCAATACGAGCTATACAGTTTTAGTTGTATACTAAATATGTTGGAACGTGAGATGCTAGCATTCTAGCTACTTTAATAATTTACTTTGAACCCTTAGGCATTATTATAATATCACTGAATTTCTATAAAAGTGTTTTGGTTATCGTAAGGTAAAAGCTCGTCCGTATTTATGTGCAGCATGGTCTTACGAGATACCTTTGATTTTAAAAGAGTTATAAAAGTAATAATTCAGTTGCTTTGAGTTTACTCACACCAGACCCATGTCTAACCCGGAGTTTTATTTTCTTTCCCTAAAACTCTTGGGTGCTCAATTTTTTACGAGCAGCCAAGTAGTTCAGGTTTCTATGGATGCATTTTTTTGGAGGAGCTTGGAGTAGGAGGCTTCATCGATAGATAGTTATCTTCTTGTTCTATTGTATATTATGTACTCTATATGTGTATATAAGGACATGCTATTATAACCGTCCTAAGTAAGAAATTGTATTAGTATGACTCTGATGTATCATTTAGTAAATGACTTTGTAAATTATTATGTGATTAATATATGTTATTATGTTGCGTTGTGAGATTATGTGTTTGTTCTTGTTCTTCTTTCTTCTATCTTCTTCTTTCTTTCCCTTAACGATCGGTGTTTTTTTGCGCACTTGAATACTCGGCATGTAATACAGTGGACTTATTAGTGTCGATTTTCGAGGATCGAAAAGCCAGGTCCGTTACGTTTCGTATCAGAGCTGAAGGTTAAGTGAGAACCTTAGCTTTGGTAGGGTTAACTCATTAGAGAGAGGGTAAGTGACACCCTAGAATGAGTTTGAGTGTACATATGAGCGTGTATTTGTTAGCGATTATCAAATGTTTTATATTTTGTTGATTTATCGGTTTAGTGGCTTATGAACTCTGGTCGATACAGGGTGTACTACTATACCAATAGAGGTTTCTAAACACTTAAACTATGCAAACCGACACAGTATTGTTTTGGAATTGGGTAAATGAAATAATTTTACCCACGGTATATTTTATATATAAAAGAATGATATTCATAAATAGTGTAATATAGTTGGTTGAGGTGTTATGAGACAACAATATGTTATTATTATTATCATTTAGGGTTTGTTTAATCATGCTCGTCTAGTTGAGCATTGACTATTGTTAGTATGTTCCCTTTTCATGATATGGGTTGGGTAGATAAGGATTGGGAAAAATATGGAAACGAACACCTTGTGAATTAAGTTTCATAGTTTGACTAAAAGGCGTTCGATGTTAATGTTGAGGTAAAATTTGATTTCAAAGTTATAATATTTTGGATAAATATTCAAAAATGGTTTAATAGAAGTGATTTATAAATGGATTTATAAAAATGCATCATTTAAGTTGGACGAAAATTAGGTTGAAAACTTGAGAACCTAAATCCCGGTGCTTTTGAAAAATGATTTTCAAGGTTTTGGAAAAATAATAATAATAATATTTGAAACCAATTTGGTTTAAGTATAAATTTTTAGGAATAAAAGTGTAAGTAAGAAGTGTTATCTTTGAATTGGTACGATGAACAAGTCTTGATTGTTTTGTGATAATCAGAATAATCTTCTAAGTGACGATCAGATGTATGCCTAGGTGAACGTTGCGGGGTACATAGTTAATTTTTCTCTTTATCATTGTACGATCGAAACAAGTTCAACCCGAACAAACCCAAAGTGAGTTGGTGATATATATTGTTGGAAAATGTAAAGTATTGTTCCAAAAATGAGATTTGGAAATAAAATGAATATTTTTAAGTTAACTTGTTCGAGTGGCTCGAAATAAGTTAAAATTGAGGAAGAGATGTGTTCAGATTGTAAACACTTCTCTTGAGTATTACCCTTCTTAGTAAGGGAACGTATGATACTGTTTGGTGATACCCAGTTCCTTAGTATGATTTTGGAGTTACTCGGGCTATGTCTATATATTTGTATGATTTAAAGTATAGAGTTCCATTCCAAAAAGTTTTTGAAAATAAAAGACGGGTATTTGGATCTTGAATTTTCTTAGGAAAATAAAAGCAAAATGGATTAATGGAATCAGATAGGGATATATGATCTTAGGATGTAGTGGAGTAGCATACAAGTTGAACCTAAGAATAGTTTATGAAATGTTTTCATAAATAATTTGGTGGAAATAGAATAGGTATTAGGGAGAACCAATCAAGTAAGTGCATAAGTTGGACGTAGATCATTTCTCTTTCCATATAGAGCGATCAAAGGTTCGAGTACATGGCATTGAGGTATTGCGCCATTTCGAATAAGGATCTATTACTCGACCTTTGACGGCGAGCACTTGATGATGGTTCTTGCTGTGGGACCAAGGTTTTCTATTATAGTTACAACTATGTAAGGAGAATAGAGGTTCCAAATCAAGGAGCCTGATAGGAGTCCGCACCAGAGAATCGGGTGAGCGGTACTAGTTCGGAGGGAAAGTTATGTATTCGAGTTGAGATCGAATCAGATTTTGCATAAGAATGATCTAGGTACATCATACGAGCTGATGTATAGTGTTAAGTGTTTTCTGGGATAGATCGAGGTGTAATTTCAGGGATGAAATTCTTTTAAGGGGGGAAGAATGTAACGAATGGGAATTTCATTGTTTTGATTAGTGAATATTTATTTAATTTTAAAAATTCAATATGTAGGTTTTATAATAAAAATAAACTCATTTTAATAAATTAATAATGATGATAAAATCGTTTTCAAAATTTGTTTACTAAATTAAATAGTTCGTAGAAAAATAGAAAATATGACCCAAGAACTTTTTCCAAAATTTTGACTCTTCGACACCGGAAAGTTGTCGGGAATGTTGTTGATCTTTGTGCTCCATATACACATATATATAAGAGTTCATTAATTAAATAATAATACACTTAGAAATAAATTATCTTATATTAATTTGGATTAGTAAGTGATGTGACAAGACATAGTTTTAAAAATAATAAACTTATATATAAATATATATAAGTATTGTCACATCTTAGGTTATATATATATATATATTAGGTATTGTCACATATTAGATTGTAATCATTAACCATCATTATCCCTTGTCATGTCTTAGCTTTTATTAATAATTTAACTTATGTATATATATATAAGAAAGTGATGTGATTAAACATAATTATATATATATATATAAAAGAGTGATGTGACTAAACATAATTATATATATATATATTATAAAAGATTTGTGATGTGACTAGATATAACTATGACAAGTTATATTATTTAATTCATTTTGCCTATATATATACCCATCAATACGTTTTCTTTTCTCCTTGCTTCCATTTCCTTCTTCTTCTTCCTTATTAAAGTTTGTCATGGCTTCTTCTTTTAGTCTTGAGAGAAGAAAAAGTACAAACAAAAAAAAAGAAATCCTTAGAAAACTTGTTCAAAATCCACTCAAAACCTTCCCCATTTTCAACCTACTTCCTTCGGCCATAACTTCTAGCTTTCTGCTCCAAATCATGATTTTCTTCTTTTCAAACCGTATATAAATCCAATGGCTACAACTTTCATGTTGACAACTTCCTTAACTTTTTTGTCTAGCTATGTCAACACCGCTTGTCTTTAAGACCCATTTTTGGACCTATGTTTTGAAGGCCAAAAATACCACCTCTTATTTTGAGCACAACTTTCTCAAGAATGATCCAAATAGAGTGATTCTTTTTTGACATGATAGGGAAAAGAATTTTCTAAAACTTTTATGTTAATTACTTTTCAAAATTCCGAGGGTAAAATTGTGAAAAGCCAAGAGCAAAATGGACTATTTTCGGGATACTTTTTGGAGTTGTGAAGCTTTTTTTAGTTCTAAAATATATCAAGATTAGGAAAGCTTTATGGTGAGTAAATTCTAATCTTTTTGGGAAAGATTTTGTCTATGTATATGTTTGTCATTATGGCTAAATGGACGATGTTTGTTGTATGGATTATGACTTGGTTTTGATAGACATATATGTGTTAATATGTGGTTAGCATTAGATATGAAAACAATGGTTTAAGTGCTTTGTTTGGATATAAAGTTGTGAACTTGATATGTTATGCAAATGATATGCCTGTGTATGTGAGATCTTGGATTTTGATCGAATGGTTATGGAAAGATTAGTAGTTTGGAATGTTGAAAGGACTTGAGATCCATTTGGAAATCTAATCATTTACTAGTTTTGAGTTAGTACATGTTTTTGTTTAAATTCTAACTCGACTTAAGGTTTCCAAAACCCTTTCTTTTATGTATTAAAAGATAATCCAAAGTGGAAGGTTAAAGTTTTAGATGGTGTTTGCACAAAAAATGGGCAAACACCTCCAAGTCGTATGATTCAGTTGATTTTGCGTTGTTTTTAGTGATCTGGGTGATTTATGCAAATATGTAAAAAAGCAGGGACTAAACTGTAAAAGACACGCAGATTTATAGTGGTTCAGCCAGAATGTGCCTACGTCCACTTTATATATTATTTCTCCTTTCTTGTTCAGATTACAAGTACAAAGCTTTGGTACAAGTATATAAAAGTTGTTTGAAAGTTCTATCCGTGCTTGAGCTCTCAAACTTGTCCCCCATTGTTGTACCCCTGCCCCTCTATTTATAGAGTGAGGCTGGGGGCAGGGGTCTTGGATGTATATAGCTGCTGGTGGGCCTGGGCTGATGCGATCTGGCCTGGCAGCGTTGATCCGGTACGCCTTGGTCCGGTTGTGAGTGGATGGAGTTTGGTTCGGTGGGAGTCTGGTTCGGCAGGCGAACTTGATTCGGTGGGATCTGGTTCGGTAGGCAGGGAAAGGAGTTGGTTCGGTGTGATCTGGTTCGGTAGGTAGGGGAAGGAGTTGATTCGGTGGGATCTGGTTCGGTAGGTAGGGGAAGGAGTTGGTTCGGTAGGTAGGGGAAGGAGTTGGTTCGGTGGGATCTGGTTCGGTAGGTAGGGGAAGGAGTTGGTTCGGTGGGATCTGGTTCGGTAGGTAGGGGAAGGAGTTGGTTCAGTGGGATCTGGTCTGGTGTGCAGTTCGGTGGGCTTGTTCGGTCGAAATTTACTCAACACTTGCCCCCCAAAGTAGGGCATGTGGGTATGCTCATGGCGTGCTTTGCTTAAGCTTGGATATCCTCACCCGGTCCTGTGTGCCGAACCAATTGGTCCGGTCATTAGTATTTGTCTATAAGTATGGACCTCGCATCTATGTTCACCCTTCACCGTTGGGACAGCCGAATCAACTCATCTGCCGAACTAGGTGAGCCGAATGATTCTTTAAGACTGATCCATCGAATGAACTCAATCATTTTAGCGAAGGGGCTTGATGACCGAATGAACTGACCGAATGAACTTGGGAGTATAAGGCCGAATGAAAATTCGTGCCTTGAACTACCGAATGGCTTGTATGCCGAATGAAGCTTCTTCCTTGTACTACCGAATGGCTTGAGTGCCGAATGAAACTTGAACCTTGTTATACCGAATGAGTTTACGTGTTTATAAGTGGAACTCTAGACAATATACACTTGTTCGTTTATATCTCTATATCCTTATTCTAACAATGTGTTTTCTCGTGTTGCAGATAATGTCTCATAAAGTTGAAACCCGATCAGAGAAGAAGAAATCCCAGGACAGGGACGATCCTTCCACAGTGCCCCCAGCTCAGTCAGAACCGGGACGTCATGGGCCCACCCCGAGGTCACTAGTAGATGGGTACGGCCCTCAGGAGCCTCTGAACTCACCTCCTGACTGTTTCCCTAGCTCCCTCAAAGGCGAGCAGCTTGATGTTATTTCTCGCTCCTTTGGGATTGACAGAGCGCGCATGCTATTGCCGGGGGAGGGAGTGATGCCATATAATCCCCCCGAAGGATATTTCGCCTATAGTCGGTACCATTGTATGTGTGGGGCCATTCCCCCGATCAATGCTTGGATAATCAGCTTCATCACCTACTTGAAGGTGGCTCCAATTCAGCTTCAGCCTAATTCTTACGCCATCCTGGTGAGCCTGTTTGTCATTTTCCAGAGGAGATACGGGCGTCCTCCATCCAACCGGGAGATCCGATATTTGTACAATTTGAGAGGCTATAAGAAGGGGTCTCCATACATCAGCTTGGAATCAGCCGTATCTTTCAAGCCTGTCCTGGACTTATATTCGAAGTTCAGTATGTTTAAGAAAGAATGGTTTTTTGTCAAGGATGACTCTGTTTCCATTCGTCGCTTCACCTCTGGCTGTAGGTTTGAAGCTTATTTATAATTTCCGTTCTGACTGCAATGCTTCTTCTTATGTGTTTTTATTTCTTGCTAGCGACAGGTGGCTTTGCGGTCGTGGAGAATGATCGCCTGGTTCAGATGGCTGTGGAAATAGAAGCCATTACGGGAAGGGACAGGTCGGCTTCTTACTTGATCAGGAATGCTACACTTCTGGGGCACAACCTGATCCTTCCACATCAGTCCGTGGTTAAGCAGAGAGACACAGCGGAGGAGAGAGCTGCCAAAGTTACAGGAGGGGTCACGGTGAAAAGCAGCAAAAGGAGACTCTTCTCGATGCATCCAGTCGTCGGGGGGAAGAAACTCAAGAAGTCCGATGGACCCTCTCCCAGCACACATCCGGATGTTCAGGAGGAGGAAAGAGTGGAGGGGGAAAAGGTGAGGACGAAGGAGGTGAGGCGGAGAGCGGAAGTGGTAGAGAAGGTGATGGTGATCGTCACGGTGATGATGGTGGCGAAGGACAGGGCGGTGATGGCACCAGGGCTTTGCCTCCCGGGCAGGCAGGTGTGATTCAAGAGTGGACAGATGACACTCTCCGCCAAGCCTTCGAAGAGTTGGAGGAAACAGAGAAGTCCAAGAAAGCTAATAAGGTCGGGACCGACGCCGATTTATCTTCCGGGAGTGCTTCTACTGAGTCAACTTCCGCGATTCAAGGTGAATTTCTCTTTATTCTTTTTAATTCTTGAATGATGGCTCAATGCATGCTGGTGACACTTGGTTTTCATTCCAGGAGCGGGAAAAACGGCCAAGACGTCAGATCTTCGGCACAGGCTTGAACAATACAAACTCCTCAAAGCTTCCGCCAAGCCGAAGCCTCCTACTAACCGTCCTGGAGACGTAGTCGGCTATCGTCCTCTTCTTGGAGTTATTGAAGAAGATATACAAAAGAGGAAGAGGAGTCGATCTATGTTTGAATTTCTTCCTGGTCCTCCGGCCCCACTCCAGCCTATTAACGATATTACGGAGGATGATACTGAGTTTATGCCTTCCCCACATACGTCTGAGAATCCAACCTTCACCCCGATAGATCACCCTGGCTTGGTTCGTAACCCGTTTGCGGGTCATCCAGACCTGGGCTCGGCCTCTCATGACATCTCCTTCGATGAGGTTACTGGTGAGCATCTTCTCCCTCGCAATCCTATGGTACGGGTGCTTGACGAAGCTAAATCCCCGGACCTCGATTTGCTTACTACCCGGGTTGTAACTCTGGGGGATGAAGCTAAGGCAAATATTGACCGGGTTGCTGAGGAGACCAGGAAATTGATGGGGCATCATGCCCGACTAGTCAAGGCCGGGGAGGAAATTGGGAGTGCCAACATTCAGCTACGGTTAATGGTCTCCGACCAAGCTAAGCAGCTTGCCGATCAAGCCATCCAAATTTCTCAACACGAGGCCGCATCCAGGCAACTGAAGAAGACTATGGAAGAGGCCAGTAGGGCAGAGTTGCGAAAAATGGAGGCTGCCTGCAAGGAGCGGATTGACATGGCCATTGCGACGATGGATGAGGTCCGACAAACGGACCTCGAGCGGGCGCAGGAATTATCGGGGAGACTTGAGGCCGCGGAGCTTGCTCAGTCCAGGTTGAAGGAGGAGATGGAGGCGATGAGGATATCCCTTCAGGCTGATCGCTCACGATACCAATCGGAGAGGGATGCTGCCGTTGCAAAGCTGCGTGCTTCTGAGACCCGAATGAGGGAGCTTGAGGAAAACGAGGGGATGATGGATGAGATGCTCCAGGATATGTATTTCCGCACTTGGAAACAGGGTAACTTATCCTGGATGGATGATTACCCCCGAGTTATGGCCAGGATTTATCTCCGGGCTCTGGAGGAGGCTAGGGCTGATGCAGATAAAGAGGGTGGCGCGGTCTTTAGAATGGATGTGGTCACTGCCCAGTTTACCAAGGAGGAGAAGATGGCGGTGAAGGAGGGTATGCGGCTGCTTGCCGCTGAGGAGGCAGCTGTGCAAGTAGAGGATGATGATCAGGATGGTCAGGGAGCAGGTGCTGGTAATCTTCCTTTCTAGTCTTTCCGTTAACTTGGTTGCTTATCACTAATGAATTCTTTCTTCGACCGGACAGGTGGGCAACAGGACAAGGATAAAACTCCGATGCAGCCGGCTCTTTGATTTGACCTGGATATCTTTTTGTGGACTTGACATTGTTGTATATGTTAGTCTCAAAACAGTAACGTAACTTTCAGGTTGTAATTATGCTACTTGTAATAAACAACATTATTCTTGATGTGTAATTTTTTAAATTAAGCTGATTCTGTCGTTTTTGAATGTTCTTGCTATTTTGATATGTTGTATGAGAAATATAGCTATGCGTATGCTTGTAATTCAATTGTGTTTGATGTCAAGTTCTTGCTTAAAACATAATTTCATGTCTTGCAATGTTAGTGTGATGTGTGAATAAATTATAGCCACGTGTTTATACATGAAAGAAGAAAATACCGCCCTTCATATTTTACTTGTAGATGGCAGCTTTGAATGTCTTGCGTGACTGAGTATGGAATGCGGTCCAGTGTCTTGCTGTGAGCATCCTCTTCCATTAGAGAATGTCTCCTATTCTGTGTCCTGTACTTCAGGGATTGTTACAGAGGATAGGAGAAAAGTTTTTTCAATAAAATTGAAATATGCGAAATAGTAAAACTTCCAATCACGAAAGGCCTTCGATGTGCTTAAGTTCGTGGCAAACGGGCTTTGTAGTCACTTTCCCTAGCTGTGGGTCTTGGAGACATTTGTCACCCATCTTACGCCTCCGCGGGGAGTTAATCTTTTTTACCACAACCGTACTTAAGACACATCGGAGCCGAGATCGCGCATAGTAACTACCCGGGCCATTATGGCCCGTAATCGTGGGTATTATTCGATTTACTGTGGCCGGCTAGCGTGGGTGCCGATCGTCAACCGTGAACTACCCCTGGCTGGCCACACCTTATGTTGGGGCTTAAAGTAGGTTCACAGTTGCCGGTGAGCCGAACGTCGTAATGAGCTGCCTTGGCTATAGTCGGCCTTCTCGGTGGCTTATAATCGGCTCATTACAGTTGGCTTTAAGGGCCGTCGCGAGCAATGAGTTAACCCGCAGCAGAGGGATGCCGGAGCAAAAGTGTCTCATTGGCGAGGGCATAGATTTGCATAGTACCTGTTAGGTCTTGTCCAGGTGAAGTCGCGCTGCGGAGTGCCTTGAATGGAAATGCTATATGCACAGGATTTTGTTCAACAGAAAAGGATAAAGTTAACAAGCAGCCAAGATATAAAGGAACAAGTTAAGAAAGAGACAAGGTTTTTTAAAGTGGTTCGGCACGAAAATGCCTACGTCCACTGATTCTCTTTGTTAATTCACTTCATATGGGTAGTACAAGTTAAGAAAAGTATCGATGGAGGTGTTGGATATTCCATGCCCTCTGGAACACCTCTCCGTCCACTGTTGACAAAATATAAGCTCCATTGTGGAGATCTTTATGAATTACATATGGTCCATGCCAGATTGGATCTAGTGCTCCGGGGCGAGGGAAGATTCGCCTGAGGACAAGATCTCCTTCTTGTAAGGTACAACGCTTGACTTTGGAGTTGTATTGTGCTGCCACTTTTTGCTTGTGGGCTGCTGCTTTGAGGGCTGCATCATTTCTTCTCTCCTCAATTAGATCCAAAGACATGTGAAGGAGTTCTTCGTTCTCTTATGGGTTATAGTGGATCCTACGGTGGGAAGGCACGATGGTTTCAACTGGGAGCATAGCCTCCGATCCGTATGCCAAAGAGAAAGGAGTATGCCCCGTTGATGTTCTGAAAGATGTGCGATAGGCTCACAGTGCCGTAGGGAGTTCATCCACCCAAGCGCCCTTTGACTTTTCGAGTTTCTTTTTTATTAGAGTTTTCAGAATTTTTTGTTGACGGCTTCGACTTGTCCGTTTGCCTGGGGATAAGCTACGGATGAGAAGCTTTTATGAATTCCGTGCTCTTGGCACCAGCTGGCGAACTCCTCGCTGTCAAACTGAAGTCCATTGTCCGATATAATTTTGAATGGGACTCCGTACCTGCATAGAACATTTTTGATCAAGAAGTTAATAACTTTCGCTGAAGATACTTTATTTAGGGGTTCTGCTTCCACCCATTTGGTGAAATAGTCGACTGCCACTATAGCATATTTGGCCCCGCCTCGGCCCATTGGCAGTTCGCCGATTAAGTCAATTCCCCATACTGCAAAAGGCCAAGGGCTGGTCATTTGAGTAATCTCTGTTGTTGGTAGCCGCGGAATCTTAGCAAACTTCTGGCATCTGTCACATTTTCTGACGAAATCTAAGGCGTCCTTGCTTAAGGTGGGCCAGAAATATCCATATCGGAGTATCTTTTTTGCCAAAGATTGCCCTCCGGTGTGATCTCTGCAGCTTCCTTGATGAATGTTGGATAAGATTTCCTTAGCTTCCCTTCCAGCGACACACCTTAATAAGGGGTTAGAGAAGCCGCGCCGATAAAGGGTGTCCTCTTGTATTGTGTAGCGGGAAGCTTTTCTCAAGATTTTCTTGACTTCGTTACGCCCGTTGGGTAGTGTGCCACTTTGTAAGTAGTCTCGGATGGGAGTCATCCAAGTTGCTTCTTCGGTTGCAGCTATCAGATTCACTTGCTCAAAACTTGGGGTCAGTTGCTTTGAGATGGCTACTGCTCCGGAAATAGCGCCGTCTCTCATGCTAGCTTGCTTCGCCAATTTGTCGGCCTCTTGATTCTCTTCCCGAGGGATGTGTTTGACTAAGTAGTGGTCCAATCGACTGAGAAGTAACTTGGTCTTCTTTAAATACGCTATGAGTCGTTCTTCTCGAGCTTGGAATTCTCCTAGTATTTGATTAACAATAAGTTGAGAATCGCTATGAAGACACAAAGAATTGGCTCCGATTTCTAAGGCAAGCTCTAATCCAGCTATCACTGCTTCATACTCTGCATCGTTGTTGGTGGCAGCGAATTCTAACCTTATAGCATAGTGCAGCTTATTTCCCCTGGGAGTGAGTATTACCACACCTGCCCCCGAGCCTTGTTCGTTTGATGCACCATCCACAAAGAGGTTCCACTTGATGTCTTCTGCTATTTCTGATTGCTCCTTACCTTCGTTGGTAGTGAATTCGGCAATGAAATCGGCCATGGCTTGCCCCTTGATGGCGGTGCGAGGATGGTAGGTAATATCATATTAACTTAGTTCAATGCACCATTTAAGTAGTCGCCCAGAAGTGTCGGGACGATGGAGTACCTACCTTAGTGGTTGATCGGTCAGAACTCTGATGGAATGGGATTGAAAATAGTGTCGTAGTTTTCGTGATGCGATTAGTAGACAGTATGCTAGCTTCTCAAGTTTAGGGTACCTGACTTCTGCCCCTGTTAACCTCTTATTTACAAAGTATACTAGCCGCTGCGTGCGGTTGTCTTCTCTTACCAAAGCAGCGCTTAGAGCGTGAGATGATACAGCAAGGTATAGGTATAACTCTTCGCCTTCGTTTGGAGTCGAGAGTACTGGCGGTTTCTGGAGGTGTTCGATTAAGTTAAGGAAAGCTGTTAAGCATTCGTCAGTCCATTCGAACTTTCCTTTGTCTTTCTTTAGAGCTTCGAAGAAGGGGACGCACTTGTCCGTTGCTTTGGAGATGAATCGGCTTAGGGCGGCCACTTTCTCATTCAGGCTTTGCATTTCCTTTAGAGTGGAAGGTATTTTGATATCTTTTAGAGCTCGGACTTGTTCAGGGTTTGCTTCAATCCCTCTGGCATGGACGATGAATCCCAAGAACTTTCCTGATGATACTCCGAAGGAGCATTTTAGAGGATTAAGTTTCATTCCATATTGGCGAAGTACTCGAAACATCTCGCCCAGGTGGCTTACGTGATCGTCGGCCTTCCTTGACTTTACCAGCATGTCATCCACATACACTTCCATAGTTTGTCATATTAGCCCTGCAAACATCTTGTTGACGAGGCGCTGGTAGGTGGCTCCTGCGTTTTTAAGTCCGAAAGGCATTACCTTGTAGCAGTACAATTCCCGGTCAGTGATGAAACTAGTGTGGTCTTGATCGGGAGCATGCATGGGAATTTGGTTGTATCCTGAGTATGCGTCCATAAAAGATAACAGTTTGTGCCCGGCTGTGCTGTCTACAAGTTGATCGATTCGGGGAAGTGGGAAGCAATCCTTCAGGCAGGCATTATTTAAGTTGGAGAAGTCAATGCATGTTCACCACTTCCCATTAGCCTTCTTTACCAGCACCGGGTTGGCGATCCACTCTGGGTAGATGGCTTCTCGTATGAAGTCATTGGCAAGTAGATTCTTTACTTCTTCATCGAGGGCTGCGGATCGTTCTGCCCCCATACTTCTCTTTCTTTATTTTACGGGCGCCTTGGTAGGATCAATGTTTAGTACGTGGCATGCTATGTCAGGGGAGATTCCAGTCATGTCAGCATGTGACCATGCAAATACATCCAAGTTGTGGCAAAGAAAGTCAGTGAGTTGTTCCTTCAACTCTGCTTTTAGTTGGGACTCGATTTTCAATAGTCTACTCGAGTCATGTTTGTCTACAGATACAAATTCCATAGCCTCTGTAGGCTCGGCGGTGGCCTCCTCCTCTTTGCCCCTGGGGTCTAATTCATTGAAAGGGTCGTTGGTATATTGAAGAGGAGGGGCTTTCTTTAGTTGCTATGCTTCCAAACTTTTTGTGCAGAGGGAAACCTCTACACTCTTCCCTTTATCCTTCCTGTGGTTGTTCCGAAGTTCAGTTACATAGCAGTCTCGAGCAACGTCCTGGTCTCCCTCTACTTCCCCTACTCCATTGTCCGTTGGAAATTTCATCTTTAGGCACCATGGGGCCAGGACAATTTGGAAGTCAGACAAGTCTGGCCTTCCTAAGAAGGCGTTGTAGGCCGAGTGGTTTTCTATCAGCACAAATGTATGTTTCCGCACAACGGAGCGGGGATGACTTCCAATTTCAACAAAGAGGTCCAGTTGCCCGAGGGGCATCTTCGCATCTCCAGTGAAACCGTGTAGTGGTTTATTGCAGGGAGAAACGTCCTTTATTGATAGTTTCATTTTGTCGAATGCATGCTTGAATAAGATATTTACTGAGCTTCCAGTGTCTACTAGAATTCGAAAAACTTCGGCTGGACCGAGCCGGGCAGAGATAACCATGGGATCCATGTGAGGGTACTGCCTTCCCTCTAGGTCACGCCCACTAAATGTGATGTCATCACTCTCTTTCCGCTTCGGGTGGCGTTCTTCTATAACAGAATTAACACAGTCTTCATTATTTCTAAGCGACTTTCCATATCTTTCCATCTCTGCCCAGCTTCTGTCGGCGATGAGCGGTCCTCCCGAGATGGTATGGACCACTATCTTCTCTTGACCGGAGCCGCTAGCGTTGCGATTTCCTCTGCCTATCTCTGGTGAGGGTAGCCTTGGGTTCTCATTGGCAAGAGCTGGAGTCCTGTTCTGACCTTTTACATAGCGTTCCAGTCTCTTCCTTCTGATGTGTTCTTCAATCAAGTCCCGGAGATGATGGCATTCATTGGTGTCATGCCCATGAGATTCGTGGAAGCGGCAGAACTTTCCAGATTTTTGTGCGTTATCTGATTCCTTCTTGTATGGTGGGCGTTTGTATCTAACTTCATCTTGGGTGGCAAGGAAGATGTTTTCAATGGTTTCGTTCAAAGGAGTGTAAGTGTCGAATCTCGGTCCTGGCCGATATAGGTGCTTTTCTCCCTTCTTGCCCCCAGCATTGTCTCTAGAATCACTTCTTCGAACGTCCTTCGCTGCAGCGGGCGTGTTGCCGTGAGCTGCCTTATTTTGTTGCCCTGACTGCCCCTCAGTGGCAGCGTCTTCAAGCCTCATATATTTCCCGGCTTCATGGAAGAAATCGGGTAAAGTAGCTGGTTTTTCTTTTATCAATCTTCTAGCAAATTTAGTATCCGGATGCACACCACTACAGAGGGCCTTTAAGACAAGCTTCTCATCGGCATCTTGGACTGCGGCCGCTGCGGCATTGAATCGGGTTAAATATTGCTGCAGCTTCTCTCCAGGTTTCTGTTTGATATTGGATAAGGAATAAGCATCCTTGGGTTGTTCCACATGAATGCGGAACTGGCTGATAAACTTTTCTTTCAACATCTCCCATGAGCTGATGGATCCTTGGGGCAGATGGCAAAACCAGGAGGTAGCTAGATCTGCTAAGAATAGTGGAAAGCATTTGCACAGTACTCCCTCTGTTGCCCCGCTCATGAGCATATGCTGTGTGTATCTCTGTAAGTGTACAATGGGGTCAGAGGTCCCTTTGTAAGGTTCCATTGTTGGCATTTTCCATTCTCGGGGGGTGATAGCAATTTCGATATTGCGGGCGAAAGGGCTGGTTACCCTAGCACCTATCCCTCGATCTCTTTGATCCCGTTGGACGCACTCTATGAACAAGTGTGCCATCCTTTCATCAGAATTTGGAGCAGATAGAAATGAGTTCGGTCCTGTTCTGTGGGATTGATTCCGTCCAGATGACCTGTAGGGATGGTATCGTCTATCATTCCTAATATTTTCCAGTGGCTGCCTTTGGTCTTCTGGGAGCATGTTAGGGTCAGCTACAGTTGGCCCTTGCCTTGATCTTCCCCTGCTGGGTTCTGATCTAAGCACTTCCTCGGGTCCAACTTCGGGCTGGACTCTAGCTCGGCCCCGTTCATTGGTGTTTCCGTGGTTAGGCAGTACGACAGGCTCAGCCACAGTTGACCTCCGTCCGGTACCTCCCCCGTTGGGTTCGGTTCCAAGCGTTTCCTCTGGCCTAACTTCGGGCTGTGCTCGGTCTCGGCTCCTACCATGGCCGCTTCTGTCGTTAGCTCCTTCGAAGAAGGAAGATCTTTGTTGTCTCTGAGATCCTCCAGACTGGGACTCACCCCATGATTCAGTGTTGCGGTTGGACTCTTCAGCATCCCTTAAGCTTGACATGAGATGGTCCACCAAGGCTTCCTGCTGGGATGTGAAGCGATTAGTCACTTCAGCCACAACCCTGTCTAGATCTGCCCTAGTAATTGCTGCAGGCTGTTTTGTGGCAGGAGTTGTCGGATTTGCCTAACCTTCATTTGGTACTGCTGTTGGAAGGGGACGACTTACTTGATCTGTGACCACTGGATCTGGAAGACTGCTGGTTGCGATGTTCTTTCCTTTGTTAACATCTTTCTTCTGCTTGGGAGGCATGTTTTCCAAGCAATGAATGACGCTGTCAGGAAGAAGGTTAAGTGGGAGAAGCTGAAGCTTCGAGCTTCTTGTTCTCAGCGAAAGCACCAAAAATGTTTGCACAAAAAATGAGCAAACACCTCCAAGTTGTATGATTCAGTTGATTTTACGTTGTTTTTAGTGATCTGGGTGATTTATGCAAATATGTAAAAAATCAGGGACTAAACTGTAAAAGACACGCAGATTTATAGTGGTTCAGCCAGAATGTGCCTACGTCCACTTTATATATTATTTCTCCTTTCTTTTTCAGATTACAAGTACAAAGCTTTGGTACAAGTATATAAAAGTTGTTTGAAAGTTCTATCCGTGCTTGAGCTCTCAAACTTGTCCCCTATTGTTGTACCCCTGCCCCTCTATTTATAGAGTAAGGCTGGGGGCAGGGGTCTTGGATGTATATAGCTGTTGGTGGGCCTGGGCTGATGCGATCTGGCCTGGCAGCGTTGATCCGGTACGCCTTGGTCCGGTTGTGAGTGGATGGAGTTTGGTTCGGTGGGAGTCTGGTTCGGCAGGCGAACTTGATTCGGTGGGATCTGGTTCGGTAAGCAGGGGAAGGAGTTGGTTCGGTGAGATCTGGTTCGGTAGGTAGGGGAAGGAGTTGGTTCGGTGGGATCTGGTTCGGTAGGTAGGGGAAGGAGTTGGTTCGGTGGGATCTGGTCCGGTGTGCAGTTCGGTGGGCTTGTTCGGTCGAAATTTACTCAACAGATGGTAACTTAAAGAAGCAAATTCTACGTTATTGCATCCTTAGCGATAGTCACTATGGATGCAATTCGGAAAAGTTTGATTTCTAACGCTAAAGTTTTCTTTTAAAAATGATTTGAAAACCTATTTTCAAACGTAATTACCAACACATAAGTTAATTATAACTTGATTAAGTATGTTTATAATTAATTAATTTATTAATTAAGGATAATTATTTATTAATTAATCAGTAATCAGGTTAAGTAATCAATAACTAATTAGTGATAATTAAATAAGTTATTAAGAAGTTTTAATTAATGATTAATTAAGTTTAAAAGGGTAATTATTTTTATTTAATCAAGTTGAATTATTTAATTATTATTTAATTAAAGTTGAAATATTTAATTAACTATTATTTAATTAAAGATTAATTATTTACTTAATTATTACTTAATTAGGGATTAATTTTAAGTAAATGTTTATTTGTTTAAAGTGTAATTATTAATTGACTTTTAATTAACTAAGACTTAATTATGATTTGATTTTAATTATTTAAGATTTAATTAAGCTTTAATTTATATTAAATTATGATTTAATTATTAAAAGTTATTTTAAACTTTATCGGTTATGTTTTAAGTTGGATTCTTTTCTAAGTGGTTTGGTTTTAATTAAAGGATCTCTTGTCCATGATATAATAGACAAACAACTGTAAATAAGTTAGAATGTGATTGTTTGTGTTGTATGGACATTCCTTTGTAAAATAAAACACCGTTTTGCTATAGGGTAATTGTTTAGATTGTTTGGACATGTCTTTAGGAGAATAAATCCCCGTTCTGTTATTAATTGATTAAATTGTTTTGGACATCTATTTGCAGGACAAATCACCATCCTGCTATTATGTTGTTTAGACATGTATAAGCTAGTTGAGTTGTATTAACATGTTATTCCCTGATTTGATAATTGGTTGGATTTACATATATGTTGGCCGATGTAAATAATTGATAAGTGCCTTGGAATTAAATTGAAATAAAATGGTAACTTAAATCAGTACCATCCACTACTAGAGAAGGCTGGTATACTGACAGAAGCTTGTGATGGCTTCCAATGGCCATTTTTCGATGTCTTCCGACGGGCCGTTGGCGGCCGTTGGAAGCCATCGGAAATTCACGATTATTGGGTCTCAACCGAGACCTTTCTTCCTCACTTGGCTGAACGAAAAAAATAAACTCAAAACCCCTAAATCCTAATTTCAAGCTTCCAATCTCTAATTTCAAGCTTTCAAATCCTCCACGGCTGCCTAATCACAATCTATTGCTTTCAATCTCAAGCATGATCTCTTATTTTCACGAAAAATCTAACTTTTACCCTAAATATAGATTTTCATAAGTTGATAAATTAGGGCTAATTAGTGATTGTATTTGTTTCTAATAGCCTAATAATGGTTTATAGTATCCCATGGTATACCTATTTCATATGTTATCGTGAAATTTTAAAGAGTATGTAAAATTTATGATTTTGTCTGTTTGTATAAACCAAAATATATGTGTTGTTTCTACCATTGTCTTGTGTTAATTAGAATAAGCCATGAGTTGTATAACATCTTGACTTGTATAACAATGAATGCATGAGTCTCAAAAAAAATTTGACTGCATTGGAAAATGACAACAATAGTGAAGCAACCTTATTCGATAAAATATGCAGAATAAATGCGGCAAATTAATAATTTTTTGAAATATATAAAATTAGTAAATATTTGTTTTTATAAACTACTTTTTTTTACGTCCCTTAGAGAGTTTTTGGCCCCGTCCGATAAGTGTTGTACATGATCGTTATATAAATATTCATTTTTGTCACAAGACGGACATTTATATTCATCTGGTACAATACTTGTTGGATTTGTCCCTGTACTGGATAAGTTATAAACACAGTAAAAAATTACATTTCGTACATTATTTCGTTTCAAACGGTTCACAAAATTTCACCGTCACTTTTCTTTTTTGTTTCCTGTTTGCACGCATTTATGTACAATGCACGAAACAAAGGGGAAGTGCTGTCGAAATTTTGTTGAATCCTTTAAAACAAAATATGTACAAAATGTAAGTGTTTACTGTGTTTGTAATGGGAAGTAGGATGACTGACCAGGAAAAAAGACAACCATAAACAAACATTTCTATATTATATTCTTAAGTGGGGTAAAATTGACGCGTATAAGTTTATGTATTGATACATTGAAAAATAAAATGACAATTCGTAAAATGACTAATATTTATTTTTGAATTTGTGACATATTTTTTCAAATAGGAAAAATGATCGATTATTTTGTTGATCGGAGGAGATGGATGTATCAAAGAAGGGGATTGAGAGGTTCAATAAAAGAAGATTTTTATAATGGTATAAACATATTTGTTGAATTCGCTTGAAGTAATAACGGAAACGGTGTATAAATTCATTGTCCTTGTAGTAGGTGTAAAAATTTAAAGTATTTGTTACCTGATATTGTGACACTCCATTTGTGCAAAAATGGTCTCGTGCTGGAGTATTATGTTTGGGATCGTAATGGTAAAGTTGTTGCACATACTTCTACAGAGTGTGAATTAGAGATTGCTGGTAATGAAATTGTTATGACAAACCGTATAGAAAATATGGTTGAAGATGCATCACGATCAATGTTTCCTACGGTTGAAGTTGACGACGACGATGTAAATGTTGAAGAAACAAATATTGAAGCAATATTTTTTATGATTTACTAGATGCTGCTAAGAAATCTCTTTGGGATGGTTGTAAAAGCGACACTCAACTATCAGTAACCACAGAATACATTGCTATGAAGTCAAAATACAACATCACCGAAGCCGGATTTACAACCATTGTACAAGCTGCAAAAAGACATATGCCGCCTGATAACTTAATGTGTTAAAATCACTATGAAGTTAAAAAACTTATGTCGGCTTTTGGTTTACCTTATCAAAAAATAGATACATGTTTAAATGACTGCATGTTGTTTTGGAAAGAGGACATCACTCTTAGGAAGTGTAGAATATGTAACAAGGAAAGGTATAAACCAAGAAAAAAGAAGGGAAAGGAAGTTCCATACAAATGTATGCTTTATTTTCCCATCACTCCTAGGCTTCAAAGATTATACGCATCTTCTGTAACTGCACCTCATATGAGATGGAAAAGTGTGAGAACAGAGGAAGAAGGTACGTTGATACATCCAGCCATGGAGAAGCATGAAAGCATTTCGACAAAACTTATCCCAATTTTGCAGCAGAGAGTCGTAATGTTAGACTTGGATTATGTACGGATGGTTTTTCACCATTTTCTCAATTTGGTGCTAAATATTCATCTTGGCCCATTATCGTCACACCTTATAATTTACCTTCGTGGATGTGTATGAAAACGCAATATATGTTTCTCATTGTTTTCATTCCTGGCCCCGACGATCCGACACAAGAAATCGATGTTTATTTACAACCGTTGATCGAGGAGTTTAAAACACTATGCAACGATGGAGTAGAAACATACGACGTTTCAAAGATAAAAAAATTCGTATGTTTGCTTCTTTAGTGTGCACTATAAGTGATTTTCCTGCCTATGCAATGCTTTCAGGATGTAGTACATTCGGTCGTCTAGCTTGTTTTTATTACATGGAAGAAACACTGGCATTTTCTTTACCGAATGGTAAGAAAATTTCATGGTTTGACTGACATCGATGTTTTCTCCATGTCAATCATCCCTTCAGAGGAGATAGAAATTGTTTTTTAGCTAGAACCAGATAACCACCAACGATATTGTCAAGTGAAGACATATACGAACTTGTAAGGGACTATCCAAAGATATATGAAACTGGAGTGCAAACAGAAATTGCAGGCAAATCGACTACTCATAATTGGTGCAAACAAAGTATATTTTGGGAGTTGCCTTATTGAAAATATCTTCTGCTTCGTCATAATGTTGATGTGATGCACAATGAGAAAAATGTATTTGATAATGTTTTTAACACAATTTTGAATGTCAAGAGGAAGACTAAGGACGATTTGAAATCAAGACGCGATATACAAGAATTATGCAAACGTCCTGAGCTTCATATGAAACCAAATGACAGTAAAACACCCAAAGCGTGTTACAAGTTAGATAATAATCAAGTTAAAGTTGTGTTAAAATCGGTGGAAGGATTAAGATTTTCTGATGGGATTTCATCAAATCTTCGTAGATGTGTTGACTTTAAAAATGGTAGATTGAGCGGAATGAAAAGCCGCGACTGTCACGTAATGTTGGAAAATTTATTACCCGTTTTATTCAAAGAATTATTGCCTTTAAAAGTTTGGAAGGTAATAACGAAACTTAGTCTGTTTTACAAAGAGCTTTGTTCGACTACTTTAAAAGTGCAACGTTTACGTAAACTTAAAGAAGATATTCCTATATTACTCTGCAAATTGGAGAAAATATTTGCACCAGGTTTTTTTAATGTAATGGAACATTTACCTGTTCATCTCCTATCTGAAGCACGACTTCGAGGTCCTGTGCAATGTGGATGGATGTACCCATTCAAGAGGTATGAAATATGTTACCTATTAATTTAATTACATTTAAAAGTTAAAGTTAATGGAAATTAATTTTGCATAGATACTTGAATCATCTGAAGAAAAAAGTGAGGCAAAAAGCACGAGTTGAAGGTTCGATATGTAAATCTTACATCGAAGAAGAAGCTTCATTCTTTCTCTCTCACTATTTCAGTGACCATGTGAACATATCATTTGAAAGTGTTCCTCATAATGATGAAGGCGACGAACAAGAGTCCTCTCAAACAATGTTATCTATTTTTAGACAACATGGTCGACCTTCTGGAAAATGTGTAGAAGTATGGCTAGACGATAGAGATCTTCATGTAGCACACACTTATATTCTTCTTAATTGTGCTAAGGTTGCACCATTTGTTAGGTAATCTGAAATGATAATTTATGATTTATTCATGTCCATAATGCATGCGTGTGTAGAATTTAATGCAATATTTTATTCATATAGGTAGATTTATGAAAGTGAACATTCAAACGGAGATCTCAGTAAAGAATTTTGTAGTCATCCTGAACTTGGCCTTCGAAAATCGGCACCCGTACTTCACTTGTACTCGAAATGCCGCAGATTCAAACGCCGAATCTGGCTCACCGGAGCTTATAACACCATTAAGTATAACAACACAGCGGAAGAAAGAAATAGATGATATCATATACAACTCCAATGAATACAATATCCAAAATGATATACAACAATGATATCAATATGATACAACAATATCAGAGATAAATAATGATACAGCGGAAAACAGAAGTGATAACTCCAAATGATCCTCAAAAGAGAATGAGTCCAACAACTCCAACATCAAGCTCGAACCACCATCACATTGCACCAAGCTAAGCAAGTGCAGTCATCGAGTGAACTCCAAACATTGAACTAGCTCCCGATAATCTACTAAACCTGACTATCTGAAAAACCCAACTCTAGACTGCCCGTGTGGAAAATTGTGGGCACCTAGAGTTTAGGAAGGGAACAATAAACTCCGAGTCAGTCATGGGACTAGTGTGAGTAACAAAAACAGTTTATCTTTAAACAAACAACAAAAGAATTTTAAACATTGAAATCCGCAATACTTTTGGAAAATGAAACTACCATAAGACCTCCCGCCACACACATAATGCAAACGCAGAATTAGAGGAGATTTCTTCTTATGATAGTCAAACATGCTTACTACGCAAAATCATTGGATTATTATTATTAGTGCATAGTGGAAAACATTTCGAAAGTATAATATTAATCTTAGCCAGCATAGACATTTCGAACTATGCCTACTATAGCTACTATGTTCAATAGCAGGTTACCGCCACATTCCATAGCAGGTTATACAACTAAAACCGTACAAGGCTCGTATTGTTTCTTTGGATTTCCAACAAATGGTCAGGCTAAGGAACTTCCTACTGCCAATGGGTACGCCTCTGGATGGACGTCCCGAGAACTAACTAGCTCTCTGCCAACACAAGGCCGGGTTACCTCTTACACTAGGTAACTACTACACGAATATGCCACCCCCCGGTCCTTTGGGACCTTTATCCGAGGCCTCGATCACACATCAACAATCACACAGTAAATGAGATTGGAGCAACCACATAGGTAAATATTAGGGCTCCATACCATAATATCACCTTTTTCCAGAAGGAAATGACATACCCTAAAGGGAGTGACCCTCTTAACCTTGCCGCATCTTTCCTGTTTCGACCATTTCCGGTTTGTGAGGTTCGATGAGGTCTCGTCCACAAAGCTACGCTTTTTCACAAAGCCATGCTTTGATCAACAAATGATCAGCAAATGACCATCAACACACAGCAACACTCAGCATGCCACACTATCAAATTGGGAGTATATCACTGATAACCTTCAACTACATAACCTCTGAGCTCGTACGTCTCAGAGAAGGGTGTTAATCTAAGAGAATAAATTCTCCGCCACCAAACAGAAATGTATTTGAAAGAAATCAGCTTTATATCTCAAAGTGTAGTGTCAGACATACAACCATACAAGTCTATTCCGGGTTCGAACAGAACCGAAGGCACTTCCAAAGAAGCCCTTGCAATCCGGGTATTCACAATCCCGATCGAACTTCCCATCACTTAGGGAATCTCTATACCGGGCGCTACCCAGTGCAGAGACAATCGATAGGTTATCCTATTGTTTTCACAAATACCCGGTCTTCAATTGCTATCCATATACAACGTATCACTTATTCGGAATGGGTTATATGATACAAAGTCCTCTCCCGGCTAAACCGAATAGTGAGCGTAATATTTAAAAACATATGGATAATGGGATTTCAATTAAGTCACGACTTATTATCCAAAACTTTCCTTTCGAATGGTTTAAACAAATCACCATTTTAATCTTTTACAAAAAGATTCATCTCACAAAATTCACCCAGTTTCACAAAGATCTATTCATAGATTTCCAAATCAATTTCCATTTCAATTGGATTAACTCATTAAATCTTTAAATCAAGATTTAATTCATAGCTTTCAAAAAGAATTCACTCATAACTTGGAAAACCATTTTTTCAATTCAAACTTGAAATTCCTTTAACTTAGATTGGAATTTCATTTCTTATATGAAAGCTTTTATCATTTGAAAACAAACAGTTTTCATTTCGGAAAATCTGATTCATTTATACGAGTTAAAGTCCTTGGGTTAAATTCAAATTAAATTATTTAAATTGAAAAACTTTACCAAGTTATTCAAAATAACTTTTATCTTAAAAACTCCTTTTCAAAGCTTTAACATTTAACCCATATCCATTTCCAAAATCAATTGAAATTAAAATTTCAATTTCAAAAACATTAAATTTAAATAATCTGTGACTTAACCGATTTCCTCGTGAAATCCATATTTGTGTGTGTATAAGTGTGGTTCAGAGGGTTTTACACAATAGTGCAACATCATCCAATCATCATAGATTAAAATACAGAAATATAGTTGATAAGCGGTATGACTATAACACTTATCTTTTATTCACAGATCACAGATAAAATAAATTTATCAGTCACAAAGATTCTTCATTACAATTCGATGTGGGTTTCAGATAACCAACTGGAATCCGACTCCCTGTCGCATCGAAGTTTAAATGCCGTTTTACGGGCAACAGGGTTTTCACATAAATACAGAGATAAATCACAAATCACAGTTCAGCACAACACGATTCACATCACACAGCATCATAATCACAACAGAAATATCAATCCAGTGCACAACAATAGTTAATTATTTTCTAATGTGGTTTAAGTGAATTAACCACATACTTATTTTAATCAATGATCAATTATTCTTAATGGTAAATAATTTAATTAAATCTTAACCAACTTTGTTAATGAATTATTTCTTAATCAATTAACTTAATTAACTACTAATTATAAATTAATCAGCTTAAATTATCTAATTAACAATTCTTAATTATAAATAATTTAGAAACTTAATTGTTTATTAATCAATTTTAATTACAAATTATTGATTTAATTATTCTCGATCGCATTCCAAAACATTTTTTATTTATCTAAATTAACATTTTGAAATCTTCTTTAATTTATTTCGAAACCAATTTATTACCATTACAAAAAGCTTTAATGTTAATTAACTTTAACACTGATTTTAAATTAATTATTTAATTAAAGTATTAATTAGATTTTAAAACATTGTTACTATTTTCTTGGTTAATTAAAACTTGAAATAAGTTCTTAACGTAAAATAGTTAAACATTGATTACTTTGTTAACACCAAAATTTGTGTAACATTATAACTTGAAATCAATTTGGGCCTTGAAATCAATTTGGGCCTTGAAATCAATTTGGGCTTAACCCATTTTTGAAGCAACCCGAGCAAACCCAGATTCTCACTCGAGTCAAACTCGAGTTTCTCTCGTCCCTTCCCCGAGTCTATCCCTTCCCCCACCTACTCTTCTTCTTCCTATTCTTCTTCTCTTTTTTTTCAATCAGAGTTTAAGTTAAACTTAAGTGTTCAAACTAAAATAACAGAAAGGATACTCACGTACGCGAGTTTCTTCCCGAAGCCAAGCGTGCATTTTCTCGAGTTTCAACTCGAGCTTCCCATCTGCAAACTCACTGATACCCAAAACACGTCGTGCACGTGCACGACGTGGCGCCGCCACTCCTGTGATCATCACGATCATCGGCAGGTCGAAAAATCCACTCAAACACGAAATCGAACTTCGATTCGACCAAAGAAACTCGGAATCGAAAATTCACCTTATCGTCGAACTGAAGCTCGAACGTACCCAGACCAACTCGCCCCGTTCTCCTCGCATAGTTCACCAGAAAATCCACGCTTCCGGCCATATCACGTCAATCCCCTACACTACACTTCCCCAGATCCTCGTGCAACTCGGTCAATCAGAGGTGACAAAATCACCTCGTTTCCAGACCACTACAAACCTGAACGTTAAACCCTAGTTTTTCCTCGTTCAATCATTGTTTGCAATAGAAAAATTATCGAATATTTTTCCTGACATTGTCGATCACCTAACCAGCTTCGACAAAAACCCCGACCCATAAAAGTTCATCGATCACCAGAAAATGATAAAAATGCATATTTTGTTCAAATATTAACTGCAACTAGGATAGTTAACTAAAAATAATCATATTAGTTTTAAAAATCCTATTTTTGAGTGTAGATTCAAATTATATAATCGAACTAATATTTTATAATATTCGAATTTCCCAGAGTTTCAAGTATTGACTGTAAAAATTTGATCTTTCCTTCTATATGCATTTGTACTTCATGAAACTATTTTTAGATTATAACTCAAACTTAAATTCAACTAATTAGTTTTAAAAGCAAAGCCTAATATTGATGAGAAAAGAAGAAATGGGATTTTTTGATGTTGCTTGGTACTCTGTGAAGTAACAGAGAGGAAGAACACTGGCACAAGCATATACACAGAGCATTCTTAAATGTATATATACTCAAGATTAAATGGTTGAGTGTTACTCACCTTAAACATTTTGATTCCAGAAGTTTTCAGTTTGAAAGTTGAAGTTGTAGTCTTTTAAGTTGAAGTTGAATCTGGTTTTGAACTTGTTAGCTGAAGCTTCTTCTTGATCTCAGGCTTTGAATAAATTGTTTTGATGTTTTAAAGTTAATGTTTGTTTGAATATGAGATGATATTGCTTTAGTTTTCTACTCAGTTCTCTTGATGGATGAACTGAAATGAGGTTGGTGCATTTGAAAAATGAAGTTACAGGGTAATATTTTTGTACAGGGTGATAAAAATGTGTTTGTATAATTGATCAGAGATATTTCTTTTCTTTGTGGCTGATGATAATTTGTTGTGATGGCTTGCATTAATGATTTGTACAACTTATATATTTGCTTTCCTTTCGGCTGATAATGTTGTATGTACTTAGAGATGCAAACCTTTAATGCATATGTACCTTGTGTTTCACCCTATCTTCTTTTGCAATCTTCACTTGTACTTGAATATATTTTGTTTTGTTTTATTTCTTGTTCAAGTGTACATTCCTGAATATATTTTGTACCTTGTTTGTTTCTTTTGCAAGCACTTTCATATACATGCTCTTGTTTATAAGCTTACATACTTATATTAATTTTTTTCTTTAGCCTTATACTTTGAAATATGAAATGACATCCTATAGTTAATATGTTGTTTGAATTTTGACTAATTTGTTTAATGTGTTTATTTTATATTTCATAGTTTACATAACCAAAATTTTAAGATACTTTTTTTGTTCTTGTATTTCTCTCTATATATATATATATTTTGTAAGTATATATTTTTTTGTATTAATACATTATATTTAAAAGACAATGTTTCGAAATTAAACTCGTATTTTATTAGCATTTGGAAAAACTCGAACCAATCTACCGTTTTATAATTTATTTTCAAATATCCAAATTATTTCTCAATTAATTTATAATTTAACTAATATTTATATTAATTATCAATTATTTCACAATTTTTATTCAAAAATGAAATTAATTATCAATTTAAACTCAATTAAAATCCGGGATCGTTACAAATTTTCTGGTTGTTTTCAAAGTACATTTATGAACCGAGAAATTGTGTGGTCGACGAAGGGTTGAAACATCTTACGTTGGGATCAAAAAGAAATGTCAAGACATATCCAATATATTTCGTCAATGGATATAACTTTAACACCAAAGAATATGGTGCAGAAAAATTATCTAATAATATAGGTGTATTTGTTAAAGGTAGTGATGATCTAGAAAATCACATAAATGATTTTTATAGCGTTTTAACTAAACTTTTACTAATTATTTGATTGATATGTAAATATCAAAAAATATTTGGTAAGTAAATAATGTATTAAATTTAAATGTATAGGCAGAGTCGGAAAGAAACTCTGCAAATAGGAACAAAAATCCTGTCACTCATCGAGGAGGGTCCAAGTCATCCCAACAATATCGCCAGGAGTTGGTAAATTTATTAAATGTAAATTGTAAATAGTTATTGTGCCATATAATTTTGAATATACAATAATAGTACATTATAATCAATTTCAGGAAGCTGAGGCGCATGGTCCCGTATCGTACATGGATGTATTTACCCATACTCATGCCGTCGAGCATGTAAATCCAAACGGGACAGTTTCATATACATGGCATGATGATAAATCGAGAAAGAGTCATGCAAGCATATTTTAGTTTATATACTATTAGTAACTGTTTTAGTTATTAAAGTATAATGAATTAAGATATCATGCTATTAATTTTAATTGTATTTTTATTTGTTCATGCAGGCATGGTTTATGGAACAACGGAAGAAACTCCTGGAGGAAACTGGTCGAGAGCAGCTGACGATGGACGAGGAGGACGTCATTTTTGAGTCAGTAATGGATCCACCTTCACGGAACAGGCACTACGGTTTTGGCAATCAAGCGGTAATGAATAATATATTAAGATATAACAATTTAGCACTTTAAGTTCTAAATAACTTCTCATCGCTTTAGTTTAAATAATAAGTTTATAGATATAATAATTAACACATTATGCTATAGCTTTGATGGTAATTGAACTGTTACTAAATTAAATAAGTATTGTGGGCCAGTAGACAGAGGAGAGCCAGCCAAACCAGAGCTCAGATCGATCTAGCAGAGATCGAAGAGTTGAGAGCTAGGGTGACGCAGTTGGAGGAGCAGAACCATCGGCAGGCCATTGAGATGACACAGCTGCTGGACCAGCGTATTGCTGAGTATATGTAGCAGTATGGTGGTCGCTTTCCATCTTCAACTGGTTCCGGAGGTTTTGGAGGTGATTGACCAGAGTGATAGATATGTTTTTTTGGTTTGCGTCATTGTTTAGTAATTTTGATGATACATTGAGTTGGTGGAGTTGGATTTGAAATGTTGTGTATATTGTTCAATGATGCATTTGGTGATAGTAATTTTGACATTTGGAAGTTGATGGTAGGGAGTTGATGAAGGATGAATGTATATTTTGTACAATGAGATGTATGTAAATTATGTTAGCGAAGTGTTAGTTTGATTTTATACGAATTATGCTTGGTTTATTTCTTTATGTGATTTGATTATATTTGTATGGTTTGATTTTATATTGAATATCTGAATTGGATATGTGCTTGTGTGGTGGAATATGTTGTGTTTATGGATTGTGGATGGAAGGAAAGAATGCAGCAGAAAAAAGCGAAAATAGGTTCAGGAATTCCGACGGTTCCCGACGGCCCGTAGGCCGATTTTTGCCGACGACTAGCGACGACCCAAAAATGATGGCTTCCGATGGCTAGCGATGGTTTTCGGCACCCCCCATGACCGTCCACGTGTCTTCGACGGACCAAAAATGATGTTTGCCGTTGGTAGCCGTCGGAAATGTGTCGACGGGTTTTATCGGAAGCCGTCGAAAATTCTGTTCAGCGATGGATTTTTTTGCTATGGTTTTTTCCGACGGCCGCCGACGGCTTCCGACAGCCGCCGACGGGTTTGAGCCGTTGGAAAATGTACTATTTCTTATAGTGATCGGTACTGCTAAGCCTCATTTGAAATTTATAAAGTATGGTTTTGAATTTACTTAAATTCTTTAATCAATTTGAGACTAAGGGTTTATAAATGGTTTTTCAAGCTATATAATTCTTATAAAGGTATTTATAAACGATAACTTTTGTATAGAAAGGGGTTTTACTATCTAAAAGGTTATTAAGGTATTTTACAAATGATGTTTTGTAAATGATATTTATAAAGGAGTGTCGAAAGGTTTATATAAAGAGTTTTAAAAATAGAAAAAAGGTTTATAAATCATTTCAGAGATTTGGAAAGAGGTTTATAAATTAACTAAAAGTTTATAAAAGTGGATTATAACTTTATTTTGAAAGTTATAAGTTAATTGAAATATGAGATGAACTTTTAAAAAGGGAACTTTTGATAAAGGATAAGCGGAATGTTTATTTGGAAGAAATGTTTGGTTACTCAATATGGGATTTGGAAAGAGGAAAGCTTTTAAAAGTTTGTAAATATACTTATACTGATAAGATAAGTATATGATTTTGTTTCAAGGCATGAAAAGTAAAATGTTTTGGTAATATACTTATAACATTGAGATAAGCATATAAATGTTTCCCAAGTATAAAAGGAAATGTATGGGGTTTGGGAATAGTGCTTTGAAAAGATCTTGTGATCAGGTTTTATAAAGTGGTTTTATTAATTAAAGAGAATTAATAAAGGCTTAGTAGATTCCATATAGAAATTAAACCATGATTGAATGTTTGTTTATTTGATAGTTAAATAACCAACTATCAAATCTGGAGAAAGCGTAACTTTGGAAATATCTAGGAGAAACACGAGAATTATATGGCAAAATTACCATCGAAGGTGCTATACTGTACGTATAAACTCATTTCGTTTTTCTAGGATGAATGATAAGGAAATCCGTCCACAAATGGTTAGGTGGTGAACTTTGCTCTTGTCATTCTCTGTTTATTTACTAAAGAACTGAGGTTGAGTTTACCAAAAATATCAAAAGTTGTTTCGAAGACCCCAGGATCGGATATGCTATTTGAAAACCACTTCGATTCAACTCAAGCGTTTCGAAATGAAGACATCATGAAGCATGGGATCGAAGACAGGGCCATTGAAGTGCAAGGGCTGCTTGCTACTAATCTTGAGAATGGTTCAAAAATGGATGTAGTAGAGGTAGTGCCTTCGGTTTGTCCTTATCCTAGATAACTTGTATGGATGAATGCTGGCACTACATTACTGCCTGAAAGGGCAGTGTTAGCATTCCAAGAGGGATTGCTATTCAAAAAGGTAAAACGTAGCCTCAAGCCTCATCAACCAGAAATGACTAAAATATGGGAGATGCAGCAAGACTATGTGGGTCGCACCCATTAGGGTATGTTGTCACCCTTCTAGATACGATACATCTACATATTTATGGATTAGTTGTGCATAAGAGCTCGATATGAAAAGAGTTGCAAAGCAACCGAGGTGATGACATATCCGGTACTATCCAGTAAGGGGTAGGCCAATCTTGTCTTGGCAGGGATCGTTAGGTACGATCTCGGTACATTTTCTAGATGTGTACTGTGATGGGTAGTACCCCAGTAGCCCAGTCATTAGTTGGAATCCATTCTCCAATACGAGCTTTACAATTTTAGTTGTATACTAAATATGTTGGAACATGAGATGCAAGCATTCCTGCTATTTTAATAATTTACTTTGAAATCTTAGACATTATTATAATATCACTGAATTTCTATAAAAGTGTTTTGGTTATCGTAGGGCAAAAACCCGTTTGTGTTTATCTGCGGCATAGTCTTACGAGATATCTTTGATTTTAAATCAGTTTTAAAAGTAATAATTCAGTTGCTTTGAGTTTACCCACACCAGACCGATGTCTGACCCAGAGTTTTATTTTCTTTCCCTAAAACTCTTGGGTACTCAAATTTTTACGAGCAGCCACGTAGTTTATGTATCTACAGATGCATTTTTTTGGAGGAGCTTGGAGGAGGAGGCTTCATCGGTAGATAGTTATCATCTTGTTCCGCTATATATTATGTACTCTATGTTTATGTGTAAGGGTAGGCTGTTATAACTGTCATAAGTAAAAAATTGTATTAGTATGACTCTGATGTATCATTTTGTAAATGACTTTGTAAAGTGCTATGTGATTAATATATGTTATTATATTGCATTGTGAGATTCTGTGTTTGTTCTTAGTTCTTCTATCTTCTTCTTTCTTTTCCTTAACGACCGATGTTTTTTTCCGACACTTGAATACTCTGCATGTAATACAATAGACGTATTGGTGTCGATTTTCGAGGATCGAAAAGCCAGGTATGTTACACTATGTACACAACTAAAATTTAATGTAATCACCATAACTACTTCTAATGTATAATTTATATTCACAGCATATAATTCAAAACAAATTGTGTGCATAACATGATTCAGAGTTATGAGACAATAAAGAAAACAATCGAGGTGTGTATATTTCTCAGTTTATACTCTACCGTGCTAAAGTTGTCATGTTGGTTTAATCACACTTTTTTACAACATAGGCCATCTTGATTATTTTGGGACTCAACTAAAAAAAGAGAAAAGAAAAAAGAAGAGAAAAATAAAAGAAAAAAGAAAAAAATAAATGAAAACGAAAGGGAGGAAGGAAATGAAAGTTGAAATAATAATAAAAATCTTGCAGATTTTGATTTGTATGTATTGAAACTCAAAAGTTTTGATTTGATGCGGATATCTCAATTTGTACTTTACACCTGCAATTTGTTACTTTACACCTACTGTCCTCTGCTCTTTATGTTTTATTTTCTTCGGATTTTGCTAGATTGTGTCAATGGAGTATATATTCATGCAACCAAACTGTATAAAACTAAGCATAAAAGCTAACCTGAAGTTATGATGTTTGAAATCAATGGTGGCCAACAGCTATGAACAGTGAATGAATACAATTGCGCAACAGAGAGTTTCAAATAGTAAGCGCTTTCAGTTTTCATTTCATTCACACAAAAATGTATTAGAAAAGCGTTTTGCTTATATTGGTGGTAAACAATAAATTAATGTTTGTTTTTATGTCCCTTTATTCAGAAGAATTGTCATGTTCGCATTTTTTTTAAATGAGAACAAAGTTACACCAAACTGTCAAAAACCCTCATGTTATAAAGTGCTTGAGTAATATAGTTATAGATTTATCGACTTTAATTTTTTGGTGATTTAATATTTGTTATATACTTATTGATGTTATAAAAAAGATAAATTGTATCGTGTATCAATTGTAATAATGACTGCCTTAACGTGGTCTCATTCAATTGTACAGCATCAACCTTTTTTCTTAACTTGCTATATCTTTTGCATTAATTAACTTGTTCACATTAAATTACATTTATTGTTTATATTGTATATTTTGTTGATAACACTTTGTTGGTGTCTAAAAATTTCAATACTTTGTTTCCTTAATGTGCATTTGAGTGCAAGCCAGCTAATACAATTTGTGCATGATTATGTTGCGGCAAACACTATAAATTTACTAAGCCATTTATGTTAGCTACATTTTACGTGCATGCAAGCTTTCATATTAACATAAGCTGCTTTTGTATAGGATATATTCGCATGCATATGCTACATGCATATTTATATTTGCGTGCATGCTCTTGTTTATTATTCCGTGTGCAAGCTTTCAGTTTCATTTATTTTTTTTTATTTTTTTTTGTGTTCGTTATCGTAAATATGTACATTCATGTATATATGCTTGTGTATTTGCTATAAAATATGATGAAGCTTGAAGTATACAACTAATCTAATGGTTGAGATGAGATTCTACCCCTATAAATACATTCATGTATTCATGTATATATGCTTGTGTGTTCATTATCATTGATGCTGGATAAGGTTTTGAGCGGCCGAACGACCCAAATTTGATAATAACTAATCTAATGGTTGAGATGAGATTCTACCCTATAAATACAATCCTAAGCTAATTGTCAAAACCCTATTTCATTACATTATGTCCAAATTCTGTCAAAATTTCTCTTCCACCTCAAATCAAGCTTTCTTCGAAAAGCTAAATTAAAAATAAAAAGTAGAAAGATTGAAGAGGATTAGATCAAGCGAAGAACTATAGCGAACAAGAGGAGATTCCAAGTGGATTACAGAGGGAATAACTTTGGTTTGAGGTCGGTGGATCCATTGTTAAGTAGATCATTTATATGCAGCTAATTTTATTAAACCCTATTTTGATCTAGAATGGTTATAAATCAAATTGGAATTGTTGTTTAAATTGATTTGGAATTTAGTAGTGAATATATCAATATGATTCCATTTTAATAATGTAGATCTGGCTAATGTTAACCTATAAATTAAGAAATTGATAGATATGAATATAACCGGTTGATGTTGATGCTAAACCTAGGTTAAACTACTTACTGCAAATTGAATTAAATATGGAGTTTTAATAATTACAAATTGTAGATTCACTAGTTGGTGAACTGAAATCCAGGTTATAAGTTTACTGTAATGGAATTTGAGAACAAATAATCATTAACAACGACGAACAATAATCTGTATTAAAAACAGAGCCCATAATCATTCACAAATGAAAATGAACATTAATCTATAGCTAAAAACAGCAAACAACAATGTCCGGTCGACCGCTCTAGGAGCAGGTGGTTGACTGGTAAGCGTTTCTGAGCCAGTATAAACCTCGGTCTAAGGTCCAAGTTAGAAATAAAGATAGAAGTGTATATTATATATATGTATGTATTTATAAATGAATTTTAGTATAGGTAGGGAAGCTAGTTCCTTATGTGGAAAAACTATGACGTTGCGGGACTGGATAAATGTTATTTTTCCAATAGGGGTCAATATTTGACTAGGGCGATTATATCGCAAATTGCACTCATAGGAGGTTATACAATAGACGCGCAACACTGATGATGATGCTTGGTGGAGTTTACGACCCGACACCAATGGGAGTTCTTTGGTATTCACATTGATGTGACATGATGCTGTGTTGTCAATGGATCCTAGTGCAGTGCAATAATAGGCGTTACATTACCATTGAGAGGTGGACATGGATGCAGCAACGATGAGACACTTCGATGAGTTGGCATTGCGGGCTCTCCCTCGATGCATAACTAGGATACATGTAGTCATAGTTGTTGGAAACTTAGTCCCATAATGGAAATTGTAGGGAAATGTAGTCCCTTAGTGGAAATTGTAAGGAAACTTATGTTGGAATAGTTACGTGTAGTCGTAATTGTGGGAACGTAGTCCATGGTGGAAATTGTAGGGGAACCTATATGAAATAGTTGCAGTAGCTATTAGTCGATCATTAGTAGTGCTGAGGTTCGGTTGGTTGTTCGACCCTAAGTATGAGCCTTCACAAGTTGTTAGTGTATGTGTGTTTAAAACTATACCCTTTAGAAAAAGAAAATAAGTAATTCACGAATAGTAGTAGGACATCTTAAGTCAGATTGAGTATTAATGAAGTCAATTGCATGTGTTCACCATATATTAATGATGTACTCACCCCCAGAGTTTTGTTTGATCCATACCTTTCCTTTCATTTTCCCCCATCATAGGACGATAGGACATCAGTTGATTTGACATAATACGTGGAGAAAGGAGCTAAGCGTTGGAATTTCACTATTCTTCGTTCTTCCTCATATAACAATTTATTTTATTAAATGTCTATCAAACTTATATTGTACTTTGGATGCAATGTATATGAAATAAGTATTTTGGGGATTGTTTTCTGAAACGTTTATTTTTAGTACTTATATTTTTATTCCTTCCATTATGAGATCTGAAAGTGTAGAATGCCTTAGATTTTACTCTTATATTCCTAGCATCTGTAATGTTTAAAAAC
The DNA here is from genome assembly GCA_030737815.1 of Allium fistulosum. Lineage (NCBI taxonomy): Eukaryota > Viridiplantae > Streptophyta > Magnoliopsida > Asparagales > Amaryllidaceae > Allium > Allium fistulosum. The sequence continues at coordinate 1,291,560,836 of CM060904.1, forward strand.
CCGATAGCTTATACTTCTTGACACCGACACAAGTCTGAAAGTCACTCAAGGCTTTAGATCAGTGTGTCATGTGGTGCGGGTTGTCACGGTTGGTATTAGAGCCTAGGTTTAAGATTCTTTAGGAGCTAGGTACATACTAAGAGAATGTACTTGAATATTTTGGAAAAATAAAAAAGGTTTTTCTAAAAAGGGTTTCAAAAATAAATTCAAAATGGGTTTCTAAAAAGAGTATATATATTTTTGTAAATAAAAGTTTTCCAAAGATTTTATATATAAGTACAATAAGAAAAGACACTGTCACTTATTCTTGCTAGTACTATCTATGGAAAAATTGCTAATAATTCCCAATCGCAGATAGTGAAAATGAGTAATTTTGATGGAATGGCTTAGATGAGGCAGCTAAGATTTCGAGCATGAACATCCCTATATAGTTCCATCGATATCTACAAGAGAGGAGATAAGATGAGCCTAATCCGACTAAGGGAGTGTATTTTTAATTTTCTAATATGGATATTAACATAAATTTTGACTCATAAGGTAGTCGTTGGCTTATCCCTTACGTAAGAAAACAATGGTGGGTTAGAGTAAATGTTAAGATTATATGAGATGTAAAATAAACCCTTTACAATTATTATGATTCACTCCATAAAGAAATACTAGTAGAGGTCTCTTATACCAACTAGCAGTAGAAAGTAAATTATGGATTTAAAGGTGAGTGAAGACGATTAGTACCATGAGACTTATATAATTAAAATGGGACGCGATATGGCAAAAAAGGAAACAAGAAAGAAAGACTTCATTAACTTAGAGAAAATCTCCCCAGTTAGAGTGGGAAATCCTATTCTTATATTGGTAGAAGTTGCAAAGACTTCTTTTTACTTACTTATATAGCTGGAGTATATCTACATTAGAGTTAGACACTGTATTGGAAGATAAACTTAAGTTAATTATCTCCAAAATGAGGGATGGAAACCCTATGCACTTAAAATATTGTTAGGTATAGTTGGGCTTGTGTAAATTAGGTTGCTTTTATCTACTCCGATTTAAATGATAAACCAGTGGAAATGTTTTCTAAAATTTAGAAACGGTAAACGTCTGGTATTTTAGAAAAATAAATAAATTGGTTTATGATTTCCTATAAAATGATCAGACAAACTTTACAGAATTTGTTTAAAAAATAAAAGAAATAAAATTTGACAAAAAGAAATTGACAACAACTACTTTAAAGCTTTTGTTTTTTTAGGCACATTATTGCACTTACCCTTGAGGCATACTTAGCTTTTAAAAATAAAAATTTTGAGAAAAAAATCAAGAAGTATGTAAGACCCAAACTTCATTCATAAATAAGAAATGGTTAGTACTTGAAAATGACTTTTATAAATGTTTTTGTCATATTTTAAAATAATAATAATAGTAATTTGAAACATCATGTTTCCTTTTAAAATACACTTTGTGAAAATTTCTTGTTTATAAAGGAAAATTTTAGAAATATATGTTTTTATGTACATTTTCCTAAGTTAAGCTAAGCTGGTTTTGATAATCCAAATTATTGGAAATGTCATGATCTTTGTTAAAAGAAAACATTTGATAAATATGAATGGAATGTTTTACAGTTTAAAAAACTTACTAGTTTTGTGAAGAAGTTGTTAAAATCAAAGATTTTGATTTAAAAGGTAAGTTATAGTTATGTCTGTCACTTAAACTTAAAAAGAGAGGAATTAAATTGGAGTTAGATAAATGGAATTACATAGCCTAATATGACTAAGTTGATGGTGGAGTCTAGAAGCATTGAAATATTTGGGGTAAAGATAGAAAATAGTATGGAGATTTAATGATCTTTTCAATCAACGTTTGAATTGGAAGGTTAGAGTACTAGATCATACTTCCTATGATAGTGAAGAGTGAACAACATTTTGTGTTTTTCTACCCATGTATAGTTTGAATTATAGAATCCTTGCGCAGGTAATATGAAAGTATGAATTAGGTCAAACATATTTTTAAAGTAAAGAAAGAGTAAGCCAATTTATTGTATCAAAGAATACCTAAGATACAAGAAGTTTCACTAGTGGTTGGCGGTTATAAGAAGAATTTAGCTTTTCATGGAACTTGGAATATGAGCAAGCTTTTAGTTAGCTATAGGAGTTATTTACTAGTACATTTATTTTAGCACCCCTTGATAGTTCGAAGGCAGTTGTTGTGTATACCTTTGCTTGCGGTATAGAACAAGATTCTGTTTTGATAAGAAGGGTAGAGTTTTTTGCTATACTAGTCAATAGTTGAAGGTCCACGAGAAGAATTATCTAACCCATGATCTTGAGATGACAATTAATGTTTTTCTCTCAAGTCCCGGAGGTAATAAAGTTGGTTATATATTATAAGTCCCTAAAGTATTAGTTATCTGAACATCATCGGAAGAGGAAGATGACTAGGATTACTTGTGGGTGGGTGCCGTTTATCCGATATTTCGAGTAATGTTATGCCACACATGTTGCTTTTGGGTTGGGAAGTTATAAGTTCCGGGCATGTTGTTTTTGACTTAGTGAATTATATGTAACCAAGCAAGTAGGTTGTTATCTTATAGTATACATTGTATGATGATTTTTATAAAGCAGTTGTTACTTGAGTATCGTCGCAACTACAAGTATGTTGTTGAGGATGAGGTGACGTGAGTACCATAAGATGTTTACTAGGCTAGGACATCATCCATTTTAGATGTTCCTAGAAGAGTTTTTTGGTATTGTATTAGTTAAGTGTTGGTCATTATATCTACTGGATTAAAATGGCAAGGCACCATTCCATATTGAGATGTCTCGACCATAAAATAGTTAGAATAGAATGATGAGAAGTTACGTTTTGGGAAAATGACCCATTGATGGCATGGCATTATGGAATCGTAAAATTTGGAAGTTCAAACCATAAATGATATCCTAGAGGGAGTTGTAGTCAAGATTGTGTAAGAAATGGTTAGTTCAAGGATTTGTGTTTTCATTGAGAAAAGATATCGCTATTTGCACGCATTTAAAATGCGAAGGCAGTCTTTATAGAATGTAAGACTAGGAAGTTTTTGGTAAGAATTAGAGGAAAGGATAATAACTTTCTTTCAATTATCCCCTGGATTGGAAGAAGGTTGCTTATTTAAGTAAATCCATGAAAGACTGACTTAGGATACATAGTTTGTGTTGCATAACGATTACACATGAACGAAATATCACATATATGATTACCATCAATGCTAAAATAATTTTAGGTTACAATTTCATTTAATTTTAGGGTTTTTATTATTAGGTTTGAATTGGAAAATAAATCAAGTCTACCATGATAAAATATTCGAGTATTTACCTACTTGAAGAACTTAGGATAAATCCCTATAGGCTATAAACGTGATATCTAATGCCCCGATCATTAAAGGACTGGAGAAACAAGTTAGAGTAAAATGAGAGACTTAAGTTGAATTGAGTTGAAAAGGAAGTTATGCTATTTTCAAAAGTTAAGAAATCACCAGGTTTGAATATCATTGGGTGAAATGGAGAAATAGCAAAAGAGCTAAGTAGAAAATGCTAGAGGAGGGGACACCGTCCACTTTTGGATTGTCCTACCTTAGTATCTAGAAGATAAAGTGATCAGGTATACTACTGCATGATTTAAGGTATGGTGTATGTGCATTGATGATTGCATAAAGCTACAGTTCCATTGGAGCATACTTATGCTCAAGTTAACTAGTAGGGTGCATGTCGACATCATGTTGTTTGGGTTAGTAGTAAGGATTACAGAAGGTTGCCTATGCACGTACATTTGGATTAAAGGTACATGCCAGGGGTAAAGATGATAAGTACGGCCAGAAGAAGTTTCCAGTTAGAAGGACTTGGAATGTGGATTTGATCCATAGAAGGTTAAAGACTACACATGATAGGCAAAAATCATGTACTGATAGGAGACACACGGAGTGGAAGTCCATGGTGGTGACATGGTTTGTGCAAGCTTCTTGCCTTTTAGATATGTTATTGGGTTGGTAGTTTGGAAAATTCTGCATCGAGAGTTGTAAGGCCTTTTTAATTTTAGATAGGGCAGGGAAGTTTGCCAATGGAGCGGAGCTTGTTGGAGGGTTGGCACGAGTTCACAATGTTTGCATGTGTCACACCTATAGAAGTGTTTATGTGATGTAGTTACCTTGGTCGAGCCGTGTCAATTAAGAGAAGTTGAAGTAGATAAGTGAGTCACTTTTTTCCATGCACCTCCATTATGGGACATGGGACAAAGCAACTCTGCAATATAATAATTAAACTAGTTAGAGTCCAATAAGGAGACGACCCAACTGAGAGTACATGGAAGCCCGAGGAGAAGATCCAAGCTACCAATCTAGAACTCATTTTCGGTACGTTTCCATTTTAGTTAAATAAGTATAAATTACTTGTGTTTAGGTTCTAGCTTAGTATACCCCATAGGTAGGTACAGTTGGATGCTAGGAATGGATGCAAACATGTCAGTAGGTGACGCAGCGGATAATTTAGAACGATCTTCAATCGACGTAAATAGCAATCTGTGGATTGTTGGTTACTGAAATGCTTGAATTCGTTGATCCGAAGATACCGAACTCCAGCTATCTCTGACTCGTTGATCCGAAGATACCGGGAAAGAGATCTACGATTCTTCGACGTTGATCTTGCGCACAAGATTCCGTGAATCGGCTTCAGCAAACGATGATTCGAGCGCACTCGAATGACGTAAGTGGAGATAGGAGATACACTCGACTACCAATTGAAATTGAGAGCAACAAGCTAACAAAAGAGAATTTTATTCAATTTTCAACAACCTTTACAAAATGACCATACACGCCTATTTATAGGCACATTACAATTTACACCAAAAAAAACAACGAATTTACTCTAAGTCCTAACTCGGTTCCGAGTTAACAACATCTGCTTCGCGACTTAGGGATAGCTCGGCAACGATTTCATCTTCTTTCGCGACTTAAGTGATAGCTCGGCAAAGGAATAGCTCGGCAAAGGAATAGCTCGGCAAAGATTTCGCGATCTTCAGATAACTCGGCAACTTCTTTTCGCGACTTAAGGGCTAGCTCGGCAACGACTGCGACTTAAGGGATAGCTCGGCAACGATTTAGGGTTAGGTCGTAGCTCGGCATGAAGGTGGAAGTTAGGTCGGAACTGGAAGTGGAGCTTAGCTCGGCAATGGGAGTGGGGGTTAGGTCGGAGGAGTTTATCTCGGCAATGGGAGTGGGAGTTAGGTCGGAGGAGTTTATCTCGGCAATGGGAGTGGGAGTTAGGTCGGAGGAGTTTATCTCGGCAATGGGAGTGGGAGTTAGGTCGGAGGAGTTTATCTCGGCAATGGGAGTGGGAGTTAGGTCGGAGGAGTTTAGGTATGCTGCTTCATCATCCTCCCCTTGTTGACAAAAATTCGACCTCGAATTTGTATTTCTCTCGTTTTCAACAAGCTCATCTCCATGGTACGGAATCAAATGTTTGACGTTGAAAACGTCAGCAGTGTGAATGTGATCTGGCAACTTTAACTGATAAGCATTGTCATTGATTTTCTTCAAGATTTCTACTGGTCCAATCTTTCGAGCTTTCAACTTGTTGTAAGTCCCAACTGGAAAACGATCTTTCGTCAATACCGCGTAAACAAAATCACCTTCTTTGAAGACTACACTCCTTCGTTTCTTATCCGCCATTTGTTTGTACTTCTCATTTGTCTTTTCCAATCGTTCCTGAACGATTCTATGGCACTCCATCAACCCTTCAACAAAATCAGCAGCTTTCTTAACTGTCTTCTTTGATTGTGGTATTATCGTTAAATCCAACGGGCCCTTCGGTAAGCTCGAATAAACAATCTGGAATGGACTGAACCCAGTACTTCGATTCACAGCATGATTATGGGCAAATTCTGCCTGACATAACTTCACATCCCAACTCTTTAGGTTATCTTGAACAAGACACCTCAACAAGTTTCCCAACGATCGATTAACCACCTCCGTTTGTCCATCAGTTTGCGGATGATAAGCACTACTGAACTTCAGCTTTGTTCCCACCATTTTCCACAAACTCAACCAAAAGTGACTCAGAAATCGAGTATCTCTATCCGACACAATAGATTCGGGCAACCCATGAAGTCGATAGATCTCCTTGAAAAACAACTGAGCAACATGAACAGCATCTGCCGTTTTCTTACAAGCAATAAAGTGTGCCATCTTCGAGAACCTGTCCACCACCACATATATGGAATCGTTACCTCGCTGTGTCCTCGGTAATCCCAACACGAAGTCCATACTCACATCAACCCATGGTTTAATTGGTACAGGTAATGGCATATATAAACCAGCATTAGTCGCAGTTCCTTTCGAAACCTGACAAATATGACATCTCTCAACAAATCTTTCCACCTCTTTCCTCATTGACGGCCAAAAATAAGATTGAGAAATTAACTGCAAAGTACGATCTCTACCCACATGGCCTTCTTCATGTAGTTCTTTAACAATCTTCATTCTCAAGCTACAGTCTGGGATGCACAATCGACTTCCTTTAAAAAGGAAACCATCTACCATCAAAAACTCATCCGTCTTTCCCTCCTTAACTTTATCAACAAACTTCATGAAGTAAGGATCTTCAACAAATAATTCCGGCAACATTTCAAACCCCGTCACTTCAACTTTCATTGTTGTCAACAAATGACTCCTTCTGCTCAAGGCATCAGCCACACGATTTGTCACCCCTGACTTGTGTTTAACAACAAAAGTAAACTGTTGCAGATATGCAATCCACGATGCATGTCTTGCTGAAATCTTGTCTTGCCCTTGTAAATGCTTCAATGCTTCATGATCAGTATACAGAACGAACTCCTTCTGAAATAGATAGTGTCTCCAGTGTTTAATAGATTGCACAACAGCATAAAACTCCACATCATATGTACTGTATCGCATCTTCGCTCCGGACAACTTCTCACTGAAATATGCAATAGGACGCCCCTTCTGACTCAACACCCCTCCAATCCCAACCTTGGATGCATCAGTATGTAGTTCAAACACCAACTGAAAATCTGGTAGTACTAGAATTGGTGCAGATGTCAGCAATTCCTTGATCTTCCCAAAAGCACTCCCTGCTTCCTCTGTCCATGTAAACTGTTTACCTTTCATGCAATCTGTAACAGGTGCCATCACACTACTAAAGTGTGGTATAAACCTTCGATAGAATGAAGCCAACCCGTGAAAACTACGAACTTCCGTTATCGTCTTGGGTTGCGGCCAATTTCTGATCGCCTCAACTTTACTTTGGTCAACCTGTATTCCTTTCTCTGAAACAACATACCCCAGAAATAAAACACTATGCGTCATGAACACGCATTTCTTCGTTGCAGCATAGAATTGTTCTTGTCGCAATACCATCAGCACTTCTCTAAGATGATTCAAATGTTCCTCTGGATTCCCACTGTAAATAAGAATATCATCGAAATATACCACCACGAATTTTCCAATGAACGGTCGAAAAATCTGATTCATCACCCTCATGAAAGTACTTGGTGCATTGGATAAACCAAATGGCATGACTAACCATTCGTATAGACCCTCCCTGGTTTTAAAAGCAGTCTTCCATTCATCTCCAGGTCTAATCCTAATTTGATGATATCCGCTCTTCAAATCAATCTTAGAAAAGATAGTAGCTCCGCTTATCTGATCCAACAAGTCATCCAACCTCGGCATTGGAAATCTATATCTCACGGTAATTTTATTCAATGCTCGACTGTCAGTGCACATTCTCCATGTCCCATCCTTCTTGGGTACCAATAAAGCTGGTACAGCACAAGGACTCAGACTCTCCTGCACACGCCCCTGTTCAAGTAATTCCTCTACCTGCCTCCGCAATTCTTCATGTTCCTTCGGACTCATTCGATAATGTGGTCTGTGTGGCAATACAGCACCGGGAACAAGATCTATCTGATGTTGTATATCCCTCAACGGTGGCAACTCCGTTGGTAACTCATCTGGAAATACATCGTCAAATTCTTTCAGAACTGGTTTAACTTCTTCTGGAATTTCAACCTCTTCACTGCTTTCTCGTCCAATCAACAAGAATACTTCCGGCTCTTCTTCAACTTCTTTAACAAACTCCTTCAAAGTCAATAAAGTTTTCAGTTCTTCGATTTCCTCCACTTTGTTTTCTTCCTGTTGGCGTTTCTTCGGAACCAGAGTAATCTTTGTACCTTCGAACATGAAACTGTAACTGTTGGTCCGTCCATCATGTTGTACTGCTCTATCAAACTGCCACGGTCTCCCCAGCAACAAATGACAAACGTCCATATCTACGACGTCACACCAGATTTCATCTTTGTATTTTTGCCCAATTGAAAACTTCACACAAGCTCTACGTCCAACTTTCACTTCACCACCCTTCCTCAACCAAGCTAACTTGTACGGTTTAGGATGTTTCTCGGTTTTCAACTCCAATTTCTTCACTGCTTCTGTAGAGATAATATTATCGCAACTCCCAGCATCAATAACAAATTTACAAACTCTTCCCAGAATAGTGCATGTAGATTGAAAGATATTGTTCCTCAACCAACTACTTTCCTCCTCTTGCTTCGGTGTTAAACAACTTCTCCTCATCATCAATGCATACCCGTCATCTCCCGACAGTAAGTCTTCCTCCTCAACTGGTAAAGAATTAGAACATTCATCTTCTTCATCCTCATCCTCAACCTCAGTAATCATTGCTCTCTTCTTTGGCTTTGGACACTCATTGCTTTTATGACCCAACTCCTGACAGTTGTAACATTTGAAACCGTTGCCTTCTCAACCTCCTTCACCACTGGTTTACTGATAGGTTTAGACACATTAGAACTTCCACCAACACCCTTCACTTGATTATTGGAATTCGTAAACACACCACCTCCTCGTCGTCCCTGCTTCTCCCAAGCCAACGCTTTTTGATGTGCCTCTGCTACAGATCTTGGATCGAACATATTAACCATATCCTGGATCTGCATTCTCAATCCCCCAATGAATCTAGATGTCAGCTGCTCTTCCGTTTCCATAATATCATTCCTCGCAATAAGCTGGTAAAACTCATCCGCATAATCATTAACAGTCTTTGTGCCCTGCCTCAAGTTCTGCAAACGTTGATACATCAGAGATTGATAATTGTAAGGTAAGAACGTTGCTTTCATCAATTTCTTCATCTTCTCCCAAGATTCAACTTTTGACTTCCCCATTCGTTCTCGTGTAAGTTTAATTTGCTGCCACCATGCCAAAGCTCTACCCCTCAACCTTGTAGCAACCAACTTCACTCTACGACGTTCTGGAACTTCTTTGAAATCAAAAATTTCTTCAACATTAGCCATCCAATCCAAAAACTCCTCAGCCTGCATACCACCTTTGAATTCTGGAATTTCTGTCTTCATCCCAGATTCCCACTTGTGATCGTACTCCGACTGATTCCTTCCCCGTCCACGTCCTCGTCCATGAACACTACCACCATCATACTCTTCTTCACAATCCGATGTATATCGATGTCGATCCTGACCACCAACATCTCTACCACCATCACGTCTTCCACCAACATTCCTACGATCCACATTTCTCCGATCTCGATCAGTCACATTTCTATCACGACCTCGATCATCAACATTTCGATCACAATCTCGATCCACGCTTCTATGATCACTATCAACACTTCTCTCTCGATTTGAATGTGGTGAAATTCTACTTCTTCCATGGCTCGACTCAGGTGAAACCCTTCTCTGATTTTGACTCATTTCCAACATCATCCTCTCTAATCGACCAATCCCTTCCGTAAGCTTCTCATTGAAATTCTCGTTGATTCGTTGCTCCATTTCATCGGCCTCTTCTCTTCCATACAAAGCATTAATATTGCGATGACGTTGAACTCGTCTTGGCGGCATGATTGAATACTTCACAAACACTTCAACAAATTCACACTTCAAGTTTCAAACACCTTTCGAACTTTGATCCAAAATGAAATGGATCGAAAACTCCCACTTTGTTGCAAAATATGTTGAACACGATGAACACAACTTCAAATTCTCGGCTCCAAGACTCGATTTAGCTATGATTGGCTAAAACAAGCTCTGATACCAAAACTGACGCAGCGGATAATTTAGAACGATCTTCAATCGACGTAAATAGCAATCTGTGGATTGTTGGTTACTGAAATGCTTGAATTCGTTGATCCGAAGATACCGAACTCCAGCTATCTCTGACTCGTTGATCCGAAGATACCGGGAAAGAGATCTACGATTCTTCGACGTTGATCTTGCGCACAAGATTCCGTGAATCGGCTTCAGCAAACGATGATTCGAGCGCACTCGAATGACGTAAGTGGAGATAGGAGATACACTCGACTACCAATTGAAATTGAGAGCAACAAGCTAACAAAAGAGAATTTTATTCAATTTTCAACAACCTTTACAAAATGACCATACACGCCTATTTATAGGCACATTACAATTTACACCAAAAAAAACAACGAATTTACTCTAAGTCCTAACTCGGTTCCGAGTTAACAACATCTGCTTCGCGACTTAGGGATAGCTCGGCAACGATTTCATCTTCTTTCGCGACTTAAGTGATAGCTCGGCAAAGGAATAGCTCGGCAAAGGAATAGCTCGGCAAAGATTTCGCGATCTTCAGATAACTCGGCAACTTCTTTTCGCGACTTAAGGGCTAGCTCGGCAACGACTGCGACTTAAGGGATAGCTCGGCAACGATTTAGGGTTAGGTCGTAGCTCGGCATGAAGGTGGAAGTTAGGTCGGAACTGGAAGTGGAGCTTAGCTCGGCAATGGGAGTGGGGGTTAGGTCGGAGGAGTTTATCTCGGCAATGGGAGTGGGAGTTAGGTCGGAGGAGTTTATCTCGGCAATGGGAGTGGGAGTTAGGTCGGAGGAGTTTATCTCGGCAATGGGAGTGGGAGTTAGGTCGGAGGAGTTTATCTCGGCAATGGGAGTGGGAGTTAGGTCGGAGGAGTTTAGGTATGCTGCTTCATCAGTAGGACATGTTTTGGATGATAGTTGCTAACATATGAATTTTATTAGTTAGTATTGCACACAATGAGCTGGTATTTTTGGTTATCCCACACACTCTCACCATCACTTATTTTATTTTATTTTATTTTACTAAGTTATATGCATATAGTGTTGCGTATGGATTAAATGGTTGCGCATACATGTAAAACTGCTTGTATATTTACATAGGACGTTGCATAAATTTTGGATATATGGCATAAGTGTGTGCTTTTAAGAAGGTCGACTAGATCAGGAGACCACCTAATATTTGAATTAGCATAGGTTTATGCATTCCATGCCTATATGTACATATTGTATTTGAATTTAAACTAAGTACAATGATTGCCAATGGTTGATGGATGAGTAAATGGTGGTAATATTGATTTCCGTACGTACGTGCTACATTTTTCCATCCTTCAAGATTTTGAGATGAAATCCTTTTAAGAGAGGGAGAATGTAACACCATAAAAATTTAAATGAAAATTTTATAAAAGAATTAAATTTAAATATTTGAAGGGAAAATATGAAATTTTTACAAATGTTAGAATTTGGCTAAGAAACTTGCACCATTGCGTTACGTTCGAAGAAATAGAATCAGAAATAATTAAACTAAAAAATAAGGAAACAAAAATATATTACTTGAGAGGCTCCATCAGTCGACAGCCTGACTGCGACCGGTCGACCACTAATGGTAGACCGCTCAAGGTCATGCGGTTGATTGGTCATCGATGCTGGATGAAGGTTTTGAGTGGCCAAACAACCCATATTTGATAATAACTAATCTAATGGTTGAGGTGAGATTCTACCCATAAAAATACAGCTCTAAGATAATCGTCAAAGCCTTGATTTTATTACAGTACGTCCAAACCATGTCAAAATTTCTCTTTTTCCTCAAATCAAGCTTTCTTCAAAAACCTAAATTAAAAATAAAAAGTAGAAAGATTAAAGAGGATTCAATCAAGCGGATATCTATAGCAAACAAGAGGAGACTCCAAACGGATTATGGAGGGAATAACTTTGGTTTACGGTGAGTGGGTTCATTGTTAATTGATGATTTATATGCAGTTAATTTTATTAAACCCTATTTTGATCTAGAATGGTTATACATCGAACTGGTACTGTTGTTTAAATTGATTTGGAATCTAACAGTGAATGTATTATTATGATTCCCCTTTTCTAATGTAGACCTGACTAATGTTAACCTGCAAATTAAGAAATTAATAGATTTGAATATAACCTGTTGATGTTGATCCTAAACCTAGTTTAAACCGATTGTTGCAAACTGAAATTGAATATGGAATTTTGAGAATTAAAAATTATAGATTCGCAATTTGGTTAATTGAAATTCAAGTTATAAGTTACTATAATGGAAGTTAGGAATAACAGCCATTAACAACGACGAACGCTATAATTAAAAACAGAGCTCACAATCATTCACAAATGAAATCGAACGAGAAATGTAGTTAAAAATTAGAAAACCACGATGACTGGTCGACCGCTTATTGGAGCCGGTCGATTGCAAGCGGTCGACCGCTCCAGGAGCAAGCAGTCGACCGGTAGGCATTTCAGAGCGTAGTATCAACCTCGGCCTAAGGCCCAAGTTTGAATAAAGATAATAGGGTATATTATATATATATATATATATATATATATGGATGTGAGTATAGGTAGAGAAGCTAGTTCCCTGTGTGGCACACTAGGACGATGCAGGACTGAATAAATGTTATTTGTCTAGTAGGGGTCGATATTCGATTAGGGTAATTCTATTGCAAATTGCACTCATAGAAGGTTCTATGGTAGACGCGCAACACCGATGATGATGCTTGATGGAGTGTGCAGCCTGGCACCAACAGGAGTACCTTGGTACTCATGGTGACGCGACGTGATGTTGTGTTGTTGACGGATCCTAGCATGGTGTAATAAGATGCGTTACGTTACCATTGAGAGGTGGACACTGATGCAACGACGATGGGACACTTCGACGAGTCGGCATTGCGGGCTCCTCCTCGACGCGTAACTAGAATACGTGTAGTCATGGTTGTGGGAAACTCAGTCCCATGATGGAAATTGTAGGGAAACTATCTTAGAAATTATGTGTAATCGTGATGTGGGAAATGTAGTCTCATGGTGGTAATTATAGGGAAACATATGTTGGAATAGTTATGTGCAGTCGTAGTTGTGGGAACGTAGTCCCATGGTGGAAATTGTAGAGGGATCTATGTGGAATAGTTCCGGTAGCTATTAGTCGATCATTGATATTGTTGCGGTTCGATTAGTTTTTCGACCTTAAGTATAAGCAATTGGTGAAGTTTTTCAGCTCCACCACACTCAACAAGGTCGTGGAGCAATCAAGTGACTAGTTGCCTCCACGAACTGGAATCAGCAAATTTAATCTATATTAAGTTCACCTTTGAAAAGCAACTATGTTGCTTAATGCTTACATAGCCAAGTAGTCGCACTTCAACTGATTGTTGAAAAGTCGAAATGGTTTGCAAACAAATAGAAATAAATCAAATAGTAGAACAGTAAAGGTTCACTGAAATTTTTTACGTGGTTTGGATTATTGCTAATACTACATCCACTGGATAATCCACTATATATTTAAAGTCCTTTTGTACAAATGATTATTGTGACGACCGTCTTACACCATCAATGCTCATATAACCTAATAGTGCATTCTTGGAGCATCCGGCCGATGCAGGACGATTGTCAAAGGAAAAAAAAGAAAATAAGTAAAGATGAGGAATAGAAAAGAAGAGAATACAACAAAAGAGAAAGAAATAAAACATCACATAATCGCATAACCTATCGTATATCTCACAGCGCATCACATAAAATATAATAGTCATCACAGATATAAAACAAGCGCGACAACAATAACTATATTAACCACATAATTAGAGAACACAGGCTCATACAGTTATATAAACAGTAATAGATTTTATAAAACTGATAAATAAACTCAACTGATAAACTTTCTCTAATAATAGCAAGTCATAACTGTCAAAACTCTACGGTGTCACACAACGGAATAAACAATAATAAGCCTAAAATATTGGTATGAGAAAGGGTAGCCTCCTGCTAATCCATCTGCACAGCACCAAGTGCTATTTACACCTGCTATTTAGTCCACTCGTTTAAGAGTACCCGAGACAATAAGAAGCAAGTCATAAAACCTTAAGTCAAACAACAGTTTGGTGTGAGTGATAAATAATCTCAAAACACTATAAAAGTCGGTATAGTATATGAAACTCCCGTCTGAAGTCATCGCGGTTGGGAACTACTCTAGACAATCATCATTAGTCATAAAGTGTCATCATGCATCCCATAACCTTACTCTGACAGTTCCATCATCTCGACTCGTCGTCGCCTACTCTACATCCCGAAGTACAGCTATCCATCATCGAAGCCGTCACTTCTCATCATGGAATCATCATCGTCAAATCATGGAGTCATCGCGTCGAAGAGTCACATCTTCACTTCATCGCCAAAACCACTCGACAAAGAACCATACCACCAACATTGAACGTCGAACGAACGAATGAACCATCACATCGTGCTCCTCGAAGCCTCTTCCTCGTCTATGTCAAAATTGGCCGAATCAGCCATCATCAATAGTGGTAATGTAACAACCCGCATATTTTACGATTGTATATTTAAATATTTTATTTAAATATAGCATCGTTAATCGGATTAAAGTCCGAAAAGCCACTTTTTGTAAACAGTCGAATTGGGACTCGAGACCACTTCCATTGAGTCCAAAATGGCGTTTACAACTTTTTTGAGTATAAACATCGATATGATCGGAGTTGAGTGAATTTTGCTAATTTTCTATTGGGCTTTGGGTTTGGGTTTGGGTTTCAACTCATTACTCATCTAATACCCACTCAAGTTCCTTCATTCATTCTCATTTTCCTAATACTCTCTAGCTAAAGCAAAAATGGTGGAAGAGAAAGGAAATTAGAATTCCAAACCCTAGTTTAATTAGGAAATACAAATTCTAGCTCCAACATCAAAGAGAATCTAATGTAAGCATCCTCTTCTTCTTCTCTATCTCAATCTCTCTCCAATTTCAAAAATTTCCTATAACCTAACTTAGGAAATATTTTCTTATTAGCTTAGATTGGAGCTTCTTGAGTTGAGATTGAAGAGGAATTGGTCTCTCCTTTGTTTTAAAGCTTCTCACTTGTGTTTTGAGTTTAAAAGGTGAGTTCTTTAACTCACATCTACGTCTATAGCTATCATTGTTGTTAGGTATGAATTCCTAACATTTGTGCATATTCATTTGCTTTTGATTTGAATTGATTTGGTGAATTTTCCAAATTTTGGTGTTTTGGTCCAATTTTATGAAAATCCTACTATGGATGTTTGGACATGTTGTTTGGGGTGTATCGAAGAGCCTATAAGGCTGGATTGTCGCTTGGCGTAAATCCCTAGTCTTCGTTGCTCACTCGATCGCTCCCGAATCGTTTTGGCCATCATGGCCTAGGCAAATTGTTGCCCATACCAGATGTTCTGACGTCTGGATATCAATTCCAAATGTCTGGATAGGCTTCTGGAGAAAAGAATATACAACAGAAAATAAAAATTATATAAAACAGAATCAGATGTCTGAAACAACCTTTCAGACGTCTGAAACACCTTGTCAGACGTCTGATACCACCTTTCAAACGTCTGAAACACCCTGTCAGACGTCTGAGGCCATCTTTCAGACGTCTGGATGGTTTCTGAATTTCCAAAACCTAAATCCAGACGTCTGGATTGTCCCCCAGACGTCTGGAACTGTTCATTTTTCCTATTTTGGGCTGTTTTGATTTGATTTCCATTGTTTAATCGATTTTTGTAGATCTGGATAGTTGTTATCACTTATTATCGACTTTGATGACTTCTTTCTTTGGATTTTTGGGAATATCCATTTTTATGGATTCAGTATCGATTTCTATGGATTTGATTCACGTCTTTGTATGTAAATTTTTGGTGATTGATTGTTTCTACAATCATTTATGTGATTTGTCACTTTAAAATACAAAGGTTTCTATACTAGTAGTAAATATTCAAACTCTTTCACAAAGTTGTTTTCAACTCTATTTTAATACAAATCTCGTTTATAAAATCGTTTTCCAATCTATTAGTATATACAAACCTTTACCTCATTCGTATGAGAAATCTAATTAAACGGCTTAGTAAAACAAGTGGTATGAAACGCTTGCATTTACTTTGTCGGTTAATTCTTAGACTTGTTCGATTGAAATCTTGTGACAATTTTTGAGTGGAAATCTACAATTTGTTCGTAAATATTTAAGTTAAGCCAGTGGTTATGGGACATGAAGCTAAACTCATTTATTTACTAGCTTAGTGTAATCGACACTTCTTATTGATCAATGATGATCATTTTGTGGTTTAGACTAGTGATATGTGATGTCTCTTTGTCCACGTGGGGGACTGTACCCCGTTCTGTTGAGCTTCGTCTCATTTTTATAGGCTAGCGACCTATGGGTTTTATGGAGTTCGGTTCATCGGGCGTACCGTTGTACTACGTCGTTGTTCTAGCTTATTTGAGTTTCAGATTCATCGGGCGTACCATTATTGTACTACGTCGTTGCACCGGCTCTATGGTTAGTGACTATGGGTTAGCGACCCATTTGTGATGCACGTGTTGGTGAGTTTTCATGCTCCCGTTTGTGATAGGTCTCCCCCCTTTTGTGATTTCTGGATTTCTAGTTGATGATTTCTAGAATTTATGTTTCACCAATTTTGATGATAGGCATTGATGGGCTCTATCAATATTTGTGTTATGGTGAATAATTTAAAAAATGCAATTCATTTTGGATGTTTGAGATGATTTGGGATATTGTATGATTTTTGTTGTTATATGGTGTATACTTGTCGCAGTATGGCATTATTGTTATCATACGTTTTTGTCATATCTCTTATCCTATCTCACTTTATATGATATTTATAGCTAGACTGATCCGTTTATTATTTTCTTCTTAAATAATACTCGGGTCAGACCGAGGTATTTCAAGTGCTCCTGCTTGACTTCTTATCAGGGTCCTTCACCTGACTTTTGGCTAACTACTTTAGCATAGTAGTTTTTGTTAGTATACATTCGAGATAGAGACTCCTTGATGTATACTTATTCTTTTGTCTAGCACTTGTATCTATTCTTTTGTGATGTAGTGGATCTTGTTTGACCACTACTTTGATGTACACTTCTATGTGTTATATTCATATCTGTTTCCGCCTTTGTGATATGATTATCTGTGACTGATTTGTGTTATGTTTATTTCTATATTTGCTTCCGAAGCCCGCATAGCCACTGTGTGGTAGCTTTGAGTTTGTATTTGATATGTCGGATTTCCTCTTGAAATGAAATGCATGTCATATTATCTGACATATCGGTACTCGCCCAAAGCAATTACACAGATGGCCGCTCCTCAACA
Organism: Allium fistulosum; assembly: GCA_030737815.1. Classification (NCBI taxonomy): domain Eukaryota; kingdom Viridiplantae; phylum Streptophyta; class Magnoliopsida; order Asparagales; family Amaryllidaceae; genus Allium; species Allium fistulosum. The sequence goes on from CM060904.1 coordinate 1,291,578,303, forward strand.
GCTTTATTCTTCGTGCTAGTTGATGGTATTATCCCGTAGTGTCCTTGGCTAGCGTGAGTATAGAGGTGGTGCATCACAGGTAAATATCGACCACTCCACGGTAATCGATAATGACCACTTTGGTCGTGTACTTAACCAAAAATGGTTAAATACAAACCAAATGAAAACATCCGACATCCATCCTAAAATTTGAAGCATATCCCCAGTTCCATCCTTTGTCTTCAGACCAATCGATATGCAAGAAACTCTATGCACAAAATCCTATCATATGGGATATTTTCTAATACTATATTACCTTCAAACAACGATTTCAACCAAAATAAGCAAACAAGCATACATACAACCGACAAGCATACTAACGTCTATAATATCCTACATACATCTATAATAACACAATACAATACATCCAAAACCAATATGGGATTAATACCAAAATAGCCTAAATCTATCAATATCGTCAAAATAGCGCGTCGATAGGAAAAATGTGATGTTTAATTTAGAACCATTTTAAAATACTTTTAAATTCTTTTATAAAATAAGATGTAGGTTTAAATATTTTAGAAATCACATTTTAAAGTTAGAAATCATTTCAAACGTCGTTTTAATACTACATTAACAATCATGGTATGGTGAAAGACAATATCACTCACCTCAACCAAATCTGACTAAACCATTGCCAAGTCATAGAGAACTCCATCACGAGCACAACACAAGAAATGGCGCCCAAAGCGGACCCCATACACAAAATATATGGCATACATAAGGTTCGAGATTAAATAAACTATTAAATGACTTAATTAAATAATTAATCATCTTAATTGCCCCACTAAGCTTCTTCCCCAAATGCTAATGCTTGTACATATGCAGGCTATAGAAAATGCATGATAAAACCCAAAACATGAAACTTCGTCTATAGATTTCTCACTCCATAGTCGACGAAATGTTGCACGGTCTTCGCCAACGAACTCTGCTTCCAAATCTCTCCACCCTGGACCCATTGAAAAAGAAAATCGGTAGACATTCTGGAGTTGCGACCTAATGTCCCGCCCCTCCCATTTCCGTGGACGTGATTTTCATCCCTTATCCGAGCTCGATAAGATTTTGTAGGAAGGTACTATTCACGAAGAGAACCACGATGGCGATCTCTGTTTTGCCTATCGTTGCTCCAATATCCGGCTAGATCAAACCCTAGCCACGGCCATGAAGAGGTCGGCCTCGCCAAACCCAACCAATCAAAATTCCGTCATGGCCATTGCGAAGATTTTTTCGATGCGGATTTAATGAAACTGGTTTTGTATTTTTTTACAGAACGGATTGCTTGAAATTATTTTTGAAGAGAGGAAAAGGAGAGTGGCCATGGTTTTTGCTGAAGCAATGAAATAGTAGTCTCGTATGTGAATAGTAACGGGTCGGGTTTAAGTAGAAGATGATTAAGGTTTTGGTTATTTAATCATTTAATCCAATTTATTTGATTTCTCAAATAAACCATCACGCGTTTTGAGCTCGCACGATCAAACAGTGCGTCCGATCGCCACGAAACTCGTCTTCGTGCATCACCTTATTTTTTTGGTCCCGATAATATAAATTTCATTGCTATCTCAGACAGCACTCCGGGATGAAAAATTTGTGCTTTTCGAGACTGTTTTCGGCCATCGGATCGTCCAATCTTCAAATATAGCAATCCTTATACTCTTTTTCATTCGCTACGTCGATACGAACTCAATGGAAATGATCTCAAGTCTGATTCGATCATATGTGAAAAATCATATTTTTAAGACCGTCAATTAATTAACCATTCAATATTTAAATAAATTATTTAAATACCCAATCATTAAAAATATGGATCGTTACATTCTCCCCTCCTTAAAAAGATTTCATCCTCGAAATCTCATGGATGAAGCAACACAACCCAACACCTTCACATAAGCAATGACACAAGAAAAATCATCACTTACCAACTCTCAACAACGATCGCGGAAAGCGATCACAACAAAGGAAATAGACTTAGAATCAGCATGGAGCCATTATCCTCATCCCTAAGTACAATTACTATCAAATCCGAAATCAATGTGGCTAAGCCAAACGTCTATGTTACGCAGTTATTTCCAAAGAATCGGACAATGGAAAAAAGTGCCAACTCACTAATCAAAGGGCAAGTCAACTAAAGATCATACATTACCAACTCTCTCAACTATCGGCAATGTCTAACATCATATACATCTAATTTTCTTTTAATTTTAGCTTATAACATGGAAAATTTTGGCAGCACTTTCTTTGTGCGGCTAGGTATGGGAAAAACTCCGATACAACATATACATATGTACATATCATATCTGAGACATCTCATATTTAAGGCATCTTGTTTCCGAGGACAACTAAATGTATATATCCAAGTCTACACTATATATATTACTTACCTCTTTTATAGCAAGAGCATTACATTTAGATGCGAATATAAGTGGGTTAGCATCCATATAGCCAACATTCTCTTCCATGTACCTGATCAAGTACTCAACAAAGGGGATTAAACACAATAGTAGGATCATCATGTAAATAAGCATAATACATCATCTATATGGAATCGCCTCAAATAAATGTGCTATGTTAAATCATAGCTATCGCGCATGCTTAAAAACCATATAAGCAAATGTAATCGTATCAAATGCAACTAATCAAACATCAAATAGGCGCATATAAGATCAAACATCAAAAAGTAACATCTATGCCTATCCTAGCATGCAGGATACTAATACATCTAGTATAAAACATCAAATATGATATCCGATATGAAAGTTAGCGAAAAACAGAAATCTCATTAAGTGAAGAGCTCTGGACAAGTGGCCCTCATGCTCTTCTCAGTGTCTCATATGTTATCACCTTCGCTTTCACTCTACTGAACCTCCACCACTCCACTGCCTTCCTCCTAACCTATTTCGTGTAGCGTCTATCGGTACAAATAGGCCAGTGAGGTCTCAGAGTTCCTGGTTCAGTCTCGATATCATATAGTCTATTTGGTGCCAAATTTCTGAATGCCTTTTGTAAGTTCTCTCAAAACCCACTAGTGAACAACGAGTTTCAGCCACTTACAATGCACCTGGCACATAGTGGAATCACACTATCCATCCCATATATAACTCAACAAATTTGGATGTTGTTCTACTAGACTTAAAGAATATAAATCTAGCATTCTTCGTCACTTTATCGACCGTGACTCAATTGCTATCATATTCTCTTTTAGTCCTTGGCATTTCATTGATGTAGACTATAGATATATGTTCCTACTATTTGAGAACAAATAATGTCTCATCTCTATGGAACCAATAGTCTCGGTCGGGTTCGCACTACATCACGTCTACATACACTACTCATTCTTCTAATTTAGCCATGATCTCCACTAGTCTAGCTTTACGCCTCAAACTAGTACGATCTGCTAAATTAAAGTTGGTATGATAGTCAAAGTGGCCACCATCTTGGGTACTAGCTCACATCAAGTTCTGAAGTTATAACCAGTGATAAACTCGAGCAATGCCCATTCTAGGAATATCGCTCCTAAATAGTATGACTTCCACTAAAAGCAAATATGATAATTGCCAACTCCAAATCATGAGTCGGATACTTCTTCTCATGCAATTTTGGTTATTGACTAACATATGCGACAACCTTACCTTTCGGCATCAATACCGCACCTAGATAAGTACCACAGGCATGTGTGTACTATCATCTACTCATTCTCTCTCAGGATGAGTAACATCAATGCACTCGTCAACCTCTTTGTCAAACTTACAAAAGCGTGTCTGCACCTCACGTCCAAAATAAAAGTCTGATACTCCCTCGTCAAATCGATAACAATGCTGCTACCATTGAGAAGTACTTGGTAGAGCATATATAACAACTCGCCAATCCAAGGAAACTACTCATCAGTGGTTGGTGTTTTCTCAACACCTCCAACACAATCATTAATCGTGTCTTGTGCTCCTCCTTTATCCATGGGTAGACAAAAGTATCATCAACAAGAACAAGTGTAATCTGCTCAAGTGATCTCTCGAAACACGATTCAAGAAATCAACAAAGCATGTCGATACATTGATTAGCCCAAATGGCATAACCAACCACTCAAAAATCAAAGTAGCATACAAAACATTGTGATTAGCGCACTCTCTCTATTTACTCTTAGTGGATGAAATCCCATCGCAATGTCTAATTGAGAGAACACCTTCGCGCTATAGAGCCGATCGAACAAGCCATCAATAAACAAGAGTGGCTACTTGTTCGTCATCTCACTCAGCTCACAGTAATCAATATACAACCTCAAAGAGCCATCCGCCCTAATGGCGAACACTATAGGTGCATCCCACTCAAATATGCTCATGCGAATGAACACTCGCATCAATAGGTCATCCACTCGCACTTTAGTCTCCTCCGCTCTTTGGGCATCATATGCCTTAAAGGCATAACTACTGGTCTAACACGTCTAACTAGATTGATACAAAACTCTATCCTATATGGTGGTAATACAGTCACCTCATCGAATGTGTCCGGACACTCTCTAGCTACAAGCATAGATGACAACTCATCCTGTAGGATATCGAGCGAATATAGAAAGCTAACCATCACCTCATCATCAGGTTGGCAACAACACACTACCTTCCGCTCATTATTAGTCCCGGTCATCAATAACAGCCCCTCACAATCCAACACTACTATGTACCCCTCCAGCCCGTCAACTCCTAGACTATAATACTGAACCTAATAACCCAAAGCAATCGAGAATAAACAAACAGACAAACATCCATGACTCGATAAGACAAAGTTTCGACAAACCATGTATAAGCCAAGTGTAGACAAACCATGTGGTAACATTCCCCTATCCTGAGGCCAGAAACTAAGTGCTACAGATGCTTTAGTCATCCATAGTACTAATTTCCGATGACAAAATATAGGATGTTACACATGTATAGTCTGGTTGAGCCCCCAACAAGGTTCATCATAATTTAAAGGTCGGTTAACAATTTCGGGTCTCAATCCCAATCTATCTACGAATCACTAGATATGAAGGAATGTGAAACCTCGACGTCAAATAAAATACGTATGGAATCGCCATAACTGGAAAGCATACCTCAAGTGGTAATTCCCGTTCCTTTATCTTTCATCGATGGAACACTCAATAAAATAGAAACGACAATCAATGCATATGCTTCCATGATTTCTCCCTATTCAGCTGGTTTAAGACAATCCTTCTACACTGGGTATAGGCTCTCACATTGTAAAGCCTTTTCGATCAACTTATCGAAGCTCCCATCAAGTGACCAATCAATTGCTTCCCAAGCTGACCGCTCAACCCAATGATAAATTTTCTACTCTTCCTGTGTTGAGTATTAATGAGAGATCAACCGTACTTTGACAGCACATCAAATTTGGTCACATACTATAATACAGACATACCGCCTTACTTTAAATCAATGAACTTCCTAAACAAATCGATTTTTGAAAATTCGAGATAAATTTCCCTCTGACGCGAACTATGAACTGATCCCAAGTAAAATGATCCTTAGGAATCAAAGCGATAAGAGCACTCCACCAGTTCATCATTCATCTCTGGAGTCATCAAAGGTCAACTTCTACCTCATTGCATCATTTTACTCCAAGGCATCGGAGGTCCTTTCAAAAATATCATCCCGTCTTGCACGTCAACAGCCGACTCCGTTCTAAGGAACAATCTGCCTCTTAGACTCATCTAGTCTTTATACAGCTCGACAAAGTAAACTCTAGGTGTTTGCACTTGAGCACCATAATCATTTAGAGCAACTTGGGCATTTCAGAAAATGATTCGCACTATCTCTACGAACATATTCTGTAAATTGAGGCTAGTGGTCCTCGATCTTGCTCACTCTCAACTCCAAAGATGGAGTCAATATTGGCATTTCTTGTATAATAGATCATTCCTAATACATAATAAGAATGATCAGTCTCTTATAGAGAAAACTGCATCAATAGTGCTCGTGTGTGCTCAATACGACTTATATACTATATATACTACTATATAGTTTTGAAAACCAAAATATATAACAAGTATGCACTCTCTCGTATATATTTATGCTCTTGATCCAGTCTAAGGCGACAAATCCTACCCTATCTCTACTAGACTACGGTATCAACTCAGGTTAATCACATAACCTAAGATCTGATACCAAATGTGACAACTACCCTACACCACCAATGCTCATATAACCAAATAGTACGCTGCTAGAGAATCCGATCGATGTAGGATGGTTGTCAAGGTAAAAAAAGAAAATAATTAAAGATGAGGAATAGAAAAGAAGAGAAGAGAATAGATTAAAAGATAAAGAAATAAAACATCACACAATCACATAACATGTCGTATATCTCACAGCGCATTAGATAAAATATAATAGTCATCACAGATATAAAACAGATGAGAAGCAATAACTATATAAACCATATAATCAGAGTACACAAGCTCATACAGTTATACAGACAGTAATAGAGTTTATACAACTGATAAATAAACTCAACTGATAAACTGTCTCTAATAATAGCAAGCCAACACTGTCAAAGCCCCACAGTGTCACATAGTGAAATAAACAAAAATAAGCCTAAAATATAGGTATGAGAAAGCATAGCCTCTTCCTAGTCCATCTGCATAGCTCCAAATGCTGTTTACACCTGCTATCTCATATACTCATTTAAGAATACCCAAGATAATAAGAAGCAAAGCATAAAACCTCGAGTCAGAAGATAGTCTGGTGTGAGCGATAAATAATCTCAAAACACTATAAAAGTGGGTATAGTATATGAAACAGAGAGTATGGAGAATCATACCTGACCTGTCCTTGCATCCACAGAGTTAGAACATAACATCGAATATATGCTACTCTATTACAGCCATCATAGGTGTACTATACATCAAAGTACTAAGGGTGTCTAGATTTCGGCGTCGGTGATATCTACATCGCGTGACATCCCTAAGGTGATAAATAATCAAGCAAACATAGCAACCATCATCCATCCACACATTCACTCACTCGGTGCGTTGGATATATGATATTCGTATGACCACCTCCATAGAGCCAAGGACTACTCAATGCCTCGCTTCCTTGGTACTAGAATCCATGCCACTCAGTAGGCCACGAATTAGACTGCACACTCCATAACAACCCAAGGTAGTCGGATCGAAACATCATGTGATCCGAGGAACACTCCATACCCCAAGTGAGCGTCCCCATATACCTCTGCTTTATGAGTACACTCCAAAACCTACGAATACCAATGATCCCTTTGCAGACGTCATCCATAATAGAGATCATCCTAGAACTATCCTTACTACTCCCGTCTAAAGTCGTCGTGGTTGAGAACTACTCTAGACAACCATCTTCAATCATAGAGTGTCATCATGCATCCCATAACATTCCTTTGACAATTCCATTAACCCGAATCGTCATTGCCTACTCAACACCCGAAGTACAACTATCCATGTAGCTATGCATTGTTAAAGCAATCACTTCCCATCATGGATCATCATCATCGAATCATGGAGTCATCGCATAGAAGCAACACATCTTTGCTTCATCGCCATAACCACTCATTGCAGAGCTATTCACCAACATCGAACGTCGAATGAATGAACGAACCATTATATCGTGCTCCTCGAAGCCTCTTCCTCGTCCATGTCAAAATTGGCCTAATCGGCCATCATCAATAGTGGTAGATGTCGACCACTCCAGAGTAATCGATAACGACCACTTTGGTCGTGTACTTAACGAAAAATGGTTAAATACAAACCAAATGAAAACGTTCGGCATCCATCCCAAAATTCGAAGCATATCCCAAGTTCATCCTTTGCCTTCGGACCAATCGGCACACACGAAACTCCTTGCACGAAATCCTATACTATGGGATATTTTCTAACAACATATCGCCTTCGAATGGCAACCACAATAAGAAAACTAGCATACATACAACTAACAAGCATACTATAGTCTATAATATCCTACAGACATCTATAATAACACAATATAATACATCTATAGCAACTAATGTGGGATTAATACCAAAATAGCCTAAATCTATCAATACCGTCAAAATAGCATGTCAATGGGAAAAATGTGATATTTAATTTTAAACCATTTTAAAACACTTTTAATTTCTTTTATAAAGTACGATGTAGGTTTAAATGTTTTAGAAATCACTTTATAATGTTAGAAATCATTTCAAAACATTTCCATAACACTACACAAATAATCGTCGTATGGTGATGGACAATATAACTCACCTCAACCAAATCTGATCAAACCATCGCCAAGTTATAAAGCTCTCCATCATGAGCGCAATGCAAGAAACGGCGTCCAAAATGGACCTCGTATGCAAAAGATACGGCATATATAAGATTCGAGGTTAAATAAACTATTACATGACTTAATTAAATAATTAATCATCTTATTTACCCTACCAAGCTTCTTCCCCAAATGCTAATTCCTGTACATATGCACCCTATAGGAAATGCATGGTAAAACCCAAAAGATGAAACTTCATCCTTAGATTTCTCACTCCATAACCAACAAAACGATGCACCATCTTCGCCAACGAACTCCACTTCCAGATCTCTCCGCCCTGGACCCATTGAAAAGAAGCTTAGTAGACATTCTAGAGTCGTGACTTGATGGTCTGCCCCTTCCTTTGCCGTGGATGCGATTTGCATCCCTTGTCCGAGCTCGACAAGATTTTGCAGGAAGGTGCTACTCACGAATTGAATCACAATGGTGATCTCTGCTTCGCCAATCCTTACTTCAATCTTCAGCTAGATCAAACCCTAGCCATGGCCATGAAGAGGCCAGCCTCACCAAACCCAACCAATCAAAATTTCATCACGGTCATTGCAAAGATCTCGTCGATACAGATTAATGAAACTAGTTTTGTATTTTTTTCGTGGAACAGATTGCTTAAAATTAATTTTTGAAGAGAGGAAGAAGAGCGACCATGGTTTTTGATGAAGCAACAAAACAATAGTCTCATATGTGATTATTAATGGGTCAAGTTTAAGTAGAAGAGGATTAGGGTTTTGGTTATTTAATTATTTAATCCAATTTATTTGATTTCTCAAATAAATAGTCATGCGTTTTGAGCTCTCATGATCAAACTGGGTGTCCAATCATCACAAAACTCGTTTGCATGCATCGCCTCATTTTTTCAGTCCCGATAATATAAATTTCATTGCTATCTGAGGTGGCACTTCAGGATGATAGTTTCACGCTTTTCGAGACCATTCCGGCGATCGGATCGTCCAATCTCCAAATATAGTAATCCTTATACTCATTTTAATTCGCAACGTCGATACGAACTCAACGTTAGTGGTCTCGAGTCCTGATTCGATCGTATGCGAAAAATCATATTTTAGGACCATCAATTATTTAGCAATTCAATATTTAAATAAATTATTAAAATACCCAGTCATTAAAAATAATGGTCGTGTAACGACCTTAAATTTAGCCGCTTTAACTAGGCAATTATATATATTTTATATAGTCAATAAATAGATTTTTATTAATAAATAAACCTATTTTAATTAATTAATAATGAGGGAAAAATCATTTTCAAATTTGTTTACCAAATTAAATAGTTCGTAGAAAAATAGAAAATGTGACTGAAGAACGTTTTCCGAAATTTCGGCCTTTCGACACCGGAAAGTTGTCGGGAATGTTATTCGTCTTTGTGCACCATATGTACACATATATAGTAGATAATTAACAAAATAATAATACACTTAGGAATATATTATCTTATGTTAATTATAATTAACAAGTGATGTGACAATTCATAACTTTAAAAATAATAAACATTATATATAAATATATATTATTAAGCGTTGTCATATCTTAATATTTTCATAATTAGACATCATTAATCATCATGAGCTTAAGGATTTGACTAGAGAATGAGGAGGAATGTGACAAGAGAGAGGGATAGGAAGGTGATGTGATTTTTCAAAAATCATGACATATTATGTTAAATCATTAAAGGGTAATTTAGTAAATTTCACCAAATCTTTTTGCCTATAAATATGCATCCATACACACACATTCTCATTTGCTTTCTCCTCTTCACTTTCTAAAACTTCCTCTCCAAAATATCTGTGGCTTCCATAGTTTGTAAAAGTTAGAAAAAATCATTCTTTTCCACTCAAACTCTTCTCTTTAGCTCACTAAAACCATTCTACATCCGTCTGTACACTTCCTCTTCCAAAATCAAGTTCCCTTCCACCAAAATTACATCAGGGCGAGCCCAAGTATGACCATGGTCGAGCCTAACCTAGGTGTTTAGGCATCCAAAAGCTTCATGTTTGCAAGTTAGGACCAAGTGCTCGCATATATCAAAGTTCTAGTGGAAGTTGCTTTTAGATTTGTAAAGCTTTCGGTGAGTAAACTTCTAATTTTTGAAAAAGAAAATTCAACTTGTCTTGATGTTATATATGTTGTTAAATATGCTAGGTTGATATGTTGAATTACCATGTGAATTGGATAATATGTGATTGCAAGTTGGTTGTTTGAATTGGATAAGTGATTTGGTTGAATATGCGATATATTTGGATATGTATATGTTTTATATGGATATGGTTGTAGACATGTTATATTGGTTATGATATGTTGGTAGTATTGGCGGTAAAATGGAACCTAAGTTAGTAATGAGATGGTTGTGAACTAGTGTTGAAATGGTCGCAAAGCGATTTGAAATCCGATGGAAAGAAAAAGGTTTTCTTTGGTTTGATTTTTGAATTGTTTTCCAAGTTACAACTTGTTGAAAGTTTCAAAACCTTTCATGTAAGTTTTTTTATAAAAAAAGTATGGCATCGTTTAAGTCAAGTGTAAGTTTCGCCTAGAAATCAATTCTAGCGAACTACGCTTATAGCGATTGTCGCTATAGATGCAGTTTGGAAAATTTCACGATTTCAAGTTTTAAGTATTTTCTTTTGGATTGTTTTTGAAAACACATTTTGAATTAATTTAGTAAGTCAAAAGTTTAGTTTTAATTATTTAATAATTTATTTATTTAATTTAAATTAATTTGGGTAATTTTTAATTAATTAATTAAGCAATTAGGTTAAATAATTAGAGTTTAAGAAATTATTAACTAAGTAAATTATTTTAATTAAGTAAGTTTTAAATAATGATTAATTAAGATAAAAAGAAAACTAATTTTTATTTAATCAAGTTATTTATTTTAAATAAATTTTTAATTAGAGTTAATTATTTTATTAATTGTTATTTAACTAAAGGTTAATTATCCACTTAATGAGGGTTTAATTTCTTAAATAAATGTTAATTAAATATAGAATAATTAGGGTTAAATTATAGATAAAATTTGGATTATTAATGATTTAATTTTAATTTGATTAAGATTAATTAAGCTTGATTGAGTTTAAACTTATGATTTTGTCAAAGTTTATTTGTTTTTAAGTTTTCTTTAAAAACCCTATCGGTTATTTATCTTTAACAAATTTTCTTGTTTAAGTGAATTGTTTTAAAACCAAGGATCTCTTATCCATGCTATTAAGTAGCCAATAAATTAAAGTAGTTGTAATAAAACGATGATGCGTTTTATTGAAAGTAAGTCGACTTGTACTCATCACAATACCGCACTTCGGGAACGTGATAAATACAAGCGGGTTAATTTTTATAAGCGGGTCATGATAACCTAAGCATATGGAACATATGCTCATATGTAAATCTTCACACCCTGATAGTGGTATAGTCCACTATAAATAACTTGACCCTTTAAAATTATCGAAGGTTGGTTTGGAGAGACCGGGATCAGATCTTAGTTGTTATCCGAAAACCACTTCGAATCAACGTAAATGTTCAAATTGGAAATAGTAAAGGTAAGGTCCAAGATAAAGACTTTGAAGTGCAAGGGCTATTTGCTACTAACCCCGAGGGTGATTCCAAGATGGATGTAGTGGAAATAGTACCTTTGGTTCGTTCATCTCCTGAACGACTTTTATGGATGAATGCTGACATTGTGTCAACATCTAGAAGGCAATGTAGCATTCTAAGTGGCAGTGCTCTAGAAAAGGTAAATGTTGCCTCAGGCCTCATCAATTGGAAATGACCAAAACAGGATATGCAGCAGGGCTATGTGGGTCGCTCCCATAAGGGTATGTCACCATCGTATCTAGAATCGATATTTGATCCATTTTTTTGTATGCTCCGGTACGGTTGCTGATCCCAACCGTGGTGGTGATGCATTCGGTACTACAAGTCAAGTGGTAGGCCGGTTATATGTAGCAGGGGTACAAGATGTTCTTGTCAGACCCCAGGTGTATTTTATATAGAGGTGCATCTTCGGAAGGTAGTTCCTTACCTGGTCATGTATGGAATCCATTGTCCAATAAGTGCCGTACGGAATTACTTGGCCCAATATGTTGAAATGTGAGATGCAAGCATTTTAGCTATGTTCTATCTTACTTGAAAACCCTAGACATTATTATAATATCATTGAATTTCAATACAAAGTGTTTTGGTTATCGTAAGGTAAAAACCCGTCCGTGTTTATGTGCGGCGTGGTCTTACGAGATACCTTTGATTTTCAAATTGTTTTATAAAAGTACGAATTAAGTTGTTTGAGCTTACTCATACCAGACCCAAGTCTGACCCGGAGTTTTAATTTTGTTTTCCTAAAACTCTTGGGTACTTAAATTTTATGAGTAGCCAAGTGATCCAAGTTTCTCATGACATCATGATGGAGGAGCTGGAGCAGGTGGCTTCATGGATAGTTATTAATATTATTAAGTATTCCGCTATGTATGTATGTATGTATGTATGTATGTATGTATGACCTATGTCTTTTGTGGACAAGCAGTTGTAATTGTCTTAGTCTAGAACTTGTATCATTTAACTCTGATGTAATACTTTGGCTTGACTATGTAATATACTACATTATTTATTATATGTTGTTCCATGTGTGGTAAGATTTTGTGTTTAATTAGTCTTTCTCTTATATTTCTTATTTCTTCGAACCATAATGATTCGTCTTTCGAATGCAAGAAAGACGGTTCATTATAGTTGGTATCAAAGCTTAGGTTAAGCGAAACACCTAGGCTTTTGGGTTGAGTCAATCTTGAGAGAGCGTATTTGTAAATTTTTATTCTTGTACCCTTATAGGTAGATTGGCTTGGTAGGTTTAATTATAACTTTCTTTCAAGTTTTATCTCGTTCAAATTCTAAGAATTTTCTTACTATATCCAGGTAGTAAGAAATGAGTAATAGAGGCAAACGAGGTAGGGGAGCAGGTAGCACTACAAATTCAAATGGTCGGACCCCAAACCCTGGAGGAGTTCGGATTACTGAAGATGCTGTACCAGAGCAGCCGAAAGTGAATTTCACAACCTTATGCAAGGATTACACTAATCTTGGAGGAAAACCATTTAAGGGGACTGAGTCTATCATGGAAGTGCAAGCTTGGTTGTGATCTTACGAGAATATTTTTAAAGGTCTTGGTTTATCCGACGAACAGAAGAGATTTTTAGCAGCATGCCAACTGCAAGAGGGAGCAATAGCTTGGTGGGACTCCCTTACTGCAAATATTCCAGAAGAAGAGTTTTCGTGGGCTCAATTTAAAGAAGTTTTTGAGGACCAATTCTTGCCAGCAGCAGGAAGGACGAGGATGTACCGCAACTTCATGGATTTGAAGCAGGAGAATTTATCTGTAGCAAAGTATGAGATGAAGTTCAACGAGTTGTCTTGTTTTGGACCAGAATTGATTAACACCCCATTATAAAAGAATGAGATGTTTGTTTTGGGTATGAGGGAAGAATACCATGAGAAAATGACAGCTCATGTCAAAGGTACTTTTGTGGATTTAGTTGACATGGCGCTGAGGTATGAGGCCTTAGAAAAGAAGAAGCCCACTCCAGTAGCACTTAGTGGAAATAGTTCTAACAAGTGGAAGTTCAATCCGAATTGGAAGAATCAGGGAAAGGGAAAGCCTGGAGGTGGAGCCCAAGGAAGTCGTTTTAAGGATTTTTTGCCACAAATGTCACCAGAAGGGCCACATCGCGAAGTTTTGCAAGAATTCTGGAATGCAGCAGCAACAACAACAACAAAGTGGACCTATCTCCCCGATGGTCCAGAAGACTCTTTATTTTAATTGCCATCAGCTCGGGCATATGGTAAAAGACTGTCCAATCATGAAGAAAGTGCAGCAACCCAAGGTGTATGCTATAAAGGATAAGCCATCAACTACAGCAGACCTGAAAGGGAAAGGCATCCTTGAAGGTACCTTACTTATTAATGGCATTTATGTTCGAGCATTGTTTGATACTGGTGCCTCTCATAGCTTTATTTCCTTAGAATCAGTAGGAAAATTTCATCTTATTCCTAGTATTGTAGAAAAACCTATGTGTGTGTCTAACCCATAGGTGGTGTGACCCATTTGAATATGATTTGTAAGAACGTGCCAATTTTCTACCTTTCTCATCACTTCTCTTGCGACACATATGTCTTGGAATTTAAAGCATTTGACATTATTCTTGGTTTGGATTGGTTATCAAAATATAAGGCTCTCTTAAAATGTAATAAGAGAACTGTATCCTTAGTGACTAATATAGGAAGGAAATCTGAGGTATCATGTAAGGAACCCGGTTTCATATGTGTAGTTTCTTGTATGCCCTTGAAGCAGCCTAGGAGAGTTTAGGGTCTATTGAAGTTGTTAAGAAATATCCTGATGTATTTGATGAAGTTAAAAGTTTACCCCTGCACCATGAGATCGAGTTCCGTATTGATTTCGTCCCTGGTGCAAGGCTTGTAGTTCAACCTAAGCGGAGGATAACCCCGAGGGAGAGAGAGGAGTTGGTAGATCAAACCCAGGATTTGCTGAGAAGAGGATTGATTAGACCCAGTCATTCGAGTTGGGGATGAGCTATAGTTTTTGCAGCTAAGTCTGATGGATCTTTTAGATTGTGCCTGGACTATAGAGAGTTGAATAAGTTGACCATTAGGAACAAGTATCCCTTACCCCGCATCGATGACCTTTTTGATCAACTTCATGGAGCTACGGTATTTTCCCAAATGGATCCAGCTATCGGGTTTCATCAATTAAGGGTTACTGAAGTTAGTATACCCTTAGCTGCTTTTAGTGCCTGATTGTTTTTTTGAGTGGTTGGTTATGCTGTTCGGGCTAACCAATGCACCTGCATATTTTGTAGATCTCGTGAACCGTGTTTTCCGAGATGTTCTTAATAAGTTTGTGTTAGTTTTCATCAACGTCATCCTCATCTACTCCAAATCTGAGGAGGAGCATAAATATCATTTGGAAGTGGTGTTGGAAACATTGAGGAGACATGTCCTGAAGGCAAAATTTTCTAAGTGCCATTTTTGGAAATCAGAAGTAAGATTATTAGGACATATTATAACGGGAGAAGGTATTTCAGTGGATCTAGTGAAGGTGGAGGTTGTTCAATAATGGAAGCAACCGCGAACTCCTACCGAGGTTCGCAGTTTCTTTGGATTGGCTGGATATTATAGGAGGTTTATTCAAGATTATTCTAAGATTTCATCCCATTTGACTATGCTAACGAAAAAGGGTGAAAAATTTATATGGACTCCAAAGTGTGAGGAGGCATTTGTGGAATTGAAGAAGAGGTTGAATAATGCCTCGGTCTTGGCTGTCCCAGATGGGAGTAGTGGATTAACGGTTTATACCGATGCATGTGGAGTGGGATTGGGTGCTGTTCTAATGCAGAATGAAAGGGTGATTGCGTATGCTAGTAGACAGTTAAAGCCTTATGAAAAGAATTATGCTACACATGACTTGGAATTGTTGGCTGTGATCATTGCATTGTAAATGTGGAGGCATTATTTGTTAGGTAAATTCTTTCCTTCTTCATGGTTTTCTTCTTTCTTCTTTCTTTAGATATTCTAGTAAGTAGGATTTTCTTCTTCTTTAATTAGGTGAAAAATTCGAGCTCTATACTGATCATAAGTCCCTGAAGTATCTTTTCACCCAAAAAGACCTGAATCTCAGACAACAAAGATGGTTAGAGTTCTTAGTGGCATACGACTTGGACATTCTTTATACGCCGAGAAAAGCTAATGTAGTGGCAGACGCCTTAAGCAGGAATGCAGTTTTGTCACTTTTGAAAGTTACCCCGACTCTTCAACTAAGGATAATGGAGAACCAAAGGAAGGATAGTGCTATGGAGAATTTAATTCGAGGAGTCAAGGAAGGTCGATGTATAGATTTTGAGATGGATCACCTGGATGTTTTAAGAACTAAGGGAAGATTGTGTGTTCCAGATATAGATAGACTGAGATAGGAAGTGTTGTCGAAATGTTAAAAATCTAAATTGAGTATTCACCCTGGAGTCCATAAGATGTATAAGGACACGAGGAGAGTCTTTTGGTGGCTAGGAATGAAGAAGGATATCTCCACCTTTGTGAGCAGATGTGCGAGTTGCCAACAAATTAAGGGAGATCATCAGAAAATGGCCGGATTACTTCTACCTTTGGAGATCCCTAAGTGGAAATGGGAGATGATATCAATGGATTTCATAGATGGTTTACCCAGAACCAAGAAAGGAAACGAAGGAGTGTGGGTCATTGTGGACTGGTTAACAAAGAGTGCACATTTTATCCCGGTCAAGCCAACTAGAACGACAACTTCATTGGCAAAAATTTATATGAGGGAAATAGTTCATCTACATGGAGTTCCAATAAGCATAGTAAGTGATTGAGATCCTATCTTCACGAGCCAATTCTGGGAAGCTCTGTAAACAGCTTTGGGAACGAAGTTAAGTCTAAGTACTTCCTACCATCCTCAAACCGATGGCCAGACTGAAAGAGTTAATCGCATTTTAGAAGATATGCTAAGAGCCTGTATTTTTGACTTCGGAGGATCATATTCACTTGGTTGAGTTCTCTTATAACAATAGCTATCAAGCTAGCATTGGAATGGCGCCTTATGAAGCTCTGTACGGGAGACCATGCAAATCGCCTGTGTATTAGGTCGAATCTATAGATTGTTTAGTGCTTGGTCCAGGTATGATTCGAGAGGTGACAGAGAAAGTTGAAATGGTTAGAAGAAGGATGAAGGAAGCTCAGGATCGCCAAAAGAGTTATGCTGACAAGAGAAGGAAGGATTTGGAATTCGAAGTCGGCGATGTTGTGTATGTGAAGATAACTCCCATCAAAAGAGTTGTTCGATTTGGAAAAGCTGGAAAGCTGGCACTGAGATACATTAGACCATTCAAGATCATGGAAAGGATTGGACCACTTGCTTATAGAGTTGAGTTACCAGAAAATTTGTCAGGAATTCACAATGTGTTCCATGTGTCCCATTTGAGGAAGAGCGTGCATGATCCATCTTCAGTGGTAGAAACGTCAGTTCAGGATGACTTGGTAATAGAACCGAACCTGACGGTAGTTAGACATCCAGTCAGTATTGTGGATCAAGATGAGAAAAACTTGCGCAACAAAGTGATGCGACTGGTTAAGATTCAGTGGAGCGATGATCCCAGAGATTGCACTTGGGAAACTGTGGATAACGTAAAGGAAGCCTATCCTGGACGGATGTTAGGATAGTTGTTCTATACGTGTCATGGATGTATTGTTGTTTGGATGCTTTTATATCTTTTGTATGAATTTTATGGTATGAATATATGATTCCTTTTGTGTGAACCCTTGTGATTAATTTCGAGCACGAAATTCTTTTAAGGGGGGTAGAATGTAACGACCCTGAATTTGGCCACTTTAACTAGGCAATTATATATATTTTATATAGTCAATAAATAGATTTTTATTAATAAATAAACCTATTTTAATTAATTAATAATGAGGGAAAAATCATATTCAAATTTGTTTACCAAATTAAATAGTTCGTAGAAAAATAGAAAATGTGACCGAAGAACGTTTTCCGAAATTTCGGCCTTTCGACACCGGAAAGTTGTCGGGAATGTTATTCGTCTTTGTGCACCATATGTACACATATATAGAAGATAGTTAACAAAATAATAATACACTTAGGAATAGATTATCTTATGTTAATTATAATTAACAAGTGATGTGACAATTCATAACTTTAAAAATAATAAACATTATATATAAATATATATTATTAAGCATCATGAGCTTAAGGATTTGACTAGAGAAGGAGGAGGGATGTGACAAGAGAGAGGGATAGGAAGGTGATGTGATTTTTCAAAAATCATGACATATTATGTTAAATCATTAAAGGGTAATTTAGTAAATTTCACCAAATCTTTTTGCCTATAAATATGCATCCATACACAATATGTCATGATTTTAGTTGTTCTATACGTGTTTGGATGCTTTTATATCTTTTGTATGAATTTCATGGTATGAATATATGATTCCTTTTGTGTTAACTCTTGTGAGTAATTTCGAGCACGAAATTCTTTTAAGGGAGGTAGAATGTAACGACCCTGAATTTGGCCACTTTAACTAGGCAATTATATATATTTTATATAGTCAATAAATAGATTTTTATTAATAAATAAACTTATTTTAATTAATTAATAATGAGGGAAAAATCATTTTCAAAATTTGTTTGCCAAATTAAATAGTTCGTAGAAAAGTAGAAAATGTGATCGAAGAACGTTTTTCGAAATTTCGACCTTTCGAAACCGGAAAGTTGTTGGGAATGTTGTTCGTCTTTGTGCACCATATGCACACATATATAGTAGATAATTAACTAAATAATAATACACTGAGGAATAGATTATCTTATGTTAATTATAATTAACAGGTGATGTGACAATTCATAACTTTAAAAATAATATACATTATATATAAATATATATTATTAAGCATTGTCATATCTTAATATTTTCATAATTAGACATCATTACTCATTATGAGCTTAAGGATTTGAATAGAGAAGGAGGAGGGATGTGACAAGAGAGAGGGGTATGAAGGTGATGTGATTTTTCAAAAATCATGACATATTATGTTAAATCATTAAAGGGTAATTTAGTAAATTTCGCCAAATCTTTTTGCCTACAAATATGCATCCAAACACACACATTCATATTTTCTTTCTCCTCTTCACTTTCAAAAACTTCCTCTCAAAAATGTCCATGGCTTCAATAGTTTGTAAAAGTTATAAAAAATCACTCTTTTCCACTCAAACTCTTCTATTTAGCTCACTAAAACCATTCTACATCCATCTCTACACTTCCTCTTCCAAAATCAAGTTCCCTTCCACCAAAAACACATCAGGCCGAGCCCAAATATGACCATGGCTGAGTCTAATCTAGGTTTTTAGGTATCCAAAGGCTTCACGTTTGCAAGTTAGGACCAAGTGCTAGCATATATCAAAGTTCTAGTGGAAGTTGCTTTGAGATTTGTAAAGCTTTCGGTGAGTAAACTTCTAATTTATGGAAAAGAAAATTCAACTTGGTTTGATGCTATATATGTTGTTAAATATGCTAGGTTGATATGTTGAATTACCATGTGAATTGGATAATATGTGATTGCAAGTTGGTTGTTTGAATTGGATAAGTGATTTGGTTGAATATGCGATATATTTGGATATGTATATGTTTTATATGGATATGGTTGTAGACATGTTATATTGGTTATGATATGTTGGTAGTATTGGCGGTAAAATGGAACCCAAGTTAGTAATGAGATGGTTGTGAACTAGTGTTGAAATGGTCGCAAAGCGATTTGAAATCCGATGGAAAGAAAAAGGTTTTCTTTGGTTTGATTTTTGAATTGTTTTCCAAGTTACAACTTGTTGAAAGTTTCAAAACCTTTCATGTAAGTTTTTTTTATAAAAAAAGTATGGCATCGTTTAAGTCAAGTGTAAGTTTCGCCTAGAAATCAATTCTAGCGAACTACGCTTATAGCGATAGTCGCTATAGATGTAGTTTGGAAAATTTCACGATTTCAAGTTTTAAGTATTTTCTTTTGGATTGTTTTTGAAAACACATTTTGAATTAATTTAGTAAGTCAAAAGTTTAGTTTTAATTATTTAATAATTTATTTATTTAATTTAAATTAATTTGGGTAATTTTTAATTAATTAATTAAGCAATTAGGTTAAATAATTAGAGTTTAAGAAATTATTAACTAAGTAAATTATTTTAATTAAGTAAGTTTTAAATAATGATTAATTAAGATAAAAAGAAAACTAATTTTTATTTAATCAAGTTATTTATTTTAAATAAATTTTTAATTAGAGTTAATTATTTTATTAATTGTTATTTAACTAAAGGTTAATTATCCACTTATTGAGGGTTTAATTTCTTAAATAAATGTTAATTAAATATAGAATAATTAGGGTTAAATTATAGATAAAATTTGAATTATTAATGATTTAATTTTGATTTGATTAAGATTAATTAATCTTGATTGAGTTTAAACTTATGATTTTGTTAAAGTTTATTTGTTTTAAGGTTTCTTTAAAAACCCAATCGGTTATTTATCTTTAACAAATTTTCTTGTTTAAGTGAATTGTTTTAAAACCAAGGATCTCTTATCCATGCTATTAAGTAGCCAAATGAATTAAAGTAGTTGTAATACAACGATGATGCGTTTTATTGATAGTAAGTCGACTAGTACTCATCACAAATACTGCACTTCAGGAACGTGATAAATACAAGGTTGGTTAATTTTGATAAGCGGGTCATGATAATCTTAGCATATGGAACACATGTTCATATGTAAATCTTCACACCCTGATAGTGGGATAGTCCACTATAAATAACTTGACCCTTTAAAATTATCGGAGGTTGGTTTGGAGAGGCCGCGATCGGATCTTAGTTGTTATCCGAAACCACTTTGAACCAACGTAAACATTCGAATTGGAAATAGTAAAGGCAAGGTCTAAGATAAAGACTTTGAAGTGCAAGGGTTATTTGTTACTAACCCCGAGGTTGATTCCAAAAAGGGTGTAGTGGAAATAGTACCTTTGGTTCGTTCATCTCCTGAGCGACTTGTATGAATGAATGCTAACATTGTGTCAACATCTGGAAGGCGATGTAGCATTCTAAGTGGTAGTGCTCTAGAAAAGGTAAGCGTAGCCTCAGGCCTCATCAACTGGAAATGACCAAAACAAGGTATACGACATGGCTATGTGGGTCGCTCCCATAAGGGTATGCCACCACCGCATCTAGAATCGATATTTGACCCATTTTATTTTGTATGCTCTGGTACGGTTGTTGATCCCGACCGTAGTGGTGATGCATTCGGTACTACTAGTCAAGTTGTAGGCCGGTTCTGTGTAGCAGGGGTACAGGATGTTCTTGTTGGACCCCAGGTGTAAAGGTGCATCTTCAGAAGGTAGTTCCTTACTTGGTAATATATGGAATCCATTGTCGAATAAGTGCCGTACGGAATTAGTTGTGCCCAAATATCTTGAAATGTGATATGCAAGCATTTTAGCTATGTTCTATCTTACTTGAAAACCCTAGACATTATTATAATATCATTGAATTTCAATACAAAGTGTTTTGGTTATCGTAAGGTAAAAACCTGTCCGTGTTTATGTGCGGCGTGGTCTCACAAGATACCTTTGATTTTCAAATTGTTTTATAAAAGTAAGAATTAAGTTGTTTGAGTTTACTCACACTAAACCCATGTCTGACCCGAAGTTTTATTTTTCTTTTCCTAAAACTCTTGGGTTCTCAAATTTTTATGAGTAGCCAAGTGATCCAGGTTTCTCAAGACAGCATGATGGAGGAGCTGGAGCAAGTGGCTTCATGGATAGTTATTAATATTATTAAGTATTCTGCGGTGTATGTTTGTATGTATGACCTATGTCTTTTATCGACAAGCAGTTGTAATTGTCCTAGTCTAGAACTTGTATCATTGAACTATGATATAAGATTTTGGCTTGACTATGTAATATACAGCATTATTTATTATATGTTGTCCCATGCGTGGTAAGATTCTGTGTTTAATTAGTCTTTCTCTTGTCTTTCTTATTTCTTCGACCCATAATGCTTCGTCTTTTGAATGCAAGAAAGGCGGTTCGTTACAAGTCGTTACATTCTTCCCTCCTAAAAAAGGTTTCAACCTCAAAATCCCAAAGACGAAGCAACACAACCCAATACCCTTACATAAGCAATGATACAAGAAAAATCATCACTTATCAACACTCAACAACAATCATGGAAAGTGATCACAACAAAGGGAATAGACTTAGAATCAACATGGCCATTATCCTCGTCCCTAAGTACGATCAGTATCAAATCCAAAATCTTGTGTCTAAACTAGATGTTTATGTTACGCCCTTAATTCTAAAGAATCAAACAATGGAAAAAAAAAGTTCCAACTCACTAATCAAAAGGCAAGTAAACTAAATATCATACATTACAGACTCTCTCAACTATCGGTAATGTCTAAAATCATATACATGGACTTTTCTCTCAATTTTGGCTTTTATCATGGAAAATTTCGGCAGCACCTCCTTTGCACAGCTAGGTCTGGGAAAAATCCCAAACAACATAGATATATATACATTTAATATCCGAGGCATCTTGTTTCCGAGGACTGCCTAAAATATATACCCAAGTCTATACTACAGATGTTACATACCTCTTTTATAGTAAGAGCATAGAATTTAGATGTAAATATAAGCGGGTAAGAATCCAAATAGCCAACACTTGCTTCCATTTAGCTGATCAAGTACTCAATAAAAAGAATTAAACACAATAGTAGCATCATCATGTAAATAAGCATACTATATCATATATATGGAAATCGTCTCAAATAAATGTGATATATCAAATCATAGCATCCCGCATGCCAACAACAATATAAGCAAAAGTAATCGTATCAAGTGCAACTAATCAAACATCAAATGGCCACACATAAGATCAAACATCAAAAAGTAACATCCATGCCTATCCTAGCATATAGGATACTAAAACATCTAGTATAAAACATCAAATATGATATCCGATATGAAAGCTGGCAAAAAACAGAATTCTCATCAAGTTCCTAGATGGAGTTGGAATCAAGATTGTGCAAGAAATGGTTAGTTTAAGGATTTTGGTTTCCATTAAGAAAAGATATTGTTATTTGCACGCATTTAGAATGCAAAGGTGATCTTCATAGAAAGTAACACTTGGATGTTTTCAGTAATATTTGAAGGAAAGGATAATAAATTTCTTTCAATCATCCCTTGGATTGAAAGAAGGTTGTTTATTTAAGGAAATTCATGAAAGACTGACTTAGGATACATAGTTTGTGTTGCATAACAATTGCATATGAACAAAGTATCACTTAGGTGATTACCATCAATGTTAAAATAATTTTAGGTTAAAACTTCAATTAATTTTAGGGTTTTTATTATTAGGTATTAATAGGAAAATAGATCAAGTATACCATGATAGAATATTTGAGTTTTACCTACTTGAAGAACTTAGGATAAATCCCTGTAGACTATAAACGTGATACCTAGTACCATGATCATTAAAGGACCGGAGGAACAAGTCAGAGTAGAATGAGATGACTTAAGTTGAATTAAGTTGAATAGGAAGTTATGCTATTTTCAATAGTTAAGAAATCACCAAGTTTGAATATCATTAAGTGAAATGGAGATATATCAATAGAGCTAAGTAGAAAATGCTTGGAGAGTGGACATCATCCACTTTCGGGTTGTCCTACCTTCGTATCTAGAAGATGAAGTGATCAGGTATACTACTGAATGATTTAAGGCATGATGTATGTGAATTGAGGATTACATAAGGCTACAGTTCCATTAGAGCATACTTATGCTCAAGTTACCTAGTATGATGCATGTCGACATCATGTTGTTTGGGTTAGTAGCAAGGGTTACAGAAGGTTGCCTATGCACGTACGTTTGGATTGAGGATACATGCCAGGGTAGAGATGATAATTATAGTTAGAAGAACAATCTAGTTAGAAGTACTTGGAATGTGGATTTGATCCATAGAAGGTTAAAGAATACACAAGATAGGCAGAAACCATATACTGATAGGAGACATATGGAGTGGAAGTCCGTAGTGGTGACATGGTTTGTGTGAGCATCTTTCCGTTTGGATACGTTATTGGGTTGGTAGTTCGGAAAAATTTGCACCAAGAGTTGTAGAGCCTTTTTTGATTTTGCATAGAGCAGGGAAGTTTGCCAATGAAGCAGAGCTTGCTGAAGGGTAGGCAGGAGTTCACAATGTTTGCATGTGTTACACCTACGAAGGTGTTTATGCAATGCAGTTACCTTGGTTGAGCCATGTTAATTAAGAGAATTTGAAGTGGTTAAGTGAGTCAGTTGTTTACCATGCACCTCAAGTATGGGACATAGGACAAAGCGACTCCACAATATAATAATTAAACTGGTTAGAGTCCAATAAGGATGGCCTTGTTTAGAGTACATGAGAGCATAAAGAGAAGATCCAAGCTACTAATCTGAAACTCCTTTTTGGTACATTTCCATTTTAGTTAAATAAGTATAAATTACTTGTGTTTAGGTACTAGCTTAGTATACCCCATAGATAGGTACAGTTGGATGCTAGGAATAAATGCAAATGCGTTAGTAGGATATGTTTTGGATGATGGTTGCTAACGGATGAATTTTATTAGTTAGTATTGCACATAACGGGCATGTATTTTTGTTTAGCCCATACACACTCACACCATCGCTTATTTTATTTTATTTTGCTGAGTTATATGCATATTATTGCATATGGATTAAATGGTTGCGCATACATGTAGAACCGCCAATATATTTACATAAGATGTTGCATACATTTCAGATACATGGCATAAGACGTGCATTTAAGAAGGTCGACTGGATCAGGAGACCACCTAATATTTGCATTAGCATAGGTTCATATACATTCCATGCCTATATGTACATATTGTGTTAGAATTAAAACTTAGTACAATAATTGTCAGTGGTTGATGGATGCGTAAATGGTTGTAGTATGATTTTTGTACGTACGTGTTACATTTTTCCGCCCTTGAAGATTTCGAGATGAAATCCTTTTAAGAGAGGAAGAATGTAACACCTAGAAAATTTAATGTAAGAAGGTCGAATATGGAATTTTTTAAACGTTCGAATCTGACTACGGAACTTGCACCATTGCGTTCGCAGCGATTTTCGGGACAACTTTCATATATTGTAATGACCCACCTTTTTGGACGGTTCAAATCGACAATAAACCACACATGTCAGACTCAAACCATTCAAAAGGGAGGACTGTTAATGGGGTAAATAAGAAAATAAAAGAAAAAGGAAAACAAAACACAGAATCTCGCAGCGGAACGACAAAATATAATAATCAAATAAACAGTTCATGAAGTTGTTTTACAAATAACATTTGATTACGCTTTTACAATTCAAATCAGAGTTATACATACATCATAAATAAACAAATAATGCAGCGGAACATAGAATGCAGTGGAATAATAAATAGCAATAATATACCGAATCTTCATCTTCGTCCTTCAGAAAATAGTCTTGAATACACTGAAAAAGCTCAGACTGACCCGAGCGTAATGAAAAGACAAAACACTCGAGTCAAAACTAGAAGATCTTATGTAAGTCAGATCAAAATAAGTAAAATAGAAATATTAGTGCATTTGTCTCATTGATGTTACGGGATTTTCATTTCCTATCAAGTGTACAACGTGAATATAATTATTTAAAGGGTTTCAAATAATTCGAAATATCAATCTTAATCATCTAATTAAAACAAATCCGAAGTTTGAATTAACTTAAACCTTTCAAATAATTGAATTCCAAATAAAATCCAAATTCAAGAAATTATAAGGGTATATGTCATTTCAACCAGTATTAAAAATCAATATTTCCAAATCAATGAAAACCGCTCGGGTTTATCATTTCAACCCATAACGATTTTCCTCTAATCTATAAGATCGTTCGGATATGTATCATTTCAACCCATAGGGATAACAGAGATATAAACACAAATAACATCCAAACATCCAAAATGTCAACCAATAAGATCCATCCAATCACCCAAATATCAACAATTGACATATGACACAATCATCATTGAAATCAACCAATAACTACCAACAATTTACTGGTTATCATTAACAGGTATTTAACAGGCAATTTAAATTTCAATATTAAATTAAATGACAATTAAATTCAATAAAAGACAGATTTAACTGGAATGACAATTTAAAATATACTAAACAACAACCAATCAATTTTTAATCACATCATAAATTCAATTCAACTAACATAAGAAAATCTAGTAGTTGTGAGTGTTTGCTCACCTTTCGTGGCTACGAAGGTGATGATAAAAATGGATTAATATGGAGATTCCTAGCAAAGATCCAAATGCAAAGCGAATCCAACAAAGCTTAGACATGAACACTAATCAATAAACAAGTTTCAACTACTTCCAACTTCAAAACAACCCAAGATCCAAACTACGGATAAACCTGAAACTAGGTCATCTTTAAGAAAATATTCGGACCAGAATATTACTGAATCTGTAAAAGTAACTAATTAGAAAGTTGTTACAAATTCTTTTCTATCCACTTTCAAAAAAATAATCACTCAAAAAGCTTCTGTCTTGAGGAAGTTATGGTCAAAACAAACAGGGGTGTTTTCAGAGTTGAAAATCTGAGTTCAAAAATACTTCGAAAAGATTTCAGTTTTTGGCATAGCAAATTAAGGAAACTGAAGAACTGATCTAAAAGAAAGTTGACGCCAATGAAAAATTAAATAGTTTTAAAAAAAGAATCATATAATCTGGTTGATTCCTGATGGATAAATGATTGATACAATATGGGATATTTTCGGCCAAAACTGGACCCGAGAAAGGACTTGAAAAATGGAATTTTTGATATAGAAATATTCAGGATGGGAAGAAGGGTTCAACAACAAAGTTGTTGCCATTGAAATTATACACGGTTTCAAAAAATATATTTGATTTGGAGTAGTTTATTGGAATATAGAAGCCATGGAAATAAGGGGAAGAAAGAGAGAAAATAGGGAAGGGGAAAGAAGGGAAAAAGGAGAAAGAAGAGGAGAGGGAAGGTGGAAGGAGATGGCCCATGAGATGGTGGAGAGGGCGGCGGCTATAGGGGAGGAGGAAGGGTTGAAGGAGAGGAGGAAAGGAGTTTTGATTTGTGAGGTTTTTGGAGTTTTAGATCTAGAGTTCTTTGTAGACTTTAAGGAGAAAGAAGAAGTGTGCGGAGAAAGTTTCTCAGGAGAAAAATTATGTACGTAGATGTTATCAGATAAGAAACATAAGGTCGTAGGAAAAGGAATGGTCACATGACTGACTAGAGTCTCTTGGTTAACCAAAACCCACTAGACCAAACAAACCCAATGTAACGACCTGAAATTTTCAACCATTTGCATCCATACATGTCGGATTTGAATTGCTCAAAATATCAAATTGTTAATTTAAATTTGACAAAACTCAGCATATACAGTAAATAAAATAATCACAGATCACAGACACAAAGTAATATAACAATAATGCAGAGGAAAAAAAGAATAGTAGTTCATGAAGCTACTATATATATATATAACAGAGTAAAATAAGATACAACAGAGGTCTCAAATACATAGATATCTCAATACAATAGTCAAATACAAGATCTGAATACATCACTGGAATCAACTGAATAACTGAAAGATGGATAGACAGCTGGATCTCCAAGCGAAGCTCCAACTCCAAAGGTGAGTCTCGAATACTAGTACACTCAGTCTGACCCGAGCGTAAAGCAAAACACAAAACACTCGAGTCAGGATTAACATTCTTATATCAATAAATCCAACTCAAGTGAAATAACATCTGAAAATACAAGTAACTCAAAGGATGGTTGGGATAACCATCCTCTAAGGATCCGTTAAACTATTTATATATAGTAGTGTACGCTAAGTAGATAATGCCTATCAGTAATATAAAGTATCAAAATAGCGTTAAGGCGTTACCATTATCCACCTTAACACATTTTACATAAGCGTCATAGTCTATATAGCACTGTAAACTCCAACGTAAACTAGTGGGCTATCAGGGAGTACTCCATAGGTATAACATGAAACAAATCGTAGTGGTCGCGCATAGGGATACGAGTATGACAAGGCACATGAGGCAATACCCAAGGTAGTGAAACTACCGTTTGCCTGATCCGGACTGGTGAGAACGCATCGCCGCAACGATCACAACACCGCGAAATAACACTCCCAATTCAAGGGTGCGCACCAATCAAAACAAGTAATGAGTAGTTTACGAAGAAGTGTGTCCGCTAGAGGTAGCTAACCTCACTGGCCCG
Organism: Allium fistulosum; assembly: GCA_030737815.1. Classification (NCBI taxonomy): domain Eukaryota; kingdom Viridiplantae; phylum Streptophyta; class Magnoliopsida; order Asparagales; family Amaryllidaceae; genus Allium; species Allium fistulosum. Next base: position 1,291,606,561 of record CM060904.1, read on the forward strand.
ACACGGCTCCTGTTTAAGTCATTTCAAATTTGACACAAGTGTCAAGGCTATCCATTATCGTTCTCTTTCTTCAAATCCAGCAACGTCATCATTCCAACCACTTCATTCTGGATCACACTCCACGTATAATAGTTATTAAAGTGGTTTTCGGTTTAGACAGAGAGTATGTCCCTAACCAATCCCAGACTCTTCAATAACTACGTAATTATTACACCGATTGGTCATTTCAAAATACTTTCAAAATAGTTTATATTCCAAAACCAAAATATCATTGCCATTTCAAAACCAAATACGATATCATTTCCATTTCAAATATATCCATCTCAAATATATATCCATTTACAAATCTTAGTACTCCAAAGTTATAACACTTTCTAAATCAAACACTTTGGAAATCAAAATTTAGAAATCATAATGCTTTCTAATCATAACACTTTCCTTTAAACAATTTAGATATTAATAATAGTATATAATATAAAATAGTTTACAAAATAAAATAATTTATATAAAATAGTTATAAGTTAAAATAATTTAATAATAGACAAACACCATTATCCAAGTGGTTAAGTGATTCGGCTTTGGTGCGAGAGGTCACAAGTTCCAAACTTGCGTAGCGTGATTCGAACGTTTATTGACATGTGATATGTTGTCCTAGTGACATGTTGTATATAAAGTACCATTTCAAAAAAAAAAAAATAGTTTATATTAAAAATAGTTTATAGAATAATATAAAATAGTTTAAATATAATTTAAAATACTTTATATAATAAAATAGTTTCCTCAAATTTCACAAATCGATTCAACTGAACTCAGATTCCAAAATTCAAATTTAATCAAATCTCAAATCTCAAATCATCAATTTCAATTCGATTCAGTTTCTAAATAGACCATTTCAAATTATCAATTTCAAATACATATTTAAACCACAAAATAAGCCATTTCAATTTCAATATATTTCAAAGCTTTAAATATTCAACATTTCAAAACTAAATTCGATAATTATATATATATATATAAAAATTCACTTTACTATTATTTAGTTTTGAAATATTTAATTAATCATTTCAATAACATCTAAATACAACTTCAATTTACAAATTTAAATAAACAAAATATCCCATTTAAATTTATATAAATTTGAAATATTCATTTAAGTCACTTTTAATCAAACTCAAGTTATAAAATATATCTTTAAAATATCAAATTTAATAAATTTCAAATCAAACTTAATTAAGCAAAATTCTTAAATAAATAACATTTCAAATCAATTTTAAATTTATCTTTCCAACCTAAATCAATATAAATTCTATATTTGAAAATATATAATTTAAATAAATACTTAAACATATTATATATCAACTTTATTAAATCAACTTTAATAAATCTTTAAAATCAATATTTATTAAAACCATATAATCCTTTTCAAAACCATAGAAATCATTTTCAAAATATTTATATATAGACCAACGGTGTCTGTATAAAATTTTCTACCCTATGGTCAAGTGATACGAATATTTATCATTTCAATCCAAAATTTAAATATATACGGGTATATATCTTTTCAACCCGCAATCCCAAATTCAATTCAATGAAAATCGCTTGGGTTTATCATTTCAACCCATAATGATTTTCTCCTATTCTACAGACCGTTCGGGTATGTATCATTTCAACCCATAGTGAATTCTATACAAACAGGGAACTTGCAGAGTGATAATAGATATGATAATAATCCAACAATCAGTAACAGGCATATATCATCCGTATAAAATAACAGATAATGGTGTCAGATATCACAGGTGAACAGATACAGATAATGGCATATATAACAATGTAAATAACTAACAGCAGCATATTTCAATTGTCGTTTCAATTGAAATCAAATTTAATAAATATAAGAACATTAATCGTGAGTGATTGCTCACCTTTCGAGGCTAGAGAGATGAACGGAAATGAAATTGAGTTACGAAATGCAAACACGACTTCCAAAGCAAAGCTAGAGTGGCACGATTCGACGATCAAAGCTGATAGATATGAATCGATGAGAACAAAATGAATTAGCTCGATATAACGGGAAACAAAATATATCCTATAACTTCTCTCCAAACCAAATGGTTTAAAAATATTTTAAAATAAGATATACATACATATATACATATATATATATATATATATTTTCAAATCAATATTTGACTCTAACCCAAAATTTTGACACAATATAAAACATACACATATAAACAAATATACCCATATAGGCTTACATACAAGTTCTGTTTAAAACCATATTTTACAATTTAAAGTATGCAAATCCAACAGGAAATATAGAAGCAAAGGAAAACAACTATATAAAGGTTAAACAATGCAAGTTATTGTTAAAATCAAATATATGGAATCCGGCTATAAACAAATTTATGTGCAAAATGATGTGTATAAATATAAACCTGGGTACTCAATGTACTTGTAACCTAGATTTGTACCAAACATAAATATACAATAACCATTATGACATAATACTATAAACATATATATAACTGACGCAAAATTTTTCATATGTATAATATATATGCATAGTCGATTATAAGAGAACAACTTTATACTATATAAAACATTCAACTACAAACAGCCTTAAGCAGGCAACAATATATAATATATCCTAGTTAGAAGCTTTATAACACAATATAAAATATGGATTGATAAAACTGGTCAGAAGCTTTACAACACAATATATAATAATATACATAAATATATATACCCAAAATGCTGTAGCAGTAACTTGAGATATATATATATATATATATATTATAACATAAAACTTGTGACTAAAATATATAACAAAGCTTTAACTAGAATATCAATATCTCAACATACTTATATACAGCGCCCAGATCCAATATATATATATAAGTTAAAACCCAGATATTGACTTGTAAACTTAATAAACAAATATACATATAACGTATCAAAACTTATATACCTTATAACTTATAAACTAACAGACTTTATATATGACCCAATATATATATATATATAATATCTTATATAGATATATTACTGTATAAACATATATATAAAACCAATATAAACTTAAACTCAAATCCAATTCATAACTTAGAAAGTCTGGGAAAATACACATGTGCCATATATTATGTATAACAAATATATATTCAAACCCCTTTAAAACATATTATATATACTAACATTCAGTACAACACCTATATGTATATTAATATATATCTATCTTCACAGAATATGTATAGCAATATGCCTAACCTTAGTTATGTACAGACCTATCTACATTTAATATACAAGTTATTAAACAAACTATAATACATAATATTTATTTAAATATAAATATATATACATACCTATATATATCAACAGATCTAGGGGAGGAGAACAAATAGAGAGCACGGCAAAAGGTGCTAGAGAAGGTAACCGGATCTCGGTTGAGGAGGAAGGTGGGTGCGATGGGATTGGTGGCGGTCAGACAGGGACGAAGCAAGGTGGTGGAAGGGATTGTGGTGGCTTCCGGGTGGAGCAGCTCGGTTGAAATGGACGGTGGAGATGAGGTCAGTGGGTAGGGCGAGCGGGTTGTGACTGGTGGCACGTGATGAGAAGAGGGAAGGCTTTCGGCCACAAGCAGGGCTTCCATGGAAGGTTGAACATGCGGCAGCCATTTATATGTATATGTCTTTTTTTTTATCTTAGAGTGAAGTGAGAGCTGGAAGAACAAAAGAAAGGAAAGGAAATATGAACAGGAGCTACCATTTGAATACGAGCGGATGAATAGAAATAGTATATATTAAAATGTATTTTTTCTCAATAGAAACAACGGAAGAAGACAGAACGAGGTGCAAATATTGGGACCCGCAAAAGAAAGAAAAAAACGAAACGACACATATTGAAATGGTAAGAATATCAAAATTTAGACATCGATTATGGGGAAGAAATAAAAGCTGATGTCTATTCGTATTACACAATGGAAAATGAAAGATCACAACGAAACAAAAGACGGACCGTTACGGTTTAACCGTTCCGCGTGCTTCACCACGTACCGGACACCGAAACACCCAAATGAATATACTGCAGAGATCAACATGACGAGACAATCAAAACGGTATATAGATACCAGTGGTACGATCATCCTATCAAAAGTCGATAATCGGTATCGAAAATGCTGCAAATTTGTCAGAAATAAGATAAACGGAGCAATAGAAATCCAAATTTGGAGAAACGAATTATGACGACTCACTCAGAAGATGATTTACAAATTTTCTATATAAAAATATTCAGGTTTGGAAAACATTTTATTATCATCGATTTTTAACTGATTTGAATTGAAATAAAATTACATAAGAAAATAAACTTCCATATTATCTGATGAAAATTTTACCATTTGCTATGTTTAAATAGACGTATTCCAAATATCAAATTTTTATTTCAAAATTTTATTGTTTAAAATTTCACAAAAATTCAATTAATTAAATAAATAAAACCACTGAAATTTACGGGTCGTTACACTCTCCCCCACTCAAAACTTTTCGTCCCCGAAAAGGAAGGAGGTAGGAGAATAGAAACAACCAGAAAGAAATTAGATTAAAAAATAAAACAATTAATTCAAACCATATAAATTTCAAATTTAAATTCAACAATTAATTTTAAATTCAAGGTATTCATTAAGTTGATTTTATTTCAATTTATTAATATTTGATACAAAAGGTTTCTTTCAAAACAAAATTTTATTTAATTTGTCTCATTTACTATTCAATAAACCTATTATTCTATTTATCCCTATTAACATTTTTATGATAAAAAATTAAGTGTATAACATTTATTATAAACACTCAAATTTTATTTATAAAAACATTTTATATTGCATATTATCCAATTACATATTCAACTTCTGAATAATTTAGGTAAGTTGTATTATAATGAAATTGGGTATTATACAAGTAAACTTTTCCCAACTCAATTATTTCAAGTTTAAATATTTATTCAAAATTTTGACTCGGTTTATAATTGAAATCATCTCTAAATCATAAATTTAAGAATTTAAATCTCTGATTAACCTCAAACAATTTAGAGATAAATAAATAAATATATATATATATATATATATATTATATCAAATCAAATCAAATTTTAAAATAATATACCTATATATATAAATCAAATTATACTGAAGAAATTCAAAACAAATTAATTCCTAAGACAAAATGTAGCAAAGCTACTGAATGTTCTTTCCTCTTCGAAACTCAAAAATGAATATCGATGATGCTGCAGTCATCACCGAAATTATTTTCCAGCGACAAAAGAGAAGAGTACTGATTTGAACATTTATAATTCTTTGAAAACCATTTCTATTCGAAAATACTTTAAATAATATACACTTAAAACTTTAAAACCAAAGTTTGAAATCACCAGAAATTAAATTCTCAAATTCCTGAGTTAAATTCATTTTAATCCCAAATAAATTTATAAACCACTATTTTATAAATTCATTTATAGAACAATAAATGATAATCAAATATTATCATTTCAAACAACCAATTTAATTAACTTATTAAATTCTAGAAAATTTTACTTATATATTTATAATATAATCATACAAATTTACTTCCATTACCAAGTTTAAAAATAATATTGTGTCAGTTTGCTCTGTTCAAGTGTTTTGGAAATCCTATCGATAGCGCTGATCAGACGAATCGATCGAAAACCCAAATCAACATCAACAACTCAAACAACACAATATATAAAACATTTTAAAATATTTCAAATACACTCCCTTACTCGATGATTCAAGAAGAGATTTCAAAACAAGGATAGAGATCCAAATTCAAAGGGACCCAAATCAAAAGAATTCAAATTCGAAGATAGGCTCGAAACGAAGATATGATAATTAAATAACAAAATAGATAAGATGGATAGACTTATATGAATCGTGGGCAACCTTAACCGGGTCAACCGTGACTTCAAAATAAGATCGAGGTAGAATTCTGGAGCAAATCGACATTCGATCGCCAGAGACAGAATTCGGGTATAGCAAAAGATGGCAGCATCGTAAACCAAGGATACAGAAATCTCTGGTGAATTAATGCTTATTGTAAAGGAGTTTCACTCTTTTACAAATCATTCATTGGAGCTATGTGGTGCTCCGGAATCAGAAAACATGAATAGGGGAGACAAGAATTTGCTTTGGAACCGAAGGGAATGTTCCAAACTTCAAAGGAAACCGAGTCAAAGAGGAAGAGATTCAAGCTCGAAAGAAAGTGATTCCGTAATTAAATCTACTCCATATGCTGAGTTTTGCCTAAAACCAGAGCTCTGATACCAACTGTAACGACCTGAAATTTTCAACCATTCGCATCCATACATGTCGGATTTGAATTGCTCAAAATATCAGATTGTTAATTTAAATTTGACAAAACTCAGCATATACAGTAAATAAATTAATCATAGATCACAGACACAAAGTAATATAACAATAATACAGAGGAAACAAAAGAATAGTAGTTCATGAAACTACTATATATATATAACAGAGTTAAATAAGATACAACGGAGGTCTCGAATACATAGATATCTCAATACAATAGTCAAATACAATATCCGAATACATCACTGGAATCAACTGAATAAATGAAAGCTGGATAGATAGCTGGATCTCCAAGCGAAGTTCCAACTCCAAAGGTGAGTCTCGAATACTGGTACACTCAGTCTGACCCGAGCGTAAAGCAAAACACAAAACACTCGAGTCAGGATTAACATTCTTATATCAATAAATCCAACTCAAGTGAAATAACAACTGAAAATACAAGTAACTTAAAGGATGTTTGGGATAACCATCCTCTAAGGATCCTTTAAACTATTTATAAATAGTAGTGTACGCTAAGTAAATAATGCCTATCAGTAATATAAAGTATCAAAATAGCGTTAAGGCGTTACGATTATCCCCCTTAACACATTTTACATAAGCGTCATAGTCTATACAACACTGTAAACTCCACCGTAAACTAGTGGGCTATCAGGGAGTACTCCATAGGTATAACACGAAACAAATCGTAGTGGTCGCGCATAGGGATACGAGTATGACAAGGCACATGAGGCAATACCCAAGGTAGTGAAACTACCGTTTGCCTGATCCGGACTGGTGAGAACGCATCGCCGCAACGATCGCAACATCGCAAAACAACACTCCCAATTCAAGGGTGCGCACCAATCAAAACAAGTAATGAGTAGTTTACGAAGAAGTGTGTCCGCTAGAGGTAGCTAACCTCACTGGCCCGGCATTGTAATGACCCTAAAATAAAATAAAATAAAATGATATATATTTATATTAGAAAATTCTGAGATATATATATATATATAAGTATATATATTGCATTTAAAACAGAAAAGAGTTTGGCAATAAATAAAATTGCATGGGAGCTTCTGTTTGATAAAATGCAAGGAATTAAGGTAATTAAGAAAGGAATTGGAACTCAAAAATAAGTATAGCTTTATGTCCAAAGAATTATGTAAATATATACAAATGGGGTGTTTTCTGTTTTATATAAAGGTAGAATAAAAATTAAATTAATAAAAAGGTTTATAAGTCTTATAGTTGTGCTAAAAATAATTAGCATAATATATGTGATTTTTATTTAAATATAGAAGGAGTTACTGATCTGACAAAGAGGCAGAAATATACATATGTATACATACAAAATCAAATAAAAATTTCCATATCTTATTTATTTCAAGCAAATAATATGAGTGAATGATTTTAATATGAGTGAATGATTTTAATAAGCAAATAATTCAGATCTATATACCTTAAATTATCCTGGTATTGGGATTATTTTGGGGGTAGATTGGTTAATGAGAAATAAAGCAATTTTAAATTTAGAAAACCTTACTATTTCTTTGGAAACAAATGAAGGCAAAAGAATTACCATCTTAAGTGAAATAGCAAAGAATACATGTTTTAATAAAATCTGGAGTATTAATGAAGTTCAAAAGGAATTAAAAATAGAGGAAATCCCAGTAGTCAATGGATATATCGATGTGTTCGGAGAAGTGAAGGGAATTCCTCAAAACAGACCAGTTGAATTTAAAATAAAATTAATGCCAGGAACAAATCCAATCATTAAGAAGCCTTATAGAATGGGTCCAAAAGAGTTGGTAGAATTAAAACATCAACTAGAAGAATTAGAAGAGAAAGGATTCATAAGATCAAGTAGTTCCAGTTGGGGTTCCCCAGTGCTTTTTGTTAAGAAACATGATGGAACAATGAGGTTGTGTGTGGACTATAGGGATTTAAACAAGGTAACTATTAAAAATAAGTACCCACTGCCTAGAATAGATGATCTATTTGATCAATTGCATGGGGCTAGAATATTTTCAAGGCTAGACTTAGCCTCTGGATTTCACCAAATGAAAGTTGCAGAGGAAAGCATTGAGTACACAGCCTTCAATACAAGGTATGGCCTTTATGAATTTCTAGTAATGCCATTTGGCTTGACCAATGCTCCCTCCTATTTTGTAGACTTGATGAATAGAATTTTTAGAGACTTTTTGGATAAGTTTGTCTTGGTATTTATAGATGACATATTAATTTATTCAAAGACAGAAAATGATCATGCCATGCACCTACATTTAGTATTATCCAGACTTAGAGAACATGAATTAAAAGCCAAGTATTCAAAGTGTATATTTTGGCAACATGAAGTAAAATTCTTAGGACACATAGTGTCACAGCAGGGAGTAAGTGTAGATCCAAGCAAGGTCATTGCAGTTCAAACATGGAGTAGACCCAAGACAGTGACTGAGGTGAGGTCATTCTTAGGTTTGGCAGGGTATTATAGGAGGTTCATCAAGGATTTTTCAAGAATAGCCGCACCAATGACCAAACTAACCAAGAAGAACCAACCATATGTGTGGACTGAGCAGTGTGAACAAGCTTTTGAGAAATTGAAGCAAGCATTGGTGGAAGCTCCTGTCCTACAAATCCCAGAAGCAAATGAAGGAATGGTTGTATACACTGATGCTAGTGGATCTGGGTTAGGTGCAGTGCTCATGCAACATGGCAAGGTAGTGGCATATGCATCAAGACAGCTTAAACCTAATGAAACCAAATATGCAACTCATGATCTAGAATTAGCTGCAATAGTGTTTGCACTAAAACTATGGAGGCATTATTTGCTTGGGGCAAAATTTGAATTATTCACAGACCATCAAGCATTGAAATATTTATTTTCTCAAAAAGATTTAAATATGAGGCAAGCAAGGTGGTTGGAGTTTCTAGCTGCATATGATTTAGATATTTTGTACACTCCTGGAAAAGCTAATAGAGTGGCAGATGCTTTGAGCAAAAATCATGTTAGATTAGCCAGTCTGATGATTGATGAGTTTAAAAATCTTGCAGTGCTTGGGGAGGCAGATATATACAGCAAGGATGCAGTGAATTTTAAAGAACATGGTGATATGGTGGAGTATGGTACACTGGGAATAATCACAGTGAAGTCTAATCTGGTGGAGAAAGTTGGTAGCATGCAAGATCAAGGTCAAAGTCTAAAGGAGAAGAAAGAAATGTTATTAAATAACATTGAGTCAGATAATTTTAAAATAGATTCCCAAGGTTATTTGAGGAAAAATGATAAGCTTTGTGTACCAAACATTGCAGAATTGAAGGAAGAAATCATGAATGAGCATCACAAGACCAGGTACACCATACACCCTGGTGGTACTAAAATGTATCATGATTTAAAAAGAGGCTACTGGTGGCCAGGAATGAAGCAAGCAGTGGCAAGATATGTGGCAAAGTGTTCCACATGTCAACAAATTAAAGCAGACTACCAAAATCCTTCTGGCATGTTACAACCTTTGGAGGTACCTCAGTGGAAATGGGAAAGTATTTCCATGGATTTTGTGGATGGTTTGCCTAGAACTAAGAAAGGCAATGATAGTATATGAGTAATTGTTGATAGACTAACCAAATCAGCTCACTTTGTCCCTGTCAGGTCAGATAGAAATGCATCTAAGCTTGCACAATTATTTATTAAAGAAGTGGTGAGGTTACATGGTATACCCAAGACTATTGTAAGTGATAGAGACACTTTGTTCACCTCAAGATTTTGGGAAAGTTTCCAAGAAGCAATGGGAATACAACTTTGTTTAAGCACTGCCTACCATCCTCAAAGTGATGGGCAAACAGAGATAGTGAATAAAATATTGGAAGATTTACTTAGAGCATGTGTGCTTGATTTTGGGGGTAATTGGGAGGATCATATCCACTTGGCAGAATTCACTTACAACAATAGCTATCAATCAACCATAGGAATGGCTCCCTTTGAAGCCTTGTATGGGAGACCTTGCATGTCTCCTGCCTATTGGTTGGAAGTAGGAGAGGGTGTAATGTTGGGGCTAGACCATGTTAAAGAAACTTCCAACATGATTGAATTGATTAGGCATAGAATGAAGGCAGCACAATCAAGACAAAAGTCTTATGCAGATAGAAAAAGGAAGCCAATGGAGTTTGAAGTAGGAGAGCATGTTTTTCTGAAAGTATCACCAATGAAGAAAGTGTTCAGGTTTGGAAAATCTGGTAAACTATCACCAAGATTTGTAGGACCATATGAAATTATGCAGAGAATTGGTGCTATGGCCTACAGACTTAAGTTACCTGAGGAGTTGAGTGGTGTGCATCCTGTATTTCATGTTTCTCAATTGAGAAAATGGGTGCATGATGAAGGAGCAATTCTGGAGTCACCTACTCAAGTTCAAGTCCAGAAGAATTTGGTTTATACAAATGAACCAGTAGGGATAGTTGCCAAGGAAGAGAAAAAGTTGAGGAACAAGGTGATCAAACTGGTGAAAATCCAATGGAGCTTGGACACTAATGATTGTACATGGGAGGTTGAAGACAAAATGAGGGCTAAATACCCCAATTTGTTTACTGGTGGAGAGGTATGTTTAAGCAGCCTAAGATAATTTTTCTAAATGTATTTATATATTGTTTGTTTCCATAAAATATGAGTATGGGGTTATGGAGTTAAAACAGGCTATGGATTAGTGCTTTTAATTGGAGAAAATAGGTGAAATTATGGGGACATAATTCCTTTAAGGGGGAGGGTATGTAATGACCCTAAAATAAAATAAAATAAAATGATATATATTTATATTAGAAAATTCTGAGATATATATATATATATAAGTATATATATTGCATTTAAAACAGAAAAGAGTTTGGCAATAAATAAAATTGCATGGGAGCTTCTGTTTGATAAAATGCAAGGAATTAAGGTAATTAAGAAAGGAATTGGAACTCAAAAATAAGTATAGCTTTATGTCCAAAGAATTATGTAAATATATACAAATGGGGTGTTTTCTGTTTTATATAAAGGTAGAATAAAAATTAAATTAATAAAAAGGTTTATAAGTCTTATAGTTGTGCTAAAAATAATTAGCATAATATATGTGATTTTTATTTAAATATAGAAGGAGTTACTGATCTGACAAAGAGGCAGAAATATACATATGTATACATACAAAATCAAATAAAAATTTCCATATCTTATTTATTTCAAGCAAATAATATGAGTGAATGATTTTAATAAGGTATGTTAGTATGCATGATTGAATGGAGGTAATAGATAGGTAGAAAATACAAAGGTGATTTTCAGATTCCTTAAACTTATAAAAAGAAATGAATAAAGGATCACATGCATATGGCATGAACAAAATAGAAACATGAAAATAGCATGCAGTGTTTAAAATGTTCAACTCCCGAAATAACCAATTAAAGTAACCTGATGTGTGCATTTCCCATTTAGGACCACACAGGAATGAGATGTATGCATGAACAGCTAAGGGTATTAGGAGAATTACCCATTTTCTTAAACCCTAGAATGGATTTATAAATAACTGCACATAGCCAAAACCATCACTCTCTCGGGATCAAAAACAAAATAAAATAAACAAGGAAGAAACACTAGCTTGAGGCTTTGGGGGATTTGCTGTTCTAAGAAATTAAGGCAGTAAAAGGAAAAACATTGTGTGAGTATTTATCCTTTGTATGCAATGGCATTAAGTCCTATTGCAGGCAGCCTAAAATATTATGAGACATTTAAATTTCTGAATTGATTTGTTATGGGTGATATGGATGTTTGTTTGTGCATTTTTTTTTGTTTGGAGTATTAATCTGTAAGTGGGCTTTTGGTGTTAACATGATTGGAGCATTCTTGTTCTATCTTAGTATCATTAAACATGGATATAGATTAAACAGGGGAACATGGGGTTGAATCAGAAAAATATACAAGCAGTTATATCTTTCTGAAATATGAATGAAAGAAAAACTAAATTGGTCACTTGGGAGTTAGTCAATGATTTGCTTACTTCAGGTGGAAGCAAGTATATGCATGGTGCAACTGCACCCTGAGGCCTTTGTGTGTTGGAATAATTTAAACAACCTGGGAGTTTCCTTCACAATGCATACATAGTATTCATTTGACAAGGAGTTAAAGACCATAAAATAAATGGGGACAGGGGTTTAAAAATCTGGGTTATAAATATCCAGATATGGTGTTAATTTAATCAATTTAAACTTGTTCATTGATTAGTTGCTGGGAGAAAATTTGGAGTATAAAACCTGAGATTATTTATCTAGATTTGGGGAGAATAAATCAAGAATTATACATATGTTTATCTTTACTGTTTGCTGTGTATTTGTTTGAATAGATGAATGTGTTTTTTTTTGTATTACCTTGTATGAACCAAAACATGCTAAGTATAAACATCTGTTAAACTAGGAAGGCACTGCAAGATTATGTTTTAAAATTATGAATATGTATAAAAATTGATAAATGCTCATACCAGTGAAAACTGACCATTTTGGTTGCCCTTGCAATCATCTGGGTGTCTCAAAAATTCTTTGGGGCAGCTAAATGATTTGCTTGCAGGAAATTGAAGTTGGCTTGATGAGTAGAGAAGGCATTGGCTTCTAGAATAAATAAGAGAGACTTGTTTTTAAAATTTGCAGATGCATTGTAATGAAATTACTAGACACATTTTATTTCCTGTAATTGAAGTTACTTTTAGGAAACTTTTTAAGTATTTTGAGTTGAAGATATGTACTTAATCAAAACCTGTTATGAGTGATCATGGATGATGGTTGGTTAACTACAAATTTATTTTATGAATGTCTGATTTGGAGAAAATAAGGAGTTAGACATGTCATATGCATATGATATGGATATATATATATATTTGAACTCTGATTTTTATTGCTTATGTTTTGCCTTATGGAAATTAAAAAGCTAAGGGGATTGATTTTTAATGAACACTCAAGATTTTAGTAGAATATTCAAGTGAGATGAATTTGTGCATGGCAGGTAAGTGATACTTTCATATGCACGAATTCTGGAAATTTGTAAGTAATTGAGTATTTAAGTTTAACCTCTGAGAAAACTTGTCAACAATTTTAGACGTCTAAGATCAAATTAGACGTCTGTCATAAAAATTTAGACGTCTGAGATCTAATTTAGACGTCTGTCAACAAAAATTTAGATGTCTGAATTTAGTTCAAAATGTTTTCTACTCTCTGTTTAAAATTTAGACACTCTGAGACGTCTGTCATAAAAATTTAGAAGTCTGAGATCTAATTTAGACGTCTGTCAACAAAAATTTAGATGTCTGAATTTAGTTCAAAATGTTTTCTACTCTCTGTTTAAAATTTAGACACTCTGAGACGTCTGTCATAAAAATTTAGACGTCTGAGATCGAATCTAGACGTCTGTCATAAAAATTTAGACGTCTGAACTGCTGATTTTGCCTATTTTCGAGTAAATTTCCAAGGTTTATCGATTTTTGTCAATCCAACTTATTGTTATTAATTATTATCAACTTTGATAACTATCATGAGATCAAGTAAATACTATTTTAGAGTTAAATAGAATTATCTAGGCAAGATAAATATATATAAGTGTTAGAATTTGTCAAAGTGCACCTATGGCAGTAGAACAAGACTTAGAAAAGAAATAAGTGGCTATGTCAATAGCTTGTATGGTATTTTGATTTCTGTTTGATTTAAATTCCCTCTGATAAAAAAATATATAATAATAATAAAGAAACAATTGTATATCATCAAATATACAATTGACTTAGTTTGTTTGTACACTGATATGATTATATTGGTAAAACCAGGGTCTTGGGAAAAATATTTGGAAATTATATAAATATTCAAATATAAAAGAATTGGGGTTTAGTGGTGAATGCCTCTTGTATATAAAAAAACTATGTGTTATAGAGTGAGGGTCACCACAGGCACGGCTCCTGTTTAAGTCATTTCAAATTTGACACAAGTGTCAAGGCTATCCATTATCGTTCTCTTTCTTCAAATCCAACAACGTCATCATTCCAACCACTTCATTCTGGATCACACTCCGCGTATAATAGTTATTAAAGTGGTTTTCGGTTTAGACAGAGAGTATGTCCCTAACCGATCCCGGACTCTTCAATAACTACGTAATTATTACACCGATTTGTCATTTCAAAATAGTTTATATTCCAAAACCAAAATATCATTGCCATTTCAAAACCAAATACGATATCATTTCCATTTCAAATATATCCATCTCAAATATATATCCATTTACAAATCTTAGTACTTCAAAGTTATAACACTTTCTAAATCAAACACTTTGGAAATCATAATTCTTTGAAAATCAAAATTTATAAATCATAATGCTTTGGAAACATAACACTTTCCTTCAAACAGTTTAGATATTAATAATAATATATAAAATAAAATAGTTTACAAAATAAAATAATTTATATAAAATAGTTATAAGTTAAAATAGTTTATATTAAAAATAGTTTATAAAATAATATAAAATAGTTTAAATATAATTTAAAATACTTTATATAATAAAATAGTTTCCTCAAATTTCACAAATTGATTCAACTCAACTCGGATTCCAAAATTTAAATTTAATCAAATCTCAAATCTTAAATCATCAATTTCAATTCGATTCAGTTTCTAAATAGACCATTTCAAATTATCAATTTCAAATACATATTTGAACCACAAAATAAGCCATTTCAATTTCAATATATTTCAAAGCTTTAAATATTCAACATTTCAAAACTAAATTCGATAATTTCATATATATATATATATATATATACACTACAACAAAACAAGCTTTTTACAACGGGCAATGTCCGTTGTAATATGTGTTCCACAACGGGCAGCCGACCGTTGTAATAGGCGATGTTGTAATAGGTTGACCATATTTTACAACGGGCAATGCCCGTTGTAATAAATCTTTTTACAACGGGCAATGCCCGTTGTAATACACTTTTTACAACGGGCAATGCCCGTTGTAATACATGATATTGCAACGGTTTCTGACCGTTGCAAAATAAATGCAAATTTTAAAAAAAATTACAGCAACATACATCCATACCAATAATGAATAATTTAACGAGTAATAAATATTATCATAAAACAACCAAAATCGTTTCATTTCAAGTGTGTTTGCATTTCATTTACATTTTCACTATGCACTGTACATTTCTTTATAATAAAACATAAAAAAGAACACTTCTCTGTTGCAAACCAGTACCCAATACTCCAGCAACATACTAACCCACTTTACTGCCAGCAAGTAATATCTGAACCTCCCATATCATTGCTGCCTTTTTGCATACCCACTACTTCAAACATCATCTCAACAAACTGTCTGCACAAACCACCATTTCATAACACCATTTCACAACCTCCTGTCAACACAACATCAATTCATCGGCAATACACTTCTGTCAGTAGCAACAAACAACCCACATACACTTACAATTTTCCCACCAAACCAAAACTACATTTCCTAATACTCCTCATAACTGCACATTCAACTCAACAACCACCACTGCAGTGACTTTCTCTGACATACCCACCCACCACTACATCCACCCACACATCAAACAACACATCATTTTACTTTCATGCAACAAACAACAACTTACATCCTTCATCCTTCATTTCAAACTTAATAGGCGAAACCCCCATCCCAATCAAATGTTGTAAATTACATTCCCACCCTAGAATTATTTTCAATGTTATTTTATTTTTAAATATCTAAGAATTTTTTTTTTCGAAAGTTTGCAGTTTTTACTATAAATATTTGTAACAAAAAAGGTCTCGAATGATTTTTTCCCCATCAATTCAAGCATTTATTTCATTTCATTTTCACACTTAGTTGAAATATGTGAAAAGCAAAACAAATTGAAAAAAAATAGTGGTGCTACATGTTGATTTTCGACGTTTTTTCACAACTTATACGAGTTTTAAAAAAATAAGATTGCAATTTACAAGGTTTTATTGATAGAGGTATTTTTCCTATTTTGAAAATTTAAGGGAGCATTTGCCAAAATTCCCCTAAAATAAAAATTAAACTGGGAAAACAAAAGAAAAATCATTGTTTCCCATATCAATTTTTCCCTTGAAGTTTAAACCAGTTTAAAAACATACGCATGCTTGGTAGTAGTTAGTCGTTACAAACTACTTACAATAGCAAAGTGAATGCATACCAGCAGGCTACATGGAGACAAGTGCAAGAGAAGCTAGGTCTCTTGCTCCAAAATATATAGCTCTTATATTTATTCATGAAGCCTCAGAATTTAGGACTGGAATATTTTTCTTAAACAAAGATATCAATTCCACCATTTTGGTTGATAAACTGTTATGCACTCATAACAGGCGCAGCTTGGTTCCTAACTTCCTGCTATTAGGTTAACGAAGGGAAAAAAGAAAAAGAAAAATCTAATCAAACTATTTACGAAGACTCGCAGTTTGGGACTGGGGCATCTGTGCTCAAGCAAAGATTGTAATTTATTTATTTTCATGTCAGATTGTTCAACTGGTGAATCCACCTTCTATTGTATTTCAAAAAGTTACTATGATGAGATCATAAAGGGTCAACTTGATTCCTATATTTGGTTTGAGAAGGAAAAAATAAAAGGTTGATCAAACACCTTTGTCTTATGCGAATTAGCCAGTATTCAGGATATGAATTAATAATAACTAATAAGTCCATATTTCACTTGCAAATTGCAATTCCTTCAAATTCAATGTATCAATTTGGTTTTACAGATTTATCAAATATAAAAAGAACGGTGGCTTTCATGTTTTTTGGTGTTTTTTCAGTCGCAAAATATGTGTAACGTTTCTTTTGCTTTATCTACATCATTTAGCACTTACTCCCTTATAGATGACATAGCAAATAACACCATCCCACTTTAGATAGGAAATTTGGTTTTAAGTGCTTTTACAAAATGGAATACAATAGTTATGATGTAGTAGAAAAATATAGGTACTCAACAGTCAACATATAGTATTTGACTATTAACATAAGTATTAAAAGAAAACTCAAGAAGCTCGATACATTTGTAATCTCTCACGATGGAATAAAAATAGAGTGAAGAGTATAAAAGACACAACAAAGACTTGTTTTCCCACGTGGATTTTTGTAGCTCTGATGAGAGCTGAAGTGTGTTACAAGTTGGTGACAATGTTTGTTCATGCATGTTTAATAGGTAAGAAACAAAAGAAACAAAAATGCAAGTACATATTAACTATCAGCATCCTAAAAAGATTTAAATAGAAGTACCAGCTGTGGGTCTAGGCTTCCTCCTCTCTATTAAGATCTCTGGCCTTGGAATGATGACACCCGAAGCTTCTTGACCACGTGCAATTCTTACTTTTGTTCCATCTTCCATAAAGCAAAATCCTATCTTACAAGGTCTCCTGATGAAAAAATACGTATAAAGATATTAACAAGTTCTGGGAAATTTCATAGAAATGATATAAAATTGAGAGTTATGCAGAGTTTACCTAGGTCGAGTGACACATAACTCCGCTAAAGTTACATGTTTATAATCAGCTGCTCATAGCACAATCACCTCAGCCATGTCAAACTCAAAAATACATATATTTTTCTTATAAATTCTTACATTATTCAAGGTTTCGTTTTGCATGTAATGCGAAAAAAAAGGAAAAAAGGGGTGAAAATGAAAATAAAAGGAGGAAGTGTACGGTGTACTGATGAATTCAAGGTATAAAGGCATCAATAGCAGTATATTTCAACTTTCAAGATAAACATAAATTGCAGAAGTATATCTTTTCATAAAACAACTTAAATTTTAATTATTTATAGATTAATATGGTCAACATAAGTTATACCTGGTAAGAGGATCCAAAACTTGAACAATTGGAGACATGAAGAGGTGCCTCTATACTGAAGATTCCTCCTTCATGACCTTTCCCCTGCTTGATGTGCTTCTTTACCTGTTTAGCAAATGCAAGACACCGTTTCATCTTCAAGCATGATATAATTTTCATATCATGAATGTATTATCAAGGGATTCAATTTGAATGCGAACAATTTGCTCTATGATATTCTATCATATAAACAAATTTAGGAATACAAAATCATAAGTCCTCAATTTGGTAAAACTACAAACATGCAATATGCATTAAATCAACATAATATTTATTTTGAATCTCTACTCTAATGTAATGTAAACGACTGAACCCAAACCTCTAGCAACAACTAAGGCAGGCCTTATTCGCTAAAGCTACAAATCTTATCGCTTGCACAGTGTCATTGGCAAATTCTAAAATTCGCTACTCCAATAGATAACCTAACAAGTGCAGTTTTGGATGTGTTTAGCAGGGATAGAATTTCGTGGAAATTAGGATCTGTCGCTTATTGTCAAAGTTAATACACAGAAAACTCATCTCAGAACCTTTTCAATGAAAACACCTTGGTTGTTTACACTGCAAATATTTGTTGGTTTAACAGCAGAATAATTAATAATAATAGAAATATTTAATTATAAATAATATAAACAAAAGTAAATTTTCGGAGTTAAAGATGCAAATATCTGCGATATAAATATTGTTCATTGGACATATAAAAACAACAAGTTAACATATTTATTAGAGGATAAAGAACGATTCTATGGCTTCTTCTTCTTCTTAGCTTCATAAATCAAGAATACTCCTAGCTTTACCTAAAAATGAGAAAAAACTCACCAAGCTTCAATGACGACAGACCCCGCCTTCTTCTCCGCTTTATCACCATCCATCTCCACGTTATTGGTCTCCTTCTGGTTCTTCTTCTTGGAGACCATGGCATCGCTCTTCTTTGATTTCTTAGCCTCAGGCTTCACCGCTGGCGGAGGCGGCCTCTTTCCAGCTATGAGATTACTGACCTCTGATTCGACATCAGTCGAGCAAGATCACGTGAGCCACATCACTCGAGCAAGATCTAATAGAAATCAAGACGGAGGAGGCGGAGGATGCCGAACGAAGGCAATTGGAAATTAGGGATTTGAGGAGGACGAGGAACGAAGGCGATTTGAATTAGGGATTTGATGAGGACGGGTCGCCAGTCGCCATTATTTCATGAAAAAACGAATATGATTCTCTAATAACTGGTAAGTAAGAAGTCTATTAAAATGATGCTCGGACCTCTTACAACGGGCAAGGTATAAGTGTTGTAAAACCGGTAACTATTACCACGGTCATTTTGTGAACGTTGTAAAATTTGGATTCTATTACAACGGACATGAAAGGACCGTTGTAATAGCATTCTATTACAACGGGCAGCCATTGTCAGTTGTAAAAAATGTGTTGTATAAGCATCTATTACAACGGTCTTGAATGGACCGTTGTAATAGACCCCTATTACAACGGGCAGAAAATGCCCGTTGTAAAAAGGGCGTTGTAATAAAGTATTTTTGTTGTAGTGATATCAAATTCACTTTACTATTATTTAGTTTTGAAATATTTACTTAATCATTTCAATAACATCTAAATACAACTTCAATTTACAAATTTAAATAAACAAAATATCCCATTTAAATTTATATAAATTTGAAATATTCATTTAAGTCACTTTTAATCAAACTCAAGTTATAAAATATATCTTTAAAATCTCAAATTTAATAAATTTCAAATCAAACTTAATTAAGCAAAATTCTTAAATAAATAACATTTCAAATCAATTTTAAATTTATCTTTCCAACCTAAATCAATATAAATTCTATATTTGAAAATATATAATTTAAATAAATACTTAAACATATTATATATCAACTTTATTAAATCAACTTTAATAAATCTTTAAAATCAATATTTATTAAAACCATATAATCCTTTTCAAAACCATAGAAATCATTTTCAAAATATTTATATATAGACCAACGGTGTCTGTATAAAATTTTCTACCCTATGGTCAAGTGATACAGATATTTATCATTTCATTCCGCAATTTAAATATATACGTGTATATATCTTTTCAACCCACAATCCCAAATTCAATTCAATGAAAATCGCTTGGGTTTATCATATCAACCCATAATGATTTTCTCCTATTCTACAGATCGTTCGGGTATGTATCACTTCAACCCATAGTGAATTCTATACTAATAGGGAACTTGCAGAGTGATAATAGATATGATAATAATACAACAATCAGTAACAGGCATATATCATCCGTATAAAATAACAGATAATGGTGTCAGATGTCACAGGTGAACAGATACAGATAATGGCATATATAACAATGTAAATAACTAACAGCAGCATATTTCAATTGTCATTTCAATTGAAATCAAATTTAATAAATATAAGAACATTAATCGTGAGTGATTGCTCACCTTTCGAGGCTAGAGAGATGAACGGAAATGAAATTGAGTTATGAAATGCAAACACGACTTCCAAAGAAAAGCTACAGTGGTACGATTCGGCGATCAAAGCTGATAGATATGAATCGATGAGAACAAAACGAATTAGCTTGATATAATGGGAAACAAAATATATGCTATAACTTCTCTCCAAACCAAATGGTTTAAACATATTTTAAAATAATATATATATATATATATAAATATATATATTTTCAAATCAGTATTTGACTCTAACCTAAAATTTAGATACAATATAAAACATACACATATAAACAAATATACTTATATAGGCTTACATACAAGTTTTGTTTAAAACCATATTTTACAATTTAAAGTATGCAAATCCAACAGGAAATATAGAAGCAAAGGAAAACCACTATATAAGGTTAAACAATGCAAGTTATAGTTTAAATCAAATATATGGAATCCGGCTATAAACAAATTTATGTGCAAAATGATGTGTATAAATATAAACCTGGGTACTCAATGTACTTGTAACCTAGATTTGTACCAACATAAATATACAGTAACCATTATGACATAATAATATAAACATATATATAAATGACGCAAAAATTTTCATATGTATAATATATATGCATAGTCGATTATAAGAGAACAACTTTATACTATATAAAACATTCAACTACAAACAGCCTTAAGCAGGCAACAATATATAATATATCCTAGTTATAAGCTTTATAACACAATATAAAATATGGATTGATAAAACTGGTCAGAAGCTTTACAACACAATATATAATAATATACATAAATATATATACCCAAAATGCTATAGCAGTAACTTGAGATATATATATATATATATATATTATAACATAAAACTTGTGACTAAAATATATAACAAAGCTTTAACTAGAATATCAATATCTCAACATACTTATATACAACGCTCAGATCCAATATGTATATATATATATAAGTTAAAACCCAGATATGGACTTGTATACTTAATAAACAAATATACATATAACGTATCAAAACTTATATACCTTATAACTTATAAACTAACAGACTTTATATATGACCCAATATATATATACACAATATCTTATATAGATATATTACTGTATAAACATATATATAAAACTAATATAAACTTAAACTCAAATCCAATTCATAACTTAGAAAGTCTGGGAAACCACACACTTGCCATATATTATGTATAACAAATATATATATTCAAACCCCTTTAAAACATATTATATATACTAAAATTCAGTACAACACCTATATGTATATTAATATATATCTATCTTCACAGAATATGTATAGCAATATGCCTAACCTTAGTTATGTACAGACCTATCTACATTTAATATACAAGTTATAAAACAAACTGTAATACATAATATATATTTAAATATAAATATATATACATACCTATATATATCAACAGATCTAGGGGAGGAGAACAAATGGAGAGCACGACAAAAGGTGCTAGGGATGGTTACCGGATCTCGGCTGAGGAGGAAGGTGGGTGCGATGGGATTGGTGGCGGTCAGAAAGGGACGAAGCAAGGTGGTGGAAGGGAATGTGGTGGCTTCCGGGTGGAGCAGCTCGGTTGAAATGGACGATGGAGGTGAGGTCAGTGGGTAGGGCGAGCGGGTTATGTAACGACCCTGAATTTTTGACATTTGAAATGTGAATATTTAATTGAGTTTAAATATTCGAATGATAGTTTAATTTGAAATTCGAATATCAGAATGGATTTGGCGATTAAATTATTGAATTTAATTACTGAAGTTGGGTAAAATTTGAATCTTCAGTTTTAAGATGATTAAAAATATTTTTCAAGGCTTGGAAAATCTATATTGATAATTCTGAAGGTACTGGAACTTTCAGAATTGAATTTGGAAGTGGTTTGTTCAGTTTTGGAATTTTATCGTTTAAATCGATATTTAAAAATAGTGTTCCGAGGCACGGTCTCGGAATTCGACGAAACCAGTTCCATTGGATCCGTAATATTGTATTATTATCGAATTTCAATTTTCGTAATGTTTGGAGCTGTTGTGTGAGCATACGATAAGCAAACGCGCTGAAATTAAATCGAAAATTTAATAGTATAACTGGTCCAAAAAGCTATCTTCTCCATACGATCGAATTTGGACTCGAAACCTCTTCCATTGCGTTCAGAATAGGCGTATAACATTACGAACGCCTAGCGGCACGCCTCGATAGGATATCGAGATTTTGAGTTGCAAAATTCGAGACGATTTAAATTTGAATTTGAATTTTAAAATAAATAATATAATTGCTTTGACCAGTCAAAATTTCACATCAGCCGTTTTCTTATCACTTCAGGCTACTGTAGCATGTTGAGTGAAACATGGTAACATCTTATCTTGTCCCCATTTCCTTCAATTGGATTCAACGAAAAGAATAAAGGGAAATATATATAAATTATCATCTCGTGTTCCTCAATCTGGAAATAAATCGAACTACCCACCTCTGCTTTCTTTTATTTTCCTTTCCCATTCAATTTTCAGAGGGAAGCAAGATCGAAAATGGTCGAAAAAAAGGGAGGCAATCTCGTATACCCAGCTCCTTTCCTCTCTATTCAAAATCGAAACCCTACCCTTCAGAACGAAATCAAAATAAAATAAATGGCCGAAGCCTGTTTAAATTAAATTCGAAAAAGGGAGGTTGAGTTCGCGAATTCGAACATAGCCTAGCATCTCTAAAATCGAAACTCCTCTCGAATGAAAAGGGGGCGAAATCGATTGTGGGCGAAGTCGTGACAGGCGACCTTGTTGCCGATGGATCTAGGGAAGTCGAGAAGTTCAATGGCGCGAGCATCGCTCGCGGCAGTTGAAGGCGTCATGTCGAATCAAAACGGGGGGAGACTCGATGTTCGACTGGGTGGAGGCAGTGGCAAGTGTGCGATGGTGGTTCGAGGCAGAGGGTCGCGATGATGAGCGACGATGGGTCTTCGTTTTCGATGAGTAAAGGAGGCTAGGTCATCGTCGTTGATCAGGCCTCTTGCTGGTAATCTTTGTTTTTTCTTCTGGACATTTAAATTTTGCGGAAAGTATAAATTGTTAACTCATTTATATTTTAATTTGTTCATACCGAAAAGGAAAAATATATATGGTCGAAGCAGATAATTATTTTTTTTAGTAAGAAGCATGTATATACTGGAACTGGAAAGAATTTTTTTTTTACATTAAGATATATGTAATGCAGTTTTCAATTTATATATTTATAGTTATTCAGGAAGCAGAAAAATAAATAATTATGGTTAGGTATAAGAATATTTCGATTTGAATATATAGAGGGTTTAAAACAGAAATATGTATATAATATATATATATTGGAATTTTAAAATGTTTAAAAAGATTATTAAAAATTTAATTTCGAGATCTACATAGATTATTTTCAAAGGAAATATTTTGTTAGAAAGAAATTTGTTTAAGAAAAATCAAATTTCCATTTTGAAATTAAAATCATTGGATAATTAAAATTACAAAACGAAAATTGTTATTCGATTATTTCGAATGTTAATAAATTGTATAAATTGTTTTATACAAGGTCAAAATTGCAAAGAAAACAAACTGGAATGGAAATGGATTGCAAAATAAAAGCTAAGGTGAGATCTTCTCACTCAAACAAAGGGTTTTGTTTAATTTTAAATAGTTATATTTAAAATTATTGATTGTGTTGATTATGTGCTTGAATGATAGTATATATGATAGTAGTATATAGCAATATATATATATATATATTTGAATATATATATATATTTATTGGTGATTGATTTTCCCGCATTATATAGCGGATGAGACCCTATGCGCTGCATAATAGCGGATGATATTTATAAATCCCATATACCGCGATATTCCACCTCGAAGTGGAATTGGTATTGTGCTAACATCTGTGGATCCACGGAAACAGGTTGGAGGGATCCAACTGGATTCCTCAAATTATATGAATTTGTTTCATATGTTGTATGAATTTGTTTCATATGCTGTGTGATTATTTATTTATAATATGTGAATGATTATATCTGTGATTGAATTTATTGAAGACTATAATTTAGCCAATGTATTTTTGGTATCGTTGGATACCAGAAATAAATAAAATTGGATTTTTGAAATTAAAGTTGGACATTTTAAGTGAATTTCTTTTGAAAGAATTCGTTGAATTTCAAAGAAGGAATTTTAAAGCGTAAAGTTGATTTTTGAAATCTTATCGAATTATTTCCAAAATATGGGAATTTTTTTTATAAATGGATTTTGAATAGTATTATTCGAAAGTTGGGAAATTTATTTAAAATGGAATTTTAGATGGTTTGGAAGAATAAAGGAATTTATTTAAAAGGCGATAAGTTTCTAGAAATCAAATTGAAAAATTGATTTGGTATTTGAAAATAAATCTTTGGGAAATCGATATGAAAATTTTATTTGATGTTGAATGAAAAATTGATTTGTGTTGAAATAAATTGGAAATCGATTTGTAAAATGATTTGGGATTTGAAATAAACTTAGAAATCAATTTGTAATTGATTTCGGGTTGAAATAAATTTGAAATCAATTTGAAATTGATTTGGTGTTTGAAAGTGAATATTTGGAAATTTAAATTCACAGTGGGAATTTATAAAGAAAAAGGGAAATGAATAATATCGGGAATTTTATTCCGCGAGTGAATGTGATTTGAAATTTGTTTTCAAAGTGATGAAGTGTGGAAAATGTGATTTGAAATTTGTTTTCAAAGTAATGAAGTGTGAAAAGTGATTTGAAATTGGTTTTCAAATGTTGAAGTGTGGAAAAATATATATCTTGCAAAGATATTTTGAAATAAATAATTTGGGAAAATTATTTGAATTGATTGATTGTTGTGAATGTTGTTGATAGTTAAATAACCGACTATCAATATTTGCCTTTGAAATGGCACTTGATTTGTTTTTAAAACAAACGCTCATTATTCGGTTAAGCCGGGAGAGGACTTTGTGTCATATAACCCATTCCGAATAGTGATACGTCGTGAATGGATAACATTTGAAGACCGATGTGAAGACCGGGTATTGTAACGACCCGTATTTTTACGGATCGGAAAGTTTGTCAAAATCTGGGATTTTTAGTATTGTTAAGCCATTTCAGATTTTTGGGCAAAATATTGTTAAGTTCTAGGTCGTACACGACCTAAGAGTTAAGTCGTGACCGACTTAAGTGGGTTAGGCGACCTAAGGAAGTATTGGAGCGACTTAGAGATTAGGACGTCTTGGTTTAGGTCGTAAGCGACCTAAGGGGAAGTGCGATCTAGTGTGTGAGCGACCTAAGTTTGGGAGTTGTGTTGTTAGATCGTCTAGATGACCTAAGGCAGTGGATTGGTTAAGTACCAGGTCGGTTGGAGCGACCTATAGCAGTTCGCGACCTATAGGAGAGTGATCTAATTGTTAGCGTGTTAGCGACCTAAGAGGGTTAGCGTGTTAGCGACCTAAGAGGGTTAGCGTGTTAGCGACCTAAGAGGGTTAGCGTGTTAGCGACCTAAGAATTAGGCGACTTAAGAAGTTAGGTCGCGTGAGTAGTTTTGTAGTGTGGGTTGTTAGGTCGCAAGGATAGCTTAAGTGTTAGGTCGCGTGATTTATAAGTCGTAAGTGCGCTTGGACTTAGGTCGGTAGGTCGCATGCCTGCGATATGTTAGGTCGTAGGGTGTTAAGCAGCTAAGTCCTAGGTCGTAACTAAGTTAGGTCGTGGACTTCTATAGTTGTTAGGTCGTGAGAAAACACTCATGTGTTAGGTCGCTGAGGAGTTTGGTCGTAGTATTGGTAGGTCGCTAGGTTTTTTCTAAGTGTTAGGTCATACCTGTTGCTAAGTCGTAGGTCGCTGGGTGCTTGGATGCGCTGAAGTGTTAGGTCGTAGGAGTTGGGGCGCGCATGCATATCTGTTAGGTCGGAGAGGCTTAGGTCGGAGAGGCTTTGGTGTCTTAGGTCGTAAGTCGGAGACGACTTAGGAGATAGCCGAGTTACGACTTAGTGGATTTTCAGCTATAAATAGGAAGAGTTTTTCTCACTTTTTGGGATCCGGATTTCGAAGCGACGAAGTGCTGACATTTTGAGAGCTCGACTTCTACACTTCTTCACTTCTTTTCTCCACTCTAATCTAGTGCTTCCATCCATCCAAGTTGAAGATCAAATTGAAGATTCAAGAGCTTAGATTGAAGATCTTCATCTTTTCTAGAGAGATTTCATCGTTTGAAGCGGATTGGTGATAGATCGAGCTTGATCCTTCGCTGTCCAGATCTGAAGCGTGTTGATTTGGGTTTGTTTTGGTGATTTGGTGAGTGGTGATTATCTCTCACACGGATCCAAAGGAGTATATCGGATTGTTGGCTCGATTTGGTGTTAAAATAGTGATTTCCATGCATTTTCTTCATCCTAAGTATAGATCCATGTAGATCCATTGTTCATGATGATTTGACAACCATTTTATCACATGTTAACCTATGCAAGTTCATTCATCAAGTTTGTAGAGATATTTTTCATGTTTTCATGCTTGTTGGACTTTCAACTCTTTGATTATGAAAATTCCATTATTGTTATAATTGTCTACTTAGATCATATTTGAATGCTTGATTGCTTGGATTAATGTTTGACTTGATTGATTGCTATGAATTAGATGATTTATGATTTGATTTAGACCGAAGATGATTCAACAGCTAAGAGGAAGGCTCTTGAAATGGGAAAGCTGCTTGTGGCATATGTAGCGGATGGTGAAGCTCTTATGCATAGATTTGATGATGATGATGTTGGGATGAAGCTTTGCGAGGATGTGATGAAGCGAAGTATGATATGAGATAGTCTTGGTCTAATCCAGACGGGATCATTCCAAGCATGTTGGTAACTCGGCCATATGGTTCGAGTTAGTCTTGGTCTAATCCAGACGGGATCATTCCAAGCAGGTTGATAACTCGGTGATATGGTTCGAGTTTGAGGATAATGGATGCTCGAGAGGCGCTTGAGCAAGTATGGAAATAGTCGTTGAGGAGGATGACTAGAAGGCTGAGATCTCATCGTTGTTGAAGGTTCTAGCATGCTCTAAGCAAGAGTACATGGGGACGCCCAAAAGACTAACTGTCGATGGTCGAGTACTCTGGGTAGTTGCGAAAATCCTTGGCACGGGCTGCGACGACGTGCGGGAGTTATGTCTAGAACCGGGGTTACCATTAGCCCTTGACTGACGGATGAAAGAAGGAGCCGTTCATTCAACTAACGGTGATATCGAAGCAAGGATAACAGTGATAGCCGAATCATGGATGTTTGGTTGTATCGTCATTCGGTCTCAAGAGCGGTATTTCCTGGGTGCTTATCTGACCTTGGTTTAGACCTTGGGATTTGTACTTGGAAAACATCGCTCTTGACTCGAGTGAAAATTGCTTTACTTTAAATTGTATGCTTTGCTATGCTTGCTTCTGCTTAGTGTGTGTCTGGGGGCTATCACTGTAGAAAGAGGTGGAGTGGGAGGGTTGTATTCCTATTCCTTTTTCCTTTATGCTCTTTTGGTATGTTGTTAGTTAATTTACTGCTCACTAAGACTGTTGTCTGACTCAAGGCTTTATGTTTTAAATTCTTATTGCCTTGGGCTGTTCGTCCATTTTGGGACGGGCAGACTAGGTAGCAGGTGACAGGTGCTGTTCTCTTCTCACGATGCTGATATCGAAGACGAGCTAGAGGGTTGCATATTATCTTCTTATATGTACTGGATGTTCCGCTGTTTGTATAATCTCTGAGTGTTATGTAGTGAGGCTTGATGTATTGACTATTTGGATGCTTGTATTCAACTATTATGGAGTTTTATATGATGGCATTTTATTCTGTAAAGCATCACTATACATATGTTCTATTGTATTTTGTCCATGCGCTGTGAGTAATACGATAGATCTTGTTATTTTGATCTACCCTGACAATCGTCCATGGTCGCCTGGCACACTTTACAGCGCACTATCTCTAGATTCGGTGCAGGGGTCATGGGCGGTCGTCACATTTGGTATCAGAGCATTGGTTAATCGATTTTACCCAACGCTCGCTGACGTAACTACGTATGAGAGACGTAATTGTATTTTGATGGATGAATACTATATATAATATAGTAGTTTAGTTGAGTTTGAGTCCTTTATGCAGTTGTTTCTCTAGATGTTCTGATCATTCCTTTTTATAGATATTGAGAATGAGTCGAAGAGGGAGACCAACTGCTAGGGAAGGCCGTGCTACTGAGGGGACTGCTGATTATGCAGCTATGTTCGAAGCTATGATGACTTCGATCATGAGAAGGATGCCAGCTCCGGGGCCATCAGTAGATGTTGGAGATCAAGTTCAGGCTCCAAGACCGGTGGATCATTTGGACGATTCATTTGAGAAGCTTGTGGAGGAAGCTCTCAGACCCGAGAATCTGTTTCCTAAGGAAGGATCTGTTGTTGATGTGACCAGGGAAGAGTCTAAACCCCAGCAGGGTGGAAACAAGAAAAGGAAGCAGCAGCAGAAAAAGGGGAAGGGTGGCCAGAAGAAGCAGAAGGGCGAAGTGATCTGCTACAATTGTCAGCAGAAGGGCCATTTCTCCAAAGATTGCAAGAATCCGAAGGTGCCGATGAAGTGTCACAACTGTGACAAGCCGGGGCACATCAAGAAGTATTGTCCAGAACCGCGGAAGGACATGCAGATTGTGCAAGCTTATGCTTTGGGAGCTGTTCCGTCGTCTTCAAAGGCTCCTACTGCTGAAGAGAAAGGAAAGAGTGTGGTGGTACAAGGTACTCTTTTCCTATGTGGTGTTCCAGTTAGAGTTCTGTTTGATACTGGAGCGTCGCATTCGTTTGTTTGTAGTGAACTCATAGGCCGGTTAGGTTTGGAACCGGATATTGTTGATAGGCCATTGGTTGTGACTAATCCAGTTGGGGGTTCGTCTTGTTTGTGTATGTTATGCAGTGGTCTGATTGTGTCGAGTCATGGTTGCTCTTTTGTTTGTGATTGTTTTGTTCTGAACTTTGCGGGGTTCGGAATTATTTTGGGTATGGACTGGCTTAGGAAGTATGCGGCAAAGGTTGATTGCGAAAGGTTGGAAGTGACAGTCGAGAATGTGGAGGGGCGAAAGGTTGTAATACGATGTAAGCATGAGGAAGGCGTCTTCATGAGCTTCATGTATTCGCTGGTTGTTCCACGGGATGGACTGTCATCGGTGCCAATTGCTAATGGATTCAAGGATGTCTTTGACGAAGTCAAAGGGTTGCTGCCGCATAGAGAGATCGAGTTTCGTATAGATCTAGTTGAAGGAGCCAGACCTGTTGTGATGCCTCTTAGGCGGATGGTGCCTAGGGAACAACGTGAGTTGAAGGTGCAAGTTGATGACCTTTTACAGAAAGGATTCATTCGGCGTAGTGTGTCCGAGTGGGGTGCAACAGTTGTGTTCGCAACCAAGGCAGACGGATCATTGAGATTGTATGTGGATTATCGTGAGCTGAATAAGGTGACTAAGAAGAACAAGTATCCATTGCCGAGAATAAATGACTTGTTTGATCAGCTTCACGAAGCCAAGGTGTTTTCTCAGATGGATTTGGCAACGGGATTTCACCAGTTGAGAGTGGCTAAGGATAGTGTGCCGAAGACTGCTTTTCGGACACCATCTGGTTTCTTTGAGTGGCTGGTAATGCCGTTTGGATTGACTAACGCGCCAGCATACTTTGTGGATCTTATGAATAGAGTGTTCAGAGATCAGTTGAACAAGTTCGTACTTGTGTTCGTGGATGATATTCTGATTTATTCCAAAACTGAGGAAGAGCACAAGACACACTTGCGTATTGTTTTAGAGATCTTACGGAAACATCAGCTGAAGGCTAAGTTTTCGAAGTGTCACTTCTGGAAGAGTGAAGTGAGGTTCTTAGGCCATGTGATTTCTGGAAATAGAATAGCGGTTGATCCTGCTAAGGTGGCAGCAATCCAGGATTGGGTTAGACCTAAGAATGCATCTGATGTGAGAAGTTTTCTTGGATTAGCAGGATATTATCGACGGTTTATCAAAACTTCTCCAAGGTGGCGGCACCGTTAACAGGATTGAAAAAGAAGAACCAAGTGTTCAGTTGGGATGCTAAGTGTGAGCAAGCTTTCGGAATCCTGAAAGAGAGATTGACGAGTGCTCCTGTTTTGATTATTCCTAGTGGGAATGATGAGATGGTGGTTTACACCGACGCATGTGGTACTGGACTTGGAGCAGTGCTGATGCAGAAGGATAAAGTTGTTGCGTATGCAAGTCGACAACTGAAGCCGCATGAAAGGAATTACCCGACTCATGATTTGGAGTTAGCGGCAATTGTTTTTGCTCTGAAGATGTGGAGACATTATCTATTGGGAGTTCGATTCGAGTTGTTTACGGATCACAAGTCATTGAAGTATCTTTTATCCCAAAAAGATTTGAATCTTCGGCAGCAACGTTGGCTAGAGTTTTTGGCATCATATGATTTTGGTATAGATTATACTCCGGGAAAAGGTAACGCAGTGGCAGATGCGTTAAGTCGAAGACATGCAGGATTGGGAGCCATGTTTTCAGAGTGGAAGAATCTCGAGTATTTAGCTGGATTTGACTTCAGGCCTAGATGTGAATTGGAGCCTGAGATGTTGGCAAACTTATCTATAAGACCCACTCTTGTGGAAAGGATTGGCGAGGGCCAAAAGCGAGATGATAAGCTTGTCAAGATTATCCATGATTTGGAATCTAGATTGGATCCAGAAAAGGATAAAGGATTCGAGGTCGATCGAGAGGGTTGGCTTCGGAAGCAAGGACGACTAGTTGTTCCCGATATAGATGAATTGAGGAGTGAAGTTCTGAAGGAAAGTCATCACTCGAAGCTGACAATTCATCCAGGTGGAAATAAGATGTATCGGGATATGAAGAGAACCTACTACTGGGAAGGTATGAAGAAGGATGTTGGAAATTTTATTTCCAAATGTATGAACTGCCAGTTGGTAAAAGCTGAACAGAAGAAGCCAAGTGGATTACTTCAGCCATTAGAAGTTCCTACATGGAAGTGGGAGCGGATATCAATGGATTTTATTGATGGGCTACCTAGAACCAGAATGGGAAATGAAGGGATTTGGGTCATTGTGGATCGTCTGACCAAGAGTGCGAGGTTCATTCCTGTTCGATCGACTAGGACTGCATCAAAGTTGGCCGAGTTGTATGTAAAATGGATAGTTCGATTCCATGGTATTCCGAAGAGTATAGTGAGCGATCGAGATCCATTGTTCACTAGTGGATTTTGGAAGAGCTTCCAGGAAGTTTTGGGAACCGAGTTGTGTTTGAGTACAACTTATCACCCTCAAACAGATGGTCGGACCGAGAGAGTCAACCGAGTTTTGGAAGATCTTCTTAGAGCATGTGTTTTGGACTTCGGAGGATCATGGGAAGATCACCTTCATTTGGTGGAGTTTTCATACAACAACAGTTACCAGTCAAGCATTGGTATGGCACCGTATGAGGCATTGTATGGAAGACCGTGTAACTCTCCGACATGTTGGTTGGAAACTGGAGAAAAGCTAATACTTGAGCCAGAGATGATTCGACAGACTTTAGATTGTATAGAGATCATTCGGCAACGAATGAAGGCAGCCCAAGACCGTCAGAAGAGTTATGCTGATAAGCGTCGTAAGGATTTGGAATTCGACGTAGGTGATATGGTTTTTGTGAAGATTTCTCCACTGAAGAATGTTATCCGATTCGGGAAGAAAGGAAAATTGACTCCAAGATTTGTTGGACCATTCCCGATCATCGAGCGAATTGGAAAGCTCACCTATAGACTGGAGTTACCTGAGAAGATGTCGAGTGTGCACAATGTTTTTCACGTATCATATCTACGGAAGTATGTGCACGACTCGAATACGGTGGTTTCTGCTGATAGCTGTGAAGATTTCGAAGTTGATCCAGTCGATAGAAGACCTCGTAAGCCGCTTCGTGTTGTAGAAACCGACACGAAACAGCTTAGGAGGAAGGTAGTTAAGTTGCTCAAGATACAATGGAGTGATGATGATAACGACTGTACGTGGGAGGTGGAAGAGAGGATGAAGGCAGCTCATCCTGAACTCTTCAAGGTATGGCCCTAAGGTGTCGTGTCATCTCACGATATTGTAACTTGTTCTAGTGTTAGAATTCTGTACGCTAAGCTAGAATTGGATGCATGGTTTGTTGATTGTTATGGTTGGTAGGCGTACAGAATAGTCTTTGATTGCTTTGTTTGTTTGGAATTTCGGGGGCGAAATTCCTAAGGGGGAGAGAATGTAACGACCCATATTTTTACGGATCGGAAAGTTTGTCAAAATCTGGGATTTTTAGTGTTGTTAAGCCATTTCAGATTTTTGGGCAAAATATTGTTAAGTTCTAGGTCGTACACGACCTAAGAGTTAAGTCGTGACCGACTTAAGTGGGTTAGGCGACCTAAGGAAGTATTGGAGCGACTTAGAGATTAGGACGTCTTGGTTTAGGTCGTAAGCGACCTAAGGGGAAGTGCGATCTAGTGTGTGAGCGACCTAAGTTTGGGAGTTGTGTTGTTAGATCGTCTAGATGACCTAAGGCAGTGGATTGGTTAAGTACCAGGTCGGTTGGAGCGACCTATAGCAGTTCGCGACCTATAGGAGAGCGATCTAATTGTTAGCGTGTTAGCGACCTAAGAGGGTTAGCGTGTTAGCGACCTAAGAGGGTTAGCGTGTTAGCGACCTAAGAATTAGGCAACTTAAGAAGTTAGGTCACGTGAGTAGTTTTGTAGTGTGGGTTGTTAGGTCGCAAGGATAGCTTAAGTGTTAGGTCGCGTGATTTATAAGTCGTAAGTGCGCTTGGACTTAGGTCGGTAGGTCGCATGCCTGCGATATGTTAGGTCGTAGGGTGTTAAGCAGCTAAGTCCTAGGTCATAACTAAGTTAGGTCGTGGACTTCTGTAGTTGTTAGGTCGTGAGAAAACACTCATGTGTTAGGTCGCTGAGGAGTTAGGTCGTAGTATTGGTAGGTCGCTAGGTTTTGTCTAAGTGTTAGGTCGTACCTGTTGCTAAGTCGTAGGTCGCTGGGTGCTTGGATGCGCTGAAGTGTTAGGTCGTAGGAGTTGGGACGCGCATGCATATCTGTTAGGTCGGAGAGGCTTAGGTCGGAGAGGCTTTGGTGTCTTAGGTCGTAAGTCGGAGACGACTTAGGAGATAGCCGAGTTACGACTTAGTGGATTTTCAGCTATAAATAGGAAGAGTTTTTCTCACTTTTTGGGATCCGGATTTCGAAGCGACGAAGTGCTGACATTTTGAGAGCTCGACTTCTACACTTCTTCACTTCTTTTCTCCACTCTAATCTAGTGCTTCCATCCATCCAAGTTGAAGATCAAATTGAAGATTCAAGAGCTTAGATTGAAGATCTTCATCTTTTCTAGAGAGATTTCATCGTTTGAAGCGGATTGGTGATAGATCGAGCTTGATCCTTCGCTGTCCAGATCTGAAGCGTGTTGATTTGGGTTTGTTTTGGTGATTTGGTGAGTGGTGATTATCTCTCACACGGATCCAAAGGAGTATATCGGATTGTTGGCTCGATTTGGTGTTAAAATAGTGATTTCCATGCATTTTCTTCATCCTAAGTATAGATCCACGTAGATCCATTGTTCATGATGATTTGACAACCATTTTATCACATGTTAACCTATGCAAGTTCATTCATCAAGTTTGTAGAGATATTTTTCATGTTTTCATGCTTGTTGGACTTTCAACTCTTTAATTACGAAAATGCCATTATTGTTATAATTGTCTACTTAGATCATATTTGAATGCTTGATTGCTTGGATTAATGTTTGACTTGATTGATTGTTATGAATTAGATGATTTATGATTTGATTTAGACCGAAGATGATTCAACAGCTAAGAGGAAGGCTCTTGAAATGGGAAAGCTGCTTGTGGCATATGTAGCGGATGGTGAAGCTCTTATGCATAGATTTGATGATGATGATGTTGGGATGAAGCTTTGCGAGGATGTGATGAAGCGAAGTATGATATGAGATAGTCTTGGTCTAATCCAGACGGGGTCATTCCAAGCATGTTGGTAACTCGGCCATATGGTTCGAGTTAGTCTTGGTCTAATCCAGACGGGATCATTCCAAGCAGGTTGATAACTCGGTGATATGGTTCGAGTTTGAGGATAATGGATGCTCGAGAGGCGCTTGAGCTAGTATGGAAATAGTCGTCGAGGAGGATGACTCGAAGGCTGAGATCTCATCGTTGTTGAAGGTTCTAGCATGCTCTAAGCAAGAGTACATGGGGACGCCCAAAAGACTAACTGTCGATGGTCGAGTACTCTGGGTAGTTGCGAAAATCCTTGGCACGGGCTGCGACGACGTGCGGGAGTTATGTCTAGAACTGGGGTTACCATTAGCCCTTGACTGACGGATGAAAGAAGGAGCCGTTCATTCAACTAACGGTGATATCGAAGCAAGGATAACAGTGATAGCCGAGTCATGGATGTTTGGTTGTATCGTCATTCGGTCTCAAGAGCGGTATTTCCTGGGTGCTTATCTGACCTTGGTTTAGACCTTGGGATTTGTACTTGGAAAACATCGCTCTTGACTCGAGTGAAAATTGCTTTACTTTAAATTGTATGCTTTGCTATGCTTGCTTCTGCTTAGTGTGTGTCTGGGGGCTATCACTGTAGAAAGAGGTGGAGTGGGAGGGTTGTATTCCTATTCCTTTTTCCTTTATGTTCTTTTGGTATGTTGTTAGTTAATTTACTG
Source organism: Allium fistulosum (assembly GCA_030737815.1). Classification (NCBI taxonomy): domain Eukaryota; kingdom Viridiplantae; phylum Streptophyta; class Magnoliopsida; order Asparagales; family Amaryllidaceae; genus Allium; species Allium fistulosum. The sequence goes on from CM060904.1 coordinate 1,291,642,038, forward strand.
CTCACTAAGACTGTTGTCTGACTCAAGGCTTTATGTTTTAAATTCTTATTGCCTTGGGCTGTTCGTCCATTTTGGGACGGGCAGACTAGGTAGCAGGTGACAGGTGCTGTTCTCTTCTCACGATGCTGATATCGAAGACGAGCTAGAGGGTTGCATATTATCTTCTTATATGTACTGGATGTTCCGCTGTTTGTATAATCTCTGAGTGTTATGTAGTGAGGCTTGATGTATTGACTATTTGGATGCTTGTATTCAACTATTATGGAGTTTTATATGATGGCATTTTATTCTATAAAGCTTCACTATACATATGTTCTATTGTATTTTGTCCATGCGCTGTGAGTAATACGATAGATCTTGTTATTTTGATCTACCCTGACAATCGTCCATGGTCGCCTGACACACTTTACAGCACACTATCTCTAGATTCGGTGCAGGGGTCATGGGCGGTCGTCACAGGTATTTTCGAAAATGAAGGACAACCTGTCGAATGTCTCTGCACCGAGTTGCTCCGATATAGAGATTTATATGACTCTTCTTGTGATGGGAAGTCCGGACGTGATTAGTGAATATCCGAATTGCAAGGGCTTCTTTGGAAGTGCCTTCGGTTTCGTTCGATCCCGGAACGGACTTGTATGGATGTGTGTCTGACGTTACACTTTGAGATGTAAAGCTGGTTTCTATCAAATACATTTCTGTTGGTGGCGGAGAATTTATTCTCTTAGCTTAACACCCTTCTCTGAGACGTACGAGCTCAGAGGTTATGTAGTTGATGGTTACTAGTGATACATTCCCAATTTGGTAATGTGGCATACGAAGTGCTGTTGATCATTTGTTGATCAAAGCGTGGCTTTGTGAAAAAGCGTGGCTTTGTGAAAAAGCGTGGCTTTGTGAAAAAGCGTGGTTTTGTGAAAAAGCGTGGTTTTGTGAAAAAGCGTAGCTTTGTGGCCGAGACTTCGTCGAGCCTCACAACCCGGTAATGGTCGAAACAGGAATGTTGCGGCAAGGTTTTTAGGGGTCGCGCCCCTAGGGTATGTCATTTCCTTCTGGATAAAAGGTGATATCATGGTATGGAGCCCAGATATTTTACCTATGTTGATGCTACAAATTTATTATACTTTGTGGTTGTTGCTTTGTGGTTGAGGATCCTCGGATAAAGGTCGGTAACGACCAGGGGGATGGCATACTTGTGTGTTAGTTACCTAGTTATAGCTGTACAGCGTGAGGTAGCGTCAGTGTGTTAGTTACCTACTTACAGCTGTACAGCGTGAGGTAGCGTCGGCCTTGTGTTTGCAGAGATCCGGTTAGGTTCTCGGGGCGTCTTTCCAAAGGCGTTTCATTTCGGTGTAAGGAAGTTCCTTTGCCTGACAATTTGTTGGAAATCCAAAGAAACAATACGCACCCTGTACGGTTTTAGTTGTATAACCTGCTTTGGAATGTGGCGGTAACCTGCTATTGAACATAGTAGCTATAGTAGGAATACAATAATGGTTGTATGTTGGCTAAGATTGATATTATACTTTCGAAATGTTTTCCACACTAGACATTAATAATAATATCAACTGATTTCTTTCGTAGTTAGCATCTTTGACTATCATAAGGAGAAATCTCCTCCAATTCTACGTTTGCATTGTGTGTGTGGCGGGAGGCCTTATGGTAGTTTCGTTTTCCAAAAGCATTGCGAAATTTGTTTTATTTTCTTTGTGAAAATAACTGTTTTACGATCTCACACTAGTCACCATGACTGACCTGGAGTTTATTGTTCCCTTTCTAAACTCTGGGTGCCCATAATTTTCCACACGGGCAGCCTAGAGTTATGTTATCAGGATATTCTGGAGCTTTGGAGGCAAGCTGGATGGCGAGACGTACTCCCGTTCTTGTTTATTTATTCCACTGTGTATTCTGTATGAGGACAAGTTTATGTAACTGTCCATTGTTGTATTGAGTTGTATATTGACTCTGATGATGTATGTATAAAATGATATAGTTCTATGTTTAAAGATTATTGATTCATCTATTATATATTGCTCCGCTGCGAATGTGAGATTCTGATATTGTTTCTGTTTCTATTTTTCTATTCTTTCTTTTTCTTCTGTCTTCTTCTACCTCTTCTTTTTAACCATAATGGTTTGGGTTTTCGGCATTCGATTGCGTGACATTTGATACAGTGGACGTATTAATGTCGACTTTCGAGCGTCAAAAAGTCGCAACCGTTACAAGTGGTATCAGAGCAATTGGATAAGAGACAACCCTGGCTCTGTTGGGTGTTACTCATTAGAGATAGAGTCAGTAGTACTCTAGAATGAGTGTGAGTGTAATAATAGATATGAGTGCATACTTGTTAGTGAATACAAAAATTGTTTTGTATTGTGTTGACTTATCGGTTGATTGTTTATAAATTCTAGTCGGAGCGGTCTGGCCAACTGTAATCGATAGGGGTTTCTAAACTCTTAAACAAGATAAACTGACACAGTATTGTTTTAAAATACGGTAAATGAAATAATTTTACCCAAAACTATTTTTGTAGAAAAAGAAATGATTTTTCTATGAATTATTATAGTATATGGTTGCTTGGTTGTTAGGAAGTGATAATATTGAATTATTATCATTGTTATATGGAAAATGAATAAGAAATAATGGTATAATTAAAGATTTGGAGGTAAATTCATTTAACAAATGAAATTTATAAATATGAATTGAAAAGATAAGGAAAATTCATATACGAATGGGATTTGTAAATATAAATTGTAATGAGATTTATAATTGGAAATAGAATTCCAGGAAGATATTTGAAAATAAAATTCATAAATGGAATGAAATTGGTAGTGTGAATTTATAAATGAGTTTATAAAAAGAAATAAAAGTGCCAGAGTAATATTTGCAATGTGAATTAAAGAATATAATTAATTTCAAAGTTAGTTTTGAAATGTGTGTAATTGTGTAAAAAAAAGACTCTGGAATTTCTTTAAAATGAAATGAAATGTAAATAAGTTGATAACTTATAAAAAGATTTGAAATGAAAATCGTTTACAAGGAAAATGAACTTGAGTTTTGAGTTGAAATAACTTAAGCAATATTTGGATAAAGGCTCGATTTGAGTAAAATTTGTGAAATGGTTGTTGTCGAGTTTTGTAAAATGGTTCCAAATGAAATGAATGTGAATATGGAATGTAAATTAAATTGAATGGAATCAATTGGAAATGAAATGGAGTTAAAATAAATTGAATTGGTATCAATTTAAATTAGTTATAAACTAAAATGGATATTCTATTAAGTGAATATCGTTGAATTTGCATATAAACGATTGTCGTTTGACGCAAACGAGATTGTATAAAATTATACGAGTTAATGAAAGCCAATAAAATTGATTTTGAATCAATTGAAATGAATATGAATTTGTTTCGCTTAAAAATGAATAGAAATGGTATGTGAATTAGATGAAAGCGATTAAAGTTGTATTGAAACCATATGAATTGCTAATGGAATTTATTTTGAATGTGTTGCTTATGAAAATTATGTGTTTGCTATTGGAAATAAATGAAATGTTAATAGATTTCCTATATATGTCACTTACGTGTTTAAACTGAGTAAGTACAGGTTTTTGGAAGCCGTTTGGCTGCATTTTGGGTTGCGCAAATGCTAATAATAACCGCTTTGCTTAAAAATGCTAATAAAGGTACGCCTACGCAATACAAAATAGGAAATATGAACTGTTTTTGCTTTTCCGACCGAGTGGGTCGATGTATATATATTTATATCTTTTGTCAAATTGTAAAAGCTCCTCCGTACAAAGGAGACTCCGCCAAAATTTTCCGAAAATTTTGGGAGTTAGAAAAATTTAGAAATTTTGAAAATTTTCAGTAACGACAAATGATTTCCAATTTGAATTTGAGTTAAGGTAAATAGAATATATTGAATTCAAATGCAAAGTTGAATGGAAATGAATATACAACTTTGTTAGTGAAGTGAAAATAAATATAAGAAATATGTGAATACTTGTATTGAACTTACGAAATGAATGGATGAAATTCTTAAGTAAAATGGGTATTGGGAATCCAATAAGTAAATTTGGACATTGTTGTTAAGTAAAGTATACAGGAATTATAAAGGCTATAGGAAAATGGAATTGGATTTTGATTTCAAAGATGAATTTGAATTTCTCGACAAAAAGGTATGTATTTGAATTTCAGTATGAAATTTAATGAGTTTCTGATTTTGCCACTTGGCATTTTGTTTTCTATTGGGATTTGAGAGTCCGTAGGGACATTTTGTAGTTGTACCGAGCTAGCCGCGCAAAGGAGACGCTGGCGAAATTTTTCGAAAATTTAGAGAGTTAGAAAATTTTGAATTCAAAATTTGAATTTGAAATGAAAATTGAATAGTTAAGAAAACCATATTATTTGGAACTTATGGTTGATTTTGGAAAATTAGTTAAAGTAATAATGGATCTTTAATAAAAAGATTTGGGTTGAAAATTTGATAAAACTGTTTGGTTTTGGGAAAATGATAAACGGGGATTGGATCATTCTTCTTAACTTGTAATTTCGGGACGAAATTCTTTTAAGGGGGAAGATTGTAACGACCCTGAATTTTTGACATTTGAAATGTGAATATTTAATTGAGTTTAAATATTAGAATGATAGTTTAATTTGAAATTCGAATATCAGAATGGATTTGGCGATTAAATTATTGAATTTAATTACTGAAGTTGGGTAAAAATTTGAATCTTCAGTTTTAAGCTGATTAAAAATAATTTTCAAGGCTTGGAAAATCTATATTGATAATTCTGAAGGTACTGGAACTTTCAAAATTGAATTTGGAAGTGGTTTGTTCAGTTTTGGAATTTTATCGTTTAAATCGATATTTAAAAATAGTCTTCCAAGGCACGGTCTCGGAATTCGACGAAACCAGTTCTATTGGATCCGTAATATTGTATTATTATTGGATTTCAATTTTCGTAATGTTTGGAGCTGTTGTGTGAGCATACGATAAGCAATCGCGCTGAAATTAAATCGAAAATTTAATATTATAACTGGTCCAAAAAGCTATCTTCTCCATACGATCGAATTTGGACTCGAAACCTCTTCCATTGCGTTCGGAATAGGCGTATAACATTACGAACGCCTAGCGGCACGCCTCGATAGGATATCGAGATTTTGAGTTGCAAAATTCGAGACGATTTAAATTTGAATTTGAATTTTAAAATAAATAATATAATTGCTTTGACCAGTCAAAATTTCACATCAGCCGTTTTCTTATCACTTCAGGCTACTGTAGCATGTTGAGTGAACACGGTAACATCTTATCTTGTCCCCATTTCCTTCAATTGGATTCAACGAAAAGAATAAAGGGAAATATATATAAATTATCATCTCGTGTTCCTCAATCTATAAATAAATCGCACTACCCACCTCTGCTTTCTTTTATTTTCCTTTCCCATTCGATTTTCAGAGGGAAGCAAGATCGAAAATGGCCGAAAAAAAGGAGGCAATCTCGTATACCTAGCTCCGTTCCTCTCTATTCAAAATCGAAACCCTACCCTTCAGAACGAAATCAAAATAAAATAAATGGCCAAAGCCTGTTTAAATTAAATTCGAAAAAGGGAGGTCGAGTTCGCAAATTCGAACATAGCCGAGCATCTCTAAAATCGAAACTCCTCTCGAATGAAAAGGGGGCAAAATCGATTGTGGGCGAAGTCGCGACAGGTGACCTTGTTGCCGATGGATCTAGGGAAGTCGAGAAGATCAATGGCGCGAGCATCGCTCGCGGTAGTCGAAGGCGTCATGTCGAATCAAAAAGGGGGGAGACTAGATGTTCGACTGGGTGGAGGTAGTGGCAAGCATGCGATGGTGGTTCGAGGCAGAGAGTCTCGATGATGAGCGACGATGGGTCTTCGTTTTCGATGAGTAAAGGAGGCAGGTCGTCATCGTTGATCAGGCCTCTTGCTGGTAATCTTTGTTTTTTCTTCTGGACATTTAAATTTTGCGGAAAGTATAAATTGTTAACTCATTTATATTTTAATTTGTTCATACCGAAAAGGAAAAATATATATGGTCGAAGCAGATAATTATTTTTTTTAGTAAGAAGCATGTATATACTAGAACTGGAAAGAATTTTTGTTTTTTTTACATTAAGATATATGTAATGCAGTTTTCAATTTATATATTTATAGTTATTCAGGAAGCAGAAAAATAAATAATTATGGTTAGGTATAAGAATATTTCAATTTGAATATATAGAGGGTTTAAAACAGAAATATGTATATAATATATATATATATATATTGGAATTTTAAAATGTTTAAAAAGATTATTAAAAATTTAATTTCGAGATCTATATAGATTATTTTCAAGGAAATATTTTGTTAGAAAGAAATTTGTTTAAGAAAAATCAAATTTCCATTTTGAAATTAAAATCTTTGGATAATTAAAATTACAAAATGAAAATTGTTATTCGATTATTTCGAATGTTAATAAATTGTATAAATTGTTTTATACAAGGTTAAAATTGCAAAGAAAACAAACTGGAATGGAAATGGATTGCAAAATAAAAGCTAAGGTGAGATCTTCTCACTCAAACAGAGGGTTTTGTTTAATTTTAAATAGTTATATTTAAAATTATTGATTGTGTTGATTGTGTGCTTGAATGATAGTATATATGATAGTAGTATATATCAATATATATATTGGAATATATATATATATATTGGTGATTGATTTTCCCGCATTATATAGCGGATGAGACCCTATGCGCCGCATAATAGTAGATGATATTTATAAATCCCATATACCATGATATTCCACCTTGAAGTGGAATTGGTATTGTGCTAACATCTGTGGATACAGGGAAACAGGTTGGAGGGATCCAACTGGATTCCTCAAATTATATGAATTTGTTTCATATGTTGTATGAATTTGTTTCATATGCTGTGTGATTATTTATTTATAATATGTGAATGATTATATCTGTGATTGAATTTGTTGAAGGCTATAATTTAGCCAATGTATTTTTGGTATCGTATGATACCAAAAATAAATAAAATTGGATTTTTGAAATTAAAGTTGGGAATTTTAAGTGAATTTCTTTTGAAAGAATTAGTTGAATTTCAAAGAAGGAATTTTAAAGCGTAAAGTTGATTTTTGAAATCTTATCGAATTATTTCAAAAATATGGGAAAAGATTTTTATAAATGGATTTTGAATAGTATTATTCGAAAGTTGGGAAATTTATTTAAAATGGAATTTTAGATGGTTTGGAAGAATAAAGGAATTTATTTAAAGGGCGATAAGTTTCTAGAAATCAAATTGAAAAATTGATTTGGTATTTGAAAATAAATCTTTGGGAAATCGATATGAAAATTTTATTTGATGTTGAATGAAAAATTGATTTGTGTTGAAATAAATTGGAAATCAATTTGTAAAATAATTTGGGATTTGAAATAAACTTAGAAATCAATTTGTAATTGATTTCGGGTTGAAATAAATTTGAAATAAATTTGAAATTGATTTGGTGTTTGAAAGTGAATATTTGGAAATTTAAATTCACAGTGGGAATTTATAAAGAAAAAGGGAAATGAATAATATCGAGAATTTTATTCCGCGAGTGAATGTGATTTGAAATTTGTTTTCAAAGTGATGAAGTGTGGAAAATGTGATTTGAAATTTGCTTTCAAAGTAATGAAGTGTGAAAAGTGATTTGAAATTGGTTTTCAAATGTTGAAGTGTGGAAAAATATATATCTTGCAAAGATATTTTGAAATAAATAATTTGGGAAAATTATTTAAATTGGTTGATTGTTGTGAATGTTGTTGATAGTTAAATAACCGACTATCAATATTTGCCTTTGAAATGGCACTTGATTTGTTTTTAAAACAAACGCTCATTATTCGGTTAAGCCGGGAGAAGACTTTGTGTCATATAACCCATTCCGAATAGTGATACGTCGTAAATGGATAACATTTGAAGACCGATGTGAAGACCGGGTATTTTCGAAAATGAAAGGACAACCCGTCGAATGTCTCTGCACCGAGTTGCTCCGGTATAGAGATTTATATCACTCTTCTTGTGATGGGAAGTCCGGATGTGATTAGTGAATACCCGGATTGCAAGGGCTTCTTTGGAAGTGCCTTCGGTTCCGTTCGATCCCGGAACGGACTTGTATGGATGTGTGTCTGACGTTACACTTTGAGATGTAAAGCTGGTTTCTATCAAATACATTTCTGTTGGTGGCGGTGAATTTATTCTCTTAGCTTAACACCCTTCTCTGAGACGTACGAGCTCAGAGGTTATGTAGTTGATGGTTACTAGTGATACATTCCCAATTTGGTAATGTGGCATACGAAGTGCTGTTGATCATTTGTTGATCAAAGCGTGGCTTTGTGAAAAAGCGTAGCATTGTGGATGAGACTTCGTCGAGCCTCACAACCCGGTAATGGTCGAAACAGGAATGTTGCGGCAAGGTTTTTAGGGGTATATGTCTTTTTTTTATCTGAGAGTGAAGTGAGAGCTGGAAGAACAAAAGAAAGGAAAGGAAATATGAACAGAAGCTACCATTTGAATACGAACGGATGAATAGAAATAGTATATATTAAAATATATTTTTTCACAATAGAAACAACGGAAGAAGACAGAACAAGGCGCAATTATTGGGACCCACAAAAGAAAGAAAAAACGAAACGACAAATATTGAAATGGTAAGAATATCAAAATTTAGACATCGATTATGGGGAAGAAATAAAAGCTGATGTCTATTCGTATTACACAATGGAAAATGAAAGATCACAATGAAACAAAAGACGGACCGTTACGGTTTAATCGTTCCGCGTGTTTCACCACGTACCGAACACCGAAACATCCAAATGAATATACTGCAGAGATCAGCATGACAAGACGATCAAAATGGTATATAGATACCAGTGGTACGATCATCCTATCAAAAGTCGATAATCGGTATCGAAAATGCTGCAAATTTGTCAGAAATAAGATAAACAAAGCAATAGAAATCCAAATTTGGAGAAACGAATTATGACGACTCACTCAGAAGATGATTTACAAATTTTCTATATAAAAATATTCAGGTTTGGAAAACATTTTATTATCATCGATTTTTAACTGATTTGAATTGAAATAAAATTACAAAAGAAAATAAACTTCCATATTATCTGATGAAAATTTACCATTTGCTTTGTTTAAATAGACGTATTCCAAATATCAAATTTTAATTTCAAAATTTTATTGTTTAAAATTTCACAAAAATTCAATTAATTAAATAAATAAAACCACTGAAATTTACGGGTCGTTACGCCCAATATGCCTTAGCCAAATAAAACACTACTAAACACTACCAATTCATGTTAATTTTTCATAGTAATTCAAATTTTTAGAGTAATAGAAATTTGATTTTGACGAAACGAAAAGTGGAGGGAAAAGCAGAATTCAGTCTAGTATCATATAAAAAGAATAAAATTTTAAAATTCAAATTTAAAATTTTCAACCAAAAGTCAATCTTTGACTAAGTTTGACCAAAATTTGAAATTTCACAAATTTTTTATTCTATTAAATTTGGTTAAATAAAACACTCAACATCACAAATTCAATTTTTTTTATTTATTTAATTTTTATTTAAATTCAAAATACTGCCATTTTAAAGTTGTTAAAAGTTACGGATCGTTACAATTTATCTTAATTAAAAGATGTAGTATCAATTAATGCAATATTAATTTGTTTCCCCTTATCATATTTATAAGGTTAAATGCCATTAACTACGCATCCAATTCTCATCCAATTACATTCAAACCTATGTTATCATCCTTATTATTTAATCAATAATACCCTATGAATTATATTAACATAAGTTTACATTTAATTACATTCATTATTTTATCGTTAACATCTTTTACCATATTAACTGCAATAATTAATTACATAAATTTTCATTGATTTCCAAATTAATTCCAAACATATTAAATAATGAGATGATAAATGAACAATTGTTACCTTTAAGTAATTTAATCATATTTATAAGTTTATTATCTACAAAAAATGTTATAACTACTTACACATCACTAATTATATTCAATTTCAATTAACAACATAATTCCAACATTCAATTTCCTTAATTCCATTAATTACCCGTTTAATATTCAAACGGACAAATTAATGAGAAGATAATTACAACCATCGTTTATAATAATAGTTCATATCCATTATCTTACCATTTACAACCAAGGATTATAACAAAATGATTTTATATTCTATATTAACCTATTCCAATAAATTACATATACTCTCATCTTAAATGCATCATTTAATTTATTTCATTATTTACAATTATAACCAAATAACCTTACAATTATATCCATTGATTGAAATTGGATTAAAATGGTTATCAATTACATTAAACCAACATTACTATATTACATTCTAATTGTTTTATCATTACAAATCATAAATTTTAATTTCTTAGAATATTAATATTTCAAAATCTTATTAAATTTAATATTTTAATTACCGAAAAATATGGGTCGTTACACTCTCCCTCACTCAAAACTTTTCATCCTCGAAAAGGGAAAAGAAGGAATTAAAGGATTATATATTTTATTCAAAGTATTCAATTTATAAACAATTAACATAATTAAGTATTTAAATAAATATACTAATTAATAAACAATCAAATCTTCATATTCAAGTTTACTAAAGTTTGAAAAAATATTTTCACTTCCACAAAAATTTTCTAAGTCTAAAATTCACGGAAAATTTCAGTAGAGTCTCCTTTGTACGGAGAGGTCCGGAAAATAATAATAATATCAGTAATAACCATATATGTATCTTATTTGAAAATAAAATATCCCAATCATGGAAAAACAATATAATATCGCTAGAAAACCGTAATCCGAAAACGTACCTATTTGTCGGGCAAACAAAGTTTATTTATGAAACCAGTTTGCTTCCATAAACCTGTATTTCATTTATATAATCCTAAATAGGTTAATAATTATGCAAAAAGAGAAATATTTAAGTTGTTCAATTTGCAACAAAAGCAAATCACTATAAAACATATACAAACAAACAATACAACCATTATATGCAACCACATAATCCATCATACATTCATAGCAACCAAAATCAATGGTTTGTTTAGTTCAGAAACTTTAAATCGTACAAGGGTGATGAATAAACTATCAAGTGTATCCTACGCTCAATAGCTTTTGGTAATTACTCAATAGACTATCTATACAACCTTAAACAATTAGAAGTATCATTTCCAAACATCTCATAAGCCAAACAGCCAAGAATTTCCACACATTATTTAAGTTTATTTAATTGGTTTCTTTTCACATCATTATTTACCTTTTTTTTCTTTTTTTTCATTCATACAATGTCTTTTTCTTTCTTTCATGTACTTACATAAATTATTTCACAATATTAACTTACATTCGTAACATTTCTTGTACATCGAAATTCTTATTTAGAAATAATTTCATTGAACACTTCCATTACTTAAGTTTTACTTGTATAATATTCCATTACATATTCTATTAACATATCAACTTATTAAACATTTCTGGTAAGTTATATATATATTTTAGGAATGTAATTAAATGTTACACAAGTTTTTGGTATTCACCCTTGAAGAGAAAAGAAATATTTCAATATATCTGAAAATTCAATTAAAACATTTAACCTCATTCACTTAGTAAGAATATAAGATATATTTAAAACATCTTCATAGCATTATGCAAGAATTTTCCAGAAAGTTTAAAAAATGTTAGAAGTTTATATCAAAACATTAGGATAAGCCCTTTGTTTAATAAAGTTTCTTAAATCCGATAATTTATTAAACTCATTATTTTAAAATAAGTATAACCTTAGATTATTAAACTGAAACTAATAGTATACTCAAATTTTACATTAAATATCCAAATCTAAGTATAAAATTTCATATCTTCATAATTAATTTTACACGCTTGTTTAAAATGAATATTCAAATCATGGAAAAACACTTATTATGGTTTAATACAAAAATTCAAATAGTGAATAAACCTATAAATTTATTGTTACTGCTTCGAAATCAAGTAAATATTTCAAACAATAGTTCCAAAATAGAGATTCAAATTTATTGGTCAAGTATATTACTATAAATAAAACTTCGAAAATCATTTTTTTTTCATTTATATAATATCTTTAAGTTATACATTCAAAGAAACTTATATAAATTTTACTTGAAATATTCATTTGAAAACTTCATTTGCAAATCAATCATCTTTAATAATTTATGAAAAAATTTCATCTATAAAATTTCTTGCTTCATTTATAAATACCACATAATTTTTTTAAAATAACATCTTTATAAATATATGAAACTATTTGAAAACAATTATTTACATCATTACTTATATTTAAAAAGAAGTTATTGAAAACCTTATATCCATTATTTATAAATTTTATTAGTTTTAAATCTCAAAATACTTTTAAACATCAGTAATAAATTAATAATCATTAACTTTAAATATGTTTTATTTAATTAATAACTTCTCACAATATTTACAACACTAACAATTTACTACTAAACCATGTTGTACATAAATAAACAATATTTTAAATATTTTAAAGTATTTAGAAATGGAAAACATGACCAAAATATCTTTTATATAATACTTTATCAAAATACTTTTATAACTCAATGTTTTAACAGGTTTATCCTCATTCTTGCAGACTCTGGTCGTACGTTGATCAGGCATAAGACTAGAAATCTCAGAGTACTTAGTAGACCTGTTTCAACACCTAGTTAAAATACTTAAAAATAGGTATGAGAAGTACCACTCAAAATCTGATGTCAAATGATGATGTTACGATAGCAGTGGCCCGTTGCTGATCCAATGTTTACGCAATGGACACAAAACTTTCCAAAAGATCTGTGATGCCCCACCTCTATACCCATGCTAACCAAAAACACTACAATGTAGTGTTGTCAATTAGCACGGAGAATAAGGCTGTGGAGGAGCGACCATCCATGTAACTTCTTTGTGCGAGCACCGATATGTCAGATATAATAGAATGCATATCTTTTAAGGAGGAAATCCGACATACCGATACAAACTCAAAGCTATCACACGGTGGCTATATATAATCTTCGAAAACAAACATAGAAATAATCATAACATAAATCAGTCACAGACATCCATATCACAAAGGCGGAAGAAGATATGAATAAATATATAACACATGAAAGTGTACATCAGAGTAGTGGTCGGAAAGATCCACGATAATACAAAAGAATAGCATCACGTGCTATACAAAAGAATAAGTACACAACATAGGGTCAATATCTCAAATGTGTACATCCAAAAACTACTAATCTATGTAGTTAGCCAAAAGTCAGAATAATCCTGAAGAGAAGTCAAGCAGGAGCACCTATAACATCTCGGTCTGACCCGAGTATTATTTATAAGAAAATAATAAACGGATCAGTCTAGCTATAAATATCAGATGATAAGGTATAGGATAAGTAATATGGCATGAACATGTAACAACCATAACGGCATACTACTATAAGTATGTAAATGATAATCAACAAAAGATTAATCAATATCACAAGAATCTTCTCAAAGATAAAATAGGGTATCATACCCTAAACTTGTATTCATAACAAGTCAATAACACATAAATTCACCAATGCACAAAAACTGATACATATCAATCAAAATCATGAAAATTGGTGAAGCACTAATTCCAGAAATCATCGCAAGAAATCCAGAAAACACATAAAAAGGGGGAGGCCTAACACATGAACGGGAGCATGAAAACTCACCAATGCGTATAACACATGAACGAGAAGCTATCTCATGGAAGCTATCCATTAAATTTCCACACAGAAATGGCCCGAAGACAATGGGGTGCTACCCCATATATGTGATGGCGAAACATCACAAAAGCGGGGTCTAGTCTCCCTCGCAGACAAAGAGACATCGCTCAATCGCTAGTCTAAATCACAAAAATGATCGTTATAATCATAAGGAAGTGTCAATTACACTATGCCAGTAAATATATGAGTTTAGCTTCATGTCCCATAACCACTAGCTTAACTTAAATATTTACGAACAAACTGTAGATCTTCACTAGGAAATTGTCACAAAAGGGGCTCAATCGAATAAGTCCAAGAGCTAACCGACGAAGTGAACGCAAGCGTTTCATACCACTCGTTTTACTAAGTCGTTTAATTCGATTTCTCATCCGAGTGAAGTAAAGGCTTGTATATACTAATAGATTGGAAAACGGTTTAGGAAGAAGAGCTTTGTAATAAAATAGAGTTGAAATCGTTTTGATGAAAGAGTTTTGATATTTACTACTAGTATTGAAACCTTTATATTTTTGAAGTGACAAATAAAACGATTGTAGAAACAATCAATCATAAAAATTCACATACAAAGACGTGAATCAAATCCAAAGAAATCGATACTAAATCCATCAAAAATGGATATTCACATAAAATCCATAGAAAGAAGTCATCAAAGTCGGTAAAAGTGATAACGTCTAATTAGATCGACAAAACTCGATTAACATTGGAAGTTTTACTCAGAATTAGGCAGATAGGCAAAACTGGGAATTTCAAGACGTTTGAGGGGTAGGTCCAGACGTCTGGATTTAGTCTCTGGAAATATTCCAGAAAACTATTCAGATGTCTGAAACCCAAAATCAAACGTCTGAAGGCATTCAGACGTCTTGGGAAAAGTCCAGACGTCTGGATTTGGTTTCTGGAAATATTCCAGAAAACCAACCAGGCGTCTGAAAACACGAATCAGACGTCTGACATTTTTTTAGACGTCTGAAATTAGTCACTGCCCTTTTTATTTTTCCGCCGTTTGTTATTTTTCACCAGGAGGCAAAACCAGACGTCTGGCATTGATCTCCAGACTTCTGAACACCTAATCTGGGCTTAAATTTTCCTAGGCCAAGATGGCCAAAACGTTCTCGGAAGTGACCGAGCAAGCGATGACAACTAAGGATTTACGTCAAGTGACAACCCGGTCTTATAGGCGCTTCGATACACCCCAAACAACATATCCAAACATCCATTGAAGGATTTTCACAAGAATTGGACTTCAAAAACCAAGAAATTAGGATATTCACCAATTCAATCCCAAACAAAAGAAATGCACATAAATATGTGTTAGGAATTCATACCCAACACAAAGATAGATATAGACAAAGATGTGAGATAAAAATCTCACCTTTAAACCCAAAACAAATAAAGAAGAAGCTATAAAGCAATGGCAAGAGCAATCACACTTCAATTCCAACTTAACAACCTTGAATCTAGGCTAAAAAGAGAAACATTTCCTAAATTAGGTTTAGGAATTTCTGAAATTGATAAGAGAATGAGTTGGAGAAGAAGAAGAGGAGGCTTACCAAAGCTTCTTCTATTAGTTTGGAGCAAGAACTTGATTTGCAAAATAAAACTAGGGTTTGGAGTTTTACTTTCCCATTCCTCTCTCCATTGTTGTAAAAGCTAGAGTATAAGGAAAAAGAAGTGAGGTAATGAAGAGAGGATGGGGTTGGGACTGACTTAGAAGTGGTTCAGCCCAAACCAAAAGCTCAAAGCAAAAAGTGACGAAAATTTCACTATCTCCAAACATACCGAAGTTTACACTCAAAAAGGTCACAAACATCATTTTGAACTCAATGGAGGTGGTCTCGAGTCCTAATTTGACCGTATGCAAAAAGTAGCTTTTTGGACAAACATCCGATTAACGATTTAAATATTTAAATATAAAATCGATAAATATGCAGGTTGTTACAGACTCCCCTCCTTAAAGAAATTGCGTCCTCGCAATATACAAGATGGAAATAAAAAGTAACAACCATAAAAGCATATTAACACAAAAGAAATTGGAATTAAGAAGTTTACCTCAAAGAGCATGAGAAAGTAATTCCGGATGTGTACGCTCGATGAATTCTCTAGTTTCCCAAGAGCAATCCTTAGGATTTGAGGACCATTGAACTTTAACAAGCGGAACATCTTTATTTCAAAGACGTTTGATCTCCGAAGCAATAATTCGAACAGGATGCTGCTCATAAGTTAAGTTAGGTGAAACTTCAATCTCTTCCACAACACCGGGCTCAAGCATCGAATTGGAATCCCGAAGGCACTTCCGTAATTGAGAAACGTGAAACACGTCATGCATGGCAGAAAACTGAGCCGGTAATGAAAGGCGATAAGCCATGGAACCAATACGTTCGGTGATAGGAAATGGCCCAATATATCGAGGCGCTAACTTTCCCGATCGACTGAAACGTACGACTCCCTTCATAGGAGAAACACGAATAAATACAAGATCTCCAACATAAAATTCTAATTTACTTCTTCGATTATCTGCATAGGATTTTTGTCTACTCTGGGCTTCTTTCATCCTATGACGAATAAGTTCAATCTTTTCTGTGGAATCACGAATGAAATCTGGACCTAAAACCAGCTTCTCACCGGTCTCAAGCCAACAAGAAGGAGATCGGCATGGCTTTCCATAGAGTGCCTCGAAAGGTGCCATACCAATACTAGCTTGGAAGCTGTTATTATAGGAAAATTCAACGAGTGAAATATAATCTTCCCAACTTCCACCGAAATCAAGCACACAAGAACGAAGAAGATCTTCAAGAGTTTGATTCACACGCTCAGTTTGTCCATCGGACTGGGGGTGATAAGCGGTGCTAAAATTAAGCTTCGTTCCCAAAGCTTTTTGAAGACTATTCCAGAATCCACTAGTAAACAATGGATCACGATCACTAACTATAGAAGTAGGAACTCCATGTAATTTAACAATTTCTTTGATAAAGAGTTTGGCCAGAAGAGCAACGGTTCGGTTCGACCGAACGGGAATAAAATGGGCGGATTTAGTAAGTATATCAACGATCACCCATAAGCTATCATGACCCGAACGAGAACGGGGAAGGCCATCAATAAAATCCATGGAAATTTGGTCCCACTTCCAAATTGGAATTTCCAATGGTTGCAATAACCCACCGGGCCTTTGATGTTCGGCCTTGACAAGTTGGCAAGTCATGCAACACTTAACAAAGTTAGCAATATCAAATTTCATTCCCTCCCAATAATAAAGTCGCTTCATATCCGCGTACATTTTACTACTACTGGGATGAATGTAATATTTGGAACGATGAGAATCTTCTAGAATATCTTTACGAAGATCACTAATATTTGGTACGATAATTCTACCAAATTTTCGAATGCCGCCACGAGAATTAATATCAAAGTCTTTCAAACCTTCAATATCAACTTTATCCTTAATATTTTGGCCAAGAAGAGCCAATTCGGGATCTAGCCTTTGAGCTTCAAGAATACGGTATAAAAGAGAAGGATGAGCCTCAAGGCTACATAAAACAAGAGATGAACATAAATCGGAAACACGATCTCGAATTTCACAAGTGGATAAAACCTCGAGATTATTCCACTCGGATATCATCATGGAAACAACCGCTTGTTGTTTGCGACTAAGTGCATCGGCGACACGATTCCCCTTTCCGGGAGTATAAAGAATATCAAGATCATAAGAGGCAAGGAATTCAAGCCAACGCTGTTGACGCAAATTAAGTTCCTTTTGAGAGAATAAATATTTCAAAGATTTCTGATCCGTATAAAGTATAAATTTCTCTCCCAAAAGATAATGTCGCCAAATTCGAAGGGCAAAAACAATAGCCCTGAGTTCTAAATCATGTGTGGCATATCTAGTCTCAGCCGACTTCAATTGCCTAGAAGCATAAGCAATAACACGTTCTTTTTGCATCAGAACGGCACCCAAACCAACGCGACTAGCATCGGTATAAACAACGAAATCTTGATTCCCTTCGGGAATAACAAGAATAGGAGCATCAGAAAGGAGTTCTTTTAATTTCT
Organism: Allium fistulosum; assembly: GCA_030737815.1. Lineage (NCBI taxonomy): Eukaryota > Viridiplantae > Streptophyta > Magnoliopsida > Asparagales > Amaryllidaceae > Allium > Allium fistulosum. Next base: position 1,291,659,941 of record CM060904.1, read on the forward strand.
GAAAAGAGGTTTCACATTTGTCCGACCAAATGTATTTAACACCTTTCTTCGTTAAACCAGTAAGAGGCACGACAATCTTAGAAAAGTCTTTTATAAAACGGCGGTAATAACCTGCCAATCCGAGAAAGCTACGGATTTCAGTCACGCTCTCTGGTCTCTTCCAATTTTGAATCGCTTCAATCTTTGAAGGATCCACTGCTATTCCGGATTCGGAAATAATATGATCGAGAAACTTCACACTAGATTGCCAAAAGTGGCATTTAGAAAATTTTGCTTTTAGTTGATTGCTCCTAAGAGTTTCCAATACAATTTGAAGATGCTTTTCATGTTCCTCCTCGGTTTTAGAATACACAAGAATATCATCAATAAAGATGAGAACAAACCGATCGAGGAAATCTTTGAAAACTCGATTCATAAGGTCAACGAAATAAGCTGGAGCGTTCGTTAAACCGAATGGCATAACTAGCCATTCATAAGATCCATAGCGTGTACGGAACAAAGTCAATGGAATACTATCCTCTGCAATACGAAGCTGATGGAAACCGGTAGCCAAGTCCAATTGTGAAAAGACTCTGGCATCACTAAGTTGATCAAACAGATCATCAATCCGAGGTAAAGGATATTTATTCTTAATAGTAAGATCATTAAGCTTGCGGTAGTCTACGCAAAGCCTAAGTGTACCATCGGACTTATTTACGAAAATAGCTGAAGCTCCCCAAGGCGAGGAACTAGAGCGAATAAGTTGCTTCGTTTCCAACTCGGATAGTTGTTTGCGCATCTCTTCATTCTCCTTATTGGACATGCGATAAGGAAGACGGGTAATAGGTTGAGCTCCAGGTATAAGATTAATTTTGAACTCAATTGCTCGCTTTGGTGGTAATCCTAAGACGGGCTCGAATATGTCGGAAAATTCACGAACGACGCGAATAAGAGAAATGACATCCTCCTCATCATCATTGTCATCATCACGAGGATTTAAAGAATATAAAGGTGCAACCAAAGCGGAATCCGAATCTTTAAGAATAATAGAAATCTACTTAACAGATAGTGGATGTCGAAGATAAATAGTCCACTCAGGACATAGGATATGAGCTTCATAACGGTTAAGCCAATCCATACCCAAAATCATTCCAAAGCCTAAGTAACGCATAACATGCAAATCGGCTAGGAAAGGAAAATCACACAAAATAATCTCCACATCTTTACAAAGCAAACTAAGAGTTGCGGATCCACCAACCGGATTCGTAATTCTTAGAGAAGTCAATAAAGCAACAACACTTAAAGAAAAAGTGTCTACAAGTTCCTTTGATATAAAAGAATGGGATGCACCCGTATCAAAGAGAACTCTAATAGGTTGATCATGAAATATAATAATGCCATTAAGGACAGAATGAGACATACCTTGACCGCGAAATATGTTGCCAGGGGCTTGAGCAACGTTTAACTTTCCCTCCTTCTCTTGAAGCTTAGGGCATTGGTGCATAAAATGATCTGGACTTTTACAATAGCGGCAAGAGCGGGGCTGTGAACACTTGTTAGAAAAATGGCCCTTAGCAACATAGTTGAAGCATTTCTGATCATAGGGGGAAAATGTCTTTGCAGCAGGAGTTGCTTGTTTACCCTTTTTGTTGAGATAAGGACCTTTGAACTTGTTAGGCCTTTTCTTGTTGTTGAAGTTTGGTTTAGCAGCCACCACTTCAACATCAGTGTCCTTATCTGCCTCTTCAAGATGAAGAGCGATATCAACGAGTTGATCGAAAGAAACTTCTAATTTTAGAAGTAATGGCTTCTTGAGATTCTTGTTTAAGCCATAGACGAACCTCTGGTTCTTCTTCAATGGGGTGTTGATGTATTCAATCCCATATTTGGACAGTGACTCGAAGGATGCGACATAATCTGTCACAGAGGATGCACCTTGAACAAGGTCTATGAAACGATGAGCCAATGTCACTTTCTCTGCTTCTGGTACGAATTTTAGTTCGAAGCATTCCCAGAATTGCTCCCAGGTGAGGTCCGCTTCATTAATTTCAGAAATAAGAAGTTCGTACCAGTCCAGTGCTCTCTCTTGGAGCATACTGGAGGCCACCTGAACACAGTGTAGATCGATAAGGTTCATGCGAGAAAAGATTCGATCGCACGTTCTTAACCAAGCTTGGACCTCAATAATAGTTTCGGAACCCTTGAATGGTTTCCCACCCAAGTTAGTATAATCGTTGCACAAACGTGCAAATCCCGACTTAGGATGAGTAGGTTCCTGATTAGGACCAGCTGCTTGAGCATTCTTTACTAAATCTAGAAGTTGTTGAGCGGTCATAAAAACTCCATCCTGGGGAGTAACAGTAGATGGTCCGGCTCTGGGACGGCCTGGTCTAGACATTCTCTTCTTTAAGAAAAAGAGAAGAAGAAAAGTTATTCTGCAAATAAATATCAAGCAAGTCTTGATAGATAAAAAAAGGATACGTAGAAGGAGATAGGATAAATCGGTACGAAGACTCGAATTTAATCCTAAGGCACGACTCCTAAGTTGAACTTAGGACGATGATCCTTGTTAAGTTATTCTACATTGTTCCGAAGTTTGGCTCCGATACCAAGCTGTGACGCCCCACCTCTATACCCATGCTAACCAAGAACACTACAATGTAGTGCTGTCAATTAGCACGGAGAATAAGGCTGTGGAGGAGCGAGCATCCATGTAACTTCTTTGTGCGGTCACCGATATGTTAGATAGAATAGAATGCATATCTTTTAAGGAGGAAATCCGACATACCGATACAAACTCAAAGCTATCACACGGTGGCTATATATAATCTTCGGAAACAAACATAGAAATAATCATAACATAAATCAGTCACAGACATCCATATCACAAAGGCGGAAGAAGATATGAATAAATATATAACACATGAAAGTGTACATCAGAGTAGTGGTCGGAAAGATCCACGATAATACAAAAGAATAGCATCACATGCTATACAAAAGAATAAGTACACAACATAGGGTCAATATCTCAAATGTGTACATCCAAAAACTACTAATCTATGTAGTTAGCCAAAAGTCAGAATAATCCTGAAGAGAAGTCAAGCAGGAGCACCTGTAACATCTCGGTCTGACCCGAGTATTATTTATAAGAAAATAATAAACGGATCAGTCTAGCTATAAATATCAGATGATAAGGTATAGGATAAGTAATATGGCATGAACATGTAACAACCATATCGGCATACTACTATAAGTATGTAAATGATAATCAACAAATGATTAATCAATATCACAAGAATCTTCTCAAAGATAAAATAGGGTATCATACCCTAAACTTGTATTCATAACAAGTCAATAACACATAAATTCACCAATGCACAAAAACTGATATCATATCAATGAAAATCATGAAAATTGGTGAAGCACTAATTCCAGAAATCATCGCAAGAAATCCAGAAAACACATAAAAAGGGGGAGGCCTAACACATGAACGGGAGCATGAAAACTCACCAACGCGTATAACACATGAACGAGAAGCTATCTCATGGAAGCTATCCATTAAATTTCCACACAGAAATGGCCCGAAGACCATGGGGTGCTACCCCATATATGTGATGGCAAAACATCACAAAAGCGGGGTCTAGTCTCCCTCGCAGACAAAGAGACATCGCTCAATCGCTAATCTAAATCACAAAAATAATCGTTATGATCATAAGGAAGTGTCAATTACACTATGCCGGTAAGTATATGAGTTTAGCTTCATGTCCCATAACCACTAGCTTAACTTAAATATTTACGAACAAACTGTAGATCTTCACTAGGAAATTATCACAAAAGGGGCTCAATCGAATAAGTCCAAGAGCTAACCGACGAAGTGAACGCAAGCGTTTCATACCACTCGTTTTACTAAGTTGTTTAATTCGATTTCTCATCCGAGTGAAGTAAAGGATTGTATATACTAATAGATTGGAAAACGGTTTAGGAAGAAGTGCTTTGTAATAAAATAGAGTTGAAATCGTTTTGATGAAAGAGTTTTGATATTTACTACTAGTATTGAAACCTTTATATTTTTGAAGTGACAAATAAAACGATTGTAGAAACAATCAATCATCAAAATTCACATACAAAGACGTGAATCAAATCCAAAGAAATCGATACTAAATCCATCAAAAATGGATATTCACATAAAATCCATAGAAAGAAGTCATCAAAGTCGGTAAAAGTGATAACGTCTAATTGGATCGACAAAACTCGATTAACATTGGAAGTTTTACTCAGAATTAGGCAGATAGGCAAAACTGGGAATTTGCAGACGTCTGAGGGGTAGGTCCAGACGTCTGGATTTAGTCTTTGGAAATATTCCAGAAAACTATTCAGACGTCTGAAACCCAAAATCAGACGTCTGAAGGCATTCAGACGTCTGGGGAAAAGTCCAGACGTCTGGATTGGGTTTCTGGAAACATTCCAGAAAACCAACCAGGCATCTGAAAACACGAATCAGACGTCTGACATTTTTTTCAGACATCTGGAACAATAGTTCAGACGTCTGAAATTAGTCACTGCCCTTTTTATTTTTCCGCCGTTTGTTATTTTTCACCAGGAGGCAAAACCAGACGTCTGGCATTGATCTCCAGACGTCTGAACACCTAATCTGGGCTTAAATTTTCCTAGGCCAAGATGGCCAAAACGTTCTCGAAAGCGATCGAGCAAGTGATGACAACTAAGGATTTACGTCAAGTGACAACCTGGTCTTATAGGCGCTTCGATACACCCCAAACAACATATCCAAACATCCATTGAAGGATTTTCACAAGAATTGGACTTCAAAAACCAAGAAATTAGGATATTCACCAATTCAATCCCAAACAAAAGAAATGCACATAAATATGTGTTTGGAATTCATACCCAACACAAAGATAGATATAGACAAAGATGCGAGATAAAAATCTCACCTTCAAACCCAAAACAAATGAAGAAGAAGCTATAGAGCAATGGCAAGAGCAATCACACTTCAATTCCAACTCAACAACCTTGAATCTAGGCTAAAAAGAGAAACATTTCCTAAATTAGGTTTAGGAATTTCTGAAATTGATAAGAGAATGAGTTGGAGAAGAAGAAGAGGAGGCTTACCAAAGCTTCTTCTATTAGTTTGGAGCAAGAACTTGATTTGCAAAATAAAACTAGGGTTTGGAGTTTTACTTTCCCATTCCTCTCCCCATTGTTGTAAAAGCTAGAGTATAAGGAAAAAGAAGTAAGGTAATGAAGAGAGGAGTGGGTTGGGACTGACTTAGAAGTGGTTCAGCCCAAACCAAAAGCTCAAAGCAAAAAGTGACGAAAATTTCACTATCTCCAAACATATTGAAGTTTACACTCAAAAAGGTCGCAAACGTCATTTTGAACTCAATGGAGGTGGTCTCGAGTCCTAATTTGACCATATGCAAAAAGTAGCTTTTCGGACTAACATTCGATTAACGATTTAAATATTTAAATATAAAATCGATAAATATGCGGGTTGTTACAAGATACTTCCACCTTCCGGATTCTAGAAAAATATCGTAGCCATTTCGTAAACAAGGGACTATCGACCCCTGCTGCAGTGGTAACTTCTGATTCAATGATTTACGCAATGGATGCACTTCCTTCTTGGAAGACCCATAAACAACAGGTCCCAAGATCGAAAGCACCTCCATTGGGTAAATAAAGAACCATCTACCTTGGAAAAAAAATCGAGGAACTCATGAGTTTAAGTCCGGACAACCATATCGGTTCGAATCCATTTCCGAATTCACCCAAGTTATCGATCGAATCCATTCCTGGATTCCCCAAGTCCTTCTGGGTCGAAGCATATCATACTATACTTCTTCGTGGAGGGTACTTCCCCATTCCTTTTACTTCAAAATAATAACATACCATATATAGTACTCTTTCAAATTCATAACTTCAACTTATAACACTTATATAAATTCCATTATATATAAGATTTCATTTTCAAATAGAATACTTTCCAAAGTCAATAGTCTCGAATATATCTAATCATTCTTATATAAATTCCGTTGTATATAAGATTTATCTCTTCAGATCAAATACCCTCCAAAATCAATAGTCATCCAAATCACCATATACTTATATAAAGTCCATCTTATATAAGAATCAAAATTTCCCAAAATCAATTTCGCTGTATGAAGAGCCATATGGGATTGAACATCTTTGCTTTATAAAAGGTTTTGAATTTAGAATAGTATTGTATATACGGAATAGTTTGTAAAATAGTTTGTATATAAAATAGTTTGAAAAATAGTTTGTAAATAAAATAGTTTGTAAAATAGTTTTTAAATAAAATAGTTTGTAAAATAGTTTTGTATATAGAATAGAATAAACTAGTTTATATAAGAAAAATAAAAGAAAATAGTTTTGTAAAATGGTTTTAAATTAATAGTAGTTTTGCATAAAAGAAAATTTCCAATTTAAATTACAAAGAATATCCAACTCAACAACTTTCAATTTCAACGTCAAAGCATATCAATAATATTAGAACATAAGATGTACATATGTCATCATTTTGCAAAATCACATTCGATCGCTCGCTCGATCACACAAGTTCGCTTTCGAACTAGTATTGTTCTTTCGACTTCCCTAATGTAGACACCGATAAGGTTTCTTGACTAGAAACCATCATTCTCCTTGCATAGCCATACACTATGACAGAGAATTTTAGAATCAAATCAAAAATCCATATTAAATATTCGCCATCAAGAATCGAATGAAAAATCCTAATACGAAATGGTGTAATTCACCTCGAACTTGTGTACTCAAATCCGGATTAAATTAATTATGCGAATAAAACAATATACATACAACTTACGTACTTATTCCAATTTGTTTCATCACCATTACATTTTGATTTAAATTCATTATTAATCTCATTGATTAACACAAATATCACTTCATACTTTAGTATTTGTTTCACAGAATTTCTCCATTTAATATAAAATATTAATATATTCATTCTCATAACATTTCTTGTATTTCTCTTCATTTTTAAATTAAATTCAATTTCACATGTAATATTTCTCATTTAATACTACATTTATTGCAACATCCATTTATTTCATAAACAATTTACAAGTCGTGACTTTATTTAAAATCATTTCACTTTTAGTTCATATTCGTTTATCCAATTAGTTTTCACTTACTTTTCAAATTTATTTATGCCACATTTCATAAATTTAATTAAGTTCATAACACTTTTTTTTAAAAATCTCATTTACAACTTTTCCTTAATTATAATTTCGATTTAAACATGCCAAGGGTTAAGTTAACACTTGTATATTATTACATTACATGCCAATAATGTATACAACAATTCTATTCATTTACTAACATAGATATAACAAATTTAACCTTGTTTCACTTGCTTTCAATTTAAGGTTACCAAATTCAAGTGCATAATTCAACAAAATTTCTACATTTCAACTCTTATATTAATTCAGAAGTTTTGACTATCCAAAATATCTAGATACTCCATTTTATTTCAATAGTTGAACTACCAATCAACAAACAACAATATTCACAACCAAACATTTCAATTTCATAACCAAATATTCTAATTATTCATTTTATTCTCTTTAATACACCATTACTAAACTAGTGTTTAGTCCATAAATTAAATCAACAATAATTAGCCAATGCTTATAAACTGACTAAATACAACAAATCAACAATAAATGTTAATAATTAAATATTACCATTTCACAAATCAAACACATTACAAATAACTATAATAGTTATAAAAAATTATTCCTTTATATATAACATATAATATTAGGAAAAATTATTTCATTTCAAAACTCATATAAACATTTTATAACAGTAATAAATACGCGCTCTCGTATATACACTCAGAAAACTCATTCTAGGATATTACTAACCTATCTCTAATGAGTTAACCCCAACTAGCTAAGGTATGTCTAAACCTGGCTCTAATACCAACTGTAATGACCCACCTTTTTGGACGGTTCAAATCGACAATAAACCACACATGTCAGACTCAAACCATTCAAAAGGAAGGATTGTTAATGGGGTAAATAAGAAAATAAAAGAAAAAGGAAAATAAAACACATAATCTCGCAGTGGAACGAAAAATATAATAATCAAATAAACAGTTCATGAAGCTGTTTTACAAATAACATTTGATTACGCTTTTACAATTCAAATTAGAGTTATACATACATCCAAAATAAACAAATAATGCAGTGGAACACATAATGCAGTGGAATAATAAATAGCAATAATATACTGAATCTTCGTCCTCCAATAGACTGAAAAAGCTAAGACTGACTCGAGCGTAATGAAAAGACAAAACACTCGAGTCAGAACTAGAAGATCTTATGTAAGTCAGATCAAAATAAGTAAAATAGAAATATTAGTGCAATGGTTTCAAAAATGCTACGGGATTTTCATCTCCTATCAAGTGTACAACGTGAATATAATTATTTAAAGGGTTTCTAATAATTCGAAATATCAATCTTAATCATCTAATTAAAACAAATCCAAAGTTTGAATTAACTTAAACCCTTCAAATAATTCAATTCCAAATAAAATCCAAATTCAAGAAACTATATGGATATATGTAACAACCCGGGATTTAGCTTCAATTTATAATCGTCATTTAACGATTAAAGTGATGATAAATTGCTATAGGAATTTTAATCGAATTGAAATTCTTTTTAAATTTATAAAAATTTATGCGGGCTTTAAAGAAAAATTATCGTGGCCCATATTGGTTGTTTGCCGTGATAACCACCTAGGGCAGACCCGTTCCCCAATTCTCTTTCTCATTGCAAACCCTAGAGTAAAACAGATCGAATGAATGAAGAAATGGCGGCCACAATATTTTCATGAGATCGAAGTGGGGCTTCGTGTTAACTGGGTCGCCGCTTCATCCCAATTGCTTTGATGTTTGAGGCTACCCCAGTTCTTGATCGAGTTCAAGCTCTGGCTTCGCTCGATTGCAGGTGTGCTCGGCTTCTTCTAAATTCGTCGACAAGGTGAGTATTATACTCACATCTAATTCAAAGCTACTATTTTTATTCGATTCCAATTTGCTAATTTCGTGTTTGACTGAGGGTTGCTTGACTTCGTCTCGGTCATTTGACTTTGTTACGATTTTGATGATTTTATTTGACATGGTCAGATTCTTGTTGTTTTCGGCAGTAAAGTGAATTCTATTTTCTGCTTCAAGTCATTTATTACCTGACTTTGGTTTGTGATAATGTTGTCTTCGACTTTGATTATTCACTGTCCAGTACTATGCTCGGCAGTCGATTTTGTTTGTTGTGATTCTTCCTTGACTTCGGCATTAACTTGAATTTTATTTTCCTCTGTGACTTCGGCATTGCCACTGCTAGTTTGAAATCCCCTCTGTCTTTGTTCGAAACTGTTATGACTTAAATTACTTTAGAAAAACTATCTGGGTATATGTATACATGTGTGACCTGTTTGCAATGTTGTTTCATTTGTTATTTGATGTTGAGACCTTCACTTGTATTAAGTTGCCTCCGAGTCATTGAGTTACATTTGTGGTCTGCACTTTTTATGTTCATGTTGTAGGTTGTAGCCTTGAGTCTTGTGATCTTCATTGCATATTGAACCAAACCCTGTTGTCTGCATTGCTTGATTCGAAGTCTGGCATTTGTAGTCTTCACTTCCATACTGCTTTGTTGACTTCAGATTTGTTGCTAGACCTATCCACTTTGTTTCACTACATGTTCTAATGTGCCTTTGTACATGACTGTATACCTGTCTCTTCCCCTTACAGTCTATTTCACTGGTGCACTATTGCTTGTTTTAGATTGTTGCACTTGCCTTGCGCATATGTATACTGCTGCAACTTTGTACATGCTTCGATTTGGGCTTGCTATTGTTTTGAACTGCGATTTGACTTTGTCATTTGATCTGTTGGCTTCGGCATGACCATGTTTTAGAGTTTGGTTGAAATCTGCAGGCAGGACTTTGTGGAAACATTTTTAGATGAGAATTTATTTTGATTGTGCAATTGCTTTAAGTTGACTTAAACATTTAACAGTTGCTTTGAATTCTCTGTTAACTTTGGAAACTACTACATCTGACTCTGTTCCAGTTCGTATGTATGTATTTCGACTTGGCTTATTTTTGTTGCATTTGGACTGGTTGTTCACTGGTCTGCGAGACATGATTGCATTTGTGGTTACACTTCAGTTTCTTGTATATGATATGGAGTATTTTGTGGATTCTGTATTCAGTTTTGTGGTGCACATATGTACTCGATTTGAGGCCTGCTGCACCATTGGTTTCATGATGTATCCTTGCATTTGTTTTCAATTACTTCGAGAACAGTCTTAGTTGCAAGTGTAATTGCAGTTTTTCTTTTGTTTGGTTTGAGGCTGCACATCTTTGAAGTGTGTAGTCTTCAATTGTTTGTGAATTTGTTGACTTGTGGTTGACTGATGCATTTTATTTCCCTATGCACTGAGTCAATTCTCATGTGCACTGATGCATTCATTTTCGTTTGCACTGTGACGGATCATCTCGACTGTGACTTGGTCTTTGATGATTTCATTTGCATTGCGTTGTTTGGCCTGGCCATTCTTTGTTTCAGATCTGTGCATATCTTCTTGTTTGCTTGGAGTCTCTGTTCGACCATATTGATAGTATTTGGTCTGGACATTGTTGTATTGTGACTTGTATATTGATTTGTACATTGAGTTGAATCCAGTCTCAAAGACTCGGGTTTGATCATGTACACGGTTGTGAACTTTCAGTGTGCATTTGTGTGCACTTCGTTCATTTTGATTTGAGTTAGTACCAGTTGTTTTTGGTTCATTTTTATTGACCTATGCAGTTTTGACTTACTATAGTGGCGAGGCAGTGCACGCGTGCGTGTACTGCAGCCACACAGAACTTTGATTTGATTGATCATTTTGAGATTTGTCTAATTATCTATTTGATAATTAGATTCTGAGTTTCTAATTATTTATTTAATAATTGGATTTGGTTGTTAATTGCCGTTTAAGCAATTCTGGAGTTTTCTTATTATCTTCATCGATAATCTTTTTATTTATCTTGTTGATGATTTGGAATTGCTGATTTGTTGTTTAACACTGTTTAGTGTTATATCAGCCGTTATCTGATTCTCTTAGCGAGGAGTTGGATATACGAGATTTCTGTGACTTTAATACTCGGGTCAAACCCGAGTTATTTCAGGTTGTAGATATTCTGCTTTGGGTTGCTGCTTGAGCTATGAAGTATTATCACATCTTTTGAAGTGGTCTTAGTCTTTTTGTAGTAGTCAATGTATCTAATTTAGGAAGATATGTATTCATGTATATTAGTCGATAATGTACTTGTATATATAACTTCCAGAGTCGACAGTTGTAGTTATATCATATGTATCGTGTCAAATGTATTGTAACTGACATCAGATATATATATATATATATATATATATATATGAGACTTTTGTTATCTGTGTTCCGCATTTTATTATCTATGTTATTATTATATATACTGTCCTAAACTATTATGAACCATCGTAGTTCGTTTTATACTGGAATTGGGTATGTCGATGGGAGTAAATAAATAAGAGATGAAAAATAAAATATATACCACTCCTATCAAGGTAACCAATACTAGTGTAAGGCCCAACTGCGGATGGCCGCCCCTATCCAGCCTTATTCTTCATAATAACAGACAGTATTTCTTTTAATACTCTTTGTTATTGTGAGCATAGAGGTGGGGCGTCACAGTATATGTCATTTTAACCAGTATCAAAAATCAATATTTCCAAATCAATGAAAACCGCTTGGGTTTATCATTTCAACCCATAACGATTTTTCCCTAATCTATAAGATCATTCGAGTATGTATCATTGCAACCCATAGAGATAACAGAGATATAGACACAAATAACATCCAATCATCCAAAATGTCAACTAATAACATCCATCAAATCACCCAAATATCAACAATTGAACATACATCACAATCATCATTGAAATCAACCAATAACTACCAACAATTTACTGGTTATCATTAACAGTTATTTAACTGGCAATTTAAATTTCAATATTAAATTAAATTCAATAAAAGTCAGATTTAACTGGAATGACAATTTAAAATATACTAAACAACAACCAATCAATTTCTAATCACATCATAAGTTCAATTCAACTAACATAAGAAAATCTAGTAGTTGTGAGTGTTTGCTCACCTTTCGTGACTACGAAGGCGATGATAAAAATGGAGCAATATGGAAATTCCTAGCAAAGATCCAAATGCAAAGCAAATCTAACAAATCTTAGACACGAACACTATAACGACCCGTAAATTTTAAATTAATTTTATTTGTTTTATTATTATATTTAATTGAAATTTTGTGGAATTTTAAACAATAAAATTTTGAAATAAAAATTTGATATTTGGAATACGTCTGTTTAAACATAACAACTGGTAAACTTTCATCCGAAAATATGCAAGTAAATTTTATTGGGTAATTTTATTTCAATTTAAATCAGTTAATATTTGATGATAATAAAATGTTTTCCAAACCTGAATATTTTATATAGAAAATTTGTAAATCATCTTCTGAGTGAGACGTCATCTTTCGTTTCTCCAAATTTGGATTTCTATTGCTCCGTTTATCTTATTTGTGGCAAATTTGCAGCATTTTTCGGTACCGAATATCGACTTTCGATAGGATGGTCGTATCGTTGGTATCTGTATACCATTTTGATCGTCTCATCGTGTTGACCTCCTTAGTATATTTGTTTCTGTGTTTTGAAGTTCGGTTCGCTGCAAGATCGATGAAACTATTTGTAGTATCGGTACGGTTTCGAACATTTCAAATTCCTTTTGACCATTCAATTTCCACCAGATCAACCCAATAGCCATTCCTAATTACTGAATTCAGCGTACTTGTGACCTTTACTATTCTTGAATGCATTGCTTGGCTTTGGCTATTTTCAACTTTTCAATTTAACCTGCTATTTTATTTCCGGTTCGTGAGTCTCTTCAAATTTCTATGTTTGGTTCATTTATTTACCTTTATAATTTCATTTTTTTATTGCAAAACTTCGTGTTCCGCCACATTCATCTCTTTCCTTTATTTTCTTTCTGGCATTCTACACACTAAAGAGAAAAAAAATATAATATATATATATATCGGTTTGTTCATCTTCCTTTTACCTGATTGCTATCTTCACATTTTTTTTCATGAAAACCCATTGGTCTGCTCCTCCATTCATTAGCGTGTAACCATTGCCGTGACAACCGAACTCATCTCCACCTCTCTGGGCCGCCGCCTCATCACCCCACCAGCCGAGCCACGAAATCCGGCTCCTTCTCTCCTCCGAGCACCGAACCACTACCGAGCCTCCTCCATTGCTCCTCCACTCCACTGGCCACCAAAGCTCCGCTGACCTCCGCCATCACCATCGGCACCGACCACCTGTAACGACCCGCCTTTTTGGACCGTTCAAATCGACAAATCAGACACACATGTCGATTCTAAACCATTCAAAAGGGCGGATGGTTATTGGGGTTAAATAAGAAAAGAAAAGAAAAGAAATAAAGGAAATGAAACAACACAGAATCTCACAGCGGAAGGCTAAAGTATGATAATAAAATAACAGTTCATGAAGCTGTTAATTAAATGAATACATTTGAAATGAATACATTTGATTATTATTATACAACATTTATCATAGTTACATACACAGCAAATATCATACAACAATGCAGTGGAATGGAATGAATATAATAGTAGTAGATAATATACCAAATCTTCGTCTCCGTCCTCCAAGGAAATGATCTTCAACCTAAACTGAAATGCTCAGGCTGACCCGAGCGTAATGAAAAGACAAAACACTCGAGTCAGGACTAAAATATCCTTATGAAAGTTAAATCAATCGTAATAAATATGAGTGTAAACGGCGTCAGAGATGTTTACGGGGTTTGACATCTCCTATCCAGTGTCAACGTGCGTGCAATAACTCAAGAGATGTTACGGGATTTTCCATCTCTCAAGGATCCGTTAAACTATCTATATATACAATAAGATACGCTATATAGATAATGTCTAAAGTAAAGTAAAGGTATCAAAATAGTGTTAAGTCAACGCCCATTCGCCGCTTAACACATTTATATTCCCAAGAGCATATACAAGACCGTAGTTTCCCCAAAACCGGAAGTCACCAGAGGGCAATCCATATACTCAAGGTACAAACCATAACGTAGTGGTCGCGAATAGGATAATCAGTATGACAAGGTACATGAGGCGATACCAACTAGGATACTAGTAGTTGCGTGATCCGGACTGATGTTGGGCATAGCAGCTACTACCCCAACACCGCGAAACAACACTCCCATAATCGCGGGGTGCACCCAAATCGAATCACAAAAGTAATAGACATGGTATCGAAGGAGTGTGTCCGCTAGAGATGGCGATCCTCAATGGCCCGGCGCGGCTCCTGTTTTAGTCATGTCAGGGGTCATCCAATATCGTTCTCTTTCTTCAGTCAACACGTTCACCAAACCATCCACTTCGTTCTGGATCAACACTCCGCGAATATAGTTATTAAAGTGGTTTTCGGTATCGACAGAGAGTATGTCCATATCCGATCCCGGTCTCTTTAATAACTACGTTATATTTTTCACACCGGTTGGATCTTTTACATTTTCAAAATCAATTCATAATTGATTATCAAAAATATCATATTCGCTTCAAAGATCAAATCCATTTCAAAATCATCATATCTACTCAAAATATACGATTTCGTTTCAAAAATCATTTTTCGCCTCAATATCTCATTTAAATTTCAAAATCATTTCGAATTTCAATTTAGGTTGCAACTTCATTTAACCCAATTCGTATTTAAATTCGAGGTTTAAATATAAACAATTCACCTTATTGACCTGCTTGAAAATTTTAGAAAATAGTTTTAAGTAGTTTAAATAATTAAAATAGTTAAAATAGTTTAATAGAAAATATTTAAATAGTTTAATCGAAAATAATTTGAATATAAAAATGATTTATATAGTAAAACAGTTGAAAATCAAAATAATTTCAATATTTAAAGAATATAGATTTTAAATCATTTATACTAAAATATTCATTTAAAACAAATTCCAAAGTCAAACCGGTCAACTTCCCAATTTCCTACCCAAATCAATTCAAATTTCCATTTCGATTTAATCGATTCAATTCCGATTTCCACTCAACTAAATTTTGATTCCATATAAATTTCGATTCCAATAAACAAATTCCATTCACTTTTAATTTCCAATTTCAAATTAATTTCCAATTCCAAATTAATTTCCAATTCTAGATTTATTTCCAATTTCAATCCCAATTCCAAATGAATTTAAATTTCAATTCCAATTCCAAATGAATTTCAATTTCAATTCCAAATTGATTTAAATTCCAATTTCCAATTAATTTCCAATTTCAATTCCAAATCCAATTTCAAAATGTCGATTTAAACATTAAATCAAATTTTGTTTCAATAACAAATTTTTGAATCCAAGTTTCAATTCTAAACTCAAACCTGAAATATCATTTCATATAACTTTTCTTAGAAATATTCAAAGTTCGAATAAAAGTTAAATCTTTAAACAAATCAATTTTCGACATTCAATCATATTCAATTTCCAAATTTCAAAGTCACAACTTAATTATTTAACAAAATTCCTTTAACCAAAATTCATTTCAACATTCCAAACTCAATTTTTCGATGAATTCAATTTCTATAAATCGATTTCTATTTATAACTTTTATATCAACACATTTTAAATAAATTTCAACGAGGATTTCAAAAATTATTAATTTAGCCAATTCGGTGTCTGTATATAATTTTCTATCCTATGGCCAAGTGATTATTTATTTATTTCAATTAAATGTCAGGGATGAACATATATCACTTAAATTAAATCACGGTATCATATGTATGCATAACAGTATATATAAGCAAATCAACATCCAAACATTCAACATCAACCAATGACATCCATCACAATACATCATCCAATAGTCAATACAATTCATGGCAGTTTCATAGTTATCCATGTCAGGTAATTTAATCGCAATTCAATTTCAATTTCAAATTAACTGTCAATTTCATTTTTCAACGGTTAATTCAAAATAACCAGCTATATGACAATTAATTTATATCTAACAACGACAAATAAAATCATAACACTTCATAATGTCAATTCAACTAGCATAAAGATATTTAGTACGTTGTGAGCGTTATAAAACACTCACCTTGATTTTTACGATTTTTAAATCAAATCGAAACGACGTTCGATTTAACCCAAAATTTTCTCTAGCTCCAAACGACTCCAATCCAGTTGCATAGCGTAGTACTCGTCCATACGATCGCAACGCAAAAAGAATCGTTCGATTCCGACCTCGCACGGAGAAGTTATGACATTTATAAGTTACACAAATTGTAAGTTACGAATTTACAACAAAATTTTATATTTTTAAACCTAACAGATCTCAGCCCTTGATCCAAGCCCCTGCAAATCCTGGCCGACCCTCCTCTTCTCCTCTCTCACGTTCTCTCTACAGGAAATAGCCGTATACATGAAACCCATAGCTCGAAATTAGGGTTGAATCTTGCGACCACCACAAGCACTTCCACCCCGATCAGATGGTACCATATTGAAGAGCATCAAGCACTCTACACTCGGCCACCTCCTCCTGAAGCTCGGCCTTGCCTTTGGCCTCGAGAAACGTGCGTGACCTGATGTGAACGCAGCCCTCCTGACGACGCCGTGGTGCTCCAAATTCGATCTCCACCGTTGATCTTCAAGATCTCAATGCCCTCTACAAGTTTGCAGTTGAAAACTTTGGCTAAATGTTTACGGATTGGAAGGAAATTGAGGAAGATTGAAACGAATTTCTGGCCATTGTTTTCAAAGTGGTGGCTGAAGCTATTAGGGTTAGGGTTTTGAGTTGTGTTGCAAATGAAATGATAAAGGGGTCCTTTTATAGAATTTTACCGAAAATCACTATTCACTCGATTTTTCGAACTCCAAACGAAGCATGCCGGCTGGCGTTTCTAGGGTTTACCCCACGTTTTGGACACAATAGAATAGGTTTCGGAGGCTAATTCGATCGTATGTGTGAGATATGGAATTAAACGACCGATTTAAATTAAACCGATTTAAGCCGATTTCGAGGCGTTTTAATTTGTACCGGACAAACGGTAAATCCAAAAATTACGAAATTTGAAACCTTACAATAATATCACATTACGGATCCGATGAAACTGGTTTCGTCGAAATCCGAGACTTTTTGAAAAATGACTATTTTTAACTCGCCGAATTAAAATTAAAACAATACGATGCGTTTCGAGCTGCCACGGTCAAACGGTAACTCCGATTGCTACGAAAATTGAAATCCAATAATAACAAACTATTACGGATCCAATGGAACTAGTTTCGTTCAATTCTGAGACTGTTCAAAAATTGGCTATTTTACAGTCGATAATTAAATATTAAAATATTCAATTTTCACAGATTAACTTTAAATTCAGTTTTAAAAGTTCTATAACATTTCTATAACTCCAGTATGATAAAATAAAATTTTATAAATCATTTTCAATCATATTCAACTCGATTTTCAATTATTTCTGAAATTTAACTTATTAAATTATCGATTTAATTTCCTAATTAAATCCAATATTCGAAAAGTAAATTATTCGACTGTTTAATTTCAATATAAATTCCCAATTTTAAATTATTAACTTTTAAATCAAATTTCAATTGTTCACAAATCCTATTTTTAATTTTACAGTAATTAACAATCTTTTACAATGCAGTTTTCCATTATAAATCCAATATAAAAGATTATATTAGATTCAGCGTTCAATTATATTATAATTCAAATTCAAGTTATTTAATTCCCAATGAATTCTTTTGTTTCGATTTACACTTTCATTATTGAATCAACTATTTACTTATACATTATTATCAATAGTTTATAATTCATTTACTTTCATTTTCTTCAGCTATCATCTTATTTAAATTCACAGTAATATTAAATTACATTCATTTACGTTGATTTCCATATTATAACTTCAATATTAAATCTACCATTTTATTTATTTCATTGTTTACAATCAAATTCAATTCAATTTAATTACTTGTTACATTCAAATTTAAATCCTTACTTACGTTCAATTACAAGTTAACATCCGTATTTAATTTACAAATAAGTTATTTCAGAATTCAGTTTTGTATTTTAACTTGTAATTTACATTTAACAACACAAAATTTTATTTCCTTCGGATTTTTATCCAAAATTTTCTTTTTAATTCGTATTTTTAAAGTGTTAAAAATACGGGTCGTTACATTCTCCCCCACTTAAAACTTTTCGTCCTCGAAAAGGAACGGAGAAGGAGAAACCATCATTTAGATATAATTCATTCAAAATATTCGACTTATTTGCAAAATTTAGTTATAGGATTTTTTTTTTTCAATCTCAAAATTTTCTAACTCCCGAATTTTTGAAAAAATTCGGCAGCACCTCCTTTGCGCGGCTAGGACCGAAAAATTTCACAGTGGTAATAATTGCATGATATACATCTCATTACAAGAATGAGGCATCCCAAAACATGGGGAACACAATAATATACCACAACATAAACTGTAATCCGAGAACATACCTTTTGTTAAGCGTTTATTAGCATTTTAACTTACATTTTGCATTTAGCGTAGAAGCGAGCTTCACAAGCGAAGCGCAACCCCTTTGCTACCTACTAAAATGCTCAATAACCAAGTTAGAACCATGCATATAAAGATAGATCGATATACTTAGCATAAACAACATACATATAACATGTTTTTCTTCAAACTGAAATTTTTTTTTTTTTTTTTTTTAAATTCAGGACAGCGAACAAATCCCAGTTTTTGGTCACCTAAACGATAAAATTTTTGAAATGGAATCTAAATAAAAGTTGTTGCTTTCGTTTCAGGCTTTCCGGAATGTCCAAAATCATCAAATTCAGACCATCCGTTCAAAAGTTAAGGCCGTTTTACTAAATGGATACGCCTCAGCCTGGGCAATGCATTGCGCAGGTCAGCGGCGTTCACTCACGTTTTCGACCCTCTAAACTTCAGCAAAATGCAAGGCATCTAAAACAAAAGTTGGAGCATAGGTTCTGAGGTTTCCAGAAAGTACAAGATCATGAAAATCCGATAAACCAGTAAAAAGTTATGTCATAAATACTAAGGTCAAATGCTATTGGTTTTGCTTATTCTTACACAGGACAGCGATAGACATTTACATTTTTACCTAGTAAATGAATGAATTTTCTGAAATACTCCAAACAAAAGTCGTGCTACAGATTCTAAGCTTTCCGAAAAGTCCAAGATCATCAAATTCCGATTATTCATTTAAAAGTTATGGTACTTTTAGTTTCAGCACATACCGGACAATTTTAGATTTCTACATTTGTTTGTTATTACAAATACAAACTATCCAATTTAAAGTTTCCGGAAAATCAAGCATTAACCCAAAGTAGTTAATTTCTTTTTTTATTATTTTTATGAAATAAGTTTACATTAAATTCATTTTCCGGTTTATTCACTTTATTACCTCCACATTTTAACTCAAGACAATTTTGCTTCACATTAAATTGAATTCAATTATATTCAACATCACCTTACTACAAATTGAATTTAATTACTTAAATTTTATATTCCATTTATTCAATTTATTAACAAAATGAATCATACTTAATCAATTAACATCCATCTAACAACCAATGCATATCAAACATTAACCTCCATCCAAATCTATAATAAATCAATTATACATTTCCAAGTCAAAAATTTAATTTCATACACTTCCAAGTTTATTGACATTTAGTTTTATTCAAATTTAATTAGTTTCCATTTACTAATTCTATATTTAATTAATTTTAAATTTAATTCACTTTACAACTTAAATTTCCTTTATATTTACAACTATCAATAGATCTTCACATTTTATTATTCGCAATCACACTTGTATATTATTCATTTACTTATCCTTATTAGCATTTTAAACTTTTTAAGTATTTGGTAAGTTATAGCTATGCAAATAGAATGTAGTTAAACAATATACAACCTCTTTTCATTCAAAGTTGAATTTTCAATTAATTAATTCTTAAGTCATTTCTTAAATTTCACTATAATTTAATTTCACATTTACATTCACATATAGTATTTCCATTTTATTAACATAATGGTGAATCACCTTTAAATGTTAATTTAAATTCCAATTATTTACTAACAATCTTATCTATATTTGCAAACCATTAATTAAATGCATATTTCATTATTCAAACCTAAACTTGTATATTATCCAATTAACAATTCATATAACATTTTTGAACTTCTTAAATATTTTGCTAAGTTATATTTATGCTATAGAATGAAATTTAATACTATGCGAGTCTTACAGTTTCAATTTTATTTTAAATTCATAATTTCCTAATTCTACGGATTTCTACTTCAATTGATATTTTCACTTAGCTCTTAGGTTTATTTCTCATTTCACAATTCAAAAGTTCCGTAATGATTCAAGTATTAATTCATTTCAACCATTAAAAGAAAAATCATTGATTATTAAAAAACTCAAGAATTCCAATCCCGGTTTCATTTCAAATCAAGTTTTGAAATAATATATACTTATATAATTTATATATCAAATCATACTATAGAGAATACAAAATAAAACTCAATTTTAATCAAAACATGGTTTAGAAAAAGCTATTAAGTGATCTCCCCCACTTAGACTCTCGAAAATAAAGTCGATGATGCGTGCACTCATCACCGGAATCATTTTCTAGTGTCAAGAGGGGAGTATAACACTTACTTCATTTGAAAATCCTTTGAAAACAATTTCTAATCGAATATACTATCATATAATACTTATATGATACATTTCAAATTTTTGATAATAAATTTTCAAAACACCGGAATTTAAATTCTCCATCTTAATTTAAATTCATTTTTATTTTATTTTATTTACCATTTATATTTATTGTTAGTCATATTTACAAGTTTCATTCCTTAAAATCATCCATTAGTCAATAGTTAGAAATATTGACTAATCAACAATAAACGATGATAATCTAATATTATCATCTCCTAACAACCAATACAATCAAAATTTATAAATTTTCAAGATAATTCTTTTATATATAAAATATAATCTAAAACAATATTATGTCAATCTGTCCTGTTCGAGTGTTTAGAAATTCCTATCGATGCCTTGGCGTCCCAAGTACCAACCAGAATTCATAAATACTCAACGGAACAAATTAACACAATATAAAATCATTTTTTTTTATATCAAAATTACAAATACGCTCTCTCATATACACTCAAACTCATTCATAAGGTTTCACCCTATTTCAATGAGTTATTCCCCACTAGAGCCAAGGTAATCTAAACCTCGCTCTGATACCAACTGTAACGACCCGCCTTTTTGGACCGTTCAAATCGACAAATCAGACACACATGTCGATTCTAAACCATTCAAAAGGGCGGATGGTTATTGGGGTTAAATAAGAAAAGAAAAGAAAAGAAATAAAGGAAATGAAACAACACAGAATCTCACAGCGGAAGGCTAAAGTATGATAATAAAATAACAGTTCATGAAGCTGTTAATTAAATGAATACATTTGAAATGAATACATTTGATTATTATTATACAACATTTATCATAGTTACATACACAGCAAATATCATACAACAATGCAGTGGAATGGAATGAATATAATAGTAGTAGATAATATACCAAATCTTCGTCTCCGTCCTCCAAGGAAATGATCTTCAACCTAAACTGAAATGCTCAGGCTGACCCGAGCGTAATGAAAAGACAAAACACTCGAGTCAGGACTAAAATATCCTTATGAAAGTTAAATCAATCGTAATAAATATGAGTGTAAACGGCGTCAGAGATGTTTACGGGGTTTGACATCTCCTATCCAGTGTCAACGTGCGTGCAATAACTCAAGAGATGTTACGGGATTTTCCATCTCTCAAGGATCCGTTAAACTATCTATATATACAATAAGATACGCTATATAGATAATGTCTAAAGTAAAGTAAAGGTATCAAAATAGTGTTAAGTCAACGCCCATTCGCCGCTTAACACATTTATATTCCCAAGAGCATATACAAGACCGTAGTTTCCCCAAAACCGGAAGTCACCAGAGGGCAATCCATATACTCAAGGTACAAACCATAACGTAGTGGTCGCGAATAGGATAATCAGTATGACAAGGTACATGAGGCGATACCAACTAGGATACTAGTAGTTGCGTGATCCGGACTGATGTTGGGCATAGCAGCTACTACCCCAACACCGCGAAACAACACTCCCATAATCGCGGGGTGCACCCAAATCGAATCACAAAAGTAATAGACATGGTATCGAAGGAGTGTGTCCGCTAGAGATGGCGATCCTCAATGGCCCGGCGCGGCTCCTGTTTTAGTCATGTCAGGGGTCATCCAATATCGTTCTCTTTCTTCAGTCAACACGTTCACCAAACCATCCACTTCGTTCTGGATCAACACTCCGCGAATATAGTTATTAAAGTGGTTTTCGGTATCGACAGAGAGTATGTCCATATCCGATCCCGGTCTCTTTAATAACTACGTTATATTTTTCACACCGGTTGGATCTTTTACATTTTCAAAATCAATTCATAATTGATTATCAAAAATATCATATTCGCTTCAAAGATCAAATCCATTTCAAAATCATCATATCTACTCAAAATATACGATTTCGTTTCAAAAATCATTTTTCGCCTCAATATCTCATTTAAATTTCAAAATCATTTCGAATTTCAATTTAGGTTGCAACTTCATTTAACCCAATTCGTATTTAAATTCGAGGTTTAAATATAAACAATTCACCTTATTGACCTGCTTGAAAATTTTAGAAAATAGTTTTAAGTAGTTTAAATAATTAAAATAGTTAAAATAGTTTAATAGAAAATATTTAAATAGTTTAATCGAAAATAATTTGAATATAAAAATGATTTATATAGTAAAACAGTTGAAAATCAAAATAATTTCAATATTTAAAGAATATAGATTTTAAATCATTTATACTAAAATATTCATTTAAAACAAATTCCAAAGTCAAACCGGTCAACTTCCCAATTTCCTACCCAAATCAATTCAAATTTCCATTTCGATTTAATCGATTCAATTCCGATTTCCACTCAACTAAATTTTGATTCCATATAAATTTCGATTCCAATAAACAAATTCCATTCACTTTTAATTTCCAATTTCAAATTAATTTCCAATTCCAAATTAATTTCCAATTCTAGATTTATTTCCAATTTCAATCCCAATTCCAAATGAATTTAAATTTCAATTCCAATTCCAAATGAATTTCAATTTCAATTCCAAATTGATTTAAATTCCAATTTCCAATTAATTTCCAATTTCAATTCCAAATCCAATTTCAAAATGTCGATTTAAACATTAAATCAAATTTTGTTTCAATAACAAATTTTTGAATCCAAGTTTCAATTCTAAACTCAAACCTGAAATATCATTTCATATAACTTTTCTTAGAAATATTCAAAGTTCGAATAAAAGTTAAATCTTTAAACAAATCAATTTTCGACATTCAATCATATTCAATTTCCAAATTTCAAAGTCACAACTTAATTATTTAACAAAATTCCTTTAACCAAAATTCATTTCAACATTCCAAACTCAATTTTTCGATGAATTCAATTTCTATAAATCGATTTCTATTTATAACTTTTATATCAACACATTTTAAATAAATTTCAACGAGGATTTCAAAAATTATTAATTTAGCCAATTCGGTGTCTGTATATAATTTTCTATCCTATGGCCAAGTGATTATTTATTTATTTCAATTAAATGTCAGGGATGAACATATATCACTTAAATTAAATCACGGTATCATATGTATGCATAACAGTATATATAAGCAAATCAACATCCAAACATTCAACATCAACCAATGACATCCATCACAATACATCATCCAATAGTCAATACAATTCATGGCAGTTTCATAGTTATCCATGTCAGGTAATTTAATCGCAATTCAATTTCAATTTCAAATTAACTGTCAATTTCATTTTTCAACGGTTAATTCAAAATAACCAGCTATATGACAATTAATTTATATCTAACAACGACAAATAAAATCATAACACTTCATAATGTCAATTCAACTAGCATAAAGATATTTAGTACGTTGTGAGCGTTATAAAACACTCACCTTGATTTTTACGATTTTTAAATCAAATCGAAACGACGTTCGATTTAACCCAAAATTTTCTCTAGCTCCAAACGACTCCAATCCAGTTGCATAGCGTAGTACTCGTCCATACGATCGCAACGCAAAAAGAATCGTTCGATTCCGACCTCGCACGGAGAAGTTATGACATTTATAAGTTACACAAATTGTAAGTTACGAATTTACAACAAAATTTTATATTTTTAAACCTAACAGATCTCAGCCCTTGATCCAAGCCCCTGCAAATCCTGGCCGACCCTCCTCTTCTCCTCTCTCACGTTCTCTCTACAGGAAATAGCCGTATACATGAAACCCATAGCTCGAAATTAGGGTTGAATCTTGCGACCACCACAAGCACTTCCACCCCGATCAGATGGTACCATATTGAAGAGCATCAAGCACTCTACACTCGGCCACCTCCTCCTGAAGCTCGGCCTTGCCTTTGGCCTCGAGAAACGTGCGTGACCTGATGTGAACGCAGCCCTCCTGACGACGCCGTGGTGCTCCAAATTCGATCTCCACCGTTGATCTTCAAGATCTCAATGCCCTCTACAAGTTTGCAGTTGAAAACTTTGGCTAAATGTTTACGGATTGGAAGGAAATTGAGGAAGATTGAAACGAATTTCTGGCCATTGTTTTCAAAGTGGTGGCTGAAGCTATTAGGGTTAGGGTTTTGAGTTGTGTTGCAAATGAAATGATAAAGGGGTCCTTTTATAGAATTTTACCGAAAATCACTATTCACTCGATTTTTCGAACTCCAAACGAAGCATGCCGGCTGGCGTTTCTAGGGTTTACCCCACGTTTTGGACACAATAGAATAGGTTTCGGAGGCTAATTCGATCGTATGTGTGAGATATGGAATTAAACGACCGATTTAAATTAAACCGATTTAAGCCGATTTCGAGGCGTTTTAATTTGTACCGGACAAACGGTAAATCCAAAAATTACGAAATTTGAAACCTTACAATAATATCACATTACGGATCCGATGAAACTGGTTTCGTCGAAATCCGAGACTTTTTGAAAAATGACTATTTTTAACTCGCCGAATTAAAATTAAAACAATACGATGCGTTTCGAGCTGCCACGGTCAAACGGTAACTCCGATTGCTACGAAAATTGAAATCCAATAATAACAAACTATTACGGATCCAATGGAACTAGTTTCGTTCAATTCTGAGACTGTTCAAAAATTGGCTATTTTACAGTCGATAATTAAATATTAAAATATTCAATTTTCACAGATTAACTTTAAATTCAGTTTTAAAAGTTCTATAACATTTCTATAACTCCAGTATGATAAAATAAAATTTTATAAATCATTTTCAATCATATTCAACTCGATTTTCAATTATTTCTGAAATTTAACTTATTAAATTATCGATTTAATTTCCTAATTAAATCCAATATTCGAAAAGTAAATTATTCGACTGTTTAATTTCAATATAAATTCCCAATTTTAAATTATTAACTTTTAAATCAAATTTCAATTGTTCACAAATCCTATTTTTAATTTTACAGTAATTAACAATCTTTTACAATGCAGTTTTCCATTATAAATCCAATATAAAAGATTATATTAGATTCAGCGTTCAATTATATTATAATTCAAATTCAAGTTATTTAATTCCCAATGAATTCTTTTGTTTCGATTTACACTTTCATTATTGAATCAACTATTTACTTATACATTATTATCAATAGTTTATAATTCATTTACTTTCATTTTCTTCAGCTATCATCTTATTTAAATTCACAGTAATATTAAATTACATTCATTTACGTTGATTTCCATATTATAACTTCAATATTAAATCTACCATTTTATTTATTTCATTGTTTACAATCAAATTCAATTCAATTTAATTACTTGTTACATTCAAATTTAAATCCTTACTTACGTTCAATTACAAGTTAACATCCGTATTTAATTTACAAATAAGTTATTTCAGAATTCAGTTTTGTATTTTAACTTGTAATTTACATTTAACAACACAAAATTTTATTTCCTTCGGATTTTTATCCAAAATTTTCTTTTTAATTCGTATTTTTAAAGTGTTAAAAATACGGGTCGTTACACCACCCCTCTTCCCTGGCCATGCCTATATATAAGGTATATATATATATATTATATTTTAAACGAACAGTATATATACAATATATTTTGATTTATATTTTGAACTAGAGTTTCTATTCTGTTTTGTTTAACTTATATTAAATTTTAGTTTGTTGAGTTTTGAAGTATAAAGTAATGACAGTTTATTTGTATGCTAGCTGTTATACATAATCCATAGTTTTCATATATATATATATATAGCTATTTGATTACACATAGATTCTTTATATGAAGTAAAGTCTGCATAGCTATTACATATATTTGTCTGTTATGTAGATGTTTAATTTGCACATATATATATATATATATATATTGGTTTAAACGTTATTCTGTACTGCTTTATTTTATACAAGTAAGTATTGATATATATAAATATATACAAGGTGAAAACATAGATTTGCTGACAGCTGTTTTATGAGGTATGTTAGTATTTTTTTAATATATAATGTTATGTTGATGTTTTGCAGTGAGTACTATATAATATATATAAAAATCTTGTATTTTATAAGTGTGTGTATATATATCGTATGCCGTGCTATGTATATATATAACTGTTTTTTTAGATGTATAATGTTATATAATTGGGGTTATGGAAGTGTATGTGTATGATAGTTATATATATATGATAAACTGTTATTTTATATAATAAGGTCAGCGTGTAATAAAGGCTGTAAAAATATACTGGATTCTAATTTCATATTGGTTGTATAGGATCTGGTTGCTTTATGTGTATAAGTGGCACAACCTGTATATATGAGTTATAAGTTACTGTATATACATAAAAGTGTCTATTTTATTTTATATCAGCTTATTTATTATAAGTTAGTTTTGTGTTATAATTTAGTTTTACAGCAGTATATATATATATGTGTTTACAAAGTATAAAATTGAATTTTGTTAAATGACTTGGGATGTTGTTTCATATATATATAGTTAAGTAAATTTCATGTTGGTTTGTACAAGCTTCATAATCTCCAATGTATATATTTTGTTTGCAGTGCATATATATAATGTTGGATCTGAAATATATGTATTTGATTTAGCCGTACTATATATATGTGTACTAGTTGTATAAAACTTAGTTACTATATATATACATATGTATAATTTGTTAGTTGTATTTAAATATATATGCATGTCAGGTCTATATATTTTATTAAATGTATGTATATGTATATTATAAATGTGTTGTTTTATATAAGTAGTGTGGGTTGTTTTATGATTAATATTGACTAAGTATAATATATACATGTATATAGAACATTTTATGTTCCGATGCTATATTATATTTTGTTGAAAAAGTTATGTCAGCCTATATCTGAAATTTTATAAACGTTTGATTATATATATACATGAATTTATATAAGCCATATATATATATATTATTATTTTATCTTAAATTACATATGGTTTATATATATGCATCATTTGGTTTCAAACAGTTTATTTTACGCGTTTAAGAAATTGTTTTGGGAAACGGTTTATGTATAATAAAAATCTTTGATTTAATGCTTGAGTTTAAGAATAATGATTTACAAATTTTATAATATTCTAATCTTTGTCTTAAATTAAATTACTGAATATATATTAATAATATTGGTACTTTTGGCACAGGTCCTTATTAAGTTTCAAAATTCACGAAAAGTCCTTCACTAAATTTCAGTGTAAATTAGGTCCCTGTTTTTTATTCACGATTATTGCAGAGCATGATGCAACATTTCATAAAAGTTGCTGACATTTCCGCAACATTTCTGTACACTGTGAACATAGTATATGAAAGTTGCTGAAATATCAACACTTATTTATAAAAGTTGCTGATATTTCAGCAACATTTATGTACACTGTGAACACAGTTTATGAAAGTTGCTGAAATATCAGCACTTATTTATAAAAGTTGCTGACATTTCAGCAATAATTTTTCTTTGTTTTTAAAATAAAACTTTGACACAGATAGTTGCTGAAATATCATCACTTATTTATAAAAGTTGCTGACATTTCAGCAATAATTTTTCTTCGTTTCCAGAAAACAGGGACCCGCTTTACAATGAAACTTTGACAGGGACCCGCTTTACAATATGAAAGTATGATAGGGATGCCTTCCTAATTTCCACTAATAATATACCTATTTTCAGTTTAGATCAAAACTAATTTGATCTGTTTTCATTGATTCCTATTATCAGCTATGTTCGTTGAATTCGTGCCAATTTTGCTTTGCTTTGGAATTCGTAGCTTGTCTTATTGTCTATTCTCTCTAGCCTTGAAAGTTGAGCAATCACTCACGATTGATGTTCTTATATTTATTAAATTTGATTTCAATTGAAACGACAATTGAAATATGCTGCTGTTAGTTATTTACATTGATATATATATATATATATGCCATTATTTGTATCTGTTCACATGTGACATCTGACACCATATCTGTTATTTATATTGATGATATATGCATTTTATGTTATTATCATATCTGTTATCACTCTGCAAGTTCACTGTTAGTATAGAATTTACTATGGGTTTAAATGATACATACCCGAACAATCTGCAGAATAGGAGAAAATCGTTATGGGTTGAAATGATAAACCCAAGCGATTTTCATTGACATTGAATTTGGGATTGCGGATTGAAAAGATATATACCCGTATATATTTAAATTACGGATTGAAATGATAAATATCTATATCACTTGACCATAGGGTAGAGAATTATATACAAACACCGTTGGTCTATATATAAATATTTTGAAAAATGATTTCTTTGGTTTTGAAAAGAAATATATGGTTTTAATAAATATTGATTTTAAAGATTTATTAAAGTTGATTTAATAAGGTTGATATAATATATTTAAGTATTCATTTAATATATATTTTCAAATATAGAGTTTATAATGATTCAGGTTGGAAAGATAAATTTGAAATTAATTTGAAATTTTATTTATTTAAGAATTATACTTAAATAAGTTTAATTTGAAATTTATAAAAATTAAAATTTAAAGATATGTTTTATAACTTGAATTTGATTAAAAGTAACTTAAATAAATATTTCAAACTTATATAAATTTAAATGGGATATTTTGTTCATTTAAATTTGTAAATTGAAGTTGTATTTAGATGCTATTGAAATGATTAAGTAAATATTTCAAAACTAAATAATAGTAAAGTGAATTTGATATATATATATATGAAATTATCGAATTTAGTTTTGAAATGTTGAATATTTAAAGCTTTGAAATATATTGAAATGGCTTATTTTATGGTTCAAATATGTATTTGAAATCGATGATTTGAAATGGTTTATTGAGAAACTGAATTGAATTGAAATTGATGATTTGAGATTTAATTAAATTTGAATTTTGAAATTCGAATTGATTTTGAATCGATTTGTGAAATTTGGGGAAGCTATTTTATTATGTAAAGTATTTTTAAACCATATCTAAATTATTTATATTTTACTTTATAAATTATTTTAATATATAAACTATTTTAATATAAATCATTTTTCAATATAAATTATTTTATTATAAATTGTTTTAACTTATAACTATTTTATATAAATTATTTTATTTTATATACTATTATTAATATCTAAACTGTTTGAAGGAAAGTGTTGTGATTTCAAAGTGTTATGATTTCCAAAGTTATGAATTTTCAAAGTATTACGATTTCCAAAGTATTATTATTTCAAATTGTTTGGTTTCGAAAGTATTATAACTTTGAAAGTACTATGATTTTGGAAGTGAAATTTTTTGAAATGGAAATGATATCGTATTGATATGAATTTTGAAATGGAAATGATATTTTGGTTTTGAAGTATAAACTATTTTGAAATGACCGCGGTGTTATAATAACGATTGGTTGTTAAAGAGACCGGGATCATATATGGGCATACTCTCTGTCGATACCGAAAACCACTTTAACAACTGTGTACGCGGTGGAGATTCCAGAATGAAGTAGGATGGTGGCGACGATCCTAAAGATATATTTACGTGGACTTAACTCCGGTGAGTTGGCATAAGGTGGCTAAAACAAGAGCGATTCTGGGCTATTGATGTAGCTCCTCTTATCGGACACACTCCATCGTATGCCATTCTATTACTTTGTGATTGATTTGGTGCGCACCCATGATTCGGGAGTGTGGCTCGAGTTGGGCGATTACTGCAGCTTTGCGTTACCAATAGTCCGGATGCGTAATTGGTATATCTACCCTGGCATTGCCTTGTTGTGCCGTGTCACCTACCCTAGCGTGCTTTACTACGAGTTTGTTTTGTACCATACCTATAGAGTGCCCTCTGACGATGCCCATTACGGGGGAGATTACAGTACTGTATAGACTATGGGAATATAAAATGTGTTAAGGTGGAAAATGTAAAGCCTTAATGCTATTTTTAAATAGTGTACTTTACTGTAGACATTATTATAATAGCGTATATTACTACATAGTAGATAGTTTAACGGATCCTCAGAAGATGGTTATCCCAAACATCCTTTGAGTTACTTGTATTTCAGTTGATATTTCACTTGAGTTGGATTTATTGATATAAGAATGTTAATCCTGACTCGAGTGTTTTGTGTTTTGCTTTACGCTCGGGTCAGACTGAGTGATACAACATTTGTGACTCACCTTTGGAGTTGGAGCTTCGCTTGGAGATCCAGCTATCTATCTAGCTTTCAGTTATTCAGTTGATTCCAATGATGTATTCTGATCTTGAATTTGACTATTGTATTGCGACATCTATGTATTTGAGACTCCTGTTATATCTTGTTTAACTCTGTTATATATATATATGGTAGCTTCATGAACTACTATTCTTTTGTTTCCGCTGCTTACTTTTATATTACTCTGTGTCTGTGATTATTTTATTTACTGTATATGCTGAGTTCTGTCAAATTTAAATTAACAATATGATATTTTGAGCAATTCAAATCCGACATGTATGGATGCGAATGGTTGAAAATTTCAGGATGTTACACGCGAATCAATAAACAAGTTTCAACTACTTCCAACTTCTAAACAACCCAAGATCCAAACTACGGACAAACCTGGAACTAGATAATTTTTAAGAAAATATTCGGACCTGAATATTACTGAATTTGTAAAAGTGACTAATTAGAAAGTTGTTGCAAATTCTTTTCTATCCACTTTCAAAAAAAGAATCACTCAAAGCTTCTGTCTTGAGGAAGTTATGGTCAAAACAAACAGAGGCATTTTCTGAGTTGAAAATCTGAGTTCAAAAATACTTCGAAAAGATTTGAGTTTTTGGCATAGCAAATTAAGTAATTTGAAGAACTTACCTAAAAGAAAGTTGAAGCCACTAGTAAAATAAATGGTTTGAAAAAGTAATCACATAATTTGGTTCATTCCTGAAGGAGGTATGATTGATACAATATGGGGTAATTTCGGTTAAAACTGGACCCGAGAAAGGACTTGAAAAATGGAGTTTTTGATAAAGAAATATTCGGAATGGGAAGAAGGGTTCAACAATAAAGTTGTTGCCATTGAAATTATACACGGTTTCAAAAAAAAATTGTTTGGTTTGGAGTAGTTTAGTGTAATATAGAAGCCATGGAAATAAGGGGAAGAAAGAGGGAAAATAGGGAAGGGGAAAGAAGGGGAAAAGGAGAAAGAAGAGGAGAGGGAAGGTGGAAGGAGATGGCCTTGGAGATGGTGGAGAGGGCAGCGGCTATAGGAGAGGAGGAAGGGTTGAAGGAGAGGAGGAAATGAGTTTTGATTTGTTAGGTTTTTGGAGTTTTAGATCTAGAGTTCTCTGTAGATTTTGAGGAGAAAGAAGAAGTGTGCAGAGAAAGTTTCTCAGGAGAAAAATTATGTACGTAGATGTTATCAGATAAGAAACACAAGGTTGTAGGCAAAGGAATGGTCACATGACTGACTAGAGTCTCTTGGTTAACCAAAACCCATTAGACCAAACAAACCCAATATGCCTTAGCTAAATAAAACACAACTAAACACTACCAATTCATGTTAATTTTTCACAGTAATTCAAATTTTTAGAGCAATAGGAATTTGATTTTGATGAAACGAAAAGTGGAGGGAAAAGCAGAATTTAGTCTAGTATCATATAAAAAGAATAAAATTTTAAAATTCAAATTTAAAATTTTCAACCAAAATTAAATCTTTGACTAAGTTTGACCAAAATTTGAAATTTCACAAAAATTTTATTCTATTAAATTTGGTCAAATAAAACGCTCAACATCACAAATTCAAATTTTTTTATTTATTTAATTTTTATTTAAATTCAAAATACTGCCATTTTAAAGTTTTTAAAAGTTACGGATCGTTACATTTTATCTTAATTAAAAGATGTAATATCAATTAATGCAATATTAATTTGTTTCCCCTTATCATATTTAAAAGGTTAAATGCCACTAACTATGCATCCAATTCTCATCCAATTACATTCAAACCTATGTTATCATCCTTATTATTTAATCAACAATACCCTATGAATTATATTAACATAAGTTTACATTTAATTACATTCATTATTTTACCGTTAACATCTTTTACCATATTAACTGCAATAATTAATTACATAAATTTTCATTGATTTACAAATTAATTCCAAACATATTAAATAATGAGATGATAAATGAACAATTGTTACCTTTAAGTAATTTAATCATATTTATAAGTTTATTATATACAACAAATGTTATGACTACTTACACATCACTGATTATATTCAATTTCAATTAACAACATATAATTCCAACATTCAATTGCCTTAATTCCATTAATTACCCATTTAATATTCAAACAGACAAATTAATGAGAAGATAATTACAACCATCGTTTATAATAATAGTTCATATCCATTATCTTATCATTTACAACCAAGGGTTATAACAAAATGATTTTATATTCTATATTAACCTATTCCAATAAATTACATATACTCTCATCTTTAATGCATCATTTAATTTATTTCATTATTTACAATTATAACCAAATAACCTTACAATTATATCCATTGATTGAAATTGGATTAAAATGGTTATCGATTACATTAAATCAACATGACTATATTACATTCTAATTGTTTTATCATTACAAATCATAAATTTTAATTTCTTACAATATTAATATTTCAAAATCTTATTAAATTTAATATTTTAATTACCGAAAAAATACGGGTCGTTACATATATAATGATTTGAAAATGGAGCTAATAAGGAAAAGTTATTAACGTTTAAAGAATTAAATCGGAAATAATTAATTAAATAAGGAAATAAAAATATATTAATTGAGAAGCTCCACCCTTCGATAGCCTGACTACGATCGGTCGACCGCTCAAGGTCATGCGGTTGATTGATCATAGATGCTAGATGAGGGTTTTGAGCGACCGAACGACCCAGATTTGATAATAACTAATCTAATGGTTGAGGTGAGATTCTACCCATATAAATACAGCCCTAAGCTAATTGTCAAAAGCCTAATTTCATAATAGTACGTCCAAACTCTGTCAATATTCCCTTTCCTCCTCAAATCAAGCTTTCTTCAAAAACCTAAATTAAAAATAAAAAGTAGAAAGATTGAAGAGGATTAAATAAAGTGGAGATCTATAGCGAACAAGAGGAGATTCCAAGCGGATTACGGAGGGAATAACTTTGGTTTAAGGTTAGTGGGTTCATTGTTAATTGATGATTTATATGAAGTTAATTTTATTAAACCCTATTTTGATCTAGAGTGGTTATACATCAAACTAGAAATGTTGTTTAAATTAATTTGGAATTTAACAATGAATATATCATTATGATTCCCATTTTCTAATGTAGATCTGACAAATGTTAACCTGTAAATTAAGAAATTGATAGATCTGAATATAACCTACTGATGTTAATGCTAAACCTAGTTTAAACTAATTACTGCAAACTGAAATTAAATATGGTATTTTTATAATTACAAATTACAGATTCACAAGTTTGTTAACCGAAATTCAGGTTATAAGTTACTATACTGGAATTTTGGAACAATAGTTATTAACAACGACGAATGATAATATATAACTAAAAATAGAGCCTATAATCATTGACAAACCAAATTGAACGAAAAAATGTAATTAAAAACTGTAAACAACGATGACTGATGGACCACTCATTGGAGCCGATCAACCGCAAGTGGTCGACTGTTCTATGAGCAAATGGTCGACTAATAGGCATTTCAAAGTTTAGTATGAAGCTCAGCCTAAGGCCCATGTTAGAAATAAAGATAATAGTGTATATTATATATATATGGATGTTAGTATAGGTAGGGAAGCTAGGTCCCCATGTGGTGACACTAGGATATTGTAGGACTGAATAAATGTTATTTGTCTAGTAAGGGTCGATATTCGACTGGGGTAGTTCTATCACAAATTGCACTTACAAGAGGTTCTATGATAGACGCGCAACACCGATGATGATGCTTGATGGAGTATGCAGCCCGACACCAACGGGAGTTCCTTGGTATTTACGGTGAAGCGACGTGATGTTGTGTTGGTGATGAATCCTGGCACGGTGCAATAAGAGGCATTAGGATACCATTAAGAGGTAGACGCAGATGCAGCGACAATGTGACACTTCTATGAGTCGGCATTGCGGGCTCCTCCTCGATGCATAACTAGGTACCTCTAGTCATAGTTATAGGAAACATAGTCATGACGGAAATTGTAGGAAAACCTATGTTAGAAATTACATGTAATTGTAATGTGGGAAATGTAGTCTCATGGTGCAAATTGTAGGAAAACCTATGTTGGAATAGTTACATGTAGTCGTAGTTGTAGGAACATAGTCCCATGATGGAAATTATAGGGGACTTACGTGGAATAGTTCTAGTAGCTATTAGTTGATCATTGGCATTGTTGCGGTTCGATTAGTTGTTTGACCTTAAGTATAAGCTGTTGGTGAAGTTTTTCGGCTCCACCACACTCAACAAGATCTTGGAGCAATCCAATGACTAGTTGCCTCCACGAATTGGAATCAACGAATCTAATCTATATTAAATTCAGCTTTGAGAAGCAACTAGTTGCTTAATGATTACATAGCCAGGTAGTCGCACTTCAACTGTTTGTCAAAATGTCGAAATGGTTTGCAAACAAACAGAAATCAACATCAAATAGCAAAATAGTAACGTAAAGGTACACCAAATTTTTTTACGTGGTTTGGATTGTTTTTAATCCTCTGTCCATGGGATAATCCACTTATATTTGCAGTCCTTTTGTACAAATGAATATAATGGCCTCAAAGGCGTACAATATCTCATTTACTTTTTCCTGGAAGGAGAAGAAGCTCCAAAAAAGAAGATCCTTCCTTCATCTTCTAGTATTTCCTTTATAGTATGAAAAGTGAATCGTTGGTTGTTGAATCGTCTTTGATCTCTTCTCTTCCATCTCCACCTTTCAATTTTGCCACTTGTCATCTCTCTCTACAACACCTATTCATTGTGCTAGGATTGATGATGGGTTTTCGGCAGGAAACTGTGATATTGGTAGGATCTTGGAAATTCAAAGCGGGATGCCTAAAAAATTGGACGGGAGGCACAAGTCTATATGGGTCGGTCCACTCTCTCTTAGAATGGCAAATGTCTTAAAAGGAACGATAGGGGACCGCCCTGAAGCTTCGCTATGTTGTTGATGCATATGAAGAGGTGCAGTGGTGAATATTGCCTGGTACTCAGGTCGCACTGCCCTACTGATATCTTTGCTATCTTTGCTTGACTTAATAAGGTATTGTGTCGGAATGGAGTAGTGTTTCCTCATTTTGCTCTGGGGGTTGACTTGATATATGTCTAGAATCTACATGAGGCTATTCATGATTTGGATTGCCCTCTGTGCAAGTATGCTTTGACTACTAATGTGGGAAAGAGATAGAACTTCACACGTATCATTTACCTGTAAATTTGGTTCTGAAGCGTGTTCCGTGTGGCCTTGTATACAACCCCTTTGGAGTTCTTTTGGCTCTATACGGCACTGTCTAGATTGCCCTCGGTATGTGTTGGTGCAGACATGTTCCTATAGGCATTGACAAAGTGTGAGATTTAGAAATTTGGTTACCTTAATACATTTGTTACTGCTTCCTGCGCCTCTGTTCACTTTATGTGTTTTGACTTTGGGTATGGCCATTGTGGCCTGCCCTTGTTTCCTGATGCATGTAGTATTTGTCTTGTGCTGCAGTCCCTTAGTTGTAGGGCTCGGGTCTAGTTAGGTGTTATGATTTCAAGCCGGTTCCCTTATGCTCTGCCTCATTTTCCTTTATTGCAGTTTGTGATAAGAACGAGTGCAACACTGGCCCTCCAAGTTTGCAGTGATTGTAGGTCGAGGTAGACTTAATGTCTTAAGCACCATATCTGTATATCTGTCTAATATATCGTTTTGGCACTAGGAAGAGTCTTTTCAGCTATACTTGCATTTAATGCTCTTGTACAATTGTTAGTTTCCCACTGGACCATCTATAAATAGCAGTTTAATCTGGCCTTTTCAATTTTCTAGACGAATTTTCATAAATATTTGTACTCATTATTTCTGCAGTGATTCCATAGTTTACAAAATCCACTATCACTTCAATCATGCGGCTATTATTCAAATTAAGGTACGTATCTTCTCTCTTCATCTTCCCTAAATTTTCTTTTATCCTTTTTCTCAAAAAGAACTGTTATCGGTTTAATTTCTAGATTTGGGGGTAATTTGGTGGATTGAAAGTAGGAAAAAACATTTCAATTCTTGTGCAATCTTTCTTTGAAGTAACTTTTAGGATTTTTTCATGGATTCTTCTTCGTCTTCCCCTATGCTTCCTCCTTTTAAAATCATTGATCTAGGAGATTCTATTGGGGTTCTTAAACAATTTGGATTTTCTAGATATGCGGTTAAGGTTTCAGAATTTCATGAACAAATTAATATACTACTGGAGGGATATATTGCCATTACTCCCAAGCATATTCGGTGTGGTTTGTTTCTTCCCATGCATTCGACTATCCGTCAATGGCCTGCTACTCTGAATGTCGCTTCAGTTCAACTTTCTCCCTATTCGTATACCCTTGCTTTGGCCACCTTCGTCCTTTACATCGAAAATGGTATCAATTCACACGTGAGGAACTTTGGTTTCCTTTTGAGATTACAAAGAATCATGTAAAGGGAGGCGATTGCTTCTTTTATATTCATGCAAGGGAATCGGTTTTTCATGATGTCCCAAGTAGAACTGAAAAATGGACAGAATTCTATTTCTTTATTTCGAATTTTGATAAATTTTCTTCTTTCTCAACGTTACTCTATTCATTCCATCTCTTCCGATGAGAATGCAAAACCATATAATTCTCACAGACGGCAGATTCGGTGATTGCCTGCAGGGGTTAGAAAAATAAAAGAGTTTTTTTATTGAGTCGAAGCTTAAGGGTTGTGATTTATTGCGTCTTGATCATATACTTTCTCGTAGCATATTCAAGCTTGCTCCTTCTCCAATTGGATCTAGGGGTATAGGTTGCCTGTAGTAGATTTCAAGGATTGTCAATCATGTAATTTTTATTTTGTCATTTCTCCTCCTTTGTAGATACTATGGATGCTGAAACTGCTGCTAAGATTCGTAGGGCTCTAGAGGAGAAGAAGAGGAAAAAGTCTTTGAAGAGACCACGTGGAGGGTCTGGTGGTTCTCCCACTACTTCCAAAAGATTGACTATTTCTTTCCCATCAAATATTCCACTTCCTTTTGATGTAGGTCTACTTCCTCCTTCGACCTCTACACCAGCTGGGTTAGCAGCTTCTTCTTCGCAAAGTGATAATGCTCCCTGTTCTAGTAGCTTGATCACGTCTTAAGTTGATGTTTCTTCTTTAGTAGAAAAAGTAGAAAGAGCTACATAAGTTCCTCCTCTCCTTTTAATCTAGCTTCCGAGAGGTCTCCCTCTACAGTCCTGTCTGAATTTGAGAAGCTTTGGTTTTATGCAAGTGACCTCCTCTCCTTCCTTTTTCTTCCTTTTATTGCCAGTATATCACTTATATTGTTCCAACTTCACATTTCTTGTAGTTAGCGACCTTGATAGTGAAGGTGCATGAATCGGGAAGTGCACATGCCTTACTTTTAAACCAGGTGGCTCAACTTGAAGCTGACTTTGCTACAGCTAATTCTAAGACAGTGGTACAAGCTTTTGTTAGGGTCAAGGTTGAGGAGAAAGCCAGATTGCTTCGAGAGAAGGTTGAGAGTGAAATCGAAGTTATTGAGAATGCCCAGGCTTCAAGGGAGCATGAGTTGAGGGAGAAGGATGAAGTGCTGGCCAAGGTTGAGACAGAACTGGTGGCGGTGAAGGAAGAATTAGCCTAATTAAAGAAGGAACTTAATAATGTCACTTCCGGTGTGTCTTATGGTTTTTATGCCTCGACCAGATGTAAATTTTAGATAGAATTTAAACCTGACTGTATGGAGGAAGAGTCTATGGTTGCCTCGATCTTTGCATACTGCCAGGATAAGTGGAATATGAAAGAGGTTGAGGACCAAAATGTTGACTCGAGCTATTTTGAGCGTATTTCTAAGCAAGAGAAGGCAGGGGCAGATAGGGATCGGGAGATCTTGCAATCTACTGGACAAGACCAAACTGCAAACAAGGTTAGCTCAAATCCTTTGATAGACTTAGATGATTAGTCCTAACTATCTTTTGTGTCTTGTTGTACTTGAATTTTCAAGTTTATTTCAGTGTGTGTAATGAAACATGGCATTTGTTATATTTTCCTTACGAATGATCATGCTTTCTTTATTGTTTTGTTTAGTATTCTTAAGAGAGTGTGTTCATCAAACTACCATGAGAGACAAAGGCTAGGCTCGAAAAACAAACTTTAGATCGTCTTGGATTAAGTGTTGCAGCTATGGGCAGGCATGAAAATGAATTAGACAAAACTTTCGCGGAGCTTAAGGACAAAATGCAAGAATTATTATCTCAAATAGACCAAGTATTTCAGGAGAAAGAGGCTCTTAATGATTTTGTGTTATGTCGAAGGCGGTATATGTTTAATAATGGTTTGTTTCCACCTGATAGTCCTCATCTAGAGTGGTTTAGGCTTTAGCTTAGGGCTTTAATTAATGAATGACCTTCCCATGTTTCATTAACTTGCGTATAACTTTAAACTGTGTGGATAAGTGGAGATGATGTAACAAGTAATGGATGTTTTAGTGTTGTTATGTTTTAATTATGTAACTAAGTTTTATTTCAATAGTGATTTAAATTAGTTCTTTTTAAGCCCTGCTCAACTGGTTGTGTTTGTCGCTAGGATGCTTCGGAAGATGAAGTCACCCAACTTAGGTACAAAATTGGGAGGCTTGAAACAGAGCTGAAGTTTAACTCGGAAGAACTTGCAAGTGTCAAGAGCTAGCCTGAACGTCAACATGATTGTAATAAGAGACTGCGTGCATGGTCAGTAGATGTTGCATCAGAGCTTGAAGGGGTAAAATAGACTGTAAAGGTGGGTGAAGAACTATACGATATAGTTTATGGAGAAAAGATTGCGCGGTACAAGAAACAGGTGGAGGATATGTCTACAAAGATTGTTAGATTGCTTGGTGAGCAAGAATCTACAGAATATGGAAGGATGATTCCAATGCCCTACTTGGGTACCGCTTCAGTTCCTCCCATAAATTTTGGTCCTTCTCATCTTCACGATGATAGATGGAAGATTATCGCTAATAGATTATTTGGTGATTTTTCAGAAAAAAGTAGAGAAACAAAGTCTTAGTTAATTGAGATCCTAAATGCTATCAGGAGAAGGGCAGTAACAAGGGTGTGTGAGCTTGAGGACTTATTGTAGGTTTCTCAAGATAGGATTACTTCTTATTCGAATAAGCTTGAGCAAGAGAAAATTAAAAGCAAGAGAGCTAAGGTGCTACTACAATAATCTCGAGACCTCTTCGACTTCTTCTATCCCATATTGGATCAAGTTTTCTG
The DNA here is from genome assembly GCA_030737815.1 of Allium fistulosum. NCBI lineage: Eukaryota > Viridiplantae > Streptophyta > Magnoliopsida > Asparagales > Amaryllidaceae > Allium > Allium fistulosum. Next base: position 1,291,700,277 of record CM060904.1, read on the forward strand.
AATGATAAGGAAGACATTGAAGTGTCAATTGGCAAACCTATGGATCATTAGGTAGGGGCATGCTATGACCCTTGTTAGACATTTACTGTTAATGCAGCTCCACCTCTTCTCCATGCTTAATAGCTAGTGCCTTAGGATTAGAAGAATACATTTTGTAATCTGAGAGTGTTTTTGCTTAATGGTATATAAGTTTGCCGACTAACCTTTCTTTATAGAAATTGCAATCTTCTGTTGGTTTCATTTTGCTTATATTATTATCTAATTCAGATACATATGGACTTACCTTTCTCTGACTAGCTTCCCTTGCTTAGTGTGCAGAGGTAGCCGCTCTTCAGAAGAAGTTAGATTCTGCTCTGCTCAGAGTGGAAGAACTAGATGGCTTATTGAAGAATGCTGAAAGCATATATGGGACAATATATTAGGATGAAATCAAAAGTTAAAGAAAATAATTATGGAAATGGATAAAGATATTGTGTTGCACACAAGCGTAGGAGATGATCCTCTACACGTGCCTTCCTCTGGTCGGATGCACTTCCTATGCCCCTGTCTGGAGCTGACTCAAATGAGATCCTTAAATGGAAGAACAATGTGATGAATTATTATGAGACCAAAATAAGTTAGGGGCACCAGATACTCAGGTTTCACCATTTAAATCCATTAAGGATGCGTTCTTTGGTCCCATCTCTAGGAATGTTGAAAAGACAAAGGAGCACCTCTTAGGAAAAATTGAAAGAACTAGGAAAATGGCTATGAAGTGGATAAATGCCCTGGAGAATAAAATATATAATTTGGAGTGTGAGGCCCGGTTAGATTCCATCGCAGTTTCTTAAGGTGGGTTGGATAGGGCATCTCGTTTGGAAGAACTTCATAAAGAGAAAGTGAAGTCGAAAATAATAGAGATTGGCCGGCAATGCATAGTTAAAGTTTTTAAGCGTTTATGGCCTAGACTTAATTTGTCCTTCTTATATAATCAAGTAGACTATGAGTATAGATCCTCATACTATGAAAACATCTGGGCTGGTGTTAACTATAATCCTTGCGCTACCTACCGCAACTCTGCTCATGGTAGGGTTTCTTGATCTCGATCATCAGTCATGATTACTGAGCTGGAAAACTAATTTTCTGCTTTTTGTTTAGCAAATAGTTCAGCTCACATCATCGTATTCTAGCAGATCGTAGCGGCATAGAGTGGTCGTGCCCAGTTTGTTTTCCGGATTTGGACCAGATTCGTAGTTTAATTTTTATTAGGGGGTGTTATTTTGTAACATGACCCAGATTGTAACGTTTTGTAGACTATGTAAGGGTATGTAGAAATAGATAACGTTATTTCTAATAGATACGTAAGATCCATAACTAAGTATTGGTAACCTAGTTTTTTGATATATATTGTAACGACCCATAAATTTTGATTGGTTTTATTAACGTATTTAACTGAATTTCTTGAAATTTTAAATAATTGAATTTGAAAATAAAAATTTATTATTTGGAATACGTCTATTTAAACATAGCAACTGGTAAATTTTCATCTAATAGTATTGAATTTTTTTTTCATATAATTTTATTTCAATTTAAATCAGTTAAAATTGATGATAATAAATTTATTTCAAAACCTGAGTATTTTTCTATAGAAAATTTCTAAATCTTCTTCTGAGTCAGATGTCATCTTTCGTTTTTCCAAATTTGGACTTCTATTGCTCCGTTTATCTTAATTCTGGCAGAATAGCAGCATTTCTGGTACCGATTATCGACTTTTGATCGGATGATCGTACCACTAATATCTGTACACTGTTTTGATCGTCTCGTCGTGATAATCTCTGCGGTATATTTATTTCTGTATTTTGAGGTCCGGTACGCGATGGAGACAATAAACTGTTCACTGTAGCGGTACTACATTTTGACTTTACACTTTCCCTTGTTTTCAAATCTAATCGTGCATCCCAAGCAAATAATTTATTACTTCAGTAATTTGCACGAAATCAAGGGAATTGACTGTTACAAATAATTTATTGCTTCCCTATCCATTCAAATCTCACATCAGATACAAATCTATAAATTGCCTTAAAATTTCCAGCTAAATGAACGTGTGAACGTTGCTGTTTCTTCACGTTCATTATATAATACAAGTGATGGCCACGTTTCTTTCTTTTGAGTTTATCTTCCTCCATTTTTCTTTTCCTTCGGCTACCTCTTCATTTTCTTCTCCAGCAATTATCTCCCCTCTTCTCACACGTCATACCACCCCAGCCTCTCGCAGTTACCCTCCACTCAAACCTCGGCCTCACCCACCAATGGCCGCAAGCCATAAACCCATGGCCACAAACGCAGCCGTGCTCCAGGCCACTAACCCATCATCACTCTTGGATCTTCTCGTCATCTACCTGCATGTACGTTTGAACTCAAATATTCAATGCAATGTTTACGTGTTATTTATAAAGTGATATGCGCACCTGCTTATTCAATTTATCCTTTAATATATTTGTTTACAAAGTTATATGAGATGTAAATTTGTATACATATGTTGCTGTATATAGGTTATATGGATTTCGTTATATACATGTATATATAGGGTACTTTATACTATGTTCTGGTTTCCTGTTAGCTATACATTTACTGTATATTAGCTTTGACATAACATTCATCTCCATGTGATAAAATCTTCTTAATAGCCATATTAGAAGAGTACATGGTCAAACGTAACTCTTGGGATCAAGAGACTTTCAACTTAAGCAAAAGCAAAATTATTTTATTTCATACCAAACATGATATGTTTATTAGTAGTTTTTCCCATGAATCCCATGCATAAGATAAGCATGCTCTATTCTCATTACTGCTGTAGCTATGTGATGATAAATAGCAGTGATTAGTGGGGCCTTATAAAGCCTTTGAGATTACTTATGAATCTAATAAATAGCATTTCAATCACTACATAAAATAGAGTGTTTGTAAAAAAATAAAATGAAACATGAAACATCTATATCAACTTGCTACGACAGACAGAATCCAAGTTTCATAGCATAAAGAGGGGAAGGTTACATAAAACCTATTACAATTAAGCCAAAAATATAGTTACAATTTTCTCCTTTAAAAGTGACTTTGTTGGGACGGGCTGAGAAATATTTTGTTAACGAACAAATTTCATAATTGAACAATAATGGAAATATACTAAGTGAAATACTGTTTGATGGAAACTACCAAAAATGCTTAAATATCTTCCATCCAATGCAAATTAAGTTGAAAAAAAGTAAGCGTCTATCATTTTAAATTCTTCTAGCCAAAGATAATATTTTTACCTGATTATTCATTGAATGACATAAAGTAATATATATTATATTAAGTTTTATATATATACGTTTGTTTGCATAGCTTTTATATATCAGCATATATGTTTATAGTATAAAGGTTGCGTGATTCTTCTTTTTTTTATGTCAAATCGTTTCAGATTTTTATATTAAAAACTGCAAATTTTAGTTTATATACAGTATATGAGTTATATTATAAGTTTGTTTTGTTTTGTGCTCTTGTTATATTCAGCTTTTTTGTTTTATATATATATTCTCTTCCTACAGTTCAACAGCTTTGAATGAATACATAAATATAAGTGGATCCAGATCCTTATTATATATATATGTTTTAAAAATTTAATATTGATTTTGTATTAAACATTGGGTTTAAAAAATATAATGTGTTTGTAAAGTATATATATTGGATCTATATAATTGTTATATATATATATGAATATCCTGTGGTTTAAGTTTATATTTAGACTGTATACCTGTTAGATCTTATAAAGTATATTATATATGATAATTCATCTCATATCTGATCTGCTTTAGTTAGTATACATTATATTAAGTCTGGTTTGCATATTTGCTTGGATATGTAGAGTTGCATATGTTCAGTTATAGTGTACATGTATTTGTCTGCATGTATTGTTTTCTTAAAGTTAGAAATGACACACATATATATATATTTTTGTATATTTCAAAAAAAAATTGATTTTTGGAAGATAGGTAGATAATATAAATCTGTTTCAATTTATACCAAACTGATTCGATTATTTTTCATTTATTTCGATTTCTCAGCTTGTCTATTGAATTTCGGCCCATCGGGCTTTTCTTTGAAATTCGTGCCAATCTTGCTTTACTTTGGAATTCGTGCTTGGGTTCATAATTCATTTCATCATCAAATATCTCTAGCATCGAAAGGTGAGTAATCACTCACGATTTAACGTTCTTAAAATATGACACCATATCCTGTTGTTTATATTATATTGTTATTGATAATATATGCCTGTTGTTGTATTTTATATTATCTGTTATCACTCTGCAAGTTCCCTATTAGTATAGAATTCACTATGGGTTGAAATGATACATACCCGAACAGACTTTAGAATAGGAGAAAATCGTTATGGGTTGAAATGATAGACCCAAACGATTTTCATTTGAATTGAATTTGGGATTACGGGTCGAAATGATATCTACCCGTAGGTATTTAAATTTACGGATTGAAATGATAAATATCCGTATCACTTGACCATAGATAGGAAATTGTATACACATACACCGTTGGTCCATATATAAATATTCTAGAAATAAATTCTATGGTTTTGGAAAGAAATATATGGTTTTAATAAAGGTTGATTCTTAAATTTTTATATATAAATGGTAATGATATATACAGATTTAATAATGATATTTAATTTAATTACGATGGATTTAATACATATAATATGTTAAGTATCAAATTTATATATAAAAGTAGATTTTAGTAATAATTGAATAAGTTAAAGTTGGGAAGATAATTTGAATTTAGTAAAGAATTTTATTTAATTAAACCGATTTAAAACTTATTGAAATTGAGATTTAAGATATGATTTATAACTTGGGTTTAATTTAAATAATTTAATGAATAATTCTTGTTTAAATAAATTTAAGGAAATATTTAGTAAAAATGAAATTTAAGGCTAGTTAAATGATATTGAATTTCTTAGGTGAATATTCCCTGATTAAATAATAATGAAGTTAAACCAAGAGCTATATGAAACTGTTAAATTTAACTTTGAAAATATTGAATATTAAAGCCTTGAAATATATTAAAAATTCAAATGGTCTATTGAGAACTGGATTGAATTGATGAATTGAGCTTTGAAAAAATTTGAATTTGGAATTTGAGTTAATTTGAATCGATTTGTGAGACTTGAGGAAAATTAAATACTTTACTTATAAATTATTTAATGAATATACACTATTTTGGAAAATAGATATTTTTGAAATGAAAATGATATTTTGATTTTGAAGTATAAATAAATTTGAAATGACCACGGTGTTATAGTGTATATTTCCACCTTGTAGATAGTTCCGCAGATCCTTAGAGGATGGTTATCCCAAACATCCTTTAAGTTACTTGTATTTCAGTTGATATTTCACTTGAGTTGGATTTATTAGTATAAGAATGTTAATCCTGACTCGAGTGTTTTGTGTTTTGCTTTACGCTCGGGTCAGACCGAGTGATACAGCATTTGAGACTCACCTTTGGAGTTTGGAGCTTCATTTGGAGATCCAACTATCGATTCAGCTTTTAGCTTTCCAGTTGAGTTGTTCAGAGAGGTCATCTATTCGTACTGAAGACTTCACTGCATTTGAGATATTCTGTTGTATTTTATTTCTAACTCTGATGTTTATATAGTAGCTTCATGAACTACTATTTTATCTATTCCGCTGCGTATTATTGTATTACTCTGTGTCTGTGATTCTGTGATTGATTTATATACTGTATATGCTGAGTTTTGCCAAATTTAAATTAACAATCTATTGTTTTGAATTATTCAAATCTGACATGTGTGGATTTATTGTCGATTTGAATGGTCCAAAATAACGGGTCGTTACATATATACCTGGCAAGCTTTGAGCAATGACTGGATTTTTACCTGACTAATAGCTTTTGGTACATTCCATGTGTTCTGTTTTCTTGCCATGCTAAGGATAATCTCCTGGAGCAGCATATGCCTCCTGGTCATGACCTGATGGGCCGCAGCCTTTACTTGCATTTTCAATGCGTTCTGATCATTTGTCTAAGTGTAGCATCCCGTATCGGTCAGACCATACACATGGTATAACCTGGCCCCTTATCTAAGAGTGTACTGTCTTTCGTGGACTTAGCCATGGGATAAGGATGACCGCCCCCTTTTTGAGGGTGTAATGTCCCTAGCCATATTCTTAGCCGTATACCTGCCATGACCTGCCCCCTTGCTTGGGGACATAACGTCCATAGCTGCATACTTAGTATGACTTACCCCTCTGTTTGTAGGGGAGGAGGGACAAAATCCTACATGTATGCCGAGCCACATTCTTCTCTAGTATCACCATTCTCGTTTCTTAGATTCCTGCCGTCATTCGTAAGTGAAATTTATACCTTTGAATGATGGCGGTGAGCTATGAAGAGCAATTTGTGTGCCTGTCATGGTCTTCCCTATTATTTAGGGAAGAAAAAGGAGATTTGACCGAGAAGTCAGGTCCTGTATATATAACCCATTATCGCATGCGCATGATTTTTTTGTACTGGTTCGGGCTGTTTAATATCCGTACGTTCAGTGTGGTATGTCGAATTAACAAACATAAATGTTTTTTATACTCGTTCATGCAGTACAATATCTCTATGACTAGTATTTCTATGATTGTTTTCATAGAAATATTCATATTGGACCGAGGCAATTTAACATCCTTTCCAGTGCAGTATTTTGGCTGAAAAGCCGGACTCGCGTTGATGTGAGTCCAAATGTGTATGGCCAGTATCATCATTCCCAGTGTTGAGAGTGCCCTTTTTTTACTACTGACTCCGCATTAAGCTTAATAAGCAAATATTAACGGTGAACTATGAAGGTGTATTTAACTTTTTCAAAGAGAAATAATACAAAGATTTTATACTAGTTCGGGCTATCTAGTATGCCTACAACCAGTTTGATACATCGATACATATATACGTTTTTTCCTTTTTTGGTACTATGAGCGGCTCTAGGTGAACTCTGCTGTCCTTAGTGTAGCTCCCGCTTAAAATCTTCGATTTAATTTATAACTCAATCACTTTCACATGTCATTAGAGCAGGTCGACAATTGATATTGAAGAACTAGCAACTGAGTTCTTTGTTCTTCGGGAAGAAAATTCGAATACTTCCATTGACCTAATTGCAGTAGCATTCTTCCCAACTCTCTCGTTCCTTTACCGGAGTGGCCGTTAGCACCAACACATATCCGCTTGTTTAGGCGGCCATTGGCTAGTAACGGAGGTGGACTGGAGGTGGTAGAGGCAACGATTGAGGAAAATGAAAATTTTAAATGCGCCAAGGTCCTACTGCAATCATGGTTATTTCTTCCTCTCCGTCAAAGATTGGTTGAGGCAGTCTGTTAAGTAGCTTGTGGCCGGTCTCACCGTTCTCATTTTTGAGAATGCCGTAATCATTTATTTGCTACATGTAACACGTAATAGATAAGCAAGAGTGATGAGCCGTGGATGATATAGAAATGGAAATTGGAATTAGAGGTTTGCTGGAGATTGACGGAAGAGAAACGGAGGTTCAAGCCCTCCTTCTAGTGCCAAAAGATGTTGGTGAAGTTTTTTGGCTCCACCACACTCTACGAGATCGTGGAGTATTCCAGTGACTAGTTGCTTCCACGAATTGGAATCAGCGGATTTAATCTATGTTATATTCACCTTTGAGAAGCGACTAAGTTGCTTAATGCTTATATAGCTGGGTAGTCGCACTTCAACTATTTATTGAAATGTCAAAATGGTTTGAAAATAAATAGAAATCAATCTCAAATAGTAAATCAGTAGAGTAAAGGGACATTAAATTTTTTTATGTGGTTCGGATTATTGTTAATCCTACGTCCACGGGATAATCCACTATATATTTGCAGTCCTATTGTACAAATGATTATAATGGCCTCAAAGGCTTACAATATCTGATTTTCTTTTTCCTAGAAGGAGAAAAAGCTTCAAAAAAGAAGATATTCCTTCGACTTTTAGTATTTCCTTTTATAGTATGAAAAGTGCATTGTTGGCTGTTGTGATCGTCTTTGATCTCTTTTCATCCATCTCCGCCTTTTGATTTTGCCACTAGTCATCTATCTACAATGCCTATTCGTTATGCCTGGATTGATGATGGGTTTTTGGTGGGAAACTGTGATATTGGCGGGACCTTGGAAATTCGAAGCGGTATGCTTGAAAAATTAGGTGGGAAGCCCAAGTCTGCATGGGTCGATTCCCTTTCTTTCGGAATGGAAAATGTCTTAAGAGGAACGGTAGGGGACCGCCCTGAAGCTTCGCTATGTTGTTGATGCATACAAAGAGGTGCAATGGTGAATATTGCCTAGTATTTAGGTCGCTTAGCCTTACTGATACCTTTGTTATCTTTGTTTGACTTAATAAGGTATCAGGTAGGAATGGAGCAGCGTTTCCTCATGCTGCTCTGAGGGTTGACTTGGCATATGCCTGGAATGTGTCTGAGGCTATTCGTAATTTGGATTGCCCTCTGTTCAAGTATACCTTGACTGCTGATGAGGGAGGGGGATAGAACTTCACACTTGTCGTTTACCTGTAAATTTGGTTCTGTGTTGAAGCATGTTCCGAGTGGCCCTATATACAGCCCCTTTGGAGTGCTTTTGGCTCCGTGCAGCACTGTGTAGGTTACCCTCGGTATGTGCGGGAGCAGACCTTAACCTGTAGGCATTGAAAAAGTATGAGCTTTAGAAATTTGGTTACCTTAGTACATCTGGGGCTTCCTATGCCTCTGCTCACTTTATGTGTTTTGATTTTAGGTATGGCCACTGTGGCTTGCCCCTATTTCCTAGTGCGTGTAGTATTTGTCCTGTGCTGCGGCCCCTTGGTTGCAAGGCTCGGCTCGGGTTAGGTGTTATGATTTCAAGTCTGTTCCCATACATTTTTCCTCATTTTCCTTTATTGCAGTTCGTGGTAAGAATGAGTGTAACATATGCCTTCACAAATTGTAAATGTATGCGCGTTTAAAACTATACCCCTTAGATAAAGGAAATAAGTAATTCACGAACAGTAGTTGGACATCTTAGGTCACAAAGAGTATTGATGAAGTCAATTGCATATGATCACCATGTCTGACCCATAACTTTTCTTTCATTTTTCCTACCACATGATGATAGGACAACATATGATTTGGCATAATATGTGAAGAAAGGAGCTAAGCGTTGGAGTTTCACCGTTCTTCATTGTTGCTCATGTAGCTAAGTATTTTTAGGATTGTTTTCTGGAATGTTTATTTTCGGTACTTATATTTTTATTCCTTCCGCTATGAGATCTGAAATCGTAGAATGCCTTAGATTTTACTCTTATATTCTTAGCATCTGTAATGTTTAATAACCCGATAGCTTGTACTTTTTAGCATCGACACGCGTCCGAAAGTTACTCTAGGCTTTGAATTGGTGTGTCGAGAGGTGGGATTATCATAGAAAGTTATTGGATAAATATGGAATTACTTACACGATATTTTCTGTTAGTTAATATAACTAAGGTTAAATAGAGAATATCGAAGTGATGAGATTACACAGTTCTCTCGACTTGAGAATATTGTTAAACTTCAATGTGGACTCTCCACTTTGATTATAGTTAAATCATGGAATGATGTCCATTGAAGGACTATAGTTGGGTCTGAGTTGAAGCATTGGAAGTGAAACAAAATTCAATGAAGAATTCGTCTCCTTGGTTGTATGAGCTTATTATCGTGGTTAATTGTAGTCAACTCAAACTCAAATTCTCTGGCCTGAGTAGTTCTGCTAATGATAAGTGTTATTATTGGACCAAGGACTTTGTGTTTGGATTATACAAGTTGAGTGTGGATGATATTGGAATTTCGACCAAAACAAAATTCCATAAGTCCTAATGTGATATAGTTTTGACGAAGAGAATTGATGTAAATAATCATCACTGCTAAGGACCACTTAAAATAGTAAAATTGGATTTTACCAAAAATATTTTAGCGATAAATTTGGCCAAACTATCACACGACTAGCTAAGGTGACGTGCGAACGTTAATATTCGAATTGTTTGATATTAATTGCTGATTGAATTTACACATATGAGTCGCATAACCACAATCTTGAATACTTTGAAATACCACCTTATTTAATTAAACTATAATTATCATAAATTAATTAATATTTATGAAATATAAATATAAAATTTTGATCGATTTATTTGAATTTATATTTAATAAAATGCGTATATAAAAGTTATATATATATATATATATATATTTATGTATCAATATACGTTATCGATAAACATTTTAATTGGATTTAAAATGTATAAATATCAATTGGATTTGAACATGTATATAGGTCCATTAGCCCATAATGATGGTCGACCATGCTTGGAGGGGATGGTGATATTTTTTTGAAATACTTGGTTTGAATCGACAAGGTGAAGAGGTAAATTAATTGATCCAGATCTCCTCTTTTTACTCTATTCTCTTGCCTATATAAAACAACCATCCTCATATTTTTTCTATATACTTTATATCTCCTCCTCCATCTAGTTTTGGCCGTAAGTAATAGAACTTCCCAAACTTCATTTCTAATTAAAATAAATCAAATTAAATCTATTTCAAAAGGTATGGTGATCTCTTCAATTAACAACATTTCTAGAAGAGTATGGATTTGATCCAAGGAATTATTGGATTCAACATTCAAGGTGCATATTCATGGCTCCAGTATTGGTAAAATCTTATCTATTTTGTTATATATATGTATGTATATATTCATTTATTTTAATATACATGTGTAAATTAGATCCTTACGTTATCTTGAATTTATATATTTATTTGTTGTCTAATTTACAAAATTATACAAGCACTTTTAAATTAAATAAAAAAATTCATATACATAATAGGTATGTATGCATGCATGCATGCATGAATCTATTCTTTGTCTAACTAAAACAAAATTCAAAAGTTAAGATAATTTTATAACATTTTAAATTAAGATATGAATTTTTATTAGTAAACACATATATATATAATATATAGATTAATTTATTAATTCATATTTACAAACGTATGTGTGTGTGTGTGTATATATATATATATTATAAAAAAGTTATCTGTGTATATATATATATATATAATCAGAACCAAAAATAAAATAATAATTTACGAATTTTATTTAAACCTTTTTTTACATAAAAAAATCATATGTATTTATAAATAAATCCATGTGGATTTATAATTAAATAAACTTTTGTGAAATCCGTATAGATAAAAAAATAATTCTTTCTGACAAATCCACATGGATTTGTAAATTAAAAAAATTATCAAAAAAGATTTCAATCAAAAGAAAATATAAGTTTTTTAACATATTATTGTTTATGTTTACAAATTAGTATTTCATAAATAAATTTTAAAATTACACACACACACATATATTTGAATGTTCCAAATATATGTATGTATGTATGTATACTTGTATACATATATAATTAAAAATATCAACATTTGAAATTTAAATTTGAAATAAATTTTTATTATAGATCTAGATTTTCTTTTAAATTGAAATCTATCAGTCTATCCTAAGATATTTCAAAAATTAATTTGAATTATTTGAATTGCTCAACATTTTCAAATATACAAATACACATACACACACAGATATATATATATATATTATATAAATGCCTATAATAATGAATTAATTATGGACATCAATGTATATAAAGGGGCTAATGTGTCTGTTGCAATATAAATCTCAACACTTATATACATGTACATTAAACCACGTACACATCTACAAGTTGCACGCATGTTATATACTGCATATATATAAAATCGAATTTTTATATAAATTAATTAAATAAAATAAATATTTTATTTAAAATTATTTAGATTGGAGAAATTTTAATTTAAACTTCGTAGGTCTAATAAAATTTAAAATTGAATTTTTTTTTGAAATTCATTCATTTAACCCGCTGCGTGCTGGCTTAGTTCCTTCGATTGTATCATAGCCTAATAACATGTACGGTCTGAATTGTTAATATTATGGTCAACTTATTAAAACCTACCAATTTAGTAAAGTGTTTGGAAAGTAGTGTCAAAGATTGGATTGTTGGGTAATTAAGTACCATGCCCTACCTGTCTACTGGGCTGGCCCGAAATGTGAGGTAAACCCAAAGGTTATCCCTAATATAAAAGCTCGAGTTGAATTTAGGCCTTGGGCTAATTTCAAAATCTATTTCAAAATTGAAATAATATTTAAAATTTAAAATATTAAATTTAAAATAAGTAAAAAATTAATAAATGTTATAAATTATTTAAAAAATTATTTTAAAGATTAAATAATTATTTTTGAAAATTTATTAATAACTTGGATTAAATTAATAAATAAATTTAATTAATTAAAATAAATAACATATATATTGATACATTAAAAATTATCTTAAAATCTTTAAGGTAATTAATATATACAATTTTCAAAATCAATTAATATAGTTTTAAATATACTAATTAATTAAATGTTATTTAATAAATAATATAATATAATATGTATTAAGATATATGGGTATAACTATAAATGTTATTAGATACATATTCAATTTAAAATGTTCGAAATGAAGCATATTAAATTAATTAATTAAGATTTAACTAATAAAATTAATATGAGATTATACATAAGATGTATAAGTTAATCAAATTATAAACATAAGAATTAAACATATATAATATGAATGTATAATAACAGGTGGAAGTCTAAGAAATCCAAATTAGATTTAAGGAATAAATACATATGTATAGTACGTAGACCATGATTTCATATGTGTTTGACGCTTAAACCAGGATGGTATTTCATAAGAAATACATTATTCCATGATTTGATGTCACTCAAACAAATAATTAAATGTGATAACCCCACCTCTATACCCATACTATCCAAGAGTGTATAGAGTAATACTGTTAGATAATACAGAGAATGAGGCTATATGAGGTACACTTGTGAATATTCCCTTGGATTAACACTGGTACATATTAAAAATTAAGTAAATATCTTAAATGTACGTACACAGTAGTACAAAGCAATAAACACGCATGCCTCTAGGAGAGAACAATACATAATATACAATAAATCACAGAGGACACAGAGTCAAAATCACAGCAATAACATCTAGTATATATACTACAATAATATAATAAGGATACAACTCATTTTAAATGTCATCAATCTCAATATAGTATATAAACAATCAATATATAGCTCAAAGTGAAATATATACAATGAATCAATGTCATATAAATATCATACAACATTCTAATATATGTCTCCTTTAAGCCCGCTAAAAAAAATACTAGTCATGTCGTCCTTGTACCCAAAATGTCTCAGACTGACCCGAGTATTACATAAATAACATAGAGGTCAGACTATGTCTAATTAAATGTGACGCCCCACCTCTATGCTCACAATAACAAAGAGTATTAAAAGAAATACTGTCTGTTATTACGAAGAATAAGGCTGGATAGGAGCGGCCATCCGTAGTTAGGCCTTACACTAATATTGATTATCTTGATAGGAGTAGTATATATTCTTTCATCTCTTTAATCTTTGTTTATTTACTCCCATCGACATATTCAATTCTAGTATAAAACGAACTACGATGGTTCATAATAGTTTAGGACAACATATATAATAATAACACAGATAAGCTAAATGCGGAACACAGATATTATAAAAATCTCATATATATATATATATATATATATATATATATAACTAAAGTCAGTTACAATACATGTGATATAATATATATAATACAACTACAGCTGTCGACACTGGAAGTTACATATACAAGTACATTATTGTAAATAATATACATGAATACATATCATCATATACTATGACAATGACTACTCCAAAAGATATGAAGAGACTTCATAGCTCAAGCAGCAACCCAAAGCAAGATATCAACAACCTGAAATAACTCGGTCTGACCCGAGTATTGAGTTCAAAAGAAAATAATACGCGGGTCAGTCTAATTCAAACTCAGTTATTAATGCACGGAAGCAATAATAATTAAATAACAAATAGACGACAGTCACAATAAATCTCGTATATCCAACCCTTCAATAAGAGAATCAGATAACGGTAGATATAACACGAAACAGTGTTAAATAACAAATCAGCAATTTCAAATCATCAACAAAGATAAATAAAAAGGATTATCAATGAAGATAATTTAGAAAATAACAGAATTGCCTAAACAGCAATTAACTCCAAGTGGCCAAAGCAAAACTCAAGCCAGTAAAGCAACAGAAACAACAATATCTAATTATCGATACGATAATTAGTAAACACATAATCTAATTATCCAGTAGATAAAAAGATAGCAACAAGATAATCAAATTAAACCCAATCAAATTACAATTTCAAAATATTGAATCGAACACATGAAACAATTCAAGCAATTGAAATTATCAATTAAAAAGTCAATTCTGATAGGGCTGCAGTACACGCTCGCGTGCACTGCCTCGCCACTACAGCATAAGATGTCATCACAAACCCCAAATACTACAGCGAATCGAAACTGCAGAGGTCAAGTCATGGCTATCATGACTCAACACAACTGCGAGGTCAAACCAGGCTAACAGCAATACCAAGAAATCACAAACCAAACAGGGGCAAAACTGCACAAATACAAACTGCCTCGATGCATACATATGTATACACACATGTATACATACAAGTAGTGATACAACAAAACCAATTCAAGTTACAGAGGAAGTAGTGAACTGCAAATTCCAAATCAGTACAACACAACTACAGACTGCACATTCAAGTGCAAGCTTGGATGAGCAAGTGACAACTAAGCTAAATGTGCTAACCAGAAGTTCACATGAAGGTTACATTGAAACAGGTCGGAGAAACAAGCATGTGCACCAAAGATAAGGCAATACAGCAAGGCAAAACAATCAACCAAAACAATAGTGCATCACTGACCAGACCAAAACAAGCTCAACTGGACAGTATAGATGCAATGGCAATCCGGACAGTAGTTCTACACAACTTTATGTACATATTCAAATGAGACTGGACAACATGAAAGTAGTGACAGTGATGAAGTCACAAGGACAATGGTCAACATCAAGTGATACAACAGCTCTCAAGTCCAGATGACACAAAGTATGAACTGTACATATACACGAACCAATACATAATGGCGGAAGTAAGTACTCAAAGGAAATGCAAAGTCAACTCAAAGCCATGTGCAAAGGCAAAATGATTTCTCATCTAAAATATTTTCACAAAATCATGCTTGTAGGTTTCACCAAGGTCAGTGTTATGATACAAGACCAGAGAAGAAAATAAAATGTCAAGATATATGGTGGACAACAGCTACAACTAAACTGCAGGCCAAAGTAACCAAACTCAGAGAAGTCATCAAAAGTCGATATTGAACAAGTCATTGCCGAAGTCAATACTCAATGCAAATGCACAAATACAGGAAGAAACAAAACCAAGCAGGAAGGTTCAAAAATGACCGAAGTCAGTCTACAAGCATCAGAAGAAGCCATGGGTCAAAAATCAAATTCCAAAGTCAAAGCAAAGTATATACCGAAGTCACCAACTAAATTGAACTGGAAAAAAGCCAATAGAGAATTAAAATAAACCATGAACAATGTCGAAGTCATGGAACAGTTCAAAATCAATACCATGTCAACCACATAAACAAAATATATACAAATTGGAACAAGTCAGTAATCAATCACCAGCATCGAAACGAAGATCAATGGCCAACGCAAATCAATTGACGAAATCAAACAACTGTATTGAATTAGAGGCGTGAGTGAAAATCACTCAAGAAAATTACAACCAAAAGGCTACCACTTCAACAACATATATACATATATGCACATATATGTATACATGTATATGAGCTTGAAGCAGTGACAGTAACCAAGTGAACACCAAAATACAGACTCAAGAGTACCCAATGTACAAGTCTCGTACAACAAAGAAACAAAACTCAACATGAATGATCATGTAATATGCATATAACCATCAGGTTAGAGCATGCAGGTGAATCACAAACCAAGCGCACCCAAAAATGCAACATGTATACAACTGTAAAACTGGACAGTACTAGCATCACAATCAAGAACAAGGCACAATGCCGAAGAAAAAAGGCAAAGGCCAGCAACATTGAAATGGATCGAGCAAGTGCAACAAATAAAAAATATTGCTTTTTCAAAACAAAATATTTGAATTTAAACAACTGCAGTTCAAAGGTCGCCTGCAGTTCGAATTTAAAATGACCAAAAAAAACAAAATCAGTGCCTTGGTGATGGCCGAAGATAATACAGAGTCATGGACTCTCATACTCAAAATCATACGACCGAAATCAAAAGCAGATCAAGCCGTGGTGGTCACAAGATACAACAGTGTCGTGATAACCAGAAAACAAGAAATCATCCACATCAAAACAAAATTGAATGGCCGAAGCACTTTACTAAGTTTGAATTAGGATGTGAGTGAAAATCACTCACCTTGTCATCGAAGAGCACTAACCACCAAAGATCGAGCGGGTCAGAGTTGAAGCCGTGGAAATCAAAGGACCCAGCGATTTCAAAAGCAAAACCCCAGCAGCCATTAATTTGTTTTCTCGTTTGCTTAGTTTAGGGCTTGCGATGAAAAAGAATAAAGGGGAACGGGTATAGATAATTATCACGGCAACCAAAAAGAAACGTGGGCCAATATTAAATTTCAAAGACCGTATAACTCTTAACAATTTCTATAAAAGAATTACAACCCGATTTAAACACTCCCAACAGCAGATAGCTAGCAGAATTTAATCGTCTAATGACGATGATTAATCGGCGCAAAACCCCGGGTTGTTACAGACTCCCCTCCTTATAAAAATTGTGTCCCCGCAATTTTCATAATTAAAGTCGTCAATAACAATTATTTTTCTAACATAAACTGGTTAAGCTAGAAAAATAAAGGTCAAAAACACAAACGCCAAAGAAATCTTTTAATTTCATAAAATAAATTCACAAATTCTCAACAAAATCTAATTATCAAATAGATAATCAGAAAACAGCAAAACTGAATAAATACAATTATCAGCAATATTTAATTATCAATTAGATAATTAGAATATAGAAATCACAAAATAGCAATATCTAATTATCGACACAATAATTAGAAAACATCAAAATCTAATTACCAACAAAGACAATTAGAAAACACAAATCACACAAAACCGCAAATATCTAGTTATCCAACAAATAACTAGAAAACACGAACTTCATAATCAGCAAACTCTAACTATCAACAGAGATGGATAGAAAATAGCAATTCAATATAATCAACATAATCTAGAATCACTTAGAGACTAGAAAATCCCATAATCAGCAAAATTAGCAAATATCTAATTATCATATACGATAATCAGAAAACAACCAATATCTAATTACCAAAAACGATAATCAGAAAACATCAAATATCTAATTATCAAAAACGATAATCAGAAATCTCAAATCAACAAATATCTAATTATAAACAAAGATAATTAGAAAACAACAAATATCTAATTATCAAAAACGATAATCAGAAATCTCAAATCAACAAATATCTAATTATCAACAAAGATAATTAGAAAACAACAAATATCTAATTATCAAAAACGATAATCAGAAATCACAAATATCTAATTATCAAAAACGATAATCAGAAATCTCAAATCAACAAATATCTAATTATCAACAAGGATAATTAGAAAACAACAAATATCTAATTATCAAAAACGATAATCAGAAATCTCAAATCAACAAATATCTAATTATCAAAAACGATAATCAGAAATCACAAATATCTAATTATCAAAAACGATAATCAGAAATCTCAAATCAACAAATATCTAATTATCAAAAACGATAATCAGAAATCACAAATATCTAATTATCAAAAATGATAATCAGAAATCTCAAATCAACAAATATTTAATTATCAACAAAGATAATTAGAACTCAAATCAGCAAATATCTAATTATCAACAAAGATAATTAGAACTCATAACAGAAAATATCTAATTATCAACAAAGATAATTAGAACTCAAATCAGCAAATATCTAATTATCAACAAAGATAATTAGAACTCAAATCAGCAAGTATCTAATTATGAACAAAGATAATTAGAACTCATATCAGCAAATATCTAATTATCAACAAAGATAATTAGAACTCAAATCAGCAAATATCTAATTATCAACAAAGATAATTAGAACTCAAATCAGCAAATATCTAATTATCAACAAAGATAATTAGAACTCAAATCAGCAAATATCTAATTACCTGCAGATAATTAGAAACAACAAATATCTAGAAATCAATTAAGATGACTAGAAAATCAACATAAAAGGTGGATCGATCCCAGCAGATGGCGAGTTTTAGCTACGCCGCACGTGCATCTCAGATGGCCGAAGCCTACCAAGTACTATAAATTTTGGCGCCCATCAGATGACCCGAAGGTCCGCAGAGTGACCCGAAGGTCTAGTACTGGTATTTGATCCGAAGGTCCATCAAATGACCCGAAGGTCCAGCAGAGTGGCCCGAAAGCCCAACAAATGACCTGAAGGTCCAGCAGAGTGGCTCGAAAGCCCAACAAATCATCAGAATCATCAAACAGCAGATGTTTCAATTAACGAGTCCGGAATTAACCAAAATAGCAAACGCACATGTCCCATACAACGTGTTTTACTAAATCGTTTAATTCTCTTCATCGTTTCCTTGAAAGTGCAAAATTGTGTATTTTAAATAAATAACATTTTACGTTCTCAAACGGACAAGTCCGGAATTAAGCGAATCAGTAAAAGTGAGGGTTCATAGTCCTCAATTTTGCTGAAGCGTTTAAATCGCTTCCTCGTTCTTTTAAAAGCGCAAATTGTAAATTTTTTAAAACAATTTTATTTTAAAAACAATTTTCAAAACACGTGATTAAAACAGCAACATCTTTAGCAATTTCGATAAGGAAATCGCACTTCTCAAAACACCGTAAAAACGGGTATCAAATCAGCATTGCGGAATAACCACTTGAAAATCCACTTTAAAATTTGACGGTTACTGAAGTCAAAGCGACAGTAATTTTTATACGTCAAAATCTCATAAAAATAATTCACATCAAAATATAATACCAGTGAATTTTCATTCATTAAAAATGGCGACAAAACACCGTGCTTCAAAAATTTAGCACCGATGTAAAAACCCCGTTATAAAAATAACGGCAACAAAATACGTTTAAACCAAACACTGGTTCAACGTAAACTTAATGCAGTAACGTACAACTCAAAGTTGCACGCACACTACAAGATGAACAAGGAAATCACTCGATTATATCTTCAATGAAGATAATTTAAAACAACAAAAATCTCAACAAAATCACATGACTGCAATTGCTTCGGATCCTCAAATCGGATTTGAAATTTTCAAAGAAAACAAAATAAATACATCTATGTAACAACACAATGAAATTTTTTTCATTTTCACATTTTGATTTTTTTTTAAATCAAAAATATTATCAGCTGTACTCGGCGAAGACAGTCACTGTTTCCGCTGCGCACTCTGATAAACAGAACACAAATTACTCAATCATCAAAACACAATTTCACTTTTATTTTTAAATAAGGATATTTAAAAGTTTCATCATAATTTAAAAACTTTAGTTTTGACTCAAAGCACAAATAAAAACATCAACAATTAGTTGTAACACATGTTCCATCTAAGTTATGTTTTATATTATGTCCATAAACCCCTCGCTCTGATACCAACTGTGACGCCCCACCTCTATGCTCACAATAACAAAGAGTATTAAAAGAAATACTTTATGTTATTATGAAGAATAAGGCTGGATAGGAGCAGCCTTCCGTAGTTAGGCCGTACACTAATATTGATTATCTCGATAGGAGTAGTATATATTCTTTCATCTCTTTAATCTTTGTTTATTTGCTCCCATCGACATATTCAATTCTAGTATAAAACGAACTACGATGGTTCATAATAGTTTAGGACAACATATATAATAATAACACAGATAAGCTAAATGCGGAACACAGATAATATAAAAATCTCATATATATATAACTGAAGTCAGTTACAATACATGTGATATAATACATATGATACAACTACAACTGTCGACACTGGAAGTTACATATACAAATACATTATTGTAAATAATATACATGAATACATATCATCCTATACTATGACAACGACTACTCCAAAAGATATGAAGAGACTTCATAGCTCAAGCAGCAACCCAAGGCAAGATATCAACAACCTGAATAACTCGGTCTGACCCGAGTATTAAGTTCAAAAGAAAATAATACGCGGGCCAGTCTAATTCAAACTCAGTTATTAATGCACGGAAGCAATAATAATTAAATAACAAATAGACGACAATGACAATAAATCTCGTATATCCAACCCTTCAATAAGAGAATCAGATAATGGTAGATATAACATGATACAGTGTTAAATAACAAATTAGCAATTTCAAATCATCAACAAAGATAAATAAAAAGGATTATCAATGAAGACAATTTAGAAAACAATAGAATTGCCTAAATAGCAATTAACTCCAAGTGGCCAAAGCAAAACTCAAGCCAGTAAAGCAACAGAAACAACAATATCTAATTATCGATATGATAATTAGTAAACACATAATCTAATTATCCAATAGATAAAAAGATAGCAACAAGATAATCAAATTAAACCCAACCAAATTACAATTTAAAAATATTGAATCGAACACATGAAACAATTCAAGCAATTAAAATTATCAATTAAAAAGTCAATTCTGATAGGGCTGCAGTACACGCTCGCGTGCACTGCCTTGCCACTACAGCATAAGATGTCATCACAAACCCCAAATACTACAGAAATCGAAACTGCAGAGGTCAAGTCACGGCTATCATGACTCAACACAACTGCGAGGCCAAACCAGGATAACAGCAATACTAAGAAATCACAAACCAAACAGGGGCAAAACTGCACAAATACAAACTGCCTCGATGCATACATATGTATACACATATGTATACATACAAGTAGTGACTCAATACAACAAAACCAATTCAAGTTACAGAGGCAGTAGTGAACTGCAAATTCCAAATCAGTATAACACAACTACAGACTGCACATTCAAGTGCAAGCTTGGATGAGCAAGTGACAACTAAGCTAAATGTGCTAACCAGAAGTTCACATGAAGGTTACATTGAAACAGGTCAGAGAAACAAGCATGTGCACCAAAGATGAGGCAACACAGCAAGGCACAACAAACAACCAAAACAATAGTGCATCACTGACCAGACCAAAACAAGCTCAACTGGACAGTATAGATGCAATGGCAATCCGGACAGTAGTTCTACACAACTTTATGTACAGATTCAAATGAGACTGGACAACATGAAAGTAGTGACAGTGCTGAAGTCACAAGGACAATGGTCAACATCAACTGATACAACAGCTCTCTAGTCCAAATGACACAAAGTATGAACTGTACATATACACGAACCAATACATAATGGCGGAAGTAAGTACACAAAGGAAATGCAAAGTCAACTCAAAGCCATATGCAAAGTCAAAATGATTTCTCATCTAAAATATTTTCACAAAATCATGCTTGTAGGTTTCACCAAGGTCAGTGTTATGATACAAGACCAGAGAAGAAAATAAAATGTCCAGATATATGGTGGACAGCAGCTACAACTAAACTGCAGGCCAAAGTAACCAAACTTAGAGAAGTCATCAAAAGTTGATATTGAACAAGTCATTGCCGAAGTCAATACTCAATGCAAATGCACAAATACAGGAAGAAACAAAACACAGCAGGAAGGTTCAAAAATGACCGAAGTCAGTCTACAAGCATCAGAAGAAGCCATGGGTCAAAAATCAAATGCCAAAGTCAAAGCAAAGTATATACCGTAGTCATCAACTAAATTGAACTGGAAAAAAGCCAACAGAGAATTAAAATCAACCGTGAACAATGTCGAAGTCATGGAACAGTTCAAAATCAATACCGTGTCAACCACATAAACAAAATATATACGAATTGGAACAAGTTAGTAATCAATCACCAGCATCGAAACGAAGATCAATGGCCAACACAAATCAATTGACGAAATCAAACAACTGTATTAAATTAGAGGCGTGAGTGAAAATCACTCAACAAAATTACAACCAAAAGGCTAGCACTTCAACAACATATATACATATATGCACATATATGTATACATGTATATGAGCTCGAAGCAATGACAGTAACCAAGTGAACACCAAAATACAGACTCAAGAGTACCCAATGTACAAGTTTCGTACAACAAAGAAACAAGACTCAACATGAATGATCAGGTAATATGCATATAACCATCAGGTTAGAGCATGCAGGTGAATCACAAACCAAGTGCACCCAAAAATGCAACATGTATACAACTGTAAAACTGGACAGTACTAGCATCACAATCAAGAACAAGGCACAATGCCGAAGCAAAAAGGCAAAGGCCAGCAACATTGAAATGGATCGAGCAAGTGCAACAAATAAATATATTGCTTTTTCAAAACAAAATATTTGAATTCAAACAACTGCAGTTCAAAGGTCGCCTGTAGTTCGAATTTAAAATGACCAAAAAAACAAAATCAGTGCCATGGTGATGGCCGAAGATAATACAGAGTCATGGACTCTCATACTCAAAATCATACGACCGAAGTCAAAAGCAGATCAAGCCGTGGTGGTCACAAGATACAACAGTGCCGTGATAACCAGAAAATAAGAAATCATCCACATCAAAACCAAATTGAATGGCCGAAGCACTTTACTAAGTTTGAAATAGGATGTGAGTGAAAATCACTCACCTTGTCATCGAAGAGCACTAACGACCAAAGATCGAGCGATTCGGAGTTGAAGCCGTGGAAATCAAAGGACCCAGCGATTTCAAAAGCAAAACCCCAGCAGCCATTAATTTGTTTTCTCGTTTGCTTAGTTTAGGTCTTGCGATGAAAAAGAATAAAGGGGAACGGGTATAGATAATTATCACGGCAACCAAAAAAAAACGTGGGCCAATATTAAATTTCAAAGCCCGTATAACTCTTAACAATTTCTATAAAAGAATTACAACCCGATTTAAACACTCCCAACAGCAAATAGCCAACAGAATTTAATCGTCTAATGACGATGATTAATCGCGCAAAACCCCGGGTTGTTACATTAAATATCTCAAATAGAGTAACATAATGTAAACAGAGAATAATAATATGATAACTCTAACATAGATAATCAAACCATCAGATGACATGTCAAAGGATGCATATAAATATAGTAATGTATGCTTAGAATATATGTATAATTCCATAAATAATCATCAAGGCATCACATCACCCAAATATATCAAATTTATATAAAGCAATCAACACTGATATCAAAAGATGTCATCGCCCATCTAGAAACACATCAAATCAGAAATAACTAAATCAACATAAATAAGTGAATTATATATATCTAGAGATCATCATCCAAAACCATAAATATCAATAAATAAGATATCACCAAGTATAATCAAACTAGCATGAACCATTGCACAAATATAGCTCTCAATCTCAATAAAACATCATCATCAATATACATAAATAGGATAGGCTACCTATCAATATCAATGAGAATCCACTGTACATTGGACATATATCACACGTATAATCTCATATCCTCATATATAAACTATCTGAGAGTATCGTGATGGGAAATGACTATACAACATACCCAAAGTCCCAAGTAAGGCCATATATATAACATCGTGTGGGCCATAAAACCCAAATCTACTATAGTGAGGTGTATCAATTGTATATGCCAATCTACTACTCTGTTAGTACCATAATGGATACTAATATCACTAAGCAAACTCCAGAGGCACAAAGTCTCTATAGTCTTTAGTTACCTCACAGTCATCGTGACACGTATCCACCGGTGTGCTCGTCAACGCGAGGACTCTTAAGTCACGACACTACAATTGCCTCTATAAGTAACAAACTGCTGGGCTAGGTAACATAGGGGCAAATGCACGCACATGAGTAGCACAAAGCAATATAATATAGTGTCACAGATCTTGAGAATGACCCCACAATCAGCCCTCTAGGGTGGATTCTAGCCATCTGGTCCTCTTCAACAAACATAATAGGAGTACATCATAATACTGGCATATAGAACCTATACATATAGACACTAACTCATGATCATCATTAGGCATGGAGCCATACTCACTAAATATAGGCGTGGAGCCATATATCACTGCGTATCATCACACACTATCCACTCTATTCCTACAATGTGAGTGTCATCTACTTACAATGAATAACCGAATAAATATCACAATAGCATCCCATACCATTGTGTGATACTCAAACGTTTATTCACTGCTTATAAACTACACTCAATCCACTCAATATTCTATATAACAAGTCCAAAGAATAACCGAAGAAATATTACCGAAAGTCCCATACCATACGGTATTATAACTTCATTTATTCAGATTTCTCGTTACACAGAGTTAACCATTGTAAAATCACACTAAAGGATGTCATCGCCTTATCATCTCAAATCATCAATCAAACTTATATCAACGATGAATCACTTATATCATCAGAATCAATATAGAAAAAATGAGAAATCAGAAAACTTAGAAAACTAATATAAGATATTAATCTAAAATAAATAAATAAATATATATATATATATATATATATAAATATATTAGACAAATCAATATTTAATAATTGTCTTCATAACTTCTAATCTTATATAACAAAATAAATACTTAGGAGTGAATAATAGTTATTTATGTTCAATAAATAATAATTAACTCAAATAAAATATAATATACTTCATATAAATGATAATAAATTTCTTAATCCTTTATAAAATTGATCAATAATTAAACTTTCACTAGTAACATTTAAAACTCAATTCTTTCATTCTAAATTCACAAAATAGTTAGTAAACTAAATATTACATATAGGAATTATTTGATAATTTACTATGATTAAATACTATTTTAAATAATTATAAAACATTCAAATTAATTTAATTTATTCATAATAAATATTACATTTTTAAGACTTGAATAATGTATATACAAAAATTTCACATTTTTATAAAATGACAATTAAAGACCATTTAAATAATACATTTAAATTCACTTCGTTAATTTGTTAAAATTTTATTTACATTCATATACATAATATCTAGTAAATATAGTTTAGAATTTAGGTATATTTGATGGTTTATTTTACATGTAAATATGTATATTTTAATTATAATTTACTAAAGCTTGCACACATATAGTGTTAAATACATACACATAAGAAATGAAAACATAGTGAATCACAGTTTCATTCGTGGGTACAAATCTCATACCCAAATGGCTTAAACTTATAAATAGTCATCTTTATCGATACAACAGGGTTGAACAAAATATAAAGTAACAGCAGTTTTGCATATCAAAATGGTTGAGCTAATAGAGTCAATAACGTTGGAAATATACAGCAATACATGATCGAGTACTCAAGGCATGAGCAACAGTAAGACATGCAACATAAAGACATGCAGACACTCTCACACACAAAAGCGCACACATACCCACGCATACTCCCACCCACACACACACTGTTGCACAAACACAAAATCATACAAACAAAGTAGTGCACAACCACACACATACACAATAACATAGCCATATACACAAACACAACACACTTCACACACATGTACACACCACACACATATATGCCTGCATAAGCATAGGGCTACACTAGTGTATCAGTCATCTCTGACCTGTCCACCTGTCGGCCATTGCCTGGAGCGACCAAGCTCCA
Organism: Allium fistulosum; assembly: GCA_030737815.1. Lineage (NCBI taxonomy): Eukaryota > Viridiplantae > Streptophyta > Magnoliopsida > Asparagales > Amaryllidaceae > Allium > Allium fistulosum. The sequence continues at coordinate 1,291,726,199 of CM060904.1, forward strand.
TGTTGTGCCCTCCTCCTTCGATGTTTAATTCCTTTGTCACCGTTAACACCACTACCACACAACTTTATTTGCTCAATCACCATTTCAATCCATTCATATATATATATATATATAATCAAAGGATTAAACATAGAATTTTGAGTGAGAAACTCACTTGAAAATCGCATCGTCCTCTTCTCCTTATCTCTTGAATGCACATACAATCACGCTACAACAATAGCTAAAAATTCAAATTCCTTTTTGCTATACATGCTAATCGATGAAGAGAACACCATATTTGAATTTGGGATTTTATACTAATTTCTTTGATTTATTGATGATTTATTAAGTAAGAGGGTTTAAGGAAAAATTGATAATAGAAGGAGAAGTACATAATATGGTTACCAAAGAATGATAATCTCGAATTGGAGGAGTCTAGAAATTGAGCATGGGTTTGAAATCTTAAACTTGAGCTTGGACTTGTCTTGGGCTTGGGTTAAATTATTTTATTTTCCTTTGGTTTAAAAACTTGTATCTATTTAATTTTAAATAAATTTCAATTCCTATTTAAAATCACTTCTTTACCAAATCAATGTTATATTTCATTATATCACTTTTATAAAATATTATTATCACATTTTTAACCAATTTAAATTTTAAATCTCACATTTTCACAATTTAAATCCTTTTATTAAATAATTTCCAAACCAATTTGTCAAATAAATTTACTAATTATATCTTAATCACTAAATTGTAACTATTAATTCTAATTAATTTCTATTAAAAATCGGGTTGTTACAAACTTCCCCCCTTAACAAAATTGCATCCTCGCAATTTTTCATAAGGAAGAATTTATAACAAACTAATTATGCTAAACTTAATAATTTCATTTAACTTTATTTGTAAATGCCAAATATTTTCAAAATGTAAAACTTACTTTTGAAAATTTCAAAGTAATATTTTAAATAATTCACTTTTCAAACAATAAATATTTTTTTCGAAAATTTAATTTCATTATAACATAAATTCAATTCAAATTAAAATTTTCTATTTAATAATCTTTAAAATATATTTAATAAAAACAAAAAAAATTCAATAAAATTCTTACTAAATCTCATTTCTCTATATAATAAAATAATTTTCAATATATTATTTAGTTTCATACATCTTATTATAAAAATTAATTTCAAATACTATTTGACAAACTCTTTTCATAAATTTATACAAAAGTTTAACACTCTTCAAATATATAATTGGAGGGAAGCTTTTAAATTTATTCTCAAAACTTAACATTTTAAAACTAGTTCATATCTCACACTAAAATAATTCACAATTGAATAATTCATTTCATTTTAAAAACTTTTATACTTTCTAAAATACTTTATTATCAGAAAAAATTTCCTTCGGTCAAAAGTAAAATAACAAAACTCATGCCTTATTAAATTTCAAAGCTAAAGCCAAATCGGATTTTTTTTATCTCTAAATTATTTAGTAATAACATAACTACAAAAAAAATTGTTCATTTTTACATTTCAAATTATATCAAAAAGTTATCAAGTATATACACTATACTCCCAAATTCTTAATCGTCATCTATTATAGTGATTACTAATATTAATTGGCTACAATATTGACCACATAATCAATACTGTCACGCCAGTGATCACAGCTGTGCACTAATATTCAATAGCTGCAATTATAACTAAAAATATATACTAACATATAAAATATCCTTTACAAATATAAATTTCAAATATAATTCTTACCAAAATAACTAAATCTTCATAAACTATTATTCTAAATATTCGACTCTCTCCCACATACTTCAATTTTTACTCAAAATATTTACTTTTATAAAAAAATTGTGTTCAAATGTCTCGTTCTAGTGTTTAAGAATCTCTATCGAACCCGTATGCACCCGCATCGACCAAAATCCTTAACACACTTAACGGACAGGTTAACACAATTTTACTTTCAAAAATATCCAAAAGTATTGCTTTCACAAATTACCTAATATACTAGTTTCAATAAACATCACTAATTTATTTCCAAATCCTCATTTAATACTATCATTATATATAATATATATACCTTTCAAAAGATTTCTAATTAAATCATTCACTTGACTTCCAAAAACATTTAATAACAATCAATACTTGTATATACATAAATCTTTATTTCTATCAAACACTTGACAACTTTAAAACATTTCCAAGTTTCCTTCAATTATATCATATATACAAATATACTTTACAATAAACCATTTCAACAAACATTTTTATAATATTAAATAAACACCATTCTTATTCCTTTGTAATAAATATAAATCAATAATTGAATACATTTCACAACTTCAATGAATATCCACAAATTTCAAAATTAAATTCAACTCCAACCATTTTAAATAATCAAACAACTTAAGAAACTAAAACAAATGCATTAAGCGGAAACTAAAAAATAAATTTTCTGCTGCGCACTCTCATCAAAATCAAATGAAAACTCAACTACGCAATTTCAAACCAAACACCACAATACAATACAAAACCGTCCAAAATCATAAATACAAGTGCTATTGGTTGGACTAACTCCTCTCGTCCTTGCTACTCCAACCATTTTATACTTCATGCTTAAAGAAAAAGAAATTAATTATATATTTAAATATATAATTTATAAAACCACAAATATGTCCTCTGATGATTACCCCCAATAATCATCCTACATATATAGATATATTATCCCTTAATATAGGGAATTCCTAATACACCGGGGCGTGGGATTCTAAGTCTCATCTAAGGTCATGACTCATGTCTCTAATATACGATGTATTGTTCCGAACCTTGCTCTGATACAAAATGTGAAAATCCTACCTCTGTACTTATACTATCCAAGAGTATTACAGAGTAATACCGTTGGATAATATAGAGAATAAGGCTATATGGGGTACATATGTGAATATTCCCTTGGACTAACACTGGTATGTATTAAAACATTTAATAAATATCTCACATATACGTACACGATATCGGTACAAAGCAATAAACACACGTGCCTCCAGGATAGAACAATACATAATATATAGTAAATCACAGAGGACACAAAGATAGAATCGCAACGATAACATCCAAATATATATAATACAATAATATAATAACGCTACAACTCATTTCAAATGTTTTCTATCTCAATATAGTATATGCCCAATCAATATACAGCTCAGATTCAAAAATATACAATGAATCGAGGTCATATAAATACGATACAACATCCTAATATATGTCTCCTCTAAGCCTACTAAAACAAATGATAGTCATGTTGTCCCTATACCTGAAATGTCTCGGACTGACCAGAGTATTACATAAATAACACACAGGTCAGACTATGTCTAATCAAATATTTCAAATAGGGTAACATAATGTTAGTAAATAATAATATGATAACTCTAACATATATAATCAAAACATCAGATGACATGTCAAAGGATGCATATAAATATAGTAATGTATGCTTGTAATATATGTATTATTCCATAAATAATCATCAATGCATCACATCATCAAAATATCTCAATTCCAAATGAAACAATCAGCACTGATATCAAAAGATGTCATCACCCATAAGAAACACATCAAATCCCAAATCACTGAATTGGAAATCATCATCTAAAATGAAAAATATCAATAGGTGGGTCTAGCAGGTAAGAAAGAAAAACATACTCTAAGTAGCGCAGAAGAGAGGACTTTAGACACCAAAAGGAGCTCATTAGTCCTAGGTTTATGATAAATTAAGCTAGTGAAGTTATAAATTAGGCATAGGGAACTTATTAATGAAGCTTAGGGGAAGTGAACCACCCGGCGATTGAGAGGGCTTATGTAGTAGCGAGGCTTCACTGACTGAGAATACGTTGAGAGCCGCCCGGGGATTGAGGAGCACAATCAGTGCCGTGAGCTGCCCGACGATTGGGGGCGCCTCTAGGTGTAGCGACACCCACTGTCCCTAAGCCCCCATTAGTCCCAACAATGATAGGGGGCTTGGGGACTTAAGGGCACAGAGCTACATGCCAAAAACTATGTTCTTCCGGGAACCCCCTTTAGGTGAGGGAGGCAGGGGAGTGTTCCTCCCTGGTTAGGATAATACCTTGAGGTTGAGATCAAAATGCTCCTGAAGTTTATCCTAAAAAAAGTGCATTTTTCATTTGCTTTCAGATGAAATCAACAAGAATGTTTGGGAAAGTCTACCCTAAGGGAGAGTTCCCTTGGCATTTGCTTTTGGATGCTAAGCATTTAAACTGTTCAGGACCGAGGTTTCGGGATGTGGGAATTCCTCTTGGGATTCCCTTGGAAAAACAAACTGTGAACGCTTCCTTGGTAGGGAACCTCCATCTCAAGTCTCGTAGGCAATTCGGTAAAGTGATTTATATAGCCATAAGGGAACTGAGTGGTATTAAACTCGGTATCATTTGGAAGTCAATGCGAAGTCCAAAATTGATCTTGTTTGTGACCGAACTTGGAATTGATCTTTTCGCTCATTGAAAGATCCACTTTCTTCTTTCATTTCATTTTTCGCGGTTCCTTTTTACCCCCTAGTGGAAATGGAGCCTTTTACTCCATGGTGTGCCCTATCGGGGGTCTTCACTCGGGCAAACTTACCTGCCCATCCTTTTAGGGCCGGGACAAGACACAAGACAAGGCAAAACCTGGGAGTTTGGATGACTACTTCGGCACCATTGATAAGTGGTGCCTTCATCATAGCAGTGCCTTTCATAATAGTGGTAGAATGCTTATGTCTGAGGGGCTAGAGAAAAGATCGCTTTTAAGATTTCGCTATTGTAGAAGAAAGGTAGCGGTGCGGTACCTATTGCCTATCTGATTCTCCATTTCGTGGTGAGATCACTTCCGTAGAGCTTGATCTTTCCAAGGGTATAGTGCTTTTGTCGGATTACTTAACTAATTCCCCATTCTTGCTTGGAAGGGCTACTTCTTCGTGGTGAGAACCCAGAGAATCAAAACAATCATTTATATCATTAAGTGTAATTAGGCTAGCACGAAGCATTTCCCAAATATACTTCTCAATCTCAATAAAACAGCATCATCAATATACATAAATAGGATAGGCTGCCTATCAATATAAAGGAGAATCTACCATACAGTGGACATATATCACATGTATAATCTCATCCCCTCATATATAAACTATCTGAGAATATCGTGATAGGAAATGATTGTATGAAAGACTCGAAGTCCCAAGTAGAGCCATAAACATATATATATATATATATATATATATATATATGTTTGCACAAAAAATGGGCAAACACCTCCAAGTCGTATGATTTAGTTGATTTTATGTTGGTTTTAGTGATTTGGATGATTTATGCAAATATGTAAAAAGCAGGGACTGAACTGTAAAAGACACACAGATTTATAGTGGTTCAGCCAGAATGTGCCTACGTCCACTTTATATATTATTTCTCCTTTCTTGTTCAGATTACAAGTACAAAGCTTTGATACAAGTATATGAAAGTTGTTTGAAAGTTCTATCCGTGCTTGAGCTCTCAAAACTTCTTTTTTATTGTCGTACCCCTGCCCCTCTATTTATAGAGTGAGGCTGGGGGTAGGGGTCTTGGATGTATATAGTTGCTGGTGGGCCTGGGCTGATGCAATCTGGCCTGGTAAAGTTGGTTCGGTAGCACGTGGACTGGTGGTTGGTCCGGTAGTAGGTGGAATGATGGTTGATTCGGTAGTAGGTGGACCGGTGGTTGATCCGGTAGTGGGTGGACTGGTGGTTGATCCGGCAATGCATGGAAGCGGAGTTGATTCGACAGGCATGGGAAGTAGGTTGGTTCGGCTAGGAGTCGGTCTCGGGATGGTCTGGTTTACTCTGGTTCGGCGAGGACTTCCTTATCCTGATTCGGTGGTGACCTGGCCTCTTTGGTTCGGTGAAAACATACCCAACATTTGCCCTCCAAAGTGGGGCATATGCCAGTCATATGTCTCGCTTTGTTTCAGCTTGGACATTTTCATCCGGTCCTGTGTGCCAAGCCAGTTGGTTCGGTCATTTACGTTTGCCTATAAGTATGGGCATTGTGCTCTCGTTATTCCCTACCAAGTGAGATAGCCGAATCAGATTTTTCTACCGAATCAACCATATTGTCGAATCACACTTGACTACTGAATCAGGTGATTGCCGAATGACCCTTATGGTTTGTACTACCGAATGAATCCGAGTGTCGAATGAACCTTTTGTAGGAAATACCGAATGAGATAGGGCAGTTTGAATACCGAATGATCTTTTGGCCTTGAACTACCGAATGAATCCGAGTGCCGAATGAGTCTTTTGTTCGAAATGCCGAACGAGATAGGGGAGTTTGAATACCGAATGACCCTTCGGCCTTGAACTACCGAATGCACTTTTATGACTTGAATTATGAGTGAAACTCCAGACTGCATACACTTGCTTGTTTATATCTCTACATCCCTTGTTCTAACAACGTGCTTTCTCGTGTTGCAGATAATGTCTCATAAAGTTGAAACCCGTTCCGACAAGAGGAAATCTACGGACAGAAGAGAGTCTCCCATCATGCCCCAAGTCCAGCCGAGTCCAGAACGACATGGGCCCACCCCGAGATCGCTAGTGGACGGGTACGGTCCTCAAGAGCTTCTGAACTCACCTCCTGATTGCTTCCCTAGCTCCCTCAAAGAAGAGCAGCTTGATGTCATTTCTCGCTCTTTTGGGATTGATAGAGCGCGTATGCTGTTGCCGGGGGAAGGAGTGATGCCATATAATCCCCCCGAAGGATATTTCGCTTACAGTAGGTACCATTGCATGTGTGGGGCCATCCCCCCGATCAATGCTTGGAAACTCAGCTTCATCACCACTTGAAGGTGGCTCCATTTCAGCTTTAGCCTAACTCCTACGCCATCCTGGTGAGCCTGTTTGTCATTTTTCAGAGGAGATACGGGTGTCCTCCCTCCAACCGGGAGATCCGGTATTTGTACAATCTGAGAGGCTATAAGAAGGGGTCTCCATACATTAGCTTGGAATCAGCCGTATCTTTCAAGCCGGTCCTGGACTTATATTCGAAGTTCAGCATGTTCAAGAAAGAATGGTTTTTCATCAAGGATGACTCTATTTCCATCCGTCGCTTCACCTCTGGCTGTAAGTTGAAGCTTATTTATGATTTCCGTTCTGACTGCAATGCTTCTTCTCATGTGCTTTTATTTCTTGCTAGTGACAGGTGGCTTTGCGGTCGTGGAAAACCATCGCCTGGTTCAGATGGCTGTGGAAATAGAAGCCATTACGGGAAGGGATAGGTCGGCTTCTTACTTGATTAGGAACGCTACACTTCTGGGGCACAACCTGATTCTACCACATCATTCCGTGGTCAAGCAGAGAGACACGGCGGAGGAGAGGGCTGCTAAAGCTATAAGAGGGGCCACGATGAAGGGTAGTAAAAGGAGACCCTTCTCGATGCATCCAGTTGCCGGGGGGAAGGAACTCAAAAAGTCCGATGGACCCTCTCCCAGCACACATCCAGATGTTCAGGAGGAGGAAAAAGTGGAGGGGGAAAAAGGTGAGGATGAAGGAGGTGAGGCGGAGAGCGGAAGTCGTAGAGAAGGTGACACTGATTGTCACGGCGATGATGATGGTGAAGGACAGGGCGGTGATGGTACCGGGGCTTTGCCTCCTGGGCAGGCAGGTGTGATTCAAGAGTGGACATATGACGCTCTCCGCCAAGCCTTTGAAGAGTTGGAGGAAGGACCGGCCTTGGCGGAGAAGCCCAAGAAAGCTGATATGGTCGGGACCGGTGTCGATTTATCTTCCAGGAGTGCTTCTACTGAGGCAACTTCTGCGATTCAAGGTGAATTTCTCTTTATTCTTCTTAATTCTTGAATGATGGATCAATGCATGCTGGTGATACTTGGTTTTTATTCCAGGAGCAGGCAAAATGGCCAAGACCTCAGATCTTCGGCACAGGCTTGAACAATACAGACTCCTTGAAGCTTCTGCCAAGCCGAAGCCTCCTACTAACCGCCCTGGAGACGTAGTCGGTTATCATCCTCTTCTTGGAGTTATTGAAGAAGATATACAAAAGAGGAAGAGGAGTCGATCTTTGTTTGAATCTCTTCCTGGTCCTCCAGCCCCACTCCAGCCTATTCACGATATTACGGAGGATGATACTGAGTTTATGCCTTCTCCACATCCATCTGAGAATCCTACCTTCACCCCGATAGATCACCCTGGCTTGGTTCGTAACCCGTTTGCGGGTCATCCGGACCTGGACCCGGCCTCTCATGACATCTCCTTCGATGAGGCTACTTGTGAGCACCTTCTCCCTCACAATCCTATGGTACGAGTGCTTGACGAAGCTAAGTCCCTGGACCTTGATTTGCTTACCACCCGGGTTGTAACTCTGGGGGATGAAGCTAAGGCGAACATCGACCGGGTTGCCGAGGAGACCAAGAAATTGATGGGGCATCATGCCCGACTACTCAAGGCCGGGGAGGAAATTGGGAGTGCAAACATTCGGTTACGGTTAATGGTTTCCGACCAGGCTAAGCAACTTGCCGATCAAGCCATTCAAATTTCTCAGCACGAGGCCGCATCCAGGCAACTGAAGAAGACTATGGAAGAGGCCAGCATGGCAGAGTTGCAGAAAATGGAGGCCGCCTGCAAGGAGCGGATTGACATGGCCATTGCGACGGTGGATGAGGTTCGACAAGCGGACCTCGAGCGGGTACAGGAGTTATCGGGGAGACTCGAAGCCGCGGAGCTTGCTCAGTCCAGGTTGAAGGAGGAGATGGAGGCGATGAGGATATCCCTTCAGGCTAACCGCTCACGATATCGATCGGAGAGGGATGCTGCCGTTGCAAAGCTGCGTGCTTCTGAGGCCCGAATGAGGGAGCTTGAGGAGAACGAGGGGGTGATGGATGAGATGCTCCAGGATATGTATTTCCGCACTTGGAAATAGGGTAACTTATCCTGGATGGATGATTACCCCCGAGTTATGGCCAGGATTTATCTCAGGGCTCTGGAGGAGGCTAGGGCTAATGCGGATAAATAGGGTGGTGCGGTCTTCAGAATGGATGTGGTCACTGCCCAGTTTACCAAGGAGGAGAAGGTGGCGGTGAAGGAGGGTATGCGGCTGCTTGCTGCTGAGGAGGCAGGTGTGAAAGTAGAGGATGATGATCAGGATGGTCAGGAAGCAGGCGTTGGTAAGCCTTCCCTCCTAGTCTTTCCGTTAACTTGGTTGCTTATCACTAATGAATTCTTTCTTTGACCGGACAGGAGGGCAGCAGGACATGGGCAAAGCTCCAATGCAGCCGGCTCCTTGACTTGACCTGGATATCTTTTTGTGGACTTGACATTGTTGTATATGTTAGTCCCAAAACAGTAATGTAACTTTTAGGTTGTAATTATGCTACTTGTAATAAACAACATTATTCTTGACGTGTAATTTTTTAACTTAAGCTGATTCTGTCGTACTTGAATGCTTTTGTTATTTTGACATTTTGTATAAGAAGTATAGCTATGTATATGCCTGCAATTCAATTGTGTTTGACGCCAAGTTCTTGCTTAAAGTACAATTTCATATCTTGCAATGTTAATGTGATGTGTGAATAGCTACGTATTTGTGCACAAAAGAAGAAAGTACCGCCCTTCATTTTTTAGTTGAAGATGGCGGCTTTGAATGTCTTGCGTGACCAAGTATGGAATGCTGCCGAGTGTCCAGTTGTGAGTTCCCACTCCCATTAGCGAATGTCTCCTATCCTGTGTCCTGTACTTTAGGGATCGTTATAGAGGATAGGAGGAAAGGTTTTTTTTTAAAATAAAATTGAAATATGAGAAATAGTAAAACTTCCAATCATGGAAGGCCTTCGATGTGCTTAAGTTCATGGCAAACGGGCTTTGTAGTCACTTTCCCTAGTTGTGGGTCTTGGAGACATTTGTCACCCATCTTACGCCTCCGCGGGGAGTTAATCTTTTTTACCACAGCCGTACTTAAGACGCATCGGAGCCGAGATCGCGCACAGTAACTACCCGGGCCATTATGGCCCGTAGTCGTGGGTATTATTCGATTTACTGTGGCCGGCTAGCGTGGGTGCCGATCGTCAACCGTAAACTACCCCTGGCTGGCCACACCTTATGTTGGGGCTTAAAGTAGGTTCACAGTTGCCGGCGAGCCGAACGCCATAATGAGATGCCTTGGCTATCGTCGGCCTTCTTGGTGGCTTATAATCGGCTCATTACAGTTGGCTTTGAGGGCCGTCGCGAGCAAAGAGTTAACCCGCAGCAGAGGGATGCCGGAGCAAAAGTGTCTCATTGGCGAGGGCATAGATTCGTATAGTACTTGTTAGGTCTTGTCCAGGAGAAGTCGCGCTGTGGAGCGCCTTGAATGAAAATGCTATTTACACAGGATTTTGTTCAACAGAATAGGATAAAGTTAACAAGCAGCCAAGATATAAAGGAACAAGTTAAGAAAAAGAGACAAGGTTTTTAAAGTGGTTCGGCATGAAAATGCCTACGTCCACTGATTCACTTTGTTAATTCACTTTATATGGGCAGTACAAGTTAAGAAAAGTATCGACGAAGGTGTTGGATGTTCCATGCCCTCTGGAACACCTCCCCGTCCACTGTTGACAAAATATAAGCTCCATTGTGGAGATCTTTATGAATTACATATGGTCCATCCTAGATTGGATCTAGCGCTCCGGGGCGCGGGAAGATTCGCTTAAGGACAAGATCTCCTTTTTGTAAGCTACGATGCTTGACTTTGGAGTTGTATTGTGCTGCCACTTTTTGCTTGTGAGCTAATGTTTTGAGTGCTGCATCGTTTCTTCTCTCCTCAATTAGATCCAAAGACATATGAAGGAGTTCTTCGTTCTCTTCTGGGTTATAGTGGATCCTACGGTAGGAAGGTACGATGGTTTCAACTGGGAGCATAGCCTCCGATCTGTATGCCAAAGAGAAAGGAGTATGCCCCATTGATGTTCTGAAAGATGTGATTTAGGCCCACAGTGCCGTAGGGAGTTCATCCACCCAAGCGCCCTTTGACTTTTCGAGTTTCTTTTTATTAGAGTTTTCAGAATTTTGTTGACGGCTTCGACTTGTCCGTTTGCCTGGGGATAAGCTACGGAAGAGAAGCTTTTGTGAATTCCGTGCTCTCGGCACCAGTTGGCAAACTCGTCACTATCAAACTGAAGTCCATTGTCCGATATAATTTTGAATAGGATTCCGTACCTGCATAGAACATTTTTGATCAAGAAGTTAATAACTTTCGCTGAAGATACTTTATTCAGGGGTTCTGCTTCCATCCATTTGGTAAAATAGTCGACTGCCACTATAGCATATTTGGCCCCGCCTCGGCCCATTGGCAGTTCGCCAATCAAGTCAATTCCTCATACTACAAAGGGCCAAGGGCTGGTCATTTGAGTAATCTCAGTTGTTGGTAGCCGCAGAATCTTAGCAAACTTCTGACATCTGTCACATTTTCTGACGAAATCTAAGGTGTCCTTGCTTAAGGTGGGCCAGAAATATCCATATCGGAGTATCTTTTTTGCCAAAGTCTGCCCTCCAGTGTGATCTCCGCAGTTTCCTTGATGGATGTTGGATAAGATTTCCTTGGCTTCTCTCCAGCGACGCACCTTAATAAGGGGTTAGAGAAACCGCGCTGATAGAGGATGTCCTCTTGTATTGTGTAGCGGGAAGCTTTCCTCAAGATTTTCTTAACTTCGTTACGCCCGTTGGGTAGTGTGCCACTTTGTAAGTAGTCTCGGATGGGAGTCATCCAAGTTGCTTCTTCGGATGCAGCTATCAGATTCACTTGCTCAAAACTTGGGGTCAGTTGCTTTGAGATGGCTACTGCTGCGGAGATAGCACCATTTCTCATGCTAGCTTGCTTCGCTAATTCGTCGGCCTCTTGGTTCTCTTCCCGGGGGATGTGTTTGATTAAATAGCGATCCAATCGATTGAGAAGCAACTTGGTCTTCTTTAAATATGCCATGAGTCGTTCTTCTCGAGTCTGGAATTCTCCTAGTATTTGATTTACAATAAGTTGAGAATCGCTATGAAGACACAAAGAATTGGCTCCGATTTCTAAGGCAAGTTCTAATCCAGCTATCACTGCTTCATACTCTGCATCGTTGTTGGTGGCAACGAATTCCAACCTTATAGCATAGTGTAGCTTATTTCCCCGGGGAGTGATTATTACCACACCTGCCCCCGAGCCTTGTTCGTTTGACGCACCATCCACAAAGAGATTCCACTTGATGTCTTCTGCTATTTCCGATTGCTCCTTACCTTCGTTGGTAGTGAATTCGGCAATGAAATCGGCCATGGCTTGTCCCTTGATGGCGGTGCGAGGGTGGTAGGTGATCTCATATTGACTTAGTTCAATGCACCATTTAAGTAGTCGCCCAGAAGTGTCAGGACGATGGAGTACCTGCCTCAGTGGTTGATCGGTCAGAACTCTGATGGAATGGGACTGGAAGTAGTGACGCAGTTTCCGTGATGTGATTAGCAAACAATACGCTAGTTTCTCAAGTTTAGGATATCTGGCTTCCGCCCCTGTAAACCTCTTGCTTATAAAGTATACTGGCCGCTGCGTGCGTTCGTCTTCTCTAACCAATGCGGCGCTTAGAGCATGAGATGACACAGCAAGGTATAGGTATAGTTCTTCGCCTTTGTTCGGAGTTGAGAGGACTGGTGGTCTCTGGAGGTGTTCGATTAAGTTAAGGAAAGCTGTTAAGCATTCGTCAGTCCATTCGAGTTTTCCTTTCTCTTTCTTTAGAGCTTCGAAGAAAGGGATGCATTTGTCGGTTGCTTTGGAGATGAATCTGCTCAGGGCGGCCACCTTCCCATTTAGGCTCTGCATTTCCTTTCGGGTAGAAGGTATCCTGATATCTCTCAGAGCTCGGACTTGTTCAGGGTTTGCTTCAATCCCTCTGGCATGGACGATGAATCCTAGAAACTTTCCTGATGATACTCCGAAGGAGCACTTTAGGGGATTCAGCTTCATTCCATATTGGCGAAGTACTTGAAACATTTCATCCAGGTGGCTTACGTGATCGTCGGCTCCCCTTGACTTTACCAGCATGTCATCCACATAAACTTCCATGGTTTGTCCTATTAGCCCTGCAAACATCTTGTTGGCGAGGCACTGATAGGTGGCCCCTGCGTTTTTAAGTCCGAAAGGCATTACCTTGTAGCAGTACAATCCCCGATCAGTGATGAAACTAGTGTGGTCTTGATCGGGGACATACATAGGAATTTGGTTATATCCTGAGTATGCGTCCATAAAAGATAAGAGTTCGTGCCCGGCTGTGCTGTCCACAAGCTGATCGATTCGGGGAAGTGGGAAGCAATCCTTCGGGCAGGCGTCATTTAAGTTGGAGAAATCAATGCACGTTCGCCACTTCCCATTAGCCTTCTTTACCAGCACCGGGTTGGCGATCCACTCTGGGTAGATGGCCTCTCGTATGAAGTCGTTGGCAAGTAGGTTCTTTACTTCTTCATCGAGGGCTGTTGATCGTTCTGCCCCCATACTTCTCTTTTTCTGTTTTACTGGCGCCCTGGTAGGATCAATGTTTAGTACGTGGCATGCTATGTCAGGGGAGATTCTGGTCATGTCAGCGTGTGACCATGCAAATACATCCAAGTTGTGGCGGAGAAAATCAATGAGTTGTTCCTTCAATTCTGCTTTTAGTTGGGACCCGACTTTCAATAGTCTACTCGAGTCATGTCGGTCTACAGATACAAATTCCATTGCCTCTGCAGGCTCGGCGGTGCCCTCCTCCTCTTTGTCCCTGGGGTCTAATTCATTGAAAGGGTCGCTGGTGTATCGAAGAGGAGGGGCTTTCTTTAGTTGCTATGCTTCCAAACTTTTTGTGCAGAGGGCAATCTCTACACTCTTCCCTTTATCCTTCCTGTGGTTGTTGCGAAGTTCAGTTACATAGCAGTCTCGAGCATTGTCCCGGTCTCCCTCTACTTCCCCTACTCCATTGTTCGTTGGAAATATCATCTTTAGGCACCATGGGGCCAGGACAATTTGGAAGTCAGACAAGGCTGGCCTTCCTAAGAAGGCGTTGTAGGCCGAGTGGTTTTCTATTAGCACAAATGTCTATTTCCGCACAACGGAGCGGGGATGACTTCCTATTTCAACAAAGAGGTCCAGTTGCCCGAGGGGCATCTTCGCATCTCCAGTAAAACCGTGTAGTGGTTTATTGCAGGGAGAAACATCCTTTATTGACAGTTTCATTTTGTCGAATGCGTGCTTGAATAGGATATTTACTGAGCTTCCAGTGTCTACCAGAATCTGGAACACTTCGATTGGACTGAGCCGGGCAGAGATAACCATGGGATCCATGTGAGGGTACTGCCTTCCCTCTAGGTCACGCCTACTGAATGTGATGTCATCATTCTCTTTCCGCTTCGGGTGGCGTTCTTCTATAACAGAATTAACGCAGTCTTCATTGTTTCTAAGTGACTTTCCATATCTTTCCATCTCTGCCCAGCTTCTACCGGCGATGTGTGGTCCTCCCGAGATGGTATGGACCACTATCTTCTCTTGACTAGAGCCGCTAGTGTTGCGATTTCCTCTGCTCATCTCTGGGGAGGGTAGCCTTGGGTTCTCATTGGCAGGAGCTGGAGTCCTGTTCTGACCTTTTACGTAGCGTTCCAGTCTCTTCCTTCTGATGCGTTCTTCAATCAAGTCCCGGAGATGATGGCATTCATTGGTATCATGCCCATGAGATTCATGGAAGCGGCAGAACTTTCCAGATTTAAGTGCGTTATCTGATTCCTTCTTGTATGGTGGGCGTTTGTATCTAACTTCGTCTTTGGTGGCAAGGAAGATGTTTTCGACGGTTTCATTCAAAGGAGTGTAATTGTCGAACCTCGGTCCTGGCCGATATAGGCGCTTTTCTCCCTTCTTGCCCCCAGCATTGTCTCTAGAATCGTTTCTTCGAACGTCCTTTGCTACAGCGGGCGTGTTGCTGTGAGCTGCCTTATTTTGTTGCCCTGACTGCCCCTCAGTGGCAGCGTCTTCAAGCCTCATATATTTCCCGGCTTCATGGAAGAAATCAGGTAAAGTAGCTGGTTTTTCTTTTGTCAATCTTCTAGCAAATTTAGTATCCGGATGCACACCACTACAGAGGGCCATTAAGATAAGCTTCTCATCGGCATCTTGGACTGCGGCCGCTGCGGCATTGAATCGGGTTAGATATTGCTAGCTTCTCTCCAGGTTTCTGTTTGATACTGGATAAGGAATAAGCGTCTTTGGGCTGCTCCACATGAATGCGGAACTGGCTGATGAACTTTTCTTTCAACATCTCCCATGAGCTGATGGATCCTTGGGGTAGATGGCAGAACCAGGAGGTAGCTAGATCTGCTAAGAATAGCAGAAAGCATTTGCACAGCACTCCTTCTGTTGCTCCACTCATGAGCATATGCTGTGTGTATCTCTATAGGTGTACAACGGGGTCAGAGGTTCCTTTGTAAGGTTCCATTGTTGGCATTTTCCATTCTTAGGGGGTGATGGCAATTTTGATATTGCGGGCGAAGGGCCTGGTTACCCTAGCGCCTATCCCTCGATCTCTTTGATCCCGTTGGACGCACTCTCTGAACAAGCGTGCCATCCTTTCATCAGAATTAGGAGCAGATAGAAATGAGTTCAGTTCTGCTCTGTGGGATTGATTCCGTCCAGATGACCTGTAGGGATGGTATCGTCTATCATTCCTGACGTTTTCCAGTGGCTGTCTTTGGTCTTCTGGGAGCATGCTAGGGCCGGCTACAGTTGGCCCTTGCCTTGATCTTCCCCTGCTGGGTTCTGATCTAAGCACTTCCTCGGGTCCAACTTCGGGCTGGACTCTAGCTCGGCCCTGTTCACTGGTGTTTCCATGGTTAGGCAGTATGACAGGCTCGGCTACAGTTGACCTCCGCCCAGTACCTCCCCCGTTGGGTTCGGTTCCAAGCGTTTCTTCAGGTCTAACTTCGGGCTGAGCTCGGTCTCGACTCCCACCATGGCCGCTTCTGTCGTTAGCTCCTTCGAAGAAGGAAGATCTTTGTTGTCTCTGAGATCCTCCAGACTAGGACTCTCCCTATAATTCGGTGTTGCGGTTGGACTCTTCAGCATCCCTTAAGCGTGACATGAGTTGGTCCACCAAGGCTTCCTGCTGGGATGTGAAGCGGTTAGTCACTTCAGCCACAACCCTATCTAGATCTGCCCTAGTAATTGCTGTCGGCTGTTCTGTGGCAGGGGTTGTCGGATCTGCCTGACCTTCATTTGGTACTGCTGCTGGAATGGGACGATTTACTTGATCTATGACCACTGGATCTGGAAGACTGCTGGTTGCGATGTTTTTTCCTTTGTTAACATCTTTCTTCTGCTTGGGAGGCATGTCTTCCAAGCAATGTGCGACGCTGATAGGCAGAAAGTTAAGGGAGAAGCTGAAGTCCGGGGTTCAGCGTTCTCAGTGAAAGCACCAAAAATGTTTGCACAAAAAATGGGCAAACACCTCCAAGTCGTATGATTTAGTTGATTTTATGTTGTTTTTAGTGATCTGGATGATTTATGCAAATATGTAAAAAGCAGGGACTGAACTGTAAAAGACACACAGATTTATAGTGGTTCAGCCAGAATGTGCCTACGTCCACTTTATATATTATTTCTCCTTTCTTGTTCAGATTACAAGTACAAAGCTTTGATACAAGTATATGAAAGTTGTTTGAAAGTTCTATCCGTGCTTGAGCTCTCAAAACTTCTTTTTTATTGTCGTACCCCTGCCCCTCTATTTATAGAGTAAGGCTGGGGGTAGGGGTCTTGGATGTATATAGTTGCTGCTGGGCCTGGGCTGATGCAATCTGGCCTGGTAAAGTTGGTTCGGTAGCACGTGGACTGGTGGTTGGTCCGGTAGTAGGTGGAATGGTGGTTGATCCTGTAGTGGGTGGACCAGTGGTTGATCCGGCAATGCATGGAAGCGTAGTTGATTCGGCAGGCATGGGAAGTAGGTTGGTTCGGCTAGGAGTCGGTCTCGGGATGGTCTGGTTTACTCTGGTTCGGCGAGGACTTCCTTATCCTGATTCGGTGGTGACCTCTCCTCTTTGGTTCGGTGAAAACATGCCCAACAATATATATATATATATATATATATATATATATAACAACATGTGGGTCATAAAACCTATATCTACTACAATGAGGTGTATTAATATATATGCCATTCTACAACTCAGTTAGTACCAAAAGGGAGAATGATAGCACTAGCATGCTCCAAAGAAACTAATTCTCTACGGTCTTTAGTTACCTCACAGTCATAGTGACACGTATCCACCGGTGTGCTCGTCAACGCGAGGACTCTTAAGTCATGACATTATAATTGCCCTTATAGGTAACAGACTGCTGGCCTAGGTGACACAGGGGCATATGCACGCATAGGAGTAGCACAAAAACTATATAATATAGTGTCACAGTTCTAGAAAGCGACCCCATGATCAAGCCATTAGGGTGGATTCTAACCATCCGGTCTTCTTCAACAAACATAATAGGAGTACATCATAATAGTGGCATATAGAACCAATACATATAGAGATGAAGTCATGATCATCGTTAGGCACAAAGACATACTCACTAAATATAGGCACAGAGCCATATATCACTACGTATCACCTCACAGTATCCACTTTATTTCTGTCACATGCAACTTACAACGAATAATCGAATAATATCAAAATAGCGTCCCATACCATTGAGTTACACTCAAATGTTTATTCACTACTTATAAACTACACTAAATTTACTCAACATTCTATATGATGATTCCAAAGAATAACTAGAGAAATATTACCGAAAGTCCCATTCTAAATGATATTTGTAACGACCTGGTATTTTCAACCATTCGCATCCGCACATGTCAGATTTGAATTGCTCAAAATATCAGATTGTCAATATAGATTTGGCAAAACTCAGCATATACAGTAAATAAAATAAATCACAGAATCACAGACACAGGGTAGTGTAATAATGAGCAGCAGAAAGAAATGAATAGTAGTTCATGAAGCTACTATATATATACATATAACAGAGTTAAAACAAGATACAACAGAAGTCTCAAATACAATAGTCAAATACAAGGTCAGAATATATCACTGGAATCAACTGAATAGCTAAATGCTGAAAAGATGTAGATGGATCTCCAAGCGAAGCTCCAACTCCAAAGGTGAGTCTCAAAAGCTGTATCACTCAGTCTGACCCGAGCGTAAAGAAAAACACAAACACTCGAGTCAGGATCAACATTCTTATATCAATAAATCCAGCTCAAGTGAAATACAAACTGAAATACAAGTAACTCAAAGGATGTTTGGGATAACCATCCTCTAAGGATCCATGGAACTATCTAATATGTAGTAATATACGCTATTATAATATGTCTATAGTAATGTAAAAGTATCAAAGTAGCGTTAAGGCGTTACCCATATCCCCCTTAACACATTTTATATATTCCCGTAGTCTATACAATGTCGTACGCTCCTCCGTAAACTAGAGGTTTACCCAGAGGACATCACATAGGTATGATACAAAAAAAACTCGTAGAAGGCGTGCTAGGCATGTGAACACGGCACACGAGGAGATGCCAGAGTAGATATACCAATTGCACTCCCGGACTGGTGGTAACGCATAGCAGCTACTACCGCCCACCTCGGACACACTTCCATAATCAAAATCGAGGGGTGGACACCAAATCAATCACAAAGTCAAAATATAGTATCGAAGAAATGTGCCCGATAGGAGAAATGACCTCACTTGGCCCGGTATAGCTCCTGATTTTAGTCACATCTAAGCTGACTCATAGGAGTTAGGGTCACGTCATACCATATAGAATCGTCGCCAAACCATCCTACTTCATTTCTGGAATCTCCACCACGTACACAGTTGTTAAAGTGGTTTTCGGTATTGGCAGAGAGTATGAAAATATCCGATCTCGGTCTCTTTAACAACCAAACATTATTAGAACACCACAGTCATTTTATTTCAAATGGTTTCTACTTCATATCAAAATATCATATCATTTCAAAACCATATCAATTCGAGATCATTCCTCACTTTAAAATAATATACATTTCAAAAATCATAACACTTTTCGAAAATCATAACACTTTCGAAATTGAAATTATAACACTTTGGAAATCATAATACTTTGGAAATCATAACACTTAGAAATCATAATACTTCCCGCTTAAACAGTTTAGATATTAAAAATAGTATATAAAATAAAATAGTTTATAAACTGAAATAGTTTATATATTAAATTAATTAGTATTTTAAAAATAGTTAAATTAAAGTATTTTATATTAAAATAATTTGTAAAGTAAAGTATTAAAATAGTTTTTAATATATTTAAAATACTTGATATAATAAAATAGCCTTTCTCAAATTTCACACATCGATTCAAATCAACTCGAATTCCAAAAATCCCATTTAAATCAAATCTCAGTTTTTCCATTAATTCAATTCAAATTTCAATAAACTATTTTATATCGATTCCAAATATAGATTTGAACTACAAAATAAACCATTTCGATTTCAATAGATTTCAGATTAATTTCTATTTCTCCTTCCAACTTAATGTATTAAAATTTTTATAAAATCTATATTAAAATATAATATCTTAAAATCGGTATTTATTATAACCACATATATTTCCTTTCCAAACCTTGGAAATCATTTTCAATATATACATACATATATATATATACACACACCCCAACGGTGCTGTATATAATTTTCTATCCTATGGTCAAGTGATACGGATATTTATCATTTCAATCCAAAATTTAAATATATACGGGTATATATCATTTCAACCCGCATTCCCAATTCTATTCAAATGAAAATCGCTTGGGTTTATCATTTCAATCCATAATGATTTTCTCCTATTCTACAAAATCGTTCGGGTATGTATCATTTCAACCCATAGGAAATTCTATACTAACAGGGAACTTGTAGAGTGATAGCAGATATGAATATAACAGGCATATATCATCAATGATAAGTAAATATAAACATCAGGATATGGTGTCATATCCCACAAGTGAACAATTGCAAATAATATCATATATATAACAATTAAATAATTAACAACAGCATATTTCAATTATCGTTTCAATTGAAATCAAATTTAATCAATATAAGAACGTTAATCATGAGTGATTGCTCACCTTTCGAAGCTAGAGAAGGACGAGAACAAGATGAGAACGGGCACGAATAAACACGGATAATTGAAAAATCACCGGACAGATTCGGACAAGCACGAAGTGAAAACGAAACAGCGAGAAAGCAAAGCAAATCTAACCAAATTCGAAGAAAACAAGAATCAGAACCAATCTTAATGTGCATGGAATAAATATATATAATTTTTTCTCTAAAATCCATATTAAATTTACACACACACACAAAATATAAAATCTTAATATGCTTTGGTTCAAAATTATTTTCAACCCATATGTAAAGCAAGTCAGGCTTATGCAAAGTAATCTAGAAACGTGTACACATGTCTTTGCTTCACCAATATATAAAATGTTCGGACCCACTGACCTAAAACAATACCTATACTGATATAAAAAATCATTAAACAGCACATATAGTACTGTCATTAGAATATATATAATATATGGTTAGGTATACAACACTGATTACACATAACTTACAAACACTTACATATATAAATTATTGTACCATATATATAACTCGCGTAGTATATATATAACAAATATAAAACATACACCGTAACTTCATATATTCTAGTATAGATATAAACTACATATAGCCCTGAATATATTGTATAACCTATATTAACTATGCAGTCTACAACATATAGACAACTAAGTGTAATATACCATAACTTATTTATAAACAACAGATTATACGCAACTTGCACAATTTTTAAATATATATAAAACCTTTTACAACCAATATTAAAACACTTATAAAGATCAAAATAAAACCTTTATATAATATCTGGAAAAAGTTGAAACATATATAATAAATCAAAATCTCAACAATTTATGTTTTAAAACAAATGTCCGCTTTTTCTTCTTCTTTCAAATAGGTTGATATGTTTCAAAATAATATGTAGACTTGACATACAACAAAAAATATGCAGACCATCCAATATATATAACAAATATATGCTCTACTCAATTATATGCAGACTTGAATTCACACTGTATATATTTAGATATGCATTTAAAACTAGCATAGAAACTTACATTTTTTTTCTAAAGCTGATATATACAACTTGATATTTAAAACAGAAATTACAACTTTAAACTTACTCATATATGTAACATATGACCAACATTATATACTATATATACAATATACACTAGCTGAAATAAAATACTATATATGCACTTTTAAAACCATAACATAAAACTGCAACCCATACTTTGTAATACTAGTTATATTTTATATATTATCATATGCAACAAAGTTTAAACTGAATATATATTTATACACTTAATCACACAAAGTACTAAAACTTCAACAACTATATATAATATAGTTATACTTAGACCAGCAACAACAAATTCATACAACATAAATATATATATTTTAAACTTATTTATGTATAAAAGAGAACTGTAGCATATATATATATATATACCTACAGACTTAATGCAAATTTGAGGACCACCAACATTCCATCACTCCGATGCCTCACAAGGTCACAGGCCCTCATTACTGAGTTCAGCCACTGGGTGATTCGATGGAGCTTCGGGTTCAAGGGGGCTCGATTGCGCTAGTGGTCGGGAAGAGAGGAAAGGTGGCAAGACGAGGAGGTGTGAGGAGTGGTGATTATGATCGACGGCCAAACACTAGGCTTGAGGCTGGGTCGAGGTGGATCGGAGGGGCCGAGGGAGGTGAGAGTGGAAGGCGAAGCTCGGTAGAGGCTAGTGAAGTGGGAGGCCTGGTTGCACGGCGGAGGAGTTGCGTGTGGATCGGGTGGGGCTGAGGGTGGTCTTCGGTGGCTGAGATGCGGCGTTGGCTTGGGTGGTTGGGAATTTAGAGATGAGGCCGGTGATGAGACGCAAGAAGGTAGGAAGCTGGTGTGGGGAAGGAGAAAAGAAAAGAAAAGGAGGAAGAAGCAGGTTGGCAATAGGAATGGAAGAGGAAGCAGGTTTCATCGATAAAGAAAATGAACAGGCCGATCCAGTATACTTTCGCATATTATATACTTCAGTAAATAGGAGGAATAGAAAAGAAAACAGCTGTCAGCAATAAAAGAAAAATATAAACGTATATTATATCATACGTTCCATCAAGTGAAATGTGCAGAACCAAATCTGAAGCGTTTCAAACAATGAACGGTCAGATACCATACATGAAGATAAAGAAATAGCAACGGTCAAATGCCTTGATCTGGTGAATAATTAAAGCAATTAAACAGCACATTGAAATTTGAAACCGAAGGGAAGAGTAAAGTCGCGATTTTCGGTACCGATACAGTTACCGGTTTCACGAATTCCGCTGTGTGCCGGACTTCAAAACACAGAATTGAATATACCGCAGAGATCAGCACGATGAGATGACCAAAACAATATACAGATATCAGTGATAGGATCATTCTATCAAAAGTCGATATTCGGTACCAGAAAATGTTGTTGAATTGCCAGAAATAAGATGAACGGAGCAACAAAAGTCAAAATTTGAAGAAACGAAATATGATGTCTCACTCAGAAGATGATTTACAAATTTATTGTATAAAAATATTCAGGTTTGGAAAACATTTCATTATCATCAAATATTAACTGTTTTAAATTTAAATAAAATTTCCACAATAAAATAAACTTCCAAATTATCTGATGAAAATTTACCATTTTCTATGTTTAAATAGACGTATTCCAAATATCAAATTTGTATTTCCAAATTCAATTATTTTAAAATTTCACAAAATTCAGTTAATTACGTTATTAAAACCATTAAAATTTATGGATCGTTACACTCTCCCCCACTCAAAACCTTTCGTCCCCGAAAATGAACGAGGTAGGAGAATGAAGCAACCAGAAGAAAAGTAGATTGAAATACAATAATACCCAATTAATTTAAAACATATAAACTCCATTTATTTTAACATTGGTTTATATTTAATTAATTGATTCCAATTCATTTCATTTAATAAATCAAATTTATTATGTTCACATTTGATGGGTTTCATTTCCATATATGTATTCAATTGGTTTGTTTCCAAATTTATTAACATTTATTACCAAAATTTTCACAAATAGATTTCTTTTATTTTACTCATCTATTAAATCTATTTGATCAACCATAGTTAATTCCACCTCAACATTCAACTTCAACTATTCAAAACCATATAGATTTCAATTTTAGACAAATTAATATTCAACAAATTTGGTTTAATCCATTATATTCAACTAATAAATAGTTATTCAATTTAAAATTGATTTTCTTCCATTTTATCAACATTTCTTTCGAGCAAATTCATTTTATAAAATCAACTCATTTATTTTATCCATTTATCTTCAGCTAAGTTGATTCCATAAAAATTCAAGTTCACTAGTCTTAAGTTCATATTTATCTACTTAAATGGTCTTCCCTTTTATTTGTTAAATTTATTTCACTTAATATATATTTTGCAACATATAGTACGTGTATAAACATTTATTACAACCATTTATTATTCAACAAATTAATTCTCTTTTATTTATTCAATTTACTATACAACTTATTATTTATAAATTTCCTTAACAAAATATCATTTTGATATCCCACTACTTATATCATAGTGTATACTATCCAATTACATTCTAATTACGTTTAAACTTCTCTAGGTAAGTTATATTGATGTTTTTAGAGTGTAATTAAATACTATACAAATTATCCTTTTATTTACAACATTTATATCAGGCCAGATTTTTGTTTGAACAATTTATTATTTAAGTTTTCTTCTTGTACAACCTTTTATTATATCCTAACATTTTAACTTTTTGAATATTTTAGGCAAGTTACATATATTAGAATGTTAATTTAGTGTTATACAAATAAGTATTTATTCAATTCATTATTCAGGTTGATCTAGTTCCATTTATCATTTCAGAATATTCCAATTATTCAAAAATTTCACTTTATTTCAATAATTGTAACCATTTCTTAATATAAAACTTAAGATTCAAATTTCCGGTTTCACTTCAAACTACTTTGAAATAATTATATACATATATATTTTATAAATCAACTCATATTCAAGAAATTCAAGTCAAATTCTTTTTCCAAAACAAATGTGTAGCAAAGCTACTAAAGGGGCCTCTCCACTTCGAGACTTGAAAATGAATGTCGATGAGGCTGCGGTCATCACCGAAAATTATTTTCCAGCGACAAATGAGGAGAGTACTGATTTACTTCATTAAAAATCTTTTGGAAACAATTCTCATTTAAAAATACTATCAAATCATATTTTTAAAAATATGAAAAACTAAATTTAGAAATGCACCGGAAATCAAATTCTCAACTCTTTAATTTGAATTCATTTCATTTTTAAATCAAATTTTATAACCATATTTACTAATAAAAAAACAATAGTTAATGATTTGGAAGTGTTAACCAAGAAATAAATGATAACCAAGTATTATCATTTCTAACAACCAATTCATTTAACTATTTAATTTCAGAAAATTATACTTATATATATAATACAAAATTCATTTCATTTACCAAATTTGGAAATAATACTGTGTCGGTTTGCTCTGTTCAAGTGTTTTGGAATTCCTATCGATAGCGTTAGCTAGATGAATTGATCAAAACCCAAAATTCAAACTTAACAACTCAAACAACACAATATAAAACATTTTAATATTAATATTAATTACAAATACACTCCCTCACTCGATGATTCTAGGATGGATTCAAAGCAAGGATAGAGATTCAGTCTCAGAGAGACCCTAATCAAAAGAATTCTAATCGAGAAGATAAGCTCGAAACGGATAGTTAGATAATTACAAAGAGATAAAAGAATGGATAGACTTATATAAATCGCGGGCGACCTTAACCGGATCAACCATGACTTCAAGAATAAGATTGATGCAGAATTCTGAGGCAATCGTCATTCGATCACAAAAGATGGAATTCGGGCATAGCAAGAGATAACAGCATCGTAAACCGAGGATATAGAAATCTCCGGTGAATCAATGCATGTTGTAAAGGAGTTTCACCCTGTTACAAATCATTCTAAGATTGGTGGAACCGCCGATTCATTATAGAAATCAACTGAAGTGGAGTTATGGGATACTCCAAAATCAAAAGAACACAAATAGGGAGAGACAAGAATGGATTTTAGAACGAATGGGAAAGTTCCAAAATTTTAAGAAAACCGAATCGAAGAGGAAGAGATTCAAGCTCGAACGAAGGTGATTCCGAAATTAATTCTATTACATATTCTAAGGTTTGCCTAAAACCAGAGCGTTGATACCAACTGTAACGACCTGGTATTTTCAACCATTCGCATATAAAACATTTTAATATTAATATTAATTACAAATACACTCCCTCACTCGATGATTCCAGGATGGATTCAAAGCAAGGATAGAGATTTAGTCTCAGAGAGACCCTAATCAAAAGAATTCTAATCGAGAAGATAAGCTCGAAACAGATAGTTAGATAATTACAAAGAGATAAAAGAATGGATAGACTTACAACATGCATTACCACTGCTCAAAATATCAGATTGTTAATTTATATTTGGCAAAACTCAACATATACAATAAATAAAATAAATCACAGACATAGAGTAATATAAAAATGAGCAGCGGAAACAAATGAATAGTAGTTCATGAAGCTACTATATATATATACATATAACAAAGTTAAAACAAGATACAACAGAAGTCCCAAATACAATAGTCAAATACAAGATCAGAATATATCACTGGAATCAACTGAATAGCTGAATGCTGAAAAGATGTAGATGGATCTCCAAGTGAAGCTCCAACTCCAAAGGTGAGTCCCAAAAGCTGTACACTCAGTCTGACCCGAGCGTAAAGAAAAACACAAACACTCGAGTAAGGATTAAGATTCTTATATCAATAAATCCAACTCAAGTGAAATACCAACTGAAATACAAGTAACCCAAAGGATGTTTGGGATAACCATCCTCTAAGAATCCGTGGAACTATCTACTATGTAGTAATATACGCTATTATAATATGTCTATAGTAAAGTAAAAGTATCAAAGTATCGTTAAGGCGTTACCCATATCCCCCTTAACACAGTTTATATATTCCCGTAGTCTATACAGTGCCATACGCTCCTCCGTAAACTGGAGGTTTACCCAGAGGACATCACATAGGTACGGTATAAAACAAACTCGTAGAAGGCACGCTAGGGCATGTGAACACGGCACACGAGGAGATGCCACGTTAGATATACCAATTGCACTCCCGGACTTGTGGTAACGCATAACAGCTACCATCGCCCACCTCGGACACACTCCCATAATCAAAATCGTGGGGTGGCCACCAAATCAATCACAAAGTCAAAATATAGTATCGAAGAAATGTGCACGATAGGAGGAATGACCTCACTTGGCCCGGTATAGCTCCTGATTTTAGTCACATCTATGCTGACTCACGGGAGTCAAGGTCACGTCATACTATATAGAATCGTCGCCAAACCATCCTACTTCATTTCTAGAATCTCCACCACGTACACAGTTGTTAAAGTGGTTTTCGGAATTGGCAGAGAGTAGGACAATATCTGATCCCGGTCTCTTTAACAACCAAACATTATTATAACACCGCGGTCATTTTATTTCAAATGGTTTATACGTCATATCAAAATATCATATCATTTCAAAACCATATCAATTCGAGATCATTCCTCACTTTAAAATAACATACATTTCAAAAATCATAACACTTTTCGAAAATTATAACACTTTCAAAATTGAAATTATAACACTTTGGAAATCATAATATTTTGGAAATCATAACACTTTTAAATCATAATACTTCCCACTTAAACAGTTTAGATATTAAAATAGTATATAAAATAAAATAGTTTATAAATTGAAATAGTTTATATATTAAATTAATTAGTATATTAAAAATAGTTAAATTAAAGTAGTTTATATTAAAATAATTTGTAAAGTAAAGTATTAAAATAGTTTTTAATATATTTAAAATACTTGATATAATAAAATAGTCTTTCTCAAATTTCACACATCGATTCAAATCAACTCGAATTCCAAAAATCCCATTTAAATCAAATCTTAGTTCTTCCATTTTAATTCAATTCAAATTTCAATAAACCATTTAATATCGATTCCAAATATAGATTTGAACTACAAAATAAACCATTTCGATTTCAATAGATTTCAGATTAATTTCTATTTCTCCTTCCAACTTAATGTATTAAAATTATTATAAAATCTATATTAAAATATAATATCTTAAAATCGGTATTTATTATAACCACATATATTTCCTTTCAAAACCTTGGAAATCATTTTCAAAATATATATATATATATAGACCAACGGTGTCTGTATATAATTTTCTATCCTATGGTCAAGTGATATAGATATTTATCATTTCAACCCGAAATTTAAATATATACGGGTATAAATAATTTCAACCCGCAATCCCAATTCAATTCAAATGAAAATAGCTTGGGTTTATCATTTCAACCCATAATGATTTTCTCCTATTCTACAAAATCATTCGGGTATGTATCATTTCAACCCATAGGGAATTCTATACTAACAGGGAACTTGCAGAGTGATAACAGATATGAATATAACAGGCATGTATCATCAATGATAAATAAATATAAACATCAGGATATGGGGTCTTATTTCCACGGGTGAACAATTGCAGATAATAGCATATATATAACAATTAAATAATTAACATCAGCATATTTCAATTGTCGTTTCAATTGAAATCAAATTTACTCAATATAAGAATGTTAATCGTGAGTGATTGCTCACCTTTCAAGGCTAGAGAAGGACGAGAACAAGATGAGAACGGGCACGAATAAACAAGGATAATTGACAAATCAACGGACATATTTGGACAAGCATGAAGTGACAACGGAACAGCGAGAAAGCAAAGCAAATCTAACCAAATTCGAAGAAAACACGAATCATAACCAATCTTGATGTGCATGGAATAAATATATATAATTTTTTCTCTAAAATCCATATTTATTATAGAATCCATATTAAATTTACACACACACACACAAAATATAAAATCTTTATATGCTCCGTTTCAAAATTATTTCCAACCCATGTGTAAACAAGTCAGGCTTATGCAAAGTAATCTAGAAACGTGTACACATGTCTTTGCTTCACCAATATATAAAATGTTCGGACTCACTGACCAAAAACAATACCTATACTGATATAAAAAATCATTAAACAACACATATAGTACTGTCTTTAGAATATATATAATATATGCTTAGGTATACAACACTGATTATACATAACTTACAAACACTTACATATATAAATTATTGTACCATATATATAACTCGCGCAGTATATATATAACAAATATAAAACATATACCGTAACTTCACATATTCTAGTATAGATATAAACTACATATAGCCTTGAATATATTATATAACCTATATTAACTATGTAGGCTATAGCATATAGACAACTAAGTGTAATATACTGTAACGACCCGTAAATTTTAACTGTTTTAATAACGTTATTAATTGAAATTTTGCGAAATTTTAAACGATAAAATTTTGAAATATAAATTTGATATTTGGAATGCGTCTAGTTAAACATAGCAACTAGTAAATTTTCGTCCGAAAATACGAGAGTTTATTTCGCGCGTAAATTTACTTCAATTTAATCAGTTAAAAAGCAATGAAAATAAAATATTTTCGAAACCAAAATATTTTTATATAGAAAAATTCTAAACCATCTTCTGAGCAAGATGTCAGTTTGTCGTTTTTCAAAATTCGGACATCTTTGGCTCCGTCGATCTTATTTTTCAGCGTTTTTCTTGCATTTTTCGCTAGTAGAAAATTCGAATTTTTAAAATTCAATCATACTACTGATATTTGTATGTCGTTTTGATCGTCTCGTCGTGCTGATCTCTATGGTATATTCGATTGTCAATTTTTGATGTTCGTACACGACGAAAAACGCGAAACTGGTAGCCGTAGCGGTATTGGATCCGAGATCTTTTGTTTTCTTTTGAATTTCAAACTGCAGCCGTGTCATCCAAGCATCAATTAATTGCATTGATAACATTCCCCGAATCAAGGCATGACTATTACTATTTCCATATTGAACTTTCTCAGTTTCCGGTATTCATTTAATTCGCCGGTTCATTTATATTCATTCGTTGCGTTACTTTTCGGTGCATTCATTCAAGATTTAATAAAAAAAATTTACCGTTCGTTTATACTTTAGTCTGCTTATCTTCCAAACCCGGTTCATTCTCCTATTTATTCATACTTTTGAAATTCGTTCATTTTGGTTCTGTAAATATACAAGTTTCAATAAAGTGATAAAAATGGCTGTTGCTTGTTCACCTCAAACCACTCTCACTCCCTACCTTTTCACGCAAGCCACTTCTTCCTCCTTGCATCATTTCAGGATACCGCGTGTAGCACGTCCCGCCGATCCACCACTGCCTCCGCCGACCAAGCATTCACCGTCCAACCTACCCATGCCGAAATCCCCATCCTCTTCTCTCTCCCGCATGCTTCCCTTGACCTCAGCCGTCAAAATTTTAGCTCCATCCACCCGACACCATCACTTCGGCCTCAAGCCAACCCATGCCGCCTACCTCCAACAGCCGCGAGCAGCCATCAGCCTCTGCTTCATCCCACCGCCCAGCCCGTGCTTCGCCCTCCAAGGCCGAGCCTCAGCACATGTTTTTTTTATTATGGGTGTCCTCTGCTTCTTTGGTAGGTTTGGTTCTCATATTTTTTTATTTAGCTATTACAATATTTTTATAAACATACATTACTGTATAAGTTTAAATATAGCTTTATATATAGTAGTTTAACCGTAAGGTTATGTAATATATGTAGTTGTATAAAGTTATAGATTTGCTGTCTGGTAATTTTATGAGTTATATATATTTATGTTGTCAGTCTATATAAGCTGATGGTTAGATAGTTATACAAGTTGTATATAATATGCTAAAAGGTTAAGCAATATGATATGTTTTAAAGCCTCACATATTATTATTTCGATCGTAAACTTCATATGGTTTTATATCTATATTATCTCTTTATTTGTTACTATAGTCAGTATGTAATTTTATACATGACTTTATACTATTTTACGTATATAAGTACAAGTGAGTTATAACATAGAAGATCAGTCGAATGGATGGATGTGCTTTTCCTCTATGCAATGCATTTAAAACATTTTTCTCAGTTGGAGTTTCGGGCAAAGCGGTGAATGTATACACTACATGGTTTATTTGGATAAAACTTTGGCTTTACTTTTTTATACATGTACATTCACATTCATTTCCTTGAATAAGAAATGAAAGTAGACATTCTTTTATATATAATGATGAATTTGGTGTTTTTAGAATGGTCATTGTATTCAGATAGACGTTTATTCACTTTTATGATGAATTTGATGTTTTGAAAATGATATATAGCTGCATTCAGCTAGGCGTTGATTTTTTTTAAAAAAAAATACAAGTGAGTTATAAAGTTACGATATCTATATAGTGGTGTATATGAGTATATATATATTTCGAATTATTATATGTGGACATGTTTATTTTATTATGTGGGGTTTATTTAAACAATGATTTTATTTTATATATATATGTGTGTGTTATTTTAACATTTGTTTTAATATTGATTTCATGAAAATAATGATAATAATAATAATTTATATATATTTTCTATTTCTATTATGTAGATTCTGATTTATTTCACCAATTCCTTGTTATCAGCTTTGATCGTCGAATCGTGCAAATCTAGCTTTGCTTTGGAATTCGCACTTGGATTCGTAACTCGTTTCATCGTCAAATCTCTCTAGCCTCGAAAGCTGAGCAATCACTCACGATTAACGTTCTTTTATTTATTAAATTTGATTTCAATTGAAACGACAATTGAAATATGTTGCTGTTAGATATTTACACTGTTATTACCTGTATCAGTTCACTTGTGACATCTGACACCATTATCTGTTATATATGCAATGATAATCCAGTATGGTTGTTAAATGATTGATTATTTGATGTTTACAATTGGACGTTAAAATTGTAATGTATAAAGTGATAAATATTATGCAAATAAATTTGACGTAAGATGATTAAAATTTGTATCGACATATATGTTGAATTTGTTTAGTTGAATATGACCCCTTTTATTTGTTAAATAAATTGACATGTAAAATAGTGATAATTACACTTTGTACCATTGAACGTATATTGGGTTAATTGTTGTAGTGTTAAAATTTTAAAGAATGACAAGTGAAGAACCGTATTAATATTAGTGTAATAATCTTTAATCTACATGAAATGATAGTATAGATTATAGAAATAATTATATTAATTCGCACAAACAACAATGTGAATTAATACAGTTATTTCGAGATTATTTGAATTGATTATTAGATTGTTATTGCTTGTTTATTTACTTTGACACCATCCCAGTTATCACACTGCAAGTTCCCTTTGTTATGTTTTGATTTTAAATTGAATTGGAATCGGGTTGAAATGATAAATACCCAAATTGAACTTTGACCTAGGATAGAGAATTAAATAAAACCCGATTGGTCAATAATTTGATTTAAAAATAAAACGAAGATTTTATTTGAATAAATAATATGGTTTTGAAATGAAGTTGAAATTTGCATTTTAATGGAAGGAAAATGTTAATATTTAATAATCTGAAACAAAATATTAACAATGTAATTGATGAAAGAATGTTGTTTAATTTGAGAAATGATTGAATTAAGTTGAAATTATAATTAAGTTTGAAATTATTAAACTTTGAAATTTTTAATAATTAAGATTTGAATTATTTAATAATTAAATAAGATTGAATTATTTAATGATTAAATTAAATTGAATTTGTGAATAAGTGAATTTTACTTCGTAAATAATTGAAATTGAGTTTCTTTATTAATTAAGTTTGGAAAATTATTTAAGTAAGTAAATAAGTGAAATTGAATTTCTTTAACAAGAAATTAAAATGTGATATTTTTGGAATTAATGTAAGACTTGTAATTGAAAGAATTGATTTGACGAATTTAATTTAATTCAAAATTGTAAGTTTTGATTTAATGAAGTTGAACTTAAGAAATTGATTTAATGAATTGGAAATTTAATAGAAATTGTTTTGAATGATAAAGTAACTTAACGAATATTGAATGAAATCGATAAATGAGTTTAAATTGATTTGAATGTTAAATAAAATTTATTTAAATGATTTCGGAATGAAACTTATATATGAACTTGAATCAATATTTGAATTGTTTTAAATAGAAATTGAAATTGAATTATAAGATTTTGAAATGGTAATTTGGAAGTTTTGAAACGGAAATTTGGAAATTGGTTTAGAAAGACAAACGAAATGTTGATTTATAAACTCTGATTGAAATTTAATTTGATTTGGTTTTGAAATATATAAACGACCAATCGGTGTTATAATTACGAAAGTTATTAAAGAGACCGGAGTCGGTTATTGTTTGCACAAAAAATGGACAAACACCTCAAAGTCGTATGATTTAATAGGTCTTATGTTGTTCTTAATGATTTTGGAGATTTATGCAAATATATGAAAAGCAGGGGCTAAACTGTAAAAAGACATGCAAATTTATAGTGGTTCAGCCAGAATGTGCCTACGTCCACTTTATATGTTATTTCTCTTCTTCTCTTTTGATTACAAGTACAAAGCTTTGATACAAGTAAAAGAAAGTTGTTTGAAAGTTCCTTCCGTGCTTGAGCTCTAAAAACCTCTCTATTGTTGTACCCCTACCCCTCTATTTATAGAGTGAGGCTGGAGGTAGGGGTCTTGGATGTATACAGCTGCTAATGGGCCCGGGCTGATACAATATGGCCTGGCAAATCTGGTTCTGTATCGTCTCGGTCCGGTGGTAAGTATGGTCCGGTAGGAAGCTTGGTCCGGTGGGAAAGCTTGGTCCGGTGGAAGGCTTGGTCCGGTGGAAGGCTTGGTCCGGTGGGAGACTTGGCCCGGTGGAAGGCTTGGTCCGGTGGGAGACTTGATCCGGTGGAAGGCTTGGTCCGGTGGGAGACTTGTCTTGGTCCGGTGGAAGACTTGATTCGGTGGGAGACTTGATCCGGTGGGAGACTTGATTCGGTGGGAGACTTGATCCGGTGGGAGACTTGGTTCGGTGGTTGGATATAAGGCTTGGACCGGTGATGAGTTTGTTCTGTGGTCTTCGTCCGGTGATGAGGCTAGTTTGGTGTGGGCTTGGCTTGGTGGTGAGAAAATAGCCCAACATTTGCCCCCCAAAGCGGGGCATATGCCAGCGTATGCCTCGCTTTGTTTTAGCTCGGTCATTCTTATCCGGTCCGTATGCCGAGTTTATTGGTCCGGTCGCCTTTGTTTGCTTATAAGTAGGGGCATCATGCTTTCGTTACTTCCTACCAAACACGACAGCCGAGCCAACTCTTCTTGCCGAATCAGGAGTATTGCCGAATCAAAGTGTTTAGCCGAACCAAAGAACATCTTCTCACCGAATCAGGTATCGTTCTTCTCCTTTCCTGCCGAATGTTTTTTTTTTTTACCGAATGGACACGGGGACTCCAAGTGCCGAATGAAGTCACATACTTGTTTATAATCGAATGAAACTGATACCGGATGGGACTTCTACCGAATGAAGTCATATACAGGTCTATATTCGAATGAAACGAATACCGGATGGGACTTCTACCGAATGAAGTCATATACAGGTCTATATCCGAATGAAACGAATACCGGATGGGACTTCTACCGAATGAAGTCATATACAGGTCTATATCCGAATGAAACGAATACCGAATGGGACTTTTTTACCGAATGAACTCCCATATGTGAATGCCGAATGAACCTTTAAACTTCACCTTGCCGAATGACAATGGGAATTTGAGTATTTATGAGTGAAACTCTAGATTGCACACACTCGCTTCTTTACTTCCTTTAGTCTAACGACATTCTTCTTTTTGTTTGCAGATAATGTCTCGTAAGGCGGAAACTCGATCGGACAAAAAGAAATCCGGGGGCGAAGGAAGCTCCTCTGCCGTGCCCCCAGCTCAGCCGAATCCCGAACGTCATGGACCAATCCCGAGATCACTAGTGGACGGGTACGGCCCTCAGGAAATTCTGAACTCCCCGCCCGATTATTTTCCTAGTTCCCTCAAGGAGGAGCAGCTTGATGTCATCTCTCGTTCTTTCGGAATCGATAGGGCGCGAATGCTGTTGCCAGGGAGAGATGTTATGCCATACGACCCTCCTGAGGGGTACTTTGCTTACAGCAGATACCACTGCATGTGTGGTGCCATTCCGCCTCTTAATGCTTGGGTAGTCAGCTTCCTTACATATCTCAAGGTGGCCCCATTCCAGCTTCAACCCAACTCCTATGCTATCCTGGTGAGCCTCTTCGTCATTTTCCAAAGGAAGTATGGTCGTGCTCCTTCCAACCGGGAGATCCGGTACTTGTATAATTTGAGGGGCTATAAGAAGGGGTCCCCATACATTAGCTTGGAGTCAGCCGTGACCTTCAAACCGGTCTTGGATATGTACTCTAAATTCAGCATGTTCAAGAAAGAGTGGTTCTTTGTTAGAGACGACTCCGTTTCAATCCGGCGCTTTACTTCTGGATGTAAGTTGATGCTTTTACTTATAATTTCTATTCCGATTACGATGCTTCTTCTCATACTTTCTCATTTTTGCTAGCGACAGGTGGCTTTCCGATTGTGGAGACTGACCGCCTGGTTCAGATGGCGGCTGAGATAGAAGCCATTCTTGGGAAATATAGATCATCTGCCTTCTTGATCAGAAATGCGATTCTTCTGGAACATAACTTAATCCTTCCGCAGTAGTCAGTAGTTAAGCTGAGGGAGACGGCAGAGGAGAGGGCGGCTGCTCAGACCAAAGAAGGTGTTTCGGTGGAGAGTAGCAAGAGGAAACCTTTCACAAGACCTCCAGCTGTCGGAGGTAAGAAACTCAAGAAGTCGGATGGTCCCTCCCCCAGCAACTGTCCACTTACCCAGGAGGAGGAAGATATAGAGGAGGAAAAAGGTGAGGGTGGAGATGGTCGGGAAGGTGATAAAGGTGGTGATGGCATCGGGGCCTTGCTTCCTGGGCAGGCGGGCGAGATTCAGGAGTGGACGGATGATGCATTCCACCAGGCTTTCGAGGGGCTGGATGGAGATCCGGCTTTGGTAGAGAAAACCGGGAAGGCGGACAAGGCCGGGACTGGTGCAAGTGAGTCTTCTCCGACCATTCCAGCCAAGGTGGCTTCGACGACTCAAGGTGAACTCTTGACTCCTGCATGCTTCATTAATGATAGGGACTTAGGAATATTTTATGACCCGCTCCCGTCCTGGAATGAAATCCAGGACTTATTGCAGTATCCCACTCCTCCCCAGAGTTTGTACAACCACAGCTGTGTTTCTTTTTCCTTTTTTAACTTGTAATTTACCGCGTTTCTCGAATCATATAGTGATGTAAGTTTGTGACACTTGTCCTTTATATCAGGAGCAGGCAAGACGTCCAAGGCCTCAGATCTTCGACACAGGCTTGAGCAATATAAGCTTTCCAAAACTTCTGCTAAGCCGAAGCCCTCGACCCAATGCTCCGGGGATGTAGTCGGCTAGCGTCCTCTTCTTGGGGTCATCGAAGAGGGTATTCAGCAGAGGAAGAGGAGTCATCCTTTATCCGAACCTTTGCCTGGTCCTCAGCTTCCGGCTCAGCCTCTTCATGATATCACTGAGGAGGGTAGCGAGTTTGCACCTTCTCCGCACCCGTCTGGAAACCCTTCTGTTACTCATATCGACCGTCCAGACTTGGCTCGTAATCCATTTGCGGGTCATCTTGATCTGGATCCAAGTTCCCACGACATTACCTTTGATGAGGTTACTGGTGAGCACCTTCTTCCCCGCAATCCCATGGTACGGGTGCTTGATGAAGCTAAGTCCTTAGATCTTGATCTACTTACCACTCGGATAGTTACCATGGGAGATGAGGCCAAGGCTAATATTGATCGGGTGGCGGGGGAGACTAAAAAGCTGATGGGGCATCATGCCCGGCTGGTTAAGGCCGGAGAGGAGATTGGGAGCGCCAATATCCGACTTCGATTGGTGGTTTCGGATCAGGCCAAACAGCTTGCGGATCAGGCTATTCAGATTTCTCAGCATGAGGCTGCTACTGGGCGACTAAGGTAAACTATGGAAGAGGCCAGTCGTGCCGAATTGCGGAAAATGGAAGCTACTTGCAAAGAACGGATTGATATGGCTATTGCCACGGTGGACGAGGTTCGGAAAGCGGATCTCGAGCAGGTGGAGGAATTGTCCGGGAAACTTGAGGCTGCAGAGCTTGCTCAAGCCAAGTTGAGGGAAGAGATGGAGGCAATGCGGGGATCCCTTCTGGTTGACTGCTCGAGATACCGATCGGAGAGAGATGCCGCCGTTGGGAGCTTGTCGGCTTCCGAGGCCCGGATGAGGGAGTTTGAGGAGAATGAGGGGATGATGGACGAAATGCTCCAGGATATGTACTTCCGTACCTGGAAGCAGGGCAACCTGTCCTGGATGGATGATTATCCCAGGGTCATGGCTAAGATTTATCTTCGGGCTCTGGAGGAGGCTAAGGCTGATGCAGATAAAGAGGGTGGAACGGTCTTCAGTATGGATGTGGTCACTGCCCAGTTTACCAAGGAGGAGAAAGTGGCGGTAAAGGAGGGTATGCGGCTGCTTGCTGCTGAGGAGGCAGGTGTGCAGGTAGAGGATGACGACCAGGATGGTCAAGAAGCAGGTGCTGGTAAGTCTTCCTTTCTAGTCTTTCCGTTAACTTGGTTACTTATCGCTAATGAATTCTTTTTATGACCGGATAGGTGGGCAACATAGCAAGGACAAGACTCCGACGCAACCGGCTCCCTGATTAGACCTGGAAAATTCTTTTTGTAGACTTGACATAGTTGTATACGTTAGTCTTAAGACAGTAGAGTAACTTCTAAGTTGTAATTCTTGCTACTTGTAATAATCAACATTATTCTTGACGTGTAATTTTTTAACTTGGGCTGATTTTCTTGAATGTTTGTTGCTTTTTCGACATGTTGTAGGAGAAATGTAGCTATGCGTATTCTTGCAATTGAGTTGTGTTTGATGTCAGGTTTTGGTTTTAAAACATAATTTCATGACTTGTAATATTAGTGTGTGGTGTGAACAAATTATAGTCATGCATTTGTACATAAAGGAAGAAAATACCGCCTTTCATGTTATGTTTGTAGATGGCAGTTTCGAACATCTTATATGACTGAGCATGGAAAGTAGTTGAATGCCCTGCCATCTGATTGTGGATCCACGCATCCATTGGCGAGTGTCTTCTACTCCGTATCCTGTACTTGATGGATTGTTATAGAGGATAGGAGGAAAGCTTTTTAAGTAAAATTGAAATATGTGAAATAGTAAAACTTCCAATCACGGAAGGCCTTCGATGTGCTTAAGTTCGTGGCAAACGGGTTTTGTAGTCACTTTCCCTAGCTGTGGGTCTTGGAGACATTCGTCACCCATCTTACGCCTCCGCGGGGAGTTAATTCTTTTTTACCACAGCAGTACTTAAGACACATCGGAGCCGAGATCGCGCACAGTAACTACCCGGGCCATTATGGCCCGCAATCGTGGGTATTATTCGATTTACTGTGGCCGGCTAGCGTGGGTGCCGATCATCAACTGTGAACTGCCCCTGGCTGGCCACACCTTATGTTGGGGCTTATAGTCGGTTCACAGTTGCCGGCGAGCCTAACGCCGTAATGAGCTGCCTCGGCTATAGTCGGCCTTCTCGGTGGCTTATAATCGGCTCATTACAGTTGGCTTTAAGGGCCGTCGCGAGCAATGAGTTAACCCGCAGCAGAGGGATGCTGGAGCAAAAGTGTCTCATTGGCGAGGGCATAGATTCGCATAGTACCTGTTAGGTCTTGTCCAGGTGAAATTGTGTTGTGGAGTGCTTTGAATAGAAATGCTGTATACTCAGGATTTTGTTCAACAGAAAAGGATAAAGTTAACAAGCAGCCAAGATACAAAGGAACAAGTTAAAAAGGAGACAAGGTTTTTTAAAGTGGTTCGGCACGAAAAGGCCTACGTCCACTGATTCTCTTTGTTAATTCACTTCATATGGGCAATACAAGTTAAGAAAAGTATCGACGGAGGTGTTGGATGTTCCATGCCCTCTGGAACACCTCTCCGTCCACTGTTGACAAAATATAGGCTCCGTTGTGGAGATCTTTATGAATTACATATGGTCCATCCCAGATTGGGTCTAGTGCTCCAGGGCGAGGGAAGATTCGTTTGAGGACAAGATCCCCTTCCTGCAAGGTACGATGCTTGACTTTGGAGTTGTATTGTGCTGCCACTTTTTGCTTGTGGGCTGCTGTTTTGAGGACTGCATCGTTTCTTCTCTCCTCGATTAGATCCAAAGACATGTGAAGGAGTTCTTCGTTCTCTTCTGGGTTATAGTGGATCCGACGGTGGGAAGGCACAATAGTTTCTACTGGGAGCATAGCCTCCGATCCGTATGCCAAAGAGAAAGGAGTGTGCCCTGTCGATGTTCTGAAAGATGTGCGGTAGGCCCATAGTGCCGTAGGGAGTTCATCCACCCAAGCGCCTTTTGACTTTTCGAGCTTCTTTTTGATTAGAGCTTTCAGAATTTTGTTGACTGCTTCGACTTGTCCGTTTGCCTGGGGATATGCTACGGATGAGAAGCTTTTATGAATTCTGTGTTCTTGGCACCAGTTGGCGAATTCCTCGCTGTCAAATTGAAGTCCGTTGTCTGATATGATTTTGAGTGGGACTCCGTACCTGCATAGAACATTTTTGATCAAGAAGTTAATAACTTTTGCTGAAGATACTTTATTCAGAGGTTCTGCTTCCACCCATTTGGTGAAATAATCAACTGCCACTATAGCATATTTGGCCCCGCCTCGGCCCATTGGTAGCTCGCCGATTAAGTCAATTCCCCATATTGCGAAGGGCCAAGGGCTGGTCATTTGAGTAATCTCAGTTGTTGGTAGCCATGGAACCTTAGCAAATTTTTGGCATCTGTCACATCTCTTGACGAAATCTAAGGCGTCCTTGCTTAAGGTGGGCCAGAAATATCCGTATCGGAGTATCTTTTTTGCTAATGTTTGCCCCCCGGTGTGATCTCCACAGCTCCCCTGATGGATGTTGGATAAGATTTCCTTGGCTTCCCTTCCGGCGACACACCTTAATAATGGGTTAGAGAAACCGCGCCGATAGAGGATGTCTTCTTGTATTGTATAGCGGGACGCTTTTCTCAAGATTTTCTTGACTTCATTACGCCCGTTGGGTAGAGTGCCACTTTGTAGGTAGTCTCGGATGGGAGTCATCCAAGTTGCTTCTTCGATTGTAGCTATCAGATTCACTTGCTCAAAACTCGGGGCCAGTTTCTTTGAGATGGTTACTGCCCCGAAGATGGTGATGTCTCTCATACTTGCTTGCTTTGCCAGTTCGTCGGCCTCTTGGTTCTCTTCCCGAGGGATGTGTCTGACTAAGTACTGATCCAATCGGCTGAGAAGCAACTTGGTCTTCTTTAGATATGCTATGAGTCGTTCCTCTCGAGCTTGGAATTCTCCTAGTATTTGATTTAACAATAAGTTGAGAATCGCTGTGAAGACACAAAGAATTGGCTCCGATTTCTATGGCAATTTCTAGTCCAGCTATCACTGCTTCATATTCTGCATCGTTGTTGGTGGCAGCGAACTCCAGCCTTATAGCATAGTGCAGTTTATTTCCCCTGGGAGTGATTATTACCACACCTGCCCCCGAGCCTTGTTCGTTAGATGCACCGTCCACAAAGAGATTCCACTTGATATTTTCTGTTATTTCCAATTGCTCCCTATCCTCGTTGGTAGTGAATTCCGCAATGAAATCAGCCATGGCTTGTCCCTTGATGGCGGTGCGAGGGTGATAGGTGATATCATACTGACTTAGTTCGATGCACCATTTAAGTAGTCGCCCAGAAGTGTCAGGACGATGGAGTACCTGCCTCAATGGTTGATCGGTCAGAACTTTGATGGAATGGGACTGGAAGTAGTGACGCAGTTTTCGTGAGGTGATTAGTAAACAGTATGCTAACTTCTCAAACTTAGGATATCTAACTTCTGCCCCAGTAAACCTTTTGCTGACGAAGTAAACTGGTCGTTGCGTGCGGTTGTCTTCCCTTACCAAGGCAGCGCTCAGGGCGTGGGATGACACAGCGAGGTATAGGTATAATTCTTCTCCTTCGCTTGGAGTTGAGAGCACCGGTGGTTTCTGGAGGTGTTCGATTAAGTGAAGGAAAGCGGTCAGGCATTCGTCAGTCCACTCGAACTTTCCTTTATCTTTCTTTAGGGCTTCGAAAAAGGGGACGCACTTGTCCGTTGCCTTGGAGATGAACCGGCTTAGGGCGGCCACTTTTCCATTTAGGCTTTGCATTTCCTTTCGGGTGGAAGGTATCTTGATATCCCTTAGCGCTCGGACTTGTTCAGGGTTTGCTTCTATCCCTCTGGCATGAACGATGAATCCTAAGAACTTCCCTGACGACACACCGAAGGAGCATTTTAGTGGATTCAACTTCATTCCATATTGCCGAAGTACTTGAAACATCTCGCCTAGGTGGCTTACGTGATCTTTGGCCTTCCTTGACTTTACCAGCATGTCATCCACATATACTTCCATAGTTTGTCCTATTAGCCCTGCAAACATCTTGTTGACGAGGCGCTGGTAGGTGGCTCCTGCATTTTTAAGTCCGAAAGGCATCACTTTGTAGCAGTATAAACCCCGGTCGGTGATGAAACTAGTGTGGTCTTGGTCGGGAGCATGCATAGGAATTTGGTTATATCCTGAGTATGCATCCATAAAAGATAGGAGTTCATGCCCGGCCGTGCTGTCTACAAGTTGGTCAATTCTGGGAAGCGGGAAGCAATCCTTTGGGCAGGCGTCGTTTAGGTTGGAGAAGTCAATGCAGGTCCGCCACTTCCCATTAGCCTTCTTTACTAGTACCGGGTTGGCGATCCATTCTGGGTAAACAGCTTCTCGTATGAAGTCATTGGCGAGTAGATTCTTTACTTCTTCATCGAGGGCTGCTGATCGCTCTGCCCCCATACTTCTCTTTTTTTGTTTTACAGGCGCCTTGGTAGGATCAATGTTTAATACGTGGCATGCTATGTTGGGGGAGATTCCGGTCATGTCAGCGTGTGACCAAGCGAATACGTCCAAGTTGTGGCGGAGAAAATCAATGAGTTGTTCCTTCAATTCAGCTTTCAGCTGGGACCCAATTTTCAGTAGCCTACTTGAGTCGTGCTTGTCTACAGATATAAACTCCATAGCCTCTGCAGGCTCGGCGGTGGCCTCCTCCTCTTTATCCCTAGGGTCTAATTCATTGAAAGGGTCGCTGGTGTATCGAAGAGGAGGGGCTTTCTTTAGTTGCTATGCTTCAAGGCTTTTTGTGCAGAGGGCAATCTCTACACCTTTCCCTTTATCTTTCCTGTGGTTGTTGCGAAGTTCGGTTACATAGCAGTCCCGTGCAATATCCTGGTCTCCTTCCACTTCCCCTACCCCATTGTCTGTTGGAAATTTCATTTTTAGGCACCATGGGGCTAGGACAATCTGGAAGTCAGACAACGCTGGTCTTCCTAAGAAGGCGTTGTAGGCCGAATGGTTTTCTATCAGCACAAACGTCTATTTCCTTACAACGGAGCGGGGATGGCTTCCAATCTCAACAAAGAGGTCCAGCTGCCCGAGGGGCATCTTCGCATCTCCAGTGAAACCGTGTAGTGGTTTATCGCAGGGAGATACATCCTTCATTGATAGCTTCATTTTGTCGAATGCGTGTTTGAACAGGATATTTACAGAGCTTCCAGTGTCTACCAGGATTCGGTAAACTTCGGCGGGACCGAGTCGGGCAGAGATAACCATGGGATCCATGTGAGGGTACTGTCTTCCTTCTAGGTCACGCTTGCTGAATGTGATGTCATCACTTTCTTTCCGCTTTGGGTGGCGCTCTTCTATAACCGTATTGACACAGTCTTTATTGTCCCTAAGCGACTTCCCATATCTTTCCATCTCTCTCCAACTTCTGTCTGCGATGTGCGGACCTCCTGAGATGGTATGGACCACTATCTTCTCTTGACTAAAGCTGCTAGCGTTGCGGTTTCCTTTGTCAGTCCCTGGTGAGGGTAGCCTTGGGTTTTCATTGGCAGGAGCTGGAGTCCTGTCTTGACTTTTTACATAACGTTCCAGTTTCTTCCTTCTGATGTGTTCCTCAATCAGATCTCGGAGATGATGGCATTCGTTGGTATCATGTCCGTGAGATTCGTGGAAGCGGCAGAATTTTCCAGATTTCTGTGCGTTGTCTGATTCCTTCTTGTATGGTGGGCGTTTGTATCTAACTTCGCCTTGGGTGGCAAGGAAGATATTTTCGACGGTCTCGTTCAAAGGAGTGTAAGTGTCGAATCTTGGTCCTGGCCGATATAGGCGCTTTTCTACCTTCTTGCCCCCAGCATTGTCTCTGGAATCATTTCTTCGAACGTCCCTCGCCACAGCAGGGGCGTTGCCATGGGTCGTCTTACTTTGCTGTCCTGACTGCCCCTCAATGGCAGCATCCTCAAGCCTCATGTATTTCCCGGCTTCATGGAAGAAATTGGGTAAAGTAGCTGGTTTTTCTTTTGTCAATCTTCTAGCAAATTTAGTGTCCGGATGCACTCCACTGCAGAGGGCCATTAGGATAAGCTTCTCATCGGCATCTTGAACTGCGGCTGCTGCGGCGTTGAATCTGGTTAGGTATTGCTGCAGCTTTTCTCCAGGTTTCTGTTTGACGCTGGATAAGGAATAAGCGTCCTTAGGTTGCTCCACATGAATGCGGAACTGACTGATAAATTTTTCTTTCAACATTTCCCATAAGCTGATGGATCCTTGGGGTAGATGACAGAACCAGGAGGTAGCAAGATCTGCTAAGAAGAGCGGAAAGCATTTGCACAGTACTCCCTCTGTTGCTCCACTCATGAGCATATGCTGCGTGTACCTCTGTAAGTGTACAACGGGATCGGAGGTTCCTTTGTAGGGTTCCATTGTTGGCATCTTCCATTCTCGGGGGGTGATAGCAATTTCGATATTGCGGGCGAAAGGGCTGGTTACCCTAGCGCCTATCCCTCGATCTCTTTGCTCCCATTGGACACACTCTCTAAATAAGCGTGCCATCCTTTCATCAGAACTTGGAGCAGATAGAAATGAGTTTGGTTCTGTTCTGTGGGATTGATTCCGTCCAGACGACCGGTAGGGATGGTATCGTCTATCATTCCTCATATTTTCCAGTGGCTGCCTTTGATCTTCTGGGAGCACGCTTGGGTCAGCTACAGTTGGCCCTTGCCTTGATCTCCCCCTGTTGGGTTCTGATCTAAGCACTTCCTCGGGTCCAACTTCGAGCTGAACTCTAGCTCGGCCCCATTCACTGGTGTTTTTGTGGTTAGGCAGCATGACAGGCTCAGCTACAGTTGACCTTCGCCCGGTACCTTCCCCGTTGGGTTCAGTACCAAACGTTTCCTCAGGCCTAACTTCGGGCTGTGCTCGGTCTCGGCTCCTACCACGGCTACTTCTGCCGTTAGCTCCTTCGAAGAAGGAAGATCTTTGCTGTCTCTGAGATCCTCCAGACTGGGACTCGCCCCATGATTCAGTGTTGCTGTTGGATTCTTCAGCGTCCCTCAAGCGTGACATGAGATGGTCCACCAAGGCTTCCTGCTGGGACGTGAAGCGGTTAGTTACTTCAACAACAACTCTGTCCAAATCTGCCCTAGTAATTGCTGCAGGTTGTTCTGTGACAGGAGTGGTTGGGTTAGCCTGTCCTTCATTTGTTACCGTTGCTGGAGGAGGACGATTTACTTGATTCGTGACAGCTGGATCTGGAAGACTGCTGGATGCGATGTTTTTTCCTTTGTTAACATCTTTTCTCTGTTTGGGAGGCATGTTTTCCAAGTGGCGGACGATGCTGTTAGGAAAACTTGTTAAGTAGATGAAGCTGAAGCTTCGAGCTTCTAGTTCTCAGTGAAAGCACCAAAAATGTTTGCACAAAAAATGGACAAACACCTCAAAGTCGTATGATTTAATAGGTCTTATGTTGTTCTTAATGATTTTGGAGATTTATGCAAATATATGAAAAGCAGGGGCTAAACTGTAAAAAGACACGCAAATTTATAGTGGTTCAGCCAGAATGTGCCTACGTCCACTTTATATGTTATTTCTCTTCTTCTCTTTTGATTACAAGTACAAAGCTTTGATACAAGTAAAAGAAAGTTGTTTGAAAGTTCCTTCCGTGCTTGAGCTCTCAAAACCTCTCTATTGTTGTACCCCTGCCCCTCTATTTATAGAGTGAGGCTGGAGGTAGGGGTCTTGGATGTATACAGCTGCTGATGGGCCCGGGCTGATACAATCTGGCCTGGCAAATCTGGTTCTGTATCGTCTCGGTCCGGTGGTAAGTATGGTCCGGTAGGAAGCTTGGTCCGGTGGGAAAGCTTGGTCCGGTGGAAGGCTTGGTCCGGTGGAAGGCTTGGTCCGGTGGGAGACTTGGCCCGGTGGAAGGCTTGGTCCGGTGGGAGACTTGATCCGGTGGAAGGCTTGGTCCGGTGGGAGACTTGTCTTGGTCCGGTGGAAGACTTGATTCGGTGGGAGACTTGATCCGGTGGGAGACTTGATTC
The DNA here is from genome assembly GCA_030737815.1 of Allium fistulosum. Classification (NCBI taxonomy): domain Eukaryota; kingdom Viridiplantae; phylum Streptophyta; class Magnoliopsida; order Asparagales; family Amaryllidaceae; genus Allium; species Allium fistulosum. The sequence goes on from CM060904.1 coordinate 1,291,771,096, forward strand.
GGTGGGAGACTTGATCCGGTGGGAGACTTGGTTCGGTGGTTGGATATAAGGCTTGGACCGGTGATGAGTTTGTTCTGTGGTCTTCGTCCGGTGATGAGGCTAGTTTGGTGTGGGCTTGGCTTGGTGGTGAGAAAATAGCCCAACAGTTATGGATATACTCTCTATCTAAACCGAAAACCACTTTAATAACTATACGCGGAGTGATGATCCAGAATGAAGTGGCTGGAATGATGTACGTGTTGACTGAAGAAAGAGAACGATGATGGATAGCCTTGACACTTGTGTCAAATTGGAAATGACTAAAACAGGAGCCGTGCCGGGCCAATGGAGGATTAGCTACCTCAAGTGAACACACTTCTTCGAACTATTCGTTACTTGTTGTCGATTGGTGCACCCTTGATTTTGGGAGTGTTGTTTCACGGTGTTGCGGGTGCTGCGGCATTGCGTTCTCACCAGTCCGGATCAGGCAAACGGTAGTATCACTACCTTGGGTATTGCCTCATGTGCCTTGTCATACTTGTATCCCTATACGCGACCACTACGAATTTGTTTTGTACCTTTAGTATATGGATTGCCCTCTGGTGACTTCCGGTTTTGGGGAAACTACGGTCTTGTATATGCTTTTGGGAATAAAAATGTGTTAAGGGTGGAATGGGCCATGACTTAACACTATTTTGATATCTTATTATTACCGATAGACATTATCTACTTATCGTACACTACTACATAGTAGATAGTTTAACGGATCCTTAAAGGATGGTTATTCCAAACATCCTTTGAGTTACTTGTATTTCAATTGCTATTTCACTTGAGTTGGATTTATTGATAAAAGAATGTTAATCTTGACTCGAGTGTCTTGTGTTTTTGCTTTACGCTCGGGTCAGACTGAGTGTACCAGTATTCGAGACTCACCTTTGGAGTTGGAGCTTTGCTTGAAGATCCAACCATCTATTCTGCTTTCAGTATTCGATGATTCCAGTGATGTATTCTGATTTGTATCTGATGTATCGTGTTACTCTTCCATTGTATCCGGTTTAACTCTGATGCATCGTATTACTCTTCTGTTGTAAACTCTGATGTATCTTATATATTCATATAGTAGCTTCATGAACTACTATCTCTTTTATTTCCGCTGCATTTATTACTCTCTGTCTGTGACCTGTGATTATTATTTACTGTATATGTTCAGTTTTGCCAAATTTAAATTAACAACGCGGTATTTTGAGCAATTCAACTCTGGCATGAGTGTCTACCTATACACTTATAATGGATGCGAATGGTCCAAAATATCGGGTCGTTACATATACCATAACTTATTTATAAACAACAGATTATACGCTACTTGCACAATTTTTAAATATATAAAAAACCTTTTACAACCTATATTAAAACACTTATAAAGATCAAAATAAAACCTTTATATAATATCTGGAAAAATTTGAACACATATAATAAATCAAAATCTCAACAATTTATGTTTTAAAACCAATGTCCCTTTTTTTCTTTCAAATAGGCTGATATGTTTCAAAATAATATGCAGACTTGACATACAACAAACAATATGCAGACCATCCAATATATATAACAAATATATGCTCTACTCAATTATATGCAGACTTGAATTCACACTGTATATATTTAGATATGCATTTAAAACTAGCATAGAAACTTACATTTTTTTTCTAAAGCTGATATATACAACTTGATATTTAAAACAGAAATTACAACTTTAAACTTACTCATATATATAATATATGACCAACATTATATACTATATATACAATATACACTAGCTGAAATAAAATTCTATATATGCACTTTTAAAACCATAACATAAAACTGCAACACATACTTTGTAATACTGGTCATATTTTATATATTATCATATGCAACAAAGTTTAAACTGAATATATATTTATACACTTAAGCAGTCAAAGTACTAAAACTTCAGCAACTATATATAATATACTTATACTTAGACCAGCAACAACAAATTCATACAACATAAATATATATATTTTAAACTTATTTATGTATAAAAGAGAACTGTAGCATATATATATATACCTACAGACTTAATGCGAATGTGAGGACCACCAACATTCCATCACTCCGATGCCTCACAAGGTCACAGGCTCTCATTACTGAGTTCGGCCACTGGGTAATTCGATGGAGCTTCGGGTTCAAGGGGGCTCGGTTGCGCTGGTGGTCGGGAAGAGAGGAAAGGTGACGAGACGAGGAGGTGTGAGGAGTGGTGATTATGATCGGCGGCCAAACAATAGGCTTGAGGCTGCGTCGAGGTGGATCGAAGGGGCCGAGGGAGGTGAGAGTGGAAGGCGAAGCTCAGTAAAGGCTAGTGAAGTGGGAGGCCTGGTTGCGCGGTGGAGGAGTTGCGTGAGGATCTGGTGGGGCTGAGGGTGGTCTTCGGTGGCTGAGATGCAGCGTTGGCTTGGGTAGTTGGGAATTTAGAGTTGAGGCCGGTGATGAGACGAAAGAAGGTGGGAAGCTGGTGTGGGGAAGGAGAAAAGAAAAGAAAAGGAGGAAGAAGCAGGTTGGCAATAGGAATGGAAGCGGAAGCAGGTTTCATCGATAAAGAAAATGAACAGGCCGATCCAGTATACTTTCGCATATTATATACTTCAGTAAATAGGAGGAATAGAAAACAAAATAGCTGTCAGCAATAAAAGAAAATTATAAACATATATTATATCATACGTTTCATCAAGTGAAACGTGCAGAACCAAATCTGAAGTGTTTCAAACAATGAACGGTCAGATACCATACATGAAGATAAAGAAATAGCAACGGTCAAATGCCTTGATCTGGTGAATAATTAAAGCAATTAAACAGCACGTTGAAATTTGAAACCGAAGGGAAGAGTAAAGTCGTGATTTTCGGTACCGATACGGTTACCGGTTTCCCGAATTCCGCTATGTGCCAAACTTCAAAAACAAAATTGAATATACCGCAGAGATCAACACGACGAGACGATCAAAACGATATACAGATATCAGTGATAGGATCATTCTATCAAAAGTCGATATTCGATACCAGAAAATGCTGCTGAATTGCCAGAAATAAGATGAACGGAGCAACAAAAGTCAAAATTTGAAGAAACAAAATATGACGTCTCACTCAGAAGATGATTTACAAATTTATTGTATAAAAATATTCAGGTTTGGAAAACATTTCATTATCATCAAATATTAACTATTTTAAATTTAAATAAAATTTCCACAATAAAATAAACTTCCAAATTATCTGATGAAAATTTACTATTTGCTATGTTTAAATAGACGTATTCCAAATATCAAATTTTATTTCCAAATCCAATTATTTTAAAATTTCACAAAAATTCAGTTAATTACGTTATTAGAACCATTAAAATTTACGGGTCGTTACAATATTATAACTGTATTTATTCAGATTTCTCGTTGCATAGAATTAACCATCATAAAATTACATTGAAGGATGTCACCATCGTATCATATCAAATCATCAGTCAAACTTATATCAATAGTGAATCACTCATATCATCGGAATCAATATAGAAAAAACGAGAAATCAGAAAACTAAGGAAACCAATATGAGATAGATTATTCTAAAATAAACATATATATATATATGTATGTGTGTGTGTATATATCACACAAATCAGTTTTTAATAATAAATCTTCATAATTTCTAATATTATATAACAAAATAAATACTTTGGAGTGAATAATAGTTATATATATATTCTAGAATTAAATAAATAATTAACCAAACTAAAATATAATATATTTCATATAAATAATAAATTTCTTAATCCTTTATAAAATTAATCAATAATTAAACTTTCACTAATAGCATTTAAAACTCAATTCTTCATTTTAAATTCCCAAAATAGTTTGTAAGCTAAATATTATGTATATGAATCATTTCATAATTTACTATGATTAAATACTACTTTAAATAATTATTAAACACTCAATTCAATTAATTTATTCGTAATCAATAATTACATTTTTAAGATTTGAATTATATATACACACTAAAATTTCACATTTTTATAAAATGACAATTAAAGGCATTTAAGTAATATAACTAAATTCACTTCATTAATTTGTTAAAATTTTATTTACATTCATATACATAATATCTAGTAAATATAGTATAGAATTTAGGTATATTTAATGGTTTATTTTACATGTAAATATGTATATTTTAATTATAATTTACTAAAGCTTGCACACATAAAGTGTTATACACATACATATAAGAAATGAAAACGTAGTAAATCACAATTTCATTGATGGGTACGAAAATCATACCCTAAATGGCTTAGACTTGTAAATATCAATCTTTATCAATACAACAAGGTTGAATAAAGTATAAAGTAACAGCAATTTTGCACAGCAAAATGGTTGAACTAATAAGGTCGATAACATGGGAAATATACAACAATACAGGGTTGAGTACTCAAGGCATGAACAGCAGCAGACATGCAATATAAAGATATGTAGACACTCACACACACAAAAGTGAACACATACGCACAAACATACCTACCTACACACACACTGCTGCACAAACACAAAATCACATAGAGACAGTAGTGCACAACCACACACAGACACAATAACACAGCCATATACACAAACACAACACACTATACACACATGTACACACCACATGCACATGCCTGCATAAGCACAAGGCTACATTGGTGGATCGGTTAGTGCACTGGTCATCTCTGACCAGTCCAACGGCCGGCCATTGCCTGGAGCGCCCAAGCTCCAAGCAGTGCCCTCCTCCTTCAATGTTTAATTCCTTCGTCACCGCTAACACCACTATTGTAACAACCCAGAATTTTAGTCATTCGAATTTGGAATATTTAATTGATTTTAAATATTGAAAAGTTAATTTTATAAGTTAAATAACTGGAATTTCAAATATAAGGGTTATTTGAACATTTGGAATTGTTTAAATATTTGAATCTTGAATTTTGTGTGAATAGAAAAGATTTCAGAAGTTGATTTAAATCCTATTTAAATAAGAATAAAGATAGTAAACTTTTGAATTTAAACGTGAATAAGCTGATTTAATAATAATTTGTTTTAATTAATGTATGAAAACAGCCTTTCGAGGCATTGTCTCGGAATTGGACGGAACCAGTTCCATTGGATATGTAATAATGAATTATTATACGCCGTCAAATTTCGTGACGATCGGACATACTGTTTGATCGTGCGAGCTCGGAATGCGTAGAAATTAATTTAAAAGAATTAAATTAATATAATTTGATTTTGAAACCTACTTCTATATATGATGTAATTGGGTCTCGATACTAGTTCCATTGTATTCAGAAAAGTGGTATAACTTATAGAACACCAGGCAGCACACCTCTTTTGGATTTTGAAATTTTAACGTGTGAATAGTACTTTGAAATTTTCTATACAAGGATGTTAGGTTTCTCCATTTGCAAGCCCTAATCTAACAAACCTCAGCCGCCATTTTTAACTTCCCTCCATCCAACGATCAGAAATCTACGGAGCCACTCCATCCATTTTCAGCCCTCGACCTTAACTACAAACTTATAGAGCTCCTCAAGCCAAGAAAGTTAAACAGTGGAGACGAGGCTGGGCGGACCGGAGTGGCGGCAGTTCTCGTTTAAAAAGGTGGTGGCTGGGTTGGAATTTATGGCGAACGATGACGAATTGGGAGGCGGAGCCGTGGTATGGGGGAGCTCAACATCGCGGCGTCCTTCGGTTGTAGTGCGGCAGCGAACGGCGACGTGAGGCAGTGACGGCGATCGATTTAATGCGGTCGATGATGGGTTGAATTGCGGCCTGGGTAGTTCGTGTGATGGAGGGAAGGTAGCTAAGTTTTAAACTTAACTAAATTATGTTAATTAAAATTTTAAATAATTTCAACGTTCATTAATTCATAAATTTTTCATATGAGGTCAAAATCGAATGCGACAAGTTGCGTTGCGATCGTATCAGCGAATAGTACGATATAGAGTTGGATTGGATGGATTTGGAGCTCATAGGAATTTGGATTAAAATTGGATGCCGGTTCAATTTTAATTCAAACCGGAGCGTTTTGGCAAAAACTAAAATTAGAGTGAGTTAACTTACCTCTCTGGCCCACTTATATTTTTATATATCAGTGAATAATTTATTGGAAATTGTTTGTTGACTGTTTGGATTATTTACTATTTTATTTGTTGGTTTGGATATATTACCATCTTGGAGCGGATGAGACCCTATTACGTTCCCGTGTATGAGCGGATGACCCTTTGTATACGATCCCGCCTCGAAGTGATTGATTTATATTATTTGGTTATATACTATAGTAATGTAGGGGGACAGGTTAGAGGGATCCAACTGGATTCCTCACACGGTTGATATTACTTTTCATATATTTTGATATGTGATGTGTTGGATGCCATGTTTGATGACATGGACGATTTTTCCCTATTTAGTGCTATAGTAGCACTAGGCCATATTTTTAGTATTTTTAAATACTATAAAGTGAAGATTTAAAATTTTAAAAGAATTCTAGGTGATTTTGAAAACTTATATACTTAAATAATTATTCTTGAATTACTAAAAGAAGGAATTTATTTTAAAATAAAAGGTATGATTTTTAAATATTATAAATTAATAGTTTTATAAAATATTTTAAATAGATATTTTTTAACTGTAAAGTAAAGACTTTTAAAATCATAAAAAATAAGTCTGTCTTTATAATAAAGGAATACGGTTTTAAAAAGAAGATAGAAATAATTTGATATAAATATTTATTGACTATAAAGTGATATATATATGTACACGCACACATATATTAAGATTTATTTATAAATGTGGAAATTTATAAATGTGATAATGTATAAAAGAGGAATTTTACAAATAAAGTTAAGCGTTGTAAAAATCGTATTTTTATTAATAAAAGCATAGATTTAAAAACGGTGTTTGTAAATAAAGGGAAACTTATATCATTGGATAAATTGGGAAAGAAGTCAGAGATGTGGAATGTTGTTTTAGAAAAATAGTTGACTTTATTTTTGGAAATTGAAAGTGAGGATAGATTTGGAGATGTTAAATGATGTTTATAAATAGAATGGAATTTATAAAAGAAATTTATACATATGGAGGTCACATTAAAAACGGATTGTAATTGATGTTTTAAATGAGATTTTATGGATAAGTGAGATTTATAAAGGAATAGAGTTATAAACGAGGTTCATAAATAAAGGGATTTTATGAAAAGAAGTTTTACAAAATAAAAGGAGATTTATTAATATAGTTTTATAAATATGGAAATGATTACGTTGAAATTTAAGTATGGATTTTTATCAAGGAAATATATTAATGTTTTAAAAGTTGTTTATTTATATTAATAATGTTTTAAAAGTTGTATATTAATATTGTTTTAAAGTTGTTTATCAATATTTTGATATTTTGATAAGTTAATTATTTAAATTATCAATATGGCTTGAAATTAATCATAATTATTTATCAATAAAGTTTTGAAAATTAATTATTATTATTTATAATAATGTTGAAGATAAATTATTATTGTTTTATTAATAATGTTTTGAAATTATTAATTATCATTTTAAAGATGTTTTGAAGTTAATTATTATTTATTTATAATGTTTATTATTATATAATGGTGTTTTAAAGTAAAAGATTAGAATTTTTTATAAATGTTTTCAAGATTTATAAATAGGGATTTATAAGAAGATATGAATTTTATGAGAGGAATCTTATAACATGGTTTGGAAAACTTAAAGGAAGATTAGTTAAAGGGTAAAAAGAGCTTTATAAATGATCTTAGATATTTATAAAATAGAACTTAGAACGAGTTTATAGATTTATAGAAGTAGTTTATAAATGGTTTTACTAATTTATAAAGGGTTTATAAATGATTTTAGGAATGTATAAAAGGGAGTTTATAAATAATCTCAAAGATGAATGAATGGGGTTAAAAACGGGCTTAGAGATTTAAAAAGGAATTTATAAATTATTCTAGAATTTTGTGAAAAGCAAATCTTCCTCCGTTCTGTAAATATACTTATACCGTTGAGATGTGTATAGATATTTTTCTATCGAAAATATAGGAATTTTTGGGTATATCTTTGTAAAGGTATTTTTATACATGTAATTTACAAAGTGATTTCAATTAATGAAAAGGGTTATTTGATAGGCTAGTGATTGCTTATGTGCTTAACCAATGTTGGTTTTTCCCTATGGAATTAAATCCCTGATTTAAATGTTGTTTATTCGATTTTTAAATAACCGACTATCGAATTTGGACCCAAACATAACTTTTGAAATATCTAGGAGAAACACGTGAGTTATATGGCATAGTCATCTCCGATAATGTTATACTGTGCATATAAATCTCGTTTCGTTCTCCTTGGACAAATGATAAGGAAATCAATCCACTAACGGTTAGGAGGTGATCTTTGCTCTTATCTTTGACTGTTTATTTCCTGAAGAACCAGAGTTGAGTTTGCCAGAAATTATCGAATGTTGTTTCGGAGAGACCGGGATCAGATATGTTATTCAAAAACAACTTCGAACTGACATAAGCATTTCGAATTTGAATATCTTGAAGATAATTGAAATGGAGCTTTGGAAGTGCAAGGGCTACTAATCCTGAGGGTGACTCCCAAAATGGATGTAGTAGAAGTGGTGCCTTCGGTTTCGTTCAGTCTCAGAATGAACTTGTATGGATGAATTGTAACGACCCGTATTTTTTGATAATTAAAAATATTAAATTAATTAAGATTTTGCAATTTAATATTATGAGAAATTAAAATTTATTATTTATTAGTGAGAAAAATTATTATAACGTAATTTAATAATGTTGATTTAATGTTATTGACAACTATTTTAGTGTAACCTCAATCAATTGAAATAATTGTAAAGTTAATTTGATTATAATTGTATGTTAATAAGGACTAAAATAATTATGGGAATCAATGTGAATTTAATATAATTAAATGTTACAGATAATTTGAGTTAAGATGATAACTGTAGAATATTATTATAATAAGATGTAAACTAATGTTAATTATATTCATAAGGTAGTAGTTGATTAAATAATAAGAGTGGAAATTAAAATAAAAGAATTTATTTGGATTTAAAATATAACTAACTGGATTTTATTACAGTGTAATTGCATGTTGAATTTAATGAAATATTATAATAGTGAATTTAACATAGAAAATTTATTTTTATAGATTATTAGTTTCTATGTAATCTAGAATGATGAAATTGTTAACTATTTGATCGTGCTGGCTCGAAACGCATAGAAATCAATTTAATGAATTCAATTAAAATAAGTTGATTTTGAAATCTAACTTCTATATATAATGGAATTTGGGTTTGAAACTAGTCCTATTGAGTTTAAAAATATCGAAAACCTATATTTTGATATGGGATGACCTATTTCTGTTTCGGAAACGAAACGGGCTTTTCGGGTTCGCGTAATCGTTTCGAACCAATTCGATATGTCTATTCGTTCTTATCCATCTGTTTACATAAATAAATTTTTCTAACCATAGCGGCCTTTTTCTTATTCCTGTATGTACAATTCTATCTGTCTGTTCCTTCCCTCTTTCTCAATGGCAAAAACCAAATGCCCAAATACAAAAATCCTAATTTCAAAATTTCAAATCAATTTCAAAATTCAAATTCATCAAACCCTGTCTTTTTATATACCGTTTCAAAGCTCTCGACGAGCGCAATCTTCTTGTAACAACCTGGGGTTTTGCGCCGGTTGATTATCGTTATTAGACGATTAATCTGCTAGCTAATTGCTGTGGGAGTTTTTAAATCGGGTTGTGATTCTTTTAAAAACTCGTTATGGGTTAAGCGGGCTTTAATGTGCAATCTTAGCCCACGTTCTTTGTATTCCTTGTGTTGTGTGTATCAAGGCAGATAACCGATCCACTTTCTCCGTCTATTTTTCATTGGCAACCCTAATCAAACGAGCGAAATCAAAATGGTGGCTCGATCTCCTTCTCGTTCGTCTTCAAATTAGGGCTTTGGAAAATTCTTCGAAGCCGCGACTTTTGTTGATCGATTTATGGTTATTGGTGTATTGCTTTGTCGATCGGTGGTTTCTTTGCTTGGCTCACGGCTCCTTCAAATCGCGTCGTGAAAGGTGAGTGATTTTCTCACTCACATCTTTAATTCATTCATCAATTTCTTTTCGACAGTTCGATTTTGTTGATGTTGATGATTTCTGACTTGTTCATATTGAATGAGTTCATTTACTTAATTGATATGGTTTTGATCGATTTCGTGGCCACACGGCTTCGACTTGATTTTATCGATGTTGTTTTTGGTCACTTGAAAACCGCTGTTGATCTTCTGGCTTTGACTTGATCCGAGCATTGCCTTTGGTCATTACGGTTGTTGATTTAGTGGCTGTTCTTTATGTTGTTGATCCGAGCATTTTTCTATTGTCTTTGGTAAAAGAAAATTTACTTTGATTTGTTTTCACTTCGTCACTGACTTTGACGATGATTGTGCTCTGGATTTAATTGTTCGAACTTTGAAATTCCGGCTTTGATTTTGTGGCCCCTGTGTGCTTCGGCTCTGGCCATCTTTGTGTTCATCCCTTACCTGTTGCACTTGCAGTGTATTGATATTCATGTCTGCACTTTGATATTTTGTAGTTGAACATTTGTATGTGGTCTTGTTTCACCGTTTGGTCAATGCATAATTGAATATGGTGTTAGCTTTGAGCATTGTAGTTGGATGTCTCGCCTCTAGCCATTCTTGGGTCAAAACTGGAGATATGTTTTGATAGTTGTTCATGTTGTATTTGGATTTGCCTTGGCTCTGATTATTGTTGTGTATATTGCATTGCATCATGTTGCAACAATTTTGGTTGTTGTAGTTGTACCATTTGAGTGTAATGCCCCAAAATTTTGAGGAAAATGATTTTTAATAAAATGATTCAGTTTAAAAATATTTGGATCAAATATTGATGGAATTTTAAATTAAATGATGTGCAGAGATATGTGTGCACATGTACACTGGAAATAGCACAAGGAAGAGATTTAATTTTTTTTGAAATATATATATATAAGAAAGTAAATTCCTTATTTAAAGCATTGGATTGTAATTTAAGAATAAGTTAAAAATGAAGTATATGCTTAAATGTATTTTCTATGAAACAAGGGGAGATTAAATAAATAAATATTTTTACACATGTATATTCTGTGAGCAGAAAAATGTCAAAGCTAAGCAAAAGAGTAACATTAAATAGGTATAAAGCATAAAACAGGTATGTATGTTATGTATAGGCAGAAATAGAAAGAAGGGGGATTTCCAGAAATGAGCAAATGAATAAATATAGTCACACACTTTTAACATGACTTGAGTGAGTGGCCATTTTCTGAAAAAGTAAAGAAAAGAAAATGCAGCCTTTAATTGGTTAATATGGCCGGGGGTAATTAGGGATAAAAATGAGAAAATGCAAACTATGCATGATGCCAGCCAGGACAGAAATGGAATTTTGTCTTGAGAAAAACCCTAGTAAAAATATGCTTATAAATAAGTAGTTATGGCTAGAGAAATTGTTTTACCCGAGCTACTTATAATAGGAAAGGAAGAAAACATTTTAAAGGAAGAGAAAATATACTCAGGGATTTTCTGGATCAATAAGAAGAAATATTTAGGTGAGTAATCTCACTAGATTCATGGCATTAAGACCTGATATGAGGCAGCCAAGTTCTTATGTTGCTATTGATGTTTTCTGATTTTTGTTAATCACTGTTATATTAATGTTGTTGAATGGATTTTATTTTCTTGAGCTGATATAATGTTTATTATGGATGCTCTTTGGATGAATTCCTTTGATCTGTTTGAATGGTTGCTATGGATGTGCATACTACTATTTACTACATTTTGAAAAAAAAACTAAGGCAACAATACCTTAAAATCAAGGAAGGAATACTCACTACTGATGGGGATCCATGGCAGGAAATTATTCTTTAAAAAAAAATATTATGAGCTGCATTATATTTTATATAAGTGCTGAGGCTTAAGAAAAGAAAGAGTAAGGGATGCAATAGAAATTTCTGTGTGCTGATTCCCTCATGAAATAACAAAATTCACAAGATAAAAATTGTGGTTCAGCTAGATCTTGAATCTAGTTCAATCACAGTTACTTGTAAATCATAATAACATAGCATGCCATGGCTCCACACTCAGTTGTAGTTGTCCTTTTGTATGATTTGAAGTTAAGACATCTTATAGCAATATTTATGAAATGATTATCTGTTTGTTTTGAACAGTTTACTTGTAAGATATAGGGAGGTGTTTTTTTTATACACTGTGACATGTCCACATAGCTATCTGATGATAGGATTTTAACCAACACTACTAGTAAATATACTAGGGTTATGAGCCAAGAAGGCTGCTGGAATGCTTGTCATATTTGAAGTATGCAAGTTGGCACATGGTTTGTTTAAGCCCTGAGATCTTTGTGCAATGATGTGAATTAGTTCATTGTAATGTGTCCCTGTGATTCCTTACTAGCAGATGAGGCTAGGGATTTAAATTAATGGAAACAACCTGTAAATGAAAAAATAGGAAAATGAGTATTTCCTAGGTTGGGTGGAATGGAACCCTGGTTATTCCATTGAATATACACACTGTAGATTGATATTCATGATTGAATAAATAAATTTGTGTGAATAAATGATAGATAAAGATATCATTCTTGTATCAAAGTGTATGTAACATAATAAAGCAGTGGATTAAAGAAATTACATGCATACAAAATAAGTATTAAGGCTCATCACCCAGAGCTTAATGTTTTGAATATTTTGATATTGCTCATACCAGATCTTAGATTTGACCCTTGTTTGCTCATGGCATATGGGGGTGTCTCATTTTAAAAAATGAGGCAGCCACTCATGCTCTTTCAGGGAATGCAGGCACTAAGTAGAAAATGAAGTTATGGCTATTGTGGAGGAGTGAATGAACATGCTAGCTAGTTTCAATAAGAGCTTAAAATGATTATATCTGCATGTATTCAGGAAAAATTATGTTTCTAAGATTTCCAGTCATGTAATGAATATTCTATGGTTAGTGATCAAGCTGCTCTTATGTTCTGTAAAGTGTTAGATTGAATTAGTTGTTCTATCGAAATTGTTGTGTGTTAAGGTTTGATTTGTTTTTGAAGTAGTGTCTGGAACATGAACAAGTAAAATATGCTCAAGTGTTAGCCATGAAAACCTGGTAAAGAAATATATAGGTATGTGAGCAATTGCTTAGCATAAATTATATTATGTATTAGACAACCTTGAGTCATTTTAAAACACTGAGTTTTGGAGTATACCTTTAAGTATCTAATGGTTTTTCCTCTGAAATATGTCTACAAATGGTTCAAGTCTACTTTCTAAATTGTTTTGAGAAAAGTAATTATATGGGAAGGCTACAGGTATGATGCAAATGACTGGCATTTCAATTGCCATGATCAGGTACCTGGCATGACACAAGGCACATGAGTTAACCAGCTTCAAATGAGTGAAGTTTTGGTTGATTATGTCTGGTTGTGTTTTGTTAGTAAAAATGCCTTTCAAAATCCTTAAGTCATTGTTTTACCATAACCAATTTTTCAAAGTCATAACAGATATGCAATCTGGACAGGTTTGCACAAACAAACCTGGAATTATTCTTATGAATGTTTGTAAGTTCAAGTTCTTGACATAGCAAATCTTATGCAAATACACAACTCACTATGTGTCATGTGGGCTAAGATTAAGGCAAACAAGTCACATAGATTGAATCTTAAATAAGAAAGTTTTTTAGAAAATACATAAGTGGAAAATGATAAGTGAATATATCATTTCTGGCCTTAGCCAAATATCAATACCTTTGATCCATGATCTGAAATAAAAATCTCAAGAATCTTGAGATTTAACTGTCAAGGTAAATTGATATTAAAAACTATCAAATAGAATGAGCAAGTTCATATAAATTAAATACGCATAGGATTTACTGACTTATTACAAATATTCAAAAGTATATAGTAATTAACTTTAGGCAGAATTGCTAAAATCCAAATCAAACAGAATGCTCTTGTATAACAAATAAAAAAGTAAATACTCTGAATTTAAACAAGAGGAACACATACATCTTCATATGTATGTGTATATTATTAGAAATACACTGATATATTTATATTGGTAATGAGTTTGAATCCTGGTTTGAATTGTTTGAAAGAAAATGACTCTGATAATTCAAAGGAAATTTAAATCAAACTTAAAAGTGCAAAGGAATATATGTGGACATTCAAATACATATAAATTAAATGTGTATATGCATGTACAAATATTATATCTATGGAAAAAAAATCCCTATGAAATTAAGGTAGAAATAGGAGGGTCATTTCAGTTTGTATCAGAGCACTTGGTTGCATTGATTGCTAAGTATTATAGAAATGTATTATGTCTGTTTGTTTTGGATGAAATAATTTAGATAAGAGAATAGTAATTATAGAAGTACTCATAATATACTAATACCATTTGCCCAGAATTTAGTTAGCAGACCATGGTAGGAAGAGGATCTCATCACAATGCAGGACCCAGTGCACCTCAAATGCTTGATATGCAAGAATTTGTGAGGGTTTTAAGAGATGGAATTGGGCATAGGCCTGAGAACCCACATGAAGAGCTTTCAAAACTACTGAAGACTTATTCCAATTTGGGAGGCAGGAGTTTTGAAGGAACTGAGAATGTGATGGAAATTCAAGCATGGTTGAGAACACTTGATAGGATTTTCAATGACATGCAGTTAGATGATCAAAGGAAGAGGCAAGTAGCTTCAAGACAACTGAAAGGGGTAGCTTTAAGCTGGTGGGAGGTGATCATAGCTGGAAGAAATGAAAATGAAATCACTTGGAATCAGTTCAAGGAGATGTTGGAGGCAAGATTTGTACCAGCATCAGCCAAGACCACTTTGCTTGAAGAATTTATCAAACTTAGGCAGGGAACTTTGAATGTCACTGAATACACTCAAAAGTTTGAGGGGATATCTAATTATGGAGCAATGCTAGTGGCAGATGAAGCATCCAAAAATGATAGGTATATAAAAGGTCTGAACACAAGACTTAGCAGAGCTATGCTACCATATGCAGATAGAACTTTTGATCAAGTAATTGATCTGGCATTGAAACTGGAACAACATGACAAAGAAAGAGAGAAATATAGGAATTTTAAGAGCAACAACAATAAGAAGAATAAGGGAAGATATCACCCTTATGATAAAAAGAAGGAGGAGGCAGACAACAAGAAGGACAAAGACACAAAAGCCAATGATGCTAAGAAGAAATTGGTTTGCCATCATTGTGGTAAAGAAGGACACATCAAACCAAGGTGCCCAGAGTTAAAAGGAGGAGCCTTCAAATGCTACCTATGTGGGAAAGAGGTGCATATGAAGAGGAACTGTCCTGAGAATAAACAGCAAGGGAAATTGGCAACTTTGGAAGGTAAAGGCAAATCTGTAGTGAAAATTGATGCTGAAAATCATGGCCAAGTGGAAGGTACATTACTCATTTGTGCCATACCCATACCAGTAGTATATGATACTGGAGCAACACACTCTTTGATTTCTTATGAAATAGTTAAAGTGTTAAAATTAAACTGCATATTGGTTGAAACCCCATTGCTTGTACAAAGTCCCCTAGGGAGTTCTAGTGTTTTGAACATGAATTGTGTGGATGTGGAGTTAAACATAGGAGGAAATATTTTTATTTCCAATTTATATGTTTTAAATTACCCAAATATAGGAGTTCTATTGGGGGTAGATTGGTTAAGGCAATTTAAAGCCATAATTAATTTAGACTCATCCACTATATCATTGCAAAATTCTAGAGGCCAGAGGATCACAGTTCTATGTGAAGTAGCTAAGGAAGGGAAATTATATCATTTAGTTGACTTAGAAAAAGATCTCAGTGAACTAACCATTGAAGAAATTCCCATAGTTAATGAATACTTGGATGTGTTTGGGGAAGTTAAGGGTGTTCCACACCACAGACCAGTTGAGTTCCAAATTAATCTCATTCCAGGAGCAAGTCCAATAATCAAGAAACCTTATAGAATGGGGCCAAGTGAACTGAAAGAATTGAAAAATCAGTTGGAAGAATTATAAGGCAAGGGATTTATAAGGCCAAGCAATTCCTGCTGGGGTTCTCCAGTAGTGTTTGTAAGAAAACATGATGGTACTTTGAGAATGTGCATAGATTACAGAGAACTAAATAAAGTAACCATCAAGAACAAATACCCATTGCCTAGAATAGATGATCTCTTTGACCAACTTAGTGAAGCTAAAATATTTTCTAGATTAGACTTAGCCTCAGGATTCCATCAAATGAAGGTTGAAGACTCAAGTGTTAAGTATACTGCATTTAACACAAGATATGGCTTATATGAATTTATGGTTATGCCATTTGTTTTGACAAATGCTCCTTCATATTTTGTTGATTTAATGAATAGAATATTTAGAGATTATTTAGACAAGTTTGTACTGATTTTTATTGATGACATTTTGATTTATTCCAAGACAGTGGAAGAGCATAAAAATCATTTGCATTTAGTTTTGTCAAGATTAAGGGAAAATGATTTAAAGACAAAATTTTTAAAATGTGCATTTTGGAAAGAAGAAGTACATTTTCTTGGGCATGTTATCTCTGCCAAAGGAATATCAGTTAACCCCAATAAGGTAGTGGCAATCCAAGCATGGAAAAGGCCTAGTACCATCAGTGAGATTAGATCATTTATGGGGATGGCAGGATATTATAGGAGATTTATAAAAGATTTCTCAAAAATATCATCACCACTTACCAATTTAACTAGAAAGAACCAAGCCTTTGTATGGACAGAAAAATGTGAGCAAGCTTTTATCAAAATAAAAGAAGCTCTGATTAATGCACCAGTATTGAGAGTGCCAGAAGGAAATGAAAATTTAGTTGTGTACACTGATGCAAGTGGCTCTGGGTTAGGGGCTGTGTTGATGCAGCAAGACCAGGTGGTAGCCTATGCATCTAGGAAATTAAAGCCACATGAAACAAGATATGCAACCCATGATCTTGAACTAGCAGCAGTTGTGTATGCTTTGAAACTTTGGAGACATTATTTGTTAGGTGCCAAATTCATTTTGTACACTGATCATAAGGCATTGAAATATTTATTCTCACAAAAAGATTTGAACATGAGGCAACATAGATGGGTAGAGTTCCTAGCTGCCTATGATCTAGATATACTGTATACACCAGGCAAGGCAAATAAAGTTGCAGATGCCTTGAGTAGACAACATGCCAAAGTAGCCATGTTGATGATGGAAGAGTTTAAGGATTTGTCTATACTTACTGATTTGGAAATTGAGGAAAACAGTGAGGTACAAATGATGCCCATTGAAGAAGATGAAGGTAAAGGGAAATTAAGTATGATATCTTTGCAATCAGATTTACTTCTTAAGGTTGGGAAAATGCAGGAACAAGACCTAAACATGGTGGAGAAGAAAATGCTCATATCAAAAGGGGAGGAAGTAATAAATTATCAAGTTGATAAAAATGGTTATTTAAGGAACAAAAATAGGATATGTGTTCCAAAAAATATAAAATTAAAGGAGGAAATATTAAATGAATACCATAGGAGTAAGTACTCCATACACCCAGGTAGCACCAAGATGTATCAAAATTTGAAAAGAAATCTTTGGTGGAAGGGGATGAAGTCAGATGTGGCCAGACATGTTGCAAGGTGCATGACTTGCCAACAAGTCAAGGCAGAGACACAAAGGCCATCAGGACTATTGCAACCCCTTAGTATACCACAGTGGAAGTGGGAGGATATATCTATGGATTTCATAGATGGTCTGCCTAGATCTAAGAAGGGAAACACAAGTATATGGGTAATAGTGGATAGGCTAACTAAGGTAGCACATTTTATCCCAGTTAAAACAGAAAGAAATGCTCCAAAATTGGCTCAAATATTCATGAAAGAGGTAGTAAGGTTGCATGGCATACCCAAAACCATTGTGAGTGATAGGGATACCATCTTCACCTCAAGGTTTTGGAAAAGTTTTCAAGAGGCCATGGGGAGTGAATTGTGCTTAAGCACTGCCTACCATCCACAATCAGATGGTCAAATTGAGGTGGTGAACAAAGTCTTAGAGGATTTGTTGAGAGCATGTACACTGGACTTTGGAGGCAACTGGGAAGACCACCTCCATTTAGCTGAATTCACATACAATAACAGTTACCAAAGCACCATAGGGATGGCACCATTTGAAGCCTTATATGGCAAGCCATGTTTATCACCTATATGCTGGGTAGAGACTGGAGAAAGGGCTGTTCTAGGACCTGAATATGTTAAAGAAACTACAGAGAAAATTGGGTTAATAAGAAAAAGAATAGCAGCAGCTCAAGATAGGCAAAAGAAATTTGCAGACAGGAAGAGAAAACAGGTGGAATATGAAGTGGGAGACTTTGTTTTCATCAGGATTTCACCTATGAAGAAAGTCTTGAGATTTGGCAAGCAAGGTAAGCTCACACCAAGGTATGTTGGACCCTATAAAATTCTGGAAAGAATTGGTTCATTGGCTTACAAATTAGAATTACCAGAGGAAATGAAAGCAATGCATAATGTTTTTCATGTGTCCCAACTTAGAAGATGGGTACATGATAAAGAAGACATTTTGGAAAAGCCTACCAAAATTCAAATAAATCCTAACTTGGTCTATGAAAATGAGCCAGTGGGGATTATAGTCAAAGAAGAAAAGAGATTGAGGAGCAAAACTTTGAAACTAGTAAAGGTCCAGTGGAGTAGTGATCCTAATGACTGCACATGGGAGTTAGAGGATAAGATTAGGATGGATTATCCTAAGCTTTTTGCAAATTAAAAGGTAATTTTTTTTTCTCTCTTTTTCTAGAAAAATTTGTTATGCATGGTTGATATGATTGAATATGTTTGTTTATGCATATGCTTGATAGATTTTCTTAAGGTCAGTGAATGCTTGTTACAAATACTAGAAAAATTGTGAGGACACAATTCCTAGAAGGAGTGGTGAATGTAATGCCCCAAAATTTTGAGGAAAATGATTTTTAATAAAATGATTCAGTTTAAAAATATTTGGATCAAATATTGATGGAATTTTAAATTAAATGATGTGCAGAGATATGTGTGCACATGTACACTAGAAATAGCACAAGGAAGAGATTTAAAAATTTCTGAAATATATATATATATATATATATATATATATATATAAGAAAGTAAATTCCTTATTTAAAGCATTGGATTGTAATTTAAGCATAAGTTAAAAATGAAGTATATGCTTAAATGTATTTTCTGTGAAACAAGGGGAGATTAAATAAATAAATATTTTTACACATGTATATTCTGTGAGCTGAAAAATGTCAAAGCTAAGCAAAAGAGTAACATTAAATAGGTATAAAGCATAAAACAGGTATGTATGTTATGTATAGGCAGAAATAGAAAGAAGGGGGATTTCCAAAAATGAGCAAATGAATAAATATAGTCACACACTTTTAACATGACTTGAGTGAGTGGCCATTTTCTGAAAAAGTAAAGAAAAGAAAATGCAGCCTTTAATTGGTTAATATGGCCGGGGGTAATTAGGGATAAAAATGAGAAAATGCAAACTATGCATGATGCCAGCCAGGACAGAAATGGAATTTTGTCTTGAGAAAAACCCTAGTAAAAATATGCTTATAAATAAGTAGTTATGGCCAGAGAAATTGTTTTACCCGAGCTACTTATAATAGGAAAGGAAGAAAACATTTTAAAGGAAGAGAAAATATACTCAGGGATTTTCTGGATCAATAAGAAGAAATATTTAGGTGAGTAATCTCACTAGATTCATGGCATTAAGACCTGATATGAGGCAGCCAAGTTCTTATGTTGCTATTGATGTTTTCTGATTTTTGTTAATCACTGTTATATTAATGTTGTTGAATGGATTTTATTTTCTTGAGCTGATATAATGTTTATTATGGATGCTCTTTGGATGAATTCCTTTGATCTGTTTGAATGGTTACTATGGATGTGCATACTACTATTTACTACATTTTGAAAAAAAAAACTAAGGCAACAATACCTTAAAATCAAGGAAGGAATACTCACTACTGATGGGGATCTATGGCAGGAAATTATTCTTTAAAAAAAAAATATTATGAGCTGCATTATATTTTATATAAGTGCTGAGGCTTAAGAAAAGAAAGAGTAAGGGATGCAATAGAAATTTCTATGTGCTGATTCCCTCATGAAATAACAAAATTCACAAGATAAAAATTGTGATTCAGCTAGATCTTGAATCTAGTTCAATCACAGTTACTTGTAAATCATAATAACATAGCATGCCATGGCTCCACACTCAGTTGTAGTTGTTCTTTTGTATGATTTGAAGTTAAGACATCTTATAGCAATATTTATGAAATGATTATTTGTTTGTTTTGAACAGTTTACTTGTAAGATATAGGGAGGTGTTTTTTTTATACACTGTGACATGTCCACATAGCTATCTGATGATAGGATTTTAACCAACACTACTAGTAAATATACTAGGGTTATGAGCCAAGAAGGCTGCTGGAATGCTTGTCATATTTGAAGTATGCAAGTTGGCACATGGTTTGTTTAAGCCCTGAGATCTTTGTGCAATGATGTGAATTAGTTCATTGCAATGTGTCCCTGTGATTCCTTACTAGCAGATGAGGCTAGGGATTTAAATTAATGAAACAACCTGTAAATGAAAAAATAGGAAAATGAGTATTTCCTAGGTTGGGTGGAATGGAACCCTGGTTATTCCATTGAATATACACACTGTAGATTGATATTCATGATTGAATAAATAAATTTGTGTGAATAAATGATAGATAAAGATATCATTCTTGTATCAAAGTGTATGTAACATAATAAAGCAGTGGATTAAAGAAATTACATGCATACAAAATAAGTATTAAGGCTCATCACCCAGAGCTTAATGTTTTGAATATTTTGATATTGCTCATACCAGATCTTAGATCTGACCCTTGTTTGCTCATGGCATATGGGGGTGTCTCATTTTAAAAAATGAGGCAGCCACTCATGCTCTTTCAGGGAATGCAGGCACTAAGTAGAAAATGAATTTATGGCTATTGTGGAGGAGTGAATGAACATGCTAGCTAGTTTCAATAAGAGCTTAAAATGATTATATCTGCATGTATTCAGGAAAAATTATGTTTCTAAGATTTCCAGTCATGTAATGAATATTCTATGGTTAGTGATCAAGCTGCTCTTATGTTCTGTAAAGTGTTAGATTGAATTAGTTGTTCTGTCGAAATTGTTGTGTGTTAAGGTTTGATTTGTTTTTGAAGTAGTGTCTGGAACATGAACAAGTAAAATATGCTCAAGTGTTAGCCATGAAAACCTGGTAAAGAAATATATAGGTATGTGAGCAATTGCTTAGCATAAATTATATTATGTATTAGACAACCTTGAGTCATTTTAAAACACTGAGTTCTGGAGTATACCTTTAAGTATCTAATGGTTTTTCCTCTGAAATATGTCTACAAATGGTTCAAGTCTACTTTCTAAATTGTTTTGAGAAAAGTAATTGTATGGGAAGGCTACAGGTATGATGCAAATGACTGGCATTTCAATTGCCATGATCAGGTACCTGGCATGACACAAGGCACATGAGTTAACCATCTTCAAATGAGTGAAGTTTTGGTTGATTATGTCTGGTTGTGTTTTGTTAGTAAAAATGCCTTTCAAAATCCTTAAGTCATTGTTTTACCATAACCAATTTTTCAAAGTCATAACAGATATGCAATCTGGACAGGTTTGCACAAACAAACCTGGAGTTATTCTTATGAATGTTTGTAAGTTCAAATTCTTGACATAGCAAATCTTATGCAAATACACAACTCACTATGTGTCATGTGGGCTAAGATTAAGGCAAACAAGTCACATAGATTGAATCTTAAATAAGAAAGTTTATTAGAAAATACATAAGTGGAAAATGATAAGTGAATATATCATTTCTGGCCTTAGCCAAATATCAATACCTTTGATCCATGATCTGAAATAAAAATCTCAAGAATCTTGAGATTTAACTGTCAAGGTAAATTGATATTAAAAACTATCAAATATAATGAGCAAGTTCATATAAATTAAATACGCATAGGATTTACTGACTTATTACAAATATTCAAAAGTATATAGTAATTAACTTTAGGCAGAATTGCTAAAATCCAAATCTAACAGAATGCTCTTGTACAACAAATAAAAAAAGTACATACTCTGAATTTAAACAAGAGGAACACATACATCTTCATATGTATGTGTATATTATTAGAAATACACTGATATATTTATATTGGTAATGAGTTTGAATCCTGGTTTGAATTGTTTGAAAGAAAATGACTCTGATAATTCAAAGGAAATTTAAATCAAACTTAAAAGTGCAAAGGAATATATGTGGACATTCAAATACATATAAATTAAATGTGTATATGCATTTACACATATTATATCTATGGAAGAAAAAAAATCCCTATGAAATTAAGGTAGAAATAGGAGGGTCATTTCATTGAGTCAGTTGACATCTTGTTGCATAACTGGAGTGCTCACTGACTTGAGTCTGGATTCATTTGGCTGTTCATTTGAACTTGAGTTCATTTTGTAGTCTGTTGCCTTGATCATCGGGTTGAGGCTGCAGCTTGTTACATTTGGGGTCTTGTTCTTATTCATGTGGTTTGCACCCGTTTAGTTGGTCTGAGCTGAATTGACCATTAAAGTGCATGTTACTTGTATGCTTGGAGTCTCTGTTCAACCATATTGATAATATTTGGTCTGGACATTGTTGTATTGTGGCTTGTACATTGATTTGTACATTGAGTTGAACATGACTTTTCCTTTGGGTTTGACCTTGTGCTCGTTTGTGAACTTTCATTGAGCTTCTGTGTATTTCATCACTGTAATGGCGAGGCAGTGCACGCGAGCGTGTACTGCAGCCAAAACAGTATTGACTTTTTATGTGATATTCCAATTGTTTGAATTGTTTCATGCGTTCAATTCAATATTTTGAAATTGTAATTTGATTGGATTTAATTTGATTATTTTTTCGCTATCTAATTATCTTCTAGATAATTAGATTATGTGTTTTCTAATTATCGTATCGATAATTAGATATTGTTGTTTCTGTTGCTTTACTGGCTTGAGTTTTGCTTTGGCCACTTGCTGTTAATTACTGTTTGATCAATTCTGTTGTTTTCTAAATTATCTTCATTGATAATCTTTTTATTTATCTTTGTTGATGATTTGAATTTGCTGATTTGTTGTTTAACACTATTTCGTGTTATATCTACCGTTATCCGATTCTCTTATTGAAGGGTCGGATATACGAGATTTATTGTGACTGTCGTCTATTGATTATTTAATTATTATTGCTTCCGTGCATTAATAACTGAGTTTGAATTAGACTAACCAGTGTATTATTTTCTTTTGAATTAATACTCGGGTCAGACCGAGTTATTTCAGGTTGTTGATATCTTGCTTTGGGTTGCTGCTTGAGCTATGAAGTCTCTTCATATCTTTTGGAGTAGTCGTTGTCATAGTATAGGATGATATGTATTCATGTATATTATTTACAATAATGTACTTGTATATGTAACTTCCAGTGTCGACAGTTGTAGTTGTATCATATGTATTGTATCACATGTATTGTAACTGACTTTAGTTATATATATATATATATATATGAGATTTTTATATTATCTGTGTTCCGCATTTAGTTTATCTGTGTTATTATTATATATGTGTCCTAAACTATTATGAACCATCGTAGTTCATTTTATACTGGAATTGGATATGTCGATGGGAGTAAATAAACAAAGAGATGAAAAAAATATATATACCACTCCTATCGAGATAACCAATACTAGTGTAAGGCCTAACTACGGATGGCCGCTCCTATCCAGCCTTATTCTTCGTAATAACAGACAGTATTTCTTTTTAATACTCTTTGTTATTATGAGCATAGAGGTGGGGCGTCACAGTTGGTATCAGAGCAAGGGGTTTATGGACATAATATAGAACATAACTTAGATGGAACATGTGTTACAACTAATTGTTGATGTTTTTATTTGTGCTTTGAGTCAAAACTAAAGTTTTGAAATTATGATAAAATTTTTAAATATCTTTATTTAAAAATAAAAGTGAAATTGTGTTTTGATGATTGAGTAATTTGTGTTATGTTTATCAGAGTGCGCAGCGGAAACAGTGACTGTCTTCGCCGAGTACAGCTGATAACCTTTTTGATTTAAAAATCAGAATATGAAAATGAAATTAGTTTCATTGTGTTGTTTAACCAGTGGTCTTGATTTTGTTGAGATTTTTGTTGATTTTCTTTTATGCTAATCACATATTGATTAGATTTTTGCTGTTTCAAATATATCTTCATTGAAGATATAATCGAGGGATTTCTTTGCTCATCTTTTGGTGTGCTAGCAAATATGAGTTGCACGTTACTGCATTGATTTTACGTTGAACCGATGTTTGGTTTTAAAACGTATTTTGTTGCCATTATTTTTATAACGGGATTTTTACACCGGTGCTAAATTTTTGAAGCACGGTGTTTTGTTGACATTTTTAATGAATGAAAATTCACTGGTATTATATTTTGATGTGAATTATTTTGATGAGATTTTGACGTATAAAAATTACAGTCGCTTTGACTTCAGTAACCATCAAATTTTAAAGTGGATTTTCAAGCGGTTATTCCGCAATGCTGATTTGATATCCGTTTTTACGGTGTTTTGAGAAGTGCGATTTCCTTATCGAAATTGCTACAGATGTTGCTGTTTTACTCACGTGTTTTGAATTTTTTTTTAAAATAAAATTGTTTTAAAAATTTTACAGTTTGCGCTTTCAAAAGAATAAGGAAGTGATTTAAACGCTTCAGCAAAATTGAGGACTATGAACCCTCACTTTTACTGTTTCGCTTAATTTCGGACTTGTCCGTTTGAGACCGTAAAATGTTGTTTATTTAAAATACACAATTTTGCACTTTCAAGGAAACGATGAAGATAATTAAACGATTTAGTAAAACTCATGGTATGGGACATGTGCGTTTGCTATTTTGGTTAATTCCGGACTCGTTAATTGAAACATCTGTTGTTTGATGATTCTGATGATTAGTTGGGCTTTCGGGCCACTCTATTGGACCTTCGGGTCATTTGTTGGGCTTTCGGGCCACTCTGCTGGACCTTCGGGGTCATCTGATGGACCTTCGGGTCAAATACCAGTACTAGACCTTCGGGTCACTCTACGGACCTTCGGGTCATCTGATGGGCGCCGAAAATTTATAGTACTTGGTAGGCTTCGGCCATATGTTGTTGCACGTGCGGCGTAGCTTAGACTCGCCATCTGCTGGGATCGATCCACCTTTTATGTTGATTTTCTAGATTATCTTAATTGATTTCTAGATATTTGTTGTTTCTAATTATCTGCAGGTAATTAGATATTTGCTGATTTGAGTTCTAATTATCTTTGTTGATAATTAGATATTTGTTGTTTTCTAATTATCTTTGTTGATAATTAGATATTTGTTGATTTGAGATTTCTGATTATCGTTTTTGATAATTAAATATTTGTGATTTCTGATTATCGTTTTTGATAATTAGATATTTGTTGATTTGAGATTTCTGATTATCGTTTTTGGATAATTAGATATTTGTGATTTCTGATTATTGTTTTTGATAATTAGATATTTGAGATTTCTGATTATCGTTTTTGATAATTAGATATTTGAGATTTAGATATTTGTGATTTCTGATTATCGTTTTTGATAATTAGATATTTGTTGATTTGTGATTTCTGATTATCGTTTTGGATAATTAGATATTTGTGATTTCTGATTATTGTTTTTGGATAATTAGATATTTGTGATTTTTGATTATCGTTTTTGATAATTAGATATTTGAGATTTCTAATTATCGTTTTTGATAATTAGATATTTGAGATTTCTGATTATCATTTTTGATAATTAGATATTTGTGATTTCTGATTATCGTTTTTGATAATTAGATTTTTGTGATTTCTGATTATCGTTTTTGATAATTAGATATTTGTTTATTTGAGATTTCTGATTATCGTTTTGGATAATTAGATATTTGTGATTTCTGATTATCGTTTTTGATAATTAGATATTTGAGATTTCTGATTATCGTTTTTGATAATTAGATATTTGTAATTTTTGATTATCGTTTTTGATAATTAGATATTTGTTGATTTGAGATTTTTGATTATCGTTTTGGATAATTAGATATTTGTGATTTCTGATTATTGTTTTTGGATAATTAGATATTTGTGATTTCTGATTATCGTTTTTGATAATTAGATATTTGAGATTTCTGATTATCGTTTTTGATAATTAGATATTTATAATTTCTGATTATCGTTTTTGATAATTAGATATTTGTTGATTTGAGATTTCTGATTATCGTTTTGGATAATTAGATATTTGTGATTTCTGATTATCGTTTTCGGGTAATTATATATTTGTGATTTCTGATTATCGTTTTTGATAATTAGGTATTTGTGATTTCTGATTACTGTTTTTGATAATTAGATATTTGAGATTTCTGATTATCGTTTTTGATAATTAGATATTTGTTGATTTGAGATTTCTGATTATCGTTTTTGATAATAAGATATATGTGTTTTCTGATTATCGTTTTTGATAATTAGATATTTGTTGTTTTCTGATTATCGTTTTTGATAATTGGATATTTGCTAATTTTGCTGATTATGAGATTTTCTAGTCTCTAATTGATTCTAGATTATGTTGATTTTATTGAATTGCTATTTTCTATCTATCTCTGTTGATAGTTAGAGTTTGCTGATTATGAAGTTCGTGTTTTCTAGTTATTTGTTGGGTAACTAGATATTTGCGGTTTTGCGATTTGCGATTTGTGTTTTCTAATCGTCTTTGTTGGTAATTAGATTTTGTTGTTTTCTAATTATCGTATCGATAATTAGATATTGCTATTTTGTGATTGCTGTATTCTAATTATCTAATTGATAATTAAATATTGCTGATAATTGTATTTATTCAATTTTGCTGTTTTCTGATTATCTATTTGATAATTAGATTTTTGTTGAGAATTTGTAAATTTGTTTTATGAAATTAAAAGATTTCTTTGGCATTTGTGTTTTTGACCTTTATTTTTCTAGCTTAACCAGTTTATGTTAGAAAAATAATTGTTATTGACGACTTTAATTATGAAAATTGCGGGGATGCAATTTTTATAAGGTGGGGAGTCTGTAACAACCCGGGGTTTTGCGCCGGTTGATATCGTCATTAGACGATTAATCTGCTAGCTAATAGCTGTGGGAGTTTTTAAATCGGGTTGTGATTCTTTTAAAAATTCGTTATGGGTTAAGCGGGCTTTAATGTGCAATCTTAGCCCACGTTCTTTGTATTCCTAGTGTTGTGTTGTATCCTGGCAGATAACCGATCCACTTTCTCCATCTATTTTTCGTTGGCAACCCTAATCAAACGAGCGAAATAAAAATGGTGGCTCGATCTCCTTCTCGTTCGTCTTCAAATTAGGGATTTGGAAAATTCTTCGAAGCCGCGACTTTTGTTGATCGATTTATGGTTATTGGCGTATTGCTTTGTCGATCGGTGGTTTCTTCGCTAGGCTCACGGCTCCTTCAAATCGCGTCGTGAAAGGTGAGTGATTTTCTCACTCACATTTTTAATTCATTCATCAATTTCTTTTCGACAGTTCGATTTTGTTGATCTTGATGATTTCTGACTTGTTCATATCGAATGAGTTCGTTTACTTAATTGATATGGTTTTGATCGATTTCGTGGCCACACGTCTTCGACTTGATTTTATCGATGTTGTTTTTGGTCACTTGAAAACCGCTATTGATCTTCTGGCTTTGACTTGATCCGAGCATTGCCTTTGGTCATTACGGTTGTTGATTTAGTGGCTGTTCTTTATGTTGTTGATCCGAGCATTTTTCTATTGTCTTTGGTAAAAGAAAATTTACTTTGATTTGTTTTCACTTCGTCACTGACTTTGACGATGATTGTGCTCTGGATTTAATTGTTCAAACTTTGAAATTCCGGCTTTGATTTTGTGGACCCTGTGTGCTTCGGCTCTGGCCATCTTTGTGTTCATCCCTTACCTGTTGCACTTGCAGTGTATTGATATTCATGTCTGCACTTTGATATTTTGTAGTTGAACATTTGTATGTGGTCTTGTTTCATCGTTTGGTCAATGCATAATTGAATATGGTGTTAGCTTTGAGCATTGTAGTTGGATGTCTCGCCTCTGGCCATTCTTGGGTCAAAACTGGAGATATGTTTTGATAGTTTTTCATGTTGTATTTGGATTTGCCTTGGCTCTGATTATTGTTGTGTATATTGCATTGCATAATGTTGCAACAATTTTGGTTGCTGTAGTTGTACCATTCGAGTCAGTTGACATCTTGTTGCATAACTGGAGTGCTCACTGACTTGAGTCTGGACTCATTTGGGTGTTCATTTGAACTTGTGTTCATTTTGTAGTCTGTTGCTTTGATCATCGGGTTGAGGCTGCAGCTTGTTACATTTGGGGTCTTGTTTCTATTCATGTGGTTTGCACCTGTTTAGTTGGTCTGACCTGAACTGACCATTAAAGTGCATGTTACTTGTATGCTTGGAGTCTCTGTTCAACCATATTGATAATATTTGGTCTGGACATTGTTGTATTGTGGCTTGTACATTGATTTGTACATTGAGTTGAACCTGACTTTTCCTTTGGGTTTGACCTTGTGCTCGATTGTGAACTTTCATTGAGCTTCTGTGTATTTCATCACTGTAATGGCGAGGCAGTGCATGCGAGCGTGTACTGCAGCCAAAACAGTATCGACTTTTTATGTGATATTCCAATTGTTTGAATTGTTTCATGCGTTCAATTCAATATTTTGAAATTTTAATTTGATTGGGTTTAATTTGATTATTTTGTCACTATCTAATTATCTTCTAGATAATTAGATTATGTGTTTTCTAATTATCGTATCGATAATTAGATATTGTTGTTTATGTTGCTTTACTGGCTTGAGTTTTGCTTTGGCCACTTGCTGTTAATTGCTGTTTAGGAAATTCTATTGTTTTCTAAATTATCTTCATTGATAATCTTATTATTTATCTTTGTTGATGATTTGAATTTGCTGATTTGTTGTTTAACACTGTTTCGTGTTATATCTACCGTTATCCGATTCTCTTATTGAAGGGTCGGATATACGAGATTTATTATGACTGTCGTTGTAACGACCCGAAAATTTTACTGGTTTTAATAACGTAATCTTCTGAATTTTTGAGAAATTTTAATATATAATATTTTGAAATATTTTTTTTTATATTTGAGATACGTATTTAAAAAAACATAGCAATTGGTAATTTTTTATCGGAAAATATGGAAGTTTATTTTATTGTGTAAATTTATCTAAATTTAAATCAGTTAAAATTGATGATAATAAATTTATTTCAAAACCTGAATATTATTCTATAGAAAATTTCTAAATCCTCTTCTGAGTAAGACGTCATCTTTCGTTTTTCCAAATTTGGACATCTATTGCTCCGTCGATCTTATTTTCGGCAAAATAGCAGCATTTTTGGTACCGATTTTCGGCTTTTGATCGGATGATCGTACCATCGATATCTGTATACCGTTTTGATCATCTCGTCGTGCTATTCTCAGCGATATATTTATTTCTGTATTTTGGTACCCGGTATGCGACGGAAACAATAAAAACTGTACGTCATACCGGTACCGAAATTGTGACTTTTAATTTCCCAATCTTTTTCAAATCTTTACCGTGTAGCTGAAGAAAAAAATCAATTGCATTAAATAGCTTCTCAGCTGAAATCAAGGGAATTGACCGTTACACTTTCTTTTACTTGTATATTATCATCTCTCTCCAGTCTCTTTATTTTCGTTCTGTTTATTTTCCTTGCTTTTAGCCTAAAGTTTATATATAATGAGATCTGTACGTCTCCTCCTCTACCAACCTCATTCTCTATCTCTTCCACTCAAGCATCCAACTTCTGTTCATTCGTATAAAAAAAGAGAAAATTTTATATCAGATTATCAAACAAGACTCCTCCCCTACCGTGCCTACCCACCCCTTCCTCTCCCTTACTTTCTCGATCACCCTCCAGCCTGTCTCCACCACCCAAGGCCGAGCGAACAACCACATGAACTCCCCTCCTCCGCTCACACTCGCGGCCCCACCAGCTCACGCCAGCCATGGCTGTGGCCACCTTCCGCCTCCACCCTCATCTAGCCCACCCACGCAAACATCCTTTGCTCCTTCCATCGGCTGAAGCCATGGCCGTCTTTTTTGCTTCGCCCACATCTTGCTCCGCCTGTCAGTGCCAACCCTCTCTTTCATCTTCCTTGCCGAGCACCCTTCTATCTTATATGTTAGGTATGAAAATATATATTACCTATGTTATAGATTTATGTTATGGCTATACATGTTTTGTACTGTAAGTAAGGCTATTTTGTTTATATTCTCTGTTAGTTTACGTATATAGATATGTTTGTTATATAGGTTGTTTATATATATAAAAATAAGTATGGGTTTATCATTGAAAAAAATTGGTATATAGCTATTATATATGCGTGCGTGTAATATATCTTAAGGTATGTTTGCTCTATGTGTTTACATTAAAACTAAATTTTTAAAGTTTATATAAAGTTATATATATTTATGTATGTTTTATAACAGTTAGTATATATTTCAGTTTATATTTTGTTAAGTGTAGAATCTAAGTTTGTTGTATTATATACATATTTTATGTTATAAGGAAAGTTAAGTATATGTTTTATATAAGTGTTGATCTATAAGTTTTGATCCTCTGTTAGTTGTAGTTTCAATGTCTGCATAATTTACTTTTACTTGTTTTATATCAGGTCTTCATATAGTTTCGTATAGAATATATATATATATATATTATTTTAAAAATTATATGAGTTATATTCTATCAGTGAACGTCTAACTGGTAATATTAGTTCATTATATATTAGTTTATACTATAACATGTTATATATATGTTAGGTATCGAATGGCAGTTGAGAAGTGAATCATATTTGTGTTACTGTATGAGTATGGGTTGTATATTCAAGCCTGTAGTCACATATATTTTTAGCCTGGAGTTGTTTGTCTCTTTATTTTTCATTTTACTGTCGTATGCATTAGTTCATGTAAGTTTTGCATGTTAGAGATGTATTTACATCTAAGCCTGAGTGCATACATGTATCGGGATTTTTCATACTGACTGTTATAGTATATATAGATGTATTGATCCACTCATATATGTTTAATGACGATTGATAGTTGAAAAATAAATATAATATGTTTTAAGTGTATACGTTGTAGATAAGTTGTTTCATACTTTTTAATTTTTGATTTGAGACTACATGTATTGTGACCAAGGTTTTAAATCTCCCCGAGATCAGCCGAGATGAAAATCCGAGATATTAGCCAAAATCCGAGATTTGGCAGCTTGGTTAGTTATAAGTCTTTTAAATATCGCCCGAGATAGCCGAGATATTTGCCCGAGATATTGGCCAAAATCCGAGATTTGAAACCTTGATTGTGACGCCCCACCTCTATACCCACGCTAACCAAGAACACTACGGAGTAATGCTGTCAACTAGCGCGGAGAATAAGGCTGTTGAGGAGCGACCATCCATGTAACTTCTTTGTGCGAGCACTGATATGTCAGATAGAATAGAATGCATATTTTTTAAGGAGGAAATCCGACATACCGATACAAACACAAATCTATCACACGGTGGCTATATATAATCTTCGGAAACAAATATAGAAATAAACATAACATAAATCAGTCACAGACATCCATATCACAAAGGCGGAAGAAGATATGAATAAATATACAACACATGAAAGTGTACATCAGAGTAGTGGTCAGAAAGATCCACGATAATACAAAAGAGTAGCATCACGTGCTACACAAAAGAATAAGTACACAACATAGAGTCTAATCTCAAATGCATACAACAAAAACTACTAAACTAGAGTAGTTAGCCAAAAGTCAGATGATGGTTCCAGATAGGAAGTCATGAGGAAGCACCTGTAAAATCTCAGTCTGACCCGAGTATTATTTAAGAAGAAAATAATAAACGGATCAGTCTAGCTATAATTATCAGATAAAATGAGATAGAATATGAGATATGATAATAAAACGTATGATAACAATAAAGTCATACTGTGATAAGTATACATTATAAAATCACGAAAGTCATACAAAATCTCAAGAATCTCATAGCATAAAAAGAATGTCATATTCTTTATTTAATTCACCAAGCCACAATAAATGACATACATATCAATGCCAACTGAAAAGGTGGTGAAACATAAAATTCCAGAAATCACAATGAGAAATCCAGAAATCACAAGAAAAGAGGATGGCCAATCCTATGAAAATGAGCCGGAGCTCCTCCTGACTGGGTATAGTCCCCCATTGCGGACATTGAGCCGAAGCTCCTCCTGATGAGCCGAAGCTCCTCCTGACTGGGTATAGTCCCCCATTGCGGACTTTGAGCCGAAGCTCCTCCTGATGAGCCGAAGCCCCTCCGGACTGGGTATAGTCCCCCATTGCGGACTTTGAGCCGAAGCTCCTCCTGATGAGCCGAAGCTCCTCCTGATTGGGTATAGTCCCCCATTGCGGACTTTGAGCCGAAGCTCCTCCTGATTGAGTCGAAGCTCAATAAAATGAAGTACAGTCCTTCACATGGACAAAGAGACATCGCACATTGCTAGTCTAAACCATAAAATGATCATCATCGATCATAAAGAAGTGTCGATTACACTAAGCTAGTAAATATAAGAGTTTAGCTTCATGTCCCATAACCACTTACTTAACTCAAATATTTACGAACAGATTGTAGATCTGCACTAGGAAATTGTCACAAGAGTTTCAATATGTGTGAATCGAAATCACACCAATGAGGTATAGACTAACCTTGAAGATAAAGAGATATGTGTGAATCGAAATCACACAAATGGTGTCTAGTCTAACCTCGCAAACAAAGAGACATCGCTCAATCGCTAGTCTAAATCACAAGAATGATCATCATGATCATAAGGAAGTGTCGATTACACTAAGCTAGTAAATATAAGAGTTTAGCTTCATGTCCCATAACCACTTGCTTAACTCAAATATTTACGAACAAATTGTAGATCTGCACTAGAAAATTGTCACAAGAGATTCAATCGAACAAGTCCATAAATTAACCGACGAAGTAAACGCAAGCGTTTCATACCACTTGTTTTGCTAAGCCGTTTAATTATATTTTCTCATACGAATGAGATAAAGGTTTGTATATACTAGTAGATTGGCAAACAGTTTTATAAACGAGTTTGATATTGAAAATAGAGTTGAAATCGTTTTGATGATAGAGTTTTGATATTTACTACTAGTATTGAAACCTTTATATTTTTAAAGTGACAAGTCATAGAAGTGATTGTAGAAACAATCAATTATAAAAGTTCACATTCGAAGACGTGAATAAAATCCAAAGAAATCAATTCCCAAAACCATCAAAGTAAGAAGTTCCGTTGAATGGTTTTCGGATAAGATTGCCTACGCAGAGTTATACGGGGTTCGACCTAGTGAAGACAAGCGACCTAAGTTTAAAAGGTGGGCGACTTAACAAAGTGGCCGATAATAAATGATAACAACAAAAAGGGAATCAACACGACTTGATTAGAGTTGGATATTCAAGCACAATAGGGAAGTAGGCAAAAGACTGCAGATTCAGACGTCTGGAATAATTGGTTCAGACGTCTGAATCTGGAAAATTAAATATTTTCCAGAACACAGATTCAGACGTCTGAACGAAATATTTCAGACGTCTGAAATAGGCAATTTAAGCCTATTTTCTTTCTGTTTGAAATCGAGCCAATTCAGACGTCTGGAGCCAAAGATTCAGACGTCTGAATCTGGGAATAAAATCTTCCCAATATAATATTCAGACGTCTGAATCTAACGTTTCAGACGTCTGAAACTGAGGTTCAGGGCATTCCCTGAACCTAGACCAAAAATGGCCAAATGAATACCGGAAGCGATCGATCGAGCGACAACGACTAAGGATTTACGCCAAGCGACAACCCAGCCTTAAAGGCTCTTCGACACGCCTCAAATACCAATGTCCAAATATCTATAAAAGGATTTTCATAGATTTTGATTTCAAAACACCAAAAATTGGAATATACACCAAATCAATCCAAACCAAAATCAATTGCACAAGAATAAGTGATGTGAGATAAAAATCTCACCTTTTCACAAAAACAATGAAGAAGGAGCTTGAAAGCAAAGGGAGAATCAACCACTCTTCAACACAACCCAAATGAGCTTGAATCTATGCTCAAAAAGAAGAACATTCCTAAAGTTAGGTTTAGGATTTCTGAAATTGAAAGGAGAACGGGTTGGAGAAGATGAAGGAGATGCTTACCAATGGGTTCTCTTAGAATTTGGAGCTAGAACTTGATTTGAAGATGAAACTAGGGTTTGGGAGTTTTAATTTCCCATCTCTCCCACCATTTTTGCTTTAGAACTGAGCAAGAGGAGGAAGTGAGAGTGAATGGGGAGGGATGATTCAGTTTGAGGTTTAAGTTGGCAAAGGGGCTGAACCCAAAACCAAACCCAAAGTGCAAATGGTCAAATTTTTGACTAGCTCCAAACATATCGAAGCTTACACTCAAAAAGATCGCAAACGACGCTTTGAACTCAATGGAGGAGGTCTCGAGTCCTAATTCGACTGTTTGCAAAAAGTAGCTTTTCGGACTTCAATCCGACGAACAATGAAATATTTAAATAAAATATTTAAATATAAAATCGATAAATATGTGGGTTGTTACATGTATGCTAATACTTTGTTATAATATGATTTTATATATATATATAGTTTTATACAATTTTATATATATATAAGTTCACTTACCAATTATCTTCATCGATCACATTCTGATTCGTTCCATCAATTCGTGTTATCAGCTTGGTCATCAAATTCGTGCCAGTTTTGCTTTGTTTCGAAGTTCGTGTTCAGATTCGTAACTCATCTCATCCTCGCTCATCTCTAGCCCCGGAAGGTGAGCAATCACTCACGATTAACGTTCTTATATTTATTAAATTTGATTTCAATTGAAAGACAATTGAAATATGCTGTCGTTAGTTATTTAAATTATTATATATGCTATTATCTGTAACTGTTCACCTGTGGGATATGACACCATATCCTGTTGTTTATATTATATTGTTATTAATGATATATGCCTGTTGTTGTATTTTATATTATCTGTTATCACTCTGCAAGTTCCCTGTTAGTATAGAATTCACTATGGGTTGAAATGATACATACCCGAACGGACTTTAGAATAGGAGAAAATCGTTATGGGTTGAAATGATAAACCCAAGCGATTTTCATTTGAATTGAATTGGGATTACGGGTTGAATGATATCTACCCATATATATTTAAATTACGGATTGAAATGATAAATATCCGTATCACTTAACCATATGATAGATATATATACAGATACCGTTGGTCCATATATAAATATTTTGAAAATAAATTCCATGGTTTTGGAAAGAAGTATATGGCTTTAATAAATGTTGATTCTTAAATTATTATATATAAATGGTAATGATATATATAGATTTAATAACAATATTTAATTTAATTAAGATTGATTTAATACATATAATATGGTTAAGTATTTAAATTTATGTTTCAAAATAGATTTCAGTAATAATTTGAATAAGTTAAGGTTGGGAAGGAAATTTGAATTTAGTTAAAATTGTATTCATTAAAGAATTTTATTTAACTAAACTAATTTGAAACTTATTGAAATTGAGATTTAAGATATGATTTATAACTTGGATTTGATTTAAATAATTTAATGAATATTTCTTGTTTAAATAAATTTAAGGAAATATTTAGTAAAAAAATGAAATTTAAGGCTAGTTAAATGATATTGAATTCATTAAGGGAATTTTCCCTGATTAAATAATAATAAAGTTAAATCAAGAGCTATATGAGACTGTTTAATTTGACTTTGAAAATGTTGAATATTAAAGCTTTGAAATATATTGGAAATTTAAATGGTATATTTAGAACTGAATTGAATTGATGAATTGAGCTTTGAATAAATTTGAATTTGGAATTTGGGTGGATGTGAAGCAATTTGTGTGACTTAAGGAAATTTTAAATACTTTACTTTTAAATTATTTAACCTATATATACTATTTTGGAAAATGGATATATTTGAAATCAAATGATATTTTGGTTTTGAAGCATAAATTAATTTGGAATGACCATGGTGTTATAGTGTATATTTCCACCTTGTAGATAGTCCCGCAGATCCTTAGAGGATGGTTATCCCAAACATCCTTTAAGTTACTTGTTTTTCAGTTGATATTTCACTTGAGTTGGATTTATTGATATAAGAATGTTAATCCTGACTCGAGTGTTTTGTGTTTTGCTTTACGCTCGGGTCAGATCGAGTGATACAACATTTGAGACTCACCTTTGGAGTTTGGAGCTTCCTTTGGAGATCCAACTATCGCCTCAGCTTTTAGCTCTTCTAGTTGATTTGTTCAGAGAAGTCATCTGTTGTACTGGAGACTTCACTACATTTGAGATATTCTATTGTATTTTATTTCTAACTCTAATGTTTATATAGTAGCTTCATGAACTACTATTTTATCTATTCCGCTGCGTATTATTGTATTACTCTGTGTCTGTGATTCTGTGATTGATTTATTTATTGTATATACTGAGTTTTGACAAATTTAAATTAACAACCTGATATTTTGAGCAATTCAAGTCCGACATGTGTGGATTAATTGTCTATTTGAATGGTCCAAAATACCGGGTCGTTACAGTTGGTATCAGAGCTTTGGCTCTAGGAAAAACTTAGCATATATAGTAAATTTATTTACAGAATCGCCTTCGTTCGTGTTTGAATCTCTTCCTTTTGACTCGTTTTCCTTTGAACTTTGGAATGAACATTCCTTGCAGTTCCAAAATTCATTCTTGTCTCTCCCTATTTGTATTCTTTTGATTCTGGAGTATCCCATAACTCCACTTCGAATGATCTCTATAAGAATAGGTGATCTCGCCAATCTTTGAATGATTTGTAAAGGGGTGGAACTCCTTTACAATTGGCATTGATTCACCGGAGATTTATATATCCCCCGGTTTTGATGTTGCTATCTCTTGTTATGCCGAATTCTATCTCTGGCAACCGAATGTCGATTTGCCTCAAAATTTTGCACCAATCTTATTTTGAAGTCACGGTTGACCCTAGGGTCATTCGCGATTTATAAAAATATATCTATCTTGTATTTTGTAATTTAGTTATCTCATCTTCGTTCGAGCTTATCTTCGAATCAGAATTCTAATTGATTAGAGTCCCTCTAATTTGAATCTCTATCTTTGTTCTGAAATCCGTTCGTGAATCATCCTTTGAAAATCGGGTTTGTTTGTATTTTAAAATTTGTTTTCTAAACCGAAATTATTATTTTGATAAGTATGATTAGATTCTATTATAAAAGTGAAATGTTTTCGATAAAGATTATATACCCTTTTTAAAATGAGAATTTGAGTTTTCGAAAGGATTTGTTATTTTGAAAAATTATATAAGAAAGTTGATTTATCTAAAAATGATTTATAACTGAAGGATTTTAAACTTGAAATTCGAGAATTGAACCCCGGTGTTTTGAAATTGGTTTTAAGATTTTGAAATATATAATAATAATATGATTTCAAAGTATTTTCCGAATAAGAAATGTTTCAAATGATTTTAATGAGTTTCGAATGATTTCGAAGAAATTTCAAAAGAAGTTTGAGAAAATAGAAGTCCAGAACTCACTTATGTCGCTGGAAAACAATTTCGGTGATGAGTGCACGCATCATCGACATTGATTTTCGAGTTTCAGAGTGGGGGATAGGCCACTTCAGTAGCTTTGCTATGCGAGTGATTTTGTGAAACCATTTTGATTTCAAATTCCGAAGTAAGATTTGATATTCGAAAGATATATGTATATGTATTTGAAATGATTTGAAATGAGCTGGTGTTCAGTTCTCGAGTTTTGGATTTGATATAACCCTATATATTAAAATTAATTTACTGATTTGTTGCTGATTTCCAACTCTTCAATTTGAAAATGATTTCTTCAACTATTTTGAAGGTTCGAGCACTTCCAAATCAAGGTTAACTTTTCAAAGCTAAGAAATTTTGAAAATTATAAAGTATATAAGTTTGGTATGTATGTTAAAGTATGTAGTAATATGGTTTAAATAAGTTGAAACTGTTTTGTTAAGTAAATGAATAAGGCAATTTTAAATTTTTCTAATATGAAATTTAGATTTGAAATGTTTTGAAAAGAATCTGGTCTTCAAAATATTTTGAATAAAATTTAGTTTAAATGTTTTAACTTAGGAACATCTTTATGAAACTATATTTTTAACAAGTTGGAATAAATATATAAGTTGTACCTATGCTGTTTTATTCGCATGATTAATTTGATCCAGGTTTGAGTACACAAGTTCGAGGTGAATTACACCATTTCGTGTTAGGATTTTTCATTCGATTCTTGATGGCGAATATTTGATATGAATTTTGGGCTCGATTCTAGAATTCTCTATCATAGTATATGGCTATGCAAGGAGACTGATGGCTTCTAGTCGAGAAACCATATCGAAATCCGCATTAGGGAAGTCGAATGGACAATACTAGTTCGAAAGCGAACTTTTGTGATCGAGCGAGCGATCAAATGTGATTTTGCGAAATGATGACGTATGTACATCTTATATTCTAATATCATTGATATATTTTGACGCTGAAATTGAAAGCTGTCGGGTTAGAATATCTTTGCTTACTAAAAGAAAAATTCCAATTTAAATTTCAAAGGTATATAACCCATAAAAGCAAAGATATTCAATTCCATATGGCTCTTCATACAGCGAAATTTATTTTGTAAAATTTGATCCTTATATAAGATGGACGTTATGTAAGTATAAGATGATTTTGAAAACATTTGATTTTGGAAATGAATTGGTTGACTTAAATTATATTGATTTGGAAATTTGGATTTATTTTCTAAATTTATTATTTTGGAAACTTTGGAACTGAAGATATTTAATTTGAGAAGAAATAATTTGGTGGAATTGTATATGATTTTGAAATTGTATTGATATTGAAACAAATTGGAATTTGAGAATCTTGTGTTACTAAATAATTGATTTGGGAGTTATCGAACTTATATAAAAATTGGTTTGTATAAGTATGATGTTGATTCGAAAACTATGGATTTGAAAAGGTACTCAATTTGAAAAGTGAAATCTTATATAATTTAAGTCTATATAAGTGTGATTTGATATACTTTTGATTTTGGAAAGGTATTTGATTTGAAAATGGAATCGTATATATAATGGACTTTATATAAATATGATATTTGAAAGAGATTTGAAAAGGTACTATATGATACATATTTTCGAAGTAAAGATATGGAAAGTGCCTTCTGCTTGATATCTGCTTTATGGCCACATTGTGGATTCATTCTATCGATATTTCTTTGATTTTTGGTTTTTCGGATATGATACTCGAGTGTCCATCGAATTCCATGGCGTTACCCATGGTCTTACGAACTCGACTGCATAGCGTAATTCGCAAGGCAGTGATTGCTTAAAAGGTACGGATGTTTCCTGGGGGATCCAGGCGTAACCATTGTGTATCTGCGTTTTATGGTCGTGTTCGTGGCGTAATCTGCAAGGCAGAGATTGCTTAAAGGGTATGGATATTTCCTGGGGGATCCAGGCGTAACCATTGTTATGTATCCTGCGGTCCACAGTTTTGTTATCATGGCGAAATTCGCAAGGCAGTGAATGCTTAAAAGGTACGGATGTTTCCTGGGGGACCCAGGCGTAACCATTGTGTATCCGCGATCCATGATTTGTTTGTTTTTTTTGTTTGGATTGTACTTTCCATATCTGTTTTTAAAAGTTTTTCAAGTATTTTCACTGGGTGTTGAAATAGGTCTACTAAGTACCTGGAGAATTCTAGCTTTGCGCCTGATCAACGCACTGCCAGAGTCTACAGGAACGAGGATAAACTTGTTAAAACATCGAGTTATAAAAGTATTTTATTATAAAGGTATTTTATTATAAAAGTATTTCCAACAAAGAAATTTTGTATTAATATTTGAAATTGAAATTCTTATGGTTCTAAATTAATTATTCATGTCCGATACTATTCTTTTGAATCTACCTTATCTGCTCAGCTTTATTTATTCACATATATTCTGTTTTTCCAAATCCTCCTTCTTTTCCTTGTTGACTATATCCTTTTTAAATATTGTTTATTTATATACTACATGGTTTAATAGAAAATTTTAGTGTATGAATATTTTAGAAGTTATTAATTAAATAAAACATATTTAAAGTAAATGATTATTGATTTATTAATAATATTTGAAAAGTATCTTGAGATAAAAATTTATAAATTTATGAATTATGGATTTAATGTTTTCAAATAGCTTCTTTGTAAATATAAGTAATGAGGTAAATAATTGTTATAGTTTTCATATATTTATAAATGTGTTATTTAAGCATATAAATGGTATTTATAAAGGAAGTAAGAAATTTTACAAATTGGTTTTTGAAAAGTATTAAAGTATTAAAAATAATTGATTTGCAAATGAAGTTTTCAAATGAATATTTCAAGTAAAATTTATATAGTTTTAAACTAATTGTTTATCCTTGTCTTTCAATCTATTTTTCTTTCTGGTTGTTTCTGTTCTCCTACCTCCTTCCTTTTCGGTGACGAAAAGTTTTGAGTGGGGGAGAGTTGAAATGACCCTCCTATTTCTACCCTAATTTCATAAGGATTTTTTTTAAGAGATGATATATATATATCATTTATTAC
Source organism: Allium fistulosum (assembly GCA_030737815.1). Taxonomy (NCBI): domain Eukaryota; kingdom Viridiplantae; phylum Streptophyta; class Magnoliopsida; order Asparagales; family Amaryllidaceae; genus Allium; species Allium fistulosum. Next base: position 1,291,812,132 of record CM060904.1, read on the forward strand.
AAATATATTTCCCAGGGTCATTTTCTTTCTCCAATAAACAAAATATATCCAGGATCAAAATAATTTACCAATATAAATATATCAGTGTATTTCTAATAACATACACATACATATGAAGATGTATGTGTTCCTCTTGTTTAAATTCAGAGTATATACTTTATTTTTATTTGTTGTACAAGAGCATTCTGTTTGATTTGGATTTTAGCAATTCTGCCTAAAGTTTATTACTATATACTTTTGAATATTTGTAATAAGTCAGTAAATCCTATGCATATTTAATTTATATGAACTTGCTCATTCTAATTGATAGTTTTAATATCAATTTTACCATGTCGGTTAAATTTCAAGATTCTTGAGATTTGTATTTCAGATCATGGATCCAAGGTATTGGTATTTGGCTAAGACCAGAAATGATATATTCACTTATCATTTTCCACTTATGTATTTTCTAAAAAAAACAACTTTCTTATTCAAGATTCAATCTATGTGACTTGTTTGCCTTAATCTTAGCCCACATGACAAATAGTGAGTTGTGTATTTGCATAAGATTTGCTATGTCAAGAATTTGAACTTAAAAATATTCATAAGAATAATTCCAGGTTTGCTGGTGCAAGCCTGTCCAGATAGTATATCTGTTATGACTTTAAAAATTGGTTATGGTAAAACATTTGCTAAATGACCTAAAGCTTTTGAAAGACATTTTACTGTCAAAACACAACCAAACGTAATCAACCAAAACTTCACTTATTTGAAGCTGGTTAACTCATGTGCCTAGTGTCATGCCAGGTACCTGATCATGGCAATTGAAATGCCAGTCATTTGCATCATACCTGTAGCCTTCCCATACAATTACTTCTCTCAAAACAATTTAAAAAGTAGACTTGAACCATTTGTAGACATAATTCAGAGGAAAAAACAATTAGATACTTAAAGGTATTTTTCAAGGTAAATTCTAAATTTACTCCAAAACTCAGTGTTTTTAAAATAACTTAAGATTGTCTAATACATAATATAATTGCAAAGAAATTGCTCACATAATTGTATATTTCTTTACCAGATTTTCATAGCTAATACTTGAGCATATTTTTCTTGTTTATGTTCCAGACACTACTTCAAAAACAAATCAAACCTTAACACACAATGATTTCGACAGAACAACTAATTTAATCTAACACTTTACAGAACATAAGAGCAACTTGATCACTGACCATAAAATATTCATTACATGACTGGAAATCTTAGAAACATAATTTTTCCTGAATACATGCAGATATAATCAATTTAAGCTCTTATTGAAACTAGCTAGCATGTTCATTCACTCCTCCATAATAGCCATAACTTCATTTTCTACTTAGTGCCTGCGTTCCCTAAAAGAGCATGAGTGGCTGCCTCATTTTAAAATGAGACACCCCATATGCCATGAGCAAACAAGGGTCAGATCTAAGATCTGGTATGAGTAACATCAATACATTCATGATATTAAGCAACAGAGAATGTAAGAGTACCAACTAGTTATTTAAGCAAATTTCTGCATCCAATTACTTTAACATGGTATAAATGAGTTGATTCTGGTATGATATATTCATCTATCATTCTTACACTTGCATACATAACCATGCAAACATAATTATCTATTTGCAACATTTGCATTCACTGGAACCATCATGGTTCCATACCAACCAATCCTAAGAAATATTCATATTCCTATTTCTTCATTTACAGGTTGCATAATTCAATTTAAATTCCTGCCTCATCTGCTATGAAGGAATCACAGGGACACATTGCAATGAACTAATTCACATCATTGCACAAAGATCTCAGGGCTTAAACAAACCATGTGCCAACTTGCATACTTCAAATATGACAAGCATTCCAGCAGCCTTCTTGGCCTTCCCTTCCCTAGTTTATTTACTAGTGTATTGACTTAAATCCTATCATTAAATATGCTAAGTGAACATGTCACTGCAAACATGGAAACATCCATAATTTTTCCTAGCATAATTCTCCTCAGAAATAAGCAGACAGTTATTTCCTAAATGGGGTCAATATGTCTTGATCTCAGTAAAATATAAGAATATTTTCAACTGTAAAAGAGGCATGGCATGTTCTTATTATATTGATCTGCAAGCCTTTATGATTGATTCAGATTCATGATCTGGTTCAATCATAATTTTTAGCTTGTGAGCTTTTTTTTTTGATTTGATTAAGGGCTCAGCACTTAGAAAATTTCTATTGCACCCTTAACATCTTTCTTCTCAAGCCTCAGCACTTATACCAAGTATAATGCAGCTCCCAACATTTTTTTTTGTAAAGTTTCCATGCCATAGATCTATAACAGTTGAGAGTATTCTCTATATAATTTTAAGATTCTGGACTTTAACATTTTTGAGTAAAAATAAAACAGTAATGATACACATCCAAAGACAAATGTCTCAACAAAGCAAAGATCACCAAAAACATCCATATCAAATCATATCAGATTTAAAATAAGACATCCAAAAGGCATTGATGAAATCATATACATCAAAACCAGCAATATATAAATGGCAATATAAAAAGTGGCTGCCTCATCTCAGGTCTTAATGCCATGAACTCAGTGAGGTTACTCACCTAAATATTTCTTCTTATTAATCCAGAAAATCCTTGTATGAGTGTTTTCTCCTTCCTTCCAATATTTTTCTTCCTTTCTTATTTTTGTGCAGCTCGGGGTAAAGATAATTTTACTGGCTAAAACTGCCTATTTATATGCATTTTTCCACTAGGGTTTTGTTAAAACAAAATTCCATTTCTGACCTAACCATCTTCATGCATTTTTCATTCATTTTCCTCCTTAATACCCCGGCCATAATAATTAGTTGAAGGCAGTATTTTCTTCCCTTTACTTTTTCAGAAAAATGCCCACTCACCTAGTCATGTTAAAAGTGTGACTACCATATTTTATATTTATTCATTTGCTCATTTTTGGAAATCCCCCTTCTTTCTATTTCTGTCTATACATAACATACATACCTGTTTTATGCTTTATACCTATTTAATGTTACTCTTTTTCTTAGCTTGACATTTTTCTGCTCACAGAATATACAAGTGAAAACAAAAAAAATATTTATTTATTTTAATCTCCCCTTGTTTCACAGAAAATACATTTAAGCATATACTTCATTTTTAACTTTATGCTTAAATTACAATCCAATGCTTTAAATAAGGAATTTAGTTTCCTATATATATATATATATATTTCGGAAATTTTATATCTCTTCCTTGTGCTATTTTCAATGTACATGTGCACACATATCCTTGCACACTATTTATTCCAAAAATTTCACCATATTTAAATCTAAATATTTCAAAAATTAAATCATTTTACAAAAATGATTTTTCACAAAATTTTGGGGTATTACATTCACCCCTCCTTTTAGGAATTGTGTCCTCACAATTTTTCTAACATTTATAACAAGCACCATTTTCTTTTCTGAAAACTTATCAAACATATGCATAAGCAAACAAATTCAACCATATCAACCATGCATAACAAATTTTTCCAAAAAAAAAATACCTTTTAATTTGCAAAAAGCTTAGGATAATCCATTCTAATCTTATCCTCTAACTCCCATGTGCAGTCATTAGGATCACTACTCCACTGGATCTTAACTAGTTTCAAGGTTTTGCTCCTTAATTTCTTTTCTTCCTTGGCTACAATCCCCACTGGCTCTTTTTCATAAACCAAGTCAGGATTTATTTGAATTTTGGTAGGCTCTTCCAAAATGTCTTCTTTATCATGTACTCATTTTCTAAGTTGGGACACATGAAAACCATTATGCATTGCTTTCATTTCCTCTGGTAGTTCTAATTTGTAAGCCAATGAACCAATTCTTTCCAGAATTTTATAGGGTCCAACATACCTTGGTGTGAGCTTACCTTGCTTGCCAAATCTCAAGACTTTCTTCATAGGTGAAATCTTGATGAAAACAAAGTTTCCCACTTCATATTCCACTTGCTTTCTCTTCCTATCTGCAAATTTCTTTTGCTTATCTTGAGCTGCTGCTATTCTTTTTCTTATTAACCCAATTTTCTCTGTAGTTTCTTTAACATATTCAGGTCCTAGAACAGCCCTTTCTCCAGTCTCTGCCCAGCATATAGGTGATAAACATGGCTTGCCATATAAGGCTTCAAATGGTGCCATCCCTATGGTGCTTTGGTAACTGTTATTGTATGTGAATTCAGCTAGATGGAGGTGGTCTTCCCAGTTGCCTCCAAAGTCCAGTGTACATGCTCTCAACAAATCTTCTAAGACTTTGTTCACCACCTCAGTTTGACCATCTGATTGTGGATGGTAGGCAGTGCTTAAGCACAATTCACTCCCCATGGTCTCTTGAAAACTTTTCCAAAATCTTGAGGTGAAGATGGTATCCCTATCACTCACAATGGTTTTGGGTATGCCATGCAACCTTACTACCTCTTTCATGAATATTTGAGCCAATTTTGGAGCATTTCTTTCTGTTCTAACTGGGATAAAATGTGCTACCTTAGTTAGCCTATCCACTATCATCCATATACTTGTGTTTCCCTTCTTAGATCTAGGCAGACCATCTATGAAATCCATAGATATATCCTCCCACTTCCACTGTGGTATACTAAGGGGTTGCATTAGTCCTGATGGCCTTTGTGTCTCTGCCTTGACTTGTTGGCAAGTCATGCACCTTGCAACATGTCTGGCCACATCTGACTTCATCCCCTTCCACCAAAGATTTCTTTTCAAATTTTGATACATCTTGGTGCTACCTGGGTGTATGGAGTACTTACTCCTATGGTATTCATTTAATATTTCCTCTTTCAATTCTATATTTTCTGGAACACATATCCTATTTTTATTCCTTAAATAACCATTTTTATCAACTTGATAATTTATTACTTCCTCCCCTTTTGATATGAGCATTTTCTTTTCCACCATGTTTAGGTCTTGTTCCTGCATTTTCCCAATCTTAAGAAGTAAATCTGATTGCAGAGATATCATACTTAATTTTCCTTTACCTTCATCTTCTTCAATGGGCATCCTTTGTACCTCACTGTTTTCCTCAATTTCCAAATCAGTAAGTATAGACAAATCCTTAAACTCTTCCATCATCAACATGGCTACCTTGGCATGTTGTCTACTCAAGGCATCTGCAACTTTATTTTCCTTGCCTGGTGTATACAGTATATCTACATCATAGGCAGCTAGGAACTCTACCCATCTATGTTGCCTCATGTTCAAATCTTTTTGTGAGAATAAATATTTCAGTGCCTTATGATCAGTGTACAAAATGAATTTGGCACCTAACAAATAATGTCTCCAAAGTTTCAAAGCATACACAACTGCTACTAGTTCAAGATCATGGGTTGCATATCTTGTTTCATGTGGCTTTAATTGCCTAGATGCATAGGCTACCACCTGGTCTTGCTGCATCAACACAGCCCCTAACCCAGAGCCACTTGCATCAGTGTACACAACTAAATTTTCATTTCCTTCTGGCACTCTCAATACTGGTGCATTAATCAGAGCTTCCTTTATTTTGATAAAAGCTTGCTCACATTTTTCTGTCCATACAAAGGCTTGGTTCTTTCTAGTTAAATTGGTAAGTGGTGATGATATTTTTGAGAAATCTTTTATAAATCTCCTATAATATCCTGCCATCCCCATAAATGATCTAATCTCACTGATGGTACTAGGCCTTTTCCATGCTTGGATTGCCACTACCTTATTAGGGTTTACTGATATTCCTTTGGCAAAGATAACATGCCCAAGAAAATGTACTTCTTCTTTCCAAAATGCACATTTTGAAAATTTTGCCTTTAAATCATTTTCCCTTAGCCTTGACAAAACTAAATGCAAATGATTTTTATGCTCTTCCACTGTCTTGGAATAAATCAAAATGTCATCAATAAAAATCAGTACAAACTTGTCTAAATAATCTCTAAATATTCTATTCATCAAATCAACAAAATATGAAGGAGCATTTGTCAAACCAAATGGCATAACCATAAATTCATATAAGCCATATCTTATGTTAAATGCAGTATACTTAACACTTGAGTCTTCAACCTTCATTTGATGGAATCCTGATGCTAGGTCTAGTCTAGAAAATATTTTAGCTTCACTGAGTTGGTCAAAGAGATCATCTATTCTAGGCAATGGGTATTTATTCTTGATGGTTACTTTATTTAGTTCTCTGTAATCTATGCACATCCTCAAGGTACCATCATTTTTTCTTACAAACACTACTGGAGAACCCCAGCAGGAATTGCTTGGCCTTATAAATCCCTTGCCTTCTAATTCTTCCAACTGATTTTTCAATTCTTTCAGTTCACTCGGCCCCATTCTATAAGGTTTCTTGATTATTGGACTTGCTCCTGGAATGAGATTAATTTGAAACTCAACTGGTCTGTGGTGTGGAACACCCTTAACTTCCCCAAACACATCCAAGTATTCATTAACTATGGGAATTTCTTCAATGATTAGTTCACTGAGATCTTTTTCTAAGTCAACTAAATGATATAATTTCCCTTCCTTAGCTACTTCACATAGAACTGTGATCCTCTGGCCTCTAGAATTTTGCAATGATATGGTGGATGAGTCTAAATTAATTATGGCTTTAAATTGCCTTAACCAATCTACCCCCAATATAACTCCTATATTTGGGTAATTTAAAACATATAAATTGGAAATAAAAATATTTCCTCCTATGTTTAACTCCACATCCACACAATTCATGTTCAAAACACTAGAACTCCCTAGGGGACTTTGTACAAGCAATGGGGTTTCAACCAATATGCAGTTTAATTTTAACACTTTAACTAATTCATAGGAAATCAAAGAGTGTGTTGCTCCAGTATCATATACTACTGGTATGGGTATGGCACAAATGAGTAATGTACCTTCCACTTGGCCATGATTTTCAGCATCAATTTCCACTGCAGATTTGCCTTTACCTTCCAAAGTTGCCAATTTCCCTTGCTGTTTATTCTCAGGACAGTTCCTCTTCATATGCCCCTCTTTCCCACATAGGTAGCATTTGAAGGCTCCTCCTTTTAACTCTGGGCACCTTGGTTTGATGTGTCCTTCTTTACCACAATGATGGCAAACCAATTTCTTCTTAGTATCATTGGCTTTTGTGTCTTTACTCTTCCTATTGTCTGCTTCCTCCTTCTTTTTATCATAAGGGTGATATCTTCCCTTATCCTTCTTGTTGCTGCTCTTAAAATTCCTATATTTCTCTCTTTCTTTGTCATGTTGTTCCAGTTTCAAGGCCAGATCAATTACTTGATCAAAAGTTCTATCTGCATATGGTAGCATAGCCCTGCTAAGTCCTGGGTTCAGACCTTTTATATACCTATCATTTTTGGATGCTTCATCTGCCACTAGCATTGCTCCATAATTGGATAGCCCCTCAAACTTTTGAGTGTATTCAGTGACATTCAAAGTTCCCTGCCTAAGTTTGATAAATTCTTCAAGCAAAGTGGTCTTGGCTGATGCTGGTACAAATCTTGCCTCCAACATCTCCTTGAACTGATTCCAAGTGATTTCATTTTCATTTCTTCCAGCTATGATCACCTCCCACCAGCTTAAAGCTACCCCTTTCAGTTGTCTTGAAGCTACTTGCCTCTTCCTTTGGTCATCTAACTGCATGTCATTGAAAACCTATCAAGTGTTCTCAACCATGCTTGAATTTCCATCACACTCTCAGTTCCTTCAAAACTCCTGCCTCCCAAATTGGAATAAGTCTTTAGTAGTTTTGAAAGCTCTTCATGTGGGTTCTCAGGCCTATGCCCAATCCCTTCTCTTAAAACCCTCACAAATTCTTGCATATCAAGCATTTGAGGTGCACTGGGTCCTGCATTGTGATGAGATCCTCTTCCTACCATGGTCTGCTAACTAAATTCTGGGCAAATGGTATTAGTATATTATGAGTACTTCTATAATTTCTATTTTCTTATCTAAATTATTTCATCCAAAACAAACAGACATAATACATTTCTATATTACTTAGCAATCAATGCAACCAAGTGCTCTGATACCAACTGAAATGACCCTCCTATTTCTACCCTAATTTCATAAGGATTTTTTTTAAGAGATGATATATATATATATATCATTTATTACAAATATATTTCCCAGGGTCATTTTCTTTCTCCAATAAACAAAATATATCCAGGATCAAAATAATTTACCAATATAAATATATCAGTGTATTTCTAATAACATACACATACATATGAAGATGTATGTCTTCCTCTTGTTTAAATTCAGAGTATATACTTTATTTTTATTTGTTGTACAAGAGCATTCTGTTTGATTTGGATTTTAGCAATTCTGCCTAAAGTTTATTACTATATACTTTTGAATATTTGTAATAAGTCAGTAAATCCTATGCATATTTAATTTATATGAACTTGCTCATTCTAATTGATAGTTTTAATATCAATTTTACCATGTCGGTTAAATTTCAAGATTCTTGAGATTTGTATTTTAGATCATGGATCCAAGGTATTGGTATTTGGCTAAGACCAGAAATGATATATTCACTTATCATTTTCCACTTATGTATTTTCTAAAAAAAAACAACTTTCTTATTCAAGATTCAATCTATGTGACTTGTTTGCCTTAATCTTAGCCCACATGACAAATAGTGAGTTGTGTATTTGCATAAGATTTGCTATGTCAAGAATTTGAACTTAAAAATATTCATAAGAATAATTCCAGGTTTGCTGGTGCAAGCCTGTCCAGATGGTATATATGTTATGACTTTAAAAATTGGTTATGGTAAAACATTTGCTAAATGACCTAAAGCTTTTGAAAGACATTTTACTGTCAAAACACAACCAAACGTAATCAACCAAAACTTCACTTATTTGAAGCTGGTTAACTCATGTGCCTAGTGTCATGCCAGGTACCTGATCATGGCAATTGAAATGCCAGTCATTTGCATCATACCTGTAGCCTTCCCATACAATTACTTCTCTCAAAACAATTTAAAAAGTAGACTTGAACCATTTGTAGACATAATTCAGAGGAAAAAACAATTAGATACTTAAAGGTATTTTTCAAGGTAAATTCTAAATTTACTCCAAAACTCAGTGTTTTTAAAATAACTTAAGATTGTCTAATACATAATATAATTGCAAAGAAATTGCTCACATAATTGTATATTTCTTTACCAGATTTTCATTGCTAATACTTGAGCATATTTTTCTTGTTTATGTTCCAGACACTATTTCAAAAACAAATCAAACCTTAACACACAATGATTTCGACAGAACAACTAATTTAATCTAACACTTTACAGAACATAAGAGCAACTTGATCACTGACCATAAAATATTCATTACATGACTGGAAATCTTAGAAACATAATTTTTCCTGAATACATGCAGATATAATCAATTTAAGCTCTTATTGAAACTAGCTAGCATGTTCATTCACTCCTCCATAATAGCCATAACTTCATTTTCTACTTAGTGCCTGCGTTCCCTGAAAGAGCATGAGTGGCTGCCTCATTTTAAAATGAGACACCCCATATGCCATGAGCAAACAAGGGTCAGATCTAAGATCTGGTATGAGTAACATCAATACATTCATGATATTAAGCAACTGAGAATGTAAGAGTACCAACTAGTTATTTAAGCAAATTTCTGCATCCAATTACTTTAACATGGTATAAATGAGTTGATTCTGGTATGATATATTCATCTATCATTCTTACACTTGCATACATAACCATGCAAACATAATTATCTATTTGCAACATTTGCATTCACTGGAACCATCATGGTTCCATACCAACCAATCCTAAGAAATATTCATATTCCTATTTCTTCATTTACAGGTTGCATAATTCAATTTAAATTCCTGCCTCATCTGCTATTAAGGAATCCAGGGACACATTGCAATGAACTAATTCACATCATTGCACAAAGATCTCAGGGCTTAAACAAACCATGTGCCAACTTGCATACTTCAAATATGACAAGCATTCCAGCAGCCTTCTTGGCCTTCCCTTCCCTAGTTTATTTACTAGTGTATTGACTTAAATCCTATCATTAAATATGCTAAGTGAACATGTCACTGCAAACATGGAAACATCCATAATTTTTCCTAGCATAATTCTCCTCAGAAATAAGCAGACAGTTATTTCCTAAATGGGGTCAATATGTCTTGATCTCAGTAAAATATAAGAATATTTTCAACTGTAAAAGAGGCATGGCATGTTCTTATTATATTGATCTGCAAGCCTTTATGATTGATTCAGATTCATGATCTGGTTCAATCATAATTTTTAGCTTGTGAGCTTTTTTTTTTGATTTGATTAAGGGCTCAGCACTTAGAAAATTTCTATTGCACCCTTAACATCTTTCTTCTCAAGCCTCAGCACTTATACCAAGTATAATGCAGCTCCCAACATTTTTTTTTGTAAAGTTTCCATGCCATAGATCTATAACAGTTGAGAGTATTCTCTATATAATTTTAAGATTCTGGACTTTAACATTTTTGAGTAAAAATAAAACAGTAATGATACACATCCAAAGACAAATGTCTCAACAAAGCAAAGATCACCAAAAACATCCATATCAAATCATATCAGATTTAAAATAAGACATCCAAAAGGCATTGATGAAATCATATACATCAAAACCAGCAATATATAAATGGCAATATAAAAAGTGGCTGCCTCATCTCAGGTCTTAATGCCATGAACTCAGTGAGGTTACTCACCTAAATATTTCTTCTTATTAATCCAAAAAATCCTTGTATGAGTGTTTTCTCCTTCCTTCCAATATTTTTCTTCCTTTCTTATTTTTGTGCAGCTCGGGGTAAAGATAATTTTACTGGCTAAAACTGCCTATTTATATGCATTTTTCCACTAGGGTTTTGTTAAAACAAAATTCCATTTCTGACCTAACCATCTTCATGCATTTTTCATTCATTTTCCTCCTTAATACCCCGGCCATAATAATTAGTTGAAGGCAGTATTTTCTTCCCTTTACTTTTTCAGAAAAATGGCCACTCACCTAGTCATGTTAAAAGTGTAACTACCATATTTTATATTTATTCATTTGCTCATTTTTGGAAATCCCCCTTCTTTCTATTTATGTCTATACATAACATACATACCTGTTTTATGCTTTATACCTATTTAATGTTACTCTTTTGCTTAGCTTGACATTTTTCTGCTCACAGAATATACAAGTGAAAACAAAAAAATATTTATTTATTTAATCTCCCCTTGTTTCACAGAAAATACATTTAAGCATATACTTCATTTTTAACTTTATGCTTAAATTACAATCCAATGCTTTAAATAAGGAATTTACTTTCCTATATATATATATATATATATATTTCAAAAAATTTTAAATCTCTTCCTTGTGCTATTTTCAATGTACATGTGCACACATATCCTTGCACACTATTTATTCCAAAAATTTCACCATATTTAAATCTAAATATTTCAAAAATTAAATCATTTTACAAAAATGATTTTTCACAAAATTTTGGGGTATTACAAAAGTGTAACGACCCAAAATTTTTAATGGTTTTAATAACATAATCTACTGAATTTTTGAGAAATTTTAATATATAATATTTTGAAATAATTTTTTTTTATATTTGAGATACGTATTTAAAAGAACATAGCAATTGGTAAATTTTTATCGGAAAATATGGAAGTTTATTTTATTGTGTAAATTTATCTAAATTTAAATCAGTTAAAATTGATGATAATAAATTTATTTCAAAACCTGAATATTTTTCTATAGAAGATTTCTAAATCCTCTTCTGAGTAAGTCGTCATCTTTCGTTTTTCCAAATTTGGACATCTATTGCTCCGTCGATCTTATTTTCGGCAAAATAGCAGCATTTTTGGTACCGATTTTCGGCTTTTGATCGAATGATCGTACCACTGATATCTGTATACCGTTTTGATCGTCTCGTCATGCTGTTCTCAGCGGTATATTTATTTCTGTATTTTGGTACCCGGTACGCGATGGAAACAATAAAAACTGTATGTCATACCGGTACCGAAATTGTGACTTTTAATTTCCCAATCTTTTTCAAATCTTTACCGTGTAGTTGAAGCAAATAATCAATTGCATTAAATAGCTTCTCAGCTGAAATCAAGGGAATTGACCGTTACACTTTCTTTTACTTGTATATTATCATCTCTCTCTAGTCTCTTTATTTTCGTTATGTTAACCCCTTTTCGACTCACGACCTAGCAGTATGCCGAGTTAAGGAGCCTGCCGACCTAAAGAAGTCCGCGACCTAAGAGGCTCTGCGACCTAAGGAACATTGCGATCTAACAATGTTGCGACCTAAAAGCTCTCCGAGTTATGCAGTGCTTCGACTTAAGAAGGTATGCCGAGTTAAGGTGCTTGCCGACCTAAGACAGAAGACGACCTAACAAGCTAAAGGCGTAACCGACTTAAGGAAAGCTCTGACCCAACAGTTGCCGATCTAACTACTGAGAAGAGCTGCCGACTTAAGAGTTGTGCCGACTTAGGAACCTGCTGACTTAAGAAGCCTACCGACCTAGCAAATTGTGAGTTAGCAAGGCCTGCCGAGTTAACAGATTGCCGACTCATGACTTAACTTGCCCAGCGACCTAAGGCTACAGGAATGTCACGACCTAAGGGGAGTCACGACCTAAGGAAGCTTGCGACCTAAAGACTCCGCGACCTAGTAGTACTGCGAACTAAAGGTTACGACCTAGAGAAGATTCCGAGCTACAAAATGCTCCGATTTAAGGAGGTTCCGACCTAACGAGTCACCGACTGATCTTAAGTCTTCAGCGACCTATCATAAACCAGCAGCGACCTACACTAAGTCGGCGACGACTTAAAGACTTAGAGAAATTTCCTAAGTCCAGATCAGCTTCTATAAATACCCCATCACTTCCAACATGGAGGGGACTTTTGGCCATTCATTTCTCCAAGCGCCGTTACGCTGTCGAAGCCTCCTCTCATTCAGCAATCAAAGATCTTCAAGCATTCGAGACACTACAACGATCTTCGAGAAGAGCTCCTAACATCCAACGCGGATTCGTCGAGTTTCATCATTAAGGATCGAGCTAGTAGTCAAGAATGATTTCATGATCAAATTGTATTGTATTTAGAGAGATATTGTATCGAATTGTAATCAAATCAGCAATAAAAGACTATAAAGTGGATGTAGGCTCAATTACGGGCCGAACCACTATAAATCTGTTGTTCATTTACTGTTTTTTCTGCTATTCTTAGCTCATATTCTGTTCCCGTACCAACGGGTGGTGCTTTCACGATTCTATTACACACACCGGGTGTTAGCGTTCACTTTTTGCCGTTAACATTTTGGTGCTTTCACTGAGAACCCAACTCAGGCGATCATCCACCGTTGCTTCGTAAAGATTCATAAAAAGAACCTCTCTTTAAAAACCAGATCTGAAATAATGGCTCCTGGAAGAAGAGGTAGACCTATCAGATCCGGAAACGCTCACGAAGGAACTTCCGCTTCCCCAATAACAGACCAAGCAACTCCAACCGTTGGGGTCACCAGGGCTGAATTGGATGACGCAGTTTCTGGATTATACCAACAAATTTAAACTCAAAACGCTTTGATGATGGACAGATTAACTGCTCTGCTCGGGGCAAATCGTCAACCAGAAAACCGTTGAACTACTCTTCCTGAAACGCCACCTTTCCAAGCTGATGGTTCTATGCCGCAACCAACTTGTCATGAGCATATGCCCGGGCAAAATTCCGAGGGAAGAACTAATACTTGCCCGGAGGTGTCTTTGAACAATAAAGAGTACCTGTCTGAAATGGTTGGCCGCATCATGAAAGAGAGCATGCAAAGGGAAGAAAATGAGGCTGACTGGGGATTTGCACCAAGCAGAACTCCGTTTACTGAAAGGATCCTAAGAGCAGAGTTTCCAAGGAAATTTGCACCTCCTACTATCCAAGCTTATAGGGGAACCAGTGACCCTAATCATTTCCTCTACAAGTACGATTGGCATATGACTGGTGCAAGAGCATCAGACGAGATCAAGTGTCGATACTTTCCGGTATACCTAGAAGGTGTGGCTTTACTTTGGTTCACAAAGCTTCCAGTTCGGTCTGTAGATAAATTCTCCGACTTAACGCAAAAGTTTAAAGAACAGTTCAGATTGTATGCTTCAAAAGCTAAGGATATAATGTCACTGTCTAACCTTGAACATGCACCCGGAGAATCAATCAAATCTTTCTTGAGCCGTTTCAATATAGCTTTAGCCGAAGTAGAGAATGCAGAACCACGCATGATCCTGACTTATTTGATGAGAGCCATTGATAAATCAAGTGAATTTGGGATATGGTTAAAGATGAAAGAACCAAACTCACTTGATAAATTTTATAAAAATGCCGATGAGTTCATTCGCCTTGAAAGCCTTTCTGCAACATCGAAAGTGGTTACTGCCCAGACTAACAGTGACAATGTCCCACCTAAGAAAAGAGAATCTGAAAGTCAGAAAAGGGAGAATGAAGGAGGAAAAAGCCAGGGAAATGAAAAGAAACCTCGCCGCTTTAATCCTTCGGACTTTACTCCTTTAACTGATACACCAAGAAATATCTTTTTTGCAACAAAGGACGTTGTCAGGTATCCTAAGCCGCCTGAGATGACGAGAGGGGCAAAGCGTAATGGAAAGTTCTGCCAATTTCACAATCAACCTGGCCATGACACTGACCAGTGTCGCGAATTAAAGAAGGTGATTGAAGAATTGCTAGAGCAGGGTAAACTCCAACAATACGTTAAAAGAAGCGGAGTCGATCCAACCCCATCCACTCGGGATCAACAACGTCCTACCCATCAATCCGATTCTCTCAACAACACTGCAGTGCAAGATTCAGAAAAGCTTGTCATTAATGCTATCACAGGGGGACCATACCCAGCAAGCAGAAGTTGGGATGACTACTAATCACTCACAAAACTACGACTGGGGCATCTCTCGCTTTCTCTGACATGAAAAACCCAAAAGCTATGAATCAAGCACAAATGGAAATCCAGCTTGGAGATTCTGAAACAACAATAACTAGCATTCATTTTTACTTAACAGCATTGCTTGAATTTGTAAAGATAATGATAGATGTGTAACTTCTGCATTGTAAACCGCTGAGAAATCAGCGTAAATCAATAATGAAAAAACTATGCATTGTGTTTTCTGTTATAAAATGCCTGTTATATTTCGATGTGTAAATACTCTAAATGTATTGCTAAAATATCGATCTAATACTGCAGGTCATTAAAGCAAAGCTCACCCATCGCAAAGCTAAGCGAGCCTTACAAATCATTTAGCAAATTCCAAGCAACAAAAAATTTCAAACTCAAATCCCATACAAGAGGAACTTCACATAAAAAGTTAACGGCCCCACTGTGTCAAGCCCTCGTTAACTGGTTGCGATCGTTGATATAAAAAGGGCATCCAACCAAATAACTTGCGTTTACTCTGTGGAGTCATTCAACAGTGAAGTCTACTTCTTCGGATAAAGAAATTTACTTGCAAAAGAAAGAAACACGCACTGGGAAATGATGATAAAGGATCGCAGATTGGCGGATGATGGTACAACATGAGCAGGCAGACATGGAAGCAGCCAAAGGAAGGTATGCCTCTCAACAGGAAAGCAGGTAGATCCACTAAAGGGATAACTTCCCAAGCAGAAGGAATAAGACCCTCGCTGGCTGATTGTGATGCATCCAATCAGGCAGCTTGTGTCCATCCCATGGATCTACTTGCCCCTAAGACGCAACCTTCCTGGCACGCCAACCAACTGATGCTCCTTCCCAAGGATCAACAAAGCCCTCTAACGAGGCACGCCAATAAATGGAGAGCTTTCCTCAATCAAAAAGATCGGTGGGACTACCAAAAAGGGGCACCTTGTTAATCGATTGCGATCGTTTGTACAAACAAACATCCAATCGAATGACTTACGCTTGTCCCGTAGACCCCTCCGACCATGAGAAAGTAACTTCCAGGCAATCACAAGCCCTCTTCGGAGGCAGAAGCCCTCTTCGGAGGCACAAGCCCTTTTCGGAGGCACATTTCACCCGTGTAGAAGTGCAAAATGCTTCTCTTCGGAGACCCACTTCACCAGTGATGAAATACTAAAAAGCCCTTTTCGGAGGCACATTTCACCCGTGTAGAAGTGCAAAATGCTTCTCTTCGGAGACCCACTTCACCAGAGATGAAATGCCAAAACTGCTTCTCTTCGGAGACCAAAACTGCTTCTCTTCGGAGACCAAAATCGCTTCTCTTCGGAGACCAAAAGACCTCTTCAGAGGCGTACTTCACCTTGCTTGAAGTACCAAAAATGAACCCTTTACCGGGGCATGAAAATCAAAACCTTCTTCAGAAGCTCATTTCACTGTACAGGAAAATTCACTTTCAAACAAATAAAAGTGATCATTCCCAGAAGTCGAAGTGTTCTTCAGGAAGAAAAAGAAAATAAAGATTTCTCCAAAGACAAGATATGCTCTATTAAAAGCAGAATAATTCTTCCCTAAAAAAGTGGAAAGTTATTCTCTAAAATAAGAGTATCGGTCTTGTGAAATCAAGAAATATTACAATATACTTGTGGTATGGGGGCAACATTATACAATTCAGTTACATTAATAAAAGTAATATACAAGCAACATACCACAAGTTCATTGCAATATCACGTAATAAAGACGTGGAGTAAGTGCGTTCTTGAAACACAGACAAAAAATTTGTACAAGCGAAAAGAATCATTTACTCTACACTTCAAATAATAAACAGATGTATTCCTACATACACAAGGATTTGTACAAGAAAAATATCTATTTATTTCAACACTATGAGAAATTTTTACATTGTACAGGTTACAAAAAGAAGCGGAGACCGGAATCCGCACAATCCCCGGTCAATACAAAATACAAAAAGCAGAAAATGCAAAATCAAACTCATTTCCCCTTCTTCCCACCCTTGGAACTTTTACCCGGCCTGGTAATTAGCTTCGTAGGCCGCGTCGGAGAAGAAGGAGAAAGAGACTCAGCCGGATCAATCTCTGCCTCATCTCCAGCAGCAGTAGAACTCTTCTTTCCTTTCTTCGAAACCACACGTTTCCCCTTCTTCTTGGAAGAAGATTCACTCCCCGGAGTAAGAAATGTAGAAAGTTTTTTGTCGTAGTCGAAAGACCGCTCCGGGGTCTTCTCGCTATCTTCCAGATCTTCTGCTTTCTGTTCCTCGGAAGCAGATGGTTCGTCCAAACCTTGAAGGGCTGCTATCGGTTCTTCCTGTGAACCTGGTTGAGAAGCTGGAAGAGGAGTAACTTGAGAAGAAGGAATGGCAGCTGAAGAAGGAAGATTTGGTGCAGTTTCCGGCACGACTTCTGCATAATAAAAGAAATCAAAATTAGTATTCCTCAAGAAAAAAGAAGACCGTGAATCGTCAAAGTTACCTGGAGAGGCCGGTTTGGCAAGATCAATCTCAAATTCCCGAGCCTGAAAGTCCTTCATTGCCTCCTCTTCTGTAGGAGTGGTCACAACTGGAGGTGAAGGATGAGAGCTGGAATCCATAATGTTTGCATCAGCCGAAGTGGAAGCATGAACAGGGGCGGTTACAAGAGCTTCCTCTTTTGAGAGTTCTTCTCCCAATGATTCAGCCCGTGCCCTAGCAAGCTGCTCCTTCCCTCTAACCAGAGCGGCGCGAGCCTCATCATCAAGATAGCGAGCCTCAAATTTTGCTTCCTCAAATTTTGCTTCATCATAGCCGGCACCTTTAAACATATCAAGCGCGGCTTCCCACACTTCAGCCAGAGTGATTTCATAATCTGGACCCAGAAAAGCAAGGCTCCCACGACCCAGAACGCTGTGTAAATAAAAGTCAAATAAGGTAGAGCTGACGTCTGCTTTCGTCGCCTCATGTGATTGCTCAGCCGCTTCCTTTTCGGCAACGGCAGCAATCCGGCCAGCGGTAGCCTCATCACGAGCTGCCTCAGCTTTAGCAAGTTGAGACTTTAATAACTCAATCTCCACGTTCTGGGAGGTGACTTTTGCCCGCAGTTCGGCATTCTCTGCGCGATACTTCTCATTGACATGCTGTTCGGCGGCAAGCTTCATTTCTACATCTCTTTGTGCAGCGTGTGCATCCCGCACTTGCTTCTGAAAGACTTCTTCTTTTTGAGTATATGACGCAGAAGAAGAAGCGAGATTTTCCTTAAGCTGCTTAACTTCGGACGCAAGCTTTGCATTGTCGTCTGCAATACTCGTCATTTCCGCGTCATGCTGCTTACGCCATTTGTCCCATTCTGCTTTATCATTCTCCATCGTCATCATCGCCTCAAGGTTAAGGTGGTTGACCCTTTGAAGTTCATCAACCAACTTCTGCCATCCAGACATTCTTTCAATATCAAGCTTGACAGCGTCGACATTTCTCAGCATTGCCTGCTTATCAATGGGAACCAAATCTAAGTCAAAGCGGACTCCTCTTAGACACCAATTCGGAAATCGGCTCTGAAGCGTTGGAGGGCCATCTTTAACTAGATATTGTGGCCTGTTAATGATGGTTTGAATGTCAGTTTCCTTTAGAGGAGGAGAACCGGCCGGAATGTCAGAAGAAATGGGAGCGTTGGTCTTTTCAGAAATAGCAGACGCGTCACTTGGCTTAGACCGTTTGCTCGATTCATCAGTAATTTGAGTCTTCCCTTTGTCATCATAAGATTTTCGCTTATGAGAATCGTAAGTTTTGTAAGAAGAATCGTATCGATCAGCATCCCTTCTTCTCTGCCGCTGCTCATAATCCCATTTTTCTTGAGCCTTCCTTTGGGCCCGTTCCTCATCTGTCTCTCTCTGGTCACCAAGATATTTCCTGAAGTCATAGGATCCACGGCCTCCATGGCGCTGAAATGAGTCATAATATGAGCCGGAGCGTCCCATCGGAGAATCTGAAAACAGGAAAGAAGTAAAGTTTAGAAACTTCCAGAAAGAAAAAGTAAATGCTTATAAGTGTAGAAAAATCCTAAGTGTGTGCGGCGTGCGAGCTACGCGCGTCAAACTACAAACCACGCTTCAGTGCAGGAACGGAGACGACAGGTGTCGAAGGCGTCGAGATCTGTTTCAAAGAGGAAGTCGCTTCAATGACAGGAGAGTTTGCCTTTGGAATATTATCCTTGAAAAGCTCTTGAGAAGTAATCATAATGTCACTCAAGCCATCAAAGGTGTCATCGCCCAAGTGTTCGGCAGATTTCTCCTTCTCAACTTCCACATCAGTTGATTTTTCAGAAGCTCGAAGATTCACTTCTTCCTCAATGATTGGAGGAAGTGCCGACTTGCCAGCTAACCCTACAACATCAGTGGATCCAGAACACTTTATCAAAGCAGCATCCATGACAAGTGTTTTTGATGCAGCTTCTTCCGCAGAAACTGGGGCATTTGACGCCTCTGCTTGAGAACCCGAAGTAGCCGACGTTTCCGCATCAGAGCTAGGAATTTCATGAATTCGAGTCGACCTGGAAGGGTGTAGAAGCCCAAATTGGTGCAAAAGCTCATCATCTAATAGAAACTGGATACTCCTCTCCTCCACAGGCACCGCCATAAGCCTCTCGAAAGTCACTTTGTGACTAAGATTTTTAGAAGGAGAAGGAAGTGCTGAAAAGGAAAAAAGAGCGAAGTTAGCACTTGATAATCCGGACTTCGGTAAGTTTGAAGGAATATAAGAGTTAAATGCAAGTGATCTTACTCCCTATTCTCCAAATAGCATAAAACCCAGGAGGACAGCGGACATAAAAGAACGGGCTCAGGAAACTATGAACACTTTCAGGGAGACCGGTGATCAACTTACGATTCCTCGCACTCCTTACGACTATGATGGAGGGATGATCTTTATTCTTGGCAAAGGTACAAAGATAGCGAATTTCTCCGAAGGTAGGAAAGCGGCCCAGCGTTCTCCTAAAAAGCACGCATAGCCCCAGCAAGATGGCGTAGCCATTGGGATGTAACTGAAAAGGGGAGATAGATAGTTGGAGAAGAAGTTCTCGAATGCAGTCATTGAATGGGGGGATAGCCCCGCTCAAGCACATTTGGCGGTTAACTGCGACAAAGCCATGGGGCGGTCTGTCAGTAGTATCATTTATTTCGGGAAGCAAAGCGTCAGCCTCCGCAATGCCAAACTGGATGCATAGTTGACGAAAGGCTTTATGGCTCAAAGTAGTAGGAGTCCTTTCTGGAGGATCGTTCAGCGGGATAGCAACTGGAAATACATCTTCAGCTTGCTCTGTTCCTTCTTGTGGAGAAGACATTCTACACAATCAGCTGAATATTCAAATATGAAGGTGCACGTTCCCTAAAAGTGTGAAGTGTTGTGCAAAAACTAATGAAAATAAAAGACAAGCATAACTGAAATTAAATTAGTTAACAATCAATCGATTACAGAATTTCAGAACTTGTCAATGATCAAGTGCAGTGTTAATACAAACAAGTCAGTTTCATTTAACTACTATGATTTTGTTTTAATGCTTCACTTGAATTGGTTATTGTACAGCATCTCATTCATATTCATTTAATTTAACTTTCTCTTTATCAACTAATCTGTCATTCGATATGGGCAGTCAGTGACAGTATATTCGACCTAGTATTCTATGAATGTTGTTTTAAGCAGGATTGTTAGTTTGCAAAATGGAAGCAATCCGTAAAAAGGCATGCAACATGGTTTGTAGTTCAACAGTTCAAAGTCCAGGAAAAATTTAAAAGTCATCTGCTTAGTTTGCTGAAAACCCAAGTATTAACTCGGTGACGACTTAAGAGATTCCCTATGGGTCTAGGTCGGCAGTCCCCGAGTCTTAGGTCGAATAAAGAAGCAAAAAATTAGTTCGAGGCAACCAGAAATTCTCTAAGTCCTAACTCGGCTGTGACCTAAAGCCTTGTTGTGAAAAATAAGTCGTTGAAATTATTCCAAGTTCTAGGTCGGTCACGACCTAATACAAGAAGCTGTGTGATAAGTTAAGTCGGGCTGCGTGCAAAAGGTCTCAAGTCAGAACGGCATGAATGTCTAAGTCCTAGCTCGGCCACGACCTAAAGCTTATGTCGGCGAATAGTTAAGTCGCAAGAAAAACTGGGCTGCTGAGATAGTTAGGTCGTACGAATGTTTTGAGTCGTCTCAAGCTACTTCTCCTCCACCATAAATTTCACCTCCTTCCACCAATCAACTCGAAATTCACCGTTCCCTTCATATCACAAAGTCGCTGGAACAACAATTCAACACATCTCCGATCTGTCATAAACCTGACCTACTGTCATGCGTTCGTAAATCACATCAACAACTAGTGACGATTATAAATTGATCACAGCACGATTCAAAGTGAAGCGCGACGTATGATTCCGATTCGGGGCTCGGAGGTTAGAATTCATGGTTCAATGGCGAACGTGAAGTGAAAAAGGATCGAAAACGCTTACGCAATTGGATAGCAAGGGTGAATCGCTGGGTGGTGGACTTGAATTTGTATTCGAAATTGAAGAACTTTGTTAATGGCGGCACAGGAAGTTGGAACAGGTGAAGGAAGAGAAGGGACGGCTTAAGCTATTTACTCACTGGGGCAGTAAGACGAATCGACACATGATGTACGACTTAAGACTTACGTTAAGTCGCCTCCGACCTAACCAAAGAGTTAAGAGAATCGAAGCATACGACCTATGGTTTAGGCGTATACTTCGAGGGGCAAATGTTAACCCCTTTTCGACTCACGACCTAGCAGTATGCCGAGTTAAGGAGCCTGCCGACCTAAAGAAGTCCGCGACCTAAGAGGCTCTACGACCTAAGGAACATTGCGATCTAACAATGTTGCGACCTAAAAGCTCTCCGAGTTATGCAGTGCTCCGACTTAAGAAGGTATGCCGAGTTAAGGTGCTTGCCGACCTAAGACAGAAGACGACCTAACAAGCTAAAGGCGTAACCGACTTAAGGAAAGCTCTGACCCAACAGTTGTCGATCTAACTACTGAGAAGAGCTGCCGACTTAAGAGTTGTGCCGACTTAGGAACCTGCTGACTTAAGAAGCCTACCGACCTAGCAAATTGTGAGTTAGCAAGGCCTGCCGAGTTAACAGATTGCCGACTCATGACTTAACTTGCCCAGCGACCTAAGGCTACAGGAATGTCACGACCTAAGGGGAGTCGCGACCTAAGGAAGCTTGCGACCTAAAGACTCCGCGACCTAGTAGTACTGCGAACTAAAGGTTACGACCTAGAGAAGATTCCGAGCTACAAAATGCTCCGATTTAAGGAGGTTCCGACCTAACGAGTCACCGACTGATCTTAAGTCTTCAGCGACCTATCATAAACCAGCAGCGACCTACACTAAGTCGGCGACGACTTAAAGACTTAGAGAAATTTCCTAAGTCCAGATCAGCTTCTATAAATACCCCATCACTTCCAACATGGAGGGGACTTTTGGCCATTCATTTCTCCAAGCGCCGTTACGCTGTCGAAGCCTCCTCTCATTCAGCAATCAAAGATCTTCAAGCATTCGAGACACTACAACGATCTTCGAGAAGAGCTCCTAACATCCAACGCGGATTCGTCGAGTTTCATCATTAAGGATCGAGCTAGTAGTCAAGAATGATTTCATGATCAAATTGTATTGTATTTAGAGAGATATTGTATCGAATTGTAATCAAATCAGCAATAAAAGACTATAAAGTGGATGTAGGCTCAATTACGGGCCGAACCACTATAAATCTGTTGTTCATTTACTGTTTTTTCTGCTATTCTCAGCTCATATTCTGTTTCCGTACCAACGGGTGGTGCTTTCACGATTCTATTACACACACCGGGTGTTAGCGTTCACTTTTTGCCGTTAACACGTTATGTTTATTTTCCTTGCTTTTAGCCTGAAGTTTATATATAATGAGATCTGTACGTCTCCTCCTCCACCAACCTCATTCTCTATCTCTTCCACTCAAGCATCCAACTTCTGTTCATTCATATAAAAAAAAGAGAAAATTTTATATCAGATTATCAAACAAGACTCCTCCCCTACCGTGCCTACCCACCCCTTCCTCTCCCTTACTTTCTCGATCACCCTCCAGCCTGTCTCCACCACCCAAGGCCGAGCGAACCACCACATGAACTCCCCTCCTCCGCTCGCACTCGCGGCCCCACCAGCTCACACCAGCCATGGTCGTGGCCACCTTCCGCCTCCACCCACGCAAACATCCTTTGCTCCTTCCATCGGCTGAAGCCATGGCCGTCTTTTCTGCTTCGCCCACATCTTGCTCCGCCTGTCAGTGCCAACCCTCTCTTTCATCTTCCTTGCCGAGCACCCTTCTATCTTATATGTTAGGTATGAAAATATATATTACCTATGTTATAGATTTATGTTATGGCTATACATGTTTTGTACTGTAAGTAAGGCTATTTTGTTTATATTCTCTGTTAGTTTACGCATATAGATATGTTTTTTATATAGGTTGTTTATATATATAAAAAGAAGTATGGGTTTATCATTGAAAAAAAATGGTATATAGCTATTATATATGCGTGCGTGTAATATATCTTAAGGTATGTTTGCTCTCTGTGTTTACATTAAAACTAAATTTTTAAAGTTTATATAAAGTTATATATATTTATGTATGTTTTATAACAGTTAGTATATATTTCAGTTTATATTTTGTTAAGTGTAGAATCTAAGTTTGTTGTATTATATACATATTTTATGTTATAAGGAAAGTTAAGTATATGTTTTATATAAGTGTTGATCTGTAAGTTTTGATCCTCTGTTAGTTGTAGTTTCAATGTCTGCATAATTTAATTTTACTTGTTTTATATCAGGTTTACATATAGTTTCGTATAGAATATATATATATATATATTATTTTAAAAATTATATGAGTTATATTCTATCAGTGAATGTCTAACTGGTAATATTAGTTCATTATATATTAGTTTATACTATAACATGTTATATATATGTTAGATATCGAATGGCAGTTGAGAAGTGAATCATATTTGTGTTACTGTATGAGTATGGGTTGTATATTCAAGCCTGTAGTCACATATATTTTTAGCCTGGAGTTGTTTGTCTCTTTAATTTTCATTTTACTGCCGTATGCATTAGTTCATGTAAGTTTTGCATGTTAGAGATGTATTTACATCTAAGCCTGAGTGCATACATATATCGGGATTTTTCATACTGGCTGTTATAGTATATATAGATGTATTGATCCACTCATATATGTTTAATGACGATTGATAGTTGAAAAATAAATATAATATGTTTTAAGTGTATACGTTGTGTAGATAAGTTGTTTCATACTTTTTAATTTTTGATTTGAGACTACATGTATGCTAATACTTTGTTATAATATGATTTTATATATATATATAGTTTTATACAATTTTATATATATATAAGTTCACTTACCAATTGTCTTCATCGATCACATTCTGATTCGTTCCATCAATTCGTGTTATCAGCTTGGTCATCAAATTCGTGCCAGTTTTGCTTTGTTTCGAAGTTCGTGTTCAGATTCGTAACTCATCTCATCCTCGCTCATCTCTAGCCCCGGAAGGTGAGCAATCACTCACGATTAACGTTCTTATATTTATTAAATTTGATTTCAATTGAAAGACAATTGAAATATGCTGTTGTTAGTTATTTAAATTGTTATATATGCTATTATTTGCAACTGTTCACCTATGGGAAATGACACTATATCCTGTTGTTTATATTATATTGTTATTAATGATATATGCCTGTTGTTGTATTTTATATTATCTGTTATCACTCTGCAAGTTCCCTGTTAGTATAGAATTCACTATGGGTTGAAATGATACATACCCGAACGGACTTTAGAATAGGAGAAAATCGTTATGGGTTGAAATGATAAACCCAAGCGATTTTCATTTGAATTGAATTGGGATTACGGGTTGAATGATATCTACCCGTATATATTTAAATTACGGATTGAAATGATAAATATTCGTATCACTTAACCATATGATAGATATATATACAGATACCGTTGGTCCATATATAAATATTTTGAAAATAAATTCCATGGTTTTGGAAAGAAGTATATGGCTTTAATAAATGTTGATTCTTAAATTATTATATGTAAATGGTAATGATATATATAGATTTAATAACAATATTTAATTTAATTAAGATTGATTTAATTCATATAATATGGTTAAGTATTTAAATTTATGTTTCAAAATAGATTTCAGTAATAATTTGAATAAGTTAAGGTTGGGAAGGAAATTTGAATTTAGTTGAAACTGTATTCATTAAAGAATTTTATTTAACTAAACTGATTTGAAACTTATTGAAATTGAGATTTAAGATATGATTTATAACTTGGGTTTGATTTAAATAATTTAATGAATATTTCTTGTTTAAATAAATTTAAGGAAATATTTAGTAAAAAAATAATAATGAAATTTAAGGCTAGTTAAATGATATTGAATTCATTAAGGGAATTTTCCCTAATTAAATAATAATAAAGTTAAATCAAGAGCTATATGAGACTGTTTAATTTGACTTTGAAAATGTTGAATATTAAAGCTTTGAAATATATTGGAAATTTAAATGGTATATTTAGAACTGAATTGAATTGATGAATTGAGCTTTGAATAAATTTGAATTTGGAATTTGGGTGGATGTGAAGCAATTTGTGTGACTTAAGGAAATTTTAAATACTTTACTTTTAAATTATTTAACCTATATATATACTATTTTGGAAAATGGATATATTTGAAATCAAATGATATTTTGGTTTTGAAGCATAAATTAATTTGGAATGACCACGGTGTTATAGTGTATATTGCCACCTTGTAGATAGTCCCGCAGATCCTTAGAGGATGGTTATCCCAAACATCCTTTAAGTTACTTGTTTTTCAGTTGATATTTCACTTGAGTTGGATTTATTGATATAAGAATGTTAATCCTGACTCGAGTGTTTTGTGTTTTGCTTTACGCTCGGGTCAGACCGAGTGATACAGCATTTGAGACTCACCTTTGGAGTTTGGAGCTTCCTTTGGAGATCCAACTATCGCCTCAGCTTTTAGCTCTTCTAGTTGATTTGTTCAGAGAAGTCATCTGTTGTACTGGAGACTTCAATGCATTCGAGATATTCTGTTGTATTTTATTTCTAACTCTGATGTTATATAGTAGCTTCATGAACTACTATTTTATCTATCCCCTGCGTATTATTGTATTACACTATGTCTGTGATTCTGTGATTGATTTATTTACTGTATATACTGAGTTTTGCCAAATTTAAATTAACAACCTGATATTTTGAGCAATTCAAGTCCGACATGTGTGGATTTTTTGTCGATTTGAATGGTCCAAAATACCGGGTCATTACAGTCATCTATTGATTATTTAATTATTATTGCTTTCGTGCATTAATAACTGAGTTTGAATTAGACTGACCCGTGTATTATTTTCTTTTGAATTAATACTCGGGTCAGACCGAGTTATTTCAGGTTGTTGATATCTTGCTTTAGGTTGCTGCTTGAGCTATGAAGTCTCTTCGTATCTTTTGGAGTAGTCGTTGTCATAGTATAGGATGATATGTATTCATGTATATTATTTACAATAATGTACTTGTATATGTAACTTCCAGTGTCGACAGTTGTAGTTGTATCATATGTATTGTATCACATGTATTGTAACTGACTTCAGTTATATATATATATATATGAGATTTTTATATTATCTGTGTTCCGCATTTAGTTTATCTGTGTTATTATTATATATGTGTCCTAAACTATTATGAACCATCGTAGTTCGTTTTATACTGGATTTGGATATGTTGATGGGAGTAAATAAACAAAGAGATGAAAAATATATATATACCACTCCTATCGAGATAACCAATACTAGTGCAAGGCCTAACTACGGATGGCCGCTCCTATCCAGCCTTATTCTTCGTAATAACAGACAATATTTCTTTTTAATACTCTTTGTTATTGTGAGCATAGAGGTGGGGCGTCACACTTCTGTTGTAGTTCGTTTTTGCTATCGAATCACGGTTTGGCCAGAAATTGGCGATTTATTCTTGGCCGTCCATCCTAGGGTTTCGATTTCAATGGTGGATCTTCATCCTGGGAGCAATCGGCGAGCACTGGTGCGTAGAGGGTGTCTAGGCAAGTCGATCTATGGTCATAGTTCATCTCAGGTGTGCCTGGAATCACCAGAATTGGCGTTCAAAGCTAGCGGCGGCGGAGCTTGCAGAGGAGGCCTGAGGGCTCGTGGTCACGACCGTGGGTGCGCTTGGCCTAGGCGAGCGTGGTGGTGTCTCCAAATCGTGGTCGAGATGCTTGTAGAGGTGGAAAAAATTTGATGAAGGTGGTAGCCATTTGGGTTCGAGCATGCTGTGGATTCACGTGGGTTACAGTTTCGTTCACGTTGAGGTGATGACGTGGTTTTTCTGTATGCTTTGTTTATTTTAATTTTAATTTATATTCCAAGTGTTCTAACCATCATAACTTCTTCATACGTTGTGATCTAACTATCATAACTTCTTCACGTGGGTTAGGGTTTCGTTCTAACTATCACAACTTCTTCATACATTGTGATCGTATCGAAATTTCGGACATTATGGATCTAGTTTGGCTGCATTCTGAGACTGTTAGAATTTTGGGCTTTATTTGGATTTTTAATCAAATGAAAATCAAAGGTGAGTGTTTTAACCCACTCACGAATACTAAACCATCTTATGTTAATTAGGTTGAATTTATGCTGTGATTAGGAATTTATTGATTGTTGTTTGGTATTTTAAATTGTCATTTAAATTTAATTTGGATTTATATTGAATTTAATTGCCATTTAATTAATATTGGAATTAAATTGCTAGCTAAATACCTTATAATGTTTTCCAGTTAATTGTTGTGATTATTTGGTTGATTTGAATGATGATTGTGATGGATGTTTAATTGTTGATATTTATGATTGGATATTATATTTCTTTTATATGTTGTTATTACACTGCAAGCTCCCTAAGTTATTGTTTGGAAAATCACTATGGGTTGAAATGATACATACCCGAATGGTCTTATAGATTAGGGAAAAATCATTATGGGTTGAAATGATAAACTCGAGCGATTTTATGGATTTTGAATTTTAACTTGGGATCGCGGGTTGAAATGATATATACCCATAAATTTAAATTTATTGCGGGTTGAAATGATATATATCCGTATCACTTGACCATAGGGTAGAAAATTATATACGGACACCAGATTGGTTAAATTAAATGATTTTAAATCCTTAAATTTTTAATCCAGTTAAATGATATTATGAAATAAAAATTTGATTTGTGGCAGTTCCCACCATCTTTTTTTCATGGCAGTTCCCACCATACCTCCTGTCCTTCCACCATCCCCTCACGTACCTCCCCTGTCCTCCTCTATTCAAACGTCTGCTCCATCATTTCGTCCTGCTCCTGACCCCCCTCCTTCGCCTTTGCCTTCTCCGTCTTCCCTCACTGTCCCATCTTCATCCCAATTTCCTAAACCTTCATCTCCTCCTCTCCCCCCTTTTCCTTTACAACCGTCTCAACTGCAATGGACATCCCTTTTCATGCGTAAACCTAGTAATGCGGGGAAGTACATTCCAGTTGATATGTCCCCCGAGTTCGTGAATGAGATAATGATTCCTCCTTCATGCGTCATTGAAGCTGGAGCTGAAGTGTGGAGCAGTTACCTTGTTGGGTTTTTTTCTTGACAAGCCACTGCCGTACTCCATGGTCATTAATTTGCTGAAGAAATATTGGAAATTAAAGGGAGCGATCAAAGTCCGATCCAATGGTTTTTTATTCTTATTTCACCTTTCTTGTGATGAAGATAGGACCAGAATCTTGCAGGGAGACCCAATAGTCATGCGTAATAAGCTATTTATTGTTAAATAATGGGATCCTTATGTTGGTAATGCTTGTGCAACCATTTCGTCTGTGCCAGTGTGGGTTAAATTATCTAATATTCCTATGTTTGCGTGGTCTCATTGCGGCATTAATTGGTTAACAAGCAGATTGGGAAAGCTCGTTTGTATGGACGAATCTACTGAAAAAATGGAGAGACTGTCTTTTGCTAAGTGTTTAATTGAAATAAAACCAGACCACGGTCTCATTGATTCCTTTCCAGTTCAACTTCTTGATGGAGGATCCCAATATATTCATACTGATTAACATTAGAAGCCTGGCATTTGTACTAATTGTTGCATCTTTGGTCATTCGGAGTCCAACTGTGAAAAGATTTTGTCTTCTGTTTCAGTGGAGAAGATTGAAAAGAGAATTATTCCTGAAGCAGCCACTGATAAAGAAATTAAAGAAAATACAAAGATATTGGTTTAATGTTTAGACGAAGAAAACAAAAATGGCAATTGGTGAGCAAATCTAGAAAACAGAAAAATAATTTATCTATTATAAAAAATCAGTTGTTGGATGTTAATGAAGATAATATCACTGATTTGACTAAGATGTCAGTTGGTAAGGAAATTGAGGAAGGTGAGATAGGAAATGGTATTCCTGTTAAGTCAACTGGACATGGAGAATTAAATGATTATGAAAACTGCAAAATTCTGAAAAATAATGGTTTTCATATTCTAACTGGGATGAGTGGGAATGATACAGAAGTGGACTTATGCAAAAAGTATGGTTATGAGAAGAATATAAGTGATGATGGTAATGGTTCTGGTGAACATGAACATTCAAATGCCAAAATAATTTGTAACTCACATCTTCAAACTGCAGATGTAAACTCGAATCTGTTTACCCAGTTGTCTGCGATAATTCAGAAAGCAAATCCACCCCTTTTCTTCCATGTAAAACCAATCTTGATGTTACCTTCAACAATGCCATCCCCCCTTCAAATCCTGTTTTGTCTTCTGTTCCATCTACCTTAATCAAAGAATCTTCTTATCACTTAAACCAAAATCCAACAGATCAAGTTAAAATGAATGTTACACATATCCAAACTGCTGAAGGTGAACTTTGAGTAGTGTTCCCTGATGTTTCTGAAATATCAGAAATCAATTCCATCCCTATCCCTCCATGCAACAGCAATGTTGATTCTGCCATTTACAAAGTCATCCCCTCATCAAATCCAACTTTGACTTCTTCTTCATCATCTTATAACAAAGAAAACTCTAGTGCCTTAAGCCAAATTCCAACAACTCAAGTCAAGCCTGTGCATGTTTCCACTGTGCACATGCACAATCCTAATGTCGCCAATGGTAATCCAGTTTCTACTTCATCTCCTCCTACTAAAGTTACTGAAATCCTCCATGAAACTAATCAACCGTATAATCACATTTCTGCTCCGCAAGCATGGAAACCCCCTCCTCCTTCACTGCTCCTTTAAACTTCTAGCCCTACCTCCTGTAATGCTAATCAACTTGTGATGTTAAATTTAAGCAATTCGCCAGATCGAAACTGTAAGGCAACAACTAATCTGCCTAATGACCTGGATCTCAACCCTTGTGTTGGATCAGCATCTACCTCTTCCTTTTTGGTAACAAATGTCCAATCATCCCCCCTAACCAGGGGTGGCAAGAAGAAACTACAACAAAAACAATTGTTTGCTCAATGGTGAAAAACATTGGAGCATGGAATATTAGAGGCGCCCACTCGGAAGTTAAATTAAACCAATGCAAACAAATTATTTCTGCGCATTCGTTGAGTCTTTTTGCAATTCTTGAAACTAAGCTTAATGCTTATTCTCGTCCAAGGCAGCTACCTTCATTAATCCAACTTGGAAAATGATAAATAATCTTTCTGATGCTCCCTATGGTAGAATTCTAATATTATTTAACCCCTCTATCTTCCAGCTAAATCCTATATTGACAACTTCTCAGCTCATCCACCTTCACTGTATTCATCTTTCATCTTCAACTTCCTTTTATATTACTGTCATCTATGGACATAACTCTGTATTAGCTAGACAATCTTATCTTTCTCTTCTCCCTTTTTGAGACAAGAAACTCTCCCATGGATAGTTATTGGTGACTTCAACTGCTCCTTCCAATTATCTCATAAGCAAGGTGGAAATCCCTTATCTCTCCGTCAAATAAGACCCCTTAGCAGTACTATCTCCCAATCTAACCTTATTGAGATAAATTCTGTCGGTGCCCCCTTCACATGGAATAATTCTCGTAGACTTTCCCCGTGTACTTTCTCCAAAATTGATTTCTCCTTTTCGAATCTCATTGCTCTATCCAAATGGCCTAATTTTTTTAATCTCATCCCAATGCCTGGCTTATCGGATCACTCTCCCCAGATATTATCCTTCGGTGCTGCCATGAGAAAAAGAAATACAAATTTTAAATTTTTTAATGCTTGGGTTAACCACCCTGACTTTTTTCAAATTGTTAACAAGGCATGGTCAACTAAATTCGTTGGTAATCCTATGTTTATCTTGCAGTGCAAGCTGAAAGTTGTTAAAACCGAATTGAAAGCGTGGGCTTTGAGCAAGTTTGGTCTAGGAAATTTGGCGTCCTCCTTTCTCTCAAGCGAACTCCAACATGTTCAGGAGTCTATGTTGAGTGACACATCAAATAGTGAGCTGGCGGAAAAAGAGGCAACCTTATCCTCCCAACTTTTTGAGGCATTAAAGATTGAAGCTAATATGGTTAAACAGAAGTCGAGGCTTAAGTGGTTTAAGGATGGTGATAGAAACTCTGCATTCTACCATTCCTCTCTAAGAGCCATGCAGTCTAGAGAGTTAATCAGTACCCTTATTGATGAAAATGGTGAGTACATTATTGACCCTAACCATATTGCTAATATGTTCCTTGATCATTTCAGTAATATGCTTGGAAACTGTAATCAATTCTATCCATCACTTGGGCTTCTGGATTCGATAAATATTCCCAAAATATCCACTGAAGACAATGCCTTCCTCTGCTCTGCTATTTCTGACAGTGAAATTAAATCTGCCCTTTTTTCCCTGAATGCTAATTCCTCTGGCGGTCCTGATGGCTTCAATGCATATTTCTTTACCACCTCCTGGGAAATTGTTGGCCAAACATTCTTGAAGGCTATTCATAATTTCTTTAACAAGTGCAAAATGATAGGGTCCGTCAATGCCACTAACATTGCCCTAATCCCTAAGGTGAAGAATGCATGTAGAGTTTCTGAATTCAGGCCGATATCATGTTGTAACACCATATACAAGTGCATTTCGAAAATTATAGCTAATAGGCTCAAAATGGTACTTGATAGGGTCATTTCCTCCAACCAAGCAACATTTCTAAAAGGTAGAAGCATTCTGGATAACGTTATGATGTCTCACGAATTGTTGAAGGGACATAACAACTCTCATGTTTCTCCCAGAGCTATGTTCAAGCTTGATATTTCGAAAGCATTCGACTCTCTGTATTGGGACTCTATAGTTAGAATCATGGGGTTAATGAATTTCCCCAAACATTTTGTTGCATGGATACACTCTTGCATATCTACCCCTAGGTATTCGATAATGGTCAACAACTGTAATGTTGGATTTTTTCAAGGAAAACAGGGTATTAGACAGGGCGACCCGATGTCTGTTTACTTATTTATTCTCGTGATGGAAATTCTCACACAAATTCTTATCCAACTCATCAATGAAGGTAGTTTTTCGACGCATTCGAAATGTAAGATTCCCCTTGTCACTTCCTTAAAGTTTGCTGATGACTTGGTTATTTTTTTCAAGCCTAATATGATGACTGTTAAATCTATCATGGCTCGTCTCGATAAATTTTACAAATTATCAGGCTTAGCCATTAATTTAACTAAATCTGATTTAATGATAGCTGGTGTTAACCCTGGCATAATCTCTCAAATCACTACCTTCACCGCCATCTCGCATAGAGCTGAGACATCCATGTACCTTGGCATTCCTTTAGCAACTTCGAGAATTTCTTTTGCTCAGTGTATTCCTCTATATAACAAAATTACTGCTAGACTTTCTATTTGGACTAACAGATTGCTTAGTCAAGCAGGTAGGCTCACGCTAATAAACTCCATTATCTTCTCCATGATTGTGTATTGGTCTCGTTCCTTCATCCTTCCTACCAAGTTAATCAAAATGATAAGGACAGCTATGTCAAACTTCTTCTGGCATGGATCAATTAATTCCAATAAGCTCTCCCCATGTTCCTTCTCCAATCTTGAAAGGCCAAAATCCAGAGGTGGTCTAGGAATTAAAAACATGCTTCTGTGGAATCGTGCAGCAATGGTTTATCACATTGACAATCTTTTGAATCATAAAGACTGTTTATGGGTGAATTGGTCATACAATATATCATTGGCAACAAAAACTTCTGGACCATGGATATTCCTCAGTCATGTAGCTGGACATGGCGTAGTATACTCAAAATTAGATCTGATATTCTCCTATTTGCTAGAAGTAAAATTGGTTATAATGGTCGAATTTCTTTCTGGCATGACCCGTGGGTTAAGGATGGAACAATATTATGTCTCAGTCTTACGTTCAACCAACAATTACAATCTGGTATTAGTCCTAATGCCCTGGCTCTGGACTGTATTAATGATGGTAAAGTTGATCTCCCTTTTTCAAGCAATCTGAGTGTTAGACAACTATGGAATCATTTGAGAGGTAGTCATGTTAATTTTTATCCTGAAGATGGTATATCTTGGTCTTGTTGCAATGATAAATTCATGATTGGTGCAATGTATAAGCAATTTGTTTGCGGCTCTAATACTGCTTTGCTCAGTTGGCATAAACGTATTTGGTTGAATCACAACACTGAAAGTCAGAACCTTATGTTATGGAAGATATTTGGTAATGCTTTAAAAACTAAAATTAAGCTGAGACAGAGAGGACTCACCATTGATACAACATGTAGCTTTTTCCATGCTGCGGATGAGGACACGCATCACCTTTTCTTCAACTGTTCTTATGTTCACAGTTTATGGTGCTTAACAAATTCCTTCATATCTAGTAGGTGTGTAGCAAATGACACTGAGGAAGAGTGGGATATCATATTCAAGGCAACTAGATGGAGAGGTGAATCAACTTACGTTTTGCTGTTCACGCTTAAGATATTCATTTCGTCGATATGGGAAGAGAGAAATGCTATAATTTTCTGTGCTAAAAGGAAATCTTATATTCAAATGAAAGACAATATCATTGGGAGATTGAAGTTTGGTATTGCTGCTTCAAGTCATCGGTTTGAACCTAGGTTCCTGTCTGCCCTATCCAGATCCTAGTGGTCTTCTTGTTCTGTGTTGTGTTTTGTTTTTGTGTTTTTATTTCTTTTCTTTGATATGCATGTTTTCTTTGTATTCTGAGTTCCTTTGTTGTTCTCCGTTCCTGGTATATCAATAAATGGTAGGGGCCCATTTCTAACTCCGCTGGCTTTGCCAAAAAGAAATTTGATTTATATGAACTAAATTATTTTCAAAATACAAGCTTTAAAATGTTGAAATTGAAATTGGTTTAAATGAATTGTTCAAAGAATTTAAATTTGGAATCTTAAAGTTGAATTTTGAAATATAAATGAAATTTATCAAAATTGAGTTATTGAAAACGTTTGAATATTTAAACTTTGAAACCTATTGAATTTGAAGTGGTTTAAATTTGTAGTTCAACATGGATTTGAAATCGATATAAATTGAAATGGTTTTTAATGAGAATTTGAATTGAAACATGTAGCCTTTTGAATTGAAATCGTTAGACCGAGATTGATTTAAATTGAATTTTTGGAAATAAAGTTAATTTGAATTGATTTGTGAAAAGTGAAGAAACAATTCCAATTTGAAACTATTTTCGATATAAACTCTTTTAATATATAAACTCTTTAACATATAAACCATTTTCTCATATAAACCATTTTAATATATTAATAATTTTTTTATACATTAACTATTTTTAATATATATAACCTATTTTAATATATAAACTATTTCTAATATATAAACTATTTTAATCTATAACCTATTTTTAAATTATAAACTATTTTAATATATATTATTTTAAATTCATAAACTATTTTAATAATATTATTTTAAATTCATAAACTATTTTAAATTTATAAACAACTTTTAATATAGGGGCATTTCACCAGAAGGTCAAACTATACAGTCCAATTAGTTTCTAGGACACACATTCAAAGAAATTACTTTCAAGGTCAAAGTCAGCAGAATAATTACTTTCAAGGACAAAGTTAGCAGTCCAATTACTTTCAAGGACATAATTTCATAGGTTTTTAGGCCCTAGAAACTAATTATTTTACGTTTTGTCCTTGAAAGTAATTATTTCAGTTGTGTGTCCTAGAAACTAATTCCACTTGCTAAAGAGGCCCCTGTGGCTAATTTTCATTTTAATATATATATTTTATTATATAACCTATTTTAATATATAAACTATTTTAATATATAAACTATTTTAATCTATAACCTATTTTTAAAATATAAACTATTTCTAGTGTATAACTATTCCAATATATAAACTACTTTCAATATTCAAACTGTTTAAAGTTGGAACTGTTATGATTTATATTTAATTGATTTAAATGTGAATATTTTGATATGATGGTTTAACCTATTTTATGGTCATGATTTTTGAAAATGAATATGATTTAAAGTGAATAATGATTTCGAAAGTGAATATGATTTCGAAAGTGATATGGTTTTGAAGTGAATATGATATTTTGATATCAATTATGAATCGGTTTGGAAATGTAAAAGAACCAACCAGTGTGAAATAAGCATTTGGTTGTTAAAGAGACTGGGATCAAACATTGTCATACTCTCTGCCAATACCGAAAACCACTTTAACAACCGTGCACATGGTGAAGAATCTAGAACGAAGTAGGATTGTTTGGTGAACGCTACTGTATGAGGTATGAACGCAGCCCCGACCCCCTCGGGTCAGCTTGATATGACTAAACATGAGCTATACCTGGGCCAAGTGAGGTCGCTTCTCCGATCGGACATGCTTCTTCGATACCATATCTATTGCTTTGTGATTGATTTGGTGGCCACCTTTGATTTGATTATGGGAGTGTGTTCCGAGGTGGGCGGTAGTAGCTGCTATGCGTTACCACCAGCCCGGTTCTACAAAACGATAGTATCCTACCTTGGGCATTGCCTCGCATGCCTTGTCATATGCCTTATCGCGCCCACTATGAGTTTGGTTTGTGTCGTACACTATGGATTGCCCTTTGATAGCCATTCAGTTTACGGAGGAATTACGGTACTGTATAGATTACGGCATTTATATAAAATATGTTAAGGGGGATATGGGTAACGCCTTAAAGGTATTTTAATACTTTACTTTACTATAGACATATTATAATAGCGTATTGTACTATGTATGTAAATAGTTTAACGGGTCCTTAGGAGATGGAATCCCGAACATCTCTTAAGTAATTACATGCACGTTAGACACTGGATAGGAGATCTAAAATCCCATAAATATCTCTGAAGCCGTTACACTCATATTTATTTACTGTTGATTTAACGTACATAAGATCTTTTAGTTCTGACTCGAGTGTTTTGTCTTTTCATCACGCTCGAGTCAGTTTGAGCATTTCAACATTGAAGACCCTATTTCTGGAGGATGAAGACGGAGATTTGTATATTATATATATATATATATTTATTCCACTAGATCATGTTGTTCTGCTGCATTATTTATTTATTCCTGCTGCATGTATAACTCTGATTTATATTGTAAAAGTGTAATCAAATGTTATTTGTAAAACAGCTTCATGAACTGTTTATTTGATTATTATATTTTGTCATTCCACTATGAGATTCTGTGTTTTGTTTTTCCTTCTTTTCTATTATTCTCTTATTTACCCCATTAACAATCCTCCCTTTTGAATGGTTTGATTTGACATGTGTGGTTTATTGACGATCTAAAC
Organism: Allium fistulosum; assembly: GCA_030737815.1. NCBI lineage: Eukaryota > Viridiplantae > Streptophyta > Magnoliopsida > Asparagales > Amaryllidaceae > Allium > Allium fistulosum. The sequence continues at coordinate 1,291,848,997 of CM060904.1, forward strand.
CGTCCGAAAAGGTGGGTCGTTACATGAATGCTGACATTTTATTGTTGCTTGGAGGGCAGTATTAGCATTCCAAGTGGGAAGTGCTATAAAAAGGTAAAACGTAGCCTAAAACATCATCAACCGGGAAATGACAAAAATCGGGCATGCAGCAGGGCCAAGTGGGTCACTCTTATCAGGGTATGGTCATTCCAAATCTAGATCGATTACTATTCACCCATGTATGCTTCGAGGCCCATTAATGAAAGGAGTGATCATATTTGGTACTACTAGTCAAGTGGTAGGCCAGTCCTACATGGCAGGGGTACGAGATGCTCTTGTGAGACCCCGGTGCATTTTATCTAAAGATGTACCATCGGGAGGTAGTTCCTTACCTTGTCATAGTATGGAATCCAATCTCCAATACACGCCTTTACGATTTTGATTGTAGAATCTAGTATGCTAGAATTTAATTACTGCTACAATTTCGGCTATGATTAATAAGTATTTGTTATCTAGACACTATTATAATATCAATGGGTTTTCTAAAGAAAATGTTTTGGTTACCGTACGGTAAAAATCCATATGTGTTTATGTGCTGCGTGGTCTTACGAGATACCTTTGGTTTGAAAGGTTTTTAGATAAACATTAAATTCCAACTGGGTGTGTATTTCTCATGCTGGTAACCAAACTGACTCAGGTGTTATTTTTATTATAATGCTTCGGTCAAACCGAGCAAATTTGTAGATTTTTTTGGATGCATTGGAGCTCAGGAGACGATTTGGAGGTTTTCATGACGTATTCCAGTATTTCTTTATTTTTCCGCTGCATTATTGTTGAAATTATGAGTATTTGTGAGGGCATGTTGTTATAACTATCTAGGCCGATGATTGGTTATTTGTGTACTCTGATTTGATGTATGTATATAATAGTTTCTCTTTTGTAAAGATCATTGATACTATATTATATATTGTTCTGCTGTGATTACGAGATTCTGTGTTTTTTCAGTTTTCTTTTTCGCTTCTCCTTCTTTTCTCTTCTTCTTTCTTCTTTCTTTCCCATAACTATTCGTTTTTCTGTTCAATTTGGGTTGGACATGTGTGGTTTATTGTCAGCTTGAATTGTGCGGATTTGCGGGTCGTTACAACTGTAACCAAGCACATAACATTATTTTCTCAATCACCATTTCAATCCATATATAAATATAATCATATGATTAAACATAGAATTGTGAGTGAGAAACTCACTTGGAACTTGTGTCTTCCTCTTCTCCTTCTATCTCGAATGTATGCACAATCACATCACAACAACAACTAAAAATTCAAATTCGCTTTTGTTATACATGCTAATTGATGAAGAGAATAACATATTTAAATTTATAATTTTATACTATTTTCTTTCATTTATTGATGATTTTATAAGTGAGAGGGTTTAAGGGAAAATTGATAATAGAAGGAGAGGTACGTGATATGGTTACCAAAGAATGATAATTCTTATGTTGGAGGAGTTTAGAAAATAAGCATGGGTTTGAAAACTTAAACTTGAGTTAAGGCTTGTATTGGACTTGGGATAAAATATTTTTATTTTCCTTTTGGTAAAAAACTAGATTTTATTTAATTTTAAATAAATTCTAATTCCTATTTAAAATCACTTCTTTACCAAATCAATGTATATTTCACTTATATCACTTTTATAAAATATTGTTATCACACTTTTAGCCTATTTAAATTTTAAATATCACATTTTCATAATTTAAATCCTTTATTAAATAATTTCCAAACCAATTTATTTAATAAATCTACTAATTCTATCTTAATCACTAAATTATAATTATTAACTCTAATTAATTTCTATTAGAAATCAGGTTGTTACATTAAAGATTATGAATCTTTAATATAAATGTCATCCACTACCATTTATATATTAGTAAATTACTTACATACACTTTGGTTGTTGAGCAAACTCAATCTAGAGATGTTATGTGCAATATTATTAATATATAAACTAGACACGGTAAGATAACAGTATGTATTTGTTAAGAAAACTCAAGGTACGTACACTATACTTAGGTCGTCGCGAAATAGTAGGTACGAATGAATAATCTCTTTCAATTTATTGAGCAAACTCAAGTTCGAAATGAGATTAGGGAAAATACCATAGGTTAGGAGTTGTATATGAAGCAACCGATAAAGTGTTATCCATTATTTGTGGGCTTATGATTTGTTGAGCAAACTCAAGATTAGAATCCCAAGGTAAGTGAGTCCTAACACCCATTAGAGAAGTTGAAATAATTCTATTTTCTTCTTAGGATTTTGAGAAACATAAAAGTTAATGGGAGCTTATTAGTAAAATGAAATGTAATGTGTAACCATACTAATATAATATAAAATCTACTATGAATTTAATGTCCTAATCTACTAAATTAAATTTGTAGAAAAATGTCTACAACAAAGTTGTTTTCTAAAAATGACAAACTCACCAGACTTAACTATATAAACTGGTTAAGAGCGATTAAGATAGCACTTACATACGAATGTTTAAGGTCATCGATAACTGTACCTCCAAGGGAAAGACCCGTTGCGATGCAAACTTCGAATGAATAGTAGCTTATAACAAATGGGTTGCGAACCTATAAATCACCCAAATTTACGTGCTATCTACATTAGACAAACCATTGCAGAGACAACACATAAACATGTATGTCCATCAAATCTTCATTAGCCTCAAAGCATTGTTTCGGGGAATCTCATTTTGTAAGGTATAAGATTAATAACATAATTTTAAACATGAAGGTGTCGAAGGGCATGAAAGTGGACGAGTACTTTTCAATAATGAAAAGCTATATTGATATACTTTCTCAATTAGACATTACAATAAGCAATGAGCAGTAAGTAGACTTGACCCTAGGGTCTCTTACTCTTAAGTTCGATTTGTTTATATTAAATAATAGTATGAATCAGTTCATTGTAAGTCTTGTGGAGCTTCTCAATATGTTGAGATTGGTCGAGTCTTCATTCAAGGATCAAGGCACAATGATTGTGGTTAATGAGAAAGAATCATCTTCGAATGGTCAAAGAAAATGAAATAAATTAATAAGAATAATAAGAAGACTACTCAAACTGACAAAGATGAGCCATCACTATCACAAGAAGGGGCACCGAATATGGAATTTTCCGGATTACCTAAAGATTGTCGAAGAGAAGGAAAAAAGAATGGTTCCGCTGCTCCTACGAATATATTTATGATTCAAACTATTTTGCGATCAATAAATTATCTTAGATTTTAGATACTGAATCTGGAACTCATATTTGCAATTCGTTACAAGGACTTAGGAACGGATGTCATGTAGCAAAGGGTGGGATGAGAATTCAAGTTTTTTATGGATCTTTAGTAGATACAACTGTAGTTGGAGAGTATCACTTGACTTTGGCTAATGGATTAATTTAAATATGAATCATTACTATTATGTTAAAAACTTTATTTGTGGAATAATTTCAAGATCCAGATTTTCTAAGACTGAATATAATTTTTCATTGTGTTGATAATGTTATGAACATTATGTTAAATTGAAATAAAATTTGCAATAGTGTTTTGGATAATGACATTTATATTATTAATTTTAGTTATGTTTGTGTTGTGAATAATTCTTCTAATGTTGAGATTAATAATAATTATCCATGAAATTGTAGGCTAGGTCATATAATTGAGAAACGATACCCAAAATGAAAATTGAAGATTTTCTGACATCAATTGATCCTGGATCATTTGATATTGTGAGTTTTTCCTTAAAGGAAAAATGACCAAGCACCCTTTTTGTGGGAGCAATGAAAGAGTTAATGTACTCTTGGTCCCGTACATAAAGATGTATATGGCTCAATGTTTATGTTTACCAAAGATAATGCTTTTTATTTTGTAAATTTCAACGATGATTTCTCGAAACTAGGATATGTGTATCTTATAAAGAACAAATCCTATGGCTATGAGAAATTTAAAGAGTATAAGGAAGAGGTCAAAATCAGATGAACCATAAGATTAAAATACTTCAATCTGATCAAGAAGGTGAGTATGTTGGAGATGAGCTCTAACAATACTTAAAAGATAATGGAATTATCTCTCAAAATACTCTACCATATACTCCACAACACAATGGTGTTTCGAAGAGAAGGAATCGAACTCTATTAGATATGGTTCATTGCATGATGAGTAAAGTTGGGTTATCTCTTTCCTATTTATATGCGCTGGAAATCGCTTATTTTGAATTTAATGCTTACTAAATTCGTGCCTAAGAGGCCATATATGATGTGGTGTGGGAAAAAACATCGACTCAATTTTTTTGAAGATGTAGGGTTGTACATCCTATGTTAAGTATGTTGGTCCCACTAAACTTGAGGAAGATCTACATTATGTAAATTTATAGGATATCCCAAGAATTTAATGGGAATTATTCTCCATAATACCAAGGATGAAAAGGTTATTGTTTCTCGACATGATCTCTTTTTGCAAAAAGGAATTTCATATGGAAGAATTCATAGCGGGATTGTAGACTTGGATGAGATCCAAGAAATTAACATAGAGGTCGAACCTTTAGAAGAATCAAATTCATAAATATACGAAAACAAGCAACATATTAAAAGGTTTAATATGGAATCTCGCACAAAGAGTTATATTATGGTTTTCTCGTGGATAGCAAGTAAGAGGACTGCATCTTAGAAGATAAAATTCCATTATCATTTGTGACGACCCACCAGTTTGGACGGTTTAAATTGATAATAAACCACACATGTCTAACTCAAACCATTCAAAAGGGTAGATTATCAATGGGGTTTAATAAGAAAAATAAGAGAAAAAAAGGAAAACAAAACATAGATTCTCACAGCGGAATGACAAAATATAATAACCAAATGAACAATTCATGAAGCTGTTTTACAATATACATTTGATTGAACAATTATTACAACATAATCAGAGTACATTCAACAAACATACCAAAATAATGAAGCGGAATAATAATAGTAAATACGGTCAAGCAACTCCATCTTCATCTTCAAGAAATAATATCTTCAAACACTGAAATGTTCAAGCTGACCCGAGCGTAATGAAAAGACAAAATGTAACGACCCGGTAGTTCAACCATTTGCATCCACACATGTTGAACTTGAATTGTTCAAAATATTAGATTGTTAATTTAAATTTGGCAAAACTCAGCATATAAAGTAAATAAATCAATCACAGAATCACAGACACAGAGAAATACAATAATATGCAGCGGAATAAATAAATGGTAGTTCATGAAGCTACTATATAAACATCGGAATTAGAAATAAAATACAACATAATATCTCAAATACAGTGAAGTCTCCAGCATGAACAGATGACCTCTCTGAACAAATCAACTGGAAAAGCTGAAAGCTGAATCGATAGTTGGATCTCCAAACGAAGCTCCAAACTCCAAAGGTGAGTCTCAAATGCTGTATCACTCAGTCTGACCCGAGCGTAAAGCAAAACACAAAACACTCGAGTCAGGATTAACTTTCTTATATCAATAAATCCAACTCCAGTGAAATATCAACTGAAATACAAGTAAATCAAAGGATGTTTGGGATAACCATCCTCTAAGGATCCGTGGAACTGTCTACAATGTAGAAATATACACTACAGCACCGTGGCCATTTCAAATTAATTTATACTTCAAAACTAAGATATCATTTTCATTTCATATATATCTATTTTCCAAAATAGTATATTTATATTAAATAACTTATAAAGTAAAGTATTTGCAATTTCCTTAAATTTCACAAATCGCTTCAAAATCAACTCGACTTTCCCATTCAAATCAAATTCAATCTCAATTTATCAATTTCCATTCAATTCAGTTTTTCTAAATAACAAATTCAAATTTTATTGATTTCAAATACAGATTTGAATCACAAATAAACTATTTAAATTTTAGTATATTTCAAAGCTTTAATATTCTACATTTCAAAGTTTAATTTAAAAGTTTCATATAGGTCTCGATTTAACCTCATTATTATTTAGTCTTGAAATATTCACTTAATAAATTCAGTATTATTTAAATAGCCTAAATTTACCTTTAACTAAATATTCCTTTCGATTTGTTTAAACTTGAAATATCCATTTAATTAAATCAAAAATCAAGTTATAAAATCAAATTTTAAACTTCAAATTCAATAGTTCAAATCAATTTAATTAAGTAGAATTCTTAATTAGATACAATTTTACATAATTCAACTTTATCTTACTTAACTTATACAAATCCTTGAAAAATCTGTTCAAAGATATAATACTTAGACATATTATATTAATTAAATCAACCTTATTAGATTTAAAGTTTATTATTAAATCTACTTTATATAAAAACAAAATACTTCCAATATTAAATAAAACCATATATATATATATTCCCTTCCAAAACCATAGAAATCATTTTTTTAAAATATTTACATATAGACCAACGGTGTCTATATATAATTTCCTATCCTATGGTCAAGTGATACAGATATTTATCATTTCAATCTGTAATTTAAATATATACGGGTAGATATCATTTCGACCCGCAATCCCAAATTCAATTCAAATGAAAATCGTTTGGGTCTATCATTTCAACCCATAACGATTTTCTCCTATTCTAAGGTCCGTTCGGGTATGTATCATTTCAACCCATAGTGAATTCTATACTAACAGGGAACTTGCAAAGTGATAACAGATATGATAATAATAATAACAGGCATATATCATCAATAACAATATAATATAAACTACAGGATATGGTGTCATATCCCATAGGTGAACAATTACAGATAATAGCATGTATAACAATGTAAATAACTACCAGCAGTATATTTCAATTGTCGTTTCAATCGAGATCAAATTTAATAAATACAAGATTGTTAATCGTGAGTGATTGCTCACCTTTCGAGGCTAGATAGATTTGACAAAGAATTAAGCTACGAATTGGATCACGATCTAGACATTCGAACAAATCCAAACAACCATCTCAAAGCAAAGTAAGCTGAAAGTAGATTTTGACGGGCAAAGCTGAAAGAAAGGAATTGATGGAAACGAATAAGAATCGTCTACATAGAGATTGAATACATATAATTATTTCCTGTGAAATCAATATCAAATTTAAGACGAATATTAAAAATAAAACAACTATATATATCTAATTAAAGATTATTGTTTATATTTAAACACAAATATCAAATAAAACCATCCAATATACTTGAAACCAACTCATGTACTTATGTATATAACTATTATACCCAAACTAATATATATAAATCTCACATACATATAATAATCTGAAATCCAATATTAATTTTAATGTAAGTATAACATATTATATAAATATACATATGTAAAACTCATTATAGTACAACATTACTGACGTGCACAACTTATAAAACAATATATATAATTTGTATAACAACATAATATATATAAACATCTACAATATCTGCAACACATAACAATATATAATATAACTAATATTTTATAAAACAAATATAAACTTTCATATCTAACATAACATACTGCTAAGCATATTACAAATCAACGTTATATTACACCCGACAGTACCTAAATATATTATAAACTAACTCATAATATAACAAAAATCTGGATATGCAAACTCTGGTATGCCATTGTTATTAATAAAATACAGCTATATAAGCCTATAAACTTTCATAAAAATATATATACTTAAAACAGGGTACACGTAAATATGCACTTACCTTATAAACATTATATGCTTTGCATATGTATATATGAAGATATCCACGTACATAAACATAAACTGAAATACAAACATTAATATATATTATAAATAAATATACACAAATATATACGAAACTATTATATAAATATATATAATTTCTTTATAAAATATATACCGCAAACACACAAAAGTCGAAGAGGATAACTCAAAATGCTTAAAAAAACATAGTTAACAGATTGTATGACTGATATACATAATAAACCAAGATCTATACAACACGTAGAAACTTATGCAGCAGCATATAAATTATAAAATGATGTATATATACTTTATAAAGAATCAATACTGGGCCAAATATGCAAAATATTTATATATACATACGTTTTCAAAACTAGCATGAACTTATTCGTTTTCAAATATCAAATTGAAAAAATACTAACACGTGATAAATACGTATGTAACATATAAAACAATACTTTTCTTTTTGAACAAACAAATAGAAACATAGTTCACCTATACTTCTAGGATCCACCAGCTTATATATTACACTATATATATCTGACCGCATATGCAAAAGAAAACAAGACACACCTTGTATAGGAATAGATATAACTTTATATATAACTTACTGTCAACAATACTTACATAAGATATAAACATAATTACCTATACAATATATATGCGAGCACACGAAGGGGAAGCTGCTGCGCACGTGGGGTGGAGCACGACTGAACGGAGGCTCGCATGGGCGGAGGAGTGAGTGGTAGGTGGCTCAATAGTGAGGGGGAAGAGCGGGATGGCGGAGGAGATGAGGCTCGGGTTGCAAGGTGGAGCAGGTGGAGATTGGGCGGAGGCCGAGGGGAGATGTGGAGATTGCGGTGGTAAGGGGAGCACGGCCGGTCATGCGAAGGCTGTTGTGTGAGTGTGGATGGAGGTGATGAGATTAGAGAGATTGATCGTGAACAATATAACAGAGAAAGAGAAAAGGAAGAAGAAGATATATATATATATATATATATATATATATATATATGCAAAGTTATAAAGGCAAATGAAATAACTAACCGGTTACAATATACAAGATTTGACGTAATAGCAACGGTCACGAAAATCCAGCTGGCTCATTTAAAGCAATAAATATTGTTGTTTGGACAGCACGTCAAGAGTTAAAAAAACCAGAAAACAAAAGGTCACAGTTTTCGGTACCGGTATGACGCACAGTTTTATCATTTCCGCTACGTACATGACCTCAAAATACAGAAATAAATATACCATAGAGATCAGCATGACGAGATGATCAAAATGGTATACAGATATTGATGGTACGATAATCCGATAAAAAGTCGATAATCCGTACCAGAATTGCTGCTATTTTGCCAGAATTAAGATAAACGGAGCAATAGAAGTCCATATTCTAAAAAACAAAAAATGACGTCTTACTCAGAAGAGGATTTAGAAATCTTCTATAGAAAAATATTCAGGTTTGGAAATTAATTTATTATCATCAATTATTAACTGATTTGAATTGAAATAGAATTACACAATAAAATAAACTTCCATATAATTAGTTGAAAATTTACCATCTGCTATGTTTACATATACGTATTTCAAATATTAAATTTTTTTTATTTTAAAATATTATTATTTTAAATTTCTCAAAAATTCAGTTAAATACGTTATTAAAACCAATCAAAATTTATGGGTCGTTACACTCTCCCCCACTCAAAACTTTTCGTCCCCGAAAAGGAAGGAGGTAGGAGAATAGAGACAACCAGACAGAAAAGATAGATTAAAAGACAAGGATAGACAATTAATTTAAACTATATAATTTTACTTGAAATATTCATTTGAAAACTTCATTTGCAATTCAATTATCTTTAATACTTTAATACCTTCCAAAACCCATTTGTAAAATTTCTTGCTTCCTTTATAAATACCATTTATATGTTTAAATAACACCTTTATAAATATATGAAAACTATTTGAAAACAATTATTTACATTATTACTTATATTTACAAAGAAGCTATTTGAAAACATTAAATCCATAATTCATAAATTTATTAATTTTTATCTCAAGATACTTTTCAAATATTATTAATAAATCAATCATCATTTACTTTAAATATGTTTTATTTAATTAATAACTTCTAAAATGTTTATAACACTAAAATTTTCTATTAAACTATGTAGTATATAAATAAACAATATTTAAAAAGGATGTAGTCAACAAGGAAAAGAATGAGGATTCGGAAAAACATAATATATGTGAATAAATAAAGCTGAGCAGATAAGGTAGATTCAAAAGAATAGTATCGGACACGAATAGTTAATTTCAAACCATAAGAATTTCAATTTTGAATATTAATACAGAATTTCTTTGTTGGAAATACTTTTTATAATAAAATACCTTTATAATAAAATACTTTTATATCGAAACAAATTTTCCTTTCGAAAATACTTTTATAACTCGATGTTTCAACAAGTTTATCCTTGTTCTTGCAGACTCTGGCCATGCGTTGATCAGGCGCAAAGCTAGAATTCTCCAAGTACTTAGTAGACTTGTTTCAACACCCAGTGAAAAATACTTGAAAAACCTTCAAAACCGATATGGAAAGTACAATCCAAACAAATCACCTGGATCGCAGATACACAATGGTTACGCCTGGATCCCCCAGGAAACATCCGTACCTTTTAAGCATTCACTGCCTTGCGAATTTCGCCATGATAACAAAAATTTTGGACCGCAGGATACATAACAATGGTTACGCCTGGATCCCCCAGGAAACATCCATACCCTTTAAGCAATCTCTGCCTTGTGGATTACGCCACCACAACAAAACTGTAGACCGCAGGATACATAACAATGGTTACGCCTGGATCCCCCAGGAAACATCCATACCCTTTAAGCAATCACTGCCTTGCGGATTACGCTACCAAAAAACGACCATGGGTTACGCCATGGTAGGACACTCGAGTATCACATCCGGAAAACCAAATCAGGGAGAATAATATCGATAGAATGAATCCACAATGTGGCCACAAAGCGGATATAAGGCAGAAGGCACTTTCCATATCTTTACTTTAAAAATATGTATCATATAGTACCTTTTCAAATCACTTTCAAATTTCATACTTATATAAAGTCCATTATATATAAGATTTCATCTCAAATCAAATACTTTCCAAAATCAGTAGTATATCAAATTACACTTATATAGACTTCGATTATATAAGATTTCGCTTTTCAAATTGAGTACCTTTCCAAATCAAATAGTTTCTAAATAAACTTCATACTTATACAAATCAATTTTTATATAAGTTTGATAACTCCCAAATGAAGTATTTAGTAACACAAGGTTCTCAAATTTCAATTTGTTTTACTATTAGTTCAGTTTCAAAATCATATACGATTTCACCAAATCATTCTTCCAAATCAATTATCTTCGATTTCAAAGTTTCCAAAATCATAAGTTTAGAAAAATACTTCAAATTTCCAAATCAACATAACTTATGTCAAACGAATTCATCTTCAAAATCATCATATAAATACTGGGTTTTCAAATTCCAATCTATTTTCGAAACCAAATATTTTCTCGAAATCAATTATACCCAAAATGATTACACAGTTTATAACCATCCCTTTAAAACCTTTAAACTATTATTTCTCTCTGAAATATCCAATTTACCCTTTGAATATTTTTATTCTATATATATAGTTTTATAAAAGATGTTTCAAAGTCAAAACATATAGAACTAAATTTTATTCAAACATTTCAAATCTACATTTCATATTAGTATAATTCAAAATAGTCTTATTCATTTAATTAACAAAGCAGTTTCAAACTTATTTAAATCATATTTCTTCATACTTAAGTATACCAAAATAAACTTATATACTATATCAAATGATTTATACTTTTTGAAATTACTTAGCTTTGAAAATTTAAACCTTGATTTGGAAGTGTTCGAACATTCAAAATAGTCGGAGAAATCAAGTTTCCAATTCTAAAGTTGGAAATCAACAACAAATTAGTAAATCAATTTCAATAGACAAGGTTATACCAAAACAAATCCGAAACTCGAGGACTGAACACCGACTCACTTCACACTGTTCAAATATATATATACATATATCTTTCAAATATCACAACACACTTCGGAATTTGAAATCAAAATTGGTTTCATAAAATCACTCGCGTAGCAAAGCTACTAAAGTGGTCTCTCCCCCACTTTGAAACTCTAAAATCAATGTCGATGATGCGTGCACTCATCATCGAAATTATTTTCCAACGACATAAGTGAGTTCTGGACTTCTATTTTCTTGAAAATTTCTTTGAAATCATTGGAATTCATTTGAAGTCAATTGAAACATTTCTTATTCGGAAAATACTTTAAATCATATTATTATATATTTCAAAATCTTAAAACCAATTTTTAAATACCGGAATTCAATCTCTCGAATTTCAAATTAAAACCCTTCAGTTATAAATCATTTTTATATAAATCAATTTCTTATATAATTTTCAAAATTTCAAAACCTTTCGAAACTTCAAATCTCATTTTTTAAAAGGGATATAATTCTTATCGAAAACATTTTCACTTTTATATATAGAATATAATCATACTTATCAAAATAATAATTTCGATATATAAAACAATTTCTAAAATACAAACAAACCCGATTTTTTTAGGATGATTCAAAATGGATTTCAAAACAAAGATAGAGATTCAAATTAGAGGGACTCTAACCAATTAGAATTATGATTCGAAGATATGCTCGAACGAAGATGGGACAATTAAATTTCAAAATAGAAGATGGATATACTTACATAAATCGCGGGCAACCTTAACCGGGTCAACCGTGACTTTAAAATAAGACCGGTGCAGAATTCTAAGGCAAATCGACATTCGATCGCCAGAGATAGAATTCGGCATACCTGAGGTAACAACATCTAAACCAAGGGATATATAAATCTCTGTTGAATCAATTCCAATTGTAAAGGAGTTCCACCCCTTTACAAATAATTCAAAGATTGGCGAGATCGCCTATTCTTATAGAGATCATTCGAAGTGGAAGTATGGGATACTCCAGAATCAAAGAATACAAATAGGGAGAGACAAGAATGAATTTTTGGAACCGTGGGTAACGTTCCAATGTTCAAAGGAAATCGAGTCAAAAGGAAGAGATTCTGTAAATAAATTTACCATATATGCTAAGTTTGCCTAGAGCCAAAGCTCTGATACCAACTGTAACGACCCGGTATTTCAACCATTCGCATCCACACATGTTGGACTTGAATTATTCAAAATATCAGGTTGTTAATTTAAATTTGGCAAAACTCAGCATATACAGTAAATAAATCAATCACAGAATCACACACGGAGAAATACAATAATACGCAACGGAATAAATAAATGGTAGTTCATGAAGCTACCATATAAACATTGGAGTTAGAAATAAAATACAACAGAATATCTCAAATACAGTGAAGTCTCCAGCACGAATAGATGACCTCTCTGAACAAATCAACTGGAAAAGCTGAAAGCTGAATCGATAGTTGGATCTCCAAACGAAGCTCCAAACTCCAAAGGTGAGTCTCAAATGATGTATCACTCAGTCTGACCCGAGCGTAAAGCAAAACACAAAACACTCGAGTCAGGATTAACATTCTTATATCAATAAATCCAACTCCAGTGAAATATCAACTGAAATACAAGTAAATCAAAGGATGTTTGGGATAACCATCCTCTAAGGATCCGTGGAACTGTCTACAATGTAGAAATATACACTACAGCACCGTGGCCATTTCAAATTAATTTATACTTCAAAACTAAGATATCATTTTCATTTCAAATATATCTATTTTCCAAAATAGTATGTTTATATTAAATAATTTATAAAGTAAAGTATTTGCAATTTCCTCAAATTTCACAAATCACTTCAAAATTAACTCGACTTTCCCATTCAAATCAAATTCAATCTTAATTTATCAATTTCCATTCAATTCAGTTTTTCTAAATAACAAATTCAAATTTTATTGATTTCAAATACAGATTTGAATCACAAATAAACCATTTAGATTACAGTATATTTCAAAGCTTTAATATTCAACATTTCAAAGTTCAATTTAACAGTTTCATATAGGTCTCGATTTAACCTCATTATTATTTAGTCTTGAAATATTCAGTTAATAAATTCAGTATTATTTAAATAGCCTAAATTTACCTTTAACTAAATATTGCTTTCAATTTGTTTAAACTTGAGATATCCATTTAATTACTTTAAATCAAAAATCAAGTTATAAAATCAAATTTTAAACTTCAAATTCAATAGTTCAAATCAATTTAATTAAGTAGAATTCTTAATTAGATACAATTTTACATAATTCAACTTTATCTTACTTAACATATACAAATCCTTGAAAAATCTGTTCAAAGATATAATACTTAAACATATTATATTAATTAAATCAACCTTATTAGATTTAAAGTTTATTATTAAATCTACTTTATATAAAAACTTAAAATACTTCCAATATTAAATAAAACCATATATATATATTCCCTTCCAAAACCATAGAAATCATTTTTTTAAAATATTTACATATAGACCAACGGTGTCTATATATAATTTCCTATCCTATGGTCAAGTGATACGAATATTTATCATTTCAATCTGTAATTTAAATATATATGGGTAGATATCATTTCGACCCGCAATCCCAAATTCAATTCAAATGAAAATCATTTGGGTCTATCATTTCAACCCATAATGATTTTCTCCTATTCTAAGGTCCGTTCGGGTATGTATCATTTCAACCCATAGTGAATTCTATACTAACAGGGAACTTGCAGAGTGATAACAGATATGATAATAATAATAACAGGCATATATCATCAATAACAATATAATACAAACAACAGGATATGGTGTCATATCCCACAGGTGAACAATTACAGATAATAGCATGTATAGCAATGTAAATAACTACTAGCAGTATATTTCAATGGTCGTTTCAATCGAAATCAAATTTAATAAATACAAGAACGTTAATCGTGAGTGATTGCTCACCTTTCGAGGCTAGATAGATTTGACAAAGAATTGAGCTACGAATTGGATCACAATCTAAACATTCGAACAAATCCAAACAACCATCTCAAAGCAAAGTAAGCTGAAAGTAGATTTTGACGGGCAAAGCTAAAAGAAAGGAATTGATGGAAACGAATAAGAATCGTCTAAATTAAGATAGAATACATATAATTATTTCCTGTGAAATCAATATCAAATTTAAGACAAATATTAAAAATAAAACAACTATATATATATATCTAATTAAAGATTATTGTTTATATTTAAACACAAATATCAAATAAAACCATCCAATATACTTGAAACCAACTCATGTACTTATGTATATAACTATTATACCCAATCTAATATATATAAATCTCACATACATATAATAATTTGAAATCCAATATTAATTTTAATGTAAGTATAACATATTATATAAATATACATATGTAGAACTCATTATAATACAACATTACTGACGTGCACAACTTATAAAACAATATATATAATTTGTATAACAACATAATATATATAAACATCTACAATATCTGCAACACATAACTATATATAATATAACTAATATTTTATAAAACAAATATAAACTTTCATATCTAACAGAACATACTGCTAAGCATATTACAAATCAACGTTATATTACAACCGACAGTACCTAAATATATTATAAACTAACTCATAATATAACAAAAGTCTGGATATGCAAACTCTGGTATGCCATTGTTATTAATAAAATACAGCTATATAAGCCTATAAACTTTCATAAAAATATATATACTTAAAACAGGGTACACGTAAATATGCACTTACCTTATAAACATTATATGCTTTGCATATGTATATATGAAGAAATCCACGTACATAAACATAAACTGAAATACAAACATTGATATATATTATAAATAAATATACACAAATATATACGAAACTATTATATAAATATATATACTTTCTTTATAAAATATATACCGCAAAAACACAAAAGTCGAAGAGGATAACTCAAAATGCTTAAAAAACATAGTTAACAGATTGTATGACTGATATACTTAATAAACCAAGATCTATACAACACGTAGAAACTTATGCAGCAGCATATAAATTATAAAATAATGTATATATACTTTATAAAGAATCAATACTGGTCCAAATATGCAAAATATTTATATATACATACGTTTTCAAAACTAGCATGAACTTAATCGTTTTCAAATATCAAATTGAGAAAAATACTAACACGTGATAAATACATATGTAACATATAAAACAATACTTTTCTCTTTTAACAAACAAATAGAAACAGAGTTCACCTATACTTCTAGGATCCACCAGCTTATATATTACACTATATATATATCTGACCGCATATGCAAAAGAAAACAAGACACGGCTTGTATAGGAATAGATATAACTTTATATATAACTTATTGTCAATAATACTTACATAAGATATAAACATAATTACCTATACAATATATATGCAAACACACGAAGGGGAAGCTGCTGCACACGTGGTGTGGAGCACGGCTGAACGGAGGCCCGCATGGGCGGAGGAGTGAGTGGTAGGCGGCTCAACAGTGAGGGGGAAGAGCGGGAAGGCGGAGGAGATGAGGCTCGAGTTGCAAGGTGGAGCAGGCGGAGGCCGAGGGGAGATGTGGAGATTGCGGTGGTAAGGGGAGCACGGCCGGTCTGGCGAAGGCTGTTGCGTGAGTGTGGATGGAGGTGATGAGATTAGAGAGATTGACCGTGAATAATATAACAGAGAAAGAGAAAAGGAAGAAGAAGAGATATATATGCAAAGTTATAAAGGCAAATGAAATAATTAACCGGTTACAATATTCAAGATTTGACGTAATAGCAACGGTCACGAAAATCCAGCTGGCTTATTTAAAGCAATAAATATTGTTGTTTGGACAACACGTCAAGAGTTAAAAAAACCAGAAAACAAAAGGTCACAGTTTTCGGTACCGGTATGACGCACAATTTTATCGTTTCCGCTATGTACAGGACCTCAAAATACAGAAATAAATATACCATAGAGATCAGCACGACGAGATGATCTAAATGGTATACAGATATTGATGGTACGATAATTCGATCAAAAGTCGATAATCGGCACCAGAATTGCTGCTATTTTGCCAGAATTAAGATAAACGGAGCAATAGAAGTCCATATTTTGAAAAACGAAAAATGACGTCTTACTCAGAAGAGGATTTAGAAATCTTCTATAGAAAAATATTCAGGTTTGGAAATTAATTTATTATCATCAATTATTAACTGATTTGAATTGAAATAGAATTACACAATAAAATAAACTTCCATATAATTAGTTGAAAATTTACCATTTGCTATGTTTACATATACGTATTTCAAATATTAATTTTTTTTTATTTTAAAATATTATTATTTAAAATTTCTCAAAAATTCAGTTAAATATGTTATTAAAACCAATCAAAATTTATGGGTCGTTACACAAAACACTCCAGTCAGAACTAAAAGTTCTAATGTAAGTTAAATCAACAGCAAGTAATATGAGTGTAATAGCTTAAGAGATGTTTACGGGATTTTACATCTCCTATCCAATGTATAACGTGCATGCAATAACTTAAGAGATGTTACAGGATTTTCCATCTCCTAAGGATCCGTTAAACTATCTATATGTAGTAAGATACGCTATATATGTAGTTTCTAATCAGTAAAATAAATATTTTTCTTAGCGTTAAGGCTTTACATTAATTCCCCTTTACACATTTATAAGCATTGTCCTATAGTTTTCCTTTGACACCACCAGTAACATCAGTAGTCAGAGAGGCGTCGTGATAAGACAACACTGAAACAAAATCGTAGTGGTCGCGTATAAGGATAAAAGTATGACAAGGCACATGAGGCGATGCCCAAGGTAGGATACTACCATTTTGCGTTTCCTGATTGGTGGTAACCCCTTACGGCCCACCGCGAACATCCATCCCATGATCAAATCAAGGTGCACCAATCAAGTCAAAATCAATATAGTAATATGAAGAATAAATGTAGCTAACCTCATTGGTCAGGTATGGCTCCTGTTTTAGTCATTTCAAATTGACACAAGTGTCGGGGTCATCTATAACGCCCCACTCCGAGACCCACATTAGCAAAGAGTATTACTAGGTAACACCGTCTGCTAATGCGGAGAATAGAGTTGGATAGGAGCGACCATCTATAACCTTGTCTTAATTATCTATTGAATACGCCGACAAATGCCACTTCTTACTTAAATGGATCGACGTTTCCAATAAATACTTAATACAATGCCATAGGTGGTTGAAGGATCTATCAGAATAAAATATAACAACTCAAATGTAATACACATCACACAACAGTAGATCATCACATACATTTTCACATATACAGATACATCTCATAGTTTACAGAATGATACATGTCAAGTGGTAAAGCAAACCACAATATACAAGCGAGTCAATAGAATACATATCTGAGTTACAGACAAAAAGGACTACACAAAAAGCTATAACAAAAAGGAGCTAGCGGAATAGTCCATGCGGAAGCAAAATAGGCTAAGTCCAATGTAC
Source organism: Allium fistulosum (assembly GCA_030737815.1). NCBI lineage: Eukaryota > Viridiplantae > Streptophyta > Magnoliopsida > Asparagales > Amaryllidaceae > Allium > Allium fistulosum. The sequence continues at coordinate 1,291,867,369 of CM060904.1, forward strand.
CTAACCTGAAACATCTCGGTCTGACCCGAGTATAAAATACACGAGTCAGTCTAGCTAAACAAATCAGTTAGATAAACTAAATGATAATGAACATACAAGATCATAAAGTACCACAAATATCTCCAAAGGAGATAACCAAATCATCTAACATAAGATGAATCATAACAAGCCTCATATCATCGGCAACTCAAATAACAAAGGATATCATATCCCAAACAAGCCAAAAGGCAATTAACAAATACCAATAAAGGTAACACAAGTTTTCACAAGGTAATCGCTATATATCGTGTGGTTCAAAGAACCTACCCCGAAAGGCGATACACTAGGGAAATATAATTGTCAAAGAAACAAAAGATTCTTGAGCTCGGTACTGTATAACAAGGATCCACAAACCCGAAGGCAACAAACCCAAATATCACTCAAGCGGTGACGAATGACCAACTCCAAAAGCGACAAACCCAATATCACTCGAGCGGTGATGAATGACCAACTCCAAAAGCGACAAACCCAATATCACTCGAGCGGTGATGAATGACCAACTCCAAAAGCGACAAACCCAATAGCACTCGAGCGGTGACGAATGACCAACTCCAAAAGAGAAAAACCCAATATCACTCGAGCGGTAACGAATGACCAACTCCAAAAGCGACAAACCCAATATCACTCGAGCGGTGACGAATGACCAACTCCAAAAGCGACACACCCAATATCACTCGAGCGGTGACGAATGACCAACGCCAAAAGCGACAAACCCAATATCACTCGAGCGGTGACGAATGACCAACTCCAAAAGCGACAAACCCAATATCACTCGAGCGGTGGTGAATGACCAACTCCAAAAGTGATACTATAGGGCAACACCCGAAGGTAACGCCCGAAGGAAACATACCCGAATATCTCTCGAGCGGTAGCGAATGACTAACTCCAAAAGCGATACCATAGGGCAACACCCAAAGGCACAAGCCCGAAGGCAACATGTGTCACCAACTCTCAGGAAGGAACCCGAAAAATGTTAACGTGAGACCCATACCACACGTTCGCACTAAATGGTTTAATATCCGTCAGTCAATTTCACACTCAAAGCAGTACAAAGTTTACCTCATCTCATCGATAAACCAGCCCCGAAGGTCAAAACGATCAAACGAATAGATTAGGAATTAACTGAAAAGATGAACGCATGTGTTCATAGCACGCGTTTTATATAATCATTTAATTCTCCTCCCTCTTCGCTCCGAGTGCAAAATTGTGTGTTTTATATAGAATTTATAAATCGGAGAAACGAGCTTTTAATACAATTTAAAAAGATCATTTTATAAAAACCCGTGTACCAGATTAAAAAGATTCATCAAAGTTAACTAAAGTGGAACAACTAATCGGAGAAAGAAGAATCGATCAAAATTGGAATCCCACACAAAATAGGCAAATTGGGCTTAGACAAGCAGATTCAGACGTCTAAATTGTATATTTCAGACGTCTGAAACTGGGGCTCAGGCAATACTTTGCCTAGGCCAATGACGGCCAAATCATATCGGAAGCAATCGGATGAGTGATGATGGCTAGGGGTTTACGCCAAATGACTACCCAACCTTAGTGGCTCACCAATACACTCCGACCAACATGCCCAAACAACCATATATGAATTTTCATAGATTTTGACTTCAAACGCCAAAAGTTGGAATATTCAACAAACCAATTCAATTCAAAGACAATTGGACAAGGATGATATGTTAGGAATTGCTACCTAACACTATCAAAGATATAGGCGTAGATGTGAGTTCATAAACTCACCTTTTAACCCAAAAACAAAGATGAGAAGCTCAAATGTAAAGAAAAGATCAACCACTCTTCAATTATAACCCAAGGAGCTTCAATCTAAGCTCAAGAACAAATATTTCCTAAGTTAGTGTTTAGGAAATTTCAGAAATCGAAGAGGAATTGAGATGGAGAAGGAGAAGAGGATGCTTATCTAAGCTTCTCTTGGATTTTGGACTTGAATTTGAGTTTGTAAATGAATCTAGGGCTTAGGAATTTCCATTTCCCATTCTTTCCCCCATTTTTGCTAAAGCTTGAGTGTTTAGGAATGAAATGAGTGAATAGAGAGGAGAGGGGGTTGAGTTAGGGTATAGGATGAGTTGGGTGAAACCCAAACCCAAAGCCCTAAGTGAAAAATAGCAAAATTCAACTTACTCCAAACACATCGAAGCTTATACTCAAAAAAGTCGCAAACAACATTTTGAACTTAATGGAAATGGTCTCGAGTCCAAATTGTTGATTCTCAACTTCATTCTTGATTCAGACGTCTGAAATTTCCAAACCAGACGTCTGAATCTGAAAAAATATGAGTTCTCAAACTTCATTCAGACGTCTGAAATGAACGATTCAGACGTCTGAATCTGGAAAAACAGATGTTGTCAAGAACAATATTCAAATGTCTGAATCGTCCATTTCAGACGTCTGAAAATGGCAATTTTGGCCTATTTCCTTTCTGGTTTGATTCGAATAATTTCAAATGTCTGAATGCTTCATTTCAGACGTCTGAATCCCTGTTTGACAGTTTTTCTCAAATAGACACCTCCGAAACTCGATCCACATAGACTTTTCACTAATTCGACTGTTCTTCTACGAATAGTGACTTTTTCGGACTAAAATCCGACCAACGATGCTATATTTAAATATACGAATCGTAAAATATGCGGGTTGTTACAGACTCCCCTCCTTAAAGAAATTGCGTCCTCGTAATACTTAAGAAGAAAATAAAGAGTAACAACCATAAAAGCATATCAACACAAAAGAAAATTTGAAATAAGAAGTTCACCATAAAGAGCACAAAAGAGTAAGTCCGGATGTGTTTGCTCGATGGATTCTCAAGATTCCCAAGAGCAATCCTTAGGATTTGAGGACCATTGAACTTTCACAAGAAAATATCTTTATTTCGAAGGCGTTTAACCTCCGAAGCAATGATACGAATAGAATGTTGCTCATAAGTCAAATTTGGTGAAACTTCAATTTCTTCAACTACACCGGGCTCAAGAATAGAATTGGAATACCTAAGGTATTTCCGTAGTTGAGAGACGTGGAAAACGTCACGAATAGCAGAAAATTGAGCGGTGATAAAAAGCGATAAGCCACGGAACCAATACGTTCGGTGATGGAAAATGGACCAACATATCGAGGTGCTAACTTCCCGATCGACTGAAACGCACAACACCCATCATAGGTGAAACACAAATGAACTCCGACAAAGTCTGGACTTAAAACCAGCTTCTCACCGGCTTCAAGCCAACACGAAGGAAATCGACATGGCCTTCCGTAGAGTACCTCGAAAGGTGCCATACCAATACAAGATTAGAAGCTATAATTGGAAGAAAACTCAACAAAAGACATATGATATTCCCCACTTCCACCAAAATCAAGAACACATGCATGAAAGAGATCTTCAAGAGTTGATCCACACGCTCTATTTGTCCATCGGATTGAGAACGATAAGCGGTGCAAAAATTAAGCTTTGTGTCCAAAGCTATTGAAGACCTTACAAAAATCCACTAGAAAAATAATGGATCACGATTGCTAACAATAGAAGTAGGAACTCCATGCAATATAACAGGACACAGAGTTTAGCCAAAAGAGGTACGGTCAAAAAGAGAAGGATGAGCCTCAAGGCTACACAAAACAAAAGATGAACATGAATTGGATTCACGATCTCGAATCTCACAAGTGGATAAAGTCTCGAGATCACTCCATTCGGATATCATCATGGAAACAACCGCTTGCTGCTCTCGGCTCAAGGGCATCGACAACACGATTGCCCTTTCCGGAAGTATAGAATATCAAGATCATAAGATGCAAGGAACTCGAGCCAACGTTGTTGACGCAAATTGAGTTCCTTTTGAGAAAACAAATACTTCGAAGATTTACGATCGGAGTAGAGAACAAATTTCTCTCCCAACAGATAATGACGTCAAAATCTAAGAGCGAAAACAATAGCCGTGAGCACCAGATCATGAATGGCATTTCCAGTCTCGACAAGCTTTAATTGTCAAGAAGCAAATGCGATAACACATTCCCTTTGCAAGAGAATGACACCAAAACCAATACGACTAGTATCGGTACAAACAATAAAGTCTTGTCTCCCTTCGGGAACCGCAAGAATAAAAGCATTGGAAAAGAGTTCCTTTTTATCGATTCTCTTTCCCGAAAGCTAAGACTTTCAAAGTTATAATTAACTTTATATATATACATCTTTTTAGAAAAATTAACTTTTTACAAAAATTTACTGTGTTTGATTGTCTCATCATAGCGTTTAGGAGATTCCTATCGATAACGTTGATCAAGCACATCGACCAAAATTCTTAAAGCACTTGATGGGCAAAACAACACAAAATCATCTTCTATATGATAAACAAGTCTCTTAAAAAAAGATTTACAAATATTCTTTGCTCGTTTTAAGAACAAAACCCAATCATACTTGTAAATATCTTATTAAAAAGATTTGCAAATTTTAAATTTGTTATTTTCATTCATAATCAATGAATATAAGAATAAACTAATCGAGATATTCGTAGAATACTCGATTCACAAAATGGATGAAATAAGGTAGAAGGTTCGTCAAATCGAATGACATAACGAACCACTCACAAGAATCATAATGAGTGCGGAATGCGGTAAGTGGAATGCTACCCTCCACAACTCGTAGCTGATGAAAACCGGTGGAAAGGTCGAGCTGAAAAGACCTTAGCACCCTTCAATAGATTGCTTAGGTGATAATCCTATGACAAGCTCAAACATACCAGAAAATCCACAAACTACTCGAATGAGAGAAATAATATTCTCCTCATCCCGTAGGTTTAAAGAATTAAAATGATATCACCGAATTTGGAAATCAAAATCATTAAGAACCAAAGAAATTTTCTTAACAGATTGAAGATGTCGAAGATTAATAGTCCACAATGGACATAGGATATGGGCTTCATAATAATTAAGCCAATCCTTTCCCAAAAGTCAATTTCGAAGCCTAAATAACGCATAACATGCAAATCGGCTCGAAAATAATAATCACAAAATAATCTCGACAGTTTTACAAAGCAAACTGAGTGTTGCGGATCCGCCAACCGGATTCGCAATTCTCAGTGAAGTCATGGAGCCCCAGAATATTTAAAGAAAAAGAATCAACAAATTCTTTTGACATAAAAGAGTGGGACACACCCGTATCAAAAGAAAGCAAATAGAAAAATCACGAAATAATATACTGTCATTAAGAATAGGAGGAGAATTACCTCTGGGCTGAGAGGAACCTCCAGAAACCTTAGCAACATAAAGCTTGCCAGACTTGGCACTAGCAGGAGCAGTAGGGCAGGTGGAAATACAATGACCTTCCTTCTTGCAATAACGGCAGAAGAAAGGCTTAGGACAATCTCGGATCATATGATCAGGAGAACCACAATTGAAACACTTCCGAATGGAAGGTGTTCCAGCAGATTGAGAGTTAGAACCAGATTCAACAGGCTTTTTCTTCTTGGAAGAGAAAAATTCCTGCTTATGAAATGGAAACTTCTTCTTATTGGGGTTCTTGCAAACCTCAATATCATCACCACTAACACACTCCTTCTCGATGGCTTCGAGATGAAGTGCCGAGTCAACCAACTCCTCAAAAGAAAGCTTAAGCTGAAGCATTAAAGACTTCTTAAGATATTTCTTAAGACCAAAGAAAAACTTCAGATTCTTCTTAAAAGAGGTGCTAATGAATTCAAGACCATACTTAGATAAGGCCTCGAATGATGCAACATACTCAGAGATGGAGGACTTCCCTTGCTTCAACTCAAGAAAGCAACGGACCAATAAAACTTTCTCAGATTCAGGAACAAATTTGAGTTCGAATCGTTCCCGAAACTAAGTCCAAGAAAGAACAGACTATTCAAGTTCGGCTACAAGAAGCTCGTACCAATCAAGGGCACGCTCTTGCAATAAGCTAGAAGTTACAAGAACTCGATCGTGGTCAGAAAGATCCATACGAGAAAAGATACGATCGCATGTGCGAATCCAAGCTTGGACCTCAAGAATGGACTCGGAGCCTTTGAATGGCTTTCCACCAAGATGAGAAAAATCACTGCACAAGCGTGCAAAGGCAGACTTGCGTTGAGGAGATGCATGAATAGGAGCTGGAGGCTGAGTGCTCCTAAACAACTCCAAAAACTGATCGGCAGACATATAAACGCCATCCGGATGCGAGCCACTGGATTGCCCAGCATCTGAGCGTCGTCCTCTGCCTCTTCCGCCATTAGCTGAAAGATAAGATAAAATAAATATTATTCACAAGGTAGATATCATTAATTCAAATATGGAATACTACAGAAAAATGCATTCCTACACGTATTCCCAAAAATTCTATCTACACCAAAGGCACGGAAAGAATAAAGGCACGATGATTCAAAGATTCATTACATTCGTACAACACTTTGATGTACCGTAATATGTGTCTCTATTCTATGTTTATCATATTTTGTTCTGAACTGAGCTCTGATACCAAGCTGTAACGCCACACTCCGAGACCCATATTAGCAAAGAGTATTACTAGGTAACACCGTCTGCTAATGCGGAGAACAGAGCTGGATAGGAACGACCATCTATAACGTTGTCTTAATTATCTATTGAATACGCCGACAATTGCCACTTCTTACTTAAATGGATCGACGTTTCCAATAAATACTTAATACAAAGCCATAGGTGGCTGAAGGATCTATCAGAATAAAATATAACAACTCAAATGTAATACACATCACTGAACAGTAGATCATCACATACATTTTCACATATATAGATACATCTCAGAGTTTACAGAATGATACATGTCAAGTGGTAAAGCAAACCACAATATACAGGCGAGTCAATAGAATACATATCAGAGTTACAGACAAAAAGGACTACACAAAAAGCTATAACAAAAAGGAGCTAGCAGAATAGTCCATGCGGAAGCAAAATAGGCTAAGTCCAATGTACCTAACCTAAAACATCTCGGTCTGACCCGAGTATAAAATACACGGGTCAGTCTAGCTAAACAAATCAGTTAGATAAACTAAATGATAATGAACATACAAGATCATAAAGTACCACAAATATCTCCAAAGGAGATAACCAAATCATCTAACGTAAGATGAATAATAACAAGCCTCATATCATCGGCAACTCAAATAACAAAGGATATCATATCCCAAACAAGCCAAAAGGCAATTAACAAATACTAATAAAGGTAACACAAGTTTCCACAAGGTGATCGCTATATATCGTGTGGTTCAAAGAACCTACCCCGAAAGGCGATACACTAGGGAAATATAATTGTCAAAGAAACAAAAGATGCTCGAGCTCGGTACTGTATAAGAAGGATCCACAAACCCGAAGGCAACAAACCCAAATATCACTCGAGCGGTGACGAATGACCAACTCCAAAAGCGACAAACCCAATATCACTCGAGCGGTGACGAATGACCAACTCCAAAAGCGACAAACCCAATATCACTCGAGCGGTGACGAATGACCAACTCCAAAAGCGACAAACCCAATAGCACTCGAGCGGTGACGAATGACCAACTCCAAAAGCAACAAACCCAATATCACTCGAGCTGTGACGAATGACCAACTCCAAAAGCGACAAACCCAATATCACTCGAGCGGTGACGAATGACCAACTCCAAAAGCGACAAACCCAATACCACTCGAGCGGTGGCGAATGACCAACTCCAAAAGCGACAAACCCAATACCACTCGAGCGGTGGCGAATGACCAACTCCAATAGCGATACTATAGGGCAACACCCGAAGGCAACGCCCGAAGGCAACATACCCGAATATCTCTCGAGCGGTAGCGAATGACCAACTCCAAAAGCGATACCATAGGGCAACACCCGAAGGCAATATGTGTCACCAACTCTCAGGAAGGAACCCGAAAAATGTTAACGTGAGTCCCATACCACACGTTCGCACTAAACGGTTTACTATCCGTCAGTCAATTTCACACTCAAAGCAGTACAAAGTTTACTTCGTCTCATCGGTGAACCAGACCCGTAGGTCAAAACGATCAAACAAATAGATTAGGAATTAACTGAAAAGATGAACACACGTGTTCAAAGCATGCATTTTATCTAATCATTTAATTCTCCTCCCTCTTCGCTTGGAGTGCAAAATTGTGTGTTTTATATAGAATTTATAAATCGGAGAAACGAGATTTTAATACAATTTAAAAAGATCATTTTATAAAAACCCGTGTACCAGATCAAAAAGAATCATCAAAGTCAACTAAAGTGGAACAACTAATTGGAGAAAGAAGAATCGATCAAAATTGGAATCCCACAAAAAATAGGCAAATTGGGCTAAGACAAGCAGATTCAGACGTCTGAATCGTATATATCAGACGTTTGAAACTGGGGCTCAGGCAATACTTTGCCTAGGCCAATGATGGCCAAATCATATCGGAAGCAATCGGATGAGTGATGATGGCTAGGGGTTTACGCCAAATGACTACCCAACCTTAGTGACTCACCCATACACTCCGACCAACATGCCCAAACAACCATATAAGAATTTTCATAGATTTTGACTTCAAACGCAAAAAGTTGGAATATTCAATAAACCAATTCAATTCAAAGACAATTGGATAAGGATGATATGTTAGGAATTGCTACCTAACACTATCAATGATATAGGCGTAGATGTGAGTTCAAAAACTCACCTTTTAACCCAAAAACAAAGATGAGAAGCTCAAATGCAAAGAAAAGATCAACCACTCTTCAATTATAACCCAAGGAGCTTCAATCTAAGCTCAAGAACAAATATTTCCTAAGTTAGGGTTTAGAAAATTTCAGAAATCGAAGAGGAATTGAGATGGAGAAGGAGAAGAGGATGCTTACCTAAGCTTCTCTTGGATTTTTGACTTGAATTTGAGTTTGCAAATGAATCTAGGGCTTAGGAATTTCCATTTCCCATTTCCCCCCATTTTTGCTAAAGCTTGAGTGTTTAGGAATGAAATGAGTGAATGGAGAGGAGTGGGGGCTGAGTTAGGGTATAGGATGAGTTGGGTGAAACCCAAACCTAAGCCCTAAGTGAAAAATAGCAAAATTCAACATACTCCAAACGTATTGAAGCTTATACTCAAAAAAGTCGCAAACAACATTTTGAACTCAATGGAAATTGTCTCGAGTCCAAATTGCTGATTCTCAACTTCATTCTTGATTCAGACGTCTGAATCTGGAAAAATATGAGTTCTCAAACTTCATTGAGACGTCTGAAATGAACGATTCAGACGTTTGAATCTGGAAAAACAGATGTTGTCAAGAACAATATTCAGACGTCGGAATCGTCCATTTAAGACGTCTGAAAATGGCAATTTTGGCCTATTTCCTTTTTGGTTTGATTCGAACAATTTCAGACGTCTGAATGCTTCATTTTAGACATCTGAATCCCTGTTTGATAGTTTTTCTCAAATAGACACCTCCGCAAGTCGATCCACATAGGCTTTTCACTAATTCGACCGTTCTTCTATGAATAGTGACTTTTTCAGACTAAAATCTGACTAACGATGCTATATTTAAATAAAATATTTAAATATACAAATCGTAAAATATGCGGGTTGTTACATCATCCATCATCGTTCTCTTTCTTCAAATTCAGCAAACACCTCCAATTCAACCACTTCATTCTGAATATCATCCACCGCATACACAGTTGTTAAAGTGGTTCCAATATTGACAGAGAGTATGCCAATAAGAGGCCCCGGTCTCTTTAATAACCAAACGTCATTTTTCACATTGGTTGGTTCTTTTACATTTCGAAACCGATTCACATTTGATATTATACTATCATATTCACTTCAAAAATATCACTTCATTTCAAAATACCATATTTACTCGAAATATGTCATTTTCACTTGAAAATATCATTTCAAATTTCAACTTAGGTTATAACCTCATTTAACCACATTTGCATTTAAATCAACGATTTAAATATAAACATTCCAACTTTGCACAATTTGAATTTTTAGAAAATAGTTTGAATTGTTATAAATAGTTTAAATACCTAAAAATAGTTTAATAGTTTAAAGATTTAAAACGAATGATGTAAAATGGTTTGAGTATTGAAAATGGTTTATATAGTAAAATAGTTTGGAAAATCTAAATAATTTGAATATTAAAAAATAGATTTTAAACAGTTTATATTTAAATAATTTATTTTGAAAATAATATCAAATCAAACTGTTTCTTTCTATTTCAATAAATCTGGACCCATGTCCAAATTTCAAATCAACAAAACTCAATTTCCAATCTTTAATTCAATTGACTAAATTTCGATTTAGTTTCAGATTAACTTGATTTCAATTTCAATTCGAGCTAACTTCACTTTTCGAAGCGTTCATTTTTAACTTCAAATTCGATTCAAAAATTCAATTCAATAATTTAAAATTTCAATTCAATTCTTATTTTAAACCATTTCAATTCATATCGATTCCAAGTCCAATTTCGCTTTACTGATTTAAAACACTTAAATCAAATTAAACCTCATTGTTCAATTTAAGGTTCAAACCTTAAAATAATTCAATTTTCAAGATTAAAGTTATATATCGATTATAACTTCACATTTCAAATTCAATTCTTAAAATAATTTCTTTTAACCAATTCCAATTTCAACATTTCAAAGCTTGAGTCAAAAATAATTCAATTCATATAAATCCACAATTTATTTCCTTTAAAACAATATCATTTAATCAAAATCCAAATTCAAGATTATGAAACCATTTAATTTAACCAATCCGGTGTCCGTATATAAGTTTCTACCCTATGGCCAAGTGAATAGTTATTTCAATTTTAATTATAGGGATGGATATATATCATTTCAATCCAAATCAAACTGTCAAAGGTATATATCATTTCAACCTATTTCTTAATTTGTTCGTAATAATTCAAATAACAGTTTATATGTTGTCACTTAATATACAGAGTGATAACAGGGCTATATAAAAATGAATAAACATCCAATCATCCGAAATGTCAACAAATAAACATCCATCACAGTCAACATCCTAATCAGCCAATAAATCACAACAATTACTAATTATCAATTGTCGGTTTTTACCTAGCAATTAATTCCAATATTAATTAAATCTCAATTTAATTCAATATAGATTCAATTACAATTAAAATGTCAAATTTAAACTACCAAACAGCAACCCAAAAATTCTTATCACTTCAAAATTTTATTTCAACTAACATAAGAAGATTTAGTATTGCGTGAGTGGGTTAATTCACTCACCTTTGATTTACAGTCCATTTAAAATCCAATAAAAGCCCAAAATTCCAACTGTCTTCAAATTCAACCAAACTGGTTTCACGTTGTTTGGAAATTCGACATGAGTCCAACGGAAGAAACCGCGCGTCAATCAGAGCTCGTATGAAAAAGTTATGAGAGTTAGAAGATTGAAATTAAAATTAAATTAAAATAAGAAAAGGGCAAAACTGTAATATCGTTTACCATCTCCAAACCCTCGAGCACGAACAAAACCCAGCCGCCAACGATCATCAACTGCCGCATGCGCCTACAGCCACTTCCACCTAGATCCGACTTCACCGATGCCTTCGCCTCGTCAACCGCACCCACCAAACCTTGCGCGACCAACTCCGATGGCCCCTAGAGGCTCCATCGCCACCGTTAAAGATCGCCAAATTCTGGCGAATTCGTGCACTTCTGAAATGATCGGTGACCATAGATGAACTCTGCTTTATCTCCTCTTCCAGATGCAACTCCCCGATCGTCGAATAGTCGACGTTTAACCGTCGATTTGCAAACCCTACAACGGACAGCCGAGACTTCTTCGCTGATTTCTGGAAAAACCAAGATTCAATTGCAAAAATGAACTGCAGACGCTGAATACGTTAGGCGAGAGCTTCGCTATGATCTATTATATGATAGGATTTGAACAGTTTGGATTTTGGAGTTTGATTTGGAATTGTAATTTAGGGTTTAGGTTATTCACCATTGAGGAGGAGCAGATAAGAACATAAATTGTATGTGCAGAAAATAGAATAGAAGCTGCTAGGGTTTATAACAACATATATATAGGTAGAGATAGATAAGAATGGATGGAACAGATCGATTGGGTCGAAGCGAAAACAAAGACCCAAAAAGCCCATTTCATTTTCGAAATGAAAGTAGGCCATCCTATATGTCGAAATATAGGTTTTTAATATTTTTAAACTCAATGAACTAATTTCAAGCCCTAATTCTATTGTATATTGAAGTTAGCTATTAAAATCAAATTATATTCATTTAAATTCCTTTAATTGATTTCTACACGTTTCGAGCTCGCATGATCAAACAATAAGTCTGCTTGCTACGAAACTTGAAATCCTATAATAATTCACTATTACGGATCCGATGAAACTGGTTTCGTCGAAATCCAAGATAGTGCCCAAAAAGACTAATTTTACACGTTAATTAAAATAAACTATTTTAAATTGATTTAACCACTTTTAAATTACCAATTAAATGTGTTCTATCATCATTCTTAGTCAAACAGAAATTAATAACCTTTTAAAATACATTTTTCCAAGTTAAATCCAATATTTAAATATTAAACTAATTTCAACGTTTAATTACAACTGTAATAAAACCCGTTCATTAAATATTTAAATTTCCAACAAATTCTTCTATTTTGATTTACATTCTTATTGTTAAATCAACAATTCCCTTATGAAATTTTTAACATAAGTTTCCATTTTATTTCACTCAAACTCTACAGTTAACATCTTTTCTTATATTAACTGCGATATATAATTACATTTAATTTCATTGATTCCAAATTAATTTCAAAACGGATTTAATAATAAGATGAGAAATGAACAGTTGGTACATTTAAAAAAAAAATTGAACACATTAATACATTTATTGTTTACAACAAAGATTATAAATTTACTTCCAAATATTAAAACCAATTCCAATTAAGTAACATTGATTTCCCCATTTTATACAACATTTATTTTATTCATTAGTAACCTTTATTATTACCATTAATTGAAATTACTTTAAAAATTATCAATTTCATTCAATTAACATTATTAAATTATATTCTAATAATTTTTTTCCATTAATAAGTCATAAATTTTAATTTCTCACAATATTAAATCCAAAAAATCTTATTAAATTTAATATTTTTAATTATCAAAAATACGGGTAGTTACATCATTCCAATAAGCACTATAGAGTAAAGACTCTACACTTTGGGTTAGAGCTATGAAATTAGTAATAGATTCCATGTAAGAAAACAAAGTATGGACTTTGGCTGACATATCTGAAGGGATAAAACCCATCAGCTGCAAATGGGTTTTTAATAAAAAGCTAAATGGAGATGGACAAGTGGCGACTTACAAAGCAATGCTAGTTGCAAAAGAATTTTGTCAAATTCAAGGTACTGTTTCTTCCATAGTAATGCTTAAGTCCATTCCGATAATGCTAGCCATTACTGCATTCTACGACTACAAAATATGGCACATAGATATGAAAACGACATTTCTAAATGGTTATTTAAAAGAGATCATTTATATGCCATAACTCGACGGTTTCAAGGTCAGTGAGAGTGGGGGCAAAGCTTGCCAATTGTTAAATTCCATTTGTGGTCGTATATAAGTTTCAAGGAGTTAGAATAAGTGTTTTGATAAAGTAATCAAATAGGTTGGTTTTATCACAACATAGAGGAAGCGTATGTATTTCAGGAATAATAAGGAAGTGTTATTGTGTTCTTAGCATTATGTGTCGATGAATTTTAATTAATTGGCAACGACATTGCATTGTTGCAATCAGTGAAATTTTGGCTTTTCAAGAACTTTTCCATAAAGGATTTGGGAGTACCAGCCTATATACTAGGTATAAAGATCTATAGAGATAGATTTAAAAGTTGTTGGGATTTTCCCAATCCCTGTACATAGATACCATACTGAAAGTTTTAGTATAGAGAATTCCAAGCGTAGAAATGTTCCAATGCAATCAGGAATCTTTTTTATAAGATGGACACTCCTCAAACTAATAAGGAGAAAGAGCATATGAAGAGGATACCATATGCATTGGCTATCAGTTACATAATTCATGCTATGTTATGCACTAAACAAGATATGACTTATGTATTAGGATGTGTAATCCAATACCAGTCTAAACCTGGAGAAAACATTGGACTGCTGTGAAATGCGTACTTAAGTATTTATGAAATAAAAAGGACTTATTCCTAAATTTTAGGAATAAAGACCTCCTTCTGAAAGGGTATACAGACTCTACCTTTCAAAGTGATGTCGACGATGGTAAGTAATTGTCAGATACATCTTTACTCTAATTATCATAATCATATTTTGATATTTTTTCAAGTACAACTATCATAATCATATTTTGATAATGTACTTGGAATCCATTCCGTATATAAAGTGTCGTGCCATATACAGAGTTTATACCATCATGGCTTGTTGACAACTGAGGATATTTTTATCACCAACAATTAAAATTTTCTCGGCATTGATAAGAAACTCATGGTTTCTCTTTTAATATATGAGAATTCTTATTAGATTCATTGATAATAAACTCATGGTCTCTCCTTTAATATAGGAGAATTCTTATTAGACATTCTATTAAGTTATGCCCGTTTAAGTTTGGTTTAATTTTATTTCATCTTATGTAATCAGTTTCCATGTTAGAGTTGTGGGATCGTATCCAAGTCTATTACACTATCACTAACTTATATTGTTGGTCACTCCCAAACTCCTTTGGTATAATCCACACAAGATCCTTTATGAGCGAATCTTATGTCTAGCCTCTTAACTCACACAATGCTTTATTTCTTGAAACGACAAATTGTTTGTCAGTGCAATGGAATAGGCATTCAAATTTTTTTCATGAAATGCCTTTATACTTGAATAAAAGTGAATTTTTTTTTAGTTTACGAAACTTACGTTCATAACATAAGTTACTCAACCACACATCTTAAACTATTTAAGATTGCATTTCTTATCAATTAATTTCTTATACGATTTCATTAATAGTGCTTTAGATGAAATAAAATTTAACATATGTGCTTTGTAAAATCCCCCACTCAAAGATCCACGAATGAACGTCGATGATGTTGTAGTTATCAGTAGAATTATTTTCAAGTGACAATAGTGAGTTTAGTATAATAAGTGTCTAAGTAAATAGAGAAACTAAATATTTTCAATAAATATTATGTCATAATTGTCTTTACACACACTTTTTTTCTTTTAATACATCCTAAAACATGCCCAAGTAAGGGTTAGATATAATAGATCATAAATAGAGTGTCATGACAGACATATGATAAGGCCAACATGAACACTAAAGCAACGGAAATCAAAGCAACTTTTATTTGCAAATGAGCCACGTCCTCCTGTCTTCGGTACATTGGTTCGTCCATCCTAACTTTCCTGCCTAATTCCTAAACTCAGAATACTCAATTGAGTATGCATGAATTTATGGGGGAAAATAGTGATAAACACATGGATCAGATATAAAGTCTTGTATGAGTAATATATTAAGCTAAATGCAATATATAGTGAGACCATGCTGTTAAAGCATAAAACAAATTTTCCCCTTACTATTCAGCAAACATAATCCATTAAAATGAATAATAGCATAAGTTATATCGAATATTAAGTGTCCCTTGCACTTATTACTACATCAAGAGAGGGTTCAATTTAGTCTTTCATCTTGCCCCTCGAGCCTTATCCTACTACACAGGAATTGTTAGAGTGAAAGTTGGGCAATTTATTAAATCAAGACAAGTGGAGATAAACTAAGGCTATAACCATAGTGGAATTCATAATGGCATACTTTGATATATCCAACATGAAGGTCTTTCAACATAATAAAATCCAAGTCAAATATCCATTCGGTGATAATGCAAATTATGTAAAGCAAGAGTCCTTTATTACAAAACTCTCAATTACAATTTTCTTTAACGGCCATAGATCCCTAATTCTAAGTTTTCTTTACAAGTAGAAAAAAATATGAAAATGGAGGAGGAGGACTTGAGAAATGCGACCTCTTTTTTTGGAGGGTACCTCTCTATTTATAGAAAAATTGAACTGCTGCATTCTTGACACATAGCACTAGCTATAAGTAAATGGTCATGATCTACCCATGTGGCACATGCACGAAATGACATACGACACATTTTCTTTGAAATATTTCATGGTGGCCTTGATTCACCACCTTATAATGGTACGCGATGACTCTATGAGAATGCTTTGCGACTACTTTGATTTATTGCTTTATAATGGAAAGTTATGGCTTCCTGAAATACCCCAAGATAACTGGGAAAAACCACTTGAAGATAGCTCACAATAACCATATTGAACTCCTTGCGATGGTTTGGCTTTAACACTCAAAGATAGCAAATGGTGGCCTTATGGAACTCCATACGATGGCCTAGCTTTAACACTTGAAGACAGAACACGATGGTCTTATGGAATTCCCACTATGGAACTTTTACCTTGTCCAATGATTGCTTCAAGAACTACCGCGATGACTTCAATATACTTTGTAACGACTTTATGAAATTCCCTACGATGACTCTGATATTCATGATGACTTTGATTCTCCTTATTACAACGGGTTCCACAAACATATCATGATGATTTTATTCTTTCGTGTTCAATGTTATCACAAGAAAGCTTATATAAATTGCTCTACAAAGGCTTCCACTCCAATTGTCATGAAGGCTTTGATTCTTACCATGGGATAGTGTCAGTCACCCTTTGATAGCTTTCATAGGAACACTTCCTCCTGTCTTTAAGGAACTCTCCATGATGACTTTTGAGGAACTCTTCACGATGACTATAAAGGAACACTTTATAATGTCTTTAAGGAACTCTCCACGGTAGCTTTTGTTAATCACCTGGAGATAGCACATGAAAGCTTCCTGGATCTTCCAATGATAGTTTCACCACTCTGTCCTATGATCATTCCAAGAATTGTATCATAATGGCTTCAGTGTGCTATATGATGACTCTATGAGATGCCTTGTGGTGACTCCAATTAACCACGAAAGCCTTGCCACCTCTCATCACGATGTACTCATCTATTCCATGAAAGATCTTATTGCTACCATATGATGGTTCCTAGGAATCAACCCATGAAAGCTTCCTCATTTGTCATGCTTCTACTTTGATGGCCTGCGGTGGCTAATATATTTGGGGTGTTACACTTTCCCCCATTATAATTTCGATTTATACTTTAGTATAAATAACTTTTCATAATCTCAAAAATATTCATCCTCGCCATTGATGTTTCTTTTCTTTTGATTTAGTGGTTATCTTACCTTTTCCTTTCTTCCTATAAATAGTACTCTTCTTCCTCTTTTTTATTTTTTACTTGCTTTATCAAAATTTATTAGCTCTCACTATGTTTTCCAAAATCAGATCTTTGCCTTTTGCAATTCCCGTCTGGTAAATTTTTTTGTTATTGGTTCATTTAGTTGTTCACTTTTCTTATGTGGATTTTTATTTGATTTGATTTGGTAATTTTAGTTTCATAAGAATTTGATTAGCTTATGAAACGACCCTCTCTTTTTATACCTTAATTTGTAAGGAATTTTTTTTAACATAGATATATATATATATATTATCATATATATATATATATTTCTGAAGCCTAGAGTCATTTTTCCTTTCATCAAATAAACAATTTATCCAGATCAAAATTTCTACCAATATAAATATATCAGTGTATTCATAAAGATATGCACATACATATGAGGATGCATGTGTCCCTCTTGTTTAAATCAGAGTTATGGTAAACAAGAGGATAATTTGATTGGTTAAATTTAATAAATCCATACATAGTTCAATTTAATTCATACAGCAAAATTCCATCTATATATGTATTTGTAAGATTTTAACTCTTGATTTCTTGCTGGATTCTCTATGAAGGGTAATTCCTAGAAACAAGGAAATTGTGTTATGATCACATATAAATGTTTAGTGTAGTGCTTATGTCCTGAAAATGATATAAGTTTATATCATTTTCTATGTTTGATTTTCTATAAAATCTGCCTTAGATACAAACTCTTTTCTGGAATATTTTTAAGTGAGATATCATGTTCCTAAAGCTTAATTCTTTGATGTCATGATGCTATGCTAAATGAAATGCAAGCATGTATGAGTTTCCTGAGACCCTGAGGATCCAAAACATGGTTTTAATGGTAAGATGATTTGCTACAAACCAGACTCTTTGTTCTGATATAAGCCATAGGGCTTTAAAATGCATTTGAACAAAGCTTTAGTGAAAGGAGTTTAGTTTCGTGTTAAAATACAAAGGTAACTGATGTGCAAATATTCGAAAAAAATATGTTTAAACATGCATATATACAAACTATCATGTACATGGCTTTCAACTCCTATAGATACAGATTCTTCCTTTATTCAAGAATGAGGTATAAAACATTTGCATAGTACAAATTGCATTATGAAAACATGCAGACACATAATACATTTTCCCTACGCCTTTAAACTCTTGTATGCAAATGTCATGATGAAAGAATAAACCATATTGTTTATTGAGACTCAACTATCCAGATTTCCAATACTTAATCCTTTTCAAAGACTCAAGATTGACTAATATATTTATAAAATATAACCATCCTATTTATCATAGTATTCTTACTCAGATTTACATACAAAATCATAGGTTAACTTCTTCAACTTTTCAGATAATATCCAAATTTATAAACTCCAGTTACAAGTCAATTCCTTAGCAAAATATCCATCCATCATTCAGTACTTAATACAAGTGATAATTTAAAAATATCAATACATGCAGATTTCATCTTTTAAGCTCTTATCTAACTAATTTTAGCATGCTATAATCTTCTTCTCAAAGCCTTGCTCCTACTTAGTTGCTGCAATTCCTGAAAAAGCATTTGAAGCTGCCCCATATTAAATGAGACACCCCATATGCCATTAGCACACTAGAGTCAGACACATGTCTGGTATGAGAAAATCCACTAAAACAATTGGTAAATCAAGTTAAAGTTGAAACATATGTAAATCAGTATATCCTGCCTTTAGAAAACAAGTAAGTCATAGTGTGCATGTTATGTGTCAGTGTGCATGTGCACACTTAAACCTTTCTTTCCAGAAACCTTATAAAGATATGGAACATGCATACATTCATACAAATCAGCCATAAATCAAATAAGCATCCATACAAAATAGGGAAATCACCAAAATGAATTAAATCATTTATTCCCTACTCAGATTTCATCCAGGAAAACTCTAGTTCCTCCTTATATCAAATTTTCTTACATTGATATATTTATCTATCTTGGTCTCATCTGCAATCATATGAATCAATGGACACATTATACTGGACTAATTCACTCCATTACACAAAGATCTCAGGACTTAAACAAGCCATGTGTCAACTTGTATTGCTCAAGAACACAAGTCATTCCTGCAGTGCACTTGACCCCATTTCCTAGTTAGTTTTAAGTTGATAATAACTCTTTTGATTTTTCATGACTAAACCATTCGGTGAATCATTTCACTAAAACAAACATCCATGTCATGGCATTTCATATCTTTCATAACCAAACAAAGACAAGCAGGCAATTAAACATAGGTGTCTAATAAATAAGATTCTGCATCCATATATATATATATGTATATATACTTGCATTTTAAAAGGGGTATAGGCAACTAACATTGGCTTATGGATTTTGAGAGAGTTTTTCATCTTGCAAACATCTGTGCTTAAGTTAAACTCAGAATGACCAAGTTTCACTGAATCACAAATTTATTTGCTATGTATATGGCTATTTATATACTTTCCTTGAATTAGGAGCATCAGCACATATGCAACCCTATTTGACGCAGCGGATATTACAAAAACAATGTAGATTGTTGAAAGTAGCAGTCGATGGATTGATGAATGCTGAAATGCTCGAATTCGTTGATCCGAAGATACCGAACTCTAGCTATCCCGAACTCGTTGAACGCGCACGATACCGGGTTCAAAGATCTTCAATTCTTCAAGCGTTGATCAAGCGCACTTGATTCCGCGAATCGGCTTCTACAATCGTTGAATCGAGCGCACTCGATTATCCGAAAGAGGAGATAGGAGATTACACTCAACTACCAATTTGGAATGAAAGCACAAAGCAATCAAAAGAGAATTTTATTCAATATTCAACCACCTTTACAAATGAGAGTCTCGGCCTATTTATAGGCATTTTACAACTCACACAAAAAAACAATAAAAATTACAAGTACTAAGTCGGTTCCGAGTTATGGCTTCCGACCTACGACTTACCAGAAGTCGTACGACTTAACAAAGACTTCGACTCAACAGTTACAACTTTACAAGCCTTCAGCGACTTAACAAACAGACAAAACATTAAAGAAAATACAAGTACTTAGGTCGGAAACGACCTACGACCTAGAATGGACGCGACTTAGCATAGGTCGGCAGCGACCTAACAACAAACAGTTACAACACTGACTTGACGACTTACAGAACATACGACTCAAGACATATGTACAGACGACTTAACAAACAACGGCAGAGATTATCTCGCAGCAGAATCAACGCACCAGGCTTCACGCGACTTAAAAACAGGCGGCATCAATGACTTAAAGAAATCAAAGGCAGAGGTTAACTCGGCAGACACATCAACGGCATCCCATGCTTTGCGACTTAAAATATGCGCATTCCATATCAGCGACCTAAAGAACAACGGTAGAGATTAACTCGGAGGAAGATCCCACGCTTCAGACTTGAGCGACTTAACTCCTGCTTCATTAGGTCGTCCACGACCTAATACTTCACCAATTTGCTCTGTTTTCTTATTTCGTAACTTGGTAGGTCGAATACGAGTTAACCCGGTACGTCGTTCCAGCATCTCGTTAACTCGTACCTTCCCACTAGGTCGTTGCCGATCTTCACTAAGTCGTTGGAACGACTTAAAGCCTCTGTTAGGTCGGTTGCGACCTAGAACTTCATTTTCCCACCATTTCTCACCAAATCTTAACTCGGTGGCTTCCTTCTTAAGTCGTACCCGACTTACCAGCATCATAGGTCGCACACGACCTATGTCTTCAACTTTCTGGGCTGCATCATCCTCCCCAGGTTGAGAGAAATTCGACCTCGAATTTGTAAATTCAACTCCATCAGATCGTTCATTCCCGTGATATGGTACGAGATGTTTAACATTGAACACGTCAGATGTATACACATCATCTGGCAGCTTCAGTTTATAAGCATTTTCATTGATTCGTTTCACAACTTCCACCGGACCAATTTTTCGTGCTTTCAATTTATTGTACGCACCTACTGGAAAACGATCTTTCGTTAATACTGCATAAACCAAATCACCTTCATTAAATTCAATGTTTCTTCGTTTCAAATCTGCGGACCGTTTATACTTTTCATTTGCTTTCTCTAATCGTTCTTGAACGATTTTATGACATTCCGTCAACCCCTCAACAAAATCAGCAGCTTTCTTAACTGTCTTCTTTGATTGTGGCACTACCGTTAGATCCAACGGTCCCTTCGGTAAACTTGAATATACTATCTGAAATGGACTGAACCCAGTACTTCGATTCACAGCATGATTATGAGCAAACTCTGCTTGGCATAACTTCACATCCCAACTCTTTAGATTATCTTGAACAAGACACCTCGGCAAGTTTCCCAATGATCTGTTTACCACCTCAGTCTGTCCATCAGTTTGTGGATGATAAGCACTACTAAATTTCAGCTTCGTTCCCACCATCTTCCACAAACTTAACCAAAAGTGACTCAGAAATCGAGTATCTCTATCTGACACAATAGATTCTGGCAATCCATGAAGTCGATAGATCTCCTTGAAAAACAACTGAGCAACATGAACAGCATCCGCCGTCTTCTTGCAAGCAATAAAATGTGCCATCTTCGAAAATCGATCCACTACCACATAGATGGAATCGTTTCTTCGCTGTGTTCTTGGCAATCCCAACACGAAGTCCATGCTCACATCAACCCATGGTTTAATTGGTACAGGTAATGGCTTATATAAACCAGCATTAGTCGCAGTTCCTTTCGAAACCTGGCAAATATGACAACGCTCCACAAACCTTTCCACCTCTTTCCTCATTGATGGCCAAAAGTAGGACTGTGAAATCAACTGCAAGGTACGGTCTCTCCCAACATGTCCCTCTTCGTGTAACTCCTTGATAATCTTCATTCTCAGACTACCCTCCGGTATGCACAATCGATTTCCTTTGAACAGAAAACCATCTATCATTATAAATTCATCTATCTTCCCTGCATTGTCTCTTTCAACAAATTTCTTAAAATAGGAGTCTTCTGCAATCTGCTCCGGTAATAATTCAAAACCAGTCACCTCAACTTTCATTGTTGTCAACAAATGACTCCTCCTACTCAAAGCATCAGCTACACGATTTGTCACCCCTGACTTGTGTTTAACAACAAAAGTAAACTGTTGCAGATATGCAATCCACGATGCATGTCTCGCTGAAATCTTGTCTTGTCCTTTCAAATGCTTCAAGGCTTCATGATCAGTGTAAAGAACAAACTCTTTCTGAAATAGATAGTGTCTCCAGTGTTTAATAGATTGTACAACAGCATAGAACTCCACATCATATGTACTGTATCGCATCTTCGCTCCTGACAACTTCTCACTGAAATATGCAATTGGACGTCCCTTCTGACTCAACACCCCTCCAATCCCAACCTTGGATGCATCAGTATGTAGTTCAAACACCAACTGAAAATCAGGTAGCACTAGAATTGGTGCAGACGTCAGCAATTCCTTGATCTTCCCAAAAGCACTCCCTGCTTCCTCTGTCCATGCAAACTGTTTACCTTTCATGTAATCTGTAACTGGTGCCATCACACTACTAAAGTGTGGAATAAACCTCCGATAAAATGAAGCCAACCCGTGAAAACTACGAACTTCCGTTATCGTCTTGGGCTGTGGCCAATCTCAAATTGCTTCAACTTTACTTTGGTCAACCTGTATTCCTTTCTGTGAAACAACATATCCCAGAAATAAAACACTGTGCGTCATGAACACGCATTTCTTCGTTGCAGCATAAAATTGTTCTTGTCGTAATACCATCAGCACTTCTCTAAGGTGATTCAAATGTTCCTCTGGACTTCCACTGTAAATCAGAATATCATCAAAATACACCACCACAAATTTCCCAATGAACGGTCGAAAAATTTGATTCATCACCCTCATAAAAGTACTCGGTGCATTTGATAAACCAAATGGCATGACCAACCACTCGTATAGACCCTCCCTGGTTTTAAAAGCAGTCTTCCACTCATCTCCTGGTCTGATACGAATTTGATGATATCCGCTCTTCAAATCAATCTTCGAAAATATAGTAGCTCCGCTTATTTGATCTAACAAGTCATCCAACCTCGGCATTGGAAATCTATATCTCACAGTAATCTTATTTAATGCTCGACTGTCAGTGCACATCCTCCATGTTCCATCCTTTTTGGGTACCAATAAAGCTGGTACAGCACAAGGACTTAAACTCTCCTGCACACGCCCCTGCTCAAGTAATTCCTCTACCTGCCTCCGCAACTCTTCATGTTCCTTCGGACTCATTCGATAATGTGGTCTGTGTGGCAACACAGCACCTGGAACAAGATCTATCTAATGTTGGATATCCCTCAACGGTGGCAACTCCGTTGGTAACTCCTCTGGAAATACATCGTCAAATTCTTTCAAAACTGGTTTAACTCCTTCTGGTATCTCAACCTCTTCACTGCTCTCTCGCCCAATTAACAAAAACACTTCAGGCTCTTCCTCTACTTCCTTCACGAATTCCTTCAACGATAACAAAGTTTTGAGCTCTTCAATTTCTTCTGACTTACTCTCTCCTGGTGATCTCTTCTTCGGAACTAGGATAATTTTCGTACCTTCAAACATAAAACTGTAGCTATTGGTCCGACCGTCATGTTGTACTGCTCGATCATACTGCCATGGTCTTCCCAATAATAAGTGGCAAACATCCATCTCTACTACATCACACCAGATTTCGTCTTTGTATTTCTTCCCAATAGAGAATGGAACTCGAACTCGTCTATCCACTTTCACTTCTCCTCCTTTTCTCAACCATGCTAACTTGTATGGATTTGGATGTTTCTCTGTCTTCAATTTCAACTTTGTCACAGCTTCAGTTGAAACAATATTGTCACAGCTTCCTGCGTCGATCACAAACTTACACACCTTCCCCAGAATAGTAAATGTTGACTGAAAGATATTACTTCTCAACCAACTAGCTTCTTCCTGCTTCGGTGTTAAACACGATCTCCTCAGCATTAGATTACAACCTTCGTCTCCTGACGCAATATCCTGCTCATCCTCCTCAACTGGACTAGAACAATCCCCATCACCATCCTCATCCTCAACTTCTGCAATCATGGTTCTCTTCTTTGGCTTTGGACACTCACTGCTTTTATGACCCAATTCCTGACAATTGTAACATTTGAAACCATTGTTAACTTTCGTCCTCTCAGCCTCCTTCACTACTGGTCTACTGATAGGTTTAGAAACATTAGAACTTCCTCCAACACCCTTCGCTTGATTGTTAGAATTAGTAAACACACCACTTCCTCGTCTACCCTGTTTCTCCCAAGCCAACGCTTTCTGATGTGCTTCCGCTACAGATCTTGGATCAAACATATTAACCATATCCTGAATCTGCATTCTCAATCCCCCAATGAATCTAGATGTCAGCTGCTCTTCCGTTTCCATAATATCATTCCTCGCAATAAGTTGATAGAACTCATCAGCATAGTCATTTACAGATTTCGTCCCTTGTCTCAAATTTTGTAAACGTTGATACATCAAAGATTGATAATTGTAAGGTAAGAACGTTGCTTTCATCATCTTCTTCATCTTCTCCCAAGATTCAACTTTTGTCTTCCCCATTCGTTCACGTGTAAGCTTGGTTTGTTGCCACCATGCCAAAGCTCTACCCCTCAGCCTCGTAGCAACCAACTTCACTCTACGATGTTCTGGAACTTCTTTAAAGTCAAAAATCTCTTCAACATTAGCTACCCAATCTAGAAACTCCTCCGCTTGCATACCACCTTTGAATTCAGGAATTTCAGTCTTCATCCCCGACTCCCACTTGTGATCATACTCAGAGTAATTTCTTCCTTGACCTCTTCCTTGAATACTACCACCATCATACTCCTCTTCAAAATCAGATGCATAACGATGTCGATTCTGACCACCAACATCTCTACTACCATTACGTCTTCCACCATCATCCCTTCTATCAACATTCCTCCGTTCACGATCATTCACGTTCCTCCCACGCCCTTGATTATTTTCAAACTTCGGTCTCGATTGGAATGTGGCGAGACTCTACTACCTCCATGATTAGATTCAGGTGAAACCCTTTTCCGATTTTGATTCATCTCCGTCATAAGCTTTTCTAACCGGCCAATTCCTTCGTTAAGCTTTTCACTAAAATTCTCATTGATTCTTTGCTCCATCTCATCAGCCTCTTCTCTTCGATATAAAGCTTCTACGTTTTGGTGGCGATTAGCTCTTCTTGGCGGCATACTTGAAAACTTCACAAATTCTTCAACACTTCAAATTCAAACACTTTCCGGATTTTGATCCAAAATGAAACGGATCGAAAACTTCCACTTTGTAGCAAATCGCGATGAACACGATGGACAAAGTTTCGGCCTCCAATGCAAATCCGAACTTCAATCTTCAAATCAATGCACGACCCAATTCTTCAAACTCTCGGCCGTGAATAATGAAACTTCAAATCTTCAAAATGAATAGGCTCCAAGTCTCGATCTAACTATGATTGGTTAGAACAAGCTCTGATACCAAATGACGCAGCGGATATTACAAAAACAATGTAGATCGTTGAAAGTAGCAGTCGATGGATTGATGAATGCTGAAATGCTCGAATTCGTTGATCCGAAGATACCGAACTCTAGCTATCCCGAACTCGTAGATCGCGCACGATACCGGGTTCAAAGATCTTCAATTCTTCAAGCGTTGATCAAGCGCACTTGATTCCGCGAATCGGCTTCTACAATCGTTGAATCGAGCGCACTCGATTATCCGAAAGAGGAGATAGGAGATTACACTCAACTACCAATTTGGAATGAAAGCACAAAGCAATCAAAAGATAATTTTATTCAATATTCAACCACCTTTACAAATGAGAGTCTCGGCCTATTTATAGGCATTTTACAACTCACACAAAAAAACAACAAAAATTACAAGTACTAAGTCGGTTCCGAGTTATGGCTTCCGACCTACGACTTACCAGAAGTCGTACGACTTAACAAAGTCTTCGACTCAACAGTTACAACTTTACAAGCCTTCAGCGACTTAACAAATAGACAAAACATTAAAGAAAATACAAGTACTTAGGTCGGAAACGACCTACGACCTAGAATGGACGCGGCTTAGCATAGGTCGGCAGCGACCTAACAACAAACAGTTACAACACTGACTTGACGACTTACAGAACATACGACTCAAGACATATGTACAGACGACTTAACAAACAACGACAGAGATTATCTCGCAGCAGAATCAACGCACCAGGCTTCACGCGACTTAAAAACAGGCGGCATCAATGACTTAAAGAAATCAAAGGCAGAGGTTAACTCGGCAGACACATCAACGGCATCCCATGCTTTGCGACTTAAAATATGCGCATTCCATATCAGCGACCTAAAGAACAACGGTAGAGATTAACTCGGAGGAAGATCCCACGCTTCAGACTTGAGCGACTTAACTCCTGCTTCATTAGGTCATCCACGACCTAATACTTCACCAATTTGCTCTGTTTTCTTATTTCGTAACTTGGTAGGTCGAATACGAGTTAACCCGGTACGTCGTTCCAGCATCTCGTTAACTCGTACATTCCCACTAGGTCGTTGCCGATCTTCACTAAGTCGTTGGAACGACTTAAAGCCTCTGTTAGGTCGGTTGCGACCTAGAACTTCATTTTCCCACCATTTCTCACCAAATCTTAACTCGGTGGCTTCCTTCTTAAGTCGTACCCGACTTACCAGCATCATAGGTCGCACACGACCTATGTCTTCAACTTTCTGGGCTGCATCACTATTGCACCCCTAATTCCTTTTTGTCTCAAGCCTCAGCACATATACATAAGTATATTGCAGCTCAACATGTTTATATTATCTGGGTTATGCCAGAACCAACACTACTTTCCTATATTCATCATTTGATTCTCTGGGTATTCACTTATTTTTTTTCCTAATATTAACATATCAGAGAGATCTGGGTTTATAAAAACATATTTACTAATAATACTTAGAACTTTCACATAATAGATCAAGCAGAACAACCAAACTAAAGATCAAAGCATTTTCATCTTAGAAATCAAAGAAAGATAACCACATATGAAAATACATTTTAAGAAAGATCAACTTATAAACTGGCTGCCTTCATTAGGACTTAGTGCCTTAGATTTTTGAGTGAGTTTTCTCACCTAGTTCTCCTTCACTTCTTAGTTGATTGATAAGCTTCTGCCTTTGCCTCCAAACCCTTTTCTTCACTTGTCTTATATATACATGATATTTTTTTTTTCAAAAGCTATCCGGGAAGAAGAGAAGGCCCCTCTTATCACTGCTTATTTATGTAGGGTTCTTCTAGGGTTTAAGGTGCTAGCTAAAGTCATTTTTGCCCACCCGAAATCATCCATTTGCATTTAGTTTAAACCTAAAATCCTACCCTCTCCGGCTCAAGTTTGTGGAGAGAAAAGAGGTTTTAACATTTTGGTTATTTTCAGAAATTTGCTTTTCCAGAAAATGCTTTTTCTCTTATCTAATATCATGCTAAAGGTGTGACTTGATTTCCATTATTTTATCATATATATATGCCAAGGGTTCTTCCTAATTCTGCCTATACAAAACATATCACTGGTTTATCTTACTTTTCTATTTTTAGCTTTCACTTAAATAGCATGTGCTTCCCTTATTTATTTATAAAAGGATTGTTCCTTTTATATCTTCATTCTTGCTTTCTGCCTATATTTAAAATACATTCGTGTATTTTTATTTTACTGATTTGAACACTTGCGTTTGATTAGCATACATATATGTATGTATATGTCTTACAGAAATAATTAATACATATATATGTCTATACATTATTTTTTTACTGAACACATATGCACATATACGCTCAAATACAACCAGTAACATCCATATATATTTATACATATAGCTTTTAAGGATTTAATCTATTTATCTGTGTATATATATATATATATATATATATATATTTCATACACATCAACATATGTTCATTCATATCATCCAGGAATTAAGCTTCTATTCATGTGTATTTCCTGTGCACACATGTACACATATAGCTACACCATATCAAGCCATATCAATTCCTTTTCAAAATTAGTTTAAAAATTATTTTAAACTTATTTATATTTTTAAAATAAATTCCTAAAATCTTGGGTCATTACATATACCCCACCTTTTATAAATTGTGTCCCACAATTTTTCCTAAGCTTAAATCAAATTTAAACTTAATTCAAAGAACAAATACATTCTCAACCAAATAGATTTTTAGTTCTAGAACTAAAAATACATGCATCCAAAAGGAAAACAAATTAAAAATCAGAATTACCTTTAATCTGAAAATAGCTTAGGATAGTTCATCCTAACCTTGTCTTCTAATTCCCATGTGCAATCACTAGGATCAAGACTCCACTGTACCTTCACAAGTTTCAGTGATTTATTCCTCAACTTCTTCACATCCTTTGCCAAAATTCCCACTGGATCCTTTTCATAAATCAAATTAGGATTTATTTGCACTTGGGTTGGGGTCTCAAGAATTTCTGCCTTGTCATGTACCTATCTTCTAAGTTGTGACACATGAAAAACATTATGCATTGCTTTCATTTCCTCTGGTAGTTCCAATTTGTATGCTAAAGAGCCTATTCTTTCTAGAATTTTATAGGGTCCAACATACCTTGGTGTGAGTTTTCCTTGCTTGCCAAATCTCAAGACCTTTTTCATAGGTGAAACCTTTATGAAAACAAAGTCTCCTACTTCATATTCCACCTGCTTCCTTTTCATGTCTGCAAATTTCTTTTGCCTGTCTTGAGCTGCTGCAATTCTCCTCCTTACCAGCTCAATTTTCTCTTTAGTTTCTTGTATGTACTCAGGCCCTAAAATAGCTCTTTCTCCTGTTTCTATCCAACATACAGGTGATAAACATGGCTTGCCATATAAGGCTTCAAATGGAGCCATCCCTATGGTGCTTTGATAGCTGTTATTGTATGTAAACTCAGCTAAATGGAGATAATCTTCCCAGTTACCTCCAAAATCCAGTGCACATGCTCTTAACAAGTCCTCTAAAACTTTGTTCACCACCTCAGTCTGCCCATCTGATTGTGGATGGTAGGCAGTGCTTAAGCATAATTCACTTCCCATGGCTTCTTGAAAACTTTTCTAGAACCTTGATGTGAAGATGGTATCCCTATCACTCACAATAGTTTTGGGAATACCATGTAACCTTACCACCTCCTTCATAAATACTTGAGCTAATTTTGGTGCATTCCTTTCTGATTTGATTGGAATGAAATGTGCCACTTTAGTTAGCCTATCTACTATCACCCATATACTTGTGTTTCCTCTTTTAGATCTAGGCAGTCCATCTATGAAATCCATAGATATATCTTCCCATTTCCACTGTGGTATGCTAAGAGGTTGTAACAACTCTGATGGCTTTTGTGTTTCTGCCTTGACTTGTTGGCAAGTCATACATCTTGCAATATATTTGGCTACATCTGACTTCATTCCCTACCACCAAAAATTTCTTTTTAAATTTTGATACATCTTTGTACTGCCTGGGTGTATGGAGTACTTACTCCTATGATATTCATTCAATATTTCCTCCTTCAACTCCATGTTTTCTGGAACACATATTCTATCCTGGTTTCTTAAATAACCATTTTTATCAATATGGTAATTTGTCACTTCTTCCCCTTTTGATATGAGAATTTTCTTCTCCAATAAGTTTGTGTCTTGTTCTTGCATTTTTCCTACCTTCAAAATTAAATCTGATTGCAGAGACATTAAACTCAATTCTCTTTTACTCTTATCTCCTTCAACTGGTACCATTTGTACCTTACTACTTTCTTCAATTTCCAAGTCAGTGAGTATAGACAAATCTTTAAATTCTTCCATCATCAACATAGCTATCTTAGCATGTTGTCTACTCAAGGCATCTGTAACTTTGTTTGCTTTACCTGGTGTATAGAGTATGTCTAGATCATAGGCAGCTAAGAACTCCACCCATCTATGTTGCCTCATGTTTAAATCTTTTTGTGAGAAGAGATATTTCAATGCCTTATGATCCGTGTACAATTTAAATTTGGCACCTAACAAATAATGTCTCCAAAGTTTCAGTGCATACACCACTGCTACTAGCTCAAGATCATGGGTTGCATATCTAGTTTCATGTGGTTTTAATTGTCTGGATGCATAGGCTATCACTTGGTCTTGCTGCATCAACACAGCCCCTAGGCCAGAGCCACTTGCATCAGTATACACAATTAATCCCTCATTTCCTTCAGGTACTCTCAACACTGGTTCATTAACTAAGGGTTCCTTATCTTGATAAAAGTTCGTTCACATTTTTCAGTCCACACAAAGGCCTGATTCTTTCTAGTTAAATTGGTAAGTGTTGATGATATTTTTGAAAAATCTTTTATAAATCTCCTATAATATCCTGCCATTCCCATAAATGATCTTACTTCACTCACTGTGCTAGGCCTCTTCCATGCTTGAATAACTATTACTTTATTGGGGTTCATAGAAATTCCTTTGGCAGAAATGACATGGCCACGGAAATGTACTTCCTCTTTCCAAAATACACATTTTGAAAATTTTGCCTTTAAATCTTTTTTCCTCAATCTAGACAAAACCAGATGCAAATTACTTTTATGTTCTTCCACTGTTTTGGAATAAATTAAAATGTCATCAATAAAAATCAGCACAAATTTGTCTAAATAATCTCTAAAGGTTCTATTCATTAAATCTACAAAGTATGAGGGGGCATTTGTCAACCCAAATGGCATAACCATAAACTCATATAGACCATATCTAGTATTAAATGCAGTGTACTTAACACTTGAGTCTTCAACCTTCATATGATGAAACCCTGATGCTAAGTCTAATCTAGAAAATATCTTAGCTTCACTGAGTTGATCAAAGAGATCATCTATCCTAGGCAATGGGTATTTATTTTTGATGGTGACCTTATTTAGTTCTCTGTAATCTATACACATCCTCAAAGTACCATCCTGTTTCCTTACAAACACTACTGGAGCACCCTAGCATGAGTTACTTGGCCTTATAAACCCTTTACTTTCTAATTCCTCTAACTGATTTTTCAATTCTTTTAACTCACTTGGCCCCATTCTGGTAGGCTTCTTAATTATTGGGCTTGCTCCTGGTATGAGATTGATTTGAAACTCTACTGGTCTATGGTATGGAATACCCTTAACCTCCCCAAACACATCCAAGTATTCATTCACTATGGGAATTTCTTCAATAGTAAGTTCACTGAAATCTTTTTCCAAGTCAATTAAATGATACAATTTCCTTCCCTTAGCTACTTCACACAAAATTGTGATTCTCTGGAATCTAAAGTTTTGCAATGATATGGTGGATGAATCTAAGTTAATTATGGCTTTAAATTGCCTTAACCAGTCTACCCCCAATATAACACATATATTTGGGTAGTTTAAAACATATAAATTGAAAACAAAAGTATCTCCTCCTATTTTTAATTCCACATCCACACAAATCATATTTAAAACACTAGAACTCCCCAGTGGACTTTGTATAAGCAATGGAGTTTCAACCAATATGCAATTCAATTTTAGCATTTTAACTAGTTCATAAGAAATCAAAGAGTGAGTTGCCCCAGTATCATATACTACTGCTATGGGTATGGTACAAATAAATAGTGTACCTTCCACTTGACTGTGATTTTCAGCATTAATCTCCACTATGGATTTGCCTTTGCCTTCCAAATTTGCCAATTTTCCTTGCCGTTTATACTCATGACAGTTTCTCTTCATATGCCCCTCTTTCCTGCATAGATAGCACTTGAAAGCTCCTCCTTTCAATTCTGGGCACCTTGGTTTGATATGTCCTTCCTTTCCACATTGATGGCAAACCAATTTCTTCTTAGCATCACTGGCCTTGGTATCACTAGCCTTTTTGGTGTCTGCTTCCTCCTTCTTCTTGTCATAAGGGTGGTATCTTCCCTTATTCTTCTTGTTGCTGTTGCTCTTAAAATTTCTATACTTCTCCCTTTCCTTGTCATGCTGCTCCAATTTCAAAGCCAAGTCTATTACTTGATCAAAAGTCCTGTCAGCATAAGGTAACATGGCTCTGCTAAATCCTGGGTTCAAACCTTTAATGTACCTATCATTTTTGGATGCTTCATCTTCCACTAGCATTGCTCCATATTTGGATAACCCCTTAAACTTTTGAGTGTATTCAGTGACATTCAGAGTTCCTTGCCTGAGTCTAATAAATTCTTCGAGTAAAGTGGTCTTAGCTGATGCTGGTACAAATCTTGCCTCCAACATCTCCTTGAATTGATTCCAAGTGATTTCATTTTCAATTCTCCTAGCTATGATCACCTCCCACCAGCTTAAAGCTACTCTTTTCAGCTATCTTGAAGCCACTTGCCTCTTCCTTTGATCATCAAGCTGCATGTCATTGAAAATACTATCCAATGTTCTCAACCGTGCTTGAATTTCCATCACATTCTCAGTCCCGTCAAAACTCTTACCTCCGAAGTTTGTATAAGCCTTTAATAGTTTTGAAAGTTCCTCATGTGGATTCTCAGACCTATGCCCAATTCCATCCCTTAAAACCCTTACAAACTGTTGCATATCAAGCATTTGTGGTGCACTTGTTCCTGCATGATGTGATCCCCTTCCTACCATGGGTTGCTAACCAAGTTATGGGCAAATGGTATTAGTATACTGTGAGTATTTTCTATAGTTAATATTTTCCTATCTAAATTATTTCATCCAAAACAAACAGACATAATATATTTCTATAGTACTCAACAATCAATGCAACCATTTGCTCTGATACCAAATGAAATGACCCTCTCTTTTTATACCTTAATTTGTAAGGAATTTTTTTTAACATATATATATATATATATATATATATATATATTTCTGAAGCCTAGAGTCATTTTTCCTTTCATCAAATAAACAATTTATCCAGGATCAAAATTTCTACCAATATAAATATATCAGTGTATTCATAAAGATATGCACATACATATAAGGATGCATGTGTCCCTCTTATTTAAATCAGAGTTATGGTAAATAAGAGGATAATTTGATTGATTAAATTTAATCAATCCATACATAGTTCAATTTAATTCATACAACAAAATTCCATCTATATATGTATTTGTAAGATTTTAACTCTTGATTTCTTGCTTGATTCTCTATGAAGGGTAATTCCTAGAAACAAGGAAATTGTGTTATGATCACATATAAATGTTTGGTGTAGTGCTTATGTCCTGAAAATGATATAAACTTATATCATTTTCTATGTTTGATTTTCTATAAAATCTGCCTTAGATACAAACTCTTTTCTGGAATATTTTTAAGTGAGATATCATGTTCCTAAAGCTTAATTCATTGATGTCATGATGATATGCTAAATGAAATGCAAGCATGTATGAGTTTCCTGAGACCTTAAGGATCCAAAACATGGTTTTAATGGTAAGATGATTTGCTACAAACCAGACTCTTTGTTCTGATATAAGCCATAGGGCTTTAAAATGCATTTGAACAAAGCTTTAGTGAAAGGAGTTCAGATTCATGTTAAAATGCAAAGGTAACTGATGTGCAAATATTCGAACAAAATATGTTTAAACATGCATATATACAAACTATCATGTACATGGCTTTCAACTCCTATAGATACAGATTCTTCCTTTATTCAAGAATGAGGTATAAAACATTTGCATAGTACAAATTGCATTATGAAAACATGCAGACACATAATACATTTTCCCTATGCCTTTAAACTCTTGTATGCAAATGTCATGATGAAAGAATAAACCATATTGTTTATTGAGACTCAACTATCCAGATTGCCAATACTTAATCCTTTTCAAAGACTCAAGAGTGACTAATACATTTATAAAATATAACCATCCTATTTATCATAGTATTCTTGCTCAGATTTACATACAAAATCATAGGTTAACTTCTTCAACTTTTCAAATAATATCCAAATTTATAAACTCCAGTTACAAGTCAATTCCTTAGCAAAATATCCATCCATCATTCAGTACTTAATACAAGTGATAATTTAAAAATATCAATACATGCAGATTTCATCTTTTAAGCTCTTATCTAACTAATTTTAGAATGCTATACTCTTCGTCTCAAAGCCTTGCTCCTACTCCTACTTAGTTGCTGCAATTCCTGAAAAAGCATTTGAAGCTGCCCCATATTAAATGAGACACCCCATATGCCATTAGCACACTAGGGTCAGACACATGTCTGGTATGAGAAAATCCACTAAAACAATTGGTAAATCAAGTTAAAGTTGAAACATATGTAAATCAGTATATCCTGCCTTTAGAAAACAAGTAAGTCATAGTGTGCATGTTCTGTGTCAGTGTGCATGTGCACACTTAAACCTTTCTTTCCAGAAACCTTATAAAGATATGGAACATGCATACATTCATACAAATCAGCCATAAATCAAATAAGCATCCATACAAAATAGGGAAATCACCAAAATGAATTAAATCATTTATTCCCTACTCAGATTTCATCCAGGAAAACTCTAGTTCCTCCTTATATCAAATTTTCTTACATTGATATATTTATCTATCTTGGTCTCATCTGCAATCATATGAATCAATGGACACATTGTAATGGACTAATTCACTCCATTACACAAAGATCTTAGGACTTAAACAAGCCATGTGTCAACTTGTATTGCTCAAGAACACAAGTCATTCCTGCAGTGCACTTGACCCCATTTCCTAGTTAGTTTTAAGTTGATAATAACTCTTTTGATTTTTCATGACTAAACCTTTCGGTGAATCATTTCACTAAAACAAACATCCATGTCATGGCATTTCATATCTTTCATAACCAAACAAAGACAAGCAGGCAATTAAACATAGGTGTCTAATAAATAAGATTATGCATCCATATATATATATATGTATATACTTGCATTTTAAAAGGGGTATAGGCAACTAACATTGGCTTATGGATTTTGAGAGAGTTTTTCATCTTGCAAACATCTGTGCTTAAGTTAAACTCAGAATGACCAAGTTTCACTGAATCACAAATTTATTTGCTATGTATATGGCTATTTATATACTTTCCTTGAATTAGGAGCATCAGCACATATGCAACCCTATTGCACCCCTAATTCCTTTTTGTCTCAAGCCTCAGCACATATACATAAGTATATTGTAGCTCAACATGTTTATATTATCTGGGTTATGCCAGAACCAACACTACTTTCCTATATTCATCATTTGATTCTCTGGGTATTCACTTATTTTTTTTCCTAATATTAACATATCAGAGAGATCTGGGTTTATAAAAACATATTTACTAATAATACTTAGAACTTTCACATAATAGATCAAGCAGAACAACCAAACTAAAGATCAAAGCATTTTCATCTTAGAAATCAAAGAAAGATAACCACATATGAAAATACATTTTAAGAAAGATCAACTTATAAACTGGCTGCCTTCATTAGGACTTAGTGCCTTAGATTTTTGAGTGAGTTTTCTCACCTAGTTCTCCTTCACTTCTTAGTTGATTGATAAGCTTCTGCCTTTGCCTCCAAACCCTTTTCTTCACTTGTCTTATATATACATGATATTTTTTTTTTCAAAAGCTATCCGGGAAGAAGAGAAGGCCCCTCTTATCACTGCTTATTTATGCAGGGTTCTTCTAGGGTTTAAGGTGCTAGCTAAAGTCATTTTTGCCCACCTGGAATCATGCCATTTGCATTTAGTTTAAACCCAAAATCCTACCCTCTCCGGCTCAAGTTTGTGGAGAGAAAAGAGGTTTTAACATTTTGGTCATTTTCAGAAATATGCTTTTCCAGAAAATGCTTTTTCTCTTATCTAATATCATGCTAAAGGTGTGACTTGATTTCCATTATTTTATCATATATATATGCCAAGGGTTCTTCCTAATTCTGCCTATACAAAACATATCACTGGTTTATCTTACTTTTCTATTTTTAGCTTTCACTTAAATAGCATGTGCTTCCCTTATTTATTTATAAAAGGATTGCTCCTTTTTTATCTTCAACCTTGCTTTCTGCCTATAGTTAAAATACGTTCGTGTATTTTTATTTTACTAATTTGAACACTTGCATTTGATTAGCATACATATATGTATATATATGTCTTACAGAAATAATTAATACATATATATGTCTATACATTATTTTTTTACTGAACACATATACACTCAAATACAACCAGTAGCATCCATATATATTTATACATATAGCTTTTAAGGATTTAATCTATTTATCTGTATATATATATATATATATATTCATACACATCAACATATGTTCATTCATATCATCCAGGAATTAAGCTTCTATTCATGTGTATTTCCTGTGCACACATGTACACATATAGCTACACCATATCAAGCCATATCAATTCCTTTTCAAAATTAGTTTAAAAATTATTTTAAACTTATTTATATTTTCAAAATAAATTCCTAAAATCTTGGGTCATTACAGCTTAGTTATTCATTTTGATCTTGGTGATTTCTTCACATTTTATTCTGTAATCATCACATTGATCCAAATTTAATTGCTTAACCCGTTGTTTAATTATTTATGGTTTTTGGGTTTTATTGTTTATGTACCCGTTTCTTAATGAACTTGAACAATTGTTGTGTGACAAACATCCATTTGAAGACTTAATACATGAAAGCTAAGCATTTGTACGCAATCTATGTTAACGACTTATCTTTATATTTTACTCAAAAAGGTTATATTCATTTAGCTCACGAAAACCCCCTCCTCTCTCTCTCCTCCCCTTTTTACGATAATTTAGTTTGCTACATGAGGGCCTTGTCTTCTAGTTTACTCACGATGGCTGCAATCAAACTCATTATGAAGGGTTCTAAATGCGAGGACTACATAGGCTTTACCATAAAATCCTTCCAAATTGTTTTACGAAAGCTTTTTATTTTAATTCACAATGATTGCGTTTGAATTTAATTCACATGATCTTCCTTTCTTTCGCATGAAAACTAATCTTTTTGGTTTAACATTCGAAAACCTTACCTATAGTTCTTCTTACAATAGCTATTTTTAGGTCTAGCGTGAAAAAGGTTTATTTCAAACTTTTTCCATAAGAGCTATGTTTTAGGGTTTAACTCAATTTTATACATGAGAGCTTCACACGCGATGGCATGCCATTTGATAACCAATGTTTTCCCTTTGAGTACCACACGACCACTTAATTATTGGTCATTTTATGTCTTCCCATATATCTATTATTAAGTTATCATATGATAGCTTGTAAATATGTGATTAGTTATCATTTCTCGATTTGACTTTATTTGTGGTCTTTTACTATTCTAGGATTAGATGGCCTATTATCTATTCATATATTGGCTACGCTAATTAGCCTGAACCATAAGTATACAATTCATATAATAATCACATAAGTGAAATGGGAATAGCTTCTACAAAGGAATTAATTAAAGAAAGTTTGGGCTAGAAACATTCTTACACAACTATCTTATCCCATATATAAAAAGAAAATTATAGAAGTATTTTTTGAAGAGTTGGTAAATCTTGACCACTATATATATATAGTGGTCAAGATTTACTAACACTTCATTATATATATGGGTATATGTGCGTAGTTTATAGACTTATATTAATTATCATATGGAAATTGCCTTGATTTATGTATACGTGGTCCCTTGTATATTTAATTGTTTACTACAAATTTGTTAATTAGCTATTTTATTCTTTACTTTTACCTTAGGAAGGTTTCTTCCCCTACTGTTGGGAATTTATAGAAATAACTGAAATCATTCTATTGTAGACTTCATAGATGGAGACAAGAAACTGGCTTTCAAAGGAGCATCAAAATCCCCTATGTCCCCTAAGCTTATGGGCTCTTCCGAGGAAAAGGTTTACACTTCTCATCAATCCTACTTCATGAAGCAAGAAGATATCGACTCTATCCTTCACCTTTTTGGTATTTCGGGGATCGAATTGAGGGTTCCAGGTCCAAATGATCGAATCAATACTGCTCCTTAAGGGTTCTTTGCTTTCACTCTTCTTCACATCTATCGTTCACGTTATGTGCCCTTCAACTCTATTATCCATAATGTCCAGTCCGTCCTAAAGATCACTCCCGTTCAGTTAAATCCTAACTCCTACAGTTACATCAATTCTTTGTTTATTCTGTTCACAGAACTCAAGCTAGAAGAGCTGACTCCCTCTATCCTTTGTACCATATTTACTCTTTGAAAGATGAAGAACCAACCTGAGGGTTCTGTCTATTACCTTATTTCTATCGATAGTTGATTTTTAACCGACTTTATCAACAAGCCCACCAATTCTTCTTCGTGAAATGTTATTCTCCAGATATCACTGGAAGGTTCTCAGTCCTCTATATGCATTCTTGCTAGATTTTTTTTCTTTTACTTAATGCTCATATTAGCTTTTATTGATTTACGATTTTTTTATGATGAATGCTAGCTGCCGAATCAAAGAATGTCGATTTTCGGGTTTTGGCTAGGATCCCTAGCTTTTAGGGACGCTATATCATTCTCAAGGAGCCAGTTGAGTCTTCTTACTAAAGAGAAATTAAGGAAGCACTCTCTAGTACAACGCTCAATGGCTAAAAGCCTCAGATATTCTCCAAGTTTTGTTTCTTGTTCTCCTTTTTTCTTTTTGGTGTAGTGAAACATACTTCTCTAATGCTTTCCCTTTGTGAATAGATCCTTGGGAAGTGCATCTTGTAGGAATATATGCCTCATTGCCTAATAAAGATACTTCTGAATCACCTACTTCGCCAAGGAAACAGGGAAAGTGACGGTTTCAAAAACCACTTCAATGTTTGTCATTTCTACCATTGATGATACTATAGAAAAGGCTAGGGAAGATATTAAAAGAAAAAGTTCTATGGTTGCCCTTGCCTCATCTGAGGTTCCTTCTAAAAGGGCCAATGGGGTCGGACCAACTGTATTGCCACTTCCTGCTTCTTCTTTTGGTACTATTGCCACTATGACTACCCTTCTGGAGACTACAAAAGGTGTTGATAAATCCCCATCTCCTAGAAACTCTCCTTTTAAGTCTACGCCCCTTGAATCTGGTGAGATAGGTCAAACTCCTACTTGGGCTCAACTTTCTCTTAAAGCTCAAACTCCTTCTAATGCTCCCAGTAGATGTCAAAACTACATTTTTGCATGATGAGTTAGATGAGGAGATTTATTTTGTAACAAACTTATTGTTAGTTACCTAATCAATTAAATCTAGTTAGGGATAATTAATTCTAAATTGTGATTTGTAAAATTTAATTGTGAAATTAAATCTAGTTTTGTGAATAACTGAATTATTTATCTTAATTAATTTTAAGATGACTTTGGAAAATGTTGTAAATTTATTTAAGTGTAATATTGAGATTTATTGTTTTAAAATGAGAATTTGTAATTAATAATTTATTTTGTTTAAATTAAAAATAATAAGAATAACTTAGCAGAGGACGTAGATACGCGTAGAGGGAAAGCCCTGTGTAAGGCGCATAGTGAACATATCAGCCCCTTTTGGTTGAGGGGGGCAGGGGGGTGTTCTTCCCTGGTTAGGAGAGTGGAGGGGGTTCGGGGGAGGAGAGAGGATTTCAACTCGACACCAATTTCTATTCCCCGTCCAATGACTATTCCAAGAATACCCTGGAGTAGATCCCGTGTATACTAGACAATAGGAGTAAGATAGACGGAGTCGAGGCTTGTGAGACACGGTCCACTATATGAACCTGGCCAAAGATCAGTTTGTTTTAAGAAAAACGAGAGTTTTTCGGGTCTCACGTGTGATAGGACATGAACAGTGATAAATGAATTCTCGTGCATTTTAAGTTAATACTTTGAGTTTGAGCTAAGAATCCTATTGGAGCTTATCCTCCAAAAAGTGCACTTTTCATTTGCTTTCGGACGAAATCAACTATATTGTTTTTATTTCAAAAGTTATAATTAATTATACAAAATATTTCTATAATAATGGAAATGGAAGTTTAACCTTTGTTTTGTTTTGGAGAATTTTATAAATTAAATTGTGATTTTTGTAAATAACTGTTTAGTGTAAATTGGAGGTTTAAATAAATGATTAATCAAAAATAAATTAGCAACACTTCATCTCTTAGGTATTAATTTAGCAACATCTTAATTATTGGATCCTTAGCAAACTCCAAACCCATTAGACCCATGTAGCTAGGTGAGAAATAAACTTATACGTTTATTTCCTTTGTTATTTCTCATTTCAACATGAAAACAAAACCAGAAGAAAAAAAAACTTTTTATCTCATGAACCCTAGAGCTAAAATACTCAAATTTAAGAGCAAATTAAAGGGCTGCTGTAACGACCCACTATTTTGGACCATTCAAATCGACAATAATCCACACATGTCAGACTTGAATAATGCAAAATAAAAGGTTGTAATAAAATTTGGAGCAAATAAAATCATTCATAGAATCACAGACACAGAAATATCAGAATAACTCGCAGCGGAAATAAAATAAATAGTTGTTCATGAAGCCACTACAATACAGAGTCTCAAACAGATACAAAATACATAGTCTGAAAACAAATACAGTTCTGGAACAAGTACAGCAGAAATCCCAAACACATAAGTCTCTAATACAAAGCTGATATAGAAAAACTGAAGCTGAAATAGATAAACAACTAGATAAGCAGAATCTCCAGCGATTCCTAGCTCCAGAAAGTGAAGTCCAAAGCTGTGAATACTCAGGCTGACCCGAGCGTAAATAAAACACAAACACTCGAGTCAGGACATACATACTTATACAATGTAAACCAACTCAAGTGAACTGTAATAAAAGGTACAAGTAACTTAAAAAATGCCTGGGATCGTCCATTCTTTAAGGATCCGTTAAACTAACTACTATGTAGTAATATTCGCTATTATAATAATGTCTAATCATAAAATAAACATACTTTTAAATAGCATTAAGGGGTTACCCATATAGCCCTTAACACATAATAGTGCCAATAGTCTATACAGTACCTGCATACCTCGAAAGGTTACGAGAAGATACTCCATAGGTACGACACAAATAGAAACTCGTAGTAAAGCTCGATATGGTAGGTGACACGGCACAACAAGGCAATGCCATGGTAGATATACCAATTACGCATCCGGGCTGGTGGAAACGCATAGCAGCCACTACCGCCCACCTCGAACAATACTCCCAAATCAAAGGGTGCACCCAATCAATCACAAAGTAATAGAATTGTATCGAAGAAGTGTGTCCGATTAGAGGTGTACCTCATTGGCCCGAGAATCGCTCCTGTTTTAGCCACCTTATGCCAACTCACGCGAGTTGGGTCCACGTATATACATTAGGATCGTCGCCACCATCCTACTTCATTCTGGAATCTCCATCGCGTACACAGTTGTTAAAGTGGTTTTCGGTATCGACAAAGAGTATGTCCATATCTGATCCTGGTCTCTTTAACAACCAATCGTTATTATAACTCGTGGTTATAAATTTCAAAAATAGTTTATTTTCCAAATCATATACTTCATTTACCATTTAAAACAAAGTCATTTATACCTTTAAATCAAATATACAATTCCCAAAATTTTAACCTTTTCTGAGTTCATTTATTCACTTATATACTTCAAAATATTAAAATTTCAGCTTTCACAACATTTAGAAGATGCTGTGGTAAGTTACATTTGAATACAATTCATTTCAGCAAAGACAGCATTTAAAAACTGCTGTAATAGTTCAGTTTTAGATGAAAAATAGTTCAATTTAGAAAAGACAGCATTTACAAAACTGCTGTAATAGTTCAGGGTTCACTTTAAAGATTTTAGTTCAATTCAGCAAAGACAGCATTTAAAAACTGCTGTAATAGTTCAGTTTTATTGAAAAATCACATTTCCGCCAACTGCAGCACTTAACAAGTGCTACAATAGCTCTTCCATTAGTTTCAGT
This sequence comes from Allium fistulosum, assembly GCA_030737815.1. Taxonomy (NCBI): domain Eukaryota; kingdom Viridiplantae; phylum Streptophyta; class Magnoliopsida; order Asparagales; family Amaryllidaceae; genus Allium; species Allium fistulosum. The sequence continues at coordinate 1,291,909,706 of CM060904.1, forward strand.
TCAAATTTAGTTCCTGCCACTACCGCACTTACAAAGTGCTGTCATAGCCTTTAGTTAAATTTAGTCTTTAGTTCACTTCTGCAACTACAGCACTTACAAAGTGCTGCAGATTCTATTTAGTTCAGATTTTAGTTCATTTCCAGAAACGATAGCATTTCTGAAGTGCTACTAAATGAATTTCCAGATTTTAAATAGAATTCCAGCCATAAATAAACTTCAATTTAACTTAAAAATCACATTTTTCCACATCAAAAATGTTCATTTAAATACCTTTAACTTATGATTTTTATAAAGTGAATTTTTACAATAAAATCCAATTTTCCAAAAAATTAAATTCAAGTGCACCATTTCTTATTCTTTTCAATTTAACTATTCCTCTTTACACTTAAATTTAAATTTCATTTCATAAATAAACTTAATTTCCATTTTTATTTAATTAAATTAAACTTTCATAAAAATCAAATCACAAATTTACAAATTAAGTTATGTTTTAAATCACACTTTTCCATTCATTTACTTACATTTTTATTACATAGAAAAATCATTATTTCTTTATTTAATCATCTTAAATTCAATATAAATCAAATTACCATATTTTTACATTTTAAATATACTTAAAAGTTCCCAGAAAACTTTATAAAATAACCATGGGTCTGTATAATATTTTCTAGCCTAAGTCAAGTGATACGGATAATATATCATTTCAATCCATAATTTACAAAGAAAATCCGAGTTTTATCATTTCAAACCCGCAATCCCAAGTAAATAAAATTAAATAAAAATCGCTCAGGCTTATCATTTCAGCCCATAACGATCTTTCTCTATTCTAAAGTCCGTTTGGGTATGTATCATTTCAACCCATAGTGATTCTATTCTACAGGGAACTTGCAGTGTGATAAACAAAATAGAATAAACAGTAAAATAAAATAAAATATAACAGATGATGTGATAAGTTAATAACAGGGTTTAACATCATATAATTAACATCACAGGCGGGTATAACATGATATAATATTTATACACATTCACTTGTTGTCACTTCACAATTTATATAAGTATAGATGTCGTGTGTGAATACTCACTTCTATAAAGCTAGAGTTCGCAAACAAAACACACAAATGAAAAATCTAGAAAGCACGATAGCACGACTTGATTTGAGTGGAGAGAGTGCCAAGCTATTGATCTTGTATACAATAATTAAACCAAAGCAAATATAACTATATATTTACAACACAAAATTAATTGAATCAAAATAGAAATAGATTTAAACAAAGACATCAACAAGCTTTTTAAATCAAATTTTTGCTTGACTTTCTCACACTATTGCTCAGCCATACATTTTTAGGCTCGGCCACAACATGTTTTAGGTTGAAATAGGGTCTGGTTTGGCACACATAGGCATGGCTATAAAGAGAATAGGAAGGGTATGGAAGTTACAAAGCATGGAAGGTCAATGGACTAGGCAAAGTGGAGTTTTGGTGCATCAATGGTCTCGGCCTAGGGTCAAGTGGGCTCGGCCAGGTCAGGTACAGGTCTGGTCATGATGAAGTGGTGGTGTACTTTGCTGGTGGTGGTGGTTCATGGTGATGGCCATGGTCAACAATGAAGGGGAGATGAAACAAGGCTCGGCTATGTGCAATTTTTTTGAAGTTTTGGACATTGTTTTGTGGTATTTGCATCAAGGGTGGTCACGGCCTGAACTAAATCAAAGGAGGAGGAGGGATTATTGTCGTGGGTCATAGGGAGGAGGAGGAGTGGTGGTTGGTGGTGGTGGTGAGGTCTATGGCCGATCAAATCTATGGGAAGTCAAGGCAAAAAAATGGAAAAATCAATAGAAAAAGAAGAAGAAGAAAAAGTAGAAAAGGAAGAGGAAGCCATTACCAATTTTTCAAAAATGTTTTGTGGCCGAAAATAGATGAAGTGAGAAGTGTTTTCACATAAGAAAGGAAATAAAAACTCATGGCCACACTAAAGTTTTGAACGGTCAAAAATGTGAAAAGGCAAGCAAATGGAAAGTCAAAGTTTTAAAGCTTAAGTCTCTTCAAATTTCCACTTTCTTTTAAATTCAATATAAACAAATAAAAACCAATAAATAAAAATAAAAGACAAACAAAATAAAGTGAGAATGATAATAAATAATTATTCATAGGAAAAATAAAAGAAAATAAAAGTAGACAAAGAAAATAGCTAATTATATTGAAACTAGAATTAAAAATTGCAAATAAAATACAATTAACTTTGGAAAATTCTAACTACACTTTTAAAAATTATAACTATACTTCTAAATTGTTTTAAAATAAAAGTATTTGAAATAAAATTATATTTAATATAATTTAAAAATATTTACAAAGAATCTAGGGTTGTTACACTCTCCCCCACTCAAATCTTTTCGTCCTCGAAAAGAACGAAACAACGAAAACAAAGATAAAGCAAGATAGAAAAGCAAATAGTACCTGAAATAAACAATTCCGGATTCGAAGCACGAATGCTCTCCTCGTCTCTCATGTACAATCTCAATCATCAGTACTCCACTGTACTTTGACCAGATTAACAGATTTCCTTCTTAGTTGCTTCGTACCTCTGTCGACAATACGAAGTGGCTTCCTCTCGACAGTCAGATTAGGCTCAATATCCAAACTATCAAGAGCGGAAGGCTGAACAATAAGAGATGGATCATGCAGATAGCAACGAATATGAGAGACGTGGAATACATTATGCACTCCAGAGAACTTCTCGGGTAAATCCAGACGATATGCCAAAGAACCAATTCTTTCCACAATGCGGAAAGGACTAACAAACCTAGGAGAAAGCTTCCCTCTACGACCAAATCGAATAACATTCCTTAAGGGAGAAACCTTAAGGAAAACCAAATCACCAATAGCAAACTCTAAACTCCGCCTACGCCTATCAGCATACTTCTTCTGCCTATCCTGAGCAATCCTCATCTTCCTCCTAATCTCCTCAACTCTCTCAGAAGCCTCTAAAATCATATTAGGACCAAGAACCAAACGATTACCAGACTCAATCCAGCAAGATGGAGATCTACATGGTCATCCGTAAAGAGCCACAAATGGAGACGTTTTAATACTGGCCTGAATTCAAAGATAGAAATGAGATAGATAAAAGATTAGGATAAGATTAAAACAGAAGATAGAAATTATACCTAATAACTATTGTTATATGTGAATTCGAAAAGATGGAGATGGTCTTCCCAAGATCCTCCATAATCAAGCACACAAGGAAGAAGATCTTCTAGAATCTGATTCACCCTTTCCGTTTGACCGTCGGTCTGTGGATGGTAAGCAGTGCTTAGATTCAGACGAGTACCCAAAGAATCCTGAAAAGCTTTCCATAACTGACTAGTAAAGATAGGATCATGATCACAAACAATACTGAGAGGAACACCATGGAGATGAACAATCTCCCTCATGTAAATCTCAGACAAACTAGAAGCAGAACGGGTAGACTTGACCAGAATGAAATGAGCTGATTTGGTCAATCTATCCACAATAAGCCAGATACTCTCATTACCCTTCTAGTCCCCGGTAATCCATCAATGAAATCCATAGAAACATGTTCCCACTTCCAATTGGGAATCTCAAGAGGCTGCAACAAACCAGGGGTCTTCTGATGATCTGCCTTGACTTGCTGACAAGTCGCACACCTACTAACAAAAATGGAGATATCTTGCCTCATACGCTTCCACCAGTACAACTTCTTCATATCCTGATACATCTTGGTCACTCCAGAATGAATAGAAAGTCTGGACTGATGATTCTCCCGAAGTAACTCCTGTCTCAATCCATCAACATTTGGGACACAAATCCTATTATTAATCCTCAAGACACCTCTATCATCTATCTGAGCACCACTGCCATCAAGACTACTACCTCCAACTCTGCTACGAACATTCTCCTTCATCAATCTAAGCATCTCATCCTCATCCTTCTTAGCCATGATACGATCCAAAAGAGGAGAAGAAACAACAAGCTGACACAACATCGCCTTCTTCCGACTCAAAGCATCTGCCACGACATTAGCTTTCCCAGGGGTATAGTTGATGTCGAGGTCATAAGAAGCAAGAAACTCTAACCACCTAACTTGTCTTTGTTTCAAATCCTTCTGAGTGAAAATATATCTCAAAGACTGATGATATGTGAAAAGCTCAAACTTAGTACCCAAAAGATGATGTCTCCAAAGCTTCAAAGCAAAAACAACAGCAAGCAACTCTAAATCATGGGCAGCACAATTGGCTTCATGGGTCTTCAACTGACGACTAGCATAAGCAATCACCTTCCCATCTTACATCAGAACAGCTCCCAAACCTTCACGATAAGCATCAGTGTATACCGTCAATCCCTCATTTCCATTTGGAACGGTAAGAACTGGTGCGGAAGTAAGCTTGTGCTTTAACTCACTTAATGTAGCCTTGCACTCATCACTCCAAATAAAATTAGCATTCTTTCGAGTCAAAGCGATGAGAGGTGCAGCAATCCGAGCAAAATTCTCAATGAATCTCCGGTAATAACCGGCAAGGCCCAGAAAACTACGGATATCAGTAGGAGTCTTAGGAGTTTCCCAATCCTGCACCGAATAGGGATAAATAAGGACAACAGGAAAGATAGAATAAAATGGATGAAACAAAGAAATAGAAGGAAAGAAAGACTTACATTGATCGCAACGATCTTAACTAGATCAACAGAAACTCCATTGCCAGAAACAATATGCCTGAGGAATCGGACTTCATCCTTCCAGAAATGGCATTTAGAAAATTTAGCCTTCAACTGATGATTTCTAAGAGTCTCAAGAACAGATTTCAAATGCGACTCATGCTCATTCTTGGACTTAGAGAAAACAAGGATATCATCAACAAAGACTAGAACAAATTTATTAAGCACATCACAAAAAACCCGATTCATCAAATCCACAAAGAAAGCAGGAGCATTAGTCAAACCGAAAGGCATGACTAACCATTCAAAGAATCCATTTTCAGTACGGAAAGCAGCCTTGGGAATACTTTCCTCAGCAACTCTGAGCTGGCGAAAACCTGAGGCAAGATCAAGCTGAGAGAAAATTGTAGCACCATAAAGACGATCAAACGTATCATTGATGCGAGGCATTGGATATCTGTTTTTCATAGTGAGCTTGTTCAGCTCCCTATAATCAACACACATCCGGAGAGAACCATCGGACTTAGTGATGAAAACCACCGCAGCTCCCCATTCTGAATAGCTAGGTCTGATCAGACCCTTGGAAGACAAGTCCTCAATTTGCTTCCTTAACTCAACCTTCTCGCGGGGTGCCATTCTTCTCGGAGGAAGAACTACAGGTTGAGCTCCAGGAATAAGATCAATACGAAAATCAATTTCCCGCTTAGGAGTTAAAGTAGTGACTTCACCAAATACATCGGGATAGAGTTTGACTACACGAGTCAACTGAAGATCAACAGGAGAAGCATCCAGAGAATAGATAAAGCTACCATCACAATCATGAGGCATACTACACTGAATAACCAAAGAATTACCCCGATCATCCTCAAGAGAAATGGTTCGGGATTTACAAGAGATGTGAGCATCATGATTCCTTAACCAATCATCTCTAAGCAATAAATCAAAAGTATCAAAACCAAGAACATAGAAATCACCACTAAAGCGATGATCAGAATGGAGGAGTTTCACCCCTCTACAAATCCTACTAAGGTTCGCGGGACCCTCAATAGGATTAGAAACCCATGAAGGAACAGAAGCATACTCAGGAGAAAGGAGATGCTCAAACTTATCACAAATAGCCATAGAAATTAAACTATGCGAAGCTCCAGTATCAAATAAAACACGAACATGATGCTGAAATAAATAAAAGGTGCCCTGAAGAGTACCTTGATCATCACTAGGAACAGGAGTAGGTGCAGCAGGTGAAGAAGCAGATGTAACAGCAAAAATACCAGATGGCTTGCCCTTCTGATACAACGGACAATCATTCTTAAAATGACCAAGCTGAAGACAGACATGATAGAGATTGTTCCTGGTAACCTGAGGTGGAGGAACAGCAGCACCAACTGAAGTAGGGAAACTATTAGCATAGTGTCCCTTCTGATCACACTTGAAGCAGGTAATGGTAGATAAGTCAATAGGGTGTCTCTAAGAAGGAGAAGATTATGAAGACCCCAAACCCGGATTCTTGAGCCAATTCTTCTTCTGCTGATGGAAATTGGGCTTTCTCTTCTTAGAATTAGCAGAGGAAGACTGAGATGCAGGAGCACTAGCAACAGCAGGACCCTTGGAAGTAGGGTTCTCATAACGAATAGCCATATCCATAAGCTCTATGAAAGTGCCATGAACATGAGAAATAAGACGATGTAGAACTCTGGGCGAGCTCCAGCTATGAACTTCTCATTTTTCTTAAGCCGGGTGTCAATAAGACCAGGACCAAACTTGGAAAGTTCGTTGAACTTCCACTCATACTCAAAAAAGGACATGGTACCCTGCTTAAGATCCATGAATTCACAATAAAGTTGAGATTTCCTGGCTTCGGGCATCCATTTTTCCACAAAAGCCTCCCTGAAAAGAAGATACAGAACACAATTATAAGATAGATTCAAAAGAAAGGGAAATGGGGAAAAATTCAAGATAACACAAAGGATACCTGAACTGCTCCCAGGAAATATCACCTCGTTAGTGTGAGCTGTGATAGACTCCCACCAATCCAAGGATGACTCTTGCAGCTGCCAAGCTGCTAACTGATGCTTCTGGGCATCAGTAATCTCAAGACCAGTAAAGATCCTCTCTAAACTCCATAACCATTGCTGGGCTTCGATAATGCTTTCTGAACCGATGAACTTAGTACCACCGAGCTGAGAGAATTCCTTACAGAGAACAGTAAACCTAACAGGTGCAGCGGGTTGAGGAGCTGGGGCAGTACCACGACCCCTACCTCTAGCATTTCCACGATTCATGCTGAAAAATCAAAAATGAATTTTAGGACAAAGGTACAGAAAAGACAAAGATAAGATAAGACAAGATAAAATCACTTGGATGAATATCCTAATTAAAGAAATTTCTAACAAGGTAGATACGAAAAGAAGGAAGTTTAGAAAATTTGCTTTTAAAACAAGAAAATTTTATATCAAAATAATCTTTGAAAAATCCATTGAAAAATCATTTTAAAATCATTTTATACTTTGAAATTACGTTCTCTCACAAAGAAATGATTCTGAGGTTGATTTCACTCATTCTAGGGTATTTCTACCCTATCTCTAATGAGTTTTTGCTCCATAGGCTAAGGTTTGCCCAAAACCAAGCTCTGATACCAAATGTAATGACCCACTATTTTGGACCATTCAAATCGACAATAATCTACACATGTCAGACTTGAATAATGAAAAATAACAGATTGTAATAAAATTTGGAGCAAATAAAATCATTCATAGAATCACAGACACATAAATATCAGAATAACTTGTAGCGGAAATAAAATAAATAGTGGTTCATGAAGCCACTACAATACAGAGTCTCAAACAGATACAAAATACATAGTCTGAAAACAAATACAGTTCGGGAACAATTACAGCAGAAATCCTAAATACATAAGTCTCTAATACAAAGCTGATATAGAAAAACTGAAGCTGAAATAGATAAACAACTAGATAAGCAGAATCTCCATCGATTCCTAGCTTCAGAAAGTGAAGTCCAAAGCTGTGAATACTCAGGCTGACCCGAGCGTAAATAAAACACAAACACTCAAGTCGGGACATACATACTTATACAATGTAACCAACTCAAGTGAACTGTAATAAAAGGTACAAGTAACTTAAAGAATGCCTAGGATCGTCCATTCTTTAAGGATCCGTTAAACTATCTACTATGTTGTAATATTCTCTATTATAATAATGTCTAATCATAAAATAAACATACTTTTAAATAGCATTAAGGGGTTACCCATATAGCCCTTAACACATAATAGTGCCAATAGACTATACAATACCTGCGTACCTCGAAAGGCTACGAGAAGATAATCCATAGGTACGACACAAATAGAAACTCGTAGTAAAGCTCGATATGGTAGGTGACACAGCACAACAAGGCAATGCCAGGGTAGATATACCAATTACGCATCCGGGCTTGTGGAAACGCATAGCAACCACTACCGCCCACCTCGAACAACACACCCAAATCAAAGGGTGCACCCAATCAATCACAAAGTAATAGAATGGTATTGAAGAAGTGTGTCCGATCAGAGGTGCTACCTCATTGGCCCGAGAATCGCTCCTGTTTTAGCCACCTTATGCCAACTCACGGGAGTTGGGTCCACGTATATACCATAGGATCGTCGCCACCATCCTACTTTATTCTGGAATCTCCACCGCGTACACAGTTATTAAAGTGGTTTTCGGTATCGACGGAGAGTATGTCCATATAATATCCTGGTCTCTTTAACAACCAATTGTTATTATAACCCGTGGTTATAAATTTCAAAAATAGTTTATTTTCCAAATCAAATACTTCATTTACCATTTAAAACAAAGTCATTTATACCTTTAAATCAAATATTCAATTCCTAAAATTTTAACCTTTTCTGAGTTCATTTATTCACTTAAATACTTCAAAATATTAAAATTTCAGCTTTCATAGCATTTAGAAGATGCTGTGGTAAGTTACATTTGAAAACAATTCATTTCAGCAAAGACAGCATTTAAAAACTGCTGTAATAGTTCAGTTTTAGTTGAAAAATAGTTCAATTCAGAAAAGACAGCATTTAAAAAACTGCTGTAATAGTTCAGGGTTCACTTTAAAGATTTTAGTTCAATTCAGCAAAGACAACGTTTAAAAACTGCTGTAATAGTTCAGTTTTATTCAAAAATCACATTTCAGACAACTACAGCACTTATCAAGTGCTACAATAGCTCTTCCATTAGTTTCAGTTCAAATTTAGTTCTTGCCACTGCAGCACTTACAAAGTGCTGTCATAGCCCTTAGTTAAATTTAGTCTTTAGTTCACTTCTGCAACTACAGCACTTACAAAGTGCTGCAGATTCTATTTAGTTCAGATTTTAGTTCATTTCCAGAAACGATAGCATTTCTGAAGTGCTACTAAATGAATTTCCAGATTTTAAATAGAATTCCAGCCATAAATAAACTTCAATTTAAATCAATTTACCTTAAAAATCACATTTTTCCACATCAAAAATGTTCATTTAAATACCTTTAACTTATGATTTTTATAAAGTGAATTTTTACAATAAAATCCAATTTTCCAAAAAATTAAATTCAAGTGCACCATTTCTTATTCTTTTCATTTTAACTATTCCTCTTTACACTTAAATTTAAATTTCATTTCATAAATAAACTTAATTTCCATTTTTATTTAATTAAATTAAACTTTCATAAAAATCAAATCGCAAATTTACAAATTAAGTTATGTTTTAAATCACACTTTTCCATTCATTTACTTACATTTTTATTACATAGAAAAATCATTATTTCTTTATTTAATCATCTTAAATTCAATTTAAATCAAATTACCATATTTTTACATTTTAAAAATACTTAAAAGTTCCCAGAAAACTTTATAAAACAACCATGGGTCTGTATAATATTTTCTAGCCTAAGTCAAGTGATACGGATAATATATCATTTCAATCCATAATTTACAAAGAAAATCCGGGTTTTATCATTTCAAACCCGCAATCCCAAGTAAATAAAATTAAATAAAAATCGCTCAGGCTTATCATTTCAGCCCATAACGATCTTTCCCTATTCTAAAGTCCGTTCGGGTATGTGTCATTTCAACCCATAGTGATTCTATTCTACAGGGAACTTGCAGTGTGATAAACAAAATAGAATAAACAGTAAAATAAAATAAAATATAACAGATGATGTGATAAGTTAATAACAGGGTTTAACATCATATAATTAACATCACATGCGGGTATAACATGATATAATATTTATACACATTCACTTGTTGTCACTTCACAATTTATATAAGTATAGATGTCGTGTGTGAATACTCACCTCTATAAAGCTAGAGTTCGCAAACAAAACACACAAATGAAAAATCCAGAAAGCACGATAGCACAACTTGATTTGAGTGGAGAGAGTGCCAAGCTATTGATCTTGTATAACATAATTAAACCAAAGCAAATATAACTATATATTTACAACACAAAATTAATTGAATCAAAATAGAAATAGATTTAAACAAAGACATCAACAAGCTTTTTAAATAAATTTTTTGCTTGACTTGCTCACACTATTACTCAATCATACATGTTTGGGCTCGGCCACAACATGTTTTAGGTTGAAATAGGGTCTGGTTTGGCACACATAGGCACGACTATAAAGAGAATAGGAAGGGTATGGAAGTTACAAAGCATGGAAGGTCAATGGACTAGGCAAAGTGGAGTTTTGGTGCATCAATGGTTTCGGCCTAGGGTTAAGTGGGCTCGGCCAGGTCAGGTATAGGTCTGGTCATGATGAAGTGATGGTGTACTTTGCTGGTGTTGGTGGTTCATGGTGATGGCCGTGGTCAACAATGAAGGGGAGATGAAACAAGGCTCGGCTATGTGCAATTTTTTTGAAGTTTTGGACATTGTTTTGTGGTATTTGCATCAAGGGTGGTCACGGCCTGAACTAAATCAGAGGAGGAGGAGGGATTGTTGTCGGTGGTCATGGGGAGGAGGAGGAGTGGTGGTTGGTGGTAGTGGTGAGGTCTATGGCCGATCAAAGCTATGGGAATTCAAGGCAAAAAAATGGAAAAATCAATAGAAAAAGAAGAAGAAAAAGTAGAAAAGGAAGAGGAAGCCATTACCAATTTTTCAGAAATGTTTTGTGGACGAAAATAGATGAAGTGAGAAGTGTTTTCACGTGAGAAAGGAAATAAAAACACACGGCCACACTAAAGTTTTGAACGGCCAAAAATGTGAAGAGGCAAGCAAATGGAAAGTCAAAGTTTTAAACCTTAAGTCTCTTCAAATTTCCACTTTCTTTTAAATTCAATATAAACAAATAAAATTCAATAAATAAAAATAAAAGACAAACAAAATAAAGTGAAAATGATAATAAATAATTATTCATTGGAAAAATAAAAAGAAAATAAAAGTAAATAAAGAAAATAGCTAATTATATTGAAACTAGAATTAAAAATTGCAAATAAAATACAATTAACTTTGGAAAATTCTAACTACACTTTTAAAAATTATAACTATACTTCTAAATTATTTTAAAATAAAAGTATTTGAAATAAAATTATATTTAATATAATTTAAAAATATTTACAAAGAATCTGGGGTTGTTATAGTTGTTGTTTTATGATGAAAAGTAAGTATTCTAAACCCTATCTCTACCTTTTAAAACATAAAAGAATGATTCTGATCTTACTTTAACTAGAATTGTTTGCTGGTTGGTTTTTGTTTTTGGGTTTTTAGACAATTTTGGTGAAGTTGAAGGTGTAGCAAAGCCTAGGAAAAGATTAGCAAGCTATAAGAAGCATTAAAGGTGAGTTAATCACTCACATTACTATCTCTAACCCATAAGAATAATTGCTAATTTCTGTTTTGATTAAATTGGTTGGTTTTTTTATTGAATTGCTTTCATTTTGATTGTGAATTGGTTGCTTGAATTTGGTGATTATTTGATTGTTTCCTGAAAATAAATTGCAAAAATCACTACAGTAAAAGAGAGATATCTTAGTGTAAAATGATTCAAGTTAACTCAATCCTTTTGTTGTAGAAAGTTCATTCAATAAGCTACAAGTAATCTACTAATCATGTTTTAAAATTCGGTAGTCTAAGGGGTCAAAATTCGGGTTGAAACTGATATGCACACTCTGCTCTATTAATTTTCTGAGTTAAAACCTGAAATTAAAATGACTATAACTTTTTCGTTACTTATCGAAATTCAATGGTGCTTGATGTTCTGGAAGCTTAGACTGTCTTCTAAAACTTTTTTGTTTTGAGTTTTGTGATATTTTGTAGTTTACATAGTCAAAAATACATTTTAGTGTCGTTGTCCCGAGAATAAACGACAACGATAATGAAGTTAAAATCTAAGAATTGTTTTAGTCATAACTTTTTCATTACTTATCAGAATTAGATAATTCGTGATGTTCTGCAAAGCATAGACTTTTATTTTCAACTTTCATGTTTTAAGTTTTGTAAAATTATGAGATTTAAGTGATCGTAACTGCAGATCTTGAGACCCTAAATTTGAGTTAAATGAAATAAGTTGATAAGCTTCGTATACAAGTAATTTTACGAAAGAGAATTATTTATATTCATAAATCTTAGAATTATTTCTAAACTAAGTTAATAAATATTAAAAATCATATTTTTGTCAAGTTATTTTATCTATTAAGCATGGTTAGTAAAATATTTATGGATTTGAAAATATGACTTTGGAAATACAAATCTAATCTATTTTTACATGAAAGTGATTATGAATTTGAATATAAGTATTACGGTTTTATTAAATAAATGATATAAGATTCATGGAATTTGGAAATGTAGTTTTGAAAGTATAAACTTAGATTATTTCCAAATAAATTGTTTATATTTTAATATGGATTTAGAAGAGTAATTAAATATGGTTTTAAAATATAGTTTTGTGAATAATACAACTATACGGAAATTTGAGACAACTTTGTGTATATAAGTGGAATTTTGGAACAAATCGGGGTTATAGAATATTATATTAAACAAACGAACACTTATTTAAAGTTAAATAATAAGTGTATTTGTGAAAAATTATAACAAGTGTTTTTTTTAAATAATAAAACTAAGAGAGAAAAATTGTTTTGAGAACCTTAATTCTATAATTTGGGAAGTACTATTATTCGACTTAATGTTATCGATTGTTTTAAATGCTTTTAAATAACACTTCATTGAATACGGTATAACTCATTGAATAGAATGTAACATCCCCTATCTTGAGGCCCAAAACTAAGCGCTACAGATGTTGTAATGATCTATAGTATTTACTTCCGGTGACAAAATACGGTAATGTTAATGGTATCCATAATACCAAAAGCACATGAATATGAAACAAAATCACATATTGCAAAAACAATTTTACCGATTACATTGCAAAGCCATGTTTCATATTCCATTACATAATCCTAAACGTCATCCCAAGGTTTGATCAAATATAATTATTACAAAATACACCAAGAGCGACATATGAAGATGCCCACTTGGATGATCAGAGTACTAAATATACATATCAGTCTTAATACATCACAGCAGAAATAAAACTAAATAGCTCCTACATAGCTAGCTTTGCCTCTTACACATATTCAAAAGCTTTATTCGTCCAACCTACTAAACCTGAAAAGCCTTAACTCTCAATCTACTCAAATTAATTTTGAGCACTCGAGAGTTTAAGGGGAAAACATAAACCTCGAGTCAGACATAAAGCCTCGTGTGAATAATACTATTACATCTCGGTTTACTGATATTAAGTGAGACCACGCCACTTAGCGGAACGGGTTCCCCCTCACTAATATCCCTTTTCAAAACATATCTTTTGCAAATCAAAATCCTGCAATCAAACTGATTAAAGCAGTAATAGAAATATCATACATGCATATAAATCAGGTAATAAATGGACTATCTATCCGAACAAATGTAGTTTTGTTTGGCTAACTACTAACATTTGGCTGACTCGAGCCTACCAGACAAAATAAATAATCTAACATCTGTTAGAAACTCTTCTGGATGGTCTATCTTTAACTTACTTCTCCCAGGGTCAACTGATCCTAATGGTTTTGCGGGCTCACCAATCATCTATCAACTTTCTCTGTATATATATTCCTTTCTGTGTGTAACTATCATTTAAGTCCTACCTATGACTAAGTCCTACAAATTGGAATTTTGGACTAAAATTAGATTGGGGCTATAGCTAATGTATAGGACGTGACCCTATACCAGTCCCATCTGGTATTCAAATATCCGAGTCATTTACTTAGGGTTAACTACCCATCAAAATTTTCCTTGAAACATCTTCCAAATTGATTTAATCCCTTTAAATCATACTTAAATAAGGAAAATAAAACTTTTGCTTTACTCAAATCTTTTTGCTATGATATATGCTTTACACAAAACATTGTTGATGAAAACCTTCGAACCCTTGTTTAAAAACTTTAAACAATCTCTTTCAAAACCTTTGAAAGTACCCCTTTCGAAACCATTTAATTACTTGACCATGCACCTTTCGAAACCTTTTAAAAATAGACCTTTCGAAACCATTGAAAGTGTCCTTTCGAAAGCTTTATAAAACCTTAGACATCCTCTTCCAAAACATTTCAAACTTGCCTTTCGAAAACGTTGGAAACCTTCCGTCTTAAAAACTCAAGTAACCTTTCGAAAACATTGGGGTTCCTCCCCTTCGAAACCTTCAATATAAACCTTTCGAAAACATTGGAGTACCTCCCCTTCGAAACCTTTATTATAAACCTTTCGAAAGCATTAAAGACCTTTACTCAAAACAAACCTTTCGAAAGCATTGGGTTCAAGTAATAGATTGTGGAACATAGTTTCGAAACCATTTAAAACATTCCTTTCGAAACCTTTGGGTTCATCTTTCAATAAAACAAGGGGTCTTAAAAGAACTAAGTCAAAAGCAACTCTTTCGAAAGTAGTTTCCTAAGTAAAAGAAAGTAGATGGCGTCGAAACCAACGCCTTCAAAAGCATTGGAGAAGCGGCTTCAAGGTTTAAGACGAAAGGACTCTTTCGAAGGCATTGCTTTGAAAGGTAGAAAGCGGTAGCAGGGGTTTTGACCCCTTCAAAAGCTTCTTTTAAAACAAAGGCGCAACCTCTTTCGACAGCCATTTTTCATAAAACATTTGACCAAGTCAAAAGCTAGTTTCTTCGAAAGCCTCATTTATACCAAAATGGTTTTAAGTTTACCAAAGCCACTTCAACCCCTTCAAAAGCTTGTTTCAACCCTATACCTTTCGCCTATCTCCAATCCACTATGTACCAAGACATTGATACCATGTGTATTGGTTTCGACTTGGTCGAAGGCAGAAGTATGAGGTCGAAAGCATACAGGGAAGTGGCGAAGTACTAAATATTATCAAAGTTGTTTTATTGATATATAAAGTAATTGCTTTTCAACTAACTTCCCATATTTATCAAAATGCTATTGGTTGCCAATTATTTTTCAAAATCTTTTATAAAAGTGCTGCCGAATTTCAGAGATTAACATTTAAAACATTTACAAATTGCCCCTTCTCCTTTTATAAACATATAAAACATTTGAGTCCCATACCTTAAATAATTTTATATACTTATTAAAACACTTAGGAAAATTCTCCAAAAATTCCCATAAATCACTTTTAATATGTTTTCTAACATATATAAATTTCTGACCCAAAGCTAACATTTAATAGAGTAATTATTTTTAAACCCAATTTAACCATTTTCTTCACTAGAAAATTCATAATAAATCCACATTAATTCAGAAAATTATGAAACTTGAAACCCATCTCTAAAATAATATTTCTGACCATATATAAAAAATGCAAGGCATTTGGATGTTATTTGTTAGGTTTTTCAAATTAATCATTATCATAAAATCCATATGAAATAGCATAATCATCAACAAGCATATATATTCATTTAAACAATCAAAACATTGCAAACCATTTGCAAAATAAATTCAGAACTTAACTAGAAACCGAAAATCATAAAAATGAGATGTGATCTATTGTTCACCTTAGCTTGATTGTTAAGAAGGTTGAGATTTGCTCTTGAGTTAATTTGATTAAGCTTCTATCTTGAAATCTTGCTTATCTTCCCCTTTACCTTCTTCTAATGGTGGCCAGCCTTACTACTTTTAGTTTTTGTTTTTGAATGATTATAAATGAAGGTGGGTTAAGGCTTTAGGCTATAAGAGTATAACCTATTCCTATTTTGCCCTTACCTTATTATTTCTTTCTTACTTCATTTTAAACTTTCATTTATTCATTCATATCTTAAGGCATGGCTACCTTATATTTAAACAAATCTCAATCTCTTAACCACTTAATCTTTACATTATTCTATTCAATTAACTAATTAAATCTCCTGAATAATGTTATCTAAAATTAGGGGTGTTACAGCCTCCCCTCCTTAAAGAATTTCATCCTCGAAATTACGATAAGGTACTCATCAAAATCAATCATAAATGTAAAACATTCCATAAAATATGTCAAGATAAGTATCTCTAATCATGCTCTCAGTTTCCCAAGTACAGTCTCTCTCGTCGTCACTCCATTGGACTTTGACTAATCTGACTGTCTTGTTCCTTAGCCTCTTCTCATCTCTTGTGACTATACGAACTAGTTTTCTAACTATAGTCAAATTCGGTTCAACTACTAAGTCATCTAACACAGTCGGTGCTATAGTAGTCTCTGGTTCTTAAATACACTTCCTTAGATGAGAAATATGAAAAACGTTATGGATTCCTTCCAAACTACTTGGTAACTCCACTCTATATGCGAGTTTCCCAAAACTTTCTAAAATAAGAAATGGTCCAACAAATCTCGGCGCCAACTTTCCTGACTTTCCAAACTAGATTACACCTTTCATCGGTGATATCTTGACGAAAACATGGTCTCCAACCGAGAACTTTAAGTCTTTTCGTCTTCTATCTGCATAGCTCTTCTACCTAGACTGAGCTTCCTTCATTCTAGCTCGAATGAGTTGAATCTTTTCTACAGCTTCTCTAACCAAATCTGGACCAAGAACTAACCAATCCCCAGTCTCTAACCAACAGACGGGAGATTTTCATGGCCTTCCATACAAAGCTTCAAACGGAGCCATCCCTATACTAGTCTGATAACTATTGTTATACGAAAACTCGACTAAGTGTACGTAGATGGTCCTCCCACGATCCTCCAATGTCTAGCACAAAAGCTCTTAACAAATCTTCTAAGACTTTGTTAACTCTTTCTGTTTGCCCATTTGTCTGTGGATGGTAAGTGGTACTCATCTTGAGCTTGGTACCTAAAATATCCTGTAGACTCTTCCAGAACTCACTAGTGAATAAGGATTCTCTATCACTTACTATACTACTAGAAATTCTGTGCAGTCTAACTATATTCTTCATGAATAACTTAGCCAACACAGGTGTCTTCCTAGTTGACTTAACTGGAATGAAATGGGCACTCTTGGTCAACCTGTCCACCATAACCCATATACTTTCATTTCCTCTGTTTTACCTTGGCAACCCTTCTATAAAATCCATTGAGATAGAATCCCAATTCCATACTGGAATATCTAAAGGCTGAAGTAACCCACTTCACTTCTGATGTTCAGCTTTTACCTGTTGACAGTTCAGACACTCCTTCACCCATAAGCCTACATCTCTCTTCATACCTTCCCAGAAGAAACTCCTTTTCATATCCTGATACATCTTAGTTCCTCCCAGATGAATAGTGAACTTCAACAATGGCATTCTCCAAGAACTTCTTTCCTAATTTTCCCACATTCGAAACACACAGTCTTCCTTTCTTCCTTCACCACCTATTCTGATCAAGACAGAAAATTTTCAAGTCATTGCTCTCCTTTCCAACTTTCTGATCCATTCAGCTAATAATGGATCCTCTCCTTGCTTAGAAGCAATCTTTCCGATCATTACCAGTCGAACCTCTGAGCATGACAACACAACAGTTTCCTTACTGGATCTAGCCTCGGATCTCCATTGTATTCTGCATGTAGTCAATGCTACTACATATTTCCACTCAGCTATCATAGATAATACTGCATTCTGATGTTTTTTGCCAAGTGCATCTGCAACTTTGTTCCCCTTTCCTGGTGTTTACTCAATACCAAAGTCATATGCGGCTAAAAACTCTAACCACCTCAGCTGTCTCATATTCAACTCCTTCTGAGAGAATAAATACCTTGGTGACTTATGATCCATATACAACTCGAATCTCTCTCCCAAAAGGTAATGTCTCCACACCTTCAACACAAAAATTACTGTAGCTAACTCGAAATCGTGAGTCGAATATCTTACCTCATGTGGTCTAAGCTGTCGAGCAACATAGGCAATCACTTTCTTCTTTGCATTAACACAGCTCATAACCCTGTTCCACATGCGTCCGTATATACTACTAAGTCCTGATTCCCCTCTGGAACAGCTAACACATGTGCATTAGTCAATAAGTGTTTCAATCTCTAGAATGCTTCCTCACACTTATCGGTCCAAACGAACTTCACATCCTTCCACGTTAGCTTGGTCATCGGTGTTGCTATCCATGAAAAATCCCTAATGAATCTCTGATAGTACCCAGCTAATCCAAGAAAACTCTTTATCTCGGTCACTGTCTCAGGTCTCTTCCAGTTATTCACTGCTTCAATCTTGGCCGGATCTACAAACAACCCATTCTCTGAGACTACATGACCAAGAAACTTCACTTCCTTATTCCAGAAATGGCACTTTGAAAATTTGCCTTCAGTTGATGCTGCCTCAACGTCTCAATCACCACTCTAAGATGAACTTCATGCTCTCTTTCATCCTTAGAGTATATTAAAATATCATTTATAAATACCAATATGAACCTATCCAAATGCTATCAAAAAATTCAGTTCATCAAATCAACGAAGAATGCCGGCGCATTGGTTAGTCCGAATGGCATTACTAACCATTCGTACAATCCATATCTGGTTCTAAATGCCGTCAAAGGAATGCTATCCTCAGCCATTCTAAGCTGATGAAATCCTGTTGACAAATCCAACTAGGAAAACACTTTAGCTCCACTCAACTGGTCGAACAAATCGTCAATTCTAGGTAATAGATATCGATTCTTTATCGTCTTCTCATTTAACTTACGATGATCGATACATAACCTTAACGACCCATTCGGTTTCTTTGCAAACACTACGGCTGCTCCCTAAGGTGAACTACTTGATCTAATAAAATTCTTACTTTCCAAATCCACCAAATGCACCTTTAGCTCCCTCATCTCGGTAGGTGTCATTCTGCTTGGCGATCTACTCATCGGTTTTGCTCCTGGAACTAAATCTATCTGAAACTCAATAGCTCATTTCGGTGGCAATCCTATTACAAATTCAAAGACATTTGCGAATTATCTAACAACAAAAACTCGACTCAGCTCGTCTTCTGCCTCAATAATACCCAACAAAGCATCAACCTCAAAACTAGGGGTTTCTATGGAATATATTATCCAATTGCTATAGTCAGTGTGTCTAAGTGATATTTTCCTAGCATGGCAAAATATCTTAGCATGGTATTTACTTAACCAATCCATACCCAAAATAATTCCGAACCCTAGGAAATTAAACACATGCAAACTGGAAACAAATGTATGACCTAACAACTCAAACTCTAAGTGGTCACCCTTCATCCCAAGTGTCGCATATCCTCCTATCGGATTTGCAACCCTTAAGGAAGTAACTAGGTATGAGGGTTCTAGGTTAAGCTTATCTACCAAACAATGAGATATAAAAGAATCACTAGTATCAAATAGAACCCTAACTGATACACCATGAATCAAAAGCGTACCTCCAAACACGGCTTTTCCCTTCTCCTCTGTTGTTGGTCTCAAGGTAGCTAGTTCCAATGCATACACTTTGCCTTTCCCTTCCTTAACTGACTCCTTGCACTGGTTCCTATTGTGACCAATCCGATCACAGTTGAAACATATCACTCCTTTCTTTTCAGCTGCTTTCTTTACTTTGCATGTCCGGCACTCATAAGCATAGTGTCCTTTCTTATCACACTTATAAAAGACAACTTCTGTCTTTCCTTTCTTAGTAGCTCCACTCTTCTAAGCTTCCTTCTTATGGAAAAATTTCCTTTTCTGATTCTGTCCTCCTTGAACTCCTCCAGCTTTGTTACTCTCAAGGAGAGCAAGCATCTCCTCATGCTTTAAAGCCATTTCAACAACTACATCACATGGGTCTCTAATATGCGGTAATATGGCCTTAGTAAGCTCAGGCTTCAGCCTGCGAATGAATTCTCGTTCCTCTTAATGATAGTATCAACTGTAGAATACCAGTATCATAGCTCCTCTAATCTTATTGCATACTCAAGCATTGTCATGTATCCCTGCTCTAACTCAGCAAACTTCCTGAGCAGAGTGGACTTAGCAATATCCGACATAAATCTTTCTTCAAACCTCCTCTTTAACTTAGCCCATGTCATAGTCTCCTCATTGACTCTAACCGTAACAGTGTTCCACCAATATAGTGTTGCTCCCTATAATTTCCTGGAAGCAAGTCTCCTTTTCTGCTCATCATTGTGCCCCAAATCAGCAAAAATCCTTTTGCAATGAAGTACCCAGTTTAACACTTCGATTGCATCTTTATAAACGGCTTTCCTCCCAACCGAGCAAAGTCTCTACTCACAATAGCATAGTTATTAACCATCAGAGCTTCCTGATTTCCTCCTTCAGCATTTCCTCCAGCCAACCCCGCAGCAACTCATGCTTGCATCATGTTTACGAAGAACTGATACATTGCTCCTATGTTAACTTGCCGAACTCCAGCACCCACATTTGCAGATTTTGCCTAATCTTGGTTCCCCCTAGTATTTGGTATGGCATTTCCATTGGTTTTGGTGCTTCCTTCACCAATGTTAACTATTCCTCCTCTAGCATCCATATCTTACGTCCTTAAAATCTGCATTCGAGCCTTTGTAAGATACAGAAGAATAGTCTAAGAGAGATGGGAGAATAGAGATAAAGCGTGTACATATATGGCAAATACAAGTATGTTGCTATAGCATTATCCCATACCCCAATCTTTTCTCTAATTTCATAGGGTTATGTTTTCAAAAATCATTTTAATTTTGAAATTTCATTTAAGTTTTCATAAACTTATGCTCTAAAACCAAGTTGTAACATCCCCTATCTTGAGGCTCGAAGCTAAGCGCTAAAGATGCTGCAGTCATCTATAGTATTAACTTCCGGTGACAAAATATGGCAATGTTAATGGTATCCATAATATCAGAAGCACATGAATATGAAACAAAATGACAGATTGCAAAAACAATTTTACTGATTACATTTCAAAACCATGTTTCATATTCCATTACATAATCCCAAACGTCATCCTAGGTTTTGATCAAATATAATTATTACAAAATATGCCAAGAGTGATATAAGAAGATGCCATTTTGGATGATCAGAGTACTAAATAGACATATCAGTCTTAATACACCATAGCGGAAATAAAACTAAATAGCTCCAGCTTTGCCTCCTACATGTCTTCGAAAGCTTTCTTCGTCCAACCTACTAAACCTGAAAAGCCTTAACTCTCAATCAACTCAAAATAATTTTGAGCACCCAAGAGTTTAAGGGAAAACATAAACTTTGAGTCAAACATAAAGCCTGGTGTGAATAATACTATTACATCTTGGTTTACTGATATTAAGTGAAACCATGCTGCTTAGCGAAACGGGTTTCCCCTCACTAATATCCCTTGTCAAAACGAACCTTTCGCAAATTAAAATCCTACAATCAAACTGGTTAAAGCAGTAATAGAAATATCATATATGCATATAAATCAGGTAATAAATGGACTATCTGTCCGAAAAAATGTAGTTTTGTTTGGCTAACTACTAAACTTTGGCTGACTCGGGCCTACCAGACAAAATAAATAATCTAACATATGTTAGACACTTTTCTGGACGGTCTGTCCTTAACTTACTTCTCCTAGGGTTAACTTATCCTAATGGTTTTTCGGGCTCACCAATAAACTATTCTCTTTCTCTGTATATATATATTCCTTTCTGTGTGTAACCATCATTTAAGTCCTACCTATGACTAAGCCCTACATACTGGAATTTTGGAATAAAATTAGCTAGGAGCTATAGCTAATGTATAGGGCACGACCCTATACTAGTCCCATCTAGTATTCAAATATCTGAGTCATTTACTTAGGGTTAACTACCCATCAAAATTTTCCTTGAAACATCTTTCAAATTGATTTAGTCCCTTTAAATCATACTTAAACAAGGAAAATAAACCTTTTGATTTACTCAAATTTGTTTGCCATGATATATGCTTTACACAAAACATTGTAGATGAAAACCTTTGAACCCTTGTTTAAAAACTTTAAACAATCTCTTTCGAAACCTTTGAAAGTACCTCTTTCGAAACCATTTGATTACTTTACCATGTAACACTAGGCTGAAAGGCCAAAACATACCTTTCGAAACCTTTTAAAAATAGACTTTTCGAAACCATTGAAAGTGTCCTTTCGAAAGCTTTATAAAACCTTAGACATCCTCTTTCCAAAACATTTCAATCTTGCCTTTCGAAAATGTTGGAAACCTTCCATCTTAAAAACTCAAGTAACCTTTCGAAAACATTGGGGTTCCTCCTCTTCGAAACCTTCATTATAAACTTTTTGAAAATATTAGGGTACCTCCCCTTCGAAACCTTTGTTATAAATTTTTCGGAAGCATTAAAGTTCTTTACTTAAAACAAACCTTTCGAAAGCATTGGATTCAAGTAATAGATTATGGAACATAGTTTCGAACCGTTTAAAACATTCCTTTTGAAACCTTTAGGGTCATCTTTCAATAAAACAAGGGGTCTTAAAATAACTAAGTCGACAACAACTCTTTCAAAAGCAGTTTCCTAAGTAAAAGAAAGTAGATGGTGTCGAAACCATCCCCTTCGAAAGCATTGGAAAAGCAGATTTAAGGTTTAAGACGAAGGACCCTTTCGAAGGCATTGCTTCGAAAGGTAGAAAGCGGTAGGAGTGGTTTTAACCCCTTCGAAAGCTTCTTTTAAAACAAAGGCGACATCCTCTTTTGAAAGCCCTTTTTCCTAAAACATTTGACCAAGTCAAAAGCTAGTTCCTTCGAAAGTCTCATTTATACCAAAATGGTTCTAAGTTTACCAAAGCTGCTTCAACCCATTCGAAAGCTTGTTTCGACCCTATACCATTCGCCTATCTCCAATCCACTACGTACCAAGGCATGGATACCATGTGTATTAGTTTCGACTTGGTCGAAGGTGGAAGTATGAGGTCGAAAGCATACAGGGAAGTGGCGAAGCTGTAAATATTATCAAAGTTGTTTTATTGCTATCTAAAGTAATTGCTTTTCAACTAACTTCCCATATTTGTCAAAATGCTATTGGTTGCAAATTCTTTTTCAAAATCATTTATAAAAGTGTTGCCGAATTTCAGAGATTAACATTTAAAATATTTACAAATTGCTCCTTCTCCTTTTATAAACATATAATGCATTTGAGTCCCATACCTTAAATAATTTTATATACTTATTAAAACACTTAGGAAAATTCTCCAAAAATTCCCATAAATTGCTTTTAATATATTTTCTAACATATATAAATTTCTGATCCAAAGCTAAAATATAATAGCCGTAATTAGTTTTAAACCCAATTTAACCATTTTCTTCACTAGAAAATTCATAATAAATCCATATTAATTCAGAAAATTATGAAAATTGAAACCCATCTCTAAAATAATGCTTCTGACTATATATCAAAAATGCAAGGCATTTGGATGTGATTTGTTAGGTTTTTCAAGTTAATCCTTATCATAAAATCCATATGAAATAGCATAATCATCAACAAGCATATATATTCATTTAAACAATCAAAACATGGCAAATCATTTGCAAAATAAATTCAAAACTTAAATAGAAACCGAAAATCATAAAAATGAGATGTAATCTATTGTTCACCTTAGCTTAATTGTTAAGAAGGTTGAGATTTGCTCTTGAGTTAATTTGATTAAGCTTCTTCCTTGAAATCTTGCTTATCTTCCCCTTTACCTTCTTCTAATGGTGGCCGACCTTACTATGTTTAGTTATTGTTTCTGAATGATTGTAAATGACGGTGGGTTAAGGCTTTAAGGTATAAGAGTATAACCTATTCCTATTTTGCCCTTACCTTATTATTTCTTTCTTGCTTCATTTTAAACTTTCTTATTCATATCTTAAGGCACGACTACCTTATATTTAAACAAATCTCAATCACTTAACCACTTAATCTTTACATATTCTATTAAATTTAGCTAACTAAATCTCCTGAATAATGTTATCTAAAATTAGGGGTGTTACATAGGATGTTTGAGTGGAATTTACTAACCTATTGGCGATTACTCGAATTCCACCGTGTAGTATGGGATGCCTTGGTTAAATTCTTGTGATCGTATTTGGGAAAGTACTTAACACTTTAGAGTTGTATTCTCTTCTAGTGTGAGAAAAGTGGTTGCTAGATCCTTAAGAGAATGTAGTTTGGCTTTTCTAGTGGTACCCGTAAAAAGTGTTATTTGCTAGCTTTTAGTAAATACTTGGATTTCACTATATGGTATGGGACATATTGGTTAAATCATAGTAATTACTAAAGGCGGTAGTATTTGGCACTTTAGAGTTTACTCTCTTTTTGTGTGCGGAAAGTGGCTGCTAGATCCTTAAGAAGTTACTCCTGGATTTCTTTTCAAGTGTAATAATCTAAAAAAAATTCTGAAAGATTCAGTCATGGCTGCTATCCTTGAGATCGTCTTGTGATCCTGTGATTACCATCCTATGTACGATCCTCGATATCAGATTGGTTAGTGTGATATCAAATTGTTTGTTTGTTTTCTGTAGTTCTGTGTACGATCATTGCGACTGTTTTGAGTAAGATCTCTTGGATTCTGGATATTTGGATTCTATGACTATTATGTGTTCGTGAAATAAATATATATTCCTGGTTGTGTTCGTGAAATAAATATATTCTTATGTCTTATGTTAGTGAAATAAATATATATTCTTGTGTCTTATGTTCGTGAAATAAATATATATTCTTGTGTTTTGTGTTCATGAAATAAATGTATATTCTTGTGTCTTCTGATGGATGCTAAGTTAAGTTAATTCTGTTATTCTATGTTTAGTGACTAGTTCGTGTTTGTGACTTAAATTTACAACCCTATTAAATTAATATCCTGACTCATTATATCTTGGACATCTGTATTAACTTATATGTTGTTTATTCTTGAGTTATATTCTATTTTCACCATATTGGATAATTAGAGATAGTACGACCCGAGTGTTATTTTGCTCGGGTCAGACCGAGACTTTTAGGTTACAGGACGAGTAGACCTATGGATGGTTGGGGTAGCAGAAGTTGGACCTTTGATATTTAGTTATATCACTTAGAAATTTTGTTTGAAATTGAGATGTATAATTAAGATTAGAAAACCATAACTTGTATATTAATTGAGTTTAGTATTTGGTTTTGTAAACTCAAAATTTGTATATGTATAAGTTGAGATTTTTATTCTGCTGTGATCTGTGACTGATATTTATATGATATATTGTTCTGATTCCGAGAACCAGGTTTGTCTATTACTTTGTATTAATATTGTCACGTCAAATTTCAGTTTAGATATTAAGTGAAAAGGTATAAATGACATGTCAGTGTTAGTATAAAGATATATTCACATTTGATCGTACTTTACAAAACGTATCCTCTGGTTTAACGAATGACATTACTTGTAATGTTCTTTGCTAAACTGGGCATCGCATTGGGCTCGTTACAGTTTGATATCAGAGTTGTGTCAGAACATTATAATATATAATATAACGGATTCGAGACCTAGATGACTTAGAGTCCTGTCCCTTGAGGTGTGTAGTGGATAGTTATATTAATTATCTAATTAGGGATAGAAATATAAAATGATTATCGGGATAATATTTGGAGGCGTAAATTGATTTTAAAATTTTAAATTGATAAATTGGAATTTGTGACATTAAAACTTTTGGAAATTAATGAGTAAAATCTTCTAGAGTATAGAAAATTTTGGAATTAAACTGAAATGAATTAATTTTCAATTAAACAAATTTTCTTTTAAATAAGAGAATTAGAAAAAATTAAGTAAATAAATTTAGGAGTTAAATGGTCTAGAATTAATCAAAGTTGCACAGCGAAATTTCAGGAATTGAATTGTTCCACGGTAGGCAACTATTTATTTTTGATTAATTGGTTGCCATGAATTGATTGCTTGGTTGCATTTATTTAAAATTAGATGCATGGATGTTAGTGGTAATAAAATAAATTCATCTGAACTTGTGATTATCTATTGTGTTGACTTATCCGGACATTGTTTAAGGATTCTGATCGATATGTGGGATGTCATGTTATCGATAGGGGTTCCTAAACATCGAACGTGACATTTTGACATAAATAATAATTAAAACTTGGAAATTTAGATACAGATTTCTTTCGTTATGGGATATTATGTTGTCAATCTAACTAAAGTGCAATCATGAATTGTTAATATCTCCTATATGATATGAATTTGATATTAAATACTAATATGATTTTTTAATATAAGTGCAGGTATCTGAAGTTAAATAGATATCGTTTAAAAGATTATAAATTATTTTGCTTAACAAATATCAACGGACTCGCTAATATTTCATATACAAGGTACGTATCTCGGATTACATATCGTATTTTTATGTTTTTTCCTATAGGATGCCTTATCC
Organism: Allium fistulosum; assembly: GCA_030737815.1. Classification (NCBI taxonomy): domain Eukaryota; kingdom Viridiplantae; phylum Streptophyta; class Magnoliopsida; order Asparagales; family Amaryllidaceae; genus Allium; species Allium fistulosum. The sequence continues at coordinate 1,291,936,160 of CM060904.1, forward strand.
TTGAGATGAGATGTATGTTATATTATTATATTCATATTGTAAATTTTTGAAATGCTAGCCGCACAAAGAGGACGCTGGCAAAATTTTCCGTAAATTTAAGGCGTTGAAATTTTTTGAGAAATTATTGAAAATTGTGATAACAAAAAAGTTTGATTTTTAGCATTATAATTTGGAATGGTATTAATTGAATGTTTTGGAAATGAAATTAGAAATCAGTTAACAAATAACTATTTTAACGAGAAATTTATATTATAGATTATTTTGTTAAGGAAATTGCGGGGGCACAATTTTTTAAAGGGGAAGTCTGTAACAACTCTGTTGTTAGTTACCTAATTAATTAAATCTAGTTAGGGATAATTAATTCTAAATTGTGATTTGTGAAATTTAACTGTGAAATTTAGTGTAACATCCCTTATCTTGAGGTCCGAAGCTAAGCGCTACAGATGATGCAGTCATCTATAGTATTAACTTCCGGTGATAAAATACGGTAATATTAAAGGTATCCATAATATCAAAAGCACATGAATATGAAACCAAATAACAGATTGCAAAAACAATTTTACCGATTACATTTCAAAACCATGTTTCATATTCCATTACATAATACCAAACGTCATCCCAGGTTTTGATCAAATATAATTATTATAAAATACGCCAAGAGTGACGTATGAAGATGCCCCCTTGGATGGTCAGAGTACTCAGTAGACATAACTGTCTTAATACATTACAGCGGAAATAAAATTAAAACCCCTAAATAGCTAACTTTGCCTCCTGCTTGTCTTCAGAAGCTTTATTCGACCACCTACTAAAACTTGAAAAACCTTAACCATTAATCTACTCAAATTAATTTTGAGCACTCGAGAGTTTAAGGGGAAAAACATAAACTTCGAGTCAGACATAAAGGCTGGTGTTAATAATACTATTACATCTCAGTTTTATGATATTAAGTGAGACCATGCGGCTTAGCGGAATGGGTTTCCCCTCACTAATATCCCTTTAAAACATGTCTTTTGCAAATCAGAATCCTGTAATCAAACTGATTAAAGAAATAATAGCAATGTCATATGTGCATATAAATCAGGTAACAAATGGACTATCTGTCCAAACAATATAGTTTTGTTTAGCTAACTACTAACCATTGGATGACTCGGGCCAACCAGACAAAATAAATAAATAATCTAACTTTTGTTAGACACACTCCTAGACGGTCTGTCCTTAATTTATTTCTCCTAGGGTCAACTAATCTCAATGGTTTTGCAGGCTTACCAATAACCAATCTTCCCTCTTTGTATATATTTCTTTCTATGTGTAATCATCATTTTAGTCTTACCTGTGACAAAGTCTTACACACTGGAAATTTTGGACTAATTTCGCAAGGGGCTAATAGCTAAATTATAGGGCACGACCCTATACCAGTCCCATCTGGTATACAAATATATCTGAGTCATTTACTTAGGGTTAACTACCCATCAAATTTTCCTTGAAAACATTTCTTTCAAATTGATTGAATCCCTTAAAATCATACTTATACAAGGAAAATATACCTTTTGCTTTATTCAAATCTCTTTGCCATGATATATGCTTTACACAAATCATTGTTGATGAAAACCTTCGAAACTCTTGTTTAAAACCTTAAAAAATCCCTTTCAAAACCATTGAAAGTAACCCTTTTAAAATAAGTTAACTACTTTTCCTTGGAAGACTAGGTCGAAAGGCCAAATCATATCTTTCGAAACCTTTTAAAATTAGACCTTTCGAAACCACTGAAAGTGTCCCTTCGAAAGCTTTATAAAACCTTAGACGTCCTCTTTTCAAAACACTTATACTTGCCTTACGAAAGCATTGGAAATCTTACATTCAAATACTTAAAGTACCTTTCAAAAACATTGGAGAACCTCCCCTTCAAAACCTTCATTATATACCTTTCGAAAGCATTAAAGTCCTTTACTCAAAGCAAATCATTCGAAAGCATTGGGTTCAAGTTAAAGCTTATGGAACATAGTTTCAAAACCATTTAAAACATTCCTTTCGAAACCTTTAGGTTTTTCTTTCAATAGAACAAAGCGTCTTAAAAGAACTGGGTCGAAAGCATCTCTTTCGAAAGCATTATTCCTAGGTAAAAAGAAATTAGATGGTTTCCAAACCATCTCTTTCGAAAGCATTGGGGAAGCGGCTTTTTGGTGAAACTGAAAGCATCGTTTTGAAACCTTTGTTTAAAGGCAAAAGCGTCCTTAACTGGGTTGAAAGGTAGAATGTGGCAACAGGGGTTTCGACTCTGTCGAAATATTATTTTAAAACAAAAGGCGGCAACCTCTGTCGAAAGCTATATTAAACCCTTTCGAAACCTTTCTTCTAAAAGCAAGGCATAAGCAAAGGCTCCGACCCTTTCGGAGGCATGGTTTCGATCCTATACCTTTCGCTTATCTCCAATCCACTACATCCCAACGCATTGATACCATGTGTATTGGTTTTGACTTGGTTGAAGGAGGAGGTATGAAGTCGAAAGGTGCTGGTGGCGAAACAACAATCCCTTACAAAAACAGATTTTTAACTTTTAAAAGTAATACCTTTTTAACTAACCTGCCTTATTTGTTAACATCTAAGTGGTTGCCAATTTTTTCCCAAAATATTTTCTAAAAGTGCTGCCGAATTCGGTAATTTGAGTCTCATATCTTAAATAATTTTATATACTTAATAAAACACCTAGGAAAATTCTTTGAAAGTTCACATAAATCATTTTTAATATGTTTTCTATCAAATTTAAATTTCAGGTCCAAAACTAATATATAATTGTCGAAATTAATTTAAACCCAATTTAGCCATTTTCCTCACTAGAAAATTCATATTAACTCCACATTAATTCAAAAAATTATGAAACTTGAAACCCACCTCTAAAATATTATTTCTGACCTCATATAAAAAATGCAAGGCATTTGGATGTCATTTGATAAGTTTTTCAAATTAAACTTATCATAAAATCTATACGAAACAACAAAATTCATCAACAAGCATATATATATATATATCCATTTAACATTCAAAACATGGCATATACTTTGCAAATCATATTCGGATTTGATCCATAATCGAAAATAAGAAATATGAGATGTAATCTATTATTCACCTTTAGCTCATTTGTTAAGGAGGTGAGATTTGTTCCTTGATTAATTAGCTTGAGCTTCCTTCTTGAAATCTTGCTTATCTTCCTCTTGTTATCTTCTAATAGTAGCCAGCCTTTCTCGTGCTTTAATTTTGTTTGTGATTGTTTGTAAATGAGAATGGCTTAAGGGCTGAGGGTATAAGAATATGACCTATTCCTATTTTGCCCTTATCTTATTACTTTTCTTATTTCATTTGTTTGTGCATTCCTATGGCACGGCTACCCTTTTAATTTTACAAATTTCAATCTCTTAACCATTTACATTATTTCATTTAATTTATCTAATTAAATGTCCTAAATAATGTTAATCAAAATTAGGGTCGTTACAAACTCCCTTCCTTAAAGAATTTCATCGTCGAAATTACGATAAGTTACTCATAACAATTAATCATAAAGGTAAAACAAACCATGAAACAAGTCAGGATAAGTATCTCTAGTCCTGCTTTCAGTTTTCCAAGTACAATCTCTCTCGTCGTCACTCCATTGGACTTTGACTAACCTGATTGTCTTGTTCCTTAGACTATACGAACTTGTTTTCGTACTATAGTCAAATTTGGTTCCACTACTAAGTCATCTAACATAGTCGGTGCAATAGTAGTTTCTGAATCTCGAATACACTTCCTTAGATGAGAAATATGAAAAACATTATGGACTCCCGCCAAACTGTTTGGTAACTCAATTCTATATGCGAGCTTCCCAATCCTTTCTACAATAGGAAATGGTCTAACAAACCGCGGCCCCAATTTTTGAACCTACCAAACCGGATTACACCATTCATCAGTGACATCTTGACGAAAACATGGTCTCCGTTGGCGTCAAAATTGACCACCAACACCCAATTACAAGCGAAAGCACCAATATCCAATCACATATTACAGATAGATTATATATAGAGAGTATAATATGAAGAATAGCCAAAATTAAAATGAAAGCAATAAAAAAGACAAGATTTATAGAGGTTCGGCTAACTCCGGCCTACGTCCAATCTAGAAAAATCCTTTTTATTATAATGAAATTTGATTATAGTTACAATCCGGAATTTCTAAAACAAAAATGGCAGAGTAGCCTTTAGGTGGAAGATGAAGAGAAACAGAATGAGTATCCCCTTTTCTGAAGCCACACCTGCTATATTTATAGGAGAATCTTGGCTACACGGCCTCCTTACCTACATGGGCCCACCATCGCGACCGTCGAGCCCAATTGGTCCAAATACACCGACCTGAAGTAGGCAACATGTCGACCTGGAGAACACACAGTGCAAACCCGAAGCAAACCTATGGATGACCCGAAGCAAGATGAATGCCAACCCCAAGTAACATGAATGCCGACCCCAAACGAACTCTCTTCTGCCGACCCGAGTGCTGACATGAAGTACAATGAACACCGACCCGAAGCAGCCCCTACAGCCGACCCGAAGTGAGGACAATGCCGATCCATCTCAACTCCTGATGTCGACCGCTTGTAACTTCCTATGTCGACCCGAGTGCTGACCCGAAGTGCTCCCATAGCCGAACCAAAGTGAAGCTCATGCCGATCCCTCAAAGTGATACGACCTCCAACCAAATGCCGACCCCAAGCTAAAGCTATGCCGACCCAAAGTTGGAGCTACGCCGACCCGATGCACCTCCATATGTCGAACCAAAGTGAAGCCTGAAGTCAAGCCTGTGCCGATCCGAAGTAGAACCCAAAGCAATACCAATGCCGACTTGACCGAAGTACATCCTGTTATGACCCGAAGTAAACACTTTCCTGACCCGAAGCAAACCACATTGTGACTCGAAGCAACCCTTTGGCTAACCCAAAGCAACCCGACCTTTGCCGAAATTCATATTCCAAATACCCGACATCGTTTATCCATCGACCGTGCTGAATCCTGACTTCATATTCATATTTATTATCCATAATCGATTGTCCATCCATCCATTCGAACCAAAACCATAACATTCCATCCTCGATAACCGTGCAATCCATTGAGTTAAATCCGCATGTATACGGCCTTGCCAAAAGGAGGGTTAACACTTTGCCTCCCAAAATATGCCTTGCTATTGGAAGGCGTGTTTTTATTTTCCATAAGTCCAAAATCCAAAGTCCATAATCCATTGATCTTCATATCATCCAACCTTGAATCCAATCCATTGCCAAACCAATTCCTTGATCTCTCCGGATCGTTAGCGAAATCCATGACTGTTCCGAGTCAATATCCGATTCCGAATCCATTCCAAATCCATTAGCCGGATCCACGATCTCTCCGGACCGTTTTATCCAAGTCCGGGACCTCTTCGGGTCCTGTAATCCAAATCCGAGACCTCGCTGGGTCCATATCCAAATTTGGGACCTCTTCGGATCCAAATCTAAATCCGGGACCTCTCCGGGTCCAAATCCAAAGCCGGGACCTCTCCGGGTCCATATCCAAATCCGGGACCACTCCGGGTCCAGTAATCCATATTCGGGACCTCTCCCGATCCATATCCAAACCCGGGACCTCTCCGGGTCCATATCCAACTCCATAGACCTCTCCGGGTTATTTTATCCTACTCCGGCCTCGACTCTCCGGTCAAGGGCTCATCCATGGTCTTCCTTCTCTGGCCTCGACTCTCCGATCAAGGACTTAATCTGTGGGGCATCCTACTCTGGCCTCGATCCCTAGCCGAGGACTTAATCCGTGAATATGCTTCTCCGGCCTTGACTCTCCGATCGAGGACTTAATCCGTGAATATCCTTTTCCGGCCTCGACTCTTCGGTCGAGGACTTAATCCGTGAGGTATCCTACTCCGACCTCGATCCCCAGTTGAGGACTTAATCCATGGGGTATCCTACTCTAGCCTCGATCCCCAGTCGAGGACTTAATCAGTGGGGTATCCTACTCCGACCTCGATCCTCAGTCGAGGACTTAATCCGTGGGGTATCCTACTCCGGCCTCGATCCCCGGTCGAGGACTTAATCCGAGTTTGAGTCCATCCTGTCGCTCTCCAATGAAAGGACTCGTAACTCGCGGTTATTGCCCCATCTCTCCGGTCAGGGCCGTAACCGTGACCTGAGAAACCAAAGTTTGCAGTAAATAGAAAAAACAAGATTTCATAAACCCGAGCACCATGGTTCATCGTCATCTCAGAGCATGCCTAGGGACCTTCCTCGATCCCTTACAAGTGTAAGTGACTTAGCTGCATTACTACAGGGTTTATTACTTATTCCATACCATCAAGCGATAACGACCTATGCCCTTAAGCCGGGCTAACTCCGATTTGTGGCGGATGATAGCTGCTCCTGTTCCATCACCGCTATTCATTTCTGAACAAAGCCATCCAAATCCATGCCCCCAGTTCCATGGGGAGTTGTGCTGATCCATTCTCCATGGTCGAGGTTTGCCCCCAGCTGATCCAATCCATATCTAAGCCTGCTAATTTCTGCTCCAAGTTCTGGGTTCCAATTTCTAGCTATTCCATCATCCATAAATGGTCTTCGATCATCATTTTCATCCTACCCCCGAGTCCACAAAATAATCCCAGATCATCCTCTTCCAAACGTGCATCCAAGTTCTGATCCATGCCAAAATCCATAGCTCCATCCAATATTCATCTAGGAATCAAGTTAACATGACCCGGGGACATGCCTCGAGTGAGGAACGATCTCTAGTTGGTCAGGGGCTGCTCCCGGCGACTCCACTCCATCCATCATCCTTCTTGCTTCTTTTTCCTGAATCTGATCCTGGATTTCCTCTGCTCCTGCTGCTCCAACTTCGTGATCCACATTTCCAGTATTCTTGCTACTCTATTCCCTTGGTCTTGCATTCCAGTTTGTCCAATTTGTCGGAATAGGTTCTGCATCACTTCCTCCGGCCTCTTCAGCATCCTCTCCTACATGGCATCCATCATCATTTCCATCTTGCCCCTTCTCTTTGTCTCCTCATTGATTGCCTAGCCATAGCTTCCTAAATCCAAGTTCCTAATCTTCCAAATCCCAGATCCAAACTTCCAAATCTCTTAGTGCTAGCCTTCTCAGTGAAAGCACCAAAATATTGGCATCAAAATTGACCACTAACACCCAATTACAAGCGAAAGCACCAATACCCAATCACAGATAGAGTATATGTAGAGAGTATAATATGAAGAATAGACAAAATTAAAATGAAAGCAGTAAAAAAAGAAAAGATTTATAGTGGTTCAGCTAACTCTGGCCTTCGTCCACTCCAAAAAAATCCTTTTTATTATACCGAAATTTGATTATAGTTACAATTCGAAATTTCCAAAAAAAAAATGGCAGAGTAGCCTTTAGGTGGAAGATGAAGAGAAACAGAATGAGTATCCCCTTTTCTGAAGCCACACCTACTGTATTTATAGGAGAAATCTCGGCTATAGGGCCTCCTCGCCTACATGGGTCCACCATCGTGACCGTCGAGCCCAATTCGTCCAAATACACTGACCTGAAGTAGACAACATGTTGACCCGGAGAAAACTCAGTGCAAACCCGAAGCAAACCTGTGGATGACCCGAAGTAAGATGAATGCCGACCCCAAGTAACATGAATGCTGACCCCAAACGAACTCTCTTCTGCCGACCCGAGTGCTGACCCGAAGTACCATGAACATCGACCCGAAGCAGCCCCTATAGCCAACCCGAAGTGAGAACAATGTCGACCCCTCTTAACTCCTGATGCCGACCCCTTGTAACTTCCTATGCCGACCCGAGTACTGATCCGAAGTGCTCCCATAGCTGACCCGAAGTGAAGCTAATGTCGATCCCTCAAAGTGATACAACCTCCAAACAAATGCCGACCCCAAGCCAAAGCTATGTCGACCCGAAGTTGGAACTACACCGACCTGAACCACCTCCATATGCCAATCCAAAGTGAAGCCTGAAGTCAAGCCTGTGCCGACCCGAAGTAGAACCCGAAGTAATACCAATGCCGACCTGACCGAAGTACATCCTGTTATGACCCGAATTAAACATTTTCCTGACCCGAAGCAAACTACATGGTGACTTGAAGCAACCTATTGGCTGACCCAAACCAACCCGACCTTTGTCAAAATTCAAATTCCAAATACCCGGCATCGTTTATCCATCGACCGTGCTGAATCCTGACTTCATATTCATATTTATTATCAGTAATTGATTGTCCATCCATCTATTCGAACCAAAACCATAACATTCCAGCCTCGATAACCGTGCAATCCATTGAGTTAAATTCGCCTGTATATTACCTTGCCAAAAGGTGGGTTAACAGTCTCCAACTGAGAACTCTAAGTCTTTTCGTCTTCTATCCGCATAACTCTTCTGCCCATACTAAGCTTCCTTCATTCTGGCTCGAATGAGTTCAATTTTTTCTACAGCTTCTTAAACTAAATCTGGACCAAGAACTAGCCTATCCCCGGTCTTTAACCAACAAATGGGCGATTTGCATGGCCTTTCATACAAAGCTTCAAATGGTGCCATCCCTATACTAGTCTGATAACCGTTGTTATACAAAAACTCGACTAAGTGTAGATGGTCCTCCCATGATCCTCCAAAGTCCAGCACACAAGCCCTTAACAAATCTTCTAAGAGTTTGTTACTCTTTCCGTCTGCCCATTTGTCTGCAGATGATAAGCGGTACTAATTTTGAGCTTGGTACCCAAATTCCTCTGTAGACTCTTCCACAAATTGCTAGTGAATAATGGATCTCTATCACTTACTATACTTCTAGGAATTCCATGCAGTCTAACTAAATTCTTTATAAACAACTTAGCCAAAACAGGTGCCGTCCTAGTTGACCTAACTGGAATGAAATGGTCACTCTTGGTCAATCTGTCCACTATGACCCATATGCTTTCATTTCCTCTATTTGACCTTGGCAACCCATTTATAAAATCCATCGAAATAGAATCCCATTTCCATACTGGAATATCTAAAGGCTGAAGTAACCCACTTGGCTTCTAATGTTCAGCTTTTACCTATTGGCATTTCAAACACTGCTTCACCCATAAGCCTACATCTCTCTTCATGCCTTCCCAAAAGAAACTCCCTTTCATATCCTGATACATCTTAGTTCCTCCTGGATGAATAGTGAACTTCGAACGATGGCATTCTCCAAAAAACTTCTTTCCAAATGTTTCCCACATTCAAAACACACAGTCTTCCTTTCTTCCTTAAGCACCTATTCTAGTCAAGATTGAAATCTTTCAAATCATCGCTCTATGTTCCATCCCTTGACTTTCTGATCCATTCAGCAAATAATGGATCCTTCCCTTGCTTAGAAGAAATCTTTTCGGTCATCACTGGTCAAACCTCCAAGCATGACAACACAACAATTTCCTTACTTGATCTAGCCTCGGATCTCCACTATATTCTGCATGTAGTTAATGCTTCTAAATATTTTCACTCAGCTATCATTGCTAATACTGCATTCTAATATCCTTTGCTAAGTGCATCTGCAACTTTATTCCCCTTTCCTGGTGTGTACTCAACACCAAAGTCATATGCGGCTAAAAACTCTAACCACCTCTACTGTTTCATATTCAACTCCTTCTGAGAGAATAAATACTTCAGTGACTTATGATCCGTATATAACTCAAAACTTTCTCCTAAAAGGTAATGTCTCCACACCCTCAATGCAAAAATTACCGTAGCTAACTCCAAATCGTGAGTTGGATATCTAACCTCATGCTGTCTAAGCTGTCGAGAAGCGTAGGCAATCACTATATCTCTTTCCATTAACACAGCTCCTAATCATGTTCCTCATGCATCAATATACACTATTAAATCCTGGTTCCCTTCTGGAACAACCAACACAGGTACATTAGTCAATAGGTGTTTCAATCTCTGGAATGCTTCCTTACACTTATCTGTCTAAACAAACTTTACGTCTTTCCGTGTTAGCTTAGACATCGGTGCCGCTATCTGCGAAAAATCCTTAATAAATCTCCATTAGTACCCAGCTAATCCAAGAAAACTCTTTATTTTGGTCACTGTCTCAGGTCTCTTCTAATTATTTACTGCCTTGATCTTACTCAGCTCTATAGACAGCCCTTTCTCTGAGACTACATGACCAAGAAACTTCACTTCCTTCTTCTAGAAATGGCACTTCGAAAACTTTGCGTTCAGTTGATGCTGCCTCAACCTCTCAAGCACCACTCTAAGATGAACTTCATGCTCTCTTTCATCCTTAGAGTATATCAAAATATCATCTATAAATACTGTTAACCCGCCTTTTGGCAAGGCCGTGGACATGCAGATTTAACTAAATCGACTGCTCGTTTGTCGAGACTAGAATATGATGGGTTTGAGCAGCTGGATGGAAAGACGATCAGTCATGGGCGGTTCGGTGTCGGTCGTTCGGTCTTAATGGTGTGGTTCGGTCTTGGTGTCATGGTTCGGTCTGGGAGGCATGGCTCGATCGAGGAGTGGAGATCATGTATGGTTCGGTGATGGAGTTGGTTCGGCCAGATATGGTTCGGTCAGATATGGGATCGGTATTGGTGGTTCGGCCTCGATGGGATCGGCCTTGGTGGTTCATCATGTTCCGGTTCGGCCAAGGTAGTTGGGCTGAAGTGGCTCGGTATTGTGGTGTGGACCGGCATGGTTGAGTGGATCGGCGTGCTGGAGTTCGCGAGTGGGTCGGCATAAGGTAATGATTCGGCATGTTGTGGGTCGGCCGGGTGGATAGGATCGGCATTGAGGAAAAGAGGATCAGATCGGCACATGGAGCTTTGGTTCGGCATTAGCTTTGCTCCAAGTTCTAGCCTAGTTTGCTCCGAGTCTTGGATAGGTCTGCTTCGAGTCAATACCCTGGTTACTTCGGGTCGGCTTATTGAGGACTTGGGGTCGGTCATGGTGAAGGATGTTGGCTCGGCAATGGTCTTAGTGGGCCCGTATCACTCAGGAAGCCCAGCAACTCGGGGTTTGCCTATAAATACAGCAGGCGGGGCTTCAGAAAGAGGATCTTCATTTTTTTTCCTCTTACTTCCCCATTAAGGCTACTCTGCCATTATTGCTCTAAAAACTCTGGATTGTAACTGTAATTGATTCTGACATCAATAAAGGAAATTTTTGGAGTGGACGTAGGCCGGAGTTAACCGAACCGCTATAAATCCTCTGTTATTATTGCTTTCCTTTTGATTTTTATTGTTCTTCATATTTATACTCTCTACATACATTCTATCTGTTATCTGTGACTGTGGGTTGGTGCTTTTGTCTGGATTTGGGTGTTAGTGACCAATTTTGGCGCTAACATTTTAGTGCTTTCACCGAGAAAGCTAGCACTTAGGGATTCAGAAGCTTGGATTTTGGATTTAAAGGCCTAGGAACTTTGATTTTGGAGACTATGGAAAAGCAATCAACCAGGAGATAGAGGACAGAAAGGAGTCAGCAAGAGGGAAGTCAGGAGGCTTCCTCTGGAGCTAATCAAGTCTCCGTCTACATCACTAGGGACGAGATGTAAATCATGATGGATTTTATGCAGGAGTAATTGATGAAAAGGCAAGAGGAAATGATGTAGACATTTTTCAGACAATTTGGACAAGCAGGAACAACAGGAGTTGTACGAGTTCAGATCCATGGAGTTGGATCAGAAGGACTCAACAAGCAAGCAGATGGAGCGGTTCAGCAGGGGGCAGCCCCCAATCAGCAAACAACTGTCAATCTGGATGGACCTAGACTCGGAGGCACACCACTAGGTAATGCTGGACCAATCCATGGAGGGATACCAGACGATGCTGCGTAGCCCGGCACCAACAAGAATGCAAGAGTACGAGACGAGGAATATGTACCAGAATTCCCCCAACGACTTGGAGGGCAGTTAGGAAACATGGATGGGAGGCAGCCCTTGGTAGGTAACACTGGATTGGCTGACATTATCTGGTGAACTATTCGTGGAGGTCTGACAAACAGAGATTTGGAGGGAGTCAACAAAAGTCCGTTTACCCCGAACATCAGGATAACTAGGAATCCGCCCGATTTCAAGTTTCCCACTCTGGAAGTATACAACGGTAAGACGGATCCCACTGACCACTTGATGAGGTACACAAGGCATCTGGAAGTGCTGGGGGCATCAGAGGAGGTTATGGCCCGATATTTCACCTTGTACTTGACCGATATAGCTGCTATGTGGTTCAGACAGCTGGAGGATGGATCTATTGGAACATGGACGGAACTGGTGGATAAGTTCTTGAGTCAGTTTCGAGTTCACATAAAAAGGCCGAAGAATGTGATGACTCTGACGTCAGTTAAGCAGAGGGCGGATGAATTGCTCAGGACTTTCTTAACTCGGTTTAATGCAGCAGTTGCTTCGGTGGATCGGCCGGATCCATCAATGGTCCTGATGGCTGTAGTATTAGGAGTCAGGGATAATTTGAATTTTAAGGTATCGTTGATACGGGACCCACCAATGGATCTCGGGGAATTCTTTCATGAAGTTGAGAGATTTATTCGACAAGAAGATGCATGTTTGGATATGAAGTCAAAGGAAGTAAACATGGTTAAGAATGGAGGGCCGCCCGATGAAGGCTCGGGTAAGGACAAGGATAAAGGGAAGAGGAAGCGCTGGGGGGAACCAAAATTCTCCACTTACACAGGATTGAATGCAACATTGGAGCGGATATTCTTGGATACTCGGGATCGCCTTCCTTATCGAAGGCTGGCAAGGAGGAAACCCTCAGAGCGTGAAAGGGCATCAAGAAGGCACTGTCTCTTTCATGACCTGGATAGGCATGATACTAACAGCTGCCGACATCTAAAGGATATAATCAAGGAGCATGTAAGGAATGGTCAGTTGCGACAATATTTCGAAACTCGGAATGCAGCGGTGGAATAGGGGCAGCCACCACCTACATTGAACGACGATGGCGCAAGGCCCGGGAATGGTGGTCGGTTGGTCATCAAATAATCATGATGGTTTGAAATAAGTAGCAAACTCTATGCAGGCGGCTAAGTCGCTTACTCATGTACGGGGACAGAGACAACCCCTAGGCACGCTCTGAGATGATGATAAACCGTGACGCTTTGGTTTGTGAAATCAGTTTTTTCTTTTTGGCTTGGACACCTGCTTTTTCTGCTTTGGTTTTGGAGTTTGGTTTGAACTTCCGTTTTTGTTGGTTTCCTGGTTTGGATTTTTGATATGGATTTTTGGTATTCCGGTTTAATTTGGATTTCGATTGGATTTTCCTCTAGTTTCGGCTAAAAGGTCGTCGAGTATGGACTATGCTCGACAAGGGTCCAGAGAGACCAGGATTTGGCCTAGGACTTAGGCCCCATATTATCTATCACTTGTTATTTCAGGTCGTCGAGCATTGACTATGCTCGGCAAGGGTCCGAAGAGACCAGGATCCGGCCTAGGATTTAGGCCCCCTATTATCTATCGGTTATTATGACAGGTCATCGAGTATGGACAATGCTCGGCAAGGGTCCGGAGCGACCAGGATTCGGATTAGGACTTAAGCCGCGGCATTACTTAGCATTCAGGGACACTGAACCAGGAACACCATGGCATTACTTAACATAGGTCGTCGAGTGTGGATTACGCTTGGCAAGAACCCGGAGAGGTTACGGATTTGGATATTGGCTATGAACAGCTAAGATTTGGGCATGGACCCAGAGCGGTCCCGGACTTGGATATCGACCCGGAAAAGTCATGGATTCGGTTATTGGATATGGATGGATTAGAACTCACTTGTCGGTTCGGATGGATGTGGAATTGGATAAGGATTTGGTTACTAGATAAGAATCGGATATCGACTCGGAGTAGTCATAGATTTGGATGAGGATACGACAATGGCACTTGGATAAAATGGATTGGATTATGAATTGGAAGGTATGGCTATGGATAACATATGGACTTCGGATATCGGATTTGAGGCTATTCAAAACACACCTTCCAATAGAAGGGCATGTTTTGGAGGGCAAATGTTAACCTGTCTTTTGGCAAGGCCGTGGACATGCGGATTTAACTAAATCGACTACTCGTTTGTCAAGACTAGAATACGATGAGTTTGAGCAGCTGGATGGAAAGACGACCAGTCATGGGCAGTTCGGCGTCGGTCGTTCGGTCTTGATGGTGTGGTTTGGTCTTGGTGTCATGGTTCGGTCTGGGAGGCATGGCTCGGTCGAGGAGTGGAGATCATGTGTGGTTCGGTGTTGGAGTTGGTTCGGCCATATATGGTTCGGTCAGATATGGGATCGGCATTGGTGGTTCGGCCTTGATGGGATCGGCCTTGGTGGTTCATCATGTTCCGGTTCGGCCAAGGTAGTTGGGCTGAAGTGGCTCGGTATGGTGGTGTGGACTGACATGGTTGAGTGGATCGGCGTGCTGGAGTTTGCAAGTGGGTCGGAATAAGGTAGTGGTTCGGCATGCTGTGGGTCGGTCGGGTGGATAGGATCGGCATTGAAGAAAAGGGGATCGGATCGGCACATGGAGCTTTGGTTCGGCATTAGCTTTGCTCCGGGTTCTAGCCTAGTTTGCTCCGAGTCTTGGATAGGTCTGCTTCGAGTCAGTACCCTGGCTACTTCGGGTCGGCTTATTGAGGACTTGGGGTCGGTCGTGGTGAAGGATGTTGGCTTGGCTATGGTCTTAGTGGGACCGTATCACTCAGAAAGCCCAACAACTCGGGTTTTGCCTATAAATACAGCAGGTGGGGCTTCAGAAAGAGGATCTTCATTCTGTTTTCCTCTTACTTCCCCATTAAGGCTACTCTGCCATTATTGCTCTAAAAACTCTGGGTTGTAACTGTAATTGATTCTGACATCAATGAAAATGAAATTTCTGGAGTGGACGTAGGCCGGAGTTAACCGAACCACTATAAATCCTCTGTTATTATTGCTTTCCTTTTAATTTTTATTGTTCTTCATATTTATACTCTCTACATACATTCTATCTGTTATCTGTGACTGTGGGTTAGTGCTTTCGTCTGGATTTGGGTGTTAGTGACCAATTTTGGCGCTAACAAATACCAATACGAACCTATCCAGGTGCTCTTGGAAAATTCATTTCATCAGATCTACGAAGACTGCCGGCGCATTGGTTAGTCCGAATGGAATTACTAACCATTCGTACAATCCATATCTGTTCTAAATGCCATTAAAGGAATGCTATCCTCAGCCACTCTAAGCTGATGAAATCCTATTGTAAAATCCAGTTGGGAAACTATTTTAGCTCCACTCAACTGGTCGAACAAATCGTCAATTCTAGGTAACGGATATCGATTTTTTATCGACTTCTCATTCAACTTACGATAATCGATACATAACCTTAACGATCCGTCATGTTTCTTTGAAAACACTGTGGTTGCTCCCCAAGGCAAACTACTTGGTCTGATAAAATTCTTACTTTCCAAATCCACCAACTACACCTTTAGCTCCCTCATCTCAGTAGGTGTCATTCTGCTTGGCGGTTTACTCACCGGTTCTGCTGCTGGAACTAAATCTGTCCGAAATTCAATAGCTCATTTTGGTGGCAGTCCTATTACAGGTTCAAAGACATCTGCGAATTCTCTAACGATGAAAACTCGACTCAACTTGTCTTTTGTCCCCATAACACCCATCAAAGCATTAACCTTAAAACTAGTGTTTTCTACGGAGTATATAATTAGATCACTACAGTTACGGCGTCTGAGTGATATTTTCCTATCATGGAAAAATATCCTAGCATCTTATTTACTTAACCAATCCATACCCAAAATAATTCCAAACCCTATGAAATCAAACACATGCAATCTGCAAACAAATGTATAACCTAACAACTCAAACTCCAACTGGTCACACTTCATCCCAAGTGTCGCATTCCCTCCTATCGGATTTGCAACCCTTAAGGAAGTAACTAGGTATGAGAGTTTTAGGTTAAGCATATCTACCAAACAATGAGATATAAAAGAATGTGATGCACCAGCATCAAATAGAACTCTAACTGATACACCATGAATCCAAAGCGTACATCCCAACACAGCTTTTCTCTTCTCCTCTGCCGTTGGTCTCGAGGTAGCCGGTTCCAATGCAAACACCTTGCCTTTCCCTTCCCTAGATGGCTCCTTGCACTGGCTCTTATAGTGACCAATCTGGTCGTAGTTGAAGCATCTAACATTCTTTTTCCCGATCACATTCTTTCCATCTCCTGAGCGGCATTCATTGGCAAAATACCCTTTTTTGTCACACTTATAACAGACAACTTCTGCCTTTCCTTTCTAAGCAGCTCTACTCTTTTGAGCTCCTTTCTTATGTAAAAACTTCCTTTTCTTGTTCTGCCCTCCTTAAGCTCCTCCTGCCTTGTTACCCTCAAGAAAAGCAAGCATCTCTTCATGTCTTAAAGCCATTTCGACAACTACGTCACACGGGTCTCTAATATGCTATAATGTGACCTTAGCAAGCTCAGGCTTCAGCCCACGAATGAATTTCTCATTCCTCTTAATGACAGTCAACTATAGCGTACCCGTATATCGATAGCTCCTTAAATCTTGTTGCATACTCAAGAACTATCATATCTCCCTGCTCTAACCCAGCAAACTTCCTGAGCAGAGTAGACTTAGCAATCTCCAATATAAATCTTTCTTCAAACCTCCTCCTGAACTCATCCCATGTCATAGTCTCCTCAATGACTCCAATCGTAACACCGTTCCACCAATACAGTGCTGCTCCCTGTAACTGCTTGGAAGCAAGTCTCCTTTTATGTTCATCATTGAGCCCCAATTCAGCAAAAATCATTTTGCAATGAAGTAACTAATTCTTCACCTCAATTGCGTCTTCAGTTCCAATTAATGGCTTTCCTCCCAACCTAGCATAATCTCTGCTTAACACAACATAGTTATTAACCGATGTAGCTCCCTAATTTCCTCCTTCAGCATTACCTCCAACTAACCCCACAACATCTCCTACCTGCATCATGTTAACGAAAAACTGGTACATTTCTCCCATATCAACCTACGGCATTCCAGCACCTACATTAGCAGCTTATGCCTGATCGGGATTCCTTCTAGTTTTTGGTCTGGCATTCCCATTAGTTGTGGTGCTTCCCCCTCCAATGTTAACTCTTCGAGCATCCATATCTTATGTCCGTAAATTCTGCATTCGAGTCTTTGTAAGATACAGGAGAATAGCCTAAGACAAATGAGAGAATAAAGATAAAGCGTATACTTATATATAGGAAATACAAGTACGTTACTATAGCGTTATCCCATACCCCAGTCTTTTCTCTAATTCCTTAGGATTATGTTTTCAAATTCATTTTAAGTTCTTTTAAGTTTTTCATAAACATATGTTCTGATACCAAGTTGTAACATCCCCTATCTTGAAGCCCGAAGCTAAGCGCTGCAGATGCTGCAATCACCTATAGTATTAACTTCCGGTGATAAAATATGGTAATGTTAATGGTATCCATAATATCAGAAGCACATGAATATGAAACAAAATCACAGATTGCAAAACAAATTTACTAATTACATTTCAAAACCAAGTTTCATATTCGATTACATAATCCCAAACGTCATCCTAGGTTTTGATCAAATATAATTATTACAAAATACACCAAGAGCGACATATGAAGATGCCCCCTTGGATGATCAGAGTACTCAATAGACATAACTATCTTAATACATCACAGTGGAAATAAAATTAAAACCCCTAAATAGCTAACTTTGCGTCCTGCTAATCTTCGGAAGCTTTATTCGTCCACCTACTAAAACCTGAAAAACCTTAATCTCAGCCTACTCAAATAAATTTTGAGCACCTGAGAGTTTAAGGGGAAAAACATAAACTTCGAGTCAGACATAAATCCTGGTGTTAATAATACTATTACATCTCAATTTTCTGATATTAAGTGAGACCTTGTCGCTTAAAGGAACGGGTTTCCCCTCACTAATATCCTTTTAAAACAAGTCTTTTGCAAATCAGAATCCTGCAATCAAACTGATTAAAGCAATAATAGAAATATCATATGTGCATATAAATCAGGTAACAAATGGACTATCTGTCCGAACAATATAGTATTGTTTGGCTGACTACTAACCATTGGTTGAGTCGGGGCTACCAGACAAAATAAATAAATAATCTAACTTCTGTTAGACACATCACTGGACGGTCTGTCCTTAACTTACTTCTTCCAGGGTCAACTGATCCAAATAGTTTTGCGGGCTCACCAATAACCTATCCTCCCTCTATGTATATATTCCTTTCTGTGTGCAATTATCATTTTAGTCTTAACTATGACAAAGCCCTACACACTGGAATTTTTAGACTAATTTAGCTAGGGGTAATAGCTAAAGTATAGGGCCGATCCTATACAAATCCCATGTGGTATACAAATATATCTAAGTCATTTACTTAGGGTTAACTACCCATTAAATTTTCCTTGAAAACATTTCTTTCAAATTGATTTAATCCCTTTAAATCATACTTATACAAGGAAAATATACCTTTTGCTTTATTCAAATCTCTTTGCCATGATATATGCTTTACATAAAACATTGTTGATGAAAACCTTTGAAACCCTTGTTTAAAACCTTAAAGAATCCATTTTGCAACCATTGAAAGTAACCCTTTTAAAATAAATTAACTACTTTGCCTTTGAACACTAGGCCGAAAGGTCATATCATATCTTTTGAAACCTTTTAAAATTAGACCTTTTGAAACCATTGAAAGTGTTTCTTCAAAAGCTTTATAATAACTTAGACATCCTCTTTTCAAAACACTTATACTTGCCTTTAGAAAGCATTAGAAATCTTACATTCAAATACTTAAAGTACCTTTCGAAAACATTTGGGAACCTCCCCTTCGAAACCTTCGTCATATACCATTCGAAAGCATTAAAGTTCTTTACTCAAAGAAAATCTTTCGAAAGCCTTGAGTTCAAGTTAAAGCATGTGGAACAAAGTTTTGAAACCATATAAAACATTCCTTTTGAACATTTGGGTTTTTCTTTCAATAGAACAAAGGGTCTTAAAAGAATTGGGTCGAAAGCATCTCTTTCGAAAGCATTATTACTATGTAAAAAGAAAGTAGATGGTTTCTAAACCATCTCTTTCGAAAGCATTGGGGAAGCGGCTTTTTGGTGAAAATGAAAGCATCCTTTCAAAACCTTTGTTTAAAGGCAAAAGCGACCTTAACTAAGTCGAAAGGTAGAATGCGTGTAACGACCTACATTTTTGACCGTTCAAGTCGACAAAACATACACACATGCCGACTCAAACAATCCAAAATACAGATAGTTATTGGGGTTAAATAAGAAAAGAAAATAAAGAACAGAAACAAACTCAGAATCTCGCAGCGGAAGGAACAAGATATAATAATAAAATAACAGTTCATGAAGCTGTTAAATAAATAAATTTGATTATTATTATACATCATAAATCAGAGTTACATACATATCGGAGATAATACAACAATGCAGCGGAAAAATAATACAGTAGTAGAATACAAATGATGTAATACCAAACTCCATCTTCATCCTCCAGAATAGATCTTCAACCAAATCTGGAATGCTCAGGCTGACCCAAGAATAATGGAAAGACAAAACACTCGAGTCAGGACTAAAATATCTCATGTAAGTTAAATCGAATAAGTAAATATGAGTGTGACGACGTCAGAGATGTTTACGGGTTTAAGACACCTCCTATCCAGTGTTTAACGTGCGTGCATTAACTTAAGAGATGTTCGGGATTTCCATCTCCTAAGGATCCGTTAAACTATCTACTATATAGTAAAATATTCTATATACAATAATGTCTATCATAAAGTAAAATATCATTCCTAGCATTAATCCATGGCCCATTCCACCCTTAACACAATTTATAAATGTCATAGTCTATACAGCACCGTAAGCCCCACCGTAAACTAGTGGTTATCAGAGGGTACCCCATAGGTATAACACAAATCAAAATCGTAGTGGTCGCGAATAGGATAAACAGTATGACTAGTACATGAGGCGAAACCAACTAGGATATTAGTAGTTGCGTCATCCGGACTGATGTTGGGCATAGCATCTACTACCCCAACACCGCGAAACAACACTCCCATAATCGAGGGGTGCACCCAAATTGAATCACAAAAGTAATAGATATGGTAACGAAGAAGTTTGTCCGCTAGAGGTGGCGAACCTCAATGGCCCGGCAGGGATCCTGTTTTAGTCATGTCAGGAGTCATCCAAAATCGTTCTCTTTCTTTAGTCAATGCGTTCATCAAAACCATCCACTTCGTTCTGGATCAACACTCCGCATATATTAGTTATTAAAGTGGTTTTCGGTATCGACAGAGAGTATGTCCATATCTGATCCTGGTCTCTTTAATAACTACGTATTAATTACCAGATGGTCATTTTATTATTAAAGTTTAATCAAATCAAAATCCAAAAGTCAAGTTGCAAATTCGACTTTCAAAATTCTGACATTACACAATCCAATTTATTCCAAATATTTAAAATCATATTTCCAAATGAAATTTAGTTCAACATTTATTTAGCAAATCAATTCAAGTATTCAATTTCAGTTTAATAAGATTCCAATTTCACTTATTAAATTTATTTCATATTCAATGGATTTAATTTGATTCTTAATTTAATTCAAAATCATTTAAACAAAATTCGATTCATTCACATTTATGTTTACATTCATTACTTCATTAAATATAATTATAAATTCGGTTAAATCAATTTCATTAACTAAATCCCCTTTAAATCAAAATAGTTTTAGTTAACCCATTTACAAAATCAAATTCAATTTCTACTAAAGAATCCTATTTCACTTTATTTAGTTCATTGATTAATTAACACAATTTTAATTTTCTCAACAAGTTTCAAAACAATTTAACTTCGTAACCAAGTTACAAAATCATAATTAAACTAATTCACTCAATTTAAAATAATTTTATATTTAAATTATCACTTAATCAAATTCGCAAACTTTACTTAGTTTAAATTCCACTTATGTCAAATTCCATTTAATCTTAAATTAAATTTCATTATCAAGTCTCAAATCCGTTTAATCAAAACCAAGTCTATAGATCTTAAATTTTTACTTAACTTTAAATTTTACTTAATCCAATTCCATATAAACTCAAATCAATTCATTTATTTATTCTATTACAATTCAAATAAATTTATTAGTTTATTCAAATCAAATCCATTAATTTATATCATTTAAACTCGAGTAAAATCATTTATAAGTTCTAAATTAAATCCATTAAGGTTGTTAATTAATTTTGAAACAATTTGTTGACCAATCGGGTTTCTTATTTTAATTGTCTATCCTAGGCCAGGTTGTTTAATTGGGTATTTATCATTTCAACCCGATCCCATTTTAATTAAATATAAAATAAAATAAACACTATGGGAACTTGCAGTATTAGAACAACATAAAATAAACACAACATTCAAATATCCAAATATCAATAGTTAAACATCCATCACATCATCATTCAAATCAGACAATAGATAACATAATTAAATTGATTATCAATAACGGTTATTAACTGGCAATCTATAAGTTCATGCTAATTAAATGACGATTAAATGAAATAAGGTCATACTTAACTGAAATAATAATTCAAACATTTCAAACATCAATCAATAAACATCAATAGACTATTTATTATCATTAACAGGTATAAACTTGCAAATTGGAATTTAATATTAAATCGAATGGATATTAACTACAATGAATGTCATATTTAATTGGAATAACAATTTTAACGTACCAAACATCAACCACCAACAAACATCATAATTCATCATTCAATCAACAGGTCATAACAAATAACTGGTTACCATAGATGGGTATTTAACTAACAATTAAATTTCAACATTAATTTAAATAACAATTTAATCCAATTCGATTAAATTTCAACTAAACATCAATTTTAAACTACTAACTAGCAACCAGAAACATTCATATTAACTAATGAATTCAAATTAACTAACATAACATATTTAGTCAAGCGTGAGCGTATAAACACTCACCTTTGATTTATCGACGATTTAAAATCCAAATAAAGGCCCAAATTTGAACAGTCTTGGAATGCAGCCAAACTAGCCCCATGTTGTCTGGAATTTTGATACGAATGCAACGGAGAAAACCGCGCGTCGATCCGAGCTCGTATGCAAAAGATATGCTAATTAGAAGTTATACGATATATATTATTATGAAATAATTAAATAAAAAAAATTACGTTACTTTCTTCTTCCCAATCTCAGATCGTAGTCGAACCCACCCTTATCCTTTCAACCTCCACACGCACGCAAAGATCAGTCATCAGAGATTGATCAGCGACCACCACTATGTGCGCCACCTTGAGAGCCACCTATGCGCCAAGTTTCATCGCGTCATTCGCCGCCGTTTGCACGCAATCCAAGAAAATACGTGCATCCTTCAATCTCATATCTCAGAAAATTTGTGATGTATTAGCAGCAATCAACCATATGGATTCGAAGAGCTCGTCGAGATCTACACTTTTGCTTCTGGAATTTTTCGATTTCGTTGAACGGGTTGAGAGATATTATGGAAAGAAGATCGGTAATTTCTGGCCATGGAATAGGTGGCGGCCGTGGTTTGAAATTAGGGTTTCTGAAATAAAATAATAATAAAACTGTTTCAGTTTGCGTGCGTATTTATATAGGTAGGTCCAAAATCGTCCGAACTCCAATCGAGACGTGCCGCCAGGCGTTTATAATGTTTTACCCCCATTCCGAACGCAATGGAACAAGTTTCGAGGCCTAATTCGATCATATGTGGAAGATAGCTTTTTCTTTTAAAGTCGATTATTTTAATTAAATTCGAAATTAAATTTCTACGCGTTTCAAGCTCGCACAGTCAAACGACAAGTCTGATTGCTACGAAAATAGAAATCCTACAATAATTCACTATTACGGATCCGATGAAGCAAGTTTCGTTGAAATCTGAGATCGTTGCCAAAATCGCTATTTTTCTCGTTAATTACAATATAAAATTTCAATTTCAAATTTTCCACATTTAAATTCAATCTTAAATGTTAACCATCTTAATATTTTTATTTATATAAAACTTAACAGCTTACGACATCATTTTCTATCATATTAAATTCAGAATTTAATTAGTTAAATAATTTCTAAAGATACAAATACACAAATAGAGCCCATTTTTATTTCTGAAGCGATATAGAACATTCTATATATCGAAACAGAGGTTTTCGATATTTCTGATACCAATGGAATATGTTACAGGCCATAATTCCATCGTATAAAGAAGTTATCATTTGAAAATCAATTTATATCGATTTAAGTTATTAACACAATTTCTACGTGTTTTAACGTTGTACGATCAAACGGTAAATCCGTTTGATACGAAATTTGAAACCATATAATAATATACCATTCCGGATCCGATGAAACTAGTTTCGTCGAAATCCAAAACAGTTTGCAAAATTTCAATTTTGACAAGTTAATTAAAATATTAAATATTCAATTTTTATATATCCTCTTTTAATTCAATATTAAAAGTTCATAAACTTTATTCTAATCCAAATAAAATTTAGACTAACTTAGTAAATCAATTTCCTATATATTAAACCCTATATTCAAATAAATTTACAACCAAAATCTTAAATTACTTGCCACAACAGATTGCACATTCCAAATACAACCAATTTCATTTACAATAGATACTTCCAACATTAACTCCAATATTTTGATTTATTCCTTATTTCCGATTATAACCAAATTAACTTCATATTTATTCAATTTATTAACGTTATAATAATATAGTGGTTACTAACATTCAAACCATATTATTAAGTCATACTCAAACAATTCCCATTTGTCAATCATAAATTTTGATTTCCACTATATTAAATTCGAAAATCTTATCAAATTTTATTATTTAAGTTATCGAAAATTACGGGTCGTTACATTCTCCCCCACTCAAAACTTTTCGTCCGTGAAAAGGCGTAGTAAGGGATTTATCATATGGTATATTTAATAATATAACTTCTACTCAACTTAGAAACATTAACTTATACCAACAGTTTAATATATTACTATGGATTATTCCAATTCCAACCAAAATTTTCTAAGTCCTAAATTCACGAAAAATTTCGACAGAGTCTCCTTTGCGCGGCTAGGTCCGGAAAAATCACAATACATATATAATCACAATATACATCTCATCTCAATGATGAGGCATCCCAAACCATGGGGAAACAATATATAATACCAAAATACGATATATAATTCGATATACGTACTTTTTTAGCGTTTATTAGCCATTTAACTTACATTTTGCATTAAGCGCAGAAGCGAGCTCCACAAGCGATGCGCAACCCTTTGTCACCTACTAAAATACTCAACAAACAATGATAACCAAGCATATAAGGTAGATTGATATACTTAGCATATACAACATTTATATAACATATTTTAACTTCAAAACTGAGATTCTAAATTCAGGACAACGAACAAATCCAAGTTTTTAGTCCCCTAACCGATGAAATTTTGTAAGGGAATCTAAATAAAAGTTGCTGCATTTGTTTCAGTCTGTCCAGAATGTCCAAAATCATTGAATTCGGACCATCCGTTCAAAAGTTACGGCCGTTTTACTAAAATGATACGCTTCAGCCCCGAGCAAGTAGCGTAGGCCTGAAATGTAATTTCAGATTTTCGACCTCCTAAATGATAGAAATGGGAAAGGCTTATAAAACAAAAGTTGGAGATAGGCTCTAAGCTTTCCAGAAAGCGCAAGATCATCAAAATCCGATACACCGGTAAAAAGTTATGGTGAGAATACTAAGGTGCTTCAGATTTCTACTTCGCCCAGGCCAGGGACTAATATTGGTGTTTTAAGCCTAGTGGATGAAGGTATTTATCAAAACATTCTAAACAAAAGATGTAGCACAGTTTCTAGGCTTTCCGAAAAGTCCAAGATCGTCGAATTCTGTTTAACTATTTAAAAGTTATAGCTATTTCATTTCAGCTCGCTTTGAGTATTTCAAATTTTTTATTCAATTGCTAATATTCATTTCATTAACGTTTGATTTATTCAAATTCAGTACATTGATATTCAATTGGTTAGTTTCCCTTAATTCACATGATTTTCTTTCAATTCAATTGGTTTACATTAAACTCTTCTTCGTTCATTTGATTAATAATATATTCATTAATCTCTACATGCATTTTCATTCAATTCAATTGCACATAATTTGTAAAACCTATTTACATCTAATAGATTCATTTTCAATTCATATTGAATTTATTTACTTTCCCAAACATTCCATAAACCAACAATAACCACAACAACAACCAAGAATTCAAAATTTTATTCAATTTGGTATAATGTACATATCTCATTCGTACACACTATCAATATTGATCACTTGCTTAAATACTCAGTTCATTTCTATACTAGTATTATTGACCCAACTATTCTAGAGCGAACTATGATTCAGATTCTTAATTAGAAATTTTCATTTTCCCTGCATAGTTATAACTATGATAGAAAACTACAAAATCTCATTAACAATCCATTTCAACTGTTCGCTGTCGATTAATCGAGTGAAGAATACTTATACAGATCGATATAAATCGTTTCAACCTATGTACTTAAATCTAAATCAACACTATTAGTTGAATAAATGATTTATACACATAAATTTTAATCTCATTTGTTTTAATTCGTTTTTATTTACACAAATATTTCATTCTAACTTATATTCATTTGTTCACATTCTAACTTACACAAAATTCCCTTATTTATTTAATTAACAAAAGTGTTCGAAAATTTTCATCCTATCTCATTTGATTCATTTTATTAATTTATTCATTCAACAAAATGTTGTTCGTTCATTTTATTAACTTCCATAAGTTATATAAATCTAATAATCCATTTGCTAGTTTATTCTATTGGTCCAATATATTCACTTAATTTATTGGAATTCAATTTTATAACATAACATAACTATATATCATTTATTTTCACAGTTTAAGTTTTATTCATATTTGCAAACCACTAATTAAATTCCTATTTCATTTTTCATACCTATACTTGTATATTATCCAATCACTTATTCATATAGACATTTTGAACTTTTTAAATATTTTGGTAAGTTATATATATATATATATATATATATATGCTATTGAATCAAATTGAACACTAATCAAGTTTACAGTTTCTAGTTTATTTCAAATTTATACTCCTTTATTCTAAGGGTTTCCTACTTCAATCTATTTTCACTTAACACTTAGGTTCATCCCTTATTTTTCAATTCAGAAGTTCCTTAATGATTCAAGTATTTGTTTATTTCAATAGTTTAAAGTCATTAAATATTAAAGAACTTAAGAATTTCAACTCCGGTTTCATTTCAAATCAAGTTTGAAATAATATATACTTATATTAATATATATCAAGTCATACTATAGAGAATACAAAATAAAATTCAATTTTAATCAAAACAGGGTTTAGAAAAAAAGCTATTAAGTGATCTCCCCCACTTGGACTCTCGAAAATAAACGTCGATGATGCGTGCACTCATCACCGAAATCATTCTCTAGTGTCAAGAGGGGAGTATAACACTTACTTCATTTGAAATCCTTTGAAAACAATTTCCAATCGAATATACTATCATATAATACTTATATTATACATTTCAAATTTTTGTTAATAAATTTTCAAAACACCGGAATTTAAATTCTCCATCTTAATTTAAATTCATTTTTATTTTATTTTATTTACCATTTATATTCATTGTCAATCATATTTATAAGTTTCATTTCTTAAAATCATCCAATAGTCAATAGTTAGAAATATTGAATAATCAACAATAAACGATGATAATCTAATATTATCATCTCCTAACAACCAATACAATCAAAATTTATAAATTTTCAAGATAATTCTTTTATATACAAAATATAATCCAAAACAATATTATGTCAATCTGTCCTATTCGAGTGTTTAGAAATTCCTATCGATGCCTTGGCGTCCCAAGTACCAACCAGAATTCATAAATACTCAACGGAACAAATTAACACAATAGAAAATCATTTTTTTATCAAAATTACAAATACGCTCTCTCATATACACTCAAACTCATTCATAAGGTTTAACCCTATTTCAATGAGTTATTCCCCACAAGAGCCAAGGTAATCTAAACCAAAGCTCTGATACCAACTGTAACGACCTACATTTTTGACCGTTCAAGTCGACAAAACATACACACATGTCGACTCAAACAATCCAAAATACAGATAGTTATTGGGGTTAAATAAGAAAAGAAAAGAAAGAACAGAAACAAACTCAGAATCTCGCAACGGAAGAAACAAGATATAATAATAAAATAACAGTTCATGAAGCTATTAAATAAATAAATTTGATTATTATTATACATCATAAATCAGAGTTACATACATATCAGAGATAATACAACAATGCAGCGGAAAAATAATACAGTAGTAGAATACAAATGATGTAATACCAAACTCTGTCTTCAACCAAATCTGGAATGCTCAGGCTGACCCGAGCGTAATGAAAAGACAAAACACTCGAGTCAGGACTAAAATATCTCATGTAAGTTAAATCGAATAAGTAAATATGAGTGTGACAGCGTCGGAGATGTTTACGGGTTTTAGACACCTCCTATCCAGTGTTTAACGTGCGTGCATTAACTTAAGAGATGTTCGGGATTTCCATCTCCTAAGGATCCGTTAAACTATCTACTATATAGTAAAATACACTATATACAATAATGTCTATCATAAAGTAAAATATCATTCCTAGCGTTAAGCCATGGCCCATTCCACCCTTAACACAGTTTATAAATGTCATAGTCTATACAGCACCATAAGCCCCACCGTAAACTAGTGGTTATCAGAGGGTACCCCATAGGTATAACACAAATCAAAATCGTAGTGGTCGCGAATAGGATAAACAGTATGACAAGGTACATGAGGCGATACCAACTAGGATATTAGTAGTTGCGTCATCCAGACTGATGTTGGGCATATCAGCTACTACCCCAACACCGCGAAACAACACTCCCATAATCGAGGGGTGCTCCCAAATCGAATCACAGAAGTAATAGATATGGTAACGAAGAAGTGTGTCCGCTAGAGGTGGCGAACCTCAATGGCCCAGCAGGGCTCCTGTTTTAGTCATGTCAGGGGTCATCCAAAATCGTTCTCTTTCTTCAGTCAACGCGTTCATCAAAACCATCCACTTCGTTCTGGATCAACACTCCGCGTATATTAGTTATTAAAGTCGTTTTCGGTATCGATTGAGAGTATGTCCATATCCGATCCCGGTCTCTTTAATAACTACGTATTAATTACCCGATGGTCATTTTATTATTAAAGTTTAATCAAATCAAAATCCAAAAGTCAAGTTACAAATTCGACTTTCAAAATTCTGACATTACACAATTCAATTTATTCCAAATATTTAAAATCATTTTTCAAAATGAAATTTAGTTCAACATTTATTTAGCAAATCAATTTAAGTATTCAATTTCAGTTTAATAAGATTCCAATTTCACTTATTAAATTTATTTCATATTCAATGGATTTAATTTGATTCTTAATTTAATTCAAAATCATTTAAACAAAATTCGATTCATTTACATTTATGTTTACTTTCATTACTTCATTAAATATAATTATAAATTTAGTTAAATCAATTTCATTAACTAAATCCCCTTCAAATCAAAATAGTTTTAGTTAACCCGTTTACAAAATCAAATTCAATTTCTATTAAAGAATCCTATTTCACTTTATTTAGTTCATTGATTAATTAACACAATTTTATTTTTCTCAACAAGTTTCAAAACAATTTAACTTCGTAACCAAGTTACAAAATCATAATTAAACTAATTCACTCAATTTAAAATCATTTTATATTTAAATTATCACTTAATCAAATTAGCAAACTTTACTTAGTTTAAATTCCACTTATGTCAATTTCCATTTGATCTTAAATTAAATTTCATTATCAAGTCTCAAATCTGTTTAATCAAAACCAAGTCTATAGATCTTAAATTTTTACTTAACTTTAAATTTTACTTAATCCAATTCCAAATACACTCAAATCAATTCATTTATTTATTCTATTACAATTCAAATAAATTTATTAGTTTATTCAAATCAAATCCATTAATTTATATCATTTAAACTCGAGTAAAATCATTTATAAGTTCTAAATTAAATCCATTAAGGTTGTTAATTAATTTCGTAACAATTTGTTGACCAATCGGGTTTCTTATTTTAATTGTCTATCCTAGGCCAGGTTGTTTAATTGGGTATTTATCATTTCAACCCGATCCCATTTTAATTAAATATAAATATAAAATAAAATAAACACTATGGGAACTTGCAGTATTAGAACAACATAAAATAAACACAACATTCAAATATCCAAATATCAATAGTTAAACACCCATCACATCATCATCCAAATCAGACAATAGATAACATAATTTAATTGATTATCAATAACGGTTATTAACTGGCAATTTATAAGTTCATGCTAATTAAATGACGATTAAATGAAATAAGGTCATACTTAACTGAAATAATAATTCAAACATTTCAAACATCAATCAATAAACATCAATAGACTATTTATTATCATTAACAGGTATAAACTTGCAAATTGGAATTTAATATTAAATCGAATGGATATTAACTACAATGAATGTCATATTTAATTGGAATAACAATTTTAACGTACCAAACATCAACCATCAACAAACATCATATTCATCATTCAATCAACAGGTCATAACAAATAACTGGTTATCATAGGTGGGTATTTAACTAATAATTAAATTTCAACATTAATTTAAATAACAATTTAATCCAATTCGATTAAATTTCAACTAAACATCAATTTTAAACTACTAACTAGCAACCAGAAACATTCATATTAACTAATGAAGTCAAATTAACTAACATAACATATTTAGTCAAGCGTGAGCGTATAAACACTCACCTTTGATTTATCGACGATTTAAAATCCAAATAAAGGCCTAAATTTGAACATTCTTGGAATGCAGCCAAACTAGCTCCATGTTGTCTGGAATTTTGGTACGAACGCAACGGAGAAAACCGCGCATCGATACGAGCTCGTATGCAAAAGATATGCTAATTAGAAGTTATACGATATATATTGTTATAAAATAATAATAAAAATTACGTTACTTTCTTCTTCCCAATCCCAGATCGTAGTCGAACCTACCCTTATCCTTTCAATCTCCATACGCACGCAAAGATCAGCCATCAGAGATTGATCAGCGACCACCACTATGTGCGCCACCTTGAGAGCCACCTATGCGCCAAGTTTCATCGCGTCATTCGCCGCCGTTTGCACGCAATCCAAGAAAATACGTGCATCCTTCAATCTCAGATCTTGGAAAATCTATGATGTATTAGCAGCCATCAACCGTATGGATTCGAAGAGCTCGTCGAGATCTACACTTTTGCTTTTGGAATTTTTCGATTTCGTTGAACGGATTTAGAGATATTAAGGAAAGAAGATCGGCAATTTCTGGCCATGGAATAGGTGGCGGCCATGGTTTGAAATTAGGGTTTCTGAAATAAAATAATAATAAAACTGTCTCGGTTTGCGTGCATATTTATATAGGTAGGTCCAAAATCGTCTGAACTCCAATCGAGACGTGCCGCCAGGCGTTTATAATGTTTTACCCCCATTCCGAACGCAATGGAACATGTTTCGAGGCCTAATTCGATCATATGTGGAAGATAGCTTTTTTTTAAAGTCGATTATTTTAATTAAATTCGTAATTAAATTTCTACGCGTTTCAAGCTAGCACGGTCAAACGACAAGTCTGATTGCTACGAAAATTGAAATCCTACAATAATTCACTATTACGGTTCCGATGAAACTAGTTTCGTCGAAATCTGAGACCGTTGCCAAAATGGCTATTTTTCTCGTTAATTACATTTAAATTCAATCTGAAATGTTAACCATCTTAATTTTTTTATTTATATAAAACTTAAATCAGCTTATGACATCATTTTCTATCATATTAAATTCAGAATTTAATTAGTTAAATAATTTCTAAAGCTACAAATACACAAACAGAGCCCATTTTTATTTCTGAAGCGATATAGAACATTCTATATATCGAAACAGAGGTTTTCGATATTTCTGAACACAATGGAATAGGTTACAGGCCATAATTCCATCGTATAAAGAAGTTATCATTTGAAAATCAATTTATATCGATTTAAATTATTAACACAATTTCTACGTGTTTTAACGTTGTACGATCAAACGGTAAATCTGTTTGATACGAAATTTGAAACCATATAATAATATACCATTCCGGATCCGATGAAACTAGTTTCGTCAAAATCCGAAACAGTTTGCAAAATTTCAATTTTGACAAGTTAATTAAAATATTAAATATTCAATTTTTATATATCCTCTTTTAATTCAATATTAAAAGTTCATAAACTTTATTCTAATCCAAATAAAATTTAGACTAACTTAGTAAATCAATTTCCTATATATTAAACCCTATATTCAAATAAATTTACAACCAAAATCTTAAATTACTTGCCACAACAGATTGCACATTCCAAATACAACCAATTTCATTTACAATAGATACTTCCAACATTAACTCCAATATTTTGATTTATTCCTTATTTCCGATTATAACCAAATTAACTTCATATTTATTCAATTTATTAACGTTACAATAATATAGTGGTTACTAACATTCAAACCATATTATTAAGTCATACTCAAACAATTCCCATTTGTCAATCATAAATTTTGATTTCCACTATATTAAATTCGAAAATCTTATCAAATTTTATTATTTAAGTTATCGAAAATTACGGGTCGTTACAATGCGACAACAAGGGTTTTGACTCTGTCGAAAGCTTATTTTAAAACAAAAAGTGGCAACCTCTGTCGAAAGCTATATTAAACCCTTTCGAAACCTTTCTTTTAAAAGCAAGGCAAGCAGTATCTCTTTCTAAATCAAAGCAATGGCTCCGACCACTTCGGAAGCATGGTTTCGACCCTATACCTTTCGCCTATCTCTAATCCACTATGTACCAACTCATTGATACCATGCGTATTGGTTTCGACTGGGTTCAAGGTGGAAGTATGAAGTTGAAAGGTGCTGTCGAAAGTGGTGAAATACCAATCCCTTACAAAATCCGATTTTTAACCTTTAAAAGTAATATCTTATTAACTAACATGCCTTATTTGTTAACATCTAATTAGTTGCCAATTTCTTTTCTAAAATATTTTCTAAAAGTGCTGCCGAATTCAGTAATTTATAATTTCAGACCCAAAACTAATATATAATTGCCGAAATTAATTTAAACCCAATTTAGCCATTTTCCTCACTAGAAAATTCATAATAACTCCACATTAATTCAAAAAATTATAGAACTTGAAAACCACCTCTAAAATATTATTTCTGACCTTATATAAAAAATGCAAGGCATTTGGATGTCATTTGATAAGTTTTTCAAATTAAAACTTATTATAAAATCTATATGAAACAACAAAATTCATCAACAAGCATATATATATATATATATATATATATATCCATTTAACATTCAAAACACGGCATAATACTTTGCAAATCATATTCAGATCTGATTTATAACCGATAAGAAATATGAGATGTAATTTATTATTCACCTTTAGCTTGTTTCTTAAGGAGGTTGAGATTTGTTCGTTGATTAATTAGCTTGAGCTTCCTTCTTGAAATCTTGCTTATCTTCCTCTTGTTATCTTCTAATGGTGGCCGGCCTTGCTTGTGCTTTAATTTTGTTTGTGAGTGTTTGTAAACGAGAATGACTTAAGGGGTTAGGGTATAAGAATATGACCTATTCCTATTTTGCCCTTATCTTATTCATTTTCTTATTTCATTTGTTTGTTCATTCCTAAGGCACGACTACCCTTCTAATTTTACAAATCTCAATCTCTTAACCATTTACATTATTTCATATAATTTATCTAATTAAATGTCCTAAATAATGTTAATCAAAATTAGGGTCGTTACATCTAGTTTTGTGAATAATTGAATTGTTTATCTTAATTAATTTTAATATAACTTTGGAAAATGTTGTAAATTTAGTTAAGTGTTAATATTGAGATTTATTGTTTTAAAATGAGAATTTGTAATTAATAATTTATTTTGTTTTAATTAAAAATAATAAGAATAACGTGTATTTCAAAAGTTATAATCAATTGTACCAAATATTTCTATATATTGGAAATGGAATTTTAACTTGTTGTTTTGTTTTGGAGAGTTTTAGAAATTAAAATTTGATTTTTGTAAATAATTGTTTAGTGTAAATTGGAGGTTTAAATAAGTGATTAATCAAAAAGAATTAGCAACACTTCATTCCTAAGTATTAATTTTGCAACATCGTACATATTGGATCCTTAGCAAACTCCAAACCATTTAGGCCCATCTAGCTAGGTGAGAAATAAACTTATACGGTATTTCCTTCATTGTTTCTCATTTCAATAGTAATCCAAAATTAGAAGAAAAAAAACTTTTTATCTCATGAACCCTAGAGCTAAAATCCTCAAATCCAAGAGAAAATCAAAGGGCTTTTGTTCTATAATGAAAAGTAAGTATTCTAAACTCTAAATATATCTTTTAGAAACATAAAAGAATGATTTTGTTCTCATTTTAATTAGAATTGTTTGCTTATTGGTTTTTGTTTTTAGGTTTTTAGACAATTTTGGTGAAGTTGAAAGTGTAGCAAAGCCTAGGCAAAGATTAGCAAGCTAAAGGAAGCATTAAAGGTGAGTTAATTACTCACACTACTATCTCAATCCATAGAATAATTGTTAATTGCTGTTTGGATTGAATTGGTTGGTTTGTTAATTGAATTGCTTTCAATTTTATTGTGGATTGTTTGCTTGAATTTGGTGATTATTTGATTGTTTTCTGAAAATAAATTATGAAAATCGCTGTAGTAAAACAGCGATATTTTTAGTGTAAAATGCTCCAAATTGATTCGATTGTTTTGTGGTAGAAAGCTCATTCTATAAAATACAAGGTAACTTTTAATTACGTTTTAAAATTCGGTAGTCTAAGGGGTCAAAATAGGGTTTGAAACTGATATACATGCTCTGCTCTGTCAATTTTCTGAGTTAATGAAATTAAAATGGCCATAACTTTTTCTTTACTTATTAGAATTTAATGATTCTTAATGTTCTGAAAAGCTTAGACTATCTGCTACAACTTTCAAGTTTTGAATTTTGTGATATTTTGAAGTTTAGATGGTCGAAAATATATTTTAGTGTCGCTGTTCGGAGAATAAACCATAGCGATAATGAAGTTAAAATCTAAGAATTGTTTTAGTCATAACTTTTTCATTACTTATCGTAATTCGATAATTCTTGATGTTGTGGAAAGTATAGAATTTTATTTACAACTTTCAAGTTTTAGTTTTGTAAAAATATGAGATTTAAGTGGTCGTAACTACAGGTATTGCGACCTTAAATTTGAGTTAAATGAAATATGTTGATAACCTTCGTTTATAAGTAATTTTACCAAAGAGAATTATTTATAAATTAAATTAATAAATATTAGAAATGATTTTTTTAGCAAGTTATTTTATATATTAAGCATGGTTAGTAAAATATTTATGGATTTGAAAATATGACTTTGGAAATACAATCTAATCTATTTTTACATAAAAGTGATTATGGATTTGGAATATAAGTAGTACGGTTTTATTAAATAAATAATACAGGATTCGTGGAATTTAGAAATGTAGTTTTGAAAGTATAAACTTTGTTTATTTCTAGATAAATTGGTTATATTTTAATATGGATTTAGAAGAGTAATTAAATATGGTTTTTAAATATAGTTTTGTGAATAATACAACTATTTGAAAATTTGAGACAACTTTGTGTATATAACTGGAATCTTGGAACAATTCAGGGTTATAGAATATTTTATTAAACAAGTGAACACTTATTTAAAGTTAAATAATAAGTGGATTTATGGAAAATTATAACGACTATTTTTTTAAATAATAAAAATAAGAGAGAGAAATTGTTTTGAGAACCTTAATTCTATAATTTGGGAAGTATCAACTTAATGTTATCAATTGTTTTAAATGCTTTCGAATAACGCTTCATTGAATACAGTAAAACTCAATGAATAGAATGTTTGAGTGGAATTTACTAACCCATTAGTGAATACTCGAATTCCACAGGGTAGTATGCGATGCCTTGGTTAAATTCTGGTGATAGTATTTGGGAAAATACTTAACACTTTAGAGTTGTATTCTCTTCTAGTGTGCGACAAGTAGTTGCTAGATCATTAATAGAGTGTAGTTCAAATTTACTAGTGATATCCGTAATAAGTGATATTTACTAGCTTTTAGTAAATACTTGGATTTCACCGTACGATATGGGATATATTGGTTAAATCGTAGTAATTACTTAAGGCGATAGTATTTGGCACTTTAGAGTTTACTCTCTTTTGGTATGCAGCAAGTGGTTACTAGATCCTTAAGATGTTACTCCTAGATTTCTTTTCAAGTGTAATAATCTAAAATAAATTTGAAAATATGGTCATGGCTGTTATCCTTGAGATCATCTTGTGGTCTTGTGATTCCCATCTTATGTACGATTCTCGGTATCGGATCGGTTAGTGTGATACCAAATTGTTTGTTTGTTTGCTACGGTTTTGTGTATGATCACTACAACCGTTTTGAGTAAGATCTCTTGAATTCTGGATATTTGGATTTTATGACTATTCTCAGTTTGTGAAATAAATATATATTCTTGGGTCCTGTGTTCATGATATAAATATATATTCTTCTGTCTTGTGTTAGTGAAATAAATATATATTCTTTTGTCTTATGATCATGAAATAAATATATATTCTTGTGTCTTTTGTTCGTGAAATAAATATATATATTCTTATGTCTTTTGATGGATGCTAAATTAAGTTAATACTGTTATTTTATGTTTAGTGACTAGTTCTTGTATGTCACTTAAATTTACAACCCTGTTCTGAGTTAAATTAACTTCCTGACTCGCTATATCCTAGAAATCTGTATTTACTTATATGTTATTTATTCTTGTGTTATATTTTATTCTCACCTTGTTGGATAATTAGAGATATTCTGACCCGAGTGTTATTTTGCTCGGGTCAGACCGAGACTTTCAGGTTATAGGACAAGTAGACCTATGGATGGTTGGTCTAGCAAAAGTTGGACCTTTGATACTTAGTTATATCACTTAGGAATTTTGTTTGAAATTGAGATGTGTAATTGAGATTAGAAAACCATAACTTGTATGTTAATAGAGTTTAGTATTTCATTTGGTAAACTCAAAATTTGTATATGTATAAGTTGAGTTATTTATCTCGCTGTGATCTATGACTGATGTTTATATGATATATTGTTCTGATTCCAGGAGAATGGTGTGTCTATTACTTTGTATTAATATTGTACACGTCAAATTTCAGTTCAGATATTAAGTGAAAAGGTATAAATTACGTGTCAGTATAAGTATAAAGATATATTCACATTCGATCGCCCTTAACAAGCCGTATTCTCTGGATTAGCAGATGACATTACATGTAATGTTCTTTGCTAAAATGGGCAACGCGGTGGGTCGTTACAGTTTGGTATCAGAGCTGTGTCTAAATATTGTAGCATATAATATTATGGATCTGAGACCTGGATGACTTAGAGTCCTGTCCCTTGGGGTGTGTGGTGGATAGTTATATTAATTATCTAATTAGGGATAGGAATATAAAATGATTATCAGGATAATCATTTGGGCGTAAATAGATTAAAAAAATTTAAATTGATAAATTTGAATTTGTGACATTAAAACTTTTGGAAATTAATGAGTAAAATCTTTTAGAATTTAGAAATTTTTGGAATTAAACTGAAATGAATTAATTTTAAGTTAAACAATTTTTCATTTAAATAAGGGAATTAGAAAAAATTGAGTAAATAAATTTAAGAGTTAAATGGTCTAGAATTAATCAAAGTTGCATAGCGGAATTTCAGAAATTGAATTGTTTTGTTGTAGGCGACTATTTAGTTTTGATTGGTTTGTTGCCAGGAATTGATTGCTTGGTTGCATTTATATAAAACTAGATGCATGGATGTTAGTGGTAATAAAATAAATACATCTAAACTTGTGATTATCTATTGTGTTGACTTATCCGGACGTTGTTTAAGGATTCTAATCGATATGTGGGACGTTATGTTATCGAGATGGGTTCCTAAACATCGAACGTGACATTTTGACATAAATAATAATTAAAACATAGAAATTTAGGTACGGATTTCTTTTGTTATGGAATATTATGGTGTCAATCTAACTAAAGTGTAATCATGAGTTTTTAATATCTCCATATGATATGAATTTGATATTAAATACTAATATAAATTTTTACGATAGGTGTATGTATCTGAAGTTAAATAGATATCGATTAAAAGATTGTAAATTGTTTTGCTTAAGAAATATTAGTGGACTCGCTAATATTTCAAATACAAGGTACATATCTCGGGTTACATATCGTATTTTTTGTTTTTCCCTATGGGATGCCTCATTCTTGAGATGAGATGTATTTTATGTAATTATATTCATATTGTAAATTCTTGAAATGCTAGCCACGCAAAGGAGACGCTGGCGAAATTTTCCGTGAATTTAAGACATTAGAAAATTTTGAGAAATTTTTGAAAATTGTGATAACTAAAAAATTTGATATTTAGCATTATAATTTAGAGTGGTATTGATTGAATGTTTTTGAAATGAAATTAGAAATCAGTTAAAAAATAATTATTTTAAGAAGAAATTTATATTATAGATTCTTTCGTAAAGGAAATTACGGGGATGTAATTTCTTTAAGGCGGAAGTATGAAACAACCCTGTTGTTAGTTACCTAAATAATTAAATCTAGTTAGGGATAATTAATTCTAAATTGTGATTTGTGAAATTTAACTATGAAATTAAATCTAGTTTTGTTAATAATTGAATTATTTATCTTGATTAATTTTAAGATAACTTTGGAAAATGTTGTAAATTCAGTTAAGTGTTAATATTGAGATTTATTGTTTTAAAATGTGAATTTGTAATTATTAATTTATTTTTTAATTAAAAATAATAAGAATAACCAATATTTCAAAAGTTATAATTAATTGTATAAAATATTTCTATAGTAATGGAATGGAATTTTAACTTGCTGTTTCGTTTTGGAGAATTTTAGAAATTAAATTGTGATTTTTGTAAATAATTGTTTAGTGTTGGAGGTTTAAATAAGTGATTAATCAAAAAGAAATTAGCAACACTTCATCTCTTAAGTTTTAATTTTGCAACATCTTACATATTGGATCCTTAGCAAACTCCAAACCCATTAGGCCCATGTAGCTAGGTGAGAAATAAACTTGTACGTTTATTTCCTTTGTTCTTTCCCATTTCAACAGCAAACCAAAATCAGAAGAAAAAACTTTTTATCTCATGAACCCTAGAGCTAAAATCCTCAAATCAAAGGGCTTTTGTTCAATAATGAAAAGTAAGTACTCTAAACTCTATCTCTACTTTTTAGAAACATAAAAGAATGATTTTGATCTTGTTTTAATTAGAATTGTTTGATGGTTGGTTTTTTTTTGGGTTTTAGACAATTTTAGTGAAGTTGAATGTGTAGCAAAGCCTAGGCAAAGATTAGCAAGCTATAGGAAGCATTAAAGTTGAGTTAATCACTCACACTACTATCTCTAACCCATAAGAATAATTGTTAATTCCTGTTTGGATTGAATTGGTTGGTTTTTTGATCGAATTGCTTTCTATTTGATTGTGAATTGTTGCTTGAATTTGGTGATTATTTGATTGTTTGCTGAAAGTAAATTGCGAAAATCAGTGTAGTAAAATAAGGATATCTTAGTGTAAAATGCACCAAATTGACTAAATATTTTTGTGGTAGAAATTTCATTTATAAGATACAAGTTATATTTTAATCGCTTATAAAAATTTGGCAGTTTAAGTGGTCAAAATTAGGTTTGAAACTGGTATACATGCTCTGCTCTGTCAATTTTCTAATTTAAAACCTGATATTAAAATGGCCATAACTTTTTCTTTACTTATCAAAATTCAATGACTCTTGATGCTTTGGAAAACTTAGACTATCTGATACAACTTTCTTGTTTCAAGTTTTGTGATGTTTTGTAGTTTACATGGTCGAAAATACATTTTAGTGTTGCTGTCCCGAGAATAAACGATAGCGATAATGAAGTTAAAATCTAAGAATTGTTTTAGTCATAACTGTTTCATTACTTATCGGAATTCGATAATTCTTAATGTTCTGGAAAGCATAGACTTTTATTTACAACGTTATTGTTTTGAGTTTTGTATAATTATGAGATTTATGTGGTCATAACTGCAGATCATGTGACCCTAAATTTGAGTTAAATGAAATAAGTTGATAAGCTTCGTATACAAGTAACTTTACGAAAGAGAATTATTTTTATTTATAAATCTTAGAATTATTTCTAAATTAAGTTAATAAATATTAAAAATGATTTTTTAGCAAGTTATTTTATATATTAAACATGGTTAGTAAAATATTTATGGATTTTTAAATATGACTTTGGAAATACAAATCTAATTTATTTTTACATAAAAGTGATTATGGATTTGGAATATAAGTACTACGGTTTTATTAAGTAAATAATATAGGATTCATAGAAATTGGAAGTGTAGTTTTGAAAGTATAAACTTAGTTTATTTCTAAATAAATTGGTTATATTTAAATACGAAGACTAAATAAATATGGTTTTAAAATATAGTTTTGTGAATAATACAACTATATGGAAATTTGAGACAACTTTGTGTATATAAGTGGAATCTTTTAACAATTCGGGGTTATATAATATTTTATTAAACAAGTGATCACTTATTTAAAGTTAAATAATAAGTGGATTTGTGGAAAATTATACAAGTGTTTTTTAAAATAATAAAAATCGGAGAGAAAAATTATTTTGAGAAACTTAATTCTATAATTTGGGAAGTGCTATTATTCAACTTAATGTTGTCGATTGTTTTAAATGCTTTCGAGTAACACTTCGTTGAATACGATATAACTCATTGAATAGAATGTTAGAGTGGAATTTACTAAACCATTAGTGAATACTCAAATTCCACCGGGTAGTATGGGATACCTTGGTTAAATTCTTGTGATCGTATTTGGGAAAGTACTTAACACTTTAGAGTTGTAGTCTTTTCTGGTGTGCGACAAGTGGTTGCTAGATCCTTAAGAGAATGTAGTTCAGGTTTTCCAGTGGTATCCGTAATAAGTGATATTTACTAGATTTTAGTAAATACTTGGATTTCACCATACGGTATGGGACGTATTAGTTAAATCGTAGTAATTACTGAAGGCGATAGTATTTGGCACCTCAGAGTTTACTCTCTTTTGGTGTGTGGCACGTGGCTGCTAGATCCTTAAGAAGTTACCCCTGGATATCTTTCCATGTGCAATAATCTAAAATAAACCTAAAATATTCGTTCATTGCTGCTATCCTTGAGATCGTCTTATGATCCGGTGATTCCCGTCCTATGTACGAACCCCGGTATCTGATCGGTAATTGTGATACTAAATTGTTTGTTTATTTGCTATGGTTCTGTGTACGATCATTACGATCGTTTAGAGTAAGATCTCTTGGATTCTGGATATTTGGACTCTCTGACTATTCTATGTTTGTGAAATAAATATATATTCTTGGGTCTTGTATTCGTGAAATAAATATATATTCTTGTGTCCTGTGTTAGTGAAAGAAATATATTCTTGTGTCTTGTGTGCATGAAATAAATATATATTCTTGTGTCCTATGATGGATGCTAAGTTAAGTTAATTCTGTTATTCTATGTTTAGTGACTAGTTCGTGTTTGTGACTTAAATTTATAACCCTATACTGAGTTAAATTAATTTCCCGACTCATTATATCCTGGATATCTTTATTTACTTATATGTTTTTTATTCTTGTGTTATATTCTTTTCTCAGCCTATTCGATAATTAGATATAGTATGGAGAGTATTATTTTGCTCAAGTCAGACTGAGACTTTCAGGTTACAGGATGAGTAGACCTATCGATGGTTGGTCTAGCAGAAGTTGGACTTTGATATTTAGTTGTATCACATAGGAATTTTGTTTGAAATTAAGATGTATAATAGGATTAGAAAACCATAACTTGTATATTAATTGAGTTTAGTATTTCATTTTGTAAACTTAAAATTTGTATATGTATAAGTTTAGATTTTTATTAGGTGTGATCTGTGACTTATGTTTATAAGATATATTGTTCTGATTCCGAGAAATTAGTGTGTCTATTACTTTGTATTAATACTGTACACATCAAATTTCTGTTCATATATTAAGTGAAAAAGTATAAATGACGTGTCAGTGTTAGTATAAAGATATATTCACATTCGATCGCCCTTAACAAGCCGTATTCTCCGGATTAGCAGATGACATTACTTATGATGTTCTTTGCTAAACTAGGAATCGCGGTGGGGTCGTTACATATTTGCGACAGCCAAAGGGGTTCATTGATAGTAGCAGTCCAGATTATGTTTGTAAACATAACAAATCTCTATATGGACTAAAGCAGTCTCCTAGACTATGATACAAGCGATTTGATAAGTTTATGCTTTCATAGGTTTACTCTAGAAGCTTCAAAGACCCGAGTGTTTATTTTAGGAGGTGTGATGGAGATATGATATATCTTTTGTTATATGTGGATGACTATGTAAATGTTTTAAAATTAAAATCCAAACACAAGCAGTATCAAAATAAAATAGATAAGGAGATTTGCAAAGAATGGAGGGGGTAAGTGTTTCACCTGAGCCACTCCTGGAGTGGTTTACCTGAATATTGGTCATTCATACACCTTGCGTCAAATCAACAACATCTTGTCTTAGGAGGAAGGTTTCATCCCTGTTTTAATTACATTTGTTTCTATTTTACCACTTAATTACATTACAGGTACTCGAATATATAAAAACAAAAATAAAAATGACGTAGCAGGCCCTGAGCACTAAGAAGAGGACCTACATCATTTATGTTAAAGGCTTTGAAAACAAATTTAGTAAGGATGCGTAAAATATCCAATAAGAAGTAGAAGGGTAGAGTTTTAAAACATATAATAATATAAATAGAGTAATTGCATGTCGTTCTCATGGGATCTGGGCTTAGCATCCTATAGTAAAGCAAGTTCTGCTAAGAAAATGTCGATCTAGACCTAAAACCACTACAACTTTTGGCAGTAAATTGGATGAGGAGTAAGAGATACAGTAGAATCTAATCTATCGATTGTTGG
This sequence comes from Allium fistulosum, assembly GCA_030737815.1. Lineage (NCBI taxonomy): Eukaryota > Viridiplantae > Streptophyta > Magnoliopsida > Asparagales > Amaryllidaceae > Allium > Allium fistulosum. The sequence continues at coordinate 1,291,978,579 of CM060904.1, forward strand.
ATTTTATTGTTTGTTGATGAGAATGGAAGAGGAAGCAGTGGAAAGTCAAATCTAGAAGATGTCGCCATTAATGAAGAAGCGAGTTTAGGCAGCGGAATTCTCGAGAATTAATGAATGAAGTGGGAGCATGAGGTAGGGCATGGAAGCAGGCAACATATTTTGTATGCATGAATTTTAATTGTGGGCTACATGGGCTAAATATTTATGTTTGTGGGCTGTTGCAACGTCGATTAAAAGTATATTATATAGTTTTTACAGTTTGTTTTCATTATCAATAAAGACCCAAGAACCTTTAGTTTAATTTTTTTCATATGCTTATGGTCACCAAAATTTATTTTTTCATTCAGCCCTAAACAACAGTAGCTTCTTCATCTTCGTAAGAAAATCTCACATACACAAACTTAAAACATCATTAGATAAGAAAACTTTTAAACCGTAAAGCCAAAAATAATTTTTTTCCTCTTTTTGCTTAATAGATGAAGCCAAATGAACATTTAGTGGATGATCGTAATTTTGATGAACACAAAAGTGTTAGTTTATCTTTTATTTTTTAAAATTTTATTTTCTTATACATATCAATATTAGATTTGTTGTACAGATTTTTTTTATTGTTATTTTAGAATGAGTTTAATGATATGTGGTTAACACAAATTTGGAGGATATAAAGTTTGAAGATGTTATTGAAAATCTCAATGTAAGTTATTGAATTGTAATGTTTTATCATACAATATTTATGCTATTTTTTCCCTTATTTTTTTTGTTTTCTAATTGTTAGATGGCGGATACCAATCACGATAAAATTGAAAATGCATTTGTCAGTTCAAATGAAAAAGTATTTGATAATGAAAATATGGAAGTAGACGGTCGATCAAATGTTTCAAAAACTTGACAATTGAGTTGACAAACCATTTTTTAACCGATCAAGTAAGATTTATTTAAAATTTCATTATCCTAATACGGTTAAAAAAATAAATTTTATTGATTTATTTTTTATTTTGTGCATATATGAGTTCCGGTGTGTTTTGAAAAAGGTTGAATTTAGTTAAGAGGATAAGAAGGATAAATGTGGGTCTTGAAATATTTGAGTGTGCATTTATTAAGAAGCAATGAACCAAATTGTTGGTGACCTTTAGTTAAATATACAAAATGGGAGCGTCTATTAACACCACTTGTTTTGCTTTTCACCTCCGATAAATTTAAAAAGATTATTTAGAAAAAAATTCCCTCAACCTTGTTCTGTTGAAGTTTGCTCAATCCGGGCAAGGTTTCAACCTGAACGTGATTTTTATTATAAAAACCGACATAAGGAATTTTAAAAACCAGGGTTATTTATGGAATAGAATGAGGGGTTGAAAGAAATTGAGCTTTACTATTTACACATGCCTAAACATTCACTAATGACACTTAAACATTTAATAAAATTAAATCACAAAAATTACTTCAAACACCCACCTTAAACTTAAAAGACAGTTTAGAAGTAAACTCGTAGAGATAAAAAGAAATGTAAACCTCAAACATACTTATTTTCCATCCTTGCAACCATTAGTTAGTGTGACAAAAAAATGAGATGAACAACATTACTAAAAATATTTTATCAATCCATATTAGGAGTTGATGAGTTAAAGTATCTTATTATATTATGCATGTAAATCGATATTTTTGTGACTCCATTAACATTATAGAGAATGATTATCATAATTAAATATATTTGACTACATCATAATTCTTTCTGCTATAATTAGTTTTATAGTTCCTTTTTCATTTCATATAGAAATAGAAACAAAAGTAATAATGATCAGATATTTTTAATTGAAGTAGTAATATAGGTTCTTTACAATATTCTATGATAGCACCAAATTTAAGCTAGAAATTATTGTTTAATGTGTTAGTTAATGTTACATAATTTACAAAAGAATGAACGATCAAAGTCGATGACACCATTGTCATAATCAAGTTAGTTGGATCCATTTATTAATGAAGCATTAGGTGACAAAAGAATCGTTATGAAAAAATTAGATGAACAATTTTTTATTTCATTATTTGAAGAGGAAGAGAGAGGAAAAGTTAACTTATTATTTTATGTGTGGAAAATAGTTGCTGTCAAAAGCTATGCATCCTGACCACAACAGTGTAGACGGTGATGATGAAAGAGAGGAAGATTAAAAACGAAGAAGTTTCTATGACTGAAGAGTTTCTTAAAACAGAAAAAGATGAAGAACCAAGATTAAAATATCAAAGATTGAGTGGAAGTTTACCATCAATTTTATCAACGAATGCAGCTTCTTTTATTGCTATAACTGAGAGGATGATTGCTTTAGGCATCCATGATGGCTCTGTTTGTATTCTTGATTTCCAAGGAAATTGGGTATTTTTTGGATTTTTACTGATATGAAGTTGGAAGTGATTTCATATCACACCATATTTTATAGTTAGTCATATTAATATTTTAATGGATGCAGCTTTAGTATTGGGAAAGTTAGCTTAAGGCCATTAGGTGATAAATTTAATAAACATTAAGAGCGAACCCATTAACAGATACTTTTGAATGCGGACACAACAACAAACATTGAGGCCATTAAGACATCGGTGTCCGTGGATAGCAGACAGATATCATATAATATCACGTCCGCTGACAAATTAATAAATCTAAATACATAGAAAATTTTAGTTAATGTAAAATAATTTCAGTCCCGATGATTATAGAAGTACAGAAAATAAAAAATATTACGATAAAAAAATAGTTTGGAGCAATGAATATGCGTTTAATATATACATATATTAACTATTATCCTAATAAAACAATAAATCCGTATAATTCATTGTAATAAATATGCATAATATAAACTATTATCTTGATGAAAACCGACAAACACCATTCTCTCAGTGGTTAAGTGATTAGGCATTGGTGCGAGAGGTCACAAGTTCGAAACTTGCGTGGTGTGATTCGAACGTTTTTAACATGTGATATATTGTCACAGTGATTTGTTGTATATAAAGTACCATTTATAAAAAAATGGATATATCATTTTTGAATGTGGGTACTTCCATATCAGCACCTTGTCTAATTTTCGAATATTAGATATTTATTCATTTTTCGAGGTGCAAATGCATTTTGAAATTTTCGGATACTGACAAGCTTAATATAGTGGTAAATATGTAATGACGCAGTTGCGTATTAAAAAGCACATTTGCGATTTGACATGGTCATCTCAAGGAAATCTAGCTTCTAAACAAAATCCTAAAGTGACCATTAGTAAAAGAACTTTAATAGGCTACATTTTTATAATATTTTGTTATTCGTTATCAACTTTCTTGATCATAAACATATTAAGAAATATATTAGCTACATATAAATTTTCGTAACTTGAATGTCACACACGTATCTTAATAGCAATAAGATAATGTTATGGAATTCGAACTCGAGACCACTCTAATCCAAACTCCAAACACAATGGAATATGAGATCGTTGTAAGATGTGTAAAAACAACCAATCAATATCTCGATGTTAAATCTCAATCCAATCCAAATAAAACTAAATCACAATCATGAAACAAGCAATAACAAAATAAATCACACATGATTTATAAAATTCCACTAACATCTTGTTAGTGTACATTCACTTTGAGGAGAGCTTTTTATTAATACCAATGAAAGAGTACAAGAGATTGATTACAATGATCACAAAATTCTTAGAGAATTTGATTTGTGGAGAATAGAGTTGAAGAAAATTAGGTTTGGAAAACCCTATTTCAATATTGGATAAACCCTTGACATCTCTTCCTTTGAATCCTAAAAATAGTTTATATAGGGAGAATTTTCGCCTAGGCAAATACTCAAAATGGCCCTTGAAGCCTTTACAAACATTGCACAATCACCAAGGCAGATCTATCATCAAATCAAAAGGTCGGACGTTTGGAATTTCCCCTTAGACGTCTGATTCGAACAAGCATGATTCATCAACCTCAAAAGCATGCCTGTGACATTTTTTCCAAACGTCTGACACCCTGTTGCTCACCCTGTCGACGTTGCCAGCTTCAAACCGCAATAATTGTAGCTTCCGAGCTCCGTTTCGTGAATCGTCTTCTCCATCACCAAGCTACTTCCAATCTTTTCAACTCTACATGTAGTGTTTCCAAAATTCAACACTCCACCTCGACACTATATCCATCTCCATCCAACAAGAACCAATAGTACCAAACTATCACCACTTCTACCTTCTACCAAACAAGCTTGAATACTTTCACAATGAGCTCCGACAAAGCCACCGCCCATTACACTCCATTAACAAGCTCCGGCAAAGCCACCATCCGCCAACAAAGTGTTGAAAGTATCCAAATCCAAAACTATCTTACCAAAAGAAAAAAGTACTTAGGAGTACAAGCATGTACTAACCAAGAAAATAGAACAACAATCTCGCACTGATACTCTTCACTATCAATAAACAAGCTCCTCCCTCAACCGTTCCATGCCACCCCATGACACCTAACACTTTAGCAAGCGAATCAAGTTCGAGCAATGCTCGAACTTCCCAACCGACAATGCCTTAGTGAACATATCTACCGCGTTATCCTTTGTGTGCACTTTCCGAAGATGTACAAGCTTATCTTCATCCATGGCTATCAAAAATGACTCTCTTACCTCAGTGTGCTTAGTCCGTAAACTAAAACCAAAATTCTCTTCCAAATGAATATCACTTTGGCTATCATATTGAATATCGTTATTATCATGTTCAAATCCCAAGTCACACAACAATCATCTAAAGTATAGTGCTTCCTTTGCCGCCTCTACCGCAATTATCAACTCCGCCTCCGTAGTGGATAAAGCAACCACAGTTTGCGATCTCGATCTCCAACTTATGGCCATACCACCAAGGTTGTCGACATATCTGGAAGTTGATTTTCTTCGATCCCTATCACCGGCATAGTCTGAATGACAATAACCAAACAACTTGAAATTCATCTCATCACTACCGCCAAAAACAATACTATGAGATGATGTACCTCTAAGGTATCTCAAAATAACCTTCACGGTTTTCCAATGCGATTTTCTCGGATTACCCATATACGGACTAATCATCCCGACGGCATTATCAATATTAGGCCTTGTACACACCATAACATACATTAAATTTCCAATTGCACTTGCATATGAGACCTTTGCCATATAAGCATTGTCTTTCTTCAAGATAGTTGCTCCCTTATTCGAAAGCTTCATATGCAAAGATAAATGTGTATTTGATGCCTTTGCATTCTCCATGCTAAATTGGTAAAACACTTTCTCTATATGCTTCTTTTGAGTCAATTTCAACTCAAATTACTTTTGATTCCTTTATATTTCCATGCTCAAAATTTTCTTTGCCTCTCCAAGATCTTTCATATCAAATTACGATTTCAAACACATTTCTAACTTTTTGATTTCATTTTTATCTTTTGAAGCAATGTGCATGTCATCCACATACAAGAGTAAATACACCCAGCAATCATTTTCCAACTTATTGAAATATACACAAGCATCTTTGATGCTTTTGTTAAAACCATTTTCAACCATAAAATAATTAAATCTCTTGTGCCATTGTCTAGGTGATTGCTTAAAATCATATAATGATTTCTTTAACTTTCAAACTAAATTAGACTTAACATCTACGACAAAACCTTCCGGTTGCTCCAAGTAGATGTCTTCATCCAAGTCACCATGCAAGAAGGCAGTTTTCACATCAAGCTGCTCCAATTCCAAATCATGAATAACAACTATAGCAAGCAATATCCAGACTAAAGTATGACGCACAACCGGTGCAAAAATCTCATCATACTCCTTCCCTTCCTTTGTGCAAACCCCTTAGCCACAAATCTTGCTTTGTAATCTCCCATCTTCCTTCACTTTGTAAATCCATTTGCATCCAATAGCATAGTTTCCTTTAGGATGTGGAACCAAATTCTAAGTTTGATTCTTCAACAATGATTGCATTTCTTCCTTCATGGCATAAATCCATTTCGAGCTATCACTCAAATCCATGACGCCATCAAGGTTCATGGGCTCATCTTGGACTACATGAAGAGCATAGTCCAAATTATCATAAAAACGAAGATAGTTCCAATCACCATATCTATCGGGTGGCCTTATAACACGACGACCAACCCGAGTTGCAATACTATCACCCAAACTCCTTTCAGCTCCACCTTGAACCGAATAACCTCTAGAATTATGTACATCAACAACAGTACTAGAGGACACATGTGGACTATGTGATGTAGCATTAACCGCTTCCCCCTCACAAGCATATCTAATAACTCTACTCCTTGGATGAAAGATGGGAACAACTTTCTTCTCTTTTGATTCATCACGAACCAAATCTGGAACTTCTGGTGAGCTCTCATTCTCCTTGAACAAAGAAGAATCATTAAAAGTAACACGATGAGAATTCACAACCTTCTTCGTTTCTGGATTCCAAATTTGATAGCCTTTGATTCCATCCGTATAACCAAGCAAGACCCCTTTGAAAGCTCTAGGCTCAAGCTTATCATTTCTCAGATCATGCACATAAACATGACTACCAAACACACGAAGATAGCTCAAGTAAATGCTCTTTCCCTTCCACACTTCCTTTGGAATTTTGTTATCAATAGTCGAGCACGGAATTCGATTTACAATATGCACCGCGGTTGACAACACTTCGGCCCAAAATCACTTCTACAAACCCGATGTCAATCTCAAGCATCGAGCTTTCTCAAGTAGAGTACGGTTCATCCTCTCCGCAACATCATTTGATGGAGGATCTCCCAGTGTAGTAAAATGCCTCCAAATACCACGATGCTTACAAACTGCAAGAATTCTCCAGAAACATACTCTCCAGTATTGTCGGACCTTAGAACCTTAAAAGACTAACTACTCTAATCATCAATAAAAGAAACATAATAACGAGCTCCACTAAAGAAGCTACCGGTGTCGGTCCCCAAACATCCATGTGAACATACTCAAGAACATCTCTTGAATCATGTTTTCCTACCGAATGATACTTTAGTTTGCTTCCCCATGACACATTCCTCACAAATATCAAGTTTGTTGTAACTCTCTCCATCGGTCATCTTCCTCTTTTGAAGGATATCCAAACTCTTCTTCAGGACAAGACCTAACCTCAGATGGCACAACATTGTCGCATCTAAGCCACGAGAACTATCAATACCCATGCAAGTTTCACCTTCTATAGTCACATCTTCAAGCAAATAAACACCATGTGTTCTAGCACCTTTCATAATCATAAGCGCACCCTTCAAAACCCCGCAAGCTATTAGTCTCAATAGTGATTTTACATTCTAAAGAATCCAACTGCCTAAGGAAATAAGGGATTTTTGAAGAACCGTAACATAGTGTACATTAGTGAGCATGTGAATTACTCCATCAAACATCCGAATTTGCATGGAACCAATGTCCTTTGACTTACAAATAGCACCATTTTCCATAACAACTGAATTTCTCTCTTTGTCGACATAAGAGGAAAATCAATTCTTATTCGGCATCATATGATAAGACGCCCCCGAGTCGAGCACCCATTCTCCACCTGAAATATCTGATGCTACCGCAGTCAAAACATCTGCATTTGCTTCACGAACTTCACTCTCCACTGCTACCACTGAATATGCTACTTCCTTCTTCGCCTTATCCTTGTCCAGACACTCATTCTTCCAATGAGCAGACTTCTTACAAATAAAGCACTTGTTATTTCTTTTCCTCGACTTTCCACTTTAACCAAGCTTCCTTGATTTAGAATGCCCTCAATTCCCCTTCTTCATATGTCTCTCCTTGTCTACAAATAACCGTGACCACTACTTCCATCACTCAATTCCTTCATTTGATCCTGCAACTCCTCAATAAGAAGACCCGCTTCAACATCACCAAGATTCAAAGTATCCCAGCTATAAATAAAACTATTTGGGAAACCCGTATAGCAGTCTGGCATGAGCACACCAATATCATCGCCTTTTTCTCTTTCTCATTCTTCAAATTTACCGCCTTCATCTTCATTAGCAAACCATCGATGGTTATTTGGATTGAGACTTGAATACCATTGATAGTGGAGGATAAAACCAAATCATAATCACCAAACAAGCAATAACAAAATAAATCACATACACAAAATATAGTGGTTCCACTAACGTCTTGTTAGTGTACATCCAAAGAGCTTTTTATTAATATCAATGAAAGCGTACAAGACATTGATTACAATGATCACAAAATTCTTAGAGAATTTGATTTGTGGAAAATAGCATTGAAGAAAATTAGATTTGGAAAACCCTATTTCAATATTGGATAAAACCTTGATCATCCCTTCCTTTGAATCCTGAAAATAGCTTATATACGGAGAATTTTTGCCTTGGCAAATACCCAAAATGCCCCTTGAAGCCTTCATAAACATTGCACAATTACCTATGCAGATATGTCATCAAATCAGAAGGTCAGACGTCTGAAATTTTTCCTCAGACGTCTGATTCGAACAAGCTCGGTTCATCAACATATATCCAAACGTCTGGCCAAACTTTCGGGTTGACCAGAGATGTCTAGCCCTTTCATCATAGACGTCTACAACCTCAGACAGACATCTAGGACATTTCTTCCAAACATCCGACACCCTGTTGCTCACCGTATTGATATTGCTAGCTTCAAAACATGATAACTCTAATTTCCGAGCTACGTTTCGTGAACCGTCTTCTTCGTTACTAAGCTACTTCCAACCTCTTCAAATCTACGTATAGTGTCGCCAAAATTCAACACAATAACTATATGGAAAATTTTAATTAAATTTCAAATTTAGCCAGTAGAATTAAAGAAAATAAAAGAAAGTAAAAAGTATTATAGAAATAGACAAGTGACAGTTCAAATTATAGATGAAGTCCAGCAAAATAAATTTGCAACGAATCAATTTCTCTATGTTTAACTTGTTAACCTTACCAAAGTAACTAGAGGTTAATGAATGGTTACACTTAACTTAGTCCGACATTGTAAAATCCACTTTCATAATACGTGTATATATACACTATCAACTAATAATTACAGATGATTAATTTGCTTAGTTGATGAATTTATGCCTTTCTTACTATCAAGTATCGTATATGCTAGAAATGAGAATTGGAATTTTTTCACTATATATTAATATGAAAGCAATAATTTATAATTTAATACATGTCAGGCTCGACCGTATTAGGGTTCTAAACATTCAGATAACTATTCTTTATATCTAACGGGTCCTGCTATATTATTTCTTGTTATTACTTTCTCAAAGTTTAGCAATTTTATGGCTAAGTATGTGGATTATGCTATTGATGTAATTTACTGGTGTTTTGAAAGTCCACTACCTCCAAACTAGGACACAATCATTAACATGCATGTCCTAAAAGCTCATTGGTATGAAATATAAGATCCACTATAAGCTATCTGCAATTTGAATTCACTTCTTGGTTGGGTTAAAGTATTGAAATCCTATGAAATTCATATACATATTTTAAGATGCCGGGAAAGTTGGATGCTTTGAGTCATTCGAAAAATGGGTTGGTGTACATTTTCTGGCTAGTGTTACAGGAAAAATTCCACATGTTGCACTTCATACTTAATTTCAGGTTATTTATTGCTTTACTTTAGGAAAGTTTGCTACATTTTTAATACATGGCTGCTATATCTTTGATGTCGTAATCTTTTTATGTAAAAGTAAATTTCCAAAATTACCTTTTATTTGTTATTATTGATAAACGTTGATTTGTGAAGTATATACTTTCAAATCTTTCCACTAATTTTGATTTCTGTTATAAAATTCAAACCAACAGTTCAAAATGATAAGATATTATTTGAAAATAAGCAAAAAATTGCTAAAACAATATGTGAAATAAAATTTGATCCAAAATCATAAGATTTTTTTCTAAAATCTTTTGATAAAGATTTGTGAAATAAAATTTGATCCAATATTGTTTTTAAACTTAAAACTTAATTTTGTGTTACAAATATAATTTTGTTTCTATTTTTTGAAGTGTCAGTTACTTACTATGCTTTCTTGAATTTAATATTTCAACATTATGAGTTTTTAAATTTACGTTTTCAAATTCGAAGTCATTTTTTTTGAATTCCAATCGAATGCAATCGAACCTAGTATTAACGATCATAACATATATGGATGAACTTATAACAAGGCCTTGAAAAGCAAGTAATTTTTGATGGGCCTTTATTCTTTTATTATCTAGGTTTTTCAAAATTTCAAACAATTTTTTGTTTCAGTTAATTATTTTTGAAATTTAATTCAATTTTCTTTTTGAACATGGCTATATATATATATATGCTTAGGCAATCGAAAACAAGACATTTAGTAGCCAACTAAATGTATAACCATTGGACCAATGATCATTATTGTTAAAAAATCATTATCATTAAATGTTTGATTTGAATTCAGTTTATTTATATTATTTGAATATATAATTTAAGTTTATTATTTTTAAAGATATTTGAATTACTTAATTCGTTGCAAAGCCAAAATATCTAGTAACTTTGCATTATATGAAATTTGAAAGTGGATTTCATTATTCTTTAAATTTTTTTCTATTTAAATATTTGTTTTTAAGATTGTTTATTCTTTTTTAGAAGCTTTATACATATACCAATAATAAGAGTGCATTCTTTGCGAAGCAAACGAGGCATCCACAAGGGGTATTCTAAATTAGGCATGAAGGGAGATAGTTCACCAAAAGGAGAGTGCATTTTTTACCATGAACGGAGTAACAAAAATGAGGTGATTGTTTCTAATTGTATTATAATAATTGCCGCCAACGGCAACTTGTTAATGGTAATTAGTTTGTAATTAAGAAACGGCACACATGATTATGCAATCTAATAATAAAAAATAACAATTTATAACAAAAACAAATTGAATAGATATAATAATTTAAATATATAAATGTGCACTCACACACACACACACACGTTGCTAATAGTTAAAAATATAAATTGGGAAGGAGAAAGACCATGTAAAGATTTGAACGAATTAAACGAGAAGTACATGAGACTCTTAAGAAGTCTTAAGCATCTTGAGGACTTCAAGGAAAAAAAGGTTGTGCCTCTCCTAAGAAAGTCATGCTTCCATCAATCCAACTTCCGTAGAGAGAATAAAGAGTTGACCACACTTTTTTGGATGCTAATTGAAGAAAGAGCTATATTGATGGAATGCCTTTATCGTGTATACGTCCTATTTCCTATGATCGACTTTTCCTTCCTAGGAAATGGGTGTGGAGGATTACTTAGACGATTCCATAAACTCTATTTGGATTCATATGGTTCTGACCCTCACCTAAGGAAGTGTTGGAACTTACCCCGAGTTGCTTTTACGCCCTTAATGATTGATTCCCTACCCCCTAACAAGATCAAGTTCAATAAGGACAAATTTGTAACTGAATAAAATAAGGAGTCCGTTCTTTATGAACCCATGTAATGTTGTGAATCTTTTCTTATTTTCAAGTAGAGCTTGTAATGGTTTTTGTAGAATTTTCCTTTTAATATGATCATCATTAATATGCAGGCCTCTAAACTTGTCCCTATTAGTTCTTCATCCCTTATGTCGAGAGATAATTTAATTAAACAGGTTAAGTTAAAAAGGAATTTTAGAGAAAATTTCTCCTTGATTAACAAGTCACGCTTGTCAAAATACTGCTTTCTCCATGACCTTCACCAGATGTATATCCAATTTCCAAACCTAGATTTCAATTTCTTAGGCAACCATAAAGACTAATTTCTTCATGAAATTCGATCTAACTATGCCATATTATTGTGTGGTGGACTTACCATCCTTAAAGAATGAGACTATCATGGGTTTCCTCTAGTTAAAACTTCTCCTGGCATTGATGCTCCTTTTAGCACAACATATTTTTATTTTGCCTTCCTTTTTTTCAAAAGATCCGGGATGTCCTTTCTCATTCTAAAAATTAATTGTGTTGTAACTTATATTATTTTTATCTTCTTTGGATGTAATAGCTTTTATGAGAAATATATTTTTGTTTAAGGGAAATTTTGTTGTCTTTCTTTCATCTTATTATTTTTTTATTAGTTACTTTCTGAATTAGGATGAAGGATTGTCTTTATCTAGCCGCTCCTGACCTTAATCAATGCCTTGAGAATATTTAGGCTAAATTGAGGACAACGCTGAAATAATGATCCTCTCGTTCAATATTTTGTTCTTCAACTATAGATAGCACCGAAGCCAAATACTGGTATGAGAAATACGTCAATGTGAAATCAATTCTAAAATTAATTCAGGAAATGATAACAGTTCTTAAGCAGAGAGTTTTATAGAAGGATATCGAAAATGCTGAGTTAACTAAAAAGTTTGATTCATGTACCGATTTCCAACGGTAGTTGGAGTTTGATGCAAAATCGCTCATTTAAATCAACGCATTTTTGATGTGGAGGTTGAAGTGATGAAATACAAGAACGAATGTCAATCTTATGAATTGATATTGACTGAAGGTGAAAAGGGGCTGTCTACCCCTACCCCGGTTGAATCTTCATAAGGGAAATTACCACATCTTTCTTCTTGGTCTCAAGGGAATTCAGTCCCTGTCTGTGGTACATCTTATTCTTATTAACTAGTTAAATCAGGAGAACTTGCAAGGCTGAGTAGAGCCTTTAGATTGGAGTTCATTCAAAAGGTTAAGGATTAGTGAAATAAGAGATTTACCTAGACATTCTTATTGCAAAGACTAGAGATTGAGACGCTAGAGCGCCAGAAAAATGAGCTTACACTGAAAATTAAGGCTTGTGAAAGCACAATTAGCGAGACCAATCGTAGAATTTCCCAGCTGAAAGGCGCAAATAAAACTTATGAAAGGGCCTTATTGATTCAAATTGATTATGTTGATTCTCTTAACATCATTCGTCGTAAGGAGAAAAAACTTAAGAAGTATTTCCTAGTTGCCTTACAACACATTATTGATCCTCCCTTTGCGCTTGAAACCCTTATGGGTGAGGTAAAAGAACTCAAAGTTCAATTAGGATTAATGTAGTTTTATTCCACTAGGGTTTCCCAACTTGATTCTCTTGTTGATTACTTAATCGAAATTATAGTTGCTTTTAACTTAAAGATCGATTTCAAACTTTTAGGCATGGAGAGAGATAGTAGATTGAGGAATGCAGTCATATTTACTTATTGAAGATTTCAACATTTTTTCTAATACAGATGTTCCGAAGCTTTCAAAGAAATCGGGGGCATACAATTTTGTACAAAGAAGCGGGTTCGTCTAGTAGACAACATCTCTGTACTTTGGACATGGAGGGAAAAGGAAAGGACCTTGTCTACCAACATCACCCGATCCCTCATCCTCCAGGATTATAAATGCCAAGGAACAAAAGACTTGTTATAAAAGGGATTTGTTGTGTCAAAATAGTTGTAGCGTCTTTATAAATTGTATTGTGTATAATTCTTATATGAGATTATAGTATAAGTATGTTGACAAGTAGAATAAACTTCCCTTTTTACGTACCTGACTTCGGTGGTGTATTGTTTTGAGATATTTCCTCTAGTTCATTGTCCTGATTTCCTTGATTTGTGATTGCTTTAGACTAATCTCGAGTAGTTGAATGTTGAATTCAATAAGCGGTGTGCAGGGATTTTCTATTTACTCATGCTTTCCCATTCACTTCTTCTGGGTATGTGCTTTGGCCAGGTCTAGCAGTAGGATCAAAGGCTTAATTAACCGTCACTCTTTGGATTGATGCTTCGGCCAAGCTCGAAGGTGAGATCGAAGGCATTTTGACCATCTCCCTTGGATGAATGCTTTGGCCAAGCCCAGCGGCGGGACCAAAGGCTTAATTAACCATCACTCTTTGGATGGGTGCTTTAGCTAGGCCTTGTGGTAGGACCAAAGGCCTAATTGACCATCACTCTATGGATAGGTGCTTCGGCCAGGCCCGAAAGTGGGGTAGAAGGCTATTCGACCATCTCACTTTGATGAATGCTTCAGCTAGGTCTAGTGTAACGTCCCGAAATTTTCGACTTTCGAAAATTCGACATCGATACTCACTTTATCGACTGCCGAGCCATCGAATGTCGGAAACCCGAAAAGTTATGGTTTTAAAAAGAAGAAAAAGGTAGAAGAAGAAGAAAAGAGTAGAAGAAGAAGAGAAGAAAAAGAACAACATCAGATACAGAAACAATATCAGAATCTCACATATCGCAGCGGAACAATATACAATAGATAATTACTAGTCTTTTAAAACAAAGAACTATATCAGTTTATACATACATCAATCAGAGTCAATATACGACTCAATACAACACAGCACAACAATGGACAGTTATATAAACTTGTCCTCATACAGAATACACAGCGGAATAAATACTATCAGATACAAATACTACGTCACGCCATCCAGCTTTCTTCCAAAGCTCCAGAATATCCAGAATATCCTGATAACATAACTCTAGGCTGCCCGTGTGGAAATTTGTGGGCACCCAGAGTTTAGAAGGGAACAATAAACTCCGAGTCAGTCATGGTGACTGGTGTGAGATCGTAAAACAGTTATTCTTTATAACAACAAAATAATTTTAAAGTCAATTCGAAATGCTTTTGGAAAATGAAACTACCATAAGACCTCCCGCCACACACACAATGCAAACGCAGAATTGGAGGAGATTTCTTCTTATGATAGTCAAAGATGCTTACTACGCAAAATCAAATCATTTTTGATATTATTATTAGTGCATAGTGTAGAAATCATTTCGAAAATATAATATTAATCTTAGCCAACATACGACCAGTATCGTATGCCTATTATAGCTACCATCTAAACAGTGGTGACCACCGTACGTAAATGGCAGGTTCTACAACTAATACCGTACAAGGTTCGTATTGGAGTTTGGATTTCCAACAAATGGTCAGGCTAAGGAACTTCCTTTTCCACGATGGGTACGTCCCTGGAATAGACGACCCGAGAACCTAACGTTACGGTTAGATCTCTGCCAACACAAGGCCGGGTTACCTCTGCAAAAATAGGTAACTACTGACACGCGTATGCCATCCCCCGATCGTCACCGATCTTCCCGAGGATCCCCGATTCGCAACAACCACAAAGTAATAAATTTGCAGCAACCACAGAGGTTAAGTATTTGGGCTCCATACCATGATACCACCTTTATCCAGAAGGAATGACATACACTAAGGGGCGCTACTCCCTAGAACCTTGCCGCATCCTTCCTGTTTTGACCATTTCCGGGGTGTGAGGCTCGATGAAGTCTCGTCCACAAAGCTACGCTTTATACAAAGCCCTGCTTCAGGTCAAACAAATGATCAACCTATGATCACAAAGATATAAGATCAAACAAATGATCATATCGCAAATGATCAAACACTGATCATTTCACAGCAACACTCAGTATGCCACGTTACCAAATTGGGAGTATATTGCTGATAAATTTCAACTACATAACCTCTGAGCTCGTACGTCTCAGAGAAGGGTGTTAAGCTAAGAGAATAAATTCTCCGCCACCAACAAAAATGTATTTGAAAGAAATCAGCGTTATATCTCAATCTGTAACGTCAGACATACAATCCATACAAGTCTGTTCCGGGATCGAACAGAACCGAAGGCACTTCTCACGAAGCCCTTGCAATTCCGGATAATTTTTAATCACGTCCGGACTTCCCGTCACTAAGGGTGATAAAAACCTCTAAATCGGAGATCAGCCGATGTAGAGTAACTCGACGGTAATCCTTCCGTTTTCAAAAGTATCCGGTCTTCAACATCGGTCTTCGAATGCAATTCATAACGACGTATCACATATTCGGAATGGGTTATACGACCCCATGGTCCTTTCCCGGCTAACCCGAATAGTGAGCGATTATTCAAAAATAAGTGTGGTATTCAAATTCATCCAATTTACAACAAATACCAATTCAAGGTAATTATTGATAGTCGGTTATTTAACTATCAATAAAGATGCGCAACATCATCAGATTCCAAATAATTTTCCAAATTATTTATTTTTCCAAAATATCTTTACTAGATATAAAGATTTCCACACTTCAAAAATAAATCAATATTTATTTTTCTAAAACAATTCCCCTTTCTTTTATAAATTCCATAGTGAATTTATATTTTCAAAATATCTACTGATATACGATTTTCAAATCGATTTCAATATTCATTTTCAATTTATCTTTAAGAAGATAAATTCTCAAAAACATTTCATGTTGGAAAAGCAATTCCATACTTATTTAATAATAAGTAATTCACAAATCATTTATTTTCAACATTTGAAAATATTCGATATACTTAAATCAAATTTAAGTATAAATTCATTCTTTAAGGAAATCATTTACTATAACAACATTTATTTGAGTCAAAACGAATGTTACGTAAAACATCGTTACGACGACTCAAAATCACTAGTATAGGGATTCGAAATTTAGATAGATATATAAATCCCAATACTATATAAAACATTTCCTTTCGGAAATCATTTACTATAACAACAGTGTTATAGTCCACCATTTCCTTTTTTCTCGAAAACGTCTATTTCAACAATAAATGTTGAAATCTATGGTTTCGATATTTAACACATTTTAAAACATCGTTAAAACAATAACTTCATTTTCAATGTCACTTTTCCAAAACAATATCCATTTTACTTAACAATATATTCACTGTCCAAAATCGTGAGTATACTTCACTAACCAAATTTCAATATTTTCTACACATTTTATTTCAAGGATAATTCGCTATCCAAAATTGCGAATATATCTTCTTTAATAACCTTCTATATTTACTTTATCAAATCCAATTGATTTCGAATTTATAAAACAACGTTTATAAATCCTATTTCTATTTTCTAACAACTTCAATTAAATAAATCTCCTTTATTAACAATTCGATTCATAATTCAAATCTTATACCATCAATCCATAATTATAAGTTAAATACTTATAAGTCCTTTATTTTACGAAATCATTTCCATTTATAAGTTCACAATTTATAAATTTCATTTATTTATAAATTCTTAAAAATTCATTTTAACGCTTATAAAAACTCGTTTTATAATACCAACATTTTAATTTATAAAATGTCAACTTTATAAACCTTTTAAGTAAACCGTTTATAATATTTTAAAAATCTCAATTTAAACCATTTTATAAAAATCGACTTTTATTTCAAAAATCACTTTTCGGTTATATTTCACAAAGATCTTAACTTTTATAACTTTAAAATTTGAACGTTTATTTATTTAAAATAAATCACTTCAAAAATTCAATAAAACGTATAATTTCAAAGATCACTTTAAAAATCCTTTTAAATTAAAAGTCGTTATTTTTAAAACTTGAATCCGATGATGCAACAGCACCAATTAGTCAATCACAACATCAAACATCATATATCAACATATGATAACAGAATATACATCAATATCTGTAAATAAATAAATACTGGTGAGGAATCCAGTTGGATCCCTCCAACCTATTTCCCTGCATCCACAGATGTTAGCACAATACCAATTCCACTTCGAGGTGGAATATCGTGGTATATGGGTTTTATAAAAATAATCCGCTTACTAACGGCGCAATAGGGTCTCATCCGCTATACGAGGCGGGAAATCAATCAATCCAATATATACATATGCCAATATGTATATATTGCTATATATATAGATATATCCTATTATATCTAATATCACATCCAATAGCAATCATATCAGTCAATAAATGCAAATTAAATTTTCAATTTTGAGTGAGAAAAATCTCACCTTAGCTTTTTATTTGCAATCCCATTTCCATTCTGACTCGATTTCTTGATTTATACCTTGTATAAATATTTACAGTTTATCAATATTCGAATTAAATCGAATAATTTGAAGAATTAAATTCCATTTGATAATTCAATTAACCCACGATCTGTTTTTATTGTAAACAAATACCTTTAAATTTCAAACAAATTTCTTTTAACAATTTATTTAACTAAAATGAAATTTAAACTAAGTTTCTTTTAATAAATATTTTTACATAATGACAATAATTAAATGAACCATTTAATCCAATTCATTTCTTTAACTCGAATAATTAATTTCTATTCCAAAGTTATAATTTTAAACCAATTTTATCCCCTATTTCACTAGATATAAAATATCAAAACTTTACATATAATTTTTGCTGAACATCTTTTATTCATGTTAATTTTAATTGGAGATGAACACCTCGTACCTTACGGCCAAAGCAACCCCATCGGTCGATCATTCATCTCCGGCCATTCCACCACTTCGAACTGCTCGCGTACGCCTCCAAATCCAAGTCGATCACGACCAGGCTGCCGAGCTCGAGATGAAGTCGCGACACCCCTCTTTACCTCGACCTGCCCTAAGCGCTTCATCCAAACCCCACTGTCGCGGCCTCGACATCGCGCTCGAGATCACCGCGCCTCCTCATATCCAATGCCATCGCCACCTCACAACGTCGCCTTGATGTCGACGAATCCATGCCACCGTGCCCTAATTGCCGAAGTCGAAGTCGTGACTACCTTCCATTGCCCACGCCTTCGTCTTCCAATCGCGATACGAAGTTCGCCGCTTGATTTCGAGAAGAGGCTCTGCCACACGCACGCGCGTGAACGCGAGCCACTGCAGATCGAACGCATCGCCTCTCAGTGCCTGAATCGCTGGCTTCCCCTAGATTTCAATTCGAACGAACGACATTGCTTGCATCCCTCAAACGAGGCCTCGGCCATTTAATTTGTACGAGAGAGAGACGCGATTTTTAATTTGAATATAAGCGGCCATTTATTTTTGATTGAAGATGTTTTCGTTCTAATGTTTTGAACAGGTGAGGGGGACGAGATATTTAAAAATGAACGAGGTATGGGTTTGCATGATATTCTTCGTGATTGTAGGCGTTTTTACAGGAGATAACGTGTGGTGATGTTGACAAATATAAATTTAAATTTAAATTTGAATCCGATTAAATTTCAACGCGTTCACTAACCGTACGATCACAAAACAATTCCGAAAAATACGAAAATTGAAATCCGGTAATAATTCAATATTACGGACCCAATGGAACTGGTTTCATCGAATTCCGAGACTGCGCCTCGGACGGCTATTTTTAAATTTGATTTAAACGATATAAATTCAAAACTGATCAAAGCAGTTTAAATTTCAATTCTGAAGCTGCTGTTATCTTCAGTGTTATCAATATAAATTTTAAAAGCTTTTGAAATATTTTTCTTCAACTTAAAATTGAAGATTCAAATTTTTATTCAACTTACACTAGATTAAATTAAAAATTTAATCGCCAATTTCAAAGTTATTTCGGGATTCAAATTAAATTACCGTTCAAATATTTAAAATAAATTAAATATTCTCAATTTAATTTGTTCAAAATTCTGGGTCGTTACAGACTTCCCCCCTTAAAAGAATTTCGTCCTCGAAATTTCAAGTTAGGAAAAATGGTTCTTAACTCGTCTACTACTTTTCACAATTCAATAGTTTTATCAATTCATCAAAACAAATCTTTCTACTGAAGATTCGTTATTATTTCAACTAGCTTCCAACTTCAATTATAAGTTCCAAACAACATTGTCTACTTCAAAATTCAAATTCGAGTTTAAATTCAAATTTTAAACTTTCAAATTTTCTCAAAAAATTTCTAACACTCGAAATTTTCGAAAAATTTTGCCAGCGTCTCCTTTGCGCGGCTAACACGGCACTACTACAAAACGTCCCTACGGACTCTCAGATTTCAAAAAGAAAAAGAAAAAGCCAAGCGGCTAGACCAGAAATCATCAAATTTCATATTGAAATTGAAATACTTACCTTTTGTCGAGCAATTCAAATTCTCTTCAAAATTAAAATCCCAATTCCTTTACATCTGTATATCCTACTAGCCATAATATCTAGTTACAACATTCAAACCATTTTGCGAATTTTATTACAAAATTTCTAATATCAACTTCTTATACCATTTCTAGTTTACTATTGAAGTTATATATATTCATTTTCATTTAATTTTTACATTTCAATTTATTTGAATTCAATTCACAATTCCAATCTAATTTGGATTCTATTAGCTTCTGAATATTGAATTTTATCAGCTTTCTTTTATTCAACTGCACTATTTTAAATTAGTTTCAATTACTAATTCATTACTAATTTCAGTTTTATTTATTCAAATTCGGTTTCAACATTCAGTTTGAATTTCATTTAACTTAATTCCAATCTATTTGTTACTACTCCAAATTTATTTTCAACTTAATAAATTTTCTTTAAGTAATCCTTTCACTTTATTTAATTGATTCACTTATACTTACTTTGGTTTAACTTCATTCTTTAAGTTAAATTTATTCTATCAAAATTCAAATTGTATAAGTTATCAACTTAGTAATATTTCATAAATATTTTTATATAGCATTCGAGAGTTTACCAACATTTCAAAGCCATTTTGAAAACAATTCAAATTTATCTTTTGAATTTTCTAAAACAAAATCAAAATTTTCCAAACAACTTCCATTTAAAATAATTTGGCAGCAATTTCCTCTTTTGGAAACCCGAAAATGAACACCGGTGATGTCGCGATCATCATCGGAATTATTTTCCAGCGACCGAAAAGAGTTTAGAGCTTTTCATCTCTTCAAAATACTTTTCAAAACCTTTGAAATTCATTTTCAAACCAAAAAGGAATTTAAACTTTCCAGATCTCCAAAATTTTCAAATTCTTTTCAAAACATTTCCAAATACTTCTCTGGAATTCCGTTTCAAATTACAAATCACATTTATAATTTATATTCTTAAATTTCATTTGTATGTGAATTTTATTTCTTAACTTTGGAGTTTCGATTTCAATTTCTTATTCAATTTCATATAATGATGATTACATTTCAATATTATCACTTTTTAACAACCAAACATCCATATACTATAATAATTCATAGAAAATTATTTCTTTTCTATACAAAAATAGTTTTGGGCAAAATTATTTCATTCACCCTATTTAAAAACAATACTGTGTCGATTTATCTTGTTTAAAAGTTTAGAAACCCCTATCGATTACAGTTAGCTAGACTACACCGACCAGAATCCATAAACAATCAACCGATAAGTCAACACAATACAAAACAATTTTATATTCACTAAAAAATACGCACTCGTATCTATTATTACACTCAACTCATTCTAGAGTACTACTGACTCTATCTCTAATGAGTAACACCCAACAGAGCAGGGTTGTCGCTTAACCATATGCTCTGATACCAAATGTAACGTCCCGAAGTTTTCGACTTTCGAAAATTCGACATCGATACTCACTTTATCGACTGTCGAGCCATCGAATGCCGGAAACCCGAAAAGTTATGGTTTTAAAAAGAAGAAAAAGGTAGAAGAAGAAGAAAAGAGTAGAAGAAGAAGAGAAGAAAAAGAACAACATCAGATACAGAAACAATATCAGAATCTCACATATCGCAGCGGAACAATATACAATAGATAATTACTAGTCTTTTAAAACAAAGAACTATATCAGTTTATACATACATCAATCAGAGTCAATATACGACTCAATACAACACAGCACAACAATGGACAGTTATATAAACTTGTCCTCATACAGAATACACAGCGGAATAAATACTATCAGATACAAATACTACGTCTCGCCATCCAGCTTTCTTCCAAAGCTCCAGAATATCCAGAATATCCCGATAACATAACTCTAGGCTGCCCGTGTGGAAATTTGTGGGCACCCAGAGTTTAGAAGGGAACAATAAACTCCAAGTCAGTCATGGTGACTGGTGTGAGATCGTAAAACAGTTATTCTTTATAACAACAAAATAATTTTAAAGTCAATTCGAAATGCTTTTGGAAAATGAAACTACCATAAGACCTCCCGCCACACACACAATGCAAACGCAGAATTGGAGGAGATTTCTTCTTATGATAGTCAAAGATGCTTACTACGCAAAATCAAATCATTTTTGATATTATTATTAGTGCATAGTGTAGAAATCATTTCGAAAATATAATATTAATCTTAGCCAACATACGACCAGTATCGTATGCCTACTATAGCTACCATCTAAACAGTGGTGACCACCGTACGTAAATGGCAGGTTCTACAACTAATACCGTACAAGGTTCGTATTGGAGTTTGGATTTCCAACAAATGGTCAGGCTAAGGAACTTCCTTTTCCACGATGGGTACGTCCCTGGAATAGACGACCCGAGAACCTAACATTACGGTTAGATCTCTGCCAACACAAGGCCGGGTTACCTCTGCAAAAATAGGTAACTACTGACACGCGTATGCCATCCCCCGATCGTCACCGATCTTCCCGAGGATCCCCGATTCGCAACAACCACAAAGTAATAAATTTGCAGCAACCACAGAGGTTAAGTATCTGGGCTCCATACCATGATACCACCTTTATCCAGAAGGAATGACATACACTAAGGGGCGCTACTCCCTAGAACCTTGCCGCATCCTTCCTGTTTTGACCATTTCCGGGGTGTGAGGCTCGATGAAGTCTCGTCCACAAAGCTACGCTTTCTACAAAGCCCTGCTTCGGGTCAAACAAATGATCAACCTATGATCACAAAGATATAAGATCAAACAAATGATCTTATCGCAAATGATCAAACACTGATCATTTCACAGCAACACTCAGTATGCCACGTTACCAAATTGGGAGTATATTGCTGATAAATTTCAACTACATAACCTCTGAGCTCGTACGTCTCAGAGAAGGGTGTTAAGCTAAGAGAATAAATTCTCCGCCACCAACAGAAATGTATTTGAAAGAAATCAGCGTTATATCTCAATCTGTAACGTCAGACATACAATCCATACAAGTCTGTTCCGGGATCGAACAGAACCGAAGGCACTTCTCACGAAGCCCTTGCAATTCCGGATAATTTTTAATCACGTCCGGACTTCCCGTCACTAAGGGTGATAAAAACCTCTAAATCGGAGATCAGCCGATGTAGAGTAACTCGACGGTAATCCTTCCATTTTCAAAAATATCTGGTCTTCAACACCGGTCTTCGAATGCAATTCATAACGACGTATCACATATTCGGAATGGGTTATACGACCCCATGGTCCTTTCCCGGCTAACCCGAATAGTGAGCGATTATTCAAAAATAAGTGTAGCATTCAAATTCATCCAATTTACAACAAATACCAATTCAAGGTAATTATTGATAGTCGGTTATTTAACTATCAATAAAGATGCGCAACATCATCAGATTCCAAATAATTTTCCAAATTATTTATTTTTCCAAAATATCTTTACTAGATATAAAGATTTCCACACTTCAAAAATAAATCAATATTTATTTTTCTAAAACAATTCCCCTTTCTTTTATAAATTCCATAGTGAATTTATATTTTCAAAATATCTACTGATATACGATTTTCAAATCGATTTCAATATTCATTTTCAATTTATCTTTAAGAAGATAAATTCTCAAAAACATTTCATGTTGGAAAAGCAATTCCATACTTATTTAATAATAAGTAATTCACAAATCATTTATTTTCAACATTTGAAAATATTCGATATACTTAAATCAAATTTAAGTATAAATTCATTCTTTAAGGAAATCATTTAGTATAACAACATTTATTTGAGTCAAAACGAATGTTACGTAAAACATCGTTACGACGACTCAAAATCACTAGTATAGGGATTCGAAATTTAGATAGATATATAAATCCCAATACTATATAAAACATTTCCTTTCGGAAATCATTTACTATAACAACAGTGTTATAGTCCACCATTTCCTTTTTTCTCGAAAACGTCTATTTCAACAATAAATGTTGAAATCTATGGTTTCGATATTTAACACATTTTAAAACATCGTTAAAACAATTAACTTCATTTTCAATGTCACTTTTCCAAAACAATATCCATTTTACTTAACAATATATTCACTGTCCAAAATCGTGAGTATACTTCACTAACCAAATTTCAATATTTTCTACACATTTTATTTCAAGGATAATTCGCTATCCAAAATTGCGAATATATCTTCTTTAATAACCTTCTATATTTACTTTATCAAATCCAATTGATTTCGAATTTATAAAACAACGTTTATAAATCCTATTTCTATTTTCTAACAACTTCAATTAAATAAATCTCCTTTATTAACAATTCGATTCATAATTCAAATCTTATACCATCAATCCATAATTATAAGTTAAATACTTATAATTCCTTTATTTTACGAAATCATTTCCATTTATAAGTTCACAATTTATAAATTTCATTTATTTATAAATTCTTAAAAATTCATTTTAACGCTTATAAAAACTCGTTTTATAATACCAACATTTTAATTTATAAAATGTCGACTTTATAAACCTTTTAAGTAAACCGTTTATAATATTTTAAAAATCTCAATTTAAACCATTTTATAAATAAATCGACTTTTATTTCAAAAATCACTTTTCGGTTATATTTCACAAAGATCTTAACTTTTATAACTTTAAAATTTGAACGTTTATTTATTTAAAATAAATCACTTCAAAAATTCAATAAAACATATAATTTCAAAGATCACTTTAAAAATCCTTTTAAATTAAAAGTCGTTATTTTTAAAACTTGAATCCGATGATGCAACAGCACCAATTAGTCAATCACAACATCAAACATCATATATCAACATATGATATAACAGAATATACATCAATATTTGTAAATAAATAAATACTGGTGAGGAATCCAGTTGGATCCCTCCAACCTGTTTCCCTGCATCCACAGATGTTAGCACAATACCAATTCCACTTCGAGGTGGAATATCGCGGTATATGGGTTTTATAAAAATAATCCGCTTACTAACGGCGCAATAGGGTCTCATCCGCTATACGAGGCGGGAAATCAATCAATCCAATATATACATATGCCAATATGTATATATTGCTATATATATATAGATATATCCTATTATATCTAATATCACATCCAATATCAATCATATCAGTCAATAAATGCAAATTAAATTTTCAATTTTGAGTGAGAAAAATCTCACCTTAGCTTTTTATTTGCAATCCCATTTCCATTCTGACTCGATTTCTTGATTTATACCTTGTATAAATATTTACAGTTTATCAATATTCGAATTAAATCGAATAATTTGAAGAATTAAATTCCATTTGATAATTCAATTAAACCGCGATCTGTTTTTATTGTAAACAAATACCTTTAAATTTCAAACAAATTTCTTTTAACAATTTATTTAACTAAAATGAAATTTAAACTAAGTTTCTTTTAATAAATATTTTTACATAATGACAATAATTAAATGAACCATTTAATCCAATTCATTTCTTTAACTCGAATAATTAATTTCTATTCCAAAGTTATAATTTTAAACCAATTTTATCCCCTATTTCACTAGATATAAAATATCAAAACTGTACATATAATTTTTGCTGAACATCTTTTATTCATGTTAATTTTAATTGGAGATGAACACCTCGTACCTTACGGCCAAAGCAACCCCATCGGTCGATCATTCATCTCCGGCCATTCCACCACTTCGAACTGCTCGCGTACGCCTCCAAATCGAAGTCGATCACGACCAGGCTGCCGAGCTCGAGATGAAGTCGCGACACCCCTCTTTACCTCGACCTGCCCTAAGCGCTTCATCCAAACCCCACTGTCGCGGCCTCGACATCACGCTCGAGATCACCGCGCCTCCTCGTATCCAATGCCATCGCCACCTCGCAACGTCGCCTTGATGTCGACGAATCCATGCCACCGTGCCCTAATTGCCGAAGTCGAAGTCGTGACTACCTTCCATTGCCCACGCCTTCGTCTTCCAATCGCGATACGAAGTTCGCCGCTCGATTTCGAGAAGAGGCTCTGCCACACGCACGCGCGTGAACGCGAGCCACTGCAGATCGAACGCATCGCCTCTCAGTGCCTGAATCGCTGGCTTCCCCTAGATTTCAATTCGAACGAACGACATTGCTTGCATCCCTCAAACGAGGCCTCGGCCATTTAATTTGTACGAGAGAGAGACGCGATTATTAATTTGAATATAAGCGGCCATTTATTTTTGATTGAAGAAGTTTTCGTTCTGATGTTTTGAACAGGTGAGGGGGACGAGATATTTAAAAATGAACGAGGTATGGGTTTGCACGATATTCTTCGTGATTGTAGGCGTTTTTACAGGAGATAACGTGTGGTGATGTTGACAAATATAAATTTAAATTTAAATTTGAATCCGATTAAATTTCAACGCGTTCACTAACCGTACGATCACAAAACAATTCCGAAAAATACGAAAATTGAAATCCGGTAATAATTCAATATTACGGACCCAATGGAACTGGTTTCATCGAATTACGAGACTGCGCCTCGGACGGCTATTTTTAAATTTGATTTAAACGATATAAATTCAAAACTGATCAAAGCAGTTTAAATTTCAATTCTGAAGCTGTTGTTATCTTCAGTGTTATCAATATAAATTTTAAAAGCTTTTGAAATATTTTTCTTCAACTTAAAATTGAAGATTCGAATTTTTATTCAACTTACACTAGATTAAATTAAAAATTTAATCGCCAATTTCAAAGTTATTTCGGGATTCAAATTAAATTACCGTTCAAATATTTAAAATAAATTAAATATTCTCAATTTAATTTGTTCAAAATTCTGGGTCGTTACATCTAGCGATGGGACCAAAGGCTTAATTGATCATCACTCTTTGGATGGATGCTTCCGCCAGGCCCAAAGGTAGGATCGAAGACTTTTCGACCATCTACCTTGGATATGTGCTTTGGCCAGGCCCAACGATGAGACCAAAGGCTTTTAAAAAAAATCTATTAATGCCTCCTTTGGTTTGAAAATAACATTTCTAACTACTGTTGTCTTTTACACACATCTTTGCTTGCTTTTGCTCTAATTCCTCGAACATTGAGGTTCTTTGAGCTCATGTAGCTTTCCTTTCCTTACATAATACTCAATGATCCTAGATAGAGCTCGACAATCATTAGTGTGATGGCCCTTTGCTTCGTGATAATGACAATATATCCCTCCATCATGTCTGTCTACTTTCTTTGGGGCTTTCTTAGAAACCTAGTAGTTTAGCCTATCCTTTGTGTGGAAGCACACTTCCACTTGAGGAATGAGGAGTGGTGTGACGATTTTGCTCTTTGGTCCTTTTACTATAGGATTTCCTTATTCATCCTTACACTATTTATGGGTATCCTGACTCCCAAGCGTGTTCTAGGTTTTTTCTTTCTTAACTGAAGATCCCTTTTGTTAGAGTCCAAGTGACAAGCTCTCTCCATTTTTAGAAAAATTTCTCGAAATCATGGTTTAATTCGGTTTGAAAAATGGTTTCCCATGCTTGTGATTGAATGCTTTGTCTGGCCTTTGAGAATGGGTCTTTTCCAAATTTCACATTATTGCTATGGTTTGGATTTGATTTTTCCGATTGTAGTCTATTGACCATGGCATATATTGGGTCTCTTCTTATATGAAAGGGATTTAGACTCCATTTAGTTGGGCTGTGTTGAGCAACTCTTCACTTTTCTTCTAGGGTTTGAAGGGCTAAATCCCTCAAGTTCAATTCTTGTTTTTCACTAAATTGTCGATTGTTCGGTGGGTAGGATAAGAGCTTTAGATGTGGTTTGGAAGACCCTTGTTGGGACCTACTTGCCATAGTTGAAAATCCAAATGAAGTCGATTTGTTTTTGAAGAAAGGGTGAGTGAGAGTAAACCTTGAGTTCGACTCTCTATCAAAGCACCAATAATGTTATGGTGAAAGTTGAGCTAGGTTATTGAATCAATACAAGTGGAGATAAACTAAGGCTATAATCATAATGGAATTCACAATGGCATACTTTGATATATCCAACATGAAGATCTTTCAACATAACAGAATCCAAGTCAAATGTCCATTGACGTGATAATGCGAATTACGACAAGCAAGAATCCTTTATTACAAAATTCTTAGTTACAAAACTCCGATCTTATATTCTGCATCCCCACACTGTCCAGTGATATATATATATATATATCGTCGTCCACGAGTTTGGATACACCTGCATTTTGTCAACATCATATTTTACAACCATGACTAACAATAACAGTGCTATCTTATTTGAATATAATATTTATTTTCTTTCTAATAAAACGTATTATTTACCTGAGTCGTGCAACGACTTACTGCATCAATCAGATTGTAGTTATTTCTACTTGCAGCACTCCATGTTCCTCCATCCATTCTACATTTATCTAATAATTTAGTTCAAAGTTTTATATTTATCTAATAGAGTGTAAACTGTTTATGCTAACTCTTACCCCACAACCCAGAAGGAGTAACCATCAATGTGCCAAGACTGAACAATATTCTCCTTATTCTCAAACACAATTTCCACAAACACCCTATAATCCGAAGCCATCACCGATGTATCCATGTACATACCGCCACCATTTGGTCGCACAACAGCAATGCTACCAAGCTTGTACACATCAGGAATCTTATAAAAATCAGCCAGCTTCATTGGCGTATCAAGTGCTACAAACGAAACTCCATTCATCGCATACCGTTGCTTTCTATTAATGAACCCAGCAGAGTTTTGCAGCCTTATGGTCCTGGTCAGGTTGACCAGGCCGTAGTGATAGGACCCTTTTGGGTTTGGCCTGGGTCCGTTAGCAGTTAAATTTGTTCTGATGGACCGCACTGGTTCAAGGACCAGTCTATTTCAGTAGTTGGCCCACTTGGGATTGGACCAGAGACTTGCTGTTGGGAGGTAGAGTAGTGGAGGACCACTGTGGTAGTTAGAATAGGGTCCATAAAGCGGGTGGAGACTGCAATGTAGAAGTCTCAATTACAATTTGCCAGATGGGAAAAAGTCATAAACTGGCTTTTGCAAACTCTTTAACAGAGTACAAGATACCCTTAGAATTAATTTCAACAGATCTCTAGGGTCCAACACCCATTAGTTCAGATTATGGTTATAAGTACTATATATCATTTGTCGATGATACACTAGATACACTTGGATATATTATTTGAAAACAAAGGCAGAAACCTACCAT
This sequence comes from Allium fistulosum, assembly GCA_030737815.1. Classification (NCBI taxonomy): domain Eukaryota; kingdom Viridiplantae; phylum Streptophyta; class Magnoliopsida; order Asparagales; family Amaryllidaceae; genus Allium; species Allium fistulosum. The sequence continues at coordinate 1,292,007,632 of CM060904.1, forward strand.
GCTGTTATATATTTTGTAACACAAGTTGAAAAGCAAACAAATAACAAAATTAAAATTATCCAAAGTGATGGTGGTGCTGAATACAAATCACTTAGTAAATTTTTCTTAGACAAGGGTATAATTCATAGAACAACATGTCCGTATACATCTGAGAAAAATGGTCTAGTTGAAAGAAAACATGGACACATTATTGAAACTGGCCTAACATTGCTTGCACTAGCATCATTACCTTTAAAATTTTGGCCAGATTCTTTTAGTACTGCAGTATATTTAATCAATAGATTATCAACTAAAGTACTGAAAGGAATAAGTCGAATAGAAATTCTTAGGGATAAAACCAGATTATCAAAGTTTAAAAACATTTGGGTGTTTATATTTTCCCTATTTAAGACCATATAACAATCATAAACTAGATTTCAAATCACAACCATGTACCTTTCTAGGTTATGCAATTAAACAGAAAGGATATAAGTGCTTAGATGGCACTGGGAAAATATTTATAAGTAGACATGTTGTTTTCAATGAGAAAGTATTTCCATTTGCATGTACAAGTATTAAGACAATACATAAAGTATATAACCCAAGAGTATCCATACCCACTGTAGCTGTGCACTCAAGTATATGGAATCAAGCTGAAACTGAGAAGGAAACAGGAGCCTCTGGACTACAACTCACAATGTCATCAGAACTAGGTCATGATATAGAAGAGCAACCTGATACACATGCTTAATAACCTATAGGATCAAGTAATCAAAATCAAAGTATTCATGAAGGTCAATCACTAGACTACACTGATCAGGACAGCAATTCAAAATCATCAGATACTGAATTATAGACTAGAACAGTTCATCATATGATAACCAGATCAAAGAGTGGAATATTTAAACCAAAGATCTATACTGCAACATCAAGCATTACTGAGCCTGAAACATTTGAGCAAGCATTTAAAGATGAAAATTGGAAAGCTGCAATGGATGAAGAGTATCAGGCACTTATGAAAAATAAGACATGGAGTCTAGTTCATCCACTAGCCAATAAGAATGTAATAGGATACAAATGGACTTACAAACTGAAAAGAAATCTAGATGGAAAAATATCAAGATATAAAGCAAGACTTGTTACCAAAGAACACACTCAACAATATGGGTTTGACTTTAGTGAGACTTTTTCACCAGTGGTGAAACCAACAACCATTAGAATAGTTCTCACAATTGCACTTCACAAAACTAGAACATAAGACCATTGGATGTGAATAATGCTTTTCTGAATGGGATTTTACAAGAAGAAATTTATATAAAGTAGCCATAGGGATACAAGCAAGATACATATCATGTATGCAAATTAAATAAAGCCATATATGGATTGAAACAGGCACCAAGAGTATGGTTTGATAGATTGAAAGCCACTCTGGATAATTTAGGCTATCAATCCACCAAATCAGATAACTCTTTATTTGTCAAAGTTAATAGCAATCTTATCATTTATATTCTAATATATGTTGATGATTTAATTATAATAGGTGATGATGAAAATGAGATCAACAACATCATTCACTATCTCCATAAACAATTTTCAATCAAAGATCTTGGCAGTTTGAACTACTTTCTGGGTATAGAAGTAAAGAGAAAATCTGATTCAGAAATAATATTGATTCAAAGGAAATACATCAAAGAACTACTAGTCAAGTCAAAAATGGATGGAGTCAAACCACACCAACACCTATGATCAATCATCAGCAACTTTCAAAATACAGATGAGAACTAATATTAAATATTAAACAACATAGAAGTATTGTAGGAGCTCTACAATACACTACTATAACTAGACCAGACATATCATTCAGTGTTAACAAAGTTTCACAATTTATGCAGGAACTTCGTGATGAACACTAGAAAGCTGTTAAGAGAATTCTAAGATATCTCAATGGCACTGCAAATTATGAACTTACACTAAAGAAATGCAATAACTTAAATATCACAGCATATGCAGATGCAGACTGGGCAACAGATGTTGATGACAGGAAATCAGTGACTAGCTACTACATATACATTAGAGACAACCCAGTATCATGGTGCTCAAAGAAACAGACAACCATCTCCAGATCCAGAATAGAGGCTGAATGCAGGTGTGTAGCAAGTGCGGCAGTAGAGATAATATGGATACAGTGATTGCTAAGAGAATTACAAATCAAAACAGAGATCAAACCAATGCTATGGTGTGACAATCAAAGTACAGTATATATGACCGCAAATCTAGTGTTGCATTCAAGAACAAAACATATAGAGATTGATTTATACTTTGTTTGAGAACAGATACAAAGAGGGAAATTACAAGTAAATCATTTACCTTCCTCTTACAACGTGCAGACATCCTTACCAAGGCACTGTCGGCAAGGAATTTTTTGAGATTCAGAACAGATCTGAAGGTAGAGCAAAATGAAGAGAGCCATATCTAACGCTCTCTTCAGATCCGAAGTCATATTCTACTCATATCTCTCAAGTAGGAAGTCTTGAGCGAACAGATCGAACTCTTAACAGTATAATGGTCGCTCAACTCCTCTTGCTACAAAATCAGCAAAGCAATATCAGTAAATTCTTGTATACAAGCAATTTGAACTAATTAAAGTAGAGATTCAAGAAGAGAAGTGTGGATTAGACGTTGCGCAGCCGCAGCCTTAATTTGATCGAAGGAAAGAAACCCTAACCTTAGCATTGGTTTGGGGAGAGTAAGAAATAAAGAATGATGTCGGCTGAAGTGTTGTACTCGTATAATATGTATTGCATCTGAATATAGTATATAGGATAAAGTGAGCATGTTAGGCCTAAATAGCCCATTTAAACATTTTCTCTGTATTTAAATACAATAGCCATGTAACCAAACTGATCATTATCTTTGTATCGGAGAATTCATTCAATAAAAGCAACAGAAATCATTTCTTCATTCAAAACTCAAATATTTCAGATTTCATCAATTCTTTCTAGCAAGCTTTGGTATTTTTTATAAGAAGGAAGGGAACAATGATTTAATTGCATTTACAGATAATGGTTATGCAAGCTGTTTGGATACTAGAAAAGGTACTTTTGTATATGCATTCATGTTGAGTTCTGGTGCAATTATATGGTCTTCACGAAAGCAACCAATAGTCACTCTTTCAACTACAGAGGCCGAGTTTGTTGTAGCAGCAACATGTGCATTCCAAGAAGTGTGGATAAAAGGAATTTTGAAAATGCTTGGTTACGAAGGAAGTGAGAGTACTGCTATCTTTTATGATAATAACTCAATGATAAAGCTGTCTAAAAATGCAGTGATGCATGGTAAAAGAAAGCATATTGATGTACGTTTTCACTTCTTACATGATTTAACAAAAGTTGGAACTATGTTGCTAGTTCATTGTGGTTCGCATAAGCAGTTCACTAATTTGCCAACTAACCACTCAAGCTTGATTCCTTTCAGAAGTTGCATGGTCTTTTGGGTATATATTAGTCACCAAGGATAAACTAATTGCTTGGCGTAATTAATTTAAGGGGGAGAATGATAGGAATTACAATTTGTCTTTTTACTGTTCAACTAACTAGACTAAATAAGTTGGTTTTGAAAGTTTCTTTGTTTAGTTTACCACATGCTTATTGTAAATGTGGGTTGCATGGTCTTTGTTTACTGTACTGAAAAGCTATTATATAGCTAAAGTTTGTTATTTAATAAAGTTCCTCCATATTTGTTGTAACAACCCGCCTTTTTGGACAGTTTAAATCGACAAATCAAACACACATGCTGATTCTAAACCATTCAAAAGGGCGGATGGTTAATGGGGTAAAAGAAAGAAGAGAAAAGAAACAAGAAATAATCACAGAATCTCGCAGCGGAAAGATAAAATATAGTAATCAAATAAACAGTTCATGAAGCTGTTTAATATACTTTTGATTATCATTTATACAACATTTATCAGAGTTATACATATACAACAGAACAAATAAAATAAAGCAGCAGACAGCATGATGCAAAGATAATAATAGTAATAGTATATCAAATCTTCGTCTTCGTCCTCCAGAATAGATCTTCAAAATTTTGAAAAACTCAGGACTGACCCGAGCGTAATGAAAAGACAAAACACTCGAGTCAGGACTAAAACATCCTTATTTAAGTTAAATCAATCGTAAATAAATATGGGTGTAACGGCGTCAGAGATGTTTACGGGGTTTGACATCTCCTATCCAGTGTCAACGTGCGTGCAATAACTCAAGTGATGTTACGGGATTTTTCCATCTCTTAAGGATCCGTTAAACTATCTACTATGTAGTACAATACACTATATACAATAATGTCTATCATAAAGTAAAATATCAAACTAGCGTTAAGCCATGGCCCATTCCACCCTTAACACATTTTTATTCCCAAGAGCATATACAAGACCGAAGTTTCCCCAAAACCGGAAGTCACCAGAGGGAAATCCATATACTAAAGGTACAAACCAAAACGTAGTGGTCGCGAATAGGATAATCAGTATGACAAGGTACATGAGGCGATACCAACTAGGATACTAGTAGTTGCGTGATCCGGACTGATGTTGGGCATAGCAGCTACTACCCCAACACCGCGAAACAACACTCCCAAATCAAGGGGTGCACCCAAATTGAATCACAAATGTAATAGACATGGTATCGAGAAGTGTGTCCGCTAGAGGTGGCGAACCTCAATGGCCCGGCGCGGCTCCTGTTTTAGTCATGTCAGGGGTCATCCAATATCGTTCTCTTTCTTCAATCAACGCGTTCATCAAACCATCCACTTCGTTCTGGATCAACACTCCGCATATACTAGTTATTGAAGTGGTTTTCGGTATCGACAGAGAGTATGTCCATATCCGATCCCGGTCTCTTTAATAACTACGTATTACTACACCGATGGCTCTTTTACATTTTCAAAATCAATTCATAATTGATTATCAAAAATATCATATTTGCTTCAAAAATAAAAGCCATTTCAAAATCATCATATCTACTCAAAGTATACGATTTCATTTCAAAATCATTTCGCCTCAATATCTCATTTCGATTTCAAAATCATTTCGAATTTCAATTTAGGTTGCAACTTCATTTAACCCAATTCGTATTTAAATTCGAGATTTAAATATAAACAATTCACCTTATTGACCAGCTTGAAAATTTTAGAAAATAGTTTTAAGTAGTTTAAAAGTAGTTTAAATAATTAAAATAGTTAAAATAGTTTAATAGAAAATATTTAAATAGTTAAAAATAGTTTAATAGAAAATATTTAAATAGTTTAATCGAAAATAATTTGAATATAAAAATGGTTTATATAGTAAAACAGTTTGAAAATCAAAATAATTTCAATATTTAAAGAATATAGATTTTAAATCATTCATACTAAAATATTCATTAAAAACAATTCCAAAGTCAAACCGGTCAACTTCCCAATTTCCTACCCAAATAAATTCCAATTTCCATTTTGATTTAATCGATTCAATTCCGATTTCAACTCGAATAAATTTTGATTCCATATAAATTTCGATCCCAATAAACAAATCCCGTTCACTTTCAAATTCCAATTTCAAATCAATTTCCAATTCCAAATTAATTTCCAATTCCAATCCCAATTCGAAATGAATTTAAATTTCAATTCCAAATTAATTTAAATTCCAATTTCAAATTAATTTCCAATTTCAATTCCAAATCCAATTTCAAAATATCGATTTAAACATTAAATCAAATTTACTTTCAATACCAAATTTTTGAATCCAAATTTCAATTCTAAACTCAAACCTGAAATATCATTTCATATAAATTTTCTTAGAAATATTCAAAGTTCGAATAAAAGTCCAATCTTTAAAACAAATCAACTTCCGAAAATTTATGCCGTATTTCAATTTTTTTTTTAAAAACTAAACTTCGATTAATTAAACAATTTCGTTTATCAAGTTTAAATTCCAACATTTCAAGCTCCAATTCAAATAATTCAATTTCCATAATTTGGATTTTATTCTTAAAATCAATTCATTTAAATAATTTCAAAACAACTTTTAAAATCAATTAATTTAGCCAACCCGGTGTCCGTATATAATTTTCTATCCTATGGCCAAGTGATTATTTATTTCAGTTAAATGTTAGGGATGAATATATATCACTTAACCGATCACAGTGTCATATGTATCACAGGATATATATAAGCAAATAAACATCCAACAATTAAATATCAACCAATAGCATCCATCGAAATAAATCATCCAATAGACAATACAATTCACAACAATTTCATAGTTATCAATATCAGGTAATTTAATCGCAATTAAATTTTAATTTCAATTTGACTGTCAATTTTTAATTTCTAACATTAAATTCGATGACAATCTATATGACAATTAAATTTTATCAAACAGCGACAAATAAAATCGTAACACTTCATAATGTCAAATTTAACTAGCAAAAAGATATTTAGTACGTTGTGAGCGTTATAAAACACTCACCTTGATTTCAGTGCAGTTCCAGCGTTTTATTTCGAATAAAATTAAACGAGCGTTTAATTTTACCCGAAATTTTCTCTAGCTCCAAACGATTCCAATCCAGCTCCATAGCGTAGTGCTCGTCAAAACAAAGCCAACGCACTTCGTTTCGTAATTTTCCAACCTCGTATGACACAGTTATGATAGTTTAAAGTTTGAACGAATTATTATAAACTTAATTTACACTTTTATTTATTTACAAACCCTACAGCAAAATCTGGACGTCCACTTCCTGCCCTAGATCCAGGTCGTTCCCACTGTCTTCTTCTCCCCAGGTTTTGCACGCACGCACCAAACCCATGAGCCGCCCTAAACCCTAATACACGCACCACCCTACGAGCATCTCCACGCAGATCAGGCACCACCATTTGAAGCGCCACCCACCACTCCATGCTCAGCCAGAGCATTGTTGAACTCGGCCTCCCCAAGACGTGGGGATTCGTGCACGAACGGCAGGCCCACGCGGCTCCCTAGCGACCACCACACTGCTCCAAATCCAATCTCCACCGTTGATTAGCTAGATCTCCTCGCCCTCTTCGAGTTTGCAGTTGATGACTTTTACTAATTGTTCACGGATTGGAAGTAATCGAGGGAAGAATGAAACTAATTTCTGGCCATTCGAAATGATAATGGCGGCTGAGTGAAGAAACCCTAGGGTTTAGTTTATTTTGCAAAAAAGAAAAATATGAAGTGCTTTTATAGAAAAACGACGGACACTATTTATCCCGGGTTTTGCAAACTCCGATTTACGCACGATGACCGGCGTTTCTAGGGTTTATCCTGCGTTCCGGACATGATGGAATAGGTTTCGAAGGCCAATTCGATCATATGTGCGAGTTACGGAAATAAACGATCAAATTTAAATTAAACCGATTAAACGAATTTCTATGCGTTTTGGCTCGCCCCGGACAAACGGTAAATCCGATTGACACGAAATTCGAAACCATACAATAATATCACATTACGGATCCGATGAAACTAGTTTCGTCGAAATCCGAGATTTTTGGAAAAATGACTATTTTAACTCGCCGAATTAAAATTAAAACGATTTCGATGCGTTTCGAGCTGCCACGGTCAAACGATAACTCCGATTGCTACGAAAATTGAAATCCGACAATAACAAACTATTATGGATCCAATGGATCTTGTTTCGTTCAATTCTGAGACTGTTCGAAAAATGGCTATTTTTCAGTCGATAATTAAATATTAAAATATTCAATTTTCACAAATTAACTTTAAATTCAATTTTAAAAGTTCTATAACATTACTATAACTCCAATATGATAAAATAAAATTGTACAAATCATTTTCAATCATATTCAACCTGATTTTCAATTATTTCTGAAATTTAACTTATTAAATTATCGATTTAATTGTCTAATTAAATCCAATATTCGAAAATTAAATTATTCGACTGTTTAATTTCAATATAAAATTCCCAATTTAAATTATTAAATTTTAAATCAAATTTCAATTGTTCACAAATCCCATTTTTAATTTCACAGTAATTAACAATCTTCTACAATGCAGTTTTCCATTATAAATCCAATATAAAAGATTATATTCGATCCACCGTTCCATTATATTGTAATTCAAATTCAAGTTACTTAATTCCAAATGAATTCTTTTATTTCGATTTACACTTTCATTTTTGAATCAACCATTTACTTATATATTATTATCAATAGTTTATAATTCATTTACTTTCATTTTCTTCAGCTATCATCTTATTCAAATTCACAGTAATATTAAATTACATTCATTTACGTTGATTTCCATATTATAACTTCAATATTAAATGTAACATTTTATTTATTTCGTTGCTTACAATCAAATTCAATTCAATTCAATTACTTGTTACATTATAATTTAAATCTTTACTTACGTTCAATTACAAGTTAACATCTTTATTTAATTTACAAATAAGTTATTTCAGAATTCAGTTTTGTATTTTAACTTGTAATTCACATTTAACAACACAAAATTTTATTTCCTTCGGATTTTTATCAAAATTTTCATTTTAATTCGTATTTTTAAAGTGTTAAAAATACGGGTTGTTACATTCTCCCCCACTTAAAACTTTTCATCCGCGAAAAGGAACGAGGTAATAGTTATTATCATCTTATATACCTATAAACCCTATTAACATTTAGAAAATAGATTATAGGTTTTAAAGTTTCAAAAAATTTCTAACACTCAGATTTACGAAAAATTTCGGCAGCATCTCCTTTGCGCGGTTCGATTGGGAAAATATTTTCCATACAAATATAACAAATATAATCGATATACACCTCATTCAAATAATGAGGCATCCCATATATGGGGAAAACAATATATATATATATAACCCAAATACGATAAATAATCCGAATACGTACCTTTATTAGCGTTTACTAGCAAATTTTTACTTACATTTTGCATTTAGCGCAGAAACGGGTTTCGGAAGTGGAGCGCAACCCCTTTCTACCTATTAAAATACTCAATAACCAGGTTAGAACCATGCATATAATAATAGATCAATATACATGCCATATACAACATATACATAACATATTAACTTTCAAACTGAAAATTTTTTGTCCAGGACAGCAGGTAGATTCTAGTTTTTAGCCAACCAAACGACAGAATTTTGCAAGCTAATCTAAACAAAAGTTGTAGCATTTGTTTCAGGGTTTCCGGAATGTCCAAAATCATCTAATTCGGACTATCCGTTCAAAAGTTACGGCCGTTTTACTACGGGAATACGTTTCAGGTCCGTGCAGGTCAGCGACCTTCACGCACACTTTCGACCTTCTAAACTTCAGCAAAATGCACAGCTTCTAAAACAAAAGTTGGAGCATAGGTTCTGAGGTTTCCAGAAAGTACAAGATCATGAAAATCTAATAAACCGGTAAAAAGTTATGTCATAAATACTAAGGTCAAATGCTATTGGTTTTGCTTATTCTTACACAGGACAGCGATAGACATTTACATTTTTAACCTAGTAAACGAATGAATTTTCTGAAATACTCTAAACAAAAGTCGTGCTACAAATTCTAAGCTTCCCGAAAAGTCTAATATCATCAAATTTCGATTAGCCAATTAAAAGTTATGGTCATTTTATTTTCAGCACATATCGGACAATTTTAATTCTCAACATTCATTTGTTATTACAAATATAAACTATCCAATTTAAAGTTTCCGGAAAATCAAGCATTAACACAAAGTTGCTATTTCTTTTATATTTTTTTGTGAAATAAGTTTACATTAAATTTGTTTTCCGGTTTATTCACTTTATTGCATCCACATTTTAACTCAAGACAATTTTGCTTCACATTAAATTGAATTCAATTATATTCAACATCACCTTACTACAAATTGAATTTAATTACTTAAATTTTTATTCCATTTATTCAATTCCATTACATTATGAATCATATTTACTCACCTAACATCCATCTACAACCAAAGCACAACAACATTAACGTCCATACCAAATTTACCACCAAGTCAATCAATTTCTTTTATTTGTCTCAATTGGTTTATTCAATTCCAAACAAATCAAGTTTACTCAATTCATTTACTTTGTTTGAATTATATCAAATTCCATAATTCACTTTACTTGTTTTCCTCATTGATTTAATTCAATAATTTTGCTTGTTCAAATTAAATTTCATACCATCAACTAAGTATATATTATTCATTTTTCAATTTGAATTTCTTTTATATTTGCAACTATCAATTTGATCTTCACATTTTATTTACACTATCATACTTGTATATTTTTTTACTTACTTATCAAAATATGCATTTTAAACTTTTAAATATTATGTAAGTTATGGTTATGCAAATTTAGTGCAGTTGATAATATACAACTTATTTTCATTAAATTCTAGTGTTGAGCTTATTTAACAAATCTTCAATTTATTATTTATCACATTAAGGTTTACTATTACAATTTAAATTTTCATTTTAACCTTTAAATTCTATTTCATATTTTAGAAAAATTTCAATTTCTAGTTTATTCGAAGAGTACAGAAAACATTTAGTGGTCTCCCCCACTCGGCCTCTTGAAAAATAAACGTCGATAATGCGTGCACACATTACCGAAACTTATTTTCCAAACGTCAAGTGGGGGCATACATCACTTATTTCATTTCAAAGTCATTTAAAATCTTTCCTATTCGAGCTTCTTTCATATAATATGTATATTATTTTCAAACCATTTGCAATAAATTTCAAACATTGGAATTTATATTCTCAAATCCAAAATCATATTCATTTAATTCCATTTTCAATTATATTTTCCAAATTCATTTTTTTTTCATTTGTCAATAATTTAGAAATATTGACAAGTCAACCAATTGACGACGATAATCTAATATTATCATCTCCTACCAACCAATACAATCAAAATTTATATATTCATAATAATATTTATATAAAATATAATTCAAAATGATATTATGTCAGTTTGTCCTATTCGAGTGTTTAGAAATCCCTATCGATGCCATGGCGTCCCATGTACCGACCAGAATTTATAAATACTCAACGGAACAAATCAACACAATATAAAACCATTTTATAGCAAATAACAAGTACGCTCTCTCATATACACTCAAACTCATTCATAGGTTTCAACCCTATTTCAACGAGTTATTCCCCACTAGAGCTCAGGTAATCTAAACCAAAGCTCTGATACCAACTGTAACGACCCGCCTTTTTGGACAGTTTAAATCGACAAATCAAACACACATGCCGATTCTAAACCATTCAAAAGGGCGGATGGTTAATGGGGTAAAAGAAAGAAGAGAAAAGAAACAAGAAACAATCACAGAATCTCGCAGTGGAAAGATAAAATATAATAATCAAATAAACAGTTCATGAAGCTGTTTAATATACTTTTGATTATCATTTATACAACATTTATGAGAGTTATACATATACAACAGAACAAATAAAATAATGCAGCAGACAGCATGATGCAAAGATAATAATAGTAATAGTATACCAAATCTTCGTCTTCGTCCTCCAGAATAGATCTTCAAAAATCTGAAAAACTCAGGACTGACCCGAGCGTAATGAAAAGACAAAACACTCGAGTCAGGACTAAAACATTCTTATGTAAGTTAAATCAATCGTAAATAAATATGGGTGTAACGGCGTCAGAGATGTTTACGGGGTTTGACATCTCCTATCAAGTGTCAACGTGCGTGCAATAACTCAAGTGATGTTATGGGATTTTTCCATCTCTTAAGGATCCGTTAAACTATCTACTATGTAGTACAATACACTATATACAATAATGTCTATCATAAAGTAAAATATCAAACTAGCGTTAAGCCATGGCCCATTCCACCCTTAACACATTTTTATTCCCAAGAGCATATACAAGACAGTAGTTTCCCCAAAACCGGAAGTCACCAGAGGGCAATCCATATACTAAAGGTACAAACCAAAACGTAGTGGTCGCGAATAGGATAATCAGTATGACAAGGTACATGAGGCGATACCAACTAGGATACTAGTAGTTGCGTGATCCGGACTGCTGTTGGGCATAGCAGCTACTACCCCAACACCGCGAAACAACACTCCCAAATCAAGGGGTGCACCCAAATCGAATCACAAATGTAATAGACATGGTATCGAAGAAGTGTGTCCACTAGAGGTGGCGAACCTCAATGGCCCGGCGCGGCTCCTGTTTTAGTCATGTCAGGGGTCATCCAATATCGTTCTCTTTCTTCAATCAACGCGTTCATCAAACCATCCACTTCGTTCTGGATCAACACTCCGCGTATACTAGTTATTGAAGTGGTTTTCGGTATCGACAGAGAGTATGTCCATATCCGATCCCGGTCCCTTTAATAACTACGTATTACTACACCGATGGCTCTTTTACATTTTCAAAATCAATTCATAATTGATTATCAAAAATATCATATTCGCTTCAAAAATAAAAGCCATTTCAAAATCATCATATCTACTCAAAGTATACGATTTCATTTCAAAATCATTTCGCCTCAATATCTCATTTCGATTTCAAAATCATTTCGAATTTCAATTTAGGTTGCAACTTCATTTAACCCAATTCGTATTTAAATTCGAGATTTAAATATAAACAATTCACCTTATTGACCAGCTTGAAAATTTTAGAAAATAGTTTTAAGTAGTTTAAAAGTAGTTTAAATAATTAAAATAGTTAAAATAGTTTAATAGAAAATATTTAAATAGTTAAAAATAGTTTAATAGAAAATATTTAAATAGTTTAATCGAAAATAATTTGAATATAAAAATGGTTTATATAGTAAAACAGTTTGAAAATCAAAATAATTTCAATATTTAAAGAATATAGATTTTAAATAATTCATACTAAAATATTCATTAAAAACAATTCCAAAGTCAAACCGGTCAACTTCCCAATTTCCTACCCAAATCAATTCCAATTTCCATTTCGATTTAATCGATTCAATTCCGATTTCAACTCGAATAAATTTTGATTCCATATAAATTTCGATCCCAATAAACAAATCCCGTTCACTTTCAATTTCCAATTTCAAATCAATTTCCAATTCCAAATTAATTTCCAATTCCAATCCCAATTCCAAATGAATTTAAATTTCAATTCCAAATTAATTTAAATTCCAATTTCAAATTAATTTCTAATTTCAATTCCAAATCCAATTTCAAAATATCGATTTAAACATTAAATCAAATTTACTTTCAATACCAAATTTTTGAATCCAAATTTCAATTCTAAACTCAAACCTGAAATATCATTTCATATAAATTTTCTTAGAAATATTCAAAGTTCGAATAAAAGTCCAATCTTTAAAACAAATCAACTTCCGAAAATTTATGCCGTATTTCAATTTTTTTATTAAAAAACTAAACTTCGATTAATTAAACAATTTCGTTTATCAAGTTTAAATTCCAACATTTCAAGCTCCAATTCAAATAATTCAATTTCCATAATTTGGATTTTATTCTTAAAATCAATTCATTTAAATAATTTCAAAACAACTTTTAAAATCAATTAATTTAGCCAACCCGGTGTCCGTATATAATTTTCTATCCTATGGCCAAGTGATTATTTATTTCAGTTAAATGTTAGGGATGAATATATATCACTTAACCGATCACAGTGTCATATGTATCACAGGATATATATAAGCAAATAAACATCCAACAATTAAATATCAACCAATAGCATCCATTGAAATAAATCATCCAATAGACAATACAATTCACAGCAATTTCATAGTTATCAATATCAGGTAATTTAATCGCAATTAAATTTTAATTTCAATTTGACTGTCAATTTTTAATTTCTAACATTAAATTCGATGACAATCTATATGACAATTAAATTTTATCAAACAGCGACAAATAAAATCGTAACACTTCATAATGTCAAATTTAACTAGCATAAAGATATTTAGTACGTTGTGAGCGTTATAAAACACTCACCTTGATTTCAGTGCAGTTCCAGCGTTTTATTTCGAATAAAATTAAACGAGCGTTTAATTTTACCCGAAATTTTCTCTAGCTCCAAACGATTCCAATCCAGCTCCATAGCGTAGTGCTCGTCAAAACAAAGCCAACGCACTTCGTTTCGTAATTTTCCGACCTCGTATGACACAGTTATGATAGTTTAAAGTTTGAACGAATTATTATAAACTTAATTTACACTTTTATTTATTTACAAACCCTACAGCAAAATCTGGACGTCCACTTCCTGCCCTAGATCCAGGCCGTTCCCACTGTCTTCTTCTCCCCAGGTTTTGCATGCACGCACCAAACCCATGAGCCGCCCTAAACCCTAATACACGCACCACCCTACGAGCATCTCCACGCAGATCAGGCACCACCATTTGAAGCGCCACCCACCACTCCATGCTCAGCCAGAGCATTGTTGAACTCGGCCTCCCCAAGACGTGGGGATTCGTGCACGAACGGCAGGCCCACGCGGCTCCCTAGCGACCACCACACTGCTCCAAATCCAATCTCCACCGTTGATTAGCTAGATCTCCTCGCCCTCTTCGAGTTTGCAATTGATGACTTTTACTAATTATTCACGGATTGGAAGTAATCGAGGGAAGAATGAAACTAATTTCTGGCCATTCGAAATGATAATGGCGGCTGAGTGAAGAAACCCTAGGGTTTAGTTTATTTTGCAAAAAAGAAAAATATGAAGTGCTTTTATAGAAAAACGACGGACACTATTTATCCCGGGTTTTCCGAACTCCGATTTACGCACGGTGACCGGCGTTTCTAGGGTTTATCCTGCGTTCCGGACATGATGGTATAGGTTTCGAAGGCCAATTCGATCATATGTGCGAGTTACGGAAATAAACGATCAAATTTAAATTAAACCGATTAAACGAATTTCTATGCGTTTTGGCTCGCCCCGGACAAACGGTAAATCCGATTGACACGAAATTTGAAACTATACAATAATATCACATTAAGGATCCGATGAAACTAGTTTCGTCGAAATCTGAGACTTTTTGAAAAATGACTATTTTAACTCGCCGAATTAAAATTAAAACGATTTCGATGCGTTTCTAGCTGCCACGGTCAAACGATAACTCCGATTGCTACGAAAATTGAAATCCGACAATAACAAACTATTACGGATCCAATGGAACTAGTTTCGTTCAATTCTGAGACTGTTCGAAAAATGGCTATTTTTCAGTCGATAATTAAATATTAAAATATTCAATTTTCACAAATTAACTTTAAATTCAATTTTAAAAGTTCTATAACATTACTATAACTCCAATATGATAAGATAAAATTTTACAAATCATTTTCAATCATATTCAACCCGATTTTCAATTATTTCTGAAATTTAACTTATTAAATTATCGATTTAATTGTCTAATTAAATCCAATATTCGAAAAATAAATTATTCGACTGTTTAATTTCAATATAAAATTCCCAATTTAAATTATTGAATTTTAAATCAAATTTCAATTGTTCACAAATCCCATTTTTAATTTCACAGTAATTAACAATCTTCTACAATGCAGTTTTCCATTATAAATCCAATATAAAAGATTATATTCGATCCAGCATTCCATTATATTGTAATTCAAATTCAAGTTACTTAATTCCAAATGAATTCTTTTATTTCGATTTACACTTTCATTTTTGAATCAACCATTTACTTATATATTATTATCAATAGTTTATAATTCATTTACTTTCATTTTCTTCAGCTATCATCTTATTTAAATTCACAGTAATATTAAATTACATTCATTTACGTTGATTTCCATATTATAACTTCAATATTAAATGTAACATTTTATTTATTTCGTTGCTTACAATCAAATTCAATTCAATTCAATTACTTGTTACATTCAAATTTAAATCTTTACTTACGTTCAATTACAAGTTAACATCTTTATTTAATTTACAAATAAGTTATTTCAGAATTCAGTTTTGTATTTTAACTTGTAATTCACATTTAACAACACAAAATTTTATTTCCTTCGGATTTTTATCAAAATTTTCATTTTAATTCGTATTTTTAAAGTGTTAAAAATATGGGTTGTTACATTTGTCTTGAAGCCTATTGATCTTATATTTGATTCTAGATTATTTGATTCAGAACAACCTCTTTTTCCTTAATCGACAGTTCCCAATCCCCCCTACATCATTCTCTTATCTTTTGTGGCATGTCCCTAGAATCGAACCATGCTTATTAACTCTTTTGTTTTTGCCCCAAATCGAGAAACCTAATACCTAAGTAGTTGCCGCTGCAACCAACATCACAATCACCTCCTACAACTGCCTCCAATCGTAAGCACTGTATTAACCTTCCTGTTTACCATCGTCATAATCTCCTGTAAGTATATGTATTTTTTCACTTTTAAGCAATTTTGGTCGTATGCTTTTCTAGATGTAATTCTTTGAAGAAATTAAGAAACCAAGGCTGCAGTAAAATTGCATGTCTATTCTTTGAAGTACTTTTAGCAGTATTTGGACGATCCTCAAATCCTTCTTTGTTTCGCCTTAGAGCTATTAGTATCCCAACTATTACATTTTACACCCTACTAATAGTTTATAAAAGCATACGTCATTTTACCCTTATTAAATACATAGGTCCTTATCTATATGTTTTATCCCCTTTTTTTTTT
The DNA here is from genome assembly GCA_030737815.1 of Allium fistulosum. NCBI lineage: Eukaryota > Viridiplantae > Streptophyta > Magnoliopsida > Asparagales > Amaryllidaceae > Allium > Allium fistulosum. The sequence goes on from CM060904.1 coordinate 1,292,024,271, forward strand.
ATAAAAAACACAATCGAAAGCCATGAATCAACAAAGCTTCGCTCAAAATCACATTTAAAATAATTTTTTTGAAACAATGTGCATACACTAAGAGATAATGAAAAGCACATCCAAAACATAGATTCAAACCAAATTACACGAACACATGGTAATTTTAATTTAATTTCAACTGCATAAAAGCTTATTGTTGATCTTTATTTAGTTATTCCTATATCTTTCAATAGTACTAAAATATTTTTAAAAATATGAAGACATGATTCATGTTGCTAGAAAGTTCACCGTTTTGATGAAAAAACATAAGGCCATGAGCATCAAAGATGGTTTTGGTGAAGAACCTAACCTTATATTTGATTTTACTAAACCCTAGATTGAATTATGTAATTGACCTAAATGTGGATTAGATTTGGTCATTTTTCTTTTCATTTGTTGATGAATAATATTGAAAGAGAATTGTGATTCAAGGCTTTTGCTAGAATGAATATTAAAGAAGAAGTGGAAACAAGTTTTTATAGAATATTAAAAGAATAGAGCAACAAAAGGGGAGGACAATAGGGTGGGAAAGAAAAAAGGTGGGGTGTGAAATTATTTTTGATAAAGGTTGAGTGTATAACGCATTAAATGAGATATTAATAGAATTACCCTTCTTTTTATCATTCTTTAATAATTTTAGTTGTAGCTCCTTACTCATAATATACAAATAAACTTTCATATCATCCTCTTTTGTATCTCACCTCCTTTCAATATTTTAAAATATACAAAAATAATAATAATTCAATTTGGGTCCTCAAAATTGCGGTAGGAGCACATTTCGATCAAACCACTCTGATTTCGCTACGAACCACCTATTATAATGCTTTTTAATATTCTAGTGGGACTTAGCCCAGCATTTTTGATATGTTGACAAGTTCAGTTTCTTTTACCATTTGTCTATTTGATACCTAGCATTCATATGTTTTATCTAGCAGAATAAGAAATGTACATCTTTCCAAGCTGAAAACCCTCCTATACATAATCATAGTGAGGAGGTCAATAATAAAGCTGGGATTGCTATTGGAAACTGGGGTTGTGGAGCTCTTGGTGGTGACCTCAAGATCGAGTCCATAACCCATTGGCTTTCAGCATCACAAGTGTGTTACTACACATTCTGAATATTGAATTTTGTTAGAATCTCTATTATGAGATTTCAATGACAACAACTATACAATCACGCATATACATGATATATCTTTTATATTGCATGTATATATATTAGAAGAAGTTCACGGTGCTCAACAAGATTACAGCTCATAGACAATTGAAGAAAGATGGATCATACTATTTAAAAGTAAGGTCATATTTTTGTATATAGTCATAGATATATGTTGTACAATCTCCTTGAGTGATCTAAATACATATAATTTCACATTGACAAATTTTACTAACAAATATTTTAAAATTTATAATTCTTAGTATGACAAACGTCTGTCACTAAGTCATAGCTGTTTGTGACAAATCTCTGTTTATTATTTTCAGAGATCCATAGACGTCTGTGATAGAATGAAAAATGTCCATGAACTGTCTCGGCCTAAAAACAGCAAACTGCAACTATCGTTTTTTGAGTGGATGCTTCTCTTTATTTAAACAAACTTCTTCCTCTTTCAACTATTGTAATCATTCATCAAAGAGTAATCTTTGAAGAAGTCGTAAATTTTCAAAAACAACTCTTTGATTCTTTAAATACTTCAAACGATTGAGATTTTAATTTAACTTGTTTTACTCTTCTCTAACTTCTATATTCAGATTTTTCTTGTGCTATCATTTACTCAATACTCTCAATCACTTCCAACCAAAATCTATATATTTTGGTTAAACTATTTCCTACAAATCCAAGAAACTCACACTCATTATCATTCAAAGGAAATTAAAGGAAGAATTATACTAGCAGTCAAAATCTGTATTATATTGAACACAAGGTTGTCAAAGAAATACTATTTGTATCAGCCTATTCCTCCGAACGAAGCGAGGATTATTATTTAGTGAAATAGCAAAAGGGAGCTTCGGGACCGGACGTAAGACGGGAGGTCCAAACTTGTATAAAAACTCTGGTCTTCTCATTTTTATACTTCATTTTTATTTTTTTATATTGCCACATTTACTTCATATATTGGTATACACTCACATACTAATAAACTAGTCATAATAGATACGATCCACTAGACTTTCATTTGGTATCAGAGCATGGTTATTTCAATTTACAGTAACACGTGATTGAAATTTTTTTAATATGGCAAGTACATTTCAAGTAAGATCAATAAATCATAACAAATATGTATTTGTTATCGTCGATGATTTTTCAGGATACACTTTGGACCCTATTTTTAAAACATTAAAAAGTGATACATTTGAAATGTTTAAAATTTTCGCTAAGAGAATTAAAAATTTAATGAACTTAAAAATTAAAAGTATAAGAAGCGAACATGGTGGAGAACTTGAAAAAAATATCTTTGAAAATTTTTGCAATAAAAAGGGAATTAGTCATAATTTTTCGTTTCCATGAACACCACAACAAAATGTCGTAGTAGAAAGCAAAAATCGAACACTGCAAGAATGTGCATGAACATTACTTAGTAGCATTAGTTTACCAAAAAATTTCTGGGCCGAAGCTGTAGCTACCGCATGTTGTGTTTTAGCTCCTGTAACAATTCGACCTATGACCAAGAATGCATGTTACAAAATGTTTTTCGGAAAGAAACCTAAGGTATCATATTTTCGTATTTTTTGTTCTAAATGCTATATTTTAAATACTAAAAATAATCTTGGAAAATTTGATCCAAAAGCCGATGAAGGAATTTTATTGGATATTCAGATCGTAGTAAAGCATATAGAATTTTTAATAAATGAACTAACACTATTGGAGAAAGCCTTCATGTTTCTTTTGACAAAGATTTTCATAATATCAAAAATAATGACGATGATCGAAGTCTATAATAACAATAGTGTTAATAATACTTCTGTAACTGAAAACAATAATACCATAAATAATAGTGATAATCTTTTAAGGTCACCACCTCGAATCCTAAAAGATCATCCAATTAACAATATAATTGGTGATTTAAACACAAGAGTTTCAACTAGAAACCAATTAAATCAAATAAGTCATGTTGCATTTATATCTAATTTTGTACCTAAAAATTATAAAGAAGCATCAAAAGATGATTTTTGGATTATCGGAATGCAAGAAGAACATAATCAATTTGAAAGAAAAGATATATGGGAACTTGTACCAAGACCAAATGATCAATCTGTAATAGGAACAAAATGTGTTTTTAAAAATAAAGCAGATGAAAATGGAAACATTGTTCATAATAAAGCAAGATTAGTTGCTCAAGTATACAACCAAGAAGAAGGAATTGATTATGAAGAAACGTTTGCCCATGTAGCACGTCTTGAAGCTATACAAACATTACTTGCTTTTTCACATCATCATAATTTTAAATTATTTCAAATGGATGTTAAGAGTGCATTTTTAAATGATTTCATAAAAGAGAAAGTTTATGTTGAACAACCATCCTTATTTATTCATGAGAAATATCCAAACCATGTTTTCAAACTTAAAAAGCATTATACAGATTAAAACAAGCACCCTGTGCTTGGTATAAGAGACTAAAAACACACTTACTAAATTCCGATTTTCAAATTAGGAAAATTGACTCTACATTATTTATAAAAAGAGAAGAAATTAATATACTAGTTGTATAAATATATGTTGATGATATCATATTTGGATCAAGTAACGAAAAACTATGTAATGATTTATCTAACACAATGAAAAATGAATTCGAAATTTCGCGTATGGGAGAATTAAATTTCCATTTAGGTTTACAAATAAAACAACTAGAAAATGAAATTTTTATAAATCAAGAAAAATATTGTAAAGAGTTATTAAAACAATTTGGAATGGATAGTACTTCAAATAAACCAACTCCGTTGAGCACGAGTTTACATTTAGATAAAGGTGAAAATGGGAAAGATTTTGATTAAAAATTATACGAAAGTATAATAGGATCTCTATTATAATTAACGGCTAGTAGATCGGATATTATGATGAGCATTTGTCTATATGCAAGATTTCAAGCACAACCTAAGAAATCACATCATCAAGCGGTTAAAAGAATTCTATGATACTTAACCAACGCCAAAGATTACAGACTTTTTTTCCCAAAAGGCGGCTCTTTTGAACTCGTATCATATAGCGATGCTGATTTTGGTGGTTGCAAAACAGATAGAAAAAATACAAGTGGCACATGTCATTTCATTGGTCAATCTATGATTTCGTGGTTCAGTAAAAAGCAAAATTGTGTTTCTCTCTCAACATGTGAAGCCGAATATATGCAACAAACACTTTAAGATTTCGGTAAAATTATAACCAACTCTCCTACATATTGTGATAATACTAGTGCTATAAATTTATCCAAAAATCCAATTAACCATTCTCGTACTAAATATATCCACATTCATTGCCATTTTTTAAGAGATAATGTAAAACAAGGAATTATCTCTCTTGAATTTGTTAATGCTGAAAGTCAAATTGCTGATATTTTCACCAAACCACTATGTGAATCAACTTTTATAAATGACGAGACCTTGGTATATGTTCAGTTTCTGAATTAACTGATTAATATGTCACACATTTTCACCATTAGAAAATTTTAAACATTATTTCTCTATATAAAATTGTAACTTAAATTCATTTAGTCAATTTTTTAACAACCATAAAAACAAAACCATTAACAAATTTATGGTTAAAACAATCTACCTATACAAAGTTTTCACTATAAATAGACTATACAACCTATTTATACATGATTAAAGAAAAATAAAAATAGAAATATTATTTATAAATTTTCAAAAACTAAACATGTCTTCTGGTCAAGATTCCACTTATTCAACTATCGATTTTAGCTTACCTTTATCAAATAGCACCTACGTATCACCAACAAAAACCACCCCTCCGTCAATTTGATCGGCCTCACTAAATATTATGGCATCACCTACATATCACACTAGCTTCTCTCCGAAGGAAAAGAAAGCTAAACGAGCAATTGATCTAGAATCAACATCTCTCAACACTAAAGTTGATGCAATATATCACTATCAACAAAAAATGATGGGAGTTCAACGTGAAATGTATCATCAAGGATCTCATCTTAGCTTTCTCGGAAAATGTATTCTAGGAATTTATGGTCATTCACCAACAAAAAATTGCATTCATGAAAAATCTTTGGTTTAATAGAAACTCCTATAAAAACTTGTAACATTACCCCAAGAAATTTAAGCAAGGTAGAGCCATCAAACCAAGACTGGACTGATACTCCAGCTCACCCAAGTTGGTCTTCGCTTAAGCCTCAAGATGAGCAAAATAGGACAAATTCTTGGGATCAACCTAAAATCAAAAAGTCTTCGGCAGATAATTAATTCTATGTATCTATATATAGATTTAAATATATATATATATATGTAAATCATATAATATATAATTTTTGTATCTTTATTGATTATAATAATCATTTATTATGACGATTCTATGAAAATATTCAATTAAAATAAAAAATTCAAACGACAGACTTAAAAACTCACCTCTGTTTCTTATAGATATATGTGAAGAATACGTCTATCATATTCCTCGGGAAAACATTCTTGAGTGATCTCAAACGTCTATCACTCTTCCTCGGATGTCTAAGCCAAGTTTCGCATGTTAACAACAGGCACATCATATATATTTTTTAACCCACCTCTTCAACTATTCACCAATCTACTTTAAATCTAAAACTCCTCTAAAACCCTAACTTCCCAAATCACTAATTCATCAAAAATGGCTTTCAAAGCAAAAAATCTCGTTAAAAGAGATCAAAGATAGGTCAATCTTCTTCTTCTCAAAACCCATCTTGTCACCGATGCTCATATTCAAGAATGGCTTCGAAATAGTCCAATTACAAAGAAAAGATTTGAAGAATTGAAGCAAAAGAGACTTCATTCCGGTCCGTTCTACTAATTATGCAAATTTGGAGAATATGGTCTTTAAGGACTCACCATCGCCTCCGGTTGTCGGGAATTATTCAACTTTGATGAAAATGAGGTACAAATCGATCAATTTGGCCATCTTTCTTTTTTATGCAAACTTATGTAGTAACAATATTTGGACACCTGAAAATGAAGATTGTTGATTATGGACTAGTCCGTATGATCGTGTTTTGAAAATTTGCTAAACACGATTGGTTGTTTACTAGATTGTTCCTTTACTGGACTTGATTTGGAGGAAATTCCCGACCAAATAAATCTACCATGTGACAAAGTGACACATCAAATTTGGGAGGATAGAATGTCGCAATAAAAATCCATTTATCTACGACCAAAAGCTATCGTATGATAATTAATATGATAATTACATGTTTAGGAAGTCATAAACAAATATGTGAAAATGACCACAAAGCCCTATATGCTATATTTGGTGGAATTCAAGTAAATTGGGCTAACTTATTCATGATGAAATTATAAGTTTTTGATCTCACCATCGACGCACAATTATACGTGCTCTATACATCATGCATCTTTTACAAGGTCTCGGGGCACCTTCTTATATTTCTCATTTCGAAGAAATTCCTGTCAAAGAAAGTGGTATAAGGTTTTTATCCTTAATGCATCCTCCCTAAAGACCACCTCCAATCATGTCCCTGGCTCAGTGGACTACGCAGCAACAGCAACAAATGCATCTAATCTCTCCTCAACAGGCTCAAACTCCTCCTCCTCAACAAACTCATTCACCTCGTCCTCCACAACAAACTGGTTCCCCTCATTTATTAGAGGTCGTGCTTAAGTAAATAAAAATTTAAAAAGAATCGCTATATGGAAATGGTTTTATAAGTTAACTAATAAGAGAATAAGGCAAGGGTATTATGGGGAATAGCCATCTACCATAACCCTATAACCCTAAACCCTTATTCCCATTTTCATTTCATAAGTTAAAAATTCTAAAACATAAACCAAAGAGCTCAAGCCAGCCATAAATTAGGGGAAAGAGGAGAAAAGTCAATCAAAAGCTAAGGAATCAAGTAAGTAGATTCATGCAAGGTCAAATCTCAAGTTCCTTACCCAAAGCAAGGTGAATAATACTCAAAACATCTCATTTTCATTTTTAAAGAGCATTTGATTTCACGTTTTAAATTTAAAACCTTTATGATGATTTTAATGATTATATGCTTGGATTACATGGTATGTTTGATTCAAACAAGTATGTTTGATAAATGTTTTATTCGATTTTAAGGCTAAAATTGTATATATTTAGTTTCGAACGCCATGAGGATTTTATACGTTATGTAAAACATTATTTTGGAGATGGGTTTAGATTTTTGTAATTATCCAAGCTATGGGTAATTTATTATGAATTTCTGAAAGAAGAAATAATTAATTTGGTTTAAAAATTTATTTCGGCTATTATATAAAGGATTTTGGGTCTGAAATTTATATATGTTAGATAACATATTAATAGCGAATTTTGGTGATTTTTTCTATGTAATTTACTATGTAAATTAAATTATTTTAGTTGGAGGAATTAAATGTCTTAATTGTTTTGTTAAAAGGGATGGCTACTTTGTAAATTATTTTTAATTAATTCTGGATAAATTCGGCAGTCTTTTAGAAAAGATTTTGGTATGGCAACTAATTATATTTTTACAAATAGGCAAGTTAGTTGAAAAGCATTTACTTAAAAAGGCAACAAAACAGTTTTGCATAGATTTATTTTTTCACCACTTCCAGTAGCAACCTTTCTACCCCATACCTCCGCCCCCAACAAAGTCAAAACCAATACACATGATATCAATTCTTTGGTACGTAGTGGATTGGAGAAAGGCAGTAGGTATAGAGTCGAAACCATGCTTTCGAAGGGGTCGAGGCCTTTGTTTTGCTTTTTAAAGAGATGCTGCTTGCCTTACTTTTAATGGATGCTTTCGAAAGGGTTGAATTACTTTTATATTGCTTTTGAAGGGGTAGTCGCCTCTTTATTTAAAGGGTAGCTTTCGAATGAGTTGCCATGTTTTAAAGGCAAGCTTTAGAAAGGGTAGTTTTGAACCAAGTCGAAATCTTGCTGCCGTTATCGTACCATTCTAATAAGTTGAAGTTTTTAATGAGTTCAAAAGGCAAGCTTTTCTTTTATAAATATAACCAGCCGCTTCCCAATGCTTTCGAAGGGGCTTCGGTAGCCATTTAAACTAAGGGTTTCAAAGGCAATGGCTTCGAAAGGTGTTTTGAAGCTATCCATCTAATTGCTTTACTTAAAGACTAATGCTTTCGAAAGGATGGTTCTGAAGCCATCTGTTTTCCCCAAATTCTTTGACTTGAAGATTAATGGTTTCGAAAGGGGTACTTTCGTTTATGTTCACTTTGACCCAAAAGCTATATTTAAGATTAAACCCAATGGTTTCAAAAGAGGCACTTTCAAATGGTTTCGAAGCTGTGCTTCTATAAGTTGGAAAGTGATGCTTTAATACTTTCGAAAGAATGTTTTGATGGTTTCGAAAGAGATGTTTTAATGTATTTCAAAAGGCATATGCTTGGTATATTGAAAAGAAGATTTGAATGCTTTTGAAAGAGATATTTTAATTGTTTAGAAAGTGAAGGTCTAAGGTTTCAAAAGCCTTAGTTTTTAAAACAAAGAACCCAATCTCATTTTTAAACAAAAACCCATGGCAATATAAAATTGCTTTGAAATGGTTTTAATTTTGGAGTTTTTGAAGAAGCATTCCTTGATGAAAATAATTAGTTAAAGGGATTAACCTTATTTCATGTGCAAATGATTTCAAGGGTATTAAACCATAAATGTTGATATTGCTATGTTATTCTATTTGCTTCTTCTATAAACATATTCACTCTATAATGGACCCATTAACTGTATTTTGGGGAGAAAGGGCAAAATAACCAGCTAGGTTGCCCGGTAGTGAATATAAATTAAGTTAACTCATGTATGAGTAGAATTGCTTCCAGGAGGTCAGGTAGACTAGAACATAGGATTCCCAAAGACTGATTGAAGAAGTTGTCATATTAGAGAAGTTCATAGTAAACCCATGAAAACTATGTTTGGAAAGAGTTATTGGTAGAGGCCATCAAGTTCGTAGTGATCCCATGAAAACTATATCCGGATAAAGTTATTGACAGAAGTCAATAGGTTCATAGTCGACCCATGAAAACTATGATATAAGAGAAGTTATTGGGGATACAAATAGGTTCAGGGAGAACCCATGAAATAATTGAATGAAGTTATCGGTAGGGGCCAATAGGTTCTTAGTGATCCCATGAAAACTATGAAACTGGACATATAGTCCATAAGCTTTAAACAGATTATTAGTCGGCTCATGAAAACTAATAGGTTAATAGTGACCCTAGAAACTATAACTGAGATAGATAGTCAGATGAACGGGATGTGAAATCCAGGATATTTTGCATGTTTGCATACCATCATGATATTTTAAATTGCTATGTTTTTAACTATTGTAAATGCAGGAGTATATGGTTATTATAAATTTTTAGATAAGATACTAGTGAGGGGAAAACCCATTCTGCTAAGCGGCATGTCTCACTAGATATCTGAATGGTTCGAGATGGTAGGTTATTATTCATACCAAGCTTTTTTTTCGAATCGAAGTTTATGTTTTTCCCTTAAACTTTTGGGTACTCAATTAATTTTGAGTAGTTTGAGAGTTAAGGATTTTCAGGTTCTCCTTAGACGAATAAGTTTCCAAAGTCGTGTAGGAGGCAAGCTAGCTATTAGAAGTTATTTTCTTCTTAATTCCGCCGTATTTTGATGTAAAGGAAAATTTGTTTAATTGCCTATGTTTAGACTCTAAGCATCTAAGGGGGCATCTTCATATGTCTCTCTTGGCGTATGTTGTGATAATTATATTTTCTCCGAACGTGGTTTTCAAATTTGGAATTATGTAATGAATTTGAAATGATTTGAAATGGAATGAGAAATTTGTTTAATAGTTTTAAAATAAAATTCATATGTTTCTGTTATATCAAGTTATATAACATTACCGCATTTGGTCACCGATGATTAATAACTATGGATGACTACAGCATCCGTAGCCGTTAGTTTTGGGCCTCCAAGTGGGGGATGTTACAAGTTGGTATAAGTGCATTGGTTTATGAAAAATTAAGAAATTTATACCTAAAGATTTTTCAAAACATAATCTAATGAATCAGAAAATAAGATCGGGGTTTGGGTTAATGCTATAGTAACGTACTTGTACTTGATATATATATATATATATGTGTGTGTGTGTGTGTGTGTGTGTAGTGCAATTAGTTTCTAGGACGCACAACCGAAATAATTACTTTTAAGGACAAAATGCAAAATAATTAGTTTCTATGGCCTAAAAACCTATGAAATTATGTCCTTGAAAGTAATTGGACTACTGACTTTGTCCTTAAAAGTAATTATTCTGCTGAATTTGGCCTTGAAATTAATTTCTATGGATGTGTGTTCTAAAAACAAATTTGACTGTAAAGTTTGTCCTTCTAGTGAAATGTCCCTATATATATAAGTATGTACTCCCCTCTTTCTTAGACCGTTCTTCTGTATCTTACTAAGGCTCGTATGCAAATCTACGAGAAAGGAAGATATGGAGACAGGAAATGGAAGAGGAAATCTCAGTGGAGGAAGCACAAAAAAACAGAAATGCTCGACCCACTAAGAGGACCCCAGGTCGATAGGAAAATGCTAATCAAAATGCAGATGTCAATGTAGGTGCTAAAAACCCGCTAGTAGATATGGGGATAATGTATCAGTTTTTTATCAATCTGATGCAAGTTGGAGCAGCTGCTGGGGTAGCTTGGAATGTTGGAGGAGCTAATCCCGTGGATCTAATTAGAAACAACTATGCTAAGTTGAGCAGAGATTATACCAGTCTTGGTAGGAAGCCATTTTTGGGAACAAAGGATGCTGTAGAAGTTGAGAATTGGCTTTTGCATTGTGATAGAATCTTCGCTGACTTGGGGTTGAATGATAAGCAGAAGAGGAGACTAGCCTCTAGGTAGTTGCTAGGAGCAGCACTTCATTGGTGGAATAGTGTTACCACTAGAATTCCCAAGGAAGAGTTGACTTGGGCAAAATTTCGAAGGAAATTCGAAGAGAGGTTTTTGTCTGAAGTTGATAATTCTACATTGTTGAGGAAGTTCATGAATTTGTGCAGGGCGAGATGTCGGTGATTGAGTATGCTATGAAGTTTGATGAGTTATCCAGATATGGATATGCTACCATTGACATCGTCATCAAGAGGAATGAGAAGTTTATTTGAGGATTGAGACCCGAGATTGCTAGTGCGACTTTGCCGCATCTTCATGATCCTTGTAATGTAGTTATGGAAATGGAAATCCGACATGTGTAGATGCTTGCTACTTATGGGAAGGAGAAGCAGATTGAATCCCAGAATTCTCTTGGCAAGAAGAGGAAGTTCTTTAAGAAGAAGGGAACCCAGAAGGGAGAAGCTGCCAAGAAGGTAAAGGCTAATCTGGTTTGCTTTAAGTGCAATAAGAAGGGTCATTATGCTCATGAATGCTGAACTGGCAAGGGGAAGAAGGCCACAGACAAGAAGGGCGTGAAGTGCTTTAACTGCGACCAGGTTTGGCATTATAAGAATCAGTGTCCAGAACCAGTCAGGACGGATAGGGGGAAGGTCTTTGATGTTGGATCATCGTCTGCTAGTCCTACTGCTGCAGAGAGGGAAAGACTGTGATGGAAGGTACGCTTTTAATTTGAAGTATACCAGTTAGGGTACTATTTGATACTGGTGCATCACATTCATTTATATCTCAGTGTTTGGTTGATAGGTTATGTTTAGAACCCACATACCTTGTTACTTTCTTAAGGGTTCCGAATCCGAAGGAGGGTATGCAACTCTGGGAACGATATGTGACCAGTTAGAACTTGATTTGTTAGGTCATAATTTTGCATGCAGTCTGTATGTTTTCGATTTTGTAGATTTCGAAATAATTTTGCGTATGGATTGGTTGGGTAGATATGGGGCTAGGATATTTTACCAAGATAGGGAAATATTGTTGAGACAACCTGATAGTCATAACCGAATTATATTCTCAGTGGAAGATTCTTACCGAAGTGCTTGTGCTCTGTTGAGTGCTATGGAAGTAGAAGAAGAGTTAAGTCAGGTTCGAGTGGCAAGAGAATTTGTAGATGTTTTTGAGTCGGTTACAGGATTACCACCGAAACAAGCCGTTGAGTTTCGGATAGATCTTGTGCTAGGAGCAGAACCTGTAAGTAGACCACCTAGTAGGATGACACCTACCAAGATGAAGGAATTGAAGGTGTAGCTAGTGGATCTAGAAGGGAGAAATTTTATTAGGCCAAGCAGTTTGCCTTGGGGAGTGGTCGCGGTGTTCGTAAAGAAATTGGATGGGTCGTTGAGGTTGTGTATCGACTATCTTAAGTTAAACGAGAAGATGATCAAGAATAAGTATCCTTTGCCGAGAATCAACGATTTATTTGATCAGTTGTGTGGAGCCAGAGTATATTCCCAATTGGATTTGGCAATAGGTTTCCATTAGTTAAGAGTAGCAAAGGATAGTATTCCTTTGACAGCATTTCGAACTAGGTATGATTCATACGAGTGGTTAGTAATGCCATTCGGTTAACGAATGCACCAGCTTTCTTCTTGGATTTGATGAATCGATTGTTCTGAGAGTACTTGGATAGGTTCATATTGGTATTTATAAACGATATTTTAGTGTACTCTAAGGATGAAAGAGAGCATGAAGATCATCTTAGAGTAGTGCTTGGACGCTAAGGCAGCTGAAAGCGAAGTTTTCCAAGTGTCATTTCTGGAAGAAAGAGTTTAAGTTTCTTGGTCACGTTGTTCCATAGAAGGGTTTGTTAGTCGATCCAGATAAGATCGAAGCTGTTAATAACTGGAAGAGACCAAAGACGGTGACTCAGATTAGAAGTTTTCTTGAACTTGCTGGCTATTACCAGAGATTCATTAAGGATTTCTCGTGGATAGTAGCGCCTTTGACTAAGTTAACCAGGAAGGATGTGAAGTTTACTTAGTTTGAAAAATGTGAGGAAGCACTCCTTAAGTTAAAGCATTTGTTGACCAACACGCCTGTATTAGTGGTTCCAGACAGAAACCAAGGGTTGGTGGTGTATACCGATGCATGTGAAAATGGACTAGGAGCTATGTTGATGCAGAAAGGTAAAGTCATTGCTTATGCCTCACGACAGCTTAGACATCATGAGGTGAGATGATGCAGCGCGATCTGCTAACTGTTCAGATTTGAGTTGTTCCAGGATTTTAGGTCCCTCACGACCTAGTGAAGGTCGCTCACGACCTAGTGAAGGTCGCTCATGACCTAGGAAAGATCGCACGCGAGTTACCGGAATCAGTGTTAAGGCGTACAGACCAGCGTGCATTTCATTAGGTCGCTCCGACCTTTCAAGAGTCGACTTTGACGAGTTACGACCTATGCTAGGTCGCTCGATGTTAGGTCGCTGGAAGATAGGTCGCAGGAAGATATGTCGCAGGAAGATATGTCGCGGGATGTTAGGTCGCGGGGAGATAGGTCGCTCGACCATATGACACGGGAAGTTAGGTCGCTCACTTTAGGTCGCTCGAAGATTCCTGAAGCCGCTTCTTTAGGTCGCTCAAGATGGATCGCTACCGTGTATTTTTTAGGTCGCTCGACCTTGTGTGATGTTGTACTTTGTTATGTGTAATGTGTTAGGTCGTTAACGACCTATACTAGGTCGCTGATGGAGGCTGATGTATTGTAATATGTAAGTCGTAGGTCGCGTGTGTTGTACTTAGGTCGCGTGATGTAAATATTGTAAGTCGTGTGTTTGTTATAACTTGTATTTGTTAAGTCGCATGGCTTTGTTTTTAGGTCGCGTTTTTTAGGTCGTTGCCGACCTAAGTGTTGTCCAGAATTAAGTTGTGTGGAGTTGTAACTTCTATAAATAGCGGAGTGTTGGTCATTTGTAAAGTTTAGTTGATTTTGAATAAAAACTTGTTTGTGGGCTTTGTGCCACTTCTCCAATTGGTAGTTGAGTGTGATCTCCTATCTCCACTTTCGGTAATCGAGTGCGCTCGATTCAACGACTGATGAAGCTGATTCACGGTATCTAGTGCGCTAGATCAACGTACGAAGAATCGTCGATCTTTAAACACGGTATCGTGCGCGATCAACGTGTTTGGGATAGCTAGAATCCGGTATCGTTTGATCAACGGATTTGGTCCATTCGGTATCTTCTATTCCATCGATTGTTACTTTCACCGCATCATTCATTTTCGTTATCCACTGCTGCATCATTTGGTATCGGAGCTAGACTTAGCCAATCATAGCTAAGCCGAGTCTTGGAGCCAATTCTTATCGAAGAAGTTTGAGGAGTTAGTGAAGCCGAGCTACATCAAGCAAAGCCGAGCTAAGTGAAGTATTTAGGGTTAGATCCGAGAGCAAGTGAAGGCCGTGCATCATATTTGTTCACACCGAGAGTTGAAGTTTGTTTCATTTAACAATGCCGCCGAGGAGAGCTAATCGTCATCAAAATGTTGAAGATTTATACAAAAGGGAAGATGCCAAACAGATGGAACAAAGAATTAGCAACAAATTCAATGAGAAGTTGGATGAAGGAATTGGGAGGTTAGAGAAGTTGATGATGGACATGAACCAAGGTCGAAGGAGAAGGTCGCCAATCTCAAACCATGGAGGAAACAGAGTTTCGCCATCGGTTACGGAAGCGAGAAGGGTATCGCCACAATCTGATCAAGGACAAAGAGAATCATCATTTTCGATGAGAAGAGATCACCATGAGTATAGAGATGAAGAAAGAAGAACTCATCGAGAGTTTGAGTATGAGCCATATCGAGATGATGAAAGACACAGTAGAAGAGACATGCGTGATCGAAGGGATGTTGATGGTCGAGATCGATATCAAAATACACGTGAATATGATGAAGAGAGTGATAGAAGCAATAATCATTATCGAGATCGAGACCAAGGACGAAATGCATATCGGGATGTTGAGGATGATCGTCGATGGGAATCGGGAATGAAAACTGAAATTCCAGAATTCAAGGGCAGTATGCAAGCCGAAGAATTCCTTGATTGGTTGTCTAATGTTGAAGAGATTTTTGCATTTAAGGAGGTTCCTGAGCATCGGAGAGTGAAGTTAGTTGCTACTCAGCTATGTCATGGTGGCAACAAACTAAATTAACACGGGAGAGAATGGGGAAGTCAAAGATTGAATCATGGGAGAAGATGAAGAAATTGATGAAAGCTACCTTCTTACCTTACAATTATCAATCTCTTATGTATCAACGTTTACAGAACTTGAGGCAGGGAACAAAGTTAGTTAATGATTATGCCGATGAGTTCTATCAACTTATTGCCAGGAATGATATCATGGAGACAGAGGAGTAGTTGACAGCTAGATTTGTTGTAGGGTTGAGAATGCAGATTCAAGATATGGTGAATATGTTTGATCCCAGGTCGGTCGCTGAAGCACATCAGAAAGCACTTGCTTAGGAGAAGCAAGGGAGACGAGGTGGTGGTGTGTTTACAAATTCTAACAATCCAACGAAAGGGGCTAGTAACAATGCAAATGTTTCGAAGGCTGTTGCAAAACTGGTCGTTAATGAAGTTGCTAAGACCAGAATCAATAGTGGTATCAAATGTTTCAATTGTCAGGAGATTGGTCACAAAAGTAATGAATGTCCAAAGCCAAAGAAGCGAACGATGATTGCTGAGGTTGAAGATGAGGATGCAGAAGCTGAATGTTCTAATTCACTACATGATGAGGAGGAAGAAAATGTGTCGGGAGACGAAGGGTATTCATTGATGATGAAGAGATCTTGTTTAACACCAAAGCAGGAGGAAGAGACTAGCTGGTTGAGGAGTAACATCTTTCAGTCAACATGCACTATCTTGGGAAGGGTTTGTAAATTTGTCATTGATGCGGGAAGTTGAGATAACATTATCTCTACAGAGGCTGTGAAGAAGTTGGAATTGAAGACTGAGAAGCATATGAAACCTTACAAGTTAGCTTGGTTGAGGAAAGGTGGGGAGGTGAAGGTTGGACGTAGAGCTTGTGTTAATTTTTCAATTGGGAAGAAATACAAAGATGAAATTTGGTGTGATGTTGTAGACATGGATGTATGCCATCTGTTGTTGGGGAGACCATGGCAGTATGATAGGGCTGTGCAACATGATGGACGTGCTAACAGTTACAGTTTCATGTTTGAGGGTATAAAATTTACTTTAATTCCTAAGAAACGACAACACGAAGAAAACAAGTTGGAGGAGATTGAAGAGCTTAAAACTTTACTATCTTTGAAGGAGTTTGTTAAAGAAGTAGAAGAGGAGCCTGAAGTATTCTTGTTGATTGGATGTGAGAGTCATGAAGTGATTGAGATTCCTGAAGAAGTGAAACCAGTGCTGGGAGAGTTTGACGATGTATTTCCTGAGGAACTACCAACGGAGTTACCGCCGTTGAGAGACATTCAACATCAAATTGATCTTGTTCCAGGAGCTGTGTTACCTCATAGACCACACTACAGAATGAGTCCAAAAGAACATGAGGAGTTGAGAAGGCAAGTGGAAGAATTGCTTGAACATGGGCGTGTGCAGGAAAGTTTAAGTCCATGTGCTGTGCCAGCATTGTTGGTACCGAAGAAGGATGGGACGTGGAGGATGTGCACTGATAGTCGGGCACTGAACAAGATTACTGTGAGATATAGATTCCCTATGCCTAGATTGGATGACTTGTTGGATCAGCTTAGTGGAGCTACTATCTTTTCGAAGATTGATTTGAAGAGTGGTTAGCATCAAATTCGAATCAGACCAGGGGACGAATGGAAGACCGCATTTAAGACACGTGAAGGATTGTATGAATGGCTGGTTATGCCGTTTGGTCTTTCGAATGCACCAAGTACATTTATGCGGGTGATGAATCAAATCTTTAGACCTTTTATTGGGAAGTTTGTAGTGGTGTATTTTGATGATATACTGATATATAGTGGAAGTCCAGAAGAACACTTGCAACATCTGAGAGAAGTGTTGATGATACTGCGACAGGAACAATTTTATGTTGCAATGAAGAAATGCGTGTTCATGACGCATAGTGTTTTATTTTTGGGGTATGTTATATCGGAAGGAGGTATACAGGTGGATCAGAATAAAGTTGAAGCAATCAGAAATTGGCCACAACCTAGGACGATAACCGAAGTTAGAAGTTTTCATGGTTTAGCATCATTCTACCGAAGATTTATTCCACACTTCAGCAGCGTAATGGCACCTGTTACGGATTGTATGAAGGGGAAACAATTTTCATGGACAAAGGAAGCGGGGATTGCTTTTGAGCGGATCAAGGAGCTTTTGACGACAACGCCAATACTAGTGTTACCAGATTTTCAGTTGTTATTTGAGTTACATACTGATGCATCTAAAGTTGGGATTGGAGGGGTGTTGAGTCAGAAAGGTCTTCCTATTGCATATTTCAGTGAGAAGTTATCGGGAGCTAAGATGAGATATAATACTTATGATGTGGAATTTTATGCTATTGTGCAAGCTGTGAAACATTGGAGACATTATTTGTTTCATAAAGAATTTGTTTTATATACTGATCATGAAGCGTTGAAGCATATGCAGGGACATGACAAGATTGCAGCTATGCATGCTTCGTGGATCGCCTACTTGCAATAATTTACATTTGTGGTGAAGCATAAGTCAGGAATTACGAATCGAGTGGCAGATGCATTGAGCAGAAGGAATCATGTGTTGACTACAATGAAGGTTGAAGTGACAGGGTTTGATGTGTTGCCAGAATTATTTGTTGATGATCCTTACTTTGCGAAGTTTGTTGATGAAGTCAAGGAGGGGAAGACGGATGAGTTTGTAATGGTGGATGGTTTTCTTTTTAAAGGGAATCGATTGTGCATACCAGAGTGCAGTTTACGAATGAAGATTGTGAAAGAGTTACATGAGGAAGGTCATGTGGGGAGAGACCGTCCATTACAGTTGATTTCGCAATCATATTTTTGGCCTACTACAAGAAAGGAAGTTGAATGATTTGTAGAGAGATGTCATATTTGTCAAGTGTCTAAATGGACAGCGACGAATGCGGGATTGTATATGCCATTACCTGTGTCTATTAGACCGTGGGTTGATATCAGCATGGATTTTGTTTTGGGTTTGCCGAGAACTCAGCGAGGAAATGATTCTATATTTGTTGTGGTAGATAGATTTTCCAAGATGGCACATTTTATCGCTTGTAAGAAGACAGATGATGCCGTCCGTGTTGCTCAGTTATTCTTTAAAGAGGTGTATCGTTTACATGGGCTACCTGAATCTATCGTTTCAGATCGGGATACTAGATTTCTAAGCCATTTTTGGTTAAGTTTGTGGAAGATGGTTGGAACGAAGCTGAATTTTAGTAGCGCTTATCATCCGCAAACAGATGGGCAAACGGAAGTGGTAAACAGATCATTGGGAAATTTGTTGCGATGTCTTGTGCAGGATAACTTGAAGAGTTGGGATATGAAATTATGTCAGGCAGAGTTTGCACATAATCACGCTGTTTACCGTAGTACGGGTTTCAGTCCATTTCAAGTTGTATACTCAGCAAGTCCGAAGGGTCCATTGGATTTGACGACAGTGCCGTATCAGAAAGGGGTTGTTAAACGTGCTAGTGATTTGATGACTGAGTTGCAGGAATGCCACAAAACTGTTCATGAACGATTGCTTGCATCAAATGAGAATTATAAACAACTGGCGGATAAGAAGCGAAGGAATGTGAATTTCAGAGAAGGTGATTTGGTTTACGCCGTGTTGACTAAAGATCGTTTTTCAGTGGGAACGTACAATAAGTTGAAAGCTCGAAAAATCGGTCCAATGGAAATTTTCAAGAAAATCAATGAGAATGCATATCAGTTGAGACTGCCGGATGATGTTCATACTTCTGATGTTTTCAATGTCAAATATTTTATTCCGTATCATGGAGATGAGATTGTTGTGGAAGAGGAAGGTGCAAATTCGAGGTCGAATTTTTGTCAATAGGGGGAGGATGATGCATCGCGATCTGCTAACTGTTCAGATTTGAGTTGTTCCAGGATTTTAGGTCGCTCACGACCTAGTGAAGGTCGCCCACGACCTAGTGAAGGTCGCTCATGACCTAGCCAAGATCGCACGCGAGTTACCGGAATCAGTGTTAAGGCGTACAGACCAGCGCCCATTTCATTAGGTCGCTCCGACCTTTCAAGAGTCGACTTTGATGAGTTACAACCTATGCTAGGTCGCTCGATGTTAGGTCGCTGGAAGATAGGTCGCTGGAAGATATGTCGCAGGAAGATATGTCGCGGGATGTTAGGTCGCGGGGAGATAGGTCGCTCGACCATTTGACACGGGAAGTTAGGTCGCTCACTTTAGGTCGCTCGAAGATTTCTAAAGCCGCTTCTTTAGGTCGCTCAAGATGGATCGCTGTCGTGTATTTTTTAGGTCGCTCGACCTTGTGTGATGTTGTACTTTGTTATGTGTAATGTGTTAGGTCGTTAACGACCTATACTAGGTCGCTGATGGAGGCTAATGTATTGTAATATGTAAGTCGTAGTTCGCGTGTGTTGTACTTAGGTCGTGTGATGTAAATATTGTAAGTCGTGTGTTTGTTGTAACTTGTATTTGTTAATTCGCATGGCTTTGTTTTTAGGTCGCATTTTGTTAGGTCGTTGCCGACCTAAGTGTTGTCCAGAATTAAGTCGTGTGGAGTTGTAACTTCTATAAATAGCGGAGTGTTGGTCATTTGTAAAGTTTAGTTGATTTTGAATAAAAACTTGTTTGTGTGCTTTGTGCCACTTCTCCAATTGGTAGTTGAGTGTGATCTCCTATCTCCACTTTCGGTAATCGAGTGCGCTCGATTCAACGACTGCTGAAGCCGATTCACGGTATCTAGTGCGCTAGATCAACGTACGAAGAATCGTCGATCTTTAAACACGGTATTGTGCGCGATCAACGTGTTTGGGATAGCTAGAATCCGGTATCGTTTGATCAACGGATTTGGGCCATTCGGTATCTTCTATTCCATCGATTGTTACTTTCACTGCATCATTCATTTTCGTTATCCGCTACTGCATCATGAGATATCCTACTCATGATTTGGAGTTAGTTGCGGTGATCTTTGCATTGAAGATATGGAGACATTATCTCTTAGGGGAGAGATTTGAACTATACACAAATCATAAGTCCTTAAGATATTTATTCTCTTAGAAGAAGTTGAATATGAGACAACAGAGGCGGTTGGAGATTTTAGCAGCTTATGATTTGGGTATAGAGTATACACCAGGGAAAGGAAATAAAGTGGTGGATGCTCTTAGCAGAAAACATCAGAATGTGGTGTTGGTTATTTTAGCAGAATGGAAAGATTTAGAAGCTTTTACTACTTGCAGTGTGTAGTTAAGATCGACCGCTAGTTCTAGTCAGAGCATCGCCATGTTGTCCTATTTGGAAGTTCGACCAATGTTGATCGAAAGGATTGCTTCTAAGAAAAAAGGAGATCCATTATTAGTCGAGAAAATTAGAAGCCTTAAGGTTGAATGTAATACCCCGTTTCCGAAGAATCAAAACTAACTGCTACGGATGCTGCAGTCATCCATAGGTGTTATTTCTAAGTGACCGAAATCTGAATCTTGAAACTATTGGCAATACAGAAACACAAGAATATGAAAAAATTTAAACTTCAACAAAACAGAATTTCTCATTTCTTATGAATTTCAATTTAAGATTTAATTACATAATCTCAGACGTTAACCATGTTCAGATCACATATACATGTATAAAATACGATAAGAGCGACATATGAAGATGTCCCCTTATGATGATCAGAGAACTAATAAATATGAACTTTACAGTTCTTAGTACATCACAGCGGAATACCCAAAATAGCTCCTATATAGCTAATACTGCCTCTTGCACATCTCCGGAAGCTTATTCGTCCAAAAACCTGAAAGTCTCACACTCTCAGACTACTCAAATTAATTTTGAGTACCCGTGAGTTTGTGGAGAAACACAAACTTCGAATCAGATAATAAGTCTGGTATGAATAATCCCATATCATCTCTTATCATAAATAGATAGCTAGTGAGACCACACCGCTTAGCGAAACGGATTTTCCCCTCACTAGTATCCAAAACAAACATGCAAATCATTTACTATGCCTCTACACCCAAAATGATTAGTCTTAACATAATATGAAATAAAGCCATAAATCATATGTATTGGATATCCCATCCACCCATTTATTAGATATCCCATCTAAAATCAATTTATTAGAGATCCCCTCTAAAACCTTTGAAATGACTATCCGTCATAATTTAATAGGACTGTCCGTCCCAAATCCCTTTAAAATAAATGCAGATTATCCATCGTACATTGTTTTATAAAAGATGGTGTGGGCTATCCACCGCACACTCCATAGTTTTCCTAGGATGACTATGAACCCCTGGGTGCCAAATCCCGAGGCTAACCACCTCTGGCAAAACATTCTTTACTTTAGAAATTTGATGTGGGCAATCCACCGCACATTCCATGGTTTTCCTAGGTTAACCAAGAACCCAACACTTGGCCAATAAAAATATCATGATCCCTATGATTATTTAAAAAAACTAATGATCTTCATGATTATATATTTTTCCCCAAGTATTCCACGTGTTTAACCTGTTTTCATTGGTAGCCCCAATTAGGTTAAATTAAATAAAAAAACATTGATAGCCCCAATGTATAATTTTGAAAGCATATTTCTGTTTGTAACCCCAAACTATGTATTGAAATCAGTAATCCCAACACGTTGTCCCCAAAGTTTAATAACATCAATTTATATAAGGCCCCCCCTTACATGTTCAAACAAAATAAGTATTTTATGCTATAACCCTTCGAAATAACCCCTTCAAATTAGCAAAATTTTACTTAAGGAAAATGGCTAAAACCAGCCCTTTAAAACCTTTCGAATGAAGTCCCATTCGAAAGCAAATAACCCTCCGAAGTTAGCCCCTTCGGAAACCTTCCTTTTTAAAGCATCATTGAAGATAACCCTTTCAAAAACCTTTCGAAATCAAACCTTTCGAAATCAAACCTTTCGCAATCATTGAAGATAACCCCTTCAAAACCTTTCGAAATCAAAACCTTTTGCAAGCATTAAAGATAACCCCTTCAAAACCTTTCGAAATCAAACCTTTCCAAATCAAAACCTTTCGAAATCAAAACCTTTCGCAATCATTGAAGATAACCCCTTCAAAACATTTCGAAATCAAACCTTTCGAAATCAAAACCTTTCGCGATCATTGAAGATAACCCCTTCAAAACCTTTCGAAATCATTCAAAAACAATGAAGTGTTGGTGTTGGAACCAACCCTTCAAAAGTATACTTCCGACCTTGTCGGAAGGTTAACCCTTCGGCTTACCGAAAGGTATTAAAACACCTTTTTAGAAAACATTTTAAAACAGTACTCTTGAAGGTTTAAGCTTTCGAAGATCCCCTTCGAAACCCCTTCTTGAATATATATATATATAATTAATTAATCTCTTAAAAAATGTTAGAGTCGAAGGATCCCCCTTCAACTAATTCAAAAGCAATTATATTTCTATCTGAAAGCAAAGGAAGCAGCCTCCCCATCCCTTCGCCCTTCTCTTCCCTTCGGTTTCGTGCCTACCTTTCGACTTGGGCGGAAGGTAATGGTTTACCTTCTGTTTTAAGTGAAAGGTACCTTTCGACTTCATCAAAAGGGTAAAAGCAGGCTTATTGGAGTCGAAGGCAGAACTGGGCTTACTGAAGTGATGTTTTTATCTTGTTTGTATAATTTTGATTGGCTGAGGAACCTTCTCCTGTACTTCCAAATAGTAAAAGTTATACAAAAGTCAACCTTTTTCTCAAAACACCATACTTCTTCCTTAAATATTTTCAAAGGCAATTTCCTTCCGAATTTAAGTAATTTCGGAAGCAAATTTTCAATTTATCCCTTGGGCTTAAATAATTCAATTACCTTAGTAAATTACTAAGGAAAAATCCTCAAAAATCACCAAAAATATGAAAAATCATATACTTCAACATATTAAAATTTCAAAGCATATGAAGATCAAAACAACTCGAAATTTAACCAAAACCGAATGAAAACGTGTTAATTAGCACATTAACATTTTAAAACACCTATGCCTTATCCAAACAAAGGTTTAAATGGTTATATCCTAACCAAAATCACAAACATGAATCGGGTATAACCCATAACCAATCCAAACACAGAAAAACGAGATGATAAACCTGATTATTCACCATGATTAGTTGATTGGAGAATGAGATGCTTCCCTAGCTTTAATTCCTAAGCCTATTCTTCAATTTAAACTCTTCCTGGAGCTTTTTAATGGCCGGCCGAAATATGTGGGAGTTAAGAATAAAAAAGTGGAAGTTTATTTAGGTGGAGGAAGAGATATAAACTAAGAAATGTAGCCCCATTTCCAAGTTTACCCTTTAGGAAAAATTCCTCCTTCTTAATTTATTTAAGTCGTTTTATTTTAGTTCATTCTTTTAGACACGGCCATTGGATTTATTAATCTCATCTCCCTACTATTCACATTTTTCTATTTAATTTACCTAATTAAATATCCTAAATAATGTTAATTAAAATTTAGGGTCATTACAGACTCCCCCCCCTTAAAGAATTTCCTCCTCGAAATTTAGTAAGGAC
Organism: Allium fistulosum; assembly: GCA_030737815.1. Classification (NCBI taxonomy): domain Eukaryota; kingdom Viridiplantae; phylum Streptophyta; class Magnoliopsida; order Asparagales; family Amaryllidaceae; genus Allium; species Allium fistulosum. The sequence goes on from CM060904.1 coordinate 1,292,048,036, forward strand.
AAAACAAAAAGCATATAGCCTATGCAAGCAGAGCTAGTATAACCTACCAGCCAAATTCTATATAAACCCTATATAGAACATACCATCTAAAACAGCTCAGGAAAAGTAGCCTTAATCCTGTCTTTTATCTCCCAAGTACAGTCCTTCACGTTGTCGCTCCTCTAAACTTTCACCAACTTGACTGTCTTGTTCCTTAGCCTCTTCTCATCTTTTGCCACAACACAAACTGGTTGCCTCACAAAAGTCATATCTGGTTCCACCACTAAGTCCTCCAGTGCTGTCGGAGTGATAGTAGTTTTTGGATCATGAACATACTTCCTAAGATGAGAAACATGAAACACATCATGGACCCCGGCCAAACTGCTCGGTAAATCTACTCGGTATGCAAGTCTCCCAATCCTCTCTGATATAGGAAATGGTCCAACATATCTTGGAGCTAGCTTCCCAGTCTTCCTGAACAAAACCATATCTTTCATCGGCGATACCTTGATGAAAACTCTATCTCCAACAGAGAACTTTAGGTCCTTATGCCTTTTGTCTGTGTAACTCTTCTGCCTAGACCAAGCTTCCTTCATTTTTTTCCCGTATCAACTCAATCTTATCTGTCACCTCTCTCACCAAATCTGGACAAGGACCAATCTGTCTCCATTCTCTAACCAACATGCTTGTGATTTGCATGGCCTTCCATACAAAGCTTCAAAAGGCGCCATTCCTATAGTAGTCTGATAACTATTATTATAGGAAAACTCCACTAAGTGCAAGTGATCTTCCCAAGAACCACTAAAATCCAGCACACAAGCCCTCAACAGATCTTCCAATACCTTGTTGACTCTCTCTGTCTGCCCATCCGTCTGAGGATGATATGCGGTACTCATCTTGAGCTTAGTGCCTAACACACTCTGCAGGCTCTTCCAGAACTCGCTAGTAAACAAAGCATCTCTATCACTGACGATACTACTAGTAATTCTGTGTAGTCTAATGATGCTCTTCATGAACAACTTAGCCAAAGCAGATGTCGTCCTGGTTGACCTTACCGAAATGAAATGGGCACTCTTGGTCAATCTGTCCACTATGACCCATATACTTTCATTACCCCGATTTGACCTTGGCAGACCGTCAATAAAATCCATGGATATCGAGTTCCACTTCCAAACTGGAACATCCAAAGGCTGAAGCAAACCACTTGGCTTTTGATGTTCGGCTTTTACTTGCTGACAGTTCAAACACTGTTTTACCCATAAGCCAACATCCCTCTTCATTCCATCTCAGAAGAAACTTCTCTTCATATCCTGATACATCTTGGTTCCCCCAGGATGAATCGTAAACTATGATTGATGACATTCCCTAAGAACTTCCTTCCTAAGGTTTCCAACATCCGGAACACATAACCGTTCCTTCTTTCTCAACCAACCCCTACGGTCAGGAATAAAATCCTTTAAATCATCAATCTCGGTTCCCGCTTCTAACCTTCTAATCCTCTCAGCTAACACTGGATCCTCTTTCTACCTAGAAGCAATTCGTTCGATCAACACTGGTCGAACTTCCAAACAAGACATCATGGCAATGTTCCGACTAGATCCAGCAGTCAACCTCAATTGCGCACTACAAGCAGCCAGTGCTTCCAAGTCTTTCCATTCCCCCAACATAGCTAACACCACATTTTGATGTTTCCTGCTAAGTGCATCCGCCACCTTATTTCCTTTTCCCGGTGTATACTCGATGTTAAAATCATAAGCTGCAACAAACTCCAGCCATCTCTGCTGTCTTATGTTCAGCTCCTTCTGAGAGAATAAATATCGTAGAGACTTATGATCCATGAATAGCTCAAACCTTTCTCCCAAAAGATAATGCCTCCATGCCTTCAATGCGAAGATTACCGCTGCCAACTCCAAATCATGAGTAGGGTATCTCACTTCATGCGGTCTAAGCTGTCTAGAAGTATAAGCAATAACATTTCCATTCTGCATTAGTACATCACCTAACCCAGTACCACATGTATCGGTGTAAACTACCAACCCCTGATTCCTATCAGGAACTATTAACACGGGCGCATTAGTTAACAAATGTTTCAACTTAAGGAATGCCTCCTCACATTTGTCAGACCAAACAAACTTCACGTCCTTCCTGGTTAGCATAGTTAATTATGCCATTATCCGTGAGAAATCCTTAATGAACCTTCGGTAGTATCCTGGAAGACCAAAAAAACTCCTAATCTCACTTACCGTCTCTGGTCTCTTCCAATTGTTAACAGCTTCGATCTTATCCGGATCAACTGCTAAACCTTCCTCGGAAACTACATGACCAAGGAACTTCACTTCCTTTTTCCAAAAATGACACTTGGAGTACTTCGCCTTCAACTGATGTTGCCTTAGCATCCCCAACACTATTCTAAGATGATCTGCATGATCCTTCTCATTCTTAGAATATACCAATGTCATTAATAAAAACCAACACGAACCTATCCAAGTGCTCTTGGAAAACCCAGTTCATCAAATCCACAAAGAAAGCTGGCGCATTAGTAAGCCCGAATGGCATAACCAACCATTTGTAAGACCCATATCTAGTCCTAAATGTCGTCAAAGGAATACTGTCCTCCGCCACTCTGGGGTGATGGAAACCTGTTGCCAACTCCAGCTGGGAAAACACTCTGGCTCCACTCAACTGATCGAATAAATCGTTGATCCTCGGCAAAGGGTACCTATTCTTGATCGTCCTCTCGTTTAACATACGATAGTCGATACACACCTTAACGACCCGTATGGTTTCTTCACGAATACCGTGGCCGTTCCCCAAGGCGAACAGCTTGGCCGGATGAAATTCTTTCCTTCCAATTCCACTAGCCGAACCTTCAATTCCTTCATCTCAGTTGGTGACATCCTGCTAGGTGGTCTACTTACGGGTTCAGCTCCCGATATGAGATCTATCTGAAACTCGATAGCTCTTTTCGACGGCAAGCCCGAAACTAGTTCAAACACATATGCAAACTCTCTTGCTACATAAACCTACTTCAAATCTGCTTCTGTTCCCATAGCACCCAATAATGCATAAGCATTTCCGTCCAAACTCCTTACTGAGTAAATGACTCGGTTATGGCTATTAGGGTGTCTCAATGATATTTCCCCCTCCTGGCAAAATATCCTAGCATCATATCTATCAAACCAATCCATACCCAATATGATCCCGAAACCCACGAAATCAAAAACATATAACCTACATGCAAACATATGACCTAACAAATCAAGTTCTAACTGGTCATATCTTGTTCCCAGAGTTGCATACCCTCCTATAGGATTCACAACCCTTAAAGGAGTAATAAGGTATAAAGGTTCCAGACATAAGCAATCTACCAAATACTGAGATATAAATGAGTGCGATGCGCCGGTATCAAATAGTATCCTAACCGGAGTACTATGAACCATAAGCATACATTCCATCACAGCTTTTCCATTCTCAGCAGTCGTTGGTCTAGAGGATGATGGTTCCAACGCAAAGACCTTTCCCTTTCCTGTCCTTGTAATGCCCCATCTGGCCACAGTTGTAGCACTTCACATTCGGCCTCACTACAACTGCTCTTCCATCACCCGAGCGACACTCATTAGCATAGTGCCCCTTCTTGTCACACTTGTAACAAACAATATTAGCGTTGCTCTTCTTAGCTGCTACCCTCGACTAGTCACCTTTCTTCTTGAAGAACTTCCGCTTCTTACCCTGAAAATTCTGAACCTCAATCGGTTTCCCTTTTCCAAAAGTAGAAAGCATCTCTTCATTCTGAATAGCCATCTCAACAACAATATGACACGGATCCCGAAGGTTTGGCATGGTTGCTCTAGAGATCTCAGGATTCAAGCCCGTGATAAACTTATCATTCCTCTGAATGACTGTATCCACAGTAGCATATCCGTAACGGGATAGCTCATCAAACTCTATAGCATACTCAATCACCGATCTATCCCCTTGGACTAAATCTGCAAATTTCCTTAGCAACGTTGACTTGGCAACCTCAGATAGAAATCTTTCTTCGAAACTCCTTCGAAATTCATCCCAAGTCAGGTCTTCCTCTGGCTCTCCCACGGTAACTCCGTTCCACCAAAACAACGCTGCTCCCTGCAATTGCCTTGAACCAAGTCTCCTATTCTGCATATCCGTCAAGCCAAGATCTGCAAATATCCTCTCACAATGCAATAACCAGTTCTCCACTCCTACTGCATCCTCGGTTCCCAGAAAAGGCTTCCCTCCAAGACTAGCGTAATCCCTTCTCAGCTTGGCATAATTATTGCCAACTGGAACCACCTGATTAGCTCTTCCATCATTCCCTACAGCCACTCCCGCAGTTGCCTTGGCTTGCATCATATTCACAAATAATCAATACATCATCCCCATATCAACTGGCGGAATCTCGGCACCAACATTGGCATTTGCATCTGGGTTTGCATTTTCCTGTCCACCCTGGTTGCTCCTAGTATTGGGTCAAACATTTCCACGTGTTGCGGTGCGTCTCCCACCTTGATTCACTCTTCCGTTTCCTACCTCCATATCTTAACTCCTTACTACCTAAAATCCAATCTTGGTAAGATACAGAAGAACGATCTAAGAGAGTGGGGAATACATACTTAGGTATTTATAGCAAAGTACACATACGTTACTATAACGCTTACCCAAGCCCAACCATATTTTAGATTCATTAGATTATGCTTTAAAATCTTTTAAGGTATAAATTCCTTTTAAGTACATAAACCATGCTCTGATACCAACTTTGTAACACCCCACTTCCGAAGGCTCAAAACTAACTGCTACGGATGCTGCAGCCATCCATAGGTGTTATTTCTAAGTGACCGAAATCGGAATCTTGAAACTATTGGCAACACAGAAACACAAGAATATGAAAAAATTTAAACATTAAAAAAATATAATTTCTCATTTCTTATGAATTTCAATTTAAGATTTAATTACATAATCCCAGACGTTAACCACGTTCAGATCACATATACTTGTACAAAATACGATAAAAGCGACATATGAAGATGTCCCTTATGATGATTAGAGAACTAATAAATATGAACTTTACAGTTCTTAGTAACACACAGCGAAATACACAAAATAGCTCCTATATAGCTAATACTGCCTCCTACATGTCTCCGGAAGCTTATTCGTCTAAAAACCTGAAAATCTCCCACTCTCAGACTACTCAAATTAATTTTGAGTACCCGAGAGTTTGTCGAGAAACACAAACTTCGAATCAGACAATAAGTCTGGTATGAATAATCCCCTATCATCTCTTATCATAAATAGATAGCTAGTGAGACCACGCCGCTTAGCGGAACGGATTTTCCCTCACTAGCATCCAAAACAAACATGCAAATCATTTACTATGCCCATGCACCCAAAATGATTAGTCTTAACATAATATGAAATAAATCCATAAATCATATATATTGGATATACCATCCACCCATTTATTAGATATCCCATCTAAAATCAATTTATTAGAATTCCCCTCTAAAATCTTTGAAATGACTATCCGTCATAATTTAATAGGACTGTCCGTCCCAAATCCCTTTAAAATAAATGCAGATTATCCATCGTACATTGTTTTATAAAAGATGGTGTGGGCTACCCAACGCACACTCCATAGTTTTCCTAGGATGACTATGAATCCTTGGGTGCCAAATCCCGAGGCTAACCACCTCTGGCAAAACATTTTTTACTTTGGAAATTTGATGTGGGCTATCCACCGCACATTCCATGGTTTCCCTAGGTTAACCAAGAACCCATCACTTGGCCAATAAAAATATCATGATCCCCATGATTATATATTTTTCCCCAGGTATTCCACTTGTTTAACCTATTCCCATTGGTACCCCAATTAGGTTAAATTAAATAAAAACACATTGATAGCCCCAATGTATAATTTCGAAAGCATATTTCTTTTTGTAACCCTAAACTATGTATCGAAATCAGTAATCCCACCCCGGTGTCCCTAAGGTTTAATAACATCAAATTTATATAAGGCTCCCCCTTACATGTTCAAACAAAATAAGTATTTTATGTTATAACCCGTCGAAATAACCCCTTCAAATTAGCAAAATTTTACTTAAGGAAAATGGCTAAAAATAGCCCTTTAAAACCCTTCGAATGAAGTCCCATTTGAAAGCAAATAACCCTCCGAAGTTAGCCCCTTCGGAAACCTTCCTTTTGAAAGCATCATTGAAAATGACCCCTTCAAAAACCTTTCGAAATCAAACCTTTCGAAATCAGAACCTTTCGCAATCATTGAAGATAACCCCTTCAAAACCTTTCGAAATCAAAACCTTTCGCAATCATTGAAGATAACCCCTTCAAAACCTTTTGAAATCAAACCTTTTGAAATCAAACCTTTTGAAATCAAACCTTTTGAAATCAAACCTTTTGAAATCAAACCTTTCAAAATCAAAACCTTTTGCAATCAATTAAGATAACCCCTTCAAAACCATTCGAAATCAAACCTTTTGAAATCAAAACCTTTCAAAATAAAAACCTTTCGCAATCATTGAAGATAACCCCTTCAAAACCATTCGAAATCAAACCTTTCGAAGTCAAAACCTTTCGCAGTTATTGAAGATAACCCCTTCAAAACTTTTCGAAATCAAACCTTTCGAAATCATTCAAAAACAATGAAGTGTTGGTTTTAGAACCAACCCTTCAAAGGTATACTTCCGACCTTGTCGGAAGGTTAACCCTTTGGCTTGCCGAAAGGTATTAAAACACCTTTTTAGAAAACATTTTAAAACAGTACTCTTGAAGCTTTAAGCTTTCGAAGATCCCCTTTGAAATCCCTTCTTGAATATATATATAATTAATCTCTTAAAAAATGTTAGAGTCGAAGGATCCTCCTTCAACTAATTCGAAAGCAATTATATTTCTATCCGAAAGCAAAGAAAGCAGCCTCCACATCCCTTCGCCCTTCTCTTCCCTTCGGCTCTATGCCTACCTTTCGACTTGGGCGGAAGGTAATGGTTTACTTTCCATCATAAGCGAAAGGTACCTTTCGACTTCATCAAAAGGGTAAAAGCAGGCTTATTGGAGTCGAAGGCAGAACTGGGCCCACTGAAGTGATGTTTTTATCTTGTTTGTCTAATTTTGATTGGTTGAGGAACCTTCTCCTATACTTTCAAATAGTAAATAGTATACAAAAGTCAGCCTTTTTCTCAAAACACTGTACTTCTTCCTCAAATATTTCCAAAGGCAATTTTCTTCCGAATTTAAGTAATTTCGAAAGCATATTTTCAGTTTAGCCCTTGGGCTTAAATAATTTAATTACCTTAGTAAATCACTAAGGAAAAATCATCAAAAATCTGACAAATCATATAATTCAACATAATAAAATTTCAAAGCATATGAAGATCAAAACAACTCGGAATTTAACCAAAACCGAATGAAAATGTGTTAATTAGCCCATTAACATTTTAAAACACCTATGTCTTATCCAAACAAAGGTTTAAATGGTTATATCCTAACCAAAATCACAAACATGAATCGGGTATAACCCATAATCGATCCAAATACAGAAAAACGAGATAATAAACATGATTATTCGCCTTGATTAGTTGATTGGAGAATGAGATACTTCCCTAGCTTTAATTCCTAAGCTTATTCTTCAATTTAAACTCTTCCTGGAGCTTTTTAATGGTCGGCCAAAATATGTGGGAGTTAAGAATAAAAAAGTGGAAGTTTATTTAGGTGGAGGAAGAGATATGTACTAAGAAATGTAGCCCCATTTCCAAGTTTACCCCTTAGGAAAAATTCCTCCTTCTTAATTTATTTAAGTCGTTTTATTTTAGTTCATTCTTTTAGACACGGCCATTGGATTTATTAATCTCATCTCCCTACTATTGACATTATTCTATTTAATTTATCCAATTAAATATCCCGAATAATGTTAATTAAAATTCGGGGTCATTACATTGAATCGGAGATCAATGATCTAAAGAATTTTATTGACCGGAGGGGATGGTTGAGAAAGAAGGGACAATTGTGTGTTCCGAATGTTGAGGAATTGAGGAAAGAAGTTCTTAAAGAATGTCATCGATCCAAATTCACGATTCGTGGCTGAGGAACCAAGATGTATCAAGATATGAAGAGGAGCTTCTACTGGGAAGGTGTAATGCCCCAAAATTTTGAGGAAAATTATTTTAATAAAATAATTCAGTTCTAAAATATTTAGACTAAATGTTGAAGGATTTCTTGATGAAATGATGGGCAAGAGTATGTGTGCACATGCACACTGGAAATGGCACAAGGAAAAGGTTTAAGATCTCTGAAAAAAAATGATGATAATAAAATAAATAAAGAAAGAAAGGAAGCATTTCAAATATTATTTTGAAATGTGAATTATCAATCCAATTAAAATATGTTTATCTGTATACATTGAAATTAAATACTCTTTATGAAATTGGATATGTATACATACTGAAATTAAAAATATATTAGTATATTGAAATTAAAAATATGAAACAAATGCATATGAATATTTTTACAGGAAGTAAGGAAGAATTAAATAAAATACATACATGTCTATACACAGGTACATTTTATTTGAAGTAGGAATATATTGGAACTAAGCAAGAAAAATAACATTAAAATGGTATGAGATATAATATAAGTAAGTAAGTATGTGTAGGTAAAAATAGTAAAGAGGATTTTCAGAAATGAACAAAAATATAAAATATGACTAAGTCACACATTTAACATGACTTGAGCAAGTATTCAAAAATAGCTATTTTCTGGAAAAGCAAAAGGAGGAAAGTACTGACCTTAATTAACTAGTATGGCCGGGGTATTAAGGATGGAAATGTGGATACAAAATGCATGATGCTAGCCAGGACAGAAATGGAATTTTATCTTGATAAAATCCTAGTGAAAATGCTTATAAATAAGTAGTTATAGCCAGGGAAATCATTTTTACTCGAGATACTTAAAATAAGAAAGGAAGAAATTTTTTTAAAGGAAGGGATAAATACTCAGGGATTTTCTGAATCAACTAGAAGAGGATACTTAGGTGAGTAATCTCACTAGATTCATGGCACTAAGACCTGATATGAGGCAGCCAAACCTTTATGTTGCTATTGATATTTTCTGGTTTTTGTTAAACACAGTTTTGTTAATATTCTTTGAATGGTTTTGATTTGATATAATGTTTTGTTATGGATGCCCTTTGGATGGCTTTGATCTGATAAGATGTTTTATTATGGATGTGCAAGCTACTGTTTTATTATATTCTGAAAAGCTAAGGCATCAGATCTTGAAATCAAGGGAAGAATACTTATATCTGATATGGAATCATGGCAAGTAAATCTCAACAGAGAAAATAAAATAAGCTGCAATATACATTGTATAAGTGCTGAGGCTTTAGAAAAGATATTAGGGATGCAATAGAGATTTCTATGTGCTAAGTCCCTGATCAAATAGCAAAAATCTACAAGACAAAAATTATGATTCAGCTAGATCTTGAATTTGGCTCAATCATAGTTATTTACGGATCATAATAAATTCATTATGCCATGTTTCTATTCTCGGTATAAATATTCTTGTACTTGATTCAAAGACAAGATATACGTTAGCAATATTCTTGAAAATAACTATTTGTTTGCCTTTGGAAAATATGCTTGCAGTATTACAGGGGTGTTTCAATGAACACAGTGACATGTTCACTTACCTATCTGATGATAGGATTAAATAAATATAAATTAGTAAATGAACTAGGAACTGTGAGCCAAGAAGGCTGCTGGAATGCTTATCATATTTGAAGTATGCAAGTTTGGCACATGGTTTGTTTAAGCCCTGAGATCTTTGTGCAATGATGTGAACTAGTTCATTGCAATGTGTCCCTGTGATTCCTTGATAGCAAATGAGGCTAGGATTAAAGTGATGTATATGTAAGGCTATGCAAAAATTATGAAATAGGAATATGAGTATTTCTTAGAATTGTTGAAATGGAACCATGACTGTTCCAGGGCATCTAAGTGCTGCAAATTGATGTGAATGCTCGCGCAATCATGCTTGTGCTAATGGTTACTTTGTGAAGTTATTGCACTTGCATAACAATTTATTTGAAACATAGTAATATAGTTGATTTAAGAAAATTGCTTAAGCAACTGCTAATATTTATGTATCATTTATTTGCTTAATATCATGAATATATTGATGTTGCTCATACCAGATCATAGATCTGACCCTTGATTGCTCATGGCATATGGGGGTGTCTCATTTTCAAAATGAGACAGCCACTAATGCTCTTACAGGAAATGCAGGACTTAAGTAGGAAGGAAAGTTATGGATAATGAGAAAGGATGAATGAGCATGCTTGCTAGTTTTTCTTTTAATAAGAGCATAGGATGATTTATCTACATGTATTCATGAAAACTTATGTTTTTAAATCTTCTGTTATGTAATGAATTTGCTATGTTTGTCTGAACTGGTTGTTTTCTGTTGCATTTTGTTATGTATTAAGGTTTGAGAATTGAAAGATTATCTGATTTATGAATCAAGAGAACAAGCTTAAAGTATTGTCTATCAAAATCTGAAAGAATATATATATATATATATATATATATATATACTTGAGCAATTAACTAACATATTCTATAGTTTGCATTAGTCAATCTGGTGTCATTTAAAAGCATTAAGTTTGGGTGTAAAAATATGGTTTAACCTGGGGTAATCTTTCGGGTATTTAGTTACCTTTCATTGGAGAATTTTGTAAAAAAATATTCAAGTCCATTTGTGAGTTGTTTTGTGAAATGTATATATTTTAAATAAGGTATCAAGTAGTTTGCAAATGAATAACATTTTAAAGAGACGTGGTTGATGTTTGTCTGGTTGATCATATTGGTCTGTAATTCAGTAGTGAAATGCACTACAAAACCCCTTGTCCATTTAGTAGGTGTTTAACCCAAAACTTCCTTTCAAATTCTATAAATATATGTGCATTTTGGAACTGGTTTGTATTATCAAACCAGAGAACACTCTGCAATCAAACCTGGCTCACCAAAAATCCAGGGATTGCACCATTTACAAACACTTCCAGAAAATTTAGAAACCAATATGCACAAGAACAAAACATGGTGTGACTTATAGGTTAAGTTAAAAGCAGATGAGTTTCAAAGAAAAATCATGAGCCAAAAATGATATATGTAAATATCATTTTCTGGCCTTAATCAGATATTAAACATTTGAACTGTACAAAAAAAAATATAATCTCAAGCATTCAGAGATTATCTTGTCAAGATAAATTATTAATAAATCTTAATTTGAATGATCAAAGTTATCATTATAAATAAATATGAGTAGGATCTACTCATATATTATAAGTATCAAAAACATGAAAATCAATAATGGGATGGGAAATTTAAAATTCAATTCAAATCAAATAGAATATGCTCTTGTTTACAAAATTTATATATATATATATATATATAATCTGATTTAAACAAGAGGGACATATACATCATCATATGTATATTTTTATGATTAAACTGATATACTTATATTAGTAGGAATTTAAAATCCTGGACAAATTGTTTGAAAAGAAAATGACTCTGAGAATTAAATATAGAAATGTAAAAAAAAGGAAAAAATTTCTTTAAAATTAAGGCAAATTTGGAGGGTCATTTCAGTTGGTATCAGAGCAAATGGTTGCATTGATTGTTGAATACTATAGAAATTTATTATATCTGTTTGTTTTGGATGAAATAATTTATATAGGAAAATATTAACTATAGAAAATACTCACAGTACACTAATACATTTGCCCATAACTTGGTTAGCAAACCATGGTAGGAAGGGGATCTCATCATGCAGGAACAAGTGCACCACAAATGCTTGATATGCAAGAGTTTGTAAGAGTTTAAGGGATGGAATTGGGAATAGGCCTGAGAATCCACATGATGAACTTTCAAAACTATTAAAGGCTTATACAAACTTGGGAGGCAAAAGTTTTGAAGGGACTGAGAATGTGATGGAAATTCAAGCATGGTTGAGAACACTGGATAGGATTTTCAATGACATGTAGCTTGATGATTAGAGGAAGAGGCAAGTGGCTTCAAGACAGCTGAAAGGAGTAGCTTTAGGCTGGTGGGAGGTGATCATAGCTGGGAGAATTGAAAATGAAAACACTTGGAATCAATTCAAGGAGATGTTGGAGGCAAGATTTGTACCAGCATCAGCTAAGACCACATTAGTTGAAGAATTTATTAGACTCAGGCAAGGAACTTTGAATGTCACAGAGTATACTCAAAAGTTTGAGGGGTTATCCAAATATGGAGCAATGCTAGTGGCAGATGAAGCATCCAAAAATGATAGGTACATTAGAATTTTGAACCCAGGACTTAGCAGAGCCATGCTACCATATGCAGATAGGACTTTTGATCAAGTAATAGATCTGGCATTGAAATTGGAACAGCATGACAAGGAAAGAGAGAAGTACAGGAATTTTAAGAACCAAAATAACAAGAAGAATAAGGGAAGATATCACCCTTATGATAAAAAGAAATAGGAGACAGACAACAAGAAGGCCAATGACACCAAGGCTAATGATGCTAAGAAGAAATTGGTCTGCCATCATTGTGGAAAGGAAGGACACATTAAACCAAGGTGCCCAGAGTTAAAAGGAGGAGCCTTCAAATGCTACCTATGTGGGAAAGAGGGGCATATGAAGAGGAACTGTCCTGAGTACAAGCAGCAAGGGAAGTTAGCAAATCTGGAGGGCAAAATCAAATCTACAGTGGAAATTAATGCTGAAAATCATAGCCAAGTGGAAGGTACACTACTTATTTGTACCATACCCATAGAAATAGTATATGATACTGGGGCAACTCACTCTTTGATTTCTTATGAACTAGTTAAAATGCTAAAATTAAATTGCATATTGGCTGAAACTCCATTGCTTATACAAAGTCCATTGGGGGGTTCTAGTGTTTTAGATATGATTTGTGTGGATGTGGAATTAAACATAGGTGGAAGCATTTTCATTTCCAATTTATATGTTTTAAGCTACCCAAATATAGGTGTTATATTGGGGGTAGACTGGTTAAGGCAATTTAAAGCCATAATTAACTTAGATTCATTCACCATATCATTGCAAAATCTTAGAGGCCAGAGAATCACAATTTTATGTGAAGTAGCTAAAGAAAGAAAATTATATCACTTAATTGACTTGGGAAAGGATTTCAATGAACTTACTATTGAAGAAATTCCCATAGTCAATGAATATTTGGATGTGTTTGGGGAGGTTAAGGGTGTTCCACACCATAGACCAGTAGAGTTTCAAATCAATCTTATTCCCGGAGCAAGCCCAATAATAAGGAAACCCTATAGAATGGGGCCAAGTGAACTAAAAGAATTGAAAAATTAGTTAGAAGAATTAGAAAGCAAAGGATTTATAAAGCCAAGTAATTCATGCTGGGGTGCTCCAGTAGTGTTTGTAAGAAAACATGATGGTACTTTGAGAATGTGTATAGATTACAGAGAGCTAAATAAAGTTACTATTAAGAATAAATACCCATTTCCTAGAATTGATGGTCTCTTTGATCAACTCAGTGGAGCTAAAATATTTTCTAGGTTAGACTTAGCATCTGGGTTCCATTAGATGAAGGTTGAGGACTCAAGTGTTAAGTACACTGCATTTAACACTAGATATGGTTTGTATGAGTTTCTAGTTATGCCATTTGGGCTGACAAATGCCCCTTCATATTTTGTAGATTTAATGAATAGAATATTCAGAGATTATTTAGACAAGTTTGTGCTAATTTTTATTGATGATATTTTGGTTTATTCCAAAACAGTAGAAGAGCATAAAAATCATTTGCATCTGGTTTTGTCTAGATTGAGGGAAAAAGATTTAAAGGCAAAATTTTCAAAATGTGCATTTTGGAAAGAGGAAGTACATTTCCTTGGCCATGTTATTTCTGCAAAAGGAATTTCAGTGAACCCCAATAAGGTTGTAGCAATTCAAGCATGGAAAAGACCAAGTACAGTGAGTGAGGTAAGATCATTTATGGGGATGGCAGGATATTATAGGAGATTTATAAAGATTTTTCTAAAATGTCATCACCACTTACAAATTTAACTAGAAAGAATCAAGTGTTTATATGGACTGAAAAATGTGAGCAAGCTTTTATCAAAATAAAGGAAGCCTTAGTAAATGCACCAGTGTTGAGAGTACCTGAAGGAAATGAGGGATTGATTGTGTATACCGATGCAAGTGGCTCTGGGCTAGGGGCTGTGTTGATGCAACAAGACCAAGTAATAGCCTATGCATCTAGGCAATTAAAGCCACATGAAACTAGGTATGCAACCCATGATCTTGAACTAGCAGCAGTAGTGTATGCCTTAAAGCTTTGGAGACATTACTTATTAGGTGCCAAATTTATTTTGTACACTGATCATAAGGCACTGAAATATCTATTCTCACAAAAAGATTTAAACATGAGGCAACATAGGTGGGTGGAGTTTCTAGCTGCCTATGACTTAGATATACTCTATACACCAGGTAAAGCAAACAAAGTTGCTGATGCTCTAAGTAGACAACATGCTAAGTTAGCTATGATGATGATAGAAGAGTTTAAGGACTTGTCTTTGCTTGCTGAGTTAGAAATTGGGGAGAATGGCTGTGTGCACATGGATATGCATGTGCATGGTGCACAGGAAAATAGAGGGAAGTTGAGCTTGATGACACTTCAATCTGAATTAATTTTGAAGGTAAGTAAAATGCAAGACCAAGACCCTATTATAGTTGAGAAGAAAATTCTCATATCAAAAGGGGAAGAAGTGACAAATTACCATATTGATAAAAATGGTTATTTAAGGAACAAGAATAGGATATGTGTTCCAGAAAACACAGAATTGAAGGAGGAAATTTTAAATGAATATCATAGGAGTAAGTACTCCATACACCCAGGCAGTACAAAAATGTATCAAAATTTGAAAAGAAATTTTTGGTGGAAGGGAATGAAATCAGATGTGGCCAAACATGTTGCAAAGTGTATGACTTGCCAACAAGTTAAAGCAGAAACACAAAGACCATTAGGGTTGTTACAACCTCTAAGCATACCATAGTGGAAATGAGAGGATATATCTATGGATTTCATAGATGGCCTGCCTAGATCTAAAAGAGGAAACACAAGCATATGGGTAATAGTGGATAGGCTAACTAAAGTAGCACATTTTATCCCAGTGAAATCAGAAAGAAATGCACCAAATTTGGCTCAAGTATTCATGAAAGAGGTGGTAAGATTGCATGGCATTCCCAAAACCATTGTGAGTGATAGGGATACCATCTTCACCTCAAGATTCTGGAAAAGTTTTCAAGAGGCCATGGGGAGTGAGCTATGCTTAAACACTGCCTACCATCCACAATCAGATGGACAAACTGAGGTGGTGAAAAAAGTTCTAGAAGACTTATTGAGAGCGTGTGCATTGGATTTTGGAGGCAACTGGGAGGATCATCTCCATCTAGCTGAGTTTACATACAATAATAGTTATCAAAGCACCATAGGGATGGCTCCATTTGAAGCCTTATATGGAAAGCCATGTTTATCACCTGTATGTTGGGTAGAGACAGGAGAGAGGGCTGTTTTAGGGCCTGAATATGTAAAAGTGGCTACATAGAAAATTGGGCTAATAAGAAAAAGGATGGCAGCAGCTCAAGATAGGCAAAAGAAGTTTGCAGACATGAAGAGAAAACAGGTGGAATATGGAGTGGGAGACTTTGTTTTCATCAAGGTTTCACCCATGAAAAAGGTCCTGAGGTTTGGCAAGCAAGGAAAGCTCACACAAAGGTATGTTGGACCCTATAAAATTTTGGAAAGAATAGGCTCATTAGAATACAAATTAGAACTGCCAGAGGAAATTAAAGCAATGCACAATGTGTTTCATGTATCACAACTTAGAAGATGGGTACATGATAAGGAAGAGATTTTGGAGAAACCCACTCAAGCCCAGATCAACCCTGACATGGTTTATGAGAAGGAACCAGTGGGGATTTTAGCTAAAGAAGAAAAGAAATTAAGAAGTAAAACTTTGAAACTGGTGAAGATCCAGTGGAGTCTTGATCCAAATGACTGCACATGTGAGTTAGAGGACAAGATTAAGATAGATTATCCTAAGCTTTTTGCAGATTAAAGGTAATTTTAAAATTTCTGGAAAATCTAATATAAATATGGTTGTTATGATTTAATTTGTTTGCTTATGCATATGTTTGATAGATTCCTTAGAATCAGTAAATGCTTGTTATAAGTATTAGAGAAATTGTGAGGACACAATTCCTAAAAAGGAGGGGTGAATGTAATGCCCCAAAATTTTGAGGAAATTTTTTTAATAAAATAATTCGGTTCTCAAATATTTAGACTAAATGTTGAAGGATTTCTTGATGAAATGATGTGCAGGAGTATGTGTGCACATGCACATTGGAAATGGCACAAGGAAAAGGTTTAAGATCTCTGGAAAAAAATGATGATAATAAAATAAATAAAGAAAGAAAGGAAGCATTTCAAATATGATTTTGAAATGTGAATTATCAATCCAATTAAAATATGCTTTTCTGTATATACATTGAAATTAAATACTCTTTATGAAATTGGATATGTATACATATTGAAATTAAAAATATATTAGTATATTGAAATTAAAAATATGAAACAAATGCATATGAATATTTTTACAGGAAGTAAGGAAGAATTAAATAAAATACATACATGTCTATACACAGGTACATTTTATTTGAAGTAGGAATATATTGGAACTAAGCAAGAAAAATAACATTAAAATGGTATGAGATATAATATAAGTAAGTAAGTATGTGTAGGTAAAAATAGTAAAGAGGATTTTCAGAAATGAATAAAAATATAAAATATGACAAAGTCACACATTTAACATGACTTGAGCAAGTATTCAAAAATAGCTATTTTCTGGAAAAGCAAAAGGAGGAAAGTACTGACCTTAATTAACTATATGGCCGGGGTATTAAGGATGGAAATGTGGATACAAAATGCATGATGCTAGCCAGGACAAAAATGGAATTTTATCTTGATAAAACCCTAGTGAAAATGCTTATAAATAAGTAGTTATAGCCAGGGAAATCATTTTTACCCGAGATACTTAAAATAAGAAAGGAAGAAAACATTTTAAAGGAAGGGAAAAATACTCAGGGATTTTCTGAATCAACTAGAAGAGGATACTTAGGTGAGTAATATCACTAGATTCATGGCATTAAGACCTGATATGAGGCAGCCAAACCTTTATGTTGCTATTGATATTTTCTGGTTTTTGTTAAACACAGTTTTGTTAATATTCTTTGAATGGTTTTGATTTGATATAATGTTTTGTTATGGATGCCCTTTGGATGGCTTTGATCTGATAAGATGTTTTATTATGGATGTGCAAGCTACTGTTTTATTATATTCTGAAAAGCTAAGGCATCAGATCTTGAAATCAAGGGAAGAATACTTATATCTGATATGGAATCATGGCAAGTAAATCTCAACAGAGAAAATAAAATAAGCTGTAATATACATTGTATAAGTGCTGAGGCTTTAGAAAAGATATTAGGGATGCAATAGAGATTTCTATGTGCTAAGTCCCTGATCAAATAGCAAAAATCTACAAGACAAAAATTATGATTCAGCTAGATCTTGAATTTGGCTCAATCATAGTTATTTACGGATCATAATAAATTCATTATGCCATGTTTCTATTCTCAGTATAAATATTCTTGTACTTGATTCAAAGACAAGATATACGTTAGCAATATTCTTGAAAATAACTATTTGTTTGCCTTTGGAAAATATGCTTGCAGTATTACAGGGGTGTTTCAATGAACACAGTGACATGTTCACTTACCTATCTGATGATAGGATTAAATAAATATAAATTAGTAAATGAACTAGGAACTGTGAGCCAAGAAGGCTGCTGGAATGCTTGTCATATTTGAAGTATGCAAGTTTGGCACATGGTTTGTTTAAGCCCTGAGATCTTTGTGCAATGATGTGAACTAGTTCATTGCAATGTGTCCCTGTGATTCCTTGATAGCAAATGAGGCTAGGATTAAAGTGATGTATATGTAAGGCTATGCAAAAATTATGAAATAGGAATATGAGTATTTCTTAGAATTGTTGAAATGGAACCATGACTGTTCCAGGGCATCTAAGTGCTGCAAATTGATGTGAATGCTCTTGTAATCATGCTTGTGCTAATGGTTAATTTGTGAAGTTATTGCACTTGCATAACAATTTATTTGAAACATAGTAATATAGTTGATTTAAGAAAATTGCTTAAGCAACTGGCTAATATTTATGTATCATTTATTTGCTTAATATCATGAATATATTGATGTTGCTCATACCAGATCATAGATCTGACCCTTGTTTGCTCATGGCATATGGGGGTGTCTCATTTTCAAAATGAGGCAGCCTTTAATGCTCTTACAGGAAATGCAGGACTTAAGTAGGAAGGAAAGTTATGGATAATGAGAAAGGATGAATGAGCATGCTTGCTAGTTTTTCTTTTAATAAGAGCATAGGATGATTTATCTGCATGTATTCATGAAAACTTATGTTTTTAAATCTTCTGTTACGTAATGAATTTGCTATGTTTGTCAGAACTGGTTGTTTTCTGTTGCATTTTGTTATGTATTAAGGTTTGAGAATTGAAAGATTATCTGAGTTATGAATCAAGAGAACAAGCTTAAAATATTATCTATCAAAATCTGAAAGAATATATATATATCTACTTGAGCAATTAACTAACATATTCTATACTTTGCATTAGTCAATCCGGTGTCATTTAAAAGCATTAAGTTTGGGGGTAAAAATATGGTTTAACCTGGGGTAATCTTTCAGGTATTTAGTTACCTTTCATTGGAGAATTTTGTAAAAAAATATTTCAAGTCCATTTGTGAGTTGTTTTGTGAAATGTATATATTTTAAATAAGGCATCAAGTAGTTTGCAAATGAATAACATTTTAAAGAGACATGGTTGATGTTTGTCTGGTTGATCATATTGGTTTGTAATTCAGTAGTGAAATGCACTACAAAACCCCTTGTCCATTTAGCAAGTGTTTAACCCAAAACTTCCTTTCAAATGCTATAAATATATGTGCATTTTGGAACTGGTTTGTATTATCAAACCAGAGAACACTCTGCAATCAAACCTGGCTCACCAAAAATCCAGGGATTGCACCATTTACAAACACTTCCAGAAAATTTAGAAACTAATATGCACAAGAACAGAACATGGTGTGACTTATAGGTTAAGTTAAAAGCATATGAGTTTCAAAGAAAAATCATGAGCCAAAAATGATATATGTAAATATCATTTTCTGGCCTTAATCAGATATTAAACATTTGAACTGTACAAAATAATAATAATATAATCTCAAGCATTCAAAGATTATCTTGTCAAGATAAATTATTAATAAATCTTAATTTGAATGATCAAAGTTATCATTATAAATAAATATGAGCAGGATCTACTCATATATTATAAGTATCAAAAACATGAAAATCAATAATGGGATGGGAAATTTAAAATTCAATTCAAATAAAACAGAATATGCTCTTGTTTACAAAATTTAATATGTATATATACTCTGATTTAAACAAGAGGGACATATACATCATCATATGTATATGTATATTTTTATGATTAAACTGATATACTTATATTAGTAGGAATTTTAAAATCCTGGACAAATTGTTTGAAAAGAAAATGACTCTAAGAATTAAATATAGAAATGTAAAAAAAAGGAAAGAATTTCTTTAAAATTAAGGCAAATTTGGAGGGTCATTTCAGAAGGTATGAAGAAGGATGTTAGCTTGTGGGTTTGGCAGCGTGCAAACTGTCAACAAGTGAAGGCCGAACATCAGAAGCCGAGCGGATTGCTTCAACCTTTGGAGATTCCAGTTTGGAAATGGGATTCGTTATCCATGGATTTTATAGACTAATAGCCAAGGTCGAATAGGGAAATGAAAGTATATGGGTTATAGTGGACAGGTTGACCAAGAGTGCCCATTTCATTCTAGTTAAGTCAACCAAGACGGCACCTATTTTAGCTAAATTGTTCATGAAGAACATAGTTAGACTGCATGGAACCCCTCGTAGCATTGTTAGTGATAGAGATGCTTTGTTTACTAGTGAATTTAGGAAGAGTCTATAGGATGTGTTAGGTACAAAGCTCAAGATGAGTACTACATGTCACCCTCAGACAGATGGGCAGACAAAGAGAGTCAATAATGTACTCAAGGATTTATTGAGGGCTTGTGTGCTAGATTTTGGTGGATCTTGGGGAGATCTCCGACACTTAGTTGAGTTTTCCTATAATAACAGTTATCAGACTAATATAGGAATGGCACCTTTTGAACCTTTGTATGGAAGGCCATGCAAATCACCAGCATGTTGGTTGGAAGATGGAGACAAATTAGTCTTGGGTCCAGATCCGGTTAGAGAGGCGACCAATAATAATGAGTTGATCCTAGAATGGATGAAGGAAGCTTAGTCTAGACAGGAGTTACACAGATAAAAGGCGTAAAGATCTAGAATTCTCAGTTGGAGATAGAGTTTTCATTAAGGTATCATCGATGAAAGTTGTGGTATGATTCGAAAAGTCAGGAAAACTAGCACTGAGATATGTTGGTCCGTTCCGAATTATAGAGAGGATCGCGAGGCTCGCATACAGAGTAGAGTTGCCGAGCAGTATGGCAGGTGCCTATAATGTGTTTCATGTATCTCATCTTTGAATATGTGCATGATCCAGAGACTACTCTACCTCCGACAGAGTTGGAAGATTTGATAGTAGAATCGAATTTGACTTTTGTTAGACAACCAATTTGGGTTGTAGCGAGAGATGAGAAGAGATTAAGGAACAAGACAGTCAAGTTGGTGAAAGCTCAGTGGAGCAACAACGAGAAGGACTGTACTTGGGAGACAGAAGACATGATTGGAGATACCTATCATGATCTGTTGTAAGGGTATGTTATATATTTTCTTTATATAGACTGTTGCTAGTCAGGTAGGCTAGTATGATAGTTAGAAGATGTTACAAATGATTGCTATGCTTAGTATTTTGTCCTTACTGAATTTCGAGGACAAAATTCTTTAAAGAGGGGAGCCTGTAACACCCCTAGTTTGAAATAACATTATTCAAGAGATTTAATTAGATAAATTAAATAGAATAATGTAAACATTAAAGTGATAAAGGGATTGAGAGTTGGAAATTTATTAGAGGTCGAGCTTAACTAAATAAAAATTTAAAAAGAATGAGTCTATGGAAATGGTTTTATAAGTTAACTAATAAGAGAATAAGGCAAGGGTATTATGGGGAATAGCCGTCCACCATAACCCTTATTCCCATTTTCATTTCACAAGTTCAAAATTCTAAAACATAAACCAAAGAGCTCAAGCCGGCCATAACTTAAGGAAAAAGAGGAGAAAAATCAATTAAAAGCTAAGGAATCAAGCAAGGAGAATTAAGCAAGATCAAATCTTAAGTTCCTTATCCAAAGCAAGGTGAATAATAATCAAAACCATCTCTTTTTTGTTTTTAAAGAGCATTTGATTTCGGGTTTTAAGTTTAAAACCTTTATGATGATTTTAATGATGATATGCTTGGATTACATGATATGTTTGATTCAAACACGTATGTTTGATTCAAACAAGTATGTTTGATAAATGTTTAATTCGATTTTAAAGCTAAAATAGTATATATTGGGTTTCGAATGCCATGAGTATTTAGTATTTTATGTAATACATTATTTTGGAGATGTGTTTAAATTTCGTAATTATCCACGCTATGGATAATTTGTTATGAAATTTTGAAGGCATAAATAATTAGTTGGGTTTAAAAATTTATTTTGGCTATTATATAAAAGATTTTGGGTCTGAAATTTATATACGTTAGATAACATATTAAAAGTGAATTTTGCTGATTTATGATGATTTTTCCTAAGTAATTTACTATGTAAATTAAATTATTTAAATTGGAGAACTTAAATGTCTTAATTGTTTTGTTAAAGGGGAGGGCTACTTTGTAAATTATTGTTAATTAATTTTGGATACACTCAGCAGTCTTTTAGAAAAGATTTTGGTAAAGTTTATGGCAACCAATTATATTTTTACAAATAGGCAAGTTAGTTGAAAAACATTTACTTAAAAAGGCAACAAAATAGTTTTGCATAGATTTACACCACTTCCAATAGCAACCTTTCGACCCCATACCACCGCCCCCGACCAAGTCGAAACCAATACACAAGGTATCAATGCTTTGGTACGTAGTGGATTGGAGAAAGGCGGTAAGTATAGATTCGAAACCATGCTTTCAAAGGGATCGAGGCCTTTGTTTTTCTTTTTAAAGAGATGCTGCTTGCCTTGCTTTTAATGGATGCTTTCGAAAGGGTTGAATTACTTTTATATAGCTTTCGAAGGGGTAGTCGCCTCTTTGTTTAAAGGGTAGCTTTCGAATGAGTTGCCATGTTTTAAAGAGAAGCTTTCGAAAGGGTAGTTTTACCAAGTCGAAACCTTGCTGTCGTTATCATACCTTTCTAATTGTTTAAAGTTTTTAATGAGTTCGAAAGGCAAGCTTTTGTTTTATAAATATAACCAGCTGCTTCCCAAAGCTTTCGAAAGGGCTCTAGTAGCCATTTAAACTAAGGGTTTCGAAGGCAATAGATTCGAAAGGTGTTTTGAAGCTATCCTTCTAATTTCTTTACTTAAAGACCAATGCTTTCGAAAGGATGGTTCCGAAGTCATCTGTTTTCCCCAAATTCTTTTACTTGAAGATTAGTGGTTTCGAAAGGGGTACTTTTGTTTATGTTCACTTTGACCCAAAAGCTATATTTAAGATTAAACCCAATAGTTTCAAAAGAGGTAATTTCAAATGGTTTCGAAGCCGTGCTTCTATAAGTTGGAAAGTGATGCTTTAAAACTTTCGAAAGAATGTTTTGATGGTTTCGAAAGAGATGTTTTAAAGTATTTCGAAAGGCATATGCTTAGTGTATTGAAAAGAAGATTTGAATGGTTTTGAAAGAGATATTTTAATGGTTTCAAAAGTAAAGGTCTAAGGTTTCAAAAGCCTTAGTTTTCAAAACAAGGAACCCAATCTCATTTTTAAACGAAAATCCATGGCAGTATAAAAGAGCTTTGAAATGGTTTTAATTTTAGAGTTTTTGAAGAAACATTCCTGGATGACAATAATTGGTTAAAGGGATTAACCTTAATTCATGTGAAAATGATTTCAAGGGTATTAAACCATAAATGTTGATATTGCTATGTTATTGTATTTGCTTCTTCTATAAACATATTCACTCTATAATGGACCCATAACTGTATTTTTGGGAGAAAGGGCAAAATAACCAGCTAGGTTGACCCGGTAGTGAATATAAATTAAGTTAACTCCTATATGAGTAGAATTGCATCCAGGAGGTCAAGTAGACTAGAACATAGGATGCCCAAAGACTGATCGAAGAAGTTGTCATATTAGAGAGGTTTATAGTAAACCCATGAAAACTATGTTTGGAAAGAGTTAGCGGTAGAGGCCATTAGGTTCATAGTGATCCCATGAAAACTATATCTGGATAAAGTTATTGATAGAAGTCAATAGGTTCATAGTCAACCCATGAAAACTATGATATAAGAGAAGTTACTGGGGATACCAATAGGTTCAAGGAGAACCCATGAAATAATTGCATGAAGTTATCGGCAGGGGCCAATAGTTTCTTAGTGATCCTATGAAAACTATGAAACTGGACATATAGTCCATAAGCTTTAAACGGATTATTAGTCAGCTCGTGAAAACTAATAGGTTAATAGTAACCCTAGAAACTATAACTGAGATAGATAGTCAAATGAACGGGATGGGAAATCCAGGATATTTTGCATGTTTGCGTACCATTATGATATTTTAAATTTCTATGTTTTTAGCCATTGTGGATGTAGGAGCACGGTATATGGTCATTATAAATTTTTAGATAAGATACTAGTGAGGGGAAAACCTATTCCGCTAAGCGACGTGGTCTCACTAGATATCTGAATGGTTCGAGATGGTAGGTATTATTCATACCAGGCTTTTTGTCTGAATCGATGTTTATGTTTTCCCTTAAACTCTCGGTTACTCAATTAATTTTGAGTAGTTTGAGAGTTGAGGATTTTTAGGTTCTCCTTAGATAAATAAGCTTCCGGAGACGTGCAGAAGGCAAGCTAGCTATTAGAAGTTATTTCTTCTTGATTCCGTTGTGTTTTGATGTAAAGGCAAATTTGTTTAATTGCCTTTGTTTATACTCTAAGCATCCAATGGGACACCTTCATATGTCGCTCTTGGCATATGTTGTAATAATTATATTTTCTTTGAACGTGATTTTAGAATTTGGGATTATGTGATGAATTTGAAATGATTTGAAATGGAATGATAAATTTGTTTAATAGTTTTAAAAAAAATTCATATCCATGTGTTTCTGTTATATCAAAGTATATAGCATTACCGCATTTGGTAGCCGAGGATTAATAACTATGGATGACTACAGCATCCATAGCCATTACTTTTAAGCCTCTAAGTGGGAAATTTTACAGTCACTAAGTCACAGAAGTCTATGACAATTCATTGTTTATTTTTTCCAGAGATCCATGGACGTCTATAATAGAATGAAGATGTCTGTGAACTGTCTCGACCTAAAACAACAAACTGCAACTGACATTTTTTGAATAGATGCTTCTCTCTATTTGAACAAACTTCTTTCTCCTTTAACAGTTATAATCATTCACTAAAGAGTAATCTTTCAAGAAGTCATAACTTTTCAAAAACTACCCTTTGATTCTATAAATACTTCAAACGATTGAGATTTTAATTTAACTTGTTTCACTATTCTCTAATTTCTATATCCATATTTTCTTGTGCTATCATTTACTCAATACTCTCAATCACTTCCAACCAAAATCTATATATTTTGGTCAAACTATTTCCTACGAATCCAAGCAACTAACAGTCATTATCATTCAAATGAGATTATAGGAAGAATTGTACTAACTGTCAATATCTATGTTATATCGGACACAAGATTGTCAAAGAAATATTATTTGTATCAGCCTATTCCCCCGGGGAAAGCGAGGGTTAATGTTTAGTGAAATACTGAAGGGGAGCTACAGGACCGGACGTAGGACGGGAGGTCCAAACCAGTACAAGAACTCCGATGTGCTCATTTTTATACTTTATTTTTATTTTGTTATATTGCCGCATTTAGATCATATATTGGTATACGCTCACTTATTAATACACTAATCATATTAGATAATGTCATCAACATAAATATTGTTTAACCATTTCAATTTCCTGCTGATAAAGTCATCAACATAAACCAGAATAATAGTAGTGGTATTTTGTGAGTATTTGATGAACATAGAGGAATCAATAGTACTTTTAAAAAAATTAATCTTTATAAGAGAAAAGCTTAGCTTGGCATATGGTGCTCTTAGAGATTGTTTTAGACCATAGATCGTCTTTTTTAATTTACACACCAATGATGTCGTCTCACTTTTGTAGCCCGGAGGAAGAGTCATATAGACTTCCTCTTCTAAATTTCCTTGAAGGAATATATTTTTACATCAATTTGGAAGAAATTCCATCCCGAATTGATAGCTACTATCAGCAAAGTTCTAACCGTATTCATTTTTTCTACTGGTGCAAAAGTCTCTTGGTAGTCAATACCATACATTTAGGTAAATCCCTTTGCCACAAACCTAGCTTTGTGCCTTTCCATAACACCATCACCATTGTATTTGATTTACGTGTTTTTTGTTTTTGGTAAATTAATAATATCCCATGCGTCAGTTTTTCTATGGCTTGAAGTTCTTCGTTCAAAGCCTAACGCTAAATTGGGCTTTGATTGGCTTCACTAAAGTTGGTTGGTTCCATTTGGTTAGTGATGTTACTTAAGTAGGCTGGGTATAAAGCGGATCCTCTGTTATATGAAATAAAACTTGTATTAGATACATAATCTGTGGGATACATAATCCTATAATTTGATGGGATGTCGAGTTTGTTGTTAATCGATGGATTTTCTATCGGATTAAAAAACCGCCGAACGAATTTAGAAATAAATATAACCGCAAGCGCACGACATGCACTTGTAGTACGTGGCGAATACGGGTCGATCCGTAGGGAATTGATGATTTTAAAAATCTAATCAATCAAATTAAACCAAGGTCGAGTGAAAGTTAAGCTAGATAATTAGAAAATTAGCTAACTAACTAAAAGAAAAGAGATGTAAATATAAGGGTTAAATGACAATTTAGAGAATAAATCCACTCTTTAGATTATGTAGTTCAACACATATGAAATCATAATTTCTCTTTTATGGTCATTAGTGCTTTAATTGATGTGCTTATCATAAGTATGGCATATTTGTGCTATTGATTAGCCAACATAAGCCATCAAACTATAACACACCCCTTAAACCACTTACTAACTTTCATGAAATTTGACAATGAAAATGAAATCTATTTTAAGTATGGCTTATTAACTATTGATTAGAAATATAGACCATCAAATTTTAATTTCAAATCACTTTCTTTTGCCATAATCATATTTTGATGAAGAGGCAATTAGTGTTAGTGATTATTTAAGCATAGCCTATTTGGTGTCAACAATATAGGCTAACAAATTCAAAGAAACAGCAACTAGTAAACCATTTCTATCATCATCATTAAACACAAAAAGAGAGCATGAATTAACAAATAGTTGAAGCTACATAATTAGAGAGCTTCATTACCCCTAAATTGAAGGGGTTTAGCCTCTCATATTTGTCATTTGATTAACAAATGTAGCTAGCAACATGAAAGCAAAAAGAAAGGAAAATGAAAGCTAATGAAAAAGAGAACTAATCTAATTGCATAAAAGAAAATCTACACTACTTGCATAAATAAACAAATCTACACTACAACATGAAAGAAAATAAACAAGAAAAGAAAAAGAACATGTATTAAATTGCATAAAGAAAAAAAGGAATTACATAAGAGAAGAAATGGCTAAGTAGCCATGAAAAGAAAGAGAGCTTTGATTTATTTTCTAAGCTAAAAACTAACTAAGAGGGACTAAGGGAGAGGAGGGTTACATGAAACATAAGGGGTACTTATACATGTGTTAAACCCTAATTCATATTTTTAGGGAATTCCCAAAACACCCTTGAGAAAGTGTGGAGGCCAAGTAATCATTAGATTCTACTAATCATCATTTAAGTGTACATGAAGCCATTAATTCCATAAGCATGTGCATTAGCCTCTAATTTGTACATTAAGGTAGGTGGGTAGGTGGGGTCCTCCATTATCATGCCTTTGAATTATTTCCATCTTCATTTCTTTATCTTCACTCTTGTGCATGCATACATCTTCATGAAACCACTTGTATATAAAGCCAAATTCTTATAAAATAATATAGAAATTTGCAATTAAATTTTCTCAAATTAATATATGCACAAAAATGACCATTTTGCCCTTGGATGAAGATGAATATGTGATGATTTGAAAATAATATGAATTTTGGTTTAAACAAGTTAAAATACCCGATATGATCATTTATTTAATTTAAATAGATTAAATATGGTGGTAAAAATATGCACATTTACGTGCACATCATTTGTCTTGTAGATCTTCTTGTGGCATTTTCTTTTTGAGTTGGTTCTTCATGAGTTAGTTCTTCACTTGACTAATTTATCTCTTCTTCTCCCTCTAAACGAATTGGACTTATTTCTCTGATTTGTTGTTCATTTGTGTGATCAACTGATTCTTTATTTGTTTTTCTAGGAAACATGAAATTAATTGGAGACAATATAACTGGTTTACCTTGGTATTTCCTTGTCACTTGTTTGATAATATGGTTCATTTTCAAAAATTGACACGTCTCGTGAGATATAAAGTTTATGATTTTTTGGATCATAACATTTATACCCCTTTTTTGGGATGAGTATCCTAAAAATATGGCTTCAAAAGCATTTTTATCTAGCATGTCATGTCTTTTTATGTGTAGGAAACATGTACACCCAAAACTCTTATGTGATCAAGATTTATTTTCCTATTCTTAAGAATTTCTAAGGGACTCATATTTTTAAGCATGGAACTTGGCAATCTATTTATGAAGTAAGTTATAGTTAGCACATCATTTGATCAATAGGATTTTGGAATGTTAGGTTGAAAAAGAAGTGATCTAGTGGCTTCAAGTAGATGTTGATTTTTTTTTGAAACTCCATTTTGTTCAGGTGTATCAATGCAAGTAGTTTGGTGTAAAATTCCTTTTTGTTTGAAAAAACTCAATGAAATCTTTGTTTGCGTATTTTGTCCCATTATCAGATCGATTTTTTTTAATTTTTGCATTATATTGATTTTCTATAAAACTGTAAAATTCTTCAAAACATGAAAACACTTCATTTTCTCCTTTTAAAAGATAAACACAAGTAGTGTGAGAAAAATCATCAATAAATGTGATAAAATATTTAAAATGATCATAAGAATCAACGGAGGCTTGACCCAAACATCAGAATGAATTAAATCAAAGCATTTTTTGACTTATTAGTAGATAAAAAAATTGGTAATCTAGTTTGTTTTGAAAGCTTACAAACATCACAATTTTTGGAATCTAATTTATAACAGAAAAGTTTATTCAAAATTTGATCAAATGGATGACCAAATCTCCAATGCAGTAATTTATCACAATCTACTAAATTTAATGACACATGACATTTATTGGTACTTTCATCAAGATAATAGAGGTCGTTTTCTAGACATCCTTTACCAATCTTATTCCCTAATTCTCGTACCTAAAAGGTCACTTTATACAGTAAGAATATAACATTGCAATTCAATTCATAGGTTATTTTACTAAGTGATAATAAATTAAAATTAAAATCTGGTAAATATAAATATTTTTCACATCTTTTGTAAGAAACTTTATTGTACCAAAACTATGAATTTTGACTTTATCTCCATTAGCTATCTTTACATGTAGATGGTCTCTATTTTATGTAACATTGGTTAACTTATTTTTGTCTCATGTCATGTGATTAGTAGCACCTGAGTCAATTATCCATCTATTTGTATTTTGATGCATTTTTGCAATTTCAAAATTGTTGTTGACTTTCGATGATTTAAAAATAGCATTACAATATACAAAACCTAAAGTTTGTTGCTACAACAAACTGTTCAATTGAGTTAGCAATTGATTTAGTTGCACCGTTTGAGTCATAGAAAATCCCATTGAATTGGAAGTGTTATTAGTCCATTGAGCCGATTCAGATCCATCCCCTTCTACCTCCGCTTCTTTGCTAAAACTACCAAATTTTTTCTCCTTTTTCGCACCGCCCCACTTACCTTCTCTGTAGCCCTTCTCTCTTATGGTCAAAGGTAGGGATGGAAGAACCAACAGCCATCGCAGTTATGCCCTGCTTTCTTGTAGTGGTCATACGGCTCGGTGCTCGAAGCTCCCTTTCTTCTTATGGTGTCCTTGAAACTAGGGTTTGAGTGTTTTACCTGAAACGTCTTATTCTCTTGATTTTCCAACTTTCAAAGGTTCATGAGGGCCCACCAAGATTTCTCTTGCTCAATTCTTGCCACTATATTATCAAAACTTGGCATCTCAGCTGATGCTAAGACTTAAGACCTGATCAATTCATAGCTTGGATCAAAAGCCCTTAGGTAGGTGAAGATTAATTTTTGTTTAGATATTTTTTAGATTTTAGCTGAGTCTATTATTGATGGGAGTTAAACATTGAGCTCTTTCCATTTTGACATAATTTTGATCAGTAGTTCGTTATTACTTTGGGTACTCTATTTAATTTGGGCAAGCACTTGTTTAAGGCTAAAGATATGAGCAAAAAAAAATTTTGGCCATACCTTCTTTTGGCTTTGTCCTAAACCTCCTGTAATGTGCTAATGTACATGAGTACGTTTAAAATTTGGGGTTCCATTGTGCTGAGAAGCCATGACATGATTAATTGCTTGGTTGTCTCCCATTCTTTTATTTTTGCTTTCCTAAGTTGGCTTATTTGAGTCTGCTACTTTGGATTTCTCCTTTTGCTAGTGATAAAGCTTAATTTTCCTTTGCCAATAAAACCAATTGATACTAATATTGACGAAGGAATGTAATTTATGTTCCCATTGAGTATGATATTTGTGAGTTTAATGTTGTCGGATTGAGACATGTTGAACTTACTGTAGTTATTTGATATCTGCAGCAATTGATGTTGTTGCAGAATTTTTGAGTTAGGATTTGACCTACTATGATATTATATTGAATTTTAGAGGGAAAAAGAGAATATGATGAATAATTAATTTTATTGCAATTTTTTATTTGATTCTACAATCTCTTTGTACATGACTATATATAGCTTAATCTACCAGCCGTTGCTTATTTCCTGAATTATAATTCTGCAAGTCGTTGCTTATTTCCCAAATTATAATTCTACTAGTTGTTGCTTATTTTCTAAATTATAATTGCCTAATTACACCATAATTACAACAAAGTACCAAGTATAGCTAACAGTTGTATAATGCATGCTAGCATTTTATTAGTTTCCTATTTTCAGCTTAGATGAAGTATTCTGAGGTTATCATTCCTATTTCTCAACAATGAAAATTCTTCCTTTTATTTTACATGTTTCAAAACTTCTAGAAACTATGACCTACCATAAGCTTACTTTTGTGTTATGATTGCGATCATTTTGCGGAAAAAGTTGAGCGTTTTGTGCTTGCTTGCCATGCGAGACTGCTTTTGTAGTTGTTTAGTTATTATTAGTAGCATATATTGAAGTACAGGGCTCCCTTTTTTATGTTTAGGTTCGATAAACTGGGAAAAATTGGGTAAGCGCTTACGTTACTTTGAACAATTGTTAGAATGTCGAGTGCGGTTGATATTTTGTACAAGTAGCACCCTGAATGTTGATGCAAACAACTTCATTTAGTATGTTATTCATATAAAGATTATCAATACTATGTTAAAATATAAACTATAAAACAAAAGCGGTGATGGTGTATTGATCTATATGATTGAGAGTACAAAGTGATGGATATTTAGTCGAAAGCTGTCTTGCAAAATTATTTTGCTAGTGTGTATCCAAAGTATAGCTACAAAAATGATATAACAATGTAGAAAAAAATGGAATTGACGTTTTAACCAAGATGGACATTGATGTTAATTCCACCATTATGCACAAAAAAGTTGGGGATCAGTGGGCTATTGGTATTTTTTTGCTGGTTTATTTTGTTACATTTTTTTGGGTGTATATTACAAATAATGCTGCACTTATTGTAATTAAAATTCTTCAATTTATTGTGAATGATTGGTATGTGATTAAACCAATATCGATCATCGACTACTCGAGCTCTAATTGTATTTTTTTTACTATAAGCATTAAGACCTTTTGTACATTATTCAACCTTCTAAGGCATCACTGCAAAATTGGAACATGTATGTAACATCTGATGAGCTTAAAAAAACTTTTAAAAGAAGGGCGATGATGCTTGATAAAATAGGTGTTCACATGCATATACATGGCATGTTAGTAGAGTATTGTGCACAAAAATTGAATGGTGAAACTCATGTTGGGTTCTTCAGTAAGCTTGAACTACGATGTTTCGTAACAATGCCAAGACTTTATAGATAATGTGAATATACGAATCGTTTTGACTTGTTGTAATGTGAATCTTTCGTTTAATTTTGGTAATGTGAATGATTTTAGTTGTTATTAGTATAAATTGGTTTTAATTACAAAATTATATTAAATCCACAAATGTATGCTACACCGGTGCTTATTTATTTATTTTTAATTTGCAATTATTTTTAAAAAAATAAGTAAAATTTTAACGGTCTATTTTAACTTGCAATACAACTGTCTCCCACGATGGTAAAAAACAGTTGTAAAAAAACTCTGACCTTATTACAACTTGTACTATTATGACTTTTCGAAAATCGTTATCTTAGACCTGTTACAACGACGTTTGACAGTTCCGATAAGGGTATTTGTTGTACTGGTAGAAAATGAAAGTTGTTATGAAATAAAGGTTACGAGGTTCGATCAAGTGAAGAGTTTATTTCAATAGAGTTTGAGAAACTTTGTGAAAAAATGAAATTCATCACACCTCGACGGTTTCATACACTCCATAACAAAATGGGGTTGTTGAAAGGAGAATGGATCTTTACTTACATGGGTCGTAGCATGTTAGAAACCAGAAATATCCTAAAAGAATTTTAGGCCAAAGCCGTCAAATGCACGGTCTACTTGTCCAAACCTTCTTCGACTCGAAATGTATGGAATAAAATCTCCAAAGAAAGATGGGGTAGTAGGAATTCATATAATATATCACATTTGAAAAGTATTGAAAGCATAGCATATGCCCATGTGCTCGACCAAAAGCGCTCTATATTGGATGATAAAGGTGAAATATATTTTGATTAACTATGATTCAAGATCAAAAGGATACAAGCAATATAATCATATCAATAGAAAATTTGTTAGTAGATATATTGACTTTGATGAAGAGAACATTGGAACTTAAGCAAATGATAGGACGATTATAATTTTCTTCCACTCTGTGAAGAAGAAGAAAACACAATTGTGCAAGAAGAGCTCATGATTTCAACACTATCATCACCATCGACCATAGATGAGCAAGGGTCTTCATTTGAAGAATGCACAAGTGAAAAGCTGCACCACATGAGATCATTACAAGAATTATATTAAGTAACACCAACTAATGGATATATTTTAATCTTTATACGTAGATGACTAAATTGTAACTAGAAATATTCCAGAAATTCTTTTGGTAATTTTAATAAGGAAATGAGTTTAGAGTTTGAGATGAAATATATTGGATTTACGCTACACTATCTTGGAATCCAAGTGAGTCAAAGTGTGCACAAGATATTTATTTCTCAAGAAGTATCTACAAATGAAATATTGAAAAAATTAAGATGGATGACTATGAACGGTAAGCACTCCAATAAAAGGCAGAGCAAAGCTATCAATATATGATGAAAAAGAAAATGTGGATCCATCTCTATACAAGAGTCTAATTAATAGTTTGAGATATTTAACTTGCACACGGCCAAATATACTTTATGGAATTGGTCTCATAGTCGCTATATAGAAGCTCCCACTACATCACATTTGATGATTGCAAAAACGATAATTCAATATTTCAAAGGTACCATTGATTTGGATTGTTATATTCATGTTTTAATAATTTCAAGTTGATTTGTTATAGTGATAATAATTGGGCCTTATTTTGATGATCATAAAAGTACAACTTTATTTTTTATTTAAAAAAGACGCAACTTTCAGCTGGAGTTCAACCGTTAACCAATTGCGACATTTTACACTTGTGAAGTTGATTATGTTGCTGCTTCAACTTATATTCATCATGCAATTTGGCTTCAATAAGGAGTTGCATGTGCCACAACAAATGTAGCAACAATTTTTATGGTCGGTCATAGCTCTAGCTAAGGACCCCGTCTTTCATGATGGAAGTTCACATATCAACACAAACTATCACTTCCCAGAACGCACCCAGCGTTTGCTTCTGTTGGAACCTTAGCTCAAGACCAAAGCAAAGACGGCCAAAGAACTGGTGGACGGGGCCGGATCCTAAAAGTAGATTAAGAACAAGTGTTGTCGTGCGCAAAACTGGGCGTTGAACAGGTAGATGGGGAACCAAAATGGGGGTATACTGACTAAACTAATACCGTTGCAGAGACTGCAACCGAATAAGCAACTTAAAACATCGGGAAATGAAACTCTATCTATTCAATCTTGGACCCCTGGATCAAATGTGAGTTTTATCTAATTGACTTGATCAAAAGTCATTCGGTCTGAATGCTACATGAAGAACATAAGCCAGATGATGGAACGGGGAGACCTAGGATGTAGAAGATCATACATGAGTGATTCGACAGATTTGGAATGCCACCTTATCTTAGGCCTTCTGCCCTGAGGGGCGTAGCAAATAGAATACCTGTTACGCATAGGCTAGAATAACTTGCGGTGCTGAAGCCCAAAGGAGTTGGTGCCACCAACTCGGTATGCATCACCTCCCGGGTTGGCGTTCCATAATGTTGGGGAAAAGAGCTTCTTGAGATCCCCAGCACCAGAATGAGATAATCTACCTCTAACCCTTATCTACCAGTTCTCTACTAGCACCTTAATCTCATTCGGAAAGTCCAGTATATTAATTGGGCTATTCGAGAGTCGTTGTAAAAAAGGAAGTCCAACCGAAGTATATCAACTAAATAATCAAGTAGCAAGTTAATGAGCACTAGCTTAAGTGGTAAATGGAGTGGTGCATAAGACTGAGATTCTAGAGGTTGGGGATTCGAAACACAGAGACATCAAAATAAGTGCTTTGCTTGAATAATGTATCACTCTTATGCTAAAAATATATATCAAGTAGCATATGTCATGGAGTTGCAAAATCAAGTTTACGCTGATGTTGATCTTTGAGTTAAATTTTTTGGTATTTTTTGGGTAACGACTCGTAATTTAAATGATAGGATATTTAAATAATTGATTTAAATATTTCATTGTTAATTAATTAAAGGTCCAAAAATATGATTTTTCGTATATGGTCAAATCAGGACTTGAGACAACTTCCATTGAGTTCGGATTGATGTTGTGAATTAAAATGAGTATAAGCATTGCTATATTTGAAGATCCGGTGATCTGATGGCCGAAATGATCTCAAAATGCGCAAAATTAGCATCCCTAGGTGTAGTCTCAGAACTTAGATCTGAAAAAATGAAGTGATGTATGTAGACGAGTTTCATTGCAATTGGATGTGTCGTGTGATCATACGGGCTTGAAACGTACGACCATTTATTTGAGAAAATAAATAAATGGAATATAATATTAATATAAATACCACTCAAATTCTCCCTTTTCCCTCTAATTCACTTTTCCAGTTACTGTTCCATCAAATATCCTTGGCCGTTCCCTTTCTTTCTCTTCAAAAATCAAAATCCATCGATCTGCTTAATGATAAATTGCGAGATCAGATTCATTGAGATCATAGCGAGAAGAGCTTCGATTTGGTGGTGTCGATCTAGCAAGCGACTGTGTTTGGCTGAGATTCGCTTACCTTGGTCGAATTAGTGTTTGATATGGCCGGAGTTGTAAGTGGCGATAGGCGGATCGGAGATCACCGTTGCACTTCTCTCGACGACACGCACCTACCTGCAAAATCTCGTCAGATCCGGTTGAGTATGGAAAAAAGCATCCATGGCTAGGTCGAGGTCATGACATTAGGTCGTGCTTTAGGTTAAGGCTTCAGGTTTCATGATATTGATGTCGATGGATCGAGCATTCGAAGAGGAAAGTGATGGCGCAAATGGCACTCGATTTTGTGGAGCATTTCTCCATATCACTCAAAAATCGTGGACGCTTGAATGGTTTTGGGGATAGTGTGCATACACAGATGATATGGAGAGGAAAATGGATTAGAGTTAACTAAGGTGATTAATTATTTAATAAATCTCGAATCGTATTTAATTCATATCTTTTGCATACGAGGTCATTTTGGATGCGGTTTCTTGCATTGCGCTTGTGATGGAAAGATCTACATTTTGGCAATGGTTTGGACAGCTTTTTTTGAGGTAAGTAACATTATCTCTCACCATACTATGGTTGTTAGTATAGTGTTAGATCGACGTTCTAGAATGGTTTTTAATTTCAAAATGTGATTTTATTATACTTATCCACTTACTAGATTTTTATAAAAGAAAATAAAAATGTTTTAAAATGGTTTTATATCAAATATCACATTTTCCCATCGACGTGCTATTTTTAGGAAATTATTAGATTTGGCTATTTCACCCATTTGTTGATATGGATGCATTATACATATTGTATGTATACTATGTAGAATGTATGTATGGTTGTTGGTTGCATGTTGGCTTTTTTGTTTGTTTTTGATTGAAAACGTCGATTCTGCGGCAATCGAGTGTTAGGAAAATATCTTATGCCTTGCGGTTACGTACACGCGAAAATCCAATGAACGAGATAAATTGTAGAAGAGGGTCAAGATATGTGTCAACTGACCTGAAGGTGGAAGACGAGGCATCAGACTTTAGGATAGACACCGAATGTTTCTATTTGGTTTGTACTTGTCCATTTTTGCTTAAGTACATGACCAAAGTGGTTGGTATTGACCACCGTAGAGTGGCCAATGTCCATCACTATTGATGATTGGCGATTTGACCGATGTAACGACCCGGAATTTTGGACCATTCGCATCCATTATAAGTGTATAGGTAGACACTCATGCCGGAGTTGAATTGCTCAAAATACCGCGTTGTTAATTTAAATTTGGCAAAACTGAACATATACAGTAAATAAATAATCACAGATCACAGACACAGAGTAATAAGTTGCAGCGGAAATAAAAGAGATAGTAGTTCATGAAGCTACTATATGAATATATAAAATACATCAGAGTTTATACAGAAGAGTAATACGATACATCAGAGTTAAACCAGATACAACGGAAGAGTAACACGATACATAGATACAAATCAGAATACATCACTGGAATCATCGAATACTAAAAGCAGAATAGATGGCTGGATCTTCAAGCAAAGCTCCAACTCCAAAGGTGAGTCTCGAATACTGGTACACTCAGTCTGACCCGAGCGTAAAGCAAAACACAAAACACTCGAGTCAGGATTAACATTCTTATATTAATAAATCCAACTCAAGTGAAATAGCAATTGAAATACAAGTAACTCAAAGGATGTTTGGAATAACCATCCTTTAAGGATCCGTTAAACTATCTACTAGGTAGTAATATACGCTAAGTAGATAATGTCTATCAGTAATATAAAGATATCAAAATAGTGTTAAGTCATGGCCCATTCCACCCTTAACACATTTTTATTCCCAAAAGCATATACAAGACCGTAGTTTCCCCAAAACCGGAAGTCACCAGAGGGCAATCCATATACTAAAGGTACAAAACAAATTCGTAGTGGTCGCGAATAAATGGAATACAAGTATGACAAGGCACATGAGGCAATACCCAAGGTAGTGATACTACCGTTCGCCTGATCCGGACTGGTGAGAACGCAACGCCGCAGCGCCCGTAACACCGTGAAACAACACTCCCAAAATCAAGGGTGCACCAATCGACAACAAGTATAAGTAGTTCGAAGAAGTGTGTCCACTTGAGGTAGCTAATCCTCCATTGGCCCGGCACAGCTCCTGTTTTAGTCATTTCCAATTTGACACAAGTGTCAAGGCTATCCATCATCGTTCTCTTTCTTCAGTCATCACGAACATCATCCAACCACTTCATTCTGGATCATCACTCCGCGTATAGTTATTAAAGTGGTTTTCGGTTTAGATAGAGAGTATATCCATAACCGAATTCCGGTCTCTTTAATAACCTCCGTAATTATTTCACCGATTGGTCGTTTAATATATTTCAAAACCAAATCAATTTCAATTTCAATTCGTAAATCAACATTTCACTTGTCTTTCGAAAACCAATTTCCATACTTTACGTTTCAAACTTTCAAATTACCATTTCAAAATCTTATAATACAATTTCAATTTCAATTTAGACAATTCAAATATTGATTCAAGTTCGTATATCAGTTTCATTCCGAAATCATTTAAATAAATTTTATTTAACAGTCAAATCAATTTAAACTCATTTATCGATTTCATTTAATATTCGTTAAGTAAATTTGTCATTCAAAATAATTCCTAGTAAATTTCCAATTCATTAAATCCATTATTTAAATTCAACTTCATTATATCAAAACTTACAAATTGAATTAAATTAAATCCATCAAATCAAATTCTTTAAATTACAGGTCTTACATTAATTTCAATAAATCACAATTTATTTCTTATTAGAGAAATTCAATTTCACTTATTTAATTACTTAAATAATTTTCCAAAACTTAATTAATAAAGAAAACTCAATTTCAATTATTTACGAAGAAAAATTCACTTATTCAAAAGTTCAATTTTACTTATTAAAGAATTTAATTCAATTTAATCATTAAATAATTCAATCTTATTTAATTATTAAATAATTCAAAACTTAATTATTAAAAATTTCAAAGTTTAATAATTTCAAACTTAATTCAATCATTTCACAAATTAAACAACATTCTTTCATCAATTACATTGTTAATATTTTGTTCTAGATTATTAAATATTAACATTTTCATTTCATTAAAATTCAAATTTCAACTTCATTTCAAAACCGTATTATTTATTCAAATAAAATCTTCATTTTATTTTTAAATCAAATTATTGACCAATCGGGTTTTATTTAATTTTCTATCCTAGGTCAAAGTTCAATTTGGGTATTTATCATTTCAACCCGATTCCAATTTAATTCAAAATCATAGCATAGCAAAGGGAACTTGCAGTGTGATAACAGGGATGGTGTCAAAGTAAATAAACAAGCAATAACAACAAACAATAACAATCCAATAATCAATTCAAATAATCCCGAAATAATCGTATTAATTCGCATTGTTATTTGTACGAATTAATATAATTATTTCTAGAATCTACACTATCATTTCATGTAGATTAAAGATTATTATATTACGGTTTTCACTTGTCATTTATTTACAATTTCATACATCATCAATTTACAACATACATTCAGTTGTTCAAAATGTAATTAAACAAATCCTACGTGTCAATAAATTCAACAGTTAAAGGGGTCACATTATACAAATGTCATTTAATCAAATTTAACATTTAATTATCCTATATCAAGTTCAATTTCATACTATTTATCATTTTAACATCAACAATTTAACGTCCAATATAAACATCAACAATCAATCAATTATCAGCCAAACTGTATTATCATCGCATAAATAATAACAGATAATGGTGTCAGATGTCACAGGTGAACTGATACAGGTAATAGCATATATAACAGTGTAATTAACTAACAGCAGTATATTTCAATTGTCGTTTCAATTGAAATCAGATTTAATAAATAAAAGAACGTTAATCGTGAGTGAGTGCTCACCTTTCGAGGCTAGGGATGATCGAGAAGACGACACGGATACGCATACTGAAATTGAATTGCGAATCCAAGCAACGAATTTGAAAGCAAAGCAAGATTGGAACGAGTAAGATGGACAAAGCTGATAAATTGGGAAACAATAACCAAAATTAGTTTGATAAAATAGCAATTATATATATTATTATTATTTCCATAAAATCAATATTTATAAAAACGTATATATAAAAAATAAAATAAAAATAATAAATAAAAAAATCATTGTTTTAATTAAGTACACGTATATATATAAACTCATCCAAAATTCTGAAATACAATTATACAACCTTTATAAAATGTATAACACGTATATATATACTAATATGCTATCAGCTAACCATATTTACTGACAGACTAAGGACTAATAAATTTTAACATGGTAAAGGATGCAACTTATACCAATATATGTATATAAATATGCAGACTCAAAACCAAAAGCGAAAATCCACCGTATAAATAGTACATGTTTCCCACATACATACGCGACCAACAAAAGTAACCGTACAACTTACAATATATATATTTAAATCACCGTTATGACAATCTTTATAAATATACCTATGGGTCCTATTAACAGAGAAAGTGTAACCAGGAATATAACGTATTATATACCTTAAACTTATCATACTTTAGATATGTGAGCTAATGCATATACTTATTTAAACATGACAGCATGCAGATCACAAACTTGCACAACAACCAAATATAAAGATGACATCATATCTATGTGTATAAATATGTAGACAGCAGAAAATTTGGACAAGCCGAACTTAACTTTATACAAACTATTATAATTATATACACTAAACTCGGCAATCCATATAAACTAATATATATATACATAAATCTTGTAAAGTTTTAAATAAAAATTTCTATACAAACAATAACTGTAAACATAAAATTATAAGCAAAACTAATCTTTGAAATATTTAAAATTGTAAATAGCAACTGTGAATAAACAACTATAAACAGTAACTTGTAAAACTGTAAACACTATGTATAACTTTGCATTGTAACTATCAAATCAATTTATAGCAATGGATATGCAACTGTATATGTGATAATATATAAACACATAACTTAATATATATACATACTAACGTAGGTAAGATAATAGATATAAAAGTATACTCACGCCATAACATAAGATACGTATATATTTACATATATATCCTCAAACATAATTTCACATACCAACAGGCGAGAGATGGACCGAGATAAGCAAGAGGTGGAGCCGAGGGTACAGACGTGGCCAACGTGAGCAAGGTGGAGGAGGCTTCGGGATGGTGGTGCCCAGTTGTATCAATTTTTTTTTCTCAATTGAAGAAGACAGAGCACGGTGGAAGGAAGGAGGTGCCTGCGGTGTTCGAGGCAAGGGTGGGTTTGGCACTTGCTGGGTGTAGGGTGATGGTCGGTGAGGTGGACGGAATGAGCAGGTCGAGGCACTGGCGGGCTGGTCGCGTGGCTTTGACGCTGGGTAGCGGGGTTCGGCACTCGGTGGAGGGGACAGTCAAGGCGTTGGCTGTGCGGCTGGCAACCGGAAGGTGGCTCGGTGGTGGGTCGTTCAGGGGAAGGAGGCGGAGTGTTTGGAGATGTTTTATAAGGGGTGCGACTACTAATTGTATGGTACAGGTGAAAATGTTTTTGCATTGAACATGGCTCCAATCCAAAGTGAATATGAGCAGGTTTGCAAACAGAGATGACAAGAAATAATTCTTAGGTACGTGTAAAGGTAGCTAAGGCAATAGGCTCCAAATCAAAATATGTGTAACTTTTATATCATGTAATGTAATATTTCTTTCAGAACGAAAACAAAAGAGAAGGAGATGAACCAGAGTGAAGGAAGAAACGGAGAGCCTCAAAGAAATGAACGAACAAGAAATAAAATGGAATAGCACAAAAATTTGAAAAGGTGGAATAATAAAGGTCACAACTGAAAATATTAATGACTGATGTCAATTGGTATTCTACGGTGGGAAAGTGGAGTGACACAAGGAAAACAAAAGGGTTCAGAACATGTACCGATACGGAGATCGTTTCTGTAAATTTCGCTGTTTTTTTCCAGACCTCGAAATTTACATTTGAGTATACTGTAGCGATCAGCACGACGAGACGATCAAAACGGTATATAGATATCAGCGGTCTGATTGAATTATAAAAATTCGAATTTTCTAATAGCGGAAAATGCAAGAAAAACGCTGAAAAATAAGATCGACGGAGCCAAAGATGTCCGAATTTGGAAAAACGTCAAACTGACATCTTGCTCAGAAGATGGTTTAGAATTTTTCTATGTAAAAATATTTTGGTTTTGAAAACATTTTATTTTCATCGCTTTTTAACTGATTGAATTGAAGTGAATTTACGTGCGAAATAAACTTTCATATTTTCGGACGAAAATTTACCAGTTGCTATGTTTAACTAGACGTATTCCAAATATTAAATTTATATTTCAAAATTTTATCGTTTAAAAATTTCGCAAAATTTCAATTAATTACGTTATTAAAACGGTTAAAATTTACGGGTCGTTACACTCTCCCCCACTCAAAACTTTTCATCCCCAAAAAGGAACGAGGTAGGAGAATAGAAACAACCAGAAAGAAAACAGATTTAAAATACAAAATAACAATTAATTTAAACCATATAAATTCAAATTTAAATTAATTGATATTCAATAATTGATTTAATCCATTTGATTCCACTAAAATCAATCTCAACTATTCCTAAATTCATTATCTTATTATCCCATTTTCTTCAATTTACAATTTCTAAAACCATAAATTTGAATAGTCTTTTATTATAATCATATTTTCTTCAACAATTTTAAATTCTTCTTTATTCCAAATTACTATTAAATTTATTCTACTTAATATATCTAATTACATATATTTAACCCATATAAATTAATTTAAACCATAAAAGTTTCGATTTAAATTAATTTACATCTATTAATTTCTTTAAAATTCAAGGTATTTTCATATATTGATCAAATTTCAATTTATTAATTCTTTCAAAACAAATTTATTAATTCTTTCAAAACAAATTTATTTCATTATTAACTGAGTTTACTAATTATCCTATCTAACTCTTTTAACATCTTTTATAATCAAATTTTAGTGTATAACATTTATTATAAACGCTCAAATTTTATTTATAAATTCAATTTATCTTATATATTATCCAATTACATATTCAACTTCTGAATGATTTAGGTAAGTTGTATTAGAGTGCAGTTGAACAATATACAAATAAAATTTCCCCA
Organism: Allium fistulosum; assembly: GCA_030737815.1. NCBI lineage: Eukaryota > Viridiplantae > Streptophyta > Magnoliopsida > Asparagales > Amaryllidaceae > Allium > Allium fistulosum. Next base: position 1,292,090,379 of record CM060904.1, read on the forward strand.
ATTCAATTATTCAAGTTTAAATATTTATTCCAAATTTTGGTTTTATTTATATTTAAAATCATCCTTTAACAAAATTTAAGAATTAGATTTCCGATTAACTTTAAACAATTTAGAGATATATATAATATATTTATATCAAATCAAATTAAATTTTTAAAATAAGATACTTATATATATATAAATCAATTTATACTAAAGAAATTCAAATCAAAATATTTTTCAAAACAAACCGTAGCAAAGCTACAGAATAGTATCTCCGCTTCGAAACTCGAAAATGAATGTCGATGATGCGGCCGCCATCACCGAAATTATTTTCCAGCGACAAAGAGAAGAGCACTGATTTCAACATTTTAAAATTCTTTGGAAATGATTTCTATTCGAAAATACTTCCAATAATATATCCTTTAAAATTTTAAAACCAAAGTTCGAATCACCGGAAACTAAATTCTCAAATTTCTGAATTAAATTCATTTCAAATTCCAATCAATTTATAACCAAGTTTATAAATTCATTTATTTATATTATGCAATAGTCAATGATTTATAAAGCAATAAATGAAAATTAAATTTTAACATTTCGAACAACCGATTCATTAACATTTTATTTCAGAAAAATTTAGACTTATATATAATATAATCATGCAAAACTATTTTATTTACCAAATTTGAAAACAATATTGTATTAGTTTGCTCTGCTCAAGCGTTTTGGAAATCCTATCGATAGCGTTGATCAGACGAATCGATCGAAAACCCAAATCAACATCAACAACTCAAACAACACAATATAAAACATTTTAAAATTAAATTTACAAATACATTTCTTTGCTCGACGATACAGGAATGAATTTTCAAAATAAGGATAGGGTTTCAAATTTTTGTTGACTTAAATCAAAGAGAATTTTGATTCGAAAATAAGTTTGAAACTGAAGATAAGATAATTCAATTACCACAATTGGGAGATGGATGGGTTTATTACATTCACGAGCAACCTTAATCGGGTCGTCCGTAACTTCAAGAATAAGATCGATGCTGAATTCTGAGGTAAATCAACACTCGATCTCAAGAGATGGAATTCAGGTATAGCAGGGAATAGATAGCATCGTAAACCGAGGATACAGAAATCTCCGGTAAATCAATGCTTATTGTAAGGAGTTTTGCTTCTTTACGAATCATTCGAAGATTGGCGAGACCGCCGGTCTATTATAGGTATCATTCAAAATGGAGTTATGGGGTGCTCCAGAATTGAAAGAAGACGAATAGTGAAGGACACGAATGAATTTTGGAACCGAGGGAATGTTCCAAAAATTCAAAGGAACGAATCAAATGAAGAGATTGAAACTCGAATGAGAGTGATTCTGCAAATACATTTACCCTATATGTTAAGTTTTGCCTAGAGCTACCAAAGCTCTGATACCAACTGTAACGACCCGGAATTTTGGACCATTCGCATCCATTATAAGTGTATAGGTAGACACTCATGCCGGAGTTGAATTGCTCAAAATACCGCGTTGTTAATTTAAATTTGGCAAAACTGAACATATACAGTAAATAAATAATCACAGACACAGAGTAATAAGTTGCAGCGGAAATAAAAGAGATAGTAGTTCATGAAGCTACTATATGAATATATAAAATACATCAGAGTTTACACAGAAGAGTAATACGATACATCAGAGTTAAACCAGATACAACGGAAGAGTAACACGATACATAGATACAAATCAGAATACATCACTGGAATCATCGAATACTGAAAGCAGAATAGATGGCTGGATCTTCAAGCAAAGCTCCAACTCCAAAGGTGAGTCTCGAATACTGGTACACTCAGTCTGACCCGAGCGTAAAGCAAAACACAAAACACTCGAGTCAGGATTAACATTCTTATATTAATAAATCCAACTCAAGTGAAATAGCAAATGAAATACAAGTAACTCAAAGGATGTTTGGAATAACCATCCTTTAAGGATCCGTTAAACTATCTACTAGGTAGTAATATACGCTAAGTAGATAATGTATATCAGTAATATAAAGATATCAAAATAGTGTTAAGTCATGGCCCATTCCACCCTTAACACATTTTTATTCCCAAAAGCATATACAAGACCGTAGTTTCCCCAAAACCGGAAGTCACCAGAGGGCAATCCATATACTAAAGGTACAAAACAAATTCGTAGTGGTCGCGAATAAATGGAATACAAGTATGACAAGGCACATGAGGCAATACCCAAGGTAGTGATACTACCGTTCGCCTGATCCGGACTGGTGAGAACGCAACGCCGCAGCGCCCGCAACACCGTGAAACAACACTCCCAAAATCAAGGGTGCACCAATCGACAACAAGTATAAGTAGTTCGAAGAAGTGTGTCCACTTGAGGTAGCTAATCCTCCATTGGCCCGGCACAGCTCCTGTTTTAGTCATTTCCAATTTGACACAAGTGTCAAGGCTATCCATCATCGTTCTCTTTCTTCAGTCATCACGAACATCATCCAACCACTTCATTCTGGATCATCACTCCGCGTATAGTTATTAAAGTGGTTTTCGGTTTAGATAGAGAGTATATCCATAACCGAATTCCGGTCTCTTTAATAACCTCCGTAATTATTTCACCGATTGGTCGTTTAATATATTTCAAAACCAAATCAATTTCAATTTCAATTTCAATTCGTAAATCAACATTTCACTTGTCTTTCGAAAACCAATTTCCATACTTTACGTTTCAAACTTTCAAATTACCATTTCAAAATCTTATAATACAATTTCAATTTCAATTTAGACAATTCAAATATTGATTCAAGTTCGTATATCAGTTTCATTCCGAAATCATTTAAATAAATTTTATTTAACAGTCAAATCAATTTAAACTCATTTATCGATTTCATTTAATATTCGTTAAGTAAATTTGTCATTCAAAATAATTCCTAGTAAATTTCCAATTCATTAAATCCATTATTTAAATTCAACTTCATTATATCAAAACTTACAAATTGAATTAAATTAAATCCATCAAATCAAATTCTTTAAATTACAGGTCTTACATTAATTTCAATAAATCACAATTTATTTCTTATTAGAGAAATTCAATTTCACTTATTTACTTACTTAAATAATTTTCCAAAACTTAATTAATAAAGAAAACTCAACTTCAATTATTTACGAAGAAAAATTCACTTATTCAAAAGTTCAATTTTACTTATTAAAGAATTTAATTCAATTTAATCATTAAATAATTCAATCTTATTTAATTATTAAATAATTCAAAACTTAATTATTAAAAATTTCAAAGTTTAATAATTTCAAACTTAATTATAATTTCAAACTTAATTCAATCATTTTACAAATTAAACAACATTCTTTCATCAATTACATTGTTAATATTTTGTTTTAGATTATTAAATATTAACATTTTCATTTCATTAAAATTCAAATTTCAACTTCATTTCAAAACCGTATTATTTATTCAAATAAAATCTTTATTTTATTTTTAAATCAAATTATTGACCAATCGGGTTTTATTTAATTTTCTATCCTTGGTCAAAGTTCAATTTGGGTATTTATCATTTCAACCCGATTCCAATTTAATTCAAAATCATAGCATAGCAAAGGGAACTTGCAGTGTGATAACAGGGATGGTGTCAAAGTAAATAAACAAGCAATAACAACAAACAATAATAATCCAATAATCAATTCAAATAATCCCGAAATAATCGTATTAATTCGCATTGTTATTTGTACGAATTAATATAATTATTTCTAGAATCTACACTATCATTTCATGTAGATTAAAGATTATTATATTACGGTTTTCACTTGTCATTTATTTACAATTTCATACATCATCAATTTACAACATACATTCAGTGGTTCAAACTGTAATTAAACAAATCCTACGTGTCAATAAATTCAACAGTTAAAGGGGTCATATTATACAAATGTCATTTAATCAAATTTAACATTTAATTATCCTATATCAAGTTCAATTTCATACTATTTATGTAACGACCCGGAATTTTCGAACCCGAAAATTCCAGATAGTTAGAAGAAAAAGAAAAGAGATAGAAGAAAGAAACAGAACAAGACATAGATTCTCACATTCGCAGCGGATCAAAATACAATATCAAATAATAATATCAGTTATACAAAGAAAATTGTATTTGTTAATTACATTTTTATATATCAGAGTTACAACATTCACAAATATACTAGACAGTTAGAATTAACATGTATCTAACAACTATAATATATCACAGCGGAATATACTCCATACGTTCCTGCCATCCAGCTCGCCTCCTGAACTCCAGAACGTCCTTTCCTGAAATCTGTAATACTCGGTCTGACCCGAGCATTACATCAAAGTAACACCCGAGTCAGGCTGGAAACCAGCGTGAGTAAACCCATATAATTTGAAACTCTAAGGTTGTAAAACTTCTTTGAAAAACCGGGTAACTCGTACTCCACTACGAGTTCTTATCTTATTATAGTCAACAATTATTTCACAGAATAATATCTAAGTACCGTTACTTAGTTTAAATAGTCTGGTTTACTTAAATTTATCTCATTCAAGCCTATTAGATTCCATATTCACATCTATAATGAATTAAAGATTACTAATCGAAGTGGTTCCGGATATTGTTGATATCCGACCCCGGTCTCTTCGAATTCAATGTCATCCTTAAAACCAAGTTGTTTAAGTGAATACAATTAAATTTAAAATTCAGAATACAGCATTTTATCACAGATAGATAATCCATATTATCACAGTTAAATCTCAACATATCATCTCACATAGTATCACGAATCATATATCAGATATATCAGGCATTCTATATCATACAATCATCCATAAGCAAGATAAATTTGTCACACCATTTCTAATTAATTTAATTAACCACCCATGAATTAAATTAATTACTTTGATTACCTTTAAATCTTGCATACTTAATGATTATTTAATTTCAAACCAATTAATAAATCATCCCTTAATTATTCATCTTAATTAATCATCTATGATTAATTATTCTTTATCCATTCACATTTATCCACCCTTAATTACTCTTATCAATCAAAGATCTTCTAATCACTTACATTTATTAGTTGTTCTTTTAACTAATTACATTAATCTTTTAATTACAAATTGAATTAATTAACCCTTGTCAAATTAATCCTTAATTACTTATATTAAGAATTTATCATTTTGAGTAATTAATCTCTAATTACTTTCATTTATTAATCTTTAATAATTAATTAATCTTTAATAATTAATTAATCTTTAATTAATTATAACCCTTAATTACTTAATTTATTTAACCCTTAATCATTAAACAATAAATTTAATTAATCCATTAATTAATTAGTTAAAAGATAAATCGTTTATCTTACTTAACTTCTGAATTATCATTTAAAACCCTATTTAATAAACTCTAGGGATTAACTAACATTAATCTATTAACTTAAGATTTTAAGTTAAATCTGAAACAAGTAATCACTTTCGTTCCCGAAGACAACCCCGAGCAAAAACAACTGAAACCCCGAGTTCCCTTCGTGCCAACCACTTTTCTTCTTTCTTCGAGTCAAACTCTCAACCTCTACGAGTCTGGCCCGAGAAAACTTTATCTTCCCCGATCTTCAGCAAACAAACCAAACCACCGATACACTTCTGATACACGTGCACGTGCACAGAAACTCCGGCGAACTCCGATCAATGCCGCAATCACCGATGAGTCGGCGACAACCTCCACCAGCCACCAGAGCACCCAGAAAACCAAGATGTTGACGAACTCGAAATCAAGCTATGCGACCAACTTGTGAACTCGAACTCCAATCAACAAAAACCCTCGCCTCGACGATACCGACAGTCTGAAACATCGCCATCATGCTCATCTTTTCGTCAACGATCCCTACTTCGATTCTAACAACCCCGATCGATTCCAATTCGACGTTGACGATGCAATTGTCTCAAGAACATGATCGACTTAAAACTGGTTTTAAACCCTAGATCGATCATGTTTGCCATCCACGATGATCAGGAATTTTATCGAACATTTTTGCCAAACTCTCCGACCTCCCATCAAGCTACAGTTTCGATCTCGACAACCAATGACTCATTGTTTGCCAGAATTTGGTGAAAATGGTGATTCCGTTCATCTCCCGATTTCTCTCTCGATAGCGAACTAAAAATCTTGAATCTTATTTCAAAAATCATGGTTTTCCAAGTCGAATCTGGTGATGTAAATGAATTGAGAAATTATGATACTTGAATCAAGACATAAATTTGAATTCTTACTGCATATCTTCTTTCCTGATCAATTTTTCATCATTCTTATCTTAAGATTATTTTTAAAGGTTAGATCTTGATTTTATAAACACATTTCCTTTAGATCATAAAGTCCATAATGAATCAGAGTAGAAGAGATTTAATTTTAAACAGGGTTTGAAGCCTGTATCCTTTGAACAGAGAAGAGAATGCCTGGAATCAGACATACACAACATATATATACACATTTTTGTATACATGCAACCATATTTATACATGCAATCATATTTCACAGCTTCGCTTCAAATGTTCATCACAAACATCAAGTTATAGACCAGATTCAAAGTAGTTTTACTCACCTTTGTTTGAATCAGAGGAAGCTTTGAAAATCTGGAAATGGTTTGATAACTGGAAATTGCTTTTGCTCCTGAATCTGGACTTGAATTTGAAACTGCTGCTTGATTTAATTTGAAACTGAGTTGAAATCTGAAGGTGTTGAGTTAATCTTTGTTTAACTTGTTTCAGGTTTTAAATCTTTCAAGGGTTTGATTTCTTTGGTTCTTTTCCTTAGGTTTATGTTACAGACTTTTATTTTCCTTTGTCTTAGAAAATGAAGATGAGAAAGAAATGAGAAGTTTTTAACTGAATAATGCCTGGTTTTTAAATTTTGTTTACAGGCTATTTGTTTTGAACGGTGAAGGTGAAAGAAAATGTTAAGAGAGGAAAATAAAGATATTATATAACCTTATTAGAAATAATTTTAAATAGATGACACTTGTTTAAATTATATGCTAGAATCATTACACTTGGCTAATTTCTTATTATGATGCTTACACATGTAATTTGCATGTATTAAATGTTTTTATATGATCTTATATTATATATCAATTTGTTTTTATATTAATAAATGAATATGTTTTTAAATCTATACCTATTTTAAATATTCTTATTCATGTGTAATTTAAAAGAAAGAGTATTGATTCTTTATTTAAATCTTTTCTTATGTTTTATGTTTATATTCATACATGATCTAAAAATAATCATATATATTTATTCTTGAATTTCCAATCCAATTCTATGTAAAATCTACTCATATGTATATATATTCATATAACAACACATTATTATTTATTTTAAAAGAATAATTTGCCAAATTTTAAGTAATTATATTAGGAGATTATAAAATATTTATCCAGATATTTATAATTCAATTTTTATTATATTTCCAAATTCATTTACATATCCGGATATCTTTTATTATTAGGATTTTATCTATTTAATTGTTTAAAACAGTTAATTATCCAATTAACAGATGTCCAAAAATCTGGATTATCACATTTTATCATTTTAACATCAACAATTTAACGTCCAATATAAACATCAACAATCAATCAATCATCAGCCAAACTGTATTATCATCGCATAAATAATAACAGATAATGGTGTCAGATGTCACAGGTGAACTGATACAGGTAATAGCATATATAACAGTGTAATTAACTAACAGCAGTATATTTCAATTGTCGTTTCAATTGAAATCAGATTTAATAAATAAAAGAACGTTAATCGTGAGTGAGTGCTCACCTTTCGAGGCTAGGGATGATAGAGAAAACGACACGGATACGCATACTGAAATTGAATTGCGAATCCAAGCAACGAATTTGAAAGCAAAGCAAGATTGGAACGAGTAAGATGGACAAAGCTGATAAATTGGGAAACAATAACCAAAATTAGTTTGATAAAATAGCAATTATATATATTATTATTATTTCCATAAAATCAATATTTATAAAAACGTATATATATAAAATAAAATAAAAATAATAAATAAAAAAATCATTGTTTTAATTAAGTACACGTATATATATAAACTCATCCAAAATTCTGAAATACAATTATACAACTTTTATAAAATGTATAACACGTATATATATACACTAATATGCTATCAGCTAACCATATTTACTGACAGACTAAGGACTAATAAAATTTAACATGGTAAAGGATGCAACTTATACCAATATATGTATATAAATATGCAGACTCAAAACCAAAAGCGAAAATCCACCGTATAAATAGTACATGTTTCCCACATACATACGCGACCAACAAAAGTAATCGTACAACTTACAATATATATATTTAAATCACCGTTATGACAATCTTTATAAATATACCTATGGGTCCTATTAATAGAGAAAGTGTAACCAGGAATATAACGTATTATATACCTTAAACTTATCATACATTAGATATGTGAGCTAATGCATATACTTATTTAAACATGACAGCATGCAGATCACAAACTTGCACAACAACCAAATATAAAGATGACATCATATCTATGTGTATAAATATGTAGACAGCAGAAAATTTGGACAAGCCGAACTTAACTTTATACAAACTATTATAATTATATACACTAAACTCGGCAATCCATATAAACTAATATATATATACATAAATCTTGTAAAGTTTTAAATAAAAATTTCTCTACAAACAATAACTGTAAACATAAAATTATAAGCAAAACTAATCTTTGAAATATTTAAAATTGTAAATAGCAACTGTGAATAAACAACTATAAACAGTAACTTGTAAAACTGTAAACACTATGTATAACTTTGCATTGTAACTATCAAATCAATTTATAGCAATGGATATGCAACTGTATATGTGATAATATATAAACACATAACTTAATATATATACATACTAACGTAGGTAAGATAATAGATATAAAAGTATACTCATGCCATAACATAAGATACGTATATATTTACATATATATCCTCAAACATAATTTCACATACCAACAGGCGAGAGATGGACCGAGATAAGCAAGAGGTGGAGCCGAGGGTACAGACGTGGCCAACGTGAGCAAGGTAGAGGAGGCTTCGGGATGGTGGTGCCCGGTTGTATCAATTTTTTTTTTCTCAATTGAAGAAGACAGAGCACGGTGGAAGGAAGGAGGTGCCTGCGGTGTTCGAGGCAAGGGTGGGTTTGGCACTTGCTGGGTGTAGGGTGATGGTCGGTGAGGTGGACGGAATGAGCAGGTCGAGGCACTGGCGGGCTGGTCGCGTGGCTTTGACGCTGGGTAGCGGGGTTCGGCACTCGGTGGAGGGGACAGTCAAGGCGTTGGCTGTGCGGCTGGCAACCGGAAGGTGGCTCGGTGGTGGGTCGTTCAGGGGAAGGAGGCGGAGTGTTTGGAGATGTTTTATAAGGGGTGCGGCTACTAATTGTATGGTACAGTTGAAAATGTTTTTGCATTGAACATGGCTTCAATCCAAAGTGAATATGAGCAGGTTTGCAAACAGAGATCACAAGAAATAATTCTTAGGTACGTGTAAAGGTAGCTAAGGCAATAGGCTCCAAATCAAAATATGTGTAACTTTTATATCATGTAATGTAATATTTCTTTCAGAACGAAAACAAAAGAGAAGGAGATGAACTAGAGTGAAGGAAGAAACGGAGAGCCTCAAAGAAATGAACGAACAAGAAATAAAATGGAATAGCACAAAAATTTGAAAAGGTGGAATAATAAAGGTCACAACTGAAAATATTAATGACTGATGTCAATTGGTATTCTACGGTGGGAAAGTGGAGTGACACAAGGAAAACAAAAGGGTTCAGAACATGTACCGATACGGAGATCGTTTCTGTAAATTTCGCTGTTTTTTTCCAGACCTCGAAATTTACATTTGAGTATACTGTAGCGATCAGCACGACGAGACGATCAAAACGGTATATAGATATCAGCGGTCTGATTGAATTATAAAAATTCGAATTTTCTAATAGCGGAAAATGCAAGAAAAACGCTGAAAAATAAGATCGACGGAGCCAAAGATGTCCGAATTGGAAAAACGTCAAACTGACATCTTGCTCAGAAGATGGTTTAGAATTTTTCTATGTAAAATTATTTTGGTTTTGAAAACATTTTATTTTCATCGCTTTTTAACTGATTGAATTGAAGTGAATTTACGTGCAAAATAAACTTTCATATTTTCGGACGAAAATTTACCAGTTGCTATGTTTAACTAGACGTATTCCAAATATTAAATTTATATTTCAAAATTTTATCGTTTAAAAATTTCGCAAAATTTCAATTAATTACGTTATTAAAACGGTTAAAATTTACGGGTCGTTACAACCGATCTTTGGAATGAACATTGAGAAGATTTCGTGGTGTGCGATGTGGTGGTCTGTTCGAGCAAACAACTTAGAGTCTTGAAGTTGTTTCTTTATGACTAACGATTTCGATGGTGAGGCGATGGTATGACGTTCGACATGACAATATGGTACTTTGGATTATTACTCGACAGTGTATGGAGTAGGTTCTAAGGTTGATAGTTTCATGACTCCGTAGATCATGCTAGAGGCGTTGGCCCGTTCGCATCAAGGATGGATGGCAATGTAACAACATAATAAAAGTCTTGTATCTTCAGTTTTTGACTCGTGCTGGGAGTAGGTACCGAAGATTAAAGACCCTGTATCTTCGGTTTTTGACTCGTGTAGGGAGTAGGTACCGAAGAGGGTCGTGTTGGAAGTCGTAGAGTGGAGGAACGTAGTGGGTTCTTAAATAGTCAAAATTTGATTGAGCAAGTAGGGCTCGGATCGATGTGTATGTGCTAAGGGATCATTGATGACTCAGAGTGTTTTCTGTTATACTCATAACAAGGGTATTGTATAATAGGGACACCTATGGATTGGTTGCGAGGATCTGTATATCCAGGACCTATGGCTTTGCTTCTAGTGTCTAACTTTGGGCTACGAGACATGTATCGAGGTTTGGGCTGTGTGATACGAAAGTACAACGAAACTTAGGATTTTCCTTTAGTCCCTGGCAATATGAAGGCCATACGAGTTATCATATATCTAGAGCACATTAAGTGACAGTTAGTATTGTTTGATAGATGTTATATTTGTTATGGTTGCTTCGCTAGCCAACTATTACTTTAGGGATGTCACACGAGGTAGGAATTGTGGATAGGAATTCCTAGACACCCAGACAGTTTACTTAGTATGGAGTAGGTATTGTGAATAGGGATACCTGGGCACCCTAACAATTTACTAAGTATGGAGTACTCTTTTAAAATATTGTAGAGTCGCATATTATCGATATTATGTGCTAACTCTTTGGTTGTAGAGACAGGCCAGGTATAACTCGTGTACCCTTTGTTCCGTATACTATATCGGTTTTTATAGCATTTTAAGATTGTTTATCGCTTACACCAGACTGTTGTCTGACCCAAGGCTTTATGCTTTTCTTCCTATTATCTCGGGTACTCTTAAATGAGCAGGCTAGAGAGTAGGTGTGGATGACATATGGTGTTCTCCAGATGGATTAGCAGGAGCTGACGTTTACGCATACTTATATTTTGAGTTTGTTATTGTATATTCCGCTTTATGACACTATGGAGCCTTGATAGTATTTAACTTACTATTATTAAAAACAACGTATCAATTGAGTTTATTTATGTGTTGTATAAACTCTGTTACTGTTTTGTATAACTGTATGAGCATGTATGCTCTGATTCTGTGGTTCATGTAGTTATTAACATCTCGACTGTTTTATATTTGTGTTGACTATTATATTTAATCTAATGCGCTGTGAGATATACGACATGTTATGTGATTATTTGATGTTTCCTTTTTCTTCTTTTCCATTCTCTTCTCTTCTATTTCTCTTCATTATTTCTTTTTCTTTCCTTTGACAACCATTCTGCATCTATGGTATAGGGCGGTTGTTACGTTTAGTACCAGAGCTTAGGTTAAATGATTAACTTAAGTTGATACCGCGATCTAGTAGAGATAGGGTAGGAGTTATCGCATTAGATTGGATCTAGACTGTATATATATACACGAAAGAGTTCAGATTTGTTATATATTTTGGTTTTCAAAACTATATAGTAGTATATATAGTATATAAGTTGTATTGAACACAAGCACTATTGATGCAGTTTTCCTTACAAGAGACTGATCTTCCTTGTTATAGAATAGGATTGACCTACATATGAGAAGTAATGCTATTGACTCTATCTTCAGAGTTGAGGAGTGGGCAAGATCAGGGTCACTAGCCCTTATTAATAGGATATATTCGCAAAGATGGTGCGAATCATTTTCTAGAATGCCCAAGTGTCTATAAATGATTATTTTGCGCTCAAGTGCAAATGGCTAGAGACAACTTTGTTGAGCTGTATAAAGACTACGGGAGTCTAGAAGGCAGATCGTTCCTTGGAACAACATCGGTTATTGAAAGGCAAGATTGGATGGTTACTTTTAAGAGGATCTTTGATGACTTGGAGTTAGATGTTGCAATGAGGTAGAAGCTAACCTCTTGATAACTCAAGGAATGAACAATGAACTAGTGGCATGCTTCTATAGCTTAAATTCCCGAGGATCGATTTACTTGAGGCTAGTTCGTAGTTCGTATTGAAGAATGAAGATTTAACACTGGGTTGAGTGATTATCTTTGGAAGCGATTAATTGGTCATATTGACGAGAGCTTTGAGAAGATGATCGATAAGGATTTACGATGTGAGAGCCAGTACCCAGTGTAGAAGGGTTGTCCCGAACTAGTTGAGTATGGATAAACTGTGGAAGCATATGCATTGATTGCTGTTCTTATTTTGTCGAGTGCTCCATTTTCGAAAGAGAAGGGAAATGCCATTACCATTTGAGGTATGCTTTTCACTTATGGTGTTTCCATATGTGCTTTATTTTACGTCGAGGTTTCATCTTTCATATCTAGTGATTTGATTGATAGATTGGATTGAGACTCGAGATGGTTAACCGACCTTTAATTGAGACGGACCTAGTTAGAGGCTCAGCCAACCTATAAATGGTTTGTCTTATTGAGTCATGGATGTTTTTTTGTTTGCTATTGGTTGTTTTGGGTTTTAATTGGGCTTGGTATTACGGTTTGGGAATGGACTGGCTGAAGGGGTACGTAATAGTGGTAGATTATGAGAGGTCGTTGGTGACGATTGGAGTTATAGAGGAGCGAATAGTAGTGCTTGGCTGCTTACAAATGATGGGGTTATGGTTACCTTTTTCTATTTATTTGATATGAAAAGTTGTCATCTGTTCTTGTAGTTAGAGAGTGTTCAGACGTATTCGATGAGATGACTGACTTACCACCATATAGGGACTGAGTTCCGTATCGATCTGGTTAGAGGTACTAGACTAGTAGTTATGCCTTTAAGTCGTATGATGCCCAAAGTACATATGAAGTTAAAGGTGCGAGCGGATGTCCTATTGAGGTGATGATTCATTCATAGAAGCATATTTTGGTAGAATGCACCTATAGTGTTCGCCACTAGAGAGGATGGCTCTTTAGGGTTGTTTATTGGTTGTGATGAGCTGAATGAGATGACGAACAAGTATCCACTGCTTATTGATGGCTTGTTCGATCAGCTTTATAGGCGAGAATGTTGTCTTAGTTGGACCTTGTGTTGAGATTTCACAAACTGAGAGTATTTAGAGAGAGTGTGTCGTTATAGCATTTTGTATGCTACTTTGATTTTTGATTAGTTTGTTATGCCGCTTGGGCTAACCAATATGTCAGCATGCTTTGTTGATCTCATGGACCGTATTTTGAGGGGTGACTTCAGTAAATCTATGTGCGCCCATTGATGATATTTTCGTCTACTCATGGAAAAAAGAAGGGCACACGGCACAATTGATAATTGTATTGTAGGCGTTAAGAACACACTAATTGATGATGAGATTTTGGAGTATCACTTCTAGAGGAGGGAAGTGAGACGTTTGTGTCATGTTGTTTCAGAGTAGGATATTGCTGAGATTCTGCAGAGACTAAGGCAGCCCAGAATTAGAATAGACCCAAGGTAGCAGCATCGTTAACTTATTTGATGGGAGCGGATTAGACTTTTATTTGAGATGTGAGGTACGAACGCGCGTTAGTGGGTCTGACCGAGAGGTTGACGAGTGCATCGATGTTTCTCATTCTGAGCGGGAATGAGGAGTCGATATTACACATGCTTGTGGTGCTTACTGGGTGCGGTATTGATACAAAAGAGTAAAGTTGTCGAACGTTAGTTGACAACTGAAACCGCATGATAGGAAGTATCCAACTTTTGATTTGGAGTTGACGGTGATAGAGTTTGCTTTGGAGAGTTGGAGGCATTATCTATCAAGAGAGGAGTTCGAGTTGTTCAGTGATTTCACATCATTAAAGTATCTCTTCTCCGAGAAGGATCTTGACGTTTTCCAGCAGCGATGGTTAGAGTTCTTAGCCTCTTATGGATTTGACATTTCCTATACGTCCGTAAGGGAAATGTAGTTGTCGATGTTTTAAGTGGAAAACATACCAGTTTAGGAGCGATATTCCTAGAGTGGGCATTGCTCGAGTTTATCACTAGTTATGACTATAGAACTCGATGAGCTTGGTCAAAGGTGATGGCTAGTTTAACCATCAGACCGACTTTCATTTAGCATATCGGTACTAGTCAGAGGTATGAAGCTAGACTAGCGGAGATCATGACTAAATTAGAGGAATGAGTAGTGTCTGTAAAGGTGACACAATGCGAACTTGACTGAGACTGTTGAATCTGGTGATAAGAGATTGCTTGTTCTCAAAAGTGGGAACATATATCTATAGGTTGCATTGATAGGTTACCGATGACTGAGAATAGTATGACAGCATTTGAGTCACGGTCGATTGGTTAATGAAGAATGCTAGATTTGTATTCCTTATGTTCAGTAGAATGGCATCTATATTTGTTGGGTTATATATGGGATGATAGTGTGATTCCATTGTGTGCTAAGAGCATTGTAAGTGACCGAAACTCATTGTTCGATAGTGTGTTTTGGGAGAACTTACAAGAGGTGTTTGAAAATTTGGCACCAAATCAATTATATGGTATTGAAACTAAATGAGGAACTTCGAGATCTCATAGGCATATTTGTACAATAGATATGATACGTAACAGGTTAGGAGGAGTGATGTAGTAAAGGTTCAATGGATTGAAAGTAGAGGCAATAGGATATGGGAAACTGAGAAGAGCATGAGGATCACTTGTCCAAAGCTCTTCAGATGGTGAGATTTCATTTTTATCATTGGCTTTCATATTAGATATCATATTCGATGTTTTATACAAGATAGTTTAGTATCCTGCATGCTAAGATAGGTATGGATTTTATTTTTTGATGTTTTATCTCATGTATGAATGGTTGATGTTGATTGTTAGCGTTTGATGTGACAACTTATGCTTATATGATTGTTAGGCATGCAGGATAATTATGGTTGATATGACATACTTGTCTGAGAGGATTGATATACATGATCTAGTATATTTAAATACATGATGTGTCACATTTGTGTTTAATTCTCTTTGTTGAGTACGTATTTAGGTGCATGGAAGCAAGTGTTGGTTATTTGGATGCTTACCCTCTTATATTCGCATCTAAATGGTATGCTCTTGCTATAAAAGAGGTATGTAACGTCTGTAGTGTAGATTTGGTGGTATATGTTAGATCATCCTCGGATATGAGATACCTCAGGTATGAGATGTATATATATCTTTGTTATATTGGGATTTTTCCCAGACCTAACCATGCAAAGGAGGTGCTGCCGAATGTTTTTGGAATCTAAGGAGCTTTGATGGCCTATGGGTGGGAAGACGTTCTCTTTACTTAGTGATTTCGGGGGTGAAATCTTTCTAAGGAGGGGAGAATGTAACGACCCATATTTTTAACGATTTGATATTTAAATAATTGATTTAAATATAATTAATTAAAGGCCCAAAAATATGATTTTTCGCATATGACCAAATCAAGACCCGATGCCACTTCCATTGAGTTCGGATTGACGTTGCAAATTAAAATGAGTATAAGCATCGCTATATTTGAAGATCGGGCGATCTGATGGCCAAAACGATCTCAAAATGCGCAAAATTAGCATCTTGAGGCGCAGCCTCAAATAGCGATGAAATTTATATCATTGGATCCGGAAAAAGGAGGTGATGTACGCAAACGAGTTTCGTTGCAATGTGACATATCATGTGATCATATGAGCTCAAAACATATGACCAATTTATTTGAGAAAATAAATAAATATAATATAATATTAATACAAATTCCACTCAAATTCTCCCTTTCCCCTCTAATTCACTTTCCCAGTCACTATTCCATCAAATATCCATGGCCGCTCCCTTTCTTTCTATTTAAAAATCAAAATCCATAGATCCGCTCAACGATAAATTGCGAGATCGGATTCGTTGAGATCAAAGCGAGGAGAGCTTCGATTTGGTGGTGTAGATCTAGCGTACGACTGCGTTCGGCCGAGATCCACTTACCATGACCGAACTAGGGTTTGATATGGCTGGAGTTGTAGGCGGCAATAGGCGGATAGGAGATCACTATTGCACTTCTCTCGACGACGAGCACCTACCTACAAAATCTCATCAGATCCAGTTGAGTATGGCAAAACGCATCCATGGCTAGGTGGAGGTTGTTACCTCCCCTTTTGATCAAGACTGGGATATCAAAAAATTGGTTAAAAAGGATGGATATGAGGATTGGAAATCGATTGGAAATAAGGCTATGATCGATACCATCAAAATTGGACCAAGCTCCAATCAAGGTGGGATCGATTGAGAATGATGAACAAGGCTTGGAGAAGGTAAGTTTCAAATTTCAGGCCAATCGGAGTTTGTATGCTCGAGTTATAGATGGATAAAGGTTCATGGAAAACTGGTTCGTATCGATCCAAGTGGATGGCGTTCATCAATACAAGGAGCAAATGGATACAAGGCAATGGTTTTCATATTGATTGATATGAAGGACATACACCAAGAATGGATACAAAGGTGGCAGCAATAGATGGACATGAAGCGGTCAAGAGTACGGTGCTTGGATCGATACGAAGGGCAAGCGGATGGATCGATACGAAGAAAGGATGTAGAGGATGGATACGAAGAAGGCGACGGATGTTAACAGATGGATACGAAGGGCATCGCCTCGGATGGATACGAAGCAAGCACTTTGGCATCGACATGAAGGCAAGTTATAGGGATCGATACGAACAGCTCAGCAACCGATGGATACGAAGAAATGAATCAAACCAATGGAAGCGGTCTACAAGCATGAAATATGGATCTCTGCATGATACTCGAGCCACATCATCAATACGAACCCTATCGATATGAATGTATCGATACGAAGTCGCCAGCCTACTTGCTTTGTCAACCTTGGATCAAGCGTAACTCCCAAACCATAGATCCAAATGCTATGAAATTTTCATAGAAGCTTCCTTATGCACTCAAGAACATCCATGATCGATCTCAGCTTCATTGGACCATTTTTGGATCGATATGAATTATACTCTGATCGATTAGGATCGATCCCAAACGACTCCAGATCGATCTGATGGGCCCACACGCGCATGAGAAGAGGTATTCCACGTTTTGGGGTGGATATTTTTAGATTTGCACCTATAAATAGCATCTCAATGACAACTAAAATTGGATCTTCTTCGGCTTTCCTAGGCGAAACTCTGTCATTTTGTTTACTGATTTCAAAGGCTTGTAACTGTAATTACAATATAAAAGGAATAAAAGGATTGATTCAAAGTGGACGTAGGCCGGAGAAACCCGAAGTACTATAAAACTTGTGTTCTTTGCTTTCTTACTCATTTTAATTTTGCTATTTTTTCATTTCTATTCTCTATATTATTTGGATCTGAGATCTGTGTTTTAATACTGTGAATTTGTGTATAACCACTGGTGCTTTCACTACTTCTAGGGTTTGTGACCAATTTTGGCGCAAACACTTTGGTGCATTCACTGAGAAGGACTAGCACCCGCTATACCGGATTTGGAATTCAGATTTGGAAAGCTAATGGATCGGATTTTGGGAAGCCATGGCTAAGCAATCAACAAGGAGACTGAGAACGGAAATGAGTCAGCATGAAGGAAGTCAGGAGGCCTCTTCAGGAGCTAATCATACTTTAGTTTTCATCACTAGAGATGAGATGGAGATGATGATGGATGCTATGCAGGAAGGAATGCTGAAAAGGCAGAAGGAGATGATGCAGAACCTACTCCAACAAGTTGGACAAGCTGGAATGCAAAATCAAGGGAATGGAACAGCAAGAGCAGAAGGAGTCCAAAACCAGAGTCAGGGACATGGAGCCATTAGGATTCAGGATAGAGCGGGACCATCGGGAGCAGCCCCCAAGCTAAGGGGCACACCCCCGGATCATGTTGACCCTATTCTAGGCAGGATTCCAGGCAATACTATGCAGTTTGGTGTCGATGGAGGAATGAATGCTCGTCCAAGAGAACAGATCTCAGGATTCCTTCGTGAACTCAGGGGGAAAGTCGGAGGTAACAGACAAGAACCACAACTTGATGACAGTGACAGATTGGCAGAGATGATCAGACGAGCTATGAGGGGAGGATTGGTGAATAGAGATTTGGAGGACGTGAACAGGAGTCCTTTCACTCCTGTGATCAGGCAGGCTAGGAATCCACTGGAAACTACCAACGCTGGAGATGTATGATGGGAGAACGAATTCTGCAGTTCACTCTAGGAGGTACATAAGGCATATGGAAGTATTGGGGGCATCAGAGGAAGTCATGGCACGTTGCTTCCCTTTGTATCTGACGGATATAGCAGCACTATGGTTCAGACAACTAGAGAGCGGCTCAATCAGCACATGGACGGAGTTGATTGAGAGATTTATGAGGCAATTTCGGGTCCACATCGTGAGACCCAAGAATGTGATGACTTTAACATCGATGAAACAATGGAAGGGAGAATCACTTAGGGATTTCTTGACCAGATTCAATGCAGCAGTAGCTTTGGTGGATCGACCCGATCTGTCGATGGTTTTGATGGCAGCAGTCTCAGGAATTGCGGATGATTCAGATTTTAACATATCATTGGAGCGGGATCCACCGATGGATCTCGGGGAGTTTTACCATGAAGCGGAAAGGTTTCTAAGACAGGAAGATGCGAACGCTGAAAGAGAAGGAACAGAGACTGAGGTTTATGCAGTAAAAGGTGGAGGTCCACCCAAGGAGGATTCAAACAAGGACGATAGAGGAAAAAGGAAAATGAACAACAACGGCAACACTTTGAAAATGCAACGTAGGGAATCAAAATTTTCTTCTTACATGGATTTAACTGAAACTTTGGAAAGGATTTACTTGGATACTCGAGGGCGCCTCCAGTATCGAAGGCCGGCAAAAAGGGAACCCTCTGAATACGAGCGGGATAGGGAAAGCATTGCCTATTCCATGAGCTGGATGGGCACAACATAAACGACTGCAGGCATCTGAAGGATATTATTAAAGAACATGTAAGGAATGGTCATTTGCAACAATACATAAGGAATCGAGCTGTGGTAGTGGAACAGGAGCGGCCACCACCCACCTCAGACGAAAATGGCACTGGATCTAGGCATCGTCAGCTTATTATCAGCTGAATGGATTTATGACTTTGAATAAGTAATAAACCCCGAAGTGATGTGGCTAAGTCACTTACACATGTACGGGATCGAGGACGGTTCCTAGGCATGCTCTGAGATGATGATAAACCGTGATGCTCGGGTTTATGAAATCTTGTTTTCTTTCTGTTTTCTATGGACTCTGGTTTCTTTCATGGTACTATGGACATTTGATTTTCTTGGTTGTACGGACTTTTATTCTGTCAATTGTAATTTGTGATGATTGGATTTGGATTAATGTAATAAATAATACAAGTCACGCGATTACGGTCCCGACCGGAGAGACGGGGCAGTAATCGTAAGTTACGAGTCCCTTTGCCAGAGAGCGATGGAATGGACTTGAACATAATATCAAAGTCCTCGACCGGAGAGTCGAGGTTGGATAATATAAAAGTCCTCGACCGGAGAGTCGAGGCCGGAGAATGTAAAAGTCCTTGATCGGAGAGTCGAGGCAGGAGAAGGAAAACCATGGATAAGCCCTTGACCGGAGAGTCAAGGCCGGAGAAGGATAAAACGAACCAACGAGGTCTATGACTTTGGATATGGGCCCGGAGCGGTCCCGGTTTTGGATGTCAACCCGTAGAGGTTATGGATTTGGTTATTGGATATGGATGGATTAAAACTCAGTTGACGGGTTCGAATGGATATGGAATTAGCTAAGGATTTGGTTACTGGATTCGAAATTGGATATTTACTCGGAGTAGTCACGGATTTGGACAAGGATATGGATATTGCACTTGGATAAAATGGCTTGGTAATGGATTGGATTATGGATCGGATGGTATGGCTATGGATGGAATATGGATTTCGGATGATGGATTTAAAGCTATTCAAAATACGCCTTCCTATCGCAAGGCATGTTTTGGGGGGAAAATGTTACCCCGCCTTTTGGTCAAGGCCGGGATATCAAAAAATTGGTTAAAAAGGATGGATATAAGGATTGGAAATCGATTGGAAACAAGGCTATGATCGATACCGTCAAAATTGGACCAAGCTCCAATCAAGGTGGGATCGATTGGGAATGGTGAACAAGGCTGGGAGAAGCTATGTTTCAAATTTCAGGTCAATCGGAGTTTGTATGCTCGAGTTATGGATGGATAAAGGTTCATGGAAAACTAGTTCATATCGATCCATTCGTATCGATCCAGGTGGATGGTGTTCGTATCCATTGAGATCGATACGAAGAAAGGGAGCTTGGATCAATACGAGGAGAAAATGGATACGAGGCAATGGTTTTCGTATCGATCAAGTATTGATCGATACGAAGGACATACACTAAGAATGGATATAAAGGCGACAATAGTAGATGGACACGAATCGATCAAGAGTACAGTGCTTGGATCGATACGAAGGGAAAGCAGATGGATCGATACGAAGAAGGAATGTAAAGGATGGATACGAAGAAGGCGATAGACGTTCACGGATGGATACGAATAGCATCGCCTCGAATTGATACGAAGCAAGGACTTTGGCATCGATACGAAGGCAGGTTATAGGGATCGATACGAAACGCTCGGCAACCGATGGATGCGAAGAAATGGATCAAACCAAGGGAAGCGGTTTACAAGCATGAAATATGGATCTCTTTAAGATACTCGGGCCACGTCATCGATATGAACCCTATCGATACGAATGTATCGATATGAAGTCGCCAGCCTACTTGCTTTGTCAACCTTGGATCGATCGTAACTCTCAAACCATAGATCCAAATGCTATGAAATTTTCATAGAAGCTTCCTTATGCACTCAAGAACATCCTTGATCGATCTCAGCTTCATTGGACCATTTTTGGATCGATACAAATTATACTCGGATCGATCAGGATCGATCCCAAACGACTCAAGATCGATCTGGTGGGCCCACCCGCGCATGAGAAGTGGTATTCCAGGTTTTGGGGCGGATATTTTCAGATCTGCACCTATAATTAGCAGCTCAATGACAACTAAAATGGGGTCTTCTTCGGCTTTCCTAGGCGAAACTCTGTCATTTTGTTTACTGATTTCAAAGGCTTGTAACTGTAATTACAACATAAAAGGAATAAAAGGATTGATTCAAAGTGGACGTAGACCGGAGATAGCCGAACCACTATAAACCTTGTGTTCTTTTCTTTCTTACTCATTTTGATTTTGCTATTTCTTCATTTCTATTCTCTACATTATCTGAATCTGAGATCTGTGTTTGAATATTGTGAATTTGTGTATAAACACTGGTACTTTCACTACTTCTGGGGTTTGTGACCAATTTTGGCACAAACAGAGGTCATGGCATCAGGTCACGATTTAGGATAAGGCATAGATGTTCGTGATTTTAATGTCGATGGATCAAGCATTCAAAGAGGAGAGCGATGGCACAAATGACACTCGATTTTGTGGAGCGCAGCTCCGTATCTCTCCAAAATTGTGCACACCAAACGGTTTGGGGATAGTGTGCATGTACAAGCGATATTGGGAAGAAGATGGATTAGAGTTAACTAAGATAACTAATTATTTAATTAGTGAACTTATTATTTAACTAATCTCAAATTGTATTTAATCCATATCTTTTGCATACGAGGTCTGTTTTGGATGTGATTTCTTGCGTTAAGCTCGTGATGGAGAGATCTACATTTTGGCAGTGGTTGGATAGCTTTTGTTGAGGTAAGTGATATTGTCTCTCACCATAATATGTTTGTTAGTATAATATTAGACCGACGTTTGGGAATGGTTTTTAATTTTAAAATGTGATTTTATTATACTTAAATCACTTACTAGATTTTTATAAAAGAAAATAAAAATGTTTTAAATGGTTTTATATCGGATATCACGTTTATCCCATTGACATGCTATTTTTAAGGAATTATTAGATTTGGCTATTTTTGATATGATTTCGCCCATCGGTTGATGTGGATGCATAATACATGTTGTATGTATACTATGTTGGATGTATGAACAGTTATTGGTTGCATGTTGGCTTGTTGTTTGTTTTTGGTTGAAAACGCCGATTTAGTGACGATCGACTGTTAGGGAAATATCTTATGCATTGGGATTTCGTACACGCGAAAATCCAACGAACGAGATAGGTTGTAGAAGAGGGTTAGGATACGTGCCGACTGATCTGAAGGTGGAAGACGAGGCTTCGGACTTCGGGATAGACGCTGGACGTTTCCATTTGGTTTGTACTTGTCCATTTTTTGTTATGTACATATAACAAAAATGGTTGGTATTGACCACCGCAGAGTGGTCAATGTCCATCACTATTTATGATTGGCATTTGGTCAATCTTTGGCATGGACCTTAAGGAGATGTTTGCAATGTAATGGTTTGTTCATGCGATCGACTTTGAATCTTGATGTTGTTTCTCTACGGCGAGCGATTTCGATGGTGAGGCGATGCTGCGATACTTCAACATGAGAGTTTGGTACTTTGGATTATGACTCAACGATGTATAGAGTAGGTTCTGAAGTTGATAGTTTCATGACTTTGTAGATCGTGCTAGAGGTGTTGGCTCGTTCGCATCAGAGATGGATGACGATGTAACAACATGATAAAAGCCTTATATCTTCAGTTTTGGCTCTAAATGGGAGTAGGTACCAATGATTAGTAACTCCATATCTTCGGTTTATGATTCACATAAGGAGTAGGTATCGAAGAGGCTCGTGTTGGGAGCCGTAGATTGGAGGAACGTGGTGGGTTCCTGGATAATGGAAATTTGATTGAGTGAGTAAGGTTCGGATCCATGTGTATGTGCTATGGGATCATTAATGAATCGAAGTGTTTTCTGTTGTACTCAAAGTAGGGGTATTATATAGTGGGGATGTCCATGTATTAGTAGCGAGGACCCGTATATCCTGGACCTCTGGCGTTGGGACTAGTGTTCAGCTTTGGGCTACAAGACACATATCGAGATTTGGGCTACGTGATATGAGAGTACAATGAAAAATGGGATTTTCCATTATTCCCTGGCAGTATGTAGGCCATAAGAGTTATCATATATCTAGAGCACACTGAGTGATAGTTAGTATTCTTTGATGGATGTTATGTTTGTTATGGTTGCTTCACTAGCCACCAGCACTCTAGGGATGTCACATGAGGTAGGTATTATGGATAGGAATACCTAGATGCCCAGACAGTTTACTTACTATGGAGTAGGTATTGTGGATAGGGATGCGTAGGCACTCTGATAGTTTACTGAGTATGGAGTACCCTTTTATGATGTTGTAGAGGAGCGTATTATCGATGTTATGTGTTGACTCTTTGGTTGCAGGGACAGGCCAGGTATGACTCTTTAGTTGTGGAGGAGCATATTGTCGATGTTATGATGTTGACTCTTTCATTATTATTTTTCGCTCACACCAGACTGTTATCTGACCCGCGGTTCTATGCTTTGCTTTCGATTATCTCAGTACTCTTAAATGAGTAGGCCAAAGAGCAGGTGTTGATGACATATGGAGTTCTGTAGATGGATTAGCAGGAGGTGACGTTTACACATACTAATATTTGAGTTTTTATTGTATAATCCGCTATATGACACTGTGGAGCATTGACGGTGTTTGACTTACTATTATTAGAGATGGTGTATTAGTTGAGTTTATTTATCAATTGTATAAACTCTGTTACTATTTTGTGTAATCGTATGAGCCTGTGTACTCTGATTCTGTAGTTCATGTAGTTATTACTGTCTCGACTATTTTATATATGTGCTAATTATTATATTTCATTTGATGCGTTGTGATATATACAACAGGTTATGTGATTATTTGATATTTCAATTTTCTTCTTTTCCATTCTCTTCTCTTCTATTTCTCTTCCTTACTTCTTTTTGTTTCCTTTAACAACCGTTCTACATCTAAGGTGTAGACTGGTCCTTACTGTTTGTGCTTCAATTAGAATATGGGTTACGGTTATTAAGATATTTTGAGTGGGCTTAAACCTTGTAAAATAAAGAATTATATAGCGATATATTATCATAGTATTTAAAATATATCCTGTGATAAGTATAGGGAATTCCAGAAAATGTTTATTATCATAGGATTAAATACATCTTTACCATTTATTTAGGAGATGTACAACTAAAAATAAAAGTGTTTGCTCTTATTTTATAATATAAAAAAATTGTAATAAAACTATAGTTTCTCTTTTATAAAATCCACCTACCTTATTTTCACTTGTTGTCAAAATCACTTAGTCTTCTTCTCACAAAATTGCTAACAATTTTCAGTCGATGGATGCAAATTTGAAAACAAAAGTTATAGTTATTTTACTTAATTAGCAGGTAAATTTTAAAAGTCATAATTTGTATAATAAAATATACATCCCAAGGGGTTCAGATCATACCATACATTAAGTATAATTCAGAAAAGGAGCTTGAAATCTTTGCTACATTGAGTGACACACAACATTTATATATATGTAGCGTTGTCCCTTTAGTATGTAAATATCCGAGTGATATAACAAAACATGCTCCTGTACAAACATATCAGTCATGAGGTAATTCAGGACTGAATTAACCAAATTTGCATAGACACGTGCAAATACTCACATACACTATTGTGCTTGATCAACGCTTTGACGTCTGTAATATGTTCTAAAAGCATGTTCCCTAACGAGATCTATCGGCACGTGCCCCACGCCTGCAAAACACAATGATTAGGTATAAAGTACGTGTTTCATACATGTAAACCAAAATGATTAATACAATAAGTTTGTGCTTTATGCATAGAAGGCAAGATTAACATATAATTAATGTCTTCTTTGCGGATAAAAGGCATAATAATTAGTACAAACGGCCGCATTTCACATGAACGACAAAAATTAATAATTTAAAATTTACTATCTTAAGTGACAATTTCTGACACAATGACATTATTTCAACATATGTAGAACTTTAAGAAGTTTAATTTAGACATAGTATGCTGGTCCAAGACATATTAAATATTATTGTAACAATATTTCTTTTCTTATTTGTCTAATCTTGACACTGACATCAACATAAAATGTAGTATATATTGCAAAGTAAAAAATATTTTTGAATAATATCTTGATGCACCTCGCATTATTAATCAAACCATTAAACTTAACAATTATTATTCTTTTTGTTAGTACTAGTTTTAAAGTTTTTTTTGTTTTAAAGTAAAAACTAACCAAATTGGAAACGGTTTAAAGCGAGCTTGAAAGTCATTTCAAGTTTTTCTATTAGGTTGTGAGTATATTAGTTGTGTAAAATAATATTTTGAACAAAAACATATTTATTTGAAATGATTAAACCATACATGATATACTCGTTATTTCCAATTTGATAAAAATATATAACTCGCAGTACCTTCAAAGTATTATATGCTATGAAAACAAAAATACACGCATATAAACTGGATTTTCAGTTGTACTTCTTCCAAATAACTTTTAGGTATTAGAAAAGTTTGGTTGTCATACAATATGTTTAAAAACTATAATTTTATCTATGGGTATATAAAACTACCACTTATTTTCACATATTAAACAGCTTTTCTCCATCAAGTAAGCTATAAAAAAAGTTAAGGTACAATGTGACTTTTGCTTAGATGTGAAATATAGGAAGAATGATGATGATTTAACGATATTGAAAATGAAAAAATACTAAATAATGAGAAACACAAAGTAAAAATTATGTGTAATATTCACTACAAGACGCATAGTATATAGTGGTGGGGATAGGGCAACAGCCATCGGCGACACCGTCGGCTTGTTCCAACGGCTAGACATTATATTAATTAACCAAAAAATAATTAATTAATTTAATTCCCATTATGTTTTAAAAAAATGTTTAAAAATACTAATTTAATTCCTAAAAAATTAAAAGGATATTTGAACACATCCATTCAACCTGAGGACAACTTGTGATTGGTTAAATTATTATTTTCGATAATCTATCGTCGTGTAATTCGAATATTTATCGCTACTAAAATCTAACTCGCACGACCAATTTATGCGACTTTAAGTCGGTCCACTAAGCAAAATTACCTGTTTCGAGCTTAATTTTTTTTTGACAATTCTTTTACGAATCCAACCATGCGGACCAGATTAACACATTATAAAGTATCACTGGTTTGGATTTGGTCTTGTCTGAAGGTCGTCTGGCCTTCGAACGAAGGGTTTTTAGTCCGAATGTCGTAACATCTATATATTTAAATTCCACATCGACACCCTACGGTTATTTATTTTTTGATCATCGTTTGGAAATAGGTCCGAGGTACTTCAGGTTAACATAAGATCCAATAAATTTATCTTTCTACCAAATATTTTATTTTATATAATTTTATTATACTACATACATTTAAAAATCCATTACTAATTACCCAATGGTTTTAAAAAATATTTTAATTCGTAAAATTATTACGCATAATCAACTTTATCGAATTTGGTTAATGGACTGACTTAAAGTCGCATAGATTGGTCGTGCGAGTTAGATTTTCAATAATGATAAATATTAGAATTACACGACGATAAATAATTGAAAATACTAATTTAATCGATCACAAGCCATTCTTTGGTTGAATGGCTATGCTAAAATATCATTTTTATTTTTTATAAATTAAATTAGTATTTTTAAACATTTTTTAAAATGTTATATGAATAATAAAAAATTAAAATACAAAATAAAAGGTTGACATGCCGTTAGTAGCCGTCGCTAGCCGACGACATGCCAGGTATACAAACACCTGAACGCATCAGTTTTCTCATTCCCCAATCTTTCCCAACTCTCCCAAAACGAAAAAAAAATTAAGGCTAATATTTATGGTTGAATAGTGAATATGTTAAACATAAAGCTTACGGTTAAATATAATTTTATGTGTGTAAATTATAAACGTTAGTGGTAATTATTAAAAAAAGTTATTTTAGTGATAATTAACTAGTGCGCTTTTTGCAAAGTTCTAATTTTAGTTTACAAAATAGTTAAATAAATTTTTTAATAGTTAAATGAATTATAAAATATGATTTAAAATTTAAAATTTAATTAATAAAATATTTAAATAGTTGAAAGAATTATAAAATATGGTTTAAAATTTAATTTGTAGTTGGTAAAATTGTAATTTGTGTGTATGACTTTTTGGAAGTAGTTTTAAATAACAAATTGCTTTTGAAACAAATATTTTGCTAAAATCGATTTATAAAACTTAAGAAATAAATTGCGACGACCCACCTTTCTGACCCTTAAGAACGACACGTAATACGTCGTCGGTATTCATGTGCCATTGCCCAAGCATTTGAAAGATAAGTTGTCTTGGGGTAAAATAAATAACAGAAAGAACAGAATAGAAATACCTCACAACGGAATGGTTACATATAATACAAAATGATATAGTAAAAAGGTTACTCCTTACATGGAGCTATGAGAGTTAAACAAAAGTACCGCATCTAATAGATTTGCAGCAATACATTCCGACTTTACATTTTTCAGACACCAAATATACCGGCATAATCATACATTGGAAACAAATAACTAGATAACTAAGGAGCTGCCTGCTCAATCACTGTCTTCAAAGAGCTCCTAAGAAAACCTGCTATTCTCGGACTACCCAAATATAATTGAGTACCCAAGAGTTTAGAGAAAATAAACAATTCGGGTCAGACAAAATGTCTGGTATGAGTAAAACTCTGAAACAAAAGGAAGTGTATTTAACAATAATATGTAGGACCACGCCGCTAACGCAGAATGGATTTTCTCCTACATAAACAACAACCAAACATAACAAACATGGAAATGAACAATACAGAACAAATCCAAACATAGAAGATGGGTATAATTAGTATAACATCCAGACTTGAAAGAATGGAAATAGTCTGAATAAAAATCAAAACTGGATAGAATGGATAAAACAAGACAACAGTCCAAACTCGATAGAATGGACTAAATAAGATAACTATCCAAACTTGATAGAATGGACAAAACCAATAATTGAACACCGCAAAGAGTGGTTGACTCTTTCCGTTGTAATTAAAGAAAACAGATTCAAAGGTTCAAATCAAATAAGAAAAGGAAATTTTCCAACAAATGACTAGGAGGGTGCGCCCTCCTTACCGAAAGTATACCTCCAGAAATATACTTGAGAGCTTCGATGGCTCTCGGAAACCTCTAAGCGGGACCCCGCCAACTGTTATCGAGAATCCGAGTATTTCACATCTCAATGCGCAACACCGAATCCAATCTAGAATGGATGTTAAAATACCCTAATGGGAGCAACCCGACATAGCTTGGACCCCACTCGCTCTTTGGTTTTAGTCATTTTCGACAAAGGATATCAAAGCTCAACGGAGCAACACATTGTCTTAGAATGACAATAATGGAGAATCTGAAGTAACCGATAGCTAAGAAACCAACTTGGTTAATAATAATATTGGACAAGTCAAGCTAGTGTTACCTCAAAGTCATGCCTCACGATTATTCTTAACTTTCGAAATAGCGACAAGTCTACTTCTTCGATGTTTAGGGCTAAGTATACAAATAAATCGTTCCAATATAAGTGAATCAGTTTATGGAAATTAATTCATTTCCAGAAACAAATCAAACTTTTTCTTTTTTAAAAAACCAAATTCGTGTTTGGCCTCACATTGCAAGTATTAGCTTTGAAACACTTTGTTAAAAGAGTTTACTAACTCCAAAACACCAATTTAAAAAGGATTTGTTAATTGTAAACATCCATATTACATTGATTAATTAACTTTAAACTTCATCACACAATTTGATTTTTGAACTTCAAATGTCTTTAAATACTAAAAAGGGTAAACCACTTTTAAACCTTATTGATTCAATTATTAGTAAAATATAATTAATAAAATTAATAATTAATTAATTATCATTATTTAAATGAATAACAAAGTCAAAACATCCTTGTTACTTTGATAAATTCATTTTGAAACATCATAAATTAAGTTGATTAATTAGCTCCAATAACCTTTAATTAAAAAGGGTAAATCGCCTTTAAAACATCATTATTTCAATTAATTAATAAATTTAAATATATTAATTAATCAATTCTCGTTATTTAAAAATGATTTATTAATTATAAACATCAATAAAGGAAAGATTAATTAGAGTTAAAACAAGTTGATAGATTTTAAAAATCATTTATTAAAAAGATTTATTAATTTGAAAGCATCATTAGCAAATTGATTAATTAGCTTTAATTCATCATTATTGAATGATTAATTATGCTTAAACATCATTAAATAAAATGATTGATTAAATTTAAACATCATTAAATAAAATGATTAATTAATTTAAACAATCATTAACCAAGTAATTATTTAAATTTAAAACGCATCCTTAGCTAAGTAATTAGTTAACCTTAATCCTTATTAGTCAATAATTAAATTAAATAATAAATATTAAAATGGTTAATTACTTTTGAAAACATCGTTAATCAAAATCTTGCTTAACTTATAAAATAATTCTAAGCACGTAGATGAAACCAAATGGTTTCGATAAAAGGAGATTTTCGGAAAGCGCCGATATAGTGACTATCGCTATACGGGTAGTTCGGAAAACAAACTTATGACATTAGCCATACAACTAAACATCACATAGCAATGGTTTAAGCATAACATAAGGTAAATAATGATGAAACAGCATGTAATAAGTATTTACTCACAATTATATTAACTTTAACTACCAACTTTTCGTATAGCTAACCATATGCTTACTAAATTCAAATGCGACAACGTTTCAAAGCATGAAACAAACAAACAACCAAACCATTACTTCACATATACAACAAGCATTCATAGCTATTAACATTAACATTAACATAGTATAAACTTGGTTTAAGAAGGTGTAATTTTACTCACCGAAAGCTATCCAAACCTTCGCTAACTTAGGGTATGACCTACCACTTCCATTCCTATGTAAAAGATGGAGTCTTGGACCCTTAATACACTAGGAAGGCTAGGCCTTGAAAGAAGAAGGAAGTGAAACTCGTTTTGGTAAGGTGGAGTGACTTTGGATAATCATCAAACTCTCAAATATAAACCCGAAAATATGTCATTTTCCAACTGGTTTTTGTACTATTTCTCTCGGATTTTATAAAAGTACTAAAGAGAAAAGTTTTAGAAAATTCCTTTCTCTACAATTTCAAAAAAATAATTACTCAAATTTGATTAGCTTTGAAGAAGATATGGTCAAAAGAAGAAGGATCATTTTTGGACTTGAAATTCTAGGTTCGAAAATGCTCTGTAAAGAAATGAATTTTTGGCCAATTAACACTCTGAAATTGAAGAAATGGTGTAAATGAAAATTGTAGCCAACTCGATTCTCTAGAATTTGAATAAAATAATTTCATTATTTGGATTAATTTAGAGGGAGTTAAGGCCGTGAGAAGAGGAGGTAAAATTTTGAAAGAAAATGAAAATGAGAGCATGGAGTTGCTATTTATAACTCATGCAAAATGGCTAATTCCACTAATACCTTCCTATCCATGGTTGCCACATCACGATGCTTGCCTCCTCTCCCCGTCCTTGATCCATCTTCTTGTCCCCTTCTCTCTTTTCAAAGCCAACATTACTTAAATGCATGTGTACTTTATGTTTTTAGATGTTTCACTTTACTTTAAACATGTTTTCCATATTTAAATTTTATATTAACTTCCATGTAATGACACATCACATTTTATAAACTTAAGTCTATAAATATATATCCTAACACTTTTGTAAATGTATGTGTTATATTATACAATACCGTTCACAACGTTTCCAACAACTTTTATTTGATGAAACGTCGAAAAGTCGAAAAACGGATTCCGGTCACATTTTCTATTTTTCTTCGAACTAAATATTTTTGTAAACTAATTTTTAAAAACTATTTTATCTTCAATATTTATTATTTAAAAGAGTTATTATTTTAATTATAATCCTATTATTTGAATATTTAAAATTAATTAATTATTCGAAAATTAATGTGGTGAAATTCGTGATCGTTACATAAATATAATGTTTATTTGAAAATAAAGGGTAAATATTATTTTAACAAATACAACAATAACAAATTAAAGCCTTTAGATGCAAAATTATGCGTACACTTCATGATAGTGAAGTGCCGTCGAAATTTCTAATATATTTTTAAATTAGGAAAAATGTTCGATTTTTTTGTCGATCGTAGTAGGATGTATGAAGAGCGAACTGGTATGAAAGGCCTAGTGAAGAAATATTCTACAATGGTATATATGAATTTATTAGACTTGCTAAATCTGGAAATGGAAATGACGTAGAAATTCATTGTCCTTGTCGTAAATGAAAACATTTGAAGAATTGAAAACCAGATATGGTTTTAGTACATTTGCATCAAGTTGGTTTTGTGCCAGATTATTATTTATGGGATCTTCATGGAGAACTTGTTGCACCTAATCCAGTAGTGTGAAAAGACGAGGTGAATAACGACTATGTTATGGTGAATCTAGTAGAAGATATGGTGCAAGATGCAGCACGAACAATGTTCTTTACTGTTCAAGTTGATGATGAAGACGTAAATGTTGAAGAACTGACTATGGAAGCGAAAAAAATCTATGATTTATTGGATGCTGCTAAGAGGCCGTTGTGGGTTGGTTGTAAAACCGGAATCGAATTATCAATAACTGCCGAATACATTACTATGAAATCAAACTTCAGCTTTATATAAGCTAGATTTACAATAGTTGTACAAGCTACAAAGCAACATATGCCACCCAATAATATGATGTGCGTTAGTCATTATAAAGCGAAAAAACTTATGGCCACTTTCGATTTGCTGTACCAAAAGATAGGTACATGCATGTTGTATTGGAAAGATGACATGAACCTCGGGGACTGCAGAATATGTAATGAGGAAAGATACAAACCAAGAAAAAAGAAAGGAAAGGAAGTTCCATACAAGAGAATGCATTATTTACCTATCACTCCTAGACTTCAAAGGTTATATATATCTTCTATTACCGCATCTCTTAATGAGATGGCAACAATGTGAGAACATAAGAAGATGGAACTTTGACACATCCAACTGATGGAGAAGTATGAAAATATTTCGATAAGACTTATTCCGCATTTGTTATAGAGAGCCATAATTTCAAGCTTGGTTTATGCATGGATAGATTTTCACCATTCTCTCAATTTGGCAGTAAATATTCGTCTTGGTCTATTATCGTTATACCTTATAATTTACCTCCATGGATGTGTATGAAAACTCCATATATGTTTCTCACTATTGTCATCCCTGATCTTGATGATCCGACACAAGAAATTGATGTTTATTTGCAGCCATTGATTCAAGAGTTGAAAACATTATGTCATGAAGGGATTGGTACATATGATGTTTCTAAAAAACATTCTGTATGTTTGCATCTTTGTTATGGACTATTGGTGATTTTTCGGCTTTTGCAACGCTTTTAGGTTGGTGTATGGTTGGTCATCAAGCTTTTCCATATTGCATGGAAGAAACACAAGCATTTTCATTATCGAATGGAAAGAAAATTGTCATTGGTGTTTTCTCTATGTTAGAAGTGATAAAATATTCATATTTAATAGAGTAGAGACTAGACAACCACCAATTATTTGGTCAAGCGCATAAATATATGATTTTGTAAAGGAATATCCAAATATACATGAAACTGGAGTACATATTGAAATTCCAGATAAATTGATAATTCATAATTGGTGCAAATAAAGTGTATTTTGGGAGTTACCTTATTGGAAAAATCTCTTACTTCGACGTAATTTTAATGTGATGCACAATGAAAAAACATGTTCGATAATGTGTTTAATACAATTTTGAATGTTAAGGGGAAATCTAAGGACGGTTTGAATTCAAGACGCGATATAGTAGAATTATATAAACGTCTCAAACTTCATATGAAGCCTAATGACAGTAAAAAAACTCAAAGCATGCTATGAGCTAGACATCAAGTAAAACTATGTGTTAAAGTGGGCGGAAAGACTAAGATGTCATGCTAGGATTTCTTCTAATCTCTGTTATGTTGACTTTAAAAACAATAAACGGAATGAGATGAAAAGTCACGATTGCCATGCCATGATGGAAAATTCATTACCCGTGGTTTTCAAAGAACTGTTTCCCATAAAGTATGGAGTGTTATAACAGAATTAACATTGTTTGTAAAGAGCTTTGTTTGACTACGTTAAAAGTTGAGCGTATACGTAAACTAATAGATGATATCCCTATACTGCTCTGCAAACTTGAGAAAATATTTCTTTCGGGATTCTTTAATGTAATAGAGCATTTATATGTTTATCTTCCATCCAAAGAACTTCGAGGTCCTATGCAATATGGATGGATGTGTCCATTTGAGAGGTAATATTGAATATCCGTAATAGTAATTTTAATTTCAATTTAAATTGAATTAATTTTGTAATAGATATTTAAATCATCTAAAGAAAAAGTTAGACAAAAATCATGAGTTGAAGGTTCGATTTGCAAATAATATCTTAAAGAAGAAGCTTCATTCTTTTTCTCTCATTATTTCAGTGACCATGTGAAATTATCATTTGTAAGTGTTCCTCATAATGATGAAGTTGTTGAACAAGATTCTTCTCAAGCAATGTTATCTATTTTTAGACAACATGGTCGATTTGTTGGAAAATGTGTGGAAATATAGTTAGACAATAGAGATTACCATGTAGCACACACATATGTTCTTCTTAATTGTGCTGAAGTTGCACCATTTATTAGGTAATATTAAATAATAATTCTCGATATATGATTTTCCAAATTCATATTTATTTCAATTATACCTATAGATTATAATGCAATATATTATATATATTTGCAGTATTTACAAATCACAACATCTACCTGGTGATCTCAGTAAAGAATTTTCTAATTGGTTTTCAAACTACGTTTATAATCCAAGAAATTGTGTCGGTGATGAAGAACTGTAACATCTTGCGATAGGACCAAAAAGAAACGTCAAGACTTATCCAATATTCTTCATTAATGGATTTAAATTCAACACCAAGGAATATGGTGTAGAAAAATTAACCTATAACAGTGGTGTATTTGTCAAAGATAATGATGATCCAGATGAACATATAAAAATATTTACGGCGTCTTAACATAGGTTTAGAATTGACATATTTTATACAACCTGCAGACATTTTTTATATTCAAATGCAATTAGTTCAGCAATGTTCCTGGTTCTGAAATCAACATGCACAAAGATTATAAGCTTATTGAAATAAAGCACAACTCGCATTACTATAAGTATGATCCCTTTGTATTAGCCAAAGCATTACAAGTTTATTTTTCTTCATATCCATCCCTAAAAAGAGATAAAGCAAATAGGTCGGCTGTTTTTAAACAAAGGATAGATTTACGTTTGATGGAAATAATATTCCGAACAAAGCAGCTTATCAAGCAGACCTTGAGCCAAATAATGAAATAATAATAATTGATGATAATATTGATTTAGGGCCTTTGAATGATGAATCAAGTGTTTTAATAGAAGCATTTGAGAGTATAGAGGAAAACGATATAGAGTACGAGACCAAGTCTGAATCAGAAAATGACAAAAGTGATTATTAATTACTGATTATGTAATTTAAATATGATGGATATTTGTATAGCTTGTTGTATAATTTATATTTTGAGTTTCCGCTGTTATTAATGATGATGGCTATGTTGTAAGCTATATATTATTCTATTTTATTAATTCTATGTATTTAGGAGATCTTATTCCATTTTTATAAATTTAGTGGAAGTGTTATGTGATTATTAATCAGACATGTTTTCTACTAATAAAATGATATGTTTTTTTCACTATATGAAATGATTCGTTTGTGGCAGATATTATGTCTCATAGGAGAACTTCTAGATCTCATTCTTGGGGTTCTCCTGCTATCGACAAGGGTGATAGTGGCATGTTTGATTTATTCCCAAGGTTGAGTATGACTCCCAAAACTGGAGGGTAAGTATGAAATTTATTACAACATCATTAATATTTAGTGCATGTTTATCATTTATGATTTATTAAATGTCTACTTCGAAATTAACATAGGGGTTTTGAGTTAGAGCCTTCTAATTATATTTTGTCTATCTCTAGGAAGGCGCATATGAGTCAGATGTTGGGTTGTTGGCCGACGTGGGATGATATACCACCTTATATTAAAGATGCTATATGGGTTGACTTGTTGGTAAATATAAATTTATAATTCATTTTAAATTGACATATTTGATCTTTGAAAATTAATATACTATGTATATTCATTTAATTTCAATGTATAGGCTATGGTTGTTGTAGAGGAGGAAGATCAACCGCTGTTTAGGAACCACTGGAATAAGAAGATGAGGCAAAACTACAGGGACACCCTCTCGGACGTAAGATACAAAAATAGAAAACCTGATTAGATGAGTGCTACTATTTGGGATGATTTTCATGAGTAATGGTAAACTCTCACCGTGATAGTAAGTTGTCTAGTTTCGTATGTGTATTATAATTTGTTTAAACTTTGTATAATAATTGCATTAATTTAATCAATCATATATTTAAGTAGTTATAGAGGGTAAAGTAGTCAATCACATACATCACATAAAATCATACATATCACAAAAAACCAGGTCCATCTGGCACGAACAACCAAGAGATTGTGTACAGAATAAAAGGTAAAGAAAAGTACATTAAAATGAGCAAGGAAAGAACACACAACGTTTATAGCAGTTCGACTAATTTTGGCCTACGTCCACTTATTGATTTTATTAGTGACATCACTATTAAAAGCACTAGTTCTTAGGGATCAGTGTAAATTCGTGGGTGATTACAAAAAATTAGAGTAAGATAGAGCTAGAGCCAAAAGATCCTTAAAATTGAGCTCTGCCCCTCTATTTATAGCGGTAGGAAGCCTAAAATCTCGCACGCATGATCTCCACCTCGTTTTCCATGCCATAGACCATTTCTCCAAAAAATAACAGTTGGACACCTCATCAATAATCATGGATCGGCACTGATCCATGGGCTTGGATTTGTACCAATCCATATGTTCTTTATATGGACGATTTTGAACTTCTAGTCCTAGCTCTATCCATGTTTAGCTTCATGATTCTAAACTTGTTTGCATCATTATTACCTTATTTCTGAGTCCAAACGATGGATCAGTGGAAGAACGGAGTTGATGACTTTGAGTGCTTGTGGAGATCAATAGAGAATTGCATGGATCAATGAAATAGCACTTGAAATAGTGGATAGAAGGAGTAGGGGCAAGAGTGGAGGAGGAATTGTGGATAACACCGATCCAAGTGGTGGATCGATAACGATCCACCACTTTGGTGGATTTTTTATCTTAGTTTCTTTGAATGGTTGGGTCTTCATCTCCTGACTCTGTTTGTACTTGGTTTATGGACTCTTAAGCTATCTCTTTGGGCTTCCTGCCTAGATAGTTTCCATGTTTGATTCGTCCAGTCTATCTGAATATTGCCTAGTCAAAAGGTGGGATAACACTTTCCTCTAAAGTACATCCTCTTTCAAACATGATGTGCTTTGAATCGAGACAAGTCAGGATTGCTGTGAAGGACTCCACTCTATGCTTTGAATGGTCCTTATCCTTCCTGTAGATCATTTCTATGAAGAGTTATTTCTATATCAATTCATCGTGACGCTTCACCAGCATCCGAGATCCTAAAATGGAAGTACGCTTTCATGATCTATCATTCCAATCTTAGTAATTTTAATTCGGTTCCTCTCATGAATTTTTCAGGTTTGAATTTGATTTCCTTTGACTTTACTCATTCGACGTTGGATATGTGCACGCACACGTACTCATATGCACATTCTTGAATAGCTCCATTGCGATACACACATAATGCACATGCATGGATCACCATCACCATCATTTTTCATTCATTTTTTAAATAAATATCTTGACTCCGATCCCGGACATAGAGAAGTCCTATTCTTTTACCTGGAAAATTGGGTTTTGGTTATATAACCCGGGTCTTCCCTTCTTCCCCTCTCATTTGCTTTTGCACCGAACCAAAGCTTTGAGTTATGCCATTAATATTCTCCAACCTACAAATTGAACATCCTCTTGCCTCCGATCGCCAACGACCATCGTCTCCAACCTCCAAAATACCAGGGTCGCCACCTAAACCTTTCCTAAATTTGCCACCACTAATCCACGCTTTTAGGCCCAAAACTCAATCCAATTTCGAACCCTGAACCTTATTCAAATTGATCAGGTAGGTGGGAGATCCGTGAATTGATGTAGATGGAACTTGCATCGATGCTGATCCAACCCTTGGTGGATTTTCAATTTTTGGACTCCTTCTCGAACTTTACTTTGTCGGTCAAACTTATAACCATTTCCTCTTGAACTCCAAGGCATTTCTAGTGCACGGTTATCGAGCTGAAGTTCGTTTGGATGGTTAGCGATGACGGTCTCTTTGGATAGTATCCAAACTTAAAATGAATTGTCGTACGACATAGAAAATCTGCACTGCACGACACTCCACTAGGCCTCACACTAACACTAGGGGTATAGCTTATAATTAATCTGATGTTGATTATAAATTGGGGTTTTATTGAATTGGACCATAGACGTTTTGAGTGTCTCGTCACTTTAGATTCAAGTCCGTCGACTTCTAAATATGTCGAATCCGATGTGAAGTCTAGTTCGACTGTGACTCCTTCTACACAATATACTTCGGAGCAGTTCATACCTTCAGTTGAAAATCCACAAGCGGATCAACCTTCTCTAGAGGTTCCTCAAATGCCTACAGAAGGCCTGAAAGTAGAAGTTGTTCTTGACACTCTTGAGGATGCCATTATTTTAGATGATCCCGTCAATTCCATTGCTTCTAAGATTGAAGAAGGATCACTTCGTAGAATCTATGATAAAAGCAAAATCCCTTTTGAGGACGTATTGGTCCCTTTTCATCACCAAAGTGCTCACAACCCCCAAAGGGTTACACTGCTTATAACTGATACATGTGTCTGGCGGTATGCATCCTACCATTCAACCAATTCATTTGTCGATTTCTAAACTTCATGAGATTGACTCTGACGAAACTACATCCCAATAGTTATGCCTTCCTTTATGGTACATATATCGTTTTCGCTCAACATTTACACCGAGTACCCAGTGACGAGGAAATCCGACACATATATAGTTTCAAGAGCCGAAAAGGAAGCCCTTCCTTGACTTATCTGGAACCGGCTAAGAACTATCGATTTTTTACTGGTACATGGAATAAGCTAAGCTATTTCAAGAGTGAATGGTTCTATGTCCGCTTTCCAACTGGATTTGCACGAAGATGGCATTTAGATGTAAGTTATACTTCACATGTTTAATGCAAACTCGCCTTGTGATTCTACGAGATTAACTCGAATTCTTT
Organism: Allium fistulosum; assembly: GCA_030737815.1. Lineage (NCBI taxonomy): Eukaryota > Viridiplantae > Streptophyta > Magnoliopsida > Asparagales > Amaryllidaceae > Allium > Allium fistulosum. The sequence continues at coordinate 1,292,129,413 of CM060904.1, forward strand.
TTGTCATTCAGATGTTCCAATGAAACCCAATGACGTGGCACTTGCTGATGCCGTTAGAGCTCTCATGGCACTTCCAAAAAAGGATATAGATATTGGAGTTTTTCTTTTTGATGAGAATCTCCTAACCCATAGCTTGTTGAAAGCAGGTCGTAGCACCAATCAAGTTCAAGCGGTCGCCAATGATGGTGATAATACTGATGACGAGGACGATAACTCACTTGAATGATGTGATGTAAATCCTGACATGCCCCCAGTCCTAAGTCCAAGGGCTGAAGCTGAAGAGAATGTTGAAGCGATGCAAAAACATGCTGAGGAAGGCAAAATCATAGGCGAAGGTGGAAAAGCTGGCCATGGTGATGTTGATATGGGCCACGAGCCTTCAGTTGATCAGTCCAAGGATGACCAACAGTTCATTCAGAAAAAGAGGCTCGTCATTAAACTTCACAATGGACAATCTTCTATACAGCCCCTGCCAGCGACAACTGTGGAGAAAACTCCTTCATTCCCTTCTGAAGATGCATTCGCTTAGTTGGGGCCGATTCCTGCTAAGTTCGGCTCTTTTGGTAGTAGTAATATGAACCTTGAGGATCTTAACTCTCCTCTCCGCTTTGATGATGAAATCACTGCTACTAACGTGGGATAAATCACTCCCATTAGCAAAGCTCCAGCATACGGTCCATCGGGGGGGCACTAGGACACTCGCATACACATGCACTGCACCGCATTACACTTGATTCCTATCTTTACTTATTAGAGCTAAATTTTTCTTGTTTCATTTGTAGGATCCATGGAGAGGAAATGTATATGTTTCAGTCTTTAGAAGAAAATGTGTCTCGACAGAGGCATCACTCAGACACGTATCATCATGGTGGTGGCCAAGACTCGGAGTCCAGCCATCGGTCCAGCCGTGACAGAGGCAGCCGCGACAGAGACTATTCATCTCATGACTCTGCTTCCAGATATCGTTCAAGATCCAAGTCGCCTCCGTCACGAGGTTTGGACATGCATTCTGATCATCTAGATGACTTTCAACTGGGTGATGCATCTTGTGCACCACCTCCAGCTTCGATTCCCATCCAACACTCGATATCGACTCACATCAGTCAACCTTCTACCTGCAGGTACTATAAAAGGCAGTTATGAGGCCTCTCATCATAAGGTTAGCAAGAAACTGATTGAAGCTTCGGTCGTCACTACGGAGCAACAACTTGCCACTGATGCCCAAATGACCTAACTAAAGAAACAATTCACGAATGTATGTTTTGGTGGACTCATGTTTGCGCACAACCTGAAGAACATTCCACCAAAGATCAAAGACACGACCTTCGCTTATGTAGCTAATGCTTAAGATTAATATAATGAATGGAAGCAGATAGCCGAGAAGATCTCTAGGGTTTTGAAGGAAAGGAAATTCGAGATCAACAATCTAAGAGATCACTGGCTTGAAATCATCACAAGCTGAGGCTGAGAAAAAGATTGAGGATGCTTCAAACCACTCAAGAGTGAGAGGACCAAGCATCGCGATATGATAGAGACCACGCACCCTTGAAATCACGATTTAGTGTTAGAGAGAGATGCCTTGACCACAAAGGTGAATGAGCTGTCAGTCAAACTCGAGAGTGGGACAAAAACAAAGGATGAAGCTCTCCAAGAGGCTCAAGGGTATTGTGAAGAGCTTCTTACCACTCGTTCGAAAAGGGAGGAGGTGATTGCACGTGCTCAGAACATGGACGCTCTTGTTAAAAAGGAAGTCGAAGCTGTTGAGAAGCAGATGATGGAAAGGTTCAAGGCACTGATCATTAAGTACAATGCTAAAATGCTCAAGTTTCATAACTTAGAATGGCTTGGTGATGATTATCCCAGGGCTCTAGTTCTAGCCTGGGAGCAAGTTGTTAAGGAGGAGAAGGAATTTCTGAAAGACGGTGAGGTATACCTGACTCAGTTGGAAAATGAGGTCTTGATAGGAGATGAGCCCAGGGCGCTAAGAGAGGGTGAGCTTATTTCATCCAGAGGTGGGCGCTGTAGTACAAAAGACATAGGCGAAGGCTTCAGATCGTCACCCCAGGATGTCACCACTGGCTACACACCTTGACCTAAAGGTGCTCCTGATTCATCTTCTGTCCTTGAATATGATCCAGAGAAACCTCAAATGCATAAATCTAACATCTTTCTCCCATCCTAGATTGGAATTCCAACGGCACTCCGGCCCCATACACAACCTAAACTGAAGGAGGTATCATGTTGACTTTTCCCTGTATTTTAGAGAGTCCACATGTCTTCGGTTGAAATAGCTAACCTCTCTATTTATGTCTCTCAAGTTTCAGGACAAACGTCTTCAGTTAGGATAACAAGCATCTACAATAGAATCGGTGACCATGACTATTTCAGCGATGGTCCCGCGTACTCCAACTGACGAGACTTCTAAGCCTGACAAACGGATGATAAATGCTTTATAGGATGAAGGGATTGGTGGAATTTGTTAGGAAATCAAATCTATGGTTTCGATGATAACAACTATACAATGGAAATCGAATATGCACATATATCTATATTTACAGGTAATTGATAAAGTAACATCATCAAAAGACAAGAACAAGACTCAAAAGAAGTATCAAGAGGCTACAAGTCGATAAAATCGGAAGAGGAATGATACAGGCACAGGGAAAGCAACATGCACAAATCCAGACGTCTGAGTGCACTAGCCAGACATCTGATTGAATTCTCTGGTTCGCAAATCAGACAGAATCAGATGTCTGGTTAGTATACTCAGACGTCTGAAAAGCAACCATATACAAAAATTTATAAAAGACAGACGTTTGAAACTTTTTCCAAACGTCTGATTTTGAACTCGGCTGTGTATATTCAAAGTACAACTGTCACAATTGAAAAGACACGATCGCTCCTCTTCACTGCAACTCTTCATCACCATTAGAAGCGACCTTAGAGCACTTACTAACAGATGCAACTACACAAAGGATCTCTCTACCGCTATAAATAACATCAGGAATTCAAGAGAAGAACTCACCTGACTTACTTGCGCTTTCTACTCTTATACTCTGATATATTCTTGATCTCTAGCAATCTATACTTGTACTCTACTCTTCCAAATATATAGTTCCTCATAGACAACAATCTCTACATATATATTGGAAGCATTTGCACTATATAGTCAAAATCCGTGTAATAGAGAACACACAGTTGACAAAGAAACTCTGTTATTGTAAACCTGTTCCTCCAGGTGAAGTGAGGGTTATTCGGTAAAAGGATATTCCAAAGAGGAGCTTCGGGACTGGACGTAGGACGGGAGGTCCGAACCAGTATAAAATCTCTGGTGTGATTATTCCTGTTTACATACTTTAATATTGTTACAATATAGTTTAAATTAGTCACATACTTGTCATTTGCATAATCGATCCACCCTACTATAGACTTTCATTTGGTATCAGAGCCTGGGATTCTAGAGATCGTAACAACATCCTAGAATAAATGGCTACAAAGAGATCTACTCAAGGCAATAGGAAGAGGAAGAGCAATAAAGAAGAATCGAAGGAGAAAACAAACAATTGCTTCATGGCTAAACTCAGATCACAATCGGTATGCTTAGATTCTTTATATAAAGATCTTCTGTTAGCACATGATGATTTATTAAAAGATTGTAAAACCTTGAATAAAGTTAATAGAATTGCTTTAGAAAAGTTAAAAGATTGTGAGCAAGTAATTTCCAGTTTAAAAGAGGAAAATAAATTTTTTATAAAACAAACTAAATATTTTTGAAAATACTGTAGAAGAACTTGTTTCACAAAAAGATTTCCTACAAAAAGAAAATGAGCAGTTAGAAGATAAAAACAATGATCTTTTAGAGGAAATCAATGTTTTTGCAAAATAAAAATACTATCTTTGATAAAGAAAAGGAAATTTTTTCAAAAGAAATTACGGATTTGAAAAGGCAAAATGATTTATTACAATCATCTTTAGATAATTCAGAATCTCGAATTTTTCTTCTCGAAAATGAGAACTGTACGATAAAAAGGGAAAATTTTGAATTAAACAAGCAAATTGATATTTTGAAAAACAGTAATATTTCTTTTGAAAATAATAATTTTGACTTCAAAGATAAATTTGATAAACTTAACACTGTAGTCACAAAATTTAAAAAAGGTCAAAACGATTTAAACATGATTTTATCTAGTTCTAGACCTTTACATGACAAAAGTGGTTTAGGATATAATAAAACTGATCGTAGAAATAGCACTAGAGACACTTTCATGTATAGAAAAAATGTTAGTGCTAGTACTAAATTTCGAGTAAAGTCTAGATCAAATTCTTATAGAAATTCAAATACTACTATGGTCAATAATATTTATAACTTCTCTAGAAGTACAAAATCATTGAACGGAAATATGAATAAAAATTATCTAAGTATTTGGGTTCCTGTTAATTGGAAAAATAGAGAAAAATACATTGATGATTATTTTGATATGGTAGTTAATAATGAAAATATATTTATAAAGGTACCAAACCATCTTGGGTATGGCTACCTTCAACTAACAATTAGGACCCTAACAAAAGTATATGGGTACCAATTAAAACATCTTTTATTTTGCAGGTACCATCCATCGCCTTCTAAAATTATTTTTATTTGTATGTATCTATGTTTGTTTTATATTTTACACAAATAAAACTACATTTTTTTATATAAGATAAAGAATCAAGAAATAAGCAAAACCATCAAGTTTTAGGCTATTTTTAGAAAAGTTGCCTAAACCAGACGTCTGGATATAGACCTCAGACGTCTGACACATGTCTATTTTTTTTCCACTGTGCATATATCAGACGTCTACTATACCTCCCAGACGTTTGAAAATTTGATCTGTCTATTCAAATTTTAAAAATCAGACACTTTCAGACGTCTGACATTTTCTTCCAGACGTCTGGTAAAACTATCTGACTATAAAATATTACAAATTCGATCAATCCAGATGTCTACATCAAAAACCAAACGTCTAATTTTATCTGTTGCACTCAATTTAGGGCAAACCAGACGTCTGATTTCCAATCAAGACGTCTGATTCCCAATCAACCATTTAAATTCGCCCAGACAACGTCATTTTTCTCTTTTATCTCAAAAATTATTATAACCTATGATTTTCTCAGAGACGATTTTCTTTCCAAAGCATCATCTTTAAGAAAATCTAATCATAATGCCTCCTCGCACTAAGAATTCCAAGATGTCAAAAAGAAAACAAGACCAACCGGCCTCATCTTCCAATCCTCAGGTGTGCTCTGATGAACAGATCGAAAGGTGGATGAATAAAGCGCCGCATTCCATCAAAAGGTATGAAGACATCCAAAAGAAAAAACTCCATATAGGTCCATTCTACAATCTCCTTAAATTTCCTATGTATGATTTGGATGAACTATGTGAAAATGCCGGGTTGGAAACCCTAATTTCTTTTACTCCTAATGATGTCCAAATAGACCAATTAGCCATATTTTTATTCTATGCGAATTTAGACAGTACCTGTAACGACCCGCCATTTTGGACCATTCGCATCCATTATAAGTGTATAGGTAGACACTCATGCCGGAGTTAAATTGCTCAAAACACCGCGTTGTTAATTTAAATTTGGCAAAACTGAACATATACAGTAAATAATATCACAGATCACAGACACAGAGTAATAAGTGCAGCGGAAATAAAAGAGATAGTAGTTCATGAAGCTACTATATGAATATATAAAATACATCAGAGTTTACAACAGAAGAGTAATACGATACATCAGATACAAATCAGAATACATCACTGGAATCATCGAATACTGGAAGCAGAATAGATGGCTGGATCTTCAAGCAAAGCTCCAACTTCAAAGGTGAGTCTCGAATACTGGTACACTCAGTCTGACCCGAGCGTAAAGCAAAAACACAAGACACTCGAGTCAGGATTAACATTCTTATATTAATAAATCCAACTCAAGTGAAATAGCAATTGAAATACAAGTAACTCAAAGGATGTTTGGAATAACCATCCTTTAAGGATCCGTCAAATTATCTACTATGTAGTAATGTACGATAAGTAGATAATGTCTATCAGTAATATAAAGATATCAAAATAGTGTTAAGTCATGGCCCATTCCACCCTTAACACATTTTTATTCCCAAAAGCATATACAAGACCGTAGTTTCCCCAAAACCGGAAGTCACCAGAGGGCAATCCATATACTAAAGGTACAAATCAAAATCGTAGTGGTCGCGCATAAATGGAATACAAGTATGACAAGGCACATGAGGCAATACCCAAGGTAGTGATACTACCGTTCGCCTGATCCGGACTGGTGAGAACGCAACGCCGCAGCGCCCGCAACACCGTGAAACAACACTCCCAAAATCAAGGGTGCACCAATCGACAACAAGTATGAGTAGTTCGAAGAAGTGTGTCCACTTGAGGTAGCAAATCCTCCATTGGCCCGGCACAGCTCCTGTTTTAGTCATTTCCAATTTGACACAAGTGTCAAGGCTATCCATTATCGTTCTCTTTCTTCAGTCAACACGATCACCATTCCAACCACTTCATTCTGGATCATCACTCCGCGTATAGTTATTAAAGTGGTTTTCGGTTTAGATAGAGAGTATATCCATAACCGAATTCCGGTCTCTTTAATAACCTTCGAAATTATATCACTGATTGGTCGTTTATTTATTTCAAAACCAAATCAATTTCAATTTCAATTTCAATTCGCAAATCAACATTTCATTTGTCTTTCTAAACCGATTTCCAAAATTTACGTTTCAAAACTTCCAATTTACCGTTTCCAAATCTTATAGTTCAATTTCAATCTTTATTCAAAACAGTTCAAATATTGATTCAAGTTCGTACAAAAGTTTCATTTCGAAATCATTTAAATCAATTTAGTTTTAACATTCAAATCAATTTTCATTCATTTATCGATTTCATTCAATATAGTTAAATTAATTTATCATTCAAAACAATTTCTATTAAATTTCCAATTCATTAAATCATTTCTTAAGTTCAACTTCATCAAATCAAAACTTAAAATTTTGAATTAAACTAAATTTGTCAAATCAATTCTTTCAATTACAAGTCTTACATTAATTCCAAAAATATCACATTTTCATTTCTTGTTAAAGAAATTCCATTTCACTTATTTACTTTCTTAAATAATTTTCCAAAACTTACTTAATAAAGAAAACTCAATTTCAATTATTTACGAAGTAAAATCCACTTATTCAAAAGTTCAATTTTTCTTATTAAAGAATTTCAATTCAATTCAATCATTACATATTTCAATCTTATTTAATTATTAAATAATTCAAGACTTAATTTATTAAATAATTTCAAAGTTTAATTATTTCAAACTTAATTATATCATTTCTCAAATTAAACAATATTCTTTCATCCATTACATCGTTAACATTTTTCAGATTAAATATTAACATTTCCTTTCTTTAAAATTCAAATTCCAATTTCATTTCAAAACCATATTATTTATTCAAATAAAATCTTCGTTAAATTTTTAGATCAAATTATTGACCAATCGGGTTTTATTTAATTTCCTATCCTAGGTCAAAGTTTAATTTGGGTATTTATCATTTCAACCCGATTCCAATTCAATTCAAAATCAAAGCATAACAAAGGGAACTTGCAGTGTGATAACTGGGATGATGTCAAAGTAAATAAACAAGCAATAACAACAAACAATAACAATCCAATAATCAATTCAAATAATCCCGAAATAACCGTATTAATTTGCATTGTTATTTGTACGAATTAATATAATTATTTCTAGAATCTACACTATCATTTCATGTAGATTAAAGATTATTATATTACGGTTTTCACTTGTCATCTATTACAATTTCATCCATCATCAATTTAACAACATACATTCAGTGGTTCAAAGTGTAATTAAACAAATCCTACGTGTCGATAAATTTAACAGTTAAAGGGGTCATATTATACAAATGTCATTTAATCAAATTTAACACATATATCAAATCTAACTATCCTACGTCAATTTCAATTTCAAATTATTTATCACTTACATCATTAACAATTTAACGTCCAATATAAACATCAAACAATCAATCATTTAACAACCAAACTGGATTATCATTGCATATATAACAGATAATGGTGTCAGATGTCATAGGTTAACTAATACCGGTAATAACAGTGTAAATATCTAACAGCAGCATATTTCAATTGTCGTTTCTATTGAAATCAAATTTAATAAATAAAAGAACGTTAATCGTGAGTGAGTGCTCACCTTTCGAGGCTAGGAAAAGCAGGAGATGACACGGATACACACACTGATATTGAATTACGGATCCAAGCACGAATTGTGAAGCAAAGCACGATAGACACGATTCGACAGACAAGCTGATAAATTTGAAATCAAGAACCATAATCAATTTGATATAAATAGAAAAAAAAATATGTATATATATATGCTATTATTATTTTCTTAAAATCAATATTTTAAAACTTATATAAACTAACCTATTATACTTTAAGATCCATATAAAAAAATCAAAAATAAATTCAAATACATACATAATTAAAAATCAAAATCTATGTATATACATATATATCTTAAAATCATCGTTTTCTTATTATGCATACATTAAAAATCAAGGTGTATAATTTACATGTTAAAACCAATTATATGCAGATTTTATTTGTAAACAAATATACATAGAACAGACTGTAAATAGTCATATGCAAAACAAATATATATAACTCAGATTATAACAAAACATATGCATACTTGTCACTATATAAATAGATGTGCAAAGCTACAGACTGTTGCCTTAAATTATCCATACACTTTGTAAATATATTACTATATAAATATATATGTGTTGTACAACATATGTAGTACTTCTCTGTAATAAAATATATGCCATAGACATGTTTTATATGTACAGTTATTATTAACATAGATATATAGTAACTAGATTTTTTTTATACAACTAATACATATATGTACATAGTACGTCTAAATCAAAACATATGTCTCAGATCCAACATAACTTAGTTTATACTTCAACCTTTTACAAATATATAAAGTATGTATACGAACTGGTATGAACAACATTTCATAAGTACTTATATATACATTACTTACATAATATACTAGCAGGAAACGAGGGGAAAACCCAAGGGTGCGGTTGCAGGGTGTCGGAGATCGAAGGGGAGAGCGTGTGCTTGGAGTTGCATAGGTGGCTCACGGCAGGTAGGCTGCGAGTGGTGGAGGGGAGGGCGAAGAGGAGGGAAGGCGGTTGGATCTGGTGATGAAGGCGGGTTCAAAGAAGTGCTAGGTGGAGGTTGAAGGCAAGGGCGGAGGCTATGGTCGGGGAACGAAGCGGGCATGCGTGTCTCGGCAGGAGAATGAGGCAAGAAGAGGTGGTCCGCGGAGGGAGCAAGGGAGGCCGGAGCTGATCTGTTCGGTGAGGGTGGAAGCAACGCGTGGGTGAATCAGGTGAAGCGGTGATGTTTGCGGGTCTGGGATGAAGATCTGGGCTCGGGAAACGAAGAGGTGGCGGTTGACGTGGAGGGTAGTGGAGTTTGAGGCTGGTCAGGCTGGTGGTGGGCGGAGTGACAAGGCGAGAAGGTGGAGGCTAGTGGGGTTCGAGCTCGGGCCAGTGGGTAGATGGGTGGTTGCGTTTTTGTGGGGCAACAGAGGGTTTCGTGGTGATGAGAGGGTGGGCAGGTAAGTTGAAAGAGAGGAGCAGCTTCTCAGGCCATATAAAACTTATATACTTTATATGTATAAATTTTTATAAAATCAAAGAACGGAGAAATGAATAGAGGCAAGAAAAGTGAACAGAGGGAGGTGGGGAAAACTATGAGGTGTAAGCGACAATAACTGTGACGATACGAAACCAAAGAAAATGAAAGGGTGGAAAGAAAGATTTAAACGAACCGATGTTTATTCAATATAGGGAATTGTAAAGGTGTAAAGTCTCTAAATTCAAGAAAAATTTAAACGCTAATGACCCTTTGGAATTTACACAATGCATAACGAACAGAAAAATGAGTTCAGAAATTCAAACCGGTACCGATACGAATATCCGTTACGCGTTTTCCACCGCTTCCACCGCGTACCGGGCACCGAAACACAGAAGTAAATATACTATGGAGATTAGCATGACGAGACGATCAAAACGGTATATAGAAATCAGTGGTACGATCATCCGATAAAAAATCGATATCGGTACCAGAATGCTGTTATTTTGCAGAAAATAAGAACGACGGAGCAATAGATGTCCAAATTTTGAAAAACTACAAACTGACATCTTGCTCAAAAGATGGTTTAGAATTTTTCTATGTAAAAATATTTAGGTTTCGAAAACATTTTATTTTCATCGCTTTTTAACTGATTAAATTGAAGTGAATTTACGCGCGAAATAAACTTTCATATTTTCGGACGAAAACTTACCGGTTGCTATGTTTAAGTAGACGTATTCCAAATATTAAATTTTTATTTCAAAAATTTATCGTTTAAAATTTCACAAAATTTCAACTAATTACGTTATTAAAACAGTTGAAATTTACGGGTCGTTACACTCTCCCCCACTCAAAACTTTTCGTCCCCGAAAAGGAACGAGGTAGGAGAAAAGAAACAACCAGAAAGGAAACAGATTTGAAATACAAAATAGCCATTAATTTAAACCATATAAATTCAAATTTGAATTAATTGATATTCAGTAATTGATTTAATCCATTTGATTTCACTAAAATCAATCTCAACTATTTCTAAATTCATTATCTTATTATCCCATTTTCTTCAATTTACAATTTTTAAAACCATAAGTTTGAATAGTCTTTTATTATAATCATATTTTTCAGCAATTTAAATTCTTCTTTATTCCAAATTCTTATTAAGTTTATTTCACTTAATATATCTTATTACATATATTTAAACAATATAAATTAATTTAAACCATATAAATTTAAATTTAAATTAATTTATATTCATTAATTGATTTCAATTTCAAGGTATTTCTATAAGTTGACCTAATTTCAATTTATTAATTAACCTTCAAAACAAAATTCATTTTTCAATTATCTTATTATTCTATTTATCTCTATTAACATTTTATAATTAAATTTTAGGTGTATAACATTTATTATAAACACACAAATTTTATTTATAAAATAATTTTATATTGTATATTTCCAATTACATTTTAACTTCTGAATAATTTAGGTAAGTTATTTTGAAATGCAATTTAGTACTATACAAATAAAATTTTCAAATTCAATTATTTCAAGTTTAAATACTTATTCAAAATTTAGCTTTATTTATAATTGAAAACATCTTTTAACATGATTTTTAAGAATTAAATTTCCGTTTAATTTTAAACAATTTAGAGATATATATAATATATTTATATCAAATCAAATTAAATTTTAAAATAAGATACCTATATATATAAAATATACTGAAGAAATTCAAATCAAAATATTTTTCAAAACAAAACCGTAGCTAAGCTACAGAATAGTATCTTCACTTCGAAACTCGAAAATGAACGTCGATGATGCGGCCGCCATCACCGAAATTATTTTCCAGCGACAAAGAGAAGAGCACTGATTTCAATATTTTAAAATTCTTTGAAAACGGTTTCTATTTGAGAATACGTTCAATAATATACATTTTAAAAATTGAAAACCAAAGCTTGAAATTTTAGGAATTTAAATTCTCAAATTCTTACTTTAAATTCATTTAAATTTCTAAATAACTCTATAAACCAACTTTACAATTCCATTTATTTTTGTGTTGGAATAATCAATGATTTACAAAACAAATAGTGAAAATCAAATATTACCTTTATGACAATCAATTCAGTTAACAATTCAATTTCAGAAAATTTGTACTTATATATAATATAATCATACAAGATTATTTTATTTACCAATTTTGAAAATACTATGGTGTTAGTTTGCTCTGTTCAAGTGTTTTGGAAATCCTATCGATAGCGTTGATCAGACGAATCGATCGAAAACCCAAATCAACATCAACAACTCAAACAACACAAATAAGACACATTTTTATATTAATAACAAATGCACTACCTTGCTCGACGATACAAGGATGGATTTTAAGGCAAAGATAGAGATTCAAATTTGATGGACTCAAATCAAAGAGAATTTCGATTCGAAGATAGGTTTGAAACAGAAGATAAGATAATTCAATTACCACAATCGGGAGATGGATGAGTTTATTTAATTTACGGCAACCTTAACCGGTCGACCGTAACTTCAAGAATAGTATCGATGCTGAATTCCCAGGTAAATCAACACTCGATCTCAAGAGATGGAATTCTGGTATAGCAGGGAATAGATAGAATCGTAAACCGAGGATACAGAAATCTCCGGTAAATCGATGCCTATTATAAAGGAGTTTCACCCCTATACAAATTATTCGAAGTTTGGCGAGACCGCCGATTCATTATAAGGGTCATTCGAAATGGAGTTATGTGATGCTCCAGAATTGAAAGAAGTCGAATAGTGAGGGACACGAATGAAATTTGGAACCGTAGGGAACGTTCCAAAATTCAAAGGAATCGAATCAAAAGGAAGAGATTGAAACTCGAATGAGAGTGATTCCATAAATACATTTACCCTATATGTTAAGTTTTGCCTAGAGCTACCAAAGCTCTGATACCAACTGTAACGACCCGCCATTTTGGACCATTCGCATCCATTATAAGTGTATAGGTAGACACTCATGCCGGAGTTAAATTGCTCAAAATACCGCGTTGTTAATTTAAATTTGGCAAAACTGAACATATACAGTAAATAATATCACAGATCACAGACACAGAGTAATAAGTGCAGCATAAATAAAAGAGATAGTAGTTCATGAAGCTACTATATGAATATATAAAATACATCAGAGTTTACAACAGAAGAGTAATACGATACATCAGATACAAATCAGAATACATCACTGGAATCATCGAATACTGGAAGCAGAATAGATGGCTGGATCTTCAAGCAAAGCTCCAACTTCAAAGGTGAGTCTCGAATACTGGTACACTCAGTCTGACCCGAGCGTAAAGCAAAAACACAAGACACTCGAGTCAGGATTAACATTCTTATATTAATAAATCCAACTCAAGTGAAATAGCAATTGAAATACAAGTAACTCAAAGGATGTTTGGAATAACCATCCTTTAAGGATCCGTCAAACTATCTACTATGTAGTAATGTACGATAAGTAGATAATGTCTATCAGTAATATAAAGATATCAAAATAGTGTTAAGTCATGGCCCATTCCACCCTTAACACATTTTTATTCCCAAAAGCATATACAAGACCGTAGTTTCCCCAAAATCAGAAGTCACCAGAGGGCAATCCATATACTAAAGGTACAAATCAAAATCGTAGTGGTCGCGCATAAATGGAATACAAGTATGACAAGGCACATGAGGCAATACCCAAGGTAGTGATATTACCGTTCGCCTGATCCGGACTGGTGAGAACGCAACGCCGCAGCGCCCGCAACACCGTGAAACAACACTCCCAAAATCAAGGGTGCACCAATCGACAACAAGTATGAGTAGTTCGAAGAAGTGTGTCCACTTGAGGTAGCAAATCCTCCATTGGCCCGGCACAGCTCCTGTTTTAGTCATTTCCAATTTGACACAAGTGTCAAGGCTATCCATTATCGTTCTCTTTCTTCAGTCAACACGATCACCATTCCAACCACTTCATTCTGGATCATCACTCCGCGTATAGTTATTAAAGTGGTTTTCGGTTTAGATAGAGAGTATATCCATAACCGAATTCCGGTCTCTTTAATAACCTTCGAAATTATTTCACCGATTGGTCGTTTATTTATTTCAAAACCAAATCAATTTCAATTTCAATTTCAATTCGCAAATCAACATTTCATTTGTCTTTCTAAACCGATTTCCAAAATTTACGTTTCAAAACTTCCAATTTACCGTTTCCAAATCTTATAGTTCAATTTCAACCTTTATTCAAAATAGTTCAAATATTGATTCAAGTTCGTACAAAAGTTTCATTTCGAAATCATTTAAATCAATTTAGTTTTAACATTCAAATCAATTTTCATTCATTTATCGATTTCATTCAATATAGTTAAATTAATTTATCATTCAAAGCAATTTCTATTAAATTTCCAATTCATTAAATCATTTCTTAAGTTCAACTTCATCAAATCAAAACTTAAAATTTTGAATTAAACTAAATTTGTCAAATCAATTCTTTCAATTACAAGTCTTACATTAATTCCAAAAATATCACATTTTCATTTCTTGTTAAAGAAATTCCATTTCACTTATTTACTTTCTTAAATAATTTTCCAAAACTTACTTAATAAAGAAAACTCAATTTCAATTATTTACGAAGTAAAATCCACTTATTCAAAAGTTCAATTTTTCTTATTAAAGAATTTCAATTCAATTCAACCATTACATATTTCAATCTTATTTAATTATTAAATAATTCAAGACTTAATTTATTAAATAATTTCAAAGTTTAATTATTTCAAACTTAATTATATCATTTCTCAAATTAAACAATATTCTTTCATCCATTACATCGTTAACATTTTTCAGATTAAATATTAACATTTTCTTTCTTTAAAATTCAAATTCCAATTTCATTTCAAAACCATATTATTTATTCAAATAAAATCTTCGTTAAATTTTTAAATCAAATTATTGACCAATCGGGTTTTATTTAATTTCCTATCCTAGGTCAAAGTTTAATTTGGGTATTTATCATTTCAACCCGATTCCAATTCAATTCAAAATCAAAGCATAACAAAGGGAACTTGCAGTGTGATAACTGGGATGATGTCAAAGTAAATAAACAAGCAATAACAACAAACAATAACAATCCAATAATCAATTCAAATAATCCCGAAATAACCGTATTAATTCGCATTGTTATTTGTACGAATTAATATAATTATTTCTAGAATCTACACTATCATTTCATGTAGATTAAAGATTATTATATTACGATTTTCACTTGTCATCTATTACAATTTCATCCATCATCAATTTAACAACATACATTCAGTGGTTCAAAGTGTAATTAAACAAATCCTACGTGTCGATAAATTTAACAGTTAAAGGGGTCATATTATACAAATGTCATTTAATCAAATTTAACACATATATCAAATCTAACTATCCTACGTCAATTTCAATTTCAAATTATTTATCACTTACATCATTAACAATATAACGTCCAATATAAACATCAAACAATCAATCATTTAACAACCAAACTGGATTATCATTGCATATATAACAGATAATGGTGTCAGATGTCATAGGTTAACTGATACCGGTAATAACAGTGTAAATATCTAACAGCAGCATATTTCAATTGTCGTTTCAATTGAAATCAAATTTAATAAATAAAAGAACGTTAATCGTGAGTGAGTGCTCACCTTTCGAGGCTAGGGAAAGCAGGAGATGACACAGATACACACACTGATATTGAATTACGGATCCAAGCACGAATTGCGAAGCAAAGCACGATAGACACGATTCGACAGACAAGCTGATAAATTTGAAATCAAGAACCATAATCAATTTGGTATAAATAGAAAAAAAATATGTATATATATATGCTATTATTATTTTCTTAAAATCAATATTTTAAAACTTATATAAACTAACCTATTATACTTTAAGATCCATATAAAAAAAAATCAAAAATAAATTCAAACACATACATAATTAAAAATCAAAATCTATGTATATACATATATATCTTAAAATCATCGTTTTCTTATTATGCATACATTAAAAATCAAGGTGTATAATTTACATGTTAAAACCAATTATATGCAGATTTTATTTGTAAACAAATATACATAGAACAGACTGTAAATAGTCATATGCAAAACAAATATATATAACTCAGATTATAACAAAACATATGCATACTTGTCACTATATAAATAGATGAGCAAAGCTACAGACTGTTGCCTTAAATTATCCATACACTTTGTAAATATATTACTATATAAATATATATGTGTTGTACAACATATGTAGTACTTCTCTGTAATAAAATATATGCCATAGACATGTTTTATATGTACAGTTATTATTAACATAGATATATAGTAACTAGATTTTTTTTATACAACTAATACATATATGTACATAGTACGTCTAAATCAAAACATATGTCTCAGATCCAACATAACTTAGTTTATACTTCAACCTTTTACAAATATATAAAGTATGTATACGAACTGGTATGAACAACATTTCATAAGTACTTATATATACATTACTTACATAATATACTAGCAGGAGACGAGGGGAAAACCCAAGGGTGCGGTTGCAGGGTGTTGGAGATCGAAGGGGAGAGCGCGTGCTTGGAGTTGCATAGGTGGCTCACGGCAGGTAGGCTGCGAGTGGTGGAGGGGAGGGCGAAGAGGAGGGAAGGCGGTTGGATCTGGTGATGAAGGCGGGTTCAAAGCAGTGCTAGGTGGAGGTTGAAGGCAAGGGCGGAGGCTATGGTCGGGGAACGAAGCGGGCATGCAGGTCTCGGCAGGAGAATGAGGCAAGCAGAGGTGGTCCGCGGAGGGAGCAAGGGAGGCCGGAGGCGATCTGTTCGGTGAGGGTGGAAGCAACGCGTGGGTGAATCAGGTGAAGCGGTGATGTTTGCGGGTCTGGGATGAAGATCTGGGCTCGTGAAACGAAGAGGTGGCGGTTGACGTGGAGGGTAGTGGAGTTTGAGGCTGGTCAGGCTGGTGGTGGGTGGAGTGACAAGGCGAGAAGGTGGAGGCTAGTGGGGTTCGAGCTCGGGCCAGTGGGTAGATGGGTGGTTGCGTTTTTGTGGGGCAACAGAGGGTTTCGTGGTGATGAGAGGGTGGGCAGGTAAGTTGAAAGAGAGGAGCAGCTTCTCAGGCCATATAAAACTTATATACTTTATATGTATAAATTTTTATAAAATCAAAGAACGGAGAAATGAATAGAGGCAAGAAAAGTGAACAGAGGGAGGTGGGGAAAACTATGAGGTGTAAGCGACAATAACTGTGACGATACGAAACCAAAGAAAATGAAAGGGTGGAAAGAAAGATTTAAACGAACCGATGTTTATTCAATATAGGGAATTGTAAAGGTGTAAAGTCTCTAAATTCAAGAAAAATTTAAACGCTAATGACCCTTTGGAATTTACACAATGCATAACGAACAGAAAAATGAGTTCAGAAATTCAAACCGGTACCGATACGAATATCCGTTACGCGGTTTCCACCGCTTCCACCGCGTACCGGGCACCGAAACACAGAAGTAAATATACTATGGAGATTAGCACGACGAGACGATCAAAACGGTATATAGAAATCAGTGGTACGATCATCCGATAAAAAATCGATATCGGTACCAGAATGCTGTTATTTTGCAGAAAATAAGAACGACGGAGCAATAGATGTCCAAATTTTGAAAAACTACAAACTGACATCTTGCTCAAAAGATGGTTTAGAATTTTTCTATGTAAAAATATTTAGGTTTCGAAAACATTTTATTTTCATCGTTTTTTAACTGATTAAATTGAAGTGAATTTACGCGCGAAATAAACTTTCATATTTTCGGATGAAAACTTACCGGTTGCTATGTTTAAGTAGACGTATTCCAAATATTAAATTTTTATTTCAAAAATTTATCGTTTAAAATTTCACAAAATTTCAACTAATTACGTTATTAAAACAGTTGAAATTTACGGGTCGTTACAGTACCTCAGTGTGGAACACTGAAAATGAGGATAACTGGCTCTGGTCTAGCGTGTATGGAAACACGATTAGATTAACTCCAGGCATAATAGGTCGAACCCTAGGATGCTCTGACACAGGGGAAGATTTATATAACATTCCGGATATGCGCTTCAAGCCACGAAACAGTATAACTCATCAAATTTGGGAGGACGAAATGCCAAAATTTGCCACCAAATTTCTACGTCCAAAAGCTCGACTCCTAACTCGAATGATAATTAACACAATTGTTCCACGAATGGGAAGTCACGAGCAAATCAATGAACTAGAGCACAAAGCCATATATGCTCTATTTAGTTGAACAAGAGTAAATTGGGCCAAATTCATCTTCGACGTGCTAAAGCATTTTTGGACTCGATCAAGGCCGTCAATTATTTACCCAACTTATATTATGAGACTTCTTCGTGCACATAACATTCCATCTTACCTATCGACATTCGAATAAATCTCGCCTAAATATGCTTCCACAAAATTCTTTTCTCTGATGCACCTACCCGAAATCCCTCCAGAATTCATGTCCTTTGAAGATTGGACGCACAATCGTCAATCTTGAAGAGTTGAGCCTCCTCCTCAACCACACATTGATCCATCCCAAGAGGAGGAACAACATCGAGAAGCCACTCCTCCTCCTCCCACACCATTTGATTATCCGGGACAAGATGAAATTATGGAGACTCGAACGGAGACAAATCCAAACGAAAGTGTTCGAGATCTCACTCTTCGAAACCAACAAATTCTATCTCAAAATCAAAAGCTTTTGGCTAAGCGAATTGACAACTTTGAAACATCATTTGCTACACGCCTAGCCACTGTTGAAGAATCCCTTTCCACTGTCTTGTCGGTTCTTAAAGAAGTACTACAACGGGTTCGCGGTCCAACACCACCGTCTGAAGATTGGCCAACCCCAGTATCTTCTCCTCCCGCAAAACATTCCAAACTCTCTGAGGATGAACCTCTCAAGGAAGCTTTGACATCTCCTACAAAGGCTAGCACTTCTGAAAAAGAAGAACCAAAGGATGATGATCAAATTAAAACTTCTCCAAAGGAGTCATAGATTTTGGGAATCATAGACTTTAGGTTTTTGGAATATCAATTTTTGTACAAATCTATGTTTGTAATCACACTTCAAGTTTAATGAAACTTTCTTTTTTGACGATTGGCTTCAATTTTATAATTCTTTTTGATAATGCCAAAGGGGAAAAAAATAAGTATAATCATAAAACATTAAAAATAAGCACATATTCAGGGGGAGATTTATCATCTATATATAAGTACATTGAATAGTTGTCATCATCAAAAAGGGGGAGATTGTTAGGAAATCAATTCTATGGTTTCGATGTTAACAACTATACAATGGAAATCGAATATGCATATATATCTATATTTACAGGTAATTGATAAAGTAACATCATCAAAAAGACAAGAACAAGACTCTAAAGAAGTATCAAGAGGCTACAAGTCGATAGAATCGGAAGAGGAATAATACAGGCACAGGAAAAGCAACATGCACAAATCCAGACGTCTGAGTGCACTAGCCAGACATCTGATTGAATTCTCTGGTTCGCAAATCAAACAGAATCAGACGTCTGGTTAGTATACTCAGACGTTTGAAAAGCAACCATATACAAAAATATATAAAAGACAGACGTTTGAAACTTTTTCCAAACATCTAATTTTGAACTCGGCTGTGTATATTCAAAGTACAACTGCCACAATTGAAAAGACACGATCGCTCCTCTTCACTACAACTCTTCATCACCATTAGAAGCGACCTTAGAGCACTTACTAATAGATGCAACTACACAAAGGATCTCCCTACCACTATAAATAACATTAGGAATTCAAGAGAAGAACTCACCTGACTTACTTGTGCTTTCTACTCTTATACTCTGATATATTCTTGATCTCTAGCAATCTATACCTGTACTCTACTCTTCCAAATATACAGTTCCTCATAGACAACAATCCTTAGATATATATTGGAAGCATTTGCACTATATAGTCAAAATCCGTGTAATAAAGAACACACAGTTGACAAAGAAACTCTGCTATTGTAAACCTGTTCCTCCGGGTGAAGTGAGGGTTATTCGGTAAAAGGAAATTCCAAAAAGGAGCTTCGGGACTGGACGTAGGACGGGAGGTCTGAACCAGTATAAAATCTCTGGTGTGATTATTCTTGTTTACATACTTTAATATTGTTACAGTATAGTTTAAATTAGTCACATACTTGTCATTTGCATAATCGATCCACCCTACTATAGACTTTCAGAATTCAGGAAGCTCGGACCGAAGACAATGTTGTCATCAATGGATTCTTCGAGCCTCTATCGGGTCCCACTATGAGTAAGCTTGAGCAACAAATTCTCCTAGCCAAAGAGGTCAAGCCAAAGAAGATAGAGGCTATCCCTCCTCCTTTGTCCATAACTTTACCTGGTCATACTATCTTTGTTCCAGTCACTCTTCCTTCACCTAGGAGCATTCAAAGCATGCCTAATGGCTATTGTAAAGCACTCCATCCAAGGGCCAAGGAAGAAGCGGGAAGAAGCCTAATCAAGTCATACCCTCCTTTGGAGAAGAGAAGAAAAAGTCTAAGAGGAAAAAGCATAAAAAGTGATCGTTGGTTTGTTTTGTGTAGATAGACTCCCTTTTGGTTTGCAGTCATAGGAGTTTGTTTTGATTTTAGGTCGATGCTATGTACGTTCGACCCCCTTTTGTTTTTGGCCTAGGTGTAAATAAAACCTGTACTTTTCTTTTGACGTTCTATTTCGAATGTGAATATCAAAGACTTGTTTTGTTCAATCCTCATTGAGTTCATTTAAGTATTCGAGAAATGCACTTTCCTTTCCATGTACTCGCGATCCATTTCTTTCCATGATTATTGTGAGACTAAGTCACTAGCCCGTTCTATGATTTGCCGGGCTTTCGTCGTTCTTGCAAATGTAAAGCGGTCGTTGAAGCGTCAATCCTTAGGCATTTTTATGTAACCGTATCGGATTTTGGAATTCGATCAAATTTTGATCACTTGTAAAGGTGATTTAGACATTCCTTTTCCAAGAAATTTAAATTCAATTGTGCCTATCTCCGGGCGTCGATCGAGGTTCAGAAGAGATCTTGCCTAACTCCAAGCAATGATCTCCGGCCCTGCCATTCTATGGGCAAGACATAGGCACTTTGCCAAACTTAGGGAAAAGGCTAATGAATGGACGGTCGAGTCACGTCCATTTTAGGTTTATACTCCTGCCCCCACACCAAGGACAAGAGTTAGCCGTTGGATGGTCAAATTATGCACATTTTAGGTTTATACTCTGACTCCACATCAAGGACAAGAGTTAGCAAATGGACGGTCGAATTACGTCCCTTTTGGTTTATACTCCTACCCCACATCAAGGGTAAGAGTTAGCTGGCATCTGTCTCTAGACACCAAGAGTGGTTGAACTCCAAGAGTCCAACTATGGACCGTAAAAGATTGGCTGCACCTAACTCTAGGTACCTTTATACCTGCACTATACACATGTAGGTTCATTCGAGTCGGTCATATTTCAAAAGTCTTAAGCTATGTAAAGATAGAGTCACAGATTCGGAAATCCATTTCACTTTATAATAGACGGGAAATGGTAGGTTTTGTCTTAATACATGGCTTTAATTATGCATAAATTTATTTTTAAGTGAAATAGCATCGTAAGTGTTCACTATTCCACTCCCTCAGGAGTGAGATCCCATCCACCTTTTGCTAGCTTAAAAGTACCATCTCCAAGCTTTTGTTCAATCATGTTCGGACTTTCCCAACTCTAGCCCAAGTTCTGGGGGCCTAGAAAGATTTGTTTGAGAACCATGTCACCAATTTCAAATATCCAATTCCAGACCTTGGCGAAACCGGGCGACTCGGCTTCAGTGTGCAGCTGCTCTCAAGTCAGCTTCATCGTGCTTCTCATCGAGGGACCCCAATAGGTGTAGCTCATTCATCTGTGGATTATAGTGAGTTACTCGATGAGAAGGTACTTCCAATTCAACCGGAATCAAAGCCTCTGATCCATAGGCTAAAGCAGGCAGTCGCTGACTTATGGGTTGTCCGATACACCTAAAGTTCCAATAGAAGTTCACCAACCCACTTTCCCTTAGCCTTTTCCAATTGCTTCTTGAGAATGGACTTGATAATCTTGTTCACAACTTCAACTTGTCCATTCGCCTGTAGATATGCCACTACAGCAAAATCTCTTCTCCATGCGATGTCGGTGGCTGAAATCTTTGAACTCAGTGTTGTCGAATTGGATGCCATTATCGATAACAATTGCTTGTGAAACTCCAGATCGATAGATGATATTCTGGACTACAAAGTTGATTGCTATTTTCATGGTAATTGAGGTTAATGGCTCGGCCTTAGCCCATTTGTTGAAGTAATCAACGATGGTAATGGCGTACTTCGCGCCAGCCTTAGATATCAGCAACACACCAATAATATCGATTCCCCAAACTGCAAATAGCCAAGGACTAACCATGTAAAAAATCTCCATCGACGGGGCTCCCGAAATCTTAGCGAATCTCTGGCACTTATCACACTTGATGGTGTAATCAACTACGTCTTGGTTGACAGTTAGTAAGAAGTACCCATAGTGAAGAATCTTCTTCACCAGGGTTTGCCCCCAGTGTAGTCACCACAGGCCCCTTCATAAACTTCTTTCAGGACTTGTTTGGCCTCATCGTTAGCAACACACCATAACATCTGGACTGAGAATCCTTTCTTGTAAAGTGCTCCTTGCTAAAAGATATATCTCGAGGCTTGGCGAAGGAACTTTCGTCGCTTGTTCCTTTTGTCAAAAAGTATTTCCTTTTGTAAATAGTTTCTTATTGGAGTCATCCATGACTCCTCACACTCGGCCTCCAAGATCCAACTGACATCCATATGGTCAATGCTCAAAGCCGACAACACTGCCACTGAAACCAGGCCCATGAGATACGCATCTACAAGACTAGCCAACTTAGCCAGTGAGTCGGTCTTCGCATTTTCCTTTCTAGAAATAAGCATTATTGTGTAAAACTAAATGTCTCTAAGCAGCTCAAGGGCACGATAGATAAGGAGCTAGCCTCGATCATTTCGTCTGAAACTATTTCCTGACTTGACACACCACTAGCTAGGAATCACAAAAAATATGTAGAGTTTAACCCCCAGTTCCTTGATGATTTTGAGTCCCACAATCAGTGGTTCGTACTTCGCTTCATTGTTCGTTGCAGGAAAATCAAGTCCTAAGGCATAACAAATTAAATGCTCCTCAGGAGTGACAAGTACAACTCTAGCACCGGAACAACGTTCATTTGATGCACCATCTGTATACATCTTCCACTTAGCATTTTGCTTGCCATTGCTCTCCGGAGTATCATCTCACGCAGCGTACTCAGCTATTTGCCAAAGCTTGACCCTGGGTAGCTCTTTGAAGGTGATAAGCTATGTCATATTGGCTCAATCCAATGTTCCATTTCAACAGCCTTCCAGAAGTATCAGGTCGTTGCAAGACTTGTTGTAAAGGCTGGTCAGTAAGAACTTTGATCGGATGAGCCTGAAAGTAGGGGTAGAGCTTCCTTGAAGAGATCAATAGGCAGTATGCAAGCTTTTCTAGTTTTAGGTAATTTCATTCCACTCCTATCGATTAGATGCTGATGTAGTAGATCTGTCACTAGATGTGGGATTCCTCACGTATAAGTACGACGCTCAAGGCATACACCAACACTACCAGATATATGAACAAGCCCTCGTTATCCACCGGCTTTGAAAGAATAGGGTTCTCTCCAAGTGATCCACCAGAGCCTGGAATGCATCTTTACACTCCTATGTTCAAGCAAAGTTCCTTTTTCCCTTTTTAATCATGTCAAAGAAAGGGATGCATTTTCTGTTGCTCTACAGATGTATCATCTTAGGGCGGCAACCTTTTCCTTCAAAATCTGGACCTCCTTCATTGTCTTCGGGGCCTTGATGTTTCTCAATGCCTCGATCTTTTCTGGATTGGCTTCAATCCTATAGGAGTTTATAATGAAGCCAAAGAATTTCTCTGACGCAACTCCGAACAAGCATTTCAAAAGGTTGTGCTTCATCCCATATTTTTTGAGAACACCGAACATCTCTACCAAATTTTCAAAGTGGTTTCCCGAGCGCCATGACTTCATGAGCATGTCATCCACATAGACTTCCATTGAATGCCCAATTCGATCTTTAAACATCTTGTTTACTGGCCTTTGGTAAGTCGCTCTAGCATTCTTTAGTCCAAATGGCATGAATAGATAGCAATACAGTCCCAGGTCGGTTACAAAGCTGGTATGTTCCTGGTCCAGGATATGCATTGGAATCTGAATGTATCCAAAGTACACATCCATGAATGAAAGCAGTTCATGTCCGGTTGTTTAATCTACTATATGACCAATCCTCGAAAGCAAGAAACCATCCTTCAAGCATGCTTTATTCAGGTCAGAATAGTCAACGCATGTCCTCCATTTCCTGTTTTACCTTTTCACTAAGATTGTATTTGACACCCATTTCGAGTACAAGGCGTCGTGGATAAATTCTTTATCTTTCATCTTCTCCTCTTCTTCTTTGAGTGTAGCGGATCCCTCTGGACCCAGGATGTGGCATTTCTATTTCACAGAAATGTGTTTAGGATTTACATTTAATGCATGACTCGTTATCTCCGGCAAATTACCACACATGTCAGAGTGTGTCCAAGAGAATACATCTAGGTTCGCCTGGAGGAAACCAAACCAACTCCTTTATCAATCTCGTGTTGAGTTATGATCCGACCTTCAGGATCTGCATAGGATTGTCCTACCTGACCGGAATGTTGATCGTCAACTCGGCTTGAGCTATCCTTCCATCCAGCGGCTCTTTTGCAGATCCATATCCTTATGGAACTGGTTGTGCTTCCCGAGCGAGGGCTCAGGCAGTGGTTGCTATGCGTCCCCTTGATGCAAAGAGTCCCCTCTACTACTTTTCCTTTCTCTTTTCGTGTTGTCTCCTTTAGTTTAGTGACATAACACTCGCGGCCAAGCCCCTGATCTCCTTGTACTATTCCCACACCATTCTCTATAGGAAACTTCATCTTCAAACACCAAGGAGCAATAGTCGCTCTCAATTCAGCTAGGGCCGGTCGATCCAAAAATGTATTGTAAGCAAAGTAAATATCCAACACCATAAAAGGCACGACCCGCACTCGCTTGCAGTAGCCAAGCACCATCGGTAATTCCATATATCTGACTGGCTTCGTAGCTATCCCGTTAAATCCATGGATCCAAGATTTACACGGTTTCAAGTCCTTTCCCTTCAGAAGCATCTGGTCATAGGCTTTCTATAATAAAATATTGACCACACTCCCATAGTCAACTACCACCTTCCATACAATTACAGGGCTAATCATGGCCGTAATCACGAGCGGGTCAATCGTTGGGGCTTCCACCCTATCAGCATCTCTGTTTCAAAAAACAATGTCATCTGTCATGGTTTTGAATTGTTTTGCCGGAGCTCCATCGTCTATAGCAAAGCAGCTTTCATTCTTTGCATGTTTTAAAGCACCAACATATCGATCCATCTCCTTCTAGCTCCTGTCAGCCGGATGTGGTCCACTGATGATTAAATTTATCACCAAAATTTTTTTAAGCCGTATAGGCTCTTCACCACTAGGCCCGACTTGCACCTGTTGGGATGTTGACCCATAGAGCTTGGAATTTCCTTGCCCGCTATCCTACGCGGCTTTCATAAACTACAGCAACTTCTTTTTGTGAATCAACTCCTCGATCATATCACACAAGTGTCTGGACTCATTGGTATTATGACCATGTGTCCTATGGAGCCTAAAAAACTTTCCAGATTTTTTCTCCTTCTTCGTCGACTCTCTCAGGGTCGGCTTCCTATACTACTCAGTGCCTTGAGTAGCCAGGTAGATATTCTCTATTGAGTTATTTAATTCAGTATAACCGTCATACTTAGGAATCCTAGGACGATTTGTATTATCCAGCTTTCACTTTCTGGCCCCATTATCACTCCGTTTCTGTCCATCATTCTTGTTTCAAACATTTACATCCATATTTTCGAAACTCCTCCAGACTATTTTGCAACGATATTGCTCTGTATCACTTCAGTTAAAGGCATAGAATCATCTCTTTGTGAACGAGTACGTGCCTCTTTCAAGCGTAAGAACTGATTAGCCTTCATGTAAAAAATATCCATCATCGATGGGGGTTTTATTTCCAACCATCTTCCGAAATAAGTCTCGGGATAAATTCCCTTGATCAGCGCCATCAATACTATGTAATCCTTAGCATTCATAACTTCCATCACAGCTGTATGGAACCTATTCAAGAAATCCTTCAGTAACTCTCTCGCGCCCACGAAGAGGTTTGATAATGACATCGCATCTTTCAGGTAGACGTGTAGACGGAATTGCTCCAGAAACCTTCACGTCAACTGAGCAA
Source organism: Allium fistulosum (assembly GCA_030737815.1). Lineage (NCBI taxonomy): Eukaryota > Viridiplantae > Streptophyta > Magnoliopsida > Asparagales > Amaryllidaceae > Allium > Allium fistulosum. The sequence continues at coordinate 1,292,155,660 of CM060904.1, forward strand.
ATGACGATATGGATCTCAACAGGAGCTCGGTGAACCACATCGTCGTTACTCCCTCCAGGAAGATTGGAAAGAAACGACCACTCATGACATCAGATGCTCTAGCAGAGTCTATATTCCACTCGTATTTTGTTAAGTGCTGCCTTGGATCTGTTTTTCCACCGTACAACGACATTGTCGGCATTACAAATCTTCGTGGATACTTCGCACATAGAATATTCTCAGTAAACGAGTTCTGACTTGGAGAAGTACTCTACTCATCATTACTTCTAAACTAGTTTTCATTTACAAGTTTTTTGACCATCTTGTCCAAGTACTCCGGTTCTATAGGTTCGGCTGAACGGTAGTAATCAGATCTGTTCCAAGTGTTCAGCTCAGCGAAAAATCTTGGGCATATCCTCGATACCTAGGTTCTTCAGACTTCTGGAGATCCATTCGTCTAGCAGCCCCCCCTGTTTGATTCCTGTGCGTATCAGTAGTTTTTTGATATTCCAGATTCTGTTCAATTACAACATGACCAGGAGTCAAGTTCACCCAACCATCCAGAGGGCGAGCTTCGGATCCAACATTTGTTAGATCGGTACTGATCCGTGCTGTTAGATCAGTACCGATCCACAAACCCTTCCCATGGGTTTGTCTCGGTTCTTGATATGAAGTCCCGACAGTGTTTTGAGCTATTTTATACTTTCTATTCCTCTATCTCTGCTCGGATGATGAGGAACTATTAAACTCTAAATCAAAAGATGTTAAGTCCCTCCTACTCCTCCTATAGTGGTTCTAAGTTAGCTCATTAAGAAGTCCCAAGCTATCTGCATCTACTGGTTCATCTCATTGTGATTCTCCTGGAACCTATCTTTTATTTGCTTCATCACACGACCCATCTCCATCCTGGTCACGACATCAGTTGGATTCTGGATCCCTGGCAGACTTGGTTGGGCAACTTCATCCACATGCTAAGTATTCTAGTTTTCAACATCATTAGCAGCTCTGGAGTTTGTAGAACGGTCTCTCCTTGGGGCCACGGCAAATAGCTTCTGGTAGATTGTTGAAAATTTGAATAATAGAACAGTTAGGTTGAAAGATTGGATCTATCTCTCGGATCTAAGAAATCCAATAGTAGATAATGGATCCGAATAGTCTGAGAATAAAGTTCTCAGTGAAAACACCAAAATGTTTGAACCAAAAATGGCACGAACATCCAAGAGATTGTGTAGAGAATGAAAAGTGAAGAAAAATAAATTAAAATGAGTAAGGAAAGAACACGCAGCGTCTATAATGGTTCGACTAATCTTGGCCTAGTCCACTTAATGATTTTATTAGTGATATCACTGGTTTACAAGCACTAGTTCTTATGGATCGGTATAAATTTATGGGTGATCACACGAAATTAGAGTAAGATAGAGCTAGAGCCAAAAGGTCCTTAAAAGTGAGCTTTGCCCCTCTATTTATAGCTGTAGAAAGACTAACTCGCCTTCATGATCTCCACCTCATTTTATATGCCATAGACCACTTCTCCAAGAAAATAAGTGGACACCTCATTAATAATCACAGATCGGTACAGATCCATGGGCTTGAGTCGGTACTGATCCATATGTTCTTCATATGGACGATTTTGAACTTCTTGTCCTGGCTCGATTCATGGTTAGCTTCATGATTCTAAATTTCTTTGCATCATTATTAGCTTGTTTCTGAGTCCAAATGGTGGATTGGTGGAAGAACAGAGTTGCTGATATTGAGTGCTTGTAGAGATCGATAGAGAATTGCATGAAATCAATGAAATAACACTTGAAATAGGCTCCTGACATCAAGTAGAGTGAATAGAAGGAGTGGGGGCAAGATTGGAGGAGAAATTGTGGATCAATACCGATCTGATCCTCGTTTCTTTGAATGGTTGGGTCTTCATCCCGTGACTCTGTTTGTACTTGGTTTACGGACTCTTGGGCTATCTCTTTGGGCTTCCTGCCTTGATAGTTTCCAAGTTCGATTCGTCTAGCCCATCTAAATATTGCCTGATCAAAAGATGGGATAACAATATGTGTGGCTTGATGGATGAAACAGCAGCTGTTTTGTAAAACAACACTTCCAGACTAGCAACGACTTATTGATAGCAGGATAGCAACGGTCAGCGATGACCCAGTGGAAAATTTTTGATACGTAGAATCTTGACATGTGTCATTCAGCGAGTGATAGCTTTGTTGTTGATAGTCGTCGAAAAGTTGTCGACGAGGCCCTCGCTAAAGCAGTCGCTCTTTCTTGGATCGATGAGTAAGTGAGCGACGGCTATTTCCTTCGTTTAGTGATGGCCATCGATGGAAATATGTCGTCGCTCAATAGTGTGCGTCTTGTAGTGATTGTAATTGTCACGATTTGAACACATGACCTTACTAACATTCCAATCTTTCCAAATCAAAATAAAGATTAACTTTTGTTATCACTGTAATTCGAATCCGCGACCTTATATTTGTATTGTAGGGGTATTCTGAGAAATTCACGATAAAAATTATGTTTCTATTTCAACTATGAATAAAGGTAGCACCATCTTTCCTTTGGAGCATAATAGGTCACATTTAGGGACCCTAGCCAACTATAGTCCTTAATCTGTTGTTTGATATTTGTAAATTCTACCAAGATCATTATTCCATAATTATCATTCAGACTTTTTGATGCAGCGCGAGATAAACGACTTACCTTAAGTCGTTTCTTCCTCCAAAGTCGCTTCCCTGAATCGCGCTTCCATAGGTCGCGAAGGCAAAGAAGCCCAAATCGCTACAAGTTTGAGTTGCTCCACAACCTTAAGTCGCGAAACCCTAGGTCGCTTCCACCTAGGTCGCGAACGACATACCTTAAGTCGCGAAACCCTAGGTCGCGAACGACATACCTTAAGTCGCGAGCAGATCCTTATGTCGCGAAGCTTCGGGATGCCGCTCCAGTAGGTCGAAGCCGCTTCTAGGTCGATGCCGTGCTTCTCTAAGTCGTTCCAGTATGCTGCCAGATCTTAAGTCGTGAATTCTTATATCACCTGAAGTTCCGTAAGTCGCTGTGTATTGTTGAGTCATTGAATGTTTGTATTTTCTTGAGTCGTTTGTTTGTTTGTTAAGTCGTGTTGTAATTGTGTTGAGTCGTGTGGTGTTGTACTTTCCCTATAAATAGGGGTGTATGGTCATTTGTAATGGAAGTTGAATTTTGAATAAAATTTGTTGAGAGCTTTTGTGCCTCCATTAAAATTGGAAGTTGAGTGTGATCTCCTTTCTCCATCTTCGGATATTCGAGTGTGTTCGAAATCAACGAATTTGAAGCCGATTTACGGAATCTCGTGCGTGAGATCAACGTCGAAGAATCGTAGATCTTCTAACGCGGTATCGTGCGCGATCAACGTGTTGAAGATAGCTAGAATCCGGTAACTCAAGAGATCGACGGATTTGGGCACTTGGGTATCATCAATTAATCAATTTTATCTTGTTTCATCGATTCATTTTTCCGCAATTCGTGATTGGATCCTGGATAGATTTGACCGCTGGTTCAGATCTACTTCCGTGCTGCGTCATTTTGGTATCAGAGCAAGGAGACGAACTTTTCCAAGGTCATTGGGTGTGAAGTTTGTGTTTGGATTTGTTGAAGATTTGATCATGCCTCCGAGACGTGCTAACCGCTATCAAAATATTGAAGATTTGTATAGAAGACAAGATGCTGAGCAGATGGAGCAGCGTATCAATGAAAAGTTCAATGAGGGTATTGAAAAATTGGAGAAATTGATGAACGACATGAATCAAAATCAAAGGAGAACGTCACCAGTTTCGAACCAGGGTGGAAACAGGGTTTCGCCATCGGTTTCGGAAGAAAGGAGGATGTCACCCCAGTCGTATCAAGATAGGAGAGAATCATCAGTTTCAATGATGCGAGACCACCATGGGTACCGAAATGAAGAGGGAGGAATTTAATGTGGTTTCGAAAATGAACCATATCGTGATGCTGAAAGACAAGGTAGAAGGAACATGCGTAGTCGTAGGGATGTAGATGGTCAGGATCAATATCGAAATACATCTGATTTTGAGGAAGATGGTGATGGAGGTAGTATTCATTATCGAAATCAAGGCCAGGTGCGAAATCAATTTCGGGATGAAGAAAATGATCGTAAATGGGAGTCAGGTATGAGGATGGAAATTCCAGAATTCAAAAGTGGTATGCAAGTAGAAGAATTTCTTGATTGATTGTCGAATGTTGAAGAAATTTTGGAATTCAATGATGTGCCTGAGAATCACAGAGTCCAATTAATTGCTACAAGACTAAGGGGAAGAGCTATGGCTTGGTGGCAACAAACTAAACTAACTCGGGAGAGAATGGGAAAATCAAAAGTTGTTACTTGGGAGAAGATGAGAAAGATGATGAAAGACTTTTTTACCGTACAATTATCAATCTCTTATGTATCAACGTTTGCAGAATTTGAGACAAGGGACGAAGACAGTGAATGACTATGCAGATGAATTCTATCAATTGATTGCAAGGAATGATATTATGGAAACCGAGGAACAGCTAACGACTAGATATGTTGGAGGGTTACGAATGCAAATTCAAGACATGGTTAATATGTTTAATCCAATGTCTGTTGCTGAAGCACATCAAAAAGCTCTAGCTTGGGAGAAACAAGGGAGACGAGGAAGTGGTGTGTTTACGAGTTCCAACAACCAGAATAAGGGTGCTAGTAGCAGTGCTAATGTTTCCAAGTCAGTAAATAAACCAATTGTCAATGAAGCCGCTAAAGCAAAGGTCAATAACAGTATTAAGTGCTATAATTGTCAGGAGTTTGGCCATAAAAGTAATGAATGTACGAAGCCAAAGAAGAGAGCATTATTGCAGAGGAATGTGAGTATGAGGATGTGGAAGCTGAAATTGATTATTCTCAACCACCGAAGTTTGATGAAGATGAAGAAGTTGTGTCAGGAGACGAAGGGTGTAACTTGATGATGAGGAGGTCTTGTTTAACGCCAAAGCATGAGGATGATTCTAGTTGGCTGAGAAGCAATATCTTTCAGTCTACATGTACTATCTTGGGAAAGGTTTGTCGATTTGTTATTGATGCAGGAAGCTGCGATAACATTATTTCTGTAGAAGCCATCAAGAAGTTAGGGTTGAAGACTGAAAAACACCCTAGACCTTATAAACTGGCATGGCTAAAGAAAGGTGGAGAAGTGACAGTGGGAAGACGAGCATTTGTTACATTTTCTATTAGGAAGAAGTACAAAGATGATATATGGTGTGATGTTGTCGATATGGATGTGTCTCATCTACTATTGGGAAGACCATGGCAATATGATAGAGCTGTACAACATAATGGTCGCACCAACAGCTACAGTTTCATGTTCGAAGGTACTCAAATCACCTTAGTTCCTAAGAAGCGTGAACCAAGTGAAAGCAAGTCAGAGAAGAAAGTGGAACCAACTAGTCTATTATCTTCGAGAGAGTTTGTTAAAGAAGTGGAAGATAGTGCTGAATTGTTTATGTTGATTGGGTATGAAACAAGTGAAGATCTTGAAATTCCTACGGAGGTTAGACCGGTGTTAAATGAATTTGAAGATGTCTTTCCTGCAGAATTACCCAAGGATTTACCGCCGCTAAGGGACATACAACATCAAATCGATCTAGTGCCAGGTGCTGTTTTACCGCATAGGCCGCATTATCGTATGAGGCCGAAAGAGCATGAAGAGTTGAGGAGATAGGTTGAGGAGTTGCTTGAGCAAGGGCGTGTTCGAGAGAGTCTCAGTCCTTGTGCTGTACCAGCTCTGTTGGTGCCAAAAAAAGATGGTTCGTGGAGAATGTGTACAGACAGCAGGGCACTCAACAAAATAACTGTCAGATACATATTTCCTATACCAAGACTTGATGATCTATTGGATCAACTTAATGGGTCTATAAGCTTTTCTAAGATCGACCTTAAGAGTGGTTATCATCAGATTCGCATAAGACCGGGTGATGAATGGAAGACATCATTCAAGACTCGAGAAGGATTATATGAATGGCTGGTCATGCCATTTGGCCTATCTAATGCACCAAGTACATTTATGAGGGTGATGAATCAAATTTTCAGACCTTACATCGGGAAGTTTGTTGTAGTCTACTTTGATGATATCTTGATATATAGTGCTAGCACAGAGGAGCACATTCAACACTTGCGAAAGGTGTTAACTATTCTTCGTCAAGAACAGTTCTATGCAGCGACGAAGAAATGCATGTTCATGACACCGAGTGTTTTATTTCTGTGTTATGTCGTGTCCAAGGAATGGATACAAGTGGACTAGAGTAAAGTAGTCGCAATCAGAAATTGGCCACAGCCCAAAACTATAACAGAAGTCAGAAGTTTCCATGGATTAGCGTCATTTTATCGAAGATTTATACCGCACTTTAGTAGTGTGATGGCTCCTGTTACTGATTGTATGAAAGGAAAGCAGTTTTCATGGACGAAAAAGGTAGGATCTGCTTTTGAACAGATCAAGGAACTTTTAACATCAGCACCGATTCTAGTATTGCCAGATTTTCAGTTACTATTTGAGTTACATACAGACGCGTCCAAAGTTGGAATTGGAGGAGTGTTGAGTCAGAAGGGTCGTCCAATTTCCTATTTCAGTGAAAAGCTTTCTGGAGCAAAGATGAGATACAATACTTATGATGTGGAGTTTTATGCTATTGTGCAGGCCGTGAAGCATTGGAGACATTACTTGTTCCACAAAGAATTTGTTTTGTATACGGATCATGAAGCATTGAAACATTTACAAGGGCAGAATAAAATTGCAGCTAGGCATGCATCGTGGATAGCTTATTTGCAGCAATTTACATTCGTCGTAAAGCACAAGTCTGGAGTAACTAATCGCGTCGCCGATGCATTGAGTCGGAGGAATAATTTACTAACAACCATGCGAGTAGAGGTGATGGGTTTTGACTTACTTCCAGATTTGCTTACTTCAGATTCATATTTTTCCAAGATCCTAGACAAAGTCAAGCAGGGAAACATGGATGGATATATGATGGTTGATGGTTTTCTATTCAAAGGAAATCAGTTGTGTATTCCAAATTGTAGTCTGCGAATGAAAATTATCAAAGAATTACATAAAGAAGGACACGTGGGCCGTGACCGTACTATGCAGTTGATCTCAAAGTCTTATTTTTGGCCGTCAGTGAGGAAGGAGGTTGAAAAGTTCGTTCAGAGGTGCCATATTTGTCAAGTTTCAAAGGGGACCGCAACAAATGCAGGTTTATATATGCCGTTACCTATACCTACTAAACCATGGGTGGATGTTAGTATGGACTTTGTATTGGGATTGCCGAGAACGCAACGTGGCAATGATTCTATCTATGTGGTAGTTGATCGGTTTTCAAAAATGGTACATTTTGTCGCATGCAAGAAGACGGCAGATGCAGTTAATGTCGCACAGTTATATTTCAGAGAGATCTATCGTCTTCATGGGTTGCCTGAATCTATTGTATCGGATAGAGACACTCATTTTCTGAGTCATTTTTGGATGAGTCTATGGAGAATGGTCGGGACAAAGCTGATATTCAGTAGTGCTTATCATCCACAGACGGATGGACAGACAGAAGTTGTGAATAGATCCCTAGGTAATCTATTAAGATGCCTCGTAAATGACAATTTGAAGAGTTGGGATTCCAAACTGTGTCAAGCTGAGTTTGCACACAACCATGCAGTTAATCATAGCAGTGGGTTCAGTCCATTCCAGGTCGTTTACTCAACAATGCCTAAGGGACCATTAGATTTATCTACAGTGCCACAACAGAAAGGAGTGATCAAATGAGCTAGTGATTTTGTGAATGAATTGCAAGAGTGCCACAAGGTCATGCAGGAACGATTGCTTAAGGCGAATGAGAAATATAAGCAATCCGCAGATATTAAGTGACGAAATGTTGAGTTCAAAGAAGGAGATTTTGTATATGCAGTATTGACTAAGGATCGATGTCCTGTTGGTACTTACAACAAACTGACTGCTAGAAAGATTGGTCCTTTGGAAATCATAAAGAAGATTAATGAGAATGCTTATCAGTTAAGATTGCCGGATCATATCCATACTACTGACGTTTTCAACGTCAAACACTTGATTTCATATCATGAGAATAAGCATGTCGAAGAAGAGGAAAGTGTGAATTCGGGGTCGAATTCTTTTCAACCAGGGGAGAATGATGCAGCGCGAGATAAACGACTTACCTTAAGTCGTTTCTTCCTCCAAAGTCGCTTCCCTGAATCGTGCTTCCATAGGTCGCGAAGACAAAGAATCCCAAATCGCCACAAGTCTGAGTCGCTCCACAACCTTAAGTCGCGAAACCCTAGGTCGCTTCCACCTAGGTCGCGAACGACATACCTTAAGTCGCGAAACCCTAGGTCGCGAACGACATACCTTAAGTCGTGAGAAAATCCTTATGTCGCGAACGACATACCAGTAATTCGCGAGCAGATCCTTATGTCGCGAAGCTCCGGGATGCCGCTCCAGTAGGTCGAAGCCGCTTCTAGGTCGCTGCCGTGCTTCTCTAAGTCGTTCCAGTATGCTGCCAGATCTTAAGTCGTGAATTCTTATATCACCTGAAGTTCCGTAAGTCGCTGTGTATTGTTGAGTCATTGAATGTTTGTATTTTCTTGAGTCGTTTGTTAAGTCGTGTTGTAATTGTGTTGAGTCGTGTGGTGTTGTACTTTCCCTATAAATAGGGGTGTATGGTCATTTGTAATGGAAGTTGAATTTTGAATAAAATTTGTTGAGAGCTTTTGTGCCTCCATTAAAATTGGAAGTTGAGTGTGATCTCCTTTCTCCATCTTCGGATATTCGAGTGTGTTCGAAATCAACGAATTTGAAGCCGATTTACGGAATCTCGTGCGTGAGATCAACGTCGAAGAATCGTAGATCTTCTAACGCGGTATCGTGCGCGATCAACGTGTTGAAGATAGCTAGAATCCGGTAACTCAAGAGATCGACGGATTTGGGCACTTGGGTATCATCAATTAATCAATTTTATCTTGTTTCATCGATTCATTTTTCCGCAATTCGTGACTGGATCCTGGATAGATTTGACCGCTGGTTCAGATCTACTTCCGTGCTGCGTCACTTTTGAAGTCTGAAGTATATGACTATTGATTTATACTGATTAATTAACTATTGCATAGAAGAAATTTTATTCAACTCCAAGGCCAGTGTACATAAGTTCAGAAAATCAAATTTAAATTATTATTTCTGTTGGGCTTAAATCAGTATTTTATGATTATTTGATATTTTATAATAGTTTGCGTTAGAAATAATCTCCTATTTTGAAGGAGAAGCTGTGTTGATTTGTTCCAAGAAGACCTAGTCTTTCTGCATAACAAACTCCAGTCTTAGTTTTCTTTTATTCTTTATTATTTCTTTGTACGGCTATTTATATGAGTTAAGTTTGTTTTAATATATATAGAATTTTTCAGTTTCTTCTGTGTTTTTTATTGAGTTTGCAATCCGATTTCAACAAATTGGTATCAGAGCTTAATCATTGTGAGAAACACTTGAGATGGCAGAGTCAAACAATTTTGCACAACCAGGCATTCCCATATTTGATGGTGATTATGATCACTGGAGTCTTCTCATGAAAAAATTGTTAAAGTCCAAAGAGTTTTGGAGCGTGTTGGAGACTGGTTTCACAGAGCCTACAACTGAAGAAGGGTTGTCTGCTGCAGAAAAGAAGTCCTTGGCTGAAACAAGGCTAAAGGATCTTAAAGCGAAGAATTATCTCTTTAGCTCAATAGACAAAACCATTTTAAAGACAATTACGAAGAAAGAGACATCCAAAGAGCTATGGGACTCAATGAAGATCAAGTACCAGGGGAATGCAAGAGTGAAACGTGCTCAGCTTCAGACTCTACGAAGGAATTTCGAGCTATTGGAGATGAAGTGTGGAGAATCAGTAACATATTATTTTGCAAGAGTGATGGTGGTGGCCAACGACATGCGAAACTGTGGAGAAAACATAACCGATGTCACAATTGTAGAAAAAATTCTACGCACACTAACGGAGAATTTTAACTACATTGTATGTTCGATTGAGGAATCCAAGGATATTGACACACTCTCAGCTGATGCCTTGCAAAGTTCAGTACTGGTTCATGAACAGAAGTTCAAGAGAAATAAAAATGGAGGAGAAGAACAAGTGCTTAAAGCATCTTATGAGGAACGAGGAACCAGAGGAAGAGGACTCGTGATTCGAGGAAGAGGAAGAGGCCGAGGAAGGTCATATAATAGATCAACCGTGGAATGCTTCAACTGTCATCAGGTTGGGCACTATGCTTCTGAATGCCCAGAACGGAAGCAAAAGGCGCATTATGCAGAAGTTGATGAAGATGAAGAAATGCTGCTTATGGCGTTTGCGGAGACAAATAATGCTAGAAAAGAGGAAGTTTGGTTTCTGGACAGCGGATGCAGCAATCATATGTGTGGAAGTAAGCTCTGTTTCTCGGAACTTGATGAAAAGTTTCGTCACTCTGTGAAGCTTGGGAATAATTCTCGAATGGAAGTAATGGGAAAAGGAAACATTCGCTTGAAGATAGATGGAAATTCACATGCAGTTGCAGATGTTTATTATGTGCCAAATTTGAAAAGCAATCTTCTCAGCATTGGCCAACTTCAAGAAAGAGGCTTAACTATTCTTATTGAACATGCAATTTGCAAGTTGTTCCATCCTAGGAGAGACCTGATTATGCAAACATGGATGACTACCAATAGGATGTTTGCATTACATGCAGCAGAAGACAAAGAAAATCCAAAAAATAATTGCTTGCAGGTTTCTACATAAAAGGAAATTCAGCTATGGCATCAAAGGTATGCACATTTAAACTACAAAGGTTTGAGAACCTTAAAGTATCAAAATATGGTAAGGGGTTTGCCTGCATTGAAAGGAAAGTTGAAGACGTGTACTAGTTGCTTGGTGGGAAAGCAATTCAGAAAGTCTTTTCCAAAGAAGAGTCTCTGGCGTGCTACGAAAAAATTGCAGCTTGTGCATGCAGATTTATGTGGACCGATAATGCCCGCTTCAAATAGTGACAGAAGATATATGCTCACCTTTATAGATGACTACATCAGAAAAGTATGGGCATACTTTCTAACAAACAAGTCTGACACTCTAAGTCACTTTAAGATGTTCAAGAATCATGTTGAAAGGGAGTGTGGATCGGTTTTATGTTGCTTACGTACTGATAGAGGAGGTAAATTTACCACTAATGAGTTTGTATCCTTTTGTAAGGAAGCAGGCATTAAGAGGCAACTTACAACTGCATTCACACCACAACAGAACGGAGTCGCTGAGCGTAAGAATCATACTATCATGAACATGGTACGTAGCATCTTGGATGACAAAGAGGTTCCAAAAAAAATTTTGGGCTGAAGCTGCTAAATGGGTGACACATGTCTTGAACAGAAGTCCTACTCAGTATCTACAAGGAAAGACACCAGAAGAGGCTTGGAGTGATGTTAAACCTAATGTAGACTATTTTCGAATGTTTGGTTGATTGGCTCATGTGCATGTACCTGATCAAAAGTGAAAGAAGTTGGATGATAAGAGTGTTACTTGCGTGCTGCTAGGAATAAGCAGTGAATCCAAGGGCTATCGTCTTTATAATCCAGCAAAAAAGAAAGTGGTGATAAGTCGAGATGTTGTTTTTGAAGAAGACAAGGGTTGGAATTGGGAGAACACAAACAAAAATGAGAAGTTGAACTGGGAAGAAGAAGGAGAAGATAAAGAAGCTACAGAGTCTGAAGAAGGAAGCGAGGCGAATGACAATGCAAATACTGATTGTGGTTTAAGTGAGGAAGATGTAATAAATGAAGAACCTGAAGTTTCCAGCAGGGTTCGAAGGGTTCAAAGACCAGCTGCATATTTGCAGGATTATACATCAGGGCAAGAACTTTCTAAAGAGGAGGAAAATATGACTTATTTAATAATGTTTACTGTTTCGGATGAACCTTTGACATATGTAGAGGCTGTCAAGGAAGAAAAATGGAGAAAGGCAATGAAGAATGAGTTGGAAGCTATTGAGAAAAATAAAACATGGCATCTAACAACTTTGCCTGTAGGTTCAAAGAAAATTGGTCTTAAATGAATGTTCAAAACCAAAATTAACGAAAAAGGTGAAGTAGACAAGTATAAAGCTCGACTTGTGGCGAAGGGTTATGCTCAACAACAAGGAGTTGACTACAATGAAATTTTTGCACCGGTGGCTAGATGGGATACCATACGACTACTTCTTGCATTAGCAGCTCAGAGAGGGTGGCCCGTTTACCAACTCGACGTGAAGAGTGCATTCTTATATGGTGAGCTTGAGGAGGATGTTTATGTTGAACAACCTTTGGGTTTTGTACAAAAAGGTGATGAAGATAAAGTGTACAAGCTGGATAAGGCGTTATATGGATTGAAACAGGCACCTCGTGCATGGTATAGCAGAATAGATGCGCATTTTTTGAAAGAAGGATTTCAACGTTGCAGCTATGAACATACATTATTTGTCAAAACCGATGGGGGTAACAAAATTTTGATTGTTAGCGTGTATGTTGACGATTTGATCTTTACTGGAAACAATCATGTTATGATTATGAAGTTCAAGTCAGCGATGAAGGAGGAATTTGACATGACCGATTTAGGGAAGATGAAGTATTTTCTTGGTATTGAAGTTGTTCAAAAACATGAAGGTATTTTCATTAGTCAGCAAAAATATGCTGGAGAGTTACTGCTGAGATTTAATTTGCAAGATGGAAATCCAGTAAAAAAATCCTATTGTGCCAGGTTCAAGGTTGACAAGGGAGGGTAAAGGCACTAAAGTGGATGCAACTTTGTACAAGAAACTGATTGGAAGCCTAATGTATATTACAGCCACAAGGCCTGACTTAATGTATGTGGTATGTTTATTAAGCCGGTTCATGGCAAATCCTTCGCCGGAGCACATGCAAGCAGCAAAGAGAGTGATGTGTTATTTGAAAGGAACCAGGTCGTATGACTTGTTCTATAGGAGAGGAAAGTATGATGAATTAGCTGCATACACTGATAGTGATTATGATGGCGACCTTGATGACAGAAAAAGCACAAGCGAATATGTGTTCTTATTGAGTGGAGGAGCTGTGTCATGGGCGTCCAAAAAGCAACCAGTTGTTACTTTGTCCACAACTGAAGCAGAGTTTATTGCTGCAGCATACTGTGCATGTCAATGTGTTTGGATGAGAAGAATTCTTGAGCAATTTGGTTTGGTGCATTCGCAGGGTACAACTATTTGGTGTGACAATAGTTCAGCTATAAAGTTATCTAAAAATCCAGTGCTTCATGGTCGTAGTAAGCACATCGATGTTCGCTTTCACTTCTTAAGGGATCTTGTAAAAGAAGGAGTTTTGAAACTCAATCATTGCGGGACAGAATCACAGCTGACGGATATCATGACTAAACCTATCAAGTTGGATGCATTTATCAAACTGCGTGAGAAGATGGGAGTATGTGAAGATGTAAACTGAGTGTTATCACATTTCAGTTTAGGAGAGGCTTTGTTGGGGTTAAATAAGTATTTTATGATTATTTGATATTTTATAATAGTTTGCTTTAGAAATAATCTCCTATTCTGAAGGAGAAGCTGTGTTGATTTGTTCCAAGAAGACCTAGTCTTTCTGCATAACAAACTCCAGTCGTTTTCTTTTATTCTTTATTATTTCTTTGTACGGCTATTTATATGAGTTAAGTTTGTTTTAATATATATAGCATTTTTCAGTTTCTTCTGTGTTTTTGATTGAGTTTGCAATCTGATTTCAACAATTTCTCCCTGTATTTCAGAATTATTTTGAAGATGATGTGTCAAAATTGCAGGCAGTGGTGAGGGATTTCATGGCAATTTTTTTATTCCCATTAATGTCCTGATCAGCTAAAGCTTCTTGAGGGTGCTTCCCAAAGTCGGGTTTATTGATGATTTCACTTGGCAGTTAATGCAGAGAGCCTTGAAACTACCTCTAGGTGAGAGAATTAGTTAACAGTCAGTGCATATTACGTACACCCACGTTACCTTTGGCCTAACAGCAGTATAATATACTGAACTTGGTATTTTGAGTTTTGTCTCCAAACTGGTGTCATTCTGACATTTATTATGTACCAAGGAAAGCTCCAGGAGGTGGAACTGCATACTATGTTTCCTCTATACAAAAAAATAGGTTTTGGGGTTTTCCCTTTTTATTATGTATCATTTCCCCTTCTTTTATGGTTGACACCAAGCTATTCAATAAATTTTCACCTAAAGGGATCAATAAGGACATTTTTACTGGTATGTCATATATACAAGAATAATAATTTTAATGTAGTTACATAAACCAAACACAATAGGTAAAATAGTAAAATACAATAAAATACATAAGGGATTTTTATTGAAGTAAATGTATCATTTTTTTTCTTTCACATTTCGTCTTATTCCGGTACTTTCTTGCATTCCGTATTAACTGTTCTTCCTTAAATAAAACTATACATGTGTTTTTATATCTATTGAGATTTCAGATATTTAGAATTAAATTGTAAAATTTGTAAAGTTGTTTCAATCGAACTACTGTTGTATATATAACAAAAAAAGTAAATAAAATAAAATATTTATGAATTAAGATTGAAATTAAATAAACATATTATATACTTGTCACATGTTAACTATTTTTTTTTTCCAATAATATTTACATATACTTTTAAAGTATAAGATATTTAAAATTAAAATTTTCCGAATGTACTATAATTTCTTTAATTGTGAAAGTATTTTTTTTTTAAATCATGTTGCTTTAAACACAAAAGATACAAAAACAATAAAGTAAAAGATGCACCGAATTTCTATTAAAATAAATGTACTGTATATTATTCAGTCATTTTTATATCTCGTCTCATTTTGATACTTTTTCTATTAAAATAATTAATTTATTATTATTATAATGATAATATAATTGTTCTATATTTCAGAAATCTGTTTGTAGAAGGCATGGAATGGATAGCGTTTCAAACCTAGACATGATAGAGGTAGCTAAAAGTGTTGCATCAAAATTCCAGGCGGTGGTGGGGGATTTTATTGCAATATCTCCCCCTCACTGTCATGTCCACTAAAGCTTCTTGATGAAGCTGGCCAAAAGTCTGGTTTCTTGATGATTTTAATTGACAGCTGATGAAAATTGGGCGAAAATAGGGCAACAGGTAGTATACGAAATGAATACCTACTTTACCTTTGGCCTGTATGAGTAGAAATATACCGAACTTGAGATTTTGAGTTGCATAACTTGCCTAGTGATCAACACTAGCAATTAGCTAGCTTCTTGATGATTTTTGTTGAGCAGCTTGAATTAAATACTTCCTGTCAATAGTCATTTTTCCCTGTCATTTTAAATCGATTAAAATCCATAAAATATGTACCAGATCAGTATCAAGCAGAATACAAGTGCGACCAAAATGAACTTTGTGACGCACCCAGAAAATATAAATGATTTGACTCTGAAAGAAATAGATTTTAAGTTCTTTTCGTTTTTATAGTGAACACGCTACTTGTATTATATTTACATTATCTTCAATCCTCAGAATCAAGTAGACAAAGTCTTTCCAGAACAATGAAATTTGCCAACAGAGCGATGCTAAGCTGTAAAGGCAAAGTGAAATTTTAGAGGTTCTTGCAATATGGCTTAGGATATATGTTAACAACTGAATTTTGCAATTACTTCTGGACTGGTAACTATTCTATAATACGTACAAAATAAATTAAAAGCTTGCTTGGATTTCTTGTTCCTTCAAATTGTGCTCTTCTGCATGCCGGACTATACCTGTTAAAATATAATCAATAGTTGAAACAAATGCATTGTAAAAACTGTCTGCGACCTTCCATGCACCAAGTATTACTATTCACTACTAGTGTAAATCGCATGTATATGCATTTAATAGCTAGAAATATTTATTTTTTATGTAATAAAAAATATATGTACAGATGTGTGCTATAAGTTCAACAACTTTGGTGGTCACCTCACTTTTGTTTCAAGCAAAGTCATAGTGAATTCCGTTGATGGGTGGTTGAAAAGTGGTTAGTGGTGGAGGTTGCAAACAATGGTGAAATTATGTTGATGAATGTAGGGTACTTTTGGAATTTCAAAAAGACACCGTGAAAATCTATTCATTGAAATTTCTTTATTGATAGTAGAGATGTGCAGTAAATACTAGGTTAAATAGTAATATAAACTTACACTAATTAAGAGTCAAGTCTATCGTATATGAGAATAGGGATTAAAACAAGATAATGTCTAATACTTTAAAATTTTAGGTAATATTTGGTTTGTTAATTTTAGTTTTGGGTTTTCGTCCATACAAAAATGCACACGATGCATTTATATTGTCGAAAACGACAAAGTTAGAAAACGAAGTTAACATACAAAATAGAAAACAATTTTTTTTAAATTTTCCGCATTTTGGGAAATAACACAAGCACGTGAAACAATCTATTCTTCTGTCGTCCCTTTATCCAGGTCCGGTTTTAGAGCTAGGCCAGCAAGACGGCCGAATAAGGCAACCCCCTCTTGAGGGGCAACAACAGGGGAGGAGGAGGAGTAAGAGCTGGTTGTCTAATAAACTGTTTTACATAAAAGGGGCAGCACTATGTTAGATGAATGGGCTACATAGGTTGGTTGGTTGTGCTTCAACTTCTTTAAGATGAGGTAGGTGGTTTGAGGCCTGCACATTAATAAGATCTTTATTTTTTCTGCATCCTTCCTTTTCTGCATGGCTGCTATATATTTTTCTCAACTTTTGTTCTATTGAATATTATTTATCTTTGAATCATTTTGACTTGTTTTGGGCAATAAGATTATACTGGCCTAGGGCAACCCAACTCTTCAAGCCGGCCCTACCTCTATCCCTTTCGTCCTCTCATCCGTCTTTCTTTCATCTCTTCCGTCGTCCCTCCATTCTTCTCATATTTGAGATATATAATGAAAACCGAAAACACAAAATTCGTTTTTAAACAAAACGCTACCTTAATCGTTCTATCTCGGTGACGTATTTTAAAACTAAATGTCAAACGGTACATACATACATGTGTGTATGCACGTCCAATAGCACACCAAACAATGCACATGAAACAATGCAACATGGCATTAGCCCGTTGATTTCCACCACAATCTTCGAATTAAATAATAAGGATAGTGGAAAGAACTTACGGTGGAAATCAGGGAGCATTTGGAGTGCTATTGGACGATTCTTGTATATATAAATATAATTTAATTTCGAACATGCGGCGGATCCCTACCTATATACATACACACACATGTCCATTAATTATATTTTTACTTGAAGTGTCAAAACGATATACATCCATTAATTATATTTTTACCTGGAGTGTCAAAATGAAAACTAATACCCTTCAACATATTGAAACTGAGAGATGAATGATCCAACTTCATGATGAAAGAGACGTATGCTTACTCAATTTATGGGGCAACCGAAGCGAACCATCTCTTTGCAATTTGGTCAATTCATGATGTGAACATTGTGTGGATGTAGAAAGAAGCATGATATGGTTTCTAGAAATTTAGTAATATGAAGTCATGGGCAGATAATGATAGCATGGTGGTTTTATATATGTTGTGCTGTGCATACGTCCATTTTTATTGACATAATTGGTTTATCTTTAAATTTACTCTTCCACGAGTTAGATATCTTTGCCCTGTTACAATTAATTAAAGTATTGAACTATGATTGATCTTTTTGACCTTTCTTTTTAAGTTTCTTTCCTCATTGTTACCTACCAAACGAAGTCAATATTCACCTGTTAAAAGCTTGTTTAATTAATTTTGTTGAAAATATTTAAGGATTTTTTGAATGGACGTACCTTCTTAATTTTAATTACTGTATTTAATTTTTTTCTCTCTTTTTTATTTTATAAATACTGATGTAGCCATTTTCTCCGAGAAATGTTGCATTTGCATTCTTGTGTTGTCAAATAGTACGAAGGATGCATTTCATCCAATTGGTTTACAGCATTCCAACAAAATACCGAACATGAATATGTTGGGCCATTAAATACTTCAAAAATAGCTGCCTAAGTAACACTGACTATCTGGTATTTACCACTTAAATGATATTTTCAAATAAGTCATTCTTTTTTCGATGACATTTTGTGAAGTTTTTTATTATTTTTCTTTATATTTTATGTAGGCGTTTATATTTGTATTTTTTGTACTTTTATGTAAATCCCATACATGTTTATTTACATTTATATTTGCATTTATATTTTATATATGTTTATTTATATTTGTATATGTTCCTTTTATGTTTTTCCTGTTATGATTATTGCATTCTATCATTTTTCTGGATTTATATGTGTATTTATGGTTTTTGTACATTTTTATTCATTTATTTATTAATGTACACAGCCTTAAAAAAACACTAAAAGTAAATAATGTATCCATCACATTAAATTAAAATAAAACATAGCATGTTCTGAATATCATCTGTATTTAGAGCATTTCAGTGACATCACAACATAACATTCAAAACTTTGAACATTAAAGGTTGATTTTTGCTAAAATTTTCAACAAGTGGGCATTTATATAATAAATGCCCACTTTGGACGCTTAAGCATCTCAAGTAAGACTTTATTAAATAAACATTTGATGTCTTTACGCTTATTTAATAGACGCATGAATTCATATGTCTATTAAATTAGCGTCAAATTCAATTTAGGATTTTGAATCTCAAACTAAATATTAACTTTAGTCTACAGATTGAATTGGTTTGTTCAAGATTTCAATCTTGATGTTCAAGTTGAATTCTTCATTGTTGGAGTTGCTTTTATGTTATTTAGTCACTGACTCGATGTTTATGTTTTTGAGCATCGGATCAACTAGTATATTTGATATTGGTGCTTTGGGTAACTTGGTGATTTAATTAATCCATATAGATTAATCCATGTAGGATTAGTAAATCCATCTATTTTAATGATATTAGTGGTTGTGGTAATACCCATTATTCAGTATTGAATATGCAACGTACATTGCTAGAACTAATTGGCATTATTAACGTTGATTATAGTGTTATGAAGTAGTGGGTATTTTGTTGGTTCGGTTAGTCCGACGATGAGAATTGTTAAACCAAACTAAAACTAATAAAATTGAAAATCAAACTAACCGAATTAAGTTTGATTGGTTCGGTTGGTTATTTGATTTAAACGAACTAGAAAAGATTTATATATTATGTTTGATATTCATCGTATTTTATAATAAAACATAAATATATAATTAAAGTATTCTTGTTTAGTATTTTTATTCTTTATAACAGTAACTTTGACACATATATGATAAATAAAATTTAGTCAGACCACGAACTTAATCTAAAAAGTATGCTACTGTTGGCATGTAGAAAATTGCTTATGGTCCTTAGAATTAAAGTTCGTCGTACAAAGTTTGATCCACTGCTACTTAGCCTAAACTATTATTTTATTTTAAATAAAGATGCACCAAAATACGTCAAGACACAACAATTATTCCTTTTATTCCCCAACACAAATTCAACCATTTTCAAAACACAACTAAAATCACATAACATACAAAAGAAATCAAAAATAAAATAAATAAATTTATTTTTTCGACTGTATTTAAGATGATGAAATTTTAAATAAATACTTATTTGATCGGCTAAATTTGTCAAATCAACTTGTATGCCTTTTGAGGCATTTGATCGATTATATTCATCCACATTTCACTCTCAATGTAACAACCCACATTTTCGACCTTTAGAAGTAGACACTAATATATCCACGGTATTCACATGTCAAACAACTAAGTGCCAAAAAGACATATTGTTAGGGGAAAAAAAAGAAAGAAGAAGGAAGACAAGAAGAAACTAAACAACATAGAATTTCACAACGTAATATAACAATATATATTAATTAACATAAAAATTTACAATCATTTCCAAAATGATACATCAAAGTCATAATAGTGTACTTCTACCTTGGGACAGTTATAACTACCTGTTCAAACTTAACTGATACAAAATAGAGATGACACAGCGAAAATAAGATAAATAACTAGCTATCAATGAAGTCACATGCTCCAAGCTCCTCCGAAAATGCATCTGTGGAAACCTGAATTACTTGACCGCTCATACAAATTTGAGCACCCAAGAGTTTTAGGAAAAGAAAATAAAACTCCAGGTCGGACATGAATTTGGTGTGAGTAAAGCACAAGTTTAGCTATATAAAAATCTTTAAAATCAAGGGTATCTCGTAAGACCACGCCGCACATAAACATGGACGGGTTTTTACCTTACGATAACCAAAACATTTCTATATAAAATCCAGTGATGTTACAATAATGTCTATGGGTTTTAAAATACCAACAATCAAGTAGCTGTGATGTGTGCACACGACAACAATAATAGGTATACAATCAAAAATCGAAGGCACTTATTGGAGAATGGATTTCCAACAATGGTAAGGTAAGGGACTACCTTTCGAAAAAACTGTACACCTCTAGATAAATATACAGTGAGATCGAAAACCTTTCGACCACTGCCAAAACAGGACCGGCCTAACCCTAAGCCGGGTAGTACCGAATATGATCACCCATTGGCTGTGATCAACAACCAAAAATGGGCCACGAAGCATACATAGAGATATCGACACTAGATCTTGAGATGATCATACCTTAATGGGTGCGACCCACAATAGCCCTGTTGCATCTACTCTGTTTTAACCATTACCGGGATGTGAGGTTTGAGAGGCTACGCTCTTAACATTTAGCAATCCATCTTGGTATGCTAACACTGCTCTCCAAGTAGAAATGCAATGCTAGCATTCATCCATACAAGTTCGTTCTGAGTCTGAACGAAACCAAAGGCTCTTCAAGGAGCATTGTCTTCAAGCATCTTCAAGATGTCTTCCATGCGAACTCGTATATTGGTTTGAAGTGGTTTTCGGATAACAGATCTGATTCCGGTCTCTCCAAATCGACAACGATGATTTCCGGTTGACTCATTCCCGGTTCTTTTGGAAGTATACAACAAGTATTCGAGTCCTCGCCGCGAAACTCACATATACAATCATACTTCCTAAGTCAAAACTGGCCCAGGTTTGATAATTGGTTATTTAACTATCAAATAATCAAACAACAACAAATTCTAGGATTTAATTATTCATACCAACCACTAAGCTCAAAAACAAATCTTCATTTATTAAATCTCCTTTCAAAACATTTATGAAAACATTCATATACTTATATTACTGACATAAGTATATTCACAAAACATTTGTGAAAGATTTCTTATTTCAAAATCATATTAAAGGATCAACCAAATGTTATTTAAATTAGAGATAAGAATAACCCCAAACACTATTCCTTCGGTGTTACGCATGGAACAGATTCCACACCACCATCATTAAGTAGGTCGGTTAAGAAAAATCCAAATCTCAAATTCTTTTATAAATTTTCTTCAATAAATCATTTTAATAAATTTCTTTTATTTATGAAATCTCCTTTACTTAAATTCCAAGCCTATTTGTAAAACTCTTTATAAAAATCCAAGTTAATTTATAGAACTCCTTTATAAATATTAAAACCATTTATAAAACTCTTTATAAATATCCAAAATCATTTATAAGGCTCCCTTTATAAACAAAGCAATTATTTAGAACATTCTTCATTTAATTATCTTGAAACCATATTAACAAAATAATGATTTTAAACAATCATTTAAAAAGTATTAATTTACTTCAAAATATCTTTAATAAAATAATTGCTTAATTATCCTTTAAATATTTTAAAATGGAATAAACTTTACCATTATCAAAAAGGAAAAATGAAATATTTGACTTCATAAAAAAATCAGGGAGAGGCTTAGTGGCCATTATGGTTCGTTTAATTATGTTTAACTTATACAAGTTATAACATGTATATTTACATAACAACAGATATGTAAAGGGAATCAGCCAACAACAAACAAATCAACATATAGGTAAGATGTCCAAGTTACTAAAATAGCAGATGGGGATTTGTTCTGCTAAACACATATCCAAGTTAATATAATAGAAGAATGGTGTTTTGTTCTGCTAACATATGTCAAATATAACTTAATTAGCAAAATAGTGATTTATTCTGCTAAACAAATGTCGTTGGGTTTCATATTCAATTGAAGTTACTTAAATGTAATCGACAAAGAAATCCTTTGGATTTAAAATATATTTTTTAAAAAGAAAGTTACTTTAGAACAAAATCGATCATCAAAATTAAAGTGGTTTAAAACTTTCAAACTTTATTTAATAATTAAATAACATTTAAACTCTTTATTTAATAGTAATTAATCCTTAAATTAATAATCAAACCATAATTAACTTTTAAATCAATAATTAAATAGTAATTATCCTTTATATAAATAATTAAATAATATTTAATCTCTAAATAAATATTTAAACCATAATTAATCTCTAATTAATTATTAAATAATAATTTGAGCTTTTAAATAATAATTAAGTATTAAATAATCTCAATTAACTAATTAAATAATCCTTAATTAAAACTTAAATAATAGATCAAACCTTAACTTAAAATAATTAAATCATAATTAAGTTTTAATTAAACCTTAACTTAAATTAAACTTGATTAGTAATTAATTAAAAATTAAATTCTTTTATAAATAAATAATTAGTTAATAATTAATCTTTAATTGAATTAACTAATTAAAATTAACTTACTTGATTACACTTAAGTACTAATTACTTATTTAATTCCTAGTTCCTCCTAATTAACTTAAATTAATAAATTAATATATTATTAACTCATATTTAATTAACTTTTATACTTAATTAATGTCTTGAAAAATGATTTTAAAAATAATTAAGTTAAAACACTTTTTATTTTGTAAACGTTGATTTTTCCGAACTGCCTCCATAGCGACTATCGCTACGGATGCAGTTACTTTAGAGTAAATTTCTAAGTTCTTATTTCCAACTCCTTTTCTATATCTTTGATTAACTTTTTAAACATAAGTAAAAGATTTTTGGAAAACTAAAACTACACTAAAACTTTGAAAACTTATAGTAAATAAAACTAATAAAACACCATTTTTCCAAAGGATCTCAAGTCCTATTTGATATAGCAAAATTGTCAGCTTTCATAACCTACAATTCTATATCCATCATTTATACATTCAACATTGTATCCATAAACAAAGTTCACCACTTTACACCCAACACTTATATTTAGACTTCATTTCAAGTCTAACTTCGAATCACATACAACAACGTACATATATAACCATAACATCAAAATCATTTCTCATCCAAACATTCAAAAAAATTACACTAAGTTAAGCATAACTTATGAAGTTAAAAACTTCTAATTTAAAACAAAAGTTTACTCACCAAAACCATCCAAACATCTACTAGAACTAAAATAGAACCTAAATCCATGCTATATGCTTTGAAAAATGAAGATTTGGTGGCCTTATGGTCTTAAATGGGTTTGGCCAAGGTATGGTGCACACGGCCCAACGGTGGTGGTTCTCGGCCTTGGAAGGTGGAGGGACTTTGGATTATCATCGAATTCACAAAAATCAAACCCGAAAATGAGTCACCTTTCAACTGATTTTTGAACAAGTTACTCACGTAATTTGAAAAAGTTTCTAAAGGAAAATTCTTAGAAATTCTTTTCCCTACAATTTCAAAAAATGAATCAATCAATTTGGATCAGATTTGAGGGAGATATGGTCAAAAGAAGAAGAGGTATTTTCGAACTTGAAAATCTGGGTCCGAAAATACTCTACATAGAAATGAGATTTGGACATGGCTAAGCTCAAAATTGGAAGAAGTGGTACACATGAAAGTTGTAGCCACTGAAATTTTCTACGGTTTAAAAAATTAAATCTTCTATTTAGATAAGATATAAGAAAGATATGGTAGAATGAAGAGGAGGCAAAATTAAAGAAGTGATAGGGTTATTTACAAGCAAGAGAACAAAGTAAATTACTAAAATAGCCTTGTCCTTTACCCTCCACATCCACTTGCCACATCACCATGCCACCCCACCTTCATTTACCTCATGCCCAGAAGCTTGTCCCCACATTCCCTTTGCTTAGCCAACATGTTTTTAATGCCTAAGTACTAATGTCTAATAAGATATGATGTTTACCTTTTACTTAATTTTATATTATATTCCATAAAATGTCTCATTACTTATGTATATACATTAAAGTATATATACACTAATATTTATCATAACTCAAATATAAATGTATGTGTTATATTAATAATAGAGTTCACAACGTTTTCGATAACTTTTAGCTGACGGAAAGTCGAAAATTCAAAAAACAAATTTCGGTCAGATTTTCTATTTTTCTTTAAACTATATATTTTTTGTAAACACATCTTGAAAACTATTTCACCATTATTAATATTTAAAAGAGTTTTATTTTAATTATAAAACATATTATTTGAATATTTAAAATTAATTAAATATTTGCAAATCAAAGTGGTGAAATTCCAGGTTGTTACACTCAAGCACTTCTTGATTTGAAATGACAAGTGCATTCTCAATTTTATTGTGATTGGTATCCTCCATCTAACAACCTAAAAAAAATAAGAAAAAAATGCCATAAATGTTGTATGATAAAATGTTATAATCCAATAACTTACATTGAGATTTCAACTACAACACTATCAAACTTTATATCCTTCAAATTTGTGTTAGCTATGGGATCATTAAACTTATCCTAAAATACCAATCAAAAAACCCTAAACAACAAAGCTACCATTGATATATAGAAGAAAATAGACTTTAAGAAATAAAAGGTAAACTAACATCTTTGTATTCACCAAAATATAGAATATCCACTATGTAATGTTGAGTCAAGATTTTTATAGAGTTTTGATTTCTGACAAAGGGATAAGCCGTGATCGACAAAAAGAAGTTATTCATTGTTTTAAAGAGACACAAAGAGCTCCATACATTAGAGGTTGATTATTTGGTATGTTAGTAGTGTTATTTATGTAAAATCTATCCTCAAATAATCTCATACCTTCAATCTTTGAATATAAATGTATATATGTATGAGTGCACATTAACTGTGCAGTCTGGGCTAAACCGGTCGACCGGTTTAAAACAAGGCGGTCGACCGTTTCTACCCAGAATGCACAGATAACGTGCACAAGTGTACATAACGTATATATATTCAAATTCTTGTCTACTGGTCCATTTTGACCTGTCGACCGTTTTCAAACAGAAAGCAACCTTTCGTACAGACACTTCCTTTTCTTCAACGGTTGCTTCTCTTTCTCTTCACCAATGATCATGACCTTTGTTTGTACCTTTTCACAAAAGGATTACAACTGTTTATTTCTTATATAAACATCATGAAATCATTATTTCAATTAACCAATTCTATTATTCTAATCTCTATTCTATTGATCTCTGTCTTGAACTCTCAAACATTTCAATTGCTTATTGAATCATTGAAATTATTTCATATCTTTTGATTCAATTAAGTAATATACTTCCTTCAATCTTCACAAACATCATTCACATACTTTGAGGATAAGATTATAGGAAGGGTGTACTACAAGTGACAAATCAGTGTTATCAAGAGCACAAGTTGTCAACGACAATTGTATTTGTTTTTGTTGAAGTCCTCGGTGTTGTAAGAGGCACGAAATCCCGTTCGGCTGTTCGGGTGTTGTAAACCTGTTCCTCCGGGTGAAGCGAGGTAGTTGGTTGTGAAAATCCAGATAGGAGTCTGGGACTGGACGTAGGACGGGAGGTCCGAACCAGTATAAAAATCCCTGGTGTGATTTTTACAGTTTACTGCATTTACTATTCTATATCTGTGAATTGCTATATAGCTAGTTTATTGAATATTTACTTGTATAGCAATTGTAAATAACATTTCGCATATATTGTTAGTCCATATTACACGATCCACAAGTAGTGTGCACAAGCATACACACTTTCATTTGGTATCAGAGCACGGTCATCATATAACCGTAACACCGTTATTTGATATATTCTTGTAATATGGCAAATAACGCAAGCACTAGCACTAACACTTACACGGAAGGTCAATCAACACAAAGACCTCCATTCTTTAATGGTCTCAACTATAGCTATTGGGCTACACGTATGTCATTTTTTATGCAATCAAATAGCTATGATGCTTGGAATGCTACTCAAAAAGAAATAGTGAATCCAACAACTGAATATTCAGAATGGACAACGGCTAAGAAAACGGCAGCAGCCGTAAATGCAAAGGCAATAAATATGTTGTTTTGTGCATTAGACCAAAATGAATATAACCGTGTTAGTATCTGCACTACTGCATATCAAATTTGGCAAACGCTGAAAACCACTCATGAAGGTACTAACAAGGTTAAACAAGCCAAAATAGCCATGCTGAAAAGTCAGTTTCAAAATTTCAAAATGAAACCGAATGAGACAATCAATGATATGTATTCAAGGTTTCAAACTATTCATCATGCACTTATCGGATCTAGGACAAAAATATTCAGATTTTGATGTTGTGTCAACAGTCCTACATTCTCTGACTAGTGAATGGGAAGGAAAAGTATTAGCAATTGAAGAAGCTAATGACCTTTCCATCATGAAACCAGATGAATTGATAGGAAATTTAATGTCCTATGAAGCAAATTTGCAGGCTAGAAAAGAACAGAAAGAAGAAAAGAAAAACGTAGCATTTCATGCTGAGAAAGATGAAAATGAATCAGATTCTGAAGATGAAGATTTGGCATTCATTGCAAAAGGATTCAAAAAATTCCTAAAATATCGAAAAGCCAGTCGTTACAACAAAAGGAAATCTGGATCAAACAAACCATCTTCATCAACTATAGAATGTTTCAACTGTCACAAAAAGGGGCACATGCAGAAGGATTGTCCAGAACAAAAGAAGAAGTCAGGAAATGGTAATTTCAAACATAAGAAGGACAAGTCAAAGAAACGAGCCTTCTCAGTAACATGGGATGATTCAGACTCATCCTCATCTGAAAGTGAAAGTGATCAGGAGAATGAACAAGCTAATGTTTGTTTTATGGCAACAGAAGATGAGGTACAAATTCCTACATTTGATGAATTACTTGATATAAATTCTGAATTGATAGTCAAATATAAAGACATAAAACGTCAATTAAAAGTAGCCAAAGCAGATTTGAGTAGAGCAGAGTTTGAACGAGATATGTTAAAAGACGAGAAGAAAATATTAGAAGAAGAACTTGAAAAACTTCAAGAATCATCATCTAATGTTGACTCTCAATTATCTCTTTTGAGTCAAGAAATTGAAACTCAAAAAGAGAAAAATGATGCTCTCACTACTGAAAATCATGAGCTTAAGGCAAAAGTCAAAATTCTAGACCTAGAAAAGGCTAGTTTACAAACAAAGTTTGATGACATTACTCAAAATGTTTCTAACTTTAACAAAGGTCGAGAAAATTTGACAAAAATCATTGAAAGTTCACAATCTACATCAAATAAACAAGGTTTGGGATATAAGAAACAAGAAATCAAGAAACATCTTGATAATAAAAGAAAGAAGACTGAAGTTAAGAAAAATCTTAGTTTATTATATTCCAAACCAAAGCCAGTTGTGAAATTTCAAAAGAAAAATACAAAGACTATCAAAATATGGGTTCCCAAAACAAATAACAATTTGATTAGGAACAAATACATTCAGCAATTCATGAATACTGTGCATTATAATTCTAATTATGTATATAAAGGGGATACCGGACCCGTATGGGTTTGGATTCCTAAGATCTAACTCTTAGGACCCCATAAAGAGTGGGTACCATGGTCTTAATTATATTTTTTGCAGGTCCCACTTAAGAAAAGAGGAAAGTGGATATTCTGGTTGATACATTCCTATGATTATCTATTACTCCTTTTTGTCGATGACAAAGGGGGAGAAAGTGCTAACAATTATTTGAAGGAATATCTATATATATAAAGAAGTACAGACAAAATCTCAGGGGGAGATCACATATTCAGGGGGAGATTCAGAACTTCAAATATAGGTTGTCATCAATCAAAAAGGGGGAGAATGTTGAGTCAAGATTTTTATAGAGTTTTGATTTCTGACAAAGGGATAAGCCGTGATCGACAAAAAGAAGTTATTCATTGTTTTAAAGAGACACAAAGAGCTCCATACATTAGAGGTTGATTATTTGGTATGTTAGTAGTGTTATTTATGTTAAAATCTATCCTCAAATAATCTCATACCTTCAATCTTTGAATATAAATGTATATATGTATGAGTGCACATTAACTGTGCAGTCTGGGCTAAACCGGTCGACCGGTTTAAAACAAGGCGGTCGACCGTTTCTACCCAGAATGCACAGATAACGTGCACAAGTGTACATAACGTATATATATTCAAATTCTTGTCTACTGGTCCATTTTGACCTGTCGACCGTTTTCAAACAGAAAGCAACCTTTCGTACAGACACTTCCTTTTCTTCAACGGTTGCTTCTCTTTCTCTTCACCAATGATCATGACCTTTGTTTGTACCTTTTCACAAAAGGATTACAACTGTTTATTTCTTATATAAACATCATGAAATCATTATTTCAATTAACCAATTCTATTATTCTAATCTCTATTCTATTGATCTCTGTCTTGAACTCTCAAACATTTCAATTGCTTATTGAATCATTGAAATTATTTCATATCTTTTGATTCAATTAAGTAATATACTTCCTTCAATCTTCACAAACATCATTCACATACTTTGAGGATAAGATTATAGGAAGGGTGTACTACAAGTGACAAATCAGTGTTATCAAGAGCACAAGTTGTCAACGACAATTGTATTTGTTTTTGTTGAAGTCCTCGGTGTTGTAAGAGGCACGAAATCCCGTTCGGCTGTTCGGGTGTTGTAAACCTGTTCCTCCGGGTGAAGCGAGGTAGTTGGTTGTGAAAATCCAGATAGGAGTCTGGGACTGGACGTAGGACGGGAGGTCCGAACCAGTATAAAAATCCCTGGTGTGATTTTTACAGTTTACTGCATTTACTATTCTATATCTGTGAATTGCTATATAGCTAGTTTATTGAATATTTACTTGTATAGCAATTGTAAATAACATTTCGCATATATTGTTAGTCCATATTACACGATCCACAAGTAGTGTGCACAAGCATACACACTTTAATGTAACACCCTATAAACTAATAAATAACTAATTAAAGAATTAATTATGCAAATAAATATTTAAGTGGTTAAATTTTGAAATTAAGTAACGAGGTGTGATAAGTATTTGGTTGCTTACCACAATTATCACTTAACAAAACTTAACTAAGATGAATCCGATAAAGAAGTGGGATAATGAGCTAGCGGCCCAACCCTTTATGGGAATAAAGTTAGCTACTTTCTCGCTCCTCATTTCATTATATTCACTTAGAAACATAGATGTTGTATGATAAAACATTATAATTCAATAACTTATATTGAGATTTCAATTACAATACCCCAAACATTATATCCTTCAGATTTGTGTTAGCTACGGGATCACTAAACTTATCCTAAAATACCAATCAAAAAACCCTAAACAACAAATTTACGATTGATATATAGAAGAAAAACAGACTTTAAGAAATAAAAAGTAAACTAACCTCTTTGTATTCATCAAAATATGGAATATCCACTATGTAATACCCCATAAACCAATAAATAACTAACTAAAGAAATTAGTTATGCGAATAAATATTTAAGTGGTTAAATTCTGAAATTAAACAATGAGGTGTGATAAGTATTTGGTTGCTTACCACAATTAGCACTTAACTTGACTAAGATGAATCAGATAAAGAAGAGGGATAATAAGCTAACGGCCTAGACCTTCATGGGAATAAAGTTAACTACATTCTCTCTTCTCATTTCATTATATTCACTTAGAATAAAAACATAAGCTTTGAAGCATTTGATCGTGGCGACAGTACAAGAGAAAAGAAAAGAATAAGATCAAAGTTAAAAGAACAAGAAATGTCATTCATCTAAGAATCAAGACAAGTAAAAAATTCTTTAATCCATTTTTTATCCATAAATCTCTCACGGCTGAACTAATGACGAATATTTTTTGTGCTTTTGTAATTTAAACAATTCAAAATTTTAACATAATGTTGAGAACGGATTATTAGAGATGAGTTTCGATTATAGAATTATTGTATAAGTAGGTAAGTTGATATGAATTATTTAAGAACCGTTTATTATAAAATACAGTTAGAAATATGGAGTTTGAGAAATCTTATGTATAGAAAACACATATACTTATTTTCTAAGAGTTTCAAGAAATAAAATAAGTGATTGCCAAAAGAAAATACACTTAGCCAAATAGATATTTTGAGGTCTTAAAAGGCAAATGTATGGGGGTTAAAAGA
Organism: Allium fistulosum; assembly: GCA_030737815.1. Taxonomy (NCBI): domain Eukaryota; kingdom Viridiplantae; phylum Streptophyta; class Magnoliopsida; order Asparagales; family Amaryllidaceae; genus Allium; species Allium fistulosum. The sequence goes on from CM060904.1 coordinate 1,292,186,065, forward strand.
TATTTTAATTAAAAAAAGTATTTAAAACTTGATCAATGGACCGGATCCACAATTTTTGTTGAATATATCAAGAATGTACATAACAACAGTAAGAAAGGGCTAAGTCAGATGAATTAGGTGTCGACATGTGTAAAGTTAATGCCAGACGTACAGAAAACAGTTTCTAATGTATACCAAAAAAAGTATCGAGGAAAATAGAGCTGAACCTAAAGTAAAATAAACTAAAACCTAAAGTATATGGATTTAAGAAAGAAATGCTTAGTATGAGGCTAGGTTTGTTAAACCGAAGTTATCATCCAAAAGCCGTATGGGGGAGGAGGGTAAAGAAGAAACTATAAGTAGAGGGGGTGATTTCCAATACCTAGAGTTGAGAGTCCTTATGTTAACTAATAAAAACTAAATTAAGAGGCTTCCCCAAACGAAACCGAGGTTAGTGGTTGCTGAGGGTAGTTTAACTTTTGGCAAGATATTGAAGTTGGAACTACTTGATTTCCAAAAGAAAATGTACTCCAAGACTTAAGATGACCGAAACTAGTACTTAGAACATTGACGATAATGTAGTAAGTAGCAATGTTAACTGAAAAGAAGTTAGACTTAAAGTTCGCTAAATGAATAGCTAAGTGGAAAGCCTATTTGATGAATGATTAGGTGGTAAGTTCGGTAGATGACGTAAGGCCTGATGTGGCAGTCAAAAATCAAAAGCGCAGGAGTAAGGCATTCCTCTTTAAATATTATTGTCTATATACGTGTTTATGTGATATTTCATATCTATAATATTAAAGTTAAGACAGTTTTGATTATGGATAAGTATAGAATCAATTTTGAAATTGAACATAGTATTAATTAGGTATTTGTAAAAGAGGAAGGTGGAATCAATGAAAATGTCATCACTTTCTCTTTAAATCTTGATTTGATTATATCTAAATCATATATTTATTTCTCCATCTTCTCTTAAACTCTAAGAATTCATCTATTTTGAAGACATCCATCTTATTATATTGTTTTGTTTCATATATACACACACACCACATATATGTATATAAACGTCTAAAGTAAACACACGCTCGTACATATACGTACATATAAATATGGTACTATAAATATCTTCATACGAAAAATATACATATTATAGTGCACACACGCACATATGTATATATCTGTGTGTGTTGTACAAATATCGGTTGCACATCATTTCTGCTACACCTCTATTCCTCCCTGCACACATTCTTTAAATAATATATTTTCTCTCTCTGCCTATTTCACTGTATTATTTAAATCGGAATGTGTGGTTAAAATCATGGGGAATAGAGGTATAGCCGATCCTTGCCCTATACGGACTTAGGCATATATATTCTGTATATTAATACGAAATTATCATATGCATATGTATGTATTATATATATATAAACACACACGCACACACATCATATATAAATCCCAATATTTATATGTGTGTGTATATAGATATACGCATGTTATACTTCATTTTACTATCTTTTCATGCTATTGAATGTGTACATGATATATTTAGATAAACATTTAGTTAAATTAATTAATGTGTTTAATTAATAAATATAAAATAATTTTAAATAAAGTATGATTTGATTTAATAATTTTGTTAGATTTAATATTAGTTAATAGACTTCATAAGTCTGTTATGATCAAAATAGGGATTTTTTTTTTAATTTTACTTATTTCACCTATTGCGAAACGGACCAGGTTTCTACAATGGTATTAGAGCTCATATTGTTATACTGTCTAATTAGCCAACATAAGGGGCTAACTAATAAACTTTTTCATCTTTAAATCTCTCTAAAGTTATTAATCTAATTTCTCTATCGATATCTCAATCTTTTTCGAATTGCAAGCGGGGTTGAATGTTCATCTATCTTTTCTTAGAAGTTTATTACTATTGGCATCTCAAAAGACGCTTTTGGCTCCCATAACTAAAGACCACCATACAATGTTTGGTTCTCTGCTTCTTAAAACAACCTATTATTTTATTTTAAGTAAACAGACACCCAAATATTTCAAAACACAATAGTTATCTCTCTTATTTACTAAACTAAAAATTGTCTCTTTTGAAAGCAAAACAAAAATCACATAACACACAAAAATTCAAAAATAAATGATAAATATAATTTTTCCAACCATATTTAGGATAATGAAATTTTTAATAAATACTTAGTTGATTGATTAAAAAATGGTCTGTCAAGTCAACTTACATGCCTTTTGAAGCATTTGGTCGGTCGTCTTCTTCCTTATCAAACACTTTTCCATTCAAAACAACAAGTGCATTCTTAATTTCATTATGATCAATATCCTCCAACTAATAACAAGAAATGAAAAAAATACAAGGGAATAAATGAAATAAATGTTGTATGGTAAAACATTATAATCCAATAACTTACATTGAGATTTTCAGTTACAACATCATCGAACTTTATATCCTCCAAATTTGTATTAGCATGAGAATATTAAATCATCCTAAAATTACAATAAAAAAACCTAAACAAAAAATTTAAGATTGATGTATAGAAGAAAATATAGTTTATAAACTAATCTCTTTGTGTTTATCAAAATTAGGATCATCCACTAAATCTTTACTCAAATTCATCTATTAGACAAAAAGGAGATTTCTTTTCTTGGCTTTAGGGTTTGAAAATTTTATTTTCTGACGATTTTTGAGACAGTGCACGTAATGACAGAGTTAGGGTTCTTCCCTAAAGACAATTCTATCATTTATTGTAAATTATTAATTCTGTAATCAATTCTTGTTCGTAATAGAAGGTGGTTTTTTTTGTTATATATTTGTTGTAACGTGTAATAAATAATTAAATGTTAATTAAAATAGATTTAACAGATCCATAAATGGTGTGTTTGTGATAGTAACTACAAATAGTTGTAATCATGAGTATTGTATCACAATATAATAGAAACATCATTTTAAATATTCGTAGTCAAGATGTATCGAGATTAGATACCGATGCATCCATTGAGACTAGAGTACGTAACACTCTTCAAGTATTAGACAGTGTATTATTCATGACTGCTAAGTGAACCAAGAGGTTATGTACTAATGGTTATTGGATAACTATGGAATGACTCAATCGATAGTTTTCTGTTGGTTAATATAACTAAGGTTAAATAGAAAATATCGATGTGACTAATTTATATGATTCTCTTGATTTGAGAATACTATTGATCTTCAATACAAAAGCTTCGCTTTGATTATAGTTAAATCTTGGCACGGCGTCCATCGAATGACTACAGTTGGGTCGATTGGAAGGATTGGAAACGACACACTATTCAAGAGAGGATTCGTCTCCTTAATTATAAGAGGCTAATATCACGGTCAACTGAAGCCAACTCAAAGTCAAAATCTCTGGCCAAAGTATTTCGGTTAATAATGATTGTTATTATTAAACCAAGGACTTTGTGTTTGGACAATAGAGTTGAATATGGACGATATTGGAATTTTGAACACTACCAAATTCCATAAGTCCAAAGTAATATAGTTTTGATGAAGAGAATTGGTGTAAATAATTGTCATTGCTCGGTAATGCCTAATAAAGTAAAGTTGGATTTTACCAATACCAAGTAATCGCTGAATTTGGCCATAATATCACACCAACTACCAAGTGAAGTGTGAATGTTAATATTTGAATTGTTCGATATTAATCGCTGACCAAATTTACACCTAAAACTCACACAACTGAAATGATGAATGCTCTTATTACCACCAATTTAATTAATTTGCAATTGTTATAAATTAATTAAATTAATTAATATTTATGAAATATTAATTATAATATTTTACTTGATGGATGTTGAACAATATTAAATAATATGTTTATATTAATTATAAATATACTAATCGATATACGATAACGATACGCGTTTAAATTGGATTTAAATATGACGAATATTATTCGGGCTTGAAATGGATTTAAGGCCCATATGGGGCTTGCTAATTTCGACCATGATAAGAGCATTGTGAGGGTAGCCATTTGATGGCTTAAGGGAAGGAGTTTGAATGTTTAAGAGGAGAGAATAGGTAAGAGATAAAGGAGGATCTTGATCCTACTTTTGCTCTCTAGTCTTTTCTTTATATAGACATCTTAACCCTCATATTAGAATTGATTTTTTGAACCTCCATCTTCTCTATTTGCTGGCCAAATTCACCTCCTCCCTCTCCTTAAATTTTCAAGCATTTAAATATAGATTAATTCAAATACATTTGTCGGTAGTAAAGGCAATTCATGAGCTATCAACTTCAAAACTAGAATCAAATTCAAGGAGTCTATTTCTTCGTTTCAACATCCAGACTTTAGGCTTTGGTGAAAGGTACTTTGCTGGTCTGTTTATATGATCATTGTTCAATATTTTTCTTAGTTAGAACTATAACGAATTGGTATATCGATGGATTGTCACATGCTGATGGTTGTGTATACAAGTGCATGTGTGTATATATATATATATATATAATTTTATATATGCTTGCTTGCTTTATGCTCTCGTCCTAAAAGAATTTCGAAATTAAAAATAATATTAAATGATTTTTAATTACTAAATCTAATTTAAAAATGTTTAACATAATATAATGTATGTTTTAAATCTTTAAAACAATATGCTTATATTAAATAGGCTTTTGGCAATAAAAAATAAAAAAATTCGAATATATATATTAAATTTATATATATATATATACAATTATTTAATTTGAAATTGATTATGCAAAAAATATGTATTTATATATTTATAAATAATAAAATTTTGTTCAATATATTTTTGATAATTTATTTTCAAAAACAAATTTTATTTACTTTATTATTAATTTTTACACAGTTTTATAGTTAAAAATGTTTTAATATTAAAATACATAAAAATCCAAAAAGGAAAACAAATACTTAGGCCATGAGCATTACAACAATTATATGTTAATATATAAATTTTATTATTATTACTTATATTCATATATATTTATATATAATTACAACTAATTATATATATGTTTATATATATCATATATATAAATTAATTTAAAATATATTTATATTCTATTTTATATTATAATATATGTGTATACATATTCTTTAAAAAAATTAAAATCATATTTATAATGATTTTATCATTTAATTAATTTCTTATATATGTATATATATTATATAATTTTATTTACATAATAATTTGATGCTCATATGCAAATAAACTGCTATCTATACTGTTATCTATATTCAATTTTATTATATATATTATACAATTATTTAATTTCATATTCAATTTTATTCACTCAGAGATCATTCACATTCCCACTTCTACTTCTTTCTTTCTAACTGTTATCTATGCTGATAATAGTGCTACTCATAGGCAATCACTCCTGGACATTCTTCCTACACTTCAATAGTCCACTTCACCATGGCTATGCATTGGTGATTGGAATTGTATGCAGATGTCTTTTGAGAAAAGTGGTGGAGTTCCTTTGACATACAGTCAAACTAGACCTCTTAACAATGCTATTTATGATTCTAACCTTCTTCCCACTTCTGTTAGTGGTGCTTTTTACACTTGGAACAATTCTAGCAAAACTGGTGAAAGGATATACTGTAAACTTGATAGAGCTTATCAAAAAATTTCTTCTGTAATCAAATGGCCTAAACTCAACACCATAATTCCCCCTCCATCTTTATCTGACAACTCTCCTCTCATTATGGACTGGGGCAAGGATACTGTGAGAAGGCTTTCCTCCTTTTCATTTTTTAATAACAAGTCAAATCACCCTAATTTCTTAAATATTGTATATGAAAGTTTGAAATTTCAAACTTTTGGAAACCCTATGTTTATTTTGCAGGCTAAACTCAAACATCTAAAGGCTAATTTGAGGAAGTAGGCTCAGCATACTTTTGGGAATGGGAGCAGTTTGTCTTCATCAATTAGAGAAAAATTATTTCAGGTTCAAAAGATATTCAAAACTGTCATGATAGTAACTTTCTATCTAATCTTTCATAACAAGAAACTTTACTTTCTAAAGAGCTCTCTAAAGCTTTAGTGGAAGAAAATAGCGTGGCAAAGCAAAAGATAAAACATAAATGGCAAGTGAATGGTGATAATACCTCCATTTTTCACAACACTTTGAAGATTCAACATTCTATTGCAAATATATCTAACATCCTTGATATAGATGGCTTGCCTTGTTTATCTCAAGATTCTATTCATGCTGCATTCCTGGACTACTTTCATATGATTCTGGGTAATCCTCAAATTCCATCTATTTATCTGGAATAGTTCTCTCAATTTCAACTCCCATCCATTTCTAATGACATGAGGTATGATTTAATCAAGGAAGTATCTGATGATGAAATTAAACTAGCAATATTTGAAATGAAATCTGGTAGCTCTCCGGGTCCAGATGGATTTAATGCTCACTTCTTTAAAGTAACATGGCCTATTATAGGTGGTGATGTGACCAAAGCTATTAAGAACTTTTTCAAGCATAGTAAGTTAGTCACTGGAATAAATGCAACCAGGCTTGCATTGATTCCTAAAATTGATCAGCCTTCTTCTGTTAATCAGTATAGACCCATAGCATGTTGTAATGTGATATACAAGTGCATTTCTAGAATATTGGCAGCTAGAATGAAGATATCTCTTGCTGATTTGATTTCTCCTAATCAAAGTGCCTTTCTTCCATCAAGAGATATTACTGATAATATCTTACTTTCCTCTGAGCTTATGAAGGGATACAATAGGAATAACATCACGCCAAGATGTGTTCTTAAATTAGACATACAAAAAGCTTATGACTTCGTTCAATGGAAATCCATCATATGCATTCTTCATAAAATGAATTTTCCAATCCCTTTCCTTTGTTGGATTTACACTTGCATTTCTACTGTCAATTATTCTCTCAGTATAAATTGTTACATCTTTGGCTACTTTGGTGCTACACATGGTATTAGACAAGGTGACCCTGTGTCACCCTATATTTTTGTGTGTGTCATGGAATTATTCACTTCAATCAATTCTGCAGCAATGACTAATAAACTAATGGATTATCACCCATTATGTAAGAAAAATAGCATTTCTGCTCTGCTTTTTGCCGATGACCTGCTTCTCTTCACTAAGCCTAATACTAATTCTATTAATGGGGTTCCAGAAGTTCTATCTCGTTTGCAGGTTATGACTGGTTTAACCATTAATAGAAGCAAGTCCAGAATTAAAATTGCTGGCTTGTCAGATCATGAGAAGGGGATCTTGTATGCCATGTCTGGTCTATCTCCTTTCAATGACAATGAAATTTATCTAGGAGCTCCTATGTGTACTTCTAAAATAAGGTCATATAAGTGTTTGCAATTGTTTGAAAAAATAACTTCTAAGATTTCAAGCTGGCCTAGTTCAAAATTTTCTATGGCTGGTAGGTTAGTGATTGTTTAATCTGTTGCTGTCTCCATGTGCTTATATTATGCCAGAATCTTTATCCTTCCAAGCAAGCTTATGGACATGATCAACTCTGCTTTGAATCATTTTTTATGGCATGGAAATCCTATTTCTAAGAAAATGATCCCTATTGCTTTTAGACATATATGCTGCTCTTATAATAAGGGTGGGCTTGGAATTATGAATATTAAAAGATGGAACCATGCTGCTCTTTCTTCTAGAGTTGAAAAATTATTGAGAAATGACTCAAACTTATGGGCTTCTTGGTGAAGGTCTTCTCTCATCAAGGATGGAAACTTCTGGTCTATTTCCTTATCTTCAGACTGCAGTTGGTCTTGGAGGAACATCATGAGAAGTAGAGCTGTTTTTCTGCCTATGATTCAGCTGGGTATGAAAAATATTGACAAAATATCTTTTTGGTACGATCCTTGGTCTGCTAAAGGTGTAATTCTTGCTAATATTATTGATTATGATGGAAGAGTAATAACTGGTATTCATGAGAAAGCTTCTGTTGATAGATATTAGTGTGATGGAGCAGTCTCCATGCCTTATTGCAGTTCCTTTGTGGTTAGATCTACATGGAATGTTATTCAAGTAAGACTTACAAATCTTGCAATGTTCATGTCAAATGGAATGATAAGCCACAAACAATAAAATCAGTATACAAGGTTCTTGATTCTACAGTTGATTATCCCTTATTTCCTTGGTTTTCTAGAATTTGGGACTCTCAATCTGTCCCTAAGGAAAACTTGTTCGTGTGGAAAGTTTTGAAGAATGGTCTTCATTCTCTTCAAAAACTTAAAGCTTTTGGTCTGATTCATAGTGATACTTGTATTTTGTGTGGAATTGGAGTGGAAACAGTTTCACATTTGCATTTTGAATGTGAGTTTTCCTTCTACATTTGGAAAAGAGTTTTAAATCACTATGACTTGCACAATCCTAGAAGAAAGTCTACTGTGGAATGGTTCAACATATTCAAAGCTACTAGATGGAAGAATGAAAGAGGAAAATTGATGTTAAGAATTCTTAAGAAAACTATATATCTCATTTGGTTGGAGAGGAACATTAGAGTGTTTAGAGGGAAATCTACCACTAAACATGTAATGGTCCTTTCTATAATTAAGTCTATGGCTTGCTAGCTGTTCTTTGTGTATAGTTAGTCTTTTGTTTTTTGGCTATGTTTGTTGTAATGCTTTGTATCCTTTTCTTTTTGTTTTTTCAATAAAATGGTAGGGGACCATTCAACCCCGCTGGCTTTGCCAAAAAAATTTGATGCATATATATTAGACAATACATTTGTATACACGAGGGGCTAACATGTCGGTTGCGGTGTAAATCCCAACACTTATACCTTGGCATGTCAAAAAATGTACACTTTATCATGTTGCACGTGCGCGCATGCACGCACACACACATACACACACACATATATATAGCATAATACAAAGTATATAAAATAAAACTTTATTTATAAATTTAAATAAAATATTGATTTATTTTGAAGAAAATTTTGAAGAGTTCTAAATGGATTTGATTTCATGGTCTCGTTAAATATACAATAATGGAAAAATATTGAAATTTACTCAATTACTCCACTGCGCGCTGGCCCAGTTCCAACATGTAAGTTTTTCTAAGGAAGATAAAGAAGCTATAGTTGTTTGGGGTTGAATGAAAAAATAGATTTTGCTAGTCAAAATCATATGAAAAAAAATTGATAGGTAATAAAAATTTAATGGTAGCCAAAAACAATTTCTTGGGTGCTAATAGTAGCACACTTTTAGAAAAAGTATAAACGGCATTGAGATAGAAAGATCTCAATTACTAAAACTAACACGTAACTCAAAAATGTTTTAAATCAGTAATAGAGTACTCGAACCGACATGTAGTGGCGAAGCTAGCTCAATCTTTATTTAAATAACCATAGTTTTTTCTGAGAAAAATGAGTAATCCTCTATTCAAAGAGGAGAGCACTCACGTAATTTTATTTTATACTTAAACAATAATACTGCCAACATGTTCGGCAGGTAGCAAAATCCCTCTGTATCATAAAACAAACTAAAACAACCTCAATCAAAATGACCAAAGTCCATAAGGTAAACATAATGACAATAAAATAGAATAAAGATAAAAAACAAGCTAAACCTAAATATGTACCAATATCAGTTATCCATCAATGATAGTAAAATATGCTAAAACTATCCAAGTGCTGATACATCTAAACTAAAAACAAAAACTCAACCAAGTAATTAGAACGACGCATATATATGTATATAAATATATTTTACACACATATTGTTATCCCACCTTTTTAGCAAGGCCGTGATACCGTAGATTTGGCTAAAACGGGTGGTTACCAACCTTGAGAATTAATGACATACAAGACTATGGACGATGGTCGAGCAGATTCAGACCGGGTCCCGATTAAGGTGCAATCAATATAAATTGAGAAGGAAGGCTCGGTGAGGCCACCTTTCAAATTTCAAGTCAATCAAAGTTCATAGGCTCGGTTATGGACAAATAAAGAATTTATATGGACGATCTAGAACGATCCAAAAAACAGCATAAATCGACGAAGATCGATCGATATCTCAAAATCCACAAGGCCAATTCACTTGAAACTTTCAAAGCACCAGTATATTGAAGAGTGGAGCCCACAAAAATGATTGCAGTTCAAGACCTTGAGATATGAAGATGGATGATTGTTTTAGGCCAATTTTTATTTGTCGATCCTTCATAACGATCGGTTTAGCTCAGTGAACGTTCCAAATGTAGCGAAGGTTGATCTATATCTCGCAATCTACAACTCATAATGACTTCATATTTTAGGGACAAGTTCAAGAGGCATATAGGGCCCCCCAAAAATGATTGCACATAAATTGGAGGCAAAAATAACAATCGGTGAAAATTAGGCCGATCATTTCAAGATATCAAGTTAGGGTCACCGATCGTTATGGTGGGCCCTTATGGATCTAGAGATTCTTCTAGCGAATTTTTAGCCCGATCCATGTACATCTTCCCCTATAAATAACGTGACCATTCTCTATAAAGAGTATCCTTTTTTCTGCTGCCTAGGCAGTGCCATTATTATTTTTTCATCCTTGTAATAATGGATCCCAGCTGATCTAAACATTCTTATAATCAAAATCAAATGGAAGATCAATAAAAATATGAAGTGGACGTAGGCCAAGATTGCCGAACCACTATAAAAATCTGTGCGTTCATTTACTTTTTCTGCTATGTTTTAATTTCATCCATTGTTTAATCTCTACGAGATTCTATTGGGTGTCGATGCCCATTTTTGGCATCAACATTTTGGTGCTTTCATTGAGAAATGAATTCTCAGCTTGATTAGATCTCATCTTTTATTGGTGGATTTTCATGTACGCAAGATTGATCCAGCTTTCGACCGACAAGTTTCCCATTCTACTCAGATTTGAAAGAGATCATTAAGGAAACTAACTACAGTACCTCATATAAAGGAGAAGGTCATTACTACCTCCTCGCAATCTGCTGTAGAAGCAGTAGACACATAGACCGATCTTCTGGATGATGGAGCACAACAGGGATCCATGGATGTATGAGCTTCTTATGGAGCTCCAAGCTACCGATCGTTCAAAGATGATCATTCCTCCAACCGATAGACCCGCAGCACTTCACCTTCCAGAAATTACAACAAACCGATTGATCTCTACTATGATCCATACGTTGATAGTTTCCACACTCTACAGATTTACACCGATCGTTTCCACACGATCGTTATTGAGCCGATCGTTTCTATACAATTGTTCCTACCAACGTGATTTGCATTATCGTTCTTTATACGATCGCTTTCTTAGCCGATCATTTACACCGATCATTATTTCCAATGATCGTTCCAATAGATGGTTTCCACCGATTGTTTTTCCAGAAACTCATTTTCTCCACCGATCGTTCCAACATCGCTTACACCGATCGTCCCAAGATCGCTGCCACCGATCGTTCCCACACGATTGTTACCACCGATCGTTCTAGGTTACCGTTTCTACCGAATGTTCAAACTGCCTTGGTATTCTAACCGATCTTTCCACCGCTTTGGCATTCCAACCCATCGTTTTGAATTTAACCGATCATTTTCGTTACACAGATCATTACCCGAACTCGTGCCGCAGCACAGTGCCCCCATATTCTGCATTCAGAACTCAACTTAAAGATGGTGCTTTCTATCCACTTCCCTTGCGTCCTGTAGCAGACCGAGGCATAGGGGATCAAGTGGCAGATTCTGAATTGCAGCCAAGGAATGGGAGAGGAGCTGCTACTCAAATGGAACTCCCAAAGGCAGAAGAACCAAATTGATATGACAAAAACTAGGGTCGATTACTGGATCAAACTTCCAAGGTGGATTGCGACGATTATTCAGCTTCCAAACAACTTGTAACGACCAGCACTTTCAGTCGTTTGATTTTAAATATTTATATGGTTTTAAATATTGATTTGGAATATAAGTTGATCTTAGAATATGAAAATTTTGGTTGAAATTATAGAATGAATTTAAATTTCAAAATATAACGATTTATCGTAATACGGAAATGGTGAAAAATTGAAATTTGAGTTGAATATGAATCAAAATGATTTCTAATGTTGATATAAATTCTATTTGAATTAGAATTGAGTTAGTAAGTTTTTAAAACTGGAATTTTAAGTGATTTCGTAAATTTTGAAACGAAGAGTTAAAATAGCGATTCGGAGCACATTCTCAGAATTCAACAAAACTAGCTCCATGGGATCCGTAATAATGTATTATTATCGAATTTCAAATTTCGTTGCGTTTGGAGTTATCGTTTGGTCGTACGGGATAGAAACGCGTTGAAATTAATATTGAAAATTTAATATAACAATTGGATTTAAAAACCTATCTTCTACATACGATCGAATTAGATCCTGAAACTTATTCCATTGCATTCCGAATAGCGGTATAACATTAGGAATGCCAGGCGGCATGCCTCAATAGGGATTCGAGATTTTGAGTTATGCAAACGAGAGATTTTGAATCTAATATTATAAAAAAGGTCAAAACCTATTTTTATTGAGCCACCCTATAACCCTGCTCCACCGGCCTACTTCGTACCAAATCCGCGTCCTTTTTTTTAAAAAATCTCGAGTGCCTTCCTTCCTTCTTCAGTTCGAACAAACGAAAAAAAAAGCACGAAATTAAATCACGACAAAGTCTCGATAGCTCTAATCGAACTCGAGTAGAGCGGCGCTGAGAGGAGCATGCACGTGGGATGATGGTGGTCGCAAGGTCGTACTCAAGCACGGCGACGCTGGTAAGGGTGGAGACGCGTTCGATCGAAGCTAGGTTTCTCAATTTTGTGCGCGTAAGGTTGGATGTGATGGTCGCGTTAGGTCGCGATGCACTAGGGGAGGTCATACTCGACTTCATGGTGACTAAGGCAGAGTGTGTTGGCCGAGGAGTTCCATTGTGGAGTCAGGTTGATGTTCGATCGAGGAGAAGGGAGAGAAGGTGGACGTTGGGTTTGGGAACTGGGTGAAGGCGGCATTTTTGTTTTGAGAAGAAGGGTAATTAGTTTAATGTGAGGTAATTAGTAAATTAAATATAATTTAATTCGTGTAACTTATAAAATCCATAATGTTTTCACGCAAGGTCGGAAAATTTCCAACAGGTGGCGTTGGATTCGTAACGACATAGGCTACAAAATGAAATTAGTTTGGGATTTTTCGGAATCAGCTGGGATTTTAAATTTAAATCGAACATTGTTTGATTTAATTTAAAATTGGAACATATTGCAAATAAAAATCAAGGTGAGTAAATCTCACTCATTTTGAATTATTGGAATTAATTTATAATAATTAAAATTGATTATTGGATGATTGGTAGAATTGATATATTATTATCAGTTGAATGTTATGTTATATATATTAGTATATATATTAGTAGTTGGATATATTTCCTGCCGATTGGAGCGGATAAAACACTATGCGCCCCGCATAATAGCGGACGACCCTATAATACCGCAATATCCCGCCTCAAAGCGGGATTGGTATTTTATGTTATATAACATCTGTGGATGCAGGGAAACAGGTTGGAGGGATCCAACTGGATTCCTTAAATATACTGATTGTTTTTCATATATGGTGATATATAATGTGTGTGGATAATCTGTGATAGATTATGTTATGGTTTGAATTATTGGATGCTATAGTAGCACTTGCTTTAAATTTTGGTATTTTAAAAACCATAAATATTATTTTTGAAATTGAAGAAATTAAAAGGGGATTTTAGATATAAAATATTTATATTGAAATTTGGATTATTTTAAAGGAAATTGATTTGGATAAAACAATAATTTGATTTGGGTTTGTACTTCACTATTCGTAAAATGTTTAAATAGAGATTTTAAAATAATTTATATAAGTGATGTGCACGTAAATGTGCATATTTTTACCACCATATTTAATCTATTTAAATTAAATAAATGATCATATCGGGTATTTTAACCTGTTTAAACCAAAATTCATATTATTTTCAAATTATCACATATTCATCTCCATCCAAGGACAAAATGGTCATTTTTGTGCATATATTAATTTGAGAAAATTTAATTGAAAATTTCTATATTATTTTGTAGGAATTTAAATTCATATACAAGTGGTTTCATGATGATATATGCATGCACAAGAGGAAGAGAACAAATAAAGATGGAAATAATTCAAAGTAAAGATAATGGAGGACCCCACCTACCCACCTACCTTAATGTACAAATTAGAGGCTAATGCACATGCTTATGGAATTAATGGCTTCATGTACATTTAAGTGAGGGATTATTGAAGCTAATGATAACTTGGCCACTACACTTCCTAAAAGGGTATTTTGTGCATTCCCCAAAAATATGAATTAGGATTTAGCACATGTATAAAATCCCCTTATGTTTCATGTAACCCTCCCTCTTAGTCTCTCTTTTAGGCTCTCTTCTCTTAGTCTCTTCTCTCAGGAAAATAAAAAGAAAGCTCTCTTTCTATTTTCATGGCTACTTAGCCATTTTTATTTTATGTAATCTTCTTTTCTTTTTATGCAATGTTATTTATTGTTTCCTTTTACTTACATGTTCATTTCCTTTCATGCTAGTAGTGTAGATTTTCTTTTATGCAAGTAGATTAGTTTTTTCTTTTATTTAGCTCTCCTTTTCTCTATGTTTTGTTCTATGTTGCAAGCTATATTTGTTGATATGATAACAAATATGAGAAGCTAAACCCCTTCAATTTAGGGGTAATGAAGCTCTCTAATTATATAGCTTCAACTATTTGTTAATTCATGCTCTCTTTTTGCGCTTAATGAAGAATGATTGAAGTGGTTTCATTGTTGATTTTGCCTTGAATTTGATAGTCTATATTGTTGACACCAAATAGGCTATACTTAAACAATCACTAACACAAATGCCTCTTTATCAAAATATGGTTATGGCATAAGAAAGTGATTTGAAATTAAAATTTGATGGTTTATATTTCTAATCAATAGTTAATAGGTCATACTTAAAATAGATTTCATTTTCATTTTCATTGTCAAGTTTCATGAAAGTTAGTAAGTGGTTTAAGGGGTGTGTCAAAGTTTGATGGCTTATGTTGGCTAACTAATAGCACAAATATGCCATACTTATGATGGACACATCAATTAAAGCACTAATGACCATAAAAGAGATATCATGATTTCATAGTTGGTTGAACTATATGATCTAGAGAGTAGAATTATTCTAAATTGCCTTCACACTCTCATATTTTTATCAATTTATTTTTGACATTTTTTGTCATTTTCTAGTTTAAACAACTCTTAACTTTGGTTAATTTGATTGAATAGATTTTTAAAATCATCAATTCCGTGCGGATCGACCCGTATTCGCCACGTACTACAAGTGTACGCCGTGTGCTTGCGGTTATTTTTATTTCTAAATTCGTTCGATGGTTTTCTAAACCGATAGAATTGCCGTCGTCGAACAATAAGGATTTTTAACAAAGGATTTTTAAATGATATTTCTAAAAATATGGGAAGGAGTTGAAATCGGTATTTAAAAATAGGTTTGTAAAATAAATGGGATTTGTAAAGAAATGGATTCATAAATGAAATCTTATAAATGAAATTATTTTTATAAACAAGTGAATCCCAAAGGACTTTATAAACTTATAAACGATGTTTATAAATAAAGTGAAATGATTATCATTTGATAAGTTGGAAATATAAATCCACCATGGCGATTTTGAGTGAGATACGGAAATCGGTTTAGGGGAAAGATAGCGGATTCTATTTTTGGAATTTGGAAATAGTTGTGGAATTAAAAATGAAAATCGATTGGAAATAAATCGAGAGGGGTTTATAGATATAAAGATAGTCGTGTTGAACTTTAAAAATAAATTTTTATCGAGAGATTAAGGTTTTTTTAAACGGGACTTTTATTTATTAAATTATATAGTTAAAGTTGGTTTAGTATTGAAATTTTCGGGAAGTAGATTTTTCAAATATATAATATTAATTTTAAATGAATTCAAATTTTTATAACAAGCTTTGTAAATCGATTGGTTTTATTTAAAAATGATTTGGAAATGAATTATCGATGTTTATTTAAAGTGTTTTAATATTTTAAATACTTAAACATGTTTTAAAAATAAATTATTATTTAAAAATACTTATTATATATATAGTTTTGAAATGATTGAAATTTATTTATAAATCCTCTCAAGATTGTAAATGAGGTTTATTTAACGGATATGATTTTTATAAGAAAAATCTTGTAATGGAATTCTGGAAACTCAAGTAAACTTCCAAAATGTTGGAATACGAGAAATTCGATAATGAATTGGAATTCATAAAGGAAGTTGAAAATGTGTAGTTGGGATTATAGACAAGTATAATGGATTTTGGAAATTTCAAAGGAAATTAATTTATGAAATTCCGAGAACTTATAGAATCGTTTATAAATGAGTTAAGGAATTTACAAGTAAATTGTAAAGGGTTTGAGAAGTATGAAATAAATGGGATATTTCCTAAGTATTGGAAATAAAATGATTGGGAAAAAATATACTTATTAATATTTTCCTAAGTGTTGAGAAGTAAGTTATTTTGGAAAGTATATTTATAAATATTTTTCTAAGTATTGGAATAAAATGATTTAGGAAGGTTTTAACTATAGGAAAATCATACGGAAATATTCTAAGTGTTAATATGGGTTGAAAATATTCCGTTATGGATATAAGGATTTGAATTTGTTTTCAAACGTTGGAATACTGAAGGAGATTTGAATATATACCTGTGTAAAGATATTTGGAATAAATGTTTTGAAAGATTTATAAAATGGGGCCTAGTGACTGCTTGTGGATGTTATTTGATAGTTAAATGACCGACTATCAAATTTGGCCAAATTCGTTAATCGTTTCGAAGAGACCGAGATCGGATTTAA
This sequence comes from Allium fistulosum, assembly GCA_030737815.1. Lineage (NCBI taxonomy): Eukaryota > Viridiplantae > Streptophyta > Magnoliopsida > Asparagales > Amaryllidaceae > Allium > Allium fistulosum. The sequence continues at coordinate 1,292,202,945 of CM060904.1, forward strand.
TTATCCAAAAAGCACTTCATTCTGATTTGTGCGTCAAGAATTGTGATATCTCGAAGATAATGAAGATGGTGATCTTGAAGGATATTCGGTTTGTTCAGACCTAGAAAAACTTGTATGGATGAATGCTATCATTTGCTTCGTTACCTGGAAGGCAGTGTTAGCATTCCAAGTATGAATGCTATTTAAAAGGTAAAACGTAGCCTCAAGCCTCATCAATCGGGAATGACTAAAATAGGGGAGATGTAGTAGGGCTAAGTGGGTCGCACCCAAGTAGGGTATGTTATCACTCTTTTAGATACCCTCGGATATATTATAATATAATTATGGATATGGTTGTGCATGGAAAAGAGAGCGCTCGATTAGGGTGGGAACAACCGGGGTGATAACATATTCGGTACTATCCAGGTCAGGGGTAGTTCGGTCTTGTGTTGGCAGGGGATCCAAGCGAGGTCCTCGGTACATTTTTCTAGAGATGTACTGTGACAGGCGGTACCCCAGTAGCCCAGTCATTGTATGGAATCCAATATCCACTATGAGCCTGTACGGTTTTGATTGTGCCCAACTATGCTGAAACGTGAGATGCAAGCATTTCAGCTATTTTATAGTTTAATTTCTATAGACACTATTATAATATCAGATGATTTTGATATAAAATGTTTTGGTTATCGTAAGGTAAAAACCCGTCATGTTTATGTGTGGCGTGGTCTTACGAGATACCTTTGGTTTCAAAGGATTTTGATAACAGTAATAATTCAAATTGAGTGTGTTTTCTCACGTTGGTTTTCCAAACTGACTCGGGTGTTATTTTATTATAATGCTCGAGTCAGACCGAGTATTACAGATTCAGGCTAGGATGCTATGGAGTTCAGGAAACGAGTTGGAGGAGTCTCAGGCGTATTCTACGTACTTGATTATATTCCGCTGTGTGTGTAGGCTATATATTCAGCACTTGTGAGGACAAGTTATCATAACTGTCTAAATTGATTGTTGATTGTTGTATTCTGATGATTGTGTGTATATTTACAGCTACAGATTCTTTTGTATAAAAATCTTCTATTATCTATTATATATATATATTGTTCCGCTGCGATTGTGAGATTCTGTATTTTGTTTTTGTTCTTCTTCTATCTCTTTTCTTCTTTAACCCTAATGATCTGGTATTTCCGGCACTCGATTGCTCGGCATGCTATACAGTGAACGTATTGATGTCGATTTCGAGGGTCGAAAATTCGTGGGTTGCTACACGACTGAATTAATGGATATGGTCTTCGAAAAGCTCACTTCAGGGTTGATCCAAAGTAATCACCCATTTAACTCGAAGCAAACTCAAGAAACTTTGACCTAAAGCCAAACTCGGGTAAAACCAAAATTTTCCCTAAGAAAACGTTGGTATGACTCTAAGCACCGTTCTTCACTGACCCAGTACTTCAAATTCTACGACTCCAAGCAAACTAGGTGCTGACTCCAAGCAAATAGCATATTTTCTCGGGTCAGACTCCAAGTAAATTATCACCAATCCGTCAATACCGGTACATCTTGCGTTGCTCATAACTCGGCATACGGACTCCAAATGACTTGAAACTTGGTGTGAAACATTAAGAAGCCTTCCTTACTGCCTTATACGGATCACACATCATTTGGGTGAAAATTTGGGGATCATCACCGATCAACGACCCCATCCTAACTGATTCGCCATTCGACCGACATTCTCAACCATTCAAACATTCGACAATCATGCATACATCATTCATAAGCATTACAAGCGGCTATAACTTGAAAATAAATCTGATGGACGACGACTAGAGCATCTCCCCCAGTCGAAACCTATTCATTGAAGCTGTTCAGCATGTAGAATATTCGAGGTGATTCAATGTACCAACCATATCGGCTTACTCAGGGAAAACCGACCCTTATCTACATCTCATGAAATGAGTGGCAAATGAATTCTTCCAGAACAATAGATGCCATCGAATGCAGACGCTTTCCTATATCCCTCAAAGGTGTAGTGATCATGCGGTTTATGCAATTATCGCCCAAATGCATCTCCTTATTCAATCAACCAGATCAGAAGTTTGTCGAGCAATTCAGAATGCATATGAATCGCCTCAAATATGCGATGTCATTATCCAATTTGTTCCATGCGGCAGACGAGCCACTCAAGGACTCCCTGTAGAGATTCAACACCTTTGTCAATGAAATGAACAGTCCTAGTTAGCACATCAACTGATGGCATTGATAAAGGGAATCGATCCTAAGATATATTTTCGCAACTGGTAAGCTGGAGAGCCTCCTACGACCTTGGATCGTTTCTATTACAAAGTGAATCAAAAACTAAGACTAGGAGAAAGAACAATGCAGGCCCGTTAGCTGAAGAAATTAACAGTGAGGGCAACATTAAGCCCATATGAGGACTCAGATTCTAGGAGAAGATCCAGAATCTCAAAATTTGACTCATATACTCCTTAGAATAGTTCAATCAAAAACATTTACCTGAAGACTCGCGACTCGGAGCAGTAAAGGAAACTAGCATCAAGAGAGCCCACCGAAACTAAGGAGAAGTCTGGGAAGTATTGCATACTTCATGATGCAAATGGTCGTAGCACTGGCAATTGTAGACACCTCCAAGATGTGATTGAAGAGCTGATCCAAAAAGAAAAGTTTAAGAAATATGTGCAAACCCTATGACATAGCGGGAAAGGAACAACCACCCCTATCAATAAAGAACTTTGATTATTAATTGGACCACCTATGGTCGACTTCCAGCTGAGAATGGTTTGGGCAAAGTGGAATAATGAGCATACGACACTGCTCCACTTATCAATAAGATTTATTTCAATTTCATTTATGTTGTGAACTACGACCAACTAGAACTAAACTACTTCCAAACGATGAAGGTGACTAAGTACTGAGAGTTGGGCGCCAACCAACCTCCATGGACCATGATCGGACCTTTGGAGGATCATCAAGACGAGTGTGATTCAACCGCTCATCAGCTACAATCTACCCCTGACTTAGGGGCAAGGAATCAAAATGGAAAGTGGGTGTGACTTGCCTATCCACTTCCTACTCTATACTTCAATTCTGACAGAACATCCATGCCTTGCTCATAGCCCGATAAAGTCAGAATCCAATACAAAGTGGACACGAGTGACTGTCCACTCATCAACCTCCATGCTTAACTTAAAGACCGGAAAAACACTTGGAGTGAATGCAACTCGACCATCCACTCCCCAGTTTATACTTTAAGTTCGCCAAAATACTTATGTCTCTCCTGAAGCTCAGCAAGACCGAGATCTAACTAAAGTGGTTGTGATTTGATCGTCCATACATTAACTCCTGCCTTGGATACAGGAGGCAGTTTGGGGGCTCAACTAAAAGTAGGCGCGACTGATTATTTACACACCAACCACCGCCCTCGACGCGAGAACACGACTGCAGCTTAAGGTGGAAGCAACTTGGTTGTCTACCTAATAACTCTCTACCTCTACTTGCCAAGAAGAGTACGAAGCAAATTGTATGAGACTTGACCGTCCAACCCAAGCATGAATGCGGTCCGACCGTCCATCGATCAATTCTAGTTCCCAGAGTGCGGACTAGAGTATAAACACAAAAAGATGGATGCGGTCCGACCATCCATCGATCAACTCTAGTTCCCAGAGTGCGAACTGGAGTATAAACACCAAAAGATGGACGTGGTTCGACCGTCCATCGATCAACTCTAGTTCCCAGAGTGCGGATTGGAGTATAAAGACAAAAGGATGGACGTGGTCTGACCGTCCATCGATCAACTCTAATTCCCAGAGTGCAGACTAGAGTATAAACACCAAAAGATGGACGCGGTCCGACTGTCCATCGATAACTCTAGTTCCCAAAGTGCGGACCGGAGTATAAACACTAAAAGATGGATGCGGTCCGACCGTCCATCGATCAACTCTAGTTCCCAAAGTGTGGACTGGAGTATAAACACAAAAGGATGGACGCGGTCTGACCGTCCATCAATCTACTCTAGTTCCCAGAGTGTGGACTGAGTATAAACACAAAAAGATGGACACGGTCTGATCGTCCATCGATCAACTATAGTTCTCAAAGTGCGGACTGGAGTATAAACACAAAACATGGACGCGGTTCGACCGTCTGCTATCCTAGTCTTCCCCTGGCTTGTGGGCAAAGACACAAGTCAAAGTGGATGCGGTCCTACCATCCGCTCCCCTGCTCGAGTACGGATTTTTCCAGAACACTCATCCCACTCCCAGGGTTCAGCAGAAGTAAAATTTAAATGAAAGTGGATGCAGTATTACCATCCACGCATCGATTCCTGCCCTAGATACAAGGGGCAGTTTGAGAGCCCAAGTTTAAATCGGATATGACCCGACCATCCACAAATCAGCTCCTTCCCATGATTCGACGTGAAGAACTCCAAGTAAGAGTGAACGTGATTCGACCGACCACTCTTTGACTTCTGCCCCTGACTTGGGGGCAGAAGAAATGACTAAGGAAAATATTGTTCAACCATTTTCTGGAATAACTCTAAGTCCCCAGAGTATGGACTGGAGTATAAACACAAATTGGGTGTGATTCGACCACCCTCCAACAAACTCTTATCCCCAGAGTATGGATACGAGTATAAATAAATAGATGAGTGCAGTTCAACCACTCACTATTCCATAAACTCAAACCTGAACTCGATAGGAGGAGTATAAACTAACTACGAATGGAATTTGACCATCCATGAACTAACTCCGTTAACCAAACACTAGGGGCAGCAGTACAAATTATTGAAAGATGAATACAATACAACTTAAGGCAATGACTGTAAGGAGGCCTTAATACCAAACCAATCGGAATGACGTCGAAGTTATGAGGGACCGATTATATCATACATCCGGATCAACAGTTAATATCAATCCGAACTCTTTGTATCGTGCCACTGGATCGACGGTCAATATCGATCCACACAAACCTCAAATAGAGGTGAACCGAACATCCATCAAATAACTCTGATCACCACAGCATGGATAGGAGAATAAACCATGAATGGGTGTAACTTAACCATCCATTCTTTGGTCCTTGCCTAGAGTATAGCGACATCTGCATCAAAAGTGGATGTGATTAACTATCCTGAACTCAACTCATGCCCGAAATCTGATGGAGAATTGAAATCTTCCTCTTGGAAGAAAAGGCCAACATACAATCCAGAATAGGTGCAACTCATTCTTCCACCATATAACTTGATCCCATGATTCAAAGAGAAAGAGTATAAAGCTAAAGTGGACATAACTTGCCTTCCTACTTATTAAAATCTGCTCCAAACTTGTGGGGGAACGATGAATGTAACTCGGCCATTCATCATTCAACTCTCATTCTTTGGAGTTTATGCAGGAGAATAAACACAACTAGGATGAGACTTGACCATCCATGCAGAACATCTATCGACCTAAGACTGGGGGCAGAAGTGTGGTCATCCAAAAGCTAACTGCGATAGCTCAATATTGTGACTCATACATGGTGTTTACCATGACTCGATGCTATGATTGAAAGGATTCCTAGAGATAGAATCATCAAATCGATGCCCAAGCTCATTGGCAACTGACCATCACTCCAACCCGAATGACGGGTAACGGATCATGAGTACATTGAATGGAAAGCGCGTTTTTGAATATGCAAGCAGATTCAAACTCAAAGCAAGAGCCAGATATATATATTTGCACGCAATACGAGGCTGAACTCTACTCGACATTTGATTCAATGTGCTTCTAAGCCTGATCTTCATCCATTTGCAGATAATCGCTCAAAGCATTTAGAGCCCTTCATTATCAAACTCAACAACTTATGACAAGAATTTGGGATTCTACTGGGGTAACCATCATCACGGACCGTCCCAATTGGATTTCACATCCATTGTTATGGCAAACAATCATGTTTGAACTCAAAGAATCCAAAGGTACACTCGTTGAGCTAATGACCAACATTACAGTCAGCCATGACAACCCATCATGGGTACTGAAGATTGGATCACAGCTCGGTGCAATAGTGATGAAGGAATTAGCTGGCTTTCCCCAAATTAATCTTTATGTGTTCACTTGGACCCATTCTGAAATGTGTGTGATTTCATCGACAATCGCGAGCCATGCATTGAATATCGACCCGAGGTGTGTTCCGGTGAAACAAAAGCAACGCGGCATGAACCCGAAAATATTTGTTGCACTTAAAGAGGAGGTGGATAAACTAAAAACAATGAGTTTATCAACGACGCCCTCTATCCGAAATGGGTATCCAATCCAGTTCATGTGAGAAAAGCGGATGGAAACTGGCGGACATACGTCGACTACTCTGACCTAAACAAGGCATGCCCGAAAGACAACTTTCCACTTTTGAGGATCGACCAGCTAGTAGATTCAACCACTGGATATGAACTTTTTTCATTTATGGATGCATTCTCCAAATACAAACGGATCCCGATGCACGTCCCCCACCAAAAGCACACCGGCTTCATTACCGATCAAAGGCTGTATTGTTATGTTGTGATGCCATTCGAACTAAATAATGCTGAAGCTACTTACGAGTAGTCAACCAGATGTTTAAAGATCAGATTAGGCAACCAATAGAAATATACGTGGATGATATGCTCGTGACATCATGATGATCAAACGACCACATCAATGACTTGGCGGAGATGTTTTGTTTCTCTTAAAACACGAAATGAAACTCAATCCCTTGAAATGCTCTTTCAGTGTTGCGTTAGGGAAATTCTTGGGTTTCATCGTCAATTCCCACGGAATTGAAGCCAAGCTCAAGAAGATTCAGGCAATCATAGATATTTAAGTGCCAAAGACTATCAAAAATTACCAAGCTTAAGTAGGAAGGTCGTCGCCCTAAGCCGATTCATTTCCAGAGCCGCTGATAAATGTATTCCTTTCTTAGACCTAACCAGAAGAGCGCAAAGGAACTATGAATGGACACAGGAGTGTGAAGACGCATTCCAAGCTCTGGTGAACCACTTAGAGAGGCCTCCCATCATATCCAAGCCGCTGGATCACGAAGATTTGTACATTTATTTAGCGGTGTCGGTACACACCATAAGTGCTGCTCTATTACGTAAAGAGAATCGGATCTGGAGGCCAGTATATTATGTTAGCTAGTGATTAACAGGTGCTGAGAGAAACTACCCAAAGCTAAAAGAGCTCGCGTACTGCCTGTTCATTGCATCACAAAAGCTTCGCCCTTACTTCTATGTTCACCCCATCAACGTCTACACCGACCTGCCGTTGCGATGGGTCCTACAGTGATCTGAGACATTTGAAAGGTTGCTCAAATGGAATAACAAGCTAAGCCAATTCGTTATCACTTATCTCCCTCGGAGAACTATCCAGAGACAGACATTGGTGGACTTTATAGTTGAATTCACTGCACCAGACAACTCTCTAGAGAGTAGTGGAGAACCAACAAATCGATGGAAAATGTACATGGATGGAGCATCTAACGATCGGGGTTCTGACACTAGAATCGTGTTAGTGACTCTTGAGGGAACAATCTATTCGCTACACCCTGAAACTCGACTTCCCTACGATAAATAACGAAGCTAAGTATGAAGCCTTGATCGTTGGGCTCAAAGTTGCCAAAGAACTAGGAGTGAAAACTTTACAAATCTTTTGTGATTCGAGTTAGTAGTATTCCAAGCCATGGGAGATTTTTAGGTAGGGGGCAGTGACTTAATCCTTATCTTAGCTAGGTTCACGAGCTACTGGCCGACTTCGAGTATTACACCATTACACACATCCTAAGAGAACAAAATGAAAAAGCTGATTCACTGGCCAAGTTGGCCAGTTTCGGGGATGCGCAGAAAATTGACTTGGTCTCAGTTGAAGTACTGAATGCTCTGAACATCGACCAAATGGAGAGTGATAGGGTTCCGGAGATGGAGCCGAAAAGGGATTCATGGATGACTCCAATATAAGGTTATCTGCAGTGAGGGATCCTTCCTGAATAGAGGAATGAAAAACAACAAATCTTCCACAAAGATTCACGTTACATCATCCAAGAAGGAGTCATGTATAGAAAAGATTCATGAATAAATAAAACGAGTCTCAAGAGAAGTCCATGAAGGAGAATGCGACGATCACACCGAGGGGCAAACCTTGACAAAGAAAATACTCTGCTACAGGTATTACTCGCCAACTGTCAATCGAGATGCAGTTGATCATGCTAGACAATGCGAAGAGTGCTGATGTTTGCAAAAAATTCAGAGAGCTCCGCCGATGGAAGTTACACAAATGGTCAGCACATGGCCGTTTTCCACTTAGGGCATTGATATTATCAGTTCTTTACCAATCTCTAAAGATGGAGCGAAGTACGCCATCGTAGCAGTGGATTACTTCACCAAATAGGCGAAGCTGAACCTTTAGCCATGATCACGACGAAGAAAGTAATCAACTTCATTGTCCAAAGCATCATCTATCATTTTGGCCTTCCGCGAACCATTGTAACTGATAATGGAACCCAATTCGATAGCGTTGAATTCAAAGATTTCTGCCGTCGGCATCATATTGAAAATATATTTGCGGCAGTTGGTCATCCTTAAACAAATAGACAAGTTGAAGTTGTGAACAAAATCATAAAGTCCATTCCGGAGAAACGTTTGGAAAAGGCTAGAGGCAAGTGCGTGGTAAACTCTCAATAGTATGGGCTTACAGAACCACTCACAAGTTCGCAACTGGTCATACTCCCTTGCTTATCGTTCTGAGGCCGTCATCCCTGTAGAACTTGAAGTCCCTTCCCATCGAGTGACATATTAAGACCCCTATTTCATTATAAAAAATAAACAAGGAATTGCAATCCAATTGCAATTAAACAATAAGGAATTGGTGATGACTTGTGAACATACAAACGCATCCAGGAGCCAATGACAAGAACGTGTACTTGAACGTGCATGTGTATATTCAAAAAATTCAATTTCTTGAAGCCGACAGAAATTGAATTTTCAACTGGAGTTATTAGAGAAAAGACTGGATTGGATAGCCAAAGCTTACTAGCCTCGTAGAACCGGACATAAATAGCAGCTGATAGAATACAATCCTAAATTTATACTGTTGGAAATCGACTAATAGTCATGACGAATAGAAAGAAATGCAACTATCAGTAAAAGTGACTCAACATAAGGATAGCGACAATTCAATAAATAGAATGGAATCCTTTTCGACAATTGAAGCTTGTGACAGTTCAAAGCACATCATGTTCTATAACATCCTTCTACTTGGAGGCCCAAAACTAACGGCTACGGATGCTGCAGTCATCCATAGTTATTAATCTTCGGCGACATTAGATACATTGATACACAGAAACACAAGAATATGGAATAAAATTAAACAGCAAACAAGTTCCATATTCCATTTCAAAATATTCCAAATTGATTACATAATCCCAGTTCGCAGACCACGTTCAGATAACATATAATTATTACAAAATACGAAAAGAGAGACATATGAAGATGCTCCCTTGGTTGATCAGAGTATATAGATAGGGAAGAAAACAAATTTGCCTTTACAAACAAAACACACAGCAGAAATAAAAGAACTCTAATAACAAGCTTGCCTCCTGCACGTCCTCGAAAGCTTTTTTCGTCTAAAAGAACACCTGAAAACCTTAACTCTCAACCTATTCAAAATCAATTGAGTACCCAAGAGTTTAAGGGGAAAACAAAAACTTCGAGTCAGACATAAAGCCTGGTATGAATAATAATTTACCATCTCAAACCATTTAGATATCTAGTGAGACCACGCTGCTTAGCGGAACGGGTTTTCCCCTCACTAGTATCCTAAAACATTTACAAAACCATATACTGTGCTCCTGCATCCGCAATGGTTAAAACATAGTATTTCAAAACATTATGATGATATGCAAAACAAGTAAATCAATTCTTGATTACCCATCCCCATTTATTTTGACTATCTGTCTCAATTATAGTTTCTTGGATTACTATTAACTTATTAAATGTTTATGGACTATTTGTCCAATATCATAGTTTTCACGGGATCACTAAGAACCTATTAGTAACTCCAATATCTTATCTCTTATCCTAGTTTTCATGGGCTAACTAGGAACCTATTGGCAGATTATCAATATCTTACTACGGATATAGTTTTCATGGGCTAACTACAAACCTACTGGCCCTTGCCAGTATCAAATCATAGTTTTCATGGGCTGACTATAAACCTATTGGCCCCTGCCAATTCATTAGTAATATACAGTTTTCATGGGCTTACTATAAACATATTGGCACCTGCCAATATCTTTAGTTTTAAGGTTTTAACATTCCTTAATTTATGTTCACTACTAGGTCAACCTATTTGGTTATTCTGCCCTTCCCCAACATACATTTATGGGTTAATAACAATGTGAATAATATTTCCAAAATCTTTATTTATGCCATGGTATTTCCTTTTAAAATGAGAATAGGTCATTTGTTTTGAAATCTTAAAACATCACTTTCGAAACCACTGGATGACCTCCTTTGAAAGCATAGAAAACTACCTTTCAAAACTCTAAGTACATACCTTACAAAGCTGTATAAATCAATCCTTTCGAAACCAAATCATACCTTTTGAATGTATCAAAACCATGCTTACTAATCATTAGGAAAATAGCTTCAAAACTAATGAAAGTACCCCTTTTGAAAGTATTGGGTTTACTCTTTAAAACATCAATTGGGTCAAAAATGGTTATATACGAAATTATCTCTTTCGAAACCAATTATAAAATTGTGTGGTGGAAAAATGGATGGTGTCGGAACCATTTAGTCGAAAGCATAATCCTTTAAAATTGTAACAACCCACCTTTTTGGATGGTTTAAATCGACAATAAACCACACATGTCAACTCAAACCATTCAAAAGGGAGGATTGTTATGGGGTAAATAAGAAAAAGTAGAGAAAGAAGGAAAAATAAAACACAGAATCTCATAGCGGAATGACAAAATATAATAATTAAATAAACAATTCATAAAGCTGTTTTACAAATAACATTTGATTATACTTTTACAATACAGATCAAGGTTACATACAACAGAAATAAATAACAATGCAGCAGAACAACATGATGCAGCGGAATAAATAAAATAAATAATAATAGTATATGATCTTCGTCTTCGTCCTCTAGGGATAACTGGTCTTCGATACACTGAAAAGCTTGGACTGACCCAAGCGAATTGAAATGACAAAACACTCGAGTCGGAACTAAAAGATCTTATGTAAGTTAAATCAACAGTAAATAAATATGAGTGTAACAGCATCAGAGAAGTTTACGGAATTTGACATCTCTTATCCAGTGTCTAACATGAGTGCAATAACTTAAGAGATGTTCAGGATTTCCATCTCCTAATGATCCGTTAAACTATCTACATACATAGTACAATACGCTATTATAATAGTGTCTATAGTAAAGTAAAGTATTAGAATAGCGTTAAGGCGTTACCCATATCCCCCTTAACACAATTTATATAATGTTGTAGTCTATACAGTACTCTAAACTCCACCGTAAACTGGTAAGCTATCAGGGGGCACTCCATAGGTACGACACAAACCAAACTCGTAGAAGGCGTGATAAGGCATGTGATAAGGCATGCGAGGCAATGCCAGGGTAGGATTCTACCATTTGCACTCTCGGACTAGTGGTAACGCATAGCAGCTACTACCACCTACGGAACACACTCCCATAATCAAAATCGAGGGGTGGCCACCAAATCAATCACAAAGTCATAATATGGTATCGAAGAAATATGGCCGATCGGAGGTGCGACCTCACTTGGCCCGGTATAGCTCATGTTTTAGCCACATCAAGCTGACTCACGGGAGTCAGGGCTACGTTAATACCTCATACAGAATCGTTCGCCAAACAATCCTACTTCATTCTGGAATCTCCACCACGTACATAGTTGTAAAAGTGGTTTTCGGTATTGGCATCGAGTATGACAATATCCAATCCCAATCACTTTAACAACCAAACACTTATTTCACATCGGATGGTTCTTTAAATTTCCAAAACCGTTTCATAATTGATATTAAAATATCATATTTAATTCAAACCATATCACTTTCGAAATCATATTCACTTTCGAAATCATATCCACTTTTGAAATCATATCGATAAGATAAGTTAATTAAATCCTCATTTCAAAATCATCATATTTACTTAATATGTCATTTCACTAGCAAATATCATTTTAAATCCCAACTTAGGTTATAACATCATTTAAACGTATTGTAACGACCCAGAATTTCTGTCATTTAAAATTCATATATTTAATTAACTTTAAATATTGACAAGTAAAATTTGTAAGTCAAATAGATTTTAATTTCGAATATAGTGATTTAATTGGATAATTAAATTATTAATTTAATATTTGAAATTCCAGAAATAATTGGAAATTGGGTTTAATATGATTAAAAATGATTTATAAAGTTATATTAAATCATATTGGAGTTAGAATGATGTTTGTAAACTTTTAAAATTGGATTAAAAGTTAATTTGTAGAAAATTGAATATTTTAATATTTAATTGACGAGTAAAAATAGTCATTTTTTAAACAGTCTCGGATTTCGACGAAACTAGTTTCATCGGATCCGTAATGTTAAATTATTGTAAGATTTCAATTTTCATAGCAATCGGATTTGTCGTTTGTCCGGGGCAAGCTAAAACGCATAGAAATTAGTTTAACCGATTTAATTTAAATTTGATCGTTTATTTCCGTAACTCGCACATATGACCGAATTAGCCTCCGAAACACGTTCTATTGTGTCCGGAACGCAGGTTAAACCTTAGAAACGTCAGCCGGCACGCTTCGTTTGGAGTTCGAAAAATTGGAGATGAATAGTGTTTCGTTAAATTTTGTATAAAAGGACCCATTATCTTCATATTTTCACAAAACCTAATCAGCTAGGGCTGGCCGCCACTAAACACTTCAATGGCCAAAATTGTTCAATTCTTCTCTCCTTAATCTCTTCCAATCCATCGATCTATACGAAAAATCATCAACTACAAACTTGTAGAGAACGATGAGTACTTCGATTTCAACAGTGATGATCTGATATAGTGAAGCGGATCGTTGGCAAATCGCGTGCAAAGGCGCACCGTTCATGCTCAATTTTCATGGCACAGGGATGACCGAGCTTGACCGGGTTTCAACTGGAGGAGGAGCTCACTTCGGCGCTTCGGGTGGCACTCATCGATCGTCGTTAAAAAGTGAGGGGAGGTCGCGAAAATTCGATTTGATACGGCGGCTATGGGTTCGGTCGCGTGATGCCTGGGAACGAATGGAAGAAGATGCTCACGGCCCAGATTTTGTCAAGCAGATCGAACGGCTCTGATGAAGTAGGGTTTAAAATTTAAAAAGAAAATTGTAAATAATTATATATTAAATTCGTTCAAACTTTAAAATGCTCTAACTTTTTGATACGAGGTCCGTCTCGGACGAAACAAATTGCGTTGGGTCCGTATTGACGAGCACTACGCAATGGAACTGGTTTGGAGTCATTGGAGCTTGTTTTAATTTTGAGTAAAATTAAACGCGTGTTTAATTTTATTCGAAATAAAACACTACAACTGTTATTGGAAGCAAGGTGAGAACTTCTCACTCAATCGAATTGTGTTTCGATTTAAATTTTAAATAGTTAAATTTAAAATTGGTTGATTGTGTGTTTGGATTGATGGTTGTCATTTGTTGCATTGAAATAGACCCTATACACCGCATAATAAGCGGAGGTTATTATATTAAAAACATATACCGCGATATTCCACCTTGAAGTGGAATTGGTATTATATATGTACTTGGAGTTGATTTCCCGCCTTATATAGCGGATGAGACCCTATTGCGCCGCATAATAGCGGATAATATTTTATAAATCCCATATACCGCGATATTCCACCTCGAAGTGGAATTGGTATTGTGCTAACATCTGTGGATGCAGGGAAACAGGTTGGAGGGATCCAACTGGATTCCTCAAACATTTGAAATTATTTCATATGTTGTGTGTTGATTATTTATAATCTCTGTGTAATTATCTTTGTGATTGAAATTGTTGAAGGCTATAGGTTAGCCGAATATATTTTTGGTATCCTTGGATACCGAAAATAAATAAAAATTTGGATTTTTAAAATTCAAGTTGAAAGTTTATTTTAAAACTTATTTTTGAGAATTGGATAAATTAAAAAGGAGTTTTAAAAAGATAAAGTTATTTTTGAACCATATTGAATAAAATTTCAAATTACGGGGAAAAGGCTTAATAAATGGATTTCGAAAATATTATTTATAAGTTGAAGAATTTATTTAAAATTTGTATTTTTAAATAGATTTGAAGAGATAAATAAATTTATTTTAAAAAGGAAATAACTTTGGAAATTTATAAGGAAATTTTTTCGGTTTTGGTAATTAATTAAGAATAACTAATTTAGTATTAATTATTAATTAAGAGTTAATTAATGATCTATTAAAGGATAATTTATTAAATGTTTTGGTAATTAATTGATTATGAATTTACCATAACTAGCAAAAAAAATTATACGTAGAAATTTATCTGACTTTAAATTAATCAGATAATTAAATTAATCCTACTTATGGATGTTTGGATTATATTGGATGTTGACTTGTTTGATATCTCTGATATGTGATGCTTTGTGATATATCCTGATTTGTGTTGTGATATGTAATTTGTTTATCTGTGATATATATATATATATATATATATATCTGTGATCTGTGAATGAAAGATAAGCGTTATAATTTATAACGCTTATCAATTATATTGTTATATTTGATCTGTGATGGTTGAATGTTGTTGCACTATTGTGTTAAACCCTTGGACTACACAATACACACACAAATGTGGATTTCATGTGGAAATCAGTTAAGTCACAGATTTTTTAACAATTCTAAAGATTGAATTTTTGAGTCAAAAATAGTTTTGGAATTGGAATTGAAAGTTTTTGAAAATGAGATTCAAAAATAAGAGTTATTTTAAATAACTTAATAAAAATTGGAATTTAAATCATTTGATTAAAATTTTGAATTCAATACTTGAAATTGAGTTCAATGATTTGGGAACTATGGTCTAAAAGATTGTACAAGTTATAAAAGATGTTTATATGGGTTTTTAACCATTTAAAAATATGGTTTTGGAAATTTAAATTTAAATCCAAGATTTGTACTTGGATGGCTTTAACCTGTGTAATTGTAACCAGTTTTTCCCAAAACGAAAACTATCTGTTTTCAAATAATAATAGCTTTCATAAAGTGAAAAGATTTCCAATTTGTATCGAAACATTTCAAGTTGAAATGAAATTGTGAATAGTTTGGAAAAACGATGAATTAACCTTTGTGAAGATGATTAAGGTTTATCTTGAAATCAAAGAAGATTTTAAAAGGTGTATCTTTTATATTATAAAAGAAGACTTGAATTGTGAATAGTTTTGAAAGCTATAAGTTAAATCTTGATTTAAAGATTTAATGGGTTAATCCAATTGAAATGGGAAATGATTTGGGAATCTGTGAATGAATCTTTGTGAAATTGGGTGAACTTTGTGAAGTAAATCTTTTTGTTTAAAGATTTAAAATGGTAATTTGTTTAAACCATTTAAAGGAAAGGATTTGGGTAATAAGTTGTGACTTAATTGAAATCCCTATATCCATATGTTTTAAATATTGTGCTCACTATTCGGTTTAGCCGGGAAAGGACCTTTGTGTCATATAACCCATTCCGAATAAGTGATATGACGATATGGATAACATTTGAAGACCGGTGGTGAAGACCGGGTATTTGTGAAAATGATAGGATGACCTATCGATTGTCTCTGCACCGTTAGCTACGGTATAGAGATTTCCTTTGTGATGGGAAGTTCGATCGGGATTGTGAATACCCGGATTGCAAGGGCTTCTTTAGAAGTGCCTTCGGTTCTGTTTGAACCCGGAACAGACTTGTATGGTTACGTGTCTGACATTACATTTTCAGATATAAAGCAGATTTCTTTCAAATACATTTTTATTGGTGGCAGAGAATTTATTCTCTTAGCTTAACACCCTTCTTTGAGACGTACGAGCTCAGAGGTTATGTAGTTGAAGGTTATCAGCGATATATTCCCAATTTGGTAATGTGACATGCTTAGTGCTGCTGTTTGATGATTATTTATTGATCATTTGTTGATCAAAGCGTGGCTTTGTGAAAAAGCGTAGCTTTGTGGATGAGACCTCTTCGGACCTCACAACCCGGAAATGGTCGAAACAGGAATGAAGCGGCAAGGTTATGAGGGTCGCTCCCGTTAGGGTATGTCATTTCCTTCTGGAAAAGGGTGGTATCAGGTATGGAGCCCTGGTATTTAACCTATGTGGTTACTCCAATCTCATTTACTGTGTGATTGTTGTTTTGTTGAGGCGCCTCGGATAAAGGTCCCAAAGGACCGGGGGGTGGCATATTCGTGTAGTAGTTACCTAGTGTAAGGGGTAACCCGGCCTTGTGTTAGCAGAGAGCTAGTTAGTTCTTGGGACGTCCATCCAGAGGCATACCCATGTGGCAGTAGGAAGTTCCTTAGCCTGACCATTTATTAGAAATCCAATTTCCAATATGAACCTTGTGCGGTTTTAGTTGTAGAACCTACCGTTTACTTATGGTGGTCACCACTGTTTAGATGGTAGCTATAGTAGGCATAGTTCAGAATGTCTATTCTGGCTAAGATTAATATTATACTTTCGAAATGTTTTTCTGCACTATGCACTAATACTAATATCAAATCAAATGATTTTGCGTATTAAGCATGTTTGACTATCATAAGGAGAAATCTCCTCCAATTCTGCGTTTGCATTGTGTGTGTGGCGGGAGGCCTTATGGTAGTTTCATTTTCCAAAAAGCATTGCGGATGTCTTTTACTTCCTTTGTTGTTGTTTTAAAGATAATAACTGTTTTAAGTTCTCACACCAGTCCCATGACTGACCTGGAGTTTATTGTTCCTTCCCTAAACTCTGGGTGCCCATAATTTCCACATGGGCAGCCTAGAGTTAGATTTTCAGGTCATTCTGGAATTCAGGAGTTGTTGTGGAGATCAGGAGCAAGTTGGATGGCGAGACGTATCACTTGTATATGATATTATTTATTCCGCTGTGTATTCTGTATGAGGACAAGTTTATATAACTGTCCATGTAACGATCCGTTATTTTGGACCATTCAAATCGACAATAAATCCACACATGTCTGACTTGAATAATTCAAAATATCATATTGTTAATTTAAATTTGGCAAAACTCATCATATGCAGTAAATAAATCAATCACAGAATCACAGACACAGAGTAATACAATAATACGCAGCGGAATAGATAAAATAGTAGTTCATGAAGCTACTATATAAACATCAGAGTTAGAAATAAAATACAACAGAATATCTCAAATGCAGTGAAGTCTCCAGTACAATAGATGACTTCTCTGAACAAATCAACTAGAAGAGCTGAAAGCTGAGGCGATAGTTGGATCTCCGAAGGAAGCTCCAAACTCCAAGGGTGAGTCTCAAATGCTGTATCACTCGGTCTGACCCGAGCGTAAAGCAAAACACAAAACACACGAGTCAGGATTAACATTCTTATATAATAAATCCAACTCAAGTGGAATATCAACTGAAATACAAGTAACTTAAAGGATGTTTGGGATAACCATCCTCTAAGGATCCGTGGAACTATCTACAATGTAGAAATATATACTATAACACCGTGGTCATTTCAATTTAATTTATACGTCAAAACCCAAATATCATTTCATTTCAAATATATCTATTTTCCAAAATAGTATATATATATTAAATCATTTAAAAGTAAAGTATTTATAATTTCCTCAAGTCTCGCAATCGATTCAAATCAACTTCAAATTCCAAATTCAAATTTATTCAAAGTTCAATTCATCAATTTAATTCAGTTCTAAATATACCATTTATTTTTCAATATATTCAAAGCTTTAATATTCAACATTTTCAAAGTTAGATTTAACAGTTTCATATAGCTCTTGATTTAACTTCATTATTATTTAATCAGGGAATACTCACTTAATAGATTCAATATCATTTACTAGCCTTGAATCACATTTTACTAAATATTTCCTTAAGCTTTATTTAAACAAGAAATATTCATTAAATTACTTATAAATCAAACCCAAGTTATAAATCATATCTTACATCTCAATTTCAATAAGTTTCTAATCGGTTAAAACAAATTTCTTTATTGAATCGGTTTCAACTAAATTCAAATTATCTTCCTAATCTTAACTTATTCAAATTTTTACCAAAATCTATTTTGAAATATAGATATAAGTACTTAACCATATTATATGTATTCAATCAATCTTAATTAAATTTAATATTATAATTAAATCTATATATATATATATATCATTACCATTTGTATATAATAATTTAAGAATCAACTTTTATTTAAAACCATATATTTCTTCCTAAATCCATAGAATTTATTTTCAAAATATTTATATATATGGACCAACGGTGTTTGTATATATATATCTATCATATGGTTAAGTGATACAGATATTTATCATTTCAATCCGAAATTTAAATATATACGGGTAGATATCATTTCGACCCGTAATCCCAATTTCAATTCAAATGAAAATCGCTTGGGTTATCATTTCAACCCATAACGAAATTCTATACTAACAGGGAACTTGCAGAGTGATAACAGATACTAAAAAAATATAACAACAGGCATATATCATCAGTATAAATAACAGATACGGGTGTCAGATGTCACAGGTGAACAGATACAAATAATAGTAATAACAGGCATATAATACTAGATACTGGTGTCAGATGTCACAGGTGAACAAATACAAATAATAGTAATAACAGGCATATAATACTAGATACTGGTGTCAGATTCACAAGTGAACAGATACAAATAATAGTAATAACAGGCATATAATACTAGATACTGGTGTCAGATGTCACAGGTGAACAGTTATAGATAATAGCATATATAACAATGTAAATAACTACAGCAGCATTTTTCAATTGCTATTTCAATTGAAATCAAATTTAAATAATAAAAGAACGTTAATCGTGAGTGATTGCTCACCTTTCGAGGATAAAGAGGATGGACAATGAAATTGAGTTACGAAGTGCAAGCACAACTTCCAAAGCGAAGCTAGATCGGCACGAATTCGACGAATAAAGCTGAATCAGGAATCGATGAGAACAAATCAGGGTAGGCTTGAACAATGAGATGAATATAGTAAATTTTTATTCAAATAAATATTCGTTTTGAACACATTTTTAATTATGGAAAAATCTTTATATATTTTATTCAATCTCAAAAAAAATCTTTACATAAATATTATGTTGGGCAAGTCATTGAACCGTATATATATATATATACATATATAATTTTAAACTATTACAAAGTGTTAACGTATAGAGAAAATTATGAAGCCACGGGATAACATATAGGTGCAGACCAGAATATATATGCAGACACTAATATACACATGCAAGCCAAAATATAGGTGAACAAACTTAATATGTATAAAATGTGCAGACATATAATATTTAAACAATTACAGGTAAACAAATTCTCTGATACCCCATTCTATAAACAACTCGTACAACTTACATAACTTATATTATAAACCCACCCAACATAAATAATTTTTATACTGTAGTTATAAAATAAATTATATGCAGTAACATATATATACTACTATACACATATATATAATTCACGTACTTATTATATCTTAACAGTTTACCAAACAACATTTAAAAGTTTTTATATAAGACAAGAAATAGAAAGTTTATCAAATACAATTCAAAGTGGAATATATATATTGGTATACATTAGTTTACCCGTCAAAGCAACTTCAATTCTTGATTGTACATATGTATATAAAATGATGTGTATAAATATACCTTTACATGTAAAATACTGCTAAAGAAAATATCTTTAAATACGTACATATAAACAGTCTAAAATAATATATGCTATAACAACTTCATTTATGAAAACACGGCTAGAACATATGTATTAAATAAACTCATATAATCAACTACAATATAAGCTACATATATATATATAATATAGATAATAAGACCCATATATTTTAAAAAGTGTATACTGTGATAACAGGTGACACGGCCATTATATTGATTATCAGACTAAGACAGTGCCTATAAAACTATATATATACTAATATATAAACTAAACACATAGCGTATAAAATATAACCAAATCAAATCTACCTTTTATAAATAATATATATGCACCTGTACGAAAACAAGGAGTGAAGTAGGCGTGATGATGAGCTATGCGCGGCAGGGAATGGTGCTTGCTTCTACATGTGATTTCTTCGGTGGTGGCAAACGGTCTCGGATAGGCTGCTATCGGTTGTTGCCTTTTTGCATGGGATGGGGTGTACACGTGGGGTGCTGTAGAGGTACGTGGCTAAGGGAAACAAGGTGAGAGGGTAGATGAGCTGTTGCGTATGGGTGGAAGGATTTGAGGCGTTTGGTGGAAGGTGCAGGCGGATAGACGCTGGGTAGGTCGGGGTTGAAGGAGGAGGCAGCTTCGGTCTGGTAGGGAGGATGTCGGGTGGTGGCTTTGGCCATGGGTTTGTCGTAGGCGAAGAACAGGGGAGCCATGAGGGTTGGGTGCGATGGAAGGGGAGGGCTGTTGACTGTATGGCCGTGGATAATATGGCAGGTAGGAGTGAAGAAGGTGAGTGATGAGAAAGAAAATGAGAAGTCAGGAAGTATTGAACGCATAAAAATATGAACAGCACAAAAATGAACGTGCATATCAATGACCGTGAGACGAGAACCCAAAAGTTTCTGAACGTCTATTTTAGAAAAAAACGTGCATCTTAAATTCAAAGGGTATACATTATCACGGTGGAAAATTAAGGGGACAAAGGTAATACCAAAAGCCAAAATACGAAATCGATACGGCTAGCTATTTTGATGGTTTCGTCGCATACCGAACTTGGAAGCACACAAATGAATATACTGCGGAGATCAGCACGGTAAGACGATCAAAACGGTACACAGATATCAATGATAGGATCAACCGATCAAAAGTCGATAATCGGTACCGAAATGTTGCTATTTTGCCAGAATTAAGATAAACGGAGCAGTAGAAGTCCAAATTTGGAAAAACGAATTTCGCAGTCTGATTCAGAATGATCTGAATAAATTTTCTCCTGTTGACATATTTTGGTTTCGGAAAACTTTTAAATTCACTGTTATTAACCGGTTTGGTTTGAAATAAAATTTCACAGGAAAATAAACTTCAATATTATCAGATGAAAATTTACCAATTGCTATATTAAAATAAACGTATTCCAAATAATAAATTTTTAATTTCAAATTTTATTGTTTAAAATTTCACAAATTTCCAATTAAATATACTTTTAAAACCATTAAATTTTACGGGTCGTTACACTCTCCCCCACTCAAAACTTTTCGTCCCCGAAAAGGAAGGAGGTAGAAGAATAGAAACAACCAGACAGAAAAGATAGATTGAAAGTTAAGATTAAACAATTAATTTAAACTATATAAATTTTACTTAAAATTTGAAAACTTCATTTGCAATTCAATTATCTTATATACTTTAAAACCTTTCAAAAATCCATTTGTAAAATTTCTTGCTTCCCT
The DNA here is from genome assembly GCA_030737815.1 of Allium fistulosum. Taxonomy (NCBI): domain Eukaryota; kingdom Viridiplantae; phylum Streptophyta; class Magnoliopsida; order Asparagales; family Amaryllidaceae; genus Allium; species Allium fistulosum. Next base: position 1,292,224,624 of record CM060904.1, read on the forward strand.
TATAAATACCATTTATATGTTTAAATAACACATTTATAAAGATATGAAAATTATTTGAAAACAATTATTTACATTATTACTTATATTTACCAAGAAACTATTGAAAACATTTAAATCCATAATTCATAAATTTATTAATTTATCTCAAGATACTTTCAAATATTATTAATAAACGAAAAATCATTTACTTTAAAAATGTTTTATTTAATTAATAACTTCTAAAATATTTACAACACTAAAAATTTCTATTAAACCATGTAGTATTTAAATAACAATATTTAAAAGGATATAGTCAACAAGGAAAAGAAGGAGGATTTGGAAAAACAGAATATATGTGAATAAATAAGGCTGAGCAGATAAGGTAGATTCAAAAGAATAGTATCGGGCACGAATAGTTAATTCAAACAATAAGAATTTCAATTTCAAATATTAATACAGAATTCCTTTGTTGAAAATACCTTTATAATAAAATACTTTATAACTCGATGTTTCAACAAGTTTATCCTTGTTCCTGTAGACTCTGGTAGTGCGTTGATCAGGCGCAAAACTAGAATTCTCCAGGTACTTAGTAGACCTGTTTCAACACCCAGTGAAAATACTGGAAAAACTTTTAAAAACAGATATGGAAAGTACAATCCAATCAAAAACACAAACAAAACCTTTGTCTAACCATGGTTCGTAGATACACAATGGTTACGCCTGGGTCCCCTAGGAAACAATCCATATCCGTAAGCTTTCTCAGCCCTGCGAGTTACGTCATGATGACTAGTAGAATGCAGGATACACAATGGTTACGCCTGGATCCCCCAGGAAACAATCCGTACCCCCAGGCAAGACTCAGCCAAGCATTTGCGCTACTACTCGCGACCTACACAGATTGCAGGATACACAATGGTTACGCCTGGATCCCCCAGGAAACAATCCGTACCCCTAGGCAAGACTCAGCCAGGCAGTTGCGCTATGCAGTCACGATCGTAAGACCATGGGTAACGCCATGGAATTCGAAGGACACTCGAGTATCATATCCGGAAAACCAAAAATCAGAGAAATATCGATAGAATGAATCCAAGATGTGGCCACAAATCGGATATCAAGCAGAAGGCACTTCCCATATCTTTACTTCGAAAATATGTATCATATAGTACCTTTTCAAATCACTTTCAAATATCGTACTTATATAAAATCCATTATATATAAGATTTAATTTTCAAATCAAATACTTTCCAAAATCAATAGTATATCAAATCATACTTATATAGACTTCAATTATATAAGATTTCACTTTCAAATTGAGTACCTTTTCAAATCTATAGTTTTCGAATCAATTTCATACTCATACAAATCAATTTTATATAAGTTCGACAACTCCCAAATCAACTATTTAGTAACACAAGGTTCTCAAATTTCAATTTGTTTCAATATCAGTTCACTTTCAAAATCATATACAATTTCACCAAATTATTTCTTCTCAAATTAAATATCTTTAGTTTCAAAGTTTCCAAAATAATAGATTTAGAAAATAAATCCAAATTTCCAAATCAATATAATTTAAGTCAACCAATTCATTTCCAAAATCAAATGTTTTCAAAATCATCTTATACTTACGTAAGGTCCATCTTATATAAGGATCAAAATTTTCAAAATAAATTTCGCTGTATGAAGAGCCATATGGGATTGAATATCTTTGCTTTTATGGGTTATATATCTTTGTAATTTAAATTGGAATTTTTTCTTTTAGTAAGCAAAGATATTCTAACTCGACAGCTTTCAATTTCAGCGTCAAAATATATCAATGATATTAGGATATAAGATGTACATACGTCATCATTTCGCAAAATTACATTTGATCGCTCGCTCGATCACACAAGTTCGCTTTCGAACTAGTATTGTCCATTCGACCTCCCTAATGCAGATTTCGATATGGTTTCTCGACTAGAAGCCATCAGTCTCCTTGCATAGCCATATACTACGATAGAGAATTCTAGAATCAAGCCCAAAATCCATATCAAATATTCGCCATCAAGAATCGAATGAAAAATCATAACACGAAATGGTGTAATCCACCTCGAACTTGTGTACTCAAACCTGGATCAAATTAATTATGCGAATAAAACAGCAGACGTACAACTTATATATTTATTCCAACTTGTTAAATATATAGTTTAATAAAGATGTTACTAAGTTAAAACATTTAAACTAAACTTTATTCAAAATATTTTGAAGACCAAATTCTTCTCGAAACATTCCAAATTTAAATTTCATATTAGAAAAATTCAAAATAGCCTTATTCATATACTTAACAAAACAGTTTCAACTTATTTAAATCATATTACTTCATACTTAAACATTCGAAACAAATTTATATACTTTATCAAATAATTTATACTTTTCAAAATTTCTTAGTTTTTAAAAGTTAACCTTGATTTGGAAGTGCTCGAACCTTCAAAATAGATGAAGAAATCATTTTCAAATTCAAGATTTGGAAATCAACAACAAATCAGTAAATCAATTTTAATAGATAGGGTTATATCAAATCCAAAACTCGGGGAACGAACACCGGCTTACTTCAAATCATTTCAAATATACATATATCTTTCGAATATCAAATCTTACTTCGGAATTTGAAATCAAAATGGTTTCACAAAATCACTCGCATAGCAATGCTATTAAAGTGGCCTTTCCCTCACTCTGAAACTCGAAAATCAATGTCGATGATGTGTGCACTCATCACCGAAATTATTTTCCAGCGACATAAGTGAGTTCTGGACTTCTATTTACTCAAACTTCTTTTGAAATTTCTTCGAAACTCATTAAAAACTTATTAAAATCATTTGAAACATTTCTTATTCGGAAAATACCTTTAAATCATATTATTATTATATATTTCAAAATCTTAAAACCAATTTCAAAACACCGGGGTTCAATTCTCGAATTTCAAATTTTAAAATCCTTCAGTTATAAATCATTTTTAGATAAATCAAATTTCTTATATAGTTTTTCAAAATTACAAATCCTTTCGAAACCTCAAATTCTTATTTTAAAAGGGTTTATAATCTTTATCGAAAACATTACACTTTTATATATAGAATATAATAATTTCGATATATAAAACAATTTCTAAAATATAAACAAGCCTGATTTTTCAAAGGATGGTTCAAGAATGGATTTCAAAACAAAGATAGAAATTCAACTTAGAGGGACTCTAATCAATTAGGATTCTGATTCGAAGATAAGTTCGAACGAAAATGAGATAATTAATTACAAAACAGTAGTCGGATACACTTATATAAATCGCGGGCGACCTTAACCGGGTCAACCGTGACTTCAAGAATATAATCGATGCGGAAATCTAAGGCAAATCGACATTCGATCGCCAGAGATAGAATTCGACATAACAAGAGATGGCAACATCAAAACCGAGGGATATATAAATCTCCGGTGAATCAATGCCTATTGTAAAGGAGTTCCACCCCTTTACAAAACATTCAAAGATCGGCGGGATCGCCTATTCTTATAGAGGTTATTCGAAGTGGAGTTATGTGATACTCCAGAATCAAAAGAATACCAATAGAGCGAGACAAGAATGAATTTTGGAACCGTAGGGAACGTTCCAAAGTTCAAAGGAAATCGAGTCAAAAGGAAGAGATTAAACTCGAACGAAAGTGATTCTGTAAATAAATTTACAATATATGCTAAGTTTCGCCTAGAGCCAAAGCTCTGATACCAACTGTAACGACCCATTATTTTGGACCATTCAAATCGACAATAAATCCACACATGTCTGACTTGAATAATTCAAAATATCAGATTGTTAATTTAAATTTGGCAAAACTCATCATATGCAGTAAATAAATCAATCACAGAATCACGGACACAGAGTAATACAATAATACGCAGCGGAATAGATAAAATAGTAGTTCATGAAGCTACTATATAAACATCAGAGTTAGAAATAAAATACAATAGAATATCTCAAATGCAGTGAAGTCTCCAGTACAACAGATGACTTCTCTGAACAAATCAACTAGAAGAGCTGAAAGCTGAGGCGATAGTTGGATCTCCAAAGGAAGCTCCAAACTCCAAGGGTGAGTCTCAAATGCTGTATCACTCGGTCTGACCCGAGCGTAAAGCAAAACACAAAACACTCGAGTCAGGATTAACATTCTTATATAATAAATCCAACTCATGTGGAATATCAACTTAAATACAAGTAACTTAAAGGATGTTTGGGATAACCATCCTCTAAGGATCCGTGGAACTATCTACAATGTAGAAATATATACTATAACACCGAGGTCATTTCAATTTAATTTATACGTCAAAACCCAAATATCATTTCATTTCAAATATCTATTTTCCAAAATAGTATATATATATATTAAATCATTTAAAAGTAAAGTATTTATAATTTCCTCAAGTCTCGCAATCGATTCAAATCAACTTCAAATTCCAAATTCAAATTTATTCAAAGTTCAATTCATCAATTTAATTCAGTTCTAAATATACCATTTATTTTTCAATATATTCAAAGCTTTAATATTCAACATTTTCAAAGTTAGATTTAACAGTTTCATATAGCTCTTGATTTAACTTCATTATTATTTAATCAGGGAATACTCACTTAATAGATTCAATATCATTTACTAGCCTTGAATCACATTTTACTAAATATTTCCTTAAGCTTTATTTAAACAAGAAATATTCATTAAATTACTTATAAATCAAACCCAAGTTATAAATCATATCTTACATCTCAATTTCAATAAGTTTCTAATCGGTTAAAAAAATTTCTTTATTGAATCGGTTTCAACTAAATTCAAATTATCTTCCTAATCTTAACTTATTCAAATTTTTACCAAAATCTATTTTGAAATATAGATATAAGTACTTAACCATATTATATGTATTCAATCAATCTTAATTAAATTTAATATTATAATTAAATCTATATATATATCATTACCATTTGTATATAATAATTTAAGAATCAACTTTTATTTAAAACCATATATTTCTTCCTAAATCCATAGAATTTATTTTCAAAATATTTATATATATGGACCAACGGTGTTTGTATATATATATCTATCATATGGTTAAGTGATACAGATATTTATCATTTCAATCCGAAATTTAAATATATACGGGTAGATATCATTTCGACCCGTAATCCCAATTTCAATTCAAATGAAAATCGCTTGGGTTTATCATTTCAACCCATAACGAAATTCTATACTAACAGGGAACTTTCAGAGTGATAACAGATACTAAAAAAATATAACAACAGGCATATATCATCAGTATAAATAACAGATACGGGTGTCAGATGTCACAGGTGAACAGATACAAATAATAGTAATAACAGGCATATAATACTAGATACTGGTGTCAGATGTCACAGGTGAACAGATACAAATAATAGTAATAACAGGCATATAATACTAGATACTGGTGTCAGATGTCACAAGTGAACAGATACAAATAATAGTAATAACAGGCATATAATACTAGATACTGGTGTCAGATGTCACAGGTGAACAGTTATAGATAATAGCATATATAACAATGTAAATAACTACAGCAGCATATTTCAATTGCTATTTCAATTGAAATCAAATTTAAATAATAAAAGAACGTTAATCGTGAGTGATTGCTCACCTTTCGAGGCTAAAGAGGATGGACAATGAAATTGAGTTACGAAGTGCAAGCACAATTTCCAAAGCGAAGCTAGATCGGCACGAATTCGACGAATCAAGCTGAATCAGGAATCGATGAGAACAAATCAGGGTAGGCTTGAACAATGAGATGAATATAGTAAATTTTTATTCAAATAAATATTCGTTTTGAACACATTTTTAATTATGGAAAAATCTTTATATATTTTATTCAATCTCAAAAAAAATCTTTACATAAATATTATGTTGGGCAAGTCATTGAACCGTATATATATATATACATATATAATTTTAAACTATTACAAAGTGTTAACGTATAGAGAAAATTATGAAGCCACGGGATAACATATAGGTGCAGACCAGAATATATATGCATACACTAATATACACATGCAAGCCAAAATATAGGTGAACAAACTTAATATGTATAAAATGTGCAGACATATAATATTTAAACAATTACAGGTAAACAAATTCTCTGATACCCCATTCTATAAACAACTCGTACAACTTACATAACTTATATTATAAACCCACCCTACATAAATAATTTTTATACTGTAGTTATAAAATAAAATATATGCAGTAACATATATATACTACTATACACATATATATAATTCACGTACTTATTATATCTTAACAGTTTACCAAACAGCATTTAAAAGTTTTTATATAAGACAAGAAATAGAAAGTTTATCAAATACAATTCAAAGTGGAATATATATATTGGTATACATTAGTTTACCCGTCAAAGCAACTTCAATTCTTGATTGTACATATGTATATAAAATGATGTGTATAAATATACCTTTACATGTAAAATACTGCTAAAGAAAATATCTTTAAATACGTACATATAAACAGTCTAAAACAATATATGCTATAACAACTTCATTTACGAAAACACGGCTAGAACATATGTATTAAATAAACTCATATAATCAACTACAATATAAGCTATATATATATATATATCTATACTATAATGCAAAACCTTGGTCAAACCGGTCAAAGTGAAGCCTTTTTGGTGTGCCCAAAAATATCCATCTTAATTAGTTCCAACAGTCTACCGCGTTGGGCTATTTCTGTAAATTCCAGAAACTGAATCGTGGACATAACCATCTTCCACGTTCTCCTACGGTAGTTTCTAACCCAAATGATAATAACTTCACCAAGAAATCAATGGCGGAAGTTCGAAAAATTTACAACATACACCAATGATATTTCTCAACGTAAGATCTAAAACTTACTTTACTGAATTGGTTTCTAGGGTTTCTCTTCTCTTTATTAGGCTAAGATTCAATTTTCTGATTTATAGATATCAAGCGGCAGTACTCAGATTTAAAATTACATCGAATCACTTGCTTGCAGTCATGGTCCAGTTCCCGTACTCTTCTACGAATTATGTTCCATTGATTTTATTTTTTTCCTCATCGTGATTTCTGTTTTTCTCAATTTTGAATCTAATAGAATCATTACCATAAACAGGTTAGATCTTCTACCTTCTAATTATTATTGTTTCATACTACTCTGCCTTTGATTTGCAATTTTTTTTCCATAATGACTTTCGATATTAGATCGATTCTTTAGTTTTGACATTTCGATTTTATTCCTATTTGTAATTTTACATGCGATTTTGATTTCTTCCTCTCAAACATTTTTATTTCAGTAAACTAATCTGATTTGTGATTTTGATTTTGTCTTTTGCAGCGAGAATGACACCGACCCTCATCTCATATTAGGTATATCAAATTCTTAGCTATATTAGTTATATCAATCTTATTTGTTGTTAATATTCATTACATACCAACAAAAACCGTTATTTCCACTGTACCGATGATATACTTCCTATGTAGGTAGTATTAATATTACCTATGATAGATTGTTGTGCTCTAATTTTTTCTTTTATACACGCGCTTCATGCTTCGCTCGGGCATCAGACTATAAATTTTACTTCAACTCACCTCTGCTATGCAGGCTATTTTCTTCTGCTTCGACTCAGATATCACACGGTAGAAGAATCTCCTTCATCTGTCGATCAGTTGGGGTAAATGGAGGATCTGATCAGGTAATTGTGTTTCATGTGGTAGCTATAATTATGTCATCTGTGCATTTGTTTGAATCTATGCTGGGAAACTGCTGGCTGTAATTTTCTTTATACTTTATACTTTAATTTTCTTTTTAACTTATCCGATATTACGGGTTCTTAAGAACGACCTTGACCATCGTACGTTCATAGGTAAAGATGGTGTTGCCCCATTGCTAAGCTACCATACATATTTTTCAATTTGCACTCAAGTATTGCCATGAAATATTTAGTCACTGAAAGTTTGTTCGGTTTCTGCATTTACAACTATTTTGACCATGTAAGTAAATAATACATTTGCCCATCAAATTTTGAGTATGTTGTCATTTAAAACCTTAATTTTTAGATGCATTAAGCTCCATAATAATTTTTTATGTGCATATATTATCTTGAATAAGTTTACTTCTGTTTCCAAATGGGTATGTACGTGTTCCAGATTAAATAGTGATTGACATGTGTATATGTACTCAACTAATATGTTATATATATTTGTGTACGCTAAATCTATATATTATTTACTTTTATTTTGTTATATAAAAGAAAAACTTTTGTCTGTAGCTTCCTTTTAACAGAATTTATTTATCTCTAACTTCCTTTTCCAATAGAACATGAATTTTTCAGTTATTCATGGATCAATGTAGCTGTAAGCTTTAAAGATTGTTTTTTCATTTTCAATGCATTATACTAATGGCTCTTCCAGGTCATATTTTATTTGAGCGAGCATTAGACCCTACTATTTTTAAAAATAGACACTGAATAACTATTTTGATATGAAGCATAACAGTAAGAGATTTGGACAAATAAAATATTATTTGTGTAGTCAGACCATTATATATTAATCATACTTAAATATCAATTGCTACTTTAGGTTTCCTATGCCCCGAATATTCTGTAATATTGACATGGCACATGTGCAATTTTGGATTAACTTATCATGATTGATTTCCATAGTAATTTAGTTGATTATTTTATTTACATCTTTGCAATAGAACCATAACTACAAAAGTGATTTTTGATGAATAAATGGTAAGTTTGGTTTATTCATTTGAACTATAAAATAACATGAATCTTATGTCATCGACCCTTTGCATATAATAGAGATTTTGAAATGGGTGTTTATGTGTTCAAGATCATCATTTGATCCTTTTAGGTTCTAATGGATTTTTTAGAGTTGTAAATATATATTGTAGTCTTATTCTTTCCTTCTAATTTACTTATTATCCAAGGTCACTTAAAAGTGAATTTAATATTGAATTCTTAAGTCTGATTTCTAAATACAAGTTAGATGATCAAAAAAATAATGGTATACTATGACAATGGTCATAAACTACCTGCATACTTATCCTCTTATATAATATAGGACAAAAAATATTTAACTATTTTTTCTATAGCCTGATCATATGAAGTATTTAAAAGGAAACATGATTGCCATCATGTCAGATTTGATCTGTTCTACGATTAAAATCCACCCTTAAAAGGGTGGGGGTACGAAGGAGGAAGTCTCGAACGAAGAATTTTAAAAATGAATGAAATGATTGTATTTGCATAGAATTTAACCGCTCACATTATAATCTATGAACTGCAATTTTATATCGTAAAGCATTCCAAAACTTACCCAACAGTTACATGATATATATTAATTCTCACTGGCCCTTAAAGTTTGTGTTGATGGGGTTGCATTTTTTGAGCTATTATGGGATGATTTAATTGGCTTCATTATTGTTTGTGCGTATGTTACTGTTGTAGGAAAATTTGCATACTCTCTTAGTCCTTAAATGATATAAATGAGTTTACATACAGTACAATAGTCATTTTATACTAAGGCTACAAAGCTTTTAAAATTGTGCTTACTTAATATTTGGTAACCGACACACAACTGATTACATAATTTCAATGTACCTACTACCACTCATGGTAAATTTCCAATACAATTTATGTTCTACCTAGGTGCAAAGTACCTCATTATATGTTAATATAGAGTTTGAGACTAAGAAAGACATAATTCATATTTTTGTTGCTAAATGACAACTTTATACTCATCATGGCGCTTTGTACAACTAGCCAGATAAACATATATATTTTCGTCTATGTGTATGTGTATGTATATATGTATGTATTTGTGTATATATATGTCTACATAGCTTACAAATATTCTTACCATTTGCTTGAACATTTAATGTTGGTATGGGATAAATGATATGTTCATGTATATATGTATAGATGTGTGTGTATTCCTATGAAGCAAAACCTTTGTTAATTCAGTCAAAATGAATTCTTTTTAAATGCCCTAAGTGTCCAAAATGCCCTTGGTAATATACAATGCACACATCTACTAAATAGGGTAACTTTTATTTTTCAGTACCACTAAATCCATTTTCTGTTACTTTTTGGTCAACGTCAGTGATGAGAAACTAAGTTCAATTTAATAGTCCTAGAATTTGAAATTGAATTTCCATTGATGAAAGCACAATGGACAGTACTGAAGAAGGTTCTCCAACCCAGATATAGTCATTCTTTTATTTTTGCAAGGTTATATAGTGATTGGTTAGATTTGAGTGCGTGTTTTGGTCTAAGTATCTTCTTTTACTAGAAAAATTGCCAAACATTTATACTCAATTAAATAAGCATACAAATAATCACAAATATTGTATTCGATTTTCCATTTTTTTCCTTTTAGATGTTATGATGACCATGGTTAAGATTATGCATTTTCTTGAGTTTTCTAAACAAGACACTAAAATCTGAATCTTTGTTCAGTAATATATAATAATTTGAATTGAATGATCATCTTCAAACCTACAACCCAACTACTAAAATTATTAGCTTCTTCCTTAACCGACTAAAAACTAAATATTATGGATTTTTAACAGTTATATTGAATAAGACACTAAATTCTGAATCTCTGTTCAGTAGTGTGTAATAAATTTAATTGAATGATCATCTTAAAACCTACAACCCAACTGCTAAAATTATTTGCTTCCTTGACCAACTACAAACTAAGTGTTTGCAACTTTTTTTTTGTGATTAGTTGATATAAGCTTAACAAATTATTTGGTTGCCCATTAAATTTGTATCCCTTATTATTTTTCTGCATGGTCCAAAAATTGCAAGTGAGAGAGTTTTGGGGAGAGATAATCTTCATGTACTTTGTAACAAAGCTTGCTTGGAGCTATTTTGGTCTAATATGACTTTTAACACTGGCAGTCTTTATTTTACAATTTTTTAGGTCCTACCAGAGATGTACATTATTTCCCCCAACCTGAGAATATATTGATTGATAACTTACTGTTAGTATATAGTCACTGATTAATTTATATGTAACCACATGCATATTCAAGACTTAAAATTTTGCAATAATTGAAATTTAAGTAACGTACAAACCCATTATACATGTTAAGCAATAATTGACCCATCATCATGCATTTGTTATGAAGTTTAATCTAATAACATGTTTGGATTATCATGACCACAGTAATTAGACTATACATTGTAATAACTGAAAAAATATAATGGACAAGTGGAGTGCTACTGCAGATTTTGGAAAGGACAATGCTACATACCCAAATGGAGATTCAGGTAAATAATGCGAAGTAGTACAGTTTTTTGAGGAAATCAGGGGCACAGTTAGGTAATTTGTACGTGGGTCCTTCGACATGTTTGTTGCCATAGAAATTGTAAATTGGCATTTGGGTAGTTCACCATTTTTGTTTTAGAACTGTCATAGAAAAGCGGTAGCAATGGAATAGATGAGTATATCTTTAAAGTATCTATTTCATTATTGATGATATTCATCGTGTTTTCTGCAATTGCCATATGTTACAAAGGTAGAAACAGAAGAAGACATCAATTGCTTCCACTTATTTTTTAATCTATTTTATATTGTATATTGTATGATTATATCAACTGCTTCCACTTACGTGCACACTGCTGCAACCAATGACAATCTTTACATTTTTATGTAAGCAATGCTCAGAATTGTATGAAATATTATTACTAATTTTGAAGTAGGTATTGGATTCAATTTGTTTAAAAAAGATCATTATGATACAATACAAGATATTGAACTGTTATTGTATTTTTTGTGTTTGTGAAAATTATTAGGAGGTCTGCAGTCTCTACCACAAACTGCTGGCAGGAAGTACAGGATCCTTGGGCAATGCATAATCTTTTAAGTACATATGCGACTTGAGATTTACAGCTGTTGATCACCATGATAGGTTTAGGTTAGTTTACTAAATAACGAAACAACATTATTCATTTTAACTATTGTTTCTATGTTTCCACTGTTGTTGCTACAATTGGATTATGAGGTCAATTGTTACATAAATTGTACCCCACTTACATTTGCTGTTGCCATGTTCTTTTATTATACAAATTCAAACTTTTTAATACTGTGTTTTGTTCTTTATTCATTCAAATAGCTGCAATATTTTCACACAAATGCATCACATCTACACAATTTTGACATTTTGACATCATGTGAATATTTTTCTTATACACGCATCAGTCATCTTTTATATTTTGCCTTAAATTTTTGTATGAATCTTTTATACATCTTTATTCCTATGTTACACTACTTTTTATACGTGTTTCCATAAACTATGTGTGGCTATAATCTGGAGATAAAAGGAGAATATTATTAAAAGTTAAATAGTAGAAATAAAATATTTTAAATTTTGACAACCTGATTATTTTATTTGATAGCCTATTTATAAACCAATGTAATTTCACAGCCAAATAAAATCAAACAAAAAGAATAAGCTTAATCAATTTATATGGTTAAATACTGCTCACCATTGCATTAGTTTAACCCTAAACAAAGGTAAATTTGTTATACTGTAATCTCTCACAATATCATAATTGTAACAAAGAAAAAATACGCTCACTTCCTTCTTTGCACACGTCCAACGGACGTGCCACCATACTCGTATATATAATATAGATAATAAGACCCATATATTTTAAAAAGTGTATACTGTGATAACAGGTGACACGGCCATTATATTGATTTTCAGACTAAGACAGTGCCTATAAAACTATATATATACTAATATATAAACTAAACACATAGCGTATAAAATATAACCAAATCAAATCTACCTTTTATAAATAATATATATGCACCTGTACGAAAACAAGGAGTGAAGTAGGCGTGATGATGAGCTATGCGCGGTAGGGAATGGTGCTTGCTTCTACAGGTGATTTCTTCGGTGGTGGCAAACGGTCTCGGATAGGCTGCTATCGGTTGTTGCCTTTTTGCATGGGATGGGGTGTACACGTGGGGTGCTGTAGAGGTACGTGGCTAAGGGAAACAAGGTGAGAGGGTAGATGAGCTGTTGCGTATGGGTGGAAGGATTTGAGGCGTTTGGTGGAAGGTGCAGGCGGATAGACGCTGGGTAGGTCGGGGTTGAAGGAGGAGGCAGCTTCGGTCTGGTAGGGAGGATGTCGGGTGGTGGCTTTGGCCATGGGTTTGTCGTAGGCGAAGAACAGGGGAGCCATGAGGGTTGGGTGCGATGGAAGGGGAGGGCTGTTGACTGTATGGCCATGGATAATATGGCAGGTAGGAGGGAAGAAGGTGAGTGATGAGAAAGAAAATGAGAAGTCAGGAAGTATTGAACGCATAAAAATATGAACAGCACAAAAATGAACGTGCATATCAATGACCGTGAGATGAGAACCCAAAAGTTTCTGAACGTCTATTTTAGAAAAAAACGTGCATCTTAAATTCAAAGGGTATACATTATCACGGTGGAAAATTAAGGGGACAAAGGTAATACCAAAAGCCAAAATACGAAATCGATACGGCTAGCTATTTTGACGGTTTCGTCGCATACCGAACTTGGAAGCACACAAATGAATATACTGCGGAGATCAGCACGGTAAGACGATCAAAACGGTACACAGATATCAGTGATAGGATCATCCGATCAAAAGTCGATAATCGGTACCGAAATGTTGCTATTTTGCCAGAATTAAGATAAACGGAGCAGTAGAAGTCCAAATTTGGAAAAACGAATTTCGCAGTCTGATTCAGAATGATCTGAATAAATTTTCTCCTGGACATATTTTGGTTTTGGAAAACTTTTAAATTCACTGTTATTAACCGGTTTGATTTGAAATAAAATTTCACAAGAAAATAAACTTCAATATTATCAGATGAAAATTTATCAATTGCTATATTTAAATAGACGTATTCCAAATAATAAATTTTTAATTTCAAATTTTATTGTTTAAAATTTCACAAATTTCTAGTTAAATATACTTTTAAAACCATTAAATTTTACGGGTCGTTACAGTCCATTGATGTATTGTGTTGAATATTAACTCTGATGTGATGTAATGTATAAACTGATATAGTTCTTGATTTAAAGATTATTTATTGATCTATTATATGTCGTTCCGCAGCGATATGTGAGATTCTGATATTGTTTCTATTGTTTTTTTCTTTCTTTTTCTTCTGTCTTCTTCTACCTCTTCTTTTTAAATCCCCAGGGTTCGGTTTTCCGGCATTTGATTATTCGGTAGTTGATACAGTGGACATATTAATGTCGATTTTCGGAAGTCGAAGAATCGGGTCTTGACACGTATGCTTTTAAAACAAGGATTTAAATACAAACACTTCCACTTAACACAGTCTAAAATTTGGAAAATAGTTTAGATAGTTATAAATAGTTTAGCGTAGTTTAAATAAATTTTTAAATAGTTAAAATACTCTAAAGTAGTTTTAAAAATAGATAAAAAAATAGTTTAAATGGATTTAAAATAGTTTAAATAGATTTAAAATAGTTTAAAAAGATTTAAAATAGATTAAATAGATTTAAAATAGATTAAAATGGGTTAATTAGTTTAAAATAGGTTAAAATAGATTAAATTGGATGAAATAGATTAAAATAAATTAAAATGGTTTAAATTGATTAAAATACTTTAAAGTAGTTTAAAATAGATTAACTTAGTTTAATGGTTTGAAAATCTTAATAATCAGGATTTAAAAATAATATGATTCAAAATGTTTGTATTAAAATAATAAATTTGAAATTTATATCAAATTAAACTATTTCATTCCTTTCAACACATCTGGACCATGTCTAGCTTTCAAATCAACAAACAGAATTTTTTCTTTCAGTTCAGATTCTCATTTAAAACCATTAAATCAATATCGATTTCAAATCCATGTTCGAATTATGAATTTTAACTATTTCAATTTTAGCAGATTTTGAAGTTATTAATATTCAATATTTCAATAACTCGATTTCGATATCATTTATACATCAAATCTAACTTTAAATTTTCAATTTAAACAATTTCCAATTCCAACATTTAAAATTGGATTTTCAAAAATAATTCAGTTTATATAAATCAATTTCCTTCAAAATATCATTTAACCAAATTTAAGATTTATGGGTTTAAAATCATTTAATTTAACCAACCCGTTGTCCGTATATAATTTTCTACCCTATAGTCAAGTGATACGGATGTATATCATTTCAATCCGAAATACATTTAAATTTACAGGTATATATCATTTCAACCTGCAATCCCAAATTTAACTTCAAATCCATGAAATCGCTTCAGTCTATCATTTCAACTCATAACGATTTCTCCCTAATCTATCAGATCGTTCGGGTATGTATCATTTCAACCCATAAGAAATTTCTAACAAATAAACTACGAGAACTTGTAGTGTTATAAAAATATATAAATATAACATCCAGTCATCTAATATCAACAATCAAACATCCATCACAATCATCATTCAAACCAATCAATAAACAATAACAAGTGGCTGGTTATCAATGACAGGTATTAATTGGAAATTTAAAATATAATATTAAATTAATGTGGAATAAATTCAATAAAAGTCATATTTAACTGGCATGACCATTTAAATATACCAAACATCAACCAATCGATTTCTAATTGCATCATAAATTCAATTTAACTAACATAAGGTAGTTTAGTAGTTGTGAGTGGGTTAAAACACCCACCTTTGATTTCAAATCGATTTGAAATCCAATTATAGCCTAAAATTTGAACAGTCCCAGGATTCATCCATCCCAATTTCATAATGTCCGGAATTCCGATACGATCGCAGTGGAGAAATCCGCGCGTGAATCCGACCTCGTATGCGAAAGTTTTAACAGTTAGAAGATTATACGATTTATATTTTAAACAAATAAAACAAAGAAGAGTTGTACACATCATCTACCTCACTCTCTCCCCCTAGAAATTGAACACGACAGCTATTTGATCAAATGCACGAAACCCTAGAGCAGCCGCCATGAACTGCATCGCTTCCCACGCCGGTGATGGCCATCGCGGCCACCCAAAACATCGCCGCCGACACCCTACGCCCACCCCACCACCTGCGGCACCTCAGTCATCGATCGCGAGCCACAAAAATGAGCCACCGCCGTTAGATAGAGATCCCTAATCCAATTATCGAGGCGAATCTGACCGTCCATTCACCTAACAAACTGTGCTGATGCGCTCCACTCGCCAATCTCCACCCAACCATATCCTCCAATCGACGATCCACTAACGTTGATCATCCTCCAATTGAACGGCCAATATTTGTCCCTCAAATTATGGACACCCAGAGACCCAAATTGAAAAACAAACTGCAGATCTAGAATGCACTCTTCGAGAGCTTCGAGTCGGTATATAATATGATAGGGTTTGGAGAGTTTGAAATTTGAAATTGATTTGGAAATTGGATTTTAGGGTTTTGTAATTTGAATTGGTTTCCGCCATTGAGGAAGGAGATAGACAGATAGAATTGTACATACAGAGATGAGGAATAAGAGGATGCTAGGGTTTCAAAGAATCCATTTATATGAACAAAGCTCGATAAGAAAAATGAACACGTATCGAATTGGTTCGAACGACAATAACTACCCGAAAAGCCCGTTCTGCTTCCGAAACGAAAGTAGGTCATCCCATATATCAAAACAAATGTTTTTGATATTTTTAAACTCAATGGAACAGGTTTCAAGTCCTAATTCCATCATATAAAGAATTTAGCTTTAAAATCAGCTTATTTCAAATTGAATTCATAAATTGATTTCTACACGTTTCAAGCCCGTATGATCAAACGACAAGTCTGATCGCTACGAAACTTGAAATCCGATAATAATTCACCGTTGCGGATCCGATGAAACTAGTTTCATCGAAATCCGAGACACTGGCCAAAATGGCCATTTTCACGTTAATTAAATAGAATATTATTAAATTAATTAAATCACTTTTTTTCAATTCAAACTTTATGACTAACAATTTTATCATTTTTGATTACATAATAAATTATAATCCTTTAAAATAAATTTCCAATCTAAAACCAATGTTAAATATTGCACTAATTACAGTGTTCAATTCAATTGTAGTAAATCCATTAATTATAATTTAATTTCCAATAAATTGATTTAATTTGATTTCAATCTTTTTATTCAATCAATCTTTACTCTAGGGACACGGTTAACATTGGTTTACTATCTATTATGTCAATATTCTACAGTCACCATTTTAATTTACATTAACTGCAATAATTGATTTACGCTAAAATTTAATTGATTACCAATTTAATTTCAACAGATTATATAAATAGGTGATAAGCAACAATTATACCCTTTCATAATTTAATCCCATTTAGAAGTTTATTATCAACAAACAAATGTTATAACTACTACACGGCACTAATTATATTCAATTTCAATAAATTACATATTATCTCACCATTTAATATAAAATTTAATTTATTTCTTTATTTAAAATTTATAACCAATTATAACTTTACAATCATTTCAATTACTTGGAATTACACTAAAACAGTTATCAATTGCCTTAAATCAACATTACAAAATCACATTCTAGTTATTCTTCTTCTTAATAATTCTTAAATTTTTTTGTAATGCCCCACCTCTATACCCACGCTAACCAAGAACACTACGATGTAGTGCTGTCAATTAGCGCGAAGAATAAGGCTGTGGAGGAGCGACCATCCATGTAACTTCTTTGTGCGAGCATCGATACATCAGATAGAATAGAATGCATATCTTTTAAGGAGGAAATCCGACATACCGATACAAACCCAAAGCTATCACACGGTGGCTATATATAATCTTCGGAAACAAACATAGAAATAATCATAACATAAATCAGTCACAGACATCCATATCACAAAGGCGGAAGAAGATATGAATAAATATATATATCACATGAAAGTGTACATCAAAGCAGTGGTCGGAAAGATCCACGATAATACAAAAGAATAGCATCACGTGCTATACAAAAGAATAAGTACACAACATAGAGTCTATATCTCAAAGGTGTACATCCAAAAACTACTAATCTAGGTAGTTAGCCAAAAGTCAGAATAATCCTGAAGAGAAGTCAAGCAGAAGCACCTGTAACATCTCGGTCTGACCCGAGTATTATTTATAAGAAAATAATAAACGGATCAGTCTAACTATAAATATCAGATGATATGGTATACAGTAAAAGGCATGACATGAACATGTAATAACCATAGCGACATACTACTATAAGTATGTAAATGATAATCAACAAAAGATTAATCAATATCACAAGAATCTTCTCAAAGATAAAATAGGGTATCATACCCTAAACTTGTATTCATAACAAGTCAATAACACATGAATTCACCAATGCACAAAAACTGATATCATATCAATGAAAATCATGAAAATTGGTGAAGCACAAAATTCCAGAAATCATCATCAGAAATCCAGAAAACACATAAAGGGGGGAGGCCTAACACATGAATGGGAGCATGAAAACTCACCTACGCGTAAACACATGACGAGAAGTTATCTCATGGAAGCTATCCATTAAATTTTCACACAGGAATGGCCCGAAGACCGTAGGAAATGTGATGGCGAAACATCACATAATCGGGGTATAGTCTCCCACGTAGACAAAGAGACATCGCTCAATCGCTAGTCTAAATCACAAAAATGATCGTCATGATCATAAGGAAGTGTCAATCACACCAAGCTAGTAAATATATGAGTTTAGCTTCATGTCCCATAACCACTTGCTTAACTTAAATATTTACGAACAAGCTGTAAATCTTCACTAGAAAATTGTCACAAAAAGGGTTCAATCGAACAAGTCCAAGAGCTAACCGACGAAGTGAACGCAAGCGTTTCATACCACTCGTTTTACTAAGTCGTTTAAGTCGATTTCTCATTCGAGTGAAGTAAAGGCTTGTATATACTAGTAGATTGAAAATCGGTTTGAGAAAACGAACTTTTGATATTTAAAATAGTGTTGAAATCGCTTTGATGAAAGAGTTTTGATACTTACTATTAGTATTGAGACCTTCATATATCTTTAAAATGACAAGTCATAAAACGATTGTAGAAACAAATCAATTCACGTTCGAAGACGTGAGTAAAGTCCAAAGAAGTCAATCCCAAAACCATCAAAGTAGAAATTCTGATAAATGCTTTGTCAGATAAGATTGCCTACGCAGAGTAATTCGGGGTTCGACCTGCCCGGTCAGGTCGCGGGGGTCCAGGGGGCAGCGCCCACGGTGGGGGGGCGGGGCAGCGCCCCGTCACGGTACGACCTAGTGAAGGCAAGCAGTCTCGAGAAGCCAAACCGGTCAAATGACCAAGTACTAACTCGCGAACGACTTACGACTTAAGGGATAAGGTCATACGACCTAAGTGGAGAATGCCACGCGACTTAGCAGAAGAACATGTTAAACGACCAAGTACTAACTCGCGAGCGACCTAACGAAGTGCGCGACCTAACAGTGAGGCGCGACCTAAGTGTTCACGACCTAAGAAAATGCGCGACCTAACAGGGTTCGCGACCTAAGATAGGCGAACGACCTAACTGTCTGAAGTGTCGAGCGACCTAAGGGTTAACTCGCGAGCGACCTAACAGAGGTATTCGACCAAAAACTCGCGACCTAAGGAGGGTGCGCGACCTAACTGGTTCGCGACCTAAGGATGGTGCGACCTAACAGGCTCGCGACCTAAGGATGGTGCGACCTAACAGGTTCGCGACCTAAGGTCTTGCGACCTAACTCCGAGCGAGCTAAAAAATGGCCAGAACGACCTAAGTGCTAACTCGCGAACGACCTAAGTCCTTAACTCGTGAGCGACCTAATACTTAACTCGTGAGCGACCTAGCACCAGAACGAAAATCTGCAGACAGAGGCTTTGAGGCAGTACGACCTATAGCCCAGATTTTGCCAAAAATGCTGAAAAATTGGGTTTCTCGCCAATTCAATCCAAACCAAAAGCGAATATGCATGCTAAAGCGATGGGGAATCATTCCCAACAACCCAATGACAATATAGGCAAGATGTGTGATTAAAAATCTCACCTTTTCACGGAAGTTGATGAAGATGGAGATTGAAAGCAAGAAGAAGCAATCCAAAGCTTGAATCCACTATCTTCTACTTGAATTTGGAGTTGAATCTCGGATTTGCAATAGAATTGGAGTTTGGAGTTTTAATTTCCACTTCCCACCACCATTTTTGATGAAGCTTGAATGTTAAAACAAAGGGTGAATGAAGTGAGGAAGAGGGTTGGGCTGAACTAAGGAAGTGCAGTCCAAACCAAAGTCTCAAGCGGGAAAAGTGACGAAAATTTCACTATCTCCAAACATATCGAAGTTTACACTCAAAAAGATCGCAAACGTCATTTTGAACTCAATGGGGGTGGTCTCGAGTCCTAATTTGACCGTATGCAAAAAGTAGCTTTTCGGACTAACATCCGACTAACGATAAAATATGTAAATATAAAATCGATAGATATGCGGGTTGTTACAGACTCCCCTCCTTAAAGAAATTGCGTCCTCGCAATATATATGATGGAAATAAAAGTAACAACCATAAAAGCATATTAACACAAAAAGAAATTGGGATTAAAAAGTTTACCTCAAAGAGCATGAGAAAGTAATTCCGGATGTGTACGCTCGATGAATTCTCTAGTTTCCCAAGAGCAATCCTTAGGATTTGAGGACCATTGAACTTTAACAAGCGGAACATCTTTATTTCGAAGCCGTTTGATCTCCGAAGCAATAATTCGAACAGGATGCTGCTCATAAGTTAAATTAGGTGAAACTTCAATCTCTTCCACAACACCGGGCTCAAGAGTAGAATCGGAATCCCGAAGGCACTTCCGTAATTGAGAAACGTGAAACACGTCATGCATAGCAGAAAACTGAGCCGGTAATGAAAGGCGGTAAGCCATGGAACCAATACGTTCGGTGATAGGAAATGGCCCAATATATCGAGGCGCTAACTTTCCCGATCGACTGAAACGTACAACACCCTTCATTGGTGAAACACGAATAAATACAAGATCACCAACAGAAAATTCTAATTTCCTTCTTCGGTTATCGGCATAGGATTTTTGTCTACTCTGGGCTTCTTTCATCCTATGTCGAATAAGTTCAATCTTTTCTGTGGAATCTCGAATAAAGTCTGGTCCTAAAACCTGTTTCTCACCGGCCTCAAGCCAACAAGAAGGAGATCGGCATGGCCTCCCATAAAGTGCCTCGAAAGGAGCCATACCAATACTAGATTGGAAGCTGTTATTATAGGAAAATTCAACAAGTGAAATATGATCTTCCCAACTTCCACCAAAGTCAAGAACACAAGCACGAAGAAGATCTTCAAGTGTTTGATTCACACGCTCAGTTTGTCCATCGGACTGGGGGTGATAAGCGGTGCTAAAATTAAGCTTCGTTCCCAAAGCTTTTTGAAGACTCTTCCAGAATCCACTAGTAAACAATGGATCCCGATCACTAACAATGGAAGAAGGAACTCCATGCAGTTTAACAATTTCTTTAATAAAAAGTTTGGCCAGAAGAGGAACGGTTCGGTTTGACCGAACAGGAATAAAATGGGCAGACTTAGTAAGTCTATCAACAATCACCCATAAGCTATTATGACCCGAACGAGAATGGGGAAGGCCATCTATAAAATCCATGGAAATTTGATCCCACTTCCATACTGGAATCTCCAATGGTTGCAATAACCCACCGGGCCTTTGATGTTCGGCCTTAACAAGTTGGCAAGTCATGCAACACTTAACAAAGTTAGCGATATCAGATTTCATTCCCTCTCAATAATAAAGTCGCTTCATATCAGCGTACATTTTACTGCTACCGGGATGAATGGAATACTTGGAACGATGAGAATCTTCTAGAACGTCTCTACGAAGATCACTAATATTTGGTACGATAAGTCTACCAAATTTTCGAATGCCGCCACGAGAGTCGATATCAAAGTCTTTCAAACCTTCAATATTGGTTTTATCCTTAAGATTTTGGCCAAGCAAAGCCAATTCAGGATCTAGCTGTTGAGCTTCATGAATGCGGTCTAATAAAGAAGGATGAGCCTCAAGGCTACATAAGACAAGAGATGAACACAAATTGGAAATGCGATCTCGAATTTCACAAGTGGATAAAAGTTCGAGATCGTTCCATTCAGATATCATCATGGAAACAACCGCTTGTTGTTTTCGACTAAGGGCGTCGGCAACTCGATTCCCCTTTCCGGGAGTATAAAGAATGTCAAGATCATAAGAGGCAAGAAATTCGAGCCAACGCTGCTGACGCAAATTAAGTTCCTTTTGAGAAAACAAATATTTCAAAGACTTATGATCGGTATAAAGAATAAACTTTTCTCCCAAAAGATAATGTCGCCAAATTCGAAGGGCGAAAACGATAGCCGCGAGTTCTAAATCATGTGTGGCATATCTAGTCTCGGCCGGCTTCAATTGCCTAGAAGCATAAGCAATAACACGTTCTTTTTGCATAAGAACGGCACCCAAACCAACGCGACTAGCATCGGTATAAACGACAAAGTCTAGATTCCCTTCGGGAATAATAAGAATAGGAGCATCAGAAAGGAGTTCTTTTAATTTCTGAAAAGAAGTTTCACATTTGTCTGACCAATTGTATTTAACACCTTTCTTTGTTAAGCCAGTAAGAGGAACGACAATCTTAGAAAAGTCTTTTATAAAACGGCGGTAATAACCAGCCAATCCGAGAAAACTACGGATTTCAGTCACGCTCTCCGGTCTCTTCCAATTTTGAATCGCTTCAATCTTTGAAGGATCCACTGATATTCCGGATTCGGAAATAATATGACCGAGAAACTTCACACTAGATTGCCAAAAATGGCATTTAGAAAATTTTGCTTTTAGTTGATTGCTCCTAAGGGTTTCCAATACAATTCGAAGATGCTCTTCGTGTTCCTCCTCGGTTTTAGAAAACACAAGAATATCATCAATAAAGATGAGAACAAACCGATCGAGAAAATTTTTGAAAACTCTATTCATAAGGTCAACGAAATAAGCCGGAGCATTCGTTAAACCGAATGGCATAACTAGCCATTCATAAGATCCATATCGCGTACGGAACGAAGTCAAAGGAATACTATCCTCTGCAATACGAAGCTGATGGAAACCGGTAGCCAAGTCCAATTGTGAAAATACTCTAGCACCAGTGAGTTGATCAAACAGGTCATCAATCCGAGGTAAAGGATATTTATTCTTAATAGTAAGATCATTAAGCTTGCGGTAGTCGACGCAAAGCCTAAGTGTACCATCAGACTTACTTACAAAAATAGCTGAAGCTCCCCAAGGCGAGGAACTAGAGCGAATAAGTTGCTTCGTCTCCAACTCGGATAGTTGTTTGCGCATCTCTTCGTTCTCCTTATTAGACATGCGATAAGGAGGACGGGTAATAGGTTGAGCTCCAGGTAAAAGGTTAATTTTGAACTCAATTGCTCGTTTAGGTGGTAATCCTAAAACGGGCTCAAAGATGTCGGAAAATTCACGAACGATGCGAATACGAGAAATGACATCCTCCTCATCATCATTGTCATCGTCACGAGGATTTAAAGAATATAATGATGCAACTAAAGCGGAATCCGAATCTTTAAGAATAATAGAAATCTGATTAACAGATTGCGGATGACGGAGATAAATAGTCCGCTCAGGACATAGGATGTGAGCTTCATAACGAGTAAGCCAATCCATACCCAAAATCATTCCAAAGCCTAAGTAACGCATGACATGCAAATCGGCTAGGAAAGAAAAATCACATAAAATAATTTCTACGTCTTTACAAAGTAAACTAAGAGTTGCGGATCCACCAACCGGATTCGCAATTCTTAATGAAGTCATCAAAGCAGTAACACTTAAAGAAAAAGTATCGACAAGTTCTTTTGATATAAAAGAATGGGATGCACCCGTATCAAAAAGAACTCTAATTGGTTGATCATGAAATAATACAATGCCATCAAGGACAGAATGTGACATACCTTGACGGCCAGATGTGTTACCAGGGGCTTGAGCCACATTAAGCTTTCCCTCCTTCTGTTGAAGCCTTTTGCATTGGTGCATATAATGATCTGTGCCTTTACAGTAGCGGCAAGAGCGGGGCTTTGGACACTTGTTTGAATAATGGCCCTTAGCTCCACAGTTGAAGCATTTGTTATCATCAGAGGAAAAAGTCTTTGCAGTAGGAGCTGCTTGTTTACCCTTTTTGTTCGGGTAAGGACCTTTAAACTTGTTGGGCCTCTTTTTGTTGTTAAAGCTGGGTTTGGAAGCTACTACTTCAACATCACTTTCTTTATCAGCCTCTTCAAGGCGAAGAGCGATATCTACAATTTGGTCGAAAGAAACCTCTAACTTCAAAAGTAATGGCTTCTTGAGGCTTTTGTTTAAGCCATAAACGAACCTCTGGTTCTTCTTTAGTGGGGTATTTATATATTCGACCCCATATTTGGAAAGGGATTCGAATGATGCGACGTAGTCCGCCACAGAAGCCTGACCTTGAACAAGGTCAATAAATCGCCGAGCCAACGTTACCTTTTCAGCCTCGGGTACGAATTTCGATTCGAAGCGTTCTCGGAAGTGCTCCCAAGTGAGGTCCGCTTCATTAATTTCGGAAGTGAGAAGTTCATACCAATCCAATGCTCTCTCTTGGAGCATACTGGAAGCCACTTGAACGCGGTGCAGGTCGATAAGGTTCATGCGAGAGAAAATTCGATCGCATGATTTTAACCAAGCTTGAACCTCGATAATAGGTTCGGAACCTTTGAAGGGCTTCCCACCCAAATTGGTGTAATCGCTGCACAACCGTGCAAATCCCGACTTTGGGTGAGTAGGTTCCGGGTTAACTCCAGCTGCTTGGGCATTCGTCACTAACTCAAGAAGCTGTTGAGTTGTCATAAAAACTCCATCTCGAGGAGCCGCAGTAGATGTCCCAGCTCTGGGACGGCCTGGTCTTGACATCCTCTTCCTTTAGAAAGAAAGAAGAGAAAGAAGAAGGTTATTCACTATTGAACATCAAGCAATCTTGAATGATGAAACAAGGAATCATAAAGAAAACAGGATAAGTCGGTTCGAGGACTCGAACTAAATCCTGAAACACAACTCCTAAGGTGGACTTAGGACGATGATCCTTGTTAAGTTATTCTACGTTGTTCCGAAGTTTGGCTCTGATACCAAGCTGTAACGCCCCACCTCTATACCCACGCTAACCAAGAACACTACGATGTAGTGCTGTCAATTAGCGCGAAGAATAAGGCTGTGGAGGAGCGACCATCCATGTAACTTCTTTGTGCGAGCATCGATACGTCAGATAGAATAGAATGCATATCTTTTAAGGAGGAAATCCGACATACCGATACAAACCCAAAGCTATCACACGGTGGCTATATATAATCTTCGGAAACAAACATAGAAATAATCATAACATAAATCAGTCACAGACATCCATATCACAAAGGCGGAAGAAGATATGAATAAATATATATATCACATGAAAGTGTACATCAGAGCAGTGGTCGGAAAGATCCACGATAATACAAAAGAATAGCATCACGTGCTATACAAAAGAATAAGTACACAACATAGAGTCTATATCTCAAAGGTGTACATCCAAAAACTACTAATCTAGGTAGTTAGCCAAAAGTCAGAATAATCCTGAAGAGAAGTCAAGCAGAAGCACCTGTAACATCTCGGTCTGACCCGAGTATTATTTATAAGAAAATAATAAACGGATCAGTCTAACTATAAATATCAGATGATATGGTATACAGTAAAAGGCATGACATGAACATGTAATAACCATAGCGACATACTACTATAAGTATGTAAATGATAATCAACAAAAGATTAATCAATATCACAAGAATCTTCTCAAAGATAAAATAGGGTATCATACCCTAAACTTGTATTCATAACAAGTCAATAACACATGAATTCACCAATGCACAAAAACTGATATCATATCAATGAAAATCATGAAAATTGGTGAAGCACAAAATTCCAGAAATCATCATCAGAAATCCAGAAAACACATAAAGGGGGGAGGCCTAACACATGAATGGGAGCATGAAAACTCACCTACGCGTAAACACATGACGAGAAGTTATCTCATGGAAGCTATCCATTAAATTTTCACACAGGAATGGCCCGAAGACCGTAGGAAATGTGATGGCGAAACATCACATAATCGGGGTATAGTCTCCCACGTAGACAAAGAGACATCGCTCAATCGCTAGTCTAAATCACAAAAATGATCGTCATGATCATAAGGAAGTGTCAATCACACCAAGCTAGTAAATATATGAGTTTAGCTTCATGTCCCATAACCACTTACTTAACTTAAATATTTACGAACAAGCTGTAAATCTTCACTAGAAAATTGTCACAAAAAGGGTTCAATCGAACAAGTCCAAGAGCTAACCGACGAAGTGAACGCAAGCGTTTCATACCACTCGTTTTACTAAGTCGTTTAAGTCGATTTCTCATTCGAGTGAAGTAAAGGCTTGTATATACTAGTAGATTGAAAATCGGTTTGAGAAAACGAACTTTTGATATTTAAAATAGTGTTGAAATCGCTTTGATGAAAGAGTTTTGATACTTACTATTAGTATTGAGACCTTCATATATCTTTAAAATGACAAGTCATAAAACGATTGTAGAAACAAATCAATTCACGTTCGAAGACGTGAGTAAAGTCCAAAGAAGTCAATCCCAAAACCATCAAAGTAGAAATTCTGATAAATGCTTTGTCAGATAAGATTGCCTACGCAGAGTAATTCGGGGTTCGACCTGCCCGGTCAGGTCGCGGGGGTCCAGGGGGCAGCGCCCACGGTGGGGGGGCGGGGCAGCGCCCCGTCACGGTACGACCTAGTGAAGGCAAGCAGTCTCGAGAAGCCAAACCGGTCAAATGACCAAGTACTAACTCGCGAACGACTTACGACTTAAGGGATAAGGTCATACGACCTAAGTGGAGAATGCCACGCGACTTAGCAGAAGAACATGTTAAACGACCAAGTACTAACTCGCGAGCGACCTAACGAAGTGCGCGACCTAACAGTGAGGCGCGACCTAAGTGTTCACGACCTAAGAAAATGCGCGACCTAACAGGGTTCGCGACCTAAGATAGGCGAACGACCTAACTGTCTGAAGTGTCGAGCGACCTAAGGGTTAACTCGCGAGCGACCTAACAGAGGTATTCGACCAAAAACTCGCGACCTAAGGAGGGTGCGCGACCTAACTGGTTCGCGACCTAAGGATGGTGCGACCTAACAGGCTCGCGACCTAAGGATGGTGCGACCTAACAGGTTCGCGACCTAAGGTCTTGCGACCTAACTCCGAGCGAGCTAAAAAATGGCCAGAACGACCTAAGTGCTAACTCGCGAACGACCTAAGTCCTTAACTCGTGAGCGACCTAACACTTAACTCGTGAGCGACCTAGCACCAGAACGAAAATCTGCAGACAGAGGCTTTGAGGCAGTACGACCTATAGCCCAGATTTTGCCAAAAATGCTGAAAAATTGGGTTTCTCGCCAATTCAATCCAAACCAAAAGCGAATATGCATGCTAAAGCGATGGGGAATCATTCCCAACAACCCAATGACAATATAGGCAAGATGTGAGATTAAAAATCTCACCTTTTCACGGAAGTTGATGAAGATGGAGATTGAAAGCAAGAAGAAGCAATCCAAAGCTTGAATCCACTATCTTCTACTTGAATTTGGAGTTGAATCTCGGATTTGCAATAGAATTGGAGTTTGGAGTTTTAATTTCCACTTCCCACCACCATTTTTGATGAAGCTTGAATGTTAAAACAAAGGGTGAATGAAGTGAGGAAGAGGGTTGGGCTGAACTAAGGAAGTGCAGTCCAAACCAAAGTCTCAAGCGGGAAAAGTGACGAAAATTTCACTATCTCCAAACATATCGAAGTTTACACTCAAAAAGATCGCAAACGTCATTTTGAACTCAATGGGGGTGGTCTCGAGTCCTAATTTGACCGTATGCAAAAAGTAGCTTTTCGGACTAACATCCGACTAACGATAAAATATGTAAATATAAAATCGATAGATATGCGGGTTGTTACATTTTTATTTTTCATAACATTAAATTCCAAAATTTTATTAATTTAATATTTTAATTATCGAATATTACGGGTCGTTACACTCTCTCCCACTCAAAACTTTTTGTCCTCGAAAAGGAAAAGGAGCTAAGAAATTAATACATTTTATTCAAAGTATTCGATTTATAAACAATTAATTTACATAATTAATATTTAAATAAAACATACCAATTTAGAAACAATTAAATCCTTTCATATTCAAGTTCAATAAAAGTTTGAAAAACATTTCCACTTTTACAAAAATTTCTAAGTCCAAAACTCATGGAAAATTTCGGCAGAGTCTCCTTTGTACGGAGAGGTCTGGGAGAAATAATAATATCATAAATAACAATATACATATATCATATTTCAAAATAAAATATCCCAAACCTCGGGAAAAACAATATAATATCGCTAAAAACCTGTAATTTGAAGACGTACCTATTTGTCGGGCGAACAACGCTTTATTTATGAAACCAAAACAGTAGCGATTGCTTCCATAACCTGTATTTCACTTATATAATCCAAAGAGGTTAACAATTATGTAAAAAGATAAATATTTAAGTTGTTTCAATTAATAACAAAACAAAAAAAATATTCACAACATAACAATATTCACTTGCAAACAAACAATACAACCATCACATGCAATCAAAGAAATCAACCCTCCATCCATAACAACCAAAACAAATGGTTTATTCGGGTTCAGAAACTTTTAATCGTATAAAATAATAAATAAACTACTAAGTATACCATACACTCAACAGTCTTAGATAAAACTTATTAGATTATTTATACATCTTTATACAGTTAGAAGTATCCTTTTCCAACCATCCCATAAGCCAAACCAAACAAGAATTCCAAATGTTATTTAAGTTTATTCTTATTAATCCCGTTTCACATCATTTACTGTTCATTTTTTTTCATTTATACAATGCCATTTTTCATTTCTTTGCATCCGATTACTTACATAAGTTATTTCCATTCATTACTTACAAAATTCATTCTCATTTATTCACACAATGCCCTTTTTCCATTACTTTACATCCATTTATTTACATAATATTTTAAAATGTAAGTTTCTTTGCAATTCTAATTCACCATTTTCATTTACATTGATTTCCTTTTATATCAATATTCATTTGTGAATCAACCCATACTTAGAAATTTTAATTCCTTTTCTTTTCACATTTGTTTCTTTCATATATAGTCTTCACTTCTACTATTTACTTTAATTATAATTGGCTTCAAACATTAACTTAAGTTTATAATCATTTTACTTACAGTATTCACTTTTTCTATAAATTTAATTACTAGCATTTCAAATTATTAACTTAAGTTTATAACATCGGAATTCTTATTTATAGAAATAAACCCATTGAACACTTTCATTACCTAAGTTTACTTGTATAATATTCCATTACATATTTCTATTAACATTTCAACTTTTAACATTTTGGTAAGTTATATATATATATATATATATATCTTTTAGAATGCAATTGAATGCTACACAAGTTTATCTTATTCATTTTAAATAACAAAATGTTCAACCTTTTACATCTTCTTAAAATTCATTATCTTTAATTTACAAGTTATTAATTTCCATTTACATTTCTTATATTTTTTTTAATTAATCACTTAACTCGTAATTTCTTATTTTCAATTTTAGCAGCCTCCAATTATTAAAATAGTTAAGATTCTATTCTATTACAATAACTAAAAAATACTAATTATCAGAAGGTTTTAAGAACTAACTCCGAGTTCCATTTTCAAATCATTTTAAAATAATATAGATACTCATATCTTTTATAAACCAATTAGATTTAGAATTTAAATTAAGATTCGGTCATCAAAACAAATGTGTAGCAAAACTACTACAGCGAGCTTCCCACTTTGAAACTCGAACATGAACGTCGATGATGCGTGCACTCATCACCGAAATTATTTTCCAACGATAGAGAGGGGAGTACAAAACTTATTTCCTTCCAAAATTCCTTTAAACATACTTTCAAATCATATTGAAATATTTATATCAGAAAATACTTCTAAATAATACTATTATTATATTCCAAAACCATTCGAAAGAAATTTTCAAAATCTCGGAACTTAAGTTCTTAAATTTTCAATCTATATTCATTTTATTTATAATCCCATTTTGCAACCAATGTTTATAAAATTTTCACCTCCTAACAAGCAAAAAAACATAACACATACCATTATATACATTTATAAAGATCATTCTTTTACATACAAAATATAATACTAGGCAAAATTATTTTATTTTCCCATATTACAAAAACAATATTATGTCGGTCTACTCTATTAAGTGTTTAGAAATCCCTATCGATGCCATAGCGTCATATGCACTGACCAGAATTTATAAGTACAAAACAGAACAAATTAACACAATACAAAACCTTTTATAACACTAACAAATACGCTCTCTCATATGTATACCCTCAACGACACATTCTAGGGTATTACTACCTTATTTCTAATGAGTTAGATCCCACAAAGCTAAGGTTACCACTAAACCTGGCTCTGATACCAAATGTAATGATCCTTTTTGGACGGTTGAAATCGACAATAAACCACACATATCAACTCAAACCATTCAAAAGGGAGGATTGTTATAGGGTAAATAAGAAAAAGCAGAGAAAGAAGGAAAAATAAAACACAGAATCTCATAGCGGAATAACAAAATATAATAATCAAACAAACAGTTCATAAAGTTGTTTTACAAATAACATTTGATTACACTTTTACAATACAGATCAGAGTTACATACAATAGAAATAAATAACAATGCAGCGGAACAACATGATGCAGCGAAATAAATAAAATAAATAATAATAGTATACGATCTTCGTCTTCGTCCCCCAGGGATAACTGGTCTTCGATACACTGAAAAACTCGGACTGACCCGAGTGAATTGAAAAGACAAAACACTCGAGTCGGAACTACAAGATCTTATGTAAGTTAAATCAACAGTAAATAAACACAAGTGTAACGGCGTCGGAGATGTTTACGGGATTTGGCATCTCCTATCCAATGTCTAACGTGAGTGCAATAACTTAAGAGATGTTTGGGATTTCCATCTCCTAAGGATCCATTAAACTATCTACATACATAGTACAATACACTATTATAATAGTGTCTATAGTAAAGTAAAGTTTTAAAACAGTGTTAAGGCATTATCCATATCCCCTTTAACACATTTTATATAATGTCGTAGTCTATACAGTACTGTAAACTCCACCGTAAACTGGTGGGCTATTAGGGAGCACTCCATAGGTATGACACAAACCAAACTCGTAAAAGGCGCGATAAGGCATGTGACAAGGCACGCGAGGCAATGCGAGGGTAGGATTCTACCATTTGCACTCTCGGACTGGTGGTAACGCATAGCAGCTACTACCGCCCACCTCGGAACACACTCCTATAATCAAAATCGAGGGGTGGCCACCAAATCAATCACAAAGTCAAAATATGGTATCGAAGAAATGTGCCCGATCGGAAGTGTGACCTCACTTGGCCCGGTATAGCTCCTGTTTTTTTCACATCAAGCTGAATCACGGGAGTCAGTGCTACGTAAATACCTCATACAAAATCGTTCGCCAAACTGTCCTACTTCATTCTGGAATCTCCACCACGTACATAGTTGTTAAAGTGGTTTTAGGTATTGGCGGAGAGCATGACAATATCTGATCCCAATCTCTTTAACAACCAAACACTTATTTCACACCATATGGTGCTTTAAATTTCCAAAACCATTTCATTATTGATATCAAAATATCATATTCAATTCAAACCATATCACTTTTGAAATCGTATTCACTTTCGAAATCATATCGATAAGATAGGTTAATTAAATCCTCATTTCAAAATCATCATATTTACTTAAATATCACTAGAAAATATCATTTTAAATCCCAACTTAGGTTATAACATCATTTAACCCTATTTGCTTTTAAATCAAGGATTTAAATATAAACGCTTCCACTTAACACAGTCTGAAATTTGGAAAATAGTTTAGATAGTTATAAATAGTTTAAATAGTTTAGCATAGTTTAAAATAAATTTTTTAATAGTTAAAATACTCTATAATAGTTTTAAAAATAGATAAAAAAATAGTTTAAATGGATTTAAAATAGTTTAAATAGATTTAAAATAGTTTAAAATGATTTAAAATAGATTAAATAGATTTAAAATAGATTAAATAGATTTAAAATAGATTTAAGTGGGTAATTAGTTTAAAATAGGTTAAAATAGATTAAAATAAATTAAAATAGTTTAAATTGATTAAAATAGTTTAAAGTAGTTTAAAATAGATTAACTTAGGTTAATAGTTTGAAAATCTTAATAATCAGGATTTAAAAATAATATAATTTAAAAGGATTATATTAAAATAATAAATTTGAAATTTATATCAAACTAAACTATTTCTTTCCTTTCAACACATCTGGACCATGTCCAGCTTTCAAATCAACAAACTAAATTTTTTCTTTCATTTCAAATTCTCATTTAAAACCATTAAATCAATATTGATTTCAAATCCATGTTCGAATTATGAATTTAAACTATTTCAATTTTAGCCGATTTCGAAGTTTTAAATATTCAATATTTCAATAACTCAATTTTGATAACTTTCATTTATACTTCAAATCTAACTTTAAAATTTCAATTTAAACCAATTTCCAATTCCAACATTTAAACTTGGATTTTCAAAATTAATTCAGTTTATATAAATCAATTTCCTTCAAAATATTATTTAACCAAATTCAAGATTTAAGGGTCTAAAATCATTTAATTTAACCAATTCGGTGTCCGTATATATTTTCTACCCTATAGTCAAGTGATACGGATGTATATCATTTCAATCTGCAATACATTTTAATTAACCGGGTGTATATCATTTCAACTCGCAATCCCAAATTTAACTTCAAATCCATGAAATCGCTCGAGTCTAGCATTTCAACTCATAACGATTTCTCCCTAATCTATCAGATCGTTCGGGTATGTATCATTTCAACCCATAAGGATTTTATAACAAATAAACTACGGGAACTTGCAGTGTTATAACAATATATAAATATAACATCCAATCATCCAATATCAGCAATCAAACATCCATCACAATCATCATTCAAACCAATCAATAAACAATAACAAGTGGTTGGTTATCAATGACAAATATTAACTAGCAATTGAAAATATAATATTAAATTAATGGCGAATAAATTCAATAAAAGTCAGATTTAACTATAATGATCATTTAAATATACCAAACATCAACCAATTGATTTCTAATTGCATCATAAATTCAATTTAACTAACATAAGATAATTTAATAGTTGTGAGTGGGTTAAAACACTCACCTTAGATTTCAAATCGATTTGAAATCCAATTTTAGCCCAAAATTTGAATGGTCTTAGAATTCATCCAAACTAGTTTCATAATGTTCGTAATTCCGATACAATCGCAGCGGAGAAAACCGTGCGTGAATCTGACCTAGTATGTGGAAGTTATAACAGTTAGAAGATTATACGATTTATATTTTAGACAAATAAAACAGAGTTGCACACGTCATCTACCTCACTCTCTCCCCCTGGATATCGAACACGGTAGCTATCTGATTGAACGCACGAAACCCTAGAGCAGCCGCCACGAACTGCATCGCTTCCCACGCCGCCGTTGGCCATCGCGGCCACCCAGAACATCGCCGCCGACCCCCTACGCCCACGCGACCACCCGCGAGCACCTTAGTCATCGATCGCGAGCCACAAAAATGAGCCGCCGCCATTAGTTTTAGAACCCTAATCCAATTATCGAGGCGAATCCGACCGTCCATTCACCTAACAAACTATGTTGGCGCGCTCCACTCGCCAATCTCCACGCAACCGTATCCTCCAATCAACGATCCACTAACGTTGATCATCCTCCAATTGAACGGTTGAGATTTGTCCCTTAAATTCTGGACACATAGAGACCCAAATCAAAAAAAACTGCAGATCTAGAATGTGCTCGTCGAGAACTTTGAGTCGGTTTATAATATGAAAGGGTTTGGATTGTTTGAAATTTGAAATTGATTTGGAAATTGGATTTTAGAGTTTTGTAATTTGAATTGGTTTCTGCCATTGAGGAAGGAGATAGGCAGATAGAATTGTACATACAAAGATGAGAAATAAGAGACTGCTAGGGTTTAGAAGAATCCATTTATATGAACAAAGCCCGATAAGAAAAATGAGCATGTATCGAATTGGTTCGAACGACAATAACGACCCGAAAAGCTCGTTCTGCTTTCGAAACGAAAGTAGGTCATCCCATATATTAAAATAGATGTTTTCGATATTTTTAAACTCAATGGAACAGGTTTCAAGTCCTAATTCCATCGTATAAAGAAGTTAGCTTTAAAATCAGCTTATTTCAAATTGAATTCAATTAAATCGATTTCTACGCGTTTCAAGCCCGTACGATCAAACGACAAGTCCAATCGCTACGAAACTTGAAATCCTACAATAATTCACCGTTACGGATCTGATAAAACTGGTTTCGTCGAAATCGAGATAGTGGCTAAAATGGTTATTTTCACGTTAATTAAATAGATTATTATTAAATTAATTAAATCACTTTTTTTCAATTCAAATTTTATAACTAACAATTTTATCATTTTTTATTATAGAATAAATTATAATCCTTTAAAATAAATTTCCAATCCAAAACCAATATTAAATATTGCACTAATTATAGTGTTCAATTCAATTGCAGTACATCCATTATTATACTTTAATTTCCAATAAATTGATTTAATTTGATTTCAATCTTTTTATTCAATCAATCTTTACTCTATGGACATATTTAACATTGGTTTAATATCTATTACGTCAATATTCTACAGTTACCATCTTAATTCACATTAACTACAATAATTGATTTACACTAAAATTTAATTGATTGTCAATTTAATTTCAACAGATTAAATAAATAGGTGATAAGTAACAATCATACACTTTCTTAATTTAATCCCATTTAGAAGTTTATTATCTACAAACAAATGTTATAATTACTACACAACACTAATTATATTCAATTTCAATAAATTACATATTATCTCGCCATTTTATATAACATTTAATTTATTTCTTTATTTAAAATTTATAACCAATTATAACTTTACAATCATTTCAATTACTTGGAATTACACTGAAACAGTTATCAATTGCCTTAAATCAACATTACAAAATCACATTCTAGTTATTCTTCTTCTTAATAAATCTTAAATTTTTTTATTTTTCACAACATTAAATTCCAAAATTTTATTAATTTAATATTTTAATTATCGAAAATTACGGGTCCTTACAAAAATAAAAACTTTGAAGAATAGAGTTGAAACCCCCTTTCGACTCCATTACCTTCGAAACCCCCAACCCCTGCAAAAGCATTCAAGAAAAAGGCTTAGCTCAAGTTAAAATAGAGGTAACCCTTCGACTGCATAGATGGCTTCAATACAGTCGAAAGGAGAAATTAGCGGTTGGGTTTCAACTTGGTCGAAACCAATTCTTTCGAAAGCTCTTATTTAAGGAGAAAGGTACCCCTTCGAAAGCTATTTATAAAGTCCCTTTCGAAAGCATGACTTTCGACTATGTCGAAAGCTTAAAGTAAAATAAGGCAGGAGTTTAACTTTAGAAAACAAACCAAGGTTTCGACTCTATAAGGTTTCGACTCAGTCGCAAGCCCTTCAAAAACTAGGCAGGCGCTTATCTTTTCAAAAGTGAACCTTGGTTTCGACCCTGACGAAAGCACTGCTTTCGACACCCTACCTTCCGCTACTTACCAATTCACTTCGAACCAATTCCATTGATACAATGTGCATTGGTTTCGACTGGATTGGTGCAAAGGTAAAGGAGTCGAAAGGTGTCTCCGAAATAGGCGGAACCACCTTTTTCTAAAAACGCTGATTTATAGCTAAACGTGGCAACTACTTTATAACTAACCCGCATGTTGTAATTCCTTGATTGGTTACTTTAAAACTTTTCGAATACTTTACAATTAAAAACTGCCACATTAATTAGATCTAAATCAAAGCATTATAACATTAAACCCTTCCATATGACAAAACCAATATTTGCAAAAAAGTCCCTCTTTTAAAATAATTATTTTCCTTAATAAATCATCTGGGAAAAATCCCCAAAAATCACAGAAAATCTCTTTCATCATATAATTCAACAATTAAAATTTCGGACCCAATTTCTTCCTGAAACATTCGAAATAAATATTAAACCCAATTATATCATATTTTTCTTAAAAATTCACAATAAAATTTCCGTAACTTCGAAAATTCTGAAAAATAGAGCCCATCTCCAAAATCTTATTTTACGTAACATATAAATTTTTCATGGCATTTTAAAAATCAAAACTCTCGGTTTTACATTAAACCGTGCAAATTCATATATGGATGAATTAAAATAAATCAAACATAATATTGTTCAAGCATATCATCATCCTTATCATCATAAAAACGAATTTAATCATAAATCCAGAAACATATCAATATAGAATAAAATAGAGATGGTATAAAAATTATTATTCACCTTAAATATGATAAGGAATTTAAGATTTGTTGTTGCTTAATCCTACCTAGCTTTGATCCTTAGTTTAAGATTGTAATCTTCCTCTTGTCCTCTTTGTTAATGGCCGACTATAGGATTTTTTTACGTTTATTTTTTATTTGAGAAAAATGAACGTGAATGGACAATTACAAAAGGTCATAACCGCGTATAATGAAAAGGTTATTTTACTAATATGCCCATGTGTAATTTAATTAGTTTAATAACCCAATTAAAGCCCATTCATTTAATTATTAAGCACGGCCCGTCATGTAATTTATTCAAATCTCAATCCCCTTATCACCATTATTCTATTTAATTTACCTAATTAAATTTCCTGAATAATGTTATCAAAAAATAGGGATGTTACAGGCTTCCCCCTTAAAGGATTTCATCCTCGAAATTCAGTAAGGACTAAATACTAAACATAGCAATCATTTGCAACAACTCCTAACAACCATACTAGTCTAACTCACTATAAATCTAATATAGACATACCCTCAAAGTAGACCAGGATAAGTATCTCTAATCCTGTCCTCTGTTTCCCAAGTACAGTCTTTCTCTTTGTCGCTCCACTGAACTTTCACCAACTTAATTGTCTTATTTCTTAATCTTTTCTCATCTCCAGCTACAACCCGAACTGGTTGTCTAACAAAAGTCAAATTAGGCTCTGCTACTAAGTCTTCCAAACCTGTCAGAGGAATAGTAGTCTCTGGATCATGCACATACTTGTGAAGGTGAGACACATGAAATACATTATGGACACTTGCCAAACTGCTCGGTAACTCTATTCTGTATGCGAGCTTTCCAATCCTCTCTATAATCTAGAATGGACCTTCATATCTTGGGACCAACTTCCCTGACTTTCCAAATCACATCACACCCTTCATAGGTGATATCTTAATGAAAATCTTATCTGCAACTGAGAATTCTAGGTCCTTACGCCTCTTATCCATGTAACTCTTTTGTCTTGACTGAGCTTCCTTCATCCTTCCTCGGATTAACTCAATCTTCTCTGACGTCTCTCTAACCAAATCTGGGCCTAAAACAAGTCTGTCTCCAGTCACCAACCAACATGCTGGTGATTTGCATGGTCTTCCATACAAAGCCTCAAAAGGCGCCATTCCTATACTAGTCTGATAACTATTATTATAGGAAAACTCAACCAAATGTAGGTGATCCTCCCAAGATCCACCAAAGTCCAATACACAAGCTCTCAATAGATCCTCAAGTACTTTGTTGACTCTCTCTGTCTGCCCATCTGTCTGAGGGTGATACACAGTACTCATATTAAGCTTGGTGCCCATCACTTCCTGTAGACTCTTCTAGAATTCACTAATGAACAAAGCTTCTCTGTCACTGACTATACTACTAGGAACTCTATGCTGTCTAACTATGTTCTTCAGGAACAACTTAGCTAAAACAGGTGCCGTTTTGGCTGACTTAACTGGAATGAAATAGGCACTCTTGGTCAATCTGTCCACCATAACCCATATACTTTAATTACTTCTATTTGACCTTGGCAACCCATCTATAAAATCAATAGATATCGAATCCCATTTTCAAACTAGAATCTCTAAAGGCTGAAGCAACCCACTCGGTTTCTGATGTTCAGCTTTCACCTATTGACAGTTTGCTCACCGCCTAACCCAAAAGCCAACATCCCTCTTCATGCCTTCCCAATAGAAGCTCCTTTTCATATCTTGATACATCTTGGTCCCTCCAGGATGAATTGCAAACTTGGACCGATGACATTCTCCAAGAACTTCTTTCCTCAAGTCCTCCACATTCGGAACACACAACCGTCCCTTCTTTCTCAATCATCCTCTCTGGTCAATGCTAAAATTCTTTAGATCATCGATCTCAGTTCCAATCTCAAGCTTTCTGATTTTCTCAGCCAACACTGGATCCTGCTTCTGCGTAGAAGCAATTTTCTCAATTAATAATGGTCAAACTTCTAAACAAGACAACCGGGCGGAACTCTGACTAGAGCCAGCAGTCGATCTTAACTGCACATTACAACTGACTAAAGCTTCTAAATCTTTCCACTCTACCAACATAGCTAACACCGCATTCTGATGTTTTCTTCTAAGAGCATCTGCGACTTTATTACCTTTCCCCGGTGTATACTCTATACCAAAATCATAAGCAGCCAAAAACTCCAGCCATTTCTACTGCCTCATATTCAACTCCTTCTGAGAGAATAAATACCATAAAGACTTATGATCGGTATAAAGCTCAAATCTCTCCCCTAGGAGACAATGTCTTCAAATCTTCAATGCGAAGATCACAGCTTCCAACTCCAAATCATGAGTAGGATATCTTACTTCATGCGGTCTAAGCTGCCTAGATGCGTAGGCAATAGCTTTACCATTCCACATCAACACTGCTCCTAATCTAGTTCCACATGCATCAGTATATACCACTAATCCCTTGTTTCCGTCTGGAACTACTAACAAGGGTGCATTGGTCAACAAATGCTTAAAATTAAGGAATGCTTCCTCACATTTGTCGGACCAAACAAATTTCACCTCCTTCTTGGTTAGCTTAGTTAAGGGTGCTTCAATCCGCGAGAAATCTTTAATGAATCTCCGGTAGTAGCCAGCAAGTCCAAGAAAACTCCCGATCTCAGTCACCGTCTCTAGACTCTTCCAATTATTCACGGCTTCGATCTTATCTGGATTGACTAACAATCCTTTCTTTGAAACCATGTGACCAAGAAATTTTACCCCTTTCTTTCAGAAATGACACTTGGTAAACTTCACCTTTAGCTGATTCTGCCTCAGCGTCTCAAGTACCACTCTAAGATGAATTTCATGCTCTCTCTCTTCACTAGAGTAGACTAGAATGTCATCTATAAACACCAACACAAACCTATCCAATTACTCTCAAAAAACTCGGTTGATCAAATCCACAAAGAAAGCAGCTGCATTTGTTAATCCAAATGGCATCACCAACCACTCATACGAACCATACATAGTTCGAAATGTTGTCAAAGGAATATTGTCCTCCCAGTCTTAACCGATGGAAACCTGTCGCCAAGTCTAACTGGGAAAACACTCTGGCTCCACTCAACTAATCAAACAGGTCATCTATTCTTGGCAAAGGATACTTATTCTTAATTGTCCTTTCGTTTAACTTGCGATAGTCAATGCACATCCTTAACGACCCATCCGGTTTCTTTACGAACACTGTGGCCGCTCTCCAAGGCAAACTGCTTGGTCTAATAAAACTCCTTCCTTCTAGATCCACTAGTTGCACCTTCAATTCCTTCATCTCGGTTGGTGTCATCCTTCTAGGTGATCTACTCACAGGTTCAGCTCCTGGCACAAGATCTATTCTAAACTCAACAACTCTTTTCGGGGATAGTCCAATGACTGTCTCAAAGACATCTACAAACTCTTTTGCTATCCGAACCTGACTTAACTCATTTCTAACCTCCATAGCATTAAGCACAACACTGACATTCTGGTCAGTATTCTCTACTGAGAATATCACTCGGTTATGACTATCAGGGTGTCTCAGTGATATTTTCCTATGACTATCAGGGTGTCTCAGTGATATTTTCCTATGACTATCAGGGTGTCTCAGTGATATTTTCCTATCCTGGAAAAATATTCTAGCCTCATACCTACCCAACCAATCCATACCCAAAATGATTCTGATATCTACGAAATCAGTAACATGCAAATTGCATGCAAACTTATGACCTAACAAATCAAGTTCTAACTGGTCACATCTTAATCCTAGAGTTGCATACCCTCCTATTGGATTCGCAACCCAAAGTAACAAGGTAGGTGAGTTCTAAACATAATCTATCAACAAAACATTGAGATATAAATGAATGTAATGCACCGGTATCAAAAAGTACTCTAACTGAAATACTCTGAATCAAAAGCGTACCTTCCATCACAGTCTTTCCTTTATCAGCTGCGGTAGGCCTAGCTGGTCCTATAGCAAAAAAAATTCATTTGTCATCCCTAACTGGCTTTGGACATTGATTCTTGTAATGCCCAACTTGATCATAGTTGAAGCACTTCACATTCTTCTTATTTGCAGCTTTCTTCCCATTTCCTGACCGACATTCATTAGCAAAGTGACCCTTCTTGTCACACATATAGCAAACTACCTCAGCCTTTTGTCTTCCTAGCTGTATCTCCCTTCTGGGCTCCCTTCTTTTTAAAGAACTTCTTCTTTTTACCTTGAGAACCCGGAGTTTCCACCAACTTTTCTTTAGCAAGATCAGCAAGTAACTCTTCATGGTGAATGGCCATCTCACCACTATATTACAAGGATCAAGGACATGTGTCATGGTCATTCTAGCAAGCTTTGGCCTCAATCCTCGAATGAACCTCTCATTCCTTTTGATGTCAGTATCTATAACAGCATACCATATCGAGATAGCTCTTCAAACTAAGTAGCATACTCGACTATTGACATCTCTCCTTGCACTAAATCCATAAACTTCCTCATCAGCTCAGACTTAGCAAACTCGGATACAAACTTCTGCTCAAATCTCGTTATAAAATCATCTCAAGTTAACTGCTCTTCGAAACCCTGGCAGTGACACTATTCCACCAATGTAGTGCTGACCCCTGCAACTGTCTAGAGGACAACCTCCTCTTTTGTCCATCATTTAGGCCTAAATCAATAAATATATGCTCACAATGCAACAGTCAATTCTGAACCTTTATGGCACTCTCTGTTCCCAAGAATGGCTTCCCACCCAAACTGGTGTAATTTCTACTCAGTAAAGCATAATTATTCCTAGGGCTGTTATGGTAATGGTAAATTTACCATTACCATACCATTACCAGCCAATCGGTTACCATTTTCGAGTGAAATAGGTATACCAGTTTAATTGGTATGGTAACGGTAAATTTACCATTTTCTACGGTAAATCATCGGTAACATTTCTTCAATACCAGCGGTAACGGTAATTTTACCAGTCAATTTATAATACATGTATATTCACGTAACATGCTTTGTTATAGGCACTTAGAACCAAGCAAATGTTTAAATTTAGTTTATTAACCAGCTGAAATAATGTTAAATACACTTCACTTCTTTCTCATTTATGTCTTTTATTAAGTAACACTATAAATTGTATAATGAAGCACTGTTATGGTGTGAATACGTGTTATGTTACTAACCTTTTTTAAACAAACGGTAATTTACCATTATCATTGTAACGGTTACCAGATTATCGGTATACCAGTCTTCGGTATACCAGCCTATCGGTAATGGTAACGGTAAGCAATTTTTGCTTACCAGTAAAAATGGTACGGTAACGGTATTTGTGAAATGGTAATGGTAACCATTACCATAACAGCCCTAATTATTCCTAACTGGAGCCACATGATTAGCTCCTCCTACGTTTCCAGCAACACCAGCAGTAGCTCCAGCTTGCATCAAACCAACAAAGAACTGATACATCGCCTCCATACCTACTGGTGGATTTCCAGCACTCACATTGGCATCAGCATTTTGATTACTAGCATTAGCCACTCGACCTCGGTTTCTCTTGGTAGTGGGTCGAGCATTTCCATTTGTTGTGGTGCTTCCTCCACCGATATTTCCTCTTCTGTTTCCTGCTTCCATATCACCCTTCTCGTAAATCTGCATATGAGCCTTAGTAAGATACAAAATAATGGTTTAAGAGAGAGGGGGATACGAACTTATATATATAACTATATATAGAAAATACAAGTATGTTACTAGAGCGTTAACCCAAACCCCAATCTTTTTATCCGATTCATTGATTATGTCTGGAAAATCTTTTAGGTTTAAGTTTCTTTTAAACTTTCATAAACCTATGCTCTGATACCAACTTGTAACATCCCCCTACTTAGAGGCCTAAAACTAATGGCTACGGATGTTGCAGTCATCCATAGTTATTAATCCTCGGTAACATTAGATACATTGATACACCGAAACACAAGAATATGGAAAAAAAATTAAATAGCAAACAAATTCCACATTCCATTTCAAAATATTCCAAATTAATTACATAATCCAAGTTCGTAGACCATGTTCAAATAACATATAATTATTAAAAAAATACACCAAGAGCGCCATATGAAGATGCCTCTTGGTTGATCAGAGTATATAGATAGGGAAGAAAACAAATTTTCCTTTACAAACAAAACACACAGCCGAAATAAAAGATCTCTAATAACAAGCTTGCCTCATGCACGTCCTCGGAAGCTTTATTCGTCTAAAAGAACACCTGAAAACTTTAACTCTCAACCTACTCAAAATCAATTGAGTACCCGAGATTTTGAAACACCCCACACCCCTTAGTATACCCAGAAGGACACACTAAAAGATGTGGTGTGTTGTAGTTATAGCTAAAAATTAAAGAGACTAAGATTCACAAGATAAAATAGATAAAAACAGCAGAAAAAATTAAAACAATAATTTACCAAAAATCAAACTTCATAAGATAGAGTTATAAAACCAAATACATAAGATGTCTCAAAATGCCAATACATGTCTTATGAAAATCATAACCTCGGTCACATAAAAACCAGAGTACAAAACTATCCCTCAAAAAGTACCAGTACATCAAATAAGCTAAAAACTAAAAAATGAAGAAAAGGAATACATGAGAAAATCTCCGCCACTGAAGTCTCGAAGTGTCCATAATCTACCGTCCTTGCCCTTGCTGGCCTATGGGGGAAAAGGGGGAAAATAGAGGAGTGGGTCAGACTAAAAGTCTGGTGAATGATAGTAATTACTAGTATTCTTAAGCAAGGTAAAGATAATAGACTTTGCAACCGTTCTAGTATAAAAGGAAATAAAGAAATAGGAGGAAAGGTAAAGCTGGAAATAAATACGATTTAACTATTAGATTAATTTGATTGGATAACTTCGATTGTTTGCACTTGCCTTAGATAACTACTTTGATTAGGCTGAATTCCCAATCCCACTTTAATTAGGCTGAAGTCCTAATTCTACCCTTTGATCGGCCTTCTACTAATGTGTCTACCGTGAGCTAGACACCCGTGCCTACGAAAGGCACCTACTAAGTGCTTGGAACTCAATAGCGAATATATCCCCTACACCAAGGCCGCACGCTCGACCACCGTTGGGTTCACACTATCTATTGCTCCCTCTTTTGACCCTT
Organism: Allium fistulosum; assembly: GCA_030737815.1. Lineage (NCBI taxonomy): Eukaryota > Viridiplantae > Streptophyta > Magnoliopsida > Asparagales > Amaryllidaceae > Allium > Allium fistulosum. The sequence goes on from CM060904.1 coordinate 1,292,268,544, forward strand.
TATTTACCCTAGACAGCATAAGCGTGCCCTCATCTCACTTCAGGCTATAGCGAGACACCTATGTCCATAAAAAATAGGGAATGCTGTTGGTACTGGTCCATATCAAACAAAATCTAGTTGCGCCCCTTGTCCAAATCCTCATGATTTGGACTTTTAATTATTGACCTTCTATCTACCCTAAATAGCATAAGCGTGCCCTTATCTCACTTCAGGCTATTGTGAGACACCTGTGTCCATAAAAAATAGGGAATGATGTTGGTACAGGACCTACTTTTGCTTATTAACTTAGTATAGATTGTTTAAATAAGCCTCTATTGTTATCCTTGCTATCTTTGCTTATTAATTTATTCTAAGTCTCAAAATAAGCCTTTTTCTGTTCTGTTTCTAATTATAACCTATGTTATAATATTGCTTATTAAATTAACCCAAGGTCTAAGTATAAAAATAAGCCACTTTCTCTTTTTACTCTTCTTAATCATAATTATACATCATAATTAGGCTTAAATTCAGTCCAAGTCCAATTTATTACAGTCTTCACATTATACATCTTATTTTCTGTAATTTCAGTGTTCTTATTATTTAGTCCATATTCTCGTTTTAATCTATTCTATTCCATTCGGGTAAAAAAGGAAAAATAGAAAAAACTAACAATTACAGAAGGAAATCCCAAACGTAGAAAAGATGTAAATAAAACAAAAATAACAGTATGTTATAAATACTGTAAATAACTGTAAATAAGTGGAAAAGCTATAATTATCAGTAATTAACTACAAATAACTGAAGAGAATAGCTAAAAGGAAATAGACTGAAAAATAAATCTAAAACTGAAAATAAACTGGTAAAAAGGTTATTCCAAAATCGTAGAAAAACTACAACTATTGGAAACCCTATTATTTTAAATTACTTAAAAATCTAAAATAATTACTAATCACTTACTTGTGGTCCTTAGCTCTTCCCTTGGTCTTCCCGGATCCGCTTGAGGTATTAAATATTTTAATTTAAAATGATCTTCTCCTTGGAAAATTGTTCCTTTTAGGGTCCTGCCTGAGAAGTTGAACCCAAATGGAGAAAATCCAGAATGAGAAAAATAGCTAGGCTAGGGTCCTATTTATAGTGGCACTTGTGGATCTCAGACCGTTGGATTTGGAGATTGAATTTGGTGCAACCACGTCATAGGCTGGATAGGAGCCGTCGGATGGAAGCACGGACGCACCGGATGAGAGGAAATAACCAAAATGACGTGCTCGAAGCTTACAGGAACGAAGAATTCAATTCTTCGTTCATTCAACAAGGCGGGTCGGCCTAGGTCTCGACCGCCCCCCTTGCTAGGTCGACATGCCGGTCAACCTAGGCAGTGGATAGGTCGACCCGGTGTCGACTTAGCCTTATATTTTTTTCTAATTTCTTGTTTAATTCATATCTTCTTCGTTCTAGCTCGGATTCTGACGTTCTATATATGGAAATTGACCAGAAAATTACCACAGACACAATGGTGCAGCTCCCATCGCTCAATTCTGATAATTTCACAAAGTTATTTTATCATTTAATTAATCCGTTAATTAGTTATTATAGCTTAATTTTTGGGTTGTTACATTCCCCACTCCTTAAGGGATTTCATCCCCGAAATCTCTAAGGATAGAAGAATGAAATAAATGTTTTCATCCAAGTTCTACAACCAATTACTCAACCATCATCCATTACACCCATTGTCCTTAAGTCTTTCTAATGTGATTTATGATACTTATGCAATTAGTGTAGTGTCAATATCCTTAACTAATGCAAAATATTAGGCGGTCCACTGATTCAATCGACCCCCTTTTATGCAATCATGTCCGTACCATGTATCCAAATGAATGCAAATTCCCTAATAAAAACAAATAGTTCTATATGCATGCGACAATCATTCTCCAGATGCAACAATCATGTGATAATCATCCATTTATAGCAACTATGGAAAATAAAATAAAAATGCAAATGCGCACACATCCATATGCATATGCTCTAGTGTCCTAGTTAGGTCGATCCCTAAGAGATAATAATGCCTAATGTAAGTATATGCGTCCATTAGCATCCACTAGCAAACACTTGCAACCACTAGCATCCATTATACATAACATGTTCTAATAACATGTTTACATTAAATCCTACCATCCATAGGTTAAATCCTAAGTTCTACCCTCCCAAAGGATAATAAAGGAAAGAACCTATTCAAAACTAAAGATGGAAATAGGAAATTCTAAAACTTACTATCGAAAAGATGAAGATAGGAAGTACGAATCTTCTCTTCAGCCTCCCATGTAGCGTCTGCAACGTCATCTCCCCACTGCAACTTTACTAACGGAACTTCTTTATTCCTAAGTCTCTTGGTGTCTCGTCCAATGATCTTCGTAGGAATATGACAAACAGATGCTTCCTTTTCTACTTCCACTTCCTCCAATTGACTAGGCTCCACAACCTCCACCGAGATATGCAAGCACTTTCTCAAGTGCGAAACATGGAAAACGTCGTGCACTCCTACAAGCCTCTCTGAAAGCTTCACTCGATACGCCCTCTTCCCTACTCTCTCTACGATAGGGAAAGGTCCTACAAATCTGGGGGCTAACTTCGCACTCGATCCAAACCTTACCACCTTCCTTAGCGGGGATACCTTAATAAAAACTAAGTCTCCAACCTCAAACTCAATGTCTCTCCTCCGCTTGTCCGCATAAGATTTCTACCTATCTTGGGCTGTCTTCATCCTCCTTCGAATCAAATCCACCTTCTCCGAGGTTTCCCTAACCATGTCAAGACCAAGTAGCAACTTCTCCGTAGACTCTACCCAACATGAGGGTGATTTGAAAGGCCTACCATATAGAGCTTCAAATGGTGCCATCCCAATACTAGCTTGGAAACTGTTATTATATGCGAACTCCACCAAAGGAAGATGCTCCTCCCAAGTTCCTCCAATGTCTAGAATGCACATCTGTGATAAATCCTCAAGCACTCTATTAACTCTCTTCGTTTGGCCATCCGTCTAAAGGTGATAGGCCGTACTCAATCTAAGTTGTGTCCCTAAAGCCTCTTGCAAGCTTCTCCAAAACTCGCTAGTAAAAATAGGGTCTCTATCGCTCACTATGCTAGAGGGAACTCCATGAAGTCGGACTACCTCGTGAACATATAAGGATGCCAAATAAGATGTCGTCCTCTTACTCTTGACCGGAATGAAGTGGGCACTCTTAGTCAAACGATCTACAATCACCCAAATGCTAGTATTCCCCTTCCTAAATCGGGGTAAACCATCTATAAAGTCCATCGAAACGCTGTCCCACTTCCATTCGGGTATATCCAATGGCTGAAGTAGTCCATCGGGCTTCTGCTGCTCTGCCTTACCTTTGGCACACAAGACACTTAGCTACAAACTCCACTACATCCTTCTTCATGCCACTCATCCTCTTCATGTTCCTATAAATCTTATCACCACTTGGATGAATAGTCATATGAGAATGGTGTGCTTCCTCTAGAACCGCCCTCAACAAATCACTAATGCGGGGAACACAAAGCCTTCCATCTCTCCTAAGCCACCATTTTCCATCAATGGAATAACGTTGGAGATGTCTAGAGACCTCTCCTCGGCTAATCCTATCCATAATATCCATAAGCTCTGAATCCTCTCGTTGCCTCGAGCCAATCTGATCTATAAGGGTAGGCTTTACCTCAAGCGCTGCTAACAATCCAGGGGTAATGTCCGTAGAGGGCTTAAAATCAAAAGTGGAAATAAACTCTAGGCTCCTCCACTCTACGAACAAAGGACTAAGGGTTTCTTTCTTTCTACTCACCGCATCCGCAACCACATTTCCCTTGCCAGGGGTATAAGCTATCTCAAAGTCGTACGATACTAAAAACTCCATCCATCGCTGCTGCCTCAAATTCAAATCCTTCTGTGAGAATAGGTACTTCAATGACTTATGGTCAGTGAAAAGCTCGAACCTCTCTCCAAGCAAGTAATGCCTCCAAGACTTGAGCGCAAAAACTATAGCAGCCAACTCCAAATCATGGGTAGGGTAGTTCTTCTAATTCATCCTCAACTGCCTACTTCCATAACATACTACTCTCCCTTCTGTCATCAACACCGCTCCTAGACCCGTCCCACATGCATTAGTGTATACTGTAAAAGGCTTAGCTCCATCGGGTAAAACTAACACTAGTGCACTAGTAAGAGCTCTCTTAAGCTTCGTGAAGGAATCCTCACAATCCACGTCCCACACGAATGCTTTGTTCTTCTTAGTGAGGCGAGTAAGTGGTGTTGAAATCTTGACAAAATCTCTGATGAACTTCCTTTAATAGCCAACTAATCCTAGGAAGCTTCTAACTTCGGTAACGTTCGTGGGGGCCTTCCAATCTTGCACTGCCATCACCTTAGCGGGGTCAACAGCCAAACCCTCTCTCGAGACTACATGCCCCAAGAAACGTACCTCCTCTCGCCAAAAGTGACACTTCGAAAACTTTGCCCTAAACTGATGATTACGAAGTGTGCGAAGAACCTCCTCTAAATGAATAGCATGATCCTCCATACTCTTGGAAAACACCAAAATGTCATCCATGAATACCACCATGAACTTATTTAGGACATCTCTAAAAACATGGCTCATCAAATCTACAAAATAGGCTGGATCGTTGGTTAGCCCAAAAGGCATGACTAACCACTAAAGGAATCCGTCGGGTGTCCTAAATGCGATCTTATCAATGCTATCATCAGCGTCCCTACGTTGATGAAATCTAGTGGCTAAATCAAGTTGAGAGAATACCAAAGAGCCAACCAACTGGTCAAAAAGATCAACTATCCTAGGAAGTGGATAACGGTTCTTCTTCGTGAGCTTATTTAATTCTCTATAGTCTACACAAAGTCGAAGGGAACTATTCGCCTTAGTAGCAAAGACCACTGGCGCTCCCCACTCTGATATGCTCCTTCTTATTAAACCTTTCTCCAAAAGCTCATGAACTTGCTTGCTCAATTCCTTCTTCTCCCTAGGTGCCATGTGCTTCACGGGTAATGCTACTGGCCTAGCATTATCAGTAAAATAAATCCTGAAGTCAATCTCTCTCTTAGGGGGTAGTCCCCTAACCTCCTCAAAGATGTCCGAAAAATCTCTGACGACAAGAACTGAATCTAACTCTGTTGATGATGAATCAAGGGAATAAAGGAAACTCAACATAACTGACCCTTGCAGGTCGTAAGAAACCTCAAGAGTCCTACCGTTGTATGTCTCTAGTCTAACGACTCTCCTCTCGCAGTCTAATATAGCTCCATATGTGGATAGCCAATCCATCCCCAAAATCATCCCATACCCCGAGAATCCCAATACATAGGCGTCATAATCAAATTCTACGCCTAGGATAAAAATTTTCGAACCCCTACAAACTATAGACAAGTGTGTCGATCCTCCTATGGGGTTTGAAACAACAATGGGGTCTACTATTAAAGAGACGTATAAGTGCAAACAACCCACCAAAGAACTAGAGATGAAAGAGTGTGATGCTCCAGAGTCGAAAAGAGTCCGAATGGGAAAATCAAAAATAGAAATCAAACCTTCCACGGTGACTTTCCTACCTCTCTTTGGAACGCTGCTGGACGGTGCTGCATCTAACGCCTGAATCTGCGCTACCGGTGCACTCACTCCCTACAATGTTTTCTGGGGACAATTCATACTCATGTGACCGGGTTGCCCACAATTATAGCACTTTCCCTTCATCTTCTCCTTCCTGCGGTCCTTGGAGATATGTCCAACAATCCCACAACTATGGCACTTCACTCCTTTCTTGATTTGCTTCTGAGGGCCTTCTCCTTTCTTGATTTGCTTCTGAGGGCCTTCTCCTTTCTTCTTCACTTTATTGTTCTTCTACCATTTCTTCTTAGGACCTTCCGACTTAACAACTTCTTTAGACTCCCCCTCCTTAGCTGCATCAGACATAAGCGCCATCTCCACTAGTGACTCGTAGGTAGCTCCCATCGATACGTGAGTCAACAACAACCCTTTAAGGGGTTGATTTAATCCCTTCGCGAACTTCATAGCCTTCTTATGCGGTGTATTCACCAACTCCATTCCAAACCGCGATAACTCATTAAATTGGTTGATATACTCCTTCACAAACAAACTTCCTTGCTTCAAGTTAATAAACCGCTCCAATTGGACACTTTCTTCGGCTTGAGATAAAAAATTCCTATCAAATCGCTCTTGGAACCCATTCCAATTAACGTCTCTTCCTTCCAACTCAATAACCTCCCACCAATAAGAAGCCTCCTCTTTCAGTTGCCAAGATGCTAGCTGAACCCGCTGCCGATCCTCCAATCCCAATAGCCCGATTATCCTTCTATGTTCATTAACCAAGCCCGCACCTCCACAAAAGTCTCCGTACCAGAAAAAGTCTTTCCTTTCAAATTCTCAAAATCCTTACAAAGCTTAGATAAATTAACTATTGTAGGTGGGTTGATGGGATTCCCACCCATTGTTGCTGGATTGGGCGCTTGCCCGTGCACCTCTGGAGTCGTGGCTTGTAGATACCAACGAAACCAGCCTGTGACTGGAATACCCTCGGGAAGATTAGGGGCATCTGCCATTCTACGTAAAGAAAAGAGAATTTAAGAAAGAGCCAAATGGAGACTGAACTGGACTTTTGAGGGGATTTTTATAAAAACTCGTTTATACTTGAAAACTATTTCTTAGAGTTCCTTTCTGAAAAATACTTTTAAAACAAGTTATTTTGAAAAATACTTTACTTTTAAAACAAATTTTTAGGAATCCTCTAACCTTAGGCTCTAATACCAAATGAAACACCCCACACCCCTTAGTATACCCAGAAGGACACACTAAAAGTTGTGATGCGTTGTAGGTATAGCTAAAACTTACAGAGACTAAGATTCATAAGACAAAATAGATAAAAACAGAGGAAACAATTAAAACAATAATTTACCAAAAATCAAACTTCATAAGATAGAGTTATAAAACCAAATACATAAGATGTCTCAAAATGCCAATACATGTCTAATGAAAATCATAACCTCAGTCTCATAAAAATCAGAGTACAAAACTATCCCTCAAAAAGTACCAGTACATCAAATAAGCTAAAAACTTAAAATGAAGAAAAGGAATACATAAGAAAATCTCCACCACTGAAGTCTTCAAGTGTCTGTAATCTACCGTCCTTGCCCTTGCTGGCCTATGGGGGAAAAGGGGAAAATACAGGAGTGGGTCAGACTAAAATTCTGGTGAATGATAGTAATTACTAGTATTCTTAATAAAGGTAAAGATAATATAATTTGCAACCATTCTAGTATAAAAGGAAATAAAGAAATAGGAGGAAAGGTAAAGCTGGAAATAAATACGATTTAACTAATAGATTAATTCGATTGGACAACTTCGATTGTTTGCACTTGTCTTAGATAACTGCTTTGATTAGACTTAATTGCCAATCCTACTTTAATTAGGCTGAAGTCCTAATTCTACCCTTTGATCGGCCTTCTACTAATGCGTCTACTGTGAGCTAGACACCAGTGCCTACGAAAGGCACCTACTAAGCGCTTGGAACTCAATAGCGAATTATATCCCCTGCACCGAGGCCGCATGCTTGACCACCGTTGGGTTCACAATATCTGTTGCTCCCTCTTTTGACCTTTTATTTACCCTAGACAGCATAAGCGCGCCCTCATCTCACTTAAGGCTATAGTGAGACATCCGTGTCCATAGAAAATAGGGAATGCTGTTAGTATTGGTCCTTGTCAAACAAAATCTAGTTGTGCCCCTTGTCCAAATCCCCATGATTTAGACTTTTAATTATTGACCTTTTATCCACCCTAAACAGCATAAGCGTGCCCTCATCTCACTTCAGGATATTGTGAGACACTTATGTCCATAAAAAATAGGGAATACTATTGGTACAGGTCCTACTTTTGCTTATTAACTTAGTATAAATTGTTTAAATAAACTTCTACTATTAGCCTCGCTATCTTTGCTTATTAATTTATTCTAAGTCTCAAAATAAGCCTTTTTCTGTTCTGTTTCTAATTATAACCTATGTTATAATATTGCTTATTAACTTAACCCAAGGTCTAAGTATAAAAATAAGCCACTTTTTTTTTACTCTTCTTAATCATAATTATACATCATAATTAGGCTTAAATTCAGTCCAAGTCCAATTTATTACAATCTTCACATTTTACATCTTATTTTATGTAATTTCAGTGTTCTTATTATTTAGCCCATACTCATGTTTTAATCTATTCTATTCCATTCACGTAAAAAAGGAAAAATAGAAAGAAACTGACAATTACAGAAGAAAATCCCAAACGTAGAAAAGATGTAAATAAAACGAAAATAATAGTAAATTATAAATACTATAAATAATTGTAAATAAATGGAAATTTTTTAATTAACAGTAATTAACTTCAAATAACTAAAGAGAATAGCTAAAAGGAAATAGACTGAAAAATAAATCTAAAACTGAAAATAAACTGGTAAAAAGGTTATTCCAAAATCATAGAAAAACTACAACTATTGGAAACCTTATTATTTTAAATTACCTAAAAATCTAAAATAATTACTAATCACTCACCTGTGGTCCTTAGCTCTTTCCTTGGTCTTCCCGGATCCACTTGAGGGTACTAATTATTTTAATTTAAAATGATCTTCTCCTCGGAAAATTATTCCTTTTAGGGTCCTGCCTGAGATGGTGAACCCAAATGGAGAAAATCTAGAAAGATAAAAATAGCTAGGCCTAGGATCTATTTATAGTGGCGCTTGTGGATCTCAGACCGTTAGATTTGGAGATTGAATTTGGTGCAACCTCATCATAGGATGGATAGGAGCCGTCAGATGGAAGCACGGACGCACCGGATGAGAGGAAATAACCAAAATGACGTGTTCGAAGCTTACAAGAACGAAGAATTAAATTCTTCATTCATTCAACAAGGCAGCTCGACCTAGGTGTCGACCGCCCCCCCCCTCCCCCCTGCTAGGTCGACATGCCGGTCGACCTAGGTGTCGACCTAGCCCTATATATGTATATTTTTTTTCTAATTTCTTGTTTAATTCGTATCTTCTTCGTTCTAGCTCGGATTCTAACGTTCTGTATATGGAAATTGACCATAAAATTACCACGGAGATAATGCTGAAACTCCCGTGGCTCAATTCTAATAATTTCATAAAGTTATTTTATCATTTAGTTAATTCGTTAATTACTTATTATAGCTTAATTTTCGGGTTGTTACAGATTTTAAGGGGAAAACAAAAACTTCGAGTCAGACATAAAGCCTGGTATGAATAATAATTTACCATCTCAAACCATTTGGATATCTATTTAGACCACGCTGCTTAGCGGAACGGGTTTTCCCCTCACTGGTATCCTAAAACATTTACAAAACCATATATTGTGCTCCTACATCCACAATGGTTAAAAAATAGTATTTCAAAACATTATGATGATATGCAAGACAAGTAAATCAATTTTGGATTATCCAACCCCTTTCATTTTGACTATTTGTCTCAATTATAGTTTCTAAGATTACTATTAATCTGTTAAATGTTTATGGACTATCTGTCCAGTATCATAGTTTTCATTGGATCACTAAGAACCTATTAGTAACTCTAATATGTTATCTCTTATCCTAGTTTTCATGGACTAACTAGGAACCTATTGACTGACTGTCAATATCTTAGTCCGGATATAGTTTTCGTGGGCTAACTACAAACCTACTGGCCTCTACCAGTATCAAATCATCGTTTTCATGGGCTGACTATGAACCTATTGGCCATTGCCAATATAATTAGTTATGTACAATTTTCATGGGCTTACTGTAAACCAATTGGCCCCTGCCAATATCTTTAGTTTTAAGGTTTTAACATTCTTTAATTTATGTTCACTACTGGGTAAACCTATCTGGTTATTCGGCCCTTCCCCAACATACATTTATGGGTTAATAACAATGTGAATAATATTTTCAAAGTCTTTATTTATGCCATGGTATTTCCTTTTAAAATGAGAATGGGTCATTTGTTTTGAAATCTTTAAACATCACTTTCGAAACCACTGGATGACCTCCTTTGAAAGCATAGAAAACCTCCTCTCAAAACTCTAAGTATATACTTTTCAAAGCTGCATAAATTAATCCTTTCGAAGCCAAATCATACCTTTCGAATGTATCAAAACCTTTCTTACTAATCTTTAGGAAAATAGCTTCGAAACTAATGAAAGTACCCCATTCGAAAGTATTGGGTTTACTCTATAAAACATCAATTGGGTCAAAAATGGTTATATACGAAAGTATCTCTTTCAAAACAATTATAAAATTTCTCAGAGTAAAAATGGATGGTGTCGGAACCATCTAGTCGAAAGCACGATCCTTTAAAACAAAAACTTTAAAGGATAGAGTCGAAACCCCCTTTCGACTCCATTTCCTTCGAAACCCCCAACCCCTTTGAAAGCATTCAAGAAAAAGGCTTAGCTCAAGTTAAAACAGAGGTAACCCTTTGACAGCATATATGACTTCAATGCAGTCTGAAGGAGAAATTAACGACTGGGTTTCGACTTGGTCAAAACCAATTCTTTCAAAAGCTCTTATTTAAGGAGAAAGGTACCCCTTCGAAAGCTATTTATAAAGTCCCTTTCGAAAGCATGACTTACGACTATGTCGAAAGCTTTAAGTAAAACAAGGCAGGAATTTCATTTTAGAAAATAAACTAAGGTTTCGACTCTATAGGGTATCGACTCAGTCGAAAGCCCTTAAAAAACTAGGCAGGCGCTTATCTTTTTAAAAGTGAACCTTGATTTCGACCCTGACAAAAGCACTGCTTTCGAGACCCTACCTTCCGCTACTTACCAATTCACTTCGTACCAATTCCACTGATAGCATGTGCATTGGTTTCAACTCTAATGGTTTCCACTAGATTGGTGCGGAGGTAAAGGAGTCGAAAGGTCTCCGAAATAGGCGGAACCACCTTTTTTTGAAAACGCTGATTTATAGCTAAACATGGGAATTACTTTATAACTAACCTGCCTTTTATAATTCCTTAATTGGTTACTTTAAAACTTTTCAAATACTTTACAATTAAAAGCTGCCAAATTAATTAGATCTAAATCAAAGCATTATAATGTTAAACCCTTCCATATGACAAAATCAATATTTGCAGAAAAGTCCTCTTTTAAAATAATTTATTTTCCTTAATAAATCATCTAGGAAAAATCCCAAAAATCACAGAAAATATTTTTCATCGTATAATTCAACATATTAAAATTTCGGACCCGATTTCTTCTTGAAACATTCGAAATAAATTTTAAACCCAATTATATAATATTTTACTTAAAAATTCATAATAAAATTTCCATAACTTGGAAAATTTTTAAAAATAGAACCCATATCCAAAATCATGTTTTACTTAACATATAAATTTTCCATGGCATTTTAAAAATCATAACTCTCGGTTTTACCCTAAACCGTGCAAATTCATATATGGATGAATTAAAATAAATCAAACATAATATTGTTCAAGCATATCATCATCCTTATCATTATAAAAACGAATTTAATCATAAATCCAGAAACATATAAACATAAAATAAAATAGAGATGGTATAAAAAGTTATTATTCACCTTAGATAAGAAAAGGAATTTGAGATTTATTGTTGCTTAATCCTCCCTAGCTTTGATCCTTAGTTTAAGATTGTAATCTTCCTCTTTTCCTCTTTGTTAATGACCGGCTATAGGTTATTTTTTGCGTTTTTTTTGTTTGTGAAAAATGAACGTGAATGGACAATTACAAAAGGTCATAACCGTGTAAATGAAAAGGTTATTTTACTAATATGCCCATGTGTAATTTAATTAGTTTAATAACCCAGTTAAAGCCCATTCATTTAATTATTAAGCACGACCCATTATAATTTATTGAAATCTCAATCACCTTATCACCATTATTCTATTTAGTTTATCATTAAATTTCCTGAATAATGTTATTAAAAAATAGGGATGTTACATGTTTGAACAAGACGTACTTTGGGGAGAAAATTTTTATTCTACCTTTTGGGAAAGCTATGATACCGTAAATTTGGCTAAAATGGGTGGTTACCAACCTTGAGAAAGATATACAAGACTATGGACGATGGTCGAACAGATTCAGACTGGGTCCTAATTAAGGTGCAATCAATATAAATTGACAAAGGCCCCGTGAGGCTACCTGTTAAATTTCAAGTCAATCGAAGTTCGTACGCTCGAGTTATGGACAAATGAAGAATTTAGATGGATTGATCCAGAACGATCCATAAAACAGCATAAATCGAGGAAGATCGATCGATGTCTCAAAATCCACAATGCCAATTCACTTGAAACTTTCAGAGAACCGGTATATTGAAGAGTGAAGCCCACAAAAACGATCGCAGGTCAAGACCTTGAGATATGAAGATGGTCGATCGTTTTAGACCGATTATTATTTGATGATCTTTCATAACGATCGGTTTAGCTTAGTGAATGTTCCAAATGTAGCAAAGGTTGATCCATATCTCGCAATCTACAACTCATAATGACTTCATAGTTTAGGGACAAGTTCAAGAGGCATATTGGACCCACCAAAAACGATCGCACATAAATTGGAGGCAAAAATAACGATCATTGAAACTTAGGCCGATCGTTCCAAGATATCAAGTTAGTGCCACCGATCGTCATGGTGGGCCCCTATGATTTAGAGATTCTTCTGGTGAATTTTCAGCCCGATTCATGCACATCTTTCCCTATAAATACAGCAACCATTCTCCATAAAGAGGATCCTTTTTTCTACCGTTTAGGCTCTGCCATTATTATTTCTTCAACCATATATTAATGGATCCCAGCTGATCCAAACATTCTTGTTATCAAAATCAAATGGAAGATTAATAAAAATATGAAGTGGACGCAGGCCAAGATTGCCAAACCACTATAAAAATCTATGTGTTCATTTACTTTTTCTGCCATGTTTTAATTTCATCCATCGTTTGATTTCTACGAGATTTTATTGGATCATGATGCCCATTTTTGACGTCAACACATATATATGCCACGCGAAGAAAATAAACATTCTAAATATGAATTTAATAATTGATACATGAAATAATGGTAAATTCTCACCAACAACATTTTAGAGTCTAACTATTTTGTGACGCAAATATTGCATTGAAAAGTTGATTAGCACACATATCAATTAAAGGGTATTTATATTTGCTACTATTATTTCCATTTTTAGCGACTAAATTTTTCTTAACTAGGTTTATACGAGATTTCACCCTTTTAAGATATTCTCTGAAATTAACATCATTATCTAGATATGTTTATAGTTTAACCAAATATATTTCCTTTTCTTTTCTAAAATCAAGTATATTTTATAATCGGTTTCTTTGAAAAAGAAGTCACTCTTGTTCTCTTTTAATGGCTTCTAACGGTCAATTGCTCTCATAGTTTTCTAGACGCAACAAAGAATTACTCTCATCTTTGCTTCGAAAATCCTATTATTATGCTCAAGCAGTCAAAAAGAACACACAGAACATTCCTCTCTCTAACATCGCACGAAGTCCGCCAATTCTTTGATCTTCCTCATATCACACACCATGGATAAATCGACTAAAAGGGAAATCAGTTTGCTTTAGATGCTGTGGGACCCACAAAGCATAGAATGTAGAGATCTGATAGGATACTTTAGTTGTGGCAAATTTTCCATAGGTGCACATCATGTTCAAGCTCCTCTATCTCCACTAAACCCAATCAAATTCATGCTGGCTGGCCAGTGATGGAGCAGAGCAAACATGGATTTTAGTTAGTGTACAAATGTATGCATTTGAAAGGGCTTATGCTAGATAGCCTCTGGCTAAACTTTGAATTGGGCATTGGGCACTAGAGGACATTTTTAGCTACTTCAATGAAATATACTGGTCTGAAAATGTAGCAAAACATCCACTGTTAGAGCCAAAGAGACAATGCCCAAGATTTGTGAAGAAGAGACAAATTTCGGGCTAGGAGGAGAAAATAGACAAGGAAAGAATATGGAATGTGTTAGATGCTGATATTATGTTCCATTTTTGTCACATACACATTTGACTATAACTGCTTATCAACCTTTTCCTCCAGATCCACTTCACTTGGATCCCTTGGTCAGCTCACTACTAAAACCGGTTGGCATAGCGTCGGACAGGGGCGACGGTTTGCGACGGCTAAAAAAAGCGGTCGTCGCTAGCCGTCGCAAACCGTCGCTCGACCTGTATATCAGCCAGAACCGAGCCTTCTTCTTCCCCATTCCACAAAACCTAAACCCCCCCCCCCCCCCCCGTCGCCCCCCCGTCGCCCCGCCGATTCGGTGCTCAAACGTTCGCTCTCTACTCCCCAAATCTATCCGGTATGTGTTCTAACCCTATTTTCTATTCAATTAGGGTTTAATTAGGGTTTATTTGCATGTTTATTGGGTTTAAAAATTGGTTGTTAATGGCATGTTTATGAGTTTGAGATTGGTAGTTACGTGGTATACGTATGGTGATAGTAGTATTGTAGGTTAATTTGAGAATAAAATCATTTTATTTCGACGTTGAAAACGATGATTAAAGCATACTATTATGATGTTGGTTATTGTAGAATTAACGATTGATGATGTGATTTGGATTAAGATGGTGATAACATTTTAAGATGCTTATTGATAAGTTTATGCAATGTCGGTTGTCGATTAGGTGAAAATTTAATTATTTAGCATGCGTTAGTTATAAGTGTAATCGTGTTAAAATGTGAAATTTACTTGACAAATATTTATTGAACGTATTATTAAAAAATTTGTAGTTGTTAAAATATAAATTAGAAAATTTGTTTTATTTGTGTGAACCCCTTAGACAATTTTTGGCCCCGTCTGACAAGTGTTGTATATGATCGTTATATGGATGTTCGTTTTTACACAGAACGGACATATGTATTCATCTGATACAATATTTGTTGGATTTGTCCCAGTATTGGATAAGTTACAAACACAATAACGTAATCGCAGTTTATAAATCATTTCAGTTTAAACGGTTAACGAAATTTCGATGGCACTTCCTTTTTTTCCCTGTGTACATGCATTTGTGTACGATACAGGAAATAAAGGGAAGTGCTGCCGAAATTTTGTTGAATCATTTAATCTGAAATGATTTATAAAATATGATTACGTTATTGTGTTTGTAATGGGAAGTAGGATGACCGGCCGTTAAACAAGTATTAACAAGTGTTGTATATATATGATCTGTATTTTATAAAACAATCAAATAATTTATTAAGTGCAATTTACTAAAGTAATAAAATTTAAAAGTTAGTTTGAAACTAATAAATTTGTTCAGTCTAATTTATTAAAATTTACTAAAGTTAGTTTAAAATTTACCAAATTAATAAAGTTAGTCTAGTTTGTTAAGTGATGTATTATTCTGATTTATGCGTTATTGTTTTATTGTATGATTAAGTGATGCTCATTTAATCATTATGCTTTTATATATAATATATGATTGTGGCAGATATGGCTGATAGAAGACGTAGGAGTACATCTCAGCCTTCTCCATCTCAGTCTCCTGGAGCTGCAGCGGGTCCTAGTAGCTTAGAGGCAGATACACGCCGAGTTGCAGAGATTATTCCGAAGAGTGTTGGGTAAATGTTAAATTTATTTCAATTATATTATTTAAAATATATAAACTATATAAAATATGCACGTTAACAATCACAGGGGATTCGAGGTGGAACCATCACAGTTTATTTTAGATGTCTCGAAGAAATCATATAAGGGTCGGATGTCAGCAGTTTGGCCGCATTGGGATAGCATTCCAGCTCATATTAAAAATGTTATATGGGCCGACTTGATGGTAATTACAATTTATATATTTCTATTGAAAATAATATGCTATATGTAATTCAAAATAAATTCAATATGCAGGCTGTTGTACGAGTGGAGCCGCATGATTTAGATGTTTTTAGCAATAATTCGAACCAAAAAATGCGGAAGAATTATAGAGAGACAATATCAAGAGCGAAGAAGGCTGGCAAAAAGCCAGGTTGGATGAGCGATGAAGTCTGGAACGGATTTCTCACATATTGGGAGTCAGAAGCAGCTAAAGTAAGCTATGATGAGAATGCTTACAATTATGTTAGTTGCATTATTTTAATCGTGTATCTAAATTAATATAGGAAGTAGCAGCAAGAAACCAAGCCAATAGGAATAACTGGATGAGCTCAACGATTGGCGAAGGCCAACTGGCACAGCAGATAGATGAGCGCATTGCAGCATTTTATCAGGAGCACGGCTCTATGCCTGGGGAGCAGGGAGATGGATCTGATGATGCCGAGGAGGATGATGATGCATAGTTTTACTATTCTTGTGGGTATGTATTTATGTACGTATTTAGACTAGATTTGATACTTGGGTTTGGATACTTGGCATTTTGGATGATGTTTGGGTTTGGTTTGGTTGGTATTTTGGATACTTGGTTATATTTAGATTTGATCCTTGTACCTTGATACTTGGTTTGGTTTGGTTGGTTTTTGTGTTTTTTTGGTTATATTGTTGAATATTGATGTTGTGGGTATTGTTGAGATGTGTTGTTGTTGATATTATTGAGGTTTGAAAAGACGGTTTGAGGTTTGGGACGAGGTTTGATGGAAGGATAGCTGCTGTGTGCACAGCAGATTTTGCCCAGAAAAGCGACGGCTAGCGACGGCTACTAACGGCTTACTGGGCAAAAATAGCGACGGCTAGTAACGGCATATAACGGCGAGTAACAGACTTGCTTTTGGAATAACTACCTGCCACGTGGTGTTGACACGTGTAAGATACCGTCGCTTGTCCTCGCTATATTAGCGACGGAGCCGTCGCTTATGCCGTTGCTTTTCCTGATGGCAACGGATTAAATAGCGACGGCAATTAGCGACGGCTAGCAACGGTTAGCAACGGCCGCCGACGCATTTTTGCCGTCGCTATACGCTGCCTTTGTTGTAGTGGCTGTTTGGGTCAACACCCACCGACCACCTTGTCATCATGTTTAGGAAGTATCCTAGTTTGGAAACCGCATATTGTTTGAAACTAGAAACTTTTTCTTTGTGCCGGATGGTTTGAAGGATGATATTGAAGTGAAAAATGGCATGGGGATGAGTGTTCATATGTTGGTCAGTCAGTCGGTAGGATGTACATTAGGTAGTGAGTTGGCGTCACATGCAGAACCTTTGATTCCACGATTGAATGTTTATGTCAAAATCTTGACAATGGTCAATTATTTGCATGGAGAAACTAATATGGATAAAGTTGGTCATAAGGTAGTTGTAGAAAATGGAGAGGAAGAGGGTCATAACGTAGTTGCAGCAGATGATAAGGTAGCCGTAGTGGGTGGTTTGAGTATTAGTGGTTTAGGGGGTTGGGGGATGAGATGTGGTAGAGGCGATGGTGGGCGAGTGAATCCAGCGGGTGGTTTAGATGAAATTAAAGTAAATCGTGCATGGGACTGTGCAGGGATGCAGATTTGATCAAGTGTGCAAATTTGTTTAGGTGTGCAGGGGAGTGTAGGTTCATAGAGGAGTTAAGATGCGCAAGTTTGTCATGAGGGTAATATTAATGTGGCTATGGATAATAACGTAACAATGAGAAAGGGTCTCACTAAGGGTGCAAAAGTGTGGGATGTTCATGTTACAATGGGATATAAATTTTCTTTACATGTTGACGTGGCAATGGGTCAGGAACACATTAGGTGCACAGGAATGCAGGGGAGTGAAGGAGTAGGTGGAAATGCAACAACTAATTCCATAGAGAGGAGGAATTCAGGTCTCCCAAGATCGAAACTTTATGCAAACCTGGATGTCCTTGACTCGTTGAGCTCGACCATGCCTATGAAGTTACCGGGGTAGATTTGGATTTGGACATGCCGGTGTTGGGATTAAAACGGTCGGTTAAGCACAAATCTCAACAATTGGAAAGGTCGGTAAGGTGGAGTGCACGGCTTAAAGGTGTTTCCACTTCCTCGACCACTAGAGCCATCGGCTCTAACTCAAGTTCAGTAGTTTTCTTAGGTAGTATTTATTGTTGTTAAATATTTACTGATATGTCCACTGCTCCGTGCTTGACTTAGCTAGGAAGTCGAGTTTTGTCCTCAACATATATCAAGGTGATATTGATTATATTAGAAACATGGAACGAGAAAGGGTTCAAACACTTGATCATGAAATACATCAACTTGAATGTTAGAGGCTTAAATGAGCTTGATAAATGCAATAAAATTAGGACTTTCTTAAAAGATACAACATTGACATAGACTTATTGCAAGAAAAAAATAGAGAGCCTTAGTCACCGTTTTAACATTAGCTTAGGGGGCTCAGTTGGTTTTGCCTCTCTACTTGGGAAAGTTCGGGAGGCTTAATGGTGGGTCGAAAACAAAACCGTCTTAAGCTCATACAGTTCATTATTAAAGCTCATTCAATGCATCTCCTCTTCACCAACTTAAATGATGACTCTTTATTAAAGGTATCGAATATATATGGACCACATAATAAGATTGATAGGAGAATCCTTTAGAGCAAGTGTTTAGAGTTTAGATCCCTTACCGTCGGTCCTTGGGTCCTAGATTTCATTGTCATTGGATTTTTAGGTGAGAGCTCACCAAGAGAAGGGGATATTTCTACCATGGACGAGTTCGACTAATTTATTACCATTGTTACTTTAATTGAAATGCCACTTAACAACAGGTAATTTTCTTGGTCAAACTCAAGGGAAAACCTTTCTTTAGCTCTTCATGATCATTTTTTTATTAGGGAGGAAATGGAAGACAAGTTCTCTATTTCGCAGATCAATAGGCTTCCAACCATTTATTCGGATCACTTACTAATCATTTTATTTTACGAGTCCCAAAACTTAACACATAAGTCTTTTAAATTTGAAAAGATGTGGCTCTTAGAATCAAATTTCAATGATTTAGTTACTAACAAATGGATTTATATGAGTAACAATAACTTTATATATTCAGGAAATATAGCCAAAACATTTGTTAGTAAGCCTTCAATGGCGTCCTCAGTCCTCCCTGTCGCACCCCCCATCTCCTTCGTCCCCAGCAAATACAATTCCATTCTGTCCCCTTCATCCCCCAACTCCCCTGGCGCCCCCACCCAACAAGAGTTCCCTCCCCGCGTCCCTCCGCCTTCACCCGGATCCAAACAGCCGCTATGCATCGAGATACCTGCCAAAACGTATGCTCAGGTTGCGAGCTCTGCTCCTCGTTCCCCCCTCCTACCCAACCCCCCGGCCAGAAGACGTCACCCACTGCCCCAGTTCAAAAATGTGCGCCATACGGTTGAATTTCTAAAAAAAGAAAACCGTTGCCTTCGCTGTGCAGGCCTCCGACACGTGGCGCAGTCTTGCAGAGATGCAAAGATTTGCTATAAGTGCGGATTTTTCGGGCATCCACAATCTCACTGTCCCAATAAAATCCCTAGTCAGCCTCAGGCTCGAATAACTAGCAAAGTCCCCTCCTCTTCCAATAAGGACAAACAACCCTCTGCCGGCTGGGCCCCAATGTCCAATCCCCTCTCAGATCGTACGAAACCCTTCAGCTCCCCAAGACAAATCATTTCCCCTGCATCTCCTCATAGCCCACCTCATGCCCCTAGACAGCATCATTATTCATCTCCAAACCCTAAAACTTTCGCAATGGCAGACCCTTCACTACTTCTCGTCGCAAACATTATCTCTGGCACCTGGTCCCTAGACTCCCTCCGCCACACGCTATCCTCTACATTCCAACACAGAGACTGGCCTCTCTGGCTTCAATCCGACAACAGCTTCATCTTCTACTGCCCCTCATTCCTTATCAGAGACCAAATCCTCCAAAGATCGACCATCCCTACAACCGCGGGAACTATACAATTCCACCCCTGGTCTGAGCTGGACCGCCCCGCGCCGACATTGGACCCACCTTCATGGGCAAGAATCTCTGGGTTCCCTGAACTACTCCGTTTCAACTCAGAAGCCATTTCGGAAGCTGTTAAGCCAGTAGGTAGATTCCTGGCTCAAGACGATTGCGAATGGGCTGAGCTTGACCACCGTTTTCTATACATCCAAATCCAGTTCTATAGTGGCATCATCTCCCCATCTTCCTATGTCTCGGTCCTTAACAACACTGAATACCTCCTTCGTATAGAAAGATGGGAACACGAGCACCCGAACAGGCGCCCAGAGAACCACCTGCTAGGTTTCGACTACGAAAGGCACTTCCCTATCTTCGAGCAACACATCCGGATAGACGACCTAGAGTCAGACGAAAGATTTGACGTCCTGAACTACTCCCCCATCTTCTCAGGCTCCCCACCGGCGCCTGGCCCTATTTACGACCAATCCTTCGAGGTGGTGGGCCCAAGAGGTTGGGACCCATGGCCAGTCCAGGAACACAGGTGGGACCCCTTCTCTGACCTGGACCTCTCATCCCCGCTCTTCCAGCAAATTCCAACCACTCCGCCCCCATCCGTCCCTCCTCATCCTCCCCCCAACCATGCCCCTCATACAAACACCCAATCTCTTCCGGTGCAGATCCTCCACTCCCCACTCCAAGCTGACCCCCCCTCTCCCACTCTTCAATTCCCTATCCACAGCCCAGAGGAACTCAGTCAAGTGGCCCCTCCTAGAACAAATCAAGAGCTTCAGCCCGACACTCAAGCGGTAGCACAGTGGTCTCAGCCAATCACACCGACAGCGGTGCGTCGTAGCTCCAGACTGGACAGAGCAGCATCGCATCCTGGTAGTTTCTTTAAACACGTTGTCTTTTCGTCACTTAATAAAAGCTTAAATAAAAAATGGCACGTTGCATGGGAGTTAACCTGCATGGAGAGCATTACTCCTCCATGCAGGCACTAGAATCGGAGCGCTTATCATTCTCCCAATGAAGCTAATATCCTGGAATACACGGGGGTTGGGGGACCCCAGCAAAAGACACGCTGTTAGCCTTGTCATATCCCCTCACAAAGTAGACATTCTTTTCCTGCAAGAATCCAAACTATCAGACCCAAACCCCAACATACTCAGACAGATCGGTGGGCCATTCCTAACTGGGTGGGCCCACATTAATGCTGTCGGCTCGTGCGGCGGTATAATGACAGCCTGGAATGAATCCGTGTGGTCCCACTGCCAAACTTTCTACCACACTTCAGCCCTACATGTAGCCCTTCGACACTTACAAACTAACACAATCTTCTTCTTCACAAATATCTATGGCCCACACAACCCTCGAAATAGAAACGACCTCTGGACAAACTGTCTCTCCTTCTCCTCACACATCAATGGCCCCTGGGTCGTTGGAGGAGATTTCAACACCACCAAATCCCCAACAGAAAGGAACTCTGGCAACCTTTCCCAAGACTCCGAAGCCTTTAATCAGTTCATCAACCAGTGCTCCCTAATTGACCCACCCATTAATAATCGCCTTTACACCTGGTCAAACCGCAGATCTGACCCATCCCTCGCAAAACTAGACCGCTTCCTTTTCAACCCAGCCTGGGAGGACTTATTTCCCCTCTCCATCGTCTCGGGCCTAGCCACTGTTATCTCCGACCATTGCCCACTCCTCCTAGACACGGGTTCCCTAGCTTGCCACAACAGACCCTTCAGGTTCGAACGTCTCTGGCTCCTCGAGCCATCTTTCGACAACTTCATCAGAGAAATCTGGACTCAGCCCTCCCCCATACAATCTGCCACAGCCAGGGTAGTCTCCAAGCTCCGCTCTCTCCGAAAAATCATCAAACCCTGGGCCAAATCAGTTTGGGGCTCCATTCGTTTGCGCATCTCAGCCATCCAAGATGAGATTCTTGACCTTAATATCCTGGAAGAAACCTCCCCGCTCCCTGATCCGGACCGCTCTCGTCTGAGAGAGCTGGAAGCGGACCTTGACAGGTTGCTACTGCAAGAAGAAATTGGCTGGAAGCAACGGTCCAAAGCGAAATGGATCGAAGACGGAGACAAGAACACTGCCTACTTCCACCGTCTTGCCAACGGCAGACGTAGATCCAATCACATCCCCGAAATCACTTACGACAACATCACTACCACTGATCAATCGGCCATCCTCAAACTCTTCACCGACCATTACCGATCCATTCTTGGCCTTCACCCCCCTCCTCTCCCCCCAACCGATTGGAATCTGATCTACCCGGTTAACCCCCTCATCCCCATTGACCAGCCCTTCACTGAAGAAGAAATTTGGGCAGCGCTTAAAAGCATGTCGGACGATAAGGCTCCTGGCCCAGATGGTTTCGGGCCTCTCTTCTTCAAACACTACTGGGAAATCGTCAAGTACGACATCATCGAAATGTGCTCTGAATTCCATACCAATCCAAATTCTGTGGACCGCATCAACTACGCAAATATCATTCTTCTCCCAAAATCCCCAGGCGCCACCTCCCTCTCGTCCTTTCGCCCCATTAGCCTCCTGAACACAACCTTTAAGATCATAACCAAGGTCCTAGCCAACCGCCTCCAGAGCGTCATAGCCCCCCTTATTGGAATCGAGCAATCTGCATTCATCTCGGGCCGTAACATCATGGACTGCGTAGCAATGACCCAGGAGATCATTTCCTTTTGCCACTTGACCTCAACACCAGGAATGCTACTCAAACTAGATTACTCAAAAGCGTTCGACTCTGTTAACTGGCAATTCATAGGGGAGCTAATGGCACACAGAGGCTTCCCCACAAAATGGTGTAACTGGATATCCTCTATACTCAACTCAAGCATGTCCTCGATAGCCATCAATGGGATCTCGGGGGGCCTAATCAAATCGGCCCGCGGACTGCGACAAGGTGACCCACTTTCTCCCCTGCTCTTCGTTCTGGTGGCCGATGTGTTCAATCGCATGATCAAATTAGCAATTTCGAACAACATCTTTCAGGGTATCAACCTCCCCAACTCTAACCTAACCATATCCAACCTCCAATTCGCGGACGACACCATCCTATTCGCATCACCCACGATCAACCACATCCACTGCCTCAAAGTAGCACTATATTCATTCGAACTCATATCAGGCTTGTCCATTAACTTTAGCAAAAGTTCCATCATCATGCTCGGTAAAGCTGACAACCTCGGGCCAACCTGTTCCAGCCTGCTCAACTGTAAGATTACACACTTCCCCATCTCCTACCTCGGTGTCCCTATCCGTCCAACCAAATTGCATAGATCCGATTGGTCCCCCCTCATCGCCAAGATAGAAAAAAGACTCCACTCATGGAAAGCCCATTCCTTGTCCTCAGCAGGGCGCCTAGTCCTCGTTAAATCCGTTCTATCATCGATCCCCACTTACTGGATGTCACTATACAAACTCCCTTCCTGGATAATCAAAAAAATCGATTCAATCAGAAGTTCCTTTCTGTGGAACGGTAGCAACATAAAGAGGCTCGTAAACTGGCAAACTGCCTGCCTTCCCCTGGCAAACGGTGGCCTTGGAATCACTAATCTAAATGACTTCAACTTATCGCTCCTCGCCAAATGGCTCTGGCGATTCCTAACCCCTGGCCCCACCCTCTGGAAATCATGGATCACCACCCTACACTATCACTCTAACCCTCACCTTGTCCTCCACGCCCCCAACGGCATAAATCCATCCCCCTTCTGGTCTGGAGTAGTTTCGACCCTACCACGCGTCAAAAGGCTTTTCCACGTCAACCCGGGAAACGGGGCTAATTGTCTCTTCTGGCTAGACACTTGGCACAATCAACTTCCACTCTCCTCCATCCTCCCCAACCTCTTCGCTCACACAACTAATATCTTCACCTCCATCTCCGACATTTCCACTTCGGGCCCAGCCCAGCTTCTCCCGGCTTCATACTTTGACCTCTCTACCCTCAACGAGATTCACCTCGCCTCCTCAATTCTCCGCAACACCCATCTCATCTCCCGACCAGATTCCTTCACCTGGGCACCCAACCCCTCATCCGGCTTCTCCGTTGCCTCCTGCTACGCCCACCTAAACAACCCTGGACGACTATTCACCTTCCCCAGACTCTGGAAGTGCAGGATTCAGCCCCGCTTTGCTTTCCTGCAGTGGTGCCTCATCCATGGGCGAATTAACACAAGAGACAGACTCCTCCGCCATAACATTGTAGTAGACCCCAGCTGCGTCCTATGTTCCACCTCAACAGAAAGTTTGCAACATCTCTTCTTCGAGTGTGATTTTGCTGTCAGGGTCTGGGCGGCGACAACTGCTCACATCCTCGGACATATCCCCACGTTCACCTCATTTTTCGACCACTGGCAGAACAACCCCCCCAACTACCACATAGATCTCACGGTTGCTATTTTCAGTTGGTGGATCTGGGCCGAGCGCAATGCACGTGTATTCTGCAAGCCCATATCCAGCCTTGAAGAAACCTGTAGACGTATTACTCACCATTTCTCATCTATATCAGGTCGTAGCTTCTCCGCTCCGTTCAGGCTGAGACTTCCTCACCCCAGCTCCCCACAGGCGGAATCCTCGGGCAGCACATCAGCAGTTCCTCCTGACAGGCATCGTGGGCACCACTAAACCGCGACTTAGCTCCGGCCTTTTCATCACTGTGCTTTTTTCCACTATATGTATTTTGTTTATATAACTCTGTCTGCTACTCAATACTTTTTGGCCAGCGTTCAGGCTTGTTGATCGCAATATTTACTAATTTATATAATATCTAATCGGCTGTGTAGTGCCACGCTACACAACCGTGTTGCTCAAAAAAAAACATTTGTTAGTAAGCTTATGGGCCTTAATTTATTTCTTAAAAAATGGAATATAGATGTTTTTGGCAACATTAGAACAAAAAAAAGAAAAACTGCTTTCTGAAATTCTAAAATTAAACAAATTAGAAGAAATTAGAACCCTAAATTCTTCTGAACAAAATGTTCCTTTAAACCTTAAAGAAAAAAATGGACAAATTTATTTCACAAAAGGAAATAATGCGGAAGCAGAGGTCTAGTGTCCAGTGGATGGATAAAGGAGACAGGAATACCAAGTTTTTTCATAAAATATCTAACGGTCACAAGCGTAGTAATGCTTTAAACCCCTTACTCATTAATGATGTGGAAATTTTTAACCAAAATTAGCTCAGTAATGCATTCATTAACTATTGCAAAGGTATCTTTGAAACTAGTATGTACCATAGAATTACAACATGTTCATAGCTTTAACGTTACTAGTAGCATCAAATTTCTGAGTATTGACCATTGTGCATAATCAGTGGTTGATACTATGTATTCTTGTTGTGTGATATTCCAAGTGTCATAACCATTAGCTTGCACATATTCTCATCCTAGTTGGTCAATAATTATAATTTAAGCTGTTAAATAATGGTGGTCGTGCAGTAGATTGACCTTCAACAAAAGTCGAAGTAGTGTTGTCCATATTACTTGAATATCAAAAACTTTGTTATGGTTATATGATGGTCTTGCTCTAATACCAAATGAAAGTCGCTATGGATCGAGTAATATGAATATTCTACTAAACAGAGACTTGCATACCATTAACTTAAATAAAGTCTATAGGCGGCGGAATAAAGTAAAGAAAGTAAAAACGATCACACCGTATATTTTTATACTAGTTCGAACTTCGCGTTCTACGTCCAGTTCCCGACTATTTCTAGATTTTAACAACATTCTCACTTAACCAGGAGGAATAGGTATTACAAACTATCTGAGCTACCAAACATGACTTCGTGCCTGAAGATCTCCAATAGGACTTCAACAACAAAAAGTAGTAAAAATGTTTGGCTTTGTGTGTTCTTGAATAACACGAATTAGTCAATAAAGTACACCATTCCTATAATCTCCTAGAGATGATGATTTGAATATGGTGATTTAGGAAGTAGAAAGTTAAAATCCTTTGTAATTCACAAGAGTATAGAGAGTAGAAATCTATAAGAATTGGTGAGTAAAAAGGATAGATTTCAACTCTATTTATAGTTGTGAAGAGTTCTAGTTGAAGGGTTATAGTAATTAGAATGATTGCAACCTTTTGGGAAAGAAGATAACTCTTCAGAATTTGAATCTCTGTGAAGAGACACTTCTTCTCATAAAGGTCAGCTGGCTGAATTTTAAAAACCAAATAACTAAAATTATACAGAGAAGGCAGAAGCAAAATAGTTCAAAAAGCACCTATTTAAGATGGTTGAAATTAAACTTCAAAAGTCTGAAATTTAATTTCAGACTACTGAAATACACTATTTAAATGTATGTTCTCTAGCTTGTTATTTTAAATTTCCTTTGATAATCTTGATCCCTTAAATATTTAAAATATAATTTTTCTGAAAATAAATTTTCGGAGCAATATATGTGTGAAATCACCATATAGGAGGTTGATATCTAAAACAACAAATATACAACTAACATTATTTTGTCTTCGATATTTGAGCTCGATTCCAATGTTGATCATCTTGTCTCCTTGTGTATATTCTTGCATACATAATAGTAGTTCGTATATATATCTGGAAATGTATAGTTGTCTCATTAAAACATAAAAATCAGTATCTAACATTATCCTTCTTCTTGATAACGACAACTATACACTTTATTTGAATATGTATGCAAAGAAATCTCCCCTATCAATATGCCCTACGTATGAAAACTCCTCCTATCAATATGCCCATATACTCGTACTATTTCTCCCTCTTTATCATCAATAAAAAAATGAATTTCAAGGAAGAATAAGTAAAGATAAGAAAATGAGGCATAACATCACAAAATAAATGATTACAATGTTTTGTGCACCATAACAAGACCTCCATAACAATGTTTGTGCAACATCACAATTTCAACATAATAAAATACATGACTTCATAGTTTGTGTAACATCAAGACTTCATAAAACAAAAACATAAGTTAAAAGACAAATTTCCATAAGCTAGAAAACTTGAAATGCTCCATTCCATGCAAGACCCCAAAACAAGCATAATAAAATCCCATGGTGCAAGATCTATAACAAATATGAGTTATATAAGTGAACGATTTGTTAAAAAGGGTTTTTCCATGCTTGAGAAAGTATGTAATAAAATAATAAGTATATAAAAATACTACCTCACCATTCTCCCCATGTGGGAGAGAGAGTTGGAGAGCGTCCGACAAAGTTTTTCCAAATCCTTTTAAGAATTGTTTTTACCCCTTTTACTTCATTTGAAACTCGATTAACTTTGGTTTCTATTTGATCAATCCTTGCATTGATTTTTGTAAATCTCTTAGACATTTGTGTTTCAAGCTTCTTTTGGTTCCTTGTTGTAATGAGGGATGAAGAGTACATCTCGCTTTGACCATAGGTTTTCATGTCAGTACTAATTATTTTGACTGATTCAACCTCACTTTCTTCTTTGTTCTCATCACAAGTATCATCCTCATCATCGTCGTCGTCTCTTTCATCTTCACTTTGTTATTTTACCAATTGTTTTCCTTTGTCCCATTGAGTGGGAGGATAAGCTTGAGCTTTTCTACTTCTATGAGCTTGAACGCGTTGCATATATATTTCAAATGGATCTTAGTTCGGAACTTCCTTAGGTAGATGCATGAGACAAAATCTTTTTGTCAGCTATTTTGATA
Source organism: Allium fistulosum (assembly GCA_030737815.1). Lineage (NCBI taxonomy): Eukaryota > Viridiplantae > Streptophyta > Magnoliopsida > Asparagales > Amaryllidaceae > Allium > Allium fistulosum. Next base: position 1,292,296,110 of record CM060904.1, read on the forward strand.
TCAGTAACATCTTGCCCGATCCCTTGAATATTCTGATCATTAAGAAGACAAGTGATATATACAGCATATATAAGAGTATTCTTATAGTCGAAATTTTTGCAAAGCTCATTATAGATGTATCTCACCCAATTAATTTCAGTATTACCAAAGATGGCATATAACGCTTTAAATTCTATATCATAAAAAATAGCATGACTCCGAAGCCATGGGAAGACGATATTGATTAACATTCTTAACAATAACTTTCATCGGGGACATAGGTCTATTGATTTAGAATTTCCCTTAATATCATTCTGTAAATGATGACTCACTTCATCTCTAACCTGATCCTTAATGTCAATATCCTCTAAATCAAGTCCATGTTTTCCAAATTTCAAAATTCGAGCTATGCATTTACGTGGAAGTTTACAATATTACCATAGACAATTGACCAAAGCCAATCTTCTTCTCTATGTAGCCTAATGTCTTTATTGCTTATGTTAGCTAAAAAGAGTTGAACACTCAAGGTATCTATTTTTACATTTTATCATGAACATTTATAAACTAGTCGTTTTAGCCAGTTCCGTAAAAGCTAGTAGATTATAAGATGGAAAATCATCCAGATTATAGAAGATACCATTGAACATTTCCATCTTGGAGAGAAGCTTGAATCTTTCAATGTTTCTTTCATTATGTTGGAGCCATACTTTAATTTGTTCTTCGAAGGTGACTGCAGTCGAGCTTGCTTCAACTGTTGCTCTTCTCTTTGATGGTTTAGGAGCCATTTAGAAAAAATTTAGGGTTTTGCTTTTTGCTTTTTGTATTTTTAGAATTTAGTTTGTGAAGAGGTATTTCAGTTGAAACTTGAATGGGTAGGGTAAATAATGAGAAGAGATGATATTAAAGGAGGTTAGGTGGGTGAAATGGTGGAGTTAACCAGTCAATTTTTGGTTTTCCCAATAATTCAGCCATCTGAAATCTAGTTTCAGACGTTTGAAAATATACATGGAAAAGCCCAAACTTTTTAGTTTAAAATTAGGGTCTTTCAGATGTCTGAAAATTAAAATCAAACGTCTGAATGTAGGTTCAGACGTCTGGTTGTTACTTTCTAATGTCTGAAAGTAAGAAGTTAAATTTTTAAACTTCCTATAGGTTTTCAGACGTCTGATTTATAAAATCAGACGTCTGAATTTACTTTTATTTTGACAATGAACATATTTTGGATTTGTTTTCGATTTTTTTTACTTTAATGTTGTGTTTTCTTGTATAATTTTTTAACAATGATAAAAAAATATTTTATTGATTTATTTCATTATTTATTACAATGATTTTATATATAGTTATATATATAGAATATCAAAAATGAAATAAGATAAGGTGACGACAAATTATTTTTTTGATGGATCGGATTCTTCTTCCGTTGGTCCGGGTTCCCATGAGTTTCTTGGCTTGGAGTCATAAATTTTTATTGGAGTTTCCATTAGTTGAGGAGATTTTTTACATATACCATTCTTTGTTAGTGATCATCCACACAATGCCAGAATAGATCTTTCAATAAAATTAAGATGCGCTCCTTATCTGCGCTGTTCCTAATACATTTGGTTTTGAAGTCGCATCATTTCTTATTGATAGTAATTTAACTCAACAATGCACTGGTTATTGGTAGACGATGATACAACATTAAAGTTAATTGACCGCTTGACCTTCTCTCCTTTTGGAGAGAAACCGATTTGATAGGTTGGTGATGGAATAGTCCATAGTGAAGATGAATTATTAGAAGGAGTTGTTTTTGATGAGGATGAATATGAGCTTTTGGAAGAGGGCATGCTAAAATCGATTGAGGAATAGCTTGAATCATTCCATTTTGTAAATAGATTGGGAGTTTTTAAGGAAGTTTACTAGAAAAAATTTCTATAACTGAAATATAGTTTAGCCGGTTTATATAATAGAATGGGAAGTATTAATAGCGTTGTGTATATATGGTTGTTATTTATTTTAGCATTAAAAAGGACTATTTTCACTAATGATAATTACATAATATACTAAAAATATATAGGATGTAGTTCAAAAAAATTTTAACAAATATTTATTTGACAAAGGTAAATACTATACTATTAATAGTTATTACATTTATTATAGTATGTCTTAAAGTGCTAGTTTACATGGAAGCTTAATAAACGTATTTTAATCTAACGGTTTTGTAATAATATCCGCAATTTGATTTTCAGATGATACAAACTCTAGCGATATTACTCCTTTTTCTATATTATCTCTTAGAAAATGATGTAGTATATCATGTATTTTGGTCGTGAATGATTTATCGAATTTTTTGATAGATTTATATTGCATGTATTGTCACAATAAATCAATGATTTTTGTAATTTTATTTTTAAATCTTTAAGTGTTTGTTGCATGTTTATGACTTGTGCACATGCCCAAGTAGCTTAAATGTATTCTACTTCACGCATCGATAGTAAAACATAGTTTTGTTTTTTTACTAAACCATGATACTAGAGATTGTCCGATGAAGTGAGAGATGTCGCTCGTACTCTTTCTATCCATCCAACATCCTCCAAAATCAGCATCGATGTATGATACTAACTCAAAAGGACATTCTTTCAGACAGAATAGTCTGTAATCTCTAATGTTGATTAAATAACGCAGAATTTATTTTACGGCTCATAAATGTGATTCTTTGGGATTTACTTTAAACCTTGCACACAAATAGACACTTATCATTATATTGGGGCGACTAGTGATTAGATAAATCAAAGTGCCAATCATACTTCTATAGAGTTTTTGATCCATACTCTTTTCGTTTTCATCTCTATCGAGATGAACTGTACCGCTCATAAATTTTGGTTTACAAGAAGTGTTTTCCATTCCAAAACATTTAGTTAAATTATTACAATATTTCCCTTGATTAATGAAAATTTCATTACTTAGTTGTTTAATTTAAAGACCGATAAAATATGATAATTCTCCTATATGATACATCTCAAACTCCCTTTTCATTATACTAAAGAATTCATAACATAAGTTATCATTTGTAGAACCAAACATAATATTGCTACATAAATTTGTATAATTAATATATCCTTCTTATCTCGTTTAATAAATAAAGTTTAATAAACCTTTCCAATTTCAAATCCAGAAGCTATAAGGTAGCTTTTTAGTCATTCATACCAAGTATGGGGTGCTTATTTTAAACCATAAAGAGCTTTCTTAAGTTGGCAGACATAATAAGGAAACTTTTCGTGCGTAAAAGGTGGTGGTTGTTCTACAAAAACAGTTTCTTTAATAAAACCATTTAAGAATGCACTTTTAACATACATTTGATAAAATTTAAAGTTATGGTGATAGGAGAAAGCTAGTAAGATATGTATTGCTTCTAGTCTGGGGACAAGAGCAAATGTTTCTTTATAGTTTATTCCTTCTTCTTGATTATAACCATGTGCAACCAGCCTAGCTTTATTTTAGGTTATATTACCATTTTCATCAGCTTTATTTTTATAGACCCACTTCGTACCAATGGTTGTTTGATCATTTGGTTTTGAAACCAAATCCCAAATGTAATTCCGTTCAAATTGGTTTAGCTCTTCTTGCATAGCTAAAATCCAATAATCATCGGTTAAAGCTTCTTTAAAGTTTTTAGGTTTTATGTTAGAAATAAAAGATATGTGTCCAATTTGATTTAATTGATGTGTAGTTTTAACATTAGTATTTACTTCTCCAATTATATCTCCTATTGGACAATTTTTAAGATACGTGGAGGAGTTTTAAGTTCATCTTGAATTGGATTTTCTGTAACATTTTGTTCTTCATTTTGAATTATAGTATCTTGAGGTGGATTTTCAATAGTAGGTTGTTTAGTAATTTCTTCTTTATTATCTTTATTATTCTTGAATTTTTTGTCAAATGATACGTGTAAAGTTTCTTTTAATAGTATTTGACCATTTATTAAAAACTTTATATACCTTACTTCATTCTGAATATCCAATGAATATGCCTTCATCGGATTTTGGATCGAATTTTCCTAATTGATCTTTTGTATTTAAAATAAAGCATTTTAAACCAAATATTTTTGGATATGAAATGTTTGGTTTTCTACCATGAAAAAGTTCATATGGAGTATGTTTGGTTAGTGGCCTTATAGTAACATGATTTAAAACGTAACAAGCAATAGACTCGACTTCTGGCCAAAAAAATTTGTAGTTGGCCACCACTAAGTAGAGTCCTAGCACATTCCTATAACGTCCTATTCTTTATTTCTACAACTCCATTTTGTTGTGAAGTTCTAGGAAATGAAAAATTATGTCTAATACCCTTTTTGTCACAAAAAGTATCAAATGGTTCGTTTGCAAATTCGCCAATGTGATCACTTCTAATATTTTTAATTTTCAAACATTTTGAATTCTTTTGGAATTTTTTTTAAAACGTGTCAAAAGTATCATTTTTGTTTTTCAAAAATAATGTCCATGTGTATCTAGAGAAATCGTATACGATTACAAATAGATACTTGTTATGATTTATAGATTAAACCTTAGTGGGACCGAAAAGATCCAAATGAAGTAGCTCGAGAGGTTGTAATGTAGAAATGATTTTCTTAGATTTGAAAGATGATTTAATTAATTTTCCTAATTGGCATGCATCACGAATATTATTTACTTTTTAACTTGTCTTTGGTAAGCCATTTACTAAGTTATTTTTAGATATTTGCTACTTTAAAGTTTATATGACAGAATCTTTTGTGCCATAGCCAAGGATCATTATCTTTGGCTATTAAACACACGTCTATATTGTGATTAATTTTTATATTCAAAATGTAAATACTTCTTTCTCTAATTCCTTCAAAAATTAGAATTTTATTTTGATCGAAAATATCAATTTATCTTTGAAAAAAGAGATACTAAAAATTTCTATCGCATAATTGACTACTACTTAGTAAGTTATGTTTTAAATTTTAACTAATAGTCATTAGTAATAAGAGGTGAATTAGATGAAATGTTGTTGCTCACGTCTCCTTTTCCAATGATGTATCCCTTGGAGTTATCTCCAAATGCAATGGATCCTCTTTCTGAATAGATAGTGTTAACCCGCCTTTTGGCAAGGCTGTAGGCAGGCGGACTTAACTAAGTCGATTTCTCAGTTATCAAGGATGGAATGTGGTAGGTTTGAGTCGACTGGATGGATAGGTAACGCAGCATGTTTGGAAGTCGTTCGACATGGAAGTCATTCGGCATGGAAGTCGCTCGGCATGGAAGTCGCTCGGCATGGAAGTCGCTCGGCATGGAAGTCGCTACAGGAAGTCGCTACAGGAAGTCGGCTTAACAGGAAGTCGGTATAGGAAGTCGCTATAGGAAGTCATGCCGTTCGGCATGGAAGTCGTTCGGCATGGAAGTCGCTACAGGAAGTCGCTTAACAGGAAGTCGCTACAGGAAGTCGCTAAAGGAAGTCGCTTAACAGGAAGTCGCTACAGGAAGTCGCTACAGGAAGTCGTGCCGTTCGGCATGGAAGTCGCTTGGCATGGAAGTCGTTTGGCATGGAAGTCGCTACAGGAAGTCGCTTAACAGGAAGTCGCTACAGGAAGTCGCTCGTACCATGATGAAGGATGTTGGCTCGACTATGGCCCTAATGGGCCCGGACTGCTAAGGAAGCTCAGTAACTAGGGATTTGCCTATAAATACAACATAAGGGGGTTCCGAAAGGGGATCTTCCTTCGGTTCTCTGGTTTTTTATTTTCTAAGGCTAGGACTACTCTGCAGTGTTGTAACAATAATTGATTATTACAGTAATAAAAAGAAAACTTCTGGAGTGGATATAGGCCAGAGTTAGCCGAACCACTATAAAATATGTTGTTCTTTACTGCTTTCATTTTAATTTTGACTGATCTTCATATTATTACTCTCTACATACATTCTATCTGTTATTGGTGACTGTTAGTTGGTGCTTTCATTTACATTTGGGTGTTAGTGACCAATTTTGGTGCTAACATTTTGGTGCTTTCACTAAGAAGCAAGCACTCGGGGATTTCGGAGCTAGGATTTCGGATTCAAAAGCTTAGGAACTTGGATTCTAGGAAGTAATGGCTAGGCCACCAACAAGGAAGCAAGTGACAGAAATGAGCAATCAAGAGGGAAGTCAAGAGGCTTCCTCTGGAGCTGGAGCAGGTCAATCATCCATCTACATCACCAGAGATGAGATGGAAGCGATGCTGAAAAGACAAGAGGAGATGATGCTGGATCTTCTCAGACAATTTGCACAAGCAGGAAATGCAGGAGCTCAGATCCGTGGAGCTGGATCAGAAGCGATCAACCAGTAAGCAGAGGGAGTGGCTCAGCAGGGGGCAGCCCCCAATCAGCAGACGGCTATCAATCTGGATGGACCTAGACTCGGGGACACACCACCAGGAAATGCTGGACCAATCTATGGAGGGATACCAGATGATGCTGTGCAACCCGACAACAACAGGAGTGCAGGAGTACGTGATGAGGAGTATGTGCCAGGATTCCCTCATGAACTCGGGGGACAGATCAGAGGTAGCGGACAAGGATTACAGTTTGGCAACAATGACAGATTAGCGGAGATGGTCAGACGAGCTGTGAGAGGTGGATTGGTAAATAAAGACTTGGAGGATGTGAATAGGAGTCCTTTTACTCCTACTATCAGGCAAGCTAGGAACCCTCCGGATTTTAAGCTACCAACGTTGGAGATGTATGATGGGAGAACGGATCCCGTCGTTCACCTGACAAGGTACATGAGGCATATGGAGGTACTGGGGACATCGGATGAGGTCATGGCTCGATGTTTCCCTTTGTATTTGACGGATATCGCAGCTATGTGGTTCAGACAGATGGAGAGTGGTTCTATTGACACTTGGACAGAGCTGATTGAGAGGTTTATGAGGCAATTTCGGGTCCATATAGTCAGACCCAAGAACGTAATGACCTTGACATCGATGAAACAATGGAAGGGAGAGTCGCTCAGGGATTTCTTAACCAGATTCAATGCAGCGGTAGCTTCAGTGGATCGACCTGATCCATCGATGGTTTTGATGGCAGCAGTTTCAGGAATTGCAGTTAATTCGGAGTTCAAGATATCGTTGGAACGGGACCCACCGAGGGATCTCGGAGAGTTCTACCATAAGGCGGAAAGGTTCCTAAGGTAGGAAGATGCGCAGGCTAAGAGAGTAGGAAGAGAGGATGAAGCTTATGCAGTGAGGGATGGAGGTCCACCCAGGGAGGATCCAAGTAAAGACGATAAAGGAAAAAGGAAAACAAATGGCAACAATGGCACTTCGAAGAGGCCTCGAAGGGAGTCAAAGTTTTCTTCTTACATAGATTTAACTGAGACTCTAGAAAGGATTTACTTGGATACTCGAGGGCGCCTCCAATATCGAAGGCCGACAAAGAGAGAGCCTTCTGAATACGAACGGGCACCGGGAAAGCATTGCCTATTCCATGAGCTGGATGGGCACAACACAAACGACTGCAGGCATTTGAAAGATATCATTGAGGAGCATGTAAGGAATGGTCATCTACAGCATTATGTAAGGAATCGAGCTGTGGCAGTGGGACAAGAGAGACCACCGCCTACCTCGAATGAAGATGGCACTAGGCCTAGGCAACGTCAACTCATTATCAACTAAACAGATTTATGGTTTTGAATAAGTAATAGAACTCAAAGTAATATGGCTAGGTCACTTACCCACATACGGGATCGAGGACGGTCCCTAGGCGTGCTCTGAGATGACAGAAAACCATACTACTTGAGTCTATGAAATCCTATTTTCTTTATATTTTTCTGCAAACTCTCGTTTCTTCTATGGCACTCTGGACATTTAATTCCTTTTGCTGTACGAACTTCTGCTTTGATAACTGAATTTTGTAACAATTGGATTTGGATTGGTGTAATAAATAATACAGGTCTCGCGATCACGGTCCCGACCGGTGAGACGGGACAGTGATCGCAAGTTACGAGTCCCTTCGCCGAAGAGCGATGGAATGGACTCGGAGAGAATATGAAAGTCCTTGGCCGAAGAGCCGAGGCCGGAGAATATGAAAGTCCTTGGCCGGAGAGCCGAGGCTAGTGAATATCAAAGTCCTTGGCCGGAGAGCCGAAGCCGGAGAATATGAAAACCCTTAACCAGAGAGCCGAGACCGATGAATATCGAAGTCCTTGGCCGGAAGACCGAGGACAGAGAACTTACAAGCCCTTGACCGAAGAGCTGAGGCTAGAATAGGGTAACGCGACCCGGCAAGGTCTACGGATTAAAGGTTAAACCCGGAGAGGTCATGAATTTAATAATATGGTCATGAACAGGATATGGACTTCGGATATCGGATTTGAGGCTATTCAAAACACACCTTCCAATAGCATGGCATGTTTTGGGGGGCAAAGTGTTAACCCGCCTTTTGGCAAGGCTGTAGGCAGGCGGACTTAATTAAGTCAATTTCTCAGTTATCAAGGATGGAATGTGGTAGGTTTGAGTCGACTGGATGGATAGGTAACGCAGCACGTTTGGAAGTCGTTCGGCATGGAAGTCGCTCGGCATGGAAGTCACTCGGCATGGAAGTCGCTATAGGAAGTCGCTACAGGAAGTCGGCTTAATAGGAAGTCGCTACAGGAAGTCGTTTAATAGGAAGTCGCTCCAGTAAGTCGTTCGGCATGGAAGTCGCTCGGCATGGAAGTCGCTATAGGAAGTCGCTACAGGAAGTCGCTACAGGAAGTCGGCTTAACAGGAAGTCGGTATAGGAAGTCGCTATAGGAAGTCGCTTAACATGAAGTCGCTACAGGAAGTCATGCCGTTTGGCATGGAAGTCGCTCGGCATGGAAGTCGTTCGGCATGGAAGTCGCTACAGGAAGTCGCTTAACAGGAAGTCGCTACAGGAAGTCGCTACAGGAAGTCGCTACAGGAAGTCGCTATAGGAAGTCGTGCCGTTCGGCATGGAAGTCGCTCGGCATGGAAGTCGCTTAACAGGAAGTTGCTACAGGAACTCGCTCGTACCATGAAGAAGGATGTTGGCTCGGCTATGGCCCTAATGGGCCCGGACTGCTAAGGAAGCCCAGTAACTCGGGATTTGCCTATAAATACAGCATGAGGGGTTCAGAATAGGGATCTTCCTTCGGCTCTCTGGTTTTTTTTCTAAGGCTAGAACTACTCTGCAGTGTTGTAACTGTAATCGATTATTACAGCAATAAAAAGAAAACTTCTGGAGTGGACGTAGGCCGGAGTTAGCCGAACCACTATAAAATCTGTTGTTCTTTACTGCTTTCATTTTAATTTTGACTGTTCTTCATATTATTACTCTCTACATACATTCTATCTGTTATCGGTGACTGTTAGTTAGTGCTTTCATTTACATTTGGGTGTTAGTGACCAATTTTGGCGCTAACAAATAATATTTGTTAGCATTTCTTTATTACTCGTCGTATGCTTGAGACAACCACTATCAAATATCCATTTTTCTCTTTACTTATTTGGTACCTGCAAAAAATATTGAATTATATTGGTACCTACTTCTTACGTTATGGTTTTAAGAGTTAGGTCTTAGGAAGCCATACCCAAGTGGGTTTGGTGTTCCGTTTGAAAATAAAGTTACTATGTACGCTTGTTATAAATGTCTCTATATGCTTGTTTCTTATGAGATGGTTGTTAGTCTTTAGAACCAAGATCTTTATAGGTTTAGGCTTGTTTATTGGTTTCTTTGGACTATCATCCTTCTTTCTAAAATTTGTATATAATGAACTATATTTCTTAGGACTAGATTTATTTTCCTTACTAGTATTATTATAACCCAAACCTTTTTTTTTAAAAGAAGCTTGCGAATTATTAATAGTTCAGATAGGTTTTCTTTACCTTTATTAAAATTTGAAACATTTTTAGAAATATTTTCTAGCTTTACTTAAAGGTCTATTGCTTCTATACCAAGTGTTTTAGTACTAGAATTTAAATCGCAATTATCTTTTGTTAATTTAACATGCTCATTTTTTTGAACTTCTATTTCACTACTAAATATAGTGATTTGAGATGTTAAATTTACACAAGATTCTTGAGGTTTCGCCAATTCTTCTTCTAATACTTTCTTTTCATCCTTTAACATATCAACTTCTACTTGGCTTCTATTTTACTTTCCTAAAATGTCTTTATATTTTCCTTTTAGATTTTTTAGCTTCTCTATTAGTTTAGAATTAATTTCTTTCAGATCGTAGAAAGAAAATTCACTTACATCGTCATTAGTGGCCATGAAGCACACGTTTTCATGTTTTGAATCACTCTCACTATCTGAGGAAGAAGATGAGTCTAAGTCATCCCATATGACTATAAATACTTGCTTCATCCTCTTGTAGAATTTTTTGTTTTAGTTCTTGAAGCTATTCTTCTCCTTCTTGATGTTTGTGCAATCTTTCTTTATATGACCTATCTTTTCGCATTCATAGCATTTAAGAGATGAAGTTGACAGATTGTTATTGCTACTTCTATTGTTGCTAAAATTTTATTCTTAAACTTTAGATGTCTCCTGAAATTCTTAGCTAGAAACACAACACCATCGTCATCTTCGTTGAATTCTTCTTTCTCTACTTGAAATGAAATTATTTTCTATCTTGGGCTTGTACCCGTTTTGCTTGTAAATTCACTTCGTAGGATATGAGACTTCCTATTAACCCTTCGGGATTTATGGTTGAAATGTCATTAGCTTCTTCGATAGCTAAAACCTTTCATCCCCAGTCATCCGTTAAAGAGTTAAGGATTTTTGAAACAATATCAAAGTCTATATATTTTTCTCCTAGTGCAAGAAGTGAATGATAAATATCTTGAAATATGATACATATAATTAATATTCTCATCTTGCTTCACTCTAAAAAATTTGAAACTGATTTTAAAGCATAGAGATTTTACTTCGTTTAACCTTATTTGTCCTTTCATGAGTTACTTTTAAGGTGTGCCAAATTACATAAGCAATTGTGCACATACCAACTCTATTGAATTCATTTTTATTTAGAGAGCGAAAAAGCATATTCATAGTTTGCATTACTAATAGCATCAATTTTCTGAGTGGTTAACCATTGTGCATAATCAGTGGTTGGTACTATGTATTCTTGTTGTATGATATTCCAAATGTCATAACCTTTAGCTTGCATATATATATTCTTATCCTAGTTGACCAATAATTATAATTTAATCCTATAAATAGTAGTGGTCGTGCAGTAGATTGACCTTCAACAAAAGTCGAAGTAGTGCTGTCCATATTACTTGAATATAAAAAACTTTGTTACGGTTATATGATGGTCTTGCTCTAATACCAAACGAAAGTCTCTATGGAACTAGTAATATGAAAAATTCTACTAAACTGAGACTTGTATACCAATAGCTTAAATAAAGTCTATATATCTAAATACTAGTAGATAAGAAGCGGAATAAGTAAAGAAAGTAAAAACGATCACACCAGATATTTTTATACTAGTTTGAACTTCCCATTCTACATACAATCCCAGATTCTTTCTAGATTTAAACAACACCCACACTTAATTTGGAAGAATGGATATTACAAACTGCCTATGAGCTGCCGAACAGAACTTTGTGCCTGAAGATCTCCAACTGTACTTCGACTACAAATAGTAGTAAAAATGTTTAACTTTGTATGTTCTTAAATAACATGAATGAGTCAATAAAGTACACCATTTTTATAATCTCCTTGAGAGGATGATTTAAACGTGATGATTTAGGAAGTTGAAAGTCGAAATCCTTTGTAATTCACAAGAGTATAGAGAGTAGAAATCGAATAAGAATTGGTGAGTAAAGAGAATAGATTTCAACTCTATTTATAGTTGTGAAGAGTTCTAGTTGAAGGGTTACAGCCATTAGAAGGATTCCAACCCTTGGAGAAGAAGACAACTCTCTAGAATGTGAATTTCCATGAAGAGACACTTCTTCTCGTAAAAGTCAGCTGGTTGAATTCTAAAAATCAAATGGCTGAAATTATATAGAAAAGACAGAAGCAAAATAGTTCAAATAGCACCTATTTTAGACAACTGAAATTAAACTTTAGACGTCTGAAATTTAATTTCAGACGACTAAAATACACTTTTTAAGTGTATGTTTCTTTTATCCTTTTATTTTAAATTGCCTTTGAAAATCTTGATTCCTTAGAAATTTAAAATATAATTTTTCTAAAAATAAATTTTCAAAGCAATATATGTGTGTTTGAAATCATCATATAGGAGATTGTATATTAATATCTAAAATAAAAAATATATAACTAACATTATTTTTGTCTTCAATATTTGAGCTCGATTCCAATGTTGATCATCTTGTCTTCTTGTATATATTCCTGCACATATAACAGTAGTGTGTGTGTATATATAGAAATGTATAGATGTCTCATTAAAACTTAAAAGGCATGATCTAACACTTTTATCGTCTTTACTATTTAACTTAGCTGTGGAAGTCTTCTCTAGTATCATAAAATTATCTATTACTAATAAGGTGCTAGGTACTATCGGGAAGCAGATCACTGGTGAGGGGCTTTTGATTCGTAATTCGCTAACGGCACCATGCTTTTTACCACACATCTATCCATCACATCATAGCACTTAAACTAGTTTTATATAGCTTCAAAATGCTTTTAGGGCTTAAGATTAATTTGACAAGAGCTTTGTCATAGTACTAACGATGTTAAAAATGTTGAAACCCTAGTCGTCAATACCCTTAATTACGAAATCATGAGGTTGCATATACAATATTAAGAGTTTTTGGTTAGACTTACAAAACTAAAAAAGGAGGACTGGTATATTATAATTGTTAAAATCAATAAAAAAAACTATCAAACTGGAACTGTAGGTTTTTATCTAGAGTATGCAGAATCATTCTTATAAACTCCATATTGTCGGCCCTGTCGATTTACTGTATGTCTTTTATCTTTTTCCATAATGTGTCATTGACAAAATAGAAAAAATTAAAAGAAACTTCCTTCGGAAGGTTGATAGTTCTAGTAGTAGCATTAACTATTTAGTTAGCTAGAAAATAGTTTGCAAACCTAAAGAGGACGGGGTTGGGAATAATAAACTTACACAATTCTTTTTGTTTCACTTGTAGCTAAATTGTTCTAGAAATTCAATAATGATAATGAAATTTTTTTATGGAAAGCAATTATTTTAAATTAATTTTATGATAGAACCTACAACTTATAGTGCATCTCTCCTACCTATAACAATATGTCACACTTCTGGAAATCCATTTTTAAAAACTTCAATATTTATAATCTTGAGATCAATAGTATAGTTCATTCAGACACTAACATTCATTTTGGCATGATAGTCGGATTTCAGCTACCCCAGTTAAAGTTGAGTTCAAAGAACTATTTGATATTTGTAACTTCAAAAATGCAATAATATATGTGGTCTTTAGACCTCACATCGAATTTCCATGGAACCTTATATTCGATGTGCCCTCGAAGACATTACCTTAGCCTGATTTATCTCACTTAAGCTGGAATACTATAACCTAGGTAACGAGAGGGACATTAAATTCAGATGTTGGAATAAAAGTGGGACCTATACCCCACTCAACTTACAAGATTTTAAATTTTTTTAGGGACCTTTCTAAACTTGTACAAAGCTATTTGGAAAGTATATGCTCCCCCTAAGGCAAAGTTACTCACATGGTTAACCCTGCATAATTAAATACAATCAAATTCTTGGAGAAAAAGAATCTGATCATAGATAAAAAAATGTACTTTTTGCAATTCAAACCTAGATAACATAACGCACCTTTACTACAACTGTCCCATAATCAGTTCAATACTTGGTAACTCTCTTAAATCTTTGACTTAACATTGACCAACACATAACTTAATTGTGACAACTACTGGAATAACCTCATATTACAATGGAGTACAGATTACAGAATTTTACATGATATCATCTTCACTATTATCTGCTGGTATATAAGGTTTGAAACGAATCAAGAATATTTAATAATGTTAACACTCCTCATAACTTAACTTATGCCATAGTGATATTTATATATAATTGGGTAGTTAATCCTAGCTATAAATTAGTTAGTAATGTTTATTTCATTGATTTTCTTAGAAAGTAAAAGGTTGATTTGATTTTTTTGAAAGTAAATTTTGGCTTCAACCGGGGGCATCTAGTAGCCATAAAAGATGATATCGTAGAAAGTTTTAACGAAGACAACTCTTCGAATTCTTCAAATAGATTGCTCTTGATTGATTACTAAAGTGGTTATAACTAGCATTATTATTTCTCCTCCTCCTACATATATATGTATATAATTTTAATATTGGGGCATTTCACCAGAAGGACAAACTTTGCGGTCCAATTAGTTTCTAGGACACACATTCAAAGAAATTACTTTCAAGGCCAAAGTCAGTAGAATAATTACTTTCAAGGACAAAGTCAGCAGTCCAATTACTTTCAAGGACATAATTTCATAGGTTTTTAGGCCCTAGAAACTAATTATTTTACGTTTTGTCCTTGAAAGTAATTATTTCAATTGTGTGTCCTAGAAACTAATTCCACTTGCTAAAGAGGCCCTTGTGGTTAATTTCCACTTTAATATATGTACATATATATATATGTGTGTGTGTGTGTTATACTCATATTTAATTGAGTTTTTCAGTTTAACTGGAAGCGGGGGGTCGAAAAGATCATATTGTTTGCTCATGGGTGCTTGATTGCGGTGATAGGCTTTCTTTGTTGGCATTATAGCGGTTACTGGCATTACCGCGGTTACTCGAATGTATAGCTGCTGCTCTGTTGATTTCATTTCTTTGTTCCATGGTGTTATATATATATAAGGAAAGATCATCAGCCCCCTGAAATTAGCCCCCAACATAGCCCCATAATTCCAGCCACTTGTTTCCATTTAAATACTAATTGTTTCTCTCTCTTACCACTCCATACAATTGTTTACATGAAAACGAGTGGTTGGAATTATTAGGCTATGTTTGGAGGGTGAATGCAGTGGGCTACTAATCCTTTCCCTATATATATACACACAGACACACACGCACACACAGGTTTGTTTGTTGTGTTTATCTTTCTTTCACTATATGTTATATTATGCTTGTTTAGAATAGGTGTTTCTCCTTTTTCTTTCCTTTTGTCCTTGGTTTGGCCTTGCTATCGTTTTATATAACCTCTTTTAGGTCCAATTAGGGGTTTTGTCTATTTTACACCGTGGAAGGATTTTTTATAACCTACCAAGCATGTTAGAAGCTCCTTTTGACTGTAGAATAAAATTATATGAGTGTTATCCTTCTCAAGAGGTTCACTCATTTTCCTCAAAGAAAAAAAGTCCTCTTGTTAGGAAAAAACTATTTTTCAGGAAAGTCAAAACGATTTATAAAGTCAAATTTCTTGAAACATTTTTTTGTAAGAAACATTTATTCATCAAAAAATATAAATAATATAGAAACTCAAAATGGTATTAAAAAAACTAATTTTTATATAAATTAATATTTTTACAGCTGCCTTTATTGATGAAAAAATTATTAAAAAATTAGACCAATGTAAACTCAACTTTTTTCAATGAATCTTAAAAGTTGAATTACCATACATTTTTAATAGAATAAACTAGATTATAAAAATATATATCATTCGGTTTAAACTGTTATGTGGTAGTATTAGTATACGTAGAACATTATACCATAACTACAAATCTAACATCCTAGTTTTTTCTAATATACAAGGGGAAGCAAATTATAATTATATGTAACTGTAGCATGCATAAGAGGCTATCATTCACAACTAGAAAATGCACTGTTTACTTACGTGGCAATACCGACGCTACATTGGCACAAAAAATTAGGTGATGGCGCATCGTCGGTACTATTTTACCCATGAGAGATTGCCAACACCTATAAAATGGCGTTGGCACGGTGTCCGGTAGAGCTTTGCTCCCAAGCATACTTCATCGGTTGGTAGCCTCTCCTCCATATCATAGTTCGAGTCGAAATAAAAAAACTCGCAACCATCGCCTCCTCCTTGCAACCCAATCACCACCTTGACACCATCAGCTCCTTAAAACACATCCACCTCTAAGCAAACCATTCACCACCTAGATTCATTGGTTTGATAATTCGTATATGATTTGATCATTTGTATTGTTTTGAAATTGTTTGACAATTAATTGTTATTGATATGCTATTATTAATGAAACCTCTTAGATATTTACTTTGACCCCATCTGACAAGTACCATGTATAATCATTCTATAGATATTTGTTTCTTAACTAAAATAGAAATCGATATTCACCCGATATGTTATTTGTCAAATTTGTCCCACTATTGGACAAGTTATAAATGCAATGATATTTATGTTTCATAAATCAATATTTTAAAATTAAATAGTTAACAAAATTTCGACAGCACATCCTTTCTTCTCCCTATGTATGCTCATTGTCATATGATATAGGATTATGGGGAATGAGGGGAAGTGCTACTGAAATTTTGTTAATCGCTTAATTTGAAATGATTTACGAAACGCAAATATCATTGTTTTTGTAATAGTAAAGTCAATAATATTATTTAAAGTAATAATAAACTTAATGATGTCATTTATTAAAAATAAAATTAATAATTTTATTAAAATTAAAATTATTATTATTAATGTTTGATTTTATTAAATAAATGATGGTTTTATTATAATGTTTGGTTTTATAAAAAATTAAGAATAAAATACTATTGTGTGAAAAATAATATAATTTTTGTTTATATGTAGAGTATAATAGATAAATTATTTGAAAAATAGAACTTGGATGTATACGAAATGTAAAATAAGATGAATGATATCATTGCACTTTAGAAATGATGCGATGTCCATGTTCAAAATGTCATTGCCCAAAACTTTTAGAGTATTATATTGTTTATTACATTTACATCAATATGATTTTATATGCAACCAGTTTGTACGAATATATCTTGGAGAAAAATATCACGTTGTACAAGCGAAGACCATAAATATGAATGTGGATTGCGATGAAGCACTTATTAAAGAAAATATAGATCTAAAAAGTATAATGACTGAAGTGATTCATGATGCCATTGGTGCGAGTATTTGAACCGGTTAATTAGAATTAGAGGAAAATCTTGACTCGGAAGCAAAAAAAAATTCAACTTGTTAGAAGCAACGAAACGACCATTGTATAAAGCTCTAAATGATATACTTGTCAATGTCACTTGGGTTAATAGGTATCAAAATTCAAATACAATGCATCGGAAAACCTAATGAATGCAATTCTTAGCTTGTGTAAAGAAACTCTTCCACCTGATAATGTGTTGGCAAAGAACTGGCACTCCATTAAAAGAGAGGTCTCTGCCTTTGGATTGTCGTATGAAATGTTTGATACATGTCCAGGTGAATGAATGATTTAGTGGAAGAAAGATAGAAATCTGATGTTACATAAATTATGTAACAATCGAGATATAAGTTGACAAAAACCAATGGTAAATGTGTGTCTTTCACTAAAATGCATTATTTTATATTATAGCGAGACTACAAAGGTTATATGCATCTGCTGCTATTGCCAAACACATGCAATGGCCTAGTGAATGAAAACAAAATGAAAGTGTTTTATGTCATCCTTTAGATGAAAAAGCTTGGAAACATTTCGATAGAACATATCTTGATTTTGTTAAAGAATCACGTATTGATATATTTTGTTTGTCTACGGATGGTTTTGTCTCATTTCCTTCGGTTGGTATGCCTTACTCAATGTGGTCAGTCATTCTTACACCTTCCCTCCTTAGATATGTATGAAGAATCCATACGTTTTTCTAACTAAATTTGTTCTTGGACCTAAAAATCCAAAAATGTGGATAAACGTGAAATTGCAGTGCTTGGTTGATGAGTTGGAAAAGCTGTGGACAAAGGGAGTTATTACGAACAACGTTTCAAAAAAAAAGAACTTTAAAAAAATTGCATCTTTGTTGTGGACGATAAGTGATTTTCCTGCATACAGGATTCTTTGTAGATGGAGTACTAGGAGCAGATTTTCTTATCTTGTGTGTATGGATTGGACAGAATCATTTCGATTTACAAATGATGGAAAACAGTGTTGGTGGAATTGACCTCGTCGTTTTTGGCAGGTAAATGATCATTTTAGATTTGATAAAAAAATTTCAAACAAAATACAATTATTACTTTGGAGCCACCTTACATTCTAAGCAGTGAAGAAGTGTATGAGCTCGTGCAAGATTATCACAAATTACACGAGATAGAAAAATAGCCAAAAACTCCTAGTAAAGGAGAGTGTCACAATTGGTGTAAAAAAGTATATATTGGGAGTTACTATATTGGAAAAATCATAAAATTTGACACAACATATACATGATGCATAATGAGGAAAATGTATTCGAGAACTTTTTTAACACAATAATGCTTATGAAAGGAAAAAATGATTTGAAGTCGAGAAAAGATATCGCGTTAAACTGTAATAGTCCCGAGCTTAAATTTATTGGAGAATGACCAAAATTTTAACACCTTGCATATTATGAGTTGGAAAATAAGCATCGACAAAAGCTAGTGGAGTGGGTTCAAAAATTTAGATTTTGAGATGAGATTGCTTCAAACATGAAAATATGTGTTGATACGAAAGATCTTCAAATGTCGGGCATGAAGAGTCATGATTATCATGTATTTTTTAGGGACTCTTTTCTCAATAGTATTTAAGGAGTTATTGCTGTTGAAGGTGTGGTGTCTATTATCGAGCTTAGTTTGTTCGATAAAGGGTTGTGCTCAACTATACATAATAAAAGTAACTTGGAAAAACTGAAAATTGATATACCCAATTATTGTGTAAATTGGAGAAAGTAATTCTTCCTAGAGTATTAAATTGCATGGAACATCTACCCGCACATCTTCCAAATGAAGCTTTAATGCATGGATCGGTGTTGTAACATCCCCAACTTCAAGACCCGCGAATAGAAGTCGGTGATGTTGCAGTCATCACTAAAATCATTTTCAAGCGACAATGTCGGTTCAGCATTAAATTTGCACAATTAATTCCCATAAATTCGAAAATGCATGGTGAAAATCCCAAAATATCACCAAAAATCCGAATTACCCTATTTTGCTTCATATAAAATTTACATGCCAAAATAACTATTTCTAATAATCTAAATAGTTAATTTTTGAATTTATGCTTTTTCTCCACTTAAAAATTCATAATAATTCCATATAATTTCAGAAAAAATTGAAATTTAAAAGTCATCTCCAGATTACAATTTCACACATCATATAAAAATTTCAAGTGATTTGGATAAGGTTTATTTATGTTTTAGTCTTATCACATCGAAAACCATCATCTTTAAATTCCCAAACATTAACAAATATTATTTAATATTCATTTTATTTGTTCCTCGTCATCGAACCATCAAACATGCATACAATCCTTACCCAAATGGGTTTGGAATGTTTTAGAGAAAGAATTACCCATATTTGGTTTGATTAACTTAATTAAAGTCTTGGTTTGTTTAAGAAATGAGTACTTCTTCTCTTTCCATTTAAAATTTCCTCTTTTTTCGTTGAAAATATAGCCAGCCTGAACTCTATATTTTCTTTCTTTTAGTTTGTGGAAATATGAAAAAAATGAATGAACGAAGAGTTGGGGTGTAAGGGTTTAGTAATTTGGGCTTTGGGCTAAAATTTATTTCTATCCTATTCTTATTAAATCCTTAACTCCTTATCTGATATTCGTTCACTATCTATTAATTAATATATCCGTATTTTATCCTATAATTTAACTTAATTAGTTACTTAATTAATTTGTATGATAGTACCTCTAAAATATAGGGTGTTACAGTCTCCCCTCCTTGAAGAATTTTGTCCTCGAAATTCAGACAAGGTAGGTTAAAATCATTGTTATCAGTCAATGTACACACAGTACAACCATTACACTAGTTCCTGACTAATGCAAATCATCAGTCATAAATCATAATGTATTAGTCTCACTACTAACACACACAAATATCATATCATAATATCATACTAGTGTCACTACGAGTTATACATCAAAACAAACATGCCCAATCATACATGTCAAAACAAATCAGGATAGAAATTTATATTCTTATTCTCGACCTCCTAGGTACAATCATCAACATCATCACTCCATTAGACATAAAACACTTTATAACCTTGTTCCTTAACTCTTTCGTATCACGACCTACTATCCCATTCAATCGTCAAACATAAGCTAAATCTGGTTCTATGAATAAATCATCAACTGCCATCGGTTCCACCATCGAATTTGGATTATGCACACATTTCTTCAATTGTGGTAAGTGAAAAACATTATGCGCACCCACAAAACTACCTGGAACTCGACTCGATAGGCGAGTTTACCTTTCAACTCAATCATTGGAATTAGTCCTACATATTTAAGTGACAATTTCCCTGCTTTCGAAAGCGCATAACTCCTTGCATCAGAGAAACCTTTACAAATACATGATCGCCTATAGGGAACTCAAGTTCCCACCTTCTCCTATCAACATAGTTCTTTTGCCTTGATTGTGTTGTTTTCATCCTAGCGGGAATCAATTCTTTCTTCTCAGTAGCACCCCTATCAAAACAGGTCCAAACATGAGTCTATATCCCGTGTCTAACTAGAAAACTAGTGACTTACACGGTCTCCTATAAAGCACCTCAAACGAGGCCTGTTAGTCCTTGAGAAGGATGTTTTTGATGACAACAACCTTAGGACTTGTTATAAAATATAAATACTAACATTATAGTTTAGATATATATATATGTATATGCAGGATATAAACATGCAGGTACCAAGAATGAAGACTGTACAGTATAGAGATACAAGACTGATGAATTTAAAGATCAAAGATATCAAGATTGAAGACTCATGAGTATCAAGAAATCAAGTTATCAAGAGTTCATGATTTTAATAGTACAAGATAAGTATTGAGTCTAGAATTATGTTAAAACTTCATAATAGCACGGAAATCTTCATTCCATATTTCATTTGGGATGGAACCCATTTCTACCTTTTTAGTGGCTTACAACCCACGACAAGTAGCTTACAAACCTACGACAAGTGGCTTACAAACCCACGAACATCCTGGTTTTGTACAAGTTCTCGAGTCCTGATGTGATGAGATATTCTACAGGAAGAAGCTTGCAAAACTACTTCAAAATGATTTTCAAACTGCTTTTCAAAATGTTTTGCCTTAAAATATTCTTTGTTTTTGTTTTTAAATAAACTCTTGTTTTAAACTTCGTTTGTTTTTAAAACTATCTTCTGATTTTTAAATATTCTTTATAATATATATATACTTGAGATTTAAAATCAAATTTATACATACATTCTAAAAATATATTTTTCTACTCTTCTTTATTTTAAAACATAGGGAAATTAGTTTATTTTACTCCAGAAGCATTTCATCTTGTTTTCCTTTCAATATCATTTTCAAAACAAATTTTACATTATTTTTAACTAGGGTATGTCGACATCATGGGATACCCCATGTCGACATGGTGTCCGTTAAATTCAAAATTCAAATTTTCAAAAGAAGTGTCTATTCGTCGTATCCTTTCACGAATAGATATGGCTGTTGATTTCCTATAAATACCAGTAGTTCTAAACGAATTTTTAATCAGATTTCACTTGTTTTCTCTTCTCTTTATCTTCCACATTTATTCTAAAGAATCCCAAACTATACTCTGCCGAAATACCAAGTGAATCAAACTTGATTATCTCTTGTTTGATTCTCTGCCGCTCTCTCCATAAAATCTCAGTGCTATTCAGAGTTATAGTATTATTTGTAAATCAAACTGTTGAGTAAAAGGTGCGGTTGAGCCTTGAAATCAATTGGGTGTGAATGTTGCCCCGGAAATCGATTAGGTGATCTTGTGGCCTGGTAAATCAAGAGAGCTTGCCCCAGACTCAAATACAGGAGGGTGTACCTCGTGGCCTTGAAATCGAGGGTGTAATCTGGGAGATTATTTTTGATAAGAAATCCGTACGTTTGTGCGGGACTGGATGTAGGGTAACTCCGAACCAGTATAAAATCCTGGTGTGTTCTTTCCTTTACTGCTTTTATTTATTATTTGCATCTGTGTCTGATTCTGTGATTATATCTGTGTCTGTGAATTGCATCTGTTGGTGATTAAATTTACATAAGTTTCAAAAAGATTTATAAAATCCACAAAACACTATTCACCCCCCCCCCCTCTAGTGTTATTCCAGCCTTAAGATCCGTAATCCGCATTTCTCACAAGGCCATCTCGATACTCGTCTGGTAATTGTCATTATACGCAAACTCTACCGGATGCAAATGATCTTCCCAAGATCTTCTAAAATCTAA
The DNA here is from genome assembly GCA_030737815.1 of Allium fistulosum. Taxonomy (NCBI): domain Eukaryota; kingdom Viridiplantae; phylum Streptophyta; class Magnoliopsida; order Asparagales; family Amaryllidaceae; genus Allium; species Allium fistulosum. The sequence continues at coordinate 1,292,318,429 of CM060904.1, forward strand.
AACACATGCCCTCAACAAATCCTTGAGCATACAGTTCACCCTCTTTGTTTGACCATCAGCCTGTGAGTGGTAAGTCATACTCACACTCAACTCTTTACCCAAGGTAGTATGCGAGCTTCTCCAGAAATCATTGGTGAACAAAGGGTTTCTATCACTTACAATATTGCTCTGGATCACATGCTGCCTCGCTACATTCTTCATGTATAGTTTTGCCGAACTTATTGCCGTCATTGTCGACTTCACTGGGATAAAGTGGGCACACTTAGTTAATTTATCAACTATCGCCCAAATGTTATCATTTTCCATTCTCGACCGAGGTAATCCATCAACAAAATTCATAGACACTGAATCCCACTTCCAAGTCAATACTTCCAAAGGTTGAATAAGCCACTCGACCATTGATGCTCAAATTTTACTTGTTAAAAGGTGAAACATCATTTCACACATTCTCCTATCTCTCTTTATCCCTTCTCAAAAGAAGACTCTCTTCGTGTCACGATACATTTTCATACCCCGGGGAAGAATAGTAAACCTAGACTGGTGACTTTCTCCCAAAACTTCTTTCTGAAGGTCTCCTACATTCGAAACACATAGTCTTACTTTATTTCTAAGCCATCCCTTCGAGTTTATATCAAATCCATTCAGATCCTCAATATCTACCCCATCTCTAGTCGCCTAATCATTCTGACGATCAGTGGGTCCTCCTTCTTATTTTACAATAGTCTTGTCCACAAGTGCTGGACATAATTCCAAACTTGTAATATGCTAGATCCCTACTGGATCTCGTATTCTATCTATAATGCACTCCGTAAGAGGCTAACGTCTCTAACATCTTCCATTCTTCAATGATGGTTACTAACACTCCATTCTGATGCTTCTTACTCAAAGCATTGACAACCTTATTCCCCTTTCCTAACGTATATTATTTCCCGAAGTCATATGCCATCATGAATTCTAACCATCTCTATTGCCTCATATTTAACTCCTTTTGAAAGAATGGATACTTTAGGGACTTTAAGTTCATATACAATTCGAATGTTCCCCCAATAAGTAATATCTCCAAATCTTCAATACAAAAACTATTGTTGCTATGTCCAAGTCATGAGTCAGATATCTAACTTTATGCGGTCTTGGTTGCTTTGATATGTAAGTTATCACTCGCCCTTTTTGTATCAATATCGCTCCCAAACTTATCCCGCAAGCATCAATATACACTACTAGTCCCTTATTCCCCTCGGGTACGATCAAGACAGGAGTGTTTATCATAACCTCTTCAACTCCTTAAATGACCATTCACACCTATCAGTCCATACAGATTGCTCATTCTGTCTAGTCAGCTTGGTCAGGTGTATTGCTATACGCGAGAAATCCATAATGAATCAGCGCTAATATCCAACCAATCCCAAGAAACTTCTCATCTCTGCGAATGTCTTTGGTCTCTTCCAACAATTAATGATTTCTATCTTCGATGGATCCACTGCTAATCCATTCTCTGAAATGATATGGCTAAGAAACTTAACTTCTTTTTGCCAAAAATGGCATTCCAAAAAAATTTCCTTCAACTTGTGTTGTCTTAACATTTCCAACACTAATCTAAGATGGACTTCATGGTCTCTCTCATGCTTAGAGTACACCAAGATATCATCAATGAAGACAAACAAAAATCTATCAAACTGATCGTAAAATATATGGTTCATAAGATCAATGAAATATGCGGGAGCATTGGTCAATCCAAACGGCATCACTAACCACTCATATGAACTATACCTTGTTTGGAATGCAGTCAATGGAATACTATCTTCCGCTACCCTTTGTTGATGGAACCCCATTGCTAAATCTAGTTGCTAGAATATTCTAGATCCATTAAACTAATCAAACAAGTCATCTATCCTAGGTAATGGATAACTATGCTTCAATGTTACTTCGTTCAGCTTCCTGTAATCAATACACATTCGTAAATATCCATCCGAATGTTTTATGAATACTGTGGATGCTCCTCATGGAGAACTACTCGGCCTAATGAAACCCTTTTGCACAAGTGTCAACAGCAGCTTGTTTAATTCTCCATCTCCTTGGATGACATTTTTCTTGGGAGCCTACTAAAAGGTTGTGCTCTAATATCAAGTCTATTCGGAATTCAATCTCCCTCCTTGGCAGCAGTTTCGTTATTGGTTCAAAAACATATGTGAACTCTTAAATTACCAAGACTCGTCTTATCTCATCATCATCTTCCATAAAGCATAAGTCAAATCCGACCTCCCTTTCATTACATCCAAGACTATCATAATTATTTTTCCACCTTTTGCATTTCGTAAGGAGATTACTTTATCCAAACATTAGATCCTAGCATCGTTACACACCAACCAATCCATACCCAAAATTACACTATACCCTAAGAAGTCAAACACATATGGGTCGCTAAGAAACAAAAGTCCACACAAATCGAACTCAAAGGTCAATGCATCTTAATCCGAGAGTGGCATACCCACCAATCGGATTAACCACAGCAAGGATGTAATAAAATAGATGGTATTTAGTTCTAACCTATCAACCAAATCTTTCAAAATGAAAAAATGTGTAGCACTGGTATTAAACAAACTCTAACTAACATACTGGAAATCAGAATCATACGTCCAAGCACTCTCTTTTCCTTCTCTTCGTCATCTTCTATAAAGCATAACATCAAATCCAACCTATGTTTCGATACATTTAAGGCTATCATAATTCTTTTTCGGCCTCATGCATTCCATAAGGCGATAAATTTATCCTAACGGTAGATTTTAGCATCGTTACGCACCAACCAATCCATACCCAAAATTACAATGTACCTTACGAAGTCAAACACATATGGGTCGCTAACAAACAAATGTCCACACAAATCAAACTTAAGGTCAGTGCACCTTAATCTAAGAGTGGCATACACACCGGTTAGATTAACCACAACAAAGACGTAATCAAATAGGTAGTATTTAGATCTAACCTATCAACCAAATCTTTCAAAATGAAAAATTGTGTAGCACCTGTATCAAACAGAACTCTAACTAACATACTGGACATCAAAATCATACCTCCAAGCACTCTCTTTCCCTTCTCCTCGACAATCACTACGAAGTCTTTCCAATGCAAAAATCTTTGGCTTCTTCAACTCAGGACAATCTTTCTTCCTATGCCCGGTCTTATCACATACGAAGCACTTAACCTTCACTGCTCCAACTGGCTTTGGACACTTATTTTCATAGTGCCCCTTATGCCTTCAATTATAGCAAGTCACGTCGGCAACATCTTTCCTTTCCCCACTACCCTGAGCCTTTCCTTTTTTCTATTGGCCTTTCTTGCCTTTTTGGTATGGGGCAAAATTCTTTTTTCTCCTCAACTTGAGCCTTTTGCCCATCATCCTGCCTTTCAACATACATTAGTTCAGACCCGTGCCATATTTACCACTTCATTAAACGGAAGTGCTAGATAAGCCATAGTTTTGTCACTCAATCCAGGCCTCAACCCCAATTTGAATTTCTCCATCTTCTTTCTTAGGGTGCTAATCAAATCAGCTCCATATTTTGACAAGGCATTGAACCTCTGCACATACTCCGACACAATAAAACTTCCTTGCTACAACTCCATGAACTTCCAGCACACCGCAAACAATTTCGATCCAGGAATATATTCCTCTTCAAACATCTCTTTGAACCTATCCTAAGTAACTTCTTGCTCATGAATATCGGCTCTTACAGTTCCCCGCCAAACACTTGCCAATCTCTTGAACTATCTAGATACAAGCTTCCCTTTTGAGCATCCATCAACTTTAAGTCCTCGCAAATCCTTTCACACATCAATAGCTAATCACTCGCCTCTAATGCCTGTTTCATTACATCAAACGTTTCTCTTTTCTGGCTCCGTAAATCCTTGTTCATCTTAGCAAAATCCTCCATACCCGACTGCGCTGGGCCGCCTTAGTACATTCTGGGCCTTCAGTGGTGCTTGTTTCACTAAGTTTACCAGAAATAGCTGAAAAAGCGCATCCACATCCAAATTCTATTCGCCTAGAGCAGGCATTTCAAAACCAGCTTATATATGAACTCCCAAGATTGCCTTCACTCCTGGATTGTTGATTTGTTTACTGTTGTCTCCTCTGATGGGATTCGTGTTTGTATTTCCCAAAGTCAACCGTCGGTTATATAGATCCATTATTACTATGATCGCTTGAAGAAATCAACGTATTCTCAACCGTCCTATTTTGGGCCCAGTCGAGGTCTGGACACTGGTCAAGATAGAGAAGGTCATAAAGGAAGAGAAGACCGAGACTAAACCCACTAGTCCAAGGACTCGTTGTCCAAGCATAAGTCAAAATCTCGGTCTTCTCACCACAAAGGTGCTGGTCAACACCCCGTTATATGTAGTAGTAGCAAATCGTTGCCTCATGCTCCCACTTCGGCTACTGCGCCCAAACAACATTTGGGTTCTTTCGACGCCCGTCTATCTTCGGAACGCCGGTTCGATGTAGTAGGTCTTGATACTTCATCCCGTACACACGACAAATGGGCCCTCTCATCCATAACTACTCTTGATGCCACTACTGCTGAGAAGACAGCCGAGCTCAATGCCTCATTTCCTAAGTTATGTTTTGATGAGTTCAAATTTGTTCCCGCTTTACATCTGATTCCTCCGGAGGCTAAGGATACAATGCTTTCTTATGTTAATGATGTTTATGTCCAGCACAATACAACTCTCTGTGTGGCTGAGAGAATTATGAGGTATCGATGGAAAGGAAACACGAAATTGATCGCTTGACTCCTGAGGCAATCCAAGACAAAGACATCATTAAGCACTTGGATGAGGAGGTCAAGTAGTTGGGTACAAAGTTGGTCGATGCTGAGAGAAAAGCTAGTGAGTCTCCTAGTTCCATCGAGCATTTAATGAAAGTACACCAAGCTGAAATGGACACTGTCGTTCGTCGTAGTGGTACTTTATCCTTTGAAAAAGTCATCTTACAGAAGGAGAAGGATGTGCTAAAAAAAGACAATGATGCCTTGGCCCTTCATATTACACAACCTGAGGAGGAACTTGAGAAGGAAAAGGGAAACTTGAGACTCAGCTGGATTATCAACGATACTGTAAGTAGATCGTCGAGGCTTACGAAAGTAAATGAGGCTGACAGACAACTTGCGCAGATAAAGGCCCTTAAGGAAGATACTAGGGAGGCTGGTCGGACAGAGATTAAGGACAAGTTCGATCTATTACTGATATATTACAATGCATGTGTCCTCATGAATCGCAACCTCCGCTTCCTTGGAGAGGGGTATCCTGAATCGCTTGTCGAAGCCTGGGACCATATTGTAGATATGAAGAACAAGTCCCTCGGTGGTGCTGAAGTGGATGAAGAGCAGCCCATGCGCGAAATCTTGCGCGATGAAGAGCCCGATGAACACAGGGCTGCTCGGCTCAGTTTACACAGTGATCCAACGGCCATCGGAAAGGGGAAAGATGGCGATAAGGCCTCGGGATCTGGTTCCCAACTCCAAGACCCTCCTACTACTCAAGAAACTGTTGCTTCAATTTCTCATGCCCTAGGAAAGATTGTAACATCCCATATTTTGAGGCCCGAAGCTAAGCACTACAATTGCTACCATCATCTATAGTATTAACTTCCGGTGAGTAAATATAGTAATGTTAATGGTATCCATAATATCAAAATCACATGAATATGAAATAAAATCAACACGGATTTCGAAAACAGCTTTTCTGATTACATTTTAAATCAATATTTGATATTCAATTACATAATCCCCAAAACGATTCCCAGGTTTTGATCAAATATAATTATTAGAAATTACGCCAAGAGTGACATATGAAGATGCACCCTTGGATGATCAGAATAATAGATAGATATACATATCAATCATAAATACATCACAGCGGAAATAATACTAAATAACTCCTGCATAACTAGCTTTGCCTCCTACATGTCTTCGGAAGCTTATTCGTCTAACCTACTAACCTGAAAAGTCCTTAACTCTCAATCTATTCAAATTTAATTTTGAGCACCCGAGAGTTTAAGGGTAAAACATAAACTTCGAGTCAGACATAAAGCCTGGTCTGAATAATTCTATTACATCTCAGTTTGCTAGTATTAAGTGAGACCACACCGCTTCGCGGCTTCGCGGAACAGGTTTCCCCTCACTAATATCCTTTTAAAATCATATATTTTGCAAATCAAAATCCTACAATCAAACTGATTATAACAACCATAGCAATAACATATATGCATATAAATCAGGTAATCAATGTACTATCTATCCGAACAATATAGTTTTATCAAGCTGACTATTAACCTCTGGCTGACTCGGGCCTAACAGACATAATAAATATTCTAACTTCTATTAGATACAATATTGGATGATTTGTCCTTAACTTACTTCTCCAAGGGTCAACTGATCCTAAAGGTTTTGTGGGCTCACCAATAACCTACCTCTACTGTGTGTATATCGTTTTGTGTGTAACATCATTTTAGTCTTACCTGTGACAAAGCCCTACACACTTGAATTTTGGACTTATATTAGCTAGGGGCTACTGGCTAATGTATAGGGCACGACCCCACACCAATCCCATCTGGTCTTCTAATATCCGAGTCATATAATTAGGGTTAACTACCCTATCCAATTTTTCTTGAAAATATTTCTTTCAAATTGATTTAACCCTTTTAAATCATACTTAAACAAGGAAAATATGCTTTTTGCTTTACTCATACCTATGCCATGGTATATTCTTTACACAAAACAATGTTGATGAAATCTAAATCAATGGGATTATCTGTACCTTCAAAATAAGTTAAAGCCCCTTTAACTTAGAAAATTTTAGGCTATAAAGCCAAAAAAACACCTTGGTTTAAAACCACAAACAATTCCTTTCAACATCATTAAAAGCATCCCTTTCGAAATCATTGCTTAAAACCTTAGACATCCTCTTTCGAAGCCATTAATCATACCTTTTGAAACACTTAAAACAGCTTTCATAACTCTTAAAACATACCTTTTGAAAGACTTAAAACATACCTTTCGAAATCATTGGGTTCAAGTAAGAATTTGTGGAAACGTAGCTTCGAAACCATTTAAAAGTATTTCTTTCGAAATCATTGGGTTCAACATTTAATATAACTATAGGGTCAAAGAGGATAGAAGCGAAAGCATCACTTTCGAAAGCATTGATCTCAAGTAAAAGAATTAGGGAAGAGAGCAACTTTGAAACTACCCTTTTAAAATCATAGTTTGAAAACAAAATAAACTACAAAATATAAAAGAGGACACCTTTGAAAGCTATCCTTTCGAAAGACCTATGGTGACGGCAACATGCTTCCGCATTTGTACTTGTGTTTAAATAAGCGATTTCAACCATGTCGAAAGGTATGGGAGCGGCACCCACCCTTTCGCATGTATAAGTTAAAAGAAAAGCGGCTTCAATGGTTGTGGAAGGGTATTGATTCAAAACCGTACCCTCCAGACTCATTGATTCAACGAGTTATAAAAGCGGCCTCTTACTAAGGCGAAAGGTTTTAATGCGCCAGCTAAGGTATCGAAGGGGTTCAAAAGCGGCAATACCTTTCGAAAGCTTCTTTTAAAAACAAAGGCAAGTTAATGGATTCGAAAGCTATTAAAAGCAGCTTCAACCCTTTCGAAAGCATACTTTCGACACTGTCCTTTCCTTCCGCCTTTCTCCAATACACTACGTACCAATTGCTTGATACCATGTGCATTGGTTTCAAATGGGTGCGAAAGGTTTACTGTGTATGGTGACGAAAGCATGCAATGGAAGTGGCAAAGTTGTAATTCGAATTAAAACTAATTTTATGCTTTTTAAAGTAATTCCTTTTCACCTAACTTGCATAATTTGCCAAAATATGATTGGTTGCCAATTCTTTACCAAAATTCTTTTCCAAAAGGGCTGCCGAATTCAGCATTTAACAATTAAAACATTTTAAGCAATTAAGCCCTTCTCCTTAATAAAACATTTAAAACATTTACGTCCTTTAACTTAAATAATTTAATAACCATAGTAAAACACTTAGGAAAAATCCCCAAAAATCACAATCATTCGCTTTAAATATGTTTTATAACATATATAAATTTCAGACCCGAAAACATTATTTAATTGCCTTAAAAAATTTAAACCTAAAATTAGCTATTTTCTCTCATAGAAAATTCATAATAATCCACATTCACTTGGAAAATTATGAAACTTGAAACCCAACCATATATCAAAAACGCAACTCATTTGGATGATATATGATAGGTTTTCTAATCTAAATATATCATAAAATTCTTATTAGTTCTCCATAAATCATCAACTTAAAGCATATAATCATTTAATCACTATAACATGGAATATACTTGCAAATGAAAATAGGTTTACCTTTAAACCGAAATCATTCATCAAAAATAGAGATATAAACTAATTATTCACCTTGGCTTTGTGTTAAGAAGGTTGAGATTTGCCTTTAAATTGATTTGCTTAAGGTTTCTACTTGAATCCTAGCTTTTCTTCTCCTTGAATCCACTATGGCCGGCCGAGTTTTTTAAGGTTTTAGTTTTTGTTTGTGAAAGTTAAAATGAATGAGGAATGAAGAATAGAAGAGTTTAGGGTATGGAACAAAGACTATTCTCATTTTACCCATACTATATTCCTCTTACTTACTTATTTTTAATTCTCTTTTACTAATACATTCATTAAGGCATGGCTCATTCTTAATTAACAAATCTCAATCCCTTAACTATCTACATTATTTCATTTAATTTATTCAATTAAATTTTCTAAATAATGTTAGTCAAAATTAGGATCATTACAGACTCCCCTCCTTAAAGAATTTCGTCTTTGAAATTATGATAAGGTACCCAAAACAATCAAACATAAAGGTAAATCATACCATTAAATAAATCGGGATAAGTATACTACAAATTCTACATATATGCACAACCATTCAATCCATATGCATAATGCTCAACAAGATAAACAACAAACAAGAGATAATGTGAGTGTGTGTACTATTTAGTGGATATATTATCCTAAATGTATAAAAGAAATAATCCAAGGAATGCATTCATCATCAATAACATGTCCTATGACACATTCGCAACTATTCCTACCATCCAATGGTCTCTACCTAAGCTGAAACCTATATACAAAAGTAATTTATACTTTTTTGACTAAAATGGAAACGTACTAGAAAAGAGTTCTGGATAGGTAGCTCGGACCTTCTCCTTAGGCTCCCATATTCTCTTAACTGGATTGTCTACCTACTAGACTCTAGCCAGTTTAATTACTTTATCATAGAGTCAATTTGTCTCATGCCCAAAAATATGGGTAGGGGCATGGCGAACAAGGGACTCACCTATCCTTCTTTTAACTTTCATTAACTGACACGATTCTACCATGGTTACTACATCCCATAAACACTTCCACCAGTGTGACACAAAATAAACATTGTGAACTCCCACCAACCCTCCAGGAAGCCCTGCTCCATAAGCTAACTCCCAACTCTACCCAAAATCGAAAAAGGCCCTACAACTCTCAAAGGTAACTTTTCTTAACTGTCAACCCAATACATATCGACGAGGCAAGATGTTCACACGGACCATGTCACTACCGCGGACCTCAACTCCATGTGTCTCTTGTCAGTATATGATTTCTTCCTATCTTGTGCAGTCTTTGTCCTTCTATGAATCGAATCCACTTTTAAAGTACTTCTAACTGGACGATCCTTCTGGCTACCCTTATCAACCTTTACCATTGTCATTTATCTCAAATCCAAATGTACGTACATATGCGACCCTCTGCAATCCTTGCTACCAACTTAAATGATGACAACTTGTACCATATTAAATAACTTGAGCATAAATATGCTTCCACTAAACTGTTTCCCTATGCAATCCTCATTATACATACATATTGCCCTAAATCATCCAGTGGTATACCTAGTCACTTCATCTTCTAGATGCTAAGGTAAGACACCCCGAAAGTGGATGGTATCCTCTTCCTAGTAATTTCTACTTAGACCTTTTTTCTACTTCTTCATTTCCACCCAAGGATATCCAAACTTGGCAATTTCTTAACTATTAAAAATAACATAACTTCTTTCCTAATTCGATTTAACTTAAGTCCACTACAAGAAAATCCACTTATGATTGCAAAGTAGAATAGCGTTTGGAGTGGACTTGCCTTATAAATCTCGTAGGGTTTAAAATGATTGATGTGGCACGCTATAGTTCACCTTCTCTGATAAAACAACACATAGAGCGGTAAAATTTTTGGCTACCCGAACATTTCTATTACTCCAAATTAACATTTGAAGCAACCCTCTTCATCGCCTTTACCCCAAAACCCTAGTTTTCGTGGTTTTCCTGCTGATCTAACCACCAATCATGGCATCTGGACTCGCTTCTTCTCAAAATCTTTGCATCGTCAGATTGTAGGTAAATTCTTTTTCCTTATTGCAATTTAATAATTGAAAGAACGTATATTGATAATTTCACGATAATTTTGAGGAATGGGTGAATCTGTCTTTCTTATTTCATCGATTGATGAAGCTTTTTAAATTAAAATAAAAACTTAATTCGCTGAGTAGTTATAGGATTTTTATGCTTGCTTGGCTTCTTTTTTCTAAATCAATTTATAGTTCCTTAGGTTCGTTATCTTATTTAATGAAGTAATTATTGAATCTGCAGCGTGCCATTCTGGGTTACTGTATTCTAGAAATTCACGAACTTAATCCATAGAACCCTATGCCACTAGTCATGCTGGTGCTCCTACAGCATCTTCTCCACCCAAGATCACGCTGCTACAACGATTTCTCGTGATTCTACCATGGGTTTCGCCTAGAAAGGAGAGACCTTACAAGAGTATTGGTGGTGCATGGAGAAAGCCTTGGATTAGGGCCTTGGAGGTAGGCCATATCTGATTGTTGATAATGGAGGCATGCTACGCTTTTGATTCATGAGGGAGTGTAGGCAGGAGGAGGAGTATGAGAAGAATGGAACTTTGTCGAGTCCAAGCGGCACTGATAATGCAGAGTTTCAGATTGTGTTGAGTATTATAAGGATGGATTGGAGGTAGATCCCACAAAGTACACGAAGATGAAGGAGAGATCAGTTGGTGTTAGTGAGGAGACTATAACTAGTGTCAAGAGATTGTATATGATGCAGGTTAGTGGTGCCCTTCTATTCCTTGCAATTAATATTAACGATTCTGTAACCAAGGGAAAGGTGAGCTTTTCATTTTATATTTTATTTTTTCTATCTTTTTTTGAAATTTGATCACAAATATAGTTCCCTTTAGTTGTTAGTAATACAAGATCAATCTGAATGCTTATCCCAATGTTAGTTTTACACCCTTTTGACAAAAAATTTAGACATAGCTTAAAGGCATAGATCTTCTAGATTTACCGAGTAAAACTTTTACTACTTGAATTCGGTTTACGTTCATATTATTTTCAATGAAGAAATGCATAGATATGGATTTTTATTCTTAAGACTATAAGGATCCTACATATCAATGCACCTTAATAATAGTCTAAATTTAGTTACCCATTTATGTTAGGATCGGATTATATGGATTACTGTGTAGAGGTAGAATCACTACTCCATATTTTTTTAGTAATACTAGTATACATAGCTCAGCGAATATGTTATTGTTCTCTTCTTTCTGATTAAGAATTATCTATTGGATGATTTTCTTTGTTTACGAACAATTTTTATCTATATAATGTAAACTCTTTTAGCATATCCTAGTACAACCGTACAACGATAGGAAATGACCGTTCGATCGTATAATTTTAAAAGTAAAATATTTTTCAATTTTCTGATTAATTTCTATAAAATGCAAAATGATAATACGGAAGAAAATATATTTGAATTATTAGAAATAAAAATACTAGTTTGGCTATGTGGACATAAATAACATAAGTATGTGTTACTAGAATACAATTTGATAATCAAATTCTATATACAAGGTTACATGCAGTATACAAACATAAAATAGTATTGTTTTTTCTCAATCAATTCATGTTTTAGTCATTTTAAGCTGCCATTTAAATGTTAATATGAATACAAAAACTTTTTTTATGGGAACTATCAAGCAGTAAAATGAGATGCGTAAATCAAAATGCATTTTTATATGTGACATTTTCTTCAAGCTACTCCTTTAGTTATAATCTTTATAAAGATTTTAACTTGGGTTTATATATGTGGAATTATGAATCTATGATGTGTGCTTTATTTACAGTAAAAGTGAAATGAGGTCATATTTATCTTTTTGAAAATGAAAAATGATTAACAGTAGCAGTCCAATCTTAGATTAACCTTGCACATATGGTTGTGGCCATAGGGATAATTGGACTCGTACCTACGTGTGTTTCTAAAGGTACAACATCTAGTTGAGTAAATCCGGATAAGAAATACGAGAACCACTACACTAAGAATAACTAGTCTTTTCTCACTTGCTCTTACACTCCCGCTCTACAGGAATCACGCTTATAACAGAGGATGGTTGCATCATTGTTCCATCCGTAGCTGTATTTACTGTGTCATTACAGGTGTCTCTGAGTCGTAGGTGTGTGATGTTGGTGGCTTGCAGCATCCATACTGTATATTGAAACAGGTAAATTCATCAAGTATATATTATGGCTCTTAATTAATTCTCGACATTCCTTTTATTATGAAATAGGACTTATTGCAATATGTTACAGTGCAATTGTTGTATTTTAAGTGCTTCTCAATGCTAAAATAGAGAAACTCACTTCTTTATGCAACTAACTTGTCAATTTCTTCATTTCATATTACTTAAGGATGTTTGTAATTAAAATGATTGAAAAATATAGCCATGACGAATCTTCGTGCTGAAAAAGAAGCTCGTATTCGTGAATTAATTGGAAAAGGTACAAAGCTGGAGGCTGATTTAAAAGCTCTAGAAACATTAAGAAATGATGTGATACAGTTTCGTGCTGAAGTTAAGAAGCTGAATGCTACAAGACAAGAACTTGCTAGTTAAATTTAGAATCTGATGCAAGAGCTGATGAAAGTGCGAATTGATAATAATCAAATCCCTGTTATGCGAGCCGAGATCGATAATATCAAGCAGGAACTATCACGTGCAAGTTTGTATCACTAACTTGATTCCATCGACTGAACATCATGTAAACTTGAAATTTAAATAATTTCTTTTTTGATATGCAGGCATGTATGCATACACGCACGCATCTTCATAGAGCCACTTATGAGTATGAGAAGAAAGGAAATGTCGTGCTGCTAGAACAGAGACATGCAATAGGGAAAACATGATTTACATGGCATGGGAGATTGAAAAATTATGTGCTAACTTGCCTAATACTAAAGAGAGATCTTACACGGAAAAACATGATTTGCCTTTATAGCATCAAAAAGCTAAAAGTAAGAGTTATTAACTCTTAAGAAATCGGCAATTTATTTTCCTACAATTATTTTTGCATGGATGACTTTCTATTTATTCCATTTTATCCTCAATTGAATTTAGTTATGGTATTCTTAATACTCTGAATATTTGAATACTTTATATCACTATCAATATATCAATCAGTATTATACATCCTTTTTACCACTTCTTTATGTCCATATGGATAACTATGGTCAACTGAAATAGATGCAATATATCAATTCTTCTTCTTCTTCTTCGTTTTTTAAACAAAATAAAATAAAAGGATTTTTTAATCTAGGAGTTTCTCTATACCCGTTTTCTATTTTAGTGTACTGAAAAAATTAACTATATTGCTGGAATTCTTCCAATTTACTTTTCTGGACAATACTATTTGTCTTTATGATTTTAAATTGGATGTGTTTTGTTTGTTAAATAATGGAGTATTATTGTCCATATATAATTCATAAATCCTCAACCAGATTCCAAATTTGTATGGTATCATTCTGCGTACTAAAAAAAGAAGAAGTAAGTTTGTAACACATCCTTTGTGAATAAATTGAAATGAGCTTAATTATAGCATTAATTGTAACAAAGGAGATTACTAGTTTTATATCACAAACTTTTATTATCAAGATATCATACCAAAAAATATTACATACAGCATTAAAAGCAGGCAGCAAAGATGGAAAAATCAAAAGGAAATTTATTTGTGACCATGACTAAAAAATGACTCTAAGTTTTTATGCATCACTCCCATCTCTGTCCTTATCCTCTGTCATTATTTTTGACTCAATTGTCTTTCATCTCTCACTTCCAAAAGTTTTATAATATTTTAGTTCAGGAAAACATAAACATTCTTTGATATTTTCTTGATAATTTGATGAACTTTGCTCTTATATTAACTATGTTTCATCAATATGAGGGGAATAAAAAGAAGTATGATTAGTCTATGTTGCAATCTTGATTACCAGTTTGATAAGTAATAACCAGTAAGTATGCAACATGCTTATTGTAATTTAAACTATACTAATGCAAAAGAATGTTGGGTCTTTACAACCCAGCTATTTATTCTCAATGCATATTCACAGGCAACTGAAGTTGCAGCTAAATAAAGCACACTACCTCAAACTATTAGTCAAAAATACACTTTTCTACCTTATATTGTGAACATTTGGAAAATGTGTTATCATAAATGTCTTTAACCGAAGATACCTAATTTTGCCGACCTTTTTGCTTATCAAACTAATTGGTAGAGATGTATGTCTTATCCATGAAAGTCTAGTCAAGTGAACTTGGTCGAAACCTTTAGTTCTGTAATTTAACTAAGAATTATGAAATCAATTTTTTATATATAAAATCTTTATATTTTACCATCTATACTAGTTGAAAACTGATTTGAAGAAGGTTGTGCAAATAAGTTGAAAACCAATTTTGCTGAATTAGAAAATTATTGTTTGGTTGTTATTTTTCTAAAAGAAATATGTATAGCAGATCTCAGTTATCAAACTGAGAGTGATCAAAGGCTACAAATTGTGAGTGTTGAGTGATCAAAGGTTACAAGTTGATGTACCTTTATTTGTTCCATAAATATGATGTGCTATGATAAAATTACCTTGTCAATCAAAATTACATTAAATATCCTTTTTTGACCATGTATATTTTACTGCTAGGATGAAGCTCAATGGCTTGTGGAACTTGATGATCTATTTTCAATTATAACTAAAAGGAAATATAGGTATATCAATTTATATTTGTATCATTCATGTGCCACTTTTTATGCTAACAACTGTATTATTTTTTATGGTAGAATGTCACTTAAGGATTCAGTTTACTAGGATATTGGATGTTAACAGAGCTAATATTGGATATGTCTGCAGGCATATAGTGATTCTTGTTTTAGCTCTCGAGAATGTAGTGGGATGTTTCCGAGATCACATCCAGTAAGTTACCACAAAACATAATATAATTGGCCTTTTATCCTCGGTAGGGTATCATTTGCTAGCAAAGAGTGAAATTATATATGTGATTTTACAGGTGGGTATACCATCATTATGGTACTATGCTCATGGCACTTGTCAATCTTACTTCACTCAGGCAATGAACAGCAAAAAGTTTTTGCCTGCTTCTCGATTGCTTTTTTTCTTTTTTCAATTTTTTTTATTTTTCACTGCACAGGGTTCAACTTAAACTTTCTGGACAGTTGGTAGTCTGTAGAGCAAATACATGTGAGTATGTTCTCCTTTTAGTCATAATTAATTGCTTCAACAATTCCTTTTTGTCTGTTTTCATGAAATCATCTTCTTAATGTTATTTGCATACAAGCAGATGAATCTGGAACAAAGTCGAAGTGTCACAACAGTTCCTTCGAGCTTGCTGGTCGCTGAATGGGAGGAGGCAAAAGCTGTTTTATCATTGTTTCTGCGCTTCCATCTTCAATTATTACTTGCCTTTCTTCCATACAATATTGCAGGTTTGTTTTACTCAGTTAAAGAAGCTTACTCAGAATACCCAGATTCATTTGTTTTGATCTAGCTTTTAATTTATTTACTTGGTCATAATGACTGCACCTTTTAGACGTGCATAGCTAAAAGATCTGATTTCCATCCATGGCAAAGAGGTAAAAATGTTTGATTATTGTTTATATTGTAGAATTATTCAATACCATCCTTTCCTGTTCTAAAATTTGACACTATCATTTTTACATTATAAGAAGGTAAGGGTGGGTAGCTCACTCATGACAAGACAACTTATGCATATAAATTAATATTCATTTATAAAGCATATATGAAGTGGGTGTTTTGTAGATATTAGCTTATTAGGATGAGAAAATGTGTTTGTTTTTCAGTAATTAGTATCCATTGTCCACCTATATTGCAATGTCGTGACTTTATTCGTTGTTCAGAGTGGGTGTCTTCCTGATTTGCTTAATACGAAAATAGTTTGCTTTTAATATTCATGAAATTAAAAACCTTGCATTTAATGAAATAAATGGTTTTTGCAAATTCTAGGTATGTCAAATTTTGACGATGACAATATGTATACAACAATTTTATTTTCTATTTCCTTTTGGTATTCTAACTAGATTACATATTTTGATTTTTCATCTAATAATTAGTATATTGCTTCATCATCAATGGATAAAACTGTCTGGGTTTAGGAGATATACAAGGGAAGTTGCATGCACGTAATATATGGGACTTCTCAGCTTTGTATTCGTTTCCACCAGGTATGTATTCAGTCTGTTTATTTATTTTCTCTTCATTACCATAAGCAATTGCTGATGCTTAGGTTAGAAATCAATATCAAGATGATAATATCATCTAACAGGCACCCCTTACACACACACACACTCTTAAATTCCTAAATTAAGATATAGAGGTTAATTTTCTTATCAACTTGACTTTATATATATTCATGAATCTTCATCTATGCATACTTACCTGCCTTTAAATGTCTACAGGTAAATAACAATTTGTTGTCATTGGGCAATGTAAAAGGAGAAATCAGTGTATAATGTTTTATTCCCTTAGTTTGTCTTTGCTATGTTTGTACATATATGCATTGTATGCATCTTTTCTTCATACTAAAACCATAAAATCCACAATTCAATTTGGAATATGAAGTCATGAATTTACCCTCCCTATACAACTTTCATTGTAGGTGATTAACTTTAGCACTGGTCGGGTTGTTCGCAAATTATTGTTCGAAAATGAGGTAACAGCTATGGACAATGCTCACATTGGCCAGCTTATTTTTGCCGGTGACACGGGTATTTCATCGAGTTTACTAGTACCATTTTTTAATTATAAAACCCGATCATCCTAAAAGGTATTCTCTTCTAAGGTTTTAAGTCTAACCTATCTATAGAGAGCGAATATTGATTGTTAAGACATATAATAAAACATAGATTTGACACAACATATAATAAACCAAGTATTATAAAAATTAAATGATTTTCTAAAAATTAACTAAGTATTAGCACTGGCCAGTTTGTATATATGAGTTGAGATTTTATGGGATCTGAATTACAGGTAAGAAGATGCATATAACAGATTTATTGATGAAATCAATGCCTTAGCTAGTTATCAATGCATATAACAGATTTTATGGCATGTTGTATACTTTGTATTAGTCAATCGCCTAATGAAATAGTGTGATGAATATTTAGTGTTTGCATTATGAATCCGATTAAACTTTGTGTACACTTTTTTGATGAATTGATTCTCAAGCATTACTTTTGCTTTACAGGTAGATAGATGACTGTGATGCAAAAAAAGGTTGCAACGAGTTATGGATCAAAGTTATTTTTGCTACTAGAACTACTTTTTGGTTTTAACGTATGTACTACTTGCTTTTTTTTTACTATTGCTACTTGTTCTATATTTTATTTATGAACTATTTATGACGAAATATTTATGTTTGGTGTAAGAATATTGTGTATTTTGATTATGAAATTTCATACGTTGGTTATCAAATATGTGTCCAAAATGTGGTATTGATACAATATGTTGATTTTGAAATGTGGTATTGATATAATATGCTAATTTTGAAATGTGGTATATATATACATTGTGACTGACGTTACTGAAATGGAATTTACAGAAAAGTAGAAAAAACCTAATTGACTTAGCTTTGTATACAATTTAACGGCGTTTTTAAAACGCTGTTAAAACATTCCACGGCGTTTTTTAAACGGCGTTGAATGTTTTAACAGCGTTTTAAAAATGCCGTTAAATTGTATCTAAAAACATAACCAAATACAATTTAACGGTGTTTTTAAAACGCTGTTAAAACATTCCACGGCGTTTTTTAAACGCCGTGGAATGTTTTAACAACGTTTTAAAAACGCCGTTGAATTGTTTTAACAACGTTTTTTTAAAATGTCGTTAAATTAGACCAAACGCTGTTAAATGATTTCATGACCCCAGGGAAACGCTGTAAAAAAGGTCATTTAACAGCATTTATTTCTTGTCATTGTATATCTCTGACATATAACTACATGTCGATATACAGCGTATGTAAAAACATTGTTAATAGCTATTATAGCGTTTTTTAAACGCTGTTAAAGGTCCTATTTGTTATACACCTTTCACATTTATTATGATTTGCCCCATACAGAAATATTGCTAGTAGGTATAGAAATGCTAGTAGAGGTTTCCTATACCAACTAGCAGTAGCAAGTAAATTATGGATTTAAAGGGTGAGTGAAGGAGATTAGTACTAGGAGACTCAAATAATAAGAATATGATGTCAATAAAGCGTAAGGGGAACATGAAAGAGGACTTTACAAACTTAAGTCAAATTTTCCTATTTAAAGTGGAAGCTCTATTCTCATATTGTTAGTAGTTGCAAGGACTCCCATTTACTTAAAGGTATGGCTAAAGTACTTCCATAATGAGGTTTGACACTGTATTAGAAGAAAAAAATTGAGTTAACCATCTTTGGAAAGAAGGACAAAATTCTTATACACTTAAAGCATGGTTACGTATAAGTGGGCTTAGATAATTTGGTTGTTATTGTCTACTCCGATTTAAAATCTTAATAATTAGAAATGTTGAAATAATATATCTTCAAAACAGTTTATATTAAAACATGAATTTGAAATTTATATCAAATTAAACTATTCATTTCATTTCAACGCATTTGGACCATTTTCAATTTCCAAGTCAACGAACCAAATTCCAAACCTTTCAATTTAACATTTCAATAAACTATTGAATTTCATATCATTTCAATCCATGTTCAAATATCAATTCGGATCACTCCAATTTCTAAATATTTCAAAGTTATTTTCAAACACTTCAATAACTTAATTTCGATAGAATTTCATTTATACTTAAAAGTTTAACTATAAACTTCCAATTTAATTTCTTAAAGCAATTCCTTTTAAACCAATTCATATTTCAACACAAACTTGATTTTCCAATAATACTTCAATTTACATAAATCAAATTTTATTTCAAAATATCATTTAATTAAATTCAAAAATTAAGGATTTTAGAATCATTTAATTTAACCAATCCGGTGTCCGTATATAATTCTCTACCCTAGGGTCAAGTGATATGGATATTTATCATTTCAATCCGCAATTTAAAATGTTACGGTTATATATCTTTTCAAACCGCAATCCCGAATTAATAATAAAATCCATAAAATCGCTCGAGTCTATCATTTCAACCCATAACAATTTTTCCCTAATCTATAGATCATTCGGATATGCAACCCATAGTGAACTTGCAGTTTATCATGATATAAAGTAAAACATCCGTTCATCCAATATCAACAATCAACATCCATCACAATCATCATCCAAATCAATCAATAAATATCAATATAGAACTGATAATCAATAACAGGTATTTAACTGGCAATTTATATTCAATAATAAATTAAATAACGATTTAATTCAAATAAATTCAAATTAACTGAGATGATGATTCAAAATATACCAAACAATCATAAATAAATGTCCAATCACATCACGAATTTAATTTAACAACATAAGAAATTTTAGAAGTTGTGAGTGGGTTAAAACACTCACCTTTTGAATTTAAATTGAACTTAAATCCAATTTAAGCCAAAAATTCAAACAGTCTCAGAATTCGTCTAAGCTAGCGTCAAAATGTCCGGAATTTCGATACGATCCCAATGCAAGAAACCGCACGTGAATTGGACCTCGTATGTAAAAGTTGTGTAAATTAGAAGTTTAAACAATTAAATTTTAAAACAAAATAGAATAAAATTAACAAACCCTACACGTCATCACTGGAAACCCCTCATCACTCTCAAACGCGATTTACTCAGCTCGATGCCAAACCCTAACCGCCACCTTCTAGCAAAAACGCCTCGACCCACGTTCATCGTTGGCACCATCGGACATCACCGCCACAATCACCCTGCTCCGACGCCCCTCAGTCCCACGAGCGGCGCCTCGCGACGCACACGAACTCCACCGTCGCTGCTGCCATTTATATCCAATTTACGGCAAACTCCAAGCTTCTGACGATGAACCAAGGCCAGATCTAGGACCTGCTTCGCGGCCTCTACAAGTCAGAATCTTCTGATCGTCCCATAATGGAAGATCCACCGTTGGATCGAAATTGTGGCCTATGAACGGCCGAGAATGATCGATAATTTCTAGCCAACTGGTGACTCCAATCGAAAAATGAAGAGCAAAATTGACTTGCGCTCATCGAGAGCTTCAAATTGGTATAAATTTCGATAGGGTTTGAGGAGTTAAATTTTTGGAATTGAATTTGAAATTGAATTGAGGTATTTGGGAATTAGGGTTTGTCTGCCATTGGAATGAGGAGTTGAGAAGGAAATGTAGTACAGACAAATAGAAATAAGAAGGATCTAGGGTTTATAACGAGCTATTTATATGAATAGCTGAAATAGAAAACGATGGACCAGATCGATTTGGATTGGAACGATAAACGACCCGCAAAGCCATTTCGCTTCCGAAACGAAAATGGGTAATTCTATATATCAAAATAGATGTTTTTGATGATTTCAAATTCAATGGAACAGGTTTTAAGTCCTAATTCCATCGTATGAAGAAGTTATGTAAAAAATCAGCTGATTTCAAATTGATTTCAGTTGGTTTCAATTAAATTGATTTCTAGGCGTTTCGAGTCCGTACGATCAAACGACAAGTCTGATTGCTACGAAACTTGAAATCCTATAATAATTCACTGTTACGGATCCGATGAAACTGGTTTCGTCGAAATCCGAGTCAGTGGCCAAAATTGCTATTTTCACGTTAATTAAATAAATTAATATTAAATTAATTAAATCAAAATTTTCAATTCAAATTCTATGATTAACAAATTTTACCATTTTTGATTTCTTAAACATTCACAATAATTTAAACAAGTTCATATATCAATTTAAAGTTAATCAATTTACCAATTACAGTTTAATTCCCACTGTAATTAAATCAAACTAATTATAATTTAATCCAAATAAATTGATTCAATTTGATTCCAATCTTTATATTCAATCAATTATTATTCTACATTCATAATTAACATTGTTTATATTTTATTACATTACTATTCTCTAATTTCCACCTTTTATTTGTATTAACTACTATATTTCAATTTTATTGGATTTTGTCAATTTCACACATTAATAAAAATTTAAAATCTCAATTAATTAGTTTATCTTGGTTTCATTCTTTTTATTACATCAATTATCATATTATGAGTAGAATTTACATTGGTTACATCTTATTGAATTAACATTCTTCACTTACCAATTTGATCTACATTAACTGCAATAATTAAGTGAATTGATTTCAATTGATTTCCCATTTAATTTAATAGCTTAAATAAATTGGTAACATATAAAAATTGTCACTATTGATCATTAATCACATTTGTAGGTTTATTATTCACAACAAATGTTACAATTGCTTTCATAACACAAATTTTTATTCAATTACCATTAATTATATACTAGTTCATAAATTTATATAACATTTACATCTATTTACTTACATTCAACTTATAACCAAGTCATAACATTTTCATTATTTCAATTAATTGGAATTTCATAGAAATTGTTAATAGCTTACTTACATTAATATTGTTACAATTCATTCTAGTTATTATTTTCAATAATAAGTCACAAATTTTTATTTCTTCAAATATTAAATAATACAACTTATTAAATTAACAAATTTTAATTATCAAAAATTTACGGGTCGTTACATAAATTTTCGAGGTGTGACACATACGTGCCTTAGCGGTTTTAGTTGTACTTCTAATATTGTTGTGTTGTGAGATGCAAGCAGCATAGCTATTTTCTAATTTATATTCTACACCCTAGACTTTATCTGTCATATCACCTTATGTACTTATTAGATGGGTTTGGTTCTTTTAAGGGGATAGCCATTACAGTGATTCAAATTGTCTTAAACGTACTTATGCTAGTTACATATTTCTTATGTTTCTCATACCAGTCTTATGTCTGACTCATAATTTAAATCTTTCCCTTAATTTCATAGATGCTATTTCGCGTAGTGTAAGAAAGGCATGCTTTTGTTGATATTCTTTGAAGCTTCAAGAGTCGAGTTGAATGCTTCCATTTGCCTACTGTGGTATTTTATTTCCACTGCATTACTATTATGTATATATCAACAATTATGAGGACAAGTTGTTATAACTGTTCGGGTTAACGATAGTACTTAGGATTGTAATTCTAAAATATTATGTATCTTAGAGTGGCAATTTTACTATCTTTTGATATTATATATTATCGTTCCACTATGAGATTCTAATATTATGCTCTTTCTTCCTTATTCAATTTTCTTTTCAATTTATTTTACCCTAACAATCTGTCTTTTTGGCACTTGGGTGTTCAACATGTGAATACCATGGATGTATTGGTGTCGACATTTAAGGGTCGAAAAGGCGGGTCGTTACACTAGTGGGCATATTTTCCTTTTCAAAGCTCATTAGTAAATTCAAATTTTAAATCCAATTCATACGCATATTAATATCATATATTGATATGTACATGTATAAATTTTATATACGTACATATATTATATCCAATTCCAGTATCGTCCATGTTCAACAAACACAAAGTCCTTGGTTCAATAATAACAATTATTATTTACCAAACTACTCTGGTCAGAAAACTTTGACTTTGAGTTAACTACAGTTGACCATAATCAAATAGACGAATTCTCTATTGAATAGTATTTCACTTTCATTGCTTTAACTCATACCTAGCTATAGTTGTTTGATGGATGTCGTGCCACGATTTAACTATAGTCAAGGTGGGATGTCCATATTGTAGTTCAACAATATTCTCAAGTTGAGAGAACTATGTAATATTGTCACTTCAATATATTCTATTTGATCTTAGTTATATTAACCAATAGAAAATTATCGAGTGAGTCATTCCATATTTATCCAATAACTTTCGGTATATAACCCCTACATGCCCCCAACAGCCATAATTAATACACTGTCCAATATTTGGAGAGCGTTACGTAAGCTTGTCTTAACGGGTATATCAATATCCAGTCTCAATACATCATGACTAAGAATATTTAAAACAACATGTTTGGTATATTGTGATAAATTGTTCATGATTACAACAAATTGTAGCTGCTATCACAAAATATAATATTTACGGATTTTATATTAAATATACTTAAATTAAACAATTAATTAATATAACTTATCCTAATAAGTATGTAATAGAAAGAAAAATGCCTTTTATTTCGAATGATATTTTAATATAGAGTTAATAATTTATAATAAATAACAGATTTGCCCCTAGGGTATACTCCTGACTCTATCATCAACATAAAGATTATCCTCTTATTGAGGTAAACCATAAAAGGCGATATAAAGGAAGCAATCAATTTATGCTAGCGATGCAAGAAACACAAATTTATCATGCGCTTAATCCTGCCATGAACAATATCAAGGATGACTGGTGGGCTATCGTTAAAATAAAACTTTAACTGTCATTCAATGAGGACAAGATCATAGTCAACGATCTACCGTACCAAAATGATCTGGAGGACAATGAAAAACTCAAATAATAGAATATGGCGGTGATATAGGATCACTTAACAATGAAGTATTTGATGGAGTTGAATTAGATGAAGATGTCAAGATTATGATTATGATGATACCAAATATATTGAACTTGAATATGATGATGATATTGATGTTGATACTGAAAATTGGTAGCTTATGTATAATTTATTGAAAGACTGTTTTTATATATGCACGTTATTTACATTTTTCTCTGTTTGTTGTGCCCAATCTTGCACTTTAATAGAAAATCCATTTGAATATAACATTCCAAAATTGGTGTTACATCGTATGCATGCATAAACTCTACCTTTATATTATAGTTGGTTGATAATCAATCGATTTTTACACATATCTTTATATTTTTTCATTTCTTGACCGATTTAAAATGATATATATCCTTAACTTGTAGATGATTTGCATCCAACAAAATATTTCACTCTATACATCTTTTTGAAAAGTATAACTAACATTTCATTTTTATCTCTTTCTTGCAACTTCAAGAATAAATTGAGAATGTTCTTGAAATTGCAGGAAGAGAAAAAATGAATTATTGGTTATACTAGTATAAAAATATGTGTGGTGTTTTTTCGGGGCTAGAAATATTTTGTTGCGTGCAAATCATTTAAAAGTTGAAGATATATGTCTTTTTCAATTAGCGATAAATGAAAATAATAATATAAAGATGTATGTAAAATCCAATTGATTGTCAATTAATTATAATATAAAGGTGAAGCTATGGTTAATTATCATTTATGATGTATCCAGACTTGTTCTAATAGCCACTCTAGTTGCATGTCATTGTAATAAGTTACATAACCTTTATTATATCGTATACATCTCTTTATGTATTATTACAATAGATATGTCTAGTCGACGCTCACACGGTCGTGGTGGCTCATCATCATTAGTCAGGGTGGCTCTAACTCGATAGAGCATGGTGATGTCGATGAACGTATGATGTCTCCATTTATTCAGACCCCCGATGCTTCTATTGATGCTACCGGTCCATTCACTTGTGCGAACAGACTCTTTCTCCATCCAATGACTTGATTTCTTCCAAAGAGAATGAGAATCGGGGTGAGTAATTACTTGTTTGAAAATTACAGTTGAAATCATACACATCCTAATGTTAATACATATACATATTAACATGCACATACATACATATATACATGTATATGCAATAATTTACTAATTAAATATGGATACATACATATATTTTATGCCATATTTAATGTATATATACTTGTATGTGCATGATTTGACAACGACACCAAATTTTATGCCATCCGTGATGGCTTGCTTGCACAGATCACAACATTCTAGCCCAGATTTAGTGACATTGAAGTGAGTCATGTTTAAAGAATTTATGATAAAATAAATTTATTACACAACACACTGTATAAATTTGTACGTAATTTTGTTCATAATATATTCAATTTGCATTTAGAGAGAATTTTCTTGGAAACTGGGACTTTTTGGAGAGATCGTGAAAAAGGTTTGGGCGACTACAGCAAGCAAAAAATATTGGGAAAGGATGTATGGTATGTGCATGAGTGGCAAAAAGCATCCATCCATCGCCGAGGAGACATACAAGCAATCCTTGAAGTATTAGGAGATAGACGACTTCAAGAAGATAGCAAAACATAATATTGAAAGCAGTAATAGAAATCCTAGGTTGCATAATGGCGGATCCATATCATACGTATATCATCACAACGATCTAGTATGTATTTATTTGTTAAATTTATTTAACATTTTAAATAAATTAAAATAAGCCTATCTGATAGTGTACTTAGTTCAAATTTCAGTATAAAGAGCAACATAGTAAGCGTATGTCTTGGCAAGTCTATTGCAGGACTCACAAGATTCAATCATTGGATGGGTCCACTACTGATAGTTGGGTAGATGATGCTTCCACCAAGCTTGCGTTGTGTTATATACAAAACTTTATTTAAATATTATATATATAGACACACACATACATGTATAAAATTCTAATGAATACATAAATGCAGAATAGGAAAAATATCGGGCTAGGATTGAGAAGCTTCAGAGTCAATATTTGGAGATAACAAGAGAAGTGGACGAAGATGTATTCCACAAACTCAATAAAGCTATTGCCAAAGGGAGGATCGTAAGTCCAACTACAACAATATTCTGAAGGCAATAGCTTAAACATTTGTTATATACATATAATATTAAGTATATATGTATACAAAACCATATATATATATATATCTGTGTGTGTGTGTATGTATGTATACACTACTAGAAAGACTTCGTATAGCGGCGGAGCTTAGCGACAGCTAAATAAAGCGGCCGTCGCTAGCTGTCGCTATACGCAATATACAGATCTGAGCCGAGAGCAACAGCTTCACTTCAGTTCCTCCCCCAATTCCTTCCTCCTTCCCCCCATCCGTCGCCCTCCGTCACCGTAGCCGCCGCCCCAGCCTTCAACGCCTCCAAATCACCCAAATTTGTGTCGGTATGCTCCTAATCTCTTGTTTGAATGTAAATTTGATGTTTTTAGGTTTAGTTTAAACCCTAATTCAATTATGATTTGTTGTAAGATTGTGATTTGTTGTTAAATTGGGTATTAGTAGTGTTGTTAAATTAGGTATTAGTAGTGTTGTATGTTGATTTGGTAGATTAATTAGTTTATTATCATGAACTTGAATTAAGTATTACATTAATTAGTTTATCATGATCAAGTTGAATAAATGGTTGATGTAGATGATTATTATTGGCGATTAACATGGTTAGTTGTTTTAGGTGAAAAAATAGTGTATATTAATGATTAACTTGGTTATTGATAAATTTACATGAAAGTATTTCATAGTTTATGAAATTGATAAATTACAAATTTAAGTTGTTAAAATCTAAATTCTGCAAATATGAGTATTACAAATTACAGTATTGTACAAAAATAAAGTTTATACAGTATTGTACAAATTTAAGTTTGATAAATTACAAATTACAGTATTGTACAAAAATAAAGTTTATACAAAAAATTAAAAAATGAATATGAGAACATTAAAAATTCTGCAAATATCTATTTTTTTAAAAAAAAATAGGAAATGACTTTAAAAACAACTGATATTGTACTAAAATCTAGTTTGTAAAGAAATTAAGAAATGAATATAACAACAACAAAGATTCCGCTAAAATCTATGTCGTAAAAAAATAAAGAAATGAATATTGAACTAAAATTGTTAATTGAATGTTGAACAAAAATTTAAATATACAAATTTATTAAATAAAATTTAAATAGTTGAAACATTGTCAAAATTTGAAAAGAACAACAATATTTGATAAAATTTAAAGAAATTTTTTTATCTCTTAGATTGGCTTTGGCCCCGTCTGGCAAGTGTTGTATATGATCGTTATATGGATGTTCGTTTTGGTAACGGAACGGACATTATATTCATCTGATACAATATTTGTCGGATTTGTCCCTGTATTGGACAAGTTACAAACACAATAAAGTAATTACATATTATAAATCATTTCATTTTAAACGGTTACAAAATTTCGATAGCACTTCCTTTACGTTCCCTGTGTACACGCATTTGTGTACGATACAGGGAACAGAAGGGCAGTGCTGCCGAAATTTTGTTGAACCGTTTAATCTGAAATGATTTATAAAATGTAATTACATTATTGTGTTTGTAATGGGAAGTAGGATGACTGACCACCGAAGTGAAAACCAAAATACTAAAAAATTAAAAAATAAAGTGAAGTTTTTATTTTGAATTTTCTGCAACGGTGAACTGTTTACAATGGAGAATGGTTGAAAATTAATGATTTAAACTGTCTAACATACATTTTCAAATCAGGAAAAATGTTCAATTATTTTCTCGACCGTACTTGGATGTATGAAGTCAGAACTGGAAAGAAGGGATCAATAAAGCAACATTTCTACAACGGTGTACACGAATTTATTAGATTTGCTAAATCTAATAAACGAAACAACACAGAAATTCGTTGCTCGTGTAGTAAGTGCCAACATTTGAAGCATTGGAAACCGGATATAGTTGAAGTATATTTGTATCAATATGGTTTCGTGCCTGATTATTATTTCTGGGATCGTCATGGAGAACTTGTTGAACCTACACCTAATACCGAACTATTAGAGGACGGTAATATGATGACGAATCCGATAGAAAATATGGTGGATGATGCAGCACGATCAATGTTTCCTACAACTGAAGCTGTTGATGAAGACGAAAATGTCGAAGAAGAACCGACTGCGGGAGCTAAAAAAATATACGATTTGTTGGATTCTGCTAAGAGGCCGTTGTGGGACGGATGTAAAAGCGGAACCGAACTTTCAGTAACCGCCGAATACATAACTATGAAATCAAAATTCAACCTTACGGAAGCTGCATTTACAACAGTTGTACAAGCTGCAAAACGACACATGCCACCCAATAATATGATGTGCGATAGTCATTATAAAGTAAAAAAATTAATGTCCGCTTTCGGTCTACCGTACGAGAAGATAGATGCATGTGTGAAAGGTTGCATGTTGTATTGGAAAGACGACGTTGACCTCAGAAAATGCAAAATATGTAACGAAGAAAGATACAAACCAAGAAAGAAGAAAGGGAAAGAAGTCTCGTACAAGAGAATGGATTATTTACCCATCACTCCCAGACTTCAAAGATTATATGCATCTTCTGCTACGGCCTGTCATATGCGATGGCATAGTGTGAGAACAGCGGAAGAAGGAACTTTGATACATCCATCCGACGGAGAAGCATGGAAACATTTCGATAAGACTTATCCCGCATTTGCTGTGGAAAGCCGTAATGTCAGACTTGGTTTATGTACGGATGGATTTTCACCATTTTCACAGTTTGGTAGTAAATATTCATCCTGGCCAATTATCGTTACTCCGTATAATTTACCTCCATGGATGTGTATGAAGACACCATATATGTTTCTCACCACTGTCGTTCCCGGCCCTCATGATCCAACCCAAGGAATTGATGTTTATTTACAACCATTGATCGAAGAGTTGAAGAAACTGTGGTATGAAGGAGTCGAAACTTACGATGTATCAAGGAAATTTTTTTTTTGTATGTTCGCTTCTTTGTTATGGACTATTAATGATTTTCCTGCATACGGGATGCTTTCTGGTTGGAGTACGGTCGGTCGTCTAGCATGCCCTTATTGTATGGAAGAAACACGAGCATTTTCGTTACGATATGGGAATAAAGTTTCATGGTTCGATTGTCATTGGTGTTTTCTTCATCCCAATCATACTTTTAGAAGAGATAAGAAAATTTTCATAGCTAACAGAGAAGAGAATCTGAAACCACCCAAGGTTTGGTCAGGCGAGGAAATATATGAAATTGTAAGGGACTATCCAAAGATACATGAAACTGGAGTCCAGACTGAAATCCCAGGAAAGTCAGACATTCATAATTGGTGCAAACAAAGTATATTTTGGGAGTTACCATATTGGAAAGATCTCTTACTCCGACATAATATTGACGTGATGCACAACGAAAAGAACGTGTTTGATAATCTGTTTAATACAATTTTGAATGTAAAGGGCAAAACCAAGGACGATTTGAATTCAAGGCTTGATATAGCAAACTATTGTAAGCGGCCGGAACTTCATATGAAGCCTAATGACAATAAAAAACCGAAAGCATGCTATGAGCTAGACAATAAGCAAGTAAAACTCGTGCTAAAGTGGGTGGAAGAATTAAGATTTCCCAATGGGATTTCTTCCAATCTTCGTAGATGTGTTGACTTCAAAAATAGTAAACTGAGTGGGATGAAAAGTCACGATTGTCATATCATGATGGAATATTTACTACCCATGGCTTTCAAAGAACTGTTGCCCGTAAAAGTATGGAACGTCATAACAGAGTTATGTTTGTTTTATAAACAGCTTTGTTCGACAACATTAAAGGTGGATCGTATACGTAAACTTGAAGTAGAAATACCCATACTGCTATGCAAACTGGAGAAAATACTTCCGCCTGGTTTCTTTAACGTAATGGAGCATTTACCTATTCATTTTCCATCCGAAGCACTTCTTCGAGGTCCTGTGCAATATGGATGGATGTATCCGTTTGAGAGGTAAAACATGTGCAATGTTCATGTCAATTTCAAATTCAAATTTGTATATCTAAATATGTAATAAATATCTTAATAGGTACTTGAATCATCTGAAGAAGAAGATTCGACAAAAAGCCCGAGTTGAGGGTTCGATATGCAAATCGTATCTTGAAGAAGAAGCCTCATTTTTTTTCTCTCACTACTTCAAGGACGATGTGAACTTATCGTTTGTAACTGTTCCTCAAAATGAGGAATTCATTGAACAAAATTCTTCTCAAACAATGTTATCTGTTTGAGTCAACATGGTAGACCTGGTGGAAAATGTGTGGAAATATGGTTGGACGATAGAGACCACCATGTAGCACACACGTATGTTCTTTTAAATTGTGTCGAAGTCGCACCATTTGTTAGGTAATAATTAATTCACTTGTAATTTACTTGTACGTACATAATAATAATAACACATATTACATATATGCAGTATCTACGAATCACAGTATCCATCTGGCGATCTCAGTAAAGAATTTGCCAAATGGTTTTTGAACTATGTTTATGAGCCAAGAAACTGTGTTGTTGATGAAGGCTTAAGACATCTTGCGATTGGACCGAAAAGAAATGTGAAGACTTATCCAATATTCTTCGTCAACGGGTTTAAGTTCAACACGAAAGATGTAACATCCCGCCTTTTCGCACGCTTTAGACCGACACACATGCCAATTCAAACCATACGAAAGGACGGATTGTTATGGGGTAAATAAGAAAAGACAAGAAAGAAATAAAACAAAATAGAATCTTGCAGCGGAACGATAAAATATAATAATCAAATAACAGTTCATGAAGCTGTTTTACAAAAACATTTGATTATACTTATACAATACATATCAGTGTTACACATACCAGAGAATGATAATTATGCAGCGGAATACAATGGTGTAGTAGAATATATAACAAATAGTAATAATAAAATCTTCGTCTTCGTCCTTCAGAAATAGGCCTTCAAATCCTGAAATGCTCAGGCTGACCCGAGCGAATTGAAAAGACAAAACACTCAAGTCAGAACTAAAAGATCTTATGTAAGTTAAATCAATGAAATAAATATGAGTGTAAACGGCGTCAGAGATGTTTACGGGGTTTGACATCTCCTATCCAGTGTCTAACGTGGGTGCAATAACTTAAGAAATGTTCGGGATTCACATCTCTTAAGGATCCGTTAAACTATCTACTATGTAGTAATATTCGCTATATACAGTAGTGTCTAATCAGTAAAGTATAATCATATAGAAAATAGCGTTAAGGGGATGGAGAACCTTAACGCGGTCGGATCTTAAAATCATAATCGTAGTAAAGTTCGATATGGTAGGTGACACGGCACAACTAGGCAATGCCAGGGTAGATATACCAATTACGCACACGGACTGATGGATACGCATAGCAGCCACTACCGTTCCACCTCGAACAACATTCCCAAATCGGAGGATGGCCATCTAGTCAAATCACAAGTAAGAGTATAATATCGAAGAAATGTGTCCGAGAAGAGGTGCTACCTCACTAGTCCGAGATCGCTCCTGTTTTAGCCACCTTATGCCAACTCACGGGAGTTGGATCCACGTAACATACCTTAAGAACGTCGCCACCATCCTACTTCATTCTGGAATCTCCACCGCGTACACGGTTGTCAAAGTGGTTTTCGGTATCGACGGAGAGTATGTCCATATCCGATCCCGGTCTCTTTAACAACCAATCGTTATTATAACACCGTGGTCATTTAATATATATATACTTTTAAAAACACACTCATTGCCCTTTCAAAACATATCCTTTACTTCAAATAGTATATACCTTAAAACCAAAATATTTTTTTTTTTTGCCATTTCAAAACATATCCTTTACTTCGAAATAGTATATACTTTAAACCAAAATATTATTACTATTTCAAACTCCAAATTATCAATGTATTATTTCCATTTCAAAACCCAATTCAATAATATATCATTTCCATTTCCAAAACAATTCAATTATCTCATTTAAATAAAACCAAATTTCCAATCACTAATCTTACTTTTATTTATAAAACTCGAAATATTCTTTGAAACCATATTAAACCCAAATCACAAAAGGCAGTCATATTCTAAATCTCAAAATTTCAATCGGTTTCAAATCAATATATTCAAAGATAATTCTTAAATAATTTCTATTTCAAATGAATTCATTTTCAAACCATATTACTTTCAAAGTTATAACAATTTCGAAAACCAATACTTTGAAAACAATAATACCTTAATTTAAATAAAACATTTCAATTTTGATATATTTCAAGTCTTAAAATATTCTAAAATTCTCAACCAAATCTGAAAATTCTATATATACCTTAATTCAATTTTACTATTATTTAGTTTAGAAATATTTATTTAATAAGTTCAATATCACTTAAATAAAACTCAAACTTGAAATATTCGTAAATCAAATTTAAAACATCATCAAGTTACACATAGCTAAAATTTTAGAATTTAACTATATATAAAATAATATTTTATATAATATCAAAATTTAAAAATTTAGTAAACCGTATATTTCTTTCCAAACCATAGAAAATCACTTTAAAATATTTTTATATAGACCACGGTGCCTGTATATAATTTTCTATCCTACGGTCAAGTGATACGGATATTTATCATTTCAATCCGTAATTTTAAAAATAAAAGTTTACAGTTATATATCATTTCAAACCGCAATCCCGAATAAAATAAAATGCATAATAACTTGCAGTTTATACTATATAAAATATAGCATCGATTCATCCAAATATCAATAATCAACCATTCATTACAATCGTCATCCAATTTAAACAAAAACATCAATATAAAGCATATAAAATATAACAGGCATCACCAAATAGTTTATATTCAATAAAAATTAATAACTTTCAACTGGCAGTTTATATGTAACGAATAAATTGATTAACAATTAATTGGCAGTTTAAATGCAATGGATAAATTAATTAACAATTAACTGGCAATTTAAATGCAATAAATAAATAAATTAACAATTGCTTACGATGAATGCAATTAACTGAGATAATGATGAAATATATGTCAAACAGCTATAAATAAATTTCTAACCACATCACACATGAATTTAACAAACATAGGAAATCTTAGAAGTTGTGAGTGCGTTAAAACACTCACCTTTTGGATTTAAATCGAATTAAAAATTCAATTTAAACCCCAAAATTTGACGGTCTCCGAATCCGTCCAAACCAGCGTCATCAGATCTGGAATTTCAATACGATCCTAACAAAAAAAACCGTGCGTGAAACGGAGTTCGTATGTAGAAGTTATAGCGATAATTGCGAGTTGAAATCAAATAAAAAAAAAACAAAGAACACATTCACCTTCACGCATTGCCACATCATCATCTAAATGTTGCTCAAACGTACAGGCACCTTCACCTTCACGCAAGCTTCTACAGCATGAAACCCATTTCAAGCCCCGTTGACCGGCCTTTGACCGCCCTTTCCCGTCGCCCTCTGCCTTCATCCACCGCGCCGCTACCACCATCCCTCTCCCCTTGTCCGGCCGCACGTGCCCAACCAAGTCCGGTGCCCCCTTGTCACGGCCGGCCGCCACCAATTTCTAGGGTTTCAAAACCCTAATTAATGAAATTCAAATGCTACAGACCAAATTAGGCCCCACGACCACCACCTATCAACTCCTGAAGCCGAGCCTAACAAAACCCAGAAAGCAATTGGCCTAAAATCGATCCAATCAAAAACTCCCAAATTGGACCATATGGATTTCGAAAATTAGAGGTTTGACCGCGATTTCCGGTTGATCTGAGCATCAATTGCAAAAACCGAGACCACCCGTAGATTCGTATCGATGAAAACTACCACATATATTTTTTTGGGATTTTTCTGAGGACTTAAATTTTTATTTGATTTTTGAACTGTTATTTGGATCTGAAAGCATCCATTGAGGTAGAGAAGGGATGGAAGAAAAATGAACATACAGACAAATGATAGAAGATGGAGGCTAGGGTTTATAACCGTGCTTATATAGTGGTAGAGTAGACAGATCGGATAAATGAACGTGCGGAACAAACTATGGCCCAAAAAGCCCGTTCTGACCCCAAAACGAAATTGGGTCAACCCATATATCAAAACAGGTAATTTAAAATATTCTGAATGCAATGGAAAAGGTTACAGGTTCAAATTGTGTCGTATGAAGAAGTTATGCTAAAATTAATATTTTCAAATTGATTTCAACTGATTTCAATTGCATAAATTTCAAGGCGTTTCGAGTCCGTACGATCAAACGACAAGTCCGATCGCTACGAAACTTGAAACATTATTATAATTCACCGTTACGGATCTGATGAAATTGGTTTCGTCAAAATCCGAGTCAGTGGCCAAAATGGCTATTTTTATATTAATTAAATAAATTTTAAAATAAATTAATTAAATCGAATTTTATATTTCAATTAGAGAATTGACAATTTTTATTACTTACAATTTCACAAACATTTAAAATGATCTAACAATCCTTATTGTCTATTTCATTAAGGATTAAATCAATATAAATATTATATTTCATAAAATTCAAATTATAGATAAATTTCCAAAATTCCCTTTTTATTTAATTAACCTATATTTATCCCCTTTATAAATTTCCAATATAAACGGTTATCATTGGATTTAAAATTATTGTATAAATATTTTCCGTTTCAACTCAATTTAAATTTAACGAAAAATTTACATTTACTTTTATTTAATTGTAATAAATCCAAATTATCAAACCTTAGATCCAATAAAATAAATAAAGCTTAATTCCCAAGTTAACCCATTCGATTTTCAATTAACCTTATTCCCAAGTTACAAATTTTGAATTAATTACTATTTATCATTATTGCTTCACTTATTAAATCAAAATTTTCATTGACTTTCCTTATATTAAATTTATCACCATATTAATTAAGGTTTTAAAACAATTTATAAAATTCTTTTTAATATATACAATTTAGCAATCTCTTAAACATGGTATTACATTTCACGTAAATGTACATTTAATTAAATTTATTACAATCAAATGTGGGCAATTTATTTCTATTAATTAATTCAATATTTACATCCACTTATTTACAATTTCTTCCATTCATATAGTTGCAATTCATTTTTGTTATTATTTCATAAATACTCTTTCCAATTAATTGCAATATGTAATTCAATTTGTAAAGCTTTAGTTACCCTTGATACCTCAAATTTCAATAGTTGCTTTCATATAAATAAATAAGATTTTTTTTCTAAATTTAAATTAAAAATCCCAATAATTAATTAATATTAAACGTCGAAATTTACGGGTCGTTACACTCTCCCCCACTCAAAACTTTTCGTCCTCGAAAAGGAAAAAGAAAGGAGAAGGAAGAATTTAATAACAATACATCTTATTCAAAATATTAACTTATAAACAATGATTTACAAGATTTATTACTTTAAATAAAATATACTCATTTTAAAATCATTATCTTTGGATACTTAAATTATTAAAGTTTGTAAAACATTTCAAATTTTCTAACTCCAAAATTTACGGAAAATTTTGGCAGAGTCTCCTTTGTACGGAGAGACTCGGGAGAAAATATAATATTAAATATAACAAAATATCACATATAATATCCAAAATATTATATCCCAACACGGGAAAATATATATAAATAGCGTTATAAATCGTAATCCGAAACGTACCTATTTGTCGGGCATTTTACGCTAAAATTTATGGAACTAAAAGCGGCAGCAATTGCTTCCATAACCTGCATTTTACTTATATAATCCAAAGGGTTAACAATTTTATAAAGTGAAATATTTATGTGGTTTCAATCATTAATACCCAATTAATACAACAGCCATCAATTTCAACAACAGCATACACACCAACAAAGCAACCATTCAATCAAACAAACAAATAGTTGTTCGGGTTTAAATTTTGAAATTGTACGGAATAAAACTAACTATCAAGTGCATCATTTACTCACAGTCTTAGATGGATCAAAATAGAAAATTTATTCATCCAACAACTTCAAATTTCCTTACCCAACCAACCATAAATCAAACAATAACAATTCAAACAAACAAATCAAATTAACTTATTATAATCTATTTCATACTTTAGTTGTTTGATTTCCTTTTATAATTTACATTTATTTCTAGTAAACTTTTAATTTCATTTACTCATTAATGTTTGTTTCATTTATTTTTACTTTTTACTTACAATCATTCCTTTTCATTAATTTAGGTCATGTAAGTTTCTCTTATTGCATTACACCTATGCATTTCTCATTTTCATTCATTTATTTAACACTTACATCCCTATTATATTTACTATATCCATCTTTTATACTTATTTTGTTAACAAATAGCTTCAATTTTTTACAAAGGGTTTATTATCTTCCATATATACTACTTACCATTATTTCCTCATTATTATTTTATGATCTTATTTATTCACACTTTAATCACTTAAGTTTATAATCATCTATCTGTCATACTTACTTTTAATTATATTTACTGGATAAGATTTCAATTATAACTTAAGATAATAACATTAAATTCTCATTTAATATAGCGAATTCATTGAATACTTCATTACCTACTTTTACTTGTACAAATTTCTATTACATTTCTTATTAAACATTTCAACTTTTTATATTTGGTAAGTTATATAGGTTAAAGAAAATGCAAATGAACTTATACAAGTTTATCTCATCTTTTAATTAAATTTAATGTTCAACAATATTACTCTTTGTCTCATATGTTACAAAGTTCAAATTTCCTTTTATTTCCATTTATAACTTAGTTTTTAGATCTCTTATTTAAATCAGAGGTTTCAATTTATTAATTACTTACCTTTTATTTCACTACAATAATTTAAACAATTAATTAATGGAAATTTAAGAATTAAATTCCGGGTTAAATTTCAAATTATTTTGAAATAATAGATAAATATTTTCTTATAACTTATACCTCTAGTTAAATTTAAAACAATTCAAAATTTATACATTTTTTTCAAAAAATGAATCTGCAATAAACTACTACAGTGGCCTTCCCACTTCGAAACTCGAAAATGAAAGTCGATGATGCGTGCACTCATCACCGAAATTATTTTCCAACGACAGAGAGGGGAGTACAAAACTTGTTCTTTCCAAAATTTCTATTTATATTGAAATACTAATATCAGAAAATACCTTTAAAATATTATTATTTTTTTCTCCAAATTCGTCTTTAAAACAAAACTTCCGAATTATATTAAAATATTTATATCAAAAAATACTTATAAACAATACTATCATATTCCAAAATTTATTCGAAAGAAATTTCAAAACCCCGGAACTTAAGTTCTAAATTTCCCATTTTATCTATTTTATTCTTTAATCTTGTTTCTATTATTATTTACACTTATTACCTACCAACCAATCTATAGCAACCAATATATATGTCATTTGGAAAATTTATTTTATATATAGAAAATATAATAGGCAAAATTATTTCATTCACCTATATTAAAAACAAATATTATGTCTGTCTGTCCTATTAAGTGTTTAGGAACCCCTATTGATGTCACAGCGTCCCATGCATCAAGCAGAATTCATAAATACAAAACGGAACAGATTAACACAATATCAAAACCTTTTTATAGCACTAACAAATACACTCTCTCATATATGCGCTCAGCGACTCCCATAGGGTATTATTACCCTATTAGTAAAGAGTCAAACCCCACAAAGCTAAGGTTTATCGCTAAACCTGGCTCTGATACCAGATGTAACATCCCGCCTTTTCGCACGCTTTAGACCGACACACATGCCAATTCAAACCATACGAAAGGACGGATTGTTATGGGGTAAATAAGAAAAGACAAGAAAGAAATAAAACAAAATAGAATCTTGCAGCGGAACGATAAAATATAATAATCAAATAACAGTTCATGAAGCTGTTTTACAAAAACATTTGATTATACTTATACAATACATATCAGTGTTACACATACCAGAGAATGATAATTATGCAGCGGAATACAATGGTGTAGTAGAATATATAACAAATAGTAATAATAAAATCTTCGTCTTCGTCCTTCAGAAATAGGCCTTCAAATCCTGAAATGCTCAGGCTGACCCGAGCGAATTGAAAAGACAAAACACTCGAGTCAGAACTAAAAGATCTTATGTAAGTTAAATCAATGAAATAAATATGAGTGTAAACGGCGTCAGAGATGTTTACGGGGTTTGACATCTCCTATCCAGTGTCTAACGTGGGTGCAATAACTTAAGAAATGTTCGGGATTCACATCTCTTAAGGATCCGTTAAACTATCTACTATGTAGTAATATTCGCTATATACAGTAGTGTCTAATCAGTAAAGTATAATCATATAGAAAATAGCGTTAAGGGGATGGAGAACCTTAACGCGGTCGGATCTTAAAATCATAATCGTAGTAAAGTTCGATATGGTAGGTGACACGGCACAACTAGGCAATGCCAGGGTAGATATACCAATTACGCACACGGACTGATGGATACGCATAGCAGCCACTACCGTTCCACCTCGAACAACATTCCCAAATCGGAGGATGGCCATCTAGTCAAATCACAAGTAAGAGTATAATATCGAAGAAATGTGTCCGAGAAGAGGTGCTACCTCACTAGTCCGAGATCGCTCCTGTTTTAGCCACCTTATGCCAACTCACGGGAGTTGGATCCACGTAACATACCTTAAGAACGTCGCCACCATCCTACTTCATTCTGGAATCTCCACCGCGTACACGGTTGTCAAAGTGGTTTTCGGTATCGACGGAGAGTATGTCCATATCCGATCCCGGTCTCTTTAACAACCAATCGTTATTATAACACCGTGGTCATTTAATATATATATACTTTTAAAAACACACTCATTGCCCTTTCAAAACATATCCTTTACTTCAAATAGTATATACCTTAAAACCAAAATTTTTTTTTTTTTTGCCATTTCAAAACATATCCTTTACTTCGAAATAGTATATACTTTAAACCAAAATATTATTACTATTTCAAACTCCAAATTATCAATGTATTATTTCCATTTCAAAACCCAATTCAATAATATATCATTTCCATTTCCAAAACAATTCAATTATCTCATTTAAATAAAACCAAATTTCCAATCACTAATCTTACTTTTATTTATAAAACTCGAAATATTCTTTAAAACCATATTAAACCCAAATCACAAAAGGCAGTCATATTCTAAATCTCAAAATTTCAATCGGTTTCAAATCAATATATTCAAAGATAATTCTTAAATAATTTCTATTTCAAATGAATTCATTTTCAAACCATATTACTTTCAAAGTTATAACAATTTCGAAAACCAATACTTTGAAAACAATAATACCTTAATTTAAATAAAACATTTCAATTTTGATATATTTCAAGTCTTAAAATATTCTAAAATTCTCAACCAAATCTGAAAATTCTATATATACCTTAATTCAATTTTACTATTATTTAGTTTAGAAATATTTATTTAATAAGTTCAATATCACTTAAATAAAACTCAAACTTGAAATATTCGTAAATCAAATTTAAAACATCATCAAGTTACACATAGCTAAAATTTTAGAATTTAACTATATATAAAATAATATTTTATATAATATCAAAATTTAAAAATTTAGTAAACCGTATATTTCTTTCCAAACCATAGAAAATCACTTTAAAATATTTTTATATAGACCACGGTGCCTGTATATAATTTTCTATCCTACGGTCAAGTGATACGGATATTTTTCATTTCAATCCGTAATTTTAAAAATAAAAGTTTACAGTTATATATCATTTCAAACCGCAATCCCGAATAAAATAAAATGCATAATAACTTGCAGTTTATACTATATAAAATATAGCATCGATTCATCCAAATATCAATAATCAACCATTCATTACAATCGTCATCCAATTTAAACAAAAACATCAATATAAAGCATATAAAATATAACAGGCATCACCAAATAGTTTATATTCAATAAAAATTAATAACTTTCAACTGGCAGTTTATATGTAACGAATAAATTGATTAACAATTAATTGGCAGTTTAAATGCAATGGATAAATTAATTAACAATTAACTGGCAATTTAAATGCAATAAATAAATAAATTAACAATTGCTTACGATGAATGCAATTAACTGAGATAATGATGAAATATATGTCAAACAGCTATAAATAAATTTCTAACCACATCACACATGAATTTAACAAACATAGGAAATCTTAGAAGTTGTGAGTGGGTTAAAACACTCACCTTTTGGATTTAAATCGAATTAAAAATTCAATTTAAACCCCAAAATTTGACGGTCTCCGAATCCGTCCAAACCAGCGTCATCAGATCTGGAATTTCAATACGATGCTAACAAAAAAAACCGTGCGTGAAACGGAGTTCGTATGTAGAAGTTATAGCGATAATTGCGAGTTCAAATCAAATAAAAAAAAACAAAGAACGCATTCACCTTCACGCATTGCCACATCATCATCTAAATGTTGCTCAAACGTACAGGCACCTTCACCTTCACGCAAGCTTCTACAGCATGAAACCCATTTCAAGCCCCGTTGACCGGCCTTTGACCGCCCTTTCCCGTCGCCCTCTGCCTTCATCCACCGCGCCGCTACCACCATCCCTCTCCCCTTGTCCGGCCGCACGTGCCCAACCAAGTCCGGTGCCCCCTTGTCACGGCCGGCCGCCACCAATTTCTAGGGTTTCAAAACCCTAATTAATGAAATTCAAATGCTACAGACCAAATTAGGCCCCACGACCACCACCTATCAACTCCTGAAGCCGAGCCTAACAAAACCCAGAAAGCAATTGGCCTAAAATCGATCCAATCAAAAACTCCCAAATTGGACCATATGGATTTCGAAAATTAGAGGTTTGACCGCGATTTCCGGTTGATCTGAGCATCAATTGCAAAAACCGAGACCACCCGTAGATTCGTATCGATGAAAACTACCACATATATTTTTTTGGGATTTTTCTGAGGACTTAAATTTTTATTTGATTTTTGAACTGTTATTTGGATCTGAAAGCATCCATTGAGGTAGAGAAGGGATGGAAGAAAAATGAACATACAGACAAATGATAGAAGATGGAGGCTAGGGTTTATAACCGTGCTTATATAGTGGTAGAGTAGACAGATCGGATAAATGAACGTGCGGAACAAACTATGGCCCAAAAAGCCCGTTCTGACCCCAAAACGAAATTGGGTCAACCCATATATCAAAACAGGTAATTTAAAATATTCTGAATGCAATGGAAAAGGTTACAGGTTCAAATTGTGTCGTATGAAGAAGTTATGCTAAAATTAATATTTTCAAATTGATTTCAACTGATTTCAATTGCATAAATTTCAAGGCGTTTCGAGTCCGTACGATCAAACGACAAGTCCGATCGCTACGAAACTTGAAACATTATTATAATTCACCGTTACGGATCTGATGAAATTGGTTTCGTCAAAATCCGAGTCAGTGGCCAAAATGGCTATTTTTATATTAATTAAATAAATTTTAAAATAAATTAATTAAATCGAATTTTATATTTCAATTAGAGAATTGACCATTTTTATTACTTACAATTTCACAAACATTTAAAATGATCTAACAATCCTTATTGTCTATTTCATTAAGGATTAAATCAATATAAATATTATATTTCATAAAATTCAAATTATAGATAAATTTCCAAAATTCCCTTTTTATTTAATTAACCTATATTTATCCCCTTTATAAATTTCCAATATAAACGGTTATCATTGGATTTAAAATTATTGTATAAATATTTTCCGTTTCAACTCAATTTAAATTTAACGAAAAATTTACATTTACTTTTATTTAATTGTAATAAATCCAAATTATCAAACCTTAGATCCAATAAAATAAATAAAGCTTAATTCCCAAGTTAACCCATTCGATTTTCAATTAACCTTATTCCCAAGTTACAAATTTTGAATTAATTACTATTTATCATTATTGCTTCACTTATTAAATCAAAATTTTCATTGACTTTCCTTATATTAAATTTATCACCATATTAATTAAGGTTTTAAAACAATTTATAAAATTCTTTTTAATATATACAATTTAGCAATCTCTTAAACATGGTATTACATTTCACGTAAATGTACATTTAATTAAATTTATTACAATCAAATGTGGGCAATTTATTTCTATTAATTAATTCAATATTTACATCCACTTATTTACAATTTCTTCCATTCATATAGTTGCAATTCATTTTTGTTATTATTTCATAAATACTCTTTCCAATTAATTGCAATATGTAATTCAATTTGTAAAGCTTTAGTTACCCTTGATACCTCAAATTTCAATAGTTGCTTTCATATAAATAAATAAGATTTTTTTTCTAAATTTAAATTAAAAATCCCAATAATTAATTAATATTAAACGTCGAAATTTACGGGTCGTTACAAAAGATTACGGTGCTGAAAAATTAACATATAACAGCGGGGTATTTGTCAAAGGCAGTGATGATCCAGATGAGCATTTAAAAGATTTTTACGGCGTCTTAACACAGATTATAGAGTTGACATATTATGTTGAACATTTAGAAAAGGTTTTTTTATTTAAGTGCAATTGGTTCTGTAACGTTCCTGGTTCTGGAATCAACGTGCATAAAGAGTACAAACTTATTGAAATAAGGCATACATCACACTACTATAAGTACGATCCTTTTGTATTAGCCAAGCAAGCGTTACAAGTTTATTTTGCTCCGTATCCATCTTTGAAAAAAGATAAAGCGGATTGGTCCGCTGTTTTCAAAACGAAACCAAGGTTTACGTTTGATGGAAATAATATTCCAGATGAAGCAGCATATCAAGCCGATCTTGAATCAAATACAGAAATAATAATAACTGATGATATTGATGTAGGGCCTTTGAATGATGAATCGAGCATCCTATTTGATGCATTCGAAAGTACCAAAGAAAATGAGATAGAATACGAGACTGAGTCTGAATCAGAAAACGATGAAGACTGATCGTTATTGATATAATTGTTATGTGATAGTGATTGAAACATGCAATGTAATAGTAAATTTCTGTAATTGTTCTGTGATGATCATTTAGTTAATTTTTATCCATGTTTTGTACTAGTAAATGTTTATAATTGTTTCTGTGAAAGTGATTGAAACATGCTATGTAGTAGTGAATTCCTATAATTGTTCTCCGATGATATTGTTTTTCTATAGCAGATATGTCTGGCAGGAGACGGAGTGTAGGTGGTAATGTCACGCCATCCCCATCTCCCGGTGCAGGTGGTAGTGGCACTGCACCGGACTTACGTCCGATTGCAGAAGTTGTTCCTAGAAGTGCTGGGTAAGTATCAATTTTATTTAAAGTATAAGTTTTAAAATCCACTAAACATGTATATCATAACTTTTGCAGTGGCTTTGAGATGGAGCCATCAGATTATATTTTACAGGTTTCGAGAAAGGCATTTCAGAGCCGCATGGATGGTTGTTGGTCTCGCTGGGACGACATCCCCCCTCACGTCAAAAACGTAATACAGGCGGATTTACTTGTAAGTAGTAGTTTGAATTTCAGTTGTAAATTAATATAATGTATATAACTTAAAATAATTTTAATTTACAGGCTGCAGTCCGCGTTGACCATGATGACTTGGATATTTTTTTAAATCACTGGAACAAACGAATGAGAAAAAATTACAAGGATACATTGTCCAAGGCTAAGAATGCAGGGAAAAAGCCGAACTGGATGGGTAAGGGTGTATGGAACGAATTTCTTCGGCTTTGGGATAGTCCGGCAGCAAAAGTAAGTAAAATATGTTTTCTTTATTATTTAAATCTAATATAAATCTCGCAAGATATATACGTGATAATTTATCTTAATTTGTAGGAGTTATCTGCGCGGAACCGGGCAAACAGGAATAAAAATCATGCATTACACCGTGGTGGCTCCAAATCCTTTCAGGAGCACAAGAGAGAGCTGGTAATTAAATTTATAAACTGTGTTTACATTTTATTACAATATTTTATAATCAGATTAGCAATAATATTTATATATTTTCAGGCAGTGAGATACAACCGCGAGCCCACTATGGCCGAGCTGTTCAAGGCCACGCATGCCGTGGAGAGGACTGACGAAGAGGGCAATGTTTCGTACGAGTGGACGGATGACAAATCACAATCCGTAATGGTAAATTAATTTATTGTTAATAACAATATTTTGTCTTATTTTATTTTCAAAAATTTGAAATTCGGTTTTTATCGTGTAAAACAATTGTTTGTAATCGCAAGAGAGGTACGAAGCAGAGTGGGCTCGTGTAGCACAGTCCACTGGTCGGGAAGAGCTTACGTTAGAGGAGGAGAACCATATATGGGATGCTATTATTGACCCGCCTTCTCGGACCAGTCGACGATATAGCTATGGAAATGTGGAGGTAAATTTTGACGGTATAGCTATGAATAGTTAAATAATTTTAATAATATTATATATATACTAATATATAAATAATTATGAACTATTTTACAGGCGATGAGAATGCAGAGTGCATATAGGAGGTCGCAGCAAGACGTGGAGATTGCTCAGTTGAGTGCGACAGTGGAAGAAATAAATGATTGGAGGAAGAGTTTCTTTGAGCAACAGCTGGATGAGTGGATTGCGGCTTATTTGCAACATCATGGGAGGATGCTTGGAGAGGACGGCAGCGATGGCGAGGAGTAGGTATGTTTGTTTGCTCGTGTTATAGATTGGTATATACACATTTTGGTTGGTTTGGTGTATATATATTTCAGGATATTATGTACA
Organism: Allium fistulosum; assembly: GCA_030737815.1. Classification (NCBI taxonomy): domain Eukaryota; kingdom Viridiplantae; phylum Streptophyta; class Magnoliopsida; order Asparagales; family Amaryllidaceae; genus Allium; species Allium fistulosum. Next base: position 1,292,363,361 of record CM060904.1, read on the forward strand.
TATTTTGATAACTTCTAGTTGATGGATTTGGTTGGCTATTATGTATATATATGTCGGGATATTATGTAGAAATTTTGGGTTACTATGTACATATTCTGGTTAATGGATTTGGTTGGATTTTATATTGTTTGATTTGGTTGGATTAATTTGAAAATGAGATTTGGTTGGATTTTATATTGTTTGAATGTATAGTGATGTTATATGATGGATATATGATGGCTATAGTTGATGACTATAGTGTATATTGGCTGTGATGATGGTATTTGATGGTTGTTGTTTGAAGTGTGAATGGGTTGTGGAAGGGCACAAATTTTGCTTCAGATTAGCGACGGCTAGCGATGGCCTGTAGGTTGCAGATTAGCGACGGCTAAATTGCAAAAAATTTGTGTCGCTTAGCGACGCCTAGTGACGCCATTTAGTCGTTGAAAAATTTCCACGTGGCACATTTGCAGTCGCAAGCCGTTGCTATTTTGGTGACGGAGTCATCGCTAAAGCCGTCGCGATACTATTGGGCGACGAGGTAAATTGCGACGGCTTATAGCGACGGCCTGCGACGGCCGGCGACAGCTAAAAGCCGTCGCTATCTGCTGCCATCCTTGTAGTGATAGAATACTATACTATATGTATGCATACATTGATTATAAATTCTAATAGCCATATGTGCATATATGTGTATTTTATGTACAGGCTTAGTATAGTTATTTAACTTAATCTTTATATTTTACTAGATGTTATAACTCATTATTTTAAAAATAATTTGAGTTTGAGTTAATATATATAAGTTAAGTCACTCAATAAATTAAACAAATATATAATTAAGTTAAATTATAAATTTTGCTTTAATAAATAAAAAAATTTATTCAAGTTAATTTTTTTTCATCACTCAGTAAATTAAACAAATATATAAATTACTCAATACATTAAATAAATATATTATTAAATTAAATTATAAAAAAATTCAATAAATTTAACAAGCTTATTTGAGTTAAAATTTAGATCTTATTAAATCACCCAATAAATTAAACAAACATATAAGTTAAATCATTAATAAGTTAAAAAAAATATAATTAAGTTAAATTATAAACTTTGTTTTAATAAATTAAACAAGTTTATTTGAGTTAAAATATAGATCTTGTTAAATCACCCAAAAAATTAAATAAATAGATAATTTAAATCACTCAATTAAACAAATATAAGTAAGTTAAATTATAGATTTTGTTTCAATAAATTAAACAAGTTTATTTGAGTTAAAATATAGATTTTGTTAAATCGCCTAATAAATTAAACAAACATATAAGTTAAATCACCCAAGAAATTAAACAAATATATAATTAAATTAAATTGTAAATTTTGTTTCAATAAATTAAACGGGTTTATTTAAGTTAAAATATAGATTTTGTTAAAAACACAAATACAATAATTGAAATAAAAATTTACTTACTATTAGTAAACAAATTTGGTTAAAATGTAGAAATCATTATTAGATAGAGGTGCAACATTTAATACCGATGTAGAAAAAGAAAACAAATGGTTAAAGTCACATGTTAGTAAGTTGGAGAAGATGCTCGGTAAGCTTACCGACCCAATAATGCGATGGTTTTCGAATGATGAAATTTCTTCTGATGATGATGACGGTGATGGTGGGAAGAATTCGAGGGAGTAGTTACTATTTGTGTTGGTTGTCATTTTGTGGTTTGCATTGGTTGGATATATTTTATGTTGAACATTTTTTATATGGATGTATATATTTGGTTGAATATTTATGTTACGCATGTGTATTTATGTTTGTATATATGTAGACATTTGTGTTCTTTGGATATTTTTTACGTTGGATGATATGGTTTGGTAATATATGTAGCTTTATGATGTTGAATAATATTTGAGATATATGAATTTGAGGTACATGAATTTATGATATTATTGTGTTATATTAGTGTGATTATATATCAAATACATATGAATTTGTAATTGAGGTGAGAAATGCAACAGAAATGATGCAAAAGTGATTCAGCAAAGGTGTCGGTAGGGTGACGGAAAATCCAATTTAGCATTATAATATGGCGTTGACAAGGTGTCGATAAGGTGCCGGACATGTCATAGAAGAGGCAATGGAAATAGGATGTCTACTAGGTGTAGAAATGGCATCGGCAAAAGGCGTCGGTCATAAGCGTTGGTAAGCATCCTACGGAAGACGTCGACAAGGCATCGATAAAAATTTACTGACGCTTTGTTTACCGACACCTGGCGTTGGTGCGGCATCGGTAAATTGCTTACCAACGCCATTTTGGAGTTGACAAACAAAGTTTTTTTTAGTGATTATTAAAAATTTGTTCGTGTACAAATTGGATTAGAGGTTAAATGTTAGAGATTATGGGTTGTGGTGTTCATGGACATAATTTTGATTAAAGCTTTGTCAAAGGTTGGGTAGGAAGTAATGTAAAAGTGGTTTAATTTTTATTTCGTAATAAATAATGTTTAGTTTTTGATAATTGATATTTAAAATTCAATAATTAATATTTTATATCTTCATTTAATAATCAATAATTAATGATTAAGTTAATATTTTAAAATTAATAATTCAAATTCAATTTCACCTTCAAATTCAACTAAAATTTAAACACTCGCCGCTAACTCTAACAAAAATTCAAATACGTAATACATATAAAGCCTAATAACTCAACTTCAACGGCAGTCTCGCGGTACCCTTCTATTTCTATCCATTCGCGTTCTGCATCATCAAAGTCCAGCATTTTTAATCACTTCGCAAATTCCTATCGAAAGATAATTTTGTAGTCCCAATAATGATATATTTTTCAATTTCATGCAACGTTTGTGGCATGTCAGAGCATCGACCAATTTATAATTTCCTTATCAAAGAACTTCACTGTCTTCAGAAGAACTTGACGACCTGAAGCGCATTCTTCATTCCATCATTTTCACCATTTTGTGAACATCTTCGTAAAACATAAGTTGTGTGTGTCGTCGGTTAGAATAAGCGGCTCGATCAGCCCATTAATCATCGTTGTCAGCTATAGTGTTCCTCCGACCATCCCAGTCTGCTCCAATTTTGGTTCTTAATTTCTCCAACTTGATGAAGTTTTTTTTGTTACTATTCAATTTATTTATTATGGACGTTGCATCTAGCATTTGAGAACTCTTTTCGCAAAAGAGTTAAATCTATCAGCAATCTTCCGATAAACTCAGATTTTAGCCTTCTTTTGAGTTATTGTAAATTCCTAAGCAAATATTTGCAAATAAAATGGATAATTCAACATTTTAGTAAAATGTTTGTCTCACGATAAGATCAGCTACAGTGAATTCTTTAGATAAATTTTGGAAGTGGAAATGAATAAAATGAACAGCATGGAGAAAGGGAGATGTTAGAGGTTCAATATGCAAAAGTGCTAATTTTTTTTACGGTGGACGTATTCGGATTTATGTTCAACTTGAAGTAAAATTTACATCGTGTTTGTCCCATTTTGAAGTTGTCAACCGCTTTTCAAATAAACAATAAGTTAACCCATAGATCTAATGTAAACCGGATACTTCCAACATGTAAAATATCCCAATGCTTTTTGTAAGTGTACTTGGACTAGAGCAAAATCTTTGGACAAAAAGATATGTAAACTAAACTTTTAGTTAGATGCATACATTAAACCAACCACTCATTTAAAAATTTAGAAAATTAAAATCAAAGAGCTCTAAATACACTCATCAATCCCTCCCACCTTTCAACCAAAAACAAACTAAAAGAAACCACCAGTAGATTACAGATAAACACCCTCACCTAATTACCCAATCCACGTGTCATCCTTCCGTCAAATCCACGTGTCATAAACATTTTCGTGAAGAAATCCATCGACAGTGAGATTAGGAGGCGTAGCTCACCAGATTTCAAAACATCATCACCCCATAAATACAAACATCAGTTTCAAAGTTACTCCAAATCATCGTCTTTACTCTCACCTGGCGGTGTCTGCACCACTCTCCATAAATAAAAATGTCCACCATTATCGACAAACTCACTTCAAAAAAAATGGAGAAAACCGAAGAGTCGGAAGACATTCTCTCGAACCACCGCGGCAGCTTCACCCCCACCTCCCCCACGTTAAGCCAGCTCTTCGGCAACTTCACCGGATCCTCACCGGACCACCAGATCCTCGAGCTTGGCCAACTCGATCCGGTCACTTCCCGCCCCAATCCATTCGTCCTCTCCTTCTCCGACCTCAGCTACAGCGTCCAAACCTCCAAAAAATTCCTCCCCTTCCCCCGTAAAAAGCACCGCACCGATCCGATCACCACCGGTGAATCCGCCACTACCGAATCAAACATGAAATCTGTTCTAAACTCCATTTCCGGCGAAGCCCGAGAAGGAGAAATCCTTGCCGTCCTCGGCGCCAGCGGCAGCGGCAAATCAACCTTGATCGACGCCTTAGCCAACCGCATCCAAAAAGAAAGCCTGAAAGGCTCCATTACCCTCAACGGCGAAAGCTTAGACACCAAACTAATGAAAATCATCTCCGCGTACGTAATGCAAGACGATTTACTCTACCCAATGCTCACCGTCCAAGAAACCCTAATGTTCTCTGCCGAATTTCGTTTGCCCCGATCTCTGACCAAGTCTAAAAAGAAAGCCAGAGTCCAAGCCTTAATCGATCAGCTAGGCCTTCGTAGAGCAGCAAACACCATAATCGGAGACGAAGGCCACCGCGGCGTATCAGGCGGGGAAAGAAGAAGAGTCTCAATCGGAATCGACATCATCCACGACCCGATCATCCTCTTCTTAGACGAACCCACTTCGGGTTTGGATTCCACTTCAGCTTTCATGGTAGTCAAAGTTCTACAGAGGATTGCCCACAGTGGCAGCATCGTCATCATGTCGGTCCATCAACCAAGTTCAAGGATCATCGGACTCATAGATAGAATGCTCTTTCTGTCAAGAGGAGAGACGGTCTACAGCGGAACCCCGGATGGTATCCCTCGTTTCTTCGCAGAGTTCGGACACCCGATTCCGGAAAACGAGAACCGAACCGAGTTCGCTCTCGACTTGATCCGGGAGCTTGAGGCCACGCCAGAGGGCACCAAATCGCTGGTAGAGTTCAGCAAGTCATGGCAAATCAAAAACAACCCATCCGATCCACATTCTTACAAGTCCCCGCTGTCATTGAAAGACGCAATCAGTGCGAGCATCTCGAAAGGGAAGCTGGTGTCCGGCGCGACAGATGGCATAAGCAGCTCCGCATCATCCGTGCCTACGTTCGCGAACCCGCTATGGATAGAAACGGCTGTGCTGGCGAAACGGATGGCGACGAACAGCCGGAGGCAGCCAGAGCTGTTCCTGATCCGGCTGGGGGCCGTGCTCGTCACGGGCTTCATCCTTGCCACCATCTTCTGGAGGCTCGACAACTCCCCCAGAGGCGTCCAGGAACGCCTCGGCTTCTTCGCCATCGCCATGTCGACAATGTTCTACACCTGCGCGGACGCTTTACCAGTCTTCCTCCAGGAACGCTACATCTTCATGCGTGAAACCGCCTACAACGCCTACCGCCGATCCTCCTACGTCCTGTCCCACGCAATGGTCGGATTTCCACCGCTGATCTTCCTATCGATCTCCTTCGCCGCGACCACCTTCTTCGCCGTCGGCCTCGCCGGGGGCGTGCAGGGGTTCATCTTCTTCTTTTTAATAGTGCTTGCTTCCTTTTGGGCGGGTAGTGGGTTTGTAACGTTCTTATCGGGTGTGGTAACCCATGTCATGTACGGGTACACGATCGTGGTGGCGGTGCTGGCCTACTTTTTGTTGTTTAGCGGGTTTTTTATAAACAGGGATAGGATACCGGACTACTGGATATGGTTCCATTACCTGTCATTGGTGAAGTACCCGTACGAAGCAGTGATGCAGAACGAGTTTGACGATCCGAACATGTGCTATGTGAGGGGAGTGCAGATGTTCGATAACTCGCCATTGGGGGCGTTGCCGGAGGTACTGAAGTTGAATGTGCTGAAGGCGATAAGTAAGTCGTTGGGGGTGGTGTTGACGAACACGAGCTGTATAACGACGGGGGCTGATATACTGAAGCAGCAGGGAATAACGCAGCTGAGTAAGTGGGACTGTTTGTGGGTCACTGTTGCCTGGGGATTCTTTTTCAGGGTTTTGTTTTACTTCAGTTTGTTGCTGGGGAGCAAAGGGAAGAGGAAGTAGAGAGGTTGAAATTTGGGATTATTGGGGTGGTTAAAATTGTTTACTTTTTTTTTTTCATTTTGTTTGTACTTTTACCTTTGGATTATACTACAAAGTATCTACAAGTGAATAGTTCGGTGAATCATGTGCGATGTAACGTTTTAAGTTATACTACTATGAATTTGAAATAAAAAAAAGTGTTGTGTCGTTGAACGATCTTCTTAAATTTTCATTATGCAAGTGAGATAGAGATATTGGTTGAGGACGTAAAAAAGAGTGATAAATTGAAGATGAAACGTGATGTAGACTGTAGTTACTCATACACCAGCAATAATTTCGAAGCAGCAAGATCTGTGCTTCTTCCTGTGTCAGTTAATGCTATGTTTCAAACTTGAAATTACGGTTGTTGACTTGATTTTTCTAAAGAGTTTAACTTCAAAATTTACATCGGTACTAAAACAAGTGGACAAACGACAGCTGTATGTGGATTTTTTTTTTTTTTGGAAAGTTATGTGGATATTTAATTTTAAAGTAGATGATAAAACAAAAGTAGGTTGAAACGCAAATAATAAATGATTGGTCGTTTATCTGGTTGGCACACGTAGATGCGATGATTCCGTACGTTCGAAATACTGGAATATAAGCCTCCGAGTGTGAATTGAAGAAAGATTTTTACCTTAAAATAGAATTATTAATAAAATAAAACTTATGCCTCATTTCTTTTTTTCTTTGAAATAAGGTAAATGGGCTGAGCCCATAACAAAGTGGGTAAAGAAACCCGAACCACAACTTTAAAGTTAAAACCCTAGCCGACACAAAACATATCACAGCCTCGATCTCTAAAACTAAAGTAATGGCGACGAAAGATTCACCACTGCTTCATCTATATCTCTCTTTCGTCATACTTTACTCTGCTCGACTCTTCTCGTTTCCAATAAGATAAACTGCTGTTGAAGCAGCCACGCATCCCTTCAATGTTCGCTTTAAAACAATTGTTCCTCTGACGAATTGAAGACCAGAGGGTATTAACATATCTGAGGTCATTACGACCCAGATCTGTTCCTTTCCTATATTTGTGTCTTCATCAAAAAGTGAGCTCCAATTCGTCCTAGGAGCCTCGATTGTTTGCTAATAAGAAAGAGAATCGCTGTTATCCTCAGCTGAACTCTGGTGGAGGCCACTAGTATCGCAAGGTTGTTGCTTGTCTTGAGGCACTTTAGCACGAGCAAGAAATAGCTCAAGATGCTTGCTTCCAGCTTCATGATTCCATTCATCCGCCAAAAAATAAAATTTGATTTGGTCTCTGATCATTTTTTTGATTTATGAAGAATAACTCTGCTATCCGTCTCGATAAGTCTCCACTTCTGTTCTCTGTTCATACTGCTTTTATTATGCACTCGAAAATTCATTTCTTTCCAAATATGAAACACCGCAGTAGTAAGTAGTATGTGAGCATAATCCCTTTCACAGTTTTTGGCTTTAAAATTGTTGTTTATATGTTGAATAGCTTGTAGTAGACCCATCTGACCATTACTGGCAATATGCAGTGTAGTTTGAATACAGTTCCATATGTGATAAGAATAACTGCATTCAAAAAACAAATGATTATCACTTTTATTAACTAAATTGCATAAGGAACAAAGTGAAATATTTGAGTTTCCCCATTTATTTATTTTATCCCAAGTTGGCAGTCTGTTATTAACTGCAAAGTATGTACAGAAAGCTATCTTGGGACCGTTCACCTTGTTCCATATACAATTATACCATTCCACTATAGGTGCTTTATTTCTAATATTTGCCCAAGTAAGTTTAAAAGAAAACTTCCCTCTGGAACTTGCCTTCCAGTCCCAATAGTCACTGTCTGCATGAATATCAATAGGAATTTGACTTATACTTTTCTTATGTGGGTATGTTATAGGGTGCAATTGTGGTTGCCATTGATTATCTTTTATTATCATAGCCACTGTATCATTAACCCCACCACAAATTACCAAACTGTCACAACCCACTTTATTAACAAAAGATTCATTATTAAACCAGGGGTCAAACCACATACTGGGTTATTCTCCTAATTTAAATTTTCTCTCCAGAAAAGGTTTACCAATATTCCTACATTTTAAGATTTGTTTCCATGCATAAGATTGATTGTTTCTTGGTAAAGCATTCCAAAAGTTATCATTTTTGAGGTATTTGGACCTCATCCATCTTGTCCAAAGAGAGTCTGGATTCACAAACCTCCAAAATAATTTTAAATGACATGTTAAAATGAGATCATTCATATTCCTAATACCTTAGGTCTGCACACTTTTTCCCAGCTTATTTTATGATATTTACCCCTCCATAAAAAGTCAGCACATCTACTTTCAAATTTTTTTAATTGAGGCAGCTGGAATATGATATTATTGACAATTATTGGATAACCGTGGAACGACTCACTCGATAGTTTTCCATTGGTTAATATAATTAAGGTCAAATGGAAAATATCAATGTGACATCATCACACTATTCCCTTGACTTAAGAATGCTGTCGAGCTTCAATATGGAAACTCTACTATGATTACAGTTAAATTGTGGCACAATGGTTATCGAACAACTATAGTTGGATCGAGTAGGAGCATTGAAAATGAAACACAATTCAGGAGAGGATTCGTCTCCTCAGTTATACTTATATAAGATTAGTATCACGGTCAACTAAAGTAACTCAAAGTTAAAGTCTCTGGCCATAACAGTTCGGTGGATAATTATTATTATTACTAAATCAAGGACTTTATGTTTGGACTATATGGTTAAATATGGATAATATTGGAATTTTGACCATTATCAACTTCCATAAGTCCAAATTGATATAGTTTTGACGAAGAGAATTAGTGTAAATAATTCTCATAATTGGCAACGCTTAATAAAGTAAAATTGCGTTTTACTAAAACTAAATAAGCGATAAATTTGGTCATAATATCACACCACCTATTATGTGATGTACGAACGTTAATATTCGAATTGTATACATACATATAGATAATATATGTAAATTAATTTATTAATTTTTATTCACACACACACACACATATATATACTTAATTCTGACGTACAACTAGTAAATTATAAATAATTTAAACCCTTTTAAATTATTATGTATGTTTCAAAATAAAAATAATAATTTTAATATAAATCCGTGCTGATTTGTATTATAAAAAATATATTTTTTATACAAATCCGTAAGAATTTGTATACTTTAAAAATTATCTGTGCTTCTTTGTATATATAAAAAGATTTAATAAAAAAGGTTTTGACCGAAAAATAATTAACATATGTAATTTATATTACTAATTAATATGCTATAAATAAATATTTTAAATGTTATATACTTATGTGTGCGTGTGTGTACACACACATTAAAACATATCAACATTTAAAATAGAATTTTTTTTCTCCTTAATCTAGATAGATTTGGTTTTTTAAATTCAAAAATTATCTTAAGATATTTTAGATGTTAATTTAAATATTTTGAATTGGTCAACATTTCAAACCAAACAAAATTAATATATATAAAAGTTTTATATACGTGTATAATGAATTGGCCAACATTTTAAAACAAACAAAATTAATGTATATAAATTTTATACACACATGTGTGTGTATAATATAAATTAATAATTGACAACAAGTATGATATGTTATGAAAAGCGCGCTTAGGCGCTAAATGCATGTACTATGCTTAATTTTTTGAAAAGGCGATAGAATAAGCACGCTTAATTGGCACTTATTTGCGCTTCGCTTAAATTTAAGCGACGATTAAGTGCTACTCGAAAAATAATATTTTATTTTTAAAATAAGAAGAAATGAGCTTATAGCATAAAAGCAACACTCCCAAAGAAAATTTCCTCATTTTATGTCATATAGGCTGATGGATGGTGAGTAGCTTTTTACATTAGGATATGATTATTTTTTAGACAAATGTGCACGGTTTTTGCTCAACTCGAGTATGCTTACTTTTAATTAATAACGAAAATCAAATCCAAGTTTTGCAACATATAAATTTATAAGTTAACTTCAAAGTAAAACTTTACTTCTTTGTGATTAATTCGTGCCTACATGAATATGCACTTAATATAATCGATTTGCATAAATGTATATTTATATGAATAATGTACGCTCAAAAATTAAGTAGCGCTTAGGCGATGTTTAAGCGGCGCTTAAGCGAAGCGAGACTTCTGCCGTCTCGCCTCGCCTAGCGCTTATAGCAAGTATGTATATAAAGTGACAGATGTGTTGGGTTGTAAATCCCAAAACTTATATACGGATGCATTAAACCATATACACTTCCATATGTTGCACGTGCATTATATATGTATATGTGTACAAATATGTTATATATATATATATTATAGTATAAATCAAAATAATTTTTTTATATAAATAGAATTAAATAAAATATAATGAAGCATTATTTCAAATTATTTAGATTTGATCTAAAATAAATTAGATTTAATATGCATCTAAAAGTGGAAATTTTCTAGAAATATTTGCAGTTTATCAAAAAGAATTAAAAAAAATTTGTTTGATAATAGAAAATGCGACTATTATTCAGATTTAATTTTGGACAAAAAACGATTTTTTTTATCGAAATTAAAAATATGGTTGTAATTTAGAACATTTGCTTAGGAATGATTTTTCACGTATCAATTATGAAAACAAGAGGCGGAACCAAATTTTCAATATAAAAAATTTGTTCACTTTTTTATTTTTGGTGGATGTTTTACTTTGTTATATACTAGGCATATTAAAATTCAAGGACATCATATAAAGTTTTATATACACTTGTGTACGGATAAAAGAGCTAAAAATTGCGTAGTCTCGTCTTCCTATTCTCTCTCTACTTATTTGTTTATTAATTATTATTCTTTCTGTGCTTTTTGGTTATTTAATTGATGCTTAAAAATATAGATAGTCATCAATCGATGGTTGTGTACATGAATACAACATCTAGAATAGATGCATGTGTTCCATAACTTTACACGCCTTGTCCATGAATACAATGGACACCCATTCAAACTTGAATCCTATGCGCATTTATGCATTTCCACTACCTACTAATTGTTATGTTGAAAAAAGTACTAAATATTTATTTAATTCTTCCGTCAAAATTCTATAGCCATTCCATTTGATTGGACAAACCTGCTTTTTAAGTACAAAATTAATGAAATAAAAATCTATGCATCTATAGGCTTGCTTGCTTGTCTTTGTTTTTTTTTAAAATACCTTTTTTCCAATATTTATTTATTTATTTTGTCTAATTAACAAAGAAAGTATTTCTCGAGATATAAATCATATTTTAGAATATAAAAAACATAATTAAAAGAGTGGTAAAATGACATATACGGCACATTCGAACGAACAAGGAAAGTCATAGTGAGAAAAGACAGATGATTAAAACTTGTAGACAAGCCACAACAGTCGTGTTCAAGCATTGAATAACATTCTTAGGTACTAAGCTTGCATGCACTATATCAATGATAAAGATCACACTTTTACTTTAATTAATCAAAATACAGTTGGAAGTTAGAGAGTAAAGAGAGAGCTTCTCCACGGATACAACTAATAACCACCATCACCAACTTATATGTCTCTGTCTCTGTATGTTTTTAATATATTTGTAACAAAATTAACAATACACACCCGCGACGTACGTACAATATTTATTGACTTTGGTAGATATGAAAATTTCGATATTAAATTATTGGCGTTATATACTTAGCATGCAAGGAATAAACTCCATTATCTTGTGACAATACAGATCGATGAACAGTAAAAATAACACTATCCTTTGTCTTCATTGCATTGATGAAAAAAATTACCAACAAACAATCATGTAACATACTTCTAGAATTTCAAAATACTGCAGAAAAAGTTGCAAATAATTGCGTTTTTAGATGCATAAAAAATATAGATATAAAATACTAGAGAAGCGATTTGAGAAACCAGTTCTAAAAATAATGAATTTTTTTGAACCTTTAATAAAAGTTTGGGTCAGCGTGGGCCTTTCAATTTTTTCTTAATTTTCAGCTGGTGGGCTGGAAGCATGTCTCTTAACACAATTTTTTATGAACTAAAACACTGTTCTAAAACTTCTAAACCAACCGGGCCTGGGGCACATGACTACAAAACCAATTCCTCTGTAACCAAAATTGATGTGCCCACTGTCCCCTTTGAAATCTAACCGTTAATTTTGCGTGTGAGTCCCACTTTTTAATTTATCAAACAAATGATAAGTGGCTGTGATTTGATGAGCACATGAGGACGCAATGTTTGGAGATAGCGGAATTAAACATACGACTACATCATTCTTTCCCTAACTCTAGTTATAGAGCAATTATAAGACCATCTTTGGTTTGCCCATTTTAGTTTTATGTTTCCTTCAAACAAAATAAAAATGCACACTATGTATGATTTTTTTTAAAGAAAACCAATTTAGAAAATTAAGTTAACATATAAAATATGTTTTGTTTTTCGTGTTTCGAAAATAACAAAAGAACATAATACAATCCATCCTCTCTACCATCCTTCCATCGTCATAATATCTTAAAATTTTAAATCTTTTTCTCCGTTCTCTTCACGTTTTATAATGCATGTTGAAAACACAAAACTCATAATGAAACCAAACGGGTTTAAACAAGAATAACAAAAGTGAAATGTATAAATCTAATTTAAAGAATAGAGAAATAAATTTGAGTTAACATGAGTTTTAGGATCAAACTTACTTAAAAAATTACCTAAAGCTAAATCTCTCTTCATTCACCAAGTCATAAATTCCATACTCATTAGTGCTTTCTCAGAAGAGACATAAAAAAAGGAAATTTAAAGACTTGTTATGGAGTTACCATTACATTTCAACATTAAGAAGAGAACTAAATCGTTAAGATAATGCAAAGGTGAGTAATATTGTATCAAAAGTCTTCTAATATTGCAAAATTAGGCATTTATTCCATCATCGAATTGAGGTCGGCGGGGCATTTGAAATTGATTTTCCAATGCTCTGCCGATGTCAATATTTTCAATCGAAAAGAAGATGTCGAGAAAATTTTACTGATGCCTTTCCTTTGAGGTTCGTATGTTCATTCCTAACGTCTTCCCTATGAGATAGTCAACGAAGTACCTATGCTATTACCACACATTTACTGATGCATCCCAATAAACTGGAGGCAAACTACTTATGGATTTGAGACAATTTATACCTTTTTTTTTTCTTAATTACGGAAAAAGATTTTCCCGATGTATTCTTGACGCCAACTTACTACATTTTAAGCAGAATTAAACAGCAATCACTTCTGTCGAGCCTACAATACAATCTAGTTTCAAATATAGCTACATTGACTTTGCTTAACAAGCAACGCGAACAATAAATATCATCACATGTAATTATATATCATAAAAACAACAATTTAATGCATAAAGATAAATAAATTATTAGTGCATTATTTTGTCAACACCAACACCCAAAGTCAAAAGATATGTCTCTTGGAGTCGAATGAGATATTGGACCCGACAAAGAGATTGCCGAGACGTGTGTTAGCTAAATCTTGAATTCGAGATGCGGAACCATAAAGTAATAATAGTATATGTAAAGAAGACGAAATGCAGAAAGTAAATAACACTAAGACTTTTATAGTGGTTTGGGCCGAAAGTTCCTATGTCCACTGTCATTTTCTCATTTAGTCACTCTTATATAGCTGAGAGTCTATTTACATTGAGTTTTGGCATTTTCTCCATTAATGAGTTTTTGAATAGAGCTCTAATATAGAAAAGTACACTTATGATTTTATGTCAATTTTTGTTATGCCAGAAGATCCCTTTTGCCTTGGGATTGCTCCCTATTTATAGCCAATATGTCATAACACTATTGGTGGAGAGCCTTCTTCTTGGATAGATGTTCAACTGACTAATTTTCTATCGAACTAAAAAATAGCCGATTAATTTAAATTAAAAATTACCGCAAGCGCACGACATACAATTCTAGTACGTGGCGAATACGGATCGATCCGCAGAGAATTATAAAGATTTTAAATTTTTTATTCAATCAAATTAAACCAAGAATTGAAATTTGACTAGCTAAGAAAAAATATAAACCAAAAAGCTAGAACAAAAGTGATTGAAAATATGATATTAGAAAACAATTTAGAGGCAAATCCACTCTCATATTTTTTGTAAAACAACGCACAAATAATCTATGATCTCTCTATTTTGATCTTAAATGAAAGTAGTGATGTATTTATCATAAGTATGGTTTATTTATATTATTAATGAACATAACTTAAACCATCAAACTATAATACAACACATAAAACCACTTATCAATTTCAATGAAAATGAAGTCAAAGCAAAAGCTATTTTAAGTATGATCTATTTATTATTGTATTTAGTAACATAGATCATCAAATTTTGTTTCTAATTTAATTCCATAATCAAAAATCAATTAGTAAAATGATGATGTAAATTGTGTCTATGTGGAGTAAGCATAGTCCATTTGTAATTACAACATAGGCTATCAAATTTCATTTTATAAATTTACATCAACATTCACTTTCATGAAGCATTAAAAAGAGATCATAAATGACAAGATTTGTTGAATTTACATAATTTTAGAGAGCTTCATTACCCCAAAATTAAAGGGGTTTAGCTACTCATTTGTGTTATCAATCAACATATGTAAATTTCAATATTTTAAAGCAAGAAAAAATGGTAGAAGGCTAATTAGAATAAAAAAGATCTAAACTAGTTGCATAAAAGTAAAACTAAGCTACTAACATGAAATGAAAGAGCATGTAAATAAAAATGAAAAAGAAAATAAAATAAGAACAAAGAAGAAGTAAAAGAACAAGAGGCTTAGGAAGCCATTTTTATTTCATATAACTTTGAGGCTACAACTTGCATGCTAATTTCCTAAGTAATTAAAGGAAGAGATCAAATACATGAACATAAGAGGGCTATTTATGCATGCACAAAACCCTAATCCATATTTTAGGGGGCTTCCCAAAATACCCCTTAGGAAGTGTAGCCACCAAGTCATCATTAGTCTCTGATTAATCCATCATTAAGTATGCATGAAACTTTAACCTTCACTAACTTGTGCATTAGCTTCTAATCGTAGATTAAGGTAAAGTGGATAGGTAGGGTCCTCCATGATGCATGAGTTTGAATTATTTCCATTTTCATTCCTTTGTTTTCATCCTTCTGCATGCATATTTCATGATAACTTCTTCATAATTCCATTCAAAATTCCTATAATTAAAAAGAAAATGTGTAAATAAATATTCTCAAAATTAATTCATGCGCAAAATTACTATTTTACCCCCAAATTGATGTATGAATGATGAGTTGAAAGAATTTTTGAAATTTGGTTTTAAACATGTAAAAATACCCGATTATGATATTTAAAATAGATTAAATATGGATGTAAATATATGCACATTTATGTGCACAACAAATACCCCCACACTTATCTTTTTATTCGTTCTCGAATAAAGAAAAACTAAGTTAAATCCGTTTTCGTAGGAAACACGATTGTATTGAACGTATGCAACAAGCCATTAAACCTCTAGGTGTCTCTAGTAGGACGAGTGTTGTCTCGTGAGGGTTTTCAGTGGATACTACCCACAAAATCCAAATACAACATGAGAAATTCCTAAATGCAAGATTTATTTACAAAGAGATGGATATAAGTTTTTGAAAATATTTACAAATGAAGAATTTACTTTCAAATCGACACGAATAAGTTAAATATAAGTTCTGGTCATTATCAAGAAATTTCAGTCCTTTTACTCGTCAAACTTCAAACAAAAATTAAGTAATCATCACAATTAGACTCCAGATTGGCTAGTTGTTTTAGTTGATAATATAGTGCAACTATGAAACAGATCCTTAGTTCAGTCTCAAAGTTTTTCAAAGTGCCATTTTAATTTCTTTTGAATAACAAGTCAAATCACATAAGTAAAAATAGTGCTTGGATTTCAATTGCTTACCCTCTCTGTATTTGAAAATTTTATTAATATTAACAATATTTACATATGCCTAAATCAAAAAACTGAGGCCAGATATATGACCCATGCATTGCCTTTCGGACTTACGTGAGGGGAATATAGAGCATGACGAGTGTACATACAAGTATGTACACCTATCGACTGTACGCATTATTAATAAAAGAATTTTATATACATACACCTAACTTAGATAAACTGAGGCCAGATATACCGATTATGCACTGCCTTTCGGGCTTACATGAGAAGGGTACAGAGCATGATGAGTGGACACACATGCATGTGAATACATGACACTAGGTGTTAATTAAATATATACATATATATACAAAAAATATACTTTTTTTCTTTCTTTTTTCTTCTTTTTTTTGTTTTTTATGAAGAGAGAATTTTATAATATCGTCTTGGCATTACTTAACTTAAAAGATTTAAAATGTTATCGCCTTTACTTTAAATCAAATATTTATTAAAAAGAGATTTCATTTAGGATATAATTCATAATTATCACCTATGAACCTTCCTATATACTAGTTAAACCATCGTTACTTGTAATCAAACTTCATTTTTATTTTTTTAAGACAAATAAATTTTCAAAAGTTTCAATTTAATAACAAAACTTATACTTATCCTATAGTGTTTCTTCAAAAATAAATCAAAATGCTAAAAAGAAAATATTTTTTAGATTTAGGAATTTTGAGATTTTTTTAGAAATTTTGAGTTTTGGAAAGAAAATGAAAATTCAAAAATACCATGAAAATTAAAAAATGAAGATGAGAGTCCCCCACACTTAATCTTGACTATGTCCCCACAGTTAGTGCATGATATAATGAGTGTAACGGGGAAAAATATGTACATATTTACAAAAGAGGGTTAACACTGCTTACTAGACGTAGCATGGCTCATAAAGAATCATGAGCTCCTCTTCTTGATCACACGTAACTCAAAGAAAGGTTTCAAACGATGACCATTGACTTTGAAAATCGATCCATCTTCGGGGTTTTGTATTCCTATGGCACCGTGTGAAAAAACAGTTCGTACCACAAATGGTCTGGTCCATCCCGATTTTAGTTTCCCAGGGAATAAATGAAGTCTAGAGTCATATAAAAGAACTTTCTGGTTTGGTGAAAACGTTTTTCTTAGGATCGACTTGTCATGAAAAACTTTTGTTCTTTCTTTGTAAATTTTCTCGTTTTCATACGCGTCGTTTCTAATCTCTTCTAGTTTGTTGATTTGCAATTTTCTGCTTTCACCAGCTTTCTCGAGATCAAAGTTTAAGTTCTTTATTGCTCATAATGCTTTGTGTTCGATTTCAACTAGTAAATGGCAAGCTTTCCCATAAACTAAACGAAATGGGGACATCCCAAGGTTAGTTTTAAAAGCAGTACGGTAAGCCCAAAGCGCGTCGGTTAATTTCTAAGACCAATCTTTTCGATTTTTATTAACGGTTTTCTCCAAGATTTCTTTTATTTAACGATTTTAAACTTCAACTTGGCCACAAGATTTAGGATGATATGGATTGGGTACTTGTGGGTTATCGAGTATTTCTTCATTAAAGTTTCAAAAAAATGATTGCAAAAATGGGTGCTGTTATTACTTATTATTGTGCGAGGTGTGCCAAACATCGAAATGATGTTTTCTTTAAGGAATTTCACAACAATTCTATGGTCAATGGTTTTACATGGAACGGCTTCGACCCATTTCGAGACATAATCAACAGCGAGAACAATACACAAATTTTCAAAAGAATTGAGAAAAGGTCCCATAAAGTCGATACCCCAAACATCAAAGATTTCGATTGTAAGAATGAGGTTTAGAGGCATCATATTTCATCGAGAAATTCTTCTAAGTATTTGGCAATGATCGCAAGTTTTGCAAAATTCAAACAAATCTTTGAAAAGAGTGGGCCAATAGAAACCACACTGAAGCACCTTTTCCATAGTTTTTCGAGGACCTAAATGTCCACCGCACGCTTGGTCATGGCAAAATGAGAGAACACTCTTAATTTCTCAATCCAGGTGCAATGTCAAATGATTTGGTTGGAACAGTATTTAAACAAGTACGGATCATCCCAATAGAAGTTCTTGACTTGGGAAAGAAATTTACATTTATCTTATTTCAACCAAAATGAGGGAGTTTCTTTAGTGACTAAATAGTTCAGTATGTAGGCATACCACGGATTGACAGAGATAAAAGGAAGTTATTCATCGGGAAAGTTTTCATTGATTGGTAAAGGCGATGGTGTGTTGGGAAGACAAGACAAGTGATCGGTTATGACATTGTTGGATCCTTTTTTGTCCTTGATTGTAAGATTGAATTCTTGTAGTAAAAGGATCCAATGAATTAAGCGAGACTTAGCGTCCTTTTTAGTGGAAGGATATCGAAGAGCGAAATGGTCCGTGTAAACAATGATGTGTGAGCCTATCAAATATTATCGGAATTTTTCGAGAGCAAAAGCTACCGCTAGAAGCTCTTTTTCAGTGGTTGTGTGGTTAAGTTAAGCATCGTTCAGAGTCATACTAGCATAGTAGATAACATGAAGAATCTTGTTAATGCGTTGCCCTAGGACAACACCAACTGCAACGTTCGAAGCGTCACACATTATTTCAAATGGAAGATCCCAATTCAGCGAGCAAATTACAGGAGTAGAAACAAGTTTGTTTTTGAGATGTTCAAAAGCAAAGACACAACCTGAGTTAAAATCGAAAGGAACATCTTTTCCAAGAAGAGTTGTAAGAGGTCGAGCAATCTTGCTAAAATCTTTTACAAAGCGTCTATAGAAACCAGCATGGCCCAGGAAAGAGCGAATGTCCTTAACGGATTTGGGAATGGGTAGGTTTGCAATGACATCGATTTTTGCTTTATCTACCCAATGCCTTTATTTGAAATGACATGTCCAAGGACTATGCCTTGAGTGACCATAAAGTGGCATTTTTCCCAATTTAGCGTTAAGTTTTTATCCTTGCATCGTTTAAGAACCAATTCAAGATGATTTAAGCATTTAGAAAAATAGTTTCCAAAGATAGAAAAATCGTCCATAAACACTTCAAGAAAACGTTCGATCATATCAAAAAAGATGCTGACCATGCATCTTTGAAACGTAGCAGGAGCATTGCAAAGGCCAAAGGGCATACGTCGATACACAAAAGTGCCAAAGGTCATGAAAGTTGTCTTCTCTTGATCTTCGGGAGCGATTGGAATTTGGTTATAGCCAGAATAACCATCAAGAAAGCAATAGAATTCATGATGGACTAAACGTTCGATCATTTGGTCGATAAAAGGAAGAGGGAAGTGATCCTTACGTGTTGCGTTGTTTAATTTTTGATAGTCAATCAAACACGCCAACCCGTTTGAGTAAAATTTGTTATAAGTTCCTTATAATAGTTCTTAACAACGGTAAATCCACAATTTTTCGGTACAACATGAATTAACTAACCTATGAACTATCGGAGATTGGTTATATGATACCATTGTCAAGAAGTTTAAGAATTTCATCATGAATGACACCCTTCATTTTTGGGTTAAGCCTTCGTTGCGCGTCATGAACAGGCTTGGCATCGTCGATTAAATGAATGCGGTGTTGAACAAGAGCGGGACTAATTTCCTTTATATCGGTGATTAACCACCCAAGTGCTTCCTTGTTTTTCAAAAGGATTGAAATTAAGGAAGTTTCTTGATCAAGAGAGAGAGTTGTAGAAATTATGACGGGAAACGTTTGGTTGTCACCTAAGTATGCGTACTTAAGGTGATCGGGAAGGGGTTTGAGATCCAACCTCAAGGGTTGTTTGATCAAAGAATTAGGTTGAGATTCGAACTCAACTAGAAGCGATTCAAATGGGAGCATGTATTCAATCTCATTGGGGATTTTATGAAACAATCTTTTGTACTCGACCTCACATTCATCGTTAAGGTCAATCGTCTTGTTTTCGAAGTTTTCGTGAATGGCACTAACTTCCAATTTTTAGTTGCTTAGTTCATTCGATTGATTTTCAAGATTGAAAATGTTAAGATCGAAAGTCATGTTTCCAAAAGAGATTTTCATCGAACCATTGCGACAATTGATTAAGGCGTTTGAGGTGTGTTAGCACCAGAATTGGTCACTAACACCCAAGAGTAGATTTGTGTAGAGAGATTAATGAAGATAGTAAATTAAAACTGAGGAATATCACAGTAGAATGCAAAAAAAAAAGAATAGTAGAAACGAGAACACCATATTTATAGTGGTTCGGCATAACTGCCTACGTCCACTGTTAATGTAATCTTTATTGCTTTTCTTGAAGACTTGAATACGGATTCAATCCGTAGATAAACTACTCGTAACAAGTTTGAATTCAAAGAAATGAGTACGAAAAATGGCAGAGTGTCCCCAGAGTTCTTCAAAAAAAGGTCCCTTTTCACTACACCCTGCCCCTCTATTTATAGACGAAGATAGGCTGGACTTCCTTCTCAGGCCTTGGAGCAAAGATGACTCGGCCCAAATATGTTAATCTCAAGCTGGCCGATCCAGGCGTGCTGAACGACCCTCGGCCGGACAAGGAATGCCGAACCATCGTGGCTGATTATTGGCCATTAAGCAAATAACCCGAAGTAAACCTCTAAAGAAATCAGAGCAACTCGTAGTGGATCTCAGAGCAAAGCAAGGTCGACCTCCTCACCTCGATGTTGGCTTCCAAGAATTGGCTAACTCCTTCACCTTACACCAAACCACTTCTGACCGGACGACAACACCCCTTCTACGAACAACACCTGCTAACCCGTCTAGGCCGAGCCATATGCGACTTACATCGTTGACCGAGCTATGCGCTCCAATCTAATCTGACCGAGCCATGCGTTCTGATCCACTTCGAACGAGCCACGAGCACTGAAACTGGACTGAGCAAAAACTCCTTAGCCGAACCATGTATGGCTTCACTCCCTTGACCGAGCGGTGCATGCCGAAGCATCTGGGCCGAACGACATACACAGAACTACCCAATCCGAATGAAACAATATCTCCCCCAACCGAGCGACGAACTTCTCCTCTAAGCCAAGCGATATATCTGGAGTTCCTACCAACATCTTTCTTTGGCCGATTGTCATACGTTATCTCACAAGACCGTGTGACACACGTCTCTCCTCCCTCGGCCGAACCATGCATACAGGCCGAACTATGTATATATGCCGAACCACACAGATTGGATCCATTCCACACATCTCCAACCCCTTATTAGCTTGAGTCTGGTCCCGACCAAATCAAAACCTCTAGGACTATCATCTTGTAGCCGGGCAACATTTGCCTCCCAAAGTGTGTCGTGTGAAACAACACGACACGCTTTGAATCAATCATCAGTTCCTGCTTTCAAAAGCCGAATGTCTACGTCTCACGAAGGTCTAAACAAGGCTAACTTCCCGATCATCACGTGCTTACGTTTATATAATTTTTATTTAGTTATATTCGTTTTCTCTTTTTTTTTAAATGGATGGCTTAGCGTACGAACACCGAGCCATGCAGTTAGTTTACTCAGTGTCGTTCGACTACGTTCACTCACCGACTCACTATGGTGATCAGACCGGTTCCACAAGGTAATGCCTGTTCACCTCCCCTTCTTCATATAAAAACCAACACTTCTCCTCTTCTTTCCTTTACTTTCACTTCAACTTTACAGGACCTTTTAATTTACCTTCCCTAGAACTTCAGCTACCGCCTCAACCTTCCTTTCTCATCCTGAATCCTGTACGTTTGCTCCACAACTCCCCCTGATAATGA
Organism: Allium fistulosum; assembly: GCA_030737815.1. Taxonomy (NCBI): domain Eukaryota; kingdom Viridiplantae; phylum Streptophyta; class Magnoliopsida; order Asparagales; family Amaryllidaceae; genus Allium; species Allium fistulosum. The sequence continues at coordinate 1,292,385,313 of CM060904.1, forward strand.
GTCCAAACGAACTTCGGTCCCAAATCTAACAGTTCCCTAAGCCTCGACTCATTCTCTTAGGTATGAATTTCTCATTCGACCGACTTTCCCAAATTAAGGGTTTTGTACGAAATTCGAATTCATGAATTTTCTTCAGATTACGGGTGGTAGGAGCCGTTGTAGATGAGGAAGACGAATCTGAGATTAGAACATGCCTTAGGGTTGGAACTCAATACAGTTTTAACTAATTTCGAGGCCGGTGAGATGGAGAGGAGAAAGGAAAAAGATACCGGTGGTCTTTAGGATGCAGGCTCCTGTTGGGCCACTGAGCGAGGGAGCGTGGTTGTTAAGTTATTGAAGTAGAGTTGAATTGGTGATCCGGTACGAAGTCGTTCGACTAATAGGGAATGAGGGAGAAGGAAGTGGGTCGGTAGGAGTTAGTAAGTTTAGAAGGTGTAGGCGGAGTGTCAATGCCGAGTCAGTAGGTTGGGAGGAAGCCTACTAGTCGGTAAGTCCCTTGTGGGAGTAGTGTATGAGTGAGAGTGTCGTTCGGCCTAGAATAAGAGAGTGGGCCAGTTAACATATGTTTGGGAATGTGGCCGTTTGGTTTGAGGGAGAGTGTTTAGGTGATTTGAGGAAGTGAGATGGAGGAGAGCGAGTGGGTCAGTGTCTCTGGTCCAGAGTGTCATTCGGCTTTAGGTCCTAGGGTCGGCGTTGATAATCAAAATCATCTCCACTCAGGCATAACACATGCCAAGATCATATACTCCACGCCTGACCGTAAAACATTGACAAAAACTTAGGGACACGAGCATATTGCACTGGTTTGGACGGATATCTCCCCAGTTCTAACAACTATAACCACGAGTTCACCTTAATAAAAGCAAATAACAGCCTTAAACATACAATGCCAATGTCCGATTTCAGGCCCCGGACTACCGAACATAGGATAAGCACTCGAAGACGGTCAACGATGACAGTCTTCGAAGATGACAGTTTAATGCTCAATCACGCTTCATCAGTCTTTAAATCTTTAATTCTTTTATACTTATGCTCAAATGATTGCACTAGTCCACACACCACACGGGGGGGATATTTTTGTTGTTATACCTAATATCGATTGTCTTTCAAGTATAGTTCAAACAGGTATCTACCCAAATTCAACGCTCGTTGAAGATGTCTAAAAAGTCGAGCTCCGCCACAATTTTCGATAAGCCTGATCCAGGCTCTCAGCAGGAGGTAGTAGGTACTTTGGACCCACCGACGACCTCCATGCAGGGTATTTCGGATCCATCCGCTGCAATTATTGGCCCGACACCTGATGCTATAGGTGGATCAATCATCCTGGACAATCCAACTGATTCTCAAGCTTCAAGAATCAATGAAACCGCCCTTCGCTGGCTATGTTCAACCCATGGAATCCCTTTTGACGACGTATTAATTCCATCGGGACAAGATCGTCCTCACCTAGCCCCAGTTGGATATACAGCTTGTAACAAATTCATGTGCTGGGTCGGGAGTATGCCACCATTCAATTCATTTCTTCGTGAGGTGCTGCAGTACATCGGGATCGCTCCGGCACAGCTTCACCCCAACAGTCACGCATTTCTCCATGGCACTTGCATTATCTTTATGAGCATCTTATTCAGGCTCCCCACTCTTGAGGATATTCGCTACATTTATCGTTTTAAAAGACGATATGACAGCCCCTCTTTCATATTGCTTGAACCACACTCTAAGTGTCAGATCCTGACGGGGGCATGGAGTAAATTCTCCCAATATAAGCAGGAGTGGTTCTATGTGCGCTGCCCCTTGGCTTTGCCAAAAGATGGTTGGAAGGAAGTAAGTTCCATTTTCGGACTCGTTACTTATCTAAGGCATGAAGTGCATTTTTTCTAAACTTCCTTCGGTCTTTTACCAGGCATCAGCCCACGTCCCGAATGTGCGAGGTATTCCGAGGCCGTCGAGGCCATTCGTGCTACTCCCGTGGAGGACCGGGAGATCAAATTCATTATTTCCAATGAGTCACTTCTAAAGTTTGGGCTATTGGCGGAAGGTTGTCAAACTAGTCTTCCATCCAGCGCCACTACAACTAGACCCGCGGTGGAGAAGGGTAAAGAACAGGCCGGGTCTTTGGTGCCCCCTATAGGCGGGCCTCCGACATGCCCGAGGAAGGTGAGATTAGAGAGGCCGGGGTTCCGGGAGCGTTCGACGAGCATACAAGTCCTCTCTCAGAACCGGTGACCGACTCACTCGGCATCGATGAACCGCCTCCTCCATCAAAGGGAAAAAAGAAACTAGCCTACAAACTAAGGAAGAAAACAGTGGGCGGAACCTCAAAGGTTACAATTACTCCGATAGAGAAAGAGACATCTCCACAACACTTAGAGGGTTCATTAAAAGGCTTATCAGATCTCACCATCCCTGATGACTTGCTCAATTACGGCTTCGACGATCCAGAAGCCCTAAAACTTCACTCGCTCGCGAGAGGCGACGAAGACGTTCAAGCCCATCACCAAGAAAAAAAACTCCGATAAGTAAAGCTAAAGAAACTGGTCTGTCGGGGGGAAACACTAGGATACACACTAACACTCACACTCCTCCCCTCACTTAAGTTTTAACCATCATGTGATTTCTCACTAACTCTTCTTCGCTTGACTTCTATGCATGTGATATGGGACGCACACACGGCTTCGACCGCCTTCGTGGGTCCTCTATCTTTCATCACTCCAACCGAGACTCGGGGCCCGGAAAACGCCAAGACAGAGATGACAACAGCGATAGAGACTATCGTCCTCAAGATTCATCATCTTGAAGGAAAACTTACGGCCACTCTTCTTACCCCAACGATCCTCCTCCTCACCAGAGCATGGTAGGGAGAAATCTGCTCAAAGGGGGTCTCAATCTGAAGCTCCTCATGATTAATATTCTAGTTCATCAAGCACTAGGCAATCTCACGAGCTTTACAAGAAATATGTAGTTTCGTCTAGAAAAACTTCCTCTGGCCCTGCACATGACCCATCGATAGCTGAAAAGCTAACTGAGCTTAAATCCACATTTCCAAAAATATTCTTTGATGGACTAAAGTTTCTTCTGGTGATCCATCCTATTCCAGGGCATGTTAAACAAAGTGCCATTGCTTGCAATAATGATGTCTACGTCCAGCACGACGCATTCGTTCATTTGGTGGAAAAAGTTTCAGAAGTTTCGGTGGAACGTCAGCATGAAATCGATCACTTGAAACTCAAAGCCATCCATGACAAAGACATTATCAAAGCCAAGGATGAAGAGCTTTCCTCGTACAAATCTCAGCTTGAAGCCGCTCAGAAAAATGCTAAAGACACAGCTGAAGCAGTTGATCGTCTGGAAACCGCACACAAAAAGGAAATTGATGAGGCGGTTCAACGCTGTGGCGCTTTAGCCTTAGAAAAGGATTCCATCCAAAAAGAAAAGGATGTTCTCGCTCAGCGAGTTAAAGAATTGGAAGAGCTACTCCTCAAAGAAAAAGAAGAAAAAACTGCAGCTCAAGAGGAGTCACAACGATATTGTGACAAGATTGTCGCTACATGGCTTTTAAAAGCAAAGCTTGATATGGAGCTCTCCAAAGCTGAAGCGCTGAAGGACGCAGCCTGTGAGGAGGGCAAAAGAGTGGCACTCTCGGAAATCGATTCTCACCTCGAGGCGGCTGCTGAGGCTGGTAGGGAGGAAATTAAGTGCATGTTTGATCCACTCATAGCCGAGTATAACGCTCGAGTTCTCATGCATCGCGACCTAACTTTTCTTGGCGATGGTTACCTCGAATCTTTGGCCGAAGCATGGGACACTCTAATAAAGATTAAAAAGATCGAATTGGGAACTGAAGAGGTGGATGAGGAGTCTCTTGTGAAGGAAATGCTTCGTGAATGAGTGCACAGACCTTTCTGCAGCAAAGGCCCTTTATGGAAGGGACTCTTCCTCATCAAAAGGAAAAAATGACATTGCTGGTCCTTTCGGAATCGAGTCCTCAGTTCCTCCTCCTATTCAGCCGACTGGTCGCCCATCACTCGATCCCTTCGAGCAGCATGTTGGCTACGACCCAGAGAAGCCTGGACTTGATATTCACGCTCTATCTCCTATTCCGGAAGGTGAAACTCCCCGAACAGTTGAGAGTCAACCAGAAACAGGTACATAACCTTTCTTCCTAGAGTTCAAAGGGTCATCGTTTTTGGCGAATAATAAATGTATCCTAACATTTGTCTCTTACGATTTCGTGTAGGCCATTCTGATCCCGAGCCAACTTCAAGGAGCGATGCCGCCGCAGAAAAGGAGGGGAAAATGGGAGAGGCAATTCAGACTGGAGAGACTCCCAACCCAACGCTCAAGTGATCGAGGCGCTCGATGAAGACAAATCTGAAAATCTATCGTCCGTGGAGGAACATGATGAAGTTGAGATTACGGGCGCCTCTGAACACACTTCAAATTCGAGCATGGCGGAGAAAATTATAGAAGAGAAGAAGAAGAAAGCTAAGATTAAGGTTGAGCCTCAGGTGGTGGAACTCGATGATCCATTGAACAGGCCCATGAAGGTTATTCTCCCCGGTGGAACCTCGCCACTGGAAGTTCCTCTTCCTTCCCCAGGCAGCACTTCCCTAGTAAGCAAGGCGTCCAAGAAAAAATGCTTGGGGGAGGAGTCTTCAGAGAAACCGAGGAAGGAGAAGAAGTCAAAAAAGTAGCTATCATGCCTCGCTCAATGCGAATAAGCCTGGATTATGTAATTATCTCTATTTATTTTTGTAGTCGTTGTAAATAAATATTTTGCTTCGAGTTCAGGAGAAGTTGTGAAACTGAATCCTCGATTAGTAAATAATTTTTTTTTCTGATGATCTTTGCTACTTAGCTTTACCATCCATCTTGTACCTGAAATCCAAGGTTGTGTGGGTCACTCAAGCACTCGTTTGTTTCCGCATGACTCAGAGATTTCTAAATTGCTTATATTTTAGCCTGTGCTCCGGAGGCTGAGAGATTTTTGAATCGTTTATACTCTAGTCCGCACTCTGGGGACTTAGAGTACTCTAGCCCGCACTCTGGGGACTTAGAGATTTTTAAATCGTTTATACTCTAGTCCGCACTCTAGGGACTTAGAGATTTTTAAATTGTTTATATTCTAGTCCACACTCTGGGGACTTATAGATTTTTAAATCGTTTATACTCTAGTTCGCACTCTGGGGACTCAGAGTACTCTAGTCCACACTCTGGGGACTTAAAAGATTTTTAAGTCGTTTATACTCTAGTCCGCACTCTGGGGACTTATATATTTTTAAATCGTTTATACCCTAGCCCGCACTCTGGGGACTTAGAGTACTCTAGTCCGCATTCTGGGGACTTAGAGATTTTTAAATCATTTATACTCTAGTCCGCACTCTAGGGACTTAGAGACTTTTAAATCGTTTATACTCTAGCCCGCACTTTGGGGACTCAAAGTATCTAGTCCGCACTCTAGGGACTTAGAGATTTTTAAATCGTTTATACTCTAGTCCGCACTCTGGGGACTTGGAGATTTTTAAGTCGTTTATACTCTAGCCCGCACTCTGGGGACTCAGAGTACTCTAGTCCGCACTTTGGGGACTTAGAAATTTTTAAATCATTTATACTCTAGTCCACACTCTGGGGACTCAGAGTACTCTAGTCTGCACTCTGGGGACTTAGAGATTTTTAAGTCGTTTATACTCTAGTTCGCACTTTTGGGACTCAGAGTACTCTAGTCCGCACTCTAGGGACTTAGAGATTTTTAAGTCATTTATACTCTAGTCCGCACTCTGGGGACTCAGAGTACTCTAGTCTGCACTCTGGGGACTTAGAGATTTTTAAGTCGTTTATACTCTGGTCCGCACTCTGGGGACTCAGATTACTCTAGTCCGCACTCTGGGGACTTTGAGATTTTTAAGTTTGGATGTGCGTTCATACGCCAGACAGAATAATGTAATTTAATTTTTGTCATAGAATTGTACGGAAACATCAATAGTTCATGGAAAAGACAGCTTCAAGCCTTTATTGATCATAACAAATGGAAACAAACTGAATTGCCTTATTACATGCCGAAAACTAAGGACAACAAAATCAACATACATTGGAAATAATTACAACTAAAATGTAAAAGAAATAGACTAAGTGTAATAACGACACAGATGCTCGCTATTCCATGCGCGGGGAAGTGTCACGCCATCTACGGTCGCTAGCTTGAAAGTTCCTTCTCCAAGCCTCCATTCGATGACATACAGACCTTCCCATGTGGGATTCAGATGTGATGGGCTCGGAAAGACTCGCTTCAAAATGAGATCACCCACATCGAAAATTCTCGGTCGAACTTTTTCATTATAATATCGAGCAACCCAGTGCCTATACGCAGTCGCTCTTAAATCAGCTTCTTCGCGTTTTTCGTCGGCAAAGTCCAGTGATTCCAATAAGAGATTCTGATTCGTCTTAGGATCATAATAAGTTACCCGATGAGAAGGAACTTCAAGTTCCATGGGTATCACAGCTTCAGCGCCGTATGCCAAGGTGAACGGAGTGTGGCTAGTCGTGGACTTGTGGGTGGTTCTATAAGCCCAAAGCGCTGTCGGAAGCTCATCCACCCACTTGCCTCTAGCCTTCTCCAAACGTTTCTTTAATATTGATTCGATTATTTTATTTACGGCTTCAACTTGTCCATTCGCTTTAGGGTGAGAGACTACCGCAAACCTTTTCTCAATGTGATACTTTTGGCAGAACTCTTTGAAGTCCTTACTCTCAAATTGAGTTCCGTTGTCCATAATGATAGTTCGTGGGAGGCCAAAATGACATATGATGTTTCGTACAATGAAATTAATTACCTTTTTGGTGGTGATCGTAGCTAAAGGCTCAGCTTCTTCCCACTTGGTAAAGTAATCGACCGCAACAATTGCATATTTTGCACCACCTCTGGAAATTGGTAAGGAACCGATTATATCGATCCCCCAAATTGCAAATGGCCAGGGACTAACCATTTGTGTGAGTTCCGTTGGCAGAGCTCTCGGGATTTTCGCATACTTTTGACATTTGTCACATCTTCTTACGTAGTCTGCAGCATCCCGATTTACAGTTGGCCAATAGTATCCATAGCAGAGGACCTTTTTTGTTAGGGTCTGCCCCCCAGTATGGTCACCACATTCTCCTTCATGAACTTCCCTTAAGATTCGTTTTACCTCATCGTGGGCAATGCACCGAAGTAAGGGAACCGAGATCCCCTCCGATACATTACTCCGTCCTGCATTATATATCATGAAGCTTTGTGAATGACTTGTCGTCTTTCGTTCTTTCTATTGGGAAAAGTCCCATATAATAAGTATTGTTTGAATGGGGTTATCCATGACTCCCTTTCAATTTCTGTTTCTAGCACAAAATCTACTTCCATCTCGTTTATACTTGGAAATTGTAAAACTTCGACGGGAACCAAGCCCATCTACTGTGCATCGCCTGTACTTGCGAATTTTGCCAATGAATCAGCTTCCCTGTTTTGTTCACGTAGGACATGCGAAATATCATAATATTCAAGGTCTGCCAACAGTTCTTAAACCCGAGCGAGGTATGGAGCAAGCCTCTGCCCCTTTGGTTGATAATCTGCCCGCACTTGGTATACCACCAATTGTGAGTCACAAAAGATTTCAACCGATCTTACTCCGATTTCCCTGAAAAGTTTTAAGCCATCAAGCAATGCTTCATACTCAGCTTCATTATTCGTAGCTGGGAAATTAAGCTTTAAAACATAACAAATTGATCAGTTTTCAGGGGTTACAAGAATGACCCCAGCCCCAAAACAACGGTCGTTGGATGCCCCATTGGTGTATAGTTTCCATCGAATGGAGGGAATAACATCATCACTGTTTGGTTCGTTTGATATGGTGAATTCTGCGATGAAGTCTGCTAGCGCTTGCCCTTGTATGGCCCTTTGTGGCAGGTAGGTGATATCAAACTGACTCAACTCAATATTCCATTTTAACAACCTTTCAGAGGTTTCTGGTCGTTGGAGTACCTATCGCAGGGGTTGATTGGTATAAACACTGATCGGGTGTGCCTGAAAGTACGGACGAAGCTTGCGTGATGCAATCACCAAGCAGTAGGCTAGCTTCTCAATTTTAGGATAATTTCTTTCTGCCCCCGTTAAACGTTTATTAACATAGTACATCGGCTTTTGAACTCGGTCCTCCTCACGAACCAAAGCCGTACTGATGGCATGTTGAGATACAGCCAAGTATACATACAACACTTCATGGTCTATAGGCTTCGACAGCACCGGGGGACTTTCCAAATGTTTTACCAGAGCTCGGAATACATCCTCGTAGTTGGGCGTCCATTCAAAATTTCTCTTCCCTTTCTTTATTACATCGAAGAAGGAAATACACTTGTCTGTCACTCTGGATATGAATCGACTCTGCGCGGCCACTTTTCCGTTCAGGCTCTGTACTTGCTTTATAGTTCTGGGCACTTGTATGTCTCGAATAGCCTGAATCTTTTCTAGGTTAGCTTCAATTCCCCATGTATTAACAATGAAACCCAAAAACTTTCCCGACACAATGCCAAAGGAACACTTCAGAGGATTAATTTTCATTCCGTAATACTTGAGTAGACCAAACATTTCCGCCAAGTCTCGAATATGGTCGTTTGATTACCGTGACTTCCCGAGCATGTCATCCACATAGACTTCCATCGTTCTACCAATTAGGTCTTTAAACATCCGATTCACCAGACGTTGATAAGTCGCTCCTGCATTTTTCAATCCGAAAGGCATCTATACATAACAATACAGTCCAACGTCTGTGACAAAACTGGTGTGTTCCTGATCTGGAATGTGCATCAGGATTTGATTATATCCCGAGTACGCATCCATAAATGACAATAACTCGTGTCCTGCTGTTGAGTCAACCAGCTGATCAATTCTGGGTAAAGGGAAACTATCCTTAGGGCATGCTTTGTTCAGATATGAGTAATCCACGTAGGTCCTCCATTTCCCATTCGCTTTTCTCACTAGTACGGGGTTAGAGACCCATTCGGGGAGGGCGTCATGGACGAACCCATTGGCTTTGAGTTTGTCCACCTCTTCTCTGAGAGCAGCAGACCTCTCTGGGTCCATGCCTCTCCTTTTTTGCTTCACCGGCACATATTTCAGGTCTATGTTCAACATATGACTCGCAATGGCGGGAGAAATCCCGCACATATCAGAACGCGTCCAAGCGAAGACATCCAGATTCGCTCGGAGGAAATCAGTAAGATCCTCGATCATCGAGGGGTTGAGTTGTGATCCAATCTTAAGTACCCGCGATGGGTCATCGCGGCTGACTGGAATGTCAATCGTTAGTTCAGCCAGTGCTGCTTTTGCCTCCTTGGGTTCCACATCATCGTCCCTCGGATCTATGTCTCTATAGATCCTATCATGTTTCCCGAGCCAAGGCTCGGGCATTACTTATCAATCTTCAGTGATTCGTATGTGGACGGAGTTGTCCACAACCTTTCCTTTCTCTCTTCTCTGGGCCTCTCTCAGCTCAGCCACATAACACGGACGACCAGTCGCCTGATCGCCATGCACAACACCAACTCCTTTATCCATCGGAAACTTCAAGGTTAAACACCACGGGGCCAAAGCTGCCCTAAACTCTGCCAGGGCCGGTCAACCCAAAAACACATTATACGGAGAATCAACATCCAAAACGATGAATGGTAGGATCCACACCCTCCTACGTTCACCTTCTCCAAGCTCAACTGGCAATTCAACAAAACCCACCGCATCAGTAGCCGCACCATTAAAGCCATGAATACGAGCTTTAGATGGTTTTAGATCTTTTGTCTCCATCTTCATCTGGTCATATGCTTTTTTGAAGATGACGTTAACAGAACTTCCACAGTCAATCAGTATTCTTCTCACAAACGTTGGCCCTATAGTGGCCGAGATGACCATCGGGTCAATGGTAGGTGCCTCTACCTGATTAGCATCTCTGCTTCTGAACACTATATCATCCGTCATCATTCGCTGCTGCTTAGCCGGAGTCTCATCTTCCATGTTTGAACAACATTCAAAACCTGCATGCTTTAGGGAACTAGCATAACGCTCCATTTCTTGCCAATTCTTGTTTGCAGGGTGAGGCCCACCGACTATCGTGTTTATGACTAATCTACCTCTAGTCCGAACGGGTTCCTTATATCGTCGTGGAGCCTATCCACGATTGGGGTCGGATGTCCCCTGTCTGCCTTCCTGAGGATTCTTTACAAACTCCCGTAACTTTTTCTGTCGAATCAGCTTTTCAATAGCATCATGGAAGTGCCTACAATCCTTGGTATTGTGCCCGTAAGTCTCATGGAAGCGGCAATACTTCCCAGTCCGCTTTTGCTCCTCGGTGGACTCTTTTGGGCGTGGCTTTCGATATTGGAAAGTATTACAAGTCGATAGGTAAATATTTTCCAGATATGCGTTCAGAGGAGTGTATTCGTTGTAAGTTGGGATCCTTGGTTTCCACTTTTCGGCTTCCCTCTTCTTTCCGGAATTTCCTCCTCCGGATCCTTTCGACTACTCAGGCTTGTTTTGAACATTGACCTAGACTTTTTAAGAGTTGTCACCAGATTGTTTTACAGCATTGTTGCTATGCATAGTCTCCTTGCCGGGTCCTGGTACATTGTCTCGCCTCGTCCACCTGGCTTCCACCCTTCTTATAAATTGGTGCGCCTTTGAATAAAAACGTTCCAGTGTAGCTGGAGGCTTTCCTGCCAGCCAATCACCAAACTCCGAATCTGGATCTACTCCTCGCATTATGGCCATTAAAATGGCATGGTCATTCGGGTTGCTAACTTCAGTAGCAACAACATTAAATCTTTGCAAGTACTCCTTTAACGACTCCCCTGGGGCCTGAATTACACTGGAAAAGGACATAACGTCCTTGGGACGAGTGGCGTGAATCCTGAACTGCTCCACAAATTTCGTCGCTAACTCATCAAAATTGGAGATAGACCGCGAAGGAAGTCGGGTGAACCACATGGTAGCGATTCCAGATAAAGTTATTGGGAAACACCTACATTTAGTTGCATCATTTGCCCTTGCTGAATCCATCATCCACCCATACCTCATTACATGCTGTCGGGGATCAGTCTTCCCTTCGTAGGCCGGGATAGTCGGCATATTAAACTTCCTAGGGTACTCAGCCTATAGAATAACATCTATGAACGGAGTATGACTCCTAGATACGCCCCAATCATCATTAGATAAACCTTGATTTTCCCTCATCAGCTGTCTGACCATGGCTGATAGGTTTGGGGTTTGTATGGAAGACGACAAGTTGGAATCCATCCTGCGGGACCGTTCCAGTTGGTGCCTCCTCTGTTGGCAATCTACCAGACGTGTATCCTAGGGACCTACTTCATCATGACCTTGGTGAGTCAGTCATCCAGCTTCCACTCATGCTTCAGATCCTAAGTTTCCTGTTTTAGCTTAAGCGCGATTTCCCTGGTGTAAGTGAGGGGCCATGGCTCCAGGTAGGGAACTTAGACCATCCCTGGTTGATCGTTCAGCTGCACCTGTTTGCGTTGTTTCAGTTCTACGACGTCTACGCTTGGGAGGTTCATTAGACGAAGCAGAGCTATCGGACGAGGAGTAGGAAGCAGGACTTCCTCCAGTATTCTGATGATGTTGTTGAGTAAGCTGAGTCATGAGGTTGGCATTAGCTTGAATCTGCTCGTTAAGCTGTCTCCTGCTTTCCACGAGTTCTCTCAGCTCGTTGAACTCTGTTCTGGTGACAACTTTCGTTTGGTTTTGGGCGGTGACGGTCCCTGCGCCCGGATTAGCTTGTTGATTGCTGGGTCCTACTTGTTGGACGCTAGCAGTCTCATTGACATCTGCATTGTGGGAGGCTGATCTAGTACATGGTCTCCCCATTGTAGAGTTATCTGTTGGAACTCTGAGTAGAATCAATGGACTTCTTGTGGATGAACTTGGATCTTCTTTGGTGGATTTCTTCAATCCAGTAGCGACAAAGTAGATCCTATCGACCTGAGAATGTAGATTCTCAGTAAAAGCACAAAAATGTTAGCACTAGAATTGGTCACTAACACCCAAGAGTAGATTTGTGTAGAGAGATTAATGAAGATAGTAAGTTAAAACTGAGGAATATCACAGTAGAATGCAAAAAAGGAATAGTAGAAACGAGAACACCAGATTTATAATGGTTCAGCATAACTGCCTACGTCCACTGTTAATGTAATCTTTATTGCTTTTCTTGAAGACTTAAATACAGATTCAATCCGTAAACAAACTACTCGTATACAAGTTTGAATTCAAAGAAATGAGTACGAAAAATGGCACAGTGTCCCCAGAGTTCTCCAAAAAAAGGTCCCTTTTCACTGCACCCCTGCCCCTCTATTTTTAGACGAAGATAAGCCGGACTTCCTTCTCAGGCCTAGGAGCAAAGATGAATCGGCCCAAATATGTTAATCTCAAGCTGGCCGATCCAGGCGTGCCGAACAACCCTCGGCCGAACAAGGAATACCGAACCATCGCGGTTGATTATTGGCCATTAAGCAAATAACCCGAAGTAAACCTCTAAAGAACTCAGAGCAACGCGAAGTGGATCTCGGAGCAAAGCAATGACGACCTCCTCACCTCGATGTTGGCTTCCAAGAATTGGCTAACTCCTTCACCTTGCATCGAACCACTTCTGACCAAACGACAACAACTCCCCTTCTGTAAACAACACCTGCTAACCCGTCTAGGCCGAGCCATATGCGACTTACGTCGTTGACCGAGCTACTTGCTCCAATCCAATCTGACTGAGTCATGCGTTCTGAACCACTTCGACCAAGCCACGAGCATTGAAACTGGTCTGAGCAAAAACTCCTTAGCCGAATCATGTATGGCTTCACTCCCTTGACCGAGCGGTGCATGCCGAAGCATCTGGGCCGGACGACATACACAGAACTACCCAATCCAAACGAAACAATATCTCCCTCGGCCGAGCGACGAACTTCTCCTCTAAGCCGAGCAATATATCTGGAGTTCCTACCAACATCTTTCTTTGGCCGAGCGACATACGTTATCTCACAAGACCGTGTGACACACGTCTCTCCTCCCTCGGCCGAACCATGCATACAGGTCGACCCATGTATATAGGCCAAACCACACAGATTGGATCCATTCCACACATCTCCAACCCCTTATTAGCTTGAATCGGGTCCCAACCAAATCAAAACCTCTAGGACTATCATCTTGTAGCCGGGCCAAGTGGCCAGGTAACAAGGTGGCTAAGAATGGTCGGCCCAATATCAAAGGGATTTGACTCGTAGGGTTGGTAACAGGTTGTGTTTTGAGAACAATAAAATCAACGGGGAATATGAATTGTCCTACTCTAATGAGTACGTCCTCAATTTCTCCCACGGGCTTCTTAATGGAACGATCAGTGAATTGAAGTGTGACCTTTGTTGGTTTGAGCTCACCTAAGCCTAATTGTTCGTACATAGAGTATGGAATCAAATTAACACTTGCACCTAAGTCTATCAAGCATTTGTTAATCGTCTTGTCTCCAATTGTACACGAGATTGTGGGACAGCCAGGATCTTTGTATTTAACAGGCATGGATTAGGACAAGACTTCACTCAAACTCGCCGCTAAGAAGACTTTTTTGGGTATTTGAGTGTGTCGCTTTTGGGTACATAAGCCCTTGAGGAATTTAGCATAAGTTAGGACTTGCTGAACGATGTCAAGAGGCGGATGTTAACTTTTACTTGTTTAAAAATTTCCAACATCTTTTCTATTTGGTCCGACCGTATCTCTTTGGTCGAAGACGATGTGGAAATGGAGCACAATACTCAATAGGCGGGTCTACTTGAGTAGAAGAATTTTGATTGGCATTCAATTCGACGTTTGGATCCACGTTCTGTTCAGATTCGTTTGTTGTTTTAGAAGTGTCGAGTGGTTTTCGGTAAATTATTGGGATTAACGACTTAATTATCTATTTGTTTACCAGAATGTAGAGTTGTGATAGCATTCAATTGGGTTACGTTGCTATCTTGAACAACATGGGCTTGATTCGAATTCGCGTTTTGATTTCTGGGATTTGGAATAGGCTGGCTTGGGAATGTGCCTTGCTCACGTTCACTCACAGAGGTGGCTAATTGACTCATTTGCGTTTCAAGTTTAGCAGTTGATTGGCTTGTGTTTTGCATATACGAGGTCAATAAATTTTGCAAATTGTTGTTTGATTGGAGGCTTTAAGTAATTGCTTTAGCCAATGTTTCAAAACTTTTTTCAAGTGAACTTAAACGTTTATCGTCTTAGGGAGAGGGAGCAAGATTTGGTTGAAATTTGATTATTGCGGTTGATTATGATATGGACCCACAAAATTTGGTTGGAAATGATTGGGCTGAAAGGGAGGATTTGAAGCATTATTCAGGAATGATGAAAATTGGGACGAACCGCATTCGTGTTGGGATTGTTTTGGTTCCAAGCAAAATTCGGATGATTTCTCCAACCATGATTGTACGCTAGAGAAAAAGGGTCATTTTTAATCTTGTTGAAAGCATTGAGTTGTTCGACCGTATTAGGGCACTGATCGGCTGTATGATTAGGATCGTTGCATTTATAACACATCGGTTGGGAAGCTTGGTTCATTTGGTTTGATGAGAAAACGTTATCGAATTTATTAATTGTTGCGTCAATTTTAGCTTCCAAGGCCAAAGATGATCATATCGAGTGTCTGCTCGATCGTGAGTAAATTGATTTTTCGTTCAAACGTTCCCATTGGGATGACTTTTCGGCTAGGTTTTCAAGAAATTGCCAAGCATCATCGTGATGTTAGGCAAGAAATTTGCCTTGGCACATTGATTCGAGCATGGTTCGTGAGCTATTTTCGAGTCCATTGTATAGGATTAGGCAAAGCGTCCATTTTTCGAAGTTATGGTGTGGACATTTTATCAAAAGCTCTTTGAATCTTTCAAAATATTTTTCGAATGGTTCTCCCCTGAATTGATGAAAATTTACGATTTCGTTTCGAATTTTACTCGTTTTTTCTAAGGGGTAGAACTTTTTTAAGAAAACTTTCACAAATTCTTTCCATGTTTTAATCGAGTTTGACGGCAAGCTGTACAACTATTTTTCAGCGTAATCAATAAGAGCGAATGGAATTAATCAAAGTTTGATTCCGTCATTAGAAAGTTGTTAGAGTTTCATGGTTGCGCAGACTTGTTCGAATTTCATTAAGAAAATGTATGGGTCATCGTGCTCAAAATTGCAAAATTTTGGAAGCGTGGCAATATGGTTCAAGTGAATTTCAAAATGATTACCCGTAGGGGCGGGTAA
The DNA here is from genome assembly GCA_030737815.1 of Allium fistulosum. Lineage (NCBI taxonomy): Eukaryota > Viridiplantae > Streptophyta > Magnoliopsida > Asparagales > Amaryllidaceae > Allium > Allium fistulosum. The sequence continues at coordinate 1,292,400,617 of CM060904.1, forward strand.
CATGATGCAGGATGAAATAGAACTTTATCGGGAAAGATTCTATCCATAAGAGTTCGAGGGGCGTTCTCGTTCGCCATTTCAGGAGGATCGTTTGTTCGAGTTAAACGATTAATTGTTGAATTACGAGTCCAAGTGTTCGTTGTTATGTCACGGTCCAAGTACTCATGCACAATTAAAAGTTGAGAAGAGAAAGAAGTTAGAATCGATTTTAGAGAATGAAACAAGATTTGGAAAATGAAGTGAAAAATTGTTTTTGTTGTTTTTTATATTTTGTTTTTAAAAAGAGGAAAAATATTTACCAAGAGAAATTTATTTTTCAAGAAGTTTGATTTTTGGCATTTCAATTTTTTTATATGTTTTTGTTTCTGTATATTTTTTTATTTTTTTTTTCAATTTTTCAAATATTTACCAAAAAGAAATTTTGTTTGTTTTTGTTTTAGAAAATGCAAAATGGGAATTTGAATTTTTGTTTTTGTTTTTGAATTTTCAATTTTTTTGTTTAATATGTTTTTTTTGAAAAGACTATATATATTTATATTTCTTGGATTTTTGTTTTTCAAAAAAGGAACTTAAGAATTTTTTTTTGGACTTTTGACTTTTGATTTTTTTTGGAAAAATTTCGAAGGAAAGGAATTAAAAGGATTTTTTTGTTTTGGATTTAAAAAAACTAAGTTAAATTAAATTTACAATTTTTTTTTATTTTGGAATTTTGATTTTTTTCTTTTTTTTTAAATATGCATGAACTAATGTAACTAAATTAATGCAAAGGACTTAATTACAAATTTTCTATCCTTAGTAGTTCCTAACTCAAAATTGTATAATCACACTTTGTCTTAAATCAACAAAATTTCCTTAGCCAGGTAAGGGGCAGGAATTATTGGTGCACCACGAATCACCATAGCATTGCAACCAATGTTTATGTACCTTCAGAGAAACAACCACTATAATATTTACGAATCACCATAATATTTAAAATGGTTATTGCTCTGCCATAGCCTAGACACCAAGAAATAAAATTGTTCAAAGAAGACAATTGTCAAGATACAATTAAGCCCTAGGTGAGCCCTTAGGAAAGAAAATAAGATGAGATGAATGCAAAACTGAAATCAAACGTGATTTTAACAATGCAACTACAATGATATTTATTTTTGTTTTTGAATTTTTTTGAAAAATCTTATATATATATATATATATGCAAATGCAAGCAACCAACAATGCAGATAAAATAAAACTCGAGATTAGAAGACGATACCAAAGCATGCAGATTATTAGTAATTTTTTAGCGACGATTTTTTTAGCATGCAAAACAACGTAGATTTTAGCAAGCACTTCTTTTTATCTACTTTGACAACCTGAAAAGAAGTTAAAAACAAAATATATATAGTTTTTATATATATAAGGATGGAGTTTAAAACAAATTAAAACAAAACACAACAAATTTGAAACGAAAATGAAAACACACAAAACAAATTGAAACTTGTTGTTATATATTTTTTAATTTTTTTTAAATAAATAGGGGAGCTATTGGTAAAAAGAAGAAAAAGGAAAAAAAAGAAAAAAATTGAAGTTTAAAACACAACTCGGCCCAAAACTAATATCTTACTACACAAAAAACTAGCAGTTCGCGCCCAAATCAATTTCACTAACCATGATATTACAAAATTGAATTCACACAATCGAACTCACAAAAATAACAAAATTTACGAAATCGAATTCACAAAATTCACAAATTCATTTCCGCAATCATATACATAGCGATTTTTTTTGATTTGGCTGTGGTGGTTTCGGATTACGGTTACGAGGAGAGGTGGTAGTTGAAACTATTGATTGAAGTTGGTGGTCGAGACAGTGAATGTGGAGGTTTGCGAGGAGGTTGGTAGTTTTTTTCGCGAACTATAGATGATGGAGTATTTGGTGAAATGTTGGTTGCACAGTCGATGTCATAGGTGGTTGAACGAGAAGGTTTGGTGGCAGTATGGTGATGGGGTTTGTGACAGTCTGGTGATGGAGTTTTGATGGAAGGAGGACAGGGAGTGGCTGACAAAGATTGATGAGGTAATGGCATTAAGGGCAGAGGAGTTGATGACTGTGGATGTTGTAGAGCAACATGTGTATGGTTATGAAATGGTAGAAATGTAGTGAGCAGGGTTGTAGTTTGAAGTTGAAGTTCGATGGTTTGGAGTAGTGATTGTATGAATTTGAAGATTGAGGTGAAGGAAGTTAACTAGTAGCTGATGTAGCTTGTGGTGCAGGCAAGTGGGAATAGAAGTAGTGTGATGGTTTTGGTAAGTCTGGTCTGGCAAGGCTGGTGAAATGTAGTGGTGGTGTTATGCAGTGTGTTGTAGTTTTGCAGAGAAGTGAAATTGTAATGGTGAAGGAAGATGATGTTGATGATGTATGAATAAAGTGGCAGTCTTGTATGAAGCGTAGGGTGGTCGGAGGAGTAGTAAGGTGATGACTGTTATATTGGTGGAGCAACAGTATAGAATTGTTAGGCAATGGTAGTGGCAGTTTAGTGATGGCAGTTTGGTGAGGCAATTAAATGTGCAGGCAGAGATTGGTTCGATAGGAGTGTTGCTGGTGGTTTGTGGCAGTTTGTTGTAAAGTATTGGTGGTTGTAGAAGTTTGACAGAGGGGAGTTTGAAGTGGCTGTGCACTGTGGAAGTAATGTAATTGTTGCACAGTGATGTAGTGATGTGGTTTGGGATGGTGGCAGTGTAGTTTGTAGAGGAATGTTGATGTGGTATGAAGTATATATTGATGAAACAAAAGTGGCTTTGCTTTTGCAATGGAAGTGACAGAGGGAGTAGATGGGGTGAAGTGGTATTGTTTGGTGGCTGTGCAGTGCACAAAAGTTGGAATATGGTCTGAGATGGTTGAATGAGTTGGTTTTATGGCAGTTTTGTAATGATGTATATGAGGTGGGTTTGTAGAATGAAGAAGTGTATGTTGCTGGAATTGGTATGACAGTGAACCAGAGATAGTTGGGGTAATGAAATGTTGATTGTTTGGAAAGTTGAGAGGCAGATAATATTTGATGTTGAGGGGATGCACTGTTATGGAAGAGTTTGATAATGGGTTTAAGTTGGAGGCTGTTGTGAGAAGGAGGTTGACAGGGAGGCATAAAATTTGTGGATGGTTTGTGATATAGCAGTTGTTGGTTGTGGTTCAGCAGTTATATTATGGATGAATGACAGTGTTTCAGGTTGTGATGTGCACTGTTTGCACAGTTTTGTGCACAGTGGTGGAGGGCGGTGAAGATGGTGTGGTAGACACCGCTGGTGGTTGTCTGAATGATTGTAGGAAGGGGGAGTAGCTGATGGTTAAGTGTTTGATGGTGTGTTTAGGTTGTATATGGCAGTGGGAGAATGTTGTATTAATGGTTTGGAAATTCACAGAAGAGTAGTAGTGGAGAGATGGACCGATGGATATGGAAGTGTATATGTTGGTCTGGGGTATGGTGATGACAGGAAGCGGTTGAATGATGCAATGTTTAATGGGACAGCAATGTGTAAGCAGAGTGGTGATGGTTATGCAAATGTAAAAGAAAACGAATATGCAAATGTAAATGAAAATGTATATGCTCAAAACAGAAAATGTAAATGCAATTGTGAGAAATATTTTTTTTAATAAATTGTGTATGTTTTTTTAAAAGTAGAAATGCAAATGCCAAATGAAACTAGGAAACAAGAGATGCACATAAACAAAATGATAACACAAATCACAAAAACAATTTTTTTAAAATGCAAATTAACACACAAAACAAACACACTATAAAATCAAACGAAAATAATTTGAAGTATAGAAATAAAATTAAATTAATTCTCCGGCAACGGCGCTAAAAACTTGTTTAACCGACTATTTTTCTATCGAATTAGAAAATAGTCAGTTAATTTAAATTGAAAATTACCATAAGCGCACGGCGTATAATTCTAGTACGTGGCGAATATGGATCGATCCACAGGGAATTATATAGATTTTGAAATTTTTATTCTATCAAATTAAACCAAGAATTGAAGTTTTGATTAGCTAAGAAAAAATGTAAAACAAAAGGCTAGAACAAAAGTGATTGAAAATATGAGATTTGAAAACAATTCAGAGGCAAATCCACTCTCCTATTTTTGCAAATCAACACAACAATAAATGATCTCTCTATTTTGATCTTAAATGGAATTAGTGATGTATTTATCATAAGTATGGTTTATTTATGTTATTAATTAACATAACTTAAACCATAAAATTATAATACAACACAAAAAACCACTTATCAATTTCAATGAAAATGAAGTCAAAGCAAAAGCTATTTTAAGTATGATATTACTATTGTATTTAGTAACATAGATAATCAAATTTTGTTTCTACTTCAGTTCCATAATCAAAAATCAATTAGTAAAATGATGATGTAAATTGTGTTTATGTGGAGTAAGCATAGCCCATTTGTAACTACAACACAGGCTATCAAATTCCATTTTATAAACTTACATTAACATTCACTTTCTTGAAGCATTAAAAGGAGATCATAAATGACAAGGTATATTGAATTTACATAATTTTAGAGAGCTTCATTACCCTTAAATTGAAGGGGTTTAGCTACTCATTTGTGTTATCAAGTCAATACATGTAAATTTCAATATTTTAAAGCAAGCAAAAAAGGTAAGAGCTAATTAGAATAAAAAAAGATCTAAACTAGTTGGATAAAAGTAAAACTAAGCTATTAACATGAAATGAAAGAGCATGTAAATAAAAATGACAAAGAAAATAAAATAAGAACAAAGAAGAAGTAAAAGAACAAGAGGCTTAGGAAGCCATTTTTATTTCATATAACTTTGAGGCTACAACTTGCATGCTAATTTCCTAAGTAATTAAAGGAAGAGATCCATTACATGAACATAAGAGAGCTATTTATACATGCACAAAACCCTAATCCATATTTTAGGGGGCTTCCCAAAATACCCCTTAGGAAGTGTGGCCACCAAGTAATCATTAGTCTATGATTAATCCATCATCAAGCATGCATGAAACTTTAACCTCCAGTAACTTGTGCATTAGCTTCTAATTGTAGATTAAGGTAAGTGGGTAGGTGGGGTCCTCCATGATGCATGAGTTTGAATTATTTTGATCTTTATTCCTTTGTTTCCATCCTTGAGCATGCATATTTCATGATAACTTCTTCATAAGTCCATTCAAAATTCCTATAATCAAAAAGAAAATGTGCAAATAAATATTCTTAAAATTAATTCATGCACAAAATTACTATTTTACCCCCAAATTGATGTGTGAATGATGACTTGAATGATTTTTTGAAATTTTATTTTAAACATGTAAAAATATCCAATTATGATATTTAAAATAGATTAAATATGGATGTAAGTATATGCACATATACGTTCACATCAACAGATGACCTGGCTTGTCATGTGCGGCTTTGGTTTAAGCACTTGTCAGCATCCGGTTGAAAGTGCTTTGATGCGAATTGCTGACGTGGCGCTTTTATATATAGCTCCTTTGATTCCTTTCGTTTATCTTGGTCGTCGATCTCGGTCTAGGACTATCTGAGCTGTTGATTGTTGATACTTGTTGAAATATTTTTGGTCTCGATTGTTGCTGCTCTCGGCTAAGCTTATTTTCTTAATTGGACAATGGTATTGATCTTTGTCGACGTCTTTGCTCTTGCTTTTGAATCTTGTGCTCTTGGATATTGAGCCCGGTGCCTAAGCACTTGGTGGAAATCAAATAATGGACCTCGTAATTGCAAGCTAAGGAGCTTTCCTTTCGAATATTCATAATTTGTGCTTGGTTTAAATTATTGTGTAACACATGCCCCAAAGTTCACCTTATACAGTCGGCATGAGGTGGACTTTGGAAAGAATGGTGTTATATTGTGCTTTGTTCTTGGCTTGTAATTTCTTTCCTATCATAAAGTTGACCCGAGCCTTTCTACGAAATAGTTACCCTGAGAATTATTACTTTATCGAGACAACTTATGAAGATTTGACCTTGTTTCAGAAACATGTTGAAATATAACCTCATCTAGAGGACTTTGAAAATAATTCGAAATCTAACCTCATCTAGTGGGCATTGAAAATAATTCGAAATCAGTGCTTAGAGGTGAAGGCTTAGTTGGTTGCTTTGGTCAAGTGGCAGGTGATTAACAGTTTTGAAAACCGAAGGGTGATGTTTTACTTTGACCTTGAGGTCAAAAATTTTAAAATCAAATTTGCCACTCAAGATTATCTAGGTTGGGTGATGAGTGAAGTCACTAGAACGCCGAAAGGCGAAACCTAAATCGGGATTGTAAGGTCTAAACATATAAAAGTCGTGCTTTCTACTTGAAGTCACCTGGACCAAGTGGTAAGTGAGACTATTTGGGTGTTGTAAGGTAAAATCTAATTGAGACCATGCGGTCAAAACTTTTGAAAACTATGCTTGCCACTTGAAGCCGTATAAGCTAAGTGGTAAGAGAAATTGTTACGGTGCTGAAAGGAAAAATCTGATTTGAGACCACGAGGTTAAAACTTTTTTGGAAACTATGCTTGCCACTTGAAGTCATATAGGCTAAGTGGTATGCGAAATTGTTAAAATATCAAAAGGCAAAATCTGATTTGAGACCGTGAGATCAGAACTTTTTTGAAAACTATGCTTGCCACTTGAAGCCATTTAGGCTAAGTGGTATGTGAAATTATTACAGCATTGAAAGACAAAATTACATTAGAGACCATGAGGTCAAAACTTTTTTGAAAACTATGGTTGCCACTTGAAGCCATCTAGGCTAAGTGGTATGTGAAATTGTTACAGTGTCAAAAGAAAAAATCTCATTAGAATATGCGAGAATTTTACGGTGCCAAAAGGTAAATCTGATTTGAGATTATGAGGTCAAAACTTTTTTGAAATCTATGCTTTCCACTTGAAGCCATCTAGGCTAAGTGGTATGCGAAATTGTTATGGTGCCGAAAGGCAAAATCTGATTTAAGATCGTGAGATCAAAACTTTGAAAACTATGTTTGCCACTAGAAGCCATCTAGGCTAAGTGGTATATGAAATTGTTATGGTGCCGAAAGACAAAATCTGGGTTGAAACTGTGAGGTCAAAACTGTTGAAAACTATGCTTCACTTGAAGCTATCTAGGCTAAGTGGTAAGCAAAATTGTTACGTTACCGAAATGCAAATTTTGATCTAAGACCATGAGGTGAAAACTTTTGAAAACTATGCTTGTCATTTGAAGCCATATAGACTGAGTGGTAAGCGAAATTGTTATGGTGCTGAAAGGAAAAATCTGATTTGAGACCATGAGGTCAAATTTTTTGAAAACTATGCTGGTTACTTGAAGCCATCTAGGATAAGTGGTAAGCGAAATTGTTATGGTGTTGAAAGGAAAAATCTGATTTGAGACCATGAAGTCAAAACTTTTGAGAATTATGCTTGCTGCTTGAAGCGGTCTAGGCTAAGTGGTATGCGAAACTATTACGGTGCCCAAAGGCAAAATCTGATTTGAGACCGTGAGATCAAAACTTCTGAAAATTATGTTTGTCACTTGAAGCCATCTAGGCTAAGTGGTAAGCAAAATTGTTATGGTATCGAAAGGAAAAATCTTATTTGAGACCTTTGAGGTCAAAACTTTTGAAAACTATGCTTACCACTTGAAGCCATTTAGGCTAAGCGATATGCGAAATTGTTATGGTGTCGAAAGGCAAAATTTAATTTGAGATCGTAAGGTCAAAACTGTATTTATATGATGAATTCATAAGTGATCATTCAGGACTAGACCTTTGAAGAGACGGGTTCTGATTTCACATTTAATGCGGATCCGGATGTTGACAATTGATTGGTTACCCCCAAAAAGTGCTTCTTTTTTTGTATAACGATGACTTAGCATCTAGTGGGGGACCCTTTGACATTCTCTTTATGCACATCTGTTAATATAAATCCATGGTGGAAAGCTTAACTCTTCTCAATCTGTGTCGTTCTCTTAATATTTACACTCCTCCCCCTTTTCTCTCCTCTTTTCACTTGTTCAAATTGTAAAATCGCCATTGTTATATTCAAGATCCATTGTTATATTCAAGATTTTTTCGATTCCTATTTCGACATCTGCCCTATTTTCTTAGGTTAGAAATGGATACTCCTATTCAGACTTGGCAAGAGCTTGACGATATTCTGTTTTTGTATGGGATCATAGGAGTTGAGATGCTCGCTCCCTAGTCTAGGATGTATTATAGCAACCCCCAGAAGAGTATTTTGTTTGGTCCGTGGAGCATTTGGAAAACGAGTTTTTTCTACCTCTAGCGCCCTTATTTGTTGATGTTCTAGAATTTAATCGCATTAATCCCTTCTGACTCTTGGCTACCCTTACATAACTTTATCTGCCATAATGATCTTGTATTCCAAAAGAGGCTATCGGGACATACCTTTTATCGAGGTCAATTACATGTTCAACCTAATAGAATCCAAATCCATTGGGGAATTTCCCACCTGTTTTATCAAATTTCTAAGGCCATCTCCTCTACAAGATCCATTTAGCAAGATAATGCCATGTAAGTGGATCCTTGTTAAGACCTCTTCTGATCGAATTGTCACCTCCTTTAATAATGCTGGTATGTTTTTGGATATATTTTTTCCTTTAGTCTCACCCGTGTCCTAAATTGTATCTCGTTATTTTGTTAAATCTTAAGTAATGGGACGCGAGAAGAGTAGCGATCCAGCTATCACTGATTAATTTAAGGAAAGGTATAAGGAAGTTATGAAGACTCCTCTCCTATAGTGATACCGACACCTAGTTCTTGCCAAAGACAAACTAAAATCTCAGGGCTTGCTACCTCCTTCTGCTATATTTTTCAGACTTACATCCTCTAAGAAGTACAAGACAACTTGTACCGTAGTCATTAATAGTCGTGGGGAAGCTGAGTCTGATTTCGGAGAAATCGAAACCATGGGTTTTACTCTTTAACCATTGAACTAGTTTATTTTAGGCTCTCAGCACAACTTATTCTTAACTTTGATTTTGACCTTATATTTTTTTTGCAGTGTCTTCTTCTCCTAAGAAGGTCGGCTTCCCAGATAAGGGAAAGAGGGCTAAGAAAAGATCCAAGTTGTTGCTTTCTAACAAAGGCACCCATGGTTCAAAGAAGCAAAAAGTTTCCAAATCCTCTAAAGCCAAGAGTTCCAAGGAAAGAGATTCGAATTTGCTAGCCGAGAAAAATAAGCTGGTGATGGAAATTATGAGAGCTTCCTTTGAAGGTGACCTTCTTTATGCCATTACCGAAACACATGCTCGACCTCCAACTTCTACCCCGGGACTTCGGAAAGCAATCGAGTACAGAATTCGAGAGAGTATCATGGTAAAAATTCTTATGTTAGATTATGATTTCAATATGTGTCCTTACTTTATTGACCTCTTCCTAGACTATGATGGAAATCTATGCCCTTCGGCATGGGTGGCTGAAAATGGAGGAGACGGTGGCTGCTGCCAAAGCAACAAAAAAGGAGTTCACGGAGTTCAGGGCTAAGGTTCAAGAGGCGACTACTAAAGTTGAGGAATCAGGCAGAACTGCAGGGGTGAAGGATCGTAGGATCGAGACCCTTAAGAAAGCCCTAAACGAAAGGGATGAGAGGCTAAAGAAAGCCGAGGTAGGGGTGACTGACAAAGAATGTTAAATCGCTAGAGATGAGCATGAGAGGGAGGCCAACTAGCGAGCCTTCCAAGTTTTATTTTGACTCTTATGCTCACCACCGGGATCAAAACATTCCTTTCTCTCTAACTTATCGTGGAAACTATGCAGCCACCATAGAAGTCAACTTTGCTAAAAGGTATGTTGAACGTCAGAAGGAGAAAGTTACTAAGATCACTGAAGCCGAGACCCTGGTAGAGGAAGAGGAAGGGGCCACTTCTGCCGATGAGGAAGTATAAGAAGACACTCTCGAAAGTACTCTTAACGAAGGAAATATACCATGACTTTTATAACTTTTGACTTGTGAATTCTTGAATGAAACTTCCTTGAGGACTTACTCATATTTGAATTTTCATTCGACTTGATGCTATTGTCACATCATGTTTCAAATTAGAGTAGCAATATGAAGTTCTTTATTGGTTACCGCCTTTTATCTCTACTAATCTTAAGTCGATGTTTCTTAGGAAGTATCCTGCTTGAACTGCTTAAAGATTCAGCGATACTATGCTTGTTTTTACCAATCTTATGTGGACAAAGTAGCCGAACTCCAATAGCTAAAAGTAACCCTGAAGGCCATTGAGATTAAGATCGATTTCCTTAAGTCAAAGTTAGGTTAAAAAACTAGCAGATGCTTTTCTTCGAAGAGGGGTGGGCCCTGAACCAATATTTGATCTTAGGAGATAAAATTGTCATCTTTTTAAAATGAAGGGAGGGGAGAGGCTAAGGATTATAGGGCTGATGAATTTCTTCTGAGACTATAAAACTTAAATTGTTTGGGAGAGCTTCGACTTGTCAACTTGGCTTGCCCTTTTGGATGAATCTCCTCCTTTAGTTTTTATACTTTATCCTCTGATGCTCTTGATTTTGTAATCTAGTCATTGTAATACTATTTCTTTAGGCATTCTTCTTGGCCTATCCCTTGTAACATTTCTTGGATAAACTATATGTTAAGAAACTTCATTCCTTTCGACTTCACTTCTTATGCTGCCGCTTTACTTAAGTGTGCTTTTTTGGACTTTCGTTCTATGGTGTATCTTTTGCCTCTGGGCATATTTCTATTAAAATAAGGTTTCAAACCCAACCGACTTTTATGATTAGATTCTTGTCCGGAGCCAACCTAGTAACATAATCAAGAGTTTTGTCTTATTATGATTCTATGTTCACCTTTACTTCTTTTTAGTTTACCAAGAATCTACTTGATGTCTTAACTTAGACACTTCTCCCTAACATTCTATCCGTAAGGGGCATCTACTAACTTCTTATCCACCGAGGAATCTACCCAATGCATGACACTTCTCGTCCATGACTCACTAACATAGATAATCTACCCACTTCTTATCTAACTAGGAATCTACCCTATGCATGGCAATTCTCAACCATGGCTCACTAACATTGGGAATCTATCCAATGCTCTAATCTAGTTGGGAATCTACCCAACATTCTAATCTAATTAGGAATCTACCCAACATTCTAATCTAATTGGGAATCTATCTAAAAATCTAATCTGATTAGGAATATACCCAACATTCTAATCTAATTAGGAATTTACCCAATGCATGGTACTGCTTGACCACAACTCACTATTATTGGAAATCTAGCAAACATTCTATTTGTTGGACATATTTCGACCGGTCTTTGCCGAACCAAATACCATCTCCCCCATCGCCAAACCAAGGCCTTTCCATCCCACCGAACCAAGTACACCGGTCCACTCAACATGCTTCCCACCGAACCGAGTACACCGGTCCACTCACCTCTTCCTACCGAACCAAGTACACCGGTCCACTCAACATGCTTCCCACCGAACCAAGTACACCGGTCCGCTCACCTCTTCCTACCGAACCAAGTACACCGGTCCACTCAACATGCTTCCCACCGAACCAAGTACACCGGTCCACTCATCTCTTCCTACCGAACCAAGTACACCGGTCCACTCAACATGCTTCCCACCGAACCAAGTACACCGGTCCACTCATCTCACCACCGAACCAAAGGAAACCGGACCAGATCCACCAGGCCAGATTACGTCAGCTCAGGCCCGCCAGCTGCTATATACCTCCAAGACCCCTACCCCCAGCCTCACTCTATAAATAGAGGGGCAGGGGTACAGCAATGGGGGACAAGTTTGAGAGCTCAAGCACGGAGAGAACTTTCAAACAACTTTCTTTTACTTGTATCAAAGCTTTGTACTTGTAATCTAAACAAGAAAAGAGAAATAACATATAAAGTGGACGTAGGCACATTCTGGCTGAACCACTATAAATCTGCGTGTCCTTTTACAGTTTAGCCCCTGCTTTTCATATATTTGCATAAATCACTCAAATCACTAAGAACAATATAAGATCCACTAAATCATACGACTTTGAGGTGTTTGTCCATTTTTTGTGCAAACATTTTTGGTGCTTTCACTGAGAAAACTAGAAGCTCGAAGCTTCAGCTTCATCCACTTAATCGTTTTCCTAACAGCATCGTCCGCCACTTGGAAAACATGCCTCCCAAACAGAGAAAGGATGTTAACAAAGGAAAAAACATCGCATCCAGCAGTCTTCCAGATCCAGCTGTCACGAATCAAGTAAATCGTCCTCCTCCAGCAGCAGTAACAAATGAAGGACAGGCTAACCCAACCACTCCTGCCACAGAACAGCCTGCAGTAATTACTAGGGCAGATTTGGACAGAATTGTGGTTGAAGTAACTAACCGCTTCACATCCCAGCAGGAAGCCTTGGTGGACCATCTCATGTCACGCTTAAGGGATGCTGAAGAATCCAACCGCAACACTGAATCATGGGGCGAGTCCCAGTCTGGAGGATCTCAGAGACAACAAAGATCTTCCTTCTTCAAAGGAGCTAACGGCAGAAGTAGCCATGGTAGGAGCCGAGACCGAGCACAGCCCGAAGTTAGGCCTGAGGAAATGTTTGGTACAAAACCCAACGGGGGAGGTACCGGACAGAGGTCAACTATAGCTGAGCCTGTCATACTGCCTAACCACGGAAACGCCGGTGAACGGGGCCGAGCTAGAGTCCAGCCCGAAGTTGGACCCGAGGAAGTGCTTAGATCAGAACCCAGCAGGGGAAGATCAAGGCAAGGGCCAACTGTAGCTGACCCTAGCATGCTCCCAGAAGATCAAAGGCAGCCGCTGGAAAATATGAGGAATGATAGACGATACCATCCCTATAGGTCATCTGGACGGAATCAATCCCATAGAACAGAACCAAACTCATTTCTATCTGCTCCAAATTCTGATGAAAGGATGTCACGCTTATTCAGGGAGTGTGTCCAACGGGAGCAAAGAGATCGAGGGATAGGCGCTAGGGTAACCAGCCCTTTCGCCCACAATATCGAAATTGCTATCACCCCCCGAGAATGGAAGATGCCGACAATGGAACCTTACAAAGGAACCTCCGACCCCGTTGTACACTTACAGAGGTACACACAGCATATGCTCATGAGTGGAGCAACAGAGGGAGTACTGTGCAAATGCTTTCCACTATTCTTAGCAGATCTCGCTACCTCCTGGTTCTGTCATTTACCCCAGGGATCCATCAGCTCGTGGGAAATGTTGAAAGAAAAGTTTATCAGTCAGTTCCGCATTCATGTGGAACAACCTAAGGACGCTTATTCCTTATCCAGCATCAAACAGAAACCCGGAGAAAAACTGCAACAATACCTAACCCGATTCAATGCCGCAGCGGCCGCAGTCCAAGATGCCGACGAGAAGCTTATCCTAATGGCCCTCTGTAGTGGTGTGCATCCGGACACTAAATTCGCTAGACGGTTGACAAAAGAAAAACCAGCTACTTTACCCGATTTCTTCCATGAAGCCGAAAAATATATGAGGCTCGAGGATGATGCCGTTGAGGGGCAGTCAGGACAGCAAAATAAGGCAACTCACAGCAACGACCCTGTTGTGGCAAGGGACGTTCGAAGAAATGATTCCAAAGACAATACTGGGGGCAAGAAGGGAGAAAAGCGCCTATATCGGCCTGGACCGAGATTCGACACTTACACTCCTTTGAACGAGACCGTCGAAAATATCTTCCTTGCCACCCAAGGCGAAGTTAGATACAAACGCCCACCATACAAGAAGGAATCAGATAACGCGCAGAAGTCTGGAAAGTTCTGCCGCTTCCACGAATCTCATGGGCATGACACCAATGAATGCCATCATCTCCGGGACTTGATTGAGGAACACATCAGAAGGAGGAAACTGGAACGCTATGTAAAAGGTCAGGACTGGACTCCAGCTCCTGCCAATGAGAACCCAAGGCTACCCTCACCGGAGATCGGCAGAGGAAACCGCAACACTAGCAGCTCTAGTCAAGAGAAGATAGTGGTCCATACCATCTCGGGAGGACCGCACATCGCTGACAGAAGCTGGAAAGAAATGGAAAGATATGGAAAGTCGCTTAGAGACAATAAAGACTGTGTCAATTCGGTTATAGAAGAGCGCCACCCGAAGCGGAAAGAAAGTGATGACATCACATTCGGTAAGCGTGACCTAGAAGAAAGGCAATACCCTCACATGGATCCCATGGTTATCTCTGCCCGGCTTGGCCCCGCCGAGGTTTACCGAATCCTAGTAGACACTGGAAGCTCAGTAAACATCCTGTTCAAACATGCATTCGACAGAATGAAGCTATCAATGAAGGATGTATCTCCCTACGATAAACCACTACACGGTTTCACTGGGGATGCAAAGATGCCCCTCGGGCAACTGGACCTCTTTGTTGAGATTGGAAGCCATCCCCGCTCCGTCGTACGGAAAAAGACGTTTGTGCTAATAGAAAACCATTCGGCCTACAACGCCTTCTTAGGAAGACCAGCCTTATCTGACTTCCAAATTGTCCTAGCCCCATGGTGCCTAAAGATGAAGTTTCCAACGGACAATGGAATATGAGAAGTAGAAGGAGACCAGGACGATGCTCGAGACTGCTATATGACTGAACTTCGCAACAACCACAGGAAGGATAAAGGGAAGGGTGTAGAGATTGCCCTCTGCACGAAAAGTCTAGAAGCATAGCAACTAAAGAAAGCCCCTCCTCTTCGATATACCAGCGACCCTTTCAATGAATTAGACCCTAGGGACAAAGAGGAGGAGGCCACCGCCGAGCCTGTAGAGGCTATGGAGTTTATATCTGTAGACAAGCACGACTCAAGTAGACTATTGAAAATTGGGTCCCAACTAAAAGCCGAATTGAAGGAACAACTCATCGATTTTCTCCGCCACAACTTGGATGTATTCGCATGGTCACACGCTGACATGACCGGAATCTCCCCCGACATAGCATGCCATGTATTAAACATTGATCCTACCAAGGCGCCCATAAAACAAAGAAAGAGAAGTATGGGGGCAGAACGATCAGCAGCCCTCGATGAAGAAGTAAAGAATCTACTCGCCAATGACTTCATACGGGAAGCTATATACCCGGAATGGATCGCCAACCCGGTACTGGTAAAGAAGGCTAATGGGAAGTGGCGAACCTGCATTGACTTTTCCAACCTAAACGACGCCTGCCCAAAGGATTGCTTCCCACTTCCCCGAATCGACCAACTTGTGGACAGCAAAGCCGGGCACGAGCTCCTATCTTTTATGGATGCATACTCAGGATATAACCAAATTCCTATGCATGCTCCCGACCAAGACCACACTAGTTTCATCACCGACCGGGGTTTATACTGCTATAAGGTAATGCCTTTCGGACTTAAAAATGCAGGAGCCACCTACCAGCGCCTCGTCAACAAGATGTTTGCAGGGCTAATAGGACACACTATGGAAGTATATGTGGATGACATGTTGGTAAAGTCAAGGAAAGCCAAAGATCACGTAAGCCACCTAGGCGAGATGTTCCAGGTACTTCGACAGTATGGAATGAAGTTGAATCCACTAAAGTGCTCCTTCGGAGTGTCATCAGGAAAGTTCTTAGGATTCATCGTACATGCCAGAGGGATTGAAGCAAACCCTGAACAAGTCCGAGCGCTAAGGGATATCAAGATACCTTCCACTCGGAAGGAAATGCAAAGTTTGAATGGAAAAGTGGCCGCCCTAAGCCGATTCATCTCCAAGGCAACAGACAAGTGCGTTCCCTTTTTCGAAGTTCTAAAGAAAGACAAAGGGAAGTTCGAATGGACTGACGAATGCTTAACCGCTTTCCTTAACTTAATCAAACACCTCCAGAAACCACCGGTACTCTCTACTCCAAGCGAAGGCGAAAAATTATACCTATACCTTGCAGAGTCATCTCACGCCCTAAGCGCTGCCTTGGTAAGGGAAGACAACCGCACGCAGCGGCCAGTTTACTTCGTCAGTAAGAGGTTTACTGGGGCAGAAGTCAGATATCCTAAACTCGAGAAGCTAGCATACTGTTTACTAATCACGTCACGGAAATTGCGTCACTACTTCCAGTCCCATTCCATCAAAGTTCTGACCGATCAACCACTGAGGCAGGTACTCCATCGTCCCGACACTTCTGGGCGACTACTTAAATGGTGCATTGAACTAAGTCAATACGATATCACCTATCACCCTCGCATCGCCATCAAGGGACAAGCCATGGCTGATTTCATTGCAGAATTCACTACCAACGAAGATAAGGAGCAGTTGGAAATAGCAAAAGACATCAAGTGGAATCTCTTTGTGGATGGCGCATCGAACGAACAAGGATCGGGGGCAGGTGTGGTAATAATCACTCCCAGGGGGAACAAGCTGCACTATGCTATAAGGTTGGAGTTCGCTGCCACCAACAACGATGCAGAATATGAAGCAGTGATAGCCGGACTAGAACTTGCCATAGAAATCAGATCCAATTCTTTGTGTCTTCACAGCGATTCTCAACTTATTGTTAATCAAATACTAGGAGAATTCCAAGCTCGAGAAGAACGACTCATAGCATATTTAAAGAAGACCAAGTTACTTCTCAGCCAATTGGACCACTACTTAGTCAAACACATCCCTCGGGAAGAGAACCAAGAGGCCAACGAATTGGCAAAGCAAGCAAGTATGAGAGACATCGCCATCTTCGGAGTAGTAACCATCTCAAAGCAACTGACCCCAAGTTTTGAGCAAGTAAATCTGATAGCTGCAACTGAAGAAGCAACTTGGATGACTCCCATCTGAGACTACCTACAAAGTGGCACACTACCCAACGGACGCAACGAAGTCAAGGAAATCTTGTGGAAAGCCTCCCGCTACGCAATACAAGAAGACATCCTCTATCGGCGCGGATTCTCTAACCCGCTATTAAGGTGTGTCGTTGGGAGGGAAGCCAAGGAAATCTTAGTCAACATTCATCAGGGAAGCTGCGGAGATCACACCGGAGGGCAAACATTAGCAAAAAAGATACTCCGGTATGGATATTTCTGGCCCACCTTAAGCAAGGACGCCTTAGATTTTGTCAAAAAGTGTGACAGATGCCAGAAGTTTGCTAAGATTCCGCGGCTACCAACAACTGAGATTACTCAAATGACCAGCCCTTGGCCCTTCGCAATATGGGGAATTGACTTAATCGGCGAGCTACCAATGGGCCGAGGCGGGGCCAAATATGCTATAGTGGCAGTCGACTATTTCACCAAATGGGTGGAAGCGGAACCTCTGAATAAAGTATCTTCAGCAAAAGTCATTAACTTCTTGATCAAAAATGTTCTGTGCAGGTACGGAGTCCCACTCAAAATCATATCAGACAATGGACTTCAGTTTGACAGCGAGGAATTCGCCAACTGGTGCCGAGAGCACGGAATTCATAAAAGCTTCTCATCCGTAGCATATCCCCAGGCAAACGGACAAGTCGAAGCCGTCAACAAAATTCTGAAAACTCTAATAAAAAAGAAACTCGAAAAGTCAAAGGGCGCTTGGGTGGATGAACTCCCTACGGCACTGTGGGCCTATCGCACATTTTTCAGAACATCAACAGGGCATACTCCTTTCTCTTTGGCATACGGATCGGAGGCTATGCTCCCAGTTGAAACCATTGTGCCTTCCCACCGTAGGATCCACTATAACCCAGAAGAGAACGAAGAACTCCTTCACATGTCTTTGGATCTAGTGGAGGAGAGAAGAAATGATGCAGTCCTTAAAGCAGCGGCCCACAAGCAAAAAGTGGCAGCACAATACAACTCCAAAGTCAAGCATCGTACCTTACAAGAAGGGGACCTTGTCCTCAAGCGAATCTTCCCCCGACCCGGAGCACTAGACCCAATCTGGGATGGACCATATGTAATTCATAAAGATCTCCACAATGGAGCTTATATTTTGTCAACAGTGGACGGAGAGGTATTCCAGAGGGCATGGAACATCCAACACCTCCGTCGATACTTTTCTTAACTTGTACTGCCCATATGAAGTGAATTAATGAAGAGAATCAGTGGACGTAGGCCTTTTCATGCCGAACCACTTTAAAATACCTTGTCTCTTTTTTAACTTGTTCCTTTATATCTTGGCTGCTTGTTAACTTTATCCTTTTCTGTTGAACAAAATCCTATGCCAAGCACTTCACAGCGCAACTTCACCTGGACAAGACCTAACAGGTACTACGCGAATCTATGCCCTCGCCAATGAGACACTTTTGCTCCGGCATCCCTCTGCTGCGGGTTAACTCATTGCTCGCGACGGCCCTTAAAGCCAACTGTAATGAGCCGATTATAAGCCACCGAGAAGGCCGACTATAGCCGAGGCAGCTCATTACGGCGTTCGGCTCGCCGGCAACTGTGGACCGACTATAAGCCCCAATATAAGGTGTAGCCAGCCAGGGGCAGTTCACGGTTGACGATTGGCACCCACGCTAGCCGGCCACAGTAAATCGAATAATACCCACGATCACGGGCCATAATGGCCCGGGTAGTTACTGTGCGTGATCTCGTCTCTGATGTGTCTTTAGTACGGCTGTGGTAAAAAAGAATTAACTCCCCGCGGAGGCGTAAGATGGGTGACAAATGTCTCCAAGACCCACAGCTAGGGAAAGTGACTACAAAGCCCGTTTGCCACGAACTTAAGCACATCGAAGGCCTTCCGTGATTGGAAGTTTTACTATTTCACATATTTCAATTTTACTGAAGAAACTTTTCTCCTATCCTCTGTAACAATCCCTGAAGTGCAGGACACAAAACAGGAGACACTCACTAATAGAAGCGGATACTCACAGCAAGATACTGGACCGCATCCCTTACTCGGTCACACAGGATATTCAAAGTTGCCATCTACAAGCAAAATATAAGGGGCGGTATTTCCTTCTTTCATATATGCCTATAATTTGTTCACACCTCACGCTAACACTGAAAGTCATGAAATTATGTTTTAAACAAGAACCTGACATCAAACACAATTTAATTACAAGAATATGCATAGCTATATTTCTTAAGCAACATGTCAAAATAGCAAAAACATTCAAAAGACGACAAGATCAGCTTAAGTTAAAGGATTGCACATCAAGAATAGAGCTATTTATTACAAGTAGCAAGAATTACAACCTAAAAGTTACTCTACTGTTTTAAGACTAACGTATACTGCCATGTCAAATCCACAAAAAGAATTCTCCAGGTCTAATCAGGGAGCCGGCTGCGTTGGAGTCTTGTCCTTGTCCTGTTGCCCACCTATCCGGTCAGAAAAAGAAATCATTAGTGATAAGCAACAGAGTTAACAAAAGAAGAAACTAATAAAGTAGAGATTACCAGCAACTTCCCCTTAATCGTCTTGGTCATCATCCCCTACTTCCACACCTGCCTCCTCAACAGCGAACAACCGCATCCCCTCTTTCACCGCTGTCTTCTCCTCCTTGGTAAACTGAGCGGTGACCACATCCATCCTAAAGCCGCTCCACCCTCCTTATCCGCCTCAGCCTTGGCCTCCTCTAGAGCCCTGAGGTAAATCCTAGCCATAACCCGAGGGTAGTCGTCCATCCAAGATAAGCTGCCCTGCTTCCAAGTGCGAAAGTACATGTCCTGCAGCATATCGTCCATCATCCCCTCATTTTCCTCAAACTCCCTCATACGGGCCTCAGAAACCGATAGCCTTGCAATGGCAGCATCCCTTTCCAGTCGGTATCGCGAGCAGTCAGCCTAAAGGGACCTCCTCATCACCTCCATCTCCTCCTTTAGCCTGACCTGAGTAAGCTCTGCGGCTTCAAGCTTCCCCGACAGCTCCTCTACCTGCTCAAGATCCGCCCTTCGAACCTCGTCCACTGTCGAGATGGCCATATTTATCTGCTCCTTGCAAGCAGCCTCTATCTTCCGCAATTCCGCCTTACTAGCCTCCTCCATAGTCTTCCTCAACCGTCCGGAGGCAGCCTCATGCTGAGAAATCTGAATGGCCCGATCAGCAAGCTATTTGGCCTGATCCTAAACCATCAATCGTAGTCGGATGTTGGCACTCCCAATCTCCTCTCCAGCCTTAACCAGCCGGGCATGATGCCCCATCAGCTTCCTAGTCTCCTCCGCCACCCGATCAATATTAGCCTTGGCCTCGTCTCCCATGGTAATTACCCGAGTGGTAAGTAAATCGAGATCTAAGGACTTAGCCTCATCAAACACCCGTACCATGGGATTGCGGGGAAGAAGGTGCTCACCGGTAACCTCGTCAAAGGTAATATCATGGGAACCTGGATCCAGATCAGGGTGACCCGCAAATGGATTACGAGCCAGACCAGGACGATCAATCTGCGTAACGGTAGGATTTTCAGACAGGTGCGGAGAGAGTGCGAACTCAGTATCCTCCTCTGTGATATCATGAAGGGGCTGAATTGGGGGCTGGGGACCGAGTGAAGGTTCGGATAAGGGATGACTCCTCTTTCTCTTCTGAATACCCTCTTCAATAACCCCGAGAAGAGGATGGTAGTCGACTACATCCCCGGAATGGTGGGTCGGAGTCTTCGGCTTGGCGAAAGCTTTGGAGAGCTTGTATTGTTCAAGCCTGTGCCGAAGATCTGAGGCCTTGGCCGTTTTACCTGCTCCTGATATAAAGAACGAGTGTCACAAGCTTACATTGATCCATAATTCAAGAAACGCGGTAAATTAAAAGTTAAAAGAAGAAAGGAAACACATCTGTTATACAAACTCTGGGGAGGAGTAGGATACTGCAATGAGTCCTGGATTTCATTCCAGGACGAGAGCGGATCATAAAATATTCCTAAGTCCCTATCATAAATGGAGCCTGCAGGAGTCAAAAGTTCACCTTGAGTCGTCAGAGCCACCTTGGCTGGAGTAGTCTGAGAAGATTCGCTTGCACCGGTCCCGGCCTTGTCGGCTTTCCCGGATTTCTCTACCAAAGCCGTTTCTCCGTCCAGCCCCTCAAAAGCCTGACGAAATGCATCATCCGTCCACTCCTGAATCTCGCCTGCCTGCCCAGGAAGCAAGGCCCCGATGCCATCGCCACCATCATCACCTTCCCGACCATCTCCACCCTCACCTCTTTCCTCCTCTATGTCTTCCTCCCCTTGGGTAAGTGGACAATTGCTGGGGGAAGGACCGTCCGACTTCCTAAGTTTCTTACCTCCGACAGCCGGAGGTTTCGTGAACGGTTTCCTCTTGCCACTCTCTACCGTGACACCTCCCTTAGCCTGAGCAGCCGCCCTCTCCTCCGCCGTTTCCCTCAGCTTGACTACTGACTGCTGTGGGAGGATCAAGTTATACTCCAGAAGGGTCGCATTTCTGATTAGGTAGGCAGCTGATCTATCTCTCCCAAGGATAGCTTCTATCTCAGCCGCCGTCTGAACCAGGCGATCAGTCTCCACAACCGCAAAGCCACCTGTCGCTAGCAAAAATGGAAACGTATGAGAAGAATCATCACAACCCGAATGGAAATTATAAATAAAGCATCGACTTGCATCCAGAGGTGAAACGCCGAATAGAAACAGAGTTGTCCCTGACGAAGAACCACTCCTTCTTGAACATGCTGAACTTAGAATACAGATCCAAGACCGGCTTGAAGGTTACAGCTGACTCCAAGCTGATATATGGGGACCCCTTCTTATAGCCCCTCAGATTATATAGGTACCGGATCTCTCGGTTGGAAGGAGCATGCCCATACTTCCTCTGGAAGATGACGAAAAGGCTCACCAGTATAGCATAGGAGTTGGGTTGAAGCTGGAATGGGGCCACCTTTAGATATGTAAGGAAGCTGGTTACCCAAGCATTAAGAGGCGGGATGGCACCACACATACAGTGGTATCTGCTATAGGCAAAGTACCCTTCGGGAGGGTCGTATGGCATAACTTCTCTCCCTGGCAACAACATTCGCGCCCTATCAATTCCGAAAGAACGGGAGTTGACATCAAGCTGCTCTTCCTTAAGGGAGCTGGGAAAGCAATCAGGCGGGGAGTTCAGAAGCTCCCGAGGGCCGTACCCGTCCACTAGTGATCTTGGGGTAGATCCGTGACGTTCCGGACCTGGCTGAACAGGGGGCACTAAGGAAGATTCTCCTTCGCCTTGGGACTTCTTTTTATCTGATCGAGTTTCTGCTTTTCGAGACATTTATCTGCAACATAAAAAGCGTACTGTTAGAACGGAGGATGTAAACAAGCCGATGCAAAGGTTCATTCGGTAGGGCAGATGCAAAGGTTCATTCGGTAGGGCAGATGCGAAGGTTCATTCGGTAGGACAGATACAAAGGCTCATTCGGTAGGGCAGATGCAAAGGCTCATTCGGTATTTGGGGATCTCAAGAGATCATCCGGTAATTCAGAATAGGCCCATTCGGCATTCAAACATACCTGGTTCGGTACTCAGATTGATTCGGTAATCAGGTTGGTTCGGCTATCTCAAAACGATAAAGAATGACAGTAACCTAAAGCCTCTATTTATAAGCAAAACATGTCGACCGGACCAACCGGTTCGGCACACCCAAGGCCGAACGAAGCTACCTCGGCTACAGGAAAACAAAGCACGGCACGTACAAGCACGTACCCCACTTTGGGGGGCAAGTGTTGGACATATTTCGACCGGTCTTTGCCGAACCAAATACCATCTCCCCCATCGCCAAACCAAGGCCTTTCCATCCCACCGAACAAAGTACACCGGTCCACTCAACATGCTTCCCACCGAACCGAGTACACCGGTCCACTCACCTCTTCCTACCGAACCAAGTACACCGATCCACTCAACATGCTTCCCACCGAACCAAGTACACCGGTCCGCTCACCTCTTCCTACCGAACCAAGTACACCAGTCCACTCAACATGCTTCCCACCGAACCAAGTACACCGGTCCACTCATCTCTTCCTACCGAACCAAGTACACCGGTCCACTCAACATGCTTCCCACCGAACCAAGTACACCGGTCCACTCATCTCACCACCGAACCAAAGGAAACCGGACCAGATCCACCAGGCCAGATTACGTCAGCCCAGGCCCGCCAGCTGCTATATACCTCCAAGACCCCTACCCCCAGCCTCACTCTATAAATAGAGGGGCAGGGGTACAGCAATAGGGGACAAGTTTGAGAGCTCAAGCACAGAGAGAACTTTCAAACAACTTTCTTTTACTTGTATCAAAGCTTTGTACTAGTAATCTAAACAAGAAAAGAGAAATAACATATAAAGTGGACGTAGGCACATTCTGGCTGAACCACTATAAATCTGCGTGTCCTTTTACAGTTTAGCTCCTGCTTTTCATATATTTGCATAAATCACTCAAATCACTAAGAACAATATAAGATCCACTAAATCATATGACTTTGAGGTGTTTGTCCATTTTTTGTGCAAACACTATTCTAGTTGGGAATCTACCCAACATTCTAATCTACTTGGGAACCTACCCAATACATGGTACAATTTAACTATGGCTGACTATTATTGGGAATCAACCTAATATTCTAATCTAACTAGGGATCTACCCTGTGCATGATTCCACTGACCACGACTCACTATCAACATGCATTCTACTTTTCGATGTCTTTTTAAACCGAAGTGATATCAGGCTTACATTTTGTTACGCATCACTATAGAGGTACTCTTATGGTGAGGTCTGCCAACTTATCATTGTGTCCTAATCTACAACCACTTATGGCTAGCATCGACCATTGTTAACCACTTTTGGCTGGTATCAGCCATCTAAATCCACTTTTGGCTGGTGTTAGCCATCTACAACCACTTTTGGCTAGTGTCAGCCATCAAAATCCATTTTAATTTAACGATTTTACGGAAAGCTAGTTGCAACTTGGAAGATGGGAAATATGAGTCCTTTGAAAAGAATGTCTTTAGACCATTTTGTAAAGATTTTTGAAGTAGCATAATTTTTTAAATCACATTGTTCAATAGAAAGTTGATTCGAGTTTGAGAAAGAAGATTGTTGATGGAAATATTATTATCATATATATATATATATTAGAAAAATGAAACTCTTTATTTATATCATCTGATCAATGGGGAGTTTAAGTCCTTGAATCCTAAATGCAAGTATGAATGGGGAATTTCAGTTCTTAAACCTAAATGCAAGTATGATATGCAAGAGTTCTTAAGGAGAGAAACATACCGAAAGGGAGACCGTAAGTACCGAGACTTGAATATTCCCTCAGAGTCGGAACCCGGGATAGGGTTATGCCAAAGATGGATGTAACGAGACCCATTGATTAGACTTTCGAAGATCCAAAACTATGAGCTGCCCTTCCCTTTTAGAGTTGAAACTTTCAAAGTTATAACCGAGATAAGCACTTTAATGGAACTGGGGTCCTTTATTTTTCTGTGGGAATCTGACTTATGAATAGAATTCTTCTTGCAACTTCATCTTTGTGGAAAGAAAACGCCTTATGCATTCATTTGACGAGGGTAACATGGAGTTATCATGGAACCATAAAAGCAAAATGATATGAATAATTCTAGAACAAGATATTTAATTAATGCATAATGAATTTAGCGAACTTCCCTTTTTGTATGAATTTTTCGATCACGTAAAAGAGCTTTCGGCATTTGTCTATTTCATGTCCATTCATCAAGTGGCAAGCACGGTACTTCTCATTCTTCAGATTTTCTTTCTTTAATGGGGGCAATAGGGATAAGAGAGGTTATCATGAGTTTCCATGAATATTTGAGACAAGCTTTGATTGAGCGAGGTAAGGTCTTGATCATGCTTTAGCTTCTTTCGAAACCCATTATCTAAGGTAACCAGTGGGGCTCTCTTATCGGCAGGAACCAGATCTTCATATTTCAACAATACGATGGAAAGATGCCTAACTTCACTATTCATGGCTTTAACAATATTTCAGAGCTGGGTTGACTCATGAAGTGATTCTTAGAGATATTTTGAAAGCTGTTTGATTTGAAGAGCTTGAAGTTCATAAATAGGATCATATTCTTTATCATTCTCTCTCTTTAAAATGAGGGTAACCAATCTCTCGTTATAGTCTTCTTTAATGAGTTGAATGTAGATGTTGAGGGGCAACTCCGGGGTTAGCTTCTCATTTCCAAAGTTAGTCATGGTTGGACAAATGATGTTATTGTATTTTCCGATGGGGAACAAATGACAGAGGTTCGGGGCCCTGCTTCTTATGCCAGAAATGTTAGTGCCGAATTTCATCAACACCAACACCGAACGTCTGAAGGTATGTCTCCGGGAGTCGAATGAGATATTGGTCAGGGGAAGAGATTGCCAAGACGTGTCATAGCTAAATCTTGAACTCAAGATGCTGAACCATAAAGTAATAATAGTACATGTAAAGAAGGCGAAGTGCAGAAAGTAAATAACACCGAGACTTTTTACAGTGGTTCAGACCGAAAGTCCCAATGTCTACTATCCTTTCCTTATTTGGTCACTCTTATATAAATGAGAGGCTGTTTACATTGAGTTTTGGTTTTATTCATTAACGAGTTTTTGAATAGAGCTCTAATATAGGAAAGTACATTTATGATTTTATGTCAATTTTTGTGATGCCAAAAGATCCCTTATGCCTTGGGATTGCCACCTATTTATAACTAATATGCCATAACACCATTGGTAGCCTTCTTCTTGGATAGATGACCTGACTTGTCATGTGCGGCATTGATTTAAACACTTGTTACCATTTGGTTGAAAGTGCTTTGACACGAATTGCTGACGTGGCGCTTTTATATATAGCTCCTTTGATTCCTTTCATTTATCTTGACCATCGATCTCGGTCTAGGGCTATCTGAGCCATTGATTGCTTATACTTGTTGAAATATCTTTAGTCTCGGTAGTTGCTGCTCTCGGCTGAGCTTGTTGTCTTAATTGGACAATGGTCATGATCTTCATCAACATCTTTGCTCTTGCTTTTAAATCTCGTGCTCTTGGATATTGAGCCCGATGCGTAAGCTCTCGGTTCAAACCAAATAACAGGCCTCAGAATTACAAGCCAAGGAGTTTTCCTTTCGAATATTCATAATTTGTGCTTGGTATAAATTATGACGTAACATAAATCAACACAAAACACATGCGTTAAGGTCAAACATAGCAACACAAATGTCCAACAACTATCTACCAATGCTAGTCTTCACACAATAAAAACAATCATCATCGAGCATGCACAATATATACAACAACACACGCACATATAAATCATATATGATTGAGTTAGGGATATGCCTTAGGGGCAATCCTGTAATTTATTGTAAATTAATAAACCCCGTAATCGATTTCTCATTCGTAATAAAGGTGTTTTTCTTTCTTTTATATATTTATTATAATTAAAATATGTGGGAAATGGTATAGTATAAATTGTACTAGTATAAACGGATCTTAAGGCTAATTTAACACTAGAGGGAGGTGAATAGTGTTTTATAACTCATATAGAATTTTTCTAAATTATTTCAAGACATAAATCCAAACACAGACAATCAACATAGATATATATTAACAGGCAGTCATGGATATATATAAATGTAGTAAAAAATAAAGTAAAATAAAGAGAGATAACACTAGGTGTTTTTATACTGGTTTGGATTGATCAATCCTATATCCAGTCTTGTACAATTGCTGTATAGATTTCTTTTCAAATGCCTATTTTAATCAGTTATCAAGCAAATCAAAATACAATCTTGATTTCAAGGCGACAAGATACCTTTCCCAACTTTTCGAGCTCAGGGTAAACTCACTTAATTTAACCGAGCAAGAAGAACACCAACTTGATTTGAACAAGCAACAAGCACACCCACTTGATTTGAATAGGCAACAAACACACCCACTTGATTTGAATGGACAACAAGCACATCCACACAAATTAGTAGTAGAGAGTTATTGATTCCAAATACAAATATTTGTACTTTGGATACATAAAATCCTATAACCCTTTGGTGGCACTTTGGTATTTGAATTGATGAGAGAATGCTTACAAATCAATGAGTAGAATATAGAGAATGAATGTGGTAACGTAGAGATTGAATTTGAATGAATTTGAAGGGTATAAAAAGTAGATGTTATGAAATATGTAATGGGAATTTGGAATAAGAAGAATAAAGAGAAAGTAGTTATTGAAGTTCATTTTCCAGCCCCTTTTATGTAGTGTTTGAAGAGACATGTCTATTCACGAAGAGTTAGAGCCAAAAATCACAACTATTCAAAATTTAAGAAACATCTCTTCAATGGTACATATGTCAACATACATAGCTAGGGTATGTCGACATGCCTTTGTATTTTGAGAAAAAATAATTATAAAATTTTGATATTTTGTAAAATCATTTAAAAATAGTTTTTAAATGCATTTTAGTATATAAATTTTATATTTGTAAAATATATTTTGAAAATAAAATAAATATTTTGATGAGAGAGTATTCAAAGAAAAGAAAGTTGCTATTCACTTTAACAAATTTATCTAATGTCTATTAACTACAAACTAGTCTTGAACTCTTCATGTCTTTGTCTTCAAACTCATGAGTCTTCAATCGTTTTGATCATATGTGAATCTTAATCTCTAGTCTCTTTAACGATCAGTCTTCGAACTAGAATATCTTATACTTGTATAAATAGTTTAATATCCTGCAAAATATTCTATACAATTTGAAAAAACATTATTACCTATATTTATATGGTTGTTGTCATCAAAATCAATATATGTGGTATTTCCAAACTCCCTCTTTTTGACGATGAAAACTATAACAACCCGCCCTGAAATAGGCCTAAATTCTGACCTAAAAAAGACCCATCGAAACTTAGACCCATTCTAAAGCTGGCTGTTGGTTGGTAAGAGTAATAAAAATACAAAGCTATAACTATTCTTTCAGAACTCACATCAGAAGGAACAAAGTATACTAGCAAATTATACCCATTTATTTCAAAATAAATTCAAATGTCATAATACATAACAAAGCATACTCTCCACAATAACTGTTACATCATTTGTTCAAAAGTATTCTTTCGTGGGTACAACAATATACATTAATAATAACTACCACAAGCTTTGCTGATGCCGTCTTCAAGCATCATCATCGTCGTCACTCCTTCCATAACCTTTGTTGTAATGAGAAGGAAATTAGAACAACAAGTGTTTGGTAACTAAAAACCTTGAGACTTATTATTTAGTACTTAGGCAGTATATGTCAAAATAGGAATATGTCTACATGTTCTAAAACCATTTAATGCTTCATATAAGACAAGGAGGTGGGCCCTCAAACAACATCTTAATACCTTCCATTCCCAAAATAGGTTTCCCAATCCCATAACCCATAACCATCGTCATAAATGTCCAACAATGCAAGAGATAGATCCCAAGCCACTTAAAACCTTTTAATGTAAAATAGGTAGACTCTGACCATTTAAGACCTCAATTGAGGTAGGCCCCCATCATTTAATACCTATTCCCAAGGTGGACTCCACATAGGCATCTATCTAGCAAACATTGCACAAAAATCTTTTTGGGTACTTAATACTTCCTATTGAAGAGGACATTTTTGAGATATCTTTAACCATGGCTGAACTCAATCCTGACCATTTAATACTTTATTTGGAGAGAAAGGTAGGCCCTCAAAAAACCACTTAATACCTTCTAAAACCATGAAGCAAGTCCTTCATCTTATGACCCATACCCATAGTGACGTCTCACATTAGTTCGACTATTCGTTGGTACTGGTAGCCAGATTAACTTGAAGATTTACCCTACAGAATTGGGACTAACCTTGCATTATCATAGTTACTTATCATAGGTAATGTCTCACATCAGCTCCAAAGTCACATTTATGGTAGCCATATTAGCTGGGCAGAGTTCCGTGTGTCTTTTGACTGACCTCGCACCACTTATGACTTAGTCATATTTTACGACACTCTTAATATATTATCGGACACCTCACCGTGTCAATTAGTTAGGCTATATAAGAATTCTCTCTTATTTTGCCTTAACAAATCAACTACCTTCCTTAGGAGGATTTAATGACAATGATTACCTAATTAACTGCGCAATTCTACGTTATCATCGTACGCTATTTATGGTAGTTAATATATAAATAAATATGCACCTACTATTTTCTATGCGTCGGAAGATTTTACCTTAATTAGTGCTTAAATGTCAATTTCTTTCTAATAACAATAATGCAAGTCCTTTCCATATTATCAACGGTGCCAAATTTCTAATATCCATGGCAAGGGATTTTAATATCCTTAACAAAGGATTCAACATTCATATCCAAAAACTATAATAAACAGACATGTACATAGTAAAAATTTCAACTCAATCTATCACATCAAATCAGAGAATAATATCAAAAATAGAAATTGCAATTCTAGTTTCCAATCTTTATTCAACCCCCATTTACAAAGAATTTAAACAATGAGATTTCTCTTTTATTTTCATATGGAATAAGTGGTGTAGACTATGAATAAATTCAAACTTTTACGCCCCATCCCTTAATTGAAACTTCACAATCAAATTAGAATTCAAAGAGGAGTGGAATAGAAATTGAAATCACCAAAAACTACCAAAACTACATATCCTCATAGTTTAATCTAAACAATTGAGAATTCCAACAAGAATCGACATTTCAAATTATAGGAGTTTGGGGGGTTTCATTCTGTTTTATTTTCGAAAACCCAAAACCCTTAAGGCATATTTAAATCCATAATATACTAAACAATTACTGAAATAAAAATACTAAGGTTTCCACTCACATATTATCCTTAACCTTTCTTGTATGGATTTGCAATGCCAAAGCACTCTTTTCCAGATCTCTTCTTTTGATATACCCACAGCAAGGGTTTGGTATACATAATTTTGTTAGATTCAGAGAGGTTGGAAGAGAAGTAGATTAAAAGAATAACTAGAAACGAAATAGAATCCCTACCTGAATTCCTAATTGAATTTTCGAATCTAACTGAGTAGAGAAAATGGTAGAGTTTCATTGAATTTACAAATATTTTTGTGAATAAAAGTGGAGAGGGTAGAGTCCTATTTATAGAGGTTGAAACATACTAAAAACATAGGATGAAAATAGGTTAAAAGCGGATAAATCTGAAATGCTCATTAATAGGAAAACCCAAGCCGCCACCAATAGGGGCGGTGGACCGCTTTATATGCACTAATCGATCACTAGCGGTTGACCGGTTAGGGTTGGCGGTCGACCCCTCCGCCTATTTTGGAAACGTATTTATTTTTATACCTTTTTTTATTTGATTTCTTTATCATTCTTTTAATGTTAATTATTAACATTAACGATTCCTCAACCCCCAAGTCTAATCTCAGTTAACTTTCAAATTTCAAATTTAATTATTGAATGATAATGTATTACTCGTGCCTATTTTGGAAATGTTGGACAATGTATTACTCGTGACTATTGGAGGGCACCTAGGGGTTACATACTGATGGATATTGGATAATTATTGAATGACCCACTCGATACTTTTCGATTGGTTAACATAACTAATGTCAAACAAAAAATACCAACGTGACTAATTTACACAGTTCTCTCAACTTGAGAATACAGTTGATCTTCAATATGAAAGCTTTGCTTTGATTATAGTCAAATCATGGCACGACATCCATCGAGTGATTATAGTTGGGTTGAGTGGAAGCATTAGAAGTGAAACACTAGTCAAGAGAGGATTCGTCTCCTCAGTTAAATGGGATTAGTATCATGGTCAACTCAAAGTCAAAATCTCTGGCCAAAGTAGTTCGGTTAATAATAATAATTATTATTGAACCAAGGACTTTATGTCTGGACTATAGAGTTAAATATGGACGATATTGGAATTTTGACCACTAAAAATTCCATAAGCCCAAAGTGATATAATTTTGACGAAGAAAATTAGTGTGAATAATTGTCACAACCGGGTAATGTTTAACAAAGTAAAAATGAATTTTATCGAAACCAAGTAAGCGATAAATTTGACAAAAATGTCACACTGCCTAATAAGTAATGTGTGAACATTAATATTCGAATAGTTTGATATTAATCACTGACCAATTACCCTAATGGGTCACACAACTAAAATGATAAATGCTCCTTTGACCAAATGATTTAATTAATTGTAATTGTTATAATGTATTTATTTAATTAATTAATTATAAAATTTATTTAGATTTGATGAACAAATATTATTAAATATATTTGTAATAGTTATAAATATAATAATTGATATACGATATTAATATGCATTTAAATTGGATTTAAATGCAAAATATTTTATTAGGCCATTAAATGGGTTTGAAGCACATATAAGGCCTGGTTATTTTGGTTATGGTAGGGATGTAGGTGTGTCCATTTGATGGCAACTAGATGGGCTAGATTTGAATAGAAAAGGAAGGAGAATTGGTAAAGATCTAGATCATAACTTGTCTCCATTCCTCCTCTATATAAGCATCTCAACCCACACCTATTTGAGAACTTTTGGAGCCTCCATCTATACCTACTTCCAGCCCAATTCTCCACCTCCTCGTCTCTCCATTTCCAATGTCAAATCAAAGTAAGCCAGATCATATTCGATAGTTGGTGGTCATCGGTTCAGGGACTAGCACTCTACTGGATTAGAAACTACTTCAAGGAGTAAATCTCATTATTTCAAGGTATACTTAAAGACATTGGATATAAGGTAAATAATCTAATGAATTAATGAATATTCATGTATGTATGTTATTTATATCATGTATATTATATTGTTAGTTAGGTGGCAATTATATTGTATAAATATATTATCATAATTAGATTGGTTGTATATTCGTAAACTCTTATATATTTATAAAAATAATATTTTTTACGACATACATACACCTACGTGTACGCAGCACAAATATAGGAAATCCATTTTTTTTTCAATTAATTAAATATACAACATTTAATTATATATAAGCTTTGAGATTTAAATTATATATCTTATTATATTCAAATATAGTTTAAATTTTTTATATAAATAGTTCCATATCTAAAATAATTTTGGTAGAAATAAAAAATAAATTTTTGTACATATATATTATTATTTAAATTGATTGATTAGGTAAATTAATTATAACAGTGTGTGTGTGTGTGTGTGTGTGTGTTATAATATGTGTTTTATAGTTTATAAAATTAGATTTGTATTTAATATACTTTCTATAGAAATAAAAAACATTTTTTGTATTTAATTTAAATTTTAAATGCTAAATAAAAATATTTATAATTGTAAAATTAGGTTTTAAAAGTTCAAATAATATAATACCACTTAGATTTTTTTAGTAAAATTTTAAAATTTAAATTATGTTCGAAAATAATAATATTATTGATTATTATTGATTTTTTAATAATATCCATACAGATATTAATTTAAAATACATTTAAAAAGGTAACATTTTGCCGTATGCAATAATAGGTACATATATATTTATTTTAATATACATATATATTTGTATTTTATAAAGATATTAATATGTATATATAATCATACTATAAATATATTTGAATATATGTATTTAATATATATATATATATATGTTGCTTTTGGCTTTAAAATATTTTTTTTAAAATCTTATAAATGTTTTAAAGGTAATTTATATATATGTTAAAATTCCATATACATACAGATATATATATATATATATAATTATTTAAAATAAAATTTAGTATATAGTGTTATATATCCATACGCGCGCTCTAATATTTATTGCAATATTTTGTTTACATAAGTTAAAGTATATAAATATACATTTGGATGATATATTTTTATATTAGACGAGCTAACTTGTTCGCTGTAGTGTAAATCCAAACACTTATATATAGGCACGTTATACCTTGCAATGATTGTAATGTTATATATCCTTACACATGCACACATACACCCAATAAGGAGTTATCCATCTTCTATTGCGCTATGACTTGTTGAGCAATCTCAAGGTTAGAATTCCAAGACGGATGAGTCATAACACCTACTAGTGAAGTCAAAAGACTTCTATGTTTCGATTTAGGGTTTGGCGAAACATAAAAGACTAAGCTTATTAGTAAAATGAAACATAAAGTTTAACCCTACTAATATTATAAGAACATCCACTATGATTTGTCTTAATACTATACCACTTAAAACTTGCAGAAAAATGACAACTCTAAAACTATTTCCTGATAATGACAAGCTTACTGACTAAACTATACCGACTGGCTAAGAGCAATTAAAATATCGTTAACTTCCGAGTGCCTATAATCGACTATTACATGTGAAACCAAAGAACAACCCACTGATGGTGCAGATCTGTAACGACCCGGGATTTTCGATCCCGAAAATTCCAGATAGTTAGAAAAAGAAGAAAGAGGTAGAAGAAAGAAACAGAAACTCAACACAGATTCTCACATTCGCAGCGGATCAAATATAATATCAAATAATAACAGTTTACAAAAGAATACTGTATATGTCGATTTACATTTACTTACATCAGAGTTATAATCATATACACAATCAATGGACGTATACTAATCAAATATGTCTCAGATAAACAGAAATAATAGTAACAGCGGAAACACTCCATACGACCTGTCGTCCAGCTCGCCTCTTGAGCTCCAGAACGGGCTTACCTGAAAATATGTAATACTCGGTCTGACCCGAGTATTACATCAAAGTAACACCCGGGTCAGGCTGGGAACCAGCGTGAGTAAACCCATCTAACTTGACATTCTAATGCATACAACATATTTGAACCCGGGTTAACTCGTTCATCATTACAAATTCACAACTTACGATAGACAATGCTTATTTCACATATCAATATCTAAGTACCAAAACGTAGATTAAATAATTCAATTTCCTTAAATTTATTCCATTTCAGCCTATTGATTTCATAAATCAAATCTATAAAGAATTATAGAAGGTTTCAAATTGAAGTGGTTTCGGGTATTTACTATTACCCTACCCCGGTCTCTTCGAGTCCCATGTCATCTTAACCCAAGTTATTTATGTGAAATACAATTCAATTTTAAATACAAGATATCACTTTTTACAGGGAAAATCATAACCATATTCAACATATTATGTCACACAACATTTCATATCAGAGATATCAGCCAATTCCAGGCATTCAACATCATTCAATCACTCATATGCAAAATTCATCACTTCCTAATTTAATTTAATTCGTCTCAAATTAAATTAATTACTAATCTTTAATCACTTATATTACCTAACCATTAATTGATTTCAAATCAATAAATAAATCATCTTAATTAATCACCCTTGATCACTTATTCTTTAATTACATTAAGCCTTAATTAATAGCACAAATTTATTTAATCTTCACCATTCACATTAATTACCCTTATCCTCCTTTAATTTATTTCATCTAGTAATTACCATTAATTACTTCACTAAGTAATTACACATATTAATTACATTAAATAATTATATTTAATAAATCATCAAATGATTAATTTAAACATGTAAATTAACTTAAATTAATCACATTAATAAATTAATTGTACTAAGTAAATAACTCCTTTAATTATTTCTATAAATTTACTATTCCTTAATTAAGTACCTTTAAGACAACCAAATTTAAATCACTTAACTTTTATATTTAAACTTGAACTTGTTTCAATATTTTGTTAAATGATTTACATTGGAACTTGGTCAATAAATCTTTGGGAAACTTGTTTATTTTAACACGTGATTAATTAAATTGCTCAAACACTTTATCATCCTTTAAAAGCTTTAAATTTGGAAAATACATATTTTGATTTGTTTTTAACTTTGCATTCTTATGTTTGACAAAGCCATTTCAATATTTTTCATTACTTAAATTCTATCTTCCATCTTAAACATGGTCATTACTGCTCAAACATGTTCTTACTTTCCTAGGTTCTATTTCTATTAACATTTCTTTTAAAAACAGTACAATTTTTATTACAGAAACTAACACTTACAAAAAAAACAACAACCCGAGCCACCGGATAGATTACTCGAGTCAAACTTTGAGTTCACCCTAACCCTTCCCCGAGACACTACGAACAACCCTCCAACCAAAAATCACTGACACCCCAAATCCATCGTGCACGTGCACTGGCGATCGGCGCCTCACTGACCACCTGCGACACTCCTCGCACCCCGACGATCGCCAACTCACCTGGTTCCGACCACCCAAATCCCCAAACCAAACTCATATCGAAATCGAGGTATCTCGACCAATTTCTGGAACAACGTTCCTACCTGAAAACACCTCGAACCCCTGACACCGACTACCAGAGGCCATGAAATCCCAACCTCAACCTCGGCAGACCCACACGACACCAATGCACCCAGCCCGAAGTCACTCGATGTACCAGAGATGACACGGTCATCCAAATTCCATCCACGACCCAATTTAGGGTTACCAACAAAATCGATCAATCCCAAACACCATAGTGGTTTAACCACCTTCCAGACATTTTTTCCCGAACACCCCTACACCCATCCTCCTCTAGACGAAGAAATCATAGATCGAACTGCCGAATTGAAAAAATTGGAGCCACGACCACCAAAGATGCTCCGGCCACCAGAACTTGTCCAAAAACCCATTTTCAATCATTCCCCAAATACATATTCAATTCTACATTAAAAATTCTGATATTTGTTTTAAAAATCATAACTTTTATAATGCATTCATGTTATAGTATTAAAACAAGGAATTAAGATGATTGATTTTCCATGTTTAAGTATCTCTACTGTACTTTTACAGTTTTTTCTCTTTTCTTTCTATATTTTAAATCTTAAAATATCTGAATCTATTTTTAACTTTTGTATTAAGCTTAAACTAAAATATCTTATTTAGACTTCAAAGCTTAATAGAGATCACATGTAAAGATTTTGAATTTTGAACAAATTCATAAACTCTGAGCTAAGAACAGAAGGTTAAATTCAACTGATAAGCACACATTCATATACACAGCCATCATTCATGTAAGCAATATATACTATATCACTGCAAACTTCCATCTTGCATATCAAGGTCAATACCAGATTTAAACTTTGTAAAACAATTTGTTTACTCACCTGTATATGGAAAAAAACAAAGAACAAAATTCTGTGTTGAAAAGCCATTTGCCTGATTCCTTTAACCTTCTTGCTTGTTGAGTTGAAGTATTTATTAAGCTTCAGCTGTAAGATAAAAAAAATTCTGGTATGCTAATTTTTAAATGGGCAAAAATGGAATAAGAAGATTCATGAGTATAGCATAATAAGCTGGTACAAAATATGCTGGTCAGAGATATTTTTATTGCTTGCCTCCTTCTTTGACAAGCTAGATTGTATAAATTTTTTTGAAATGACTTATGTTGTGCTAGCATGATAACATTAAATGCAATTGTCCTTTTTATTGTTTACATACTTATCCCCTTTTAATTTGTATGTTCATATATACTTTTTTTTCCTTTATATTATGTACACTTGTATACATTCTATTTTGAGAGTACATTCATATGCATAGCTTTGTCTTGTTTCTTATTATCCTAAGTGTTTATTTTGTATTCATATTTCTCTCTAAATTTAAACTATCAAACATTTAATTGCTTCTATATTATTTTATTTTTGTACTTATATTAATTACATAGTCTTCTCGTGTTTATATATTTATATTTATATTTATACTCTAACCATATAATTGTTTGGTACTTATGTTTTAAATATTGATAAGATTTATTTTATTTTAACTATGCAATCTTTTATACTTATGTTAGAATTTTAAAATGAAAGAGTATTTTAAATAAATGAACTTTTTAATTTAAAACTTATTTAAAACTCAAGTTTAAAAGATATATATATTTATAAAGAGATTATCATATTCAAATAATAAATCAGTGTTTTTAATAGATTCAATCCTGTTAATTTCCAATTAACAGATATCTGGAAATCCAAGTTATCACATTCCTTCCCCCTTTGAATCTTTTCGTCCTCGAAAAGAAACGAAGCCAGAATTTTCACAATGCTTAACATCAGATAAATATTCTTTGATCATTCTTAAAATACTTTCAAATATCTATATAATATTATTGCAAAGTAGTTTTTACAAAAATACTTTTATAACTCGATGTTTCAACAAGTCCATCCTCGTTCTCATAGAGATTCGATCATACGTTGATTAGGCGTAGGATTGAAAATCTATAAGTACTTGGTAAACCCATTTTCAACACCCAGTGAGAATAATATAGAAAATAATTTTATTGAAAATATAGAAAACAGTTTTGAAATAGAGAAAATAGCTTTGGTGAGAATGCTCTGGAAATCATCACACCCATCCATGGTCACAGTTACATCCTGGGTTACGTTGCCATCGCAGCAAAAGTCCATGTAATTGATTACGCCACGGAACCCACAACAGATCGCAGTTACATTCCAGGGTTACGTTGCCATCACAGCAAAAGTCCACGCAACTGCAGGCTCTCAGCGGCCTCTCGATTACGCTGTCAAAAATGAAACTTCTCCACTCCTACATAGGTCGCAGTCTACCGATATAAAATCAAACATAGACTGTTGGCTCTCAGTGGCACACACGACTTTCGCTATGTTATCATAGTGTCGCAGTCTACCGATATAAAATCAAACGTAGACCGTTGGCTCTCAGCGGCACACACGACTTCCGCTATGGTATGCAGTAGATCGCAGTGACATCGAGTTAAACTGTCATCACAGCATAACTCAAATGCCCCTGTAGGCATCAGCGCCCCCACGACTTTTGCTACACTACACAAAATCCTCAGGAATTAGTTTTGTCCGGACTCCTCACAGGATCAACTTTAGAACCTCCCCTTTAGAGGCTCAAGGCAGTACCACCCTGTGGCACTCCTGAGAAGTTCATTTCAAGGGAGCGCCTTTTTCCCCAGAGCCTCTTCAAAACACTTTATACTATACACATATAGTATTTTTCAAATCATACACCTAGTATGAATTTCATATAAGTGCCTTTACACAAAATCGATTCCCAAAATCGATAATTATCAAAGTAGGCTTTCCCAACTTTCAAATTTGATTTTCCTCAAAAATCAAAGCCTTTTTCAAATCCAAAGGTTCCCAAAACCTCTCCTCAAAATTACTTTCACAAATATATATATATATATATAATAATAATAATCTTGGAAAAATATTTACATCACTTTATACTTGTATAAATTTCCTTTTTATACTTCAAATACTTTCGAAAATCCTTTTCTTCTGGCAATAGATTCAATAAGGGAAGTTTATCTTATATAACAAAGATATATAACTTTGTTTATTCCAAATCAAATATTCAAGTTTGATTACTCTTTACTTTCTTCTTAATTATAGAAATTTTCAATTTCATTTTACCACATCATATATTTTCACAAAATATACTTTTCATTTCAAAGACCATTTTACAGTTTCCTATAACATAAGTTTCAATATCAATTTTATTCAAAACCCGTACGATGTCCACATATCATTCATATGCAATATCAATCTGATAGCTCATTCGATCACACAATTTCACTTCTGAACTAGTATTGTCCACCCGACTTCCTAGTGCGGACTCAGATTTGGTTTCTTGATCAGAAACTGTCATTCTCCTTGCATAGACAAAACTATGATAGAGAATATCCAGAACCAATCAAAAATCCATATCCAGGTTCGCCGTCGAAAATCGAGCGAAAAATTCCAACTCGGGTCGATAATACTATCTTGAAATTCTATGCTCGAATCTGGATCAAATCACTATGCGAATAGAGTAATATACATACATCCTACGTATTTATATTCATTGATTATCAATTAAATCAATTTCTTTTCTATTCACATTCATTTATGATTCTATTCACTTATTCACATTTACCTCAATCCCCTTTTGGATTACTACTTTAATTCTTATCTCAATTGGGTATCTAATCATTAACAGTTTGAACTCTGACTGGCTTAAATTAAGAAAATAGCTTGAAAAAAATTTAAAATAGACAAGTAGTTGAAAAATAATCATTAGTTTGTAAAATAGCTGTAAAATAGTTAAGTATTTGTAAAATGATTGGAAAGTAGTTAAATAGTTACAAAACAGTCAGATAATTGCAAAATGGTTGTAAATTGTAATTAGTTATAAAACAGTTGTAAAATTGTTAAGTGGTTCCAAAAGTAGTCGTTAAATAAATATAAGGTAGTCTTGGAAAAGAAAAGTTGTATAGTAAATAGTTAGGAAAATAGATTTAAAACAGTTTATATCAAAATGATTTATTTTAAAAATAGTCCAGAGCCAAACTGTTCAATTTCCCATCAATTCAATTTAAATTTCCACTTCCATTTAAATTGACTTACTTCTAATTTGAATAACTGCAATTTCCCTTGAAATTGATTTTATTCCCAATTCAAATCGAATTAATCTCAATTTCTTTCCAGATTCAAATCAAATTCCATTTGATTTCTTCAATTACAATTCCAAATTATTCAAATTAATTTAGACTAACTTCAAATTGAATCCACTTCAATTTCAAATCATTTAAATTTATTTATGAATTAATCCCAGTTCCCATTTGAATTTGAACTCATTCAATCTTCAATTTTATTTCAAATTAATGTAATTCAAATTTCCCATTTGAATTTTTATACTTATCCATCTTCAATTCTAATTAATTCAAACCAAATTCAATTTGAACTAAAGAAATCTAAATCCCAACTTTAAACCATCTCGAATTATATAAATTCGAGTTAAATTTTCAAATTTTGATTTAACCCCTTAAATCAAATTAACCTTTTTTTTAAAATCAATAATCCAAATCTTTAAATAATTTAATTCTGAGTCCAATTCTCACAATTCCGTTTTAAATTATCTTTACTTAAATTATTTCAAAGTTCAAATAAGAGTTCAAAACAATTTATCTTAAAAATTCAATTTATTACCGAATTTTTATCTTTCAGTTTTGAAACCAGTTCTTAAACAAATTTTAATTTACAAATTCAATTATTCAAAATTTCAGTTTAAAGTAATTCCACATCCTTAATTTCAAATTAAAGTTTAATTTCCCTTTTATCTCAATGATGGATATATCACCACAATCCATTTCTTCATTCATTTAAACAAATCCAATTCACAATCTAAAGATTATTAATAACAATAGGATGATATTATCCAAATTATTTTAAAACATCCATTTTCAATTTCCAGATCTCAAACCCATTTTGAGATCACACAAACTCCCCATTCAAATCAACCATTTAACCTTCCGGTTAAATCCCAATTTTATTTTGAAATTTCCAATTCAGGTTGCTTGCTAACTTATTTAACTTTTCAAAGTTAAATTCAATTTACTTAATCCAACCAACCTTACCCAATTTGAATTCCTGCTTTAAATTTTAAACTTCACATTAATAATCTTATAAGTTCAAAAACTTATCATCTTGGATATCACATCTCATTCCAAATTTAAAACTCAATATTTAGGGTTTATTTCAAACCATCTTTGATATTATGTATATTCCCCATATATACATATTATTTCCTTTGTACACCAAGTTACACCTTAAAAATTTAAACCACCTTTGGTTTTTTAAATCAAAACAAATTCTTTTAAATTTTAAACAACTCTTGTTTGATATAAGACCCCTTTATTTAAATACATTCAATAATATTATTTATTATTCCTTTATCACTTTGAAACAAATTTTAACTTTTAAAACTTCATAACCAAGATCATCTTCAGTTTCAATTTATAAGTCATACTTATATAAAACATTTCATTTTGCTTACTCATTAATACACATCCTATTAATCATTTATGATAACAACCAAGATTATCGTATCTGAAAACTGATTCACATTATCTTATTCTGAAATTCTTCTTAAATCCAAGATTTTAATTTCAGTTTGAATCCATTTCAAACTCATTTTTACTTTAAATTTAGTTATATTTCTATTACCACTTAATTTAATTCCAATAATTGAATAGCCAATTACCTTAATATTCATTAGAAAGAAATATTGCTTTACATATATCAAAATATATTCTTATATAAAATCATTTATCTTTGAAATCATTTAAAATCTTTATATAAGGAAATAACAAGTACGCCCTCTCATATATACACTCAACTCATCCTAGGGTAATACTAACCCTATCTCTGATGAGTGAACCCACCAGAGCCAAGGTTTTCGCCTATCTCTGATACCAAGTGTAACGACCCGGGATTTTCGAACCCGAAAATTCCAGATAGTTAGAAAAAGAAGAAAGAGGTAGAAGAAAGAAACAGAAACTCAACACAGATTCTCACATTCGCAGCGAATCAAAATATAATATCAAATAATAACAGTTTACAAAAGAATACTGTATCTGTCGATTTACATTTATTTACATAAGAGTTATAATCATATACACAATCGATGGACGTATACTAATCAAATATGTCTCAGATAAACAGAAATAATAGTAACAACGGAAACACTCCATACGACCTGTTCTCCAGCTCGCCTCCTGAGCTCCAGAACGGGCTTACCTGAAAATATGTAATACTCGGTCTGACCCGAGCATTACATCAAAGTAACACCCGGGTCAGGCTGGAAACCAGCGTGAGTAAACCCATCTAACTTGACATTCTAATGCATACAACATATTTGAACCCGGGTTAACTCGTTCATCATTACAAGTTCACAACTTACGATAGACAATGCTTATTTCACATATCAATATCTAAGTACCAAAACGTAGATTAAATAATTCAATTTCCTTAAATTTATTCCATTTCAGCCTATTGATTTCACAAATCAAATCTATAAAGAATTATAGAAGGTTTCAAATTGAAGTGGTTTCGGGTATTTACTATTACCCTACCCCGGTCTCTTCGAGTCCCATGTCATCTTAACCCAAGTTATTTATGTGAAATACAATTCAATTTTAAATACAAGATATCACTTTTTACAGGGCAAATCATAACCATATTCAACATATTATGTCACACAACATTTCATATCAGAGATATCAGCCAATTCCAGGCATTCAACATCATTCAATCACTCATATGCAAAATTCATCACTTCCTAATCTAATTTAATTCGTCTCAAATTAAATTAATTACTAATCTTTAATCACTTATATTACCTAAACATTAATTGATTTCAAATCAATAAATAAATCATCTTAATTAATCACCCTTGATCTTTAATTCTTTAATTACATTAAGCCTTAATTAATAGCACAAATATATTTAATCTTCACCATTCACATTAATTACCCTTATCCTCCTTTAATTTATTTCATCTAGTAATTACCATTAATTACTTCACTAAGTAATTACACTTTATTAATTACATTAAATAATTATATTTAATAAATCATCAAATGATTAATTTAAACATGTAAATTAACTTAAATTAATCACATTAATAAATTAATTATACTAAGTAAATAACTCCTTTAATTATTTCTATAAATTTACTATTCCTTAATTAAGTACCTTTAAGACAACCAAATTTAAATCACTTAACTTTTATATTTAAACTTGAACTTGTTTCAATATTTTGTTAAATGATTTACATTGGAACTTGGTCAATAAATCTTTGGGAAACTTGTTTATTTTAACACGTGATTAATTAAATTGCTCAAACACTTTATCATCCTTTAAAAGCTTTAAATTTGGAAATTACATATTTTGATTTGTTTTTAACTTTGCATTCTTATGTTTGACAAAGCCATTTCAATATTTTTCATTCCTTAAATTCAATCTTCCATCTTAAACATGGTCATTACTGCTCAAACATGTTCTTACTTTCCTAGGTTTTATTTCTATTAACATTTCTTTTAAAAATAGTACAAGTTTTATTACAGAAACTAACACCGACAACAACAAAAAAAACAACCCGAGCCACCAGATAGATTACTCGAGTCAAACTTCGAGTTCACCCTAACCCTTCCCCGAGACACTACGAACAACCCTCAAAACCAAAATCACTGACACCCCAAATCCATCGTGCACGTGCACTGGCGATCGGCGCCTCACTGACCACCTGCGACACTCCTTGCACCCCGACGATCGCCAACTCACCTGGTTCCGACCACCCAAATCCCCAAACCAAACTCATATCGAAATCGAGGTATCTCGACCAATTTCTGGAACAACGTTTCTACCTGAA
This sequence comes from Allium fistulosum, assembly GCA_030737815.1. NCBI lineage: Eukaryota > Viridiplantae > Streptophyta > Magnoliopsida > Asparagales > Amaryllidaceae > Allium > Allium fistulosum. Next base: position 1,292,443,681 of record CM060904.1, read on the forward strand.
AACACCTCGAACCCTTGACACCGACTACCAGAGGCCATGAAATCCCAACCTCAACCTCGGAAGACCCACACGACACCAATGCACCCAGCCCGAAGTCACTCGATGTACCAGAGATGACACGGTCATCCAAATTCCGTTCACGACCCAATTTAGGGTTACCAACAAAATCGATCAATCCCAAACACCACAGTGGTTTAACCACCTTCCAGACATTTTTTCCCGAACACCCCTACACCCATCCTCCTCCAGACGAAGCCACGGCCACCAAAGATGCTCCGGCCACCAGAACTTGTCCAAAAACCCATTTTCAATCATTCCCCAAATACATATTCAATTCTACATTAAAAATTCTGATATTTGTTTTAAAAATCATAACTTTTATAATGCATTCATGTTATAGTATTAAAACAAGGAATTAAGATGATTGATTTTCCATGTTTAAGTATCTCTACTGTACTTTTACAGTTTTTTTTCTTTTCTTTCTATATTTTAAATCTTAAAATATCTGAATCTATTTTTAACTTCTGTATTAAGCTTAAACTAAAATATCTTATTTAGACTTCAAAGCTTAACAGAGATCACATGTAAAGATTTTTAATTTTGAAAAAATTCATAAACTCTGAGCTAAGAATAGAAGGTTAAATTCAACTGATAAGCACACATTCATATACACAGCCATCATTCATGTAAGCAATATATACTATATCACTGCAAACTTCCATCTTGCATATCAAGGTCAATACCAGATTTAAAATTTGTAAAACAATTTGTTTACTCACCTGTATATGGAAAAAAACAGAGAACAAAATTCTGTGTTGAAAAGCCATTTGCCTGATTCCTTTAACCTTCTTGCATGTTGAGTTGAAGTATTTATTAAGCTTCAGTTGTAAGATAAAAAAAATTCTGGTATGCTAATTTTTAAATGGGCGAAAATGGAATAAGAAGATTCATGAGTATAGCATAATAAGCTGGTACAAAATATGCTGGTCAGAGATATTTTTATTGCTTGCCTCCTTCTTTGACAAGCTAGATTGTATAATTTTTTTTGAAATGACTTATGTTGTTCTAGCATGATAACATTAAATGAAATTGTCCTTTTTATTGTTTACATACTTATCCCCTTTTAATTTGTATGTTCATATATACTTTTTTTTTTCTTTTATATTATGTACACTTGTATACATTCTATTTTGAGAGTACATTCATATGCATAGCTTTGTCTTGCTTCTTATTATCCTAAGTGTTTATTTTGTATTCATATTTCTCTCTAAATTTAAACTATCAAACATTTAATTGCTTCTATATTATTTATTTTTGTAATTATATTAATTACATAGTCTTCTCGTGTTTATATATTTATATTTATATTTATACTCTAACCATATAATTGTTTGGTACTTATGTTTTAAATATTGATAAGATTTATTTTATTTTAACTATGCAATCTTTTATACTTATGTTAGAATTTTCAAATGAAAGAGTATTTTAAACAAATGAACTTTTTAATTTAAAACTTATTTAAAACTCAAGTTTAAAAGATATATATATTTATAAAGAGATTATCATATTCAAATAATAAATCAGTGTTTTTAATAGATTCAATCCTGTTAATTTCCAATTAACAGATATCTGGAAATCCAGGTTATCACAAGATCCCAAACTAAGACTTTATTATGGAAAATGGGTGTTAGACTTAGAGTTCGTCCTAGACTTCATGCTGTCTATGTTACATAAGCCATTGCAGAGGCAACACGAAAATATGTCTGTCTATGAGATATTTGATAGTCTTAAGGTCCTATTTGGTGAGTGGTCACCTTTTATAAGGTACGAGCTTACAAAGAAGCTGTTCAATACCAAAAAGACCAAAGGATAAAAAGTGGACGATTACGTACTAATGATGATGGGCTATATTGATAGGCTTTCGCAATTATACTACAAATAAGCAATGAATTACAAGTAGATTTGATCCTTGGTTCTCTTACTTTTTAGTATGAACCGTTCATACTAAATTATAATATGAACCAATTAAATGTGAATCTCGTGGAGCTCCTCAATATGTCAAGGTTACCCAAGTCTACATCTAAGGATCAAGTAGGCTAACTTGCTGTTAAGGATAGTGCATCATCTTCGAAGTGTTTGAAGAAGCAGAAAAGAGAAGGTAAGAAAAACAAGAAAAGTAAGAAGACCGATGACAACGGTGAATGCCACCATTGCCATAAGAAAGGTCAATGGAAAAGGAATTGTCCTAATTACTTTAAGATTGTTAGAGAAAGGAAGCAGAATGGTTTTGCGGCTCCATCACGTATATTTATGATTCAAAATTGCTTTGTAATCAATAAAATATCTTGGGACTTTGATATTGGATATGGAATTCGTATTTGCAATTCATTAAAGGGGATTAGAAACTGACACCGCATGGCAAAAGGAGAGACGAGGCTCCAAGTTATTGATGGATCTATCTAGATGCAATGACAGTAGGGGACTATCATTTATGTTTGCCTAGTGGAGTAGATTTGATATCAAATAAGTGCTATTTTGTAGAAGACTTTATTTATGGGATTATTTCTACTTTTAGATTGTCTGAACTGGATATATATTTCATTGTGCAAATAACATTATGAACATTATTTTGAATGAAAATAAAAACTGCAATGGTATTCTTGAAAATGGCTTTTTTGTGATTAATTTTAATTATGTGTGTTTAGTGAATAATACATCTAACCATGTAAATGATAGTTATCTTTGGTATTATAGTCTAGCCATATTAGTGAGAAATGAGTACACAAACTAAAACTCGATGGCTTTCTCCCATCACTTGATTCTAAATCATTTGACATATGTGAGTCATGCCTCAAGGGTAAAATGACCAAGCACCCCTTCAGTTGGAGCAATGACAGAGTTGATGAACTCTTAGGGTACTACATAGTGATGTATGTGGCCCAATGCCTGTAATCACCAATGATAATAGTTCTTACTTTGTTTCTTTCACTGATGATTTCTCGAGACTAGGATATGTGTATCTTATAAAGAACAAATCAAATTTCTATAAGAAATCTATCGAATAGAAAACCAAACGAACCGTAAGATTAAAATTATTCAGCCAGATTAAGGAGGTGAGTATGTTGGATAGAAATTCTACCAATACTTAAAAGATAATGGGATTATCTATCAGGTTACTCCACCTTATACTCCATAACACAACGATGTGTTGAAGCAAAGGATCCAAACGTTATCAGATATGGTTTGTTCCATGATGAGTAAGGTTGAGTCACCTCTGTCCTATTGGGGATATGTGCTAGAAACTGCAGCACATATGTTGAACTTGTTACCCACTAAATCTATGACTAAAATGTCATACGAGATGTGGCATAGTAAAAAACTCCAACTCAAGTATTTGAAAGTGTTAGATTGTCTGGCACACCTTAAGAACGTTGGTCCGAATAAACGAGAGCCAAGGTTGGTTATGTGTAAATTTATAAGATATCCCAAAAATTCAATGGGATGTATATTTTACAATACCGAGAAACAAAAGTTTACTATTTCTTGACATGTTTCTTTTTAGAAAACGAATTTATGTTAAAGGAAATTAACAGCCAGGTTGTAATGACCCGGAATTTCACTGCTTTGATTTACGAATATTTAATTAATTTTTAATATTCAATATATAGGTTTTATAATGAATATTAAACTATTTTTATTGATTAATAATGATGGTGAAATAGTTTTCAAAATTGGTTTACAAAAAATATGGTTCGATGAAAAACAAAAAATGTGACCGCAAACTGTTTTTTGAATTTTTGACTTTTCATCAGCTACAAGTTATCGGAGATGTTGTGAACTCTTTTATTTAAATAAAACACATATAAATATATAAGTGGGTATATATTTTTGTATTATTATATGTATATACATATGTATATATATACTTAGATAAGATATGTGTATTTTATAATTAAGTGGATAAAAGTGAATGTCATGTCATTAGTATATGTTTAAACATGTTTAGAAAATAAGTACATTTTACATAAATGCATGTTGGAAGCAAGTGAAGTGGGGCCCACCTAATTTCATGTATTTTAAAGGGAAGGGGGAAAATGATGAGGTGGAGGCAAAGGAGTGGAGGATATTTGCATAAGGGTAAATGGTAATTTGCTTTATTCATTTTGTATAAAACTAAACTATTTCTCTCTTTCCTTCTTTTGTTTCATTTTTACTTTCCTTAAAATTTCTTCTCTTTCTTTAAGCTTCATGAAACCTTGTTAATGGCTTCCTATTTTAAAATTATAAAATTTAAATTCAATTTTATTTTGTTTTAAATGTTTTCAAACCTTGTTTTAAAACTCTTTCTTTTTCATTTTTCCTCCCATTTCAATCGGCCATAACCTCTTACATACTACTCCAAATGAGGATTTTCATTTTTCCAAGCCATATAGAATTCTAGTGGCTACAACTTTCATTTGAAAAACTTTTTCTAATTTTGAATATTTTTGGGTTAAAATTTCATTTCCTTCCGACTCACCTTCGAACCCATATTATTAAGGCCGAAAATACCACTCCTTCTTTTGATCATATGTACCTAAAAAAAATCGAAATTAAGTGATTATTTATTTAAAATTGTAGATAAATGAATTTTCTAAAACCTTCCTTTTTATGACTTGTCCAAATTTTGAGAGTAACATGATCAAAAATCGGTGAGAAAGATGACCTATTTTCGAGTGATTTTCCAAGCTTTCGGTGAGTAAACGTTAGTTTTAAATTTCAAAATTTTCAAATTGATGTATATTGCATAAATTGCTTTATGATGTGTGTGAAATATGTTTGAGTTTTTATATGTTTGGTTGGTTATGGATATGGATGACTTGAGATGGGAAAGTGGACTTGAAATTACCTTAGCATTGTTATAAATTTGTAAACTTTGGTTATGATATAGTTTATAAACTTTGGATTTGATGTTGGTTGTAAGTTTAGGTATGATATGAATGTGAACTTAGTTATGATGTGCTATGTTTATAAGTTAACATTGAGATGTTAAAATGAGATTTGGATTCTTTGAAAGGAAATTGTTTTGAAGTATTTAAGTTTTAAAACTTTAAAGTTAAACTTTGTTTTAGTTTCTAAACTTTTCCTTATGGTTTAAAATGAAGCAAAGTTTGATGTGGAGAATTAGAAAGTTAGTAACTTGGAAGAAACAAACTCAAGTTACTGCATCCGTAGCGATAGTCACTATGGATCCCGTTTCGATAAAAAAAATCGGATTTTTGAAAATCTAGTTTTCTTACTTAAAGGTGTTTTGAAAATATTTTATAAACTTAACAATGGTGTTTTAGAAATTTTATTAATAATTTAATAATTAATTTTAATTAATTAAGTTTTGATAATTAATAATTAATTAAGTGTTAAACATGGTTTATTAATTATAATTAAGTGAAGATTAATCCCTTACTATCAGACCATTCCTCATGCTATCAGACCATTCCCTACAAATCCTCTCCCTTGATGCTTTTGCCATGAGAAGAAAACCAAATTTTAAAATTTTTAATTCATGGGTTCTTGACCCTGATTTTCTTAATATTATTGAGATGGTTTGGAATAAGCCTAACTATGGTGAACCTATGTATGTCTAGCAGGAAAAACTCAGGGAGGCTAAAGAGGCTTTGAAGTTATGGTCTAGGAATAAATATGTAATGGTTCTAAGCAATCTGACATGTACAGGGACCAACTTAAACAAATTCAAGAAAGAATGCAAAGCAATACTGATGATGCATCCCTTGTTATTCAGGAAACTAATCTAAACAGACTTTACTATGAAGCCCTTGATAAGGAAGATGAGATGTTGAAACAGAAAGCTAGGCTAAATTGGAAAAAAGATGGTGACCGTAATACTTCTTTCTTTCATGCTTCCTTAAAAGCAAGACAAACTCAGGAGAATCTCCTATCAATTCATAATGAAAATGGTATTATTCACCAAGGCATTGACAATGTTGCTCAGGCTTTCATTCATTACTTTTCTTCCCTTTTTGGCAATGCTGAAAATAGCATTCCTGCAATTGAGGAAATTAACCCTCGCCTTCTTCCAACTCTTTGCCAAAATGCCATTAACTACCTATGAGAAGAATTATAGGTCTTGAAATAAAATAAGCTATGTTTTCCCTGAATAAAGATTTATGTGGTGGTCCAGATGGGTTTAATGCATACTTCTACACTTCCTGCTAGTCTATTGTGCAGTATGATGTTCTTAAGGCAATAAGAAATTTCTTCAAAAAAGGTTAAATGATCAACTCTTTCAATAATACATACATAGCCTTAATTCCAAAAACCAAGAACTCGAACATTGTCCAGTCCTTTAGACCTATATCATGTTGCAACACAATATACAAACGCATAACTAAAATAATCTCCTCTCGCATGAAAACGGTCCTTCCTAATATCATTTCGCATAATCAGGCAGCTTTCCTCCCTGGCAGGGATATCTTAGACAATGTTCTTGTGTCTCGTGAGCTCTTGCATGGATATAAGAATTCAAATGTTTCTCCTAGAGGCTTACTAAAAATTGACATTCGAAAAGCTTTTGACACACTTCATTAGGATGCTATAGTTTGAATATTAGGTTACATGAACTTCCCCAAGCATTTCCTTACTTGGATTTATGCTTGCATATCTTCTGTGAACTTCTCTATCAAGCTTAATGTATCTAATGTTGGTTTTTTTCATAGTAAACGTGGAATTAGACAAGGCGACCCCAAGTTTGCCTACATTTTCATAACAGTGATGGAACTGCTCACCAGAATCCTTGAAGACCTTGTCACAAATAATCTATTTCAATTACACCCCAGATGTAAAGAACCACTGATAACGTCTCTGATGTTTGCTGATGATCTGGTCATCTTTTGCAAACCATCAATGCCATCCTGGATGGGCTCAAACTCTTTCACAATATAACTGGCCATAAAGTCAATATAGAGAAATCTGAAATCATGTTAGTTGGTCTTGACAGTCTTCAAATGGAAGTTTCTTACAACACTACTGGGCTCAGACCTTCTGATGACACTGTCTCCTATCTTGGAGTTCCCCTAGCTACCTCTCGTATTACTATAAATCAATGTTTGCCATTGTATGAGAAGATCACTGCTCGACTGCATAGCTGGACTAATTGTCATCTTAGTCAAGCAGGGAGGCTTACTCTGATTAAGTCTGTTATATTCTCCATGTCTATATACTGGTCCAGGACTTTCATTTTACCTCAGGAACTTATCTCTATGATTAAAGTGCTGTGGTTAAGTTTTTTTGGAAGGGGAGTACTCTCGGTCATTATATGGCTCCTATCACCTTCAAGCAAATTGAAAAACCAATAAGCAAGGGTGGTCTGGGTGTTCTTAACCTTTCAATGTGGAACAAATCAGCTATCGTCAAATATTTAGACAATTTCTTAAATAGAAAGGAGGGTATATGGGTTAAATGGTCTCATAAACATGTATCTAAAGGAAGGAACTTCTAGAATCTCCAGCCCTCTCAAAATATCAGTTGGACTTGGCGTAATTTATTCAAATTAAGAGAGTTAGTCCCGCCTCATCTTAAATATGTAATATCTCAGCAAAATGAAGTGAGTTTTTGGAATGACCCTTGGTATACTAAAGGATGTATTCTTAGTAAGCTAGTTACTCATCAAGATCAAATCCAATCTGGCATTGGTACTAACTCTCTTGTTAACTCTTTTATTCAAAATGGTCACCTCATCCTTCCAACAACCTCGAACCAAAATATTTCTTCCCTCTGGAACACTGTTAAAACTTTTGTTTGTGTATCCCCCACTGATACTGCTATTACTTGGTGTCTCAATAGGGCTAAATATAGTACTAAAGCTGTCTACAAATTCCTGACAGGTCACAGTACTCTCACACCAAGAAAATGGCACAATGCAATTTGGAGAAGAGAGAGCACTGCTAAGGATAATCTTCACCTTTGGAGAGTTCTGAATAATGCTTTTTCACTAGTGTAAAGCTTGTTAGCAGAGGCATGAACATTAGTGTTAAATGTGTTTATTGTGAGGATCTTCCTGAAACAATAAAACATCTATTTTTTGACTGCTCGATTACTAGAAGTCTCTAGCACAATGTTCTTTCTGTTTCTAGTTTCAAACTTGAAAGAATGAATGGACTTGATGAATGGGAAATTTTTTTAAGGACGATGGTCTCTAGAGATTTACGAGCTAGAGGGTATGGGATTTTATTCAAAAAATTTGTACGTCTTATGTGGTTGGAGAGAAATATCAGGATATTCAATCCTGCAAAATGCATGAACAATACTCAGCTAACAAGTTACGTCTTTTTGAGGTTAAGAAAGGACCGAGGGATGTGAATATACACTATGATCTAGGAGATGGAGTCTGTATTATTCGTGATTAGGATTCTTTGTGATCTCGGTGTTTCTGTATGTTTTCTTCGGTGTTCCCCTATGTAATTTTTTTTCTCCTTTTATTTTTTAGTCCTCATGTTTGATCCCCCATCCTTCAACCCCCTTGTTTTGTTTTGATGTTGTGGTTGTTGTTGTTTTTTCTTTTTATATTCTATTTTTTTCCCATGGTGGATCAATGAAATGGTAGGGGCCGTCAACATTACCAAAAAAAAAGAATAACTACTAATTAATTATTGTTTAAAAGTAAGATTAATTTTAATGAATTTTTGGTTTGGAAAGATTAATTTTTAATTAATTATGAGTTTAGTCTAGATTTATTTTTAATTAAAGTATAAGGTTAATTATTAAATAAATTATTAGTCAAGTGTTGAATTATTTTAATTATAAGTTAATTAAGGTTTTTATTTAAAATAAATTATTTATTTAAGGTTTAATTTATAATTTAAGTTTTAGTTAAACGATTATTTAATTAATTAATTGAGATTAATTAATAGTTAATTTTTAATAAAGGTTTTAAATTATTATTTAATAATTAATAAAGGATTAATTAAGGGTTTAATTATAAAGAAATTATTTGTTAAAGGTTTAATTAATTATTATTTATAATTAAACTAAGTTTAAATTTAATAAAGATTAATTATGATTTAATAAGAGTTTATCTTATAATTAATCATTTTAAAGGGTGTTTAAAGTTTTAAATCCTTTGCCTCAAAGAACCAAATTGTTTTAAAGGTACTTTTTTTCCAGAGATGGTTTTGAACTTAAGGAATTCAAATGCGGGTACTGTTAAGTAGAAAAATGCCCGTGAATGAGTTATGATTGATAATTTGATTTTGAGGTCATCTATCAGCAAAATAAATTCATATTCTGCTATAATGTAATTGATTTGATTGTTATGGACATATATTAGCAGAATAAATCTCTGTATTGCTATAGATTGGTTGTTAATTGTGTGGACATATGTCAGTAGAATAAATTTCCATTATGCTATAAGTTAATTGTTTGATTGTTGGACATCTATTCAGAAGGACAAATCACCATCCTACTATTATATAATTTGGACATGTATATGCTAGTTGAATTGTATTGACATGTTAATCCCTGATTTGGATATGAAGTGTATTTACATATATGTTGACTTATGCAAGAAAATGGTTAAGTGACTTGAATGTGAAATTGATGTTAAATGGTAATTTAAATCACTACCATTGGGTTTGCTAAGCCTCCTTTTGAAATTATAAAGTATGGTTTTAATTTAGCTCCAATTCTTTAAACAATTTGGGGTTAACGTTTATAAATGATTTTCCAAGTTATATTATTATTGTATAAAGTTATTTATAAATAATAACTTGTTTATAAAAATGGGTTTTACTAAGTAAAAAGGTTTATTTAAAGTAATTTAAAAGGATGAGTTGCAAAAAATATTTTGTAAAGGATTTTTCTTAAAGAAGGTTTATCAAAGGAGTTTTAAATGAGGAAATGTTTTATATATGATTTTAGAGGTTTGTAAAGAGGTTTTGTAAATTAACTTGTAGACTTATAAAAGTGTTTTATAAATTGACTTTCAAATTTTATAAGTTATTTGAATCATGAAGTGAGCTTTTAAAACGGAAATTGTTATAAAGGATAAATGGATTGGGTTATAGTGAGTAATGTTTTTCAAAAGAAATTTGCAATGAGAAAATTTTCCAAATGTTTTGATAATATACTTATACCACTAAGATAAGTATAAATGTTTCACAAGTATAAGGGGGAAGTAGGGGTTTTGGAAATAGTGTTGTGTTAAGATCTTTTGATCAAGTTTTGCAAAGTGATTTTATTAATTAAAGATTAATTAATAAAGGCTTAGTGTATCCTATATGGAATCAAATCAATGTTGAATGTTTGTTTATTGGATAGTTAAACAATCGGCTATCAAAATCTGGACCAAAACGTAACTTTGGAAATATCTAGGAGAAACACGGAAATTATACAGTACAGTTGCCGTCAGTGGTGCTATACTGTATGTGTAAATTTGTTTCGTTCTTTTAGGATAAATGATAAGGAAATCCATCCACTAACGGTTAGGAGGCGATCTCCATTTTTATCTTTGTTTGTTTATTTTCTAAAGAACCGGGGTTGAGTTTACTGGAAATTATCGAAAGTTGTTTCGAAGAGACCTGGATCAGATATGTTATCCGAAAACCACTTCGATCCAACTCAAGCGTTTCAAACTAAAGACATCTAGAAGAATATAGAATCGAAGATGGAGTTTTGAAGTGCAAGGGCTATTTGCTACTAACCCTGAGGTATATTCCGAAATGGGTGTAGTGGAGGTAGTGCCTTCGGTTTCGTTCAGACCCAGAACAAACTTGTATAAATGAATGTTGGCACTGCATTGCTGTTTGGAGGGCAGTGTTAGCATTTCAGGATGGTTTCTATATAAAAAGGTAATCGTAGCCTCAGGCCTCATCAACCGAGAATGACTAAAAAAGGGGATATGAAGCAGGGCTATATGGGTCACACCCATTAGGGTATGTCATCAACAAATCTAAAATCGATATTTGACCCATTTTTGTATGCTTCAATATGGTTGTTGATGCCAACCGTGGTGGTGATGTATTTGGTACTATTCAGCAAGGGTTAGGCCAGTCCTGTGTTGGTAGGGAATCTATGCGAGGTTCTCGGTGTGTTTATCTAGAGATGCACTATGGCGGGCGGTACCTCAGTAGCCCAACAATTGTATGGAATCCATTCTTCAATAAGTGTCGTACGTTTTTAGTTGTACGCAAATATTTTGGAATGTGAGATGCAAGCATTTCAACTATGTTCTATATTTACTTTCAAAACCCTAGACATTATCATAATAACACTGGATTTTCTATAAAAAGTGTTTTGGTTATCGTAAGGTAAAAACCCATCCGTGTTTATGTGCTGCGTGGTCTTACGAGATACCTTTGATTTTAAAAGGATTTTAAACATAATAATTCAGTTGTTTGAGTTTACTCACACCAGACCCACATCCGACTCGGAGTTTTATTTTCTTTTTCTAAAACTCTTAGGTGCTCAAATTTTAATGGGCAGCCAAGTAGTTCATCCTACGGATGCATTTTGGAGGAGCTTGAAGCAGGAGGCTTCATCGACAACTAGTTATTATCTCGTTTCCGCTATATTATATGTATCTTGTATCAGTTAGGTAGGGACAGACTGTTATAACAGTCCAAGGGTAAAATTGTATTAGTATGACTCTGTTGTATCATTTTTAAAAGACTTTATAAAGTATTATGTTAATTAATATATGTTATTCCATTGTGTTGTGAGATTCTGTGATTGTTTAGTTTCTTCTTATCTTGTATCTCCTTTCTTTCCCCTAATAATGTCTTTTCGGCACTTAGTTATTCGATAAGTGAATACCGTGGATGTATTAGTGTCGACTTCTAGGGTTCGGAAAAACGGTTCGTTACATAGGTTATAGATGTGGATGAGATTCAAGAAGTTAACACTAAGGACAAACCAGTGGGAGAACCAAGTTCACGCGTATAAGAAAACACACAACCTATTAGAAGGTCTAGTAGGGAATCTTGTGCACTAGAGAGATATTATGGTTTTCTCATGAATCTAGAGAAGGAAGACTGTGTCTTAGACGACGACACTCTTTGTTCTTTCAACAAGCATTATAGAGTAAATACTCTACATTTTGGCTTGAGGCAGTGAAATTTGAGATGGATTCCATGTATGAAAAAAGTATTGACTTTGTCGGACGTATCCGAAGGGATAAAATCCATCGACTACAAATGGATTTTTAAGAAAAAACTAAATGCAGATGGAAAAATAGAGACTTACAAAGCCGGGCTATTTGCGAAAGGATTTCATCAAATTCATAGTGTTGATTATGACGTGACATCTTCACCCGTAGCCATGCTTATGTCTGTTCAGATTATGCTAGCTATTGCTGCATTCTATGACTAAGAAATATGGTAAGTGGATGTTAAGACGACAATTGTAAAGGGTGATTTAGAGGAAACCGTCTATATGTTGCATCCTGAGTGTTTTGTGGTCAGTGGGAGTGAGGATAAGGCTTGCAAGTTGTTAAAGTCCATTTATGGACTTAAACAAGCTTCAAGAAGTTGGAACAAGTGTTTTGATAAGATAGTCAAACAGTTTGATTTTTATCAGAACATAAAGGAAGCATGCGTATATAGAAAGGAACAGGGCAACACTATCATATTCTTAGTGCTTTATGTCGATGATCTATTATTGATTGGCAATGATAGATTATTGTTGCAATCAGTGAAAGATTGGCTTTTCAAGAACTTTTCTATGAAGGATTTGGGAGAAGCAGCCTGTATACTAGGTAGGAAGATCTACAGAGATAGATCTAAGAGGATACTAGGATTGTCCTAATCCCTGTACATAGATAACATATTAAAAAGTTCCTGTATGGAAAATTCCAAATGTTGAAACGTTCCAATGAAGTTTGGAGTCGTCCTTTCTAAGAAGGACGCTCCTCATACTGATGAGGAGAAAGAGCATATGAATAGGATTCCTTATGCTTCAGCTATAGAATCCATACTGTACGATATGCTATATACTAGACCGAATGTGACATATACATTAGAATGCATAAGCCAATATCAGTATAATCTTGGAGAAAAACATTGGATGACCATAAAATGTGTACTAAAGTATTTAAGAAATACTAAGGATTTATTCCTAATATATGGGAATGGTGACCTTATGAAGGGGTATATAGACCCCCTAGCTTTCAAAGTTATTAGATGATAAAGAGACGATGTCTAGTTATGTCTTTACAATTAATGAGGGAGCCGTTAGTTGAAAAATTTCCAAACAACTGACAATAGCTGATTCAATAATGGAGGCTGAGTACATCGCTGGCTAAAGAGGCAGTTTAGATGTGCATGTTTTTGAGTGAGCTCGAAGTGATTCGTAATACAGAGAATCCTATGACATTGTTCTGTTATAATAATGCGATGATTTAGATCGCTAAAGAACCCAAAGTACACAAGAAGTCATGAAAAATTCTTTGGAAGTTCCACCTCGTTAGAGAATTCTTTGAGTAGAAAGAGGTCATAATACAATGGATAGATACAAAGGACAACATATCAGATCTACTCACCAAGGGCTTAGCTCTGTCGACTCTAGAGAAACTGATTGAAGGGATAGGATTGAGATTTCATAATTGGCCCCAAGTGCAAGTAGGAGATTGATAGAGTTAAGGGTATACTCTAGGGATAATTTTGTAATTTATTGTAAATTAATTAACTCTGTAATCAATTGTCTTTCGTAATAAAGATGTTTTTCTTTCTATTATATATTTGTTATAATATTTTATAAATAATTAAATACTTAATTAAAATATATTTGATAGGAAATCCATAAATGGTGTGTTTGTGATAGTAGTTACAAATAGTTATAATAGTGAGTATTGTATTATAATATAATAAACACATCATTTTAAATAGTCCTAGTCAAGATGCATCGAGACTGGATATCGATGTATTTATTAAGACTAGAGTATATAACGTTCTCCAAATATTGGACAATGTATTACTTATGACTATTGGGGGCACCTATGAGTCACGTACTAATACTTATTGGATAACCATGGAATGAGTCACTTGATAGTTTTCTGTTGGTTAATATAACTAAGATCAAACAGAAAATATCGACGTGACTAATTTACACAGTTCTCTTGATTTGATAATACCGTTAATCTTCAATATGAAAGCTCCACTTCGATTATAGTCAAATCATATCATGACGTCCATCGAGTGACTATAGCTGGGTTGAGTGGAAGTATTGGAAGTGAAACACTATTCAAGGGAGGATTCTTCTCCTCAGTTATATGGGGTTAGTATAACGTCAACTCAAAGTCAAAATCTCTAGCTATATAGTTTGCTTAATAATAATTGTTATTATTAAACAAAGACATTTTGTTTGGACTATAGAGTTGAATATGGATGATATTGGAATTTTGACCATTGCCAAATTCCATAAGTATAAAATGACATAGTTTTGACGAAGTGTGTGAATAATTATCACAACCATTTGGCGCTTACCAAAGTAAAATTGGATTTTACCAAAACTAAGCAAGCGACAAATTTAGCCAAAATGTCACACCACCTTCTAAGTGACATGTGAACGTTAATATTTGAATAGTTTGATATTAATTGCTAACCAAATTTACACCTAATGGGTTACACAACCGAAACGATGAATACTCTTTGACTAAATGATTTAATTAATTTGTAATTATTATGAATTAATTAAATTAATTAATATTTATGAAATATTAATTATAAAAATTATTTTGATTTGATGAACAAATATTATTAAATATATTTATAATAGTTGTAAATATATTAATCTATATACGATGTCGATACGCGTTTAAATTGGATTTAAATGCAAAATATTTTCTTCGAGCTTTAAATGGGTTTAAAGCCTATATAGAGGCTGGTTATTTTGACTATAGTAGGCATGTAGGTGTGGCCATTTGATGGCAACCATATGGGCTAGATTCGAATAGAAAAGGAAGGAGATTTGGTAAAGATTTGGATTCTAACTTGTCTCCATTCCTCCTTTATATAAACAACTCAACCCACACCTATTAGAGTACTTTTGAAGCCTTCATCTGTACCTACTTCTATCATAATTCTCCACCTCCCCATCTCTCCATTTCCAAATTCAAATCAAAGTAAATCAGATCCTATTCGATAGTTGGTGCTCATCAGTTCACGGACTAGCACTCTACTGGATTGGAAATTGTTTCAAGAAGTAGATCTCATTAATTCAAAGTGTACTTAAAGTCATTGAAGGTAAATTTATAATATATTTATGAATATTAGGGTATGTATGTTAGTTATATCATGTATATTATATTGTTGGTTATGTGACGATTATATGTTTATAAATATATTGTCATAATTAGGTTGGTTGTATATTTATATACTCTTATATATTTATAGAATTATATTTTTATGACATATATACACCTATGGTGTACATGAACATAAATAAAAAACCAGTTTTGTTTTTTAATTAATTTAATATACAACATTTAATTATATATAAGCTTTGTAATTTAATATATCTTATTCTACTCAAATATGGTTTTAAAATTTTATATACATAGTTTCATATTTAAAATAATTTTGTAGAAATAAAAAAATAATTTTTTTACATATATATTATAATATAAATATTATTTAAATTAATTAATTATATGTTTTATATTATAAAATTAGATTTGTACTTATTATACTTCCGATAGAAATAAAAAACCATCTTTTGTATTTGATTTAAATTTTAAATGCTAGTCGAAAATAAAAATAGATTTAAGATTGTTTTAAAGTTGCAAAATTAGGTTTTAAATGTTCAAATAATAAATATAACTTAGATTTTTTTACTAAAATTTTAGAATTTAAATTATGTTCGAAAATAATATTTTTATTACTTTTATTCAAATATCTGTACGTATATTAATTTAAAATACATTAACAAAACATTTTTGCCATGCACAATAATAGGTGTATATATATTAATATATATATATATATATATATGTATGTATATTTGTATATTTTAAAGATATTAATATGTATATATTATCATATTATGTATATCTATTTGAATATATGTATTTAATATATGTATGTATGTATGTATGTATGTATGTGTATGCTTTCGGCTGCAATAATTTTTTTAAACTTCTATAAATGTTTTGAATATATATATATATATAATGTTAAAATTCTATGTATATTTAAAATAAAATATAGTTTATATATATCTATATATATATTGCAATATTTTGTTTACATAAATTAAACTTTATAAATATACATTTGGATTGTATATTTTTTTTTGGCAAGGCCAGCGGGGTTAGAATGGTCCCCTACCATTTTATTTGATATACCAAGAGAGAAATACAAAGAGTAGAAAACAAATCCACCTAGACTAGGTAGCAAGCAACAAGGGAACAAGAATACAAAGAAGAAACAGGCATATCAAAAACATTAAAAGAAAGAACAAAAAAGACAAAACAGAGGAACATAATGACAAGCCAACATCAGGAGAGGCCGGCCAGAAAATCAGGCTCAAACTCATGAGCAGAGGCAGCAATACCATGTCTCAATCCCTCAACAATAATAGCTTTCATTTGCAGGGTAGTCTTCCTTTTACCATTGAAAATGATAGCATTTCTCTCATCCTAGATAGTCATTAAGAATATTTTCATGGAGAATAGCATAACGTAGGTAGATTCAACTTTCCATCTAGTTGCCTTGAATATGAGATCCCATTCAACTTTACTAACTAAATTAACCCTTCTGCCCGTAGTGATAGAGTTAATGAAGCTCCACAACCTATTAATAAAGGGACAGTTAAAGAAAAGGTGAAGAGTATCTTCGTCCGCAGCATGACAAAAGCAACAAGTAGTGTCGATACTGAGGCCTCTCTGTTTTAACTTAACCTTCGTTTTCAAAGAGTTACTAAATATCTTCCAAAGGAGGAGGTTTTGCCTCTCAATATTATGATGAAGCCAAATACGCTTGTACCAGCTGAAAGTGACACAATTATTCTGGCAGACTAGATGCTTGTACATGCCACCAATCATGTACCTGCCTTTACTACAGGACCAAGATATTCCATCGTCAGGGGAAACAATAACCTGACACCCTCTCAAAGCATTCCATAGTTGTTTGACAATCTGATTACTTGAGAAAGGCAGGACAATATGACCATCCGAAACATAGTTATAGGCATGAGATTCAAAACTAACTCTAGTTTGCACTTGCTGGTTGTGAGTTAGGAGGTGGCACCGAAGCGTTCCTTCCTTCACCCACGGATCATGCCAGAAGGAAATACGACTGTCGGTACCGATACTTGCTATGGCATAAGGAAGGATAACCGGCCTGAGTTTAAGAACACAACGCCATGTCCAACAACACGATTGAGGAATTGCCATAGTCCAGAAATTTTTATTGCCGACGATATACTTGTGTGACCAGTTCACCCAAATATTATCTTTATGATTCAAGAAATTGTCAATGTGAGTCACCATGGCCGCACGATTCCACAGAATCATATTTTTAATTCCAAGTCCACCTTTAGACTTCGGCATTTCAAGCTTGGAGAAGGCACAAGGAGTAAGCTTATTTGAGTTAATTGATCCATGCCAGAAAAAGTTAGACATAGCACTCCTGATCATGTTGATTAACTTAATGGGAAGAATGAAAGTTCTAGACCAGTAAACAGTCATAGAGAAGATTATGGAATTGATTAGGGTAAGCCTACATGCCTGACTAAGCATTCTATTTGCCCAAAGAGATAATCTTGCAGTTATCCTCTCATACAAAGGAATACATTGGGCAATCAAAATTCTCGATGAAGCCATGGGGATACCCAAGTACATGGAAGTATCAACACGATGATTGATGGATGAAAAGTCTGAAATCTGGAAAATCAAGTCTACTAACCGTCAACATAGTTGGCTTGAAAAATATAACTAAGTCATCCGCAAACATTAAAGAGGTGATGAGGGGGTTCCTACATTTTGGGTGGACATCAAAACTACCATCATGAACATGCTGGACCAGAATTTGAGTTAGTACTTCCATAACAAGAATGAATAGATAGGCAGACAGGGGGTCTCCCTGCCTAATACCCTGTTTACTTTGAAAATATCCTTCATTGCAGTTATTGACCATAATGGAGAACCATGGAGTAGAGATGCAAGTTTCAATCCAGGCCACAAAATGTTTGGGGAAATTCATCAGCCCCATTATTCTAACGACAGAATCCCATTGTAAAGAGTCAAAGGCTTTGGAAATGTCAAGCTTGAACATAGCTCTAGGGGAGACATGAGAGGTGTTGTAGCCCTTCAGCAGTTCATGTGACATCATAACGTTATCAAGAATGTTCCTGCCAGGAAGAAAAGCTGCTTGATTGGAGGAGATAACTTTGGGAAGAACCAACTTGAGCCTATTTGCTATAACCTTAGATATGCACTTGTATATGGTACAGCAAGCTATAGGCCTAAAGTCAGAGACACAGGAAGCATTTTTCACTTTAGGAATTAGGGCTATGTTAGTAGCATTGATCAAACCAATCATTCTGGATTTGTTGAAGAAGTTATGAACAGCCTTCAAAAATGATGGGCCAATAATTTCCCAGCAAGTAGTAAAAAAACAGGCATTAAAGCCATCAGGACCACCAGAGGAATTCAAATTTAGAGAGAACAGGGCCACTTTAATTTCAGAGTCAGTAATTGCAGAACAAAGGAATTTATTGTATTTAGAAGAAATTCTGGGAATGTTGATCGTGTCAAGATACTCAAGCGAAGGAGTGAATTGATTACTGTTACCAAGTAACTTGCTGAAATAGTCAATAAACATGTTAGCAATGAGGGGATGGTCAGAGACATACTCACCATTATCGTCAATGAGAGTGCTAATTAACTCCCACGACTGCTTGGCTTTTAGGGATGAGTGGTAGAAAGAAGAGTTTCTATCACCATCCTTGAACCACTGCAATCTCGTTTTCTGTTTAGTCATCGAGCTTTCAAGCTTTAGGACCTCAATTAGTTGGGAAGATAAAGTAGCTTCCTGAGTAGCCAGATCACTGCTTAAGTTGTCAGACATCATGGACTCCTGAACCTGTTGGAGCTTGAGCGAGAGGCTGGAGGACAACAAATTGCCAGTACCAAATTTGCTCGATGACCACACTTTCAATTCAGCTCTGACTTCCCTTAGCTTACACTGCAAGATATACATAGGATTTCCAAAGAAGTTAGTGGACCAAGCCTTGATAACAATTTGAAGAAAATCCGGGTGATGAACCCAGGCATTAAAAAATTTAAAATTTGATTTTCTTTTTTTCATAGCAGAACCAAAAGATAAAATTTGAGGAGAGTGATCAGAAAGGCCAGGCATTGGAAGCAGGTTAAACATATTAGGCCATTTGGAAAGAGCATTTTGATTAGAAAAGGATAAATCAATTTTGGAGAAAGTGCGAGGAGAAGATCTACTCGAGTTGTTCCATGAATATGGGGCACCCACAGCAGTGATCTCAATAAGATTTGAATGAGAGATAGAACAACTAAGGGGCCGAATTTGACGAAAACACAAGGGATTGCCACCAAGTCTATGAGATAGAAGGTAGGAGCAGTTGAAGTCTCCGATAACTAACCATGGGTGCGATTCTTGTCTGAACGATGGGAGGAGATTAAGGTAAGATTCTCTAGCTGAAACTGAGTTAAGACCATAAATAACAGTAAGGTAGAAGGAGGTGGAAGATGAAGTATGAATACAGTGAGTATGAATAAGTTGAGAAGTTGAGATGATAGGAGTTAAAGTAAAGATAGAGGGATTAAATAGGACAAGAATTCTACCGTAAGGAGCTTCGGAAAGGTTATTAATCATTTTCCACGAGGGGTTAATGAAACTAGCTGCCTTGGAAGAGAGAGAATGATTTAACTTGGTTTTAAGAATTGCAAGAAGACTCAGAGAATGAGTAGCAATAATTTTTCTACATTGATTTTGTTTGATTTCCGAGTGGGCACCTCTAATGTTCCATGCTCCAATGTTGTTCAACATTGATCAACAAATTGTTTATTAAGGATTTTCTTTTTGTTACCCCTGGTTAGAGGGGTGGATTGGACATTAAGTTCAGGATAAGTAGAAGAAGTGATTGAACCAACACAAGGGTTAAGGTCCAGGTTTAAAGGCAGTTTCTTTGTTGCCTTACTGGTTTTTGGTGGACAGTTACTTGTTTGTTGTAAACCAACATGATTTACAATACTGGAAGAGGGACTAGAAGTATGGAGGAGTGGAGGAGGGGGTTTCCAAGCTTGGGGAGCAGGAATCATAGAATAAGGATGGTTAATTTCCTGATTAGTTGCAGAATCACTTGAAGTTGTAGGAATTGTAGGAACATAGCTACAGTTAGCATCTGAAATGTTGTGCACATGCACAGTGGAAACGTGCACAGAATTGATTTGAGAGTTTGAAAGATTCGCATGAGCATCTGAGGAGATTTCTTTGGTGATGTTAGATGGGGACATTGACAGAGAGCGGGAGGGTAGTAGAGTATCTGCAGAGTAGGAGTTGCAAGGAGGAGCAGGAAAGTTGTTGTCAGAGATGATACAAACATCTGGGATGGAAGCAGCAGATTGGTCACTTTCTACTTGATCAATTGTGCCGTTCATTTTAGCAGTTGGTCGATGCTTACCAGAATTAGTGGTAACATCACTTGTATCCATTCCCAAAACATTAGTTTTATGAGCATTCAGTTCAGTATTATTTTCATTCAGCTCAGCAAGCACTTGAAAGCCATTATTACACAACAAACTAGAATTATCAATCACACCAATTACCTCTCCATCATTTGCATTGAGCTCAGGCATATCTCTTCCAATTTCACCTTCCTCAAGTTCAACAGTACAAGGCTTCTGATTTTTATCAATATTGCTAACTTCTTGTTCATCCAGCTTATGTCCTTTCATAATGGCAGTTATAATCTTATGTCTTTTATTATTATTCACAACTCGCCATCTCTGCTTCCTCTGCTTAAAGATTTTACCAACTTCTTTATTTTTTTCCCTCAACTCATTAACATTGACTTCAACTGAAATATTATTCATTTCATTCTTCTCATTATCTACAGTAGAGATGTACTTATCACAATTCGAAACGGAATGACCAAAAACACAACAATTTGTACAAATGTCAGGCTTCTATTAATATTCAATATGAATATTTTGGGTTCCTCCATCAAGAAGTTGCACAGGAAAAGAATCAACAAGCCCACGATCTGGTTTTATTTCAACTAAACACTTAGCAAAAGATAGCCTTTCCAACTTCTCTGTTGACTCATCCATACATAGCAGCTTACCCAATCTGCTGGCTAACCAGTTAATCCCAATATGAGACCAAGAAAACATTGGAATATTCATAAATTTCACCCACACTGGCACTGAAGATACACTTTCACATGCATTACCAACATATGGATCCCACTGCTTGACTATAAAAAGTTTGTTTCGCATTACTATAGGGTCACCTTGCATAATTCTGACCTTATCATCCTCACAAGCCAGATGAAATAAAAACAGGAATCCATTAGAACGAACTTTGATAGATCCTTTAAGCTTCCAATATTTCTTCAGAAAATTTATTACCGTAGAATAAGGCAATGGTTTATCAAGAAAAAAACCAACCAAGTAATTGCTCCATTCTTGAGCTCCAGCTTCAATAACACAGGAAGGAGGTATCATAATTTCATTCTTGAACTTGGGAGACATCTCAACTGGAATGTACTTCCATGCGTTCCTCGATTTACACTTGAAGAGGGAAGTCCATGGCAGTTGAGGTGGGTGAGGAAGTAGAGGAGGGAGAGGAGGTGAGAGCTGGAACAAAGGATGTAGAAGGGACGAGGAGAGGTGGCACAGAAGACAGAGGCGGAGGAGGAGGGTCAGGAGCAGGACGATGTAGACTAGATGGAGAAGACGGGTGAGGTATGGGGGAGGAAGCAGGAAGTACGGGAGAGAATGGTGGAAGGACAGGAGGGATGTTGATGTCTGCCATGAGAAGAAGGAAAAAAAAGGATTTTGTTTTGGATTGTATATTTGTATATTAGATAAGTTAATGTGTCCGTTGGAGTGTAAATCCCAACACTTATATATGAGCACGTTATACCCTACACGGATTGCTATGTTACATATGCATATACACATATATGTGTATATGATACACACACAGACCCACCAACACACAAAGATATATATATATACACACATCCACGTAGATAAATAAATATATATATAATAATAACATTAATTACATAATATAAAATCATTTTATAAATTTAAATAAGTGGAAATTAGCCACAAGGGCCTCTTTAGCAAGTGGAATTAGTTTCTAGGACACACAACTGAAATAATTACTTTTAAGGACAAAACGCAAAATAATTAGTTTCTAGGACCTAAAATCCTATGAAATTATGTCCTTGGAAGTAATTGGACTGGTGACTTTGTCCTTGAAAGTAATTATTCTGCTGACTTTGGCCTTGAAAGTAATTTCTTTAAATGTGTGTCCTAGAAACTAATTGGACTGCAAAGTTTGTCCTTCTGGTGAAATGCCCCTTTAAATAAAGTAATGAGTTTATTTAAAAAAATCTAGAAATGTTCTAAACAAAATAAGACTTCATAGGCCCAATAAAGATACAAAATGATAAAAAAAATTAAAATTCACTCATTACTTCTGTCGCAGGTGGCCCAGTTCTTACAATATAGACGATCTCAACTGCTCCTTAATTCCACTCACCTCACTCCTCCAACCTTGATTCTCAACATCTCACGTATGCATTTTGGCTTCATGTCTTCTTCTCTCCTCCTTGACAGAAGCACAAATACTATGGGTGTTATCTTTATATGGCTGTATATATAACAATAAAAAGAATATTTAATTATTTATTATTAATTCAAAGGGTAATTAACTGGCATGACCTATATGATTGAATTTAATTAAGTTTTTGAATATTACCGTAAGGACATTGCCAAAACCTGACATGCGTTGTCTCGAACTCGCGGTCATCTTGCTAATCAATATGACTTCTATGACTATATGGGTCGTATCCATGATAGGCACCTTTTTCCTTTTGTTTTGTAGTTCGGAGACACAAGCTTAACACTTGTTTTGTTATATATCATTCATATATTTAGTGACATATTTATTCATATATTTAAACGAATACTTTAAACTAATACCAAAAATTTTGTAAATGAATTGCCATGAATTAGAGGACCATGATCAATCCACTCGCTTCCAGAACCATCAAGTGTAGTGACCTTGTGCATGCGAGTGTATACCTCTATATATGTGGGTTCTCTATTTAATTGGAGCATTTGAAAAAAATCAAAGATAAATAAATTAAAACGAATCTATCATAATAGAATGTTTATAATTCTTAAGTAAATAAATTCTGTAATGAACTGCCTTTCTTACACTTAAAGATGACACTTAATACATCCTTGGTATTCGTGTGCGAATCATTTAAGAGTCCAAAAGACAGGTCATTTGGAGCAAAGGTAGAAAAAGATAGAATAGAATCTCCCATCATGATGAGAAATATATGATTTACATAAGATCTTTACAAAAAGAAATGTGATATCCCAAAATTCCATACCCTTTGGATCGATAATAAACCCGACATGTCAGACCCAAAGCGAATAGAAGTTTAGAAAATCAAGAGAAAGAAAGAAGAGAGAAGAAGAGAAGAGAAGAAAGAGAGAAGAAGAAAACCAAACTGAACAATACCAATACAGAATCTCACATCGTAGCGGAATAACATATAATATAATATCAATGATCTTTACAAAAGAGAAACTGTAATATCATACATCAATCATATCAGAGTACATGAAACAAAATCATCAGCTGGACAGTTATAACAACCTGTCCTCACAAATGCTGATAATTTAAACAACAATGCAGCGGGATATAAACATATACGGGAATACGATCTTAAGACTTCCAGCTCTCCTGCTGATGCTCCAAGGCATCCAAATCTACATCTATAAATATATTCGATCTGACCTGAGCATTGAAAGGGAAGAACGCCCAGATCTGTCTGGTATACTAGCATGAGAAAACACATCTCAACTGAATTTAATTTAAATTTATCAAAGCGTTCTTTTATCAAAAGAAAGGTATCTCGTAAGACACGCCCACACATAAACACGGACGGATTTTTACCTTACGATAACCAAAACCTTTCATATCAAATCATGTCATATTATACTAGTGTCTAGTATACAAATAATAATTAAAATAGCCGAAATGGTTACCAATATTAAATTCAAGCATACTAGGCTCTACAAGCGAAATGGTAGGCATGTAGTGGAGAATGGATTTCCATACAAATGACCAGGTGAAGGGACTACCTTCTGATGGGTACACTTCTAGATGGATGTCCCAAGGGCCACACGTGGGCACCTCTACCAACACAAGACCGACCTATCTCTATAACTAGATAGTACCAAATATATCATCCCCCGATCGTTACTGACCTTTATCCGTGGGCCCTTAAGGCATACATCCACAATAATTTACATCCCAAACATCATAGCGGGAAGAAATATATCTTGAAGGGGATGATCATATCCTAATGGGAATGACCCACAAAGCTCTGCTACATCTGACCCTGTTTCGATCATTTCCCGGTTGATGAGGCTTGAGGTAATGATTACCTTTACACATATCACATATGACATCATCTTTGAATGCCACATTGCCCTTTCCGTTGACTACTAATTGCCTTCCACAAAAAATACAACCCTTGAGCTCGTACATCTCAAGGAAGGTGTTAAGCTAAGAGAAGTTGCCTTCTCCGCCACCACAAATGTGTTTGTAAAAACCAATGTACGTAATCTCAGAAAATGCACTATCAGACATCCATCAATACAAGTTATCTAGAAACAGGACAAACCGAAGGTACTTTCCTACCACATCCTATCGGGAGTTACCCTAGGATTAGTAGCGAATAGTCCTTGCATCAGATATATTTCATAACGAAGAGACTACTACTACTATATGTATATTGGGATTTTAACCTGTAACAACCCATATTTTTACAAATATTTTTAAATTTATTTATTTGAAAACTTTAATTTTCAAATCACTTTTAATTGAATTTTGGAATTTTCCAATGTATTTTTAGATTTTTGTAATAATTTATTTTCCAAATATAATAAAATAATGATTTTCTGAAAATATTTTATTTTGTTTCATTTTTGTCAAACTTTGATTTTCAGTGAAATGTTAAATTTGAATTTTTATTTTCTAATCTTTTCTTGGAAACAGTATTTGTCTAATATTCGTTCTGCTTTTCGTTTCGTCAAATTCTGTTTTATACTTTTTAAAATTTGATAAAATTCAGCGTTTTACACGCAAATTTTTTTCAGTATTTTTGGTTTATTTTCTATTTTATATTTTCTATTTCATTTCTATTTTGTATACTTTCATTTTATTATTTTTCATTTCTCTACTTTCTATTTTTCTTTTATTTGATTTTTGGCTTGGAAATTCAAAAGACTTTGGTTTCTTTTTCTTTAACTTATGACTTTTCCTTTGCCTAGCCTCTCCATTTCTTAGTCGTGCATTTACTTCCCATTAGCCATCCACTTCTCTTTCATTTTCACGTACAAAACATCTTTCTCATCTCACGTTTCATTTTGCATTCCTAAAAGAAAAATATAGTAAGTTTTCTAATGTCTTCTTCCTCTTTTTCCATTTTCTTTTCTTCCATTTTCTTCTGGTTTTCTTTTGTTTTCTTCCTCCTATGCTCGGCCACACCATGCTATTGCCGACCACAACTCCTCCTCTACACCACCTTTGACCGGCCATCTCCACCACCATATCATCCCCTTGCATGCCGTGACCATAGATCCAAACCACCACAAAATTTGCCTTGAAACCCTAACCAAACTCCACTTATTCATCCCCTTCCTGCTTGTAGTCTCGGACACCACCACCCACACCATCACCTCCTTGCCTTTCCGTGAACACACCCACTCCAGGCCGTGACCAGATGAACAGACCTAACCTGATCCATGTGCTCAAACCCAGGCCGAACCCATGTGTGCACTTGACCATTCATTTGCCTTGACCTTTTGCCTTCTACAAGAGTTTGCCTTGCCATCTCCTCATATTCCAAACCATAGTCGTGCCTTGTGACCTCATGACCGAGCCTAGCATGCTTCTAACCATCATGGCCGAGCCATGTATTGATGTGGTTGACCCAATTGCATAGTGGTCGAGCCCACTTGTGGACTAAACCAATGTTTTCTTCACTTTGTTTCATTGTTTTAATTTATTTTGTGTTGAATAAATATGCTTATATATGTTGCATATTTGGTTGTTACAAGACTTGGATCTTGGATCTTGGCTCTCCATCCACTCATATTTGATTCGTTCTTTGTCGTGCTTTTCGGAGTTGTTTTCTTTGTGTATGAACTTGATCTCTAGCTTTAAAAAGGTGAGTTTATCACTCTCGACAATTCGTACTTATATAAATGTGAAACAATTTCATTTGAATTGTAGTAGTTGATATGCTATGTTATATGTTCACATCTGCCTGTTATCTGACATTATATAATGATATAACCTGTTTATATACCTGTTACATCACCTGACATCATATTATATGTTTTACTGTTTATTTATTTTCTGTTTCTCACCCTGCAAGTTCCCTGTTAGAATAGAATCACTATGGGTTGAAATGATACATACCCGAACGGACTTTAGAATAAGGAAAAGTCGTTATGAGCTGAAATGATAGGCTCGAGCGATTTTTATTTTAATTGACTTGGGATTGCGGGTTTGAAATGATTAAACCCGGGATTTTAATTCATTATGGATTGAAATGATATATTATCCGTATTCATTTGATCTAGGTTAGAAAATATTATACAGACCCGTTGTTAATTTTAAATATAAAGATTTTCTGAAAAATGTAAGTAGTTGGAATTTTAATCATTTGAGATTTTAACTTAACTGGATTTAAATGATTTAAATAAATTTTATAGTGATTTTCTGTAAGTTGAAATTGTATGAATTAGTAAATGATTGGAATGTAAATAAAAATGTGATTTAAGTTAATATTTGCATATTTGTTTAAATGGAAAATTTGGCTTAACTTGGTAATAAAATATTTTAGTTATGAAATGGATATTTTAAAGATTTTATTTTTAAGTTATTTGTTGAAATAAAAGTTAAGCAATTTATAATGAATTTTGACTTAATAAATGGATTATAAATTAATTGGATATTTATAAATAAAATGTTATTTTATTAAAATTATAAGTGAAATGATATCTAGATAAATAAATTTGAAAAGTGGAATAAGTTTGATAAGTAAAAAAATGAGAAAAGTTGAAAATATATATTGTTTTAAATTGTTAAAATAGACTTATAACAGCAATTGTAGCATTTCTGAAATGCTGTGGTTTCAATGTAGTGTTTTCCAAATTTCCACTATACTTACAGTAACCTTCTGTAAGTGTTGTTTTTGAAATGTATTGGTTTTTTAACACTGTATCTACTGTAGCAGTTTATAAGTGCTGCTGTTTCTGGAATTAAACTAAGTTCTGAAATACTAAAATACTTACTGTAGCACTTTGTAAGTGCTGCTGTTGCTAAAGCTGAACTGTTTTAAAACTAATATACCTACTGTAGCAGTTTATAAGTGCTGTTATTTCTGAAACTGACAATGTTTTGAAATACTACTATATCTACCGTAACACTTTATAAGTGCTGCTGTTTCTGAAAATACAATGTTTTGAAATTGTTATAATTGAATGAATGAACTTAGAAATGCTATAATTTTGGGAATTGAATATTTGATTTGAAAGGATATTGACTTCACATTTAAATGGTTTAAATGGATTTTTTTGATTTGGAATATAAACCGTTTTTGAAATTTATAACCACGGGTTATAATAACGATTGGTTGTTAAAGAGACCGAGATCGGATATGGACATACTCTTTGTCGATACCGAAAACCACTTTAACAACTGTGTACGCGGTGGAGATTCCAGAATGAAGTAGGATGGTGGCGACGATCCTATTAAGGTATATACATGGACCCGACTCCCGTGAGTTGGCATAAGGTGGCTAAAACAGGAGCGATTCCGGGCCAATGAGGTAGCTCCTCTGATCGGACACACTTCTTCGATACTATTCTATTACTTTGTGATTGATTGGGTGCACCCTTTGATTTTTGGGAGTGTGGCTCGAGGTGGGCGATAGTGGCTGCTATGCGTTACCACCAGTCCGGATGCGTAATTGGTATATCTACCCTGGCATTGCCTCGTTGTGCCGTGTCACCTACCCTAGCGAGCTTTACTACGAGTTTGTTTTGTACCATACCTATGGAGTGCCCTCTGACGACGCCCAGTACGGGGGAGATTACGGTAGTGTATAGACTATGGAAATATATAAAATGTATTAAGGGGGATATGGGTAACGCCTTAACGCTATTTTAATAGTTTACTTTACTTTAGACATTATTATAATAGCGTATATTACTACATAGTAGATAGTTTAACAGATCCTTAAAGAATGGGCAATCTCAAGCATTCTTTAAGTTACTCGTGCATTTCTATTACAGTTCACTTGAGTTGGTTTACATTTTATAAGTATGTATGTCCTGACTCGAGTGTTTGTGTTTTTACTTTACGCTCGGGTCAGCTTGAGTATTACAGCTTTGGATTCACCTTCTGGAGCTAGAGATTGCTGTAGTTTATCTGTCTATCTAGTTGTCTTTCCTTTTCAGTTATTTCATTCGGCTCTGCTTATGTATTTGTGAACTTATGTATTCAGACTTCTGTTGTATCTGTTTTTCAGACTATGGTATTTTGTATCTGTTTTTGAGACTATGTATTGTAGTGGCTTCATGAACCACTATGTATTTTATTTCCGCTACGAGTTATTCTGATATTCTGTGTCTGTGATTCTGTGATTGGTTTTATTTACTTCAAATTTATTTACAATCTATTGTTTTGTATTATTCTAGTCTGACATGTGTGGATTTATTGTCGATTTGAATGGTCCAAAATAGTGGGTCGTTACATTTGGTATCAGAGCCAGGTTTTAGGCAAACCCTAGCCTATGGAGCAAAACTCATTAGAGATAGGGTAGAAATAGCCTAGAATGAGTGAAATCAATCTTAGAATCATTTCTTTGTGAGAGAACGTATTTTTAAGCATAAATGTTTTCAAATGATTTTAAAGGATTTTAAAGATTATTTTAGATATAAAATTTTCTTGTTTTAAAATCTCATTTTCTTAACTTCATTCCTTTCGAATCCACCTTGTTTATTTGCATTCTTTGATTAGGATTTCCATTTCTAGTTGAATCTTTCCTTTGTCTTTCTGTTTTACCTTTGTCCTAAAATTCATTCTTGATTTTTCAGGATGAATCGTAGGAATGCCAGAGGTAGGGGTCGTGGTATTGCCCCAGTTCCTGAGCCTGTTGCACCCATCAGGTTCACTACTCTTTGCAAGGAATTCACTAAGCTTGGTGGTACCAAGTTTACTTGATCTGAGAGCATCATAGAGGCTCAGTAGTGGTTAAGGAGTCTTGAGAGGATTTTTACTGGTTTGGATATTACTGATGCGCAGAAGCGTCAGTTAGCAGCTTGGCAGCTTCAGGAGGCAGCTCAGGATTGGTGGGAGTCTGTCATAGCTCAGACTATGGAGGTAAATATTTCTTGGGATCAGTTTAGGTATCTTCTTCTTGTGTTGTCTTATGTTCTGTTTAGCTTCTTCTCTTTGAAATCTATCTTAAGCTTATCTATCTTTTTCCAGGGAGGCTTTTGTGGCAAAATGGATGCCCGAAGTCGGGAAATCTCAGCTTTATCGTGAGTTTATGGATCTTAAGCAAGGGAGCATGTCCTTTTCTGAGTATGAGCGGAAGTTCAATGAACTTTCCAAGTTCGGTCCTAGCCTCATTGACACCCAACTTAAGAAGAATGAGAAGTTCATAGCTGGTGCTCGTCCGGAGTATTATGATCATCTCATTTCTCATGTTCATGGCACTTTCACCGAGCTTATGGATATGGCTATCCGTTATGAGAACTCTACTTCTAAGGGTCCTGCTGTTGCTAGTGCTCCTTCATCTCAGTCTTCCTCTGCTAACTCTAAGAAGAGAAAGCCAAATTTCCTCCAGCAAAAGAAGAATTGGCTCAAGAATCCGGGTTTGGGATCTTCATCTTCTCCTTCTCAAAGGCAGCCTGTCGACCTATCTTCCATTACCTGTTTCAAGAGTGATCAGAAGGGACACTATGCTAATAGTTGCCCTACTTCAGTTGGTGCTGCTGTTCCTCCACCTCAGGATACCAGGAACAACCTCTGTCATGTCTGTCTGCAGCCTGGCCATTTCAAGAATAATTGTCCTTTATATCAGAAGGGCAAGCCTTTTGGTATTTTTGCTGTTACCTCTGCTTCTTCACCTGCTCCACCTGCACCTGCTCCTAGTGATAATCAAGGAACTCTCCAGGGCACCTTTTCTTTATTTAATCATCATGTTCGTGTTTTATTTGATACTGGAGCTTCGCATAGTTTTATTTCTGTGGATCTTTGTGATAAGTTTGAGCATCTTCTTTCTTTTATGTTTGCTGTTGAACCTTTATGTGTTTCTAATCCTACTGGTGGTACTGTGAACCTTAATAGGATTTGTAAGCAAGTGAAACTTCTCTATTTTGATCATCGCTTTAGTGGTGATTCCTATGTTCTTGGTTTCGATGCTTTTGATTTGTTGCTTGGAGGTGATTGGCTTAAGAGGCATGATGCTTTTATCTCTTGTAAATCCTGAACTGTTTCTCTTGTTGATGATCGGGGTAATCCTTTGGTGATTCAGTGCCGTATGCCTCATGATTATGCTGGTAGCTTTATTTATTCGCTGGATTCTTCTCCTGTTGATCTTGATTCAACCCCAGTGGTTAAACTCTATCCCGATGTATTTGGTGAAGTCACTGCTTTACCTCCTAAGCGGGAAATCGATTTCCGTATTGATCTGATTCCTGGAGCTCGACCTGTATTTCTTCCTCCCAGAAGAATGGCACCCCGTGAGAAGGTTGAGTTAAGGAAGCAAATTGAGGACTTGTTCTCCAAGGGTCTGATCAGACCTAGTCATTCAGAATGGGGAGCAGCTGTGGTTTTTGTCACTAAGTCCGATGGTTCTTTAAGGATGTGTGTTGATTATAGGGAGCTGAACAAGCTCACTATGAGGAACAGATATCCAATGCCTTGCATCAATGATATGTTTGATCAGCTTTATGGTGCTACTGTTTTCTCTCAGCTTGATCTTGCCACAGGTTTTCACCAACTCAGAGTTGCTGAGGAAAGTATTCCCAAGACTGCTTTCCGTGCTGAGAATGGTTTCTATGAGTGGTTAGTTATGCCTTTTGGTTTGACTAATGCTCCTGCTTTCTTTGTTGATTTGATGAATCGTGTCTTTCATGATGTGCTTAACAAGTTTGTGCTTGTCTTTGTTGATGATATTCTTGTCTTCTTTAAATCCGAGGAGGAGCATGAATCTCATTTGAGCTTTGTTCTGGGAACTTTAGGAGTCATCAGTTGAAAGCTAAGTTCTCTAAATGCCATTTCTGGAAGGATGAAGTCCGATTTCTTGGACATATTGTTTCTAGTAATGGAGTTTCTGTTGATCCAATCAAGATCGCTGCGATCAATGTAAGTCTTTCTTTTCCTTCTTTTCCTCTTTATCATTCAATTATTCTATCTTTTATGTAGTCCTTATTTCTCCCTATTCGGTGCAGGATTGGGAAACTCCTAGGACTCCATCTGATATTCGTAGCTTTCTGGGCCTTGCCGGTTATTATCGGAGATTCGTTGAGAATTTTGCTCGGATTGCTGCACCTCTCACTGCTTTGACTTGTAAGAATGCTAAGTTTATATGGAATGATAAGTGTAAAACTACATTCAATGAGTTAAAGCACAAGCTTACTTCCGCACCAATTCTTACCATTCCAAATGGAAACGAGGGATTAACGGTATACACTGATGCTTGTCGTGAAGGTTTGGGAGCTGTTCTGATGCCGAATGGGAAGGTCATTGCTTATGCCAGTCGTCAGTTGAAGACCCATGAAGCCAATTATGCTGCTTATGATTTGGAATTGCTTGCTGTGATTTTTGCTTTGAAGCTTTGGAGGCATCATCTTTTGGGAACTAAGTTTGATCTTTTTATGGATCATCAATCTTTGAGATATATTTTCACCCAGAAGGATTTGAATCAGAGACAAGTTAGGTGGTTAGAGTTCCTTGCTTCTTATAACCTCGACATCAACTATACCCCTAGGAAAGCTAATGTTGTGGCCGATGCTTTGAGTCGGAAGAAGGCAATGTTGTGTCAGCTTGTTGTTTCTTCTCCTCTTTTGGATCGTATCATCTCTAAGCAGGATGAGGATCAGATGCTTAGGCTTATGAAGGAGAGTGTCTGTAGTAGGGTTGGTGGTAGTAGTCTTGATGGTAGTGGAGCTCAGATCGATGATAGAGGTATTTTGAGGATTAATAATCGGATTTGTGTCTCGAATGTTGATGGATTGAGACAGGAGTTACTTCGGGAGAATCATCGATCCAGACTTTCTATTCATCCGGTTGTGACGAAGATGTATCAGGATATGAAGAAGTTGTATTGGTGGAAGGGTATGAGGCATGATATCTCTATCTTTGTTAGTAGATGTGTGACTTAACAGCAAGTCAAGGCCGATCATCAGAAGACCCCTATTTTGTTGCAGCCCCTTGAGGTTCCCAATTGGAAATGGGAACAAGTTTCTATGGATTTTATTGATGGATTACCAAGGACTAGTAAGGGTAATGAGAGTATCTGGGTTATTGTGGATAGATTGACCAAGTCAGTTCATTCCATTCCAGTCAAGTCTACCCGTTCTGCTTCTAGTTTAGTTGAGATCTATATGACGGAGATTGTTCGTCTCCATGGTATTCCTATCGGTATTGTTTGTGTTCGTGATCCCATCTTTACCAGTCAGTTTTGGAGAGCTTTTCAGGAATCTTTGGGTACTCATCTGAATCTTAGCACTGCTTACCATCCACAGACCGACGGTCAAACAGAAAGAGTGAATCAGATTCTAGAGGATCTTCTTCGTGCTTGTGTTCACGATTATGGAGGATCTTGGGAAGATCATCTCCATCTTGTCGAATTCACCTATAACAATAGTTATCAGGTATAATCTCAATTTTCTATCTTAATCTTATCTTAATCCTTTATCTATCTCATTTCATCTTTTGAATTCAGGCTAGTATTGAAATGTCTCCGTTTGCTGCTCTTTACGGACGACCCTGCAGATCTCCATCTTGCTGGATTGAATCCGGTAATCGTTTGGTTCTTGGTCCTGATATGATTCTTGAGGGCTCTGAGAGAGTTGAGGAGATTAAGAGGAAGATGAGAAGTGCTTAGGATAGGCAGAAGAAGTACGCTGATAGGCGTAGGAGGAGTTTGGAGTTTTCTGTTGGTGACCTGGTTTTCCTTAAGGTCTCTCCCTTAAGGAATGTCATTTGTTTTGGTCGTAGAGGGAAGCTTGCTCCTAGGTTCATTGGTCCTTTCTGCATCTCGGAGAGGATTGGTTCTTTGGCTTACCGTTTGGATTTGCTTGAGAAGTTTTCTGGAGTGCATAATGTATTCCATGTTTCGCATCTTCGCCAGTATCTTCATGATCCATCCCTTATTGTCCAGCCTTCTGCTCTCGAGAGTTTGGATATTCAGCCTAATCTGACTTTCGAGAGGAAGCCACTTCGTATTGTCGATAGAGGTATGAAACAGTTGAGAAGGAAATCTGTTAATCTGGTCAAAGTGCAGTGGAGTACTGATGACCGGGATTGTACTTGGGAGACGGAGGAGAGCAGCGTGCTTCGAATCCGGAATTGTTTGTTTCAGGTACTATTTGCTATTCTATCTTATTCCCTTTTTCTTTGTTTTTCCTTGTTTCGTTCCTTTTCGAGGACGAAATGTTTTGAGTGGGGGAGAGTGTAACAACCCATATTTTTATAAATATTTTTAAATTTATTTATTTAAAAACTTTGATTTTGAAATCATTTTTAATTGAATTTTGGAATTTTCCAATGTATTTTGGATTTTTGTAATAATTTATTTTCCAAATATAATAAAATAATGATTTTCTGAAAATATTTTATTTTGTTTCATTTTTGTCAAACTTTGATTTTCAGTGAAATGTTAAATTTGAAATTTTATTTTCTAATCTTTTCTAGAGACAGTACTTGTCTAATATTCGTTCTGCTTTTCGTTTCGTCAAATTCTGTTTTATACTTTTTAAGATTTGATAAAATTCAGCGTTTTACACGCAATTTTTTTTCAGTATTTTTGGTTTATTTTCTATTTTATATTTTCTATTTCATTTCTATTTTCTATACTTTCATTTTATTATTTTTCATTTCTCTACTTTCTATTTTTCTTTTATTTGATTTTTGGCTTGGAAATTCAAAAGACTTTGGTTTCTTTTTCTTTAACTTATGACTTTTCCTTTGCCTAGCCTCTCCATTTCTTAGCCGTGCATTTATTTCCCATTAGCCTTCCACTTCTCTTCTATTTTCACGTACAAAACATCTTTCTCATCTCACGTTTCATTTTGCATTCCTGAAAGAAAAATATAGTAAGTTCTCTAATGTCTTCTTCCTCTTTTCCATTTTCTTTTCTTCCATTTTCTTTTCTTCCATTTTCTTTTGTTTTCTTCCCTCATATGCTCGGCCACACCATGCTATTGCCGACCACAACTCCTCCTCTACACCACCTTTAATCGGCAATCTCCACCACCATATCATCCCCTTGCATGCCGTGACCATAGATTCAAACCACCACAAAAATTGCCTTGAAACCCTAACCAAACTCCACTTATTCATCCCCTTCCTCCTTGTAGTCTCGGCCACCACCACCCACACCATCACCTCCTTGCCTTGCCGTGAACACACCCACTCCAGGCCGTGACCAGATGACCAGACCTAACATGATCCATATGCTCAAACCCAGGCCAAAACCCGTGTGTGCACTTGACCATTCATTTGCGTTGACCTTTTGCCTCCTACAAGAGTTTGCCTTGCCATCTCCTCATATTCCAAACCATAGCCGTGCCTTGTGATCTCATGACCGAGCCTAATTGCATAGTGGCCGAGCCCAATTGCATAGTGGCCGAGCCCAATTGCATAGTGGCCGAGCCCACTTGTGGACTAAACCAATGTTTTCCTCACTTTGTTTCATTGTTTTAATTTATTTTGTGTTGAATATATATGCTTATATATGTTGTATATTTGGTTGTTACAAGACTTGGATCTTGGCTCTCCATCCACTCATATTTGATTCGTGCTTTGTCGTGCTTTTCGGAGTTGTTTGCTTTGTGTTTGAATTTGATCTCTAGCTTTAAAAAGGTGAGTTTATCACTCTCGACAAATCGTACTTATATAAATGTGAAACAATGTCATTTGAATTGTAGTAGTTGATATGTTATGTTATATGTTCACATCTGCCTGTTATCTGACATTATATAATGATATAACCTGTTTATATACCTGTTACATCACCTAACATCATATTATACGTTTTACTGTTTATTTATTTTCTGTTTCTCACCTTGCAAGTTCCCTGTTAGAATAGAATCACTATGGGTTGAAATGATACATATCCGAACGGACTTTAGAATAAAGAAAAGTCGTTATGAGCTGAAATGATAGGCTCGAGTGATTTTTATTTTAATTGACTTGGGATTGCGGGTTTGAAATGATAAAACCCGAGATTTTAATTCATTACGGATTGAAATGATATATTATCCGTATTCAGTTGACCTAGGTTAGAAAATATTATACAGACCCGTGGTTAATTTTAAATATAAAGATTTTCTGAAAAATGCAAGTATTTGGAATTTTAATTATAAGAGATTTAAACTTAACTGGATTTAAATGATTTAAATAAATTTTATTGTGATTTTCGGTAAGTTGAAATTGTATGAATTAGTAAATGATTGGAAATGTAAATAAAAATGTGATTTAAGTTTATATTTGGAAATTTGTTTAAATGGAAATTTTGGCTTAACTTGGTAATAAAATATTTTAGTTATGAAATGGATATTTTAAAGATTTTATTTTTAAGTTATTTGTTGAAATAAAAGTTAAGCAGTTTATAATGAATTTTGACTTAATAAATGGATTATAAATTAACTGGATATTTATAAATAAAATGTTATTTTATTAAAATTATAAGTGAAATGATATCCAGATAAATAATTTTTGAAAAGTGGAATAAGTTTGATAAGTAAAAAAATGAGAAAAGTTGAAAATATATATCTTTTTAAATTGTTAAAATAGACTTATAACAGCAATTGTAGCATTTCTGAAATGTTGTGGTTTCAATGTAGTGTTTTCCAAATTTCCACTATACTTACACTAACCTTCTGTAAGTGCTATTGTTTCTGAAATGTATTGGTTTTTAAAATTAACACTGTATCTACTGGCACCAGTTTATAAGTGCTGCTGTTTCTAGAATTAAACTAAGTTCTAAAATACTAAAATACTTACTGTAGCACTTTGTAAGTGCTGCTGTTTCTAAAGCTGAACTGTTTTGAAACTAATATACCTACTGCAGCAGTTTATAAGTGCTGTTGTTTCTGAAATTGACAATGTTTTGAAATACTACTATATCTACCGTAACACTTTATAAGTGCTGCTGTTTCTGAAAATACAATGTTTTGAAATTGTTATAATTGAATGAATGAACTTAGAAATGCTATAATTTTGGGAATTGAATATTTGATTTGAAAGGATATTGACTTCACATTTAAATGGTTTAAATGGATTATTTTAATTTGGAATATAAACCATTTTTGAAATTTATAACCACGGGTAATAATAACGATTGGTTGTTAAAGAGACCGGGATCAGATATGGACATACTCTCTATCGATACCGAAAACCACTTTAACAACTATGTATGCGGTGGAGATTCCAAAATGAAGTAGGATGGTGGCGACGATCCTATTGACGTATATACATGAACCCGACTCTTGTGAGTTGGCATAAGGTGGCTAAAACAGGAGCGATTCCGGGCCAATGAGGTAGCTCCTCTGATCGGACATACTTCTTCGATACCATTCTATTACTTTGTGATTGATTGGGTGCACCCTTTGATTTTTGGGAGTGTGGCTCGAGGTGGGCGGTAGTGGCTGCTATGGTCACCTACCCTAGCGAGCTTTACTACGAGTTTGTTTTGTACCATACCAATGGAGTGCCCTCTGACGACACCCAGTACAGGGGAGATTACGGTACTGTATAGACTATGGGAATATATATAATATGTTAAGGGGGATATTGGTAACGCCTTAACGCTATTTCAATAGTTTACTTTACTTTAGACATTATTATAATAGCGTATATTACTATGTAGTAGATAGTTAAACGGATCCTTAACGAATGGGCGATCCCAAGCATTCTTTAAGTTACTCATGCATTTCTATTACAGTTCACTTGAGTAGGTTTACATTGTATAAGTATGTATGTCCTGACTCGAGTGTTTGTATTTTTGCATTACGCTCGGGTCAGCTTGATTATTACAACTTTGGATTCACCTTCTGGAGCTAGAGATTGCTGGAGTTTATCTGTCTGTCTAGTTGTCTTTTCATTTCAGTTATTTCATTCGGCTTTGCATATGTATTTGTGAACTTATGTATTCAGACTTCTGTTGTATCTGTTTTCCAGACTATGGTATTTTGTATCTGTTTTTGAGACTATGTATTGTAGTCGCTTCATGAACCATTATGTATTTTATTTCCGCTGCGAGTTATTCTGATATTCTGTGTCTGTGATTCTTTGATTGGTTTTATTTGCTCCAAATTTATTTACAATTTATTGTTTTGTATTATTCAAGTCCGACATGTGTGGATTTATTGTCGATTTGAATGGTCCAAAATAGTGGGTCGTTACATAACCCCAAACGATCAAAAGCAGTCCTTCACTATGAAAATTATAAATATCAATGCCATCAATAACCTGCACAATCATCGCAAATAAGTTGGTTCAAACTGGTTTTCAGATAAATCTGATCTCGGTCTCTTCGCACCAACAAGGCAAAAGCGTCACTCAACCTCATATAGAAACCAAATCTCGTAGACTTACCATGTTTCTAGCTTTCAACTTGTTATCATTCGGCCAAGAAGGAAGCTCGGTAGATAGGAGTAATCACTCTGCACTACTCAAATCAACATCCTTTACATGAAACGATAATCAAGCCTACACAGATAGCTACGTACTAAGTGTATGACTAAATAGTTTCCATATCAAGTCGAGAAACTAAAATGGCCAAAAATATATTTTAGCACTTAAATAGTCACTAGGCCTGATTTATTAATCTTTCATTTATTAAATCACTTTTCCAAATCATTTACTTCAAATTATCTTTAAAAAGATATATTCTCAAAACCATTTCAATATTTGGAAAACATTTCATAAACTTATTTTAATAATAAGTGAATTTACAACTTATTGTATTTTCAAACCATTTAAACTCCATTTTAAAATATCACTTTCTAAAACCTTCATTTAAAGAATTATTCTCTTTGTAAACGTGAATATATTCCCTTAGATAAAAATCCATATTTAGCTTATCAAATTTAAATTGATTTCGCATTTATAAAACAGTGTTTATAATTCACATTTTTTTTATAAAAACTTCCACTTATAAAATTCCTTTATTAACCAATTACCGTTTATCTCATTTATATGTCAAAATCCTATTATAAGTTTATTTACTTATAAATCTCTTTATTTACAAATTCATTCTTTTGTAATCTCACTATTTATAAAGTCCATTATAAATTCATTTCTAAATTTCAATTGCAAATCCATTTACAAATTTGATTATAAATCCATTTCTAATATATATAAAACATTGTTTATAAAACTCCATTTCATTAAATCTCTTTATTAATAGCATTCCCTTTATAACTCCCTTACTTTATAAATCTTATTTACTTATAATATTTCATTTATAACTTCATTTTAACACTTACAAAACTCGTTTACAATTCCATTACTTTTATTTATAAAATATCAATTTTATAAATCTCATATATAAACCATTTATAATAAGTTCAAAATTCTCAATTTAACTTATTTTACAAAATAGTTAACTTCATATTTCAAAAATCATATTTAAGTATATTTCACAAAACCATAATTTTTATAACAAAAAATTATAACATTTTATTTATTTAAAATAAATCCATTTCTTTAATCATTCAAAAATTCTTAAAATGTAAATATTTTCAAAATCACTCTGAAATCCTTTTTAAATTGAAATCATCATTTTTTTATTTTAAATTCCAAAAATATGGCCCAATGCTACAAAAACGCTAAATAAGGGAATTTACATCAATAATAGCAATCATGACATCCATCACATAATACAACATATATGATAATATGTGTAAATAAACATCAACCATAGTGAGGAATCCTGTTGGATCTCTCCAACCTGTCACCCGCAACAAATATACATATGAGAAAATTTGTACAATGTCTGCTTCAAGGCAGATGCACATACAAATGGTCATCCGCTTATACAAGAGAATGTATAGGGTCTCATCTACTCCAATAGGCAGGAATGTATCCAACTACTAATAATATAGCATACCATCCTAATAATCATCAAACAGTGTAAAATAAATTTATTCCCACTTATATAAAAATATAAGTGAGACAGAGAGAGTTTGTTTTATCACATTGGTTGCATTTGCCGTTGTAGTGTTTTATTTCGATTAAAAACGAACAGGCGTTTGAATTTAACCAAAATTTTCACTAGCTCAAATAAATCTCAATCCAGCTCCATTGCGTAGTGTTCGCGAATACGAATCCAACGCTGCTTGTTTCGCGTGAAACCGACCTCGTATGATAGAGTTATACATTTTTAAACATATGAATTATAATAAAATTATTAACATCATTAACCTTAAGTTAGTTACCATTATTAACATTTAAATTCATCTCCCTCACGCGTTAACACCCAGGCTAAAGCTTGCATGCACGAACCCATACGTCGCCTCTTCAATTGCTTGCCGCGCCACCATCGTCGCCCTAGAAGATGATCGGAGACCACCATTCGAAAGCCCATTACGTACTCCACCCACGCCCAGAGCCACGCTCGACTCGGCCAACCCCACACCTCGAAAATCGTGCTATAACGCCACGCCTTTGAAGAGAAATTCCAGTCATCTTGCCTCGCCGTAGTTCATCACACTGTTGGATTTGTATCTCTCGTCGAGCTCTACAATTTTGCAGTTGGAAGAT
Source organism: Allium fistulosum (assembly GCA_030737815.1). Lineage (NCBI taxonomy): Eukaryota > Viridiplantae > Streptophyta > Magnoliopsida > Asparagales > Amaryllidaceae > Allium > Allium fistulosum. The sequence goes on from CM060904.1 coordinate 1,292,483,973, forward strand.
TTTGATAATAGTTTACAAATTGAGAGGAAATTGAGGAGGAATAATCGAACAACTCTGGCCTTTGAAATTCAGGTGGCGGCTGACCTAATTAGGGTTAGGGTTTTGCAAAAGCGAATGAAAGTGGTCCTTATATAGACAACTACAAAACACTATTCACCCAAAAATATTTCGAACTCCAAATAAAGCGTGCCACCTGGCGTTCATAATGTTTTACCGCTATTCTGAACACAATGGAATGTATATCGAAGGCCAATTCCATTGTATTTGGAAGATAGGTTTTCGAATCGAATTATTAAATTTACATAAATAAATTTCTATGCGTTTTAGTTTCGCACGACCAAATCGTAAGTCCGATCGGCATGAAATTTGGAATCCTATAATAATATAACATTACGGATCCAATGAAACTAGTTTTATCGAAATCCGAGACAGTGTCAAAAATAACTATTTTTACACGTTAATTAAATCAATTAAATTCCAATTTCTATTAAATTACTTTTAAATCAGTTTTTAAAAGTTTACAAACTTTATTCTAATTCAAATAGATTTTATATCAACTTTATAAATCATTTTCATTCATATTAAATTAAACATTTAATTATTTCCACAATTTCAAATATTAAATTAAACAATCTTAATTATCCAAATAAATCATTATATTTGAAATATACGTTATTCAACGTATAAAATTTACTTTTGAATATTTAAAATAAATTAAATATCCCAATTTCGAATGACTGAAACTCTGGGTCATTACATTCTCCCATACTTAAAAGAATTTCGTCCCTGAAATTTCCAAGTAAGAAAAAGTCACAAAGTCCCCTAACTTTTCAAAACTATTAGTTAAATTGGATTACCAAATCTCTTAAGTCTTTTAACCTTTCTATCATTTATTAGTTGCAACTTCATTATCACATCCTCTAAGTTTCTAAATTCATTCTTAGAATTTTAGTTATCAACTAATATCATTTCAACTTATAACTCAAAATCAAATTTTTAGTTATCCAAATTTTTCCAAAATTTTCAAAAAATTTCTAACGCCTTAAATTTCGAAAAATTTCGCCAACGTCTCCTTCTGCACCTACTAAACACTTAACAAACAATAAGTACATGAATATATGGAAAGTAATATCAATGTACAACATATACGACACATACTATACAACCATTATATGCAAAGGAAACACATGCAACATAACAAGCCATCCAGCAACCAATATCTATCCAATCAATCCATAACCAAATCAATACACATTCCAAATTTTATTAACATCCATTTATTCATATTCAATTAGTTTACATTCACTAATTTACATTCAAGTTAGTTCACTTCCAAATTAAATCAAATTCAATTCTATTTAGATTCACTCTACTTCCAATTTGAATTCAATTATTTAGTTTTCAATTTCATTAATTCAATTTCATTAATATTTAATGAATTTCTATACAATCAACTAACATCCAACTAACAACCAATGCATATCCAACATAACCAAATTTATTTAATTTACACTCAAACATTCATATTTACTTCGTTTACATCCAATTTGGTTTAACACATTTAATTCTAATTGGTTGATATTCAATATTCACATTCTTTGCTAATACTCAATTTAGATTCAGATTATGTTGAATCACATTTCATTTCATACAATTTCTACTTAAGTTTAATTCAACATTTTATACAACATTTCCAATGTTATTATTAATTCACAACTTCCTATAACTTAAGTTTTATTCCATCATTCCAAATTTAAGTTATACTTAATCTAACAAATAATCATCCCAAACCATATTCAATTAGCTAATTTATTTTACAACCATAGTTGAATTTCATTTATCAATTCAAGTTTATATTCATGTTCATCACTTCAACTTTTAATTCACTTGATATCAAATTCAACTTCATTCAAATCTTAACTCAAATTAAATTTCTTTCCAACCTCTTTTTATATTTCTTAAGTTAACTTCCTTTCCTACATTCATCTTATTTAACTTAAGTTTCAACTTATAATTCCAATTCAGAATCCATTTCTTAACATCTCATAATTAACAAATCTAAATTTTTGTTTCCAACTTATTATTACAAAATTCATAAGTTATACACTTATTCACTTCAACTTTCATGAATATATACTTATGTTCGCTATCATTCTCATTTTATAATTTCAAATCATGGTTATATAATCACTTTACAAATTAGGTTTATATTCACTTTTATTTGATTCATCCATACTCTTAATTCAATTCACTAACTCCAATTTATTTAACTTTACCGAAGTTAAATTCTAATTTCATATTCTAATTTTAAAAATTTCCGATTACAAGTTCAGAAACTGTAACGCCCCACCTCTATGCTCATAATAACAAAGAGTATTAAAAGAAATACTGTCTATTATTACGAAGAATAAGGCTGGATAGGAGCGACCATCCGTAGTTGGCCTTACACTAATATTGGTTATCTCGATAGGAGTGGTATATACTTTTTATTTTTCATCTATTATTTATTTACTCCCATCGACACACCCAATTATCAGTATAAAACAAACTACGATAGTTCATAATGGTTTAGGACATTAGATATAACAATAACACAGATAATATAAATGCGGAACGCAGATTAACAAAAATCTCATATATATATAACCGATGTCAGTTACAATATAGTTGACACGATACATATGATACAACTACAACTGTCGACTCTAGAAGTTATATATATACAAGTACATTATCAACTAATATACATGAATACATATCGTTCTATACAATGACACGACTACTACAAAATAACAGAGACAACTTCAAAAGATGTGAAAAGTCTTCATATCCTGAACAGCAACTCAAAGAAGAAAATCTACAACCTGAAATAACTCGGGTCTGACCCGAGTATTACATTCAAAAGAAAATAATACCCAGGTCAGTCTAATTCAAACCAGTTTATTAGTGCATATAGGCAGTAATAATTTAAATAGACGAAAGTCACAGAAATCTCGTTTACCCAACTTCTCGATAAGAGAACCGGACAACGGTAGATATAACACTAAGCAGTGTTAATCCACTAAACAGTAAATCCAAATCGATACCACTTCAAAATATGGGATTGAACCCACGAAACAATTCAACAAATCGAAACATCAAATTAAAGCTGTCAAATCTGATAGGGCTGCAGTACACGCACGCGTGTACTGCCTCGCCACTATCGCAGGATGATCACCAGGTCAAACCCGAAATACCGGGTTCAACACAAGTGTCATAAATTAATATCACAACTTTCAGAACAAGGTGAAATCCAAGCTACGGGCTGGATTCTACTCAGGTATCAATTTAAATGAATGGTCAGGACAAAAATCAAGCCTCGACCCAAGTTCAAGTCAATCAACAGAAAACAGAGACTGTGACAGCTCTGATTAACAATCAAGTACAATATCAAGTCAAGCATCACAAAAGATTGGTGCATCTCAATACATCATAACAATGTGGAAGTACAGATTTGATGAACGAAATGCAAGAAACAACTGTGGATGTAAATGTATCACTGTGACACAAGTATAAGATGCATGGACTAAACTTCCAACCAATACATGATGTACACAGCCACTAGCATATATAAATATACAGCATGAACTAGAGTGAATGAGGACTCAATACGCTAACTCGAAAAACTATGGACAGTAGACTATACATGAATCAATTAACTAACCCGAGTGCAATCTCAAGTGAACTCAACAAGATAGCCAAATTCAGTTGTACTGACTTGAAGGAACAAGTACACGAAACAACATATAGGCAGCATGATAACTCAATGCAACACGACTGTAAGCAGTGCCACAGGACCACCAAGCGAAACAAATCGATGTATACCTTCATGAACACACATATATGGGATGCAACTGCGAAACTGAGCAATGCAAGAATCACACTAAATGGAAATACTGAAGCATGGTGAAATAACAAAACCACAACAGCAAGTGATAATGAGTGCACATATGAAAGTCCAAGTGTAAGGCAACAGTGTATAAAAATGTTGCAAGACCAGTGTATAGAAATGGTCGACTAATGAACGCTATATATATATATATATATAGATGTGTATTGAAGGCCAGTAGCATTGAAATAGTTAGAACTGCAGTCAACGTATGTATGTATATACTCTGTACAAACTCAAAATGAATTATCTTCTTTGATAGCTTTAATTTGATTTGACAGCTTTAATTTGAATTATTACTGCCTATATGCACTAATAAACTGGTTTGAATTAGACTGGCCTGGGTATTATTTTCTTTTGAATGTAATACTCAGGTCAGACCCGAGTTATTTCAGGTTGTAGATTTTCTTCTTTGAGTTGCTGTTCAGGATATGAAGACTTTTCACATCTTTTGAAGTTGTCTCTGTTATTTTGTAGTAGTCGTGTCATTGTATAGAACGATATGTATTCATGTATATTAGTTGATAATGTACTTGTATATATAACTTCTAGAGTCGACAGTTGTAGTTGTATCATATGTATCGTGTAAACTATATTGTAACTGACATCGGTTATATATATATGAGATTTTTGTTAATCTGCGTTCCGCATTTATATTATCTGTGTTATTGTTATATCTAATGTCCTAAACCATTATGAACTATCGTAGTTTGTTTTATACTGATAATTGGGTGTGTCGATGGGAGTAAATAAATAATAGATGAAAAATAAAAAGTATATACCACTCCTATCGAGATAACCAATATTAGTGTAAGGCCAACTACGGATGGTCGCTCCTATCCAGCCTTATTCTTCGTAATAATAGACAGTATTTCTTTTAATACTCTTTGTTATTATGAGCATAGAGGTGGGGCGTTACAGTGAATTAGATGTGAGAAATTTCTCACCTCTTTCGATTGAGAACCAGAAGTGGCTCGAAAAGAAGAAACCTTTGCTCGCTCGAGCACTCGAAGTCGTGGCAATCACGAGTTGATCGGAGCCCTAATTTGGAGAAGACGAGCGAACGGAGAAGAATGGAGTCGCCATTTTTTTTCGTTATTTAGTTTTAGGGTTTTCGAGAAAATGAATAATGAAGGACGGTCATCGACCCTGATAATTATCACAACCCAAACAATTGAACGTGGGCCAAGTTTCAAATTTGTAAAGCCCACTTAATTCCTAACCAACTTCTTAAAAGAATTTCTACCAATTAAAATGCCAATATCAATTAGCTCCCAATCTAGTCGTCATTTAGCGATAACCAACAGTTATGAAATCCCGGGTTGTTACAGAAACTCTTGTTTTTAACTTGTTATTACTAAATGTATACGTTATACAACTTAGTTATTAAACTTTCAAATTCATATTATATAACCACTTACCACTTAAGTTTAATTTTCATTTCAATAACTTTTCTAATCCAATTCAAATCCAATTCACTTTATTTAACGTTTCTTTAGTTAACTTTCAAATCATATATTTTATTATTGTGATATCCCGGAATTTTGAGCAATATCAATTTAATAATCTATATTAAATATTAAATTGATTTGATATATAATTGTTAATAAGGTATGAATTGAATTAATAATTGTCTTTTAAATAAATATTTAACTGATAAATTATCTTTTAAAGGCTAATAAATTGTTTTCTATTTACTTATATATATATATATATTTGTATATATTGTAAATAGTCAATGTCTGTTTAAATTTGATTAAATTCAATATTTAATAAATAACTATTTGGCTTTAGAATATACTCAAGATTAAAGTTAAAGTTGTTTAAATGATTTTTTTAAAAGTATAGCTTGATAAATATAAGTTATAAATTCTTGTATGAATTATTCTAATGTAATAATGAGCCTTATTTATAATATAATGTCTATATAAGTAGATTTTTATTATAAATGAAAATTGTTATATATATTTTAAAAGAAATTATGGCATTTAAATTTATATAAAACTCTCATAAAAATAATATATATAGTAAAATATACCTTTTAAATATATAAGTAAATATTTTATACTCTACAACAAAATACAATTGCAGGCAAGAAACATCTCAATGTATACGAAATAAAAATAGAGTATGTATGTTTAGCTTTAGTCAAACAAATGAAATATCTATGTACATAAGTACAATAGCATAAGTAAGATATTTTATAATCTATGGCAATGTATATTTGCAGGCATGCAAGATCACTACAGTATATACGAATGTAAAGGGGAAAGTATGATAAGCTTAAAGTTAAACAATATACATATGCAAGTTTGTACTTAAAAGAATAATAAAAGTATGGCTGTTGTAGGCTTGAATAGGAGCAAGGCATTGAATGCCATCACCAAGTACACGAAACATTTCCTTTCAGCTTTCTTTTAGAAATAAAAATCTCTGAAATTTTGTGTACTGGAACAGTAAACAAATTTGTATACTTGTTTTATTTATCAACCTTGCCTCGTTTCATTTCGTATACGAAAGCCAAGCAACTCCAGTTCTATAAGTTTAAACAAATACAAACCTAAGGAAAGAAAGAATGGAAAGAAATATACAAACCTGCAAACTGAAATCTAAGGATCTATGCAAAGAATCAACAAGCAAGATTTTCTACAATTCATGTTCAAGTTTCAAGCTAATCAAATTTTCTGGAATCAACAACAAAAAAATATGCAAGTTTCAAAATCCCAGTTTCAAGCTTCTTGTTTCCAAGCAAAAAAAAAAATCAAGCTTTCTGTTTAAAAAGACAGGTGAGTAAACTTTTAAACTAAATCTTAAATAACTTATGAATGTCTGTGTTAATGATTGTTTTATATGCATGTATGTCTGTAAGTCTTTGTGAATATATGTGGTGTGCATATCTACTGATTTTAACATCCCTGATCATAGTTCAAGTCCCTGTCTTGAAACTGTTAACATGAGACCTCCTTTTGTTTTGGTGTATATGACTTATGTTTTAAGTAAACTTGTGATGTATGTATGGAAATATGTTTGTATGATTGTTTTTAAGACTCTGGAAACATGTGTGTATGTCTAGATGAACTACTGTGATCATCTCTGTTTTAAAGTCCCAGAGATTTAAACTTAGATTCACCTTCAAATTCTCCTCACTCTAATCTTCTTTAGGTCTAAGTATTTAAAACAAAATTTGTTGTTTTAAATTAAACCAAGCCTTAAAAATATTTATAAGAATTATAATTAGAAACATTGTCTGGAAAAAGGAAAACACAGAGAAACTTGAGAAAATGTTAAAAACCAAATATTGAAATTTGTTGATATAATTATATAACTGAATCGTATAAGGAAGATAGGATTTTTAAAATCAGATTCACAATTTTTAATGTGATATTGAATGTGTTGTTTGGGGGTGACTGGAAATTGTGTTTTCGAGTCTCTCTGGCTATCCGGTTGGTCTGGGAAGTTGTCGTGTTGTCTGGAGGTGGAAGGACGATCAGGGTCTTCGGCAAAATTGTCCGATGGTGATGTATGTCAGAGGGGAGGTGGCGATTGTCATTCGAAGTTTATAACCCTAGTTTAGCTAAGGTAGATAAAATCGACCACCACAGTCTATATGGTTGATCGAGTTCAACCGGACTTTTGGGAATGGTAGTAGACGCGTAGAGGAAGTCGAGGCCGGAGGGGTTGACCTGCAGATGATCTGAGCGGCGAGCATTGAAGCGTTGTCAGGCTTTGAGCGTGTTCGTATTGATGGGTTCCAGGCTTAGGTTGAACTCGAATTTCAAATTCGAGTTGAGATGGAAGAATCTGGCGTTGATGATGGTGTTTGGGCATGATTGTCGACGTGGGAACGTCGTCGAACTCGGTCGGCATCGATCGAGATCGATGTGCACGTGCACGGTGATTCTCTGGTGGATGATGAGAAGTCTGGGTGTAGCAAGAATAGTAGTCGAGTTTTCTCGAGTAAATTTAAGAGTGGGCTGAAGTTTTCTGATGTTCGACTCGAAGAATAATGAGGTAGGCTCGGGTTTGTTGAGCTGTTACTAGTTTTGAAGGCCTGTAAGTATTTTTAGGTTTTAAATGTAAAGCTGGGTTTTAACAAAGTTTAAAACCAAAAATTAAAGATGGATTCAAATTTACATTTGACTCCTCGTTTTTAAATAAATAAGTTTTATAAAAATAAAATGTTTTAACAACTTTAAAAATGTTTAAAGTAGATTCTAAAGTGTGTTAAATTTTGTATTTAGTTTGAATCTAAAATTTGAGATGAGAAATGGATCATTAATAAGAAATGTTTTATCTCTTAAATAAATGAAATTTAAGGAATTGAAATTATTAAGTAAGTGAATAATTAACTAATTTAATTAATTGATGATTGAAGTAATAAATTTAGTAATTAAAAGTTAAATTAGTTAATTAAGTTTTAAGATAATTAATTTAGAATAGATAAATGGATAATTAAGAATCATTAATTAAATAAGAGTTGAATTTTAATCTATGATTATTAATTAATAAAGTAAGCAAGAATTAATTAAGTTATATTTAATACTTAATTAATTGAATAATTAAGGGTTTATTTATGAGTTAGTAAAGATAAAATTTAATTGTAATTAATAATAAATCTTAACTTTAATTACTTTGGAAGAGTAATTTAAGAGGTGTTAATAATTAATGAAGGTGATTAACTAGAATGAATTAATATGATTAATCTTTATAATTAATTGGATTATTTAATCAATTATGGATTAATTAAGTATAATTTACTTATGGAAATAATTAAGAAATTTATCTCTCATTGTAATTAATTAAGTTAAACATGAATTAGTTTAAGTTAATTAATTTGGTTTAATTAATTTAAATAACCATTTGATGATGTGATAAGTATAATTACTTAAGGAAGTAATTTATTGGGCATGATTTAATAATGAAAGTAATTTGAGTATAATTACTTTGTATAAATTAATCAAGGGATTAATTAGAGAATAATTAATTATGGAGTAATTAAATTATTAATTGAAGTAATTAAGGGTAGTTAATTACTGAATGGAGTTAATCAAGGTGATTAACATTTTGTTTAATTGGAGATAAATTACTAAATGAAATAAATGTAATTAGAGATCATTAATTATTGTAATTAATGATGCAAGTTAAAATGGATTTATTTGGGAATAATTAATAAATGAAGCAATTCATTAGAGTAATTAATTAAGAAGAAATGGAATTAATTTTAGTAATTTAAAAGGTTACTTTCTATAATTGGTATGAAGTAATTAATTTGTAAAATAATTAGAGGATAATTACTTAAATATAATTTGAGATAATTAATCTAGAATGGTTAATTAAGATGGAAAAGTAGGAAATGATTAATTAATTAACTTGTAATTAATTAATGGTTATGTAAGCAAGATTAATATTGATGGGGTAATTAATTTAATTTACTTTAAATTAATTAGAGATTTGTAATTAATTTAATTCATTTTAAATTAATTATAAATGAGGTGATCATTAATCTTTGTTTATATATGATGGATGATATTGATTTCCATGCTTGATTGTGATCTCAGATATATATCTATTATGTTATGGATGCTTGGTTAAGTATGATGATATTGATTATCTGTTTGAGTAGATAATATGGATTAGCTGTTTATGGTAATGATGTTATAATCCATTGTGATATTGATATTTATCTATCTGTGTGTATATAGATAATTGAATTTAAATTGTTTTAACTTTAAAACAACTTGGCCCTAAAAGACACGTGTTGGATTCGGTGAGACCGGGATCGGATTTTTCCATATTTGGAAGTCCGAAAACCACATCGATTCCAAAATAACGTTAGGTCGTGAAAATCCAAGTGGAGCAAGTGAAGACTCGAGGTATAAGAACTATACGTCAGTATAACTCTGTGGGTGATTCCGTAATGAGTTTGACGAAGATAGTACTTATAGGTTCGAGATGGTGATTCAGAATGCAAGGGCTATGGTCGTTGACTCTGAGGGTGATTCCAAAATGAGTGCAACGAGATAGTGCCTTCGGTTTCGTTCGAACCCGGAACGAACTTGTATGGATTGAATGCTTTCAGAACATCGTCAGGCGGGCGATGAGCATTCTAAGAGATGTGTTCTCTAAAGGTAATCGTAACCTCAAGCCTCATCAACCGGGAATGGCTAAAACAGGGGAGGTGCAGCAAGGCTCCGTGGGTAGCTCCCACTGGGGAGTGAGGTTTACCCCTGTCTAGAGGTCCCTTTATATTCGGTTTAGTGGCAGTTGTGTGCGCAGCAACTGTGGGGTAATCTTACTTGGAACTGTCCAGTAAGGGATGGTTCCGGCCTTGTGTTGCAGGGAACTTAGGGTGGGTTCTCGGTACGGTGATCTAGGCCACGTACTGTGACGGGCGGTACCCCAGTAGCCCTGCCATTGTATGGAATCCAAAATCCAATAAGTGCCATCGGATTTGATTGTATACCTATGTATGCTGGAATTTAATGAATGTAACAATTTCGGCTATTTTCTATTTACTTGAAAACCCTAGACCTATTATAATATCACTGAATTTCCTATCAAAGTTTTGGGTTAGCGTAAGGTAAAAACATTTCCATGTTTATGTGTGGGATGTCTTACGTGATACCCTTTGTTTTCAAAGGTTTTTAAAAAGTTAAGCAACTTTAACCGTTTACTCATACCAGACCCATGTCTGACCCGAAGTTTATTTCTGTTTTCATAAACTCTCGGGTACCCAAATTTTTACGGGTAGCCAAGGGATTCAGGTTAGCTTTGACGAATACTGGAGGAGCAAATGGAGCAGGAGGCTTTAGCGTATAGATATATATTGGTTCCGCTGTGTCAGTATCTATGTGTTTATTCTGTATTTCCGCTGTGTTGTATCTCTGTGATGTGTGAGTTGTATTAACTAGACAGGTGTTTATAACTGTCTAGTATGTGTTGTATTATCTGTATAACTCTGATGTATATGATATTATGTAATCTATTATGTGATATATTATATTTTATTCGTTCCGCTGTTGAGATTCTGTGGTTGTTTCTTCTTCTTCTCTATCTTTTCTACTTCTCACCTCTTTCTTTTCTTAAAAACGATGCGATTTTCCGGGCATGGGAAGTCGGGTCATGACAGTTGGTATCAGAGCGTAAGGTTGAGTGAATACCTAGGCTCTGGAGTGGTGTCTATCCTGAGAGAGCGTACTTGTAATTTTTATCTATATATATATATATTTATCTATTTCTACCTGTCTGTTGGGTTACCTGTTCGGGTTTCCCAATATAAGTTATAAAGGTAGATAGAGTAGTGGTGTGTCACACGACTACCGATGGTTGGAGTTTGTTGAGATTGGAAGTGTATCTACCGAGACGGTATTGGGTCTACAGTCTTTCTCGAGTGAGCTTTGTTGATGTAAGGATTTCATCGATCTTTGAAGGAAACCTGTTAAGGTTTGGAGTTCATCTTTGAAGTGTAAGTTGGATGAGCTAGAGTTTGGATCTGTCGGTTGAACAGAGCAAGTGATGGTATCTTGATACCTCAGGTATTAGTAGCTGTGTGATGAGACACAGTGACTATGGATGTTACCAAAGGTGTTTCTTTGGAACAAGTCTTAAAGAAGTGTGTTTACTTCGGTGATGTGGCTGAGTTCAGCAAGGCGTTTGTGTTTGGCTTGTGGTTCGAGTTTCTCGAGGAGCTTCTGGATTTGAAGTCTTTGGGCATTTGTATCAGCAGTGTAGCTCGGAGTGTTCTGTGTGTTGGCAAGGAAGCTTTTTAGCTTAGCAGTGAGTTCAGAAGCAGCAGAGTGGTTTCGTTTCTTTGTTGGATTGGCTAGTTAAGCGTAGGCTGTTCTGTTTGGTGAAGAGAGAACAGTTTTGCTTTGGAATTAGGCTGGGTTGATCGCAAAAGTGACTTGCGATAGTCTGAGCATTCTCTTGGGTTGTCAGTGATTTTCTGGATGTCTTCAGGAAGTCAGAGTTTTGTTAGCATCTGGAGATTGAGTTTGGTATCGACTGGATTCCAGGAGTGGTACCGATGGTTCCGCTTAGTAGTAGGATGGTTTCGGGAGGAAGATTTTAGTGAAGTAGCTCGGGTTTTGGAGGAACTTTTGAGTTTTCTCTTTATGGATCTATTGAACCATATTTTCGGAATGGTTGAGAAGCTTACCAGTTGTGGCTACTGACCGACGGTTGCAAAGCCTAGGTCCGTCATAGTTGGTATCAGTGGAAGTTTGTGCTTGTGTTCGTCATCAGCATTTTCATCTGCTCGGATCAGAGTTGTGCAGCGGAAGTAGTTTGGAGAGCATTTGTTTTATCTCTTTCGGATAAGAGAAGTGAGATCCATCTTTTGATTATGGAATAGAATGGAGTTCTGAGTTTTGGTTGATCTTGGAAAGATCATTTTGTTGGATTGTTTGGTTCGGGTTGTTTCGAGAGGTATCAGCGAAAGATAAGCTGATCAGTAAGGATGTAGGTAGCCCAGGATCGTCCGAAGATTTTGTGGATAAGAATCGGAGATTTGATTTTGGATAAGTGTTTGATCTTCAGGAGTGGATTGTCAGTTTGGATAACTGGGATTCGTTGGTTTCACGTGTCTCTGAGGGAGTACGTGTATGAGTTATCTCTGGTTGTAGAACCAGCTGTTCAGGGAGTTTTGGATGTTGAGTCAGACTTGTCTATAGTCTGATATCCTATCTGTTTTGTAGATCTAGTTGTGTGTAGCTTAGTAGTATTGATTGTTTGGATTCTATAGAGCGAGTAACCCGGTATTTATACTCAGGGAAACTCGAGGAAATTCTATCTAGTATTGTGTTTGGATAGTTAGATTTGTTTGATTGGATGATTGATTGCTATGGTTGTTAATATATATTGATGATATATGCTTGTGTTTAAAATTAAATCATTAATGAGATTATTAAATTACCTTTGTTTTAAATTTCGGGGACGAAATTCTTTTAAGAGGGGAGGAATGTGATATCCCGGAATTTTGAGCAATATCAATTTAATAATCTATATTAAATATTAAATTGATTTGATATATAATTGTTAATAAGGTATGAATTGAATTAATAATTGTCTTTTAAATAAATATTTAACTGATAAATTATCTTTTAAAGGCTAATAAACTGTTTTCTATTTACTTATATATATATATATATATATATATATATATTTGTATATATTGTAAATAGTCAATGTCTGTTTAAATTTGATTAAATTCAATATTTAATAAATAACTATTTGGCTTTAGAATATACTCAAGATTAAAGTTAAAGTTGTTTAAATGATTTTTTTAAAAGTATAGCTTGATAAATATAAGTTATAAATTCTTGTATGAATTATTCTAATGTAATAATGAGCCTTATTTATAATATAATGTCTATATAAGTAGATTTTTATTATAAATGAAAATTGTTATATATATCTTAAAAGAAATTATGGCATTTAAATTTATATAAAACTCTCATAAAAATAATATATATAGTAAAATATACCTTATAAATATTTAAGTAAATATTTTATACTCTACAACAAAATACAATTGCAGGCAAGAAACATCTCAATGTATACGAAATAAAAATAGAGTATGTATGTTTAGCTTTAGTCAAACAAATGAAATATCTATGTACATAAGTACAATAGCATAAGTAAGATATTTTATAATCTATGGCAATGTATATTTGCAGGCATGCAAGATCACTACAGTATATACGAATGTAAAGGGGAAAGTATGATAAGCTTAAAGTTAAACAATATACATATGCAAGTTTGTACTTAAAAGAATAATAAAAGTATGGCTGTTGTAGGCTTGAATAGGAGCAAGGCATTGAATGCCATCACCAAGTACACGAAACATTTCCTTTCAGCTTTCTTTTAGAAATAAAAATCTCTGAAATTTTGTGTACTGGAACAGTAAACAAATTTGTATACTTGTTTTATTTATCAACCTTGCCTCGTTTCATTTCGTATACGAAAGCCAAGCAACTCCAGTTCTATAAGTTTAAACAAATACAAACCTAAGGAAAGAAAGAATGGAAAGAAATATACAAACCTGCAAACTGAAATCTAAGGATCTATGCAAAGAATCAACAAGCAAGATTTTCTGCAATTCATGTTCAAGTTTCAAGATAATCAAATTTTCTGGAATCAACAACAAAAAAATATGCAAGTTTCAAAATCCCAGTTTCAAGCTTCTTGTTTTCAAGCAAAAAAAAAAATCAAGCTTTCTGTTTAAAAAGACAGGTGAGTAAACTTTTAAACTAAATCTTAAATAACTTGTGAATGTCTGTGTTAATGATTGTTTTATATGCATGTATGTCTGTAAGTCTTTGTGAATATATGTGGTGTGCATATCTACTGATTTTAACATCCCTGATCATAGTTCAAGTCCCTGTCTTGAAACTGTTAACATGAGACCTCCTTTTGTTTTGGTGTATATGACTTATGTTTTAAGTAAACTTGTGATGTATGTATGGAAATATGTTTGTATGATTGTTTTTAAGACTCTGGAAACATGTGTGTATGTCTAGATGAACTACTGTGATCATCTCTGTTTTAAAGTCCCAGAGATTTAAACTTAGATTCACCTTCAAATTCTCCTCACTCTAATCTTCTTTAGGTCTAAGTATTTAAAACAAAATTTGTTGTTTTAAACTATACCAAGCCTTAAAAATATTTATAAGAATTATAATTAGAAACATTGTCTGGAAAAAGGAAAACACAGAGAAACTTGAGAAAATGTTAAAAACCAAATATTGAAATTTTTTGATATAATTATATAACTGAATCGTATAAGGAAGATAGGATTTTTAAAATCAGATTCACAATTTTTAATGTGATATTGAATGTGTTGTTTGGGGGTGACTGGAAATTGTGTTTTCGAGTCTCTCTGGCGATCTGGTTGGTCTGGGAAGTTGTCGTGTTGTCTGGAGGTGGAAGGACGATCAGGGTCTTCGGCAAAATTGTCTGATGGTGATGTATGTCAGAAGGGAGGTGGCGATTGTCATTCGAAGTTTATAACCCTAGTTTAGCTAAGGTAGATAAAATCGACCACCACAGTCTATATGGTTGATCGAGTTCAACCGGACTTTTGGGAATGGTAGTAGACGCGTAGAGGAAGTCGAGGCCGGAGGGGTTGACCTGCAGATGATCTGAGCGGCGAGCATTGAAGCGTTGTCAGGCTTTGAGCGTGTTCGTATTGATGGGTTCCAGGCTTAGGTTGAACTCGAATTTCAAATTCGAGTTGAGATGGAAGAATCTGGCGTTGATGATGGTGTTTGGGCATGATTGTTGACGTGGGAACGTCGTCGAACTCGGTCGGCATCGATCGAGATCGATGTGCACGTGCACGGTGATTCTCTGGTGGATGATGAGAAGTCTGGGTGTAGCAAGAATAGTAGTCGAGTTTTCTCGAGTAAATTTAAGAGTGGGCTGAAGTTTTCTGATGTTCGACTCGAAGAATAATGAGGTAGGCTCGGGTTTGTTGAGCTGTTACTAGTTTTGAAGGCCTGTAAGTATTTTTAGGTTTTAAATGTAAAGCTGGGTTTTAACAAAGTTTAAAACCAAAAATTAAAGATGGATTCAAATTTACATTTGACTCCTCGTTTTTAAATAAATAAGTTTTATAAAAATAAAATGTTTTAAAAACTTTAAAAATGTTTAAAGTAGATTCTAAAGTGTGTTAAATTTTGTATTTAGTTTGAATCTAAAATTTGAGATGAGAAATGGATCATTAATAAGAAATGTTTCATCTCTTAAATAAATGAAATTTAAGGAATTGAAATTATTAAGTAAGTGAATAATTAACTAATTTAATTAATTGATGATTGAAGTAATAAATTTAGTAATTAAAAGTTAAATTAGTTAATTAAGTTTTAAGATAATTAATTTAGAATAGATAAATGGATAATTAAGAATCATTAATTAAATAAGAGTTGAATTTTAATCTATGATTATTAATTAATAAAGTAAGCAAGAATTAATTAAGTTATATTTAATACTTAATTAATTGAATAATTAAGGGTTTATTTATGAGTTAGTAAAGATAAAATTTAATTGTAATTAATAATAAATCTTAACTTTAATTACTTTGGAAGAGTAATTTAAGAGGTGTTAATAATTAATGAAGGTGATTAACTAGAATGAATTAATATGATTAATCTTGATAATTAATTGGATTATTTAATCAATTATGGATTAATTAAGTATAATTTACTTATGGAAATAATTAAGAAATTTATCTCTCATTGTAATTAATTAAGTTAAACATGAATTAGTTTAAGTTAATTAATTTGGTTTAATTAATTTAAATAACCATTTGATGATGTGATAAGTATAATTACTTAAGGAAGTAATTTATTGGGCATGATTTAATAATGAAAGTAATTTGAGTATAATTACTTTGTATAAATTAATCAAGGGATTAATTAGAGAATAATTAATTATGGAGTAATTAAATTATTAATTGAAGTAATTAAGGGTAGTTAATTACTGAATGGAGTTAATCAAGGTGATTAACATTTTGTTTAATTGGAGATAAATTACTAAATGAAATAAATGTAATTAGAGATCATTAATTATTGTAATTAATGATGCAAGTTAAAATGGATTTATTTGGGAATAATTAATAAATGAAGCAATTCATTAGAGTAATTAATTAAGAAGAAATGGAATTAATTTTAGTAATTTAAAAGGTTACTTTCTATAATTGGTATGAAGTAATTAATTTGTAAAATAATTAGAGGATAATTACTTAAATATAATTTGAGATAATTAATCTAGAATGGTTAATTAAGATGGAAAAGTAGGAAATGATTAATTAATTAACTTGTAATTAATTAATGGTTATGTAAGCAAGATTAATATTGATGGGGTAATTAATTTAATTTACTTTAAATTAATTAGAGATTTGTAATTAATTTAATTCATTTTAAATTAATTATAAATGAGGTGATCATTAATCTTTGTTTATATATGATGGATGATATTGATTTCCATGATTGATTGTGATCTCAGATATATATCTATTGTGTTATGGATGCTTGGTTAAGTATGATGATATTGATTATCTGTTTGAGTAGATAATATGGATTAGCTGTTTATGGTAATGATGTTATAATCCATTGTGATATTGTTATTTATCTATCTGTGTGTATATAGATAATTGAATTTAAATTGTTTTAACTTTAAAACAACTTGGCCCTAAAAGACACGTGTTGGATTCGGTGAGACCGGGATCGGATTTTTCCATATTTGGAAGTCCGAAAACCACATCGATTCCAAAATAACGTTAGGTCGTGAAAATCCAAGTGGAGCAAGTGAAGACTCGAGGTATAAGAACTATACGTCAGTATAACTCTGTGGGTGATTCCGTAATGAGTTTGACGAAGATAGTACTTATAGGTTCGAGATGGTGATTCAGAATGCAAGGGCTATGGTCGTTGACTCTGAGGGTGATTCCAAAATGAGTGCAACGAGATAGTGCCTTCGGTTTCGTTCGAACCCGGAACGAACTTGTATGGATTGAATGCTTTCAGAACATCGTCAGGCGGGCGATGAGCATTCTAAGAGATGTGTTCTACTACTTCTCTAAAGGTAATCGTAACCTCAAGCCTCATCAACCGGGAATGGCTAAAACAGGGGAGGTGCAGCAAGGCTCCGTGGGTAGCTCCCACTGGGGAGTGAGGTTTACCCCTGTCTAGAGGTCCCTTTATATTCGGTTTAGTGGCAGTTGTGTGCGCAGCAACTGTGGGGTAATCTTACTTGGAACTGTCCAGTAAGGGATGGTTCCGGCCTTGTGTTGCAGGGAACTTAGGGTGGGTTCTCGGTACGGTGATCTAGGCCACGTACTGTGACGGGCGGTACCCCAGTAGCCCTGCCATTGTATGGAATCCAAAATCCAATAAGTGTCATCGGATTTGATTGTATACCTATGTATGCTGGAATTTAATGAATGTAACAATTTCGGCTATTTTCTATTTACTTGAAAACCCTAGACCTATTATAATATCACTGAATTTCCTATCAAAGTTTTGGGTTAGCGTAAGGTAAAAACATTTCCATGTTTATGTGTGGGATGTCTTACGTGATACCCTTTGTTTTCAAAGGTTTTTAAAAAGTTAAGCAACTTTAACCGTTTACTCATACCAGACCCATGTCTGACCCGAAGTTTATTTCTGTTTTCATAAACTCTCGGGTACCCAAATTTTTACGGGTAGCCAAGGGATTCAGGTTAGCTTTGACGAATACTGGAGGAGCAAATGGAGCAGGAGGCTTTAGCGTATAGATATATATTGGTTCCGCTGTGTCAGTATCTATGTGTTTATTCTGTATTTCCGCTGTGTTGTATCTCTGTGATGTGTGAGTTGTATTAACTAGACAGGTGTTTATAACTGTCTAGTATGTGTTGTATTATCTGTATAACTCTGATGTATATGATATTATGTAATCTATTATGTGATATATTATATTTTATTCGTTCCGCTGTTGAGATTCTGTGGTTGTTTCTTCTTCTTCTCTATCTTTTCTACTTCTCACCTCTTTCTTTTCTTAAAAACGATGCGATTTTCCGGGCGTGGGAAGTCGGGTCGTGACAATTATGCTAACTCAAATTTATTTAACTTTACTAAAGTTAATTTTTTATTTCACATTATAGGTCCAAAATCATTTCACTTATATTTATCAATTTGAAACTTGGATTTTAAATTCAAACTAGTTTATCACACAAAACTTCAATTTCAATTTACTATTGGTAGCAAATCAATCACACAAAAACTCAAAAATGATACTGATGATGTTGTAGTCATCACCCTTATTATTTTCCAGCAGCGGTAGTGAATTCAATACTTTATTTTCTTTTAAAATCCCTTTTTATATTTATAAATCACATTTATAATTTTTTTTACTTATATAATTTCACTATTTTACTTCACTTATATAAGATTCATCAAAATTTATTTATCTTATTTATGTTTATAATAATATAACCTCTTCAAACTTTGAAAAACAACTGTCAAAATCAACGGGATTCAAATTCTCAAATTCTTAGTTTAAATCCATTTTTATTTGTAACTCATATTTATAAATATACTCATGTACTTTCATTTCAGATATATAAGATTATTTCACAATTGTAAATCATATTAATTACAATTCCATACTTTACAATTCATTTGCTTATATAATTTATTCTCTGACAATTGTTTTTTTATTTAGATTATTCAAACGACTTTTATTAACTTATATATATTTACATTTTCAAACAGCCAAACAATCAATTTATATACGCTGTAATAATTTATATAAAATGCCCCTTTATATATAAAATATAATCGAGGTAAAATTATTTCATTTACCTAATTTAAAAACAATACTATGTCGATATGCCTTGTTCAAGTGTTTAGAAACCTCTATCGATAACGTGGCGTCCCACATACCGACCATAATTCATAAGCCACTCAACATATACATTAACACAATATAAAACATTATTATATAACTAAGAAATATGCGCTCATACATATAATACACTCAAACTAAATTTAGGGCGCTACTGACCCTATCTATACTGAGTACCCATCAAAGCCTAGGTATTAGCAAAAACCTAAGCTCTGATACCAAAATGTGATGTCCCAAAAATCCATACCCTTTGGATCGACAATAAACCCGACATGTCAGACCCAAAGCGAACAGAACTTTAGAAAATCAAGAGAAAGAAAGAAGAGAGTAGAAGAGAAGAGAAGAAAGAGAGAAGAAGAAAACCAAACCGAACAATTCCAATACAGAATCTCACATCGTAGCGGAATAACATATAATATAATATCAATGATCTTTAAAAAGGAGAAACTATAATATCATACATCAATCATATCAGAGTACATGAAACAAAATCATCAGCTGGATAGTTATAACAACCTGTCCTCACAAATGCTGATAATTTAAACAACAATGCAGCGGGATATAAACATATACGGGAATACGATCTGAAGACTTCCAACTCTCCTGTTGATGCTCCAAGGCATCAAAATCTACATCTATAAATATACTCGGTCTGACCTGAGCATTGAAAGGGAAGAACACCCGGATCTGTCTGGTATACTAGCATGAGAAAACACATCTCAACTGAATTTATTTTAAATTTATCAAAGCGTTCTTTTATCAAAAGAAAGGTATCTCGTAAGACACGCCCACACATAAACATGGACGAGTTTTTACCGTACGATAACCAAAACCTTTCATATCAAATCTTGTCATATTATACTAGTGTCTAGTATACAAATAATAATTAAAATAGCCGAAATTGTTACCATTATTAAATTCCAACATACTAGGCTCTACAAGCAAAATGGTAGGCATGTAGTGGAGAATGGATTTCCATACAAATGACCAGGTGAAGGGACTACCTTCCGTTGGGCACACTTCTAGATGGATGTCCAAAGGCCACACGTGGGCACCTCTACCAACACAAGACCGACCTATGTAACGACCCGGTATTTCATGCCATTCGCATCTGCACATGTCGGACTTGAATTTCTCAAAATATCAGATTGTTAATTTATATTTGGCAAAACTCAGCATATACAGTAAATAAATGAATCACAGAATCATAGACACAGAGTATTATAAACATAAGTAGCGGGAACAGATAAGTAGTAGTTCATGAAACTACCATATAAACAACAGAGTTTGAAATAAAATACAACAGAATATCTCAAATACAATGTAGTCTCGAATACAAACAGATGACAAGTCTGATCAATGCCACTGGATAGCTGAAAGATGAACATATATAGATGGATCTCCAAGCGAAGCTCCAACTCCAAAGGTGAGTCTCAAATGCTGTGACACTCGAGTCAGGATTAACATTCTTATATCAATAAATTCAACTCAAGTGAAATATCAACTGAAATACAAGTAACTTAAAGGATGTTTGGGATGCCCATCCTCTAAGGATCCGTGGAACTATCTACTATGTAGTAATATACGCTATCATAATATGTCTATAGTAAAGTAAAAGTATTAAAATAGCGTTAAGGCGTTATCCATATCCCCCTTAACACATTTTATATATTCCCATAGTCTATACAGTACTGTAACTCCCTCGTAAACTGGAGGGCTATCAAAGGGCACTCCATAGGTATGGTACAAAACAAACTCATAGAAGGCGCGCTAGGGCATGTGAACACGGCACTCGAGGCAATGCCATGGTAGATATATTCCAATTGCACTCCCGGACTGGTGGTAACGCATAGCAGCTACTACCGCCCACCTCGTGACACACTCCCAAAATCAAAGGGTGCACCCCATCAAATCACAAAAATAATAGAATGGTATCAAAGAAATGTGTTTGATAGGAGGAATGACCTCACTTGGCCCGGTATAGCTCCTGTTTTAGTCACATCTAAGCTGATTCACGGGAGTCAGGGTCACGTCATACCACATAGAATCGTCGCCAAACCATCCTACTTCATTATGGAATCTCCACCACGTGCACAGTTGTTAAAGTGGTTTTCAGTATTGGCAGAGAGTATGACAATATCCGATCCCGGTCTCTTTAACAACCAAACATTATTATAACACCGTGGTCATTTTCAAAATAGTACATACTTCAAAATCAAAATATCATATTCATTTCGAAACCATATCAATATGATATCATTATTCACTTAAAAAATATTCATTTCCAAAATCATAACACTTTCCAAATTTTTAACACTTCTAAAATTATAACATTTTTGAAACCATAACACTTAGGAAATCATAACACTTGGAAATCATAACACTTAGAAATCATAATACATTGAAAATCCACAGCACTTTGAAATCATATTACTCCCACTTAAACAGTTTAGATATTAAAATAGTATATATAATAAAATAGTTTATATAATAAAATAGTTTATAAAATAAATAATTAGTATATTAAAATAATTAAAATTAAAGTAGTTTATATTTAATTAATTTATAAAGTAAAATATTAGAATAATTTTAAATATATTTAAAATACTTATATAATAAAATAGTTTCCTCATATTTCACATATCGATTCAGGTCAACTCGAATTCCAAAATTCAATTTAATTTAATCTCAATTCACCAATTTCAATTCAGTTGAAACCATTTAAAATTTATATCGATTTCAAATACATATATAAACTAAAATTTAAACCATTTCAATTTCAATTGATTTCAAAGCTTAAATTCATTTAATCACTTTAAATCAAAATCAAGTTATAAATCATATCTTTAAAATCTCAAATTTAATAAGTTTCAAATCAGTTTTATTTAAGAAAAATTCAAATAAATTTCAAATTTATTTCTATTTCTCTTTCCAACTTGATTTATTAAAAATTATTATAAGACCTATGTTAAAGATATAATATCTTAAAATCAATATTTATTAAGACCACATATATTTCTTTTCAACACCTTGGAAATCATTTTCAATATATATATATATATATATAGACCAATGGTGTCTGTATAAAATTTTCTATCCTATGGTCAAGTGATACAGATATTTATCATTTCAATCCGTAATTTAAATATATACGGGTATATATATCCTTTAACCCGCAATCCCAAATTTAGTTCAATGAAAATCGCTTGGGTTTATCATTTCAACCCATAACGATTTTCTCCTATTCTACAAGATCGTTCGGGTATGTATCATTTCAACCTATAGGGAATTTTATACTAACTGGGAACTTGCAGAGTGAGAACAGTTATGATAATAATACAACATATCAACAACAGAGATATATCTGTTTGTACCAAAAATGGGCACAACACTCTTCGGAAGTTTTTGAAGAGATAAAAGTGAAGAAAATACATCGAAAATGAAGATTATCTAACAAAAACTCCAAATAACAGAAAGTAAATTGCACAGAAGACAACAATTTAGAGTGGTTCGGCGTTTCGCCTACGTCCACTATGAAGTTTGATGATTTTATTGCTCGATACTTGAAGATTACAATTTCTTATAGCGTAGTACAACAGATTTTATGATTATAATCTGAATCTAAGGCAGCAATGGTGATCTGGAGTAAATCTGGCAGAATCTGGGCGCTCTTTAGCTCTTAAAATTGTCCGACCCCCATTCTGAATGATCTGGGGCTCTATTTATAGGTGTAGGAGGCTGATATTTTGCTGAAATTTCGATAGACCACTTCTGGCATGTGAGGGGGCCCACACGCCCGGCCTCAGGAAAGTTGGGCCCACTTCGGGATCGATTCGAAATCCATTCAAATCGATCAAAGAATCATCCAATCGAGCTGAAATTTGGTGTGGACATTCTTCTACATGTACGTAAGCTTCTGTGAAAATTTCATAGCATTTGGATTGGTAGATCTCTAGATATCATTGATATGAAATGGAGTTTCTCGGTGGCTGTGTGGTTCGAATCGACCGATTCGAATCGATTTCTTCGAATTGATCGCCTGCGCGTGCTCTTGTGGTGATGTGGCGCGTATACCTCGCATCGATCCGTTCTTTTCTCCGAGTTGACCGGGTCGACTCCATGAATTTCGCCTTGCTCGCATCGATGAATAACACGTCATCCAGGCTCGTTAACTCGATGGATACAAATAAGTCTTCGCACATGGGTTCGAACATGGTTCCATGATGGAGACGAAGAGCAGTTACCTGATGGATTCGAACAAAGGTCACCAGATGGATACGAATAGCTTTGTCTAGATGGATTCGATCACTGCCAACTTGATCGATACGAACCAAGGGGAATTGATCGATGCGAACTGGGTGATGGACACGAACTGGATCGAGTCGAATCGTGGTTCAATGATGGATACGAATATGAGGCCGTTTCTTCCAGACCGAATCGATCATAACTCGAGCATTCAAGCTCAGATTGACTTGAAACTTGGAATGCAGGCTCCCATGGCTGTGCTTGTCGTGTCATATCAATTGTGGCTCGATCCGGACTCGGACAAAATTCATCGATATCCATGACGAGTGACTCTTGGCTTTCAGTCAGTTCCTTGGTATCTCGGCCTTGCCAAAAGGCGGGATAACAATATCATCAATAACAAATTAAATAAAATATAAACAATAGGATATGGTGTCATATCCCACATGTGAACAATTCAGATAATAGCATATCATATATAGCAATTATAAAATTAACAGTTCAATTTAACAGTATATTTCAATTGTCGTTTCAAGTGAAATCAAATTTAATAAATATAAGAACGTTAATCGTGAGTGATTGCTCACTTTTCGAGGTTAGAAATGGACGAGAACGAGATGAGTTACGAATCCAAAGCAAAGCTATATTGGCATGAATTTGACGAGCAAAGTTGATCGCTTGGAATTGACGAAGTCAAATCAAAACTGGATTGATGAAGGTCGATGGTATAAGTAAACTTAGGTATATATAACCATATATATAAATCATATTTTAAATTCAAACACATATTAAATTATATATATATATATATAATCATTGTTTTTAAAATAAAACTCATGTATTAAAATCAAACATATATACATAACCCGAACTAGTATAACTGGACACACATAAAATTATAAGTAAAGTATAAAATGATGTCATGAACAATACACATATAAACATCTTTGTAATTATATATATATATATATATATACCAATCACATATAAGCTAAGATAAACTTATATACATCATTATCTATATACTGTAATCTTATAACTTATATATATACTATAACATATAAGCTAATATATATAGACATATCTAAAACTGCAATATAAACATTTATATATTAACTAGATATAATTTATAACAAATTTTATTATATAGTATAAAATATATTATAAAATACTGTATATCTAACACAACAACTGTACTACTAAATTCACTCTATATAAATAATATAAACATATGTAAACATAGCTTTGCATAGGTATATATATTCCTGTTCTCAACACAACAAAAGTAAAATAAAATATCAATACCAAATCCACCTGTATAGCCATAGTCATATTGTAAGGTAATATATAGTAATAGGTAAAACTAGATTATGCAGACATGACTTATATCTAAAATATATATACAAATATGTGACTACCACACACACACACACACACACACACACACACACATATATATATATACATACATACTGTACCCCATTATATACTTAATATAACTTTCATACAACACTTAAACACATCACATTATTATATATTATAGTTATCAAAACAGATCAAAACATATCACGTTATAAGACCAAACATGTATATGTATGTTAACCATACATATACTTTACTGTACAAATAAAATCTATATATAACATATACGTAATGACCCTCTATAATATATATATATACATACACATATTATAATAACTTTAAAGCACAAATAAACTATACAACCTAACCCACCCTATATATATTTATATATATATAACAACAAAATCAATATTTTGTACAACAGTCGATATAAACTTATATATATATATAACAACACATACTATATATATATATATATGCTTATACACTATAACATCAATTATATAAAAAACAACTTTATATATAAACAGAATACATATGCGTATAACCAAATATATTATTATATACTATATATACATGTAAACTATCAATGGTTAAAAATAAAACGTATTATATATACATTTCAAGCTGTCAACAGTTAGTAAACATACATATGGATCAAGATATCTCTATATACTATTAATATATATACATATATATAAGCTATATACATGAAATTTTATAATATATATATATATACATATAATACCGATATATATACTTACTCGAACTTACAGCTGCTAACGAGATGGCTGCCATGGAAGTGTTGCGGCCAAGGATTCGGGCGAAGGAGGCAGCACGGTGAGGGGAAGATGCTCGCGGTGGCAGTTGCTGCATAGGAGAATGGAGGAGAGAAGGGGGAGGGAGGCTGGTGAGTATGGTTGCTGCAGATGAGTGGCAGCGGAACGACGCGAGCTCGGGTGATGGTGTTGGAACCGTGGCGGAGGGCGTGAGGCGATGGTGAAGGGTGGTTCGGTTATGGGTGGAAGGAGATCTCTGCTGGTGTGGGTTGCGTTTGCGGCTAGGCCG
Organism: Allium fistulosum; assembly: GCA_030737815.1. NCBI lineage: Eukaryota > Viridiplantae > Streptophyta > Magnoliopsida > Asparagales > Amaryllidaceae > Allium > Allium fistulosum. The sequence goes on from CM060904.1 coordinate 1,292,509,963, forward strand.
ATCAGTGATGGACGTGGGTATGTGGAGGGGTGGTGTTCGATTGTGGCAAGGCTTGATTGTCAGTCGATGGCGGCTACAGGTGGGTGTGGAGTTGTTAGGCCTTGGAGAGGGGGCAGGTTGCAAGGAGAAAATGGAAGAAGCAAGCTAGCGTGAAGAAGGATGAGCTGGATTCTCACAAAAAATACGAATCTTAACTATGTATTATTATATATCCAAAAGAAATGAATAGACTAACCGTACGAACCGAACATGAATGGTCAGAGAAAATCAAAAGTTCCATGCCTGATGATGGCTATTTATTTTTAGCCGTTTGATAATTGAATGGACACAAGGAATTCAAAAGGCTCAAAACATAACGATACGACACACAGTTTCATCGTTTCCGTCGCGTACCGAGCCTCAAAATACGTAAATGAACATACTGCGGAGATCAGGACGATGAGAAGATCAAAACGGTATATAGATATCAGTGGTATGACCATCGTATCAAAAGTCGATAATCGGTACCGAAAATGCGGCTAAAACGCGGGAATTAAGATAAACAGAGAAATAGCAGTTCAAATTTGATGAAACGGAAGATGACGTCTCACTCGGAAGATGATTTACAAATTTATTATGTAAAAATTTTCAGTTTGGAAAATATTTTATAACCATCTAATATTAACTGATTTGAATTTAAATAAAATTACACAACAAAATTAACTTCCATATTATCTAATGAAAATTTACCAATTTCTATGTTTAAATAGATGTATTCCAAATATTAAACTTTTATTTCCAAATTCAATTATTTAAATTTTAACAAAATTTCAACTATTAAAACAGTTAAAATTTGTGGGTCGTTACAACCTATCTCTGTAACTAGATAGTACCGAATATATCATCCTCCGGTCGTTAATGACCTTTATCCGAGGGCCCTCAAAGCATACATCCACAATAATTTACATCCCAAACACCATAGCGGGAAGAAATATATCTAGAAGGGGATGATCATATCCTAATGGGAATGACCCACATAGCTCTGCTACATCTGACCCTGTTTCGATCATTTCCCGGTTGATGAGGCTTGAGGTAATGATTACCTTTACACATATCACATATGACATCATCTTTGAATGCCACATTGCTATTTCCGTTGACTACTAATTGCCTTCCACAAAAAATACAACCCTTGAGCTCGTACATCTCAAGGAGGGTGTTAAGCTAAGAGAAGTTGCCTTCTCCGCCACCACAAATGTGTTTGTAGAAACCAATGTATGTAATCTCAGAAAATGCACTATCAGACATCCATCCATACAAGTTGTCCAAGAACAGGACAAACCGAAGGTACTTTCCTACCACATCCTATCGGGAGTTACCCTAGGATTAGTAGCGAATAGTCCTTGCATCAGATATTTCATAACGAAGAGAATACTACTACTATATGTATATTGGGATTTTAACCCCAAACGATCAAAAGCAGTCCTTCACTATGAAAATTATAAATATCAATGCCATCAATAACATGCACAATCATCGCAAATAAGTTGGTTCAAACTGGTTTTCAGATAAATCTGATCCCGGTTTCTTCGCATCAACAACGCAAAAGCGTCACTCAACCTCATATAGAAATCAAATCTCGTAGACTTACCACATTTCTAGCTTTCAACTTGTTATCATTCAGCCAAGAAGGAAGCTTGGTAGATAGGAGTAATCACTCTGCACTACTCAAATCAACATCCTTTACTCGAAACAATAATCAAGCCTACACAGATGGCTACGTACTAAGTGTACGACTAAATAGTTTCCATATCAAGTCGAGAAACTAAAATGGCCAAAAATATATTTTAGCACTTAAACAGTCACTAGGCCTGATTTATTAATCTTTCATTTATTAAATCACTTTTCCAAATCATTTACTTCAAATTATCTTTAAAAAGATATATTCTCAAAACCATTTCAATATTTGGAAAACATTTCATAAACTTATTTTAATAATAAGTGAATTCACAACTTATTGTATTTTCAAACCATTTAAACTCCATTTTAAAATATCACTTTACAAAACCTTCATTTAAAGAATTATTCTCTTTGTAAACGTGAATATATTCCCTTAGATAAAAATCCATATTTAGCTTATTAAATTTAAATTGATTTCGCATTTATAAAACAGTGTTTATAATTCATATTTTTATTTTATAAAAACTTCCAGTTATAAAATTCCTTTATTAACCAATTACCGTTTATTTCATTTATATGTCAAAATCCCATTATAAGTTTATTTACTTATAAATCTCTTTATTTACAAATTCATTCTTTTGTAATCTCACTATTTATAAAGTCCATTATAAATTCATTTCTAAATTTCAATTGCAAATCCATTTACAAATTTGATTATAAATCCATTTCTAATATTTATAAAACATTGTTTATTAAACTCCATTTCATTAAATCTCTTTATTAATAACATTCCTTTTATAACTCCCTTACTTTATAAATCTTATTTACTTATAATATTTCATTTATAACTTCATTTTTACACTTATAAAACTCGTTTACAATTCCATTACTTTAATCTATAAAATATCAATTTTATAAATCTCATATATAAACCATTTATAATAAGTTCAAAATTCTCAATTTAGCTTATTTTACAAAATAGTTAACTTCATATTTCAAAAATCATATTTAAGTATATTTCACAAAACCATAATTTTTATAACAAAAAAATTATAACATTTCATTTATTTAAAATAAATCCATTTCTTTAATCATTCAAAAATTCTTAAAATGTATATATTTTCAAAATCACTCGAAAATCCTTTTTAAATTGAAATCATCATTTTTATATTTTAAATTCCAAATATATGGTCTAATGCTACAAAAACGCTAAATAAGGGAATTTACATCAATAATAGCAATCATGACATCCATCACATAATACAACATATATGATAATATGTGTAAATAAACATCAACCATAGTGAGGAATCCTGTTGGATCCCTCCAACCTGTCACCTGCAACAAATATACATTTGAGAAAATATGTACAATGTCTGTTTCGAGGCAGATGCGCGTACAAAGGGTCATCCGCTCATACACGGGAACATATAGGGTCTCATATGCTCCAATAGGCTGGAATATATCCAACTACTAATAATATAGCATATCATCCTAACAATCATCAAACAGCATAAAATAAATTTATTCCCATTTATATAAAAATATAAACGAGACAGAGAGAGTGAGTTTTACTCACATTGGTTGCATTTTCCATTGCAGTGTTTTATTTCGATTAAAAACAAACATGCATTCGAATTTAACCAAAATTTTCACTAGCTCAAATAAATCTCAATCCAGCTCCATCGCGTAGTGTTCACGAATACGAATCCAACTTTGCTTGTTTCGCGTGAAACCGACCTTGTATGAAAGAGTTATACATTTTTAAGCGTACGAATTATAATAAAATTATTACTGTCATTAACCTTAAGTTAATTACCATCATTAACATTTAAATTCATCTCCCTCACGCGTTAACTCCCAGGCTAAAGCTCGCGTGCACGAACCCATACGTCGCCACTTCAATTACTAGTCGCGCCACCATCGTTGCCCTAGAAGATGATCAGAGACCACCATTCGAAAGCCCATCACGAACTTCATCTACACCTAAAGCCACGCTCGACTCGGCCAACCCCACGCCTCAAAAATCGCGCTAGAATGCCGCGCCTTTGAAGAGAAATTCCAGTCATCTCGCCTCGTCGTAGTTCATCATGACCGTTGGATTTTTAACTCTCATCGAGCTCTACAATTTTGCAGTTGGAAGTTTTTGATAATAGTTCACGGATTGAGAGGAAATCGAGGAGGAAGAATCGAACAACTCTGGCCTTTGAATTTCGTGTTGGCGGCTGACCTAATTAGGGTTAGGGTTTTGCAAAAGTGAATGAAAGGGGTCCTTATATAGACAACTACAAAACACTATTCACCCAAAAATATTTCGAACTCCAAACGAAGCGTGCCGCCTGGCGTTCAAAATGTTTTAACCCTATTCCGAACACAATGGAATGTATATCGGAGGCCAATTCCATCGTAGTTGGAAGATAAGTTTTCGAATTGAATTATTTTAATTAAATTTACTTAAATACATTTCTATGCGTTTCAGCTTCGCGCGACCAAACCGTAATTCCAATCGACACAAAATTTGGAATCCTATAATAATATAACATTAAAGATCCAATGAAACTGGTTTCATTGAAATCCGAGACAGTGTAAAAAATGACTATTTTTACACATTAATTAAATCAATTAAATTCCAGTTTATATTAAATCACTTCTAAATCAATTTTAAAAGTGTACTAACTTCATTCTGATTAAAATAGATTTTATATCAACTTTATAAATCATTTTCATTCACATTAAATTCATCATTTAATTATTTCCACAATTTTAAATATTAAATTAAACAATTTTAATTATCCAAATAAATCATTATATTTGAAATATACGTTATTCAACTTATAAAATTTACTTTTGAATATTTAAAGTAAATTGAATATCCCAATTTCGAATGACTGAAATTTTAGGTCATTACAAGAAATTATCTTTGTTATACAAAAATCAGAGTACACTAACCTATTATTGGCCTGGACAGTTATAATAGCCTGTTCTTACAATTTTAATAAATACAGGCAGAAATTAAGAATAACATAACATCAGAAGAAAATAAGATATGTGAATACATCTTGGAAATTTTAGCGCATCACCTGAAAGCTCCAAAGCATCCAACTAAATCTGGAAAATATGCTTGGGCTAACCCGAGCATTATAAAAAAATAATGCCCGGATTAGTCTGGTAAACTAGCATGAGAAAGTTCAATCAAATCATATTGATTTCTACATTTGAAAACCTTTTTCAAAAAGAAAGGTATCTCGTAAAACCACGCTGCACATAAACACAAACAGTTTTTACCTTACGATAACCAAACCATTTTTATTATAAAAATCCAGTGATATTATAATAATGTCTATGGGTTTAAAATACCAATAATCAAGTAGTTGTGATGTGTGAACATCACAAAAATAATAGGTATAAATCGAAAACTGAAGGTGTCTACTAGGGAATGGATTCCAACAAATGGCAATGTAAGGGACTGCCTTTTGAAAATGGTACACCTCTAGATAAAATATACCATAGGCCGCAATTATCTTTGTAATCCTACCAACATAGGACCGGCCTACCCTTGACTGGATAGTGTCGAATATGTTATCACCCTAGTTGTTCCCAACCTTTATAGAGAGCTCTCATGCATAACCAAATCCAAAATATTATAATCTAGAAAGGCGATGACACACCCTTATGGGAGTGACCCATTTATTCCTGCTGCATCTACCAATTTTAGCCATTTCCGAGGTGTGAGTCTCGTGAGGTAATGGTTTACCTACCTCTAGCAATTCCCATTTGAATGCTAACACTATCCTCTAGGTAGAAATGCAATGCCAACATTCATCTACACAAGTTCGTTCTGGGTCTGAACGAAATCAAAGGCACTACCTCTACTACATCCATTTTGGAATCACTCTCAGGATTAGTAGCAAGTAGCCCTTGCAATTTGAAGATCTCTGTCTTCGAAACATCATCAAGATGTCTACCATTCGAACGCTCATGTTAGTTCAAAGTGGTTTTCGAATAACATATTCGATCCTGGTCTCTCCGGACCAACGAACGATAATTTTCGATTGACTCATTCTCGGTTCTTTCAGAAGAAAGCAGACTATACCAGAGTCCTAAAGGGATCTCTAATATATCCCTTAAATCTAGAGACGTTTCACTAGAATGAGTTCGTCCAAGTGAACTCGAACCGTATGACCACGCGAAGCTCTAATTTACTTCCTAAGTCAAAATTAGCTAAGATTTGATAGTCGGTTATTTAACTATCAAATACAGAAACAACAAAAATTTAGAGATTTAATTACTCATAGCAACCATAAAGCCTTAAAACAAATCTTTTGTTTATTAAATATTTTTTCAAAATATTTGCCAAAATATTCACATACTTACCTTGATAACATAAGTATATTCACAAAACATTATGGAAGCTTTCTTATTTCAAAATTATATTTATAGATCAAACAAAAGTTATTTAAAAAGAAATGGAGATAAGGATAAACCCAAACACTATTCCCTTGTTGTTAAATATGGAACAAACGTCCACATTACTGAAATTATGAAGGTCAATTTGGGGAAATCCCATCTAAATTTCTTTTATAAATTTCTCCAATGAATCCTTTTAATAAATCTCTTTCTTTTATGAAAATCTCCTTTACTTAAATTCCAAATCCATTTATACAACAGTTTATAAATCTCAAAATTTATTTATAAAACTCTTTTATATATTTCCACAATCATTTATATTTTTTATTAATATCCACAATCATTTATAAAACTCTCCCTAAATTGCAAGGTCAATTTTCAATCAATAAAATTCCTTTTATAAACTTTCCTTATTTAAAACAAAACTTCTTTAACAAATTTTAATCAATAAAGTTGCTTTGATAACAACAATTATTTAAAACACCTTTAAATACACAAGTTATAGTTTAGACATTCTTCATTTAACTCTCTTTAAATCACATTAACAAAATAATGATTTTATACGATCGTATAAAAAGTGTTAAATTAAATTTATACATTTTTTATAAATAATTGCTTAACTATCCTTTAAATATCTTATTTAAAATGGTAATAAACTTTAAACCATTTTTAAAAAGGATAAAATGAAATATTTGACTTCACAGACTCAGAAAGAGGTTTAGTGACCACAATGGTTCTCATTTAATTCAGTTAACCATCCAATCATAACATGGGTATTTACATAATAAGCAGATATGTTAAGGGACCAACCAAAAATAGCCCAATAATATATGGGTAAATATCCAAGTTATTTTAATTGCAGATGGGGATTTTTTCTTCTCAACACATGTCCAATTTATTATAATAGTAGAATGGCGTTTTGTTCTGATAACAGATGTCAAATGTAACTTAATTATCAGAATGGTGATTTATTCTGCAAAACAGATGTCATTGGGTTCCACATTCAATGAAGTTGCTTAAAGGTAATAGACAAAGAAATCCCTTGGATTTAAAATATTCTTTTAAAGAGAGTTGCGTTTAAAACAAAACCAATCTGTAGAAATAAAGTGATTTAAAATCAAAATCTTTCATTCTATAATTAAATAACATTTTAAACTCATTATTTAATAATAATTAAACCTTTAATTAATAATTAACTATTAGATAATTAATTAAATAATAATCAATAATTAAATAATAGTTAATCTTTAAATAAATAATTAAGCCATAATTAATCTTTAAGTAATAATTAATTAATAGATTAACCTTTTAAGTAAATAATTAAATATTAATTAACCCTTAAATAAATAATTAAACCAAAACTAACTTTAAATTAATAGTTAAATAATAAATTAAACCTTCATTTAATAAAAATTTAAATCGTAACTAAGTCTTAATTAAATCTTAAATTAATTAGTAATTTGATAAATATTTAAATCCTTTCTTAAATAATAATTAACCCTTAATTAATAATTAAATAAAAGATTAAACTTTTAAGTAAATAATTAAATAATAATTAATCTTTAATTATCTAACTAATTATAATTTACTTACTTAATTTATAATTAAGTACTAATTTCCTTTATCAACTAATGATTAAGTACTAATTACCTTTCTTAATTAATTAATCATTATAGAAATAAGTAAATTAATAAATAATAATTACTTTTAAATACTTATAATAAATTTTGAAAACACATTTCAAATATACCCATAAGTAAAAACATTTTAAACTTACAAAAAGAGTTCGTTTTACGAACTCTATCCATAACGACTATCGCTATATAACCCGTAATTTCTAAAACTTTTTTTATATTTCAAATAACCTTCAAAACTCTATTTTTATATTTTAGTTTACTTTTATAAACTTTGAATAAAGCTTTTGAAAACCAAATAAAATAAAGTAGAAACTTTATAACTTTTTCATAAATACACCTAAGTGTAAACAAGTTTAAACCAAAAGATTTTGATACCACACTTAAGCACAAATAAAGTGCTAATTTTCAACAATCATGCAACATCCAAACATAAGCTCATACATTCCTAATACATGCCATATCCAACATAGTAAGCAAAATCATAACTTGCAAACTAAAAGTTAACTTTAATTCATTTTCCAAGTCTATACAACCATTACTAATAAGCACGTATATGTACATTCAATCAATCATCATTTTCACCCAAACTACTAACACACTTGCAAACAATTTAAGCTATAATTATCATCAATATTAAAGTTCAAAACTTTAAGTAAAAAGGAGAGCTTTTCTCACCTAAAAGCTATCCAAACTAACTATGGTCACATTGCGACTTGAATGGGTCCTAGATCCATACTTTTAACTTAGCTAAATAGATTTTCAGAGGCTTAATGGGTCAAGGGAATTTGGCCATGGGTGCAACATGATTCGTCCATGCTTGAATGGAGCTAGTGTGGTTTGTTTTTGGTAAGGAGGAGTGTAGAAATAAAATAGACGCTTTTAAACAATGTTTTTAAGGATTGAAAGTGAAAATAAATATGTTTTTTAACTTATGAAAATCAAATGGAAGCCAAGGAAATGTTATAGAGCTTGGAAAAATGAGAAGTATTTTTGGAAATGAAGATAAAAATGAAAATAAGAGTGAGAATGAATTAGGAATTTTGTTTTATGCAAATTGGAATTACCAAATTACCAAAATAGCCTCATGTACCTTAACCTCCACTACATGCATTCCACCTCACCGACCTTGTCCCCATTAGTTCTACATCCCCAAACATGCCTCCCTCCTTGCCAACATGCATTTAATATTATATGTACTTATGTTTCCTAAGACATCTTTTCATTTTAAAAATCTTTTATTTTTTTTATTTTATTGTCATATAAAGTCGCTTAAACTTTACATACTTAAGTGTATATATACATATGTAATATAATTCTAACTTATTCGAAAATGTATGTGAATGTTTATACTAAAATGTTTACAATGATTTCGATAAATTTTTGTTGATAAAAAGTCGAAAACTCAAAAAACGAATTCTGGTCACATTTTCGATTTTTCTTCGAACTAAATATTTTTGTAAACTAATCTTGAAAACTATTTTCACCGTCACTATTTATTATTTAATAGAGATTTATTTTAATTATAAAATATATTATTTGAATACCTAAAATTAATTAAATATTCACGATTCAAAGCGGTGAAATTCCATATCGTTACACTCTCCCCCCTTTAAAAGAATTTTGACCCTAAAAGTTTGCCACAATCCTAACCTAGAAACACTTAACACTACTCATCAGTCCGTATGATATACATAGATTATTTCTATGCAAAATATGGTTTGACTACTCACTCGAATACATAACTTTACTTCCGAACTTGTATTTCTCACCCGACTTCCTAGTGCGGACTCCAACATGCTTCGTAATTAGAAATCTCCATTCTCCTTATACAACCATATAATATGATAGAAAACCTTTGGTTCCACACTAATAACCCTCACCAAGTGTTTTCCATCAAAAATCAAGTGATAAGTCCTTATTCGGAATGGTATGAAACACCTCAAGTCATGTACTCGAATCTTGGATTGAGAACCATATGAAAAAGAGAAACGATCTACCTATAACTTATGTACTTATCTTATTGGTTCTTACTACCCAACTACTATTTACCCTTCCTAAAAATTTATGAAAACATTTCACAAAATTTCAGCTTAGGTTCAAACAATTTTAAATAGTACAACTTATTTATGAAACCTTTTCATAAAATCATTTTAATTTATTAACTTGTATAATACTCTCCTATATCTTAAGAGTATATACAAAACGTAAGAATTTAAATCCTATTCAGATGTAGATCAAAAATAATTTTGGGTCTCAAAACCGAGTCGACCAATTCAACCTCTTTACCCATTCGGTCTGGTAAGCAGCTAAGAAAAGTAGGATGCTGGTATCCAAACTCCGTCCTAGAGTCTACTTTTCCTTAGACTCCTCTAAGGTAAAAGTGTTTATTAGCCAGCCCAAATAACATCAAATAATATTTCACTTCTAGATGTTAAACCCAAAAGACATTGTTTAATAAACCAAGTTTATTAATCCTTCTTATTAAGTTTAACCCAATTAAAACTTCATTTATTAACCCACTCTTTTAACAAAATACCTTTATATTTTAGAGACTTAAGAGCTAAATACCCGAGTTTTATTCAAGAACTTTTTGAAATGATACTTTACATTTAACTAAAAGAAAACATACATATAGCCTGAGTAACTTCAGAATGATATCAAGGAAGTGGGTACTACCAAATAGTATTATATATCCATATCAAGAAGGGTAATACTCAAGAGAAGTGTTTATCATCTGAACACATCTCTTGTCCATTTTAAGTCACTTCCAAAGTCACTCAAACTAGTTAATTATAAAATGCTTCTCCTTTTCAAAACCCATTTTGAAATAATTCTATGTATATATTTCCCACTATATAGTTTTTTGCAAAATATTTATCATCCACTTGCTTTAGAATCATTTGGATTCGAACTCGTTTTGATCATACAATGACAAAGAGAATACCTTACTAAGTGCACTACCACATTCGCCTATACAAACACTCGATTGTCACTTAGAAGATTATTCAGGTCGGCACAAAACAAATCGAGACTAGTTCCCCAAACTGTCTAAAAAAATTAACTTTTAAATTTCTTTCCCAAATAATTTGAAATCCTTTTTCAAAACCACCGGGGATTAATATTCTCAAAAATCCTCTTCATTTTAAACCACATTTTATAATCCTGATTTATAAAATCACTATAAAATCATCTAAAATATTTCTTTTTAATAAACTCCTTATATAAATATCCAACTTTAACCCAACATATCATCGAATGCCTTATAGTCAATGTAACACCTTGTAATTTGGCTTTAGGTATTTAATTAGGTAGTTAATTAATTATGCTCAAAAAAAGGAATTTGTGCAAATGATGGAATTTGACCACGAAACTTGTACCATTGCGTTCACGGTGAAAATTATAAGCAACTTTCCTATTTGGAGTTTTACGATCGGAATTCAAACAAAGAAGTTACAAACGAAAAACGAATTCGAAACAAAAATAAATAAATAAATAAATAAGAAAAATTAACTGGGCCCATAGGTCGACCTACCATCATGGGCAGTCAACCAGGTGCGGTTGACCTCTAGGTGGGTGCGGTCCACCGCTCCCTGTGTGGTGGCTACGGTTAGCCTAGGCCCAACAACTCGGATTTGATATATTTTGATCTAACAGTTGAGCTTGATTCTTTTGCCTATAAATTCATACCTAACTCTCCCTTCTCTTCTCATATTTTTCTAGAGGTAGTAGCGAAGCTCTGCCATTTCTTATTCTCCACTTTCTTTCTAAATTATAAAAATAAGATATTTGTATTTATATTCATACAAATTGGAGGAGAATAGAAATTGTTTGCACAAAAAATGGACAAACACCTCCAAGTCGTATGATTTAGTTGATTTTATGTTGTTTTTAGTGATTTTGGTGATTTATGCAAATATATAAAAAGCAGGGACTAAACTGTAAAAGACACACAGATTTATAGTGGTTCGGCCAGAACGTGCCTACGTCCACTTTATATGTTATTTCTCTTTTCTTGTTTTGATTACAAGTACAAAGCTTTGATACAAGTAAAAGAAAGTTGTTTGAAAGTTTTCTCTGTGCTTGAGCTCTCAAACTTGCCCCCATTGTTGTACCCCTGCCCCTCTATTTATAGAGTGAGGCTGGGGGTAGGGGTCTTGGATGTATACAACTATTGATGGGCCTGGGCTGACGCGATCTGGCCTGGTAGTGTTGGTTCGGAATGCCTTGGTCCGGTGGTAGGTGGTCCGGTAGGAGCTTGGTTCGGTGGCAGCTTGGAGAAGGTTGGTCCGGCAGTGGTAGGGAGAAGATTGGTCCGGCAGTGGTAGGGAGAAGGTTGGTCCGGCGGTGGTAGGTGGGGTAGGTTGGTTCAGCAGTGATATTGGTTCGGCAGCGGATTTGTTCGGCATTGCTTGAACCGGAAGGGCTTTGATTCGGTGGTAGGTGACTGGGTTGGTTTGCTGTAGTTTGGAGGGTGGCTGGTCCGGTTATTCTAGTCCGGTGGTGAGAATTCGCCTAACACTTGCCCCCCAAAGTGGGGCGTATGCTGGCATACGGCCTACTTTGTTTCTTGGTCATCTTCATTCGGCCCCCGAGTGCCGGTCCAGTTGGTCCGGTGTCCTTCATTTGCCTATAAGTAGAGGTGTTAAGCCTTCGTCATTCCTTACTGAGTGAGATAGCCGAACCAACTAAGTGCAGAATTAAGCTTGACCGAATCACGAGTCCTACTTAACTGCCGATCCAGGTGAGTTTGCCTCCGCCGAACGAACTTTTGGGGTTGGACTACCGAATGGGAAAAAGGGTTCGAATACCGAATGAACTCGGGGCGTTTTGAGCACCGAACAAACTCGGAGCCTTTGGACTACCAAATGACCGAATGAACTTTCACACTTGGAATACCGAATGAGCTTTTAGGTTGGGCCTTACTAAGTGAATTCGGGGATTCCGAGTGTTGAATGAACCCTATATCGGATGGAATTTTATACCTGAATCACTAGTGAAACTCTAGATTACATAGTTTATGTGTCTTAACGATATACTTTCTTGTGTCTGCAGATAAATGTCTCAAAGAGTGGAAACCCGATCAGAGAAGAGGAAATCCCAAGATAGAGACGATCCTTCCGCAGTGCCCCCAGCTCAGTTAGAATCGGCACGTCATGGGCCTATTCCGAGGTCACTAGTGGATGGGTACGGCCCTCAGGAGCTTCTGAACTCACCTCCCGACTGTTTCCCAAGCTTTCTCAAAGGCGAGCAGCTTGATGTTATCTCCCGCTCCTTTGGGATTGATAGAGTGCGCATGCTGTTGCCGGGGGAGGCAGGTGTACAAGTAGAGGATGATGACCAGGATGGTCAAGAAGCAGGTGCTGGTAAGTCTTCCTTTCTGGTCTTTCCGTTAACTTGGTTGCTTATCACTAATGAATTCTTTCTTTGACCGGACAGGTGGGAAACAGGGCAAGGATAAAACTCCGACGCGGCCGGCTCCTTGATTGGACCTGGATATCTTTTGGTGGGCTTGACATTGTTGTATACGTTAGTCTCAAAACAGTAACGTACCTCTTAGGTTCTAATTATGCTACTTGTAATAAACAACACTATTCTTGACGTGTAATTTTTTAACTTAAGCTGATTCCATCGTTTTTTGAATGCTTTTGTTATTTTCACATGTTGTATGAGAAATATAGCTATGCATATGCTTGTAATTCAGTTGTGTTTAATGCCAAGTTCTTGCTTAAAGCATAATTTCATGCCTTATAATGCTAGTGTGATGTATGAATAAATTATAGTCAGGAATTTGTATAAAAGAAGAAAATACCGCCTTTCATGTTCTAATTGTAGATGGCAGTTTTGAATATTTTTGTACGACCGAGGATGGAGCTCAGTTGAATGTCCTGCTATCCAACCGTGAATTCCCATTCCCGCTGGTGAGTATCTTCTACTCTGTGTCCTGTACTTCAGGGATTGTTATAGAGGATAGGAGAAAAGTTCTTTAAATAGAATTGAAATATGAGAAATAGTAAAACTTCCAATCACGGAAGGCCTTCGATGTGCTTAAGTTCGTGGCAAACGGGCTTTGTAGTCACTTTCCCTAGCTGTGGTTCTTGGAGACATTTGTCACCCATCTTACGCCTCCGCGGGGAGTTAATTCTTTTTTACCACAGCCGCACTTAAGACACATCGGAGCCGAGATCGCGCACAGTAACTACCCGGGCCATTATGGCCCGTAATCGTGGGTATTATTCGATTTACTGTGGCCGGCTAGCGTGGGTGCCGATCGTCAACCGTGAAATGCCCCTGGCTGGCCACACCTTATGTTGGGGCTTATAGTCGGTTCATAGTTGTCGGCGAGCCGAACGCCGTAATGAGCTGCCTCGGCTATAGTCGGCCTACTCGGTGGCTTATAATCGGCTCATTACAGTTGGCTTTGAGGGCCGTCGCGAGCAATGAGTTAACCCGCAGCAGAGGGATGCCGGAGCAAAAGTGTCTCATTGGCGAGGGCATAGATTCGTATAGTACCTGTTAGGTCTTGTCCAGGAGAAGTCGCGCTGTGGAGCGCCTTGAATGGAAATGCTATTTGCACAGGATTTTGTTCAACAGAAAAGGATAAAGTTAACAAGCAGCCAAGATATAAAGGAACAAGTTAAAAAAGAGACAAGGTTTTTTAAAGTGGTTCGGCACGAAAATGCCTACGTCCACTGATTCTCTTTGTTAATTCGCTTCATATGGGCAGTGCAAGTTAAGTAAAGTATCGACGAAGGTGTTGGATGTTCCATGCCCTCTGGAACACCTCCCCGTCCACTGTTGACAAAATATAAGCTCCATTGTGGAGATCTTTATGAATTACATATGGTCCATCCCAGATTGGATCTAGTGCTCCGGGGCGAGGGAAGGTTCGCTTGAGGACAAGATCCCCTTCTTGTAAGGTACGATGCTTGACTTTGGAGTTGTATTGTGCTGCCACTTTTTGCTTGTGGGCTGCTGCTTTGAGTACTGCATCATTTCTTCTCTCCTCAATTAGATCCAAAGACACGTGAAGGAGTTCTTCGTTCTCTTTTGGGTTATAGTGGATCCTACGGTGGGAAGGCACGATGGTTTCAACTGGGAGCATAGCCTCCGATCCGTATGCCAAAGAGAAAGGAGTATGCCCTGTTGATGTTCGGAAAGATGTGCGATAAGCCCACAGTGCCGTAGGGAGTTCATCCACCCAAGCGCCCTTTGACTTTTCGAGTTTCTTTTTTATTAGAGTTTTCAGAATTTTGTTGACGGCTTTGACTTGTCCGTTCGCCTGGGGATACACTACGGATGAGAAGCTTTTGTGAATTCCGTGCTCTTGGCACCAGTTGGCGAATTCCTCGCTGTCAAATTGAAGCCCATTGTCTGATATGATTTTGAATGGGACTCCGTACCTGCACAGAATATTTTTGATCAAGAAATTAATAACTTTTGCAGAAGATACTTTATTCAGGGGTTCTGCTTCCACCCATTTGGTGAAATAGTCGACTACCACTATAGCATATTTGGCCCCGCCTCGGCCCATTGGTAGTTTGCCGATTAAGTCAATTCTCCATACTGCAAAGGGCCATGGGCTGGTCATTCGAGTAACCTCAGTTGTTGGTAGCTGCGGAATTTTAGCAAACTTCTGGCATCTGTCACATTTTCTGACGAAATCTAAGGCGTCCTTGCTTAAGGTGGGCCAGAAATATCCATATCGGAGTATCTTTTTTGCTAAAGTTTGCCCTCCGGTGTGATCTCCGCAGCTTCCTTGATGAATGTTGGATAAGATTTCCTTGGCTTCCCTTCCAGCGACACACCTTAATAGGGGGTTAGAGAATCTACGTCGATAGAGGGTGTCTTCTTGTATTATGTAGCGGGAAGCTTTCCTCAAGATTTTCTTGACTTCGTTACGCCCGTTGGGTAGTGTGCCACTTTGTAAGTAGTCTCGGATGGGAGTCATCCAAGTTGCTTCTTCGGTTGCAGCTATCAGATTCACTTGCTCAAAACTTGGGGTCAGTTGCTTCGAGGTGGCTACTGCTACGGAAATAGCACCGTCTCTCACGCTTGCTTGCTTCGCCAATTCGTCAGCCTCTTGGTTCTCTTCCCGAGGGATGTGTTTGACTAAGTAGTGGTCCAATCGACTGAGAAGTAACTTGGTCTTCTTTAAATATGCTATGAGTCGTTCTTCTCGAGCCTGGAATTCTCCTAGTATTTGATTAACAATAAGTTGAGAATCGCTATGAAGACACGAAGAATTGGCTTCGATTTCCAAGGCAAGTTCTAATCCAGCTATCACTGCTTCATACTCTGCATCGTTGTTGGTGGCAGCGAACTCCAACCTTATAGCATAGTGCAGCTTATTTCTCCTGGGAGTGATTATTACCACACCTGCCCCCGAGCCTTGTTCGTTTGATGCACCATCCACAAAGAGATTCCACTTGATGTCTTCTACTATTTCCAATTGCTCCTTATCTTCATTGGTAGTGAATTCTGCAATGAAATCAGCCATGGCTTGTCCCTTGATGGCGGTGCGAGGGTGATAGGTGATATCATACTGACTTAGTTCAATGCACCATTTAAGTAGTCGCCCAGAAGTGTCGGGGCGATGGAGTACCTGCCTTAGTGGCTGATCTGTCAGAACTTTGATGGAATGGGACTGGAAGTAGTGACGCAGTTTTCGTGATGTGATTAGTAAACAGTATGCTAGCTTCTCAAGTTTAGGATATCTGACTTCTGCCCCCGTAAACCTCTTACTGACGAAGTAAACTGGCCGCTGCGTGCGGTTGTCTTCCCTTACCAAGGCAGCGCTTAGGGCGTGAGATGACACAACAAGGTATAGGTATAATTCTTCGCCTTCGCTTGGAGTCGAGAGTACCGGTGGTTTCTGGAGGTGTTCGATTGAGTTAAGGAAAGTGGTCAAGCATTCGTCAGTCCATTCGAACTTTCCTTTGTCTTTCTTTAGAGCTTCGAAAAAGGGGACCCACTTGTCCGTTGCTTTGGAGATGAATCGGCTTAGGGCAGCCACTTTTCCATTCAGGCTTTGCATTTCCTTTCGAGTGGAAGGTATCTTGATATCCCTTAGCGCTCGGACTTGTTCAGGGTTTGCTTCAATCCCTCTGGCATGGACGATGAATCCTAAGAACTTTCCTGATGACACTCCGAAGGAGCATTTTAGAGGATTCAACTTCATTCCATACTGGCGAAGTACTTGAAACATCTTGCCTAGGTGGCTTACATGATCGTCGGCTTTCCTTGACTTTACCAGCATGTCATCCACGTATACTTCCATAGTTTGCCCTATTAGCCCTGCAAACATCTTGTTAACGAGGCGCTGGTAGGTGGCTCCTGCATTTTTAAGTCTGAAAGGCATCACCTTCTAGCAGTATAAACCCCGGTCAGTGATGAAACTAGTGTGGTCTTGGTCGGGAGCATGCATATGAATTTGGTTATATCCTGAGTATGCGTCCATAAAAGATAGGAGCTCGTGCCCGGCTGTGCTGTCTACAAGTTGGTCGATTCGGGGAAGTGGGAAGCAATCCTTTGGGCAGGCGTCATTTAGGTTGGAGAAGTCAATGCATGTCCGCCACTTCCCATTAGCCTTCTTTACCAGTACCGGGTTAGCGATCCATTCCGGGTAGATGGCTTCTCGTATGATGTCATTGGCAAGTAGATTCTTTACTTCTTCATCGAGGGCTGCTGATCGCTCTGCCCCCATACTTCTCTTTCTTTGTTTTACGGGCGCCTTGGTAGGATCAATGTTTAGTACGTGGCATGCTACGTCGGGGGAGATTCCGGTCATGTCAGCGTGTGACCATGCGAATACATCCAAGTTGTGGTGGAGAAAGTCGATGAGTTGCTCCTTCAACTCTGCTTTTAGTTGGGACCCAATCTTCAATAGTCTACTCGAGTCGTGCTTGTCTACAGATACAAACTCCATAGCCTCTGCAGGCTCGGCGGTGGCCTCCTCCTCTTTGTCCCTAGGGTCTAATTCATTGAAAGGGTCGTTGGTATATCGAAGAGGAGGGGCCTTCTTTAATTGCTATGCTTCTAGACTTTTTGTGCAGAGGGCAACCTCTACACCCTTCCCTTTATCCTTCCTGTGGTTGTTGCGAAGTTCAGTCACATAGCAGTCTCGAGCAATGTCATGGTCTTCTTCCACTTCCCCTACTCCACTGTCCATTGGAAATTTCATCTTCAGGCACCATGGGGCTAGGACAATTTGGAAGTCAGACAAGGCTGGCCTTCCTAAGAAGGCGTTGTAGGCCAAATGGTTTTCTATTAGCATAAACGTCTGTTTCCGTACAACGGAGCGGGGATGGCTTCCAATTTCAACAAAGAGGTCCAGTTGCCCGAGGGGCATCTTTGCGTCCCCAGTGAAACCGTGCAGTGGTTTATCGCAGGGAGATACGTCCTTCATTGATAGTCTCATTTTGTCGAATGCGTGTTTGAACAGGATATTTACTGAGCTTCTAGTGTCTACTAGAATTCGGTAAACTTCGGCGGGTCCGAGCCGGGCAGAGATAACCATGGGATCCATGTGAGGGTATTGCCTTCCTTCTAGGTCACGCCTACCGAATGTGATGTCATCACTTCCTTTCCGTTTCGGGTGGCGTTCTTCTATAACCGAATTGACGCAGTCTTTATTATCTCTAAGCGACTTTCCATATCTTTCCATCTCTTTCCAGCTTTTGCCTACGACGTGCGGTCCTCCTGAGATGGTATGGACCACTATCTTCTCTTGACTAGAGCCGCTAGTGTTGCGGTTTCCTCTACCGGTCTCCGGTGAGGGTAGCCTTGGGTTCTCATTGGCAGGAGATGGAATCATGTCCTGACCTTTTACATAGCGTTACAGTTTCTTCCTTCTAATGTGTTCTTCAATCAAGTCCCGGAGATGATGGCATTCATTGGTATCATGCCCATGAGATTCGTGGAAGCGGCAGAACTTTCCAGACTTCTGCGCGTTATCTGATTCCTTCTTGTATGGTGGGCGTTTGTATCTAACTTCGCCTTGGGTGGTAAGGAAGATATTTTCGACGGTCTCGTTCAAAGGAGTGTAAGTGTCGAATCTCGGTCCAGGCCGATATAGGCGCTTTTCTCCCTTCTTGCCCCCAGCATTGTCTCTGGAATCATTTCTTCGAACGTCCCTTGCCACAGCAGAGGCATTGCTGTGAGTTGCCTTCTTTTGCTGTCCTGACTGCCCCTCAACGGCAGCATCCTCAAGCCTCATATATTTCCCGGCTTCATGGAAGAAATCGGGTAAAGTAGCTGATTTCTCTTTTGTGAATCTTCTAGAAAACTTAGTGTCCGGATGCACGCCACTACAGAGGGCCATTAGGATAAGCTTTTCATCGGCATCTTGGACTGCGGCCGCTGTGGCATTGAATCGAGTTAGGTATTGCCGCAGTTTCTCTCTAGGTTTCTGTTTGATGCTGGATAAGGAATAAGCGTCCTTGGGTTGTTCCACATGAATGCAAAACTGACTGATAAACTTTTCTTTCAACATTTCCCACGAGCTGATGGATCCTTGGGGTAAATGACAGAACCAGGAGGTCGCTAGATCTGCTAAGAATAGTGGAAAGCATTTGCACAGTACTCCCTCTGTTGCTCCACTCATTAGCATATGCTGTGTGTATCTCTGTAAGTGTACAATGGGGTCAGAGGTCCCTTTGTAAGTGTTCCATTGTTGGCATTTTCCATTCTCGGGGGGTGATAGCAATTTCGATATTGCGGGCGAAAGGGCTGGTTACCCTAGCGCCTATCCCTCGATCTCTTTGATCCCGTTGGTCGCACTCTCTGAACAAGCGTGCCATTCTTTCATCAGAATTTGCAGCAGATAGGAATGAGTTCGGTTCTGCTCTGTGGGACTGATTCCGTCCGGATGACCTGTAGGGATGGTATCGTCTATCATTCCTGATATTTTCCAGTGGCTGTCTTTGGTCTTCTGGGAGCATGCTAGGATCAGCTACAGTTGGCCCTTGCCTCGATCTTCCCCTGCTGGGTTCTGATCTAAGCACTTCCTCGGGTTCTACTTTGGGCTGGACTCTAGCTCGGCCCCGTTCACTGGTGTTTCTGTGGTTAGGCAGTATGATAGGCTCAGCTACAGTTGACCTCCACCCGGTACCTCCCCCGTGGGGTTCGGCTCCAAGCGTCTCCTCAGGCCTAACTTCGGGCTGTGCTCGGTCTCGGCTCCTACCATGGCCGCTTCTGTCGTTAGCTCCTTCAAAGAAGGAAGATCTTTGATGTCTTTGAGATCCTCCAGACTTGGACTCACCCCATGATTCAGTGTTGCGGTTGGACTCTTCAGCATCCCTTAAGCGTGACATGAGTTGGTCCACCAAGGCTTCCTACTGGGATGTGAAGCGGTTAGTCACTTCAGCCACAACCCTGTCTAGATCTGCCCTAGTAATTGCTGCAGGCTGTTTTGTGGCAGCAGTTGTAGGATTTGCCTGACCTTCATTTGGTACTGCTGTTGGAAGGGGACGACTTACTTGATCTGTGACTACTGGATTTAGAACACTGCTAGTTGCGATGTTCTTTCCTTTGTTAACGTCTTTTTTCTGCCTGGGAGGCATGTTTTCCAAGCGATGAACGACGCTGTTAGGAAGAAGGTTAAGTGGAAGAAGCTGAAGCTTCGAGCTTCTAGTTCTCAGTGAAAGCACCAAAACTGTTTGCACAAAAAATGGACAAACACCTCCAAGTCGTATGATTTAGTTGATTTTATGTTGTTTTTAGTGATTTGGGTGATTTATGAAAATATATAAAAAGCAGGGACTAAACTGTAAAAGACACACAGATTTATAGTGGTTCGGCCAGAACGTGCCTACGTCCACTTTATATGTTATTTCTCTTTTCTTGTTTTGATTACAAGTACAAAGCTTTGATACAAGTAAAAGAAAGTTGTTTGAAAGTTCTCTCCGTGCTTGAGCTCTCAAACTTGCCCCCATTGTTGTACCCCTGCCCCTCTATTTATAGAGTGAGGCTGGGGGTAGGGGTCTTGGATGTATACAGCTGCTGATGGGCCTGGGCTGACGCGATCTGGTCTGGTAGTGTTGGTTCGGAATGCCTTGGTCCGGTGGTAGGTGGTCCGGTAGGAGCTTGGTTCGGTAGCAGCTTGGAGAAGGTTGGTCCGGCAGTGGTAGGGAGAAGGTTGGTCCGGCAGTGGTAGGTGGGGTAGGTTGGTTCGGCAGTGATATTGGTTCGGCAGCGGATTGGTTCGGCATTGCTTGAACCGGAAGGGCTTTGATTCGGTGGTAGGTGACTGGGTTGGTTTGCTGTAGTTTGGAGGGTGGCTGGTCCGGTTATTCTGGTCCGGTGGTGAGAATTCGCCCAACAGAAATCTAATGAAAATGAGAAGAAAAGAGAATCAACTATACGCGTATTTGAATAATTTATATATATTCATATATTTGTATCTATTCTCTCTCCTAATCCCAAATCTCTTCTCTGATTTGTAATTTAATATATGTATATACCCTTTTATATATATATTTCTTGGATTAAAAAGGATTTGGAGATGAATTTAAGGTTTTACTTCAGATTTAGAGATTTGGATTGCTTTTAAAAGGTGAGTGGGAAATTTTATATATCGTTTTTTATTTTAAATCTATTCCATTTGCATATGTTTGATTCTTATCCAAAAATCAATTTTATTTATGAATTGTAGGCTTAAATTAGTATAGAAAACTATTACCCACATATTCTTGTTTTAGACTTAATTAGAAATATGTTTACACCCAGATTTGGAAATCAGTCCCAAAGATTTTAGAATTTGAATATTGTATATTATTATTCCAGAATTGTACTTGGGTGTAAAATAGGATTTTTGTATTATTACCCAAATTTGTTTTAAGTTATAGATTTTCCATACTTTAATTTGTGGAAAGAACATCCGTTTGAATTTTACAAATTTGTTTACGTTTTCCACTTTTAGTTCAAAAAGGCGATGCTTGATTTAACAAGGAATAAAACAAAATGAGAAGAGATGTAGAAAGTACAGATTTATTTTACATAGTTTACAATGTTTATTCCAAATAAAAAAAGAAACTATCCATTCCCTGTAATTTCAAACGTAGTAAATCTTACCTTTTGTGTTAAACAAATTTATGGAAATCATAGCGGAAAATCTTCCTAAGGAATTTAAGTCCAGCAAATTAAATATGGAAAGCATATTCTAGTTATATATTTATGACTAGAATATATTTGGATAAGAATAAGTAGTTTATACTTATTTATTACGTTAATAAAGGAGAACAATGTTTAATCACGCGTTATTTATGCGTAATGTTTGTTAGTTATTATTATATTTAGGAAAGCGAATAGGTAGAATTTGGAAATGTAGTTATTCCTATTAATGGGAAATAAATTAGGAATTGCCGATAATTAATAGGATATAAAGGATTGTAACCCTAATCAGTGGGCAATTAATGGAAATGAATTTGTGAATTACAATTAATAAGGGCAAATGGATAAAAAGTGACCGATAAAAGTGAAGTAGATATAAAAGGTAACTAATTTGAAATTAGTAATCATACATAAATGTCTTAGGAAATGTCCATTAGGATTTTATGGACAAATTGACATTTATGAGCATAAAAAGGGTATTTATGGGTAGATAAGTATTTAAGGTAAATCTTATTGCATTAAATAAAATGGGAATTAGTAAGCTAAGTCCAATGTCAATCTAAGATAATATAAGTAAAGGTATAGGATGGTTAATTGGACTTAGTAGGTTAGTGATGCGAGGTCAGTAGAGTCACTCGACGAAAGATTGCCCTTCACTTTGGGACTACCTACAGTTGGGTGCATTTACTACTGATGTATTATATCACTAATCCTAGGACTCATGACGATGTGAGAGATTGGGCCTGCTTTCTTAATTGAAAAATATTAAATGGTCCAAATTTGAAATTAGGAGCGATGAGGGATATCTTCATAGGGGTTAACTTCTGGTTTGAGGTATTAAGTGGTTGTATGGTCTGCCTCTCTCCTAAAAGAAAGTATTAAGTAACCTAGTGAGATTCCAAATAAATAAGGATGTCTCTAAAAGGGTTTACTTCAGTGTTGAGATATTAAGTGGGTATTTTAGGGCCCGCCTCCCTACCGAAAGAAGTAACCTAATGAGATTCCATATTTATAATTAAGAGTGATAGTAGATATCTCGGGAAGGATTCGTTTCGGTTTTGAAGTATTAAGTGACTGATCTTGGGTTCAACTCTCTCCTAAAATGAATTATTAAGTAACCTAGTGGGATTCCCAGTGATGCCAGTTAGATAGTACCAGTGAGGAGCCACCTTGGGGTTGGTATTAAATGAAAAAGGCCTACCTAGAAATAAGTGTTAAATGGTCAGGTGTCTGCCTAGTCCTTATTAATGAGGTATTAAGTGGCTTGGGTATAGTCTCTCACATTGCTAAGGCCGTAATAACGATAGTACCCATGAAGAGTTTGCCTGAGGGTAGGTATTAAGTGACATAGGAGCTGCCTAGAATATACGTATTAAATGGTCAGAAGTCCACCCATTCCTTTTTATGGTATTAAGTGGATTCAGTACTATCTCTTACATGTATGAATTTATTGGCGATTGACACTGTAGTAATTGGACATTAACTGTCGGAAGGCTTAAACAGTTATTAGAGGTCTTTGTCGCTAGAACCCACTGATCTTTGACAACATTGTTAGAAAACCACTTTGGGAATAGGTAAATGATGGGGTCTACCTTGATTGAGGTCTTAAATAACAGAGTCCGCCTATTTCTCTTTTACAAGTATTTTGTGATGATTATAGAAGTCCGCTTCATATTTAGAAGTATTAAGTGGCAAATGGGTTTGGAAGAATTGCGTGGTTGATAAGGTTTCATCAGTATTTTGCACCTTGGGAAGGGGTAAGTAAATAATCGTGTGTGCAATGCAAAGTTAGATTAGAATTGCTAACCTTAATGGACATAACAATTAAATGGGAACCAATCGGTATAAATTTATATTATGGATAGTTTATAGATTTTTCCAGTTACCAGAACGTTGTTCTGACCCCCTCCTCATTACAACCCACATGATAGATTTAGAGGAACATGTCACTGGAGCTAGATGTGTTTAGTTGTTGGAGAAGTCTTCATTTCTCTCATGCTCGATGCTGATGTGATAATCTGCAATCCGAGGAATACCATTCATTCCAAGACAGTAATCATAACCAGTATTCTTATCCTATTATAGTTTTCATTATGAGTTTAGATTTCTATCAATCTCTGATAATGCTTACGCTTATTTGTAGGTGCCAAATCTGTGACGCCCCACCTCTATACTCACACTAACCAAGGACACTACTGGGTAATACCGTCAATTAGTACAAAGAATAAGGCTGTTGAGGAGCAACCTTCTGTGTAATTGCTTTGTGTGAGTACCGATATGTCAGATAGTATGTCATGCGTTTCATTTCAAGAGGAAATCTGACATATCAAATACAAACTCAAACCTACTACATAGTGGCTATGTCGCCTTCGGAAACAAATATAAAATAAGCATAACATAAATCAGTCACATATATTCATATCACTAAGGCGGAAACAGATATGAATATAACATATAGAAGTGAACATCAAAGTAGTAGTCATACAAGATCCACTACATCACAAAAGAATAGGCACAAGTGCTAGACAAAAGAATATGTATACATTAAGGAGTCTCTATCTCGAATGTATAAAAAAACCAAAAAAAAACTACTAAGCTAAAGTAGTTAGCCAAAAGTCAGATGACGATCCCTGATAAGAAGTCAAGTGGAAGCACCTAAAATACCTCGGTCTGACCCGAGTATTAGTTAAGAAGAAAAATAATAAATGGACCAGCCTAGCTATAAATATCATATAAGATAAGATAGGATAAGAGATATAACAAACATATATGATAACAGCAAAAATCATACAATATCTCAAATTTTCTCAAACACCAAAAAGAATGTCATATTCTTTATTTTTATTCACCAAAGCACAATATTGATGGGGCTTCTCAATGCAAATCACAAAAATTGGTGAAACACAAATTCTAGAAATCAATAATTAGAAATCCAGAAAAACACAAAGGGGGAGGCCTATCACAAACGGGAGCATGAAAACTCACCAACACGTGTATCACAAACAAGATGCTATCCCATGGGTTGCTAACCCATAGAGCTGGTGCAATAACGTAGTACAGTGATACGCCCGAGGAACCTGAAACTTAACAAGTCGGAACAATGACGTAATACAACGATACGCCCGATGAACCTAAAACTCAAATAAGCCGGAACAACGACATAGTACAGCGATACGCCCGATGAACCTAAAACTCAAATAAGCCGGAACAACGACGTAGTATAGCGATACGCCCGATGAACCTAAAACTCAAATAAGCCGAAACAATGACGTAGTACAGCGATACGCCCGATGAACCTAAAACTCCATAAAACAGTTAAAAGACCATGGGTCGTTATCCCATAAAAATGAGACGAAGCTCTATAAATGATCATCATTGATCAATAAGTGTAAATTACACTAAGCTAGTAAATAGATGAGTTTAGCTTCATGTCCCATAACCACTGGCTTAACTTAAATATTTACGAACAAATTGTAGATTTCCACTCAAAAATTGCCACAAGATTTCAATTGAACAAGTCTAAGAATTAACCGAAGAAGTAAACGCAAGCGTTTCATACCACTTGTTTTGCTAAGTCGTTTAATTGGATTTTCATACGAATGAGGTAAAGGTTTTTATATACTAATAGATCGGAAAATGGATTCAAAAATAAGCTTTGTATAAAAGTAAAGTTGAAACCATTTATGTGAAAGAGTTTGAGTATTTACTACTAGTATAGAAACCTTTGTATTTTAAAGTGACAAATCACCGAAACGGTTGTAAAAACAATCTATCACCAAAAATTCACATACGACGACGTGAATCAAAACCATAGAAATCGATATCAAATCCATCAAAAGGATATTCCTAAAAATCCAGAGAAGAAGTCATCAAAGTCGATAATAAATGACAACAACCAACCGGATTAACAAAAATCGATAAAACGAAAATCCTCTCAAAAATAGGAAAATTGGCTGAATTCAACAGCGCCAGACGTCTGGTGGTTTTCCCAGACGTCTAAGTTGAGAATCTGGAAATTTTCTTCCAGATCACCCAGACGTCTGGGAATAAACTTAGACGTCTGAGCTGGAAATTTGGAATTTTTATTCCGTTGCCTCAGACGTCTGAGCATTTTACCAGACATCTGAGCTGAAGCTCAGGGCATAATTTACCTAGGCCATTGATGGCCAAATTATCTTGGAAGCGATCAAATGAGCGACGGTGGCTAGGGATTTACGCCAAGCGACAACCAAACCCTATAGGCTCTTCAATACACTCCACACAACATGTCCAAACATCCATAGTTGGATTTTCATAGATTTTGACTTCAAAATACCAAAATTGGAAAATTCACCAAACCCATTCAATTCAAAAGCAATCGGACATGAAATAGATGTTAGGAATTCATACCTAACAACAAATGAAAACAATAGACATAGATGTGAGTTCAAGAACTCACATTTAAACTCAAATATAGAAATGAGAAGCTCTAAAACAAGCTAAGATTGATTTCTCTTCAACAACACCTCTTGAATCTTCAATCTATTATCAAATGAAATGAATTTCCTAAGTTAGGTTAAAGGGAATTTTGAAAATTGAAGAGAGATTGAGATGGAGAAGATGAAGAGGATGCTTACCTAAGCTTCTCTTTGATTTTGGAACTAGAACTGGAATTTCCTAATAATCTAGGGTTTAGGAATTTTAATTTCCTATCTTTTCCCCCATTTTTCCCTTAGGGCTTGAGTGTTAGGAATAATGAAATGAATGAATGAATGAAGAGGAGTGGAGTGGGAGGTATTTGGTAGAAGGTTTGGGTTCTCTTATTGGATTAGTGGGCTAGAACACAAACCAAAGCCCAAACAAAATACCAAAATCCTAATCAACTCCAAACATACCAATGTTTATACTCAAAAAAGTTGTAAATGTCATTTTGAACTCAATGGAAGTGGTCTCGAGTCTGGATTCGACTGTTTACAAAAAGTCACATTTCGGACTTTAAATTCAACAAATGATGATATATTTAAACAAAACATTTAAATATATAATCATAAAATATGCGGGTTGTTATAGACTCCCCTCCTTAAACAAATTGCGTCCTCGCAATATTTAAGAAGAAAATAAAGAGTAACAACCACTCTAGGGCATAACAACACAAAATAAAATCTAAAGCGAGAAGTTCACCTTAAGGAGCACGAGAGAGTAAGTCCGGATGTGTTCGCTCGTTGAATGCTTTGGATTCCCAAGAACAGTCTTTAGGAGTAGCAGACCATTGAACTTTCACAAGAGGAACATCTTTATTATGAAGGCGTTTAACCTCCGTAGCAATGATACGAATAGGATGTTGCTCATAAGTCAAATTAGGTGAAATCTCAATTTCTTCAATAAGACCGGGCTCAAGAATAGAATCGGAATCTCTAAGGAATTTCCATAGTTGAGAAACGTGGAATACATCATCAATAGTAGAAAATTGAGCCGGTAATAAAAGGCAATAAGCCACGGAAGCAATGTGTTCGGTGATGGGAAATGGGCCAATATATCGAGGTGCTAACTTTCCCGATCGACTAAAACGCACAACACCCTTCATTGGTGAAACAAGAATGAATACCAAATCTCCCATAGAAAATTCCAAATTTCTTCTTTGGTTATCGGTATAGGATTTTTGTCTACTTTGAGCTTCTTTCATCCTATGACGAATAAGGTCAATCTTTTCTGTGGCATCACGAATAAAATCTGGATCTAAAACCAGCTTCTCACCGGCTTCAAGCCAACACAAAGGAGATCGGCATGGCCTTCCGTAAAGTGCCTAGAAAGGTGCCATACCAATACTAGATTGGAAGCTGTTATTATAAGAAAACTCGACAAGGGAAATATGTTCTTCCCAGCTTCCACCAAAATCAAGAACACATGCACGAAGGAGATCTTCAAGAGTTTGATTCACACACTCGGTTTGTCCATCGGATTGAGGATGATAAGCGGTGCTAAAATTAAGCTTCGTTCCCAAATCTTTTTGAAGACCCTTCCAAAATCCACTAGTAAACAATGGATCACGATCGCTAACAATAGAAGTAGGAACTCCATGCAATTTAACAATTTCTTTGACATAAAGTTTCGCCAAAAGAGATACGGTCCGATTGGATTGAATGGGAATAAAATGGGCGGATTTTGTAAGTCTATCTACAATCACCCACAAATTGTCATGACCCGAATGAGAATGGGGAAGGCCGTCAATAAAGTCCATAGAGACTTGATCCCACTTCCAAACTGGAATGTCCAAAGGTTGCAATAAACCACCAGGCCTTTTATGCTCGGCCTTTATGAGTTGGCAAGTCATGCAACGCTTAATAAAGTTAGCAATATCAGTTTTCATTCCATCCCAATAATAAAGTCGTTTCATGTCCGCATACATTTTACTACTACCGGGATGAATGGTAAATTTAGAACGATGAAAATCTTCTAAAATGTCCTTATGGAGATCACTAATATTAGGCACAATAAGTCTTTCAAATTTTCGGATGCCTCCACGAGCATCGATTTCAAAGTCTTTTAGACCATCAATATTATTTTTATCCCTACAAATTTGGCTAAGAAGAGCCAATTCGGGATCTTGCCTTTGAGCTTCAAGGATGCGGTCTAAAAGAGAGGGATGAGCCTCAAGGCTACATAAAACAAGAGATGAACACGAATTAGGTTCACGATCTCGAATCTCGCAAGTGGACAAAGTCTCGAGATCATTCCATTCGGATATCATCATGGAAACAACCGCTTGTTGCTTACGACTAAGGGCATCGACAACACGATTTCCCTTTCCGGGAGTATAAAGAATATCAAGATCATAAGATGTAAGGAATTCGAGCCAATGTTGTTGACGCAAATTAAATTCCTTTTGAGAGAACAAATACTTCAAAGATTTATGATCGGTGTAGAGAACAAATTTCTCTCCCAAAAGATAATGACGCCAAATTCTAAGGGCGAAAACAATAGCCGCGAGCTCTAAATCATGAGTGGCATATCTAGTCTCGGCAGACTTTAATTACCTAGAAGCATAAGCGATAACATGTTCCCTTTTTTCATGAGAACATCACCCAAACCAATACGACTAGCATCGGTACAAATAGTGAAGTCTTGGTTCCCTTCAGGAATCACCAGAATATTAGCATCGGAAAGGAGTTCTTTTAATTTCTAAAAAGCGGCTTCTATGCTAAATTATTTATTTCATGATCCACTTTACCGAAAAGCTAAGACATTCCAAATTTTGATTAACTTTATGTAATCATCTTTTTAGAAAAATTGATTTATTACAAATCAATTGACTATGTCTGACTGTCTCATCATAGCGTTTAGGAGACTCCTATCGATAACGTTGATCAGGCGCATCGACCAGAATTCTTAAAGCACTCAATGGGCAATACAACACAAAATCATCTTCTATATGATAAACATGTCTCTTAAAAGTTCTACAGATATTCTTTGCTCGTTTTAAGAACAAAATCCAATTATACTTCTAAATATATCTTATTAGAAAGATTTTCAAATTTAAATTGTTGTTTTCCCCCATAATCAATGAATACAAGGACGGACTCATTGAGATATTCGTAGAATACTCGATTTATAAGATGGATGAAATAAGCTGGAGGACTCGTCAAACCAAATGACATAACAAGCCACTCATAAGAATCATAACGAGTGCGGAATGCGGTAAGTGGAATGCTATCCTCCACAACTCGTAGCTGATGAAAACCGGTGGCAAGGTCGAGTTGAAAAGACCTTAGCACCACTCAATTGATTGCTTAGGTGGTAATCCTAAGACAGGATCAAAGATATCGGGAAATTCACGAACTACTTGAATGAGGGAAATGACATCTTCCTCATCATGTGGGTTTAAAGAATAAAATGATGCCAACGAATTGAAATCATTAAGAACAATAGAAATCTGCTTAACAGATTAGGGATGTCGAAGATGGATATTCCTCTCGGGATATAGGATACGGGCTTCATAATGATTAAGCCAATCCTTTCCCAAAATCAATTTTGAAACCTAAGTAACACATAATTTGCAAATCGGCACGGAAAGCATAATCACATAAAATAACTCGACATCTTTACAAAGTAAACTAAGTGTTGCGGATCCACCAACCGGATTCACAATTCTCAGTGAAGTCATCAAGCCCATAATATTTAAAGAAAAAGTATCAACAAGTTCTTTTGATATAAAAGAAGGAGATGCACCCGTATCAAAAGAATTCGAATAGGATAATCACGAAACAAAATAATGCCATCAAGGACAGAATGATAAATACCTTGACCAAGAGAAGTGTTACTAGGGGCTTACACAACATTTATCTTTCCCTCTTTCTTGCTTTGAAGTTTGGGACATGAAGATATATGATGACCCAAACTTTTGCAATAGCGACAAGTAAGGAGCTTCAGACACTTATTTCCATAGTGGTCCTTAGAACTACAATTGTAGCATTCTCCATGATTAGGGATTGGAGTCTTTGCTACCGAAGTTGCTTGCTTCACTTTCTTGTTGGGATTAGGGCTTTTGAATTTAATATGCCTCTTCTTGTTGTTATTGAGGCCCTTCTTAGCACCTCCAACATCAGTATCACTTCCTTTATCGGCCTCTTCAAGTCGAAGAGTGATATCTACAAACTGGTCGAAAGGCACTTCAAATTTTAGAGGTAAAACCTTTTTGGGGTTCTTATTCAAACAATAGATAAACCTTTGATTCTTTACAAGATCCAAAAGTTATTGGGCAGACATGAATACGCCATCTAGGGGAGGACCAATGGATTGACCAGTGCTGGGACTGCCAGGTCTAACCATCTCTTCTTTAAGAAAGAAGAGGAAAAAGGTTATTCTCAGAATGAATTCAAATAAACTAGATTGATAAACAAGGCATCATAAAAGGAAATAGGATAGAACGGGTCCTAAGACTCGAATTAAATCCTAAGGCGCGATTCCTAAGAGAGACTTAGGAAATTGATCCTTGTCATAATATCCTATATTGTTCCAAAGTTTGGCTCTAATACCAAGCTGTGACGCCCCACCTCTATACTTACACTAACCAAGGACACTACTGGGTAATGTCGTCAATTAGTACGAAGAATAAGGCTATTGAGGAGCGACCTTCTGTGTAATTGCTTTGTGCGAGTACCGATATGTCAGATAGTATGTCATGCATTTCATTTCAAGAGAAAATCTGACATATCAAATACAAACTCAAAGCTACTACACAGTGGCTATGTCACCTTCGGAAACAAATATAAAATAAGCATAACATAAATTAGTTACAGATATTCATATCACTAAGGCAGAAACATATATGAATATAACACATAGAAGTGAACATCAAGGTAGTGGTCATACAAGATCTACTACATCACAAAAGAATAGGTATAAGTGCTAGACAAAAGAATATGTATACATCAAGGAGTCTCTATCTCGAATGTATAAAAAAACCAAAAAAAAACTACTAAGCTAAAGTAGTTAGCCAAAAGTTAGATGACGATCCCTGATTAGAAGTCAAGTGGAAGCACCTGAAACACCTCGGTCTAACCCGACTATTATTTAAGAAGAAAAATAATAAATGAATCAGTCTAGCTATAAATACCATATAAGATAAGATAGGATAAGAGATATAACAAATATATATATGATAACAATAAAAATCATACAATATCTCAAATTTTCTCAAACACCAAAAAGAATGTCATATTCTTTACTTTTATTCACCAAAGCACAAATATTGATAGGGCTTCTCAATGCAAATCACAAAAATTGGTGAAACACAAATTCTAAAAATCAATAATTAGAAAACCAGAAAAACACAAAAGGGGAGGCCTATCACAAACGGGAGCATGAAAACTCACCAACACGTGTATCACAAACAAGATGCTATCCCATGGGTCGCTAACCCATAGAGCTGGTGCAACGACATAGTATAGCGCTACGCTCGAGGAACCTAAAACTCAACAAGTCGGAACAACGACGTAGTACAGCGATACGCTCGATGAACCTAAAACTAAAATAAGCCGGAACAACGACGTAGTACAGCGATATGCCCGATGAACTTAAAACTCAAATAAGCCTGAACAATGACATAGTACAGTGATACGCCTGATGAACCTAAAACTCCATAAAACGGTTAAAAGACCATGGGTCGTTAGCCCATAAAAATGAGACAAAGCTCTATAAATGATCATCATTGATCAATAAGTGTAAATTACACTAAGCTAGTAAATAGATGAGTTTAGCTTCATGTCCCATAACCACTGGCTTAACTTAAATATTTATGAACAAATTGTAGATTTCCACTCGAAAATTGTCATAATATTTCAATCGAACAAGTCTAAGAATTAACAAACGAAGTAAACGCAAGCGTTTCATACCACTTGTTTTGCTAAGTCGTTTAGTTGGATTTCTCATACGAATGAGGTAAAGGTTTGTATATATTAATAGATTGGAAAACGGATTTAAAAACGAGCTTTGTATTAAAAGTAATGTTGAAATCATTTATATGAAAGAGTTTGAGTATTTACTACTAGTATAGAAACCTTTGTATTTTAAAGTGACAAATCACCGAAACGATTGTAAAACAATATATCACCAAAAATTCACATACTACGACGTGAATCAAAACCATAGAAATCGATATCAAATCCATCAAATGGATATTCCTAAAAATCCAGAGAAGAAGTCATCAAAGTCAATAATAAATGACAAAAACCAACCGGATCAACAAAAATTGATAAAATGGAAATTTACTCAAAAATAGGCAAATTGGCTGAATTCAATAGCGCCAGACGAATGGTGGTTTTCCTAGACGTCTGAGTTGAGAATCTGGAAATTCTTCCAGATCGCCCAGACATCTGGGAATAACCTCAAGCGTCTGAGTTGGAAATCTGGAATTTTTATTCCGTTGCCTCAGACGTCTGAGCATTTTACCAGGCGTCTGAGCTGAAGCTCAGGGCATAATTTACATAGGCCATTGATGGCCAAATTATCTTGAAAGTGATCAAATAAGCGACAGTGGCTAGGGATTTATGCCAAGCGACAACCCCACCTTATAGGCTCTTCAATACACTCCACACAACATGTCCAAACATCCTTAATAAGATTTTCATAGATTTTGACTTCAAAATACCAAAATTGGAAAATTCACTAAACTAATTCAATTCAAAAGCAATTGGACATTAAATAGATGTTAGGAATTCATACCTAACAACAAATGAAAGCTATAGACATAGATGTGAGTTCAAGAACTCACATTTAAACTCAAATATAGAAATGAGAAGCTTTAAAACAAGCTAAGATTGATTTCTCTTCAACAACACCTCTAGAATCTTCAATCTATTATCAAATGAAATGAATTTCCTAAGTTAGGTTAAAGGGAATTCTGAAAATTGAAGAGAGATTGAGATGGAGAAGATGAAGAGGATGCTTACCTAAGCTTCTCTTTGATTTTGAAACTAGAACTTGAATTTCCTAAGAATCTAGGGTTTAGGAATTTTAATTTCCTATCTTTTCCCCTATTTTTCCCTTAGGGCATGAGTGTTAGGAATAATGAAATGAATGAATGAAGAGGAGTGGAGTGGGAGTTATTTGGTAGAAGGTTTGGGTTCTCTTATTGGGTTAGTGGGCTAGAACACAAACCAAAGCCCAAACAAAATACCAAAATCCTAATACTCAAAAAAGTTGTAAACTTCATTTTGAACTCAATGGAAGTGGTCTCGAGTTCGGATTCGACTGTTTACAAAAGGTCACATTTCGGACTTTAAATTCAACAAACGATGCTATATTTAAACAAAACATTTAAATATATAATCGTAAAATATGCGAGTTGTTACAAAATCCAACGATCTGTGCTTTGATGGACTTGGATTTTAATTTTTATCTAAATTTAGGCCTATTGGGGTATGGGTTGTTACATTTGGTATCAAAGCTTAGGTTAGTAGATCAGAGGAAGTAGGATAAACTGAGAGAACGTATTGTACTTTTCTATCGAGTAGTATTATATTTTTACGTTTGATTCTAAGAATTTCGACTATAGAAGTAGTTGTAGTTCCACTCCAAGGGAATGGGAAAAGCAACTATAGGTTGGAAAGATCTTAAAGTTAAGATTTTCATGCCAACTCTGAAGTACCCCATGGACTGATGGTGATGCATAAAGTGCTGTTGATGTAGAGCATAAGTATGACATATGGCAGAATTTTGGAAATTGGAAGTGTTCGACATGATGGTTGAGATTCTAGCTACCTTGTGATTTTGGATTTTGATGATGAGTTCCAGTCGGAGAAACACATTTATTCCAGATAGGTGGAAAATTAGAGTCTGTATGTCGCAATTGTCTAGAGGCCAGTTTTTGCTAGGATGCATTCATTGATCACCTCTTTGATGGCAAACCAGATTTTTATTTGGATAATTATTATCAATTCCTTTTAGACCCATGAAAGAATTTTCATAAAGTATATTTTGAAATGACTTAGATTTTGGAAAAATCCAAATATATATATATATATATATATATCAACAAAGGTTTGATTTTGATTTTTGGAAAATATAAATTTGATTTTTAAGAGAAATTTTGATATGAAATGGTTTCTGTAATTTTGAAACAAGTATAAAGGAGCGTATATTTAGCTTAGTGATTTTTCAGTTTATAAAATTGAGGTTTTTATATATTCTCTCTTTAAGGTACGGACAAAATAGGAATGACATTCAATTTTATTGGGGTATGTAGTTTGAAGTGTAGTTGTACCCACCGGCTATTGGAAGAAATATTTCCACGCGAAGTAGGTAGAAAATAATAGTTAGAGTATTTTTGGGTTTTTGAAATTATTGTTGGTCACAGCAGTTTTGTTGGGACTACTGTGAATTGTCGTAGCACGGTTCACGACTAGGCGGTAGGCTTTGACACTGCCATGATAAGGACATAAAATTTTCAGATCATGTCAAATCGAAGAAAACGACATGAAACGATTATTATTATTATTTAATCCCACCTTAATTGAGTCTAGGTTCAATTAATGCCCAAAGCCCGTTTGGTAGTTGCCACTTAGCGGTAAACCTAGAGTGGTCTACGAGATAATGAGTTTTGGCACAACTTGAACCAAGAATGGACTATAAAAGTTGTGTTCAAATTTCCCTAATTGCATTCTTTCGTTCCTCCTTCCTCAATCAGCTGAATCCAATCTGCATCCTCCTCCTCCTCCTCCTCTAAGTAGCAGCCTCTCCATTCCGTTCACCCTTAAGCGATGCCGTTTTCCTTAGAGTAGCAGCCACGCCTCCTTCTTATGCTAGTTTTGCACGTTAGATCTTGCCCCACCACCACTCCAAATTAAACCCTATTTCCTCCCTTCGACCACCTCTTATCCCAAGGCACCTTTCCGCACTATCAGTTTTCCTCCCACCATTATGGTCTCAACCCTCAAGTGGCCACTTGGCTGGACTGAAGTGAGCATAAGGTTTCGTCGCTTTGGGCTGGACGTGCTACTCATCGCGGTAGAATTTGCACTGATCCTCTCTTGCGAGACTTTTGAGCAAGAATGTTACCCCTTCTGCATCTGCCTTTTCGATGTCCTATTGGCGCAAAATTTTGACGAAGGCAATAGTTTGACTTGTTCAGAGGTAAAGGGTGTCTTGATTAAGCTGATTAATGACGATCTCGCTGAGATTTTGAAGGCATCCGCGAAGGATGTAGACTTGGATGATTTTGAAGTGACTGATTCAAAGATTTTGCAGCAGATCTTTTCCTTGGATGTCGGTGTTTGGAAGATGGATAATTTACGTCAGACCATCCTTTTGATTATTTGCATCATTCGACACAATATCGTCCCTAAAATGGGAAGTTACCACTGAATTTATCCCATGGTGCGGAAGATCACTTATGCTAGTATTGGCGACATCACTGTCAATTGGACCCACACCCTTTTGATTCAGTTTATTGATCAAGGATTAGAACTCCACAGAGTCACTTTTCGTATTTTCATCTATCCACTCTCCTCTTTAGGTAATACCGGTGAACCTTCATGAAGAGACAGTTTAGTAGAAGGTTCCTTCTGCCATCATTAGATCCTTCCTTAGGAAGATGGCAATTCCAAAGCCGTCAGCAGCACCAACTGCGCTAGCGGCATCGGATTGGATGCATAACTGCCATGATACGACCATTCAAAGGTCGCAGCAATTGATCGAGCTCCAGCCGCGGAGCAAGGCATCTCGTAGTCTATAGGCATTATTTTAGGATATGTGATGTTGTTGTACCTTGATGTGCACGAAAATGTGCATATTTTTACGACCATATTTAATCTAATTAAATTAAATAAATGATCATATTGGGTGTTTTAACATGTTTAAACCAAAATTCAAATTATTTTCAAATCGTAACATATTCATCTTTATATAGGGGCAAAATGGTCATTTTTGTGCATATATTATTTTGAGAAAATTTAATTGGAAATTTCTATATTATTTTATAGGAATTTGGCTTCATATACAAGTTGTTTCACGAAGATATATGCATGCACAAAGAAAATACAAAGGAATGGAGATGGAAATAATTCAAAGTGATGATCATGGAGGACCCCACTTTTCCACCTACCTTAATGTACACTAAGGAGCTAATGCACATGCTAAAAGGCCACTAAATCTTCATGCACACTTAATGGACGATTATATGATGCTAATGATTACTTGGCCACCACACTTTCTAAGGGGTTATTTTGGGCATTCCCCAAAAAAGTGGATTAGGGTTTCAAACATGTATAAATACCCCTTATGCTTCATGTAATTCTCCCCTTCTTTAGTCTCTCTTTTAGGCTCTCTTCTCTTAGTCTCTTCTCTTAGTTTAGGAAAATAAAATGAGAGCTCACTTTCTTTCCATGGCTACTTAGCCATTTTTATTTCATGTAATTTTTCTTTTCTTTCTTATGCAATTTAATACATGCTCTTTTCTTTTACATGCTTCTTTTCCTTTCTTGTTAGTAGTTAGTTTATTTTTCATGCAAGTAGAGTAGATTTTATTTTATGCAAGTAGATTAGCTTTTCTTTTCATTTTGCTATCTTTTTCCTCTTATTTGTTTAATGTTGCATGCTATAATTGTTGATTTGATAACAAAAATGAGAGGCTAAACTCCTTCAATTTAGGGGTAATGAAGCTCTCTAATTATGTAGCTTCAACATAACTTGTTAATTTTGATCTCTTTTGTGCTTAAATGAATGTTGATGTGATTTATTGTTTCATATTGAATTTGATAGTCTATGTTGTTCATAACAAATAGGCTATGCTTAAATAATCACAAATAATAATTACCTCTTCATCTACATATGATGATGGTAATGAAGTGAATGTTGAAATTAAATTTTGATGGCTTATATTTCTAAATAATAGTTAATAGGCCATGCTTAAAATAGATTTCATTTTCAACTTCTTGTCATTTTTCATGAGAGTTAAAAGTTGTTTAAGGGGTGTTTTATAGTTTGATGGCTTATGTTGAGCTAGTTAATAGCACAAATAGGCCATACTTATGATAAACACATCAATTAAACTAACTAATGGCCAAAAAAGAGAGATCATAATTTCATGTTTGTTGAACTATATGATCTAGAGAGTGGAATTATCTCTAAATTGTCATTTAACTCTCATATTTTTATCAAATTTCTTTTGTTAGTTAGTTAGTTTATTTACATTTCTAGCTTAACACTATCTAAATTTTGGTTAATTTGATTAAATAGAAATTTAAAATCAACAATTCCCTACGGATCGACCCGTACTCGCCATGTAACGACCCAGAATTTCCGTCATTTGAAATTTAGATATTTAATTGATTTTAAATATTAACAAGTAAGATTTGTAAGTCGAATAAATTTAATTTCGAATATAGAGATTTAATTGGATAATTAAATCGACAATTTAATATTTGAAATTGCAGAAATAATTGGAAATTGGATCAAATGTGTGTAAAAATGATTTATAAAGTTATATTAAATCATATTGGAGTTAGAACGATGTTATAGAACTTTTAAAATTGAATTAAAAGTTAAATTGTAGAAATTGAATATTTTAATATTTAATTGTCTAGTAAAAATAGTCATTTTTCAAACAGTCTCGGATTTTGACGAAACTAGTTTCATTAGATCCATAATGTTATATTATTGTAAGTTTTCAAATTTCGTGTCAATCGGATTTACGGTTTGTCCGGGGCAAGCCAAAACGCACAGAAATCGTTTTAATCGATTTAATTTAAATTTGATCGTTTATTTCCGTAACTCGTGCATATGATCGAATTAGCTCTTGAAACACGTTCCATTGTGTTCGAAACGCAGGTTAAACCTTAGAAACATCAGCCGACACGCTTTGTTTGGAGTTCGGAAAATCTCAGATGAATAGTGTTTCGTCAAATTTTCTATATAAGGACGTTTTATTTTCCATTTGCAAACAAACTAGGGTTTCAAGCTTCAGCCGGCCCTAGCTATTTTCAATGGCCAGAAATTTCGAATTTCCTTCCTCCATTATCTCTCAATCCACAAATAATTAGCAAAAACGTTTAACTACAAAGTTGGAGAGCTCGCCGAGCACTTCGAGATCAACAGTCAAGATCTGAATTGGAGCGACGGGGTGGCACGTAAGTGCTCGCGTTCATGGGCTGTTTGGAGGCATTTTATTTGGCAGCGACGAGGCTAGGGGGCTGCGCACGTAGGCTATGGGTGGAGGGGAAGGTGAGTAGTCGTGTGGAATTCGTCGATCGTCTTCAAGCTTTGTATGGAGGGAGCATAAT
Organism: Allium fistulosum; assembly: GCA_030737815.1. Lineage (NCBI taxonomy): Eukaryota > Viridiplantae > Streptophyta > Magnoliopsida > Asparagales > Amaryllidaceae > Allium > Allium fistulosum. Next base: position 1,292,548,529 of record CM060904.1, read on the forward strand.
TCAATTTAAAGATGGAGGCTATGGGTTGTTGTATATGTATAAAACCTTGGGAGGAAGAAGAAATAGAGGGCGGTCCAGATTTGATCAAAGGAAAATCGACGGCCTGGATTGAATCTAGGTTAAAAAAAATTAAAATAGAAATAGAAGTTATTACATTATAAATTCGTACAAACTTCAAAATGCTATAACTTTTTCATACGAGGTCCGTTTCGCACGAAACGAATTGCGTTGGAACCGTATCGATGAGCACTACGCAATGGAGCTAATTTGGAATTAATTGGAACTAGTGTGAATTTTGGGTAAAATTAAACTCATGTTTAATTTTATTCGAAACGAAACACTACAACTGTTATCGGAAACTCAAGGTGAGAACTTCTCACTCAATCGAATTGTGTTTCGATTTAAATTTAAATAGTTAAATTTAAAATTGGTTGATTGTGTGCTTGAATGATAATTGCTACCTGTTGTATTGAAATAGACCCTATACGCCGCATATTAAGCGGAGGTTATTTATTAAAAACATATACCGCGATATTCCACCGTAAAGTGGAATTGGTATTATATATGTATTTGGAGTTGATTTCCCGCATTATATAGCGGATGAGACCCTATTGTGCCGCATAATAGCAGATAATATTTATAAATCCCATATACCGCGATATTCCACTTTGAAGTGGAATTGGTATTGTGCTAACATTTGTGGATGCAGGGAAACAGGTTGGAGGGGTCCAACTGGATTCCTCAAACATTTGAATTTATTTCAATGTTTGTTGTTGATTATTTATAATCTCCGTGTGATTATATTTGTGAATTGGAATTGTTGAAGGCTATAATTTAGCCGAATGTATTTTTGGTATCGTTGGATACCAGAAATAAATAAAATTGGATTTTTGAAATTCAAGTTGAAAGTTATTGAAAAAAAATTATTTTGAGAATTGGATAAATTAAAAAGGAGTTTTAAAAAGATAAAAGTCTTATTTTTGAACTATATTGAATTAAATTCCAAATTACGGGAAAGGGGCTTAATAAATGGATTTCGAAAATATTATTTATAAGTTGAAGAATTTATTTAAATTTTGGATTTTTAAATAGATTTGAAGAGAGAAAGAAATTTATTTTAAAAAGGAAATAATTTGGAAATTCGTTGAAAATTTGATTTGGTGTTTTGAAATAAATTTGAAAATCAATTTGAAATCAATTGATTATTAATTTACCATAACTAGCCAAATTTATTCACAGAAATTTATCTGACTTTGAATTAATCAGATAATTAAAGTAATCCTATTTATGGATGTTTGGATTTTATTGGATGTTGAATTGTTTGATATCTCTGATATGTGATGCTTTGTGATATATCCTGTTCTGTGTTGTGATTTGTGATCTATTTATCTATGATATGAATATCTGTGATCAGTGAACGAAAGATAAGCATTATAGTTTATACCGCTTATCAATTATATTGTTATATTTGATCTGTAATGGTTGGATGTTGTTGCACTATTGTGTTAAACCCTTGGACTACACAATACACACACAAATGTGGATTTCACATGGGAATCGGTTAAGTCACAGATTTTTGACAATTCTAAAGATTGAATTTTTGAATCCAAATTAATTTTGGAAATGGGAATTGAAAGTTTTTTTTGAAAATGAGTTTCAAAAATAAGAGTTATTTTAAATAACGTTATAAAATGGAAATTTAAATCATTTGATTTAAATTTTGAATTCAATACTTGAATTTGAATTCAATGATTTGGGAATTCTGGTCTAAAAGGATTATACAAGTGTAAAAGGGTGTTTATATGAATTTAAACCATTTTTTAAAAGTGTTGTTGCGGAAATTTGAATTAACCCAAAGACCGTAACTTGTATAAATGAAATCAGATTTTTCTGAAACGAAAACTATTTGTTTCCAAATAATAAAAGCTTTCATGTTAGGAATGAATTTCCAATTTGTGTAAAATGGATTCTATTTGAAATTAAATTGTTTTGAAAGCTATAAGTTAAATCTTGATTTAAAGATTTAATGGGTTAATCCAATTCAAATGGAAATTGATTTGGAAATCTGTGAATGAATCTTTGTGAAACTGGGTGAACTTTGTGAAGTAAATCTTTTTGTTTAAAGATTTAAAATGGTAATTTGTTTAAACCATTTAAAGGAAAGGATTTGGGTAATAAGTTGTGACTTAATTGAAATCCCAATATTCATATGTTTTGAAATATTGTGCTCACTATTCGGATTAGCCGGGAAAGGACCTTTGTGTCACATAACCCATTCCGAATAAGTGATACGACGATATGGATCGTATTGAAGACCAGTGGTGCAGACCGGGTATTTGTGAAAACGATAGGATGACCTATCGATTGTCTCTGCACCGTTAGCTACGGTACAGAGATTTCCTTTGTAATGGGAAGTTCGATCGGGATTGTGAATACCCGGATTGCAAGGGCTTCTTCGGAAGTGCCTTCAGTTCTGTTCGAACCCGGAACAGACTTGTATGGTTACATGTCCGACATTACATTTTGATATGTAAAGCTGATTTCGTTCAAATACATTTCTGTTGGTGGCGGAGAATTTATTCTCTTAGCTTAACACCCTTCTCTGAGACGTACGAGCTCAAAGGTTATGTAGTTGAAGGTTATCGGTGATATATTCCCAATTTGGTAGTGTGGCATGCTGAGTGTTGCCATGTGATGATTATTTATTGATCATTTGTTGATCAAAGCGTGGCTTTGTGAAAAAGCGTAGCTTTGTGGATGAGACCTCTTCGAACCTCACAACCCGGAAATGGTCGAAACAGGAATATGCGACAAGGTTATGAGGGTCGCTCCCTTTAGGGTATGTCATTTCCTTCTGGAAAAGGGTGGTATTAGGTATGGAGCCCTTGTATTTAACCTATGTGGTTACTCCAATCTCATTTACTGTGTGATTGTTGTTTTTATCGAGGCGCCTCAGATAAAGGTCCCAAAGGACCGGGGGTGGCATATTCGTGTAGTAGTTACCTAGTGTAAGAGGTAACCCGGCCTTGTGTTGGCAGAGATCCGGTTAGGTTCTCGGGACGTCCCGCCAGAGGCGATCCCATTGACAGTAGGAAGTTCCTTAGCCTGACCATTTGTTGGAAATCCAATTTCCAATACGAACATTGTACGGTATTAGTTGTAGAACCTGCCATTTACTTATGGTGGTCACCACTGTTTAGATGGTAGCTATAGTAGGCATAGTTCGAAATGTCTATGCTGGCTAAGATTAATATTATACTTTCGAAATGTTTTCTGCACTATGCACTAATAATAATAATATCTAATGATTTTGCATAGTAAGAATGTTTGACTATCATAAGGAGAAATCTCCTCCAATTCTGCGTTTGCATTGTGTGTGTGGCGGGAGGCCTTATGGTAGTTTCATTTTCCAAAAGCATTGTGAATGTCTTTTACTTCCTTTGTTGTTGTTGTTTTAAAGATAAAAACTGTTTTAAGTTCTCACACCAGTCCCATGACTGACCTGGAGTTTATTGTTCCTTTCCTAAACTCTGAGTGCCCATCATTTTCCACACGGGCAGCCTAGAGTCATGTTATCAGGTCATTCTGGATTCACGAGGCTTTGGAGCTCCAGTGGCGAGCTGAATGGCGAGACGTATCACTTGTATATGATATTATATTTTCCGCTGTGTATTCTGTATGAGGACAAGTTATATAACTGTCCAGTGTTGTATTGTGTATATTGTTGTTGTAAACTCTGATGATGTAATGTACAAACTGATATGGTTCTTGATTTAAAGATTATTCATTTATCTATTATATGTTGTTCCGCTGCGATATGTGAGATTCTGATATTGTTTCTGTTTCTGTGTTTTTCTGTTCTCTTTTTCTTCTGTCTTCTTCTACCTTTTCTTTTTAACCATAACAATTCGGTTTTCCGGCATTCGATTGCTCCGCAGTTGATACAGTGGACGTATTAATGTCGATTTTCGGAAGTCGAAAATCCCAGAGCGTTACATGTGGTATTAGAGCATATGGTTAAGCGATAACCTTGGCTCTGTTGGGTGTTACTCATTAGAGATAGAGTCAGTAGTACTCTAGAATGAGTGTGAGTGTAATAATAGATATGAGCGCGTATTTGTTATTGAATATGAAATTGTTTTGTATTGTGTTGACTTATCGGTTGATTGTTTATAGATTTTGGTCGGTGCAGTCTAGCTAACTGTTATCGATAGGGGTTTCTAAACTCTTAAACAAGATGAACCGACATAGTATCATTTTAAATTGGGTAAATGAAACAATTTTACCTCGATTATATTTGTATATAAAGAGATAATTTTTCAGAAATTGTTGAGGTGTATATAAATTAATTGTTTGGTTGTTGAAAATGTAAGAATATATATGAGTTAATAAAAGTTGTTTGAATAATCTAAATAAAAACAACAATTGTAAAAGAATGAAGTATATAAGCAAATGAATTATTAAGTATGGAATTATAATTAAGATGATTTACAATTGTGAAATAATCTTGCATAAGTTAAATAGTGAAATTATATGAGAAAAGGATTTATAAATGTGATTTATAAATAAAAGGAAATTTTAAAAGAATATTTAGCACTGAATTCACTACTGTTACTGGGGAATAATAAGGGTGATGACTGCAGCATCATCAATATCATTTTCGAGTTTCTGTGTGATGGATTTGCTACCATAATAAATTAAAATTTTAAGTTTTGTTGTGATAAACAAATTTAATTTAAAAATCCAAATTGAAATTGATGAATATAAGTGAAACGAGTTTTAGACTTATAATATGAAATTAAAATTTTAGCTTTGGTAAAGTTAAAGAATTTGAGTTAGCATAGTAAATATATGATGTGAATTTAACTAAAGGAAGGTTAAATAAATTGAATTGGATTAGATAAGTGATTATAATATGAATTTGGAAGTTTAAATAAATAATGTTTAAAAGGAATATAACTTAAGTTGTATAGTGAAAGCAAATGTAAGTGGAAATTTGAAATGGAATATAACTTAAGTGATGTTAAATGAAGTTGATTTTGGTGTCGAAGTGAAATAACAAAGTGAATTAAATGGATGTGAACTTGAATTATATAAAGGAGATTCAACCTTATTTGTAAAATGAATTAGCAATTGAATTGAACTAATGGATTGAATGTTAATCAATCGAATGTAAGTAAATTGATATGGAATAATGGATATAAGTATTAATTCATTAAAAGCTAATAAATTGGAATTTGAATGAATCGAATGGAAGTCAATTTAATATTAAACCAATTGGAATTAGAAGTGTTAAACCAAATTGAAAGTAAATTTAATAACTTGGTTATGTTGGTTATGATTTGATTGTTATATGATTGTTGGTTGATCGTATATAATTCATTAAGTGTTAATGAAATTGAATTAGTGAAATTGAAAGCTATGTAATTGGATTTAAATTGAAAGCGAACCAACTTGAATTTAAATTAGTGAATGTAAACTAATTGAAAATGAATAATTGAATGTCGTTGTATATGAATTGGTTGTAAACAATTACAAGTGATGTCGAAATTATATAAGTTGCTTATAAACCTTGTTTAGCATGCATTTCTTTTAATATGCATGTGTTGTAGTTGTTTAAAAGAGTAAAATGTTAATAACTTTATATATATATGTCACTTACATGTTTAAATTGAGTAAGTACAGGTGCCGTGGCTACCGTTTGGCGGGATTTGGTTGCGCTAAAATGCTTAATAAATAACTGCTTTGCTTAAAAATGCTAAAAGGTACGCCTACGCAATAAAAATAGGAAATATGAACTGTTTTTCTGCTTTTCCGACCGTGTGGGTCAATGTATATATATTTATGTCTATTGTGATCCTACTACGATCGAACCGCGCAAAGGAGGCTATGGCGAATTTTTCTGAAAATTTAAGGCGTTAGAAAATTTTCGGGAAATTTTGGAAAATTTGTGAAAACTAAATTTTAGATTTGGAGTTAAAAGTTAAACGATATAGTTTGTTTTGAAAAGTATAACTAAGTATAGATTTGAAAAACTTAGTAAAGTTTTTGAAAGAGTTTAACTATTGGATTTTGGGGAAGTTGTACACTTAAGTGATTTTGAACGAATTGTTTGAAAAGTTAATGAATTTGGGGCATTTTTCTTACTTGGCAATTTTGAGGACGAAATTCTTTTAAGAGGGGAAGATTGTAACGACCTAGAATTTACGTCATTTGAAATTCAAATATTTAATTGATTTTAAATATTTACAAGTAAGATTTGTAAGTCGAATAAATTTAATTTCGAATATAGAGATTTAATTGGATAATTAAATCGACAATTTAATATTTGAAATTGCAGAAATAATTGGAAATTGGATCAAATGTGTATAAAAATGATTTATAAAGTTATATTAAATCATATTGGAGTTAGAACGATGTTATAGAACTTTTAAAATTGAATTAAAAGTTAAATTGTAGAAATTGAATATTTTAATATTTAATTGACTAGTAAAATAGTCATTTTTCAAACAGTCTCGGATTTCGACGAAATCAGTTTCATCGGATCCATAATGTTATATTACTGTAAGGTTTAAAATTTCGTGTTAATCGGATTTACGGTTTGTCCGGGGCAAGTCAAAACGCATAGAAATCGTTTTAATCGATTTAATTTAAATTTGATTGTTTATTTCCGTAACTCGCGCATATGATCGAATTAGCTCCCGAAACACATTCCATTGTGTTCGAAAAGCGGGTTAAACTTTAGAAACGTCAGCCGGCACGCTTCGTTTGGAGTTCGGAAAATCTCGGATGAATAGTGTTTCGTCAAATTTTCTATATAAGGACGTTTTATTTTCCATTTGCAAACAAACTAGGGTTTCAAGCTTCAGCCGGCCCTAGCTATTTTCAATGGCCAGAAATTTCGAATTTCCTTCCTCCATTATCTCTCAATCCACAAATAATTAGCAAAAACGTTTAACTACAAAGTTGGAGAGCTCGCCGAGCACTTCGAGATCAACGGTCAAGATCTGAATCGGAGCGACGGGGTGGCGCGTAAGTGCTCGCGTTCATGGGCTATTTGGAGGTGTTTTATTTGGCAGCGACGTGGCTAGGGGGCTGCGCACGTAGGCCATGGGTGGAGGGGAAGGTGAGTAGTCGTGTGGAATTCGTCGATCGTCTTCAAGCTTTGTATGGAGGGAGCATAATTCGATTTAAAGATGGAGGCTATGGGTTGTTGTATACGTATAAAACCTGGGGAAGAAGAAGAAATAGAGGGCGGTCCAGATTTGATCAAAGGAAAATTGACGGCCTGGATTGAATCTAGGTTAAAAAAAATTAAAATACAAATAGAAGTTATTACATTATAAATTCGTACAAACTTTAAAATGCTATAACTTTTTCATACGAGGTCCGTTTCGCACGAAACAAATTGCATTGGAACCGTATCGATGAGCACTACGCAATGGAGCTGGTTTGGAATTAATTGGAACTAGTGTGAATTTTGGGTAAAATTAAACGCGTGTTTAATTTTATTCGAAACGAAACACTACAACTGTTATCGGAAACTCAAGGTGAGAACTTCTCACTCAATCGAATTGTGTTTCGATTTAAATTTAAATAGTTAAATTTAAAATTGGTTGATTGTGTTCTTGAATGATAATTGCTATCTATTGTATTGAAATAGACCCTATACGCCGCATATTAAGCGGAGGTTATTTATTAAAAACATATACCGTGATATTCCACCGTGAAGTGGAATTGGTATTATATATGTATTTGGAGTTGATTTCCCGCATTATATAGCGGATGAGACCCTATTGCGCCGCATAATAGCGGATAATATTTATAAATCCCATATACCGTGATATTCCACTTTGAAGTGGAATTGGTATTGTGCTAACATCTGTGGATGCAGGGAAACAGGTTGGAGGGATCCAACTGGATTCCTCAAACATTTGAATTTATTTTAATGTTGTGTGTTGATTATTTATAATCTCCGTGTGATTATATTTATGAATTGGAATTGTTGAAGGCTATAATTTAGCCGAATGTATTTTTGGTATCGTTGGATACCAGAAATAAATAAAATTGGATTTTCGAAATTCAAGTTGAAAGTTATTGAAAAAAAATTATTTTGAGAATTGGATAAATTAAAAAGGAGTTTTAAAAAGATAAAAGTCTTATTTTTGAACTATATTGAATTAAATTCCGAATTACGGGAAAGGGGCTTAATAAATGGATTTCGAAAATATTATTTATAAGTTGAAGAATTTATTTAAAATTTGGATTTTTAAATAGATTTGAAGAGAGAAAGAAATTTATTTTAAAAAGGAAATAATTTGAAAATTCGTTGAAAATTTGATTTGGTGTTTTGAAATAAATTTGAAAATCAATTTGAAATTAATTGATTATTAATTTACCATAACTAGCCAAATTTATTCACAGAAATTTATCTGACTTTGAATTAATCAGATAATTAAAGTAATCCTATTTATGGTTGTTTGGATTTTATTGGATGTTGAATTGTTTGATATCTCTGATATGTGATGCTTTGTGATATATCCTGTTCTGTGTTGTGATTTGTGATCTATTTATCTATGATATGAATATCTATGACCTGTGAACGAAAGATAAGCGTTATAGTTTATACCGCTTATCAATTATATTGTTATGTTTGATCTGTGATGGTTGGATGTTGTTGCACTATTGTGTTAAACCCTTGGACTACACAATACACACACAAATGTGGATTTCACGTGGATATCAGTTAAGTCACAGATTTTTGACAATTCTAAAGATTGAATTTTTGAATCCAATTAATTTTGGAAATGGGAATTGAAAGTTTTTTTTGAAAATGAGTTTCAAAAATAAGAGTTATTTTAAATAACTTAATAAAATGGATTTAAATCATTTGATTTAAATTTTGAATTCAATACTTGAAATTGAATTCAATGATTTGGGAATTCTGGTCTAAAAGGATTATACAAGTGTAAAAGGGTGTTTATATGAATTTAAACCATTTTTTTAAAAGTGTTGTTGCGGAAATTTGAATTAACCCAAAGACCGTAACTTGTATAAATGAAATCAGATTTTTCCGAAACGAAAACTATTTGTTTCCAAATAATAAAAGCTTTCATGTTAGGAATGAATTTCCAATTTGTGTAAAAAGGATTCTATTTGAAATTAAATTGTTTTGAAAGCTATAAGTTAAGTCTTGTTTAAAGATTTAATGGGTTAATCCAATTGAAATGGAAATTGATTTGGAAATCTATGAATGAATCTTTGTGAAACTGGGTGAACTTTGTGAAGTAAATCTATTTGTTTAAAGATTTAAAATGGTAATTTGTTTAAACCATTTAAAGGAAAGGATTTGGGTAATAAGTTGTGACTTAATTGAAATCCCAATATTCATATGTTTTGAAATATTGTGCTCACTATTCGGATTAGTCGGGAAAGGACCTTTGTGTCACATAACCCATTCCGAATAAGTGATACGACGATATGGGTCATATTGAAGACCGATGGTGAAGACCGGGTATTTGTGAAAATGATAGGATGACCTATCGATTGTCTCTGCACCGTTAGCTACGGTATAGAGATTTCTTTTGTGATGGGAAGTTCGATCGGGATTGTGAATACCCAGAATGCAAGGGCTTCTTCGGAAGTGCCTTCGGTTCTGTTCGAACCCGGAACAGACTTGTATGGTTACATGTCCGACATTACATTTTGATATGTAAAGCTGATTTCTTTCAAATACATTTCTGTTGGTGGCGGAGAATTTATTCTCTTAGCGTAACACCCTTCTCTAAGACGTACGAGCTCAGAGGTTATGTAGTTGAAAGTTATCAGTGATATATTCCCAATTTGGTAGTGTGGCATGCTGAGTGTTGCCGTGTGATGATTATTTATTGATCATTTGTTGATCAAAGCGTGGCTTTGTGGATGAGACCTCTTCGGACCTCACAACCCGGAAATGGTCGAAACAGGAATATGCGGCAAGGTTATGAGGGTCGCTCCCTTTACGGTATGTCATTTCCTTCTGGAAAAGGGTGGTATCAGGTATGGAGCCCTTGTATTTAACCTATGTGGTTACTCCAATCTCATTTACTGTGTGATTGTTGTTTTGATCGAGGCGCCTCGGATAAAGGTCCCAAAGGACTGGGTGGTGGCATATTCGTGTAGTAGTTACCTAGTGTAAGAGGTAACCCGGCCTTGTGTTGGCAGAGATTCGGTTAGGTTCTCGGGACGTCCCGCCAGAGGCGATCCCATTAACAGTAGGAAGTTCCTTAGCCTGACCATTTGTTGGAAATCCAATTTCCAATACGAACCTTGTACGGTATTAGTTGTAGAACCTGCCATTTACTTATGGTGGTTACCACTGTTTAGATGGTAGTTATAGTAGGCATAGTTCGAAATGTCTATGCTGGCTAAGATTAATATTATACTTTCGAAATGTTTTCTGCACTATGCACTAATAATAATAATATCGAATGATTTTGCGTAGTAAGCATGTTTGACTATCATAAGAAGAAATCCCCTCCAATTCTGCGTTTGCATTGTGTGTGTGGCGGGAGGCCTTATTGTCGTTTCATTTTCCAAAAGCATTGCGAATGTCTTTTACTTCCTTTGTTGTTGTTGTTTTAAAGGTAAAAACTGTTTTAAGTTCTCACACCAGTCCCATGACTGACCTGGAGTTTATTGTTCCTTTCCTAAACTCTAGGTGCCCATCATTTTCCACACGGGCAGCCTAGAGTCAGGTTATCAGGTCATTCTGGATTCAGGAGGCTTTGGAGCTCAAGTGGCGAGCTAGATGGCGTGACGTATCACTTGTATATGATATTATCTTTTCCGCTGTGTATTCTGTATGAGGACAGGTTATATAACTGTCCAGTGTTGTATTATGTATATTGTTGTTGTAAACTCTGATGATGTAATGTACAAACTGATATAGTTCTTGATTTAAAGATTATTCATTTATCTATTATATGTTGTTCCGCTGCGATATGTGAGATTCTGATATTGTTTATGTTTCTGTGTTTTTCTGTTCTCTTTTTCTTCTGTCTTCTTCTACCTTTTCTTTTTAACCATAACAATTCGGTTTTCCAGCATTCGATTGCTCGGTAGTTGATACAGTGGACGTATTAATGTCGATTTTCGGAAGTCGAAAATCCCGGAGCGTTACACGCCACGTACTAACTTTTTATGACGACCCGCCCTTCTCGACCCTCGAAAATCGACATAAATATGCTCATTGTATAACATGCCAAACGATCGAGTGCCGAAAAGACAGATTGTTGAGGGAAAAGAAAGTAGGTAGAAGAAAGAAGAAACCAAACAACAGAATCTCACAGCGGACTGAATAACATATAATGTGAACAGTTCTTTACACAAATCAAAACTATAATATACATATCTCACATCAGAGTACACAAATCAATCTGGGCAGTTATAACAACCTGCCCTCATAATTTGCTGATAACTTCAACAAAACACTGCAGCGGAATAAAATCAAATACGAGAAATACACCTTCACCATCCAGCTCGTCTCCTGCTCTATAGCATCCTAACCTGAACCTAAAATACTCGGTTTGACCCGAGCATTATAATAAAATAACACCCGAGTCAGTTTGGAAAACCAGCGTGAGAAAACACACTCAATTTGAATTATTAAAGTTATCAAAATCCTTTGAAAATAAAAGGTATCTCGTAAGACCACGCCACACATAAACACGACGGGTTTTTATCTTACGATTACCAAAACATTTCATATTAAATCCTCTGATATTATATTAGTGTCTAAGTACAAACACTTATTCAAATAGCTGAAATGCTTGCATCTCACATTTCAGCATAGTTAGGCACAATCAAAACTGTACGGCACTTATTGGAGAATGGGTTCCAACTGAATGACTAGGCACTGGGGTATCGCCTGTCACAGTACATGTCTAGAAACACTGTACCGAGGACCACGCCGGGATGCCCTGCTACACAAAACCGGACTATCCCAGACCTAGATAGACCGAATATGTTATCACCCCGGGTGTTCCCGCCCTTTATCGAGCTCCTTCCATAAATCGTAGGCTAATTGGGTGCTACCCACTTAGCCTTGCTGCATCTCCCCTTCTTTTCAGTCATTCTCGGTTGGTGAGGCCAGAGGCTACGATTACCTTTTTAAGGAATTTTCACTTAGAATGCTCATTTTCCTCCAATGACAATGTTTTGATATCATTCATCCATACAAGTCCGTTCCGGATCCGAACGGAACCGAAGGCACTATTCCTACTACGTCCATTTTGGAATCACCCTCAGGATTAATAACGATTAGCCCTTGCACTTCACTGCTCCATCTTCGACTCTATGCTCTTGTCTTCATTTCGAAAACGTACTTGTTGGATCGAAGTGGTTTTCGGATAGCAAATCCGATCCCGGTCTCTTCGAAACAACGTTCGATACTTCCGATAAACTCAACCCCGGTTCTTTAGGAAATAAACAGACGAAAATAAGATCGAAGATCACCTCCTAACCGTTAGTGGACGGATTTCCTTATCATCGTCCTAGAAGAACGAAACGAGTTTATACGTAAAGTATAGCACCTTGAACGGTAACTGTACCATACAATTCCCGTGCTTCTTCTAGATATTTCCAAAGTTATATTTAGGTCCAGATTTTCATAGCCGGTTATTTAACTATCAAATAAACAATCAATTTAACCAAATATTCCATTTTCCCCTGAAAACATTAAATCTCTTTTTAATTTAATTTTAAATACATTAATCTCTTTATCCAAATTATACATACTTATCTTACCAAATTTGGTAAATTTACAAATTGTCTTTCAAAAATATTTGAAACCCCTTTTTAAAAAAAATGAAGAAAGTACCACTGCGGTATCAAACCATGGATCATAGCTCAATGGTTACGTCTCTATCTCAGAGAAATCCAAAACTTAACTGCAGGCACTCACTCCTCCGATTTACACTACGTGTTAGCACCAAAATTGGTCACTAACCTCATTGAGAAAGATTATGTAGAGAGATTAATGAAGAAGATAAATTAGAACAGAAGAATAGTGTAATTCAATGCCAAAAGAACAACAAAAACGAGAACACCAGATTTATAGTGGTTCGGCGTAACTGCCTACGTCCACTTTGAGTTTTGATCTTTATTTCTTTCACAAGTAGTTGAATACAGATACAATCCATATATTAATGACTTGAATACAAGTTTGAACTGAAAATAATAAGTCTTGAAAGTGGCAGAGTCTCCCCAGTGTTCCCGGAAAATGGTCCCTTTCATTGTGCTACTGCCCTCCTATTTATAGACGAGATGGGTTGGACTTCCCTCATGGGCTTAGGAACAAGGTGCCTCTGCCCATAGTAGGTGAATCTGTGCACCAGGCCAGGCAGGCCGAATGCTCTTGCTTTGTTGTGGGCCTGACAACTTGCTACCACCTCTAGTCTCTTCTTGATCAGAATCTTGTCTAGTGCTAATGATAATTTCTTCAACTGTCGTTTTGTAACCGGGCCAAGATGCCGGTTAACACTACGCGAGTATACCATTACTTCCCGAAAACTTGTTTAATGATTTTTCTCAAAATAATGCTTATAAATTTTAAAATAAATTTCCAAGTTTAATCTAGGAAAATATACGTAAATAAAAGTTATTAAACAAAGCCATATTAATATTTAATAATTATCTTTTAAAACAAAAATGCTGACTAGTTCTTAAATAATAATAATCTTTAACACTCATTTTAAAGTAACTAATTAATAGTTAAATATGATTAAACAGTTTAAAATAGTTAAATAGCTAGTTTCCAGAACATTTTTAACACCTTTAAAACTTTCGTATTAATAATTAAAAATCCTCCTTTTAAAACAAGCCCAAATCCTCGATTTTAATTTCACTTCGTAAATTTGGAAATCTTACTTAGGTCCAGTATAACCAATTTATACTTATTTCCAAATTCACTTCTATCCTTCGCGTCTATTTAAAAATACCAATTTTAAAACCTTTATATTTTAAATAGGTACCACTTAAGAATTTGTTATTCAAAATCCTTTTTATAAACTTTATTCCAAAAATCTCTATTTACAATATCCAAATCAGTTAAGTACAATTTCCAAAACCATTTATTTCATCCAATTAATTAACCAAAAATGATTTATAAATATTTACTTTAAAATCCCTTTTAAAATTTTCTTCAAATTCAAACCATATATTGTTGGTATTTATAAAGAACAAAATCTAGGCCAAAACTACCATAACACCCAATCCATTCCGATCACAGAATAATCTATCACAAATTTTCCAAACAAATCATATATAATAAATATGAAATTTAATTCAACATTTTTGAGGAATCCAGTTGGATCCCTCCAACCTGTTTCCCTGCATCCATAGACGTTATCACAATATAAAAATACCAATTCCGCTTCGAGGCGGAATATCGCGGTATATAGGGTCATCCGCTATTATGCGGGGTACATAGGGTCTCATCGGCTATATATATGCGGGAATATCAATCACTCCAATATATATACTACTATATATAATATCACATCCAATTTGATAATAATTCATCAATCCAATTAATCAACCATTTATGAATTTTAACTATTTAAAATTAAAGCTAGCAGTCCAAAATTGAGTGAGATTAACTCACCTTGATTTTTAATTCGCCAAACGTTCCAATTTTAAATTAATCGAACACGTTCGATTTAATCTAAAAATTTTACTTGCTTCAACCGTCTCCAATTCTATTCCAGCGCGTAGTGCTCGTCGCTGTGATTTCAGCACTGCTTGTTTCGTCCGATTCCGACCTCGTATGACAAAGATACGAAGTTTTAAAGTTTGGATATAAATTTATATAAATAATTTTTTTTATTTACCAGAAACAAATCTGGCCTTACGATTTGAAATGGAAGATCATGGCCGCACCTGCTTCATCTCCTACATCGTTCATTCCAGGGTTTTTAAAACCCATAGCCGTCGTCTCTTGCTTGATTTACGCGGCCACCAAGCTAGATTTGAAGGCGATCCAGCACCATCACGCGATAGCCCTTCGCCGCCTCTACCTTCACCCCAAACACCACGAGGCTCAGTCCCCTCCTCCACCAGAAAAACACGCACGACCTCGTACCCTTCACGACCACTTTCTGGCTCCAAACGACGACGATAACCAAGATCCACCGTTGGATCTGCTCGTCTTGAGGAGCTCGACAATTTCGTAGTTGGAGTTTTAGCTAAAAGTTGATGGATAAGGAGAATTTGAGGGAGGAAGGTCACGAATCATCGGCCATTGAAATAAAATGTGGCGACTACGTGAATAAGGGTTAGGGCTTTACTGCAGCGCGTGTATATATACGCGTATAAACATATTAATTTAATATTATTTCCAAAGTTAACATGCTTTTTCGAACAATCTCCAAACGAGATGTGCCACCTGGCGTTTATAATGTTTTACCCCTATTCCGAACACAATGGAACATGTTTCGGGGCCTAATTCGATCGTATGTGGAAGATAGCCTTTTGAATCGAATTAAAATATTAAATTTTCGATATTTATTTCAACGCGTTTCTATCCTGTACGACTAAACGGTAACTCAAAACGCTATGAAATTTGAAATCCGATAATAATACACTATTACGAATCCAATGGAACTTGTTTCGTCGAATTCCGAGACTGTGCCTCGAAAGGCTATTTTAACGCGTCGATTAAATCGAGCAATTTTCAAAATTGAAAAAATTGCTTGAAATCTCCATTTTAAAAACTTACCAACTCAATTATAAATCAAACAGAATTTATATCCATATTTGAAATCATTCTGATTCATTTTAAATCAAAGTTCAATTATTTACACTATTATTATATATTAATTTCACCATTAAATAAATATATAAATTTTAAATTTTAAATTTATCGACTTTTAATCTCATTCAAAAGTCTACTACCATCACTCTCATTCAATTAGAGTTTTAAATCACTTTAGAAATCATTTCTCTCCCCATTTAACTCTAGATTCCCATATATACCCAATTTCAATTATTAAATTTATACTTACCAAATCCAATTAGCCGCTATATTTGGAATTATGAACCATTGTACTAATTCTTCCATATTCAAAATCAATTTATAATTCAAATTCAACATTTAAAAATAAATTAAATATTCAAAATCAAACGACCAAAATTCCGGGTCGTTACACTTTTGTTTGTCGTGCGATTGCGGTATAAATTTTTCGGCTATTTTCTAAACCGATAGAAAATTAGTCGTTAAACAAATTTTTGGCGCCGTTGCCGGGAAATTTCTTTTGATTTCAATTTTATATTCTTCGAATTATTTTTCGTTTAATTTTTGTGTGTTGCAATAAAAAAAAGAATTGTGTGTGTGAGATTTTTATTTTCGTTTTGTTGTGTGCTTGTGTTTCCTTTGCATTTGCATTTCTACATCTAAAAAAATAGTTTATTAATTTGCATTTGCATTTTGCATCAACATTTTTACATTTACATTTTCTTTTTCTCCTTTCTTTTTGTTAAACATTGATAAAAAAAATTATTACACTGTGCTTTCACTACATTAATGTTGCTTTCATTACTGTTACAGTGCAATTCTGGCCTCTCTGCCTTGCATACAACCCCCCACAGATCATACTTCAAACCCTGGCAGAATCGACTTCACCATACTGTCCTATGACTTCACTATTATCTGTGCTCTACAACTTCAACATACACAGTCCCCTGCCTTGTCTTTCTACCCAAAGCAACACCAAACAACCACCCTTCTACAACATACAACTGCTGTCCCATATCGAAAACCACAAACACTGATCTGATCCACCAACAGCCCCTCCACTTATCACTCCAAACACTTTATCACTCCTTCCTTGCATTCATCACAACTTCCCTGCAAACAGACATCACATCTCTGTTTAATAATACTTCTCCCATAACTACAAGCAAACTGCTCCTCCTCCCAATTACTACAGCTCCACTGTCACACTCAACTACCACCCCATTATCATCATAATACTTCAGCCATACAAGACATACCACTGCCCCCTTGCATAAATAAGCAACCACTCCTTCCATTCCTTCCATTCAAAACCCCTGCCATCCACTGCATATCAGTGCATGGCCAACCACTCCTTCCATTATCATTCCTACATATCATTCCTACAATCACATAACATTTCATCCCCTTCTACTTGCATATAGCTGCTGTGTGCCCTCTATCATAATAACCATCACAGTGCCATAAACCACAACCTGATCCCATTTCAAACTGCCTGTACAAACCTCATCTTTGCCTCGACAACCAGCCTACACAACTGCAATCACCAAACTCCACCAATTCTGGTACCAGCAACCAACCACTACACTTCCCCCTTCAAAACATGCTTCACCTGACCAACAATTTCTCCTGAAACTGCAACACTCAACCAAACACTGTCACAACAGCAAGTACAGTGCTCCAAAATCCCACTGTGAACCACTTAACATCACTGCTAGCTACATACACCTTGCCTACAGTACATACGACATTGCCTGTAACAATCACCCCCGCCTCGTCTCACTACACAACTTCAACAACCCACTTCTTATACATCACTCTATCGTCTCTTCTAACAGCTCCATCACACTCCATCATCATATTACATTGCTCCAACAACTTTCTCTACTGCATCCTCCATACATCCACAAACCATCCACACCCCTACTCCAACAGTTCATCTGCAAACTTCCACTCCATCACTATATTTCCACTGCTGTCAATTTCTCACTGCAAGCAATTACATTGCCTACCTGATTGTAATTACGTACCTCACTGCGAGCAACTACTATACTGCCACCGGTTACAAGTGCCTCTACTTCAAACTGCAGTTGCCCTCTGTTCAACTCATCTCCCATCTCCTACAAATGCTGAATCAACCCAGCAGTACCCAGACCCAATCACCATGAACCCCAAACCTGCTGTTCATAGACCAACGTCGTCAATCGCCTGAATACCCAAACCAGACCACATCGCGAATCCGCGACCCTCTCCCCAATTCAGCAACCCAGATCGATCATGGTATCAGAGCTTCTTCGAATGCGCCATCAATCTTCGAAACCGCGATGAACTCAATCGCCGCCGCCATTGTCGTTTCTTCGATTTTGTTTTCATGCTTTTAATTTTTTCAATAGAGAAACAAACAAGTTTTTCAATTGAGAAGTGTTTTCATTTTTTATTTCAATCGAGAAGTTTTTTACGATTTGCGTGTATTAATCTGTTGTGGGCTTCTTGGGCTGGGTTATTGTATTATATATATATATATATATATATATATATATATATATATATATATGTGGAAATTAGGGAGGCATCCCTATCATACTTTCATATTGTAAAGCGGGTCCCTGTCAAAGTTTCATTGTAAAGCGGGTTCCTGTTTTTTGGAAACGAAGAAAAATTATTGCTGAAATGTCAGCAACTTTTATAAATAAATGCTGATATTTCAGCAACTATCTGTATCAAAGTTTTATTGTAAAAACAAAGAAAAATTATTGCTGAAATGTTAGCAACTTTTATAAATAAGTGCTCATATTTCAGCAACTATCCGTGTCAAAGTTTTATTGTAAAAACAAAGAAAAATTATTGCTGAAATGTCAGCAACTTTTATAAATAAGTGCTGATATTTCAGCAACTTTCATAAACTGTGTTCACAGTGTACATAAATGTTGCTGAAATATCAGCAACTTTTATAAATAAGTGTTGATATTTCAGCAACTTTCATACACTATGTTCATAGTGTACAGAAATATTGCGAAAATGTCAGCAACTTTTATGAAATGTTGCATCATGCTCTGCAATAATCATGAATAAAAAACAGGGACCTAATTTACACTGAAATTTAGTGAAGGACTTTTCGTGAATTTTGAAACTTAATAAGGACCTGTGCCAAAAGTACCCTATATATATTCCTTTCTTTTGTTTTGTTTAGTTTAGCTTGTTGTGTTGTTTGTTAAGTCTTAAAAAAAAAGAGTTTGTTTTTATTTTAGTGCAAATTCATTTAGCTTTTGTTTTTGTTCTATCCAAAAAAAACAAATTGTTTTAGGTTTTATTTATTTAGTGAATTTGGTTTTGGCAAGTTGTTTGTTTTGATTTCAAATTTTTTCTTAGTTTCTTTCTCTTAAAAAAAGAGTTTTAATTTTTAATTACCTTTGATTTCTACCGTTTTCTTCTCATTTTCCATTTCTATTATTTTCTTATCATTAAAAAAATAAACTATATATATCTTGTTTTTATTTTCAGAAGCAAATAGGAGAGTTGCTTGCTTCGCTAGCTTGCCAAAAAATAATTGCTTGCTTGCTTATAAAATAATTTTGTTGTCCATTGTTTTTATTTGTCTTGCATTGTTGTTTGTCTTGCATTTTAAAAAAAATTCAAAAACAAAAAAAAATTCATCATAGTTGCATTGTTAATACACGTTTAATTCCTGCTTTGGATTTCATCTTAGAATTTAATTAATAATAACGCACTTAATTGTATATTGACAAGTTGTCTTCTTTGAACAATTTAATTTCTTGGTATCTAGGCTACGGCAGAGCAATAAGCATTTATAAATATTACGGTGATTTTAAATATTATAGTGGTTGTTTCTCTAAAGGTACTTAAACCTTCGGTTGCATTGCTACAGTGATTCATGGTGCATCAATAAATCATGCCCGTTACCTGGCGGAGAACTATCTTGTTGATTTAAGACAACGTGTGATTATACAATTTTGGGTTAACTTAGGATAAATAATTTCTAATTAGACCCTTGCATTCATTTAGTTGCATTAGTTCATGCATATTATTAAAAATTCAAAAATCCAAAACTAAAAAAATTGTAAATATTCCTTTTCTTTTTCTTTGAAATTTTTAAATCCTTTTCCTTTGAAATTTCAAAAATCCAAAAAAAATTAGAAAGACAAAAAATCCAAAATATATATATAAAATCTTTTCAAAAACAAAAAAAAATTGAAAACATACAAAACAAAAATCAATTTTCCATTTTGAAAAAAATAAATTCTATTTGTAAATATTTTTCCTTTATAAAAAAACAAAAAAAAATTCTTGAAAATGTCTGAGTTTCCTTTTCCTTACTCACTTGAATTTTACAATAGTTGTGAAAATCAATATAATCCTTATGTTTTCACTCCAAATTCGTATGGATATGTTAACGACAACTATTCTATAAACAATTTGAATTTTGAACAACAAAGTTTTCAAAACGATGACCAACCATCGACTCTTGAAAATAGCATTTCATCTTTACTTGAATTCTCTACACAACAAAATCAAAGTATAAATGATTTGTGTAATTCATATTTGTGTAATAACTCGAGTCAAGGATTTCAAAATTTGAATTCAATTCAAAATTCAAACGATTTCGATTATAACCCATGCCAATTCAATTTCGAACTCCAAAATGAATTTTAACCTCAAAATGAAAATGGAAACAACTTTTCAAACGAATTTGGCAATGGCAATAATCTTAACCATGTTACGATTGAAAATCTTTGTTCTCAACAATTTCATAGTGAAAATCCTCCCGTTTCTCTCTCTGTTGATAATGAGAATTGGGATGCCATCAAACAAGACCCAATCTTTGGAGAAGAAGGATGGGTTGATGTTCCTCGTAATATTTGATTAACTTTGTTTAATTTTTATTTGTTTGCTTGCTTAATTAGGATTTGGTTTGATTTGCTTGAATTTGACTTAGTATGGATTGATATTATGTATGTAAAATATAACATACATATGATTAGTATTAATAATATATGATCTTTTAAGTTATCATGATTATCAGTTTAACTATCTATTTTTATATTAAAAACTCCATTATGAATAAATAAATTGTGTTCTCTTATTCGTATATTCTCTTATCTTTTGAATAAATAGTTTAGTAGTTAGGAAAAGTAGTTATTAAGAGTTTAGTTTAAAGTTAAGTATTGATTATGTATGATAACACTATCATTATAATCACAAGTAATGTAGTCTTAGTTTCAGGGGGAGTTATATAGAGTTATAATTAGGGAGATATATGGTTTTTGTTGATGACAAAGGGGGAGAAGTATAAAATAGGATAGTTAGGCATATATTAAGGGGGAGTTATTAGAAGTATTAGGATAGAAGTGATATTTTATAAACAAAGGTTGTCATCATCAAAAAGGGGGAGATTGTTAGTCCCTGAGGAGTTGGTTTTGATGACAACAACCTTACTTAGAATTAGATTATAAAATATATAATACTAACATTATTGTGTAGATATATATAGATATGTTTGTAAGTACTAAAGAATGATGAACTGTACAGTATAAAGATTCAAGATAAAGATTGAAGATATCAAGATTCAAGACTCATGAGTATCAAGAATTTCAAGAGTTCAAGTTTCCAAGATAAGTTATATAGTTAGGAATATTGTTAAAACTCATAGAAAGGCACTGACATCTTAGAATCTATTTTATTCGTGGAATGGAATCCACTTCGTGCTCGTTAAAGGGATGGAACCCTAAGTAGGATGGAACCTACGAAAAATCTAGTGGAACATCTTTTTGTATCCACTTACTTTTATTTTCAAAATGATTTTCAAAATATATAGCTTGTTTTTCAAAATGATTTTAAATATTCCTGTTTAAAAACCAAAATCATCTGTCCTGGTTTTTCAATATATTTTAGCCTCAAAAATATCCTTAGTTTTAAATATCCTTAATTTTAAATATCTTTGATTTTAAATTATTATCCTAAGTTTTTAAACTACAATTTTGATATTAATATATTTAGATGTTTTATATATTTATACTTAAGATTTAAATATAAAAGTATAGAAAATTATTATATATATATTTTAATAGTGTTCTCTATAGTTATTCATGTATTATAACTATATATAAGTATATTTTAAAGTTTAAATATAAATATAATATAATATAGAAATTATTTTCAAAGAAAAACAAATCACCAAAGAATACAAGGGCATGTCGACATGGTCACATGTACCCCTGTCGACATGGTGACAGTTAAATTGTTTTTTAAAAGAAGTGTCTATTCACCACATCCCTTCACCAATGGACATGGCTATTGATCTACTATAAATAAAGGGTGTTTTCAATGAATTTTAATCACTTTTTTCTCTGATTTAACTTCTCTTCTTCTTCTCCACTTTCTTATTTACAAATTACACTATTACTCTGCCGAAATCAATGTCGAATCTAACTAGATAATTTCTGGTTTTGATTCTCTCCACTATCTCTACAATATCCAAGTGCTAATCTGAGTTATAGACTTTTTATAATCAATCAAGCGAGAAAAGGTGTGATTGTAGCCTTGGAAATCAATTGGGTGAACTTGTTGCCCCGGAAATCAAGTATCTCTACCCAGAGGATTGTGAATCTGGAGCGGTGTACCTCGTAGCCTTGAAATCGAGGGTTGTATTTGTAAGAATTGTTTTTGAAAGGAAATCCGTACTTGTGTTGCGGGACTGGATGTAGGGTAACTCCGAACCAGTATAAAATCCGGTGTGTTCTTTCCTTTATTGCTTTTACTTTATATTTGCATCTATGTTTGATTCTGTGTTCATATCTGTGTCTGATTAGTGTATACATTGTTAACAAATTAAGATAAATTCAAAAAGATTAAAAAATTTCTTAAAACACTATTCACCCCCCCCCTCTAGTGTTAATTCTAGCCTTAAGATCCTTAATCCGCATTCTAACAATTGGTATCAGAGCGAGGTTTTAAAAAGTTTCATTATCTGAATTTTGAAAATTTTCAAAATGGCTACTAACACTAGTACTGCTATTACCACCAACACTAGTTCATTTGTAGAAGGTCAGTCTACTACCACACCACCACATTTTAATGGTAGTAACTATGCATATTGGGCATGTAGGATGAAAATATATTTACAATCTATAGGACTAGACACTTGGAATGTCACACAGACAGAATATTCTGAACCCACAACTGCTTTTGCTCAGTGGACTGCTGATCAAAAGACTGTTGCACAGAATAATTATAAAGCTATGAATATCTTGTTTTGTTCACTAGATAGGAATGAATTTAATAGAGTGTCAGTTTGTAAGTCTGCATATGAAATCTGGAAAACTTTGCAAGTTACTCATGAAGGAACAAGCAAAGTTAAACAGACAAAAATCTCCATGCTCACAAATCAGTTTCAATTATTCAAAATGAATCCTAACGAGTATATTCCAGATATGTATAGTAGATTCCAAGATATTGTCCACTCTCTAATATCATTGGGAAAAGTATTCTCCGAAGAAGATCAAGTCAGAAAAATCCTAAACTCACTTACTCGAGAATGGGATCAAAAGACACTCGCAATCGAAGAAGCAAATGACATCAGCATCTTAAAGATTGAAGAATTGATCGGAAACCTAATGTCGTTTGAAGTTCAAATGCTTGGGAGAAGAGAAAGCAAGGCATCAGAAAAAAAATCAATTGCATTCAATGCACTAACAGAAGGATCAAATTCAGACAGCGATAATGATGAAGAGATTGCTTTTATGACCAAGAATTTTCGGAAATTCCTGAAGTACAGAAAATTGAATAGTTCTAAGAGAAACAACTTTAAGAATTCCGGTAATCAGACTACAGTACCAAAATTTATCAAATGCTTCAATTGTGATGAACCAAGTCATATCAAAAGAGACTGTCCACATCCAGATAAGCAAAACCCTCCTACAAACTGATTCTGCAAAGAAACGGAAACGTGCATTCACTGCTACTCTAGATGACTCTGACTCATCCTCCAGCGACGATGAACAGAAGAAAGATAATTCAAATCTGTGTTTCACAGCAATTCTCGATTTAGTCGATACCAAAGACACGGACTCTGAAAAAGGTACACGTATACAATACATTGGCTGAAATTGCATGCTTGAATTGATTGTTTGATTGGTTGTTTTTGAATTGATGTGTCGTTTGAATTTTAAATTTTTTATTATTTTATTTTATTATTTATTATTATTTTATTATTATTTTTATTTTTAATAATATTATAATATTTTATGAGTCTTAATAATCTTCCAGATAATATATAGACATTAAAAAAATAGATATATATATAAATATTACATTATATAAAAGTATCTAGTCATCAAAATTTACGGATACCTGTCGACATGGGTCCATCCCTACCTGTCGACATGGTACAGAAAATTTGAAATTCAAATTTTGAATTCAAATGCTTGTATTTTCCTCCACTCTTTCACACCATTCGAGACTCTGAAAGGACACTTTTGACCAGAGAAACTGTCCATTTAATTTCTATTTATTTACTATCATTTATCTCATCTTTTCAATTAACTTTTCAAATTCAAACTCTTTCTTCATAACTCAAGCTCTCTTCTCTCTACATCAATGGCCTCCTCAAGTACTCCATCAACTATGAGACTCTTCAAAACCTTAAAAGAACACCTCTTTTATGATTCGAAAGCAATCAAAGCCTATATTGGCTATGCTAATTATGGAAAAGTTCATCCCGGAAAGTTTGCAATTTTCTGTGATTTCGCTTATTATGAAATCGATTCTCTTTGTGTTAGCAACAACATTTTAAGTCTTGTTGACGATTCTCAAAATGATTTTGTATGCTACCCAAATCTTGTGAAAATGTTTTATGCAAATCTTAATCGTGGCTTTTATCAAGGAAACGATGATGAAATTTGGAGTAGTGTAAAAGGCACTCAAATTGTTTTAAATTGTGATGTTTTGGGAGCGATTCTAAATTGTAAGTGTACGGGTATGGATCTTTCAAATTTCAATTTTAATGAAAGTGATCGTGAGACTTTCCACCATATTTTTGAAAGTGATGAAAACTTTGATTTTATAAACCGCAATTTTCGTCCAAAAGCTAAAATTGTGAGCCTTCTTTTGCAACACACTTTGACCCCGAGATCGGGAAGTTTTAATAATCCTACTTCAAAAGTTTGTAAAGCTCTTTTCACCCTTTTTAGAAACTATGATATTAATTGGGCTCAAGTTATTTTGGATGAATTTCGGCCTAAAAACTTGGAAATGGGAGAAAAGATTTTATATCATGGTATTTACCTTACTAGAATTTTCAACTATTTTGGAGTGAATTTTAAAGGAGAGGAATTCATTTCTAGAAACGTTTTCAATCATTCCAATATCTCACTTATGAAAATTCCATACATCTTTCAACCTTATGAATCCCTTGTGGAAAAGGAAGAGCGTTTAGCTCACGAAGAAATGGAAGAAGGAGAGGAAGAAGAAGAAGGGGATGAAATGGATATTCAAGAAGAAGAGGAAGGTGAAACATCTCTTGAAAGTATTGATTACACCTCCAAACCAACCAACAAGATGATTATCCAAAACCAAAAGATAATTGTGGAAAATCAACGGACACTTAAGAGATCCGTTAGTAAAAAGTTGGATAAAATGTCTTCTAAGATGAACAAGTTCTTCTCAAAAGTCAGCAAGAAGTTTAACCTTTCATCATCCTCATCATCCTCCAATTAGATCTATCTTTTCATACCCTGTCGAAGTTGTTTAAGTTTGTTTTAAGTTTGAATGTTATTGTATTTCATGTTGTTTGATCCATGTATCATTCCAGTTTGAATTAATGTTGAAGTTCTTTCTGTTATCTAGCTTATTTCATCTCTAGAATAACTGTTAATATGATATATATATAAATATATATATACATTTATTCAAAATCAAAAACAAGTCATCAAAACATAGATGACCCTGTCGACAACCCCCAAAAGGCACCCTGTCGACATGCTTAAAATCTGAAGTGTCTTTTCATTTTAATTTTTGAATTTTAAATAACTAACTTGTATCTATTCATTTCAAACGAAATCTACACCTATAAATACCTGTTCTCTTCCAGAAATCTTTACTCAAAATCATTACTTATCTATTCTATCTATATTTCTTCTCTTTTTTTACAAAAATGGCCAATCCTATTCACAATTTATCTGAAAATCTTGAAGAAACTCTTAAATCCTTCAAGAATATTCTCTCTATCATTCTCCGTAATCAGCGTCACTTAGAATTGAGTCAAATACAGATGATCAAGGAGCAAGAAAGGCATTTCGAAGCAATTCGATGGATGATTTCCTCCCTGCACAAGGATGATAATGAAGCAGATCCTCCCGTTTCTC
Organism: Allium fistulosum; assembly: GCA_030737815.1. Taxonomy (NCBI): domain Eukaryota; kingdom Viridiplantae; phylum Streptophyta; class Magnoliopsida; order Asparagales; family Amaryllidaceae; genus Allium; species Allium fistulosum. Next base: position 1,292,574,680 of record CM060904.1, read on the forward strand.
TCTCTGTTGATAATGAGAATTGGGATGCCATCAAACAAGACCCTATCTTTGGAGAAGAAGGATGGGTTGATGTTCCTCGTAATATTTGATTAACTTTCTTTAATTTTTATTTGTTTGCTTGCTTAATTAGGATTTGGTTTGATTCGCTTGAATTTGACTTAGTATGGATTGATATTATGTATGTAAAATATAACATACATATGATTAGTATTAATAATATATGATCTTTTAAGTTATCATGATTATCAGTTTAACTATCTATTTTTATAGTAAAAGCTCCATTATGAATAAATAAATTGTGTTCTCTTATTCGTATATTCTCTTATCTTTTGAATAAATAGTTTAGTAGTTAGGAAAAGTAGTTATTAAGAGTTTAGTTTAAAGTTAAGTATTGATTATGTATGATAACACTATCATTATAATCACAAGTAATGTAGTCTTAGTTTCAGGGGGAGTTATATAGAGTTATATAGTATTATAATTAGGGAGATATACGGTTTTTGTTGATGACATAGGGGGAGAAGTATAAAATAGGATAATTAGGCATAGATTAAGGGGGAGTTATTAGAAGTATTAGGATAGAAGTGATATTTTATAAACAAAGGTTGTCATCATCAAAAAGGGGGAGATTGTTAGTCCCTAAGGAGTTGGTTTTGATGACAACAACCTTACTTAGAATTAGATTATAAAATATATAATACTAACATTATTGTGTAGATATATATAGATATGTTTGCAGGTACTAAAGAATGAAGAACTGTACAGTATAAAGATTCAAGATCAAAGATTAAAGATATCAAGATTCAAGACTCATGAGTATCAAGAATTTCAAGAGTTCAAGTTTCCAAGATAAGTTATATAGTTAGGAATATTGTTAAAACTCATAGAAAGGCACTAACATCTTAAAATCTATTTTATTCGTGGAATGGAATCCACTTCGTGCTCGTTAAAGGGATGGAACCCTAAGTAGGATGGAACCTATGAAAAATCTAGTGGAACATCTTTTTGTATCCACTTACTTTTATTTTCAAAATGATTTTCAAAATATATAGCTTGTTTTTCAAAATGATTTTAAATATTCCTGTTTAAAAACCAAAATCATCTGTCCTGGTTTTTCAATATATTTTAGCCTAAAAAATATCCTTAGTTTTAAATATCCTTAATTTTAAATATCTTTGATTTTAAATTATTATCCTAAGTTTTTAAACTACAATTTTGATATTAATATATTTAGCTGTTTTATATATTTATACTTAAGATTTAAATATAAAAGTATAGGAAATTATTATATATTTTTTAATATTGTTCTCTATAGTTATTTATGTATTATAACTATATATAAGTATATTTTAAAGTTTAAATATAAATATAATATAATATAGAAATTATTTTCAAAGAAAAACAAATCACCAAAGAATACAAGGGTATGTCGACATGGTCACATGTACCCCTGTCGACATGGTGACAGTTAAATTGTTTTTTAAAACAAGTGTCTATTCTCCACATCCCTTCACCAATGGACATGTGGCTATTGATCTACTATAAATAAAGGGTGTTTTCAACGAATTTTAATCACTTTTTTCTCTGATTTAACTTCTCTTCTTCTTCTCCACTTTCTTATTTACAAATTACACCATTACTCTGCTGAAATCAATATCGAATCTAAATAGATAATTTCTGGTTTTGATTCTCTCCACTATCTCTACAAGATCCAAGTGCTAATCTGAGTTATAGACTTTTTGTAATCAATCAAGCGAGAAAAGGTGTGATTGTAGCCTTGGAAATCAATTGGGTGAACTTGTTGCCCCGGAAATCAAGTATCTCTACCCAGAGGATTGTGAATCTGGAGCGGTGTACCTCGTAGCCTTGAAATCGAGGGTTGTATTTGTAAGAATTGTTTTTGAAAGGAAATCCGTACTTGTGTTGCGGGACTGGATGTAGGGTAACTCCGAACCAGTATAAAATCTGGTATGTTCTTTCCTTTACTGCTTTTACTTTATATTTGCATCTGTGTTTGATTCTGTGTTCATATCTGTGTCTGATTAGTGTATACATTGTTAACAAATTAAGATAAATTCAAAAAGATTAACAAATTTCTTAAAACACTATTCACCCCCCTCTAGTGTTAATTCTAGCCTTAAGATCCTTAATCCGCATTCTAACACAACAAAGGAAGACGAATATAATGAACACGAACTGTTTCGACTTTTCAAAGATGAGTTGTCTAGTTCTGAAGGGGAAGATTTAAATCACCATTTTGATTTTGAAATCAATAATTTTGAAGAAGTTTTCAATAACAAATTTGAATTTCAAAATGGTGAAAATAAATTTGAATTTCAACCAATTGTTTTATCAACCCTGAAAATCATCCAAATAAAACAACTCGTACGATTTTTAATAAAACAACATTCGTTTTTCCAAATCAACATTCAATTTTGAAATCTTTTACAGTTTGGTTTTCCGAGCTTAAGCTTTGTCTCGCATATTTGACGAGACAAATGAATCTGTCTTTGGAAGACCGTTTCATTTACTTTTTGACGATATACTTTCTGAACTCTTGTAAATAATAATCTTTTCGTTTCCATGTAAATATAGGTCATCTTTTTATTTTTGTTTTATTTTTCTCCTTTCACTTGGGTTGACTGTGGGGACACAATCAAAATCAAGTGTGGGGGGAGACTCGGCACATTTTCGATTTTTCATGGTTTATTTATTTTTATTTTTATTTTTCTTTATAAAATTTATAAAAAAAATCAAAAACAAAAGACAAATTTTTTTTTCCAGCATTTTGATTTAATTTTAAAAGAAACACTATAAGATAAATATATGGCTTTGGTTAATTAAATTGAAATCTTTGAAAATTTATTTTTCTTAACAAAAATAAAAATAAAGTTTGATAACAAATAACGATGGTTTAACTATTATATAGGAAGATTCATGGAGATAATTATGAAGTATATCCTAATTGAAAATCTTTGTTTAAAAAAGTGGTGAATTCAAATAAAAGGATATAACATTTTTTTGTCTTCTAAGTTAAATGGTGCTAAGATGATTTTATAAAACTCTCTCTTCAAAAAAAACAAAAAAAAAATATTTCTTGTGTATATGTATATTTTTTTAATAAACACCTAGAGTCATGTGTTCACACTCGTGTGTTCACTCGCCATGCTCTGTACCTTTCTCACATAAGCCCGAAAGGCAGTGCACGATCGGTATATCTGGCCTTAGTTTATCTGAGTTAGGTGTATGTATATAAAAAAAATATTTTTAATAACGCCTACAGTCGATAAGTATTCACACTTGTGTGTTCACTCACCACGCTCTGTATTCCACTTATATCTGTCCAAAAGGCAGTGCATGGGTAATATATCTGGCCTCAGTTTTCTGAGTTAGGCATATGTAAATATGGTAAATATCAATAAAATTTCAAAAAAAAATAGAGAGGGTAAGCAAATGAAATCCAAGCACTATTTTAACTTGTTTGATTTGACTTGTTATTGAAAAGAAATGAAAACATCACTTTGATAAACTTTGATAATCAATTAAGGATCCATTTCATAATTACACTTTGTTATCAACCGAAACAACGAGTTAAACTATAGTCTATTTGTTACTATAACTTAATTTTTGTTGGAAATTTTGACGAGTAAATGACTTAAATTTTCAAGATAATAACCAAAACCTATATTTAACTTCTTTGTGTCGATTTAAAATTAAATCCTTCATTTGTAAATATTTTCAAAAAACTTGCATCCATATCATTGTAAATAAATCTTGCATTTTGTAAATATTTTCATATTGCATTTGGATTTTGTGGGTAGTATCCGCTAAAAACCCTCATGTGACAACACTCGTCCTACTGGGGACACCCAGAGGTTTAACGGCTTGTTGCATACGCTCAATGCAATCATGCTCCCTATGAAAACGAATTTATCTTAGTTTTTTTTTCTTTATTCGAGGATGAATAAAAAGATAAGTGTGGGAGTATTTGATGTGCACGAAAATGTGCATATTTTTACCATCATATTTAATCTAATTAAATTAAATAAATGATCATATTGGGTGTTTTAACACGTTTAAACCAAAATTCAAATTATTTTCAAATCGTCACATATTCATCTTCATATAGGGGCAAAATGGTCATTTTTGTGCATATATTATTTTGAGAAAATTTAATTGGAAATTTCTATATTATTTTATAGGAATTTGGCTTCATATACAAGTGGTTTCATGAAGATATATGCATGCACAAAGAAGATACAAAGGAATAGAGATGGAAATAATTCAAAGTGATGATCATAGAGGACCCCACTTACCCACCTACCTTAATGTACACTTAGAAGCTAATGCACATGCTAAAAAGCCATTAAATCTTCATGCACACTTAGTGGATGAATATATGATACTAATGATTACTTGGCCACCACACTTCCTAAGGGGGTATTTTGGGCATTCCCCAAAAAAGTGGATTAGGGTTTCATACATGTATAAATACCCCTTATGCTTCATGTAATTCTCCCCTTCTTTAGTCTCTCTTTTAGGCTCTCTTCTCTTAGTCTCTTCTCTTAGTTTAGGAAAATAAAATGAGTGCTCTCTTTCTTTTCATGGCTACTTAGCCATTTTTATTTCATGTAATTTTTCTTTTCTTTCTTATGCAATTTAATACATGCTCTTTCCTTTTACATGCTTCTTTTCCTTTCTTGTCAGTAGTTAGTTTATTTTTTATGCAAGTAGAGTAGATTTTATTTTATGCAAGTAGATTAGTTTTGCTTTTCATTTTGCTCTCTTCTTCCTCTTATTTGTTTAATGTTGCATGCTACAATTGTTGATTTGATAACATAAATGAGAGGCTAAACTCCTTCAATTTAGAGGTAATGAAGCTCTCTAATTATGTAGCTTCAACATAACTTGTTAATTTTGATCTCTTTTGTGCTTAAATGAATGTTGATGTGATTTATTATTTCATATTGAATCTGATAGTCTATGTTGTTCATAATAAATAGGCTATGCTTAAACAATCACAAACAATAATTACCTCTTCATCTACATATGATGATGGTAATGAAGTGAATGTTGAAATTAAATTTTGATGGCTAATATTTCTAAACAAAAGTTAATAGGTCATGCTTAAAATAGATTTCATTTTCAACTTCTTGTCATTTTTCATGAGAGTTAAAAGTTGTTTAAGGGGTGTGTTATAGTTTGATGGCTTATGTTGAGCTAATTAATAGCACAAATAGGCCATACTTATGGTAAATACATCAATTAAACTAATTAATGACTAAAAAAAGAGAGATCATAATTTCATGTTTGTTGAACTATATGATCTAGAGAGTGGAATTATCTCTAAATTGTCATTTAACTCTCATATTTTTATCAAACTTCTTTTGTTAGTTAGTTAGTTTATTTACATTTCTAGCTTAACACTCTCTAGATCTTAGGTTAATTCGATTGAATAGAAATTTAAAATCAACAATTCCCTACGGATCGACCCGTACTCGCCACGTACTAACTTTTGTACGCCGTGCGCTTGCGGTATAAATTTGTTATAATTTTTTTGGCTATTTTCTAAACCAATAGAAAATTAGTCGTTAAACATATCTTTTTATTTCCAGCATTTGCCCTTTTTTGTAGGGTTGTTTGGGTAGTAACTGTTAGTTGTCTCTTGTAAAAGGCATCAACGATATTATGAGTTTCTATTTATTTACTGTGTTATTTTTTTTGAACATGCAAACTGCTCCTATATATGCATAGTAAAGAAGTAGTATAAATACGAGAAGCTCATAAAAACACTTGACTAACAGTGAATGCAACACAAGACTGAAAGTTTAGAATAGTTGGAAAATTTTAGCGAAGGACATAATAAAGTTTGTAACAACCAAGTTCCAATGGGTCTGGATTTTTCACAAAAAATGCTAAAACCCAAGCCCACTGAAGCCCGAGTCGGGTATCTGGTATCCTGCAAATAGGCAAAGATAAATATATCAGAGCTCGGATAAATATCTCACAGCAGAGCTGACTAAAATATAATAGTAAGTAAATAATTACCAACAAAATAACACTTTCTAAACAAGTGTCTCAAAGCTGGGAAGTCTCTGCCATCTACCTACCTGTAGGATGTTATGAGGAGGGGGTAAGAACTAAAATTCTGGTGAATGGACAAATTATACACTTCTAAGCTTAATTCTACAAATACCGTTTTATTTCCATTTACTGTTATGTTAGGTTCATTGGGTTTATTATACTCTCGCCTTTGAGCGTGAATCCTGCCCATCTACTCCCTAATAGATTAAAACCTAATAACTGATATTTATATATATATATATATGCAGCTATATGCCCAATGACCGCATTGGTCCTAGGTACTACCCATAGTACCTTCCGTATCCTTCTCACAAAGGACTCCATCGTCTTGCTTCCATGGCGTTTTGTGACTACATCTATAAAGGATTGCCTCATAAGGCCTACAATACAGATGTTCCGTCGTCTACTATGAAAACGTAAAATGGCGTCTGCACTAGTCTATACTAATGCTCGGACATCCTCAATCTACCACCCAGTGTGTACCTTGAGGACTTTACATAATCGTTCTGTCTACTCCCTGAATCTCGCTTAACAAGGTCTACCTTGTACGAAATTCATTCGGAGGTTTTCTCTTTCTATAAAGGACTGCCTTGTTAGGCCTACAATACAGATATTCTATTTCTGTAAGGACTGCCTCGTTAGGCCTACAATACAGGTATTCTATTTGATCTGTCTCTTTTCTTATCGTGACTATGGCCCCACGCAGCGACCCTTCAACTAATCGAAAGACTTCTAAAGAGCTAAGTGGTCATGCCCTACTGCAAACAATCTAAACATCCAATCGGCTGCGCCCCTCATCCAATGTCTCGATAGTGAAAGTATCGTTGGACTGTTGGTTTAACTCTAGTCTTTCCCGAACTCGCTCTTGGTTTTGATGCTGGCCTGATACCCGCATGCGACTATACTTTTGGGTCATGCCCACTAAACTTACTTGCAAGTACTAGGACATACGAATATCCTACTCCAAACATCAACCCCTTTTGACTGCCTACAATGGTCCTGCCATGCAAAAAGCAGTCAAGGCATACTCTTTTAACGGAACACCTATAGACCTGCCTCTGGAGGACTGCTTCAATGCCTATCCCAGTGGGCCATCCTAGAGTACCTTCACGTTCCGTTGAAGTCTTGTATTTCCTTTTAGCCCAAAATAACTAAGTTGGACGTGCTTCTTCTGTATTGAAATCTGTGATGAACTGCTTCGTTAGGCTCTTCATCCTTTGGGCTGCATCAAACGCATCTCACTCTTTCATTAGACCTTGAGTCTAATCTTTTAATTTGCATTTAGTTTACTTCTCTTATTATGTTGGCTACTTATTTACCATAATTAGCATAATCTTGTCCTAGCCTCACCTAACTGTTGTGAGACTATCAGTTCCTGACTGAAAGGGAATGCTGTTGGTATGAGCCACTTCTATTATCTTGCTTATTAACTTAATTTAAGTCTTAAGTTTATTAAAATAAGCCTTTTCTGTTCTTTCTACTTAGTTATAACCTATGTTATAATTTCACTTGTAATTGTCGCTTTTATTTTCTTTTATAATCTGTACATTATAAATATAATTACAAGTATCTCTTTTCTATTCTAGTCTATCTTCTTTTATTATGTTGCCGAATTCTCTTTAATTCTCTTATATTATATGACAAGCTTAGCTTTGGACTACGTCCGCTTGTCATAAATTTACTTATCATAATAACTACTTTACTTTTATTCTATTATCTACGCAGTAAATGCAGATCTAGGTACATTTCTATTTATAGCTTCTAGTCTTATCTAATAATTAACCCGATTCCTTTAATTCTTTGCTTTATCTTCTTATATTATAGGAAGTAGTTCTATTCTATTTGTTTGGTTACGAAAACTATGCTAAAATTTCATTTCCATATTTTAATACTAAATAATGCTATAAACAATAATCCGTAACTGCAAGATATTTCTTTTATTATCTCTTTACTTTTTGGATAGTGCAAAATACAGTGGTTTCTCTATTTTACACTAATTCCCTTTTTCTTTCTTTTATTCTTGCAATTACGTTTATCATTATCTTTTTAAATATTAAACTATAGAAATGTATTCTATTTTCTAAACCAACCAATTAATCTGTCACGTATTTCCAAATCAAGTTATTAGATTTTTCTTTAAGTTATTACTCCCGTTTTAACGTAATTACTGTAAATTTATATCTTTCTCTTTTTATTTTAGCTTTTCTTATTTTACATCTAATTTCTATAAATCCAGTATTCTTTATTTTAGTCCATATTTGCGAATTCTTCTCTTTACTATTTTATTCGCGTAAAAATGAATAAAAGAAGCTAACATTTACAGGCTAAATTTCTACTTTAAAATAGATGTAATTAACTGTAAACTTCTTACTTTTAGGCTTACGTCTTTCTCTAACTATCAAGCCTAATATTAATTAAATATAAGCTCTCTTATACAATTACAGTCTCAGCATAACTAATTAACTGAATTAATTACTGAAATAAATACTAAATAAAATTATTTAACAGGAATCTAACGATAGTATATCGTAAACATAAAAGATATATAATTAAATCCACTCACATATCATCCTTAGCTTCAATCTCTATCCCTTTTAATTTGCTACGCTTTTCTCCGTTTTTTCCTTTTTTGATTCGCTGTAAATTCTCTGATTTGTTTGCGCAATTCTCTGATTTGTTTGTATGTATTTCCTTGCTTAATTTTATATTTGGTTTGAGGAAAGATTTGATTAACAGAGGAGAAAGGAAGATGGAGAAGAGAAGAGGAGTTTGCTGTAAACGATGGTTGTTGATTCAGAGAAAATAGTGTAGATTGGGGTTAAGTTACGTTCAATTTATAGGTGTAGTGAACAACTAGGAACCATCCGATTAACCCTAAAAACAATCCTCACCATCAGAACTTAATTTGTTTACGTTAGCTTATAACGTATAACTCTCTAACGTTATTCATTTGTTCCTTTGTTATATGACCCTATTAATTCACGTTTCCTTCTAAACAAGATTCTCCCATTAATTATCCAATTAATTAGATCTTTTATATATATATATATATCCAATATTAATTGATTCTTATACGTTATAATTTCTTATCTATTTGAACACGTCAATTAATACCCTATTAATTGAATGCATATAAAAGTTATACTTTTTAATTTGTTCTTATTAATTTACCTCCATCATGAACCTAATTACTTTGTTTGATTTTTGTATGTGTTCCAATTTTTTTAGCTTGGAAACAAATAATCCTATAACTGGCGTTTTCTTCTAGCTAATTAATTTACATTATTAGCTATTGTAAATATGGCATATTCATTGATTAATTGACACCCTTTTTAAAACGCTCAACTAATTGCTAATTAATTAATTCACACGTTTTCCTATTTTAATCGATGTCCAAATTAATTCCTATGCGTCACTCAATCACACATTTATTAGTTGTACATATTTAAACTGCTAATTCATTACTCAATTAATTGACATATAAGTTTCCCTCTTTTATTAATTGACGCTTACTTAATGTCTTTAATTAATTTAACAATTAATTGATTACGTCAGTTATAAATTAATATATGTATGTTATCATTTAATTTATTCCCCACATACATTTCGCTTTATTAGAAGATCCCTTAATTAATTTTATAAAAGTGACATATTCTCTGGCTAATTGACGCCTCTATGTCTCTTAATTAATTCATCTTTTAATTGATTGATGCGTCAATTAATCACACACTCATTGGTTGCATATACCTATGTAACCTCTTAATTTTTAAATGCATATATTTGACATTTATATTTTTCACTGTTATGCAATTATGTTAATTCAATTGATTTTATTTGTCATTAAAGTGCGCGGTGTTACATTCTCCCCCCCTTATGAAATTTCGTCCCTGAAATTTGATAAGGGTTCAATCATGCAAACCTTCGTGCATCCATTCTACACTAGCAACCATTTAGTGTACAACCAATTTTGCAACAATCCATGCATAGTGCAAAGTGCAATACATCATAAAATATATGCATGTACAAGAATTTTTAAGCGGTACCTCCTATATGAATGCCTTTTCTTTTAGAAATTCCTTTTAAAACATGATGCACACATCCTAAATATACTTGCAATTTCTATATGAATGCAATCTTTTGAAAACCCAAAACATTTTTCATCCAATTTTTCTCACACTCCTACTGAATAGGAGCATAGTTCAACAAAATTTTACATCCAAACCTACCACACAACTTTTAATTTTCGAATTTTAGAAAATTCTAATTTTCCAAATTCAATTTCTTATGTCAGAAAGAAGGTAGAAAATGGAAAAACTTCACATTTCTCCATTTTACTTTTGCGTATTTCTCTCTCCGTACTTGGAACTTATGCTGCTATCCTATAAAATCTCTATTTTCTTTCCCAAGCACTGTTTACATAAGAAAGATTTTTCTTTTCAAACTTTTTTCCAAGCTTAATTTATGGGAAAGATATATTTTTCTTTTGCAATTCTCATTTATTTCTATTGACGTTTCTGTTGCTTTCTTTAGATCTTACTGTTTTTCTTTTAGTTACCTTATATATGCTTTTACTCTTCTTTTAATACAGCGGCTAAACACAGCTATCATCTAGGGCAAGGTGGTCTAGGACCATGTCCACTCTGACACGGAAAAGTCCTACTCTAGGAATCCAAGTAACTCATATGCTCCTCCTGCCGTCTATTACTTGTTACTAACTTATGTTGTATTACTCATGACGAATAAGATCTATTTATCTCTTCTATTCCACGCACAAAAAAAAAAAATTAAGTCTCATTTACTGCAATGGATAAAGATTTCAATCTATGTTGTCTCTATCTAAAAAGGCAACTAAGCTTGGGGAAATTCTCACTTTAGCTTTCATCTTTCCCCAACTAAGGTCTACCTATCCCAACCACGTTTGACTTATCATCTTACTAATATCATTTCACTAATCTTCTATAGTCTACACACATGAAGCAACATTTCTAGGTTTTCACTAGTGTCATATACACCTTACGGGAACTTTCATTATTACTACTAGGAGTAATGACTGCTATAGCCTTATATTTTCCCGTTAAACCTAGGAAATGATTCATATCTACTCCATATTTAAAAGTCTGGTTTGGTTTGGTATTTATCATTTTACTTCAAAAATTAAAGCTTCTAAATTTTATCTTTTCAAAAACTTATTTACTTTTCCACCAAACCATTTTTAAAAAAAACATGTCTTGCTTGTTCTTAAAACATTTTTCTTTTTTCTTGACTTTAAAAAATGTACTCACATGTTTTCAAAATATCCTTTTTTTATAGATTTTCAAATTTACTAAAACTGGAGTAAATAAGAACAATTATTTTATCAAAAATCTCTTAACTTTCTTACTCTTCCAATTACTTAACCTTGAAGGAGTTACTAACTTACTACACTTAATGGTTTTATACCTTAATGTATTGGAATTACTTATGAGAAACCATTAACACTAAAACCTTCTATGAATCCTTTAAAGGAGGATTTCAAGTTTATGGGAAATTATAAGGAATTTATTTTATATTTTATCGAAATAGGCTATACAAAATATGGTGCTTTCCATACCTTGTACATCTCTTTCACGTATTCCTTATAACTTGCACAAAACATCTTTATTTGTGATTCATGGAAAATTATATTATTATTCATTTCATTCCAATAGATTAAGGTATGTTTACTCTATATTTACTTGCATAAGATATTTCCTACTAAATTCATTAATTTATCGTACATTATTTTTCAAAAGAACTCATTTTTAAAACTTCTTTATAACTAGAAAATATCTTCATATATTTATTTAAATAATAAGTGTACATACAAACCACTTTAGAGATTATCTCCAAAACTCATTTGGGTCAAAACAGATGTTGCATAAAACACTGTTACTATAACCCAAAAATACTAATATATGGGTTCAATTAAAATAAATATTAATAAATCCCGTATGCTATGTAAAAACATTTACTTTGGGAGTCACCTACTATAACAATAGTGTCATAGTCTATGCTTCCTTTATTTTTACTGAAAACATTAATTACAACAATAAATGTTATAACCTACGTTTTCGATACTTAACACACTCTAGGTTTTGTATTTAAAATCTTTGTTTACCTACAAAGAAACTAGCGAGCTATACATGCTCTATAGTACTTCAAAAAGAATTTCACTTTTAACAAAATTTACATCATATAAAAACCAATTTAAACTTCATAACACTTGCTTTTTTCAAAAACCCAATATTTACTTCCTTAAATATATTAACAAATATATTTTTCAGCTTTTTAATTCAAAAGTTTCATTTTATTGGGTTAGACATAAAGTGGATTTTCTTTTTACTAAAACCTCTTATTCCTTCCAAAATAAAAACACTCTCCCCGCTATCCCTAGGGGACTTCCCTACGTCCTATAACATATGGATACAAATTTTCTCTTAAAACATGGCTTATTTGTATGCTATAAATCGGTAATAACATAGGGCTCAACATAGGGTCATCCCAAAACCAACCAGCAAACTAAGCACAAATATACTTCTAAAAACTTTCTATATGTTAAAATCTGTAATTGGGGACTATTTGGATTTTAGTACATAAAATATTTATACTTTATTCAAAAATACAAATATGTTCACTCATTATCTGCTTAGGAATCCTAAACCTAGGCTCTGATACCAAATGTAACAACTCAAGTTCTAGTAGGTCCGGATTTTTCACAAAAATGCTAAACCCCAAGCCCACTGAAGCCCGAGTTGGGTATCTGGTATTCTGCAAATAGGCAAAGACAAATATATCAGAGCTCAGATAAATATCTCACAGCGGAACTGGCTAAAATAAAATAGTAAGTAAATACTCACCAATAAAATAACACTTTCTAAACAAGTGTCTCAAAGCTGGGAAGTCTCTGCCATCTACCAACCTATAGGATGTTATAAGGAGGGGGTCAGAACTAAAGTTCTGGTGAATGGACAAATTATACACTTCTAAGCTTAATTCTACATATACCGTTTTATTTCCATTTACTGTTATGTTAGGTTTATTGGGTTTATTATACTCTTGCCTCTGTGCGTAAATCCTGCCCATCTACTCCCTAGTAGATTAAAACCTAATAAGTGATATATATATATATATAGCTATATGCCCAATGATTGCATTGTCCTAGGTACTACCAATAGTACCTTCCGTATCCTCCTCACAAAGGACTCCATCATCTTGCTTCCATGGCATTCTGTGACTACATCTATAAAGGAATGCCTCATAAAGCCTACAATACAGATGTTCCATCGTCTATTTTGAAAACGTAAAACGGCTTCCACATTAGTCTATACTAATGCTCGAACATCCTCAATGTACCACCCGGTGCGTACCTTGAGGACTATATGCAATCGTTTTTCTACTCCTTGAATCCCTCTTAACAAGGTCTACCTTGTACAGAATTCAGTCGGAGATTTTCTATTTCTGTAAAGGACTGCCTCGTTAGGCCTACAATACAGATATTCTATTTCTACAAAGGACTGCCTCGTTAGGCCAACAAACAGATATTCAATTTGGTCTGTCTCTTTTCTTATCGTGGCTTTGGCCCTACACAGCCACCCCTCAACTAATCGAAAGACTTCTAAAGAGCTAAGTGGGTGTGCCCTACTGTAAACAATCTAAACATCCAATTAGCTGCGCCCCTCATCTAATGTCTTGATAGTGAAAGTATCATTGGACTATTGGTTTAACTCTAGTCTTTCCCGAACTCACTCTTGGTTTTGATGCTGGCCCGATATCCACATGCGACTATACTTTTGGGTCGTGTCCACTAAACTTACTTGCAAGTACTGGGACATACGAATATCCTACTCCAAACATCAACCCCTTTTGACTGCCTACAATGGTCCTGCCATGCAAAAAGCAGTCAAGGCATACTCTTTTGATGGAACACCTACAAACCTGCCTCTGGAGGACTGCTTCACTACGCCTACCCCAGAGGGCCATCCTAGAGTACCCTTACGTCCCGTTGAAGTCTCGTACTTCCTTCTAGCCCAAAACAACTAAGTTGGACATGATTCTTCTGTGCTAAAATCTGTGATGAATTGCTTCGTTAGGCTCGTCATCCTTTGGGTTGCTCCAAACGCATCTAACTCTTTCATTGGACCCTAAGTCTAATCTTTTAATTTGCGTTTAGTTTACTTTTCTTATTCTGCTGGCCACTTATTTACCCTAATTAGCATAATCTTGTCCCAGTCTCACCTAACTGTTGTGAGACTATCAGTTCCTGACTGAAAGGGAATGTTGTTGGTATGGGCCACTTCTATTATCTTGCTTATTAACGTAATTTAAGTCTTAAGTTTATTAAAATAAGCCTCTTCTGTTCTTTCTACTTAATTATAACCTATGTTATAATTTCACTTGTAAATGTCGCTTTTATTTTCTTTTATAATCTGTACATTATAAATATAATTACAAGCGTTTCTTTTCTATTCTAGTCTATCTTCTTTTATTATGATGCTGAATTCTCTTGAATTCTCTTATATTATATGACAAGCTTAGCTTTAGACTACGTCCGCTTGTCACAAATTTACTTATCATAATAACTACTTTACTTTTATTCTATTATCTATGCAGTAAATGCAGATCTAGGTACATTTTTGTTTATAGCTTCTAATCTAATCTAATAGTTAACTTGATTCCTTCATTTGTTTGCTTTATCTTCTTATATTATAGAAAGTAGTTCTATTCTATTTGGTTGGTTACGAAAACTGTGCTAAAAATTAATTTCCATATTTTAATACTAAATAATGCTATAAACAATAATCTGTAACAGCAAGATATTTCTTTTATTATCTCTTTACTTTTTGGATAGTGCAAAATACAGTGGTTTCTCTATTTTACACTAATTCTCTTCTTCTTTCTTTTATTCTTGCAATTACGTTTATCGTTATCTTTTTAAATGTTAAACTATAGAAATGTATTCTATTTTCTAAACAAACCAATTAATCTATCATGTACTTCCAAATCAAGTTATTAAAATTTTCTTTAAGTTATTACTCCCGTTTTAACATAATTACTGTGAATTTCTATCTTTCTCTTTTTATTTCAACTTTTCTTATTTTACATCTAATTTCTGTAAATCCAGTATTCTTCTATTTTAGTCCGTATTTGCGAATTCTTCCCTTTACTATTTTATTCGCGTAAAAACGAATAAAAAGAAGCTAACGTTTACAGGCTAAATTTCTACTTTAAAATAAATGTAATCAACTGTAAACTTTTTACTTTTAGGCTTACGTCTTTCTCTAACTATCAACCCTAATATTAATTAAATATAAGCTCTCTTATACAATTTACAATCTCAGCATAACTAATTAACTAAATTAATTACTAAAATAAATACTAAATAAAATTATTTAATGGAAACAATGATAATATATCATAAACGTAAAAGATATATAATTAAATCCACTCACATGTCGTCCTTAGCTTCAATCTCTATCCCTTATAATTTGCTACGCTTTTCTCCGCTTTTTCCCCTGTTTGATTCGCTGTAAATTCTCTGATTTGTTTGCGCAATTCTCTGATTTGTTTGTATGTATTTCCTTGCTTAATTTTATTTTTGGTTTATTTGATTAACAAAGGAGAAAGGAAGAGGGAGAAGAGGAGTTTGCTCTAAACGATGGCAGCTGATTCAGAGAAAATAGTGTGGGCTAGGGTTAAGTTACGTTCAATTTATAGGTGTAGTGAACAACTAGGAACCATCCGATTAACCCTAAAAACAATCCTCACCGTCAGAACTTAATTTGTTTACGTTAGCTTATAACGTATAACTCTCTAACATTATTCATTTGTTCCTTTGTTATATGACCCTATTAATTCACGTTTCCTTCTAAATAAGATTCTCCCATTAATTATCCAATTAATTAGATCTTATATATATATATCCAATATTAATTGATTCTTATACGTCATAATTTCTTATCTATTTGAACACGTCAATTAATACTCTATTAATTGAATGCATATAAAAGTTTTACTTTTTAATTTATTCTTATTAATTTACCTACATCATAAACCTAATTACTTTGTTTTATTATTGTACGCGTTCCAATTATTTTAACTTGGAAACAAATAATCCTATAACTGGCGTTTTCTTCTAGCTAACTAATTATATTATTAGCTATTGTAAAGATGGAATATTCCTTGATTAATTGACACCCTTTTTAAAACGCTCAACTAATTGTCAATTAATTAATTGACACGTTTTCCCATTTTAATCGATATCCAAATTAATTCCTATGCATCACTCAATCACACATTTATTAGTTGTACATATTTAAACCGCCAATTCATTACCCAATTAAGTGACATATTCTCTGACTAACTGACGCTTCTATGTCTCTTAATTAATTCCTCTTTTAATTGATTGATGCATCAATTAATCACACACTCATTGGTTGCATATACCTTTGTAACCTCTTAATTTTTAATTGCGTATATTTTACATTTATATTTTTCACTGTTGTGAAATTATGTTAATTCAATTGATTTTATTTGTCACTAAAGCGCGGGGTGTTACAAAGTTGTTTTGATATCACTGGTCATTGCTCATGTTCCTTAAAAGCTAAATTTTTTGAATAATAGATGTGTTGATATTTTTCTTTATATAAAATATCAAGTTTTATGGGTAAATGTTAGTTGTAGATTTTAGAATTTGGTTTATGCGTTTAGCGCATAACCGACTTCCGACTACGCTAAAATTATGGCTTGGTTTATCAAAATTTTTGAGAAGAAAAATACTTTGAAAATTTTCCCTTTGATTTGAAAAGTTTCTCTTTTGAAAAAAATGTTTTGCGTTTTAGTTATTTTTGACTCTTAAATTATTTTTAGAGTTTTGTCCAAAAAAATTTGATTTCAAGGGAAAATGCGCGTCTAATATTTTGGATCTTATTTTAATGTACGAATTTGAAAAGTGGAATTTTTTTTTGTGAAATCTTTGATTTTGAAAGGCACATGTTAGGCGTAGGGAAGACAAATAGAGTTAGAATTTGCGAATTTAGCGGTGCATTAGGACCCACTGCAATAAATGCAAGTGGTAACAAGGGAAAAGCTGTTTTAGCCTTGAAATTTCTATTTCCATACGTTATCGATGACACACACGAGTCTATTTTTAGACTTAATTCTATTTTAGAGTTTGAAATAATCCTCCTTATGTGTTTTGAGCGTGGAAAATTTGGAGTAAATTCAGGGAAACGGGGAAAATTTCCACTGTAGTATGGGTATACAAAGATTATAGACTGGTAAGAATGTTAAATTCTCTACCCAAATTCCTTTTTTGGCATATGAGTAAAGTTTAGAAAGCGATTTTTTGATGCGTTAGATTATTGGATAGTAGGAAGTGGATGCAAAATTGGTTGCTTCATACCTATATTCATAAGAGTATGGGAGTTTGGGTTGAAAAGATTTTTCAAAAAGCTGTGTACATATAGAACTGCCAGTATATATATAGGTTGTTTGCTTCATGTTTCCAAAAATGTTTTCGAAAGAAATGCATTAGTATAGGAGAATCCGATTTAGAATTATTCTACATACATATTTTCTATGTAGTGATACAGTAATACACTATGCACTTGTGCACGTTTGGTTGCAAAATTGGTTGTACACCCATTGATTGTGTAGTTTAGGATAATTAGGAACCAAAACCATGACTTAGTCATTGGTGAAATTTCAGAGATGAAATTTTTTAAGGGGGGAAGAACGTACACCACAGAATTTGGCGTTAGTTAGTTAATGTAACGACCCGGTATTTTCAACCATTCGCATCCACACATGTCGAACTTGAATTGCTCAAAATATCAGATTTTTAATTTATATTTGGCAAAAACTCAGCATATACAGTAAATAAATCAATCATCGAATCACAGACAGAGAGTATTACAACAATAAGCAGCGGAATAGATAAATAGTAGTTCATGAAGCTACTATATAAACATCAGAGTTTGAAATAAAATACAACAGAATATCTCAAATACAATGAAATATCGAATACAACAAATGACAAGTCTGAACAAAACCACTGGATAGCTGAAAGCTGAATAGATGCAGATGGATCTCCAAGTGAAGCTCCAACTCCAAAGGTGAGTCTCAAATGCTGTAACACTCATTTTGACCCGAGCGTAAAGCAGAACACAAAACACTCGAGTCAGGATTAACATTCTTATATCAATAGATCCAACTCAAGTGAAATATCAACTGAAATACAAGTAACTTAAAGGATGTTTGGGATTTCCATCCTCTAAGGATCCGTGGAACTATCTACTATGTAGTAATATACACTATTATAATATGTCTATAGTAAAGTAAAAGGTATTAAAATAGCATTAAGGCGTTACCCATATCCCCCTTAACACATTTTATATATTCCCATAGTCTATACAATACCGTAATTCCTCCGTAAACTGGAGGGCTATCAAAGGGCACTCCATAGGTATGGTACAAACCAAACTCGTAGAAGGCGCGATAGGGCATGCGACAAGGCACTCGAGGCAATGCCCGGGTAGATATACCGTTCGCGTATCCGGACTGGCGGTAACGCATAGCAGCTACTACCGCCCACCTCATGACACACTCCCAAATCAAAGGGTGCACCCAATCAATCACAAAAGCAATAGAATAGTATCGAAGAAATGTTCCCGATCGGAGGAATGACCTCACTTGGCCTGGCGTGGCTCATGTTTTAGCCGCATCAAGCTGACTCACAGGAGTCAGGTCCACGTAAATACCATATAGAATCATCACCAAACCATCCTACTTCATTCTGGAATCTCCACCACGTACACAGTTGTTAAAGTGGTTTTCGGTATTGGCAGAGAGTATGACAATATCTGATACCTGTCTCTTTAACAACCAATCGTTATTATAACACCGTGGTCATTTCAAAATAGTTTATACTTCAAAACCAAAATAACATTTTTCCGTTTCAAAACCATATCAATACGATATCATTTCCATTTCAAATATATCCATTTCCAAAACCATAGCATTTCAAAGTTATAACACTTTCGAAACCAAACCACTTGAAATTATAACACTTTGGAAATCATAACACTTGAAATCATAGCACTTGGGAAATCATAACACTTGAAATCATAGCACTTTGGAAATCATAACACTTCCTTTAAACAGTTTAGATATTAATAATAGTATATATAAAATAAAATAATTTATAAAATAAAATAGTTTATATTAAAATAATTAGTGTATTAAAATAGTTTATACTAAATAATTTATAAAGTAAAATATAAAATAGTTTAAGTAAAAATTTTAAAAATACTTTATATAATAGAATAGCTTCCTCGAATTTCCCAAATCGATTCACATCAACTTGGATTTCAAAATTAATTCAATCTCAATTTATCAATTTCGACTCAATTCAGTTTCTCAATAACCATTTCAGATTATATCGATTTCAAATATAGATTTGAATCACAAAATAAACTATTTCAATTTCAATATATTTCAAAGCTTTAAATATTCCACATTTTCAAAACTTAATTGATAATTTCATATATATCTTATTTTAACTTCATTATTATATAGTTTTGAAATATTCACTTAATAAATCCAATATTATTTAAATAACCTTAAATTTCACTAAATTAAATATTTGCTTCGATTTATTTAAACTTTAAATATCCATTTAATCACTTTAAATCAAAATCAAGTTATAAAATCATATCTTAATACCCTCAAATTCAATAAGTTTCAAATCGATTTAATTAAACAAAATTCTTAATTAAACACAATTTCGAATAAATTCAAATTAATCTTTCCAACCTTATCTTATAGAAATCATAAAAAATCTATTTTAAATATATTTTTAAATAAATACTTAAACATACTGTATTTTACTTATATCAAACTTTACTAAATTTAAAGTTTATTATTAAATTTATTTTATATTAAAACTTGTTCATATACATAATATTTTCAAATTTAAATAAAATCATATATATTTCCTTTCAAAACCATAGAAATCATTTTCAAAATATTTATATATAGACCAACGGTGTCTGTATATAATTTTCTATCCTACGGTCAAGTGATACGGATATTTATCATTTCAACCCGCAATTTAAATATATACGGGTATATATCTTTTCAACCCGCAATCCCAAATTCAATTCAATGAAAATCGCTTGGGTTTATCATTTCAACCCATAACGATTTTCTCCTATTCTACAGATCGTTCGGGTATGTATCATTTCAACCCATAGGGAAGTCTATACTAACAGGGAACTTGCAGAGTGATAACAGATATGATAATAATATAACAGGCATATATCATCAATATAAATAACAGATAATGGTGTCAGATGTCATAGGTGAACAGATACAGATAATAGCATATATATAGCAATGTAAATAACTAACAACATCATATTTCAATTGTCGTTTCAATTGAAATCAAATTTAATAAATATAAGAACGTTAATCGTTAGTGATTGCTCACCTTTCGAGGCTAGATAGATTTGAAAAAGAAATAAGCTACGAAATGCAAACACGACTTCCAAAGCATAGCTAGATTGGCACGAATTCGACGATCAAAGCTGATAATAGGGATCGATGGATGAAACAAATTAGAACTGGGTCGATGAAGATAATTGGTATAGTGAACTTATATATATCTAACTATATATATAAAGTCAGATTCTAAATTAAAGAACATATTAAATTAAATATATATATATGCATTCCAAGGTCCATTGTTTTAAACTAAAACTCAAATATTTTATAGTCAAATATATATATTGAAACCATTACTTATATATCCATATTGTAACAACCCAGAAATTTTAACAAAATATTTTAATTGAATTTATTTGAAACTTTGATTTTTAAATCATTTTAAATTTGAT
The DNA here is from genome assembly GCA_030737815.1 of Allium fistulosum. Classification (NCBI taxonomy): domain Eukaryota; kingdom Viridiplantae; phylum Streptophyta; class Magnoliopsida; order Asparagales; family Amaryllidaceae; genus Allium; species Allium fistulosum. Next base: position 1,292,595,676 of record CM060904.1, read on the forward strand.
TTTTGGAATTTTCCAATGTATTTTTGGATTTTGTTTATAATTTATTTTCCAAATATAATAAAATAATGATTTTTTGAAAATTTTATATTTTTGTCAACTTTGGTTAAACTTTGACTTTCAGTTGAAATTTTTAAATTTGAATTTTAAATCTCTAATCTTTTCTTTGAAGCAGTATTTGATTCTAATATTCGTTCTGCTTTTCGTTTTATTAAATTATGTTTTATACTTTTTTAATCTGATAAATTTCAGCGTTTTGCACGCACTTATTTCAGTATTTCATTGTTTATTTTTTTCTATTTTATTTTTCCGTCTTTTATTTGTTTGGGATTTGAATTTTATTTGTTGTTTTGAGCTTGTTTTGAAATGGGCTTAGAAATTCCAAAAGTCATGAGTTGCTTGTATTAATGATAAGAGATGCCTTTACATTTTCCCATAGCCGTTCATTTCATTCCCATAGTCGTACATATATTTTGTTCCCATCTCTCTTTTTCAATTCTAACAAAAAAATTTAAAGTAAGTTTTTCCATGGCTTCCTCTTCTCTTCTCTTTTCTTTTTTTCTTTTTCTCTTTTTTGTCTTCAAGCAGAGTTCGACCATGCTCATCCCCTAGGCCTTGCCGACCATCTCACCACCACCACCTCCTATACAGTCTGCACCACCTCACCTGATGATCTAACCTGACCATGGCCGTGACCCCTTGATCAAACTCCACCACAAAACATCACCAAAACCATAGCTGGCCTCCACTTGTTCACCACTCTTCTTCCCTTAGCCTCGACCACCACCTATTCCATCACCAACTCCTCTTTTCCATGCCTTGCCGTGACCATCCCTACCCATGGCCATAACCATACCTGACCTGACCCGACCCAATCCTAGCCCATGGCCGAGCACTTTAGCCTAGGGCCGAACCCAAAGTGGCATGTTGCCTTGCCTCTTTACCTTCCATGACTTTTGACTTGCCACCTTTTCATCTACCCTTGCTTAGCCGTGTTTGTGTGATCATGGCCGAACCTATATGCCTCAAAACAAGTCATGGCCGAGCCATATTGTCATGTGTCTAGCCAATTTGCAAAGTGGTCGAGTCCACTTGCCTTGGTGGAGTCTACTTTGCTTCATTTTGATTCATATTTATACATTGTTTTGATTTATTTTTGTGTTAAATTATATACTTATGTATGTTTTGTATTTGTTTACAAGACTTGGATCTTGGCTCTCCATTTCCTCTAATCTAATTCGTGCTTTGTCGTGCTTTTTTCGGAGTTTGTTCTTGTGTTTTGAATTGTCATCTCTAGCTTTAGAAGGTGAGTTATCACTCTCGACTTCGTACTTATAAAACTATGAAACAAAGTCATGTGAATTGTAGTAGTGATATGCCATGCTGATAGTAATTTCATATATGCATGTGATGTGATATTATATGATGTTATAACCTGATTATATACGTGTTTAATCACCTGATATGACATGCTATGCTTTACTGTTTATTCTATATTTCTATTTCTCACACTGCAAGTTCCCTCACTATGGGTTGAAATGATACATACCCGAACGGACTTTAGAATAAGGAAAAGTGGTTATGAGCTGAAATGATAAGCTCGAGCGATTTTTATTTGACTTGGGATTGCGGGTTGAAATGATCAAACCCGGGATTTATATTTCGGATTGAAATGATATATATCCGTATTCACTAGACCTAGGTTAGAAAATATTATACAGACCCATGATTAATATTAAATATAAATATTTTTTGAAAATTCTAAGTATTTGGAATATAAAATATACGATATTTTAAATTAAATTGGATTTAAATGATTTAAATAAATTCATAGTGATTTTCCTATAATTTAAAATTGTATGAGTTAATAAATGATTAAAATGTCAAAATTAAAATGTGATTTAACTTAATAATTGAACTTTGGTTTAAATGGAATTTTAGGCTTAACTTGGAAATAAAATATTTTATTTATGAAATGGATATTTTTAAAAGTAAATAAAATGTCTAGTTGTTTGTTAAATTAAAAGTTAAGCAATTTAAATGTATTTTTGACTTAATAAATGAATTATGGCTTAATTGGATATTTTATTTATAAAATTTTATTTTATTAAAATCATAAGTGAAATGATATCCAAATAAATAATTTTGAAAAGTGAGATATGTTTTATAAGTTAAAAATGGTGAAAACGGAAATTATAATGTTTCTGAAATGTTATAGTAAATCTCAGATTTGTATTTGCAACATTTATGAAATGTTGTTGGTTTTAAGGTAGCATTTTATAAGTGCTAATGTTTCTGAAATGTACTGTTTTTTCCAAATACTACTATCTGTACGGTAGCGTTTCCTAAGTGCTACCAATTCTGAAAATGTACCGTTTTCTGAAATAATACCATATCTGCAGTAATGTTTTCTAAGTGCTGCTGTTTCTGAAAAAGACTATATTTTTGAAATAATACTATCTACAGTAACATTTTCTACGTGCTGCTGTTTCTGAAAAAGACTATATTTCTAAAATACAAATATCTACAGTAACATTTTCTAAGTGCTGTTGTTTCTGAAAAGATAATAATTTTGAAATGCTAATATATGTATTATCACATTTTCAAAGTGCTACGAATGCTAAAAATACAATGTTTTTGGAAATGTTATAATTTAATGAATGAACTTAGAAATGCTACAACTTTGGAAATGAATATTTTTTTTTTGAAAGATATTGACTTTGAATTTAAATGGTTTAAATATGAATATGTTTTGTTTGAATTATAATCCATTTTGAAAATTTATAACCACGGGTTATAATAACGATTGGTTGTTAAAGAGACCGGGATCAGATATGGACATACTCTCTGTCGATACCGAAAACCACTTTAACAACTATGTACGCGGTGGAGATTCCAGAATGAAGTAGGACGGTGGCGACGATTCTATTTTGAGGTATAAACGTGGACCCGACTCCCGTGAGTTGGCATAAGGTGGCTAAAACAGGAGCAATCGACGGGCTAATGAGGTAGCTCCTCTTATCAGACACATCCCATCGTATACCATTCTATTACTTCGTGATTGATTAGGTGCACCCCTTGATTCGAGAGTGTGGCTCGAGGTGGGCGATTGTTGCGGCTTTGCGTTACCACCGGCCGGGAAGTGTAATTGGTATATCTACCCTGGCATTGCCTAGTTATGTCGTGTCACCTACCCTAATGTGCTTTACTACGAGTTTGATTTGTGTCGTACCTATGGAGTATCCTCTGGTAGCTCCAGTTTACGGGGTAATACCGTACTGTATAGACTATGGGAATATAAAAATGTGTTAAGGTGGAAAATGTAAAGCCTTAACGCTATTTTGATAGTTTACTTTACTTTAGACATTATTATAATAGCGTATCTTACTACATAGTAGATAGTTTACCGGATCCTTAAAGGATAGGCGATCCCAAGCATCCTTTAAGTTATTGATGCATTTCTATTACGGTTCACTTGAGTTGATTTACATTTTATAAGTATGTATGTCCTTACTTGAGTGTTTTGTGTTTTGCTTTACACTCGGGTCAGCCTGAGTATCACAGCTTTGGATTCATCTTCTGGAGCTAGAGATTTGCTGGAGTTATCTGTCTATTTAGTTGTCTATTTCCATTTTAGTTATTTCCTATTCAGCTTTGCTTATGTATTTGTGAACTTATGTATTCAGACTTCTGTTGTATCTGTTTTTCAGACTATGGTATTTTGTATCTGTTTTGGGACTATGTATTGTAGTGGCTTCATGAACCACTATGTATTTTATTTCCGCTGCGAGTTATTCTGATATTCTGTGTCTGTGATTGGTTTTATTTGCTCCAAATTTATTTACAATCTATTGTTTTGAATTATTCAAGTCTAACATGTGTGTTTTTATTGTCGATTTGAATGGTCTAAAATAGTGGGTCGTTACGTTTGGTATCAGAGCTTTGGTTTTAGGAAAACCTTAGCCTATAGAGCAAAAACTCATTAGAGATAGGGTAGAAATACCCTAGAATGAGTGAAATCAGTCTTAGAATCATTTCTTTGTGAGAGAACGTATTTTAAGTATAAAATGATTTTTCAAATGATTTTAAAAGGATTTTAAAGAATTTTAAAGATATTTTGGATATAAAATTTTCTTGTTTTAAAATATCATTTTCTTAACTTCATTCCTTTCGAATCCACCTTGTTTATTTGAATTCTTTGATTAGGATTTCCATTTCTAGTTGAATCTTATCTTTGTCTTTCTGTTTTACCTTTGTCCTAAAATTCATTCTTGATTTTTTTCCAGGATGAATCGTAGGAATGCCAAAGGTAGGGGTCGTGGTATTGCCCTAGTTCCAGAGCCTGTTGCACCCATCAGGTTCACCACTCTGTAAGTAATTCACTAAGCTTGGTGGTACCAAGTTTACTGGATCTGAGATCATCGTAGAGGCTTAGCAATGGTTGAGGAGTCTAGAGAGGATCTTCACTGGTTTGGATATTATTGAGGCTCAGAAGCGTCAGTTGGCAGCTTGGCAGTTGCAAGAGGAAGCTCAAGATTGGTGGGAATCTGCCACAGCTTAGACTGTGGAGGCAGATATTTCTTGGGAGCAGTTTAGGTATCTTCTTGTGTTGTCTTGTGTTCTGTTCAGTTTTCTCTCTTTGGAATCTTTCTTAAGCTTATCTATCTTTTTCAGGGAGGCTTTTGTGGCAAAGTGGATGCCCGAAGCCGGGAAGTCCCAGCTATACAGGGAGTTTATGGATCTTAAGCAAGGGAGCATGTCATTTTCTGAGTATGAGCGAAAGTTCAATGAACTTTCCAAGTTTGGTCCTGGCCTGATTGACACCTCTCTTAAGAAGAATGAGGAATTTATAGCTGGAGCTTGCCTAGAGTTTTATGATCGTCTCATTTCTCATGTTCATGGTACATTCACGGAGTTGATGGACATAGCCATTAGATATGAGAATCCCACTTCTAAGGAAGAATCCGTTCCTCGTGCTTCTCCATCTCAGCCTGGTTCTGGCAACTCTAAGAAGAGGAAGCCTAATTTCCATCAGAAGAAGCAGAATTGGCTCAAGAATCCTGGTTTAGGATCTACTCCTCGGAAGCATCCTATCGACCTATCTTCCATCACTTGCTTCAAGTGTGATCAGAAAGGACACTATGCCAATAGTTGCCCTACTTCAGTTGGTGCTGCTGTTCCTCCACCTCAGGATACCAGGAACAATCTCTGTCATGTCTGTCTGCAGCCTGGTCATTTCAAGAAGGATTGTCCTTTGTATCAGAAGGGAAAGACATTTGGAGTCTTTGCCATGACTTCTTCCACTCCTGCTCCACCTACTCCACCTGCTCCTAGTGATTCCCAAGGTACTCTTCCAGGCACCTTTACTTTGTTTGATTTTCCTGTTCGTGTTTTATTTGATATTGGAGCTTCGCATAGTTTTATTTCTGTGGATCTTTGTGATAAGTTTGAGCATCTCCTTTCTCATAAGTTTGCAGCTGTACCTTTATGTGTTACTAATCCTATTGGGGGTCCCGCGAACCTTAGTAGGATTTGTAATCAAGTGAAACTTCTTTATTTTGACCATCGATTTTCTGGTGATTTCTACGTTCTTGGTTTCGATGCTTTTGATTTGTTGCTTGGGGGTGATTGGCTGAAGAGGCATGAAGTCGTTATCTCTTATAAAACCCGAACTATTTCTCTTGTTGATGATCGGGGTAATTCTTTAGTAATTCAGTGCTGTATGCCTCAGGATTTTGCTGGCAGATTTATTTTCTGTTTGGATTCTTCTTCTGGTGATCTTGATTGAACCCCTGTGGTTAAGCTCTATCCCGATGTATTTGGTGAAGTTTCTTCTTTACCTCCTAAGCGGGAAATTGATTTCCGTATTGATCTTATTCCTGGAGCTCAACCTGTAGTTCTTCCTCCCACAAGAATGGCACCCCGTGAGAAGGTTGAGTTGAGGAAACAAATTGAGGACTTGTTCTCCATCAGACCTAGTCATTCCGAATGGGGAGCAGCAGTGGTTTTCGTCACTAAGTCCGATGGTTCTTTGGGGATTTGTGTTGATTATAATAAGCTGAACAAGCTCACTATGAGGAACAGATATCCTATGCCTCGTATCAACGATATGTTCGATCAGCTTTATGGAGCTACTGTTTTCTCTCAGCTTGATCTTGCCACAGGTTTCCACCAACTCAGAGTTGCTGAAGAAAGTATTCCTAAGACCGCTTTCCGTACTGAGAATGGGTTCTATGAATGGTTAGTTATGCCTTTTGTTTTGACTAATGCCCCTGCTTTCTTTGTTGATTTGATGAATCGTGTTTTTCGTGATGTTCTTAATAAGTTTGTTCTGGTCTTCGTTGATGATATTCTTGTCTTCTCTAAGTCTGAGGAGGAGCACAAGGTCCATTTGAATTCTGTTCTGGAGACTCTTAGGAGTCACCAATTGAAAGCTAAATTCTCTAAATGCCATTTTTGGAAGGATGAAGTCCGATTCCTAGGACATATTGTTTCTAGTAATGGAGTTTCTGTTGATCCAGTCAAGATCGCTGCGATCAATGTAAGTCTACCATTTCTCATCTTTCTTTTGTAATTCGATTATTCTATCTTTCTTTGTAGTTCTTACTTTTCTCTATTCTATTTCAGGATTGGGAAACTCCTAGGACTCCATCTAATATCCGTAGTTTTCTGGGCCTTGCCGGTTATTATCGGAGATTCATTGAGAATTTTTCTTGGATTGCTGCACCTCTCACTGCTTTGACTTGTAAGAATGCTAAGTTTATATGGAATGATAAGTGTGAAGCTGCATTCGATGAGTTAAAGCGCAAGCTTACTTCCGCACCAGTTCTTACCGTTCCAAATGGAAATGAGGGATTAACGGTATACACTGATGCTAGTCGTGAAGGTTTGGGAGCTGTTCTGATGCAGGATAGGAAGGTCATTGCTTATGTCAGTCGTCAGTTGAAGACCCATGAAGCCAATTATGCTTCTCATGATTTGGAATTGCTTGCCGTGGTTTTTGCTTTGAAGCTTTAGAGGCATCATCTTTTGGGAACTAAGTTTGAGCTTTTTATGGATCATCAGTCTTTGAGATATATTTTCACCCAGAAGGATTTGAATTAGAGACAAGTTAGGTGGCTAGAGTTCCTTGCTTCTTATGACCTCGACATTAACTATACCCCCGGGAAAGCTAAAGTTGTGGCTGATGCTTTGAGTCGGAAGAAGGCGATGTTGTGTCAGCTTGTTGTTTCTTCTCCTCTTTTAGATCGTATCATGGCTAAGCAGGATGAGAATCAGATGCTTAGGATTATTAAGGAGAATGTTCGTAGCAGGGTTGGAGGTAGTAGTCTTAATGGTAGTGGAGCTTAGATCGATGATAGAGGTATTTTGAGGATTAATAATCGGATTTGTGTCCCGAATGTTGATGGATTGAGACAAGAGTTACTTCGGGAAAATCATCGATCCAGACTTTCTATTCATCCGGTGTGACCAAGATGTATCAGGATATGAAGAAGTTGTATTGGTGGAGAGGTATGAGGCGTGATATCTCCATTTTTGTTAGTAGGTGTGCGACTTGTCAGCAAGTCAAGGCTGATCATCAGAAGACCCCTGGTTTGTTGCAGCCCCTTAAGGTTCCCAATTGGAAATGGGAACAAGTTTCTACGGATTTTATTGATGGATTACCGAGGACTAGAAGGGGTAATGAGAGTATTTGGGTTATTGTGGATAGATTGACCAAGTCAGCTTATTTCATTCCAGTCAAGTCTACCCGTTCTGCTTCCAGTTTGGCTGAGATTTATATGAGGGAGATTGTTCGTCTCCATGGAGTTCCTATCAGTATTGTTTGTGATCGTGATCCTATCTTTACCAGTCAGTTTTGGAAAGCTTTTCAGGAATCTTTGGGTACTCATCTGAATCTGAGCACTGCCATCCATAGACCGACGGTCAAATGGAAAGAGTGAATCAGATTCTAGAGGATCTTCTTCGTGCTTGTGTTCTTGATTATGGAGGATCTTGGGAAGATCATCTTCATCTTGTCGAATTCACCTATAACAATAGTTATCAGGTATAATCTCAATCTTTTATTTTAATCTTGTCTTAATCCTTGATCTATCTCATTTCATCTTTTGAATTCAGGCTAGTATTGCAATGTCTCTGTTTGCTACTCTTTACGGACGACCTTGCAGATCTCCATCTTGCTGGATTGAATCCGGCAATCGTTTGGTTCTTGGTCCTGATATGATTCTAGAGGCTTCTGAGAGAGTTGAGGAGATTAAGAGGAAGATGAGGAGTGCTTAGGATAGATAGAAGAAGTATGCTGATAGGCGTAGAAGGAGTTTGGAGTTCTCTGTTGGTGATCTAGTTTTCCTTAAGGTCTCTCCCTTAAGGAATGTGATTCGTTCTGGTCGTAGAGGGAAGCTTGCTCCTAGGTTCATTGGTCCTTTCCGCATCTTGGAGAGGATTGGTTCTCTAGCTTACCGTCTGGATTTTCCTGAGAAATTTTCTGGAGTGCATAATGTATTCCATGTTTCGCATCTTCGTCAGTATCTTTATGATCCATCTCTTATTGTCCAGCCTTCTGCTCTCGAGAGTTTGGATATTGAGCCTAATCTGACTGTCGAAAGGAAGCCACTTCGTATTGTCGATAGAGGTATGAAACAGTTGAGAAGGAAATCTGTAAATCTGGTCATAGTACAGTGGAGTACTGATGATCGGGATTGTACCTGGGAGACAGAGGAGAGCATGCGTGCTTCGAATCCGGAATTGTTTGTTTCAGGTACTATTCGTTATTCTATCTTATCTTATCTTTCTTTGTTTCTGTGTTTCGTTCCTTTTCGAGGACGAAAAGTTTTGAGTGGGGGAGAGTGTAACAACCCATAAATTTTAACAAAATATTTTAATTGAATTTATTTGAAACTTTGATTTTTAAATCATTTTAAATTTGATTTTTGGAATTTTCCAATGTATTTTTGGATTTTGTTTATAATTTATTTTCCAAATATAATAAAATAATGATTTTCTGAAAATTTTATATTTTTGTCAACTTTGGTCAAACTTTGACTTTCAGTTGAAATTTTTAATTTTGAATTTTAAATATCTAATCTTTTCTTTGAAGAAGTATTTGATTCCGATATTCGTTCTGCTTTTCGTTTTGTTAAATTCTGTTTTATACTTTTTTAATCTGATAAATTTCAGCGTTTTGCACGCAATTATTTTCAATATTTCATTGTTTATTTTTTTCTATTTTATTTTTCCATCTTTTATTTGTTTGGGCTTTGAATTTTATTTGTTGTTTTGAGCTTGTTTTAAAATGGGCTTTTGATAATGGTCTTAGAAATTCCAAAAGTCATGAGTTGCTTACATTAATGATAAGAGATGCCTTTACATTTTCCCATAGCCGTTCATTTCATTCCCATAGCCGTACATATCTTTTTGTTCCCATCTCTCTTTTCATTTTCAATTCTAACAAAAAAAAATTTAAGTAAGTTTTCCATGGCTTCCTCTTCTCTTTCTTTTCTTTTTTTCTTTTTTTCTTTTTGTCTTCAAACATAGTTCGGCCATGCTCATCCCCTAGGCCTTGCCGACCATCTCACCACCACCACCACCTCCTATACGGCCAGCACCACCTCACCTGATGATCTGACCTGACCATGGTCGTGACCCCTTGATCAAACTCCACCACAAAACATCACCAAAACCATAGCCGACCTCCACTTGTTCACCACTCTTCTTCCCTTAGCCTCGGCCACCACCTATTCCATCACCAACTCCTCTTTTCCATGCCTTGTCGTGACCATCCCCTACCCATGGCCGTGACTAGACCAGACCTGACCCAAGCCTAGCCCATGGCCGAGCACTTTAGCCTAGGGTCGAACCCAAAGTGGCATGTTGCCTTGCCTCTTTACCTTCCATGACTTTTGACTTGCCACCTTTTCATCTACCCTTGCTTAGCCATGTTTGTGTGATCATGGCCGAAACCCAGATGCCTCAAAACAAGTCATGGCCGAGCCATATTATCATGTGTCTAGCTGCAAAGTGGCCGAGCCCACTTGCCTTGGTGGAGTCTACTTTGCTTCATTTTGATTCATATTTATACATTTTTTGATTTATTTTTGTGTTAAATTATATACTTATGTATGTTTTGTATTTGTTTACAAGACTTGGATCTTGGCTCTCCATCTCCTCTAATCTGATTCGTGCTTTGTCGTACTTTTTTCGGAGTTTGTTCTTGTGTTTTGAATTGTCATTTCTAGCTTTAGAAGGTGAGTTATCACTCTCGACTTCGTACTTATAAAACTGTGAAACAAAGTCATGCAAATTGTAGTAGTGATATGCCATGCTGATAGTAATTTCATATATGCCTGTGATGTGATTTTATATGATGTTATAACCTGATCATATACCTGTATAATCACCTGATATGACATGCTATGCTTTACTGTTTATTCTATATTTCTGTTTCTCACACTGCAAGTTCCCTCACTATGGGTTGAAATGATACATACTCGAACGTACTTTAGAATAAGGAATAGTCGTTATAAGCTGAAATGATAAGCTCGAGCGATTTTTATTTGGCTTGGGATTGCGGGTTTGAAATGATCAAACCCGGGATTTATATTTCGGATTGAAATGATATATATCCGTATTCACTTGACCTAGGTTAGAAAATATTATACAGACCCGTGGTTAATTTTAAATATAAATATTTTCTGAAAATTCTAAGTATTTGGAATATAAAATATATGAGATTTTAACTTAAATTGGATTTAAATGATTTAAATAAAATTCATAGTGATTTTTTTATAAGTTAAAATTGTATGAGTTAATAAAGATTAAAATGTAAAAATTAAAATGTGATTTAACTTAATAATTGAAATTTGGTTTAAATAGAATTTTAGGCTTAACTTGGAAATAAAATATTTTATTTATGAAATGGATATTTTTAAAAGTAAATAAAATGTCTAGTTGTTTGTTAAATTAAAAGTTAAGCAATTTAAATGTATTTTTGACTTAATAAATGAATTATGGTTTAATTGGATATTTTATTTATAAAATTTTATTTTATTAAAATCATAAGTGAAATGAATCCAAATAAATAATTTTGAAAAGTGAGATATATTTTATAAGTTAAAAATGGTGAAAACTGAAATTATAATGTTTCTGAAATGTTATAGTAAATCTCAGATTTGTATTGGCAGCGTTTCTGAAATGTTATATAAATCTCAGATTTGTATTGGCAGCATTTGTATTGTGGTTTTAAGGTAGCATTTTATAAGTGCTACTGTTTCTGAAATGTACTGTTTTTTCCAAATACTACTATCTGTACGGTTGCGTTTCCTAAGTGCTACCAGTTCTGAAAATGTACTGTTTTCTGAAATAATACCATATCTGCAGTAACGTTTTCTAAGTGCTGTTGTTTCTGAAAAAAGACTATATTTCTAAAATACTACTATCTACAGTAACATTTTCTTAGTGCTGCTGTTTTTGAAAAAGACTATATTTTTGAAATACTACTATCTACAGTAACATTTTCTAAGTGTTGCTGTTTCTGAAAAGATAATAATTTCGAAATGCTAATATATGTATTATCATATTTTCAAAGTGCTACGAATGCTAAAAATACAATGTTTTTGGAAATGTTATAATTTAATGAGTGAACTTAGAAATGTTACAACTTTGGAAATGAATATTATTTTTTTGAAAGATATTGACTTTGAATTTAAATGGTTTAAATATGAATATGTTTTATTTGAAATATAAACCATTTTGAAAATTTATAACCACGGGTTATAATAACGATTGGTTGTTAAAGAGACCGGGATCAGATATGGACATACTCTCTGTCGATACCGAAAACCACTTTAATAACTGTGTAGGCGGTGGAGATTCCAGAATGAAGTAGGATGGTGGCGATGATTCTATTTTGAGGTATAAACGTGGACCCGACTCCCGTGAGTTGGCATAAGGTGGCTAAAATAGGAGCAATCGACGGGCTAATGAGGTAGCTCCTCTTATCGGACACATTCCATCGTATACCATTCTATTACTTTGTGATTGATTGGGTGCACCCCTTGATTCGGGAGTGTGGCTCGAGGTGGGCGATTGTTGCGGCTCTGCGTTACCACCGGTCTGGAAGTGTAATTGGTATATCTACCCTGGCATTGCCTAGTTGTGCCGTGTCACCTACCCTAGCGTGCTTTACTACGAGTTTGATTTGTGTCGTGCCAATGGAGTATCCTCTGGTAGCTCTAGTTTACGCGGTATTACCGTACTGTATAGACTATGGGGATATAAAAATGTGTTAAGGTGGAAAATTTAATGCCTAAATGCTATTTTGATAGTTTACTTTACTTTAGACATTATTATAATAGCGTATCTTACTACATAATAGATAGTTTAACGGATCCTTAAAGGATGGGCGATCCCAAGCATCCTTTAAGTTATTGATGCATTTCTATTACGGTTCACTTGAGTTGATTTACATTTTATAAGTATGTATGTCCTGACTTGAGTGTTTTGTGTTTTTCTTTACGCTCGGGTCAGCCTGAGTATCAAAGCTTTGGATTCATCTTCTGGAGTTAGAGTTTTGCTGGAGTTATCTGTCTATCTAGTTGTCTATTTCCTATTCAGCTTTGCTTATGTATTTTTGAACTTATGTATTCAGACTTCTGTTGTATCTGTTTTTCAGACTATGGTATTTTGTATCTGTTTTGAGACTATGTATTGTAGTGGCTTGATGAACCACTATGTATTTTATTTCCGCTGCAAATTATTCTGATATTCTGTGTCGGTGATTCTGTGATTGGTTTTGTTTGCTCCAAATTTATTTACAATCTATTGTTTTGAATTATTCAAGTCCGACATCTGTGGTTTTATTGTCGGTTTGAATGGTCCAAAATAGTGGGTCGTTACACATTCCCAGCCGTAACAGACTTATATATAAAACTAATATATATAAATCTATATTTATAAACTTACATACATAAGTACTTTGGAATATATATATATATATACTAATATATAAACTAATGGACATAAGACTTATAAAGTACAACACTTAAACAAGTTAAAATCTTACCATAACATATAAGACTCATCAGACAAATACAGAATGTATATAATTTATATGTGAAGTATATATATAATGTGAAATAGCATATGTAAAAGTATACATATGCGGTTAATCAACACAATGTCAAAACTACTACATATATTAAAAACACTCTATACTCTTACACAAAGAACAAAATATATATACTATAGCTAAGTAACATATATATATAAACATGCAGTATAAACTTATATATACAACCTTCCTTTATAAACAACAGACTGAACAAACATCACCATTTTTTTACATGTATTTACATAAACTTATAAATATAACTTATAATACATCATATATATAACTAACTGACTTGTATAACATATATAAGCTGCAACTTATAAAATAATACATATATGATATATATATATATAACTAACAATATATAAAATTTCAAATACATAACTTATATGTTATAAACGGGCTCATATATCATGTACACACTATATATATATAAAACTTTAAAATATAGTATATATAGTAAGAGGTCGAACTCATAATACAATATATAGTCATAACATAATTTACAGACATATATATATACACACACACACACAATCTATATACAACAGATAAAATAAATATTCAAAATCAATATAAAAATCGATATAAACTTAGTTTATAAAATATATATATATACCCATATAATTAACATATAATATGAGGAACAACTTCTATAACTTAGATATACTAACCTATTTAACTTGATAAATATATTCAATACAAGCCGTCATACATAAAATCTCCACTGACCAACTATATATATATATTTTCGAACATATCAAATACATACCATAATAGACATGCCATAAACAATATATATATATATATAACACATATATATATAGTACTTATAAAACATACCCTGAAATCTATGCGAGCTCGGCCGTGTTGCTTGGCTGCACGAAAGCAAGGGAATCAAGATGGGAAGGGCATGGGTGATTTCGGCAGAGGGGTGGCCATAGGCGAGGGTTGGAGTTACTAAGGAAGAGAGGGAGTCTTCGGAGGTGAGGTATGGCGTCGGTTGGTGGTGGAACAGGTAGGAGGGGAAGCTCGGGTTTGTAGGAAGCTACACGAGGAGAGGCAACTCGGTTGATGAGCAGGGAGGAGGAGACACACAGTGCTCTGGTGGGTTCGGCGGGCTGTCTAGGGGAAGGTGATGATTTTTGGAAGCTGGGTGATGAGTTTTGGTTGAAGGCTGATAATGAAGAGGAAAAATAAAGAAAAGGAGGAGGAAAGAAAATAAAGGAGAAAAGGAAACGTACAGAACGAAGTGGAAGACAGTAGAGCAAAGGAAAAGGTAGAAATGAATATATACTAGAAGAATAGCAATTGTAATAGCAACGGTCACACACTGATTTGGCTAAATAATTAAAACAATTTATTATTGGCCACGTTTGTACGGTTTCAAAAATTTAAAAGCAAGGGAATCAAAGAGTCACAATTTGTGGTACCGGTATGAGGAACGGTTTTATCGCTTCCGTCGCGTACCGAACCTCAAAATATAAAAATAAATATACTGTGGAGATCAACTCGATGATGCGAACAAGATGGTATACAGATATCAAAGATACGATCGAATTATAAAAACTCGAATTTTCGCTATCGAAATTGCTGCAAGAATGTAGAAAATAAGATAAACGGAGCAATAGCAGTCCAAAATTGACGATACGAAATATGACGTCTCACTTAGAAGATGATAAAAAAATTTATTATATAAAAATATTTAGGTTTGGAAAACATTTTATTATCATCATATATTAACTTATTTAAATTTAAATAAAATTATACAAGAAAATAAACTTCCATATTATCTGATGAAGATTTACCATTTGCTATGTTTAAAGAGACGTATTTCAATTATTAAATTTTTATTTCCAAATTTTATTATTCAAAATTTCACAAAAATTCAGTTATTTACGTTATTAAAACCATTAAAATTTTACGTGTCGTTACACTCTCCCCCACTCAAAACTTCTCGTCCCCGAAAAGGAAGGAAGCAGGAGAATGGAAGCAACCAGAAAGAAAATAGATTGAAATACAAAATACTACAATTAATTTAAAACCATATAAACTACATTTATTTTAAAATTGGTTTATATTCAATTGGTTAATTCCCATTCATTTCATTTAATCAATCAAATATATTGTTCACATTTGATTGGTTTCATTTCCATATATTTTCATTCAATTGATTTGTTTCAGTTTATTAACATATATTACAAAATTTTCTTTCAAACAATATTTATTTGATTCATCTCATTTATTTATTCCATTTGATTTCACTTGAGTTAATTCCACTTATAACACAATTTCAACTATTCTTAAGTCCATGTTTATTTGTTTAACTAGCATTCTCCTTTATTTATTAAATTTATTTCACTTAATATATGTTTGCAACATATATTATGTGTATAAACATTTATTATTCAACAAATTACTTCTCTTTTATTTATTCAATTTACTATCCAATTTATAAATTTCCTTAACAAAACATCATTTTGATATCCTATTACTTATATCATAGTGTATACTACCCAATTATATTCTAATTACATTTAACTTTTCTAGGTAAGTTATATTAATGTTTCAGAATGTAATTCAATACTATACAAATTTACCTCTATTTACAACGTTTATATTAAGCCAATTTTTTGTTTAAACAATTTATTACTTAAGTTTTCTACTTGTATAACCCTTTATTATATCCTAACATTTAACTTTTTGAATAATTCAGGCAAGTTATATATATTAGAATGCAATTTAGTGTTATACAAATAAGTTTGTTCAAATTCATTATTTCAGGTTGGTTTAATTCCATTTATCATTTCATATATTCCAATTAGTCAAACATTTCACTTTATTTCAATAATTGGAACCATTTCTTAATATAAGATTTAAGATTCAAATTTTCGGTTTCCCTTCAAACTATTTTGAAATAATTATATACATATATATATTATATAAATCAATTTATGTACAAGAAATTCAAATTATAAAAAAAATTCAAACAAAATTTATTTCCAACAAAAGTGTAGCAAAGCTGCTACGTGGTCTCTTCACTTCGAGACTCAAAAATGAATGTCGATGATGCTGCAGTCATCACCGAAATTATTTTCCAGCGACAAAACGAAGAGGGTACAGACTTAATTCCTTTGAAATTATCCTTTTGAAATAATTTCCATTCGAAAATACTTTTAAATAATATATATATCAAAACTTTGAAAACCAAAATTTGAAAAGTACCGAAAATTAAATTCTCAAATCCATAATTTTAAATTTATTGCATTTTCAAGTCAAATAAACCTTGTTTATAAAGTTTGAACACCTTATAACATATAACAATAGACAAAATAATAATGATAATCTAGTATTATCATTCCTAACAACCAATTCCTTCAATTTACAAATTTTAGAAAACTATACTTTTATAGATAAAATACAAATTTTGGAAACAATATTGTGTCAATTTGCTCTGTTCAAGTGTTTTGGAATTCCCATCGATAGCGTTAGCTAGACGAATCGGTTGAAACCCAAAATTCAAACTTAACAACTCAAACAACACAATATAAAACATTTTATATAAATACAAATACACTCCCTCACTCGATGATTCCAGAATAAATTCTAGAATAAGGATAGAGATTCAAATTAGAGGAACTCTAGTTAAAGAGAATTCTAATTAAGATAGGCTCGAAACAAAGGTAAGATAATTAAATAACCAAAGAGAAAAGATGGATAGACTAGTATTAATCGTGGGTGACCTTAACCGGATCAATCGAGACTTCAGAAATAAGATCAATGCGGAATTCTGAGGCATATCGACCTCCGATCACAAGAGATAGAATTCGAGCATAGCAAGAATCTAACCCGAGGATACAAAAAACTCCGGTGAATCAATGTTGGTTGTAAAGGAGTTTCACCCCTTTTACAAATCATATAGTGGAGCTATGGGATGACCCAGAATCAAGGGAACACGAATAGGGAGAGACAAGAATAGATTTCAGAACGAGGTAGGGTTCCAAAGTTCGAAAGAAATCCGAATCAAAGAGGAAGAAATTTAAGCTCGAACGAAGGTGATTCTGTAATTAAATTTACTCCATATGCTATGTTTTTGCCTAAACCAGAGCTCTGATACCAACTGTAACGACCCGGTATTTTCAACCATTTGCATCCACACATGTCGGACTTGAATTGCTCAAAATATCAGATTGTTAATTTATATTTAGCAAAAACTCAGCATATACAGTAAATAAATCAATCATAGAATCACAGACATAGAGTATTGCAATAATAAGTGGCGGAATAGATAAATAGTAGTTCATGAAGCTACTATATAAACCTCAGAGTTTGAAATAAAATACAACAGAATATCTCAAATACAATGAAATATCGAATACAACAAATGACAAGTCTGAACAAAACCACTGGATAGCTGAAAGCTGAATAGAAGTAAATGGATCTCCAAGTGAAGCTCAAACTCCAAAGGTGAGTCTCAAATGCTGTAACACTCAGTCTGACCCGAGCGTAAAGCAGAACACAAAACACTCGAGTCAGGATTAACATTCTTATATCAATAAATCCAACTCATGTGAAATATCAACTGAAATACAAGTAACTTAAAGGATGTTTGGGATTTCCATCCTCTAAGGATCCGTGGAACTATCTACTATGTAGTAATATATGCTATTATAATATGTCTATAGTAAAGTAAAAGGTATTAAAATAGCATTAAGGTGTTACACATATTCCCCTTAACACATTTTATATATTGCCATAGTCTATACAGTACCGTAATTCCTCCGTAAACTGGAGGGCTATCAGAGGGCACTCCATAGGTATGGTACAAACCAAACTCGTAGATGGCGCGATAGGGCATGCGACAAGGCACTCGAGGCAATGCCAGGGTAGATATACCGTTCGCGTATCCGGACTAGCAGTAACGCATAGCAGCTACTACCGCCCACCTCATGACACACTCCCAAATCAAAGGGTGCACCCAATCAATCACAAAAGCAATAGAATGGTATCGAAGAAATGTGCCCGATCGGAGGAATGACCTCACTTGGCCCGGCGTGGCTCCTGTTTTAGCCGCATCAAGCTGACTCATGGGAGTCAGGTCCACGTAAATACCATATAGAATCGTCACCAAACCATTCTACTTCATTCTGGAATCTCCACCATGTACACAGTTGTTAAAGCGGTTTTCGGTATTGGCAGAGAGTATGACAATATCCGATCCTGGTCTCTTTAACAACCAATCGTTATTATAACACCGTGGTCATTTCAAAATAGTTTATACTTTAAAACCAAAATATCATTTTTCCATTTTAAAACCATATCAATACGATATCATTTCCATTTCAAATATATCCATTTCCAAAACCATAGCATTTCAAAGTTATAACACTTTCAAAACCAAACCACTTGAAAAAATAACACTTTGGAAATCATAACACTTGAAATCATAGCACTTTGGAAATCATAACACTTCCTTTAAACAGTTTAGATATTAATAATAGTATGTATAAAATAAAATAATTTATAAAATAAAATAGTTTATATTAAAATAATTAGTATATTAAAATAGTTTATATTAAATAATTTATAAAGTAAAATATAAAATAGTTTAAGTAAAATTTTAAAAAATACTTTATATAATAGAATAGTTTCCTTAAATTTCCCAAATCGATTCACATCAACTTGGATTCCAAAATTCCAAATTTAATTCAATCTCAATTTATCAATTTCGACTCAATTCAGTTTCTCAATAACCATTTCAGATTATATCGATTTCAAATATAGATTTGAATCACAAAATAAACTATTTCAATTTCAATATATTTCAAAGCTTTAAATATTTCACATTTTCAAAATTAAATTGATAATTTCATATATATCTTATTTTAACTTCATTATTATTTAGTTTTGAAATATTCATTTAATAAATACACTATTATTTAAATAACCTTAAATTTCATTAAACTAAATATTTCCTTCGATTTATTTAAACTTTAAATATCCATTTAATCACTTTAAATCAAAATCAAGTTAAAAAATCATATCTAAAAACCCTCAAATTCAATAAGTTTCAAATCGATTTAATTAAACAAAATTCTTAATTAAATATAAAGTCGAATAAATTCAAATTAATCTTTCCAACCTTATCTTATAGAAATCATAAAAAATCTATTTTTAAATCTATTTTTAAATAAATACTTAAACATACTG
This sequence comes from Allium fistulosum, assembly GCA_030737815.1. Classification (NCBI taxonomy): domain Eukaryota; kingdom Viridiplantae; phylum Streptophyta; class Magnoliopsida; order Asparagales; family Amaryllidaceae; genus Allium; species Allium fistulosum. The sequence continues at coordinate 1,292,614,991 of CM060904.1, forward strand.
TATTTTACTTAAATCAAACTTTACTAAATTTAAAGCTTATTATTAAATTTATTTTATATTAAAACTTGTTCATATACATAATATTTTCAAATTTAAATAAAACCATATATATTTCCTTTCAAAACCATAGAAATCATTTTCAAAATATTTATATATAGACCAATGGTGTCTGTATATAATTTTATATCCTATGGTCAAGTGATACAGATATTTATCATTTCGACCCGCAATTTAAATATATACGGGTATATATCTTTTCAACCCGCAATCCCAAATTCAATTCAATGAAAATCGCTTGGGTTTATCATTTCAACCCATAACGATTTTCTCCTATTCTACAGATCGTTTAGGTATGTATCATTTCAACCCATAGGGAATTCTATACTAACAGGGAACTTGCAGAGTGATAACAGATATGATAAGAATATAACATGCATATATCATCAATATAAATAACAGATAATGGTGTCAGATGTCACAGGTGAACAGATACAAATAATAACATATATATAGCAATGTAAATAACTAACAACAACATATTTCAATTGAAATCAAATTTAATAAATATAAGAACATTAATCATGAGTGATTGCTCACCTTTCGAGGCTAGATAGATTTGACAAAGAAATGAGCTATGAAATGCAAACACGACTTCCAAAGCAAAGCTAGATTGGCACGAATTCGACGATCAAAGCTGATAATAGGGATTAATGAAACAAATTAGAACTGGGTCGATGAAGATAATTTGTATAATGAACTTATATATATATATATATCTATATATATAAAGTCAGATTCTAAATTAAAGCACATATTAAATTAAATATATATGCATTCCAAGGTCCATTGTTTTAAACTAAAACTCAAATATTTTACAGTCAAATATATATATTGAAACCATTACTTATATATACATACCCAGCCGTAACAGACTTATATATAAAACTAATATATATAAATCTATATTTATAGACTTACATACATAAATACTCTGGAATATATATATATATAAATATATATATATATACTATAAAGCAAAACCTTGGTCAAACCGGTCAAAGTGAAGCCTTTTTTACATTACCTAAACTGTCCTCTACCACCCACGACATCTGGCACAAAATGAGGCTATTACCGTCTTACTTCCTTCCACCATGTTCTCAAAGCAGTTTCCATATTCAATTTCAACCCCACTTCAACTTTCCCCTCCCCCCAACCCTAAACAACCGGAACCCAGAAAACCGTTCATTACCTCATCTACCAACTCCCCGCGACTTACGCCTCAACCACTTGCGTGCTATCGTCACCGCTTCCTCATCTATTTCGACGTTGCCGGATTCCCCGATTTTACCACTAATTGTAGAAGACGATTTGCGTACGTCTTCCCCGATTTTACCACTTCATTCACCCAACTTGAAGCCAGGCAACGATTGCCGCTGCAGCACACCGACATCCGAAGATGACCTGCTGAACCCACAACTCACATGTCCGCCGGCCCTTAAACAGCCGAGAGCGACGAAGACGAAGACTTCCTCCTCCACCGACGAACCTCTACTTTTCCCCCTTCCTCAGGTAAGGTTTTACTGCTTGATTGAGAATTTACCTTTTCTGAAATTCAGTAGATCTTGCAGTTTGCTTGATTAGCTGAGAAATTAGTAATTGTAACTCACCTGATGGTTGGATGATTACACTGATCTTGCAGTTTGCTCATTTTTGTGTCGAATTCTGATATAAGACATACAAATTATTATTTAACTGTTTTCTATGTGTTATTTGCAGAAAGTAAAATGTTTCAGCCAAGTCATGAACTTCTTAGTTTCGTAGTGAAAACAATTATTCTTATATTGGTTGGTCTAATAATAATTTACCAATTTGGTATGATATGAAGTTCAACTAAATCTCTATGTTTTCGTAACTGCCAACGTATATGATTTTATTTACATTGTTATTAGATTAGTTCAAGCTTACGGTTAATACAGCAGCTGTTACTAACAACTACATTATGACTAGCATTCCTAGGATTATAAATATTTTAGAAAAAACATGCTGTTGCAAGCAACACCAGCAGTTGCTGCTCCAATCAGGGGCACGATGCTGCATGAAAGAAAAATAAAAAAAGTCGTTTGATTCTCTTTTTATTATGGATATGGTTCATCAGTTTCATCTTTCTTTTTTGATGAATTATGCTGTATATTCTGTGCAGCTCCTGTTGTAAAGGATTTAAATGCGTGATCTTTACCCTGTCTGAAGTAGTCAGTTCACTTCATGTTGACTACATATTATGTCATGTTACAAGTCTGTATTATATTGTTGAATTACTTGCATTTTCATATACAGTATCAATCTTCCTATACAATCTCAAATTTCATTTTCGCTTTTTGGTTTACAGCATCGTTTAGTCCCCAGCCCTAATTCTGCATATGCTAATTTCGCAGGGACATGAATGATTCACACCGCTTTCTTCCATTCCGCCGCCTGTGGAGAGGAGCACTACTGCGCGAAATCAAAGGTATTATTTGCTGTTATCTATTCCCTCCTTTTCCACAGTACAAACACTGCATCTGTTCATATTGCTGATCAATTCTTTTATATTTCTTTGTTCAGGTAACCAACTTTATTACCTTATTGGCGCCGACCAAGGTCAGGGCTCACTGTTACGTGAGTTGCCAATCGTATGTTCACAACTGACATCTCAAGGTATGCGACTTCAACTCTTTTAAAAATCTACAAGCTTTACAAATCGATTGTAAAAGATAAACTTTCAAATACTTCAGATCTTGAAAAGCAATGATTTAAGCTTCAAAAATGACATTTCAATTTTTGGAAATATATACCCTAACTTTCAAAAACAAAATGCTTTCAAAGGACTATAATTTCAAATAGATTGGATTTCGAGAATTGATTTCAAGAGGCTTTCAGTTTTCTTACTGACTCCAAAGTCAAATTATTTCAACCTTGCTCGATTTTTAACTGTACCAACACACTGCAATGCATGGACTACGAAATTTTTAACAGTGTCCTATTTTATCTCGCACATATTTCACGTACCAATTCAGTTTAATTTCACTAAAATCAATTTACTGCAACTACATACCATAAAACAACATAAACACTACAGTAAACTGGATGAATACGATAATCTAGAGTTTATTTAAAGGATACCGTCATCTACTTCAATTTGTAAAATAGTTTACCCCCTTCGACTGACAACTGAATCTGTAGGTTCTCTCCAAAATTGTTTTCCCACTAAAAGTTCATGATGTTATTACTATCCATTTTTTTACTCTTACGATTTTTTTAAGTTCAAAGCTTGGCTTCACGACTCTTTACAACTGCAAACTATGGCAGCACAGGGTTCTACACTATTTTTTAACTTAAAATTCATTGTGACAGTACTTTGCCTTTTGTTTATTTTTATGATATTTTGATGTGCATACCTTGGATTTATGATTCTTTATGACTGTAAAATATGACAGTAGAAGGTTTTGTCACTGATGTGATGTCATCATTTACATAGAATGATTGCTGATCCTTGCTAACTTTGAGTTTATTGTTTTTAGAAACTAATCATTTTTGAAACACCCTTCTGCCGAGCAAGCTTAGGAAACTTTTTCATAATAAATACATCAAAATGACCAGCTGCAGTAACAGTGTTCCATTAATTGGCTGATTTATCATTTTGCTCTGATATTTTTGAAGAATCTAATTTGAAATAAAATTCTAATTGTAGGTTGTTATCTGTACGGTTGCTTTTTTAAGTGCTCATGGATTTGGGATTTTTTACTGCAACATTTCATAGAATAGTTGATATTCATGGTTTTCTTTGCTTTGCTTTTCTCCTTCTTCAATCTCTTACTTAGGAGATGCTCTTTTCAACGGTATAGATAAATTGAAATGATAGTCAATACAAGTGACGACAACAACAGTTTTAAGTGTACTGAAATTTGATTTATTTGTTTAGGATTGTTTTTAAAAATTAAACGATGTAAGGAATGCAAATCAGCAAAGATAATTTTAACTGTACCATCAAAGCTATATTTAACCCAAATATATGGCCCTAAGAAATATTCTCTTTACCATTCTTCTGGACATTTATGCATTTGATCTAATCAATTTGATGTAAATGAATGTAGTAACCACTTTTACTGATAAGTCATAATAATTCCTAACATTTACAATCGACCTTCATCGTTTTCGGGAAATCCAATAACAAATACATGTTCTCCAATTAATAAGTAAAGGTTTTTTTTAACCATACCACGTTGATACTTGCTGTTCAGTTATAAATATAGCATTTATTTTTCTACATTACTTCTTTTGGATTATCAATACAACTTATCCTAATTCTGTGTTTGTTAGAAAATTAACCATTTGGTCTATTTTAAGTTATTATGTTATTGAGTTGACATTTTTCCAATTAAAGTTTTATAGCAATTTTGTCTCTGTGGAAATTTATCTTCACTCTATTGAAAACAAAATTATTTTGCATTTGATTTTTCATCAAAATTATTATTTAACTGTTTTTCTAAGTGTTATTTGCAGAAAGTAAAATGTTTCAGCCAAGTCATGAACTTCTTAGTTTCGTAGTGAAAACAATTATTCTTATATTGGTTGGTCTAATAATAATTTACCAATTTGGTATGATATGAAGTTCAACTAAATCTCTATGTTTTCGTACGTGCCAACGTATATGATTTTATTTACATTGTTATTAGATTAGTTCAAGCTTACGGTTAATACAGCAACTGTTACTAACAACTACATTATGACTAGCATTCCTAGGATTATAAATATTTTAGAAAAAACATGCTGTTGCAAGCAACACCAGCAGTTGCTGCTCCAATCAGGGGCACGATGCTGCATGAAAGAAAAATAAAAAAAGTCGTTTGATTCTCTTTTTAATATGGATATGGTTCATCAGTTTCATCTTTCTTTTTTGATGAATTATGCTGTATATTCTGTGCAGCTCCTGTTGTAAAGGATTTAAATGCGTGATCTTTACCCTGTCTGAAGTAGTCAGTCCACTTCATGTTGACTACATTTTATGTCATGTTACAAGTCCGTATTATATTGATGAATTACTTGCATTTTCATATATAGTATCAATCTTCCTATACAATCTCAAATTTCATTTTCGCTTTTTGGTTTACACCATCGTTTAGTCCCCAGTCCTAATTCTGCAAATGCTAATTTCGCAGGTACATGAATGATTCACATCGCTTTCTTCCATTCCACCGCCTGTGGAGAGGAGCACTGCTGCGCGAAATCAAAGGTATTATTTGCTGTTATCTATTTCCTCCTTTTCCACAGTATAAACACTGCATCTGCTCATATTGCTGATCAATTCTTTTTTACTGCTTTGTTCAGGTAACCAACTTTATTACCTAATCGGCTCCGACCAAGGTCAGGGCTCACTGTTACGTGAGTTGCCATTCGTATGTTCACAACTGACATCTCAAGGTATGCGACTTCAACTCTTTTAAAAATCTACAAGCTTTACAAATCAATTGTAAAAGATAAACTTTCAAATACTTCAGATCTTGAAACGCAATGATTTAAGCTTCAAAAATGACATTTCAATTTTTGGAAATATGTACCCTAACTTTCAAAAACAAAATGATTTCAAAGGAATATAATTTCAAATAGATTGGATTTCGAGAATTGATTTCAAGAGGCTTTCAGTTTTCTTACTGACTCCAAAGTCAAATTATTTCAAGCTTGCTCGATTTTTAACTTTACCAACACACTGCAATGCATGGACAACGAAATTGTTAACACTGTCCTATTTTATCTCGCACATATTTCACGTCAGTTTAATTTCACTAAAATCAATTTACTGCAACTACAGAGTCATCTCCTACAAAAGAAACAAAGTTATTAAAATGGTTAAAAAATTTGCTTCCACACATTTTTTTAACCAACTGCAACTCGATTTATATCTTAACTAACCAGTTAACTAACTGACAATATAATTTATATGTATGATCCATATAATGATTCAAAATTAATTTGTCTTCTGCTTTTGTTTTCAATCTAAAAAGATTTGGCTCATTGACTGTGCCAAGGCGACATGTGCTTTCTGCCGAAAAACTTCCATAACAATCTTATGCCATTTATATTTTTTTAGTAACGGAATCAATAATCTGATTGAACATGTTAAAACCTGCATTTGTACATATTGCTAATCAATTCTTTTTAACTGTTTTGTTCATGTAACCAGCTTTATTAGCTTAATTTTTAGATACTTCTACTGCTTTGGTCCAAAGACTGAAAAGCCCTTCATTTTTCTTCGTTACTACGACATTAGTTTTTCCTTTACCGCACTTATTACCCTTATACAGCTGCGAATTTTCTACATCTACAAAAATATCACCTACTCCTTTTTCCATGTTTACATTTCCATATGTAACAATCGTTATGTTTATCTTCCTGCAATTAGATATTGTTCTACTTTTACCTAACCACTGTTTACGTCTTACTGGCAGCTAGAGCATCACAGTCAGAACACCTGCCTGACGAACATAGTAGACAAAGGGCAAATCAATTTTCATCTCATATTCAACCTCACAAATCGAACTTTGTATTTGAAGGTAAATTGACTGCTTATGTCTTATCTTCCTTAACAAAAAGTATACATGGGTGGAAGTTTTTAGTACAACATACTGTGCGTACTCTAGGAAATGGTTTACTGTTAAATGCCTGAGAATTTTGAATCAACTTCAAACATTTCGTACTCATATTCACACTTAATTTATATCCAAAATTGTGAAAGGAAAGAGATGTAATCAGTCATCTTTATATATCCAAATACTACAAACACCCTTTTACAAAAAATAAGTAGGCAAAGTAACACAAATTAACAATCTGGCGGCATCATTTAATTCATAAAAAATGTTGACAGTTATAAACTGTTGACAAAGTAACAATGCATCCTGAAGTTAACCGTTATAAAATGTTGACAACAGTATTATTGGCAGATTTTTCATGCTGCTCAGAACATACTACACAACGACATAAACAATTTGCTGCCTCTTTTATTACACATTTTCTGCTTTACTTATCCACATATGTAATTTACGTATTTTAACAAATATTTTATTTATTCATTTGGGTAATTACTCTTTCGTATTTACACTCATGCCCTTTTATTTCTACAAATTTGCACTTTCCAAATTTGTGACAGTTGATAATAAAAGGTTATCTATTTGACTGCACCTTCCTCCTTAAGTTACTGTGCCTAATCAACCCCTCTAACTCTGACTACTTCAAAATCTTCACCCTACTAATACGTCAGTTGCAAAATATCTACCTTACCAACCCCTATAAGAATGCAATTTCCAATATCCACTCCCCCAACTTTTTCCCCTCCCTACTACGTTCTACTTAACTTGCGTTTCAATAAACACTTTTCCCTAATATCACTTCCACTGCCCCACCTTCTTAAGCCATCTCTTCCACCCAACTCATTTTCCCCTGTAACTTTATGAATCAGCAACAAAGGGAAAGACGGCGTGCTGCTCAACGTGCAAGGCGTCAACAATCTAGAGAGTCCGCCGTCGCAACTAGAAGGAGAGCGGTCAGTGAAAACCAGCAGCAGCAATATTCGATAGGTACTTTTCCCCTTCCTTCAGCATTACAACTGCGTTCCATTTTAACACCTATGTTTCAGTTTACATAAGCACACTTCACATGTATATACCGTTTCTGGATTTTATGCTCCCACCCACTTTTATCATGAACAGCCTGTTTTTACTTTTAATTTTAAAATCAATCTACAAGTACTTTGCTGCATGCGGTTGTAAATACATTTCTGCATGTCTTACCAATGTTGACACCACTTTCTTGACGTACAAGTCCTTTCTATGACGCAAAAGTATACATTGTTATAACCAATATTTCATCATGTTAGATTTCCCATACATTTTTCTTAACGTATGCAGAAAATAATGTCATGTACTACATGACATTCCTATTTTTACCAATATACACGAACACATACCTACGCTGAATCAATATTTGTGGTGGACATTACTGTGTTCTTCTTCATTACAATTTATTACTGTTTTTATTTCTGAATTTATATAAAAAAACATTTCTTATCCATCCTTTATTTTACAACAGGAAAATACTTTTATTTCTAATATCACTCTACAAGTACTTTGCTGCATGTGGTTGTAAATACATTGTTGTATGTGTTACCACTGTTAACACAACTTTCTGAACCTATAACTCCTTCGTCTGAACCAAATGTATACAATGTTAAAACCAATATCTCGTTATGTCAGTTTTTCCATTCGTTCTTCGTACTGCCTAAAGAAAATATAATTATTTACCATTGGTTGATTTTAGTTCAAACAAATTAATCTTCTCTTTCTACCTAATCCATCCACTCTGCTTTTTACTACTTCTGCACTTAGTGCTTTCAACCAATTTTTCATACATACACAACACATAAACTTTTTCAACCTCCATACATCTTCAACCTGAACTTATGTTTCAGTTTACATAACTACAGTTCGCATGTATATACCGTATCTGGATTTTATGCTCTCAACCACTTTTATCATGAAAAGCCTGTTGTTACTTACTACTATTTATTACTGATGTTCTTTATTACTATTTACCCCTGTTTTTATTTGTGGAATTATATACAAATAAATAAAACATTTTTTAACCACCCTTTATTGTAAAACAGGACAGAACTTTTAATTTTAAAATCAATCTACAAGTACTTTGCTGCATGCGGTTGTATCCAATATTTCCACATGTCAGATTTTCCAATATTTTGTCATGTCAGCTTTTCCATACATGTTTCTAACTGTATACAGAAAATAATGTCATGTACTACCTGACGATCCTATTTTTTCCAACATACACGAACACGTACCTAGGCTGCATCAATATTTGTGGTGGACATTACATTTCTGCAATTGTTAAGTATATTTAAATAACTTTTGGATTACTGTGTTCTGCTTCATTACAATTTATCACTGTTTTTATTTCTGAATTTATATAAAAAAATATTTTTTATCCATACTTTATTTTACAACAGGACAGTACTCTTATTTTTAATATCAATCTACAAGTACTTTGCTGCATGTGGTTGTAAATACACTGCTTCATGTGTTACCACTGTTAACACCACTTTCTGAACCTATAACTCCTTTGTCTGAACCAAATGTATACAATGTTACAACCAATATCTCCTTATGTCACATTTTCCAGCCGTTCTTCTTACTACCTAAAGAAAATTTAATTATTTACCATTGGTTGATTTTAGTTCAAACAAATTAATCTTCCATTTCTACCTAATTCATCCACTTTTCTTTTTACTACTTCTGCACTTAGTGCTTTCAACCAATTTTTCATACATACACAACACATAAACTTTTTCAACCTTCATATATCTTCAATCTGAACTTATGCTTTTCACACATAACAGCCGATGCTAATTCTACTGCACCGACTGCTACATCTCATCCCCAGCAACAACTTCTGCCCCAACCTGCCCTTCCAACCCGTTATAACTGCGGTCAAAATTTTACTGCTTCCCGACCGTTCCTCCGCCATATCCTACCTCAACCAACTCAGTGCCGACACTGCGCTGCAAAATTATTTCACCGTGAAACAAGTGGGAACTGTTGCTCAAGTGGTAAACTTACCACTTCTTATCCTCCACCACCTCCTGAACTTTTATCTTTATTCACTGAAGATAATGAACGAGGATTACATTTCCGAACAAACATTAGATCTTACAACAATGCTTTCGCATTCACTTTTATGGGCGCTAACATCGATCAACACTTGGCTTCCGCTCGGAGTGGAATATACTCCTACCGTGCACAAGGCTCCATCTACCACAGCATCGGAAGTGTTCTGCCTCTGCCGGGTAGTAGACCTAGATACCTCCAACTATACATCTACGATACTGATCATGAGGTTGACAATCGACAACATGATAGTACAATATTAAGAGCAGACATCCTACAAACGTTGCAGCAAGTCTTAGATTTTTACAACCCATATGTACATGTGCTGCGCCAGTTGGGGCAGCGCACTGATTTACAAGATTGCAGACTGATAATAAAAGAGCTTACAGTTAACCGTTATTTTCACCAACTACCTACTGCATCACAAGTAGCGGGTATCATTGTAGGCGACGACTGCTCAAATAACTCAAACGACAGAGATATTATAGTTGAAACAAGATCAGGAACGCTGCAACGAGTTGCGGATACAGCAGGATTTTATGACCCACTACAATACCCACTTCTCTTTCCACGCGGTGAACAAGGATGGGATTTGAACATGCACAATACCGGACATAACCATATCAGCTGCAGAGCCTACTACTCTCATCTGTTACAGGTTTGTAATCCCCCACATTCAACGGAATATACAACTTCTGTACGCATACCTCACATACATTAACTTCCTCATATATCCCCCATTCTTACCACTTCGTACTCATCGTAGGTACGACCTACGGAGCTGTCTCTTCTGCAACTAGGTGGTCGCCTACTCCAATAGTTTGTGGTTGATACTTATGTCAAAATTGAAACTATGCGACTCCGCTATCTTCAAGACCACCAAGGTACTATTCGAGCCGACTTATACCAGGGTTTACAAGATGCTCTAGCCAGTGAGGAGACAACTCCTGGTTCGTCCTTTCCATCCCACTCATTTCTTCCTTTTGACAATACACATTACATACTCCAAATTTCACACACCTCTGCTTTTTGTAGCAAATGTTGGGGTTCGAAAAGTACTTCCATCCTCCCATATTGGTAGTCCACGAGACATGCACCAACGATACCAGGACGCAATGGCAATTGTGCGAAGGTATGGAAAACCCGACTTATTTATTACTGTAACCTGTAATCCTAATTGGACTGAGATTACAGAGGACCTATTTCCCTTTCAACAACCATATGATCGTCCTGATTTGACAACTCGAGTTTTCCGTTCAAAATTGGAACAACTTAAAGTTGATTTATTTGATAAACATGTCCTAGGTAAAGTCATTGCACATGTTCATGTTATAGAGTTTCAGAAAAGGGGATTACCGCACGCTCATATCTTACTTATTCTTGCTAACACTGATAAACTAAATACTGCGGACGATTTCGATACTATGGTTAGGGCAGAAATTCCAAACATAGAATTAGAACCAGATTTGTACACGTTAGTTATTAAACACATGATTCATCATCCATGCGGAAATTTCAACCCCACTACCGTATGCATGCGCGATGGAATGTGTAAGAAGGGATTTCCTAAACCCTTCGCCCCATCAACCTTACAAGGAACTAATTCGTATCCCATCTATAGACGTCGTGACATAGGAGTACAAGGTCAAACAACTAATAGTGCAGTTGACAATCGTTGGGTCGTTCCTTATAACCCTTATTTGCTTCTAAAATATGACTGTCATATAAACGTTGAAATTTGTTCCAGTATTAAATCAGTTAAATATCTATACAAGTACGTTTACAAAGGATCAGATCGCGTATCCGTTAGCGTGTCTTCTTCATCATCCACCACTGATGAAATTTCTCAATTCGTTAATGCTAGATGGGTATGTGCACCGGAGTCCCTATGGCGGATATTTAAGTTCCAACTTAGTACCATGTCTCCGTCAGTAATAGGACTACAAATACATCTGCCTAACAGGCAACATATTCAATTTAACACAGACGAAAGCTTACAATCTATTGTCACTGACGAACGCAGAACAAAAACTATGCTTACCGAATTTTTTTCCCAAAATTTAATAGATGAGGACGCACGACAGTACCTTTACCACGAATTCCCTGAAAACTATTGGTGGAATAATGAACATAAACAATGGGTTCGTCGACAAATACATCGTAAAGTAATTGGTCGGCTATACACCGTACCTCCTACCGAAGGTGACCGCTACTACTTACGATTATTACTCAATCATATTCCAGGCCCACTTTCTTTTACACACTTACGCACTGTCAACGAAACTGTTTACACTACATTCAAAGAAGCGGCCGAACATCGAGGATTGCTCGAACATGATAACAGTATTAAGGATTGTTTAACTGATGCTTCGAACACCCATATGCCTCTTGCTTTACGGCGATTATTTGTTACCATTTTAGTTTACTGTGAACCATGCGGTGTCCGTGACCTATGGGACAAATTTTGGCCTTTTCTAACTGAAGATTACCTATCCACTTCCTCTGCCTCACTATCTGCTACATATTTAATCGGTCGATGTCTTTTTGATCTTAACAACCTTCTAAAACAGTATAATAGAACCATATTTGATTATGATTTTCCACATAACTACGTACTTTCAACCGACGAATACAACAATTCAACACTTCTTTTAGAAGAACAATCAATACAAATACCACTAACCGATTTACAAGCAATAAACAAGTTAACCACCGAACAGAAGGAAGCTTTTGACGCGATCATGTTTACCGTAGATTCAAAAATCAGCTCCATTTTTTCATCGACGGGCCTGAGGGGATAGGAAAAACTTTTCTATATAAAGCAATTTTAGCTCAACTACGAAACCGAGGTCTTATCGCAATTGCAACCGCTACTTCTGGAATAGCTTCTATTGCGTTGCCCGGTGGTAGAACAACACACTCAAGATTTAAAATTCCTATTAACTTAAACTCTTCATCCACATGTCATATTACCAAACAATCTGATACCGCGAAACTTCTGTCCACGGCAACCGTTCTACTATGGGACGAAGCCACCATGGCTCACCGTCACGCGTTCGAAGCTTTAGACAAAACATTACGAGACTTGACCAATGCCGATGTTCCATTTGGAGGAAAAATTGTTATATTAGGCGGTGATTTTCGTCAAGTTTTACCGGTTGTTCCAGGCGGTACTAGAGCTCAAACATCTGACGCATGTATAGTTCGGTCATATTTGTGGTCAAATGTTAAAGTATTTCAGCTTACAAAAAATATGCGAGCACGAGCTGACCAACCTTACGCTGATTTTGTTTTGCGTGTTGGAAATGGAACTGAACCCACCGTGCACGACGACATGATCAAACTACCATCGCATATTGTGATACGATGGGACGGTCTACGTTCGTTACACCGTTTGACAAACGAAATCTTCCCCGCATTACATGATAATTTTAACAATACAAACTACATGCTAAATAGAGCAATATTATCTCCAACAAATGAAACTGCGGATGAAATTAATAACATGATAATAAACCAATTTCCCGGCGACCATCACATTTACTACTCTTTTGACAAAATAGAAGATGACCCATCAAACTTATATCAAACTGAGTTCTTGAACTCGCTTAACCCAGGTGGTATGCCACCTCATAAGTTGACTCTTAAGGTAGGATGTCCAATAATGTTACTAAGGAACATTGATCCACGAATTGGGTTATGTAATGGGATGAGACTAATCTGTCGTGTCTTTCATCGAAACCTTACAGACGCTGAAATTTCTTTCGGTCAGTTCCAGGGTACAAGGGTATTCATTCCACGTATACCGTTAAAGCCTTCTGAAAACATAAAGCTACCATTCAGCCTTATCCGTAAACAATTCCCCGTGCGGCTTGCCTTCGCATTAACAATAAACAAATCACAGGGACAAACCATTCCACACGTTGGAATTTACCTTCCCAACCATGTTTTCAGTCATGGCCAACTTTACGTCGCTTTATCCCGTGGGATTTCAAGCAGGACAACAAAAATTTTGGTTGCAAACGAACAACTTCGTCACCGTACCGCAACACACACTCGAAATGTTGTTTACCACGATGTTTTGCATGCATGCTCTCAAATTATGAATGTCCCATAAACACAACTTACCAACCCCACTTTTGAACCACCCACCTACACACTACTCACTTCACCCTCCCCACCTCTTCCTACCCTCCTTCTGCACTAACTATGTTCTAAGTTACAGTTCATTTTTCTTTCACCGCATAGCCTCCTGTCTTTACCATGCATTTGCATGACAAATTAATAAAACAAGCAAACATTATAATAAAACTGCATTTCATTCTTCTCATCGCACCCACGCAGTCCATTTGTTTTATGTACAAATACTGCTGTCTGACTTTACATTTAACATATGCCTTTCCAACTGTTATACTACTCTGCTTCTCTGCATACTACCAAATTTGCTTCTCCCTTTCCTGCATAACAAACTCCTGTCGATTCACTTGCAACCTACGATTTGATTTCACGCTGTCAACTCGAGCGAGGTGCCTAACTACTGAACTCAATATATCAACGGGACTAAGTATGAATAGTTCACACAACTATCCTACGCCACCGACGCTGCTTTCCGCAACACAACTTCAACAACTGTTCTCAACCTAACTGAATTACACAAACTGTAAGTGCTCAAACCGTACTATTGCAAATTTTACACATTATACAGATTGTTCTTCTAACACAATATTCTGTGATTTATTTCCTCAGCACGCATGATTTACCTACTGTTCTACAAGGGCGCAGCACAAAGATATATACATTGCCTTTCAATCCACTGAAAATATCATGGTATGCATCCACTTAATAATCATATCTTCAACCACTATATTGACAGTTTACTTATACTATTTCACTAACACTTTCCCCAACAAGCTGACACATTAAAAGCAAGCCTTATTCCACTTCCGAGGTTAGCGGCTTATTTATTTCAGCAGAACAAAAAATGTTGTTCTTCCTCCATTTCATATACTTATTTTTCTTTCACATTTTTGCCTCCCAAACAATCAGACGTGTTTGTGAATGAACAGTTCAAATATATTGCTTTTTTTTTCAAACTACTACCGCCTGCCATTTTACTTCTCCCCTACTTCATGCATATTAGTTTCGACCTTACACTGAATACTGCACACTGACCCTAACATCAATAAAAACGACGATCAGTTAACAACAGCCACAGTGAACTGTTATTGCTTTAATGCATTTATCACTGTTCTATGACTAACATCAACTCCACTATATGATTCGTAATATACAGGTACATAAGACGAAGACTGTTTGCATTGAGAAGGAAATGGAAAATCTGGGCATGTCTTCGCATGGAATTTGATGTCATACTGCAAGTTATGGAGCATTGTTGGGTTTTTGACATGTCTAAACGGAAACATAGTGAACGAGGATGAACAAAATTACGTTAAAGTTCAAAATCCAATCATATATCAAAATCCAGTTCAAAATCATAGTGAAGTCGAAGTTTGAAATCCGACAAATGCAAGAATAAGGCTCAACCTATTTTAGTTTGTAGATACTTCTGTGCACGTGGCAGCTTTAGTCGCTGAAAAATATTCAATGAGGATTTCAGTATTGCTGCAATAGTGAAACACAGATGATGAAAACAATGATTAATGTAATTTTTTAATTTGAAATTTTACTTCATGCCATGTAGATGTAGTGTCTTATTTATTTACTTTCTCTTTGTTGTTTAAAAAAAATGTATAAACGGAAACAAGTTTTAGCAGCTGTTCACAACTCCCGAAATTTCAACATGTACTACCGCTGCCTACAGTGTTGTTGCACAATTTATTGCATTTGTTTTGTTGCTGATGTGCAGTACAGTTGGTGGTACATGCTAATAGTATAAAACTGTAGTACACAATGCCTATTCTTTCCCATATTTTCCGTACGTACAAACTAATTCACTACAACTGCAACACGCAATGCCCATCTCTCCACTTCACGCTGTCCCATGCTACAACTGCTATGCCATGCTGTGAATACAGCTAACCTCTGTACTTTACAGTACTTACTGCACACGTTACCAATTAAGTATCGTTCCGTAATAAAAAAAATTTCACCTTACAACTGAGGTCCCAAGCTTCAATTGCACATATATGTTATATGTTTTATGTCACCGTACTTCTACATACTAAAAAAGGACAGTGCATTAAGATTATGTCATCAATCTTTACACGCATGGAGAGGTGGACCGTGTAATTTAAACACTTACAAAGCAGTTAGATCAGTTACTACGTTTAGCACACACTACTTTTTCCACCTACTCCACACTTAACTGTCCTGCTGCCAACAAACCATTTTACGCATTCCTGTCCCCTCCAAAACAGTACAACCTCCTGCCCCATATTTCTCCCTCATTTACTCCTCTACCTTTCCTACTCTATTACGTGTCCACTATTCCTCTACATTCACTTACACCCTAACCCACATATAACCTCTTCCCCATCCAAATATTTGCACACCCTCAATCCTTCACGCAACAAGCCCAATGAAAAAGGTAAATTTTCAAACTAATATTTCCTTACCACCTTTTACTTTCTGTCTTTTTTTTAAGGACTTCACAGCATATTGCTTATTCCTTTGAACAACTTTTAACTCTGTCTTTTACTTACTGTCCGTCCATCCCACACGTCCCCAACTCTAACTCAACTTCCCCATCCACCATTATTAATACCAAATTTTAATACCGAATACGTGTACTTCTGCCCGATAGAATTTTTTCACCTTTTTTCATTCACTGCAACTAACTCCTTCACCCCCCTCCCCCGCAGACCAAATGTTCAACAACCATTGAAAAGCCTTCGACTGCCATTTCCACGGACAAAGCTAGGCGAAAATGCACCCGTGCGTCAAAGCTTCTACAACAACCTTCTCCTGAAATAGTTGCTGCTTCTGACCTTACAACACCTCCCCTAGCTTCAGAGGACAATTCAGACAAAAGTACCACTGCAAACCGCCTGCGCCAACTTCCTTCCTCTACAGCATCACCCGATATTGCGCACCACCATTTCAAGAACTGCACAGCAACACCTGCTACTACACAGCAGAATTTCAAGGTAGAACAACCGTCTACATTTGCAAAACAACCCTAAATTGATAACAACCACGAACACTATCGACCCTGTCAGGCAGACGAAAATTGGGATGCTTTCTTCACACCTCAAGTGGTATGCAACACATAACTCCATACACTTATCACCTAATTGTACTACTTAACAATTATACGCTTATTCTAACTTTCAACCCATTTTTCCATCTCTCACAGATCGAAGAGTGCGATAAAGCTATCGAGCATTTTCTTGCACAACGTTCTCAGCGCTAATTGCGCTGCTTGCTACAACAACATTTGCTGCTCCTACTGCTCCACCAGATATTTTCTCCACCTGCAACTGCCAATAAACTACCTACCATGACTCCTCTCCTCTATAACATTTAGCACACTTTATAATGTACTGTCCGTCTACCCAAATATTTACTGTACTGCTCGCTTACTTTCTTCACCACTAATAACAACCCGTACTCTGCTGTACCTACTTACGTTGACTATCAATTACATGCTTCCTCTGCAATTATTATATTCTATCTAAACATAGTTTTCAATGCTCCTTTTGCTAGATTTCACAAACCTACAAGTTAGTTCATCCAATTAACATACATTTATATAAATGTAACAACAATTTTTTATCTTTCATCAGTCATCATATTTCATAGTTTGCAAACAAAACCAACAGCCCATTTTAACATCAATTACAAGTAATATTCTCCACGGTAAATTAACATAAACAAAAAAAATAATTAAACAAGGTTGCAGTTGGAACAATTACTCCACCTACCTACACACCCTCTAATACTCTACTGTACAATGATACGTCATTTTATTCACACATATATTTTAGTACGACTAAAATTTAATACTTTAATTCTGCTTGGTTGCCATATCAGTTCCTCCTTCTCCTCCACAATACCTAACACTTTACCATACTCTATAACAACCGGACAACTATAACAAACATAAAATTTGCTCTCTCCCCATTACGCACACGTCCAACGGACGTGCCACCATACTTGTTATACTATAAAACAAAATCTTGGGTCAACAGATCAAAGTGAAGCCTTTTTGGCTATTCCGAAAATGCCATTTTGTTATTATTTACTTATTCAGTAAAAAAATTTATTAGCCGGTTTATTTTCGTAATTTATACCGAATTGGTGGGGAAGATTGAGACATTTCAGTGCAGAAGAACGCAACCGTATTACCTTTAATGCCACGTTCGCACGTTCTAAGCCATTTCCCTTTTCTTCACTCTCTTGATATCAAACGCCAAACACAAATAGGAAATCCCCTCATTTTTGGGTTAGCTACCTTGATCAGGTCACAAACATCGAAAGTCACACCAATTTAAGGAATGAATACTGAAATTATCTCCGCTAACGGTAGATGATCTCCAGATCTGCTCTAGCCATGATTGATGCTCTCACTTCAATTGGATGGATGAAGCATCAGGTCGATCGCTCTTCTCTAAACTTCCTTTTATAATTTTCTTCCTTCCCTTTCCTTACTTCACAAAATTTGTAATTAGGATGTAGTGGTTTTTCAATTTTAAGATCTGATTCCACCACAAGAGGCTATGGTGGGTGCTTTTAAATGACTTCTTGCTCAAGTGCATGCGGATAATTCACTCAGGTTATTTATGTTTGCTTTTGTTCCAATATTCACATTATGGAATCAGATCGATGTTTTCGTTAATTTCTTTGATATGATAATATTAGCTTGGAGTTATATTCAACATTTGATATGGTAGCTTCAAAATATTTCATTATTATTTCTCTAAAATTGTTGCTAATATTTGACATTTGTGCGTTAGAAATTTAAACTCCATATACTTGCTAAGCTATTCAAGAGTAATATTCAAAAATAAAAATAAAATCCCTGATGACTAAATGTCATGATGATTTTCTTCAAGTTGCAAGTTGTATCTGTACAATATTTAGGCTGACATTTTTTGTATCCACCACTTACTCTTTATACTTGACTTTTTTTCTTCAGGTGTTGTTTTTCTTTTACATTTCTCTGTTTTTCCTTTTGAAACAATGTTAGAATAAATGTGAATGTTAAGTGTTGATGCTATTTCTTATAAATGGCAATGGTGAACAAATTGTTAAAAAAAAGAACTTTCATACTAATGGAGTTGTTATAATAATAAAAATCATAAATGGTCGCATTGAGTTGAGAATTGAATTTTATTTTGTTGCTTTGATTTTTGTATGGATGCATATATCATGCTTTGTCTTAGATCAACAATAAACAATAGTGCGGTACTATATATCTTCCATTAAATGCTCCTTTATCAAATTGGAAAACTAAAGTATGACAAAATTAATTATCAAATGTAGGTAATATGATCTTTCAAGTGATTTGGTCTCCTTATATTTAAGATTATAGTGTCCAAAATGATGATCAGATTGTCATTTCTTATTAATTGCTTGAGGTTTAAACTTTAAATAGCTCTAGCATATTAATTTATCTACTATTCTTTCCATAGAAATCAGTTGATATATCTTATAGATTGCCATACTGATGGGTGCATTTCTTTATATCTATCAATCAAGTATTGTCCATAATTATTTGAACTCAATTCAAAACTATCTATCGGATCTAAACGAGATAATATGATAGATTTGCAAAAGGGAACAAGGGGATCAAGCTAAAAGTAGCGTGAATCAAAAAAATGCCCACAATTTCATTTTAAATAGTAGTTTCAATCACTAACAATTGTTGTTTTTACTTCAGTTCCAAAAGTTGACCCGCCCATTTATAAAAGGAGACCAAATCACTAACGATAGTGTAGGTAACCTTATGAAGGATTTAACAATTGTTGTTTTTATTTACTATAAGACTGACATTATTTCATTTTCCATTTATGTGATTAAATTTTTGCTTTAGCTATTTTTGTGTGTATTTGGCTGTTATATTGGCTCTTAAATGTATAGTCATCATTAATTATCAAAATCTCACTCTCCTTTCAGTTTATGCAGGCTTCTTTAATGAGAAATGAAACATTTTAATGTGGACATGTATATGAAACTGTGGGTTATTCACTAATCTAACTTACTATCATTATGAAGAATAAAATAGGGGCTTCAAAACCGTTAACTATTACATAGGACAGGTAAATAAACCTCTGATTATGTTCTTAAAGTACTTCAGTTTATTATCAAAAGTATAAAATATCCTTTTCTGAGCGAAGAAAGTAGCTTAATTTTTTAGTAGTAGAAAATTTTACCTTCTACTTAGTCTAAACAGAAAACTATGTTCAAGGATAAATCTGTCTTTCTCAACGTCCACCACGTTTTCAATCTGTTATATACCATGTTTTCAACACTCTTCTTCCCTAATCCATTGCTTACTTTCCTTTTCTAATCCATTTCTAATTGTAATTGCAGCGCACGGTTCTACAGTAGTTCGACTCTATCACTTAAGGCGACACTCAGATCTACATCCGCCTCCACTCGGGCTTGGGCGCCCCCACCTCTTGACGAGGTCATTCAAGGTGGCATTAGAGGTAAAGAGGAAGGTGTTACTGTGGTTGTTGAATTGCAACAAATTTCAAGATCCACAATTGTTGCTGCTTTTAAAATCCTAGCTTTGCTAAAATATGGTGATGTTTTTTTAATTTAACTGATCTCATGTTAAGTGAAACTTGATTAGTTGATTAGTTAATGTTTAATTTTTTTCATGTACTGAGAAACAAGTACAAATCTCATAATTTATGGATTCAGAGTCTATGGTGAATATCCTGCACATAACAACACTTAACAATATATGTGTCTGTTTTGTTGTATGCAACAGGCATCATATCTTACTGTAATGTTGGATGTTATAACGTCGTTTTAAGGCATCACTTTGCACATGTAGAAGTACAAATTGCAATATCTGGAGCTCTGAGAAGGTGGTAGTACATCTTGCATTATCTGGAGCTCTGACATGGCTGCAAAAAAAGATTGTTAGGCTTTAACCTTTGATAAAACTTGTAATATATTATTAGGCTCTAACCTCTTTTGTTTCTATTATTTGTATAGTGATAGGACAAAAGAACTTTAAGAAGTGTCCCTCTATAGAAGACCAAATAAAGAAACTAAAACCGTGGAAGGAGATATGTGCAAATCATCGATGCAGTTTTAAAGGTTGTCAATTTGTCTATTATTATTTATATGCTCTAAAAGTTAGTGTGTTATAACTATGTTTAACTGAAGTTTAGTTTTATGTTTATTACAATTCGATTAAGGTGTAAAAGAGGGATGTGGCATGACTTATTTGCCTTAAATTGCACATGTGTTGGTCTTATTGTACAGAATTTATTCTCTTACAATAAGTGGTATCATACAAAATTTACTAACTTAGTGTTATTTAAGTATATTTACTTTTCATTGTTTAAGTACAAAAATAGGTGTACCCTCTTCAATTTATGTACGTTACTTATTTATTATAATCTTGATTTTTATTTTATTCTCTTTGAAAGTTTCATTTTTATGCTACACAAATTTCTTTAATTTCAAGATTGAAGAAATAGACAATAGAGAACAATGATATTGCATGTTTAATGGATTTGAATTTGAATAGATATATAAGAAACCATGATATCTCTATGTTGGGCTTTCGGTTAATAACACAGGGTTGAAATTTGTGTTTTAATATGACAATGATATTGTATTGATAATGCTTTATTGTTCTACCGTATGTTTTTCTCATGAAATGGTGAGATTGACAAATCAAAAGAGAGGGTAAATTAAGTAAAATAATTATATTACCATTAGAATCATTTTTAACTTTGCAATGTAAGAGTATCCTGGGTTGACTGATTAGTGTCTATTTTTTCAATTCTACCTGGATTCATTTTATTCTGCAACAAAGATAATTTAACATACATTTTCAATCGTGCACGTCCATCGGACGTGCCTTAATACTCGTGTATATATATATATACTGATATATAAACTAATGGACATAAGACTTATAAAGTACAACACTTAAACAAGTTAAAATCTTACCATAACATATAAGACTCATCAGACAAATACAAAATGTAAATAATTTATATGTGAAGTATATATATAATGTGAAATAGCATATGTAAAAGTATACATATGCGGTTAATCAACACAGTGTCAAAACTACTACATATATTCAAAACACTCTATACTCTTACACAAAGAACAAAATATATATACTATAGCTAAGTAACATATATATATATATATATATATATATATAAAAACATGCAGTATAAACTTATATATACAACCTTCCTTTATAAACAACAGACTGAACAAACATCACCTTTTTTTACATGTATTTACATAAACTTATGAATATAACTTATAATACATCATATATATAACTAACTAACTTGTATAACATATATAAGCTGCAACTTATAAAACAATACATATATGATATATATATATATATATATATATATATATATAACTAACAATATATAAAATTTCAAATACATAACTTATATGTTATAAACGGGCTCATATATCATTTACACACTATATATATATAAACAAAACATTAAAATATAGTATATATAGTAAGAGGTCGAACTCATAATACAATGTATAGTCATAACATAATTTACAGACATACATACCCACACACACAATCTATATACAACAGATAAAATAAATATTCAAAATCAATATAAAAATCGATATAAACTTAGTTTATAAAATATATATATATACCCATATAATTAACATATAATATGAGAAACAACTTCTATAACTTAGATATACTAACCTATTTAACTTGATAAATATATTCAATACAAGCTGTTAGGGGTGGGCATTTAACCGACTTAACTGACCTAACTGACTTAACCGACCTTAACCGAACCGCATTAACCGACAAAATCAGTTAACCGAACTTTTGGTTAACCGACCGATGTTAACCGACCAAAGTCGGGTCGGTGAACGGTTAAGACTTTTACATATTCGGTTAACCGTTTAACCGAAATAATTTATTCCCACCCCAAACACTGAAACCTGATCCACATAATCTATACTAACTTAATTTGCTCGTGCCACTTTCAATTCTCTTCTCATTTTCGTCTCTTCCCAACAGAGTAAAAACCCTAGATCTACAATTCTCCCTTTCAACAAAACCGTAAACTTTCCTTCAAATCGATCAACGAATTTCTTTATTTTGCCATCTTATCGCGCCTCCACCTCTATCTTGCTTCCATGCTACAGCCGAGTTGAGTTGGTGTGTGGGGAATGCAAACTGTGAGTTATCAATTTTGTTCAATAAAAATTTAGTTGCATTTTAATTCACATTTAGTTGCAATTAAACCGTAGGTTTTAAATTTAGTCCACTTTACATTTTACATTTTATTGGAATTAAACCGTGAGTTATAAATTTCGTTCACTTTGCATTTAATTGCTTTTTAATTTAGACATTTAGCCTATCAGCTTATATACATAGTTTAGTATAGTTTGCCTTTAATATATTGCAATTAAACCGTGAGTTATAAATTTCGTTCACTTTGCATTTAGTTGCTTTTTAATTTAGACATTTAGCCTGTCAGCTTATATACACAGTTTAGTATAGTTTGCATTTAATATACACTCTTTATAGTTTATAAACACATTTAGACCATCAGTTTACATTTAGACATGCTATTAAAATGTGAATTATTAATTTAGCTTAGTTTGTAATTTATTTACACATTTAATTGTGTTTAAAATGTGAGAATACACAATAGTCATATGAACTAAATTGGCTCCTCAGTTAACACATGTTCATGGTTATCTATGCAAATTAATATACACATGTTCGTAGTTATAAATGTAAATTACATACACATGCTTCGGTTATATATGTAAAGGATTTAGAATTGTTCTAGGCTATCAAGAATTTATTTCATATGTGGGATAGAGTTGCAGTTGTAGAAGTCGTGATGCTTGGCATGTTGCAGAATTTGTACGTGGGCGTGAATTGCAGTCATCTTTTACTTTTACCGTAGAGAATTCGTCATTGCTAGTTTGAGATGGTAAGTTTGTTCATCTTAATTTACAAAGTTAATTGTTGATACACAGTTATTTACTTATTTATATATGCACACAATTTCAGTTGTGTGTTAATATATGCATAGTTCACAGTTAGTTCATTTGATTCAGAGATTGCAGTAGTACGACATTAGTATAAATCTACATTCAAGTTATATACTCAATTAGTTCGCGGTTAGCATACTTTACAGTAAAGTTATATACTCAGTAAGTTCACAGTTAGTATACTCTACACTAAAGTTATATAATCAGTATTTTTCACTGTTTACATTGTTATTTTATACCTGTATCCTCCCCAGATATCCTTACATACTCATTCTTTATTGCTTATAAGATCAAACACATTATCTTGGTTTAAGAACATGTATAAGAATGTCATCCACTTTCAAATGTCTTTAGAGTTATAGGTAAGTTTATTCATTGATTTCTTTCTTTCTTTGTCATATGAGGTGTGATATTATAATATGGTAAGAACTATGCTCTATTTTGAGTCTAGACGTTGTATACTTCTACAAGTAAGTTTCATATTTACTGGTACAACTTTTAGATTGCAGATACATAAAGATTTGCAAACATGGGTACTAAACAAGTGATAGTTAATTATAGCACTAAACATTTGGAAGCATCTAAGCAGTCAAGAGAACAAGTTTCTTTACGTCCTTGAATTACTTAGCCTAAACAAATTGGCAACTTTTCTAAAGGAATTGAAGAAGCTGATCGGATAATTACATCCAAGGTACTTTTTTATTTTTATATCGGTTAGCTTATAACTTCTATAATTTAGTTATAGAATTTTGAAGTGATCATGTTAAGTTAAGCTTCTTGTAAGAATGATTCATGTTTTTAAAATTTGAATGATGTTTCAAATGGTTACTTTGATAATTTGTTAAATGACTAATTTGTTTCATTTTTTCCAATAGGATCTTTCTGTACATAGATTGACATCCTTGCTTGATTTGGTAATTAGTAGTAAGAATAATTTGAAGTGCAATTTATTTTTATTTATCTGTCATATTTCCAGGATTGTACAATAGATACACTCCATGTGCATGCATGTGTGTAAGTGTATTTAATATGAATTTGTGTCATTTCCATTTTATCTTTTTTCACTTAGTAAGAACTGCAATAAAAATAGTTTTTGATACTTTCATAAGTCACGGTGATAGTTGCATGTACAAGCACATAGTAGGCAACTTAGGCAAGTGTTACGTCCTTTTAAGTTGAAACTTACATCAAATGGTTATGGAAGTTTATACTATTTTATTAATTAATTTAAGTACTCTAATTATCCAAACATTTCCATGCAGATTGCAATAGCATGTGCTCTTGCAGCATGTACCCTACATCGTCCTATAAGAATGTACCTCGATCATGGAAAAATCACCGTTTTGCATCGTTACTGCTATGCTAGTATTATGTAATATGCTAATATGTTGGGTCAGCGAGTTATATATGTATTATGTAATATGCTAGTATATTCTGTTGTGATGTGTTGGTTTTTGTTGAGTTTTTGCTCTAATTACTGTTTAATGACTTACCACTTTACTGATTTGATGTATATATGTCCTACATTATGTTGAGTGAGCAATACGTAATATGTGTATGTTTTCATGCTGAGTTGTATTATAAATACGTTACTTCCTTACTAGTTACTGCTAATATGCATCGGTTTCGGTTAATTTTAATCGGTTAATGCGGTTAATTACTCGGTTAACCGACTGTTGGTTAACCGTTAGAGCTAAATCGGTTAACCGATTTATATAGGCGGTTAACCATGGTTAAAAATATTCGGGTCGGTCGGTGAAGGCCACCTAGTTTAATTTTCGGTTCGGGTAATCGAACCGTTCAAATTGTTCGGTTAAATCGGTTAATTAACCGGTCGGTTCGGTTAACCGACCGTGCCCATCCCTGCAAGCTGTCATACATAAAATCTCCACTGACCAACTATATTTTTTTTTTGAACATATCAAATACATACCATAACAGACATGCTATAAACAAAAAATATATATAACATATATATATAGTACTTATAAAACATACCCTGAAAACTATGCGAGCTCGGCTGTGTTGCTTGGCTGCACGAAAGCAAGGGAATCAAGATGGGATGGGCATGGGTGGTTTCGGCAGAGGGGTGGCCATAGGCGGAGGTTGGAGTTACTAAGGAGGAGAGGGAGTCTTCGTAGGTGAGGAGTGCTCTGGTGGGTTCTGCGGGCTGTCCAGGGGAAGGTGATGACTTTTGGAAGCTGGGTGATGAGTTTTGGTTGAAGGCTGATAATGAAGAGGAAAAATAAAGAAAAGGAGGATGAAAGAAAATAAAGGAGAAAAGGAAACGTACAGAACGAAGGGGAAGACAGTAGAGCAAAGGAAAAGGTAGAAATGATATATACTAGAAGAATAGCAATTGTAATAGCAACGGTCACACACTGATTTGGCTAAATAATTAAAACAATTTATTATTGGCCACGGTTGTACGGTTTCAAAAATTTAAAAGCAAGGGAATCAAAGAGTCACAATTTGTGGTACCGGTATAAGGAACGGTTTTATCACTTCCGTCGCGTACTGAACCTCAAAATACAAAAATAAATATATTGTGGAGATCAGCTCGATGATGTGAACAAGATGGTATACAGATATCAATGATACAATCGAATTATAAAAACTCGAATTTTCGCTATTGAAAATGCTGCAAAAATGCAGAAAATAAGATAAACGGAGCAATAGCAGTCCAAAATTGACGAAACGAAATATGACGTCTCACTCAGAAGATGATAAACAAATTTATTATATAAAAATATTTAGGTTTGGAAAACATTTTATTATCATCAAATATTAACTGATTTAAATTTAAATAAAATTATACAAGAAAATAAACTTCCATATTATCTGATGAAAATTTACCATTTGCTATGTTTAAAGAGACATATTTCAATTATTAAATTTTTATTTCCAAATTTTATTATTCAAAATTTCATAAAAATTCAGTTATTTACGTTATTAAAACTATTAAAATTTTATGGGTCGTTACACATAATTAATTAAGCTCCAAAAATAGAATTTTTGCAAACGATGGAATTTAACCATGAAACTAACACTATTGCGTTCGTGGCAAAATTCTAAGCAACTTTCATATTCGTAGTTTAGTGATCGGAGTCCAAATGAAGAAGCTACAAACGAAAAACGAATTCGGAACGAAAATAAATAAATAAATAAGAAAAATTAACTAAATTAACCTTGGCCCATAGGTCGACCTGCCATCATCGGCGGTCGACAGGGGCGGTCGACCGCTCCCTATGTGGCGACTAGGGTTAGCCTTTAATATATTTCGATCTAACGGTTAAGGTTGATTCTTATGCCTATAAATTCAGGCCTAACCATCCCTTCTCTTCTAATATTTTTCTGGAGGCAGTAGCGAAGCCTTGTCATTTCTTATTCTCCACTTTCTTTCTAAATTATAAAAATAATATATTTCTATTTATATTCATACAAATTGGAGGAGAATAGAAATCTAATAAAAATGAGAAGAGAAGAGAATTAACTATATGCATATCTGGGTAATTTACATATATTTGTATATTTGTATCTATTTTCTCTTCCAATCCCAAATCTCTTCTTAGATCCGTAATTCTAATATATATATATATATATAACCTTTATACATATTTCTTAAATTAAAAGGATTTGGAGATGAATTTAAGGTTCTACTTCAGATTTTGGGATTTGGATCGCTTTTAAAAGGTGAATGAGAATTTTATATACTGTTTATGATTTTAAATCTATTCCATCAGCATAAGTTGTTTTTTATGTCTAAATCAATTTTACTTGTGAATTGTACGCTTAAATTAGTATATAAAACTATTGCCTATATATATTCTTGTTTTAGACTTAATTTGAAATATGTTTACACTTAGATTTGGAAATTAGTCCCAAAGATTTTATAATTTAAACGTTGTATATTTTTATTCCCGGTCTTTATTTGGGTGTAAAATAGAAATTTTGAATTATTGCCCAAATTTTTGTAAAGTTGTAGATTTCCATAGTTTAATTTATGGGAAGAACATCCGTTTGATTTTATAACTTTGTTTACTTTTCCACTTTTGATTTAAAAAGGCGACGCTTTATTTAACAAGGAATAAAATAAAAAGTGGACAAATGTGTAAAGTGCAGATTTATTCTCTGTAGTTTACACTGTTTATTCCAAATAAAAAAAGAAATCATCCATTCCTTGTAATTTCAAACGTAGTAAACCACTAAATCTTTCTTTTGTGTCAAACCAATTTATGGAAATCATAGCGGAAATCTTCCTAAGGAATTTAAATCCAGCAAATTAAATATGGAAAGCATATTCTAGTTACATATTTATGACTAGAATATATTTGGATAAGAATAAGCCGTTTATATGTATTCATTGCGTTAATAAAGGAGAACTGCGTTTATTCGCACGTTATTTATGTGTAACGTTCGTTAGTTATTATTATATTTAGGAAAGCGAATAGGTAGAATTTGAAAATATAGCAATTCCTAGTAATGGGCAATTAATTAGGAATTGCTAATGATTAATAAAAAATAAAGGATTTGTAACCCTAATTAATGGGCAATTAATGGAAATGAATTTGTGAGTTATAATTAATAAGGACAAATGGATTAAAAAGGACTGATAAAAATGGAAGGGACATAAAAGATTACTAATTTGAAATTAATAATCATACATAAATGTCTTAGGAAATGTTCGTTAGGATTTTATGGACAAATTGACATTTATGAGCATAAAAAGGGCACTTACGGGTAGATAAGTATTTAAGGTAAACCTTACTGCCTTAAATAAAAAGAGAAATAGTAAGCTAAGTCCAATGTCTACCTAAGATAGTATAAGTAAAGACTTAGGATGGTTAATTGGACTTATTAGGTTAGTGATGGCGAGGTCGGTAGAGTCACTCAATGGAAGGCAGCCTTTCTCTTTGAGGCTACCGGCAGTTTGGTGCACTTACTACTGATGTGCGATATCATTAAGACCCATGACGACATGAGAGATTGGGCCTACTTTCTTAATTGAAAAGTATTAAATGATCCAAATATGGAATCAGAAGCAGTGAGAGATATCTTTATAAGGGTTCGGTTCTGGTTTGAGGTATTAAGTGGTTGTAGGGTCTGCCTCTCTCCTAAAAGGAAGTATTAAGTAACCTACTGAGATTCCAAATAAATAAGGATGTCTCTAAAAAGGTTTACTTTAGTGTTGAGGTATCAAGTGGCTATTTTAGGGTCCACTTCCCTACCAAAAGAAGTAACCTAATGAGATTCCATATTTATAATTAAGAGTGATAATGTATATCTTAGGAAGAGTTCGCTTCTGGTTTGAGGTATTAAGTGACCGATCTAGGGTTCGCTTCTGGCTTCACGATGAAACTGCCATCACCCATTTCAATGCCATGAGAAGCTCACGTATCTTTGATGGCTCCTTCGTCAATTATTCGGACTTCAATGCTTACACCATTAGAGAAACGGTAGAACCAAGTGGTCTTGAAAGCTTGATTAGTTATGTGGCCAACAACGTCAAAATCTACCCCCTCCTTATTAAATTCTTCTTCGCCAATATGAACTTGGATCACCAAGATCCAAGAAACAAGGACAATTGCATTTGGACATTAGTCTACGGCATCCGAATCTACCTTCCTCTCCAACGTATTGGTCATATTCTCCATTGCCCTTACGAAGGAGTCAACATCAACGATGTTGAGGTCGACATGGAAAACCGCGATGAGGTCTCTCATCGATTCCTCTCCGTTGATATGACAATCTCAAATCCATCGCCTTGTGACCAAAGGCATGGATCCTTCATTGTGCACTTATCCGCTTCATTCAACCTCGTATCGGAAGCTACGAGAAAGTCTACAAACACGACTTCCAAGCCCTCTATGCCATCTACTCCTCTCAACACGTCAATTGGGCCAAAGTAATTCTTGATTAAATTCTCACGGTCAACCACAAGAGAAGCAACAAAACCATCTTCTACGGAGCCTACATTATGCAGATTCTAATGAACTTCGGTGTCACCATCCCCGATGCCGATTCATTACCCTCGGTGAGCTAAACACTAAGACGTTAAGTCTTGTGGGCTTGCCAAAATGCCCCCCGCCTCAACAAATCATTAGTTTTCAACAATGGGCGGTTAATCACGCGCAAGAGATTCTGCAACCCCATGAGGCACATATCGGCTCCTCCTCCTCCCAACCTTCCTGCCAAATCAAGGAAGAAGAAGAAGACGACGAGATCCAAGAGCTTCACGGTGATTTTCCTCCAAAGCAAGGACTAATCACTCTCTCTAGAAATCAAAGTAAGCTAAATCGACGTTTGGTCAACGTTGAGAAAACCGTCGACAAGACCAATAAGAAGCTCAACTCCATCAAGGGCTTCTTAAATAAAATTTGGGAGAAAATTTCTTGCACTAGCTCTACTTCCACAAGTATTGCCAAAAATCCCCTTGCTCTTTTCACTTGGACAACATCCGAGGAGGAAGAAGAGGAAGAATCCAAAAGCGAGGAAGTTTAGTCCATTTTTTATATTCTTATGTATTTTCCTTGTTTTTTGTTGTTCGTTATGTTTTATTCATGCATAATTATTGTTGTTTATGTTGTTTGTTTTATTATTGAATCAATGTTGTTTTCTTGATGTTTGTTAAGTATATGTTGTTCAGTTTCATTTGTTAGTTTAAAATGCAAGTTATCTGTGATATCTCTTTTGCTTATTCATATTCATCCATATTTTCAGTGTTTACCATATTCTTACTCCTTTTTGTCGATGACAAAGGGGGAGAAAAATGCAGATATTAAGTAGGTAGATCATTTATTAAGGGGAGTTAAATTGCTTTTATAAAAAAATTTATAACTTTTTAAACTTACATAGTTGTCATCATCAAAAAAGGGGAGAATGTTAGAACCTTGTATTTTGATGTTTTGATCATGACAACTATATAAGTATATATTATATGAACTAACCAAATTTGCAGGAGAAGATACTATTCTACTCAACAATAGATCGAAGACCAAGAATGCAAAGAGAAGTTTCAAATTTTATAAATGTTTTGTCTATAGTCTAGTTTAGTAGTTAATCAATGTTAAAATCTCTCCTAAGTGGTATATGCATGCACACATGGTTAAAATTATACTCAAAATCATATAACAGAAATTGTTTATATTAAGTTTATAAACAAAAAGCTTTCAAAATGAAGTGAAATTGGTAGAAAACATCTAACTCAGTCGACTGAATAGGTATATGCAGTCGATTGAAACATGCACACATGCACAGGTGCATTTGAACATTCAGTCGACTAAACTACCCTATTTGGTCGACTGAACCAAGTGTCTTTTCAAAATAAAATTTAAATTCAAAAATTTTAAATATTCAGAAGACTGAATTTCTTTCCTCTATCGATTGAATATTCATAACAGCTATTTTTCTGAATGGTCACCACTTTTTAACGAACAGAAACACCCCTTGATTCGAGAGTTGTTTCTGTATCTTTTGGCCGAAACTTTTCACAAACAATTACATCTTTTAAACTCTAATATAGCTTTGAATTCAGTTATTTTCAATAACTTAAGTCTCTGATTCTATTCTAATATTCTTGCTATCTAAATTCTGCCATTTGCTTTCATAAACATATTCCAATCTCTTGCACATTCAAGCACAATTTATTTGTGGTTAAAATTACTTCCAATCTTCACGTACTCCACTATATACCACAAAGGAGAAGATTATAGGAAGAGTGTACTCTAAAGACTTATCTGTCCTATTTAGAGAGCACAATTAATCACTTTCTGTATTGTAGAAGTCCTGTTCGGTTGCTTAGGCGGTGTAATACCTGTTCCTCCGGGTTAAATGAGGGTTGATAGTTAAATTCCAGAAGGAATCCGGGACTGGACGTAGAACGGAAGTTCAAACCAGTATAAAAATTCCTGGTGTCATTTACTTTACTGTTTACTTTTTATATTCATATTCCGCACTAGTAGATAACTTAGATTATATTCGATATTACGATCCAAAGCGGCACTTTCATAAGTGATCTACCAAAGCTTAAAATGCGTTAATGCAGTCCTGCATCCATTCAGAGTTCCGTTTCCATCTCCTAATTAGGTCGAAGAAAAGAGTAAACTTCTCGGTGGCCCTGGAGATGAATTGACTTTGGGCGATGATCTTTCCATTTAGGCTCTATACCTGCTTGATTGTCTTCGGTACTAAGATGTCTCTGACTGCCTGAATCTTCTTGGGATTGGCTTCAATTCCACGAGAGTTGAACATTAAACGCAGGAACTTCCCTTATGTAATGTCGAAAGAGCATTTTAAGAGACTAAGTTTCATTCTACATATTCGAATAAAACTGAATATCTCTACAAAGTCATCGATGTGGTTGTTTGATTTCTATGACTTCAAGAGCATATTATCCACACATACCTCCATTGATCACCCGATCTTGTCTTTAAACATCTGGTTGACCAGCTTCTATTAAGTAGCACCAACATCCTTTAGTTAGATTCTGAATGGCATTACAATGTAGCAATATAGCCCCAGGTCAGTAATGAAGTTGGTGTGTTTCAGGTCGGGGATGTGCATCGGGATCTGTTTGCATCTGGAGTACCCATCCATGAATGAAAGCGGTTCATGTCCAGCAGTTGAGTCTGTTAGGAACCGAAGATAGTGGTTTTGATGACAACAACCTTTGTAACTTATTTTATTATAACTTATATACTAACATTATTGTCTAGATATATATGAATGTTATTATGCAGGATATATATAAGGCAGGTACTGATTATAAAAGACTGTACAATATAAAGATCAAGAATGAAGAAATCAAGTTTGAAGACTCATGAGTATCAAGATCAAGATTTCAAGATAAGTGTTTAGTTTTGTTAAAACTTCATAATAGCATGGAAATCTTCATTCCAAATTTCATTTGGGATGGAACCCATTTCTACCTTCTTAGTGGCTTACAAACCCACGACAAGTAGCTTACAAACCTACGACAAGTGGCTTACAAACCCACGAACATCCTGGTTTTGTAAAAGTTCTCAAGTCCTGATGTGATGAGATATTCTGCAGGAAGAAGCTTGCAAAACTACTTCAAAATGGTTTTTCAAAATGATTTTCAAAACTGCTTTTCAAAATGTTTTAGCCTTAAATATTATCTTTTCAAATGATTTTCAAAAAGATGTTTTAGCCTTAAAATATTCTTTATTATTGTTTTTAAATAATATCTTGTTTTAAACTTAGTTTGTTTTTAAAAACTATCTTCTGATTTTTAAATATTCTTTTATAATATATATATATATATATATATTTGAGATTTAAAATCAAATTTATATATACATTCTAAAAATATATTTTCTACTCTTCTTTATTTTAAAACATAGGAAAATTAGTTTATTTTACTCCAGAAGCATTTCATCTTGTTTTCCTTTCAATACCATTTTCAAAACGAATTTTACATTGTTTTTAACTAAGGGATGTCGACATCATGGGATACCCCATGTCGACATGGTGGCCGTTAAATTCAAAAGTTTCAATTTTCAAAAGAAGTGTCTATTTGTTTAAATCTCTTCACGAATGGTTATGATTGTTACTGGTCTATAAATAGCCTTCACAAACGAATTTTTTAACTAACTATTTTCTTCACTCCTTCTCCAAAAAACTATATTCTAAAATTTTCATATTTTTAAGATCGTGCCGAAATTCTGCCAAATTCTCAAGTGAATCAAATTAGAATCTCATTCTTGTTTGATTCTCTGCCCTCTCTCGAAGATCAAAGTGCTATTCAGAGTTATAGGACCAATTTGTAATCAAAAGTTTATTGAGTCTCTCTATAAGGTGTGGTTGTGCTTGGAAATCAATTGGGTGATCTTATGTCCCGTAAATCAAGAGAGTTTGCCCCGGACTCGAAGACAGGAGGGTACCTCAAGGCCTTTAGAAATTGAGGATTGTAATCTCGACATTGGTATAATAAAAATCTATACGAGGTGTTTTCCTTGGTGCAGGACTGGACATAAGGTAACTCCGAACCAGTATAAAATCCGGTGTGTTCTTTCCTTTTACTGCTTTTTATTTACTTTCTGCATCTGTGTTTGATTATGTGATTGTTCTGTGATTAAGTTCTGCATTTGTTTATATCATAATTTTTACATTAGTCCATATAAGTCTTAGAATCCATTAAACACTATTCACCCCCCCTCTAGTGTTAAATTAGCCTTAAGATCCTTAATCCGCACTCCCTTTCAATTGGTATCAAAGCATACGTTTTCATAGTTTTCATAATCTGAAGCTTGAAAAGTTAAAAATGGCATTTTTAGGAAATTTTGTTAATACTAGTTTGAATTTATGCATTTCATCAAAGTATCATAAGTCTGCATATAGTTTTTATGAAAAATCAAGTTATTCTACCGAATTGGTTTGTTATGCAGGAACAGACATGTTACATGGCTTTTGAAGAATCAACAACCAATGGACAAATTGTGCAAATTGAGAAAGATAAATGGGTACTTGATAGTGGCTATTCAAGGCATATGATTGGAAATCCCGAGATACTCAATGACATTATATATCAAGATGGTGGATTGGTCAACTTTGAAGATAACTCAAAAGGATATGTGATTGGCATCGGCAATGTTGGTAATTCTAAACTCCTCTTATTTCTGATATTTTGCTAGTTAGGAATTTAAAACATAATTTGCTTAGTATAAGTCAACTATGTGATAAAGGATTTAAAACTAAATTTGGAAAAGATAAATGTCACATCGAAGATAAAAAGTCAAATATTTTCTTTGAAGGAATTAGGAAGAAAAACATTTAAATCCTTAGTATGAAAGTTTCAAATGATAACTTATGTCTTTTGGCTAATACAAGTGACCCTTGGATTTGGCATAAAAGATTTGGTCATTTAAATTTCAAACCGTTATCTAGGTTATCAAAACTTAACTTAGTTAGAGGTCTTGCCAAGTTAAACTTTAAAGTAGATAGTATATGTGATGCTTTCCAATTAGGAAAACTTAAGAAAAGTTCATTTAAACTAAAAGATATGATTTCTACTTCTAAACCTCTAGAATTACTTCATTTATATTTATTTGGTCCATCTAAAGTTCAATCAATTAATCACAATAAATATGTTTTTGTAATTGTAGATGACTATTGTTATCCCGCCTTTTGGCAAGGCCGAGATATCAAGGAATTGACTGAAAACCAAGGATCACTCATCCCGAATATCGAGTAAGCAAAGGTTCACTATGGATGTCGATGAATTTTTTCCGAGTCCGGATCGAGCTACAATTGATATGACATGACGAGCGAAGCCATAAAAGTCAGCGTACCAAATTTCAAGTCGATCCGAGTTCGTATGCTCGTGTTATGATCGATATAAGTCAAAGAAATCATCCCGTTCGAATCCATCCCCGAGGCCTCGTTCGTATCCATCAGGGGAATACTCCGTGTTCATACCGATCTATTTGACTCCATCATCAATCAACTCTATTTCATATCGATCGACAAGTGCCATCTTCGTATCCATCGAGCAACCAGAGGAACTCCTTTGTCGTATCGATCTGTCTCCAACCCATCGACTACACATAGTTTCGAGTCGATCGGCTACAGGTGAGTTTGCTTCGCATCGATCCAAGTCCACCTGTTTCGTATCCATCCTTTTCGTACTGCTTCGCATCGGTCAGTCTACCTCTGATTCGTATCGATCAAACAGAGTCTACTTCGTATCCATCGGCAAGTAGCATGGGAGCATGTTTCGCATCGATCTATCTTAGACTCACTTCGTATCGGTCGACCACGATCGATACGAAATACACACCTCATACCGATGCGAAGTAGAGCATACATAATCGATATGAACAGAGCGAAACCAATCGATACGAACAAAGCATGACGATCGATACGAACTGAGGAACTTTCATCGATACGAATTGTGCATCCTTTATCGATGCGAACAAGGCATCATCATCAATACGAACTAGGAAAAAATAAGGGGACGATTCGGTCGACTCGGCACCAAGAGCGGATCGAACCAAAAATCATGCACCACATCATCTTCTGAGCACGTGCCCAATTTCGATTCGAAGTAATCGATTCGAAGGCATCGATTCGAACAGAGCAGCCTACATGAAACCCAATCTTGCATCGATCATAACTCGCAATCCACAAGTCCAAATGCTATGGAATTTTCACAGGAGCTTACGTACGACCTAAGGAAGGATCAAGCCAAGCTTTGACTCGATGGGGTCAAATCTTGATCGATACGAAATTCGTTCGTATCGATCACGAATCGAGCCGAAACTTCATGGGATCGATCGCGTGGGCCCACCCACGTGCCAGAAGAAGTCTCCTGATATCTGAGCGAGATATCAGCCTCCTACGCCTATAAATAGAGCCTCAGGGCCTATAGAAAGGGGATCTTTTGCCCAACTAACGTCCAGACTCTGCCGAATTCATTTCTGCACTTCAAGGCTGCTGTTGTACTCGAATTTCACTACTATAATCCGCTATAATCTGCTGTTAGTCGCCATAATCAGTTGTAATCATCAAAGAAATATCAATAAAATTATCAATTTCATAGTGGACGTATTTGTAATCTTTATTATTTGCTTTTGGAGTATTTGTTAGATAACCCTCTTTTTCTATTTCTATTCTTCATTTTTATCTATTCAAATACTTCTGACGAGTGTTGTGCCCAATTTTAGTGCAAACAATTATTCTAGATATACTTGGACAATTTTTTCTTAAACTTAAAAGTGATGCTTTTGAATTATTTAAGAATTTTGCTAAAAGAATTCAAAATCAACTTTCTTTAAAAATAAAAAATATTCATAGTGATCATGGTGGAGAATTTGAAAATGAAAATTTTGAGAATTTCTGTAAGCAAAAAGGAATTACTCATAATTTCTCTTTTCCAAGAACTCCACAACAAAATGGAGTGGTAGAACATAAGAATAAAATGATTCAAGAGTGTGCTAGAACAACGCTTTCTGATAGTAACTCACCTAAAAACTTTTGGGCTGAAGTAGTCGCTACAGCTTGTTATATATTAAATAGGATTTTATTTAGACCATTAACTAATAAAACACCATATGAATTACTTTACAATAAGAAACCCATAGTAGCTTATTTTAAAGTTTTTGGTAGTAAGTGTTTTATTCTTAATACAAAAGATAATTTAGATAAATTTAAACCTAAATCCGACAAAGGTATCTTTATCGGATATTCTAATAGAAGTAAAGCATTTAGAGTTTATAATTTAAAAACTAACACTATTGAAGAAACAATGCATGTATCTTTTGATGAAAATTTTAAAGATATTGTACAAATAGAAGATGAAGAAGATTTTGTAACTTTAAATAATGAATCTAATGAAACTAATTGTGAAATCATTCAACCTAATAAAAGAATTAGGCTATTAAAAGATCATCCTATAGAAAATATAGCAGGAAATATTGAATCTATAGTTAAAACAAGGAATCAACTAAATAGTATGAGTAATGTAGCTTTTATATCAACTATTAAACCTAAAAATCCAAAGGAAACATCATCTGATGATTCATGGATTCTTGCTATGCAAGAAGAATTGAATCAGTTCACCAGAAATGATGTTTGGGAACTTGTTCCTAGACCTGAGGATAAAAGTATAATCGGAACAAAATGGGTTTATAAAAATAAAATGAATGAACTTGGTGAGGTCGTGAGAAATAAAGCTCGTTTAGTCGCGCAAAGTTATTGTCAAGAAGAAGGAATTGATTATGACGAAACCTTTGCACCCGTAGCAAGACTAGAAGCTATCAAGATTCTACTTGCTTTCGCAAACTACAATAATTTCAAGTTATATCAAATGGATGTTAAAAGTGCTTTTCTAAATGGTTTTGTAAAAGAAGATGCTAATGTTGAACAACCTCCACTTTTTGAAGATAATAAATTTCCAAATCATGTATATAAATTAAAGAAAGCTTTATATGGTCTGAAACAAGCTCCTAGAGCCTGGTATGAAAGACTAAGATCTTATTTACTACAATCTGGTTTTGAAATTGGTAAAATAGATACAACTCTTTTTATTAAAAGAAACAAAAATGATATTCAATTAGTCCAAATATATGTAGATGATATAATATTTGGGTCAACTAATAACATAATGAATAAAGAATTTTTAGATATAATGACTAAAGAATTTGAAATGAGTCATATGGGAGAACTAAGTTTCTTCTTAGGACTTCAAATCAAACAATTAGATAAAGGAAGTTTTATTAGTCAAGAAAAATATGCTAAGGATTTAATTAATAAATTTGGATTGACCACTTCTAGTGGGAAACCAACTCCAATGACAACTAATGTAGCTTTAAGTAAAGAAGATAAATCAAAAGATGTTGATCAAAAATTATATAGGGGAATGATTGGTTCACTGCTTTATATAACAGCAAGTCGTCCTGACATCATGCATAGTGTATGTCTCTGTGCAAGATACCAATCTCAACCTAAAGAAACTCACTTAAAAGCTGTTAAAAGAATTTTAAGATATGTTAAACATACTTTAGATTATGGTTTATTTTACCCTAAAAATGATGTATTTGATTTAATTTCATATTGTGATGCTGATTACGCTGGTTGTAAATCAGACCGAAAAAGTACAAGTGGAACTTGTCACTTTCTAGGACATTCTCTGGTTTCCTGGTTTAGTAAGAAGCAAAACACCGTATCCTTGTCAACAACTGAAGCAGAATATATATCTGCTGCTTTGGCTTGTTCTCAAGTTATATATGTGTAACAAACTTTAAAATATTTTGGATTAACTATAACTAAATCACCAATTTATTGTGATAATACTAGTGCAATAAACCTATCTAAGAATCCAACTCATCATGCTAGAATAAAACATATTGATATTAGACATCATTTTCTTAGAGATAATATAAGTAAAGAAGTCATAACTCTTGAATATATTAATACTGAAAAACAAATTGCTGATATATTAACCAAACCATTAAATGAACAAAACTTTACTAAATTTAGAAGAGAATTAGGTATATGTTCATTAACTGAAATATAAATTATAAATAATACAAGTATAGTTAATAATTAATATAAATAAAAATTTCTCAAAAATTGAACTGGGCATGTCGACATGACCCATCCCCCTATGTCAACATACAGGCCGAGATTTTCAAATTTAGATTTCCTTCTAAAATTAGTTATTTGGTTATATATTTATATATTTCGACTTATACTCCTTTTCTCTGTTATATTATCTGTAATAAACTTCTAAAATAGTAAATTAATGGCTTCTACTTCTAATAATGAACCGTCTTCACCCACTTCTCCTCATTCTGGCCCTTTTCAACGTTCCACACACGTACGAGTCATCAAATTACAAAAGAAGATGAAAGATTTGCTTCAAATGATGATGGAAATTCAAGTGAGTCAACTACGAATGGATAGAGAACAAGATAGGCAAGGCAGAATCCTTAGGAATTTACAAAAATTCCTTATGGATAACCATGCCAATCCCATTGTCATCGAAGAATCATCACAAGCCATGGATTCTGAAGAAGAAGAGCCTCTAGAAGAACCACAAGAGGGTCAAGAAGAAGAACATCCTCTGCCGAATCCGGATGTTCATATGGACGAAGAACATGGCGTGATTTGCGTTGGAGAGGTCCTTTTTGACGCTAATGGGAACTTCATCGAACAACGTGGAAACTTTTGTCTCTACTATCCAAATTGTTCGGTCCATAAATTACCAATAGTTAAGGGTCCTCGTTAAGCGTTTTTCATTTTTCTCTTTATTGATTGTATATTGGTTTGTTAATTTGTATATAAGTGTTATCTTAATTAATGTTCTTATAAAAACAATCTTTGGTTTATAAAATCTTGAATTCCATTTAACTTAGGATGCTATATTTCACTCATACATAGTTATTATTATTCTTATGTCTTATGTTTGTTTATCTCATTTTCTATTAAGTTCAAGGTTTATAGGTTATTTTTGTAGATGACAAAGGGGGAGAAGTTATATAAAATAGTAGGCTTGGAGTAAGGGGGAGTTGTTGGTGTAAGGGGGAGTTATGGTATGATCGAAGTGGTAACTATATTTTAAGGTTGTCATCATCAAAAAGGGGGAGATTGTTAGGAACTGGAAATAGTGGTTTTGATGACAACAACCTTTGTAACTTATTCTATTATAACTTATATACTAACACTATTGTCTAGATATATATGAATGTTATTATGCAAGATATATATAAGGCAGGTACCGATTATTGAAGACTGTACGGTATAAAGATCAAGAATGAAGAAATCAAGTTTGAAGACTCATGAGTATCAAGATCAAGATTTCAAAATAAGTGTCTAGTTTTGTTAAAACTTCATAATAGCATGGAAATCTTCATTCCAAATTTCATTTGGGATGGAACCCATTTCTACCTTCTTAGTGGCTTACAAACCCACGACAAGTAGCTTACAAACCTACGACAAGTGGCTTACAAACCCACGAACATCCTGGTTTTGTACAAGTTCTCGAGTCCTGATGTGATGAGATATTCTGCAGGAAGAAGCTTGCAAAACTACTTCAAAATGGTTTTTCAAAATGATTTTCAAAACTGCTTTTCAAAATGTTTTAGCCTTAAAAATTATCTTTTCAAATGATTTTCGAAAAGATGTTTTAGCCTTAAAATATTCTTTGTTTTTGTTTTTAAATAAACTCTTGTTTTAAACTTGGTTTGTTTTTAAAAACTATCTTCTGATTTTTAAATATTCTTTTATAATATATATATACTTGAGATTTAAAATCAAATTTATATATACATTCTAAAAATATATTTTCTACTCTTCTTTATTTTAAAACATAGGAAAATTAGTTTATTTTACTCCAGAATCATTTCATCTTGTTTTCCTTTCAATACCATTTTCAAAACAAATTTTACATTGTTTTTAACTAAGGGATGTCGACATCATGGGATACCCCATGTCGATATGGTGGCCGTTAAATTCAAAAGTTTCAATTTTTAAAAGAAGTGTCTATTCGTTTAAATCTCTTCACGAAAGGTTATGACCGTTACTGGTCTATAAATAGCCTTCACAAACGAATTTTTTAACTAACTATTTTCT
Organism: Allium fistulosum; assembly: GCA_030737815.1. Taxonomy (NCBI): domain Eukaryota; kingdom Viridiplantae; phylum Streptophyta; class Magnoliopsida; order Asparagales; family Amaryllidaceae; genus Allium; species Allium fistulosum. The sequence continues at coordinate 1,292,655,958 of CM060904.1, forward strand.
TATTTTCTTCACTCTCCTCCTTCTCCAAAACACTATATTCTAAATTTTCATATTTTTAAGATCATGCCGAAATTCTGCCGAATTCTTAAGTGAATCAAATTAGATTCTCATTATTGTTTGACTCTCTGCCCTCTCTCAAAGATCAAAGTGCTATTCAGAGTTATAGGATCAATTTGTAATCAAAAGTTTATCGAGTCTCTCTATAAGGTGTGGTTGTGCCTGGAAATCAATTGGGTGATCTTGTGTCCCGTAAATCAAGAGAGTTTGCCCCGGACTCGAAGACAGGAGAGTACCTCAAGGCCTTTAGAAATTGAGGATTGTAATCTCGACATTGGTATAATAAAAATATGTACGAGGTGTTTGCCTTGGTGCAGGACTGGATGTAGGGTAACTCCGAACCAGTATAAAAATCGGTGTGTTCTTTCCTTTTACTGCTTTTTATTTACTTTCTGCATCTGTGTTTGATTCTGTGATTGTTCTGTGATTAAGTTCTACATTTGTTTATATCATAATTTTTAAATTAGTCCATATAAGTATTAGAATCCATTAAACACTATTCACCCCCTAGTGTTAAATTAGCCTTAAGATCCTTAATCCGCACTCCCTTTAAGAGTATACCATCTAGCCGATCTTTGGAAGTGGAAAATTGTCCTTCGGATTCATCTTGTTTAGGTCTAAATAATCAACACATATCCACCACTTTCTGTAACGACCCAGAATTTCCGTCATTTGAAATTCGTGTATTTAATTAATTTTAAATATTAATAAGTAAGATTTGTAAGTCGAATAAATTTTATTTCGAATATAGAGATTTAATTGGATAATTAAATCAATAAATTTAATATTTGAAATTCCAGGAATAATTGGAAATTGGATCAAATGTGTATAAAAATGTTTATAAAGTTATATTAAATCATATTGAATTTATAATGATGTTATAAAACTTTTAAAATTGAATTGAAAGTTAAATTGTGAAAATTGAATATTTTAATATTTAATTGACTAGTGAAATTAGCCATTTTTCAAATAGTCTCAGATTTCGATGAAACCAGTTTCATCGGATTCGTAATGTGAAATTATTGTAAGATTTCAAATTTTGTGTCAATCGGAGTTGTCGTTTGTCCGGGGCAAGTTAAAACGCATCGAAATCGTTTTAATCGGTTTAATTTAAATTTGATCGTTTACTTCCATAACTCTCACATACGATAGAATTAGCTCCCGAAACATGTTCCATTGTGTTCAGAACGTGGGTAAAACCCTAGAAATGCCAGCCGACACGCTTCATTTTGAGTTCGGAAAATTTTCGATGAATAGTGTTTTGGAGAATTTTCTATATAAGGCCCTCTATTTCTTCATTTGCAAACAAAGGCCAAAGCCCTAGCTTCTTCTTCCAGCCGGCCCTAATAATTTCTATGGTCAGAAATGCATCCTCTTCTTCCTCCATTATCTCCCAATCTATCAACTTTCACAAGAAATTATCAACTACAAAAACGTAGAGGGCGATTAGATCTTTAATCTCAACGGCTGTGATCGGAAACGGAGCTTCGGATCAACGTCAATTCTCGCTCAAAGGGACCGTGTTTGGGCACGAATTTCCAGGCCTATGGATGGCCAAGCTTGTCGTGCTCGTGGCCGTGGGAAGCTCTCGTGGTGGGCATTCGAGTAGAAGTCCCTGATTGACGTGGAAGTGAACAAGGAAGGCTCGATAATTGGAGAAGTAGGTGGCGGCTATGGGTGTTTGTACGTGAGTTTTTCACGTTGGGAGGAAGAAGGGAACGCACGGCCTGATGTAGAGAAGGTGGAACGAGAGGCCAGATTTAAATCTAGGTTAAAAGTTAAAAAGATTATTGTAAATTAATATGTATTAATTCGTTCAAACTTTAAAAGTGATAAATTTTTGATACGAGGTCGAAAAATTACGAAAAGAATTGCGTTGGAATCGTTTCGACGAGCTCTTGGCAATGGAGCTGGTTTGGAGTCAATTGGAGCTAGTGAAAATTTTGATTAAAATTAAAAGTGCTTTTAATTTTATTCGAAATAAAAAACTGCAACCGTTATTGAAAGCAAGGTGAGAACTCCTCACTCAATCGAATATTTTGTTTCGATTTAAATTTTAAATAGTTAGATTTAAAATTGCTTGATTGTGTGAATTGAATGATAATTGTTATCTGTTGTGTTGAATAGACCCTATATGCTGTATATTAAGTGGAGGTTATTTATTAAAAACATATACCGTGATAATTTCACTGTGAAGTGGAATTGGTATTATATATGTATTTGGAGTTGATTTCCCGCATTATATAGCGGATGAGACCCTATTGCGCCACATAATAGCGGATAATATTTATAAATCCCATATACCACGATATTCCACTTCGAAGTGGAATTGGTATTGTGCTAACATCTGTGGATGCAGTGAAATAGGTTGGAGGGATCCAACTGGATTCCTCAAACATTTGAATTTATTTCATTGTTGTGTGTTGATTTATTTATAATCGCCGTGTGATTATATTGTGATTGAAATTGTTGATGGCTATAATTTAGCCGAATATATTTTCGGTATCGTTGGATACCAGAAATAAATAAAAATTGGATTTTCGAAATTTAAGTTGAAAATTTATCGAAAAATTTATTTTTGATAATTGGATAAATTAAAAGGAGTTAAAATATAAAAGTCTTATTTTTGAACGGTATTGAATTAAATTTCAATTTGGAAAAAGGGCTTAATAAATGGATTTCGAAAATATTATTTATAAGTTGAGAATTTATTTAAAATTTGGATTTGTGAATAGTTTGGAAAATAAAGGAATTTATCTTCTTAAAAAGAATTTATTTTAAAAAGGAAATAGATTTAGAAATCCATTTGGTAATTGATTTTTGGTGATTGAAAATAAATCTTTTGAAAATGTTTGGAAATTGATTTGGTGTTTTGAAATAAATTTGGAAATCAATTTGAAATTAATTGATTATTGATTTACCATAACCGGTAAATTATATTCACATAAATTTATTTGAATTTAAATTAATCCGATAATTTAATTAATCCTACTTATGGATGTTTGGATTTTATTGGATGTTGAATTGTTTGACATCTTTGATGTGTGATGCTTTGTGATATATCCAGTTCTGTGTTGTGATTTGTGATCTATTTTATTTGTGATATATATATCTATGATCTGTGAATGAAAGATAAGCGTTATAGTTTATACCGCTTATCAATTATATTGTTATATTTGATCTGTGATGATTGGATGTTGTTGCGCTATTGTGTTAAAACCCTTGGACTACACAATACACACACAAATGTGGATTTCACGTAGAAATCGGTTAAGTCACAGATTTTTGACAATTCTAAAAGATTGAATTTTTGAATCTAAAATAGTTTTGGGATTGAAATTAAAAGCTTTTGAAAATGAGTTTCAAAAATAAAAGTTATTTTAAATAACTTAATAAAATTGGGATTTAAATCGTTTGATTTAAATTTAGAATTCAACATTTTGAAATTGAATTCAATAATTTAGGAATTATGGTCTAAAGGATTTTTCAAGTTATAAAAGGTGTTTATATGGGTTTTTAACCATTTAAAATATGGTTTTGGAAATTTAAATGCATATCCAAGTTTTATACTTGAATGGCTTTAAACTGTGTAATTGTAACCAGTTTTTCCCCAAACGAAAACTATCCGATTTCAAATAATAATGGCTTTCATAAAGTGAAAAGATTTCCAATTTGTATCGAAACAATTCAAGTTGAAATGAAATTATAAATAGTTTGGAAAAACTATGAATTAACTTTTGTGAAGATGATTAAATTTTATTTTGAAATCAAGAAGATTTTAAAAGGTGAATCTTTTATATTATAAAAGACTTGAATTATGAATAGTTTTGAAAGCTATAAATTAAATCTTAATTTAAAAGATTTAACGGGTTAATCAAATTGAAATGGAAATTGATTTGGAAATCTGTGAATGAATCTTTGTGAAACTGGATAAACTTTGTGAAGTAAATCTTTTTGTTTAAAGATTTAAAAATGGTAATTGGTTTAAACCATTTAAAGGAAAGGATTTGGGTAATAAGTTGTGACTTAATTGAAATCCCAATATTCATATGTTTTGAAATATTGTGCTCACTATTCGGGTTAGCCGGGAAAAGACCTTTGTGTCATATAACCCATTCCGAATTAGTGATACGACGATATGGATCGTATTGAAGACCGGTGGTGAAGACCGGGTATTTGTGAAAACGATAGGATGACCTATCGTTTGTCTCTACACCGTTAGCTACGGTATAGAGATTTCCTTTGTGATGGGAAGTTCGATCGGGATTGTGAATACCCGGATTGCAAGGGCTTCTTCGGAAGTGCCTTCGGTTCTGTTCGAACCCGGAACAGACTTGTATGGTGTGACGACCCGGAATTTTTGTATATTTGAAATTGGAATATTTAATTAATTTTAAATATTCAAAAGTTAATTATTAACTAGAATTTCAAATACCACTATTTATTTGATAATTAAATTATGGAATTAAACAATTGAAATTTATATCGATAATTTATTTAATAACTGAATTCAAAAAGCTATCTTTTCCATATGGTCGAACTAGACCTCGGAACCTGTTCCAACGTGTTCAGAATAACGATATAACGCTAGGAACGCCAGTCGTTGCATTTAAATTGGAGTTCGGGTTTAGAATTATGGACCACGAGATATTTTGGATATAACAATATAAAATTTCAAATCTATTAGTACCCTATAAGCAGACCTAGCCTGTATCTATCGCCATCTACCGCGTACGAAGATACCTTTCTTCTTTTTTTTATCGTACCTGCCTCCTTTATTTCAAATCGCTTTCCCATTTTCCCTTCATTCGAAAGAAAAGAAATAATAATGGCCGAACTCAGATAGGAGAAAAATAAATTCCGCGATTCCTTCTTCTCCTCAGAAACGAAATCAATTCGATTTCGAATTGAAATCGCGACCAGCGGGGCTCGCGTAGGCTGGTAAAGGGGGAGGTCGCGTTCTCAGTTCGAGGAGGGCGCGGTGGTAGAATCGATGTCGCGACTGGCGAGGGGATTGTCGCGTTCGATGGCGAGGTGTTTCTGTTCGATCGAGGAGGGCTTGGGCGAGGCCGAGGATTGAGAGAGTGTCGTCACTCGATGGAAGGATATGGGGGCTTAAGTGCGAATGAAGGCGTTGTGGTGGCCGGCAAGTGGTGGACGCGAGATTGTGGTTGGCCTGGGATTGCCATGAGGTGGAGTTTCGAGTGGAGGCGCCGTTCGTCTTGACTTGGGAGCAAGCACGGCGACGTTGACAGCCGCAAATGTTCGAAGGTGATGCGAGAATATGGATGGTGTTCCTACTGGTGGTCGCGGTCGAGTTCGTAGTATCAGCTTCATGGAATTAGGACACTCGCGTGAACTACTGTAGTTCGAGGGAAAGGGTTGACAGCATTTTCGGGTGAGCAGCTTCTTATTTCTTCTTCTTGGATTTGAAATTTGAGATGATCAAGTATGAATATGATTTTCGATTATAAACGATTCAATTAACTCATTCGGTTATTTGGGTTTCTGGAAATTTAGTTACCGTAGGAAAATTTATTTACAATTTACGTTATTGGTTTAAATTTAATTATTAGTTAGTTAACTTATTAAAAGGGTAAATGGGTTGTTTGGTCATTTAAAGGTGTTATTAAGACAGATAGTGCTTTTACAAAGTCAGAAATTGTGAAATCAAATCAAGATTGGATCAAATTGGAAAAAAAAAATATATCAGTTTAAAACTTTATCATTTGTTTGGTTAAAAATCATTAGCCTAAAATAAATTATTAGTTGATTAAATTAAAATTTCTCAAATGGAAATTTACTATTGTTCGAATATTAATAAAACACCTAATATTTATTTAAGGTCGATAATCGGAAAATCAAGGCAATATTGGAAGGGATGGCAAATAAAAGCAAAGGTGAGTTAATCTCACTCAGTTAAATTATAATTTAAATTTAATTGGTTAAATTTAAATATGGATGGATGATTGATTTGAATGATGTGATATATATAGTAGTATATAGCAATATATACATATTGGCATATGTATATATTTGAGTTGTTGATATTCCCGCATTTATATAGCGGATGAGACCCTATGCGCCGCATAATAGCGGATGATTTTTATTTAAATCCCATATACCGCGATATTCCACCTTGAAGTGAAATTGGTATTGTGCTAACATCTGTGGATGTAGGGAAACAGGTTGGAGGGATCCAACTGGATTCCTCAAATATTTAATTTTGTTTAAATATTCTGTGATATGATTGTTGATATCCCGTGATGATTTATATTGGATAATCTGGTTGGATTGAATTTCCCAGTATAATGAGTTATCAAAAGCAATTGAATTGGATTTTTGGAAAGAAATAAAAGAATAAAATTTAAGTTAAGTAATTCTAGTGAATTCGAATAAATTAAATATGGAAAAGAAGAATTTTGAATAAACAGAGAAATATTGAATTTAAAGAAAACTTATGTGATATTATTTAAAGGGATAAATAATTTATTTTAATTCAATGTCTAAATGAAATTAAAAAGAAAGAAGGAATTTGGTAAAATCTGAAACTTGTGTTTCGGTTTAAAGATTTTAAATCATAATGAGAAATAAAATCTGGAAGTTAATGAATTTGGAAATAAATGGATTAAGTAAGGAAATTTATTTCAAAGTAAAATAAATTGGGAAATCAATTATAAATTGATTTAAATACTTTGGGATTTGAAATTTAAAGAGAAGTGAGATTTTGAAAATTTTAAACTGGGTTTATAAAGTGAAATGGAATATCAGTGGATATTTGAAATATAAATTCAAGGTGGGAATTTATAAAGGGATATGAATTGGTTTAAAAATAAGTGTTGATTTATTTTTAAAGGATGTGAAGAGAAGAGTATTTCTCTGGATAGCCAAGTACGTTTTCAAAGCAATTTTTAATATAAGTTAAAAGTTCTAATTGTGTTTTTAAAAAGCATGTTTTAGAAAATTGATTATTTCTAAATGTTAATTTCCTAAGTAAGATTTTCAAAATCTATTATTGTAGTAATTATATAAAAGTAATTTGGTATTATGTTTTAAAGAGGAAGTCAGCTTATATTTATAAAGTGGTTTTATTTTAAATATTCTTAAAATATATATTTTGATAAAGTATTAAAGTAGTTTTAAAATTTCAATGTTATAAAGTATATTTAAATAAAGTGTTTTTAATTTTTTTTTAAAAATTTAAAAGTATTTGGTACTTGGTGATTCAGTGGAAATAATTATTTGGGAAATGTATTCCGTAAGCGGAAACTGTTCGAAATTGTTTTCAAATGAGCTTTGAAAATTTGGAAATATATCTTGGAAAGATATTTGGGCAAATAAATAATGTGGGAAATTATTTATTGTGTGATGGTTGCTTGTGGATGTTAATTGATAGTTAAATAACCGACTATCAATATTGGCCAAATGCGCTGATCGTTTCGAAGAGACCGGGATCGAGTTTCCGTATACCGGGATTCTAGGTCTGGAGACTCGAATACCACTTCGATCCGGTTTGTACATTTCGTGTAACGATTTCGGAGTCGAAGATGGAGCTGTGAAGTGCAAGGGCTAGTCGCTACTAATCCTGAGGATATTTCCAAAATGGATGTAGTAGGAATAGTGCCTTCAGTTCCGTTCGGACCCGGGACGGACTTGTATGGACGAATGCTTTCGTGACATCGTCAGGTGGACGATGGGCATTCTAAGGGATATGTTCTGAAAAGGTATCGTTTAGCCTCAAGCCTCATCAACCGGGAATGACTGAAAATCAGGGGTTATGCAGCAAGGCTTCGTGGGTAGCCCCTACTTGAGAGTAAGGTCATCCCTGTCTAGATGTCCCTTTTTATATTTCGGCTTAGTGTTGCGGTTGCTGATCCCAACCGTGGGGTGATTTTACTTGGAATTATCCAGTAAGGGATGATTCCGGCTTTGTGTTGCAGGGGAGCGGGCGTACTCCTCGGTACTGTGATCTAGGCCACGTACTGTGACAGGTGGTACCCCAGTGCCTAGTCATTCGTTGGAAATCCATTCTCCCTACGTGCCTGTACGGTTTTGATTGTGCCCAACTATTGTTGAAATGTGAGATGCAAGAATTTCAGCTAGATTATATTTTACTTTCTGTAGACACTATTATAATATCAGAGGATTTTGATATAAAGTGTTTTAGCTATCGTAAGGTAAAAACCCGACATGTTTATTTGTGTCGTGGTCTTACGAGATGCTTTTGATTTCAAAGGATTTTGAAACTTTAATAATCAATTTGAGTGTGATTTTCTCACGCTGGTATTCCAGACTGACTCGGGTATTGTTTTATATGATGCTCGGGTCAGACCGAGTATTATAAGTTACAGGATATGATGCTGTGGAGCTCAGGAGATGAGCTGGATGGCGAGACGTATCTTCCGTACTTGTTTATATATATATATTCCGCTGTGTTGATTGTTGTACTCTGTTGTATTGAGGACATGATATGGTTATTGTCCAGTTGTATGTTATGTGTTCTCTGGTGTATACTCTGATGCTATATTATATAAAACTGATATAGTTTTGATTTGTGTAAAGATCTGTTAATATATATTATATTTTATTCCGCTGCGATGGTTAGATTCTGTTGTTGTTTTCTATTTTTCTTCTTCTACCTCTTCTTCTTAACTAAAATGGTTCGATTTTCCGGGTCTGGAAATTCGGGTCGTTACATATGGTTACATGTCTGACATTACATTTTAAGATATAAAGCTGATTTCTTTCAAATACATTTCTGTTGGTGGCGGAGAATTTATTCTCTTAGCTTAACACCCTTCTCTTAGACGTACGAGCTCAGAGGTTATGTAGTTGAAGGTTATCAGTGATATACTACCAATTTGGTAGTGTGGCATGCTGAGTATTGCTGTGTGATGATTATTTATTGATCATTTGTCATCAAAGCGTGGCTTTGTGAAAAAGCGTAGCTTTGTGGACGAGACCTCTTCGGACCTCACAACCCGGAAATGGTCAAAACAGGAATGATGCGGCAAGGTTATGAGAGTCACTCCCTTTAGGGTATGTCATTTCCTTCTGGAAAAGGGTGGTATCAGGTATGGAGCCCTGGTATTTAACCTATGTGGATACTCCAATCACATTTACTGCGTGATTGTTGTTTGATCGAGGCGCCTCGGATAAAGGTCCCAAAGGACCGGGGGGTGGCATATTCGTGTAGTAGTTACCTAGTGACAGAGGTAACCCGGCCTTGTGTTGGCAAAGATCCGGTTAGGTTCTCGGGACGTCCATCCAGAGGCGATCCCATTGACAGTAGGAAGTTCCTTAGCCTGACCATTTGTTGGAAATCCAAAGAAACAATACGAACCTTGTACGGTTTTAGTTGTATAACCTGCTATGGAATGTGGCGGTAACCTGCTATTGAACATAGTAGCTATAGTAGGCATAGTGTGAAATGCCTATGCTGGCTAAGATTAATATTATATTTTCGAAATGTTTTCTGCACTATGCACTAATAATAATAATAATCCAATGATTTTGCGTGGTAAGCATGTTTGACTATCATAAGAAGAAATCTCCTCCAATTCTGCGTTTGCATTGTGTGTGTGGTGGGAGGTCTTATGGTAGTTTCATTTTCCAAAAGCATTGCGGATATTTTCCACTTCCTTTGTTGTTGTTGTTGTTTTAAAGATAAATAACTGTTTTAGTTCTCACACCAGTCACCATGATTGACCTGGAGTTTATTGTTTCCTTCCTAAACTCTGGGTGCCCACCAATTTCCACACGGGCAGTCTAGAGTCAAGTTATCAGGTCATTCTGGATTCAGGAGATGCTGTGGAGCTCAATGGCGAGCTGGATGGCGAGACGTATTACTTGTACAAGATATTATTTATTCCCCTGTGTATTCTGTATGAGGACAAGTTTGTATAACTGTCCATTGATGTATAGTGTTGTTGTAAACTCTAATGATGTAATGTATAAAATGATATAGTTCTTCGATTTAAAGATTATTCATTTATATATTATATGTTGTTCCGCTGCGATATGTGAGATTCTGACATTGTTTCTGTGTTCTTTTTCTTTCTTTTTCTTCTGTCTTCTTCTACCTCTTCTTTTTCTCCATAACAATTCGGTTTTCCGGCATTCGATTGCTCGGCAGTTGATACAGTGGACGTATTAATGTCGACTTTTGAGCATCGAAAGATCGCATTCGTTACACTTTCCATTTGATTTTCTCATAATTATAGGATTGGATACCCATTTTGGGTAGAGGGCGTCGCGGATAAACCAGTTGCTTTTTAGTTTAGCCACCTTCCTTTTTAAGTGCAGTTGATCTCTCTGGATTTATGCTGTGTCACTTTTGTTTCATCGAGACATCTTTTGGGTCGATATTCAATGCATGGCTCACGATAGTCGACGAGGTCCCACACATGTTAGAATGGGTCCAAGTGAACATATCAAGATTCGCTTGGAGGAAAGCCAGCAAAATCCTTCATCACCACTGGGTTGAGCTATGATCCGATCTTCAGTACCCGTGAGGGGTCGTCGTAACTGACCGTGATGTCGATTATTAGCTCAGCGTATGCAGCCTTGCATTGGATGTCGATCCCTATGTTCGAGAATTTCTCTAATGCATAGTCATTGGCATGAAAGCCGGTTAGGATGACATGTGATGATGGTCACTCCGATCGAACTTTCGAATCTCATCATGAGCTGATGAGTTCGATAGTGAAGGGCTTTAGATGCTTTGAGTGATTATCTGCAAATGGACGAAGATTAGGCTTAGAAGCATGTTGAATCAAATTTGAGTAGAGTTCAGCCTCGTGTTTGAGCGCAACTACATAGCTGACTTTTGCTTTGAGTTCAAATCTGCTTGTGTATTCGCGTAACACGCTTTTCATTCATTGTATTTGCAATGTTGCTCATCGTTTAAGTAAGAATGATAGTCAATTGCCCATGAGCTTGGGCATCGATTCGATGATTCTATCTCTAGGCATCCTTTCGATCGTAGCCTCAAGTCATTGCAAACACTAGATATGAGTCACACTATTGAGCTATCACAGTCAGTCTTTGGATGATCACATTTCTACCCCCGGTTTTAGGTTGATAAATGTACTACATGGATGGTCGAGTCTCGTCCTAGTTGTGTTTATACTCCCACCTAAGCTCCAAAGACTTGAGTTGATCAATGAATGGTTGGTTCCCATTTATCTCGTTTCTCGCTCATGCCCCTAAGTCTGGGGCATATGTTGATAAGTAGGAAGGTAAGCCATGTCCACCTTCACTTTATACTCTTTCCTGTTGAATCGTGGGATTAGGTTAGTTGATGGAAGGCTGAGTCTCACCTATCATATATTGTATTCTGGTTTTTCCTTGCAAGGGGAATATTTTGATGCTTTGTTAGATTTCGAGCATGAGTTGGGTATTTAATACATTTGAAACCTATTTAATACTTAGGCTATATTGCCTTTAATACATTCGAAACATTTGTTTAAAACCTTTAAACAACCCTTTCGAAACCCTGGAAGGTAACCCCTTTGAAACCATTGAAAGTAACCCTTTCGAAACCATTAAAAGCCTTTCTTTCAAAAGCTTCAAAACATTAGACATCCCTCTTTAAAACCTTTAAATATTGCCTTTTGAAAACATAGGAAAAACCTTTCCTCTTAACCCTTTTGAAACCCTGGAGAACCACCCCTTTCAAAATCAGTCATTAAAATCTTTCGAAACAATCAAAATTCAATCCTTTCAAAAGCACTTTGGTTTCAATTTAAAACATGTGGAAACCTTTCAAAACTATTCGAAAATTTACTCCTTTGAAAATCATCTCAGTCGAAACCATTTGGAATTTTCCTTCAAGTAGAGCAAAAGGATCAGAAAACCCATTAAAGTCGAAAGCATCTGTTTTGAAACCATTTAAAATTATCTCTTTTGAAATCATTTTGGGTTTTACTTCAGTATAGAAAAAAGGTCTTTAAAACATTTAAGTCGAAAGAAGCTATTTCAAAACCATTTTCTAAGTAATGAAGTGATGGTGTCGAAACCATCCCTTCAAAAGCATTAGAGAGGTGGCCAGGTTTTTAGAAAACAAAACAACCCTTTCGAAACCATCTGGGTCGAAAGGTAGGAAGCGGCAACTAAAGGCTTCGACTCAATCGAAAGTAGTCATTTAAAACAAAAATGCAACCCAATTGAAAAAATCTCTTTAAATCCATAAGACCTAGTTGAAAGCTAACCAAGTTGAAAGTATCTTAGTCGAAAGCAAGCAGGTGCATTTTCCTTTAAAACCAAAGTAAAGACCCAACCCCTTTGGAACCCCTAGTTTCGACTATATACCTTCCACCTACATCCAATTCACTACGTACCAATTAACTGATACCATGTGCATTGGTTTCGACAGTGTCGGAAGCGAAGGTAAGGAGGCAGAACCTGGTGTCGAAAGCATCGAAACAATGTAAAACATATTTATTTATACTTTTAAACTATTTCTTTTGTACCTAACCCGCCTTGTTTGTCTAAATCTAATTGGTTGCATGTTTCTCTTTTTAAAAATGCTACCGACTTTCAAGATTTAACAATTCAAATTAATTTACAAAAAGCTCCTTCTCCTTCCTTAATTATATAAAACATTTAAGTCCCAAACCTTAAATAATTTTATATAACCATTAAAACACTTAAAAAAATCTACAAAATTCCAGAAAATCTCTTTTAATAGGCTTTCCAACATATAAAAATTTCAGATCCAAACATTTTATTATTTAACCGTAAATAATTATTATCCAAAATAACATTTTCTTTACTAGAAAATTCATATAAATTCCACAAAATTCTGAAAATTGAAATCTATCTCTAAAATATCATTTATGATCTTCATAAAAATTCACAAGGCATTTAGATGTCATTTAATAGGGTTTTCACCTTAAAACATATCATAAATTCAATATGAACAACCATAATTCATCAACAAGTATATATAACCATTCCATCATTCAAAAACTTGGCAAATCAATGCAAAATATTCGGAATTCATCTTAAAACCGAAAACAAAACAAAAATAAGATGTAAACATTATTCACTTTAGCTTTAGAGATTATAGAGATTAAGATGTGAATGGATTTGATTTGAATTAGCTTCTTCCTTAGCTTTCTTCCACTTACTCTTGTTAATGATGGCCGACCTCTTGTTAATTTCTTTTAATAAAATGAAATGAACGTGTACGGGATACACGACCAAGCGTTTTGGGTATAAGAATGGCCTCTTTCATATTTTACCCCTCCTATATTTCAATTTAACTCTTATTTTAACTCATTGTTTAATTGGCACGACTACCCTTGATTAAAATTAAATCTCAATCCCCTAATCAACACATTATTTTATTTTATTTAACTAATTAAATATCCTAAATAACGTTACAAAAAATATGGGGTGTTACAAACTCCCCTCCTTAAAGAATTTCGTCCTCAAAATTACGATAAGGTACACAACACATCAATCAAAGAGGTAAAACATACCATCAAATAATTTAAGATAAGTATCTCTAATCCTGCTCTCAGTCTCCCAAGTACAGTCCCTGTCATCGTCGCTCCACTGGACTTTGACTAATCTGACCGTCTTGGTTCTAAGCCTCTTCTCATCTCTCACAACAATGCGAACTGGCTTCCTTACAATAGTCGAGTCCGGTTCTACTACTAAGTCATCTAGCACAGTCAGTGCAATAGTAGTCTCTGGGTCTCTAACACACTTTCTGAGATGAGAAACATGAAAAACATCGTGGACTCCTGCCAAACTGCTCGGTAACTCGACTTTATATGCGAGTTTCCCGATCCTCTCAACAATACGAAAAGGTCCAACGAATCTCGATGCTAACTTTCCTGATTTCCCAAATTTGATTACACCCTTCATCGATGACACCTTGACGAAAACCCAATCTCCAATTTAGAACTCAAAGTCTTTCCGTCTTTTATCTGCATAACTCTTCTGCCTAGACTAAGCCTCCTTCGTCCTAGCTCGAATGACCTCAATCTTTTCTGCAGCTTCCCTAACCATATCTGGACCAAGAACCAACCCATCCCCGCTCTCTAACCAACACACGGGAGATTGCACGGCCTTCCTTACAAAGCTTCAAATGGCGCCATCCCAATACTAGTCTGATAATTGTTGTTATACGAAAACTCAAATAAATGCATATGGTCTTCCCATGATCCCCCGAAGTTTAATACACAAGCTCTCAACAAATCTTCCAAGATTTCGTTAACTCTTTCCGTTTGCCCATCTGTCTGCGGATGGTAAGTGGTACTCATCTTGAGCTTGGTTCCCAAAACTTCCTGTAGACTCTCCCAGAACTCACTAGTGAGTAAGGGATCTCTATCACTTAATATGCTACTAGGAATTCCATGCAGTCTAACTACATTCTTCATGAATAACCTCACCGAAACATGTGTCGTTCTAGTTGACTTAATTAGAATGAAATGGGCACTCTTGGTCAATCTGTCTACTACGACTCATATACTATCATTTTCCATGTTCGACCTTGGCAACCCGTTAATAAAATCCACAGAAACAGAATCCCATTTCCATACCGGAATGTCTAATGGCTGAAGCAATCCACTTGGCTTTTCACACAAACCAATATCCCACTTCATACCTTTGCAGAAGAAACTCCTCTTCATATCCTGATACATCTTAGTACCTCCTGGATGGATGGAGAACTTCGAACGATTTCATTCCTCCAAGACTTTTTTCCTTCTGTTTCCTATACTCGGAACACGTAATCTTCCTTTCTTTCTCAACCACCCATCCTGGTCAAGACAGAAATCTTTCAAGTCATCACTGTTGGTTCCATCCTTTAATTTCCTGATTTGTTCAGCTAACACTAGATCCTCTATCTGTTTAGAAGCAATCCTTTCTATCATCACTGGTCGAACTTCCAAACAAGATAATACAACTGTATCTCCACTTGACCCAGCCTCAGATATCCACTGCACTCTGTAAACTGCCAATACTTCTAAATCTTTCCACTCAGCAATCATCGCCAACACTGCATTTTGATATTTCCTGCTAAGTGCATCTGCAACCTTATTGCCTTTCCTCGGTGTGTACTCAATCCCAAAATCATAAGCAGTGATAAACTCTAACCACCTCTGCTGTCTCATGTTCAACTCCTTTTGAGAGAACAAATACTTCAGCGACTTATGATCGGTATATAACTCAAACCTCTCTTCCAAAAGGTAATGTCTCGAAACTTTCAAAGCAAAAATAACTGCAGCCAATTCCAAATCATGCGTCAGATATCTGACCTTATGCGGTTTAAGCTATCTAGAAGTGTAGGCAATCACTTTACCTCTCTACATTAGCATAGCTCCTAATCATGTTCCACACGCATCGGTGTAAACCACCAAATCTTAATTCCCTTCCAGAACAACCAACACAGGTGCATGGGTCAATAAGTGTTTCAAACTCTGGAATGCTTCCTTACACTTATTGGTCCACACAAACTTCACATCCTTTCTCGTTAGCTTGGTCATCGGTGCTGCTATCCATGAAAAATCTTAACGAAACTCTGATAATATCCAGCTAACCCAAGGAAACTCTTTATCTCCATCACTGTCTTGGGTCTCTTCCAACCATTCACTGCTTCAATCTTAGTCGCATCCACTGATAACCCTTTCTTTGAGACTGCATGACCAAGAAACTTCACTTCCTTCTTCTAGAAGTGACACTTCAAAAACTTCACTTTTAGCTGATGCTGCCTCGGCGTCTCAAGCACCACTCTAAGATGAACCTCATGCTCCCTTTCATCCTTAGAATATATCAAGATATTAAAAATCAATACCAACCTATCCAAGTGCTCTTGGAAAACCCGGTTCCTCGAATCCACAAAGAAAGCTGGCGCATTAGTCTGTCCGAATGGTAAAACTAACCATTTGTACAACCCATATCAGGTCCTAAACGCCGTCAAAGGTATACTAGCCTCTGCTACCCTGAGCTGATGGAAACCTGTCGCCAAATCCAACTGTGAGAATACCATGGCTCCACTCAACTGGTCGAACAAATCGTCAATCCTTGGCAATGGATATCGATTCTTTACCGTCCTTTCATTCAACTTAGATACATAGCCTCAATGATCCATTCGGCTTTTTAGCAAACACTACGGCTGCTCCCTAAGGCGAACTACTCAGCCTGATAAAGCTCTTGCCTTCCAATTCCACCAACCGCACCTTCAACTCCCCCATCTCTGTAGGGGTCATCCTGCTTAGCGGCCTACTCATTGGTTATGCTCCCGGAACCAAATCTATCTGAAACTCAATGGCTCGTTTCGGTGGCAATCCTACTACAAGCTCAAAACATCTGCAAATTCTCTAACCATGAAAACTTAAATCATCATCCAATTCCATAACACCCAACAAGGCATTCATCTCACTGCAAGAACCTTCTATGGTATAAACAATCATGTCTCTACAATCTGGGTGTCTAAGGGATATTTTCCTATCCTGGCAAAATATCCTAGCGTCGTACTCACTTAACCAATCCACACCAAAAATGATTCTGAACCCCGCAAAATTAAACGCATGCAAATTGCTAACAAAAGCATGACCTAATAGGTCAAACTCTAACTGGTCACACCTCAACACTAGAGTTGCGTACCCTCCTATTTGATTCGCAACCCGTTAGGAAGTAACTAAATATGTGGGTTCTAGGTTAAGCTTATCTATCAAACATTTAGATATAAAAGAAAGCAATGCACCAGTATCGAATAGAATGTTAACAGACATACCATGAATCATGAGCGTACCTTCCAAAACTGCTTTTTCTTTCTCCTAAGCTGTCAGCTTAGAAGCAGTAGGCTCTAATGCATACACCTTACCCTTTCCATCCTTAGCGGGCTCCTTGCACTGGTTCCTATAATGGCCAATCTGGTCACAATTGAAGCACCTAACATTTTTCTTCCCAGCCACATCCTTTGCCTTTCCAGCATGACATTCATTAGCAAAGTGCCACTTCTTGTCGCATTTGAAGCAAACAATCTCAGACTTCTCTTTCTTAGCTGATCCACCCTTCTGAGCACCCTTCTTAGGAAAGAACTTCCTCTTCTAATTCTGCCCAACCTTGACCTCGTTAGCCTTACTCTTCTCTAGAGAATCAAGCATGTCCTCATGCCTTAAGGCCATCTCCACTACAAAATCAGAAGGATCTCTAATATGAGGTAATGTAGCCCTGGCTAACTCAGGCTTCAACCCCCTGATGAACTTCTCATTCCTCTTCATCATTGTATCCACTGAAGCATACCCATACCTGGCCAACTCCTCAAACCTTCTGGCATACTCCATAACTGACATCTCACCCAGCTCTAACTCAGCAAACTTCCTAATCAGAGATGACTATGCCATAACAGACATGAACCTCTCCTGGAATCTCCTCTTGAAATCCTCCCAGGTCATTGCCTCCTCATCTACTGCCACAGTCACACTATTCCACCAGAACAAAGCAGCTCCCTGAAGCTGTCTAGATGCCAACCTCCTCTTCTGCTCATCAATGAGCTCCAAGTCTAGAAAGATCCTCTCAAAATGTAGTAACCAATTCTTTACCTCAATGGAATCTTCCGTTCCAACAAACGACTTCCCTCCAAGCCTAGTGTAATCTCCACTCGGCTTAGCATAATGGTTAACTACCGAAACTTCTGGAACCGCTGCTCCTGCAGCACTTCCTTCTAACACTCCGGCTGCAACTCCCGCCTGCACCATATTCTTGAATAACTAATACATGGCTTCCATTCCAACTTGCGGGACTCTAGCACCCACATTCTCTGCTTGTGCCTGACCTTGACCTCTTCTCTCATTAGGCTAGGCATTCCTATCGGTGCCTTTCCCTCCTGGGTTAACTCTTCCTCTTCTACCTTCCATATCTGAAATCTCATGAGATGCAGAAAAATAACCTAACAAAGATAGAAGACTAGAGATATAACAAATACAAGTACGTTACTACGGCGTTATCCCATAACCCATTCTTACTCTAATTCCTTAGGATTATGTTTTAAAAATCATTTTTAGTTTAAAGTTTTTCATAAACCTATGCTCTGATACCAAGTTGTAATATCCTGTATCTAGAGGCCAAAAGCAAAGCGCTATAGATGTTGCAGTCATCCATAGTATTAACTTCTGGTGACAAAATATGGTAATACTAATGGTATCCATAATATCAAAAGCACACGAATATGAACAAATCATAGAGTTCAAAACAACATTTTGTTGATTACATTTCAAAACAATAATTCATATCCATATTACATAATCCAATAATCGTTTCCCAGGTAAAGATCAATTACAATCATTACAAATATACGCCAAGAGCGACATATGACGATGCCCCTTTGGTTGATCAGAGAAATATAATCATATCATACTTAATATACACAGCGGAAAATAAATAGAATAATCTGTACTCCTAATTAGCTCACTACAAGAAAATATACTATTGACAGCAATACATGTCAGCGTTCAAAGTCTAATTGCTGTTATAGTTTTGATACAAAACAAAAAAACAAAAATAAAACGCTGAGAAAAGATAAAAACATTAAGGCGGGAAGCAAAAAAATGAGTGAAATCCTAAAATTTCATCTCCTTTGCCCTAAGCTATTTCATTTTATTTCCCCTTCTAACTGCAGCCTGCCTCCATTTCTCATTGTTTTCACTAAAAATCAACTCCAATCTCATCTTCACCCAATCGCAGTTCACCAAAGGTCCCCTAACCGTACCTCACTTAGCCTTCCTCTACTACTCTGTCGCCCAACTCTATCGGGACAAACAACGTCGCCACCTAATTCGATTGATTACTCCTCTGATGTCGATTAGATTGCTATATCGGGTAAGAATTCACTGATTTTTATCAGTTCTTATTTGGGAATTTGGTAATTATTTGGTTGTTATTTGCACAAGGATTCTTGCTTTCAACTTTGCGTGAAACACATACTTTACATATGATCCTATTTAAAATGAACAAAAAGAATCAGCCAAAAATTTGATTGTTATCTCATGTAATATGAATTGACCTTGTTCAGAAAGTGTTTGATGTGTGGGAGTGCATAATTCATCATCTTTCATCCCTGTTGTATATTAGTTTCACCTTGTGTATTTTTTCTCTTGTACTTGATGCTTATTTTTGGTAAAATGCACAACTAATCAGAATGTCCTGACTTCTTCAGTTAAACATCTTATGCTTTAAACCATGCTTTAGTCTATATTTTTATTATCTGGCGATTAATATAGGTACATTATTTGTGAGGAATTGTTTGTATCATGCAAACTTTTGGATGAGGACTGGTGCAAACTGTAATGGGAGTAGTATTTATATTGTAAATTTTATAATGGCAATCGATTCGGTTAAATCCTTCCTTTGGATTTTAAGTTGTGGTAAGAGTTAAATTGGCAGCTTGTAAATTTACTATGGTCTTTAACCTATTATTTTCAACAAGTATGAAGGGTGTATAAAAGATTAGAAGTCTTATAATGTACTCTAATCTTATCATTTAGTTTTCTATTATTTTACTGTACAATGTTATATAGATTTGAGCGTGGAATACTATGGTATTTGAAGACTGCTATATATTCACTTAAGAGGTACAAATCCATGTTTACTTAAAAAAAACAGGCTGCATATATTTTATTTTTAATGTTGCTTATTGGCTATAGTTGTGGAAGACGGTAGAATAAAAACAATATAAATTATAAGGAGTGGGGCCTAAAAGCCCTGATTTACCAAAGTTTCTTCCCCCATTTAACCATATTTACCATATTTTATCAACATCGGAACACTCTTTTGATAATGTACACCGTCCTTATTTGTCCAAGTGAAACTATTGGAATTGGTGTTTTCTTAAAATCGTGTTTAATTACATTGACACACACTGGATGCGGGTTTTTTTTCCAAAGTAAATTTGCTATTCATACTTGAGTCGTAGCATTCATGCATATTTGCATTTAGATAAAATCAATATAGCAGAGGAACAAGGACACGTTTTGGTGCAAAAGCACCATGGAAGCAGCTTGCAACCAATGCTGCTAGAAAACCAGCACCAAACACTGGAGGAGTGAAGAATCCCCTTCTCTACATATGTGTATTATTTGATGCCATGTTTGAGTATAAGTTTCTGATACTATCGTTTTTGTAATGCAGTGAAATTCATTAAGTATTAGAAGAGCACAAAGCTTTTGATCAGGACGCTTCCCTTCTAAACACTTGTAAGGGAAATTGCTCAGGACTTCAAGGTTATCATCAGCATCCTCGCTTTTCATATACAATTATAGTATATTGGGTGCTAGTTAGTTGATGATGATTTATTTTTGTATATTCTTATTATGATGCAGATTGGTCTATGTTTCCTAATCCATGTTGTGCTTGCTCTTTAAGAAACATCAAAGGCATATCATATAGGACTATTTGAAGCTAGCAAACTGTATGCCATCTATACCAAGCACGTTACCATAATGCCCAAAGATAGTCATCTTACAAGGAGGATCCATGGTGAGAGGGCTTAGCATTAGCATTTTTTGTTAGTTACTTACCATGCAGTTTTTTAGATCACACATACACACACATACTGAAAATATTTGCACATTCTAGTTTACTTATACTAAAAAAATTCTTTTTTTCATCCTTTTTTGTGTGTATTATATCTTTTGCACTAGTGACTTATTTTATGTTCTGGCAGGGTTCTATGTATGTAGAAACAATCAAAATGTGAGCTAATGAATCAACCCTAATGGAATTGGAATCCTAGGTTGAGTTAATGCATGCTCGATGTGGCCTCTTGATAGTTCTACGCTATATATCAACGAATTGGTCATACACTACTCCTCACATAAATCAAGTGTATTTTTATTTTTATTATTGCTTTGTTAATTTATCACAGTATGATGCCTTGTTGACTAATTTAATATTATGTTCAGGTAATTTTAGGACCAGTGAGTGTACTTAGGAGGCTACATGTCTGCATATTTTTAAGGCCTGCCTTAAAAAATCTCCTATTACAAAGGAGGTTGACTTAGTGACTCCAACCAAGTATACTCAAGGCTTCAGTGGTGCTGATATCACCAAAATTTGCCAATGTGCTTGCAAATATGTGATCAGAGAAGAATAGAAATCAGATTACCAAATGACATGATGGGATGGAGTAAAATCTTGTTACATATGCTGATATCATAAGGCATGCTTTATCAGACTATCATGAAATAAAATCTCATTACATTTGCAACCCTAGCCTACATTATGTTGCAATCAGGAAAGCATAGAAATCAGATGGCCATATGATGACATGATAGCATTCACATGTGCTTTAACCCTTTGATTTATGTCTAATTATTTCATTGATAACCTATTTTCAAGTATTTTGTCCACAAAATCTGCCTTCATATCAAAACGCACTAGTAAAACTTAGACATATACTGTAGAACACACTGAAGATACATGTATCTTTGATGGCTTATGAAATATAAAAGCTAAAATATATACTAACATGCGTACACCAAAAATTAAGCATAAAATACAATAGGCCATACTAAATAGAAGAATATACAGGAATGTAGGTCTCTGAAGTGACCAGCTAAAGAGACGATAACAAATACCTATGTACATGTGAGTATGTAAATATAATGTATAATATGAGTATAAAATCTGAGTCTGTGTATGATGTGACACTATAGTACCTACTGGACATGAATCTCAAGTGTATATATATAGTTATAATGCATAATATATGTTGGTCTACATCATCACTGTGCCATTCATACTAGCTAAGTTTACATGCACATTGTCTTGTTTGTGATCATGGTGTAATACACTAGCCGAGTATACATATTTTAATCCACATAGTATATGATATAAGAAATACTATACAATGACGGTGTAATACAGTAGCTGAGTTTATAGGAAAAGATGCTGCCACAAGTGTTGAAAGCTAGTATCATCGAAGGGAAAGGTGTACCAGCTTGAATGAACAGCAGGAGCTCGCTACAGTAGAACCTAAGCTAAAGCATATTGGAGCACTTCGACAGGGAGCTAACCTAAGCTGAAGCTAAGACGGGCATGAAAATGGTAGCAGTCCATCTAGTTCTCTAGGATCAGTAAGCCTAATCATTTGTTATTTTCATTGTTATGTTCTTTTATGTTGTACCTTTTCTTATTGTATAATTTTTGCTGTATAATTTTACTAAACTTACAATGCAAAAGTGCTAGTGTTATGGCTAACCGTCGAATTTGAAATACAATTAATAACATAAATCTATATATAAAATTAGATATTTATGTTATTTTCAATGCAGCAAGAAGAATCAGATGTAGGGTTCCCTAGAGGAAATGGTCAGCTACCGACCTTAGGCCTTGGCTTTTTAACTATAGCGCTGGCCATAGCTTACGTGACTAGGCATACGTACAAAGCTGATAAATCCTTCACTGTCTTTGTTATCAGGGTCATGAAAATGAAGTTAAAAGTGTATCTTGGAGTGCTTTTGGGTCTCTGCTTGCAACATGTGGCCGCGATAAGTCTGTTTGGATCTGGGACATACAGCCTGGTAATGATTTTGAATGCGTTTCAGTACTATAGGGTCACACACAAGATGTAAAGATGGTTCAATGGCATCCATTTTATGATGTTCTTGTTTCTGTTAGTTACGACAATTCTATTAAAGTGCAATAATTTTTGCTGTTTTTATGTGGTTGAAGTACAGAAGTGTATTCAGGCTTATTTAATCGTGTCTAATGGTTTTGAAATACCCTTTATTTGTGCTATCAGGTATAGGTAGAGGATGGGGATAGTGGTGACTGACATTGTGTGAAAACATTAAAAGAAGCTAATAGGTTGTTTATAGAAAACTTCACTGTAAATTTGTCCAGTTTTTTCCAGCTGAAAGTAAGTTTGTCCAATGTATGTTTTTCTATTATAATTTGCAAAATGTAGAACAGTTTCTTGTGGGTCACAACCATCCTATCCTAGCCCTTGCAGTTGTTTCTCTTCGAGTAAGCCCTTAGGTTCTCCCCTATTATAATGTGTACTTCATACCCCTGTGTGTATTTGTCAATTTGTGACAACCTATAAAAAAAAGTATTTCTTCCTATTCTTTTTCCCCTTTTCAATTGAACTTCTCAAAATATTAAAAAGTTCAAATCATTTCAAAATCTCGAAAAAAATCGTAGTTAGAGTTGATGTGGCTGGCTTTGTATTGGAAATCAACTTGCTTCGTATAACTGTAGCCGTGGTGAAGAAATAACATCAGTTGTTACTTAAATGTATTGTGGAGCAGTAACACACTTCATAAGATACATATTACATAAGCTTGTTAATATATATTTACTGTATATAACTATAATACACAGTTGAGATTCATGTTGTTTCCATGCTTCTTGTACATGTGAGTTTCAATGTTTGTAAGGTGCCAGTGCTAAAGGTTGATGTGTTGTATGCTGGTGGTAGGGGAAGTATGGTGTGGTCAGAGGGTATTTTGTAAGTAGTGGGTGTTGTGGTGGTTGTTTTAGTGATTAGAGGGGTCGATGCAGGAAGATGAGAGAATTATATATAGAGGAATGTTGATTATGGTGGACATTTAGTGAAGTATGGTAGGGATGTTGGTGACTGTTTGGCAGTAGCAAAAGAAGAGAGGTAACAAAGTGGTGTTTAGGTGTAGCAGTATGCAGAGGAGAGGGTGGTTTGGAATGTCAGTGCATTTGCAATGCACCGGTGGTTGAAATGCATGATTGAATGGTTTTATGGTGGTGTTGAGGAGATGGATTTATGCACGGAGTAGATTTTTCAAAGAAATGCAGTGTTGTTTGAAGTAGAAATTGGAATGTGCAGGTATTGGCTGGCAGTTCTGTGGCTTTGTAGCAGGGAGGGAGATGATGGAATTGGTGGTATGGGAAGTGAATGGATGAAATGGAGTTGCTTATGATTGTGCAATAGGAATTGGTGGTGGACAGCAATGAATTTGGGTAGAGGAGGATCCGTAGACAGAAAGAGGTAGTTTGAAGGAGATGTATGTGATATTTTGTAAGTGACTATTTTGGACAGAGGATGAGTTTGACAGTGTTACAGTTTGATACGGATAGGTTGGATTTTATGATGTGAAGTATGGATAATGAAGAGGAGTGGCAATATACTACACGAATTGCTGTGGTTCTGATGGTTGTGAGAGTATTCAGGTGGGTTGAGAGTTTGCATTGTTGTGTGCACAGAAATGGATATGGGTATGTCAGTTGGAGGTTAAATATTGGGGATTTGGTTGTGGCTGCTGTAAAGTAGGGTAGTGAAGTATATTTGTTGATGATGAAGATATGGGTTGTATGTTGTTGATGTTGTGGAGGTGGAACTATTGCAGTAAGATGGTGACAGAAGTGGTTTGAGGAGGTTTGGTTGCGGTGGTTGAAATGGGTTAGTTATCGTATGAAGCAGGTTGTAGCACCGATGTGCACTGGTGAAGAGTGAGGTTGAAAGACAGTGTACTCTGGTGATTGGAAGTAAACGTGTCTTTGTTTAACAGAATTTGTGGCAACTTGGTTTACTTTGTTATTTTTGTTTATGGATATTATTGAAACTTGGTTTATGGATGTCTTTTGTTTATTAATATTCTCTTAACTAGTTTATGTAACCAATTAATAGTTATTAGAACCTGTTATATATACTAGTTGCTTGAATATGCTTAAAATATAGTTTTGGAATATTCAAAAATAGAGTGGAATATTAAAGCTGTTATATAAATAGAAGACAACGTTTGATTAATGCTGTCAATGAAGAAACAACAGCGTTTATTTCGTGCTGTAATTATCTTGAAACTGTCAATAACAGCGTTTATTACATGCTGTCGAAATAGTTGATGATTCAATCACAGCGTTTTTAACATGCTGTCGAAATTGTTGATGATTCAGTAACAATGTTTAGAAAAAGCTGTTGTAAACAGTTAAAGTAGAATTTGAACATCTTCGACAACTAAATTATAAACGCTGTTGAAACATAATACAACATGTCTGAAAACGCTGTAAAAAGATTATTGACAACTCGTAATAAACGCTGTCACAGAGATGTTTCAACAGCGTTTATAGAAAAGCTGTTGTAAGTTATGTATATACGACAGCATGTCGTTATACAGCGTTTGTAATAACGCTGTTGTATCATATTACAGCGTTTATCAAACGCTGTTAAAAGCCTTTTGTGGTGTAGTGGCTATCCGTCAGGTACCTGCTCGTCTCCAAAAGCTTTATTCACCAAAATTTCAAAAACCCGAAAACCTTAACCCTCAGCCTACTCAAATCAATTTTGAGCACCCGAGAGTTTAAGGGGAAACAAAAACTTCAAGTCAGACATAAAGCCTAGTGTGAATAAAACTGTTACATCTCGGTTTACTGATATTGAGTGAGACTACGCCTCTTAGAAGAATGGGTTTCCCCTCACTAATATCCTTTTCAAAACATATATTTTGCAAATCCTTTCATGCAACCAAACTGGTTAATCAAACTGATATAATAATGTTGATAATAGTTAACTCCATTAAGCTATAATCAGGTAATAAATGGACTATCTGTCCAAAATCTGGCTGACTGCCTGCAAACTGGACCAACTGTTTGCAAATTGGACCAACTGTATGCAAACTGGACTAACTGTCCGCATTAAAATGGACTATCTGTCCTAATCATTTTCTTAGGGTTAGCTACCCTTCATCTTTTTCCTTGAAAACATTTTCAAAATGATTTAACCTTTTAAATCATAACTTTGCAAGGAAAATATATTCTTAGCTTTACTCTAAGCTATTTTGCCATGTTATATATACTTTACTCAAAATAATGTTGATGAATTTTAATGAGGATTGACTATCCTTGCAAAACAAGCTAAAACCCCTTTTAACTTAAAAATACTCAGGCTATATTGCCTATTTAACACATTTGATACCTTTGTTTAAAACCTTTGAACAACCCTTCGAAACCCTTGAAGGTAACCTCTTCGAAACCATTGAAAGTAACCCTTTCGAAACCATTAAAAGCCTTTCATTCGAAAGCTTCAAAACATTAGACATCCCTCTTTAAAACCTTTAAATATTGCCTTTTGAAAACATAGGAAAAACCTTTCCCCTTAACCCTTTCGAAACCCTGGGGAACCACCCCTTTCGAAATCATTCATTAAAACCTTTCGAAACAGTCAAAATTCAATACTTTCAAAAGCACTTTGGTTTCAATTTAAAAAATGTGGAAACCTTTCGAAACCATTCGAAAATTTACTCCTTTGAAACCTTTGAAAATCATCTCAGTTGAAACCAATTGGATTTTTCCTTCAAGTAGAGCAAAAGGATCAAAAACCCATTAAAGTCAAAAGCATCTGTTTCGAAACCATTTAAAACTATCTCTTTCGAAACCATTTTGGGTTTTACTTCAACATAGAAAGGGTCTTTAAAACATCTAAGTCGAAAGCATCTGTTTCGAAACCATTTCCTAAGTAATGAAGTGATGGTGTCGAAACCATCCCTTCAAAAGGATTGGAGAGGTGGCCAGGATTTTAGAAAACAAAACAACCCTTTCGAAACCATCTGGGTCGAAAGGTAGGAAGCGACGGTTAAAGGCTTCGACTCAGTCGAAAGTAGTCATTTAAAACAATAGCACTACCCAATCGAAACCATCTCTTTAAATCCGTTTGACCTAGTCGAAAGCTAACCAAGTCGAAAGCATCTTAGTCGAAAGCAAGCAGACGCATTTTCCTTTAAAACTAAAGAAAAGCCCCAACTCCTTCGGAACCCCTGGTTTCGACTCTATATCTTCTACCTACATCCAATTCACTATGTACCACTTAACTGATACCATGTGCATTGGTTTCGACAGTGTCAGAGGCGAAGGTAAGGAGGCAGAAACTGGTTTCGAAAGCATCGAAACAGTGTAAAACATGTTTATTTGTACTTGTAAACTATTTCTTTTGTACCTAACCTGCCTTATTTTTCTAAATCTGATTGGTTGCCTGTTTCTCTTTTCAAAAGTGCTGTCGACTTTCCAGATTTAACAGTTTAAATTAATTTACAAAAATCCCATTCTCCTACCTTAATTATATAAAATATTTAAGTCTCATACCTTAAATAATTTTATATAACCATTAAAACACTTTGGAAAAATCTACAAAAATTCAAAAAAATCTCTTTTAATATGTTTTCCAACATTTAAAAATTTCAGACCCAAACCTTTTATTATTTAACCGTAAATAATTATTAACCAAAAATAACATTTTTTTATTAGAAAATTCATATTAATTCCACAAAAATTCTGAAAATTCTGAAAATTGAAACCCATCTCTAAAATATCATTTATGATCTTCAAAAAAATTCACAAGGTATTTGGAGGTCATTTAATAGGGTTTTCACCTTAAAACATATCATAAATTTAATATGAACAACCATAATTCATCAACAAGTATATATAATCATTTCATTATTCAAAAACATGGCAAATCAATGCAAAATATTCGGAATTCATCTTAAAACCGAAAACAAAACAAAAATGAGATGTAAATATTATTCACCTTAGCTTTAGAGATTATAGAAATTGAGATGTGAATGGATTTGATTTGAATTAGCTTCTTCCTTAGCTTTCTTCCTCTTACTCTAGTTAGTGGTGGCCGACCTCTTGTTAAATTTTTTTAATAAAATGAAATGAACGTGTAGGGGATACACGGCCATGGGTTTAGGGGTATAAGAATGGCCTCTTTCTATTTTACCCCTCCTCTATTTCAGTTTAACTCTTATTTTAACTCATTGTTTAATTTGCACGGCTACCCTTAATTAAAATCAAATCTCAATTTCCTAATCAACACATTATTTTATTTTATTTAACTAATTAAATATCCTAAATAACGTTACCAAAAATATGGGGTGTTACAAATTCATTCACACTTATGCCATACATCTTACCTCCTCAACCTCAATGTAATTCACTTTTATATATGTTGAGAACTCCTTGTCTCAAAGGCAGCTCCTTATCAATTATCTTCCCCACTTAATACAAGAAACCCACCCTTGGATAATAATAGAGATTTTAACTGCTCCTACATTTCTTTCCACAAATCAGGTGGAACTCCTTTAACCCCCAAAGTCCTTACTCCTCTTAATGAACCCATTTCTAATGCATCTATCATTGACATTCCCTCCACTGGATCTTTGTTCACATGTAACAACAAAAGTACACATGGTATCAGAAACCTAGCCAAGATTGACCATTCCTTTTCTGACTTCTTAGTTGTTCAGAAATGGCCTACCATTCAAATTCACATTCCTATGCCTAATTTATTTGATCACTACCCCCTTATCCTCTCCTTTAAGGATTCCATTAAAATTAATTCAAAATTTATTTTTTCGATATTTGGACTAAAGAAACCACTTTCATGCAGATTGTTCAGGATGCTTTGAATATTAGGACCTTTGGCAATCCTATGCTTATTCTATAAAAGAAACTCAAGAACATTAAGTTTGCACTTAAAGGATAGGCTAGATTTAAATTTGAATCTGGCCAAAAACTGTCCACCGGCATAAGTCAGAACTTGAACTTGTTCAATAGCAGATAATGCTAAACTCATTTGACCCTAATCTTAGCCCTCTTGAAAGTAATCTATCCTTCCTGCTTGCTGATGCTTTAATCTCTGAAGCAAACATAAATAAACAAAAAGGTAGAGAGCAATGGTTCAACCTTAGGGATAGAAACATTGAGTACTACCATGCCACCCTAAAATTAAATAAGATAAATCCCATATTACCTAAATTACTAATATTCAAGAGGTAATGCTCTCAAATGCTTATGAGGTTGACCAAGCATTCCATTCGTACTATACTTCTATCCTTGGTTCTCAAGATGATTCACCTTTTGATGAATCTTTTCTCTCCTTTATTTCTCTACCTTAACTTACTTCTGACCATCGGTCCTCTCTTTCTTTCGCAATTTCTGATGAGGAGATCAAATGCTATATTTTCAATATCAGAGTTTCTGCTTGTGGAGGCCCAGATGGATTTAGTGCTCTTTTTTATACTCACTCCCGGTCTATATTGGTAAGGATGTGATCAAAGCTGTTTAAAATTTCTTCTTTAAATGCAAAATGCTCAAGGCAATCAACTCCACAAGTCTTGCTTTAATCGCCAAAACTCCAATTCCAATTGATGTCTCTCAGTTTAGACCAACCGCTTGTTGTAATATCATATAAAATGCATCTCTAAAGTTCTTACTACTAGATTGAAGCAATTCCTTACCTCGGTTATTTCCCCTAATCAAGCTGCTTTCCTGCCTTAGAAAAATATCCTTAATAATGTTATGCTTGCACATGAAATTCTTAAAGGCTACGCTTCTACTAATATATCTCCTAGAGCCATGCTAAAAATAGACATCAGGAAAGCCTTTGACTTCGTCAGGTGGTCTGACTTTATTTGCATTATGAACAAAATGAATTTCCCTGCTAACTTTACAGCCATGATTTATAAGTGCATATCCACTGTTAGATACTCTATCATCATTAATGCTCAGTCGGTAAGTTAATTTCAAGGCTACAAGGGCCTTAAGTAAGGAGATCCTATCTCTTCTTACCTTTATATTATCAATATGGATCCCTTACTCAAGCTTTTTTACATCAAGTTAATGAGAGGTTGTTTTCTCTTCACCCTAAATGCAAAAACCCCATAATCTCCTCATTTGCCATTGCTGATGACTTGATTATTTTTATTAAACCTACAACTTCCTCCCTATCATGTACTATGAACACTCTTCACTCCTTTTCCTCCTTTACTAGCCTCTATACCAACTCTTTTAAATCTCATATTCTGTTGGATGGATTGTCTAGTCCACAATCTGATTAGTGCCTCTCTATAACCAGAATGCAGCCTTTACTTAATGATATGAGTTACCTTGGGATCTGTTTGGCTACTAAAAGAGTATCTACTATTCAGTGTACTCCTCTATTTGAGATGTTATCCCCTATTTGAGAAAATAACATCTATAATAAATAGATGGCAAAATAGAAATCTTACTCAAGCAAGTAGAGTTACCATCCTTAACTCTATAATTTTCTCTATGATTGTGTACTAGGGTAGAGCCTTTCTACTCCCTTGCAAGCTCATACCCGTGAATAGGAGTTCTATGATCAAATTCCTATGGCCAAGCTCTATCTACACTAAAAATCTTGCTCCTAGTACCTTCTGTAAAGTTGTGCAGCCTAAAAAGAATGGAGGCCTTCAAATTAAAAACCTCAAGGCTTGGAATACTTCATCATTCTCTAAGCACTTTGATTGTTCGATTAACAATTCCTCCTCTATTTCGGCTTAATGGTCTAGGAATCACAATCTTAAAAATGAAATTTTTTGGTAAACAAATCCCAAAACCAACAGTAAGTTGGATTTGGAAGGCCATCCTCAGATTTAGGAAAACTCTTTTGCCTCACATTACTCTTAAACTTGCCTCTAATAGTGAAGCAAAATTTTGGAAAATGCCTTGGATTGCTAAAGCTACAATCCTCTCTAGCCTTCTTACTCATAATGAAATTGTGAAAAATAGTATCCCCCTGCAAGCTAAAGCTATTGCCTACATAAGGCATGGAAAAGTAACTCTCCCTAGATCTTGCAATGTTAACATCACTGTTCAAGGGAATACTTTTAACAACTCTCTCGTCCCCCTTGTAGAGAAGGACAAGTATATTTGGACCAATGATTTGAAATGTCACTCTTCAAGCCTTGTATGTATTGCCATCATGGAATAACATCATGAAGCTACATTTCCCTTGTTTAGAAGGATCTAGAATATCACAACTTCTGAGATGCTAAATTTCCTCCTTTGGAAGATTTTGAGCAACGCATTGCACATTTATGTAATGTTGATTGCAGAGGCATAACTATGTCTACTACCTGCCTTTTCTACAAGTCCAGGCCTAAAGATATCCTTCATCTCTTCTTTGGCTATTCATTTACCTCTTTTCTTTAGAAAAGAATTAGGTATAAAGGTAGATTTGCTCTTCCTTTTTGTGATATTAAGAAGGAATGGGAATCCATATAAGAGAAACCATATGGAAGGACTCATCTTCTTAAGGTCTTTTGTTAATTTTGGAATTTTTTGCTACTCCGATTTGGAAGGAAAGAACGCGTGGATTTGTGAAGGGAACAAAAAAATAGGATGATTCTTTATCAAGAAAATGTTAGAGGTATTCTTAATGCAATGACTTTCTCTCCTTTTAAGTTTCCCGATGGAATGCTTTGTATTTAGAGATAGGGTTCTTTGCTTTTGCTTTTTTTTTCCTTTGTTTGTTTCCTTTGTTCTTATTTTCTTCTATTCTCTAGTTTCTCCCTATATTTCTCTTTATTAATTGCTTGTAACCTTTTTCAAGTATTTAAGAAAATGGTAGGGTCCATTCAAACCAGTTGGCTTTGCTAAAAAAAATTATAAGTGAAATGGTTTTAGGTTTGTAGTGACAAATGTTTGAGTAACAATTGTCTTTAACCCTTGTGAATATATTTATATCTTTATAACTGTATATTTTAAAGATTAATCACAAGTATGAATTGGCTTTGGATTTGTAGTGAACAATGTTTTAATGACATTTGTTTCTAACCCATTTAATTATACTTTTGGAAATATGAAATCTTGTTTAAAAGTTATGAATATCCTTATATGATTTGGAATAAGAATATAAATACATTTATAAGTGTAGAAAAGAGTAGAAATAAAAAGTGGAATAGAAGTATACATGTATATATATCTTTCATAAATGAATTTTAAATACATATACAAGTATTTACAAAGAGATTTTAATTAATGAAAAGATTAATTAAATAAAAAAAGATTAGGGATTGCTTAAGTAGCTTAATCATGCTCGTGTGACCGAATAATATTTGTGTAACTTAATTATGCTTTGCGTGTTTATTTGTTTATTTGACGTAGTTAGTTGTGTACTTAACACTAAAAGCCGACAAAGCATATTTATTCTATCCATGAGAGCTAAGACTGATGTTCGAATAGGGTTTAGAAGTAATAGTGCTCTAACCTACTGGCTTCACTCTTGACCTAGGGATAATATAAGTTGAGAAAGTCAAAAAACGTGATAAGCATAGAACACTTGGTTTCCATATGTGATCGTTTCTATTTTTACTTGATAGTCGATTAGTTGACTATCGAAATTGACCAAATTAACTTTGGAAGTATATGTAAGTATCATGTATTGGTACGGTTTGAGATCCCCAGGGAGAACTCCTTCATATGAATTGACTCTTGATTTAAATATACACACACACACACACACGAGATCCACTAGGGAGGAATCCTTTATATTGTTCGTTTACTTCTTAAAGAACCAGAACTGAGGTAACCGAAAATTTATTGATTTGATTTTGGAGAGATCGAGATTGGATAGTGTTTTACTTCCCGAAAACCACTTCAAAACCAATATATATGTTCTATGTTTTGGAAGCAGTTGTGAAGTGAAATGTTATAGAGTTGAACTGTCTATCTTAAGGTTATGTCGAAGAGAGAGGCAGTTTTAACATTCATCGAACGACTTATGCTGGGATCCATGGAGAGATTCATGAACTGTTCTAGTAATGAAGACTCATGTGAGAGATGCTGAACATGACCTTGACATCGAAAATGGCTAAAGATAGAGTAGGTTGCACAACCTGGGGTTTAGTTAACCCACGACAGGGTATGTGAACTCCATATTTAAAGACACTTTCGATATGTTGGCTGGCGGGAGTTGATGATTCTTGGTTTTATGTTTCGGGCATAGGCCAGCTGTATTTTCCATATAATATATTTTATCTAGAGATATATGATGCTCGATAGGTAGCTTCTGATCCTTGTGCAGGAGTTTGGATTTGGCTTAACAGAGGGGATCTCCACAAAAATCCATTATGCGTGCGTACCATAGAGATTTTAGTTGTACTTCTAATATTGTTGCATTGTGAGATGTAAGCAGCACGACTATTTTCTGATTTATATTATACACCCTAGACATTATCTATTATATCACCCAATGTACCTTATTATATGGTTGTTCTTTTGAGGGGATAACCGTTATGGTAAATCGGGTGGTCTTAAAAGTACCGCTATATATTGATCGCATATTTCTTGAGTTTCTCACACCAGACTTATGTCTGGCTCATGGTTTTATATTTCCCTTATTTCCATGGGTGCTCTATCGAGTAGTCTGGGAAAGGCAGGTTTTCATTGATATCCTTTGGAGCTCGAGGAGAAGAGCTGGATGCTTTCACCTACCATAGTATCTTTATTTCGGTACATTACTATTATGTATTATCAGTATTTATGGGGACATGCTGTTATAACTGTCCAGGTTGATGATAGTACATAGGATTATAACTCTGAAATGTTATATATCTTAGAGTGACAGTTTGTACTGTTTTTTGATATTATATGTTATCATTCTGTTATGAGATTCTAATGTTATGTTCACTTCTTCCTTGTTCTTTTTCATTTTCTCTTTCGTATTATTTTAATCTAATAATCTATCTTTCCAGCACTTAGATGCTCAGCGCGTGAATACCATGGATGTATTAAATTCGACATTTGGGGGTCGAAAAGGAGAATTGTTACACTTGGTATCAGAGCTAAAGGTTAAGCAAGAACCTTAGCTTTGGTAGGATATAACTCATTAGAGATAGGGTAAGCGACACCCTAGAATGAGTTAAGTGTATTATACATATGAGAGCGAACATAAAATTGTTGTATATTAGTAGTATATATAAGTATAAGTGGATAGTGTAGTTTAATTTATGTAGGGATTATTGATGTCCATCTATTATCTCTCGTTCATTAGCTTAGTCATGCTCGACCAGTTTATGAACATTGACTATTGATTGTTGATTTGTGCTCGACCAGTTTATGAGCAGTTTTACCTTTTCAATACATGGGTTGGGTAGGTAATAAATCAGAAGCATTGAAATGAACACCTTGTAAATTAAGTTCACGGTTTGACTATAAGGCGTTTGGTGAAAATGCTGGGTTAAAAGTTAAATTTAGTAAAAGATGTTTATTATAATCTAAAGGAAAGATAAGATATTGTGTAAATAAACAATCATGAAAAGATTTTATATGAGAATGTAATTGCATATAAGTATGGTTTATAAATATGATTTGCAAACAAAGAGGATTTAAACTGTGAATTTGCGAACTTAAATCCCGATGTCTTTGAAATGGATTTCTAAGATTTTGGAAAATTATAATAGTATTATTTGAAGGTATTTGTGAATATTAATACTCTGAAAGAGTTTTTAGATTTGTTCGAGTTTGAGGTTGCTCTCGAAATCAATGAATCTATTCAAGAACAAAGTAATTTTATATTATCTAGTTTGAGTGGCTCGAAAGTGATTAAAAATGAGCCAGAGATGTGTTTGGTCAGTAAAGACTTCCTAGGATCATCACCCTTCTTAGTAAGGGGATATATGGTACGACTTGGTAAGACCCGTTTCCATGGTATTATTTTTTGTGCTACTCCATCTATATATATATATATATATATTTTCTATGGGTTTTAAATTAAAAATTTAGGAATTTTTTTTATGAAATTGAGATCATGATACTTAGTTATATGTATATGAAGTATTTGACACTGCTTTGAAAATGATTTTGGTTGAATCCCAAAAGTATGATTTGATATACTAAAGATATATGTAAGTATTATTTTTTCAAACGATTGGAAATAAAACCCGAAGTTTAGTTCTAAAGTTTTCTTTAAAGAAGATTTTATATAAGATATAAAGTAGTTTAATAAAGAGTAGTTTTGGGTAATACAGAATTTTGATATGAGCTTTCTATAGAAAAGATTTGTTTGTATGCTATGTAGGGTGCCCAAGTGGTAGTGACATAGCCCAAATAATTAAGGAACCTTTTCTTGTTTTTCCTTTATAGTAAAGTGTGTCAAATAAATAGTCAAACCTTGTTAAGTTAATTTATTGAAGCATGTATTATATACAACAGGACAGTGTGGTATGTTTATCATATTATCATATGATTTTTCGATAGTTTTCATTTGTTAAAATGAAATAGATTTTTCGGCAATTTGGACGGTCTAAAACTTCTGAATCATTTTAGAACTTAAAGCTAAGTGTTTTTGAAATATAAAGTTGAGTTTTTGTAACTCTTGGATTGAAAAGATAGTAAAATTTAACATAGTTTTTAAATTTGTTGAACATCTATGTTAAGTAATCATTCGATGTTATTCGCCAACTGATAAACATTTTTATCTTAAGGTTGTCTAAGGAAAGTAGACTCTAGTCTTGGGTTTGGATACCAGTGTCCTACTAGTCTTAGCAACTTACCTAACTTGACGATTAAAGATGTCAAAAGATGGAATCAGTTATACGATCCAAATTTATTTTGGGCCTTCATCAGAATTTTAGAAAGTATAATGAATTTGATGTTTTGTATTACTTTTAGGATGTAGTAGAGTATTATATGAGTAATAAAGTGAAATAAGATTTCAATGAAATGTTTTATAAATACAGATATGTCTTTATAAAATGTTTATAAACTTGAAGTTATGTTTTTATCAAATAGTTGATAAATGGTTTTAGTATGGAATGAAATACTATTTTGATAAACGAACGTGATTAAAAAGATATTGGTGTAGTAAAGAAACTAATAGGATAAATACATAAGTTATATGTAGATTATTTTATTCGCAAGACTGTTCTTGATTTATGATTCGAGTACATGATTTTTAGGTGATTTACACCGGTTCGAACAAGAATTTTTCACTTGATTCTTAATCGCGAATACTTGATATAGATTCTTGATATGAAGGTTTTCTATATAGTATATGGTTATGTAAGGAGAGCAAAAGTTTCTAGTTAAGGAAGATGATCAGAGTCTGCACTAGAGAGGTCAATTGATCTATACTAGTTTGAAAGTGAAATTTATGTGATCGAGCAAGTGATCAGATTTGATATTGCATATGGATGACCCATGCACATCATACGGGCTCAAGTATATGTATATTATGTTTTTGTTGGCTTATGGAGAGTTTAGGGAATGACTCTTCGATTTGTTTTGACGTACCATGAATAATTGTCTATGTAATAATCTGAGGTTGTTGAGCGTAAGGTACGCTTAGTAGATTATTTGTCATCCTTGCGCGATGAAAAGGTTTTGAACCTGAGCAAACTATGAGCTATGTTGGCTAATGTTTTGAATACTATTTAGTATTGGTTGTGCTTATTTCTTTTGTGTGTCGGTCGTGTTGGAATTTCAAGGACGAAATGTTTTAAGTAGGGGAGAATGCAACGATCCAGAATTTCGAACACTTCGTATTTAAATACTAAATTATCTAAATATTTGAATCTTTGATTTAATGTGATTAAATTGATCTAATAACTTTGTTAACCCCCTTTTTATTAATAACTAATGATGGTAAAAAAAATTGAAATTTTTTTACAAAAATAAAGAGTTCAAAGAAATATCGATAATGTGATCGAAAATCGTTCTATAAATAAATAAATTTTTATTCAATATAAGTCATTCAACCTCTTTTGTACTTATTCAATTGACATATGAAGACATTAGTAACTAAGTAAGTCACTTTGTTTCATGAAGAGATTAATCAGTTCTAGAAGCTTCTAGAAGGAGACAAGGGGTAGTGATTTAAGAGGGATTAAAGAGGAAAGTAGAAGGACTTTCTCAATGGCACATAGGGGGTGAGCCTTGCTTGGGCT
Organism: Allium fistulosum; assembly: GCA_030737815.1. NCBI lineage: Eukaryota > Viridiplantae > Streptophyta > Magnoliopsida > Asparagales > Amaryllidaceae > Allium > Allium fistulosum. The sequence continues at coordinate 1,292,692,692 of CM060904.1, forward strand.
GACCAAAGAGGTGAAGGTAGGGGGTAAGCATACCCTTTGAAGCATATATAAGTGCACCTTTGGCTCTTGATTCATTTTCACAATTATAGTGCAAAATACTAGTTCTTCACTCCATTCTCCTTATAAATTCCTAAGCCCTAAACAGTTCAAACCAACCCAAACTCTTTCTATAAGCTTATAACAACATAGCAACACCATTTAGAAACTTGAAGCTCAAAGATTTGGAGCACAACCCTTTGAACCAACATGGGCAGTTAGCATTGGACTATTTGGGGAGGGAGGTGGGGGGTATTTCGAGCCTAGGCCATGAGCTAAGGGTGAGGTAGGAAGGGTTTTAAGAGCTTGCAAAGTTGCGGTAAGAAGTGGCTTGTGGTAGTGGCTTGTACTTTGTGTTAACTTGGTTTTGGGTGAGAAAAATCACCATTAAAAATTATATGAAGTGTATAATTGTTGTGTTTATTATAGTATATGATTGACTATATATTATTTCTTTATCATGTGTGATTCTTACCTTGGAAAGCAAATGAAAAATGTAAATGGTGTACTTGGACTAGTATGACTTTCTATGACTTGTTGCATAGCATTGTCACAAATCACATAGGGTTTGGTTGGAGTTTGATTTGAATTGGACTTGAGTTGGAAGTAGTTTTATTGTGATAAACGCTATAAAAGCACTTCGAAAATGCCTTGTGTTCGGCATTTACTATATTTTTTGTAGAGAGATCCTTAGAGGTTTCTTGCCATGATTGTGATATACTACATATATGTTAGTTACAATAAAAAGATTGGATGTTAAAAACTTTGTTATCATATTGAAAATCGATCAAACTTTCACGATCTCAAAGCTGGCCCAGCTCACTGCCTTTTATAATAGCCATCGGTAGCACTTTTTAAACGCCATAGTTGCTTTTGACCACTTGTTACAGCATTATGTAATTGCTGTTGTTTCTATATGAGACTTTAAATTATTTCGAAATGACTTTAAACTTAAGTATTTCTCTTCAATCTTTTTAGTAGTCTTTTATAACTTATATTAAAGTATTTTAAAAGTGCTTTGGAATTTATATATATTTTTAATAATTAATTATGAATTATAAAAGTAGAAGGCTTATTTTAAAATAAAATAAAAACATGCTTTTTGGGGTTTTTAAATAAATTATAAAATAATTATTTTTAAGTAATGTTTTAACCTATATTATAAGTATTTTTATGTATACATAGCTTTTAGAAAATTAGTTAAATATTTTATTTAAGTATTAAAAAGCTTTGTATATAATATCTTTTAAATTGTTTTTAGAATTTTATTAAATATCTTAGCTTTATAAATAAATTAGAATATATACATACATACATACATATTGTTAACCCAAAAATGGATCAACACCCCCGATTGAGTATGAAAGCACCGACTCTTTTTATTAAGGCAACATAATAGAAACAAGGAATAATAACTTGCAGATAAAGTAAAAAAGACAAGATATTTTTATAGTGGTTCGGCTGTTAACGAAGCCTACGTCCACTTTATAACTTTTGTTATTGATTGACTGTAATTACAAGTTGAATCTGCTCTTGTGAGTTAAATCAAGTCACCGTGTTAGAGTTCACTGGAGAATCACTGTAAACCCTTTAGATGGTTGTTGTGTGGGAGGATAGGAGTGAAGAATAGTTTTGTAGAGTTTCAACAGCCAGTCTAGAAGATCCTCTTTATGTTGAAGGTAGGATTGTATTTATAGGGGCTGGAAAGCTATTAGGCTAGGCCGATCTACTAGAAGCTAGCATTTGAAGGTATAAAGATACTCTAGAAGTTTCGGAATGAGCCAACTTGATCTGATGGATCGCTAACGATCCATAAGGCATGAATTGCTAGTGATCCATGTAGTTGAACTTTATTTGGCTCGTTTTGCTTGTGTCATGTTCCTTGCCTTATGTAGATGCTTTCCATGTAATTTCATGACTAGATGCCTTGTTTGATGGTGTCTCGTACGCAAGTTGGATTGAACAATGGATGGAATCACTTCTTGAACTAGCTTGCTTGGAATACCATGAAATCTGGTTGATTCTTGAGTCATTTTGACTTATTGTAGATGTTCTGGTTCCCTTTGAGTTCTATGGGGTTAAAAAACCGATTAACTTTTTCCCTCCAGAGTATGCCTTTGTTGGAAACAAGGCATGCTCTGGAAGTAATTGCTTTTGAGTTCCCATTAAATGAGGTTCAATTGATCATGTTGAGGCCATCATGCGAATTTGGCTTTGGCTGTCCAACCATTTGTTGAGTTTTGTCGTGAATCGTCATTGCTCATTATAACAAATCAATTTTGATCCCATAACTTTCAAGATGCTTGCAAATAACACATTGATCATGCTTGGTGAGTTTGAAAAGGTATGGTTTCAATTCTATGGTCGCAGCGATCCATAGTCCATGGATCGCTAGCGATCCAAGGACTTAACGTATTTTTTCTGTGCAACCTCTTATTTAGTTCATTCGAGTCGACCTATCCTTTATTGTACATTTTCACTTGCAGTTCAGGCTACTTTTTCTATGACCTGACCTGAATCCAACGAAACCCTAAATCCATTCACACCATCACTGTTGTCAGCCATCCATCACCGAAGTTTCATGCTGCCGACCCTTCCTAGCCTCGCTACCATCTTGGGCTAGCCTTTAGCACCCGAAACTTAGTCAATTTGGATCGCTATTGACCTAGCCACCTTGGATCGCCGCCGACTTAAAGTTTGACCATTCTCGCCTTTTGATTTTTGACTTGAGGTGGGTGGTACAGAATTTGGCACTTGTTTAGCAATTTGGTGATGAGGTTGGATTGGTAATGGACGCAATGTAGAATTCGAGTTAGATTGCAATTTTATGGAAGATGATAGTAAATCAAGCATTGAGCTCTTCATGGAACGAAATTCGGGCTTCGCCTAGGTGATTGACATGTTTTGCTATCTTCATCCACAGAATCAGAATTAACTTGCATTGAGTAACATTGTTAATCCGACACAACATCTCGTGGATTGGTTTTGGTCTTTCTGAGGGGTGATAATAGCTTAGGGTAGCATCTCGTGCGCAGCTTATGCTGTTATCACCTTCCGGGGAGTTGAAACCGACTTATGCTGAGAGTTCTCTACTTGATTCAGACCCATCAATCTATAGTTGCTCACTTCGGATTGGTTCCGTTATTGCACACTTGGTGTACCTCCAATGGGAAGAGCTTCCTACGTCGCTTCGGATAGCAGATCCGTTATCGATCGTTGATCGATAATGGGTAAGTGTAGGAGAAATAACTTCAATAAATGATACGCGAAGCTCTTTTCTTTCTTCACTGCAAATGAACTATCTACATAGGATAGAGCATTTGTAGTGTTAAGGACACCGAGTCCATCCCAAACATATAACACACTGCAGTTTCCCCAATCAACACTTGGAACCCGATGTGCCAGCATAAATCGATACTTTTTCAGAGTTTAAGTGTCATTGGGGGACTTTTCGTTAAGCAAAGAATTACCTGACTGTGTTAGATGCAAGTTCTGTTGTACAGAATGAAGCAACATCTTCTCGTCGTAAGTCTAATAGAGGAAATCCAGCGCTTTTAGAAGTTGAATCGTCATCCGTTGCGCCTTTGCAAATAGTTTTCGTAGAACCTACTTCTTTAGTATCACGAGCTGAATATAGTCAACTGGTTTCGGTTGGTCCGGTTGTAGACCAGACTCTTCCAAATTTTGGAGTTTTACTCAATCCTCCGGAGAGAGCTTTCCTCGTGATCTTTGCTAAAGTTCTACATGGCATTTGCTTGCAACGCAACATTCCGGATGATGATGTGCGTCTTCCATCGAAGAATGAGTTTGCACATATGCCACCTTCGGGGTACACCCCTTCCACTGATATATGTGCTTACATGGAGAAGTGCCCCTCTTTAATCACTTCTTGAAAGAAACTCTTCTGAACTTGGGGATTGATCCATTTCAGATTCATCATAATGGGTACGCGATCCTAACTTGCCTTCACGTCTTGTTTATGCGGACGTTTAATCGTGCCCCAAGTTTCGATGAGTTGAGATATTTTCTTTCATTCAAGAAGAGAACGAATTTCCATCCCTTGTCGTCATCGAGGCCCAAAGAAACTGTAAGGTCATGCTGCAGCTTCAAAGAAACCTATCTCAATTCAAGACCCGGTATTTCTTTGTTAGGTGTCCTAAGGGATTTAATCGCCTTTGGAAGACGAGCGGTAAGTTCTATCCTTTACTTATTGAGATTTAATACATCGCTATGGTTAAATTCGAGGCCGAACAAAGATCCATCACTTGATCCGATTCTCCTTACTCTGAAGGCGATAGACGCCAAGGAGAGACCGGTCAAGTTTTTGCTAATGGACGATAATTTGCTTCGGTATGGGTTTTTGCATCCTGGGAGGTCTGCCGTGCCCATCGAAGTTTCATCTCCTTCTCGTTCCAAAATTCGAACACGTTCCACTTCTTTATCGCGCAGCTCCGAAGAGGGTGATCTCCTAGAAGAAGAAGGCCGTCTAATGGGTCGACCGAAGAAATTCATGAAGGAAGGTGTGTTACGATTGAAGCCAGCTGCCCGGCCAGAATGCCGCTGATTCTGAAGGAAGAGGAAGAAGAATTCAAGCAGTGTGAGGAAAGGCAGCAGTGACAACAATAAAGGAGGAGGGTGAAGTTGAGGGCGGCAGCAGTTATGATTCCTCCTCTAATGATGATGACTTCGATGTAAGTTTCGATGATGGAAACTTCAAGCCGTGTGATGAAACTCCAGGAATGAGTCCAATTGTCCCGAATTTACCTCCCCAAGAGATTCGTGATAAAGATGTTCCCTCAGCAGCCAAGAGACTTTAGGATTCCCCACTTAAGGAAACTAGTTTTGACTTTGGGGATTTGAGCAATGTTTACGTAGATATCGACGAACTCATGGGAGAGGATTTTGAGTTCAAGGGATCGTCTCCTCGTCCTGGTCATATTGTGTCTAGAGTCAGCCTAATTTCTTCCATGGTGGCATCCCTACCTAGTTTGTAACGTCATTTTAGGCCGCCTATGACTCATTACACATTTCACTAGGGTCACGTTCACTTACACACGCATTATTTAGGTCCAATTTTTATCGCTTAAGCTCTTTATTTATTCTTTATATCGGTACTATGAGAGGCCATGGACTTTACGAGGATCTTGAACAATTCACCAATTCGCAATGCTGGTCAAGCCAGTCTTCAAGCCGCCACCAGCCCCGTGAAACCGAGGAAGAGTGGAGAAGGCGGAAAGACTTGGAAGCCGAAGCATGTCGTCGAGACAACATAGAACGGTTAGGGTTTACAAAAGTGGCTATAAGAAGAGAAAAACTACTGACGATCGAGAAGAGCCGCCCAAAAAGCTGAAGGTCGGTCGCGGTTCTCATCCTTCTAAGCTCAAGCTTCTACCCCGGCCCCAATCTCTGTCGGACTTGAAGTTTCATCTTTATCCCAAGCTCCATCAACTCACGTTGTGCCCGCTTTTGGTCCTTCACGTCCTCATAGGAGACCAGCTTATATTCTTCGGCCCGGTCCCCCTAGACTCAAAGCTGTGCTCCCTGGGTGGTTTCTAAAGGGAGTTAAATTTGATCACGACCTGTGCCCAATCCGTAAAGATTCCTAAATGCCCTATCTCTAGGCTATTCAAAGTGATTTAGATCAAGCTGCGGGATGGGAAAAGCTATGGAAGCAACTGGCAGACACGAACTAAACAATTATCAAGAGATCCTTTCCTTTGAATCAGAAAAGGATGATTATGAGAGGGCTTTAGCGGAACGTGGCCCTAGAATCGAGCGATTAACACAAGAGAAGGACACTGCACTTCGAGAGCGTAAGAACAATGCTAACTTGCTGAAGGAACTGAAAGAGGCCCACACAAAAATAGAGATTGTATTTTGAGACGAAATAAAGAAGGCCCATGTAGACGAAGTTAAGCTAAATAAGGAGCTTGAAGCCCATGACAAGATCATTGAAGCTTAGAAGAAAACTATCGCTGATCATAATGAAGTTGTTGAATCCTACAAAAAGACAACTGCTGATTCCACAGGAATTATGGAATCCCATGACAAGACCGTTTCTGATCAAGTTCAAATGATTACTTCACTCCAGGAAAGAGTCACACAGCTTAGCGCCGATAAGACCCGAGTTGAAGTTGAGAAGGCCACTGTAACAGCTGATTACTTGGAGTTGCAGGATACCTTAGAAAAGAAGATGGAGAAGGTAGATGATACTATCTTAAATTTTCATGTTAACTCCTTGCTGCATCTGGGGAGCCTCAGCTATCTGGACCCCAAATTCTCGCATACTCTTGTCGTGGTTTGGGAAGAAGTTCTAGCCCATTTCCGAGAGAACAGGGATGAAACAACCCGAATTCCAATGGAATTGGATTTTTCACATAAATGCTAGGATCCAAGCCCACTGAAGCCCGAGTTGGGTATCTGGTATCCTGCAAATAGGCAAGGACAAATATATCAGAGCTCAATAAATATCTCGCAGTGAAACTGACTAAAATATAATAGTAAGTAAATAATCATCAATATAATTACACTTTCTAACAAGTGTCTCAAAGCTGAAAAGTCTCCGCCATCTACTTAACCCGTAGTATGTTATGAGGAGGGGGTTAGAACTAAAGTTCTGGTGAATAGGCAAATTATACACTTTTAAGCTTAATTGTACATATACCGTTTTATTTCCATTTACTGTTATATTAAGTTCATTGGGTTTATAATACTCTCGCCTCTGTGCGTGAATCGTGCCCATCTACTCCCTAGTAGATTAAAACCTAATAACTGATATATATGTAGCTATATGCCTAATGATCGCATCGGTCCTAGGTACTACCCATAGTACCTTCCGTATCTTCCTCTCAAAGGACTCCATCGTCTTGCTTCCATGGCGTTCTGTGACTACATCTATAAAGGACTGCCTCATAAGGCCTACAATACAAATGTTCCATCGGCTACTATGAAAACGTAAAACTTCATCTGCATTAGTCTATACTAATGCTCGGACATCCATAATGTACCACCCAGTGCGTACCTTGAGGAATATACATAATCGTTCTGTTTACTCCCTGAATCCCGCTTAACAAGGTCTACCTTGTACGGAACTCAGTCAGGGATTTTCTATTTCTATAAAGGACTACCACATTAGGCCTATAATATAGATATTCAATTTCTGTAAAGGACTGCCTCGTTAGGCCTACAATACATATATTATATTTGGTCTGTCTCTTTTCTTATCGTGGCTATGGCTCCACGCAGCCACCCCTCAACTAATCCAAAGACCTCTAAAGAGCTAAGTGGTTGTGCCTTACTACAAACAATCTAAACATCCAATTGGCGGGGCCCCTCATCCAATGTCTCGACAGTGAAAGTATCATTGGACTGTTGGTTTAACTCTAGTCTTTCCCGAACTCGCTCTTGGTTTTGACGCTGGTCCGATATCCGCATGCGACTATCCTTTTGGGTCCTGCCCACTAAACTTACTTGCAAGTACTGGGACATACAAATATCTTACTCCAAACATCAACCCCTTTTGACTGCCTACAATGGTCCTGCCATGCAAAAAGCACTCAAGGCATACTCTTTTGATGGAACACCTACAGACCTGCCTCTGGAGGACTGCTTCACTACGCCTACCCCAGAGGGCCATCCTAGAGTATCTTTACATCCCGTTGAAGTCTCGTACTTCCTTCTAGCCCAAAATAACTAAGTTGGACGTGCTTCTTCTGTGCTAAAATATGTGATGAACTGCTTCGTTAGGCTCTTCATCCTTTGGGCTACTCCAAATGCTTCTCACTCTTTTATTAGACCCTAAGTCTAATCTTTTAATTTGCGTTTAGTTTACTCTTGTTATTTATTGGCTACTTATTTACCCTAATTAGCATAATCTTGTCCCAGCCTCACCTAACTGTTGTGAGACTATCAGTTCCTGACTGAAAGGGAATGCTGTTGGTATGGGCCACTTCTATTATCTTGCTTATTAATTTAATCCAAGATCTAAGTTTATTAAAATAAACCTCTTTTGTTATTTCTGCTCTATTTGCTTATTAACTTAATTTAAGTCTTAAAATAAGCCTTTTCTGTTCTTTCTACTTAATTATAACCTATGTTATAATTTTACTTGTAATTGTCACTTTTATTTTCTTTTATAATCTGTACATTATAAATATAATTATAAGCATCTCTTTTCTATTCTAGTCTGACTTCTTTTATTATGATGTTGAATTCTCTTTAATTCTCTTATATTATATGACAATCTTGGCTTGGGACTATATCCGATTGTCACAAATTTACTTAGCATAATAACTACTTCACTTTTATTCTATTTTCTGCGTAGTAAATGCAGATCTTGGTACATTACTATTTATGGCTTCTAGTCTTATCTAATAATTAACTTGATTCCTTCAATTCTTTACTTTATTTTCTTATATTCTAGGAAGTAGTTCTATTCTATTTGGTTGGTTATGAAAACTGTAGTAAAAATCCATTTCCATATTTTAATACTAAATAATGCTATAAACAATAATCCATAAGTGCAAGATATTTATTTTATTATTTCTTTACTTTTTGGATAGTGCAAAATATAGTGGTTTCTCTATTTTACACTAATTCCCTTTTTCTTTCTTTTGTTCTTGCAATTACGTTTATCGTTATCTTTTTAAATATTAAACTATAGAAATGTATCCTATTTTCTAACCAACCAATTAATCTATCACTTACTTCCAAATCAAGTTATTAGTTTTTTCTTTAATTTATTACTACCGTTTTAGCATAATTACTGTAAATGTCTTCTTTTTAGGCTTAAGCCTTTCTCTATCATTGTTAAGCCTAATTTTTATACATATTTAAATGGATGTCTATCTTCCTTTTCCATATAAATAGTTAAAAATAAATTTACAGTCTCAGCATAGTAAATTAACAGAATTAACTACTGTAATAAATGCTTAATTAAATAATTAATGGGAATCTAACGATAATATATCATAAACGAAAAAGGTATATAATTTAAATCCACTCACCTGGAAAGAAAACACTCCAAGTTCCAGATCTGATTTTTAACCCTGTTCTATTATCCATAGCTTTCCCTATTGCAACCCTATTTGGATCCACAAATTGGGGTTATATAGATTTATAAATCCGGGTCTAATTGAAGAAAAATAAAATAAATAAACTAGAGAACTAGATCTGAGAACTTTATCTCATTCAGACGACTTTATTTGAACATCTCTATTCTAGACCTATAATTTCTATCTCCAACTTATAAATCAGAAGGCGTAAATCTAAAATAACTCATTTTTGAAGAGTTGGAGGAGAAAGAAGAGTGACAGGGCTTCCACACCCATTTAGAAAAATATGGGTTTGAAGGCTAGCCCTGCCTCTTTATTTATAGAGAGTCAAAACAGTGTCGTCCGTCCGCTTAAAATGATGCAAATCAGGTCGTTCATAAGGGTGCAGAATTAGCGCGCCTGATTTGTTTTTAAACATTTTATTTATTATAAACGTTTAACGTTTAAATGTTTCCTATTAATTCCAATTAACTCTCATAATTCTCCGATTTAATGCTCTTTATAACAGACGTCTATTTTGGATTTTAAACGTGCCTTATTTTTTTTATTAAACATTAACTTTTAAACGTTGTAAATTATATATGTTTAACTTTTTTTTATGTTGCTTGTTTATTCTAATTAATCGTCTTCTTAATTGATCCTTCAATTAATTTTTTATGTGCAACAATATACTGTCTATATGTATACATTCAAATCTAGGTCAATTATTATTTCTTTTCCTTATTAATTGACATTTTCTACTGATTATGATACAATCTTAATTAATAGCATCATTAATAGATTAACATGTCACCTCTATTAGTTAATTTCCTTAATTAATATTTTACACATTGTAACATTTCATTAATTGGCATGTTAATTAATTCCACCATTCAATTAACATATATATTTAATATGCATATATTTTTTTTTATCTAGATTTGAATTTGAACATTTATTTGTTACATTTATATGTAAACCTCTTTGAATTGAGGGATCTGATACACACACACACATGTTATATATTAATCCCCAATATTAATTCACATATTAATTAATTGCACTTTTTAGCTGATTCTGTTTGCAATGTTAATTATTCCCCTTATTTTTTCCTCTTACATCTAATTCTCTTAATAATTTACGTTCATTATAAACATAATAAATTTGTTACTACTTTTATAAATATCCTATGAATTAATTGCAAATGTTTATAATTGATAAAATTTTCATGTTTGCATATGTAGTTGTTTCTGACGCTAAAACTTCAAACGACTATAACTTCTCCATTTGTAGTCCATTCGGAAAACATTGTATATGGAAGTTGATCAAAAAATTGCCATGAACACAATGGTATAAATTTCATGGTCAAATTCCAACATTAGCAAAAATTCATTTTTCACCATTTTCATAGTTATCAATTAAATTTATTTTAATTTAACTATCAATAAAATGTGGGGTGTTACAAGGGATGTATACACCAAACAAGAGTTGGAGGATGCCTATCTCAATGAAGAATCGAAGAAAGCTCTGATAGAGGGTCGAGAGATCATTCGAATTGAGAGGGAACAAGAGGCTTTCGATGCTGCTATGGCCGCAATTGCAAAAACGTTGTCAAAGCCTTTCATTTGCGGGCCTGGAAAATTATTAAAACAGCTTCATGATCAGTTAGCGAGTTCGGCCGGTGTGCCTTGTTGTCTGCCCTTCTGGAAGCTATTTTGGAAGCCTCGGGTGGTCCCAAAACTTATCCAAAGATCGTGCAGCCATTGAATGAGGGAGAAAATGGGGATTATGAAGTCGAAATTCTCAGCCATTCTTCTGATGTAGGTAACCTTCTTGTTTCCCCCGAGTTTGAGAATTTTCAACTCAGGCCGCAAGAACAGGACGAACTGAATGCTTTCATTTTTGATCTTATAGGTCCATCTTCTTTATCTACCAACCTACCAATTTCTTCGATCCTTGGGCTTGCTACTATTTTAACTACCTCGACGCTTGTTTCCATAGCCACTTCGATTGCTGCAACTGTGTCTGGCTCACAAGCAGGGACGGAATTCGAGAAGATTGTTGCATTGCACGGTCTAGACGACCTTTCCATATCTTTGGAGGGTGATTTCACGGTTGTTGAAGCTCAAGAGCAGGAAGACCAAACTAGTCGGCTAAATAAATCTAATAACAGATGGTGGCCGTTAAGGAAAAGGTCGAGGAGACAAAATATGCAAGGAGCTCCCGCAAGTCCCTTAAGCACAGGACCAAGGTGAGTCTTCTGAGAAGGTTGACGAATAGGGAGGAGATGCTGTCGTGGAGGAGATAGTTGATATTTCAGGCAGCGACACTACTCCTTGCAGGGATTCTGAAAGGTCGAAGAAACTTCCTACTAAATGCGGAAAGGGGAGCGATGGAAAGAAGCATTGACGGGCTAGCGTAACAGTGGGGCTAGATTTTGGGACATTCTATTTTGTTTGATACATGCTTTGTTCAAGGGTAGAGTCTGCACTTATTACATTGATTGTTGTAGCAACTGTATTTTCCTTTTTATTGGCCGATAGTGTGTGAGTACGGCCCCCACATTTTGACTTTGTATAGAAAATGCTATAAGTAATACAATGTTGACATTTTGATTGTAACTTTATTTGTCTACTTATGTACGTTCCATGCACTTCTGTCAATTTTATTTACTATTATTTTATTTTATCTAGTCCTGTAATTACCGCTAAAATTCTTTGTTTGGAGTAATAAAACTATGAAATACTTGGTGTTTTTTGTTTTTTACCATCGGTGTGTGCGCGCCTCCCAGTTCACGGGGCTGTTTACTTCAAACACTTAACAAATGACCTGTTAATCCAAGTGATTTTTTAGATGTCTGTAATCGGACCTGTTTTGCAGTTCTCATATTCAGGAACTTGTGATTTGAATGCCTCGATTCCAGAGATATTGTCAGTTAACAATCATAATTTTCTACTAATTCGTAGTCATTTGACATTGCTGGATTCATACCCATTACTCCTGATAGTGGGAGTGGATTGATTTTGTAAGTCCTACAATAGACGAGTTTCCTAGCACTCCCGGGGCAATGCCGCTACTTAAGAGTGTGCACGACTTATGAGATACGCGGCTTTGTGATCGATATGACCTGATGATCCAAAATGGTTTGGAATTTCTCGACTTTACCAATCTTCGGGCAACGTGAGGAGTTCATGTTTCGAGAGCGTGATTCCACAGCTCAAAAAGTAATGCGCGGCTTATGAGGATGTGTGTCTTCTAAGGTTATGCTTGCTTGGATGTGATTCCACAATCCAAAATGTGGTGCGTGGCTTACGAAATGCGCGGCTTTTATTTGGGCCTTCCCGACGTTGCCGAAGTAACACCGGTTCTTAGAAGGCAGGGATAAGGTTTCACAGATATAACGGTTTGAGTCGATTTGCTTTCGTCGATTTGACCCCGTCGACTCGGTAGGTTACTTTTTTGAACACAGTTTTATTGGTCCAAAAAGCAAAGAAAATTTATTAATGAAAGTTGGGCAAGTTTTGCCTATTTACAATGACGCTGGTATTTTGGGATGGCTTATTTGCTGGAAATAGGAAATACATAAGATAACCTTAGGTAAAGTAACGACGCAGTGATTTGCTGCTCCATGCTCGGGGAATTCGGATTATGTCAATGGTTGTTAACTTGAATGTGCCATCACCTAGCTTCTGACCGATCACATAGGGTCCTTCCCAGTTTGGTCCGAGTGCACCTGGTACAGGGTAGACTCTCTTAAGGACAAGGTCCACCACTTCGAAGGTTCGATTATGATCTTTGTAGTTAAAATACCGTGCAACCCTTTTTTGGTGAGCGGCAGTTCTTAGTTCAGCTTCCTCCTTCTTCTCATCGACCATATCGAGTGACTTGAGTAGGAGTTATTCATTCTGCCTTTGATTGAAGTTTTGCCTCTAATGAAAAGGGACTTCTAGCTCAATCAGGTTCATTACTTCTGAAACATATGCTAGTGCGAATGGAGAGTGCCCAATTATAGATTTGTGCATTGTCCTATAGGTCATAGTGCGAGTGGAAGTTCATCGACCCGATTTCCTTTTGCTTTATTTAGCTGTTTTTTTATGGTGGACCTGATGATCTTATTTACTGCTTCCACTTGCCCATTTGCCTATGGATGTGCGACAGCGGAAAAGCTTTTCTCGATTCGAAAGTGTTTGCATAAGTTTTTAAACTCAACGCTTTTGAATTGAGTCCCATTATCAGGGATGATTTTTTGTGGCATCCCAAACCTGCAAATAATTTTTAGTAACAAAGTTAATGACTTTTTTGTGGTAATAGTGGCCAGCAGTTCCACTTCAGTCCATTTGGTGAAATAGTCGACGACAATGATAACATATTTGACTTCCCCTTTAGCCATTGGTAATGCGCCAATCAAATATATTCCCTAGATTGCAAAAGGCCATGGGCTGACCATCTATGTTAACTCCATCGGGGGAGGGGGGAGGGTGGGGGTTCTTTTGATCTTGTTGAATCTTTGGCATTGATTGCACCGTCTGGCATAATCTACTGCATCGTGGTTCATTGTTGGCCAAAAGTACCCATACTAAAGAACTTTCTTTGCAAGGGTTTGTCCCCCGGTATGATCTCCGCAGTCGCCTTCGTGAACTTCTTTTAGGATCCTTTGAGCTTCGTCGTTAGTCACACATCTAAGCAAGGGGGTAGAGAATCCCCTTCGGTAGAGTATCCCATCCTGCATTACAAATCGTGGTGCCTTTCAAAGAAGCTTCTTCCACTAGTTTCTATCTACAGAAAGAGTTCCTATGAGCAGGTAGCCTTTAACCGGCATTATTTTTGTCTCCGGTTCCTTGGTTGTCTTAAAAATCCAGTCGATATCCATTTCGCTTATGCTCGGAGTGGTCAATGTTTCAATTGGGACCAACCCTAATGATCGAGCTTCTCCAAAACTGGCTAATTTGTTCTGATAATCCGCCTTTGTGTTATGTTCCCTTGGGATATGAGTTACGGTGTAATGCTCGATGTCGTTCAGCAGTTCCTGTACTTCAGATAGATACAGGGCGAGTTTCTCCCCCCGAGCCTGGTATTCGCCTTTCACCTGACAGACGACTAGTTGAGAGCCGCTATAGATGTGTACGAATTTTATCTCGAGTTCCATCACAATCTTTAACCCATCTATCAATGCTTCGTATTCTTCCTTGTTATTTGTTACAGGATATTCCAAGCGCAAGGCATAGCAAACGGATCGTCCTTCAGGTGTCTCGAGAACTACCCCTGCTCCCGAGCAGAGGTTGTTAGACGCACCATCGATGAACAACTTGCAACGTGTCTCCACTTCTGGAGTCATTCCTTCCTCGTTATCTCGTATTGTAAACTCGACAACGAAATCTGCCAGCCTCTGCCCGTTGATTGCCTTTTGAGGATGGTATGTGATTTCATACTGACTTAGTTTGATGTTCCATTTGATATGCCGTCCAGAGGTCTCGAGGCGGTATAACACTAGCTTCAAGGGTTGATCTGTCAGTACTTTGATAGGGTGTGCCTAGAAGTACGGTCGTAACTTTCTAGATGCGATCAAGAGGCAATATGCCACTTTTTCCAATTTTGGATAGTTCTTTTCTACTCTAGTGAACCATTTATTGATGTAATATACAGGTCGCTGGATCTTAGCTTCTTCTCATACGAGCGCGACACTCAATGCATGTGGCAAGACTGCTAAGTAGATGTACAAATCTTCTCTGTCTACCGGCTTGGACAGGATTGGTGGGGTTTTCATATGTCGCAGCAGCTCCTTTAATGCAGTTTGACAAGCTTGATTCCATTCAAAGCTTTTCTTTCCCTACTTTAGCGTGTCAAAGAACAGTATACATTTTTCGGTCGCTTTTGATATAAACCGGCTCAGTGCTACAACCTTTCCATTCGGGCTTTGTAACTCTTTCATGTTCCTCGGAGCCTCGACTTCCCGCAAAGCGGTTATTTTCTTGGGATTTGCTTCGATGCCTCTAGCGCTTATGATAAATCCCAAGAACTTTCCCGAGGCTACTCCAAAATGACACTTAAGTGGATTGATCTTAATTCAATATTTATAGAATATTTTGAACATTTCAGCGAGGTTGTCCAAGTGATTGGCAGCTATGCGTGATTTAACCAACATATCGTTTATATAATCTTCCATTGTCTTCCCAATCCGACGTTTAAACATGGCATTCACTAGTCGTTGGTATGTTGCCCTAGCATTCTTTAAGCTAAATGGCATTACTTTGTAGCAATATAGTCCTAGATCGGTAATGAAATTGGTATTTTCTTGATCCGTTTCGTGCATCATGATTTGGTTGGTACCTCGAGTATGCATTCATAAATGATAGCAATTCATGTCCAACCATCTCATCCACAAACTGATCGGTTCTAGGAAGATGAAAGCTGTCTTTCAGGCAAGCTTTGTTCAGATCTAATTAGTCGATACAGGTTCGCCATTTCCCATTGGACTTCGTGACCAAAACCACGTTAGATATCCATTCGGAGTAAGTTGCATCGCGGATAAAGCCATTCGCCATCAGCTTGTTCACTTCTTCTCTCAGCGCTCTGGACCGCTCGGGCCCTAGGATGTGACTTTTTTCTCTTCATGGACGTATGCTTAATCAATGTAAAGTGTATGGCAAGCTATCTTTGACGACATCCCGCATATATCAGAATGTGTCCAAGCGTATACATTCAAATTGGCGTGAAGAAATTTGATGAGTTCCAGTCGCATCCTGTTTCCAAGATGCGATCCGATTTTGAGGACCCGTGTTGGGTCCTCCATGTCGACTGGGACAACACTGTTAATTCTACCCATTCCTCCCCTGAAATCTTTTTTCTAGGGTCCAAAGGCTTATCGAATCAGCTACGGTCCCCAAGCCAGAGGCGACTCTATAGTTTCCATTCGGTAGGTTCATGAATGTGGACAGTTCTCACCCACATTCTTCCCTTTTTCTTTTCTTTTAGACTCACGTAGTTCCGCGATATAACATTCCCTAATGGAACTTAGGTCTCCCTTGATCACCCTGACTCCTTTTTCCGTTGGAAATTTCATATTTAAAAACCATTGAGCTAAAGCAATCCTGAAATCTGCCAAGGCAAGTCGCCCCAAGAAAGCATTGTAGGGGGAAATTTATCTACGATCACAAAGGTTTGGATGAGGGTGACTCTTCGGTCGCCTTCTTCGAGTTCTACAGGTAAGTCAATTGTTCCTACAGGTTGTTTGGGCTCACTTATGAATCCCTGAATCTTTGTTTGGCAGGCGGGTACATCTTTCATACTGGTCTTCATCTGATCAAAGGTGCGTTTAAAAAGGATATTCAAAGAACTGCCGCTATCTACCAATATTCATCGGACCATGGTTTGTCCGATTCCTACTGTCATGACCATGGGGTCGAGATTGGAGCTTCAATTTCTTTAGTGTCTCGATTCCGGAATACTATGTCATCATTCAAGGTTCTCTACTGCTTAGTAGGGGTCCCATCTTCGATCACAAAGCACGCATCTTTTGGAGCATGCTTTAATGAGGTCACATACCGCTCCATTTATTCCCAACTCTTCTGCATGGGATATAGGCATCTAGATATCATTCCAATGATGAGTCTCTGCTCAGTCCATCTAGGTCCCTCTTTGCTGGTTCCAACTTGGTTCCCTTGGTCTCTAGGAGCTTGGAGTGCTACGGGTTGGTCAGGATTTAGTGGTTCCCTCACATACTACTGAAGCTTGTTTTCCCGAATCAACTCCTCAATCAAGTTCTTAAGGTGACGTCACTCATTCGTGTTGTGGCCATGTCTCTTATGGAAGTGGCAGTACTTTCTGGAATGCTTTTGCTGTTCAGTTTCTTCCTTTTAGGCGGCTTCTTGTACTCTTCCATCCCCTGCATTGCGAGATAGATGTTTTCGAGAGTAACATTGAGTGGGGTTTATTCTCAGGTCGCAAACCTTTGAGTCATTTGCTACTTTCATTTCGCTTGTTAGAATTCTGGTTCTTCCTTTTCTGATTTCCGTTTTTTCTTGCGTTCCCTTCAGTGGTCCCGGAGATGTTTATATCTTGGTTCATTGCCATACCATTCTGCCCAATGTTGGTCAGTTGTACGTTAGCAGATTTCCTTTCTAATTCCTTTGCCTCTTCCAATCTCAAATACTGGCTTGCCTTCCAGTTGAAATCCTTCCTAGTGGTGGGTGATTTCATTTTGATCCATTTCCCAAATTCGATCTCAGGGTGAATTGTGTGGACTAAGGCCATGAAAACCATATCCTCGTTTGGATTACTTACTTTAGTTACCGCAGTGTTGAATTGATTCATGAAAGACTTTAGAGATTCATTCCATCCCTGTAATAGGCCGGACAAGGACATCACATCTTTTGGCTGTGCCGTGTGAAGTCTAAATTGATCAAGGAACCTTGTTGTTAGTGAACCATATGGAAGCGATTCCCTTTAGAAAAATCGGGAAACATCTACATTGAATGACATTCAAAGCATTAGCTCCATCCATGTACCAACTATACTTATAAAGTGGGGTTTCGGGTCTCTCGTTCCATCATAAGATAGAATAGTTGGCATAGTGTACTTTTCATGGTACCGCTCATTCAAAATATCATCAGTGAAAGGAGTCCGACTTGGAGCAGATCCCCATTCATCATCCTTTCTATCCTTACTTTCATCCATTAGTCGCTTGACCATGTCCGCGATATATGTCTCAGATGTCCGATAATCCGGGGGTCGGCTGTCAGTAACTACACCAAGTGTTTGGTTCTACAAACAATCTTGGTGAGTGGGCTGAAGCCTAGGCTCTCTTGTTTTGGGGAGAGTCGCTCCCTCAGGGATCCGTTGGATTGTGGTTGGTCTCATGGGGAAAGTTTGGATCTCCCTTGTGTCATTGAATGCATGGTATTTCCTTCCAACTTTTCATCGTCAAGTCGCTCACCATCTTCTAAGTTGGAGAGATCCACGACTATATCTTCCCGTGAGATTTTTCGCTCCTAGATTCAAGTTTGTAGCTAGTTGCCTCACAGTTGGTGGAGTGTTTACGTTTCCTTCTATATTGATTCCTACGGTTTCATCTATCACTCCTTTCTGCAGTTGCTTCTCGTTTCTCCTGTTTAGGCCAGAAGCAGAAGAATTTTCTTGTTCCACAACGGCCGCAGGCTCTGTCATGGTTCTTAGAGCAGCATGCTACTGTAAGGTCAATAGGGCATTCAATTTGTCCATGAGATCCCTTTGGCTGTTTTCCATCTTTTGATTAATTTCATCAACCATTTTATTTAATTCATCTCCAGTGACAACTTCATGCTGAATAGAGGATCCTGGAACCTGATCTCTAGAGTTAGCTCCTAACTGCAGATTGTTGGGATTGTTGACTTCAATTTGCTGAGAGTTTGTTTCTTCTCCAGCAATGGTAGCTCCTATGGATCTTCTGGAAATTGTTCTCCTTTTTCTCGGTGCCATTGATTCTCCACAGCAAATCTTCTAAGCAGAGATTGAGGATCTAACTTATGAACCTATCAGGTCCAAAGTAGATAGCTAGATCTAGGCATATTTTTAATTTCTCAGTGAAAGCACCAAAATGTTAACCCAGAAAATGGATCAACACCCTGAATTGAGTGTGAAAGCACCAACCCTATTTATCAAGGCAAATAAAATAGAAGCAAGGAATAATAACTTGTAGATAAGGTAAAAAGACAAGAGATTTTTATAATGGTTCGGCTATTAACGAAGCCTGCATCCACTATATAACTTTTGTTATTGACTGACAGCAATTACAAGTTGAATCTGGTTACAATTTGATTGGATCTTGTGAGTTAGATCAAGTCGCTAGTGTTAGGGTTCACTGTGATTAGTTCATTGGAGAATCACAGTGAACCCTTTAGATGACTGTTGTGTGGGAGGAGAGGAGTGAAGAATAATTTCTATAGAGTTTCAGCAGTCAGTCTAGAAGATCCCCTTTATGTTGAAGGTAGGATCGTATTTATAGAGGCTGGAGAGTTATTGGGCTAGGCCGCTCTGCCAGAAGCTAGAATTTGAAGGTACGAAGATACTCCAAAAGTTTTGAAGTGAGCCAACTTGACCTGATGGATCACTAGCGATCCATAAGGCATGGATCGCTAACGATCCATGTAGTTGAACTATTTTTGGCTCGTTTCGCTTGTGTCATGTTCCTTGCCTTATATAGATGCTTTCTATGTAATTTCATGACTATATGTCTTGTTTTGAAGGTGTCACGTATGCAAGTTGGATTAAACAATGCATGGAATCACTTCTCGAACTAGCTTGCTTGGAATACCATGAAACTTGGTAGACATACCTAGGAAAGATGTTGGATCATGATGCCAGAAGATTGGAGGACCCATAAGCAACGCTTATGGATCGCTAGCGATCCATGGGTGATGGATCGCTAGTGATCTTTCCCTTAGGTTATTTTCTGCCTTTTTCTCTTTTGTCTTCCTTGGTTCCCTCTTCAGAACATTTTGGTTGATTCTTAAGTCGTTTTGACTTGTTATAGATGTTTTGGTTCCCTTTGAGATCTATGGGGTTAAAAACCCGGTTAACACATATATGTATGTATGACATACATACATACATGTATGTATGTATCATTTTTAAAGGTTTTTAGTAAATATATATGTTTGAAAGTAAGTTAAGTATTTTACAAAAGATTAAAGGAAGTTTTGGATTATAACACTTATGTTATAATAAATGGTTTCATAAAGTTAATTAAAAGCGCATTACCTTGTTTAATCAATGTAGATATACTTCGATCTTTATAAATGAATATTTTAAAGATAATGACAAGTATTAATTGGCTTTGGACTTGTAGTATTAATATTTTAATTACATTTGCTTTTAAACTTTCTTGATTATACTTAGTAAGATAATTATATCTTTAAAAGAATGTTTTAAAGATAATTATAAGTGAAATGGTTTTGGGTTTGTAGTGACAAATGTTTGAGTAACAATTGTCCTTATGAATATATTTTTATCTTTATAAATGGATATTTTAAAGATAATTCCAAGTATGAATTGGCTTTGGGTTTGTACCGACAAGTATAAATGGATATTTTAAAGATAATGAGAAGTATGAATATGTAAGCATCACATACTGATACAGTTTGGGATCACCTGGGGAGGATTCATTCGTATGAATCATCACTTGCTTTAAGAATATATATATATATATACAAGATTCTCGAGGAGGACTCCTTTATATCATTTTTTTACTTCTTAAAGAATCGAAATTGAGTTAAACAAAAATTCATCGATTTGGTTTTGAAGAGACCAGGATCAAATAAGTGTTTTACTTATCGAAAAACACTTCAAAACTAATATATGGGTTCTATGTTTTGGAAGCAATTGTGAAGTAAAATGTTATAGAGTTGATATGTCTATCCTAAGGTTAAGTCTAAGGGAGAGGCATCATTAGTATTCATCGAACAACATATGTTGGGATCCTTGGAGAGATTCGTGAACTGTTCGTGTGATGAAGACTCATGTGAGAGATGTCGAATGTGTCCCCGACATCAAAAATAGTTAAAGGCAGAGTAGGCTGCACAACTTGGGGTTTAGCTAACCCGCGACAGGGTATATCAACTTCATATATAGAGACGCTTTCGATATGCCGACTGGTGGGAGTTGATGATGCTTGGTTCTACATGTTCAAGCATGGGCCAATTATGTTTTCATTTTGGTATATTTTATCTAGAGATATACGATGCTCGAAAGGTAACTTTTGGTCCTTGTGTAGGAGTTCAAATTCGGCTCGACCGAGGAGATCTCCATGAAAATCCATTATGGGTGCATACCATAGCGGTTTTAGTTATACTTCTAATATTGTTGTGTTGTGGGATGCAAGCAGAATAGCTATTTTTTGATTTATGTTCTACACTCTAGACATTATCTATTATATCATGTTATGTACTTATTAGATGGGTGGTTCTTTTG
This sequence comes from Allium fistulosum, assembly GCA_030737815.1. Lineage (NCBI taxonomy): Eukaryota > Viridiplantae > Streptophyta > Magnoliopsida > Asparagales > Amaryllidaceae > Allium > Allium fistulosum. The sequence goes on from CM060904.1 coordinate 1,292,713,703, forward strand.
AGGGGATAACTATTACGGTGATCCAAGCGGTCTCAAGAGTATTGTTTTATGTTGATCGCATTTTTCTTGAGTTTCTCATACCATACTTATGTCTGACTCATAGTTTTATATGTCCTTTATTTCCATGAGGGCTCTTTCAAGTAGTCTGGAAAAGTAGGGTTTCATTGATATCCTTTGGAGCTTGAGGAGACAAGCTGAATGCTTTCACCTACCATAATATTCCTATACCACTGTATTACTATTATGTATATATCTTCATTTGTGGGGATAGGCTATTAAGACTATCCAGGCTGATGATAGAACTTAGGATTGTAACTTTAAAATCCTATGTATTTTAGAGTGGCAGTTTGTATTGTCTGTTGATATTATATGCTATCGTTTCGCTATGAGATTCCGATGTTGTGTTCTCTTCCTCCTTGTTCTATTTCATTTTCTTTTTATTTTACCCTAACAATCTATCTTTTTAGTACTTAGATGCCTGACACATAAATACTATGGATGTATTAATGTCAACATTCGAGAGTCGAAAAAGAAGATCGTTACATAAGTGGTACCTTTTAGCAACGATAATTTCCACACACTCATTTTGCCAACACTATATCATTTTATGATTTATGAAATTTGATTTTGGTCAAAATTCTAGTATCATCCTTATTTAACTTGGTTAGTCCATAAATAAAGTTCTTGGTTCAATAATAACATTTACTATTAACCGTGCTACTCTAGTTAGAGATTTTGATTTTGAGTTAACTACAGTTGACCATGATATTAACCTCATACAATCGAGGAAACAAATTCTCTGTTGAATAGTATTTTACTTCTAATGCTTCAAATCAGACTCAATTATAGTCGTTTGGTGGACACCATGCCATAATTTAATTGTGATTAAAGCAGAGTTCCATATTGAAGTTAAACAGTATTCTCAAGTCGAGAAAACTGTGTAATATTGTTACTTCGAGATTTCCCATTTGACCTCTTTGTTATTAACCATTAAGAAACTCTAGGACGAGTCAATCTGTAGCTATCCAATAACTATCAGTATATAACCTCTTGGTGCCTTAAATAACCATGAGTAATACACTGCCTAACATTTGGAGAGCTTTACGTACTCTGGTCTCAAAATATTTATCGATGTCCTTTTTTAAAACATATTCACCAGGAATATTTAAAATAATATGTTATTTATTATTATGCTAATTTTCTTATAATTACAACTCCTTGTAATTTTTGTCACATAACACATCATTTATGGATTTTCTATTAAATATATTTAAATTAATTATTTAATTAATATATCATAGTATAACAAATATATATCAGAAAACAAACACATTTTATTCCAAAACAAGGTTTCATCATAGAGTAAATCATTTACAATAAATTATAGAATTTACCCTAGTGCATACCCCTAACTCAATCACAGCTAGCGACTAACATGTTGATGATCGGCAATTCTAAGGTATGCATTTAATTTAAAATCATATACATATATATTGAAAATGGGTTCTTTATTGATAATGAAAAGAACATAAAAAATCACGCCTCCTGAAAAAACCTTGCTGGAGTGGCAAGGAAAAAGAAAATGACAATTCTTTACATTTTCACAAATACAAAAAAATTACATCACCTCCATCCAACCACCAATACAGTCCGGCCCAACCCAGTAAGACACAGAAGCAAATTCTAAGTAGCACACCGCCTATCCTAGGTCAAAACATAAGAGCATCTCCAACAGCTCACATTTTCTCGAATCCGCACCCCAATTCTTCTCCAACAGGGTATGAGAATTTGTAATAGTGCGGAAAGGGGGGCCTTCGGGCTGGAAAAACTCGATGGAGTGAGGCGCCTGTTGAACAGGCGCCTACTCAGGCTCCAACGGCCTTTTTTTAAACCCCAACGGTCATTTTTCCATCTTCAAATAATACTCTCCCCTCTTCTTCCATTTCAAACCAATTTCCTTCCTCCATTGAAATTTTTTGCTGCCACTAATCTCAACTGAAAATGTACTCCGATTTCAACGTCGTTGCTGCAAGGTCCAGTTTTGAAGAATACGACTTACAAGACGTTACGATTCCGATTGAGGGAGAAGTAACTAATGCAAGTTAGAGCGCCGCGGAAGACTATGATCTTTGCTACATTTACTGTGCACTCTCAGTCGATCCTATTCGAGGGACCGATCAAAGTGGTGAGTCTTTTTGGGGCAAAATTACTAATTGCTATAATCGGAAGAACATCAATCGGAAAAGGACGCTATCTTCAGTCAAAGGTCATTATGGAAAAATAAATCGTCAAACGCAAACGTTCGATTCTCAAATGTTCAAATTGAAGCAAACGAATCCTAGTGGCTTTGGGAATGAAACGCATTTAGTAAGCTTTAATATAATTTCATTGTATTTTTTTTATCATAGTTCTCTAAGTGTACTAGTTATTTTTTGAACAGAGAATGGCCGCAAACAAGTTGTTCAAACAAATCTATAAACCTGATAGTAAACAAGCACCACATTTTTATCAGTTCATGCATCTGTATGACATGTTGGTCGAGCACGTTAAATGGAAATCATCGCTTCAGAAGACCGTTCAACAAGTTCAATCAAACAGTGGTCGGGGTAAAACGCCTAGAGTTGGAGAAAGCTCCAGTCCTATGGAATCCCAAGGAAGCTTCGGTTTAGGATCGGAAGAAGGCCCATCCCCAACTGAAGATCATTTTGTTAGGCCACAGGGAGCAAAAGCGGCCAAAAAGAAGCAGACTGCCGCAGCGGATCAAGATGAAATTAAAAAACTCATGCTTGAATCTGAAGAAAGATTTAACCGGGCAATGGACACTCGAGCAATGCAACACCAAGAAAAGTTATCAAAAATGGATCAACTTATTGCTGGAAACCGGCAAAGAGATGAAGATGCAATAATGTTCATGGATACGTCACATATGTCTGCAGAACAACTGCAATATACGGAGCAAAGAAGGAGAGAAATTATGAGGCGTAGACTTGAAGAGGATTATTAAATGAATTACCGTTTTTACAACCATTGTATCCTTAAGTACTGTTATTTGTATTGTGTTCTTAATGCAAGCAATTATTAATATAAGTATTTTCATTTAAATTGCATTACATTGAAAAAAGATTTTAACAACATTAGGTTAATCATACATAAACAGATTACAATAACCGTAATAAGTAACAACAACATAAACAACAGTAGAAAACGTAAGAACAGAAATATAGTTTCACTGATTTCCAGAAAACCCCCAAAGATGATCTATGAGATCATTTTGTAGTCTTCGATGAAATTGAACACTACGGTATGACATTTGGCTTTCTACATGAAACTCGAGTTCAAGTGCGCTTCCAATCATATCGTTGCGCCAAACATGCGGTGGTGTAGGAGCACCCTCGTAAAAGTAATCTTCTTCCATGTCTCTTTCATCCTCTATAATCATATTATGTAAAATAATACAAGTGTATATTATTTTTGTCATTTTAACTGGTGACCAAAGTCTGCATGGATTACTGACTATGGCAAATCTAGACTGAAGAACCCCAAATGCTCTTTCAACATCCTTCCTCTGACCTTCTTGCATCGTTGCAAACTTTGCTTATTTATTGTTTTGTGGGTTAGGAATTGTCTTGACAATGGTACTCCATTTCGGATATATACCATCACCTAGATAATATCCATGATCGTACGTGTTACCTCCCAAAGTAAATGTACAAGGAGTTGATCTACCATTTGCTAAATCATTGAACAACGTAGATCATTCGACTACGTTAAGATCATTGTTCGAACCTGGCATTCCAAAAAATGCATGCCATATCCATAAGTCATACGACGCTACAACTTCAAGAATAATAGAGGACCTACGAGATTTACCCTGATAAGCTCCAACATACGCCTTTGGACAATTCTTCCACTCCCAATGCATGCAGTCTATACTGCCTAACATTCCAGGCCAACCTCTACTACCATGCATATTTAATAAGTTAACTATATCAGCCTCGTTAGGTCGGCGTAAGTATTGATCACCGTAAATGTCCACGATAGCTTGACAGAAATGTTCCAAACACTCTAATACCGTGCTTTCCGCCACTTTCAAGTTTTCATCAAGCGCGTCCGCCGGTCCTGCATATGCAAGCATTCTGAGTGCAACTGTCATTTTTTGAATTCCAATCAAACCCATTGTACGAGATGCATTGGGTTTGAAGATAAAGTATTTGTCATGCTGCTTGATACAGTGGAGGATTCTAAGAAATAGAGGACGCCGCATGCGGAATCTTCTTCTAAAATCAGCATCTGTGTAAGTAGGATTTGGAACAAAGTAGTCTTCCATCAGTCTGTCGTTGTGCCATGAATGTCTACGATTTTTATACCGACAACCAACAACTGATCCACCGTGTTGCCTGCACGATTGACCAACCTGTAGCGCAGCCATACTTAGTAGTTCCTTTTCGCGACGAAAATGATCTTCCATCATTTCATCAAATTCGTCATCGCTATCATCAAAAAATATATAATCTTCTGCCGCCATTTGTTATATTTGAAATTGTATGAAATAAGAATGAGCAATAATACTTCTCAGCATCTAGCAAGCCTTTTATAACTTAATTCCCGGTACTGGCTTTCGTAACAAAACAAACAACTGTAGCAATAATACTTTATTTACTGTTCAAGCACTCGTCGCTATCAATCAACTGTAGCAATAATACTTTATTTACTGTGGAAGCACTCTTCTTATCAATCAACTGTAGCAATAATACTTTATGTACTGTTGAAGCAGTGTTCTTATCATACAACTGTAGCAATAATGCTTTATTTACTGTTGAAGCAGTGTTCTTATCATACAACTGTATCATCCCATCATACAACTGTAGTCATTTTCTTAACGCGATAATACAGAAAGAAACAAGTCAATGTTACTGAAACACCCAACAGTAATACAACCAACAAAAAATACCACTACTTGAAATATGAACTGACACTAAGAAACTCAACGAGAATACACTCAACTTATGGATATCCAAATCATTCTAGCCAATTTTGACGTATGATATAAGCCTCATGTCCAGTGAATGTGCTGTGATATTTGAGAAAGTAACGACCTTCAAATGTGGAACGGGTTGGTTCGAATAAATTTTCAAATATAACCTCACTGATAACTGTACTGTACCGCGTACAAGCGTTGCAGAAGTTTCCATAAGCAGTCCTCAACTCTACCTTCGTACGTCTACTTCTACACTCAACATTGTTATTGTATAGTTCAGCAATGGTGTCCCAAAACTGAGTTGCCATTATCTCTTCATCGTCGCACATCTGATCAGTTTGTATAAAAACATTTACTAACTGTTTCAATTCCGTAGCCGAAAATATTATGTTACACATTGATTGAATTTACCGAACTTTTAAATGTTATGACATTAGAGTATAAAACTTTCTCTTAAATAAACAGGTCGTGATCCGCGCACAATAAAATGAAGCATGAGATTAACGTCCACGTGTCAAACATCCATAATTGTTTAACAAACAAACACAAATGTGTTTGTTACTTCAAAATCGTCACAATTTCAGTACATATACGCTCAATAATAACCAAGCATAAAAAATCAACACAATGCAATACTCAAAATAAAATATAATCGCCATAATGCATAACATATAGACAATCACATATAACAGTAGCATCATCACCAACATATAGACAATCACATAATAACACAGTCTAAAACATCTAAATGCAGCACATCAGTCTATGTGATCAGAACCGCTATCAATCTCTTCATCGTCTCCACTATCGTCGTCACTATCGTCGTTGACGTCATCAAAGTCGTGAGGCTGAGGTCCGGCATGGAGCTGCTCCTGAAGCTGCTGAATCTGGTTCTGTAATCCCTGTATCTGCGCATCATACTGAGTCTGCTGCTGTGGAATCGCAGTCTGGTAACTCTGATACATCATCCATGTATAATCGAGCGTCATACGCTCAAATGTAGCAATCATCCGTCTATCATAATCCATGTACTGAGAAAACAGATATGCGCACAAGAAAAATTATACATAGGTGGATAATATAATGACAAGTAATATAATGATAAGTAAATTAAGGAAAATTTAAAACTCATACAAACCTGATGAGGCTGGTACAATCCGGCGGATGGTATACCCGTAATAGCGTCGTCTGTAGGATACTGCAAGGGATACTCCACAACCTGACCGTGTACATCATACGCTCTAAACGAATGAGGGGGTGGGTCGAAAGTAGGAGGCTGCGTGTACTGAGATGATGTAGGCTCAAAGGTGGCAGGCGGTAGTGGAACTCTACCAGAAGAGGTACGCGGGCCAATATGATCGGAGTTCAAACCCCGAATATAATCAGGCAAAGCGTAAGCACGTGGGGCTACTCGAGCCCAATATGAATCAAAGTCTCCCAGAACTGTAAATGGCTCACCATCCACCCATCCCGCACCCCTCATCGCATGAATATAAGCTGGTCCAACCTGAATATCACCGTACATATCATCCCATGGTAGCGGATCTGATGGAATGCGAACTATACCATACAACTATAGCCAACACCGATCCCCTAAATACCATATGAATAGACATGTAGGAACCTGAAAGCAAATCCTACGTCGCGACATGGATAAATGAAAAGTGAGTGGATGATCAGGACCGGGCTCTAGGAACTGTAAGTACTGATCCCATGGACGAATGATAATGTTACCACGCCGCCTCATATCCTTCTACTGTCTAGCCTCCATCAACTCATTGTGCACCCCTTGTGCAACACGGGACAAATGCATAGGAGGACCCCAACGACGCAATCTAGGAAAGTAAATATAAGGTGTAGCATTCGCCTCTACAATAAGTTGGGGGTGAATATTGGCATTATACTCGTAGTACCAAAATGGAAGAATGTACCAAAAGCCATACATCTGTCTAGACTGCTGAAGCGCATATGTATCTAATGCTACGTACAAATAACCAATAATAGCGGTACCGTAATCATATATATGTAGTCCATCCACATCTACTAACCCAGCCAGAAAACCAAGTCTAATAGTACCTTTATTGTTACTAAAAAATGTAGACCCAAAAAGGTATAATATGAATGCACGGATAACGGGAGTGTGCATATCCTCAACGGCCATGTACTCTACTATATAACGCTGCAAACAAGGGAGAGTAACAGCTCCTCCTCTAACCTCCTCATCGGCCATAGTCGGTAAATAAGCTGAATATGACTCAAACTCCTCAAATGAACTATCAAATGGAACAGGGAGACGGTCGGGTCGACCAACCTCTATGCCAGTGAGCATATAAAAATCTAGAGGAGTCAGTCTTAGCTCAAAATCAGGAAAATGAAATGTGTGAGTGGTAGGCCACCATCTCTCGGTGAGGGCCTCTACCAGACAACGATCTACATGGGCAAATCTTGGTAAAGCAAGAAATTCACCAAAAGGTGACGCATGTAGCCTATCCAAATCGGCTCCGGTAACTGATCAAAATATTCAGACATACACCTATACCAACTACCTCGCATCGCTACGTGACGAACCTAAATATATGATTATTTAATGTTAAAATAAACAAAGAATTATTATACATATATATTTACATGGTCGTTCATCAAGCAATAAATAAATAAACGTATACATGTGGCGTCGCTATAGCTGCAGTAAGTCGATGCGAAACAGTAGGGGGCAAGTCGTGCAAAGATCGAAGATCGTCTGGAGTCACGGTAGCATCGGGAGGGACATGAACAGGTCCGATATTGACATCAGTCGTATATCGAACGGTGCGTCTACCAGTTTTGACCGGACGGGACGACATTTTGACGCAAAGTTGATTTAAAAAAGATGGTTGAAAAGAGGTTGGAGGAGGTAAGAATGAAGAGAAAGGGGGAAAAAGCGCCTAATATAGGCGCATTAACCAGGCGCCTGGGCATCAGGCGCCTGTTCAACAGGCGCCCGATTTTTATTAATCTCGGGCGCCTGTCCTCATTTCTGTTGTAGAAATGAGGGCTCCAACATTTTGGAGTGCGGAAAATCGAATTTCCGCACTCCAAACTGTTGGAGATGCTCTAAGCTACACTTCCTTACGAAATCCATGTCCTCCGTCCTAATCTCTTCTCCTCGGCCATGAAAGTGTGCTCAAATATCCAGCTCAATAAGCTTAAATCTCCGATCCTCTAAAAATTCCTTACGTTAAAAAGTCCTTTTGATTCTCTCCGCCTAGATATGATGAATAGCAATACTCATGGCTATGAAGGTGATGTTCTGTCTCACTCCTTTCCGATCGAATATGTCGTTGATAAACTGGATCTCATTAAGCAGGCTTGGACTCGAAGTAGGTGGTAACAAAAGTCGACCTCTACAGCGATTCCAAAGATAAGCACTAAATTTACATTCAAAAAATAGATGAGCATGATTTGCAGCATCTTCATTGCATAGAACACATCTTGTATTATCAATAATACCCATGAATACAATCCATCTTTAGTTGGTAATCGTTCCATACAAGTTTTATAAGCCGTGAAACTGAACTTTCTTGCTGTTGTATGATGCCAGATAACCTTACCCTAAGTTTGAATAGGAGAATTAACCCGAATATTATTCCAAACTGACTTGAAATTAAATGAAGTTGAATATGCAATTTTACAGTAATCTGAGATGTGATTAGTAGAAACAGTAATCTGGTTAACTTCGTTTTCAATTTCCCGAGCAGATGAATATAATTCAGGATGTAAAGAACCATTAACAACTATACTATTAACTGTCGAATTAGATTATGGGCACTAGCCGATCCTATGCCATCCCAGCAGGTCTGCTATGGATTTATAATTAATCGATGGATCATATCATAAAGAAGTAGATCTGCCATCCACTATAATTCTATATATCAGTTGAACAACAGAATCTCTGGCTCGTAATATATTTTTCATGGTGCATGAATAATTATTATTGATAGGCATATACCAAAAATGATGGTTAAATTGATATTTACTTCTCATCCAAGAACTCCAAAGGCCTTGTTTAGTAAGAAATATCCATGATAGTTTCAAAATTATAGTCCGTTTAAGGTCTGTAAAGAGTCTCAGACCTATTCCACCTTCCCTTTTTGGCCTACATAACAATTCCCAAGCTATTTTATTGCATCCTCCCCCCTAAAAAAAATTTGCACACATACTTTCAATTTTACATAACACTGAAGAAGGCATCTGATTAACTAATAACCTGTATAGCACAATTGGGGTAATTATGCTTTGTATGAGTTTAGCTCTCCCTGTTGTTGACAACAAAGCACTGGCCCAGCCTTCAAACTTATCAAACACCCTAGCAACAAGTGGTGCACAATCTGCTGCATGAATGCATGTAGTCACTACATAGGTTACTCCAAGTTATTTTGCTGGTAAATTATCTTCTGTCGTTCCCAAGATTTCCAGCAGTTGAGTTTTATTTGAAATGTCCCTGCTAAAATAGACTTTTGATTTCTAAATGATTGATCTGTAAACCAACAGTAGCTACTAATTGATTAAAAATACGATTCATAGACTGGCATTTGATGTAGTACCACTTAGGAAATCATGACATCATCAGCATAGAGAAGATGTGAAATTACAGGATGAACTGTTGAGATAGGCTGAATATGATTGAATATGCAAGGATCTTCCATTTGCAAAGAGAAATATTCAATAGCAACACAAAATAGATAAGGGGACAATGCATCCCCTTGTCATAATCCCCTTGTTCATGTCATTATATATGTGTATGTGTGTGTCACCATGTTTATTTCAACTAAAAAATAATAATCTTATTATTTAATTTGGAAAGTAAATCATTATTTGGAATATTTTAAGTATTTATTAAATGTGTATGTGTGTGTATATTTCGTTCGTCCCTTACTTAAAAACATCCATACGTATATATTCAATTATTATTTAAAATAAAACACACATAATCATATATATGTGTGTGTGCGCGCGTGTGCGTGTGTATGTATATGTATATGTATATATGTATATATATGTATATGTATGTGTGTGTGTATACCGATTAAATAAAAAATTGTATTGGCATGTGAATAAACATATGCGCATATAAATTTTCGCATGAAGCACGCATCAATTGAGACTAGGGTTTCCCTTTTCCCCAGCCACCGCTTCTTCTTCTCCCCCTGATCACTTCTCTCACTTCCCCTCTGCTCTGCTTACCCTTCCATTCTTCCCTAGCTTTCCCTATTATTATTTAAAATAAACCACACATAATCATTCATATATATCCTCTGCTCTTCTTACCCTTCCATTCTTCCCTAGCTTTCCCAATTATTATTTAAAATAAAACACACATAATCATTCATCTATATATGTGTGTGTATATGTATGTATATATATTTGTGTGTATGTGTGTGTGTATATATATATGTGTGTGTGTACAGATTAAATAAAATAATGTATTGGCATGTAAATAAATATAGGTGCGTATAAATTTTCACATGAAGCATGCATCAATTGGGACTAGGGTTTCCCTTTTCCCCAGCCATTGCTTCTTCTTCTCCACTTAATCACTTCTCTAACTTCCCCTCTGCTCTTCTTACCCTTCTATTCTTCTTTAGCTTTCCCTATTATTATATGCTAATATTTATCTCCCACATCTCCCTGCTTCCCATATCTTAGCTTACCTCCATTCCCTTAACTAAAATCTTGTTTTATTATACTAGATCCGACATTGTCAGAACTACTCTCCATTGTTTTCATTCAGTAATCCTGAAATCATATCATGAGTCCAGATCTAAGCTTTGAGGTAGCATATGTGCCTCACCATCCTTCTACTACACTGACCATTTCCGGTTGGGATTTTCAAGCTCTACCCATTTTTGGTCATAGGGAGAATCCGGTAATGGCTTTTGCTTTGGCAAAGGAGATTGATTTTGGTGATGATTGAGTTCAATAATTTGGTCACCTTTGATTTTCTTCTATATCTCAGATCGGGCTTCTCACGAGATCACTCTTGCGATGGAGATGATTTCCGGTCGATGCTAGTGGTGCTTCACCATGGCTTCGCCCTCTGCACCTGATGTTTTCCTCATTGGTCTCACTTTCTCTTCTAGCCAGATCTTTGCTTCTAGTTTATGGTAATGTGCTTTGAAACATTTTTTGTATTTGGAATTTCTCTGCAGGTTCCATTAGTTCCTTTCGATCATTTGGATACTCCCACTCCAAATATCAACTACAATGTATCTACTCCCTCTCTCCATCACATCGCAAGTGGTGTGTACTTGATGTAGCTAGTGGTGTGTACTTGATGTTAAGTCTGCTTCTATTGTCACTCCTTCTAATGCAAAATTATTGTTGCCTGGAATTGCTGTTTGATTGAAGTTCCTTCTTTCGATTGGAAAGAGTTTTCCAAAGTTTTGTGTTGCTATGCAAATCTTGGGTTTGTAAAATTGTTCTTCCCTTTAGAATGTGGGGTTAGGACCAGTAATTGTCATAGTTTTAGCATAGTTGAGCTTATTTTGGGGATTACATCTAGTTGGTTTAATGCTACTCTTTCAAGGTCAAAGTGCTTGTGCTAGTCGATGCTAGTCATCAAGCTTTGCAAGTTTGTTTTTGGTAATGTAGTGTTCAATGCGAGTTGAAACTACTTTGGCAGCATGTTATTTTTCTTTTTGGAATAATAAAAAGTGGACGGTCCATTAAAAAACAGTTTATCTTTCAATATATGTATGTATGCGTGCGCGCACGCGTGCATATTTTAAATAATACGATTATATATAAACGTAAAATAACTAGAATTTAAAATAAAAATAACAGTTTTTCCTTAAGGCTTGTAGAAAAATCGTTCTTTTACACTAGACCTAATATTTGAATTGTTTTAATTTTGAATAAGATTAAATCTTAAGTTCATTTGAATTTTAAATTTAAAACATATATATGTGTGTACATGTGTGTGTGTGTGTTTTTGAGACTAGATGTTGATTTAAATTTTACATTTTAAAACATATAATTTTTATTTCTACATATTTTTAACAAGTCTAATATTGTATATATAATGAAAATAAAATAAGAATAATAATATAAATGGCCAATATATATATATATATATATATATATATATATATAACATAAATATAGTTTATAAATTTGTGTATATATTCCTACTAAATGAAAATATAATAATAGGACACCATATTAATAGTAGACATTATTCATCTTGTTATGTGATATAATCCCAATAATCACAAAAGCCTTTATTATTCATTTCATATATATCTATGTGTGTGTATCATAGTTCATTTAATGACATGTTGAGATTTATGTTGTGAATATGAGTCTCTAAAATTAAATATAAAATTAAATAAAACATAAAATAAATTTACATACATACATACATATATTCTAAAAAGATTAATCAAATTAAAGCACAGTTAAAATAAAATAACAAGCTCCTTTTTATTAATGATCACTAAATATGATTTAAGGCAAATAAGTTATTCATATGAACACAAAATAAGATCAACTGCAAAGTTAATGAAAGGAAATTCTTTTTTTTTTTGAAATCTCCCATTTTTACCTCGTTACCAATGCACCTGATCCAACATAAAGTTCATGGAATAAACTAACTGCATGCACTTTATATCTTATATATTAAGAAAATGACACTAGTGGTTAGATTTGTATGTTATTTCTATGATAGCGTGAATCAATAAAAGAGCTTGAAATGAAAACTGTTGCTCCATACCAAGTAGTTCAAATTTCATGATTATTATGTTTCAGTATTAATATAATTAACTTTTATGTCATAATATAGTATTTACACAGAATTGATGAAACTAAAACATAAATCATGCTTAATAATTTAAAATAAATGTACAAAATAAAGACATATTAGTGCTTTAAATCTGGATAAACCAAGAGAGTTAATTTTATATTTTACATATTACATGAGAATAATGGTTGAAGTAAAAATAAAACTTGCAATACAATTATAGCACCCATGGATATCCTATATAAAACAATGATATATCTCTAGATTGTCTATCTAAAAGGCTAGAGATTGGATCTGATTAACATCAATTAACTATGTTCGAAAAACTAAAAACCTCAATGTGTGTATATATATATATATATATATATATGTGTGTGTGTGTGTGTATGCATACCTTTATGTATATATATTTCTAGTCCATTTATTAATTATTATTATTCATTTTATAATTCATTTACCAGTTTCAATTTTTTTAGTCTTACTAAAATTAGCATATGTGTTTAAAAATATGTTATTATCTCAATAAAGTTTATATTCAAAGAACAGTACTAATGAAATTCGAACAATGATCATGCTTAATTATTCAAGATAGAGACAAACTATAAGGTCATACAGGTTGAGCTTGGATTATGATAAAAATTTATAAGAAGAGACTTAATAAATAAAAATGAAGATTTTTAATTGAAGTAAGTGATGGTAAAATATAATAGATAAAATGAGGTTAACTGGATTTAAACTTTGATGTTTGGGAATAAGTTAAATTAAAGGCGATGATTTTATTGTAAAATATATTAGATATAAATGTGGTTAGTGGAATTTAAACTTTTGACATTCTCAAGAGTATACTAAATCAAGGAGAGTAAAATTTTAAATTCTAAAATTATGAAAAAGGCAACATGAATGAGATCCAACATTAGTATATATCATATAAGATAGAATGGATATATTTTGACATTTATTTCACAATGCAATGTTTGTTATATAAATATATAGTAGAGTAAAAACATGAATAATAAACAAATGGAAACACTATTAAAACATTCATACTAGAATCATATAATAAACATATAAAACAAATTAACATTAAACCGACCACCAATGCACTTTTAAAACAAATTAGCAACCATAACGTTTATTACATTATCTTACTATCATAAACTTAGAATGAATTAGATTTAGGTGTATAGATTTGGAAGATTAAAACAACAAGTTTCGCTACTCTTGTTTTCTTAAGTTTCTCCAAGAAAAAAATTGTATCTCTTAGATAAATAAATCTGTCAGTTGTCCAATTAAACCATCGAATTTTCAGTTGAACTGTATGTTGGGGAAAATTCCAGTGATTCACCCAAACGCAGCAGAGATAATAATAAGAATGTGTTGATGGTTAGATAGAAAAAGACTAACATCCCAAATCTACAAACATACGTCATAGATGCAACAAAGAAAAATAAATCGCACACGAGATTTATAGTGGTTACACAATCGCGAATAGTGTATGTCCACTTTGGGAAGCGAGATTGTTATTCCTTCATTAAAGAACAGAGTTACAGGATTGATTTCCGTTTAGAGGCTAGACGTAGGATAAGAACAAAGAAAACCCCTATTTGTTTTTCTATAGGAATCATTACATACAACAATAAACTCTAAGTCTATTTATAGAGCTTTATTCTTTTCCCAATCATCGGATCAATCTTTGTAGAAATCTACAGTGGAAAATCTACAAAAGCCGAAAGATGATGAAATTACCTGTAACCCCTCATCTCTATACCCATACTATCCAAGAGTATTACTAAGTAATACCGTGAGATAATATAGAGAATGCGGGTATATGGGGTACACACGTGAATATTCCCTTGAGTTAACACTGGTACGTATTTGAACATCGATTAAATAACTCATATATTTGTAAATAGTATCGGCATAAAGCAATAAACATGTGTGCCTCCAAGATAGAACAATACATAATATACAGTGAATTACAGAGAGCACAGAGTCAAACACGACGATAATATATAATAAAATGTATGCATAGATCCAAAATACACCAAATATACTGACATCAAAACATCCAATACATAAATATAAATACATCTCAAGTGTACATGATGACAATATATATAATGATATCCTAGCCTCCATCTATGCCAACATCCATGAAGCGGTCACCTCGTCTCTGAACCTAAAATGTCTCGGACTGACCCTAGTATTATATAAATAACACACGGGTCAGACTACGTCTAAATAATAGGGTTAATAAATATGGGTGAAACGGTATATAATAGGATAATAACTTGATAACACAGTAAAATAACTCTTGTTAACGATCACAGTAATATATATATGTATGTATGTATGTATGTAAAGAGGGAGACGTATGCATGGTTTACAATTAAAACAACTTAAAAGATCACCGAAATATCTCATAACATAAGTATCACTAAAACCATGCGTAAAGATGTCATCGCCCATATAAAACAATTCAAAATAAATCAAAAGTACTATATCTAATGGGCGAATCATCCATAACAAAAACCATCATCTTAATGTAATCATTAAGTGAATCGGGCTAGCACACAGCAACGTCCTAATATAATATCATAAAAATCATATATTCAATAGATAATGTAAGATAGCCCATTAAATCATCAAAATGATATCCAATACTATACACCCACAAAGATAATATATTACAATTAGTAAACAATGGCTATCACTATAATATCAAACCAGAAGATTATGGATATAAGGGTACTAACTGCACTTTAGACTCAACTAGTCTCTAGTCTAGTCAACTCCCTATAGGAAAGAGACATATATGCCAATCCACTACACACTCACAACCCTAAACCAGAAAAAGAGACTGATAACACACAACATGCTCCAGAAACCCAAGACTACTCACCAACCGTAGAGTACCGTCTATTCCTATAGTCTTCAGTTACCTCGACATATATCGTGATCCTATCCACCAATGGCTCGTTAATGCTTAGCCATGGTCACGACCCTACACCTGCCCCTACAGTAAAATACTACTTGCCTATGCGACACAAGAGGCTATGGGCAACTACCCATCTACTACTACAAATCCCATGATGTGCATCGAATATCATAACAGTAATGGTGTCGGGATTTGGGGCGTGACCCCACGATCAGGCCATCAGGATGGATACTGACCAATCTTGTTCACTCCCAAATCATAAAGGAAGTTGGACACAAGTCGACGACATATAGTACTCATATCCTAATATATACATATATAGCTTTAGACGTAAGCTGACACAGGGCTCCAAATAAGTCAACACTTGACTGTAATATACTAGAGCTATAATCCCTCGCCAACACATGGCTTTACCTACATGCCAACACATGGCTATAAGATATACCATTCACATACTCACATGAGTGTAATTCCCGTTCGAGTGACATTTACTTATACTGAATAATCAAACATATAACATAATGGTGTCCCATACCATCACATGTTATTCGAATAATTATTCAATACCCATAAACTACACTCGGTCTACTCTATATATCTCTATATGACAAGTCCAATAAATATACAGAAAAGTGTTATCGAAAGTCCCATACCAGATGGTATTAGTTATCTGTTTATTCAAATTTATCATTACGTAAAAATAAGAAATACTCAAATATAACAGTAAAGGTAATCATATAAAATACATATATATACACTATATTATAAATCTTAAAGAAAAGAGAGAGAGAGAGAGAGAGTGTGTGTGTGTGTGAGACATATAATACAAAAGAAATGTTCAAATAAATGCATAATCATCATTAATCTTCATAAACAAAATATTCTACATATAGTAATTTTACAAATTCATACAAAACATTGTCATCACTATATCATCTCAAATCATCAATCAAATTTGTATCAAGAACGAATCACTCATATCATCGGAATCAATATAAAGAAGATAAGAGATCAAAAATTAGAGAAAAATATAAAAATAGATTATTCAAATAAGTATCAATAAATGAATCCATACTTAATAATAAATCATTCAGAATATAAAATTTTATATAACAAAATAAATACTAAGAGATGGATAACAATTTCATATTGCAGAATTATTTAAAACAATTATCTAAATTCAATATAAATTTAATATTTACAATAAATAACTAATTATTCATTCTTATATAGAATTAATCAATTATTAATTATCTACTAATAACATTAGAAAATTCAATTTCCTTATCGTACGGAAATAAAAACCAATATACAATATTAAAAGTAAATTTATAAATATAATTATGTATATATCAACTACATATAAAAGCATAATAATTATAATTTTCTATAAAAATTTAATAATGGTTTGTATTGTAAAAATAATTTAAAGTGTTTGACACAATATTGCAAATCATTTTAATTCGAACCTTGAAACAACTGATATGATGCTTCATGGTATAAAATAACCATCACACTACAACTACTAACAAAATCAACACTGCTAATAATTAAAAGCAAAGAAGGTTTATTTTACAGGTAGAAAAATCATGTTTGGTGTTCTACCATTGACCCAGCAAGCTTCACGTGGATTAATGTGGGTTGTGTGTTAGTAGTAAGTCATAGGTCAAAGGCATTATAATAGTTAATACCCAAATTAACATCCCGATATTAAAAATTGTGAATCTAAGATGCTGGTAGCAACAAGATCCTTTTATGTTGTTTACTTCTTACTATACTTTGGCATTGAGGTATTCAAGTATAAGCAAAGAAAAAGAATCTTAAAGATAAACATAAAAGAAAAATAAAAAATACGGCTGCTCTCACAACCAATCAACACACACTTACACATACTACATACACACAACACACTCAAACACAAAGTACCATCTACATATGCAAATGCTATACAACTCACGCAAACTATACATACAAACACACAGTTGTTAGTGTACACACTGTCCACAGTCACTCACATCCACTAATGTATGAACACACACACACACTCATAAACACATATATACGCATGTACACAACAGAGCACCAAATCACATATATTTGTTTAAGTATTTAATATATATTAACATTCAGGTATAGTGGTGAACAAAAATACTCACCTGATGTCCCCGCTCTCTTCTTCTCCTAAAATGATCATCTCCAACAGCATGAACATGTGCACATACCACCATCATCGTTCATGACAATAAGGTGATACAAAGATAGGAACCACGAAATCACCTACCGTCTTTGCTAATGACTCACTCTTCACCAACTCGACTTGCTTACACTGTCGCCAACACCCCCAGACCCACAAATCAAAACGTGTAATTTCCCATTCGATTACAGGCGATGTAAACATCGTGACACCAATTATGATTGCACCTACCCATATTTGCACCGGAGATGCTCCTCTCAACCAAAGCTTCAATCACTTCAACTAACTCTGCTAGAATCCTCGCCAATGTTCAACCCTAGTTCGAAACTCAACTTCGACCACTACCGTACAGTCCCAATTTCACACCAAAAATTCTCCATCATTTCGAGAAGCTAATGCCATAGATGGCATCACTTAATTCATTATGGTTTGGGAGAAGTTTTTTTAATAGGCCATTATCATTTAAAAAGAAGATAACCTGTAAATTAATTTTACATCCTTTCTTATGCAAGAGTATATTGATACTAGGTATCACATATTTGAATTAGAGAATTAATAATCATTTATTTGATTTTTAATCTAATTTTTAAAGTGATAGGAGGTGGTTAAAATTTTGAATTCTTCCCCTGTTATCCCACCTTTTGGCAAGGCCGTGACACCAAGAACTTAACTGGAAACCAAGGACAGTCCGTCCCAAAGATCGGTTATACACACGTTCACTATGGATGCTAGTGAATTCTGTCCAAGTCCGGATCAAGCTACAATGGATATGGTACGACAAGCAAAGCTATGAAAGCTATCGTTCCAAATTTCAAGTCAATTGGAGTTCGTATGCTCAAGATATGATCGTTGCAAGTCAAGAGAAACCTCTACAATTCGTATCCATGGAAGGAGCAAAACTCATTTGTGTCTGTGGCCAAGCAATGCTCTCATTCATATCCATGGGGAAGGCATTGAGTTCTTGTCCATCAGTTCAACAACCACCTCTTTCGTATCCACTTCATTCGAATACATTCAGAAAACCTCGTTCGTATCCATGCGATGTCGTATTCATCAACCCATCAAGTAACTTCACTTCGTATCCATCGAGCCAACTCCATTTCGTATCCATTGCATCTGCTCTGTTTTGTATCCATCATCTGAAGACGTCTTGTGTCACTTCCACTTGTACATCAATATACTCATCAACTTAGTTCGTATCGATCGGCTAGCTATCGATACGGACCATGCCACTTAAGCAATCGACACGAGAAAACATGAGCTCATATCGATACGAAGTGGTCACTATGCTGTCGATACAAGGTGGCTTCATTGGATCGATACGAGGAAGAGTGTAACAGAGCGATACGAAAGGGATATTAGGGGTTGATATGAAGAAGACCTACATGGAAGGAAGACTCGGTCACTCGGCATGAAAAGAGGATCAATCCTGGAAGATAGCGCCACGTCATTGACCACCACGTGCCAAAGAGCGATACGAACAAGATCGACATGAATGGAAGCGATACGAGTTCGACAGCCCATTGAAAGTCCAAACTTGCATCGATCATAACTCGAGATCTACAAGTCCAAATGCCAACAAATTTTAACAAGCGCCTGCCTACAACCTTAAGAATGTACGTGATCAATTTCAGCCCAAAAGGACCATTTATGGATCGATACGAATTCTATTTGTATCGCTCTCAGATCGAGTCAAAATCACCTAAACTCGATCCTTTGGGTCCAGCCATATGAGAGAAGAAGTCTTCTAAGATCTGGGTAAGATATTTGCTGCCTACGCCTATAAATAGTGACCCTAGACCTAGAGAAAATGGACTTTTGGCTTCTCTACGCTGATACTCTGCCGAAATCATTATTAAACTTCAGTTGTAATGTTGTAATCTCTTGTAATCTGTGAGTGAAATTCAATAAACATCAGTTATTTCATAGTGGACGTAGGCAATACGCCGAACTACTCTAAATTCGTGTGTTTCTGTGCATTATCTTATCTGCTGATTGGTGTGTTTTTTAGATCTGCCTCATTTTACATTTATTTTCTTCATTTTATCTCTTCAAACACATCCAAAGAGTGTTGTGCCCAATTTTGGTACAAACACTTTGGTGCTTTCACTGAGAAAATCCAGCTTTTCTCCTGCTCGTTGGATCTACTGCCGATATTGGATTGCAAGAATCTAAGGAGAAGATCCAGATTTCAAGCCTAGAAGTTCTTCCATCCCATTTAGATTTGCACCAAGTCTAGGAAAGAGCTTCACTATTCACTATGGCCACTACCATAACTACCTTAGCTGCTGCAGATCCAAAAGGATGGGATAGACAGAACCCCACACAACTTCCCTCTGCAGACCAGAATGCCATCGGACCTTCGAATCCACAAGGCCATGTCACCAGGGAGGAATTCCAACTACTGATGCAAGAGCTGACTCAAAGCCACCAGCAGCTTACCCAGTAGCTCCGTGCCAACGTGGAGTTAACCAATCGGCTGAACCATGAAAGACGAAGAAGATCCAGAAGGGATCAGGCTTCCTACTCATCCACTGAGAGTTCGGCTTCTTCTGATTACAATCACAGATCCATGCGCCTACGGTTGGATGGAAGCTATACACTGGCTACCGGACATCAACGCACTTTGACTATTGGACAACTGAGAGTTGGTCCGTTAACCAGCCACCAGACCGGACCCTCCTCCCGAGGAGGGACGGTTTCTTATCACACTACTAATAACCGCGTTGCTCCAATCGCCACCGAGTTGGAAGCTGACACTCGGAACCAAACAGATTTGAACCTTCGCCAATGTGATTATACTCCTTAACCTTATGTTCCCAAAGACCTCAAGCCAAGGAGGCGAGATATGGACCGTCGACCGCGCCCGGCCCATCCTCGCATTGTGGAACCCGACCACACCTTGGCTCAGCATGCTCAGAATGCCCAGATGCTAGACATCCCGATAATGATCCGTCAGATGATCCGTGAAAGCCAAGGCCTCACTAACAACGACTGGGGAATCTCCTGGAGTCATACCCCTTTCACCGATGACATCCTCTACGCTGAACCGCCTCGGCGGTTCAGAATGCCAACTCTACCTATTTATGAAGGGAGTTCTGACCCTAACCAGCACATTTTAAAGTATGAATGGTTGATGAACGCTGCACAGGCGATGAAGTCAAATGCTGAAGTTTCCCAATATCCCTAGCTGGAATCGCGACTATGTGGTTTACTCGCTTGCCACCCCGATCTATTTCATGTTTCGACAATTGGCTACGAAGTTTGTTGAACAGTTTCGCATGCATGTCACAAGACCCAAAGATGTTAATACCTTGTACAGTGTCACTCAAGCCCCCGGAGAGACACTCCGATGTTACCTGGAGAGGTTCCACACTGCATGCGCTGAGATTAGTAACCCTAATGATAATTCCATTCTGATAGCACTGACTAAGGGAATCGATCCCGATTCCAAATTTGGCAACTGGTTGGCCAGAAAACCCCCTACGTTATTGGACCATTTCTATTTCAAGGCAGCTCAGTTCTTGAGAATGGAGGATGCGAAACAGTCTAGGAAAAAGGATGACGTGGGGTCCAGTATGGAAGGCATCCAAAGCAATGTCGCTGTGAAACAAACCGGGGTGAGTTCCGAAAAGGTGCAGGTAAACATACAAAATAAGCAGACTCAGTAGAAAGGCAATGGAAATCAGGGTAGGAAGCGAGATCAGAATCGCGGACCGCGACGTAGAGCTCCCATGTTTGACACTTATACTCCTTTAAATATGTCTCTGGAAAATGTGTACTTGCAAACTTGTAATACTATCCAATATAAAAAACCTGCTCTGAAGCAATCATCGGAGAAACAGATTCAAACTGGGAAGTATTGTAGATTTCAAGAAAGTTATGGTCATAACACGGACGAGTGTCGTCGTCTATAGGATATTATCGAGAAGTTGATCCGAGAAAGAAAGTTGGAACAGTTCATTTGGGCACCGTAGGTTGGAGGTGCGGGCCCTTCAAATCAAAACCAAATACCAAATAAGGTAAACCGGAGGAACTCCCTCGTACCGGTGGGAGGTTAGTGATTAACACTGTTAGTGGTGGTCCTCATCCAGCGGATCGAAGCTGGAGGGAAATGGAGTCATATGCCATCTCTATTAGGCGTACGAGCTTCGAATGCTGCAGTAATTTGGAGGACGAGGCTCCAGCCAAACAACAGAAAACGATGACGGATGACATCGTATTTCGAGATAGAGATGCCAATAGAGTCGAAGCCCCAACCATTGATCCACTAGTCATTTTAGCTCAGATAGGTCCTGCTTGGATGAAGAGGATTTTAGTAGACAGTGGAAGTTTGGTGAACATACTCTTTAAGCGAGCCTATGATCAAATGAAGATGGAAGCACAAGATTTGAGGCCTTGTCAGTCTCGTGTTCATGGCTTCAATAGAAGTGCGACTATACCCATTGGGATAGTGGAGCTACCAGTGGAGTTGGAGGCGGAGAGCGCCGGAGAGTCTGGATATTGCAATTTATTGTATTGGATATTAACTCACCATACAACGCTTTCTTGGGCCGACCGGCCCTTGCTGAGTTCAGGGCCTCTATCGCCCCTTGGTGTCTAACTTTGAAATTCCCTACCGACAATGGAGTCGGAGTCGTTCAGGGAGACCGGGCTGCTGGACGAGCCTGTTATGTTGCTGAGCTGCGAGAGGCACATCGAAAGGAGAAGGAAAAGGGCATAAAGGAATCTCTCTACGTCTGCTTTGCTGATAATTAACAGTTCACGCCTGGGCCAAGGCCCGGGCACCACAACAATTTCCCAAGAGATCTTGACCCGAGAGATACCGAAAGCGAAGACGAAGTCAAAGACAGTCAGGCTTCTCCGGTAGAGCTGACGATCGATGTTCCGATCGATAATGATGACAATTCTAAAATGGTAAAGATTGGATCTCAGCTAAGCCAACAGATGAAAGAGGAATTTTTTGAATTTTTCCGGGCAAACCTCGATGTGATTGCCTGGACGCACTCCGACATGTATAGGATCTCACTGGACATCGTGAGCCATACATTGAATATTGACCCACGGCATGTCCCGGTCAAGCAGAAAAGGCCTGGTATGGATCCAGAGAGATCCGCCACCCTTAAGGAAGAGGTGGATAAACTCAGGTCAAACGGGTTTATCTGAGATGCGTTATATCCAAAATGGATGTCCAACCCTGTACTTGTCGGGAAACCTAATGGGAAGTGGAGAGCTTGTGTTGACTACTCAGACTTGAATAAACCTTGCCCTAAAAATAGTTTTCCACTCCCCCGGATTGATCAGCTCGTAGACTCAACGGCCAGACATGAACTCTTATCCTTCATGGATGCGTATTCTGGCTATAATCAGATACTGATGCACCTGCCTGACCAAGAGCATACCAGCTTTGTCACCGATTTGGGACTCTATTGTTATAAAGTGATGTCGTTCGGACTTAAAAACGCCGGAGCGACCTATCAGAGACTCGTCAACCGAATGTTCGCTAACCAGATCAGAAATACCATGGAGGTGTATGTGAATGACATGCTTGTGAAGTCGCGATTCTCCACCAATCATATCAAAGACCTGGAAACGATGTTCAACATCCTCCGAGAGTACATAATGAAACTCAACCCGTTGAAAGGTCACTTTGGGGTCACGTCCGAAAAATTCCTTGGATTCATCGTTAATGCTCGGGGAATCGAAGCCAATCCCAAGAAAATCTGGGCAATTAGAAATCTTGAGACTTCAGGACTATAAAGCAGGTTCAAAGCCTCAACGGGAAGGTAGCAGCACTGAGCAGGTTCATTTTGAAATCCACCGACAAGTGCATTCCCTTCTTCGACCTAATCAGAAAAGGGAAACGGAACTTCGAATAGACTACAGAGTGTGAGGGTGCTTTCCGAGCGCTGGTTCAACACCTGTCCACACCACCCATTCTGTCAAAACCTATTGATCATGAGAGATTGTACATCCACTTGGCTGTGTCAGAAAACGCAATCAGTGCTGCTTTAGTTCGGGAGGAGAACCGGATACAACGGTCAGTCTATTACATCAACAAACGGCTGACCAGAGCAGGAAGAAATTATCCAAAGTTGGAGAAGTTAGCTTACTGTCATATCATTGCCTCGAGAAAGCTCCGCCCATATTTTCAGGCTCACCCTATCACTATCTACACCGACCAGCCGTTACGATAGGTCCTTACGCGGCCTGAGACGTCTGGTAGGTTACTCAAGTGGAATATCAAGCTGAGTCAGTTCGACATCACTTACACAC
The DNA here is from genome assembly GCA_030737815.1 of Allium fistulosum. Classification (NCBI taxonomy): domain Eukaryota; kingdom Viridiplantae; phylum Streptophyta; class Magnoliopsida; order Asparagales; family Amaryllidaceae; genus Allium; species Allium fistulosum. The sequence continues at coordinate 1,292,737,866 of CM060904.1, forward strand.
CAAGGCAAGCTATTCAAGGACAAGTCCTGGCAAACTTCATCGCTGAATTCACTATCTCGGAGGACTTGCCCGAAACCAGTGAACCCCTAAATATGTTTGGAAGCTACATACTGATGATGCATCGAATGACCGCTGCTCAGGCGCTGGGGTTGTACTTAAGACTACTGAAGGCCGATCTATATGCTATGCTTTGAAGTACGATTTCCATGCGACTAACAATGAGACCGAATACGAAGCCCTGCTCACCGGACTAAGGCTTGCCAGGGATTTAAGGATCATTGCTGTGGAGATTTACCACCATTCACAACTGGTCGTGTGTCAAGTTTGGGGGGAATACCAGGCCAAAGACTGGAGACTGGCCGCTTATCTCGCTCGGGTCCAGGAAATATTGAATCTGTTCGATTATTATGTAATCTATTGCATACCCCGAGAACACAATCAGATGGCCGATTCCTTGGCAAAGTTAGCCAGCACCGGCGAGGCACAGTAGATAGGACTCGTTTCCGTTGAGACGTTATCTTCCCCGAGTATTGATCAAATGGAGACCAACTGGGCACTTGAAGTCGCACCCGATAAGGAGTAATGGATGATTCCGTTCAAAAGCTATCTCGAGCATGGGACCCTGCCAGAGCGCAGGAGTGAAAAAAGATAAGTTCTTCGGAAGGCTTCGCGGTTCACTATTCAGAATGGAGTCATGTATAGAAGAGGGTACTCTGTTCCTCTACTCCGGTGTATCGCCCACGATGAAATCAATCGAGTATTGCATGATGTACACAAAGGAGAATGTGGCGATCACACCGGGGGCAAGCTCTTGCTAAGAAAGTACTCCGATATGGTTATTATTGGCCGACTGTAAATCGCAATGTATCAGATTATGCCAGGAAATGTGACAGATATCATAAACATGCTCGGATTCCAAGAGCTCTGCATACCGAAATAACTCAGATGGTCAGTCCATGACCATTCGCAATATGGGGCATCGACATCATTGGGTCTCTACCTCTAGCCAAAGGTGGCGCGAAGTACGCCATAGTCGCAGTTGATTACTTTACCAAATGGGCGGAAGGTGATCCCATTGCTACTATCACAACGTAGAAAGTGATCAACTTTGTTGTATGCAACATTATCTGTCGATTTAGTCTCCCACATACCATCATCACTGACAACGGAACCCAGTTTAATAGTGTCGAATTTAAGAATTTCTGTCAACGATTCCACATCCAGAAGAAGTTCTCTGTAGTTGCGCACCCTCAAGCAAATGGACAGGTCGAGGCTGTTAATAAAGTCATAAAGTCCATTCTGAAGAAACGATTGGAAAAAGTTGAAGGCAAGTAAGTCGATGAACTTCCTATGGCCCTATGGGCATATTGAACAACCCACAAGTCCATAACCGACCATACTCCGTTTTCACTTTCCTATGGTTCAAAAGCCGTTATTCCAGTCGAGTTGGAAGTTCCTTCTCATCGTGTGACATATTATGACCCAAAGACAAATGCTATATTACTTGTCGAATCTCTGGACTTATTACATGAGAAGCGTGAAGAGGCTGATTTGAGGGCAGCCGCATACCGAAGTTGAGTCGGTCGATTATACAATGCTAAGGTCCGACCCCAAACCTTCGAACTCGGTGATCTCGTCCTTAAGAGAATTTACCCGATCATTTCTCATATGAAACCTATGTGGGAAGGGTTGTATGTTATCGAACAAAGACTCGGAGACGACACCTTTAAATTATCGACCATTGACGGTCTCACTTTGCCGAGAGCCTCGTCGCTACTACACATAATAGGCTTTATTTATTCATTCAGTCTGCTTTTCATTTGCAATTTTTTATGCATTTCGAAATTTGAATTTGTAATAAGGCAACTGACTTTGCCATACTTTCTTATTTCATCAATAAAATGCAATCTCTTCGAGCCAGAGTAGTGATTTTTGAAATGCGTCATGCGACCATCACAATGCACGGAGAGCTAAGTTCCATCCTACGGTGGAGCTTATTCAAATAGGGAGTGACCGTGATACGACCAGTCACTTGCTAAGTGAAACCCGAGCTCGGGGGCAAGCCATCACACTGAAGCTAAAAAATGATTGATGCACGACAATCCTCCAACTAACTCCGGCTCCCAGAGTGCGAGCTAGAGTATAAACTTACAAATGTGGGCTCGAAGAGGGTGGATCCGTCCACCTAACGACTTCGCCTATATTTAAACCAAGTTCGAGGAGGATGGATCTGTTCATCTAACGACCTCGCTTGTTAGCTCGGGGTGGATGTGATTCGACCATCCACGATCCTGGTACATCTATCATTCCCGGAGTGCGAACGAAATCCTAAAACTCAAAACAGATGTGATCGACCGTCTGTTAACCGATTCTAGATTCCCAGAGTGCGAACTGGAGTATAAACATCAAAAGGGGTGTAACCAACCACCCATCGGCTAACTCCAAATTCCCAAAGTGTGAATTGGAGTATAAACACAAATTGGGTGTGAAACGACCATCCGTGAGACAACTCTGAGTCCCCAGAGTGTGGGCCGGAGTATAAACGCAAATTGGGTGTGACTGACCACCCACGAATCAATCTAAGTCTCCAAAGTGCGGACGAAATTCTAAATGTCAAACGGGTGTGACTGACCGCCCGTAAAGTAACTTAAGTCCCCGGAGCGCGGACATATCTCTAAACATTAAACGGGCGTGATCGATCGCCGACATACAAGTGCAATCCCCAGAGTGTGGATGCAATTACCAACAAATGAGCGAGTGTGATTCGACCACCCGAACTCGTCTCGTTTCAGCTTCGTTTCAACAAAGTCAAGCTCGATGTATTAAAGGCGAAAAGCGACTGCCGACTGACCATTTCAATTAATCTGAGGGGAAAACTTAAGTATCGGCTACTGATCGAGATAGTGCAGTATTGGAACTCGACTTGACGTTCGATTATTACTCGAAGCCATAACTTCGAAACTTAACAACTGAACCAAGGTCCGATTCAGAGACTAAAGTTTCACAAGTATATTGAATGGAAGTTCTAGCGCTAACACACTTAAGCAAATAAACACGAAATTATGCTGGAAACAAAATGGAATTCTATTTTAACTATTCTTTGAAAAAGAAGGATAAGTACAAAAATCTTTCCAAGAATTCCTACTAGCAGGGGCTGAACCCGCATCTATACATGGCCTACAAGAAGCAAAAAGAAATTCCTATCTATCTACTAAAAAAGGAGCGAGAAGATACATCTATTCCCTCGGTTTCTTCTTCTTCCTCCCCGGTGTCGACCCACTGGAGCTACCACTCGGATGCCTCTTCGAGCCTTTGCCTTTTGGTGGTTGGTCTCCAGCTAGGGGAATTATGGTAACCTCTTCCTTCGAACTTACGGAAATTGAAACACTTTATGAATGTGGAGTCGGAGGAATAGGAACACTCTCAACATTGGAAAATGAGGGAGGCACATCGGTGTCGACAATTGTGCCGCCGGGAGAAATCATTCATAGAGGAGCCGGACCAGGACCCGCCAAACCACCTCCGATACCACTGGCCCGTGCGGCTGCTTCCATCTCGGCATTAATTTTCGCTATTATCTCTTCTTCATGGATAGTTTGAGCATCCACAGAAATACTGCCAGTTGGGCCCGAACAGCTGACCGTGAATGCGCCTTCGCCCATGACGATGGCAGGTCGGTAAGTGGGTCGCTTTGGTGACCAAGGAGTTCCTCCATCAAGTGCTCGTCAAAAGTAAAGGCGCTCCCCTGCACTCCATCAGTTGGTGCAGCGACCGTTGTTGTGGTCGCCTCTGTCATAAGGGCCTCCTGCTCATGATGCGACTCTTGGGTTGCAGGGGGCACGACCGGTGCAGCTCCTATCACTAAATAAAGATAAGAGAAAAGGTGTTAGTGAGTACTTCAAACAAGGCTCCCAACGTTGAATAAATGCGAGAAATGCTCAGAATACCTTCCTCAGATTGGCTCGCGGGTGGCGGAGCAGCTTCAGAGACATGCTCGCGAGCTGGAGACAACTGCGGTTGATCAGGATTGTAAGCAGGCACAGATAGAGGATCAATCGCAAGAGTAGATTCATGCTAGGTTGGCATAGGAATTTCAGAACCCACATCATGATGCTCTACGCCAGAACCATCTCCAGCTTCCGGGTGCTGAGTACTGAGCCTCTCCTTCTCGAATGTGATAGTGATGTCGTTGAGAAATCTTCTTTCATCCTCATTCAGCACCCGATTCTCCAATTCAAACTCATCGATGGATTCAGTGTGGTGCTCTGCTTTTTCATCTTCAACCAAGCGACACCAAGCATTGTATAGATGTGATGGATAGCCTTCGAGCCAGCTTAGATTTCAATGCTTCAGAACGTAGGCATTATATGTAATCGGGAGATCTTCAATGTCACCCTCTAACATGGCCTCTGCCGTTCTCACTTCACCCTCAACCCTGGCTTCAGCTTCCTGAACCTTCAACGTTGCCACATCCCTCTCATCCCTGAGCGCTACAGCTTGCTCGCATGCCTCTTGAGCGCTTTATTTGCGTCGTCTTTCTCTTTGACGACTTCAGCAAATTTAGCTTTAAGCTCCTCAAGCTCTTTAAGCACCCCATCTCTTTCGGCCATGACTGTGGTGATCTGGTGCCCTATTTCCTCAACCAGGGCTAAGTTTGCCTAATCTCCTCCATCCTCCGGGTTGCCTTATCTGCTCTTTTATTGGCCTCCGTTTCTGAATTTCTCGCGGGCTCGTTTTTGTCATTAAACACCTAGATTATGCGGTCCTTCTGAGCGAGATCAGTCCCTAATTTCTCGATTCTCTTCGCTCGCTCAAAGGCCACCACTGATACTTTATCCATGGTCTTCATCCATTCTGGATACGGGCCGTGTATATAGTCGTGCATCGTCTATTCCGCCTCGATGGGAATTCGCTTTAAGTGCGGGGGAAAGACGAAGCCGTCAAAGCAGATATTTGGAAAATCTTTTTTCAGCTTAGCGATTCTAATCGCTCCTTCCCTAGTGGGCTCTGTGATGGCTTGTTCAGTAATGATGGGAGTTTCGGTTTTGGTCCTCCGACGCTGTTGGTCAGGCCTTGGTGCTTGGGAAGGTGGTATTTGACGCAAAGATTCATGGGTTTGTTTGCCAGAACCAGAAGGTTGTGTTGGACCTCTAGGTGGCGGAGAGCGTGATCAAGAACAGCGCCTATACTCTTTCTCCCTTTCTTTATCCCTTTCCCTCTCATAGCGCTCCCTCTCTTAACTAGAGTAGCCGCGATCGCGGTCTCTATCGGCCTCACGTCTGCCAGACTCATAATATGAACTAGATGAATGGCGTGCAGAACGGAGGCTGTCGAGCATAGATCCTCGCTTTGACATCGTGCCTGTAAAATGAAAAGAAAAACAAAGTTGGTATTTCCCAGAAATGAATTGCTTGTGATTAGAAATTGCGTGGTGCCGTGAAGTGTGTGTATGCATGTGCAAACCCCCGAACAACCAGTTATATTGGCCATACTCGAAGGAATTGAATCGCCTAGATCTAAAGCGCTCTGAAGCCCTTCCAATCTGGTATCTTGTTGGAGCGACACATAGTCCGGAATTGGAATGTCTGCAAGCCCTTCGAAGGGGTTCTCCATGTGTAGGAGAGGAGCCTCCGAAATTATAACACCGGCGGCTGGCAGAGACATGACTACAGATTTCCATCTCGTAGGCTTGTGAAGCTTATGAGCAACCGCCTTGGCTTTCCTTTTTCCCACTGAATGTCGAGGACTATTTGAGGGTCTAGCTACGGGTTCATCTTCAATGGGTGTATCCTCTTCGCCACCCTGCTCAGCGATTACAATTCCGGGCATTCTACGCCTAGCTCGTCTTACCGAAGCTGCCCTAAGAGATCCTTCAAGCCCTATGCTATGGTCTCTGTCAATTAGCCCAACGACCCTCAAATTTTAATCCGTGAGCACCGCTTCGGTCACTCTAATCTCGCCCGACACCTCTTGAAGAATTCGTACTATTTCCTTAAATTGAGCACCTTCAGGTCGTGGAATTGAAGCTGTAAAAGAAAGAAAATATTAGACCTGACATCGATTACAACTATCCTATTAGTCGCTAGAGAAATTGCGACACTTACGTCTAATTAGCCATCGTCTAGCGAATCCTGGTAGGCACCGAACATAGAACCACTCGGTTTTGAAGTAGCTGAGTTTGGTCCAAGTCCCAATCACAATTTGACAGTTTCTGGCTCCCTATAAGAATGTGAAAGAGGGATTATCTCCCCGGCTCTTTACATTGAACAAGAACCTGACTTCCTCAGGAGTCGGGGGCCGGAAAGGTGCTCCATGAAGATGATGAATAGGTTGTTCAAAAGAGCGTACCCATTCCAACTATGATGGGGCAATCCCTAAATAATATAACACCTCCTGGATATACTGATTGAATGGTGGGAGTGCTCCGGCTATGCAGGAAAATCTATTGAAAGCGGTATACCCTTTCGGAGGAGTATGCGACATATCGCTCTGCCCTGGTAGCAGGACATCATTCAATGGTAGCCCGTGCCTCAAGCAAATTCTCCCTAACATATCTTCGGAAACATTGGATGGAACGTAATCTTGTGGCTTCACAATGAAGGTTGTTCCTAGTAGCTCGTCCGAAGCTGGACTTATAACATCGGTTGTGATAGCCGACATCTCTATTATGGGAAGAGGCGGACTCTGAGCCTCCTATTGTTGTGAACTTTCGGGTTCCATAACTAGTCAACTCAACAAAAATCATCGTTAGATGACAGTAAACCCGTGTTTCCCCCAGTGTGAAATGCATGAAGGTGTTGTGCAGTGCAATGCGATATATTGTTTTAGAAATTCTACGAAGATTGGAAATTGTTTGAACGACGAGACTTCAGAATTCAACTGAAGTGACCGTCATCGCTGACCGTCACAACCGTGCCATCCAGAATTTGGAGACCGATCCGAGTTAAAGTTCATTGCATTTCATCAAGTTACAATTCCATCGACGAGCTTCAAAAGGCAGTCAAATATGCAGTGAAATGATTAAGTCCAATTATGCAAGGCATAAGCTCGTCGGAGTCAAGTGTTCAAGTATGCAAGGAATTTCGTATCGATCCATAAATTTAAACTCGGATCTATCACCAGAATTCGCTTCGTATCGGTCCATGAACCATCGTTTTGTATCGGTCATCAAACTTCACTTCGTGTCGATCAACGGAGTCTATTTCGTATTGATACAAGACCCTTAACCTCGTATCGATCATCGGCAGCACCTTCGTATCGATCATTTTGCCCAAAATTTCGTATCGATCCGAAAATCCCAAACAATCGATACGAAACAAACCATTCCTATCGATACGAAGTTGTAATACGTTCAAGATCAATACGAACTATTCCCCTAGATCGATCCGAAAGTGTATTCCCTTCCTTCTCCCATCGATGCAACATCGAGACCGAGCCATTCCTCCACGAGTCCTTTGTATCCCTATACTTCGTCTTGTCCAAAGCTTTGCAGGGATCACCTTACCAACCCATGACCTCGTTCCGACCATCTACGGCCATCACTTCATCAGAATCGGTCACGGAAACGGTTAGAGTGGCAAAAGATTTCATGCCTCATTGATTTTAGTGCAGATTCATTGATTAATTACCTAGAATTAGTGATTGGTTTGGAGATTTGAAGGCCTGATTCGATTGGGAAGCGAAGATAGTTTCGAGTTCTCCTTTTTTCAGAGCGATACGAAAGCAAGGCAAGAGAGTAAGTAAATGGGAAAAATACTAGGTACCAAAGTATTTATACTAAGAAGGTGTCCATTCATCTCCCAGTAGCTATAACCGGCCGAAGCGGTCTGTTCCCTCGCACGATACGAGGTGGCTTGGTCATATCCTTCAGCTCGACCGGTACTAAGGCCAATTCGTATCCAATGCTTAAGTCAAGTCGGTTCGAACGTCACCGGTACGAAGCATGACTTGTATCCGTCTAGTGATCGATACGAAGTGCGAGGCCAAGGCTTATCTGAGTTGTTCGAATCCATCAAAAATGCATCGATACGAAAATTATAGTTTGTATCCATTAACATAAAGCCACGAAGACTCGTATCCATTGACACGAAATGCTCTGAAAACCAACTAATTCGTGTCAATCACCATCGATACGAAAATAATTTTTTGACTTTTCACTTTGATGCAGGAGAGGATCGATACGAAGAGACACTTCAAAACAACCATCGAGCATTTTTATAACTCGAATTTCACATCGATTCAGGATAGGATCGATACGGGATTCGATACAAGAAAACTGACAATGACCTGTGAACGTGCAAACGCGAACAGGAGTCAAGTTAACATACGTGCATTTATGACGTACTAACATTCAATTTCCAAAATTTGCAGGAATTGAATGCTCACCTGATGGCAATTACGACCTTGAACAACAGTTTGCTATCATTCAACATTCAGTTACAACAGTGCGTAGTACAATAATTGGCAGTCAACAATTCAGTATTTATATTATTGGAGATCAATCAAAGGTTACATCTTTTGACGAAAAGACAACAATTGTTTGGCAAATCGAAAGAACTTTTCAGACTAGAGATTGCCGATTTTCAAAGCACGTCATGTTCTAACAAGATGTACTTTGGGGGGCAAATGTTATCTCGCCTTTTGGCAAGGCCGTGACACCAAGAACTTAATTGGAAACCAAGGACAGTCCATCCCAAAGATAGGTTATACACACGTTCACTATGGATACTAGTGAATTATGTCCGAGTTCGGATCAAGCTACAATCGATATGGTACGACAAGCAAAGCTATGAAAGCCAACGTTCCAATTTCAAGTCAATCGGAGTTCGTATGCTCAAGATATGATCGTTGCAAGTCAAGGGAACCCTCTATAATTCGTATCCATGGAAGGAGCAAAACTCATTTGTGTCCATGGCCAAGCAATGCTCTCATTCGTATTTATGGGGAAGGCATTGAGTTTGTGTCCATCAGTTCAGCAACCACCTCCTTCGTCTCCACTTCATTCGAATACATTCAGAAAACCTCGTTCGTATCCATGCGATGTCGTATCCATCAACCCATCAAGTAACTCCGCTTCATATCCATCGAGCCAACTCCATTTCGTATCCATTGCATCTGCTCTGTTTCGTATCCATCGTCTGAAGACGTCTCGTGTCGCTTCCACTTGTACATCAATATACTCATCAACTTAGTTCGTATCGATCGGCTAGCTATCAATACGAACCATGCCACTTAAGCAATCGACACGAGAAAACATGAGCTCGTATCGATACGAAGTGGTCACTATGCTGTCGATAGGAGGTGGCTTCATTAGATCGATATGAGGACAAGTGTAACAGAGCGATACGAAAGGGATATTAGGGGTCGATACGAAGAAGACCTACATGGAAGGAAGACTCGGTCACTCGGCATGAAAAGAGGATCGATCTTGGAAGATAGCGCCACGTCATTGACCACCATGTGCCAAAGAGCGATATGAACAAGATCGACACAAATGGAAGCGATATGAGTTCGACAGCTCATTGAAAGTCCAAACTTGCATCGATCATAACTCGGGATCTACAAGTCCAAATGCCAACAAATTTTCACAGGAGCCTGCCTACAACCTCAAGAATGTACGTGATCAATTTCAGCCCAAAAGGACCATTTATGGATCGATACGAATTCTATTCGTATCGCTCTCAGATCGAGTCGAAATCACCTGAACTCGATCCCGTGGGCCCACCCATATGAGGAAGAAGTCTTCTGAGATCTGGGTGAGATATTTGCTGCCTACGCCTATAAATAGTGACCCTAGACCTACAGAAAATGGACTTTTGGCTTCTCTACGTTGATACTCTGCCGAAATCATTATTAAACTTTAGTTGTAATGTTGTAATCTCTTGTAATCTGCGAGTGAAATTCAATAAACATTAGTCATTTCATAGTGGACGCAGGCAATACGCCGAACTACTCTAAATTCGTGTGTTTTTGTGCATTTTCTAATCTATTGAATGGTGTGTTTGTTAGATCTGCCTCATTTTACATTTATTTTTCTTCATTTTATCTCTTCAAACACATCTGAAGAGTGTTGTGCTCAATTTTGGTACAAACATCCCCACTTACCCCAAACGAATGAATGAAGCTGCATTTATAAATGAAAATGAATCATGGATCTAAATCTCTGGAGAGTGTGAAATCAGTGAACGTGAATTTAGAGTTTGAGTTGTTGTTGGGCTTGATTGCTTGGGTTTAGGCTTTAGTAAATATAAATAAGTGCTATATTTATATATTTCTTTTCTTGTTCATTTAATATAATACAAATTTAATTCAAATTACAATAAAACACAAAACCAAAATCTATATTCATTATACTCAATTATTTACTTATTAAGGTAAAGCTTCTGGAATTTATTATATTTTTTCCCTATTAAATTTATTTAATTATGAACACTTATTATCCACATTTTAAACTCAATATTAAACCATTTCCAAATTATTCAATTTCACAATTCCCAGAAACACCATTTAATTACATTACCAATTCCCTTGCAATAAAATCCTGATATTCTAAGATATATCCAAATTATTTATTCAAAATTCCTAAAATTCCATTTTAATTAATTAAATATTATTATTAATTACCCATAATACCAGGTTGTTACATTACCTATGTAAATCCAAACTCGAATTGCTCTAGAATAGTCGCTACTAGTCGAATATAAATATCTACTAGTCGATGGCTTCCAATTGACTAGTAGATATTTCAGTCAACGGTGAACACAGGGTTGCATTCGGGTCGAAAATGACCAAAAACTCGGTTAATTGATAAGATTACCAATTGACCAAAACTGCCACCAATCGACTAGAATGTTGTAGCAGATGCTACAAGTTTCTCGTCTCTTGCCTTCTCACCCATGTCTTCTCCACTTCATCTCTTCTTCTCCATGTGACTTCTTCTTCTTCATTCTAGAAATGTAGTATCATAGTTATTACAAGCTCCACCTTGATACTATATTTCCATACAAGCCGTCGATTCTGCACACACCGTCATATTCTAAGAAATCTCGAATATGATACTATAGACACTTCATTAATGAGCTTTGGCATGGCCATCACCCTTTGCACTTTGTCAATGAACTCCTACAAAACCACCACCTGGCAACAAAGTGTTGAAAGTACCCTCTCCATGTGGGACTTATCAATCTCCACAATGGAAATAAACTTCTCCATCTACCAACTTTCTCTCCCCTTATGCCACCATGTGGCACCTAGCATCTCAACAAGAAGATCAAGTTGAGAATGCTCAAACTTTACAATAGGTAAGGACTTAGCGAACATGTCTATTACATTCCCCTCCCCATGGACCTTTTAAAGTTGAACTAGATTCCATTCATTCATCAAGATGGAAGGACTCTCTCACCTTTGCATGCTTCGTTCTTGAGCTGAAAGCTATATTTTCAGCTAAGTGAATTGCACTTTGACTATCATAACTCATTGCTACTCTATCATATATACAAAGCCTAAATCATTTATTAACCACTTTAAATAGATTGCCTCCTTAACTACTTCAACAGCAGCTAAAATCTTTGCCTCTGTAGCAGACAAAGAAACTAGCATCTGCAACCTTGCTCTCCAACTAATAATTATTCTTCCAATATTGAAAACGTAATCTAAAGTTGATTTGCTTTGGTCTCTATCTCTGGTGCAATTAGAATCACAAAATCAAAGCAAGCTAAAATCTCTATCCCAAATGACAAAAACAAGCCAAGGGTTTGGAGTTCCTTTAAGATATTTGAAAGTATACTTCACCTCATCCCAATGCATCTTCGTCAAATTTGCTATGTATCAACTAAATTGTCCAACGAATTATGCAATGTTAGGCCAATTGCAGACCATAGCATACATCAAGCTACCAGTTGCACCCGCATAGTGCACCTTCTCCATGTAGGCCTTGTCCTTCTCTGAGATCGGAGACCCTTTACAAGAAAGCTATATGTGCAAAGGCATGGTTTTACCGATTATATTTGCTCCCTTCATGTTAAATCAAGCAAGCAGCTTCCGAATGTATTTCGTTTGAGCAAGCCATAAAAGTCCTAACTTTTATCCCTTTGGATTTTCGTACCCAAAATCTTCTTTGCTTCCCCATGGTCTTTAATATCGAATTCCACTTTCAACTTCAATTTATCAATTTCATCTCATAATCAATCGACATATCATCCACATACAAGAGAAAATACATCCAATCATCGCTCTTTAAATGCTTAAAATACACACAAGCATCTTTAATGCTACAAACAAAGCCTTGTGAAAGCATAAAAGAATCAAATCTCTTATATCATTGTCTAGGTGACTGCTTAAGTTTATAAAGTTACTTTTTTAACTTGCAATCCTAATCTTTTTCCCACTTACAAAAAATCCATTAAGCAGCTTCATATAAATTGTCTCCTCCAAGTCACCATGCAAGAAAGAGGTCTTCACATCAAGTTGCTCCAACTCCAAGCCATGAGTAGCGACTATGTCAAGCAAAATCCGAATGGAGATATACCTTACTACATAAGAAAGTATCTCATAATACATGATAGAGTTAGGGGTATGTCCTAGGGCAATTATGTAATTTGTTACATATATCTAACTCGATAACCAATCTTGTTTAAAATAAAAAGTATTTTCTTTATGTTATATACTTGATATAATGTGTTGTGTTAATTATTTATTTAATTTAAAGTATATTTAATAAAGAAAATCCATAAATGGTATGTTTTGTGATAGTAGTTACAATGTATTGTAATAATGAGCGATTTATCACAATAAAAAAAACTTATGTTTTAAATATTCTTACTCAAGATGTATCGAGACTGGATATTGATACATACGTTAAGACTAGAGTAAGTAATGCTCCCCAAATGCTTGGTAGTGTATTACTCATGGCTGCGGACGGCACTAAGGGGTTACATATTGGTAATTGGATAACTATGGAATGAATCACTCGATAGTCTTTTGTTGGTTACTACTAAGGTCAAACAGAGAATATATATCGTACGATAATTTTACACAATTCCATCGACTTAAGAATACCATCAAGCTTCAATGTGGAAACTCCGATTTGATTATAGTTAAATCGTGGCACGGAATCCATCAAATGACTATAATTGGGTCGAGTGGAAGCATTGGAAGTAAACACTATTCAAGAGAGAATTCATCTCCTCGGTTATATGCGGTTAGTATAATAAGGTTAACTTAAGTCAACTCAAAGTCATAGTTTCTGGCCCAAACAATACAATTAATAATAATTTTGTTGTTGAACCAAGAATTTTATGTTTGCTTCACTTGAATATATCTGGATGTACTCGTATTTATGTTATGTATAAATTAATTTCTCATTAATGATATTTAATACTTTACTTAGTTTAACAAAAGAGAGAGAAATGAAAGGTTTCTCTCTTCAAATAATGCAAAAATCCTACCTTAATTAATTGCATTAATTCTAGGAAGAGAAACGAATAATTTCCTTCTCTATATTAACTAGTAATTGTAATATATATGGGTGTATATGATATGCTTATACATTAAATTTAAATTCAATTCAAACACCATTTTAAACAATTTAAATAAAATATGATTTTATTTAAAACTTTATTAAATAGGACTATTATATCTTTAGACTTCATATGCCCAATAGACCTAAAACAGAATATATATATATATATATATATTTTTTACCCACTTCCGACTGGCTCGGTTCCGACAAAAATGTTTAATTGAATAACATAAAATTAATTATATAAAGAAATAAGATTTAATTAATGTAACGTACATAAGACGATTACATAAGTTAATTGAATTATAAAAGTTTATATTATAATTAAATTTACATAATTTGAATGCATAATATCAAGTGAAACGGGAAAAAACCCAAAAATAGACTTATGGGATTAATACATGCATATAGTACGTATACTATGATTTTTGATGTATCCGACACTTGAATCACGATGGTATTTCATATCAAATACATTACTCAATAAGTCGATATCACATAATATAATATATTAAACATTATGAATCTTTAATATAAAGTTGTCCTCCACCATTTATATATTAATAGATTGCTTGCATACTCTCTAGTTGTTGATTCCTCAAGATAGAGTGTTATGTGTAACACTATTAGTATATTGACTAGACAAGGTAAGATACATATACGTATTTGCTAATATTCCTCAAGGTGCGTGCATTATACTTAGGCAGTCGTGAAATGGTAGACATGAGTGAATCATCTCTTTTGATTTGTTGATATTCCTCAAGGTCAAGATGAGATTAGGACAAAGACCAAGAGTTAGGAGTTATATATGATACAATCATAAAGTGTTATTCATTTTTGCGAGCCTATGATTTGTTGATATTTCTCAAGGTCAGAATCGCAAGGCAAGCGAGTTCTAACACCCACTAGAGAAATCATATGATTTCTATATTTTTCTTAGGGTTTTGATAAACATAAAAATCGAGTGGGAGCCGTAGTAGAAAAATGAAATGGTAACATATAACCTTTCTGATATTATAAGACCATTTCATGTATAAAGTTATAATAATCTACATTGATAATTTGTGCAGTTAATATAATTGATAAAATGTTTATCAATTAAGATATACAAACAAACTGAATTAAAGATTGATAAAAGAAATATAAAATATACTTATTAATAAATATTTTCTTCCTATTATTGTTTCAATACCCACGCAAGCACCTAATTTTATAACTACTAAATACATTCGTAATTAGTCGCTTACGTGTTTATTTGCCCGAGACTGTGTGTTATCCTTTATGAATTTCGAACTCTAAAAGCAATACGTGAATATGGATATTTGATTCATGTATGATCACATATTAATGTTATATGGTGAACGGTTGCAATTCATAATGTACCAAATCTTGGTGAAATTGGTTCATTTGAGATAAGCAAGTAAACCTGTAGTGTGAGATCGCATGTTTATTATGATTGATTACAAAATGATCTTATCATGCTAAATGTAACGCTGGACCGAAAGATACAAGATAGGTATAAGAACTCAACCACTAAAAGGTCAATTTGATCAATTTACAATATTTGATTCCTTAAATGTTAAGGATAATCAAATGCACTTTTGTAAAAGGTTCGTTATGATATTGTAGTAAGGGTTTCTTTTTGAATGGTTCAACCATTTAGAAAGGAAAATGAATGTACGAGGATAGTTGTAACTTAATGTATAATTGGGACGAAAAGAGTGAATGGTCACTTTCTCTTAATAAAGAAACATCGAAAACAAGAATTGTAAGATAATAATTGAAACTTAACATTGGAATGAGAAATATGATTTCTATTCCAAAATGTATTTTTTATATAGAAAATTGTTATATATGAAATTTATTCCTTTGAGTTCAAGATATTTGATCTAAAACTCCCGACTGTAAAATGGTTACAGTAGATGGAATAATTAGCCTACGTTAGATGGTTAAATGGACCTCCGTATTTCATACACTATTATAGTAATGGCAGAAATAGTAGGAGAATGGCATATAGCACTTTATGATCGCATCAAGTTATGAAAATTGTTTTCGTAAATCATACCAAACATTTTTTTATAAAATAATAACTATTTTTCATTATTGAATGAAAAATAAATATAGTTTTATTTTAGTATAAATATTATGAATATTCATTATAAAATAAAATTAAAATAGTGGTATTTTTTCATAACAAAGGTGATGCATTGGAAAATACATAAGTATCCCAAATTATTTGCAATTATTTTTGAATTATAGACTAAGCCATAGTTTTGAGAAATAATTCTTTTATCATATGATTATGAATCATATGGTAGTAGTGAATTATATCTCAGAGAATTAAGAGCGAAGCACCCACTCAGTGGGAGCATCATTAGAGTTGATGAACACATCGGGTGGATACATATAGATGTATGCAATTGAAAGTGAGGGATAAGGTAATCGTTGTTTAAATAAATACCAACTTCATAGTAAAGGAATTTCTTCTAGAAATTATTAGTAGTAAAATGGATTTGGATATGATCCAAAAATGAAACTGATTACGAGGGGTGAAATGAAATTAACCAAACCTAAGTAGGCATGACACATTGGAACATTTAATAATAAATCTCACACATTAAAGATAAATTATGAATTTTATTAATGTTGAGGAAATAGCTTTCTCAGTCTTACGTAAGCTATTAAGAGTATTGACTCTACCATGTGGTATAATGTGAAAATACGAAATGGATTCCAAGTACATTATCGAAATATGATTTTGATATTGGTACCTTAAAGGATATGATCCTTTGGATGCAAAAGTGTGTCCAAGAAGAAGATCAATGCAGTTGGAATATAAGCCACACCGATAAGAATAACATTGTAAATTTCAATTGTTGGAACCAACGTAACATATTCATCATTCAATGTGCTATAGTTAATTTGGATTCTACTCATAAAATTTATCACTTCATATGACTTTGAGTTTTGGTGCATATATGTTGAAAGAAAAAAATAATAATTATGATTTAGAATAGACTATTACATGTAACAATAGTAATGTCTCAAAGTCATGGGAGAAATAACCGAGTTCGTGAGTATTAGATATGATCCAAGAAATAATACGAAAGTGTTAGTCAATAAGCATAAGAGTTAAGTAAGTATTTTGCTCGAGAAATCAAATAATTTGAATTTCAGTTAAAATTTAGAGGAAGCGTGTGTCTGTAAGAAAGAATATTAATAGGTACAAAATATTTCTATAATATCACGCTTTGGTAATGTATTTAATACATAGAATAAGCATCAAATCTGAATACTATCACAACACCAAAAAAGCCATTTCATAACACTTTTTTTCAATTCATAGCATATAAAACTATTACAAGCTACCAATGGTTATTTACATTAGGAACAAATTCCAACGATTATTACCGTCAGTAACTATAGGACTTTCGTAAATAGACTAAACTAAAGTGGACAAAATTGCAGTTTATTTTTATTTTTATAGATCCCATTTCTAACGCTTCAATATTTCCCCTTTTCATTATTCCTCTTTCTCTTTTTAAGGTTACTGCCAATGCCTCTGCCTTATTCTAGTTCCGCCTCATATTAGCAATGCTCCGCCTCTGTCTCGTATTAACAACGCTCCGCCTTGTATTGGTAATGCACCGCCTCATATTAGGAACGCTCGACCTCTATTAAGTATTTTTTGTTGATTCATGAGTTTTGATTCATGACACAAGCTTCAGAGATCATACGACGAGAATACTATACGAAAGCGACAAAAAGGAGAATAACCATATATTGCACACTACAAAGGAGACAAGACTACAATCTAGATATTAGTATGAATATTTTATTTCATTGAGTCTTAGAATATTGTTAAAATCATTCCTCAAGTAGTCACACATACACACAAATTGATTTATACAAAAATAAGTATCACTGTGCAAATAACAGCAGGTCGGCCGACCGACCAGAAACTTCGGCCGATCGGCTCTTTGTCCAGTGCACAGATATGCACTGTTTTATTCATATCTATAAACTCAACCGACCGGCCCAGGTTTCTCGGTCAACTGACCAGAACATAACGGCTAGTTTTTTGAAGAGGTGCAATTGTTCATGAAGAGGAATGTTCTTTAATCCAACAGATATGGACACAACTCTTGATTGAAACTCTTCATGAAAGATTGTAACTATTCTACAACTATATAAACATATTTAATTCACTTCTACAATCACCGATTCTTGTTTATAATTCTGAAATCTATTCTCTATTTATTTCTGCAAATAAAAGCATTCAATCTTATTCAATATCACTAGAATCCTTGAATTAATTCATATACTTCGATTCTACGTGATTATCTTCCTTCTAAATCTTCACACACATATATACTCTTGAGGATTTGATTATAGGAAAGTTGTACTATCAAAAGACAATCAGTGTTATTCAAAACACATTCGTCAACAAACTATTTGTATTAAGTTGAAGTCCTCTTCGGCCGTTGAGGCAGAAAAATTCCTATTCGGCTGCTCAGGTGTCGTATACCTATTCCTCCAGGTTAAGTGAGGGGTTTAGTTTAAATCCAGAGGGTATTCTGGGACTGGACGTAGAACGGGAAGTTCGAACCAGTATAAAAATTCCTGGTGTGCTTACTTTAATTTTTATTTTACTGCTATTATCAGTTTCCGCATTTATATATCATATTACACGATCCTTAGTACTGCACGTAAAATTTCATTTGGTATCAGAGCAAGGAAATCCTATAACCGTCACAAAGTTATTTGATATCTATTTCTAGTAATATGGCAACAACACATACTAACGATTTTGACACTAACACTAATACTAGTTTCACAGAGGGTCAATCAACTTCACGACCTCCACTTTTTAATGGTATAAATTATAATTATTGGTCAACTAGAATGAGAATCTATATGCAATCTAGTGGATTTGATATCTGGAATATTATACAAAGTGAGTACACAACTCCTACTGGAGAATACTCAACTTGGAGTAACACACAAAAACTAGATGCTACATCAAATGCAAAGGCTATGAATATTTTATTTTGTGCATTAGATAGAAATGAATTCAATAGAGTTAGCATGTGCATTACTGGTTATGAAATTTGGAGAACACTTAAGATAACACATGAAGGTATGAACAAAGTTAAATTAAGCAAAATTTCTATGTTGAAACATCAATTTGAAAATTTCAAAATGAGGCCAAATGAATCTATAAATGACATGTACTCTAGATTTCAATATATTTATCATTCTTTACTATCACTAGAACAAAAGTTTACTGATTTTGATGTTGTTACAAAAATATTAAATTCTTTAACGGACGAATGGGAAAGAAAAGTTCTAGCCATTGAAGAAGCAAGTGATTTGTCAACATTAAAACCAGAGGAATTGATAGGTAATTTAATGTCATACGAAGTAAATTTGCAGGCAAAAAGAAATGGAGCACAAGAAAAGAAAAATGTGGCATTCCAAGCAGAAAAAGATGACTCTGACTCGGATAATGAAGATATGGCAATGATCGCTAAAAATTTCAAAAAAAATTTGAAATTCAACAAAAACAAATTCAAGGGGAACAAAAATAATTTCAACAACAATTCCAATAGTAGCAAACCATCATCTTCAGCAATGGAATGTTATGAATGTCATAAGAAAGGACACATGAAGAAGGATTGTCCAGAGCGTAAAAAGAATAATCTCAAGAAGGACAAAACCAAACGAAAAGCTTTTTCTGTCACTTGGGACGACACTGACTCATCATCCTCATCAAAGAGTGAAAGTGATAATGAACAAGCAAATGTGTGCTTTATGGCTTCGTCAGACGATGTAAGTGATTTTACTTTTGAAGATTTAATTGAAATAAATTCTGAATTAGTAAATTTAGCAAAGCAACTTAAAAAGAAAAATAAGGAGTTGCAAAGAAAGTTAGATAGAACAGTCTTAGAAGTAGATATGCTGAAAGATGAGAAGAAAATATTAGAAGATGAACTTGAAAGTTCTCAACAATCAAATTATAACTTATCTTCTCAAATTTTGTCAATATCTGAAGAACTAGAAATTCAGAAAAATAAAAATGATGTTTTACTTTTCGAAAATAATAGTTCAAACTCTAAGATTAAGGATTTAGAATTAGAAAAATCTAGTCTTAAAATAAAATTTGATGATATTTCTAAAAATGTATCTAATTTCAATAAAGGAAGAGAGAATCTTTCTAGTATACTTGAAAATTCTCAATCCTCTAACAATAAATCTGGACTAGGATTTAAGAAACAAAATAATTTTGCTAAAAGTAGGATTAATAATAATATTAAGAAAGATATTAAGAAAACAGTTTATCCAAATACTAAAACCATCAAGATATGGATTCCAAAAACAAATAATGTTTTGATAAGGAATAAACATATCAAAATATTTATGGAAACTGTTCATAATAACAAGAATTACGTTTATAAAGGGAATTCTGAACCCGTATGGGTTTGGCTTCCTAAGATCTAACTCTTAGGACCCTAAAAAGATTGGGTGCCAACTTTTTATAAACTTTTTGTAGGTACCACATAAGAAGAGAGGAAAATGGATTTTAGATAGCGGTTGCTCAAAACACATGACTGGAAACAAAGAAATGTTGTCAAACATTATATACTCAAATGGAGGAGCAGTCACCTTTGGAGATAACTCGAAAGGATATATCATCGGCAAAGGTGATGTCAGTAGCAACGGTACCTCTAATTTACCACTCATTACTGATGTTTTATTAGTTAAAAATTTAAAACACAATTTATTAAGTATTAGTCAGCTTTGCGATAAAGGCTTTAATATAACTTTTTCAGAAAATAAATGTAATATTTTCGATAAAAATCATAACACTATTTTCGAAGGAAAAAGAGATAAAAACATTTATATCTTAAACATGAATGTTAATAATGATTCAAATTTGTGTTTAGTATCTAAAGAAAACAATTCCTGTCTTTGGCACAAAAGATTTTGTCACATCAATTTTAATACTATCAACAAACTAGCTAAAAACAAATTAGTTAAAGGATTACCTAATATAAAATTCAAAACTAATATATTTTGTGATGCATGTAAATTAGGAAAACTAACAAAATCCTCTTTTAAATCAAAGAAAGTAATATCTACAGAAAAACCACTTGAACTGTTACACATGGATCTCTTTGGTCCAACTCAAGTGCAGTCTATTAATCATAATAGATATGTATTTGTTATTGTAGATGATTTTTCTAGATATACTTGGATTTTCTTTATGAAAAATAAAAGTGATACTTTTGATAATTTTAAAGTTTTTGTTAAAAGAATTCAAAATATTAAAAGTTTGAAAATTAAAAATATAAGAAGTGATCATGGAGGAGAATTTGAAAATGAAGCGTTTGAACAATTTTGTAACAAGAAAGGTATTAACCATAATTTTTCGTTTCCTAGAACACCACAACAAAATGGAGTTGTAGAAAGGAAAAATAGAACGTTACAAGAATGTGCAAGAACTTTATTAAATGGAACCACTTTATCAAAACACTTTTGGGCAGAAGCTGTAGCTACTGCTTGTTATGTATTGAATCGTGTTTCTATTCGACCATTAACTAAGAATACTCCATATGAACTTCTAAATGGAAGAAAACCAAATATTTCATATCTTAAAGTTTTTGGTTCTAAATGTTTTATTTTGAATACTAAAGATCAGTTAGGCAAATTCGATCCAAAATCCGATGAAGGAATATTCGTTGGATATTCGGAACGAAGCAAGGCTTATCGAATTTATAATAAACGAACTCAAATTATTGAAGAAAGCCTACATGTTTCATTTGACGAAAATTGTAAAAATATAAATCCAGTTGTTACTATTGATTCTGATGATGAAAATACTCAGAATGAAAATAGTAATACAAATAAAAATTTTGATATTCATGAAACCAATGAAAATACAAACATTACTCCTAATATAATAAAATCTCCACCTAGAATTTTACGAGATCATCCTGTGCAAAATATAATTAGAGAAGTTAATACGAATGTTAAAACCAGACATCAATTAAATCAAGTTGGTCATGTAGCGTTTCTCTCTAACATAGAACCTAAGAATATAAAAGAAGCCTCAACTGATGACTACTGGATTCTTGCCATGCAAGAAGAACTAAATCAATTCAAACGAAACGAAGTTCAGGAACTCGTTCCTAGACCTAGTGATCAATCAGTCATTGGTACTGAATGGGTTTTCAAAAATAAAGCAGATGAACTAGGAAATATAACCAGGAATAAAGCTAGATTAGTTGCACAAGGATATAATCAAGAAGAAGGAATTGATTACGAAGAAATGTTTGCTCCAGTCGCCCGACTTGAAGCAATACGAATCTTATTAGCTTTCGCGTGCTTTCATAATTTTAAACTTTATCAAATGGATGTTAAAAGTGCATTTTTAAATGGATTCATAAAAGAAAATGTTTTTGTTGAACAACCACCTCTTTTTAATCATGAAAAATTTCCAGCTCATGTTTATAAACTCAAAAAAGCATTATACGGTTTAAAACAAGCACCACGTGCTTGGTATGATCGTCTTAAAAGCTATTTATTAGAATTTGGTTTTGAAATTGGTAAAGTAGATCAAACTCTTTTTATTAAGAAAACTAATAAAGATATTTTAATAATTCAAATATATGTTGATGATATCATTTTTGGCTCGACAAATGAAAAACTATGTTAGGAATTTTTGACTATAATGACAAATGAATTTGAAATGTCTCATATGGGAGAATTGTCATATTTTCTTGGATTACAAATTAAACAAATTGAAAATGGAATTTTTATTAATCAAGAAAAATATTGTTATAATTTAATTAAACGATTTGGTCTGGAAAACACTTCTGCCAAGCCAACTCCTATGAGCACAACGATTCATCTTGATAGAGATGAGGATGGCAAGAGTGTTGATCAGAAACTATATCGTAGTATGATTGGATCTTTACTATATTTGATAGCGAGTCGACCCGATATTATGATGAGTGTTTGTTTATGTGCTCGATTTCAAGAAAATCCCAAAGAGTCACATATGAGAGCAGTTAAACGCATTATTCGTTATCTAACTAAAACCAAAGATTTCGGACTATTTTATCCGAAAGAATGTCCTTTCGAATTAGTCTTATATAGCGATGCTGATTTTGGAGGAAGTCGGACGGATCGAAAAAGTACGAGCGGAACGTGTCATTTCATTGGACGTTCCTTAGTCTCTTGGTTTAGTAAGAAACAAAACTATGTTTCTTTATCAATGTGTGAAGCAGAATATATATCTGCTGCTTTGGCATGTGCACAAGTCGTATATATGCAACAAACACTACAAGATTTTAATTGTCATCTTGAAAATATATAATTTATTGTGATAATACTAGTGCAATAAATCTTTCTAAAAATCCGGTCAATCACTCACGAACAAAACACATCGATATTCGTCATCACTTTCTTCGTGATTGTTTGGAAAAAGGATTAATAAATTTAGAATTTATCAATACCGAAAATCAAATTGTTGACATTTTTACTAAACCGCTAAATGAAAATATTTTTATAAAACTTAGATGTGATTTAGGTATAATGTCGCTTAAAGATTTATGAATAAAAATATGCAAAAATATCGATAAACAAAAATTGTTTTATTTTTGACCAAAGCGGAACTCAAACTCATGACCTCTGACTTGCTTGTTAGATGTTGTGTTATAGCTACTTGAGCTATGGGTGTTTCTTGTTTTAGTTCTCTTTAAAGTTTGTTTTATCAGTTTTGTTTTCAGAAAAACTATATTTAGTTCTTATCTTATAAATCATACATTTACAAACAATTTTTTTCTTAAACTTCTGTGATCATATTTAAAATTAGTTCCTATCCACTAATTTTTCAGCAAACAGATGTTTATATATACTATGTTTATTTTTCAAAACATATACTAAGAAAAATTAAAAAAAACAAAACTTGAAAAATGTCTTCAAACAATGATTACTATAATTCCGAAAACTCCCATCTATCATACACATCTCCGGACGATGATGGTTCCGACCGCATCCCTGAAAATGGCCCCTATCCTACCTTTCCCATGCCTAAACGTGTCCTAGACTTTTCTTCTCCAGATAAAGACCCCCGACATAGGTGGAAACCATGGGAAGACTCTCATACAGGCTTTACACCTGAAAAGAAAAAAAGGGAAGAATACGATGGTAATACCTCCAACCACCAAACAAAAAATTGATGAAATACATCACTACCAACAACAACAAATGGATATGCAACGGGAACTCTACTATGAACAAAAAGTCACGGCAAGACGTTTAAGTTTTCTAGAAAAGATTGCCATGAAAATTTGTTCATCAAAGAAGGATGATGTTGTTGAACCTTCTTATA
This sequence comes from Allium fistulosum, assembly GCA_030737815.1. Classification (NCBI taxonomy): domain Eukaryota; kingdom Viridiplantae; phylum Streptophyta; class Magnoliopsida; order Asparagales; family Amaryllidaceae; genus Allium; species Allium fistulosum. The sequence goes on from CM060904.1 coordinate 1,292,761,784, forward strand.
GACCCTCATCCTCTTCAAATCCTGTTCAAACTCCAATAACTCCAAGATGGTCACCGATAGAAGATGTTCCGTCCCCAAACTCATGGGAACGTAGATTTTAATGAACCGTGGCTAATTTTCTTTTATATATATATGTTGTTGTTTTCAATAAGATATATAAATATAATGATATGATAATATAATTTATATTTCTATAATTTTTGTTGAAAAACAGCAAAAATATACATATCTACCAGGGTCGGTCGACCGGAAAGTCTGAGTCGGTCAACCGAACCCTTCCCGAGAATTTCAAAAACACATTTCTAACAGGGTCGGTCGACCGAATACCCTGAGTCGGTCAGCCGAACCCTTCTCGAGAGTTTCAGCAATTTTCAGATTACCAGTTCGGTCAGCCGACCTAGTGCCTTCGGTCGACCGAACGTATATTCTATCTGTCTTTTACTTCAGATTTATACCCCATCCTTTCACTTTTTCAACTTACCTCTTCCTTTTTTGCTTTCCCAAATTCAGTTTTTAACCTAGCCCCCATTAAAATTCTCTCAAATTTTTAATCTTTTCTTCCAAAAACAAATGGCTCCCAAGAAGAAATCAAAGACAACCGGTGGCTCATCTTCATCTACTCCAGTGGATACTCAAATTGCTTCATGGCTAGTTAATGATATAGCTCTTCAAAGATGGATACAACTTCAAGATGCCAAAATCTTTGAAGAGTCATTTGTAAGTTATCCTGACTTTGCTTCCTACGGTATTGAAAATGCCGCTATTGAGAGTGGTCTTGATACATTCCTTGACCATAGGAAAAATAACTTGAAAATCAATCATATTATGGTCAAGTTATTTCTAGCAAACCTCAACCTTGTCAATCCGCCGAGAAACACTGAAAATTGTATTTGGACATTGGTTTGTGGCACTTCGATTTTCCTTTCCATTGATCGAATTAACCACATTTTGGATGCTAGACCGGGAGGTATCTCATTACACGATGTAGATTGTAATATATCAAGTCGTGACCGGATAAGCCATCTATTTTTCGAAGATGATGCAACGGATTTAGACAAACATCATCACTTAGACCAAAAGCTCGACTCCTTCATCGATTCATGATGAAATCTTTAGTTCCTAGAGGTGGTTCATATCATCTCGTATATCCCGAAAATTTTAAAGCATTGTATGCTATTTGTAGGAAAATACGAGTTAATTGGTCACAACTTCTTATGGATGAATTTCTCTCTTTTAACCAAGGAAAGATGCTCCATATTTATTATGGAGAATACATAATGAGATTGATCAATAGCTTCGTCATCAATGCTCCGGAATCTGAAACCTCCAAAGTCCGTATTTTTGATTCACGGACCATAATGTTAATGAAATTACCTGATGCTCCACCTAGATTTATAAGATTTGAGCAATGGAGTGATACTCCGAGAGAACAACTACGTCGTAGCTATTCTACACCTCAACCATCTACTCATGCTACGGAACGTATAACTTGCCAAACCTCAATTCAACGACCAACTCCCGGTACTAGTACGGAGGCGGCCATTGATATTTTGGCTCGAAATCAACTAGCTTTGGATGCCCGACTACGAAAAATTGATGGGCGTTTCAAGAAAATCAAAGGCTTCTTCGTAAATTTATGGGATGCCTTATCATGTACTTCCAAAGCCGGTGCCTCTTTTGTTGCTCCCGGAAAAAGACCAGCGCCAAATTTCTCTTGGTCTACTTCAGATTACACAAGTTCCAGCACATCGGCAACTCACATACCTCCCACTCAAAGACGGGGTAAGGAACCGGCTCCTCTGGATGAAAATATTCGTCCAGAATTTTGGGATTCCGATGATGATGAGGAGTAATCGTATTGTTTTACAATTTAATTTCAAGAATTTCTTTATGAACAATATGTTTTTTTAATTAAATGTTGTGTATTAAGAAAACATCTTTAAATATTCCTATTTTGATTTGAATATGTAATATTTAAAATTCAATGATTCGCATTTCTTTTACATATTACATCTAGTAAGTATTCCTTTTTGTCGATGACAAAGGGGGAGAAATGTATGAAAGCTAACAAATTTTTTGCAGAAAAGTCGCCATATATTCAGGGGGAGAATTATAATATAGATAAATACTACTTCGTCACATAAGTATTGTCATCAATCAAAAAGGGGGATAATGTTGATTCATGAGTTTTGATTCATGACACAAGCTTCAGAGATCATACAACGAGAATACTATACGAAAGCGACAAAAAGGAGAATAACCATATATTGCACACTACAAAGGAGACAAGACTACAATCTAGATATTAGTATGAATATTTTATTTCATTGAGTCTTAGAATATTGTTAAAATCATTCCTCAAGTAGTCACACATACACACAAATTGATTTATACAAAAATAAGTATCACTGTGCAAATAACAGCAGGTCGGCCGACCGACCAGAAACTTCGGCCGACCGGCGCTGTGTCCAGTGCACAGATATGCACCGTTTTATTCATATCTGTAAACTCAGTTGACCGACCCAAGTTTCTCGGTCAACCGACCAGAACATAACGCCTAGTTTTCTGAAGAGGTGCAATTGTTCATGAAGAGGAATGTTCTTTAATCCAACAGATATGGACACAACTCTTGATTGAAACTTTTCATAAAAGATTGTAACTATTCTACAACTATATAAACATGTTTAATTCACTTCTACAATCACCAATTCTTGTTTATAATTATGAAATCTATTCTCTATTTATTTCTGCAAATAAAAGCATTCATTCTTATTCAATATCACTAGAATCCTTGAATTAATTCATATACTTCGATTCTACGTGATTATCTTCCTTCTAAATCTTCACACACATATATACTCTTGAGGATTTGATTATAGAAAAGTTGTACTATCAAAAGACAATCAGTGTTATTCAAAACACATTCGTCAACAAACTATTTGTATTAAGTTGAAGTCCTCTTCGGCTGTTGAGGCGGAAAAATTCCTGTTTGGCTGCTCAGGTGTCGTATACCTATTCCTTCGGGTTAAGTGAGGGGTTTAGTTTAAATCCAGAGGGTATTCTGGGACTAGACATAGAACGGGAAGTTCGAACCAGTACAAAAATATTTATTGCTATTATCAGTTTCCGCATTTATATATCATATTACACGATCCTTAGTACTGCACGTACACTTTCATTTTTCTTTGTTTTATTAAAATTGTGCCTGGCTTTTCACTAATTGTTCTTTGAATTTCAATTCAAGTAGTTTTGTTTATTTTTTTTGTTTAGCTCTTAAATTGAACACCTATTGTCAAATTGCTCGAAGTCATGGTGTTGTTAATTTAATTCATGTTTTACTATTGAAATGCAGTTGAAGACATAGATTTAGATACTGTTGAGGCTGTAAATGAGTCGCAATATGAAGTTGAACTATATCCCTTATTGAAATTTTATCTATGTAGTTCAAACCATGGATTGATAATTTAGCCCATCTAGCTTATTTTGATAGATGTTTGTTAGCTTTGTGAAAATTAAAATTTATCCCAACCATTTCATTAGAGGTTTGATCACATTCATTTATATCACAGTATTTGGTTGATAGGTTATGCATAGAACCCACTTACCTTGTTACTTCCTTAAGGGTTGCGAATCCAATAGGAGGTTATGCAACTCTAGGGATGAGATGTGATAAGTTAGAACTTGATTTGTTAGGTTATAAGTTTGCATGCAGTCTATATGTTTTTGATTTCGTAGATTTTGAGATCATATTGGGTATGGATTAGTTGGGTAAGTATGAGGTTAGAATATTTTGCCATGATAGGGAAATATCGCTGAGACACCCAAATAGTCATAACTGAATCATCTTCTCAGTGGAAAATTCCAGTAGGAGTGTTTGGCTTTGTTAAGTGCCATGGAGGTTGGAGAAGAGCTTAGTCAAGTTCGAGTAGCAAGGGAATTTACAGATTTCTTTGAGCCGGTTACAGGGTTACTACCGAAACGAGCTTTTGAGTTTCGAATAGATATTGTACCGAGAGCTGAACTTGTCAGTAGACCACCTAGCAGGATGACACCGACATAGATGGAGGAATTGAAGGTGCAGCTAGTGGATCTTAAGGGAAGGAATTTTATTAGAGCAAGCAGTTTACCTTGGGGAGCGGCCGCGGTTTTCCTGAAGAAGCCAGATGGGTCGTTAATGATGTGCGTCGACTATCGTAAGTTGAACGAAAGGATGATCAAGAATAGATACCCTCTGCCAAGGATAGATGATCTGTTTGATCAGTTGAGTGGAGCCAGAGTGTTCTCCCAATTTGTTTGGCGATGAGGTTCCATCAGTTGAGAGTGGCGGAGGATGGTATTCCTTTGACCTCATTTGGACTAGGTATGGTTCGTATGAGTGGTTAATGATGCCATTTGGATCGATGAATGCACCTGTTTTCTTCGTTGATTTGATGAACCGGGTTTTCCGAGAGCACTTGGATAGGTTCGTGTTGGTATTCATAGATAACATTTTAGTGTACTCAAAAGATGAAAGAGAGCATGAGATTCATCTTAGAGTGGTGCTGGAGACGCTGAGGCATAATCAGCTAAAGGCGAAATTTTCCAAGTGTCATTTATGGAAGAAAGAGGTTAAGTTTCTTGGTTATGTGGTTTCAGAGAAAGGATTGTCAGTCGTTTAGGATCGTTTCCACCCTAGAGGGGAGGGGGGTGAATAGGGTGATACTAAAATTAATGCGAAAATAAAAATAAAAACAGAAAGTAATGCAGAAGAGATCACACACAAATTTACCCAGCTTCGGCAAAATCCTGCCTACGTGCTGGCCCTAAGGTTTCTACTAGAAATTAAGTAGTCAGACGCTTACAAACACACGTAAACTTACGACACCCGCTAACTTGACTAACCTAACTCTAAGCTCAAAACCTTGCCACAACACAGCCAGTGAGTTGCAAATTCTCGAACTACAAAACCATAGTTCATACCTAGTTACACAACTAGAATTTGACTCAAAATAAAAGTAGAAAGTTACAATTAAAATTAAAACAAGAACAAAAATCTATTTATAAAAATTAAGCCCAATAAAAATTTGAGCCGGCCCAAGTGTAATATAACAAAAGAGATCTGACTCCCTTTTTATTTTTGCTCGTGTAATGTCTTTGGCCGTTCTTTCTTTGTTCCTCTTCAAAGATTAGAGTTTTGTAATTGAAGTCGCTGCCTTGATATCAATTGATTGAAGTGATGAATTCAACTATGGTTTGCTTTTTCAGTCGATCCCTAGATTGAGTGTTTGCGGTTGCTTCAAGTATGTCGAGCTCGAATGGTATGAATTAGTACGTGATTTTCCCCTTTTTGGTTTTGATTTTGCTCGACTTTGATTTGAGTTTCATGATTTATTTCAAGACTTTGCTCTGTTATTTGCTTGAACTCGAATTCAATCGTCTACCGATGATGAAATTGGGTAATTTATAGGAATTTAAACCCTAAATTCTCGTTCGTATATTTCTATTTGAACTTGTCAATTGTTTTTCTTGGCCATGGATTTTTGCTTGAACGATGTGATTTAATCTGACTTGTTCATTGTTGAATTTGCTTGAACTCTTTGAGTCAGTTCCATTCTTTGCTCCTTTGACTTCGGCATTTGAATTTTTGAGATAATATATTGGGTTAATTTTGATTGACTGGTTCATCATAGACTTGCTGGAAATTTTCGAACTGCTACTGACAATTGTTGATTAATCACGGCTTCAACTGATAATTTTTTTGATTTCCCATTACACTTCGAAACTGCTCCTTGACTTGTTCGAACTACTATTGTTAATAACTGTAAACATATTCACTGCTTCACTGTTGTACACATGTAACCTACTTCACTGTCTTGTTTTTGATATGCCATCTCCATGTATATACATATATGTATGTATATGTGTGTGTGATGCCTCGGCTTCAATTCTAGTTGTATTGTGTTGTCATTGAAGTGATTCTGATTTGAAGCCTTGCTTACTTGCTGGCTTGATCGTATGGTTCCATGAGTATTGCTTCGAGTTGAACTGTTTTGTTCCATGTTATTATAGTGTTGCACTGTTTTCATACTTCGAGTTAAACTGTGTACATATCCATTTTGGTCTGCATAAAAGTCTAGACTGGAGCATACTTGGTCTGGTTCGGTTCACTTCTTCGTCATGTTGTATGTGTTCATTGCATTTCACCTATCCTTGTGCAATTGTATTCTCTAGAATCTTGATTTTATGCATTTTCATGTTGCATTGTTATTGTTTGTGGTCATGTTGTATGCATGTACACTGGTTCCTTTTGGAGTTTGTTTCCATTACTGGTTCTGGTTGTATAGACTTGTATGTGTTTAAGCCTTTAGTTTCTTGTAGTCATGTTCATGCCTGAACATTGTCTTGACCCATTGGCTTGTTGAGTTCATGTGGTTTGGTGCACTTTGGTCCATTGTATTCTGGTTTGTTACTACATATATGTATACATGTGTGCATACATGTATATATCTATGTTGTTTCCCTCTGAGTTGCATTCACTTCTATGTTGGTTCTACTTGAGTCTTCATGTGGTTGCATTTTGCTTCATGCCTTGACTTATGCATGCACATTCATGTTAACTTCTTTGTACTTGGTTGCTTGTTAACTTGTTATTCAAGTGGGTCTTCATGTGAGGCTCAGAATCTTTGTACATTTGTTGTCTGGACTAGCTGCTTTGTTTTCTTATGTGGTCTAGTGGTAGCTGCATGTTTGCTTCGAGTTACCTATGCAGTTTCTTGGAGTCATGTGTACATTTGAGCATGTTGTTTTGTTGGTTATTGCTTTGAGCATTTTCACTTGAGTTGAATCCAGCCTAGGCTTGGGTTTGACCTTGTGCTCACCTATCCCTGCTGTTTTAACAAGCAAGTATATATCGGTGTGCACGACCTTGTGGCATGTACAGTGATACACTGTGCATGTCACAAGTTGTTCGTGGATGTTGAATTAAAAGAAACGGCGACGAATAACCCAAATAACTGAGGCAAATAATATTTTCAAAACACACACTTCATTTTGAACTACAAAATATTTCTTTTTCAATTTTACTGTATCAGTGTTTATTTTGCAGATAGCTCAGATGCTGGATATAGGCTGGAGCAGAGTTGAAGATTTAATACGAGTGAGAGTTAATATGTAGTGAGATGAAAATTGTAAATTGAAATTGTATTGTAATTGAAAATCTGTAAATGTAGTGACTATTTGAATTTTTAATAAAATATTTGTTTGAATAAAATATTTGTTTAAATATGAATACTGAATTCAACAAATATTTATTTAAATATGTGGAAAAATAAAATAATACAATAACAAATACATTTAAACAAATATATATATATATATATATGTTTAATATCATCAAACAAAAATCATAGGCTATTGTATTCTACAAGTCGATCCAGATAAGGTCGAAGCTGTGAATAATTGGAAGAGACCAGGGATAATAACCGAGACCGGGACCTTTTTTGGAGTTACTGGCTATTACCAAAGATTCATTAAGGATTTCTCGTGGATAGCAGCACCTTTGACTAAGTTGACCAGGAAAGATGTGAAGTTTGTTTGGTCTGACAAATGTGAGGAAGGGTTCCTTAAGTTAAAGCATTTGTTGACTAATGCACCAGTGTTAGTAGTTCCAGATGGAACCAAGGGTTGGTAGTATACACTGATGCATGTGGGACTGGATTGGGAGCAGTGTTGATGCAGAAGGGCAAAGTCATTACTTATGCATCTAGACAGCTTAGACTGCACGAAGTAAGATATCCTACTCATGACTTAGAGTTGGCTGCGGTAATCTTTGCCTTGAAGATTTGGAGGCATTATCTCTTAGGAGAGAGATTTGAGCATAAGTCATTAAATTATTTATTCTCCTAGAAGGAGTTGAATATGAGGTAGCAGAGGTGGCTGGAATTTTTGATAACTTATGATTTCGGTATCCAGTACACTCCTAGGAAAGGAAACAAGGTAGCAGATGCTCTCGGTAGAAAACATGAGAATGTGGTGTTAGCAATGTTGGCAGAATGGAAAGATCTAGTAGCCTTGGCCAGTTGTGGTGTGCAGTTGAGATCTACTGCTAGTTCTAGTCAAGGTGCTGCCATGTTATCTTGTTTAGAAGTTCGACCAGTGCTGATTGAGAGGATAGCTTCTAAGCAGAGAGAGGATCCGGATTTAGCTGAGAGGATAAAAAGGCTTGAGGTGGGATTTAAGATCAATAATCTAAAGGACTTTAGTCTTGACCAAAGCGGATGGTTAAGAAAGAAGGGACGATTATGCATTTGAGATGTAGAGAACTTAAGGAGGGAAGTCTGGAAGAGTGTCAACGATCGAAGTTTACGATTTATCCTGGAGGGACCAAGATGTATCAAGACATGAAGAGGAGCTTCTATTGGGAAGGCATGAAGAAGGATGTTAGCTTGTGGGTTAGACAGTGTGTACACTGTCAACAAGTGAAAGCCTAACATCAGAAACCGAGTGGGTTACTTCATCCTCTAGATTTTCCAGTTTGGAAATGGGATTCGATATCTATGAATTTTATTGATGGGTTGCCAAGGTCAAGTTGTTCATGAAGAACATACTTAGACTTTATGGAGTTCCTAGTGGCATAGTCAGCGACAGAGATGCTTTATTCACTAGTGAATTCTGGAAGAGTCTATAGGAGGTGTTAGGCACTAAGCTCAAGATGAGTACCACATATCACCCACAAACGGATGGGCAGACAGAGAGAGTCAATAAGGTGCTCGAGGATTTATTGAGAACTTGTGTGTTGGATTTTGGTGGATCTGGGAAGGATCACCTACATTTGATTGAGTTTTCCTATAATAATAGTTACCAGACTAGTATAGGAATGGCGCCTTCTGAATAGCTGTATGGAAGGCCATGCAAATCTCCAGCATGTTGGTTAGAGACTGGAGACAAATTGGTCTTAGGTCCGGATTTAGTTAGAGAGGCGTCAGAAAAGATCGAGTTAATCTGAGGACGGATGAAGGAAGCTCAATCCAGACGGAAGAGTTACGCAGATAAGAGGCGTAAAAACCTAAAGTACTAAGTAGAGACAGGGTTTTCATTAAAGTATAACCGATGAAGGGTGTGGTATGATTTGGAAAGTCGGGAAAGTTGGCCCCGAGATACGTTGGTCCATTCCAGATTATAGAAAGGATTGGAAAGCTCGCATACAGAGTTGAGTTGCCTAGCAATATGGCAGGTGTCCATAATGTGTTTCATGTGTCTCATCTTCGCAAGTATGTACATGATCCAGAAGCTACCATTCCTTAGATAAAGTTGGAGGACTTGGTAATAGAGCTTGATTTGACTTCTATTAAACAACCAATTCGGGTTGTAACAAGAGATGAGAAAAGATAGAGGAACGAGACAGTCAAGTTGGTGAAAGTTCAGTGGAGCAACAACGAGAAAGACTGTACTTGGGAGGCAGAGGATATGATTCGAGATACTTATCCTGATCTGCTTTGAGGGTATGTCTATATTAGATTTATATAGATATTTTTTAGTTAGTTAGACTAGTATGATCGTTAGGAGTCATTACAGATGATTGCTATATTTAGTATCTAGTCCTTACTGAATTTCGAGGACGAAATTCTTTAAGGAGGGGAGCCTGTAACACCCCATATTTTTTATAAAATTATTCAGGAGATTTAATTAGAATAAATTAAATAGAATAATGTAGAGTGATAAGGAAATTGAGGTTGGTTAATTAATTTAGTGGCCATGCTATTTAAATTGAATGAGTTTAAAGGGTTAAGTGTTAGCCAATTAACATATGGGCATGAGAGTAAATTGCCACCCATGTTTCCCACCCTTATACTATTATCCCCTTAGCCATACACGTTAATTTTGGTAAGAAAAAATTAAAACATAAGAAAGCTAATAGGAGCCGGCCATTAAGGAGAAGGAAGACAAGAGAAATCAAATCTAAAGCATAGGATCAAGCTAGAAGAAATCAATTTCAAACAATCTTCGATTTCCTTATCCAAACCAAGGTGAATAATAATCATTACATCTCTATTTTTGGTTTATGATCATATGTTTTAGGATTTAATGGGTAAATTCATTTTTATGATATATTGAATGATGATATGCTTGATTTATAATTTGTATGGTTTAAAGAAGATCGTTTAAAGGAGATATGCACAGTTTTAGGGTAAACCGAGGTTTAATGATTTTTAAATGCCATGGGAAAATAATATGTTATGGAAAACATGATTTTGGAGTTGGGTTTCAATTTTTATAATTTTCCAAGCGGTGGAGAATTAATTACGAATTTCAAAGGAAAATATGGTTATTCGGGATTATAAATTTATTGTGAAAAATATATTGAGAAATTGGGTCCGAAATTTTAATTTGTTAGATAACATGATTAAAGTGAATTTTTGGAACTTTAAGGGATTTTTACTAAGAGATTTAGTATGGAAATTAAATTATTTTGATAGGAGGACCTAAATAATTTAATTGTTTTATTAATAGGAAGGGCTTAATTGTTAAAAGTTATCATGTTTTAAGATTTGAGAAAATGCGGCAAATATTATCCAAATTATTTGAAAGTTTAATGTAACCAATAATGTATTTACAAGTGGGCAAGTTAGTCACAAAAAGTTTACTTTATTTAGAAAAATCAGTCTTTAGCTTAGAAAAGTGGGTTCTGCCTTCTTTAGAAGGACCTTTCGACCCAGAGCTTTCGCCTCCAACCTAGTCGAAACCTTCTAGCTCGAAACCAGATCAACCGATACACATGGTATCATGTAAATGGTACATAGTGGATTGGAGAAAGGCAGAAGATGGTGTTGGAAGGTAGCTTTCGAAGGAGATGGTTCCTTGGTTTATTTTGTTTTAAAGGAAAAGCGCTTGCCTGTTTAAAAAGGGGTTTCGATATGGTCGAAGACTATGGTTGCGAAAGATATTTCCAAAAGAGGCTTTTGAAAGAGAGCTGTCGCCTTTGTTTTAAAGAAGTAGCTTTCGAAGGAGTTACATAGATTTTGTTTAAAGCTTTCAGAAGGGGAAGTTTCAACCAAGTAGAAACCCTTCAGAGAATTTATGGCCTTTCGATGGTATTGAAAACATCCATGTTGTCGATAGGTTTAGTTGTTTTATAAATACAAGCCACTTCCTAATGCATTCGAAAGGGGTTTCGAAGGCAATGGTTTCGAAAGGGGTTTCGAAGCCAACCTTCACTTGTTTTACCCAGATGTTTTAATGCTTTCGAAAGGATGGTTTTGACACCTTCAGACTTCCCTAATACATTCTGAATTAAAGAATGGTTTCAAAAGAGATGCTTTTGCCTAATTCACTTTGACCCAAAATGATGTTTTAAGTATAAACTCTATGTTTTCGAAAGGGGGACTTTTATTGGTCTTGAAAGGTTACTTTTAAATGGTTTCAAAGCTATATTTTTATACTTAAGTGATAATACTTTAATAAGGTTGAAAGGTTTCGAAAGAGTTGTTTTAAAGTATTCAAAAGGCAGGAGCCTGATATTTTGTTTAACGATGAATTTTCTATCGGATTAGAAAATCGCCGATAAATTTCAAATTAAAATTTACCGCAAGCGCACGGCCTACAAAAGTTAGTAAGTGGCGAGTACGGGTCGATTAGCAGGGAATTGTTAGATTTTAAAAAATCAATTCAATCAAATTATACCAAATGGAGAGGAAATTGTTAACTACAAGAAAAATGAAGCTAAAAGTAGAATTAAAATGAGATTAAAAACTATGAGATTAGACAACAATTTAGAGGCAAATCCACTCTCATATTTTTTGTAAATCAACAAACAAATAATTTATGATCTCTAGTTTTGATATTAAGCGAAATAATTATTGCATTTATCATAAGTATGGTTTATTTATGTTATTAATTAACATAACTTAAACCATCAAACTATAATACAACAAATAAACCTCTTATAAATTCTCATGAAAATGAAGCCAAAGCAAAAGCTATTTTAAGCATGATCTATTTACTATTGTAGTTAGTAATATAGATTATCAAATTTTTTTTACTTTCATTTCAAAATCAAAATCAATTAGCAAATGATGATGTAAATTTTGTTTATGTTGAATAAGAATAACTCATTTGCAAAAGCAACATAAGCTATCAAACCCACTTGTACAAACTTACATCAAAATTCACTTTCATGAAGCACAAATAAAAGAGATCATAAATCATAGAGATGTTGAAATTACATAAAGTTAGAGAGCTTCATTACCCCTAAATTGAAGGGGTTTAGCTACTCATTTGTTTTATCAAATCAACACTTGTAAATTTCAACATTAAAAAGCAGGGAAATGGAAACTAAGCAAAGGAAGAAAGAGAGATTAACTACTAACTACTTTCATAAAAAACAAAGCTACACTACTTGCATGAATATAAATCTAAGCTATAAACATGAAATGAGAGAAAGCATAGAAAACATCAACATAAAAGTAAATAAAAACAAGTAGAAAAGAGAAGAGATAGAGGCTAGAAAGCCATTTTTATTTCATGAAACATAGAGCTTACACCTTGCATTTTAATTTCCTAACTAATTTAAGAGAGTAGAAGATATTTTACATGTACATAAGAGGGCTATTTATACATGCATAAAACCCTAATTCAATTTTTAGGGTGCTTCCCAAAATGCCCTTTAGGAAGTGTGGCCACCAAGTAACCATTAGCCACTAATTAATCCATCATTAAATGTGCATGAAGCTTTAACCTCCACTTAGTTGTCCATTAGCTTCTAATTGTAGATTTAGGTAAGTGGGTGGGGTCCTCCATGATCATGAGCTTGAATTATTTCCCTCTTCGTTCCTTTGTATTCATTTGTGCATGCATGTATCTTCATAAAAGCCTCTTCCATATGCATCCAAATTCCTATAAAAATCATAAAAAATGTCCAAGTAAAAATTCTCAAATTGACACATGCAAAAAATGACTATTTTGCCATTGTATGTAGATGAATATATGATGATTTGAAAATGATTGAATTTTGGTTTTAAACATGTTAAAATACCAAAATATGACATTTATTTAAATAAAAATAGATAAAATATGGATGTAAATATATGCACATTTACGTGCACATCAAATACCCCCACACTTATCTTTTTATTCGTCCTCGAATAAAGGAAAACTAAGATAAATCCATTTTCGTAGGAAGCACAATTGCATTGAGCGTATGGAACAAGCCGTTAAACCTCTGGGTATCCCCAGTAGGATGAGTGTTGTCTCGTGAGGGTTTTCAGCGGATACTACCCACAAAATCCTAATGCAAAGTGAAAATATTTACAAAATACAAGATTTATTTACAAAGAGATGAATGCAAGTTTTTGAAAATATTTACAATGAAGGATTTACTTTTAAATTGACACAAATAAGTTAAATATAGGTTTTGGTCATTATCTTGAAAATTTAAGTCATTTACTCGTCAAAATTTCCAATAAAAATGAAGTTATCAAAACAAATGGGCTATAGTTTAACTCGTTGTTTCGGTCGATAATACAGTTTAACTATGAATAGATCCTTAGTTGAATATCAAAGTTTATCAAAGTGGTATTTTCATTTCTTTCCAATAACAAGTCAAATCAAACAAGTTAAAATGGTGCTTGGATTTCAATTGCTTACTCTCTCTTATTTGAAAATTTTATTGATATTAACAATATTTACATATGCCTAACTCAGGTAAACTGAGGCCAGATATATACCCATGCACTGCCTTGCGGACTGATGTGAGGGGAATATAGAGCGTGGCGAGTGAACACACAAGTGTGAACACTTATCGACTGTAGGTGTTATTAAAAATAATTTTTATGTACATACACCTAACTCAGATAAACTGAGACAAGATATACCGATCGTGCACTGCCTTTCGGGCTTACTTGAGAAGGGTACAGAGCATGGCGTGTGAACACACGAGTGTGAACACATGACTTTAGGTGTTAAAAATATATACATATATAGAAGAAAAAAAAATTGAAAAGAGAGAGTTCTACAAAATCATCTTAGCACCATTTAACCTAGAAGATAAAAATGTTATATCCTTTACTTTAAATTTACCACTTTTTTAAACAAAGATTTTTATTTAGAATATATTTCATAATTAACACATATGAATCTTCCTATATACTTGTTAAACCATTGTTATTTGTAATCAAACTTCATTTTTATTTTTGTTAAGACAAATAAATTTTCAAAAATTTCAATTTATTAACCAAAACTTATACTTATCCTGTAGTGTTTCATCAAAAATAAATCAAAATGCTAAAAAGAAAATGTTTTTGGGATTTAGAAATTTTGATTTTTTTTTTAGTTAAAAGAAAATGAAAATTCAAAAATTCCATGAAACTTTTAAAAAAATGAAAATGAGACTCCACCCCCCCCCCCCACACTAATTTTGACTGTGTGCCCATAGTCAATGCACGATATAATGAGTGTAATGGGGAAAAATGTACATATTTACAAAAGAGGGTTAACATTCTTACTAGACATAGCTTGGCTCATGAAGAATCATGAGCTCCTCCTCTTGGTTACTGGGCAATTCCAAGAAAGGTTTCAAACGATGACCATTGACTTTGAAAATAGATCCATCCCTAGGGTTTTCTATTTCTACGGTACCATGTGGAAAAACAGCTCCTACCACAAATGGCCAGTCCATCTCGATTTATGTTTCCAAGGGAATAAATGAAGTCCTGAGTCATATAAAAGAACTTTTTGGTTAGGGGAAAACGTTTTTCTTAGGATTGACTTGTCATGAAAAACTTTTGTTTTTTCTTTGTAAATTTTCTTGTTATCATACGCGTCGTTTCTAAGTTCTTCTAGTTCGTTGAGTTGTAATTTTCGGTTTTTGCCAGTTTTCTCGAGATCAAAGTTTAAGTTCTTTATTGCCCACAACGCTTTGTGTTCGATTTCAACAGGTAAATGGCAAGCTTTCCCGTAAACTAAGCGAAATGGGGACATCCCAAGGTTAGTTTTAAAAGCGATACGGTAAGCCCAAAGCACGTCGGTCAATTTCTGAGACCATTCTTTTCGATTTTTGTTAACAGTTTTCTCCAAGATTTGTTTTATTTGACGATTTGAAACTTCAACTTGGCCACAAGTTTGAGGATGATACGGAGTGGATAACTTGTGGGTTATCGAGTATTTCTTCATTAATGTTTCAAAAGATCGATTGCAAAAATGGGTTCCGTTATCACTGATTATTGTGCGAGGTATGCTGAACCTCAAAAAGGTGTTATCTTTGAGAAATTTCACAACAATTCTTTGGTCGTTGGTTTTGCAAGGAACGGCTTCGACCCATTTTGAGACATAATCGATAGCGAGAAGGATATAAAAGTTTCCAAAAGAATTGGAAAAAAGTCCCACAAAGTCGATACCCCAAACATCAAAGATTTCGATCGTAAGAATGGGGTTTAGAGGCATCATATTTCGTCGAGAAATTCGTCCAAGCATTTGACATCGATCGCAAGTTTTGCAAAATTCGAATGAGTCTTTGAAAAGAGAAGGCCAATGGAAACCACACCAAAGCACATTTTCTGTAGTTTTTCGAGGACCGAAATGTCCACCGCATGCTTGATCGTGGCAAAACGAAAGAACACTCCTGATCTCATTATCCGGAATGCAACGTCGGATGATTTGGTCGGGACAATATTTGAACAAGTATGGATCGTCCCAATAGAAATATTTCACTTGGGACATGAATTTGTATTTGTCCTGTTTGGACCAAGATAAGGGAGTTTCTTTAGTGACTACGTAGTTCACTATATCAGCGTACCATGGATCGATAGAAATTGAAAGAAGTTGTTCATCGGGGAAGTTTTCATTGATTGGCAAAGAAGATGGTAGTTCGGAAGACGAGATAAGTGATCGGCTATGACATTATCAGATCCTTTTTTGTCCTTGATTGTAAGATCAAACTCTTCTAATAAAAGGATCCAACGAATTAAGCGAGATTTAGCGTCCTTTTTTGCGAAAAGATATCGAAGCGTAGAATGCTCCATGTACACAGTAATATGTGACCCGATCAAATATTGTCGGAATTTTTTAAGAGCAAAAACTACCGCTAGAAGCTCTTTTTCAGTGGTTGTGTAGTTAAGTTGAGCGTCGTTCAGAGTCATGCTAGCGTAGTAGATAATGTGAAGGATCTTGTTGATGTGTTGTCCTAAGACAACACCAACTGCAAAGTTCGAAGCATCACACATTATTTCGAAAGGAAGATCCCAATTCGGTGCGCAAATGATTGGAGCAGAAATGAATTCGTTCTTAAGACGTTCAAAAGAAGAGATACACCCAGAGTTGAAATCGAATGGAACGTCTTTTCCGAAGAGAGTCGTCAAAGGACGAGTGATTTTGCTAAAGTCTTTCACAAAGCGTCGGTAAAAGCAATCGTGTCCTAGAAATGATCGAATGTCCTTAACAGATTTGGGAATGGGTAGGTTTGCAATGACATCGATTTTCGCTTTATCTACCTTAATGCCTTTATTTGAGATTATATGTCCAAGGACTATGCCTTGTTTGACCATAAAGTGGCATTTTTCTCAATTCAAAGTCAAATGTTTTTCTTTACATCGATTTAAAACCAACTCGAGATTATGTAAACATTCAGAAAAAGAATCACCAAACATAGAGAAATCGTCCATAAAAACTTCTAGAAAGCGTTCAATCATGTCGGAAGAAATGCCAAACATGCATCGTTGGAAAGTAGCAGGAGCGTTACAAAGTCCGAATGGCATACGTCAATAAGCAAAGATACTGAATGGACATGTGAAAGTCGTTTTCTCTTGATCTTTGGGAACGATTGGAATTTGGTTATAGCCGGAATAACCATCAAGGAAGCAGTAGAATTCATGGCCAGCTAAATGTTCGAGCATTTGATCAATGAAGGGAGGAGGGAAGTGATCCTTACGTGTTGCGGCATTTTGTTTTCGATAGTCAATGCAAACATGCCAACCCATTTGAGTTAAGTTCGTTTGAATCGTTCTTGACAACGATTAGCCCAAACTTTTTCGGTACAACGTGAATTGGGCTAACCCATGAATTATCAAAGATTGGGTAAATGATTCCGTTGTCAAGATTTCATCACGCACCGCATCTTTCATTTTTGGATTAAGCCTTCGTTGCGCATCACAAACAGGCTTGGCATCGTCGATTAAATGGATGCGATGTTGAACAAGAGCGGGACTAATTCCCTTTATATCGGAGATCGACCATCCCATTGCTTCCTTGTTTTTGGACAGGATTGAAAGTAAAGAAGTTTCTTGATTGAGAGAGAGAGTCGCAGAAATTATGATGGGAAATGTTTCGTAATCACCTAAGTATGCGTACTTAAGGTGATCGGGAAGTGGTTTGAGCTCCAACTTCGGGAGTTGCTCGATTAAAGAATTGGGGTGAAAATCGGACTCAACTGGAAGCGATTCAAAGGGAAGAGTGTATTCAATTTCATTGGGAATTTCGTGAGACAATTTTTCATACACGGCTTCACATTCGTTGTTAAGGTCAAGTGTCTCATTTTCGAAGTTTTGATGAATGGCACTAACTTCCAATGTTTGGTCACGAGGTTTGTTCGATTGGCTTTCAAGATTGAAAATGTTAAGATCCAAAGTCATGTTTCCAAAAGAGATTTTCATCGAACCATTACGACAATTGATTAAGGCATTTGAGGTGGCTAAGAATGGTCGACCTAAAATCAATGGAGTTGACTCGTGGGATTTATCATGGGTTGTGTTTCGAGAATGATAAAATCAATAGGGAATATGAATTGCCCTACTTGAATGAGCACGTCCTCGATTTCTCCCACGGGCTTCTTAGTGGAACGATCGGCGAATTGAAGCGTGACCTTTGTGGGTTTGAGCTCACCTAAGCCTAATTGTTCGTACACGGAATATGGAATCAAATTGACACTCACACCTAAGTCTATCAATCATTTGTTAATCGTCTTGTCTCCAATTGTACACGAAATCGTAGGGCAGCCAGGATCTTTGTATTTGACGGGCATGGATTGAGACTTGCTCAAACTGGTGGCTAAGAAGACTTTTTTAGGCACTTGAGTGGTCGCTTTTGGGTGCACAAGTCCTTAAGAAATTTCACGTAAGTAGGGACTTGCCAAACAATTTCAAGAAGCGGGATGTTCACTTTCACTTGTTTAAAAAATTTCCAGCATCTTTTCCATTTGGTCTGAGTGTTTCTTTGGTTGGAGACGATGTGGAAATGGGACACGATACTCAGTAGGCGGGTCTACTTGAGTAGAAGAAGAATTTTGATTGGCATTCGATTCAACGTTTGGCTCCACGTTCTGTTCAGATTCGTTTGTTGTTTTAGAAGTGTCGAGAGAGGTTCTGGTAAATCATTTGGATTAACAACTTGATTATCGATTTGTTTACCAGAACGTAGAGTTGTGATAGCATTCAATTGGGTGACGTTGTTATCTTGAACAACATGGGAATGATTTGAATTTTCGTTTTGATTTCTTGGATTTGGAAGGGGCTAGCTTGAGAATGTTCCTCGTTCGTGTTCACTTACTGACGTGGCTAATTGACTCATTTCCATTTCAAGTTTTGCAATCGATTGGTTTGTATTTTGCATATATGAGGTCAATAAATTTTGCAAATTGCTTTTTGATTGAAGGCTTTGAGTAATTGCTTTAGCCAATGTTTCAAGAGTATTTTCAAGTGAACTTAAACGTTTATCGTCTTGGGGAGGATGAGCAGAATTTGGTTGAAAATTTGATTGGTGCGGTTAATTATGAGACGGACTCGCAAAATTTGGTTGAAGGTGGTTGGGCTGAAAGGGAGATTCGAAGCATTATTCGGGAATGCTTGAAAATTGGGATGAATCATATTCGTGTTGGGATTGTTTTGGTTCCAAGCAAAATTTGGATGATTTCTCCAACCAAGATTGTACGTTGGAGAAAATGGGTCGTTTTTGGCTTTATTGAAAGCATTGATTTGTTCGACAGAATTAGGGCACTGATCGGCTATATGATTAGGATCGTTGCATTTATAACACATCGGTTGGGAAGCTTGGTTCATTTGATTTAATGAGAAAACCTTATCGAATTTTTTAATCATTGCGTCGATTTTAGCTCCCAAAGCAAAAGAAAATCCTATCGAGTGTGCACTCGATCGTGAGTAAATTGATTTTTCGTTCGAACGTTCCCATTGGGATGATTTTTCGGTGAGGTTTCCAAGAAATTGCTAAGCATCATCGTGATGTTGGGCAAGAAAGTTGCCTTGGCACATTGATTCGAGCATGGTTCGTGAGCTGTTTTTGTAGTCCATCGTATAAGATTTGGCAAATCGTCCATTTTTCGAAGTTATGGTGTGGACATTTTATCAAAAGCTCTTTGAATCATTCAAAATATTTTCCGAACGGTTCTCCCTTGAATTGATGAAAATTTACAATTTCGTTTCGGACTCTACTCGTTTTTTCCAAGGGGTGGAATTTTTTTAAGAAAGCTTTTACGAATTCTTCCCAAGTTTTAATCGAGTTCGATGGTAAGCTGTGTAACCATTTTTCAGCATAATCCGTAAGAGCGAATGGGATTAATCGAAGTTTGATTCCATCATCGGAAAGTTGTTGGAGTTTAATGGTTGCGCAAACTTGTTCGAATTTAGTTAAGAAAATGTAGGGGTCATCATGCTTGAAATTGCCAAATTTTGGAAGCGTGGCAATATGATTCGAGTGAATTTTCAAATGGTTACTCGTAGGGGCGGGTAACGTGATTCAAGATGGAATAGAAAAACTATCGGGAAAGATTCTATCCATAAGACTTTGAGGGGCGTTCTCGTTCGCCATTTCGAGAGGATCGTCTGTTCGAGTTAAACGATTAGTTGTTGAGTCACGAGTCCAATGATTTGTTGTTGTGTCACGAGTCCATGTACTCATGCACAAATGAAAGTCGAGAAGAGAAGGAAGTTAGAGTTGAGTTTAGAGAATGAAACTAGATTTGAAAAATGAAGTGAAAAATTGTTTTTGTTTTTTTAAGGAAGAAAAATATTTACAAAGTGAAATTTATTTTCAAAAGAGAAGTTTGATTTTTGTTTTGTTTTGGGCTTCTCAAATTTTTTTTATATGTTTTTGTTTTTGTATTTATTTTTGTTTTTGAATTTTCAAATTTCAAATATTTACCAAAAGAAAAAAAAATTTAGAAAATGGGAATTTGATTTTTTTTGTGTTTTTGTTTTTGAATTTTCAAATTTTTTTCTTTGTTTCTGAAAAGATTATATATTTTTTTTTGAATTTTTGTTTTTGATTGAAAATTTTCAAAGGAATGGATTTAAAAGGATTTTTTTGGATAAAAAAAATTAAGTAAAATTTACATTTTTTTGGATTTTGGATTATGGATTTTTTGTTTTTCTAAAATATGCATGAACTAATGCAACTAAATGAATGCAAAGGACTTAATTATAGTTTTTTGTCCTTAGTAGCTTCTAACCCAAAATTGTATAATCACACTTTGTCTTAAGTCAACAAAAATATTTCTCAGCTAGGTAACAGGCAGGGGTTATCTATGCACCACGAATCACCGTAGCAATGCAACCGAAGGTTTGAGTACCTTCAAAGGAACAACCAGTATAATATTTACGAATCATCGTAAATTTTATAACTGGTTATTACCCTACCGTAGCCTAGACACCAAGAAATAAAATTGTTCAAAGAAAACAATTATGAAGATACAATTAAGCCCTAGATGGGCTCGCGACACCCTTAAGTCGAACGTCTAACCTTTATTATTAGTCAAATTCTACGATGAAATGCGATTTGTGGGATAAGGAAAGGGTGATGAAATCCCTCACCTTATGTGAATTAGGGTATTGCCCTTAGAAAAAAAAGATGAGATGAATGCAAAGCTAAAATTAAACGTGAATTTACAATGCAACTAAAATAAAGTTTATTTTTGTTTTGGAATTTTGAAATTATTTTTTTATATATAAATGCAAATGCAAGCAACCAACAATGCAATTCAAATAAAAACAAAGGATGAAAGCACGATACCAGAGCATGCTGAATTATTAGAAATTTATTTTTAAGCGGCGATTTTTTTAAGAAAGCAAAGCAATTCTTTTCCTTGCGATTTTCTACTTTGGCAACCTGAAAACAAGATATATACACAGTTTTTTTAATATATAAGGCTGGAACTTAAAACAATTTTAAACAAAACAGAAGAAAACAAATGTTTTTTTGAAGAACAAAACCAAACAAAACTAAAAACAAGTTAAACAAAAAAAAATTATGCAAACTTTTTTTTAGGGAGTGAGCTAAAAGCAAATTAAACAAAACAATTCAAAACCAAAAAAAATAAACAAAAAATAACTTCACTCAAGTCCTTACCCACAAGAAATACAGACCCGACCTGCTAAAACAACTCATCCACTCTCTTCTTTTTTTTAAACAAGAGCAAAAGCTTTTACTCCCAATAATCAGAATTGAAAACAAAAATCGACTTTGAATTTCAGAAACTCGTTTTCAGGTAATTGGTGGATCTAGGGATCCATGAGAGGTCTAGGTTCGTGGACGAGTTGCGGTTGTAGGAGGAGGTCAGATGTTGTTCGTGGACGAGTTGTGATTACTGGAATTTAGGAATTTCGTTGGATTGTGGTCAATTGCGATGAGATTAGCTGAGGGTATTTGATTCGCTGATGGTAGCTCTATGCTCAAATAGGTAGTTCGGTGGTATCTCAGTGGTAGGTGTTCGAATTGGAAGTCGATGGCAGTGGTTCGTTGTTGAAGTTTTCTGCCTTGATGAGCAATGAAGGAGCGGCGTTGAGTTGTAGAAGGTATGTGAATGGGAATGGGTAGTGAATGGGACCAGAGTGATATTGATAGGTGATATTGTGATATGGTGACTGTTGAGAAGTTATCGGTTGAATGAAGTAGCAGGCTGTTCACAGAGCAGTATGATGACCAATTGAATGGTGGATGAATGGTGATGATGTATATTGGCAGTAGTTAGTTGAAGTGGTAGTGGTGTAATGAAGCAGTAAGTGTGGTCTGTGAGGTTGTATGGTGAGGTGGAACAGAGGCAGTGAGCAGCAGTTTTTGTGGTGTGGCTGCTGTAGGGGAGGTGGGTTAAATGCTTAGAAGAAAGTGGGATGACTGTGAAGTTTCTGATGGTAGAGGAATGTTGGAATGGGAAAGACAGTGGGAAGTATTGATGTATGTATGTAGATAGGGTAGGAACAAGTGGTGGGAGAATTGAACAGAGGCAAGGTAGTGATGGGTAGAGGCAGAGGCAGGATTGTGTTCACGAACTGTGGCGATGAAGTTATAGTTGAAATGTGGATGGTCAGGGGAAGAATGTTTTGGCAGTGATGACAGCATGCACAGTTTGGTCAGGGGAAGAATGGTGGTCTTGTTGGAGGAAGATGTTTTTTTAACAGTAGTGTTAGGGGGATGGGCTCGGGTTGTTCTTTTGCAAGTTGAATGGAAGGTTTGGTTGTGTGTGGAAGAAGTATTTCAGCTGGAAGTTGTAACTGGTATTAGGGGCTGTTGAGTGCAGCGATGTCTGATGTGTGTAGTTGGTTGATGGGGATGATGAAATGGGAGGACAGGCACAGTGCAGAAGCAGTTAGGGAACGTGTTCAGGGAAGAAGGGGAAGGCAGTTTTGTTTGTCAAGTGTATGTTGAAGGGATGGTATGTTTGTGAATGACAGTTGAGATGTTGGTGGTCTGTGGTGGCTGTGAAGTGTGGTAGAGGAGGAGATGGCCGTAGATATGGTTGATGCAGGCAATTGCAGAGATGAAGGAAGCAGAGATGTATGGTTGATGGATGATATTGAAGTTGTGATAGTATTAACTGTTACAGATGTGGTGAGTTGTATAGGGGGTGTAGAAGTTTGGTAGTTGAGATGTGCTGTGTTTGGAACAGGGAAAATGTAACGGTGAAATGCAAAATGCCAATGAAGATTGAAATGAAATAAAAAAAATTTCTTTTTGCAAATGATATTGTCTATATTTTTGTTAATAGAAAAGCAAATGCAAGTGCAAACAAAAAACTACAAGCACACAAACAAAATTGAAAACAAAAATCACACAACAACACAATATTTTTTTTAATGCAAACACACACAAAATAAAAATACACAAAATTTAAAACACACAAAAATCAAACAAAAATAATTCAAAGAATAGAAATAAAAATCAAAGCAATTCCCCGGCAACGGCACCAAAAACTTATTTAACGACGAATTTTCTATCGGATTAGAAAATCGCCGATAAATTTCAAATTAAAATTTACCGCAAGTGCACGGCGTACAAAAGTTAGTACGTGGCGAGTACGAGTCAATCCGCAGGGAATTGTTAGATTTTAAAAAATCAATTCAATCAAATTATACCAAATGGAGAGGAAATTGTTAACTACAAGCAAAAAGAAGCTAAAACTAGAATTAAAATGAGATTAAAAACTATGAGATTAGAGAACAATTTAGAGGCAAATCCACTCTCCTATTTTTTGTAAATCAACAAACAAATAATTTATGATCTCTAGTTTTGATATTAAGTGAAATAATTATTGCATTTATCATAAGTATGGTTTATTTATGTTATTAATTGACATAACTTAAACCATCAAACTATAATACAACAAATAAACCACTTATAAATTCTCGTGAAAATGAAACCAAAGCAAAATCTATTTTAAGAATGATCTATTTACTATTGTAATTAGTAATATAGATCATCAAAATTTGTTTTTACTTTCATTTCAAAATCAAAAATCAATTAGCAAATGATGATGTAAATTGTGTTTATGTTGAATAAGAATAGCTCATTTGCAAAAGCAACATAAGGTATCAAACCCACTTGTATAAACTTACATCAAAATTCACTTTCATGAAGCACAAATAAAAGAGATCGTAAATCGTAGAGATGTTGAAATTACATAAAGTTTGAGAGCTTCATTACCCGTAAATTAAAGGGGTTTAGCTGCTCATTTGTATTATCAAATCAACACTTGTAATTTTCAACATTAAAAAGCAAGGAAATGGAAACTAAGCAAAGGAAGAAAGAGAGATTAACTACTAACTACTTGCATAAAAAACAAAGCTACACTACTTGCATGAATGTAAATCTAAGCTATAAGAATGAAATGAGAGAAAGCATAGAAAACATCAACATAAAAGTAAATAAAAACAAGTAGAAAAGAGAAGAGAAAGAGGCTAGGAAGCCATTTTTATTTCATGAAACATAGAGCTTACAACTTGCATTTTAATTTCCTAACTAATTTAAGAGAGTAGAAGATATTTTACCTGTACATAAGAGGGCTATTTATACATGCATAAAACCCTAATTCAATTTTTAGGGTGCTTCCCAAAATGCCCTTTAGGAAGTGTGGTCACCAAGTAACCATTAGCCACTAATTAATCCATCATTAAATATGCATGAAGTTTGTAACAACCCTAGATTTTGCATATATTTTAATTTTGACTTTATTTTTATTTTAAATTATTTTAAAATTGTTCTATTTTAAACATTTCATTTTAAATATAAATGTTGATTATTAAGTGATTTATAGTTCAAACTAGTATAAATTGGATATTTCACTGAAAAGTGAATTTCTATTCAAACTGGTCAAACTTTGACTTTTGAACTTTAAATTTAAATATTCAAATTCTTAAATTTTATCTTTTATTATGAAAATAGATTTAATAACTTGAATACAGCTTTTCGTTTTGTTGGAAACGGAGTTAAATTGTGAAAGTTATGTATATTTCAATATTGTGTGTAAACTGATGTATTTAGCAATATTGTCTATTTTAAATTTTATTTTATTTGTCATATTTGTTCTAATATGTGTTAATATTTTATTTTATGTATAATTTTGTCTTTTAAATAATTTAAAGTGATTATATAATTTTTCCAAATCGTATTGAATTTATTTTCTAATTTTAAAACCTAGTTTCCATTTCTTTGCTATTTTCTTAATTTAGTTATATAATTAAAATTTAATTATTTATTCACTTTGAAAATGTTTTAAAAGTCATTTTTATTTCAAATTTTGTCTTATAATATTTTTAAAATGGAGTAAATAATTTTCCAAAGCCATGGTAAATTTTCTTGTAATTTTTATGTCCTGTTTGCTATTTTTAAACAATTTCTTTATTCCTTTTTCTATTTTTCTCCAATTTAATTATTTATTTTATTTTGGAAATGATAAATAATCTATTTTATTTCAAATTTTCACTTCATAATATTTTTAAAATGAAGTGGATATTTTTCCAAGACTAGTAGTGATTTATTTGTAATTTTCGGACACTGTTTTGTATTTTTATGTAATTTCTTTCATTCTTTTTATATTTTCCTTAAAATTAATTATTTATTTTCTTATATTTATACTTAGTTTCGGTTTGTAAAGCATATTTCTGAGTTTATTTTGTTTATATAAAATTAAAAAGAAAAGGAAATGTCAAAGGTTTAAAAAGTTACAAAACTTAAGGCTTTTCACCTTCAAAACTCTTCATTTTCTCAACTCCTCATTTATGTGCATTTTTGGCCATACTATTTTTCTTAGCTGTGTATTTTCATTATCTTTCACGTGAAAAATACCTCAGCTCCTCATTTTTCATGGCTTGAGAGATTTGGTAATGGCTTCACTTCCTTTTTCTACTTTTTCTTCTTATTTTCTATGAATTTTGCCTTGCTTTCCCTTGCTTTTTGATAGGTCTCCCCTACATAGCCATGGCCACCACACTCTACACTTCCTTCCAGCCATTACCACCACCTATACTCCAGACCATGACCAAGGCCGAGCCATCCATGGTGACCAAACCCCTCAAAAATGCAACCTATTGCCAAAAAACAATGCTATTTGACCACTACTTGTTCATATCCTTCAACCACCACCCTAACCCTCACCATAGCCCCCACCACTCCTCTGACCTAACCTCTACACACCCATTTCCACCACTGACCAGTCATGTTGCACCCAGGCCGAGCCATAACCCCAAGGTCGAGCCTTTGTTTTGACCAAAAATCACACTATTTGCCTTAAAACTCTTCACATCTTCATATATAAACTTCACCACCATATTCCACTACCTAGGCCGTGCATACACATGACCAAAACCTGAGCCAAACTTGTTCAAACCATAGCTAAATAACACCCCTAGGCCGTGCCAAATAGTAGAGAAGGCAAGGCAAAAGACTGTGTATTCGTATCTCTTTTTATTTCAAAGTTATTGAGTTTTAAAGTGTATTGAATTGTGTTGTTTTGATTGTTTGTTTTGGGTTGTACACAAGAGTTGTAGCTTGGATTCGCTCTCCACTCAAGTCCGTAATCGTGTCATCATGCTTTGTTTTCTGTTGTGCCTTTGGTTTTGAAATCTTTAGCAATTAGAGGTGAGTAAATCTCACCAGACATTTATACTTATACAAATGTGAATTGACACCATTTGAATGTGTAGAACTATTATGTGATGTTATAACTGCCTGTGATCATTTATTTATGATGTTAAATTTATTTACCTATCATATCATCTGTTATTTCTATATGTTATTAACTGTTCATTTATATCTGTTTATCACACTGCAAGTTCCCTGTTAGTATAGAAATCACTATGGGTTGAAATGATACATACCCGAACGGACTTTAGAATAGGGAAAGATCGTTATGGGCTGAAATGATAAGCCTGAGCGACTTTTTATTTATTTTATATTTAACTTGGGATTGCGGGTTTGAAATGATAAAACCTGGTTTTTCTTTGTAAACTGCGGATTGAAATGATACATATCCGTATCACTTGACCTAGGCTAGAAAATTATATACAGACCCGTGGTTTATATATTTTTCTGAAATTATTTTTAAATATTTTAAAAATGTAAATATTATGATATTTTGATTTAAACTTTATTAAAATGATTTCTATAAAATAATTGTGATTTTCTACAAATTAAATAAGTGAATTAAGTAAATGGTGAAGTAGAATTTGAAATATAAGTTAATTTTGGAATTTATGATTTTGTTTATAAATGGAATTTATGTAAAGTAAGAATATATGACAAATTTGATTTAAAAATGAATTTAATGATTTTGTTAAGAAATAATGATTTTATAAAGTGTTAGTGATTTTGTATAACTTAAAATATGAAATAAATGAATATTTAAACTGAATTTGGAAATATAACTTAAATTGAATTTTTGTGAAATTTGTTTAAAAGTGAAATTTTAATTAAGTAAAATAAATGGAAATAAGTTATATTTTGGAAATTTAAACTTAGTTGTTAAGTTAAGAATTTAATTAAAGAAATGAAAATTTAATTGTTATTTAATTTGATTTTTATATGGAAATTTGACTTTATAAAATCATAGAAATAAAGGTATTTAAATGATTGTTTTTAGATGTGAAAATATATGATTTTATAAGTTAAAATGATTTATATTAAAAGTTAATTATGTGTGAAATTGTAAATAAAACTCTGAATTTGATTTGACAGCATTTTGAAATGTAATGTAAAGATATTACAGCATTGGAAAATGCTGTAGTTGTTTTAAATGAACCAAATAGCAAATTTGAACTAAGGGTTATTATAGCACTTTGTTAGTGCTATAGTTGTTAAATTTAACTAAAATTTCAATTGAAACTAAATTAAGATATTACAGCATTTTAAATGTCGTCTTTTGTTAATGAACCGTTTTTAAACATAACATCTCGTAGCATTTTCTAAGTGCTGCGAGAGTTGAATTTTCTTTGTTTAATAAATTCAAATGAATAAATGATCTTTGAAAAAGATTAAATTTTGTAAATTAAATATTTAATTATTAAATATAATGAATTGACTTTAAATGATTTAAATGGAATAGTTGATTAGGAAATACAAGTATTTTGAAATATGATTAAATGGTATTCAAATTTAAATTCAATAGATGATGTTTGAAATGATATTTTGACATTTTGAAATGGATTTGAAATGATATTAAATCTTGGAATAAATAATTGAAGTTTATATTAGTATGAAAAATATTTGGTTTACTTGTAATTTGAATCTATTTAAAAGATATTGGACTTATGAAATATAGGATAATAAAGCTTTGGAATTTATTTTATAATTTGAATAGTTATTTTGTGGATTAAATCTATATTTGAAATTTATAAAATTTGAAATGGTCTATGGAAATTTAATTGAAAAAAATGATTGAATTGAATTGAAACTTTGGAAATTTTAATACTTGATTTGAAAGTATAATAATTACACTTTTAAAGGGTTTAAATGAATTATTTTGATTGAAATATAAACTATTTAAAAAGGTTACTTGAAATGATAATAAATGAATGATATCTTTAAATTTAAAAAGTATTTAAAGTTGAATATTTAGATTTGAACTCAAATGATATTTTGGTATATTAAAATGATTTGAAATGAAGTTTTGGAAAGATTTGATATTTTGATATATTAAAATGATTTGAAATGAAGTTTTGGAAAGATATGATATTTTGATATATTGAAATGATTTGAAATGAAGTTTTGAAATGATATGATATTTTAAATATATTGAAATGGTTTGGAATTATTTAATCTTTATTTTGATAAAGATTTGGATTTGAAATGATATTTGATTTGAAATATAAACTGTTTTTAAATTTATAACCACGGGTTATAATAACGATTGGTTGTTAAAGAGACCGGGATCGGATATGGACATACTCTCTGTCGATACCGAAAACCACTTTGACAACTGTGTACGCGGTGGAGTTTCCAAAATGAAGTAGGATGGTGGCGACGATCCTGAGGTATATACGTGGACCCAACTCCCGTGAGTTGGCATAAGGTGGCTAAAACAGGAGCGATTGACGGACCAAGGAGGTAGCACCTCTTTATCGGACACACTTCTTCGATACCATTCTATTACTTGTGATTGATTTGGTGCGCACCCTTGATTTGGGAGTGTTGTTCGAGGTGGGCGGTAGTGGCTGCTATGCGTCACCACCAGTCCGAATGCGTAATTGGTATATCTACCCTGGCATTACCTTATGTGCCGTGTCACCTACCATATCGAGCCCACTACAATTTTGGTTTAAAGATTCGACCGCGTTAAGGTTCACCATCCCCTTAACGCTATTTTCTATATGATTATACTTTACTAATTAGACACTACTGTATATAGCGTATATTACTACATAGTAAATAGTTTAACGGATCCTTAAAGAATGGGCGATCCCAAGCATTCTTTAAGTTACTTATACCTTTATTACAGTTCACTTGAGTTGGTTTACATTATATAAGTATGTATGTCCTGACTCGAGTGTTTGCATTTTTATTTACGCTCGGGTCAGCCTGAGTTATTCACAGATTTGGATTTCCGCTCTCTTGGAGATTTGAATCGCTGGAGATTATATGCTTGTCATGTCCTATCTATTTCAATTCCGTTGTTCTACTCAGCTTGTACTTGGTTATTATATTGAGACTTTTGTTGTATTCTATTTCTTCTGTTATATCTTATGTAACTCTGATATATTTATATAGTAGCTTCATGAACTACTATTTCTTTTACTTCCGCTGCATTATTTTACTCTGTGTCTATGATCTGTGATTATATTTATTTACTGTATATTCTGAGATTTGCCAAATTTTATTTACAACGCGGTATTTTGAGCAATTCAATTCCGGTATGAGTGTCTACCTATACACTTATAATGGATGCGAATGGTTGAAAATATCGGGTCGTTACAAAGTTTTAACCTCCACTTAGTTGACCATTAGCTTTTAATTGTAGATTTAGGTAAGTTGGTGGGGTCCTTCATGATCATGAGCTTGAATATTTTACCTCTTCATTCCTTTGTATTCATTTGTGCATGCATGTATCTTCATAAAAGCCTCTTCCATATGCATCCATATTCCTATAAAAATCATAAAAAATGTCCAAGTAAATATTCCAAATTGACACATGCACAAAAATGACTATTTTTCCCCTGTATGTAGATGGATATATGATGATTTGAAAATGATTGAATTTTGGTTTTAAACATGTTAAAATACCCAAATATGACATTTATTTAAATAAAAATAGATAAAATATGGATGTAAATATATGCACATTTACGTGCACATCATATTTTAAAGTTAGCTTTTAATGTTTTTGAAGGAGATCATCCTATGAGGTCGAAAGCAAGGTTTTGAAGGTGTCGAAAGGTTTTAAAACCCCAAAACTCAAATTTTTAAAGGCAAAACCCATGGCTTAAATAAAGGACTTTTGAAAGGATTTCAAGTATGTAAATTGGAAAGAAGTATTTCCTAGATAAAAGAATAAGTTAAAAGGATTACCATGATATATATATATATATATATATATATAAATGTTTTCAAGGACCTTAAACCCACAGGAGTGGTATTGTTAAGTTGTTATGGTTGCTTCTTCAATTATGAATATATTCACATGATAAAGGACCCATAACTAAATTTTGGGGATAAAGGGATAGAAGAACCAGCTAGGTTAACCCAATAGTGAATATAAATTGATTAAACTCGTAAATGAGTAGAGTTGCATCTAGGGGGTCGGGGAGACTAAAATATTGGGTGCCTAAACCTTGAAGTTGTCTAGGAGATAGGTTCATAGTAAACCCATGAAAACCATGTATTAAGGATGGTCGGCAGGGGCCAATTGGTTTGTAGTGAACCCATGATAACTACTGGACTTATTGACATCGGTCAAAAGGTTCCTAGTCAACCCAGGAAAACTAGGATAAGAAAGAAGTTATTAGAGGCATCAGTAAGTTTCTAGTCAACCCATGAAAACTAGGATAAGATTGGAGTTATTGGAATGACCAATAGGTTCGAAGGAACCCATGAATTTAATTAGTTAATTAGCATTGCCTAATAGGTTTTTAGTGATCCCACGAAAACTCTGAGATAGGACATGGTGTCCATGAATTATAAAAAGGTTATTAGTAAACCCATGAAAACTAATAGATTAATAGTGATCCTAAAAACTATAAATATGACGGGAGCCAATTAAACTGGGGATGAGATACCCAATAAGTTTATATATATATATATCATCATATTTTGAAATTTATGTTTTAACCATTGTGGATGCAGGAGCACCATGTATGGTTTTATAAAAAGGGCTTTAGTATACTAGTGACGGAAAAACCCATTTCGCTAAGCGGCGTGGTCTCACTAGATATCTAAAAGGATTGAGATGTTAGATATTATTCATACCAGGCTTTTTGTCTGACTCGAAGTTTTAGTTTTCCCCTTGAAATCTCGGGTACTCAATTGATTTTGAGTAGTTTGAGGTTTAAGAATTTCCAGGTTCTCTTCTTTGACGAATAAAGCTTCCAGAGACGTGCAGGAGACAGTTAGATATTTGGAGTTGCCTTTTTCCGTAGTGTATTTTGGATGTAAAGGCAGATTTATTAGCCTTATTATATACTCTAATCAACCAAGGAGGCATCTTCATATGTCACTCTTGATGTATGTGTAATAATTATATTTTTCTGAACGTTGTTTGTGTTGGAAATGTGGATTACGGATCTTAAGACTGGATTAACACTAGAAGGGGGGTGAATAGTGTTTAATGGATTTTATGGAATTTTTGAAATCATTTCAAATTAAACACAGACATATGCAATTTGCAAATACAGAGACAATCACAGAACCAGACACGGATGCAAATAGTAAATAAAAGCAGTAAAGGAAAGAACACACCGGAATTTTATACTGGTTCGGAGTTACCCTACATCCAATCCCATACAATTTCTTGTGCAGATTTCTTTTCAAATATAATGTCGATATTACAACCTCTATTTCAAGGCCATGAGATACATCCTCCTGTCTCTGAGTCCAAGGCAAACTGTCTTGATTTAACCAGGCTACAAGATCACCTAATTAACTTACGGGTTACAATCACACCCAATTGATTTACAAGCCACAATCACACCGTTTCTAATCACGCTTTGATAGAGAGAGACTCGATACACTTTGGTCTTTCGATCTTGGACTAAAATGATCCTATAACTCTGAATAGCACTGAGATCTTTGAGAGAGAGTGGCAGAGAATCAAACTAGAGACGATCAAGTTTGATTCACTTAAGATTTTGGAAGAGTTTTGTTAAAGCATTTGAAATATAAGAGAATATTTGAGTGGAGAAGAAGGAGTGAAGAAATGAAGAAAAACTAACTTAAAATTCATTGAAAACAACTGGTATATATAGGAGAACAACAGTCATGTCCATTCGTGAAAGGTTATGACGAATAGACACTTCTTTTGAAAATTTTAAATCCACGGCTACCATGTCGACATAGGGGGTATAGGGATGTCGACATGCCTATGTTATTTTTGAAAATGGATTTTGCTTTAAAATGATTTCTTCTCTAAAACTTTTCAAAACAATTTCTAAACTTTGTAAACCATTTTGAATATAGTTTAAACTTATAAAAGAGTTATAGAAAGTAATCTTAACATATATAATCTATAATATAAAAGTAATATTAAAAACTAAGTATAGACTTCTTTAAAATACATTTTTTAGATTTAAAGCTAAAATATTAAAATCAAGAGATAGTTTAAAAAAACAAGAGATGATTTTGAGATCAAAATATTAAAAGATGATAAGAATAGTTTTTGAATTAAGGCTAAAATATTTAAATTGATAGAGATGACTTT
This sequence comes from Allium fistulosum, assembly GCA_030737815.1. Taxonomy (NCBI): domain Eukaryota; kingdom Viridiplantae; phylum Streptophyta; class Magnoliopsida; order Asparagales; family Amaryllidaceae; genus Allium; species Allium fistulosum. Next base: position 1,292,794,374 of record CM060904.1, read on the forward strand.
TAAAAAGATTGTTTTTGGAAAAATAGTTAAAATAAATTATGTTAAATATTTTGTGGATTCCATTCCACTAGAGAAGGTCGTGAGTTCCATCCCACTAAAGAGGTCGTGGGTTCCATCCCACTATTAAAGCGAGAAGGTGGATTCCATTCCACAATTAAAATCCGAATAAAGATTTTAGTGTTATTATGAAGTTTTAATATAAATCTAGACTCTATTATTTATCTTGATACTTGAACTCTTGATACTCATGAGTCTTCAGTCTTGATTTCTTCAATCTTGAATTCATCAGTTTTGAATCTCTATACTGTATAGTCTTCATTCTCAGTACCTGCATATATATATATACCCTACATATACATATATATCTGGACAAGAATATTAGTATTTATATTTTATAACAAGTCCTAAGGTTGTTGTCATCAAAACCATCATCTGAGGAACTAACAGTCTCCCCTTTTTTGATGATGACAACCTTTTTTTATAAAATCTACTCCAACAAATTTCGATTATACTCCGACTCCCCCTTATTCCAACAACTCCCCCTTAATCTACTAACTCCCCCTTAATCTAAGTCTATCTAATCTATTTTATAATTCTCCCCATTTGTCATCAACAAAAACTAATCCAAAACTACATAACTCCCCCTAAATCTTATACTATAGCACCGTATATGATAATAACACAGTATAGTAAAATGTAAATAAGACATGTAACAACCCACATATTTATCGATTTTATATTTAAATATTTTATTTAAATATAACATCGTTCGTCGGATTATAGTCCGAAAAGCTAATTTTTGCATACGGTCGAATTGGGACTCGAGACCACTTCCATTGAGTTCGAAATGCCGTTTGCGACCTTTTTGAGTATAAGCTTCGATATGTTTGGAGTTAGTAGAATTTTGCTACTTTTTCACTTTGGGATTTGGGTTTGGGTTCAGCCCACTAGTCATCCTTATACCCCAAACTGAACCATCCCTCCCCATTCACTCTCGCTTCCTCCTCTTTTCAGTTCTAAAGCAAAAATGGTGGGAGAGATGGGAAATTAAAACTCCAAGCCCTAGTTCCTCTTTCAATCTCAAATTCTTGCTCCAAAATCAAAGAGAACCCATTGGTAAGTATCTCCTTCTTCTTCTCCAACTCTTTCTTCTTTCAATTTCAGAAATTCCTAAACCTAACTTTGGGAATGTTCTCCTTTTAAGCTTTGAATTCAAGCTTGTTGAGTTGGAATTGAAGAGTGATTGTCCTTGCCATTGCTCTATAGCTTCTTCTTCATTGATTTTGTGAAAAGGTGAGATTTTAATCTCACATCTTAATCTATATTTATCTTCGATTGTTAGGTATGAATTCCTAATACTTATTCTTGTGCAAATGCTTTTGATTTGGAAAGAATTGGTATTCATTGATAGGGTAAGAAGTGATGGAAATCAGGCTCCGGCCGACCGAATGCAGTGTCCGGTCGACCGACCTACTTCTTGAGCACTTCCCTGCCTCTGTTTTGGGAGTGCAGGAATTTTGGCTCCGGCTGACCGACCAGGAAGTCCGGTCGACCGACCTGCTACCCGAGAATTTCTGTCTCTGGTCCGGTCAACCAACCTCAGGGTCCGGTTGACCGACCTGCTCCTATTTGCCAATTATGCCTATATTGTCTATTTTGTTGAATTTCCAACTTTAATCGATTCGTGTTGTCTCCCTTTTGTTGTTATCATTTATTATCGACTTTGATGACTTCTTCTCTTTGGGATTTATTGGAAATATCCATTTTGATGGATTTGACATCGATTTCTTTGGATTTTATTCACGTCTTCGAATGTGAATTTTTATGATTGATTGTTTCTACAATCACTTCTATGATTTGTCACTTCAAAATATAAAGGTTTTCTATACTAGTATTAAATATCAAAACTTCTTCATCAAAACGATTTCAACTCTATTTTCAATATCAAAGCTCGTTTCTTAAAACCGTTTTCCAATCTATTAGTATATACAAACCTTTACCTCATTCGTATGAGAAAATCTAATTAAACGGCTTAGCAAAACAAGTGGTATGAAACGCTTGCGTTTACTTCGTCGGTTAATTTATGGACTTGTTCGATTGAAACTCTTGTGACAATTTTCTAGTGGAGATCTGCAATCTGTTCGTAAATATTTGAGTTAAGCAAGTGGTTATGGGACATGAAGCTAAACTCTTATATTTACTAGCTTAGTGTAATCGACACTTCTTTATGATCGATGATGATCATTTTATGGTTTAGACTAGCAATGTGCGATGTCTCTTTGTCCATGTGAAGGACTGTATTTCTTTTATTGAGCTTCGTCTCAATTTATGCATGTGGTGTATCTTTCTAGGTGCGTCGATGCTTGTTTACTTCGTGGAGCTTCGGCTCACCAGGAGGAGCTTCAACTCAAAGTCCGCAATGGGGGACTATACCCTGTCAGGAGGAGCTTCGGCTCACCAGGAGGAGCTTCGGCTCAAAGTCCGCAATGGGGGACTATACCCTGTCAGGAGGAGCTTCGGCTCACCAGGAGGAGCTTCGGCTCAAAGTCCACAATGGGGGACTATACCCTGTCAAGAGGAGCTCCGGCTCACCAGGAGGAGCTTCGGCTCAAAGTCCGCAATGGAGGACTATACCCTGTTAGGAGGAGCTTCGGCTCAAAGTTCGCAATGGGGGACTATACCCTGTCAGGAGGAGCTCCGGCTCATTTTTATAGGATTGGCCATCCTCTTTTCTTGTGATTTCTGGATTTCTCGTTGTGATTTCTGGAATTTATGTTTCATCACCTTTTTCAGTTGGCATTGATATGTATGTCATTTATTGTGGCTTGGTGAATTAAATAAAGAATATGATATTCTTTTTGATGCTATGAGATTCTTGAGATTTTGTATGACTTTCGTGATTTTCTAATGTATACTTATCATAGTATGACATCTTTCTGTTATCATATGTTTTATTATCATATCTCATATTCTATCTCATTTTATCTGATAATTATAGCTAGACTGATCCGTTTATTATTTTCTTCTTAAATAATACTCGGGTCAGACTGAGATTTTATAGGTGCTTCCTCTTGACTTCCTATCTGGAACCATCATCTGACTTTTGGCTAACTACTCTAGTTTAGTAGTTTTTATTGTATACATTTGAGATTTAGACTCCTTGATGTATACATATTCTTTTGCCTTGCACTTGTATCTATTCTTTTGTGTTATTGTGGATCTTATTTGACCACTACTCTGATGTACACTTTCATGTGTTATATTCATATCTATTTCCGCCTTTGTGATATGAATTGTCTGTGACTGATTTGTGTTACGTTTATTTCTATATTTGTTTCCGAAGTCCATATAGCCACTGTGTAGTAGCTTCGAGTTTGTATCGGTATGTCGGATTTCCTCTTGAGATGAAAAGTTATATTTTTATCTAGCATATCGGTACTCGCACAAAGCAATTACACAGATGGTCGCTCCTCAACAGATTTATTCTCCGTGCTAGTTGACGGCATTACCCCGTAGTGTCCTTGACTAGCGTGGGTATAGAGGTGGGGCGTCACAGCTTGGTATCGGAGCCTAACTTCGGAACAATGTAGAATAACTTAACAAGGATCATCGTCCTAAGTCCAACTTAGGAGTCGTGCCTTAGAATTTCAATCGAGTCTTCGAACCGACTAATCCTATTTCATTAGCTACGAGTTGCGGAAGTTAGCATCCACTTACCGCATTCCGCACTCGTTATGGTTCTTATGAATGACTTATTATGTCATTTAGTTTTTCCAACTTATTTCATCCATTTTATAAATCGAGTCTTCTATGAGTATCTCGATGACTTCATTTTTGTATTTATTGATTTTGGATGGAAATAGCAATTTAAAATTTTTGCAAATCTTTTTCATAAGATTTATTTATAAGTATAATTGGATTTTGTTCTTCAATGTGAAAAGAATATTCTTAAAACTTCTAAGAGATATTTTTATCATATGGAAGATGGTTTTGTGATTGTATTGCCCATTGAGTGTTTTAAGAATTCTGGTCGATGCGCCTGATCAACGTTATCGATAGGAATCTCCTAAACGCTTTGATGAGACAATTTGACATGAAATATTGACTTGTAAAATGCAAATTTTTCTAGAAAGATTTTTACATAAAGATAATTGTGATTTTTTGAAAGTTTTAGCTTTTCGGGAAAGAAGATTATTTGAAAGAATTCTTTTCCGATACTTCTATTCTTGTGATTCCCGATGGGAACCAAGACCTTATCTTTTGTACCAATGCTAATCGTATTGGTTTGGATGCCGTTCTCTTGCGAAAGAGAACGTGTTATCACTTGTGCTTCTAAATCCTTAAAGCCGATCGAGACTAGGTATGCAACTCATGATCTAGTGCTCGCGGCTATTGTTTTCGCTTTTAGAGTTTGGCATCATTATTTTTGGGTGAGAAATTTGTTCTCTACCCTGATCATAAATCTTTGGAATATTTATTTTCTCATAAGGAACTTAATATTGGATCGAGTTCCTTGCATCTTATGATCTTGATATTCTTTGTATATTCCCGGAAAGAGGAACCGTGTTGCCAATGCACTTTGTTGTAAACAACAAGTGGTTGATTCTTTGATGATGTCTGAATGGAATTATCTTTTTATCAAGTCCATCGGACGTTTTGATATACTTCGTTTTATTGAGCTTTATCTCATTTCTTTTATGGACTAGCGTCCGATGATTCTTTTATGGTGTTCGGTTCATTTGACGTACCGTTTGCACTACGTCGATGTTCTGAATTATTTGAGCTTTGGTTCATCTGGCGTACCGTTATTGTACTATGCCGTTGTTCCAAATTATTCGAGTTTCTCGTTTCTCTGGCGTACCGTTATTGTACTACACCGTTGCACCGGCTCAATTTTCTGCTATCCATGACGTTTTCCCACGTCTTCCAACTACGGAAATGCCTTAGGGATTCCAATTTTATTCTTGAGCCCGGAGTTATTGTGGAAATTGAAGTTTCGCCTATTTGACTTTTGAGCAACATTTTATTCGCATCATTGCTTCGGAGGTTGAGCGCCTTCGAAATAAAGATGTTCTTCTTGTGAAAGTTCTATGGTTCTCAAATCCCAAGGATTGCTCTTGGGAAATCTAGAGAATTCATTGAGAGAACTCATCCGGGTTTACTCTTTCGTGCTCTTTATGGTGAACTTCTTATTTCAAATTTTCTTTTATATTGGTATGCTTCTATGGTTGTTACTATTTATTTTCTTCTTAAGTATTGCGAGGACGCAATTTCTTTAAGGAGGGGAGTCTGTAACAACCCGCATATTTATCGATTTTATATTTAAATATTTTATTTAAATAAAACATCGTTCGTCGGATTATAGTCCGAAAAGCTACTTTTTGCATACGGTCGAATTGGGACTCGAGACCACTTCCATTGAGTTCGAAATGCCGTTTGCGACCTTTTTGAGTATAAGCTTCGATATGTTTGGAGTTAGTAGAATTTTGCTACTTTTTCACTTTGGGATTTGGGTTTGGGTTCAGCCCACTAGTCATCCTTATACCCCAAAATGAACCATCCCTCCCCATTCACTCTCACTTCCTCCTCTTTTCAGTTCTAAAGCAAAAATGGTGGGAGAGATGGGAAATTAAAACTCCAAGCCCTAGTTCCTCTTTCAATCTCAAATTCTTGCTCCAAAATCAAAGAGAACCCATTGGTAAGTATCTCCTTCTTCTTCTCCAACTCTTTCTCCTTTCAATTTCAGAAATTCCTAAACCTAACTTTGGGAATGTTCTCCTTTTAAGCTTTGAATTCAAGCTTGTTGAGTTGGAATTGAAGAGTGATTGTCCTTGCCATTGCTCTATAGCTTCTTCTTCATTGATTTTGTGAAAAGGTGAGATTTTAATCTCACATCTTAATCTATATTTATCTTCGATTGTTAGGTATGAATTCCTAATACTTATTCTTGTGCAAATGCTTTTGATTTGGAAAGAATTGGTATTCATTGATAGGGCAAGAAGTGATGGAAATCAGGCTCCGGCCGACCGAATGCAGTGTCCGGTCGACCGACCTGCTTCTTGAGCACTTCCCTGCCTCTGTTTTGGGAGTGCAGGAATTTTGGCTCCGGCTGACCGACCAGGAAGTCCGGTCGACCGACCTGCTACCCGAGAATTTCTGTCTCTGGTCCGGTCAACCAACCTCAGGGTCCGGTTGACCGACCTGCTCCTATTTGCCAATTATGCCTATATTGTCTATTTTGTTGAATTTCCAACTTTAATCGATTCGTGTTGTCTCCCTTTTGTTGTTATCATTTATTATCGACTTTGATGACTTCTTCTCTTTGGGAATTATTGGAAATATCCATTTTAATGGATTTGATATCGATTTCTTTAGATTTTATTCACGTCTTCGAATGTGAATTTTTATGATTGATTGTTTCTACAATCACTTCTATGATTTGTCACTTCAAAATATAAAGGTTTTCTATACTAGTATTAACTATCAAAACTTCTTCATCAAAACGATTTCAACTCTATTTTCAATATCAAAGCTCGTTTCTTAAAACCGTTTTCCAATCTATTAGTATATACAAACCTTTACCTCATTCGTATGAGAAAATCTAATTAAATGGCTTAGCAAAACAAGTGGTATGAAACGCTTGCGTTTACTTCGTCGGTTAATTTATGGACTTGTTCGATTGAAACTCTTGTGACAATTTTCTAGTGGAGATCTGCAATCTGTTCGTAAATATTTGAGTTAAGCAAGTGGTTATGGGACATAAAGCTAAACTCTTATATTTACTAGCTTAGTGTAATCGACATTTCTTTATGATCGATGATGATCATTTTATGGTTTAGACTAGCAATGTGCGATGTCTCTTTGTCCATGTGAAGGACTGTATTTCTTTTATTGAGCTTCGTCTCAATTTATGCATGTGGCGTATCTTTCTAGGTGCGTCGATGCTTGTTTACTTCGTGGAGCTTCGGCTCACCAGGAGGAGCTTCGGCTCAAAGTCCGTAATGGGGGACTATACCCTGTCAGGAGGAGCTTCGGCTCACCAGGAGGAGCTTCAGCTCAAAGTCTGCAATGGGGGACTATACCCTGTCAGGAGGAGCTTCGGCTCACCAGGAGGAGCTTCGGCTCAAAGTCCGCAATGGGGGACTATACCCTGTCAGGAGGAGCTTCGGCTCACCAGGAGGAGCTTCGGCTCAAAGTCCGCAATGGAGGACTATACCCTGTTAGGAGGAGCTTCGGCTCAAAGTCCGCAATGGGGGACTATACCCTGTCAGGAGGAGCTTCGGCTCACCAGGAGGAGCTTCGGCTCAAAGTCCGCAATGGTGGACTATACCCTGTCAAGAGGAGCTCCGGCTCATTTTTATAGGATTGGCCATCCTCTTTTCTTGTGATTTCTGGATTTCTCGTTGTGATTTCTGGAATTTATGTTTCATCACCTTTTTCAGTTGGCATTGATATGTGTGTCATTTATTGTGGCTTGGTGAATTAAATAAAGAATATGATATTCTTTTTGATGCTATGAGATTCTTGAGATTTTGTATGACTTTCGTGATTTTCTAATGTATACTTATCATAGTATGACATCTTTTTGTTATCATATGTTTTATTATCATATCTCATATTCTATCTCATTTTATCTGATAATTATAGCTAGACTGATCCGTTTATTATTTTCTTCTTAAATAATACTCGGGTCAGACTGAGATTTTATAGGTGCTTCCTCTTGACTTCCTATGTGGAACCATCATCTGACTTTTGGCTAACTACTCTAGTTTAGTAGTTTTTATTGTATACATTTGAGATTTAGACTCCTTAATGTATACATATTCTTTTGCCTTGCACTTGTATCTATTCTTTTGTGTTATTGTGGATCTTATTTGACCACTACTCTGATGTACACTTTCATGTGTTATATTCATATCTATTTCCGCCTTTCTGATATGAATTGTCTGTGACTGATTTGTGTTACGTTTATTTCTATATTTGTTTCCGAAGTCCATATAGCCACTGTGTAGTAGCTTCGAGTTTGTATCGGTATGTCGGATTTCCTCTTGAGATGAAAAGTTATATTTTTATCTGGCATATCGGTACTCGCACAAAGCAATTACACAAATGGTCGCTCCTCAACAGCCTTATTCTCCATGCTAGTTGACGGCATTACCCCGTAGTGTCCTTGACTAGCGTGGGTATAGACGTGGGGCGTCACAAGACAGATAATAATATGAGTAAAATGTAGTAAGGTAAATGTAAGAGATATGAAAATTTTAAACATAATTAATCAATATATACATCATGTTCTTATCAAACCACACCATGTTCAATCATATATTACATACCATATTCAAATCAATCCAAACCATACTAATCTAAACCAAATCAAATCAAACCAAACAATTCAAACCAAATCAAAGTATATCAAACCACATATGTCAAATCAAACATTTCTTGGAACTTGAACCCATCCTTCTTCACCAAAGATAGGATCTGCCTTTATAGCATCTCATTCTTCATTATCTTTGTTCAGAGTTTCTTCTGGATTCGCTTCAAGTCTTCTTTGTCGAGGGCAGAGATCATCCATCGAATGGCATCGAAGTGCCTTTCTTGTTCCTTTATCATCTGCATTTGGCTTAATTCTATGTGTCATTGATTGCGAAGGATAAAAGTAAGTATGTTCTTGAAGGAATTGAGAGTTTCTTCAAGATTCTCACTTAAATTATGAATAGGAGAGGCCATTTTTTGATAAAATATGAAGAAATTCAATGGAAAATAAAGAGAATTGAAAGTATGCATTTTTCTGGAAGAAATAGGTATTTAAAGAGTTAGAAAATCGTTTGAAATGAAAAGACATAAGGTAGCTATGTCAATTTCAATTTTAAAACAAAAAACGGTTTTCGGCCGTTACATGTCGACATGGAGGGTAGGGGGATGTCGACATGCCCCTGTTAATTTTGGCAATTTGCTTTGTTTCTTTATATTATGTACAAATCTATATATATAAACTTATATAATATATTAATAAGCATTCCAGAGATATTTTATAGCTAATAAACAGAAATAAAGGATTTTCATTGATAATTTTAGTTAACATTACGTAAAACAATACATAACATTAACTAAAGAGAGATACAAACTAATACAACATGAAATGAAACTAGTATTAGTTAGAGGATGATGAAGATGATGATAATCTAAGCTTACGACTCACTTTCCCAAAGAACTTGTTCATTTTGGTGGAAATCTTGTCCAACTTTTTACTAACGGATCTTTTGAGAATCCGTTGGTTTTCTATGATAATCTTTTGGTTCTTGAGAAGTGTTTTGTTGGATGGATTGGTAGGAGTGATAGGGTATTCGATGCTTTCCAATGAATTCTCTTCCTCCTTCTCTCCTTCTTCTTCAATTTCTATCTCATCCCCTTCTTCCTCCTCCTCTTCTTCTTCCCTCTCTTCATGAGCCAATCTCTCATCATTTTAGACAAGTGTTTCATATAGTTGAAACACAAGCAGAATTCTCATGAGAGAGATGTTCGCATGGTTAAACACTTTTCTAGAAATAAAGCCTCTCTCTTATAATCAACACCAAAGTAGTTGAAAATCCGAGTGACGTAAATTCCATGGTATAAAGTGTTTTCACCCAAAGTAAAAATTTTGGGACGAAGTTCATCCAAAATCACTTGCGTTCAATTAATGTCATAGTGCACAAAAATAGCCTTACAAACTTTTAAGGTCGGGTGATTGAAATTTCCCGATCTTGGAGTTATGGTATGTTGCAAAAGAAGGTTTACAATTCTAGCTTTAGGATGGAAATTTTGGTTTATAAACTCAAAGTTATCATCCCCTTCAAAAATATGATGAAATGTCTCACGATCATGTTCATCAATTTTTAAATCCGAAAGATCCATTCCCGTACTCTTACAACCAAGAATGTTACCTTAAATCTCACTATTTAAAACAATATGCGTTCCTTTAACGCTACTCCACACTTCCCCTTCGTTTCCTTTATAAAAATTACGATTCAAATTTGCATAAAACATATTCACAAGATTCGAATAACAAACAAAATCATTTTGAGAATCATCAATTAAGCGAAGAATTTGATTCTCTTCGAAAAGAACATTGACCTCATATGAAGGAAAATCACTAAAGATGGCAAATTTTCCCGTATGGACCTTTCCAAAGTTTACATAGCTAATGTAAGCTTTGATAGCTTCCGGATCATTGTAAAGTAACTCTTTGGTGGCCTTGGACAGTCTCATGGTAGATGGAGTGCTTGAGGAAGCCATTTTTGAAAAAAGTAGAGAGCTTGAGAGTTTGAAAGAGAGTTTGAATTTTGAAATAAAAGTGAAAAGATAGGATAAAGTTAAGGAGATAAATAGATATCTAAGAACTATGTTCTCTGGTCAAGAGATACCTTTTCAGAGCTTTAGAATTGGTGAAAAGGTGGAGGGAAATTCAAAGTTTTGAATTCAAATTTGAACTTCAAATTTCTGGCAGGGATGTCGACATGGGGGGTAGGGTCATGTCGACATAGGTCCCCTAAATCATGTGACTTATTTTTTCTACTTTATTTAATATCTATATCTATATATCTTATAATCTAATTTATATTTTATCTAAAATAATATTAAATATAATAACACTTTAATATTAATATTTTAATATTAAAATAATATTATTTTGAAAATCAAAATTTTAAATTCAAACAACAGGTAATTTCAAAACATGCAAACAACCAAACATACAAACAAGCAATTTCAATCAATATAATTTAAATGCATACCTATTTGTAGATTCATGTTTCTGAGATCATTAGACTCATGAATAGCTGTAAAGCACATGTTTGAATTTTCCATCTCTTTATCTTCATCACTAGAGGATGAGTCTGAATCGTCTAGTGTAGCAGTATATGCTCTCATTCTTTTCTTTGACCAATCATTACTTGGAGAAAATTTTTGTTTATAAGGATGTGGACAATCTCTTTTTAAGTGGCCTAACTCATAACAATTGTAGCATCTGATGTTGTTTTGAGCCTCATTGCAATTTCCAGAATTCTTATGATCATTTCTCTTGTAATTTTTCATATTTCTGTATTTCAGAAACTTTCTAAAATTCCTTTCCATCAAGGCTATTTCTTCATCGTCATCACTGTTTGAGTCTGAACCATCTGTTATTGCATTGAACGCTATTGACTTCTTTTATGAGGCCTTGCTTTCTCTTTTCCCTTGCATTTGTACTTCAAACAACATCAAATTCCCAATTAATTCTTCAATTTTCATAATACTAATATCATTGGCCTCTTCAATTGCGAGTCTTCTGATCCCATTCCCGAGTGAGTGAATTTAGAATTTTTCTAACTTGATCTTCTTTGGAAAAGTTCTATCCTAATGCAATTAGTGAGTGCACAATGTCTTGAAACCTACCGTACATGTCTGAAATGGACTCATTTGGATTCATCTTGAATAATTGAAACTGATTGGTCAAGATAGATATTTTGGTCTGTTTAACTTTGCTTGTTCCTTCATGAGTAACTTGCAAAGTTTTCCAGATCTCATATGCAGACTTACAGATAGACACTCTATTAAACTCATTCCTATCAAGTGAACAGAATAGAATATTCATGGCTTTGGAATTTTTTTGTACAACAGTCTTTTTCTCAGCAGTCCACCGTGCAAAATCAGTTGTGCGCTCAATGTACTCAGTTTGTGTGATATTCCAATTGTCTAATCCTATTATTTGTAAATAGATTTTCATCCTACATGCCCAATATGCATAGTTACTGCCATTAAAAAGTGGTGGTCTAGCAGTAGACTGACCCTCTATAGATGAACTAGTGATGGTGTTAACATTACCAGTGTTGGCAGCCATTTGAAAACTTTTCAAAATTTAGATTATGAAGACTTTGAAAACCAATGCTCTGATACCAAATGTTGGAAATGCGGATTATGGACCTTAAGGCTGGATTAACACTAGAGGGGGTGGATAGTGTTTAATGGATTTTATGGTATTTGTGAAATCTTTTCAAATTAAACACAAACAGGTGCAATTCATAAATACGGAGACAATCACAGAACCAGACATAGATGCAAATAGTAAATAAAAGTAGTAAAGGAAAGAACCATCGGAATTTTATATTGGTTCGGAGTTACCCTACATCCAGTCCCACACAATTTCTTATGCAGATTTCTTTTCAAATATAATATCGATATTACAACCTCGATTTCAAGGCCACGAGATACACCCTCTTGTCTCCGATTCCAGGGCAAACTCTCTTGATTTAACCAGGCTACAAGATCACCTAATTGATTTACGGGCTACAATCACACCCAACTGATTTACGAGCCACAATCACACAGTTTCCAATCACACTTTGATAGAGAGAGACTCGATACACTTTGATCTTTGATTACAAATGATCCTATAACTCTGAATAGCACTGAGATATTTGAGAGAGAGTGGCAGAAAATCAAACTAGAGACGATCGAGTTTGATTCACTTAGGATTTTGGAAGAGTTTTGTTAAAGAATTTAAAATATAAGAGAATATTTGAGTGGAGATGGAGTGAAGAAATGAAGAAAAACTAACTTAAAATTCGTTGAAAACAACTGGTATATATAGGAGAACAACGGTCATGTTCATTCGCGAAAGGTTATGACGAATAGACACTTCTTTTGAAAATTTGAAATTTGAAATCTACGGCTACCTTGTCGACATGGGGGTATAGGGATGTCGACATGCCTATGCTATTTTTGAAAATTGATTTTGCTTTAAAATGATTTCTATTATAAAACTTGTCAAAACAATTTCTAAACTTTGTAAACTATTTTGAATATAGTTTAAACTTATAAAAGAGTTTTCGAAAGTAATCTTAAAATATATAATCTATAATATAAAAGTAATATTAAAAACTAAGTATAGACTTCTTTAAAATATATTTTTTAGATTTAAAGATAAAATATTAAAATCAAGAGATAGTTTAAAATACAAGAGATGATTTTGAGATCAAAATATTAAAAGATGATAAGAATAATTTTTGAATTAAGGCTAAAATATTTAAATGGATAAAAACGACTTTTAAAAAGATAGATTTTGGAAAAATAGTTAAAATAAATTATTTTAAATATTTCGTAGATTTCATTCCACTAGAGAAGGTCGTGGGTTCCATCCCACTAAAGAGGTCATGGGTTTCATCCCACTATTAAAGTGAGAAGGTGGATTTCATTCCACAAGTAAAATCTGAATAAAGATTTTAGTGCTATTATGAAGTTTTAACATAAATTTAGACTTTATTACTTATCTTGATATCTTGAACTCTTGATACCATTGAGTCTTCAGTCTTGATTTCTTCAATCTTGAATTCATCGGTCTTGAATCTCTATATTGTATACAGTCTTCATTCTCAGTACCTACATATATATACCCTACATATACATACATATCTAGCTAAGAATATTAGTATTATATTTTATAACAAGTCCTAAGGTTGTTGTCATCAAAACCATCATCTCAGGAACTTACAGTTAACGTTTATTGGATTATGTAATGAACATGAAATGTTTTAAATGGAATGTGGAAATGTGTTTTTAATTTGTTAATTTTTTTTTCATATTCTTGTGATCTGTGTATCAATGTATCTAACACCACCGTATTTGGTCGTTGAGGATTAATAACTATGGATGACTGCAGCATCCGTAGCCATTAGTTTTGGGCCTCCAAGTAGGGGGATGTTACAGATTATCTGTCCAATTACTTAGTTTTCATGGGATCACTAAGAACCTATTGGTAAGTCCGATATCTTATTTCACATCCTAGTTTTCGTGGGCTAACTAGGAATCTATAGACTGACTGCCAATATCTTAATCTGGATATAGTTTTCATGGGCTAACTACAAACCTACTGGCCTCTGCCAGTATCAAATCATAGTTTTCCTGGGTTGGCTATGAACCTATTGGTCCCTGCCAATATTATACATTTTTCATGGGCTTACTGTAAACCTATTGGCCCCTGCCAATATCTTTAATTAAAATTTTAATATTTGTTAAATTATATTCACTACTGGGTCAACCTAACTAGTTATTCTGCCCTTTCCCCAAAATACAGTTATGGGTTAATAACAAAGTGAATAACATTTCAAAGTCTTTATTTATGCCATGGTTATTACTTTAGATTTGAGATTGGGTTTATGTTTTGAAACCATAAAAACATCTCTTTCCAAACCTCTGGAGAGCCTCCTTCGTAAGCAAAACCTCTTTTCAAAACATTGTATACATACCTTTCGAAGCCATTAATAAACATTCTCTTTTGAAACCTATTATACCTTTCGATGGTATTAAATCTTCTTTATTTAAAACATAAAGCCTCGAAACAAATGAAAGAATCCATTTTGAAAGTATTGGGTTTACTCTTTAAAAACATCATTTGGGTCAAAATATTTATACACGAAAGTATCTCTTTTGAAACCAACAAGAATTAGTTTGGGAAAAATTTGATGGAGTCAGAACCATCTTAGTCGAAAGCAAAACCTTAGAAACAAAAACTTTGAAGGACAGAGTCGAAACCCCTTTCGTCTCCATCACCTTAGAAACCCCTAACCCCTTCGAAACCATTAAGGAAAAAGGCTTAGTTTAAGGTAAAACATAAGGGCAACCTTTCGAAAGCATTACTGGTCAATATAATCGAAAGGTAGAGTAGTGGCTAGGTTTCGACTAGGCCGGAACCTACCCTTTCGAAAGCAATTATTTAAATGAAAAAGGTACTCCTTTGGAAGTAAATACTTTAACACAACCTAACAACCTTCTTCGAAAGCCAATTATAAAACCTTTTCGAAAGCGTATGTTTCGACTGTGTCGACAGTTTTACGTAAATCAAGTCAAGAATTTTAACTTATGAAAACATAGCAGGGTTTCAACTCTATAGGAAGCTACCCTTTCGACACCAAGCCTTCCTTCCGATCCACTACATACCATCTAAGTGATATCTTGTGTATTGGTTTCGACTATGATGGTTTCGACTGTGTTGGTTTCGACTGGGAAGAAGAGCAATCAAAGGAGTCGAAAGATACTACTAACAGTGTCAGAACACCTTTTCCTGGTTTAAAGGCTGAATTATAGCAACTTTTTGTATTTACTTTCTAAAAACTTGCCTGTTTTTAAACTGTTGATTGGTTGTCATAAAAACTTTTCAAAAACTTTACCTTTATAACTGCCGCATTAATACCAGATTAAACCATTAAATAATGCAACGTTTTAGCCTATCCATATACTGAAACCGAATATTTCAGAAAAGTCCTTTTCAAATAATTTATTTTCCATAGTAAATCAATTTGAAAAAAATCCCCAAAAATCACAGAAATTTAGTTTCATCATGTAATTAAGCATATTAAAATTTTAGACCCAGTTTCTTCTTGAAATCGAGAAAATAAATTTTAAACAAATTATATCATATTTTTCAATAAAAACTCATAATAAAATTTCTATAGCTTGAAAATTTTTTGAAAATTAAACCTCATCTCCAAAATCATATTTTGCTTAACAAAAAAAAATTCATGGCAATCTGAAATCATATATTTTTGGTTTCATGTCTAAACCGTGCAAATTCATGAGCTTTTGAATTAAAACAAATCATCATAATATAACTCAAGCATATCATCATCTATTTTATCACAAAAACGAATTTAAATCAAAAATCTGAAACCATATAATCATAGAACAAAACTAAAGATAGTAGAAGATTATTATTTACCTTAGAGTTGATAAGGATATTGAGATTTGTTGTAGCTTAATCCTTCCTAGCTTTGATCTTATCTTTTGATTGAAATTTCCTCTTTCCCTTCCTTGTTAATGGCCGGCTATTTAGGGTTCTTGCGTTTGTTTTGATTTCAGAAATAAAATGAACGTGAAAGGAAAAAGGCAAATGTATAGCCATGAATATAAAGTGTGGCTATTTTTTACTAATAAGGCCTTACGTAAGTTAATTGTCTCATAAACCAATTTTAAGCCCATTTATTTTATTGATAAGCACGACCCTATATGTATAATTTAATCAAATCTCAATCTCCTTATCATCATTATACTATTTAGTTTATCTAATTAAATCTTCTGAATAATGTTATCAAAAATCAAGGATTTTACAGGCTCCCCCCTTAAAGAATTTCGTCCTCGAAATTCAGTTAGGACTAAATACTAAACATAGCAATCATCTGTAACAACTCCTAACGACCATACTAGTCTAACTGACTAGCAACTATCTATATAAATCTAATATAAACATACCCTTAAAGCACATAAGGATAAGTATCTCTAATCCTGTCCTCTGTCTCCCAAATACAGTCCTTCTCGTTGTCGCTTCACTGAACTTTCACCAACCCAACTGTCTTGTTCCTTAATATTTTCTCATCTCTAGCTACAACTCGAACTGGTTGTCTAACAAAAGTCAAATTAGGCTCTACCACTAAGTCATCTAACCCTGTCGGAGGAATAGTAGATTCTGGATCATGCATATACTTGTGAAGATGAGACACATGAAATACATTATGGACAACTGTCAAACTGCTCGGCAACTCTATTCTATATGCGAGCTTTCCAATCCCCTCTATAATATGGAATGGACCTACATATCTTGGGGCTAACTTCCCCGACTTTCCAAAGCGTACCACACCCTTCATAGGTGATACCTTAATGGAAACCTTATCTCCAACTAAGAATTCTAGGTCCTTACGCCTCTTATCTGTGTAACTCTTCTATCTGGATTGAGCTTCCTTCATCCTTCCTCGGATTAACTCAATCTTCTCTGACGCCTCTCTAACCAAATTTGGACCTAGTACCAATCTGTCTCCAGTCTCTGACCAACATGCTGGTGAGTTGCATGGCCTTCCATACAAAGCTTCAAACGGCGCCATTCCTATACTAGTCTGGTAACTTTTTATTATAGGAAAACTCAACCAAATGTAGGTGATCCTCGCAAGATCACCAAAGTCTAATACATAAGCTCTCAATAAATCTTCGAGTACCTTATTGACTTTCTATGTCTGCCCATCTGTTTAAGGGTGATGTGCAGTACTCATATTAAGCTTGGTACCCATTACTTCCTATAGACTCTTGCAGAATTCACTAGTGAACAATGCAGCTCAGTCACTAACTATACTACTTGGAGCTCCATGCAGTCTAACAATGTTCTTCAGGAACAACTTAGCTAAAACAGGTGTCGTTCTAGTCGACTTAACTGGATTGAAATGGGCACTCTTGGTCAATCTGTCCACTATAACCCATATACTTTCATTACCTCTATTTGACCTTGGCAACCCGTCTATAAAATCAATGGATATCGAATCTCATTTCCAAATTGGAATCTCTAAAGGCTGTAGTAACCCACTTGGTTTATGATGTTCATCTTTCACATGTTGACAGTTTGCACACTGTCTAACCCACAAGCCAACATCCCTCATCATGCCTTCCCAATAGAAGCTCCTCTTCATATCCTGATACATCTTGGTTCCTCCAGGATGAATCGTAAACTTGGATCGATGACATTATCCAAGAACTTCCTTCCTTAAGTCTTCCACATTTGGAACACACAACCGTCCCTTCTTTCTTAACCACCCTCTCTGGTCAAGGCTAAAATCCTTTAAATCATCGATCTCTGTTCCAACCTCAACCCTTTTGATCCTTTTAGTTAATACTCGATCCTCCTTCTACTTAGAAGCAATTTTCTCAACCAATATCGGTCAAACTTCTAAATAAGACAACCTGACGGTACACTGATTAGAACCAGCAGTCGATCTTAACTGCACATCACAACTGACTAGAGCTTCTAAATCCTTCCACTCCACCAACATAGCTAACACCACATTTTGATGTTTCTTGCTAAGAGCATCTGCCACCTATTACGTTTTCCTGATGTATATTCTATACCAAAATCATATGCAGTAGAAACTCCAACCACCTCTGCTGTCTCATTTCGACTCCTTCTGAGAGAATAAATACCGTAAAGACTTATGATCGGTATATAACTCAAATCTCTCCCCTAAGAGATAATGTCTCCAAATCTTCAATGCGAAGATCACAACTGCCAACTCCAAATCATGAGTAGGATATCTAACTTCATTCGATCTAAGCTGCCTAGATCCGTAGGCAATTACTTTACCACTCTGCATCAGTACCGCTCCTAATCCAATTCCACATGCATCATTATACACCACCAATCCTTGTTTCCGTCTGGAACTACTAACATGGGTGCATTGGTCAACAAATGCTTTAACTAAAGGAATGCCTCCTCACATTTGCCAGACCATACAAACTTCACTTTCTTCCTGGTAAGCTTAGTTAAGGGTGCTGCTATCTGCGAGAAATCCTTAATGAATCTCCAGTAGTAGCCAGCAAGTCCAAGATAACTCTTGATCTCAGTCACCGTCTCTGGACTCTTTCGATTATTCACAGCTTCGATCTTATTTGGATCGACTGACAATCCTTTCTCTGAAACCATGTGACCAAGAAACTTTACCTCTTTCTTCCAAAAATGACACTTGGTAAACTTTGCTTTTAGCTGATTCTGCCTCAACGTCTCAAGCACCACTATAATATGAACTTCATGCTCTCTCTTATCCTTAGAGTATACTAGAATGTCATCTTTAAATACTAGTACAAACCTATCCAAGTATTCTCGTAAAACTCGGTTCATTAAATCTATGAGGAAAGAAGGTGCATTTGTCAATCTAAATGGCATCACCAACCACTCATACGAACCATATCTAGTTCGAAATGCTATCAAAGGAATATTGTCCTCCGCCACTCTCAACTGATGGAAACCTGTCACCAAATCCAATTGGGAAAACACTCTGGCACCACTCAACTGATCAAACAGATCATCTATTCTTGGCAAAGGATACTTATTCTTAATTGTCCTTTCGTTTAACTTACTATAGTCAATACACATCCTTAACGACCCATCTGGTTTCTTTACGAACACCGCGACCGCTGCCCAAGGCGAACTGCTTGGTCTAATAAAATTCTTTCCTTCTAGATCCACTAGCTGCACCTTCAATTCTTTCATCTTAGTAGGTGTCATTCTACTAGGTGGTCTACTTACAGATTCAGCTCCTAGCACAAGATCTATTCTAAACTCAACAACCCTTTTCGAGGGTAGTCCAGTGACTAGCTCAAAGAAATCTGCAAACTCTCTTGCTACCAGAACCTGACTTAACTCATTTCCTATCTCCATAGCATTAAGCATAGCACTAGCACTCCGGTCAATATTCTCTACTAAGAATATCACTCGGTTATGACTATCAGGGTGTCTCAGTGATATTTCCCTATCCTGGAAAAATATTCTGGCCTCATACTTAGTCAACCAATCCATACCCAAAATGATCTCGAAATCTATGAAATCAATAACATACAAATTGCATGCAAACTTATGATCTACAAGTCAAGTTCTAACTGGTCACATCTTAACCCTAGAGTTGCATACCCTCCTATTGGATTCGCAACCCTTAAGGAAGTAACAAGGTAGGTGGGTTCTAGACATAATCAATCAATCAAACACTGAGATATAAATGAATGTGATGCACCAGTATCAAAATGTACTCTAACTGAAATACTCTGAATCAAGAGCGTACCTTCCATCACAGTCTTTCCCTTACTGCTGCAGTAGGCCTAGCTGGTCCTATAGCAAAAACTTTTCCCCTGTCCTCCTTAACTGGCTTTGGACACTGATTCTTGTAGTACCCAACTTGATCACAGTTGAAGCATTTCACATTCTTCTTAACTACAACTTTCTTCCCATTTCCTGACCGACATTCATTAGCAAAGTGACCCTTCTTGTCATACTTATAGCAAACTACCTTAGTCTTTGACTTCCTGGCAGTATCTCCCTTCTTGGTTCCCTTCTTCTTAAAGAACTTCCTCTTCTTCCCCTGAGAACCCTGAGTTTCAACCGACTTCTCTTTAGCTAAATCAGCAAGCAACTCCTCATGGAAAATGGCCATCTCCATCACTATATTACAAGGATCACGGACATGTGTCATGGTCATTCTAGCAAGCTCGGGCCTCAGTCCCCGAGTGAACTTCTCATTTCTTTTGATGTCATTATCTATAATAGCATATCCATATCTAGACAGCTCTTCAAACTTAGTAGCATACTCGACTACTGACATCTCTCCCTGAACTAAATCCATAAATTTCCTCATCAGCTCAGACTTAGCAAACTCCGATACAAACTTCTACTCAAATCTCATTTTAAAATCATTCCAATTTAACTGCTCTTCCGGCACTCCGACAGTGACACTATTCCACCAATGCAGTGCTGACCCCTACAACTATCTAGAGACTAACCTCCTCTTTTGTCCATCATTCAAGCCTAAATCAAAAAATATACGCTCACAATGCAACAACCAATTCTAGACCTCTACGGCACTCTCTGCTCCCAAGAATGGCTTCCCACCCACTGGTGTAATCTCTACTTAGCAAAGCAATATTCCCAACTGGAGCCACAAGATTAGCTTCTCCTGCATTTCCAGCAACTCAAGCAGCAGCTCCAGCTTGCACCAAACCAGCAAAGAACTGATACATCACCCCCATATCTACTGGTGGATTTCCAGCACCCACATTGGCTTCAGCATTTTGGTTTATAGGATTAGCCAGTCGACCCAGGTTTCTCCTGGTAGTGGGTCGAGCATTTCCATTAGTTGTGGTGCTTCCTCCACCGAGATTTCCTCTTCTGTTTCCTGCTTTCATATCTCCTTTCACGTAAATCTGCATATGAGCCTTAGTAAGATACAGAAGAAGAGTCTAAGAGAGCAGAGGATACATACTTATATATATATATAGAAAATACAAATAAGTAGTTATAGCGTAACCCAAACCCCAATCCTATTATCTGATTCATTGGATTATATTTGGAAAAATCTTTTAGGTTTAAGTTTCTTTTAAAGTTTCATAAACCTATGCTCTAATACCAACTTATAACATCCCCCTATTTGAAGGCCCAAAACTAACGGCTACGGTTGATGTAGTCATCCATAGTTATTAATCATCGGTGACCAAACATGGCGATATTAGATACATTGATACACAGAAACACAAGAATATGGAAAAAAATTAAACAGCAAAACAAATTCCACATTCCATTTCAAAATATTCCAAATTGATTACATAATCCCAATTCGCAGACCACGTTCAAATAACATATAATTATTACTAAATACGCCAAGAGCGACATATGAAGATGCCCCCTTGGTAGATCAAAGTATATAGACAGGCAAGAAAACAATTTGCCTATACAAACAAACATACAGCAGAAATAAAAGATCTCTAATAACAATCTTGCCTCCTGCACATCCTCGGAAGCTTTTATTCGTCTAAAAGAACACTTGGAAACCTTAACTCTCAACCTACTCAAAATCAATTGAATACCCGATAGTTTAAGGGGAAAACAAAAACTTTGAGTCAAACATAAAGCCTGGTATGAATAATAATTCCCCATCTCGGAACATTTAGATGTCTAGTGAGACCACGCCACTTAGCGGAACGGGTTTCCCCTCAATAGTATCATAAAACATTTATAAAACCATATATTGTGCTCCTACATCCACAATGGTTAAAACATAGTATTTCAAAACGTTATGATGATATGCAAAACAAATAAATCAATTCTGGATTAATCATCTCCATTTATTCTGACTATCTGTCTCAATTATAATTTTTAGGGGTTACCATTAACCTATTAAATGTTAAGTACTATATGTCCAATTACTTAGTTTTCATGGGATCACTAAGAACCTATTGGTAACTCCAATATCTTATTTCATATCCTAGTTTTCATGGGCTAACTAGGAACCTATTAGCTGACTGCCAATATCTTAATCCAGATATAGTTTTCATGGGCTAACTATAAACTTACCAGCCCTTGCCAGTATCAAATCATGGTTTTCATAGGCTGACCATGAACCTATTGGCCCTTGCCAATATCATACAGTTTTCATGGGCTTACAGTAAACCTATTGGTCCCTGCCACCCTGGCAATATCTTTAATTAAAATTTTATCATCTGTTAAGTTATATTCACCACTGGGTCAACCTAACCGGTTATTCTACCCTTTCCCCAAAATACAGTTATGGGTTAATAACAAAGTGAATAAATATCCCTTTCATCTATTAAGTCTTTATTTATGCCATGGTTATTACTTTAAATTTGGGATTGGGTTTTTGTTTTGAAACCATAAAAACATCTCTTTCGAAACCTCTGAATAGCCTCCTTCGAAAGCAAAACCTCTTTTCAAAACATTGTATACATATCTTTCGAAGCTCTTAATAAACATTCTCTTTTGAAACCTGTAATGACCCCACCGCGATGCCCAGATTAGCAAAGAACATTACAAGTAATGTCGTCTGCTAATCCGAAGAATATGGCTTGTTAAGGGAGATCAAATGTGAATATATCTTTATACTAATACTGACACGTCATTTATATCTTTTCACTTAATATTTGAATTGAATTTGACGTGTACAATATTAATACAAAGTAATAGACACACCGATTTCTTAGAATCAGAACAATATATCATATAAATAACAGTCATAGATCATAGTGGAATAAATCTCAACTTATACATATACAAATTATTTAGTTTACAAAATGAAATACTAAACTCGATTGTTATACAAATTTAACAGTTCTCTAATCTCAATTATACATTTTATATACAAGGTCCAAATTCCTAAATGGGATAAACTAAAAGTCCTAATGTTTATCTCCTTGCTTGCTACAACCATTCAAAGGTTAACCTGTCCTGTAACCTGAAAAGTCTTGGCCTGACCGGAGCAAAATAGCACCCGGGTTAGACTATCTCTAAATATCCAATAGGGTGAGAACAAGATATAGCACAAGAACAAACAACATATAAGTAAATACAGATGTTCAGGATTGAATCCATAGAACAAAACACAATGTCTCTAAGCATGCAAATATCAGTGATTAACTCAGTACAGGGTTATAAGTTTACGTCACAAACATGAACTAGTCACTAAACACAAAATAACAGAATTAACTTAACATCCATCACAAGACACAAGAACATATATTTATTTCACGAACACACGACATAAGAATATATGTTTATTTCACAAAAACAAGACACGAGTATATATACTTATTTCACAACACAGAACAGTCATAGAATCCAAATATCCAAAATCCAAGAGATCTTAATCCAAACCGATTGTAATGATCATCCAAAACAATCGCAATGATTGTACTCAAAACCCATGGCAAACAAACAAACAAATTGGTATCCCATGAACCGATCCGATACCAAGGATCGTACTCAGACCGGGAACACAGAATCATAGAATCATAGAATGATCTCAAGGATAATCCATACCGATCAAGGTAATCGTAGATACCATGACTCGATAATCCCACATTTATTCAATATTATTAAATTATTATGTTTGAAAAGAAATCTAGGAATAAACTTCTTAAGGATCTAGCAGCCACTTGTCGCACACCAAAAGAGAGTAGACTCTAAAGTGCCAAATACTATCACCATCATTAATCACTAGAATTTAACCAATACGTCCCATACCGTATGGTGAAATTCAAGTATTTACTATAAGCTAGTAAATATCACTTATTACGGTACCACTGGAAAACCTGAACCATATTCTCTTACGGATCTAGCAACCACTTGTCGCATACCAGAAGGGAATACAACTATGAAGTGTTAAGTACTTTCCCAAATACGATCACAAGAATCTAACCAAGGCATCCCATACTACCCGGTGAAATTCAAGTATTCGTTAATGGGCTAGTAAATTCCACTCAAACATTCTATTCAATGAGTTATACCATATTCAACGAAGCGTTATTCGAAAGCATTTAAACCAATCGATGACACTAAGTCGATTATTAGTACTCCTCAAATTATAGAATTAAGGTTCTCAAAATATATTTTTTCCTCTTTGATTTTATTGTCTAAAAACACTTGTTATGAATTTCCATAACTTTATTTACTATTTTGGTTAAAATAAATTTTCACTTATTTGATAAAATATTCCATAAACCCGAATTATTCCAAATTTACATTTATGTACATAGTGTCTCAAATACCCGTATAAAACATTTAGTTAATAACCCATATTTTAAAACCACTTTTATTATTCTTCCAAATCCATTTTGATATATATATATATATATTATTTAGAAATAAATTAGACTCACCTTTTTAAAACCATATTCCCAAAGCCACTTGTATATTCTATCACTTATTTTATAAAACCATAATCACTCATATCTTCAAATCCATAACTCTATATACTAGAAATAATTTATATATATATATAATTACTTATTAAAATCATTTACAAAAGAATGTCAAACTAATATGGAAACAAGTTTGGGATTTATAAATTTAAATAAACTCTCTTTCGTAAAATTACTTGAATATGAAACATATCCATTTATATATTTTCAACTCAAATATAAAGCATTTAGATCTGTAATTTCGATCCCATATGTCCCATAATTTTTCAAATCTCAAACCATGACAGTTTTAGAAAAATGTCTAAACTTTTAAACAAGATAAAGATCATCTAATTTGGACTTACATTTCAAAAGTTATGGTCAAAATAATTCTCAGATTTTAAATTCACTGTCGCTGTCGTTTATTCTCAGGGCAGTGACAAAGAAATATGATTTCGACTACTTAAACCTCAAAATTTCGCAAAACTCAAAACATGAAAGTTTTAGAACATAGTCGCTTTCCAGAACATCAAGAATTATCTAAATCCATCAAGAAACATGAAAGACACGTCTAATTTACTAACTGTTTAGTTTAGATAATGTAATTATCAAAGTGACAGAGCTTAGAGTTTGCATTTGAATTTCGATCAACCTACGCTCAAAATTTGCAAATATGTTCAACATGAAAGTTGTCACACACAAAATAAGCTTCTCGAAACATTAAGAGTCATCGAATTTCGATAAGAAATGAAAAGGATACGACTAAAACAATTATCAGGTTTTTACTTCATTATCGATGTTGTTAATTCTCGAGACAGCGACACTAAAACGTAATTTTGACCATGAAAACCACAAAATATTACAGAACACAAAAATGAAAGTTGTAGCAGATTATCTATGCTTTCCAAAACATCAAGAATCATCGAATTTCGATTAATAAAGAAAAAGTTATGGTCTTTTTAATTATAGGTTTCAATTTAGCAATTACACATGAACAGAGCAACACTATCATATTCAAACTCGATTTTGAACTAATAAACATCAGAATTTCGTAAACCTATCAAAAGAAAAATTGTAGCTAACTAATAGACTTATCTACCACAAAAAGTTTAGGTCATTTTGGATTAATATGCACCGCGATATTGCTGTTTTATTACAGCAATTTTCCTAATTCAATTTCAGCGAACAACAAAAAAATATTCACATTAGGAACCAATCACACATCCAATTCCATAATTATTTCAGAGAATTCAAAGATATGGAATTATTAATTTGAAGATAGATTATGTGAGTTAAAATAACTCACCTTTTATCCTTAGTTCAGCAGCAATTTAAACACTGCAGTTCTAATTCCTCATAACAGCAAGCTCTAGAACAAAGCACTCATGCAAAGAACAAACAAAAATTATTTGTTGAAATTACTGAATTCAAAGAGCCTAGAATATAGAGTAGAGATTGGATTCATTACCTTGACTTTATTTGCTTCTAAAAATGATTTAATTTGAAATAGAATTCAATGAGATTGGGGAAATTGATTTCTAGGTTTAGAAAAGGAGAAGGAGTTACTTTGTTCGACTTTATTGTAAACTAGAAGAAGAAAAATGAATGTACTGACCAAAGAAAGAAGAAGTAATACTTTTCTTAAATGGGCTAAATGGGTTTGAGTATGGTCCTATAAACAAAGTGTTGCAAATTCTTCTATAAGAAAAGTGTTATTAAATATCTCTCAATTCTCTTATTATAAACACTATTTTTACCTTAAACCAATGTTTTATTCAACATAATTTAATCTCTCAAAATTTACCAAAACCCATTCATAAGATAAAAAAATCCATTTATGTAATTATAGAAATGTTTTGTACAATTAAATGTAACTTTTAAAATAAATACAATTTATATTAACACTTGATTAAATTTATAGCATTCTTTAAAATCATTCTTATATTATCAAATATAAGAATTAAATTTCAAAAATTAAAATTATAAATTATTTAACCTTGATTAATTTTTCATTAATTAGGTTATTAACAACAGGGTTGTTACAAAACCTATTATACCTTTTGATGGTATTAAATCATCTTTTTTTGAAATATAGAGCCTCGAATCAAATGAAAGTACCCCTTTTGAACGTATTGGGTTTACTCTTTAAAAACATCATTTGGGTCAAAATGGTTATATACGAAAGTATCTCTTTCGAAACCAACAAGAATTAGTTTGGGAAAAAATTGATGGTGTTAGAACCATCTTAGTCGAAAGCAAAACCTTTAAAATAAAAACTTTGAAGGACAGTGTCAAAACCCCTTTCGACTCCATCAACTTTGGAAACCCCCAACCCCTTCGAAAGCATTCAGGAAAAAGGCTTAGTTTGAAGTAAAAATAAGGGTAACCTTTCGAAAGCATTACTAGTCAAAAGGTAGAGTAGTGGCTAGGTTTCGACTAGGCCAGAACTTACCCTTTTGAAAGCAATTATTTAAAGGAAAAAGGTACTCCTTCGAAAGAAAATACTTTAACACAACATGACAACCTTCTTCGAAAGCCAATTATAAAACCTTTTCGAAAGCATATGTTTCGACTGTGTCGACAGCTTTAGGTAAATCTAGGCAAGAATTTAACTTATGAAAACATAGTAGGGTTTCGACTCTATAGAAAGCTAGCCTTTCGACACCATGGCTTCCACCTTCCTTCCAATCCACTACATACCATTTAAGTGATATCTCACAACACCAGAATTGTCATTTTGTAACGGTTATAACCGTTGGTAATCAAATTCCCAACGGTTATAACCGTTGGTAGCAGGTACATTATAATTTTTTTTTACATATTTTTGTAACGGTTTTAGTCGTTGGGAATTTTGGTATTTCCAACGGTTATAACCATTGGGAATTTTTTTCTTTCCAATGGTTATAACCGTTGGAAATTACGGTTATAATTTCATATTCCCAACTGTTATAACCATTGGAAATATTTTATGCACATTACAAAATAGACACTAAATCATTATACAAAACAGACATGTACAGACAAAAATCAAATGAACTGTTGCTTTAGATAATATCAAACATTTATAGATAAAACAGGAACAAATATCATTATGCAAAATAAACTCAACATAATATTGCAAAGTAAAAGTCTTGTATTGCAGTTTCAAAACATTTATAGATATATTGTAGTTTCAAAACATTAATAGATATATCGTAGTTACAAAACACAGAGAATGTTCCTCTAATGCAAAGAAGCTTGAGCTACACATAACTACCGTTGAAACCACAACTTCAACAAACTACAAATGAGAATCCTTTAGAGAATGAGCAAACTGACCAAAGCTCCTAGAATTGAAAAAATAGACTGCTAAAACCACATATGCATAATCCTTCCATGGATGCTCCTGGAAATGCTCTTGGATTTGAAAAAACAAAACAGACTGTAATCAGGTTAATAGATGTGACTATTTTTATATATCTATAACAATAAAACATAAAGCATACTAGTCATAAAGGAGAAAATAATTTAGAATGCCTATGATTGCATAGAATCTATTAGGAAATTATTTACAAAAAAAGGTTATCAAAAGCAAATATTCTTGTATTAGAATTATTCTTATAGAATTTAATTCGTACTATTGTCAAAATTATGTCAAATATTATTGGATTATGTTTCCTGATTCTTAGTTTAGTACTGTGTTATTAAGTAGTCCATCTGGATTATTTGGAGAGCAAACACTTTAATGTATGGGCCACCTTCTAATTTTTGGGCATTGCCTATCCATTCGAACAACTACGATCGAAGAAAATGTCTTTGTTGGATATGACTGCATAAACGAAAATTAACAGATTCAACATCCAATAATGTAATAAAATATACATTTACATATGGAACTGGATCGACTAATATAAATATTTCTAATACAAAAATAAAACTGAAGTATGTTAAAAACAATAAAACAAGAGTATATTAAAACAAATATTGGTCTGTTGAGTTTTCGCAGAACAAATTTGTCACCTTAATTAATTATAGAGTAGTAGTGTGGTATAACAGAGACAATGCTCATAGGTTGTGCATCATCAAAAGGCGAGAGAACTTAAATGCCTGGAACAACTTTAGAATTTTCATCTAATATGAAAACAAGATTCAAACTTGGAAAAACATGTATTTTTAATATATTGTGCTATTAGTTCAACATCCGAGATACTGGAGTAATTGATAATGCGTTCTAGTTCATGCTGAGAGTTAAGCATTGAGGTGTCTACTGTCTATTAGCTTAAAATGTAGCAACATAACCTCAAACGTTTAAAGTTAAAGGACCAAGGCTCATGAGAAATAATAGTACAACAACTAACCATTAACAATCTTATATTACTCTATCCCATATTAAATCAAACATGACGTCGCATAAGGCAACATAGAACAACATAGTTTAATGATATAACATATCCCATATTAAAAGAATTTAAAGATAGTATTCAGGCTAACTACTATTTTAGTTCAAGTATATCACCTCGTCAAGTCCATTTCAGTTGCAAGTGGATGAAATTAACAACTACGCTATAACTGTCTCATTATTTATCACTGTCCCAATTTATATATAAATGCAAGGACTCATATGTATACACAACTTCTATAAAAGATATTTGTTTGCATAATCTTGTACCTAACACAATTTTTAGGTTATATTTTATTGATCAATAAAAGATGACATTGTAGAAGATGGACCTAACACAATTACTACAAAGGATGTTTTATATATTGTCCAGAAGGTATGTCTAAAGTTCATAAAAACTCCATAATGAAGATAATTCATTATGTGTTGGTCCCGCACTCCCAATACCCCCTTCCCCCTCCCTACAACCAACCAAACACACCTACACAGACACGAAAATTGCATTCATGCAACATTTACTTGTAACACGCTTTCGTAATGGTTGTAAAACTTAGATAACTATAAAAAAATTGTTTTTAGTTTGGTTAAGAAAAGGGATTATGCAAATTGTTTAACCTTTAAAGAAAAGCCACCAAGGTATGAAATCATAGTAAAAGAACATGCAACTACCATCTTAGCTTTATCGGTAAGCAACATGGTTGAGACTCCTAGAAAAAGCTTCTCGGGAATCTTTTCTTCTTCCATGACCCCTTTTGCGTGTTCAATACAATTATTTGATCCGCAACTATCTGATAGTGTCTTCAAATCTTCTATTAGAATTTACAAATATAGAGTTTAGGATCAAGTTTTATCAACCGCAATCAAAATTCAGGGAAGACATTTTTATTCATTTGCCATGAAGATAAGTTATTACATAAAGAAATGGTTAGCTTACTCCTTTTTTTATTAGACAACATGCATGATTTTTTTATAGTGGCATAGAAAATAATTGCAACAAAAGAATTCTGGTATTTATGATCATATCATAAGAGTTTTGTAAGGGAATTTCAAAAAAAAATTGATTTGCAGACATATTAGTCTAACCAATAAAAGCTGGTTATAGGAAAGAAATTAAGTTGCTTGCTCCAGTTAATATTACAGTAATTTTCAAACATATCCTCTTCAACTTGTTGCACGTTTAAAATCATTTCATGGTAATTTTACAGTCAAATCATTGTTTATGGTTATCATTTAAAGTATGTATATAACTAAATGGGCAAATCTCGACTAGATATTGAAGCTGTTGTAAAGAAAAATATATCAAGATAGTCTCAATTTTACATTGTTTTGGTTATCAGTCATGTTAAGTTTCTGCAAAGCATTATCCGCAAGTGAATAAGCATGACAAAATAAAGCATATGCTTCCAGAACTGGACTAGGCACAGTTTCTAACTGAGCCAGGTTCAGTTTCCAGAACTGAGCGAGGCTCAGTTGTGCATATGTTCATGTATTTCTCTAATTAAATAAATTAAATGCTTAAATCACACTATTCATATATTATTACATAACTTTATGGATATCTCAATTAAATAAATCAAGTATTTAAATCACATTATGCATATATTATAACACGGGTGTAAGTTCTTGAGTAAAATTAGAAAGTCGTAAATACATGGGGTGATTTTGCGGTCACACATGAAAATAGCACATAGGTTTAGACTAATTAGACAATAATATTTTTGTGTCATGATGATTGCATGTAACATGATAAAATGAAAAAAGAAAAAAAAAACATTTTCAATTAATTAACAAACTTTTTCTATCATGTAGAAAATCAACTCATGCCATTAGATTACAGTGGTAAAGATCAGTCGATATAACATGTGAATGAAATATTGGATAAAGATTTTTCTTTTGAGTAAATATCTCCTCATTACTTCTTTCTTCTACTTTTTTTTTGCTCTTTTCTGATTTTTGGTTGTTGATCTCAAAACTTAGTTTTCTTCTCCTTTTGGTGTGATTTAGAAGTTGGAAGAATTAAATGACAAAAAGACTAATGAGTGATAGAATTTATATTCTGAAAAAATATACATGAATAGCTTCATAGTTTTCCTAGAGTGTTTGATATAAAAAAAGGTCAAATATCACGTGACTGTATAAGATTGTAAGTAGTAAAAATTCATTTGAAATGGCAACCACTAGTTAATTAATCTTTCCACCAAACATTAAAATATAATTAAAGAAGGTGGGACAAATGATTTCTAGCTATGAATTCCTAAAGAATGAATTGTATATCACATCATTTTCATCGCTTTACTAAGTGATAACACGATATAGGATCAAAAAGCAAAAAAGCGGTCTCCACTAACTCAAATCTTCAATACATCATCATTCCTTCTCCATCTACATAAATCTTGTCCCATAATATCATTCTATCAAATTGTTCTCATTCATAATCCGTTTAAAACTTAAAGATCATGAGATATGAGTCTAGCAATGGAGTAATATTGCTCAAGATTAGAAACAGTTTTGACCTTCATATTAAATTTCATCCTACTTCCAGCAAGATGTTTTTCAAACAATTAAGGAAATCAAAATAGCAACAAGACAGACATATTGAGAAAGGCAGTCAAAGAGAGTCTCTGAATCTCCACATACGGCAAGCTAAAAGTGAATGAAGAAGAAAAGGAAACAGTAACCTGTGCAGTGTGCCTGAGTGATGTAAAAGGAAGAGATAGAGTATGGGAATGGAGAAATTGTAACCATGTTTTTCATAAAGGATGCCTGGACAAATGGCTACATAGTGTTAAAAAAATGTTTCATTCAGATATTAAAAAAAATAACATTTTCAATTAATTTCTAGAAAGCTTATAGAAAATAATGTTTGCACATAATGTTCATCTGGAATACAGTTGTGCTGCTTTCTAGCCACTGCCCTCTGCAATGAAATTGAGTTATTAGTTATAACCTCATAGAAATGGAAATACCGCAGCTGAATTTTAGCTATATCAAGAAGAAAAGAAATTGTTCAAATTATCACATACCTTGCAATGCTTCTTGAAGATTGGAAAAACTACGTTATCTTCAACAGTAAATCTTGCACGCCTTCTAACCAATGTTATCCACTTTAGAATAAAGTAAGACAATTTGATATGAGATCGAAATATAGAAAGAAAGTAAATCAAGAACAAATTTTTTTATAGAATAAGAATCTTTGAAACCTGAATCCTTTCCTCCATTTATCCTTTGAGATTGTAGATGACATTTTTGGGTTGTAGCGACATTCCCTTTTGTCTTTTTTATCCATAAAATTGACAATCAAAATTCAGATTAAGCATTATCAAGCGAGTCATCAATCAAGCTATTGTTGGTATAGTAAAATAAGGATATGTATAAAATTATTTACTAGAATTATGATTGCTTACCTATCCACAAAACTTTTCGAAGAAGACATTAGATAGTCATATGTGTAATTGAAGTTGTAAAGCAGAACACAACTGCAACAATTAGATATTTGTTCTGTTAAAACAAAGAAAACTATTTTGTGTGTGTGTTTGTGTGGGGGTTTAAAAATAGTTTATCCAACTTGACAGAGTGTCTATGTTCACACGAGATGATACAATTTCTTTTGCAATTGCGTGTTATTCTCCCGTTGCTAAGTCATAAATATAATATCTTGATACATCGAAAAATTGACATAGTTTTCATACCATTAGCCAGTAAGATGAAATAATGCAGCTAAAATATCCTCTATTAAAGGATGTACTTTAAAACTTAGGTAACATCATAAACCCCATAAAGAAAAACAATAATATCCCACGTATCAAATCAGATCCCCAAAATTTAAGTTTGGTGCAAATGAAGCATGTTTAATGGAAACGTAGGTAAGCCCATTTTCCCAAAGAGATAAAATTACTTTGAAGAGAAAGGAATCAAATACGATACGAAAGAATAGAATTTGCAAGAAAAAAGATAGTTGCTTTATAAATCGAATCCACTCCATAAAGAGATCCCCGTTTTGATTCACAATGCAAAGCCTATTTGTGAATCTACTTCAGATCGTTGAGTGTATTGATGATGTATGAAATAATGTTACTCCTTTTTCTCCAAAGATACACATGAGAAGTATCGGGTTAAATTTTGGGCTTATTACGTTGATTCTAAGGTATGAAATGCAGGTGTTAATATATGGAAGCTGAATGGAGAAGCCTAACAAGAAGCAAAGAGAACACTCATCAACATCATTAAATTATTAGGAGGAGAGCCTGGAGACAATAAGTATTTTGGAGGAGAGATGTACAACTATGTTATGTATTACTTGCACCATTCAACAAATGGGTTGTAGACTTGCGACCAACATGCCAACTTTAGTATTGAAGAGAAAATTCCCAAGTATGTGGCTTATACCAAGCAGTGCCTGGGGAGGCCAAGTGCTGCTAAAGCATTTCCTGATCCCAATAATGGTTATAAATATATTTTTAAATCAGAGAAGAGGCTACATCATCATGAAGATATTATGGTGTTTATTGAGTTTGTTAAATTTAGTTTTAAAATGAAAAAAAAATTCAAATAAAAAGCTGAAGTTCAACAAGATTTTAATAAACGTATATCTATATTCTACTGCTAATCCGTTACTCCATATGAAATTCTAAGAGATAATATATTGGTCCAAACGGCTTAAAAAATAGACTCAAAACAAATATCTTTACGAACATAAAAGTTTGCCAAATTTGAACATTCAATACCTATCGGATAACAAAACAAAACGTTGTTTCGCATGATCCTGAAGTGCTTTCTGCAACAACAATATCTCCACTTCAATCATGCTTGCTTCACCCCATCTCACCTACATGCATTTTATTCAAATCAGCTAAAAAATGCCTCTAAAAGGAATCCCTAACAATAAAAAATGTAAGAAAATGTTGATACTATGATCAAGCTGCCAGCCGAAAAAGAAATGTGACCGCGTACTGCTCGCATCAAACACAAACTCAGGTTTAGAATGTACATAAATCGAAAACAAACTTGCTTCCGCACCCGCAAAAAACACGTGCCATATGAAATCTAGTAGCAATCCCGCACATGCGAGAAATAGAAATGCTATCTTTGTCTTCCCCTTGATGATGTCTTCTTCAAAAATTGTAACAGACGAAGGTTTCGAACTTGTATCCGATTGGAATTTGAAAAGGGGGAATGTGTAAATGAATATGGAGAGCGAAACTATGAATTGAAATAGGAGAGCAAAACCCTGATATTGATTGTGAGCGGTGAAACCCTAGCTTGATGGAGAAAGAGACGTGAAAGTAAAACGAGGAATGAAAGAATCCTGATAGATGTTTTAAGTACATAAATTACAAATTTATCCTTATCACTTTAAATTTATTACGAAATCACCAAATGTAGTCACGGTAATAACCGTTATAAATGGTTGTAACGGAAATAACCGTAATAAATTGGTAACAGTTATAACCGTTAGAAATTTAAAGTGGAAAAGTGTTACAAAATGGACTGTTTGGTGTAGTTTCTTGTGTATTGGTTTCGACTATGATGGTTTTGATTGTATTGGTTTCGACTGGGACGAGGTGGAATCAAAGGAGTTGAAAGGTACTACTAACATGTTGGAACACCTTTTTCTAGTTTAAAGGCTGAATTATAGCAACCTTTTGTATTTACTTTCTAAAAACTTGCCTATTTGTAAACTATTGATTGGTTGTCATAAAAACTTTACCTTTATAACTACTGCATTAATACCAGATTAAACCATTAAATAATGCAACGTTTTAGCCCTTCCATATACTAAAATCGATTTTTTTAGAAAAGTCCTTCTTTTCTAATAATTTATTTTCCCTAGTAAGTCAATTATGAAAAAATCCCCAAAAATCACAGAAATTCAGTTCCATCGTGCAATTAAACATATTAAAATTTTAGACCAAATTTCTTTCTGAAATTCACGAAATAAATTTTAAACCCAATTATATCATATTTTTCAATAAAAATTCATAATAAAATTTCCATAGCTTCGAAAATTCTAAAAATTAAAAACCACCTGCAAAATCATATTTTACTTAACATAAAAATTTTCCATGGCAATCTGAAATCATATATTTTCAGTTTCATGTCTAAGCCGTGCAAATTCATGAGCTTATGAATTAAAATAAATCATCATAATATAACTCAAGCATACAATCATCTATTTTATCACAAAACGAATTTAAATCATAAATCCAAAACCATATAATCATAGAACAAAAATAGAGATGGTAGAAGATTATTATTCACCTTAGAGTTGATAAGGATATTGAGATTTGTTGTAGCTTAATCCTTCCTAGCTTTGATCTTATCTTTTGATTAAAATTTCCTCTTTCCCTTCCTTGTTAATGGCTGGCTATATTAGGATTCTTGCGTTTGTTTTGATTTGAGAAATAAAATTAACGTGAAAGGAAAAAGGCAAATGTATAGCTGTGAATATAAAGTACGGCTATTTTTTACTGATAAGGCCTTATGTAAGTTAACTGTCTCATAAACCATTTTTAAGCCCATTTATTTTATTAATAAACACGGCCCTATATGTATAATTTAATCAAATCTCAATCTCCTTATCATCATTATTCTATTTAATTTATCTAATTAAATCTTCTAAATAATGTTATCAAAAATCAGGGATGTTACATAAATAATATTATAGTGCTTTCTACATGATGTATAGTTGTTACTTACCTTTGTATTTGTGCTCATCCTTATGTGATATGATGTTTGGTTGAATATGTGACATATGGAAAGTGTTTATAAAAGTGTCTATAGAGCGACTATCGCTATATCGGCCTTTTGAAAAAATGTTATTCCTTTTGGAAAATTTTGGTTAAATCTTTTTGTTTGTACCAAAATTTAGCACAAACACCCAAATACCCAATAGAAATTTTGTAGAGAAATGAAGAGTGTAAAATGAAAACAGAGGAAACAAGCAATTAAATAACATAAAATCAAAGCAATAACGAGAACACAATGATTTATACTGGTTCGGCATTTTTTGCCTATGTCCACTTTAATAAATAGCTTTATTAATCACTTTGTAAACTAAGTACAATAGAGATTGGATGAAAATCCTTCGTCACAATAGAGTACAAAGCAACCAATAGTATAAAGTCCCAAAAATGAACAATCAAGCCTTTATTTATATAGGAAAATGGTGAAATATCTCCTTGAAAATTAAGTAGAAGGATCTCCAAAACCATATGGACCCATAAGAGGGATCGCATGGCCCAAATCCCAAGAAATATAGATTAGTGTCGATCCCTATTTTGGAGGAATTTGCAGGTGCGATCGCTGATGGAGCTTTCCCACATTGTATAATGCTTAGCCTCCAAATTTAAATGCTAATTGGATTAGTAGAACTAGAGTTATTGCTTGATCTTTGCTGCAATGTGAGTTGTTACACAATTCTAGCCGATCCTTATTGAGGGAAGAGGACCTATCCCACTTGCTTGGTCCTTTTGAGGTGCGATCCTTAGGGTAGTCTCCCTAGGGTCGTTCCTAAAATTTCATATGTATTGGACTTATGGATTACGAGATATTGATTGTTTTCCATTAAGTTGCACTTGTTTGGATGAATTAGACCGATCCCTATGAATGAAAGGGATTATAGCTGATCCCTTTTCCATATTAAATTATATTCCATGCTTAGAATGTTATGTATAGAATATCTCTTGATTTTGTTCGATCACGACTTCATATTATCATCTGTACTTAATTTTTGGACCCTACAATCATCGCTCTGGACTTAGTGGCCTTGATGACAGTCTCGAATTATTTTTCCAAAGTGTCGTATCTCTCTTTGATCGTCATGATGCTTGGTCAATTTCCAATAGTATAAATTTAGGATTATATTCCATCAGTTGATATCTATGTCCGGTTCTATGAGACTAGTAAGCTGGCTATCTGATCTAGTCTCGACCTTGAAAGCTTCTGGTTTGAATCCAATTTCTGTCGATTTCAAAAATCGAACTTTTAGACTATACACGTGCACGTAAAGGTACATGTTCTTGTCATTGGCTCCCGGACGCGTCTACACGCTCATAGGTCGTCGTCAATTTTTATCGATTAATATGTAATTCCATTGCATTTTATATTTACTTATATAGTTTTTTAGGTACATGTTTGCATGCACATAGGGTTCGTAACCAATCCCTTCTCTCTTTCTTTCTCTTTTTTTATATATAGAGATCGGCATTCTTCTAGCCGATCCCCTCTTCTTTTTTTACAATAGGGATTGGAATTCTCCTTTAGTCGATCCTTTTCTCTCCCAACTTCTCACTTCTCTTTTTTTTAATAGGGATCGAATTGGATCCCCAAGTCGAGGGATCATAGCCGATCCCTTCTTATGTTGGACACTTAATCTTTTAGGCCTCGTGGAGAATGAAGAGGCAAGCCAATCCCTCTAGTCTCGTATATAAATTTGCACTTCCCTCTCCACCCTTCACTTTACTTCTTTTACTTACATTCATCTTTATTTTCTTCAAGACCGAACCCTCCTTCCCTTACCTTAGAGTCGAACCCTTCATACTTTCATCTACCCGATCACATTCCTTCGAATCAAATATCGCCTCCTTCCTTATACTCGCCATCCTCTCTTGCTTTAGACCACCACTCCATCTTCAATCTAAATCAAAATCAAAAATATTCTCTCGAGTAACTCATATTCTATACATAGGTAGGTTTTCTTGCATTTAGCCTTTAATTTGTGACGAGATGATGGGTTCGATCATGTTGGTGGATGGGTTAGAGCTCAATGTGTATGGAGTTGTAATTTTGTAGTTAGATGGAGAGGAGATGTCGATATTGTTCGAGGAAGATAAGGCATATGGATTAAGTAAGGGATCAGTTGGAGGAGGTAGGTGAAGGAAAGGGTCGGTCTTGCATGTTACCTAAGAGATTGAATTGAATATTTGAAGGAAGTGTGAAAATATTAAAGTAAAGGGATCGGTATTGAAGTTTGAGGAGGAAGGAGTCAGTTGCATTGTTAAGTGGAGGGATCGGTTGTTTACCGATGTGGAGAGAGGTCGGTGGTTCATGAAGTAAAGAGGGATCGGCTGTTTGCTTTAGGAGAATTTTGAAAGCGACTAAGTAAAAGGATCGGTGGCGGTGTGTTTGAGGAGGGTTCAGTTATAAGCTTTGCGAGGGGGATCGATTATGGGTTTTTGGAGAGGGATCAGTGGTGTAAAGGGATCGACTATAGGGACTTAGCCGATCCTAAGCCATGATTGAATTTGAAAACCAATCCAAATTCACTTGCATGAACAATTAGAACCAATCCCATCTCAATGAACTTGAACATATGATCAAACTCGAAATTGAATGACCAAGCTCCTAGGACTTAGAATATGTACTAAAACTTAACATATGGACTTTAATAATGGACTTCACATATTGATATGTCGATGGTCGATCCCAAAGCCTACACAACCGATTAATATAAACGTCGGTTGAGACGGCCAGCGATGACGGTCACTTTGGTCGGAATCCAAAGTATCGTCATTTACTTGTGCTTTTAATTTTGAACTATTTTTCTCTACACCGCACAACAGTGCACCACACTAGTTTACACTTCGCATGGGGGGACAGGTAAAATTTTCTAATCTCGGTTATCTACTGAGTTTAGTTGATATGGGATCTACACGTTCAGAGCATTTAGTCGCAATTCCTTGTAGACAACCTTCACAACATAGCAATCCCAGAGCTGAGTCAAGTTCTGCAACTGTATCCGGTAGACTTTCCTGTGATCATCAAACTGAGCAACTCGAGATTTCTGGTCCATTGGTCGACCTTTTCTTTGATGTTCCTATCCTTTTAGTGGAAGAGATAAGTCCTGCCCCTGATACTATAGAAGATGTTGTATTTCTGGATAACCCGACGGATTCTCAAGTCTCTAGAATCGACGAGGCCGCTCTTCGTAGACTATGCTCTAAACATGGAATTCTGTTTGGAGATGTTTTAGTCCCTTAAGTGAATGATAAGGCTCACTTACCCCCGTAGGGGTATACGGCATGCAATAAATTTATGTGTTAGGCCAGATCCGTGTCGCTTGCTAATTCTTTTATCCGAGAGATGCTAAATTACCTAGGAATAGCTGTTGCTCTACTGCATCCAAATAGCTATGCTTTTCTTCATGGCACTTTCTTACTATTTATCGATGTTCTATTCCAGCCGCCATCTCCTGAGGACATCAAGTTTATCTACAATTTCAAACGATGAAAAGGAAGCCTTTCTTACACTTTCCTCGATCCGTTACCCAACTATCAAGTTCTATCTGGTGCTTGGAATAAGATCGGTATCTTTAAACATGAATGGTTCTACGTTCATTGTCCGCTTGGCTTCACGGGGTGATTTTTGGAAGGACTTAAGTGTTGTCTTCATTTTATTTTCAAATCCTTTAGATAAGTCGTATCCTGACTAACTAATACTTTGAAAATTTATAGGTGTCCATCCACATCTAGACAGCAATAGTTTCTCAAGGGCGGTTTCTACAATCCATGCCACCCCTGTTGAAGACTGCGACAACAAATCCCTTGTAACCAATGAATGGTTGTCTCTTTTTAGGCTTTAGAAGAAGGTCGTCGCATCGGGCTTCCAGGAAGCGCGGCACCATAAAGGAATATTATGGAATAAGAAGGCGACACTAATAGCCCTATCGTGCCTCCAGTTGAGGGGGATCAGGACGATGCCAAAGAGGGTGAAATTAGAGGTGATGAAACCAACAAGCCTAGCGGTGCTGATGCAGGTCAGGGCAATGCACCTATGGTCGAACCATCACAAGGTGCGCAATCTTATATGCCAACAAGGAGAGGAAAAAAACTCTCTTATATACTACATAGAAGAAAAATCGCTAA
Organism: Allium fistulosum; assembly: GCA_030737815.1. Lineage (NCBI taxonomy): Eukaryota > Viridiplantae > Streptophyta > Magnoliopsida > Asparagales > Amaryllidaceae > Allium > Allium fistulosum. Next base: position 1,292,833,839 of record CM060904.1, read on the forward strand.
AGAGCCTGAATTCATCATCACCTCTGTTGAGGAAGAGTCTTCCTCTCAACATTTAAAAAGTTCAATGGAAGGGTTCTCGAATCTCCAGACCCCTAATGATATCATGACCTATAACTTATTGGGGGCTCAATTCTCCTACCAGGACTGGTGACGACATTCCTCCCATTAGCAAAGGGAAAACACTCCTATGAGCAAGGCTATAGTAACTGGTCCGTCGAAGGGACACTAGTACACTCACAATCATGTGCACTTCACTGCATGATTTTCATCTATCTTCTATTTGATTGTCACTTATACGCTCTTATTTGATTTGCATGTCTCATTCCCATGCCTTCGATCGCTTAAGGGGCTCCTCAACACAGTATGGATCCAGTCGTGGTCCATACTCGGGTAGGCGTTGAGAAAGAGATGACATTTGGGAAAGAAGCCATCCCTCAAGGGAGTCTTCATCTTCAAAACACAAGTCCCAATCTCAATCGTCTCATTAGGAAGTTCAGCCCAATCTTCCTGCACATAGCAGCGATCAAACCTCTTTCCATGCTCCAAACTGATATGCTGCCCAAGCATTATTCAAGTTCATCTAGTTCTCGACAGCCTCGCGGTCGTAGGTTGAGCAAACGCCCAATTGCTACTTTTGATCCAGCTCTGGCTACTATGGCTCCTAAGGCCTCTACAGCGGAAAGATTGGCCGAACTTAAGATCAATTTCCTAAAAATTTGCTTTGATGGGATGAAATTTCTTCCTTCTATCCATACAATTCTAAGGATTGCTAAAGTAAGTTCACTTGCATGTTTTAATGATTTTTCGTGCAGTATGGTGCATTCCAGCATTTAGTTGAGAAAATCTATGAGGTGTCTACTGAGAGACAACATGAAATCGATCGCCTCAAGCTAGAGGCGATCCGCGATAAAGACATAATTAAACATCAAGATGATGAAATCTTAGAGTTAAAATGAAGCTAGCCACGGTAGAAAAGAGTGCTAAAGAAACATTTAAGGTGGTTAGTGTTAATTCCTTTAAGCGACCTAAGAGAAGCTTTGCGACCTAACAAAGTCACGATTTAGGGAATTCCGCGACTTAGTGAAGCTATAACCTAAGCTACAGGAATGTCACGACCTAAGAAAGACGCGACCTAAGAATGTCACAACCTAACTCTTGAAGTAGTCCAGCGACCTACGACTTAGGGAACATTGCGACCTAGCAGTGTTGCGACCTAAAGAAGCTTGCGACCTAACTACCGAAGAAGCTTGCGACCTAAAGGAGCTTGCGACCTAACTACTGAAGAAGCTTACGACCTAAGACACAGCGACCTAAAGAACGTCGCGACCTAACTGTTGAAGGAATGTCGCGACCTAGGAAGCCTGCGACCTATCTATCTCAAGAACCTCGCAACCTAAAGACCTCGCGACCTAGCAATATCACGACCTAAAGACTACGACTTAAGAAGGTTCTGACCTAATGAGTTACAACTTAGCTTAAGTCGTTCACGACTTATAGCTCCAGTTCCTAAAGACGTAGGAAGTATACGACTTAACAGTCTACGACTCAACAGGCCACGACTTAACAGTTTACGACCTAGTGGGTGTACGACTTAAGAGCTTCACAGCCTACGACTCATGGTCCTAACGACTCAACGAGTTAAGCTATCTACAACTTAAAGAAAGGGGGGTTCCGACTTAACGACTCAGCGAGTTAAGGTCTTACGAGTTAAGGTCTTACGACTTAAGGGTCTTACGACTTAAAGGCTACGAGGTTAAAGTCCAGAGCCCATGCTTATACTACCTGTCTGATAAGTCGGCTACGAATTAACACTTGTCGAAGACAAAGCCACAGGATGAGCCCAGAACAACCCAATCCCTTAACTCGTCACCGACCTAACCCAATCCCTTAACTCGTCACCGACCTAACCCAACCCCTTAACTCGTCCACGACCTAAAGACTTAGGAAAATTTCCTGAGTCCAAATCAGCTCCTATAAATAACCCACCACTTCCAACATGGAGAGGACTTTTGGCCATTCATTTCTTCAAGCGCCGTTACGCTGTCGAAGTCTCCTCCCATTCAGCAATCAAAGATCTTCAAGCATTCGAGACACTACAACAATCTTCGAGAAGAACTCCTTACATCCAACACGGATTCGTCGAGTTTCATCATCAAAGATCGAGCTAGTAGTCAAGAGTGCTTTCATGATCAAGTTGTATTGTATTTTGAAGGATATTGTATCAAATTGTAACCGAATCAGCAATAAAAGACTATAAAGTGGACGTAGGCTCAATTACGGGCCGAACCACTATAAATCTGTTGTTCATTTACTGCTTTTCTGCTATTTTCAGCTTATACTCTGTTCCCGTACCAACGGGTGGTGCTTTCACGATTCTATCACACACACCGGGTGTTAGCGTTCACTTTTTATCGTTAACATTTTGGTGCTTTCACTGAGAACCCAACTCAGGCGATCATCCACCGTTGCTTCGCAAAGATTCATAAAAAGAACCTCTCTTAAAAACCAGATCCGAAATAATGGCTCCTGGAAGAAGAGGTAGACCTATCAGATCCGGAAATGCTCACGAAGGGACTTCTGCTTCCCCAATAACGGACCAAGCAACTCCAACCGTTGGAGTCACCAGGGTTGAATTGGATGATGCAGTTTCTGGATTATACCAACAAATTGAAACTCAAAACGCTTTGATGATGGATAGAATAACTGCTCTGCTCGGGGCAAATCGTCAACCAAAAAACCATCAAACCACCCTTCCTGAAATGCCACCTTTTCAAGCCGATGGGTCTATGCCACAACCAACTCGTCATGAACATATGCCCGGGCAAACTTCTGAGGGAAGAACTGATGCTTGTCCGGAAGTGTCTTTGAACAATAAAGAATACCTGTCTGAAATGGTAGGCCGCATCATGAAAGAGAGCATGCAAAGGGAAGAGGATGAGAACGACTGGGGATTCGCGCCAAGCAGAACTCCGTTTACTGAAAGGATCCTGAGAGCGGAGTTTCCAAGGAAATTTGCACCTCCTACTATCCAAGCCTATAGGGGAACCAGTGACCCTAATCATTTCCTATACAAATACGATTGGCATATGACCGGTGCAAGAGCATCAGACGAGATCAAGTGTTGGTACTTTCCAGTATACCTGGAAGGTGTAGCTTTACTTTGGTTCACAAAGCTTCCAGTTCGGTCTGTAGATAAGTTCTCCGACTTAACGCAAAAGTTCAAAGAACAGTTCAGATTGTATGCTTCAAAAGCTAAGGATATAATGTCACTGTCTAACCTGGAACAAGCGCCCGGAGAATCAATCAAATCTTTCTTGAGCCGTTTCAATATAGCTTTAGCTGAAGTAGAAAATGTGGAACCACGCATGATCCTGACTTATTTGATGCGAGCCATTGATAAATCGAGCAAATTTGGAATATGGCTAAAGATGAAGGAACCGAACTCACTTGAAAATTTTTATAAAAAAGCCGACGAGTTCATTCGCCTGGAAAGTCTTTCTACGACATCGAAAGTGGGTGTTGCCCAAGCTAATAATAACAATGTCCCATCTAATAAAAGAGAATCCGAGAGTCAGAAAAGGGAGAATGAAGGAGGAAAGAGCCAGGGAAATGAAAAGAAACCTCGCCGCTTTAATCCTTCGGATTATACTCCTTTAACTGATACACCAAGAAATATCTTCTTTGCAACAAAGGACGTTGTCAGGTACCCTAAGCCACCTGAGATGACGAGAGGTGCAAAGCGTAATGGAAAATTCTGCCAATTTCACAATCAACCTGGCCATGACACTGACCAATGTCGCCAGTTAAAGAATGTGATTGAAGAATTGCTGGAGCAAGGTAAACTCCAATAATACGTCAAGAGGAACGGAGTCGATCCAACCTCATCCACTCGGGATCAACAGCATCCTACCCATCAATCTGATTCTCTCAACAACACTGCAGTGCAAGATTCAGAAAAGCTTGTCATTAATGTTGTCACAGGAGGTCCACACCCAGCAGGCAGAAGTTGGGACGACTGCTAATTACCCACAAAACTGCGGCTGGGGCATCTCTCACTTTCTCTGGCGTAAAAATCCAAAAGCTATGAATCAAGCACAAACGGAAATCCAGTCCGGAGATTCTGAAACAACAATAACTAGCATCCATTTTTTACTTAGCAGCATTGCTTGAATTTGTAAAAATGATAATGGATGTGTGACTTCTGCATTGTAAACCGCTGAGAAATCAGCGTGACTGAATAATGAAAAACTATGCATTCTGTGTTTTCTATTATAAAATGCCTGTTATATTTCGATGTGTAAATACTCTAAATGTATTGCTAAAATGTCGATCTAATATTGCAGGTCGTTAAAGCAAAGCTCACCCATCGCAAAGCTAAGCGAGCCTTACAAATCATTTATTAAAGCAAACACCAAGCAACAAAAAATTCCATATTCAAATCCTATACAAGAAGAACCTCACATAAAAAGTTGGCAACTTCACTGGGGCAAGCCTTTGTTAACCAGTTGTGATTGTCAATATGAACAGACATCCAGCTAGGTAACTCGCGTTTGTCCCATGAAGTTATTCAACAGTGAAGTCCACTTCTTCGGATAAGGCAATTTACTTACAAAAGGAACGAAGATACGCTTGGAAATGATAACAAAGGATCGCTAATGGGCAGATGATGGGAGAACATGGCCAAGCAAGCACGGAAGCAACCAAAAGGAATTTTGCTCCTCAATAAAAGGGCCGGTAGAACCACAGAAGGGACGCCTTCCCAAGCAGAAGGAACAGGGCCCTTGCTAACTGATCGTGATGCATCCGATCAGACAGCTTGCGTCCGTCCCATGGATCTACTCGCCCCTGAGAAGCAACCTTCCTGGCACACCAACCAACCGATGCTCCTTCCCAAAGGTCAACAAAGCCCTCTAACGAGGCACGCCAATAAGTGGGAGAGCTTTCCTCAGTCAAAAAGATCGGTGGGACTAACAAAAGGGGCACTGTGTTAGTTAATTGCGATCGTTTGTGCAAACAAACATCCAATCAAGCAACTTGCGTTCGCCCCGTGGACCCCTCCGACCATGAGAAAGTAACTTCCAGGCAATCGAAAGCCCTTTTCGGAGGCACAAGCCCTCTTCGGAGGCACAAGCCATCTTCGGAGGCACGCTTCACCATGCTTGAAGCACAAAATCAAAAGCCCTTTTCGGAGGCAAAAGCCCTCTTCGGAGGCACATTTCACCCGTGTAGAAGTGCAAAATGCTTCTCTTCGGAGACCCACTTCACCAGTGATGAAATGCTAAAAAGCCCTTTTCGGAGGCACATTTCACCCGTGTAGAAGTGCAAAATGCTTCTCTTCGGAGACCCACTTCACCAGAGCTGAAATGCCAAAATTGCTTCTCTTCGAAGACCAAAATTGCTTCTCTTCGGAGACCAAAATTGCTTCTCTTCGGAGACCAAAATTGCTTCTCTTCGGAGACCAAAATCGTTTCTCTTCGGAGACCAAAATTGCTTCTCTTCGGAGACCAAAATTGCTTCTCTTCGGAGACCAAAATTGCTTCTCTTCAGAGACCAAAAGACCTCTGCAGAGGCGTACTTCACCTTGCTTGAAGTACCAAAAATAAACCCTTTACTGGGGCACAAAAATCAAAACCTTCTTCAGAAGCTCATTTCATTGTGCAGGAAAATTCATTTTTAAACAAATAAAAGTGATCATTCCCAAAAGTCGAAGTGTTCTTCTGACAGAAAGAGAAAGTAAAAATTTCTCCAGAAACGAGATATACTCTGTTAAAAGCAGAATGATTCCTTCCTCAAAAATGGAATAGTTATTCTCTAATATAAGAGTATCAGTCTTGTAAAAGCGAGAAATATTGCAATGCACTTGTGGTATGGGGGAATATTTAGTTACATTAATAAAAGTAATATACAAGCGACACACCACAAGTTCATTGTAATATCACATAAAGAAGATGTGGAATAAATGCGTTCTTGAAACACAGACAAAAGTTTGTACAAGTAAAAAGAATCGTTTACTCTACACTTCAAATGAAAAAAAGATATATTCCTACATACACAAGAATTTGTACAAGTAAAATAGTTATTTTATTCAATACTATGGAAATATTTTACATTGTGCAGATTACAAAAAGGAGCGGAGACTGGTATCCGCACAATCTCCGGTCAATACAAAAAGCAGAAAGGACAAAATCAAACTCATTTCTCCTTCTTCCCACCCTTGGAGCCTTTACCCGGCCTGGTAATTAGTTTCGAAGGCCGTATCGGAGAAGAAGGAGAAAGAGATTCAGCCGGATCGACTTCTGCTTCATCTCCAGCAGCAGAAGAACTCTTCTTTCCTTTCTTCGAAACCACACGTTTCCCCTTCTTCTTGGAAGAAGACTCACTCCCCGGAGTAAGAAATGTAGAAAGTTTTGTGTCGTAGTCAAAAGACTGCTTCGGGGTCTTCTCGCTATCTTCCAGATCTTCTGCTTTCTGCTCCTCGGAAGCAAGTGGTTCGTCCAAGCCTTGAAGGGCTCCTATCTGTTCTTCTTGTGGACCTGGTTGAGAAGCTGGAAGAGGAGTAACTTGAGAAGGAGGAGGAGCGACAGCTGAAGAAGGAGAAATTGGTGCAGTTTCCGGCACGTCCGCTGCATAATAAAAAAAAATCAAAATTAGTATTCTCCGAGGAAAAAGAAGACAGTGGATCGTCAAAGCTTAAGTAATAAGTAAGAAGTTCGTCGAACTCGGTTGAATCGAATAAGCAATTCATTGAATTCATCTCGTCAAAGTTACCTGGAGAAGCCGGTTTAGCGAGATCAATCTCAAATTCCCGAGCCTGAAAGTCCTTCATTGCCTCTTCTTCTGTAGGAGTGGTCACAACTGGATGTGAAGGATGAGAGCTGGAATCCATAATGTTTGCATCAGCCGAAGTGGAAGTATGAACAGGGGCAGTTAAAGGAGCTTCCTCTTTTGAAAGCTCTTCTCCCAGTGATTCAGCCCGCGCTTTAGCAAGCTGCTCCTTTCCTCTAACAAGAGCGGCGCGAGCCTCATCATCAAGATAGCGAGCCTCAAATTTTGCTTCCTCAAATTTTGCTTCATCATAGCCGGCACCTTTGAACATATCAAGTGCGGCTTCCCACACTTCAGCCAGAGTGATTTCATAATCTGGACCCAGAAAAGCAAGGCTCCCACGACCCAGAACGCAGTGTAAATAAAAGTCGAATAAGGTAGAACTGATGTTTGCTTTCGTTGCCTCATGTGATTGCTCATCCGCTTCTTTTTCGGCAATGGCAGCAACCCTACCAGTAATAGCCTCATCACGCGCTGTCTCAGCTTTAGCGAGTCGAGACTTTAGTAACTCAATCTCCACGTTCTGGGAGGTGACCTTTTCCCGCAGTTCGGTGTTTTCTACTCGATATTTTTCAGTAATGTGCTGTTCGGCAGCAAGCTTCATTTCGACATCTCTTTGTGCAGCATGTGCATCCCGCACTTGCTTCTGAAAGACTTCTTCTTTTTGAGTATATGATGCAGAAGAAGAAGCGAGATTTTCCTTAAGCTGCTTAACTTCAGATGCAAGCTTTGCGTTGTCGTCTGCAATGCTCGTCATCTCCGCATCATGCTGCTTACGCCATTTGTCCCATTCTGATTTATCGTTCTCCATGGTCATCATCGCCTCAAGGTTCATATGGTTGATCCTTTGAAGTTCATCAACCAGCTTTTGCCATCCAGACATTCTTTCAATATCAAGCTTGACAGCATCGACATTTCTCAGCATTGCCTGCTTATCAATGAGAACCAAATCTAAGTCAAAATGGACTCCTCTTAGACACCAATTTGGAAATCGGCTCTGAAGCGTTGGAGGGCCGTCTTTAACTTGATATTGTGGCCTGTTAATGATGGTTTGAATATCAGATTCCTTTAGAGGAGGAGAGCCGGCCGGAATATCAGAAGAAATGGGAGCGTTAGTCTTCTCAGAAATAGCAGACGCGTCACTTGGCTTAGACCGTTTGCTCGATTCATCAGTAATAAGAGTCTTCCCTTTGTCATCATAAGACTTTCGCTTATGAGAATCGTAAGTTCTGTAAGAAGAATCATATCGATCAGCATCTCTTCTTCTCTGCCGCTGCTCATAATCCCATTTTTCTTGAGCCTTCCTTTGGGCCCGTTCCTCATCTGTCTCTCTCTGGTCACCAAGGTATTTCCTAAAGTCATAGGATCCACGACCTCCATGACGCTGAAATGAGTCATAGTATGAGCCGGAGCGCCCCATCGGAGAATCTGAAGACGGAAAAGAAGTAAAGTTTAGAAATTTCCAGAAAGAAAGAGTAAATGCTTATAAGTGCAGAAAAATCCTAAGTGTGTGCGGCGTGCGAACTACGTGCGTCAAACTACAAACCACGCTTTAGTGCGGGAACAGAGACGACGGGTGTAGAAGGCGTCGAGGTCTGTTTCAAAGAGGAAGTCGCTTCAATGACAGGAGAGTTCGCCTTTGGAATATTATCCTTGAAAAGCTCTTGAGAAGTTATCATTATGTCACTCAAGTCATCAAAGGTGTCATCATTATGATGCTCAGCAGAATTCTCCTTCTAAACTTCCACATCAGTTGATTTTTCAGAAACTCGAGGATTTTCTTCCTCTTCGATAATTGGGGCAAGTGCCAACTTGCTGACTGACTCTCATTAGTGGACGCAGAACACTTTATCAAAGCAGCCTCTACGACGGGTGCTTCTGATTCAATTTCTTCTACAGAAGCTGGGGCATTCGAGGCCTCTGCTCGAGAGCCCGAAACAGCTAACGTTTCCGCATCAGAACTAGAAATTTCATGAATCTGGGTCGACCTAGAAGGATGTAAAAGACCAAACTGGTGCAGAAATTCATCTTTCAACAAGAATTTGGCACTCCTCTCTTCAACATCAACGGCACTCAAAGTATCTAAAATTAACTTGTGACTGGTATCTCGAAGTGGAGGAGGAAGTGCTGCAAAAAGAAAGAATGGAGTTAAGCATTTGACAGTTCGAGTTCTGGAAAGTCTTAAAAACAAATCGGAAAGAGACAATCTTACTTCCGACTCTCCAGATGGCATAAAATCCCGGAGGACAGCGGACATAAAAGAATTGAGTCAAGAACCCATGGGCACTTTCGGGCAAGTCCAGAATTAGTTTACGGTTCCTGGCACTCCTCACAAGTGTAATAGAGGGATGATCTTTGTTCTTTGCAAATGTGCACAAGAAGCGAATTTCGGCAAAATTGGGAAAACGGCCCAACGTTCTCCTGAAAAGCACGCACAGTCCCAGCAGGATGGAGTATCCATTAGGGTGCAGTTGAAAAGGGGAGATAGATAGCCGAAGGAGAAGTTCTCGAAGACAATCATTAAAGGGCGGAATAGCTCCGCTCAAGCACATCTGATGATTCACAGCAACAAAGCCAAGAGGCGGCCTGTCAGCAGTGTCGCTTGACCCAGGAAGTAAAGCATCTGCTTCAGCAATGCCGAATTGGATGCACAATTGTCTGAAGACCTTGTGGCTCAGAGTAGTAGAAGTCCGTTCCGGAGGGTCGTTCAGTGGAGTAGCAATTGGAAAAGCTTCTCCAGCTATTTCCAAGTCTTCTTGTTGAGATGCCATTCTACACAAGGAACTGGACGATCAAATATTAAGGTGCACGTTCCCTAAAAAAGAGTGAAGTGTTGTGCAAAACTAACGCAGTAACAAGCAAATATAAATGAAACTAAATTAGTTGATACTTGTCAATTATAAAGTTTCGAGGCTTGATATCTTAAGTCCAAGAACAGTGTTGTGTTGATGCAAATAAATCAGCTTTAGTTGATCGTTTCAATTTTGCTTTAATACTTCACTTAGATTTGTTAGTTCACAGCATTTCATTCGCGAAGTTCATTTAAGTTAGATATTCTTTGTCGACTAATCTGTCATTTGATGTGGGCAATCAATGGCAGTATATTCGTCCCTTTTTTCTGTGAATATTGCTTCTAAACAGGTTATCAGCATTAAAGTTAAGGCAATCTAAAAAGAAGTACAACGAAGTCTAAAACAATTCAAATTCAAAAATCAGCCAAATTCTGCCTAAATTTCTAAGTTCTAGGTCGTTCACGACCTAACATAAGTCGGAGCAATTTTAAGTCGTGCTGTCCAATTTGAAGCGTTCAGGGCTTTACAAATTTGTTTCAAGTACTAGGTCGTTCAGCGACCTATCATAGGTCGGGGCATATTTAGGTCGCGCAATGTAACTGGATCAAGGCAGTGCAATTTACTCCATGTCCTAGGTCGCATACGACTTAGCATAGGTTGAGAATTCTTAGGTCGCAAAAGAGATTGGTCAGCTTCGTTTTAGTTGCAGATGTTTTTTAGATCGCAAGGCTTAGGTCGCCAAGAACCTTACAACCTAACTTTTAAAGCCATCCGGATCTGCTAGGTCGCTGGCTTCTTCTCCAAACAATCTTACTGATCCAATAACCCGACACTGCTAGTATAAAGAAAAACGATTCAACCTCTTCTTGAATCCCATTCATCTCTACATACCAACCGAATCGCCCAGTAAATCAATTTCAAGTTCTTCAATTCATTACAATCATTACCGTGCATTCACGAATCATGTTAACATGTCGATTGTGACAATCATTCAAAAAAAAACGAAGCACATATGCATGGAATTAAACTTGGGTTAGAGAACATGAACTCGTGATTGGGCGGCGATTATGGTGGGATAGAGATCGAAACTCACTTACGTAGTGTGTTAGAAAGGATGAATCGTCGTTTAAACAAGTTGAATTCTCTCTTGGGGGTTCGAAGATTTGCCAATAGCAACGGGAAATTAGAGCAGAAGGATTAGGAAGAAGAAAGCGACTTAACAGTTTATATGGGCTGAGAATGGAAGGCGAAAAGGCACAAGTTTTAGGTCGTCCACGACTTAGCAAGGTTGAATCGAAGTATACGACCTATGGCATAGTCATATACCTCGAGGGGCAAATGTTAATTCCTTTAAGCGACCTAAAACTTTGCGACCTAAGAGAAGCTTTGCGACCTAACAAAGTCACGACTTAGGGAATTCCGCGACTTAGTGAAGCTACAACCTAAGCTACAGGAATGTCACGACCTAAGAAAGACGCGACCTAAGAATGTCACAACCTAACTCTTGAAGTAGTCCAGCGACCTACGACTTAGGGAACATTGCGACCTAGCATTGTTGCGACCTAAAGGAGCTTGCGACCTAACTACCGAAGAAACTTGCGACCTAAAGGAGCTTGCGACCTAACTACTGAAGAAGCTTACGACCTAAGACACAGCGACCTAAAGAACGTCGTGACCTAACTGTTGAAGGAATGTCGTGACCTAGGAAGCCTGCGACCTATCTATCTCAAGAACCTCGCAACCTAAAGACCTCGCGACCTAGCAATATCGCGACCTAAAGACTACGACTTAAGAAGGTTCCGACCTAATGAGTTACAACTTAGCTTAAGTCGTTCACGACTTATAGCTCCAGTTCCTAAAGACTTAGGAAGTATACGACTTAATAGTCTACGACTCAACAGGCCACGACTTAACAGTTTACGACCTAGTGGGTGTACGACTTAAGAGCTTCACAGCCTACGACTCATGGTCCTAACGACTCAACGAGTTAAGCTATCTACAACTTAAAGAAAGGGGGGTTCCGACTTAACGACTCAGCGAGTTAAGGTCTTACGAGTTAAGGTCTTACGACTTAAGGGTCTTACGACTTAAAGGCTACGAGGTTAAAGTCCAGAGCCCATGCTTATACTACCTGTCTGATAAGTCGGCTACGACTTAACACTTGTCGAAGACAAAGCCACAGGATGAGCCCAGAACAACCCAATCCCTTAACTCGTCACCGACCTAACCCAATCCCTTAACTCGTCACCGACCTAACCCAACCCCTTAACTCGTCCACGACCTAAAGACTTAGGAAAATTTCCTGAGTCCAAATCAGCTCCTATAAATAACCCACCACTTCCAACATGGAGAGGACTTTTGGCCATTCATTTCTTCAAGCGCCGTTACGCTGTCGAAGTCTCCTCCCATTCAGCAATCAAAGATCTTCAAGCATTCGAGACACTACAACAATCTTCGAGAAGAACTCCTTACATCCAACACGGATTCATCGAGTTTCATCATCAAAGATCGAGCTAGTAGTCAAGAGTGCTTTCATGATCAAGTTGTATTGTATTTTGAAGGATATTGTATCAAATTGTAACCGAATCAGCAATAAAAGACTATAAAGTGGACGTAGGCTCAATTACGGGCCGAACCACTATAAATCTGTTGTTCATTTACTGCTTTTCTGCTATTTTCAGCTTATACTCTGTTCCCGTACCAACGGGTGGTGCTTTCACGATTCTATCACACACACCGGGTGTTAGCGTTCACTTTTTATCGTTAACAGTTAGTCATCTGGAAGTGGCTCACAAAAAGGAGTTGTATGCTGCCCTCAACCGCAGCGGTGTGCTTGCTTTGGAAAAGGACACACTACAAAAAGAGAAAAACACTCTTTCTCTCCGCATTAAGGAACTCAAAGAACTCCTTAAGAAAGAGAAAGAAGAAAAACTCAAATCTCGGGAGGACTCTCAAAGATATTATGAAAAGGTCATCGAAGCGCGGAAACTAAAAATTATACTTAACGAGTAACTCACTCAAACTGAAGTCCTCAAGGAAAAGGCAAGGGAAGTTGGCCGTAATGAAGTTAGAGATCAAATCGAGGCCCATTTTAAGGATGCCAAAGGAGTTGGACAGAATAGGTTAAGGACATGTTCAATCCTTTAATTGTTGAATATAATGCTAAAGTCCTAATCCATCGTGATTTGAATTTTCTTAAAGAGAGCTATCTTGAATCGCTTGCCGAGGCTTAGGAGTATATTATTGAAACAAAGAAGAAAGCCCTTGGTGAAGCTGATTAAGATGAAGAGAAGCTGGTACGAGAGATTCTTTGTGGGTATGAACCTTTAGATCTTGTCGTGGCAAGGCTCTAACATTTTGATATTCTGGCACCCTCTAGTAAACGGAAATACATCTTGAAGGTTCGGAGTATGATCTTAAAGGTCCCCCTTCGCTTCAAACAACTAGAGCATCAGTTTCACTTGGCCTAGGATAGGATCTGAGCTATGATCCAGACAGCCCCGATTATCAAACAAAGGTGCTGACTCCTATTCAAGTGGGGAGCACTTCGACGACAACTGAGAGTCGACCGAAAACAGGTATCTCGCTCTACTCTCTATTATTCAAGATATTTCATTCCTCATGCCCAATATTTATGGGTTTATTTTTTTGTTACTGCGAATCTGCAGGTCTTTCGAGTCCCGGTCAAACTCCAAGAAGCGGTACCACTGCGGAGAAAAAATCGACATTTACTGAAATTCCGACGACTACCGACATTCCAGGGTCCGATGCTCAAGTTATTAGAGCATTTGATGATGAAAAAAGCGACGACCAGCCACTTCTAGATGAACTAGATGAGGTTGTGATCACTGGTGCCTCTGAACATACCGATGAGCTCATCTTAAAGGAGTGCATCAAGAGAGAGGAGTTATTGAAGAAAAAACTAAAGCTGAACCCATTGATGTGGACGTCGATGATCCAGATCTTGCCTCACTGCAAGTCATTCCACCCGATAGGTCGGTTCTCGAAGAACTCCTTCAAACCTCTGAAAGCTCTCCTACCAAGGGTGGTAAAGGATCGAAGAGCAGGACAGGCGGAAGCTCGGGTGGTGCCAATCCCAAGAAATCCAAAACAGAAAACGGGCAAAAGAAATAGCTGTCACTTCGGCTTAGTTTGTATAGCTGTTTTTCTTTTGTTGGCCATGATTATGCGGGTATGACCCCTTCTTTTGAATAAACTTGTACCATGATTTTCAAGTTTAATATGCAAATAAAAGTTCTTTATTTTCTATCGAACTCTTATGTGAATTTTGTTTAAATAGTCGAGCTATTACTTTTCCATTCAATGTACTTATATTTCATTACTTGTTAATTCAGATAATCATCCGTTAACTTTCATTCAAGACCTCTACCTAGCCTCAAGTTGTATCAAACACTGGGCTCAAGCCCTAGTGTTATGCCGTCGGATTCAGCGGTTTGAGTGATTATACTCCTGCCCCCAGTCTTGGGTTAGCGGAGTTAGATAGTGGATGGTCGAACTCCATCCTTGGTGAGTTTATGCTCCTCCCATCAGTTTCAAGTCGGAGTTTATGCAGTAATGAGTGGTTGAACCGCACTCATCTATTTGTTTATACTCATATCCACACTTTGGAGATAAGAGTTAGTTGGGGGCGATCGGATCGTACCCAATTCGTGTTTATACTCTAGTCCACACTTTGGGAACTTAGAGTTATTTCGGAAAATAGTCGGGCCGTACTTTCCTTAATTGATTGATTTTCCCCAAAGTACAGGGTTTAACTTGGCGAGCGATCGGTTGTATCATGCTCGCTTTTGATTCATGTATGTCCCATCACTCGAAAGGATTAATTTGGTTATTGGATGGTCATGTCCCATTCATTCCTCATTAGGTATTCGATCCATCAGATTGTGAGCGAGAATCATCAAATGAACGTTCGGACAATGTTCATTTTGTTTAGTACAATCATGAACTTGTGTGATCGGTTGGCTCCAAACTCTGAGAACCTGCTCGGACATGTTAATATTACTTAGTCGGGCATTATAACTAATATGTAATGCTATAGCAGTCATATATATGAAGGAAATTTCAAACTTTATGTGCCAAATGGAAAGAAATGACATAATTTGTCTTATTACATATTTGGAAAATCAAATGCTAAAGAAAATTCGAAAATTTATTACAACTAAATGAAAAAGAATAAACTAAGTAAAATAGCGTAGTAAATGTTCGCTATCCCATGTTCCTGGGAGTGAGATGTCATCAACAGTCGCTAGCTTGAATGTTCCCTCTCTAAGCCTCTGTTCAATGACATACGGTCCTTCCCAAGTAGGATTCATGTGTGATGGGGCAGGAAACCCGTTTCAAGATGAGATCACCAATTTCGAAGTTTCTAGGTCGGATTTTAGTGTTGTGGTATCAGGCGACCCGGTGTCGATGTGCAGTTGCCTTCAAATCGGCTTCTTCCCTCTTCTCATCTACAAAGTCTAGAGATTTTAAGAGAAAATCTCTATTCGTTCTAGGATCATAGTAGGTCACTTGATGAGAAGGGACTTCGAGTTCAACAGGAATGACGGCTTCGGAGCTGTAAGCAAGGGCGAATGGAGTATGGCCAGTTGCAAACCTGTGGCTGGTTCTGTAAGCCCATAATGATGTTGGGAGTTCATCCAACCACTTGCCTCTAGCCTTTTCCAAATGCTTCTTTAGAGTGAATTTATGATTTTGTTTATAGCTTCAACTTTCCCATTTGCTTGAGATTGAGCAATTGCTGCAAATCTCTTTTCAATATGATGCCGACGGTAGAAGTTTTTGAATTTAACACTGTCAAATTGAGTCCCATTATCAGTTACAATAGTTCATGGAAGGAAAAAACGACATATGATGTTCCAGACAATGAAGTTGATTACTTTCTTTGTCGTGATCATGGCTAAAGGTTCCGCTTCAGCCAATTTGGTAAAGTAATCAACTTCAACGATGGTGTACTTCGCACCACCTTTATAGATCGATAAGGAACCAATATCTATGCCCCATATGGCAAACGGCCATGGACTGACTATTTGTGTGATTTCAATCGGTGAAGCTCTCGGAACTTTTGCATACATTTGGCACTTGTCGTATCGCTTAGCGTAATAAGCAGCATCTTGGTTGACAATAGGCCAATAATACCCATAACGAAGTATTTTCTTTGCTAGGGTTTGTCGCTCAGTGTGATTGCCACATTCCCCTTCATGAACCTCCTTTAGGACTCGTTTTATTTCATCATGACCAATACACCGGAGTAGGGGAACGGAAAAACTCTTTCTATACATGACTCCTTCCTAAATGATATACCATGAAGCTTTGCGGAGGACTTGTCGCCTTTCATTCCTCCATTCGGGAAGAACTCCCTTTAGCAAATAGTCTTTAGTCGGAGTCATCCACGACTCCTTCTCAAGCTTCATCTCTAGTGCCCAGTCAATTTCCATCTGGTTTGCTCGGAGCATCTAGTAGTTTTACTGGAAGCAAGCCCATTTGCTGCACATCCCAGGTGCTAGAAACTTTGTCGCACATCCCCGGTGCTAGCAAACTTTGCTAATGAGTTAGCCTCTTTGTTTTGATCCCGGCGAATGTGCGTGATGTCATAATACTTAAAGCCAGTCAATAGCTCTTTGACTTGGATAAGGTACGGAGCGAGTCGTTATCCTTTAACCTGATAATCTTCCCTAACTTGGTATACTACCAACTAGGAATCACAAAAGATTTCAAGAGATATTATCCTCAATTCTCTGGCAAGTTTGAGTCCAGCAATCAGAGCTTCATACTCAGCTTCCTTATTCATTGCAGAGAATTCAAGTTTCAAAGCATAGCAAATTGAATGATCCTCTGGAGTTAGTAGCATGATTTCGGCTCTTGAATAACGATCATTGGATGCTCCATCCGTGTACATTTTTCGTCGAATGGTAGAGACTTCACTACTCCTTAGAAGATCATCCTGTGTAGTGAATTCTGCTATAAAGTCCACCAATGGCTGTCCCTGGATGGCTCTCCAAGGGAGATAAGTGATGTCCAATTGACTAAGTTTGATGTTCCACTTGAGTAACCTTCCAGACGTCTCAGGTCGCTGTAAAACCTGTCGTAATTGTTGATCTGCATAAACATTGATGGGATGAGCCTAAAAATAGGGGCGAAGCTTTCATGAAGCAATTAGTAAGCAGTATGCCAATTTCTCTATCTTCGAATAGTTCCTTTCAGCTTCTATTAATCACTTGCTAACATAATAGACCGATCTCTGGATCCGATTCTCCTCACCAAGCAGTGCGGCACTTATGGCATGTACCAACATGGCCAAGTAGATATACAATTCTTCGTGATCCACCGGCTTTGATAGGATGGGAGGCCTCTCCAAGTGGTTCACCAAATCTTGGAACGCATCTTCATAATCCCGCATCCACTCAAAGTTCATTTTCCCTCTCCTAATCAAATCGAAGAAAGGAATGCATTTATAGATGGATCTGGAAATAAGTAGACTTAGGGCAGCAACCTTCCCATTTAGGCTCTGGACTTGTTTGATGGTATTTGGCCCCTGAATGTTGCGAATTGCTCTAATCTTCTCGTGATTAGCTTTGATTCTGCGAGCATTAACAATGAAACCCAAGAACTTTCTTGATGCAACATCAAAAGAACATTTTAGAGGATTGATCTTCATTTTGTAATATCGGAGGATATCAAACATTTCTACCAAGTCTCTAATGTGGTCGCTTGATCGTCATGATTTTACGAGCATATCATCTATGTATACCTCCATCATCTTTCCAATCTGATCTTTAAACATTCAGTTAACTAGGCGTTGATAGGTTGCTCTAGCGTTGTTTAATCCAAGTGGCATTACCACATAGCAATACAATCCAACGTCGGTATGAAGCTAGTGTGCTCCTGGTTGGGGATGTGCATTGAGATTTGGTTATATCCTAAGTACGCATCCATGAAAGATAACAACTCATGTCCTACAGTTCAATCTACTAGCCGGTCGTTCCTTGAATGGGGAAAACTGTCTCTTGGACATGCCTTATTTAAGTCTATGTAATCAACGCATGTCCCCCATTTTCCATTTGCCTTTCTCACAAGTACAGGATTGGATACCCATTTAGGATAAAGTGTGTCACGAATAAACTCATTGCCTTTGATCCTATCCACCTCCTCTTTAAGGACAGCAAATCACTGCAGATCCATGCCATGCCTTTTCTGTTTCACCGAGACATGCCACGAGTCGATATTTAATGCGTGGTTCGCAATGGCACGCGAGATCCCACACACGTTAGAGTGAGTCCAAGCAAACATGTCAAGATTCGCTCAGAGAAAACCAGCAAATTCTTTCATCATCAGGGGGCTAAGCTGTGATCCGATCTTTAGAATTCGTGATGGGTCATCGTGACTGACTGTCATGTTGATTGTCAGCTTAGCCAGGGCAGCCTTGGTCTCTTTGGGTTCCTCCTCATCGTCCCTTGGATCTATGTCTTTATAGAACTGACTATAGCACCCGAGACAAGGCCCAGGCGCTGGTTGTCAATCTTTGATGGTTTGGATGCGGAGAGACATATCCACACCCTTACCTTTCTCCTTCCATTAAGCATCTCTCAATTTAGCCACATAGCAGGCATGTCCGGTCGCTTGATCACCATGTGCAACTCCAACACCGTTATCAGTTGGGAACTTCAAAGTCAAACACCACGGGGCAAGAGCTGCCCGGAATTCAGCTAGGGCTGGTCGGCTCAGAAAAGCATTATATAGAGAGTCAACATCCAAAACAACAAATGGCAACATCTGCATTCTCCTACGGTCACCTTCTTCCAATTCCATAGGCAATTCAACATAATCAACAACTTTGGTCGTAGCACCGTTGAAGCAATGAATGTGGGCTTTAGACGGTTTCAAATCCTTGGCTTCCATCCTCATCTGATCGTATGCCTTTTTTAAAATTATAATAACGGAACTTCCATAATCATCTGAGATCCCCCTTTCTGAGGCAGGGCCGATCATGGCTAAAATGAACATTGGGTCGATCGTTGGTGCCTCTACCTTATTTGCATCTCTGTTTCTAAATATAATGTCGTCTACCATTGTACGTTGTTGTTTTGCTGGAGCCCCCATCTTCTATACTTGAACTACGCTCAAAATTCATATGCTTGATCGCGCTAGCATAGCGCTCAATCTCATGCCAGCTCTTATCAATTGGATGTAGTCCTCCGACTATTGTATTGATCACTAATCTTCCACCAATTCGTGCAAGCTCCTTAGCCCTGTGCGGCGCTTGTCCTCATTTGGGGTCGGATGTCCTCTGACCACTGTCCTGCAGGGCTTTAACAAACTGCTGCAATTTTCTTTCCTGAATCAGTTTCTCAATAACATCCTAGAGATGCATGCATTCATTCATGTTATGACCATAGCATTCGTGGAACCGGTAGCATTTACCATTTTTTTGCTTCCCCGTCGATTTTTTCGGAGATGGCTTCCTGTACTGCATGGTGTTGCATGTTGACAAGTAGACATTCTCTAGAGATGTATTCAGTGGTGTATAGTTATCATACATTGGAATCCTAGGCTTTCCTCTTCCAGAATCCCTCTTTCGTTCATGGTTTCGATCACTGCCTTTATTTTGTTGATCGGTTTATTTTGGACATTTACTTGAACGTTTTCTAAACTATCCCCAGACTATTTTATTGTAATGTTACTCTGTACTCCCTCATCACTTGGTCCCATAACATTCTTCTTCCTAGAGCATCTAGCTTCCTCTTTCCTCAAATACTGAGCTGCTTTTGCATAGAAACACTCCAATATTGTGGGTAGTTTGCCAGCTAACCAATCGTCAAAGTCAGATTCCGGGTCAATCTCTCTTATTACCACCATCAATATTGAATAGTCATTCAAATTACTAACTTCTGTGATGACCATATGAAATCTCTCCAAATAATATTTTAGTGATTCTCCCAGAACCTGGATTACATTGGATAGGGACATTGCATTTTTGGGGCGAGTTGTGTGCATATGGAATTGCTCTACAAACTTTGATGCTAAATCGACAAATCTAGAGATTGATCGTGGGGGTAATCTTGTAAACCACATCATTGCTATGCCAGAGAGAGTAATAGGAAAACGTCTACATTTTTTTGCATCATCAGCTTGTGCAGATCCATCAGCCATTGATATCTTATGATGTGCTGCTTGGGGTCGGTTTTTCCTTCATAGGCAGCCATGATGGCATGCTGAACCTCCTTGGATACTCGGCATGTAAGACATTGTCAGTGAACAGGGTATGGTTTCTCGAGATCCCCCAATCATCATTGGTCAAGCCTTGGCTTTCCCTCATTAGCTGTCTAACCATGGCTGATAAGTTCGACGTTTGGATAGTTGGAGCCAAGCAGTAGTCGTGCTCCACCTTACGTGAATAGTCTGATCAATGTCTACGGGTCGTTCCACGCACTACAACAAAATAGACTTTTTTAAGCGTTTAAAAACCGCTATTAAAGCACTCTATAGCGTTTCTATAAACACCATAGATCAACAAGTTGTAATAAGTCTGATAGAAACAATAGCATTTCAAACTTGCAATGGAAAACTGACTTTTAACAGCGTTTTAGTTGCCATCTTAGACTATATGTATCAGTACCACTACCTTTCTATAGCGTTTTGAAACTTGCTATAGAAATATTACATAGATTTGTGTTTTATGATACTAACAATTATGAAAACATTTAATTGCTATAATATGTTGACATGCCATATTATTATAGCAACTAGAAACATTGCGGAAATCTTATTTTAATCTTTTATTACGCATTGAAACGCTATTGAATGTTCATTACTATCGATTATAGCATTGTTTTTTGCTAGAAAAACTGTTTAATCCTTACAGAATTTTTTGTATAGCACTTTTCCTTTTCGTAGCATAGATAAAATGCTATAAAAAATTCCATTGCAATTTTTTCTTGCCATATACATTCAAGCTTACAATTCAATTCTACCAGATAGTATTTCAACTAATATATTATAACAATTCAAAAAACCACATTTATCACATTATAATGTATGTAATCAAATGGAATCATAAGTCAAACCACAAAATATATATATATCCATAATATTTCATACACGGAGTGCTAAGCATATAGATATTTGTGACCAAAATTAACAATACATACAACCATTGCTAACCAAAACGATACATACTAAAAACAAAGATGTATGAACGTCGATAGACAATACATTAATGTAAGCTTGACCGATTTGAAGAAAAGCGAGTGTGACGACATGTAGTAACTTCAAAAGCATCATACAACACCTGTAAAAAAGAAGCACATTCGTACATATGTTAGTCATAAATCTAAAAATGTATAAGTACTAAACAACATAGTTTCAAATAAAAAATATTCCTGAAAATGACAAATTATACTTCGTAGAATACAAGTTCATAATAATATATAACAATTAACTAGGATAAGTGCTTTGAATGTGAACACACCTATGTAAATACAAGTTGCTTTGCAGGTTATAGGCACCAACATTCAAGACAGTGAGGCATCAAAGCTAATGTAGGTTTCAGCCAAAATTGCACATGATTCACAAAAAACCACTTAGTTGGGTCATAGACATATACAAAACAACATGGCAAGGAGAGGCAATGCAGAAACAAGTTTCAGGTCAAAAGAACACGCATAGGTCCCAAGACATAAAGGCCTGAATATAAACAAGCCCAGTCATGCAAGGCTCATGCAGGCAAGAGAAACTCAAAGACCATCAAGATAACACTAATTTAGCAACACCGTCCAAACTCCTTGAGGCAATACCAAACTCAGACAGTAAATACACCATCCAAACACCCCGGCCATCTTTATTATTATTATTTATTATTATTATAAACTTAATTAATTTTTATAAAACTTAGTTAACCTAGTCAATTTTATTATTATTATATTATTGTTATAAACTTAGTTAATTTTTATAAACTTAATTAATTTTTATAAAACTTAGTTAACTTATTTAATTTACTATTATTAATATATTATTATTATTATGAACTTAGTTAATTTTTATAAACTTAATTAATTTTATAACTTAGTTAACTTAGTTAATTTTTATAAAAATCAGATAATTTTTATAAAACTTAGTCCATTTTATTATTATTATTATATTAACAATTTAGTTAATTTTCACAAACTTAAGTAATTTTGATAAAACTTAGTTAACTTATTTAATTTACTATTATTATAAACTTAGTTAATTTTTATAAACCTAATTAATTTTTATATCTCAGTTAACTTGGTAACTTATTTTCAACTTAGTTATTTATTTAATCCATGTTTACTATTAATGTAACATTTTCTTGTAGTGCCCTATGAAACCAAAAGGAAATATCGGTATTTGTATTTCTCCCAAGCATGTAGAAAACTGAATACCAATACAGATCAAGTACCCCCATACTTCTTAGAGTTACACAGTTCAACATGAAATCAAAAGTTGTATATCCATTGCTTTATATCACTAAATATGATCTTCATGAAAATCTGTATATACATTAGTTTCACAGGAAACATATGCATGTAATAATTTAGGATAAGAACATCATATCGATGAATGGTGGGATCGCATTTAATGCTGCTAATCTATGGGTGCATTTACAGATTTCGAAATAGAAAATAGATTACAAAACATAAATTGAATTGTTAAAATAATCATGTAGAGGGCAGTTGTCAATGCGAATGAAGCAACTAAGAGAAATACTGAATCGTTTGATTTAGTTACCACTCAGACAAATAACATAGATCCACTTATCATATTAGGGAATTTAAAGGGTGTATATATGTGTATACCCTTCAAAGAAGCACCTCCGACCAAAAATCCATTAGTGTCTTTTTGCTTGGAAAGCTCAGCACAGTTACCACCATTCACTGAACCTATAATAAGAGAAGGAAAAACAAAATCAATATTACATCAGCTATTAGGTGAATTCTTGAAACCATGAATACAACTTGAGGCTGTAAAATCAGGTTAGGTGTCCATATTCATTAGTTGTGATTCATAAATGGGCTTACCATGGCCTCGTCTTAAGTTCATCATGACAAATTGTGTATACAATATAATGGGAAAGTATTCAATAGCTTATGCATTATCTCAAGTGCTCTAGTAGGTTAGCTTCGATGTATGGAAGAAATTACATGTTAAACAGGCACATACTTATATTCAATAGCTTAGTTTTCATGCCACTATCGAATAAGAGAAGTAAGATGCAATTTTCACATAGGAATACAAAAACAAGTAGTTCTTAACAAGTTGTTCCATGGTCACGTCTGTATTATGACATAATAAATGGAAAGACATTACCTCCATATATAATATGTGTTGTAGAAGAAACTTCAAGGGAGATGTTTTTCTTGAGCCAATCATGAACAGCCAAGTGGACTTCCTACGCCTGCTGATGTGATGCTACTTTACCTGTTCCAATTACCCATATAGGCTCTTATGCTATGACAACATCATCCCACCTTGTGATATTATCTGCATAAAAGCAAAAACTTCTAAGATACATATATTAACATAAACTAAAGTGGAGTTATCCCTTAGAGATTATCTACAAAGATCTAACTTCTAAGGCTGATAAACTACACAAATTTATTCATTAGCGTCTTTTGAAAATAACTCGCATGTATTTTCTTGTAGAGAAGATGTCTCAGATGAATAAAAAGAAGAGAAAAGGGATTTCTTTTTCTTGTCTGCAAAAGCCTTCAACTGCTGGAAACAAACATCAAACGTTTTTTCGGATTCTCTTTCCTCCAGATTCTCTCCAATACATGCAGTGACCTTGAGATTCTGAATCAAAGCATATGCAGCTTTCTTTCCAATAAACTGTGAGAAAAAAGAAAAGAAAAAACATTATATACACCAGTATAAACTGCAAGTACGTGCATCTAATAGATAGATGTATAAATTGCATGTATTTCATGCATCTAAATGTGTGAAAAAGATTGTTATTTGACTAAATAAAGTAGAAGGAAACTGTAGTAACCTAAGTGTGCCAAAAGGAAGCATGGAGATAAGTCAGTTCACCTGTATGGGGAAATCCCAAAACCAACAATGCTCGTACTCTTTGTTGCTATGTGCTCATACTACAAGACTTTGAAACTCAAATGATTATTAATGTAATACTTGCCATCCTTGCTTTAAAACCTTCAATAAGAAATTATGAAAATGCATCTTACTTTAAAACCAACAAGATAACCATTATCTTTACTTGTTAGACTGTCCAACAACCTATAAATAATGCATTATTTGTGTTACTGAACAGAAAATAATAGATAAATCTAAAAAACATTCAGGAGGTGAAGAAAATGTATTGCATTTACATGCTAACTTGATATTTATCCTTAGCCATCCCTCGGAATTTCCTTGCATATTTTGTACTGAGTACTTTAGAACAAGCTACTTAGTATGTCTCATCAGTTTTTATTCTAATCTAAAAACATAGTGCACATCAAATAAAAATGGACAAAAACAGAAACAATTTAAATGCCAGCAAAGTATGAATAACCAACAGAGTACTTACTGTGTAAGTAGAGTATGAATAACCAATAGCGACCATATTAATAAAAAAAGATGAAAAAGAAAAATAAAGTCACCTAAAGCAAACAAATTCTTTGAAAGCCAAATTTTTATACCTGTTCAATCAACTATTGCATCAATAGTTGACTTCAATTTCTTTTTGCATAAGTGTAGCCACTGTTATCTTCGTTTTTCTAAGAGTATTAAATGGTATAATTTTGAACAAACGAAACCCTCTTCTTCTTTTTTACAGTAAAATAGAAAAGAAAAAGAAGAAGAAAAGGACACGTTGTGTGGAAGCAACGTGCCGGTTTTTTGAATAGCCAATGCTCTAAGAGTTTATGTTTCAATACATGCCTACGTATTACACATTGTCATCATGGGTAACATGGGTCAAGATAATGACATCAATGTGTCATTATTTCTCTTATTCAACACTTAGAAAATTTGGCTTCATAGGTTGATTTAAGGTGTATTTATGCCAATAATAAAATCACTAAAAAATAGCACTCACCTAATGCAGTGCAAACATATATTTCTTATGTAATGGCACCATTGTTTGCTTGAAAAATTGGTGAAATTAACACATATGATAAGAGCTTCTAGTGGCTTGAAACCTTTTGTCGGGCAGCCACGGGTATGGTTGAATCATAAGTAAGTATTAGTTAAGCACGAGACTTCACATCTTCACTTTCTCTTCAGTTTTTCCTCTTGATGTTTGTTTGAGCTGCTAAAACTGGCTCCATTGATTTATTTTTTTCCTATAAAATTTAGTTTAAGATATCTCTGCCTTACATTGTAACAAGCTAGTTTATAGGGAAGTAAAACACCATGAACCAAAAACACTGTCAATGAAGAGGAAATCATGTATTTTATAGATGCAACTGGTCGAATACATGTAATCTCCAAGGATTTTGCAACATACATTTCTATCAACCTGCAAGCATTGGATTTTGCTTTGATTTTTCTTTTAACATTAAGTATTAGAAGAAAGATTGAAAATATTTTACATGTAGGGTTAAAAGGTTAATACATAAATACAATATATTACATTAGAATTTTCCCTACATAGTATGAAATGATTGTTGAGAATAGAAATCAAATTGACATGATAAAATATGATAGTGGCATGCGAAAATTCTAAGACCTCTTCCGCTCAATTGGGCAACCATGACAGAACAGTAACAACCGAACGACAATTTACGTAAATAAAAATTATATGCAGTATTTAACTGTTGGTTGTCTAACAACCTTAATGATAGAGCCAAGGCTTCAAAGTTGGTTGACAACATTTTGTAAAAATTATAGCATTGTGCCTTTGTGCTTTTTTATGTGTGTGTGTTAGAGCAAATGGCTACAATTGTTTAAAAGTCATGTTCACTGAAGTAACAAAAAAAATTGGAAACCATAGTGTAACTAGTCATAACCTCTTATCTTGTACAACTTCAATAAGAATAACATATTCTGGGTAACCAAACTAGTTAGTATAAAATAGGTTGGGCATATCTCAGATTAAAATGACCAAATCCATAATACCTAGCATGTCATTTTTCTTCGTTTAAAGATTGTGACTTCAGAATATAGAAATATATGAAAACAGTTACAATGCAACCCAAACCTATAACAGTTACCATAACATTTTATAAATAATGAAAGGAGGAACAAAAGGAAATAATTTTTTTATGAAATAATTCAAACTATATAGCAAAACTAATTTTAATTGCTTATGAATATTTTTCTAGCCTGTTGAGACATGAAATTACTAATAATATTTTCATATTCAGTTTTTTTTAAACTATTCATATTCAAGTTCATTAAGCATATCTTTTCAAACGATAACAGTATCAAACCATATAATCATTGTTTCTTACACATTTCTAATCACTATAAAGCATTGAAAAATATTAAATATTAATAATTATTAAAAGAAGTCAAAAAATTAAGGTAACATCATTTTATTATCAAATTATATAATTTATTAATTTCTATCAATGGAAAATAAAATTTTCCACAAATAGCACTAGAAAATGAATCTCAAAATAAAATATCTACATACAAGAAATGGATTTATAAAACCATTCACGAGTCAAAACTAATATTTGAAAAAAACATTAACTGATTATCATATCTATTAGGTATAATTTGTCAAAAGTATTTGCACACAACAATAATGAAGTAAGTGCAACATTAATATTGGGGTCAAAATCAGCCTCACAGATCTAAGTTAAACATGTCCCTTAGATCTTTTTGATCATGAAAATTTTATTATGAACATAGTTGATGAATTTCAAAATTACAGAGATTCAAGAATGCACTTCTAGTTTTGGCTGTTATATAATTCTTATTCTTCCACCGAGTTTGTGAAATATTTACTTAGCCACGTTGACCATATCTTCTCATATAGAACAAAGGAAAATTCTAGAATATTGAACAGTAAAAATATTCTTATTCAATCTTAGTTGTCTTCGATTAGAAATACAACTTTTTATGCAAAAATTGAAGAACAATAACAATTAACAAAACAAATTCTTGATTACAGTGGCCATTAAGTTATCAGAAAGTAAGTCAAAATCATTTGTAAGTTTAAAGGTACTTGCCTGCTGCCTGAGTTAGAGTCGTCGTCGCTCGCCATAGATTGAAGTCTGAAATCAATCGCAGCGCTGTTGTGCTGTCTCCTGGTTATGTCTCGTCACGATCTTTTTTGGGATTAGGATGACAAAGTGGATAAGATGAAAATTGAGTGGGATGCTATTGCCGATAATTAGGGCAAGGAGGAGGGAAGACAACCGAAAGCGGGAGGTAAAATTAAACAGGAATTCATGAGCGAAGATAAGATTTGTGAGTGAATAGGTTTATAATTTTTGATTTTGGAAAAGTGAAGGTGAAAAGCGGCATAAGAATTGGGAGGAGGGAACGCGAAATGTTAGAGCGCCAATCCTTTTTTTTCATTTAACAACAGCATTAAAACAAGCAATCTTTTGACCTAGATAATCACTAACTACTTAACTATAGCAACCTAAGTTTTCATGCAACCCCCCTTGCTATTAATAGCATATTTTCTTGTAGTGATGCCTTCTTGGCTCAACATTCTCACGATGTATATCACGTACGTTCACTTTATCGTCATTCCGAGGAGGTAACTGGTCTGCATCCACCTGAACTCCAGCATCTAAATCAATCACAGCAGCTCCAGCTTGCACTCCAACATGAAAAGGCAAGCTTCTGCACCGATCGGTCCCAATCCCTATAGAGGGATCGGCACCAATCGGTCTCGGCAAGCTAGGTTGGTTTGCCTATTGATGTTCAGAAGATTCTATGTGATATTAGTCAATCCTATGACGTCTGCATATGTGATAATCATCCGATGATCTAGAACTCTCCAATGTCAAATGAGGGGTTGGCTCTCTCCTATCCCGCGCTATTGCTCCCTTAGTTGATTCATTAGATCGATATCGGCTTGAATCTACCAGTTCAATTGTTGACGGCTATCCACTAGCTCTCTCATCAGATTCTGGAAATTAGCTCTTGTGGTGGAATCAACCGAATTATGGACATCAACTAGATTGGTAGCATTCACATCTACTGGTAGATTGTCCGACCCTCCCTGTTGGATGCTAGCGTTCTCGTTTCCTTTTACATTTTGAGAGGTAGATGTGATGTTCCTGGCCATTGTTGATAGTTTCCTTAAAATTTTGCAAATCTAAGTAGAATGAATAAGCTTCTTGAAGATAATTATGGATCCTTTCGGAGGATTTATGCAATCCAGTAGCAGCAAAGGGATCCAAAAAGGGCTGAGAATCTCTTTCTCAGTGAAAGCACCAAAATGTTTGCACCAAAATTTGGCATGAAAACCCAATGAAATTTGTAGAGAAATAAATGAAGAATATAAAATAAAAACAGAGAAAACAAGCAATTAAATAATAGAAAATTAAAGCAAAAATAAGAATGCAACGATTTATAGTGGTTTGGCTTTGTTTTCCTATGGCCTCTTTAAATAGATAGCTTTATAATAACTTTGTAAACTGAGTACAATAGGGATCGGATGAAAATCCTTAGTTACAATAGAGTACAAAGAAACCAGCAGCCTAAAGTCCTAAAAATGAACAATCAAGCCTATATTTATAGAGAAAGATGGCGAAATATCTCCCAGAAAATTCGGCAGAAGGATCTCCAAAACCATATGGACCCATAAGAGAGATCGTAAGGCCCAAATCCCAAGGAATAGGGATCGGTGTCGATCCCTATTTTGGAGGAACTTGGGGGTGCGATCCCTATGGGAGCTTTCTTGCATTGTAATATGCTTAGCCTCCAAGTTTTATGCCAATTGGATTAGTAGAACTTGAGTTATTGCTTAATCATTGTTGCAATGTGAGTTATTACCTAATTCTGACCGATCCCTATTGAGGGAAGAGGGTCGATCCCTCTTGCTTTGTCCTTTTGAGGTGCGATCCCTAAGGTAGGTGTCATAGGGTCGCCACATCTTGTTCCTAAAATTTCATATGTATTGGACTTATGGATTTCGAGATATTGATTGTTTTCCATTGAGTTGCACTTGTTTGGCTGAATTAGACCGATCCCTATGATTAAGAGGGATTATAGCTAATCCCTTTTCCATATTAAACTATATTCCATACTTGAAACGTTCTGTATAGCATATCCCTTGATTCCATTCGATGCCAGCTTCATATTGTCATCTGTACTTGATTTTTGGACCCCACAATCATCGCTATAGACTTACTGGCCTTGATGACAGTCGAGTCTAATTTATTCAATCATTTCAGATATAGCCCGATCAAAATGCCGGATAACACTTATGCTGGGGTTTTTGCAAAGATAATAGATTATTCAAATAAAGATGTGATTAAAGTTAGTTAATTATTTTGGTAATGATATTTTAAAATCAATTAACCATTCTATATGATGCTGATTAAGGTTAACTAATTATTTAACCAATGATGCGATTAAGATTAATTAATAATTTTATTAATGATGTTTAAAATTAATTAATCATTTTAACCAGTGATGTTTAGGAATAATTAATGATGTATTAAAGTTAATTAATCAGGGCTAAAGCTAATTAATAATTTTAATTTACTGAAGATGTTTGAAATAATTAATCATTGATTAAAGTTAGTTGATCATTTTAAATAATGATACAGAAGAAATTAATTAGTGTTTAAAGTTAATCAGTCACTTTGATAAAACTCATTTAAAGTTATTATTTGAAATGTGAAATCCCAATATAAGTTTGGTTTTAGAAGTATAAAATTTAGATTCGGTTATGGAAAAGAAGTTTCCGTAAATGATATCGCTTATATGGAAAGGATTTAGTCATACTTTTAACAGTAAACATCGAGGCATGGGCTTATTTCCATCTCGATGGTTAAAAATATCGTCAAGGCAATGCCTAGAGGTAACATGTGAAGACCCAAATTATTGAGATGAAAATAATTTTGAAAAAAAATGAAAATCAGTTAATAGGAAATATTTAAAGGATAAACAGTTTGAAAAATAAATATCAAGGATGAGTGGAAATAAATAAGTAAGAGGATAATTGTTTTTCAAATAAATAAAAATGAAAAGAAGATAACTAAGTATGAATGAATTTTAAATTCACATATCTCATAAATATTATATATGAGTAGCCAAAGAAATATAGAGTGATCAAATAAATTCTTCTGATAATTAAAATGCATAAAACCAGTTTAGTATTATTTATGCATAAATACATTTTTAAATAAACCTAGGGAAAAACAAATGGTTAGAAATAATAGCTAGGAATTAAATTTATAAAGAGAGATATGAGTGAACAATTCAGGTTTAAGGAAATACACAATGAAGTTAAGTCACATGAAAATAATGTGCATAAGAAACATGCAAATGGCATGTACCCAGAAAAGAAGAAAGGCAACTGTTTTACCTGGAATAGAAATCCAAAATGAAAATGGCACATTTGGCCATAAACATATATACATAATTCTCTAAATTGTATGGGATAAAATGGGCTTTTCTCTCCACTAAACCCTAGCTAAATGTTTTAATGATGAGAGGATAGCAGTAGTTTGTTTCTGAGAGAAAACAGAGAAATATGAAAAAAAAGAGGCAAAACTCACACTGTCTTCAAGCTTAAGCATTCTCGAGGAAAAGAGGAAGGAAGGTGAGTGATTAATCACCCATGAGATTTAAGGCATTAAGACCCAAGTTAAGGGCAGCCAAATTATTTTATATAAAATCATATTATGTTTTTCTGTTTGATTTCTATTCTCTGAATGAATATATGTTGATCATGGATGGTATTTTGGTTGAACCTTTGATTGAGATTTTAATCTGTTTTGATTTGTTATGGTTGTTTCAATTTTTGCTTTGAAATATAAATAATCAAACATATACCCTGATCACAGAAATGGATTTTATCATCCAGGATTTTATAAGAAAATGAGCTAAATATTTACTGAGAAATAGGGTATCAAAGAAAAATGAAGTAGGCAGTGTGAATAAGGAGGTTCATGCTTATGTCTAGTTCATTTAAAAATTGATATGAACAAAGCAATATTATATATATATATATGTGCTGATTTGTTCAGATCATAAGCCAATATGTTTTTATGGGTTTTTCTCAAAAACCATATCCTATGTTCACAGTAAAAATAAATATAGTATTTCATATGACTTCATCAGATTTATGCAAGCAATGGGAAAATTTCTAGAAATAAATATATAAGCAGGTTTTAGAAAATATGATTAAGCAAAAATGACTTTGAATTGAGATGAGAAATTTTGCATGAATGTTTTGTATGTCTGGATGTAATCTTTGAGTGAGTTTAATAATTTTTGACTTATGTAATGAAGGAAAGAACATAAGCATCTCTGAATTAAAAAGAAAAATCCCTCAGAAAAATAAATAAGCATGGTCTCTAAATTATAAAATAATTTAGGAGTAGTGCCTTGATCTATTCATCATCAGGTGGATGATGGGTATATGCATGACTTGCATAAGTCCTGTAGGCCTCTGTGTAAAGGGTTAACAGAACTGAGCCCCATTGCAATGCACACTTTGTGTTCAATGGCAAGAGTTTCAGACCACATAAAATGAAAATGAGGTTGAGAAATTATGCTATGGAATTTAGGATGTTATTCCACAGGAGCGTGTGCATGTACAACTGAATGAAGTAAGATGGATGAATGCTTGGATGTATGATTGTTAGGTAAGCTTACATATATACATATACTCAGGTTTTAATATGAAAATGAATAGCATCAAATATATAAGCTCTCTACCCAGTCATAGTAATTTACAAGTTATTGCAATCTTTGATTTCACTCACACCAGAATTTATTTCTGACCCTATTTGTTGCCTTCGTAATATTTGGGGTGTCTCATTTTATTGAGGCAATTCAAAGTATTGCTGCAGGGAAAGATGCATGAGTAGCTTGCTTGCATGGATATTTGAAGATCTTGATGAATTTAAAAGGCTTAAGAAAAGTAGCAGTATTATTGTAATAAATAAGTTAGGAAAACTCTTTTATGTCTTATGTATTTCTCAGAATTTGATGCTTACTGGGTTTTTGAAAAGAACATGTAAAAACTGAAGTATTATATGTGCTTGTGGATTATTGATTTAAGCAACAGATGTGCTTGTGAGTTATGGATTTAAGTAATAGATTCTGAAGTAATCTGATGGATTAAGATGGATGAGAACATGCCATATAATCTGATATGTGGATATGTTCTCCCTGACATATTTGTTTGACTTCAGTTATAATATTGAAGTTGTTCTTGAATAAATATGTGCCAAAGTTTTAAGTGAATGGGCAGAATAAGGTCTTGGTTAACCAGTAGAGCCTAATCATGACTTGTAATTAATATAAGCACATGCAAAAGCTTGAAGACATAGCTTGTAATCCTATCTGGGCATTTGATTTTCTAGTAAAAACTTGTATTGCTTTGTGTAATAAGTTCATATGCATGCTTGGTACTTGTAGGCTTCACTACAACTATACTTAACTAAACCCTATTATCTAGATACTTGATTCAAGTCTCGTTGCATTTGGTTATAGTCAAACCTGT
This sequence comes from Allium fistulosum, assembly GCA_030737815.1. Lineage (NCBI taxonomy): Eukaryota > Viridiplantae > Streptophyta > Magnoliopsida > Asparagales > Amaryllidaceae > Allium > Allium fistulosum. Next base: position 1,292,866,086 of record CM060904.1, read on the forward strand.
TGTAGTTTGTAGTATCATGTGGTCTTGTTTGTAATGAGCATGTCCATTACTCCATAGCATATTGATCACTATCATTTGTTATTTACTTAGAGAACATCAGTCCTCTTCATTATAGGTTCATCTGAAAGTTTTGGATTGATCTGATTTTGACATTGCTTTAATCATACTACTTTCATGCATATACTAAGTCTTCATTTGATATGATAGATTGAGTTTGCCTTCTGTTCAATTGTATTGTCTCCTCTGCTTGGCCTTTAAACTAGGTTACCACCTTGATATTCATCTGATCATTGCATACTTTATAAAATATGATATGATCATATTTCCTGACATAAAAATTGTTTGTGTTTGAAATAAGAACCCCGGGCTAAACAAATATGCATGAGTTGTTTTAAACACCCTTTATTTAATCAAAAACAATAAGTATCAAATCACAAAATCCCAGAAATCAAATGCATGGCTTGTAAATCCAGGAATCAATTAATTTGTGAAGTAAAACAAGAAAATAGTAAGTGGTCATATTTGAACTAAATATTAATCAAGCTTGAGTTCAAAAGAAGAAGATTAAAAAGTAGAAATGGCTATGTGATACAAAATTTCTCAAATGTGAGAAATAATGTGTGATTGAATTTCTTTGCTAATTTAATTACTCTGATAAGCAAGGAAACATTTATATATCTTCATATATATAAATGGCATGATTGAGATTGATTTAGATACTGATATTTTTATATTGGTAAATTCTGGATCTTGGGAAATTGATTGAAAGAAGTTATCCTTTGTTTTATTAAAAAAAACTCAACTAAAAATCACTAAAATAGAGGTTAAGAGAAGTGGGTCACTTCAGTTGGTATCAGAGCTATGTTAACAAGAACATAGCATATAAAAAAATCTAATCTTCTTATATAGATAGAATTCTAAAAAATATATATATATATATAATATTCTCAGTAGGAATGAATTGCTGAAATAATTAAATTAGAAACAAGACTAACTAGTTATGCAATTTGAATAGTGAATCATGGTAGGAAGACCACCAAGAACTGGAGCAGGACCCTCTAATGCAAAACCATTGGTCAATTTGCAAGATTTAGTGAGGGCGTTTAGGGAAGGAGCAGTGCAGAGGGAAGAAAATCCTCATGAGGAGTTAGCTAAGCTATTGAAAACATTTTCAAATTTAGGAGGCAAGGATTTTGAAGGCACTGAAGGAGTCATAGGTGTACAAACATGGCTGAGGACTTTAGAAAGAATATTTGCAGATATGCAAATTAATGACCAAAGGAAGAGGCAGATAGCTTCTAGAAGGCTCAAGGGAGCAGCACTAGACTGGTGGGAGGTGATCACCACAGGAAGACCAGAAAATGAGATAACATGGGATCAATTCAAGGAGATGCTTGAGGCAAGATTTGTCCCAGCAATAGCTAAGGCAACACTGCTTGAGGAATTCATAAGGCTGAGGCAAGGACCAATGAGTGTGACTGAATACACTCAAAAATTTGAAAGTTTGTCTAAGTATGGAACCATGCTCATAGGGAATGAGGAATCAAAGAATTCAAGGTTTATACAAGGATTAAATGCTGGTTTAAGTAGAGCAATGCTACCATACAAAGACAAAACATTTGATCAAGTCATAGATCTCACTCTTTCTTTTGAACAACATGATAATGCAAGAGAGAAATTCAGGAATATGAGGGCTAATAACCAAAAGAAGGGGAAAAATAGAGCACATCCCTATGACAAAAAGAATGCAGATAAGAAGGTTGAAGGAGCAACTAGTGGGGAAGCTAAGAAGAAAATTGTTTGCTACGATTGTGGCAAGGAGGGACACATGAGTAATAGGTGTCAAGCAGCTAAGAAGACACCATTCAGTTACTATAATTGTGGGAAAGAAGGTCATATCAAAAAGAATTGCCTAGAGTTCAAGAAGAGAGCAAAGGTAGGAGCATTAGAAGCCGAAGCAAAGGCAAGTGCAGTGGGAAGTTCTGGACAATTGGAAGGTATATTTCTAATTAAAAATTATCCAATTTCAGTTATATATGACACTGGGGCTACACATTCTTTAATATCACAAGACATAGTGGATAAATTGGCTCTCACATGCAATTTAGTTGAAAAACCCTTGTTTATTCAGAGTCCCCTAGGTAGCTCTTGCCTACTAGAATTAAGATGTTTGGGAGTAGAATTAAACATAGGTGGAAATGTGTTTAAATCTGACTTATTTGTGTTGAAATATCCTGGAACAGGAATTATTCTAGGGGTAGATTGGTTGAGTAAATTCAAAGCAATTTTGAATTTAGAAAAGTTTACTATTTCTTTGAAAACAAAAAATGGTAAAAATATTATAGTCATGAGTGAAACAGCCAAGATAAATTGCTTTAATCAAATATGGAGCATGATTGAAAAAGAATTGACTCTAGAAGATATAGAAGTGATAAAGGAATACCCAGATGTTTTTGGAGAGGTTATAGGAGTTCCAGAAAATAGGCAAGTTGAATTTCAAATAAGGTTAATCCCAGGATCAAGTCCTATCATCAAGAAGCCTACCAGAATGGGTCCAAAGGAATTAGTGGAATTAAAACAACAGCTGGAGGAATTGGAACAGAAAGGTTTCATAAGGCCTAGTAGTTCAAACTGGGGTTCTCCAGTGGTATTTGTGAAGAAGCATGATGGTACAATGAGAATTTGTATTGATTACAGGGAATTAAATAAAGTCACCATCAAGAACAAATACCCACTCCCCAGAATTGATGATTTATTTGACCAACTAAATGGAGCAAAAATCTTTTCAAGGCTAGACTTAGCCTCTGGTTTTCATCAAATGAAGGTAGAGGAAGAAAGTATTAAGTACACTGCATTTAACACAAGATATGGGCTATATGAATTTTTGGTAATGCATTTTGGATTGACAAATGCACCATCCTATTTTGTAGATTTAATGAATAGGACATTTAGAGATTTTCTAGATAAATTTGTAGTTGTCTTTATTGATGATATACTGGTATATTCAAAATCAGAAGAGGAACATGCAAATCATTTGCATCTGGTTTTGTCAAGATTAAGAGCACATAATTTAAAGGAAAAATTTACTAAGTGCACATTTTGGCAAAATGAAGTTAAATTTTTGGGACACATTATATCTCAACAGGGGATTAGTGTAGACCCAACCAAGGTCATGGCAGTGCAATCATGGAGCAGACCCAAATCAGTGACTGAGGTGAGGTCATTTTTAGGAATGGAAGGCTACTATAGAAGGTTTATAAAAGACTTTGCAAAGATAGCCATTCCACTAACCAAGTTAACTAGAAAGGAGCAACCATATGTGTGGACAGAAAAGTGTGAACAAGCTTTTGAATCATTAAAGAAAGCATTGATGGAAGCTCCAGTCTTGCAAGTCCCAGAGGGAAATGAAGGATTAGTGGTTTACACAGATGCTAGTGGGTCTGGGTTATGGGCAGTACTCATGCAACATGGTAGAGTCATAGCATATGCATCAAGGCAACTCAAGCCAAATGAAACCAGGTATGCCACACATGACTTGGAGCTTGCTGCTGTAGTGTATGCATTGAAGCTATGGAGACATTACTTATTAGGTACTAAATTTGAATTGTTTACAGACCATAAATCACTTAAGTATTAGTTTTCCCAAAAAGACTTGAACATGAGGCAACATAGGTGGGTAGAATTTCTAGCTGCCTATGATCTTGATATATTATATACTCCTGGAAAAGCTAACAAAGTAGAAGATGCATTGAGTAGGCATCGAGCAAGATTGGCAAGCCTAATGATGACTGAATTCAAGGATTTAACAATCCTCAGTGAAGTAGACATAAGAGAAGAGATTGGTGCATCAGACAATGCACACAGTGACATGATTGAATATGGAAGATTAAGTCTTATCTCCTTGAGATCAACTCTGATTGATAAAATAGGAAGAATGCAGAGTCAAGATGCTAATTTGAAAGAAAAGAAGGACATGATATCACAAGGTATATCAGTGGAAAATTATGAAGTTGATGATAAAGGCTACTTAAGGAAGAAAGGGAAGCTCTACATACCCAATGCGGAAGAACTGAAGCAAGAGGTTATGGATGAGCATCATAAAACAAAATACACTATACATCCAGGTGGTACAAAAATGTACCATGATCTTAAAAGAAATTATTGGTCGCCAGGAATGAAAGGGGTAGTGGCAAAATATGTGGCAAAATGTTTATCATGTCAACAAGTCAAGGCAGATTATCAAAGACCCTCAGGCCTACTGCAACCACTAGAAGTACCTACCTGGAAATGGGAAAGTATTTCAATGGATTTTGTGGATGGTTTGCCAAGAACAAGAAGAGGTAATGATAGTATATGGGTTGTGGTTGATCGGCTCACAAAAACAGCACACTTTATCCCAGTGAACTCAAATAGAAATGCTCATAAATTAGCTCAATTATTTGTGAAGGAGATAGTGAGATTACATGGCATCCCCAAGACTATCATTACTGATAGAGACACCTTGTTTACCTCAAGGTTTTAGGGTAGCTTTCAAGAAGCCATGGGGACAGAATTAAGCTTAAGCACAGCCTACCACCCACAAACAGATGGGCAAACTGAGATTGGTAACAAGATTTTAGAGGATTTACTTAGAGCATGTATACTTGACTTTGAAGGCAGCTGGGAAGATCATCTCTACTTAGCTGAATTTGCTTATAACAATAGTTACCAGTCCACCATAGGTATGGCTCCATTTGAGCCCTTGTATGGAAAGCCTTATTTATCTCCTGCATGTTGGATGGAGGTAGGTGAAAGAGTATTGCTTGGACCAGAACATGTGAAGGAAACTTCTGCAAGAATTGAATTAGTGAGGCAGAGAATGAGAGAAGCACAAGAAAGACAAAAGCATATGCAGATAAAGGGAGAAGGCCAGTGGAGTTTGAGGTAGGAAATTTTGTATTTCTCAAAGTTTCACCAATGAGAAAAATACTGAGATTTGGCAAGGCAGGAAAATTATCACCAAGATATATAGGTCCATATGAAATTATTCAAAGAATAGGAACTTTAGCTTACAAGTTGAAATTGCCAGAGGAATTGAGTAATATACATGATGTATTTCATGTATCTCAATTAAGGAAATGGGTGCATGACAAGGAGACCATTCTGGAATCACCTACCCAAGTTGAAGTTCAAGAAAATCTGGTTTATAAGAGGGAACCAGTGGGTATTGTGGCTAGAGAAGAAAAGAAATTAAGGAATAAAATAATTAAATTGGTTAAAATCCAGTGGAGTTTAGATGAAAATGATTGTACATGGGAATCTGAAGATAGGATGAAGGATAAATATCCTAATCTATTTTCTGCTTAAAGGTATGCCTAAAATTATAATAAATTTAAATATTACTTATGAGTATTTGATTGGTTTTGAATGCAAGAGTTTTTGAAATTTATGAAATGAAATTATGCTCTGTATGCAACTGAATGGAAATGTATGGAAAAAAATATAATAATTGTGGGACACAATTCCTTTTAGGAGGAGAGTATGTGAAGACCCAAATTATTGAGATGAAAATAATTTTTGAAAAAAAATGAAAATCAGTTAATAGGAAATATTTAAAGGATAAACAGTTTGAAAAATAAATATCAAGGATGAGTGGAAATAAATAAGTAAGAGGATAATTGTTTTTCAAATAAATAAAAATGAAAAGAAGATAACTAAGTATAAATGAATTTTAAATTCACATATCTCATAAATATTATATATGAGTAGCCAAAGAAATATAGAGTGGTAAAATAAATTCTTCTGATAATTAAAATGCATAAAAACCAATTTAGTATTATTTATGCATAAATACATTTTTAAATAAACCTAGGGAAAAAAATGGTTATAAACAATAGCTAGGAATTAAATTTATAAAGAGAGATATGAGTGAACAATTCAGGTTTAAGGAAATACACAATGAAGTTAAGTCACATGAAAATAATGTGCATAAGAAACATGCAAATGGCATGTACCCAGAAAAGAAGAAAGGCAACTGTTTTACCTGAAATTGAAATCCAAAATGAAAATGGCACATTTGGCCATAAACATATATACATAATTCTCTAAATTGTATGGGGATAAAATAGGCTTTTCTCTCCACTAAACCCTAGCTAAATGTTTTAAAGATGAGAGGATAGTAGCAGTTTGTTTCTGAGAGAAAACAGAGAAATATAAAAAAAAGAGAGGAAAAACTGACACTGTCTTCAAGCTTAAGCATTCTCGGGGAAAAGAGGAAGGAAGGTGAGTGATTAATCACCCATGAGATTTAAGGCATTAAGACCCAAGTTAAGGGCATCCAAATTATTTTATATAAAATCATATTATGTTTTTCTGTTTGATTTCTATTCTCTGAATGAATATATGTTGATCATGGATGGTATTTTGGTTGAACCTTTGATTGAGATTTTAATCTGTTTTGATTTGTTATGGTTGTTTCAATTTTTGCTTTGAAATATAAATAATCAAACATATACCCTGATCACAGAAATGGATTTTATCATCCAGGATTTTATAAGAAAATGAGCTAAGTATTTACTAAGAAATAGGGTATCAAAGAAAAATGAAGTAGGCAGTGTGAATAAGGAGGTTCATGCTTATGTCTAGTTCATTTAAAAATTGATATGAACAAAGCAATATTATATATATATATATATATGTGTGTGCTGATTTGTTCAGATCATAAGCCAATATGTTTTTATGGGTTTTTCTCAAAAACCATATCCTATGTTCACAGTAAAAATAAATATAGTATTTCATATGACTTCATCAGATTTATGCAAGCAATGGGAAAATTTCTAGAAATAAATATATAAGCAGGTTTTAGAAAATATGATTAAGCAAAAATGACTTTGAATTGAGATGTGCAATTTTGCATGAATGTTTTGTATGTCTGGATGTAATCTTTGAGTGAGTTTAATAATTTTTGACTTATGTAATGAAGGAAAGAACATAAGCATCTCTGGAATTAAAAATAAAAATCCCTCAGAAAAATAAATAAGCATGGTCTCTAAATTATAAAATAATTTAGGAGTAGTGCCTTGATCTATTCATCATCAGGTGGATGATGGGTATGTGCATGACTTGCTTAAGTCCTGTAGGCCTCTGTGTAAAGGGTTAACAGGACTGAGCCCCTTTGCAATGCACACTTTGTGTTCAATGGAAAGAGTTTCAAACCAAATAAAATGAAAATGAGGTTGAGAAATTATGCTATGGAATTTAGGATGTTATTCCATATGAGCTTGTGCATGTACAACTGAATGAAGTAAGATGGATGAATGCTTGGATGTATGATTGTTAGATAAGCTTACATATATACATATACCCAGGTTTTAATATGAAAATAAATAGCATCAAATATATAAGCTCTCTACCCAGTCATAGTAATTTACAAGTTATTGCAATCTTTGATTTCACTCACACCAGAATTTATTTCTGACCTTATTTGTTGCCTTTGCAATATTTGGGGTGTCTCATTTTATTGAGGCAGTTCAAAGTATTGCTGCAGGGAAAGATGCATGAGTAGCTTGCTTGCATGGATATTTAAAGATCTTGATGAATTTAAAATGCTTAAGAAAAGTAGCAGTATTATTGTAATAAATAAGTTAGGCAAACTCTTTTATGTCTTATGTATTTCTCAGAATTTGATGCTTACTGGGTTTTTGAAAAGAACATGTAAAAACTGAAGTATTATATGTGCTTGTGGATTATTGATTTAAGTAACAGATGTGCTTGTGAGTTATGGATTTAAGTAATAGATTCTGAAGTAATCTGATGGATTAAGATGGATGAGAACATGCCATATAATCTGATATGTGGATATGTTCTCCGAGACATATTTGTTTGACTTCAGTTACAATATTGAAGTTGTTCTTGAATAAATATGTGCCAAAGTTTTAAGTGAATGGGTAGAATAAGGTCTTGGTTAACCAGTAGAGCCTAATCATGACTTGTAATTAATATAAGCACATGCAAAAGCTTGAAGACATAGCCTTTAATCCTATTTGGGCATTTAATTTTCCAGTAAAAACTTGTATTGCTTTGTGTAATAAGTTCATATGCATGCTTGGTACTTGTAGGCTTCACTGCAACTATACTTAACTAAACACTATTATCTAGATACTTGATTCAAGTCTGGCTGCATTTGGTTATAGTCAAACCTGTTGTAGTTTGTAGTATCTTGTGGTCATGTTTGTAATGAGCATGCCCATTACTCCACAGCATATTGATCACTATCATTTGTTATTGACTTAGAGAACATCAGTTGTCTTCATTATAGGTTCATCTGAAAGTTTTGCATTGATCTGATTTTGACATTGCTTTAATCATACTGCTTTCATGCATATACTAAGTCTTCATTTGATATGATAGATTGAGTTTGCATTCTGTTTAATTGTATTGTCTCCTCTGCTTGGCCTTTAAACTAGGTTACCACCTTGATATTCATCTGATCATTGCATACTTTATAAAATATGATATGAGCATATTTCCTGACATAAAAATTGTTTGTGTTTGAAATAAGAACCCCGGGCTAAACAAATATGCATGAGTTGTTTTAAACACCCTTTATTTAATCAAAAACAATAAGTATCAAATCACAAAATCCCATAAATCAAATGCATGGCTTGTAAATCTAGGAATCAATTAATTTGAGAAGTAAAACAAGAAAATAGTAAGTGGTCATATTTGAACTAAATATTAATCAAGCTTGAGTTCAAAAGAAGAAGATTAAAAAGTAGAAATGGCTATGTGACACAAAATCTCTCAAATGTGAGAAATACTGTGTGATTGAATTTCTTTGCTAATTTAATTACTCTGATAAGCAAGGAAACATTTATATATCTTCATATATATAAATGGCATGATTGAGATTGATTTAGATACTGATATTTTTATATTGGTAAATTCTGGATCTTGGGAAATTGATTGAAAGAAGTGATCCTTTGTTTTATTAAAAAAAAACTCAACTAAAAATCACTAAAATAGAGGTTAAGAGAAGTGGGTCACTTCATAACACTACCTCAACTTACCTGGCTTCATTTTCAACTAAGGGACAACATGTTTTTGAAATCTACGAGTAGCGATAACAATATGAAATTTAATTTTCATAGTTGATTTATTCACTATCGATTTAGCTTTCTTCATTGTGTATCATAAATCTAAGATGATTTGCTGCTCATATGATCATTGTTATCCTTTGTCGGAAATGACTAAAACCAGAAAGCAAGCGAGGCCAAGTTATGTAGGGTTGCTCCCATTAGGGTATATTCATATCTACTCAAGGTTTGTTTCGGTTATACATGCACTAAGATGTGAAATACTCAGATTCTCGGTAAGGTTGGTGGGGTCTGGCTTGGAGTTTCTGAGAGGAGTCATAGGAGCGAATGACCCTCTCAGGTATATTGGCTAGAGGTATACTTTTGGTAAGGGGGGTGCACCCTCCTAGTTATTTGTTAAAAAATTTCCCTTCTTTCCTTTGATTTCAATTTTTCTAAAATTTACCTCTTTCTTAATTGCATCGGGAATTATTGTGAATACTTTGCGATGTTTAATTATTTGTATACATGGTTGTGATTGGATGTTGTTATCGTGAGGGGAAAACCCGTTCTGCGGTTAGCGGTATGGTCTCACATATTGTATTTATTTCCACCCTTTTGATTTGAGATTTTCTCATACTAGACTTATTGTCTGACCTAAGTTTTTTGTTTTCCTTAAACTCTCGGGTACTCAATTATTGAGTAGTCCAAGATTAGCAAGTTTCCTTTAGGCTCTTTGAAGACGATGGACAAGCAGGAGGCTCCTTTACCTATCTAGTTATCCATTTTTGTTATTTGATTTTGTCTGTGTATTTTGTATCAAAAAGTGTGAAGGCAAAATGTATAACTGCCTAGTCTAATAGTTATTGTACTTTTATGTAACTTCAATAACTCCTTGTTTGGAGTAACCTGATGTACTGTATTATTTTTGTATTATATGTAACCGCTTCGATGTGAGACTTTTCTATTTTATCCTGATCTGTTCTTTTATTTTACCCCACGATAGCTCGTCATTCGGATGCTTGTGCAATGGTACATAAACACCAAGGTTGTGTTAAGTGTCGTTCTTAGGGGTCAGAAAGGTGGATTGTCACAGTTATTGTACGTATCTAAATGAAATACAAAAAGTGATTAGTATGATCCATGATATATATACCATGCATGATGTTTTTATTTTATAAGTATATTTCGTACTAAAGTAATTAAATGTTTGTATGTTACCAATAAAAAGTCATTAGACAGAATAGATATTTAACTGTATACATGATCATAGCCTCTCTACAAGCAAGTTTTCATGTATAAGATCATGTTTCTATATGTGACACAACAAACATTTTAATTAGTGTAGAGTGGGGAAGTGGTATTATATAAATAGTAAGAGGTAGCAAAGACAATATATAGTTGACATTCAAAATACTACGCTATAGTTGAGTTAGAAGAACAAAAAAGAAAGAGTTTTATATTGAGCCTACCAGAAAGATCAAGAAAGCTTACAGAGAACGTGTGTTTTCTATCAACTGACTTTTCGACAGGTTGAATTATGGATTAGTACACAAGTGGGATGCTTAACATATTATAATCAAGCTTTATTGAAAAAATTTAGATAATTTTCCAAGTGTTTTCCTTTTGGCAGTAAATACTCTCTTTAGCGATAAATATTATATTCTAGAAGTGTGGTTTTCCATCAAATTGTGGCTTTAAAAAATACAGACGTGTCTTATTTGTATGGAAGTGAATAAAACTTGCTTTATACTTAAATAAAATCATTTTGAAAGCCGATGATAATTAACTAAAAACGTGAACTTTGAATTTAAGATGCTTTGAAGTCTGAATCATGTGGTTTAGATTTCAATGGCAGTATTATATTGATCTAGAACTTAGAGTTTGAAGCTAATCTTGATAGCAACAGAAATAAAAGAAAATATATAAGATAAGAAGCGTTTCACTGAGAAAACGTTAAATTAATATGGTTCAGTCCACCGGTCTGTGCTTTGAGCTGAGTAATAATGTCTTGCTTGGACTACGATCTGAGGCTCGGTTTTTGCTCGTTTCGTCGTGCCACCTTCTCCATAGAGTGACCTGCCTATCATGCCATGTTGTCTTCATCACACGGTTGAAGTTTGGTGCCTTATGGTTGAGTCTATGTGCCGATTTCTTTGAGTGTTTGGGATGGATGTTCGTGTCATCGTGAGTCCTTTCTGGGTCGTTTTGCTACCAAAATGCGATGTGCATCTCGGCAACCCAACAACACTCTACCACATCGCCTTCCTTTATTATAGATGTATTTAATATGCTAATGCACACAATACACCCCAATTTAGACATAAATTTAAGCAAACAGTTTGATTTTTTAATAATCAATCTTACTTTTATTTACCTAATCTTTTCTATAAAAGTCCAAATATCCTCTTCTGTTTATTTTATATAATCATGCAACTATTTTATAAAATACATAACTAGCTTATAAATGATTTTAAGCCTTCTAGTTTATTTTTAAAAGTTATGCTCTTAACATCCGATTAGTAATAAAATATATAATAATATTATTATCACTAATATAACAATGAATTAGAGTTTAATTAATTTATAACCATGTTATAAACTAATATTAATTTTATCTAACTCTATTTGATACGAATAGAACACAATATTAATATATACGAGATTTTAAATAATTATCCCGAATATCTGTAATAGAAAATATACAATAATATTTCTATCGCCAATGCAATCAAACAGGGGGAATAATCACTTATATATATTATTCTCCCCTTTTAGATAATATTTTTCAGTATATATAGTTATGGGGATTTACATCAAAATATAAATTCAAAGTTATAATTCCGCTCACTTGAGTTGTAAATTCTTAAGTGTCCAGATTCACTCAATGCCCATATTATGTTGTGGGTAATCTCTCTATAAGTGCAATGGTGAAGACCGCATCTCGATTGGACCTCATATGCAAAAGATACGAATTAAATGCGAAGTGGGATTAATTTAAAATAAAATTCACAAATTAATCCATTAATTACTTTATCCCTCACTAATCCCATATTCCCCAAACAAGCTTGTACATGTCGTGCATCCCTAAACCCATACACGCACATAACTTTCACCTCATATCTCCACCTCTACACCTCGAATTGACGAACAGTCGGTTGCAATGTGCTTCTCTACGCATCCTCTCCAAGACGTACTCAACCACATCCATTTCGGCCACCCCTTCAAAATGTGTCAACAGCCCCCTTTCATGGCATCAAGATGCTACGAATCACTATACTAGTTCAGAGCTTCGGCTTTTGGCATGGGAAGATGCATTCCACCAAGAGAAATTTGACGGTGCACTTCGCTTAACCTAACTCGCCTTCAATCGCTGCCTAGACTTAACCTTAGCCGACATCTATAGTATTCGACCTCCTTTAACCACTGTCGCACTTTACTATGCCAACATAGATGCGAAGCCCTCTTCTCCACGAGTACACCGTATCTGACCTCATCGCCTAACATGGTCCGGTGCTCTTGGAATCGAGGTAGACTCGAAACCCATTAACGTGCTCTCATTTGGGATATTATAGAAGAGGGAAAAATACGAGGAAGAATAGTCTTAAGGCTGTGAACACACACACGTACACACGCACACACGCACACGCACGCACACACACATATAAATATAACTAAATTTCTCAAATAATCGCCATATATTTTAAGCTTGTAAGATCACACAGTACATCAGATCACAATGAAACTCATCGATGCACATTACCCCATTTTTCAGGTTTTGATGGTATAAATTTCATCGCCATCCAAGAAGGCACTGCAAGATGATAATTTCATGCATTTCGAGGTCGTTTTGACCATCGAATTGCTTGATTCCAAAAATCCTTCAACTGTACGCCTCATAAAGAAATTCTTATCCCAAAATCATAAGTCATCAATCGAGATCCCACTAGACTTAACTGTGTACGTATTTTTGCAAAATATATACAATAATACGTAAATCATTAAAATGCCATGATTCCAAATATAGCAATATTTATACACATCTTGATTTGCAATGTCGATCTGAACTTGACGGAAGTAGTCTTGAGTTAATTTAACCGTATGCGAAAAGTCAAACATCGAACCTTCATTTTATTGACGGTTTAACATTTAGATAATCTAATTATTTAGATATCCAATCGTTAATATGGGTTGTATCTCATCCTCAAAGGAATTTCGTCCTTGAAATTCCTATGAACATGACAATACAACCCAATTGACCAAAATTTCCAAGCATTTGCTTCGAAAAAATTCAGCAATCCTTCCCTTGTGCCGTTAGCATTATAGGAACTTCCAAAGCATAGAATAAATCTCCTAATCCTTAAGATTATAAAGTCCTCTTGTTTTGGAAAAGTTCAGTAGCACCTCCTTTAATGATGGCTAGCTCTAAAAAATTTCCAAAACAATACACACACATACACACAAAAACATACCCACACATCTCATATCTAAGGCACCCCATATTTAAGGTATCTCATTTCTGAGGATATACAAGCATATATATATATATATCCATAATATCTACACTACAGATCTTACATACCTCTTTCACGATAAGAACATACCACTTAAATGCGAATAAAAGCGAGTAAGCATCCAAATAGCCAACAACTATTTTCATGTACCTAATCATTACTCAACAAAGAGGATTAAACACAATTGCTACATTATATCATGAATTTAAGCACGCTAATCATATATAGTAATCATCACAAATAAATATGCTATATCAAACCATGCAAGAAGTATCTCAAATAAACATGTTACAACAAACTATGCAAGAAGCACATCCAATGCAACAAGCATCTATAATGCAATAACACAATATTAAAGCATGTACAATCAAGCGTATTAGCTGATACTACCATATTCATACATGACTATCAACTGGGGAGTAAGCACAAATAAGTCGGTATCTAAATATAACATCGACTCCGAGTCACACCAAATGGCAATAGACTTTTATAGATCTCACCTCGACCCCTAAAATGGCCATTGATGACATGTGATCCATTTAGATAGATATCGCTATCTCTCTCCAAACATACTTTAGCCCGTAATTATAATTAGCATAAAAGCAACAAAATACACAACAAGTAGCAACAAACAACAATAATTTACAAACATACTACCGAGCACATAAAGTAAGCAACAACTAGCAATAAAAATCAATAATCAAATAATAGCAAGCAAAGATAAGCAACAACAAGAATTTAACAATGAGAAACAATAAAAAACCAACAAGCAACAATAACTAGTATACAAACTACCAATCATATAAAACAAGCAACAACAACAAATTAATAAAAATGAAAATCAATCAACAACAAACATTAGCTAGCAACAATCAAATGGTAGCAAGCAATAATAAATCGATAACAAATATACAAAATAATGAAACATTTTAAAGAGTCTATACCGACATGCAAGGTGACCAATAATTGTCGAAATGTGCATGGCAAACTGTAAACTCCAATGAGTCTGTTCGACATCCAAGATGGAAAAAATGCTTAATGGTGTATCTCCTTTCATGAATATGATATATGAAAGACTATCAACCTCCCAATGCGAAAAGGCTAAACTTATATGATACGCTGGATCATCAAGTGAAAACTCTAAAATAATTCCACTGACCTAAGTCTCAATTTTTCCTTCCTTTATAAACAAAACTCATTCTCCAAAGGAGAAAACTCTATTAAGTAAATCATCACTAAATGACGATCTACAAATGCTTGGGTTAGCTCGGGTTCAAACTCACCTCAACTGCACAATGTTAATGAGGATAATATAGGCAAGTATCACATCGCCACTTAGAAGATTATCTGAATCTTAACAAAACTAGTCAAGAAGCTCCTCCCCAAGCTATCATAAGCATTCCAAACTATACTATACTATAAATAATTTTACAGTGAATATAGATCATCCAAAATAATATACGATGCCCGATCTAATCCTTAGTTTACCACATGATTTCTTAGTTAAACTAAGGTCGACCACCTAACTTCTATCATATAAACTCTGATTCAGGTCCTTGATCAGACCACTAAAATTTCCTCACACGACTAAGTCATGCTTTGGAAATCTCCCAGTCACCACAAGAATCCGACTCAAGTACTCACCTTTAAGAATCGAGTAAAAAAACCCTCGCTTAACTGAAGCAAATCATCTAGAAACTATGTGCTCGAATTAGGGATTAAGAATTGGTACGTGAGTGGAATGATCCTTAGAAAATACCTCTTTGTCACATGGGAATACTCCCATTGCCTAAGGTATACTAGAATAAGAAAAACACTTCTAACACAAATGATTCTATGTAGAACATATAAGTCACCCACTCGGCCTTTGCTCATTACTGGGAAAACACCAAATCCTACTTGGGTACCAGATCCAAGTCACACTTCATCGACTAAACCCACTCAACTTGAAAGCTTGTGCATCAAGTTCGAATGGTAGTACTCTTGATCGCTACACCTTAGCTCTACCACTAAGGTTACTCATACAAGGTTTAAAAAAATAATTTTCCTACTACGAAAAGTGTTAAGTTTAGTCCATCTACTAAGTAACTAGCAATAGATGAATATATAGCCCAAGTATCGAAAAAAAATAAGAAAGCAACTTACAATTATATCACACTTTGCTATATAAACTTCTTTCCTTACTCCTGAGCAGTAAGCCTACCAGGACCCGGTAATGCCTATGAGGCATAAGTCATCATCGCTTGCTCACCTTTCTAAGGTGTAGGATAAACCTTCTTCAAGTAACCAAACTGATCGCAATTGAAGCACTTACGCTTCCGTTAAGCTATATGGCATTTCGTAACAAAATGCCCCTTAAATGCCAAAGGAGTGGCATACCCTATCATCTCTCATCTTTGCAATAGTTTGATCTCTCCTTATATCTTGGCCTTTGCACTTCGATTGAAACTTCGGTTTTCTTTCCACCTTTGCCACCTCTGCTGGTACCTTATAGGTGCTTTTATGGAGAAGAGCTATCACCATGAGACTCTCAAAAGAGGCCCCTACTAGAGTAAGACTAAGCAATAAAACCCCAACCAATGCATTAAGACCCTAGGAAAACTCCTTACCAACCTCGATGGAGTACTAAGCAGCTAAAATGGAATTTAGCTCAAAAGATTTAATTAGCAAACATACTCCATCTAAACAAGCAACCTAGCTGCTAGTGGATTAAACACTCAAACCATATGTCACACTCAATCTCAAAGATAAACCGAGGCTCAAGCAACATTTAGAATCAATCCAAGTCATGGCCTGCTCATTAACCTCCCCTACTAATATATCCCACCAAGACAAAATCTTTCTCTAGATGCTAGGGAACCATTCACTTTATGAGAATGTATCCTAAGTCTATATTGGCGAAAGCCATCTCATATGCATGTGCTCAAGCATGTGTCTCAGCAAAAGTCTCAGAACCTAGACATGGCTTCACACCAAGGTCGAGGAAATCCTGGCACAACCTTAGAAAGTCTAAAACTGGTGGAGCAAGAAATGTTGGTGTCTCCAAGGGCTATGTCACCTCCAACACCTACGGTTGCTTCTAGGATGTTCACAAGTGGCAGAACATCCTATGCAGTAGTCGAATAATCCTTAAACCAAATTGGACATCCTAGACTGCCCATTCGTAGTTGTGCTTACGTACTCTATCTGCTCATATTAGTAGCCCGACGAAGATGCCTTAGTGACTAGAGATAGAAATAAATCAAAGTCCAGAGGACATGTGGTGTATGTAGTATCATATAATAGGAAAATACATGTTTGCACTCTCAACGTATCTCCCTCTACCAGTTTGTTTAAACCAAACTGGTCTGCTTCGCCCTAGGTGTCGAACCTAGACTCTGATACCAAGTGTAACAACCCATCCTTCGTAATACCAAAAAAATTAACGTCTCACATCAACGCCTGACTTCCGAATGCCACAGAAGACAGATTGTTGGGGTAAAATTAAACACAAACACCATTCCAAGACATAACAATATAATCTCACAACGGAAATATAATGTATAACACTGAATATACATGAACAGAATAGGTTGAACAATATATAAGAGACTGCACTAGCAGAAGGAACTGATAAATAAATATTAATATAGAAAGTCAGAATAGAATATCTGATACAATTAGTCTCGTATACAAATAACATGTGTCATGTACTACAATAATATCAAGTGTATGTCCAAAGTATCATCTTTGCCTCCAAAGCATCAGCTGCACCACTCTGATAGCATATGTCCAAAAGCACTTGGCTTCTAAACTGCTCAATTGAGTACCCGAGAGTTATAATGACATAAACAGACAAAGATAAAATGTGCTGTAACAATCCACCTCGAAACAGGCTTAATTTCGACCAAATAAAAGCTCATCGAACCTTAGACCCATTCTAAAATTGGCTATTGGTACATAAAAATGAACAATACACGGAGCTATCTATCTATACTATCATAATCTCATAGCGAAAAGGATAAAATATAATATCAGAAATAAGTACCCATTTTATAAAAAGTCAAATCTTAGAAACATAACTTAACATAACATCCCAATATCTGAAATACAATATCTCAAAATAACAGCATTATGTTTTAAATGGGTACATCAAAATATATCAAAACATAAATAGATAAATAGACAAATAATTGCCACAAGTCCTCTCCTCTGCCTTCAGCCTCTCAATCAGCATCATCTCACCTAACCTGTGTGATGTAATGAGGAGGGGTCAGAACAACAATGTTTGCTGAATAAAAATCTCAAGTCTTACCATAATAGTATTGGACAGTACCATTTAGATAAATAATATGTCTGCGCATCCTATACTATATTCAACAAAAAAAATACCTCCAATTGTAAGCCCAAAAGCTTTTCCAGTCCATTCCACAACTACCATCCGTCCTAACAATGTGAGAGAAAGTACCTAAGCCATTTAATATCTCTTTAATGGGAATTAGGTAGACTCTGACCATTTAATACCTATAACCTAGGCAGATCCCCGTCATTTAATACCTAAATACAAGGCGGATCCCTCTTTAGTACTCTATGACTGACATCGTACAAAATTTCATCAGGCTAATTAATACTTTTTTATGGGAAGAGGCGGAACATATAGTAGCCACTTAATATCTCAACCCCGAAGTAGACCCCTCCCAAGATTTCTCACTACCGCACCTAACCAATAAATCTCGACCATTTAATACTTCTTAAGTGGGAAGGAGGCGGATCCTACAATAGCTACTTAATACCCCCAACCCAGAAGCGGGTCCTTCGCCTTATGACCCGTTACCAAAATTATGACATCTCACATTAGTCCGACTATTCATATGTACTGATAGCCAGATTAGCTGGGAAGACTTATCATATAGAATTAGGACTAATCTTGCGTCCTCCATGGGTACTTATTATAGGCGATGTCTTACATCAATCCCAAAGTCACACTGTTGGTAGCCAGATTAGCTGGGTAGACTTTTGTGTGCTTTTGTCTGACCTCGCATCACTGTAACTTAGTCACGATTCCACTCTCCAATCGTACTACCATATATATCTCACCCACATTTACATACTAAGACCATGTAAGGAGAACTCCTTATTTCTCCTTTAATTATGGACTAATTTCCATAATTATTCTTAACTTTCTTTCTAAGGGGTTTAATGCTGATTAATAATCTATTTATACTACGCGATTAATATGGTATTAACTATACGTTATTAATTTATTTATAGCTAACACACACACATATATAAAAACACACATGCACATACACATACGTAAATTAGGCTAACTAAATATTAATATGCTTGCGAAGATTTTGCGTCCTAAACCAATCGTTACATGTCAAAACTTCCATATACAAGTCTATCTCCATACAATAAATTTCAAAATAGCTAATATCCTTAGCCAACAAAATAGAATTGCACAAATATAATAGAATCATAACCAAACTTATTCTATATTACTATAGTAGAACCAATGCCTCTATTTCAAGGAAATAAAACTAACAATTTAAATCTTTTATATTCTATTCAACTTTTACATGTATGAACCTGAAGTGAAAAGGGATTCTTTTTTATCTAAATTGTGAAAATAAACAGTGCAAACTATGAATAGGAGAATTCATACTTTACATGCCATTTCGTAACTTATTTTCTTTTAGAACCCTTTAACACAACATTAGAAGAGTTGGAAATGGAATAGAATATGAAATATTCAAATTGTAATAACAAAACAAATTCTACTATTTAATATAAAATAATTGAAATTTTATTAAACATTAAAAATAACATTTTGTTTGGGAGAATTTTGGGGTTTTATTTTTAGGGTTTTCATGAACAAAATTCCCTAAGACATAAAACAAATCCAAACATGTACTATACAAATACTGAAATTTGAAAAACTAAATTTTTTTTCCAAATTGATTTTCTTTTTATTTTAAAAACACAAATCAAATATTTAAAATTAATTAAACATTCCCAAAAATCAAACAATAAAATTCCGGGTCGTTACACCTAGATGCTTTGATCCCGACCTATCCATCCTAACGACTCGGTTCTAACTCCAAAGCATCTACTACAAATTCTAGAAAACAAGTCAATATAGCCTTCAACTCCTAGTCAATCACTTATCTCTTGACTTGGGTCATCTCTACTAGCTTTGCTCTTGAATTCCCCAAAACCACCGACTTGTTAAACCAACCCATAGAACTCGGTATTGACCTCTCATGTAGGTATCGATTTCTATGCTTAGTGAATCTAGACCTATGACTTGAATCCCAAGCTCCTCCCATACTCCAAAGCTTCCCCTCCAAGTTTGGTCCAATGCGAACTGATTTTGCCTTCGATTTGCCCAAATCACCAACTTGCCTTCCTACGCATCCACAACACTAACAAATAATACAAAATCATAGTATCCAATCATAACATAACAAGCAATTTCATCCTTTCAAACATGCAATTCATAGAAATAAGACAAACAAGTTAATTTCTATCATAGATCTACGTATAATCATGAATATATGAACATGAATAAGATGAATTCTAACTCAATTTTGATCATATGCATAGTTAACATGTAATTAAGGTTTCAGAAAAGGTTTTACTATCAAAATCATGTTAAATCATACAATTCTACCATATAAACATGTATAGGAAAGTGAGAAGGCATAAACCACTCACCAATTATCAAATTCAACCAATATGAATGCAGATCCAATCCGAACAGCAATGGAGTGCACTTTAAATCAAGCAAACCGATGATCTCTATCATCTAGTTGATGATCTAACCTCTAATCCGCAATCTAGTTTGATTTAGAGAGCAGTTTGGATGATTTTGAATGAAATTAGGATGGATTTAAGGCTAATTAGGGTTAGACCTAATTTAGAACGAGAGGGAAAAGTTGTAGCTTGACTCTTCAGCCCTCTATTTATAGCATTATCTAATTAGACTAATGGGCATACTAACGGGCTTAATTAATTACACAATAATCCTGGCCGGTAGCTTTAAAAACTTAAAACAGACATTACTTTAAGTCTTTTTTTCTATTATGACCACTCTACGGAATGGGAAACCATCATCCTAAAGCAACGAAACTAGTTTGAGACCCTAATTCCACTCCTCTCAAAAGTTATAGCCTAAAGAATATTTTCATGGTCAAAATAGTCACATAAAAATTCCTGAAAAATCATAGATGTGTAAAATATCCCTAAGAGTCATATCCTAAAATTACAGAATCGTATAACCTCATACGAATAAAATAAAAATATTTTACGATCCTCCGATACATAAAACACGAGTCGTTACATTCTCCCCCCTTTAGGAATTTCGCCCTCGGAATCCCCAAACAAGCCAAATTATAAGTAACCATGGTCATTTTGCATTTCTACCAAACATAAGCAACCATCACACATATCAAACAAGCAGTTATGCAATCAATAGTATATGTGACCTATCTTAGCATGTAGAATACTAACCTATAAAATATAACATACAATGGTGAAAATAGATACGATAAACAATGGATCTTACCATTCAAAGAGCTCTAGACACATGGTCCTCGTGTTCTCCTCCATCTCCCATATACGATCGTAATCACTTTCGCTCCATTATACCTTCACTAGCTTCACCCTATTTCTCCTAAGCTGTTCCGTATCATACCGAACAATACGAAGCAGCCTACAAGGTATAGAAACTTCTGGTCCAACCTCAACATCTTCTAGCTGATCCGATGTGATCATCACACCTGAGTCGTGCACAAACTACCGTAGGTAAGAGACATGAAAAACGTTATGCACACCCGCCATCTTCTGAGGTAAGTCGACCTTATATTCTAGCTTTATGATTCCCTCGACTATTAGAAAAGGCCCTACGAATCTCAATGTCAACTTCCCCTTTCTACCGAGTCGAACTACATTCCTTAGAGGAGAAACCTTTACAAATACCATATCTCCAATAGAAAACTCTAACTTTCTTCATCTCTTATCTACATTGTTTTTCTATCAATCCTAAGCGGCTTTCATTCGTTGTCGAATGACCTTAATCTTCTTCGAAGTCTCTCTAATCATATCTAGCCCAACTATCAATTTCTCGCCCACTTCCCACCAACATAAAGGAGCGTTACATGGTTTTCCATACAATGCTTCATACAGAGCCATACCAATACTCGACTGGCAACTGTTGTATGCAAACTCCACCAAATGCAAATGATCATCCCATGATCCATCAAAGTCTATTGTAACACCCCTAATTTTAAATAGCATTATTCAGGAGATTTAATTAGAAAAATTAAATAGAATAATGTAGAGATTAGAGTAATAAGAGAATTGAGATTTGAGATCTAATTAGGGTCATGCCTTAACTAAATGAATTTATAAAAATGGGTTATAAGTTAAATACCTAAGAGAATAAGGCAAGGGCAATATGGGAATAGCCAAACCCCATAACCCATTTTCATAAATCAGAAACATAAACAAAGGAGAAACAAGACCGGCCATAACCCTAGGAGAATAGGGGTTCCTTATCCAAACGAGGTGAATAATGGTCAAAACCATCTCATATATGTCTTCTTGAACATTTAAATTAAATTTTAAGGTTTAAAACTGTTTGGATGGATGAACGATGATATGCTTTGATTATATGCCATGTTATAATTTAAACAAAGATTTTTTGATGGATAATATAATTCAATTTTAAGGTTAAAATCATGCAATTGATTTTCGAATGCCATGATGTTTGAATATGTTATGTAGAACATTATTTGGAAGATGGATTTAAATTCTCATAATATTCTAAGCTATGGATAATTTATTATGAATTTTGAATGGAAGAAATAGATAATTTTGGGTTTAAATTATTTAAGGCAATTAAGTAATATTTTTAGGTCAGAAATTTATGTATGTTAGAAAACATATTAAAAGTGAATAATTGTGATTTTTGGGGATTTTTCCTAAGAGTTATTCTATGGTTATTAACTTATTTAAGTTAGAGGACTTAAATGTTTTAAATGTTTTGTAAAAGGGAAGAGCTTATTTGTTAAAATGATTTCATTTGTTAATTGTTGAATTCGGCAGCCTTTTAAAAACGAATTTTGATAAAGAATTGGCAACCAATCATATTTTGACAAATTAGGAAAGTTAGGTAAAAAGGAATTATTTTGGAAGGCACAAAAATCAGTTTTGTTTCGAATTACAACTTCACCACTTCCTTTTGCTTACTTCTATCACCATACTTCCACCAATGACCTTTCACACCTATTCAAAACCAATGCACATTGTATCAAGTCATTAATACGTAATGCATTGGAAAAAGGAGGACGGGAAGTCCTGAAGGCATGCTTTCGAAGGGGTTGAAACCATTTTTATAAGCTTTCGAATCAATTCAACCTGCCTTTTCTTTTAAAGAAGATTTCGAAAGAGTTGCCACACTTTGAACTCATTCGATATCTAGTTGCCGCATTGATACCTTTCGAATTGGTTAAAGGCTGCTTTTTTATAGCCTTATAACAATGAGTTCGAAAGGAAGGCTTTCGTGTTATTAATATTGAAGCCGCCTTCCCAATGCTTTCGAAAGGGTCATTTTAGCCGCTTTTATAAATAGTTTTGGAGGCAATGGTTTTGAAAGGATGGTTTCGAAGCTTTCCTCTTCCCTAGTTCTTTTTCTTAAGATTAATGCTTTCAAAAGCAAAGCTTTCGCTTTTTTTCTCTTTGACCCAATATTTATATTTAATGTTAAAACCAATAATTTCGAAAGAGATACTTTTCAAATGGTTTCGAAGCTATGCTTCCATAAATTCTACTTGAACTAAATGCCTTTGAAAGGTAAGCTTTGAGCGTTTCCAAAGGTATATCTTTAAGCGTTTTGAAAGGGAGGTTTCAATGCTTTCAAAAGGTATGTTTTTAATGGTTTCGAAAGAGAAGGTTTAAGATTTTAAGTAATGCTTTCGAAAGGGAGAGTGATGGAGGGTAACTCATGATGTCACAATGATTCGAAGGATCTGGTCAAAATCCTTAGTTTTCAAATAAGAAACCCAATCATATATTTAAAGGTAAAACCCATGGCAATACGAAAGAGTTTTGAAATGACATTTAAGTTTGGAATTTTGAAGAAGCTTTCCATGCTAAAGATAGTGGGTTAAGGGTATTAACCATGGTTTCCTTAGAAAAATGATTACAAGGAATTAAATCATAGATGATTCACTTCATAATTAACCCATAACTGCATTTTGGAGTATTAAGGGTAGAATAACCATCTAGGTTGACCTAATGGTGAATATAAATTGAGTTAACTCCTGTGTGAGTAGAATTGCATCCAGGATGTCAGACGGACTAGAATATAGGATGCCCAAAGACTGATCAAAGGATTATTGGTTTGGACAGGTTCTTAGTAAGCCCATGAAAACTATGTATGGAAATTGTTATTGGCAGGGGCTAATAGGTTCTATGAAAACTATGTCTGACATAAGTTATTGAAAGAGATTAGTAGGTTCATAGTGATCCTATAAAAACTACGACATAAGAGAAATTATAGAGAATCCAATAGGTTCATAGTGACCTTATGAAAACTATGATTAGATGATGTTACTAATAGACACTAATAGGTTCTTATTGATCCCATGAAAGCCATGAAACTGGATAGATAGTCCGTAAGTTTGGAACATGTTATTAGTCAGCCCATGAAAACTAATAGGTTAATAGTGACCTAGAAACTACAGCTTGAGACAGATAGTCGGGTGAATGGGGATGGGAAATCCAGAGCATATTGCATGTTCGCATATCATCATGATACATTTTATTATGTTATGTCTTAACCATTGTGGATGCAGGTGTAGAGTACATGTTTATTATAAATTGGGTTGAGATACTAGTGAGGGGAAAACCAATTCCGCTAAGCAGCGTAGTCTCACTAGATATCTATAGGGTTCGAGTTTGTAGGTTATTATTCACACCAGAATTATGTCTGACTCAAAGTTTATGTTTTCCCCTTAAACTCTCGGGTGCTCAATTAATTTTAAGTAGTTTTAGAGTTAAGGTTTTCAGATTCTCCTTTAGACGAATAAGCTTCTGGAGACGTGCAGGAGGCAAGCTAGCTATTAGGAGTTTTTTTCGGGTTTGATTCCGCTGTGTTTTGGATGTAATGGCAAGTTGTTAGTGCCTATATTTAGACTATGATCAACCAAGGGGGCATCTTCATATGTCGCTCTTGGCGTATTTTGTAATAAATGGTAATTTCTCTGAACATGGCTTACATATGGGATTGTGTAATGAATCAGAAATGCTACCTGTAATGAAATGTGAAATTTGTTTTAAATTGAGTTTAAATTTTTTTCATATTCATGTATTTCTGGTATATCCATGTATCTAACATTATCGCATTTGATCACCGAGAATTAATAACTATGGATTACTGCAGCATCCGTAGCTGTAAGTTTTGGGCCTTCAAATGGGGGATGTTACAAGTTGGTATCAGAGCATAGGTTTATGCAAATTTAAAAGAAATTTGAACCTAAAAGATTTTCAAAACGTAATCCAATAAATCAGAAAATGAGACCGGGGTTTGGGTTAATGCTATAGTAACATACTTGCATTATATATATATATATATATACACACACACACACATATATATAAGTATGTACTCCCCTCTCTCTTAGACTGTTCTTCTGTATCTTACTAAGGCTCATATGTAGATTTACAAGAAAGGAAGGTATGGAGGCAGGAAACGGAAGAGGAAATCTTTGTGGAGGAAGCACCACAACTAATGGAAATGCTCGACCCAATACTAGGAGGAATCTGGGTCGACAAGCAAATGCTAATCCAATCGCAAATGCCAATATAGGTGTTGGAACCCCGCCAGTAGATATGGGGATGATGTATTAGTTCTTCGTCAATCTAATGCAAGCTGGAGTAGCTGTAGGAGTAGCTGGGGGAATGTTGTGAATGTTGGAGGAGCTAATCCCATGGCCCAGTTGGCAATAACTATGCTAAGTTGAGCAGGGATTACACTAGTCTTAGTGGGAAGCCGTTTTTGGGAACAGAGGATGCTATCAAAGTAGAAAACTGGTTATTGCACCGCAAATGAATTCTCACTGACTTGAGATTAGATGATGAGCAAAAAAGGAGACTTGCTTCATGACAGTTGCAGGGAGCATCACTTTATTGGTGGAATAGTGTTACTGTGGGAGTTCCCGAGAAAGAATTGACTTGGGCAGAAATTTTATGGAGATTCGAAGAGAGGTTCTTGTTTGAAGTTGCCTAGTCAGTATTGCTGAGAAAGTTCATGGATTTAGTGCAAGGTGGGATGTCGGTGATTGCATATGCTATGAAGTTTGATGAGTTGTCCAGATATGGATATGCTACCATTGACACCATCATTAAAAGAAATGAGAAGTTTATTCGAGGGTTAAGACCCGAGATTGCTATGGCGACTATGCCACACCTTTGTGATCCAAGTACAGTTGCAGTGGAGATGCCAATCGGGAAAAAAGAGATGTTTTCTACTTATGGGAAGGAGAAACAGGTCGGAACCCAGGATTTTCAAGGCAAGAAGATAAAATTCTTTAAAAAGAAAGGAGCTCGAAAATAAGGAGCTACCAGAAAAGGGAAGGCCGATGTAGTTGTTTGCTACAAGTGCGACAAGAAAGGACATTATGCTCATGAATGTCAAACTAGAAAAGGGAAGAAGATTGCAGATAAGAAAGGAGTGAAGTGCTTCAACTATGACCAGATTGGACACTATAAGAATCAGTGTCTAAAACCAGTCAGAGCGGACAAAGGAAAGGTTTTTACTTAGGAACCATCTTTTTCTAGACCAACAGTTGCTGAGAAGGGAAAGACTATGATGGAAGATATGCTTTTGATTCATAGTATAGCAGTTAGCATACTATTTGATATCGATGCATCGCATTCATTTATATCTCGGTGTTTGATGGATAAGTTATGTTTAAAACCCTCATACCTTGTTACTTCCTTAAGGGTTGCGAATCTGATAGGATGATATGCAACTCTAGGGATGAGATGTGACTAGTTAGAACTTGAATTGTTAGGTCATAAATTTTCATGCTGTTTGTATGTTTTTGATTTCGTAGGCTTGGGGATCATTTTGGGTATGGATTGGTTAGATAAATATGATGCTAGGATATTTTGCCAAGATAAGGAAATATCGCTAAGACACCCCAATAGTCGTAACCGAATTATATACTCGGCGTAGAAGTTTGACTTAAGTGCTTGTGCTTTGCTGAATGCAATGGAAGTAGAAGAAGAGCTTAATCAGGTTTTGGTAGTAAGAGAGCTTGCAGATGTTTTTGAGCCAGTTATAGGACTACCACCGAAGCAAGCCATTGAGTTTCGGATAGATCTTGTGCCAGAAGAAGAACCTGTAAGTATACCACCAAGCAGGATGACACTTGACGAGATGAAGGAATTAGAGGTACAGATAGTGGATTTAGAAAGAATTTCATTAGACCAAGCAGTTCGCCTTGGGGAGCGGCCACGGTGTTCATGAAGAAAGCGGATGGGTTGTTAAGGATGTGTATCGACTATCGTAAGTTGAACGAGAAAACGATCAAGAATATGTATCCTTTGTCGAGAATCGATGATTTATTTGATCAGTTGAGTGGAGCTTGAGTATTTTTCCAATTGGATTTGGCGATAGGTTTCCATCAGCTAAGAGTGGCAGAGGATGATATTCTGTTGACAACGTTTCAGACTAGGTATGGCTCGTACGAGTGGTTAGTAATGCCATTCAGGTTAACGAATGCGCCAGCTTTCTTCGTGTATTTGATGAACCGATTTTTCCGATAGCACTTGGATAGGTTCGTATTGGTATTCATAGATGACATTTTAATATACTCTAAGGATGAAAGAGAGCTTGAAGTTCATCTTAGAGTAGTGCTTGAGATGCTGAGGCAACATCAACTGAAAGCAAAGTTTTCAAAGTGTCATTTCTGGAAGAAAGAAGTTAAGTTTCTTGGTCACGTGGTTTCAGAGAAAGGTTTGTCACTTGATTCAGATAAGATTGAAGCTGTTAGCAACTGGAAGAGACCAGAGACGGTGACTGAGATCAATAGTTTTCTTGGGCTCGCTGGTTATTAACGAAGATTCGTTAAGGATTTCTCGCGGATAACAGCGCCTTTGACTAGCTAATCAAGAAGGACGTGAGTTTATTTGGTCAGACAAATGTGAAGGAGCATTCCTTAAGTTAAAGCATATATTGACTAACGTGTCTGTGTTAGTAGTTCCATACGGGAATCAAGATTAGTAGTGTATACCAATGCATGTGGAACTGGATTAGGGGCTGTATTGATGCAGAAAGGTAAAGTTATTTCATATGCTTCACAACAGCTTAGACAGCATGAAGTGAGATATCCTACTCATGATCTAGAGTTGGCAGCGGTGATCTTCGTAGTGAAAGTATGTAGACATTATCTCTTATGGGAGATATTTTAATTATATACAGATCATAAGTCCTTAAGATATTTAATCTCTTAGAATGAATTGAATATGAGACAGCAGCGGTGGCTAGAGTTTTTAGAAGCTTATGATTTTGGTATAGAGTATACACCTGGAAAAGGAAATAAAGTAGCGGATGCATTTAGCAGAAAACATCAGAATGTGGTGTTAGCTATGTTAACAGAGTGGAAGGACCTAGAGGCTTTCACTACTTGTAGTGTGCAGTTAAGATTGACTGCCAGTTCTAGTCAGAGCACTGCCATGTTATCCTTCTTGGAAGTTCGACCAGTACTGATCGAAAGGATTGCATCTAAGTAGAAAAAGGATCCACTGTTAGCCGAGAAGATTTGAAGGCTCTAGGCGAGAATCGAGATTGATGACCTAAAAGATTTTAGTCTTGACCAGAGGGATGGTTAAGAAAGAAGTGACAGTTGTATGGTCTAAATGTTGGGGACTTAAGGAGAGAACTTCTTAGGGAATATCATCGATCGAAATTTATGATTCATCCTGGAGGAACCAAGAGGTATCAAAACATGAAGAGGAGTTTCTACTGAGAAGGTATGAAGAAGGATGTTGGCTTGTGGGTAAAGCAGTGTGTGAACTGTCAATAAGTGAAGGTCGAAGATCAGAAGCCGAGTGGGTTGCTTCAATCTTAGGAGATACCAGTTTGGAAATAGGATTCGATATCCATGGATTTTATAGATGGGTTGCCAAGGTCAAATCGAGGAAATGAAAGTATATGGTCATAGTGGACATGTTGAATGAGAGTCCCATTTCATTCTAGTTAAGTCAAACAGGAGCACCTATTTTATTTAAATTGTTTATGAAGAACATAGTTAGACTGCATGGATTTCTTAGTAGTATAGTAAGTGACAGAGATTCCTTATTTACTAGCGAGTTCTGGAAGAGTCTATGGGAGACTTTAGGTACCAAGCTCAAGATGTGTACCGCTTACCATCCGCAGTCAGATGGGTAAACGGAGAAAGTTAACAAAGTCTTAAAGGATTTGTTAAGAGTTCGTGTGCTAGATTTTGGTGGATTTAGGAAGATCACCTACACTTAGTTGAGTTTTTCTATAATAATAGTTATTAGAATAGTATAGTAATGGCACCTTTCAAAGCTTTGTATGGAAGGCCGTGCAAGTCACTAGCATGTTGGTTGGAAACTGGAGACAGATTAGTCTTAAGTCCGGATCCGGTAAGAGAGGCAACATAGAAGATTGAGTTGATCCAAGGTAGGATGAAGGAAGCTCAGTCTAGAAAAAAGAGTTATGCAGATAAGAGATGTAAGGATCTAGAGTTCTTAGTTGGAGATAGTGCTTTCATTAAAGTATCACCAATGAAGGGTGCGGTCCGATTCGCGAAGTCAGGGAAACTAGCACCGAGATATGTTAGACCGTTCCTAGTTATAGAGCAGATCGAAACGCTTGCATACAGAGTAGAGTTGCCAAGCAGTTTGGAAGGTGTCTGTAACGTATTTCATGTGTCTCATTTTCGTAAGTATATGCATGATCTAGAGACTACTATTCCTCCGACTGCATTGGAAGACTTAATAGTAGAACCGAATTTGACCTTTGTTAGGCAACCAGTGCGGGTTGTATCGAGAGATGAGAAGAGGTTAAGAAACAAGACAGTCAAGTTAGTGAAAATTCAGTGAGCGACAACGAGAAGGACTGTACTTAGGAGACAGGAGATAGGATTAGAGATACTTATCCTGATATGCTTTAAGGGTACGTTCTATATTTACTTTATATAAGTGATTTGCTTTACAGAAATAATTCATTTCCATAAAAGAATCAAACTTTTTCTTTTTAAAAATGAACTGAACTTTTTGACTTGATTTCCGTATTAGTAAAACACTTTTAGAATTAGTTCCAGATTGTTAAAACGTTAAGAGAATAACTTTTCCAAGTGCGCGACCCCGATGGCCTAAACCAATATCAGACCGAACACCTAGAAGATTATCCAACTTATCATCCCAATAATCGAGTTCCAATTACTTTTTATAACTTTAAAAACAATATTAATTATCCCAAAAATAACTAATCACAATTAAAATCCCTTTAAATATACAATTCATTTTCTATAATAAAATAGATAATTATTTCCAAACACTTTTAAAACATTGGTGAATTAAATTTAAAATCTCCATTAAATCAGTTTATTAACTTTAAATTAGTTTGTTAAAGCAATTTTTTATTATACTAGTTAATTTACTTTAATCCCCATTATTAAATCAATTAATTAAAAAATATTTATTAAATTCAGATAGCCATTAATTAAAAAAAATAATTAATCTCAAACATCATTAATTAAAATGATAAGTAGTTCTAAATTCCATTAATCAAAACACTTAATTAAGTTCAAAATAATCATAAATTAATCGGATTAATTAAATCCAAACTTCATTAGTCAAACCGATTAATTAAATGATCATTTGTTGAAATGATTTATTTAATTATAAAACATTATTAATTAAGCTGATTTAACTAAATTCTAAAAATCATTAGTTAAAATAATTAATAAATTCAATTATCATTATTTAAAATGATTAATTACTTTTAAATATCATTAAAATAATTATTAATTTCAATTATCCTTAATTAAAATATCTAATTAAACTCAAATAGTCATTAGTTAAAACGATTAATTAAGTATAAAACATCATTAGCAGAAATGATAAATAAAATCTAAAGAAAAACCAATTTTCAATCATCATTTATTGAATTGGTTAATTAATCTCAAATTAAACAATTTAAAAGATTAATTAATTTAAACTATCATTAACCAAAATGATTAATAAATTTTCTATATTCTTTTTAGCGGAAACACAAGCTCAAGTTCATACGATAAGGTTTTGGGGATGAAATTCAATAAATGACGGTATAGCGAAAATCGCTATAACGACATTTAAACTATTAAATGGAATATCTAAAATTAATTTCAATAAACCATAACTAAATAACTTAACCATCATTAGTCAATCTATCACGAATTCAAAGTGGCATATCATTTATGATATAAAATCGAATGTCCAAAACTATAAAATAGCAGAATGGTGATTTATTTTGCTAATTAAATGTCAAATTAATTTAATTAGCGGAATGGTGTTTTATTCCGCTAACAAGGGTCCAATTAACATATTCAATCCGATTTAACTCGACAGAATTTTATTTGGCCAAATAAACATCAGTATTTAAAGTATATAAAATTAAACGACGTTATTATTAAAATAACGTGATTTAAATCTGATCCGTTTAAATAGGTCATAAAATTTTACATATCCACAGCTAACAACAAGTTACAGTACAGTGTTGTACTCGTCAATACGAGTACAACGCAAAAAGAATCAGGTAAATTGGGTTTAAAATGGTCGAGTTATTCTATTTACAAGTTATCTAGCTTTTTATATATATATTAAAACAAATAAAAAATAATTATTACTCACCAAACCGGGACGAGCCCACCTATAAACCAACCCGCATCCACTCCAAAATCTTTTTCCCAAAATCTCTTAAAGTAACACTACCTGGAACAGACAAGAGCACGTACATGATCATGCAAGCGTGCACGTGCATGGCGACTTCATCATCTCTTGCCGCCATCGCGATCATCGACCAACCTGACATCGCCGCAACCCTCAAACATCCCATCGCTAAGATCTTTAGACCATCAAGGCGAAATGACGAACACGAAGTCCATGCGCGAGCTACAGTCTCCGTTTGAACGCCTTCCACCACTCCTTCGGTCAACGATAGACTACGCCGCCTACGCCACCCTCTTCGCCCAAGCCTACGCTCCATCCGTTCCAAGCGCGAAGCCACTTGACCACTCGGCATTGCCGCAGTTCGAAGAAGTTCAAACACCTCTCGAACTGCCTCCTTAAACCCTAACCGAAGCAATCCATGACAAACCAAAGGCCAATTCAAAAATCGGCCATGGTCACGACCTTCACCTTGATCCTACAGTCCTCCCCGACATCTCCGCTCGACCCCTCAATCACCGGTTCGCCAGAAATTATTTTTTGAACGTTTTCCAATCATCTCATTCCCTATGACAAACCAAGCCACTAGAAATCACATGAACGCCTCTAAAAATCCTCAATCACCGCTACGAACCCATCCGTACCCTTTGTTCGCCAATCCGTGATCGTCGAAAATAATCGTTTCCTCGACCACTTACCGTTATTTATAGATATCTCTCAAACCACTTGATGAAAACTCGTGAAACTATTTTTAGAGTAAACTAGACAGAGAAACTAACAACTTTCGTGTTGGACGTTTGGGTTGAAACAAGGTAGGTTGGAGTATTTGATTTTTGAAACCATGAAAAGGATAATTTTTCTTCTATTTAACAATAACAGAGGAAAAAGATTCTCACCTTCCACATTGTAATGTCCAGGCAGGTTTTGATTCGTGATTCTCCTCCCTTCCCTTAATACTTGAGTGGAGATCCAAAAATGTAAGTTGTTCTTTCAAGATTTATAATTGTGGTTGAACGTTTATATGAAAGGAGGAAGAAGGATGTGAAGTAGATGGGGATCACTTCTTGGCAACCTGATATGTAACAAAATGGTGGCTGATTGAGATGATTGGGTGTGCTTAAGCCATCTTCTTTTCTTCAACATTAAATTTAGGTCATTTCAACCTTTATTTATTTATTTATTATTATTATCTAATTTTGAATAGATTAGATTACGGTACCCTGCCATCATATCTCGTCCGATAACGAACCGCGACCAACAGAATATGAAATATGACCGCGTTCAAAAGTAGAACATGATCACAAAACAAAAATAAAATAGGCAAGTTGTTAAATTCTGTGAAGTTTCAAAATGCCAACGTTTGGCGTAAAATATGTCAAACGAAAAGTCCACTTATTTTCCAAATTAAAATTTTAATTAAAAATAAGTCATTAGAAATCAAGTCTAAATTTGAAATAGATAACTTAAACTCAAACCTGAATATTTAAATAAATTAAATATTCAAATTCGAAGACCCAAAAATACGGGTCATTACACAATGCTTTCAAAAGGTATGTTTTTATTGGTTTCAAAAGAGTAGGTTTAAGATTTTAAGTAATGCTTTCGAAAGGGAGAGTGACTGAGGGTAACTCATGATGTCACAATGATCTGAAGGATCTAGTCAAAAGCCATAGATTTCAAATAAGAAACCCAATCTCATTATTAAAGGCAAAACCTATGGCAACGCAAAAGAGTTTCGAAATGGCATTTAACTTTGGAATTTTGAAGAAGCTTTCCTTGCTAAAGAAAGTGGGTTAAGGGTGTTAACCATGTTTCCTTAGAAAAATGATTACAAGGAATTAAATCATTGATGATTACATTATTATGTTTTGATCAGTTATCATGTATGCTTCTATAAACATATTCACTTCATAATTAACCCATAACTGCATTTTGGGGTGTTAAGGGCAAAATAACCAGCTAGGTTGACCAAGTAGTGAATATACATTAAGTTAACTCCTGTGTGAGTAGTATTGCATCCAGGAGGTCGAACAGACCAGAATATAGGATGCCCAAAGACTTATCAAAGGATTATTGGTTTAGACAAGTTCTTAGTAAGCCCATGAAAACTATGTATGGAAATTGTTATTGTCAGGGGTCAATAGGTCCTTAGTGATCCCATGAAAACTATGTCCGGAATAAGTTATTTAAAGAGATCAATAGGTCCTTAGTGATCCCATGAAAACAATGTCCGGAATAAGTTATTTAAAGAGGACAATAGGTTCATTAGTGATCCCATAAAAACTATGACATGAGAGATGTTATTGGAGAATCCAATAGGTTCATAGTGACCCCATGAAAACTATGATTAGATGATGTTATTGGTAGACACCAATAGGTTCTTAGTGATCCCATGAAAATTATGAAACCGGGCGGATAGTCCGTAAGTTTGGAATAGGTTATTAGTCAGCCCATGAAAACTAATAAGTTAACAGGGACCCTAGAACTATAGCTTGAGACAGATAGTCAGGTAAATGGGGATGGAAAATCCAGAGCATATTGCATGTTTGCATATCATCATGATACATTTTATTATGTTATATCTTAACCATTATGGATAGAAGTGCATAGTATATAGTTATTATAAATTGGGTTGACATACTAGTTAGGGGAAAACCCGTTCCGCTAAGCGGCGTGGTCCCACTAGATATCTATATGGTTCGAGATGATAGGTTATTATTCACACTAGACTTTATATCCGACTCAAAGTTTATATTTTCCCCTTAAACTCTCGGGTGCTTAATTAATTTTAGTAGTTTGAGAGTTAATGTTTTCATGTTATCCTTTAGACGAATAAGCTTCTGGAGACATGCAAGAGGCAAGCTAGCTATTAGGAGTTATTTTATGTTTGGTTCCGATGTGTTTTTAATGCAATGGCAAAGTTGTTTAGTGCCTATATTTAGACTCTGATCAACCAAGGGGGCATCTTAATATGGCGCTCTTGGCGTATTTTGTTATAAAATGTAATTTCTCTGAATCAAGCTTACGTATGGGATTATGTAATGAATCAGAAATGCTATCTATAATGAAATGAGAAATTTATTTTAAATTGAGTTTAAATTTTTATATATCCATGTGTTTCTGGTATATCAATGTAGCACCGAGAAATAAAAACTATGGATGATTGCAGCATCCATAGTGGTTAGTTTTGGGCCTTTAAATGGGGAATGTTGCATCTATAATGCATGCTCGCAAGGGATCTTCCATTATATGAATTACTCTTTTGTTATGCCCATCTATTTGCGAGTGATAAGCTGTACAAATATGCAGCTTCGTCCCTAACGCCTCTTGTAAGCCCTTCCAAAACCCACTAGTGAACAATGGGTCCCAGTCGCTTACAATGCTCTTTGGCACACCGTGAAATCGTACTATCTTCAGATTCTACTCCTTCTTCTATCTTTGTCATGATCTCCGCTAGCTTAGAATCTAGCCTCTAATTAATACCAATCCTTTCAATTATAGTAGGTTTAATCGATAAACGTGCCAACATTTCAGGTTCTAGCTCGAAGTGAGCCCTAAAATTAAATCCAGTAGTACACTCTATCTGCTTCCACTCTAAGAACATTGCTCCCAACCCAGCATGTCTCAATGCATCGGTGATGGAATTCCCTTTTACTAGAGTATAGGAAATACTAAAATCATAAGAGGCCAAGAACTCCAACCCCACCATTGCTGTCGAAGGTTTAGATCCGTCTAAAAGAAAAGATACTTCATGAATTTATGATCCGTAAACAGCACAAACCTTTCTTCCAACAAATAGTGCCTATACATCTTCAAAGCAAAAACAATTGCCACCAACTCCAAATCAAGAGTTGGGTAATTCCTCTCGTGTGGTTTCAGCTGTCGACTAGCATAGGCAATAACTTTCTCTATCTGCATCAACACCGCACTCAATCCAATACCACAAGCATCGATGTATACTGTCAACTCTTCATTTCCACTTGGAATGGTCAATACTGGTGCACTCGTCAAGCTCTCCTTCAGACTCACAAATGCATTCTTACACTTCGCATCCCATACAAAAGTATGATTCTTCTTCGTCAAATGGTCATTAGTGCCGCAACCTTCGAGAAGTCCTTGATGAAGTGTCTACAGTATCCCACTAATCTTAGAAAACTTCTCATATGCGTAGCACTCTTGGGCTAATTCCAATCTTGGACGGTGTCACCTTCGCAGGATCCATTGCTATACCCTGTCACGAAATTACATGACCGAAGAATCTCACTTCTTCTCTCCAGAAGTGACTTTTAGAGAACTTCACTCTCAACTTGTGCTTCCTTGATATCTCTAGCACAATCCTCAAGTGCGTCTTGTGCTCCTCTTCGGTTCTAGAGTAGATCAGAATATCATCCACCAACACAAGTAAGAACTTATTCAACTGATCTCTGAAAACCCGATTCATGAGAAACATAAAGCATGGCGGAGCGTTGATCGTCCCAAATAGCATCATCGACCACTCATAGAAACCTGACAGCATACAAAATGCGGTAATAGGCACACTGTCCTTCACTACTTTCAATTAGTGAAATCCTGTCGCCAAATCCATTTGGTAGAACACGTTCGCACCATGCAGCTGATCAAACAAGTCATCAATGTATGGGAGTGGATACTTATTCTTCTTTGTCACTCTATTCAGCTCATGATAATCCACACACAACCTCAAAGAGCCATCTGCCTTCATTGCGAATACTATAGGTGCGCCCCACTTAGATGTGTTTCTTCGAATGAACCCTTTCCTCAATAGGTCATTCATTTGCACCTCCAACTCCTTCTGCTCTCTGGGTGCCATATGTCTCAAAGCCATAACTATCAGTTTGGCTTCCTTCGCTAAATCTATCCAAAACTCGATCTCTCTATGCGACGGCAATCCAATCACTTCCTCGAAAACATCTAGATACTCTCTAGCGGTAGGCATAGATGACAATCCCTTCTATGGGACCTCAAGTGAAGATAGAAAGCTAACCATCACCCCATCTTCTGGTAGGTAGCCAATCACTACCATTCGCCATCCATATCTCTGATTGTCACCAACATCTTCTCGCAATCCACTATAGCCACATACTTCCTAAGCCAGCCCATACCCAAGATAATCCTAAACCCAGCAAAGTTCAAAACAAAACAATCGCAAACCAAAGAACATCCCTGACTCGATAAAACTAGGCCACAGAAAACCATGCGAAGACTAGTAGACCTCCAACTGGGTTTGTCACTATTAAGGGTCGGTCTACGATCTTAGGTTCCAATCCCAATCTATCTATTAGGGTACTATAGATGAATGAATGAGAAGCACCGATATGAAACAAAACTCGAACAGGAACATCATCAATAGAAAGCATATCTTGGATGGTGACTCCCTTCTCCTTTCTTGAGGTAACACTCGATGAAGTTGGGACTGCATCTAAAGCATACACTTTCGCCACCTACTTATCCTCCATCGGTTCTGGACAATTCTTTTCAAATGCCCAGGATTTTCACAGTTGTAACATTTCCTCTTCTCACTCGCCTTGCAATTTTGAATTAAATGCCCCTTTTTCATTGTATCCATAGAAAGTAGGTTCCCATTTACACTTCTTCTTACCACCCTTTCCCTGAGACTGCTTTCCTTTTCCATTCCTCTTCTCCTTGCCTTCACCGCCTCGATGCAGCTTTGGCTCTTCTTTCTTAGCAGAAACAACGATAACAGTCTTAGCCTTAGGATACAAGCTCTCATGGCGACGCCTTCTCTATAAGCTTCTCAAACGGCTCATCTATATAGTATACTAGCCTTTCTCCCTAGTAGTCATCTAAACCAATAATGAATTTCTCATTCTTCCTCAATGGAGTGTCAATGAATGACATCTCATACTTAGAGAAAGCATCAAATTCTACCACATATTCAGAAAATGTCATCTCTCCCTGCTTGAGCTTGGCAAATTTTCTAAACAGAACTGACTCTTGAGCAGCCAGAATAAACTTCTCCTTGAACCTTGCCTTGAATTGATCCCAGCTGAACCGATTCTCTAGAGTAGCAATAGTAACAACAATCCACCAATTCATGGCTCGATACTGAAGCTGCCTTGAAGCCAACTTCCTCTTCTTAGCATCCTCTACCCCTATATCACCGAAGATGCGCTCACAAGTATTTAACCAATCTTTCACTTCTATGGTTGACTCCGTTCCATAAAATGACTTCCCTCCAAGAGTAGAATAATCTTTGTTCAGCTTAGTGAAATCAGCCATAGGCGCTTGCACAGGAGCACCTCCACCTATCACCACTGCAGGAGCATTCCTCGTCATATTAGCCATCATAGCATTGAACATAGCTTAGATATCAAGCATAGCAGCTCCTGATCCCGCTCCTTCCTTTAGTCCTGAACCATAATTCCTCACGGTGTTCCTTATATGCTGGCTCATTCTTATCTGTAACAAGAATGATTGGTCTCTCCTCAAGAAAACCGTGTATGTAGTGCTCTTATGCATGTGATTTATACTATATAATATATTACTATATAGTTTTGAAAACCAAAATTATACCA
This sequence comes from Allium fistulosum, assembly GCA_030737815.1. Classification (NCBI taxonomy): domain Eukaryota; kingdom Viridiplantae; phylum Streptophyta; class Magnoliopsida; order Asparagales; family Amaryllidaceae; genus Allium; species Allium fistulosum. Next base: position 1,292,904,156 of record CM060904.1, read on the forward strand.
AGTACGCACTCGCTCGTGTATATATATACACACTTCGATCCAATCTAAGGTGATAATATCGTCCCTATCTCTACTGGATCATGGTATCAACTCTAGTTAATCGTGTAACCAAAGCTCTATACCAAATATGACGACTGTCCTTTACCACCGACACCAATAGTATATAAAGAGTGAATCCGTGCCCGGTCGATATAGGATTATCATCAAGATTGAAACAAACCAATATAGCACATAACCTGTCATATCTCACATCGCATGGATAAAATATAATATCATAGATATAATAGAAGAGACAGTAATAACTATATGAATAGATCATCATTAGAGCAATAGATCTATAAAGTTATACATCAAATGCAGTAGAGTTTATACAACCAAAGTTAACTTAAATAAACTGTCTTAATAAATAGAAATAAGCAAGCACTGTCACAGGCTCCATAGCACTCAACAGAATAAGCGCGGACTCCATATATGTATATAATATGGGATAGCCCCATCCAGCTTGTCCTCCGAATAGCAAATACGTCGCCTAGACATGTTATCTAGTCTACTCATTTAAGAGTACCCAAGATAATAAAAGGGAAAGCATAAAACCTTGAGTTAGACAATAGTCGGGTGCGAGCGATAAATTAGTCTCAAAATACTAAATAGGTAAATATGGTAAGGAACAAGAGTACACGAACCATATATGACCTGTCCCTACAACCAAAGAGTTAGCATACAACACAATAATATGTTGCTCTACAACATCATAAAGATATACCACAAACCTGTTAGTTCCTGAGATGATGGTTTTGATGACAACAACCTTAGGAACCTTAGGACTTGTTATAAAATATAAATACTAATATTCTTGTCTAGATATATATGTATATGCAGGGTATATATATGCAGGTACTGACAATGAAGACTGTATAGTATAGAGATCCAAGGCTGACGAATTCAAGATTGAAGAAATCAAGACTGAAGACTCATGAGTATCAAGAGTTCAAGATATCAAGATAAGTAATAGAGTCTAGATTTATATTAAAACTTCATAATAGCACTAAAATCTTTATTCTGATTTTAATTGTGGAATGGAATCCACCTTTTCGCTTTAATAGTGGGATAGAACCCACGACCTCTTTAGTGGGATGGAACCCACGACCTTCTTTAGTGGAATGGAATTCATGAAATTTTCAAAATTATTTATTTTTTCAAAACTATATTTTTAAAGTCATCTCTATCAATTTAAATATTTTAGCCTTAATTCAAAAACTATTTTTAATCATATTAATTTCAAAATCATCTCTTGTTTTTTAAACTATCTCTTGATTTTAATATTTTAGCTTTAATATATTATAAATATATATATATTTAATTTTTAATATTACTTTTATATTATAGATTATATATTTTCAAGATTATTTTTTAAATCTCTTTTATAAGTTTAAACTATATTCAAAATGGTTTACAAAGTTTAGAAATTATTTTGACAAGTTTTAGAATAGAAATCATTTTAAAAACAAAATCAATTTTCAAAATACACATAGGCATGTCGACATCCCCCATCCCCCCATGTCGACATGGTAGCCAAAGAATTTAAAATTCAAATTTTCAAAAGAAGTGTCTATTCGTCATAACCTTTCGCGAATGGACATGACCATTGTTCTCCTATAAATACCAGTTGTTTTCAACGAATTTTAATTTAGTTTTTCTTCATTTTTTCACTCCTTCTTCTCCACTAAAATATTCTCCTATATTTTAACATAACTCTACCAAAATCCTAAGTGAATCAAACTCGATCATCTCTTGTTTGATTCTTTGTCACTCTTTCTCAAAGATCTCAGTGTTATTCAGAGTTATAGGATCATTTGTAATCAAAGAAGTGTATCGAGTCTCTCTATCTATCAAAGTGATATTGGAAACGGTGTGATTGTGGTCCGTAAATCAATTGGGTGTGATTGTAGCCCGTAAATCAATTAGGTGATCTTGTAGCCTGGTTAAATCAAGAGAGTTTGCCCTAGACTCGGAGACAGGAGGGTGTATCTCGTGGTCTTGAAATCGAGGTTGTAATATCGACATTATATTTGAAAAGAAGTCTGCATAAGAAATTGTGCGGACTGGATGTAGTGTAACTCCAAACCAGTATAAAATTCCGTTGTGTTCTTTCCTTTACTGCTTTTGTTTTCTATTTGCATCTATGTCTGGTTCTGTGACTGTTTCTGTGTTTGTGAATTGCATCTATTTGGATTTAATTTGAAAAGATTTCAGAAAGATTCATAAAATTTATTAAACACCATTCAACCCCCCTCTAGTGTTAATTCTGCCTTAAGATCTGTAATCAACATTTCCTACATTTGGTATCAGAGCATTGGTTTTCAAAGTTATCATAATCTGAATTTTGAAAAAGTTTAAAATGGCAATTTTTGGAGATTCTGTTACACTACTTCAAAACTGTCCAAATCATCATTGTCTCATAAGTCTGCATATTGTTATTATAGAAAATCAAGTTATCTACCGAATTGGTGTGTTGTGCAAAAACAGATATGTTATATGACTTTTGAAGAATCAACACTCAATGGACAAATGGTGCAAATCAAGAAAAACAAATGGATACTTGATAGTGGATGTTCAAGACACATGACTGGCAATCCGGAGATACTGAATGGCATAATTTATGAAGATGGAGGACTGGTCAACTTTGGAGACAACTCAAAAGGATATGTGATTGGCATCGGCGATGTTGGTAATTCTTAAACTCCTACTATTTCTGATGTTCTATTAGTTAGGAATCTAAAACTCAATTTACTTAGCATAAGTCAACTATGTGATAATGGCTACAAAATTAATTTGAAAAGGATAAGTGTCACATCAAAGATAATAAATCAAATATTATCTTTGAAGGAATTAGAAGAAAAATATTTACATTCTCAGTATGAAAATCTCAAATGATAGCCTATGTCTTTTGGCTAATACAAGTGACCCTTGGATGTGGCATAAAAGATTTGGGCATTTGAATTTCAAACTCTTAACTAGACTTTCAAAACTTGATTTAGTAAGAGGTCTCCCTAAAATGGATTTTAAAGTAGATAGTATATGTGAGCTTGTTAATTAGGAAAACTTAGGAAGAGTTTATTCAAATTAAAAAAATATGATTTCAACTTCAAAACCCCTTGAGTTACTTCATTTTGATCTATTTGGTTCAACTCAAATTCAGTCAATAAATATCAGTAAATATGTTTTTGTAATTGTAGATGATTATTCTAGATTTACATGGACAATTTTTCTGAAACTTAAAGTGATGCTTTTGATTTATTTAAAACTTTTGCAAAAAGAATTCAAAATCAACTTTCTTTAAAAATCAAACTATTCGTAGTGATCACGGTGGAGAATTTGAAAATGAAAATTTTGAGAATTTTTGTAATAAAAAAGGAATAACTAATAATTTTTCCTTTCCAAGTACTCTACAACAAAACGGAGTAGTAGAGCGTACAAATAGGACGATTCAAGAGTGTGCAAGAACTATGCTTTCAGATAGTAAATTACCAAGAAATTTTTCGGCTGAAGTAGTCGCTACAGCTTGTTACATTTTGAATAGAATTTTAATTAAACCTCCAACCAATAAAACACCATATGAACTTCTTTTCAGTAAGAAACCAAAGGTATCTTATTTTAAATTTTTTGGAACTAAATGCTTTATTCTAAATACAAAGGACAATTTGGATAAATTTGATCCTAAATTCGACAAAGGAATCTTTATCGGATATTCTAATAGAAGTAAAGCATACAGAGTTTTCAATTTAAAAACTAACACCATTGAAGAAAAAATGCATGTATCTTTTGATGAAAATTTCAAAAATTTTGTTCAAATAAATAATGAAGATGATTTTGTTACTTTAAATAATGAATCAAATGAAACAAATTGTGAAACTATTTTTTTTTTTGAAAAAGCAAGAGCAACAGCTCATTTTATTCACTAATGTTCCATTACAAAGAATTACAACTCACACAGCACCAATACATGACAAACAAAATCAACTCATTACAGTCAATTACAAACAATTACTACTCAAGAGAGTATAATATAACCAATACAAAACAGAGATATTACAAATATAAACACAGCATGAATCAGAAGAAACTGCCATACTCATGTAGACAGCAAAGAAGCATTCAATCCATGCTGCAAGATGACAATGCTATCTGATCATACAGTGAAATATTGGAGACATTTCTGAATAATCTACAATCATCAAACATTGTCAGACCTTAAGTCTCTCAAGATACTGCCATGAATCATAGAGTAGAGTTGAGATGCATTCTTTACTCCAATACCAAATACCCTATTATTCCTCTCAGTCCATACAGCATGAATCATTTTTTTAAGTAGCTTAAGCACAAGCCTAGTTATACGAGTCTTCCATCTAGTTGCTTTGAATACGTTAAACCATTCAATTGAACTGATAGTTGAAGGCTTGTAAAAACTACCATTAGATAAAAGCCTATACCATATTTGATAGACAAAATGACATTCAAAGAATAGATGAGTATTAGATTTTGATTCTGAATTACAGAGTACACATAAATCTTCTGAGATAATACCCATTCTACAGAGCAGTGGAGCTTATCCTTAGTATTCAAAGCATTAGCCATTACCTTCCACAACAACAAGTTGTGCTTCGCTGAACAACCATTATTCCAAATTCTTGTATACCATGGAAAGACAGTATCACTCTTACAAAATAGTTGATATACAAGCTTAATAGAGTGAAACTTCTGCTTACTGGACCAAATTAAGGCACTGTCACTGTTGGTAAGTTGATAATTGGTAATAGTATTCCACAGACTTCTTAATTGAAATGAGCTGGAGTATGGTAATACAATAGCACCATCATGTATAAATTCTTCAACCATTGCATCCTCAGAAATTCCATAACTCCTTCTTAAATTGTAGTCCACAATAGAACTTAAAATCAAACCTGGCTTAGCCCATGGAGAATACCAAAATGATAATCCACTAATCACTGCATAATTACATTGTATAAAAGGTAAAAATGTTTGCCTGAGTTTAAGTATACATCTCCAACTCCAACTACAATTTTGAGGTATTCCCATATTCCAAAAATACTTCTTACCAATGAGATTCTGATTAACCCACTGTGACCATAAATTTTTATCAGGTATGAAAATTTTATTGAAGTATACAGAGATAGCTGCCTTATTCCAGAGAAAAATATTTGTAATACCAAGTCCACCATACTTTATAGGCTCAAACAGTTTATAGAAAGAAATAGGTATAAGCTTCCTCGAAAAAGGATCACCATGCCAGAGAAATTTATTTAGAGCACTTGTTACCATATTGATGAGTTTAATTGGAAGAATGTAGTGTCTGGTCCAATATGTAGTCATAGCCATAGCAATAGATTGAATAATAGTGAGCCTACCAGCCTGTGATAATTTATTGCATGGACATATCCTCAACCTTTCAATAATTTTTTCAAAGAGAGGTAAACAATTATGACTTGTTAATCTAGAACTTATAAGAGGTAAACCCAAATAGAATGAATTTGTAGGCAATTCCTGAAGTCCGGAGCAATTAATAATATCAATCTTCTTAGGAGGAGGCAAACCACCAACAAGAATATTAGATTTTGAAAGGTTAATTTGAAGTCCAGTGATGGAATAAAAAAACTGCAGGGATGACAAAATATTCTGGATATTTCTGTGAGTAGGCTTTGTAAAAATAATGAGATCATCAGCAAAAAGAAGATGAGTAATTAAGGGATGTTTACATTTAGGATGTAAATCAAGTGCTTTCTTTGAAACTAGATCCATCAAAATAGAATTGAGTAATTCCATGACAATAATGAACAAGTAGGCTAAAATAGGATCACCTTGCCTAACACCTTGTGCACCTCTAAAAAATCCATGGAGACCACCCTCTCTCGAAATTGAATACATAGGTGATGAAATACATGTGAAAATCCAAGCTAAGAAAGGTTTTGGAAAGTTCATCCTAGACATTATAGCTAAAATAGAACACCATGCAGTAGAGTCAAAAGCTTTCTTTATATCCAATTTTATCATGCATCTAGGAGATATATTTTTCCTTTCATACCCAAACAATAGTTCCTGAGTCAGTAGGATGTTATCACTAATGGATCTACCCCTAATATAAGCAGCCTGATTATTAGAGATAATGAAAGGTAAGACAGACTGCAGCCTATTAGCCAATACTTTTGAAATAATTTTATAGACGATATTACAACAAGATATTGGTCTAAAATCAGCAACTGAGGTAGGGCTGTCAAGCTTAGGAATTAAGGCTATGGAAGTGGCAGAGAGACTAGTAGGTAGTTTATTGTTGAGAAAAAAGAATTGTGTAGCTTTAACAATATCATCACCAATTATGTGCCAACTATGTTGCAAAAAATGAGCATTGAACCCATCTGGACCTCCACATCTATTAGGATCTATACTAAACACTGCAGATCTAATCTCCTCATCAGTAATGGCATAAATCAAAGAAGCAGATTGAGAAAAAGATAAAACTGGAAGATTTATGTCAAAGAGAGGCTTTATATTAGGAATAAAAGAAATGGGAGGAGCTAGTATGGAAGAGAAGTACTGTACAAAAGCATCATTTATACCATCAGAGGATTTGATCACATTACCATTCATATCTTTAATCTGAGATATACATTCTCTTAATCTCTTTGCTCTAAGAAAGTTATGAAAATACTTTGTATTTCTATCAGCCTCCTTCTCAAATTTCAAATGAACTTTCTGTTTAATGGATAACAATTCCCTATCAATAACATGTTCTAGATTCTTCCTTAGTTCTAATTCAGTAAGTTGTAATATTGCGTCATTTGGTTTAGCACTCAATTCTTCCTGAATTTTAATAAGCTCATTCCTAATGTGAGAAGAGAGCTTTGAATCTTTACCAAAATTAGCTGCAGACCAGATCCTTAATTGAAATTTTAGAGCCTTCATCTTGAATATAACATTAGCCAAAGGGTTCCTGCCAAATTGCATCCTCCAAACCTGTTTAAGAATATTAGAATAATCCACATGCTTAGTCCAAAAATTAAAAAATTTAAAAGAAAGATTACCACCATGATTTTCATCAATTCCCCAATGGAAAATTAAGGGAAAGTGATCAGATAAAGAAGGTTGAATTGTATCATAAAATGGTTTGGGCCAGATTTGAAGGAAAGGTATGTTAACAAAAATATGATCCAATTTACAAAGCGTTAAGTTTCCATTCCTACTACTATTGGACCAGGTGAAGACTGAGCCAAAAGAATTGACTGGGATCAGGTTAGATTGGTTTAAAGCACTATTTAGAGGTGCAATATCTTTTAGAGACAGCGGACAACCACCATACTTTTGATTACTAGCAAGCATACAGTTGAAATCACCACCTATCAACCAAGGAGCAGAGGAAAGATTTAGAGTAGGAAGTTGATCCAAAAAAGATTGTCTCAATGATAAGAAGTTTTGAGCATAAACTGACGTGAAATGGAAATTCAAATTAGAAGGTAAATGAACACAGTGATAGTGAATGAGTTGATATGTAACAATGATCCTGGAAAGTTTGAAGATAGATGAATTCCATAAAGTTAACAGTCTACCATAATTTGATTCATCAAAATTATGATCATATAGCCAAAAAGGGATATCAATTTAACAGCCTTAAGAGTAGACTGTATATCTAACTTTGTTTCAGAAACACACATCAGGTGAATATCATTAACTTTGATCAAATTTCTAATCTCAACTTGTTTAGAGGGCAAGTTAGCACCCCTTATATTCCAAAAAGCAATATTATTCATTTCAATGGAAGAGGGGAAAGCAAAGTGGATGGATTTTTCCTTGTATGTCTTGGATGAGATTTATTTTTTGTGGATGTTATAGGAAGTACTTCCTGAGGCTTAAAATCCTTTCCATTATTCAAATCACCAGGAATATTAGGATCAACTGATTTAGAGGCAGGAGGAAGAATAATATGATCAGGTGGAGATAAATGCAGATAGGGTGATGAAGAGTTTGATGTCAACAAAGAAGGTGACTGAAAGCTAAATTAAGAACTGCATGATGAAGAAACAGAAATAGCAGAAGAAGTGGAAGCAACTTTAACTACTGGTTCTGAAGGTAATGAGTCAAAAGAAACCGATGAGGAAGAGACTGTAGTTGCTGAGTTTAAATCAGGAGAAGGATCAGATAAAACCGAAAAAGGATTTAAGGTAACTGAAGTAGTTCCTTCACTACCCTTTCCAAATTCCTCACTTATCTTAGGATCAACACTCAATTGCACTTTTCCTTTAGAAATAATCTCCTTTTTCTTCCAAACTCCTTTATGTCTCCTGTCTATGTTCTTCCATGTCTGGTTTGTGCTGTTATTATTAAAAAATCCATAATCATCTTGATTCTTATCACTATTTTCAACTTGATTGATTTTCTTCTGTGAATCATACTCCTTTATATTATTAACTAGTTCACATCTAACAGTATCATGACCAAATATCTTGCAATTTGTACAAATTTTTGGCTTCCAATCATAGGACAATTTAACCTCTGGACAATTTTCACCTAACCCATGTATGGAAATAGACTCCGGTAATTCAAAATCAGGTGATATCTCCACTAATGCCTTGGAATATTTAAATCTTTGTAGCTTCTCAGTACTATTATCAAAACAAATAAGCCTACGAACATGACAAGCTAACCAATTAATCCTTACAAGCGTCCAAAGAATAAGAGGAATTCTATGAAAATGAATCCACACTGGAACTTTCTTAATCTGTGCTTGTGAGATACCAATAGATGGTTCCCATTTAGTAATTATGAACATTCTACCTCTTATAAAAATTGGATCAGCATTAAGAACCCGTTCTTTGTCCTCTTGATTAGAGAAATTAAAGTAAAAATTGAATCCATCTGATTTAAAATCAACATCGCCCTTAATCTTCCAATACCTTTTCAAGAAATTAACCACTGTTAAGAAAGAAAGCGTACCATCCAAAAAGAAACCAACTAAGTGATTATTCCAGTATTTGACACCTTCCTCTTTGACAAGATCTGGTAAATCTATAGGAGATTGATCCCTTGGAATATCAAAATGAATCGGCTTATACGACCCAGCATTACGAGGAAGAGATTTAAAAAGAGAGGACCAATTACCATTCGACGAGACATTATTGATACAAGAAGTTTCAAACCAGGTTGACAAGAAACAGAAGATATAGGAAGAGATGTGGAAGCAGATAGAGCAGAGGAAGAAGAAAACGAAATAGCAGCAGATGAAGATAAGGACGAAGAGGAAGAAAGAGAAGGAAAAGAAGCAGGATCCAAAGAGAAAGATGGCAAAGAAGGAAAAGAAGTGGACGTCGCCATTAATTTTCAAAAGGAGCTGAAGACCATCGTGGAGGTTTCAAAAAAAAATTGTGAAACTATTCATCCTAATAAAAGGATTAGGCTTTTAAAAGATCATCCTATAGTAAATATACTAGGAAATATTGAATCTGTTGTTAGAACTGGAAATCAACTAAACAAGATGAGTAATGTAGCTTTTATATCAACTATTGAACCCAAAAATCCAAAGGAAGCATCATCTGATGATTCATGGATTCTTGCTATGCAAGAAGAACTGAATCAATTCACCAAAAATGATGTATGGGAACTTGTTCCTATACCCGAGGATAAAACAATAATAGGAATTAAATGGGTTTATAAAAATAGAATGAATGAACAAGGTGAGGTCATTAGAAATAAAGCTCGATTAGTCATGCAAGGTTATTGTCAAGAAGAAGGAATAGACTATGATGAAACCCTTGCACCCGTAGAAAGATTAGAAGCCATTAGAATTCTACTTGCTTTCGCAAACCATATGTAAAAACGCGAAATTTAACCCATAATAATTAATTCGTTAATTAATGAAATAATAAAATAATAATAACTTTGTGAAATTAACATAATCAAGCCACGGCAGTTGCACCATTGTGTCCGTGGTAATTTTCTGGTCAATTTCCATATATAGAACATCAGAATTCGAGCTAATATGAGCTAGAAACAAAATAAACAAGCAAATATATATATATATATATATAATATATTAGGCTAGGTCCACCAAGAGGTCGACCTAACCACGCCCTGGGTCGACCGGCCGGTCGACCCAGGAGGAGCGACAGTCGATCGCCCGGTCGACCCGCCTACGGGTATGGAACGAAGAAAATTTTCTTCGTTCCTGAGGTTTTCGAACACGTATTTTTCATTCTTTAGCCTCATCTGGTCCCTTCGTGCTTCCATCCGAAGGCTCCTATTCAGCCTATGACGTGGTTGCATCCTATTCAATCTCCAAATCCAACGGTCTGAGATCCACTTCAACCTATATAAATAAGATCCTATGCCTAACACTTTTTCTCATTCTATATTTTTTCCGCTTGGGTTCACCTTTTCAGGAAGGACCCTAAAAGGAATAATTTTCCAAGGAGAGAATCTTTTTAATAAAAATATTTTAATACCCTCAAGTGGATCCAGGAAGACCAAAAGGGAAGAGCTTAGGACCACGGGTGAGTGATTGTAATTATTTAGATTTTTAAGTAATTTAAAATAATAGGGTTTTCAATAGTTGTAGTTTTACTACGATTTTTAGAATAACCTTTTTAGTAGTTTATTTACAGTTTTTAGAATTATTTTCAGTCTATTTCTTTTAGCTATTCTTTTCAGTTAATTTTAGTTTATTTATGTTAATTATAGCTTTTCCATTTATTTACAGTATTTTAATTTATTTACTGTTATTTATGCATTATTTACATTTTTTTCCTACGCTTTGGATTTTCTTCTATTTTCAGTTTTCTTTTATTTCTCCTTCTTCTTCGCGTATGGATTAGAATAGATTAAATGCGAATATGTATTAAGATGATAAGAATACTGAAATAATGGAAGATAAGATGTAAATTGTAAAGACTATAATAAAAATGGAATTAAGACTGAAATTGAGTCTAATTATGATATTGATGTTAGACTTGGACTAATTAAAGATAATTGGCCAAGTTATAACTTAGAATTATAACTAAAAAGAGTATAAGATGAAAGAAGTTTATTTTTATACATAGACCCTGGGTTAAGTAATAAGCATGATTATAACGTAGGTTATAATAAGAAATAGAACAAAGTGAGGCTTATTTTAAGACTTAGGATAAATTAATAAGCACGGATAGTAAGAACAAAGGTAAATACTTATTTAAATAATTTATCTAAGTTAATAAGAAAAGAATTGAAGTAGGACCTATACCAAATAACATTCCCCTATTTCTATGGACATGGTATTTCACATAACGCTGAAGTGAAACGAGGTGTCTCACATAACCTTGAAGTGAGACAAGGAGTCTCACATAATCCTGAACAGACGAGGGGCACGCTTATGTTAATAACGGTAGGAAATGGTCAATAAGTAGAAGTCCAAATCATGGGGATTTGGTCAAGGGGCACAACTAGATATTGTTTGGATGACGGGTCAGTACCAACATCATTTCCCTTATTATTTCTATGGACACAGTGTTTCAATAACCCTGAAGTGAAATGAGGTGTCTCACATAACCCTGAAGTGAGACGAGGTGTCTCACATAATCCTGAAGTCAGACGAGGGGCATGCTTATGCTGGAAGAAGACCCAATAGGTGGAACAATAGGGTGCCCAGTAATCGTTGTGAGTTCTAAGCGCTTAGTATGTGCCTTTCGTAGGCACCAATGTCTACTACATAGGGAGCTTTAGCGTCCGGTCCATAATAGATTCTATGGAGTAGCAAGCCGATCAAAGGGTAGTGTTAGGAATTCAGCCTAATCTTAGCAGCTATCAAAAATAAGTGCAAACAATAAAAGTTAAACAATTGTGTTAATTTAGTTAGATCGTATTTATTTCCAGCTTATTCCTTCTTCATATTTCCTTTGTTTCCTTTATATATATTAAAACTATTGTAAGGTCTATTACTTTTACTTTGCTTAAAGATTCTAGTAATTACTATCATTCACCAGACTTTTAGTCTGACCCACTCCTCTACTTTCCCCTTCCTCCCCCCATAGGCAATCAGGGACAAGGAAGATAGACCGCAGCTTCTTGGAGACTTGGAGACCCTATCATGTATTCCTTTTTATTTCCAGCTTTTTGTTCTTTATTGTACTGGCACTGTATTAAGGGAAAATTTGTGTTTGTACTCTGGTTTTTCTGATAAGACTGAGATTTTATTTTCATAAGACAATTGTATTTGGTATTTGGAACATATGTGGTTTGTTTGAGGTATTTATGAAGTATTAATATTTAAAATCACTTATTGTTTTTAATTACTTCCGCTATGTTATTATCTATCTATTTTGTCTTGTGAATCTCAGTCTCTGCTAGTTTTAGTTATACCTACAACGCACCATGCCTTTTAGTGTGTCCTTTTGGGTATACTAAGGGGTGTGGGGTATTTCACCATAACAATTTCAAATTATTTCAAATGGATGTCAAAAGTACATTTTTAAATGTTTTTGTTAAAGAAGATGTTTATGTTGAACAACCCCCACTTTTTGAAGATGAAAAGTTTCCAAATCATGTTTATAAATTAAAGAAAGCTTTATATGGTCTGAAACAAGCTCCTAGAGCCTAGTATGATAGACTAAGATCTTACCTATTACAATCAAATTTTGAAATTGGTAAAGTAGATATTACTCTTTTTATTAAAAGAAACAAAAATGATATCCAATTAGTACAGATTTATGTAGATGATGTAATTTTTGGATCAACAAACAATGAAATGAACAAAGAGTTTTCTGAAATAATGACAAAAGAGTTTGAGATGAGCCATATGGGTGAACTTACTTTCTTTTTAGGATTGCAAATAAAACTATTAGATAGTGGTATTTTCATTAGTCAAGAAAAGTATGCTAGGGATCTAATTAGTAAGTTTGGTATGACCACTACGAGTGGAAAACCCACTCCTATGGCAATCAATGAAGCCTTAAATGAAGAAGACATGTCAAAAGATGTTGATCAAAAACTATATAGGGGAATGATTGGATCGCTACTCTATATAACTAGGAGTATGCCTGATATCATGCATAGTGTCTGTCTCTGTGCAAGGTACCAATCTCAACCTAAAGAAACCCATTTCAAAGCTGTTAAAGGTATCTTAAGATATGTTAAACACACTTTAGACTATGGCCTATTTTACCCTAAAAATGATTCATTTGATTTAATCTCATATTGTGATGCTGACTATGTTGGTTGTAAATCAAAGTGAAAAAGTACAAGTGGAACTTGTTACTTTTTAGGGCATTCTCTGGTTTCCTGGTTTAGTAAAAAGCAATGGGACAAACTTCATGATAGTAGATCTGCTCACAAAAGTTTTACCGCCCAAGGTCTTTCATGAGCACACTGCTTGTATGGGTGTTAAATTATTTGAGGATATTATGGTTTAGTGGGAGTTTGTATTTTATTGCTTTATGTTTGTTTTAAGACATTTATGTATTTGTCTGTTTTCTGATTAGAAGTGAAGTATTCAGGTCATTCACTCTGTTTTATTATTTTGATTCTGACCTCACTTAAGTCTAAAGAGGACCAGTTGAAAATAGACATGTTTGGTTCACATTACATGTAATTTTCATGCTACGCATCCATGATTGATCTATATCATTTGACTGTATATATGTATGTGACCATTGATGGGTTTAGTCATGATTAATATGGCGAAGACCACTTTGATCCTATATAGATATGGTTGGTGGACAAGATTGTTAAAGAATACCTTTATTTAATAGCAAATTTTGAGCTCATAAAGTTGTACATTTATAAGGAAACATATGTTGCCCAAGTGGGAGATTGTTGGATTAAAATCCTATTATGGGCACATATGTATTATTGTATGATGCTATTATAATAAATATAGGGTATTAATGTCATGGAATAAACATGCAGAAACCATAAGTTATATTTACAATTTGATGAGGGGTCAAATTGCAAATATCCAATAATTGATTATTATCAGTTAATAAAAACGGTTGTGGTCCCTAAGAAATAATACGTCTCTTATTTTCTTTTCTTCCCGTCAGAGAGAAATTAAAACACAAAAGGGGAAACTGTTTTCTTGGAAGATCATAGCCTTTGCAAAATCGATTCCATGGACTCTGGTGCGCTTCCGCTAATCTTTGCTTATTTATTGTTTGTTTTCTCATCAATTGATTAGGGCTAAATTCAAATTGTTTAATCAACACTTAGCAATAAAATGCAAACTCATCAAGCCAGAGCAGCGATTCTTGAAATGTGTCTTGCAACCATCACAATGCACGGAGAGCTAAGTTCCATCCCACGGTGGGACTTATTCAAATAGGGAGTGACTATGATACGACCGGTCACTTGCTAAGTGAAACCCCAGGCTCGGGGGCAAACAACTACAGTGAAGCCAAAAAGGATTAATACACGACAATCCTCCAACAAACCCTACTTCCAAGAGTGCGAGTTGGAGTATAAATTGCAAATCCAAAACGTGGGTTCGAGGAGGGTGGACCCATCCACCTACGACTTTGCCCATGTACAATCTAAACTCGAGGAGGATGGATCTGTCCATCCACGACCTTGTCCCCATTTTTGCGAACTCGAGGAGGATGGACCCATCCATCTACGACTTCGCTTGCTTACTCGGGGTGGATGTGATCCGACCATCCACGTCCTTGATCAACTTATCGTTCCTAGAGTGCGAACGAGATTACAACACTTAGGCAGATGTGACCGATCGTTTGTCAATCAACTCCAGATTACCAGAGTGCATACTGGAGTATAAACATCAAAATGAGTGTGACTGACCACCCATCGACTAACTCTAAGTCCCTAGAGCGCGGACCGAAGTATAAACACTAATTGGGTCTGACAGACCGCCCATAAAATAACTTAAGTCCCTAGAGTGCGGACATATCTTTAAACATTAAACAGGTGTGACTGACAGCCCGTAAATCAACTTAAGTTCCCGATGCACGAACATATCTTTAAACATTAGGCAGGCGTGACCGACCGTCGACGCACAAGTGCAATCCCCAAAGTGTGGATGCGATTACCAATAGATGAGTAGGTGTGATCCGACCACTCGAACATCTCATTTCAACTTCATTCCGACTAAGTTAAGCTTAATTTATTGAAGGCGAAAAGCAAATGTCGACCGACCACTTCAATTCATCCCCGGGACTGAGGGAAAAACTCAAGTACCAGCTACTGATCGAGACAGTGCAATACTGGGACTCGACTTACCATTTGGTTATGACCCGAAGCCATGACTTCGGGACTTAACAACCAAACTCAAGTTTGATTCAAAGACTAAAGCCTCACAAGTACATTGAATGGAAATTCGAGCGCTAAAACACTTAAGCATATGAACACAGAGTTATGCTGAGAACAAAATGGAATTTCATTTCAACTATTCTTTGAAAGAAAAGGATAAGTACAAAAATTATTTCAAGAATTCCTATAGGCAAGGGCCGAACCCGCATCTATACACAGCCTACAGGAAGCAAAAAGAAATTCCTATCTACCCAAAAAGGGAGAAAGAAGACATACTCCCTCGGCTTCTTCTTCTTCCTCGATGTCGACCTACTAGAGCTACCGCTCGGATGCCTCTTCAAGCCTTTGCCTTTTGGTGGTTGGTCTCCGGCCGAAGGAATTATGGTAATCTCTTCCTCCGAACTCACGGGAATTGGAATACTTCTGAATGCAGAGTCGAAGGAATAGGAACACTCTCAATGTTGGAAGATGAGGAAGGCATGCCAGTGTCGACAACTAACCACCAGGAGAAATCATTCACAGAGGAGCCGGGCAAGGACCCGCCATACCACCTCCGATACCGCTGGCTTACGTGGTTCCTCCATTTCAACATTAATCTCTGCCATTATCTCTTCCTCGTGAATCGCTTGAGCGCCACGGGAATGCTACTAGTTGGGCCTAATGAGCCGGCCGTACATACACCTTCACCCATGACGAATGGTAGGTCGGTAAGTGGGTCACTTTGATGACCAAGGACTTCTTCCATCATCTGTTCGTCAAAAATAAAAGCGCTCTCCTACACTCCCTCAGTTGGTGCAGGGCCATTGTTGTGGTTGCCTCCTCATAAGGGCCTCCTGCTCATGATGCAGCTCTTGGGTTGCAGGAGGCTCGGCCGGTGCAGAATCTATAACTGAATAACGATAAGAGAAAACATTAGTGACATCTTCTGATAACACTCTCAACTTTCAATAAATATGAGAAGTGTTCAGAATATCTTCCTCAGATTAGCTCGTGGGTGGAGCCGGAGCACCTTCAGAAACATGCTCGCGAACCGAAGACAAACTCGGTTGATCGGGATCATAAGCAGGCACAACCGGAGGATCTACTGTAGAAGTAGGTTAGGGTTGGGTTGATGCAGGTCTTTTAGAACTTGCTTCATAGTGATCAACTCCAGACCCCTCTCCAACATCTAGATGCTGAGTGGCAAGCTTCTCCTTTTCATAAGTGATAATGGCATCATGGAGAACCTTTCTTTCATCTTCGGTCAATATCTGATTCTCTAGCTCGAAGTCGAGAATAGATGTGGTACCGCGGTCCATTTTCTCATCTTCTACCAAGCGGCACCAAGCATTATACAGATGTGATGGGTAATCTTCGAGCTAGCTCAGATTACGGTGCTTCAGAACATTGATGTTATATGTGATCAGGAGATCCTCAATGTCACCCTCCAAACTGGCCTCCGCCGCTCTCACTTCACCCTCAACCCTGGCCTTGGCTTCCTGAACCTTTAGCGTTGGTGCATCCCTTTTATCCCTGAGCACCACAGCCTACTCGCATGCTTCCTGAGTAGCTTTATTATCCATTCTAATACTCCATTGGAGCAAATGGCAAAGACATTGTAGAGAAAGAGATGGCTTTTTCCGGATGAAATGAAATATTTGATTCATGTAATATGGGAAAGATTTCCCACCCGAATCACCAGCTAAGGCCCCTAAATGACCGCTCAGTGACAAAGGAGGTAGGGGTGCAGAGACAGCCAGGAGGTTTGCCTAGAAGCAGCCACCCTTGAAAGAGTGCGTAATAACTCACTGATCGAGCGCTCTTACGCCAAAGGTGAACGGGGCTAAGCGATCTGCCGAAGCTGTGGGATATTAAAATGCATCGGTAGGGGAGCGTTCTGCCTTAGAGGGGAGCACCCGCGCAAGCAGGTGTGAATGAAGCGGAAGCGAGAATGTCGGCTTGAGTAATGCAAACATTGGTGAGAATCCAATGCCCCAAAAACCTAAGTGTTCCTCCATAAGGTTCTTTTATTCCAGTTAGTAAGAGGGATCTTGAACTAAGAAATAAGCCTAGAAGCTAAAAGAGGGTATCCTGAGCAATTGCAAGAATTGGGTTCATTGATATTCCTGGTATAGTAGATGCTATCACACATATGGTTCATCAAGAATACGCAAGAAAAGCACTTCGAATTGTTGATTCATCGCCAAAGATAGCTTAGAACCAATAGTTCATTATCTAATGGATCTTTTCGTTCTAATACTCCATCCGAGCTCTTCCTATCTAACGG
This sequence comes from Allium fistulosum, assembly GCA_030737815.1. NCBI lineage: Eukaryota > Viridiplantae > Streptophyta > Magnoliopsida > Asparagales > Amaryllidaceae > Allium > Allium fistulosum. Next base: position 1,292,921,716 of record CM060904.1, read on the forward strand.
AACGCTATTGGATCAAATGGCAAAGACATTGTGGAGAAAGAGATGGCTTTTCCTGGATGAAATGATCATCATCTTTTTCTTTGACGACTTCAGTAAATTTGGATTTAAGTTCCTCAAGCTCTTTGAGCGCGGCATCTCTTTCCGCCATAATGGTGGCGGTTCTGTGGCCCATTTCTTCGACCAAGGTCAGGTGCTCCTGTCGCATCTGTTCTATCTTCTTGCTTGCCTCATCAACTTTCTTAAGAGCCTTCGTTTTTGAGTTTCTTAAAGTGTCATTCTCGGAGGTAAGCACTTGCACTATGCGATCTTTTTGGGCAAGATCTTTCTCCAGATTTTCAATTGTTTTTGCCCGCTCGAAGGCCACTGCAGAAGCTTTCTCCGCGGTTTTCACCCATTCCCGATACTGATTATAGACGTCATACACATAGTCATGGACAGTTTGCTCTGCCCCAGCAGGGATCCACTTCAAGTTTGGAGGGAAGTGAAAGCCATCGAAGCGGATATTAGGGAAGTCCATTTTCAACTGAGCTATTCGGATGTCTCCCTCTCCCGTGGTCTCCATAGCCGCTGATGTAGTGATGAAAGGAGCATCTGTCCCAGTTCTATGGCGCTGTTCACCAGATCTTGAAGTTTGTGGAGGCATTGGTTGGCGTGAAGTTTCGGTAGTTTGTTTTCTAGATCCGAAGGGTTGCATTGGACCTCTAGGTGGCAGAGAGTTCGACCGGGAGCGGCGCCTATACACCCTTTCCCTCTCCCTCTCCCTATCTCTTTCCATCTTGTAACGCTCCCTCTCTTGACTGGAGTAGCCGCGGCCGCATTCTTTTTCGACCTCACGTCTACGAGACTCAGAATATGAGCTAGATGAATGGCGTGTAGAGCGGAGGCTACCAAGCATAGATCCCCGCCTCGACATTGTATCTATAAAATGATAAGAGAAATAGAGTTGGTAATCTTCGGAGATAAATAGCTTGTGATTAGAAATTGTGTGGTGCCGTGAAGTGTGTGTGCATGTGCAAACCCCCCAACCAACCGGTTGTAATAGACGTACTCGGAGGAGTTGGCTCTCCTATGTCTAAGGCGCTTTGAAGCCCCTCTAATCCGATATCTTGGTGCAAAGGCAAGTCATCCGAAATAGGGACATCCACCAGTCCCGCAACAGAGTTTTCCATCTGCGAAGGAGGAATCTCTTGACTAGTAGCAGACAAAGAGACTATGATGGTTTTGCGCCTTATAGATTTTCGAGCAGTAGACTTGCCTCTTCTCTTTCGCTCTAAAGATCGAGGACTTTGCGAAGGCCCAGCTGCGGGCTCGTCTCCAGCAGGTATATTCTCATCACCGCCTTGTTCGGTAATTACTATCCCAGGAGTTCTCCTTCGAGCTTGCCTCACTAGGGCCGTCCTAAGAACTCCTACGAGTTCGATGCTTTGATCCCTATCAATTAGCCCAACGGCAACTAGATTTTTGTCCGTAAGGACTTCTTTGATCTCTCTGTACTCGGCGGGCAACTCTTGAAGAACTCTTACTATCTCCTTAAACTGAGCACCTTAAGGTCGTAGAATTGAAGTTGTAAAAGAAAGAAAGTGTTAGACTCGACATCAACTACTATTATCCAGTTAATCAGCAAATTGACTAGGGCACTTACGTCTTGCTAGCCACCGTCTGGCGAACCCCGGTGGACACAGAATGAAAAATCATTCGGTCTTTAAATAACTCAACTTGCTCCATGCCCCGACCGCGATCTGACAGTTCCTAACTACCTCTAAGAAAGTGAAGGAAGGGTTGTCCATGCGACTCTTTACATTGAATAAGAATCTAATTTCTTCTACCGTCGGAGGACGGAAGAGATGCTCCATGAAGATGACAAAAAGACTGTTAAGCAGGGCATACCCATTCGGATGCAATTGGGATGGAGCAATCCTCAAGAAAAATAGAACTTCTCGGATGAACTGGTTAAAAGGAGGAAGTGTGCCGGCTACACACATAAACTTGTTGCAGGCTGTGTACCCTTCCGGTGGGTTATGGGCTCTATCTTCTGGCCTCGGCATTAAGACGTCATCCAGTGACAACCCATGTCTTAGGCAAATCCTGCCTAACACGTCTTCAGAAATATTAGAGCGAACAGAGTCTTGTGGATGTGCGATAAAAACTGCTCCCGGTAGTTCATCCAGAGCAGAGCTAATAGCGTCGGCTGCGATAGCCGGCATCTCGATTACAGGAAGAGGTGGACTCTGAACTTCGTACAACTGTGAACTGCCAGGTTCCATAGCTATTGAACTCAGCAAAAATAATCGTTATACGACAATAAACTCGTGTTTCCCCCAGTGTGAAGTGCGTGAATGTGTTGTGCAGTGCAATGCTATATACTACTTAAGAGATTCTATGGATTTGAAAGACGTTCAAAAGACAAGACTTCGAAATTCAATCGGAGTGACCGTCATCATTGACCGTCACAGCCGTGCCATCCTGACTTCGGAGATCGATCCAAGTTAAAATTCATCAAATTTTGTCAAGTTACAGTTCCATCGACAAGCTTCGAAAGGCAATCAAATATGCGGTGAAATAGTTAAGTCCAATTATGCAAGGCAGAAGCTCATCGGAGTCAAATATTCAAGCATGCAAAAATTTCATATCTATCACTATTCAAACTTGGATCGATCGGTAGAAGAGCAATTCGTATCGATCGGCAAAAAAGCAATTCGTATCGATCGGCGAAAGAGCAATTCGTATCGATCGGAGAAAAGCAATTCATATCGATCAGTAGACCATCTTTGTATCAATCGGTAAATCATCGATTCGTATCGAACAAGTAATCGATTGCCAGTTCCAAAGTCTGTATCAATCAATGCATATCGATACGGATGCCATCGGTTATCAATCGATGCAAATGCCTACCGGCCATCGACACGAAGCGGTCCCCCTCAATCGATATGAAGCTACATCATATCAGGATCGATACAAACTCATCCATCGCCCATCATCGATACGAATGCCGCCTTCATATCCCTCAATGCTACTTCTTCTCCAATCAACACGACCACCATTACTTCCTTCCTCAACCAAGCTCTGGCCCAATTTCATCAGAAATTGGCCATGTACGTGAATGGATTAGCAATTGGACTCAAATCTCATCATTATTAACACGAATTCATTGATTAATTACCTAATTTCAACAATTGGTTCAAGGGATTGGAGGTTTAATTCGATTCGAAGGCAGGAGCAATCTCTAATTCTTGGCTTTTCAATCGATACGAACGGCTGGGAGTAAAATGAAAACAAGTGGAAATTTCTCTAAGTACAAAAGCATTTATATGGATGGAAGACTAGGTATATGAAGATTCGCCTCCCAGTGCAGAATGACCGGTTGGAGCGGTCTGTAATATCACCCATACAAACAGCCCTCTTCGTATCCTTCCACCCAACCGATACAAAACAACCAATTTGTATCCAGTGACCGATCGAAACGGTTTTAACATCATCGATATGAAGCTTCCGTATCCATCCACAGCCTTTCCGAGATGAAGCAATTCGTATCCATCAAGCCATCGGTACAAAACACGAAGCAAAGGCTTGTTTGAACCATTCGAACCCATCAGAGATTCTTCGATACGAAATGGCAACTTCGTATCCATTGCTTAGAAGCCCACAGAAATTCGTATCCATCGATATGAAATATTTTAAATGGCCAACTAATTCGTGTCGATCACCATCGATACGAAGATGGTTTTCCAACTTCACAAATCGATCCAAGAGAGGATCAATTTGAAGGGATACACTAAAACGGCCATTAAACGTTGTTACGACTCGAATTTCACATCGATCCAGGAGAGGATCGATACAAAACTCGGTACAAAAAAAACTTGACAACGACTCGTAAAAGGCAAACATTAACGGGAGTCAGGTTAACATACAGTTATGTGTGGCGAATTAACATTTAATTTTTAAAATTCACAGGAATTGAATGCTCACCTGGTGACAATTACAACGATGAACAACAAATTGCTAACACTCGACATTCAGTTATAACAATGCACTATACAATCATTGGCAGTCAACAATTCAGTATTAATACTACCAGGAATCAATCGAAGGTTGCATCTTTTGACGAAAAGACAACGACTATTCAACGAATCGGGCAGAACTTTTCAGAATAAAGATCACAGCTTTTCAAAGCACGTCATATTCTCACAAGATGTACTTTGGGGGGCAAATGTTATCCCGCCTTTTGGCAAGGCCGTGACACCAAGGAATTGACTAGAAACCATGGACAGTCCATCCCGAAGATCGGTTATACACAAGTCTACTATGGATACTGGTGAAATTTTGTTCGAGTCCGGATCGAGCTACAATCAATGTAATACGACAAGAAAAGCTATAAAAGCCAACGTTCCAAATTTCAAGTCAATCGGAGTTCGTATGCTTAAGATATGGATCGATCAAAATCAAGAGAGAAGGCATCGGTTTGTATCCATCATGACAACACTAGTTCATATCCATCATGCTCACTCTACTTCGTATCCATCATGATTACTTCACTTTGTATCCATCAACAAGCAACGCTTCGTATCGATCTCGTCCATACGTACTTCGTATCGGTCTCCTCATCAACTTGGTTCGTATCGATCGGCTAACGATCGATACGAAGCATGCCACTAAAACAATCGATACAAAGGGTGTGTGGGGTGATCGATAAGAAACGGCATTTGAATTATCGATACAAAAAGCATGAGTTCATATCAATACGAAGAAGTGCAAACCATCGATACGAAAAGCATGATCAGACAAAAGAAGCTGTCAACGAGCGTGAAAAGTGGATCTCCCCTGGATTCTCAAGCCACGCCATCGATGCACCTTCAAGCGATACGAATGGTACAGGATGGATACGAAGGGATCAATATGAGGCTATCGATACAAATGTGAGAGCCTACTGCAATATCAATCTTGGAACAATCATAACTCGAAATCTACAAGTCCAAATGCTACCAAATTTTCACAGAAGCTTGCTACCACCTCTACTTGGTCTTTGATCGATCTCAGCCCAAATGAAGTCATTTTTTATCGATACGAATTGTATAGGTATCGATCATGGATCGATCCCAAATGTCCAGGGATCGATCTGGTGGGCCCATCCATGTAAGAGAAGGGGTCATCCAAGATTTGAGCCAGATATTTTCAACCGACACCTATAAATAGCAGTCCTAGGCCTTCAGAAAATGGACTTTTGACTCTCTTACGCCAATATTCTGCTGGAAACTCCATTGTATCTCGAGTGCTTGAGAGTGTACTATTGTAATCAGTTGTAACCAGTTAGCAAAGTCAATAAAATAGCAAACTTTCGATAGTGGATGTAGGCTGCAACGCCGAACCACTCTAAATTCTCATGTTTTTACATTTCTGCTTGTTTGTTCTGGCATGTTTGTTAGATTAACCTCATTTTCCATTTATATTCTTCACCTTAATCTCTTCAAATACGTATGAAGAGTGTTACGCCCAATTTTGGTACAAACACTCTGGTGCTTTCATTGAGAAGGACTAGCACTTGCTACATCAGACTTGGAGTTCAGATTTGGAGAGCTAAAGGATCAGATCTAAAAGGAACCATGGCCAAGCAATCAACAAGAGAATAGAAAGGAGTCAGCCTGAAGGAAGTCATGAGGCTTCCTTAGGAGCTAATCAGGCCTCAATCTTCATCACTAGAGAAGAGTTGGAAACGATGCTGAAAAGATAGGAGGAAATGATGTTGAACCTTCTCAGACAGTTTGGACATGCAGGAACAGCTGGAGCTGCTGAAGTTCAGATCCATGAAGCTAGAGGAGCAGAAGCAGAGGCAGTTTAGAATCAGGACCGAGAAAACGTAGCAAACAGGATCCACGATAAAGCAGGACCATCGGGAGAAGCTCATGTACTCAAGGGCATGCCCCCGAATCATGTTGACTCGATTCCATGAAGGATACCAAGCGGCGCTGTGCAATTTGGAGTTGGTCGGGATATGAACGCTCATCCAGAAAGACAGGTTTCAGGATTCCCTCGCAAACTCGGGGTGTAGGTTGGAGAGGGCAGGAAGAGGCTACCACTTGATGACAATGACAGGTTAGCAGACGTGATCAGATGAGCTATGAGGGGAGGATTGGTGAATAGAGACTTGGAGGATGTGAATAGGAGTCCCTTTGCTCCTACGATCAGGCAAGCTAGGAACCCACCAGATTTCAATCTACCAATGCTAGATATGTACGATGGGAAAACGGATCCTGTTGTTCATTTGACAAGGTACATGAGACACATAGAAGTGCTGGGGGCATCGGAGGAAGTCATGGCACGGTGCTTCCCTTTGTATTTGACGGATATAGCAGCATTATGGTTCAAATAGCTGGAGAGTGACTCTATTGGCGCATGGACGGAGCTGATTAAGAGGTTTATGAGGCAATTTTAGTTCCACATCATAAGGGTCAAGAGTGTGATGATTTTGACATCGATGAAACAATGGAAGGGAGAGTCGCTTAGAGACTTCTTAACCAAATTCAATGCGGTAGTGGCCTTGGTGGATCGATCCGATCCGTTGATGGTTTTGATGGCAGCAGTTTCAGGAATTGCGGATGATTCAGATTTTAAGATATTATTGGAACGAGATCCACCTCTGGATCTTGGAGAATTTTACCATGAAGCGGAAAGGTTTCTAAGACAAGAAGATGCGAAGGCTGAAAGAGAAGGGAGAGAGGTTGAAGTTTATGCTATAAAAGGTGGAGGTCCACCCAAGGAGGATTCAAACAAAGATGATAGAGGCAAAAGGAAAATGAATGACAATGGTAGCACTTCGAAAAGGCCACGGAGGGAGTCAAAGTTTTCTTCTTACACGGATTTAACTGAAACTCTTAAAAGGATTTACTTGGACACTCGAGGGCGCCTCCAGTATCGAAGGCCGGCAAAAAGGGAACCCTCTGAATACGAACGGGCATCGGGAAAACATTGCCTATTCCATGAGCTAAATAGGCACAACACGAACGATTGCAGACACTTGAAGGGTATCGTTGAGGAACACGTGAGGAATGGTCATTTACGACAATACATAAGGAATTGAGCTGTGGCAGTAGAACAGGAGTAGGCACCGCCCACCTCAAACGAAGATGGCACCGGATATAGGCATCGTTGGCTTGTTATCAACTGAATGGATTTATGGCTTTGAATAAGTAATAGAACTTGAAGTAATACGGCTAAGTCACTTGCACATGTACGGGATCGAGGACAGTCCCTAAGCATGCTCTGAGATGATGATAAACTGTGATGCTCGAGTCTATGAAATCTTGTTTTCTTTCTGTTTTTCTACGAACTTTGGTTTCTTCCTTATGTTGTTTGTTCATCGACTATGCTATATTCTGGTTTCATGATCATGTTTATTATCTGTGAAAATCCAACTTTTATCATTATGCAGTCAAGTGGGTTAAATCCGCCTATGATCCAAAAGTGATCCAATGGAGATGGGATCAATCACGAACATTCTTCTGATGGTATGCAAGCTACAGTGAAAATTTGAAGGCATTTGGAGTTGTAGATCCTGAGTTATGATCGATCCAAGTTGAATTCGCAATGGGATGTCACATTCGTATCCGTGGTTGTCGATCTAGTTCGTATCAATATCTTTTCGTACCGATCATTGCCATATCCATCATCCACTAATTACGCATCGATCCGAGTTTCACACCTCGATCCATGTTGAACGTTTCATCACTTGACCTGCTCCCTCATATCGATCGATACGAAACCAATCGACACAAAATAGCTTATGATTGCTTTTCGTATCGATTAAATGGTCGTTGATTTCGTATCGATCGTCTGATTGATCGATATGAGTCACATAGGAGAATCAATACAAAGTAGGCAGTTGAAGTGCAAATGAACATGGATCGAACTCCATCTACTTCATATCGATCATTTGGTATTGGTTTTGTATCGATAATAAGTTATGGTTTCGTATCGATGGAAAGTGATGGTTTCGTATCAATCATCTGGTCGATCGATACAAGACATGTGTCATCATGGATCGATACAAAGTGTATGACTGTGGGCTGCTTCGTATTGATAGGAAGAGTTGATTTCGTATCGATCATCAGGTTGATCGATACGAAGCACAAGTCAACATGGATCGATACGAAGTGAATGACCTTGATCGATCTGAAAGAAACATTTGCCTGATGTATATGAAAGAAACGAGTGCCACCTTGACGGATACGAATAGGATGGATACGAGATTGATGGACACTGGCAGCTGATCGATCCATAGATCTGACTCGAAGTAACCGCCTCCCTGTCCCGAAGTAGACCCGTCTTTGACTCAAAGCAAGTACCATGGCGACTCGAAGTAGCTTGTAAATGTGCTAATCCAGCAAGGACCTAAATCAAACCCTTCTCTGACCCGAAGTAACATGCCTGAAAACCTGAAGCGAACATGAAGGTGACTCGGAGCAGACTCCAAGCAACTTGAAACGACTCGGTCTTTGTCAAAACCATATTTCAAACATCTTGTGTTATTTGTTCATCGACTATGCTATATTCTGGCTTCATGATCATGTTTATTATCTATGAAAATCCAACTTCTATCATTATGTAGTCGAGTGGGTTAAATCCACATGTATGTTGCCTTGCCAAAAGACGGGTTAACACTTTGCCCCCCAAAACATGCCTTGCGATAGGAAGGTGTGTTTTGTAGTGCCATAAGCTGGATGTTCGTATCCTGTTAATGACCTGTAAAAAGATTGATAATCTTACATGATTGTGAATAGCGATCGTTCGAGATCATATGCCGTTCGAGGCGAGTTATGACCATTCAAGGTCATACATAGTTCGTGGTGAATTATGACCATTCAAGGTCGGGTGCCGTTCGTGGCGAATGGTGACTGTTCGTGGTTGGGTGCCATTCGAGATGAATTGTGACCGTTCGAGGGCGGGTGCCATTCTAAGTGAATGGTGACCGTTCGTGGTCGGGTGCCGTTCGAGGTGAATTATGACCATTCGAAGTCGAGTGCTATTCGAGGCGAATTGTGTATGCCCAGGGGGGAGGGGACTTAGTATCATTAATGTCAGATTTCACGTTCGAGTGAGTTTCTGAATCATTTATTATGGCGGTTCATCGCCACCTCAGAGCATGCCAGAGGATCGTTCGCGATCTCGTACATGTGCAAGTGACTCGGCCATTATGGAATTATAAATACCAGATTTACACTCAAACGAGTCTTATAACAAAAATGTCCAACAAAATCAAGTTTAGATGCAAAAAATAGAAAATAAAAGCAAAATAGAGACGTCAAAGTGCAAACACCTACACTGATGCGGTTGATAGTCGTCTCAGAGCATGCTTGAGGACCGTTCGTGATCCCGTACATGTGTAAGCAATTTAACCGTGTTATTGTGGAGTTTGCTACTTATTCGTCATTATTCTAATCAGTTGATGACAAGCTGACGCCTCGATTCGGAGCCGTCCTCATTTGATGCAGATAGGGGTCGTTCCTGTTCCACTATCGTCGCTCACCTTTTCACGTACTGTAAAAGCATACCATTCCAGATATATCCTTCTATCTCATCCTTCAAGTGCCTACAATTGTTTGTACTATGAATGCTTAGTTCGTGGAATAGGCAGTACTTGTCTGATTTTCTTTCATTATTGGTCAGATCCCTCCTCATTGGCCTTCGATAGGGAACCTCTCCCTAATGTCTGGGTAGATTCATTCCAAAGTCTCATTCAACTCCGTATAAGAGGTGAATCTCGGTTCCTTCCATGGCCGCTTTGGCTCACCACAACTATCCTCTGCTTTCCGTTTCCCTTTATCCTTACTTGAATCCTTTCCGGGCGGATCTCCGCTTTTGACTGCATAAACATCAACTCCCTCTCCTTCCTCTCTCTCAGCATTTGCATCCTCTTGTCGCAGAAACCTTTCTGCCTCATGGTAAAACTCTCCTAGATCCATAGGTGGATCCCTTGTTAATGAATTCTTGAATTCTGTTCCATCAGCTATGCCAAATACAGCTGCCATCAAGACCATGGATGGATCTAGGCGATCCATCGATGCTGCTGCATTAAATCATGTCAGAAAACTCCTCAAAGATTCCTCGGTTCTCTGCTTTAGTGCTGTCAAACTCATCATATTCTTGGACCTCGAAATGTGAACTTTGAACTGCCTCATAAACTTCTCAATCAACTCGGTCCATGTTCCAATGGAGCCGCTTTCCAATTGTTTGAACCACAGTGCTGTTATGTTTGTCAAATACGATGGGAAGCGCCGGGCCATGACCTCCTCCAATGCCCCCAGTACTTCCATGTGCCTCATTTACCTCGTCAAATAAACTGTAGGATCTGTCCTTCCATCATACGTCTCCAGTGTTGGTAGCTTAAATTCAGGTGGATTCCTGGCCTGCCTAATTGCGGGAGCAAAGGGGCTCCTGTTCACATCTTCCAGATCTCTATTCACTAATCCGCCTCTCATGGCTCGTTTGACCATCTCCGCCAATCTGTCACTATCACCAAGCTATAATCCTTGTCCATTGCCTCCAATCCGCCCTCCAAGTCCACAAGGGAATCCTAGAATCTGCTCTCCTGGACGAGCATCCATTCCTCTATCAACGCCATGTTGAACATTTTCGCCTGGTATCCTACCTGAGATTGGATCAACATACTCCAAGGGAGTGCCCCTAGCTCTGGGGCTGCTCCTGATGGTCCCGCTCTATTCTGAATTCTGGTTGTTCCATGCTCTTGATCCCTATTTCCAGCACTTCCTGTAGTGCGTTTCCTTGATTCTGCACTCCAGCTTGTCCAATTTGTCAAAGTAGGTTCTGCATCATCTCATCTTGCCTTTGCAGCATCCCTTCCTGCATAGCCTCCATCATCGTCTCCATCTCGTCTCTGGTGATGAAACAGAAGTTTGATTAGCTCTTGAGGATGCCTCATGGCTTCCTTCATGCTAACTCCTTTCTGCTCTCTGTCTCCTTATTGATTGCTTCATCATAGCTTTCCAGATCCAAGTTCCTAGGCCTTCAAGTTCAAGATCCAAGCTTCAGAATCCCTGAGTGCTAGCCTTCTCGGTGAAAGCGCCAAAATGTTTGTGCCAAAATTGGTTATAAACACCCAATTGCAGATGAAAGCACCAAATCACAGTCACAGATCAGAAATAGATTCTATGTAGTAGAATTAAATATGAAGAACACTCAAAAAATTAAAAGGAAAGCAGTAGAAAGACAAGATTCATAGTGGTTTGGCGTTGAGCCTATGTCCACTTTGAAGAGTTGATGTTTTATTGATGATTCTCTACTGATTTACAAGAGCACAATTGATAATATTCGAGTTACAATGGAGTTCAGCAAAGTAACGGTGTAGAAGAGTTCAAAAGTCCCTTTTTGGAGGCATATGGGTGCTATTTATAGGTATAGCATGGAAATATCTGACTTTGAATTCGGAATACTCCTCACACGTGGGTGGGTCAATGTGATCGATCCGGGGTGGTTTGGGATCGATCCCTGATAGACCCTAAGTATTTCGTATTGATCCAAAAGCGGTCCAATGGCGATGGATCGATCACAAACATTCTTCTGGTGGTATGCAAGCTACAGTGAAAATTTGAAGGCATTTGGAGTTGTAGATCCTGAGTTATGATCGATCCAAGTTGAATTCGCAATGGGCTGTCATGTTCATATATGTGGTTGTCGATCTAGTTCGTATCAATATCTTTTCGTATCGATCATTTCCATATCCATCGTCCACCAATTACACATCGATCCGAGTTTCACGCACAACTGAAGCAGGATATATCTCTGCTACTTTGGCTTGTTCTAAAGTTATCTATATGTAACAGACCCTAAAGGATTTTGGATTAAATATTTCAAAATTACCAATTTATTGTGACAATACAAGTGCAATAAATTTATCCAAAAACCCTACTCATCATGCTAGAACAAAACATATTGATATCAGACATCATTTTCTCAGAGATAATATAAGTAAAGAGATTATTTCTCTTGAATTTATCAACATTGAGAATCAAATAGCTGATATTCTGACAAAACCCTTAAATCAATCAACCTTTGCTAAATTTAGAAGAGAACTAGGTATTTGCTCTATAACTGAGATATAGAATATAGATATAGCAACATATATAATAAAATTAGATTTATGTTTTCACTTATTATACTTTGTTATTAACATTTAGTTCCATAGTGTTAGTTTAAGGGGGAGTTATGTAGTTTAGGCTTAGTTTTTGTTGATGACAAAAGGGGAGAATTATAAAATAGGATAGTTAGGCAGTTAGATAGGCTTAGATTAAGGGGGAGTTGTTGGAATAAGGGGGAGTTGTTGGAATAAGGGGGACTTGGAGTAGAATCAGTTTGGTGGAGTAGATTTTATAAACAAAGTTTGTCATCATCAAAATGGGGGAGATTGTTAGTTCCTAAGATGATGGTTTTGATGACAACAACCTTAGGAACCTTAGGACTTGTTATAAAATATAAATACTAATATTTTTATCTAGATATATATGTATATGAAGGGTATATATATGCAAGTACTAACAATGAAGACTATATAGTATAGAGATTCAAGACTGACGAATTCAAGATTGAAGAAATCAAGACTGAAGACTCATGAGTATCAAGAGTTCAAGATATCAAGATAGGTAATAGAGTCTAGATTTATGTTAAAACTTCATAATAGCACTAAAATCTTTATTCTGATATTAATTGTGGAATGGAATCCACCTTCTCGCTTTAATAGTAGGATGGAACCCACGACCTCTTTAGTGGGATGGAACCCACGACCTTCTCTAGTGGAATGGAATCCACGAAATTTTCAAAATGATTTATTTTTTCAAAACTATCTTTTTAAAGTCATCTCTATCAATTTAAATATTTTAGCCTTAATTAAAAAACTATTTTTAATCATATTAATTTCAAAATCATCTCTTGTTTTGTAAACTATCTCTTGATTTTAATATTTTAGCTTTAATATATTTTAAAGAAATCTATATTTAGTTTTTAATATTACTTTTATATTATAGACTATATATTTTTAAGATTATTTTTTAAATCTCTTTTATAAGTTTAAACTATATTCAATATGGTTTACAAAGTTTAGAAATTGTTTTGATAAGTTTTAGAGTAGAAATTGTTTTAAAAACAAAATCAATTTTCAAAATACACATAGGCATGTCGACATCCCCCATCCCCCCATGTCGACATGGTAGCCGTGGAATTTAAAATTCAAATTTTCAAAAGAAGTGTATATTCATCATAACCTTTCGCGAATGGACATGACCGTCATTTTCCTATAAATATCAGTTGTTTTCAACGAATTTTAAGTTAATTTTTCTACATTTCTTCACTCCTTCTTCTCCACTAAAATATTCTCTTATATTTTAACAAAACTCTGCAAATATCCTAAGTGAATCAAACTCGATCATCTCTAGTTTGATTCTCTGTCACTCTTTCTCAAAGATCTCAGTGCTATTTGGAGTTATAGGATCATTTGTAATCAAAGAAGTGTATCAAGTCTCTCTATCTATCAAAGTGATGTTGGAAACGGTGTGATTATGGCATGTAAATCAATTGGGTGTGATTGTAGCTCGTAAATTAATTAGGTGATCTTGTAGCCTTGTAAAATCAAGAGAGTTTGCTTTGGACTCAGAGACAGGAGGGTGTATCTCGTGGCCTTGAAATCGAGGTTGTAATATCAACATTATATTTGGAAAGAAATATGCATAAGAAATTGTGTGGGACTGGATGTAGGGTAACTCCGAACCAGTATAAAATTCCGGTGTTTTATTTCCTTTATTGCTTTTATTTACTATTTGCATCTGTGTCTGATTCTGTGATTGTTTCTGTGTTTGTGAATTGCATCTGTTTAGATTTAATTTGAAAAGATTTCAAAAGGATTCATAAAATTACTTAAACACTATTCACCCCCCCCCTCTAGTATTAATTCTGCCTTAAGATCCGTAATCCACATTTCCTACAAAACCAAATAAAGGATATCAGTCTTCCATGTATTTCTATCTCCAATACCTACTTCCCCTGATACCTACGAGTGATAGCCTACTAATAAGAGCAACCATAGCATCCATAACATCCATCAAAAAATCATAACTATCACTCTATGTGCTCTGGATATATGATAACTCATATGTCCCTCAAGCCAGGCACTATATGGAAATCTCAATTCTCCATTCTACTCTCGTATCTCGCAACCCAAAGCTAGCTACGTGTCTCGCAGTCCAAAGCTGGATACTAAACTCAAAGCTACAGGTCAAAGGTATACAGTTCCCTTCATTGACCCATGGGCGTCCCCACTTACAATACCCCTACTTCGAGTATAACTAAAAACTCTCCGAGTAATCAACGATTCCTTAGCACATACACCCAAGCCCACCTTTGCTCCATTTGGACCGAGCCCTTCTTGCTCAATTTAATTTTCATTATTCACAAGGAACCCTTCCACATTCCCCGATCATACGGCCCACCCCTTTACGTACTGCCATCTTCGAAACCTACTCACAACATGAGCCGACATCCGAAGACCATAGCTTTTCATCATGCTGTTATTTCGTCATCCAACCTGAAATGAACGAGCCAACACCTCCAGCATGATCTACGGGACCTCTACTTCACCTTCCAGAAGTTTCACCCTCATTGGACTCACCATGGAAAGTCAGTACCGACCTCTCATGTAGGTATCGACCTCTCCCCTTAGCTAATTATTGGCCAAGTTTCTTTCCTCCCCTACCTTGCTTTTAATACTCCATTCCTAGATTCTTTGACCCTGACTTCTGTGTGCTTTTAACTGACCTAGCATCCCTATAATTTAGTCAAGATTCCACTCTCCTATCGTACTACCATATATACCTCACCTGCATTTACATATTAAGGCCATATAAGCGGACCTACTTATTTCGCCTTTAATTATGGACTAATTTCCATAATTGTCCTTAACGTCCTTCCTAAAAGGTTTAATGTTAATTAATAACCTATTTAAACTATGTGTCCTAAACTAATCGTTAAATGTCAAAACTTCCATATACAAGTCTAACTCAATATGATAACTTCCAAAACAGCTAATATCATTAGCTAACAAAATAGACTTGCATAAATAAATAGAATCATAATCAAACTTGTTCTATATTAATATAGTAGAACCAATGCCTTTATTTCAAGGAAATAAAACTTACTATTTAAACCTTTATATTCTATTCAACTTTTACATGTATTTGAAGTGAAAAAGGGATTCCTTTTTATCTAAATTACGGAAATAAGCAGTGCAAACTACAAATAGAGAATTCATACTTTACACACCATTTTCTAACTTATTTTTCTTTAAGAACCTTTTAACACAACATCAGAGAAGAGTTGGAAGTGGAATAGAATATGAAATATTCAAATTATAATAACAAAATAAATTCTACTATTTTAATATAAAATAATTGAGATTCCAATAAACATAAGAATTTACACTTCATTTTGGGGAGGGGGGGATTTGGAGTTTTAGTTTTAGGGTTTTCATGGACAAAATTCCCCAAGGCATAAAACATATCCAAGCTTCTACTATACAAATACCGAAATGTGAAAAACTAATATTTCCACTTACAGAGAATTTTCCAGCTCCTTTTTGGATTCGATTCACGCCTACTCCTAATTTCTCCTTCAGATCTCTTCTTTTTGGAATATGAAATAATTGGATTGTATATAAATTAGATTTAGAATCAGGGATTAAGGAAGAATATAACTAAACATCGAATCTTTTAATATCTAAAATCCCTTACCTTGAACTCCTAAGTGATTCTGAATCGTAAAGAAGAAGAAAACTGATAGAATTCTATTAGCATTCCAAATAATTTGTGAATAAAAGTGAGGGGGCTAGCCTTTTATCTACAGTGGTTAGAAGGCACTAGAACTATCGGATTTAAGTCGGTTTACAAAATTCTGACATTTACAACATTTCCATTTCCAACCTTGTTATTAATTAACTTTTATGGGGTGTTACAGCGGGTCAGACAGAAAGCCTACTGTGAGAGAAACTATCTCAAAATACCGTATATTAATGCTATATACAAATAGAATAGGAACTACTAAGGTACAACCGGTCCTTTCCACAAATGTGGCTCAGTTATAATCCAAACTGCCCATAAACAAGTAAAGTAAACCCATTACACAAGTGGTGAATCATACCATAACCTGCTCTTCTTCTGTAATCAGAGAGTCAGAACAACTAATATTATGTGACTGATATATAACAGTATACTATGAAAAAAGAAAACCCAATATAGGGGATAATATAAATATCATAATATAAGCATATCCTAGAATACACAAAAACAATATCAGCCAACTACTATACTATGCATCATCTACAACCTAATGATATACAAGGAATAGTGTGTGTAAATTGACACTCGTCGTTGCTGATGAGTGAAGTCTAAAGTGGACATTAATTGTGATTCAATGATCCATATGTAGGATCTAAAATAAATAGAGTCGGTACCTAATTGTACCATAGACCCCAAGCCGCATCTATTGTTATCGAACTCATGTAGAAATCACTGTATCCCATATCGGGCATAAGTGATATATAACCAACTTTAGATATTTGACACCTATGTAAATCTCACCGTAATCCAATAATTTCCATTGAGGGTCCAAAATAATTAGAGTTAGTACCTAGTCGTACCATAGACCCCGAGCCGTATCTTGATTGATCAAACTCGTATAGATCTCATTGTACCTCATACCGAGCATAAGTGATATACGACCTACTCTAGATATTTGAAACCTATGTGGACCTCACCTTAACCATATTGAGCATAAGTATAAATGATTCACCCATAGACAATTGCATTGTCTCCTCCTTAGTCATCATAAATTTCTTAGAAAATTCACATAACACCTCTACAAAAGAGAACGACGGGCATGTCCCGTATAATACGCTATCGGACCATAAAAGAACACCAATGTTATGTGTAGTTATAAATATAATGTCACATAATCAAATACGCCCATCACAAATGAAGACCGATATCTCGTTATCATCTATCTATATGGATTGCCTCTATTATAAGACTAACAATATATACAACCACTAGTATAAGGCCAATACAATGTACGTTCACTAATATAGGACCATTACTGGATATGGTCACTGATATAAGTCCAATACCATTAATCCAAACTTCTACCCAAGGTCGATACCAAGATGTACGGACTTGCATACCACTTCTGAGTAGCCCAAAAGTCGTCCTGAAGTCATACGAAGGAAATTGGTTGGTCAGAAGAAAAATGCCCCGAATCTAGGCATTATTGCTTGGCCCAGCAACTGACCAGTGGACCGGCCAGTGCCATTGATCCACTGGTCCGTGATTTGAGCCGGGCAATAATGCCAAGCTTGGAGCATGATCCAAGACATGGTTTTCGCTCATTTCGTCGTGTCGCCTTCTCTATCGAGTCACCTACCCATCCTGCCATTTCATCTTCGTCACGCGGTTGATGGTTGGTGCCTTATGGTTGAGTCTACATGTCGATTCCTTAAGTGTTCGGGAGAGATGTTTATGTCATCATGAATCCTTTTTCCAGTCATTTTGCTACCAAATGCGATGTGCATCTCCGTAACCTAACTACACTCTACCACATTACCTTCCTTTATTATAAATGTATTTTATATGCTAATGCACACAATACACCCCGATTCACACACATATTTAAATAAATAATTTGATTGTTTAATAATCAAAACTTACTTTTATTTACATAATCTTTTCTATAAAAGTTCAAATATCCTCTTCTATTTATTTTATAAAATCATGTAACTATTTTATAAAATACATAACTAGCTTATAAATCATTTAAAATCTTCTAGCTTATTTTTAAAAGTCACACTCTTAACATCCATTTAGTAATAAAACATATAATAACAACAACGAATTAGAGTTTAATTAATTTAACCATTGTATAAACTAATATCAACTCTATTCAATACGAATATAATATAATATTTATATATATGAGATCTTAAGCAATTATCCCGAATATCTATAATAAAATATATATAATAATATTTCTATTAC
Organism: Allium fistulosum; assembly: GCA_030737815.1. Classification (NCBI taxonomy): domain Eukaryota; kingdom Viridiplantae; phylum Streptophyta; class Magnoliopsida; order Asparagales; family Amaryllidaceae; genus Allium; species Allium fistulosum. Next base: position 1,292,939,793 of record CM060904.1, read on the forward strand.
TAATGCAATCAAACAGTGGGAAATAATCACTTATATAAATATATATATATATCTATATGTATAAATATATATACATACATCATACATACATATATATATATATATTATTCTACCTCTTTTACAAAATATTTTTCAATATACATAATTATGAGGATTTATACTTAAATATAAATTCAAAGTAACAATTCCGCTCACCTAAGCTATAAATTCTCAAGTATTCGGATCCGGTCCAAGCCCATACTATGTCCTATACAATTTCACTATAAGTGTAACGGTGAAGACCACATCTTGATTGGACCTCGTAGGCAAAAGACATGAATTTAATTTGAAATGGGATTAATTAAAATAATTAAATCACCAATTAATCCACTAATTACCTTATCCCTCACTAATGTCATCTTCCTCAAACAAGCCTGTAAATGTCGTGCATCCCCAAACCCATACACTCACATACCTCTCTCCTCTATCTCCACCTACATGCCATGAATCGACGAACAACCAGTTGCAACGCGCTACTTTATGCGTCCTCTCCATGACGCACTCAACCACATCCATTCCAGCCACCCCCTTAAAAATGGTTGATAGCCCCCCTTTCACTGCATCGGGATGTTTTGAATTACTACACCGAGTGAGATCTTCGGTCGTTGGCATCGGGAGATTCATGTCGCCAAGAGAAATTCGACGGTGCACTCTATTTGGACTAACTCGCCTTCAATCACCACATAAAATTAACCCTATCGACGTCTACAATAGTCGACCTCCTTTAAATATTGTTGCACCTTACCATGCTACATGTTATCCGGATTTTTAACCCGGCAGAATCCAGAGGAAGTCGAGAGAACTCCATCGAGTCAAGATATCTCAAAAGCTAACCGAAGGGACTGGAACAAGGAGCCAAAGGAAGTCAGGAACAAAGAAAGGAAAATACTCAAAGGGCATGGATCGCTAGCGATCCATGGCATTAACTCGAGGGTTCATGAAGAACATCAACACGAGATAATAGACATGATCCAAAAGGCAAAGCTCGAAAATCAACTAAGTACATGGATCGCTAGCGATTCATGCACTATGGATCGCCAACGATCCATGCCTTTTCGCCAGATCGCCATAAACTCCAAACACCAAGGTCCAGAAATAAGCAAGTGTATGGATTGCTAGCGATCCATGCATCGTTATTAGGTCATTGTGGCTCAAATGGAATAGAGCAAAAGGAAGTGCGAAGGAATTGGCTCGCCTTTCGAACATATTCTATGGATCGCTAGAGATCCATAGATCATGGATCGCTAGTGATCCATGCTTTTGGCTTAAGTTGCTACAGAACCCCCGCTGTTCCTTCTTGTGATCAACTGCAAGCGTCTGGTGAACGGGCTTGGTCCAGTGACTCTCCGATCTCTATAAATACCATCCTACCTGCAAGACAAAGGGGATCTTCTCGAGACTGGTTACTGAAACTCTGCTGGAAGCTTTCTTCACTCTTCACCTCCCTCACAACAGTCTTCAAAAGGGTTCGCTGTGATTCTCCAATGGATTCCAAGATTGGAGACTCGATCTAACTAAGGATATTCAAAAGCTTTGTAATCAAATACATCTTGTAACAACAATCAGTCAATAATAAAAACTATAAAGTGGACGTAGGCTTCATTAACAGCTGAACCACTATAAAAATCTTCTTGTCTTCTTTCTATTTCTTCTCTCTTATAATTATTCTCTATATTATTATTACTCTGTAAGAACAAGGCGGTTGCTTTCACACTCAATCCGGGGTGTTGATCCATTTTTTAGGTTAACATTTTAGTGCTTTCACTGAGAACCTAACTCAAGCTTAGATCTAGCTATCTAATTTAGATCAAATAGTTTCAGAAGTTAGATCCTAAATCACTGCATTAATCAACATCAAATACAAATCCAAACTATCACTGTTGGGTTACAAAAATGTATCAACATCAACGTCATAACATGTACCGTGAACTTCGAGGGCATTACTCTCAAACCCCCAAACCAGGATGCTTCGCCTCTGGATCCCAACTCACTGACTTACCAGCGAGACCGCCGTCTAGGTTGTTTGAAGGGGATATAATCAATAGAAGGCAAAAGCAACAGTAAGTAGTGAGCAAAGCTCTAAGAATCTTGACAAAAAGAAATGTTAACACTCCACCCACTGCAAAAGCGCTTGCGACAAACCCGAACATAGGGGTAAAACCACGTGGGGAGATGTAATGATGGCTCTCTCAAGCTCTAAAGATGACAAGCAATTTGAGGAAGACAAATTGGATGAAAATGCTAACGTGCAAAACGGTAGAAGAAGCTCTAAAACCTATGCCACAACACAGTGCCAAACAATAGAAAAAGAACTATTACTTAAATGGTACTTCTAGAGGTAGGAGAACCAAGAAGATATGACACAAATAAGGATCGTTTACAAGACCAAGGTTCTGTGATATTGTGACCACTCCCAACTGACCAGCCTCCAATCCTAAAATGGAGCTCCCACCATCGAATCACGAAAGGTCGTCATCAAAAATCGTCAAAAATCGTCAAAATGGTCATTAAAAAACTCACTTCAGGCCTAACTCAAAGTCGAACTTGGGTAATCATCTATTTGACTCGAAGCAAACCTAGGAAATTCTAGCCCCAAATCAGACTCGGGTAAAACCAAGATTTTCTTCAAGCAAATATGCAAATGACTCCAAACACCGTTTGTCAGCAACCCAGCACTTCAAATTCTGTGACTCCAAGCGAACCATGTGCTGACTCCAAGAAAACGACGAAATTTCTCGGGTCGGACTCCAAATAAAATACCACCAATCCATCAATGCTGATTCATCTTCTTTAGCCCATAACTCGAACATACGAACTATGAATACATTGAAATTTGGGATGCAACCTTATGGGGCCTTCTTTTTCACCCCAGACCGATCTCACCTAGTTTGAAATTTTTTGGGATCGTTGCTGATCCATGACCCCATCATAAGTGATTTGTCATTCAATTGGCATTTCCAATCATTCAAGCATAGACAATCATGCATATATCATTCTCAAGCATTATAAACAATCGTAACTTGAAAACGGACCGATCTAACAACGATTAAAGCATCTTCCCCAGTCGAAACCCATTCACCGAAGTCATTCAACATGCATAATATCCAAAGAAGTTTATCATGCCAACTATACCTTCCATATAACTGTACAACTGGTTCAAAATTGCTTCTTTACAAATATGACTAGCATAAGGATGAAGCGAGGGCAACGGATGCAGTCTATTGCAAGGCCCTCAGGAATCATTAAAGGATGAAACAACCTGCTACCCTGGAAGGATTCAATGGGAAGGCGAACTGTTTCTAAATACTAGAAGTAGTGCAATTGGAAGAAAGAAAACCCGGGAATTTTCCAAAGAACATATCAAACGGTGAAAGAGCTATAGGACCTCAAGGACCTCTTGCCCAAGCAAGGCAATAAGACCCAATAGAAAAGTGCCCGAGCTAACTAATGAAATTAGATCAAAGGATTATTGTCAAATAACACTATGGCTAACTAGCTACTAAGGAATGGGGCAGCAACCTAAAGCAATGCCTTCTCATCCATCCTTTTTTACTTTCCTTTTCCAAACGAGCCATACCGGGATACTGGAGGCATTGCGAACAGCACGTTGAAAAAAATGCTTCTATGCCCTCAACGAGTCATGTCAATCCCTCTTTTGAGAACCGACATTGCTCTGGTAACGTCGAGAAGGCTTGTCCAAAGGATCATCGAACAAACAGATCCAATCCCTTAGTCTCCAGGAACCAATAAAACCATGTTCCCGTTAGTCGAATCCCAAAATTCCCCATGAAATCGATGAATTATCGCTCCAAGGCCGTCTGGTTGTCAGACTCCGACCAAAAAAACCCCTCGCGAATGTGAAGGTCTTTCACGAACTAAAATATCATGAAGGTAAATCGGTAGATCAGTGGTCATCTGATCCAAAAAACTCTTCGCGAACATGAAGGTCTTTCACGAATTAAAGCGTCGTGAAGGTAAACCGGTAGATCAATGGTCATCTGATCCAAAAAACCCTTCGCGAACGTGAAGGTCTTTCATGAACTAAAGCATCGTAAAGGTAAACCAATAGATCAGCAACGATCTGATCAAAAAACCCTTCGCAAACATGAAGGACTTTCATGAACTAAAGCATTGTGAAGGTAAACCGGTAGATCAGCGGTCATTTGATCCAAAAAAACCCTTGGCAAACGTGAAGGTATTTCACGAACTAAAGCGTCATGAAGGTGAACCGGTAGATCAGCGGTCATCTGATCCAAAAAACCCTTCGCGAACATGAAGGTCTTTCACGAACTAAAGCATTGTGAAGGTAAACCGGTAGATCAGCAGTCATCTATCCAAAAAGCTCTTCGCGATCGTTAAGGTCTTTCATGAACTAAAGCGCTGTGAAGGTAAACCAGTAGATCAGCGATCATCTGATCCAAAAAACCCTTCGCGAGCATGAAGATCTTTCACGAACTAAAGCGTCGTGAAATAAAACCGGTAAATCTGTGAAATTTATGTACGACTGATATCCGTAAAGGTAAACTAGAAGATCAGCAGTCATCTAATCCAAAAATCCTTCACGAACTAGAACGTCGTGAAGGTGAACTGGAAGATCACCAGCTATCTGATCCAAAGCTCCCCGAAGTCAACGAAGTCACGGTCCAGGGCCACAAATCGACAATCATACCAGGCACTCCGCAAAATTAATGGAATCACTTTCAACAAACAATGAGACAGACAATGCTAAATTCTAGAGCTTCAAATTTGCTCAAAAAAAACTAAGCCAAAACTGAACCAACCTTGTGATCAATCAAAGGTCAACTCGAATCAAGCCAAGATTCCACTTGGGAGAACCGCACTCATTGGACCGGGGGCAACCAAACGAGTTGTGGAGAGACCCTAGATACAGTTCAAGCACACCAACAGCCCTGAGGCATGGGGGGCATCGCACACACTTGAATAGCCATAAGAAAGGCTGAGACTAATCATACCACAGTTCTGTTATGCCCGATCAAAGATTCTGGCATTCTGACAACTGCGGACTTAATGACCTAGCTAGTGCAACAAATGAAATACTAGCATAATACCTACCCACTTCTTTCCAACTACTACTTTACCGCTCATGGTGACCAATTCCTCTTCCTCTTAGACCGTATGCCAGTTAAAGACCCATTCTCTAAAGGCAGTTTGGACTAAGAGCTAGGAGTCATGCCCTGAACTCCTATAGGCTCTTACTTCAATCCATCTTCTGCAGTCAGCTATAGATCTCTCCACCATGATAGCCTGATCTATTTGGATGTGTATATCTTTGAGAAATATGGAAGGATCATCCAAGCCATGGGTACCTGAACCAAAAACTGTTTAGCTTTTTGAATCAATAAAACCATGTTTATGTAAGCAACCTGCTGAGTCGGCGGGGTCAAATCGACTCAAAAATCATTGTTTAGCTGCTTGGACTGATCAAACTGCGCCCGAGTATGCTCCATCAACTCACTGAGTCGAAGAAAGCGAATTGACTCAAACCGCGAACTCCTCACGTGGCCCGAAGATTAGCAACATTGAGAAGCTCCAAACCATTTTGAATCAACGGGTTGTATCGATCCCATAAGCCGTGCATTTCGTAAGCCGTGCACCCCCAAAAGCCGTGCATTCCATAAGTCGTGCACTCTCATAAGCCGCGCACTACCAAAAGCTGCGCATATCGTAAGTCGCACATTCTCGTAAACCACGCATCTCATAAGCTACGCAAACACTGCTCAATGTCACTCCGGCATTATTACCGAACCATCAAAATTCTCTAAGTATCGGTGTTGTCTTGACAACACTAGGAAACTTGTTCATCTCAAGATTAACAGGAACCTATCCCTACCACCCAAAAGGACCGACATTGCTCCGGCAATGCCACAAAGTTCCCAAACCAAGATTTCAACAAAGAATTCCGATCTTTGACCAAAATGTCTAGTTAAGACATTCAAATCATGAGCTCCTAAAGATAGGAGCTGCAACACAACTTTGAATGGGGGCCTCCAGAGAGCTGCCCAGAACATCAAGTCTCGCATCAAGTGTTCAAAGTAATCAACCCTGTGGATTGGCGACACATAACACACTAACACTTGGTCAAGACAAAAAATCATTCCATGGTTCTGTTATGCTGAACAGAGAATTTCAGAAATCATAACCAAACTAAGTAGTATAGTAGGGAATTAAAAAGAAAACTACTCCAACCTGCTAGACATTGATATTGCCTTAGCAACATTAAGAACTCCAAACTGCCATATCGATAAGAAAATCGAACTCCTTAAAATTCACCATTGCTCAAAAATAGGAAATGAAAGGAATGAATTACTATCGACTGGAGATAGATAATGATGGAAGAAGTTTCCAGAATCAAGTCATCAACCCAGCGGCTTCCAAAGACAGAAGCAGATGCTCAAATGAGGTCTCAACCCCTAACTTGCAAAAAGACCAGCTGTTATCTGAAGGCAGACAATAGCAATGAGAGAACTCTCAAAATCAAGCAGCTAAACCATTGATTCCTGAAGATTGGAACCAACAAATAAGGTTGATATCCGCAACAATGCTATTAGTCTAGCATAATGCATATGGCCTGAAATAAGAAAGGTTAAGTGTCATAGATTCAAGACAAACACTACCGAACTCTACCGGTCCATGATCAGTATAGGATGAACGTGGTCGTACCATGGGCAATGTGATGACTTGCTCCACAATTTCAGATTTTCTATAAGAACCTGGAGTTTGACACCTAGAAGTGAAGGTTCAGCCCAGAAATGAAGGGTTCCGTAGATAGTTATCATATCATAACAAAAACCGGTGGGAGAAAGTTCGATTTTTCGTGAATAAGAATAACTATGGAATTGGTTAAGCAACAGCCTTGCATCTCCAAGGGTAAAACTTGATGGTTATAAACAAAGCCAGGCAGCGGAAACACCGGGGACTCTTACCCTTCCAGAACATGGCATCTCCCAAATTTATGCAACGTTGAGAAAACAGCCACATTGAGTTAAAAGGAATCTACTCAACTCTACAAGATCGGATGAATGATTCAACCCTCACCAACATGACTTTAACACTGCCCGAAGATAGGTAGCACTAAGAAAATACTTCTACAATCCGACCATCGAAGTGCTAGTTTTCAAAGGCCGAAACTAGTATCTAACCGGATTAAGAGCACCGTCGAATCGACGGGGAAAATCGATCCTAACCTCCTAAGTGTCGGTGTTGCTCGGCCAACACCAAGACCTTCTTTTATCTTTTAAGTACCGGTGTTGCCCTGGCAATGCCAGGAAAATTTTCTATTTCCTAAGTACCGGTATTGCCCCAGCAATGCTAGGAAACTTTTTATTTCATAAGTACCGGTGTTGCCCCGGCAACTCCGGGAAACATTCTACTCACTAAGTACCAGTATTGCCCTGGCAATTCTAGGAAAACTTTAATCTACAGGGCTGATGAGAAACATTCATCGTAGTGAACCATCGATGCACTAGCTTCCAGAGATAGAAGTTGGTCCTCAACTGAGTTTCTACCTTCTCTTTAGAAAACTACTATTTCCCAATGACAGGCAACGACCGAAAGACATATCCTTTCATAGGTCAGCCGGATGGTTCGACCTTTCATTACTAGAATCAGCCACTACACAGGAATAAAGCAATGTCGAAAGGAAATCCTAGGATTAAATTGTTCATGTACTAATTTCTAGGGATAAAAGCTAGTGCACAACCGAATTTCCTAAATTCAACTTAGAAAGAATTTAGATATAACCAAAAGATAGGCAGCCTCAAGGAAACATTGCTTGGAACCAAGCAGCTTGGTTATCAATTCCCGAAGATAGGAATTGGCGTATGAACAGAACTTCCGTGACGACGGCAATCAAACAAAGCATGCGCAACTAAAGACATATAAGGACAATCACGGAAGGTTGAAACTAAATCCACTGGACTTTCGCAATCCTAAAATGGGATTGAGAGCCAGACTAGGGGCAATCAAATCATGTGTCCTAAACCTCTCCATCTCTCACAATCACCCAGATACAGGCATTCGAAATAGCTAGTCCCTCGAGTAGGGATAGATGCACAAATACTTGATTGAAAAAAATGTTGCAAAGTCCAAACACGAATAACTGCAAGATTGGTTAGATAATGGTTCTGTATCACAAAACAGAGCATTCTGGCAACAAAATTGCCAACAAAGGAAATAAAGGATTTAACGTTCAGAAATCGACCGTCGCTCATAGTCTGACAATGACGAGAAAGATCGATGACCTACTCAAGGTCTAACTAGATCATTTGGTTCCAACTTGCAAGAATATGCCATTACCTAAAGTTTGGTGATGCTAAGAAGAAACTCCCAGAATGAAACTATTGATACATCGGCTTTCGAAAATAGAAGCAAAAGCTTGATCGACTCTTTAATCCTACCTTTTGGAATCTTATGTTATCCAAAGATCCACAACATCAAGGAAAAAATCCACAAGTTTGAGTCACCCGTACATGAGTTTACGAAAGAAACCAACACATGATTAGGATCTCAACGCCGGACTAAGAAGAATTTACTTTAGCAAAAGTTGCCAGAAATGCATCTTTCTACTGCCTACTGACATCATTACAAAAACTCAGATCTTGGGATCAAGCAACAAAGTCCCTAGTTTCCGAAGATAGGTAGGAGCTATCGTGTCAATCGAACTAGGGCAATAAAACTTATTGCTTAGGAGACCTAACCTCCCAAAATGTGTTGGTTCAGTAGTCAAAGTAATCAGTCCTACAGGTTAAGGCATTTACACCAACGCTTTGTCAAATGAGCTCAGCTGACCATGAACTCGACTGAACATAAAGAAGAACAGTCATGAAAGTGGTTAGACCAAGCTACCTTAAAGTTCTATAAAAAGCAATTCTTGAAGTCGAGGAATTAAGCCAATAGTCCCCTGAGATAGAAGCTAGTGTGCAGATCAAATTCCAAAAACCACAAAGGAAGGATATTCGTGATCGAATAACTCATGCACTAGTTTCCAAAGACTGAAGCTGTGCCTAATCGAACTTCAACTACAACTCTACAAGAGTAGCTATGCCTTGTAATTTAACTGTAATCGATCATCCTAATATGACAGGAATAATAAGTGAAGCCTAAGTTGCGAAGGACCCAGCTTCTGGAGGAGTGAAAGTCCCTCCGCCAGAATAAAGATTGGATGACCGAAAAGTCATTTTAAACAACAAAACTTGGCATTCAACCCTATCGGTTATCGATCAACGATCGATAAAAGAGCTGTTGTCTGAAGCGACACGGGAAGCTTTTCTTTTCAGGATCACTGGAATATAGAAATGGGAAGAGCGATACGATTGAATCATCCACTATATCCCATTTTGGAATAAATTATCGCATTGGAATTCAAAAACATCGACGGGAACTTAACCAAATTCTCGAGAATAAAAAGCTAAAGACAAAGAGCAAGACTTCGCTCCCGAACGACGTATAATCATTTGAGATAAAACTTAGCTTCACCGCCGGTCGAATTAAAACACTATAGGACAACTCCAAACCTACATCATGCACCCACTTACCGACCTAAACCCTTGCGTAAACTACGGAGCAAAGGTTGCATCGTCAATACCAGGAATTGAAATTCAGATTGAAATCAAAAAACGAAGGGCTATCAAAGGTCAGTTAACTGAGAGCAACATCTTGAGGTGGACTCTGACGATTCATAACGAAAATTCAACAGTCAAAGCCAAATTTGCATGGTGACCACGACACGATCAACTAGATTTCACAAAATGAAAACTCAAAAGAAGTTACTTCCAGAGCATGCCTTGTTTACAATGAAGGCATACTCTAGGGGGGCAATTGTTATCTGGGTTTTTAACCCAGCAGAATCCTGAGGAAGTCAAGAGAACTCCATCGAGTCAGAATAGCTCAAAAGCCAACTGAAGGGACTAGAACAAGGAGCCAAAGGAAGTCAGAAAAAAAGAAAGGAAAATACCCAAAGGGCTTGGATCGAGGGTTCATGAACAACATCAACACGAGATAACAGACGTGATCCAAAAGGCAAAGCTCAAAAATCAACTAAGTACATAGATCGCTAGTGATCCACGCACTATGGATCGCTAATGATCCATACCTTTTCGCCAGATCGCCATAAATTCCAGACACCAAGGTCCAGAAATAAGCTAAGTGTATGGATCGCTATGGATCGCCAATGATCCATACATCGTCATTGGGTTGATGCGGCTCAAATGGAATAGAGCAAAGGGAAGTGCTAAGGAATTGGCTTGCCTTCGAACATACTCTATGGATCGCTAGCGATCCATAGATCATGGATCGCTAGTGATCCATGCTTTTGGCTCGAGTCGCCGCAGAACTCCCACTGTTCCTTCCTGTGATCAACTGCAAGCGTCTAGTGACCGAGCTTGGCCCAAGGACTCTCCGATCTCAATAAATACCATCCTACCTACAAGACAAAGGGGATCTTCCCGGGACTGGTTATTGAAACTCTACTAGAAGCGTTTTTCACTTTTCACCTCCCCCACAACAGTCTTCAAAAGGGTTCGCTGTGATTCTCCAGTGGATTCCAAGATTGGAGACTCGATCTAAGGATATTCAAAAGATTTGTAATCAAATACATCTTGTAACAACAATCAGTCAATAATAAAAACTATAAAGTGGACGTAAGCTTCATTAACAGCCGAACCACTATAAAAATCTTCTTGTTGACTTCTTTCTATTTCTTCTCTTTTATAATTATTCTCTATATTATTGCTCTATAAGAATAAGGCTGGCGCTTTCACACTCAATCTGGTGTGTTGATCCATTTTTTAGGTTAACACCACTGTAGATGCAAAGCCCTCTTCTCTATGAGTCCAAATGAATCTGACCTTGTCATCTAACATTGTTTGATGCTTTTGGAATTAAGGTAGACCCAAAACTCGTTAACATTCTCTCATTTGGGATATTTCAAAAAGTGGGAAAAGAGGAGGAAGAATTGCCTAAAGGTTGTGAACACACACAAACATAAACACATACATATATACATACATACATACATATACATATATATATATATATATATGCCTAAATTTCTCAAATAAATCGCTATGCATTTTGAGCTCATACAATCACATAACACGTAGGATCGCTACAAAACTTGTCGGTGTACATTACCTCATTTTTCCAGTTCTAATGGTATAAATTTTGTTTCCATCCGAGACGATGCTCTAGGAGCCATGCATTTCAAAGTCGTTTTGGCCATCGGATCGCTCGATTTCAAAAATCCTTCAACTGTACGCCTCATAATAAAATCCTCATCCCAGAATCACAAACCATCGGTCAAGATCCCACTAGACTCGACAATGCATGTATTTTTACAAAATACATACAATACATAAATTGAAAAAAACGGTATGACTCTAAATATAGTGATATTTCTACACATCTTGTTTTTGAACGTCGTTCCAGACTAAATGGAAGTAGTCTCAAGTCCTAATTTAACGTATGTGAAAAGTCAGACTTTGGACCTACATTTAATAACAATTTAATTTTAAATTAAATTACTTGAATATCCAATCATTAAAAATGTTGGTTTTTACAGTATGTCTTAGCCTCTTCATCTTTATTCCCGTGTTTTGGTTGGTGTTGTCGACTATATATTGTTTTCACACTAAAGTATTCTTGTGTAAAGCAAGAATACTTGGTTTCTATAGTTAGAAATTTGTTTCTTTTTTGAAAAGAATGGGGCCTAGAAAGCTTTGGTTCTTATTCTTACCGACGTGGAACTAAAGGAGAAGTCGGATCAATGAGAAGATGAAGGCAATACAAAATTTGATTCCTAATTCTAACAAGGTACATTTTTGTAGTGTGAATTTTCATAGTGTTATTCCTTCTGCTTATATTAATAAAATTATGATCATGGATTGTGGAGGTTCATTTAAAAGAATTTCAGTCTTGATTTCATTTTTCATGATGCAATTTATATTGTCGATTCATTGTCTTTCTACATAACTTAAGAATTATAGGAACCAGCTAAAGTTCCCTTGCATGTTTATTCTCTACATAATTTGTTACATTTACCTTATAAATTGACATATTCTTATATTTCTATACCGTTTGCGTTTTATAAAAGTACTGGAAGGAAGGATGCAACATTTCAAAGTTAAGAAGGAACTGACATCCAAAACTATTAAAACAACAAGAATGGGGTTAGAAATGGGCTCGGTTTATGGTGCATCGATTTGTGGTTGCTTCTTGACTTGTTGCTTGGTTGTGATACTTTGAAGTTTATTGTATTTTGATGTTTGTCAAATATGGTGAATGGTTGTATGTTGAATTATGATATTTTGATGTTTGTTATATATAGTGAGTGATGAAGTTACTTTATGTGATATTTGTGGAATCCAATATGATAATATGTGTGTATGTGTATTTGTAATGAAAATTGATTATATAATTGTTGTTTTATAGTTGAAACTTTTATGAAATTTACCTAAAACTTATATGTGAAATTTGAGTGTTGGAAATTACTTCAAGGAAATATAATTCCTAATGGCTATAAGAGTTAATAATTTTGATGATAAGGTCATGGTTATTTCGGTTACTAATAAAAAAATTATAATGGTTATTACCACCATAAAATGTCATTCTACAATGGTAATAACCGTTACAATTTTGTTATTAGTAATGGAAATAACAACTACAATTTCCATGACCAAAATTTGCCACGTCGTCGCTAACAATGGTTATATTCGTTATAGATATATTTTGTAATAGTTATAACCATTACGGGTCCCCTGCTCGAGTGTTATGTATATATTTTGAGTGTTCTCGAATATTTATGAAATACTAGAGAATTGTTTATAGAAACGACAAACTCCTCATGAAGGAGTGCGCAGACTCAAACTTCATTAGTGATATCGAATATAGCATGTCAATCCTAAATTCATGTTCAAACTTATGTTGAGAACTATAAGTTGGAATTGTTCCAAACAGTAAGTAGTAGCTCATTAAACCAAAGGCTACTACAGCAGTACAAATAAATGCATAAATTTATAATTTAGCCAATGGTGATTCTAAATGTTGAGAATCCCTAGACATAGTTATATGATAACAATGTCGTGATATAGTTCGTGAAAGAACCTGGAGCATACTAGAGGTCAAGCGACATACTCCAAATAGTTCCATATGATAAAGGAGTTTATTAGCATTGGAGAAAGTTGATTGACAGGGTAGATAATTAAAGCAACAGAGCATACTCGTTCATTAAGGTATTGAGAAAACTGATCGATCAAGTTGGAATAAGATTCCATAATGGACCACAAGTGCAAATAGAAGATTGATAGAGTTAGGGGTAAGCCTTTATGGGCAATAATGTACTTTGTTACAAATATCTAACTCGATAACCAATCTTGTTCAGAATAAAAGGTGTTTTCTTTCTATTATATTCTTGATATAATGTAACAACCCAAAATTTTGATCATTTAATTATTAAATGTTTAATTAATTTTAAATATTTAAATAAGTGAATTTTAGAATTTAATAACTTATAATTCAAATATAGGGCATATTTAAATATTTGGATTGTGTTAAATGGATTTAATAATTTTATTTAACTTCTTTTAATTAACAAATAATATTAGTAAATTCAATTTGTAAATTTATTTGCAAATATAAAATAGATAAATATCGATATTTAAATATTTAAATATGTGAAATTAGCCTTCTGGGGCACAGTCTCGGATTTCGACGAAACAAGTTTTATTGGATCCGTAATAGTGAATTATATTACGCCGTCGAATTTCGTGGCGATCAGATGAATCGTTTGGTCGTGGGAGATCGAAACGCATTGAAACTAATATCGTAAATTTAATATAATAACTGGGTCTAAAAACCTATCTTCTACATACGATCGAATTAGGTCTCGAAACAAGTTCCATTGTTTTCGGAATAGGGGTACAACATATAGAATGCCAGACGACACGTCTTGTTTGGAGTTCGAGATTTTCGGGTATGTTTTGCTGAATATTTTAAAAATTAAAATAATATAAATATATTTATATTCAGCCTTATGCTTGCCGTACCCATGCCATACCCACTGCATACTTGCACCATCCCCCCCATGTACTCAACCATACCTTTTCCCTTCTATTTAAACTCACCTGGAATGAAACAGAGCCTCTTCTTTTAAAACATAAAATTCAAAAATTAAATTTAGGTGATGTACTTATCTAAAAATCTTGAAAAAAATATGCTTGAGCTCGTACGACTATAAGCTTCAATCCCATACCCAAGTTATAGCTTGTCCATATGTTTTGGATGATTGACCTTGTAGCCGTCGAACTAGGGCTTAAGATTTTGGAGCATAGGGTCATCGATTCGTCGAGGGGAGCTTTGATTTGGATTCAGCGTGTTGAAGGGATTCAAAGCCATGAGTTTCACGTGGTGCAGCGCATTCTGGAGAGGTGCGACCTGATGGCAGCCGTGTGATAATGGAGTAGGTCGCTTTTTGGCAGAGGCCAAAGCGCGAGACGTGATGGTGACCGTTGAGTGGAGTTCGTCGAGTGGAGCTCGATGGCGAAGACAGATTTGAATTTCATTAAGCAAATCTTCGTATCACTGATAATTCATGCACATTTGTTTGGGTTCTTATTTGGGTTATGCATGTTTATTTGAGAGAGAAGAAGAAGATTAAGGCAGGGGTAATCTTGTTATATTATTATAAGTTGTTTGATTTTTAATTTAAATTATTGATAACTTATATATCTTGCTCATATGAGGTCGGTCCGAATGTCGTTTTTTGCGTTGGGCTCTTATCGTCGAGATCTTCAAAATGGAGTTGGTTTGGTCGGATTTGGAGCAAGTGAAAATTTAGGCTAAAATCGGACGACCGTTCGGTTATAGTCCAAAATCGGGACGTTTCGGCGAAAACGAAAATCAATGTGACTTTAACCCACATTAAATTTTATTATATCATATTAATGATGTTATAAACGTTTATTGATTTTTTGGATGTTAGTTAAATTGTTTGATCGCTTGTGTGGTTGAATTACAATTTGGAAAATGGATGACATATTAATTTGATCGTTATAAACCCATATGATTACCTATATATTATCCATAACCATTGTTTTGCAGGAAAAATCTGTAGAGAGACCCAAAGTGGGTTCCTCGCTCATAAATTATTTATTTACATCCGTATGCTTTTATTGATGGTTAATTGAAATTAATTTCTGATATTCTATTTAATAGTTTAACTGTCGTTATAGCAATTTTCACTATACCGTCGTTTATTCAATTTCATTCCCAAAACCTAGTCATATGAACTTGAGCTTGTGTTTCAGATAAAAAGAATATTGAAAGTTCATTAATCATTTTGGTTAATGATAATTTAGATTTATTAATCGTTTTAACCAATGATTTTGAGATTAATTAACCAACTTAATAAATGATGATTAAAAATTGGTTTACCTTTAGATTTAATTAATCATTTTTGCTAATGATGTTTTATACTTAGTTAATCGTTTAACTAATGATTATTTGAGTTTAATTAATTTTTTTAATTAATGATAATTGAACTTTATAATCATTTTACTTAATGATATTTAAAAGTAATTAATCATTTTAAATAATGATATTTGAATTTTGTTAATCATTTTAATTAATGATTGTTTTAAATTTAATTAATTGTTTTAACTAATGATATTTGGGATTTAGTTAAATCATTTTAAATAAATGATGCTTTATAATTAAATAAATCATTTTAACAAATGATGTTTTAATTAATTGTTTTAGCTAATGGAGTTTAAATTTAATCAATCCAATTTATGATTATTTGAACTTAATTAATTGTTTTAATGGATGGAATTTAAAATTTCTTATCATTTTAATAAATGATGTATAAGATAACTTATTCGTTTTAACTAATGATTATATGTATTTAATTAATCTTTGTAACTAATGATATTTAAAGTTAATTAATCGATTTAATAAAAGTGATTTAAGTAAATTATCTAATATAATAAAATTGCTTTAATCAACTAATTTAAAGTCAATAAACTGATTTAATAAAGATTTTAAAGTTAATTTACCAATGTTATAAAAGTGTTTGGAAATAATTATTTATTTTATTAAAGATAATGGATTTGTTTATTTAAAAGAAAATTTAAATGTGATTAATTATCTTTCGGGATAATTAATATTGTTTTAAAGTTATAAAAAGGAATTGGAACTCAATCATTGGGATGTTAAATTGGATGATCTTCTAGGTGTTCGGTTTGATGTTGGTTTAGGCCTTCGGGGTCATGCACTTGGAAAGATTATTCTGTTAACGTTTCAATAATCAGGAACTAATTCTAAAAGTGTTTTACTAACGTGGAAATATGGAAATCAAGCACACATTTAGTTCTTTTAAAAGTTAAAGTTCGATTTCAGTTATAGAATAGTTCCATAATCGATATCGCTTATATGAAAAGGATCTAGTCACACATTTAATGCTAAACGTTTAGGCTTGAACTCGTTTCTATCTCAAAGGTTAAAAACGTCATCAAGGTGACGCCTAGAGGTAACACTACCTCAACTTGCTCGGCTTCATTTTCAACCGAGAGATAAGAATTATCTGGAATCAACGAGTAGTGGTAAATAAAATTAATTTCCATATAAAGATCATTTTAATTATCCCCGATAGTTGATTTATTAAATATCGGATTCAGCTTTCTTCATGGTGTACCATCACCTTAAAAACGATTTGTTGCTCACTCGAGCTTTGTTATCCTTTGTCAGAAATAACTAAACCAAAAGCATGAGTGGGAGCCAAGCTATGTTGGGTTGCTCTCATTAAAAGGGTATTTTCACATCTCATCTAGTTTGGTTTCAGTTGTGCACTTAGATGTGGAAATATTCGGATTCTCGATAAGGTATGGCGGGCTCCGGCTTGTAGGGTCCGTAGAAGTTTTCACAAAGTAAATGGGATTCTCAGAAGTATATTACTAGAGGTATACTTCAAGGGTGGGTGCACCTTCCTTGTCATTTGTTGGAAATTTTCCTTTCCTTATTTGATTCGAAAACCCTAGATCTGTTTTAGATTTAAATTGCCACGAGTAGAGCAAACTCCTCATTACGACATTTAAGTATTGATTTAGTCCATTCTATCAAGTTGGACTCTTACCTTATTCAGTCTATTCTATCAAGTTTGGGTTGTTACCTTATTTAGTCCATTCTATCAAGTTGGACTGTTTTTCTTGTTCTATCCATTCTGTCCAGTTTGGATTTTACTCGGTTTATTTTCCATTCTTTCAAGTATGGTTTTAATATTAATTATGCCTATCCCTATTTGCATTTGTTTCCTATTATTTATTTCTGCTCTTGCCTGTATGGATGTTATTCTTGTGAGGTAAAAAACTGTTATGCGTCAGCGGCGTGGTCTCATAGAACTTTTATATGATCCCTATTATTCGAGTTATCTCACGTTGGTATTTCCAGACTGATCCAAGTGTTATTTATTATAATGCTCGGGTCAGATTGAGTATTTTCTCAGGTTGGCTTGGTGATATGGAGATCTTGGAGGGGAGCTGGAGATTCACCCATCGTGGTGTTTTAATTTTCTATTGTATTATATAGTATACTTATCAGCATTTGTAAGGTCAGGATTTTATAACTGTCCAGCTGATAACGTTTGTTTTTAACTCTGATATACTCTGTATGTTTGGAGTGACAGTTTCTATTGTCATTGTTATATTATATGTTGTCGATTCCGCTGTAAGATTCTATTTTTTTTGTTCTCTATTCTTTTCTTTTTATTTACCCTAACAATCTGCCCTTTCATTGATTGGATGCACGACATTGGAACACAGTGGTATTGTTCGGTGTCGACTTTCGATGGTCAAAAAGGCAGGTCGTTACATATAATGTGTTATATTAATTATTTATTTAATAAAAAGTATATTTAATATAGAAAATCCATAAATGGTATATTTTATGATAGTATTTACAAGGTGTTGTAATCATGAGTGATTTATCATAATAAAATAAACATACCATTTTAAATATTTCTAGTAAGATGTATCAAGGCTGGATATTGACACATTCATTGAGACTAGAGTATGTACACTCTCTAAACGATGGAAAGTATATTACTCATGGCTGTTGGGGGCACCAAATGGTTACGTACTGATAGTTATTGGATAACTATGGAATGACTCACTCGATAGTTTTTTGTTGGTTAACGTAACTAAGGTCAAACAGAGAATATCGATGTGATTATTTTACCTAGTCCCCTCGACTTGAGAATACTATCGAGCTTCAATGTGGAAACTCCGCTTTGATTATAGTTAAGTCATGGTATGACATCCATTGAATTATAGTTGGGTCGAGAGGAAGCACTGGAAGTGAAACACTATTTAAGAGAGAATTCTTTTCCTTGATTATAAGGGATTAGTATCATGCGGTTAACTTAAGTCAACTCAAAGTCAAAATCACTCGCAAGAGCAGTGCAGTTAATAATAATTGTTATTGTTAAACCAAGGATTTTGAGTTTGCACTTACACAATATTTGCTTAAGTACATATGGATGTACTCCCATTTATGTTATGTATAAATTAATTACTCATTAATGGTATTTAATACATTATTAAGTTCAATTAAAGAGACAAATGAAAGGTTTCTCTCTCCAAATAATGCAAAATCCTCTCTCAATTAATTGCATTAATTCTAGAGAGAAACGAACAGTTTTCTTATCTTTATTAAGAATTAATTATTATACATATGGGTGTATTTGATACACTCTTACATTAAATTTAAATTCAATTCAAACACCATTTTAAACAATTTAAATAAAATATGATTTTATTTAAAACTTGTTGGATTTGATCCAATATACCTTTAAAATTCATAGGCCCAACAGATCCAAAATAGGTTTTTTTTTAAATCAAATAATTTCACCCGCTTTTGACTGGCTCGGTTCCAACAAAAATGTTTAATTGAATACCATAAAATTAATTAAAATGTTAATTAATTAAATTAATTAATGTAATGTACATAAGACTATTATATAAGTTAATTAAATTATAAAAGTTATATAATAATTATACATACATAATGATTGTATAAAATCAAGTGGAATAAGAAAAAACCCAAAAATAGACTTAAGAGATAAATACATGTGTATACTACGTATACTGTGATTTCTGATATGTCTAACACTTGGATCATGAGGGTATTTTATAAGCGATACATTATTCCATAAGTTGATATCACTTAATATAGTATACTAAAGATTATAAATCTTTAATATAAAGTTGTCCTCCACCATTTATATATTAACAGATTGCTTGCATAAACTTTAGTTGTTGATATTCCTTAAGATAGAGATGTCATGTGTAGCACTATTAGCATATTGACTAGACAAGGTAAGATATATGTACGTATTTGTTGATATTCCTCGAGATACATGCATTCTACATAGGTCACCGCGAAATGGTAGGCATGAGTGAATAATCTCTTTCGATTGATTTGTTGATATTCCTCAAGGTCGAGATGAGATTAGGACAAAGACCATGGGTTAGGAGTTGTATTTGATACAACTGGTAAGTGTCACCCATTGCTTGTGGACTTATGATTTGTTGATATTCCTCATGGTCAGAATCCCAAGGTAAGTGAGTCCCGACACCTACTAGAAAAATAAAATGATTTCTATGTTTTTCTTAGGGTTTTGATAAACATAAAAATCTAGTGGGAGCCTTAATAGAAAAATTAAGTGGTAACATTTAACACTTCTAATATTGTAAGAACATTTGTTGTATAAAGTTATAATAATCTACATTAATAAATTCTTGCAATTAATATAATTGATAAAATGTATAAATTAAGATATACAAATGAACCGAATTAAAGATTAATAAAAGAAATATAAAATATACTTACTAATAAATATTTTCTACATGTTATTATTTCGATACCCATGCAAGTGCCTAATTTTATAACTACTAAATACATTCATAATTAGTCACTTACGTGTTTATTTTTTGAGACTGCGTGTTGTCCTTTATGAGTTTCAAACTCTAAAAGCAATAATTGAATATAGATATTTAATTCATATATGATTGCATATTAATGTTATATGGTGAACGGTTGCAATGCATAATGTACGAAACCCCGATGAAATTAGTTCATTCAAAATAAGCAAGTAAATTATAGTGTGAGATCGTATATTCAATACGATTGATTACAATAATGATCTTGTATTAAATGTAACACTGGACCGAAATATACAAGATAGGTATAAGAACTCAACCACTAAAATGTCATTTTGATCAATTTAAAATATTTGATTCCTTAAATGTTAGGGACGATCAAATGCATTTTTGTAACATGTTCATTATGATATTGTAATAAGGGTTCCTTATTAATGGTTCGACCATTTAGAAAGAAAAACGAATATACGAGAATAGATGTAACTTAATGTAGCGATCCAAAATTCAGCCTTCGAAAATCGGCACCCGTACTTCACTTGTACTCAAAATGCCGCAGATTCAAACGCCGAACCTGGCTCATCGGAGCTTATAACACCATTAAGTATAACAACACAGCGGAAATAAGAAAAACAGATGATATCATATACAACTCCAATGAATACAATATCCAGAATGATATACAACAATGATATCAATATGATACAACAATATCAGAGATAAATAATGATACAGCGGAAATAACAAAAGTGATAACTCCAGATGATCTGTCAGAGAGGCTGAGTCCAACCACTCTAATATCAGGTTCGAACCATCATCACGTTTCACCAAGAGAAGCAACGTCAGTCGTCCGTGAACTCCCAAAAAAAAACTGAACTAGCTCCCGATAATCTACTAAACCTGAATATCTGAGGAACCCAACTCTAGACTGCCCATGTGGAAAATGGTGGGCACCCAGAGTTTAGGAAGGGAACAATAAACTCCGAGTCAGTCGTGGGACTGGAATGAGTAACAAAAACAGTTTATCTTTAAAACAAACAACAAAAGAATTTTAAACATTGAAATCTGCAATGCTTTTGGAAAATGAAACTACCATAAGACCTCCCGCCACACACACAATGCAAACGCAGAATTGGAGGAGATTTCTTCTTATGATAGTCAAACATGCTTACTACACAAAACAAACTCTTTTGATATTATTACTAGTGCATAGTGTACAAAATCATTTCGAAAATACAATATTAATCTTAGCCAGCATAGACATTCCGAACTATGCCTACTATAGCTACCATCTAAACAGTGGTGACCACCATAAGTAAATGGCAAGTTCTGCAACTAATATCGTACAAGGTTTGTATTGGAAATTGGATTTCCAACAAATGGTCAGGCTAAGTAACTTCCTACTGTCAATGGGTACGCCTTTAGCAGGACGCCCGAGAACCTACCCGGCTCTCTGCCAATACAAGGCCGGGTTACCTCTGTAACTAGGTAACTACTTCTCGAGTATGCCACCCCCCGGTCCTTTGGGACCTTTATCCAAGGGCCCTCGATCATAAAGCAACAACCACAAAGAAATGAGATTGGAGCAACCACATAGGTTAAATATCAGAGCTCCATATCTGATACCACCCTTTTCCAGAAGGAAATGACATATCCTAAAGGGCGCGACCCTCATAACCTTACCGCATCATTCCTGTTTCGACCATTTCCGGTCTGTGAGGTTCGATGAGGTATCGTCCTCAAAGCTACGCTTTTTCACAAAGCCATGCTTTGATCACAAATGATCAATAAATGATCAACACACAGCAACACTCAGCATGCCACATTACCAAATTGGGAGTATATCGCTGATAACCTTCAACTACATAACCTCTGAGCTCGTACGTCTCAGAGAAGGGTGTTAAGCTAAGAGAATAAATTCTCCACCACCAACAGAAATGTATTTGAAAGAAATCTTCTTTATATCTCAATGTGTAATGTCAGACATGTAACCACACAAGTCTGTTTCGGGTTCGAACAAAACCGAAGGCACTTCCGAAGAAGCCCTTGCAATCCGGGTATTCACAATCCCGATCGGATTTCCCATCACTTAGGAAATCTCTATACCGGCGCGACTCAGTGCAGAGACAATCGATAGGTCATCCTATCATTCTCGCAAATACCCGGTCTTCACCACCGGTCTTCAAATGCCATCCATATACGACGTATCATTATTCGGAATGGGTTATGTGACACAAAGGTCCTCTCCCGGCTGAACCGAATAATGAGCGCGATATTTAAAAACATATGGATAATGGAATTTCAATTAAGTCACAACTTAAACCCAAA
The DNA here is from genome assembly GCA_030737815.1 of Allium fistulosum. Lineage (NCBI taxonomy): Eukaryota > Viridiplantae > Streptophyta > Magnoliopsida > Asparagales > Amaryllidaceae > Allium > Allium fistulosum. The sequence goes on from CM060904.1 coordinate 1,292,962,103, forward strand.
CTTCCTTTCAAATGGTTTAAACACATTACCATTTTAATCTTTTAAAACAAAACGATTCCTTTTAACAACCTTCAACGGTTTAAACAATTTCCACACTTTAATCTTTTAAACAAAAGATTCATTCACAGATTTTCCAAATTAATTTCCATTTCAATTGGATTAACTAGTTAAATCTTTAAAACAAAGATTTAACTTATAGTTTTCAAAAACACGTTTCAAAGATTTATTCGTAATTTAGAAAACCATCTTCAATTCAAACTTGAAATTCTTTTAATTCAAATTGGAAATCCATTTCATATATAAGAGCTTTTATCAGTTGAAAACAATTAGTTTTCCAAATCATTGAATTCAATTCTAAATATTGAATTCAAATTTAAATCAAATTATTAAGATATCAAGTTTTATTAAGTTATTTAAAATAACTTTTACATTTGAAACTCATTTGCAAAGCTCTTAATTTTCAATTTCCAAAACTATTTGGATTCAAGAATTCAATCTTTAAAATTGTCCAAAAAATCTGTGACCTAACTGATTTCCACGTGAAATCCATATTTGTGTGTGTATGGTGTAGTCCAGGGGTTTTACACAGTAGTGCAACATCATTCAATCATCACAGATTAGAATACAGGATATAGTTGATAAGCGGTATACCATAACGCTTATCGTTCATTTACAGATCACAGATATATAAATCACAGAAAATAATTTACATTCATCCCAGATAAATAACTACAGTACATATCACACACAAATCAGAATATATCACAAAGCATTACAGATCAGAGATGTCAAATAATTCAACATTTAATAGAATCCAAACATTCACAAGTGAATTTATTAATCAATTGATTAATTTAAATCAGATGTATCAATTATTAATCCGGGTTAATTATCATGATTTAATTACAAATTATTTGAAATAAATCTTCTTTCAAATTTATTAGTTAACCCTGTAATTATTAACTAATCATTCTTAAATCAATGAATCAATTAATTTTTAATTATTAAAATTAATCTTAATTAATCACCATTATTAATTAATCCTTTAATTTATTAATAAATAATTTACTCAAATTTCAAATCATCATTTAATTAATTACATTCGGTAATTATCTATTAATTACTTCTCTAAGTAATTATACTTTTCAAAACTATCAAATGATTATTCTGAATTAATTAACTTAAGAAATTTAATTTGAACAATTCGATTAACTCAATAAATTACATCAAATATTTAATTTCACAATTATTGTCATTAAGTAATTATACTTAATAGTTTCACAATTGATTATTATTAAATTAATCTAAATTTATTGTTAAAATTTATCACATTAATTAATTGTTCAAATAATCTTAGTTAATGATTTTATTAACTATTAAATTTCTTTAATCACCTTTTAAAGAAAATTTCTTATATTAATCATTTTTGATTATAAATCGATTCACTATTAAAAATTCATTCGTTAATGAATTAGAAATCATAAAACTTCATTACTTAAAGTAAAGTTCAATCATATTTATAATTTAATTATTATTCACAATATGTTTGAAACATTGTTTCAAACTTTCTTTTAAATTTCATTTTTTTAACTTATTTTCAACACTTAAGTTATAAAGCTTAATTTAATTTCAAAACCTTGAAATCAGATGTAGAGTTAATTCTAGATTTAGACTTTTAGTTTCAACTTGCTTAAATTTTTCATTTAAAATCTCAAATCTATTTCAAACTCAAATTTCTCTAATATATTAAATTGCTTTTAAGTTATTAAAACAATTTGAATTTAAACTTATTTATGTTCAAAACTAAATTCCCAATTCAACCTGAATTTATATTAACATTTTGATTTAAAACTCAGTTTAAAAACTTTGGTTTAAAATTTAAATTTGGTTTTAAAATTTTCAAAACAGAAAAACAGGTGCCAGGTTGAAAAACTGGAACAGGAATTCGACCGGAGACTTTCCTTCTTTGCTTCGAGTAAGATACTCGATTTACCCGAGTACATCACGAGAAAATTTTCGTCACTTACAGGCGAATACCCAGGCTGACACTTTCGACCTCGTGCACGTGCACATCGCCTCTGGCAATCTTCCGGCATCGCAGCGTTGTCGAACACGTCGACGATTCTCTCCAGACCATGCTCCTACCACACGAACCACTTCATCGTCTCGAAAACAAAATCGAGTTCGACTCAAAAACCTGGAACACCCAGACCCAAAACAACGCAAAGCCTGTCAACGCCACGTACTCCTCATTCCGACCACCAGAAAATCTGGACCTCCGGCCAAGCCTTCGTCCACACTCCCTCTACCATCACCCACAATCACGCATCACTCGATCAATTAACGGTGACGAACAAAACAAAATTTGCGACCCCACAAAAACTAGGTTTTGAAACAAGAAAATCACGCCGTCGTCGCCTCGATGATCGAGAGCACCTCCGATCATTTTTCCTACCACCACCGTAGGTTCGTCTATCATCACGAGCAACCCCATCACCCCTAGTTCCACGTGTCGCCGGAGATTGATCAAACTACCTATTTCGATCATCTTCGAACTGCTCTCAAACCCCTCACTTAAAATCATCGAACAAGGCTTGAAAATCCTATTTTTCTATGAGGATTCGAGTTATATACCTAAATCAATAATTCGTGACATTCAAAATTTCATGACTTTAAAGTTTCCACTGTAAAAATTTAATCTTTCCATATATAAACATTTATACTTCATGAAACTATTTTTAAATTATAGACCATTCTTAAGCACGGCTAATTTGTTTTAAAATCAAAGCCTGATGTTGATTAGGAAACAAGAAAATGAATTTTCTTGGTTATAATGTCACTCTGTAAACAAACAGAGAAGAAAAGAAACTCTGATACAAATACATAGATACACAGAGCAAATGCACATATATATTCAAGTTTTTTTTAAAAGAAACTATAAGTTGCTCACCTTGAACATTTTAGATCCCAGAAGTTTTGAAGTTTGAAAAGTTGTAGTCTTTTTGAATTTGAATTGTGAAATCTGGTATTGAATATGATACTGGAAGTCTTCCTTGATCTCAGGCTTCTTTGATAAAATTTGTTTGATTGTTTAAAGTGGATGTTTGTTTGAAATGATTCTTTACTTCAGTTTATAATGGTGACTGAAGACTGGAACGAGAAGTGATATTGGAAGGGTGATAAATATTGTTTTTCAGCTGGAAGGAGGTGTTACAGAGTGATATAATGTGTTGTACAAAGTGATAATTTTATGTTGTACAATGGTTTATACTTTGTACAAAGATTTGTACAGGGATATTTTATTTGGAGGCTGATATGTTTACTTTAGTGTACTAGCATTAATTAGTTTGTACCATATCTCATTTATAAATTTTTCTTTTCTTTAGTTTCGGGTGTACCAAAAATATGAGATGACTTGATGTTTTCCTTTACAAGCTTTTATACTATATATATTTGTATTTCTTTTGTTTGTTTGGTTTCTTTTGCAAGTGTACATGTATTTTATTTTTCATATGTATTTGTTTTGTTTTCTTAATTTTTCTTTTATTATTTTTGAATACATTTCTATATTTATTTTCATATTTAAATACATTGTTATAATTTATCTAATGTTGTTTCTATATCTTTTTATTGTTTTATAATTTAAAATGAATGTCTATATTTAATATATTATTTAATTCAACTAATTTGTTTAACTATATATAATTTATCTTATGTTATTTTATATTTATTTTGTAGTATAAATAAATTTCTATTTTATTATGTTGTTAGAATTTAGCAAATGTTCTACTTTCTATTTTTATTAAAATTTATCTTATATTAATTTCTATTTCTAGTTTAAATATTAATTATTATTATTTTACTTCGTATTTATTGTCTTATATTTATTTTATAAATTCAAACCATTATTAACCATCAATTCTAATATTTATTATTATCATTTATTATTAAACCATTTATTTCTAACCCATTTATTTAAGATTTAAATTCAAATCAAATATATACATATATATTCAATTTTATCATATATGCCCAAATATATACACATTCACACATATACATACATATACAATATTTAAATTTAAATGATTTATACAGAATTTATTTTAATTCAGGGAAATTCGCATCCATTTATCGATTTATTTCACAAATTTTTATTTAAAATAAATTTAATTATCAATTCAAATTTATATAAAATTCAAGGTCGTTACACTTAATGTACAGTTGGAAAGAAGAGTGAATGGTCACTTCTTCAAAAAGAAACATTAGAAATGAGAGTTATAAGATAATAATTGAAACTAAACATTGGAATGAAAAATATGATTCTATTCCAAAATGTACTTTTTATATAAAAAATTATTATCTATGAACTTTATTCCTTTGAGTTCAAGATATTTGATATGAAAACTCTTGACTGTAAAATTGTTGCAATAGATGGAATAAATAACCTACAGTAAGTGGTTGAATGGACCTCCATATTTCGTACGCTATTATAGTAATGGAAAAAATAGTGGAAGAATGTCATATATAACATATTGATCGCATCAAGTTATGAAAATTGTTTTTGTAAATCATACCAAACAATAATTATGAAATTGTAAATGTTTTCATTGTTAACTAAAAACCGACGTAGTTGACTAAAAAGACATAGTTTTATTTAAATATGAGTATTATAAATATTCGTTATAAAATAAAACTATAGTAGTGGTTTTTTTTCATAACAAAAGTGATGTATTGGAAAATACATAAGTATCTCAAATTATTTTCATTTATTTTGGAATTATAGACTAAGTCATAGTTCTGAGAAATAATTCTTTAATTATATGATTATGAATCATACGGTGCTAGTGAATTAAATCTCATACAATTAAGGATGAAGCACCCACTCGGTGGGAGCATCATAAGGGTTAATAAACTCTTCGAGTTGATGCATATAGAGGTATGCAATCGAAAGTCCATTAATACAAAATGGTTCCACGTACTTCGTTGTATTCACCGATGAGTTATCACAAACATGAACAAGTGTTATGATATACATGTAGTATGTCTTTGATAAGTTTATATAATATAAAATGGAAGTAAATGAAATTATATGCAGTAGAAATGATTTGACTTGATCAAATAAGTGAGTATATTAAAAAGAGTTTTGAACGTACCTTAAAAAATTGAATAAAGATTCAATCTCAAAAGTCACTCCTTCCTATGGTACATAATGATGTTTCGATAAGGAGCATTCGAACTTTGCTAGACAAAGTATGATTAATGATAAGTAAAGTTGAGCTAACTTCTTTCTATAAGGTCGTGTACTTAAGAGTAGTACACAAGGTTAAAATTAATTTCATTTAAATAATTGTTTACAAAATCATAAAATATAAGGATTTTTTGAAAACTTTAACATATCCTAGACCAAGAAGTTGGAAAGTTGTGCGAGTCGAAAGACTGCATGTAATAATTGTATGCGAGAGTTCTTATATGAATCACTCCAGAAGAGTTTTGGAACGATCATCATTAGATGATCAATTTATGTTTTGAACATAATTGTAGTAAACTAAAGCAAAGTTAGTTTTATGTAATGCAATTTATAAATTTTTATAAATACCTATTTGATTACACTGAGAAATAATTATTATTTCAAGAAATACCAACTTCGTAGCGAAGGAATTTCTTCTAGAAATTATTAGTAGTAAAATGGATTTGGATACGATTCAAAGATGAAACTGATTACGAGTGATGAAATGAAATTAACCAAACCTAAGTAGGTACGACACATTAGAATGTTTAATGATAAATCTTACACATGGCAAGCACCATTATCCTAGTAGTTAAGTGATTCGACTTTGGTGTGAGAGGTCACAAGTTCGAAATTTGCGTAGCATGATTCGAACGTGTATTGACATGTGATATGTTGTCCTAGTGACATGTTGTATATAAAGTACCATTTCAAAAAAAAATCTTACACATTAAAAAGAAATTATGAATTTTATTAATGTTGAGGAAAGAGCTTTCCCAGTCTTAAGTAAGCCATTTAGAGTATTGACTCTAACAGGTGACATAATGCGCAAATCCGAAATGGATTTCAAGTACGTTATCAAAATATGATTTTAATATTGGTACCCGAAAGGATATGATCCATCGGCTGCAAAGTGTCTTCAGGAAGAAGATCAATGTAGTTGGAATATAAGCTACATTGATAAGAATAACATCGTAAATTTCAAATGTTAAAACTAACGTAACAGATTCGTCATTCAATGTGCTATGGTTGATGTAGATTATACTCATAAAATTTATTGTTTGATATAACTTTGAGATTTGGTACATATATGTTGAAACAATAAGTTCTAAATTATAATTTAGAATGGATTGTCACACATAACAACCAAAATATCTCAGAGTCAATAAGAGCAATAACTGATTTGTGAGTATCGAATATGATCCAAGAAATGATACGAAAATGTTACTCGATAAGCATCAAAATTAAGTAAGTATTTTGACCGAGAAATCAAATAATTTGAATTTCAGTTAAAATGCAGAGAAAGTGTACGTCTTTAAGAAAAATATCAATATATACAAAATATCTTTACAATACCACACTTTGCTTATGTATTTGATACATAGAATATGCATCAACTCTGAATTAAGATTACTATATATTTTGTGTGTTCTCAAATATTTATGAAATACTGGAAAATTGTTTATAGAAACAACAAACTTCTTATGAAGGAGTGTGTGGACTCGAACTTCATTAGTGATATCGAATATAATATGTCAATCCTAAATTCATATTCAAACTTAAGTTGAGAACTTTAAGTTGGAATTGTTCCAAACAATAAGTAGTAGCTTATTCAACTAAAAGCTACAATGATATAAGAAGTATAAATAAATGCACAAATTTATAACTGAGCCAATGATAATTCCTAATGTTGAGAATCCCAAGACATAGTTATATGATAACAATGTCACGATACAATTTGTAAAAGAACTTAGAGCTCATTGGAGGTCAAGCGACATACTCTAAATAGTTCCACTTGATAAAGGTAGTTTATTAGCATCAGAGAGAGTTGATTGATAGAGTAGATATTAAAACAACATAGCATTCCTATTCATTAGGGAACTAACCCGATTGTTTTTAATAAAACAGATCAATGAAGTTGGAATAAGATTCCATAATTGAACCTCAAGTACAAGTAGGAGATTAATAGAGTTATGGGTATGCCTTTGGGACAATTATGTAATTTATTACATATATCTAACTTGATAACTAATCTTGTTCAAAATAAAAGGTGTTTTCTTTCTATTATACTTGATATGATATGTTGTATTAATTATTTATTTAATTAAAAATATATACAATATAGAAAAGTGATAAATGGTATATTTTGTGATAGTAGTTACAATGTATTGTAATCATGAGTGATTTATCATAATAAAGTTAACATACCATTTCAAATATTCCTAGTCAAGATGTATCAAAACTGGATATTGATACATCCGTTTAGACTAGAGTATGTGATGCTCTTCAAACGTTGGGCAGTATATTACTCATGGATGATGGGAGCAACAAAGGGTTACATACTAATAGTTATTGAATAATTGAGGAATGACTCACTCGATAGTTTTATGTTGGTTAATGTAACTAAGGTCAAATAGAGAATATCAATGTGATAATTTTACACAATTCCCACGACTAAAGAATACTATCGAGCTTCAATGTGAAAACTCCAATTTGATTATAGTTAAATTGTGGCACGGCGTCCATTAAACGACCATAATTAGGTCGAGTGGAAGCACTAGAAGTGAAACACTATTCAAGAGAGAACTCGTCACCTCTGTTATATGGGGTTAGTATCACAAGGTCAGATTAAGTCAACTTAAAATCAAAGTCTTTAGCCATAGCAGCACGTTAATAATAATTGTTATATTAAACCAAGGATTTTGTGTTTGCACTACACAAAATTCACTTGATTATATGTGGATGCACTCACATTTATGTTATGTATAAACTAATTGTTCATTAATGATATTTAATACATTATTCAATTCAAATAAGGAGAGAGAAATGAAAGGTTTCTCTCTCCAAATAGTGCAAATCCTCCCTCGATTAATTGCAGTAATTCTAGAGAGAGAAACAAATGGTTTCCTTCTCTATATTAACAAATAATTGTTACACATACGGGTGTATTCGATACTCAAACATTAAATTTAAATTCAATTCAAACACCATTTTAAATAATTTAAATAAAATATGATTTTATTTAAAACTTTATATATTGGATCTAATATACCTTTAGACTTCATAGGCCAATAGATCCAAAATAGGTATTCTTTTATATCTACCTATTTCACCCACTTCCGACTGGCCTAGTTCCAACAACATTCCATCCCCTTCCTCTGTGAAACCCCTTTAGCAACTGATCTAGCATTGGATCTCTCATCATCCTTCACCTTGAACACTCACTTGCCACCTATGGCTCGCCTTCCATTAGGAGGTGGTGCTAACTCCCAAGTCTTGTTCTTCCTCAACGATTCTAACTCCCCTTCCATAGTGCACATTCATTTTGAGCTACTACTTTACTTCATGGCTTTTTCATGGTCAAATAGTTCATCATGAACCACATATAGGGCATAATCAAATTGATCATTAAGGCTAAGGTTTGCATACTATAAATCACTATACATCTCGGACGACTTAATAATTCTACGACTAGCTCGAGTAAGACAACATCATCTAAACTCCTTTCAGCTCCACCTTATACTCAATTTCCTCTAACTTCATGCACATCACCACCAGCAGCAGAAGAAACCTATGGACTACTATATGATGTCTCATTAATTATTTCTTTGCCACAATCGACTACAACTCCACTACTAGGTTGAAATGTGGGAACCTCTTCCATCTCTTTAGGCCTATTAGAATCAACTGATGTGGGGGGTAAGACCGGAACAATGTAGACTCATCAAATGTAACATGTTTGGACAACACAATTTTCCTATCAACATGGTTCCAAATACGATTACCCAATAACTCCATTTATGTATCTCATAAATATGCCTGTGTATGGTATAGCCTCTAACTTATCATCACCCGTACAATGTTCATACATAAGACAACCAAAAATGAGAAATAGCCAAGGTACATTGATTTACCTCTCCACTTCTCCTCTAGAATCTTCTCATGTATGGCTGAGAATAGAATTTTGATTTATAATATGCGCTATAGTCAACAAAGCATTAGCTCATAAGCCTCTAGGTAAGCCCATTGTTAATCCCAAGCAATAGGCTTCTCAAGTAGAATCTGATTCATCCTCTTAGCAACACCATTGTATTGTAAATCTCTAAGTGTGGGTGTGGTGGCATGTCTCTGAATAGCATGCTGCATACAGAAATGAGGAACTCACTGGAGATAAATTCACCATTGTTATCAGATATAAGAACCTTTAACTTACAACCAAATTGGTTTTCAACTAACGTCTTCAAAGTTTAAACATCTCAAAGGTTTCTTATTTGGCTTGCATCACATGCACCTAAACTTTCTGAGAAAAGTCATCAATGAAGGAAATAAAGTACTTCGCTCCTCTAATGGAAGCAGTAGCTACTAATTTTCAAACATCTATGTGCACATAATCAAGCACTTTCTCTAATCTATGAAGTCCGGCTCCAAAAGATACCTTCGTTTACTTTCCCAACACACAATCCTGGTTGAAATCTAACTTGTCGAAGCTTTATCCTTTGATCATCTTCTGTCTGTGAAGCAACTCCATGTCCTCCAAAATATGACCCAATTTGAGATGCTAAGTCCATGGCATCCAAAGCGCAAGAACTATCAGCTCCAACATAAGACTCCCCAAGTATTGTGATTCCCTTCAATAGATACAGATTCCAGAACACATCTACTTTCATCAAAACTAGTGCACTATTAGAAACATTCAAACTATCCTTCTCCATAGTCACCTTGCATCACATGGATGTCAACTGGCCCAATGATATTAATGACTTCCAAGACCTAGAACATAGCGGACACCTTTCAAGTTGTGTATCACTCCAAACATCTGAATACATATTATACTCTCTCCCAAAGCTTTGCAGCTAGCATCATTTTCCCTAAGGATTGCACTTTCCTCCTTTTCAACAAAAAAACTGAAGTAATCCATGTTTGGCATCGTATGGAACGACGCCTATGACCAACACCTAATGGACTAATACATTGCAATGCTAATGCAGTCAACACATTGTCGGATATAGTCTTCTCCACCATAATAGATGAAGATCCATCCTCGGTTCTCCTCTTTAGGTATGGAAAATCTTTCTTCCAGTGGCCTAATTCGTATAATGGTGACACTTCACATCTCTCGAGTTTCCCCTCCAACCATTTATGGGCTTCCTAGGCTTGGAATGCCCCTAAAATTCCAACTCTTCTTCTCCTCTCTTCGTCTTTCAATGAATAGACCCTGAGTACTGCTCCATCCTCTACCCTCACTCATCTCCTTCGTCTGATCCCTCATCAGATAGAAGACCCAACTTTATATCTTCTACTGTCAAAGTGTCTCTCCTACATATCATATTGTAAGTGAGACCTATGTAATGCTCTAGAAGGAAATACAAAAAAACCATCGTCTTCTACTCTTCATCCACCTTATAATCCACACTTTTCATCTTCATCAAAAGATCATCGAAGAAACTAAGATGTGCCTTCACTGGAGTACCCTCTCTCATCTTCATATCGAAAAATATCTTCAGTAGAATCAAACAGTTAGTAAGTGATTTCTTTAAGTAGAGATTCTCCAACTTAGTCCAAATTCCTCTAGTCGTGGTTTAGCCACTAATCTCCGAGATAACATTCTCTCATGACTACTGTAGAGTAGTAAAAGCTCATTCTTACATCTTCTTCTTTTTCGTGGTTGAAACATCTACCGGTAACTTCTTAATGTCAAATACTACCTGATGAACCATATTCCTCCTTAGAATAGGCTTCATCTTCCATTGTCACTTCTCGAAGTCATTATATTTATTTCACTTCTCCATTGCCAACTGAGATCCTGATGCAATATAAGATTCTCTAACATAGGGTCTTGCTTCAACTGGGGTACCTTTATCTTCTACCATACCACTTAACACATTTTATCAACTGCCTAATAGCCCTGTACCAGACTGTTGTGGAAACTTTCAATGATTCACCCAAATACAATGGATATAATAATAGAAGCGAGTTGACGGTGAAATGAAACAAACTAAAAACTAATATCCCAAAAAAGCAAACGCATATCATAAGTTGTCAGGGACCCCGCTGAACACTAATTAAGCACTATTTTGCAACTTTAACGTCCCATCCTTTTATTATAGCGCTTTATTATGCCTTTTGTCTAAGACAACGTTTAAGCGCTAATTTTTCTTGGGGTGTCAGAAAATAGGTATTTTTAGTATAACTTTTTTTTTTGCAAGGCAAGCGGGGTTGACTGGTCCCCTACCAGTTTATTGCTAAAAAAAAAGAAAAGACAGGCACAAGAAAACAGAGGTGACTAGAACAAACTCAAGTCACCAGACAAACACAAACATCACAGGAAAGAAAAAGAAAAAAAGAAAGAAACACACAGAAAAAGAACAAGAGAGCATCAACACAGAAAAAAAAGGAGGAGGAAAAAAGAAAAAAAATAGGGGAGAATAGAGCTAAGGCCAGTCAGAAGGAAAGTAATCACTGAAATCAAATTTACTCTCCCTCATTCCAATCTTGATGCTAGCCTTCAAAGCATTCCATAGCAGGTTTATGTTCCTTGATTTGTTCTCAAAAATTCTCAGATTTCTTTCATCCCATATTAATGTCATGTACCTTTTGATCATAAAGAATTGCACAAATCTATCCTTCTTTCTCCATTTAGTAGCTTTGCCAATCAGATCCCAATCAAAACTGGTTAGACCAAGAATATGATTCTGGTTCATACTACTCAATAGTGAGGTCCACAATCCCCTTAGCACACTGCAGTCAAAAAACAGGTGGTCCACAGTTTCAGTGTGCATGTTGCAGATGACACAAATGTGATCAACCACCATCCCATAATTCAGAAGTTTGTCTTTGGTCAGAAGGGCTTTATTTATGACCTTCCACAGCATTAAGTTGTCTCTGGCACTAGAATTCACTGTCCAAATTACCTTGTGCCATTTTATAGCAGCAGTTACAGGAGCATTATCAAGAAGTTTGTAAACTGAGGAGACAGAGTGATGCTTTCCATTCCATTGAATATCATCAGAAGTGCTAAGGTGATAAGTTTTGTCCTGAAAGTAGTTCCATACTGCTCTGATAACCTGGTTGCTAGAATAAGGCAATAGGATCTTGCCATCATGAATGAAGTCAGCAGCTTTGGCGTTAGCACTAATACCAGATTGGATAATCTGCTGCGGGGAAAAGATTTTGCCTAGAATAAGGCCATCTGCCATCCAAGGAACAGCCCAGAAATTGGCAGTGCTCATTGGAGAGATCAACACTTTGATATACAGCCCAGATTTTGCCTAGAATAACTTTATTTTTTTTACTTGAGTAAATTAAATATATTTACAATGAAATCATCTAGTTACTCTGTTTATTTATTGTAGGTCTTTGTATTTGTAGAATTTCATTGATTGAATCAGTTTTCTATTTCTTTTTTAAAATATAGAGATAATCAATTGATAAATAATTATAATTCTTCTGTAAATTTGAGAATAAAAGTTACTCTTCAATTTCTCACTTCTTTTAAATTTGGCATGCTGATTTCTTAATTTAATACCTTAATTGTGTTAACCTTTAAAAAGTTAAATTAAAATGATTTCCTAATCAAATACAAAATAACTAACTATAAAGTAAATTTTATATTATTCACTAAAATTGTACTAGAGTTTTTTAAGATTATTTGGTATACAAATACTCAATTATTGTCATGACACAAACTTTACTAAGATAAATTTTCTTGCTTCAATAATTGTAAGAGTACTCGATCCATTTTTAAAGTTATTGATGAAACATTTGCATATCTATGCATACATACATATAGATATAATTATACATACATACATACATATATACATATACATATATATATATATACATATATACATATACATATATATATATATATACATATACATATATATATCGCTATTAGAAACTAATAAGTAGTGGTCATTTAATCAACATCAATATAGTTAATAAATAGTTAGTTATTTTTTGTAATTGTTTAATGCAAATATTGTTTTTGTAAAATGTATGCAACAAATCTAGGTTCCGCTTGAACTCCGCTTGGACTCTAAAGCCAATCATAATGTCCAATGCTCCGCTTCGTCTTGAACAACATAGCGTATATCATAGATACAAAAAAGAAAGAAAATTTACACACAAGATTTATAATGATTCTACAACTACGAGATAGTGTATGTTCCCTTTGGAGAGAAGAGATTTTTATTACTTCACTGGTGAAAGGTTTACATGATTGATTTCAATTTAGAGGTTAAACCTAAAAGAAAAACAAAGAAATGCCCTCTTTTATTTTTCTGTTGGAGTCACTACATACAACAATAAACCCTAGGTCTATTTATAGAGCTCTGTTCTTTTCTTAGTTGTCAGATCAAATCTCTACATAAATCTATGGTGTAAACTCCACAAATCCGAAAAATGATGAAATTACTCTTGGAAATTCGAACTCGAATTGCTCCAAAGTTCCACCACCAATCGATTGGTAGATACGCCAGCTGACTATGAACATAGGGGTGCACTCATGTCGAAACGGCCAAAAACTTAGCCGATTGGAACTGCTAGCAGTTGACTGGTTATCCTACCAATCAGTTGGAAAGTTGTGGCAGATGCCACAACTTTTTGGTCTCTTGTCTTCTCACTCCGTCTCTTCTCTGCTTCATCTCTGCTCCTACATACAACTTCTTCTTCTTCATTCTGGAAATGTAGGATCATAATTCTAACACTGTATCAATTTTTTATCGATTGTTTTGCGAAGCCTACTTTCTTTTTTGGTTTGGATTTGACATTGATGCTAAAAGTATAAATACACGATTTTTGTCAAGTGGATTAGGAAATTAAGAATGTGCAACTTTTTAGGTATGAACGTATAAACAAGGTGAAAGAATGGCAAATGCGAACAACTTCATTTATTTTGAGTGAAGCCAAATACACACCCACGCCAACTCCATTTTACTCAGATGTTTCGATTAGCAGTATATCGCCAACTACATTGAATAACGGTCGGCAGTGTACTACCGATCATGTGTAATTTTTTTTTTTCTTTACATTTTCGATTGACGATGTACTACCAATTGAAATTTAGGTAAGGCGCTGCGGTGTATATAACACGACTCTTTATTTTATTTAGCATGATAAAGATAATTGCATCGTAAAATTAGATAACCGTCTAAATTATCAAAAGATACAATCACTCGGAATGTTTAACATGCTATATTACATGTCAAAATAACACACATCAAAAAATGGAAAGTGTACAAGTTTTTTTGTATGCACCTGACAAAAAATAAAGCAAACTACCTCAAGTCTTACGACAACAAGATTTATCAAAGTTCTATTAAGTATAGTGTTTACTTGGCTTTCAAAAACCACGTAAATCGCCGGTTCCGGTGGTGCATTAGGTCGGGCTTTGCTAATAGTCGTCTCTTGTTTGTTTATACCATCAGTACAAATCAAAACTCTAGAACCCAGAGTTCCTTAAGTATACGCTACAATTTGACTGTTGACTTCTCTCCCTACCAAATTCTTTCTCCAACATACTCGTATTGAATTGGATTCCAACCGCCTTTATTTTCCAATCGTTTGCTGCTACGGAACTCTCTCCAAGACCTTCTTCCAGGTACACAAAATTCATCATTTTTTGCGCAATGCTATTATTTTCCTTCTCTAAATCGAACTGTAGTTGGAATTTGTCTTAAGTTTATTGCACATAACAAGAATTTTGCATAAAATTGCGATCTTCAAGGATTCGAGCCGCTCTATCTACTTGATATATCGAAATTACTAATTAGTTACGATTAAATGTTGAAATTATGCTTAATTAATGCCAGCTTGCATACATAATTTGAAGTAGATCTACTTAGAACAGCGTAACTTCAATTTCAATACATTATCAATGTTAGCTAAGTAGTTATGGATAACTAACTTATTATGGTTTTAGTTGAGCTTATGACATGACCTTTTTATGCAACTTTTTTTTATATATACGCATATGATACCTATTATACAAGAAGCATCATACCTTTGATTCCTTATGCAGAATATATTCTTGCAATCATACCAAAATCCCTCAAAATTCAAGAATTTTAAAGATTAAAGTAGTTCATTCTTGAAATTGTATTTATACTATTTGGCATTGAAGATGAATATGGTAGGAAGAGTAGGAAGTTTATTGACACAAGGTGTCTACTCCGTTGCGACTCCTTTCCATCCTTTTGGTGGAGCAGTCGATATAATTGTTGTTGAGCAACCAGACGGGACATATCGATCCACACCATGTTACGTGCGTTTTGGAAAGTTCCAAGGGATACTCAAACGTTCCGAGAAGATAGTTCGTATATCCGTCAATGGCTTTGAAGCCAATTTCAATATGTTTCTAGACAACTCCGGAGAAGCCTATTTCTTGAGAGAAGTTTTCCCGGGTAATGAAGATATTGATTTTGGCTCATTTGGTCGAGATGACGTTGAAAATGTTAGTAGTGATGGAAGAAAAGGAGAAGTCGGTGAAAGCAAAAATGAGCAAGAATATGAAGAGGCTAAATATAGCGCATATATTGATGAGTTAGAAAACATTGTTATGTCATCCGAGGAACTGAATTCGGATATGTTGCAGATAACTGTGGATGGACATGTTATCATGGCGCCAATTTCTAAAGATGATGACAAGATAGATGATGCACAATTGGATATTCCTCGGTTTCACCTTGGGCCTACTGAAGGTGCTAATGAAGATTTTGAAACTGATATAGATGTGTGGAGTAACTCTTTATATCCCAAAGAGAAGGATGGAATCACAATTGAGGATCAAAAGCTAGACAATGAGTATCAGAACAGTAATGGAGATATAAATAAAGGTATGCCAAAAGATCGTGATATGTTCAAGAGTTGCTTAGAATTGGCAGAAATATGTGCATCTAGTAATGGGTTGGTTGAAGGAGAAGAAGCTACATCAAGTAACCTAGCAATAGAGAACATAGATCATGCTACGAGGTCTGATATTCCTCTTGATACTGTTGGGCAAGCTGTAGACATAGATATAGATACAAAGGATTGTGGAAATACTGCTAATGAAAACAGTGTTAATGATCTTTCAATTAATGGCGATGTTCATGATGTTTCAATTAGCGATGAAACAGAAGATACAAACCTAAATGATATGCCAGCAGAATCTAATGACGTTAAAGTAAAATGCATTGAAGAACCATCTACAGTTCCTTCGGTGCAGATATTCCCAGGGTTTGGTAAGTAACTGTATTTATATTTAGACCTATATTGGCATTACAGTTTCAGAAACCATGGCTTTTGTATGTAAGATGCGTGAGCTATTCATGCATACTCTACTGTTTTTACCAGCACAAGTCATTTGAATTTACCTCATGTATGCATTATATGTGCTCATTCAATAGGAATGAGAAAAAAAGAAAAGTAACTCCAAAAGTGTTTGAAACTTACCATCCTTAACTTATTCACAGTTTGCAATTTCCAAATTTTCGAGTATTTGTGTTGAAGGAAAATAAAAACATGTTGCAAATCTGACATATATTTTAACAGACCAGTTTCATGCTCCCATGTTGTTCAACAAAGCCATTAGTTTGTTTCTTTTGATTTTTCGCTTACTTAAGTATAATCATACTAGGATTTGAGATTTCAAAATGCAGTCAATTATTCAGTCCGGGCATGGGGAGTACGACTGCTAAAGAAATATTTGAAGCACATCAAATATTTGAGGATGAATTCAAGGCATTTGGTTCCGAGATTGTTAGAAATGCAAATCTTATAGTCAGATATAAAAATGAATACTTCTTGTGGGAAAAAGTAGCTCATATCATTGTTGGAAAAGCTTTATTTGGTTCAAATTTTATGGTTGAGCCAAGTGATTCAATTCCTATTGAACATATAGACATACCAACGCCATCTACTTCAAGCACTAAATGGAGACTTTGGCCCATTCCTTTTAGAAGGGTAAAATCTTTTCAGCGTAGCAATAGCAGCATCTCAAATGATGAATTTTATGATTCAGAGTCCTTCTTCGAAGAAGAGACACAACCTAGTAGTAGTAAAAATTCACCGAGGAAGATTTTTCAAAGAACGAATATGCCTACTACCGATCAAATTGCTTCTTTGAATTTGAGAGAAGGCCAAAATACGATAACATTTAATTTCACAACAAGAGTTTTAGGAAAACAACAGGTATGTTTAGAAGCAATTGTTGTGTTTGGTTCAAACAGTCATATTGTTTTATTCTGTCTCCTTTTTATATAGGTTGATGCACATATATACTTATGGAAATGGAATGCAAAAATAGTCATATCTGATGTTGATGGAACAATTACCAGGTTAGCGTTTTTATTTTGTTGCCATTTTAAAGGATGACTTGAATGTTTTACCGGTATTCATTGCAGGTTGTAGCTTAAAGCATTATTCAGTTACTGTAATCATAATATTATAGGTTGTAGTACAAACTAACTAATTGAATATTGTTATACTTGCATATTTGACAAAACTTTGTTCCTGCTGTAGTGCAATTTTTCTTTGCCAATCATTATAACAGTATTTAATAATTACACTACATACTTGTATTTTTCATTGAAGCCTTGTCTGAATATATTTTTTATTTCCTCTCTGGGCACTCTAACTTAGATGGTATATGGTTACTGGTTAGACTTATTTTGTTTGGCAAATGGCTCACTTATCCATATTTAAATGTTTTGTAAGCAAGTCAGCAAACCTTTTACCTCGTGGTAAATAACATATTTTACCTTGTGAAATATGGTTATAACTTAAACATGTAAAATATTATATGTGAAGTACTTTTCATCATAAAAACCATAGGCTATTTCCGACCCTATAAGCTTCTAAAATTATATATATCACACTTTCTGTTAATAATCAGAGAACTAAGTTTCACTCGTAAACTTTGAGTGAGTATGCATTGATGATTTATCACATATCTGTTGGTAGAACTTACCATTTCAGCCTCTAGCTGATGCTTAGAAGCAGAACTTGCAATTTTATTTTCTTACTGTGTTTCATTACCTAACACTGGAAGTCAAACCATTATTATTATCTTTTTTAAAAACCTTAACTTTATATGTGCACTTCAGGTCGGATGTTTTAGGCCAGTTTATGCCTTTAGTTGGAAGAGACTGGTCACAATCTGGGGTAGCTCGACTCTTTACTGCAATTAAGGTATTAATCTGAGTTATGGTAACAGTTTTATCACTGCTTTTTTTGGATGGTTGTTGGAAAAGGGATGTGAACTTGGGAATTTTCTTTTAAATGAGCGTATTTTCATAATTTACACCTAGTGATTGAAGATCAAATGTATGTAATTATTTTCATTTGAAAGTGCAATCAAAGGACTATAGTTTAGATATTAGAGATCTGCAATTTAACCTCAAAACGCAAAAGTATAAAGCGGTTTAGCTTTGAACAATGTACATGAAACCTAACATGATAAACTAATATAAAATGGTTATGTATACTTCAGGAAAATGGTTATCAGCTACTTTTCTTAAGCGCCAGAGCTATTGTTCAGGCATACCTAACCAAAAGTTTTCTTTCCAATCTGAAACAGGTAAAATATAATTCGCATCCATTTCCATTATCGATTGTTTTATAATTATGTATGCCATTGTTTCTTATTCTGAAAATAAAAATAGAGATATAGTTAGATGGGTAATACTGGAACAAAGATAACGAATTCATGGATCATCATGATTCTTCTATCACTTTGTATATCCATTACAGTTTAAATGTGCTACTCGCCTTTCTTTCCTATTAGTAGCAAAATGAATGGAATTTATGATCATTAATAATTTTATGAGATCATTAGTACCACATGATTTTGTATAGGCTACCAAAAAAAAACAATTCTTTTAAAATGCAATCTACAAGAAGTTCACGTTTCTTGGTAGAAATAAACAAATCCCAACTTTAGAATTGACTCAAAGGCCACGTATCTTTGTCCATCAATGAAAATAGCAATATGTCATGTATAAATTTGAAATAATAAAGTGATATCAAATGTAGGTAAACAGATAATACAGTTTATAAATCATATCCCGATACCTATCTATAGGTAAATTTGGGATATTATTTGTTTCATTTTAATATTATCTATTTTGTGTCCAAAATTAATTAATTCTATGGAAATTCTAATGGAACGCAAGTTGATGGCACAATTTGTGACAACATATGTCAACCATTGGATTGCCTTCTAATTTCAACCTCAAACGTGATCAACCCGAAATGTGAACGCAATGAGATTCAATGATCAAAATCTATTGTCACATTTTGTGTTTTATTTTGTGTACGAATAGTCGTCCCCTTAATTATATGTATTGGCTATTTAGGACAAGATGCTTATTTAGTCAAAGTTATGTTGTTTATTTATTTTTGATAGTAAGAGTGACATTTTATTCAAGCAGAGCACTCATTTTGATATCTCGGGGGTTCGAATTCATGACCTATAAAACCTATGTCTAGAGCGGCATACCACTTAGTCAGAGTTATGTTATTGTTTATAGAATTAAGAATTTCAAGTGCTGGTTAAATAACAATGGTTAAGGCGACCTAAAAAATAAGAAGTACAAATAAATAAAACCCACTAATATTTCAAGCGCAGGATGGAAATGCACTGCCTACTGGTCCAGTTGTAATCTCACCAGACGGCTTATTCCCTGCTCTTTATAGAGAAGGTAACTTAATATCATTGTACAGTATCCCTGTATTGTTAACTAGACATTATTTGTTAAATGGCTATTGTGCGCTAAATAGACTAAAACTAATATTTTTCATTATAATAGTGGTGTAGCAACAATAAGTCAAGTAACTGGAAGATATCATCCTCCACTTAAAGATTTTTTTTATTTGAATTGCATAAGTTATTATATTATGTTCAATATGTAAAGTCTGTTATTTCAAACCTCACCTTTACTTCTAAGTATTGGTGAAATGGTTGAAATACTCAATACAATAACTTTGCTGTTCTGCTGTTGTGAACGCTTTTCATAACCGATGATGCTTTATGAATTATGACAGTTATAAGGAGAGCACCTCATGAATTCAAGATTGCATGCTTGCAGGTAATCTTCTTTAAAATTGGTTGGAAAGAATTGGATTTCCCAATGTTTCACAATGATTAATTTCAAGATATTCATTTTTATAGCACTTATATTCCCTGATGTGTTTTTATATCAACGTATGTTGTTTACTTGTTGACTTAACTCTTATTTTTCTGAATTTGAAGGGTGTTGTATTAGTATTACATACATAAAAAAAAATTAAAAAATAAAATAAAAAATAACTCCTTTATTTATTTATTTATTTCACATATTAATATTTCTGCTATAATATTGACAGGACATAAGAGCTCTTTTCCCCTCTGATCACAACCCATTCTATGCTGGATTTGGGAACAGAGACACGGACGAGCTTAGCTACACAAAGATTGGAATTCCAAAAGGGAAAATATTCATTATCAATCCAAAGGTAAATTTTCTAGCTAAGCCGCACAAAGCTTAGTTTACTTTTCTTATCACTTTATTTTTTTTTAATGGTACAGTTCTAATTTCTAGCTGTGTTGTATGTGGTACAGGGTGAGGTAGCGCTAAATAACTGCAGTAACAAGAAATCGTATACGTCATTGCATACTTTGGTTGATGATATGTTTCCTCCGACTTCAAATGATGAGCAGGTTAGTATTTCGTGATTTTCTTTTAATTAACTATAATGTTATCTAGGTTAGATAGATGCTACATATAAGCAATGGATTGGACACATCGAAATTTGCTGTGATCTAAACATTGTATGCTGTTACATACACGAAAAGGATATAAAATGATGAATGTTCTAGAAAGTTGAATGTCTGTTGGAAAAGCTATTTAGTATGGTTCAATGTAAAATAGTAAATTTACTCAACAGTTGCTTGCTTTGCTTAACTGCAGGAGGCTTATAACTCGTGGAATTATTGGAAGATTCCTTTGCCAAATATAGACTAGATGGATGTTGTATACATGGTTAACCTTATTGTTTTGTAAATGCCTGCTAACAACATTTGGGTCCATATTATATACTAGATGTAAATGAATAATTATGTATAAAATTTCATTCATATGTTGATCAAATCGTTTTTTTAGAGTTTATTGCAATTGTTCTGTTCGAGGATACATGTATTTGAGACGACAGGACATTCATATTGGTGCTAGGTGAGTGGGTTTGAGGCGTGTGTGAGGATCCAAACTGATTTTTCATTGTATAATTTGATGTAATGAAAGGAGATGAGATTAGAAGAAGATGATTCGAACGAGGAATAAAAGGGTTTAAAAGAAGAAACAGCAGAACAAAAACTGAATAGTAAACTATTGTTCCAGTGATTAGACGTTTCGACTTTGGTGTGAAAGGTCACAGTTTCGAAACTTGCCCAGCGTGATTCAAACATAAATTGTTATACAGTATGTTGTATACTATTTAAGACTTGTGATAGTAATATGTACTCCCATCAATGTACACGATTAAAAATAAAAGTAAACTAAAGAAGAAACAAAATAACTTTTTAATTTCAAACGACACTTTTATAATATCTTCCAATGATATAATGGGCCTTATTTCAGCCCAATTCATAGGTTTACTGCCTGTTTTAAACGTAACATTGTGCTCTTTCTCTGATATTAAATACTTACCTTTGAGTGACATTGGCCCAACAAAAGGCTTGTTCTTATCAAAGAAGACAATAATAACAGAGTAAAAAGATTCCTTGATTTGGCTTACTTCGTACAAGAGAGAGTTGTAAATTTTGAGTGACAAATTTCATCCAGTATATAGTAATCTATTTGTATTCTGGCATGGAATGACTGGTGAAACCCAGAATAAAAATGGATATGTATGTTTTTACAGCAGCATATTAGTATCTATACGGAACAAATGATAGTTTATAAGATCCCAAAATCCAACAATAATGTTATTGCCTTGCATCAACAAGGAAAGTCAAATACTCATCCACAGTCATATTCATGTACGTGTACGTTCATTATATCTGTAACTATGGAAACAGTATGAATATCAATGGCAGGGGATGTAATACAGTGTTTCCGAGAACAACATATACCATTAATAATTTAGTACAAGTAACTCTCTACCTACTAACAGTGGTACTTACATAAAAGAAATCAAAACAGGCCTTTAACAGGGGAAACATCGCAGCCCAACAGTAACACGTAAAAGGATATAATCCTTCTCAGCATTTCTCGTCCTTGCAGCAATTTTACGTCCAGCAACGTCTTCAAGAAGCAATTGCTCATCTTCAATTGATATATGAGCTTCTCGTTCCAACTTTATCTGCTCTAAGAAGCAATTGCTCGTCTTCAATTTCTCAGTCAAATGTTTCTTTTTTTAATATATATGTAAACGAGAAACTGTAAACTCTAAATTTACCGGGGGTATGGAGGCTTGGATCAACGGACGATTGTACTATACCCTCCTCAGGAGTTTACCGGCCCGTCAGGTTCTCCTGGGTTTCAAAAAAAAAAAAACCGTAAACTCTCTTGTTTTTTCATTTTTATAAAACTAAACAATCCAGATGTCCAGGCAAAAATAGGCGGAAAAAAAAAGAATAAAAAAACCGCTGTAACTACAATTCTGATAAACATTTCTTCCATATGTTACCATTATTGCTACACTTCACAAATAAACTTTCACTTGTCTCCAATTCCACCTTACAGGAAAAGAAAATATTACTCAGTTTGATTCATTTTATTTATCCTATACTCTGATTTCCTTACATTTGGACAAACTTTAACATTTGGAAGCACTTTACAGTTTACACTGTCACAACACATTATCGTAATTAACTCTCATGACTGAAACGTTATACAATTTCATGATTTAACCGAAAACAGCTTCATCTCCAACCCCATGTCTGTTCAGCCTTCTCGTCAATGCAAATTGTTGCTAATTCCCATACTGTATTCTTCAAAGAATCTGTTAAGGTCTAATTTCCTAGGGCGTAACTGAGCCAAGAGCAACATGACTATCATTTATCTCATATAAGGGTGGAAATTTGGAGCATGTATTTATATCCACGGTGGAATTCCTATGGTTCTATATATGTCCATTATTGCAGGGAAAATGGATTAAGGAGAATCATTTTACTTAGTTTTAACCAAGTGATCAAAACGTTAGTGGGAAGAAACAAAAAAAATTACTGAAAGAAAAGGAAGTATGCCCACACACATTGCATTTGTACAACTGCTAAAGGTTTAGATCATCTATCCAGCATTGCTGGATAGTTCATCTCATCTGCTTCCCTACTAAGACTGGCAATTAGAACCGAGACCCACAAACCAGAACCAAACCGACCCAAGAAGAACCGAACCAAATGAGTCCTGGATTGGTTCTAGGTGATGAAAAATACCATTTAGCCGATAAAACTTGACCCAAACCGATCCGAAAGACTCGACCAAAAAACATAAAATTATGTGTATTTTAAATGTAATTGACATACCGGACTCGAACCGATGCAACCCTCTACTCGGATCGGGTCTACGTTTAAAAATGTATAGTTTAGACCCGACAAAACCCTAAGTGCCTAGAACCGAGACTCGTCGGATCAGATCCAACCCAGTCTAATTGCCACCTCTATTCCTTACATGATTGGAGAATGTTAATACTAGTTGAAGAAATCTGTAAGTGGTCTAAACATTTGTTGATCATGCAAATACACATCCATCCCAAATAGGAAAAAACAACCAAGACTATTAAATGGATTTGTTATCCTTTATTTCCAGTTTGCATTAAGGACGATGTCCCTTTTCTCATTCAGAGATTACAAATAGACAACAACAATTAGAAGAGGTAATTCAACCTTAAATGCAAAAAACATAGATATGGATATTTCAATTTATAAAGAAATTAAATTTGAACTTTATAGGTCATTAAATTTGGTGCTTAACACAGACTCCTAAATATGGTGTCCTGAGGGTTTGAAACAGCTGACGAAATAAAGAACACTGTAAGAGTTGAAAGTAATGTTTTGAAATTCCATCCGGCACATAGGAATTCAGACAAAATTCAAATCCCTGTACCAACACTTGGAAAAAGAAGATAAAAATCATGTTCTTATAAAAAAACAACAATAACTGAATATTTTATCGCTTAGAAATAAAAATTAATTGCAAACTGAAATCCTTTTCAACTCAATCAACTCAAATTCAACTTTATTCAAAAATACATGTTCAAATAAGTCAAATGATTGAATCAAAATTTGGATTGCCTATAAAAGAAGCGAGATACAATAAAATAAAAGAGAAAAAAAAATAGCACATATCATATCATTTAGAACAAACTCATTTTATTATTTAAAATATACCTCAACTTATATTTATGAAACATACATAAAAACCTCATAAACATACTTTAAATAAAAACACTCAATTTATTATCTAATTATTCTATGTAAATTTTGTTTGCAAATTTATGTTAACGTATTTCTGTGTAAAATAATTTAAAAAAAATACCAACAGGTACCGAAATTCAAACATGGAATTGAAATAGAATTTCCAAAGCATCCGAAGCAAAACCAAAATGTTCAAAAAAAATCCTTATACTGTTATGAAAATAGTAGCGTTTTGCGGAAGCTTTTATCAACGGATCTTTGTCACCCAAATCACAAAGAGATAACTTTGATTGAAAACAAGACGGAATTGAAATCAAAACGCAATAACACAAGATATTACATCCAACCACCCACTTCATTGATTCACCAAAATTTTGTTTACAATTAATAGAATAAAGCTAAAAAAACACAATATCATTGAATCAATAACCAAATTGAGATAGGGAGCAAATATCTATATGGCTAAAATTGATGGAGAAGAAGAACAAAGATGGAGAAGAGAAAATTAGCAAATAGATTTTCCACCACACTTTTACACTCTTCTAGTCTCTATTTATATAATCAATTACTTAATACCCAAGTAGATGGCAAAAAATAATTTGATTAGCTAATTAGAGAGAGAAATAAACATACTCAAATATGCCTATTAATTAGGAGAAACAAAATCTTTTCTTTCTTTTGCATATTTATTTCCCTCTACTTGTGATTTTGTATCACCAAAATTTAACATATACAAATGAGATACCAAAGTTTTAAACTTGGTAGAGGCACGACCACATTCACAAAACACACTAAATTGAATCTTAATATGCTTACATATGTATAATAATAGAACTATGTAACCCATCTTTACGTTGGGGTCGGTTGCGCATGAGATAATACCATTTGATGATGGGAGGTCAGAGGATCAATTCTAACTTAGTGTTGATACGATTACGTAGACGCGTAAAGATCCACTGCCAAAATGAGGTATATGCACATTTTGACGGTTTACAAGCCGTTATTGCTTGGTTTCATTCAACGTCAAAAGATAATGATAATACTATGTATAATTGTATATAAAATGACACCATTTCAATGCTCAGTAACAGTGCTTTGTTGGCTTTGAGCCAAACTAGGGCTGCTATGGGCATCATGCCTGAGATTTCTCCCACCAAAACTTCTTAAGAAGAATATACTTGAACTTGATGCCCTTAATGTTCCTGAAAGCTAATTCTATACGAATCTTGCAAACATACTAATGGTTTATCCTTGTCATGTTAGTGGATAGTGCGTGCATATACCATGTAAAGAAGAAATCTTGGTTGTAAAAGCTCAAACTGAAAACTATAACCTTATTCGAAGATGATTTAATCCATTCAATAGTTAATGCAGCACATCAGTAATTTCATTAAACACAACTGTTATAGTAATAGCTAAGATAGCACTCAGCAGTATGAACATCAATGACAATGGCGAACAATACAGTGTATGGCAAACATATTCTATTAATGTTATTTAAACTTCAATAAAATAAAATGATATAGGTACCTCAGCTTATAAGATATATGTGAATGCAGCTTAGATTAGATTTCTTGAATCCACTAGAATATTATTTCAGTGTGGTTACAAGGTTATCTCTGGATTGGGAATTTTAGCTATTGTGGAGTGGTACTTGGACATACATGGATAGATAAACTTAGAATTTTCATATTGGAGAAAAATACCCTGGAGGATCGGAACTGTTACTCTATGTACCTGATTTATTCACAAATCAGTTCAGTTAAGTAACCAAGATATGATTGTGCCTGAAATGCTAGGTAACATAAAATATGAAGAAGGAAGCATGTTAAACTTATCACAAGCAGTGGAAAAAATCAAAAAAAAAAAAAAGGTCAAAAAAGATATATACCCTACTTCTAAAAACGGGCTATAACTCAAGTAATAATTGGTATTATTAGTTGGGGTTGAAACGTAAAATGCAGCTATTAGCAATGCAGCATATATATTTTTCTACAAAAAGAGAAAAGGGGGACCCATTTTGACCCTTCTATGAAGATGATGTTGGAGATGCGGGGCTTCAATCCCCGTACCTCTCCCATGCTAAGCGAGTGCACTACCAAACGAGCCACATCCCCTTCAGTGCATACAGCAGTTGAATCCATATATTTGACACAAAGTTGAGAACGGAAACATATGGACAAAAAAAACAATGGACAGAATGTGAACCAGGTGCAGAACAAAATCTGGATCAATACAACATTAAACCAAACCAAGGACCCATTAAACCGGTTAATATAAAACAATTCAAGTTAGCAGAACGCGCACGCACATATTATATTCATAGTGTTGGTATTCAAACTACAAACGATTAAGTTCTTCAAAAGTTAAAACTGTATATAAAATTCATGAAGATAATCTGAACAAATTGTTACTACTATTGGTTAGTATTTACCTTACATGTAAGAATAAGCACAATTGTTATCATATCAACTAGACAATAGTTTTACTTTTCCAACAATGTCAAATTCTGCATTTGCATATACTCCGTAAATATATGAGCTTTATGTTCTTCATATTTCACATCATCACAAGCCAGAAAAAGCAATATAATCTTGCATGTTCTAATATTTTAAACCCCAAGTACTCTATACCTTGTGTACATATTGGTATGCTCTAAGCTCGTGTAGTTAGCGTAGACAATAAATGACCTTTAGACAACAGATCAATGCAAATCTTATATTATCATCTATATCACATTCTCATTTAACATGAACTCGACAAATACAAATGATATTCAGACAGCCTCATAACAATGGTAAATTAGATAGTGTATAGTTTTGTGGTTTACTTGCTGGAGTCTTGAATTTATAAAAAAAATGAGTCTTGAATTTATAAACTATATTATCCATCTTATATGTGTTATACATGCGCATATATATTGAGCTGCGTTCAAAATATTTCACCTTGGTTAACACAGTATTGAAATATAAAATTACTCCTGAGACTAGATGCAACTACGCAACATTCTTTATTGGATGATATAATCAAGGTCTTACCAGGTACCAGAACGCTTAGCATTATCAAGCAAATAGCTTTAACATCCTTCTCTGTATTCCCAAAGTTACCGTTCAGAACATGATGCACCAAACCCCTGTTAATTTAGACTTGATCCGGCAGCAGTAAAGCCTAAACAATCCAAATAAACCTTCAAACAGAAATACTTCATTTATAACTTTTGGCAGATCGCACTATATTTAGTATTTCTGATTTTGAAGAGATAAGGTTTGGATCTAGGATAGAAAAAGGAGATCTAAGAAATGGAATTTGGGTCCATCACGGGATTCTGTTTTGAAGCAAAACCGACCTTTGGGTCCATATTATATACTAGATGTAAATGAAGAATTATAGCTTCTACTATAACATGTATATATAAAATTTAATTCGTATGATTGAGCAGTTTGCAAGCCTCATCCTTGCAGCAATTCAACGTCCAACAATGTCTTCAATAAGCAGTTGTTCATCTTCAATTAATACATGAGCACCTCTTTTAGCTTTACTTGCCTAAAGAAATACATGGTTTACAATTATAATGGCGTTAACAATGGAAATCTCAATCATACTTTTCTTTTTAACTCAGGTAAACCGAAAATTGTCAGTACATTACTTTGATTTTTTTTTAAACCTTAACTTTATATGTGCACTTCAGGTCGGACGTCTTAGGCCAGTTTATGCCTTTAGTTGGAAGAGACTGATCATAATCTGGGGTAGCTTAAAAGAAAATTTCCAAATTCACATCCCTTTTCCAACAACCATCCAAAAAAAAGCAGTGATAAAACTGTTACCATAACTCAGATTAATATCTTAATTTCAGTAAAGAGTTATAAAAGCTCAGGCTTAAAAGCCCCAGAAAGCTTGTTAGATATATAATCTTGCTGCAGTTGGAAACTTAATAAACATTTCTTCCATATATTACCATTACTGTTGCACTTCACAAACATTCACTTGTTTCGAACTGCATCCTACGAGAAGAAAAAAAGTTGTGTTTGGTTCATTTTCTTCATCCTAAACATTTCTATGGTATTTATTATGCTTTCCTTGCATTTGTATACATATATGAATTTTAACATTTGAAACCACTTTGCACTTCCACACCACATTGTAGTATAACTTTGACTTCTGATAAGTTTAAAATTTGTATAATTTAAACAAAAACAACTTCCATCTCCAAGCCCCATATCTGTTCGTCCTTCTCATCAATGCAAATTGTTGCATACTCCAGCATATCAGCTAATTTCCATACCGTATCAATATGATACATACACAGCGGAGCTGTGGAAATTTAATAAACTCTAATTTTGACTTAGGGCCTGACTGAGCCAAGAACAACATGCCTATCGGTATCACATATAATTGTGGATATTTAGGGTTTGTTCGGTTTGAAATTCGAGTTTTGCATTTTTAATATGTCTTTCAGAAAACATGGGAGAAGAGGTGAGGGTGAAAATTTGTGGATGTAGAAAATGGTTTTATAATGTAAAATTGAAAACAATTTGTTCTTTTTTCCATCTTTCAGAAAATATCAAAAACTATCTTCTTCTTCGTTGTTGTTCGTTTTTTTTTTGGGGTAATTTCCATCTCCTTCTCCTTTTGAAATACATATTGAAAACGCTGAAAACAAAAACAAAGGTCAAAAAAGATATATACCCTACTTCTAAAAACAGGCTATAACTCAAGTAGTAATTGGTATTATTAGTTGGGGTTGAAACGTAAAATGCAGCTATTAGCAATGCAGCATATATATTTCTCTACAAAAAGAGAAAAAGGGGACCCATTTTGACCCTTCTATGAAGAAGATGTTGGAGATGCGGGCCTTCAATCCCCGTATCTCTCCCATGCTAAGCGAGTGCACTACCAAAAGAGTCACATCCCCATCAGTGTATACAGCAGTTGAATCCATATATTTGACACAAAGTTGAGAACTCAAACATATGGACAAAAAAAACAATGGACAGAATGTGAACCAGGTGCAGAACAAAATCTGGATCAATACAACATTAAACCAAACCAAGGACCCATTAAACCGTTTAATATAAAACAACTCAAGGTAGCAGAACACACATGCACGCGCGCACACATATTATATTCATAGTATTGGTATTCAAACTACAAACGATTAAGTTCTTCAGAAGTTAAGAACTTCATGAAGATAATCTGAACAAATTGTTACTGCTATTGGTTAGTATTTACCTTACATGTAAGAATAAGCACAATTGTTATCATCTCAACTAGACAAACAGTTTTACTTTTCCAACAATGTCAAACTCCTGCATTTGCATATACTCCGTAAGAATATGAGCTTTATGTTCTTCATATTTCACATCAACACCTCCGGGATTCCCTCCTCTAACACCACCACCGGGAGTTCCTCCTCCAACAAGTCAAAATTTAAAGCAACAAAATCTATAAAATAGAGTTAGTACTATATATGATATCTTAGATGCTTATTCAGTAAAGACACTCCAAAGGATAAAAACAATAATTGAAAAGATAGGCCCGACAGAGTTTGCTTTAAAAAAAGAGAGAGATTCCTCATAAACGAGTTATATTTTTCCAAATATAAAGATAAAAGATGTCTAATCATGCTAGCACAAAAGAAGATGTCTAATCATGTCAGCAAGAAGAAATAAAAGAGGCACAAAGAAGATGCATTATTAAGCAGTACAGCTTACAGCTACCGGTTTATGTTTACTTATTAACAGGATAATTCTTGCTATATATATGAGTGCTCTATGTTGTATAAGATATAAGTTTTAAGTAAGAATAAAAGCTTGTTAGATATATTTGTAATGGCGAAAAGCCACCCTCTGTAAAATAGTTTGCTGTAATAAAATCAATTTGTTGTTATAAACTCCTCTCTACTATTGTTATATCTTCAAAATTTAATGCAAATAAAGAGCAAACGAAAGTCCAGAATCGTTTGGTATCAGAGCCCCCTGAAGTAGGAGACAGGTTTGCTCAGGCTTAAAAGACCCAGAAAAAATGTACTATTCATCTGTCTCAATAAACATTTCTTCCAAAATTATCTATCACACTTTTGTTAATAATCAGAGAACTAAGTTTCACTCGTAAACTTACCATTTCAGCCTTGAGCTGGTTCATAGAAGCAGAACTTGCAATTTTCTTTTCTTAATGTGTTTCATTACCTAAAATTGGAAGTCAAACTATTATTATTATCTTTTTTAAAAACCTTAACTTTATATGTGCACTTCAGGTCGGACGTCTTAGGCCAGTTTATGCCTTTAGTTGGAAGAGACTGATCATAATCTGGGGTAGCTTAAAAGAAAATTTCCAAATTCACATCCCTTTTCCAACAACCATCCAAAAAAAAGCAGTGATAAAACTGTTACCATAACTCAGATTAATATCTTAATTTCAGTAAAGAGTTATAAAAGCTCAGGCTTAAAAGCCCCAGAAAGCTTGTTAGATATATAATCTTGCTGCAGTTGGAAACTTAATAAACATTTCTTCCATATATTACCATTACTGTTGCACTTCACAAACATTCACTTGTTTCGAACTGCATCCTACGAGAAGAAAAAAAGTTGTGTTTGGTTCATTTTCTTCATCCTAAACATTTCTATGGTATTTATTATGCTTTCCTTGCATTTGTATACATATATGAATTTTAACATTTGAAACCACTTTGCACTTCCACACCACATTGTAGTATAACTTTGACTTCTGATAAGTTTAAAATTTGTATAATTTAAACAAAAACAACTTCCATCTCCAAGCCCCATACCTGTTCGTCCTTCTCATCAATGCAAATTGTTGCATACTCCAGCATATCAGCTAATTTCCATACCGTATCAATATGATACATACACAGCGGAGCTGTGGAAATTTAATAAACTCTAATTTTGACTTAGGGCCTGACTGAGCCAAGAACAACATGCCTATCGGTATCACATATAATTGTGGATATTTAGGATTTGTTCGGTTTGAAATTTGAGTTCTGCGTTTTTAATATGTATTTCAAAAAACATGGGAGAAGAAGCGAGGGTGAAAATTTGTGGATGTAGAAAATGGTTTTATAATGTAAAACTGAAAACAATTTGTTCTTTTTTTCCATCTTTCAAAAACTATCTTCTTCTTTGTTGTTTTTTTTTTGGTAATGGTTAGAAATTTCCATCTCCTTCTCATCTCCCATTCATTTTGAAATACATATTGAAAACACTGGATTCAAATTCCATGTCAAACAGTCCCTTAGTTGCTATAGTTTTCTAGATGCCCATATTGCAAGGAAAGTGAATTAATGAGAATTTTTTATTTACTTTTAACCAAGTGATTAAAACGTTAAGGGAGGAAACCAAAAAAAATGTTTGCCCACACATATTGGATTTGTTTGATGAGATAGTCGCCAAAAAAAAAAAAAAGGAAGGAAACCTTGTATAATAAACAGGTCATACCCAAAGCTGAGATAGCAACCAATTTTCCTCTTTTGTACAACTGCAAAAGTTTTAGCTCATCTATCCAGCATTGCTGAATAATTCAACCTCATTTTGCTTCCCTAGATGATTGAAGAATATTAATACTAGTTGATGAAATCACTAAGCGGTGTAAACATTTGTTGATCATGCAAAT
This sequence comes from Allium fistulosum, assembly GCA_030737815.1. Lineage (NCBI taxonomy): Eukaryota > Viridiplantae > Streptophyta > Magnoliopsida > Asparagales > Amaryllidaceae > Allium > Allium fistulosum. The sequence continues at coordinate 1,292,994,337 of CM060904.1, forward strand.
ACACATCCATCCCAAATTAGGGAGGTTTGAAGAAAACAACCAAAACTATATAATGGATTTGTTTATCCTTTATTTTCAATTTGCACCAAGGAAGATGTCCCTTTTCTCATTCAGAGATTACAGATAGACAACAACTACAAGTAGAAGAGGTCATTCAACCTTAAAAACAAAAACATAGATAAGGATAATTCAACATTTTATAAAGAAATTAAATTTGAATTTTTTATAGGTCATTCAATTAATGGGGAAATTAAATCTAGCTATTTTGGTGCTTAATGCAGACTCCTAAATATGGTGTCTAACGGGTTTTAAACAGAATACAAAATAAAGAACATTGTAGGAGTTGAAAGTAATGGTTCCAAATTCAATCAGGCACATCGGAACTCTGGTGATTCCATCCAACTTTTGCAGAGGACCAAAATGATTTCAGATGATACTGCGATTTCGTTACTAAAAGTTGAAAAATAAGACAAATCCATGTGTTCATAGAAATTAAAAAAAAACGTTAAATGACTTTGAATCCAACACAATAACTGAATATTTTATCATTCACAAATGCATGCTCAAATAATCAAGTGAAATGATTGAATCAAATCTGCAAGGCCTAAAAAAAGCGAGATTCAAAGAAAAATAAATGCAAAGGAAAAAAATAATACCACATGTTATATCTTTTAGAACAAATACCCATTTTATTATTTAAATTATACCTCAAATTATATTAACGTAACATATGCATAAACCTCTTGTAATATTTATTACCGTATTTCTGTACAAGAAAAAACCCTATACTCACCAAAATTCAAACACGGAATTGAAATGGAATTTCCAAAGTATCCAATGCGAAGCCAAAATGCCCGAAAATAAAATCTTGAAACAAAACGGGAAACCGAAGTTTTGAACTTGGTAGAGGCACGACCACATGTTGGGATTTGATATAGAGAAGAGGAAGAGAGATTAAACGTTAAAAAAGAAATAGACTACATTGTATTGCTTGATTAAACGATAGGAATTACAAAGCTTTTAAATAGACTAAACCACTAACCTATTGAACAGGTAAAATGCATTATTTTAGGGAACACTACTTTCTATGCTAATAACTAGGAAGACTAATTCATAACTTCTAACACCCTCCCTTAAACTAGATGTGCTAACATCCAGTTTACAAAGTAATGAAGCGCGCTTCTCAACTTCTTCATCGTCTTGCATAGACGAACTCGATCACAACATCTATCTCTACCTGGTTGGACATGCTCAACTGTTTTGCATTGATTGGTACTGTAACCATCAATAACTACTCTTGGTTTCCTCATCGACCTCTCCACTCGGGTCGTCTCTTGATACTGCTGTATCTGTCATCCCCCAACAAGCTAGAGCTGCGGCTCTTCTTCCTTTGCTTGTTGGATGACACAAAACCAAGTCTGCTTCACTCGCAGTTCTACCTACTTCACTTGTAAGCATGTCTATCTTCATATAGGCATATCATCAAACAGTTCTCGAGCGCTCACCATAAATGTCCAACCTCATAACCGACATCGTCTTCTTCACTATCCATCACTCACACACAAGCCAGCTTCTGCATTAATGGCCTCGGTCTCTTCTACATCAATAATTCTCGTTTCTAATCCAAAAAAAAAACACTCTGTTATCTCTCCCATAACCTCAAAACTTCCTTGCTCCACACTGTTAAAATTTTCCTCTCTGCCACTCTCTCTCTCTCTCTTTTTCACTATTGTCACAACATCTTGCTTCTGCCCATTCACTTCATTCACCTGACCTCTGCACATCTACACATACTTCCCTCGACCAATTCAGTTCAACTACCACAGCCTTGCCTTATTGTCAGACAATATTTTCTACTGAAACATTTTCAACAGACCACAATACATCTTCGACCACTTCACTGATACAAAACTGGTCCATCAACAAATAGACCAGCCTCCATTGCACTGTTAACCTGATCACCACCATTCACAATCCAGTTACAATCATCTTCACTGCCATTCAACCGTACAACCTCCCACTTCACAAGACTGCACTTCCACCTAAGTTTGAGCTGACTCTAATTCCTCCCACTGCAAACGACAGACATCACATCCCAAATCCAACCTGCATACTTCAACTGTGCTAACCAATACAACAAACTGGCTACTTAAATTGACAACTTCAAAAAAAAAACTTCTGCACTTAGCAACATCACATTACCAACAGAACTACAACAACTCCCTCATCATCATATTACAGATTGTATCACACCACTACAAACATCTGCAACTGCCACAACTTCCTTCAACAAATCAATCACAACCATCCTTGTATATTCATTGTCATTCCACCTCACTATATCCTTCCACTGCCTTCATCACAGTGCCAAACTGTCAAAATTCATCAGTGTGCTTCTCCGACCATATACAACTTCAAATTCATCCATTCTGTCGTTCTTCTACTAGACCACAGAAGCTACCTGACAGCAGCAATTGCAGCGACATCGGACAACACAGAAACCCCTACTTCCAGAATTAACCTCGTCTACCACCACTTCAACTTCCACCACAACTTGAACTCGCAAACCAACCATCTGCAATCTTTGACCATTGCCTTCTCCACGAATTCCAAACTCCTCTAATCAAATACCTCTGCAACCTCCAATTATCCGCCGCCGACAACGCCCAAATCGATCAACCTGAAATCGCTTTACCCCTGTCGCGACCTTCATAGAATTAGCACACGACTTCTTCTGCCTGCATCTAGAGCAACTGCTTCTGCTATCCTCTTCAACTACCTTGCAACCATTCAAAACAACCCACTAAATACTCACATACACCTGATAGAAATCAAAACTACAGTGCAATATTTCTCTCTGCCATCTTTCTACTTCACCTCACACAGCAACAACCACAAACAAATCACCAGTTCCATTCAACCGCAACCGACTACACTCTGATTGAACCCTGCAAAGAATCTCCTCATCCAACTCCTACGCAGTACATCACCTCAAATCTCCAATCACAGAACCCAAATCGGCATACAACCTCCATTCACCTGCCACTATACTCCATCCGCGCTTGCCAAAACCGCTACCCAACACCTCAGCTAAACCGCGCATCTCCAACAACGCATCTTTTGGGTTTCAAAATCGTAGGCAGCAAGCATCGACGCTCATGACGATTCGATTCAGATATCGGCATCCAATTGTTTCCAGGCAGCAATGAACTCCACGGTTGCTGAGCGAATCTAGAAGAAGCAACGAGCACTTCAAATCAACGAGCCTCAATTAGCTCGATTTTTCTAGCAGCGTGATTTGCGGTGTCTTATTTTGAGGAGGAAGCACTTGATTTCAGAAGCAGAAGAGAAAGGCTTGGAAGTTGGAATTATTTAAAAAGGCAACAAACGAAATAAAACATGTCTCTCTACCTCTCTTTCCTCTTGTTTGGCTCTGATACCATGTTGGGATTTGATATAGAGAAGAGGAAGAGAGATTAAACGTTAAAAAAGAAATAGACTACATTGTATTGCTTGATTAAACGATAGGAATTACAAAGCTTTTAAATAGACTAAACCACTAACCTATTGAACAGGTAAAATGCATTATTTTAGGGAACACTACTTTCTATGCTAATAACTAGGAAGACTAATTCATAACTTCTAACACCACATGCACAAAGGATGAACACACTAAACTGAATTATAACATACATACAGATATAATGATAATGCTATGTAACCCGTCTTTAGGTTGGGTTGGTTGTGCATGAGTTATTACTACCCGATGGTAGAAGGTCAGAGTATCAATTCACAAGCCCATACGCATTTTGCGGCATGTACACCTCAATTCAAACCTAGCGTTGATCTGTATACTCGTGAAGACTCACTGCATAGAATAGGCATGCACATTTTGGTGGTTTACAAGTCATTGTTGCCTGGTTTCATTCGACATCAAAAGATAATGATGATACAATGTATATACAATGATTTTTCACCATTTTAATGCTCCGGAACAGTACTGTGTTGGCTTTGAGCCAAACTAGGGCTGCTATAGGATATATCATGCCTGAGATTTTGCCCGGCTAAACTTTTTGAGAAGAATATACCATGATGTTCCTTGAAAATCAAATTCTATATGAATCTTGCAAAAATGCTATTGGTTTATTCTTATTTCTTGTCATGTTAGCGGCGAATGCACATACCATGGAAAGAAGAATCTTGGTTGTAAAAGCTCAAAACTGAAAACTATGACCATATTCAAAGAAGATTTAATCCATGCAATAGTTAATGCAGCACATCAGTAATTTCATTGTACAAAACTGTTATAGTAATTGCTAAGAGAGCACTCAACAGTACAAACATCAATGACAAGGGGGAAGAATACAGTGTATGGCAAATATATTCTGCTAAATGTTAGTTAAACTTTGATAAAACAAAATGATATATATACCTCAGCTTCTAAGACATATGTGATTGCTGCATAGATTAAATTTCTTGAATCCACTAGTATTATTTCAGCGTGGTTATGAGATTAATCTCTGGGCTGGGAACTTTAGCTATCGTGGGGTGGTACTTGGATATTCGTGGATATATGAGCCATATATTTTTCACATTGGATCGAAACTGCTACTCTATGTACATGATTTATTCACAAATCAGTTCAGTCAAGTAACCAAAATATGACTATAGCTGAAATGCTAGGTAACATAAAATATGAAAAAAGAATCATGTTATACTTTATCACAAACACTGGAATTAAATGAAATGAAGAGAAGTTCAAAAAATATACTCTACTTCTAAAAACAGGTTATAGATGAAGTAATAATTCATATTAGTGGAAATTGGATCCGCCCCTTATTTTGAACGAAAAACTCTCTTCAAAAACATGATTTAAATTACAACCCTGTTTTTATTTTTGGTAAAAAAGGTTCTTTTTTTTTTCGAAAATTGAATCTGCACTTAATTGCATGTTTCTATGGCCAAAACTTTTTTTTTATATTTTATTTTGAAAAAGTGCAATGCAGTTTCTTCTGTAAATATTTGCAGTGGAAAGGACAAATATTTGCACTTTAAACTGCAAACATCTGCCATTTTTGAAAGTGCAAATATTTGCATTTTGGTTAAAGCTAAAAATGGGGGTGTTTTTTGAAACTTGTTTTTGAAGAGGAACGGCAGTGTATTTTGAAATTTAAAGATTGTTTTACAAAAGTTCCCTTCATATTATTAGTTCAGTTGGGTGGAAAAATAAAATGCAGCTATTGGCAAAGAAGCATATTTATTTTTCTACAAAAAAAGAAAAGGGGACCATTTTGACCCATTTATGAAAAAGATGTTGGAGATGCGGGGCTTCAATCCCCGTACCTCTCACATGCTAAGCGAGTGCGCTACCAAATGAGCCACATCCCCCTTTATGTACATAACAATTGATTCTACATATTTAATGCAATGTTGAGAAAGGAAACATATGGACAAAAGAAAACAATGAACAGAGTGTGAACCACAACAAAATCTAGACCAATACAACATTAAACCAAGGACCGAATGTTCAATATAAAACAACTCAAGCTAGCAGAACAAAAGAAAATATAAAATCAAGTGAAATAATTTAAATGTGTCAACAATTTCTTGCTTTATAGTTATTATGAATTTTTAGTGTTGGTATTCAAATTACAAATGATTATGTTCTTCAAAAGTTAAGACTTAAACTGTATATAAAATTCATGAAGATAACCTGAACAAATTGTTACTGGTATTGGTTAGTATTAACCTTACAGGTAAGAATAAGCACAATTGTTATCATATCAACTAGACACACTGTTTTCCAACAATGACAAACTTCTGCATTTGCATATACTCCGTAAGAATACAAGTTTATGCTCATCGTATTTCACATCATAACAAGCCAGAAAAAGCAATGTAATCTTCATGTTCTAATATTTTAAACTCCAAGTACTCTATACCCTGTGTACATATTGGCATGCTCTAGCCTCGTGTTGTTAGTGTAGATGGTAAATGATCTTTAGATGACAGATCAATGCAAATCTTATATTATTATCCATCTCACATTCGCATTTAACATGAACTTGATAAATATACATGGCATTCAGACAACTTCATAAGAATGATAAATTAGATAGTGTATGGTTTTGTGATTTACTTGCGTGAGTCTAGAATTTATAAACAATATTATCTATCTTATATGCGCTATACAGGCATATATTGAGCTGCATTCAAAATATTTCACCTTGATTAACACACCAACAAAATATAAAATTACTGTTGGGTCTAGATGCCACTACGCAACAATCTTTACTGTAAAATATAACTAAGGTCTTACCAGCTACCAGAACACTTAGCATTATCAAGCAAATAGCTTTAACCTCCTTCTCTGTATTCCCAACGTTACCTTTAAGAACACGAAACCCCTTTTAATTTTGAGTTGTCCGGCAGCAGTAAAGCCGAAACGATCCAAATAAACCCACAAACCGAAATATTTCGTTTGAACTTTTTCAACATAAGACCATGTTTATTATTCCTGATTTTGAAGAGCTAGGGTTTGGATCTTGTGTTGAATTGAAGAAGGAGATCTAATAAATGGAATTTGCGTCGATCACGGAATTCGAAGCCCCACTTTTTACTTTACTTTTTACCGCTGCCACCCTTTGAAAATAAACTAACAAACCAAGCTAATTCTATTTCAACCCTTATTTGGTGAATAGACCATCAAAAGTTAGAAAAAACCCTTAAACTCGTGTATCTACTGGGGTATTCAAATTTCTTTTTAATTCTTTCTTTTATATCATTGGCTTATAAAATAATACACTCAAAAAATTTCGTTCGACAAAACGCTAGCTCTAGTACTCATCTACGACGATGCTATCTAACATTGGTGGAAAGAAGCTTGGATTGGATTGAAGCAGCGTTGCATGACACGCAAGATTACCTTAAACTTAACCCTAATCATGCAAACTTGATTTTCGCACACCTGTGAGCAATTGAAAACCCTAACCATCACAGTCAAACCGTGACGATATGATTTTTACCCCGTAGTGAGGTTGTGGGGTAAATATCACATCGTCACGGTTTAACTACGACGACGTGATTTTTGCCATGCAGAACCGCCGCGTGGTATAAATAAAAATCACACGGCAATGGTGCTCTATGTTGTATTGACAAATTGCTACTATGTTATTTGTATGTGGTATTAACAAATTTGCTACTTTTGTTGTTGTGTCGGTTGTATGATACCATGTTTGTTGTCATTTGTGTTTATGAAGTTGTTTGTTGTAACAACCCGCATCTTAATGGATCCGAACTTCGACTAAATCGAAACCTATGTCTATTAGGATATGCATCGTTGGTTTTGGTAACATGTAATGAACACAAGCATATCAGAGAGCAATCAATATAAACTAGGGTTGTTATGCTAATGCTAAATTTATCGGTACCATACAATTACCAGTCAATCGGTTACTACTTTTGAATGAAATTGGTATACTAGTTTAATCGGTATGGTAATGGTAAATTTACCATTTTCTACGGTAAATCATCGGCAATATTTTTTCAAAACAGCGGCAACGGTATATTTACCAGTCAATTTATAACACATGGATATTCATATAATATGCTTTATTATATGCATTTGGTACCAATCAAATGATTAAATTTATTTCAATAATTTAGATCAAATAATGCTAACTACACTTATTTTATTTCTTATTGATATCTTTTATTAAGTAACACTATAAATTGTATAATGAAGCATCATTATAGTGCAAAAACATGTCAAGTTACTGACTTTTTTAGAAAAATGGTAGTTTACCATTACCAGTGCAACGGTTACCAATTTATCGGTATACCAGTTTTCGATATACCAGCAAATCAGTAACGGTAACGGTAAACAATTTTTACTTATCAGTAAGAATGGTACGGTAACGGTATTTGCAAAATGGTAACGGTGATCGTTATCATAACAACACTGATATAAACTCGCAACCGAATTGAAAGATATAATAGAACACGTATATTGACTAAGGAAACTGCCTTAAAATCAATATTATTCCTTAAATATCTAGTTGTCTTGCCAGCGCCGAGTATGAATGAGAAGATTTCACCATCTACTGTTACTGACTTGCACCAGCAATTTGTCCCTCTAAATTTATCATGTGGGTTGTAATGAGGAGGGGGTCAGAACGATGTTTTGGTGACTGAAAAATTACATACTTTATCCGTAACATAAATTTATGTTGATTGATTCCTAAGTGTTATGTCTATTATTCACGGCTATTCCGTTCAATCGTACATGTGCATACATATGTCTAACTTCCTTCGAGGTATAACTATAAGCACTACATATATATTTAAAACTATACTACCCAAAAACCGGCCACCTAATGCTTCTTGAATGGGGAGGAGTAGGGCTGTTATGGTAACGGTAAATTTACCATTACCATACCATTAACAGTCAATCAGTTACCATTTTAAAGTAAAGTCGGTATACCAGTATAATCGGTATGGTAACGGTAAATTTACCATTTTCTACGGTAAAACATCGGTAATATTTTTTCAAAACCAACCGTAATGGTAATTTACTAGTCCGTTCATAATGCATTGGTATTCATGTAAGTTGTTGTATTATGGGCATTTAAAAGCAAGAAAATAGTTCAATTTATTTCAGCAATTCAACTCGAATGATGATAAATACACTTCTTTTCTATGTCCTTTATTAAATGACCCAATGCGATATATAATAAAGCATAGTTCAGTGTAAAAATATATCAACTTATTATTTTTCTGGACAAACGGTAATTTACCATTACCAATGTAACGGTTACCAGTTTATCGATATACCAGTCATCGGTATACCAGTCAATTGGTAACGGTAACGGTAAACAATTTTAGTTTACTAGTAAAAACGGTACGGTAACGGTATTTACAAAATGGTAACTGTACTCGTTACCATAACAGCCCTAGGGAGGAGGCTGACCCAACGGCCATTTAATACCTCAGTCCCCAAAGCGGGCCCTCCGTAACATAACCGCTAGTCAATCAGTCCTAGCTACAGAGACAGCTGACACCTAGATACGGCTTTATAATATAATTGTCGTGTTATTAATACATGTGAGAGGAACGTCAGTCATGTCCTAACAATATGAAAAAAAGTATCCAAACCACTTAATATCTCTTTAACGGGAATTAGGCAGACCCTAACCATTTAATACATATATCCTTGGCAGGTACCCTTCTTTTAATACCTAACCCAAGGCGGCCCCCTCTTTTGTACTCCCTAGCTGACATCGCATGGAATCTCATTAGGTCATTTAATACTTCTTTATGGGAGAGACGGACCCTACTATGGCTACTTAATACCTCGACCCCAAAGCTGACCCCCATCGAGATTCCCACTACCGTGTCTAAACGATAACCCCGGCCATTTAAAACTTCTTAAGTGGGAAGGAGGCGGACCCTACAACAGGTACTTAATACCTCTGATCCAAAAGTAGGTACTACGCATATCTCTTTTTTACAAGTCCTATAGTTGGAGATGTCCCACATCGATAGTAAATATACACAACTGTCGGTAGCCTCTAGGTGAAGGGCAGGCTTCTTTTGTGTAACTATACGACCTCGCATCCCAAGCAACTAAACCAAACCAATAACCCAATGCCTAAGTGTTGAGCTAGGCCCGCTAACTCAAGCTCATTCTAAATGTATAATTGAAGCTATATAATTTCTTACTATGAAAATTATATTGCCTTGCATGTGTATTTATTAGTATTAACACTTACTTGTTCGTTACGTAATTATTCCTATTTTATAAACTTATTCCCTGTTTTCCTCGTTTCCTTCTTTTGTCTAATAAATGTCAATTGTCCATAATGATTGATCATTAATGTCAAAATTGAACAATCTCTAAGGACATTTATTTACCCATCTCAAAATCCACCTATCATGCCTATTTATTTTCTCCATAAATGTCATATTAAATTCTCTAATCAGTCCTTATTTAATTATTTTAACTCTCTATTAACTATAAATTATTGCCCATTAAATTTGTAATTATTGTCCATAAATTTTGGAATTACTATTCCTTCCTTTTTCAACCTCCTAACCCTATAATTACTACGCTATTAATAATTAAACATTCTAATTATAACTAATGCGAATATCGACGTATATTACGATATAAATATATTTTTATTTTTAACCGGTAAGCGCAGTTATACATGTACACACATACACACATTCCCAACACATTAGTTCATATACTTAGGAACTTTAAAACATTAATTTCCACATTTAATTTATTAGAGCTATCCTTTTCAAAAAGGATTACCATTATAATTTTTCATAAATTATGCAAAATGATACTTTTGCTTCATTTGAAATTACACAGAATTATCTTTTTTTTTATTGAAATAAACAGTGCAACTATGGAGAAGAATATCCATACTTTACACATCTCTTTCCTTTTTGGCATATTCCTTATTATTTCAAACGACGTATTTTTTATGCATTTATAGCATTAGTATAACGACCCACCTTTTTGGACGGTTTAAAACGACAATAAACCACACATGTCTAACTTAAACCATTCAAAAGGGATGATTGTCAATGGGGTAAATAAGAAAATAAGAGAAAAGAAAGAAAAGCAAACACGGAACACTCGGTTTGCTTTTGAAAAGACAAAACACTCGGATCCGAGCATAATGAAAAGACAAAACACTCGGATCAGAACAAAAATATTCTCATGTAAGTCAAATCAATACCATGAGGAAAATGAGTGTACTGGCGTTAGAGATGTTACGGGATTTTCATCTCATATCCGGTGTATAACGTGAGTACAATAACTTAAGAGATGTTATGGGATTTTTCCATCTCTTAAGGATCCGTCAAACTATCAATATGTAGTAGTATACGCTATATATGTAGTGTCTATTAGTAAAGTATAATATTGAAAATAGTGTTAAGGCGTTACCCATATCTCCCTTAACACATTTTTATTGGCATCGTAGTCTATACAGTACTGTAAACTCAACCGTAAACTGGTGGGCTATAAGGGAGCACTCTATAGGTACGACATAAAGCAAAATCGTAGTAGGCTCGATAAGGCATATGACAAGGCACGCGAGGCAATGCCCATGGTAGGATTCTACTGTTTTGCACTCCTGGACTAGTGGTAACGCATAGCAGCTACTACTGTCCACCTCGAGACACACTCCCATAATCAAATCGAGGGTGACCACCAATCAATCACAAAGTAACAGATATGATATCGAAGAAGCGTGTCCGATAGGAGGAGCGACCTCACTTGGCCCGGTATAGCTCCTATTTTAGTCATATCAAGCTGACCCGAAGGTCAAGACTGTGTTCTTACCTCATACCGGTAGTGTTTGCCAAACCATCCTGCTTCATTCTGGATTCTCTACCACGTGCACAGTTGTTAAAGTGGTTTCGGAATTGGTAGAGAGTGTGACAATATCCGACCCCGGTCTCTTTAACAACCAAACGCTTAATTCACACCGTGGTCATTAAAAAAAATCCAGAAAACAGTTTATACCTTCATATCAAGATATCCATATACTTATTCCAAAAGTATAAATATATTCATAAATACCGAGGAAGATTTTCTTTCAATCAATTTCGAAATAATTTATAAATCTCTCTTAAACCATTTATATACTATTTATATGCTTTAGAACCATTTATAAAGCTATTTATATGCTTTAGAATCATTTGTAAAGCTATTTATAAATTCCAAAACAGATTACAACTCTTCTCCTTTTCATAAACTTCTATGCAAATTCCTTTAAAACACTTCCAAATCTCTTTATACAAGTTCTTTTATAAAACCCTTTATAAAACCTTTACAGCTCCTTTATAAAACCATTATAAAATCCTTTATAAAAATCTTTTATAAAAATCCTTTTATAAGATCCATTATAAAATCTCTTACAAAACTTGTATATATTCCTTACAAAACCTTTTACAAAATTCTAAAATCTTTTGCAAAAATCTTTTATCTATTGAAGTTAGTATAAAAGTCTATATTTATTGTCTTAAATTAAATTTTTAAATAAATCTTTTAAAACTATATTGAATATTTTATTAAATTAAAATTTTAAAGTGTTTTTATTATATTACATTATTTAAATAATATATTTTAAAACTAAATAAAATTATAAGTTAAAATCTTAAAATTTAGATTTTTAAAACTTATATTAACTAAAATATAAATTTTAAATAAAATCTTTAAATTTAATTATAAAAATCAAATTTATTAAATCAAAACATACTTTACAATTTTAGAAAATAATTTAAAATCGACCAACGGTGTCTGTATATAATTTTCTATTATATGGCCAAGTGCTTAGTTAAATTAAATTTTAATTTTAATTTCAAGGATGGATGTATATCATTTCAATCCAAATCAAGTGTCATAGGTGTATATCATTTCAACCTATTTCTTAATTTATTAAATTTCATATTTACTTGATACCCGTAACATCCAGAGTGAATAACAAGAATAAATCAACATAAAACATCTATGGTGAATAACAGGAATGGATCAGCATAAACAAACATCCAAACATCTAACATATCAATTATTAGGCATCCATCACAATCAACATCCAAAACAATCACATATCATAACAGGTTACTAATTATAAATTCTCGGGTGTTTAACTAGCATATACAATTCCAATTTCAATTTAAATGTCAATTTCAATTTTAGTTTCAATTTAACTATCAAATTAAATTACAATATCGATGCAATTCAATATAAATGTCAATTTTAAACCATCAAACAACAATCAATAAATTTAAACCACTTCATGATTTCAATCTAATGAACATCAAAATATTTTAGTATTTGTGAGTGGTTTGAACACTCACCTTTGATTTTTAGTCGAATTAAAATCCAAAAGAACGCCCAAATTCCAACAGTCTCCAAATGTAGCCAAACTAGTTTCATATCGTTCGAAATTTTGATACGAACCCAACGGAAGAAACCGTGCGCGAATCTGAGCTCGTATGTAAAAATTATTAACGTCAGACGGTTTGAAAATTTAAATTGAAATTAAAAATAGAAATAAGGGCATAAACGTAAATTCTACCTTCTCCTTCACAACGCGAAACCCTACAGAACGAATTCGATCAGAACCCATCTAGCAGCCGCCACCTTTGATCGACCGCCTACGCTTCCACGAGCCACTACGTCACGATCGAGCACCACCATCATCTCCACCTCGTCCAACCGCCCTTGGGCCCCCCACGCACCACCTCCGGCTCGCCACAAACGCCAGCGCTGTTAGTCCCTGAGGAGTTGGTTTTGATGACAACAACCTTACTTAGAATTAGATTATAAAATATATAATACTAACATTATTGTGTAGATATATATAGATATGTTTGCAGGTACTAAAGAATGAAGAACTGTACAGTATAAAGACTCAAGATCAAAGATTGAAGATATCAAGATTGAAGACTCATGAGTATCAAGAATTTCAAGAGTTCAAGTTTCCAAGATAATTTATATAGTTAGGAATATTGTTAAAACTCATAGAAAGGCACTAACATCTTAAAATCTATTTTATTCGTGGAATGGAATCCACTTCGTGCTCGTTAAAGGGATGGAACCCTAAGTAGGATGGAACCTACGAAAAATCTAGTAGAACATATTTTTGTATCCACTTACTTTTATTTCAAAATGATTTTCAAAATATATAGCTTGTTTTTCAAAATGATTTTAAATATTCTTGTTTAAAAACCAAAATCATCTGTCCTGGTTTTTCAATATATTTTAGCCTAAAAAATATCCTTAGTTTTAAATATCCTTAATTTTAAATATCTTTGATTTTAAATTATTATCCTAAGTTTTTAAACTACAATTTTGATATTAATATATTTAGCTGTTTTATATATTTATACTTAAGATTTAAATATAAAAGTATAGAAAATTATTATATATATTTTAATATTGTTCTCTATAGTTATTTATGTATTATAACTATATATAAGTATATTTTAAAGTTTAAATATAAGTATAATATAATATAGAAATTATTTTCAAAGAAAAACAAATCACCAAAAAATACAAGGGCATGTCGACATGGTCACATGTACCCCTGTCGACATGGTGACAGTTAAATTGTTTTTTAAAAGAAGTGTATATTCGCCACATCCCTTCACCAATAGACATGGCAATTGATCTACTATAAATAAAGGGTGTTTTCAACGAATTTTAATTCCGATTTAACTTCTCTTCTTCTTCTCCACTTTCTTATTTACAAATTACACCATTACTCTGCCGAAATCAATATCGAACCTAACTAGATAATTTCTGGTTTTGATTCTCTCCACTATCTCTACAAGATCCAAGTGCTAATCTGAGTTATAGACTTTTTGTAATCAATCAAGCGAGAAAAGGTGTGATTGTAGCCTTGGAAATCAATTGGGTGAACTTGTTGCCCCGGAAATCAAGTATCTCTACCCAGAGGATTGTGAATCTAGAGCGGTGTACCTCGTGGCCTTGAAATCGAGGGTTGTATTTGTAAGAATTGCTTTTGAAAGGAAATCCGTACTTGTGTTGCAGGACTGGATGTAGGGTAACTCCGAACCAGTATAAAATCCGATGTGTTCTTTCCTTTACTGCTTTTACTTTATATTTGCATCTGTGTTCATATCTGTGTCTGATTAGTGTATACATTGTTAACAAATTAAGATAAATTCAAAAAGATTAACAAATTTCTTAAAACATTATTCACCCCCCCTCCAGTGTTAATTCTAGCCTTAAGATCCTTAATCTGCATTCTAACAATTGGTATCAGAGCTTTGTTTTCAAAAGTTTCATAATCTGAATTTTGAAAAGTTTTAAAATGGCTATTTTTGAAAAATCTGTTAATACTAGTTTAGAATTGTTTAAATCATCATTGTTCCATGAGTCTGCATATGAATGTTATTCAAATTCTAGTTGTCTACCCAAATTTTATAATGTGCAGGAAAGATGCTTTATGGGTATTAAGGAATCAATCCACAATGGACAATCTGTGCAGATCAAAAGGAATAAGTGGATACTTGATAGTGGATGCTCTAGACACATGACTGGTAATCCGAATATGCTGAATAATATTATATACAAAGACGGAGGACTGGTTAACTTTGGAGACAACTCGAAAGGATACGTGATTGGCATCGGCAATGTCGGTAACTCTAAAACTACTATTATTACTAATGTTTTGCTAGTTAAGAATCTAAAACATAATCTACTAAGTATTAGTCAACTCTGTGATAAAGGATATAAGATTAAATTTGAAAAAGATAAATGTCATATTGAAGATAATAACTCAACCATAATATTTGAGGGAATTAGGAAAAAGAATATTTATATTCTTAGTATGAAAGTTTCAAATGATAACTTGTCTTTTGGCAAATACAAGTGATCCTTGGATTTGGCATAAGAGATTTGGAAATTTGAATTTCAAACTCTTATCTAGACTGTCAAAACATGATCTAGTAAGAGGCCTCCCTAAAATGAATTTTAAAGTAGATAGTTTATGTAATGCATATCAATTAGGAAAGCTTAGAAAAAGTTCCTTTAAATTAAAAGATATGATTTCAACTTCAAAACCCCTTGAGTTACTTCATCTTGATTTATTTGGTCCATCTCAAATTTAGTCAATAAATCATAGTAAATATGTTTTTGTAATTGTAGATGATTATTCTAGATTTACATGGACAATATTTTTGAAACATAAAAGTGATACTTTTGAATGTTTTAAGAACTTTACAAAAAGGATTCAAAATCAATTATCTTTAAAAATTATAATTATTCGTAGTGATCACGGTGGTGAATTTGAAAATGAAAAGTTTGAGGAATTCTACAATAAAAAGGGAAAAACTCACAATTTCTCATTTCCAAGAACTCCACAACAAAACGGAGTAGTTGAACGTAAAAATAGAACGATACAAGAGTGTGCGAGAACTATGCTTTCAGATAGTATTTTACCAAAACACTTTTGGGCAGAAGCTGTTGCTACCGCCTGTTATATTTTGAATAGAATTTTAATTAGACCTTTAACTGATAAGACACCTTATGAACTTCTTCATGGAAAGAAACCTAAGGTATCACACTTCAGAATTTTTGGAAGTAAATGCTTTATTTTAAATACAAAAGATAATTTGGATAAATTTGATCCTAAATCCGACAAAGAAATCTTTATCGGATATTCTAATAGAAGTAAAGCTTATAGAGTTTTTAATTTAAGATCTAACACCATCGAAGAAATAATGCATGTTTCGTTTGATGAAAATTTAAAAGATTTTGAAATTACAAATGATGAAGAAGATTTAATTACTCAAAATCAGGAATCAACCGAAATTAATAATGAAATTAATCATCCTAATAAAAGGATTAAACTTTTAAAAGATCATCCTATTGAAAATATAATAGGAGATATGCAATCTATTGTTACAACTAGAAATAAACTAAGTAAAATGAGTAATGTAGCATTTATATCATCTATTGAACCCAAAAATCCTAAAGAAGCATCAACTGATGATTCATGGATTTTGGCTATGAAAGAAGAATTAAATCAATTCACTAGAAATGAAGTTTGGGAACTTGTTCCTAGACCTGAAGATAAAACTATAATTGGAACTAAATGGGTCTATAAAAATAAAATGAATGAACAAGGTGGGGTCGTTAGAAATAAAGCACGATTAGTCGCCCAAGGTTATTGTCAAGAAGAAGGTATAGGTTGTGACGAAACCTTTGCTCCTGTAGCAAGATTAGAAGCCATTAGGATTCTACTTGCTTTCGCAAATCATAATAATTTCAAATTATTTCAAATGGATGTTAAAAGTGCATTTTTAAATGGATTTGTAAAAGAAGAAGTATATGTTGAACAACCACCACTTTTTGAAGATGAAAAATTACCAAACCATGTGTACAAACTTAAGAAAGCTTTATATGGTCTAAAACAAGCTCCTAGAGCCTGGTATGATAGACTAAGATCTTATTTATTACAATCAAATTTTGAAATTGGTAAAATAGATAATACTCTTTTTATTAAAAGAAATAAAAATGATATTCAAGTAGTTCAAGTATACGTAGATGATATCATTTTTGGTTCAACTAACTTCGAAATGAATAAAGAATTTTCTGAAATAATGACAAAAGAGTTTGAGATGAGTCATATGGGTGAATTAAACTTCTTTCTAGGATTGCAAATAAAACAGTTAGATAATGGTATTTTTATTAGTCAAGAAAAATATGCTAAAGAACTAGTTAATAAATTTGGTTTGACTACTGCGAGTGGAAAACCTACTCCCATGGCAACCAATGAATATCTAAGTAAAGAAGATCTATCGAAAGATGTAGATCAAAAGTTGTATAGAGGAATGATCAGATCATTGCTCTATATCACTGCTAGTAGACCTGATATCATGCATAGTGTATGTCTCTGTGCAAGATATCAATCTCATCCTAAAGAAACTCACTTAAAAGCTGTAAAATGTATCATAAGATATATTAAACACACCTCTGATTATGGCTTATTTTATCCTAAAAATGATTCATTTGATTTAATATCATACTGTGATGCTAACTATGCTGGATGTAAATCAGACCGAAAAAGTACAAGTGGAACTT
Source organism: Allium fistulosum (assembly GCA_030737815.1). Taxonomy (NCBI): domain Eukaryota; kingdom Viridiplantae; phylum Streptophyta; class Magnoliopsida; order Asparagales; family Amaryllidaceae; genus Allium; species Allium fistulosum. The sequence goes on from CM060904.1 coordinate 1,293,011,972, forward strand.
GTCACTTTTTGGGACATTCTCTGGTTTCCTGGTTTAGTAAAAAGCAAAATACAGTTTCTCTATCAACAACTGAAGCAGAGTATATTTCTGCTGCTTTGGCTTGTTCTCAAGTAATATATATGCAACAAACCTTAAGAGATTTTGGATTAAATATCTCAAAATCGCCAATTTATTGTGATAATACTAGTGCAATAAATTTATCTAAAAATCCTACTCATCATGCTCGAACTAAACATATTGATATTCGACATCATTTTCTTAGAGATAACATAACTAAAGAAGTAATTACTCTCGAATATATAAACTCTGAGAATCAAACTGCTGATATCTTAACAAAACCATTAAATGAATATATATTAACTAAATTAAGAAGAGAATTAGGTATTTGTTCAATAACTGAAATATAAAACATAAATATATAACAAGTATAATTAAATAAATTAAAAATAAATTAGAAGCCAAAATTAAAACACCCCTGTCGACAACCCCATATCCCACCATGTCGACCTATAACGGTATTTTTTGAAAATTAAAATTCCCACCAAAATTTGAAAAGTTGGTTATATATTCTTCCATATTTCGACTTTCTCTTCATTCTCTCTCATTTTCTTCTGGTTTAACTTCTGAAACAAAGAAAATAATGGCTTCTCCATCAAATTCAAACATAAACTCGACTTTCTCATTTCACTCTCCTACTCCCGGCCCTCTTCAACGCTCCATTCACGCTCGTGTGATAAAATTAGAGGATACTACAAAGGATATTCTGCAAATGGTGACTGAGATTCAAGTCAAACAAATTCGGATGAGTAAAGAACAGGAGAAGCAAGGTCGAATCCTTAGAAATTTGCAGAAGTTCCTAATGGATAACCAAGCGAACCCGATCTTGATCGAAGAAGAGTCTTCTAGTGACCATACACAAGAGGACAACGAAGAAGAGCCAATGGAAGAGGAAGAAGCACCCTTGGAAGAAGAGGACGCACCTGTTCATGAAGTGCAAGTTGAAGACGACGACACTGTAGTTTGCGTTGGTGAAGTATGTTTTGATAAGGATGGAAACCTTGTCGAACAGCGTGGAAACTTCTGTCTCCACTGTCCTTAGTGTTCTTTCTTTCATTCTTTCGTTCGTATAGTTGTTTATATTAAAAACACATGTATATTTGTTTACATAGTTTACACACATGTAAATATAACATTATATAATAAATTGTGTTCTCTTATTCGTATATTCTCGTATCTTTTGAATATATAGTTTATTAGTTAAGAAAAGTAGTTATTAAGAGTTTAGTTTAAAGTTAAGTATTGATTATGTATGATAACACTATCATTCTAATCACAAGTAATGTAGTCTTAGTTTCAGGGGGAGTTATATAGAATTATATAGTATTATATTTATGGAGTTATATGGTTTTTATTGATGACAAAGGGGGAGAAGTATAAAATAGGATAGTTAGGCATAGATTAAGGGGGATTTATTAGAAGTATTAGGATAGAAGTGATATTTTATAAACAAAGGTTGTCATCATCAAAAAGGGGGAGATTGTTAGTCCCTGAGGAGTTGGTTTTGATGACAACAACCTTACTTAGAATTAGATTATAAGATATATAATACTAACATTATTGTATAGATATATATAGATATGTTTGCATGTACTAAAGAATGAAGAACTGTACAGTATAAAGATTCAAGATCAAAGATTGAAGATATCAAGATTGAAGACTCATGAGTATCAAGAATTTCAAGAGTTCAAGTTTCCAAGATAAGTTATATAGTTAGGAATATTGTTAAAACTCATAGAAAGGCACTAACATCTTAAAATCTATTTTATTCGTGGAATGGAATCCACTTCGTGCTCGTTAAAGGGATGGAACCCTAAGTAGGATGGAACCTACGAAAAATCTAGTGGAACATCTTTTTGTATCCACTTACTTTTATTTCAAAATGATTTTCAAAATATATAGCTTGTTTTTCAAAATGATTTTAAATATTCCTGTTTAAAAACCAAAATCATCTGTCCTGGTTTTTCAATATATTTTAGCCTAAAAAATATCCTTAGTTTTAAATATCCTTAATTTTAAATATCTTTGATTTTAAATTATTATCCTAAGTTTTTAAACTACAATTTTGATATTAATATATTTAGCTGTTTTATATATTTATACTTAAGATTTAAATATAAAAGTATAGAAAATTATTATATATATTTTAATATTGTTCTCTATAGTTATTTATGTATTATAACTATATATAAGTATATTTTAAAGTTTAAATATAAGTATAATATAATATAGAAATTATTTTCAAAGAAAAACAAATCACCAAAAAATACAAGGGCATGTCGACATGGTCACATGTACCCCTGTCAACATGGTGACAGTTAAATTGTTTTTTAAAAGAAGTGTCTATTCGCCACATCCCTTCACCAATGGACATGGCTATTGATCTACTATAAATAAAGGGTGTTTTCAACGAATTTTAATCATTTTCATCGTACAAGGGTGGTAAATAAACTACCAAGTGTACCTTACGCTCAATAGCCCTAGATAATTACTTAATAGATTATTCATACAACCTTGAACAATTTAAAGTATCATTTCCCAAACTTCCCATAAGCCAAAACAACAAAGAATTTAATACATTATTATTTAAGTTTATACTATTGGTTTCTTTTTTCATCATTTACTTTTCATTTATTTTCATTCATTCATACAATGTCATTTTTTCATTCATTTACTTACATAAAAAATTTCCATTCGATATTTGAAATTATCAATGAATCCATTATTAAAGTATTACATATATTTCATTGCAGTTTAAGCTTGATTTCAATTTAATATTAATATTCATCAATGAATCATTCACTTAAGTTTCTTAACTTCTTAATTTACATTCATCCTTTCTTATGTAGTATCATTGAATATTAAATCTATTTCTGAATCATTTCAACATTTTCTGAAGTTATAATCATTTACTTTACATAGTATTCAAATTTACTATTCACTTTAATTGTAGATAGCTTCAAAACATTAACTTAAGTTTATAATATTCTTATACATCCCAATTTTTTTATTTATAAACACATGTTCATTTTGAAGCATTTTTGTCAGTAAGCTTTTACTTGTATAACATTCTATTACATATTCATATTTAACATTATAACTTTTAAACATTTCTGGTAAGTTTTATATATGTTTTTAGAATGTAATTGAATGTTATACAAATTTATCTTATTCATTTTAGTTGACAAAAATGTTCAATAGTTTACATCTTCTTAATTTTCATTATCTTTTGATTTACACGTGAAAAATCTCCAATTTCTATACAGTTTCATTAATCACTTAGCTTTTATCCTTATTTCTCATTTTAGAAGTTTCCAACTATTAAAATAGTTAAGATTTCATTTCATTACAATAATTGAAATCCCTAATTTATAGAAACTTAAAACTAAATATCGGGTTCCATTTCTAATCACTTTGAAATAATATATATATATATATAGCTTTTATATATATCAAATCATATTTAAAAGTTTAAAAATTAAGATTTGTTTATCAAAACAAATGTGTAGCAAAGCTACTACAGTTGTCTTCCCACTTTGAAACTCGAAAATGAACGTCGATGATGTTGCGATCATCACCAAAATTATTTTCCAGCGACATAAGAGGGGAGTACAGAACTTATTTCTTTTTAAAAATTCTTTAAAACGTTTCTTTCAAATTACATTGAAAATATTTATATCCGAAAATACTTCCAAATAATACTTTTTTTTCCAAATCTTTGAAAACCAATTTCAAACATTAACATTTAAGTTCTCAATTTCCAATTAAATTCATTTACTTATAAATCATAATTAATACTATATTTATAAAATTACACTTCTTATAACATACAATAGTCAATAGTTTTAAGAACTTCGACTAACCAAACAACAAATGATGATAATCAAACATTATTATTTCCTAACAAACAACACACCACAATAGCAATACCAATTTATGACAAATTATATATATATATTTATATGTACAAAATATAATGCTAGGTAAAATTATTTCATTTACCTATTTTTTTTAAACAATATTATGTCGGTCTGCCCTATTAAGTGTTTAGAAATCCCTACCGATGTCATGGCGTCCCATGTTCCGACCAGAATTTATAAATACTCAACAGAACAAATTAACACAATACAAAAACATTTTTATAGCACTAACAAATACACTCTCTCATATACACTCAAATTAATTCTAGGGTATTACAACCCTATCTCTAATGAGTTAAACCCCAACATGCTAAGGTATTTCTAAACCAAAGCTCTGATACCAACTGTGACGACTCACCTTTTTGGACGGTTTAAATCGACAATAAACCACACATGTCTAACTTAAACCATTCAAAATGGAGGATTGTAAATGGGGTAAATAAGAAAATAAGAGAAAAGAAGGAAATGCAAATACAGAATCTCACAGCGGAATGGCAAAATATAATAATCAAATAAACAGTTCATGAAGCTGTTTTACAATATACATTTGATTACACAATTTACAATAAAATCAGAGTAAAATCAACAACATACCAAAATGATGCAGCGGAAAAATACTATTAATATAATATACCAAACTCCGTCTTCGGCCTTCGGAAATAAAATGGTCTTCGATACACTGAAAAGCTCAGACTGACCCGAGCATAACGAAAAGACAAAACACTTGGATCAGAACTAAAATATTCTCATGTAAGTCAAATCAATATCATGTGGAAAATGAGTGTAATGGCGTCATAGATGTTACGGGATTTTCATCTCCTATCCGGTATATAACGTGAGTACAATAACTTAAGAGATGTTATGAGATTTTTCCATCTCTTAAGGATCCGTCAAACTATCGATATGTAGTAGTATACGCTATATATGTAGTGTCTACCAGTAAAGTATAATATTGAAAATATCGTTAAGGCGTTACCCACATCCCCCTTAACACATTTTTATAGGCATCGTAGTCTATACAGTACTGTAAACTCCACCGTAAACTGGTGGGCTATCAGGGAGCACTCCATAGGTATGACACAAACCAAAATCGTAGTGGGTTCGATAAGGCATATGACAAGGCACGCGAGGCAATGCCCAAGGTAGGATTCTACCGTTTTGCACTCCCGGACTAGTGGTAACGCATAGCAGCTACTACCGCCCACCTCGAGACACACTCCCATAATCAAATCGAGGGTGGCCACCAATCAATCACAAAGTAACAGATATGGTATCGAAGAATTGTTTCCGATAGGAGGAGCGACCTCACTAGCTTCTGTTTTAATCATATCAAGCTGACCCGAAGGTCAGGGCTGCGTTCTTACCTCATACCGGTAGCGTTCGCAAAACCATCCTGCTTCATTTTGGATTCTCCACCACGTGCACAGTTGTTAAAGTGGTTTCGGAATTGGCAGAGAGTGTGACAATATCCGACCCCGGTCTCTTTAACAACCAAACGCTTATTTCACATCGTGGCCATTTAAAAAAAATCCAGAAAACAATTTATACCTTCATACCAAGATATCCATATACTTATTCCAAAAGTATAAATATATTCATAAATACCAAGGAAGATTTTCTTTCAATCAATTTCGAAATAATTTATAAAGTGGAAAATAGGCACAAGGACAAATTTTCATAAAATTTTTGGCTGAAGGACAACAAGTTTTATTTTTAGGCTGAAGGACAAACTTTAAAAGATAATTAGACTGAAGGACAATGCTAATACAACTAGCATTTTGTACAATGTAAAACTGGATATAATGCTAGTTATAATTAGCATTTTGTACAATGTTTGCACTGTACAAAATGCTAACTATATTTAGCATTGTCCTTCAGCCTAATTTTCTTTCAAGTTTGTCCTTCAGCCCAAAAATGAAACTTTGTGTCCTTCAACCTAATTTTTTTTCAAAGTTTGTCCTTGTGCCTAATTCCCTCATTTATAAATCTCTCTTAAACCATTTATAAACTATTTATATGCTTTAGAACCATTTATAAAGCTATTTATAAATTCCAAAATAGTTTACAACTCTTCCCCTTTTCATAAACTTCTACGCAAATTCCTTTAAAAGGCTTCCAAATCCCTTTATACAAGTTCTTCTATAAAACCCTTTATAAAATCCTTTAAAACCTTTACAACTCCTTTATAAAAACATTATAAAATCCTTTATAAAAATCCTTTTATAAGATCCATTATAAAATCTCTTACAAAACTTGTATATATTCCTTACAAAACCTTTTACAAAATTCTAAATCTTTTACAAAAATCTTTTATCTATTAAAGTTATTATAAAAGTCTATATTTATTATCTTAAATTAAATTTTTAAATAAATCTTTTAAAACTATATTGAATATTTTATTAAATTAAAATTTTAAAGTGTTTTTATTATATTACATTATTTAAATTATATATTTTAAACTAAATAAAATTATAAGTTAAAATCTTAAAATTAGGATTTTTAAAACTTATATTAACTAAAATATAATTTTTAAATAAAATCTTTAAATTTAAATTTTAAAAATCAAATTTATTAAATCAAAACATACTTTACAATTTTAGAAAATAATTTAAAATCGACCAACAGTGTCCGTATATAATTTTCTATCCTATGGCCAAGTAATCAGTTAAATTAAATTTTAATTTTAATTTCAAGGATGTATATATACCATTTCAATCCAAATCAGGTGTCATAGGTATATATCATTTCAACCTATTTCTTAATTTATTAAATTCAGATTTATTTAATGCATGTAACATCCAAGGTGAATAACAGGAATAAATCTGCATAAAACATCTATGGTGAATAACAGGAATAAATCGGCATAAACAAACATCCAAACATCTAACATATCAATCATTAAGCATTCATCACAATCAACATCCAAAACGGTCACATATCATAACAAATTACTAGTTAAAAATTCTCGGGTGCTTAACTAGCAAATAAAATTCCAATTTCAATGTAAATGTCAATTTCAATTTCAATTTCAATTTAACTATCAAATTAAATTACACTATCGATGCAGTTCAATATAAATGTCGATTTTAAACCATCAAACAATAATCAATAAATTTAAATCACTTCATGATTTCAATCTAACGAACATCAAAATATTTTAGTATTTCGTGAGTGGTTTGAACACTCACCTTTGATTTTTAGTCAAATTAAAATCCAAATGAACGTCCAAATTCCAATAGTCTCCAAATGCAGCCAAACCAGTTACATATCCTTTGAAATTTCGATACGAACCTAAAGGAAGAAACCGTGCGCGAATCCGAGCTCATATGCAAAAGTTATTAACGTTAGAAGGTTTGAAAATTTAAATTGAAATTAAAAATAGAAATAAGGGCATAAACGTAAATTCTACCTTCTCAGTTACAACACGAAACCCTACAGAATGAATTCGATCAGAACCCATCTAGCAGCCGCCACCTTTGATCAACCGCCTACGCTTTCCACAAGCCACTACGTCACGATCGAGCACCACCATCATCTCCGCCTCGTCCAGCCGCCCTTGGACCCCCACGCAACCACCTCCGGCTCGCCACAGACGCCAGCACCGCCGCCCCCTTTAAGCACCGATTTTGGTGAATCCAGCGACCTCTAACATGAACGAACCCCATGGATCGAAAGCCCTTGACGCCCTCTACGGCGCAGCAACTCCCGATCGACGAATGAATGAAGATCCACCGTTGAAATCGAAAACCTAGATGACCGAGAGTACTTCGCAAATTTCTAGCCAAACGAAGCCTCCAATCGAAAAAAGAATTGCAGCAGTAGATTACGTTCGTTGAGAGCTTCGCGATGATATATAATTCGATAGGGTTTGAGGACTTTGAATTTTCGATTTAATTTGGAATTGGGAATTAAGGTTTTGAATTTCTGGCATTGAGAAGGAGGAACATATGAGAAATAGAATTGTACGTACATGAAAAGAATAAAAGATTATTAGGGTTTCAGGAAAAATCTATTTATATAGACAAAGATGGATAAGAATGGATGGAACAGATCAAATGGGTCGAAGCGCTAACACAGACCCGGGCCTGTTTCGTTCCCGAAACGAAAATAGGTCATCCAATATATCGAAATATATTTTTTCGATATTTTTAAATTCAATGAAACTAGTTTCAAACTCTAATTCCTTTGTATATAGAAGTTAGCATTTAAAATCAAATTATATTCATTTAAATTTCTTTAATTGATTTCTACGCGTTTCGAGCCTACACGATCAGACGATAAGTCCGATCGCTAGGAAACTTGAAATCCTATAATAATTCACTATTACGGATCCGACGAAACTGGTTTTTTCAAAATCCGAGATAGTGCCCAAATAGACTAGTTTTACATGTTAATTAAATAAATTATTATTTAAAATCAATTTAATCACTTTTAAATTCTAAATTAAAAGTTAACAATTTTCATCACTCTTGATTACACAGGAATTGATAATCTTTTACAATACAGTTTTCCATGTTAAATCCAATATTTAAATATTACATTAATTTTAGCGTTTAATTACAACTGTAATAAAATCCCAGTTAATTATATTTTAATTTCAATCAAATTCTTTTATTTCGATTTAAAAGTCTTTTATATAAATCACCAATTCCTTATATAATTTAATTATTAACATAAGTTTCATTTTATTTCACCTAACTCTGCAGTTAACATCTTTACCATAATAATTGCAATATTTCCATTACATTAATTTTATTAATTTCCAAATTAATTTCAACTGATTTAATAAGTTAGATGATAATAAATCAATTGTTACAACTTATTAATTCTGACCTATTAATTTATTAGTCATAGACAAAGATTATAAATTACTTACCAATAGCTGGGTTCATATTCTCTATTAATACCACCTTCAATTAAATTACATATAATTTCACCATTAATACAGCATTTAATTCATTACTTATTGTCTTACAATTATTTCCAAATTAAGCTCTACAATTACATTCCAAATTAAATTTACCATTACAATTGATTGAGATGACATTAAACAGTTGTCAATTTCATTCAATCAACATTATTAAATTATATTTTAATAAATTTTTCCATTAATAAATCATAAATTTTAATTGCTGACAATATTAAATTCCAAAAATCTCATTAAATTTAATATTTTTAATTATAAAAAATACGGGTCGTTACAATTAGATAATTTATGGAATTACACGGAAATAGATACAATTAAATTATATAGTGCTCCTAATAAATTAAAACATAGAAATTCACATTTCAAGTCAACTAGGGCAACCTAACTTACAACCCCATTATAAATCCGCAATAAACTTTACAGACATTCTACAATAATAAATATTTGGGTCTGATTTCAAATTTCTAGATTATGTTGTACATATTATCCCAGTTTCCTAACTTACGGAGTATGTATGCAGGGTTTCAACTAAATATGCTCGTTTAAGCCAATAACTCAGTAGATCTAACATAGACATGATAATTAAACAAAACTCAACGATATAACTTTTAATGTTATAAATAAATTATATAATTTTCCACTCACCTTTTAAGCTTTCCAAATCTCCAAATTTAAATCCATTCCTTTACTTGACTCCTTTTCCGTTCCAATCTAAAAGAATATGTATAATAAGGTATATACATACGATTAGAATTGCAGCTCTGAGAAAATATTTGGGATTAAGGGGACTATAGATTTATAATAATGAAATTTACCTTTTTCTGCATTATTTATTCGCTCCTTCTCTTCTTCTCTTTTACTTTCTGCCCTTCTCCAATAGCATATATATACATATAATATTTTATAATTAATAGAAATAGTGGAGAAGGAAAAATGGTAAAGCTTTGCTGCTTGGATCAAAAAATATGAGAAGAGAAGTAAGGGGTTGGGTATGTATTTATAGACGCTAGAATCAATCATAACCGTTGGATTAAAATAATTAAACTCAGGTCGTTCGGCCAAGGTTCAAACTCTAGTCTCCACCCCCGATAGCGGTCGACCGACCCAAGTAAAGGGGTCGACCATGGGGTCCCGCATTTAATAATGTTTATTTTCTATTTTCATTTACTAATTTATTTCGTTCTGGAAAAATTAAATGCTAATAACTTCTTCGTTTGAGCTTCGATCGCAAAACTCCAAATTTGAAAGTTGCTCAAAAATTCGTCACGAATGCAGTGGTGTAAGTTTTGTAGTCAAATTCCGATGTTTGCTCAAATTCAAAAGTGACGTCCACGCCATATTAATACTTCGCAATGCTGCCTCCATCGATAGTGGGCCACCTGGCCGATAGGAATTTTAGAGCCTTATTAATTATCGTTAATTTTATGGGGTGTTATATTTATGATATATTATTTAACATGCTGATCGTTCCATAATCCTTGTGATGGTATGAAACTATGTCAATTTCTGTTTTGATGGTAATAGTTGCGTCAAAAGTCGACACAACACCTCAATGTCAAATGAAAGCATCAACAATATAGATTTATCAAAGTAAACAAATAAAAGAACATGTTTTTATAGTAGTTAGGGAAATTCTTCGACCTACGTCCACTTTAATTTTATTATCTTAGGTTTTATCTTCGAAATATAAAGATTACATCTCCAATCTGACGATAATCTATTAGATCTCGGATTTAAGAAGGTTTGGGGAAGAAGAAGATAGAAAAGTTTCTAAGTGCCAAAAGTCCAAAAAGATAAAAATCTTCTTCAAGTTGTAGGTAGATTGCTATTTATAGGTGATTCCATGCACCAATCTCACTATCCAGGCCTGAATTCGTCCAAATCTTCAAGATTCAACAATACAGTAGGTAGAATAGGTCATGTCGTACAAATATCATAAAGAAAATTAGGTCTATACCGACCTGAATTTAAGCATCCAAAACCAGTACCAACTTGAATTTACACATCCAAAACCGATTTTCTCTTCATATTTAAGCTCCTTTCATGTAACATCCCGCCTTTTTATACGCTTTAAGCAGACACATGTGCCAACTCAAACCATACAGAAGGGCGAATTGTTATTGGGGTAAATAAGAAAAAGTAGAGAAAGAAAAAAACAAAACAGAATCTTGCAGCGGAATGACAAAATATAATAATCAAATAACAGTTCATGAAGCTGTTTACAAAACATTTGATTATACTTATACAATATAGAACCAGAGTTACATATATCAGAGATAAACAAACATTGCAGTGGAACAGTATGATGCAGAGGAATAATATAGTAAATAATAATAATACAATCTTCGTCTTCGTCCTCCGGAAATGAAGTCTTCAAATCCTGAAATGCTCAGGCTGACCCGAGCGAATTGAAAAGACAAAACATTCGAGCCAGAACTAAAAGATCTTATGTAAGTTAAATCAACGGTAAATAAATATGAGTGTAAATGGCATCGGAGATGTTTACGGGGTTTGACATCTCCTATCCAGTGTCTAACGTGAGTGCAATAACTTAAGAGATGTTCGGGATTCACATCTCCTAAGGATCCGTTAAACTATCTACTATGTAGTACAATACGCTATTATAATATGTCTAAAGTAAAGTATGCTATTTAAAAATAGCGTTAAGGCTTTACATTTTCCACCTTAACACATTTTTAGGGTATGCCAATAGTCTATACAGTACTGTAGCTCACCGTAAACTGGAGCCGCCAGAGGATACCACATAGGTACGACATAAAACAAACTCGTAGAAGGCGCGCTAGGGTAGATGACATGGCACAACTAGGCAATGCCAGGGTAGATATACCAATTACGCATCCAGACTGGTGGTAACGCATAGCAGCCACTTCCGCCCACCTCGAAACACACTCCCGAGTAAAAATCGAAGGGTGGCCACCAAATAAATCGCAAGTCAGAATATAGTATCGATGGAATGTGTCCGATCAGAGGAGCTACCTCATTGGCCCAGAATCGCTCCTGTTTTAGCCATCTTATGCTAACTCACGGGAGTTAGGTCCACGTAAATATACCTTTAGGATCGTCGCCACCATCCTACTTCATTTTGGAATCTCCACCGCGTATACAGTTGTCAAAGTGGTTTTCGGTATCGACAAAGAGTATGCCCATATCCGATCCCGGTCTCTTTAACATTTCCAAAACCATTTCATAATTGATATCAAAATTTCATATTCAATTCAAATCATATCATTTTCGAATCATTACTTACTTCCGAAATCATATTCACCTTTGAAATCATATCGCGTTTGAAATCATAGTTCGATAATTTTATTTCCTTTCAAAAGTCATATTCACAATTTACACCAAATTATCGTATTCTCAAAACCATAATATTTTCGAAGTCATATTCACTTTAAAAATCGAGAATTTGAATATAAACCCATCCATTTTACTTAGTTTGGAATTTAGAAGAAAATAGTTATAAATAGTTATAAATAGTTAATAAATAGTTAATATAGATTTAAAATAGATTAAATATAATTAAAATAGATTAAATAGCTTTAACATAGATTAATTAGATTTAAAATAAGTTAAACAGGTCAATTAGTTTAAAAGTTGAAAATCTTAATAATTAAAGTCTTTAAAATAATATATTTTTAAAATAGTTTATATAAAAATATGAATTTGAAATTTTTATTAATTCAACTATTTATTCCATTCCAGTTCATTTGGACCATTTTAATATCCAAAAACCCAATTTCAAATTTTCCAATTCCAATTTTCAATAAAATATTTAATTCAATATCGCCTCCAATCCATGTTCGAAATATCAATTTAAATTACTCCAAATTCTATATATTCCAAAGTTATATTTCAAACAATTTAAAATAATTCAATTCTGACAAATTTCACTTTTTATTCCAAATTCAACTTTGAAATTTCAATTAAATCCTTTTAACAATACCTTTAAACCAATTCTAATTTTTATCATAAACTTGAATTTCGATAATAATTCAATTCGTATAAATCTATTTTTATTTCAAAGTATCATTTAAAAAGGATTCAAAAATTTAAAGCTTTAAAATCATTTAATTTAACCAATCTGGTGTCCGTATATAATTCTCTACCCTAGAGTCAAGTGATACGGATATTTATCATTTCAATTCGCAATTTAAATATTTACGGTTATATATCACTTCAAACCGCAATCCCGAATTTAATAATAGAATCCATAAAATCACTCGAGTCTATCATTTCAACCCATAACGATTTTTCCTTATCTATTGATCATTCGGGTATATATCATTTCAACCCATAGTGAACTTGTAGTTTATAACGATATAAAATAAAACATCCATTCATCCAATATCAACAGATCACACATCCATCACAACATCATCCAAATCAATCAATAAATATCAATATAGAACTGATAATCAATAACAGATATTTAACTGGTAATTTATATTCAATACAGGTATTTAACTGGCAATTTATATTCAATACAGGTATTTAACTGGAAATTTATATTCAATAATAAATTAAATAACGATTTAAATCAAATATATTCAAATTAACCGAGATGATGATTTAAAATATACCGAACAGTCACAAATAAATTTCTAATCACATCAAAATTTTAATTTAACAAACATAAGAAATTTTAGAAGTTGTGAGTGGGTTAAAACACTCACCTTTGAATTTAAATTCAAAATAAGCCCAAAATTTGAACGGTCTTAGAATTCATCCAAACCAGCGTCAAAATGTCTGGAATTTCAATACGATTCCAGCGAATCAAATCGCACGTGAATCGGAGTTCATATGCAGAAATTATATGAGTTAGAATATTCAAAATTAATATTTATATAAAATAAAACAAAACAAACAGAAAAGTAGAGAGCATGCACACGTCAGCAGTTTATCCCAGAAACCCTCACGCGCTGCTACAGTGTCCGTTCGAGCAAAACGCCACCTTCCCTCGCCGTCGCTGGCCGACACGGCACATCTTCGACCTACCGCTGCCTCCCCAAGGACCCACGACCCCATATGACGACGAACTCCGGTCCCAAACGAGCTACCGCCGCCATAATGATGAAGTCCTAATCGAATTTTTACTGGCGATCGAGCCGTTGAACCTCCAAACGATCACCTCTGATGCACTCCATTCGTCGCTCTCCACAGCCCGGATTCATTGATTCGACGATCAGACCAAGTTGATCGCGACTCGATGAACGGCCGCGAGTTGATCTTCAATTTCTGGACAGACAGAGGTTCAAATTGAAAAACGAATTACAAATCTGAGATGCGCTCGTCGAGAGCTTTAAATCGATATGTAATTCGATATATATTGAGGAGTTTGATTTTTGGATTTGAATTTGATTTGCAATTGGATCTAGAATTTGTTTGTCTGCCATTGAAAAGAGGAGATGTACGTACAGACAAATGAGAATAAGAAGGACTAGGGTTTATAATGAGCTATTTATAGACAAAAGCTGAAATTAGAATGGACCAGATTGATTTGGATTGAAAGTTGAACGATAAATGGCCCGAAAAGCCCGTTCTGCCTCCGGAACGAAAATGGGTCATCCCTGAAATGACCCACTTAATTTTTTTTTAAAAACAGTGGCCATTTAATCAAGAAAATGTTTAATTCCAATTTTCTTCTATCTAGGATCTTTTGGCCAATAAGAATATTGGTTTACTTAAATTATCTTAAACTTATATATAAGAGGATATATAAGTTATTTTCTACTTGAATCAGAGTACAGAGATTTGAGAGTAGAAATCTGTTTGAGTATTTCCTAAATGAAATACTCTCTACATAGCAATAGTGTTCCTAAAACTAGCTTTTCAAAGTAAACTTGGGTTAATGCATAACTATTGATTTTATGTCTCAAGACTTATAGATTTACATAAGTTTCCATAATTTTATTACTGTACCAACTGTGCCTTTGCTTGTGCATGTGTGTGTGCATATTTCTGTGCATGTGTGTCTGTGAGAAATTCAGGTGCCTTATATTTTCCTTCTTATTAACAAAATGTCTGAGTCTACCCTATACTAGAGTTATTTAACAACATAGCTAAAAACTTGACTTAAAACTCTTTAGTGCAGGCTCAACCCAGACTCAATGAAATGGTTATGTTAGCCATTTTCAATTTGAACTGTTTCTCAACAAAAATACAATTTGAACTTGAACATGGATTTCTCATGCCTAGTACCTAGTCATTCATTTAGTTTATAAATCTCTACAATCTCAAGTTTCCTATCATCATAAACCAATTAATCAGAAAGCTTAGGAGACTTCATTACTTAGTGAAGCATTTTCAAAATAAAACTTACAAGTTTCAGTTGACACATATAAGTTCAGCATTTACAAAACAGCAATTAACAATACGTTGGTTTCTCAAAGCAACTTAAACAAAATGTCTTAATCTAGTTCATCATGAATGTTTGATTTACTTCAGCAAAGTCTTTTAAAAATAGCATCCAAATCTTTAAGTAGTTAACTCATCCAAAGCCTGATCAACCAAGATCCTATTTACCTGCATAATCACCATGAACTACCTCATACAAATATGAGACACCCAATGGTGCACAAACATAAAAGGGTCAGACTAATGTCTGGTATGAGTAATCTGCCTGAAAACATGATTTTATATTAACTTTTATTTATATTCAAATACTTTGAATGAATTAAGGAACTCTGTGTCATCCCTGTGCATGTTTTCTGTGTGGTATGTGCATCCATATCAGTGTCAATCAGATTATATAGGATCACAATGATTTAGTTCATGGAAAACAATCATAAGATTCACCAATAAAACATCATAAACCAACCAAATGTAATCATCAATTCATTCATCATTCCCGTTTTCAATTTTACTGGCCATCAGGGATTTTGCCCAGGCCTCTCCTGAACCTATTTCTAAATTTCATTATCAAATATAATAGGGTCTTTAGCTACTTTCTCTTTTAAAACACACACTGCCTGGGACATCTCTCTATTAACCCAGCACACTCAGGCCCCTGGGTATAAATATACCATGTGTGAGCTTGCAATATTCCCCTTGCCAAGCTATACTTTGTAGCCCTAAGATCCAAAATCCTTAGTTAAATTACTAAGTGTTAATTTTCCCTTTTCACAATTGTGCTAATCCCCTCTACATATCATTATCCAATCAGAGAAAAATAAACAGTTCAACCAACATGTAATCATCCAGCCATTGGTAAGTCATGTTCTCAGAAGCAAATATTTAATCATGAAAACTGATGTGATTTCTTAGCACATCATTTTGCCTATGGGTTTTAATGGATCAAGTTATAAACATATGGTCATAAATAGTTTACTAGTTATCTCCTCTTACCTCTGGTTCAATCAGTTCCTTAATGATCTTGAAGATCTGGCTAAACCCTAAGTATATTTTGATTTGGGGAGTTCATAAACATAGAAGCTCAGCACATGTACAACATTACACTTCTACATTTTCTTTTGTTTCAGTTAACATGTGACATAAGCAACAACACAATGTTGCAGCCCCATATTTCTTTCCATTTTTAGACCATATATTCACAATATAAATCATGAGTTTTAAGATAACAAATGCATAAGGAAAAACCCATAAAAGTCTACTTCATCTCAGAGTTAAACATAACACAGATAAACATTTTAAAACATGAAATCCATGACTCTTATCTTTTTGTATAAATCACTGTGAGGGTTTTACACTTAAACAGATTATTAACAAACCAAAATCATTAAATCATACAAATGAACATAACTTGCAAAAGTGAATTATTAATTCAAATAGGCTGCCTCAATATTCAGGACTTAATGCCAAAGTTTTCAGTGAGGTTACTCACCTTAATCCTTCTTCTTCCTAAGCTTTATGAACCCCTTTTAGTCTTCTGCCTTCTCCTATTTTTCTCTAGTTTATGTCTTATATTTTTTTTCTTTAAGTGGTGTGGAGCAAATGGGTATGACCCCAAGCCTCCTTATATAAATCCTGGCTGTTACTAGGGTTTATGGAATTTACCTAATGCCAGTTCTACCCCATACAAAACATAGCCTGCCTCTTATTTGATTCAAGAAAATAAAAGGGTATGTGGTCCTTGTCTTCCTTTTCAGAAATCAGCTTCTCCCTTTTAATTTTTCCCCGGTCATGTTATATGCATGACTTCTTATTTCCTAAATTAAAGAAATTACTGGAAATGGATAAAGTGTTTGTTTAAGGACTCATGCCATTTGCATGTAACTTCTGTTTTCTTCCAGAACTTGGTTGACTGTATACATGTATAACATATGTATACCTAAGTCTTTTATTTTTCTTTCTTTCTTTAAATGATTTTAAGTTTATTTCAGCCTAGCTCTTATTTTCTTTGTACCATATTTTATTTGAAGACAAAATTCTATCTTCATGCATATGTATTTCTAAATTAGTTATTTTAATTTATTTATTGATTTCTGGTAAATTTTATTACATAGAAATCTGTGTACATGTGTGTACATTGTCTTGTGCACATGTACATGTTTTAAACCATGTATCGGCAAATCAATTTCCTATTCCTATCTTTTCAATGTGATTTTAAACAAATATAAACTAAATTAACTTATGAAATGATTCACCAAAAATCAGGGTTATCACATATACCTCTCCTTTTAGGAATTGTGTCTCACAATTCTTGCATACTTAGCTTAAGTATCATTACTTCAGAAAAATCAATTTTCTGATTTCAAAACCATTCTCAATCCAACCACTTAGTTAAACACTATGCATATTAATACAAGATAAAAATCACAATGCATACTCAATCAACACATTCATTAGTATATTTATAAATTTACCTTTCATTCAATCAAACAGTTGTGGATAGTCATTTCTGATTTTATCCTCCACTTCCCATGTGCAATCATTTGGGTCTAGACTCCATTACACTTTTACTAATTTAATTTCTTTGTTTCTCAATTTCTTGGTTTCTTTAGAAACTATGCCCACTGGCTCCTTTTCATAGATCATTCTAGGATCAATCTGCACATCCTTAGAGGATTCTATGATTGCCTCCTTATCATGAACCCATCTTCTTAGTTGAGACACATGAAAAACATCATTCATTGCTCTCATTTCTTCTGGCAACTCTAATTTAAAGGCTACTGTTCCTATTCTTTCTAGAATTTTATATGGTCCTATATATATATATCTAGGAATCAACTTTCCTTGTTTCCCAAACCTTAGAACCTTTTTCATGGATGATATCTTGATGAATACATAATCCCCAACATCATATTGTACTGCCTTCCTTCTTTGATCTGCATATTTTTTTGCCTATCTTGGGCAGAAGCAATTCTTTTTCTGATCAAAGCTATCTTTTCAGAAGTCTCCTTCACATTTTCTGGTCCTAAGACCACTTTTTCTCCAGATTCAAGCCAACTTGAGGGTGATAAACATGGTCTCCCATAAAGAGCTTCAAAGGGTGCCATGCCTATACTACTATGATGGCTATTGTTGTATGCAAATTCAGCTAAAAAGACATGATCCTCCCAACTTCCTCCCCAATCCAATACACAAGCTCTTAACATGTCTTCAAGCAATTTGTTCACAATTTCTGTTTGGCCATCAGATTGAGGATGGTATGCTGTGCTTAATCATAAATCAGTCCCCATTGCCTTGTGAAAACTCTGCCAAAACTTTGAAGTGAAGATGGTATCTCTATCACTTACTATAGTCTTTGGTATACCATGCAGCCTGACTACTTCTTTAATAAACAACTGGGCTAGTGTATTTGCATTTCTTTCTGATTTCACTGGTATAAAGTGGGCTGACTTGGTTAACCTATCAACCACTACCCAAATGCTATCATTTCCCCTCCTAGTTCTTGGCAAACCATCAAAATCCATTGATATGTCTTCCCATTTCCACTGTGGTATTTGTAAAGGTTGAAGCATCCCTGAGGGTTTTTGATACTCAGCCTTCACCTGTTGGCAAACCATACATTTAGATACATAGGTTGCCACTGCTCCCTTCATACCATTCCACCAATAATCTCTCTTGAGGTTGTGATACATTCTTGTGCTTCCTGGGTGTATAGTATATTTGTTTTTGTGGTAAGCATCCAAGATTTCTTGCTTCAACTCATCAACTGCTGGAACACATATTCTTCCTCCTTTCTTCAAATGGCCTTGATCATTCAACTGAAAACCTTCCACTTCCTTACCATTTAATATCTGAGTCTTCCTTTCAAATAAAAATGGATCTTGGTCTTGTAGCCTTACAACTTTATTCTTCAATTCTGATCCCAGAGTAATAAAACTTAATTTTCCCATTTCTACATTCTCACTGCATAAGCTCATGTTTTCTATGTTATCACTTTCTATCTCTGAATCAATTAATAATGATAAAGTGTTAAATTCTTCTATCATTAATCTAGCCACTTTAGCATGTTGTCTACTTAGGGCATCTGCCACTTTATTAGCCTTACCAGGTGTGTACAATATTTCAAAATCATATGAGGCTAAGAGTTCAATCCATCTTTGCTGCCTCATATTTAATTCTTTTTGTGAAAACAAATATTTAAGTGATTTATGGTCTGTATACACTTCAAATTTTGCTCCTAACAAGTAGTGTCTCCATAACTTAAGAGCATACACTATAGCAGCCAATTCAAGGTCATGAGTAGCATACCTTACCTCACTTGATTTCAACTGCCTAGAAGCATAAGCTATCACCTGATGTTGTTGCATCAACACTGCCCCAAGCCCTTGTCCACTTGCATCAGTATACACCACCAAGTTTTCATTTCCTTCAGGTACTTTAAGAATTGGAGCTTGTACTAGTGCTTCTTTTAATTTCCTAAAGGCTTTTTCACATTCCTCAGTCCAGGTAAACACTTGATTTTTCCTAGTCAATCTGGTTAATGGAATTGAGATTTTTGCAAAATCTTTTATAAATCTCCTATAGTAACCAGCCATTCCCATGAATGATCTGACCTCAGTGACATTAGTAGGCCTTTTCCAAGCTTGCACTGCAATGACTTTATTGGAATCTACAGCTATTCCTTTCTCTGATATAATATGGCCTAGAAAATTCACTTCATTTTGCCAAAAAGTGCATTTTGAAAACTTTGCTTTCAAGTCTTCCTGTCACAATTTCTCAAATACCATATGCAAATGGTTTTCATGATCTCTAACTGACTTAGAATAAATTAGTATATCATCTATAAATATCAATACAAACTTATCCAAGTATTCTCTAAAAATCCTATTCATCAAATCAACAAAATAGGAAGGAGCATTTGTCAAGCCAAATGGCATTACTAAAAATTCATAAAGTCCATATCTGGTGTTAAAGGCTGTATACTTTATGCTTTCCTCTTCTACTTTCATCTGATGAAAGCCTGAAGCTAAATCAAGCCTAGAAAATATCTTTGCACCACTCAATTGATCAAAGAGATCATCAATCCTTGGTAAGGGGTATTTATTTTTTACTGTGACTTTATTTAATTCCCTATAGTCAATACATAACCTAAGGGATCCATCTTGTTTCTTAACAAAGACCACTGGTGCTCCCCATGATGAGATACTGGGTCTAATAAAACCTTTTTCTTCTAGTTCAACCAATTGGTTTTTCAACTCCATCAACTCCTTAGGCCTCATTCTAGTTGGTCTTTTAACCACTGGGCTAGCTCCTGGAATTATTCTAATTGAAAATTCAACTGGTCTGTGGTTTGGAACTCCTCTTACTTCACCAAACACATCACCATATTGATTCACTATGGGGATTTCTTCTAATGCAGGCATGGGTTTTTATTAGACAATGTAGATAGGTTGGCTATACTTCTATTCTTGTTTGCCTCACAAAGAACAACTATTCTTTGTCCATCAGAAACTTTCAATGATATGGTTGATGTCTCCATATTTATGATAGCCTTATGTCTACTCAACCAATCAACTCCTAAAATAATCCCTATGCCCGGATATTGCAACACATATAGGTCTGACTCAAACACATGTCCCCCTATATTTAATCCCAGTTGCATACATATCATACCCAGAACACATGAACTATCTATAGGGCTTCTAATTAACAGTGGCTTATCAATAATCATACAGTTCAATTTTAATTGTTGTGCAATATCATGGGAGATCAATGAGTGTGTAGCCCCAGTGTCATACACTACTGCAAAAGGTATTGAGTGAATAAGCAAAGTACCTTCAACTTGACCATGCTTTTCAGCACTTGATCCCTCAGCTGCCTTGCCTTTTCCTTCCAAAGCCCCTAATTTTCCTTGCTTAAAGTCTGGACAATTTCTCCTTATGTGACCTTCCTTCCCACAATGGTGACAATTGAAGGATGCAGGCCTAACATTTGTGCATCTATTCTTCATATGCCCGTCTTGACCACAGTTATAACAAGTGATCTTCTTCTTAACTTCAGTAGCCCTGACTTCTTCCGGTTTCTTGGTGGAAGCTATGTCTGATTTCTTCTTATCATAAGGATGAAATTTACCCTTTCCCTTCTTGATTTGGTTATTCTTGAATGCCCTGAAATTCTCTCTAGCTTTATCATGTTGTTCAATGCTCAGAGTCAAATCCAAAACTTGATCAAAAGTCTTGTCCTTGTATGGCAGCATGGCTCTACTAAGGCTAGGGTTCAACCCTTGAATATATCTGCCATTCTTAGCCTCCTCAGTAGTGATGAGCACTGCACCATACTTTGCCAATGATTCAAACTTCTGAGTGTACTCAGTGACACTCATAGCCCCTTGCCTCAATTTGATGAATTCCTCCAGTAAAGACTCCTTAGCTGATGCAGGGACAAACCTACCTTCCAACATTGCTTTAAATTGATCCCATGTCACTTCTCCTTCTGGTCTTCCAGCTATGATAACCTCCCACCAATCCAAAGTTGCTCCTCTCAGTTGTCTGGATGCAATTTGCCTCTTCCTTTGATCTTCAACCTGCATGTCTGCAAAGATCCTTTCCAAAATTCTGAGCCAATTTTAAACTCCCATAACTCCTTCTGTACCATCAAAAGTTTTGCCTCCAAGATTGGTAAAAGTCTTGAGTAGTTTGGAAAGTTCCTCATGTGGATTTTCCTGCCTGTTGCCTACTCCATCCCTTATGGCTCTCATGAATTCTTGCACATTCACCATGGGTGGTTCACTTGTTCCTACATTTTGATGTCTGGGTCCTACCATAACTCTATGGATATAATACTTAGGTTAGTCTGTTTTGCCTAATACTTTGCAGATTAATTCATTTTAATCTATCACTATTTTGTCATAATAGATGTTCATAGTGTAAACATTAACAAACAAAGCATCCAAAACAGTCAACACTTTCATACATCCAATGCAAACAAGCTCATACAAAATTTTGCTATGTTATTTAACAACATAGCTCTGATACCAAATGAAATGACCCACTTAAATTTCTTTTTTAAAAACAGTGGCCATTAATCAAGAAAATGTTTAATTCTAATTTTCTTCTAACCAGGATCTTTTGGCCAATAAGAATATTGGTTTACTTAAATTATCTTAAACTTATATATAAGAGGATATATAAGTTATTTTCTACTTGAATCAGAGTACAGAGATTTGAGAGTAGAAATCTGTTTGAGTATTTCCTAAAGGAAATACTCTCTACATAGCAATAGTGTTCCTAAAACTAGCTTTTCAAAGTAAACTTGGGTTAATGCATAACTATTGATTTTATGTCTCAAGACTTATCGATTTACATAAGTTTCCATAATTTTATTACTGTACCAACTGTGCCTTTGCTTGTGCATGTGTGTGTGCATGTTTCTGTGCATGTGTGTCTGTGAGAAATTCAGGTTCCTTATATTTTCCTTCTTATTAACAAAATGTCTGAGTCTACCCTATACTAGAGTTATTTAACAACATAGCTAAAAACTTGACTTAAAACTCTTTAGTGCAGGCTCAACCCAGACTCAATGAAATGGTTATGTTAGCCATTTTCAATTTGAACTGTTTCTCAACAAAAAAACATGTTATTTGGTGCTATCTTTTCAAGGCATGCTCAAAAACCTCTCTGCCAGATTTTTAACTTGAACATGGATTTCTCATGCCCAGTACCTAGTCATTCATTTAGTTTATAAATCTCTACAATCTCAGGTTTCCTATCATCATAAACCAATTAATCAAAAAGCTTAGGAGACTTCATTACTTAGTGAAGCATTTTCAAAATAAAACTTACAAGTTTCAGTTGACACATATAAGTTCAACATTTACAAAACAACAATTAACAATACATTGGTTTCTCAAAGCAACTTAAACAAAATGTCTTAATCTAGTTCATCATGAATGTTTGATTTACTTCAGCAAAGTCTTTTAAAAATAGCATCCAAATCTTTAAGTAGTTAACTCATCCAAAGCCTGATCAACCAAGATCCTATTTACCTGCATAATCACCATGAACTGCCTCCTACAAATATGAGACACCCAATGGTGCACAAACACAAAAGGGTCAGACTAATGTCTGGTATGAGTAATCTGCCTGAAAACATGATTTAATATTAACTTTTATTTATATTCAAATACTTTGAATGAACTAAGGAACTCTGTGTCATCCCTGTGCATGTTTTCTATATGGTATGTGCATCCATATCAGTGTCAATCAGATTATATAGGATCACAATGATTTAGTTCATGGAAAACAATCATAAGATTCACCAATAAAACATCATAAACCAACCAAATGTAATCATCAATTCATTCATCATGCCCCTTTTCAATTTTACTGGCCATCAGGGATTTTGCCCAGGCCTCTCCTGAACCTATTTCTAAATTTCATTATCAAATATAATAGGGTCTTTAGCTACTTTCTCTTTTAAAACACACACTGCCTGGGACATCTCTCTGTTAACCCAGCACACTCAGGCCCCTGGGTATAAATATACCATGTGTGAGCTTGCAATATTCCCCTTGCCAAGCTATACTTTGTAGCCCTAAGATCCAAAATCCTTAGTTAAATTACTAAGTGTTAATTTTCCCTTTTCACAATTGTGCTAATACCCTCTTCATATCATTATCCAATCAGAGAAAAAAAAAGTTCAACCAACATGTAATCATCCAGCCATTGGTAAGTCATGTTCTCAGAAGCAAATATTTAATCATGAAAACTGATGTGATTTCTTAGCACATCATTTTGCCTGTGGGTTTTAATGGATCAAGTTATAAACATATGGTCATAAATAGTTTACTAGTTATCTCCTCTTACCTCTGGTTCAATCAGTTCCTTAATGATCTTGAAGATCTGGCTAAACCTTAAGTATATTTTGATTTGGGGAGTTCATAAACATATAAGCTCAGCACATGTACAACATTGCACTTCTACATTTTCTTTTGTTTCAGTTAACATGTGACATAAGCAACAACACAATGTTGCAGCCCCATATTTCTTTCATTTTTAGACCATATATTCACAATATAAATCCTGAGTTTTAAGATAACAAATGCATAAGGAAAAACCCATAAAAGTCTACTTCATCTCAGAGTTAAACATAACACAGATAAACATTTTAAAACATGAAATCCATGACTCTTATCTTTTTGTATAAATCACTGTGAGGGTTTTACACTTAAACAGATTATTAACAAACCAAAATCATTAAATCATACAAATGAACATAACTTGCAAAAGTGAATTATTAATTCAAATAGGCCGCCTCAATATTCAGGACTTAATGCCAAAGTTTTCAGTGAGGTTACTCACCTTAATCCTTCTTCTTCCTAAGCTTTATGAACCCCTTTTAGTCTTCTGCCTTCTCCTATTTTTCTCTGGTTTATGTCTTATATTTTATTTTTCTTTAAGTGGTGAGGAGCAAATGGGTATGACCCCAAGCCTCCTTATATAAATCCTGGCTGTTACTAGGGTTTATGGAATTTACCTAATGCCAGTTCTACCCCATAAAAAACATAGCCTGCCTCTTATTTGATTCAAGAAATTAAAAGGGTATGTGGTCCTTGTCTTCCTTTTCAGAAATCAGCTTCTCCCTTTTAATTTTTCCCCGGTCATGTTATATGCATGACTTCTTATTTCCTAAATTAAAGAAATTAGTGGAAATGGATAAAGTGTTTGTTTAAGGACTCATGCCATTTCCATGTAACTTCTGTTTTCTTCCAGAACTTGGTTGACTGTATACATGTATAACATATGTATACCTAAGTCTTTTATTTTTCTTTCTTTCTTTAAATGATTTTAAGTTTATTTCAGCCTAGCTCTTATTTTCTTTGTACCATATTTTATTTGAAGACAAAATTCTATCTTCATGCATATGTATTTCTAAATTAGTTATTTTAATTTATTTATTAATTTCTGCTAAATTTTATTACATAGAAATCTGTGTACATGTGTGTACACTGTCTTGTGCACATGTACATGTTCTAAACCATGTATCTGCAAATCAATTTCCTATTCCTATCTTTTCAATGTGATTTTAAACAAATATAAACTAAATTAACTTATGAAATGATTCACCAAAAATCAGGGTTATCACAATCCCATATATCAAAATAGATGCTTTCTAATATTTGAAACTCAATGGAACAGGTTTCAAGTCCTAATTCCATCGTATGAAGAAGTTATGTTAAAATCAGCTTATTTCAAATTGATTTCAATTTAATTGATTTCAATTTAATTGATTTCAAGGCGTTTCAAGCCCGTACGATCAAATGACAAGTCCGATCGTTACGAAACTTGAAATCCTACAATAATTCACTGTTAGAGATCTGATGAAACTGGTTGCGTCGAAATCCGAGTCAGTGGCCAAAATGGCTAATTTTCAGTTAATTAAATAAGTTAATATTAAATTAATTAAATCACTTGTCGATTCAATATCTAATAATTTACCATTTCTAACACCTTGGATTACTTAACAATTTATAATCCTTTAAAATAGATTTCTATATCAATTCAATGTTTAATATTTCCCCATTTACAGTGTTTGATTTAAATTTCAAAAAATTCAGAAATTATAAATTAAATTTTCAATAATTCCATTTATTAAATTTTAAACCTTGTTATTCAAGTCTTTTATTACAATAGGAATATAACTAACATTGGTTTATATCTTAGTACCTTAATATTTCCCGATTTCATCTTAATTTCAATTAATGTAATATTTAAATATTTAATTTCATTTAATTGCAATTAATCCAATTATTACAGCCTAAAATCCCATAAATTAATCAAACTTGAATTTCAATTTTTTTTATTCAATCAATTGCCATATTATGAATATAATTTACATTGGTTACTCCTTATTGAATTAACATTCTCCAATTACTAATTTAATTTATACTAACTGCACTAATTAAGTCAATTAACTACAATTGATTTCAGATTAAACTTTATGAACTAAACAAATAGGTAACTTATAACAATTGTTACCATTAACCTTTAATTACATTTAAGTTTATTACTTACAAACAAAGGTTAAAATTACTTACAGAACATTGATTTTATTCAATTACCATTTATTATATTAATTCATTAATTAATTCAATGTTTATGTTTGTTTTCTTATATTCAATTTTATAGCCTAGTATAACATTTACACTATTTCATTTATTGGAATTTCATTAAAGTTGTTAATGATTTTACTCAAATTAACATTATTGTATTTCATTCTAGTTATTATTTCATTAACAATTCACCAATTTTATTTCTCCAAATCTTATATTACCAAAATCTCATTATATTAACAAATTTTAATTATCAAAAATTACGGGTCGTTACATTTCATCCATCTCTTGTCATTCCAAATTTGAAAATCATGTCGGTATCAACCAAATCATGTCGGTACCGACATGATTTTATTATTTGAAAGTTTATCAAACTTCCTGAGTTTCTTCATATCATCATTGTAGATAATTCTAATCATGTTGGTGCGAATCATGTTGGTGAAAATCATGTCGGTACCAACCTGACTTGCATTTCCAAAACTTGGCCAAATCTTTGATTTCTTTAATGTTGACATCTTCCAAGCTTCCTGACTCATTTCTTCATCAATTTGCAATCCATTTCGTCCATTTAAGTTTATTCTAAGATTGTGGAAAATTTGACCGTTGCAGTATTAGAGGAGCTCACAAAGCTCCAAAGCAAACTAAAATAAAGCAATTCATCGAAGATTTTAAGCTTCATTTAATTGCAATATCTAAAACCAAATCGAATCATTCTCTTACTTTGAAAGCCGCTAACTTCATCGCACCAATCTGGTCATACATTCATAATCTTGCTCAAGCTCCTTATAGTAGACCGCTCTTGCTATGGAACCCTACATTCTTCCATGTTCAATCTTTTTCTGCCCACAAACAATTCATTCACACCAAAATAGTCCATATTCAATCAAATTAAACAAAAAATTAAAATTTAACTTTACTTAACTTTTCTTTCTTCGATAATTAGGACTGGTCTTTACAAATCATTTTCTCCTTTTCATTCTTCTTCCTCCGTAAATACTTCTGCTTCTATTCAATACTATTCTATGCTCAAGTTGTAGAAGAATCGTGCGCTTATCCACATTCCTTTGCTCAGCGACCAAAGTCATATTCTAAACCATAGATTGAGCAGAAAAAAGTGGTTTCTTTTGCTTTAGATGTGATGGCAAATCGCACTTGGCTAAAGATTTCCTTGAACCTACCAAATGCTTCATATATGGTATGTTTGATCAGAAGAAGTTTTCTAGTTCATCTACAAATCCTTTAATGTGCAAATACAAAAGCCCTATAATATTTCCTACAAATATGAAGATATCTGATCATGGTTTCTTCTTTGTCTTGAAATGTATGAAATTAAAAAGAATTCTATTTGATAATCTATGGGTAAACAAATATCAAGAAATGAATTTATGAAGGAAATGTTTCGACAATTTGATGCTACAAATTCAATAAACATAGGGATAAAAGTGAGGTGGTCGGTTATGTGGAAAATGCTTCTGAAAATAGAAACAAGGAAGGGGTTCTTGATATAGATAATATTAGTATCAACAAGGTGCTGATAGTGGATCGAATGTTTGACGAAATGTTTTTGATACAAGGAAGATAAGGGTTTCGAGCCACTAGGGTTGGCTCAGTTGGTTGGTAGTTCAAACGACGAGATTAAAGGTCATGAGTTCGATCCCCGACACCGAACACTTGTTGGTATTAATGAACCACATTCAAAAAAAGACAAAGGTTTTGTGTGCTTTCTTCAAATTCTATGCTTTTGATCCAATAGTTATTAATCATGAATCAAATTGTTTCATCCAGGATTCTTTGCTTGATAAAGATATATGGTTTAATGCTCTTTTAAAATTGTGTGATAATGCTGTTGAGAATAGAAACTTGGTCAGTGAGGTTATGAAAGATAAGAAACATTTATGCGAGACTATTAAATACAAAGAATATAAAATTCATGTTTCAAAAATATTTGAAGTGCTAGAAAAGGTTGATGAGTGCAATGTGGTTAATAAGCAGGCTCAGTTAATAATGTTGGAATATTTCAACACGTGGGCCACGAATATAAAATAAAATATGTTATGCTATTTTGGTATAAAGCCTAATTGAAGCGGTTAAATTATGGATTAGAATAAAGGTTTAATGATCTAATCGTTGTGGTATTAATGCGTAGATAACAGATGCATTCTAATTTGTTGAAGGGCCAAATTAGAAAATGCCAATGTTATAAATAAAGGGTTATGATCTCTAAATTACACAAGCCTTAATTACTCTTTAACCCTCTTCAGTAGGGAATTAATATCAGGTCTAAAGTTTGTGTCAATTTGGAAGACCAAACTAGTTCTTCTCTTTCAATTGGCAACTATAGATTCAGATATGACTTCTGCTAATTTATTTACTTTTCTCTAGTTTCTTCTCAACCAAATCCATATGGGTTATCTATCCAGATCTAGGGTTTCATAACTATTGATACTAAAATATATTGAAATCCTAACTAGTGGTATCGGAGCCATCTATCATTGATTTGATTGAGAAACTTTGGCTTTTATATTTGAAAAAATACAAAATTAAGTTTTTTCTTAAATCTTAAAATAAAATTATATATATTCAGTCAAGAAATTAGCTGGAAAATTAATAATATAATTTATTTAACTCCTTTTATTTAGATTCAGAACCCATATCATATTTTTGGTATTTTCAACGTACGAAGCATGTAGATATGTGTGGATGCTTTATGTTTTTTAGACCGAATCATGACCCCTAACATGTTTTGTTATCTTTTGGGTAATAATAATGTATGATCACTTTTTTGTTTTTGAACTTTATTTATGAATTTAATAAGTTCTAAATGATGTAGACTTCTAATGTTCTTTACATACATACATACATACATACATATACATATACATATATATATATATATATATTAGCTATTATAGTAAGGGTGTTGTTAATATGTGTCCTAAGGGCACATGTTAAGAATGATATTATGTGTTAAAAGACAAATTTGTTTGTTCAAGATATCTATTTTATCCTTGAAACATGAAAAATAGGTGGAATTCAGGGGGTTCATCATGGAAATTTAATCAACATTAACATGTGACCTTAGGGCACATAATAACATTTTCCTTATATTAAAACTAAAAGGTTCTTCATAATTTCTTAAATTAACTGAAGGTATCTTAGAGAAATGTGCTTATAATAAAGTATTATACTAATAAAATAACATCCACACTAACTTTAGATGATCTTATGTTGAAATATGTGTGGTTTGAGTCAAATATTCACA
The DNA here is from genome assembly GCA_030737815.1 of Allium fistulosum. NCBI lineage: Eukaryota > Viridiplantae > Streptophyta > Magnoliopsida > Asparagales > Amaryllidaceae > Allium > Allium fistulosum. The sequence continues at coordinate 1,293,041,617 of CM060904.1, forward strand.
TGTAAGTGGATTTCTATAAATTGTATATGCAACAATAATACTTTATTAATTCGTATAAACCAAACCACTACGTTGTATTTAAATGTAGTGGAACCCAAGGTTACGGGTATATTAATCGCAAGGCTATAATAAAATTGTTGTATTATAAGCTAGTTTATTTTTTATTTCATTACTTGAGTGATCTACTGATACATTATCAGTGTTGTCACCACTAAGATATACGCATATTAAGAAAATACACTGCCGTGTTGGTCATTCCAATAAAACGGATGCTACAATGCTTTTGTGTGATAATTGAGGCTTGATATTACCATTATGTTTAAGTGGTTAGTTGTCATCACTAATGTTATAAGTTATGCTTTGGTCAGAAGTTACATCCACAATTTTGATCTTAAGAGTTTTCTTCAGAAGTACATAGAATATTTTTGAACTAGTCAATATGTTCAAAGTGTTGTTGAGAAGGGTTTTAATCTAAATCACTGTTGTTGAATTGACAAGCGCTTTCGTAATGTTATTACGTTGGTTCTAATTATATTTGGTTCTTCTTGTCAAATCTAAGATTGATTCATAAGTTGTTCTATTAAAAGGAAATTTGTCTTAAATTTAATAGCTCGGTAAAACTGAGATACAAACCATTTTGCAATCAATTTATATTGTAATTATTTTGTATTTATATATAAATTCATTTTAGTTAATGTCGGTTTTTTTAAGGTTATGAAAATTGTTACCTGAAGGTTTGACCAGGCAACTAGGCACTCGGCACTTAGATCTAGAGTGATCGGCATACATGGATCGGCATCCACACTTCGTTCAGCATGGCAGAAGCGTTCGGCGTACCTGGATCGTTCGGCGTACCTGGATCGTTCAGCATGGCAGAGCATTCGACATACGGAGTTGATCGGCGTCTAGAGATGTCTGACATCAGTCTGGTCGGCATCAGTCTAGTCGACATCAGTGGTTCGGCATCAGTCTGGTCGGCATCAGTCTGTTCGGCATCGATGGTTCGGCATTAGTCTGGTCGACATCAATGGTTCGGCATCAGTCTGTTCGGCATCGGTCTGGTCGGCATCAATGGTTCGGCATCAGTCTGTTCGGCATCGATGGTTCGGCATCAGTCTATTCGGCATCAATGGTTCGACATCAGTGGTTCGACATCAGTCTGGTCGGCATCGATGGTTCGGCATCAGTCTGTTCAGCATCGGTGGTTCGACATCAGTCTGTTCGGCATCGATGGTTCGACATCAGTCTGTTCGGCATCAGTGGTTCGGCACCCAGAACTCACTCTTTCTGGGCCGAGGTAATCGGCTGCCAGACCCACCAGGGGAGTCCAACCCATCTTTGTCTATAAATAGAGAGACAGGGGCACAGTGAAAGGGACCTTTTTTCGAGAACACTGGGGAGACTTTGCCGCTTTCCAGACTCATTCTCTTTACTTAGCAATTGTATTCAAGTGGTTGGTATACGGATTGTATCTTTAATCAATTATCAAGTAAAGCAATAAAGATTAACCTCAAAGTGGACGTAGGCAGTTACGCCGAACCACTATAAATCTGGTGTTCTCGTCTTTGCATTCAATTTAGCATATTGTTCTTTGTTTAAATTTACTTTCATCATTTATCTCTCTACACAATCTTTCTCAACGAGGTTAGTGACCAATTTTGGTGCTAACACTTTGGTGCTTTCACTGAGAATCAAATTCTCAGACCACAAGGATGTGCTTTGAAGCTACTGGATTGGATAAATCCCCCGAATAAGATCCGAGTCATTCGTAGGACGTCCGTTGAATCTACCCAGAGTACATACCAATAACTCTACAATGGCAAGACCACGTACCAGATCAGCCTCTCATAATGCAGACGCCCATGAGACTGCTAGCATACAACAAGCAGGGCCTAGCAATCAGTAAGCAATTCTAGGTGCAGGGACTACCGCCCAGGACCAAATGCCAGTTGTCACCAGAATAGAGTTTAACGACTTGATGAGAGAACTCAGGGAAAGCATGAGACAACTCGGAGAGCAGATGCAAGCCAACGCCAACCTCATGGCACAGCTCACTCAACAACAGCGTCATAATGCTGGGGGCAGTCCAGCTCCTTATTCTTCATCTAACAGCTCGACTTCGTCCGATGAACCTCCCAGGCGTAGACGCCGCAAGACTAAAACTACGCAGGCAGGTGCTGCTGTCCGAACAGCTGGGGACCACTTACACATCGGAGACCACTAAACAGGAGCTGGGAACTTAGGAGCTGGAGTGCAGGTGGAGGCTGGACGCCCGGCTCACCAAGCTGTTAATGTTGTCGAACCTCAAGACGCATGTTTGGCAGATCGTCAGTAGAGGAGGCATCAGCCTGATCAATCCCGTAGGACAGACTCCAACCTTTCACCTTCCATACAAACCCCAGACCTAACAGCTATGATTAGACAGTTGATGAAAGAGAATCAAGGCTTATCAAACGACGATTGGGGAGTATCCCGAAGTCATACTCCTTTCACAGACGTTGTTCTACAAGCGGAGTACCCAAGGATGTTCAGCATGCCAACTATCCCGGCTTATGAAGGAAAGACTGATCCTAGACAGCACGTGATAAGGTACGAATGGATGATGGATTCAGCTAGAGCGAATGATGCAACCAAGTGCAGGTACTTTCCAATAACTCTATCTGGGATCGCTACCATGTGGTTCACCCGACTCCCTCCACGGTCCGTATCTAGTTTCGAGGAGTTGGAAAAGAAATTTATAGAACAATTCAGAATACATACTACTCGTCCTAAGGACGTGATGTCACTATCTAGTGTAATCCAAGCTCTTGGGGAGTCGTTGAAGGAGTATTTACAGAGATTCCATGTTGTGGCTACTGAAGTCAGTAATCCCAATGATCATGCAATTCTTATGGCTGTGATGCAAGGTGTGGATCCGGATTCAGAGTTTGGAGATTGGTTGGCAGGAAAACCTCCAACTACGTTAGAGCGTTTTTACTCAATGGCACATCAGTTCATAAGAAGAGAGGAAGCCAGGTGGATAAGACGAGATAAGGCACCGGGGCCTGTTCAGGAGTCCGTAAAAAGCAACATTGCTGTGAAGCAGTCCAGAGACAACTCGGGGAAAGTTCAAGTCAATGTCCAGAACAAGCCCGGGCAATCTAAGGAATCCGGAGGAAGAAATCAAGGGAAGAAGAGAGAAGCAGGGAAATGGAAGCCGAGAATTCCAACCTACAACGAGTACACCCCGCTGAATGCGTCTCTTGAAAACATTTACCTATCAACCTGCAATACTTTTCAGTACAGAAAGCCACGCCCAAAGGAGTCAACCGAGGAACAAAAGCGGACTGAGAAATACTGCCGCTTCCATGAAACTTATGGGCACAGTACTGAAGAGTGCAGACACCTACATAATGCTATAGAAAAGTTGATTAGACAGAAAAAGTTACAGGAGTTTGTAAAGAATCCGCAAGAAGGAGGACAGGGAACGTCCAATCCCGGTCGTGCACCAGCTCCACATCATCCCGAGGAGCCTGCTCGGACCGTGGGTAGACTAGTCATCAACACGATCATCGGCGGACCTCACCCTGCAGATAAGAACTGGCAAGAGATGGAATGGTATGCTAATTCCTTGAGACACGCGGACTTCGAGTGTTGTTCCAACGTAGAGGATGGGACCCCCGCTAAATAGCTACGCACGATGACAGACGATATAGTATTCAGGAGCAGAGACGCTGACCAGGTGGAGGCTCCTACCATTGACCCGATGGTCATATCTGCGACAATCAGACCAGCTTTTGTGAAAAGAATTTTGATTGATTGTAAAAGTTCTGTCAATATCATCTTCAAGAAGGCTTATGATTAGATGAAGATGGAGACGAAGGATTTAAAGCCATCTAAAGCTCGTATACATGGCTTTAATGGCGCAACGACCGATGCAGTAGGATATGTTGAGTTACCAGTTGAACTGGGACAAGGTGAGCATAGGAGGGTGCAGATCCTACCTTTCGTAGTTTTGGATGTGGATTCTCCGTACAATGTGTTTTTGGGTCGACCGACCCTGGCTGAGTTTAGGGCAGCATTGGCCCCGTGGTGTTTGACTTTAAATTTTCCGACTGACAAAGGAGTAGGTGTTGTTTATGGCGACCAGGCGGCCAGTCGTGCATGTTATGTGGCTGAGCTCCGAGAGGCCCATCGGAGGGAGAAAGGAAAGGTTGTGGACAATCCCGTCCACATCCAGCATACTGACAATTGACAAATAATGCCCGAGCCCTGGCTCAGGAAAAATTCTCGGATCTACAGAGACATAGATCCTAGAGACGACGATGAGGAACCCAGGGAAGAAAAAGCAGCACCGGCTGAACTGACGATTGACATTTCAGTCAGTCGAGACGATCCATCGCGAGTACTGAAGATCGGATCACAACTCAGCCCCGCAATGACTGAAGACCTTAGTGATTTCCTCCGAGCGAATCTTGATGTTTTCGCTTGGACACATTCTAACATGTGTGGGATTTCTCCCGCTATTACGAGTCATATGTTGAACATAGACCCGAAGTACGTCCTAGTTAAACAAAAGAGGAGAGGAATGGACCTAAAGAGGTCCGTTGCTCTCAGAGAGGAGATGGACAAACTCAAAGCCAATGGGTTCGTCCGCGATGCTCTCTACCCTGAATGGGTATCAAACCCTATGCTGGTGAAAAAGGCGAACGGGAAATGGAGAACTTGCGTAGATTATTCCGATTTGAACAAAGCATGCCCCAAGGACAGTTTCCCATTGCCTAGGATTGATCAATTGGTCGACTCCATTGCAGGACACGAGTTGTTGTCATTCATGGATGCGTACTCGGGATACAATCAGATCCCGATACATATTACGGACCAGGAACACACCAGTTTCGTCACAGACATTGGGCTATATTGCTATGTAGTAATGCCTTTCGGATTGAAAAACGCGGGAGCGACCTATCAGTGTTTGGTGAATCGAATGTTCAAAGACCAGATTGGTAGAACGATGGAAGTCTATGTGGATGACATGCTCGTGAAGTCACGACAGTCAAACGACCACATTCGAGACTTAGCGGAGATGTTCGATATACTCAGATATTATGGGATGAAGATCAACCCTCTGAAGTGTTCCTTCGACGTTGCGTCGGGGAAGTTTTTGGGATTCATTGTTAATGCTAGGGGAATTGAAGCTAACCCGGAAAAGATTCAAGCTATTCGAGATGTGCAAGTGCCCAGAACTATAAAACAGGTGCAAAGCTTGAATGGAAAGGTGGCTGCGTTGAGTCGATTTATATACAGAGCCACAGACAAGTGCATTCCCTTCTTCGATATAATAAAGAAAGGGAAGAGGAATTTCGAATGGACATCCAACTGTGAGGAAGCGTTCCGAGATCTGGTGAGGCATTTGGAAAGTCCTCCAGTACTGTCGAAACCAGTAGACCACGAGATGCTGTACGTATACTTGGCCGTATCCCCGCATGTTATAAGTGCGGCTTTGGTCCGCGAGGAGGACCGAGTCCAAAAGCTGGTGTATTACGTTAGCAAACGTTTAACGGGGGCAGAAAGAAATTACCCTAAAATTGAGAAATTGGCCTATTGTTTGGTGATTACATCACATAAGCCGCGTCCATACTTTCAAGCACACTCATTCAGTGTCTATACCGATCAGCCCTTACGGCAGGTACTATAACGACCAGAAACTTCTGGAAGGATGTTAAAATGGAATATCGAGTTGAGTCAGTTCGATATTACCTACCTGCCACGAAGAGCCATACAAGGGCAAGCATTAGTAGATTTCATCGCTGAGTTTACTGTATCTGACGAACCAGATAGTCACAGTGTCATTCCCCCTATTCGATGGAAATTGTACACCGATGGGGCGTCAAACGACCGTTGCTCCGGAGCTGATGTAGTTCTCGTAACTCCAGAAAATCGATCGATTTGTTATGCTTTGAAGCTTAATTTCCCGGCTACGAATAATGAAGCAGAATATGAAGCACTGATTGCTGGCTTAAAGCTCGTTGGAGAACTCGGGATTAAATCAGCTGAAATCTTTTGTGACTCGCAGCTGGTGGTGTACCAAGTGCGAGGAGACTACCAAGCAAGGGGACAAAAGCTTGCTCCATACCTTGCTCTGGTGCAGGAATTGTTGGCGAACTTCGAACATTATGACATTTCGCATGTCCCGCGTGAACAGAACAAGGAAGCCGACTCGTTGGCCAAATTCGCAAGCACTGGCGATGCACAACAAATGGGATTGGTTCCCGTCGAAACCTTACACACTCCAAGCATAGATGTGATGGAAGTCGATTTTGCATTGGAAACGGAAATCGAGGAGGAGTCGTGGATGACCCCATTCAAACAATACTTGTTAAACGGAACTTTGCCCGAAAGAAGAAGTGAAAGACGGCAGGTCATTCGCAAAGCCGCGCGATATGTGATGCAGGGAGGAGTAATGTATCAGAGAGGGTTCTCGGTCCCCTTACTACGGTGCATTGCCCGTGATGAGGCAAAGCGGGTCTTGGAGGAGGTTCATGAAGGAGAATGTGGCGACCATACTGGGGGGTAGACACTAGCAAAAAAGATCCTCCGCTACGGATACTATTGGCCAACTATGAATCAGGATGCTGCAGATTACGCAAGAAAATGTGACAAGTGTCAAAGATATGCGAAAATCCCGAGAGCTCCACCAACAGAACTCACACAAATGGTTAGTCCCTGGCCGTTTGCAATCTGGGGAATCGACATAATCGGTTCTTTGCCTATATCCAAAGGTGGTGCAAAATACGCGATAGTTGCGGTCGACTACTTCACAAATGGGTCGAGGCAGAGCCTTTAGCCACAATCACCTCCAAGAAGGTCATTAATTTCGTTGTACGAAACATTATATGCCGCTTTGGCCTCCCGCGAACCATCATTACGGACAACAGAACTCAATTTGAAAGTAATGAATTCAAAGATTTCTGTTCAAAGTACGACATTGAGAAAAAGTTCACCGCCGTTGCTCATCCAAAGGCTAATGGACAAGTTGAAGCCGTGAACAAAGTATCAAGTCCATATTGAAGAAGCGTTTGGAAAAGGCTTGATGCAAGTGGGTAGATGAACTCCCAACAGCGCTATGGGCTTATAGAACTACCCATAAGTCCGCGACTGGCCACACTCCATTCGCATTGGCATACGGCTCGGAAGCTGTTATACCCGTGGAGCTTGAAGTTCCATCACATCGGGTGTCACATTATGATCCTAAGACGACTCAAGATCTCTTATTGGAGTCACTGGATTGCGTTGATGAAAAACGTGAAGAAGCTGAACTAAGGGCGGCAGCATATAGGCATCGAGTCAAGCGATATTATGACGAGAAAGTTCGCCCAAGGATCTTTGATGTGGGTGATCTCGTTTTGAAACGAGTTTTCTCGGTACCATCATGTATGAATCCCAACTGGGAAGGTCCATATGTCGTTGAACGGAAGCTTGGAGAGGGAACTTTCAAGCTAGCGACCGTTGATGGCGTGACACTTCCCCGAGCGTGGAACAGTGAACATTTGCGACGTTATTACATTTAGCCTGTTTCTTTCCTGTTTTAGGTACAATTGTTTGCTGTATGTTTTTATTCCATTGATTCTTAGTTTCCTTTTTAGCGTGTAATCGGACAATTTAGTTTGTTTCATTAATAAAGGCTTGAAGCTGTCTTTTCCATGAATTATTGATGTTTTTGTACCTTATAATCTGGTGATGAACTGCTGGAGTTACATTATTCCATATGATGTACGAACTCGCATAAACGACTTCAATCTCGGAGTCCCCCGAGTGCGGACCGGAGTACTCTAAGTCCCCGGAGTGCGGACTAGAGTATAAATGACTTTAATCTCCGAGTCCCCTGAGTGCGGACCGGAGTACTCTAAGTCCCCGGAGCGCAGACTAGAGTATAAATGATTCGAATCTCCAGTCCCCTGAATGCGGACCGGAGTAATCTAAGTCCCCGGAGCGCGGACTAGGGTATAAACGACTTCAATCTTCAAGTCCTCTGAGTGCGGACCGGAGTACTCTAAGTCCCCAGAGCGCGGACTAGAGTATAAACGACTTCAATCTCCGAGTCCCCTGAATGCAAACCGGAGTACTCTAAGTCCCCGGAGCGCGGACTAGAGTATAAACGATTCGAATCTCCGAGTCCCCTGAATGCGGACCGGAGTACTCTAAGTCCCCAGAGCGCAGACTAGAGTATAAACGATTTGAATCTCCGAGTCCCCTGAATGCGGACCGAATTACTCTAAGTCCCCGGAGCGCGGATTAAAAAATACTCTAAGTACCAAAAATGTGAAACGAGAAATGTACAATTCCAAAGAATGTCCGAACAATGTAAGAATGGATTGGGAATTTATGCAACTCATAAGAACTTGAGTTTCGACCACAGTTATACAGAAAGCTAAAATGCAAAAAAAAAACGTTCAAATGACAAAGAAACTAAACTTTATTCAATAATCCAAAATGGGGTTATACAACCACTCCTCCAAAACTTGGAGTCAAAAATCTATCTACATAAACTACGAAAATGAAAAAGCAAAAGTAGTTACAGGACCTAAGCAAAATATCGTTGAACGAGTATAGTGGCCATTTCTTCGGCTTCTTTTTCTTGTCCTCAGTTGTTTTCTTAGATGACTCCTCTCCCTCACGCTTCCTCTTGGACTTTTTGCTTGCCAAAGAAGTGGAGTCAGGAGTGGGAGGAGGAACATCCAGTGGTTTGGATTTGCCGGGAAGGATGACTTTCAGAGGCCTATTCAGTGGGTCGGTGAGTTCTAGTACTTGAGACTCGACCTTGACTCGACCTTCTTCTTCTTCTCTTCCGCGAGTCGCTCCTTCATACTCACCTTCGAAGTGTGTTCAGAGGCGCCCGTGATTTCAATTTCATAACTCCCTTCAACGGGAGATGAAGTGTCAGACTTATCATCATCTAGCTCCCCGATCACTTGAGCATCAGGACCGAGAGTTACTCCCGCGTGAGTAGCATCGCTTGTTTTCCCCGTCTCCTCCTTGGCTTCATCGCTCCTCGGAGTCGGTACGGGATCAGAGCGGCCTGTATAAAAACATAAAGAACGAACATTAGAACCGATAACCGGTCGCAGAAAGCGACAGATCTTTGCACTTCTAGAAGAAGAGTTTTATACCGATTTCTTGCTGGCTTTCAGCTGTGCGCGGAGTCTCACCCTCTAGAATGGGAGATAGCACGTGAACGCCGAGACCAGGGTCTTTCAGATCATAGCCGATGTGCTGCTCGAATGGGTCAAGTGCTGGCCGATCGGCCGATTGAGTAGAAGGAGGAGCTGAAGGCCCAGTTCCAGACGGGCCAGCTATGTCACTTTTCTCCTTAGATGGAGGAGAACCTTTGCTGAAAAGAGCCTTAGCTGCAGACAAGTCCGATGGCTCGTTTCCCCTGAGGAACTCTTTCACTAAAGCCTCCTCATCGACCTCCTCGGTGCCTGACTCCACCTTCCTAATCTGTATTAAAGTCTCCCAAGCCTCGTCCAAAGATTCAAGGTAGCCCTCGCCTAAAAAGGTCAAGTGCTGGTGCATGACGACACGAGCATTGTATTCGGCTATTAGTGGGTCGAACATACACTTGATTTCTTCTCTACCGGCCTCTGCAGCCGCTTCAAGGCGGGACTCGATCTCCGCAGAAGCTATTCTCTTGCCCTCCTCGCGGGCTTCATCTTTCATTATCCCAACCTTAGAAAGCTCATCCTCGAGCTTTGCCTTCAAGAGACGTGTATCGACAATCTCATCACAGTACCGTTGAGACTCCTCTTGAGCCGCTATCTTCTCTTCCCTCTCCTTAGAGAGTAGCTCCTTCAACTCTTTGGCCTACAGGGCGAGTGCATCCCTTTCTTTTTAAATAAAATCTTTTTCTAAAGCTAGGGCCCCACTGCGTTGGACTGCGACGTCAAGTTCTTTCTTATGAGTCGTCTCTAGACGAGCGACGGCCTCCGCAGTCTCCTTAGCACTCTGTTCTGCAGCTTCAAGTTTAGACTTGTATAAAGCAAGCTCTTCGTCCTGATTTTTGATGATGTCTTTATCGAAGATAGCTTCGAGCTTCAAGCGGTCGATTTCTTGTTGACGCTCAACGGATACTTCCGAGACTTTTTCGACCAAATGAACAAACGCGTCATGTTGAACATAGATGTCGTTGTTGCAAGCAATGGCACTTTGCTTGACATGTCCCGGAATGTGATGAATGGCTGGGAGGATGAAATGACCCTCCTATTTCTACCCTAATTTCATAAGGATTTTTTTTTTACTTCATCAAAGGGAATTTAAATCAAATAGAAATCAAGATGCCATACAAGTTATTGACATAGCCACTTGTTTCTTTTTAAATAGGCAAGTTAGGCAAAATCAGCAGTTCAGACGTCTAAATTCTTATGACAGGCGTCTAAACTTAATCCCAGACGTCTAACTAATTATGACAGACGCTCAGAGATCTAAAATTGAAACAGAGATAAAAAGACATTTTGAACTAAATTCAGACATCTAATTTTTTTGTGACAGACGTCTACTCTTAACCTCAGACGTCTAAATTATTATGACTGACGTCTAAGTTTGGTCTCAGACGTCTAAATTATTAAGACTGACGTCTAAATTCGATCTCTATGTACATGCATATGCACATTCAATTTATATGTGTCTGGATATCCACCTACATTCATTTACACTTTTAAGTTTGATTTAAACTTCCTTTGCACCATCAGAGATGATATATAGATTGATCATTCATTACAAATATATTTTCCAGGGTCATTTTCTTTTTTCCAATAAACAAAATATATCCAGGATCAAAATAATTGACCAATATAAATATATCAGTACTTTCACAAATTTAAGCACATACATGTGAGGATGTATATGCCTCTCTTGTTCGAATCAGAGTTCTGGAAAACAAGAGGATATTGGATTGATTGAATTTAATCAATCCACACATAGTTCAGTGTTATAATAAAAATTCCATTCATGCATGAATACCTATATGTATATATATTTTTAACTCCTAAGACCTTGCAGTCATATAAAAACATTCAATCCTATGCCTAATCTCTTGTATACTTATGCCATGTAGAAAGATAAAACCAATTAATTTTTCTGAGAATCAACTATCCAGATTTCCCAAAACTTAAATCCTTTCTAAAGACTCAAAATTGACTAATACATTTATAAAATGTAATTATTCAGTTTTCAACATGGTGTTCTTCACTAAATTCACTTACAATATTTTGATTAAGTTCTTTAGTATCAGATATTTACTAGATTTATAAATTTCCAGATACAAGTCAATCCCTTAATAAAATACTTAACAAAATATCCATCCCATGTTCAACACTTGATACAAGTAACAGTTTAAATCATTATACATGCAGATTTCATCATTTAGGCTCTTATCTAACTAAGTTTAGCATGCTATAATCTTCTTCTCAAAGCCTTGCTCCTACTCCTACTTAGTTGCTGCAATCCCTGAAAAAGCATTTGAAACTGCCTCATTTTAAATGAGACACCCCAGATGCCATTAGCACACTAGGGTCAGACACATGTCTGGTACGAGAAAATTCACAAAAGCAATTAGTTAATTAGGTTAAAATCAAATTAAATACATATACATAAAGTTCTGCCCTTTGGAATCAGATCATACTTATGTGCATGCACTGTGTCATCGTGCATGTGCACACTTTAGTTTTTCTTTCCAGAGACTACATATTTAAATATGGCACATACATTCAAGCATACAATTCAGTCATAATCAAACAATCATTCATACCAAATAGGAAAATAACCAATATGAGTTAAATCATTTATTCAGTCCTCATATTTCAATTCTGGGAAAAACTCTAGTTTTCTCATCATCTCAAATATTATTCCCTTGGTATATTTATCTATCCTGGTCTCATCTGCAATATTTATGAATCAATGGACACACTGTAATGAACTAATTCACTCCATTACACAAAGATCTCAGGACTTAAACAAGCCATGTGTCAACTTGTGTTACTCAAGAACACAAGTCATTCCTGCAGTGTTCTTGACCCCAATTTCCTAATCAGGTTTAAGTTAATAATAACTCTTTTGATTTTTCATGACTAAACCATTCAGTGATCCATTTCACTAACTAAAAACATCCATATCATGGCATCTCATATTATTCATAACCATACAGAGACAAGCAAGCAAACAACCATTGGTGACTAAATAAATAAGGTTCTGTATGTATATGTATACATTCTGGTATTTTTAAAAAGGGTATAGGCAACTAACATTGGCTTATGGCTTTTGAGAGAGTTTTTCCTTTTGCAAACATTTGTGCTTGAGTTAAACTCAGAATGACCTGGTTTCACTGAATCACAAAATTTTGTTTGCTATGCATATGAACATATATATATATTTTCATTGAATCAGGAGCATCAGCACATAGGCAACCCTATTGCACCCCTAGTTCCTTTTTGTCTCAAGCCTCAGCACTTATACATGAGTATATTGCAGCTCAACATTGTTTACATCTTTCTGGGTTGAGCCAAAACCAATACTACTTGCCTATTTTCAACATTTTATTTTCTGGGTATTTGTTTATGTTCCCAAACATTAACATATCAGAGATCTGGATTTATAAAACATATATGTATACTAACAACACATAAAGCTTTCTTATAATAAAACAAGTGATCAACCAAAGAGAATCAAAACCTTTTCAGTTTTAAAGTCACAGATAAATATTCTCATATGAAAATACATTTTTAAGAAAATTACTTATAACTGGCTGCCTACATTAGGACTTATTGCCTTAGATTTTGAGTGAGTTTTCTCACCTAGCTCTCTTCTTTGCTTCCTTAATTAATTGATGAACTTCTGCCTTTAGCCTCAAGCTCTCTTCCTTCCCTTGTCTTATGATTTCTATGGTGTTGTTTTTTTTTCTTTTTTTTTTCAAAGTTCTTTTCTGAGAAGGAGAGGAGGCTGCTGCATATACATGTATATATACAGGGTCTTCCTTAGGGTTTTGGGTATTGGCTAAAGCCATTTTTGCCCACCAGAAAAATCATGTTATCTGTATTTTTCTTGAACCCAAAATTCTACCCTTCCCGGCTTAATTTAGGTGAAGAGAAAAGTGGTTACATTTTTTTTTCTTTCAGAAATTTGCTTTTTAGAAAATACTTTTTCCTTTATCTACAATCATGCCAAAAATGTGACTTGATTTTATTATTTATCAAATACTCTTCCTAATTCTGCCTATAGCAAACATTTCCCTGTTTTGTCTTATTTTTTTTTCTATTTTTAGCTTTCATGTAAATGGTATGTACCTTCTTTATTTATTTACAAGAGAACTACTCCTTTTTATATCTTCAGTTTTTCTTTCTTTCTTCCTATATACTAAAATATGTCTGTATATTTTATCTTACTAATTTGAACTCTAGTATTTTATTAACACATATATATATTTATATAAGTCTTACTGAAATAATTAGTACACCTATATATATATTTATACATCATTCTGTATTGACACACACATGCACATGTATACTCAAAAATATTCAGTAGCATCCATATATTTATATTTACTTATGCATTCAGCTTTTAAGGATTTAATCTATATATATATATATTCCCATACATATCAATATGTATTTATCCTTGAAGTTCAGAGATTTTTAGCTTTAGTTCATGTGCATTTCCTGTGCACACATGTACACACATACTGATACACTATCAAGCTATATCAATCCCCTTTCAAAATTTATTCAAAAATTATTTTGAATTCATTTATATTTGTCAGAATAAATTCCTAAAATCTTGGGTCATTACATACACCCCTCCTTTTAGAAATTGTGTCCCACAATTTACCTAAGCTTAAAATAAATTTTAAACTTAATTCAGAGAACAAGTACATTCTCAACCAAATAAATTTTTAGTTCTATAATAACTAAAAACATATGCATCTAAAAAGAAAACAATCAAAGATCAGAATTACCTTTAATCTGAAAATAGCTTAGGATAATTCATCCTAACTTTGTCCTCTAATTCCCATGTGCAATCACTAGGATCAAGACTCCACTGTACCTACACAAGTTTCAGAGATTTATTTCTCAACTTCTTCACATCTTTTGCCAAAATCCCCACTGGATCCTTTTCATAAATCAAATTAGAATTTATCTGCACTTGGGTTGGGGTCTCAAGAATTTATGCCTTGTCATGGACCCACCTTCTCAATTGTGATACATGAAAAACATCATGTATACCTTGCATGTTTTCTGGTAATTCCAACTTATAGGCCAAGGGACCAATTCTTCCCAGAATTTTGTATGGTCCAATATATCTTGGGGTTAACTTGCCTTGTTTTCCAAACCTCAGCACATTTTTCATAGGTGAGATTTTGATGAAAACAAAATTTCCCACTTCATATTCTACCTGCCTCCTTCTCATGTCTGCATATTTCTTTTGCCTATCTTGAGCTGCTGCCATTCTTCTTCTTATCAACTCAATTTTTTCCTTAGTTTCTTGTATGTACTCAGGTCCTAAAATAGACCTTTCTCCTGCTTCTACCCAACAAACAGGTGACAAACAGGGTTTACCATATAAGGCTTCAAATGGAGCCATTCCTATGGTGCTTTAGTAGCTGTTGTTGTATGTAAATTCAACTAGATGAAGATAATCTTCCCAGTTGCCCCCAAAATCCAGTATACATGCCCTCAACATGTCCTCCAAAACTTTGTTTACTACCTCAGTCTGCCCATCTGATTGAGGATGGTAGGCAGTACTTAAACATAGTTCACTTCCCATTGCTTCTTGAAAGCTTCTCCAGAATTTTGAAGTGAAGATGGTATCCCTATCACTCACAATGGTTTTGGGAATGCCATGTAACTTTACCACTTCCTTTATAAAAATTTGAGCTAATTTTGGTGCTGTTATTTCTGACTTGACTGGGATGAAGTGTGCTACCTTGGTTAGCCTATCAACTATCACCCATATACTTGTATTACCTCTCTTAGATCTAGGCAGTCCATCTATGAAGTCCATAGATATGTCTTCCCACTTCCACTGTGGTACACTAAGAGACTGCATCAACCCTGATGGTCTTTGGGTTTCAGCCTTGACTTGTTGGCAAGTCATACATTTGGCAATGTATTTAGCTACATCAGATTTCATCCCCTTCCACCAGAAGTCTCTTTTCAAATTTTGGTACATTTTTGTGTTGCCTGGGTGTATGGAGTATTTACTTCTGTGATATTCATTCAATATCTCTTTCTTCAATTCTGTGTCCTCTAGTACACACATCCTATTCTGGTGTCTCATATTACCATTTTTATCAATATGGTGATTCATCACTTCCTCCCCTCTTGAGAGGAGCATTTTCTTCTCTAATAAGTTGGCATCCTGTTCTTGCATTTTTCCTACCTTCAGAATTAAATCTGGTTGAAGTTTCATTAAGCTTAACTTCCCTTTATCTTCTTGTGCACCATGCATCTGCTCATCCATGTGCACACAACCATTCTCCCCAATTTCTAACTCAGTTAGCAAAGACAAGTCTTTAAATTCTTCTATCATCATCATAGCCAATTTAGCATGCTGTCTACTTAGAGCATCTGCAACTTTGTTTGCTTTGCCTGGTGTATAGAGTATGTCAAAGTCATAGGCAGCTAAGAACTCCACCCATCTATGTTGCCTCATGTTCAAATCTTTTTGTGAAAATAAATATTTTAGAGACTTGTGGTCAGTGTAAAGTTCAAACTTTGTGCCTAACAAATAATGTCTCCAAAGTTTTAAAGCATAGATCACAGCTGCTAATTCGAGATCATGTGTGGCATACCTTACTTCATGGGGTTTAAGTTGTCTGGATGCATATGCAATGACTTGGCCTTGTTGCATCAACACTGCACCCAAGCCAAATCCACTAGCATCAGTGTATACAACTAGTTCTTCATTTCCATGAGGTACCTTTAAAATTGGAGCATTCACCAATGCCTCCTTCAACTGTTCAAAAGACTTTTCACATTTTTCTGACCAAACAAAAGGTTGGTTCTTCCTGGTTAGGTTAGTGAGTGGTGTAGAAATTTTTGAAAAATCTTTTATAAACCTCCTATAATACCCTGCCATCCCCATAAATGACCTCACTTCACTCACAGTGCTTGGCCTCTTCCATGCTTGAATAGCCACTACTTTATTGGGGTTCATAGAAATTCCTTGAGCAGATATAACATGGCCAAGGAAATGTACTTCCTCTTTCCAAAATACACATTTTGAAAATTTTTCCTTTAAATCTTTTTCCCTTAATCTAGACAAAACTAGGTGCAAATGATGCTTATGTTCTTCCACTGTTTTGGAATAAATCAAAATGTCATCTATAAAAATAAGCACAAACTTGTCTAAACAATCTCTAAAGGTTCTGTTCATTAAATCTACAAAGTATGATGGTGCATTGGTCAAGCCAAATGGCATAACCAAAAATTCATACAACCCATACCTAGTGTTAAAGGCAGTGTACTTGATGCTTGATTCTTCCACCTTCATTTGATGAAAACCAGATGCTAAGTCTAGTCTAGAAAATACTTTTGCCCCTGCTAATTGATCAAAAAGATCATCTATTCTTGGCAATGGGTATTTATTTTTAATAGTTACCTTGTTTAATTCTCTATAATCTATACAGAGTCTTAAGGAGCCATCTTGCTTCTTAACAAATACCACTGGTGCTCCCCAACAAGAATTACTTGGTCTTATAAAACCCTTTTCTTCTAGTTCTTCTAACTGTTTCTTTAATTCTTTTAGTTCATTTGGCCCCATTCTAGTTGGCTTTTTAATCACTGGGCTTGCTCCTGGAACTAGATTGATCTGGAACTCTACTGGTCTATGGTGTGGAACACCCTTGACCTCACCAAACACATCCAAATATTCATTGACTATGGGAATTTCTTCAATGGTTAGTTCACTGAAATCTTTTTCTGAGTCAACTAAATGATATAGTTTTCCTTCCTTAGCTACTTCACACAAAACTGTGATTCTTTGACCTCTAGAATTTTGCAATGATATGGTGGATGAGTCTAAATTAATTATGGCTTTAAATTGCCTTAACCAGTCTACCCCCAATATAACACCTATATTTGGGTAATTCAAAACATATAAATTGGAAATAAAAATATTTCCTCCTATGTTTAATTCCACATCCACACAAATCATATTTAAAACACTAGAACTCCCCAGTGGACTTTGTATATGCAATGGGGTTTCAACCAATATGCAATTCAGTTTTAGCATTTTAACTAGTTCATAAGAAATTAAAGAGTGAGTTGCCCCAGTATCATATACTACTGCTATGGGTATGGCACAAATAAGTAATGTACCTTCCACTTGGCTATGGTTTTCAGTGTTAATCTCCACTGTGGCTTTGCCTTTTCCTTCCAAATTTGCCAATTTTCCTTGCTGTTTGTACTCAGGACAATTCCTCTTCATATGCCCCTCTTTCCCACATAGATAGCACTTGAAAGCTCCTCCTTTCAGTTCTGGACATCTTGGCTTGATATGTCCTTCTTTTCCACACCGATGGCACACAATTTTCTTCTTGGTTTCCTTAGCTTTGACATCTCCAGTGCCTTTGTTACTGGCCTCTTCCTTCTTCTTATCATAAGGGTGATACCTCCCCTTACCCTTCTTGGTATTATTGTTCTTAAAATTTCTGAACTTCTCCCTTTCCTTGTCATGCTGTTCCAACCTCAAAGCTAAGTCTATCACATGGTCAAAAGTCCTGTCTGCATAGGGTAACATGGCTCTGCTAAGTCCTGGGTTCAACCCTTTTATGTACCTATCATTTTTGGATGCCTCATCTGCCACAAGCATTGCTCCATATGTGGAAAGCCCCTCAAACTTTTGAGTGTATTCTGTGACAGTCATGGTTCCTTGTCTAAGTCTAATAAATTCTTCTAGCAAGGTAGTCTTTGCTGATGCTGGTACAAACCTTGCTTCCAACATCTCTTTGAATTGATTCCAAGTGATTTCATTCTCATTCCTTCCTGCAATGATTACTTCCCACCAGCCTAAAGCTACTCCTTTTAGCTGTCTTGAAGCCACTTGCCTCTTTCTTTGATCATCAAGTTGCATGTCATTGAAAATTCTTTCCAATGTTCTTAACCATGTTTGAATTTCCATGATACTCTCTGTCCCTTCAAAGCTTTTGCCTCCTAAATGAGTATATGTCTTAAGTAATTTTGAGAGTTCTTCATAGGGATTTTCTTGCCTTTGTCCTGCCCCATCCCTAAATGCTCTCACCAAGTCTTGCAGATTGACCATTGGTGGTGCATGGGAAGATCCTGCTCCCTGATTTGGTGGTCTCTCTACCATAGTTTGCTAATAATAATTTACATAGCTGGTTAGTTTGATTGGTAATTTTATTATTTCAGTGGTTTTTTTTTCACACTGAAAACATTGATATATATATTTAGTTCCTTTAAATTTTATTTCTATCTAAGAACTTGATCTTTACTTCTACTATGTTGAATAACATAGCTCTGATACCAACTGAAATGTCCCTCCTATTTCTACCCTAATTTCATAAGGATTTTTTTTTTACTTCATCAAAGGGAATTTAAATCAAATAGAAATCAAGATGCCATACAAGTTATTGACATAGCCACTTGTTTCTTTTTAAATAGGCAAGTTAGGCAAAATCAGCAGTTCAGATGTCTAAATTCTTATGACAGGCATCTAAACTTAATCCCAGACGTCTAACTAATTATGACCGACGGCTCAGAGATCTAAAATTGAAACAGAGATAAAAAGACATTTTGAACTAAATTCAGACATCTAATTTTTTTGTGACAGACGTCTACTCTTAACCTCAGACGTCTAAATTATTATGACTGACGTCTAAGTTTGGTCTCAGACGTCTAAATTATTAAGACTGACGTCTAAATTCGATCTCTATGTACATGCATATGCACATTCAATTTATATGTGTCTGGATATCCACCTACATTCATTTACACTTTTAAGTTTGATTTAAACTTCCTTTGAACCATCAGAGATGATATATAGATTGATCATTCATTACAAATATATTTTCCAGGGTCATTTTCTTTTTTCCAATAAACAAAATATATCCAGGATCAAAATAATTGACCAATATAAATATATCAGTACTTTCACAAATTTAAGCACATACATGTGAGGATGTATATGCCTCTCTTGTTCGAATCAGAGTTCTGGAAAACAAGAGGATATTGGATTGATTGAATTTAATCAATCCACACATAGTTCAGTGTTATAATAAAAATTCCATTCATGCATGAATACCTATATGTATATATATTTTTAACTCCTGAGACCTTGCAGTCATATAAAAACATTCAATCCTATGCCTAATCTCTTGTATACTTATGCCATGTAGAAAGATAAAACCAATTAATTTTTCTAAGAATCAACTATCCAGATTTCCCAAAACTTAAATCCTTTCTAAAGACTCAAAATTGACTAATACATTTATAAAATGTAATTATTCAGTTTTCAACATGGTGTTCTTTACTAAATTCACTTACAATATTTTGATTAAGTTCTTTAGTATCAGATATTAACTAGATTTATAAATTTCCAGATACAAGTCAATCCCTTAATAAAATACTTAACAAAATATCCATCCCATGTTCAACACTTGATACAAGTAACAGTTTAAATCATTATACATGCAGATTTCATCATTTAGGCTCTTATCTAACTAAGTTTAGCATGCTATAATCTTCTTCTCAAAGCCTTGCTCCTACTCCTACTTAGTTGCTGCAATCCCTGAAAAAGCATTTGAAACTGCCTCATTTTAAATGAGACACCCCAGATGCCATTAGCACACTAGGGTCAGACACATGTCTGGTATGAGAAAATTCACAAAAGCAATTAGTTAATTAGGTTAAAATCAAATTAAATACATATACATAAAGTTCTGCCCTTTGGAATCAGATCATACTTATGTGCATGCTCTGTGTCATCGTGCATGTGCACACTTTAGTTTTTCTTTCCAGAGACTACATATTTAAATATGGCACATACATTCAAGCATACAATTCAGTCATAATCAAACAATCATTCATACCAAATAGGAAAATAACCAATATGAGTTAAATCATTTATTCAGTCCTCATATTTCAATTCTGGGAAAAACTCTAGTTTTCTCATCATCTCAAATATTATTCCCTTGGTATATTTATCTATCCTGGTCTCATCTGCAATATTTATGAATCAATGGACACACAGTAATGATCTAATTCACTCCATTACACAAAGATCTCAGGACTTAAACAAGCCATGTGTCAACTTGTGTTACTCAAGAACACAAGTCATTCCTGCAGTGTTCTTGACCCCAATTTCCTAATCAGGTTTAAGTTAATAATAACTCTTTTGATTTTTCATGACTAAACCATTCAGTGATCCATTTCACTAACTAAAAACATCCATATCATGGCATCTCATATTATTCATAACCATACAGAGACAAACAAGCAAACAACCATTGGTGACTAAATAAATAAGGTTCTGTATGTATATGTATACATTCTGGTATTTTTAAAAGGGTATAGGCAACTAACATTGGCTTATGGCTTTTGAGAGTTTTTCCTTTTGCAAACATTTGTGCTTGAGTTAAACTCAGAATGACCTGGTTTCACTGAATCACAAAATTTTGTTTGCTATGCATATGAACATATATATATTTTTTCATTGAATCAGGAGCATCAGCACATAGGCAACCCTATTGCACCCCTAATTCCTTTTTGTCTCAAGCCTCAGCACTTATACATGAGTATATTGCAGCTCAACATTGTTTACATCTTTCTGGGTTGAGCCAAAACCAATACCACTTGCCTATTTTCAACATTTTATTTTCTGGGTATTTGTTTATGTTCCCAAACATTAACATATCAGAGATCTGGATTTATAAAACATATATGTATACTAACAACACATAAAGCTTTCTTATAATAAAACAAGTGATCAACCAAAGAGAATCAAAACCTTTTCAGTTTTAAAATCACAGATAAATATTCTCATATGAAAATACATTTTTAAGAAAATTACTTATAACTGGCTGCCTACATTAGGACTTATTGCCTTAGATTTTGAGTGAGTTTTCTCACCTAGCTCTCTTCTTTGCTTCCTTAATTAATTGATGAACTTCTGCCTTTAGCCTCAAGCTCTCTTCCTTCCCTTGTCTTATGATTTCTATGGTGTTGTTTTCTTTTCTTTTTTTTTTCAAAGTTCTTTTCTGAGAAGGAGAGGAGGCTGCTGCATATACATGTATATATACAGGGTCTTCCTTAGGGTTTTGGGTATTGGCTAAATCCATTTTTGCCCACCAGAAAAATCATGTTATCTGTATTTTTCTTGAACCCAAAATTCTACCCTTCCCGGCTTAATTTAGGTGAAGAGAAAAGTGGTTACATTTTTTTTTTTCAGAAATTTGCTTTTCAGAAAATACTTTTTCCTTTATCTACAATCATGCCAAAAATGTGACTTGATTTTATTATTTATCAAATACTCTTCCTAATTCTGCCTATAGCAAAGCCGGGAGAACAACACACATAAAACCATTCCTGTTTATACAAGGCAAACTTGGTCCATGCTCCGATTAAGATTTGACATTTGTTGTGCGGCTCGAGAAACATGAATAATGGGCTATCCTTCCGCTTCTTGATGCAATATATG
Source organism: Allium fistulosum (assembly GCA_030737815.1). NCBI lineage: Eukaryota > Viridiplantae > Streptophyta > Magnoliopsida > Asparagales > Amaryllidaceae > Allium > Allium fistulosum. The sequence goes on from CM060904.1 coordinate 1,293,063,307, forward strand.
TATCTGATATCGCCTGGAGTTGGAAGCCTAGAGAAGACATTCATAAAGAGGATGCAAGTACCGTAGAGGAATGCATGGCCGTTCGGGTGCAGTTGCGATGGAGCAATGTCGATGTATTGCAGCACATCCCGAAGAAACGAGTTGAATGGTGGCACACTGCCAAACCAACACATGAATTTGTTACAAGCTGTGTATCTGGCTGGGGGAAAGTGTGGACGGTCATGCCCCGATGGGACTAGCACGTCATCAAAGGGGATTCCGTGGACATAGCATATCCAGCGGAGTGTACTTTCATTAATCTTTGAAGCAAGTGAATCGACAGGGTTGTCCAAGAAAATTGCTGCCTCCAGCGCATCGGGAGCTAAGTCATGTGTAGGGGAAGTTGACGGATTTGAAGTATCTGCGACTTCTCATCGGGAGGACGGCCCAGGCCTGTCCGAAATCGTGGCGGAGCTAGATTTCCAAGACATCGCCGATAAAGATTGAATCTAGCAAAGTACCTGTTCGAACTATACTTAAAAAATAATCGACGTCAGACTTAACAATACGAATATTCCCCCCGTGTAGTGTGTGAACTAGTGCGATCATTCAGGTGTAAACGCTGAGAAATTATAAGTCATAGGATTGATGATATAAAGTTGAGCCTTGAACAGTCATCTTCGAAGACCGTCATCGCTGACCGTCTCCGAAAGCCAGTCTTGCAATGCTTTCAATTTTGAACTCGGACATTGGCACTGCATGTTAATAGATTTAATTCGTTTTTATTGGTTTAAGTTCAGGCTTGTGATTATTGAAGCTAAGAAGTTATCAGTCCAGATTAGTTCGATATGCTAGTGTGCTTAGGTCCTTGTCCTTGTGTTTGTTATATGATTAGTCAAGGTGAATAAGAGTTCGGCTTAAGTTCTGTTCGGCTTTCGTTCTGTTCGGCTTTCGTTCTGATCGAACAAAATTCTGTTCGACCAAAATCCTGTTCGGCCAGAATCCTGTTCGACCTCTCTCCTGCTCGGCTTAAAAACGAGTGCACACTGCAAGTCATGATGAGCTGATTCACTCGACCTTATGCCCTTGACATCATTTCTCTTCTTTTCCTCCATCTCTCCCAGCCAACGTACCCGAGTCGTTCGGCAAGCCGTGTCAAACCACGGACATGCCGATCAACTTCACTAAACCTTAACTCCAATTTCACTACCGTACTTCCCCTCCATCGCTCAGCATAAGGAAGTCATGCCGAGCCACAACAATACGTCTTCCACCAACGCCCTCCTTCAAACACTTTTGCCATCCTCTTCTCTTCTACCGTCCGTCTAGCCTTAAACTCCTTTAAAACACCCACACTTCGCCCTTAACTCCTCCTGCTCCACGCAATTACTTCTGACTTTGATTTTGTAGAGATTCGCGAGTTTGAATCTCATGCTAGGTTTCCTAATCGGAGTGAAGTATTTAAGGAAAAGTTTTTACCTAAGAAATGAGTCGAAGCCCGGGGAGATTCTAGAGTAGGGAACGTGGTTCTAATTGGATTCAGTTGGTTGGGGAAGGAAGTGAGGCAACGAATGATGTTTGAGAAGGGAAGGGAAAAGTAGATAATTCTCTGAAGTCTGTTGAGAGGCAAAGTTCGTAAATACTGAAAAGCGGAGGTAGAAGTAAAAGGGAGAAGAAGAAGGAGCATCGACTTATATAGAGAGAAGGGAAGTCGAAGAGACTATAACCAGTTGAACTGGTCAAATCGACATTTATTGGCATCCAGGGTGCTCGGCATCGGCTATGTCGTTCGGCATCCAGGGTGCTCGGCTTCGGCTGTGTCGTTCGGTATTTGCATATCGTTCGGCATCCAGGGTGATTCAAAGCACACCACGTTTAACCACCTGATGTACTTTGGGGGGCAAGTGTTACCTGAAGGTTTGACCGGGCAACTAGGCACTCGGCACTTACATTCTATAGTGATCGGCATACATGGATCGGCATCCACACTTCGTTCGGCATGGCTGAAGCGTTCGGCGTACCTGGATCGTTCAGCATGGCAGGGCATTCGACATACGGAGTTGATCGGCATATAGAGATGTCTGACATCAGTCTGGTCGGCATCAGTGGTTTGGCATTAGTCTGGTCGGCATCAGTCTGTTCGGCATCGATGGTTCGACATCAGTCTGGTCAGCATCAATGGTTCGGCATCAGTCTGTTCGGCATCAATGGTTCGGCATCAGTCTGGTCGGCATCAATGGTTTGGCATAAGTCTGTTCGGCATCGATGGTTCGGCATCAGTCTGTTCGGCATCAATGGTTCGACATCAGTGGTTCGGCATCAGTCTGGTCGGCATCGATGGTTCGGCATCAGTCTGTTCGGCATCGGTCTGTTCGGCATCGATGGTTCGGCATCATTCTGTTCGGCATTAGTGGTTCGGCACCCAGAACTCACTCTTTCTGGGCCGAGGTAATCGGCTGCCAGGCCCACTAGGGGAGTCCAACCCATCTTTGTCTATAAATAGAGAGGCAGGGGCACAGTGAAAGGGACCTTTTTTCGAGAACACTGGGGAGACTCTGCCACTTTCCAGACTCATTCTCTTTACTTAGCAATTGTATTCAAGTGGTTGGTATACGGATTGTATCTTTAATCAATTATCAAGTAAAGCAATAAAGATTAACCTCAAAGTGGACGTAGGCAGTTACGCCGAACCTCTATAAATATGGTGTTCTCGTCTTTGCATTCAATTTAGCATATTGTTCTTTGTTTAAATTTACTTTCATCATTTATCTCTCTACACAATCTTTCTCAACGAGGTTAGTGACCAATTTTGGTGCTAACAAAAATCATATTTTAGTATATATATTCCTTTGCGTATATGTGTTTAAATTTGACATTAATATTTATGGTAAATATAGAAATGATTGAAATAATGTAACATACAAATAAATTCAAAAATTTATTGGCATCTCTTTGTAAATTAATTATGACTATATTACATTCTAAATAAGCTAACCAAAGCAACATATCACCAAAGTGTCTTCTCTTATTTCAATTGTTCATTAAGGGTATTGGATATTTGCATGTATTCATTTGGATGTTAGCTGACCTAAAGGAAGGTAATATTTGGTAGAACTACTTGCAGATGTGTGATAATAAATATGTGATAATTATAAGGTTTTACAACTGAATAATTAATTGGCCCAAAGGAAGATTGTTATTCTACTTGAACTTATTGTCAATGTTTCATCCTCATAACAAGAGTACCACTTAAAATTAATACTATTGCCCAAGTACTCAATATTAATGTTGTGCTAGGCATCTTGAGTAGTGACTTACCAATTATTTGAATTTACTATGGTTGTTTTTTTTATATAAGCATATACTGACAATCGTTATTTTTATTCCATTTTCAACTAATTTGCCTTTAGTATCTGCCAATTTTAAAAAGATATTCCTTTCTAATTTGGGACCAGCTTCAAGGATAAGTTAGAGAACATGTTGCTTGTTCTTGACTGCATGGATCTAAATCTTGCATTTATAAGGATCACACTCATCGCTACTATGATTGAATGTTTTTATAATGTTATGAAGAACATTGAGAGATGTGATAATTTAAATGGCAAAGTCAAAAGATCATAAGGTATAATATTTCGAAGGTATTCAAGGGTGTGGTATTCTTAGAGATAACCAGTTTAAGAAGTTCTTTACAAAGATTGGAAGAAATTTTGCCAAAAATTGACAAGGAAAAACAAACATATTTTGCATGCTTGATTCTATAAAGTCAACATAAAGGAAACATAAATGAGTACAACATGTAAATGTCAAATATTACTTTAAAAGTTAAGGGCACTCATGTTTATTTTATTCTATTTTTTGGAACACTCGCTTTATTCACGGTATAGCCAACTTAAGATTATTATTAATAATTTTTTAAAAATAAAATAACCTCTTATTGAGCTCACTCTGTATTGTGTGTAAGAAGAAGAGATATTGAAGCAAGGTAAGATAGAAAGTCAGTAAAATTATAATATACTAAACATTTTTAATTTATTATTGAGATCTAAATTATTTTGTTTAGGTTTGTTTAATATTTTTAATACGGTCATTTAGACATATTTTGGTTTCTATTTCTAATATGAACAAATTAGGTTATTGTTGTTCCTTTAGAAATAATAAGATTGATTTACCAATAGATGCAAACATTGTTTGGATTTAATCCTTTAATGTCTTTAATAACCTACATTTGTTTGATGTTAATACATCTTATAATGAAGACTTTGATTTGGATATTGTGAGGAATATGATTAATAATTATTCCATTTTACTAAATAACTCTATAATATGGCACTAAAGATAACAAATACTTTATTGATATTCTAAGCGACTTAAAGGTTATAAAATTTATGAACCCGCACTAAAAAGAATCTTTTTTTAAGATGAGAACTACAACAATTTTTTTTAGGAAGTTGAGTTTAGGTAAGAAATAAAGTATGGATCATTGTCTTTAAAGAGGAATTGTTAACTATGACTCAACTATAGTTACTTCTTCGAGCAATGTATAGGGTTTCTTTCCTTTCATTGACAAGAAGTTAATCACGAACCATAATAGGATAATATTAACAAAATTCTCTTCAAGTTAAGGTTAAAACAAACTCAACAATCTAAATGTGCAATATCACTAGTGAGATCCACTTGAAAGGGAAGAAATATTATTCTAGATAACTATCTAGTATTTCTCTATAAAGGTAACTAATGGATTGACAACGATGATTCAGTCAACCTACATCAATCCATGCAAAATATCAATTTTTAAAATGGATCTAAGATATAAATACATAGTATAATTCTATACAAGATAATAAAGTTTAAGATCTTTCTCCATGCATCAATACAAGAAGACTATCGCTTATGAATGATTATTCAAAACCAATAGGGATTCAGTAGGTAATATGAAAAGATATAAGACTTGACTTGTATAAAAGACTATTCTCTAAAGGAAGCCAATAATTTTAATGAGTCATTCTCTTCGGTATATTGAAAGTCTCTTTAGAATAATTTTGGGGCTTGTTGTAAAAAAATTTTGAGCAATATTAGATGGATATTAAAGTCATGTTTCTCAATGTAAACATTGATGAAACAACTTAAAAAAATAAACTTATGGGTTCAACTAAACCTCTCTTTAATGGTATCATAATTTTCATCATGTTATCACCTCATTCGTTTTAAGGGAGAAAAAAGGGATAATATGAGTATCTTAAGTTCTAAAAAAGTAATTTTTATTTTTGATTTGCAACGATATACCGCTTATCAGTATTATTCAGCTATAGCATAAAACCAAGATATTTCTTTTGATTTTTTTAAAATAAGAAATATATTGCTGATAACTCTTTTGTGATAGAGGTTCAAATATACTATATTATCATTTATAAGATGATAGTTGGATTATCACAAAGGAGCTATGCAGATAAGTTATTAAAAAAGAGATTTGGTATGCAAACTACGAATTATTTGATTCCCTATTATCAAAAGAGACAAACTTTGTCTTATATACTGGCATAAGAACATCCTTGAATCTAAAGAAATGCAAAAAATTCCTCATGAATTTGCGATTGTGAGTCTAATGCAAGCTAAGACATACATACTCCTCATGAATTTACAGTTGAGTGTAATGCAAGCCATGTCAAATTACACAAGCCTCAATAACTCTCTAACCCTCTTCTATGGAGGGCTAATATTAGATCTAAGGTTTGTGTAAATTTGAAAGACCAAACCAATTATTCTTCTCTTTCAGTCAGCAATTATTCGTTCAGGGATGGCTTTTGCTAATTTATTCACTTTTTTTTGGTTTCTTCTCAATCAAATCAATATAGGGTATTTATCTGGATCTGGGGTTTCATAATTATTTATACTATGGTATATTGAAATCTTAACAAATAATGTTATTCTTAATGGAGATAATGTCGAGGTTAGTAATTATTCAATGGCATTATTCAATGGCATCTATTGATGATAATGAGGAAATTAAGGGGTGTTGTTATGGTTAAGGAGGATATTGTTTTGGTTATTATCGATGATGATGTTTTTATAGGGGCATTGGGTTAAATAACTGTCTCGATGACAATAATTTAGAAGTCGCAAATATTTATAGCGATGTGGTTTGTGATGGGATTGTGAATAGAATGTGAAAGAGAAGTGGGATATCAACACCATTGAAATAAACCATGCACATAAAATTGAAAATTGTGCTATTGTGTGTAGTGTTATAGAATATGTTAGCGTGAAAAATGTTGAGTATTTGAGAGAGAATGTTGTTGACATTGAGAACGTTATGGTAGTTTTTAGCATGGAAAGTGGATGATGATATGCATTTAAAGTCAAAAATTTCCAATCGTTTGTCTCCTTCAGTTGCTCATGAAAACGACGATGAAGGTTTTGTCAAAGTAGTAGAGACTAATATGAAGGGAATTATATATGGCAGTAATGTTAATTTGGGTGTTGAATCTACTGATGGATTGGGTGTGAACGATATAAAGGAGATATGTGATATGTGTTTGATGATATTTGATTAAAGAGGGGTTGCTAATGATATATTATTAGAAGATTCATTGGTGAGGGAAGTTTCAGATTCTAGTCATGTTCTGATGGGGTTTCATAATATAATTTAATTGCTTGACTCTGATAGGGTGAGAAATATGGGTTTGTGTTTGGTGGAGTTGATCACACTAGTCCAGAATTGGCATGTTGTTTCAGTTCCTCAACAGCTACATATGAAGATGAAGCAACATACAAAAAGTTATTACTTCAATTGTTTGACCAAAGCAAAACAGGCTTTTGCTTCGGTTGGTTAAACAACCGAAGGAAGAAGTTCACTTTTTGCATTAGTCATCACATGATGATCGAAGTAATCAAGTATATTTTGCTTCAATCATTACATGACAATCGAAGTAAAAAGGAACCAAGAAGTTGATGGTCTACGTTCTTTTGTTTCGATTGTTACAACGACCAGTAATTAAACCACTTTGAATATAAATATTTAACATATTTTTACATAATTAATTAATGGATTTTATTACTCAAATAAACCTCTTTTAAATAATAACTAGTGATGATGAAATTGTTTTCAAAATTTGGTTTACAAAATATGTTAGTTCGAAGAAAAATCGAAAATGTGACCGGAAATCGTTTCTCGGATTTTCTATTTTTCATCGTCTAAAAGTTACCAGAAAACATTGTATACACTAGAATATATATAAACTCATACTTATGTATATAACATATAAAATGTTAAAAGTAAAAATAAGTTAAATATTTACTTAAGTAAGAAAAGCAAGTTGACTTTTCTTTTCCTTTATTTAAAATAAAATATAAATATAAATAAAAGATGTGTAAAAGGTGATTTCAAATCAAAGGGAACCGAAGTGATGGATAAGAGAGAGAGGGTGGTAGTTGCGCAAGCAAGAAGGAAGTAGGGAAGGGTGATGAGGTGGCATAAAGATGATGGAGGGTAATGGGATAAGGGTAAAAGGGTAATATCATGTATAAAAGCAATTTCCCTTTTTCCATTCTCATTATTCATTTCACTTATTCATTTTCAAAACTCATATCTTCTTTTTTCAAAGCTCCACCTTGCTTTTTAATGGCTTCAAAAGCTTGAAAAATGAGAAGAAAAGTAATGGAAAAGCTCGGCTAGAAGTAGGGATGATGGAGGCCAAAAATTAAGTGCTCCTAAAGTGGAGTTTGATGTAGTTAAATAACATAGATTCAAGGGAGTAAAATTAGGATCCAGATCCACATTCTCCTCCTACTATTTCCTAACTTTCAAATCATTATTCAACCACGGTCCATTCCTTATGGTCGGTCACTATATGCCGATATTTGGGCCTCAAAATTGCTTCAAGCCTGATCAATAAAAAAGGCATTTAAATCTAATTCAAATGTTCATGGATATCGTGCAATGATATGTGTGTGTACAATTTTTATATATGCACTATTTTGATACCGATCAACACAAATTAAATAAAATTTATAATTATTATTTCATAAATGCTAATTAATTTAATTAACTTATTATCATTATAATTATAATTCCTTAAATCAAGCGGTAATAGGAGTATTCAATGTTTCGGTTATGTGACTCTTAGGTGTTAATTCAGTCAGCGATTATTATCGAACAATTTGAATATTAATGTTCATACATCACATTAGCTAGTGATGTGATATTATGGCCAAATTTATCGTTTACATAGCTCCGGTAAAATCTAATTTTACCTATTTTAAGCGTTGCCCAATAGTGAAAATTATTAACGCAAATTCTATTTGTCAAAACTATATCATATTAGGACTAATGGAATTTGGTAATGGCCGAAATTCGAAAATTGTTCACATTCAACTTTATAGTCTAAACGCAAAGTCCTTGGTTCAATAATAACAATTATTATTAATCGAACTGCTCTGGCAAGAGATTTTGGCTATGAGTTGACTTCAGTTGGCCGTGATACTAAACTCATATAACTAAGGAGATGAATTCTTTCATATTATTTTTACTAATTAAAATGATCACATTTTATTTATAAAACCATATAAATCAATACTAACAAATATTAAAAAAATCGCTATTACATCGATAAAGCGATACAAAATTTTCTTATATTTTCAAATCAAATATATATCTTTATAAAATTATTACAAATGATTTATTATCATTTTATAAATATTTAAAATGAATTGTCATTATTTAAAACAATTATTTGAATAATTATAATAATTATAAATCATTAAATCTCAATATAATTAATAAATCAATTATTAAATATAAGGGCACCACTGATGATGTTATAAATAAATTTTATTTTCCTAAAAATACTATAATAAATTTTTATTTCATAATCTTGTTTATGCATAAAAAATAAGTGTATATATCCAGCTCCGTGCGCGACGTTTGATGATTATAGAGTTGTTTATCGATAAAACGGTTTTCAGTTCCTTGTATCTATATTTTTCCAAATTAAATATTTTTGCGAATATTCCTTCAAAATTGGTTCATTATTATCATTCATTTCACAAAACTTGATTATCTGTTGAAAATAATTCGTATTTGAATATTTTAAAATAAGTTAAATATCCCCAATTAAAGTGATCAAATTTTGGGTCTTTACATATGAGCATTGTCTGGGTGAGTTATACTTTGATAACTCACCAATATAATCTAAATCATATTTTCAATATTTTGTTAATTGTTCAGTGACATGTGTTTTTCGTTATGGATTGAATTTGATGAAATTGAATTGTAAATTTTTGATTGACAGTTGTTGCGATGAGATCACATATTTTCAATTGATTGTCGTTCTGATGAGATCACACTAGTAATTGATCAAAAATGGATGAATAAATTGAAATTGAGGATTTTGAAAGAAATGAAATATTTTTAAAAATAAATAGTAGATTTTGGAATTATTTTTATTTAAAATTGGAAATGTTATTAGTGATAGAAAACCATTTAAGTGAATTGTTTTGATTATTCTATAAATATAAATTATTTGACAAATCCTAAACCTTAGGATTTGAATAAATAAGTTAAAATTTTGAATATATATATTATTACACATTTATCATTGATTATAAAGATATTTAAATGATTTTTATGAAATGTATTTAAATTTATATTTTAAAGTGATTTGTTAATTTTATTTGAATGTAATAAATTTGGAAGTTTGTAAATAATATTTTACTGTAATAGTATGTCGAATGAAATTTATTCATTGAATGAAAATTTTCATTTATGGGGTTTTTTATATATAAGGTTAAGTGAATTTTTGGAAGTAATAAATTATTGAGTTAGATTATTGAATTATTTTAGTGATGCGTTACATAAAGTAGAATTATTATAAATTCGTTATTTAGAGAAAATCTTGAATTGTAAAAGTTATTTAATAATATTATTATTTTCAATTATTAGAGAAAAACTTTAAATTGTATGAATTAATTTTAGAAGGAGTTTTACGACATTTGATGTTGAATTTTAATTTATAAACTTCCTTGTAATTAAATGCGAGGTTTGTAAGTATTTAATTTCGAAACAAAAAATGGATTTTGAGAAAAGAATGGGAAATTTTATAAATTTATTCTCTTTCTATTGAGAATTTATTTATATTTGAAAACATTTTGAAGATTTTGGGAAAAACTTAAAATAAAACTACTTCCAAATAAATAAATAATAAGATTGTGCATTGTGATTGATGTATGTTTCTGTGTAATAAGGAATTGGAATAAACGGAGTTATAGTACCGTCTGATATAGGACTTTCGGTAATATTTTTTCGGTTATTCTTTGGACTTGTTATATAGAATAATTATGCGATGATGAGTATAATTTACGAGCACTGAGTAAATGGGAAAGTAACACCAGGTGGTATGGGATGCCTGAGCTGATATTTGTTTGAGTACTTTCTATAAGTAGATTTTACTCTAACAGGGTCGAGTATACAAGGTACGATATTTTTTATGATGTGCACTAAGAGTGTTCAGGCTGATAGCCATAAGAGTGTCTATTTATTATGTGTACTCCTATTATACATCGGGGAGTAAACCAAGTTGGCAATTATCCATCCTAGCAATTTGATTGTGGGCTCGCTCCTCGAATCTGTAGCACACCAGTTGATGTGTATGGCTGAGGGCCACTGCCCCTATGTTACATAGGCTAGCAGCCGATTAGGGGCACTTATAGGGTCATGACCAACGCATAGCTTAGCCTTACTTTTGATGGATATTAGGTCACGATGGCCGTCGAGGTAATTAAGACTGTAGGAGTAGTGTTGAGAGTGTGTGAGAAAGACTCTTGGAGCAGGCCGAGAGCTATCAGTCTCCCTTCCTGTTATTATTGATGAGATAGCATGAGATGCTATGGATGTCTACTTGTTCACCTAAGTAAGATCATTGTGGTTATGGCTGAGAGACGATCTGATCATTTATCAAGACTGATGCTGATATAGTTATATATGGTGCTGAGAGCCTATTTGGAATGAGAGTCTTAGGTGATTATCTAAGATACTGAGAGTATAGTGGATTAGCAAAGGTCCGAGAGACCGTATGATTATTTCTTTAGCTAAGAACCTAGTCGATTACTATGAGGTTGAAAGTCTAGATGATAATTATGTGATTATTGATCTTTTGGATTATTTATAGGACTGAATATCTTTATAATTGTGTAACCCCGTACATCTTGATTTTACAGCTATCGAGGATAGCTAGAGATGCTGAAAGCATGGAGTTGGACATTGTACCTAAATTTACATGGTTATATGAGAGATGACCCTGGCTACCGAGGGTATTCTAAATTTTTATTTCGTGTATTTTTTATTTGGGTGATTGTTATGTGTTATATATATTTATAGAATGAGATGGACCTCGGGTATGTCTACTTTATGATTATTTGAGAGATAATCTAAAGTATTACTGAGAGCCCGTCCTATATTGTTGTTATGTTTTATACTTGATTATATTTAGGTTATATTTGTATCACCCACTTGATTATTTGCCTGTTTGTTGTGTTGATTGACTTTTCTCAGAAATGGATTATCTTTAATGTGCATGGTTTGAGATATGTTGACCTTGGGATATGTACGTGCCACTTGTGTTCACTTATTTAAACCATGCCGGATTTTATTTTATATTGATGTCTACATTCTAGACATAGTCTGACACGTGTGTTATTTATATAATACTCGGGTCAGTCTGAGACATTTCAAGTTCAGGGACAGATGACTAGTATGTGAACGTTGAACATATATGGAGGTTATGATATTATCGTATATCGATGTGTATTATATTACCTTATTATTGTATGATATTGTGTTATATTGGATATACATTATATAGTTTTGAGATAGTGGGAGATTGACCTATTTTATACCCACTTTATTGACTCTGTGTTCTCTATAATTTATTTTATATTGTGTATAGTTCTATCCTGAAGACGTATATGTTTATTACTTTGTGACGATACTGTGTACGTATATGTGAGTTATTTATGATTTTTGGGATACGTACCGGTGTTAGCCCAAGAGAATATTCACGTGTGTACCCCCATACAATCTCATTCTTCCTATTATCCAACAGTGTTACCTAGTAATACTCTTGGATAGTATGGATATAGAGGTGGGTTGCTACAGTGCAACCCGGTTTCTTATTTAAGCACCGAGGCCGACATATGATGGCCATGCTTTATAGTATTGTTTTGTTGTTGGGTAGTCCTGGCACGAACCTAAGCGTAAGAGGCTTGAAGGTTCTCCTTAATGACATACGGTAGGAGGAGTGGCAAGAGGTTCTGGCATGAACTTAAGTGTTGGGTGGCTTGATGGTTACCCTAAGGAGACATGCTGCAAGAAAGAGATGGTTGGCAGTCCCAACATGAACCTAAGCGCTGAGTGGCTTGAAGGTTATTCTTCAATGACATGATGCAAGAAAAAGATTGGGTTGTTTGAAGGTTCTCCAAGTGACATGCTACCGAATGAGAGTGGCAAACGTGCCTAGCTTTAGCCCGAATGCAAGATGGCAGTCCTCGAAAAGGAAGTGAATGCACGGTAATTCACCCTTGTGGATAGCCGAACAATAAGGAAGGGATACTAGCTTGCACAGTCCTTGGCGGCAGAGATTGGCAGTCCCCGACAAGGTGGTGCAACCACCCATAAAATTAATAGAAAATTAATTAAGAAAAATTAATTAATTAATAATAAAGCCAAAATGGAAATTGAATGAACTTCATAATTTGGCCACGAAACCTGCACCATTGTTTTTGTAGCGATCTTCTGAGCAACTTTCATATATAAAATGTCACGATCAAAGTTCAAACGAAAATGTTTTTAATGTTTGAAGATTTCAGATCGAAAATAATAAAAAAGGAATTGAGGAAATGAATATTATTAAATGGAATGGTGAAGTAAACGTTAAATATAAACTTAAACGTTATGTAAGCATTAAAAATAACACTTGGGGGGACCACTGGTTGACCACAAATAGGACCGGTCGACCGCCAGTAGGACAGGTCGACCGCTATAGGCGAGCGGTCGACTGGTCATCTTCTAACGGATGGGGTTTTAAGCTGAATGGCCCAGATTTAAAGTCATTAGATTCTCGATTCGATGGTTCTGGTACATCCAAGCAACCATAGATAAAAGGCTACCCCCTTTTTTTTATATAAAGCTAAAGTCGGGAATGACGCGCTGTCAATTCTCTTTCTCTACAAAAGTCTCTTTAATTAAAAATCAAAAGTAAATTTATATCTTTGAGGATTTTGGAAGATTTAAAAGAAGCAAGCCATAGAAAAAGGTAGCAAATTATATATATGTATATATTCCTTATTTCAAAAAAAAAATATCCCCTAATCTACAAATTTTGAATCTAATATGTATAAATAAATCGGTTATATGTTATAAAATAAATTAAGGATAAATTAGAGGAAGAGATAAGGCTATAACACAAAGCAAATCCAAGGAAATCCATTGGGAATTATCTATGAGTAGAAATCTTAATTTATTCCCAATAGTATATATGTAGTTTGATATTTGGATTTATACGGTGCCTTGGGAGATTTTTTTATGCGAAAATCTATCGACTTAAAAACCCAAAATCTCCCCATAATATGCAAACCTTGAATTGTTGGAATCCTAGTTGTTTTATTTTAATATATCAGGATTTGATTAATTAATATTTATAATAAAAATATTTTATATTCTATTTGGTTCTACTTTTCAATTTGGAGTTGAAATGACAAAGAATTCCAAAATAAGGGAATAGAAAGAGGTGTGCAAAGTAGGGAAAAGGATATTTTTCCTCTTATCCGTCACACCTGTTTCTACAACTAAAGTAGTATGATTTCTTTGTTATTCAAATGCTATTCGTTTAAAGCCCGAATGGAATATAAAAGATTTGTATTGTAAAACTACTTCTTTAGAAAGAAGGACCATGATACTAAAACATAAAACTAATTTTATGTTTTGGATTCCATTTAAATATGTATATAAGTCCATTTTTGTTTAACTAACTTATTTATGGTATTGCCCTTATGTGGTCATTGTATTAAACTGGGACTTGTTTGATAATTGCAGTTGTGAACATTAAAATAGTATAGACCCCAAATAAGAAATAGACTAATTACATGAATAGCCATAAAAACTAATTAGGTATAATTTAATATTAGGCATAAATCTAATAATAACATATTCCTTCAAACTTTAGAATCAAAAACCTGTAACGTATATAATGATTAACATTAAATAATCATTCTAATAAAATGAGTTAAAGACAATTATGGAATTTAATCCATAAATAAAGGCGAAATAATCCCTTATAAGGCCTTTAATGCATAAAAATGGGTGAGGTGTATATATAATTTATGCGTGTGTGTGTGTATATATATATGTGTGTATATATATTATACATATACGTAGGCATTGTTCCGTATTAAGGTTGGAGAGTGGAAATATGACTAAGTTATAGGGATGCAAGGTTAGTTGATAGCTCACAGAAGTCTGCCTAGCTAATTTGGCCACTAGTAGTGTGACTTTTGTAATTGATGTTGGACATCATCTATAATAAGTACTCATGGTGGGCATGAGGTTAGTCTCAATTTTTGTATGATAAGTCTGCCTAATCGATCTGGCTACCAGCATCTACAAATAATTGGACTAATATGGGACGTCGTAGTTATGTTACGGGCCATAAGATTGAGATTATCTTTTAGGTGCGTATTAAATGGAAGGGATTATCTTCGATGTGTGTTGGTGAAAATCCTATAGGGGAGATCGGCTTCGAGGTTGAGGTATTAAATAATGACCGTTGGTGTTTGCCTCTTCCCTATCCAAGAAGCATCAAGTGACCTAAAAGAGGTTTTGTATGATGTCAGTTAGGGAGTACCGGGAAGGGTTCACCTGGGGTTAAGTACTAAATGATGGGAGGGTCTACCTATTTCCCATTTAAAGGGTGTTAAATGGCCCAGGTACTTCCTCTCAGATTGTTAGGATATGATTGGATAAGAGATGGATTGTTGAACCCAATATACTCCATAGTTATGTTGCATCCATTTTTATAGTCACGGAGTAGGACTAGTAAGCCATTATCCTATAGTTGGAGGTATATGTGGAGAAGTATAATAAATATGTAAGACATACTACTTAGATGAATTCTCATATACTATTATTGCAAAACTTGAGGTTTACATTCACCTGACATTGTTGTTCTGACTCCTTTCTCATTACAACATATAGGTTAGGGACATCGATGATTGTGGAGAAGATGGTGGAGACTTAATAGGTAGTTTTCTATTATAGTTATCTATTTATATTATTATGATGTACCCAGACTATGTATTAGACATGTTTTATGTACTATTGTGACATTGTATTCTTGTGATTTGGTTTTATGAGATGGGTATCTTTACTTTTATTATTATATTTTGTTCCTTCCGCTGTGAGACTCTGAGAGCATAGATAGATAACTCTGCATATTGTTCTATGAAATCAATTACACCACCCAATAGCCAGCTCCAGAATGGACCTAAGGTTAGATGGGCTTGGTTGAAAATTAGGCCCATTTTAGAGAAGGTTGTTATTTGTTATGAGCACATGATAACTCGTCCTTTGTTGGATAGTCTGGGCCGTTTAAAGGTTCTCCAGGGTGACACGCTGTCAGTTGAGAGTGGCAAATAGGCATGTGTTTAACCAAACACCGAGTGGCATTCCTTGATAGGGAAGTAAATGCACAATAATTCACCCTCGTGGATAGCTGTTCGATAAAGAAGGGAGACTAGCTAATGCAGTCCTTGGTGGCAGAGGTCAACAATCCCCAACAAGGTAATGACCATATGACAATTTATCCCGCATTGGAGAACCTGGGCTGTTCGAAGGTTCTCCCGGGTGGCACGCTGCCAGTTGAGAGTGGCAGATTGGCCTAGCTTGAATTGAATGCTAGGCCCGACAAGGAACTAAATGCATGGTAATTCACCCACATGGATAGCTGACTGGCAAGAAAGGGAGACTGGCTCACATAGTCTTTGGCAGAAGAGGTCGGCCGTCTCCAACACGGTAATGGGCACATGATAACTCATCTTTCGTTGAATAACATGGGTTGTTCGAAGGTTCCCCAGGGTGGCACGCTGCCAGTTGAGAGTAGCATACGGGCCCAACTTGAAACTAAACTCTAGGTGGAAGTCCCCGACAAGGAAGTGAATATACAACAGTTCATTCCCATGGATAGCCGATTTGCAAGAAAAGGAGATTGGCTCACATAGTCCTTGACGGTAGAAGCCAGGAGTCCCCAATAAGGTAAGGAGCACTGATAACTCATCGTTTGTTGGATAGTCTGGGATGTTCGAAGGTTCTCTGGGGTGACACATTGCTAGTTGAAAGTGGCAAACGGTCCAGACCTGAACGTGAACGCTAGGTGGAAGTCCCAGATAGGGAAGTGAATGAATAGTAATTCACCATGATGGATAACCATCGACAAGGAAGAGAGACTGGCTCATGCAGTCCTTGGCAGTAGAGGTTGGCAGTCCCCAATTAGGTAATGAGCACATGATAACTCATCCTTTGTTGGATAACCTTTGTGAATGTGTTGAACAATGTTGGCTTTGGAATCTTCGATGTATTCTTCAAAGGATGTAAAGCCTTATAATTATGGCTGGACCTTATATGTGATAAGCCCTGAGATGTATAGGGTTCTTGGTTCGAGAAATGTTGGTTCCATCCAGTTGAGAGAGGCAATAATCACTATTTGTTATGACGACGCTTATAACATACGACCCCTTCCTGTTTGGGCCAACCATTCCTTCGGTCAGGTTCTTTGTATTTGCAAACACCCGATGTAGGACTGGGTCACCAATAATGAATCATCGAAGCTTTACTCTTGAGTTGTAGTGATTGGCGATCTTTCTCTTCCAGGCTTCAATGCAGATTTCTGATTTGCCTCTTCGTTCTTCTACAGTGTTAAGTCTGAGCTTGAGTAGCTTGTTATTTTGCTCAGGCTCGAAGGTCAGAGGCTGAGGTGATAGGATGTCTAGTCCTATATGCATCATATATTCATACCTTTATGATATCAAAAAAGGAGTATAATAGTTTGAAGTGCGGCTGGAAGTGAGATAGGACCAATGAATAAGTAGTAGTTTTTCCACCTATTTTCCCTTACTTTTGTGAGGAGTTTCTTGAGTGTAGACTTGATGGTTTTGTTGATAGTCTCACTTATCCATTGGCTCGAGGATAGGTAATGGAAGAGAAGCACTTATCGATTTCATTCCTTGAGCAGAAAACTTGAAAGAGGCTGCTCTCAAATTGAGTGTCGTTGTCGATTATGATCTTCATTAGTAGACCAATACGTTAGACAATGTTCTTGATTATGAAGTTCAAGACCTTGGAGGCGGCGACCCCAGTGAGGGGTCTGGCCTCGACTCATTTGGTGAAGTAGTCGATAGTGACTACGGCGTGACTATACCCCCCAACCTAGCATTAGGCAACTTCTTGATTAACTCGATCCCATACGTGTTGAACGACTGTGGAGAGGTCATAGAAGTAAGGAGGGTAGGAGAAGCTCTAGGTATCTTGGTGGACAGCTGACATCGGTCACATTTCTTCACATATTCCATGGAATCTTTGATCATAGTAGACCAATTATAGCCTTGCCAGACTACCATTTTTGCTATGCTTTACCCCTGGCATGATCCCCATAAAACACTTCTTGCAGCTCTTCCATGATCTGGCCAGCTTCATCTTAAAACGCTTGTTAGGAGTACCCTCGTTTGTAGTGATTCCCATTCACAATCGAGTAATAGGGAGCCCGATAGAGGATCTTCCTGGCTCGAGTAAATGGAATCTTTGATCATAGTAGACCAATTATAGCCTTGCCAGACTACCATTTTTGCTATGCTTTACCCCTGGCATGATCCCCATAAAACACTTCTTGCAGCTCTTCCATGATCTGGCCGACTTCATCTTAAAACGCTTGTTTGGAGTACCCTCGTTTGTAGTGATTCCCATTCACAATCGAGTAATAGGGAGCCCGATAGAGGATCTTCCTGGCTTCTTTTCAGTTGGTAGGAAGTTCCTCGCTTGTTAAGTATTTGACAAGGGGCACCATCCAGTTTTCCTTGGATGGCCCGCCTATTTCCATTGTATTGACGTCCTCTTGTTGCAAGGGATGCCTCGAATCTCTAAGGGGACCCAAGGAGTAACTTCTTCCGAGTTGCTTGCTTCCTTGGCCAGTTGATAGGCCTTGGCATTCCTCTCACTGGGCATCAGCTCCAACATGAACTGGGAAAATGTGCTCATTATCTTCTTAGCCTTGACAGCATATAAAGCCAGTGTTTTACCCTTCACGTGAAAATGCTTGCTAATCCAATCGACAACTAGTGATGAGTTACTAAATACATGGATGGACTCTACGTGCAATTCTCTTGTCATCCCGAGGCCGACCATGAAAATTTCATACTTTGCTTCATTATTGGTCACCTTGAAAGTAATGCAGACCGAAAATCATAATTATCTTTCATTAGGCGTGATTAGGGCCATGTTGGCCCCTGCACCCTTCTCATTTGATGCTCCATTCATATAGAGACACCAAACTTATTGGTTAGTGATAGTCTCTATATTGTCGTTGTCTAGGCTTGAGCATTCTATAATAAAATATACCCCGACCTGGCCATTGATAGAAGTGCAAGGCTGGAATGAGATGCGATGTTACCTAATCCTGATAGAGCACTTCAGGAACTGACCTACAATATCTGGCCGGCTAAGGACTTGCTTCGGAGGTTGATTTGTCATGACTTGGATGGGATGAGCCTGAAAGTACTACTGAAGTTTCTGGGCTGCATGAGCAAGTAGAAAGTAAGCTTCTCTAACTTTGTATATCTCATTTTGGGGCTATTCAACCTCTTTCTGACATAGTAAAATGACCGCTGGATCTTCTCGTCTTCTTTGATAATCGTACAATTGATTGCATGATTATTTACCGCTATATAAATATATGAATCCTCTCCTTTGACAAACTTAGATAGTGCCAAAGGACTGGCCGAATGTTGTTTCAGCTCCTTGTATGCCTTGGTGCATTCGTCCTTACAAGTGAATGACTTTCCCTTATGATTAGGTCCAAGAAAGGGAGACACTGGTCAGTAGTTTTTTATATAAACCAACTTAATACTACAACCATCCCATTCAAGCTTTGTACCTGCTTAAAAGTTATAGGGACTTGCATGTCTTGGATGGTTTGAATTTTGTCAGGATTAGCTTCAATTCCATTGGCACTCACAACATACCCCAAGAACTTAGCGGATCGAACAATAAAGGAGCACTTCTTTGGACTCATCTTTATATTGTATTGGCGCAATATGCTGAAAGTTTTGCAAATTTTGTACATAACCCCCGGCTTTTTCCAAGTTCACCAGAATGCCATCCACATAAACTTCCATGGACTAGTTGATTTGTTCGAAGAATATATGGTTGACAAGATGATGATATGTGGCACCCACATTTTGCAAACCAAAAGGATGGCGCAATAACAGTACGGGTGACATTTGTGATGAAGGAAATGTGCTCTTGGTCCAGGCTGTGCATCGAAAACTGATTGTACCCAGAATAGGCATCCATGAAGATGAGGAGCTCGTGTCCACTGGCCACATCTACAAGCTGGTCAATGCACGGTAAATAAAAGTTATCTTTAGGGTAGGCTTTGTTGAGATCGGAGAATTCGATGCAAGTTCTCCAAGTTCGATTTGGTTTTTTGACTAGTACGGGGTTAGCTACCCTGATTGGATACTCTGCCTCCCGAATGAGCCATAGGCTAACAGATTCTTCACTTCTTCTTTGAGAGCTCGATACCTTTTTGGATTAAGCGGTCGATGCTTTTGACGAATGGGTGTAGCCTTAGGATCGACGTTGAGTGCATGGAAAATGATCCTATGATCAATGTGGGTCATGTCAGGGTGCCCCCATGAGAAGATGTCTTTGTTCTACCGCATGAATCTGATTAGATCCTCCTTTAATTTCAGGCTAAGCTTTGTGCCTATTTAAACTACTTCGCTAGGATCAACACTATCTATAGAGAATGATCCTAAGGGAATGGTTGGCCCGCCCTCAATGCTTGAGTCACCCATGCGAGGGTCTAGCGGGCTGTCATTTGGATCTTAGCTTGCTTCTAAGTTGCATTGATCTAGAACGTAAATCATGCAGTTTATGACATCCTCGGTCGGGACAGAGGTTCATGCTCGAGTGGAGATAATGATGTTCCCCCGGCTCTCATTAATGAGTGTACTAGCATTGAGAGGGTAGGAGTTACTATGTTGGACGTCCAAGCCTGCCAATGAGGAATGACTTGCTCATTCCATGTAATAATGAGCTCTCTAGTTCCTTGGGAGTGGCTAGGTTTATGGTTTTCTTTCCATCCTAGTCTTCATTAGGCCTAACGGTCCCAACACAACCCTGAGCGCTGCTGGGATAGAAGGTACTCATGGGTGACACGCAGCCAGTTGATGTAGCTTTGAGGTCGAGGGTAGTCCCGGCAAGAACTCGAGCATTGCTATGCTCGAGGGTACTCTCAGGTGATATACCATTGGTAATTGTTTCTTTAATGGAAAGGACAGTCCTAATACAAGTGTTTGACACTCTTTTGGGTGACACATCGCTGATTCCATGACTTGCTCAGGTGGAGTGTTATTAGCGAGAGAAATTTATGTTGATGCTTCAGAATTAAGGGCAGTCTTAGCACGAACCAAAGCACTGACTGACTCGATGGTTCTCATGAGTGACTCTCCATTGAGTGTTGCAAGTTCCTACTGGAGCATTAGAACAACCTTCTTTACTTGTTTGAGGGAGGTTCTATAACATTCCATGGTCTTTTACTGATTGCCTCATATATCATCAATCTTGCCCTATACAGGGATATTCATGATGATCCAGTTATAGTAGATGATGGTGATATGTTCAGCAAGTGTCAATCGTCCTACCAGAAGATTGTAAGCAGAAGGGTAATTAATAATGACAATGTTTCTTGAACCGTTGCTGCAAATGGTTCTTAGCTAAATGTTTCCATAAGCGAGGTTGGAGGCAGGAGAGCTTTGAAAACATGTCTAAACATGATGTTAATTGAGCTACCTCCATCCTTGAAGGCTTGATGCAAAGATCGTAATGGTGGTATAAGACCGCTTCTCGGTCCTCGACAGTGAAAGTGATGGGTTGATCTTGTTCTAACCTGGGTGCTTTAGACACTTGATACTTGGCTGGCTGAACCCACTCCTCTATGATACTATGATTTTGTTCTGTGGATGCCATCGGCCATATGTGAGCCTCTGCATATAGTCGAGACGTCGGTGGTTGTTGGAACGTTGTTGTTTGGTTGCTAAGTTGGAGTTAGCTAGTTGTCACAGTTGTTCATTTATTCCACTTAACCATGGACAAACTCGAAAAGGACCCATTCCCAGATAAGTCTTTCAATTTCATCATTGAGTACCCAACACTTATTATTGGAGTGGTCGTTGATTTGATGGAACCGGTAGTATTTGCCGTTGTCGTGAGGCTCCTCCCTTCTTCCATTTTTGGCAGTGTTTGGTCTTTGAAATTACACCCGGTCTCGGATCACGAGATATATTGTCTCCATATCCCTATTCAAATCAGCATAATTAGCATACCTGGAACTATACCAAGTGCCAGCTTCATCTTGTTTTTTGGTGTTGTTTTGTTGACCATTGGGTCGACGATCGATATTATTATGAGGATCGGGTTGAGTGGTACACTGGGTTTCGGTGTCACTATCAGTTAGATCAGCACATTCCATTCTCATTATATAGTTCGCCCGCTGATATAAGTCAATCCGGGATGCAGCTGGCTGCTTTTGAATTTCTTTCCATATTCTAGACTTATACTTGATCCTTGAGTTGAGGGCTACAACCAGACTGTTCATGTCGGCACCCCTAGCCTGGGTGGACTCTTTATTAAAGCGGTTGACATACGACCGTAGGTTTTTAGTTGGCCTTGTCTGATATTACCTAGCTCACTAGTCATCATAACATGGGTCCTACAAGTAAAGAACTTGGTCTTGAAATCTGCATATAACTAGGCCTAAGAATTGATGCTGCCCGGTTTCAGATGCAAGAACCACTAAGAGGCCGTCCTATGAGGGTGGATGGAATGAATAGACATTTCACTAAGCCATAAAGCTAACCGGCTTAGGTGATGGAGTTAAATATAGTGATGTGATCAAGTGGGTCAGAACTCCCATCATACGTGTCAATGGGTAGCAAGCATATCGCTTATGAATGTAAGTATTCATGATTTCCTCAGAAAATGGCTTTCCATTCTCGTCATCCAAAAACGCTTCGCCCTATGATTCCGGTTTGAGTTCCGTTGAGCTACTGAAGAAGGATGTTTCCATCCTAAGGCCAACATCCACTTATTGTGGGATAGTCTAGCCAACAATAAACTATGGGTTCAACTGGCATCTTGGTGGGATGATGGATCTATGGCGGAGAGGGGAGTGATAATGACGATGACGAGGTGGCACAGGAGATCTCCTCTCCCCGTGCATAGAGGGTGACAGTGAATGACTGACATTTCCTTCCTTTGACATATTCCCAACCACATCTCCATGAGATTTGGATTGTGCCAAAGGACCGATGGTAGGAGCACCGCCATTGAGATGTTCAAAATAGACGGCTGGAAACGTTCAAAGGCAGATGAACTGTGATGACCACCCTACACCACTGTCACCCAATATACATAAGATAGTGCACTGCTCTTATGCTGATCGATGTAGAACGATCATCAAGGTTTAAAATGAAACAAAACATCACATAATCTGCAGTATATCTGACAACGCATGGAATAAAATATAATATCATAGATATAAAAACAGAAGAGACTGTAATAACTAAGTGATCCAAATATCAGAGTACAGATTCATAAAGTTATACATTATGAAATAGAGTTTATACAATAGAATCAACTTATAAGACTGTCTCGTACTAATATTAATAAGAATCACCGCCAAGGCTCCACAGTATTACACAGCAGAATAAGCATAGAAATCCATAAATAATACGAGATAGCTCCCTCCAGCTCGTCCTCTGCATAGCTACTATGTTGCACCTAGACCTATTATCTAGTCTACTCATTTAAGAGCACCCGAGATAATAAGAAGCAAAGCATAAAACCTTGAGCCATACAACATCTTGTGTGAGCGGTAAATGAATCTCAAAATACTATACAAGTCGATATAGTAAGGAACAAAGGTATACAAACCATACCTGACCTGTCCCTATTAGCACGTAATAACATAATATGCTACTCTAAGTGTCATAAAGGTGCAATACAACTAAGTAAGATAATGGGTGTCCAGGTATCTCTATCTCCAATACCTTTCTTCAATGACTACCCTACAGTGATAGACTATGGGGAGAGAAATCGAAGCAACCATAACATCCATCAAACAATCCTCACTATCACTCTATGTACTTTGGATATATGATAACTCGTATGACCATTCTACTGCTAGGGACTAATGAAAATTCCAATTTTCAATGTACTCTCTTTAGCCTAAAGCTGATACTAGACCAATTCAACCGGTCCAGGGTACACGGATCTGTTCAACCGATCCAGGGTAACTTTCAACATACCCATGAGCATCCTCACGAAACCTCTGCTTTGAGTACAACAAAAAACACTTCGAGTATCCATGATCCCTTAGTAGGCGTATCCAAGCCCTTTCCCTTGCTCCAACTAGCTTCCATTATCGTGGACGAACCATTCCACATTCCCTTACTCAATGGCTCCTTTCAACATCGAGCTATCACCATTGAGGAACCATTCTACATTCCCCATTCTACGAGTCCTTTCTACATCGAGCCTTCTTCTTCGGAACCTAACAAAATTCAACGTCGAGTTACCATCCGAAGACTCTTAACTTTCATCATGATGTCACATTGTCATCAGTCATCATGCAAATGAGCCAACATCTCCAGCATGACATCTCGAACCCCTGTACCAACCCTTAGAAGTTCCATCCCCATAGGACCAAGCAAGAGAGCTTGGTACCAATTTCTGAACTTGGTACCGACCTCTGTACTTGGCCAACTAGTGGCCAAAGCTTTTCTCATCCCATTCCTTGCTTCTAATGCTTCTTGCCCATATGCTTTGACCCCGACCTCTCTGCTCCAAATCAAGCCATCATGTCTTAAAAGCACCTTACTTCGAATCCTAGTAACAAGTCATCATAGCTTCAAGCACTTAGCCGATCTCCAATTCATCACATTAGGCAACCTCCACTAGCTTACATCTCCCCTCCCCAAGTCGTTGCTGACATGGACCAACACAGAGAGCTCGGTACCGACCTCTCAAGCTGGTATCGACCTCAGTACTTGATGAATTTGGAGTTGCAATTTGGACCATGAGCTCTTCCCATTCTCCAGAGTCGATCTTCCAAGTTTCGTCCAATTTCGACCAGTTTTGCCTCCGATTTGCCCAATATCTCAACTTATCTACCTAACATTGAAAACTCTAGCAAACAACATCAAAGCGTAATATACAATCATGGAATAGCATGTAGATACATCCATTCATGCAATCAAATCATGAGAATGTGATAATTAAACTAGTTTTACTCTAAATCTAAGATTTACCTTAGCATATGCATATGAATGATGGAAATTATACTAGCATATGGACATGAGTTAATAGGTTACATAACCCATTTTAAAAACCATTTAAAAATCTCCAATTTCTGGTCATAAGCATATATGGATAAGTGGTTGAAGTTAGAAAACCCTTTTTAGATCAAAATCATGTTAAAAATAAGCCTTTTAACTATATAAACAAATATAGGAGTGAGAGGTCAAGAACCACTCACCAATTACCTGAAAATCATTTGAGGGATAAATTACTTGGTAAAACAAGGATTTTCTATCGGTTAGAAAACCACCATTAAAAATATTATCATTAAAAACCGCAAACGCACAGCGTACAATTATAGTACGTATGCGAGTACGGATCGATCCATAAGGAAATGAATTAATTTTAAACTCTACTCAATCAAATTAGACCAAAGTTTGAAGACGTGTTAACTAAAATTTCTAAAAACTAACTAAAAATAAAAGTGAATAAAAATATGAGTGTAGAAGGCAATTTAGAGGCAAATCCTTTCTCATGATCACACAAATCAACACAATGAAATTATGATCTCTTTTTTTTATTAATTTGTGAATTTAGTTGATGTGTTTATCCTAAGTATGGTCTATTTGTGCTATTAATTAGCCCAACATTAACCTACAAACTTTAACACACCATCCAAACCACTTATCAACTCTCATGAAAATGATAATGAAATTGAAAATAAAATCTATTCTAAGCATGATCTATTTACTATTGATTAGTAACATAGACCATCAAATTTTGATTCTAAATCCATTTCATTACCAAAATCATATGTAGATGAAGAGGTAATTTGTGTTTATGTTTGTTTAAGCATAGCCTATTTGGTGTCAACAACATAAGCTACCAAATTCAATATTAAACAACAAAATTTTACCACATCCAAAATTTCCATTAGGCATAAAAGGAGATCACATGAAATCACTATGTTAACTTTATGTGATTCATGAGAGCTTCATCACCCCTAAATTGAAGGGGCATAGCTTCTCATATTTGAATTCATTATAACATAAAGTGATTTCAACATGAAAGAAGAGAGCTAATTAAAATAAACTAAAAAGCTAATCTACTTGCATAAAATAAATCTAAACTACTTGAATTAAAGAAAGAGATCTAAACTACTAACATAAAAAGAAACATAAAAGACAGGAACATGAATTAAAAGTGCATGAATTAAAATTGCATATAAATAAATTACATAAAGAAAAGGCTAAGAAGCCATGAAAGAAACTATTATTTTATCTTTGATTTTGTGGCTACAACTTACATGAAAGGTAAGAAGATAATTACATGAGACATAAGGGGTTTTTATACATGCTTAAAACCCTAATTCATATTTTAGGGGACTACCTAAAATGCCCTTTAGGAAGTGTAACCTCCAAGTAATCATTGGAGAATTAATTAATCCCCACTAACATGCTTTTAAACCTCCATTAACATGTGCATGTACTTTTAATTACGGACCATATGGTAGTGGGTTAGTGGGCTCCTCCATGTTGCATGAATTTATTTATTTCCAATCTTCATTTGCCTTCAACATATGTGCATGCATTTATCCATGAAAGTTTCTTCATATTTTCTCTCCAATTCTTATAATTAAAAATAAAAATGTGCAAATAATTTTTTTTAAAACTAAATCATGCACAAATTCACCATTTTACCCCCCAAATGAAGATGAATAAATGATGATTTAAAAACAATTCTAATTTTGGTTTAAACATGTAAAATACCGTAATATGCTCATTTATTTAATTAAAAGAAGATTAAATATAGAAGTAAAAATATGCACTTTTACGTGCACGTCAATATGCATATGAATGATGGAAATTATACTAGCATATGGACATGAGTTAATAGATTACAAAACCCATTTTAAAAACCATTTAAAAATCTCCAATTTCTGGTCATAAGTATATATGGATAAGTGGTTAAAGTTAGAAAACCCTTTTTAGATCAAAATCATGTTAAAAATAAGCCTTTTAACTATATAACAAGTATAGATGACTGAGAGGTCAAGAACCACTCACCAATTACCAGAAATACCCAATTTCTTCCTTAGATCTGAAGTGGATAACAAGAAAGAAGGACCCAAATCAATAAAAATGATAATCTCTCGCTTGTATACACCAATCCTCTCTCTAATCAATGATTTAGCTAAGATTAGTAAAAAAAGTGATTTTTGATTAAATTAGGGTTAATGGAGGTTTCAATTTGTTTTGGAGAAGAAGAAAATGATTTAGTCGGTTTTTGCAGCGTCCTATTAGCAGAAATTTCGAAGTGGATTAGTGGGTTAATGGGCCTAAGCACGGGCTATTTGATTACCCTAAAATTGGCTAGCAGCAACCAAAACTTAAAACTATAATAACTTTCAAATGGCAAGTCCAGTTTTCTATTATGACCACTCTACGGAATGAGAAACCATCATCCTGAAGCAATGTAAGTGGTTTCAAACCCTAGTTTGGTTTTTATCAAAATTTATAGTCCAAACAAGATTTTAAGGGTCAAAATGGTCACATAGAAATTTGATAAAAATCTTAGATGTAGAAGATGTCCCTAAGAGTTACTTTCCAAAATCTTAGAGTCATACGACATCAGATGAATAATATAAAAATATTTACCATCCTCCGATACGTAAACACGGGTCGTTACACTCTCCCCCCTTTAGGAATTTCGCCACTGAAATCCTCAAAGAAAGACATAAATCATAATTACCACGTATGCCTAACAATCATGTATATCATCAAACATGTCAAACACGCAACCATGCAATCAATAATATAGGTAACCCTATCTTAGCATGCGGGATACTAACAACCCTACATGATATCGAAAGTGAAAGTAAATACGATAAATAATGGGCTTTACCATGTGAAGAGCTCTGGATGTGTGGCCCTCATACTTTCATTGATTTCCCATGTGCAATCGCCTTCACTTTCGCCCCATTGAACCTTCACCAACTCCACCTCTTCCTCGTAAGTTGTTTCGTATCGTGTCTGACAATACGAACTGGCCTACGAGGCCTCGAGCTTCTGGTTTAATCTCGATATAATCAAGTTGATCCGGTGCAATCGTCGCGCCTGAGTCGTGCACAAACTTCCCTAGATGAGAAACATGAAAGACGTTGTGCACACCTGCCATTTTCGGAGGTAAGTTGATCCTATATGCTAGGTTTCCAATCCTCTCTACTATTGGAAAAGGACATACGAATCTTGGTGCCAACTTCCCCTTGCTATCGAATCGAATAACATTTTTCAAAGGAGAAATTTTCATGAATACCATATCTTCGATCGAAAATTCTACATCTCTACGCCTACTATCAGCATAACTCTTCTGCCTATCTTGTGCAGCTTTCATCCATTGCCAAATGATCTTTATCTTTTTTGAGGTTTCTCTAATCATATCTGGCCCAAATATCAGTTTCTCGCCTACTTCCCACTAGCATGAAGGGGGATTACATAGTCGACCATACAATGCTTCATATAGTGCCATACCAATACTAGACTGATAATTATTATTGTATGCGAACTCTACCAAATGCAAGTGATCATCCCACGAGCCTCCGAAATCGAGAATGCTAGCTCGCAAGAGATCCTCTAGTATACGATTCACTCTCTCGGCCTTCCCATTTGTTTGTGGATGATAAACCATACTAAGATGCAGCTCGGTACCAAATGCCTCCTGTAAGCTCTTCTAAAAACCACTGGTGAACAACAGGTCTTGATCGCTCACAATGCTCTTCGGCACACCATGAAATCGTTCAACCCATTACACATACAACTCGACTAGTTTGGCTGTCGTTCAGCTTGACTTGATAGGTATAAATATAGCACTCTTGGTCAATCGATCAACTATAACTAGATGCTGTCATATCATGCTCGAGTCCTTGGCAGTCCATCAATGAAATCCATCGATATCTACTCCCACTTCCACTTGGGAACTTCAAGTGGTTGCAATAGGCCACTCGGTTTCTTTTGCTCTGCCTTCACCAACTGGTAGTTCATATACTTTGAGATAAATATCCTGACGTTCTTCTTCATCCTCTCCCAATAGTAGGTCCGCCACATATCACGGTACATCTTGTTACCGTCGGGATGTATGGTCAACCTAGAATAGTGGCACTCTTGTAGCACCTCACCATGCAGTCCGTCCACATCGAGAGCCACCAATCTCTCATCCTCACGGAGCCAACCTTCTCGGTCGAGTCCATATGGCTTTATATCTTTTGACCCTACTCCTTCTATTTTCGCCATGATCTCTGCCAATCTAGCATCTCGCTTCTGACTGGTTCTGATCCACTCAATCAAAATAAGTATGATTGTCAAGCTTGCCAACATCTTTGACTCTAACTCGCAATGAGGTCTGAAGTCATAACCAGCAACATACTCTAACTGTTTCCACTCTAGGAACATTGCCTCCAAACTGGCGTGCCTTCTACTCAATGCATCAGCGATCGCATTTCCCTTACCGAGCTATAAGAAATGCTAAAGTCGTACGAGGCTAAGAATTCCAACCATTTCTGTTATCGAAGGTTTGGATTCTTCTATGATAAAAGGTACTTTAAGGATTTGTGGTTCGTGAACAACTCGAACCTTTCCCCTAATAAATAGCGCATCCGAATCTTTAAAGCAAACACTATGGTCGCCAACTCCAAATTAAGGGTTGGATACTTCCTCTCGTGCGGCTTCAACTGTCGACTAGCATAGGCGACAACTTTTCCCTTCTACATCAATAGCGCACCTAATACAGTACCACAAGCGTCTGTGTATACTGTCAGCTCATCATTCCTACTCGAAATGGTCGGTATAGGTGTGCTCGTCCACCTCCCCTTCGGACTCACAAATGCCTACTCATATCTCGCATATTAAGTAAAAGTCTGATTTTTCTTTGTCAAATTAGTTAACGGCGCGACTATCCTCGAGAAGTCCTTGATAAAGCATGTATAATATCCCATCAGTCTTAAGAAACTCCTCACGTCGGTAGCATTCTTGGGTTGGCTCCAATCCTGAACTGCTGGCACCATAGCAGGATCTACTGCTATGCCCTGCTCGTAGATGACATGTCCTAATAATCTCACTTCCCTTCTCCAGAAGTGACATTTCAAAAACTTTTCTTTCAACTTGTGCTTCCGTAATACTTCGAGCACAATCCTCAAGTGCGCCTTGTGTTCCTCCTCTGTCCTAGAATATATCAGAATATCATCCACGAACACTTGTACAAACTTGTTCAGTTGATCCCTGAAGACACGGTTCATCAGATCAACAAAATATGTTGGAGCATTGGTTAGCCTGAATGGCATAATCAACCACTTGTAGAAAACAAACGGCATACAAAATGCGATGATCGACATACACTCTTTTGCTACCCTCAACTGGTGAAACCCCATAGCCAAATCCAATTGCCAGAACACCTCGCATCCTTGAGCTGATCAAACAAGTCATTAATACATGAGAGTGGATACTTATTCTTCTTCGTCGCCTTATTCAGGTCACAATAATCTACACACAACCTTAGAGAACCATTCTCCTTAGTGGCGAATACTATGGGTGCACCCCACTCAGATATTCTCCTACGAATGAACCCACTTTTCAATAGGTCATTCATTTGCACCTCTAACTCTTTCTACTCTCTAGCTGCCATACGTCTTAAAGGCGTAACTATAGGTCTGGCATCCTCCGTCAAGTCTATACGAAACTCAATCTCCCTATGCGGTGGTAATCCGGTCACCTCCTCAAATACGTTCTAATGCTTTCTAATGATAGGCACAGATGACAACTCATCCTATGGAATCTCAAGCGAACATAGAAAGCTAACCATAACCCTATCCTTTGGTAGCCATTCAATCACCACCGTCCGCCCTTCCACAACCCCAATTGTCACCAATAACTTTTCGCAATCAACTACTGCCGTATACTTCCTTAGCCAATTCATCCCCAAGATAATCCGGAACCCAACGAAATCCAGAACAAAACAATTACAAATAAAAGAGCATCCAACCAAACCACAATAGACCATACACAGGCTAGTGGAGCCTCCGATAGGGTTCTTCACGATCAACGGTCGGTCAACTATTTCGGGTTTCAATCCTAGTCTATCTACTAGGTCACTAGATATAAAGGAATGTAAAGCCCCGATATCGAATAAAACATGTATGGGAACATCATAAAGGGAAAGCATACATTGAATGGCAATGCCCTTCCCCTTTTCTTTCACCGAGGAAGCACTTGACGAAGTCAGAACAATGTCTAATGCATATGCCTTCACAACATGTTTCTGCTGCAGTAGTTTCGGACAATGCTTCAGTATATGCCCAGGCTTTTCGCAGTTGTAACACTTCTTCGTCCCACCGATTTTGTAATCTCTGATCAAGTGACCCTTATCTCCCTAAGCATAGCAAATATGATCCCATTTATCCTTCTTCTCAGCATCCTTTCCCTGAGATTGCTTCCTCTTTCCAAACCACTTCTTCTTGCGTCCACCTCTTTGTTGTCGTTTTGGCTCTTCCTTAATGACAATAGTTGATTTAGACTTATGGTATAAACTCTCCTGGCGAAGAGCTTTTTCGATGAGTCTCTCAAAAAGCTCATCGATATGACTTACTAACTTCTCTCCCAAATATTCATCCAAACCCATAATAAACTTCTCATTCTTCCTCAATGGAGTGTTAATAAAAGACATCCCATACTTCAAAAAAGCATCGAATTCAGCTATGTATTCAGAAACAAACATATCTCCCTGCTTTAAATTAGCGAATCTCCTGAATAGCACCGACTTCTGAGCAGCCGGAATGAACTTCTCCTCGTATGTGGCCTTGAACTTGTCTCAAGTGAACTGATCCTTGGGTGTAGCAACAGTGATGGCATTCCACCAGTTCATGGCCCGCCCTTGAAGTTGTCGAGAGGCTAGCTTCCTCTACATGGCATCATCAATCTCCTTATCACCGAAGATACATTCGCAGGTGTCCAACTAACCCCGCACTTCGATGGCAGACTCCATTCCAAGAAATAACTTGCCTCCCAAAGTTGAGTAATCTTTGCATAGCTTGGCAAAGTCAGCCCTCGATGCTTGCACTTGAGCACCACAACCAACAGCAACATTCGGAGCGACCGCTTGGGTATTTTGTAGCATGTTTTCCATCATCGCATTGCACATAGCTTGCAAGTCAGGATTTGCAGCCCTCAAATCCGCTCCTTGCTCAACTCTAGAGATGGAGTTCCTAGCATTATTTCTTGTTTGCCGGCTCATTCTCAATCTATAACAGGAATGATCGGTCTCTCAAAAAGAAAACTGTGGTAATGGTACTCGTGTGTGCATGTGACTTATATAATATATATACACTACTATATAGTTTTGAAAATCAAAATATATAACAAGTACGCGCTCTCGTGTGTAAATATATATACTCTCTCGACTCAATCTAGGGTGAGAACTCCTTCCATATATCTACTGAATCATGGTATCTTTTAGATTAAACAATGCAACCTAAGCTCCGATACCAAATGTGACGACCACCCAACACCACCGGCAACCAATATACATAAGACAGTGCGATGTTGTCATGCCAATCGATGTAGGACGATCATCAAGGTTTAAAATGAAACAAAACATCACAGATTTGTAGTATATCTCATAGTGTAAGGAATGAAATATAATATTATAGATATAAAAACAAAAGAGACAGTAATAACTAAGTGATCTAAATATCAGAGTACAAATACACAAAGTTATACATCATGAAATTGAGTTTATACAACAGAAGCAACCCATACGACAATCACATAATAATACTAATAAGCAGCACTGCCAAGGCTCCACGGTGTTGCATAGTGAAATAATCATAGAAATCCATATATAATACGAGATAGATCCCTCCAGCTCATCCTATTCACAGCTACTATTTCGCACCTAGACCTACTATGTAGTCTACTCATTTAAGAGCACCTAAAATAATAAAAAGCAAATCATAAAATTTCGAATCAGACAACAGTCTGGTGTGAGCAGTAAATGAATCTCAAAATACTATACAAGTCGATATAGTCAGGAATAAAGGTATATGAATCATACCTGACCTGTTCCTACGACCAAAGAGTTAGCACATAATAACATAATATGCTACTCTAAGTGTCATAAAGGTGCAATATGACTAAGTATGATAACGAGTGTCCAGATATTCCTATCTCCAATGCCTATCTTCAATGACTACCCTAGAGTGATAGATTGTGGGGAGAGAAATCAAAGCAACCATAACATCCATCAAACAATCCTCACTATCACTTTATATACTCTGGATATATGATAACTCATATGACCATTCTACTGCCAAGAACAAATGGAAATCCCGATTTTCAGTATACTCTCTTTAGCCTAAAGCTGATACTAGATCCATTCAACCTGTCCAGGGTACATGGATCCATTCAACCGATTCGGGGTAACTTTCAACATACCCATGAGCGTCCTCATGATACCTCTGCTTTGAGTATAACAAAAAACACTCTGTATATTAATGATCCTTTAGTACGCATATCTGAGCCCTTTCCTTTGCTCTAACTAGCTTTCATTATCCTGGAGGAGGGCGGTCGAGAAAACCATGTCAAAGGAGACTCCTTTCAACATCGAGCCGTCACCTTCGAGGAACCATTCTACATTCCCCTTTATACGACTCCTTTCTACATCGAGCCGTCTTCTTCAGAACCATTTTCATTCAACATTGAGTTACCATCTGAAGACTAACTTTCATTTTGCTGTTACATCAACATCAGTCATCATGCGAACGAGCCAACATCTCCAGCATGACATCTCGAACCCCTGTACCAACCCCAGAAGTTCCATTCCCATACGACCAAGCCGGATTGCTTGGTACCGATCTCTGAACTCGGTACCAATCTCAGAACTCGGTACCGATCTCTGAACTTAGTACGGACCTTTGTACTTGGCCAATTAGTAACTAAGTCTCTTCCCATCCCATTCCTTGCTCCCAATGCTTCTTGTACATATGCTTTGACCCCAATCTCTCTGCTCCAAATCAAGTCGTCATATTTTCAAAGCATCCTAATTCGAATCCTAATAACAAGTCGTCATAGCTTCAAGCACTTAGCCAATCTCCAATTCATCACATTAGACAACCGCCACTAGCTAACATCTCCCTATCCCCTAAGTCGCTGCCGACATGGACCAACATAGAGAGCTCGATACCGACCGCTATACATGACGAATTTGGAGTTTCGATTTAGACCACAGTTCTTCCTATGCTCTAGAGTTTGCCTTCCAAGTTTCGTCCAATTTCGATCTGTTTTGCCTCTGATTTGCCCAAATCCCCCAACCTATCTACCTAACATCAAAAGCACTAACAAACAACATCAAAGCACAACATATAATTATAGAAAAGCATGCATATACATCCATTCATACAACCAATTCATGGGAATGTGATAATTAAACTAGTTTTACTCTAAATCTAAGTTTTACATTAAAATATGCATATGAATGATGGAAATTATACTAGCATATGGACATGAGTTAATAAATTACAAAACCCATTTTAAAAACCATTTAAAATCTCCAATATCTGGTCATAAGCATATACGGATAAGTGGTTAAAGTTAGAAAACCCTTGTTTGATTAAAATCATGTTAAAAACAAGCCTTTTAACTATATAAACAAATATAGATGAGTGAGAGGTTAAAAACCACTCACCAATTACCTAAAATACCCAATTTTTTCCTTAGATTTGAAGTAGACAGCAAGGAAGAAGGACCCAAATCAATAAAAATGATAATCTCTAGCTTCTATGTTAATTCCCTCTCTAATCAATAATTTGGCTCAGATTAGTAAGGAAAAGATGTGATTTTTGATGAAATTAGGGCTAATGGAGGTTGGATCTATTTTGGGGAAGAAGGAAATGACTTAGGTCGGTTCTTACAGCTATCTATTAGCAAAATTTTTGAAGTGGATTAGTGGACCTAAGCATGGGCTTAGTTAATTACCCATTAAAACTGGCCAACAACAATCAAAATTTAAAACTGCAATAACTTTTAAACAACAAGTCCATTTTTCTATTATAACCACTCTACGGAATGGGAAACCATCATCCTGAAGTAATGGAAGTAGATTGCGACCCTAATTCAGCTTCTATCAAAAGTTATCATCTAGACAAGACTTTTATGGTTATAATGGTCACATAGAAATTCGACAAAAATCATAGATGTGGAAGATGCCCCTAAAAGTGTCTTTCCAAAATCTTAGAGTCATACGACTTCAATTGAATAACATAAAATTATTTTATGATTCTCCGATACGTAAAACACAGGTCATTATATGTCCATTCCGCTAAGCGGGAACATCGATGTCTTAGTTCTTTGGGAGCAGCCACTATAGTGCAGTATCAACAACGTAGCTTGGAACATGCATAGTATAACTCCTTGGATAAGCGCGAACATCCATGAGTGGGTTTCAGGCACCAATCTATCCTGGATCTCAGCAGTGTTCATGAGATCATAGGCATTGGGAAGGACAGGTTAATGAATAGGTGGATAGACTAGGTCGACTATGGGAGGAGCCGTTGGGGCATAGTCTACATTAGCTTGGGTGTCCAGTTGCATCCTTAGACTTTGCACTTCATAGGCCAAAGTGCCCAAGTTTGTTAATTGTTGTAATACGGTACACCACATATCATTGCTGAGCCGAGGAACGGGGCAAGCAGCACTAGCGATGGTATTTCCATTAGTTCCATGCTCATTAGAGTTGTTATCTTTAATTTTAGGAACTTGGTCCATGATAACGAGTCGGACTAAATTTTTGTAGAGAAAAAAAGTGATGAAAGGTCATGAGTTTGATCTTTGAGATCGACACTCGATGGCATTAATGAACCTTGTTCAAAACATAAAAAGTGATGAAAGAAGAGAGCTTTAGGGGGAGGGCCCTCCTTCTATCTCCAAAATGTTAGCTAAAGAATTAGCCAACCTCGGAATTAGATTAATGCATTGTGAAACCAAATGTTACTTGCTAATCACTAGGCTTTAAAATATAAAATACGGAAGAAAGTAAGCAAATCAAAGTAAATGACACCAAATATAGAGTGGGTTGGCAAGCTTGCCTACATCCACTATGAAGATCTCTTATTATATTTCCCTCTTAAAATTATAAGAAATTACAAGAGAGTAATAAGAAATAAGTAATTAAGACTAAAAAAGTAGCTAGTCTTAAGAGCTTAAGGCTTTGATTTACCATGAGGAATGACTGAGTTAAGAGATAATGCCTTAAATTCAACTAGAAATCAACTAGTTTTCAACCCCTTTAAAGTGGAAATGCATAGGGTATTTATAGTGGCGGTAGAAGATGATGGATAGCTAAAATCATGTAGGATAACAGGCAGGAAAAGCGCTCGATCGTCGATTTGGTCGCCATGGCTGATGGAAGACAATTGTAAAGGAATCCTGGAATGTGTGGCTGAAAAGTATGCTAGTTGTTCCTCCGTACCAAGCCCATGCATTGCATTAAATGCTAATGGCAAGCTAAAGCAGTAGGTATGCTTTTGGTTGCTTTGCTGTAGCACCCAGCATTACTTGTTGTAAGACTCATCGTTTACTTTTGCACGCCTATGTAGCAAGGTGTGTGAGATGCAAAAGACATGAAGAAAGCTGAATGCTGCTAAGGACCAAAGTACAAAGAATGTGCTGAGGCGATTGTGATATGACGGGACGAGCTATGGTGATGTTGGGCCAGAGTTGGATTATGCTTGAGCCAGTCTTAACATATGGGTTGGCTGCTAAAGCCGTCTTGAGTTATGCCGGCCGGCAATGGAGCTGGTCTTAGTGGGCTAACCTTGAGCCAGATTTGATGTGGGCCATCATGAGAAGGCCGATTGCTTAATGCCCAAGTTTTCCAAGGAAAGTTAAATGGTGCTAAGGACCAAGTTAAAAGGGAGGTGTTAGCCTGACAATGAGGTGATAGGACGAACTACATAGGACCAGTAGGGGTGGCCTGTTATAAAGCTAGGCCAAAGATGGGTCGCGCTTGAGCCAGTCTTGCCTAGTGAGTTGGCAGCTAGAGCCATCATGAGTAATGTCCGCCGACGATAGCTTATGTAACACCCCTAATTTTTAATAACATTATCAGGAGATTTAATTAGATAAATTAAATAGAATAATGTATATATTAGTGTGGTAAGGGGATTGAGATTTTAAAATTAATTAGAGGTCATGCTAATTAAACAAGAATAATGGGTTATGAAAATGTTTTCATACATTAACTAATAAGGAAGAACGCAAGGGCATTATAGGGATTAGCCGCCACCTTAGTCCCATAACCCCTAAACCCACGTTCCATTTTCTTTTCATGTTCATTTTGCTAAACACAAAAACATAAATCATAAGCTCCAAGCCTGCCATTACCTAGGGAAGAAAAAGAGGAAAAATCAAATTAAAGCTAAGGAATCAAGCCAAGGGAATTAATCAAGGATCAAATCTCAGATTCCTTATCATAATCAAGGTGAATAAAAATCCAAACAGCCTCTATTTTTGTTTTTACGATCATTTGATTTCGGGTTTAAGTTTAAATCCATTATGATAATTTTTTATGATAATATGCTTGGATTTCATGATATGATATATTCAAACAAGTTTGTTTGATAATTGTTTTATACAGTTTTAAGGTTAAAATCATTTATTTTGGATTTTGAATGCTATGAGGAATTTATATGTTATGTAAAACATTATTTTGGAGATGAGTTTTAATTTTTATAATTTTCCATGCTATGAAAAATTTATTATGGATTTTTAAAGGAAGAAATGATTAATTTGGGTTTAAAATTATTTCGGCTGTTATTTGGAAGAATTTGGGTCTGAAATTTTTATATGTTAGATCACATATTAAAAGTGAATTTCTGTGATTTTTGGGGATTTTTCCTAAGTAATTTACTATGGAAATTAATTTATTTTAGATGGAGGACTTAAATGATTTAATTGTTTTGCTTAATGGAAGTGCTTATTTGTTAAATTAATTTTTGTTTAGATCTGAAATAATTGCGACTGTTTTTAAGAAAGAATTTGAAAAGTTTATGGCAACCAATTAAATATTTACAAATAGGCAGGTTAGTTAAAATAAGCAATTACGTAAAAAGGCATTCAATCAGTCTTTACCCAAAAATTATGTTCTGCCTCTTTCAGAAGCCACCTTTCGTCCCTATGCTTCCTCCTCAACCAAGTTGAAACCAACACGGCCAAAACCAATACACAAGGTATCAATATATTGGAACGTAGTGGATAGGAGAAAGGCGGAAGGCATGGTGTCGAAACCTAGTTTTCGAAGGGGTCGAAACCAGAAGATTTTGTTTTACTATCCAAAGAATTGTGCTTGCCTGGTTTTAATGAATGCTTTCGAAGGAGTTGAAACCAATGCTTTCGAAAGGGTCTTTTAATTAGCTTTCGAAGGGGTTTCCGCCTTTTTATTTAAAGTGTAACTTTCGAATGAGTTGCTTTGTTTTTAAATTAATGCTTTCGAAAGGGTAGATTGAACCCAGTCGAAACCCTACTGCCGACCTTATGCCTTTCGAATGAATTGATGTCATTAACTGGTTCGAAAGGTCGCTTTTGTTTATCAAACATATTAAGCCGCTTCCTAAAATCTTTCGAAAGGGTTAATGGTTTCGAAGGCAATGGCTTCGAAAGGGGTTTCGAAGCTATCCTTCAAATGTTTTACTTAAATGATAAATGCTTTCGAAGGAATGGTTCCGAAGCCATTGGTTTTTTCCCAATCATTTTATTTAAAGGTTAATAGTTTCGAAAGGGGTACTTTCGTTTATATTCACTTTGACCCAAAAGATATTTTTAAAGATAAACCCAATGATTTTGAAAGGGGTACTTTCAATGGTTCCGAAGCTATGCTTTTAAGAGTTAATAAGTAATACTTTAATACTTTCGAAAGGTATGTTTTGAAGGTTTCGAAAGAGATGATTTAAAGTGTTTCGAAAGGCATATGCTTAGTTTTTTGAAAAGAAGATTTGAATGCTTTCGAAGGAGGTTATCCAATGGTTTCGAAGTAAAGGTTTAAGGTGAAAGCCTTAGTTTTCAAAACAAAGAAATCAATCTCATTTTTAAAGGAAAACCATGGCATAATAAAGGAGTTTTAAAATGGCTTTTAAGTATGGAGTTTTTGAAGAAGCTTTCCTTGATAAAATAGTAGGTTAAAGAGATTAACCATGTTTTATATGAACATGATTTCAAGGATATTAAACCACAAACGTTGGTGATTATTATGTTATCA
Source organism: Allium fistulosum (assembly GCA_030737815.1). Classification (NCBI taxonomy): domain Eukaryota; kingdom Viridiplantae; phylum Streptophyta; class Magnoliopsida; order Asparagales; family Amaryllidaceae; genus Allium; species Allium fistulosum. The sequence goes on from CM060904.1 coordinate 1,293,102,197, forward strand.
TGTTTGCTTCTTCTAGTTTACATTTCACTTTAAAATGGACCCACAACTGTATTTGGGGAGAAAGGGCAGATTAACCAGCTAGGTTGACCCAGTAGTGAATATAAATTGAGTTAACTCCTAAATGAGTAGAATTGCATCCAAGAAGTCGGATAGACTAGAATGTAGGATGCCTAAATACCGATTAAAGAAGTTGTCAGATAGACATGTTCATAGTAAACCAATGAAAACTATGATTAGAAAGAGTTATTTGCAGAGGCCAATAGGTTTATAGTGTACCCATGAAAACTATAACTGAATTTTGTTATTGACAGAAGTCAATATGTTCATAGCCAACCCATGAAAACTATGATAAGAGAGAAGTTATTGGGGATACCAATAGGTTCAGGGAGAACCCATGAATGAATGAAGTTATTGGCGGAGCCAATAGATTCTTAGTGATCCCATTAAAACTATAAAACTGGTCTGGGAGTCCATAAGCATTAAACAGGTTATTAGTCAGCCCATGAAAACTAATAGGTTAATAGTGACCCTAGAAACTATAAATGAGACAGAAAGTCAAATTGAATGGGGATGGAAAATCCAGAATTGATTTACTTGCATGCATACCATCATAATATTTTGAATCGCTATGTTTTAACCATTGTGGATGCAGGAGCACAATATATGATTGTTTAATAGTTTGGATAAGATACTAGTGAGGGGAAAACCTATTCCACTAAGCGGCATGGTCTCACTAGATATCTAAATGGTTTGAGATGTTAGATTATTATTCATACCGGGCTTTATGTTTGACTCGAAGTTTATGCTTTCTCCTTAAACTCTCAGGTGCTCAATTGATTTTGAGTAGTTTGAGAGTTGAGGTTTTCAGGTACCTCTTTAGACGAATAAGCTTCCGGAGATGTGCAAGAGGCAGGATAGCTATTTAGGAGTTCCTTTCTTTTTAATTCCGCTGTGTTTTGTTGTAAAGGAAAAGTTGTTTAATAGCCTTTATATATACTCCGATCATCCAATGGGGCATCTTCATATGTCGCTCTTGGCGTATGTTGTAATAATTATATTTTATCCGAACGTGGTTCTCGTATTGGGATTATGTAATGAATTTGAAATGATTTGCAATAGAATGTGAAAGTTGTTTAATGATTTTAAAATTTTCCATATCCATGTGTTTCTGTTGTATCAACGTATCTAACATTACCACATTTGGTCGTCGATGATTAATAACTATGGATAACTGCAGCATCCGTAGTCGTTAGTTTTGGGCATCCAAGTGGGGCATGTTACAAGTTGGTATTAGAGCATAGGTTTATGAAAAATTAAAAGAAATTTAAACCTATTTTCAAAGCATAATCCAATAAATTAGAAAATAAGATCGAGGTTTGGGATAACGCTATAGTAACGTACTTGTATTTGATATATATATATAATTACATATTCCTCTCCCTCTTAGACCGTTCTTCTGTATCTTACTAAGGCTCGTATGCAGATTTACGAGAAAGAAGATATGAAAGCAGGAAACGGAAAAGGAATCTCGGTGGAGGAAGCACCACAACAAATGGAAATGTGCGACCTAATACCTGGAGGAACCCGGGTCGACAGGGAAATGCTAATCAAAATGCAGATGCCAATGTAAATGCTGGAAATCCACCAGTGGATATGGGGTTGATGTATCAGTTCTTTGTCAATCTAATGCAAGCTGGAGCTGCTGCTGGAGTTGATGGGAATGTTGGAGGAGCTAATCTCGTAGCTCCAATTGGGAATAATTATGTCAAGTTGAGCAGAGATTACACTAGTCTTGGTAGGAAGCCGTTTACCTGAATGGAGGATGCCATAGAAGTTGAGAATTGGCTGTTGCATTGTGAGGGGATTTTCGCTGATTTGGGTTTGAATGATGATCAGAAGAGGAGACTGGCCTCTAGGCAGTTGCAGGGGCAGCTCTCCATTGGTGAAATATTGTTACTATCGAAGTTCCTGAGGAAGAGTTGACTTGGGCAGAGTTTCGAAGGAGAGTCAAGCAAAGGTTTTTGTCTGAAGTTGCCAAGTCGGCATTACTGAGAAAGTTTATGGATTTGGTGCAGTGAGAAATGTCGGTGATTGAGTATGCTACTAAGTTTGAAGAGTTGTCCAGATATGGGTATGCTACCATAGACACCATCATCAGGAGGAATGAGAAGTTCATTCGGGGATTGAGAACCGAGATTACTAGGGCAACCCTGCCACATCTCTGTAATCCTTGTAATGTAGTTATGGAGATGACAATCCAACATGAGGAGATGCTTGCTATTTGTGCGAGAAAAAAGCCGGTTGACACTCAGGGTTCCCAGGGAAAGAAGAGAAAGTTCTTTAAGAAGAAGGGATCCCAAAAGGGAGAGGCTGCCAAGAAGGCAAAAGCCTATTTAGTCTACTTCAAGTGTGACAAGAAAGGTTATTATGCTCATGAGTGCCGGTCAGGTAAAGGGAAGAAGGTTGCGTAAAAGAAGAGTGTGAAGTGCTTTAATTGTTACCAGGTTGGGCATTATAAGAACCAGTGTCCAGAGGCAGTCAGGGCGGACAGGGGAAAAGTCTTTGCTATTGGACCATCATTAGCTAGGCCAACTGCGGCTGAAAAAGGGAAGACTATGATGGAAGGTACGTTTTTGATTCAGAGTATACCAGTTAGGGTACTATTTGATACCGGTGCATCACATTCATTTATATCCTAGTGTTTGGTTGATAGGTTATGCTTAGAACTCACATACCTTGTTACTTCCTTAAGGGCTGCGAATACAATCAGAGGGTATGCAACTCTAGGGATGAGATGTAACCAGTTAGAACTTGATTTGTTAGGTCATAGGTTTGCTTGCAGTCTGTATGTTTTTGATTTCGTAGATTTCGGGATCATTTTGGGTATGGATTGGTTGGGTAAGTATGAGGCTAGGATATTTTGCCAAGATAGGGAGATATCACTAAAACACCCTATTAGTCATAACCGAATCATATTCTCAGTGGAGAATTCTGACCGGAGTGTCTGTGCTTTGTTAAGTGCTATGAAAGTGGGAGAAGAGTTAAGTCAGGTTCGAGTAGCGAGAGAGTTTGCAAATGTTTTTGAGCCGGTTATAGGACTACCACCGAAACGAGCCGTTGAGTTTCGGATAGATCTTGTGCCGGAAGCTGAACCTGTCAGTAGACCACCTAGCAGGATGACACCAACCAAGATGAAGGAATTGAAGGTGCAGCTAGTGGATCTAGAAGGAAGGAATTTTATTAGACCAAGAAGTTCGCCTTGGGGAGCGGCCGCAGTGTGGGTCGTTGAGGATGTGTATCGACTGTCATAAGTTGAACGAGAGGACGATTAAGAATAATTATCCTTTGCCGAGAATAGACGATCTATTTGACCAGTTCTGTGGAGCCAGAGTGTTTTCCCATTTGGATTTGGCGATAGGTTTCCATCAGTTGAAAGTGGCAAAGGACAGTATTCCATTGATAGCATTTCGAACTAGGTATGGTTTGTATGAGTGGTTAGTGATGCCATTTGGGTTAATGAATGCACCTGCTTTCTTCGTAGATTTGATGAACCGAGTTTTCCAAGAGCACTTGGATAGGTTCGTATTGGTGTTTATAGATGACATTTTAGTATACTTTAAGGATGAAAGAGAGCATGAGAATCATCTTAAAGTGGTGCTTGAGACGCTGAGGCAGCATCAGCTGAAGGCGAAGTTTTCCAAGTGTCATTTTTGGAAGAAATAGGTTAAGTTTCTTGGTCACGTGGTTTTAGAGAAAGGTTTGTCAATCAATCCAGATAAGATCGAAGCTGTTAATAATTGGAAGAGACCAGAGACTATGACTAAGATTAGAAGTTTTCTTGGACTTGCTGGCTACTACTGGAGATTCGTTAAGGATTTCTCGCAGATAGCAGCTCCTTTGACTGAGTTAACCATAAAGGATGCGAAGTTTATTTGGTCCGACAAATGTGAGGAAGCATTCCTTAAGTTAAAGCATTTGTTGACCAACACACCTATGTTAGTAGTCCCAGATGGAAACCAAGGGTTGGTGGTGTATACCGATGCATGCGGGACTGGGTTAGGAGCTGTGTTGATGCAGAAGGGTAAAGTTATTGCCTACGCTTCACGACAGCTTAGACCGTATGAAGTAAGATATCCTACTCATGATTTGGAGTTGGCAGTGGTGATCTTCGCGTTAAAGATTTGGAGACATTATCTCTTAGGGGAGAGATTTGAGCTATACACAGATCATAAGTCTTTAAGCTACTTATTCTTTTAGAAGGAGTTGAATATGAGGCAGTAGAGGTGGCTGGAGTTTTTAGCAGCTTATGATTTTGGTATAGAGTGTACACATGGGAAAATAATAAAGTAGTGGATGATCTTAGCAGAAGACATTAGAATGTGGTGTTAGCTATGTTGGCAGAATGGAAAGATTTAGAAGCTTTAACTACTTATTGTGTACAGTTAAGATCAACTGCTAGTTCTAGTCAGAGCACCGCCATGTTGTCCTATTTAGAAGTTCGACCAGTGTTGATCGGAAGGATTGCTTCTACATAGAAGGAGGATACATTATTAGCCGAGAGGATCCGAAGGCTTGAGGTTGGAACTGAGATCGATGATCTAAGAGATTTTAGTCTTGACTAGAAGGGATGGTTGAGAAAGAAGGGATAGTTGTTTGTTCTGAATGTTGAGAACTTACAGAAAGAAGTTCTGGAGGAATGTCATCGATCCAAATTTATGATTCATCCTGGAGGGACCAAGATGTATCAGGATATAAAGAGAATTTTCTACTGGGAAGGTATGAAGAAGGATGTTATCTTGTGGGTTAGACAGTGTGTAAAATGTCAAAAAGTGAAGGCCGAACATCAGAAGTCGTGTGGGTTGCTTCAACCTTTGGAAATACTAGTTTGGAAATGGGATTCGATATCCATGGATTTTATAGACGGGTTGCCAAGGTCGAATAGAGGAAATGAAAGTATATGGGTCATAGTGGACAGATTGACCAAGAGTGCCCATTTCATTCCAGTTAAGTCTACCAGGACGGCACCTGTTTTGGCTAAGTTGTTCATGAAGAACATAGTTAGACTACATGGGATTCCTAGTAGTATAGTTAGTGACAAAGATGCTTTGTTAACTAGTGAATTCTGGAAGAGTCTACAGGATATGTTAGGCACCAAGCTCAATATGAGTACTGCGTATCACCCTCAGACGGATGGGTAGACAGAGAGAGTCAATAAGGTACCCGAGGATTTACTAAGAGCTTGTGTATTGGACTTTGGTGGATCTTGGGAAGATCACCTACACTTAGTGGAGTTTTCCTATAATAATAGTTATCAGACTAGTATAAGAATGGTGCCTTTTGAAGCTTTGTGTGGAAGGCCATGCAAATCACCGGCATGTTGGTTGGAGACTGGAGACAGATTAGTCTTAGGTCCAGATATGGTTAGAGAGGCGACAGAGAAGATTGAGTTAATCCGAGAAAGGATGAAGGAAGCTCAGTCCAGACAGAATAGTTACGCAGATAAGAGGCGTAAAGACCTAGAATTATCAGTTGGAGATAGGGTTTTCATTAAGGTATCGCCGATGAAGGGTGTGGCATGATTTGGAAAGTGAGGAAAATTAGCACCGAGATATGTTGGACCGTTCCAGATTATAGAGAGAATCGGAAAGCTCGCATACATAGTAGAGTTGCCGAGCAGTATGGCAGGTGTCCATAATGTGTTTCATGTGTCTCATCTTCGCAAGTATGTGCATGATCCAGAGACTACTATTCCTCTGACATGGTTGAAAGATTTGATAGTAGAGCCTAATTTGACTTTTGTTAGACAACCAGTTCGGGTTGTGGCTAGAGATGAGAAAAGGTTTAGGAACAGGACAGTCAACTTGGTGAAACTTCAGTGGAGCGGCAACGAGAAGGACTGTACTTGGGAGACATAAGATAGGATTAGTGATACTTATCCTGATCTGCTTTGAGGGTATGCCCATATTAGATTTATATAGATAATTGCTAGTCAGGTAAGCTAGTATGGTTGTTATAAGTTGTTACAGATGATTGCTATGTTTAGTATTTAGCCCTTACTAGATTTCGAGGATGAAATTCTTTAAGGAGGGGAGCCTCCATAATTTTTAATAACATTATTCAGGAGATTTAATTAGATAAATAAAATAAAATAATGTAAATATTAGTGTGATAAGGGGATTGAGATTTGAAAATTAATTAGAGGTCGTGCTAATTAAACAAGAATGATGGGTTATGAAAATGTTTTCATACATTAACTAATAAAGGAAGAACGCAAGGGCATTATAAGGATTAGCCGCCACCTTAGACCTATAACCCCTAAACCCACGTTCCATTTTCTTTTCACATTCATTTTGCTAAACACAAAAACGTAAATCATAAGCTCCAAGCCGGATATTACCTAGGGAAGAAAAAGAGGAAAAATTAAACTAAAGCTAAGGAATCAAGCTAAGGGAATTAATCAAGGATCAAATCTCAAATTCCTTATCCTAATCAAGGTGAATAATAATCAAACTACCTCTATTTTTTTATGATCATTTGATTTCGGGTTTAAGTTTAAATCCGTTATGATAATTTTTTATGATGATATGCTTGGATTTCATGATATGATATATTCAAACAAGTTTGTTTGATTATTGTTTTATACAATTTTAAAATCATTTATTTTGGATTTCGAATGCCATAAGGAATTTATATGTTATGTAAAATATTATTTTGGAGATGGGTTTTAATTTTTATAATTTTCCAAGCTATGGAAAATTTATTATGGATATTTGAAGGAAGAAATGATTAATTTGGGTTTAAAATTATTTCGGCTGTTATTTGGAAGAATTTGGGTCTGAAATTTGTATATGTTAGATAACATATTAAAAGTGAATTTCTATGATTTTTGGGGATTTTTCCTAAGTAATTTACTATGGAAATTAAATTATTTTAGATGGAGGACTTAAATGATTTAATTGTTTTGCTTAATGGAAGGGCTTATTTGTTAAATTAATTTTTGTTTAGATCCAAAATAATTGCTGCAGTTTTTAAGAAAGAATTTGAAAAGTTTATGGAAACCAATTAAATGTTTACAAATCGGCAGGTTAGTTAAAAAAAGCAATTACTTAAAAAGGCATTCAATCAGCCACTACAACAAAAACACCTTTTAACAACTGCCAAAAACAGTTGTAATAGGTCTATTACAACGGACAGCCCTCGTCGTGGTATCCAGAGTTGTAATAGGGCTATATATATTTACAACGGTCTTCCGCTGTTGTTAAATAATTTTTTACAACTGCCCATCGCAGTTGTAAAAAATCTTTTACAACTGCCAGTGGCAGATGTAAAAAAGCCATTTATAGCTGTCAATCGCAGTTGTAAAAAGGTCTTTTACAACTGCTATTAGCAGTTGTAAAAGACCTTTTCACACCTGCTATAGGTAGTTGTGGTTAAAAATGTAAAATAAAAAAAATTAATTTCTACACACATTTTGTAATGCAGCAAGAACATATAAGCAACGGAAAAAAATTGACATAAATTCAAAGGGATCATAATTCATTCATAGAGAAGACATCACAACTTTATATTCAAATAGAAACTATAAATTATACACCATCACAGTAATATATATATCCATTCTTTATTGTTAAAGATGATTGCAAAAACAAACATCCGCTTGAAGGGCATCTACTTATCCAGATTTACTACAACAAGTAACCTGAAACAAATTGGTAATCTTTATTATTGCAAAAGATCCTTGTTTCTAAGCATAATACTAGCAAACTTAATACTTTAAAACACAAATGCAACTTTTTCTCGAATCAAACATCTTCTGAATGCAGTGGTATCAACGGTTGAGATAGAAAAGTAGCTGCCTTGTACGGAGCAATTGATGCAGGGATTATAACCCCAATTGATGAATCCCGATCTCTCTCTTGATGAATCCCTAGACATATTTCTTCTCTTACCAGACCATTGCACAAGCCCCTGCACATTAACTTAAGTCCATGATTGTCCAAGGTTTTATAGTAGAATGCGACCAAAGTAAACAACTTAACATTATAATAAACACCTTAAGATTATAGACAAACATAGCCAAAACTGAGTATTCACTCTCTTGGTTGTTTACTTTCCATTTTTCCATAATAAAAGGATTTATTATTTATTTGTTAACCAGCATTAGGTCCTACTGCTGCAATCCAATCTGACTCAAAGTATTGTTTGGTTGTTTGGTAACCTTATATAAACTCAATTAAATACTTAATTTGGCTGAAGAGAAAGAACAAAGAAGGGAGTGTATATTAAATATAAATCATTTTATTACAGCAACTTGATGTTACTATTTATCTACACAATTTCCCTTTTATTGGTGCAAATATGTGTCACTTATAAGAATGTTCATAATTGTAGTTAACACTGCCACTTTATAAGGTAAGAGCTTCCAGTTATACGCCTAAAATATCCATTTTTCTTTTTACTATAATATGTCCAATAATGCATGCTAAGAAAGATCTATTACTTAATTTGTATCGTATTGACTGGTATCAGATTCCAACAAAACACTGCATAAGTATAATAAATATGCACAAACATATTCAAAGATTAAAGACTTCATTTAATGATTACAACTTACATGGGATGGAGCAGAAAATCTCTGTTTAAGACTTGTTATTTGTTTGTCACTATCCAACTTTAATGGTGTTGATAAATCATTTTCTGATCTTTTCTTATAACACCTAGACTTCATATCCAATTCAACCTTGGCTAAGTCATTTCTTAATTTCATAATAATTTCATCCTTCTCCTTAACCAATAAGTTCAATTCATCATTATCATGCTTTAGCTGCTTGATCTTTTCATTATCCTGTTCAGCTTCAAGATTGTGCTCTCTCGTGGCCAATTCAAGCTTCTCTTTTAATTCGGTTATCATCTCATCCTTTTCACTGACTTTTACCTGCAACCCTTGCAAATAAGCAATTCAGAATAATCTACATGAAAACAACAAATTACAACATCACCAACATTATTTGATTTTGATAAGGTACTAATATGATTTGATAACATAAAAACAATATTGTTCCAAGATGACCCTGCTTCTATTTTTTAATTTGTAAATATACTGGGTCTTTTTTATTCTATTGTCATGATTATAGTTGTTTTTTTATTCTTGTATGGTACTCGACTTATCTATACCTAACATTTGAACAAACACTTTGCAGTCAAAATACAAATATCAAATGTTATACCAAAATAACTCACCATATAAAGCACATATTACCTCAGGAAAACAGCCTTCTTCCCATTCAGATCTCTCAAAGAATGTGCAACATGTCTGTACTATGACATTGATGCCTAATTAAATGCTAGTTCTCATGCAATTAATATACTGAAACTCAAAGGATGTCATTTTAGTTCTTTACAAACCAACTAACAGTAGTGATATATGGCTACGGGCCCATAATTATATATCCTTAATACCATGAAATTGATATGAATTTTCATTTAAATTCACGGTTACAAACTCAGCATTCACATGTTAATTTCACCTTTTAAGTATATCCATTATTATATAACCAACAACAAATAGTAGTCCCAAATCATGATAGCAGATTTTGCTAGAACCATTTGAGCTTGGTCGCAAACTTTTAAAATGTAAGAATCTAACAAATTGTAATTGAAAGTACATTTTAGATGGCTCACATTATTTACTGGTTAAAGTATCCTAATCATTTTAGCTAAAAGCCTTGAACTTTATATATGTGAACTTCTAGTACTAGCAGATTCTTTCAGCATAAAATTACATGTAATCACTAACCAGCATATAATTTCACTAAAATTTCACAACTGCTTGATTAAGTAGCAGTAAGTGCTTTCAGGGCTGTAAGCCTCCTGGGATGAACTGCAAAATAGTGATGATTATATGAATATACAGAAATATACAAAAACAAATATATTTACTCAGTGAAATTTTTGTTCCTGCAATTTTATTCGGATTCTAATTAGATGGTATTAGCTGAAGAAATATACAGAAATAAATATATATACAAACAATTAAAATCGAAAGGGGGAACGGTCAAAATACTTTCGACAATAACAAAGAGCATACCACTGAAGGCGCTTCCACTGCCAAATCTGCAATTAGACAACCATCCTCACTTCCAAATCTACAACCCCATCGAGTTGCTCGAAACTGCGCGCTTCATTTTGCATGCGAACACATCCCCGATATCGAGCTCCACACAACAGCGAGTGACGTCGGACTCCCCACATCCAAGCTCGTTACTAATCTTGTATAGGCGCATGAACTTTTTGAAGGATAGAGGGTTGCGAAGGGCGAACGGGTTAAACAGAGGGACGAGAGTGGTCGGAGTAGGAAAGGAAGTGATTTTGGTTTTAGGGTTAGGGATTTTTTTGGAACTTAACCATTTACCCATTTAGGGATATTAGCAGCGGAGAATGAAGTAAATTCAGATACAAAAGGATTTCTATTATGAAGCGGGAAAATTTGTCGTTGGAGCCAAGGGAAAATTTGGTGTTGGAGCCAAGGGAAATTTGGTGTTGGAGCCAAAAGAAAATTTGGTGTTGGAGCTAAGGGAAATTTGTATGCCTTCAACGTATAACATTATGTAAATTAGGACCAACGTAGAGCTGCCAACGAATATCCGAAAAATTTGAAATTCGTCCTTGTTTGTATTCGAAATATGAAAAATTATCTGATATTCGAAAACGAATACAAATATGATCACATCCGCATCCGATAATTATTCGTCCGGTTTTAATCAAAATATAGTTAATATTTCGTGTATTTTAGTGGATAAAACGATTGTAATTTACTATTTAATATAAGTAAAAAAATTAATATTAATTATAAATTATTATATAAAATTCATTATTAATTACTAGTATTTAATAGTGAATTATATATAAATTATTAGTTTAATTTTAATATTTATTTATTAATTATTAATTAATTATTCATTATTAATTACTAAATAACTATTAAATACTAAATATTAATAGGAATTATTTGATATTTCATATTAATGATTAATTTTTAGTATTTAATAGTAGTTATTAATTATTATACATTAATTTTAAATTATTTTATTTAAGTATTATGTATTTAATATTTATTTGTTATTAATTATTGTTATTTTAATTAATTATTAATTATTATTTTTATTATTTAATATTAATTTTTAAATTTTATTATTATTTAATATTGATTTTTAACTTTTAATTTTTATTTATTATAAAAATATTATTATATATTAATTATTGGTTACTATTATTTAACAGTAATTATTATTAATAGTGATTATTATTTAATAGTAATTAATAATTAATAATTAATAATTAAATGTTTGTTATTTATTATTTATTTATTGATTATTAATACATCAATTATTGATTATTATTTATTAATCTTTTATTGGTTATTTAATTATTAATCATTATGTATATGTTATCGATTATTAAATATTAAATATTTAATATTAATTTTTGAAAACTAATTACTATTTATTAATTATTAAGTATATTTAATAGTGATTATTAATTATTAATATTAATTATTATTAATTTTTAAGGTTATTATTAAATATTCTTATTTATTAATTATTTAAATTATTATTTATTAATTATCGAATATTGATTATTAATATTAATTATTCATATTTTCAAATTAATTATTATTATTTAATATTAATTATTAATTATTAATAAAATAATTATTCATTGTTAATTACTAATTACTAATTTTAAAGTATTATTATTTAATTATAATTATTAATTAATTTTTACAATGGGCAAACGGAAAAGGTTGTGATAGATATCTATTCTAACTGACAAAAAAAGAGTTGTTAAAAATGGATATCTATTACAACTGGCAAACGAAAAAGATTGTAATAGGCATCTATTACAACTAACAAAGAAGGAATGTTGTTAAAAATAGGTATCTATTACAACTGGCAAAAAAAACGTTGTAATAGGCATCTATTACAACTGGCAAAATAAAAGAGTTGTTGAAAATAAGTTTATTACAACTTTCTGTAAAAAAGAGTTGTAAAATACCTTTATTACAACTGCCATTTTTTAGCAGTTGTAAAAATACGGTTGTAATATGGTTGTTTTGTTGTAGTGCAGTCTTTACCCAGAAATTATGTTCTGCCTCTTTCAAAAGCCACCTTTCGACCCTATGCTTCCGCCTCAACCAAGTCGAAACCAACCAAGTCAAAACAAACCAAGCCGAAACCAATACACATGGTATCAATATATTGGTACGTAGTGGATTGGAGAAAGGCAGAAGGCATGGTGTCGAAACCTAGCTTTCGAAGGTTTTGTTTTACTATCCAAAGAATTGCGCTTGCCTGGTTTTAATGAATGCTTTCGAAGGAGTCGAAACCAATGCTTTCGAAAGGGTCTTTTAATTAGCTTTCGAAGGGGTTGCCGTCTTTTTGTTTAAAGTGTAGCTTTCGAATGACTTGCTTTGTTTTTAAATCAATACTTTCGAAAGGGTAGATTGAACCCAGTCGAAACCCTACTGCCGACCTTATGCCTTTCTAATGGATTGAAGTCATCAACTAGTTCGAAAGGTAGCTTTTGTTTATCAAACATATTAAGCCGCTTCCTAAAAGCTTTCGAAAGGGTTAATGGTTTCGAAGGCAATGGCTTCGAAGGGGTTTTGAAGCTATCCTTCAAATGTTTTACTTAAATGATAAATGCTTTCGAAGGAATGGTTCCGAAGCCATCGGTTTTTCCCCAATCATTTTATTTAAAGGTTAATAGTTTCGAAAGGGGTACTTTCATTTATATTCACTTTGACCCAAAAGATATTTTTAAAGATAAACCCAATGATTTCGAAAGGGGTACCTTCAATGGTTCCGAAGCTATGCTTCTAAGAATTAATGCTTTAATACTTTCGAAAGGTATGTTTTGAAGGTTTCGAAATAGATGATTTAAAGTGTTTCGAAAGGCATATGCTTAGTTTTTGAAAAGAAGATTTGAATGCTTTCGAAGGAGGTTATCCAATGGTTTCAAAGTAAAGGTTTAAGGTTTTGAAAGCCTTAGTTTTCAAAACAAAGAACTCAATCTCATTTTTAAAGGAAAACCATGGCATAATAAAGGAGTTTTAAAATGGCTTTTAAGTATGGAGTTTTTGAAGAAGCTTTCCTTGATAAAATAGTATGTTAAAGGGATTAACCATGTTTTATATGAAAATGATTTCAAGGATATTAAACCAAAGATGTTGGTGATTGTTATGTTATTATGTTTGCTTCTTCTAGTTTACATATTCACTTTAAAATGGACCTACAACTGTATTTGGGGAGGAAAGGCAGAATAACCAGCTAGGTCTATAGCGGATCCGATTTCTACTGTCACTACCATTGGATCGAGAGTTGGAGCTTCGATCCCTTCGGTATCTCGATTTCTAAATACAATATCATCATTCAAAGTTTTATGCTGCTTGGTTGGTGCCCCATCTTCGATTGTGAGACATGATTCCTTTGAAGCGTGCTTTAACGAACTTGCATACCGCTCCATCTCCCCCCAACTTCTCTGTGCGGGATATGGGCCTCCAGATATCGCTCCAATGACGAGTCTCTGGTCAGTTCGCTTTAATCCCTCTTCACTGGTTCCGGCTTGGTTTCTTTGATCTTTAGGGGGTTGAGGAGCCCCGGGCTGGTCAGGATTTTGTGATTCTCATGTATTGCTGAAGCTTGTTTTTCCGAATCCTCTTCAATCAAGTTCTTTAGGTGGCGGCATTCGTTTGTGTTAAGACCGTGCGTCTCGTGGAAGTGGCAGAACTTCCCTGAGCGCTTTTGTCGTTCAGTTGCTTCCATCTTAGGGGTTTTTTATATTCCGCAGTCCCTTGTGTCGCGGGATAAATGTTTTCCAGTGTATCGTTAAGAGGGGTGTAATCTTCAAGCTTGAAGCCTTTAAGGCGTTTATTGTTTCCATTTCTTTTATTGGAATTTTGATTCTTCCTCTTTTGATTTCATCTTTCCCTATGATTCCTTCAGAAGTCCCGAAAGCGTTTGCATTCTAATTCATCGCCACGTCACTTTGCTCGACGTTCATTGGTTGCATGCCAGTAAACCTCCTTTCTAGCTCCTGTGCCTCCTCCAGTCTCAAGTATTGACTTGCTTTGCGATTGAAATCCTTCCTCGTAGCAGGTTGCTTCATTATGATCCACTTTCTGAATTCAGTTTCGGGGTGAATGGCACGGACCAAGGCCATGAAAACCATGTCCTCGTTCGGATTGCTCACCTTTGTCACTGTGGCATTGAATCGGTTCATGAAAGACTTCAGCGATTCATTTTGTCCCTGGAATAGTCCGGACATAGACATCACATCTTTAGGTTGTGCGGTATGGAGCTTGAACTGATCGAAGAATCTTGTTGCTAGTTGGTTGAAAGTGGAGATGGATCATGGCGGAAGCCTAGTGAACCACATGGAAGCAATTCCTTCCAGAAAGATGGGAAATAATCTACACCGAACAGTCTCCGAAGCATTTGCTCCGTCCATGTACCAACTGTACTTGTACAAATGGGGTTTTGGGTCCTTTGTCCCATTGTAGGATGGAATAGTTGGCATTGTGAATTTGTCTAGATATCGCTCATTCAAGATCTCATCAGTAAAGGGAGTCCGACTTGGTGCAGATCCCTATTCATCATCTCTCCTACTTTTATTCTCATCCATCAATCGCTTAACCATATCCGCGATAAATGCCTCTGATATCCGGTAGTCCTGGGGATGGTTTTCAGTCACTACACCAAGTGTTTGGCTTTGCAAACGGTCTTCGTGAGTGGGCTGAAGCCTTGGCTTTCCTATCTTTAGGAGAACCACTCCCTCGGGATCTCGTTGGCTTGGCTGGGGCTGTTTGGACATTTCTAGCATTATCTAATGCATTGGCATTTTCTTCCAACTTATCATCGTTAAATTGTTCTCCATCTTCTGAGTCAGAGAGGTCCATTGCTACATTCTCTCGTGGGGTTTCCGCCCCTTGGTTCAAGTTCAAAGTTGGTTGCCTTGCGACGAGCGGAGTACTTGTATTTCCTTCTGCGTTCATTCCCATAGTTCCGGCTGTCAACCTTCTTTACGGCTGCTTCCCGTTTCTTTTGTTTAGGCCAGAAATGGAAGAATTTTCTTATTCTATGACAGCCGCGGGTTCAACCATAATTCTTGGAGCAGGATTTGACTGTAAGGTTAAGAGAGCATTGAACTTATCCATTAGAGCTCTCTGACTGCTTTCCATTTTTTGGTTGATTTTGTCAACCATTTTGTTCAACTCGTCTCTTGTAACGACTTCGCGTTAATTGAAGGATGTTGGCACCTGATCTCCTACGTTGGCACCATTTACTCCAGTTTGCTGATGATTCATATCTTCTCCATCTACTACTGCCCCTATGGACCTTCCAGAGGCAGTTCTCTTCCTTCCCGGAGCCATTGTTTCTAAGCAATAGATTTTTCAAGCAAAGATGAGGATCTAACTTCTGGACCTATCTGATCCAAAGTAGATAGCTAGATCTGAACCTTGAGTTCAATTCTCAGTGAAAGCACCAAAATGTTAACCCAACAAATGGATCAACACCCTAGATTGAGTGTGGAAGCACCGACCCTGTTCTTATAGAGCAATAATAAAGAGAATAAATGTAAAATAGCAGAAATAGAAAGAAGACAAGAAGATTTTTATAGTGGTTCAGCTATTAATGAATCCTACGTCCACTTTATAGTTTTTTATTATTGACTGGTGGTTGTTACAAAGTTGATCGGATTACAATGCTCTTGAATATCCCGAGTTAGATCAAGTCCTCAATGTTAGAGTTCATTGGAGAATCAAAGTGAACCCTTTGGATGACCGTTGTGAGGAAGGAGAAGAGTGAAGAAAGCTTTCTGCGGTGTTTTAGCAACCAGTCCGGAAGATCCCGTTTATGTTGCAGGTAGGATTGTATTTATAAAGATTGGAGAGCTACTGGGCCAAGCCTGCTTGCCACATGCTTGCAGATCAACACAGGAAGGTGCACTGGAGGTTACGTCGCGACCCAAGCTAAAAGGATGGATCGCTAGCGATCCATAGGATTGATTCGAAGGCGAGCCAATGCCTTAGCATTCTCCCCTTGCCTTGCTCCATGAAGATCGCAGATGATTGGTGGAAGAGTACGGATCACTGGCGAACCATGGTATATGGATCGCTAGCGATCCATATACTTAGCCTAATATTGGACTTTGCTTTCTGGATTGCCTTTGTTGTCTTATGTTGATGTTGTTCATGTAGTCTTGTAGCACGTTCCCTTATTTTGATGACGGTTTGCTTACCGGTTGTATTTGGCTGCTGATTGGACTAGACAAACGCCTGTTTCTTGATTTAACTAGCCCAAAATCTCCTCAAACCTAGCCAATGCTCCTAGAACACACATTGTAGCATGATGCAAGAAGATTGATGGACTCATGAGCAGATGCTATGGATTGCCGGCGATCCAAAGGCTATGGATCGCTGGCGATCCATGTTCTTAGAGAATTTCACTGTCTTCTTTTCTGACTTCCTTTGGCTTGTTGTTCTAATCCTTTTGGTGGCATATGTACGCTTATTGGGAATTTCAATGGATAAATACTAGTCATTAAATCTCGAAGTTCATTTTTTGTCTTGATTGATTATGGATCTATGCCTTGTGATATTATGTGTACTTAGTTTGATGGTATCTCTTGTTGTTCGTAGGGGAATATAAGATTACAAACATAAGTCGAATACATATTACTTGTTGATCTTCCAGCTGTATTAGGGTTAGTACATATATGTAATTTGTTGGATGTTAGTGTGATGATAATACCTTTTCATTTTGAGTATGTGTGCTTTATTTTGATAGGCTATAGTAATTGTTATTTTATATATTTACTTATGTGTGTGCATTTGAACCAACATGTGTTTTGTTGTGAATTTTTATCATGGACTGTTATATTTGGATTATTGGGATGCATGATATGAGTTGTGAATGGAGATGATCCTTGATTTGTTGTTTCACTCTTTCTTGATCAAGTGGTATTTTTGCAAGTTATAGTTTTGGTTGCATGGTTATGGAAATATATGCATTATTATAATATGTGTTTGTGGAAAAATTTCATTATTTGTCCAGATGGATTAGATTGTGTCATTGTCAGTTATGCTATGCGGTAGTCGAAAGGTACTTTAGAAGTAGTTAGTGATTGGTATACTCCCCTATATTTTGTAAATGTTTATATGATTAAACATAAGGTATATTATGATGCTTTGTTGATTGGGTTAAGAGTTATGGTGAATTGTGAGGGCGCAAATTTGATCCAATTAATATTAAATTAATTAATAGGATTTATAATGAATGGATGATTCGGGTGTTGTATTTATAATAATTGTGTAGGTCTTTTCAAGATGATTGATTTAGAATGTTTGATAAATTTGGAGTAACGGTTTGTGAAATAATGACATTACAATGTTAAAATAGGGTACATAATCGCCTATGGGGCAAACAGTAGTAAATAACCAAACCTGCATAATTGTCTATATAAACAAAAACTTAGGGAGCAGCTGTCACCCTAGAATTTTCCGTTAATCCGAAAATTTCCCTTAATCCCCTTCTAATGGTGGATAATTTTCTCCAATTACAAATTATTTCAAAATTCAAAGTGCCCAAACTCTATCAAATTATATATCAGATTGATTTTCTCAGAGACGACAATAACTTGTTTTTCGATAAGATTCTCAAATTGGTCGGAAACTGTGGTCAAAGCTCAACATGGCTGAATAAGGTTATCGGTCAACATCGACGATGGACAAAATTAAGGATATAGGTTTGTAGATATCAATGAGAGGAGTACAATTATGGTGTCAATTTTAGGCACAAAAGGTCAAGGCAGATGACTTAGGGTTTTGGGTGCTAATGGATGAATGAATTTAACAGTCGATATTGATGCAAAGGGAAGAGCAGATGATGTTGATTCTAGTGGTGATAAGCAGATGTAAATGGTGGACTATAAAAGGAGTTACAAGCAGTCAAAAGCAGGGTCAAAGTTGGAGAATTGGGTTCCAATGGCTACTATGTATGTGTTCGTGGACCTGAAATTAAATACAAAATGTCATTATGCTATATTTATTATATTATATAAATTCCAGTTTAATCTAATCGTCATAACTTTGGCATACGACATCTGTTTCACTCGCGGTTAGGTTCGTTAGATTCGTGGCGAGATTCCATATATTTTGGCATATGGTTTGTTGATTTTTGGAGCTATTTGTGAAAGTTCCTTGGCGGAATTTGATGGTCGTAAGTATTTATATTTTGATGTTAAAATAGGTATTCGTCGGTATATATATGTGCGTGCGCGTGCGTGCGTGCGTGTGTGTGTGTGTATATATATATATATATATATGTGTGTGTGTGTGTGTGTATGTGTGGAAACACACATAGACACATACTCATACTGATATATTATACCCTTTGTATGATTGTTTGATTGTTGTGATGTTTTTGACCTGATATGTGTTCCATTTTTGTTGTTTATCTATTTAACTGTTGCATTATTGGATCATGAGATTGTACAACAATTAATTGTAGTTTTGAAAATAATAATTAATTAATAGAGAATAAGTAAAATGTCTGATTTTATGGGTAAATAATATTATTTACAAATTTTGAGTGATATTTGTAAATAGTTGTGATATTTGTAAATAATTGTGATCTAATAAATTATACTAAAAATGATGTGAAAAAATTAATAGGATTATTATTATGAATTTCTGGAGAAATTCATAAATAATAACGAAAAATCTATTTTAAAGTGAATTTGGAGAAATTATCGTTGTTTATAAAGTAAAGTATAATTTGAAAAATAATAACATAGTTTTTGAGAAGATTGTATTATTTTTGAGTGAACAATAACATGACTTCTTTTATGGAGTTTATGGAAAATTGTTATTATTATTATTTATGTAATAGGAAGGTTCAATGTCACCCCTATTTTGGAGCACCCTGATTATATCTTGAGCTACACTATTCCAAATGCTACAAAATTTGTAGATGTTCAATCCACATATAGAGCATCATTTGTACAAAACATGAGACTATTTTGATATTTGTAGCCTTTTCAAAATTACAAGTCAATAGTTCACCGCTCAAACATTTATTTTAACCATTAAATTTAAACATCAAATATATATGCTACATACATTCAAATGAGCTTAAATTTTGTTGAGGTGATCTTGAGTATGAGATGAAGGTAGTTATCAAATTTTGTAGCATTTGAAATAGTGTAGATCAAGATATGAAAGGTGCTAATGGGATGCTCCAAAATAGGGGTGACATTGAGCCTTCCTCTTTAAGTAATAGAAATAAAAGATATTTTGAGAATAATAATAATAACAAAGATGTCGTTTTAGAACTATTTTGGGTTAAATTATTACTATTTTTGATATACATAATGCAAAAGGATTTTTGAGATTTATTGCGACGTTATGATTTTTGAGCTAAATAGTAATAAAATGGTTTTAAATGATAGTAAACGATTTAAATAAATATTATATTTTGATGTAAAGTAATAAAATTATTGTTCCTAAAAGTAATTATAAATAAATTACCATTTTTGATTAAATAACTATCTTTTGATATATTTAAAGTAATATTATGAAAATGAAGGATTTTTGAAGTATATATTTTTCTGGCAAGGCAAGCCAGTTTTATAGTGGACCGTCCACTTTTATTATCACCAAATCATCGGTTAATACAGAGGCAAGGCAGAAAGCCTCAATTACTGCTAGAAGGAAAATACAAAACAGAAGTTAGGCAATAGTGCCTAAACTACCGACCAAAAAGCTAGTCGCCCGTAGAAGAGGAAGAACCACTTCCTTCGACCGCAGAGACCGGGCCAATGACACAAAGATATCCCTCGAAAAGAGTGACAATGTTCGAAACATAACCTGAGAAATCCTTACAATAGATAAATTTCCTATCCCAGCTTTCATCATCAAGTACAACCCTACTCATAGCACCAAGATCACCATCAACAAAAAGAACAAGATCTTTCCCAACTATAGAGTAGAAAAGACGCCTGGATTCACCTTTAACTTCACTAACAAACATTTGGAATTCATTTCGAGCTGGGTCATATCGCATCTCAGATGGCTCGTGCATCCACGCTTTTTTATCAAAATTCCACTCAATTACAGTGGCTAGGGAGGCACCTGAAGTTACTGGATCAACAATAGCATCAGAAGGAATAATCATAGGGAAATCATTACTTTCGGTTGAAGGGGAGGCAGGCCGAGACACGGTCATGGGAGAAACAGTGGCAGTTATAGAAATAGGTGCAAAATGAACATCAGGCGGGCTAAAAGTCTTGAAAGAGGTGTTCCTAACCTAAGGAACCCACTTCCAAATAGGGGGACGGGGAAGAGGAATTTTGTGTGGAAGATGAGCCTCCATGGATGAGACCAGATGCTTGCATGAGGCGGCAAGGTGGCCGAATCAATGACAAGCGAAACAAATGTCAAGCGCCCATCCTTATCTTACACGGACTTCCGCAACATGCCCAATAGCAAGTTGAACATTAATCGAAGATGGAAGAGGCTTTTCAGGAGATATTTCAATTAGAGCCTTAACATAAACCAATTTCTCATGGGGTACTATATTTGAGTCAAAACATTTCAATTTACCTATAGTGCCTGCTAACCAATTCAATCTAATTAATGGCTGTAAAATAGATGGAATGTGAAAAAAGTAAGTCCAAACAGGAGTAGACATAACCTATTCTCGAGCACTAGCCATAGAAGAAGACCAAGGAGTGATAATGAAAGGTTTTCCATCAATAAAAGTTGGATTAGCTTCAAAAACACGCTGACATTCCTCATTGATAGAGAATTTGAAAAAGTACATTGAGTCAACATATATTACTCGGAGATCACCTTGAAGTTTCCATAATCAACGACACAGATTTTTAACATCTTGAATCAAGTGATTGGGATCCAAGAAGAAACTTACCAAGAAGTCCGACCAGTATTCAGCACCAGCTTGCATAATAATAGGTGGAGGAATCATATTTCCATTCTCCTCCTTAATTTCAAAGTCAATAGGCGTGTAAACACCAGCATTTTGGGGCGGGGAATGGAATAGAGAAGACCAAGTCTTGAGACATACTGGATCAGACACTGCAGCAGGCTAGCCAACATTAGCAGTAGGCACAACATTATTAGACTGGGAAGGCAACTCATGCACTGTTGAATGAGAGTCATGTCCATTAATACCAGAAATACTTTTATCAGGAAACATTTTGGAGTTGGAAATAACATAAGCCTCAGCTGTGCCTTCATTCCTCTCTTTCATATCAGTATTAACAACAGTGCCAATAACATCAACTCCATATTCAACATTTACATTGCCATCTACCATATTGTTACCAACAACCAAACAAGCATTTTCACATTCAAAAGTATTTTCCTCGACCCTAAAACTTGGCACATTATTATCCACCCACTGGCCAGAACCAAGATAGACTGCCACCTCAAGGAGGTTGGAAATAGGGTTCAAGGACTTCTCAAGGGGACAGCCTTAAAACCATATAATGGCTTTGAATGAGCTACAAATAGAGAGTCAGACGAAAATGCAAATGAATTATCGACCAACGAAGGAGCAGCAAACCTAGAGCCAGAGAGAGAAGATCTCCTGGACTAATGCGAACCAAGGGGAGGGAAATCGATAGCTGAGACTAGATGAGTCGGACCAGAGTTGATAATTGGATTCGAATTGTACAATCTACCAGATATGGTAATAGAATTGACATCCGAAGAGAGGGCAGGAAGGCGGGACATGGAAGACGAGAGCATGTAGAAGATGAGATGCAGGAAAGGAAGAAATATGGAGAAACGAAGGAAAATGAAGAGAAGATCGCTAACCAAAAGGAAAATCGCCAATCCTCATCGAATTTTTCTTTCTCAATAACCAAAGAACGTTTTTGATTTTTGAAGTATATTATCATTTTGAGAAAATTATTGCTTTGAGATAAAAGGGATAAAAATATTTTTAAAATAAACAATAATAAGATGATTTTATAATTAAGTATAAATAATAGGTATGAATACAGCATTTTGGATTGTTGTGATGTATGTGTTAATTGGAATTATCATACATGTTTGTTGTGTTGAGATGGAATCACAATAGGACGAGTTATGTGATGTTTTACCATTATTACTACGTGGACGTTGTGTTGTTTTTATGGTTTTGTTCTATTGACGACGTTGATGTTTGTGTTACTAATATGGAGTAATTAGTAAACACTTGATGAGTTTAAGTTTGTGTTACTAATATGGAGTAGTTAATACACATTAGGTGGATTTATACTTCCAATTATGTTATTGATGTTGTGTTACCAATGCTGGGTGATTCTTACACATACGATGGAATTTGTTGCTGTTGATTTATTTTATGTCTAGGTTTGACATTGAGCGTTGTTAAATTTATGTGATATCTGATGCTTCTGTGCATATAATACTATAGTTACCCCATATCAATGATGATTGATTATGGTGGTATAATAGAATGTGATGTTTTCGGGTGATTTTAGTTCCTTGCTTGCTAGTTTTACGAAGTTTTATGGGCTAACAAGTATTTAATGCAAGAGAAGAGCATGAAACAAAACTACTTTGGCTTGATCTCAAAAGGGTACGTAGGTAGTCTTTTTATATACAATAGCCATTGGCTGGGCTATATAGAGTTAGGCGTAGGACAAAACTAGTCGATCACTTTTCCCTTTTTATTTTATATGTCCATGTGTCTGTAAAGCTTGTAGGTAAATGTAGCGAAAAAGTAAAGGAATCCTGATTGCAGATTGCATCTACATGATAATTATTTAACACAATCCTATCATATCATATTTGTATCGTCGGCAAATTTTGTGATGATTGATGTAATTTAATTCATAGATAATTGTTGAGATTTTGTTCGTTGTATTAGTTCTGGTGTTTAACATATATGATGAAGTAACAAATATTTTTTTATTCTGCTGTGATATACATTTAAGTGTAATTAATAATTGTTTTAACTTATTTCACCTAGACAATCCATTGTTTTAACTGTTAGTCCATGAGATGATGGTTTTGATGACAACAACCTTAGAATAGATTATAAAATATAAATACTAACATTACAAGTTTAGATATATATGTATATGCAGGATTTAACCATGCAGGTATCAAGAATGAAGACTGTATAGTATAGAGATTCAAGATATAGAGATAGAAGACTCATGAGTATCAAGAGTTCAAGATTTCAAGGTTAAGTTTGTTTTATTAGGAATATTTGTTAAAACTCGTAGAAAAGCACTGGCATCTTAATATCCAATTTATTCATGGAATGGAATCCACTTCGAGCCTGTTAAAGGGATGGAACCCTAAGTAGGATGGAACCTACGAAAAATCTAGTGGAACATCTTTTTCTATCCACTTACTTTTATTTCAAAATGACTTTCAAAATATATAGCTTGTTTTTCAAAATGATTTTAAATATTCCTGTTTAAAAACCAAAATCATCTGTCCTGGTTTTTTAATATATTTTAGCCTAAAAAATATCCTTAGTTTTAAATATTCTTAATTTTAAATATTTTTGATTTTAAATTATTATCCTAAGTTTTTAAACTACAATTTTGATATTAATATATTTAGTTGTTTTATATATTTATACTTAAGATTTAAATATAAAATTATAGTTAAATTATGTATATATTGTTCTTTATATTTACTTATGAATTTCAACTAAAGTCAAGTATATTTATAAAGTTTAAAATAGTTTTTATATAAGATAAATGTTATTTTCAAAGAAATTCAAAACATAAAAAAAGGCTGTGGGATGTCGACATGCCTATAGGTACCATGTCGACATGGTGTCAGTTGAGTTCAAAATTCAAATTTCAAAAGAAGTGTCTATTCGCCATAACTCTTCACGAATGGACATGACTGTTGTTCTTCTATAAATAGGGGTCAGTTTCAACGAAATTTATACCACTTTTTCTCTGATTTAACTTCTCTTCTTCTTCTCCACTTTCTTATTTACAAATTACACCATTACTCTGCCGAAATCAATATCGAATCTAACTAGACAATTTTTGGTTTTGATTCTCTCCACTATCTTTACAAGATCCAAGTGCTAATCTGAGTTATAGACTTTCTGTAATCAATTGAGCGAGAGAAGGTGTGATTGTAGCCCTGGAAATCAATTGGGTGAACTTGTTGCCCCGGAAATCAAGTATCTCTACCCAGAGGATTGTTATTCTGGAGGGTGTACCTCGTAGCCTTGAAACCGAGGGTTGTAATTGTTGAATTGAGTTTGAAAGGAAATCCGTACTTGTGTTGCGGGACTGGATGTAGGGTAACTCCGAACCAGTATAAAATCCGGTGTGTTCTTTCCTTTACTGCTTTTACTTTATATTTGCATCTGTGTTTGATTCTGTGTTCATATCTGTGTCTATTTAGTGTATACATTGTTAACAAAGTAAGATAATCTCAAAAAGATTAACAAATCTCTTTAAACACTATTCACCCCCCTCTAGTGTTAATTCTAGCCTTAAGATCCTTAATCCGCATTTC
Organism: Allium fistulosum; assembly: GCA_030737815.1. Classification (NCBI taxonomy): domain Eukaryota; kingdom Viridiplantae; phylum Streptophyta; class Magnoliopsida; order Asparagales; family Amaryllidaceae; genus Allium; species Allium fistulosum. The sequence goes on from CM060904.1 coordinate 1,293,126,780, forward strand.
TCGCATTTGGTATCAGAGCCTTGTTTTCAAAAGTTTCATAATATGAATTTTGAAAAGTTTTAAAATGGCTATTTTTGAAAAATCTGTTAAAACTAGTTTAGAATTGTTTAAATCATCTTTGTTCCATGAGTCTGCATATGAATATTATTCAAATTCTAGTTGTCTACCCAAATTTTATAATGTGCAGGAAAGATGCTTTATGGGTATTAAGGAATCAATCCACAATGGACAATCTGTGCAGATCAAAAGGAATAAGTGGATACTTGATAGTGGTTGATCTAGACACATGACTGGTAATCCGGATATGCTGAATAATATTATATACAAAGACGGAGGACTGGTTAACTTTGGAGACAACTCGAAAGGATACGTGATTGGCATCGGCGATGTCGGTAATTCTAAAACTCCTATTATTACTAATGTTTTGCTATTTAAGAATCTAAAACACAATCTGCTAAGTATAAGTCAACTATGTGATAAAGGATATAAAATTAAATTTGAAAAAGATAAATGTCATATTGAAGATAATAACTCAACTATAATATTTGAGGGAACTAGGAAAAAGAATATTTATATTCTTAGTATGAAAGTTTCAAATGATAACCTATGTCTTTTGGCAAATACAAGTGACCCTTGGATTTGGCATAAGAGATTTGGACATTTGAATTTCAAACTCTTATCTAGACTGTCAAAACATGATCTAGTAAGAGGTCTCCATAAAATGAATTTTAAAGTAGATAGTTATGTGATGCATGTCAATTAGGAAAGCTTAAAAAAAGTTCTTTTAAATTAAAAGATATGATCTCAACTTCAAAACCCCTTAAGTTACTTCATCTTTATTTATTTGGTCCATCTCAAATTCAGTCAATAAATCATAGTAAATATGTTTTTGTAATTGTAGATGATTATTCTAGATTTACATGGACAATATTTTTGAAACATAAAAGTGATACTTTTGAATGTTTTAAGAACTTTACAAAAAGGATTCAAAATCAATTATCTTTAAAAATTATAACTATTCGTAGTGATCACGGTGGTGAATTTGAAAATGAAAAGTTTGAGGAATTCTGCAATAAGAAGGGAATAACTCACAATTTCTCATTTCCAAGAACTCCACAACAAAACGGAGTAGTTGAACGTAAAAATAGAACGATACAAGAGTGTGCGAGAACTATGCTTTCAGATAGTAATTTACCAAAACACTTTTGGTCAGAAGTTGTTGCTACCGCCTGTTATATTTTGAATAGAATTTTAATTAGACCTTTAACTGATAAGACACCTTATGAACTTCTTCATGGAAAGAAACCTAAGGTATCATACTTCAGAATTTTTGGAAGTAAATGCTTTATTTTAAATACAAAAGATAATTTGGATAAATTTGATCCTAAATCCGACAAAGGAATCTTTATCGGATATTCTAATGGAAGTAAAGCTTATAGAGTTTTTAATTTAAGATCTAACACCATCGAAGAAACAATGCATGTTTCGTTTGATGAAAATTTAAAAGATTTTGAAATTACAAATGATGAAGAAGATTTAATTACTCAAAATCAGGAATCAACCGAAATTAATAATGAAATTAATCATCCTAATAAAAGGATTAAACTTTTAAAAGATCATCCTATTGAAAATATAATAGGACATATGCAATCTATTGTTACAACTAGAAATCAACTAAGTAAAATGAGTAATGTAGCATTTATATCATCTATTGAACCCAAAAATCCTAAAGAAGCATCAACTGATGATTCATGGATTTTAGCTATGCAAGAAGAATTAAATCAATTCACTAGAAATAAAGTTTTGGAACTTGTTCCTAGACCTGAAGATAAAACTATAATTGGAACCAAATGGGTCTATAAAAATAAAATGAATGAACAAGGTGAGGTCGTTAGAAATAAAGCACGATTAGTCGCCCAAGGTTATTGTCAAGAAGAAGGTATAGATTGTGATGAAACCTTTGCTACTGTAGCAAGATTAGAAGCCATTAGGATTCTACTTGCTTTCGCAAATCATAATAATTTCAAATTATTTCAAATGGATGTTAAAAGTGCATTTTTAAATGGATTTGTAAAAGAAGAAGTATATGTTGAACAACCACCACTTTTTGAAGATGAAATTTTTTACCAAACCATGTGTACAAACTTAAGAAAGCTTTATATGGTCTAAAACAAGCTCCTAGAGCCTGGTATGATAGACTAAGATCTTATTTATTACAATCAAATTTTGAAATTGGTAAAATAGATAATACTCTTTTTATTAAAAGAAATAAAAATGATATTCAACTAGTTCAAGTATACGTAGATGATATCATTTTTTGGTTCAACTAACTTCGAAATGAATAAAGAATTTTATGAAATAATGACAAAAGAGTTTGAGATGAGTCATATGGGTGAATTAAACTTTTTTCTAGGATTGCAAATAAAACAGTTAGATAATGGTATTTTTATTAGTCAAGAAAAATATGCTAAAGACCTAGTTAATAAATTTGGTTTGACTACTGCGAGTGGAAAACCTACTCCCATGGCAACCAATGAATATCTAAGTAAAGAAGATTTCTCGAAAGATGTAGATCAAAAGTTGTATAGAGGAATGATCGGATCATTGCTCTATATCACTGCTAGTAGACCTGATATCATGCATAGTGTATGTCTCTGTGCAAGATGTCAATCTCATCCTAAAGAAACTCACTTAAAAGCTGTAAAACGTATCATAAGATATATTAAACACACCTCTGATTATGGCTTATTTTATCCTAAAAATGATCCATTTGATTTAATATCATACTGTGATGCTGACTATGTTGGATGTAAATCAGATCGAAAAAGTACAAGTGGAACTTGTCACTTTTTGGGACATTCTCTGGTTTCTTGGTTTAGTAAAAAGCAAAATACAGTTTCTCTATCAACAACTGAAGCAGAGTATATTTCTGCTGCTTTGGCTTGTTCTCAAGTAATATATATGCAACAAACCTTAAGAGATTTTGGATTAAATATCTCAAAATCGCCAATTTATTGTGATAATACTAGTGCAATAAATTTATCTAAAAATCCTACTCATCATGCTCGAACTAAACATATTGATATTCGACATCATTTTCTTAGAGATAATATAACTAAAGAAGTAATTACTCTCGAATATATAAACTCTGAGAATCAAATCGCTGATATCTTAACAAAACCATTAAATGAATCTATATTTACTAAATTAAGAAGAGAATTAGGTATTTGTTCTATAACTGAAATATAAAATATAAATAACATGTATAATTAATAATTAATATTAAAATAAATCATAGAGTTAAAATATAAGGACCATGTCGACATCCCCTAGGAAGACATGTCGACATATAACGTTTATATTTTTTTTAAATTTTCCCACCAAAAATTCAAAAATTTAGTTATATATTCTTCTCTATTTCGAATTCTTATTCATTCTCTCTGTTTTCTCTTCATTTTCTATTCTGAAATATATAAAATAATGGCATCTTCCTGTAAATCAAACATAAAATCAACTTTCTCATTCCCCTCTCCTACTTCTGGTCCATTCCAATACACTACTCTCGCACGTGTAACTAAATTGGAGGAGTCTATGAAGGATACTCTTCAGATGTTGACTGAAATTCAAGTGACTCAACTTCGTATGGCGAAAGAGCAAGAGAGGCAAGGCAAGATTCTTAGGAATATACAAAAATTCCTAATGGATAACCAGGCCAACCCTATCTTGATCGATGAAGACTCTTCACTCAATCAAGAACATGAGGTCAGCGACGAAGAAGAAGAAGAACCAATGGAAGAAGCACACGAGGAGGATGATGACCAAGTAGTATGCGTTGGAGAAGTGTGTTTCGACAAAAATGGGAATCTTGTTGAACAACGTGGAAATTTCTGTTTCCACTATCCAAATTGTTCAATTCATAAATCTCCTATGTTCAGAAACACACACTAGTTTCTTCTCTTTCTTTCCGTTGTTATTTATGTTTTTATGTTTTTCAAACGCAAATGTAAATACAACCATACTCGTAATAAATAAGCTCGTGTTCTTACATGTGTTAGTATTATTGTGAATTCTTAGTTAGGATAGTTAACAGTTTAGGATTATATTTTAGTTAAGTATTGATTATGTATGATAACACTATCATTATAATCACAAGTAATGTAGTCTTAGTTTCAGGGGGACTAATATAGAGTTATATAGTTTGGAGTTATCTAGTTTAGAGTAAGTTTTTGTTGATGACAAAGGGGGAGAAGTATACAATAGGATAGTTAGGCATAGATTAAGGGGGAGTTATTAGAGTTATTAGGATAGAAGGATTATTTTATAAACAAAGGTTGTCATCATCAAAAAGGGGGAGATTGTTAGTCCATGAGATGATGGTTTTGATGACAACAACCTTAGAATAGATTATAAAATATAAATACTAACATTACAAGTTTAGATATATATGTATATGCAGGATTTAACCATGCAGGTATCAAGAATGAAGACTGTACAGTATAGAGATTCAAGATATAGAATAGAAGACTCATGAGTATCAAGATTATCAAGAGTTCAAGATTTCAAGGTTAAGTTTGTTTTATTAGGAATATTTGTTAAAACTCGTAGAAAAGCACTGGCATCTTAATATCCAATTTATTCGTGGAATGGAATCCACTTCGAGCCTGTTAAAGGGATGGAACCCTAAGTAGGATGGAACCTACGAAAAATCTAGTGGAACATGTTTTTGTATCCACTTACTTTTATTTCAAAATGACTTTCAAAATATATAGCTTGTTTTTCAAAAAGATTTTAAATATTCCTGTTTAAAAACCAAAATCATCTGTCCTGGTTTTTTAATATATTTTAGCCTAAAAAATATCCTTAGTTTTAAATATTCTTAATTTGATTTTAAATTATTATCCTAAGTTTTCAAACTACAATTTTGATATTAATATATTTAGCTATTTTATATATTTATACTTAAGATTTAAATATAAAATTATAGTTAAATTATGTATATATTGTTCTTTATATTTACTTATGAATTTCAACTAAAGTCAAGTATATTTATAAAGTTTAAAATAGTTTTTATATAAGATAAATGTTATTTTCAAATAAATTCAAAACATAAAAAAAGGCTGTGGGATGTCGACATGCCTATAAGTACCATGTCGACATGGTGTCAGTTGAGTTCAAAATTCAAATTTCAAAAGAAGTGTCTATTCGCCATAACTCTTCACGAATGGACATGACTGTTGTTCTTCTATAAATAGGGGTCAGTTTCAACGAAATTTATACCACTTTTTCTCTGATTTAACTTCTCTTCTTCTTCTCCACTTTCTTATTTACAAATTACACCATTACTCTACCGAAATCAATATCGAATCTAACTAGACAATTTTTTTTTGATTCTCTCCACTATCTTTACAAGATCCAAGTGCTAATCTGAGTTATAGACTTTCTGTAATCAATTGAGCGAGAGAAGGTGTGATTGTAGCCCTGGAAATCAATTGGGTGAACTTGTTGCCCCGGAAATCAAGTATCTCTACCCAGAGGATTGTTATTCTGGAGGGTGTACCTCGTAGCCTTGAAACCGAGGGTTGTAATTGTTGAATTGAGTTTGAAAGGAAATCCGTACTTGTGTTGCGGGACTGGATGTAGGGTAACTCCGAACCAGTATAAAATCCGGTGTGTTCTTTCCTTTACTGCTTTTACTTTATATTTGTATCTGTGTTTGATTCTGTGTTCATATCTGTGTCTGTTTAGTATATACATTGTTAACAAAGTAAGATAATCTCAAAAAGATTAACAAATCTCTTTAAACACTATTCACCCCCCTCTAGTGTTAATTCTAGCCTTAAGATCCTTAATCCGCATTTCTCACATTAACATCCGAGGTTATTGCACAAGCGTAGATGAAGTTTGACATTAATTTTAGACATCAAGAATAGTGGGTCATTTCAATATCTATAAGGAATGGTTAGTGGTGAAAAGTTTTCTTCAAATTCAAGATGTTGATTATGATGAAATGTTTTCTCCGGTCGCCATACTTAACTTTATTCGGATTTGACTTACGGTCGCTGCTTATTATGACTACGAAATAGGGCAAATGGACATTACGATAATTTTTAAATGGTGATCTAGAAGAGATTGTATATATGTCATGTTTATTAGGTTTCGAAGTTAGTGACAAAGGTGACAATGCTTGTAGACTCGTAAGATGAATTTATGCTCTTAAACAAGCATTAAGGAGTTGGAATAAATGTTCTGAAAAAGTAATCAAATAGTTTGATTTCAGTAAAATACAGAGAAAGTGCATATATAATGGAAAGAAAAAAAATAGTGTTGTAACTTTTTTAGTTTTGTACGTTGACGATTTATTACTAATTGGTAATGATGTATATGTTGGATTAGCTGAAGGAACTGGGCCAGCCCCAGCGGAGTTAAAAGGTAAATTTCAAAATTTTCCTTTATTAGATTTTTAATGGGTCTACGAAATCTAAATTCATTTAGATTTTATCAAAATTTTCTTTTAAATAAAATTAATATTTAATTTAATTTATAAGTTATGTTTTGATTTTGATGTAAAAAGGGAAACAATTAAGGTAAACATGTGTATCATCCACATGCATGTGTACGTGCGAGTGTAATAGTCATAGTGTACATAGTTTATCTTGCCCATGTATAAGTGCTTGGATTTTTTCTACAGCAGACAAGTTAGCCCCTCTGTATATATAAGTGCTGTCTAATATGTCTACATGTATATGTGTCTATATATATACATATATATACATATGGTGGTGTGTATTTGAATATGAAACATAGTGGTGTTTTTAAAAGATATAAATTTACATCTTTATTTACATATATACATACTTATACAATTATGGTGTAAAATATCAAAATTTCGAACCATTAATATAATACCTGTAAATTAGATTGTAATTTTAATTTTAAGATTCCAATTCCGAATAAAGCAATCTTGAATAAGTAATAATTAACAACAAATGACTATCCATACTTTACATACTTATGACCATAAACAAATTTTTTAAAATATACTTCAAATACACATTAAATACTCTCTAAATGCACTTTAAATACAGTTTAAATACACATTAAATGCACATTAAAATTGCATAAGATAACATTATAATTAAACAGATGTTTATATATAAGTATATAAATATAAAGATCTATATGTGTGTACATATAATCACATATATGATTACAAAACATCTTAATAAAACTTTCCTTACACAAAACAAATCAGCAAAACTTTCCTTTTCTTCCCTTTTGTTTTAAAATAAAATAATTATTTTTTACTTTTATGTATGTACATATGTGTATATATATATATATTTACATAATTAGTATCTAATAAAATATGTATGTGAATTTAATTTGACATATGTACATGCAAATAATTGAACATATATATAAACATATGTGATTAAATTTAACTGCTACATGTTAGAATTGCAATTTTCTTTGTTATAGAATAAAACATATGAACAAATTCAGTTGATTATTAAAACCATATGATTATACAATTACAAATGAAATATCTGGATAGATTAAAGTTAACCTAATAAAACTTATTTTCAACTATTATCAAAATTAAAATTAAAAAGAAAAATATGACTATGATTTCATCAACAAAATTACAACTCAGAACATGTAAACATAACAAAATTTTAATCAAAAATATACACATACATATGTTCATATTTTCATCTAACATATATGTATAGGGAATCGTTATAATGGATAAACTAATTAAATAAAAGCATGAAATAATCAGTAATAAACAATTATAAGAATTTATAAATCAAGACGATACCTTGCTATTGCCCAAGAGAATACCTTGAATGTTGAATCTATAATACTTCACTTGAATTCTGGATCAACACTTCCAAACGGCGCAACCCCTTAAGAAAGCTACACACCGTTTCCTTTTTCCCTTTTTTATTGAATTTGAGTTATGTTTTGCTTGAATTTTGAAAGAGAGGAGGAATATTCGACCATGGTAGAAAGGAGGAGTGGTGGCTGAAACCATTGAATATAATTAAAATGAAAAGAAAGGCAAGAGGTGTTTAAATAGCATATGAAAAATGAGCTTAAAGATGGTAACATATCTTTCATTTCCTTAGCCATTTTCACACCTTTTAGAATCAAATTCCAAGCCTATTTCCACTTTCATGGCCAGCCAAACATGCCCTTCTATTGGGCCTCAATTCACTTCAAGCAGATCATATATTTTACATTTAAATCAAATCTAAATGTACATCTATATCGTATATTGACAAAGTGTGCATATAACTTTGATATATGCACTTCTTTTAATACTGTGATAACCCTGATTTTGTGAGTAGATTCATGATTTAATTTAGTTTATATTTGCTTAAAAATTGCATTAGAAAAGATGGGAATAGGAAACTGATTTGTAGATACATGGTTTAAAACATGTACAAATGCACAAGTTAGTGCACATACATGCACACAATTTTCTGCATAATAAAAGCTAGGCAGAAATCAATATATAAATTAAAATAACTAGTCTAGAAATATATATGCATGAAGATAGGATTTTATCTTTAAATAAATCTGGCACAAAGAAAATAAAAGCTAGGCAGAAATAAATTTAAAAATTATTTAAAGAAAGAAAGGAAAGACTTAGGCAAAATAGGCATACATATACATTTGCTGGAAGAAAACAGAAATTGCATGGAAATGGCATGAATCCTTAAACAAACACTTTATCCATTTCCAGTAATTTCTTTAATTTAGGAAATAAGAAGTCATGCATATAACATGACCCGGGGAAAGATTAAAAGAATGAGGCTTATTTCTGAAAATGAAGACAAGGACCACATACCCTCTTATTTTCTTGAATCAAATAAGAGGCAAACTATGTTTTGTATGGGGTAGAACTGACATTGGGTAATTCCATAAAACCCTAGTAATAGCCAGAATTTATATAAAGAGGCTTAGTGTAGTGAGATCATACACATTTGCTCTTCATAACCAAAAGGAAAAAAATAGAAAAAAATATAAGCCAGAGCACCGACCATTAGAGTTAGAGGAAGGCAGAGGATCAAAGGAAAAGAAAGGCTTAGGAAAAAGGAATTAATGTGAGTAACCTCACTGAAAACTTTGGCATTAAGTCCTGAATATTGAGGCGGCCTATTGAATTAATAATTCACTGTTGCAAGTTATGTTCATTTTATGATTTGATTTGTTAATGATCTGTTCAAGTGTAAAAACCTTCATGGTGATTTACCTAGAAAATGAGTCATAGATTTCATGTTTAAAATGATCATCCGTGTTGTGGATTAACCTTGAGATGAAATGTTTTCTTTTATGTGTTTTCTCCATACAGTTATTTATTTAAATCCCAGGGTTTATGTTGTAAATCTATGGTTCAAAGGAAAAATGAAAAAATATAGGACTGCATCATAGTGTTGTTGCTTATGTCTCATATTAATTGAACAAGTAAAAATGTAGGAGTGCAATGTTATACATGTGCTGAGCTTCTATGTTTTACAAATAATCCAGATCAGGACATATACTTGTGGTTTAGCCAGATCTTATAAATTGATGAGTATCTGATTAAACCAGAGCTAAAAAGGAGGCAACCAAAGAAACTATTTATGACCATATATTTATAACATGATCCATTGAAATCCATGAACAAAATAACATGTATACTGAGAACTCACATCTGCTTGTTTGATTAAATGCATGTTTATGAGAACATGACTTACCAACCCTTGAATGAATACATGTTGGTTGAATTGTTTATTTTTCTCTGATTGAAAAGTGAGATGCAGAAGGGATTAGCACAATTATGAATAAGGAAATAACACTTAGTAATTTAACTAAGGACTTTGGATCTTAGGGCTACAAAATATAGCTTGGCAAGGGGAACATTGCAAGCTCACACATGGTATATTTATACCCAGGGGCCTGAGTGTGCTGGGTTAATAGAGAGATGTCCCAGGCCGTGTGTGTTTAAAAAAAGAGAAAGTAGCTAAAGACCCTATTATATTTAATAGTGAACTATAGAAATAGGTTCAGGAGAGGCTTGGGCAAAATCCCTGATGGCCAGTAAACTTGTAAAGGGGGCTTAATGACTGAATTGATGATTGCATTGGTTGGTTTATGATGTTTTATTAGTGAATCTTATGATTGTTTTCTCTGAATTAAATTACTTGGATCATACATAATTTGTTTTGCACTGTTATGAAGGCACATGCCTTACAAAATCATGCACAGGGATGATACTGAGTTTCTTAATTCATTCAAAGTAATTGAATATAAATAAAAGTCATATAAAATCATGTTTTCAGGTAGATTACTCATACCAGACATTAGTCTGACCCTTTTGTGTTTATGCACCATTGGGTGTCTTATATTTGTGTGAGGCAGTTCATGGTGATTATGCAGGAAAACATGAATTTCATTGATCAAGTTTTGGATGAGTTAAATGCATAGGGAATTGGATGCAATATTTACACATTTGCTGAAGTTAAAAATAGATGTTTATGCCAAATTTATGTTAGGCTATATTTTTTAAGTTGCTTAGAAAAAAAACCAATGTATTGTTATTTGCTGTTTTGTAAGTATTGGACTTAAATGGGTGTTTCAGCTGAAACTTGTAAGTTTTATTTTGAAAATGTTTCACTAAGTAATGAAGTTTTATAAGCTTTCTGATTAATTAATTTATGATGATAGGAAACCTGAGATTGTAAGGATTTATAAACTAAATGAATAACTAGGTACTGGGCATGAGAAATTCATGTTAAAATTAATAAAAAATCTGGCAGAAAGGTTTTGAGCATGCCTTGAAAAGATAGAACAAAATAACATGTATTTTGTTGAGAAACAGTTCAAATTGAATATGGCTAACATAACCATTTTCTTGAGCCTGGGTTAAGCCCGCACTAAAGAATTTAAGTTAAGTTTTTAGCTCTGTTTTATAACCCAAGAATAAGTAGACTCAGACATTTTGAAAACAAGAGGAAAAAAAATAAGGCACCTGAATTTCCCACTGACACACACAGGCACAGAAACATGCACACACATGCACAGGCAAGAACACAGTTCATACAGTAATTAAATTATGGAAATTCATGCAAAATGATAAGTCTTGAGACATGAAACCAATAGTCATACAATAATCTAAGTATATTTGGAAAATCTGGTTTTTAGATACACTATTTCTATGTAGGGATTATTTCTTTTAAATGATTCCCAAACAGATTTCTACTTACAAATTTCCGTACTCTGATTTAAGTAGAGAATGACTTATATATCTTCATATATATAAGTTTAAGATGAAATGAGTAAACCAATATTTTTATATTGACAAAAGGTCCTGGATAGAAGAAAAATTGGAATGCAATGTTTTCTTGATTAAATGGCCACTGTATATAAAAAAATAAAATAAATTAAGTGGGTCATTTCATTTGGTATCAGAGCTATGTTGTTAAATAACGTAGCAAAATTTTGTATGAACTTGTTTGCATTGGATGTATGGAAGTGTTGTCTGTTTTGGATGTTTTGTTTGTTAATGTTTACACTATTAATATCTATTATGACAGAATAAGTGATAGATTGAAATGAATTAATCTATAGAGTATTAGGCAAAACAGACTAACCTAAGTGTTATATCCATAGAGCTATGGTAGGACCCAGACATCAAAATGTAGGAACAAGTGAACCACCCATGGTGAATGTGCAAGAATTCATGAGAGCCATAAGGGATGGATCGTAGGCAACAGGTAGGAAAATCCACATGAGGAGCTTTCCAAACTACTCAAGACTTTTACCAATCTTGGAGGCAAAACTTTTGATGGCATGGAAGGAGTTATGGGAGTTCAAAATTGGCTTAGAATTTTGGAAAGAATCTTTGCAGACATGCAAGTTGAAGACCAAAGGAAGAGGCAAATTGCATCCAGGCAATTGAGAGGAGCAGCTTTGGATTGGTGGGAGGTTATCATAGCTGGAAGACCTGAAGGAGAAGTGACATGGGATCAATTTAAAGCAATGCTGGAAGGTAGATTTGTCCCTGCATCAGCCAAGGAATCTTTGCTAGATGAATTTATCAAATTAAGGCAACGGACTATGAGTGTCACCGAGTACACTCAGAAGTTTGAATCATTGGCAAAGTATGGTGCAATACTCATCACTACTGAGGAGGCTAAGAATGGCAGGTATATTCAAGGGCTGAACCCTAGCCTTAGTAGAGCCATGCTACCATACAAGGACAGGACTTTTGATCAAGTTTTGGATTTGACTTTGAGCATCGAACAACATGATAAAGCTAGAGAGAATTTCAGGGCATTCAAGAATAACCAAAACAAGAAGGGAAAGGGTAAATTTCACCCTTATGATAAGAAGAAAACAGACATAGCTTCCACCAAGAAACCAGAAGAAGTCAGGGCTGCTGAAATTAAGAAGAAGATTACTTGTTATAACTGTGGCCAAGAGGGGCATATGAAGAATAGATGCACAAATGTTAGGCCTGCATCCTTCAATTGTCACCATTGTGGGAAGGAGGGTCACATAAAGAGGAATTGTCTAGATTTTAAGCAAGGAAAATTAGGGGCTTTGGAAGGGAAAGGCAAGGCAGCTAAGGGATCAAGTGTTGAAAAGCATGGTCAAGTTGAAGGTACTTTTCTTATTCACTCAATACCTTTTGCAGTAGTGTATGATACTGGGGCTACACACTCATTGATCTCCCATGATATTGCACAACAATTAAAATTGAATTGTATGATTGTTGATAAGCCACTGTTAATTAGAAGCCCTATAGGTAGTTCATGTATTCTGGGTATGATATGTATGCAACTAGGATTAAATATAGGTGGACATGTGTTTAAGTCAGACCTATATGTGTTGCAATATTCGGGCATAGGGATTATTTTAGGAGTTGATTGGTTGAGTAGACATAAGGCTATCATAAATATGGAAACATCCACCATATCATTGAAAGTTTCTGATGGACAAAGAATAGTTGTTCTTTGTGAGGCAAACAAGAATAGAAGTATAGCCAACCTTTTTACATTGTCTAATGAAAAACCCATGTCTGCATTAGAAGAAATCCCCATAGTGAATCAATATGTTGATGTGTTTGGTGAAGTCAGGGGAATTCCAAACCACAGACCAGTTGAGTTTTCAATTAAAATAATTCCAGGAGCTAGCCCAGTGGTTAAAAGACCAACCAGAATGGGGCCTAAGGAGTTGATGGAGCTGAAAAAGCAATTGGTTGAACTAGAAGAAAAAGGTTTTATTAGACCCAGCAGCTCATCATGGGGAGCACCAGTAGTCTTTGTTAAGAAACAAGATGGATCCCTTAGGTTATGTATTGACTATAGGGAATTAAATAAAGTCACAGTTAAAAATAAATATCCCTTACCAAGAATTGATTATCTCTTTGATCAATTGAGTGGTGCAAAAATATTTTCTAGGCTTGATTTAGCTTCAGGCTTTCATCAGATGAAAGTAGAAGAGGAAAGCATTAAGTATACAGCCTTTAACACAAGATATGGACTTTATGAGTTTTTAGTAATGCCATTTGGTTTGACAAATGCTCCTTCTTATTTTGTTGATTTGATGAATAGGATTTTTAGAGAATACTTGGATAAGTTTGTATTGATATTTATTGATGATATACTAATTTATTCTAAGTCAATCAGAGAGCATGAAAATCATTTGCATATGGTATTTGAGAAATTGACACAGGAAGACTTAAAATCCAAATTTTCAAAATGCACTTTTTGACAAAATGAAGTGAATTTTCTAGGCCATATTATATCAGAAAAAGGAATATCTGTGGACTCCAATAAAGTCATTGCAATGCAAGCTTGGAAAAGGCCTACTAATGTCACTGAGGTCAGATCATTCATGGGAATGGCTGGTTACTATAGGAGATTTATAAAAGATTTTGCAAAAATCTCAATCCCATTAACCAGATTGACTAGGAAAAATCAAGTGTTCACTTGGACAGAAGAGTGTGAGAAAGCCTTTGGGAAATTAAAGGAAGCACTAGTACAAGCTCCAATCCTTAAAGTGCCTGAAGGAAATGAAAACTTGGTGGTGTATATTGATGCAAGTTGTCACGACCCAAAATTCTTCATTCGAAAATGGACATCAAATACTTCACTTGTATTCGACTGCCAAAATTCAAACGTCAAATTTCAGTTCGGATGGAGCTTATAACAACAATTAGATGAATATAAAACAGCGGAACAGAATCAATATCATAAATATCATCACAGATACAACATCGACATAATCCATACTTCATCAGAGTATTTAATACATATACTACAACTCCAAATACAACATCATGATAATACAACAGTAATCATATATCCAAAAGTCTCCAGATGAAAGAAGTGATAACGGACTCCCAAAAGCTAAACACCTGATATCTCCAAAAAGCTCCTAAGAATATCTCCAAGATAAGAGCTCCAAAATACAGTTAACTCCAAAATACGGAAAACCTGCTACTAGGCTGCCCGTGTGGAAATAATGGGCACCCAGAGTTTAGGAAAGAAACAATAAACTCCGGATCAGTCATGGGACTGGTATGAGTAAACAAAACAGTTGTATTAACAAAAAAACTAGATTTATAAAAGAATTTTCGGTATGCTTTTAAAAATGGAACTACCATAAGACCTCCCACCACACACACAATGCAAACGCAGAATTGAAGGAGATTTCTTCTTATGATAGTTAAATATGCTTGATACGAGGAAATTTCTTTGGTATTATTACTAGTGCATAGTGTATAAAGCATTTCGAAAATAGAATATTAATCTTAGCCAACATACGACCATTATCGTATGTCTACTATAGCTACCATGGTTTGTGGCAGGTTACCGCCACGCTGCATGGCAGGTTTTACAACTAAAACCGTACAGGGCTCGTATTGTTTCTTTGGATTTCCAACAAATGGTCAGGCCAAGGAACTTCCCATTGCCACATGGAAACGCCTCTGGAAGGACGTCCCGAGAACCTAACCGGATCTCTGCCAACACAAGGCCGGGTTACCTCTGCAAAAATAGGTAACTACTGACACGAGTATGCCATCTCCCGGTTGTAACCAACCTTTAACCGGGGCCCCGAGCAACAAATCACAAAGATAATAAATGTATATCTGCGATATCCACATAAGTAAAGTATCTGGGCTCCATACCATGATACCACTTCTATCCAGAAGGAAATGAACATACACTAAGGGGCGCTACTCCCTATAACCTTGCCGCATCTTTCCTGTTTTGACCATTCCGGGGTGTGAGGTTCGACGAAGTCTCGTCCACAAAGCTACGCTTTGTCATAAAGCCATGCTTTGGGTCAACAGATGATCAACCTATGATCACAAAGATAAATGATCAAACAAATGATCATATCACAAATGATCAAACACTGATCATCACACAGCAACACTCAGCATGTCACATTACCAAATTGGGATATATCGCTGATAAATTTCAACTACATAACCTCTGAGCTCGTACGTCTCAGAGAAGGGTGTTAAGCTAAGAGAATAAATTCTCCGCCACCAACAGAAATGTATTTGAAAGAAATCGGCTTTATATCTCAAAGTGTAATGTCGGACATGTATCCATACAAGTCTGTTCCGGGTTCGAACAGAACCGAAGGCACTTCCAAAGAAGTCCTTGCAATCCGGATAATTTTCTAATCACGTCCGGACTTCCCGTCACAAAAGAGTGATATAAATCTCTATACCGGAGCAACTCGGTGAAGAGACATTCGACAGGTTGTCCTTTCATTTTTGAAAATATCCGGTCTTCAACACCGGTCTTCAAATGTCATCCATATACGACGTATCACTATTCGGAATGGGTTATATGACACAAAGGTCTTTTCCCGGCTAAACTGAATAATGATCGATAGATTTTTAAAACATGTGGATATGACAATCACAGAGATTCATATTCGGGGTTCGATGTGGGTTTCGGATATCAAACTGAAATCCGACTCCCTGTCGCATCGAAGTAAAAAAATGCCGTTTTACGGGCGAAGGGGTTTTCACATCAATACAGAATTAAGCTTACACACAGTGTAGTACATAGCAATCTACATTTCATAGTATCGAAATCAGAACAGAAATGTCAATACAGTGCACAGCAATAGTTATTATTTTCCAATGGGGTTCAGATAAATTTACCACACAATTATTTGTAGTGATGTTTAAAATCAATGATCAAAACTTGGATAAATAAATTAAATCTTAACTACTTGATTCATTGTTTCAAATTTATTTATTTTAATTAACTGCCAATTAATTAACGTAATTTATCTAATCAACAAATTCTTAACTACAAATTTATTTAAATACTTAATTTAGATATTAATTAAGGTTTTATAAAGCATTGATATATATATACTTGCTTAGTCGATAACTTAAACAAATTCTCAACTTAAAATAGTCAACATTGTTCAATTTGACATTGTAAACTTTAAATACTTTGGGCTTAACCCATCTTTAAGGCAACCCGAGTAACTCAGATGTTTACTCGAGTTCCTTCTCGAGTTTATTCCCCTTATTTCCCGAGCCATCCCCCTTTCTCCCTCGTGCACTCTTCCTCTCCAGTTTTTTTTTATATAATAACTTAAGTTTTCAAACTAGAAACAGCAGGGAGGCTACTCGCGTGCTCGAGTTATACACCGAAGCAAACCCCATCTTTCTTGAGTATCTACTCGAGTCGTTCACGCTGGCACTCTGACACCACTTCGAAGCCGTACACGTGCACGTGCACGATCACCGCAACCACCTTCAGTTGCTCGCGGTGATCGCGACAAATCACCATCGACCCCCACGAGCTTCTCCGCCACCCCGATCGACCCATTCGACCACGAATCAATTTCGAACCAACCCAGAACACTAACCCCATCATCTAAACCTCCCTCGTCCAGGCGCTACCCACCACCGGCACTCCCAAAATTCCGGCCACATCACCGCAACCTTCCCACGTCACCATTCTCCTGGGTGCGATCGCCCCCAATCCCTTCTCCACGTCGTCATTCCTAGATAGCCGAGACGAACAAAAGAACAGCCTAAAACCCTAAACTCCACTCGACACCTCAATTTACAACATAGAAAAATTATCTGGTAATTTTTACAACATCACTAACATCTATTCTTGCTTAAATTTAAATTTCAACAATTTAAATTGATTGAGTTATCCTAAATTCGAAAAAATGCAGTTTCTATTCAAATGCAAACTGCTCACCAAATACCAAATTAAAAATCTTCATTTATGGTTTAAAAATCATGACTTGCAATAAGGGTTCGAGCTATGAACTTGAATTAACTTTTTGTAACAATTGAATTTATCAAAAAAAATTTCCTGTTTACTTATAAATCAAACTGACAGTGGTATATTTTCCTCTGACATGTTGAAACAGGTTTAAAATCTTGGTTAAAGACTAAACTTCTTGTTTGGTTGAAGACCTTAATCCTTAACAATGATTTGATGAAAACAAATTTAAGTTTGAATCAATTGGTCAACCCTGAAATCAATAACCAGAGAAGAACAAAATACAGAGTAAATATATATATATACAGAATGTTATTCAAAGATAAAACATACAATACTATATGATCAATAATTTATCTTCACTGTTAAACTTAAAACTTTAAATTGATGTTTACTCACCTTGTATGTATTTGGAAACAGAGAACACTTTTTCTTTTGTTTTGAAAGCCTGTAGATTTGAATCTCCCCCTTTGAAACTTTCTTGCTTTGTTTTGTAATTTGATCTCTAGTTTGGAAATATAGTGAAGTTTATATTTTTTTCTTTCTTAGTTTTTTTTTTCTATGTTATGTTTGAACGAACTGATATTGAGAAATGAAGATGTATAAAAGATGTTTAGAGAAGACTTGTTTGTACAAGTGGTTCATATACAAGTACAGGGATTCTTTTGGTTCGGTCAGAAAATTTGAAAGTTGGAGGCTGATATGATTTTCTTCATTGCTTGAGAAGATGGCATTAAATGCATGTGTTCCCATATTAGTTTACATGTAATCTTTTTTTTATTTTCCAAGTACAAATTTCTTTTGTTTTGTAAAGATATTTTCTTTTGAACGTGTACTAGTGTCTTCCTCATCAAGCCAACGTATATATATTCCTTTTGTTCATATACATACTTATACTTATCTTTTCCCATAATTTATAGTGTTGATATCTCTTGTTTGTATTATGTATGTAAGTATATTTTATTTCATTTTGTATATATTTTATTTTATTGTTTAATACAAATTCTTGTTTTATTATACATTTCATTTATTTATTACATATATTTTATTTTAAAGTTGAACAATATACTAATGCACTTTGTTTGTATTTTATTTCACTTCACATATTTATTTTTATTATTTTCCAACTTAAAACTCAATTCAATATATATATATATATAAGATGTTTAAATTCAAGTGATTTTAAATTCAAAAGAATCGACCTATTTTTATTCATTTAAATCAACACACATTTTATTTTTAAAACTTTTCAATTATTAAATTACTAAAAATTCAAATAAATCAATAAATTCAAGTTAAATTCTGGGATGTTACACAAGTGGACAAGGGCTTGGGGCAGTATTGATGCAACAACATCAAGTGACAGCTTATGCTTCTAGGCAGTTGAAACCAAGTGAGGTAAGGTATGCTACTCATGACCTTGAATTGGCTGCTATAGTGTATGCTCTTAAGTTATGGAGACACTACTTGTTAGGAGCAAAATTTGAAGTGTATACAGACCATAAATCACTTAAATATTTGTTTTCACAAAAAGAATTAAATATGAGGCAGCAAAGATGGATTGAACTCCTAGCCTCATATGATTTTGAAATATTATACACCCTTGGTAAGGCTAATAAAGTAGCAGATGCCCTAAGTAGACAACATGCTAACATGGCTAGATTGATGGTAAACGAGTTTAACACTTTATCATTGTTAATTGATTCAGAAATAGAAAGTGATAATATAGAAAATATGAGCCTATGCAGTGAAAATGTAGAAATGGGAAAATTAAGTTTTATTACTCTGGGGTCAGAATTGAAGAATAAAGTTGTAATGCTACAAGACCAAGATCCATTTTTATTTGAAAAGAAGACACAAATATTAAATGGTGAGGCAGTGGAAGGTTTTCAGTTGAATGATCAAGGCCATTTGAAGAAAGGAAAAAGAATATGTGTTCCAGCAATTGATGAGTTGAAGCAAGAAATCATGGATGCTTACCACAAAAGCAAATACACTATACACCCAGGAAGCACAAGAATGTATCACAACCTCAAGAGGGATTATTGGTGGAGTGGTATGAAGAGTGCAATGGCAACCTATGTATCTAAATGTATGGTTTGCCAACAGGTGAAGGTTGAGTATCAAAAACCCTCAGGGATGCTTCAACCTTTACAAATACCACAGTGGAAATGGGAAGACATATCAATGGATTTCATTGATGGTTTGCCTAGAACTAGGAGGGGAAATGATAGTATTTGGGTAGTGGTTGATAGGTTAACCAATTCAGCCCACTTTATACCAGTAAAATCAAAAAGAAATGCAAGTACACTAGCCCAGTTATTTATTAAAGAAGTAGTCAGACTGCATGGTATACCAAAGACTATAGTAAGTGATAGAGATACCATCTTCACTTCAAAGTTTTGGCAGAGCTTTCACAAGGCAATGGGGACTGATTTATGCTTAAGCACAGCATACCATCCTCAATCTGATGGCCAAACATAAATTGTGAACAAAGCGCTATCGAAATTTTGTAACCGTTTAAAATGAAATGATTTATAATATGTAATTACTTTATTGTGTTTGTAACTTGTCCAATACAGGGACAAATCCGACAAATATTGTATCAGATGAATATAAATGTCCGTTCCGTTACCAAAACGAACATCCATATAACGATCATATACAACACTTGCCAGACGGGGCCAAAGCCAATCTAAGAGATAAAAAAATTTCTTTAAATTTTATCAAATATTGTTGTTCTTTTCAAATTTTGACAATGTTTCAACTATTTAAATTTTATTTAATAAATTTGTATATTTAAATTTTAGTTCAACATTCAATTAACAATTTTAGTTCAATATTCATTTCTTTATTTTACGACATAGATTTTAGCGTAATCTTTGTTGTTGTTATATTCAATTCTTAATTTCATTACAAAATAGATTTCAGTACAATATCAGTTGTTTTTAAAGTCATTTCCTAATTTTTTTTAAATTAGATATTTGTATAATTTTTAAGGCTCTCATATTCATTTTTTAATTTTCTATATACACTTTATTTTTGTACAATACTGTAATTTGTAATTTATCAAACTTAAATTTGTACAATACTATATAAACTTTATTTTTGTACAATACTGTAATTTGTAATACTCATATTTGCAGAATTTAGATTTTAACAACTTAAATTTGTAATTTATCAATTTCATAAACTATGAAATACTTTCATGTAAACTTATCAATAACCAAGTTAATCATTAATATACACTATTTTTTCGCCTAAAACAACTAACCATATTAATCGCCAACACGAATCATCTACATCAACCATTTATTCAACTTGATCATCATGATAAACTAGTTAATGTAATACGAAATAATTCAAGTTCATGATAATAAACTAATTAATTTATCAAATCAACATACAACACTACTAATATCTAATCTAACAATACTACTAATACCCAATTTAACAACAAATCATAATTGACTTAGGGTTTAAACTAAACCTAAAAATATCAAATTTACATTCAAAATAGAGATTAGAAGCATACCGACGTAAATTTGGGTGATTTGGAGGCATTGAAAGCTGGAGCGACGGCTATGGTGACGGGGGGCGTCGGGGGGGGGAAGGAGGAAGTGATTTGGGGGAAAAAATTGGGGAAGAGGGAATGAAGGAGCTGCTGGTCTCGGCAGATCTGTATACTTCATATAGCGACGGTTTGCGACGGCCGCTTTTTTTAGCCGTCGCAAACCGTCGCTAGGCTTCGTCGCTATACGAAGCCTTTCTAGTAGTGTACTTCAACAATTTCATTTATAGGCTCCTCATGGATATCAATACTAGGACCAATATTTTCCTTCCAATTCGTTTCGTCAATTTGACTTGAATTTGAACTTTGAGACTTTTTATCTCTCGCTTGAAATAAATTTGAAATTGAACCAATCAATGATTTTGCTTCTTCACATCTACGTTGCTTTTTCATTCTATTTTGATATCTCGAATTCTGTTTCCGGTTCATACCTCAATTTAAGATACAACGTAAAATTAATGTTCATTAATAAATACTATACTATTTTATAAATCAAAAATCTAAAAAACAGAAATCTAAACAACATAAGTTTGTAAAAATAACAATAGATTAACATGCAGTTTCAATCATAGAATTTAATAGTATTTATTTCAATTATAATTTGTATAGTGAAACTACTGTGAATTACATTTATTCACAAATGCAAAATGAAGTCAGCAACATAATTTACTCAAGACAAACTCTATTAACACCTCGATAATTTCCTTCGACCACCCATGCATTCTTAGAAAAATTAAAGTGAAAATTAGGCCCACGTCCTTGTAATTAAATTTAGTCCGCGTAAACTCCTCCCGTTTGAAAACTTATATTTCCGATCCCTGTTTTTATTTCTGCCTCAATTTATACCATAAATACCCCTGTTTACATGTCGCGCTAATTTTTTATGGTGGTTGTGATTTCGATTGCAAGTTTTAAATTCTGATTCAGTTCGATCATTGTTTTAAGATATTATTTCGGAATCATGGCTTTACCTTCTTCCAGGTAAAATATTGTTTGGATTTGTAATCGATTTTGTTTGTTTTTAAATGATATTGCGATATTCGTTTATAATTTTGTTATTTCTGTTTCGTTAGTTTTTTTTGTTTGAAGTAAATGAAAATTACAAGTATTCTATTGTTTATTTTATCTGAAAAATTAATGCGTATGTATAGGGTATTGTTCGTTGATTTATTTTTTTAGCTTTGATTAAGTTCTAATTTGTCTGGAATTATTGTAGGTATTTTACAGTCTTGTCCGCAAATAATTTGAATATGTATGGTGAAAATGGTACAAATTACTAATTGTTGCTGATTTATCTGCAACTTTTACAATTATTGCATACATATCAGCAAGTAATGTTCGTATTTCACTTATTTGTTTAAGCTCAGACTTCTGCTTATTTATCTGCTTTTTTTATAAACATTGCTTACATATCAGCAAATGATATTGCTTAAGTATTAAAATATTATTTTATGTGCTGATTTGTCTGCAATTTTTTATAATTATTGCTTACATATCAGCATATAATATATATATCCTGCGTTTTTGTATTTATTTTTTTATAATTGTAATTATGTTTTTTTAAAATTAAAGTGTTCCTGGTCTGCCTACGACTCAACGACTTACGACTCAAAGCCCTACGACTCAACGACTTCTGGCTTCTACGATCTAACCAGACTGCCCTTAGCGGCTTAACACACATCTGCCTACGACTCATGACAAAACAGCTATCTCCTATGTCGGTTACGACTCATAGCGTGTGCCTACGACTCAACAAAAACCCAGATCCCTTACGACTTAAAAGTTAACTCGGCTACGACTTATCAACCTCACGACTTAGCTAGGCTACTGGGATACTCGTCTACGACTTAACTGGATATACGACTCAACTACTAAGTCGTCTACGACTTATCAAATCCCACTATCCTACGACTTATAACCTAGCAGCCAACTACTGAGTCGGTCACGACTTAACAAATAGCTGGGGTTACGACTCAACTGGTCAGACGACTCATCAGATAACTAGGATACGACTCATCAGATAACTTGGGTACGACTCATCAGATAACTTGGGTACGACTCATCAGATAACTGAGATACGACTCATCACCTTAACTCGGTCACGACTTAACTGTTACAACTTAAGCCTTATCTCGCCCAGTCCTTAAGTCGCGCCTACCCCTTAAGTCGTTCAAACGACTTATCCTTACACCCTTAACTAGCCAAATCCCTGAGTCGCTCCTATCCCCTAAGTCGTATACGACTCACGACTTACACTAAGTCGTTCACGACTCAGGACTTAGCCATTTTCGCCTAAAATCTGAAATGGCTCAAAAACTCTAAAATTCCAGATTCTGTCGAACTTTTCGATCCGTAAAATACGGGTCGTTACATTCTCTCCCCCTTAGGAATTTCGCCCCCGAAATTCCAAACAAACAAAGCAATCAAAGACTATTCTGTACGCCTACCATCCATCGCAATCAACAAACCATGCATCCAATTCTAGCTTAGCGTACAGAATTCTAAAACTAGAACAAGTTACAATATCGCGAGATGACACGACACTTTAGGGCCATACCTTGAAGAGTTCAGGATGAGCTGCCTTCATCCTCTCTTCCTCCTCCCACGTGCAGTCGTTATCATCATCACTCCATTGTATCTTGAGCAACTTAACTACCTTCCTCCTAAGCTGTTTCGTGTCGGTTTCCACAACACGAAGCGGCTTACGAGGTCTTCTATCGACTGGATCAACTTCGAAATCTTCATAGCTATCAGTAGAAACTACTGTATTCGAGTCGTGCACATACTTCCGTAGATATGATATGTGAAAAACATTGTGCACACTCGACATCTTCTCCGGTAATTCCAATCTATAAGCGAGCTTTCCAATTCGCTCGGTAATCGGGAACGGTCCAACAAATCTCGAAGTCAATTTTCCTTTCTTCCCAAATCGAATAACATTCTTCAGTGGAGAAATCTTTACAAAAACCATATCTCCTACGTCAAATTCCAAATCCTTTCGACGCTTATCAGCATAACTCTTCTGACGGTCTTGGGCTGCCTTCATTCGTTGCCGAATGATCTCTATACAATCTGAAGTCTGTCGAATCATCTCTGGCCCAAGCATCAGCTTTTCTCCAGTCTCTATCCAACATGTCGGAGAATTACACGGTCTTCCATACAATGCCTCATACGGTGCCATACCAATGCTTGACTGGTAACTGTTGTTGTATGCAAACTCCACCAAATGAAGGTGATCTTCCCATGATCCTCCGAAATCCAAAACACAAGCTCTAAGAAAATCTTCCAAAACTCGGTTGACTCTCTCGGTCTGACCATCCGTTTGGGGATGATAAGCTGTACTTAAACACAACTCGGTTCCCAAGACTTCCTGGAAGCTCTTCCAAAATCCACTAGTGAACAATGGGTCTCGATCGCTCACTATACTCTTCGGAATACCATGGAAACGAACTATCCACTTAACATACAACTCAGCCAACTTTGACGCAGTCCTAGTCGATCGAACAGGAATGAATCTCGCACTCTTGGTCAGACGATCCACAAAGACCCAAATCCCTTCATTTCCCGTTCTTGTTCTAGGTAGTCCATCAATAAAATCCATCGATATCTGCTCCCACTTCCATGTAGGAACTTCTAATGGTTGAAGCAATCCGCTTGGCTTCTTCTGTTCGGCCTTCACCAATTGGCAGTTCATACACTTGGAAATAAAATTTCCAACATCCTTCTTCATACCTTCCCAGTAGTAGGTTCTCTTCATATCCCGATACATCTTATTTCCACCTGGATGAATTGTCAGCTTCGAGTGATGACTTTCCTTCAGAACTTCACTCCTCAATTCATCTATATCGGGAACAACTAGTCGTCCTTGCTTCCGAAGCCAACCCTCTCGATCGACCTCGAATCCTTTATCCTTTTCTGGATCCAATCCAGATTCCAATTCATGGATAATCTTGACAAGCTTATCATCTCGCTTTTGGCTCTCACCAATCCTTTCCACAAGAGTGGGTCTTATTGATAAGTTTGCCAACATCTCAGGTTCCAATTCGCATCTAGGCCTGAAGTCAAATCCAGCTAAATACTCGAGATTCTTCCATTCAGAAAACATGGCTCCCAATCTTGCAAGTCTTCGACTTAACGCATCTGCCACTGCGTTACCTTTTCCCGGAGTATAAGCTATACCAAAATCATATGATGCCAAAAACTCTAGCCAACGTTGCTGCCGAAGATTCAAATCATTTTGGGAGAAAAGAAACTTTAACG
The DNA here is from genome assembly GCA_030737815.1 of Allium fistulosum. Classification (NCBI taxonomy): domain Eukaryota; kingdom Viridiplantae; phylum Streptophyta; class Magnoliopsida; order Asparagales; family Amaryllidaceae; genus Allium; species Allium fistulosum. The sequence goes on from CM060904.1 coordinate 1,293,151,887, forward strand.
ATTTGTGATCCGTAAACAACTCGAATCGAACTCCCAACAAATAATGCCTCCACATCTTCAGAGCAAATACAATCGCCGCTAATTCCAAATCATGAGTTGGGTAATTCCTTTCATGCGGCTTGAGTTGTCGACTGGCATACGCAACAACTTTATCCTTCTGCATCAGCACTGCTCCAAGTCCAGTACCACATGCGTCGGTGTAAACCACCATCTCATCATTCCCACTAGGAATAGTCAAAACAGGAGCACTCGTCAATCTCTCTTTCAGGATTCCGAAAGCTTGCTCACACTTAGCATCCCAACTGAACACTTGGTTCTTCTTCGTCAATCCTGTTAACGGTGCAGCTATCTTGGAGAAGTCTTTGATAAACCGTCGATAATATCCTGCTAATCCAAGAAAACTTCTCACATCAGATGCATTCTTAGGTCTAACCCAATCCTGGATTGCCGCCACCTTAGCGGGATCAACCGCTATTCCATTTCCAGAAATCACATGGCCTAAGAACCTCACTTCACTCTTCCAGAAGTGACACTTCGAAAACTTAGCCTTCAGCTGATGTTTCCGCAAGATTTCCAAAGCCATACGCAAGTGCGTCTTGTGCTCCTCTTCCGTTCTGGAATAAATCAGAATATCATCCACGAACACAAGTACGAACTTGTTCAACTGATCTCTGAACACTCTATTCATAAGATCCACAAAATATGCTGGCGCATTAGTCAATCCAAACGGCATTACCAGCCACTCAAAGAAACCGGATGGTGTCCTAAAAGCAGTCTTTGGCACACTATCCTTAGCTACTCTCAACTGGTGAAATCCCGTTGCCAAATCCATCTGAGAAAACACCTTGGCTTCGTGAAGCTGATCAAACAAGTCATCTATTCTCGGCAATGGATACTTGTTCTTCTTAGTCACCTTATTCAGCTCACGATAATCCACACACAATCTCAACGACCCATCTGCCTTGGTTACAAACACAACTGGTGCACCCCACTCGGACACACTACGCCGAATGAATCCTTTCTGTAAAAGGTCATCAACTTGCACCCTCAACTCTTGCTGTTCCCTAGGCGCCATTCGCCTAAGAGGCATCACAACAGGTCTGGCTCCTTCAACTAGATCTATACGAAACTCGATCTCTCTATGCGGTGGCAACCCTTTGACTTCGTCAAAGACATCCTCGAATCCATTAGCGATTGGCACCGATGACAGTCCATCCCGTGGAACAACCAGCGAATACGTGAAGCTCATGAAGACGACTTCTTCATGCTTACATCGTATCACAACCTTTCGCCCCTCCACATTCTCGACTGTCACTTCCAGCCTTTCGCAATCAACCTTTGCCGCATACTTCCTAAGCCAGTCCATACCCAAGATAATTCCGAACCCCGCAAAGTTCAGAACAAAGCAATCACAAACAAAAGAGCAACCATGACTCGACACAACTAGACTACGTCATAACATACACAAACAAGACGAACCCCCAACTGGATTGGTCACAACCAATGGCCTATCAACAATATCCGGCTTCAAATCTAACCGGCCTACGAGTTCATTACAAACAAACGAATGCGATGCTCCAGTATCAAACAAAACTCTAACTGGAACACCACATAGGAAAAGAGTACCTTGAACCACCACACTCTTTCCCTTCTCTTCAGCAGTAGGAGCTTTTGAAGACGAAGGAACAGCTCCCAAAGCATAAGCTTGCACAATCTGCTTGTCCTTCCTCGGTTCTGGACAATTCTTCCTGATGTGCCCTGGCTTGTCACAGTTGTGACACTTCATTGGCACCTTCGGATTCTTACAATCCTTAGAGAAATGGCCCTTCTGCTGACAATTGTAGCAAGTCACTTCGCCTTTCGACTTCTTCTGGCCATCCTTACCCTTCTGCTGCTGCTGCTTCCTCTTCTTGTTTCCACCCTGCTGGGGTTTAGACTCTTCCCTGGTCACAACAACAACAGATCCTTCCTTAGGAAACAGACTCTCATGCCTAAGAGCTTTCTCCACAAGCTTCTCAAATGAATCGTCCAAATGATCCACCAACTGTCTCCCAAGATAACTATCCAAGCCGGTCACAAACTTCTCATTCTTCTGATAAGCAGATTCAATATATGACCGAGCATATTTGGACAAAGCTTCAAACTCAGAAACATACTCAAGAACAGATCATCCACCTTGCTTGAGCTCCACAAACCTCTTGAACAGAACAGACTTCTGAGCTGTAGAAATGAACTTAGCTTCAAACCTAACTTGGAATTGCTCCCAAGTAATCTCTTCCTCCGCAGTATTGATGGTAATAGAGTTCCACCAATCAGAGGCTCTCCCTTGAAGCTGCCTTGATGCCAACTTCCTCTTAGTTGCATCGTCAATTCCCAAATCACCAAAGATCCTTCTACAAGCATCCATCCACCTTTGGACTTCGATAGTTGATTCTGTTCCCAAGAAAACCTTCCCTCCAAGAGCAGTATAGTCCTTGCACAACTTAGCAAAATCCACTGGTTTCGGAGTCTGAACCTGAACTCCAACATCAACTGCCGCCCCGGAACCGGTATCCTTCTCATGATCGAAGTCATCATAGCTTCGAACATGGCTGCATAATCAGCAGTCTCTCCAGTAGCACGGCCTTCCCTAGCAGCTGGTCTCCCTCTTCGACTCATTCTCAATATCTATAAAAAGGAATGATTAGAACATCTAGAGAAACAACTGCATAAAGGACTCAAACTCTACTAAGCTACTATATTATATATAGTAATCATCCATCAAAATACAATTACGTCTCTCATACGTAGTTACGACAGCGAGCGTTGGGTAAAATCGATTAACCTGGCTCTGATACCAAATGTGACGACCGCCCATGACCCCTGCACCGAATCTAGAAATAGTGCGCTGTAAAGTGTGCTAGGCGACCATGGACGATTGTCAGGGTAGATTCAAACGACAGAATCTATCGTATTACTCACAGCGCATGGACAAAATACAATAGAACATATGTATAGTGAAGCTTTACAGAACAAAATGACATCATATAAAACTCCATAATAGTTGAATACAAGCATCCAAATAGTCAATACATCAAGCCTCACTACATATCTCTCAGAGAATACAAAACAGCGGAATATCCAGTACATATAAGAAGATAATATGCAACCCTCTAGCTCGTCTTCGATATCAGCATCGTGAGAAGAGAACAGCACCTGTCACCTGCTACCTAGTCTGCCCGTCCCAAAATGGACGAACAACCCAAGGCAATAAGAATTAAAACATAAAGCCTTGAGTCAGACAACAGTCTTAGTGAGCAATAAATTAACTAACAACATACCAAAAGAGCATAAAGGAAAAGGAATAGGAATACAACCCTCCCACTCCAACCTCATTCTACAGTGATAGCCCCCAGACACACACTAAGCAGAAGCAAACATAGCAGAGCATACAATTTAAAGTAAAGCTACTATCACTCGAGTCAAGGGCGATGTTTTCCAAGTACCAAGGCCTCAATCAGATAAGCACCTAGAAAATACCGCTCTTGAGTCCGAATGACGTTACAACCAAACATCCATGACTCTGGCTATCACTGTTATCATTGCTTCGATATCACCGTTAATTGAATGACCGGCACATTCTTTCAGCCGTCCGTCAAGGGCTAATGGAAACCCCGGTTCTAGACATAACTCCCGCACATCGTCGCAACCCGTGCCTAGGACTATCGAATCTGCCCAGAGTACTCGACCATCAACAGTTAGTCGTTGGGACTATCGAATCTGCCCAAACGTACTCTTGCTTAGAGCATGCTAGAACCTTCAACAACGATGCTATCCAAACCTCCTAGTCATCCTCCTCGACGACTATTCTCATATCCATTCATTATCCTCAACTCGAATCATATCACCGAGTTATCAACATGCTTGGAATGATCCCGTCTGGATTAGACCAAGTCTTCGTCACATGATTGCTTCGCTTCATTACATCCTCGCAAAGCCTCATCTCAACATCACATCATCAAATCTATGCATAAGAGCTTCATCATCCCGCTACATATGCCACGAGCAGCTTTCCCAATTCAAGAGCCTTTCCCTTAGCTTTTGAATCACCTTCGATCTAAATCTAATCATCAATCATCTAGTTCATAACAATCAATCAAATCAAACATCAATCCAAGCAATCAAGCATTCAAAAATGATCTAAGTAGACAATTATAACAATAATGGCATTTTCGTAATTAAAGAGTTGAAAGTCCAATAAGCATGAAAACATGGATTATATCTCTACAAACTTGATGAATGAACTTGCATAGGTTAACATATGATAAAATGGATGTAACATCATCATGAACAATGGATCTATATGGATCTACACTTTGGATGAAGAAAATGCATGGAAATCTCTATTTTAACACCAAATCGAGCCAACAATCCGATATACTCCTTTGGATCAGTGTGAGAGATAATCACCACTCACCAAATCACCTAAACAAACCCAAATCAACACGCTTCAGATCTGGACAGCGAAGGATGAAGCTTGATCTATCACGAATCCGCTTCAAACGAAGAAATCTCTCTTGAAAAGATGAAGATCTTCAACTTTAGCTCTTGAATCTTCAATCTTGATCTTTGATTTGGATGGAAGGAAGCACTAGATTAGAGTGGAGAAAAGAAGTGAAGAAGTGTAGAAGTCGAGCTCTCAAAATGGCAGCACTTCGTCGCTTCAAAATCCCGATCCCAAAAATGAAGAGAAACTCTCCTATTTATAGCTGAAATCCCTATCTCGTCTGCCTCCATGAGTCGTTTACGACTTACGACTCAAAGCCCTACGACTCAACGACTTCTGGCTTCTACGATCTAACCAGACTGCCCTTAGCGACTTAACACACATCTGCCTACGACTCATGACAAAACAGCTATCTCCTATGTCGGTTATGACTCATAGCGTGTGCCTACGACTCAACAAAAACCGAGATCCCTTACGACTTAACAGTTAACTCGGCTACGACTTATCAACCTCACGACTTAGCTAGGCTACTGGGATACTCGTCTACGACTTAACTGGATATACGACTCAACTACTAAGTCGTCTACGACTTATCAAATCCCACTATCCTACGACTTATAACCTAGCAGCCAACTACTGAGTCGGTCACGACTTAACAAATAGCTGGGGTTACGACTCAACTGGTCAGACGACTCATCAGATAACTAGGATACGACTCATCAGATAACTTGGGTACGACTCATCAGATAACTTGGGTACGACTCATCAGATAACTGAGATACGCGACTCATCACCTTAACTCGGTCACGACTTAACTGTTACAACTTAAGCCTTATCTCGCCCAGTCCTTAAGTCGCGCCTACCCCTTAAGTCGTTCAAACGACTTATCCTTACACCCTTAACTAGCCAAATCCCTGAGTCGCTCCTATCCCCTAAGTCGTATACGACTCACGACTTACACTAAGTCGTTCACGACTCAGGACTTAGCCATTTTCGCCTAAAATCTGACATGGCTCAAAAACTCTAAAATTCCAGATTCTGTCGAACATTTCGATCCGTAAAATACGGGTCGTTACATTCTCTCCCCCTTAGGAATTTCTCCCCCGAAATTCCAAACAAACAAAGCAATCAAAGACTATTCTGTACGCCTACCATCCATCGCAATCAACAAACCATGCATCCAATTCTAGCTTAGCGTACAGAATTCTAAAACTAGAACAAGTTACAATATCGCGAGATGACACGACACTTTAGGGCCATACCTTGAAGAGTTCAGGATGAGCTGCCTTCATCCTCTCTTCCTCCTCCCACGTGCAGTCGTTATCATCATCACTCCATTGTATCTTGAGCAACTTAACTACCTTCCTCCTAAGCTGTTTCATGTCGGTTTCCACAACACGAAGCGGCTTACGAGGTCTTCTATCGACTGGATCAACTTCGAAATCTTCATAGCTATCAGTAGAAACTACTGTATTCGAGTCGTGCACATACTTCCGTAGATATGATATGTGAAAAACATTGTGCACACTCGACATCTTCTCCGGTAATTCCAATCTATAAGCGAGCTTTCCAATTCGCTCGGTAATCGGGAACGGTCCAACAAATCTCGGAGTCAATTTTCCTTTCTTCCCGAATCGAATAACATTCTTCAGTGGAGAAATCTTTACAAAAACCATATCTCCTACGTCAAATTCCAAATCCTTTCGACGCTTATCAGCATAACTCTTCTGACGGGCTTGGGCTGCCTTCATTCGTTGCCGAATGATCTCTATACAATCTGAAGTCTGTCGAATCATCTCTGGCCCAAGCATCAGCTTTTCTCCAGTCTCTATCCAACATGTCGGAGAATTACACGGTCTTCCATACAATGCCTCATACGGTGCCATACCAATGCTTGACTGGTAACTGTTGTTGTATGCAAACTCCACCAAATGAAGGTGATCTTCCCATGATCCTCCGAAATCCAAAACACAAGCTCTAAGAAAATCTTCCAAAACTCGGTTGACTCTCTCGGTCTGACCATCCGTTTAGGGATGATAAGCTGTACTTAAACACAACTCGGTTCCCAAGACTTCCTGGAAGCTCTTCCAAAATCCACTAGTGAACAATGGGTCTCGATCGCTCACTATACTCTTCGGAATACCATGGAAACGAACTATCCACTTAACATACAACTCAGCCAACTTTGACGCAGTCCTAGTCGATCGAACAGGAATGAATCTCGCACTCTTGGTCAGACGATCCACAAAGACCCAAATCCCTTCATTTCCCGTTCTTGTTCTAGGTAGTCCATCAATAAAATCCATCGATATCTGCTCCCACTTCCATGTAGGAACTTCTAATGGTTGAAGCAATCCGCTTGGCTTCTTCTGTTCGGCCTTCACCAATTGGCAGTTCATACACTTGGAAATAAAATTTCCAACATCCTTCTTCATACCTTCCCAGTAGTAGGTTCTCTTCATATCCCGATACATCTTATTTCCACCTGGATGAATTGTCAGCTTCGAGTGATGACTTTCCTTCAGAACTTCACTCCTCAATTCATCTATATCGGGAACAACTAGTCGTCCTTGCTTCCGAAGCCAACCCTCTCGATCGACCTCGAATCCTTTATCCTTTTCTGGATCCAATCCAGATTCCAATTCATGGATAATCTTGACAAGCTTATCATCTCGCTTTTGGCTCTCACCAATCCTTTCCACAAGAGTGGGTCTTATTGATAAGTTTGCCAACATCTCAGGTTCCAATTCGCATCTAGGCCTGAAGTCAAATCCAGCTAAATACTCGAGATTCTTCCATTCAGAAAACATGGCTCCCAATCCTGCATGTCTTCGACTTAATGCATCTGCCACTGCGTTACCTTTTCCCGGAGTATAAGCTATACCAAAATCATATGATGCCAAAAACTCTAGCCAACGTTGCTGCCGAAGATTCAAATCCTTTTGGGAGAAAAGAAACTTTAACGACTTGTGATCCGTAAACAACTCGAATCGAACTCCCAACAAATAATGCCTCCACATCTTCAGAGCAAATACAATCGCCGCTAATTCCAAATCATGAGTTGGGTAATTCCTTTCATGCGGCTTCAGTTGTCGACTGGCATACGCAACAACTTTATCCTTCTGCATCAGCACTGCTCCAAGTCCAGTACCACATGCGTCGGTGTAAACCACCATCTCATCATTCCCACTAGGAATAGTCAAAACAGGAGCACTCGTCAATCTCTCTTTCAGGATTCCGAAAGCTTGCTCACACTTAGCATCCCAACTGAACACTTGGTTCTTCTTCGTCAATCCTGTTAACGGTGCAGCTATCTTGGAGAAGTCTTTGATAAACCGTCGATAATATCCTGCTAATCCAAGAAAACTTCTCACATCAGATGCATTCTTAGGTCTAACCCAATCCTGGATTGCCGCCACCTTAGCGGGATCAACCGCTATTCCATTTCCAGAAATCACATGGCCTAAGAACCTCACTTCACTCTTCTAGAAGTGGCACTTCGAAAACTTAGCCTTCAGCTGATGTTTCCGCAAGATTTCCAAAGCCATACGCAAGTGCGTCTTGTGCTCCTCTTCCGTTCTGGAATAAATCAGAATATCATCCACGAACACAAGTACGAACTTGTTCAACTGATCTCTGAACACTCTATTCATAAGATCCACAAAATATGCTGGCGCATTAGTCAATCCAAACGGCATTACCAGCCACTCAAAGAAACCGGATGGTGTCCTAAAAGCAGTCTTTGGCACACTATCCTTAGCTACTCTCAACTGGTGAAATCCCGTTGCCAAATCCATTTGAGAAAACACCTTGGCTTCATGAAGTTGATCAAACAAGTCATCTATTCTCGGCAATGGATACTTGTTCTTCTTAGTCACCTTATTCAGCTCACGATAATCCACACACAATCTCAACGACCCATCTGCCTTGGTTACAAACACAACTGGTGCACCCCACTCGGACACACTACGCCGAATGAATCCTTTCTGTAAAAGGTCATCAACTTGCACCCTCAACTCTTGCTGTTCCCTAGGCGCCATTCGCCTAAGAGGCATCACAACAGGTCTGGCTCCTTCAACTAGATCTATACGAAACTCGATCTCTCTATGCGGCGGCAACCCTTTGACTTCGTCAAAGACATCCTCGAATCCATTAGCGATTGGCACCGATGACAGTCCATCCCGTGGAACAACCAGCGAATACATGAATCTCATGAAGACACCTTCTTCATGCTTACATCGTATCACAACCTTTCGCCCCTCCACATTCTCGACTGTCACTTCCAGCCTTTCGCAATCAACCTTTGCCGCATACTTCCTAAGCCAGTCCATACCCAAGATAATTCTGAACCCCGTAAAGTTCAGAACAAAGCAATCACAAACAAAAGAGCAACCATGACTCGACACAACTAGACCACGGCATAACATACACAAACAAGACGAACCCCCAACTGGATTGGTCACAACCAATGGCCTATCAACAATATCCGGCTTCAAATCTAACCGGCCTACGAGTTCATTACAAACAAACGAATGCGATGCTCCAGTATCAAACAAAACTCTAACTGGAACACCACATAGGAAAAGAGTACCTTGAACCACCACACTCTTTCCCTTCTCTTCAGCAGTAGGAGCTTTTGAAGACGACGGAACTGCTCCCAAAGCATAAGCTTGCACAATCTGCTTGTCCTTCCTCGGTTCTGGACAATTCTTCCTGATGTGCCCTGGCTTGTCACAGTTGTGACACTTCATTGGCACCTTCGGATTCTTACAATCCTTAGAGAAATGGCCCTTCTGTTGACAATTGTAGCAAGTCACTTCGCCTTTCGGCTTCTTCTGGCCATCCTTACCCTTCTGCTGCTGCTTCCTCTTCTTGTTTCCACCCTGCTGGGGTTTAGACTCTTCCCTGGTCACAGCAACAACAGATCCTTCCTTAGGAAATAGACTCTCATGCCTAAGAGCTTTCTCCACAAGCTTCTCAAATGAATCGTCCAAATGATCCACCAACTGTCTCCCAAGATAACTATCCAAGCCGGTCACAAACTTCTCATTCTTCTGATAAGCAGATTCAATATATGACCGAGCATATTTGGACAAAGCTTCAAACTCGGAAACATACTCAAGAACAGATCTTCCACCTTGCTTGAGCTCCACAAACCTCTTGAACAGAACAGACTTCTGAGCTGTAGAAATGAACTTAGCTTCAAACCTAACTTGGAATTGCTCCCAAGTAATCTCTTCCTCCGCAGTATTGATGGTAATAGAGTTCCACCAATCAGAGGCTCTCCCTTGAAGATGCCTTGATGCCAACTTCCTCTTAGTTGCATCGTCAATTCCCAAATCACCAAAGATCCTTCTACAAGCATCCATCCACCTCTGGACTTCGATAGTTGATTCTGTTCCCAAGAAAACCTTCCCTCCAAGAGCAGTATAGTCCTTGCACAACTTAGCAAAATCCACTGGTTTCGGAGTCTGAACCTGAACTCCAACATCAACTGCCGCCCCCGGAACCAGTATCCTTCTCATGATCGAAGTCATCATAGCTTCGAACATGGCTGCATAATCAGCAGTCTCTCCAGTAGCACGGCCTTCCCTAGCAGCTGGTCTCCCTCTTCGACTCATTCTCAATATCTATAAAAAGGAATGATTAGAACATCTAGAGAAACAACTGCATAAAGGACTCAAACTCTACTAAGCTACTATATTATATATAGTAATCATCCATCAAAATACAATTATGTCTCTCATACGTAGTTACGACAGCGAGCGTTGGGTAAAATCGATTAACCTGGCTCTGATACCAAATGTGACGACCGCCCATGACCCCTGCACCGAATCTAGAAATAGTGCGCTGTAAAGTGTGCTAGGCGACCATGGACGATTGTCAGGGTAGATTCAAACGACAGAATCTATCGTATTACTCACAGCGCATGGACAAAATACAATAGAACATATGTATAGTGAAGCTTTACAGAACAAAATGACATCATATAAAACTCCATAATAGTTGAATACAAGCATCCAAATAGTCAATACATCAAGCCTCACTACATATCTCTCAGAGAATACAAAACAGCGGAATATCCAGTACATATAAGAAGATAATATGCAACCCTCTAGCTCGTCTTCGATATCAGCATCGTGAGAAGAGAACAGCACCTGTCACCTGCTACCTAGTCTGCCCGTCCCAAAATGGACGAACAGCCCAAGGCAATAAGAATTAAAACATAAAGCCTTGAGTCAGACAACAGTCTTAGTGAGCAATAAATTAACTAACAACATACCAAAAGAGCATAAAGGAAAAGGAATAGGAATACAACCCTCCCACTCCAACCTCATTCTACAGTGATAGCCCCCAGACACACACTAAGCAGAAGCAAACATAGCAGAGCATACAATTTAAAGTAAAGCTACTATCACTCGAGTCAAGGGCGATGTTTTCCAAGTACCAAGGCCTCAATCAGATAAGCACCCAGAAAATACCGCTCTTGAGTCCGAATGACGTTACAACCAAAAATCCATGACTCTGGCTATCACTGTTATCATTGCTTCGATATCACCGTTAATTGAATGACCGACACATTCTTTCAGCCGTCCGTCAAGGGCTAATGGAAACCCCGGTTCTAGACATAACTCCCGCACGTCGTCGCAACCCGTGCCTAGGACTATCGAATCTGCCCAGAGTACTCGACCATCAATAGTTAGTCGTTGGGACTATCGAATCTGCCCAAACGTACTCTTGCTTAGAGCATGCTAGAACCTTCAACAACGATGCTATCCAAACCTCCTAGTCATCCTCCTCGATGACTATTCTCATATCCATTCATTATCCTCAACTCGAATCATATCACCGAGTTATCAACATGCTTGGAATGATCCCGTCTGGATTAGACCAAGTCTTCGTCATATGATTGCTTCGCTTCATTACATCCTCGCAAAGCCTCATCTCAACATCACATCATCAAATCTATGCATAAGAGCTTCATCATCCCGCTACATATGCCACGAGCAGCTTTCCCAATTCAAGAGCCTTTCCCTTAGCTTTTGAATCACCTTCGATCTAAATCTAATCATCAATCATCTAGTTCATAACAATCAATCAAATCAAACATCAATCCAAGCAATCAAGCATTCAAAAATGATCTAAGTAGACAATTATAACAATAATGGCATTTTCGTAATTAAAGAGTTGAAAGTCCAATAAGCATGAAAACATGGATTATATCTCTACAAACTTGATGAATGAACTTGCATAGGTTAACATATGATAAAATGGATGTAACATCATCATGAACAATGGATCTATATGGATCTACACTTTGGATGAAGAAAATGCATGGAAATCTCTATTTTAACACCAAATCGAGCCAACAATCCGATATACTCCTTTGGATCCGTGTGAGAGATAATCACCACTCACCAAATCACCTAAACAAACCCAAATCAACACGCTTCAGATCTGGACAGCGAAGGATGAAGCTTGATCTATCACGAATCCGCTTCAAACGAAGAAATCTCTCTTGAAAAGATGAAGATCTTCAACTTTAGCTCTTGAATCTTCAATCTTGATCTTTGATTTGGATGGAAGGAAGCACTAGATTAGAGTGGAGAAAAGAAGTGAAGAAGTGTAGAAGTCGAGCTCTCAAAATGGCAGCACTTCGTCGCTTCAAAATCCCGATCCCAAAAATGAAGAGAAACTCTCCTATTTATAGCTGAAATCCCTATCTCGTCTGCCTCCATGAGTCGTTTACGACTTACGACTCAAAGCCCTACGACTCAACGACTTCTGGCTTCTACGATCTAACCAGACTGCCCTTAGCGACTTAACACACATCTGCCTACGACTCATGACAAAACAGCTATCTCCTATGTCGGTTACGACTCATAGCGTGTGCCTACGACTTAACAAAAACCCAGATCCCTTACGACTTAACAGTTAACTCGGCTATGACTTATCAACCTCACGACTTAGCTAGGCTACTGGGATACTCGTCTACGACTTAACTGGATATACGACTCAACTACTAAGTCGTCTACGACTTATCAAATCCCACTATCCTACGACTTATAACCTAGCAGCCAACTACTGAGTCGGTCATGACTTAACAAATAGCTGGGGTTACGACTCAACTGGTCAGACGACTCATCAGATAACTAGGATACGACTCATCAGATAACTTGGGTACGACTCATCAGATAACTTGGGTACGACTCATCAGATAACTGAGATACGACTCATCACCTTAACTCGGTCACGACTTAACTGTTACAACTTAAGCCTTATCTCGCCCAGTCCTTAAGTCGCGCCTACCCCTTAAGTCGTTCAAATGACTTATCCTTACACCCTTAACTAGCCAAATCCCTGAGTCGCTCCTATCCCCTAAGTCGTATACGACTCACGACTTACACTAAGTCGTTCACGACTCAGGACTTAGCCATTTTCGCCTAAAATCTGAAATGGCTCAAAAACTCTAAAATTCCAGATTCTGTCGAACTTTTCGATCCGTAAAATACGGGTCGTTACACTTGTTGAACGATACTTTCATATGGATTCTTGGATCAAAAACCCACAAACTCAATATCGCTCCCACCGACTTTGAGACACTTTAGTTGTCATGTGCAAACTGTCTAATTTAAACCTTTATTAAGAATTTTATGTTTTAATACATATGTACCGAAATACAAAGCCATACTAGGTGATAATTTTATGAGTAAATCCGAATCAACTTGAGCACATAGAATGACAAATCTGTTACGATAATTTCAAAAAATTGAAATTCATGATGTTATTCTTATCAACGTGGCTCACTATATTCCAACTATATTTATCTTTCTTTTAAAGACACAATTATGACCTTTGGATCATATCTATTTGGGTACAACTATCAAAATCATATTTTGATAATGTATTTGGAATCTGTTTTCGGATTTGTGCATCGTACCATATCATAGAGGATACTCTTAATGGTTTTATTAAACAACCGAGGATAAATTATTCTTAACACTGAAAAGAAACTTATAGTTTCTCTTTGATGTGCAAGAATACACATTAGACATTCTAATGTGTTGTGTTCATTTAGGGTTGGTTAATTTCATTTCATCCCTTGCGATCAGTTTTAACCTTGGATCGTATCCATATCTATTTTACTACCAATAATTTCTCAAAGAAATTCCTTCACTGCAAAATTGGTATTTCTTGAAACAACAGTTGTTTCTTAGTACAACGGAATGGTCATTCATAAAAAAATTATGAATTTTTTTAGATAAAATTGATTTGGTATTGGTTCACAATATTAATGTTCACAACATAAATTACTCATCTAATGACTATTGTTCCCAAACTTCTTTTGGTGTGATTCACACATGATTCCTTTCGTAAAATTATTACATGTTGTCTTTTGACTCACACAACCTGCTAACTCCTTGGCCTAGGACATGATGTGGTTTACTATAAACTCTTATCTTGTATGATTTTGTAAACTATTTTCAAAGGATATTAATTTTAACTTTATGTATTACTCTTAAGCACACACCTTATAGAAAGAATTTAACTCAACTTCAATCAATATTAATCATGCTTTGTCCAACAAAGTTCGATTACTCCTTATCAATACATCATTATGTATTATAGGATGAGTGACCCTTGAGACCGAATCTATATTCATTTTAGGCATGCTTGGAACTCTTTCCAATATACTTACCCATTCGATCAAATCGAATCATTTTATTGCATGTTATTTTATTTACTTCCGTTTTATATCTTGTGAACTTATCATAGACATGCTCCATATGTATCGAATACACATACTTGTATTTTTGATAAATCATTGGTGAATACAACAAAGTAAATGGAACCGTTTTGGTATTATCATACTTGTGATTGCATACATCTATATGTATCAATCCGAAGAGTTCATCAACTCTTTTGAAACTCCCACTAAATGGGTGTCTTGCCCTTAATTGTCTAAGATATAATTAACCAGTATCATATGATTCGTAATCATATAATAAAAATTATTTCTCAAAAATACGACTTAATCTATAATTCCAAAATAACTGTAAATAAATTTAGATACTTCGGCATTTTCCAATGTATTATTTTTGTTATAAGAACAAATATCATATTTTAGTTTTATTTCATAAGGAATATTCATAATATTCTCATTGAAATAAAAGTATGTTTATTCTTCAGTTATCACCAAAAACAAATACTATTTCATAAATAATATGTGGTACGTTTTACGAAAACAATTTTTGTAACTTGATGCAATCAATAAGTTTTATATGGCATGCTCTCACTATTTCCATCATTACTATAATGACGTACTGAATACGGAGGTCCTTCATCCACTTAATATAGACTATTTATTTCATATATTGTAACTGTTTACAGTAAGGATTTATTTGATCAATTATCTTGAACTCAAAGAAATAAATCTCATAGAATAATATTTTCTATATGAAAATACAATTTGGAATAGAGATCATATTCAATCCAATGTTAAGTACTAAGTATTATTTTTCAATTTTTATAATTTGCCCTCTTCATCCCAATTGTACCTTAAATCATGTCTACACTTGTACATTTGTTTTCCTTTTTAAACGGTCGAAGCATTCAAATGAAAAACCTTACTACAATATCATACTGAACTCTTTACAAAAGTTTATTAATCATGCTTAACATTTAAGGACATTAATTCTGTTGCACTTCACATAAACTTATAAAAACTGACATTTCAGTGATCCAGTTCTCAAATCTTTTTTGTAGTTGTGGTCTAGTGTTACATTTAACACAATATGATCTTCATTGTAATCAGTCATATTGATTACTTGATCTCATAGTATGGTTTATTCTCTTATTTCGAATGAACTAATTGTATTGCTTTTAGAGTTTGAAACTCATGAAAGCAATACACGACCTTGGGGAAATAAACACGTAAGCGACCAAATTATAAATGTATTTAGTAGTTATAAAAATTAGGTACTTGCATGGGTATAGAAAACATTAGCATACAAGAAGTATTTAACAGCAAGTATATATTATATTTCTATTTAGTCAATCTTCATTTCATTTCAATTTATATATTTTAGTAGATATATGTGGATCAAATATCCATGGCATTGTATTGCTTTTAGAGTTTGAAACTCATGAAAGCAATACACGACCTTGGGGAAATAAACACGTAAGCGACCAAATTATAAATGTATTTAGTAGTTATAAAAATTAGGTACTTGCATGGGTATAGAAAACATTAGCATACAAGAAGTATTTAACAGCAAGTATATATTATATTTCTATTTAGTCAATCTTCATTTCATTTCAATTTATATATTTTAGTAGATAAACATTTTATCAATTATATTAAATGCACAAATTTATCAATGTAGATTATCATAACATTATATGGCATATGTTCTTATAATATTAGGAAGGTTAAATGTTATCATTTCATTTTTCTAATAAGGCCCCCACTAGTCTTTTATGTTTCACCAAACCCTAAGTCAAAACATAGAAGTCTTTCGATTTTACTAGTTAGTGCTAGGACTCGTATGCCTTCGGATTCTGACCTTGAGGAAAGCTGAACAAATCATAGGTCCGCATACGATGGATAACTCCTTATCGGTTGTATCACATAGAACTCCTAACCATGGTTCCATGTCCTACTACCGTGCTTTCCTTGAGGAAAGCTCAACGAATAAAGAGAGATTATTCACTCGTACCCACCATTTCTCAACGGCCTAAGTCTAATGCACATGCCTTGAGAAAAGCTCAACAAATATATGCATTTATCTTACCTCATCAATTCAATATATTAATAGTTCTATGCATAACTTCTTTAGCTTGAGGAAAGCTCAACAACTAAAGAGTATGCAAGTAATCTATTAATAAATAAATGGTAGAGGACAATATTATATTTAAAGATTCATAATCTTTAATATATTATATCGAGTGATATCGACTTATGGAATAATATACTTCCTATGAAATACCATCGTGATTCAAGTGTCGAACACATCAGAAATCATGGTATACGTGCATTTACTTATGTATTTCTTCCTTGAGTCTATTTAGGGTTTCTTATTTAGGGTTTCTTTAATGTTCCACCTCTAATTTATACATTCATATTATATAAGTATCAATTATTATATAACTTATATATTTTAACTAACTTATATAATAATCTTACGTATCACATTATATTAATTAAATCTTATTTAATTAATTTTAATTAATCAACTCTTTAATTAAATTTATATTATTCCAGTATAACATTTATATTGAATAATACACACACACTATAACCTTTATAGTATAATACATATATCTTATATGTGTATTTTTATTAAACTAATTAACCTTTTATTTATTTATTTATTAAACCTTTAATTTATTTATTTAATTAATTAACCTTTTATTTATTTATTTATTTAATAGACCTTAATTAATTAATTAATTTAATTAATTTACCTTTAATTAATTTATTTAATTAGTCAATTTTGATTAAATTATATAAATTTCAAAATTTTATTATATATATATATATACATGTATACTTATGTTATTTTAAACATTTAAAAAAAACATATATCAACATATATAATACTTTCATATATTTATTAATTAATCAAATTATTTATTTAATTTATTTTATTAATACTTTTTAAATTTCGAAATTAATATTTAAATATTTTCACACATTTTGAATATATCATTATCTTTTCGAACATTTTGGAAACTTATGTAGTATTATAACTTTTATAATAAACATGTTTTTATTTTAAATTTAACTTTTAATTTTAATTTTTTATATTTAATTTTCAAATTTAGCCCAAGGCCTAATTAAAATTTGGCATTTTCTACTAGGTGCAACTTTTGGGCTCACTTCACCTTTTAGGCCAGGTCGGTAACCATGTAGATATGATACTCGATTATCCAATTCCAATTTTAGACATTACCTTTCTAGATACCATATTAAGTGGGCAAGCTTAATTTGTTAGCCCTAACATTACTAATTTAGACCGCATATGCTATTGGACTCTAATACTACTATAGGAACTGGGCCAGCCCGCAGTTGAGTTAAATGGTAATTTCCTTTATTGGATCTTTAATGGGCCTATAAAATCTAAATTCGTTTAAATCTTATCCAAATTGTCTTTTAAATAAAATCAATATTTTATTTAATTTATAAGTAATTTTTGATTTTGATGTAACAAGGGAATCAACCAAGGTAAACTTATGCATCATATACACATGTGTGTACGTGCATGTGTAATAGTCGCAGTGTACATAGTTTGTTTTGTCTATGTATAAGTGATGCGATTTACACTGCATCAGACAAGTTAACCCTCTATATACATTAGTGTTGTCCAATATGTCCATATGTATATGTATGTGTGTATTTGAATATGAAACA
This sequence comes from Allium fistulosum, assembly GCA_030737815.1. Lineage (NCBI taxonomy): Eukaryota > Viridiplantae > Streptophyta > Magnoliopsida > Asparagales > Amaryllidaceae > Allium > Allium fistulosum. Next base: position 1,293,169,787 of record CM060904.1, read on the forward strand.
TAATGGTGTTTTATAAAAGTTATAAGTTTACATATTTATATACATATATACATATTTATACAATTATGGTATAAAATATCAAAATTTCTAACCATCAATACAATACTTGTAAATTAGATTGCAATTTTTAATTTTAAGATTCCAACCCAAAATATAGCAATCCTTGAATAAGTAATAATTAGCAACAAATGATGATTTATATTTTACATACTTATGACCATAAACAAAAGTTTTAAAATACACTTTAAATACACATTAAATACTCTTTGGATGCACTTTAAATACACTATAAGTACACATTAAATGTACTTTAAAATTACATAAAATAACTTTACAATTAAATAGTTGTTTATATATAAGCATATAATTATAAAGATAATAAATAAATATATATATATATACACAAATATATATATATATACACACACAAATATATATATACACACACACAAATATATACACACACACAAATATATATATATACAAATATATATGTGTGTGTGTATGTTTGTATGTAGAGAGGAACTCCACCTCCAAAGCAAGGGAAATAGCAACGGTGCGGTCTTTTTTCTATATGATTTTCTATTTCAATTGATGATTACATGCAACAGAACTGCATTCATGTGGATTAATATGGATTTGGCCAGAATTGGTTTTTCTTATTCAACCATCGCTCTCTCGCTATTCTGATACATTTCTGGATCTAGGATTGGGTTTAGGTTCCTTTGGGAAATGAGAAAGGAGTCCGGAAAGCGTTTACCAATAATTGGTTTGTATCATCAATCCTAATCTATATGGTTAAGCAGGCAACCTTTACTTTTTCAAGACATAATTATACTAGATCCCGGGCATCAACATGAAATGATTTTGATATGGATTTTCGACATGGATCTAAGAGCTATGGTGTTTTCAACGAGCGCCGAAGATTAAGACAAAGGCTGTAATGCAATCATCGAAGGAAAATCACGAACCATGGTTTTCTTGTATCGACCATACGCACAAATCTGGAATCGACAGATGCTAATCGACAAAAGCAGCAAAAAGGATAAATGAATTCGAGCTTGCATCAACCACTCTTGCTTTTCACAATAGCCAGCCTTGCATCATCCAGATCTGGAAAATTAGGTTATCGGAAGGCACTGGCGAACTACTGTCTATGAATGACACAAGCAACCTTGGTTATTCTCAAAGGTAAACCACTGATGAACAGGACTAGGGTTGTGGTACAAGTCGAGAGGGAATCAATCCCCGGTTTTACATAGATAACTGGAGATGCAGATCGATAAAGGTGTAAGAGAATAGATAGAAAATCGGGCTTGCCGAAGCGCCAACATCAGGAAAACGTTGATTGGAACTTTTTGAGAAGAATACATGCACGTGAGTTGAAGCAGTTATTTTATCCAAAACGTGATTCTCGCAACTCACGTGAGAAGGACAATTGCTATGTGAGAAGGACAGTTGTTATGTGTTTCTGAAGTATATCTTCTACAGGCATAAAGGAATTGATGTGTAGGGCCACAATACTGGGCTTAAAAGCATCATCTATAATTGAGTGGAGGACATGAAATGATATCAAGTAACTTAGACATATGCGGAAATTCAGTGAGGAATGATAAAGGCAACGTCTCAAGTAGTTTGGAATGTGATGTACAAAGTTGTATTTTATTTTTATGCACTAGGCCTATTATTGCTGGTCCATTTTATTAGATTCTGAACTGTAATTTATATAATAGCAATAAAAGTAACCCATTTTTAAAACACGCACATACAATCATATATATGTTACAAAACAACTTAACAAAACTTCCATTTTCTTTCCTTTTATTTTAGAATAAAATATTTATTTTATTATTATTTATGTATGTATGTGTGTGTGTGTATATATATATATATATATATTTACATAATTAGTATCTAATAAAATATGGATGTGAATTTAATTTGACATATATACATACAAACAATTAAACATATATGACTAAATTTAACAACTACATATTAAAATTGCAATTTTCTTTATTATAAAATAAAACATATAAACAAATACAGTTGATAATTAAAACCATATGATTATACAATTACATACGAAATATTTGTATATATTAAAGTTAACCTAATAAAACTTATTTTCAACTATTGTCAAAATTAAAATTTAAAGGAAAAATACAATTATAATTTCATCAACAAAATTACATCTCCAAACAAATAAACATAACAAAATTTTAATAAAAAATATACACATACATATATTTATATTTTCATCCCATGTCGACAACATATTTGTGTATGTAATCATAATAATAGATAAATTAATTAAATAAAGCATTAAATAGTTATTAATAAACAATTATAAGAATTTGTAAATCAAGATGATACATTGTTATTGCCCAAGAGAATATCTTGAATGTGGAATCTATAATACTCCGCTTGAATGCTAGATTAACACTTCCCAAACGCGCAACCCCTTTGAGAAAGCTACACACCGTTTTCTTTTTCCCTTTTTATTGAATTTGCGTTGTGTTTTGCTTGAATTTTGAGAGAGAGAGGGAGGAGGAATTTTCGACCATGGTAGAAAGGAGTGGTGGCTAAAACCCTAGAATAGAATTAAAATGAAAAGAATGGCAAGATGTGTTTAAATAGCATAGAAAGAATGAGCTTAAAGATGGTAACATATCTTTCATTTCCTTAGCCATTTTCGCACCATTTGGAATCAAAGTCCAAACCTATTTCCCTTTCATGGCCAGCCATACATGCCCTCATATTGGGCCTCAATTCACTTCAAGCTAGATCAGATTTTTTACATTTGAATCAGATCTAAATGTACATCGATATCTTATATTGACAAATTGTGTATATAACTTTTATATACGCACTACTTTTAATACCGATCAACACACTTCAAATAAAAAAAATAACTAATATCTCATTAATATTGATTTATTTAATTAATTATAACTTTTATAATTTAGTTAAATCGAGTGGTAGTTCAACATTGTAGCTTTTTGACTCTCTAGGAGTAAATTGGTCGGCAGTAAACATCTAACAATTCAAATATCAACATTCACACTTCACCTTATCTAGTGATGTGATATTTTGGTAAAATTTATCGCTTACATAGCTTTGGTAAAAATGTAATTTTTACATTCTAAGCATTACCTAGTAGTGATAATTATTTATACCAATTTCTTCATCAAAACTGTATCACTTTGGACTTATGGGATTTGGCTATGGTCAAAATTCCAACGTTTTGTCTTTTTTCAACTCTATAGTTGAAACACAAAGTCCTTGGTTCAAAAATAACGATTATTATAAATGGAATTACTATGCCCAAAGATTTTAATTTTGAGTTGACTTCAGTTGACCAAGATACAAATCTCATAAACTGAGGTGACGAATCGTCTCTTGAATGGTATTTTACTACCAATACTTCCAATCAACCCAACTATAGTCATTCGGTGGAGGCCATGCCATGATTTAACTATATTCAAAGAAAAGTTTTCGTATTGAAGATCGATAGTATCCTCAAGTCAGGAGAACTGTGTAAATTAGTCACTTCAATAAATTTTGTTTGACCTTAGTTATATTAACCAACAGAAAACTATCGAGTGAGTCATTCCATAGTTATCCAATAATTATTATTATGTAACCACTTGGTGCCCTTAACAGTTATGAGCAATACAATGCCCAATATTTGGAGAGCGTTATGTACTCTAGTCTCAACGGATGCATCGATATCTAGTCTCAATACATCTTGACTAGGAATATTTAAACGGTACGATTATTTTCATTGCAATAAATCACTTATGGTTACAACATTTTGTACCAACTACCACAGAACATATCATCTATGGATTTTCTATTAATACACTTTTAATTAATTACTTAGTTAATATAACACATTATATCAAGTATATAACAGAAAGAAAACGCCTTTTATTTCGAACAAAATTGGTTATCGAGTAAGATATATGTAACAAACTATATAATTTCCTCTAGGATATACCCTTTACTTTATCATTAGCAGCATGGAAAAAGGGAATTTTTTAAAAGCCTTTATTAATTTTACATTAGATCTTATTTTATGTTTATGAAGAATAATTTATTTACACTAAACCGTACTAATTAAATATTGGCAAAAGGGAGTTTGTTAGCTTAATTTAATTGTGTTTTATTTAAAATTTCAATATATATGTATTTTATGATTTAAATCTGTTAATTATATTTTGCAATTTTAGTTTAATTTAATGTTGTCTTATTATATCTTATTTAATATAGGAATTCACATTCACAATGTGAACATCATATATATTATACAAAGGGGAAAATATATCAAGAATATATCCTTAAGACATTTAAATAGTTTCATAAAGATAGATGAATAAATATGTGCCTATGTGCGCGTGTGGGTGTGTGGGTATAAAAGAATTTATTTTCGTCCATTATTATATTTGTATATTTTCTTTTAGTAGCGAAAAGAAAATTCTTAAATTTCGTCTATGAATATGTGTGTGTGTACGTATGTATATAATTATATACAGGCAGTGGCCCATAAAGTGAAAACATCTGGAATCAATACTAACAAGCTTAGAGTAATCTTAAAGATGCATCAAAGATAAAGGCTACTGAGCTAAAGTAAAGAGTAAAAGAGAAGTGGATCACATAAGGAGATGGATGCTCTAAAAAAATTTATACTAAGATGTCTATCAGGAAGAATGCTAATAATAATTTTTAGTGCTTTGACCGGAAGGAAATGTTACTATTAACCATGCTAAAATTGAGAAGGAGGCAATTAAATACTACACTAAAGTATACAATGACCAATATGAGGTAGACTTACCCTAGATTCAGTGTAGAAGAATGGTGAATTCAAGGGGTGAAGGATGTTGAGTAGACAAGTGAGGGAATGCAAAGTGTCAAAAACTCTAGAATCCATTCATGTGGATGCTAGCCCAAAGCCAGATGCCTAGGATCCAAATTCTTCTGAATTCATTACGCTACCTGAAAAGTAAGATACTATCAGCTATATAAGAATCATTTCACATAGGTAAAATACTAAATGAAGTCAATCATACTCCCGTATGTCTTATTCCAAAGAATGACAAGCCAACAAGAATTGAAGATTACAGGCCCATTACAAGTTGTAATGTCATATATAAAATCTTGAGTAAAATAATATGTAATAGAATGAAGAAGATATTACTAGACATTATTGTTCAATATCAAAGCGCATTTATTATTGGAAGAAGCATATCTAAAAATTCACTTCTGGCACATGAACTAGTTAAAAACTTTAATAAAAACGGTGCTGACAAGCTATGTCTAAATGTTGACCTCCACAAAGCATATGATAAGGCTAACAGACACTTTATCCTATACATGCTTAGACGTATGAGGTTCCAATTGAGTTTGTTGAGTTGATTAGTGATTGTATTACCACTCCTACCTTCTCTATTTTGGTGAATGGTATCCCTAAATGATTCATTGGTAGCATTAGAGGGGTAAGGCAAGGAGATCCACTATTCCTTACCTGTTTGCAGTAGCTATGGAATTTTTTGCTCTCCAAATGGGGTTGGCTAGCCACAACAAGCAATTCAAAACAATTCATAGTTCCCCGCTTAGATGAGCCACCTCATATATGCCAGTGACTTGATTATTTGCATAAAATCAAGTTGTTAAGTAGTTGTTACCATCAAATATGTATTTTGAAGATTGGAAGAGAAAGTAGGGCTTAAATTGAATGAGCTCAACACCAAATGTTATTTGAAAAAAATCTATAAAAATAAGAGTGAAGTTTTGAATATATTAGACGTTAGAGAGGGTGAGCTACCTATGAAATATTTGTGAGTTCCACTGTCCTTTAACAAAATAAAAAATAACGAATATAGAGTGTGCTAAGTTGATAACAAAGATTAGAGACAAACTTCGAGCCTAGAGCTCAAGACTTTTATCATTTGCTAGTAGAATCGAATTGGTTCACATAGCAGTACAAGCTAAGGTCTACTTTTGGCTACAAACTTTTTAATTACTAGATGCTTCTATAGATAAGATTGAGAGAGTTTGTGCAGAATTTCATTTGGAAAGGGGCGCTACACAAGATTAAATATGAAGACTTATGCAGGCACAAAGAAGAAGAAGGAGCGAGGCTCATGAATCTACAGGACATGAGAGTTGTTTTCACCCTAAAGCAAGCCTGGAAATTATTAACACTAAAGGGCTTTGTACTAAATGGATGAGACAAGGAAAATTTTGGCGAATGAATGTTGATAACAAAGCTTCAGCCACATGGAAAGCTATCATAAGGAGCAGGAGTAAACTGGCTACATGTTGCACTAGAGGAATTGCACATGAAAAAAAATAGATTTATGCCTTGGATTGATGGAGAATCATTGATTGACAGAGTGGGTTCGGATACTTTTTCTACATATGGTTGTCCAAATAAGAAATTTGAAGTACTGATACAAGAAAACAATTGTAGCTGTGACTCTATTCCTATCAACACTGACTAGAAATAACAAATTGAATGCATTCCCCTCTTTTTTGGTAAAGAGGATCTAGAAGCCTACTAAAAAGGATTTCACGACAAAATCAGCTTGGGAGACAATAAGGACGAATCAATGCAAAAGGTGGAGCAAAATTATATGGACAGAGTAAATAACCCAAAAATGGCCTGGAATGCATACAAGGTAATTATAGGTAGACTGTTTACAAGAGATAAACTTTTAAGTTGTGGTATTACAGAAGAAAATTATGCATTCTATGCAATAAAGACAATAACAACCATTCCCATCTTTATTTCGAATGTGAATTTTCTAAAGAGGTGTGGGAAAATAGTAAACAATCTACAAAATTTATATATCCACAATATAAACTTCAAAAAGTAGCCGATTACCCGACCGAGAGTAGACAAGGTAAAGACTTGAAAACCAAAACGAGTGGAATTGCCTTCACATCGGCTGTTTGGAGTATATGGAAGGAAAGGGACCAAAGGATTTTCCATAAAGTGAAGAAAAATATCAAGAAGGTAAATAAACTAGCTAATATCGACATGCTCTCAAAGATAATCGATGGGAAAATTATTACCAAGCACTAGGAACGGGGAGTTTGGTCTTAAGTAGTGGATCTAAGGTGGGGTGTAACATCCCCCATTCTAAGGCTAGAAAATAGATACTATTGATGTTGTAGTCATCCTTAGAATTATTTTCCAGTGACAGAATGAGATCTGTTATTGAATCATTAACATCGAAAGCACGAAAATTTACAAAATTTTCACAAAATATTTCATTTATTAATCCACAAATTCATTACATTTCACTTCCATAACCCCACGAATACATCATTCAGACAAAATATAATAATTACATATATAATCTTAAGAGTGACATATGAAGATGCTCCATTGAATGATCAGAATTCCAACTACTTAGACGGTTATAATATCCGTTATTACATACATTCAACCAAAATAAAAGGCAGTTAAACTACGGCACAACAGAAATATAGTCTTCTATATAATAGCTTGCCTCGTGCACGTCTCCAGAAGCTTATTCATCTAAACATGAAATTCCTACTCTTAGCCTACTCAATTCCAAATTGAGCACTCCAGAGTTTAGGGGGAAATAAAAAGCTTCGAGTCAAACAAAAATTCTGTTGTGAATAATATTATACCATCTCGAACAAAAATATAGGTACTTAGTGTGACCACGCTACTGAGCGAATTCTCTTCACTAATACCTCATTAAACAATATGCAATCCATAATATATCCTGCATCCAAAATGATTAGCACATAATCATAATATAATCATGCAATAATGGTGAAATAAATAGTATGTCATTCACTAAGGTCAAAGGCTTACGCATTCCTAAGATTACCTAATACTAAAACAATCCATGACATAGTTTTCTTAGAGTCATTATGAACCTATATTAGTTTTTTCAGGCCAACTAAAAACACATCGACTGACTCGGGCTAGGATTTATCAAATAATACAACAGCCTTCTAATATAGTAAAAAAAATATATTAATGGTCTCCTAAGATCGGTAAGAGAATATAACAATGGTCTCCTAAAACGGTAGGAGAAGAATAACACTTGTCGCCTAGGAGAAAATATAGGTGACCTACTGTGTCAGGAAAAGGTTTACCAGATAACTCAACGGTCTTCTAATATGGTCAAAAGAACTATCAACTGTCTCCTAAGTACGGTAGGAGAAAATAATAGTGATCTCCTATATATTTGTGTAGGAATGGTGAGCTACAAGCTACGAGTTCCTTCAGATGCGTAATCTCCAAAATTTAGCCTAAATCGACAAAGCCCTACGCATTGTGGATCTAACCAACCAGGGGCTTAATATTTGGAGCATAGGGAGCAATCCTACATCGGTCACCACCCTTAATCTTAAAGCTTAAATCTGATTTTCAAAATGTCAATGGGTTGTGTCTTTTGATCAGTTCGGGCATCATAACACAATTTTGATCTTCACGATTTACTGGATGCAATTCTACTCACTCTGGAGTTTAAGTCTAACCATATCCATTATTGGAACAACCCTAACTGGTCATCTATTCCTCCAAATTCCCAAGCTTACAATGTTGAGTGATATCATATAATATATATAAGTGAGCATGTCGTCAATTCAATATATGCAATAATAACTAATCAATATACGAAAATGAACATATAACACTTTAACAATCAATTAAATATGTGTTCAATGTGATAACCAATTTATACACAAATTACCTCCAACGTAATAACTTCACTCGTTAAAAACTCTTTCAAAAACAGGCTAACAGTTTTTCTTTTCTTTTGAAATCTCATTAAAATACTTAAACAAAATCACCTTTTTGTTTAAGTAAAATATCCCCAAAATAGAATGAAAATATTCCAAATGGTATAAAATAAGTTTCTCCAACCTTTTCAAAGTCAGAGGCTAGTGCGCCAAAAATTCACTAATTTTCACGCGTTAAATTATAGGTCACGCGTTTTATAGTTATCACATATAAAAATAGGGGACAACATGTCCAAAATAGACCATAGCCTTCGCATATAGAAGAGCCGTCGCTTAGTTATAGCCTTCACGTACAATATATGTATGTATATGTACATACACACACACACATGAAAGTCTATAGTATGGTGGATCGATTATACAAATGACAAGTATATAACTAAATTAAACTATAGTGTAACGATAGTAAAGAATGTAAATAAGAATAATCACATCAGGATTTTATACTGGTTCGGACCTCCCGTCCTACGTCCAGTCCCGAAGCTCCTCTTCGGAATTTCCTTTCACCAAATAACCCTCACTTCACCCGGAGGAACAAGTTTACAATAGTAGAGTTTCTTTGTCAACTATGTGTTCTCTATTACATGGATTTTGACTATATAGTACAATTGAACTTCCTATATCTTTTGGATGATTGAATACAATATTGTTCGAGAGAATATAGAAGTGTATGATCTCAGATTTTCAGATTGGATAGCAAGTAGATGATTAGAACAAGAGATGATCAAGATAAAGAGTCGAGTTGTAAGGCAGTCAGGTGTATTCTTTCTCTTGATTCCTGATGCTATATATAGTTGTAGATAGGTATGTTGAGTAGTTGCATCCATTAATGAGTGCTCTATAGTTGCTTCTGTTGATGATGAAGAGTTGCAGTGAAGAGAAACGAAGACGTCTATTCAAATCTGGCAGTTGAAGTTTAAATTTCAATCCCGAGTTTGAAATCAGACGTCTGGTATTTGTATCAGACGTCTGGTAGTATATAATTTTTGTACAGTGTAGATTTCCAGACGTCTGGGTGCATCTACCAGACGTCTGGTCTTGTCTGTTTTGTTGTTCCAGAGGATATTTTCAGACGTCTGACTTGTGCACTCAGACGTCTGAAAACTGTGCATGTCCTTTTGGTGCATGTTTCTTGTTGCTTCTTTGATCTTATCGACTTGTAGTCTCTTGTATTGTTCTTTGCACCTTGTTCTTGTCTTTCTAGTAGTGATGTTGCTCTAGCAAGTTCCTGTATATATACATATATATGTACATTTGATTTTCATTGTATAGTTGTTGTCATTAAAACCATTGATTTGATTTCCTAACAATCTCCCCCTTTTTGATGATGACAACTATACAATGTACTTATATGTAATTTTTATAAATCCCCCCTGAATATGTGCTTTCCATTATCTCTCCTCCTTTGTCATTATCAAAAAAGAATGAGGGAATCATATTTGCAATTTCCAAAATCTTTCCTTTTGTTTCTCCGAGTACCTGCAATAAATAAAAATAATTTTGGTACCCACTTAATATGTTAGGGTCCGGGGGGTTAGGTCTTTGGAAACCATACCCATTTGGGTGTGGTTGAATCTTTATAAATATAATTTCCATTATTAACTATCATATCAAAATAATCATCAATGTATTTTTCTCTATTTTTCCAATTAACAGGAGCCCAAATACTTAGATAATTTTTATTCATATTTCCGTTCAATGATTTTGTACTTCTAGAGAAATTATAAACATTATTGGCCATAGCATTATTTGAATTTCTATAAAAATTTGATCTAGACTTTACTCGAAATTTAGTACTAGCACTAACATTTTTTCTATACATGAAAGTGTACCTAGTGCTATTTCTACGATCAGTTTTATTATATCCTAAACCATTTTTGTCATGTAAAGGTCTAGAAATAGATAAAATCATGTTTAAATCATTTTGACCTTTTTTTAAATTTTGTGACTTCAGTGCCAAGTTTATCAAATTTAGCTTTGTAGTCAAAATTATTATTTTCAAAAGAAATATTACTGTTTTTCAAAATATCAATTTGCTTGTTTAATTCAGAATTCTCCCTTTTTATCGTACAGTTCTCATTTTCGAGAAGAAAAATTCAAGATTCTGAATTATCTAAAGATGATTGTAATAAATCATTTTGTCTTTTTAAATCCGTAATTTCTTTTGAAAAAAATTCCTTTTCTTTATCAAAGATAGTATTTTTATTTTGCAAAACATTGATTTCCTCTAAAAGATCATTGTTTTTATCTTCTAACTGCTCATTTTCTTTTTGTAGGAAATTTTTTTGTGAAACAAGTTCTTCTAAGGTATTTTCAAAACATTTAGTTTGTTTTATCAAAAATTTATTTTCCTCTTTTAAACTGGAAATTTCTTGCTCACAATCTTTTAACTTATCTAAAGCAATTCTATTAACTGTATTCAAGGTTTTACAATCTTTTAATAATTCATCATGTGCTAATAGAAGATCTTTATATAAAGAATCTAACCATACCGATTGTGATCTGAGTTTAGCCATGAAGCATTTGTTCGTTTTCTCCTTTGATTCTTCTTTATTGCTTTTCCTCTTCCTATTGCCTTGAGTAGATCTCTTTACAGTCATTTATTCTAGGATGTTATTATGATCTCTAGAATCCCAGGCTCTGATACCAATTGAAAGTCTATAGTATGGTGGATCGATTATACAAATGACAAGTATATAACTAAATTAAACTATAGTGTAACGATAGTAAAGAATGTAAATAAGAATAATCACACCAGGATTTTATACTGGTTCAGACCTCCCATCCTACGTCCAGTCCCGAAGCTCCTCTTCGGAATTTTCTTTCACCAAATAACCCTCACTTCACCCGGAGGAACAGGTTTACAATAGTAGAGTTTCTTTGTCAACTATGTGTTCTCTATTACACGGATTTTTACTATATAGTACAATTAAACTTCCTATATCTCTTGGATGATTGAATACAATATTGTTCGAGAGAATATAGAAGTGTATGATCTCAGATTTTCAGATTGGATAGCAAGTAGATGATTAGAACAAAAGATGATCAAGATAAAGAGTCGGGTTGTAAGGTAGTCAGGTGTATTCTTTCTCTTGATTCCTGATGCTATATATAGTTGTAGATAGGTACGTTGAGTAGTTGCATCCATTAATGAGTGCTCTATAGTTGCTTCTGTTGATGATGAAGAGTTGCAGTGAAGAGAAACGAAGACGTCTATTCAAATCTGGCAGTTGAAGTTTAAATTTCAATCCCGAGTTTGAAATCAGACGTCTAGTATTTGTATCAGACGTCTGGTAGTATATAATTTTTGTACAGTGTAGATTTCCAGACGTCTGGGTGCATCTACCAGACGTCTGGTCTTGTCTGTTTTGTTGTTCCAGAGGATATTTTCAGACGTCTGACTTGTGCACTCAGACGTCTGAAAACTGTGCATGTCCTTTTGGTGCATGTTTCTTGTTGCTTCTTTGATCTTATCGACTTGTAGTCTCTTGTATTGTTCTTTGCACCTTGTTCTTGTCTTTCTAGTGATGTTGCTCTAGCAAGTTCCTGTATATATACATATATATGTACATTTGATTTTCATTGTATAGTTGTTGTCATTAAAACCATGGATTTGATTTCCTAACAACACATAGTGCTGGCCCAAGGGTATTCAATGCCCTAGTCGAACAAGTATTTTTATTTATTTTGTTGCTCCCTAACTCAACCAAAAAAATGCACATAACAAAATGTAAAAATGCACATAACAAAATGTAATTCTTTATAAAATTCAACATCGATCACAAAATATTGATCATATAAGTCATTTTGATTACATGCCAAAAAATCAAAATGTAAACATAATATCCTAACACATTAATACATATTAACGAAAACAACTTCTTCTTGCATTTTTTGAAGCAAACTCCTCTATTACATCTTCATAGATAAGTTTGTCTAAATACTCACTTTCAATTGAAATCATTGCTAGCCCACTTAGTCTCTCTTGCGACATAGTAGTCCGGAGATATGTTTTAATCAATTTCAATTTTGGAAAACTTCTTTCCGCCGAAGCAACCGTAACCAGAATAGTCAATAAAATTCGATAAGCAATCCGAACATTTAGAAATCCACTTACATCCCTATAAGATCTCAAGAAATTAAACATATCAATTGATCCAGTTACTTTTGATGATAAAATTACTTTTTGTTGTCGAAGTTCAAAAAATAACTCTTTACCATAAATATCTTGCTCTTCATTGTGCTTCAAAAAACCTTCTAGATTCATGCACTTATCCTTCAATTCATCATTGTCAATATTTTTAAATCTCAGGTTTAACATAAATCCAAAAGTTTCTTCATAAAGTTTAAATTGATCAAATGGATCTCTAAGTGAAGTCAAAGCTTGATCAACTAGTAGAAGAAAATAAGTAACTTTAAAAGTATTCTCGGGAGATCGCTTATCATTATCCTCCACGATATCTTCGTCAAATTGTTTTTTCTTCATACAACTCTCTTTTCAACAAATTTTGGATCAATACCAACATCATTTGCAAGCATTTTAGCCTCCTCCATCATTTTTTCAAATCCATCTTCTCTAAATTTTTCAAAAAATGCAACAAGGTCTTTAATTTTTGTAATTGCATCTTCGATATACATCTCCTCCCGTTGAAATATTTTACTTATTCGATTAATATTATCTAATATCGTGTACCAAATACACAAACTAATTAAGAACTCAAAATTTTTCAAGCATTTTGACATAATCCTTTGGCCTCCATCATCACAACATCATCTTTAAAATTATTTGCAATATCAATCAAAGCATCTCTTAGCTCCGATGTTTGAGTTCTTATTGCTTTAACACTTTCAATGTGACTTTCCCACGGAGTTGCCGATAACGGTTTTGGAGTCACATAACTTTGAAGTATTTCCCATCGATGAGTTGAGCCGGAAAATAAAGTATAAATTTTTTGCACAAATGCAAAAAAATTTCTAACTTTCATACATGATTTCGCCAATCACATAAAGCAAGGTTTAAACTATGACATCCACATGAAATGTAGAAAGCTCTAGGGTTTACATCAAGTAGCCTTTTTGTACACCTTGATGTTTACCTTTCATGTTTGAACCATTATTATACCCTTGTCCTCTCACATCATTAATATCAAGTTTAAGCTCAATTAAAACATTTTCAAGCTCCTTAAAAAGACCAAGCCCGGATGTATCATCAACCGTTATGAATCCAAGGAAATACTCTTCTACTTTCATATCATTTGCATCATGAACATTTAAACATCTCATTATAATGGACATTTGCTCCTTGTGACTCAAATCCGGAGTACAATCTAGAATAATTGAGAAGTACTTTGCTTTATTTATTTGTGTAAGCATTGTACTTTTGATCTTGTTAGCCAACAAACCTATCAACTCATTTTGAATTTTGTGGCTAAGATAATGAATATTGATTTCATTATTTACCACACGTGTTAGATGATCTTCCATAATTGGATCAAGCTCGGCAGTAAATTCAATAATTTGACAAAAAATTCCATTATTTTTTTCATATATCTTCTCATTTGATCCACGAAATGATAGATTATTTCGTGCAAGTATCTTGACAACACCAATTATACGCGGAAGTATTTTTTTTCCAACATTGTTTCTCTTGATCAATTTGAGATTCCATTGTTTTATCAATTGTTGCCTTTTGTTGAAGTCCTCTATGCAAATCAACCAATTTAATAACATTTGCGTTGTGTAATGGATTACTTTCGTGCTCTCGTAGCCTTCTAGGTAAATTATGCAAATCGTTGATTCCTTCTCCGGCCAATTGGGATGGTCTTTGGGTATGGTCAAATAATTGCAACAAAAACAAAAAACTTTATCGCATTCATTTGAATACACAAGCCATTTTTTTTCATGTTCTTCTCCACGTGGATAACCACCAATATAATGTCTAGAAGAAAAGTGTCTACCGTCAATCTTATTTTTTGAAAACGCATCATTATCATTCAATATTTTAATTGGACCACGTTGCACTAACATTATTTTTTTGATATTAGTAATTCTTCCCCACAATCGCGGATCATAATTAACATCAACATCCTTTTCAAGATCAATAGTAGTTACATCGCCAACATCTTCATCATTGAGACGATCATTACTATCTTCATCATGCCCCTCTATGACTTACTTCTACATGGTCATCAATTTCTACTTCAACAATTTCATTTATAGGCTCCTCATGGATATCAATACTAGGACCAATATTTTCCTTCCAATTCGTTTCGTCAATTTGACTTGAATTTGAACTTGGAGACTTTTTATCTCTCGCTTGAAATAAATTTGAAATTGAACCAATCAATGATTTTGCTTCTTCACATCTACATTGCTTTTTCATTCTATTTTGATATCTCGAATTCTGTTTCTGGTTCATACCTCAATTTAAGATACAACGTAAAATTAATGTTCATTAATAAATACTATACTATTTTATAAATCAAAAATCTAAAAAACAGAAATCTAAACAACATAAGTTTGTAAAAATAACAATAGATTAACATGCAGTTTCAATCATAGAATTTAATAGTATTTATTTCAATTATAATTTGTATAGTGAAACTACTGTGAATTACATTTATTCACAAATGCAAAATGAAGTCAGCAACATAATTTACTCAAGACAAACTCTATTAACACCTCGATAATTTCCTTCGACCACCCATGCATTCTTAGAAAAATTAAACACCCCATTAATTTCTTTTTAACCCCACAATAACTTCGAAAATACCCTTTTTCCTCCTTCCAGCAGCATGTCAACTAAAATCTTGGAGTCATTGGCTACTACTAACAGATTTGAAGATAAGATCGATGGAAGATTTTAGATTTTCTATGTTATTGCCTATGTGGATCAGAGCTGAATTATATTAGTGCTTTGCGATGTTCATTATGGTCACCACATGCAGGCTTCACATTTCAATATCCAGAAGCTTTGCATCATCCTGAGATGCTTTAAATATCACTTATAAAAAATTAGAGCATCTAATTTCTCTTCTATGGAAACATGAGACCACTATTAGATGGTTGTATAAGTCATGCCTTAATTGGACTGAGAAATCGATTTTCTCTTCCTTTAAATTGTTCTAAAGTATATTCTTTGTCTTCTTTTCTGTTTTCTTATCATATTGTGAAATCTAGGGTAATTTGAAATTAAGCTAATGAACATAATTCATTCATTATATCCTTAATAAAAGCTTATTTCAATCCCAAAAAAAAGCAGACTAATCAAAATCAATCATTATCATTTACTAAGTACTATCACTCACATTGTTTAAGCTGAGACTCGATCCAAATTATGATTTGGGGTCTACTTTGAAACTGAAATTAGGGTTTGCAATTTGAGGGCTGCGGTCTACAAGCACAGCAAATTAGTCGATGGATATGAAGCCGAGGTGCGATTGAGAGAGAAAAGAGATGATGGAAGCTTGAAGGTGATTGTGAGTGTGGCCTTCGCAACAGTCGTTATGGAAACATAACAGGCAAATTGCATTTTTTTTCTTTTGATTTTTTGTTGCCCCTCTCCCGTGCCTTGCCCTATATATATATATATATATATATATATATATATATATATATATATATATATATATATATATATATATATGAGCGCAGTTCTTCTGTGTTATGCATTTCAACACGCATGTCTTTACATATAAATATTCCTGCTTTCACGAGTAGTTATTTCAGCTTGTGCCTTTCCTTTTCTAGCCTACTCATGCATGCATTTAGTCTTGGCTTACGTGAGTTATATGCATGAATTATACATATTTTGTTCGTATTCCCTTCACTGTTTAAAATTTCCTGGTCTTCAAATTTATGCGCTGGCGTGTATCTTTTGTGAGCTAAAATTTGAGACTTGGTGGCCACGTGTACAGGCACAATACATACATTACTATTTATTCCTTTTTTCTTTTGCATGGATGCGTTTACTTATTTAAGCTATCGCTACCAATAATATTATATGCAAACGTGCCTCACTTCTTATTCTATATTTCACACGAGATTTTATGGCACGCGCAACGCACATGCATATGAAAAACTCTTATACAATAATCAAATTATTATTTTTTACATAGTTTGGATAATAATAAATCGAATAATATAAGTTAAAAAATTGTAATTTTTTTATTGGAATAAAGTTTCGAATTTGTAACTTTATGTACATTCCAAATTTTCTATATGAAAATAAATGTTAATATTTGTCTTTTGTGGGATTCGAACATCGGACCTTTTAGTTGCATATATAAAGGTATTTTTAAAACTTCGTGGTCGGACCAAAAAACTGTGTTTTTATTTCAACTGTTAATAAAGGTTTCTACATAGTTTGGATAAAAATAAATTGAAATCTAAGTTAAAAAAATTGTAAATTTTTTATTGGAATAAAATTTCGTACTTGTAACTTTATGTACATTCCCAAATTTCTATATGACAATAGATATTAATATTTATTTTCTGTTGGATTCGAACACCTAACCTTTTATTTGCATATGAGGGTAATTTTAGAACTTTGCGGTCGGATCAAAAGATTTTGTTTCTATTCCGGTTATTAATAAAGACATAAGGGTACACTACAAGGACGGCAGCAGATAGCGATGGCTTTTAGCTGTCGTCGGCCGTCGCAAGCCGTCGTCGCTATTTGCCTCGTCGCCCAACAGTATGGCGACGGTTTTAGCGACGGCTCCGTCACCAAAATAGCGACGGTTCGCGACTGCATATATGACACGTGGAAAATTTTCCAACGTTAAACTGGCGTCACTAGGCGTCGCTAGGCGACACAATTTTTTGGCAAAATAGGCGTCACTAGCCGTCGCAATCTGGAAACCTACAGGCCGTCACTAGCCGTCGCAAACCGTCGCAAATCTGAAGCAATTTTTTTTATTTCCAAAGCACTTCCTCACTTCAAACAACAACCATCATATAACATCATCACAGCCAATATACACCATATTCATCAACTATAGCCATCATATATCCATCATATAACATCACTATACATTCAAACAATATAAAATCCATCCAAATCTCATTTTCAAATCCAACCAAATCAAACAATAGAACATCCAACCAAATCCAAGAATATGTACATAGTTATCCCGACATATATATACATAATAACCAACCAAATCCATCAACTAGAAGTTATCAAAATATGTACATAATATCCTGAAATATATATACACCGAACCAACCAAAATGTGTATATACCAAACTATAACAAGAGCAAACAAACATACCTACTCCTCGCCATCACTGCCGTCCTCTCCAGGCATCGTCCTATGCTGTTGCAAGTAAGCCGCAATCCGCTCATCCAGCCGTTGCTCAAAGAAACTCTTCCTCCAGTCATTAATTTCTTCCACCGTCGCCCTCAACTGAGCAATCTCCGCATCTTGCTGCGACCTCCTGTATGCACTCTGCATTCTCATCGCCTGTAAAATAGTTCATATGCATGAGTAATATTATTAAAATTATTTAACTATTCATATGCATAAGTAAATTATATATTAGTACATGTCAAAATTTACCTCCACATTTCCATAGCTATACCGTCGACTGGTCCGAGAAGGCGGGTCAATAATAGCATCCCAAATATGGTTCTCCTCCTCTAACGTAAGCTCTTCCCGACCAGTGGACTGTGCTACACGAGCCCGCTCTGCTTCGTACCTCTCCTGCGATTACAAACAATTGTTTTACACGATAAACCCCAAACTTCAAATTTTTGAAAGTAAAATAAGACAAAATATTATTATTAACAACAAATTAATTTACCATAACGGATTGTGATTTGTCATCCGTCCACTCGTACGAAACATTGCCCTCTTCGTCAGTCCTCTCCACGGCATGCGTGGCCTTGAACAGCTCCGCCATAGTGGGCTCGCGGTTATATCTCGCGGCCTAAAAATATATAAATATTATTGCTAATCTGATTATAAAAAATTGTAATAAAATGTAAACACAGTTTATAAATTTAATTATCAGCTCTCTCTTGTGCTCCTGAAAGGATTTGGAGCCACCACGGTGCAATGCAGGATTTTTATTCCTGTTTGCCCGGTTCCGCGCAGATAACTCCTACAAATTAAGATAAATTATCACGTATATATCTTGCGAGATTTATATTAGATTTAAATAATAAAGAAAACATATTTTACTTACTTTTACTGCCGGACTATCCCAAAGCCGAAGAAATTCATTCCATACATTCTCACCCATCCAATTCGGCTTTTTCCCTGCGTTCTTAGCCTTAGACAATGTATCCCTGTAATTTTTTCTCATTCGCTTGTTCCAGTGATTTAAAAAAATGTGTAAGTCATCAGAGTCAACGCGGACTGCAGCCTGTAAATTAAAATTATTTTAAGTTATATACAGTATATTAATTTACAACTGAAATTCAAACTACTACTTACAAGTAAATCCGCATGTATTGCGTTTTTGACGTGCAGGGGGATGTCGTCCCAGCGAGGCCAACAACCATCCATGCGGCTCTGAAATGCCTTTCTCGAAACCTGTAAAATATAATCCGATGGTTCCACCTCAAAGCCACTGCAAAAGTTATGATATACATGTTTAGTGCATTTTAAAAATTATACTTTAAATAAAATTGATACTTACCCAGCACTTCTAGAAACAACTTCTGCAATCGGACGTAAGTCCGGTGCAGTGCCACTGCCACCTGCACCAGGAGATGGGGATGGCGTGCCTGTCATGCTTCGTCTCCTGCCAGACAATGTTTCAACTATTTAAATTTTATTTAATAAATTTGTATATTTAAATTTTAGTTCAACATTCAATTAACAATTTTAGTTCAATATTCATTTCTTTATTTTACGACATAGATTTTAGCGTAATCTTTGTTGTTGTTATATTCATTTCTTAATTTCATTACAAAATAGATTTCAGTACAATATCAGTTGTTTTTAAAGTCATTTCCTAATTTTTTTTTAAAATTAGATATTTGTAGAATTTTTAAGGCTCTCATATTCATTTTTTAATTTTCTATATAAACTTTATTTTTGTACAATACTGTGATTTGTAATTTATCAAACTTAAATTTGTACAATACTATATAAACTTTATTTTTGTACAATACTGTAATTTGTAATACTCATATTTGCAGAATTTAGATTTTAACCACTTAAATTTGTAATTTATCAATTTCATAAACTATGAAATACTTTCATATAAATTTATCAATAACCAAGTTAATCATTAATATACACTATTTTTTCACCTAAAACAACTAACCATGTTAATCGCCAACACTAATCATCTACATCAACCATTTATTCAACTTGATCATGATAAACTAGTTAATGTAATACGAAATAATTCAAGTTCGTGATAATAAACTAATTAATTTATCAAATCAACATACAACACTACTAATACCTAATTTAACAACACTACTAATACCCAATTTAACAACAAATCATAATTGACTTAGGGTTTAAACTAAACCTAAAAACATCAAATTTACATTCAAACAAGAGATTAGAAGCGTACCGACGTAAATTTGGATGATTTGGAGGCGTTGAAAGCTGGAGCGGCGGCTATGGTGACGGGGGGTGTCGGGGGGGGAAGGAGGAAGTGATTTGGGGGTGGAAATTGGGGAAGAGGGAATGAATGAGCTGCTGCTCTCGGCAGATCTGTATACTGCGTATAGCGACGGCCGCTTTTTTTAGCCGTCGCTAGGCTTCGTCGCTATACGAAGCCTTTCTAGTAGTGGTATTTTTGGAATTTTGCGATCGGACCAAAAGATTTTGTTTCAATTCCAACTATTAATAAAGATGGTACAACGTTTACACATGTTCAAAATTGAAAGTCGCCTAGAACTGTTGAAACAAAAGGTATACGAATGGAAAACCGATCGTATACGTTGTGATGTCTAAAATTGCATGCATGAGTATCACTACAAGAGCGGCTTCATTTAGCGACAGCCAAAAGGCATCGGCGGCCGTCGCTTTTTACCCCGTCACCAACACAGAAAGCGACAGTTCCGTCGCCATATTAGCGACGGTTACTGACAGCTAAGTGGACACGTGGCAACATTCTAGAAGTTGAAGGGCTGCCGCAAACCGACACCAGCCGTCGCTAACCTGGAACCAGACGGCCTTCGCTAGCCGTCGCTAAACTGAGAACAGACGGTCGTCGCTAGCCTGGGACCATTTTATTGCACCAAACTCCTCCTTAGGTCATCCAAACGCACAAATCTCCATCCACCTCATTTACAACACATATATACTAAATTTCACAACTACTACCAATGCAAGAATCGTATAATCTCATACATATCACATATAATCAAATATATAATGCAAATATCAATATTTATACAACCATTTCATCAACCAACACTAATATCTCATCAAACTACAAAACCATACCTACAAAAAGTACATCAAACAAAACATCCTAACCAACTCATGTACATCAAACAAAATATCGACTAATCCATCAAACAACCCAACCAACAAACAAGTATCAAATCCATAAATGTAACACATGTCACATATATACAAAACAAAATGATCAAAATCCATCAGAAACATAGCCATACCTACTCATCATCCTCATCGTCGTCATCATCCTCCGACATTGTCCCATGCTCCGCTAAGTATGGCACAATATATGCTCATCTAGCTGCTGTGCCAACGCCCCACTCTTTCGTCAATCATTGATCTCCGCTAGCTGTTGTTTCAATTGAGCTATCTCCTCTTTAGCCTATGATCTCCTATAGGACGACTGGATCATCATGGCCTGTAAATTATTGATATCAGGCTATAATTTATGCTCAATATTAAATATTGCTTATATATTAGTTAATAAAGCATTTTACCTCCTGATTTTCGAAACCGTAACGCCTATTTCACGAAGGAGGGTCAATTAAAGCATCTCATATACTGTTTGACTCCTCTAAGGTCAACTGACGGCCAGTGGATTGCACCACTCGAGCATGCACTGTGTCGTATCTTTCCTGCGATCACGAACAAAAGTGCCACAATAAATATTTAATTTAGAAGTTTTGAAGTTTGAAGTAAAAAAAATTATGCACGTTTACCATTATTGATTGAGATTTATCATCTATCCAAGTATATGAAACATTGCCTTCCTCATCTTTCTGCTCAATGGCGTGCGTCACTGTGAAGACCTCAGCCATTGTAGGCTCACGATTTAACTTCCTACGCTGTTACAAATATTATTAAATAATGTTAAAAATATGATTAATGAACAATGTTACAAATATGATTAAATAATGTTACATCTGTTTATAAACACAATTGCTAAACTTACCAACTCCGCGCGATGTTGCTGAAAGGATTTAGATCCACCATGGTGCAAAATAGGATTTTTATTCCTGTTTGCACGGTTTCGTGCTGATAGTTCCTATAAATTTAAAGACATGTTTAACTAATTTAATGCAACTAATATACGAAATTTAAACAAATTATAATAACAATATGAAATTAGATAACTTACTTTCATTTCAGGGGTTTCCCACAGTTGCAGAAATTTAGTCCAAACATCGACGCTCATCCACGATGGTTTCTTTCTCGTGTTCTTTTCTTCGGAGAGGGTGTCCCTATAATTTTTCCTCATCCTCCGGTTCTAGTGATTTGCAAATACATCCATATCCTGCGGATTGACACGGACGGTGACCTGTATATTGAAATTAATTAGAATTAATGATGTAGTCCGAAGGCTCAACTTCAAAACCCCTGTATAAATTTTAATGTTGGAATTTAATTAATATAATTTTAAATAATAAAACAAGCAATAAATTTGATACTTACCCCGTGCTCTTAGGAACAACCTCTGCCACTGGACGTGCATCTGGCGCTGTGCCGCTGGCACTTGTGCCAGGAGAAGGAGAAGGAGAAGGCTGAGATCTGCTGGAATGTCTCCTAAAAGGCATATATGCTACAAACAAATCATTTCATATAGTGATAAAATATATCATTTCATAGAATTCAAACAACAGAACAATACATAGCTCACAACATAGTCATCATTATTAACATATAACATCAACAACTCATAATATACAATATACAACAACCGATACATAGCTCACAACATAGTCATCATTATTAACATATAACATCAAAAACTCAGAATACACAATATACAACCACCGATACATAGCTCACAACATAGTCATCATTTAGAATTATCAGTCTTCGTCGTTTTCTGATTCAGACTCGGTCTCGTACTCTACGTCGTTTTCTTCTGTGCTCTCAAAGGCTTCTATTAATTCATTCGATTCATCATTCAACAACCCTACATCAATATCATCAGTTACTATTTCATCATTTGGCTCAAGATCCGCTTGATACGCTGCTTCATCTGGAATATTACTTCCATCAAATGTAAATCTTGCCTTTGTTTTAAAAACAACCGACCAATCTGCTTTATCTCTTTTTAAAGACGGATACGGAGAAAAATAAACTTGTAATTCTTGCTTGGCTAATACGAAAGGATCATACTTATAATAATGTGAGGTATGCTTATTTCAATAAGCTTATAATCTTTATGCACGTTGATTCCAGAACCAGGAACATTACTAAACCAATTGCATTTGAATAAAAAAAAATTCTACGGGTTGCATATAATATGTCAATTCTAAAACCTGTGTTAAGACGCCATAAAATTCTTTTATATGCTCATTGGATCATTACTACCTTTGACAAATACACCACTTTTATATGTTAACCATAATCTATGGTGTTGAATTAAAATCCATTAATGAAGAATATTTGATAAGACTTGACATTTATTTTTGGTCCGATTGCAAGATGTTGTAATCCTTCATCAACGACACTGTTTCTTGGATCATAAACGTAGTTCGAAAACCATTTAGCAAAGTCTTTATTGAGATCGCCGGATGGATGTCGTGATTCATATATACTGCGGACATATATGTAACATGTTCCATTATAAGTAACATGTAAGTATAATTGAAATAAGTGTGAATTTATTATTACCTAACAAATGGTGCAACTTCAGCACAATTAAGAAGAACATATGCATGTGCTATATGGTAATCTCTATCGTCTTACCATATTTCCACACATTTTCCAGCAGATCTGCCATGTTGTCTAAAAATAGATAACATTGCTTGAGAGGAATCTTGTTCAACGGCTTCATCATTATAGGGAACACTTACAAACGATAAATTCACATGGTCACTGAAGTAATGAGAGAAAAAGAATGAAGCTTCTTCTTCAAGATATGATTTGCAAATCGAACCTTTAACTCGTGCTTTTTGTCTAACTTTTTTCTTTAGATGATTCAAGTACCTATTAGAAAATTAATTCGATTCAAATTTTCCTATATAAATCTTAATTACCTCTCAAACGAAGACCTATTAGAAAATTAATTCAATTCAATTTAGAATAACATAAATATTACGAATAGTCAGTATTACCTCTCAAATGGATACATCATCCATATTGCACAGGACCTCGAAGAAGTGCTTCGGATAAAAGATGAACAGGTAAATGCTCCATTACATTAAAGAAACCTGGCGGAAATATTTTCTCCAGTTTGTAGTGCAGTATAGGGATTTCTACTTCAAGTTTTCGTATACGGTCGACTTTTAACGTCGTCGAACAAAGCTGTTTATAAACCATACTTAATTATGTTATAACACTCCATACTTTTACGGGCAACAGTTCTTTAAAAAACCACTGGTAATAAATATTCCATCATGATATGACAATCGTGACTTTTCATCCCACTAAGTTTATTGTTTTTAAAGTCAACACATCTACGGAGATTAGAAGAAATCCTATCAGGAAATCTTAGTCCTTCCACCCACTTTAGTACGAGTTTTACTTGCTTGTTGTCTAGTTCATAGCATGCTTTGGGTATTTTATTGTCATCGGGCTTCATATGAAGTTCAGGACGTTTACAAAAGTGTGCTATATCAAGTCTCGAATTCAAATCATCCTTAGTTATGCCTTTATATTCATAACAGTATTAAACACGTTATCAAACACGTTTTTTCATTGTGCATCACATTAATATTATGTCGGAGTAAGAGATCTTTCCAATATGGTAACCCCCAAAATATACTTTGTTTGCACTAATTATGAATGTCTGATTTACCTAGAATTTCAGTCTGTACTCCAGTTTCATGTATTTTCGGATAGTCCTTCACAATCTCATATATTTCTTCGCTTGACCAAACCTTTGGTGGTTGCATATTCTCTTCTCTGTTAGCTTTAAAGTTTTTTTATCTCTTCTAAAATTATGATTGTGATGGAGAAAACACCAATGACAATCAAACCATGAAATTTTCTTTTCATACCGTAAAGAAAATGCTCGTGTTTCTTCCATGCAATAAGGACAAACTAGACGACCGGCTGTACTCCAACCTGAAAGCATACCATATGCAGGGAAATCACTAATAGTCCATAACAAAGAAGCGAACATATGAAAATTATTTTTTCCTGAAATGTCGTATGTTTCAACTCCTTCATGCCATAGTGTTTTCAACTCCTCTATCAATGGTTGTAAATAAACATCGATTCCTTGTGTTGGATCATCAGGGCCAGGGACGACAACAATCAGAAACATATATGGATGTTTTGTTTGTTAATGTTTACACTATTAATATCTATTATGACAGAATAAGTGATAGATTGAAATGAATTAATCTATAGAGTATTAGGCAAAACAGACTAACCTAAGTGTTATATCCATAGAGCTATGGTAGGACCCCGACATCAAAATGTAGGAACAAGTGAACCACCCATGGTGAATGTGCAAGAATTCATGAGAGCCATAAGGGATGGAGTAGGCAACAGGTAGGAAAATCCACATGAGGAGCTTTCCAAACTACTCAAGACTTTTACCAATCTTGGAGGCAAAACTTTTGATGGCACAGAAGGAGTTATGGGAGTTCAAAATTGGCTTAGAATTTTGGAAAGAATCTTTGCAGACATGCAAGTTGAAGACCAAAGGAAGAGGCAAATTGCATCCAGGCAATTGAGAGGAGCAGCTTTGGATTGGTGGGAGGTTATCATAGCTGGAAGACCTGAAGGAGAAGTGACATGGGATCAATTTAAAGCAATGCTGGAAGGTAGATTTGTCCCTGCATCAGCCAAGGAATCTTTGCTAGATGAATTTATCAAATTAAGGCAACGGACTATGAGTGTCACCGAGTACACTCAGAAGTTTGAATCATTGGCAAAGTATGGTGCAATACTCATCACTACTGAGGAGGCTAAGAATGGCAGGTATATTCAAGGGCTGAACCCTAGCCTTATTAGAGCCATGCTACCATACAAGGACAGGACTTTTGATCAAGTTTTGGATTTGACTTTGAGCATTGAACAACATGATAAAGCTAGAGCGAATTTCAGGGCATTCAAGAATAACCAAAACAAGAAGGGAAAGGGTAAATTTCACCCTTATGATAAGAAGAAAACAGACATAGCTTCCACCAAGAAACCAGAAGAAGTCAGGGCTGCTGAAATTAAGAAGAAGATTACTTGTTATAACTGTGGCCAAGAGGGGCATATGAAGAATAGATGCACAAATGTTAGGCCTGCATCCTTCAATTGTCACCATTGTGGGAAGGAGGGTCACATAAAGAGGAATTGTCTAGATTTTAAGCAAGGAAAATTAGGGGCTTTGGAAGGGAAAGGCAAGGCAGCTAAGGGATCAAGTGTTGAAAAGCATGGTCAAGTTGAAGGTACTTTTCTTATTCACTCAATACCTTTTGCAGTAGTGTATGATACTGGGGCTACACACTCATTGATCTCCCATGATATTGCACAAAAATTAAAATTGAATTGTATGATTGTTGATAAGCCACTGTTAATTAGAAGCCCTATAGGTAGTTCATGTGTTCTGGGTATGATATGTATGCAACTAGGATTAAATATAGGTGGACATGTGTTTAAGTCAGACCTATATGTGTTGCAATATCCGGGCATAAGGATTATTTTAGGAGTTGATTGGTTGAGTAGACATAAGGCTATCATAAATATGGAAACATCCACCATATCATTGAAAGTTTCTGATGGACAAAGAATAGTTGTTCTTTGTGAGGCAAACAAGAATAGAAGTATATCCAACCTTTTTACATTGTCTAATGAAAAACCCATGTCTACATTAGAAGAAATCCCCATAGTGAATCAATATGTTGATGTGTTTGGTGAAGTCAGGGGAATTCCAAACCACAGACCAGTTGAGTTTTCAATTAAAATAATTCCAGGAGCTAGCCCAGTGGTTAAAAGACCAACCAGAATGGGGCCTAAGGAGTTGATGGAGCTGAAAAAGCAATTGGTTGAACTAGAAGAAAAAGGTTTTATTAAACCCAGCAGCTCATCATGGGGAGCACCAGTAGTCTTTGTTAAGAAACAAGATGGATCCCTTAGGTTATGTATTGACTATAGGGAATTAAATAAAGTCACAGTTAAAAATAAATATCCCTTACCAAGAATTGATTATCTCTTTGATCAATTGAGTGGTGCAAAAATATTTTCTAGGCTTGATTTAGCTTCAGGCTTTCATCAGATGAAAGTAGAAGAGGAAAGCATTAAGTATACAGCCTTTAACACAAGATATGGACTTTATGAGTTTTTAGTAATGCCATTTGGTTTGACAAATGCTCCTTCTTATTTTGTTGATTTGATGAATAGGATTTTTAGAGAATACTTGGAAAAGTTTGTATTGATATTTATTGATGATATACTAATTTATTCTAAGTCAATCAGAGAGCATGAAAATCATTTGCATATGGTATTTGAGAAATTGACACAGGAAGACTTAAAATCCAAATTTTCAAAATGCACTTTTTGGCAAAATGAAGTGAATTTTCTAGGCCATATTATATCAGAAAAAGGAATATCTGTAGACTCCAATAAAGTCATTGCAGTGCAAGCTTGGAAAAGGCCTACTAATGTCACTGAGGTCAGATCATTCATGGGAATGGCTGGTTACTATAGGAGATTTATAAAAGATTTTGCAAAAATCTCAATCCCATTAACCAGATTGACTAGGAAAAATCAAGTGTTCACTTGGACAGAAGAGTGTGAGAAAGCCTTTGGGAAATTAAAGGAAGCACTAGTACAAGCTCCAATCCTTAAAGTGCCTGAAGGAAATGAAAACTTGGTGGTGTATATTGATGCAAGTGGACAAGGGCTTGGGGCAGTATTGATGCAACAACATCAAGTGACAGCTTATGCTTCTAGGCAGTTGAAACCAAGTGAGGTAAGGTATGCTACTCATGACCTTGAATTGGCTGCTATAGTGTATGCTCTTAAGTTATGGAGACACTACTTGTTAGGAGCAAAATTTGAAGTGTATACAGACCATAAATCACTTAAATATTTGTTTTCACAAAAAGAATTAAATATGAGGCAGCAAAGATGGATTGAACTCCTAGCCTCATATGATTTTGAAATATTATACACCCTTGGTAAGGCTAATAAAGTAGCAGATGCCCTAAGTAGACAACATGCTAACATGGCTAGATTGATGGTAAACGAGTTTAACACTTTATCATTGTTAATTGATTCAGAAATAGAAAGTGATAATATAGAAAATATGAGCCTATGCAGTGAAAATGTAGAAATGGGAAAATTAAGTTTTATTACTCTGGGGTCAGAATTGAAGAATAAAGTTGTAATGCTACAAGACCAAGATCCATTTTTATTTGAAAAGAAGACACAAATATTAAATGGTGAGGCAGTGGAAGGTTTTCAGTTGAATGATCAAGGCCATTTGAAGAAAGGAAAAAGAATATGTGTTCCAGCAATTGATGAGTTGAAGCAAGAAATCATGGATGCTTACCACAAAAGCAAATACACTATACACCCAGGAAGCACAAGAATGTATCACAACCTCAAGAGGGATTATTGGTGGAGTGGTATGAAGAGTGCAGTGGCAACCTATGTATCTAAATGTATGGTTTGCCAACAGGTGAAGGTTGAGTATCAAAAACCCTCAGGGATGCTTCAACCTTTACAAATACCACAGTGGAAATGGGAAGACATATCAATGGATTTCATTGATGGTTTGCCTAGAACTAGGAGGGGAAATGATAGTATTTGGGTAGTGGTTGATAGGTTAACCAAGTCAGCCCACTTTATACCAGTAAAATCAAAAAGAAATGCAAGTACACTAGCCCAGTTATTTATTAAAGAAGTAGTCAGACTGCATGGTATACCAAAGACTATAGTAAGTGATAGAGATACCATCTTCACTTCAAAGTTTTGGCAGAGCTTTCACAAGGTAATGGGGACTGATTTATGCTTAAGCACAGCATACCATCCTCAATCTGATGGCCAAACATAAATTGTGAACAAAGCGCTATCGAAATTTTGTAACCGTTTAAAATGAAATGATTTATAATATGTAATTACTTTATTGTGTTTGTAACTTGTCCAATACAGGGACAAATCCGACAAATATTGTATCAGATGAATATAAATGTCCGTTCCGTTACCAAAACGAACATCCATATAACGATCATATACAACACTTGCCAGACGGGGCCAAAGCCAATCTAAGAGATAAAAAAATTTCTTTAAATTTTATCAAATATTGTTGTTCTTTTCAAATTTTGACAATGTTTCAACTATTTAAATTTTATTTAATAAATTTGTATATTTAAATTTTAGTTCAACATTCAATTAACAATTTTAGTTCAATATTCATTTCTTTATTTTACGACATAGATTTTAGCGTAATCTTTGTTGTTGTTATATTCAATTCTTAATTTCATTACAAAATAGATTTCAGTACAATATCAGTTGTTTTTAAAGTCATTTCCTAATTTTTTTTTTAAAATTAGATATTTGTATAATTTTTAAGGCTCTCATATTCATTTTTTAATTTTCTATATACACTTTATTTTTGTACAATGCTGTAATTTGTAATTTATCAAACTTAAATTTGTACAATACTATATAAACTTTATTTTTGTACAATACTGTAATTTGTAATACTCATATTTGCAGAATTTAGATTTTAACAACTTAAATTTGTAATTTATCAATTTCATAAACTATGAAATACTTTCATGTAAACTTATCAATAACCAAGTTAATCATTAATATACACTATTTTTTCGCCTAAAACAACTAACCATATTAATCGCCAACACTAATCATCTACATCAACCATTTATTCAACTTGATCATCATGATAAACTAGTTAATGTAATACGAAATAATTCAAGTTCATGATAATAAACTAATTAATTTATCAAATCAACATACAACACTACTAATATCTAATCTAACAATACTACTAATACCCAATTTAACAACAAATCATAATTGACTTAGGGTTTAAACTAAACCTAAAAATATCAAATTTACATTCAAAATAGAGATTAGAAGCATACCGACGTAAATTTGGGTGATTTGGAGGCATTGAAAGCTGGAGCGACGGCTATGGTGACGGGGGGCGTCGGGGGGGAAGGAGGAAGTGATTTGGGGGAAAAAATTGGGGAAGAGGGAATGAAGGAGCTGCTGGTCTCGGCAGATCTGTATACTTCATATAGCGACGGTTTGCGACGGCCGCTTTTTTTAGCCGTCGCAAACCGTCGCTAGGCTTCGTCGCTATACGAAGCCTTTCTAGTAGTGTACTTCAACAATTTCATTTATAGGCTCCTCATGGATATCAATACTAGGACCAATATTTTCCTTCCAATTCGTTTCGTCAATTTGACTTGAATTTGAACTTTGAGACTTTTTATCTCTCGCTTGAAATAAATTTGAAATTGAACCAATCAATGATTTTGCTTCTTCACATCTACGTTGCTTTTTCATTCTATTTTGATATCTCGAATTCTGTTTCCGGTTCATACCTCAATTTAAGATACAACGTAAAATTAATGTTCATTAATAAATACTATACTATTTTATAAATCAGAAATCTAAAAAACAGAAATCTAAACAACATAAGTTTGTAAAAATAACAATAGATTAACATGCAGTTTCAATCATAGAATTTAATAGTATTTATTTCAATTATAATTTGTATAGTGAAACTACTGTGAATTACATTTATTCACAAATGCAAAATGAAGTCAGCAACATAATTTACTCAAGACAAACTCTATTAACACCTCGATAATTTCCTTCGACCACCCATGCATTCTTAGAAAAATTAAAGTGAAAATTAGGCCCACGTCCTTGTAATTAAATTTAGTCCGCGTAAACTCCTCCCGTTTGAAAACTTATATTTCCGATCCCTGTTTTTATTTCTGCCTCAATTTATTCCATAAATACCCCTGTTTACATGTCGCGCTAATTTTTTATGGTGGTTGTGATTTCGATTGCAAGTTTTAAATTCTGATTCAGTTCGATCATTGTTTTAAGATATTATTTCGGAATCATGGCTTTACCTTCTTCCAGGTAAAATATTGTTTGGATTTGTAATCGATTTTGTTTGTTTTTAAATGATATTGCAATATTCGTTTATAATTTTGTTATTTCTGTTTCGTTAGTTTTTTTTTGTTTGAAGTAAATGAAAATTACAAGTATTCTATTGTTTATTTTATCTGAAAAATTAATGCGTATGTATAGGGTACTGTTCGTTGATTTATTTTTTTAGCTTTGATTAAGTTCTGATTTGTCTGGAATTATTGTAGGTATTTTACAGTCTTGTCCGCAAATAATTTGAATATGTATGGTGAAAATGGTACAAATTACTAATTGTTGCTGATTTATCTGCAACTTTTTACAATTATTGCATACATATCAGCAAGTAATGTTCGTATTTCACTTATTTGTTTAAGCTCAGACTTCTGCTTATTTATCTGCTTTTTTTTATAAACATTGCTTACATATCAGCAAATGATATTGCTTAAGTATTAAAATATTATTTTATGTGCTGATTTGTCTGCAATTTTTTATAATTATTGCTTACATATCAGCATATAATATATATATCCTGCGTTTTTGTATTTATTTTTTTATAATTGTAATTATGTTTTTTTAAAATTAAAGTGTTCCTGGTGATGCTGGAGTGCTTGTGCTGTTGAAGTTTGGATATGATAGCTTTTCATTACGCCTTCAATTTGATAGTTCGGTTGTTATGTTGAGAAGTGCTATTTCTGGTAAATGGACAGAATTGAGTTCAATGTCATTTGAATTGTACTATGTTAGAGATGGATTGAGAAGGAATATTG
Organism: Allium fistulosum; assembly: GCA_030737815.1. Taxonomy (NCBI): domain Eukaryota; kingdom Viridiplantae; phylum Streptophyta; class Magnoliopsida; order Asparagales; family Amaryllidaceae; genus Allium; species Allium fistulosum. The sequence goes on from CM060904.1 coordinate 1,293,201,765, forward strand.
AAACTAATTTTGATCTTCAATCTATTTTGTTGTTGGCTGCTCATAACCGTGAGGATTACTTTGTTATTTTTGTTGATGTTGTTCCTTCTAGTTTTTCAGCTACCAATATTAGATCAGATGCTGTTACATGTAGCAGTGATTCCTCATTTGTTAGTACCGGTGATTCTAATATTCAATTCAGGCAGTTATTAAGAAATGATTCCAATCAATCTGTTTTTACGGGTGTTGGTCAACAATTTCCAGGTGGTGTTACTGAATTTAGGCTCAATTTGATGATATATAGTATTAAGACAGGGTATAAGCTTGATTTGGTTAAGAATGATAAGGAAAGAGTTACGGCTGTTTGTTCTCGAACAAAATGTACTTTCAGAATTCATGCTTCTGTTAAGTTTAATCTTCCGGGCTATTTTGTTATAAAGAGATTTCATCCTGAACTTACCTGTGGTGCTGGAATTCATGATATTAATGATCCTCCTGTTTCAAGTAAATTGATTAAGTTGTTGGTTTATGATCATATTCAAGCTAATCCGTTAATGAAGACAAAGGACATTATTAACCTATTTCAAACTGAGTATAATATCATTTTGAAGTATTATTTTGCTTATAGTGGGAAGAGATTGGCTTTAGAAGATTTACATGGAAGTGATATGATGTCTTATCACCATTTGAAGTCTTTTTGTGATGCTGTAATTGAAAGTAATCCTGGTAGTAAAGTAGTTTTGGAGTGTAATCATGATACTCGTCAATTTGAGAGGCTTTTCATTGGTTTTGAAGCTTGTGCACATGGTTTTCAATTTTGTCGGCCTTTAATATTTGTTGATGCTACTTTTATGAAGGGTAGAGCTCAAGGTTGTTTGATGGCTGCTACTGGTAAAAATGGCAATGAAGGTATGTTGTACATTAATTTATAATTGCATCAATATCTGCAATAATTATTATATGTTTCTGCAACATCAATATTTATTAAGAAGAAATAAAATATTTTACTTACATAAATCATTGCGGAAATCGAAGCAATTTTACATAAAAAATTGCTGAAATGTATGCAATTTTTTTGAATTAAGGAAAATTGTTGTGCAGTAATATTTGGTAATAGTTGCAGTTTTGTCAGCATTTTTTCAATATAAGTGAATAGTATTAAGCAATTTGTTCAGTTATTTATATATTTGTGATTGTTTTATCAGGTTTTTTTCCTATAGCAGTTGCAATTGTGTCTGGTGAAGATGAAAATAATTGGATTTGGTATTGTGAACAGCTTAAAGATTTTTTGAAAGATGATTGTAGAAAGTTTGTTTTCATTTCTGACCGTCATCCTGGTATTCTTGTTGCTATTTCCAAAGTGTTTCCAGATTCAGTTCATGGTTTCTGTTTTTATCATTTAAAAAATAATTTAAAAGTTGCTTTAAAGTCTGAATTTTCCAAATCAAAAAAGAAATGGTTGATAGATTTGTTTGGACGTGTTGCATATGCTTCTAATTTGGATGATTTCAATTTAGCATTGAAGAATTTTAAAGATGCTGGTGGTTCTACTGTGGCAAACTTTTTGAATGGAATTCCCTTTGAGAAATTTACTAATGTTTTTTTCCCTACTTGTCGTTATGGTGAAATGTCATCAAATTGTTCAGAGAGTTTCAATAAATGGATTTTGGAAGAAAGACATTTACCAATCACTGCATGCTTGGATAGCATTAGAGTTAAGTTGATGAAGTTAATTTCTGATCGTCGAGAACTTGCTAATAGTTGGAATAGTGTTGTTTGTCCGGTGAATGAAAATCGGTTGAAAAGTCTGCATTTGGAAGGAGCTTCATGGTTTGTTATAAAATCTAGTGATCATGTGTTTGAAGTTCATTCTCCTGTTCATCAATCTGTTGATTTAAATAATCGGACTTGTTCTTGTAATTTGTGGCAAATTTATGGTTTTCCTTGTGCTCATGCTGTTAGATGTATTTTGAGCTGTGGAAACTTAAATGTTTATGATTACATTGAAGATTATTTCAAAGTTGTTTATTTTCGATCGGCATATTCTCATCCAATTAATCCTATTATAAACTTTGTGAAAGAAGATGTTTTGATTGAAGATGTGGTTGTAGCACCTCCTAAAGGTAGAAGAATGCCTGGTCGACCATCTGCATTTAAGAGGATAAAATCTGCCGGTGAAATTTCAAAGACTATTAGATGCAGCATATGCAAGAAGTTGGGTCATAATAAAAGGACTTGTTCAGTGAAACACATGTAGTCTCTCTTTAATATAGGAAAGCTAAAATGTATGGAGTTGAGTTTATGTTTTTCTTATTCATTTTAATGGTATTTTCTCTATCCTTAGGTTGGATGTTTACTGTCTGTAATGTATTAAACATGGTTCGCTTTCGAGTAATCATTGTTGCAGTATTTTCTGCAATTATTACTGTTAATTGCACATATTTCTGCAGTTTTTCTGAATAATTGTTTTCTTTTTATACCCCTTTTGTGAATAATGCTTTTTATATGAAGATGATATTTGTATAATTGTTTGGATCGAAATAAATAAGATGTATCCATAAGTATGTGCAATTTTTGTTTATAAATATGGAGGTATCGGCAATTATCTATTTGTTATGCTGACATTTCTGAAATTATCTGGTTCAAGAAATTCGAATATCTACAAATTTGTGGACATATCTGTAGATATATGGTTTTATTGCTGAAATTTCTACAACTATTTGTTGAAAGAATTTCCAATAGCTAAATATTTTTAGAGATATCTGCAGATATGTGCTTCATTTGCTGACATTTGTGAAATTATTATGAGTAAGAATTTGGAAAAAATAAATTATTACAGAGATATCTGCTGATATATGTTTTTATTGCTGATTTTTCTGCAATTTTTAAGAGCAAGTATTTAATTACCTATACATTTGTCAAGATAACTGCAGATATGTGCTTTTATTGCTGAATACAATTGTTAGAAATTTATATATAAATTTTTTTGTAATATACTCTAATATTGTGGTAACACAGTAATATTGTCTTTCAACTACATAAGTTTAGCAAATATGTACATACATTTCAGTATTCTTACATAAAACATTACAGTTTGATACATCAATTATTTTGATTTGCTTCAGAAAGTAAAAACTTTTGTGTCAAGCTTTCTTCTAAGCTCCAACTATAAGGTTTGCAAGAAAGAATTTGATGTGCTATTTCAGCTCTTTGTAAATCCATAGCTTCATATGAGAATTCAGGGTCTTCATTGTTGATTTCTTTGTCTTCACTTCTTTGTTTCATAATGTTCATTACAAACATGCCACAATCAACTCTGCAATGATTGAAAAATATTATATAATTATTAGAAGAAATGTTCTATGATATGGAAATATTTGTACATTTTTTTTGTTGTGTACTTACGTATCAGAACGTTGTTGGGGGCTGTTAGCAAAAGTGATTTGCTTTGATGGTTCATGCTCTTCTTTTTCCAATTTCTTTAGTAAGGCAGTGACATAAACTCTCTGTACAAAAAAACAAAGATTTTGTTAAATAGTTTATTTTTATCTAATTTATTCATTTTTTAATTTACATACCATCTTTCTTGCCGCTTTCTGATGATCTGCTTCGTGCCGTGGTTTTATGGAATCGTAGTGAATCCATATTCTACCTTGTTTATTAAACTCCAACAGTGTAAAATGTGATTTTTGGTGGATAGGGAAGAACATTTTATTGCAGTTTGCAAAATGTTTAGCAACTACATTATCGATTAGGGCTTGTGTTACATTCTTTGAATTGCTCAGTAGAAATGTCTGTAGGATAATATATTAGACAATTGAATTGATGGACATTTAAACAAATTCTTCAGTAGAAGATTATAAAACTTACAGTAGCGTAAACTTTGAAGTACAAGTTTTCTGGATGAACTTTACGCAATTCATGTGAATACCAGTCAATGATCTACAAATATTATTATAAGGAAATAGTGATAGTATATTTGTTTACAGAATAATATAATATGATTAGCAGAAAAAATAATAAGTTCTTGAAATTTTGCATAAAAACAACAGGTTTGATTAAATGTTGCTGAAAAATCTGGAGATAAATGATATTGTTTTTGATAAATGGAATTTTACTGACAAAACAATAAGTTTAAAGAAGTATTGCTGATAAATATGCAGATAAATGGAGTTATTGCAGATAAATGGGTTTTTGCAGATAAAACAGCAAGTGTAATTAAATGTTGCAGATAAATTTGTAAATAAATGTACTTTTGAGTAAAGTTGTACCTGGCCATCAAGAAATCTTCCTATAATTAGTTCACCAAGTGCTGTTCCAGTTATAATTATGTCATCGTCTCCATTTAAGTATGCACTTTTGCTGTGATATAATGATCAATATTAGTAAATGTTTGTATTTTTCAAATATTTGCTGATATCTAACCAGGAAATTTAAATAATTACTTTTAGTTAAGCAATTATTGGTATACTTGGCTACTAAAAGAATTATACAGTTTTACCTGAGGTCAGAGTTATTAAAGAAGTCCTCAAGCAGCTTGATTTTTTCTTCATATAGACTTCGTACATTTGACCTCCTTCTGACATTTATTTTTGTACTGGTAGATAATTCTTTTGATCTAGGTTCAGATTCATATTCTTCAATTATTATTGGTAGGGTTTGTACTTGCTGTTTTTCCTTTTTTGCTTTCTTTTCAGTTTGAAAATTCACTTCTTCAGCTAATTTAACCCTTTTTTTTTGGATTTTCAATTTCCAATGTTTTTTCTTTGATTTCTTCAGTTTTTGTTTCTGCTGAAGTAGATATTTTTTCGGTTTGTTTGCCTTATAACTGTGTATAATTTTGAATGCTTTCACCTGAAATTAATTTGAATGATGGTTAATATTTCATTATTGGTTTTTGAAATACAATTATTGGTTATTGGTTAATAAAAATTTTGTGAATAATTGTGAAAAAGTGAAGAATATGCTACACTCTACAGCAGTTGTTGCATTAATATCAGCAATTATTCTTCATATTATTAATATATAATAGGAAGAATATTTGCGGATATATCAACAAATATGTTAAATTTTTACAGTCTGGTTGAAAAACTATAGTTATTCAAAGCATTACCAAATGAAGGATCTTGTTCAATTGCTTTATCTTCCTCAACTATTTTTGTTTCTTCACCATCTTCTCGGTCTTTCTGTTTTGCTTCAAAATTTATTTTTTCCCCATTATCAACATCCTTTTCTTTTTGTTCTTCTTTTTCTTCATCTTTCTCCATTAGCTGAGATTCATCTTCAACAGTTTTGTCTTCAGTTTGAATATCAATTAAATTTTCATTTTCTTCTGTCCTTTGAGCTGAAATATATGTTTGCAATTCAACTCTTTAATATTTTTGACATAGTTATAGATTTTGTGTTATGTTACAATGTGTTATGTAAAAAATGAAGAATGTGCTACAGTTTTTAATACTTATTGCAATGATATATGCATTTATTCTTTAAAAATGCTTTTTTCATTTAGTAAGAATACTTGCAGATATATCATCAAATATTTTAAATTTTTACATTCTTGTTGGAAAACAAAATATTACTGAAAGTATTACCAGATGACGTATTCTCTTCTGTTTCATTATCCTCACTTTCTTTGTTTTCTTCACTTTCACTTTCATCTGAGGAATTTAGTTTGCTACCAGATCTTTCTATTAGTTGTAGCTCTACATTATCAGATTCTGTGGATGATGATGTTTCCACATTTTGTCTCAATTGCTTTTTTAGCAGCGTATTTTCAGCTTGAAGTTTCCTGTTGTCCAATTCAAGTTTTCTTATTATTTCTTTATATTTTTCTTCTCTTTTCTTGTAGAATGCTTCATATTCTTCATCTTTTTCAACTGCATCTTTCAACAATTTTAGTTCCTCTCCTTGAAAATCCTGGAATAAATAATTCAATCAAAATTGAAGCTTAAGAATATTTGTATGTAATTATGTAAGAACTGTGAATAATTGGAAAAAATGAATATAATTTTAATTATGATTGGTATGTATGTCCATAAATATTTTTAGTAATGGTAGAAAAATCTGCAAGTATTATACAAAATAGTAGATATATCTTTAATTATTGTAAATAATTGTATAACTATGTTCAGTTTTGTTGTTTTAAGTGCAGATAAATATGCAATTATTTATAAAAATTGCAGATAAGTCATCATATGTAGTGAATAATTGCAGCCAAAAAAAGCTCAACTGCTGCTAATAAATGCAGATATATCTGCAACCATTGTTAAATGTTGCAGATAAGTTTGCAAACAAATAAAGTACTGGCTATTTTTTTACTAAAGCTTAATAATTCTATAAATTAAATTGCAGTTATACTTACTGAGTTGTACTCTATGGTCAATAAAATTATTGGCTTGAGTTTTGATATATCCCATTTGCCAGCCAAGGGATACGAGTTGTTGTATTCGAATTTAGCAGATTTCAAAATTTGTGTTTTCTCACAGATCCACCACTGCAAAAAAGACAATTAGTATTAGAATAAATTATTAATTAATAGGATATTTATCTAATTAATTAAAAATTTAATACCAGTAATAATGTAACGCATGCATTTATTTTCCTTGGGGTGTCAATATATTTTTCAATTTGATTTATCAAATGCTTGTGAATCGTTTTTGGCCATGATATCTGCTGCATTTTATCTTCACAAACACAATATGGAATCATATTCCATGATATACTTGAGTTTGGATTTGATATTAAAAATGTTGCAACCAAATGCAATTGCAAAAGCTTTGCAGTATCTGCTTGTTCTTCTTTTGATGATCCTTTTATTGTTGCAAATAATTCCCTTTCTATGTTTTTTTTGTTGACACTTGTTTTTCCTTTAAAGTGCCTGCTGATGAATGATGTAAACTCAACATTGCTTTTACCCTCTTTTTTCATATGGCCAGAAGTTTTGATTTGCTGACCCTCTGTAGGAATTGATAGCAATTGGCTTATATCATCCTCTGTAAATGTTAGTAACATATCTCCAAATTGGAAACAGTTCAAATTCTTTCTGTATGCTTTGATGATTATGTCTATTGTCGTTGATTTTTTTGTGTATTCTTTTGCAGGTATAATTCCAATATAGATCATATGAATGGACTTGTAGAAAGGTAGATTCTGGAGATATTTTGTATGTGATATTGTCAGCAATTTTTCATTCTTAATCTTGCGAAGAACATCGATGAAAGACCTCAAATTATTTCTGTAATTATCTTCTGTTGATTTGATTTTCCCTTCACTTATTGTTTTTCTTTTTTCCGGTAGAATATTTGATCCTGGTTGTTGTTCAACAGGAACAATAGATGTTTCCAACATAACTTTTTTTCCTTCTTTTATATCTTCTTTTGTGTTCTTCTGTAAATGTAAATTAAATATTATGAAATAACTATGCACGATCTAATAATATGATAGGTAATGTTAAATACTTGCAGTTATAATGAATATGTAACTGAATTAAGGCTCAATTTGATGATATATAGTATTAAGATATTTCTGCAACTATGTGTAATAGTTGCAGATATTTCTGCAACTATACCGAATAGTTGCATAAATTTCAGCAACTATTGCACATAGTTGCAGAAATGTTTGCAACTATGTGCAATAGTTGCAGATATTTCTGCAACTATATAGAATAGTTGAATAAATTTCAGCATCTATTGCACATAGTTGCAGACATTTCTGCAACTATTGCATAAAGTTGCAGAAATGCAACTATATTCAATAGTTGCAGAAATGTTTGCAACTATGTACAATAGTTGCAGATATTACTGCAACTATTAGCAATAGTTGCAGAAATATCTGCGACTAATGCACATAGTTGCAGATATATCTGCAACTATACGCAATAGTTGCAGATATATCTGCAACTATAAGCAATAGTTGCAGACATTTCTGCAACTATTTGCAAATAGTTGCAGATATTACTGCAACTATTAGAAATAGTTGCAGAAATATCTGCGACTAATGCACATAGTTGCAGATATATCTGCAACTATACGCAATAGTTGCAGATATATCTGCAACTATACGCAATAGTTGCAGACATTTCTGCAACTATTTGCAAATAGTTGCAAATATTACTGCAACTATTAGCAATAGTTGCAGAAATATCTGCGACTAATGCACATAGTTGCAGATATATCTGCAATTATACGCAATAGTTGCAGATATATCTGCAACTATACGCAATAGTTGCAGACATTTCTGCAACTATTTGCAAATAGTTGCATTTCTGCAACTATATGCAATAGTTGCATAAATTTCTTCAACTATTGCACATAGTTGCAGACATTTCTGCAACTATATGGTATAGTTGCAGAAATATCTGCAATTATTTGCAAATTTTGTAAATTTTCAAAAAAATCAAAAACGTTTAAAATTTGCTGAATTATTTGCGAATATTTGAAATAATTGCACCTTTAATACAAATATGAATCTGCTTAAAATTTGAAGAGAGGAAATAGTTTTTTGAACAATATTTTTCAAAAATTGCAGTAATTACAGAATGTTTTTTAGTATATCATCTGCATTCTCAATTTTCTTTGTATTACCGTAAAAAAGCTCGATTACATGCATGGCTAACTCGAAAATCTCTAAAATCCTTGCAAAAACCCTAAGATCTATTGATTTAAAACAGTGGAATATAAATCGACTACTTATGAAATTGAGATACATCACCTTCGATCTTCCCATTTTGCCTCGTGTGAGATTTTTGACTTGATTTTGGTTGTTCAGTTGTTCGATTTTATAGAGTTTTCGGATTTTGTTGAAGAAACTGTGATTTCAATTGTATCAAAGGTTACGACTAAAAAAGCGTGGGTTCAGGGTTTTACGATGATTTTTTAGGGTAGTTTGGGAAAAGAAAAGGCTGTCTTTAAAAATAGGGATGAAATTTTTATGTTTTGTATCTAAGGGATGTTTGGTGAATTATGAAAGTTATTAAGGATGTATGGTAAACGTTCCCAAAATTAAACACCCCATTAATTTCTTTTTAACCCCACCATAACTTCGAAAATACCCTTTTTCCTCCTTCCAGCAGCATGTCAACTAAAATCTTGGAGTCATTGGCTACTACTAACAGATTTGAAGATAAGATCGATGGAAGATTTTAGATTTTCTATGTTATTGCCTATGTGGATCAGAGCTGAATTATATTAGTGCTTTGCGATGTTCATTATGGTCACCACATGCAGGCTTCACATTTCAATATCCAGAAGCTTTGCATCATCCTGAGATGCTTTAAATATCACTTATAAAAAATTAGAGCATCTAATTTCTATTCTATGGAAACATGAGACCACTATTGGATGGTTGTATAAGTCATGCCTTAATTGGACTGAGAAATCGATTTTCTCTTCCTTTAAATTGTTCTAAAGTATATTCTTTGTCTTCTTTTCTGTTTTCTTATCATATTGTGAAATCTAGGGTAATTTGAAATTAAGCTAAAGAACATAATTCATTCATTATATCCTTAATAAAAGCTTATTTCAATCCCAAAAAAAAGCAGACTAATCAAAATCAATCATTATCATTTACTAAGTACTATCACTCACATTGTTTAAGCTGAGACTCGATCCAAATTCTGATTTGGGGTCTACTTTGAAACTGAAATTAGGGTTTGCAATTTGAGGGATGCGGTCTACAAGCACAGCAAATTAGTCGATGGATATGAAGCCGAGGTGCGATTGAGAGAGATAAGAGATGCAGGTGATTGTGAGTGTGGCCTTCGCAACAGTCGTTATGGAAACATAACAGGCAAATTACATTTTTTTTCTTTTGATTTTTTGTTGCCCCTCTCCCGTGCCTTGCCCTAGTCCTTGATCTCTCTAGACTCTGCTGTGGGCCGGGCCTATATATATATATATATATATATATATATATATATATATATATGAGCGCAGTTCTTCTGTGTTATGCATTTCAACACGCGTGCCTTTACATATAAATATTCCTGCTTTCACGAGTAGTTATTTCAGCTTGTGCCTTTCCTTTTCTAGCCTACTCATGCATGCATTTAGTCTTGGCTTACGTGAGTTATATGCATGAATTATACATATTTTGTTCGTATTCCCTTCACTGTTTAAAATTTCCTGGTCTTCAAATTTATGCGCTGGCGTGTATCTTTTGTGAGCTAAAATTTGAGACTTGGTGGCCACGTGTACAGGCACAATACATACATTACTATTTATTCTTTTTTTCTTTTGCATGGATGCGTTTACTTGTTTAAGCTATCGCTACCAATAATATTATATGCAAACGTGCCTCACTTCTTATTCTATATTTCACACGAGATTTTATGGCACGCGCAACGCACATGCATATGAAAAACTCTTATACAATAATCAAATTATTATTTTTTACATAGTTTGGATAATAATAAATCGAATAATATAAGTTAAAAAATTGTAATTTTTTTATTGGAATAAAGTTTCGAATTTGTAACTTTATGTACATTCCAAATTTTCTATATGAAAATAAATGTTAATATTTGTCTTTTGTGGGATTCGAACATCGGACCTTTTAGTTGCATATATAAAGGTATTTTTAAAACTTCGTGGTCGGACCAAAAAACTGTGTTTTTATTTCAACTGTTAATAAAGGTTTCTACATAGTTTGGATAAAAATAAATTGAAATCTAAGTTAAAAAAATTGTAATTTTTTTATTGGAATAAAATTTCGTACTTGTAACTTTATGTACATTCCCAAATTTCTATATGACAATAGATATTAATATTTATTTTCTGTTGGATTCGAACACCTAACCTTTTATTTGCATATGAGGGTAATTTTAGAACTTTGCGGTCGGATCAAAAGATTTTGTTTCTATTCCGGTTATTAATAAAGACATAAGGGTACACTACAAGGACGGCAGCAGATAGCGACGGCTTTTAGCTGTTGTCGACCATCGCAAGCCGTCGCAAGCCGTCGTCGCTATTTGCCTCGTCGCCCAACAGTATGGCGACGGTTTTAGCGACGGCTCCGTCACCAAAATAGCGACGGTTCGCGACTGCATATATGACACGTGGAAAATTTTCCAACGTTTAACTGGCGTCACTAGGCGTCGCTAGGCGACACAATTTTTTGGCAAAATAGGCGTCACTAGCCATCGCAATCTGGAAACCTACAGGCCGTCACTAGCCGTCGCAAACCGTCGCAAATCTGAAGCAATTTTTTTTTATTTCCAAAGCACTTCCTCACTTCAAACAACAACCATCATATAACATCATCACAGCCAATATACACCATATTCATCAACTATAGCCATCATATATCCATCATATAACATCACTATACATTCAAACAATATAAAATCCATCCAAATCTCATTTTCAAATCCAACCAAATCAAACAATAGAACATCCAACCAAATCCAAGAATATGTACATAGTTATCCCGACATATATATACATAATAACCAACCAAATCCATCAGCTAGAAGTTATCAAAATATGTACATAATATCCTGAAATATATATACACCGAACCAACCAAAATGTGTATATACCAAACTATAACAAGAGCAAACAAACATACCTACTCCTCGCCATCGCTGCCGTCCTCTCCAGGCATCGTCCCATGCTGTTGCAAGTAAGCCGCAATCCGCTCATCCAGCCGTTGCTCAAAGAAACTCTTCCTCCAGTCATTAATTTCTTCCACCGTCGCCCTTAACTGAGCAATCTCTGCATCTTGCTGCGACCTCCTGTATGCACTCTGCATTCTCATCGCCTGTAAAATAGTTCATATGCATGAGTAATATTATTAAAATTATTTAACTATTCATATGCATAAGTAAATTTATATATTAGTACATGTCAAAATTTACCTCCACATTTCCATAGCTATACCGTCGACTGGTCCGAGAAGGCGGGTCAATAATAGCATCCCAAATATGGTTCTCCTCCTCTAACGTAAGCTCTTCCCGACCAGTGGACTGTGCTACACGAGCCCGCTCTGCTTCGTACCTCTCCTGCGATTACAAACAATTGTTTTACACGATAAACCCCAAACTTCAAATTTTTGAAAGTAAAATAAGACAAAATATTATTATTAACAACAAATTAATTTACCATAACGGATTGTGATTTGTCATCCGTCCACTCGTACGAAACATTGCCCTCTTCGTCAGTCCTCTCCACGGCATGCGTGGCCTTGAACAGCTCCGCCATAGTGGGCTCGCGGTTATATCTCGCGGCCTAAAAATATATAAATATTATTGCTAATCTGATTATAAAAAATTGTAATAAAATGTAAACACAGTTTATAAATTTAATTATCAGCTCTCTCTTGTGCTCCTGAAAGGATTTGGAGCCACCACGGTGCAATGCAGGATTTTTATTCCTGTTTGCCCGGTTCCGCGCAGATAACTCCTACAAATTAAGATAAATTATCACGTATATATCTTGCGAGATTTATATTAGATTTAAATAATAAAGAAAACATATTTTACTTACTTTTACTGCCGGACTATCCCAAAGCCGAAGAAATTCATTCCATACATTCTCACCCATCCAATTCGGCTTTTTCCCTGCGTTCTTAGCCTTAGACAATGTATCCCTGTAATTTTTTCTCATTCGCTTGTTCCAGTGATTTAAAAAAATGTCTAAGTCATCAGAGTCAACGCGGACTGCAGCCTGTAAATTAAAATTATTTTAAGTTATATACAGTATATTAATTTACAACTGAAATTCAAACTACTACTTACAAGTAAATCCGCATGTATTGCGTTTTTGACGTGCGGGGGGATGTCGTCCCAGCGAGGCCAACAACCATCCATGCGGCTCTGAAATGCCTTTCTCGAAACCTGTAAAATATAATCCGATGGTTCCACCTCAAAGCCACTGCAAAAGTTATGATATACATGTTTAGTGCATTTTAAAAATTATACTTTAAATAAAATTGATACTTACCCAGCACTTCTAGAAACAACTTCTGCAATCGGACGTAAGTCCGGTGCAGTGCCACTGCCACCTGCACCAGGAGATGGGGATGGCGTGCCTGTCATGCTTCGTCTCCTGCCAGACAATGTTTCAACTATTTAAATTTTATTTAATAAATTTGTATATTTAAATTTTAGTTCAACATTCAATTAACAATTTTAGTTCAATATTCATTTCTTTATTTTACGACATAGATTTTAGCGTAATCTTTGTTGTTGTTATATTCATTTCTTAATTTCATTACAAAATAGATTTCAGTACAATATCAGTTGTTTTTAAAGTCATTTCCTAATTTTTTTTTAAAATTAGATATTTGTAGAATTTTTAAGGCTCTCATATTCATTTTTTAATTTTCTATATAAACTTTATTTTTGTACAATACTGTGATTTGTAATTTATCAAACTTAAATTTGTACAATACTATATAAACTTTATTTTTGTACAATACTGTAATTTGTAATACTCATATTTGCAGAATTTAGATTTTAACCACTTAAATTTGTAATTTATCAATTTCATAAACTATGAAATACTTTCATATAAATTTATCAATAACCAAGTTAATCATTAATATACACTATTTTTTCACCTAAAACAACTAACCATGTTAATCGCCAACACTAATCATCTACATCAACCATTTATTCAACTTGATCATGATAAACTAGTTAATGTAATACGAAATAATTCAAGTTCGTGATAATAAACTAATTAATTTATCAAATCAACATACAACACTACTAATACCTAATTTAACAACACTACTAATACCCAATTTAACAACAAATCATAATTGACTTAGGGTTTAAACTAAACCTAAAAACATCAAATTTATATTCAAACAAGAGATTAGAAGCGTACCGACGTAAATTTGGATGATTTGTAGGCGTTGAAAGCTGGAGCGGCGGCTATGGTGACGGGGGGTGTCGGGGGGGAAGGAGGAAGTGATTTGGGGGTGGAAATTGGGGAAGAGGGAATGAATGAGCTGCTGCTCTCGGCAGATCTGTATACTGCGTATAGCGACGGCCGCTTTTTTTAGCCGTCGCTAACCGTCGCTAGGCTTCGTCGCTATACGAAGCCTTTCTAGTAGTGGTATTTTTGGAATTTTGCGATCGGACCAAAAGATTTTGTTTCAATTCCAACTATTAATAAAGATGGTACAACGTTTACACATGTTCAAAATTGAAAGTCGCCTAGAACTGTTGAAACAAAAGGTATACGAATGGAAAACCGATCGTATACGTTGTGATGTCTAAAATTGCATGCATGAGTATCACTACAAGAGCGGCTTCATTTAGCGACAGCCAAAAGGCATCGGCGGCCGTCGCTTTTTACCCCGTCACCAACACAGAAAGCGACAGTTCCGTCGCCATATTAGCGACGGTTACTGACAGCTAAGTGGACACGTGGCAACATTCTAGAAGTTGAAGGGCTGCCGCAAACCGACACCAGCCGTCGCTAACCTGGAACCAGACGGCCTTCGCTAGCCGTCGCTAAACTGAGAACAGACGGTCGTCGCTAGCCTGGGACCATTTTATTGCACCAAACTCCTCCTTAGGTCATCCAAACGCACAAATCTCCATCCACCTCATTTACAACACATATATACTAAATTTCACAACTACTACCAATGCAAGAATCGTATAATCTCATACATATCACATATAATCAAATATATAATGCAAATATCAATATTTATACAACCATTTCATCAACCAACACTAATATCTCATCAAACTACAAAACCATACCTACAAAAAGTACATCAAACAAAACATCCTAACCAACTCATGTACATCAAACAAAATATCGACTAATCCATCAAACAACCCAACCAACAAACAAGTATCAAATCCATAAATGTAACACATGTCACATATATACAAAACAAAATGATCAAAATCCATCAGAAACATAGCCATACCTACTCATCATCCTCATCGTTGTCATCATCCTCCGACATTGTCCCATGCTCCGCTAAGTATGGCACAATATATGCTCATCTAGCTGCTGTGCCAACGCCCCACTCTTTCGTCAATCATTGATCTCCGCTAGCTGTTGTTTCAATTGAGCTATCTCCTCTTTAGCCTGTGATCTCCTATAGGACGACTGGATCATCATGGCCTGTAAATTATTGATATCAGGCTATAATTTATGCTCAATATTAAATATTGCTTATATATTAGTTAATAAAGCATTTTACCTCCTGATTTTCGAAACCGTAACGCCTATTTCGCAAAGGAGGGTCAATTAAAGCATCTCATATACTGTTTGACTCCTCAAAGGTCAACTGACGGCCAGTGGATTGCACCACTCGAGCATGCACTGTGTCGTATCTTTCCTGCGATCACGAACAAAAGTGCCACAATAAATATTTAATTTAGAAGTTTTGAAGTTTGAAGTAAAAAAAATTATGCACGTTTACCATTATTGATTGAGATTTATCATCTATCCAAGTATATGAAACATTGCCTTCCTCATCTTTCTGCTCAATGGCGTGCGTCACTGTGAAGACCTCAGCCATTGTAGGCTCACGATTTAACTTCCTACGCTGTTACAAATATTATTAAATAATGTTAAAAATATGATTAATGAACAATGTTACAAATATGATTAAATAATGTTACATCTGTTTATAAACACAATTGCTAAACTTACCAACTCCGCGCGATGTTGCTGAAAGGATTTAGATCCACCATGGTGCAAAATAGGATTTTTATTCCTGTTTGCACGGTTTCGTGCTGATAGTTCCTATAAATTTAAAGACATGTTTAACTAATTTAATGCAACTAATATACGAAATTTAAACAAATTATAATAACAATATGAAATTAGATAACTTACTTTCATTTCAGGGGTTTCCCACAGTTGCAGAAATTTAGTCCAAACATCGACGCTCATCCACGACGGTTTCTTTCTCGTGTTCTTTTCTTCGGAGAGGGTGTCCCTATAATTTTTCCTCATCCTCCGGTTCTAGTGATTTGCAAATACATCCATATCCTGCGGATTGACACGGACGGTGACCTGTATATTGAAATTAATTAGAATTAATGATGTAGTCCGAAGGCTCAACTTCAAAACCCCTGTATAAATTTTAATGTTGGAATTTAATTAATATAATTTTAAATAATAAAACAAGCAATAAATTTGATACTTACCCCGTGCTCTTAGGAACAACCTCTGCCACTGGACGTGCATCTGGCGCTGTGCCGCTGGCACTTGTGCCAGGAGAAGGAGAAGGAGAAGGCTGAGATCTGCTGGAATGTCTCCTAAAAGGCATATATGCTACAAACAAATCATTTCATATAGTGATAAAATATATCATTTCATAGAATTCAAACAACAGAACAATACATAGCTCACAACATAGTCATCATTATTAACATATAACATCAACAACTCATAATATACAATATACAACAACCGATACATAGCTCACAACATAGTCATCATTATTAACATATAACATCAAAAACTCAGAATACACAATATACAACCACCGATACATAGCTCACAACATAGTCATCATTTAGAATTATCAGTCTTCGTCGTTTTCTGATTCAGACTCGGTCTCGTACTCTACGTCGTTTTCTTCTGTGCTCTCAAAGGCTTCTATTAATTCATTCGATTCATCATTCAACAACCCTACATCAATATCATCAGTTACTATTTCATCATTTGGCTCAAGATCCGCTTGATACGCTGCTTCATCTGGAATATTACTTCCATCAAATGTAAATCTTGCCTTTGTTTTAAAAACAACCGACCAATCTGCTTTATCTCTTTTTAAAGACGGATACGGAGAAAAATAAACTTGTAATTCTTGCTTGGCTAATACGAAAGGATCATACTTATAATAATGTGAGGTATGCTTATTTCAATAAGCTTATAATCTTTATGCACGTTGATTCCAGAACCAGGAACATTACTAAACCAATTGCATTTGAATAAAAAAAATTCTACGGGTTGCATATAATATGTCAATTCTAAAACCTGTGTTAAGACGCCATAAAATTCTTTTATATGCTCATTGGATCATTACTACCTTTGACAAATACACCACTTTTATATGTTAACCATAATCTATGGTGTTGAATTAAAATCCATTAATGAAGAATATTTGATAAGTCTTGACATTTATTTTTGGTCCGATTGCAAGATGTTGTAATCCTTCATCAACGACACTGTTTCTTGGATCATAAACGTAGTTCAAAAACCATTTAGCAAAGTCTTTATTGAGATCGCCGGATGGATGTCGTGATTCATATATACTGCGGACATATATGTAACATGTTCCATTATAAGTAACATGTAAGTATAATTGAAATAAGTGTGAATTTATTATTACCTAACAAATGGTGCAACTTCAGCACAATTAAGAAGAACATATGCATGCGCTATATGGTAATCTCTATCGTCTTACCATATTTCCACACATTTTCCAACAGATCTGCCATGTTGTCTAAAAATAGATAACATTGCTTGAGAGGAATCTTGTTCAACGGCTTCATCATTATAGGGAACACTTACAAACGATAAATTCACATGGTTACTGAAGTAATGAGAGAAAAAGAATGAAGCTTCTTCTTCAAGATATGATTTGCAAATCGAACCTTTAACTCGTGCTTTTTGTCTAACTTTTTTCTTTAGATGACTCAAGTACCTATTAGAAAATTAATTCGATTCAAATTTTCCTATATAAATCTTAATTACCTCTCAAACGAAGACCTATTAGAAAATTAATTCAATTCAATTTAGAATAACATAAATATTACGAATAGTCAGTATTACCTCTCAAATGGATACATCATCCATATTGCACAGGACCTCGAAGAAGTGCTTCGGATGAAAGATGAACAGGTAAATGCTCCATTACATTAAAGAAACCTGGCGGAAATATTTTCTCCAGTTTGTAGTGCAGTATAGGGATTTCTACTTCAAGTTTTCGTATACGGTCGACTTTTAACGTCGTCGAACAAAGCTGTTTATAAACCATACTTAATTATGTTATAACACTCCATACTTTTACGGGCAACAGTTCTTTAAAAACCACTGGTAATAAATATTCCATCATGATATGACAATCGTGACTTTTCATCCCACTAAGTTTATTGTTTTTAAAGTCAACACATCTACGGAGATTAGAAGAAATCCCATCAGGAAATCTTAGTCCTTCCACCCACTTTAGTACGAGTTTTACTTGCTTGTTGTCTAGTTCATAGCATGCTTTGGGTATTTTATTGTCATCGGGCTTCATATGAAGTTCAGGACATTTACAAAAGTGTGCTATATCAAGTCTCGAATTCAAATCATCCTTAGTTATGCCTTTATATTCATAACAGTATTAAACACGTTATCAAACACGTTTGTTCATTGTGCATCACATTAATATTATGTCGGAGTAAGAGATCTTTCCAATATGGTAACCCCCAAAATATACTTTGTTTGCACTAATTATGAATGTCTGATTTACCTAGAATTTCAGTCTGTACTCCAGTTTCATGTATTTTCGGATAGTCCTTCACAATCTCATATATTTCTTCGCTTGACCAAACCTTTGGTGGTTGCATATTCTCTTCTCTGTTAGCTTTAAAGTTTTTTTTATCTCTTCTAAAATTATGATTGTGATGGAGAAAACACCAATGACAATCAAACCATGAAATTTTCTTTTCATACCGTAAAGAAAATGCTCGTGTTTCTTCCATGCAATAAGGACAAGCTAGACGACCGGCTGTACTCCAACCTGAAAGCATACCATATGCAGGGAAATCACTAATAGTCCATAACAAAGAAGCGAACATATGAAAATTATTTTTTCCTGAAATGTCGTATTTTTCAACTCCTTCATGCCATAGTGTTTTCAACTCCTCTATCAATGGTTGTAAATAAACATCGATTCCTTGTGTTGGATCATCAGGGCCAGGGACGACAACAATCAGAAACATATATGGAGTTTTCATACACATCCATGGAGGTAAATTATACGGAGTAACAATAATAGGCCAAGATGAATATTTACTACCAAACTGAGAAAATAGTGAAAATCCATCCGTACATAAACCAAGTCTCACGTTACGACTCTCTACAGCAAACGCAGGGTATGTTTTATCGAAATGTTTTCATGCTTCTCCATCAAATGGATGTGTCAAAGTTCCCTCTTCTTGTATTCTCACACTGTGCCATCGCATATGACATGTTGTAGCTAAAGACGCATATAACCTTTGAAGTCTAGTAGTGATGGGTAAATAATGCATTCTCTTGTATGGAACTTCCTTTCCTTTCTTTTTTTTGGTTTGTATCTTTCCTCATTTCATATTTTGCAGTTTCCAAGGTTAATGTCATCTTTCCAATACAATATACAACCTTTTATACATGTATCTATCTTTTAGTACGGTAGATCGAAAGCCGACATAAGTTTTTTAACTTTATAATGACTATCGCACATCAGATTATTAGGTGGTATATGTCTTGTACAACTGTTGTAAATCCAGCTTCTGTAAAGTTGAATTTTGATTTTATAGTGATGTATTCGGTGGTTACTGATAATTCAGTTCCAATTTTACAACTATCCCACAATGGCCTCTTAGCAGCATCCAGTAAATCATAAAAAAATTCGCTCCCACATTCGGTTCTTCTTCGATGTTTACGTCTTAATCGTCAACTTGGATGGTGGGAACATTGATCGCGCTACATCTTCCACTATAACTTCTATTGGGTTCGTCATAACATGATCGTCCTCTGACGCTACAGAATTAGGTGTAGGTGCGGCATGTTCTCCATGACGATCCCACAAATGATAATTTGGCGCAAAACCAGATTTATACAAATGTACTTTAACTATGTTTGGTTTCCAATGCTTCAAATGTTGGCACTTACTACAAGGGCATCGAAGTTCTTCGTTATTTCGATTATTAGATATAGCGAATCTAATAAATTCGTGTACACCATTGTAGAAATGTTCCTTCACCGAACCTTTCATACCGGTTTTGACTTCATACATCCAAGTACGGTCGAGAAAATAATCGAACATTGTTCATAATTTAAAAATATATGTTAGTAACTTCGACAGCACTTCAGTTCACTTCTCTTCTACGCATAACTTGCACTCAAATGATATATTGTATTGTAATTTCTAAAATAAAGTAAAGTCATTTAGGACTAAAGGCTTCACACTCCACACTCCACACTTCTGTCTAATTTCGACAGCACTTCAGTTCTCTTCGACGCTTAACTTTGCATCCAGGGGTGTATTTTTGTTGTTGTATTTTCTTAACTAAATTAAAACCTTTTGGGACTAAAGGCTTTAATTTTTTAGCGTCAATTATTTGTTGAAATAATATTTAATGCTTATTTTCAAATCAACATTATATTCATTTCAATTTTTTTTTAGAAAATCGATTTAGGTATAATATTTATTCCTGATATATTTATTTCTCAATTTTTTGGAAATTCGGTTTTAGTACAATATTTGTTCTTATATTCATTTCTTAATTTTTTTACAAAATCGATTTTAGTAGAATATTTGTTGTTGTTATATTCATTTCTAAATTTCTTTACAAAATCGATTTTAGTACAATATTTGTTATTTTTATAATCATTTCCTAATTATTTTTTTCAAAAAACCGATTTTAGCAGAATATTTAATGTTCTTATATTCATTTCTTAATTTATTTTACAAAATCAATTTTAGTAGAATATTTGTTGTTTTTATATTTGTTTCTTAATTTTTTTACAAAATCGATTTTAGTACAATATTAGTTGTTGTTATATTCATTTCCTAATTTTTATTAGAAAATCGATTTTAGCAAAATATTTAATATTATTATATTCATTTCTTCATTTTTTACAAAATCGATTTTAGTAGAATATTTACTGTTGTTATATTCATTTCTTGATTTTTTACAAAAATTGATTTCAGTATAATATTTGTTGTTGTTATGCTCATTTCAAAATTATATAATTCATTCAACCATTTAAATATTTTATTTAATACATTTGAAATTTTAAAATGTATTTTAAAATTCAGTTAACAATTTAATTTTTTTTATCGATGTTGTAAACGAAAATTAGATGTTAGCACTTGTAATAAATTAAATTTATTTTATTTTATACTAATAACTAATACTTATAATGTACACACGCTAATTAAATAAAAAAATATTACTTATGTTTAACCGTACCAATCTAGCAGCATATTAATCAATAATTGTACACTAATTTTTGCGCAAACTATAACACACATTGTTCTAGTTAACTATAACAAATATTCGCGTAAACGTATATATCCATTAGAATATCATTCAGTGATTATACACTAAGTTTCGGATTATAAATAAACCATAATTTTTAATTATAAATTAAACAATCAAACTACTAACTAATATCACCAACTCAACAAATACAATATTATCATTAATTGATACACAATAACAAACCCATAATTAACTAATTTGCCAAATTAGGATTTTCAACATATCCCCAAATCCATCAATACGCTACTATCAACAACTAGTACAACATAATCATCAATTTCTATCATATAATCAACCAATTTTCAAAATTAGGGTTTTGATTAAACCTGTATTAAGTAGAAATTAGATAGCAACAACATAACTTCGAGCTTTGGAGAGTTGTAGCTTTCGCGATGGAGAGATTGGCGGCTCGCGTTGGGGGAGGGGGGGCGACTGGAGCGTCGGTGGAAGAGGAGGGAAAAGGGCTGAATTGTTTTGGGGGAAAAAGAAATATGTTTTCTGTTCGTGGGTTGCTGCTGTATATACGCGTTAAGCGACGGCTAGCATCGACCACTTTTTCTAGCCGTCGCTAGATACTATCGCTAAACGAAGCCTACTTTGTAGTGTATATTTGTTCAAGCCGTCGCGAGTTGTCATGATTTAACCTGTGTAATATATGTGGTCCTATAGTCATTGCAAGCTACTGTGTCGTCGCGGTTAGTTTGGTTTCAGTGCCCATGCAGTTGCATGAAAATTTTATCCATGCCTAGGAAAATAATTAAATTGGCCACGTGAGCTTACTTTGTATAATATCATAGCCTATGATTTTTGTTTGATGATAATAAACATATATGTTCATTTAAATGTATTTGTTATTGTACTATTTTATTTTTCACATAATTAAATAAATATTTGTTGAATAAAATAAATAACACAGAATTCATATTCAAGCGAATATTTTATTCAAACAAATATTTACTACAAATTCAAATAGTACAAATTTGTGCTCTCACAACATTTATACATTTTTCAATTACAAAATAATTTCAAATTACATCACATTTTTCAATTTACAATCTACACCTCACTACATATTCACTCAACCCTCGTATTTTTATCTTCAACTTTGTTCCAACTTGAATTCAGCATCTGAGCTATCTGCAAAATAAACATTGACGTAGTAAAATTGAAAAAGAAAATAAGTGCAAATTAAAGTGTGTGTTTGAAAATAACATTTGCCTCAGTTATTTGGGTTGTTTGTCATCATTTTTTTGAATTCATCTACACGAACAACTTGTGACATGCATAGTGTATCACTGTACATGCCATAAGGCCGTGCACACCGATATACACTTGATAAAATTGCAGGGACGGGTGAGCAAAAGGTCAAACCCAACCAAATGGTGGATTCAACTCTGGTGACTCGAAGAAAATGCAACAACCCACACATACCAAAGACCAGAATTCAAAAGGAAACCAGATTGGAAATGTGCAACA
The DNA here is from genome assembly GCA_030737815.1 of Allium fistulosum. Classification (NCBI taxonomy): domain Eukaryota; kingdom Viridiplantae; phylum Streptophyta; class Magnoliopsida; order Asparagales; family Amaryllidaceae; genus Allium; species Allium fistulosum. The sequence goes on from CM060904.1 coordinate 1,293,224,440, forward strand.
GCAAGTTCACATGCAACAAAATGTACACATGATGAACATCAAACTGAATGAAGCAGTTTCAAGATTAACTCGAAGCAACTCAATAGTGACTATACACATACATGTGATAGCATACATATAGTTCAAGTCTCAACCATTCAAACTCAAGGCAAGTGCAACAGACTGTACATGAAAACATGTACAATGGATATGTAATCACATGTACAAAGGTCAGAGCATGACTAGTCAACTAGAACAAAATACGAAGGCACACAAAAGAACTCAAAAACATGAACACATACAACACTCAGATGAACCAGACCATAAGTTCAATATGAATGCAAATCCAACAACATGAATACATATACAAGTGCTTCTAACCAGATCAGGTAGCATACAAGTGGAACCATACAAGCATTCAAACAGTGACCAGAACAAACTTCAACATCTACAACAAGTACACAAGGACAGACCACCAGCTCAAGAAACTCTACAAGCCCATGAAACAAAGACATGAGAACAGACTCGACAGTGAAGCTATGAACAACCAAAGGAACCAGACTCAATTGCAACAGAGACCAGTATCATATACACATATATACATATATGCATATATATATATATATGTATACATGTATATAGTTTCAGAAACTCACACATGAAAAGCCTTGACAAACAAACTAGTCATCACCAATATGAAACAAGACTGTACACTGAAGTGCAGACCACAACACACAAAACAATGCAAAGATTTCAACCAGACCAGAATTCAAGTGTAGACCACAACAAACCAAACATATATCTGTTCAGAGTGGTGCAGTTCGAACAAGGAACAAGACAGCAATCACTCATGTACATATACAAGGCAGTACATTAAGCAACTCAATAAACTAGTGGAGCATGACTTTAACATGAAACCAGACCACTACCAAAATGACAACAAGCTTCAGACATCAACAGATCAACATGGGTATGCATACATATGAAACACAGATTATCAACAAGCATACAAGTTTATATGCACTGACTCAAAGTCTGAAAACCAATGCAATAGAGGAGATTGCAATGTGACAGTAATGCAACAAGACATATACAAGTCTATATGCAGTATACACTAATATGCAAACTTCAATTTCAACATTTCAGGAGTGTGTGACAGCAAGTATGGTTCAACAATGAAATGGTCAGAAGCCGTGGGTCATCAAGTAGCAGTTTAATGAAAGTCAAGGAAAGTTTTTCAAAAAGAATTGACAAACAAAAATTCAGGTATTGGTCATACGAACAAGTCAGAGTATATCTAAAATTCAAAAGCCACATTCGTCTGCCAACAAAAATGGAATCAATTATCAATATTCAAAGTGCCGAAGTAATAGGAGGAAACCGACTCTAAAAATTCAAACCAATGAATACATAAACAAGTCAAGAAGCACTGGAGCCATGCGATTGAAAATCAACGCAAGTGCTTAAATCACACGAAAAATATACGAACTGACATTTAGGGATTTCAATCCCTATAAAACCCAGTTACATCATCGGCAATTAATTGATTCGAGTTCAAGCAAAATACGAGAGCAATTCATCGAAGAAAATCAAAAATCAATAACTCGAATCGAAACAGTGTTCGAAAGCAAAATTGAGTCAAGCATAATCATAAATCGAAAAGGAAAATTGCATACCAGTATTCGAACTCAATAGAGAAGCGACCGTAATCAATAATCAACCAAGGGATCGATTGACAAGGCAAATCGAAGAGACTTCATCACTAAAATCGACCATATCTTATTCGGCAACTTCAATTTTGAGCAAAGCCTCAAAATTCTACGAAACCCTAATTCCTCTTTGAAGAGAAACAAAGAAAGAACGACTGAAGGCATTAACAAGAGAAAAAGGGAACGGACTTATTTTTATCACAGTGTTATTTTTTATGGGCCGGTCTTCTACTGTTATATTGGGCTTTAGTTGAAAACAATAAGGTTTTATTTTTATTTGTTTTAGTCTATTTTTATTTTGTAATTTTCTTTTAAAAAATTCTAGTCGTGTGACTAGGTTACGAACTACGGTGGTGTAGTTCGAGAATTCGCAACTCAGTGACTGAGTTGTGGCAGAGTTTTGGGCGTAGAGTTAGGTTAGTCATTAGAGGGTGTCATAAGTTTACATGTGTAAGCGTTTGACTACTTAATTTTTAGTAGAAACCTTGAGGGCAGCACGTAGGCAGGGTTTTACCGAAGCTGGGTAAATCTATGTTGTTCTATTTCTGCTTTTATTATTCTGCTATTATCCGTGCTGCAATTATATATATATATATATATATATATTTCCACATTAATTTTTATTATTATTAGTATCACCCTATACACCCCCCTCCTCTAGGGTGGAAACGATCCTACATACTTTTCTTAGTTTGGCCTTAATTTGCGCATGCATTTTTTTTTAAATAAAACTCGCTAGCAATAATATACATACAGTCGTTGCTTATAATCATTTACAAGCTATCGCCAACAATTATTCGGTTGCCTTCGCTTTAGATAATACGTGTGTATGAGCTGTTGCTTACATTACATGAGCCATCGCTCAGAATTTGCGTAAAAGCCTTAGCTATGAATTCAATAGCCATATTTATGAATTTTATGTGACATCGCTAGAGAAGATTTGATTTATATATTAAAATGCTAGTCCCCATGTGATTAATTTTACTTAGTCAAAAATTACTCAATAACAATTTTGTAATTAAAATTAAAAAGTGGTTTATTATCCCATTAAGCAACAACTTTTAACCAAAACTATTTTGTTATCAATTTCTTATTGTTAAATTTTCTTACCTTTACAGTTTTAATTCAAGAAAAGTTAATCATCCAAATTAATTAATTAATTAATTTCACTTAATTATTTAATGTTTTACTTCACTAAATAATTCGTGTAAAATAGAAAATTCATGGCAAAAATTCCAAAAATTCACTAAAAATCTATTTTATCATTTTATACTGATTATAAAAATTTCAGATCAAAATAATTAATTTTTCTATTTTTAATAATTATTTTTCTAAATTTAAACATTTTCTAAAATTCATAAAAAAATTCGTATAAATCACAAAAATTACGAAATTTAAAACTCATCTTCAAAATAATAATTCAAACATTATATCAAAATTTTAGATCATTTGGAAATCAAAAACTTAAGTAGCGTTTGATTTAAAATGAGTTTTGAGTTTTCAACATTAATTACAAAAAATGAAAGGAGTAGAGGGACGATGGATAGGATGGAAGGAAGATGGAGGGGACCACGGAAGGATAGAGAAACGATGGATTGTTTCTCGTGCTTCTCTTATTTCTCAAAATAAGAAAAATAAAAAAAAGGTGTTTTCTATTTTATATGTTAACTTTGTTTTCTAAATTAATCGATTTCCACAATATATATGCGTCGTGCGCATTTTTATATGGACGAAAACTCAAAACTGAAAGGGTAAACCAAACACTACCTTGGTTTTCACATTAAAACCCTTCAGGAAAATTTCTAAAAAATAGATAATTAATATATAATTATCCAAAAACCCGTATCTATGATTATTCAATCCAAAAGCGACATATAAACATCCAAAAATTCAGAATTTTGGAAAACCAAATTCAAAACACACAAAAATGAAGAGATGGATGCATGTTATTCACCTTGATTCTTGTTGAAATGTTGAGATTTGCCTTAAGCTTTCTTTCCTTCTGCTTCTCCTCTTGAAATTTCTTTCTCCTTAATGGTGGCCAACCCTTTTCTTTCTTTATTTGGTTTTGAGAATGAATGAGAAATGAATGAGGGAGAGGGGTATCTTACTCTCTTTTCCTCTTTTGCCCTTTCTTATTCATGTTTACTTATATTTCTCATTAACACGTTCCCTTTAGTATATTTATCAAGGCCAACCCATATTAATTAGTTAATTGTTTTGTATGGAAAATCCCACATTTCTTTAACTTCCCATTTGATTATCTCATAATTAAATATTTAAATCATATGCTATATAAAAATTAGGGGTGTTACACGGAGAGTGGAAGAAAACCTAAAGACATCGATTCGACCTCCATGACAGAGAGAAGGAAAACAGTAGAGTAATCTTCTGGAATGAAGAGTAGATCTGGAAAGTTGAGTTAAAGAATAATTGTACTTTATTATAAAGTATAGTTTTGTACTGTTGTAAATATCGCATGCCGCTATTATGGGTCGAGCAACTTTTGGGCTGAATAAGCCCTAATAAAGGATTTACCCACTTTCAAAATACACACACACTTATTATATAATAGCTCAAATATATTTGTGTGTTTGTGTGTGTGTATGTATTTGTGTGTGTGTGTGTATGTATGTATTTATGTAAATTTATTTTAAGTGTGTGTATTTATTTAAATCTTAAATTTGTGCTAATTCAAATATATCAAAAAAATAAAAAATTTAAACTGAAAATTTTATTTAAAATCTAAAATGAAAAATAAACTTTAAAAAAATCAAAAGCAATATAACCTTTTTCTGATGTTTTTGTTTTCATGTGTGTGTCTGTGTGTGTATAATTAGTATATAGGCCGAGAGTAGTCGAAAGAATTTTTTATATACAAATATTAATATTTGTGAAATTAAATAAATAAATATGTCTGTATATATATATATATATATATTAATATGAATATTTATAAATATTATTTTAGCTCCGAAAATAATAACTTTTTTGCCAAAATAAAATTCACAATACACACATACACACTCGCATTTGTATGATATATATTTAATAGTGAAATTGTACCTTAGGTCCCCTGGTTACCGACATGTTGTGTGTTAGGTCTACCTCCTCGGGTCAATATTCTTTTCTCCTTTTAGGCTTCACACACAAATCCTAGCTTCAAGCTTCAACTAATTATAATGGAGGCTATGTTTATATATTTTTATTGTGTTTTGAATGAGAGAAGGTCGGAATATTTATAGCCACTAGAAAATATAATATAACAACATTTTCCTCTCTTTAAAATCTAGATCTAACTTAGAGAAAGAGATTCAGTTAAAAGTCCCCTCTTTCTCCTTGTATGGCTACCCCCTTATCATGGACTTCCATGACGTTGGGCATAATTAATATACCTTGTATTAATTAATTAATTATGCTCATATATTTAATTAAACTAACATATAACAATTATATACTATTTTAATTAATTTTAAGGCCTCAAATATATAATTAAATACCATAAAAAAATTTGCTACAACATTTGAATTAAGTTTAGTATTTATTTGTAACATATATAAATTATTTTAAATTGGTTGAACTTAGAAAGCAGCTAACAACTCTGTTGTATTGACTTCGTAATGTGAACTGGGTCTGTAGTAATATTTAGACAATTTGAATACTAAAGCTTGTATGGAATTTGCTGAAATACACCATCGGGCATGAGTTAAGTTTCTTATAGATCATCTAGGCAAAATCTAATTTCTAATCTTTATTAAATTACATCATTATAATGATATTTTGTACATGTTTTTTTGGTCATTACTATATGATTAAGATATATAGAGTTTGAATAATGGTCAAAACCTCCAATAATATATATATATAGTTAATTGCATAGCACCATTTTAAAGTCCTTGGTTCAATCTCGACACCATTTAGCGATGAACTTTTTACTTTGGCTGAGATTTTGACTTTAGGTTGACTTCCAATTATGGTGATGCTAACCTTCTACAATGAAAAAGACGAATCCTCTCTTGATTAGTGTTTCACTTCAAGTAGTTCAACGTGTATCCAACTATGGTTGTAACATGATTGTGATGACATGTGATTGACCATAATCAAAGTATAGCTTAGCCAATTAAGATTAACCGTAGTCTCTTGCTCGAAGACTACTATAAGTCTTCACATGAGATCTTCTATTTTGACTTAGTTGTATTAACCTACAGAAGACCCTTGTCGAGTTGTTCTATGGTTATTCCAAACAACCACAAGTAAGTAATCCCTTAATGTCCCCAACAATCATGAGTAATTCATCGTCCATCGTACGAAGAGTATTTCATACACTAGTCCCAACAGTTGTTTTGATATCCACTTTCTCGATACATCTCGACTAGGAACAATTTAAGGATAGGTGTTTTGAATATTTATTTCCAAACTCATGGTTACGAATACATTCGCAAAAATAGTTTTCCTAAGGATTTTTATTTATATATGTTCAACGTATTCAGATCATTACTTAAATCTTAATATAATAACAAATATAATAGAAAACAAACCAAAAACATATTTTATTTTGAACAAGATTCTTTTACATGAGTTAAGCTACATAATAAATTACATAATTTCCTCTAAGTAACACTCTTAATTCTATCAAACTCCCACTTGCACTTAGAGCCAATTATGGAGCCTCATGCCCATACCTTCAATTAGTCTACCCGAATTAGATTGAGAAATGGCCATAGTAAATGAATCTGTGATGTTATCTTTAGTGTCTACTCTCTTAATTACTATTTCTCTATCACCGATGAACTGTCTTATCATATGGAATTTACGGAGGATGTATCTTGGCTACTTCTTGTGAGCTCGCAGTTCCTCGAAATCTATATTGCGACGTTATTGTTGTAATACATCAACATCAGACCTTCAATGTTTGGAATTACTCCTAGCTCTTTAATGAATTTATGCTTTTAACTGCTTCTTTTGCAACATTATGTACGACGATGTACTCAGCATCCATGGTCGAATCTAATAGAATTTCTGGTTTTAGAACTTTTCCAACTAACGGCCTCCATTGAGAGTAAATACGAATCTTGATACTGATTTGTTATCATCGACATCACTTTGAAAACTCTAGTCCAAGTACCCTTTCATAACGAGTTCATTGTTTCCATATATAAGAAACTAATCCTTAGTATTTCTCAAATACTTTAGGATGACCTTAACCGATGTCCAATGATTTATGCTTGGATTTGATTGATATCCGTGAATTGATCCTAGTGCAAAAGTGACATATGTCCTAGTACATAGCACAACATATATCACAGGTCTTATTATCTAAACATAAAGTATCCTGCTTATAAGATTTCTCTCCTCATCCGTAAATGGGGAACCTTTATTAGAAAGAATAATTCCATGTTGCACTAGAACATTTCCACTCCTGCAATTTTCCATACTAAACCTTCGCTACCTATGTACATTGATTGAGACAATCCTAATAACCTTCTAGATCTATCTCTATATATCTTTATACCTAGTATAAAGTATGCCTCTCCTAAATTGTTCATCGAGAAGTGGGACAATGAAGCTTTCACTGGTTATAATATTGGTACACCGTTACCAAATAATAGTAAATCATTAATGCATAAAATTAAAAATATAGCAACACCATTTTGTTCTTTCCTACGTACACATGCTTTCTTTTTTATACCGAATGAAACCAAATTGTTTGATTACCTTATCAAAACATTTACTCCAATTCTTTGTGCTTTCTTAAGACCATAAATTAACCTTAAGAGTCTACATGCCTTATCGTGCTCCCACCAACTTCAAAACCCTTTGACTGCAACATATAAATAGTTTTTCTAAATCACCATTTAGAAATTGTTTTCTAACATCCCCATTCCATATTCATAATCATAATAACCAGTGACTGCATGTAGAATTCGATTGATTTAAACACGACAACTGGTGTAAATGTTTTGCCATAATTAACACCGTAAATTCGATGGAAACCTTTCACCATCAACTTTTCTTTATAGGTCCCGACCTCCATCTCTACCAATCTATTTCTTTAAATATCCATTTGCAACCATGGGTTTTACCCTTTCCGGTACATTTTCCAAAATCCAAAGTTTGTTTTTGTACATAGAAGCCCTTTCGGATTTCATTGCATCAAGCCAAAAGGTAGTCTTTACTCTCAAAAGCTTGTTGGTATGTGAGGGGATCATCGTCATGACAGATGCAATCCTCTCTCTCGTCATTAATGAGAAACTCATTATATCTCTCTAGCACATGAGATTTCCTAATAGACCTTCTAATAGGTTGTGTATACTCTATGGGTGTTGAATTACAATTTAAATATTCAGTATCTACGGGAGTTTCTTAATTCTCATCCAAGTCTATCATATCACCGCTAATTTCTCGAGATAGAGATTTCCTTCTAAAAAGGCGGTCTGTCTCGAATCAAACACTTGTTGTTCTTCTGTATGATAGAATATGTATCCATAAAAAAATTTAGGATGCCCTATAAATTTGCATAAAACCGATCTTTCCTCATGTTTACTAGGTTTTCGTTCTTAACATAAGCAGTAAAACCTTATACCTTAGGATAATCAAAGGGGGGTTCGCACTAGTCTACAACACATATTATGTCCTGGGCATAAATTTGGATGGTATATATTTCAACATATATGTTGCGGTTTCAAGCTCATCTCCTTAAAAAGAATAGACAACTCGGTATGACTCATCATCGATCAAACCTTGTCTGATAGGGTTTGATTTCTCCTTTTCAAAGCTCTATTATGTTGAGGAGTATAGAGGGGAGCGCTAATCTGGTTTTCTTTTAGGTACTCTTGGGCTCATATCCAATGTATTCACGGTCTTGATCAAACCGAAGTATTTTAATTTTCTTACATGTTTGGTTCCAATGTCTTTCTATATTCTACGAATTTACCATATACTCTTATTTATGTTTCATAAATTACGCATATCCATACATTGATAAATAATTGATGAATTTAACAAAGTATAAGGGTCCACCTATGCTAGCTATAGAAATCAGACACATATATGTATGTGCTAGTCCTAAGAGTTCAATAACTCTTTCATTACTCCCATTAAATGGATGCTTAGCAATTTTACCTTTAAGACACGATGTACAAGTATCACATGATTCAAATTTAAAAGATGGTAAAACCCTTGGTTTCTAAACTTTCCCAATCGTTTCTTATTAATATGGCATAGTTTATAGTGCCAAAGGCAGCTATCAATTAATTTAGATGCATTATTATTTTCAGCAGCAAACACATGATTATAATAGGGTATATAAATGCCATCTTTAAGGGGATCAAAACAAATAGTTTTATTATCATAACAAATATTCATAATATTGTTGTTAAAATAAAACTATGGACGTTTTCTATAATCGAGAAATGAATATTATTCCACTAATAAAAATTTAGGTACAAAATAATAATTAGATAAAACTAAATCATATCCACTAGTAAGCTTCACATGGTAGTCTCCTACTACTACGAAAGTAGCTCCATTTGCAACTTTAAATCCCATAGTCCCTCTTGCTCCCAGGTCACTATTTCAATTTATAAATACGAATACATATGCACGCCCAAGTGGGCCTGCATTTAATCACAACGCGCATGCATTTTTAGTTGTATCTATGGGAGTAGATTTGATAGTAGCATCCCCATATTTGAACTCTGCCTAGGTAGAAGCCGCTATTTTTTTTGTTCAGACTGCAATAACTTATTCATACTAACTCGGAATCAAGCGAAACTTCGACCGATGATATCCCGTCTAAATTACAGACAATAAGGAACACTCGGATACTTCATCTAGTGAATGTATACCATAGTTCTCCATGGTGACTAACAGTTGCACTTAGAAAATAACAGGCTAAATCCCCGTATTTGAACTCCGCTTCGGCAGAAGCCGCTATTTTTTTTGTTCATACTGCAATAACTTCTTCATACTAACTCAGAATCGGGCGAAACTACAATCGATGAACAACCACCAAAATTATGGACAATATAGAACACTTATATACTTCAGCTTATCAACGTATACTGTAGTTCCCATGGTGATTAACGGTTGTACTTAGAATATAACAGGCTATATCCCCACTTCAATGCTCACTATAGTTCTCTATGGTGACTAATAGTTGTACTTAGAAAATAACAGGCTACATCCTCATATTTGAACTCCGACTAGGCAGAAGCCGCTATTTTTTTCTTCAGACTGCAATAATTCTTCATACTAACTCGGAATCAGGTAAAACTTTGACCGATGAACTCCTACCTAAATTACGGACAATATGGTACACTCAGATACTTCATCTTGTGAATGCACACCGTAGTTCTCCATGGTGAATAACAATTGTACTTAGAAAATAACATGCTACATCCTCGTATTTGAACTCCGCTTAGGCAGAAGCCATTTTTTTGTTCATACTACAATAACTTCTTCGTACTAACTCGGAATCGGACGAAACTTCGACCGATGAACTCCCACCTAAACTACGAACAATATGGTACACTTGGATACTTCATCTTGTGAATGCACACTATAGTTCTCCATGGTGACTAACAGTTGTACTTAGAAAATAACAGGCTATTTCCCCACTTCAACGCTCACTGAAGTTCTCCATAGTAACTAGTAGTTGTACTTAGAAAATAACATGCTACCACATCCCCATACTTGAACTCCGCCTAGTGCGGAAGCCGATATTTTTTCTGTTCAGACTGCAATAACTTCTTCATATTAAATAGGAATCCGGTGAGACTTCGACTGATTAACTCCCACCTAAATTACGGACAATATGGAACACTCGGATACTTCATCTTATTAACGCACACTGTAGTTCTCCATGAGGACAAACAGTTGTACTTAGAAAATAATAGGCTACCACATCCCCATATTTGAACTCCGCCTAGTGTAGAAGCCACTATTGTTTTGTTCAGACTGCAATAACTTCTTCATACTAACTCGGAATCCAGCAAAACTTCGACCGATGAACTCCCGCCTAAATTACGGACAATATGGTACACTCGGATACTTCATCTTGTGAACGCACACTATAGTTCTCCATGGTGACTAATAGTTGTACTTAGAAAATAACAGGCTATATCCCCACTTTAACGCTCACTATAGTTCTTCATGGTGACTAATAGTTGTACTTAGAAAATAATAGGCTACATCCTCATATTTGAACTCCGCCTAGTTAGAAGCCGCTATTTTTTTCCTTCGGACTGCAATAACTTCTTCATACTAACTCAGAAGTAGGCAAAACTTCGACCGATGAACTCCTACCTAAATTACAGACAATATAGTACACTCGGATACTTCATCTTGTGAACACACACTATAGTTCTTCATGGGGATTGATAGTTTACTTAGAAAATAACATGTTACCACATCCCCATATTTGAACTCCGCCTAGTGTAGAAACTGCTATTTTTTTATTCAGACTGCAATAACTTCTTCATACTAATTCAAAATCTGGCGAGACTTCGATCGATTATCTCCCACCTAAATTATGGACAATATGGAACATTCGGATACTTCATCTTGTGAATGCACACTGTAGTTCTCCGTGGTGATTGGCAGTTGTACTTAGAAAATAACAAGCTGCCACATCCCCATATTTGAACTCCACCTAGTGCAGAAGCTTCTATTTTTTTGTTCAGACTGCAATAACTTCTTCATACTAACTCGGAATCAGGAAAAACTTCGGCCGATGAACTCCCACCTAAATTACGGACAATATGGTACACTCAGATACTTCATCTTATGAACGCACATTGTAGTTCTCCATGGTGACTAACAGTTGTACTTAGAAAATAACAGGCTATCACATCCCCATATTTGAACTCCGCCTAGTGCAGAAGCCGCTATTTTTTTGTTCATACTGCAATAACTTCTTCATACTAACTCGGTCAAGCAAAATTTCGACCGATGAACTCCCACCTAAATTACGGACAATATGGTACACTCGAATACTTCATCTTGTGAATGCACATTGTAGTTCTCTATGGTGGCTAATAGTTGTATTTAGAAAATAACAGGCTATATCCCCATATTTGAATACTATTTCTCTATGATATATAAAAGGGTGTATTTGGGATTTCAAAATGACACCGAGTAAATCTATTCAATGAATTCTCTTTATTAGTAGTAAAGATGTGTTCCAGATCCAATATCGAAAACCCAAGATGAAGCACTTATAGATAAACAATTTTTTATAAGGAAAATACTTTTAGAAGTAAAATTAAATTCCTTTCCCTTGAGCATCTTCAGATGATCTAGATAGATCTTCTTCATGTGTCCCATCTTAAAGTAATTGTGACGTTCACCCTTCTCTCTTTTGGCCTTAGCTTTACCATGCCGCCATTAAACCTATGCCTTCTCCTCTTCAAATTATTTGAAGAGGATGTGCCCTTGACTATGAGTATCGCACTCATTTCTTTCATGAAAGTACTCTCGTCTTCTTAACTTATTAAGGAGATACATGACAGTACACCATAGCGACTTCATATTAAAACTCAATATGAATGAATCAAAGTGTGGTGTCAGTTATCCAAGAATTAAGTCAGTTTGTAACTATATGCCAAGAATCATTTCCAACTTAGCCAATCTCTCCATGTACCCAATCATATTAAGTACGTAGTCGTGGGCGGGAGTTCCTTTGTTCATTTTTGTGTGAAACAATTTTCATAAGATCTTGTACCTTGGGTTATGAGACTGTTCAACTTTTGTAAGCGTTGGAATATGGATCAAACATCCATATTCCCATGTTATCATTGAAGCTCAATGCTTATGGTTAGCAGTACATAATATTGAGCAAGTTCAAAGTTTATTGACCATTACTTATAGGGAGGTACTTGCTCAGTTGTAGCATCTTTATTAGGTTTAGCCTCAGGCTAATTGATGACTACAGACCAAACTTTTTCATTGGTGAGTGCAATTTTTACATTCCTTAACCAGTTATAGTTCGCGCTAGTTATTGTGTTTTCCTCTAAAATAGCTTTATTATTACCATTTAATCTATGCAAATTTATTGGAGTAAATTAGATAACATCGTATATGTTCTTGTACTTAATAGATTGGTTTATTTTATTTATTGTTAGCCCAAAAAATGGATCAACACCATGGATTGAGTGTGAAAGCACCAGCCTGTTTATCAAGGCAAATAAAATAGAAACAAGGAATAATAACTTGCAGATAAAGTAAAAGGACAAGAGATTTTTATAGTGGTTCGGCTGTTAACGAAGCCTACGTCCACTTTATAATTTTAGTTATCGACTGACTGCAATTACAAGTTGAATCTGATTACGGTTTGATTGGATCTTGGGAGCCAGATCAAGTCACCAGTGTTAGAGTTCATTGGAGAATCACAGTGAACTCTTTAGATGACTGTTGTGTGGGAGGAGAAGAGTGAAGAATAGTTTCTGCGGAGTTTCAATAGTCAGTCTAGAAGATTTTTATGTTGAAGGCAGGGTTGTATTTATAGGGGCTGGAGAGCTATTGGGCTAGGCCGCTCAGCCAGAAGCTAGCATTTGAAGGTACGAAGATACTCCAGAAGTTTCGGAGCGAGCCAACTTGATCTAATGGATCGCTCACGATCCATAAGGCTTGGATCGCTAGCGATCCATGTAGTTGAACTATTTTTGGCTCGTTTCGATTGTGTCATGTTCCTTGCCTTATGTAGATGCTTTTCATGTAATTTCATGACTAGATGCCTTGTTTTGATGGTGTCTCGTATGCAAGTTGGATTGAACAATGCATGGAATCACTTGTCGAACTAGCTTTTTTGGAATATCATGAAACTTGGTAGACGTACCTAAGCAAGATGTTGGATCACGATGCCAGAAGATTGGAGAACCCATAAGCATTACTTATGGATCGCTAGCGATCCGTGGGTGATGGATCGCCCCTTAGGTTATTTTCTGCCTTTTTCTCTTTTGTCTTCCTTGGTTCCCTCTTCCGATCCTTCCATGGATGGCTGTAATTCTATTGATCGCTAGTGATCCATAGTCCATGGATCGCTAGCGATCTAAGGAATTAACGTATTTTTTCTATGCAACCTCCTATTTAGTTCATTTGAGTCGACGTATCTTTTATTCTACATTTTCACTTGCGATTCGAGCTACTTTTTCTGTGACCCGACCAGAATCCAAACAAAACCCCAATCCATTCGCACTGCCACCATTGTCGGCCACCCATAGCCGAAGCCTCCTGCTGCCGACTTTGCCTAGCCTCGCCGCCACCTTGGGCCAGCTTTTAACACTCGAAACTTCATCAAATATTATCACCATCGACCTACCCACCTTGGATTGCTGCCGATTTAAAGTTTGACCATTCTCGCCCTTTGATCTTTGACTTAAGGTGGGTGGTATAGAATTTGGAATTTGTTTAGCAATTTGGTGATGAGGTTGGGTTGGTAATGGATGCAATGGAGAATTTGAGTTGATTACGATTTTATGGAAGAAGATAGTAAATCAAGTCTTGAGTCCTTCACGGAACAAAATTCTTGCTTTGCCCAGGTGCTTGATATGTTTTGCTATCTTCGTCCATAGAATCAAAATTAACTTGCATTGAGTTACATTGTTAATCTAACACAACGTCTCGCAGATTGGTTTTGGTTTTTCTGGGGGTGATAATAGCTCAGGGTAACGTCTCGTGTGCAGCTTATGCCGTTATCACTTTACGGAGAGCTGAAACCGACTTATGCTGAGAGTTCTCTACTGATTTGGACTCATCAATCTATAGTTCCTCACTTCGGATTGGTCCCGTTATTGCACACTTGGTGTACCTGGAATGGGAAGAGCTTCCCGCATCGCTTTAGATAGCGGATCCGTTATCAATCGTTGATCAATAATGGGTAAGTGTAGGACAAATAATTTAAATAAATGATACATAAAGTTCTATTATTTCTTCACTGCGGATGAACTATCTACACAGGATAGAGCGTTTGTAGTGTTCAGGACACCGAGTCTATCCCACATAGATAACATACTTCACTTGCCCCAGTTAACACTTGGAACCCGATGTGCCAGCATAAACTGATACTTTTTCAGAGTTCAAGTGTCGTCAGGGGACATTTAGTTAAGGATAGAATTACCTGACCGCGTTAGATGGAAGTCTTTTGTATAGAATGAAGCACATGTCCTCTCGTCGTAAGTCCAATAGAGAAAGTACAATGCTTTCAAAAGCTAAATCGTCATCCGTTGCGCCTTCGCAAATAGTTTCCGTAGCACATACTTCTTCAGTATCACGAGCTGAATACGGTCAACTAGTTTCGGTTGTAGACTGGACTCCTCCAAATTTTAGAGTTCTACTCAATCTTCCTGAGAGAGCTTCCTCCGTGATCTCTGCTAAAGTTCTACATAACATTTGCTTACAACGCGGCATTCCGGACGATGATGTGCGTCTTTCATTAATGAATGAGTTTGCACATATGCCGCCTTCGGGGTACACCGCCTACCACCGGTATATGTGCTTAAATGGAGCAGTGCCCCCCTTTAATCACTTCTTGAAAGAAACTCTTTTGAACTTCGGGATTGCTCCATTTCAGATTCATCTTAATGGGTACACGATCCTGACTTGCTTCACATCTTCTTTACATGGACGTTTAATCTTGCCTCGAGTTTCGATGAGTTGATATATTTTCTTCCATTCAAGAAGAGAGACGAGTGTCCATCCCTTGCCGTCATCGAGGCCCAAAGAGAGCGCAAGATCGTGCTACAACTTCAAAGCAACATGTCTCAATTCAAGACCCAGTATTTCTTGGTGTCCTGAGGGATTTAATCACCATTGGATGATGGAGGGCAAGTTATTTCCTTTGCTTATTAAGATTTAAAACGTCGCTATGGGATTTTTGATAGATTGAATACTTCTTGCAGTTATTCCGAGGCTAAACAAAGATCCATCACTCGATCCGATTTTCCATACCCTGAAGACAGTAGACACCAAGGAGAGATCAGTCAAGTTTTTGCTAATGGACGAGAATTTGCTTCGGTATGGGCTGTTGAATCCAGGGCGGTCTACCGTGGCTGTCGAAGTTCTGTCTCCTTCCCGTTCCAAAATTCAAACATGTTCCACTTCATCATCGCGTGGCTCCGAAGAGGGTGTCTCTTAGAAAGGAGAAGGCCCATCCACCGGGTCGACCGAAGAAATTCACGAAGGAAGGGGTGTTACGTCTGAAGCCAGCTACCCAGCCAGATTGCCCCCGATTCCGGAGGAGGAGGAAGAAGAATTCAAGTAGCGTGAGGGCAAGGCTATGGTAACAACAGAAAGGGAGAAGGTGAAGTTGAGGGCAGCAACAGTTATGATTCCTCCTCTAATGATGATGAATTCGATGCAAGTTCTAGTGATGGAAACTTTGAGTCATGTGATGAAACTCTGGGAATGAGTCCCGTTCTCTCGGATTTGCCTCCCCAAGAGATTCATGACAAAGATAATCCCCCAGTAGCCGAGCGACTTCAGGATTCCCCACTTAGGAAACCGGTTTTGACTTTGGGGATTTGAGCAACGTTTATGTAAATATCGACGAACTCATGAGAGATGATTTCGAGTTCGAGGGATCGTCTCCTCTTCCTGGTCATATTGTGTCTAGAGTCCCCAATTTCTTCCATGGTGGCTTCCCGATTTGGTTTGTAACATCCTTTTAGGCCACCTATGACACATTACACATTTCACTAGGGACACTCACTTACACACGCGTTATTTAGGTCCATTTTTTATCGCTAAAGCTCTTTATTTATTCTTTATATCAGGTACTATGAGAGGCCGTGGACTTTACAAGGATCTTGAACAATTCACTGAATCACAATGCTGGTCAAGACGGTCTTCAAGCCGCAACCAGCCCATGAAACTGAGGAAGAGTGGAGAAGGCGAAAAGACTTGGAAGTCGAAGCATGTCGTCGGGACGATAGAGAACGGGGTAGGGTTTACAAGAGTGGCTATGAGAAGAGAAAAACTCCTGACGACCGAGAAGAGCTGCCCTAAATGCCGAAGGTAGATCGCGGTTCTCATCCCTTTGAGCATCAAGCTTCTACCCTAGCCCCAATCTCAGTCGGACTTGAAGTTCAGGCTTCCGCTGTTCAAGTTTCATCTTCATCCCAAGCTCCGTCGACTCACTTAGTGCCCGCTTCTGGTCCTTCACATCCTCATAGAAGGCCAGTTTATATTCTTTTGTCTGGTCCCCCTAGACTCGAAGTTGTGCTCCCCAGGTAGTTTCTAAAGGGAGTTAAATTTTACCGTGACCTGCGCTCAATCCGTAAAGATTTCTGTATGCCCCATCTCCAGGTGATTCAAAGTGATTTAGATCAAGCTGAGGGATGGGAAAAGCTATGCAAGTAGCTGGCAGACACGAACCACAACAACTATTAAGAGATCCTTTCCTTTAAACAAGAAAAGGAAGATTATGAGAGGGCGTTAGTAGATTGTGACCCTGGAATCGAGTGATTAACACAAGAGAAGGACGCTGCACTCCGAGAGAGTAAGAACAGCGCTAGCTTGCCGAAGGAACTGAAAGCCCACGCAAAAATAAAGTTCATATTTCAAGATGAAATCAAGAACGCCCACGCGGACGATGTTAAGCTAAAAGAGGAGCTTGAAGTCCATGATGTGATCATTGAAGCTCGAAAGAAAACTATCGCTGATCATAACGAAGTTATTGAATCCTATAAAAAGACAATTGCTGATTACGCGGGAAATGTGGAATTCTGTGACAAGTCTGTTTTTGATCAAGCTTAAATGATTGCTTCACTCCAAGAAAGAGTCGCGCAACTTAGCACCTAGAAGACCCAAGTTGAACTTGAGAAGGCCGTCGTAATAGCGGATTACTTGGAGTTATAGGATACTTTTGAAAAGAAGATGGAGAAGATGGATGATACCATCTTAAATTTGTATGTTAACACCTTGCTGCATCAGGGGAGCCTCAGCTATATGGGCCCCAAATTCCTGTGTACTATTGTCGTGGTTTGGGAAGAAGTTCTAGCCCATTTCCGAGAGAACGAGGATATGTACACCGAGCAAGATTTGGAGAATGTCAATCTCAATGAAGAATCGAAGAAAGCTCTAATAAAGGGCCGAGAGATCGTTTGAATTGAGAGGGAACATGAGGTTGCCGATGCCAAAACTTTGCCATAGCCTTTCATTTTCGGGCCTGGCATATCGTCGTAACAGCCTCGCGATCAGTTAGGGAGTTCGGCTGGTGCAGCCTTGTTGTCTGCCCCTCCGGCAGCTGTCTCGTAAGCCTCGGTTGGTCCCGAAACTTCTCCAAAGATCGTGCAGCCATCGAAAGAAGGAGAAGGTGGGGAGTATGAAGTTGAAATTCTCGGCCATTCTTCTGATGTAGGTAACCTTCTTGTTTCCCTCGAGTTTGAGAATTTTTAGCTTATGCTGCAAGAACAGGACGAACCGAATGCTTTCATTTTTGATCTTATAGGTCCGTCTTCTTTACTACCGACCTGCCGATTTCTTCAATCTCTGGGTTTGCTACTATTTCGACTCCCTCAACGCTTGTTTCCATAACTGCTTCAATTGCTGCACCTGTATCTGGCTCATAACCAGGGTCGGAATCCAAGAAGATTGCTACATTACACGGTTTGGACGACCCTTCTGTATCTTTGGAGGGTGATTTCATGGCAGCTGAAGCTCGAGAGCAGAAAGACCAAACTGGCCAGTTAAATAAATATGAACAGCAGATGGTGGCAATTAAGAAGGAAAAGGTCGAGGAGAAAAAATCTTCAAGAAGCTCCTACAAGACCCGTAAGCGTAGGACCAAGGGGGAGTCTTCCGAGAAGGTTGAGGAACAGGGAGAAGATGCTGACATAGAGGAGATAGTTGATATTTCAGGCACCGACATTACTCCTGGTAGCGATTATGAGAGGACGAAGAAACTTCTGACTAAAGGTGGGAAGAGGAGCGGTGGAAAGAAGCATTGACAAGCTAGGGTAACAATGGGGCTAGATTTTGGGACATTCTATTTTGTTTGACATGAGCTTTGTTCATGTGCAGAGTCTGCACTTATTGCTTTGATTGTTGTAGCATCTATATTTTCCTTTTTGTTGGCCGATATTGTGTGGGTATGGCTCCCACATTTTGACTTTCTATAGAAAATGCTATAAGTAATACAATGTCGACATTTTGACTGTAACTTTATCTGTCTACTTATCTATGTTCCATGCACTTATGCCAATTTTATTTACTGCTATTTTATTTTAACTAGTCCTGTAATTACCGCCAAAATTCTTTGGTTGGAGTAACAGAGCCGTGAAATACTTGTTTTTGTTTTTTGTTTTTGAATATTGTGTGTCCATCCCCAGTTCACGGGGCTGATTACTTCAAACACTTAACAAATGACCGGTTGATCCAAGTGATTTTTTGGATGTCTGTAACCGGACCTGTTTTAGGGTTCCTATCTTTAGGAACTTGTGATTCGAACTCCTCGATTCTAGAGATATTGTCGGTCAACAATCGGAATTTTCTACAGATTCGTAGTCGTTTGACATTGCTGAATTCATATCCATTACTCCTGATAGTGGAAGTGGATTGATTCTTGTTAGTCCTGCAATAGATGAGTTTCGCAGCAATGCTGGTACTTAAGAGTTTGCATGGCTTATGAGATGCGTGGCTTTTGGGATCGATATGACCCATCGATTCGAAATAGTTTGGAATTTCTCGACGTTACCAATCTTCGTGTAACGTGAGCAGTTCATGTTTCGAGAGCGTAATTCCATGGCTCAAAAAGTAATGCGCAGCTTATGAGGATGCGCAGCTTTTAAGGTTGCGCTTGCTTGGATGTGATTCCACAATCCAAGAAGCGGTGCGCAGCTTACGAAATGCACGGCTTTTATTTGGGCCTTTCTGGCGTCGCCGGAGCAACACCAGTTCTTAGAAGGCGGTGATAAGGTTCTGTCGATCCAATGGTTTGAGTCAATTTGCTTCTTTCGACCCGGCAGGTAAGTCGAGCGTACTTGAGCGTGGCTCCACTATCACAAGCACCGATCGGATAATTTTGAGTCGATTTGACCCCGTCGACTCGGTAGGTTACTTTTGTGAACACATTTTTATTGATTCAGAAAGAAAAGAAATTTTATTAATGAAAGTTGGGCAAGTTTTGCCTATTTACAATGCCTCCGGTATTCTGGGATGACTTATTTGCTCGAAATAGGAAGTACATAAGAAAATCTTAGGTAAAGTAATGATGCAGCGGTTCGTTGTTCCATGCTCGGGAAATTTGGATTTCGTCAACGGTTGTTAGCTTGAACGTGCCATCCCCTGGCTTTTGACCGATCACATAGGGTCCTTCCTAGTTTGGTCCGAGTGCACCTGGTACAGGGTAGACCCTTTTTTGGTGAGCGGCAGTCCTTAATTCGGCTTCCTTCCTCTTCTCATCGACCATATCCAGTGACTCAAGTAGGAGTTGTTCGTTCTGCCTCTGATCGAAGTTTCGCCTCCGATGAGAAGGGACTTCTAGCTCAACCGGGATCATTACTTCTGAGCCACATGCTAGTGTGAATGGAGAGTACCCAGTTGTAGATTTATGTGTTATCCTGTAGGCCCATAGTGCTAGTGGAAGTTCATCGACCCAATTTCCTTTTGCATTAGTTAGCCATTTTTTTATGGTGGACTCTATGATCTTATTTACTGCTTCCACTTACCCGTTTGCTTGCGTATGTGCGACAACTGAAAGCCTTTTCTCAATTCGGAAGCGTTTGCAAAAGTTTTGAACTTAGTACTTTCGAATTGAGTCCCGTTATCAATGATGATTTTCTGTGGCACCGCAAACCTGCAAATAACGTTTTTTGTAACAATGTTAATGACTTTTTGTGGTAATAGTGGCCAGCAGTTCCACTTCGGTCCATTTTGTGAAATAGTCAACAGCAACGATAGCATATTTGGCTTCCCATTTAGCGATTGGTAATGCGCCAATCAAATTGATTCCCCAGATTGTGAATGACCATGGTGACCATCTGTGTTAGCTCTGTCCGGAGGGTTTTTTGATCTTGCGGAATCTTTGGCATTGATTGCACCATCTGGCATAATCCGCTGCATCGCGGTTCACTATTGGCCAAAAGTACCCATATTGGAGAACTTTCTTTGCAAGGGTTTTCCCTCGGTATGATCTCTGCAGTCTCCTTCATGAATTTCTTTTATGATCTTTGAGCTTCGTCGTTGGTCACACATCTAAGCAAGGGGGTAGAGAATCCCCTTCGGTAGAGTATCCCATCCTGCATTAAAAATCGCAGTGCCTTTCGAAGAAGCTTCTTCCGCTGGATCCTTCTTGTGGGGAGAGCTCCAATGAGCAGGTAGTCTTTAATCGGCGTCGACTTCATCAATTTGGATCACCATCGACCTACCCACCTTGGATTGCTGCCGATTTAAAGTTTGACCATTCGCACCCGTTGATCTTTGACTTAAGGTGGGTGGTACAGAATTTGGCATTTGTTTAGTAATTTGGTGTTGAGGTTGGGTTGGTGATGAGGTTGGTTTGGTAATGGATGCAATGGAGAATTCGAGTTGATTATGATTTTATGGAAGAAGATAGTAAATCAAGTCTAGAGTCCTTCATGGAACAAAATTTGGGCTTTGCCTAGGTGCTTGACATGTTTTGCTATCTTCGTCCATAGAATCAAAATTAACTTGCATTGAGTTACATTGTTAATCTGACACAACGTCTCGCATATTGGTTTTGGTTTTTCTGGGGGTGATAATAGCTTAGGGTAGCGTCTCGTGTGCAGCTTATGCTGTTATCACTTTACGGAGAGCTGAAACCGATTTATGCTGAGAGTTCTCTACCTGATTTGGACTCATCAATCTATAGTTCCTCGCTTCGAATTGGTCTCGTTATTGCACACTTGGTGTACCTGGAATGGGAAGAGCTTCCTGCGTTGCTTCAGATAGCGGATCCGTTATCAATCGTTGATCGATAATGGGTAAGTGTAGGACAAATAATTTAAATAAATGATACATAAAGCTCTATTATTTCTTCACTGTGGATGAACTATCTACACAGGATAGAGCGTTTGTAGTGTTCAAGACACCGAGTCTATCCCACATAGATAACATACTTCACTTGCCCCAGTCAACAATTGGAACCCGATGTGCCAGCATAAATTGATACTTTTTCGGAGTTCAAGTGTCTTTAGGGGACATTTAGTTAAGGATAGAATTACCTGACCGCGTTAGATGGAAGTCTTTTGTATAGAATGAAGCACCTGTCCTCTCGCCGTAAGTCCAATAGAGGAAGTACAACGCTTTCAAAAGCTAAATCGTCATCCGTTGCGCCTTCGCAAATAGTTTCTGTAGCGCATACTTCTTCAGTATCACGAGCTGAATACGATCAACTAGTTTCGGTTGTAGACTGGACTCCTCCAAATTTTAGAGTTCTACTCAATCTTCCTGAGAGAGCTTCCTCCGTGATCTCTGCTAAAGTTCTACATAACATTTGCTTACAACGCGGCATTCCGGACGATGATGTGCGTCTTTCATTAATGAATGAGTTTGCACATATGCCGCCTTCGGGGTACACCGCCTACCACCGGTATATGTGCTTAAATGGAGCAGTGCCCCCCTTTAATCACTTCTTGAAAGAAACTCTTTTGAACTTCGGGATTGCTCCATTTCAGGTTCAACTTAATGGGTACACGATCCTGACTTGCTTCACATCTTCTTTACATGGACGTTTAATCTTGCCTCGAGTTTCAATGAGTTGAGATATTTTCTTCCATTCAAGAAGAGAGACGAGTGTCCATCCCTTGTCGTCATCAAGGCCCAAAGAGAGCGCAAGATCATGCTACAACTTCAAAGCAACCTATCTCAATTCAAGACCCAGTATTTCTTGGTGTCCTGAGGGATTTAATCACCTTTGGATGATAGAGGGAAAGTTATATCCTTTGCTTATTAAGGTTTAATACGTTGCTATGGGATTTTTGATAGATTGAATACTTCTTGCAGTTATTCCGAGGCCAAACAAAGATCCATCAGTCGATTCGATTTTCCATACCCTGAAGACTGTAGATGCCAAGGAGAGATCAGTCAAGTTTTTGCTAATGGACGAGAATTTGCTTCGGTATGGGATGTTGCATCCATGGAGGTCTGCCGTGGCTGTCGAAGTTCTGTCTCCTTCCCATTCCAGAATTCAAACATGTTCCACTTCTTCATCACGCGGCTCCGAAGAGGGTGATCTCTTAGAAAGGAGAAGGCCCATCCACCGGGTCGACCGAAGAAATTCATGAAGGAAGGGGTGTTACATCTGAAGCCAGCTACCCAGCCAGATTGCCCTCGATTCCGGAGGAGGAGGAAGAAGAATTCAAGCAGCGTGAGGGTAGGGCTACGGTAACAACAGAAAGGGAGAAGGTGAAGTTGAGGGCAGCAACAGTTATGATTCCTCCTCTAATGATAATGAATTCGATGCAAGTTCTGGTGATGGAAACTTCGAGTCGTGTGATGAAAATCTGGGAATGAGTCTCGTTCTCTCGGATTTGCCTCTCCAAGAGATTCATGACAAAGATAATCCCCCAGCAGCCGAGCGACTTTAGGATTCCCCACTTAAGGAAACCGGTTTTGACTTTGGGGATTTGAGCAACGTTTATGTAAATATCGACGAACTCATGAGAGAGGATTTCGAGTTCGAGGGATCATCTCCTCGTCCTGGTCATATTGTGTCTAGAGTCCCCAATTTCTTCCACGATGGCTTCCCAATTTGGTTTGTAACATCCTTTTAGGCCGCCTATGACACATTACACATTACACATTTCACTAGGGTCACTCACTTACACACGCGTTATTTAGGTCCATTTTTTGTCGCTAAATCTCTTTATTTATTCTTTATATCAGGTACTATGAGAGCCTATGGACTTTATAAGGATTTTGAACAATTCACCGATTCACAATGCTGGTCAAGACGGTCTTCAAGCCGCCACCAGCCCATGAAACCGAGGAAGAGCGGAGAAGGCGAAAATACTTGGAAGTCGAAGCATGTCGTCGGGACGATAGAGAATGGGGTAGGGTTTACAAGAGTGGCTATGAGAAGAGAAAAACTCCTGACGACCGAGAAGAGCTGCCCATAAAGCCGAAGGTAGATCGCGGTTCTCATCCCTTTGAGCATCAAGCTTCTGCCCTAGCCCCAATCTCAGTCGGACATGAAGTTCAGGCTTCTGCTGTTCAAGTTTCATCTTCATTCCAAGCTCCATCAACTCACTTAGTGCCCACTTCTGGTCCTTCACGTCCTCGTAGGAGGTCGGCTTATATTCTTCCATCTGGTCCCCCTAGACTTGAAGTTGCGCTCCCCGGGTGGTTTCTAAAGGGAGTTAAATTTTACCGTGACCTGCGTCCAATCCGTAAAGATTCCTGTATGCTCCATCTCCAGGTGATTCAAAGTGATTTAGATCTAACTGATGGATTGGAAAAGCTATGCAAGCAGCTGGCAGACACGAACCACAACAATTATCAAGAGATCATTTCCTTTGAATAAGAAAAGGACGATTATGAGAGGGCGTTAGCAGATTGTGACCCTGGAATCGAGTGATTAACACAAGAGAAGGACGCTGCACTCCGAGAGAGTAAGAACAACGCTAACTTGCCAAAGGAACTAAAAGCCCATGCAAAAATAAAGTTCATATTTCAAGATGAAATCAAGAAGGCCCACGCGGATGATTTTAAGCTAAAAGAGGAGCTTGAAGTCCATGACGTGATCATTGAAGCTCGAAAGAAAACTATCGCTGATCATAACGAAGTTATTGAATCCTATAAAAAGACAATTACTGATTACGCGGGAATTGTGGAATTCTATGACAAGTCCGTTTTTGATCAAGCTCAAATGATTGCTTTACTCCAAGAAAGAGTCGTGCAACTTAGCACCTAGAAGACCCAAGTTGAAATTGAGAAGGCCCCCGTAATAGTGGATTACTTGGAGTTGTAGGATACTTTTGAAAAGAAGATGGAGAAGATGGATGATACCATCTTAAATTTGTATGTTAACTCCTTGCTGCATCAGGGGAGCCTCAGCTATCTGGGCCCTAAATTCCCGCTTACTATTGCCGTGGTTTGGGAAGAAGTTCTAGCCCATTTTCAAGGGAACGAGGATGTGTACATCGAGCAAGAGTTGGAGAATGTCAATCTCAATGAAGAATCGAAGAAAGCTCTAATAGAGGGCCGAGAGATAGTTTGAATTGAGAGGGAACATGAGGTTGCCGATGCCAAAACGTTGCCAGAGCCTTTAATTTTTGGGCCTGGCAAATCATCGTAACAGCCTCGCGATCAGTTAGCGAGTTCGGCTGGTGCTGCCTTGTTGTCTGCCCCTTCGACAACTGTCTCGTAAGCCTCGGTTGGTCCCGAAACTTCTCCAAAGATCGTGTAGCCATCGAAAGAAGGATAAGGTGTGGATTATGAAGTTGAAATTCCCAGCCATTCTTCTGATGTAGGTAACCTTCTTGTTTCCCTCGAGTTTGAGAATTTTTAGCTCATGCCGCAAGAACAGGACGAACTGAATGCTTCCATTTTTGATCTTATAGGTTCGTCTTCTTTACCTACCGACCTGCCGATTTCTTCGATCTATGGGTTTGCTGCTATTTCAACTACCTCAACGCTTGTTTCGATAACCGCTTCAATTGATGCACCTGTATCTGGCTCATAACCAGGGCCGGAATCAAAAAAGATTGCTGCATTACACGGTCTAGACGACCCTTCTGTATCTTTAGAGGGTGATTTCATGGCAGCTGAGCTCGAGAGCAGGAAGACCAAACTGGCCAGTTAAATAAATCTGAACAGTAGATGGTGGCCGTTAAGAAGGAAAAGGTCGAGGATAAAAAATCTTCAAGAAGCTCCTGCAAGACTCGTAAGCGTAGGACCAAGGGGGAGTCTTCCGAGAAGGTTGAGGAACAGGGAGGAGATGCTGATACAAAGGAGATAGTTGATATTTCAGGCAGCGACACAACTCCTGGCAGGGATTATGAGAGGACGAAGAAACTTCCGACTAAAGGTGGGAAAAGGAGCGGTGGAAAGAAGCATTGACAAGCTAGGGTAACAGTGGGGCCAGATTTTTGGACATTCTATTTTGTTTGACACTTGCTTTGTTCATGTGTAGAGTCTGCACTTATTGCTTTGATTGTTGTAGCATTTATATTTTCCTTTTTGTTGGCTGATATTGTGTGGGTACGGCTCCCACATTTTGACTTTTTATAGAAAATGCTAAAAGTAATACAATGTCGACATTTTGATTGTAACTTTATCTGTCTACTTATCTATGTTCCATGCAATTATGCCAATTTTATTTACTAATTACCGCCAAAATTCTTTGGTTGGAGTAACATAGCCATGAAATACTTGTTTTTGTTTTTTGTTTTTGAATATTGGTGTGTCCCTCCCCAGTTCACGGGGCTGTTTACTTGAAACACTTGACAAATGACCGGTTAATCCAAGTGATTTTTTGGATGTCTGTAACCGGACCTGTTTTAGGGTTCCTATCTTTGTGAACTTGTGATTCGAACTCCTCGATTCCAGAGATATTGTCGGTAAACAATCGGAATTTTCTACAGATTCGTAGTCGTTTGACATTGCTGAATTCATATCCATTACTCCTGATAGTGGAAGTAGATTGGTTCTTGTTAGTCCTGCAATAGACGAGTTTCGCAGCAATTCTGGTACTTAAGAGTGTGCACGGCTTATGAGATGCATGGCTTTTGGGATCCATATGACCCATCGATCCGAAATGGTTTGGAATTTCTCGATGTTACCAATCTTCGTGCAACGTGAGGAGTTCATGTTTCAAGAGCGTAATTCCATGGCTCAAAAGTAATGCGCGGCTTATGGGGATGCGCGGCTTTTAAGGTTGTGCTTTCTTGAATGTGATTCCATAATCCAAGAAGCGGTGCACAGCTTACGAAATGCGCGGCTTTTATTTGGGCCTTTCCGGCGTCGCCGGAGCAACACCGGTCTTAGAAGGCGGGGATAAGGTTCTATCGATCAAATGGTTTGAGTCAATTTGCTTCTTTCGACCCGGCAGGTAAGTCGAGCGTACTTGAGCATGGCTCCACTATCACAAGCACCGATCGGATGATTTTGAGTCGATTTGACCCTTCGACTCGGCAGGTTACTTTTGTGAACACATTTTTATTGATTCAAAAAGCAAAGCAATTTTATTAACGAAAGTTGGGCAAGTTTTGCCTATTTACAATGCCTCCGGTATTCTGGGATGGCTTATTTGCTTGAAATAGGAAATACATAAGATAATCTTACGGTAAAGTAATGACGCAGCGGTTCGTTGTTCCATGCTTGGGGAATTTGGATTTCGTCAACGGTTGTTAGCTTGAACATGCCATCCCCTGGCTTTTGACCGATCACATAGGGTCCTTCCTAGTTTGGTCCGAGTGCACCTGGTACAGGGTAGACCCTCTTAAGGACAAGGTCTCCCACTTTGAAGGTGCGATTATGAACTTTGGAGTTGAAGTACCATGCCACCCTTTTTTGGTGAGCGGCAGTCCTTAATTCGGCTTCCTTCCTCTTCTCATCGACCATATCCAGTGACTCAAGTAGGAGTTGTTCGTTCTGCCTCTGATCGAAGTTTTGCCTCCGATGAGAAGGGACTTCTAGCTCAACCGGGATCATTACTTCTGAGCCATATGCTAGTGTGAATGGAGGTACCCAGTTGTAGATTTATGTGTTATCCTGTAGGCCCATAGTGCGAGTGGAAGTTCATCGACCCAATTTCCTTTTGCATTAGTTAGCCGTTTTTTTATGGTGGACTCGATGATCTTATTTACTGCTTCTACTTACCCGTTTTCCTGCGTATGTGCGACAACTGAAAAGCTTTTCTCGATTCGGAAGCGTTTGCAAAAGTTTTTGAACTTAGTACTTTCGAATTGAGTCACGTTATCCATGATGATTTTCTGTGGCACCCCAAACCTGCAAATAACGTTTTTTGTAACAAAGTTAATGACTTTTTTATGGTAATAGTGGCCAGCGGTTCCACTTCGGTCCATTTTGTGAAATAGTCAACAGCAACGATAGCATATTTGGCTTCCCATTTAGCAGTTGGTAATGCGCCAATGAAATCGATTCCCCAGATTGCGAACGGCCATGGTGACCATCGGTGTTAGCTCTGTCCGGAGGGTTTTTTGACCTTGCGGAATCTTTGGCATTGATTGCACCATCTGGCATAATCTGCTGCATCGCGGTTCACTATTGGTCAAAAGTACCCATATTGGAGAACTTTCTTTGCAAGGGTTTCCCCCCAGTATGATCTCTGCAGTCGCCTTCATGAATTTCTTTTATGATCTTTGAGCTTCGTCGTTGGTCACACATCTGAGCAAGGGGGTAGAGAATCCCCTTCGGTAGAGTATCCCATCCTACATTAAAAATCGCAGTGCCTTTCGAAGAAGCTTCTTCCGCTGGATCCTTCTTGTGGGGAGAGCTCCAATGAGCAGGTAGTCTTTAATCGGCGTCATCCATGTCTCTGGTTCCTTTGTTGTCTCAAAAATCCAGTCGATATCCATTTCGCTTATGCTTGGAGTGGTCAATGTTTCAACTAGGACCATCCCCAATGACCGGGCTTCTCCGAAACTGGCTAGTTTGGCAAGATAATTCGCCTTCGTGTTCTGTTCCCTCGGGATATGGGTTATGATGTAATGCTCGATGTCGTTCAGCGGTTCCTGTTCTTTAGATAGATACAGGGCGAGGTTCTCCCCCCGAGTTTGGTATTCGCCTTTTACTTGACAGATGACTTGCTCAGAGTTGCTATAGATGTGTACGAATTTTATCTCGAGTTCGCTCATAATCTTTAGCCCAGCTATCAATGCTTCGTATTCTGCCTCGTTATTTGTTGCAGGGAATTCCAAGCGCACGGCATAGCAAATGGATCGTCCTTCAGGAGTTTTGAGCGCTATCCCTGCTCCCAAGAAGAAGTTGCTATACGCACCATCGACGAAAAGCTTCCAATGTGTCTCCACTTCTAGAGTCATTCCTTCCTCGTTATCTCGTATTGTAAATCCGGCAATGAAATCTACCAACGCCTACGTGTTGCTCGCCTTTCGAGGATGGTATGTGATTTCGTACATACTTAGTTCGTTGTTCCATTTGATAAGCTAATGTGCACGTAAATGTGCATATATTTACATCCATATTTTATCTCTTTTTATTTAAATAAACATCATATTTGGGCATTTTAACATGTTAAAACCAAAATTCAATTATTTTCAAACCATCATATTTTCATCTTCATTCAGGGGCAAAATGGTCATTTTTGTGCATGTGTCAATTTAAGAATTTTTACTTGGACAATTTTTATGATTTTTATAGGATATTTTGATGCATATGGAAGTGGGATTCATGATGATATATGCATGCACAAGGAAATACAAAGGAATGAAGAGGAATTAATTCAAGTTCAAAATCTTGGAGGACCCCACCCACTTACCTAAATGTACAATTAGGAGCTAATGGACAACTAAGTGGAAGTTAAAGCTTCATGCACGTCAAATGATGGATTACTTAGTGGCTAATGGTTACTTGGTGGCCACACTTCCTAAAGGGTATTTTGGGAAGCTCCCTAAAAATGGAATTAGGGTTTTATGCATGTATAAATAACCCTCTTATGTACATGAACATATCTTCTACTCTTTCATATATTTCCTTAGGAAATTAGCAAGTTGTAAGCAAAAATCAAAGTGAAATAAAAATGGCTTCCAAGCCTCTTTCTCCTTTCTTTTCTACATGCTTTTCTTTGCTTCCTTGTTAATGTTTATTTCTATGCTCTCTTTCTTTTAATGTTCATAGCTTAGATTTACATTTATGCACTAGCCTAATTAATTTTCTTCTAGTAGTTAATTTTCTTTTTCTTTGTTTATTCTCTACTTTCTTTCATTTTCAATGTTGAAACTTACATGTGTTGATTTGATAACACAAATGAGTAGCTAATCCCCTTCAATTTAGGGGTAATGAAGCTCTCAAATATTATGTAATTTCAACATTTTTATGATTTATGATCTCATTAGCTTGTGCTTCATGAAAGTGAATTTTGATGTAAGTTTATACAAGTGGGTTTGATAGCTTATATTGCTTATGCAAATGAGCTATTCTTATTCAATATAAACACAATTTACATCATCATTTGCTAATTAATTTTTGATTTTGAAATGAAAGTAAAAATGAAATTTGATGATCTATATTACTAGTTACAATAGTAAATAGATCATACTTAAAATAGCTTTTGCTTTGGCTTCATTTTCATGAGAATTGATAAGTGGTTTATTTGTTGTATTATAGTTTGATGGTTTGAGTTATGTTAATTAATAACATAAAAAAACCATACTTATGATAAATACAACAATATTTCACTTAATATCAAAGCTAGAGATCACAAATTATTTGTTTGTTGATTTACAAAAATATGAGAGTGGATTTGCCTCTAAATTGTTCTCTAGTCTAATAGTTTTTAAATCACATTTTAATTCTAGCTTTAGCTTCTTTTTTGTGGTTAACAATTTCATCTCACTTTGGTTTAATTTGATTGAATTGAAAATTTTAAAATCTTAAAAATTCCCTGCGGATTGACCCGTACTCGCCACGTACTAACTTTTGTACACCGTGCGCTTGTGGTTATTTTATTTCAAAATTTATCGGCGTTTTTCTAATTGATGGAAAATTTGCCGTTAAACAAGATTTTAGCACCGTTGCCGGGGAATTTGTTTTGAATTTGATTTTCTATTCTTCAGATTATTTTTGTGTGATTTTATTGTGTGTTTGTTTGCATTTAAAAAAAATGTTGTGTGTGTGTTTGTTGTTTTATTTTTGTTTTCAATTTGTTGTGTGCTTGTTTCCTAATTTCATTTGCATTTGCATATTAGTAAACATAATTTCTAAAAAATAATAATATATTTTAGTCATTCACATTTGCATTTTCATTTTTGCCTTTACATTTTTCATTTTCTTTTCTCTTTTTTTTACACATTTACAAAGAAAAAAACAAACAAACTATGCACTATGCACACTTTCTCTGTTTCCACCACTACGTTTCACTATTCATTGTTTCTACCACCAATATACATTTCTTCCTGATCATAAAACTTTCCCAATAGCTTGCTGCCTTACCAACGTCAACCCCCTTGCAACCCTCTGCATTTACAACTTCAACCACATCAAACAATTCATCATCTGCCACTGCTTCTCGACAGTCACCTTTCTTCCTCAATCCCAAACATCATTGTTGCACTACTGTTCTTCCTCATCAGACAACAACACTGACCACAACAGCCACACAACATCAAATCCTCCTCTACAGTGATATACATTCATCAAAACAAACAATTACATATCCAAATGCAAAACTAAGACCATATCTTCTGACTGGTTAATTGCAATTCCACCAAAACCTCTGTGCCATTCCCATTCAAACAGTCACAAACACTTTGCACAACCTTCCTTCTGCTCGATCAACCTACATCTTGCAACTTCCATCATTTCCCTCTCTATACCACCATCAAAACTGCTCTGTACATCAACCACTTGCCTTCATCAACCACGACAGACAATATCAGAACATCAATCAAACAGTTCACCACCGATACAAGCTTCAGTCAACACACAATTACCACTTACCCACCACAGTCATTGATCCTTGAAATCTACTCTACTACCTCTCTGTTACACTGTGCACCACTGTGCCATTCAACAAAACTGTTGCACCACACAGTAATACTTGAAACCATATCAACATTCACCGTTCAACAAAACTGTTGCACACTCCAACCACTTCAAACATACAAACATTCCACATCCCCATATACATCACCCACCACATAAATGTTCACAACCACTCTATCCTGCCTTCCACACAAAATCATATAACACCGACGAGCAAGTTACTCTGACATCAACCACCATTCCATTCAACAACACGTGCAACATCAATAGCCAACATCTTCCACCTGAACAACAACTACCTGTGCACTACTCCAGTTCCTCCTCTCGCCAAACATTTCATACTTCCCACCAAACCATCTACCGACAACCATCCAAATTCCAAACTTCATATCAAGCGTACATCACTCCACTTCCTTACAACAGTAACTGTCAAGACTGAGTCTAACGACTAAGTCTAATCTATCCACAGCAACGTAACAGCACCCAAACTCTCTCTCCCATAGACTTGCATGTATTTTTGAATGCTTCTGTAATAACTTCTAAATAATAGGATCTGTAACTGTACTCAATAAAACTCTATATATATAAACAATGCATCACCGTTTTAAGGTGTGCAAGCCTTTCAAAACTTCTTCATGGTATCAGAGCCTATCGATCCTCTTTATTGAGCTTAACATCTTTCAATCATGGTCGCTCCTAAATCCCTTTCATCCGCTGCAACCAATATGGTATCTAATAACTCCACACCACCATCCCCATTCCCACCAATCCAAGTTCACCATCTAATCTCTGTTAAGCTCGACAACAACAATTATCTTCTTTGGCTCACCCAATTTCGGCCTCTTCTAAAGGGGTACGACCTCGAAGGATACGTAGATGGGAGCTTCCCTTGCCCTACACGTCTTCTCCCGGAATCCACAGAGATTAATCCGGCTTATACCACCTGGATGAAACAAGATCAAATTCTCTTAGGATGGTTATTATCATCCCTCTCCGAGTCAGTCCTTGCTCAAGTAGTGGGCCTCAGTACGTCTCAAGAAGTTTGGGAATCACTTCAAAAACACTTCTCCTCCCAATCTCAGTCCAGAGTCTTGTATCTCAAACGTGAATTACAAAATATGCGTAAGGGAAACAAGACAATGGCTGAATATTACCTTCATGCGAAACAGCTCGCTGACAATCTTGCAGCCTCTGGCAATCCTATCTCAAACACCAATCTCCAGCACATGATGCTCGGTGGTCTTGACTCATCCTATGACCCCATTGTAACGGTGCTTACTGCTACCGCAGCTAATCTCCATATGAATGATTTTTACTCAAATCTGTTAGCCTATGAGATGCGTTGGGAAGCACAAAATGCCATCTCCCCTCAGCCCATAGCAAATCTTGCTCATCATGGTTCTTCACGCCCTAACAATGGGTACAACAACTCCAATGGTACTCGCGACAGGTCAGGCTCTCAAGGTCAGAAGAACCGGTTTTCAAACAAGGCCCAGGGTCGTCCTCCACCAAATCGCAATGCCCAAGGACCATGCCAGCTCTGTGGCAGAAAGAACCACGCTGCTTTGAACTGTTGGTACCGTTTTGATCGCACTTTCACTGCTGCCTCTTCATCTAGCCCACCAGCTGCATATGTTGCTGCCCCAGGATCACTTCTTGATGGAAATTGGTGCCCAGATAATGGAGCTTCACACCACTTAACATCTGATCTGAGCAATCTTCACATCAAGACACAATATGATGGCCCGGATCAAATCAAAGTTGGTAATGGTAATACACTTTCAATTGAACATGTTGGTAAATCATCTTTTTCCTTAATAATCGAACTTTTCATTTCAATCAAATTTACCATGTACCATCTATTTCTACTAATCTATTATCTGTATCCAAATTTTGCACTGACAACAAAGTATTCTTTGAATTTCACCCATCCTCTTTTATTGTGAAGGATCAGAAAACGGGGACACCGTTGTTGCACGGCATGAATAGAGGAGGATTATATCATTTTGTCGACAAGCCAACTAGTTCTCCTTCTGCTTTTCAATCAGAGTCAGTTTCGTTGTGGCATCACCGGCTTGGCCATCCGATGCTCAAAACCGTCAATAAAATTGTTTCAACCTACTCATTGCCAGTAGAAAATAAGTCCAAATTATTATGTCATGCTTGTCGTCTTAGTAAGAGTCATAAATTATCTTTTTCCTTGAGTTCCACAGTTTATGATGAACCATTACAACTAATTGTATCAGATTTGTGGGGCCCTGCTCCAATGCTTTCAAGAAATGGCTCTCGGTATTACTTACTGTTAATGGATGCATTCAGTAGATACACATGGGTCTATCCCTTATCTCACAAAAGTGATGCTCTTAATGTTTTTATACAGTTTAAGTTACAAATCGAAAATCTCACTGGCAAAAAGATAAAAACATTTCAAACTGACAACGGAACTGAATTCAAAAAATTCACACCCTTTCTACTTCAAAGTGGTGTTCTCCATCGATTTACATGTCCACACACCTTCGCTCAAAATGGATTAGCGGAGAGACGCCACAGACATGTTGTTGAGTCTGGCCTCTCTTTGTTAAATCATGCATCAATGCCCTTAACATTTTGGGCCGATGCTTTCATCACTAGTTGCTACCTCATAAACCGACTACCATCCTCACCATTAAAGGGTCGAACTCCTCTTGAATTGTTTTTTGGTACCACACCAGACTACAATGCATTAAAATCTTTCGGGTGTCTTTGCTACCCATATCTCAGACCCTATTCGTCGAATAAGTTAGAGAAAAGATCTCTTGACTGTGTCTTTATTGGCTATTGCAGCACTCAAAAAGGCTATATGTGCTATCATCAACCATCCAAAAGACTGTACATCTCTCGCCACGTCGACTTTGAAGAAGAAATCTTCCCCTATTCAGCAGTGCACAGCAACTCCTCCAAAGTAAGTACTACTTCTATACCCACTGCACCTTTACAAACAACATCCATTTTACCCATCTTATCCACCCCACAAACATCTCCCATACCCAATCCTAATTTACATAATATACCTTTACAAATACCACTGACACAAAATGAAATCATAAATAACTCACCAAACAGTGGACCACTTCCAGTTATCACTTCATGCAACCAACCACTACCTACTACTCCAACCTCTACTACACAAGAACTCCTTCCCCAACATCATATGGTTACTAGGGCAAAAGATGGTATACGTAAACCTGTTAATAGATTATGTTTGAATGCCACTAAACACCCTTTGCAGGATGCAGAATTGGAGGAACCAACATGCTTCACACAAGCAAAGAATCATCATCAATGGTGTAGTGCTATGGACGAGGAGATTAATGCCTTATTACAGAATGGCACGTGGACCCTCACTCCTGCCAAAAGCAATCAGAATGTTGTGGGATGCAAATGGGTCTTTCGTATCAAACAAAAATCTGATGGCACTATTGATCGCTACAAAGCTCGCCTTGTCGCAAAAGGATTTAATCAACAAGCAGGAATTGATTATGGAGAAACTTTCAGTCCCGTTATTAAACCCTGCACAATCCGACTTGTCCTCACCATTGCAATTAAGAACAAATGGGCACTTCGTCAATTGGATGTTCAAAATGCTTTCCTTCATGGTTATCTCACAGAAGAAGTGTACATGAAACAACCACCGGGGTATGTAGATCCTAGATTTCCAAAGCATGTTTGTCGTCTACAAAAGTCTCTCTATGGGCTCAAGCAAGCCCCTAGAGCATGGTATTCGAGACTAACTGGATATCTTTGTAGTCTTGGTTTTGTCAGTTCCAAGGCCGACTCATCTCTGCTCACAAGACAAGATGGTGATTTAACTCTCTTTATTCTGATATATGTTGATGACATAATTGTAACAGGCACACCCGGGAATCATATCAACACACTGATAACCCAGCTCCAATCTACTTTTGCTATCAAGGACCTGGGTCCATTGAGCTATTTTCTGGGTATCGAAGTCCGTCCCAATCGCAATGGCCTTTTTCTATCTCAACGAAAATATATTCTGGACCTGTTACAGAGTACTAAGTTTGATGGTGTCAAGCCCATTTCCACACCCCTGACTGCAAACAGTCAACTCTCTCAATATGATGGACCTACTCACAGTGATCCCACACAATATCGAAGTATTGTGGGATCTTTACAGTATCTCTCTTTCACCAGACCAGACATTGCAGTTGCAGTCAATAAGGTATGTCAGTTCATGCATGACCCTCATGAAGTCCATTGGTCTGCTGTTAAACGAATTCTCCGTTACCTCAAACATACAATCAATTATGGCTTGCTGCTGTCTATACCCACCAGTCTCACAATTCATGCATATTCAGACTCGGATTGGGATGGTTGTCCGGATGATCGCAGATCTACAAGTGGTTATTGTATTTTCTTTGGCGGTAACCTCATTTCATGGAGTGCACGAAAGCAAAAGACAGTTTCCCGATCAAGCACTGAAGCTGAATACAGGGGTGTCGCAATTGCAACTGCTGAAGTTATGTGGATTCAATCCTTGCTTAAAGAGCTTGGTTACTCAAAAATGCCTCCACCTACTCTGTGGTGTGATAACTTAGGGGCTACATATCTCACGGTCAATCCCATCTTCCATGCTCGCACAAAACATATCGAAATTGATTACCATTTTGTCCGTGAGCGTGTTGCTTCCAAACAGCTCAGTGTTCGTTTTATATCTACCAAGGATCAACTAGCGGACATCTTCACCAAGGGTCTCAGCAGTCACAGATTTCAGGATTTAAGGAACAAGTTGTCCATCCAAGCTTGGCCGTTCAACTTGCAGGGGAGTGTCAAGACTGAGTCTAACGACTAAGTCTAATCTATCCACAGCAACGTAACAGCACCCAAACTCTCTCTCCCATAGACTTGCATGTATTTTTGAATGCTTCTGTAATAACTTCTAAATAATAGGATCTGTAACTGTACTCAATAAAACTCTATATATATAAACAATGCATCACCGTTTTAAGGTGTGCAAGCCTTTCAAAACTTCTTCAGTAACCATCTCAAACAACACTGCGACCAAAACTGCCACCATAAAAAGAATTTTTCAACAACCAGATTAACTTCCTGCCTCGTGTCCCCTTGTCAGCAACTGCCGAAATACTACTACATAACTCAACACTGCTACAGCCCTACATCCTCTATAAGAAACACTTCATTCACTTCTACTACGGCCATCACCTCGTATCACTATTTCTACTGCAACCTCAAACTCGAACTCCGCCTTACACGATCCGCGACCTCCTTCCAAGTCCACACGTCACCACAGCAACCCACTCACCTCGAACACATACTCCCCCAACTTCGAACATCACCATACTTCCTCGACCACCGAACGCCTGAACCCAATCGCTCAATCCCCTCAATTCCGCCAATAATCACCCTATCGCGTAACCACAATCGCTCAATCCCGTCGATTCCGCCAATAATCACCCTATCGCGTAACCACAATCGAACCCGCCTCTGCAAAAAAACCACTTCATAACAAGCCACCACACGTCTGCAACCATCACCAGTACAACTTCTCATAACCTCGACAATCCCATTTCTACAAACACTGCCCTTGCCCCCCACCCCTCAATCCAGTAACCCATACAAACCCGCGCCGAATCACCTGCATCGGCCATTATCCATCCTTACTGCTACTTACTGACCACCGCAAACCATTCACCAATCAACTGCCCTTCAACCACCAACAACCCACGCGAACCACTTCGAACAAGAAAGCAACCAAAGTCAACGAATCACCAACCACGACCTTAAAAAAGCCATCGAGCATCGCCAGAAACCCAAATTACCTTCTATTGAGAATTGTGTGGTTGGGAATTGTGTTGATTTTTGAAAGAAAAAAAACTTTTGATGTTGGAGTATTTGATTTTGGGTGTGTAGCAGTTGATTGGTATTGCATTGTATTGAATTGGGACGAAAGTCACATTTGGGCCGGGGATTATCACAAATTATTTTCTTTTGTTATCGGGCCGAGTTTGCTATTGTTTTTAATTTTATTTTTATTTGTTAGATTTCCTTTCTCTAGTTCACTTGTCATTTTTGTTCTATTTTAAAAAAAAATCATTTTCCCAAAATATTCTTTTCTTGTTTTATTTATTTTGATTCCATTTGTTTTTGGTTACATCCTTATTCAAAAAAAAAACAAAAAAAAAACTCAAAATACAAAAACTTTCAAAAAAAAAGAGAAGGTTGTTTTGATTTCCTATTTTTCTTAGTTTCTTCCTTAAAATAAATAAATAAATAATTTTTTTTATATATATCTTGTTTTTATTTCCAGGTGGCCAAAGCAGAAAGGAGAAGTTGCTTGCTTTGCTTAGCTTGCTAAAAAATTGCTTGCTTATAAAATAAATCGCCGCTTAAAAAAAATTGCTAAGTAATCTGCACGCTCTGGTATCGTGCCCTTTTCTCTAGTTTTATTTTGAATTGCATTGTTGGTTGCTTTCATTTGCATTTATATATTAAAAAAAATTTCAAAATCCAAAAACAAAAAAAATATCATTTTAGTTGCATTGTAAATTCACGTTTAATTTCTATTTTGCATTCATCTCATCTTATTTTCTTTTGTAAGGGAAATACCCCAATTCACATAAGGTGAGGGATTTCATCACCCTTTCCTTAGCCTAAAAACGCATTTCATCGTATAATTTAACTAATAATAAAGGTTAGACATTCGACTTAAGGGTGTTGCGAGCTCATCTAGGGCTTAATTGTATCTTCACAATTATTTTCTTTGAACAATTTTATTTCTTGGTGTCTAGGCTACGGTAGAGTAATAACCATTTACAAATATTACGGCGATTCGTAAATATTATAGTGGTTGTTCCTCTGAAGGTACTTAAACCTTCGGCTGCATTGCTACGGTGATTCGTGGTGCACCGATAACCCCTGCCCGTTACTTGGCTGAGAAATATTTTTGTTGATTTAAGACAAAGTGTGATTATACAATTTTGGGTTAGGAGCTACTAAGGACAGAAAACTGTAATTAAGTCCTTTGAATTCATTTAGTTGCATTAGTTCATGCATATATAAAAAAACAACAAAATCCAAAATCCAAAAAAAAATTGTAAATTTTAACTTAGTTGCTAATCCAAAAAAAATACTTTTAAATCCTTTCCTTTGAAATTTTTCAATCAAAAGCAAAAATCTTTTCAATAAAGAAAAAAAATTAAAATTCGAAAACAAAAAAAATTTGAAAATTCAAAAACAAAATCAAAAATCAAATTTCCATTTTTCTAAAAACACAAAAAAAAATTTGGAAAAAAATCCATTTGGTAAATATTTGAAAATTCAAAAACAAAAAAAAACATATAAATTTTTTTTTGGAAAACCAAAAACAAAACAAAAATCAAACTTCTCTTTTGAAAATAAATTTCACTTGGTAAATAGTTTTCTTCCTTTTAAAAAAAACAAAATTTCCCTTCGTTTTTCAAATCTTCTTTCATTCTCTAAACTCGATTCTAACTTCTTTCTCTTCTTAACTTTCGCTTGTGCATGAGTACTTGGACTCGTGACACAACAACAAATCGTTGGACTCGCGACTCGACAACTAACCATTTGACTCGTACAGACGATCCTCCCGAAATGGCGAACGAGAACGCCCCTCAAACTCTTATGGATAGAATCTTTCCCGATAGAGTTTCTATTCCATCTTGCATCACATTACCCGCCCCTACGGGTAACCATTTTGAAATTCACTCGAACCATATTGCCACACTTCCGAAATTTGGCAATTTCGAACACGATGACCCGTACATTTTCTTGACTAAATTCGAACAAGTTTGCTTAACCATTAAACTCCAACAACTTTCCGATGACGGAATCTAACTTCGATTAATCCCATTCGCTCTTACGGATTACGCTAAAAAATTGTTGTACAGCTTACCATCGAACTCGATTAAAACGTGGGAAGAATTCGTAAAATCTTTCTTAAAAAAGTTCTACCCCTTGGAAAAAACGAGTAGAATCCAAAACGAAATTGTAAATTTTCATCAATTCAAGGGAGAACCATTCGGAAAATATTTCGATAGCTTCAAAGAGCTTTTGATAAAATGTCCACACTATAACTTCAAAAAATGGATGATTTGCCAAATCTTATATGATGGACTCGAAAATAGCTCACGAACCATGCTCGAATAAATGTGCCAAGGCAACTTTCTTGCCCAACATCACGACGATGCTTGGCAATTTCTTGAAAACCTCACTGAAAAATCATCCCAATGGGAACGTTCGAATGAAAAATCAATTTATTCACGATCGAGTGCACACTCGATAGGATCTTCTTTTGCTTTGGAATCTAAGATCGACGCAATGATGAAAAAATTCGATAATGTTTTCTCATCGAATCAAATGAACCAAGCTTCCCAACCGATGTGTTATAAATGCAACGATCCTAATCATATAGCCGACCAGTGTCCCAATTCTGTCGAACAAGTCAATGCTTTCAATAAAGCCAAAAATGACCCATTCTCTCCAACGCACAACCCTGGTTGGAGAAATCATCCGAATTTTGCGTGGAACCAAAACAATCCTAACACGAATACCATTCGTCCCAATTTTCAAGCATTTCCGAATAATGCTTCGAATCCTCCCTTTCAGCCCAATAATTTTCAACCAAACTTTACGGGTCTGTCTCATAATCAACCGCAACAATCAAATTTTCAACCAAATTCTGCTCATCCTCCCCAAGACGATAAACGTTTAACTTTGCTTGAGAAAACTCTTAAAATGTTGGCTAAGGCAACTACTCAAAGCCTTCAATCAAACAGCAATTTGCAAAATTTATTGACCTCATATATGCAAAACACAAACCAATCAATTGCAAAACTCGAAATGCTAATGAGTCAATTAGCCACGTCGGT
This sequence comes from Allium fistulosum, assembly GCA_030737815.1. Lineage (NCBI taxonomy): Eukaryota > Viridiplantae > Streptophyta > Magnoliopsida > Asparagales > Amaryllidaceae > Allium > Allium fistulosum. The sequence goes on from CM060904.1 coordinate 1,293,264,680, forward strand.
AAGTGAACATGAACGTGGAACATTCCCAAGTCAGGCCCTTCCAAATCCCAGAAATCAAAATGCAAATTCAAATCAAGCCCATGTTGTTCAAGATATCAACGTCACCCAATTGAATGCTATCACAACTTTACGTTTCGGTAAACAAATCGATAATCAAGTCGTTAATCCAAACGATTTACTGGAAACCTCTCTCGACACTTCTAAAACAACGAACGAATCTGAATAGAACGTGGCACCAAACGTTGAATCGAATGCCAATCAAAATTCTTCTTCTACTCGAGTAGACCTGCCTACCAAGTATCGTGTTCCATTTCCACATCGTCTTCGACCAAAGAAACACTCGGACCAAATGGAAAAGATGTTGGAAATTTTTAAACAAGTCAAAGTTAACATTCCGCTTCTTGACATTGTTCAACAAGTCCCCACTTACGCGAAATTTCTTAAGGACTTGTGCACCCAAAAGCGACACACTCAAGTGCCCAAAAAAGTGTTCCTAGCCGCCAGTTTGAGCGAAGTCTTGTCCCAATCCATGCCCGTCAAATACAAAGATCCTGGCTGCCCTACGATTTCGTGTACAATTGGTGACAAGACGGTTAACAAATGCTTGGTAGACTTAGGTGCGAGTGTCAACTTGATTCCATATTCCGTGTACGAACAATTAGGCTTAGGTGAGCTCAAACCCACAAAAGTTACGCTTCAATTCGCCGATCGTTCCATTAAGAAGCCCGTGGGAGAAATCGAAGACGTTCTCATTCGAGTAGGGCAATTCATATTCCCCGTTGACTTTATTGTTCTCGAAACACAACCCATGACAAATCCTGCGAGTCAAATTCCATTGATTTTAGGTCGACTATTCTTAGCCACCTCAAATGCCTTAATCAATTGTCGTAACAGTTCGATGAAAATCTGTTTTTGAAACATGACTTTGGATCTTAATATTTTCAATCTTGAAAGCCAGTCAAATTAACCTCGTGACCAAATGTTGGAAGTTAGTGCCATTCACGAAAACTTTGAAAACGAGACACTTGATCTTAACGATGAACGCGAGGCCGAGTACGAAAGATTGTTTCACGAAATCCCCAACGAGATTGAATGTACTCTTCCCTTTGAATCGCTTCCAGTTGAGTCCGACTCTCAACCCAATTCTTTGATCGAAAAACTCCCAAAGTTAGACCTCAAACCACTACCCGATCACCTTAAGTACGCATACTTAGGTGAAAACGAAACTTGTCCTGTCATCATTTCTAACAATCTTTCTCTTGACCAAGAAGCTTCTCTTCTCTCTATTCTTTCGAAAAATATGGAAGCGATGGGATGGTCGATCTCCGATATAAAGGGAATTAGTCCCGCAACTCTCTCTCTCTCTTGATCAAGAAACTTCTCTTCTCTCTATTCTTTCGAAAAACAAGGAAGCGATTGGATGGTCAATCTCCGATATAAAGGGAATTAGCCCTGCTATTGTTCAACATCGCATCCATTTAATCGGCGATGCCAAGCCTGTTCGTGACGCGCAACGAAGGCTTAATCCAAAAATGAAAGATGCAGTGCGTGATGAAATTCTTAAACTTCTCGACAACTGAATCCTTTACCCAATCTTCGATAGTTCATGGGTTAGACCAATTCACGTTGTACCGAAAAAGTCTGGGCTAACCGTTGTCAAGAACGATTCAAACGAACTTATTCCAACTCGTACTCAAACGGGTTTGCTCGAACGTTTAGCCGGCCATGAGTTCTACTGCTTCCTTGATGGTTATTCTAGCTATAACCAAATTCCAATCGCTCCCGAAGATCAAGAGAAAACGACTTTCACGTGTCTATTCGGTACATTTTCTTATCAATGTATGCCATTCGGACTTTGTAACGCTCCTGCAACTTTCCAACGATGCATGGTTGGCATTTTTTCTGACATGATTGAACGCTTTCTAGAAGTCTTTATGGATGATTTTTCTATTTTTGGCGATTCTTTTTCCCAATGTTTCCATCATCTCGAGTTGGTTCTAAATCGATGTAAAGAAAAACATTTGACTTTGAATTGGGAAAAATGCCACTTTACGGTCAAACAAGGCATAGTCCTTGGACATATCACCTCAAATAAAGGCATTGAGGTAGATAAAGAAAAAATCGATGTCATTGCAAATCTACCCATTCCCAAAACTATTAAGGACATTCGATCATTTCTAGGACACGTTGGCTTTTACCGACGCTTTGTGAAAGACTTTAGCAAAACCGCTCGTCCTTTGACTACTCTCCTCGAAGAAGATGTTCCTTTCGATTTAACTCTGACTGTATCTCTTCTTTTGAACGTCTTAAGAACGAACTCATTTCTGCTCCAATCATTTGCGCACCTAATTGAGATCTTCCTTTCGAAATAATGTGTGATGCTTCGAACTTTGCTTTTGGTGCTGTCTTAGGACAACGCATCAACAAGAACCTACTACGCAAGTATGACTTTGAACGATGCTCAACTCAACTACACAACAACCGAAAAAGAGCTTCTATTGTCGTTTTTGCACTCGAAAATTTTCGTCCTTACTTGATAGGGTCACACATTACTATGTACACGAACCATTCTGCGCTTCGATATCTCTTCGCTAAAAAGGATGTTAAATCCCATTTGATACATTGGATCCTTTTACTTCAAGAATTTGACCTTACAATCAAAGACAAAAGAGGATTAGATAACGTCATAGCCGATCACTTGTCTCGTCTTTCGAACGCACCATCTTCTTTGCCAATCAATGAAAACTTCCCCGATGAACAACTTCTTTCAATTTCTATCGATCCATGGTACGCTGATATTGTGAACTACTTAGTCACTAAAGAAACTCCCTCATCTTGGTCCAAACAGGACAAATGCAAATTCATGTCCCAAGTGAAATATTTTTATTGGGATAATCCATACTTGTTCAAATATTGTCCCAACCAAATCATCCGACGTTGCATTCCGGATAATGAGATCAGGAGTGTTCTTTCATTTTGCCACGATCAAGCGTGCGGTGGACATTTCGTCCTCGAAAAACTGCGAAAAAGGTGCTTTAGTGTGGTTTCTATTGGCCTACTCTTTTCAAAGACTCATTTGAATTTTGTAAAACTTGTGATCGATGTCAAATGCTTGGACAAATTTCTCGACAAGATATGATGCCTCTAAACCCCATTCTTACAATCGAAATCTTTGATGTATGGGGTATCGACTTTATGGGACCTTTTCCCAATTCTTTTGGGAACTTGTATATCATTCTCGCTGTCGATTACATTTCAAATTGGGTCGAAGCCGTTCCTTGCAAAACCAAAGACCATAGAATTGTTGTGAAATTTCTCAAAGAAAACATCTTTTCGAGGTTCGGCACACCTCGCTCAATAATCAGTGATAACGGAACCCATTTTTGCAACCGTTTTTTTAAACTTTAATGAAAAAATACTCGATAACCCACAAGCTATCCACTCCGTATCATCCTCAGACTTGTGGCCAAGTTGAAGTTTCAAATCGACAAATAAAACAAATCTTGGAGAAAACTGTCAACAAAAATCGAAAAGATTGGTCTCAGAAATTGACCGACGCGCTTTGGGCTTACCGTACTGCTTTTAAAACTAACCTTGGGATGTCCCCATTTCGTTTAGTTTACGGTAAAGCTTGCCATTTACCCGTTGAAATCAAACACAAAGCGCTGTGGGCAATTAAGAACTTAAACTTTGATCTTGAGAAAGCTGGAGAAAATCGAAAACTACAACTCAACGAACTTGAAGGAATTAGGAACGGCGCGTATGAAAATGAGAAAATTTACAAAGAAAAAACCAAAGTTTTTCATGACAAGTCAATCCTAAGGAAAACGTTTTCGCCTAACCAAAAAGTTCTTTTATATGATTCAAGACTTCATTTATTCCCTGAGAAACTTAAATCGAGATGGACCGGACCATTTGTGGTACGAACTGTTTTTCCACATGGTGCCGTAGAAATAGAAAACCCGAGGGATGGATCGATTTTCAAAGTCAACGCTCATCGTTTGAAACCTTTCTTGGAATTACCAAGTAACCAAGAGGAGGAGCTCATGATCCTTCATGAGCCAAGCTATGTCTAGTAAGAATGTTAACCTTCTTTTGTAAATATGTACATATTTTCCCCCGTTACACTCATTATATCATGCATTGACTGTGGGGACACGGTCAAAATTAAGTGTGGGGGAGTCTCATTTTCATTTTTTAAGTTTCATGGCATTTTTGAATTTTCATTTTCCTTTATCTAAAAAAAATCAAATTTTTTTTTTCTAAATCCCAAAAACATTTTCTTTTTAGCATTTTGATTTATTTTTGAAGAAACACTATAAGATAAGTATAAGTTTTGGTTAATAGATTGAAATTTTTGAAAATTTATTTGTCTTAACAAAAATAAAAATGAAGTTTGATTACAAATAACAATGGTTTAACTAGTATACAGGAAGGTTCATATGTGTTAATTATGAAGTATGTTCTAATTGAAAATCTTTGTTTAAAAAAGTGGTAAGTTTAAAGTAAAGGATATAACAATTTTATCTTTCAAGTTAAATGGTGCTAAGATGATTTTGCAAAACTCTCTCTTTCCAAAAAAAAAATATTAAAAAAAAACTTTTGTATATATGTACATATTTTTAACACCTAGAGTCATGTGTTCACACTCGTGTGCTCACCCATGCTCTGTACCCTTCTCACGTAAGCCCGAAAGGCAGTGCATGATCGGTATATCCGACCTCAGTTTATCTGAGTTAGGTGTACGTATATAAAAATTCATTTTAATAATGCCTACAGTCGATAAGTCTTCACACTTATGTGTTCACTCGCCACGCTCTGTATTCCCCTCATATCAGTCCGCAAGGCAGTGCACGGGTAATATATCTGGCCTCGGTTTACCTGAGTTAGGCATATGTAAATACTGTTAATATCAATGAAATTTTCGAGTAAAAAAGAGTAAGCAATTGAAATCCAAGCACCATTTTAAATTGTTTGATTTAACTTGTTATTGAAAAGAAATGAGAATACCACTTTGGCAAACTTTGATAATCAACTAAGGATTCATTTCATAATTACATTGTGTTATCAACCGAAACAACTAGCCAAACTATAGTCTATTTGCGATGATAACTTAATTTTTGTTGGAAATTTTGACAAGTAAATGACTTAAATTTTCAAGATTATGACCAAAACCTATATTTAACTTATGAGTGTCGAATTGAAAGTGAATCCTTCATTTGTAAATATTTTCAAAAATTTGCATTCATCCCATTGTAAATAAATCTTGCACTTTGTAAACATTTTCACTTTGCATTTGAATTTTGTGGGTAGTATCCGCTAAAAACCCTCACGAGACAACACTCGTCCTACTGGGGCACCCAGAGGTTTAACGGCTGGTTGCATACACCTAATGCAATCGTGCTCCCTGCGAAAACGGATTTATCTTTGTTTTACTTTATTCGAGGACGAATAAAAAGATAAGTGTGGGGGTATTTGATGTGCACATAAATGTGCATATATTTACATCCATATTTTATCTCTTTTTATTTAAATAAACATCATATTTGGGCATTTTAACATGTTAAAACCAAAATTTAATTATTTTCAAACCATCATATTTTCATCTTCATTCAGGGGCAAAATGGTCATTTTTGTGCATGTGTCAATTTAATAATTTTTACTCGGACAATTTTTATGATTTTTATAGGATATTTTGATGCATAGGGAAGTGGGATTCATGATTATATGTGCATGCACAAGGAAATACAAAGGAATGAAGAGGAAATAATTCAAGTTCAAGATTATGGAGGACCCCACCCACTTACCTAAATGTACAATTAGGAGCTAATGGACAACTAAGTGGAGGTTAAAGCTTCATGTACATCAAATGATGGATTAATTAGTGGCTAATGGTCACTTGGTGGCCACACTTCCTAAAGGGTATTTTGGGAAGCTCCCTAAAAATGGAGTTAGGGTTTTATGCATGTATAAATAACCCTCTTATGTACATGAACATATCTTCTACTCTTTCATATATTTCCTTAGGAAATTAGCAAGTTCTAAACAAAAATCAAAGTGAAATAAAAATGGCTTCCAAGCCTCTTTCTCCTTTCTTTTCTATATGCTTTTCTTTGCTTCTTTATTAATGTTTATTTCTACGCACTCTTTCTTTTAATGTTCATAGCTTAGATTTACATTTATGCATTAGTCTAATTAATTTTCTTCTAGTAGTTAATCTTCGTTTTCTTTGTTTATTCTCTACTTTCTTTCATTTTCAATGTTGAAACTTACATGTGTTGATTTGATAACACAAATGAGTATCTAAACCCTTTCAATTTAGGGGTAATGAAGCTCTCAAATATTATGTAATTTCAACATTTTTATGATTTATGATCTCTTTAGCTTGTGCTTCATGAAAGTGAATTTTGATGTAAGTTTGTACAAGTGGGTTTGATAGCTTATGTTGCTTATGCAAGTGAGCAATTCTTATTCAACATAAACACAATTTACATCATCATTTGCTAATTAATTTTTGATTTTGAAATGAAAGTAAAAATAAAATTTGATGATCTATATTACTAGTTACAATAGTAAATAGATCATAATTAAATAGCTTTTGCTCTGGCTTCATTTTCATGAAAATTGATAAGTGGTTTATTTGTTGTATTATAGTTTGATGGTTTGAGTTATGTTAATTAATAACATAAACAAACCATACTTATGATAAATACAACGATATTTCACTTAATATCAAAGCTAGAGATCACAAATTATTTGTTTGTTGATTTACAAAAATATGAGAGTGGATTTGCCTCTAAATTGTTCTCTAGTCTAATAGTTTTTAAATCACATTTTAATTATTGCTTTAGCTTCTTTTTTGTGGTTAACAATTTCATCTCACTTTGGTCTAATTTGATTGAATTGAAAATTTTAAAATCTTAAAAATTCCCCGCGGATCGACCTGTACACGCCACGTACTAACTTTTGTACGCCGTGTGCTTGCGGTTATTTTATTTCAAATTTATCGGCGTTTTTCTAATCGATAGAAAATTTGTCGTTAAACATAAGCCGTCCAGAGGTCTCGGGGTAGTATAACACTTGCTTCAAGGGTTGATCTGTCAACACTTTGACAGGGTGTGCCTGGAAGTACGGTCGTAACTTTCTGGATGCGATCAAGAGGAAATATGCCAGTTTTTTCAATTTTGGATTGTTCTTTTCTTCTCCGGTGAACCGTTTACTGATGTAATATATAGGTCGATAGATCTTAGCTTCTTCTCGTATGAGCGACACACTCAATGCATGTGGCGAGACTGCTAAGTTGATGTACAAATCTTCTCCGTCTACCGGCTTGGATAGGATTGGTGGAGTTTCCACATGTTGCAGCTGCTCCTCGAACGCAATTTGACAAGCTCGATTCCATTCGAAGTTTATTTCCCTTCTTTAGCGCGTCAAAGAACGGTATACATTTGTCGGTCGCTTTTGAGATAAATCGGCTAAGTGCTGCACTGCTGCATCCTTTCCATTCAGGCTTTGTAACTCTTTCCTGTTCCTTGGAGCCTCAACTTACCGCAAAGCGGTTGTTTGCTCGGGATTTGCTTCGATGCCTCTGGCGCTTACGATAAATCCCAAGAACTTTCCCGAGGCTACTCCGAAATGACACTTAAGTGGATTGAGCTTCATTCCATATTTGCGGAGTATTTCGAACATTTCAGCGAGGTTGTCCAAGTGATTTGCAGCTATGCGTGATTTAACCAACATATCGTCTACATAAACTTCCATTGTCTTCCCAATATGACGTTTAAACATGGCATTCACTAGTCGCTGGTAAGTTGCCCCAACATTCTTTAAACCAAATGACATTACTTGTAGCAATATAGTCCTAGATCGGTAATGAAACTGGTATTTTCTTGGTCCGATTGGTGCATTATGATCTGCTTCTACCCCGAGAATGCATCCATAAATGATAGCGGTTCATCTCCAGTCGTCCCGTCCACAAGCTGATCGATTCTGGACAGAGGAAAGCTGTCTTTCGGGAAAGTTCTGTTTAGATTCGAGTAGTCGATGTAGGTTCGCCATTTTCCATTGGGCTTCTTGACTAAAACCAGGTTAGATACCCATTCTGGGTAAGTTGCATCGTGGATAAAGCCATTCGCCATCAGCTTGTCCACTTCTTCTCTTGGTGCTTCGGACTGCTCGGGCCCTAGGCTGCGCCTTTTCTGCTTCACGGGCGTATACTTGGGATCAATGTTTAAGTGCATGGCAGGCTATCTCTGGCGACATCCCGCATATATCGCAATGCATCGAAGCTAATACATCTAGATTGGCACGAAGAAATTTGATGAGTTCCAGTCGCATACTGTTTCCAAGATGCGATCCAATTTTGAGGACTCGTGTTGGGTCATCCTTATTGACTGGGACAGACACCGTCAATTCTACCGCTGCTGCCCGTTCCTCTCCTGAACTCTATTTTCTAGGGTCCAATGCCTTATCGAATCGGCTATAGTCCCCAAGACAGGGGCGACTCTGTAGTTGCTATTCGGTAGGTTCACGAATGTGGTGAGTTCTCCCTACATTCTTCCCCTTTTCTTTTCTTTTAGACTCGCATAGTTCCACAATATAACATTCCCTAGCGGCACTTTGGTCTCACTTGATCACCCTGACTCCATTTTTTATCGAAAATTGCATAGTTAGACACCATTGAGCTAAAGCAATCCTGAAATCTGCCAAGGCGGGTCGCCCAGGAAAGCATTGTAGGTGGAAATTTCATCTACGATCACAAAGGTTTGGACGAGGGTGACTCTTCGGTCGCCTTCTTCGAGTTCTATGGGTAAGTCAATTGTTCATACAGGTTGTTTGGGTTCACTGGTGAATCTCTTAATCTTTGTTTGGCAGGTGGATACATCTTTCATACTGATCTTCATCTGATCAAAGGTGCGTTTAAAAAGGATATTCACAGAACTGCCGCTGTCTACCAAAACTCATCGGACCATGGTGGGTCTGATTCCTACTGTCACGACCATGGGGTCGCGAGTTAGAGCTTATATTTCTTTAGTGTCTCGATTTCGGAATACTATGTCATCATTCAAGGTTCTCTGCTGCTTAGCAGGGTTCCATCTTCGATCGCAAAGCATGCATCCGCTATCTAGTATCCATTTCTCCTTATTTCTTATTTTGGGTACTTGCAAGATAAAAAATATTTTAATTGGTACCCACATATTTGATTAGGGTCCTAATTGTTAGAGGAAGGTAGCCATACCCAAGATGGTTTGGTACCTTTATAAATATAATTTTTATTATAAACTATATTTTCTAAGTAATTATTGATATTCTTTTGTCTAATCAATTTATTATTTGTTTTAGGAACCCAAATTTTCACATTTTTGGTATTCAATTTTTGTTTAGATAATCTTCTAGTTTTTATATAACTAATATTTTTAGCATTATTTTCTCTTTGTTTAGAGCATTTTTTAAATCCTATTCCATTTCTATCACCTGATGGTTTTGATGTTTTGATAAGATTTTCCAAATCTTGTTTTCCTTTGTTGAATTTTGACACATTATTGGTAATTTTATCTAATTTTTCTTTTAACTCTCTATTTTCTGTTTTCAATAATTCAATATCCTTTTTAAAATCAATATTTTCTTTTAGCAAATTCTCTTTTTCTAGAGTAATGTTCTCACTTTCTATCACATTATTTCTTAATTTTTCTTGAGATATTTCAAGTTCTTCTTCTAGAATAGTTTTTTCATCTTTCAACATTCCTACTTCAAGTTCTAATCTATTTACTTTTACTATATATTCTTTGTTCAATTTTTTTATTTGTCTAAATTTATCATCTAATTCTATGCTAAGTTCAAGTAATTCTTCATAGCTAAGTTCCGGACATACCTCATCTTTTTGTGCCATAAAACACACATTAGCTTGTTCTCCGTCAATATCGCTATCACTTTCTGAAGATGAAGAATCGAATTCATCCCATGTTACCTTGAAAGCCTTCTTCTTTTTGAGTTTTTCCAATTTGCTTTTCTTTTTATCATTGTTAAGTTTTGGGCAATCTTTTTTCATGTGTCCGTATTAATCACATTCATAGCACTTAATTTGAGATGGATTTGTTGAGTTGGTTTTTCCTTCTTTTTGAAACTTGGTCATCTTTCTAAATTTCTTGAATCTATTATAGTTTTTGGCAATGAATACTATCTCATTTTCATCTAAATCTGAGTCATCATTCTTTATTGATGGAAATGCTATGTTCTTCGTCTCCGAATTTAATTCTTTACATGCCTGCAAATTAGCTTCATAGGATATTAAATTTCCTACCAACTCTTCAACTTTGAGAGTAGAGAGATCATTAGCTTCTTCAATAGCTAATACCTTTCTTTCCCAATCAGGTGTTAAAGAGTTGAGTATTCGAGAAACTAAATCAAAATCAGTAAACTTAACTCCTAATGCCATAAGATCATGTTGAATAGTTTGAAATCTAGAAAACATGTCTACTATAGTTTCATTTTGTTTCATTTTAAATGATGAAAATTGATTTTTCAAAATTGAAATTTTAGTTTGTTTAACCTTTGTTGTACCTTCATGTGTAATTTGTAAAGTACGCCAAATATCAAATGCAGTTGTACATAACATGACACGTGAAATTCATTTTTGTCAAGTGAGCAAAACAAAACATTCATAGCTTTAGCATTATTTGATGCTAAGGTCTTTTGTGCATCGGTCCATGTGTTCATAGCAGTAGTTGGAGCTTCATATTTATCTTGAGTGGCTGACCAAATTTCTAAACCATTAGCTTCCATAAAAATTCTCATACGTGTAGCCCATATGAATAATTAGAGCCATTAAAAAGTGGGGGTCGTGTTGTGGATTGTCCTTCTTGAAATATACTTGCCATATTAGAATGATTTAAAAAACGTGTTACTGTTCTTTTAAACGAACCTTGCTCTGATACCAATTGAAAGTCTATATGAGTGGATCGTATAGATTATATGCAAGTATAAACAGCTAACTATATAATATAACAATATAAACGATAGTATCACAGTAAATGAAAGTAATCACACCGGTATTTTATACTGGTTCGGACCTCCCGTCCCACGTCCAGTTCCGAAGCTCCTCTTCGGAATTTCCTTTCAACTAAACCTCGCTTAACCCGGAGGAACAGGTTTACAATAGCAGAGTTTCTTTGTCAAGAATGTGTTCTGTAACACGGATGTTGACTATTGAGTACAAGAGTGCTTCCAATATATATCTATCTAGAGAATATCTGAATGAGGAGTTCTATATATATGGAAGAGTTGATTACAGGTAGTTGATTGCTTATAGATCAGGAATAAACAGAGTACAAGAGATAAGAGAGTAAGTAAGTCAGGATGTTATCTTCTCTTGAATTCCTGATGCTATTTATAGTGATGAAGAGTTTTCTTGTATAGTTGCATCTGCTGTAATCTCCGTAAAGTCGCTTCTGATGGTGATGAAGAGTTGCGACAAAGAGAAGTGAATGTGTCTTTTCGAATGTGGCAGTTGAGCTTTGAAAATGCACAGTCGAGTCTCGAATCAGACGTCTGGAAAGTAACCTCAAACATCTGGTCTTCATATCTGTTATAAGCCTGGATACTTTTCAGACGTCTGACATTGGTAACCAGACGTCTGATTGCTTCTGAATTATGAACCAGAGGAATCATTCAGACGTTTGGATAGTGCTCTCAAACATCTGAAAGTGTGCATGTTGCTTTATCTTATGCATGTCCTATTTCTCTTCAATCTCTTCTGATTTGACGTCTTTTGATTCTTCTCTTGAGTGTTGCTTTTGTCTCTTTGATGACGTTACTCTATCAACTATCTGTTAAATATAGATATATATGTACATTCGATTTCCATTGTATAGTTGTTATCATCGAAACCATAGAATTGATTTCCTAATAATCTCCCCCTTTTTGATGATGACAACTATTCAATGTACTTATATATATTTCAAATCTCCCCCTGAATATGTGCTTAGTTTTGTTGATAAGATTATATATATATTTCTCCCCCTTTGACATTATCAAAAAGAATACATAAAAGTTCAAGTCAAAAGAAAAATTTGCATTAATAATAAGAAGGAGTTATATGAGGGAGATGTCAAAGCTTTAGACAAGATCTTGAAGTGAACAAATTCCTAAACTTCGTCCGAGTTTTATGAAAGTTTGTTTGTTTAATGGTTTTGTAAATATGTCGGCTACTTGATTTTCGGTACTTACATATTCTAAAGATATAGTTCCTTTTTCAACATGGTCTCGTAAGAAATGATGTCGTATATCTATATGTTTGGTGCGTCGGTGATTTACAGGATTTTTTGACAAATTTATAGCACTTGTGTTGTCACAATATATTGGAGAATTTTTGATGATTTTACCAAAATCCATTAGTGTTTGTTGCATGTATATTACTTGCGCACATGCTAGAGCTGCGGAAATGTATTCAGATTCACACGTAGATAAAGAAACACAATTTTGCCTTTTACTAAACCACGAAACTAACGATTGTCCGATAAAATGACATGTTCCACTAGTACTCTTACGGTCTGTTCTATAACCACCAAAATCCGCATCGCTATATGAGACAAGTTCAAAAGGTGATCCTTTAGGGTAAAACAAACCATAATCTTTAGTATTAGATAAATAACGTAAAATGCGCTTAACAGATCGTAGATGAGATTCTTTTGGTTTGGCTTGAAATCGGGCACAAAGACATACACTCATCATAATATCTGGTCGACTAGCCGTTAAATATAGTAAAGAACCAATCATACTTCGATATAACTTTTCATCAAAATCTTTTCCATTTTCATCTTTTTCTAAGTGAATAGTGGTACTCATTGGTGTTGGTTTGCTTGAAGTTTTATCCATTTTAAATCGATGTAATAAATCGTTACAATATTTTTCTTGGTGAATAAAAATTCCATTTTCTAGTTGTTTTATTTGTAATCCTAAGAAGAAATTTAATTCTCCCATGTGTGACATTTCAAATTCATTTGTCATAATATTTGAAAAATCATTACATAGCTTTTCGTTGGTTGAACCAAAGATGATATCATCAACATAGATTTGTACAACTAAAATATCGGCATTTTCTTTTTTAATGAATAAAGTTGTATCTATTTTTCCTATATGAAAACCAGAAGTTATTAGGTGATTTTTAAGACGTTCGTACCATGCATGAGGTGCTTGTTTTAATCCATATAGTGCTTTATGTAATTTAAAAACATGACCGGGATAATTTTCATGAACAAAAGGTGGTGGTTGTTCAACGTATACATTTTCTTTGATAAAACCATTCAAAAAGGCACTTTTGACATCCATTTGAAATAATTTAAAATTATTATGAGTTGCAAAAGAGAGTAAAGTGCGAATGACTTCTAATCTTGCTACCGGTGCAAAAGTTTCATCGTAATCTATGCCTTCTTCTTGATTGTAGCCCTGAGCCACTAGTCGTGCTTTATTTCTAACAATATTTCCATTTTCATCTGCCTTATTTTTAAATACCCATTTTGTTCCTATTACTGATTGATCTTCAGGTCTTGGTACTAATTCCCATACATTATTACGTTCAAATTGATGTAGTTCCTCTTGCATAGCTATTATCCAAAAATTATCATTTGAGGCTTCTTTATAATTCTTTGGTTCAAAGTTTGATACAAACGCTATATGGCTTATTTGATTTAGTTGATTTCTAGTAACTCTTGAATTAAGATCTCCAATAATATTATATATTGGATGATTCTTAAGAATCCTAGGAGATGATAAAATAGTGTTATTTTGTATATTGGCTTCATTATTGCAAGAATTTGTTGAGTTTGTTGGTGGAATAATTTCTTCTTCATCATTAGTCTGTTGTTTGAAAGGGTTTTCGTCAAACGAGACATGTAGACTCTCTTCTATAATATTATTCTTTTTATTAAAAATTCTATATGCCTTGCTACGATCTGAATACCCAACAAAGATACCTTCATCGGCTTTTGGATCAAATTTTCCTAATTTGTCTTTTGTATTTAATATAAAACATTTTGAGCCAAAAGTTTCAAAGTATGATACCTTAGGTTTTTTACCAAAAAATATTTCAAAACAAGTTTGTTTAGTCATTGGGCGAATAGTTACTCGATTCAATACATAACAGGATGTAGCAATAGCTTCGGTCCAAAAGTGTTTTGGTAAACCGCTACTATTTAATAATGTTCGTGCGCACTCTTGTAATGTACGATTTTTTCTTTCTACGACACCATTTTGTTGGGGTGTACGAGGAAAGGAAAAATTATGAGTTATTCCCTTTTTATTGCAAAAATTTGAAAAAAGATCGTTTTCGAATTCTCCTCCATGATCACTTCTAATATTTTTAATTTTCAAATTCATTTGAGTTTTAATCCGTTTTGCAAATATTTTAAACATACCAAAAGTATCGCTTTTATGTTTTAGAAATAAAGTCCATGTATATCTTGAGAAATCATCGACTATTACAAAAACATATTTGTTATGATTAATAGATCTTACTTGTGTTGGACCAAATAAATCTAAATGTAATAATTCTAATGGTTGTTTTGTAGAAATATTATTTTTAGATTTAAACGAGCTTTTCTTTAGTTTACCAATTTGACAATCATCGCATAAATTTTCTACTTTGTAACTCATTTTAGGTAACCCTCTTACTAACTCATATTTAGCTAACTTATTAATATTCTTAAAATTAATATGACAAAATCGTTTATGCCATAACCATGGATCATCATGTTTGGCAGTTAAGCATAAGCTTGAATCTTTATTAATATTCATGTTTAATATATAAATATTTTTGTTTCTAAAACCTTCAAATATGAGTTGTTTGTTATTATCTAAAATATACATCTATCTTTTTCAAAATTTATTTGAAAACCTTTATCACATAATTGACTAATTCTTAATAAGTTGTGTTTTAAATTTTCTACCAGTAAAACATTTGTAATAACAGGAGAGTTAGATATACCAGAGTTGATGACTTCTCCAATGCCTATGACAAATCCCTTTGAATTATCCCCAAATGTTACCGTTCCACCATCGATGTATGTTATATTTGATAACATTTTTGAATTTCCAGTCATATGTTTGGAGCATCCGCTATCTAGTATCCATTTCTCCTTATTTTTTATTTTGGGTACCTGCAAGATAAAAAATATTTTAATTGGTACCCACATATTTGATTAGGGTCCTAATTGTTAGAGGAAGGTAGCCATACCCAAGATGGTTTGGTACCTTTATAAATATAATTTTTATTATAAACTATATTTTCTAAGTAATTATTGATATGCTTTTGTCTAATCAATTTATTATTTGTTTTAGGAACCCAAATTTTCACGTTTTTGGTATTCAATTTTTGTTTAGATAAACTTCTAGTTTTTATATAACTAATATTTTTAGCATTATTTTCTCTTTGTTTAGAGCATTTTTTAAATCCTATTCCATTTCTATCACCTGATGGTTTTGATGTTTTGATAAGATTTTCCAAATCTTGTTTTCCTTTGTTGGATTTTTACACATTATTGGTAATTTTATCTAATTTTTCTTTTAACTCTCTATTTTATGTTTTCAATAATTCAATATCCTTTTTAAAATCAATATTTTCTTTTAGCAAATTCTCTTTTTCTAGAGTAATGTTCTCACTTTCTATCACATTATTTCTTAATTTTTCTTGAGATATTTCAAGTTCTTCTTCTAGAATAGTTTTTTCATCTTTCAACATTCCTACTTCAAGTTCTAATCTATTTACTTTTACTATATATTCTTTGTTCAATTTTTTTATTTGTCTAAATTTATCATCTAATTCTATGCTAAGTTCAAGTAATTCTTCATAGCTAAGTTCCGGACATACCTCATCTTTTTGTGCCATAAAACACACATTAGCTTGTTCTCCGTCAGTATCGCTATCACTTTCTGAAGATGAAGAATCGGAGTCATCCCATGTTACCTTGAAAGCCTTCTTCTTTTTGAGTTTTTCCAATTTGCTTTTCTTTTTATCGTTGTTAAGTTTTGGGCAATCTTTTTTCATGTGTCTGTATTGATCACATTCATAGCACTTAATTTGAGATAGATTTGTTGAGTTGGTTTTTCCTTCTTTTTGAAACTTGGTCATCTTTCTAAATTTCTTGAATCTATTATAGTTTATGGCAATGAATACTATCTCATTTTTATCTAAATCTGAGTCATCATTCTTTATTGATGGAAATGCTATGTTCTTCATCTCCGAATTTAATTCTTTACGTGCCTGCAAATTAGCTTCATAGGACATTAAATTTCCTACCAACTCTTCAACTTTGAGAGTAGAGAGATCATTAGCTTCTTCAATAGCTAATACCTTTCTTTCCCAATCAGGTGTTAAAGAGTTGAGTATTCGAGAAACTAAATCAAAATCAGTAAACTTAACTCCTAATGCCATAAGATCATGTTGAATAGTTTGAAATCTAGAATACATGTCTACTATAGTTTCATTTTGTTTAATTTTAAATGATGAAAATTGATTTTGCAAAATTGAAATTTTAGTTTGTTTAACCTTTGTTGTACCTTCATGTGTAATTTGTAAAGTACGCCAAATATCAAATGCAGTTGTACATAACATGACACGTGAAAATTCATTTTTGTTAAGTGAGCAAAACAAAACATTCATAGCTTTAGCATTATTTGATGCTAAGGTCTTTTGTGCATCGGTCCATGTGTTCATAGCAGTAGTTGGAGCTTCATATTTATCTTGAGTGGCTGACCAAATTTCTAAACCATTAGCTTCCATAAAAATTCTCATACGTGTAGCCCATATGAATAATTAGAGCCATTAAAAAGTGGGGGTCGTGCTGTGGATTGTCCTTCTTGAAATATACTTGCCATATTGGAATGATTTAAAAAACGTGTTACTGTTCTTTTAAACGAACCTTGCTCTGATACCAATTGAAAGTCTATATGAGTGGATCGTATAGATTATATGCAAGTATAAACAGCTAACTATATAATATAACAATATAAACGATAGTATCACAGTAAATGAAAGTAATCACACCGGTATTTTATACTGGTTCGGACCTCCCGTCCTACGCCCAGTCCCGAAGCTCCTCTTCGGAATTTCCTTTCAACTAAACCTCGCTTAACCCGGAGGAACAGGTTTACAATAGCAGAGTTTCTTTGTCAAGAATGTGTTCTGTAACACGGATGTTGACTATTGAGTACAAGAGTGCTTCCAATATATATCTATCTAGAGAATATCTGAATGAGGAGTTCTATATATATGGAAGAGTTGATTACAGGTAGTTGATTGCTTATAGATCAGGAATAAACAGAGTACAAGAGATAAGAGAGTAAGTAAGTCAGGTTGTTATCTTCTCTTGAATTCTTGATGCTATTTATAGTGATGAAGAGTTTTCTTGTATAGTTGCATCTGCTGTAATCTCCGTAAAGTCGCTTGTGATGGTGATGAAGAGTTGCGACAAAGAGAAGTGAATGTGTCTTTTCGAATGTGGCAGTTGAGCTTTGAAAATGCACAGTCGAGTCTCGAATCAGACGTCTGGAAAGTAACCTCAGACGTCTGGTCTTCATGTCTGTTATAAGCCTGGATACTTTTCAGACGTCTGACGTTGGTAACCAGACGTCTGATTGCTTCTGAATTATGAACCAGAGGAATCATTCAGATGTCTGGATAGTGCTCTCAGACATCTGAAAGTGTGCATGTTGCTTTATCTTGTGCATGTCCTATTTCTCTTCAATCTCTTTTGATTTGACGTCTTTTGATTCTTCTCTTGAGTGTTGCTTTAGTCTCTTTGGTGACGTTACTCTATCAACTATCTGTTAAATATAGATATATATGTACATTCGATTTCCATTGTATAGTTGTTATCATCGAAACCATAGAATTGATTTCCTAACAATCTCCCCCTTTTTGATGATGACAACTATTCAATGTACTTATATATATATTTCAAATCTCCCCCTGAATATGTGCTTAGTTTTGTTGATAAGATTATATATATATTTCTCCCCCTTTGACATTATCAAAAAGAATACATAAAAGTTCAAGTCAATACTTATGTTATGTTAATTAAGTTATGTTAATTAATAACATAAACAATCCCCCTGATGGTTTGAGTTATGTTAATTAATAACATAAACAAACCATACTTATGATAAATACAACAATATTTCACTTAATATCAAAGCTAGAGATCACAAATTATTTGTTTGTTGATTTACAAAAATATGAGAGTGGATTTGCCTCTAAATTGTTCTCTAGTCTAATAGTTTTTAAATCACATTTTAATTATTGCTTTAGCTTCTTTTTTGTGGTTAACAATTTCATCTCACTTTGGTCTAATTTGATTGAATTGAAAATTTTAAAATCTTAAAAATTCCCCGCGGATCGACCTGTACACGCCACGTACTAACTTTTGTACGCCGTGTGCTTGCGGTTATTTTATTTCAAATTTATCGGCGTTTTTCTAATCGATAGAAAATTTGTCGTTAAACATAAGCCGTCCAGAGGTCTCGGGGTAGTATAACACTTGCTTCAAGGGTTGATCTGTCAACACTTTGACAGGGTGTGCCTGGAAGTACGGTCGTAACTTTCTGGATGCGATCAAGAGGAAATATGCCAGTTTTTCCAATTTTGGATTGTTCTTTTCTTCTCCGGTGAACCGTTTACTGATATAATATATAGGTCGATAGATCTTAGCTTCTTCTCGTATGAGCGACACACTCAATGCATGTGGCGAGACTGCTAAGTTGATGTACAAATCTTCTCCGTCTACCGGCTTGGATAGGATTGGTGGAGTTTCCACATGTTGCAGCTGCTCCTCGAACGCAATTTGACAAGCTCGATTCCATTCGAAGTTTATTTCCCTTCTTTAGCGCGTCAAAGAACGGTATACATTTGTCGGTCGCTTTTGAGATAAATCGGCTAAGTGCTGCATCCTTTCCATTCAGGCTTTGTAACTCTTTCCTGTTCCTTGGAGCCTCAACTTACCGCAAAGCGGTTATTTGCTCGGGATTTGCTTCGATGCCTCTGGCGCTTACGATAAATCCCAAGAACTTTCCCGAGGCTACTCCGAAATGACACTTAAGTGGATTGAGCTTCATTCCATATTTGTGGAGTATTTCGAACATTTCAGCGAGGTTGTCCAAGTGATTTGCAGCTATGCGTGATTTAACCAACATATCGTCTACATAAACTTCCATTGTCTTCCCAATATGATGTTTAAACATGGCATTCACTAGTCGCTGGTAAGTTGCCCCAACATTCTTTAAACCAAATGACATTACTTGTAGCAATATAGTCCTAGATCGGTAATGAAACTGGTATTTTCTTGGTCCGATTGGTGCATTATGATCTGCTTCTACCCCGAGAATGCATCCATAAATGATAGCGGTTCATCTCCAGTCGTCCCGTCCACAAGCTGATCGATTCTGGACAGAGGAAAGCTGTCTTTCGGGAAAGTTCTGTTTAGATTCGAGTAGTCGATGTAGGTTCGCCATTTTCCATTGGGCTTCTTGACTAAAACCAGGTTAGATACCCATTCTGGGTAAGTTGCATCGTGGATAAAGCCATTTGCCATCAACTTGTCCACTTCTTCTCTTGGCGCTTCGGACCGCTCGGGCCCTAGGTTGCGCCTTTTCTGCTTCACGGGCGTATACTTGGGATCAATGTTAAGTGCATGGCAGGCTATCTCTGGCGACATCCCGCATATATCGCAATGCATCAAAGCTAATACATCTAGATTGGCATGAAGAAATTTGATGAGTTCCAATCGCATACTATTTCCAAGATGCGATCCAATTTTGAGGACTCGTGTTGGGTCATCCTTGTTGATTGGGACAGACACCGTCAATTCTACCGCTGTTGCCCGTTCCTCTCCTGAACTCTATTTTCTAGGGTCCAATGCCTTATCGAATCGGCTATAGTCCCCAAGACAGGGGCGACTCTGTAGTTGCTATTCGGTAGGTTCACGAATATGGTGAGTTCTCCCTACATTCTTCCCCTTTTCTTTTCTTTTAGACTCGCATAGTTCCACAATATAACATTCCCTAGCGGCACTTTGGTCTCACTTGATCACCCTGACTCCATTTTTTGTCGAAAATTGCATAGTTAGACACCATTGAGCTAAAGCAATCCTGAAATCTGCCAAGGCGGGTCGCCTAGGAAAGCATTGTAGGTGGAAATTTCATCTACGATCACAAAGGTTTGGACGATGGTGACTCTTCGGTCGCCTTCTTCGAGTTCTATGGGTAAGTCAATTGTTCATACAGGTTGTTTGGGTTCACCGGTGAATCTCTTAATCTTTGTTTGGCAGGTGTATACATCTTTCATACTGATCTTCATCTGATCAAAGGTGCGTTTAAAAAGGATATTCACAGAACTGCCGCTGTCTACCAAAACTCATCGGACCATGGTGGGTCTGATTCCTACTGTCACGACCATGGGGTCGCGAGTTAGAGCTTATATTTCTTTAGTGTCTCGATTTCGGAATACCATGTCATCATTCAAGGTTCTCTGCTGCTTAGCAGGGTTCCATCTTCGATCGCAAAGCATGCATCTTTTGAAGCGTGCTCTAATAAGGTCGCATACCGCTCCATTTCTCCCCAACTCTTCTGCGCGGGAAGGGGGCCTCCAGATATCGTTCCAATGATGAGTCTATGGTCAGTCCGGTTAGGTCCCTCTTTGCTGGTTCCAACTTGGTTCTCTTGGTCTCTAGGAGCTTGGGGCGCTACGGGTTGGACATGATTTAGTGGTTTCCTCACATACTGTTGAAGCTTGTTTTCCCGAATCAACTCCTCAATAAAGTTCTTCAGGTGTCATTCGTTTTGTGGCCATGTGTCTCAGGGAAGCAGCAGTACTTTTTAAAATGCTTTTGTTGTTCAGTTGCTTCCTTTTTAGGCGGCTTCTTGTACTCTTCCATCCCTTGTGTTTCGAGATAGATGTTTTCTGGAGTATCATTGAGCGGGGTGTATTCTTCATACCACAAACCATTGAGTCGTTTACTACTCCCGTTTTGCTTGTTAGAATTATGGCTCTTCATTTTCTAATTCCCATTCTTTCATGTGTTCCCTTCAGCGGTCCCGGAGGTGTTTATATCTTGGTTCATCGCCATACCATTCTGCCCATTATTGGTTGGTTGTAAGTTAGCGGATTTCCTTTTTAATTCATGTGCCTCTTCCAATCTCAAATACTGGTTCGCCATTCAATTGAAGTCCTTCCTAGTGGTGGATTGTTTCATTTTGATCCATTTCCTGAGTTCAGTCTTAGGGTTAATTGCGTGTACTAAGGCCATGAAAACCATATCCTCGTTTGGATTACTTACTTTAGTTATCGTAGTGTTGAAACGATTCATGAAAGACTTCAAAGATTCATTCCGTCCTTGGAATATGCCAGACAAGGACATCACATCTTTTGGCTGTGTCGTGTGAAGTGTACATTGATCAAGGAACCTTGTTGCTAGTTGATTGTAGGTGGAGATGGATCTTGCCGGAAGCCTAGTGAATCGCATGAAAGCGATTCCCTCAAGAAAAATCGGGAAACATCGACATCGAACGGAATCCGAAGCATTCGCTCCATCCATTTACCAACTATACTTATATAAGTGGGGTTTCGGGTCTCTCGTTCTGTTGTAAGACGGAATAGTTGGCATAGTGAACTTTTTAGGGGTACTGCTCATTCAAAATATCATCAGTGAAAGGAGTCTGACTTGGAGCGGATCCTTATTCATCATCCCTTCTATCCTTACTTTCATCCATTAGTTGCTTGACCATGTCCGCGATATATGCCTTAGATGTCCAGTAATTCGAAGGTCGGTTGTCAGTAACTACCCCAAATGTTTAATTCTACAAACGATCTTTGTGAGTGGGCTGAAGCCTAGGCTCTCCTATCTTCGGGAGAGACACTCCTTCAGGGTTTCATTGGCTTGTGGTTGGTCTCATGGGGGCATTTTGGATCTCCCTGGTGTCATTGAATGCATTGGTATTTCTTCCCAACTTGTCGTCGTCAAGTCGCTCAACATCTTCTGAGTCAGAGAGATCCATGACTATATCTTCCCATGGGGTTTTCGCTCCTAGATTCAAGTTTGTAGCTGTTTGCCTCGTAGTTGGTGGAATGTTTGTGTTTCCTTCCGTATTGATTCCTACGGTTCCACCTATCACTCCTTTCTACGGCTGCTTCCAGTTTCTCCTGTTTAGGCGAGAAACAGAAGAATTTTCTTTTTCCACGATAGCCGTGGGCTCTGTCATTGTTCTTGGAGCAACATGCGACTGCAAGGCCAATAGGGCATTCAATTGTCCGTGAGGGCCCTTTGGCTATTTCCATCTTTTGATTAATTTCGTCAACCATTTTATTTAATTCATCTCTAGTGACAACTCCACGCTGAATAGAGGATCCTGAAACCTGATCTCCGGATTTAGCTCCTAATTGTAGATTGTTGGGATTGTTTACTTCAATTTGTTGAGGGTTTGTTTCTTCTCCAGCAATGGAAGCTCCTATAGATCTTCTAAAAGTTGTTCTCCATCTTCCCGGTGCCATTGATTCTCCACAGCAAACCTTCTAACCAGAGATTGAGGGTTTAACTTCTGAACCTATCTGATCCAAAGTAGATAGCTAGATCTAGGCCTGAGTTGAACTTTCAATGAAAGCACCAAAATGTTAACCCAAAAAATGAATCAACACCCTGAATTGAGTGTGAAAGCACCAGCCCTGTTTATCAAGGCAAATAAAATAGAAACAAGGAATAATAACTTGCAGATAAAGTAAAAAAACAAGAGATTTTTATAGTGGTTCAGTTGTTAACGAAGCCTACGTGCACTTTATAATTTTTGTTATCGACTGACTGCAATTACAAGTTGAATCTGATTATAGTTTGATTGGATCTTGGGAGTTAGATCAAGTCACCAATGTTAGAGTTCACTGGAGAATTACGGTAAACCCATTAGATGACTGTTGTGTGGGAGGAGAAGAGTGAAGAATAGTTTCTTTAGAGTTTCAGCAGCCAGTCCAGAAGATCTTCTTTATGTTGAAGGTAGGGTTGTATTTATAGGGGCTGGAGATTTATTGGGCTAGACCGATGTGCCATAAGCTAGCATTTGAAGGTACGAAGATACTCCAGAAGTTTCAGAGCGAGCCAACTTGATCTGATGGATCGCTAGCGATCCATGTAGTTAAACTATTTTTTGCTCGTTTCACTTGTGTCATGTTCTTTGCCTTATGTAGATGCTTTCCATGTAATTTCATGACTAGAAGCCTTGTTTTGATGGTGTCTCGTACGCAAGTTGGATTGAACAATGCATGGAATCACTTCTCGAACTAGCTTGCTTGGAATACCATGAAACTTGGTAGACATACCTAGGAAAGATGTTGGATCACGATGCCAGAAGATTGAAGGACCCTAAGCAATACTTATGGATCGCAGGCGATCCATTGGTGATGGACTGCTAGCGATCCATTCCCTTAGGTTATTTTTTGCCTTTTTCTCTTTTGTCTTTCTTGGTTCCCACTTTTGATCCTTCTGGTTGATTCTTGAGTCATTTTGACTTGTTATAGATGCTGTGGTCCCTTTGAGTTCTATGGGGTTAAAAACTCGGTTAACATTTATCTAATAATGATCTCGCTAGATTCTACATCTCTTAAATACCTTAAAAGGGATACAGGAATTTCTTAAATTCCCCCAATAGGTATTAGGATCCATTTGTCATATTACATTGACAGTGCTCAACAAATTGTAGTCCCAATAAATAGTAACATTTTACGAAATTATATATTGTATAGAATTCCTACTTATATATTCATTTCTCATAATCATCTTTATGACCTTGTAGCTTCTCAAAAAATCATAAAGTACATTAGATACCCTAGGCCCTTCATTTCGCAATAGCCTAAGGTTAATTTTATAATCCTTGAGGGCATTCAACAAAGTTATAAAATATTATTACCAATCTAGGGACAATATAAACATCGCTATCTATAGTGCTCAGCAAGCATAAGTATGTAGTACTCCATTTATATTGTAAATGATGGAGAGCGACATTTTTTTAATTCATAATTTAAGTAATAATATTTGAGTGATATCGACATTTTAAGAGAGATTAGTATAGTATCTCATGACATCATATGTCTCTACATCTTATGTATACTCCCTTAAGCCTATATAGGCTTTAATTCATTTAGTCTCCTTTTTTATACATGTTATATACACGAGTACACATGTATGCCCAGGTGGGCCTGTATTTAATCACAACGTGCATGTACTTTTAGTTGTACCTGTGGAAGTAGATTTGATAGTAGCATCCCCATATTTGAACTCCGCCTAGGCGGAAACCACTATTTTTTGTTCAAACTGCAATAACTTCTTCATACTAACTCGGAATCAGGCGAGATTTCGACCGATGAACTCCCATCTAAATTATAGACAATACGGAACACTCAGATACTTCATGTAGTGAATGTATACCATAGCCTGTTATTTTCTAAGTACAATTGTTAGTCACCATGGAGAACTATGGTATACGTTCACTAGATGAAGTATCTGAGTGTTCCTTATTGTCTGTAATTTAGATGGGAGTTCATCGGTCAAAGTCTCGCCTGATTTCGAGTTAATATGAAGAAGTTATTGCTGTCTAAACAAAAAAAATAGCGGCTTTTGCCTAGGCAGAGTTCAAATATGGGGATGCCACTATTAAATCTACTTCCACAGGTACAACTAAAAATGCATGCACGTTGTGATTAAAGGCATGCCCACCTAGGCATGCATATGTACTCGTGTATATATATATATATATGTGTGTGTGTGTGTGTGTGTGTGTGTGTATGTATGTATGTATGTATACGCATATGTAATTCTCTATTAATTAAACCTTTTAATTAATTTAAATATAACATTTGTATTTATGTAAAATTTTAAATAATTTTAAATTTGCATTTATAGCCCTTTATAAAATTTTATAATATTATTTAAATTCAAAATAGTGCTAAATTTAAACTAGTAATACTCAAATATGCATATCTGAATCAACCTGAGGCACAAAACAATTTAGGTTCTTCCACTAAGGGCATACCTTTGAAACGAACAACTTTGATGAGCTAGGGAAGGGCCAAGAGGCAGGTGGTTATCCGTTCATTAAAACATTCCTTGATTAGAGTGGCATTCTCTATAGTTAAACACCCTTACCTTAAAGTCTTAGACACCCACCTAAATTGGTTTTTTAAGTGAAAGTTGTACGTGTTGGTTAATTGTTCATGTCAACAAACTATGGGCTCTGATACCATTGTTAGATTAGGTGCATCGATAGTAGGGTAAAAAGGGAAATTTTAAAAGAAATCCCTTTATTAGTTTTGCACTAGATCTAATTTTGTATTTACACGAATAATTTCTTTGTACTAAATCATATTTAATCATATTAATAAATGAGGAGTTTATTATTTGAATTTAATTTTATTTGATTTTACCTTTAATGATTATAACTTAAAATTATTTGTATATTATTATATTTAATTCAAATTCAATTTACTTTGTTATATTTTATTTAATGAAAATTCACATTCATAATGTGAACTTCATAAGTGGTATAAACTAACCTAAAACAATTATATGAATGACAACATAAAGAGTGTGTGTACGTGTGTACATAACCACTGTGAATTATGGTCATAAAATAGGCATGCAATATCAAGAATATCCTCTGAAAATATTTGTGTGTATTTATAAAGATACATGAATATACACACATATACACACAAATATTAATATATATATATATGTTAATACTTATATTTTTGTATTTATAAACATACATGAATATATGTACACACACAGACACAGATATATATATATATATATAGACACGCGCACACATATATGTATGTATATTGTGTATATGTATGTATATATGTGAATATTTATTTTTGACCTTACACTACACACACATGCATACATATATTATTCAGCTATAAAAAATGTATTTTTATAAAACTTTCAACAATAATTTTAAAATGATATTCTAATTAAATAATATATATACATACACGTTTAAAATTAAACATTTATATATTTTATATAATACTCGAAATATATAGGATATATAATGCACATATAGGTATATTTTAAAGTTTGAAATTTACATTTGATCAATTCAAATAGATTTATGTATATATAAATTAAAAAACAAAGAAAATTGATTTTTTATTTAAAAAAACTAAAAACTTATTATTTTATCAGAACAATATATATATATATATTATTTTAATCATAAATATATATATATATATGTGTGTGTGTACATATATATGTGTGTGTACAATTATTAATATATGTAACTATATATGTTTATATAACGAATTATTTTCAAAAAAAAAATTGTTTATGGATAAAAATAGAAGTGAAGATATAAAAAATATCTTTACTACTAACAAATGTACACATTTTCATCTCATAGAGAAATAGTATTCAAATATGGGGATATAGCATGTGATTTTCTAAGTACAACTGTTAGTCACCATGGAGAACTACAGTGTGCGTTCACAAGATGAAGTATCCAAGTGTACCATATTGTCCGTAATTTAGGTGGAAGTTCATAGGTCGAAGTTTTGCCTGATTCCGAGTTAGTATGAGAAGTTATTGTAGTATGAACAAAAAAATAGCAGCTTCTGCACTAGGCGGAGTTCAAATATGGGGATGTGGTAGTGTGTTATTTTCTAAGTACAACTGTCAATCCCCATGGAGAACTACAGTGTGCGTTCACAAGTTGAAGTATCTGAGTGTTCCATATTGTCCATAATTTAAGTGGGAGTTAATCGGTAGAAGTCACTCCGGTTTCAAAGTAGTATGAAGAAGTTATTGTAGTCTGAACAAAAAAATAGCGGCTTCTGCACTAGGCGGAGTTCAAATATAGGGATGTGGTAGCATGTTATTTTCTAAGTAAATTGTCAGTCCCCATGGAGAACTACAGTGTGCGTTCACAAGATGAAGTATCTGAGTGTACCATATTGTCCGTAATTTAGGTGGGAGTTCATCAGTCGATGTTTTTCCTGATCTCGAGTTAGTATGAAGAAGTTATTACTGTCTGAAGAAAAAAATATCGGCTTCTGCCTAGGCGGAGTTCAAATATGAGGATGTAGCCAGTTATGTTCTTAGTACAACTATTAGTCACCATGGAGAACTACAGTGAGCGTTGAAGTGGGGATACAGCCTGTTGTTTTCTAAGTACAACTGTTAGTCACCATGGAGAACTACAGTATGTGTTCACAGGAAGAAGTATCCGAGTGTACCATAATGTCTGTAATTTTGGTGGGAGTTCATCGGTCGAAGTATCGCCTAATTCCGAGTTAGTATGAAGAAGTTATTGCAGTCTGAACAAAACAAATAGCGGATTCTGCACTAGGTGGAGTTCAAAAATGGGGATGTTGTAGCCTGTTATTTACTAAGTACAACTGTCAGTCCCCACGGAGAACTACAGTGTGCGTTCACAAGATGAAGTATTCGAGTGTTCCATATTGTTTGTAATTAGGTGGGAGTTAATCGGTCGAAGTCTCGCCGGATTCTGAATTAGTATGAAAAAATTATTGCAGTCTAAACAAAAAAAATAACGGCTTCTGCACTAGGCGGAGTTCAAATATGGGGATATGGTAGCATGTTATTTTCTAAGTAAACTGTCAGTCCCCATGAAGAACTACAGTGTGCGTTCACAAGATAAAGTATCTGAGTGTACCATATTGCCCGAAATTTAGGTGGGAGTTCATCGGTCAAAGTTTTGCCTGATTCTGAGTTAGTATGAAGAAGTTATTACAGTCTGAAGAACAAAAATATTGGCTTCTGCCTAGGCGGAGTTCAAATATGAGGATGTAGCCTGTTATTTTCTAAGTACAACTATTAGTCACCATAGAGAACTACAGTGAGCGTTGAAGTGGGGATATAGCCTGTTATTTTTAAAGTACAACTGTTAGTCGCCATGGAAGACTACAGTGTGCGTTCAGAAGATGAAGTATCCGAGTGTACCATATTGTATGTAATTTAGGTGGGAGTTCATCGGTCGAAGCTTCGTCCGATTTTGAGTTAGTATGAAGAAGTTATTGCAGCATGAACAAAAAAAATAGTGGCTTCTGCCTAGGCGGAGTTCAAATACGGGGATGTAGCCTATTATTTTCTAAGTACAACTGTTAGTCACCATGGAGAACTACAGTGTACGTTCATAAGATGAAGTATCTGAGTGTACCATGTTTTTCGTAATTTAGGTGAGAGTTCATCGGTCGAAGTTTCGCCTGATTCCGAGTTAGTATGAAGAAGTTATTGCAGTCTGAAGAAAAGAATTAGCGGCTTCTGCCTAGACAGAGTTCAAATACGGGGATGTAGCCAATTATTTTCGAAGTACAACTATTGGTCACCATGGAGAAGTACAGTGTGCGTTCACAAGATGAAGTATCCGAGTGTGCCATATTGTCCGTATTTTAGGTGGGAGTACATCGGTCGAAGTTTCGTCCGATTCCGAGTTAGTATGAAGAAGTTATTGCAGTATGAACAAAAAAATAGCGGCTTCTGCCTAGGCGGAGTTCAAATACAGAGATGTAGCCTGTTATTTTCTAAGTACAACTATTAGTCACCATGGAGAACTACAGTGAGCATTCACAAGATGAAGTATCCGAGTGTACCATATTCCGTAATTTAGATGAGAGTTCATCGGTCGAAGTTTTGCCTGATTCTGAGTTAGTATGAAGAAGTTATTGCAGTCTGAAGAAAAAAATGGCGGCTTCTGCCTGGGCGGAGTTCAAATATGAGGATGTAGCATGTTATTTTCTAAGTACAACTATTAGTCACCATGGAGAACTACAGTGAGCGTTAAAATGGGGATATAGCCTGTTATTTTCTAAGTACAACTGTTAATCACCATGGAGAACTACAGTATACATTCATAAGCTGAAGTTTCCGAGTGTTCTATATTATCCGTAATTTAGGTGGGAGTTCACCGGTCGTAGTTTCGCCCGATTCCGAGTTAGTATGAAGAAGTTATTGCAGTATGAACAAAAAAATAGTGGCTTCTGCTTAGGCGGAGTTCAAATACGGGGATGTAGCATGTTATTTTTTAAGTACAACTGTTAGTCACCATGGAGAACTACGGTATACGTTCACTAGATGAAGTATCTGAGTGTTCCTTATTGTCTATAATTTAGATGGGAGTTCATCGGTCGAAGTCTCGCCTGATTCCGAGTTAGTATGAAGAAGTTATTGCAGTCTGAACAAAAAAAAATTACGGCTTCTGCCTAGGCAGAGTTCAAATATGGGGATGCACAATCAAATCTACTTCCACATGTACAACTAAAAATGCATGCATGTTGTGATTAAATGCAGGCCCACCTGGACATGCATATGTACTCGTATTAAAAATATAAATAATCTCAAACTGCCTATTATCGACCCGTTATGATGTTAACTCTTCTGTCTCTTACAATTCTTTCTTTCTCTTTCAAGCTTGGTGAGTAAATCCCAACTTCAAGGCTCCAAGTAGTTTTTAATAGAGGCTAGGGTTGTATTAGTTTTTTTGTATTGAATGAGATAAGGTGAGCAATTTGTACCTAAAATGTAAAATATCTCCATAATGTTGGCCTCACTAATGCACTATACATTAATTACTCAGTTAATTATTTAAGCATGTGTGTTTCACTAAATTAATAGATAACAATTATATATTGTTTTAATTAATTTTAAGGCCTTAAATAAACAATTAAATACCATTTAAAATTGACACGGCATTGGTGTTTTTTTTCAATTTTAATTTATATCATTTATAAATTAATTGAAACTAGTTGAATTTAGGAAATAGCTAATAACATTATCGTGTTGACTCGTGATGTGAACTTGATCCTCGGTATTATTAAAACAACTTAAATACTAAACCTGTATGGAATTTGCTAAAGTACATTATCAAGCATCTGTTCAGGTTCTTATAAATCTTGTAAGTGAAATCCAATTTCTAACCTCTATTATGCTACACCTTTGTAACGATATTTTATGCACATTTTTCTTTTCATCATCACCATATCACTAACATATCTATAATTTGGAACTCCAATTTAAGGTCCTTGATTCAATCCGATGATATTTATCGATTAATCGCTCTACTCTGGCTAGAGATTTTTAATTTAATTTGACTGCCAATTACTGTGATACCAACCTTCTACAACAAAGAAGAAGAATCCTCTCTTAAGTAGTGTTTCACTTCAAGTAGTTCAATGTGTACCCAATTATAATTGTAACATGATCGTGATGTCATGTGATTGACTATAATTAAAGCATAGTTTGATTACTTAAGCTCAATAATACCCTCAAATTCGAAGACTATGGCACGTGTTGCATGCGATATTCTATTTTGACTTAGTTGTATTAACCTATTAAAGACTCTTATTTAGTCATTCTATGATTGTTCCAAACAATCACAAGTTGAAAATCTCTGAGTATCCCCAATGTTCATGAGTGATTCACCGTCCATCGTAGTACACTACTTTTGTATTAATATCCTTTTCTCGATACGTCTTAACTATGAACAATTTAAAATATAAATATTTTAAACCTTTAATCCAGAACTCATGCTTACGAACACATTCGTTACTACAATCGATAAAATATGTTTTCTAAGGATTTTACTTGTATTTGTTTAATGTATTCAAATCATTACCTAAATCACAATGTAATAATACATCTAATAGAAAACAAAACCGAAAGAATTCTTTATTTTAAAAAATATTCTTATACAAGAGTTAAATTATGTGATAAATTACCCTAGGACACACCCTTAACTCTATCTAGTACCTTCTGCTCTAACTTTAGGTTTTCCTGCTTAGTGCAGCCAATCCATATGGTTCAGTATCGATCCATATGGATTAGTAATGATCCATATACTTAGTGGAATTTCTGCTAAGTTTTTCTACTCCATCTTCCTTGCATCGACCAATCTCCTGTATCTTTGTATCGATCTTCACGCAGACTCCAAAACAGCATCGATTAGCTTCTTCTCTAAAACAATCTACCGAGTTGCTCTATGATGCAAACTTCATTCTCCTATGTAAAGGATATCTCACAATGGTTCACTCCATGCACTTTCAAAAGTCCTTTATCCATGGAACCAACTCACATCATCCCAAACTTTTACTTCCCATATGATCATCCATTTAAACATACACCCAATCACAGCATACAATGAACAACATCAAACCAAGCATTACTAATCATTCAAGCATTTCAACATACACATAGCTTACACACATAATCCTATATCATTCAAACATATGTATAAAACAATTAAAACACATTTCAAATCTTATTTTTGGATCAAGTAGGAAAATCAAAACAGGTTTTTAGGCTGAAAAGTGGATCCAAAACATTTTTAAACATACATCACAACTTGCATTAGTAAGACGTTATAAACCACTCACCAAACAATGATAAAGTCACTAAAATAGCTTTAAATCAATTTGAATTCGAAATAGATAACAAAAGCGAAGATTTTCTCTTCCTAAAGTGTTGATTGATTGGTACTTAATGATATCTCTTAGCTTTGGTTTCTTAATATGTTGATTACTCCAAAAACAGTTAGCTTTTAGGTTGATCATTGAAGAAGAAACGTTTGTGGAGGTTTAGAGATGTCTTTTTAGATCTGAAAATGAATGAAATAGTGGCTACTCTAATTCTTTGCTACCCCTTTATCTCGAAACTAGCAAAAATGCCAAAGTTATTGGGCTTTGGGCCAAAACACAAAATCTGTCCAGTCAGGCTGAAAACTTAAAGTTATCATAACTCTTAAATGGTTGGACTAAATCACTACTATGATCACTTTACGGAATCAGAATACGCTAAACCTTCCATCTGAAACAAGAATCAACGAAAGATTTAGTTCTTATAATTTTTTTGGCTCCTACAAGGTTTCGGTCCCTAAAATGTATATTTTTAACCTAAAGTCCAAAAATGTTGAATTACACTATTTTCCAAAAGTTTAACTCATCTTAAGGTCATTTGGTCATGTAAGCATACTTTACTTATGTAAATCTATATAGATATATGGATTATTACATTCGACCCTTAAGAAGAGGAAAATATATGTTCATCCTTCATCCTTAAGCTTCACACCCCATCTAAAAAGAATTTCGATATTTTCAGCAGTCCTTACAGCACTGGTTTTCAATCTATATGTACGATATCTAACATCGTTTTGTATCAGTTTTGCTTTATGACTCTTGCAGATTGTCTTTTTTCAAACAATAATTGATTTCTTTCCACTCAAATATGACAGGTTGTGTGACAAAGGGGACAAAAGCTATTTTTTGTATTTGGTTTTTGACACAGCTAAACCACAAAATCACCAACATGGTTGAGGATTAGCATGGAATTGGTTAGTTAGTTGCATAGGATCCTGAGAAGCATTCTAGAATAATAGTGGTGCAATGTGGCCTCACACCAAGTTGTCATTCTCGCTCATCATGTTAACATGCTCAAAATCCACACCTCTATTAGTCTCATCAACCTTTCGTTACCGAAGTCCTCCATTAATTTCTCTTTCATTTCACCACCAATGTCAGAACCCTACACTAACACGCAAGTACTTCTACCTACCCCTAATCACAACCACCATTTGCATAGACAATTCTACCACTTCCACTTCTTTCAACTAATACTTCTTTCAACTAATACTTCCATCACTACATCCTCATTAAATGCCTTCATTAATACTCCTACATCCATGAACAACTACGACAAAGTTGTCAACAACCTTCGTCTTCTCATCTCAACTTCAACACCCTATTATGACATCAACTTCTCCCTCAACACTACCCACATACCTCCTTACCATATTCCTTTTCTCCCCCTTGACAATTCCAACATAAAACTCTAACTTCTTCTCCCTTAATTCTAACACACTAACAAAACTTATGCAACTTTCCACCCGTCGACAAATTTTCGTTCTTACACCTTAAACTTCTCTAGCATTGATCATAAAATCCATAAACTACCCTCCTTCTACATCGATCACAAAATACCTAAATTTAACCTTCTCCAAAATCAAGTTATCCGACTCTCACCACAAATTTGTCGACGACATCCCTGATACCTCAATCCCATCTAATACCACCCTCCCCAACAACAATGACACCTTCGTCTTCATTATTGTTATCGGGATTTTTCATCACAAACTAACACCCCAAAGTCCAGAAGCTATTTCCGAAAGCAGTAGCATAAAAGAAAAATAAAGCCGAAGGTGAAGTGCTTAAGCAAAAAGCAACAACAGGACAAGTGACGAATAGTAAAGAACACAGAGAAAGTATAATGGATCACGAAGAACCCTTATGTCCATTTGTTATCCCGCTTTTTGGTCAAAGCCGGAATATCAAACAAATCGACAAGAAAGGATGGATATCAGGATTGGAAGTCGATTGGAAACAAGGCTGCGATGGATGTCGTCAAAATTTGACCGGGCTCCGATCAGGACGCAATCGATTGGATATGATGATGAGGACTAGGAGAGGCTACGTTTCAAATTTCAGGTTAATCGGAGTTCATATGAAGGAGATATGGATGGATTACGATGTACAGGGAATGGTTCGAATCGATGTGCTTCGCATCGATCAAAAGGATGGTGGTTCGAATCGATGCGTTTTGTATCGACCATAAAGTAAGGAATTCGAATCGATACCATTCGTATCGATTGGCACAGGTTCGACTCGATGGCAACACGCCCAGGCTGTTAAACAAGCATGCGGAGGTTTGTTCGAATCGATACCCTTCGTATCGACCGGCATGGACTTGGATTAGTAGCTTCGTATCGATAAGAAGGCAAGGATTGATGATACATTTCATATCGATCGTAGCTAGAATTGATACGAAGGAAGGACAGATGCATATGGATACGTAGGACTTAGGGACAATGTTCGTATCGATCGTATTCGAGTCGATCGATACGAAGGAAATAGCCGGAGCAACACGAACGGATGGATACGAACGAGTCTCAGTTCGAATCCATGATATGGTTGAATCCCTCGAATCCACTAAGTCACAACAGCTAAAAACTAGGATTCGACCCAGTCAACTCGGCATGGAAGTCGGATCGATTCGAAGGAGGCGCACCACATCATCACTTGGGCACGCGACACCATCGATTCGACCTAATCGATTCGAAGGAAGATCGATTCGAAGGGAGCTTATCAACTGGAAACATGATCTCGAATCGATCATATCTTGAGATTTACAAGTCCAAATGCTATGAAATTTTCACAGTAGCTTGATCACATGTTGAAGAATGTTCACACCAAATTTCAGCTCGATTGGACAATTTCTTGATCGATTCGAACGTAGCTTCGAATCGATCCCAAAGTGGGCCCAGATTCCCAGAAAGCGGGCATGTGGGCCCCCTCACGTGCCAGAACTAGTCTCCCCTCATTTTAGGCGAAATATCAGCCTCCTACACCTATAAATAGACCCCCAAGTCATTCAGAAAAGAGGTCGGACAATTTTGAGAACTAAGGAGCGCCCGGACTCTGCCAGATTTACTCCAGATCACCATTGCTGCCTTTGATTCAGATTATAATCATAAAATCCGTTGTACTACGTGATAGGAAATTGTAATCTCCAAGCATCGATCAATAAAAGATAAAAACTTTGGAGTGGACGTAGGCCGGAGATAGCCGAACCACTATAAATCTTGTGTTTTTATTCATTATTTCTGGATTGCTATTTGTAGTTTGTTTAGATCTGAGATTTGTGTTTGAATACTGCTGATTTGTATTCATACACTTGTGCTTTCATAACATTCGGGGTTTGTGACCATTTTTGGCGCAAACACTTTGGTGCTTTCGCTGAGAAGAACTAGCACCCGCTACACCAATTCAAAGTTTAGCCTTGAAAGTTTGAAGGATTCGGAGTGACGCTACAATGACTCGACAAACAAGACAAAGAGCTGAGAGAAGCCAATAGGGAGGAAGTCAAGAGGCATCCTCCGGAGCTGGAGAAGGACAAGCTTCGATTTACATTACAAGAGACGAAATGGAAGCTATGGCAAATTCATTGCATGAGAGGTTGCTGAAGAGTCAACAGGATATGATGCAGACTTTCTTCGAGCAGATGAGAGCTGCAGGAACACAGAACCTTGGACCAACTACAGCGACTGCAAATGTGGAACAAGGAGCTAGGGTTGCGGAACCCAATGGAGGACAGAATACAGAATCGGAAGGCAATCAACAAGGGCTTGGGGGCAGGCCCACAGGATCCAACGCAGAGGGACCTTTGGAAGGAGTTCAGCAGGCTAGAGCCAACGTTGCGGCTAATGAGCCACATGAAGAATATGTGCCGGAGTTCCCTCGGGAGCATGGGGGGCAACACCTAACAGGCAATGTTGGATTAATGGAAATCATTAGGAAGACTATGCGTGGAGGTTCGATCAATAGAGACTTGGAAGGAGTGAACAGGAGTCCGTTCGCTCGGGAAATCAGGATGGCTCAGAATCCACCTAAGTTCAAGTTACCTAGCGTGGAAGTATATAATGGAAAGGCTGACCCGACTGATCACTTGATGAGATACACTAGACACATGGAAGTGCTGGGGGCATCGGAGGAAGTGATGGCCAGATGTTTCCCTTTATACTTGACAGACCTAGCGGCAATGTGGTTTAGGCAGCTGGAGGAAGGATCTATCAGGAATTGGAGGGAATTGGTGGACAGGTTTTTGGGACAGTTTCGGGTTCATATCAAAAGACCTAAGAACGTGATGACGTTAACATCGGTAAAGCAAAGAACGGATGAATCGCTTAGAGCATTTTTAACTCGGTTTAATGCGGCGGTTTCTTCGGTGGATCGGCCGGATCCATCGATGGTTTTGATGGCGGTAGTGTCGGGAGTCAGAGAGGATTCAGATTTTAAGGTATCTTTAGTACGAGACCCACCACTGGATCTCGGGGAATTCTTTCACGAAGCTGAAAGATTTCTTCGGCAAGAAGATGCATGTATGGACTTAAAGCTAAAAGAGGTGAATGTGACCGGGGGTGGAGGACCATCCGACGGAAGCTTGGATAAAGATAAAGGAAAAAGGAAGCTGGACGAAAATTCTGAAAAAGCTAGGAAGCGATGGAAAGATCCAAGGTTTTCCACATACACAGAATTAAACGAGACACTAGAGCGGATATACATGGAAACTCGGAATCGCCTTCCTTACCGAAGGCCGGCTAGAAGAGAGCCATCTGAACGGGAAAGGGCATCAGGAAAGCATTGTCTCTTCCACGATTTGGACGGGCATGATACCAACAGCTGCAGGCACCTAAAGGACATAATTGAGGAGCATGTGAGGAATGGACAATTGAGGCAGTATGTTGGGGCTCGGAATGCAGCGGTGGAGCAGGAGCAACCACCGCCTACCTCAAACCATGAGGATATGAGGCACAGGAATAATGGTCGATTGGTCATCAATTGATCAGGATAATATGAAATAAGTAACAAACCATTGGCGAGCAACCGAGTCATTTACACATGTATGGGGACGGAGATAGCCCCTAGGCATGCTCTGAGTGATGATAAACCGCAAAGCCATGGTTTGCGAAATCTGTCTTTTGTTTTTGGATTGGACACTTATTTTTCTGGTTTGGTTTTTGGAGTTTGGATTGAACTCCTGATTTTGCTTGTTTTTCTGGTTTCAGCATTCATTCGGATGATTGTTCTCCGTTTTGGATGATGATTTCGATTTTTGATATGGATTTCCGGTTTTCCGATTTGATTTGGATTTTGGATTGGATTTTTGATTGGATTTTGATTGGATCCTTTTTGGTTTTTGATAAACGGTCGTCGGGTGTGGATTACGCCTGGCAAGGGATGAGTCTTTTTGCCCGAACGCGGTAAATTAACCCATTCAGGTCGTCGAGTATGGACTATGCTCGGCAAGGGTCCGGAGTGGCCAGGATTCGGCCTAGGATTTAGGCCCCCTATTATCGATTATTGTTTCAGGTCGTTGAGTATGGACTATGCTCAACAAGGGTCCGGAGTGACCAGGATTCGGCTTAGGACTTAAGCTACGGCATTACTTACGCTCAGGGACACTGGGCCACGGTCGTCAGGTGTGGATTGCGCTTGGCAAGAACCCAGAGAGGTTAGCTCAACGTCAAGGGACACTGGACCACGGTCGTCAGGTGTGGGTTGCGCTTGGCAAGAGCCCAGAGAGGTTATGGATTTGGATATCGACCCGGAGAGGTCTTGGATTCGGTTGTTGGATAAGGACGGACTAATAACTCGATCTTCGAGTTCGGATGGACATGGGATTGGCTATGGACTTTGGATATCGGATACGGAATTATACAAAACACGCCTTCTTATCACAAGGCATGTTTTGGGGGGCAAATGTTATCCCGCTTTTTGGTCAAAGCCGGAATATCAAACAAATCGACAAGAAAGGATGGATATCAGGATTGGAAGTCGATTGGAAACAAGGCTGCGATGGATGTCGTCAAAATTTGACCGGGCTCCGATCAGGACGCAATCGATTGGATATGATGATGAGGACTAGGAGAGGCTACGTTTCAAATTTCAGGTTAATCGGAGTTCATATGAAGGAGATATGGATGGATTACGATGTACAGGGAATGGTTCGAATCGATGTGCTTCGCATCGATCAAAAGGATGGTGGTTCGAATCGATGCGTTTCGTATCGACCATAAAGTAAGGAATTCGAATCGATACCGTTCGTATCGATTGGCACAGGTTCGACTCGATGGCAACACGCCCAGGCTGTTAAACAAGCATGCGGAGGTTTGTTCGAATCGATACCCTTCGTATCGACCGGCATGGACTTGGATTAGTAGCTTCATATCGATAAGAAGGCAAGGATTGATGATACATTTCGTATCGATCGTAGCTAGAATTGATACGAAGGAAGGACAGATGCGTATGGATACGTAGGACTTAGGGACAATGTTCGTATCGATCGTATTCGAGTCGATCGATACGAAGGAAATAGCCGGAGCAACACGAACGGATGGATACGAACGAGTCTCAGTTCGAATCCATGATATGGTTGAATCCCTTGAATCCACTAAGTCACAACAGCTAAAAACTAGGATTCGACCCAGTCAACTCGGCATGGAAGTCGGATCGATTCGAAGGAGGCGCACCACGTCATCACTTGGGCACGCGACACCATCGATTCGACCTAATCGATTCGAAGGAAGATCGATTCGAAGGGAGCTTATCAACTGGAAACATGATCTCGAATCGATCATATCTTGAGATTTACAAGTCCAAATGCTATGAAATTTTCACAGTAGCTTGATCACATGTTGAAGAATGTTCACACCAAATTTCAGCTCGATTGGACAATTTCTTGATCGATTCGAACGTAGCTTTGAATCGATCCCAAAGTGGGCCCGGATTCCCAGAAAGCGGGCATGTGGGCCCCCTCACGTGCCAGAACTAGTCTCCCCTCATTTTAGGCGAAATATCAGCCTCCTACACCTATAAATAGACCCTCAAGTCATTCAGAAAAGAGGTCGGACAATTTTGAGAACTAAGGAGCGCCCGGACTCTGCCAGATTTACTCCAGATCACCATTGCTGCCTTTGATTCAGATTATAATCATAAAATCCGTTGTACTACGTGATAGGAAATTGTAATCTCCAAGCATCGATCAATAAAAGATAAAAACTTTGGAGTGGACGTAGGCCGGAGATAGCCGAACCACTATAAATCTTGTGTTTTTATTCATTATTTCTGGATTGCTATTTGTAGTTTGTTTAGATCTGAGATTTGTGTTTGAATACTGCTGATTTGTATTCATACACTGGTGCTTTCACAACATTCGGGGTTTGTGACCATTTTTGGCGCAAACACCATTGTAGCGAAGTCTTTGTTTCATAGCCAAATGAAATATAAATGGTTGTACAAGATATCATTGGCTCTGTCCGCCATTAATGAGTTCATTTAAAAACTTTAATATGATTACAAATGATCAGAA
Source organism: Allium fistulosum (assembly GCA_030737815.1). Taxonomy (NCBI): domain Eukaryota; kingdom Viridiplantae; phylum Streptophyta; class Magnoliopsida; order Asparagales; family Amaryllidaceae; genus Allium; species Allium fistulosum. The sequence goes on from CM060904.1 coordinate 1,293,303,646, forward strand.
CAATATGCAACTTGTATTTCGGAGTTCGAATCGAATCCCTTTACTGTAGGTACACACATTTTATTTACAGACGATTTGCTGCTGTCATTGGTATAGAGCACTTCCCTTGGAGTGCTGACTTGGCCCACACGTAGGGCCAAAAGATTTAGACACGTGTCGTCATCTGGTTATCTGCAGATTGGTGTGGATTGATGATGCGACATTTCTATATATAGCTTTGAGTGTTATAGCTCGTATGCTTTATAGAAGCTTTGGATTGCCTAAGCCGCTAATGTAAAAGGAGTCTATCTTAGTTGTAGATCTTAATTCTGTATTGAGGTGCTTTGGTTTTGATTGGAAGCAGCTTTAGTCTCTTATGTTGGAGTAAACAATCTTGGCCTGTATTTTTTGTGGTGACTTGTTAAGGTCATTTCTTGAGGTGAGGACCATACTAAGGTCTCTATAGACAAAATGAGGATAGTCTATAACCTCGGTACTGTATCATACTAATGCTCTCAATCTTTTGGTTATAAGCTTGCCTTGAGGCGTATGCTTTCGATCTACAAGCTATTGTCCCTTAGATAATTGGTTGACATTTAATTCTTATGAGGATCCATATGAATAATAGAGTTCTCGAGTATGAACCAAAGGTCACTTGTAACATCCCGTATCTGGAGGCCAAAAGCTAAGCGCTATGGATGCTACAGTTATCTACAGTATTAACTTCTGGTGACGAAATACGGCAAGGTTAATGGTATCCCTAATATCTGAATATGAACAAAATCACAAATTTCCAAAAACAATTGTTTCAGTGATTATATTTCAAATAAATCATATCCAAGTTACAAAAATCCCAAACGTGATCTCAGGCATTAATCAAATATAATTTACAAAAATACACCAAGAGCGACATATGAAGATGCCTCCTTGGATGATCAAAGCAATATAGACATAATTGTCTTACTACATAGCGGAAATAATTTTAAAGCAGAATCCCTAAATTAGCTATCCGTCAGCCACCTGCTCGTCTTCGGATGCTTTATTCGCCAAAATCTGCTAAAACCTGAAAACCTAATCCCTCAGTCTACTCAAATCAAATTTTGAGCACCCGAGAGTTTAAGGGGAAACAAAAACTTTGAGTCAAACTAAAAGTCTGGTATGAATAATATCTATTACATCTCAGTTTACTAATAACTAGTGAGACCACGCCGCTTAGCAGAACGAGTTTCCTCTCACTAATATCTCTTTTCAAAACATATATTTTTCAAATCCTTTCCTACAACCAAACTGGTTAACCAACTGATTATAAGAATAATATAACAATATCCATTATGCTAAAATAGGAAATAAATAGACTATCTATCTAAAATTAGAACTATCTGTTCTAAATTTCAAGCTATCTTCTCTTTTCAGGACTATCTGTCCTAAAATTGATTATAGCAATATCTTTTATGCTAGATAATGAGCTATTTGCTCAAAATAGGTAAAAAGGGTGGACTAACTGTCCTTAAAATTTTAGCAAGGACCGCTATGCTAATAAATGAACTATCTATTCATATCAGAGTCGACTGCTCTATCCGGACTAACTGTCCTCTGGGCTGACTGCCCATAAAATGGACTAAATGTCCGAATTTAAATGAGCTGACTGCCCGAATTTTCCTTTGGGTTAACTACCCTTCAAAATATCTGAGCTAACCGCTCTACAATATCTGAGCTAACTGCTCTTTAAATTTTGCTTGAAACCTTTTCAAAATGATTTAATCCGTCAAATCATATATATATAAGGAAAATATATCTTTTGCTTTACTCTAAGCTACTTTTTCACCATGTTATATATACTTTACTCAAAATAATGTTGATGATGTTCAATAAGGATTGTCTATACTTTAAAATAAGTTAAAGTCCTTTATAACTTAAAACGCTTAGGCTATCTGCCTAATTCTTATATTCGAAACCTTTGTTTAAAACCCTTAAACAACCTTTCGAAAACATAAAAGGTAACTCCTTCAAAATCATTCATAAAACCCTTCGAAAGTATTGAAGGTAACTCCTTCATATCCTTTAATAAACCTTTCGAAGACATTAAAGGTAACTCCTTCTAAACCTTTTAAAAGCCTTCCTTTTACAAGATTTAAAACATATGGCATCCGCCTTATAAATACTAAACCTTAGCCTTTTGAAAACATTGAAGGTAACTCCTTCAAAACCATCTATAAAACCCTTCGAAAGTATTGAAGGTAACACCTTCGTATCCTTTAATAAACCTTTCGAAATCATTGAAGGTATCTCCTTCAAAACCTTTCGAAATCAAACCTTTCGAAGACATTGGGTTCAACTTAAAACAAGTGGAAAACTTTCGAAACCATTCAAAGTTAGCTACTTTGAAACCTTTAAAACGTTTCGACCTAAAACATCTGGATTTTACAAAAGGATTGGAAAAATATTGGAGTCAAAAGCAACTGCTTTGAAACCTTTATAAAATCTTTCTAAAACAATGAAGTGTTGATGTTGGAACCAACCCTTCGAAATCAATGGAGAGAGGCAATATGTTTAAAAAAAAAAGATAAACTTTGACTTCATTTGTGTCAAAAGGTTAGGAAGCGGCAACTATGCTTTCGGCCTGGTCGAAAAGCTATACCTTTCGACTTTGCTGAAAGGTTTCAATTAAAACAAGAAAGCAAACCAACCGAAACCTTTTTCTTTTAAACCTTTTTGACAATTTCGAAAGCTCTTTGTTGAAAGCTAGCAGGTGTATTTATATTTTTTTCTTTAAAACCAAACAAAACATCATCTCCTCTGAAAGCTATAACCTTTCATCCCTAAACCTTTCGACTCCATCCAATCCACCACATACCAGTTCCCTGATACCTTGTGCATTGGTATTTGACCTAGCCGAAAGGTTTGAAAACTTTTGACCTAGTCGAAAGGTCTGGAATGAAGGCGGAAGCTCTACCGAAGGGTTGAAATAGAAGAAAAACTATTTATTTGTACTTTAAAATAGTTCTTTTGTACCCCACATGCCTTGTTTGCCTAAAGTTGATTGGTTGCCAGAATTTTATATTCAAAAATGCTGCTGACTTTCCTTATTTGGAAATTTGGATAATTTTGAAAAAGCCCCATTCTCCTTTATAATTATATTAAACAATTAAGTCTCATACCTTAAATAATTTTATATAGCTATTAAAACGCCTTCAAAAATTCTGGAAAAATTCTAGAAAATCAAATTATATGTTCTCTTCAACATATAAAATTTTCGTATCTCAATTATAATTATTTTCCCGTAAATAATTTTATAATCCAAATTAACCTTTTCTTCCTTAGAAAATTCATAACAATTCCACAAAAATTCTGAAAATCGAAACTCATCTCTAAAATAATTTTTTAGATCATCATAAATATTCGCAAGACTAACGAATGTCATTTAATAGGGTTTTTATCTTAAAACATGTCGTAAAATCTATATGAACATACATAAATCATCAACATGTATATATAATATTTTATCATTCAAAAACATGGCAAACATTTGCAAAATCATTCGGAATTAACCTTAAAACCGAAACCATAAAATATTTTAAGATGTAAACATTATTCACCTTTTGCTTTAATGATTAAGGAGCTTGAGATTTGAGCAAGTTTGATTTGAATTTGCTTTCCTTAAACTTCTCTTTTGTTTCCTCTTCTTCTTCCTTTGTTAATGGTGGCCGGCCAAGCTTTTTAATTTTTGACAATGAGAATGAACGTGTGCTTTGAAATACACGGCCTAAGGAAGATGATATAGGAATGTCCTCTTTCCCATAATACCTCTTCTCTAATTCATTTTTTAAATCCTTCATTTAATTTATTAGTTAAAAAGGCACGACTACCTTAATTAAATCAAATCTCAATCTCCTAATCAGCACATTATTATATTTAGTTAATCTAACTAAATCTCCTAAATAATGTTATCAAAAATCTGGGGTGTTACAGACCACCCTCCTTAAAGAATGTCATCCTTGAAATTACAATAAGGCTCAAAATTAACAAGAAGGTAAAACGTACCATCAAAACAAGTCAGGATAAGTTTCTCTAATCCTGCCCTCAACCTCCCAAGTATAGTCTGTCATCGTCACTCCACTGGACTTTGACTAATCTGACCTTCTTGGTTCTAAGCCTCTTCTCATCTCTCGCAACAATGCGAACTGGCTTCCTCACTATGGTCAAGTCTGGTTCTGCCACTAAATCATATACCACTGTCGGTGCAATAGCAGTCTCCAGGACTCTGATACACTTTCTGAGATGAGAAATATAAAAAACATCATGGACACCTACCAAACTGCTCAGTAACTCAAGTCTATACGCGAGCTTCCCGATCCTCTCAAGAATAGGAAAAGGTCCAATGAACCTAGGAGATAACTTCCTCGACTTTCCAAATCTAAGCACACCCTTCATCGATGATACTTTGACGAAAACTTGGTCTCCAATTGAGAACTCCAAATTTTTCCGTCTCTTATATGTATAACTTTTTTGCCTAGACTGAGCCTCCTTCATCCTATCTCGAATGACCTCAATCTTTTCTGCAGCTTCTCTGACCAAATCTGGATCAAGAATCAACCCATCCCTGGTCTCCAACCAACAAACAGGAGATTTGTATGGCCTCCCATACAAAGCCTCAAATGGTGCCATCCCAATACTAGTCTGATAACTGTTGTTATACGAAAACTCGACTAGATACAGATGGTCCTCCCATGATCCCCCAAAGTCTAGAACACAAGCTCTCAGCAGTTCTTCCAAGATCATGTTAACTCTTTATGTTTGCCCATCTGTCTGCGGATGGTAAGCGGTACTCATCATAAGCTTGGTTCCTAAAACTTCATGCAAACTTTCCCAAAACTCTCTAGTGAACAAGAAATCTCTACCACTAATTATGCTGCTAGGAACTCCATGCAGTCTAATCACATTCTTCATGAACAACCTTGCTAAAACAGGTGTCGTCCTGTTTGACTTAACTGGAATGAAATGGGCATACTTGGTCAATCTGTCCACTATAACACATATACTTTCATTTCCCCTGTTCGACCTTGGCAACCCGTCTATGAAGTTCATAGAAATAGAATCCCACTTCCACACTATAATATCTAACGGCTGAAGCAAGCCACTCGTTTTCTAGTGTTCGGCCTTTTCCTGCTGATAATTCAAGCATTGCCTTACACACAAACCAATATCCCGCTTCATTCCTTCCCAGAAGAAACTCCTCTTCATATCTTGATATATCTTAGTACCTCTGGGATGTATAGTGAACTTCGAACAATGTCATTCATCTAAGACTTCCTTTCTTATGTTTCCTATACTCGGAACACATTTCTTCCTTTCTTTTTCAACCACCCATTCTGGTCAAGACTGAAATCTTTCAAGTCATCGCCCTTGGTTCCTTCCTTTAGCTTATCGATCCGTTCAGCTAACACTGGATCATCTTTCTTCTTAGAAGCAATCTGTTCGATCAAAACTAGTCGAACTTCCAAACAAGACAATACAACTATATCACCACTAGACCCTGCTTCGGACCTCCACCGCACTTTGCAATTTGCTAATGCTTCTAAATCTTTCCACTCAGCCATCATTGCTAACACTGCATTCTGATGCTTCCTGCTAAGTGCATCTGCAACCTTGTTGCCTTTCCCTGGTGTGTACTCAATCCCAAAATCATAAGCGGATATGAATTCTAACTATCCCTACTGTCTCATGTTCAGCTCCTTTTGAGAGAACAAATACTTCAGTGACTTATGATCTGTAAACAGCTCAAACCTTTCTCCCAAAAGGTAATGTCTCCACACCTTCAAAGCAAAAAATCACAGCAGCTAACTCTAAATCATGCGTTGGATATCTGACCTCATGTGGTCTAAGCTGTCTAGAAGCGTAGGAAATCACTTTACCTTTATGCATCAGCACAGCTCCTAATCCTGTTCTACATGCATCGGTATAAACTACCAAATCTTGATTCCCCTCTGGAACTATCAACACAGGTGCATGGGTCAATAAGTGTTTCATAATCTGGAATGCTTCCTCAAACTTATCGGTCCATACAAACTTCACATCCTTCCTCATCAGCCTGGTCATCGGTGCTGCTATCCGCGAGAAATCCTTAATGAATCTTTGATGATAACCAGCCAACCCAAGGAAACTCTTAATCTCGGTTATTGTCTCCGATCTCTTTCAACTATTCACTGCCTCGATCTTAGTCGGATCTACTGATAACCCTTCCTCTGAGACTACATGACCAAGAAACTTCACCTCCTTCTTCCAGAAGTGACACTTTTAAAACTTCGCTTTCCGCTGATGTTGCCTCAGCGTCTCAAACACTACTCTAAGATGAACTTCATGCTCTCTTTCATCCTTAGAGTAAATCAAGATATCATCTATGAAAACCAGCATGAACCTATCCAAGTGCTCTCGGAAAATCCTGTCCATCAAATCTACAAAGAAAGCTAGAGCATTCGTCAGCCCGAACGACATAACTAACCATTCGTACATCCATATCTGGTCCTGAATGATGTCAAAGGTATACTATCCTCTGCTACCCTGAGCTGATGGAAACCCGTTGCCAAATCCAACTGAGAAAATACGTTTGCTCCACTTATCTGGTTGAACAAATCGTCAATCCTGGGCAATGGATATCGATTCTTTATCGTCCTCTCATTCAACTTACGATAATCGTTACATAGCCTCAAAGATCCGTTCGGCTTCTTAGCAAACACTGCCGCTGCACCCTACGGGGAACTGCTCGGCCTGACAAAACTCTTGCCTTCCAGATCCACCAACTGCACCTTCACTCCCTCATTTATGAAGGGGTCATCCTGCTTGGTGGTCTAATCACTGGTTCTGCTCCTGGAACTAAATCTATCTGAAACTCAATGGCTCATTTCGGTGGCAATCCAACCACAGGCTCAAACACATCTGCGAATTCTCTAACCACGAAAACTCGACACAACTCATCATCTGAATCCAATGCACCCAATAAAGCAACCACTACACCGCTAGAACCTCCTACGGTGAAAACAATCTGATCGCTACAATCCGGGTGACAAAGAGATATCTTTCTACCCTGGCAAAATATCTTAGCATCGTACTCACTTAACCAATCCATACCTAGGATGATCCCAAACCCTACAAAAACAAACACATGCAAACTGCACTTAAAAGTATGACCTAACAAGTCAAACTCAAACTGGTCACACCTTAACCCTAGAGTTGCATACCCTCCTATTGGATTCGCAACCCGTAAGGAAGTAGCCAAATATGTGTGTTCAAGTTTAAGCTTATCTATCAAACATCTAGATATAAAAGAATGCGATGCACCAGTATCAAATAAAACGCTAACAGACATATCATGAATCTGAAGCATTCCTCCAAGAACCGACTTTCCTTTCTCCTAGGTTGTTGGCTTGGAAGCGGCAGGCTCCAATGCATACACCTTGCCCTTACCATCTCTAATGGGCTCCTTGCACTAGTTCTTATAATGGCCTATCTGGTCACAGTTAAAACACCTGACATTCTTCCCCTTAGCCACATCCTTCGCTTTCCCTGAGCGACACTCATTAGCAAAGTGCCCTTTCTTGTCGCATTTATAGAAGACAACTTCAGACTTCGCTTTCTTGGCTGCTCCACCCTTCTGAGCACCCTTCTTGGGAAAGAACTTCCTCTTCTGGCTCTGCCCAACCTGAACCACTTTTTCCTTGCTCTTCTCCAAAGACTCAAGGACTTCTTCTTGCCTCAAAGCCATCTCTATAACAATATCAGAACGATCTCTAAGATGAGACAAAGTAGCACTAGCCAATTCTGGCTTCAATCCTCTGATAAACTTCTCATTTCGTTTCAACATGGTATCCACCGAAGCATACCCATACCGGGCCAACTCTTCGAACTTCCTGGCATACTCAGCAACAGACATCTCCCCTTGCGCCAGCTCAGCAAACTGCCTAATCAAAGCAGACTTTGCCATTACTGACATAAACCTCTCCTGAAATCCTCCCAGGATATTGTCTCCTCATCAACTATCGATGTTACACTGTTCCACCAGAACAATGCAGTCCCCTAAAGATGCCTGGATGCGAACCTCCTCTTCTGCTCGTCATTGAGCCCTAAATCTGCAAAAACCTTTCGCAATGCAACAACCAATTCTCCACTTCAATGGCATCCTCCGTTCCCATAAACGGCTTCCCTCCTAGCTTCACATAATCACCGCTCATCTTAGCAAAATGATTAACTACCGGAACTTCTAGAACCCCTTCTCCTGCAGCATTTCCTCCTACCACTCCGGCTGCAACTCTTGCCTGCATCATATTCCTGAAAAACTGATACATGGCTTCCATTCCGACCTGCGGGACTTCAACACCAACATTCTCTGCCTGACCTTGGCCTCTCCTTGCATTAGGTCCGGCGTTCCTTTCGGTGCTTCCTCCTGCTTGGTTAACTCTGCTTCTTCTACCATCCATATCTGTATTCAAACCTCATGAGATACAGAAGGATAACCTAATCAAAGGTAGATGAATGGAGATAAAACGCATACTTATATATAACAATTACAAGTACGTTACTACATCGTTAACCCAACCCCAAACCTTACTCCAATTTCCTTGGATTTTTGTTTTCAAAACCAATTTTTAGTTAAATTTTTCGTAAACCTATGCTCTGATATCAAGCTGTAACATTTCGTATTTGGAGGCCAAAAGCTAAGCGTTATGGATGATGCAGTCATCCACAGTATTAACTTCTGGTGACGAAATACGTCAAGGTTAATGTTATCCCTAATATCAGAAGCACTTGAATATGAACAAAATCATAGATTTCCAAAAACAATTGTTTCAGTGATTATATTTCAAATAAATCATATCCAAGTTACAAAAATCCCAAACGTGATCCCAGGCATTGATCAAATATAATTTACAACAGTACGTCAAGAGCGACATATGAAGATGCTCCATTGGATGATCAAAGCAATATAGACATAATTGCCTTAATACACATCGGAAACAATTTTAAAGCAGAATCCCTAAATTAGCTATCCGTCAGCCACCTGCTCGTCTTCGGATGCTTTATTCGCCAAAATCTGCTAAAACCTGAAAACCTAAACCCACATCCTAATCAAATCAAATTTTGAGCACCCGAGAGTTTAAGGGGAAACAAAAACTTCAAGTCAAACTTAAAGCCTGGTATGAATAATATCTATTACTTCTCAGTTTCCTGATAACTAGTGAGACCACGCCACTTAACGGAATGGGTTTCCTCTCACTAATATCTCTTTTCAAAACATATATTTTGCAAATCCTTTTCTGCAACCAAACTGGTTAATCAACTGATTATAAGAATAATATAGCAATATTCATTATGTTAAAATAGGGAATAAATAAACTATCTGTTTAAAATCTGAACTATCTATTCTAAATTCTGAGCTATCTGCTCTTTTCTAGACTATCTGTCCTAAAATTGATTATAGCAATATCTTTTATGCTAGATAATGAGCTATCTGCCCAAAACAGGTAAAATGGGTGGACTAACCGTCCTTAAAAATTTAGCAAGGTCCGCTATGCTAATAAATGAACTATCTGTTCTTATCAGATCTGACGCTCTATCTGAGCTAACTATCTTGGACTAACTATCCTCTGGGCTGACTGCCCGCAAAATGGACTAACTGTCTGAATTTAAATGAGCTGACTGCCCGAATTTTCGTTTGGGTTAACTACCCTTCAAAATATCTGAGCTAACTGCTATACAATATCGAAGCTAACTGCTCTTTAAATTTTCCATGAAACCTTTTCAAAATGATTTATTCCGTCAAATCATATATATACAAGGAAAATACATCTTTTGCTTTACTCTAAGCTACTTTTTGCCATGTTATATATACTTTAGTCAAAATAATGTTGATGATGTTCAATAAGGATTGTCTATCCTTTAAAATAAGTTAAAGTCTTTTATAACTTAAAACACTTAGGCTATCTGCCTAATTCATATATTTGAAACCTTTGTTTAAAACCCTTAAACAACCTTTCGAAAACATAGAAGGTAACTCCTTCAAAATCATTCATAAAACCCTTCAAAAGTATTGAAGGTAACTCCTTCATATCCTTTAATAAACCTTTCGAAGACATTAAAGGTAACTCCTTCTAAACCTTTTAAAAGCCTTCCTTTTACAAGCTTTAAAACATATGACATCCGCCTTATAAATACTTTAAACCTTAGCCTTTTGAAAACATTGAAGGTAACTCCTTCAAAACCATCTATAAAACCCTTCAAAAGTATTGAAGATAACCTCTTCGTATCCTTTAATAAACCTTTCGAAATCATTGAAGGTATCTCCTTCAAAACCTTTCGAAATAAAAAACTATCGAAATCAAACCTTTAGAAATCAAAACCTTTCGAAGACATTGGGTTCAACTTAAAACAGATGCAAAACCTTTCGAAACCATTCAAAATTAGTTACTTTAAAACGTTTCGACCTAAAACATTTGAATTTTGCAAAAGGATCAAAAAATATTGGAGTCAAAAGCAAATGCTTTGAAACCTTTATAAAATCTTTCAAAAACAATGAAGAGTTGGTGTTGGAACCAACCCTTTGAAATCAATGGAGAGAGGTGATATGTTTTAGAAAACAAAAGATAACCTTTGACTCCATCTGTGTCAAAAGGTTAGGAAGCGGCAACTATGCTTTCGGCCTGGCCGAAAGCTATACCTTTCGACTTTGCTGAAAGGTTTCAATTAAAACAAGAAAGCAAACCAACCGAAACCTTTTTCTTTTAAACCTTTTTGACAATTTCGAAAGCTCTTTGTCGAAAGCTAGCAGGTGTATTTATTTATTTTTTTCTTTAAAACCAAACAAAACTTCCTCTCCTCCGAAAGCTATAACCTTTCGTCTCTAAACCTTTCGACTCCATCCAATCCACTACGTACCAGTTGCCCGATACCTTGTGCATTGGTATTTGACCTAGCCGAAAGGTTTGAAACCTTTCGACCTAGTCGGATGGTCTGGAATGAAGGCGGAAGCTCTGCCGATGGGTTGAAATAGAAGAAAAACTATTTATTTGTACTTTAAAACAGTTCTTTTGTACCCCACCTGCCTTGTTGTCTAAATTTGATTGGTTGCCAGAATTTTATATTCAAAAATGCTGCCGACTTTCCTTATTTGGAAATTTGAATAATTTTGAAAAAAGCCCATTTCTCCTTTATAATTATATAAAACATTTAAGTCGCATACCTTAAATAATTTTATATAACTATTAAAACACATTCAAAAATTCTGGAAAAATTCCAGAAAATCAAATAATATGTTCTCTTCAACATATAAAATTTGCGAATCCTAATTATAAATAATTTTCCCGTAAATAATTTTATAATCCAAATTAACCTTTTCTTCCTTAGAAAATTCATAACAATTCCACAAAAATTCTGAAAATCGAAATCCATCTCTAAAATAACTTTTTAGATCATCATAAAAAATTTCAAGGCTAAGGGATGTCATTTAATAGGATTTTATCTTAAAACATGTCATAAAATCTATATGAACATACATAAATCATCAACGTGTATATATTATCTTTTATCATTCAAAAACATGGCAAACGGTTGTAAAATTATTCGGAATTAACCTTAAAACCGAACCATAAAATATTTTGAGATGTAAACATTATTCACCTTTTGCTTTAATGATTAAGGAGCTTGAGATTTGAATGAGTTTGATTTGAATTTTCTTTCCTTAAGCTTCTCTTTTTTTCCTCTTCTTCTTCCTTTGTTAATGGTGGCCGGCCAAGCTTTTTAATTTTTGAGAATGAGAATGAACGTGTGCTTTGAAATACACGGCCTAAGGAAGATGATATAGAAATGGCCTCTTTCCCATAATACCCCTCCTCTAATTTATTTTTTAAACCCTTCATTTAATTTATTAGTTAAAAAGGCATGGCTACTTTAATTAAATCAAATCTCAATCTCCTAATCAACACATTATTTTATTTAGTTTATCTAACTAAATCTCCTAAATAATGTTATCAAAAATCTGAGATGTTACATCACCGCTTTCGGTATTTATGATAAGTACAAATTATAATATAACACGTGCCCCAAAGTTCACTTTGTATATTTAACATCCCTCACTATCCAAAAATATACATCAATGATGCTACAGTCATCATCAGAATCATTTTCAAGCGACAAAGTAAGTTCAGTATTATTTTGCACAACATTAAATAAAAAGAGTAACTAAATAAATTTTCATTAAACAAATTTGTTTTACATGTTTTATTACATCATCATTAACCCTTTGGTTCGCATGTAGAGGTAAATACAATAAGGAAATAAGAGTAGTGTCATGTCTGACATGCGAAGAGCCGACATGACACATAACTAGTTATACTTCTTAATATTACACAGCGGAATTTTCAAAATAAAATTTATTAGCTAGACAAGCCTCAGCCCTGTCTTCAGAATCTTTATTCGTCCTTCTAAAAGATACCCTTCTATTCCATAAACTCAGCCTTACTCGAATGAGTACCCGTGAGTTTATTTCCTAGACATAAAGTCTGGTATGACTAAAATCTTTACCCTAAGCATCCACAGCGAGACCACGCCGTTGTAGCACATAACAGATTTTCCCCTCACTTTATCATCATAGCAGTTACGTCATATTATGTAAACAAACATAACATCAAAAGCAACCATTTGCATTACATTCAATCTGTAAGTGTACCCTACTTTTATCATCCAATTATGAACCATGTCATATTTATATTTTCAATTCAAATTAAGTATACTTTATGTTTAATATCCAATGGTGAACCATGTCATATAACTAACAATCATCCATCCAATCATCACCTAATCTCTTACTTAGGTGTTCATATTTAAGTTATCATTAACTTAGTTTAGTGATTACCTACTTAAGCCCGTCTATCACTAATTTATCTTTTCTCAAACAATGTCACCAAATGAAATGACCACTCATTCCACTATGCGAGCCACCCTGACTCTCCTAAGAGGTTGAACGTAAACATCCTGAATTGAATCCAGTAAGCGTACTCACTTAGCGTTTAGTCCCTGAACCGCTATTGTTCACATTGCCGATTTTTTATTTTATATATAACGCCACCTTGATGTTTTGGCACCCTGCCATAGCACCCTGCCATAGCTCCCATAGAGTTATAAGTCTTTAAAGATTGAACCCTATCGTGGCATCTAGTCATATACCATTAGACTTTAGACAAATAGTCAAGGCACCTTGTCATCCAATATCTCTATGATTTGGTATATCTTTACGATCATGATTCAACCCTCATCTTTCATTAACAAGTTGTGTATGCTACATGTTCTTTAGATAAAACATCTTTTATCTTTGATAAAATGACACTCTATCATTTATTAGCTTCTCTAAGCTTACTTCCGTTTCAAAAATAAGTTAAAAAATTTACCTAATAAAATTCTTCCTTTATTTCATCCTTATGAAATAGTCAATCAACACTTGAAAACTGTCTTCCAAAGTGTACTAAGTATTTTTTTATTTTACTTAGAAAAAATTAGCTTTCCAAGCTTTCACAATTTGAACTTAGCTGTCGCATATTGGTTATCCCGTAGTCATCGCAAGTCAAGCCTCGCTATCACATATTGTCTATCAAATAGCCTTCCCATGTTGATTTTCCTAGGCCGTCCTTAGTTGACCCTCAACTAGCCATCGCATATTGATAGATTATTTTAGCTATCACAATTAAGCCTCTATTGGTTATCGCAAATTGACAACTTCCCAAGATTCGCACATTGAGCCCTCAAATGGCTATCGCACATTGACACTTCTCCTAACTATCGCAGTTTGATAGCTCCAATAGCAAGTTGAGCATCAAGTAGCTGTCGCAAGTTGACTTCCTTAGGTCATCTTTAGTTCATTCGTATAGCTATCGCAACTTGATAGCTGTCATGAGTTGAACTCTAGGAGCAATCGCACATTGGCTTCCAGTGGCTATTGCTACTTGACAATTATTAACCATCGCAGGTTGATAGCCTAATTCCATCGCAAATTGGAAACTTTTATGGGCCATCATAGGTTGATATCGCATTTTCGAAATTAACTTGAAAACCGTTTGATTAACTTATTAAGTAGTTAGTATACACCAAATCTCAATTTGATGTCGAATTCTGATGGGTTAATAGATCTCTTTACAGTTTTCTTTTCCAGAACTTGTTAATTACAACATCAATTAATTAGTTAATTATTTTTAATCAATTAATACTGCGATTTACCAAATAATTCATCTAAAATTTGAGATTTAAGGGGAAAATCCTAGAAATTCACCAAAAATCCAATTTATCATATTCTACCAAATATCAAAATTTTAGGTCAAAATAATTATTTTTATTATTTTTAATAATTAACTTTTACAAAATTATCCATTTTCTCAACTTAGAAAATTCATAACAATTCCAAATAAATTCCATAAATCATGAAATTAAAAACCCATTATTGTTTTATCGTTATAAACATCATATAAAGTTTATAAAGCATATAAATATGTTTAAATCAGGTTTTCTCCTAAAACATGAACTAATTCCTTCCATTTTAATTTCAAATTACATTCCAACATGGTTTAATTATTCAAACACATTTATCATTATCAAAATCATCCAATTAAAAGAAAACTTGAACCCAAACTGGTTAGAAGGGGTTTCAGGGAAAATGTTACTCACCCTAATTATAAAAACCTTGATTTAATCTCCTTCCTTCTTAAAGTTGAAAGCTTGAATTCTTCTAGCTTTATTTTCCACTCCCTTAGCTTGAATATGGTGGTCGATCTTGGGATAGTTTAAGGGTTTTTTGTTTTGAAAATGAAAATGAAGTGGAATGAGAGAATATAGCTAAGGGAAGTGGGTTAGTAATTTTGGCTTGGGCTAATATCCCTTCTAGCCTAGAGTCACCAATACATCTCCCTTAACACAAGTCATTCTCACTCTAAAACCTAATTTATTTATTTTCATTATCAAGCCAATTTTAATTGCTCTAATTACTCTTGGTCCACTCAATTAACTTGTAAAGTGTCTCACACTTAATTAACTAAATCTCCATTAAGCAATTCTTGCAATTAAATCAATTTATTTATTCTTTTAATAACTCCCTCTTATTATTACTGTAATTTAATTTTCTATATTTTGGATCTTCCAATATATGGCATTACAATATAATGATTACAACGTGAAATTTGGATTGAGAAAAGTTGGATCATAGTTTGTTCTCGATTATTTTACTCTTTTTTTATTATGCATTAGGTTCTCATAATTCTTAAATTAATCCATGTCTGTTAGGATCCTAAAACCAAGTCTTGTTGTTGGAGTCAAGGATTTTAAAATTTAACCTCGTCTAGTGAGGTTTTTTATGTCAAAGGCTATGTATAGAAAGTGCCGAAAGGCGCAAATAATTTTGGGAATCTATCCTAATCCTTTATAGAGGATTTGAAAATATAACCTCATTATAAGGGTTTGGAAAATCTAACCTCGTCGTTTAGCGAGGGTTTGGAAAATCTAACCTCGTCGTTTAGCAAGGGTTTGGAAAATCTAACCTCGTTATAAGGGCTTTAAAAATCTAACCTCGGTATGAGGGTTTTGGAAATCTAACCTCGTCCTTTAGCGAGCGCTTGGAAAATCTAACTTCATCCTTTCGCAAGGGTTTGGAAAATCTAACCTCATTATGAGGGCTTTGAAAATCTACTTCATCCTTTCGCAAGGGTATGGAAAATCTAACCTCATTATGAGGGTTTTGAAAACCTAACCTTGTCCTTTAGTGAGGGTTTGGAAAATCTAACATCGTCCTTTAGCGAGGGTTTGGAAAATCTAATCTTGTCGTATATTGAGATATGAAACTCTTACTTGTTACGAGCACTTTGAAATCTAATCTCATCGCACAGTGAGGATTTGAAACTGTTACCTCGTTATGTGAGTTTTGAAAATCGAACCTCATCGTATAGTGAGGATTTGAAAGTCTGAGCCTCAAGATTTGCCTCATCGTTTAACGAGGACTTGAAAGTCCAAGCCTCTAAATTTGAATGTTGAAGGCTATGTATAGTAGAGTGACGTAATAGGCGAAAGTAATTAAATGTTGAAGGCTATGTATAATGGAGTGGCGTAATAGGCAGAAATAATTGTAAGCCAAAGGCTACGTATAGTAGAGTGTCATAATAGGCAAAAGTAATTGTAAATCGAAGGCTATGTTTAGTAGACCGTCGAGAAAAAGTCATTGCAAGGCGAAGGCTATGCATAGTAGATGTCGTAATAGGCGAAAGTAATTTATCCTTACTGAATAATGAGGATTTGAAAGTGAATTTGAAATTCTTACCTTGTGATGGGGGTTTAAAATTAGGTTTTGAAAATTTTAACCTCGTATTGAGGGTTTTTGCCTCGTTATGAGGGCTTGGAAATAAATTTTGAAATGTTTATCTTGTTACAAGGGTTTGTGGAAAATGTATTTTAAAAACCTTCGTACCTTGTTATGAGGTTTTTTTACCTTGTTATGAGGGTTTTTACCTTGTTCTCGAGGGTTTGAAAGCATGAAGGACATATCAACGATAACCATATGAAGGATAACTATGGCATGCCATAATACGCACTGCGCTAGATGGACTAGAATTAGGGAGACCGATCTAAGCTACTCTGGGGTGTTACTCCTAGGATTGCTTGCTAGAATTCATGAGGATTTTACATGGATGGCCCCTTATGTTCTAGCGGATAGTCTAGGCAAGCATAGATTCTCATGAGGAACTACGGTCCTGATCCTTTTGATCGATTAATCATCTCGACTTTTGTAAGTTCTTACTTTGAATTTGGATAAAACCTTTACTTGAGGTGTAGAATTAACCATGAATATTACTTTTAAATATATATCATGTATAAACCAAGAGTCCACTATGATGGTCTATCTTAGTGGAACTCATCGGCTTACTATATGGACTTTAAAGTCAAAATAAGACTTTTTGGAAGTTTTCTTATTTGTGGCTGGATCAAAAATGGTTTTGTGAATAGAATTGTCGGTCAAACATTAATGTCGAAAGACTCAAGGTCGTTACTTAAAGAGATCACAACTTTACTAAGGTTGCAATGGTCAAAAGCAACGTCATTTTGGGTTACAATTCTTAGTTCTGTAAACCATAAAATAGATTGGAAAGGTATGTAGAAAATAGCTAGCTTTATGGTGAGAATTTGTTTTGGAAAATTTCAACATCATACTCCAGTCGTCGAGACCGATTCTTACATATATGTCAATTGGAAAACTACTTATAACAGCTTTTGTGCCTTAAATTAGGATAAAAACTTTACTCAAGTTGTAGAATTAACCATGAATATTACTTTTATATATTATGTATAGACTAGTCTTTCGAGTTCACTACGATGGTCTATCTTAGTGGAACTCATCAACTTACTATATGGACTGTAGAGTCAAAATACAACTATTTGGAAGTTTTCTTATTTGTGGCTGGAGCCAAAATGGTTAATGATTAGAATTTTTGGTCAACCATTAATTCCAAAGACTCAAGGTCGTCACTTAAAGAGAGCACAACTTTATTAAGGTTGCAATGATCAAAAGCAACATCATTTTGGGTTTCGGTTCTTAGTTTCGTAAATCGTAAAATAGATTGGAAAGTTATGTAGAAAATAGCTAGCCTTATGGCGAGAATTGGTTTTGGCAAATTTCGACATCATACTCCGGTCGTCGAGACTGAGTCTTACATGTATGTCAATTGGAAAACTACTTATGGCAGCTTTTGTGCCTATATTGCATGACACTACTTGACCATGGCTAACTCTTTCTTTGCATAACACTACTTGACCATAGCTAACACTTTTTTTTCACGATACTACTCGATCGTGGCTAAAATACTTGACATAACTTTGAAATTTGCATGATACTACTCGATCATAGCTAAAATATTTGAAAACACTTGAAATGATAGATTTGAAAACTTTATTATAGTGGCAGCGTTGTGTTGTGGTAATGTTTTAGATGCTCAATATTCCATTTTCGAGGTATGATATTGTTGTTTGACCTTTTTAATCGATAAGCCCTAAAGGAATTATGTCATGAACAATTAGAGGCCCTTCCCAGTTTGGACCAAGAAGTCCGTCTACTTGATATTTGGTATTTGGCATAATCTTTCGGAGGACTAGATCTCCTATTTCGAACTTTTAGGTTTAGACCCGTTGATTATAGTACCTTATCATCTGACAGATGCAATCTTCCGTTCTTAATGTGGCTTGATCTCGGAGTTCGGTAAGATGTCTACCGACTCATTTTGAAGTTTTGCATTTTGTTGAATTTTGTAATAGAGCTTTGATGAGAAGCTATTTCAAGTTCTACAGCGATCATGGCTTCATAGACGTAAACTAGAGAAAATGGGGTATGCCTGTCAATGTTTTTGAACTTGTTCTATATGCCTACAAGAAGAAGGGTAGTTTATGTATCCAATTGCCTTTAGTTTGGTTCAGGCATTTCTTTAGGCAAGCTTTGATTGTTTTATTGGTCGCTTCCATAGCATCATTGGCATGTGGATGAGCCACTAAGGAAAACTCTTGATGATGTTATGGTCATGGAAATAGTCAGTAAATTCTCGACTTTCGAATTATGTGTTGTTATCTATAATGATTTTGTACGGGAGACCATATCTCATCATGACGGACTTTATGACCTAATTTGTTGTTATTGTTGATAAAGGTTCTGCTTTGACCCATTTTGTGAAGTAGTCAACTTCAACCATCAAAAATCTTGCCCCTCCTTTAGCAGTCTGAAGAGGGCCGGTAAGATCAATGCCCTAAACATCGAATGACCATGGGCTCATCATAGGAGTAAGTTCACTACGTGGAGCTCTTAGAATTTTAGCATAGAACTGGCATTTATCACATTGTTTAGCGTAATTCAGTGCATCTTGGTTTAACGTTGGCTAATAGAACCGTTCCCTCAGTATTTTTTTGGCTAACTTTTGGCCTCTAAAATGATCTCCACATATGCCATCGTGGGCTTCTTCTAATAATTTCTGGCCTTCTGTGGTGGTTGCACACCGTAAATAGGGGTTTGCATGGATTCTTCGTTATAGTATTCCATCGATTGTAGTGAAGTTAGGAACATTGTACTTAATTCGTCTTACTTAAGCCATGTCTGCAGGCAATGTATTTTTAGATAGATATTGAACATACGAGTCATCAAATTTTCTTCAGCAAGAGTTGGTAGTCCAGCTTCATTTCGAGCTGCTTGAGCTTGGGTTACAACCAAGATTTCCTTAGATGTTTGTATGCTTGGCTTTTTGAGGAATTCTACTGGAATGAACTTATATTCCTGCACATCTTTGGAACTGGAATATTTAGCTAAAGCATCAGTCGTTACATTTTGGCTTTAGCTTTCAATATCATAACTTTTGAAGGCTTCGAGAAGTTTCTAAACTTGTTTTGTATATAATGAAGGTCTTGGATCTTGAGCTTGGTAGTTGCCGAGCACTTGGGTGATGATTAGTTGAGAGTCAATATATACTTTGATTTTTGAGACATTAATAGAGATTGTCATCTTTAGTCCAACTATTAAAGATTCATATTCGACCATATTGTTTGTTGCCGGAAAGGCTAGTCTAATGGCACAATAAATTTGATAGTTGTCCGGGATGACTAAAACATAATCTGCCCAGCCCCATGCTCATTTGCGGCTCCATCAACATTAAGTTGCCAAGTAAGTTATTTGGCCTTGTCGTCATTCATGGCTTTGGTATCAAAACTTATACATTCAGAAATAATATCAGCCGGTATTTGTCCTTTAATAGCAGTTCTTGGTATATAAGAGATATCATATCTTCTAAGTTCTATAGCCCATTTGATTAACCTCCCTGAAGTTCTAGGTTTGTTGAATACCATCTGTAAAGGCTGATCCGTTAATACTTTGATATAATATGCCTGGAAATAAGGCCAAAGTTTTCAAGCTGTGAAGATCAAGAAATATGCAAGCTTTTCAATGATAGGATAATGCTTTTTGGCTAGGCTTAGTCTTTTACTAACATAATATACTGGACGTTGAACTCCACTGTCGTCTTTGACTAATGCTAAGCTCATGGCTTATTCCGAAGCAGCAAAGTAAAGAAACAGATCCTCCCCATCTATCAGTTTTGATAATAATGGAGTTTTACCGAGATGCTTTTGTAGGTCTTCGAAGGCTTTTTTGACATTTGACGGTCCATCCGAAGGTGACATACTTCTTAAGTGGGTTGAAGAAAGGAATGCTTACCGGTCGATTGGCTCATGAACCTATTCGGTTGGTGCCTTCATGTTATTTATTGCTTTGATTTGATCCAGATTAATTTCAATTCCTCTGCACTTACCATGAAGCCTAAAAACTTTCTATATTGAATTCTGAAAGAGAATTTCTTAGGGTTAACTTCGTATGGTAATCCCGAAGGACCTCAAACATTTCAGCTAAATCTGAAACATGACTTTCGGCTTGTTTAGATTTCACTAACATATCGTTAACTAAACCTCTATATTTTGGCATGTTTATTTTGTGAACATTTGGTTTACCAATGTTGTTAGGTTTCCTCAACGTCTTTTAGACCGAAGAGCATTACTTTGTAGCAAAATAGTCTCATGTTTACCACAAAGCTCATATGTTCTTCGTCTGGTTTAAACATTGAGTGTCCATGAACAAAAGCAACCAATGTCCACTGGTGCAACTAATTGATCAATTCTTAGCAAAGGAAGCATTCCTCTGGACAAGCTTTGTTTAGGTCAGTGAAGTCTATGAAGGTTCTCCACTTACCATTCGGCTTCTTCACTAGTACCGAATTGGCAATCCATTTCAGATAATGGACATCTCTTATGAAATTATTCTTAAGCAACTTCTCTACCTCTTCCTGTAATGCAGCACATCGGAATTTATCGAGCGGTCATCACTTTTGTCTTACAGGAGGATATTTGGGATCGATATTTAGAAAATGATACATGACAGAGGGTCTATTCCTATAATATCGTCGTAGGACCAAGCGAATATGTCCAGGTTTTGTTGAAGAAAAGATATTAGTTCTTCTTGAATAGTGGGGTGAAGGTAAGTTCTAATCTTAATAGTCTTAGAGTGGTCTCTCGAATCAACACAAACATCTTCGAGGGTTTCGGTATCGTTGCTTTCTCAGTGTCAGTTCTCGGATCCATGTCAAGTTCGATATATTGTATTCTCCCTCTTTTAGAATTTCTTGTATGATGCAAACAAATCTCCTCTTTCGGTTATAATTTTTTCTGCATTGTCCCAATTGTATTTATCAAATTGCTTTCGGCGGTAGAATATTAGAACAATTTTTTCCTACAGTTGTATTTTCTTATCTTGTGGGCATTCTTTGAAACTTCCGGGTATATCTTACGATTTTGAAGTTGGTGTTGTTAACAGTTCTTTCGACATCCTCTTTGTTTTTAGAGGAAATAGTGACTTCTTTTGGTTTAACACCATTCACATAAACGAACTTTTTCCTTTGTTTACCATATTCAAGCTTGCATAATACAACTGCCTAGAGACCCACTGGTCTCCTTGCACACTTCCTTTACCACACTTGATGGGGAATTTAAGCACCGAGTGTTTAGTTGACACATATCCGTCAATGGCATCAAGAGCTCACCTCCCGAGGAAGGCAATGGAGACAGATGGTACATCCATGATTACAAACATGGTCTCGAAAATTTTATAACATGCCACAGTGCTCACTTTCACCATAGGGCTGCATTCCCTGAAAAGAATAGCTCCTTCATCATTAAAGTCGTATATTGGGGTCTGACTTGGCTTGAGAATAGTTTCAAGAAGTCTCATTTTGTTAAAAGCATGCTTAAAAATAATGCTTACGGCAGCTCCAGTATATACTATAATTTTTGAAACCTCCGAGAGGATAATATGGGCTATATTTACTAAGAGATTATTGTGAGGATGGCAAACACCATGCTTACTAAAGCCCACAAAATTAACTTTCGGTTCCAATCTTCTAATTTTCTCTGACCTTCCTTTCTCAAACACTGCATCTTTGATGTCTTTATCTTCATTTATGTACCTTTTCCAACTACTGTTGCTGGATCTAGCTACATGTGGGCCACCTTTAATCACATTTATGAATTTTCTAAGTGTCGACAATTATCTCGACAATTGGGATGTTTGTTGATCAGTCTCAAGGTCAAATAAGGCGTTCCCTCGATACATTGTCAATTCTTAAAACTCGTTAAGTTTTCTAGTTTTTACAAGTCCATTAATGAAATTCTTCAAAAATCTGCATTCTTTTGTGTTATGGCCATTCTGCTTATAGAAAGAACAATATTTGCCCCTCGGTTAGGCTCGGTTCATTTGCCATCTTGGTGAAGGGGTACAAAAATCTATCATGGGTTTAAGTGTATTTTTAGGTGTAAGAATGAGTTAGGGGGAGAGTACCTGCAACTTGAAACTCTCACTATTGTTTTTTTTGCTTGAGCAAACTTTTGGCTTTCATCTGCCTATTTCTGATTTTTTTGCCTAAAGCTCTCTTAGACTCCTCAATCCTAATTTCTCCTTAAGCTCTATGATCTGAATTATTGTCTCACCAAATCATTACAAAATGGAGCGTTTCTCCATAATCCTGAAGTTATAGTAATCAACGTAGATTTGTCTGACATGCCTTTAACTTTTGTAGCAACATCATTAAGTCTTTTGCAATCATCCTTTAGGGACTTGTTTCTCCCTTGTCGAATACCAATGAGCAAGATTATACCTGCGGAGTCTCTCGAAGCAAAAAACTGAGCAATAAACTTCATTTTTAACCGATCCTAAGACTGTATCAAATTCGAGGGGAGAGGGGGAAGGAGGTAATTTTGAAACCATTTTAATGCCGACTCAATAAAAGTTGCCAATAAAAACCTACACTTAACTTTATCCAAAGCTCGGGTTGCTTCGATTTGTATTTCATATAAGGCAATATGATCTTCCGGGTTAATCGACCCGTCATACGAGAGTTTTGGATTCGAAATCCCACAGGCAATAGAGCCTTCATTATATCAATAGAAAATGGCCAAATCTTTTTGATCTTCTATTCCATATAAGAACCAGACCTTTCCTCTTGGAGCTTTTGAACTTGCTCGGACAATTTCAACAATAATTTTTTTCATGTTTCGGTCACCACCGAGATTTAGTCGTTCATTAGGCTCAATGCCTAAGTTTATGTTATCGGTTCTAACCCTTGTTGGCCCACCATGGTTTGCCCATTTGGAGCTCAGTGGTGGAGGTCTTTCAATTTGAACCTCTTTAGCTGTCTGGGACATTTCTACCCTAATTTTGTTACAAGTGCTTCTAATAAACTCGGCCTCGAAATCTACCCTAATTATTTGTCTTTTCCCAAGGTTTCGACAAACTATTGGGGGTCGGTTTTCTTCGTCAATAGCAGAAACAACTCTTCTCTCCATATATTCAAATATTTTCTTCATTTCGACTTGGTAATCATCCAAGCGTTTCGTGGTATTTTCCATGAAAGCAAAGCATCATTTGCTAGAACTAATCATCGGTAGAAAGTGGAGGAAGAGAATCCCCAGAAATAGTCGGATCGACCATTTCAATAGGTGTTTCTTGAACATCTTCCTTAATCACCGGAGATTAAGGGTTCTTTCTCATAGAGGACTTAGGTTTCGTCATTGGATGGAAAATTGATTGGAATCGAGTGTAAAATGCAATATACTGGAACGAAGGTTCGAACCCTCCTTCTAGCTCCAAAAATGTTAGCATGATTTTTTGTCACAAATTAACACCCATAGTCCGGAAGTTATTTCCACAAGCAGTAATATAAAAGCAAAGTACAGCCAAAGGTGAAGTGCTTTTGTTGAAAGTAACAAGGAGAAAAGGGTTGAATAATAAAGAACACAGAGAAATTATAACGGTTCGGGAAGAACTCCATACATCCATTGTAGCTAAGTCTTTATTTTGTACCCAAATGAACTATAAATGGTTGTACAAGAACTTGCCAGCTCGGTCCGCCATTAATGGGTTCGTTGGAAAGCTTTAATATGATTACAAATAATCTAAACAATATGCAATTAGTGTTTCAGAGTTCGAATCGAATCCCCGTACTGTAGGTAGGCACCTTGTATTTATAGATGATTTGTTGCTCTGTCTTTGGTGTAAAGCACTTCTCTTGGATTGCTGACTTGACCCACTTGTAGGGTTAAGATTTAGACATGTGTCATCATCTAGTTATCTACATATTGACATGATTTGCTGATGCGGCATTTCTATATATAACTTTGAGTGTTGTAGCTCGTATACTTTGCATTAGTTTTGGGCTGCCTAAGCCGTTGATATGAAAGGAGGCTATCTTAGGTGTCGATCTTGGTTTTGTATTGAGGCGCTTTGGTTTTGAATGGAAGAGGCTTTAGTATCATATGTTAGAGTAAACATTCTTGGTATGCATTTTAGGTGGCGTCTTGTTGAAGTCGTCTTGAGGTTATGACCATAGGATGGTCTCTGGTTTTGAATGGAAGAGGCTTTAGTATCATAAGTTAGAGTAAACATTTTTTGTATGCATTTTAGGTGGCATCTTGTTGAAGTCGTCTTGAGGTTATGACCATAGGATGGTCTCGGAAGATAGATTGAGGATGGTCTATAGTCTCGGTAGTGATCATACTTGAATGATTTGTCTTTTGATCATAGAACCTCCTTGAGGCCCATGCTTTCGGTCAAGCTATTGCCCCTTAGACATTAGGTTGACATTTAATTCTTGTGGGGATCCATATGCATAATAGAGTTCTCGAGTTTGAACTGAAGGTCACCGCTTATGGTATTTATAATGAATAAAAAGTATAATATAACAGTGACAACATTGTCGCCGTCCAACCATCTCCTTCCCCAACTTCGACGACCCATCTCCCTCTAGCTCCTCCGACTTCCTCGTATGTTGTTGACTGTACGACCATTTCCTTTCTCCAGATCCCGATCGTGTTCCAACTTGGGCTATTGTCAATGACTCCCACAGTCTCTTGTCTCTATACTGCTTGTTGTACTGTGAAATCCAACGCTTATCTCATACCTTTGTCTTCATCTCTTAGCTCCACGGAAGGAAGATAGCGTATAAATGTACAATGCCCATTATGAATTAGGCGAGTAGAAAAAAACTCATATTCCTATTTCTTATCTTTCTCACGGTTCTCCTTTGTATTCTTCTACGAATTCTGCTACTACTTCTTAAATATCATTATTATATACAGGCTACATCACTCCTTAATCATACTTTCACATTCCAAAATCTAGTGAAAAGGAATTACACCCTCGTAATTTTCATTTCTTACCCCATTTTTTTTATACCAGCTTTATCATTTTTTTTTTTTCTTATTCTATTGTTTTCTTTTTCTTTTTTTCATGCATTTAATTTCTTCTTTTTCTCCACTCACCAACTTCCATTTATACTTTCTTCAATTCATGAAAGTTGTATGAAGATTTAACCTACCTTTTTTCATCCAAAAAAATTGAAAATTGAATCATTGGAAGAAAATATTTGTTCATGTTCCTTTTAGGTTGGAGTTTATAATACATTTGTTTTTTCAAAGTGATTAAATAAATTTTAGAATTTGTGGAACTGAATCAAAATTTTCGTTCATACTGCATTCATTAAATGAAATTAGATGAATGAAATTAAATATAATGACGAATATTATACAATATTTTCAATGACACCTTGAATAACGGAGAAAGAAACAAACATTTTGTCATGTTTTTGAGTTGCAGCTGATGTGACAGAGGAATGGTATGCCTTAGGAAAATAACCCAGAACTGACAGATTTAGCCTTCTATATTGGAGTCATAACAGTTTTTTTTACCAAACTTTGTCGTCGAAGTAGTGCTGCCTGTTTAACGTCCAGAGGCTCATACGCAATCATCTAGACCAGAGAGGCTAACAATCATTCAATTTCTACAACCCCATCATCAACGATAAATTGATTATAGCAACTTATGTAGCTATAATCAAATAGTACAACTAAATGGTCACTACACGTACACTGATTGCCCGCAAATAGTGAATTTTGCTACTCGTCAGGTAGGAATATGAGCGTTTAACCATTTATATATACATACATAATACATTACATTCTTAGCTAAAAAAACAACAAAAATGTGGAGAAACTTAACCAATGGCAAAAAGAAGAAGATCATATAGCATAGAACCTATCAATCTCCGAATCCTCTTCCGAATTATGTTGCCAAGTACTGGACCCACTCCTCCTGGACAACTTATCCTTCTTCCTAATCTTCCTACTCCTCTTCGACTTCACCACATAGTAAGTCATCGTCCCAAGAACCCCCGCCATAATAACCCCTCCAATCAAAGTCACCAAAACAGCAGCCCACCGAAACTGCCTCCCAACCACAATGTAAGCAGATGCTATAAACGCCACGGTCGTGCAAACCGAAGCCAACCACATGAGCTTATTAATCACCTCCACCACCCTCCGTTCGGACTTCGTCTCCCCTCTGACCAATGTGATCTGCACCACCACCACCGCCAACGACGTGAAGAGCGCGACCGCGTTGAAAATGAAGAACACTTGGAAGGAAACGGTGTCGAGGGAGACGGCGACTCCGCTGGGTAAAGTGCCGCCGGGGACAGTGAAAATGGCGGCAAAGGCGACGGTGGCGAAGAGGACGGCGACAACGGTGACAGAGTTGGTGGCGTTGTTGATGCCCTCCCGGTGGAGCTTCCGCAGCTCCTTCGCGATCCCATTCACGTTCTTGTTGGTCTTGCGGGTCTGTTCGAGCTGGGTGTGCACGTCTTTCTTGATGTCGCTGACGGTGCGCCGGAGCTCGTCCCGCGGTTGGTTCAGCTCGTTCGCACGCACCGCGCCGTAGCGGGAGAGGGATTCCTTGATCTCAGTGGATTCCTCGGAGAGAGGGAGGCTCTCCGCGATGTCAAAGGCCGTTTTGTGGTCCCGGGTTAGGGCGTTCACGTGGATGTCCCGGAGAGACAGTAGCACGTCCACTATCTGTTCAGAAAATAGAGTTTTGTAATCTACAGTTCACAAATGGAAAATGCTAGCATCAATCTCTATTTCACAAAAAGAGATGCAAAAGTCCCCATCTTATTGATGGGGCGTGTGGCCTTAGCCAATTCTAAAACAATTTACAAAAATAAACTACTTTTACCTACATAGGAAACAATGTCGTATTGAATTGCAAATGGCTTACCATGCGTCCATTTTTAAATAGCGCCAGCCAACAAAAAAAAAAAACAAAGAAAGATAAACCACCTTTGTTAGAAACAGATCAAATTCAAAATCGCACTTTATGTTCCGTAAGAAGAAATTAAGAAAATGACTTGTTTTTGTTGGTAGTTTTGTAATTAATTTAAAGGGAATATTTGCGAAACACAATTTAAATTTTTAAAATACACAACCAAACCTTAAAACCCGTTATAAAATACATTCATATTTTTAGTTTCAACCCAACCGCAAATATTTACAATTTCTATTTGCAGTGAAAACTACAAATATTTATTAAAATAAAATATTTTTGTTCATAGAAACCAGGGATTAAGTGCAGAATTGATTTATTTTTTTAATATCAAAAATAAAAACAATTTAGAGGTATTTAAAGCATGTTTTTAAGAAGGGTTTTTCGTGTATCAAATTTGAAAATAAGCAGCGATCCAAACTGCCATTAGTTTAAACATGTAATTTGTTTTGAATAGCTCCTTATATTGTTGAAAAATCCTGTAACTGTTCAAATATGAGATATACAAGTCTGTACTAATACAAAAGTCAGAGGGAATATGTAAATACCATTTTCCTTTTATGTAAGTTGCATTTTGGTCTTGAGTAATACAAAAACATTTTTCGCAAGTAAAAAAACTGACAACTGTTAGCCAACAAACATGGAAAATATAATTGGATTTCTTAAAAACCTAATTTTGAAGAGGAGTAACATATCACCAGATTAACCGAATGTAGCATAAAGAACAGATAAAGTTTTAAATGTTCAATACCTCTGCTCTCTTTTTCCTGGTGGCGACATGTAAAGCTGTGTTTCCGGCTCGATCCGGTAGCATAACAATGGCGGGATCAGCTTCCACAAGGGCTTTAACAACTTCACTGTTTGTTCCTTTCACTGCCATTTGAAGAGCGGTTTGTCCTTTCTTATCAGTTCTTCGAGCAAGCTGTGGATCCTTTTCAAGCAAAGCTTTTACGATTTCTGTATGCCCTGATCGGGCAGCGAAATGCAGTGCATTTTTACCATTGGATTTGGACAGTTCGATTAAGTTACTGTCTTGTTCTAACAAGAGTTTAACTACTTCTGTGTGGCCTCTTTGGGCTGCTGATATGAGTGGAGTTGTGTTTGCTTGGCCGAGAGACTTGCTAAGTATGGTTGGATCATGATCTAGTAGTATCTGAACAATTTCTGTACACAAATTGTTCGTGAAAGTTAGAAATATGACTTGTAAAACAAGAAAATTAAACTATACAACACTAACTCACTTTAGAAATGTCATCAGACGTTCATGTTTTGACAATAACGGGAAGAAACCATCTTTGTTTTAGGTCATTAAAATTGATATAAGTAACAACCTACACAGAAAGTACTAATAGGAAATTTTGCCATTTTTCTCAAAGAAATAATAACTATGAGAATTCTGTCTTTGTAAATCATGATTCATCACAAACAAACTGTTACAAACCCAATACAACATATCAGGTTATCTAGTTTCTCAATTTACACTATACACTGAAATTATTCAACCTCTATACTCAACTCTCGTATTGGTAACCTTCTCGCAAATATCATATAAAACTTAGTATCCTATTTCATCTAAAAATTTAGTTGTATGTTTAGATAACTTGCACAAAAATATAAGATTAACTAATAACAATTTCAGGTTATACATGGTATGTATTGGGCAATGTTGAAAATCATATATCTTAGCAAAGAGCAGCATTAATATGAAGACCCCATGCTTTATACCGTAGATTGTTTCTTTATTACCCAACGATGTCCACCAATTTATTTTATCACAGATATATGATTTTAGACTTGTCAACGGATGCTTTTAGATGCGGATAGTGTCACATCTGCATCCGTATCCGAAACCATTTACGGATATCGGATATCCGCATCCACGAATACGGACGGATATCGGTGAACTAGCCTATCCGCTAACGACCGATCAATCAAGATTATAAAAAGAAAATTTTAGTTTAACATAAAAAAATTTCAATCTCATTGATTATAAAAATGTTCAAAATTAAATATGATGATAATAAATAGTTTCGAGCAGTTAATAAGCATTAAGTGCATATAATATAAACTACTGACTTAATAAAATAATAAATGAATATCTTTCACTGCACTAAAATACACATAATTTGAACTATAATCTTGACAAAAACCGGACGAATAATTTCAGATACGGATGCCTTTGTATCGGCATCCGTATCAGTTTTTCCGGATATCGGATATTTATCCGCTTTTCGGATGCAGATGCGGACGGATTTCGGATTTTTCGAGTATCCATTGACATCCCTATATGATTTTCTGATGTAGCATAATAGCTAGGTTTAGTACGGATTTGTTAAGCTTCGCCGTCATTCATATTCCACATCATTCAGTTCACAAATTATTGGGCTCAAGGGCGGATCCAGCCCTGGGCTCAACTGGGCTGTAGCCCAGGTCATTTAAAAAAAATCACCTTTCCAAAATCCTAGCCCAAGATGTTTATTGTTAGCCCAAAACACAATTACAGCAGAGACATAAGGTCCATTCTTCATGTTCTGTGTATTTCACCTGTTTGTACTTCATGCAGTCTTCATCCTCCC
Source organism: Allium fistulosum (assembly GCA_030737815.1). Lineage (NCBI taxonomy): Eukaryota > Viridiplantae > Streptophyta > Magnoliopsida > Asparagales > Amaryllidaceae > Allium > Allium fistulosum. The sequence goes on from CM060904.1 coordinate 1,293,333,442, forward strand.
TTTTGTAGGCTGAAACAAAGATATTTTTATTAAACTAGTTTGATTACGAATTAATTCCACTTAATCACTCAGTCCATACTCCGAAGTCCACTACTTAACATAGTTTGATTTCTTTTTAGTAGTTATTGATATTGTCCGTATAATTATTTTGATAAATGATCATTTTACGAATGAATTAGGTTTAATTGACCAATCTTTAGATTAAATTTGAAGCGATTCTTAGATGCATGATAAATTCTAATTGGATTTAGAATTAGGGAAAACTGAGAAATCAATCTTTAGGATATCCGGTAGTACCTGGGTTTAATTATTTCAATAGTTTTACTGTAATAAAATTTCAGTACCGAAAAGTTCAGAAGCAGATTAAGCGGCACAGGTATGACCTTCGTTGATGTTTCCAATACATAAATGCATATGTTAGGTAAAGTGTAATTCATGTCTGTTTATCTAACATTCTAAACAAGCCTACTTTGATTTATGTTTTTTTTTTGGAAAAAGTTATGCAGATTTTTATGAGGTGCAACAATAATATTCAACCTAAGTTAAGCATACATAATTGATAATGTAACTGTAATTCGGTGATATTGTTAAGCAAAAAAGGATCATCTTTAGAATTAGCCCACCCCTATGTAAATTCCTGGATCCGCCCTTGATTGGGCTTAAGCCTGAAATACTCTCACGTAAGGCAGTTAATATCCTGTTATTTGTCACCAATGCAATTACGAACGGTTCTTCAAATATGTTTTCTGGTAGATTAATTGTCCTCTACTATAATCTAAGTCAAATATGCTCTTTGCCTTGCGCAAGTTCACTTTGTTTATATGATAAAAAACAACATAAATTAAAATCAATTGAAGACATTTCACGTTGATTTTTGATCCGTCTCTAACTAACAACGTCAATACAAACTAAAAAAAGAAAGAAAAAGAAAAGTAGCAAAATCACACTCACCTTTATGTCCAAACCTAGCAGCCAAATGAATAGCATCAAACCCAGACCGATTACGCCTAACCAAACCCTCCTCATCGGTATAGATCAACAACTCCTTCACCAAATCAAGAAACCCGTTCTCCGCCGCAATCATCAACGCCGTCACATCCATCTCGTTCACCTCGTTCACCACCGCCTTCCTGATCTCCTTGACCTCGCTGTCAAACTCCTCTCCTTCTGCGGATCCGACCATCTGCGAGTTGATCTCGTCTAAGATCTTCTTAATCGAACCGAGATCGCCGCGCTGAGCGGCAAGATGCAGCTCGGTGTCGTTGTGGCGGCCAGTGACCTGCTTGACGTACTTCTTTTTGGGAAAGGAATTGGACTGGGATACGATGCTTTTGTTGGAGTTGGAGAGGATCAGGGCGGGGGTTGGGGATGAGGGAGAGGTTGGGGTCGTCGGCGAGTTGGGAATTTGGAATTCGAAAGTAGCCATGGATGGCAAATTTGGGGAGGAGGGGAAATTTGGACTGGGAGGGAGAGGAAGAGTCGTGTGAGCTTGTTTTAGTGGGGGAGGAACTGTGACCGGGAGACGCCGGTGGAAGATGAATACAATTTTGGAAGGTTCCTAGGAAATTGCGAGTGGCTGAGGTATTTGGTGCATTATCAGGTTTATCACGCACGTTATTAAATGACGCTTTTTAGAAAAGGTGGTCTTTCAACGTCAGAAGCCAGAAGGGTAAAAATAAAAGAGGACTTTGATTACATACCAAGAATTTTTGATTACATACCAAGAATTTCACACACGGATCACATTTGATCTTTTGGCGTAAGTACTACGGATCATGTTTAGTAATCATATTGAAGGTGCTAAGAAATACCACATATATTGCTTAGTATATAAAAATGGGTTATCGTACAAAATGCCACGCATGCTTCTAAATTAAGAATGATGCTACAGTGACAAAATTACAGTTTGTCAAAAAAAATGAGATGGAGAGAAAATACACGTGTCTATCCATGAAATTCAAGGGGATTGTCTCGCAACTTCAATATAATTTTATCATTTTAGCCGAAATACTCTCAGGTAAATTAGCAAAATTGTTAAATTAATATTATCAGAACTGAATAGATACGATCTCTATGGTTTAAATGTTTTTAGTTATTCACGTAAAATTTTATTCGTCATCTGTACTCATAATCCATAGTTCACATGCTGAGCATAATTTTGAACCATTTTAAATGAAGCACAAATAGATTACGACGAAAAAAACCAATTGAAAATAATCACATTAATATAGACAATACAGTATTCTATAGAAATTAAACATATGAGCATAATACTTCTCATATTAAAATTAAACACAAAGACACTGTCATGTATTTCATTGTAGAACTAAATAGTTAAAGAAATCGAATAATATATAATATAACTACCCGAGATAGTAGTTAATGCTTGGAAATTTTTCTTTTTTAAGGATTCTTCATCGATAACCACAAAGTATATAGTCTACAGTCAAAGCCTTACTACCACTAACATACACCACTTTATCCAAAAATTAAGGTCTTGGGATTAAAGATCTAAGACATAAAAATGAATGCTCTGCTTAAATAAAGTATCATTTCTTACCATCTCAAAAGTTAGATGCAATGACGAATTGTTTAAGAGCTGCATGAATAGCTAATTCATTCTATATGGGATTTTAGGATTCTGTTGTCGATGAAATGATGTGGACAAAAAGGTGGCTTACAATTCTTCAAAACCATGGGTAAATTTTTTGTGATATATCAAAGTTTCCGTTTAATCATAAAATAGCACCATGGGATCCAAAATACAACCCTTGATCTACTCCCATTGAGCACCACACCTCCGCCCCATAGGCAAAATATCCAAATCATAAATAACGATGATGCTAGAATTATTAAATAAAACAAAATATATAGAAAAGGAGGGGAGTAAGAGAAGAAGAAAATGAACAAAATGATTGACTTGGTTGAGAGTTCGCCCTAACAGAAATTATTTAGTTTTAGTTATATAATTGTACACTTAACCCTTATAAAAGAATCCTATTCGAAATAAAAGTAGGTTTTCCAGTTTATGTTTCTATTGTATGTACATATATTGATAAATATAAAGTTTAATGTTGATGATCACATTAAATACATACAATATGAAATTCCTAGGACTGAGTATTTGAATCGACTACAATTAAAAAAGCATTTGTAATCATGAATATTAAATTGATCAAATAAATAAATAAAAATATTTATCCTAAAATATTCCTAGTTAATGTATTTTGAGAAAGGGATATGATACACGCGTGAGACGAGTGTACATAATGCTCTCCAATTGTTGGATGGTTATTTACTCAATGACCGTTGGACACTAAGAGGTAACGTACTTGTAGTTGTTGCAAATTAACTATAAAACGATTCATCAAGAAGTCTTCTATGTTAAATATATCTAAGTCAAAATAGAAGATTTCACTTGACATTGTGAAGTATAGTCTTTCGACTTGAAAGTATTGTGAATCATTTATGTGAGTGCGATTAGGGAAGTTTTACCCGTTATTTGGTTTGAGTTATGACCATTTTGGTTACGTGTTTAAGTGTAAAAATAAATCACTATTTGCTAAATAATATGAAATAAAAGTCATCGTAATTGGATTTTGAATCAAAGTCATTAATCTCTGGCTGCAGTAAATTCGAGTATTCAATAATTGTTATTGAAGAATCGTGTGACTTCGAAGTTCAACTTGGGAATTAACCATGGACATTATTAGGATTTACACCAAAGATCTAATCCTGAATGTCTAAGTGGCATAGTGTTGAAGATGTGATAAAACGTGCACAACATATCGTTGCTTTAGGTGCGACTTTAAAATGATTAAGAAGTAAGACTTCATCTAGATGATCGATAAGCGATGACTTTGACCCCTATAATGTGCTTTGGTCAAGTCTGCACGTGCTTTGATATTTAAATGGCTTAAATATTAACTTAGACCAAGTCACACCTATGAGTCACATAACAGACAAATGTTGCATCAGACCAAAATGATTTAATGATAATTTATAATTGTTATAAGTTAAAAAGGAGGTGAATTTATATAATTGCTATTTATATATTGTTTACAGAATTTTATATATTTGATATATAAATTAATTTTATTTTATTCTTAATTGCAAAAATAATTTATTTAGTTATATATAAGTGTTATGTGCAATTATTTAATTTATAAAGGAAAACTAATAATTAATAAATAGCGTGTCTGTGATATAAATTATTTAGGCCAAAAAGTTTAAATATAAATATTTACTTTGTTTAAAAATATGCAACCATTATTTGCTAAATAATATGAATGATATTTGATTGAGATATATTAGGAAATATATTATATTTCCTATGTGATCTGACCACTATAAATAAGACCTAAAGGGGACTCGTTTATTCATTCAATTCAATAAATATGTACTACCATCGCCTCCATTGAAATTTCCTCAAGCTTTAGAATTGCAAACTGAAGCCTGAGTTAAGAATAAAAAATCTAAGGTTGAACTACAATTTCGAGGTGTACAAAGTTGGTATAGGAACAGATGCAGTAGTAGTTGGGTTAAAAAGGTTGAATTTCAGAACAAATTATATTTTATTAAATTACACAAGATCTTTATTCTGTGTTTTGTAATTAATACTTTGTTTGTACTAAAACTAACTTAGTATTTTGATTAATAAAAGAGATTGAAATATTTTAGTTTAATTAATTTGATTAAAATATTTTATTGATATTTAAAATAATTTTTTTATAATTTAATTTAAAATTAATTTATTTTTATTTTTATTTCATATGTCATGATATTCATATTCTAAATACGAACATCACAACAATATATAAATATGACTTAAACTTGAGGTTTAAGAGGAAAATTGATTGTTTTGTCATATGGTCAATAAGATGTCTAAGTGTGGTATACATACATACATGCATACACACACATACATATACATATACATAGACATATACATATACATATATATATATATATAATGTATAATTTTAAGTATAAATTATTTTAGACATACATGAAACATGCAATGATTTATTTATTTCATTCGGCCATCAAAAACATTTTATAAAAATAATTTATATTTATAATAAATCTACATATAAGTATATAATTTAAATATAAATATATGTACGTACGTATGTATGTATAAATATATCAAAAAATCATAAAATAATATACTTTGTAGTGACAAAATTATTAATAAATTTACATACAAAATATTTATACATACATAATCAAATTCTAATTTTGGCTATATATATATATAAAGTTTAAAATTCAGACTCAAAACTCTGACTTATTCAAATATATATATATGACATAATATATAAAATAATTATTTTTTAATTAAATAATTTTGGCCTAAAATTATTTAGGTTTGAATAATTCAAATAAATTTAAGTTTACATCTTTTAACTTAGTAAATATAATTAAAAATTAGTTTTTTTACTCATACTAAACTGAAATTTAAAATTAATTAATTATATATATATATGTATGTATGTATGTATGTATGTATATGCATTACAATAAAAAAGACCTTATTACAGCTTTATTTTTACAACGGTAACAAAATGCCAATTGTAATAAACTTATTTTCAACAACTCTTTTATTTTGCCAGTTGTAATAGATGCCTATTACAACCTTGCTTTTTTGACAGTTGTAATAGATGCCTTTTTTTAACAACTCTTCTTTTTTGCCAATTATAATGTTTCCTATTACAATCTTTTTCATTTACCCATTTTAATAATTAATCAATAATTATAATTAAAAAATGATATGTAATAATTAAATAATTAATAATAAAAATTAATAATAAATAATATTAATTAATAATTAATTTGAAATATGAAATAATTACTATTAATAATCAATATTAATAATTATTATTCGATAATTAATAATTAATATAATAATTAATAATTAATAATAATTATTAAATAATTAATAATTAATAAATAAGAATTAACTTTTAATAATTAAGAAGTAATAATTAATATTAATAATTATGAGATAATAAAAAAAATTGGCAAAGCCGACGGGGTTGAATGGACCCCTACCATTTTATTGAAGCACGGAAGAGAACAACAAGAGTAGCATGGCAAACAAGCTTGAACATGCTATAAGAACACAAAGAAACTAGGTGCTACAATCACTGAAGGAAAAAAACACAGGAAATAAAAACTTAAACTAGTACAGATCAAAACAGAACCTGAAGAATACCAGGGTCGTAAACAAACTTCAGGTTCTTGATACCCTCTCTAATTTCATGATAAAGATAGCTCTGTAGAATGGTATCTTTTCTACTTTTTTCCACCTGAAACACTCTAACATTCCTTTCTCTCCATATTACCATGATGAAAGTCTTAAGAATTGAATTAAAAATTCGGGTTTTGCTGTCCTCGATCCCAGTATCTCTATATATCAGCTCCCATTCATGCATGTTACCTTCACCGAACACTATCCCTCCACACTTTCTCATTAAACACTCCCATAATTGTTTCACTACCACACATTCAAAAAATAGGTGCTCTACTATTTCAGGATCTAAATTGTAGAAAGTACATGTTATTTCCACTAAAATACCTTTGCTCAGTAATTTGCCTTGGTTAGGAGAGCCCTGTTAATCAATTTCCAAAGAAGAAGATTGTCTTTAGCACAATTATCCTTATTCCAAATACGATTGTGCCATTTGCATGTTTCAGTTTCATCCTCTTTATTCAAGTGGTTGTATATGTAGGTAGTATTGTATTTCCCACCTAATAATTTCCAACTGATCTTGTTTCCAGTGCCATCTTCAATCTTAACTCTAGTTACCAGATCCCAACAGTCACGTATTCTCTGATTCGAAGTGGAAGGCGGACGTATGTTCGTACCATGTATAAAATAGCTTACTTTAGCTTCAGGTCGAACCCCAGACTGTTCTATTTCATGATGAGAAAAGGATTTACGATGGATGCTTCCATGCTGGATCCATGAAGTAATAATTAAGAAGTAATATTTAATATTTAGTAATTAATTTTGGATAATTAATAGTTACAGCGTTTATTTTAAAATGTTGTATAAACTTATTTTCATCAGCTTTATCTTTTACCTGTTATAATAGAGCCTATTAAATATTAATAATAATTAGTATTTTATAATTAATATTAAATAATTAATTAATATTAATATTAATATTTAATAATAGTTTACAAATTAATTATAATTAATAATTAATAGTTACTATTAAATAATTAATACTTAATAATTAATAAATAATAATTAGTTTTTAATAATTACTATTAAATATTTAATAATTAATATTTGGTAACATATACATAATAATTAACTTTTAATAATTAATATTCAATTATAACTAAGAATTAATAAGCAATAATTAAGAAGTAACATTTAATATTTTAATAAAATTAATTTTCAAGAAATTCATATCATATTTAATATAAATTTTCACTTATTAATTGTAACTTATGATATTTATCTTTATAATTTTTTGTGAAAATTTGACCATGACTCACAAAAAATTGACGGCAACTCACGAAATATTGGCAGCAAAGGCATGAAATTTAGGCAAGAAATAGTGAAAAATTGGTTCTAAAATTCACGTGTTATATTCCTTCCCACTCTTATCTTCCTTTATCAGATTTCCATTGATTACCAGAATCATCTAAAGATCACTATGACTGTCAGATTGGAGCCCAACTCTCATATTGGCCTCCATACCATCTACCACTTGTCCCAACATGTGTACAGAAGTATCGAATTTCATCTTCAGCTCCTTCATTATTGGACATGCCTCCACTGATCCTCCCATCGAACATCTCACTGCACTATCATACACGTCTCTCCTCCAATTCCTCCTGACCATTGGATGCCTGATAGCGATAATTGATCTGACTGCATACATCTCTTGATCCTTCTCAAACTCGAAACAACAACTTATGAGAAGGTAGAAAAGCTATACTCTGGAATTATATTAGCCACTAAGGTGATAAATGCACACACTTGTTTGGGCATTACGGTTTAGAATTAAATTGTACCCACTTTGTTATATCAAAATATGTTGGCCACACAAGTAAATGTAAGCTAATCATTGGTCTTACTTATATTGCATGATGTCGGTTAAAAAGATTATCATGTATGAGAGATTGAAAAAATTAACGCATTTTTTTGGTTTGCTTTGATTCGGTTATTTGGTTTGTTAAATATATTAGTTTTATAGATAATAATACTGTAAGGTTTGAATTTCTTATAGTGTACTGTTATGTTTATTCTATTATTTATGCTTATCTGTTGCTTGCTTTATTTGCAAAATGTGTTTATAATTATTTTTTGCATTCTTTTTACCACAACTACCAATAGCAGTTGTAAAAAAATCTTTGACAATTGCCAAAGCACTTGTTAAGAAGACTTTTACAACTGCTTCTGCAATTATCGGTGATCATTGTAAAAAAATCCGTCTTTATTACAACTTCGAATATAACGACTAATGGACGTCCATTGTAGACCTATTACAACTGTTTTTGGCAGTTATGAAATGGTATTTTTGTTGTAGGGATGCGTGTATATACGTAATAAAAAGATTATTATTATGTTCGAAACAGTAGAGAAAAATAATATAGTATTTTCAAAACCAAAAACAAAATATTGCAAAGTTGGATTTTGTTTTATAATATACATATAATAATTTTTTCAATTCTTTAAATTAATTCCTTTTATTTTTACTGTTGAAAATATGTATGATACACACACACACATGTGTGTGTGTGTGTACATACATTTATTATTTATATGTGTGTGTGTGTGGGTGTCTGTTGTTTATATACTTTTTAAAGTTTTAAAATAATATGTAAATTATTATTAATACATACATACACACACACACATATATATAAATTAAAAATTAGTTTTTTCTTAAATAAAAATAACCAAACATATAAATAATAATAACATGATATATGATATATTCATATGATTTAAATCTGGATTAGGAAACATTATCTTCCTCCGAAATGAGCTTGCCAAGGCTCAATGGGTTGTTTGTTTAATCTATCCTCTTATAGCACTGCTGTCCACTCCTCATCATGTTGCAAAGATGTAGAAATGGCTTCATTAAGTGCAAGGGGGTGTCGGCCATAGATGAGAGATGACACAATGAATATTCTCCCGAACCATGGTGGAGGCTATCCTATTTCTAGCCATGGGTTTACATCCTTTTCTCCATCGATCACTAACCTAAACGACTTAGTGACAGCCCTCAAACCTCCCCATATATGGGCGGCCACACATTTGACTTGGAAAGTCGATAACTCCGGTTGACTCCTTGGCTAAATTTATAACAATTTCTTTTAATTTATAACATTTCTTTTAATTTATAACATTTATAAATAACTTTATCCATGGCCAAATTTGAAGATAACTGGCAAGGATATTGTATCGACTATCTGGTGTAAACTCGATCAACGATCAATATTAAACAATTTAATTATTGAAGTATGTACGAATTTTGCTGAAGTGGAGTATAAGGTCAAGTTTGTGCACGTATTCTTTTCATATTTCTGTCTAATATAAGCTCACCTAGTAATAACAATTTGTACATGTATTCTTTTTAACATCACCATATCACTTAGATATCTGGAGTTTGGTCTAAGGTCAAGAAACTCTATTAATATCTGTATTGATTACATAAGTCACTTCAAAGTCCTTTGTTTAATCCGATAATAATTATCGATTAACCTGATCATTGTATTCCCAAACTACGACTACATGTAGCATATTTATGCATTGAGAAGGGTCCCATGCATCCGTGTCCAGTCTCAATGGTAACATAACGCCACTTACTGCACAGCGTCGAGTCTCCAACAATGGTACAACGCATTGTACCTAGGAATCTCCTACTAGTGTTTGACCACACACTTCTTCAGGCATCCTCATCAGTGTTGTACATACGCCGTAGAATCTCCTATGAGTGCAATATAACAACCTGCCCCGAAATAGCCCTAAATTCCGACCTAGAAAAGGCAATCGAAACTTACACCCATTACAAAGCTTGTTGTTGGTTGGTAAAAGTAATAACAATACAAAGCTATAACTATTCTTTCAGAACTCACGACGGATGGAAAAAATATAATAGCAAATTATACCCATTCTCAAAATAAATATGTCATAATACAAAACAAAACATAGTCTTCACAATAACCGTTACATTATTTGTTCAAAAGTATTTTTTCATGTGTACAATAAAAAGCATCATAAATAAATAACAATAACTACTCCAAGCTTTTCTCACACCATCTTTAAGCATTATCGTTGTCGTCACTCCTTGGTTAACCTGTGTTGTAATGAGGAGGGAGTCAGAACAATAAGTGTCTGGTGAATAAAAACCTCAAGCTTTATTATTTCAGCATTTGGGCAGTATATGTCAAAATAGGAATATGTCTATGTTTTATAAAACCATTTAATACTTCATATAAGGAAAGGAGGTGGGCCCTCAAACAATCACTTAATATCTTCCATTCCCGAAGCAGGTTTCCCAATCCCATAACCCATAATGAACGTCATAAATGTCTAACAATGCGAGAGATAGAGCCCAAGCCACTTAGTACCTTTTAATGGAAAATAGGTAGACTCTGACCATTTAAGACCTCTATTGAGGTAGAGCCCCATCATTTAATACATATTCCCAAGTGAACTCCACATAGGCATCTATCCGGCCGGCATTGCATGGAAATATCTTCGGACACGTAATACTTCCTATTGAAGCGAACCTTTTCGAGATATCCTTAACCGTGCCTAAGACCAATCCCGACCATTTAATACATCATTTGGGAGAAAGGCGGGCCCTCAAACAACCACTTAATACCTTCCAAAACCCCGAAGCAGGTCCTTCATCTTATGAGCCGTACCAACTATGATGTCTCACATTAGCCTGACTATTCATAGATACAGGTAGCCAAATTAACTAGACAGATTTATCCTACAGAATTGGGACTAATCTCGTGTCATCGCGGTTATTTATCATAGTAATGTTTCACATTAGTCCAAAAATTACACTGTTGATAGCCAGGTTAGCAGGGTAGACTTTCATATGTCTTTTGACTAACCTCACACCACTTATGACTTAGTCATTTTACAACACTCTTAATATATTATCGCACATCTCACTATGTCCATTAATTAGGCTATATGAGAATTCCCTCTTATTTTGCCTTAACAAATCAATTACCTTCCTAAGGGGGATTTAATGACAATTATTACCTAATTAACTACGCAATTATACGTTATAATTGTATGCTATTTATGCAATTATAATACATAAATAAATGCACACCTACTATTTTCTATGCGTATAGGGATTTTTCCCTAACTAACGCTTAAATGTCAATTCATTTTTAATAACAATAATACAAGTCCCTTTTCCAAATTATCAACTGTGCCAAACTTCCAATATCCATAACAAAAGATTTCAATATCCTTAACAAAGGATTCAACATTCATATCCAAAAACTGTAATAAACGGACTTGTACATAGTAAAAATCTCAGTTCAATCTATCACATCAAATTAGGGAATAATCTCAAAATTTGAAATTGAAATTCTAGTTTCCAATCTCTATTCAACCCCTCTTTACAAAGAATTTAAACAATGGGATTCTCTTTTATTTTCATATGAAATAAATGGTGTAAACTATGAATAAATTCATACTTTTGCACCATATCCCTTAATTAAAACTTCATAATGAAATTGGAATTGAAAAGGGATTGGAATAGAAATTGAAATCACCAAAAACTATAAAAACAACTTATCCCAACAATTTAATATGAACAATTGAGAATTCCAATAAGAATTGAGATTTCAAATTATAGGAGTTTTGGGGGTTTCATTTTGTTTTATTTTCATAAACCCAAAACACCTAAGGCATATTCAATCCAATATACTAAACAATTACTGCAATAAAAATACTAAGGTTTCCACTCATAGATTATACTTAGCCTTCCTTGTATGGATTTGCAGCGCCAAAGCACTCTTTTTCAGATCTCTTCTTTTGATATATACATAGCAAAGGATTGGTATATATAATTTTGTTAGATTCAGAGAGGTTGGAAGAGAAGAAAATAGACTAAAATAATAATTAGAAACAAAATAGAATCCTTACCTGAATTCTAATTGAATTTTTGAATCTAATTGAAGAACGAAAATGACAAACTTTCGCTGAATTTCCAAATATTTTTATGAATAAAAGGGGAGTGGTAGGGTCCTATTTATAGAGGTTGATATGTTCATAACCTTACGATGAAAACATGTTAAAAACGGATAAATCTGGAACGTTCATTGATAGGAAAAACCCTAGCCGCCATCAAGGGGGGTGGTCGACCACCCTGTATGCACCGGTCGATTGCTAACGGTCGATCGGTTGGGGTTGGCAGTTGAACCCTTCGCCTATTTTGGGAACATATTAATTTTTGTACCATTTGTTTTATTTAATTCCTTCATTATTCTTTTAACGTTAATTGTTAACATTAACAATTCCTCAACCCACAAGTCTAATCTCAGTTAATTTTCAAATTCAAATTTTATTATTTATTTGAATTCGAATTAAATTATTTTAAACCTGAAAACTTCAAATGCCCATAATTTCTCCGTTTGAGCTCCGTTTTAAGCATATTATATACGGAAACATATCAGAATTTCACCATGAGTACAACGGTACAACTTCCGTGGCTAAATTCCAACTTTTACAAAAAAAATATATTTTTACCTCTACTTAACTTAATTTACTTATTTAGTTCTTACTGATTGTACAGGGTGTTACATTCTCGCCCCCTTAAAAAGGATTTTGTCCCTGAAATATCTCCAAGTGGCGAACGACGTAACGTGTAATAAAATCAATGTTATACAACCAAGTTATCTGCACATCCATCTACTCAACTAAAGTGCAATGTGATCTTATACTACAGATATACGAAAGCGGGCTCAAACCTAGCATGAGTGTTTAATCGTGCCATGCAAGTGTGTATGCAAATACCCTAAACATGCATAAAAATTTCTACATGAGTGTAAAGTGATACCGAAAAAGTGTAGCAAATATCTTCTATCATCCAAGATAGCAACCACGATGCAACCAAAACCCTAATTTTGGAGAGAAAATTTACCAGTGAAAAGCTCTGGATGAGAGATCTTCATCTTCTCTTTAGTTTCCCATGTGCTTTCCGTCGGGTTATCTCCCCATTGCACTCGGACCAATCTAATTTCTTTGTTGCGGAGCCTCTTAGTTTTGTGCTCCACAATGCGTGTGGTGGCACGAGATGTTATTGGTTTCGTCTCTATATCCCCAACCGACCAGGCTCTACTACAAGGCGGTGTCATGCAGACATTTCCTAAGGTGAGAAACATGAAAAACATCATGGACTCCTACCAGTTGGTCCAGAAGCTGCACATGGTAAGCAAGCCTTCCTGTCCTTTCCAAAACTCAAAATGGCCCAATAAATCTAAGCGCCAATTTTCCCGACTTGCCAAGTATAACAACATTTCTAAGAGGGGATACTTTGACAAACACTGTATCTCCTACCTTGAATTCTAGCTCTTTCCTTCTTTTATCTCCATGGAATTTTTGGAGATCTTGCACTGCCTTCACTTTTTACTTGATCAATTCTACTTTTTCTGTGGTATCACAGATCAAATCAGATTCGAGCAAAATTTTGTCGGTGGTTTACCACCAACAACTTGGCGATTTGCATGGCCTTCCAAAAAGTGCTTTAAAAGGGACCATACCAATCGTCGCTTGATAGTTATTATCATACATGAACTTAACTAATGACAGGTGTTGCTCCCAATGCCCTCCGAAGTTCAAGATGCAAGCTCTAAACATGTCCTCCAAAATCCTATTTACCCTTTCCGTCTGACCATCTGTCTTTGGGTGGTAAGCCGTGCTGAGATTCAACGAAGTTCCCAAAGCTTCTTGCAAACTCCTTATAAACTCGCTAGTGAATAAGGGGCCTGTATCACAAACAATGCTCGTCGGAATGCCATGTAACCAGACTATCTCCTTGATGTAAATCTGTGCGAGAGATGCAGTAGTCCTATTGTTCCTAACATGAATAAAATGGGCACTCTTAGTGAATCTGTCTACAATAACCCCAAATGTCCTCATTACCCCTCCGACTCTTAGTCAATCCTTCCACGAAGTCCATCGAAATGTGTTCCCATTTCCAAGTCGGAATCTCTAAAGGTAATAGTAACCCTTCGGGCTCCCCTTGCTCAACCTTTATCTTCTAACATGTCAAACACTTTGCAACAAACTCTGCTACTCTTTTCTTCATTCCAAGCCAAAAGAAAGTCATCTTCATATCCTTATACATTTTATCTCCTCCGGGGTGAATAGTCATTTTAGAGTAGTGACATTCCATAAGTACTTCTTCCAATATACCATTAATCACTGGGACACAAAGGCGTCCATCCCTTCCCAACTATCCCTTCTCATCAATAAAATATCTACCGGCACGTGGAAAATATTCTCCTTGTAACAACCCGTACCTTAATAGGGCTAAATTTCGACAAAATTTGAAATCCAAGTCCATCAGTGCACAGATCATTGGATTTGTTACCTGCAAATAAGCATGATCATTATCAAAGAGTGGTAGAATTCTAAATTCACACCGGAAACAATAATAGAATAAGATACTGATTATGACCACTATCTTAGAATTAATGGTATTCCTTGGATATCAGATTGTCACATTGACATCGAGCATGAGAGAAAAGAAGACTTCTCCAACAACTAAACACATCCAGCTCCAGTGGCTTGTTCCTCTAAATCTATTCTGTGGGTTGTAATGAGGAGGGGGTCTGAACAACATTCTGGTGACTGGAAAATCTATAAATTGTCTATAACATAAATTTATACTGATTGGTTTTCATTTAATCATTATGTATATTAAGTTTAGCAATTCTAATCTAACCTTGCATTGCACACATGATTACTTACCTACTCATTCCCAAGGTACAAAATACTAGCGAAGCCTTATCAACCACCCAATACCTCCATACCCAATTGCCACTTAATACTTCTAAATATGAAGCGGGCTGACTACTATCGCCGCATAATAATTTTAAAAGAGAAATGGGCAGGCTTTGCCATTTAAGACCTCAATCGAGGTAGACTCCGCCAATTAAGATATATTCCTAAGGTGGACTTCTAGCGCCATCATTATTGGTATATTGATCCTAACTACAGAGACCTTTAAGCACTATATATGGCTTTATAATTTATAATAGCCATACCACAAGTGCATCTATTGTTATAAAAGTCTTAACAATGTAAGTGACTGTTCCCAAGCCATTTATACCTCATTAACAAGGACTAGGCAGGCCTTTGACCATTTAACACCTATAAGTAGGCCTTTGCCATTTAATATCTAACTCCAAGGCGGACTCCTCACTGGTACTATCAAGCTGACATTACTTGGAAATCTCATTATGCTACTTTGTACTTCATTTATAGGAGAGAGGCGAATCCTAGATCAGTCACTTAGTACCTCAAACCCGAAGCGAACACTTCTCGAGATATCCATCATCACTCTTAATTTTTTACATGGAATCTCATTAGACTACTTAGTACTTCTTTTATAGAAGAAAGACGAACCTTAGATCAGTCACTTAGTACCTCAAACCCAAAGCGAACCCTTTTAGAGATATCCATCATCACTTTAATTATAAATATGGAATCTCATTAGGTTACTTCTTTCGGTAGGGAGACGAGCCCTAAGATAGCCACTTAATACCTCAACGCTGAAGTAAACCTTTTTAGAGATATCCCTCACCACTTCCTAATTCCATATTTGGACCATTTAATACTTTTCAATTAAAAAAGTGGGTCTAATCTCCCACGCTGTCATGGGTCCTAGAATTAATGATATCTCACATCAGTAGTAAGTGCACCCGACTGCTGGTAGCCTCAAAGTGAAGGGCAGTCTTCTGTCGAGTGACTCTACTAACATCGCATCACTAACCTACTAAGTCCAATTAACCATCCTAAGTCTTTACTTATACTATCTTATGTTGACATTGGACTTAGCTTACTAATTCCCTTTTTATTCAAGGCAATAAGATTTACCTTAAATATTTATCTACCCATAAATCCCCTTTTAATGCTCATAAATGTCAGTTTGTCCGTAAAATCCTAAAGGACATTTTCTAAGACATCTATGTATGATTACTAATTTCAAATTAGTAACCATTTTATATATATTCCATTTTTCAGTCCTTTTTTTATCCATTTGACCATATTAATTGTAACTCCTAAATTCATTTCCATTAATAGCCTATGGAATTACAGTCTTTTATTTCCATACTAACCAATTGGAACTCCTAATTTAATCCTATCCATCATTCCCATTAATTTCCTATTAATTGAGGTTACAATCTTTTATTTTCTATCAATTATTAGCAACACTTAATTTATTGTCCATTAATAAGAATTACTACCCTTCCTAATTCTACTAATTTGCTTCCCTAAATATAATAATAACTAACGAACGTTGCGCATAAATAATGCACAAATAATGTTATTCTTATTTATTAACGCAATAAATACGTATAAACTACCTAACAAAGCTACCTATTACTAAGTAGATATATTCTAGTCATAAATATGTAACTAGAATATGCTTTCCATATTTAATTTGCTAGAATTAAATTCCTTAGGAAGATTTTCTGCTATGATTTCCATAAATTGGTTTAACATAAAAAGGAAAGATTGACTCCGTTGAAATGACAAGGAATGGATAATTTCTTTTTAATTGGAATGGACAATGTAAACTACGAAGAATAAATCTATACTTTACACATCTCTTCCCTTTTTGTTTGTGGGTATTCCTTGTTAAATCAAACGTTGCCCCTTTTAAAAAAAAAGTGGAAAAAGTAAACAAATTTATAAAAATCAAGCGGATGTTCTTCCCACAAAATAAAACTATGGAAATCTATAACATAACACAAGTTGGGCAATAATCCAAAATTATATTTTACACCGAAGTATAAATCTGGAATAAAATATACAACATTAAAATTCTAAAATCTTTAGAACTGATTTCCAAATCTTGGTATAAACATATTTCAAATTAGATCAAGAATACATAGGCAATAATTTTCGACACTAATTTAAGCCTACAACTCTCAAATAAAATTGATTTAGGCATAGAGAGTTCAAACGTAAGCCAATGGAATAGATTTAAAATCATAAACAGTATATAAAATTTCCCACTCACCTTTTAAAAGTGATCCACATCTCCAGATCTAAAGTAGAACCTTAATTTATCTCTAAATCCTTTTAAATCCAAGAAATATGTATAAAAGCGTATATACGCACATTAGAATTACAGATTTGAGAAGAGATTTGGGATTGGAAGAGAAAATAGATATGTGTGTGTGTGTGTGTGTATTACCTCAAATACATGTATAGTTGATTCTCTTCTCTTCTCCTTTTTATTAGGTTTCTATTTTTCTCCAATTTGTATAAATATAAATACAAATATCATATTTTTATAATTTGGAAAGAAAATGGAGAAGAATAAATAGCAGAGCTTCGTTACTGCCTCCAGAATAATATGAGAAGAAAATGGAGAGTTAGGCCAGAATTTATAGGTGAAAGAATTAACCTCAACATCAGATCGAAATATATTAAATCCGGACCGTTGGGCCTAGGCTAACCCTAGCCGCCACACAAGGAGCGGTCGACTGCCCCTGGTCGACCGTTCATAGTGGTGGGTTGACCTATGGGCTAGGGTTAATTAATATAAAACGTTAATTAATTCTAATCAAATTATTTCCATTCTAAATTCGTTTTTCGTACGTAACTTCTTTATTTGGACTCCGGTCGTAAAACCCTAAACATGAAAGTTACTCAGAATTTTACCACAAACGCAATGTTGCAAGTTTCGTGGTCAAATTCCATCATTTGCACAAATTCCATTTTTGGAGCTAAATTAACTAACTAACTAACTAAATAACTAATGCCGAATTATGGGGTGTTACATTCTTCCCCCCTTAAAATGAAATTGGTTCTCAAAAATTCACTAATGACTAAATCATGATTTTAGCTCCTAATTATCCTAAACTACATAACGAATGAGCGTACCACCAATTTTGCAACCAACTGCACAAGTGCATAGCGTATTACTGTATCACTACACAAGAAATATGTATGCAGAATTATTCTTAATCGGATCCTTCTATACGAATGCATTTCTTTGAAAACATTTTTGAAAATATGATGCAAATAGCCTATGTGTATACAGGAAGTTCTATATGTATTTAGCTTTTGAAAAATATTTTCAACCAAAAGCCCCATACTCCTATGAATAGAAGTATGAAGCAACCAATTTTGCATCCAATTCTTACCATTTGAAAATCTAATGCATCGAAAGATTGCTTTCTAAACTTTACTCCTATGCCGGAAAAAGGAATCTAGGTGGAGAATTTAACATTCTTACCACTCTATAATCTTCCTATTACCGTATTACAGTGGAAATTTCCTCGCTGCCTTGGATTTACTCCAAATTTTCCATGGACAAAACGCATAAGGAGACTTATTTTCAAGCTTTAAAAGGGAATTGAATCTAAAAATAGACTCGCACACGTTATTGATAAGATAAGGAAATAGAAATTCTATGGCTAGAACAACTTTTCCCTTGTTATCGCTTGCATTTATCGCATCATTGATCCTAATGGACCGCCAAATTCGTAATTCTAACTCTATTTGCCTTTCCTACACTTAACATGTGGCCTTCAAAATCAAATATTTCACAAAAATCTTTCTCACTTTTCAAATTTGCACGTCATTTGAAAAATAAATTCTCAAAATATATAGACGCACATTTTCCTTTGAAATAATATTTGGACAAAAATTCTAAAAATAATTTAAGAGCCAAAAATAACTGAAACCTAAAAACATTTTTTTAGAAGAGAAGCTTTTCAAAATATTTCCTTTTCAAAACTTTTGATAAATTAAACCAGAATTTCAATGTAATCGGAAGTCGGTTATGCGCTAAACGCATCAACCAAATTCTAAAATTCTATAACTAACCTTTACCCATAAAACTTGACGTTTTATATAAAGAAAAATGTCAACACATCTATTATTCAAACAATTTATCTTTTAAGGAACATAGCAATGACCTGTGATACCAAAATAACTATACCATGTTCTTCGTTAAAAAATTTCAACTATTCTAAACTTCCATTCTTATATTGCATTTACTATTAGTTAAGTGTCTTTATGAAATTTCTATATTTATAATGCTTCTTTACTATGCATATATAAGGGCCGTTTGCATTTTCGGAAACAATAATACAGTACATAAATAGGAACTCATAATATCGTGCGTGCCTTTTACAAGAGACAACTAACAGTTACAACCCAAACAACCTAAAAGAAAAGAACAAATGCTGGAAGGGAAAAGACAACAACACCACAACTCCTAAAACAATTCCTATAGACTACGAGGCGTCTTGCTCTACGACTGAAGCTCGAGCTATTCTCCACACCCCTGAATGGTCATGGCATGACAGCTATACATCCAATCTTGTGCCGCTGCCCCTACTGGTGTTGTTGGTGGCTTCGGAATTGCCATCTTCCTATGGAATGATCTAATGATGGCAGAAGGAACCTTCTACTAAACTGCCTCTCTATGGAGGTTCACCTGTATTACCTAAAAACGAGAGTGGCTATGTGAAAATATGGAAAGTGGCTCTGTGGAGTGCTAATCCTTGATCAACAAATTGCATTATAAGAGTGCGGGTCCAATTGAGGGCGAGGTCGCCAATACTAGCATAGGTGGTCTTTCGCACCATTGGATAAATCTGGTCATAACTTCCCGTCTTAAGGTTGACGTTATGCTGAATGATGCGCACAACCCGACAAGCAGTCAGATGTAGATTATCCGTCTTCTAAACACCAACATCCCGAAAAAAGATCTGCTGCAAAATCTTTAAGTATGTTACTTCAAAATCATCCAAGTTCGCGCCCTTCGCAGAGGCCTCCAAAATTTCCACGAGATCATTATCAGTTAGCTCAATCAAGACACCCTTCACCTCCAAACGAGTCAAACTGTTGCCTCCATCGAAATTCTATGCCAACAGGACATCGAAAAGGCGGATGTAGCACGGGTAACATTCCCGTTCAAAGATCTCGAAGTAGTATCGGTGCAAATCGTACCATGACGAATAGCTCTTCCAGCCTAAAAGCAGTGAAACCTTCTGCTCATTTCGGTCCAGCCAAGTGGCCTCTTAAGGGTTAAGACCATAATGATGTGAGGAAAAACCAGCAGTTTGGAAAGGTGTCTTGGGCTAAGAAGTGGTCGGAGGAAGGAAATAGGGTTTAGATCTAGAGTGGTTGGGAGAGATCTAACATGCAAAACTAGCATAAGAGGGAGCCGAGGCTGCTACTCCTAGGAGAAAAACTGTGTCGCCTAGGGGAGGAACGGAAGAGAAAGGCTAATACTTGGAGGAGGAGGATGGAGATTGGGTTTGGCTTATTGAGGAAGAAGGAACGAATGAAGGAAACTGGGGGAATTTGGACGCGACTTGTATAGTCCTATTCTAGGTTAGAGTTGTGTCAAAACTCATTAACTGGTGGACCACTTTAGGTTTACTGCTAGGTGGTCAACCTCTAAACTGGCTTTTGGCGTTAATTGAACCTAGACCCAATTAGGGTCGGATTAAATAATAATAACTGTTCCATGCCGTATCCTTCGATTCGACATGATCCGAAAATTCCTGTCCTCATCACGATAGTGTCCAAGCGTGCCGCCTAGTCCCTAACCATGCTCCAACAATTTACATTAGTCCCAATAAAACTACTGCAACCAACAACAATTCCAAAAATTCGAAAATAGTCCAGCTGCTTTTCCTGCCTACTTCGCACAGAAATATTTCTTCCAATAGCTTCAAACCACATAGCCTAGTAAAATTGAATGTCATTGCTATTTTGTCTGTGCTTTAAAGAGAGAAGATTTTAAAAACTTCGATTTTATAACCGAAAAATCACTGCGCTAAATATATGCCCCTTTATATTTGTTTCAAAATAATATAAGCTATTTCATACCAAAACTTCCCTTAAAAATCAAACTTATATATATATATATATGTATATATATATATATATATATTTCAGGGTTTCCTAAAACCTTTTTAAAACACAAATTTTCCTAAGTTGGGAAAACTATTCCATTACCAAAAGTCAAAATCAAGCCTTTACTGATATATACATATAAATATTTAAGAATTTCAAGAATTTGTCTTTATAAACTAAAAATTTCTTAACACGACAAACTTAGTGGTATACGTGTTTCTTTGAAAACTAAAATTTCAAAACTTCCCAAAACAAAATTTCCAAAGCAAATCCTTGGGAAAAGAAATTCTTTGAAAAACTCTTTTTCTAAAATCTAAGGTATTTCCAAAATATACTTTATAAAAATTCTCTCACAGGTTTTAGACTAAGGAATTAACATTAATTATCCAAATAAAAATCCGATTTGCCATCAAAGAGGTGATCAGTGGATACAAGCTAGCAAGAACTTGCCTTAGGACAATTGCGACACACAGACTCCAATTTCCCCCCATTTGGAATAAATGTTTCTCTGATTGGAACTCATCATCAAAATCCAAAATCACATGGTAGCTAGATTTCAACCATCAAGTCGAACACCTCCAGTCTTCTGAATTCTGCCATATGTCGTACTCATGCTCTTCATCATCAGCGCCTTACGCATCGCCAGCACTCCATGGGGTACTTCGGAGTTGGCATGAAAATCTTAATTCTAAGATATTTCCAACCCATAATTGCTTTGCCTATTCCTTCGGAGTAGAACTACAACTACTTTTATAGTCGGAATTCTTAGAATCTAACGAAAAAATATAATAATACTAGATAGGAAAGTACGAATATGTTCTCTCAATTTATCATAATTTTTCCTATTTACCAACCTATGCTCTCATACAAAATGTAACAACCCATATCTTAATACGCCTAAATTTCGACAAAAATCGAAACCTAAGTCCATTAAAGCACGAATCGTTGGATTTGGTACCTACAAATAAGCATGTGCATTATCAGAGATTGAAAGAAATTTGAACTCACAGTGAAAACAATAATAAGACAAGAATACCGATTATGACTACTACATTGGAATTAATGGTATTCCTTAGATAGCATATTGCCACATCAGCATCGAGCATGAGAGAAAATAAGAGTTCTCCAACAACTAAACACATCCAGCTCCAGTGGCCTATTCCTCTAAATCTATCATGTGGGTTGTAATGAGGAGGGGGTCAGAACAACGTTCTGGTAACTGGAAAATCTATAAACTGTCCATAATATAAATTTATACCGATTGGTTTCCATTTAATTGTTATGTCTATTAAGGTTAGCAATTCTAATCTAACCTTGCATTGCACACATGATTACTTACCGACCTATTCCCGAGGTACAAAATACCGATGAAGCCTTATCAACTACCCAATACTTCCATACCCAATTGCCACTTTATACTCTGAAATATGAAGCAGGCTTTGACTATTGCCACATAATACTTTTAAAAGAGAAATAGGCAGACTTTGCCATTTAAACCTTAATCGAGGTAGACTTTATCATTTAAGACCTATTCCTAAAGTAGACTTTTAGCATCGTCATTGTTGGTCTATTGGTCTTAACTATAGAGACCTTTGACCACTATATATAGCCTTATAAATTGTAATAGCAATACCATTAGCGCATCTATCATTATTAAAGTCTTGGTAATGCGAGAGACTGTATCCAAGCCACTTAATACCTCATTAACAAGGACTAGGCAAGCCTTTGACCACTTAACACCTATTTATAGGTAAGCCTTTTCCATTTAATACCTAACCCCAAGGAAGAATCCTCATTGGTACTATCTAGCCGACATTGCTTGGAAATCTCATTAGGCTACTTAGTACTTCTTCTATAAGAGAGAGACGAACCCTAGATCGGTCACTTAGTACCTCAAACCCGAAGCAAACACTTCCCGAGATATTCATCATCACTCTTAATTATAAATATGGAATCTCATAAGGCTACTTAGTACTTCTTTTATAGGAGAGAGGCTGTGATGACCCGGAATTTTTATATATTTGAAATTGGGATATTTAATTGATTTTAAATATTTTAAAGGTTAATTTTAACTTAAATTTCAAATATCTCTATTTTTTGGATAATTAAATATTGAATTTAATAAATTGGGAAATTCATATTAATAATACTGAAGGTGATAGAACTTCTAAAATTGAATTTAAAGGTGATTGCTCAGTTTTAAAAATATATTGTTTAAATTGAATTTAAAAATAGCCTTCCGGGGCACAGTCTCGGAATTCGACGAAACTAGTTCCATTGGATCCGTAATGTTGTATTATTATCGGATTTCAAATTTCGGAGTGTTTGGAGTTGTTGTGTGAGCGTACGACATATAAACGCACTGAAATTTATATCGAATTCAATATAAATAATTGGTTCAAAAAGCTATCTTCTCCTTACGATCGAATTAGGACTCGAAACCTTTTCCATCGCGTTCGAAATAGGGATATAACATTATAAACGCCTTATGGCATGCCTCAATAGGAGGTCAAGATTTTAAGCCATTTAAATCGAGATATTTGAAAATTAAATTAAATTTATATATAATGTCAAATTCAAGCACTTCATTGCAGCCGAAATTCCATCAAATCGGTCTCTTTTTGTGATATGTACTTGACCCTTGCTTTTCTAACACGCTTTCCTCTTTTATTCTCGCCCTTGTTCATTTTTCAGAAGATTCAACCGAGAATAAATACAAAATTAATGGCCGAATTTTATTCAAATCTCGTTACCTTTTCCTCTATTCCAAATCAAAACAAATCGCCGTCTTCATTCTCCTTTCCCATTCTCTTCGTCTGCTGTTCTAAATGGCAGACCCGAAATCAAATCGTTCGTTTTCTTTTAAAAAAATAAAATAAAATAAACGTGAGAAAGACGCACGGTTCTCGATCGACAGCGAGGGATGAAATCGAAGTCAATTTCGATTTCGTTCGAAATTTTATTTAAGGGGGAGGGCTCATGTGCGTGATTGAAGCAAGATGGGAATCACTATGTGTCTTAAGCGACGATGAGTTGGACTTTGGGTCGCGTACAATATTGGAGGTCGCGAGCACGACCTGGGCGAGGTGATGGAAGGCGGCATTGGGTGTCGATCGGTGAAGAGGGTCTGCATCATGAGGTGCTTAGGCGAGCGCGAGCTCGCGAGTGCGTGGAAAGAAGAGGTGGAGGTTCATCTTCGCGATGGCGAGGTGTCGGGGTTTGCTGTGGATCGAGATGTTGTCGTTTCGCAGGGGCAGTGATGTCGAGTGGGTGGCTGAAGGTAGGCAGCGAGGTATTTTCTGTCTATTTTATTAAATCATAAATATATATAGATTAGAGGAGAAATAATAATATATATATTTCAGAAAAAAAACTCTTTTAGTCAGAAATATACTCACATACATATTTTATTTTAAAACAGTAAAATAAACTGCTGTTGTTATTAGAGAAAAAAAAGAAAATAGATCTTTATATAAATATATATATAAGTACACATATATATTTTAATACAGAAAATAAGTATATATATATATATATGGGATCTTGGAAAATATAAGAATTTATGTAAAAGTTAGATTTTTGAAATCTATTATTTTTATAAATATATATGTGGTTTCAAAATGAAAAAAAAGGGAAGGAAAATAAATATACATTTACACATTTGAAATTTACTAGTTTAATTTTAAAATAATGTAATATGGAGATAATTTATTTAGTAAACTTATTTAATTATTTTAGTTACTAAAAATATTTTATTACAGGAAAATTAGTTTAAATTAAATTATTAGTTAGTTAAATTTATAAATGGTAATTGATTTGTCCGATTATCTCAAATATTAATAAACCGTACAAATGTTTGTATAAGGTCTTCAATCGTGAAGAAAACAAGCCTAGACGGAAGTGGATTGCAAATTAAAAGGCAAAGGTGAGTTAATCTCACTCATCTAGGTTTTATTTAAATTTAAATGGTTAAATTTAAATATTTGGTTGAATGATTGAATTGATTGGATGTGGTATATTATATATAGTATATATATATTGGAGTGATTGATTTCCTTCATTATATAGCGGATGAGACCCTATGCGCCGCATAATAGTGGATGATATTTTATAAACCCATATACCGCGATATTCTACCTCGAAGTGGAATTGGTATTGTGATAACGTCTGTGGATGCAGGGAAACAGGTTGGAGGGATCCAACTGGATTCCTCAAAATATTTAGATTTGTTTGAATATTCTGTGAATGATTATTTGATATCCTCTGATGGATTTTATTGATAATTGGAATATTGGATACTATGGTTTGATTGAATACATTCGGTATACTGAGTTATCAAATATATTGAAATGGATTTTTGAAAAAGAAAATATAATAGAGAATTTAAATAAATTAAAGAATGAATTGGAAAGAATAAAAGTGATTTTTAAATTCTAGTAAATAAATTCTGAGTAAGGAAAGGAGATTTCGAATAAAATGGGAAAATAATAAATTTTAAACTTAAGTGTTATTATTTTAAAGAAATAAAGAATTTATTTTAAAATTCAAGGGTTAAATTTATTTTAAAGGATAAGAAAAGGAATTTGGGAAATCTGAAATTGGTATTCCCAGTTTAATGGAATTTTTAAATCATAATAAAGAAATGAAATTTAAAGTTAATGGATTTTGAAATAAATGAAGTAAGTAATGAAATTCATTTCAAAGTGAAGTGAATTGGAAATCAATTGAAAATTGATTTAGGTGTTTAAAATTGGAATTTTAAAAGAGAAGTGAGATTTTGGAATATATAAACTGGGTTTATAAAGTGAAATATAATATCGGTGGATATTTGGAAATATAAATTCAAGTGGGAATTTATAAAGGAATGTGAATTTGTTTAAAAATAAATAGTGATTTATTTAAAAAAAAAAGATGTGAAAGAGAAGCGTATTTCCATGGATAGCCAAGTACGTTTTCAAAGCAAATTTTTAAATATAAGTTAAAGGGTTTAATGTTGTTTTAAAAAGCATGTTTTAGAAATTTATTATTTCTAAATGTTTAAATTCTAAAGAAAGTATTTTTCAATTCTATTGTAGTTGTAAATATTAAAAGTAACTTGGTATTTGTCTTAAAGGATAAAAATTTAGTTATATTTTATTAAGAAGCTTTATTTTAAATATTCTGAAAGTATATTTTCGGCTGAGTATTGAAGCAGTTTTCAATTTAAATGTTAAAGTATATTTTGTAATAAAGTGTTCTAAATTATTTTAAACATCTAAAGTTTTTGTACTTGGTGTTTCCAGTGGTAATAAATATTTGGGAATTTATTCCATAAGAGGAGTGTTGTTTGAAAACTGTTTTCAAAAAGGGTTTGAAAATGGAAATATATCTTGCGAAGATATTTTGAGGTTAATAAATAATTGGGAAATTATTTATTATTGATGGATGTTTGTGAATGTTAATTGATAGTTAAATAACCGACTATCAATATTGGCCAATGCGCTGATCGTTTCGAAGAAACCGGGATCGGGAGTTATTTCCCGAAAACCACTTCGATCCGGTTTGTACGTTTTGTGGGGAAACGAGTTTGAATCGAAGATGGTATAGTGGAGTGCAAGGGCTAGTCGCTACTAATCCTGAGGATAATTCCAAAATGGATGTAGTAGGAGTAGTGCCTTTGGTTCCGTTCGAACCCGGGACGGACTTGTATGGACGAATGCTTTCGGAACATCGTCAGGTGGGCGATGGGCATTCTAAGGGATATGTTCTATAAAGGTAATGCTTAGCCTCAAGCCTCATCAACCGGGAATGACTGAAAATCAGGGGTTATGCAGCAAGGCTATGTGGGTAGCGCCCATTAGGGTGAGATCATCCCTGTCTAGATGTCCCTTTTTATTTCGGCTGTGTGGCGGTTGGTCACGCCAACCGTGGGGTGATCTTACTCGGAATTACCCTTAGGTAGTTCCGGTCTTGTGTTGCAGGGGATCGGGCGTGGTCCTCGGTACACTGATCTAGACCAGGTACTGTGACAGGTGGTACCCCAGTGCCTAGTCATTAGTTGGAAATCCATTCTCCCTACGTGCCTTTTACGGGTTTTGTTTGTATTACCCACTTTGTGGCTAGTATGCTGGAATTTAATCATGTAACAATTTCAGCTATTTGAATAAGTATTTGTATATAGACACTATTATAATATCAGACGGATTTGATAAAAAGTGTTTTGGCTATCGTAAGGTAAAAACCCGACATGTTTATTTGTGGCGTGGTCTTACGAGATGCTTTTGATTTCAAAGGGTTTGGAAAACTTTAATAATCCAATTGAGTGTGATTTTCTCACGCTGGTATTCCAGACTGACTCGGGTGTTATTTTATTATAATGCTCGGGTCAGACCGAGTATTATAAGATACAGGTTATGATGCTGTAGAGCTCAGGAGACGAGCTGGATGTCGATACGTACTTACGTACTTGTTTTAAATATTCCGCTGTGTATCATAAGTTGTATAGTCAGATTTGTGAGGACATGTTATTATAACTATCCTGAAATTGTGATGTTGATTGTATTGAACTCTGATGTTGTATTCTGATGATGTATATATGTAAACAGATAAAATTTCTTTCTGTAAAGCCCTGTTATTATCTATTATATTTGATTCTGCCGCGATGGTTAGATTCTGTTGTTATTTTGTTTCTTCTTCTTCTACCTCTTTCTTCTTTAACCCAAATGGTTCGTATTTCCGTTCACTTTGAATCGATGTTTGAAGAATAGTGTCGATTTTAAAGGGTACGGATTTGCGGGCTGTTACAGAGGCAAACTCTAGATCAGTCACTTAGTACCTCAAACCCAAAGCGAACCCTTCCTGAGATATCCATTATCACTCTTAATTATAAATATGAAATCTCATTAGGTTACTTCTTTCGGTAGGGAGGCGGGCTCTAAGATAGCCACTTAATACCTCAACATTGAAGTAAACCCTTTTAGAGATATCCCTCACCGCTTCCTAATTCCATATTTGGACCATTTAATACATTTCAATTAAGAAAGTAGATCCAATCTCTTATGCCATCTTGTGTCCTAGGATTAACGATATCTCACATCAGTAGTAAGTGCACCCGACTGCTGGTAGCCTCAAAGTGAAGGGCAGTCTTCTATTGAGTGACTCTACAGACCTCGCATCATTAACCTACTAAGTCCAATTAACCATCCTAAGTCTTTATTTGTACTATCTTAGGTTGACATTGGACTTAGCTTACTAATTTCTTTTTATTTAAGGCAATAAGATTTACCTTAAATACTTATCTACCCATAAACCCCTTTTAATGTTCATAAATGTCAATTTGTCCATAAAATCCTAATGGATATTTCCTAAGACATTTATATATGATTACTAATTTCAAATTAGTAACATTTATGTATCTATTCCATTTTTACAGTCCATTTTCATCCATTTGTCTCTATTAATTGTAATTCACAAATTCATTTTCATCAATTGGAGTTATGATCTTTTATTCCCATAGTAACCAATTGTAACCCCAATTCTAATCGTATCCATTATTTCTCATTAATCGCTCATTAATTGGGGTTACAATCTTTTATTCCTATTAATTATTCGCAACACTTAATATATTGCCCATCAATAGGAATTACTACCCTCCCTAATTCTACCTATTCGCTTCTCTAAATATAATAATCACTAACGAACATTGCGTATAAATAACGCACAAATAACCGTATTCTTATTTATTAACACAATAAATACGTATAAACTACCTAATAATACTACCTATTACTAATCAAATATAATCTAGTCAAAAATGTGTAACTCGAATATGCTTTCCATATTAAATTTGCAGGAATTAAATTCCTTAGGAAGATTTTCCACTATGGTTTCCATTAATTGGTTTGACACAAAAAGGAAAGATTGACTCATTTTGAAATTGCAAGAAATCGATAATTTCTTTTTAATTGAAATAGACAGTGTAAACTACAGAGAATAAATATGTACTTTACACATCTCTTCCCTTTTTGTTTGTGGGTATTCCTTGTAAAATCAAACGTCGTCCCTTTTGAATGAAAAGTGGAAAAAGTAAAAAAAAAAATTATAAAAATCAAACGAATGTTCTTCCCACAAATTAAACTATGAAAAATTTATAACATAGCCAAGTTGGGCAATAATCCAAAAATCCTATTTTACACCCAAGTACAGACCTACAATAAAATATACAACATTCAAATTCTAAAAATTTTGGGGACCTATTTCCAGATCTAGGTGTAAACGTATTTCAAATTAGATCTAAAACAAGAATATCTAGGCAATAGTTTTCTACAGTAATTTAAGCCTACATCTCTAAAATAAAATTGATTTCGGCATAAAAATCAAATGTATGCCAACGGAATAGATTATCATAAACCGTATATAAAATTTCCCACTCACCTTTTAAAAGCGATCCAAATCTCCAAATCTAAAGTAGAACCTTAAATTCATCTCTAAATCCTTTTTAATCCAAGAAATATGCATAAAAGGGTATATACATATATTAGAATTACAGAACTGAGAAGAGATTTAGGATTGGCAGAGAAAATAGATCCAAATATACAAATATATTTAAATTACCTCAAATACGCGTATAGTTGATTCTCTTCTCCTTTTTAATAGATTTATATTCTTCTCCAATTTGTATGAATATAAATACAAATATATTATTTTTATAATATAGAAAGAAAGTGGAGAAGAAGAAATGATAGAGCTTCGCTACTGCCTCTAGAATAATATGAGAAGAGAATGTAGGGTTAAGCCTGAATTTATAGGCACAAGAATCAACCTCAACCGTCAGATCGAAATATATAAAATCCGGGCTATTGGGCCTAGGCTAACCTTAGCCGATGCATAAGGAATAGTCGGCCACCCCCTATGTAGGGGTCGACCTCTCATAGTGGCAGGTTGACCTATGGGCCTAGGTTAATTAATATAAAAGTTAATTAATTCTAATGAATTATTTCTATTTTGAATTCATTTTTCATCCGTAACTTCTTCATTTGGACTCCGATTGCAAAACCTTAAATATGAAAGTTGATCAGAATTTTACCATGAATGCAATGGTGCAAGTTTGTGGTCAAATTCCATCATCTACACAAATTCTATTTTTGGAGCTAAATTAATTAACTAACTAAATAACTAATGCCAAATTGCAGAGTGTTACACTCCCTTTCTCAACTTCTCCAAAATCTCCACTAACTTCTCATCCTTAACTACTCAAGCCAATATTTTCCATTAAAGCGAGTCTAACCTCCATTATAGCTAAAAAGCCTTGGATGGATTCTATTGGCAATTGGAAGTTAAAATTTGAGAGATACTATGACTGCCTCCATTCATATATAGCGCTTAAGGTAGCATGCCTCCGACTAAGGGCGTTGGCGACTATGTTTCCTATTCTAAGGGCATATTGTATACCAAAATCAAATGATGCTATATACTGCATTCATCTCTGTTGCCTAAGATTTAAATCTTTTTGGAAAAATATGCATTTGAGTGATTTATGATCAGTGAACAATTCAAATCTTTCTCCCAAAAGATAATGCCTCCATATCTTCAAGGCAAAGACAATAGCTGCCAACTCCAAGTCGTGAATTGGATTTCTTTTCTCATGATCCTTCACTTGCCTACCAGCATAAGAAACTACCTTCCCTTCTTGCATTAGGATTGCTCCTAATCCTGTGCCACAAGCATCTGTTAAAACCATGATTGGTTTAGTCTCGTCGGGAATAGTGAGCATAGGTGCAGTTGTCAATAACTCTTTAAGCTTCTTGAATGCCTCGGTGCATCTATTATCCCAAGAAAAGACTAGGTTCTTCTTTGCCAAGTGAGTTAAGGGGGCTGCTATTCTAGGAAAGTTCTTTATGAACATCCTATGGTATCCTGGAAACCTTAGAAAACTTCAAACTTCTGATGCATTCTTAGAAACTCTCCATCTTTGAACTGCCTCCACTTTGGCAGAGTTCACCGCTAGTCCTTGCTCAGAAACAATATGTCTAAGGAATCTAACCTCCTTCTTCCAAAAGTGACACTTGGCAAATTTAGCCTTAAACTAGTGCCTTCTTAAAGTTCCTAGTACCTCTCTTAGGTGGTCCTCATGCTCCTTTTTGTTTTTGGAGAATATCAAGATATCATCCACGAATACATCGATGACTCCTAAACACCCTACTCATCACATCTACAAAGTATGTAGGGGCATACATCAACCCAAAAGGCATTACTTCCCATTCGTAGAGCCCACCTGGTATGCGGAATGCGGTCTTCAACTTGCTTTCTTTCTGCAATCCTTAACTGATGGAATCCGGTTGCCAAGTCTAGTTGGGAAAAGAATTTGTCTTCTACAAATTGGTCAAACAAGTCATCTATCCTCGGTAGAGGATACCTATTCTTTCTTGTTAACTTGTTCAGCTCTCTATAGTTGATGCAAAGTCTCAACAAGTTGTCCATCTTGGTGTGAAGACAACAGGGACTTCCCATTTTGAGGTACTCCGATGGATGAATCCTTTCTGTTATAGCCATAGATCTGCTTGTGTAACTCCATTCTTTCTTTGGGGGCCATGTGTCTTAAGGACAGAGTGATCGGCTTTGCATCCTTCTCTAAATTGATTCTAAACTCGATCTCCTAATAAGGAGGGAGACTCGAGACTTCCTTAAAGACATCATGAAATTCACAAACTATGGGTATAGATGATAGCTCACTAAAAGGTAGGCTAAGTGAGTAGCTTGACTCAATTGAGCCTTAGGGTGTACAAAGAACATATAGGTCACGGTCTCTATAACTTTCTAATCATATGACCCTTTTATCGCAGTGATGAATCGCTCCATAGTATGCTAAAAAATCCCTACCGAAGATAAGTCCATACCTCTTAAAATTTAGAACGTACGCATTACATATGAAATCAACATCGCATATGTTCACAACCAGGTCTTGGAAAATTAAAGAGAGATATGTCGACCCCCCATTAGGGTTGTAGACCATTATTGGGCTGGTGACAGTTTGGGTTTGAAGGTTTAAGAAGTTAACTACATTCCTAGCCATAAAGGAATGCGATGCTCCAAAATTAAATAGAGTACGAATAGTAACCCCAACACTAAGAGTTTTAACTTCTAATGATGCCTTCCCCTGATCTTTAGGTGGTCTACTCCAAGTAGGGACAACCTCGATGGCATAGACATGTTCACTTGACCCTTCCTTTACCAACTTAGGACATTGGTTCTTGTGGTGCCCTTCTTCGTGGCAATTATAGCACTTCCTTTAAAATCTTCTTTCATCAGACTCATCCTACAATCTTTAGCCTCATGACCCTTTTCCTGGCATCTCTTGCATACTTTACCATCCTTCTTGAATTTACCTTTTGACTTCTTGTTTTCCCAAAAGCCTCCCTTTTTGGACCCTTCTTGCTTGTGCATAAGCCCAACCTCCACCTCGTTTTCTTCTGCACTTGCTGACTACAACAAAGCAATCTCAACAAACGTTTCATATGTAATGCCTACGGGAACTTGGGTCAACAACATTTCTCCCAGTAGGGAGTTTAGGCCCTTCACGAACTTCATGGCATTTTTCATTGGCATGTTTATCAAGCTCATCCCGAACTTAGCCAACTCCGTAAACTTACTAATGTACTCCCTTAAGCTGGAGTCTCCTTGCCTAAGCTGTATGAATTTCTCCAGTTGTAAACTCACATCTGCTCTAAACATAAACCTCAACTCAAATCTATCTTTAAATTCATCCCAAGTGAAAACCCTATCAGCATTTTCTTTAGTTACTAAGTCCCTACAATCTAAAGTTTCCCCTTTAGTGTGCCACGCTGTTATCCTTCTCTTTAGCTGATCCTCTAATCCTAGTTCATGGAATATTCTCTCGCAGTCATTAACCCATGCCATGGATTCCATATTCCTTTCATTCCAGAGTATGTTTTCTTCCTATATTAGAAAAGTCCTTACATATCTTAGGGAAGTCAACAGGACGGGGTACTGCATCGGTAGGCGGGGCAGCTGGTGCTGCCGGTATAGCTGGAAGGACTAGGACTTGCTCGGCTTGCCTTAGGTACTGTTTAAACCATTTAGGCATCCATGAATGGTGGGTCTTCCTCGGGCAGGGATCCCAGTTTTAGAAGTAGATTGATTATCAGCCATATCAACTATCTGTAGGTTGAATCTTTAGTATCGATTTCCAAATATAGTATTATATGCTGATAAAAAAGAGTTGCCTGGTGTGTGCATATATGTTCAAAGAAATAGGGGCATAAATAAATAAATAAATAAATATATAAAATAAGAGGTTTTGAAAAACTTTTTGAAAAACCTTTTGAAAAACTTTTCAAAATAACAAATAGTCTCTCATACGTATAATTTCCCTATTGATCGGGTAACCTAAGCTCTGATATCAAATGTAACTCGCCCCGAAATAGGTCAAAATTCCAACCCAGAAAAGGCCCATCGAAACTTAAACCAATTCTAAAGCTGGCTGTTGGTTGGTAAAAGTAATAAGAATACAGAGCTATAACTATTTTTCTAGAACTCACGGTAGAAGGAACAAAATATAATAGCGAATTGTACCCATTCATTTCAAAATAAATTCAAATGTCATAATACAGAACAAAACACAGTCTTCACAATAACCATCATATCATTTGGTCAAAAGTATTCTTTTATGGGTACCAAAAAATCATCATAAATAGATAACAATAACTGCCACAAGCTTTACTCACATCGTATTCAAGCATCATCCTCATCATCACTCCTTCCTTAACCTATGTTGTAATGAGGAGGGAGTCAGAACAACAAGTGTCTAGTGAATAAAAACCTCGAGCCTTATTATTTCAGTACTTGGGCAGTATATGTCAAAATAGGAATATGTATACATGTTCTAAAACCATTTAATACTTCATATAAGGAAAGGAGGCGGCCCTCAAATCAACCACTTAATATCTTCCATTCTCGAAGCAGGTTTCCCAATCGCATAACCCATAACCAACGTCATAAGTGTCTAACAATGCGAGAAATAGAGCCCAAGCCACTTAATACCTTTTAATGGAAAATAAGCAGACTCTAACCATTTAAGACCTAGATTGAGATAGGACCCCATAATTTAATACCTATTCCCAAGGTGGACTCATATAGGCATTTATTTAGCAAACATTGCACGAAAATCTCTTCAGACACTTAATACTTCCTATTGAAGTGGACCTTTCTGAGATATCCTTAACCGTGCCGAAACCTAATCCCAGCCATTTAATACTTCATTTGGGGAGAAAGGCAGGCCCTCAAACAACCAAGTAATACCTTTTAAAACTCCAAAGCATGTCCTTTGTCTTATGACCCGTACCCACGGTGACGTCTCATATTAGCCCGACTATTCATAGGTATTGGTAGCCAGATTAACTGAACAGATTTACCCTACAAAATTGGGACTAACCTCGTGTCATCACAGTTACTTATCATAGGTGATGTCTCACATCAGCCTCAAAGTCACACTACTGGTAGCCAGATTAGCTGGGCAGACATCCGTGTTTCTTTTGGCTGACCTCACACCACTTATGACTTAGTCATATTTTACAACACTATTAATATATTATCGCACACCTCATCGTGTCTATTAATCAAGCTATATTAGAATTCCCTTTTATTTTGCCTTAACAAATCAATTACCTTCCTAAGGGGGATTTAGTGACAATTATTGCCTAATTAACTACGCAATTATACGTTATAATTGTACGCTATTTACGGTAATTAATGCTTAATTAAATACACACCTACTATTTTCTATGCGTACAGAGATTTCACCCTAACTAATGCTTAAATATCAATTCCTTCTAAATAATAATAATACAAGTCCTTTTCTGAATTATCAATGGTGCCAAATTTCCAATATCCATAATAAAGAATTTCAATATCCTTAACAATGGATTCTACATTTATATCCAAAAACTGTAATAAACATACTTGTACATAGTAAAAATCCCAACTCAATCTATCACATCAAATCAGGTAATAATCTCAAAAATAGAAATTGCAATTCTAGTTTCCAGTCTCTATTCAACCCCTCTTTACAAAGAATTTAAACAATGAGATTCTCGTCTATTTTAATATGGAATAAATGGTGTAAACTATGAATAAACCCTGATTTGAATTCTTTGTAAAGAGTGGTTGAATAAAGACTGGAAACTAGAATTGCAATTTCTACTTTTGAGATTATTCCCTGATTTGATGTGATAGATTGAGTTGGGATTTTTACTATGTACAAGTATGTTTATTACAGTTTTTGGATATAAATGTTGAATCCTTTGTTAAGGATATTGAAATTCTTTATTATGGATATTGGAAATTTGGCACCATTGATAATTCAGAAAAGGACTTGTAAACACTAAATTGGAATTCAAAGAGGAGTGGAATAGAAATTGAAATCACCAAAAACTGCAAAAACCACACATCCCAATAATTTAATGTGACCAATTGAGAATTCCAACAAGCATTGAC
This sequence comes from Allium fistulosum, assembly GCA_030737815.1. Taxonomy (NCBI): domain Eukaryota; kingdom Viridiplantae; phylum Streptophyta; class Magnoliopsida; order Asparagales; family Amaryllidaceae; genus Allium; species Allium fistulosum. The sequence continues at coordinate 1,293,369,050 of CM060904.1, forward strand.
ACTCGAATTATAGGAGTTTTAGGGGTTTCATTTTGTTTTATTTTCGTAAACCCAAAACCCATAAGGCATATTCAAATCTATAATATACTAAACAATTACCAAAATAAGAATACTAAGGTTTCCACTCACAGATTATCCTTAGCCATTCTTGTATGGATTTGCAACGCCAAAGCACTCTTTTCCAGAACTCTTCTTTTAATATATACACAATAAGGGATTGGTATATAAAATTTTTAAGAGAGAAAATGTCATAGTTTCGCTGAATTCTCAAATATTTTTGTGATTAAAAGTGAGAGGGTAGAGTCCTATTTATACAGGTTGAATCGTACCAGAACCAATTGGATAAAAATAGTTTAAAAATGGTTAAATCCGGAACGTTCTTTGATAGGAAAACTCTAGCCGCCATCAACAGGGGTGGCCGACCGCCCTATATGCACCGGTCGATCGCTAACGGACGATGGGTTGGAGTCAATGGTCGCCCCCATCGCCAATTTTAGGAACATATTAATTTTTTTACCCTTAGTTTTATTTAATTCCTTTATTATTCCTTTAACGTAATTCTTAATGTTAATTATTCCTTAACCCCCAAGTCAAATCTCAGTTAATTTTCAAATTTCAAATTTCATTGTTTATTTGAATTCGAATTAAATTATTTTAAACCTGAAAACTTCAAATGCCATAACTTCTTCGTTTGTGCTCCATTTTTAGTACATGATATATGGAAATAGATCAGAATTTTTCCACGAACGCAACGGTACAACGTCCGTGGCAAAATTCCAACTTTTACAAAATTTTCAATTTACCCCTACTTAATTTAATTTACTTATTTAATTCTTACTAATTTTACGGGGTCTTACATGCAACTTGCAATTGAATCACCCTTATCGAATATCGACTACGTCGAATAAATAATGTCTAGGCCTAATTACTAGCGTACACTACCTCACTAGTCCTATATCATCGAAGAGTCGTCAACTTAGGGAACTAACTTCCTTGATAGTACATGAACATCTATGTATGTATATATATATATATAGACTATAAATCTAGGACTTAGCCGAGGTTCAATCTACGACCATAATTCATTAAACGATCGACCGCCAGCTACTAGAGCAGTCGACCGGCTCCAATGAGCCCATCGACCGTCATAGTATGATTATCATAAATTTTTAATTACCTGTGACGCCCCACCTCTATACCCACGCTAACCAAGAACACTACGATGTAGTGCTGTCAATTAGCACGGAGAATAAGGCTGTTGAGGAGCGACCATCCGTGTAACTTCTTTGTGCGAGCACCGATATGTCAGATAGAATAGAATGCATATCTTTTAAAGAGGAAATCCAACATACCGATACAAACACAAAGCTTTCACACGGTGGCTATATATAATCTTCGGAAACAAATATAGAAATAAACATAACACAAATCAGTCTCAGACAATTCATATCACAAAGGCGGAAATAGATATGAATATATAACACACATGAAAGTGTTCATCAGAGTAGTGGTCAAGTAAGATCCACGATAATACAAAAGAATAGCAACATGTGCTATACAAAAGAATAAGTACACAATATAGAGTCTATATCTCAAATGCGTACAACCAAAAACTACTAATCTAAGTAGTGCCAAAAGTCAGAGTAGCAAATCCCGGGAGGAAGTCAAGCAGAAGCACCTGTAACATCTCGGTCTGACCCGAGTATTATTTAAGAAAATAATAAACGGATCAGTCTAACTATAAATATCAGATGACATGATATAAAATAATAGATATGGCATAAACATAGAATACCCATACTGACATACTACTATAAGTATGTAAATGATAATCAACAAAAGATTAATCAATATCACAAGAATCTTCTCAAAGATAAGGTAGGGTTTCATACCCTAAACTTGTATTCATAACAAGTCAATAACACATGAATTCACCAATGCACAAAAACTGATATCATATCAATGAAAATCATGAAAATTGGTGAAGCACAAAATTCCAGAAATCATCATCAGAAATCCAGAAAACACATAAAGCAAAAAAGGGGGAGGCCTAACACATGAATGGGAGCATGAAAACTCACCTACGCGTAAACACATGACGAGAAGCTATCTCATGGAAGCTATCCATTAAATTTTCACACAGGAATGGCCCGAAGACCGTAGGGTGCTACCCTAGAAATGTGATGGAGAAACATCACATGATCGGGGTATAGTCTCCCACGTAGACAAAGAGACATCGCTCAATCGCTAGTCTAAATCACAAAAATGATCGTCATGATCATAAGGAAGTGTCAATCACACCAAGCTAGTAAATATATGAGTTTAGCTTCATGTCCCATAACCACTTGCTTAACTTAAATATTTACGAACAAGCTGTAAATCTTCACTAGGAAATTGTCACAAAAAGGGTTCAATCGAACAAGTCCAAGAGCTAACCGACGAAGTGAACGCAAGCGTTTCATACCACCCGTTTTACTAAGTCGTTTAAGTCGATTTCTCATTCGAGTGAAGTAAAGGCTTGTATATACTAGTAGATTGAAAATCGGTTTGAGAAAACGAACTTTTGATATTTAAAATAGTGTTGAAATCGCTTTGATGAAAGAGTTTTGATATTTACTATTAGTATTGAAACCTTCATATATCTTTAAAGTGACAAGTCATAAAACGATGGTAGAAACAAATCAATTCACGTTCGAAGACGTGAGTAAAGTCCAAAGAAGTCAGTCCCAAAACCATCAAAGTAGAAATTCTGACAAATGTTTTTCAGATGAGATTGCCTACGCAGAGTAATATGGGGTTCGATATTCAAGCTAAAAAAACAACAAAAAGTGGCCGATAATAAATGATAACAACAAAAAGGGAATCAACCCGATTTGATTAGAGTTGGATATTCAAGCTAAAAAAACAACTAGGCAAAACACAGCAGATTCAGACGTCTGAGATCAAGAATTCAGACGTCTGAATCTGGAAAATAAACTATTTTCCAGAACAGAATTCAGACGTCTGAATCCTAGATTTCAGACGTCTGAAATAGGCACTTTTTAGCCTATTCCTTTTCTGGTTCAAAACGAACCAATTCAGACGTCTGAAATTTTGATTCAGACGTCTGAATGCTGGGAGAAGAAAATTCCCAGTATTCCATTCAGACATCTGAACCATACGTTCAGACGGCTGAAACTGTTATTCAGGGCATTCCCTGAACCTAGGCCAAAAATGGCCAAACGACATCGATAACGATCGGTCGAGCAACAACGACTCAGGAATTGCACAAGGATAAGTGTTAGGAATTCATACCTAACAATCGAAGATAATTATTGACTTAGATATGAGATAAAAATCTCACCTTTATGCACAAGAACTAGAATGAAGAAGCTATAGAGCAATGGCAATGACAATCTCTCTTCAATCCCAACTCAACAAGCTTGATTCTAAGCTAAAAAGAGAAACATTTCCTAAATTAGGTTTAGGAATTTCTGAAATTGATAAGAGAACGGGTTGGAGAAGATGAAGATGAAGCTTACCAATGGGTTCTCTTTGAATTTGGAGCAAGAACTTGAGTTTGCAAGAGGAACTAGGGTTTGGGATTTCTAATTCCCTTTCCTTTCCACCATTTTCAGTCTTTGCTTGAGTTTGAAGAGTGGGAATGAGTGAATGGAGAGGAGAGGGGGTTGGAACTGAGTTAGTAAGTGATTAATGGGTTCAGCCCAAACCAAAGCCCCAAGTGAAAAAGTGGGCAAATTCCACTAACTCCAAATATATCGAAGCTTATACTCAAAAAGGTCGCAAACGGCATTTTGAACTCAATGGAAGTGGTCTCGAGTCCCAATTCGACTGTTTGCAAAAAGTAGCTTTTCGGACTAAAATTCGACGAACGATGTTATATTTAAATAAAATATTTAAATATAAAATCGACAAATATGCGGGTTGTTACATTATCGTTCTTCGTTTCCGTGTTAATTCTTCTCTATTAATTACAGTAAACTTCCTTGTTAATCTATAGTTTCCCATGTTTTCAATTTTAATTTCATAACAATTTCATATGCATGTTTGTCATCAAAACAAATTAAATCAGGTTTAAAATTAACAAGGTATTGATATATCAATCTATATTAAATTTAATAACAAAAGTGTGTTTAACCTAAATCTATTAAAATTACTAGAAAAACAAAATTTCTAATTAAATTAAAACAATTCTAAATCAAATAGGATATAAACAAGCTTAATTATACATAAATCCACTTATTCATTATGAACTCACTCACCTCTAGAAAGTTATTCCCTTTTTAGTTTGCTTGGATTCACCACCGCTTTGTTCATCTATCTTCCCTCTATTTGACTTGTTTCCTCCTTCTTCAATTTTTGAATTTGGTTTTAGTTTTGTTTTTTGAAGAAATTTGATTTGAAAAGGAAGAGGGTTGAGGTTTGAGAGTGATAAAGTTTTGTTGTGTTTAGATTTAATTAGGGGTATGACTATCAGCTTAAGGTTTAGAGGTAGGAACTAACAACAGTCATTCGATCAAATATTATAAAATTCGAGCCGTTCGGTCAACCCAAATCCTAGCCTGAAAGCTTCTACCAGTCAACCATTTGGTTTGGAGTCCCAAATCCATTTAATCTAGTTACTTCATTTCCTATTTCCACTCGAGGGATCCTGAGGAAAAGAATTTGATTTAGTTTCGGCCGAGCTAAAAAAATATGCTGATGGTTCTAGTAAACCAAAACAACCATTTTATAGCTATTTGTCTTTAATCTTAGCTTATACAGGACAAAAATTGATGATCTAGTAATGATTGGAAATGCACTTATGTTTGTTATCTTCATCCATAGATCTTTTATTTATATTTACTAATTTAAAGATTTGATCTAATTATTTATCATTTTGCTTCATGACTCTATAACCTTTTGTTCAATTCCAATTGAACTTTGGGATACAAATCGTGAGAATTTCTATTTTTCCTCAAATATGCTATTGAGGGGAAAAGGATTACTTTCTAGGAAATAAAGTTTTTTTATCGAAATATGAAAACCCCGAAAGACCCCTTAACTTTTTAAGTTATTAATTGAACGAATCACGCTTTTACCACTAAACTATACCCACTTCATCTTCATTATTATATATGAATATACCTTTTGTCGAACAAAAGAATGAGATGTTATCTTAATAACATTAGACTCACTAAAACTTGAGCATTGACACTTCATCCTCCCCGACCAGGGGTACTTGAAGTCGGTTCTGTAATGAAATTTCCTTATGCCCCATCTATTTATTGAAGGAAAAAAAGAATCCATCTGATCTAGATTGTTGAATGATCCATTTACCACTCTTCCTTTCATTCATATTCTAATGTAAAAAAATACTATGATGGTTATGTTGCTTCCTATATTTATCTCGTCTATGACTTAGCAATCCTAAAGTTTTTTTTTCATACTCTTTTCATCATAAGAGAAATATTAGAAAATTCTGGCGTGGAAGAAAATGGTTTATGACGCTGAAATGCACTCCCGATCGATTGGTGTCGACTGGTCCAATCAACGGTGTCAACCGGTGGAGCTTTCCTTATTTAAAATATTTCTATGCTAATTTAATTATTAAACTATTTCTATGCTAATTTAATTATTAAACTATTTTCAATTCTGAATTTTTAAACATTAATAACTTTTTCATACGAGCTTCGATTACAAAACATTATATGTGAAAATTGTCTAGACAATCATTACGAACGTAAATTTGGACGTTTATGAAAATTCCATTTTTTCCTTACATTTAATTTTATTCAATTTTATTAAATTTTTGATTTTTTTTGCGAGGTATTACAAAATGCCCCCTTGGATGATTAGATTTTAACTACCAGACGGTTACTGTACCAATCATCACATATATACATCCAACAATAGAACAAAAGTTGTTAAACTACACTACAAAAATAAACTCTAAATAGTAGCTTGTCTCCTACACGTCTCTAGAAGCTTATTCGTCTAACCTGAAAACTCCACTCTCAACCTACTCAATTCAAATTAAGTATCCGAAATTTTAGGGGAAAACTAAAAACTTCAGGTTAGACAAAAAGTCTATTGTGAATAATATTAGTCCATCTCAAACAAAAAATAGATATTTAATGGGACCACACTGGTGAGCGGAATAGGTTTTCCCCACACTGGTATCCTTACAATCAATATGTCAATCATAACATATGCATGCAACCACAATGATTAAAACATAATCATAATTTCAATATCATGCATAAGGGTTCAATATGAATAGTCTGTCATTCACTAGGGTCAATGGTCACACATTTCATGATTGCCAAATCCCATAAAAATAGTCCATAGCATAGTTTTTCCTGGGTCACTAGAACCTATGTTATTTTTCTCAGGCTAACTAAAAACCTATCAAGCAGATTTGGGCAGAAAATTTAACCAGATAATCCAAAATAGAAGAAAGACAATGGAGAGCCTCACCACGACAAATTCCTCTCATTATATAACTCCATAATTTTAGCTTGTCCTTCAACAAAACCCTATGCAATGGAATCACGGGCCTGACCAACAAAGGGCTTAATGATTGGAGGATATGGAGCGATCCTACCTTAATCTCTACCCAAAAATATGGTTTTAAAATATCCATGATTCATGTCTTTTGATTAGTTCAAGGCATCCTAACACAATTTGATTTTTCTGATCTTCTGGACCTAGTTCTACTCAGTTAGGAATTTAACTCCGGCCATACCCACTATTGGAACGACCCCAACTAGTCATCGGTTTCCAATTCCTAAGATCATAAATGTTGGGTGCAAACATGTAACATATAAGTGAGCATGTCAACAATTCTGTATATGCAATAACTGATCAAGATACAAAATTGAACATACAACACATCATCATCCATTGCAAATATATGTTCATATAATAGCCATTTTATACACAAAAATTACTTGTACTTAAGTAGTAATTTCTTTCGCAAAACTCTTTAAAAATTGGCTAGAATATCTTTTCTTTGCTTTTGAAACCTTGTCAAAATACTTAACAAAAACTATACCTTTGGTTAACGAAAACATTGCCCAACTTAGAGTTAAAAGCTATCTAATGTCATAAAAATAGGCTATATTATTTCTCAAATCTATCGCATGTAAAAATATAGGTCATCGCATGTTTAACTACATGAAGCTATCGCATGTCAACCAAGTTATCCCATGTCAACGAAAAGTTATCGCATGCACATATTACATGAAGCCATCGAGTGGCAAGTAAAACATAGCTATCATATGACTAAACTTTATAAAGCTATCAAGTGCCAACATTCTATCGAATGTCTATTAGCAAAGCTAACGAGTATCAAGTAATATATTGATATCAAGTGCCAAGCAAAAATATAGCTATCGAATACCAAGCAATAGATAACCATCGAGTCATAAAACATGATGTTATCGTGTAACGACCCGCAATTCCATACAGTTTAAGTTGACAATAAATCACACATGTCCAACTCAATTTGAATGAAAAGACGGATAATGTCATGGCCCGCAAATCCGTACCTCTTGATTAACCACTAATCTCCATTGATTAACTCAAAATGAACGGGAATACGAACTATGATGGTTTAAGAAGAAGAAAAAGGTAGAAGAAGAAGAAAGCAGAAGAAGAAAGAAGAACAACAGAACAACAACAGATACAGAACAGAGACAATACCAGAATCTCACATATCGCAGCGGAACAATATATAATAGATAAACACTAGTCTTTTAAAACAAAGAATTATATCAGTTTTTATACATACATCAATCATCAGAGTCAATATACAACAATGGACAGTTATATAAACTTGTCCTCATACAGAATACACAGCGGAATAAATACTATCAGATACAAATACTACGTCTCGTCATCCAGCTTATCTCCAAAGCTCCAGAATATCCAGAATATCCTGATAACATAACTCTAGGCTGCCCGTGTGGAAATTTGTGGGCACCCAGAGTTTAGAAGGGAACAATAAACTCCGAGTCAGTCATGGTGACTGGTGTGAGATCGTAAAACAGTTATTCTTCACAAAGAAAATAAAACAAATTCGCAATGCTTTTGGAAAATGAAACTACCATAAGACCTCCCACCACACACACAATGCAAACGCAGAATTGGAGGAGATTTCTTCTTATGATAGTCAAAGATGCTTACTACGCAAAATCAAATCATTTTTGATATTATTATTAGTGCATAGTGTAGAAAACATTTCGAAAGTATAATATTAATCTTAGCCAACATACGACCAGTATCGTATGCCTACTATAGCTACCATCTAAACAGTGGTGACCACCGTACGTAAATGGCAGGTTCTACAACCAATACCGTACAAGGTGCGTATTGGAGTTTGGATTTCCAACAAATGGTCAGGCTAAGGAACTTCCTTTTCCACGATGGGTACGTCCCTGGAATAGACGACCCGAGAAATAACCTAACATTACGGTTAGATCTCTGCCAACACAAGGCCGGGTTACCTCTGCAAAAATAGGTAACTACTGACACGCGTATGTCATCCCCCGATCGTAACCGATCTTCCCGAGGATCCCCGATTTCCAACAAACCACATAGATAATAATGCAGCAACCACATAGGTTAAGTATTTGGGCTCCATACCATGATACCACCTCTATCCAGAAGGAATGACATACACTAAGGGGCGCTACTCCCTAGAACCTTGCTGCATCCTTCCTGTTTCGACCATTTCCGGGGTGTGAGGCTCGACGAAGTCTCGTCCACAAAGCTACGCTTTCTACAAAGCCCTGCTTCGGGTCAAACAAAAATGATCAACCTATGATCACAAAGATATAAGATCAAACAAATGATCATATCACAAATGATCAAACACTGATCATTTCACAGCAACACTCAGTATGCCATGTTACCAAATTGGGATATATCGCTGATAAATTTCAACTACATAACCTATGAGCTCGTACGTCTCAAAGAAGGGTGTTAAGCTAAGAGAATAAATTCTCCGCCACCAACAGAAATGTATTTGAAAGAAATCAGCTTTATATCTCAAAGTGTAACGTCAGACACACAATCCATACAAGTCTGTTCCGGGATCGAACAGAACCGAAGGCACTTCTCACGAAGCCCTTGCATATCTGGATAAATTTCTAATCACGTCCGGACTTCCCGTCACTAAGGGTGATAAAACCTCTAAACCGGAGATCAGCCGATGTAGAGTAACTCGACGGTAATCCTTCCGTTTTCAAAAATATCCGGTCTTCAACACCGAACTTCGAATGCAATTCATAACGACGTATCACATATTCGGAATGGATTATACGACCCCATGGTCCTTTCCCGGCTAACCCGAATTGTGAGCGTTTATTCAAAAATAAGTGTGGCATTCAAATTCATCCAATTCACAACAAATACCTATCTAAAGGTAATTATTGATAGTCGGTTATTTAACTATCAATAAAGATGCGCAACATCATCAGATTCCAAATAATTTTCCAAATTATTAAATCTTCCAAAATATCTTTACTAGATATATAATTTCCACACTTAAAAAATAAATCAATATTTATTTTTAGACGAATTCTCATTTCCTTTATAAATTCCATATTGGATTTATATTTTTCGAATATCTACTGATATTCGATTTCCAATTGATTTCAAAAATTCACTTTCGATTTATCTTTAAGAAGATAAATTCTCAAAAACATTTCATTTCGTTTTGGAAAACATTTCCATACTTATTTAAAAATAGGTATTTCACAAATCTATTTATTTTCAACACTTGAAAATATTCGATATACTTAAATAAATGTTAAGTATATATTTCATTCTTTAAGGAAATCATTTCTATAACACATTTATCTGAGTCAAAACGAATGTTACGTAAAACATCGTTACGATGACTCAAAATCACTAGTATAGGGATTTGGATTTTTAAAATAGATATATATAAAAATCCCAATCCTACATAAAACATTTTCTTTCGAAAATCATTTACTATAAAAACAGTGTTATAGTCCATCATTTCCTTATTTCTCGAAAACGTCTATTTCAACAATGAACGTTGAAATCTATGCTTTCAATTCACAATACATTTTAAAACATCTTTAAAATGTTTAACTTCATTTTTAATATCGCTTTTTTTTCAAAAATGAATCCATTTTATTCAATAATATATTCACTGTCCCAAAATCGTGAATGTAATTCACTTAACCAAATTTCAATCTTTTCTACACATTTATTTCAAAGATAATTCGCTATCCAAAATCGCGAATATACCTTCTTTAGAAATTTTCTATATTAAATTTATCCAATTCAATCTATTTCGAATTTATAAACACGGTTATAAATTCTATTTCTATTTTAATAACAACCTCGACTTATAAATCTTCTTTTTATCAACTTCTATATTTTTACTTATCAAAATAAGTGATTTCGGATTTATAAACAACTTTTATAAATTCCAATTCTATTTATAAAAACTTCAATCCCAAATCAATTTCGATATTGATTTCAAAATTTATTTTCAACTTTGAATAAAAATTTCCATACTGATTTCCCAAAAATTCATTTCCAAATATTAAATCAATTATAGATTGATTTCAAATTTTTATTTATCACTACTAAGTAAATTCCTCATTTTTCTCAAATTATTCAATATTCTATTTTAAAATGGATTCTTCAAATTGAAATCATTTTACATTGATTTCCCAATTTATTTCAATTTACCAACTAAATTTCTAGTTGGATTTCCAACTTATCTTCTTTTAATAAATTCCTTTTTAAGAAAATAAATTTCAATTGTTTCTTTCAATCTATTTAAAAATCCAAATTCTTAAATTAAATTCTTCAATTTATAATCACTATTTTACGAAATCCATTTATTTAACATTTTCACTTGATTCTGGAATTAATTCGATAAGATTATAAAAATTAACTTTTTATACTTTAAAAATTCTTTCTTTAAAATTTATTCAATTTCTAAAATTAATTCACTTAGAAATTTCTATTTTGATTTCAAAAATTCAATTTCGTTTATTTTTAGAACCTAATGATATCAAACATCCATTCAGCTAAATTTTAGCTTTCAAACAATTTCCAGACATCAATATGATTAATAGCATCAATAATCATTCACAGATTAACACATCACAGTATAAATAAAATCAATCAATGTGAGGGGTCCAGTTGGATCCCTCCAACCTGTTTCCCTGCATCCAAAGACATTAGCACAATACCAATTCCACTTCGAGGTAGAATATCGCGGTATATGGGTTTTATAAAAATAATCCGCTTACTAACTGCGCAATAGGGTCTCATCCGCTATACGAGGCGGGAAAATCAATCAATCCAATATATACATATGCCAATATGTATATATTGCTATATATATAGATATATCCTATAATATCTAATATCACATCCAAACAGTCAATCATCAATCAATAACTGCAAAATTAAATTTTCCTTCGAGTGAGAAAATCTCACCTTAGCTTTTTATTTGCAATCCCATTTCCATCTTCACTTGATTTCTTGATTTTAAACCTTGTATAAATAATTTATACAATTTATTAATATTCGAACAGATCGAATAATAAATTTTCATTTGACTGTTTTGATTTAATTTCCTTTAGATAAATTTCATATCTTCACGATTTATAATTATTTCATTTTTAAATTCCTGTTTCAACCCTATATAATTTCTAGTAAATAAATTTTCTGGTCTCAACTTACACATTAAATTCAAATAGAAAAATTCTTTTAACCAAATTTCTTTTAATAAATTTATTTAACAAGAATTTAAATTTAAAACTAATTTCTCCTTTAACAAAATATTTTCCAGGATTTTAAACTACTAGGTTAATAAAATTATAAACTTTACTTTATTGTAATTTGCAAAAAAAATCCCTTTTTATAATTTCACTTAACAAAAATGAAATTTAAATTTAAATTCCCTTAAATACAATATCTTAAAAATTAAAGCTTAACTGTTATTATTATTTATTTATACTGTAAAACAAATTTATACCTCAAACCATTACCATGCTCGAGCCACCATCACGGCCACTCGATCTTCACCCGTATTGCTGCCAGAATCACCACCACAAATTCGTCGATACCACCAGACTTCGCCACTGCCACGACTCCTATGTCGCGAGCCCACGCCGCCTCGATTCGCGACCCCTCCATTATCGATCGCGCGCCTCCACTAATCGAACACGAACCCCTCCTCGTCGCCAACATCATCAACATCGCCGCGGTCGCGATTTCGAACTCCCCAAGTGCCACCTCCCAAATGCTCGCGCATGCGAGTGCGATGTCCTCTTCACCTCGCCAGTAACCACGTCGCCGTCACGCTTGAAACCCTAGCTTGCCCAATTCGAGATCGCGACCCACTCGCGAATGCCCTATGGCAACCGCGACACTCCAACGGCGCTCGAAATCGTGCGCGCCCTTGCCTTGTGCCGCCACCATTGACGTGCTCTGATTAACAGCCTTTCCCCCTTCGTATATTTTTTTTATTAGTCTAAAAGAATTTGTGGATCTGGGTTTTGAAACGAGGAGGGAGAGCTTCGGCCATTTAATTTTTTTTTTCGAACGAGAATTTTTCCTTTGAACGAGATTGTGTATTTAAAATTTGAAGGGGATGGGTTGCACGATCTCTTCGTGATGCTCGGCGTGTTTTTAGGGGAGAAAACGTGGTTGTAAAGATGTCGGCAAAGTTTTTTTTAAATTTAAAAATCTAAATTGAATTCAATTTAATTTAAATGCGTTTACCTATCGTACTGTCACACTACAACTCAGATCGATACGAAATTTAAAATCCGACAATAATTCAATATTACGGATCCGATGGAACTGGTTTCGTCAAATTCCGAGACTGTACCCCGGAACGCTGTATTTTAAATATCGATTCGAACAATAAATTTCAAAACTGAACAAACAGTTTCAGATTAAATTCTGAAGCTTCGATTATCTTCTGTATTATCAATACGAATTTAAAAAGCTTTTTAAATATTTTTCTTCAACTTTAAATTGAATATTCAAATTTTTATTCAATTCAATAGATTAAATTTTATAATTTAATCGCCAAATTATCCTGATAATTTGAAATTCAAGTCAAACCATCATTCAAATATTTAAAATTAATTAAATATTTCCAATTAAATTCGTTCAAAATTCTGGGTCGTTACAGACTTCCCCCCTTAAAAGAATTTCGTCCTCGAAATTACAAGTTAGGAAAAATGGTCCTTAACTCGTCTATTATTTTTAATATCCAATAGTTTTATAAATTTTGTCAAAACAAATCTTTCTATTAAAGATTCGTTATCATTCAACTCGTTTTCCAACTTCAACTATAAGTTTCAAACAATGTTGTTTTACTTTCTCAATTCAAATTCAAATTCAAATTCAAATTTAAACTTCCAAAATTTTCTCAAAATTTTTCTAACGCCCTAAATTTCCGAAAAATTTCGCCAGCGTCTCCTTTGCGCGGCTAATACGGCACGACTACAAAACGTCCCTACGGACTCTCAGATTTCAAAAAGAAAAAGAAAAAGCCAAGCGGCTAGACAAGAAATCATCAAAAACTCATATTATAATTCAAATACGTACCTTTTCGAGCAAATTCAAATTATCTTCGAAATCAAAATTCCAATTCCTTTTATAACACCTGTATATCCTACTAGCCATAATATCTAGTTACATATATTCAAACCATTTTGCAAATTCTATTACAAAATTTTCAATTTGCCACTTCGGTTAAATCTACTTACCTTTAAACTGGATTTCCAATTCGAATTCAATTTACCTTTCTTTTATAATCATTGAATTTAATTCGTTTCAAACTTATTCGTTCGGTTAATATTCACTTAGCTTTACTTACTAATTTTAGTTTAATACTTCACTCGTTTTCACAAATCAATTTCAATTCAGTCTTATTCACTTACAAATTCAAAATGAATTTAACAATTCGATTTCATTTATTTGCTTATACTTACTTTGATTTAACTTCATTCTTTAAGCTAAATTTATTCAATCAAAATTCAAATTGTATAAGTTATCAACTTATTTCTTATTTCATAAATATTTTTATATGCTATTCCAGAGTCTTTCCCACATTTCAAAATCATTTTGAAAACAATTCAAATTTTCTTTGAATTTTCAAAAACCAAACCCAAATTTTTCAAACAACTTCCATTTAAAACAATTTGGCAGCAATTCCTCTTTTGGAAACCCGAAAATGAACATCGATAATGCTGCAGTCATTACCGAAATTATTTTCCAGCGACCGAAAAGAGTTTAGAGCTTTCATTTCTCCAAAATACTCTTCAAAACCTTTGAAATTCATTTTCAAATTCAAAAAGGATTTAAACTTTCCAAATCTCCAAAATTTTCAAATTCTTTTCAAAACATTTCCAAAACTTTTCTGGAATTCTATTTCAAATTACAAATCACATTTATAATTTATATTCTTAAATTTCATTTGTATGTGAATTCATTTTTTTATCTTTGGAGTTACGATTTCAATTTCTTATTCAATTTTTTTTTATATAACAATGATAATAATTTAATACTATCACTTCTAACATCCATGCAACCATATACTATAATAATTTATAGAAAAACATTCCTTTTCTATACAAAAATGGTTTTGGGTAAAATTATTTCATTCACCCTATTTTAAAACAATACTGTGCCGAATTGTTCTATTCAAGTGTTTAGAAACCCCTTCGATACAGTTTTGCAGACTGTGCCGACGAAGGTTCATATACCACTCAATAAACCAATCATCACAATATAAAACAATTTTATATTCACTAACAAATACGCGCTCATATCTATTATTACACTCAACTCATTCTAGAGTACTACTGACTCTATCTCTAATGAGTAACACCCAACAGAGCAGGGTTGTCGCTTAACCATATGCTCTGATACCAAATGTCATGGCCCGCAAATCCGTACCTCTTGATTAACCACTAATCTCCATTGATTAACTCAAAATGAACGGGAATACGAACTATGATGGTTTAAGAAGAAGAAAAAGGTAGAAGAAGAAGAAAGCAGAAGAAGAAAGAAGAACAACAGAACAACGACAGATACAGAACAAAGACAATATCAGAATCTCACATATCGCAGCGGAAAAATATATAATAGATAAACACTAGTCTTTTAAAACAAAGAATTATATCAGTTTTTATACATACATCAATCATCAGAGTCAATATACAACAATGGACAGTTATATAAACTTGTCCTCATACAGAATACACAGCGGAATAAATACTATCAGATACAAATACTACGTCTCGTCATCCAGCTTATCTCCAAAGCTCCAGAATATCCAGAATATCCTGATAACATAACTCTAGGCTGCCCGTGTGGAAATTTGTGGGCACCCAGAGTTTAGAAGGGAACAATAAACTCCGAGTCAGTCATGGTGACTGGTGTGAGATCGTAAAACAGTTATTCTTCACAAAGAAAATAAAACAAATTCGCAATGCTTTTGGAAAATGAAACTACCATAAGACCTCCCACCACACACACAATGCAAACGCAGAATTGGAGGAGATTTCTTCTTATGATAGTCAAAGATGCTTACTACGCAAAATCAAATCATTTTTGATATTATTATTAGTGCATAGTGTAGAAAACATTTCGAAAGTATAATATTAATCTTAGCCAACATACGACCAGTATCGTATGCCTACTATAGCTACCATCTAAACAGTGGTGACCACCGTACGTAAATGGCAGGTTCTACAACCAATACCGTACAAGGTGCGTATTGGAGTTTGGATTTCCAACAAATGGTCAGGCTAAGGAACTTCCTTTTCCACGATGGGTACGTCCCTGGAATAGACGACCCGAGAAATAACCTAACATTACGGTTAGATCTCTGCCAACACAAGGCCGGGTTACCTCTGCAAAAATAGGTAACTACTGACATGCGTATGTCATCCCCCGATCGTAACCGATCTTCCCGAGGATCCCCGATTTCCAACAAACCACATAGATAATAATGCAGCAACCACATAGGTTAAGTATCTGGGCTCCATACCATGATACCACCTCTATCCAGAAGGAATGACATACACTAAGGGGCGCTACTCCCTAGAACCTTGCTGCATCCTTCCTGTTTCGACCATTTTCGGGGTGTGAGGCTCGACGAAGTCTCGTCCACAAAGCTACGCTTTCTACAAAGCCCTGCTTCGGGTCAAACAAAAATGATCAACCTATGATCACAAAGATATAAGATCAAACAAATGATCATATCACAAATGATCAAACACTGATCATTTCACAGCAACACTCAGTATGCCACGTTACCAAATTGGGATATATCGCTGATAAATTTCAACTACATAACCTCTGAGCTCGTACGTCTCAGAGAAGGGTGTTAAGCTAAGAGAATAAATTCTCCGCCACCAACAGAAATGTATTTGAAAGAAATCAGCTTTATATCTCAAAGTGTAACGTCAGACACACAATCCATACAAGTCTGTTCCGGGATCGAACACAACCGAAGGCACTTCTCACGAAGCCCTTGCATATCCGGATAAATTTCTAATCACGTCCGGACTTCCCGTCACTAAGGGTGATAAAACCTCTAAACCGGAGATCAGCCGATGTAGAGTAACTCGACGGTAATCCTTCCGTTTTCAAAAATATCTGGTCTTCAACACCGGACTTCGAATGCAATTCATAACGACGTATCACATATTCGGAATGGGTTATACGACCCCATGGTCCTTTCCCGGCTAACCCGAATTGTGAGCGTTTATTCAAAAATAAGTGTGGCATTCAAATTCATCCAATTCACAACAAATACCTATCTAAAGGTAATTATTGATAGTCGGTTATTTAACTATCAATAAAGATGCGCAACATCATCAGATTCCAAATAATTTTCCAAATTATTAAATCTTCCAAAATATCTTTACTAGATATATAATTTCCACACTTAAAAAAATAAATCAATATTTATTTTTAGACGAATTCTCATTTCCTTTATAAATTCCATATTGGATTTATATTTTTCGAATATCTACTGATATTCGATTTCCAATTGATTTCAAAAATTCACTTTCGATTTATCTTTAAGAAGATAAATTCTCAAAAACATTTCATTTCGTTTTGGAAAACATTTCCATACTTATTTAAAAATAGGTATTTCACAAATCTATTTATTTTCAACACTTGAAAATATTCGATATACTTAAATAAATGTTAAGTATATATTTCATTCTTTAAGGAAATCATTTCTATAACACATTTATCTGAGTCAAAACGAATGTTACGTAAAACATCGTTACGACGACTCAAAATCACTAGTATAGGGATTTGGATTTTTAAAATAGATATATATATAAATCCCAATCCTACATAAAACATTTTCTTTCGAAAATCATTTACTATAACAACAGTGTTATAGTCCATCATTTCCTTATTTCTCGAAAACGTCTATTTCAACAATGAACGTTGAAATCTATGCTTTCAATTCACAATACATTTTAAAACCTCTTTAAAATGTTTAACTTCATTTTTAATATTGCTTTTTTTTCAAAAATGAATCCATTTTATTCAATAATATATTCACTGTCCCAAAATCGTGAATGTAATTCACTTAACCAAATTTCAATCTTTTCTACACATTTATTTCAAAGATAATTCGCTATCCAAAATCGCGAATATACCTTCTTTAGAAATTTTCTATATTAAATTTATCCAATTCAATCTATTTCGAATTTATAAACACGGTTATAAATTCTATTTCTATTTTAATAACAACCTCGACTTATAAATCTTCTTTTTATCAACTTCTATATTTTTACTTATCAAAATACGTGATTTCGGATTTATAAACAACTTTTATAAATTCCAATTCTATTTATAAAAACTTCAATCCCAAATCAATTTCGATATTGATTTCAAAATTTATTTTCAACTTTGAATAAAAATTTCCAAACTGATTTCCCAAAAATTCATTTCCAAATATTAAATCAATTATAGATTGATTTCAAATTTTTATTTATCACTACTAAGTAAATTCCTCATTTTTCTCAAATTATTCAATATTCTGTTTTAAAATGGATTCTTCAAATTGAAATCATTTTACATTGATTTCCCAATTTATTTCAATTTACCAACTAAATTTCTAGTTGGATTTCCAACTTATCTTCTTTTAATAAATTCCTTTTTATGAAAATAAATTTCAATTGTTTCTTTCAATCTATTTAAAAATCCAAATTCTTAAATTAAATTCTTCAATTTATAATCACTATTTTACGAAATCCATTTATTTAACATTTTCACTTGATTCTGGAATTAATTCGATAAGATTATAAAAATTAACTTTTTATACTTTAAAAATTCTTTCTTCAAAATTTATTCAATTTCTAAAATTAATTCACTTAGAAATTTCTATTTTGATTTCAAAAATTCAATTTCATTTATTTTTGGAACCCAATGATATCAAACATCCATTCAGCTAAATTTTAGCTTTCAAACAATTTCCAGACATCAATATGATTAATAGCATCAATAATCATTCACAGATTAACACATCACAGTATAAATAAAATCAATCAATGTGAGGGGTCCAGTTGGATCCCTCCAACCTGTTTCCCTGCATCCAAAGACATTAGCACAATACCAATTCCACTTCGAGGTGGAATATCGCGGTATATGGGTTTTATAAAAATAATCCGCTTACTAACGGCGCAATAGGGTCTCATCCGCTATACGAGGCGGGAAAATCAATCAATCCAATATATACATATGCCAATATGTATATATTGCTATATATATAGATATATCCTATAATATCTAATATCACATCCAAACAGTCAATCATCAATCAATAACTGCAAAATTAAATTTTCCTTCGAGTGAGAAAATCTCACCTTAGCTTTTTATTTGCAATCCCATTTCCATCTTCACTTGATTTCTTGATTTTAAACCTTGTATAAATAATTTATACAATTTATTAATATTCGAACAGATCGAATAATAAATTTTCATTTGACTGTTTTGATTTAATTTCCTTTAGATAAATTTCATATCTTCACGATTTATAATTATTTCATTTTTAAATTCCTGTTTCAACCCTATATAATTTCTAGTAAATAAATTTTCTGGTCTTAACTTACACATTAAATTCAAATAGAAAAATTCTTTTAACCAAATTTCTTTTAATAAATTTATTTAACAAGAATTTAAATTTAAAACTAATTTCTCCTTTAACAAAATATTTTCCAGGATTTTAAACTACCAGGTTAATAAAATTATAAACTTTACTTTATTGTAATTTGCAAAAAAATTCCCTTTTTATAATTTCACTTAACAAAAATGAAATTTTAAATTTAAATTCCCTTAAATACAATATCTTAAAAATTAAAGCTTAACTGTTATTATTATTTATTTATACTGTAAAACAAATTTATACCTCAAACCATTACCATGCTCGAGCCACCATCACGGCCACTCGATCTTCACCCGTATTGCTGCCAGAATCACTACCACGAATTCGTCGATACCACCAGACTTCGCCACTGCCACGACTCCTATGTCGCGAGCCCACGCCGCCTCGATTCGCGACCCCTCCATTATCGATCGCGCGCCTCCACTAATCGAACACGAACCCCTCCTCGTCGCCAACATCATCAACATCGCCGCGGTCGCGATTTCGAACTCCCCAAGTGCCACCTCCCAGATGCTCGCGCACGCGAGTGCGATGTCCTCTTCACCTCGCCAGTAACCACGTCGCCGTCACGCTTGAAACCCTAGCTTGCCCAATTCGAGATCGCGACCCACTCGCGAATGCCCTATGGCAACCGCGACACTCCAACGGCGCTCGAAATCGTGCGCGCCCTTTCCTTGTGCCGCCACCATTGACGTGCTCTGATTAACAGCCTTTCCCCCTTCGTATATTTTTTTATTAGTCTAAAAGAATTTGTGGATCTGGGTTTTGAAACGAGGAGGGAGAGCTTCGGCCATTTAATTTTTTTTTTTCGAACGAGAATTTTTCCTTTGAACGAGATTGTGTATTTAAAATTTGAAGGGGATGGGTTGCACGATCTCTTCGTGATGCTCGGCGTGTTTTTAGGGGAGAAAACGTGGTTGTAAAGATGTCGGCAAAGTTTTTTTTAAATTTAAAAATCTAAATTGAATTCAATTTAATTTAAATGCGTTTACCTATCGTACTGTCACACTACAACTCAGATCGATACGAAATTTAAAATCCGACAATAATTCAATATTACGGATCCGATGGAACTGGTTTCGTCAAATTCCGAGACTGTGCCCCGGAACGCTGTATTTTAAATATCGATTCGAACAATAAATTTCAAAACTGAACAAACAGTTTCAGATTAAATTCTGAAGCTTCGATTATCTTCTGTATTATCAATACGAATTTAAAAAGCTTTTTAAATATTTTTCTTCAACTTTAAATTGAATATTCAAATTTTTATTCAATTCAATAGATTAAATTTTATAATTTAATCGCCAAATTATCCTGATAATTTGAAATTTAAGTCAAACCATCATTCAAATATTTAAAATTAATTAAATATTTCCAATTAAATTCGTTCAAAATTCTGGGTCGTTACAGATAATTAAGGGAAAGAAAGAAGAAAGAAGACAAGAAGAAGAGAAGATAAACAATCATAGAATCTCACAACGCAGTGGAATAATATATAATATAACAATGATCTTTACAAAAGGAAAAACTGTAATATACATACCTCCATCAGAGTACAACAACAAATCACTAATCATCAGCCTAGACAATTATAACAACCTGTCCTTATAAATGCTGATAATTTTAAACAACCAATGCAACGGAAATAAGATAATAACTATCTATCGATGAAGCCTCCTGCTCCAAGCTCCTCCAAAATGCATCCGAATTTAATCTGCAAATATACTCGGTCTGATTCGAGCATTGTAAGGAAATAACGCCCGGATCAGTATGGTAAACCAGCGTGAGAAAACACATCTCAATTGGATTTTTAAAGTTATAAAAATGTAACATCTCCTATCTAGAGGTCCGAAGCTAAGCGCTACAGATGCTGTAGTCATCCATAGTATTAACTTCCGGTAACCAAATACGGTAATGTTTATGGTATCCATAATATCAGAAGCACATGAATATGAAACAAAATCACAGCTTTCAAAACACAACATTTCTGATTACATTTCACAAAACAAGTTTCATATTCCATTACATAATCCCATAATTGTTTCCCAGGTAAAGATCAAATATAATTATTACAAAGTACGCCAAGAGTGACATATGATGATTCCCCCTTGGTTGAAGAAAGTACTATATAGTCATAACTGACTTATTACACACAGCGGAATCAAACAAAATAAAACAACTCCTAATTAGCTATCCGACATCCACATGCTCGTCTCCGGAAGCTTTATTCGCCAACCTACTAATAACCTATAAACCTCAACCCTCAGCCTACTCAAATTAATTTTGAGCTCCCGAGAGTTTAAGGGGAAAACATAAACTTCGAGTCAGACATAAAGCCTGGTGTGAATAATACTATACATCTCGGTTATTTGATATTAAGTGAGACCACGCCGTTTAGCGAAACGGGTTTCCCCTCACTAATACCTTTTAAAACATATATTTTGCAAACCTTTTCCTGTAACCACAACTGGTTAAAACTATAAAGCATTATCATGTAAACATACATATCAGGTAATAAATGGACTATCTGTCCGAACATTATAGTTTGGTTTGGGTAACTACTAACCTTTGGCTGACTCGGGCTTACCAAACAATATAAACAAATAATCTAACATCCGTTAGAAACTCCTTTTCTGGACGGTCTGTCCTTAACTATCTGTTAAATACTCCTCTTCTGGATGGTCTGTCCCTAACTTAACATCTCCCAGGGTCACCTGATCCTAATGGTTTTGCGGGCTCACCAATAACCTGTCCGTATACAATTATATTCCCTTCTGTTTGCAATCATAATTTTAGTCTTACCTGTGACAAAGACCTACACATTGGAATTTTGGACTAAATTAGCTGGGGCTAATAGCTAATGTATAGGGCGCGACCCTATACCAGTCCCATCTGGTATTCTAATATCTGAGTCATTTTACTTAGGGAAACCTTCCCTTAAATTTTCCTTGAAAACCTTTTCAAAATGATTTAAAACCTTTAAATCAAACTCACATAAGGAAAATACATATACTCTATGCTTTACTCAAAATCACCTTGCCATATTAGATATATATACTTTACTTAAACCTTTGTTGATGAAAACATTTAAACCTTTGAAAGTACCCCTTTCGAATCTATTGAAAGTACCCCTTTCGAAACCAAGTAAAATCCTTTATTTAACCTAGACCGAAAGGCTAAACCTTCCTTTCGAAACCATTCATAGAAATTTTTCGAAACCATTGAAAAACCTTCCTTTTGAAAGCTTTAAAACCTTAGACATCTTTCTTTTAAAACACTTTAAAACTCCCTTTCGAAAACATTGGAAAACCTTTCCACTTAGACCTTTCGAAAACATTGGAAATCTTCCTTCAAAACTTTTCGAAATGATTAGGGAACCACCCCTTCAAAACCTTCATTTAAAACCCTTTCGAAAGCATTAAAACGTTAAACCTTTCGAAAGCCTTCGGGTTCAATTAAAACATGTGGAAACCTTTTGAAACCATTCAAAATTCACTCCTTCGAAACCTTTGAAAACTGTTTCTTTCAAAAAACATTTGGGATATGCCTTCAAATAGAGAAAAGGGATCAAAATCCTATTTAAGTCGAAAGCATTCCTTTCGAAAGCTATTCCTAGGTAAAGAAGTGATGATGTCGAAACCAACCTTCCGAAAGCATTGGAGAAGTGGCCAAGTTTTGACCTAGTCGAAAGCGGTAGCCAGGGGTTTCGACCCTTTCGAAAGCATTACTTAAAACAAGAGAGCGCAACCCATTCAAAACCATTTCTTTAAAACAATTTGACCTAGTCGAAAGCTAACCAAGTCGAAAGCAAACCCTTCGAAAGCAAAGCAGGCGCAACTTCATTTTAAAACAAAGGCATGCTTCGACCCTATCGGAACCCTACGTTTCGATCTTGTACCTTCCGCCTCTTTCCAATTTGCTACGTACCAAGTGTATTAATACCATGCGCATTGGTTTCGAAAGCAATGGTAGCGAAACGTCTAGGTCGGAACTTCTGGTGCCGAAAGTGGTGGAACATACTAAAAACAAGTAAATTTTGTCTTTAACTTAAAAGAGAAATTGACTAACCTGCTATGTTTGTCAAATTTTCATTGGTTACTAAATTTCTTTTTCAAAAGTGCTGCCAATATTTAAGAAATAAACAATAATTTTATTTTACAAAATACCCCTTCTCCTTTTATAAATATATAAAACATTTAAGTCTCATACCTCCAATAATTTTATATATTCATTAAAACACTTGGGAAAATTCTACAAAAATTCCAAAAAATTATTTTCAATATGTTTTCTATCATATATAAATTTCAAATCCAAATAATAAATTATTTAGCCATAAATAATTTAAAACCCAAATAATCATTTTCTCCACTAGAAAATTAATATAAAATCCTCATTAATTCACAAAATTATAAAAATTGAAACCCATCTCTAAAATACCATTTCCGATCTAAGTTAAAATCACAAGGCATTTGGATGTCATTTAATAGGGTTTTCTTATCGAAACATATCATAAAATCTATATGAACAAGCATAAATCATCAACAAGCATATATAAACATTTAATCCTTCAAAATCATGGAATAACACTGCAAAACACTTCGGATTTAACATAAAACCGAAAACAATTAGAAAAGTGAGATGTAGTCATTATTTACGTTAGCTTGAAGTTAAGGATTTGAGATATAAATAGCTTTTGATTTGATTAATCTTCTTCCTTATCCTTTTCTTCCTCTAGTTCTCTAAAATGGTGGCCGGCCTCTAAGTTTTAGTTTTGCAAATGAGAATGAATGAGAGAATACACGTCTAAAGGGTTTAGGGTATAAGGATTTTCCTTGTTAGCATTTTGCCCCTGCCTATTTCCTAACCCTTTATCTATTTTATTTCATGTTATCTCGTTTTGATTTACTCATTAACATGGCACGACTACCCCTATTAATCACAAATCTCAATCCATTAATCATCTTACATTATTTTATTTTATTTAACTAATTAAATATCCTAAATAATGTTACTAAAAATATTGGGTGTCACAAAAACCTTTCAAAAACAAAGGTATATTGTAAGACCACGCCGCATATAAACACGGATGAGTTTTTACCTTACGATAACCAAAACATTTCATTTCAAATCTAATGATATTATAATAGCGTCTATGATACAAATACATATTAATCAAAGCCGAAAGTGTTACAATATTTAAATTCCAGCATACTAGGCTCTTCAATCAAAATCATAAAGGCACATATTGGAGAATGGATTTCCAATAATGACAAGGTAAGGGACTACCTTCCGACAATACGTCTCTAGAATACTGTACCGAGGCTCTAACCTCTACCAACATAGAATCGACCTATCTCTACCATGGATAGTACCAAATATGTCATCACCCCGGTCGTTTTCGACCTATCCATGGCCACAGCATGCACAACAAACCCAATATATAGAGGATAATCTAGGAAGGTAATGACTATATCCTAATGGGAGCGACCCACTTAGCCCTGCTGCATCTACCCTATTTTTTGTCATTCCCGATGTGCGAGGCTTAAGGTAACGTTTTACCTTTCACAAGATAAATCCCACTTTGAATTCCACATTTCCATTTCTGATGACTCACTAATTGGTTTCCACAAAAGTACAACCCCCGAGTTCATATGCCTCAGAGAAGGGTGTTAAGAGCAAGAAGGGTTACCTCTTACACACTAAACAGATGCACGTTTGTAAAAACTAATGTACGTGGTTCTTAGAAATGCAATGTCAGACATTCATCCATACAAGTAGTCCAGAAACTGGACAAATCGTAGGCACTCTCCTTGTAACGACCCTGAATTTCGAATAAATTAAATTGGGAATATTTAATTAATTTTAAATATTTGAACGACGATTTAATTTGAATTCCCGATATAAGTTTAAAATTGGTGATTAAATTATAAAATTTAATCTATTAAATGTTGAATAAAAATTTGAATCTTCAATTTGAAGCTGAAGAAAAATATTTCGAAAAACCTTTAAAATTCGTATTGATAACACTGAGGATAACAGCAGCTTCAGAATTTAAATTTAAACTGTTTCGTTCAGTTTTGAAATTTAATCGTTCGAACCGATATTTATAAAATAGTCATTTTTCAAACAGTCTCGGAATTCGATGAAACCAGTTTCATTGGATCCGTAATATTGAATTATTGTCGGATTCCAATTTTCGTAATTTTCAGAGTTGTTATGTGAACGTACGACATATAAACGCGTTGGAAATTTTATCGAGACGTTTTGATATTTGAATTTAAAGTTAAAGATTTGTTAAACGACAATACGTACATCACGCACCCGGATTGTTTCCTTCGTACCTATTCTCTGCTGCATCGCGTACTCCTGTCTCCCTCCATCTCTTTTAAAATCATCACGCAAAACAGTTTTGAAAAGAAAAAAAAAATGGCAGCCATGTTCTTCTCAACTATAAATGAAATCGAACGAAATCATCGTTCGTTTAAAATCGAGGCATTCGAACATCGTCAAACTCATCCTCCTCCTACGCGATACCTTCTACTACTGATTTGAAGACAGAGCCCTCATTCTATTCGAAATCAAAAATCAAGTATCTCATTTCAAAAAAAAAAAAAATCAAAGAAAGGAAAAAATGGCCGAAGCCCACTTCAAGTCTTCGTTCGAACGAACGAAACTCAAATTGCGTTCAAATGGCGGCAACACGAAAGGGGGCTGCGAGTGTACTCGTGCGTTCGAGGGAGGCGTCGCATCGATGGAGGCGGCGATGTCTGGGCGTTCGTCGAGGTCGCGCTCGCGCGTGAGGTTCGAGCAGGCGCAAGGCGGAAAGGGGAGTTTCTCGCGAGCTAGGGCGGTGACCTGGGAGGTGTGGAAGGAGGCAGTGCGCGTGGGTGATGGCTCGCGATCGAGGAGATAGTGACGTGGAACTTGGTGGTGTTGCGATCGAGGTTTAGGCACACGGCATTTTGGGGAGCTGTTGTCATCGCTGTGGTGGTCGCAAGGGTTCTGTGCAATTTCGAACTTCGGCAGTGTCTCGTGGTGGCTCGTTGTTGTCGATGGCGGCTTCAAGACAGTCGACCTGGAAGAGGAGCTCCAGGCAGAGAGGTATCCTCGATCTAAGATTTTTCTAAATTTCACCTAATGTATGAAATATGTATATAAAAAAAAATCAAAAGGAAAAATATATATCGATAGGTAGGTATATTAGCAGGAAATTTAGTTTTAGAGTTAATTTTAGTTAAACAAATTTTCCTTAAGGAAAAAAATTGGTTTAGATAGCACTGTTAAGTTTTAAAATCAATATATTTAATGAGATTTTAGTTTAAAGAAATAGGAAAGTTAGTTTGGAAATTTTAATAGTTAGTTTTAAATTTAAATTTTAATTAGATAAAATTGTTGAGAATAATCTGTTAAAAATGAAAAGAAATTAGTTTAAAATTTAAATCATTAGTAAATTTAAATTTATTAAAAGGAAAATTTGTTCAAAATAAAACCACTGGGAAATTTACACTTATCAAACGAAGTAGATTTATTCGGTTTATTTCGAATATTAATAAATTATCTAAATTGTTTATACAAGGTCGAATACAACGAAGAAAATTAAAATCTGGAGTTGGAATGGATGGCAAAATAAAAAGCTAAGGTGAGATTTTTCTCACTCGAATAAAATGTGGAATTTTTACAGTTATTGTTTGATTGCTATGATTGCTGTTTGTATTAGATATGATAGGATATATCTATATATATAGCAATATATACATATTGGCATATGTATATATTGGATTGATGATTTCCCGCCTCGTATAGCGGATGAGACCCTATTGCGCCGTTAGTAAGCGGATTTATAAAAACCTATATACCGCGATAATTCCGTACTGGAACGGAATTGGTATTGTGCTAACATCTTTGGATGCAGGGAAACAGGTTGGAGGGATCCAACTGGATTCCTCACCAGTAGTTATTTATTTACAGGATTGATGTATATTCTGCTATCATATATTGATATATGATGTTGATGTTGTGATTGACTAATTGATGCGTTGCATCATTGGATTCAAATTTTGAAGTTTAAAAATAACGATTTTAACTTTAAAAGAGATTTTTTTAAAGTGATTATTTGTAAGTATACGTTATTAAATTTTCGAATAAATTTACAAACGTTAAAATTATTAAAGTTATAAAGGTTAAGATTTTGGGTGAAATATAACCCAGAGATGATTTTTGAAATAAACAGTTAAGTAATTTATAAAATAGCTTAAATGTGGATTTCGAATTATTAAAAACGATGGATATAAAAGATGTACAAAAATTGATATTTATCAATTGAAATTATTGGAATTTTAAACGAGTTTTATAAGTGTTAAATTGTAAAGATATGAAACTTATAAAAATTATAAGTTGTAAAGATAGGAAATTTATAGGATTATAAATTGCGAAGATTCGAAGTTTATAGATTTATAAAATGTGAAGTTTTATAGATTTATAAAGTATGAAGCTATAAAATGAATGGAATTGTAGAATAAAAGATTATAAGAAGGTCACTTGGAAATTGGATTTTGCCTTTAAATGGAATATCTATCGAATTGATTTATAAAGAAAATTTATAAATCAAAGTGGTTATAAAATAAAGATAGAAAGAGAATTTATAAAACGTTGTTTTATAAATTCGAGATCAATTGAATTTGATAAATTAAATGTAGCAGGTTATCAAAGGAGATATATTCGCGATTTTGAATAGCGAATTATTAGGGAAATAAAACGTGTAGAAAATAGTGAAATGTAATTAGTGAAGTATATTCACGATTTTGGACAGTGAATATAATTTTAAGTAAAATGGATACGTTTCTGAAGAAGTGATATTAAAAATGAAGTAACTGTTTTAAAAGATGTTTTAAAATGTGTTGTGAATCGAAACCATAGATTTCAACATTTATTGTTGAAATAGACGTTTTCGAGAAACTTAAGGAAATGGTGGACTATAACACTGTTGTTATAGTAAATGATTTCCGAAAGGAAATATTTTTATGTAGTATTGGGATTTATATATCTATTTTAATTTCGAATCCCTATACTAGTGAATTTGAGTCGTCGTAACGATGTTTTACGCAACATTCGTTTTTGACTCAAATAGATGTCAAAATTTATGATTTCCTTAAAGAATGAAATGTGTACTTAATATTGATTTAAGTATATCGAATATTTTCAAATGTTGAAAATAAATGATTTGTGAAATACTTATTTTTAAATAAGTATGAAAATGCTTTTCCAATATGAAATGAACGTTTTGAGATTTTATCTTTGTAAAGATAAATTGAAATTGAATATTGAAAACGATTTGAAAATCGTATATCAGAAGATATTTTGAAATATAAATTCACTATGGAATTTATAAAAAGAAATGGGAAGTTGTTTAAAAATAAACGTTGATTTATTTTTGGAAGTGTGGAAATTTTATATCTAGTAAAGATATTTTTGAAGATGAAATAATTTGGAGAATTATTTGGAATCTGATGATGTTGCGCATCTTTATTGATAGTTAAATAACCGACTATCAATAATTACCTTTAGATAGGTATTTGTTGTGAATTGGATGAATTTGAATGCCACACTTATTTTTGAATAATCGCTCACTATTCGGGTTAGCCGGGAAAGGACCATGGGGTCGTATAACCCATTCCGAATATGTGATACATCGTTATGAATCGCATTTGAAGACCGGTGTTGAAGACCGGATATTTTTGAAAACGGAAGGATTACCGTCGAGTTACTCTACATCGACTGATCTTCGATTTAGAGGTTTTATCACCCTTAGTGACGGGAAGTCCTGACGTGATTGAAAATTATCCGGAAATGCAAGGGCTTCGTGAGAAGTGCCTTTGGTTCTGTTCGATCCCGGAACAGACTTGTATGGATTGTGTGTCTGACGTTACAATTTGAGATATAAAGCTGATTTCTTTCAAATACATTTCTGTTGGTGGCGGAGAATTTATTCTCTTAGCTTAACACCCTTCTCTGAGACGTACGAGCTCAGAGGTTATGTAGTTGAAATTTATCAGCGATATATCCCAATTTGGTAACGTGGCACACTGAGTGTTGCTGTGAAATGATCAGTGTTTGATCATTTGTGATATGATCATTTGTTTGATCTTATATCTTTGTGATCATAGGTTGATCATTTTGTTTGACCCGAAGCAGGGCTTTTTGAGAAAGCGTAGCTTTGTGGACGAGACTTCGTCGAGCCTCACACCCCGGAAATGGTCGAAACAGGAAGGATGCGGCAAGGTTCTAGGGAGTAGCGCCCCTTAGTGTATGTCATTCCTTCTGGATAAAGGTGGTATCATGGTATGGAGCCCAGATACTTAACCTCTGTGGTTACTGCATTATTATTTCTATGTGGTTTGTTGCGAATCGGGGATCCTCGGGAAGATCGGTGACGATCGGGGGATGGCATACGCGTGTCAGTAGTTACCTATTTTTGCAGAGGTAACCCGGCCTTGTGTTGGCAGAGATCTAACCGTAACGTTAGATTCTCGGGTCGTCTATTCCAGGGACGTACCCATCGTGGATAGGAAGTTCCTTTGCCTGACCATTTGTTGGAAATCCAAAGAAACAATACGTGACTTGTACGGTTTTAGTTGTAGAACCTATCATTCACTTATGGTGGCGCCCCACTGTTTGGATGGTAGCTATAGTAGGCATAGTTCGAAATGTCTATGCTGGCTAAGATTTATATTATACTTTCGAAATAATTTCTACACTATGCACTAATAATAATATCAAAAATGATTTGATTTTGCGTAGTAAGCATCTTTGACTATCATAAGAAGAAATCTCCTCCAAGTCTGCGTTTGCATTGTGTGTGTGGTGGGAGGTCTTATGGTAGTTTCATTTTCCAAAAGCATTGCGAATTGACATTAAAGGTTTCCTGTTGTTTAATTTAAAGAATAACTGTTTTACGATCTCACACCAGTCACCATGACTGACTCGGAGTTTATTGTTCCCTTCTAAACTCTGGGTGCCCACCAATTTCCACACGGGCAGCCTAGAGTTAGATTATCAGGATATTCTGGATATTCTGGAGCTTTGGAGATAAGCTGGATGGCGAGACGTAGTATTTGTATCTGATAGTATTTATTCCGCTGTGTATTCTGTATGAGGACAAGTTTATATAACTGTCCATTGTTGTATATTGACTCTGATGATTGATGTATGTAATAACAGATATAATTCTTTTGTTTTTAAATGATATTCATTTATCTATTATATATTGTTCCGCTGCGATGTGTAAGATTCTGATATTGTATTCTGTTCTGCTGTTGTTCTGTTGTTCTTCTTTCTTTCTTCTCTTTTTCTTCTATCTTCTTCTTCTTCTACTTTTTCTTTTTCTTAAAACCATAACTTTTCGGGTTTCCGGCATTCGATGGCTCAGCAGTCGATAAAGTGAGTATCGATGTTGAATTTTCGAAAGTCGAAAATTTCCGGGACGTTACAAGTGGTATCAGAGCATATGGTTAAGCGACAACCCTGCTCTGTTGGGTGTTACTCATTAGAGATAGAGTCAGCAGTACTCTAGAATGAGTTGAGTGTAATAATAGATATGAGCGCGTATTTGTTATTTGAATATAAAATTATTTTATATTGTGATGATTGATTTATTGAGTGGTATATGGATTCTGGTCAATACGAGTAATTAACGATCATTGATAGGGATCTCTAAACACTCGAATAGAACAATTCGGCACAGTATTGTTTTAAAATAGGGTAAATGAGATAATTTTACCCAAAACTATTTTTGTATAGAAAAAGAAATAATTTTCTATGAAATATAATAGTATATGGATGCTTGGTTGTTAGGAAAGTGATGATATTGAAATGTTATCACTACTATTGAAACTGAATTGAAATCGTAACTCCAAAGTTAAGAAATAAAATTATATACAAATGAAATCTGAGAATATAAATTATAAATGTGAATTGTAATTTAAAACGGAATTCCAGAGAAGTATTTGGAAATGTTTTGAAAAGAATTTGAAAATTTTGGTGATTTGGAAAGTTTAAATCATTTTTGATTTGAAAATGAATTTCAAAGGTTTTGAAAAGTATTTGGAGAGTTGAAAGCTCTAAACTCTTTTAGGTCGCTGGAAAATAATCCTGATGATGATGGCCACATCATTAGAATTCATTTTCGGGTTTCCAAGAGAGAAATTGCTGTCAAATTGTTTTAAATAGGAGTTGTTTGAAAATTTGGGTTTTTGGTTGGAAATTCAAATGGAATTTGAATTGTTTTCAAAATGGCTTTGAAATATTGGTAAACTCTGGAATACTATATAAAGATATTTATGAAATATTATAAAGTTGATAACTTGTAAAGTTTAAAGTTTAAATAAAAATCCATTTAACGAATGAAATTTATAAATGTGAATTGAAATATAAAGAGATGGATTCTTATATGAATAAAATGGTAAATATGAATTGTAAAGGTGATTTATAAATGAAAATGGAATTCCAAGAGGATAATTGTAAGTGAATTTATGAATGAAAGATGAATAAAAGATAAAATTCATTAATGGGATGGAGTTAGTAATATGAACGGATAAATGATTGTATAAATCAAAAAGTAAATAAGTTGATAACTTATAGAACATTTGAAAATTTGATAGAAATGAGATTTGAATCAAGTGGAATAAAATTCCAAACCTAAGAAAAATAAAATGGATTGAATTCAAATAAGCTACTTTGATAATTTATTAATTCACGAAATGCAGAAATGGAAGTTGAATTAGATAAATAAAAACTTGAATTGTGAACTAAATAAAAGAATGGTTCGAAATTGCAAATATATTCAAGTAAGTAGGAATAAATTTCCGAATGAATGGAATTTACAGTTGCTAGTAAATAAGATTAAAGATGAATGTAAACTTTGTTTTGAATTTGTTAGTAAATGTAATTCAAACCGAATATTTGAAATTGAAATTTGAAATAAATTAGTAACTGAAACTAATTTAAAAGAGTGCAGTTGTGAATAAAAGAAAGTTGGTTGATAAAATTTAATATTTAGAAGCTGAATTGAAATCCAAATTAGATGGGAATAGTGAATTGAATTCAAAAGAAATTGAAATGAAAAATTGAACGAAATTGAATATGCAACTTCAATAGTAAGCTGAAATTGTATAAGCAGTTTATATTGAAAATTTGGTAATCAGAATTGCAAAATGGTTTAAATATGTAACTAGATATTATGGCTAGTAAGATATACAGGTGTAAAGGAATTTGGATTTGATTTCACAGATAATTCGAATTGCTTGAAAAAGGTATGTATTTGAATTATAATATGAGTTTTTGATGATTTCTCTCTAGCCGCTTGGCTTTTTCTTTTTCTTTTTGAAATCTGAGAGTCCGTAGGGACGTTTTGTAGTCGTACCGTATTAGCCGCGCAAAGGAGACGCTGGCGAAATTTTTCGAAAATTTAGAGTGTTAGAAAATTTTTGAGAAAATTTGGAAGTTTAAATTTGAATTTAAACTTAAATTTGAATTGTTAAGCAAACAATGTTGTTTTGAACTATAATTGAAGTGGGAAAACGAGTTGAATGATAACGAATCTTTAGTAGGAGATTTGTTTTGAAAGAATTTGATAAAACTATTTAGATTGTGAAAAATAGTAGACGAGTTGAGGACCATTTTTTTCCTAACTTGTAATTTCGAGGATGAAATTCTTTTAAGGAGGGAAGTTTGTAACGACCCTGAATTTCGAATAAATTAAATTGGGAATATTTAATTAATTTTAAATATTTGAACGACGATTTAATTTGAATTCCCGATATAAGTTTAAAATTGGTGATTAAATTATAAAATTTAATCTATTAAATGTTGAATAAAAATTTGAATCTTCAATTTGAAGCTGAAGAAAAATATTTCGAAAAACCTTTAAAATTCGTATTGATAACACTGAGGATAACAGCAGCTTCAGAATTTAAATTTAAACTGTTTCGTTCAGTTTTGAAATTTAATCGTTCGAACCGATATTTATAAAATAGTCATTTTTCAAACAGTCTCGGAATTCGATGAAACCAGTTTCATTGGATCCGTAATATTGAATTATTGTCGGATTCCAATTTTCGTAATTTTCAGAGTTGTTATGTGAACGTACGACATATAAACGCGTTGGAAATTTTATCGAGACGTTTTGATATTTGAATTTAAAGTTAAAGATTTGTTAAACGACAATACGTACATCACGCACCCGGATTGTTTCCTTCGTACCTATTCTCTGCTGCATCGCGTACTCCTGTCTCCCTCCATCTCTTTTAAAATCATCACGCAAAACAGTTTTGAAAAGAAAAAAAAAAATGGCAGCCATGTTCTTCTCAACTATAAATGAAATCGAACGAAATCATCGTTCGTTTAAAATCGAGGCATTCGAACATCGTCAAACTCATCCTCCTCCTACGCGATACCTTCTACTACTAATTTGAAGACAGAGCCCTCATTCTATTCGAAATCAAAAATCAAGTATCTCATTTCAAAAAAAAAAAAAAAAAATCAAAGAAAGGAAAAAATGGCCGAAGCCCACTTCAAGTCTTCGTTCGAACGAACGAAACTCAAATTGCGTTCAAATGGCGGCAACACGAAAGGGGGCTGCGAGTGTACTCGTGCGTTCGAGGGAGGCGTCGCATCGATGGAGGCGGCGATGTCTGGGCGTTCGTCGAGGTCGCGCTCGCGCGTGAGGTTCGAGCAGGCGCAAGGCGGAAAGGGGAGTTTCTCGCGAGCTAGGGCGGTGACCTGGGAGGTGTGGAAGGAGGCAGTGCGCGTGGGTGATGGCTCGCGATCGAGGAGATAGTGACGTGGAACTTGGTGGTGTTGCGATCGAGGTTTAGGCACACGGCATTTTGGGGAGCTGTTGTCATCGCTGTGGTGGTCGCAAGGGTTCTGTGCAATTTCGAACTTCGGCAGTGTCTCGTGGTGGCTCGTTGTTGTCGATGGCGGCTTCAAGACAGTCGACCTGGAAGAGGAGCTCCAGGCAGAGAGGTATCCTCGATCTAAGATTTTTCTAAATTTCACCTAATGTATGAAATATGTATATAAAAAAAAATCAAAAGGAAAAATATATATCGATAGGTAGGTATATTAGCAGGAAATTTAGTTTTAGAGTTAATTTTAGTTAAACAAATTTTCCTTAAGGAAAAAAATTGGTTTAGATAGCACTGTTAAGTTTTAAAATCAATATATTTAATGAGATTTTAGTTTAAAGAAATAGGAAAGTTAGTTTGGAAATTTTAATAGTTAGTTTTAAATTTAAATTTTAATTAGATAAAATTGTTGAGAATAATCTGTTAAAAATGAAAAGAAATTAGTTTAAAATTTAAATCATTAGTAAATTTAAATTTATTAAAAGGAAAATTTGTTCAAAATAAAACCACTGGGAAATTTACACTTATCAAACGAAGTAGATTTATTCGGTTTATTTCGAATATTAATAAATTATCTAAATTGTTTATACAAGGTCGAATACAACGAAGAAAATTAAAATCTGGAGTTGGAATGGATGGCAAAATAAAAAGCTAAGGTGAGATTTTTCTCACTCGAATAAAATGTGGAATTTTTACAGTTATTGTTTGATTGCTATGATTGCTGTTTGTATTAGATATGATAGGATATATCTATATATATAGCAATATATACATATTGGCATATGTATATATTGGATTGATGATTTCCCGCCTCGTATAGCGGATGAGACCCTATTGCGCCGTTAGTAAGCGAATTTATAAAAACCTATATACCGCGATAATTCCGTACTGGAACGGAATTGGTATTGTGCTAACATCTTTGGATGCAGGGAAACAGGTTGGAGGGATCCAACTGGATTCCTCACCAGTAGTTATTTATTTACAGGATT
The DNA here is from genome assembly GCA_030737815.1 of Allium fistulosum. NCBI lineage: Eukaryota > Viridiplantae > Streptophyta > Magnoliopsida > Asparagales > Amaryllidaceae > Allium > Allium fistulosum. The sequence goes on from CM060904.1 coordinate 1,293,404,134, forward strand.
GATGTATATTCTGCTATCATATATTGATATATGATGTTGATGTTGTGATTGACTAATTGATGCGTTGCATCATTGGATTCAAATTTTGAAGTTTAAAAATAACGATTTTAACTTTAAAAGAGATTTTTTTAAAGTGATTATTTGTAAGTATACGTTATTAAATTTTCGAATAAATTTACAAACGTTAAAATTATTAAAGTTATAAAGGTTAAGATTTTGGGTGAAATATAACCCAGAGATGATTTTTGAAATAAACAGTTAAGTAATTTATAAAATAGCTTAAATGTGGATTTCGAATTATTAAAAACGATGGATATAAAAGATGTACAAAAATTGATATTTATCAATTGAAATTATTGGAATTTTAAACGAGTTTTATAAGTGTTAAATTGTAAAGATATGAAACTTATAAAAATTATAAGTTGTAAAGATAGGAAATTTATAGGATTATAAATTGCGAAGATTCGAAGTTTATAGATTTATAAAATGTGAAGTTTTATAGATTTATAAAGTATGAAGCTATAAAATGAATGGAATTGTAGAATAAAAGATTATAAGAAGGTCACTTGGAAATTGGATTTTGCCTTTAAATGGAATATCTATCGAATTGATTTATAAAGAAAATTTATAAATCAAAGTGGTTATAAAATAAAGATAGAAAGAGAATTTATAAAACGTTGTTTTATAAATTCGAGATCAATTGAATTTGATAAATTAAATGTAGCAGGTTATCAAAGGAGATATATTCGCGATTTTGAATAGCGAATTATTAGGGAAATAAAACGTGTAGAAAATAGTGAAATGTAATTAGTGAAGTATATTCACGATTTTGGACAGTGAATATAATTTTAAGTAAAATGGATACGTTTCTGAAGAAGTGATATTAAAAATGAAGTAACTGTTTTAAAAGATGTTTTAAAATGTGTTGTGAATCGAAACCATAGATTTCAACATTTATTGTTGAAATAGACGTTTTCGAGAAACTTAAGGAAATGGTGGACTATAACACTGTTGTTATAGTAAATGATTTCCGAAAGGAAATATTTTTATGTAGTATTGGGATTTATATATCTATTTTAATTTCGAATCCCTATACTAGTGAATTTGAGTCGTCGTAACGATGTTTTACGCAACATTCGTTTTTGACTCAAATAGATGTCAAAATTTATGATTTCCTTAAAGAATGAAATGTGTACTTAATATTGATTTAAGTATATCGAATATTTTCAAATGTTGAAAATAAATGATTTGTGAAATACTTATTTTTAAATAAGTATGAAAATGCTTTTCCAATATGAAATGAACGTTTTGAGATTTTATCTTTGTAAAGATAAATTGAAATTGAATATTGAAAACGATTTGAAAATCGTATATCAGAAGATATTTTGAAATATAAATTCACTATGGAATTTATAAAAAGAAATGGGAAGTTGTTTAAAAATAAACGTTGATTTATTTTTGGAAGTGTGGAAATTTTATATCTAGTAAAGATATTTTTGAAGATGAAATAATTTGGAGAATTATTTGGAATCTGATGATGTTGCGCATCTTTATTGATAGTTAAATAACCGACTATCAATAATTACCTTTAGATAGGTATTTGTTGTGAATTGGATGAATTTGAATGCCACACTTATTTTTGAATAATCGCTCACTATTCGGGTTAGCCGGGAAAGGACCATGGGGTCGTATAACCCATTCCGAATATGTGATACGTCGTTATGAATCGCATTTGAAGACCGGTGTTGAAGACCGGATATTTTTGAAAACGGAAGGATTACCGTCGAGTTACTCTACATCGACTGATCTTCGATTTAGAGGTTTTATCACCCTTAGTGACGGGAAGTCCTGACGTGATTGAAAATTATCCGGAAATGCAAGGGCTTCGTGAGAAGTGCCTTCGGTTCTGTTCGATCCCGGAACAGACTTGTATGGATTGTGTGTCTGACGTTACAATTTGAGATATAAAGCTGATTTCTTTCAAATACATTTCTGTTGGTGGCGGAGAATTTATTCTCTTAGCTTAACACCCTTCTCTGAGACGTACGAGCTCAGAGGTTATGTAGTTGAAATTTATCAGCGATATATCCCAATTTGGTAACGTGGCACACTGAGTGTTGCTGTGAAATGATCAGTGTTTGATCATTTGTGATATGATCATTTGTTTGATCTTATATCTTTGTGATCATAGGTTGATCATTTTGTTTGACCCGAAGCAGGGCTTTTTGAGAAAGCGTAGCTTTGTGGACGAGACTTCGTCGAGCCTCACACCCCGGAAATGGTCGAAACAGGAAGGATGCGGCAAGGTTCTAGGGAGTAGCGCCCCTTAGTGTATGTCATTCCTTCTGGATAAAGGTGGTATCATGGTATGGAGCCCAGATACTTAACCTCTGTGGTTACTGCATTATTATTTCTATGTGGTTTGTTGCGAATCGGGGATCCTCGGGAAGATCGGTGACGATCGGGGGATGGCATACGCGTGTCAGTAGTTACCTATTTTTGCAGAGGTAACCCGGCCTTGTGTTGGCAGAGATCTAACCGTAACGTTAGATTCTCGGGTCGTCTATTCCAGGGACGTACCCATCGTGGATAGGAAGTTCCTTTGCCTGACCATTTGTTGGAAATCCAAAGAAACAATACGTGACTTGTACGGTTTTAGTTGTAGAACCTATCATTCACTTATGGTGGCGCCCCACTGTTTGGATGGTAGCTATAGTAGGCATAGTTCGAAATGTCTATGCTGGCTAAGATTTATATTATACTTTCGAAATAATTTCTACACTATGCACTAATAATAATATCAAAAATGATTTGATTTTGCGTAGTAAGCATCTTTGACTATCATAAGAAGAAATCTCCTCCAAGTCTGCGTTTGCATTGTGTGTGTGGTGGGAGGTCTTATGGTAGTTTCATTTTCCAAAAGCATTGCGAATTGACATTAAAGGTTTCCTGTTGTTTAATTTAAAGAATAACTGTTTTACGATCTCACACCAGTCACCATGACTGACTCGGAGTTTATTGTTCCCTTCTAAACTCTGGGTGCCCACCAATTTCCACACGGGCAGCCTAGAGTTAGATTATCAGGATATTCTGGATATTCTGGAGCTTTGGAGATAAGCTGGATGGCGAGACGTAGTATTTGTATCTGATAGTATTTATTCCGCTGTGTATTCTGTATGAGGACAAGTTTATATAACTGTCCATTGTTGTATATTGACTCTGATGATTGATGTATGTAATAACAGATATAATTCTTTTGTTTTTAAATGATATTCATTTATCTATTATATATTGTTCCGCTGCGATGTGTAAGATTCTGATATTGTATTCTGTTCTGCTGTTGTTCTGTTGTTCTTCTTTCTTTCTTCTCTTTTTCTTCTATCTTCTTCTTCTTCTACTTTTTCTTTTTCTTAAAACCATAACTTTTCGGGTTTCCGGCATTCGATGGCTCAGCAGTCGATAAAGTGAGTATCGATGTTGAATTTTCGAAAGTCGAAAATTTCCGGGACGTTACACTCCTACTATATCCTGTCGGGAATCAACTCTAGGATTAGTAGCAAGCAGTCCTTGCATCGAAGATTTTTAGAGTGAAGCACTACCACCACCATATATATATATATAATATGGAATCGCCAGGCTAGTGGGAAGCAGCCCTACATCATGAAGATCTCCGTCTTCAAAAATCATCATCTTCAACAAATATGCACTTTCGAATGCATACGTCGGTCTCAAGTGGTTTCGGATAAATCTGATCCCGATCCCTTCGGACCAACAATCGATAAGAGTCCCTCAACCTCGTACGGAAACCAAGTCTCGTAGACTTATCACGTTTCCAACTCTCAACTTACTATCCTTCATCCAAGAAGGAAGCTCGATATTGGAGTACCATAGTCACTCTGTCCTACTCAAATCATCATTCTTAACTCCGAATGATAATCAAGCCAACTCAGTTGGCCTCATACAAAGTGCACGACTAATCAGTTCCCACATCAAGTCAAGGAACCAAAAATGGCCAAAAATACAATCTAGCACACAAGCAGTCACTAGGCCCATTTAATTAATCTTTTATTAATTAAATCACTTTCCAAATATTTATCTCAAAGTATCTTTAAAAATATATATTCGCAAAACCATTTTAATCTTTCGATATTTAGAAAACATTTCCATGTACTTACTTCAACGGTATAAGTATATTTACTAACACTACCATTTTGGAGACGCACTAAATTATGTTCTATGATCATGCAGCTCCCGAGTTCATACACCTCGGGACGAGTGTTAAGTATAAGAAGCGATGCTTCCTATACCACCAAGCCTTTAGTACGATCATAGGAACCAATTTGTATATTTCACAATGGAATGCGAAAACACATTTTGTTGGTTCGAAATAAATGTTGCGTAAAACATCGTCACGACAACCCAAAACAGCAGTATAGGGATTCAAATATTTATACTTATATAAATCCCCTATACTATAAAAAACACTTCCTTTCGGAAATCACTTACTATAACAGTGCTATAGTCTATGCCTTCCTTACTTTCTCGAAAACATCTATTGCAACAATAAATGTAGAAATATATATCTTTGTCACTTAGTACATTTTACATCACATTTTAAAACCATTTAACTCCATCTGAAAATATCACTTTCAAAACATTCCTTTAAAAGATTATTTTAACTTTAAAATGAGAATGTATTTCCTCTATAAAAATCCATATTCAAATCTCAACATAAATCATTCCCATATTTATAAAACTATGTTTATAATCTCCTTTCTATTTTATAAAACTTCTCTTTATAAAATCTGTTTATTTACAAAATTCTATTTATAAATCCATTCCTTTATAAATCTCTTTATTTATAAAATCCCATTTATAAATCTATTTACCAAATATCGATTAGAAGTTCATTTTTAATATTTATGAAACACCATTATTACTTTATTTATAAAATATTACTTTTATAAATCTTTTATATAAACAATTTCAAAAATATTTGTTTCAAACTATTTCTATCTTCTTTAAAACTATATTTCCTTTATAATAATAGATGGACTTATATATTAATTTTTCAAACCTTTATAATACAGTTTGAAAATCTCTGTTTAAAAATACTTCAAAAACAGTTAAATTAATATTCCAAAAATCATGATTTTATTTCATTTTAGGAAACTACTTCTTTTATATATTTATAAATAATTATTAAAACATGTATTATTTCAAGTATCACCTTAAAAATCATTTCAATTCAAAATCGTTATTTTATAGTATTTCAAAATACTAAAAATAAGACCTAATGCTACCATAGCACCAAATAAGTAAAATCATGTCTGTGTCATCAAATATGGCATCCAACAAATCATATATCACAAAATATACAAAAGTAAAATGAACACTTTGAGAAATCCTGTTGGATCCCTCCAACCTATCCCCCTGCGTCACATACATTATATAATCATATAATATGGGTCATCCGCTATTCGATGAGTACATATAAAAGGTCATCGGGTCCAAGGGCAGGAATAAATCCAAACCAACTAATAAAGCAGTAAATCATCCAAATAAGCAACAAACAGGCATCAATAAAAATATCCGCACTTATATAAAATATAAGTGGGTCCATAGAGGAGAGTTAACTCACTTTAAAATCTGACAACGCCGATGCGCTTTTGCTAACGTAGTAATCGAACAACGTTCGATTTTTCCTGAAATTCCTACAAGCTCCACTCTAAGCCAATCCAACTGACAATGTAGATATTATCGTTATGAGTCCAACGCAACTGACCGCGTACAAATCTGACCTCGTATGGACAAGATACGAATTAATGAACGTTTGAGAACAATTAAATTATAATTAACTAAATTAAATAAGGTTTAGACGTTAATCACCTTCCTCTTTCTCTTGTTTACCGTACCCACATCATGACTTCGATCACTCCATGCTGCCGCCATAGGCGATTTCATGCCATCGCGTCCACGCCGCCAATTCCCCAAGCCAAGCTGATACCATCCCTACCAGAGCCGCCTTCCCCGATGCCCTCTAGCTCAAGATCGAGCTTGAAAACGCGAGCTCCAGCTGTCGTGTTCAACTTGAGATCTACGCCGCTACGTATGACCATTTAACGATCGGCCACCATAGATGAACTCCCTTGGCTACAGCAAACCTTTCTCATGTTGGACACTTCACCTGAGACGACTTTGATTGCCGTGGATGATGGCGGTCGTTGGATGGAGATGGCTAGGGTTTTAGTTTTTAGAAAATAGAGAAAAATGAGGACCTTATATAGAAAATTTTCAAACACTATTCATCACTAAAAATCTCGAACTCCAAACGAGGCGTGCCTCCTGACATTCTATACTAAATACCCTCATTTCGAACACAATGGAGCTTGTATCGGGGCCTAATTCCATCATATATAGAAGTCAGCTTTCAAAATCAAATTATATTAAATTCCTGTAATTAATTTCTATAGGTTTCGAGCTCGCATGACCACATAATACGTCCAATTGTCACAAAAATCGCCGACATACAACAATTCGCTATTCCGGATCCAATGGCACTGGTTTCGTCAAAATCTGAGATAGTGCCTCGAAATGATAATTTCACTCGTTAATTAAACGAATTATTGTTAAAACAATTTTAATCACTTTTAATTCTAAATTAAAAGTTTTCACAAACCATTTATTATTTAAATTAAATTTAAATAAGATTTTGAAATCCATTTATTCAACTTAAATTCAAGATTCAATCATTTAAATAATTTCTATGTTTTAAATCACTGTCCAATATTCAAATAACCCTTATACTTGAAATTTAAGCTGTTTGACTTATAAAAATAATATTTCAATATTTAAAATTAATTAAATATTCAAATTCAAATGTCTAAAATTTTAGGTCATTACATTCTTCCCCCTTAAAAGAATTTCGTCCCTGAAATTACTAAGATAAGATAAATGTCTCTAAACCCATTAGCTTTCCAAAATCAATTAGTTGAACTCGATTGTAGATTTTCTAAGTCTTTAAAAACATGAAAAATCTCGGCAGCGTCTCCTTTGCGCGGCTCGATTAGAAAAACTATAAATCACCACTACGGGCTCAATCCAACAAAAGAACAAAAGCTAAGAGGCATCCCATATCTAGGGCATAACACCATCAATCAATCAAAATAGAAATATGTTCTTTTTAGTCGGGCAACCAAACTTTACTTATGAAACCAAAAGCGCAAACTAGTCTTTGCTTCCATAAACCTACATCTTACTTACAAATGATATCCAACCATACAACCTGCATTTTCTTATGTCAACCATATAAATTTTATTAAAGCCCGCACAATGTACATATATCGTCCATACACAATATCAAATTTGATCGCTCGCTCGATTACACAATTTCACTTTCGAACTAGTATCGTTCACTCGACCACTCTAGTGCGGACTCCAATGCGGTTCCCTGATTAGAAATCGTTGTTCTCCTTGCATAGCCATATACTATGATAGAGAAACTTCAGAATCAAATCTGTGACGACCCGGAATTTTTGTATATTTGAAATTGGAATATTTAATTAATTTTAATTATTCAGAGGTTAAATTTTTAACTTGAATTTCAAATATCAATATTTATGGGATAATTAAATATTGAATTTAATTATCGGAATTGGGTAAATTATTGAATCTGGAATTTTAAGCTCGTTAAAAATAATTTGATGACTTGTAAAATCTATATTGATAATACTGAGGGCAGTAGAACTTTTAAAATCGAATTTAAAAGTGAATCGTTCAGTTTTCAAATTTCAACGTTTAAATTGAATTTAAAAATAGTCGTCCGGGGGCATTGTCTCGGAATTTGACGAAACCAGTCCCATTTGATCCGTAATGTTGTATTATTATCGGATTTCAATTTTCGTGGCGTTTGGAGTTGTTGTGTGAGCGTACGATATATAAATGCGTTGAAATTTATATTAGATTCAACAAAATAAATACTTTATTGGCTGGTTAATTAATCTTCACACCCAAAATATCTCACCACTTTTCAAAACACTGTAGTCAACCTTATCCTACACGCCATCTTATTTTCACATCACGTCCCTTCTTTTATTTCACAGCCGAAAATCTAAATGTTAAAAACAAAGAAAAATATCAGAGCTTCAAATACAATAAGGAAGTCGCCATCCATTTCTTTTCAAATCTCGTTCCTTTCTACTCAGTTTAAAATCAAAATGGAAATGAAAATAATGGCCGAAGCCTCATTTCAAATTCAGCGAGAAAATTTCCCTTCGTTAAATAGAGATCTTGGCCGCGTAAATCGTTTTCCAAGGAATTAAAATGGGCAGACAATCGAATCAAGGATTGGTGGCAACGAGAGAGGCTCCTCACGAGCACGTAGGGTAGTCGGTGGCTTCGTTTTCGTCTCAAGGGTGAGAGGGGTGTCGCGCGAAACGGCAGCAGTTCGCGAGGGAAGAAGAGGATCTCGCGAGAGGAGGGCAGAGGTGATGCCGCAATTGCTTGGAAGGGGCGGGTCGCTTGGTTGTCGTGAGCTCGAGATGATGGGGAAGAGCGCGTCTGCTCGATAGTTCTTGGCTTGCTGCGGCAGTTTAGTGGCGAAGTCGAATGTTTTGGGGATAGGGCGTGGACGGTGTTGTTCTAGATGGAGGCAGTGGGATGCTTTGGTGGTCTCTGGCCTGGGTGTCTCGAGTGGAGTGAGGGGTGGTGGTGGCTGTGAGTCTCCCTGGAACCGATTGCTAGGTATAAAATTTTATTTTTATTATTTTGTTATAAAAAGTAAGGGAACCACTTTTCTGACTGGAAAGAAATTTTGGGCAGATAGTAAATTATACTTAGTACAGAAATTTGCTTAGCATAAGTTACTGTAAGTTGATTAAATGTTAAAATGGAAAATATACTGGTATGAAATATATATATAAGATTTTAAAACGTTTAAAGAATTTATGAAAGTTAGATTTTTGAAGTATAATTTATTTAATTAACTTATTCAATTCTTCTGGTTGCTAGAATGTTCTTGTTAAAAAAAGGGGGGGGGGAATAAAATACGTATAAACGGGAGTTTGGATTTGGAAGTTATAGGGATTATCTGGTTTAAATAAATTATTTAATTAGTTCTTGAAATAATCTATTAGAATAATTAATTGAAATTAGGATTTAACCGGGTAAAACCAAATTGTTAATTTAAACTTTAAGTATTAAATGATAATTAAGGGTTCGGTTTATATCTTAAATACTAATAAATCATATAAACCATTATTCAAGGTCTGGAATTGTGGAGAGACAAGTCAGTTTGGATCGAATTCGCAAAACAGAAATCAAAGGTGAGTTAATCTCACTCAGTTAAATTTTAATTTTAATTTAATTGGTTAAATCTAAATAATTGATTTAATAATTGCATTGATTGGATTGATATTGTTATGGATAATATGGTATATAATAGTATATACCAATATATATATATATATATATATTGGCATATGTATATATTGGATTTGATATTCCTGCATTTTATAGCGGATGAGACCCTATGCGCCGCATAATAGCGGATGATTTATTTTAAAACCCATATACCGCGATATTCCACTTCGAAGTGGAAATTGTATTGTGCTAACATCTGTGGATGCAGGGAAACAGGTTGGAGGGATCCAACTGGATTCCTCAAAAATTTATTTTATTATGCTGTGATCTGAATTTTGATATCCTGTGATGATTTGATATTGGATGTTGTGGTTGATTGAATTCCCAGTATAATAAATTTTGAAAATCTATGGAATTGAATTTTTGAAGAAAATAAAGAATAATAATTTAAGTAAATTGGAATAAATTTAAAAGTGAATTGTAAATAAGATAAAATAAAGAGAATTGGAATTTTAGTAAATACAGGAAAAAGAAATTTAAATTTATGAAGGAGAAATAAAGATTAGAAAACTCAAGTAATATTGGTTTATAGAAATAAAATTTAAAAGGGTATGGTATTTGAAATAAATAAAGTAAACAAGGAAATTTTATCCCAAAGTAAAGCAAATTTGAAATCAATTGCAGAATTGATGTAAATGTTTGGAATTTGAAATTTAAGAGAAATGAGAATTTGGAAATTTATAAACTGGGTTTATAAAGTGAAATAAATGTCGATGGGCATTTTAAATATAAATTCAGGATGGGAATTTATAAGGGAAGTAGAATTGGTTTAAGAATAAATAATGATTTATTTTTTAAAAGAAGTGGAAGAGAAGTATTTTCTGGATAGCCAAGTACAATTTGTTTTAAAGAAATTTTAAATATTTGTTAAAGATTTATTGTTATTTTAAAAATCATACTTCAGAAAATCTATTATTTCAAATGTAAATTTCAAAAGTAAGTATTTTTCAAAACTATTATTGTAGTAGATATAAAAGTGAATTGATAATATGTTTTAAAGGAAATTTGTTGATATTTTTAAAAGTGGTTTTATTTTAAATGTTTTTAAATATATATTTTAACTTAAGTATTCAAGTAGTTTAAAAAGGTGTTTTATAAAGTATATTTAAAATAAAGAGTTTTAAAATTTATTTTTAAAAATCTAAAATGGTTTGTACTTGGTATTCCAGTGAAAATAAATATTTGGAAAATTATTCCGTGAAAGGAATCTAGTTTGAGATTGTTTCCAATGGGGATTGGAAAGGGAAATAATATTTGTAAAGATATTTTGAGGGATATAAATAATTTGGAGAAATTATTGGTTGTTGATGGTTGTTATGGATGTTAATTGATAGTTAAACAACCGACTATCAATATTGGCCAAATGCGCTGATCGTTTTGAAGAGACCGGGATCGGGTTTCCGTATACCGGGATTCTAGGTCTGGAGACTCGAAACCACTTCGATCCGGTTTGTACGTTTCGTGGGGAAACGAGGGTAATATTGATAAGGGGATAGTGTTATCAGTTCTGTTCGGACCCGGAACGGACTTGTATGGATGAATGCTTTCGGACATCGTCAGGGGACGATGGGCATTCTAAGTAAAACGTTCTGAAGGTAACGTTTAGCCTCAAGCCTCATCAAGCGGGAATGACTGAAAATCAGGGGTTATGCAGCAAGGCTTCGTGGGTAGCGCCCACTGGAGAGTATGATCATTCCTGTCTAGATGTCCCTTTTATTTCGGCTTAGTGGTGCGGTTGCTGATCCCAACCGTGGGGTGATCATATTCGGAATTGCCCATAGGTGATTCCGGCCTTGTGTTGCAGGGGAGCGGGCGTACTCCTCGGTACTGTGATCTAGGCCACGTACTGTGACAGGTGGTACCCCAGTGCCTAGTCATTCGTTGGAAATCCATTCTCCCTACGTGCCTTGTACGTGTTTTGTTTGTATACCTAGTATGCTGGAATTTATTCATGTAACAATTTCAGCTATTTGAATAAGTATTTGTAAATAGACACTATTATAATATCAGAGGATTTTATAAAAAGGTGTTTTAGCTATCGTAAGGTAAAAACCCGACATGTTTATTTGTGGCATGGTCTTACGAGATGCTTTTGTTTTTCAAAGGATTTTGAAACTTTAATAATCAAATTGAGTGTGATTTTCTCACGCTGGTATTCCAGACTGACTCGGGTGTTGTTTTATATAATGCTCGGGTCAGACCGAGATAAACAGGTTCAGATTGTAGCTGTGAAGCTCAGGAGACGAGCTGGATGGCGATACGTACTTCCGTATTTGTTTATTTTTCCGCTGTGTATTTGGATGTATATCATTGATGTGATGAACTCTGATGATGTATTCTGTAAATGTATTGTATAAACAGATATATTTTTCTGTTTGAGTAAAGATCTGTTTTGTATATATTATATTTTATTCCGCTGCGATGTGAGATTCTGTTGTTGATTTTCTATTTCTTCTTCTTCTACCTCTTCTTCTTTAACACAAATGGTTCAATTTTCCGGGACTGGAAAGCCGGGTCGTTACAGTGGTATCAGAGCAAAGGTTGGCGATAACCTTGGCTCTGGTGGAAATTTTGAGTGTATTAATAGATATGAGCGCGTATTTGTTAGTGAATATAAAATGGTTTTATATTGTGTTGGTTGATTTATTGAGTGGCATATGAACCTTCGTCGGCACAGTCTGCGCAACTGTATCGAAGGGGTTTCTAAACACTTAAATAGAACAATTCGACACAATATTGTTTTGAAACGGGTAGATGAAATAATTTTACCCGAAAAATGTATTTTGATATAAAAGGAATATTTCTTTAAATTATTATATATTTGGATGTTTGGATTAAAATATTCTAACAAATAAAATTGAAAGAAAAAAAAATGGTAAGATTGTAAAATCAGAATGATTTACATAACCAACGGAAATTTGTATAAATATAAAATTTGTACAAATGAATTATAGTTAAAATTTGATTTAATCAAAATGGTAAATTTAAACCCTGGATATTTGGAAGTGTTTTCAAAGTGTTTTGAAGATAAACACTAGCATTATTATTTTGGAAAGTATTTCTGGAAGGGAAATTGTTTCAAATAAATTTTTGAAAGGGATATAGCAATAAATTCATTTCAGTTGCTGGAAATAATTCGGAGGATGACGGCCGCATCTTCAGAATTTATTTTCGAACTCCTGAGTGACGAATTGCTGCCAAATTGATTATTCAGAAAAGCTAGTTGTTTTTGAAATTTCCAAAGGAAATTTGTTGGAATTAAAAGCCAGGATTGGTTTAAAAATCAGAGAAATGTGATTTGGAGATGTTGGAGATTCCAAAATGGTTTGAAATTAAAAGCCGGGGGTTTAAAAAGGGGAAAGGTCAAAAATGAAATTGACTTGGATTGAAAATTTTTGACTAGATGAAAATTAATTAAATAAGTTGAAAATGATATCCAGTCGTATTTGAATAAAATTGAATCAAATTAATCCAGTTGTATTTGGATTGTTGGAATCAAATTGAAATAAATTGTGATGTAAATGTTATTAGGAGAATAAAATGATTTGGTTGAAGTTAAGTTAAATAAAATTTAATTGTAATAAAATTCAGTGGAGTTGGGTTTGATTCAAACTAAAAGAATAAAATTGTAATTGTATTTGAGTTGTGGGATAAGGATCAAAATAAATTTGTTAGTTATTTCGGAATGGAATAAAATTCAAACCTTGAGCTATGATAATAGATTAAACTCGAGAAAATTAACAAAAGTGATTTTGTGAATAAGGATTAAATATCGAATTGTAAAATGGGAGAATACTAATTTGGAATAAATTAGTAAATTAAGTATGTTAATGGAATTTGGATTTGATAATAAAAGCTGAAAGTGTGAATGATCATTGGAATTGGAGTATATGAGTGATAATTTGAATTGTAAATAAGATTCAAGTAAGTAGGAATGATGTGAAATGGATTGATATCTATCAAATTCAAGTTAGAGATAAATTATTGGATATGAGTTGGAATTAATATTGGATTCAGTAAATATACCAGCTAAATTTTAAAATGGTATGGAGTTAAAAATAAATTGGAAATTTCCTTGTTAAAGATTAAATAAATTCACGGTGAATTGAATACGGAAATTGAAATTTAGAATGAATAAGTGAATGGACAAATTGAATGGATTAGTAAAGGTAATAGATTCGATCAAATGAAAATCAAACCAAAGACTTAAATTTAAAAAAAAAAAATTGTTTACAAGGAAACCATAACTTGAGTTTGGAAGTGAAATGCAAATTAAATTGAATTGAATCAATTGAAATGGATATGGATTCATTTCGCTAAAAATGAATAGAATGGAATAAAATGAATTGTAAACCATTAAATTGAATAGAAATGGTATGTGAATTGGTTGTAAGCGATTAAAATTGTATTAAAACCATATAAATTGTTTATGGAAATTATTTTAAGTGCATTGCCTATGAAAACTATTGATTTGCTATTGGAATTTAATGAGATGTTAATAGAATTTTCTTATATTGTCACTTATCAGTTTAAATGGAGTAAGTACAGGTGTTTGGAAGTCGCTAGGCTGTATTTGCTTGCGCAATATGCTATATAGTAAGCCGCTTGCTTTAAAAATGCTAAAAATAAGGTACGCCTACGCAAAGAATTCAAAATAGGAGATATGAACTGCATTTATTGCTATATATTGTGATTTCCGGCCTGAGGTCGATGTATATATATTTGTGCATCCTGCGATATCGCAGAAGTCCCTCCGTACAAGGGAGACTCTGCCAAAATTTTTCGTAAATTTTGGGAGTTAGAAAATTTTTGAAATTTTTGAAAATTTTCATTAACGATAAATGATTTAAATTTGCTAAGCAAATAAAATTGAAACTGGATATTGAAATCTAATTCAAATGTGAATGTAAAGTGAAGTGAAATCGAAGGAACTAAAGAAGTGAAGTTTGCGAATAAACTGTTAATTGAAATTTAAATTAATTAGTAAGTGCAACTAATTAAATATTCGAGTGGAAGCCAAATTGAAATCAAATGGAATTGTAAAGACAAAAGTAAATAGAAATGGATATGAACTACGATAATGAAGTGAAAATAAGTATAAGCAGTATGTAAAATATTTATTTTGAACTTAAGAAATATGGTGAGATTCTTAAGTAATTTGGTAATGAGGGAAAATTATTCTAAGTGAATAATTGAATAAAGATGTAAAATTGGAAGTTGTGAAATGGGATAATTGTGAATAAGTGAATGTGATCAAACTGAATGTGAATAAAAGAGAATTGATACAATTGGTAATCAATTGGAATTTATACGTAAGGTGTACGTATATTATTTGATCGCATAGCTATTTGATCCAGATTCGAACACATAATTTCGAGATAGTTTTATCGATCCGAATTAGGATTTTTCACTCGATTTTCGACGGCGAACCTGGATATGGATTGTTGGTTGATTCTGGTAATTCTCTATCGTAGTTATGACTATGCAAGGAGAATGACGGTTTCCGATCAAGAAACCAGATCTGAGTCCGCACTAGGAAGTCGGGTGGACGATACTAGTTCGGAAGTGAGATTGTGTGATCGAGTGAGCAATCGAATGTGATGTTGCGTACGGATGATATATGTGCATCGTACGGGCTTAAGTAAAACAAATATTGGAAATTTGTAAAGGAAAGTATAAATGACTTTGGAATTGTGATTGAATATTATTGCTTAGTAGGATATACAGGTGTACAAAAGCAATGGATAAATTGGGATTTTTGATTTTAAAGGATAAAATTTAATGGTCCGACAAAAAGGTATGTATTTGAATTTCTATATGAAATTTGATTGGGTTTTTGATACAGCCACTTGGCCTTTTGTTTCCTTTTTGAGATTAAGAGGCCGTAGAGCCATTTTGTAGTAGTACCGAGCTAGCCGCGCAAAGGAGACGCTGGCAAAATTTTTCGGGAAATTAGGGAGTTAGAAATTTTTTTGAGAAATTTTGATAATTTAAATTTGAATTTGAATTTAAATTTGAATTGTGAAGTAAAATTAAGTTGTTTGGAAACTATGATTAAAATGTGGACAGTTAATTGGGAGGATGATCTTTAATAAAAGGTTTAGAATGATAAATTGATAAAACTGTTGTTTAGGAGAAATGATAAACGGAAATTGGAACATTCCTCTAACTGGTAATTTCGGGGACGAAATTCTTTTAAGGGGGGAGGAATGTGACGACCCGGAATTTTTGTATATTTGAAATTGGAATATTTAATTAATTTTAATTATTCAGAGGTTAAATTTTTAACTTGAATTTCAAATATCAATATTTATGGGATAATTAAATATTGAATTTAATTATCGAAATTGGGTAAATTATTGAATCTGGAATTTTAAGCTCGTTAAAAATAATTTGATGACTTGTAAAATCTATATTGATAATACTGAGGGCAGTAGAACTTTTAAAATCGAATTTAAAAGTGAATCGTTCAGTTTTCAAATTTCAACGTTTAAATTGAATTTAAAAATAGTCGTCCGGGGGCACTGTCTCGGAATTTGACGAAACCAGTCCCATTTGATCCGTAATGTTGTATTATTATCGGATTTCAATTTTCGTGGCGTTTGGAGTTGTTGTGTGAGCGTACGATATATAAATGCGTTGAAATTTATATTAGATTCAACAAAATAAATACTTTATTGGCTGGTTAATTAATCTTCACACCCAAAATATCTCACCACTTTTCAAAACACTGTAGTCAACCTTATCCTACACGCCATCTTATTTTCACATCACGTCCCTTCTTTTATTTCACAGCCGAAAATCTAAATGTTAAAAACAAAGAAAAATATCAGAGCTTCAAATACAATAAGGAAGTCGCCATCCATTTCTTTTCAAATCTCGTTACTTTCTACTCAGTTTAAAATCAAAATGGAAATGAAAATAATGGCCGAAGCCTCATTTCAAATTCAGCGAGAAAATTTCCCTTCGTTAAATAGAGATCTTGGCCGCGTAAATCGTTTTCCAAGGAATTAAAATGGGCAGACAATCGAATCAAGGATTGGTGGCAACGAGAGAGGCTCCTCGCGAGCACGTAGGGTAGTCGGTGGCTTCGTTTTCGTCTCAAGGGTGAGAGGGGTGTCGCGCGAAACGGCAGCAGTTCGCGAGGGAAGAAGAGGATCTCGCGAGAGGAGGGCAGAGGTGATGCCGCGATTGCTTGGAAGGGGCGGGTCGCTTGGTTGTCGTGAGCTCGAGATGATGGGGAAGAGCGCGTCTGCTCGATAGTTCTTGGCTTGCTGCGGCAGTTTAGTGGCGAAGTCGAATGTTTTGGGGATAGGGCGTGGACGGTGTTGTTCTAGATGGAGGCAGTGGGATGCTTTGGTGGTCTCTGGCCTGGGTGTCTCGAGTGGAGTGAGGGGTGGTGGTGGCTGTGAGTCTCCCTGGAACCGATTGCTAGGTATAAAATTTTATTTTTATTATTTTGTTATAAAAAGTAAGGGAACCACTTTTCTGACTGGAAAGAAATTTTGGGCAGATAGTAAATTATACTTAGTACAGAAATTTGCTTAGCATAAGTTACTGTAAGTTGATTAAATGTTAAAATGGAAAATATACTGGTATGAAATATATATATAAGATTTTAAAACGTTTAAAGAATTTATGAAAGTTAGATTTTTGAAGTATAATTTATTTAATTAACTTATTCAATTCTTCTGGTTGCTAGAATGTTCTTGTTAAAAAAAGGGGGGGAAATAAAATACGTATAAACGGGAGTTTGGATATTGGAAGTTATAGGGATTATCTGGTTTAAATAAATTATTTAATTAGTTCTTGAAATAATCTATTAGAATAATTAATTGAAATTAGGATTTAACCGGGTAAAACCAAATTGTTAATTTAAACTTTAAGTATTAAATGATAATTAAGGGTTCGGTTTATATCTTAAATACTAATAAATCATATAAACCATTATTCAAGGTCTGGAATTGTGGAGAGACAAGTCAGTTTGGATCGAATTCGCAAAACAGAAATCAAAGGTGAGTTAATCTCACTCAGTTAAATTTTAATTTTAATTTAATTGGTTAAATCTAAATAATTGATTTAATAATTGCATTGATTGGATTGATATTGTTATGGATAATATGGTATATAATAGTATATACCAATATATATATATATATTGGCATATGTATATATTGGATTTGATATTCCTGCATTTTATAGCGGATGAGACCCTATGCGCCGCATAATAGCGGATGATTTATTTTAAAACCCATATACCGCGATATTCCACTTCGAAGTGGAATTGGTATTGTGCTAACATCTGTGGATGCAGGGAAACAGGTTGGAGGGATCCAACTGGATTCCTCAAAAATTTATTTTATTATGCTGTGATCTGAATTTTGATATCCTGTGATGATTTGATATTGGATGTTGTGGTTGATTGAATTCCCAGTATAATAAAATTTGAAAATCTATGGAATTGAATTTTTGAAGAAAATAAAGAATAATAATTTAAGTAAATTGGAATAAATTTAAAAGTGAATTGTAAATAAGATAAAATAAAGAGAATTGGAATTTTAGTAAATACAGGAAAAAGAAATTTAAATTTATGAAGGAGAAATAAAGATTAGAAAACTCAAGTAATATTGGTTTAGAGAAATAAAATTTAAAAGGGTATGGTATTTGAAATAAATAAAGTAAACAAGGAAATTTTATCCCAAAGTAAAGCAAATTTGAAATCAATTGCAGAATTGATGTAAATGTTTGGAATTTGAAATTTAAGAGAAATGAGAATTTGGAAATTTATAAACTGGGTTTATAAAGTGAAATAAATGTCGATGGGCATTTTAAATATAAATTCAGGATGGGAATTTATAAGGGAAGTAGAATTGGTTTAAGAATAAATAATGATTTATTTTTTAAAAGAAGTGGAAGAGAAGTATTTTCTGGATAGCCAAGTACAATTTGTTTTAAAGAAATTTTAAATATTTGTTAAAGATTTATTGTTATTTTAAAAATCATACTTCAGAAAATCTATTATTTCAAATGTAAATTTCAAAAGTAAGTATTTTTCAAAACTATTATTGTAGTAGATATAAAAGTGAATTGATAATATGTTTTAAAGGAAATTTGTTAATATTTTTAAAAGTGGTTTTATTTTAAATGTTTTTAAATATATATTTTAACTTAAGTATTCAAGTAGTTTAAAAAGGTGTTTTATAAAGTATATTTAAAATAAAGAGTTTTAAAATTTATTTTTAAAAATCTAAAATGGTTTGTACTTGGTATTCCAGTGAAAATAAATATTTGGAAAATTATTCCGTGAAAGGAATCTAGTTTGAGATTGTTTCCAATGGGGATTGGAAAGGGAAATAATATTTGTGAAGATATTTTGAGGGATATAAATAATTTGGAGAAATTATTGATTGTTGATGGTTGTTATGGATGTTAATTGATAGTTAAACAACCGACTATCAATATTGGCCAAATGCGCTGATCGTTTCGAAGAGACCGGGATCGGGTTTCCGTATACCGGGTTCTAGGTATGGAGACTCGAAAACCACTTCGATCCGGTTTGTACGTTTCGTGGGGAAACGAGGGTAATATTGATAAGGGGATAGTGTTATCAGTTCTGTTCGGACCCGGAACGGACTTGTATGGATGAATGCTTTCGGACATCGTCAGGGGACGATGGGCATTCTAAGTAAAACGTTCTGAAGGTAATGTTTAGCCTCAAGCCTCATCAACCGGGAATGACTGAAAATCAGGGGTTATGCAGCAAGGCTTCGTGGGTAGCGCCCACTGGAGAGTATGATCATTCCTGTCTAGATGTCCCTTTTATTTCGGCTTAGTGGTGCGGTTGCTGATCCCAACCGTGGGGTGATCATATTCGGAATTGCCCATAGGTGATTCCGGCCTTGTGTTGCAGGGGAGCGGGCGTACTCCTCGGTACTGTGATCTTGGCCACGTACTGTGACAGGTGGTACCCCAGTGCCTAGTCATTCGTTGGAAATCCATTCTCCCTACGTGCCTTGTACGTGTTTTGTTTGTATACCTAGTATGCTGGAATTTAATCATGTAACAATTTCAGCTATTTGAATAAGTATTTGTAAATAGACACTATTATAATATCAGAGGATTTTATAAAAAGGTGTTTTAGCTATCGTAAGGTAAAAACCCGACATGTTTATTTGTGGCATGGTCTTACGAGATGCTTTTGTTTTTCAAAGGATTTTGAAACTTTAATAATCAAATTGAGTGTGATTTTCTCACGCTGGTATTCCAGACTGACTCGGGTGTTGTTTTATATAATGCTCGGGTCAGACCGAGATAAACAGGTTCAGATTGTAGCTGTGAAGCTCAGGAGACGAGCTGGATGGCGATACGTACTTCCGTATTTGTTTATTTTTCCGCTGTGTATTTGGATGTATATCATTGATGTGATGAACTCTGATGATGTATTCTGTAAATGTATTGTATAAACAGATATATTTTTCTGTTTGAGTAAAGATCTGTTTTGTATATATTATATTTTATTCCGCTGCGATGTGAGATTCTGTTGTTGATTTTCTATTTCTTCTTCTTCTACCTCTTCTTCTTTAACACAAATGGTTCGATTTTCCGGGACTGGAAAGCCGGGTCGTTACAAAATCAAAAATTCATATCCAGTGTTCGCCATCAAGAATCGAGGGAAAAATCCTAACTTGGACCGGTGTAAATCACCTCGAAATCGTATACTTGAAACTCGATCAAACAATTATGCGAATAAAATAATCTACGTACAACTTACGTATTTATTCAATTGGTTTCTTATTATAGCAGATTCCTTTTTATTCATATTCTTTTTATTCACATCCATTTTTACTCAGTATATTTCTTTTGATACTAATAATACTTAGGAACAATTCTATAAAACCATTACTTAAGTTTATTATAAACATTTTATACAACATAACTTATGTTTATTATCACTTCAAAACTTAAGTTCATATTCGTTTTAAATTACAATCAATTTCATTGAACTTTACTTAAATTAAATTTCATTTCATAGTTCAATTTCAGATTTTGTTTCTTAACATGCATATCCAACAAATTTAAAATTTTGTTTTACTGGCTAACTCTCAAATTTATAAGTAATAAAAACTTATCTCTTCTATTTTCACAAAACACTTAGCTTAATTTGCCCGATCAACTTGGAAGTTTTCGACTGTCCAAAATCATCGAAAATTCCAATGTTATTTCCATAAATAAAAATTGGCAAATAACATCTTAAAACGAGATGCACAAACCCAACTTATCCTAAGGGATAGGATGCATAAATCTATAGAATATCACTTAACTGAAAATTCAAGAATTAAACATCCGATTTTTATTTCAAATCATTTTGAAATAATAAAAATATGCATAACTCCTTTGTATATCGAATCATACATTTAGAATCTAAAACAATATTTTTTTGCCAAAACAAAACTTTTATAGCAAATCATTGTGGTAGCAATCCGTCACTTAGAAACTCGAAAATATACTAATGATGCTGCGGTCATCACCAGAGTTCAGTGCTTTCTATCTCTTTTAAAATCCTTTAAAATATTTCTAGTAAAAAATAATTCCAAAATAATATCATTATTATTTTTTCCAAAACTCTGAAAAACTATTTCCAAAAACACTGGGATTTAAATTCTCAAATTCTCAGTTTAGATCCATTTAATTTATAAACCCTATTTATAAATCATACTTATACAATTTCATTTCCTTAAAGCATTTCACAAATGTTTATCTTTTTTTAGATTATAATAATAAACAACCTTTATTAAAGTACAAACAATAAATAATAAATGATAAAAATCGAATATTATCATTCGCTAACAGCCAAACACACCATATATAACTGTAATAATTTCTGAAAAATAATTCCTTTATATATAAGATATAATCAGGGTAAAATAATTTCATAGCCAATTTCAAAATAATACTATGTCGAATTGCTATGTTCAAGTGTCTAGAGATCCATATCAATAATGTTACTTACTCGTATTGACCAAAGTCCATAAGCCACTCAATGGATCAATCAACATAATATAAAACATTTTTATATCACTAACAAATGCACACTTATATATATATATATATGTATGCACTCAAACTCATTCTAAGGTATTACTAACCCTATCTCTAATGAGTTACTCGTTATAGGGTATTACTAATCCTATCTATAATGAGTCTTATCCCATCAAAGCCTAGGTGTTTGCTAAACCTAAGCTCTGATACCAATCATAACGACCCGTAATTCCGTACAGTTTAAGTTGACAATAAACCACACATGTATAACTCAAATTGAACGCAAAGGCGGATAATTAAGGGAAAGAAAAAAGAAAAAAGACAAGAAGAAGATAAGCTAAACAATCATAGAATCTCACAATGCAATAGAACAATATATAATATAACAATGATCTTTACAAAAGGCGAAACTGTAATATACAT
Source organism: Allium fistulosum (assembly GCA_030737815.1). Lineage (NCBI taxonomy): Eukaryota > Viridiplantae > Streptophyta > Magnoliopsida > Asparagales > Amaryllidaceae > Allium > Allium fistulosum. The sequence continues at coordinate 1,293,426,016 of CM060904.1, forward strand.
ACCTCCATCAGAGTACAATAACAAATCACTAATCATTAGCCTGGACAGTTATAACAACCTATCCTCACAAATGCTAATAATTCTAAACAACCAATGTAGTGGAAATAAGATAATAATAACTAGCTATCGATGAAGCCTCCTACTCCAAGCTCCTCCAAAATGCATCTGAATCTAATTTGTAAATATACACTATTTAACCCTGTTTATCGGCTATTTTTCTATCGGTTTAGAAAATAGTCGAAAATTTTCAAATTAAAATAACCACAAGCACACGGCATACAAAATTTAGTACGTGGCGAGTCAAGGTCGATCCGCAAGGAATTTTTAAGATTTTTAATTTTTTAATTCAATCAAATTAGACCAAAGTGAGATAAAATTGTTAACTACAAAAAAGAAGCTAAAGCTAGAGTTAAAATGTGATTTAAAAATTATTAGACTAGAGAACAATTTAGAGGCAAATCCACTCTTATATTTTTGTAAATCAACAAACAAATAATTTATGATCTCTAACTTTGATATTAAGTGAAATAATCATTGCATTTATCATAAGTATGGTTTGTTTATGTTATTAATTAACATAACTCAAACCATCAAACTATAATACAACAATTATACCACTTATAATTCTCATGAAAATGAAGCCAAAGCAAAAGCTATTTTAAGTATGATCTATTTACTATTGTAACTAGTAATATAGATCATCAAATTTCATTTTTACATTCATTTCAAAATCAAAAATTAATTAGCAAATGATGATGTAAATTATGTTTATGTTGAATAAGAATAGCTCATTTGCATAAGCAATGTAAGCTATAGAATCCACTTGTATAAACTTACATCAAAATTCACTTCCATGAAGCACAAGCTAAAAAGATCATAAATTATAAAATGTTGAAATTACATAATATTTGAGAGCTTCATTACCCCTAAATTGAAGGGGTTTAGCTACACATTTGTGTTATCAAATCAACACATGTATGTTTCAACATTGAAAATGAAAGAAAGTAGAGAATAAACAAAGAAAAAGAAGATTAACTACTAGAAGGAAATTAATTAGACTAGTGCATAAACGTAAATCTAAGCTATGAACATAAAAAGAAAGAGAGCATAGAAATAAACATTAACAATAAAAAAAGAAAAGCATGTAGAAAAGAGAGAAGAAAGAGGCTTGGGAGTCATTTTTATTTCATGAAACATTTCCATTACAACTTGATTGCTTAATTTCCTAAGTAAAATGAAAGAGTAGAAGATGTTTACATGTACACAAGAGGGCTATTTAAACATGCATAAAACCCTAATTCCATTTTTAGGGTGCTTCCCAAAATGCCCTTTAGGAAATGTGGCCATCAAGTAACCATTAGCCACTAATTAATCCCTCATTAAAAGTGCATGAAGCTTTAACTTCCACTTAGTTGTCCATTAGCTTCTAATTGTACATTTAGGTAAGTGGATGGGGCCCTCCATGATCTTGAACTTGAATTATTTCCTCTTCATTCCTTTGTATTTCCTTGTGCATGCATATATCATCATGAATCCATCTTTCATATGCATCAAAATATCCTATAAAAATCATAAAAATTGTCCAAGTAAAAATTCTCAAATTGACACATGCACAAAAATGACCGTTTTGCCCCTGAATGAAGAAGAATATACGATGATTTGAAAATAATTGAATTTTGGTTTTAAACATGTTAAAATGCCAAATATGATGTTTATTTAAATAAAAAGAGATAAAATATGGATGTAAATATTTGCACATTTACGTGCACATCAAATATCCCCATACTTATCTTTTTATTCGTCCTCGAATAAAGGAAAACTAAGATAAATCCGTTTTCGTAGGGAGCACGATTGCATTGAGCGTATGTAACAAGCCATTAAACCTCTGGGTGTCCCCAGTAGGACGAGTTTTGTCTCATGAGGGTTTTAAGCGGATACTACCCACAAAATCCAAATGCAAAGTGAAAATATTTACAAAGTGCAAGATTTATTTACAATGGGATGAATGCAAGTTTTTGAAAAAAAATTACAAATGAAAGATTTACTTTTAAATAGACACAAATAAGTTAAATATAAGTTTTGGTCATAATCTTGAAAATTTAAGTCATTTACTCGTCGAAATTTCCAACAAAAATTAAGTTGTCATAACAGATAGACTATAGTTTGGCTAGTTGTTTCGGTTAATAACACAATGTAATTATGAAATGGATCCTTATTTGATTATTAAAGTTTGCCAAAGTGGTATTCTCATTTCTTTTCAATAACAAGTTAAATCAAACAAGTTAAAATGGTGCTTGGATTTCAATTGCTTACTCTCTCTTACTCGAAAATTTCATTGATATTAACAATATTTACATATGCCTTACTCAGGTAAACTGAGGCCAGATATATTACCCGTGCACTGGCTTGTAGACTGATGTGAGGGAAATAAAGAGCATGGTGAGTGAATACACAAGTGTGAACACTTATCGACTGTAGGCGTTATTAAAAAGAATTTTTATATACATACACCTAACTCAGATAAACTGAGGCCAGATATACCGATCATGCACTGCCTTTCAGGCTTACATGAGAAGGGTATAGAGCATGGCGAGTGAACACACGAGTGTGAACACATAACTCTAGGTGTTAAAAATATATACATATATACAAAAAAAAATTTTAATATTTTTTTAGAAAGAGAGAGTTTTGCAAAATCATCTTAGCACCATTTAACTTAGAAGATAAAATTGTTATATCCTTTACTTTAAATTTACCACTTTTTTAAACAAAGATTTCCAATTAGAACATACTTCATAATTAACACATATGAACCTTCCTATATACTAGTTAAACCATTGTTATTTGTAATCAAACTTCATTTTTATTTTTGTTAAGACAAATAAATTTTCAAAAATTTCAATTTATTAACCAAAACTTATACTTATCCCATAGCGTTTCTTCAAAAATAAATCAAAATGCTAAAAAGAAAATGTTTTTGAGATTTTGAGATTTTTTTAAGTTAAAAGAAAATGAAAATTCAAAAATGCCATGAAACTTAAAAAATGAAAATGAGACTTCCCCCCACACTTAATTTTGACAGTGTCCCCACAGTCGATACATGATATAATGAGTGTAACGGGGAAAACTATGTACATATTTAAAAAAGAGGGTTAACATTCTTACTAGACGTAGCTTGGCTCATGAAGAATCATGAGCTCCTCCTCTTGGTTACCAGGCAATTCCAAGTAAGGTTTTAAACGATGACCGTTGACTTTGAAAATCGATCCATCCCCGGGGTTTTCTATTTCTACGGCACCATGTGGAAAACCAGTTCGTACCACAAATGGTCCGGTCCATCTTGATTTAAGTTTCCCAGGGAATAAATAAAGTCTTGAGTCATATAAAAGAACTTTCTGGTTAGGCAAAAACGTTTTCCTTAGGATTGACTTGTCATGAAAATTTTTGGTTCTTTCTTTGTAAATTTTCTCGTTTTCATACGCGTCGTTCCTAAGTTCTTCTAGTTCATTGAGTTGTAGTTTTCGATTTTCGCCAGCTTTCTCAAGATCAAAGTTTAAGTTCTTAATTGCCCACAACGCTTTGTGTTCAATTTCAACGGGTAAATGGCAAGCTTTATCGTAAACTAAACGAAATGGGGACATCCCAAGGTTAGTTTTAAAAGAAGTATGGTAAGCCCAAAGCGCGTCGGTCAATTTTTGAGACCAATCTTTTTTATTTTTATTGACAATTTTCTCCAAGATTTGTTTTGTTTGTCGATTTGAAACTTCAACTTGGCCACAAGTCTGAGGATGATACGGAGTGGATAACTTGTGGGTTATCGAGTATTTTTTCATTAAAGTTTCAAAAGAACGGTTGCAAAAATGGGTTCCGTTATCACTGATTATTATGCGAGGTGTGCCAAACCTCGAAAAGATGTTTTCTTTGAGAAATTTCACAACAATTCTATGGTCGTTGGTTTTGCAAGGAACGGCTTCGACCCATTTTGAGACGTAATCAACAACGAGAAGGATATACAAGTTTCCAAAAGAATTGGGAAAAGGTCCCATAAAGTCGATACCCCAAACATCAAAGATTTCGATCGTAAGAATGGGGTTTAGAGGCATCATATCTTGTCGAGAAATTCGTCCAAGCATTTGACATCGATCGCAAGTTTTACAAAATTCAATGAATCTTTGAAAAGAGAAGGCCAATAGAAACCACACTGAAGCACTTTTTCCGCTGTTTTTCGAGGACAGAAATGTTCACCACACGCTTGATCGTGGCAAAACGAAAGAACACTCCTGATCTCATTATCCGGAATGCAACATTGGATGATTTGGTCGGGACAATATTTGAACAAGTATGGATCGTCCCAATAGAAATATTTCACTTGGGACATGAATTTGCATTTATCCTGTTTGGACCAAGAGAAGGGAGTTTCTTTAGTGACTAAGTAGTTCACTATATCAGCGTACCATGGATCGATAGAAATTGAAAGAAGTTGTTCATCGGGGAAGTTTTCATTGATTGGCAAAGAAGATGGTGCATTCGGAAGACGAGACAAGTGATCGACTATGACGTTATCGGATCCTTTTTTGTCTTTGATTGTAAGGTCAAATTCTTGAAGTAAAAGGATCTAACGAATAAAAGGGGTTAGCATCCTTTTTAGCAAAGAGATATCGAAGCGTAGAATGGTCCGCGTACATAGTAATGTGTGAACCTGTCAAGTAAGGTCAAAACTTTTTGAGCGCAAAAACGACAGCTAGAAGCTGTTTTTCAGTTGTTGTGTAGTTGAGTTGAGCGTCGTTCAAAGTCATACTCGCGTAGTAAATGACGTGAAGGATCTTGTTGATGCCTTGTCCTAAGACAACACCAACGGCAAAGTTCGAAGCATCACACATTATTTTGAATGGAAGATCCCAATTGGGTGCGCAAATGATTGGAGCAGAAATGAGTTCGTTCTTAAGATGTTTAAAAGAAGAGATACAATCAGAGTTAAAATCGAAAGGAACGTTTTTTCCAAGAAGAGTCGTCAAAGGACGAGCGATTTTTCTAAAGTCTTTCACAAAGCGTCGGTAAAAGCCAGCGTGTCCTAGAAATGATCGAATGTCCTTAACAGATTTGGGAATGGGTAGATTTGCAATGACATCGATTTTCGCTTTATCTACCTCAATGCCTTTATTTGAGATGATATGTCCAAGGACTATGCCTTGTTTGACCAAAAGTGGCATTTTTCCCAATTCAAAGTCAAATGTTTTTCTTTACATCGATTTAGAACCAACTCGAGGTGATGTAAACATTGGGAAAAAGAATCGCCAAAGATAAAGAAATCGTCCATAAAAACTTCTAGAAAGCATTCAATCATGTCGGAAAAAATGCCAACCATGCATCGTTGGAAAGTAGCAGGAGCGTTACAAAGTCCGAATGGCATACGCCGATAAGCAAAGGTACCGAATGGACACGTGAAAGTCGTTTTCTCTTGATCTTCGGGAGCGATTGGAATTTGGTTATAACCAGAATAACCATTAAGGAAGCAGTAGAATTCGTGGCCGGCTAAACGTTCGAGCATTTGGTCAATGAAAGGAAGAGGGAAGTGATCTTTACGTGTTGCGGCATTTAATTTTCGATAGTCAATGCAAACACGCCAACCCGTTTGAGTACGAGTTGGAATAAGTTCGTTTGAATCATTCTTGACAACGGTTAACCCAGACTTTTTCGGTACAACGTGAATTGGGCTGACCCATGAACTATCAGAGATTAGGTAAATGATTCCGTTGTCGAGAAGTTTAAGAATTTCATCACGCACCGCATCTTTCATTTTTGGATTAAGCCTTCGTTGTGCGTCACGAACATGCTTGGCATCGTCGATTAAATGGATGCGATGTTGAACAAGTGCGGGACTAATTCCCTTTATATCGGAGATCGACCATCCCATCGCTTCCATATTTTTCGAAAGAATAGAGAGAAGAGAAGCTTCTTGGTCAAGAGAAAGATTGTTAGAAATGATGATAGGACAAGTTTCGTTTTCACCTAAGTATGCGTACTTAAGGTGATCGATAAGTGGTTTGAGGTCCAACTTCGGGAGTTTTTCGATCAAAGAATTGGGTTGAGATTCGGACTCAACTGGAAGCGATTCAAAAGGAAGAGTGTATTCAATCTCGTTGGGAATTTCGTGAAACAATTTTTTGTACTCGGCCTCACTTTAATTGTTAAGATCAAGTGTTTTATTTTCAAAGTTTTCATGAATGACACTAACTTCCAACGTTTGGTCACGAGGTTCGTTCGATTGGCTTTCAAGATTGAAAATGTTGAGATCCAAAGTCATGTTTCCAAAAGAAATTTTCATCGAACCATTATGACAATTGATTAAGGCATTTGAGGTGGCTAAGAATGGCCGGCCTAAAATCAATGGAATTTGACTAGTGGGATTTGACATGGGTTGTGTTTCGAGAACAATAAAATCAACGGGGAATATGAATTGCCCTACTCGAATGAGCACGTCCTCGATTTCTCCTACGGGCTTCTTAATGGAACGATCGGCGAATTGAAGCATAACTTTTGTGGGTTTGAGCTCACCTAATCCTAATTGTTCGTACATGGAGTATGGAATCTAGTTGACACTCGTGCCTAAGTCTATCAAACATTTGTTAATCGTCTTGTCTCCAATTGTACATGAAATCGGTGGGCAGCCAGGATCTTTGTATTTAACAGGCATGGATTGGGACAAGACTTCACTTAAACTGGCGGCTAAGAAGACTTGTTTGGGCACTTGAGTGTGTCACTTTTGGGTGCACAAGTCCTTAAGAAATTTCGCGTAAGTGGGGACTTGCTGAACAATGTCAAGAAGCGGGATGTTAACTTTCACTTGTTTGAAAATTTCCAACATCTTTTCCATTTGGTCCGAGTGTTTCTTTGGTCGAAGGCGATGTGGAAATGGAACACGATACTCGGTAGGCGGGTCTACTCGAGTAGAAGAAGAATTTTGATTGGAATTCGATTCAACATTTGGCTCCACGTTCTGTTCAGATTCGTTCGTTGTTTTAGAAGTGTCGAGAGAGGTTTCCGGTAAATCGTTTGGGTTAACGACTTGATTATCGATTTGTTTACTGGAATGTAAAGTTGTGATAGCATTCAATTGGGTGACATTGCTATCTTGAACAACATGGGCTTGATTTGAATTTGCGTTTTGATTCTGGGATTTGGAAGGGGCTGGCTTGGGAATGTGCCTCGTTTGTGTTCACTTACAGACGTGGCTAATTGACTCATTTGCATTTCAAGTTTCGCAATTGATTGGTTCGTGTTTTGCATATATGAGGTCAATAAATTTTGCAAATTGCTGTTTGATTGAAGGCTTTGAGTAGTTGCTTTAGCCAACGTTTCAAGAGTTTTCTCAAGCGAAGTTAAGCATTTATCATCTTGGGGAGGATGAGCAGAATTTGGTTGAAAATTTGATTGTTGCGGTTAATTATGAGACGGATCCATAAAGTTTGGTTGAAAATTGTTGGGTTGAAAGGGAGGATTCGAAGCATTATTCGGAAATGCTTGAAAATTTGGACGAACCATATTCGTGTTGAGATTGTTTTGGTTCCATGCAAAATTCGGATGATTTCTCCAACCGGGGTTGTACGTTGGAGAAAATGTGTGATGACCCGGGATTTTGGGCAATATAAATTTAATAATCTTTATTAATAATTTAATTGGATTGATAATTTTCCTTTATAATTTTAAATTAAATTGGTAATTTAATCTTTGTAAGGTTAATAAATATTTAATCCGGCAATATTGATCAATATCTTTCTAACAATTTAAAATTGATAAGAATTATCTTTCAAAGCTAATGAAATTTTATTCTATTTATAATGTATATATTAGTATATATATTGTGAATAGGAAATCTTTTGTTTTAAATAAAAGATGTAATATATATGAATGTATATATTGTGATTTGAAGCTTTGTTTTAAATTTAATATTTTTCAAAAGCTAATTTAAGGTTAATTTTATATTTTTTCAAAATATAAGATAATTATTTATTTTTAAAGTATAATAGTTTAAATAAGATTTAATAAAAGATTTTGTTTTGTTTTCTTTTAAAAAAGTACTTAATCTAAAATGGTTATAAATGTATATAGGTTTAATTAGACCTTTCTTCTTTTTATCTCTTTAATTTAAATGGTTTGTAAACATAAATAAAATTAAATAATAATTCACATTTACATAAATAGGAAAACATAATTACTTTTGTACATAAGGGTTTAGACATAATTTTGCTTATTTTTAACACTTGCAAGTTAAGGGATTCATGCAATGACATTTGTATTAACAAGTGGCAATTTTGTTTCTCTTAAAAAAATTTAATTATAAATAGTAAGTATTAAGAGGAAAAACGGCTTCAGCTCAACACTCTCCCATTTTCAAACTTCTCAACTTTCTTTCTTCTTTCTAAATAAATGTAAATGAAACTGGAAACCTGGAAATCAAATAGCAACAGCAGTTTTTACATGTCCAACCTTAGCAAGCTAATCAAGTAAACCAGCAAATTCAATGATGAAGCTTCAGATCTTTTCAAATATCAAGTTCAGATCTAAATCAAATACAAATTCAACATTTTCCAGATCAAAAATGCAAATTCCAGGAAATAAAACAAAACAGTGCTCTGCTTTGTTCTCTGCTTATAAAATGGTGAGTAAACATTTTTAAAAACAGTTTTTAAAATCTATGATTAAACTTTGATGTATGTGATTGATTTTGTTGTGATGATATATTACTTTATATTAATGATGGATGTGAATGCATGTTGAAATATGAATTGTATGTGTATATATAAGCTTCCTGAATATATACATCTTCTCTGTTCTTACTTACAGAGTTTAATTTTCTAAAGAAAATTTCATATCTCTTTATTCATGCAAATTTAAGCTTGGATCCTTGAATACAAATTGATTATAGCAGTTTATTGTTAATTATAAAAATAGAATCAGGATTTTTATTTCAGTAAATCATTTTTTAATGGAAATTTACAGTAAGTATAAATTTTATGTCAAAAAATAAATATTCATAATTCTGTAAATTGATTCCAGAAATGGGTTAGTGATAAGAAATGATAAATTTAGGTACCAAAATCATCATTTTTAGTTAAGTGATTTCTGAGAATTCAGAGATGAAGAGTTTTTGGGTTTATGGCTTATTCACGGCGATCGGCAAGATGGTCGATGGCAAGACCTTGGTCGAAGGAAGCTGGTAGGAGTAGGCACTCAGGAAAAATAGTGGTTGATTTTATTTTTAGCCATGGTGATCGGAATGAGGTGATCTAGGGTTCGGCGTATTGATTTGGGTATGATGGTTGCTGAGCTTCGTGTGGCATTGGTGGATCATCGGAGTGAATCGCGAGGGTAGGTAAAGGTTCGTGGGAGTGTAGCATGGCTTTGGGTGGATCGGCAGATGATCTCGAGGTGGGAGGCGTCATAACGGTGAAGGTTTTCCGGCCATGGTGTTTCCAGTTGATCGAGATTTTTTGCTCGATTTTGTTTGGTTCGGTTTTCGTGAAATCTGGGTTTGGATTCGTGATCGAGGGGTTTCGAGTGGTCAGCGAGGGTGGCCGCGACGATCATCAGATGTCGGCGTAGTTGGTGCACGTGCACATGTGCACGTTCGTATACCAGGTGTGTTCGACGTTGGGGAAGACGAGTTCAACTCGGTGCAGCTTCGTGCTTCTTGATGATTTTCTCGAAGCAGATACGTAGGGGAAGGACTCGAAGATGACTCGTGTTTTTGTGGGGTTTACTCGGGTTGTTCTAGGTTTTAAAACTGGAAGCTTGATTTTACAAATTGTTTTCGAGTTCAAAGCAAAGTAAATAGTCTTGTTTTCAAAGATGAATGTTTAACAAGATTTAAAATATAATTAAGTAAATAAGTTTTAAAGAATATTATAATCAAGTTTCAAAGATGAATATTTGGTTAATTTAATTAAACATGTTTGTTTAAGTGTATATAAAATTATGGGTTTAAATTGTTTTGTTTAAAGGTAAAATTTTATTCAAATATAAAATTATTTCTAAATGTTTAAATGGAGTTTAATGATAGAAATTGATTTGTAATTTAAATGAAAAGTCTACCTTTAAAGGTTGGAATTTATTTAAAGATAATAAATTAAAGCTTAATTACCTATTTGTAATTAAGGATAATTACTAAATGAAGTAATTAGTGGAAATGAATGTAATTAAGAAATAAATTAAATTAAAGATTAAGTGATGATTAATTGAGTAATTAATTAATGAAATTAATTTTAGGTTAATTAATTAGTCTAATTAATAAAAGATAATCACTTATGATTAATTAAGTATAATTACTTAATAAAGTAATTAATGGATAATTACTAATGTAATTAAGAAAAGAGAAATTACTTATGGAAGTAATTTAATGGAAGTGATTAAGGGTTAATCACTTAATGTTATTAATTAAAGGATTAATTAATAAAATTGATTTGAAGTTAATTAATTAAAGAGTAATTAATCAATTAAAGGATTAAGATTAATTAATATTGTGATTAATTACTAATTAAGGTAATTAATTAAAAGAAAGTAATTAATTAAGGAAGTAATTAAGGAATATTAATTTATATAATAAATGATGTAATTAAGGGTTGATTAATTTAGATTAATTAAACAATAATAAGTGATTAAAGAATAATTAATTAAAGAGTTAATTAATTAAGGTAAGAAATTACAGGATGGTTAATGACTGTTTATGATTAATTAAGGTTAATTAATGAATGTAGTTAATTAAAGATAAATTAACTACAAGGTAATTAATTAATGAAGTAACTAGAGGATCATTAATTAATATAAGTAATGAAATTAATCAAGGTTGATTAATGAAAGTAATTAATTATAGATAATTAATTAATGGAAGTAAATGAAGGATCATTAATTATTGTAATTTAATTATAGTAATTAAAGGTTAATTACTGTGTATGGTTAAGGATAATTACTTAATGTAATTAAAGTATAATTAATCAAGGAAGATTAATTAAGGAAGATCATTAAGAGATAATTAATAAATTGATATGTAATAAATCAATGAAGCAGGATTAAGATAATCCAAGTGATTAAAGGATAGTAATTAATTTAATTAAAGGTTAATTAAATTGATTTAGGAGTTAATCAATTCTGCTTTTGAATGATTTGGATGACTAATATTGGGTGATTGGTTGATACTGGATGATTGACATGATATCTATGATATGTGACATGCTGCTTTATGAGATGAATGTTTGATATGAGTTATCTATTGTGATAATGTGATTTATCTATCTGTTTATATCATCCTGAATATAAGTTTAAATGTTTAAAACCTTTAAACAACTTGGCCTTAAAAGATACGTTTTGGATTTCGGTGAGACCGGGATCGGGTTTCCATATTTGGGATTCGAAAACCACATCGATCCAAATTAAACGTTAGGTCGTTAATCCAAGTGGAGCAAGTGAAGACTCGAGGTGTAAGAACTATTCTTTGTCAGTATAACTCTGTGGGTGATTCCGTAATGAGTTGACGGAGATAGTACTTATAGGTTCGAGATGAAGATTCAGAGTGCAAGGGTTATTGTCATTAACTCTGAGGGTGATTCCAAAACGAGTGTAACGAGATAATGCCTTCGGTTTCGTTCGAACCCGGAACGAACTTGTATGGATTGAATGCTTTTAGAACATCGTCAGGAGGGCGGTGAGCATTCTAAGATAGATGCGTTCTATAAAGGTAATCGTAGCCTCAAGCCTCATCAACCGGGAATGGCTAAAACAGGGGAGGTGCAGCAAGGTTAAGTGGGTAGCGCCCAAGTAAGACGAGATTTTCCCCTGTCTAGAGGTTCCTTTTTATTCGGCTTAGTGTGTGTGGTTGGTCGCGCCAACTACGGGGTTGTCTTGTTCGGAATTATCCTTAGATGGTTCCGGCCTTGTGTTGTAGGGGATTGGGAGTAATCCTCAGTACGGTGATCTAGGCCCCGTACTGTGACGGGCGGTACCCCAGTAGCCCTGCCATTGATGGAAACCCATTCTTCCTACGTGCCCTTACGGTTTTGATTGTATAACCCACTTTGTGGCTAGTATGCTGGAATTTAATAATGTAACAATTTCAGCTATTTCATATTTATTTGAAAACCCTAGACCCTATTATAATATAACTGAATTTCCTATCAAATGTTTTGGTTATCGTAAGGTAAAAACTTTTCCGTGTTTATGTGCGGGAAGTCTTACGAGATACCTTTTCTTTCAAAAGTATTTCAAAGTTAAACAAATTTTAACCGTTTACTCACACCAGACCCATGTCTGACCCAAGTGTTTATTTTCTGTTTTATTAAACTCTTGGGTACTCAATTTTGTATTGAGTAGTCGAGAGATTCAGGTTAGCTTTGACGAATTCTGGAGGAGATTTGGAGCAGGTGGCTTCAGCGTGTAGATATATTATGGTTCCGCTGTGTTAGTGTTGTGTCTGTGTTGTATTGATGTATTGGAGTTGTATGATAGACAAGTGTTTATAACTGTCTAACTTGAGATGTATAAGTTGTGTAACTCTGATGTATATGATACTATGTAATATCTTATGTGATATATTATATTTCATTCGTTCCGCTGTGAGATTCTTTTATGTTGTTGTTCTTCTATCCCTTTCTTTCTTAAATCATGATGCGTCTTTCTGGGCTAAGAAAGTCGGGTCGTTACAAAATGGGTCGTTTTTGGCTTTATTGAAAGCATTGATTTGTTCGACAGAATTGGGACACGGATCGGCTATATGATTAGGATCGTTGCATTTATAACACATCGGTTGTGAAGCTTGGTTCATTTGATTTGATGAGAAAACGTTATCGAATTTTTTACTCATTGCGTCGATCTTCGCTTCCAAAGCAAAAGAAGATCCTATCGAGTGTGCACTCGATCGTGAGTAAATTGATTTTTCGTTCGAACGTTCCCATTGGGATGATTTTTCAGCGAGGTTTTCAAGAAATTGCCAAGCATCGTCGTGATGTTGGGCAAGAAAGTTGCCTTGGCACATTGATTCTAGCATGCTCCGTGAGCTATTTTCGAGTCCATCGTATAAGATTTGGCAAATCGTCCATTTTTCGAAGTTATGGTTTGGACATTTTATTAAAAGCTCTTTGAATCTTTCAAAATATTTTCCAAATGGTTCCCCCTTGAATTGATGAAAATTTACAATTTCGTTTCGGATTCTACTTGTTTTTTCCAAGGGGTAGAATTTTTTTAAGAAAGCTTTTACGAATTCTTCCCACGTTTTAATTGAGTTTGATGATAAGTTGTACAACCATTTTTCAGCGTAATCCGTAAGAGCAAATGGGATTAATCGAAGTTTTATTCCATCATTAGAAAGTTGTTGGAGTTTTATGGTTGCACAAACTTGTTCAAATTTAGTCAAGAAAATGTATGGGTCATCGTGTTCGAAATTGCCAATATGGTTCGAATGAATTTCGAAGTGGTTACCCGTAGGGGCGGGTAACGTGATGCAAGATGGAATAGAAACTCTATCGAGAAAGATTCTATCCATAAGAGTCCGAGGGGCGTTCTCGTTCGCCATTTTGGGAGGATCGTCTGTTCGAGTTAAACGGCTAGTTGTTGAGTTGCGAGTCCAACGATTTGTTGTTGTGTCATGAGTCCAAGTACGCATGCACAAGTGAAAGTCGAGAAGAGAAAGAAGTTAGAATCGAGTTTAGAGAATGAAAGAAGATTTGAAAAACGAAGTGAAAAATTGTTTTTCTTTTTTTTTTACAAGGAAGAAAACTATTTACCAAGTGAAATTTATTTTCAAAAGAGAAGTTTGATTTTTGTTTTGTTTTTAACTTTTCAAAAAAAATTTATATGTTTTTGTTTTTGTATTTTTTTAATTAATTTTCAAAAATTTACCAAAAGGATTTTTGTTTTTTTAGAAAATGGAAATTTAATTTTTGTTTTTGTTTTTGAAGTTTCACAATTTTTTTTGAATTTTTAAATTTTTTTTGAAAAGATTTTATATTTTTTTTGGATTTTTGTTTTTTTTTTGATTGAAAATTTTCAAAGGAAAGGAAAACAAGGATTTTTTTTGAATTAAAAACTAAGTTAAATAAAATTTACAATTTTTTTTGGTTTTTGGATTTTTTTGTTTTTTAAAAATATGCATGAACTGATGCAACTAAATGAATGCAAAGGACTTAATTACTATTTTTTGTCCTTAGTAGCTCCTAACCCAAAATTGTATAATCACTCTTTGTCTTAAATCAACAAAAATATTTCTCAGCCAGGTAACGGGTAGGGGTTATCGGTGCACCACGAATCACCGTAGCAATGCGGCCGAAGGTTTAAGTACCTTCAGAGGAACAACCAGTATAATATTTACGAATCATTGTAATTTTTATAACTGGTTATACTCTGCCGTAGCCTAGACACCAAGAAATAAAATTGTTCAAAGAAAACAATTGTGAAGATACAATTAAGCCGTAGATGAGCACGCGACAACCTTAAGTCGAATGTCTATCCTTTATTATTAGTTAAATTCTACGATGAAATGCGTTTGTGGGCTAAGGAAAGGGTGATGAAATACCCCACCTTATATGAATTGGGGTATTACCCTTAGAAAATAAAACAAGATGAGATGAATGCAAAACAAAAATCAAACGTGAATTTACAATGCAACTAAAATGAATTTTTTTTTGTTTTTGGATTTTGAATTTTTTTTTCTTTTTTTTATATATAAATGCAAATGAAAGAAGCCAACAATGCAATTCAAATAAAAACAGGAGATGAGGGCATGATACCGGAGCTTGCAGATTATTAGCAAAAAAATTTTTAGCGGCGATTTTAGCAAAGCAAAGCAATTGTTTTTCCTATCTGCTCTGGTAACCTGAAATAAAAACAAAATATATACAATTTTTTTATGTTTATCAAAGAAGAAAATAAAACAAGTGAAAAACAAAACAAATGAAAGTAAAACAATTAGAAACAAAATTAAAAACAGTTGAAAACTTGTGTTTCTTTTTTTTAATATATATGTGGAACTTAACACAATTTAAAACAAAACAGAACAAAATATTTAAAAAAAAACTAAAATAAATTTTAAATGAAACAACTTGTTGTTTTTTTGTTTTTAGAGAAAAGTTACTAAACAAAATAAAAAATAAAAACCTAAACAAATTAAACTCAACAAGACCAAATAAAAATAAGCAGCCAAACTCCGGCCCAATTAAAATTGACCCAAACTCAATTATACTTGCCACTCAAACAATTCTCAGAAAGTAAATTCAACCGCCACTTTAAAATCAAAATCGAATGTTGGAATCTAAATCAAATTGGTGGCAATCGATGTTCGATTCTTGTTCGGCAGAGGTTGGAATCGTTCATGGCTATTTTAGGCGATGGGTTTCAGGGGGAGTCACGATTGGTTGTTGGCAGGGGGTTCGCGAATTCGTGGATGGCTTGCTATGATGTGTGCAGTTTTTTTTCCTTTTTTTTTGGTCTACAGTGGTTGTCCCGGCAGAGAGGTGATGTGCTGAGGGTGAAACTTTTAGCCTCTGTAGTTTCGATGCTGTTGCGAGAATAGTATCGATGAAGAGTTATTGAATGGAGATGGTTTGGCAGAGCTCGGGGGTTGTTGTAATTTGTGTGGTGCTAGTTGACGATGGATGGTGGGCAGTAATGCTCGAAGGCGGTGGGTGAAGGACTATGTTCGAGTGGATTTGTGGGTGTCTGGTTCGTTTGGGCAAGGAGAAAGTCGCGGGTTAGCGGGATGGTCAGAGATGAAATTGTGCAGTGACAAGGAGTTCTAGTGACTGTTTGATTTGGGTGAGATGACATTGGGCAAGAATGGGTTTTTGAAGTGTTAAATGGAAGTGGTTGTTCAGGTATGAGGCAAGAACAGTGGAGGGTGGAAGGCAAGTTGTATTGTGCAGACAGTTGAAGTGTAGAAGCAGAAGTAGGCTGCAGATGATAGTGTAAAACAGAACTTGAGTTAGGCAGTGGATAAAAGTGGTGATGTTTGGTCAGTGGAGAGGCAAGATCAGTTATATGCTTAGACTGTTGAAGTTGATGGTTGATGAATGTTTGATGTGGTCAATGTTTGATGAATGGTTGTGGCAAGTTGAACAGTTTTGAGGCTGTGTTAAGGTGATGTTGTATGTTGTGAAGGCAAGTCAGTGATGTATGTTGTCGGAGATGATGTGATGTAATGGAAGTGGATGGTAGGGTAGGTGATGAAGTGGTGGAACTGTTTTGCTCAGTCTGAAAGAGTATGCACAGTAGTTTGATAGTGTATGGTATTGTAGTTGGACAATTTTTGGTCAAGAAGTTTACAGAGATGAGTTTGTCGATGGTAGTACAGCAGATGATGGAGCTGGGTAGGAGACTGGTGGCAAGGCAGTAGTGAAGATGGTGATTGATGGCAGGAATAGTTTGTGTGGACTTGGTGGTTGAATACTTGAAATGTGACAGTGAACTTGGTGGTTAATGTGGAGTTGATTGTTGTTGAAAGATTGGAGTGGATGATGTTGGAGTATGACACTGTGATGAGGTAGTATGCAATTGTGATGCAGTTTGGAGAATGATTGACAGAGTAGGAAAGTGTATCAGCAATGGATATCTGGTTTGTTGCCGAGGTTGAACAGTGGCGGGGGTGCTAGGAGATAGAGGCAGTGGATAGAATGGTGGATTCAGGGAGGTAACTGTGGTGAGGCAGTAAAAATGGCAGTGTGGTAGTTGTGAGGTTGAATATGGTGGTGTTGAAGTGGTTTGGTTAAGTATGGTTGGGGGTATGTGCACAGAGCATGCACAGGGATGAATGACGCCAGTGAACAGTGAACAAGGCTTGAATATGTAGAGTGAACAGTAAATGTAATGTATATACAAATTGTGATAGAAGCAATAAAAATGTAATAGATGGAAAATTATAATGTATGAATTTTTTTTCTTTTTGAAATTATCTTATGCAATTAAAAAAAATAGAAATGCAAAAGCAAATTGAACTAGAAAACAAGCACACAAGCAAATGCACAAAAACAAACAAACACACAATTTTTTTTAAATGCAAACACACACAAAAATTAAAACACACAATAAAATCAAACAAAAATAATCCGAAGAATAGAAAATTAAAATCAAAACAACTCCCCGGCAACGACGCCAAAAACTTGTTTATCGGCTAGTTTTCTATCGGTTTAGAAAATAGTCAAAAAAATTCAAATTAAAATAACCGCAAGCGCATGGCGTACAAAAGTTAGTACGTGGCGAGTATGGGTCAATCCGCATGGAATTTTTAAGATCTAAAAATTTTCAATTCAATCAAATTTGACCAAAGTGAGATGAAATTGTTAACTACAAAAAAGAAGTTAAAGCTAGAGTTAAAATGTGATTTAAAAACTATTAGACTAGAGAACAATTTAGAGGCAAATCCACTCTCATATTTTTGTAAATCAACAAACAAATAATTTATGATCTCTAACTTTGATATTAAGTGAATAATCATTGCATTTATTATAAGTATGGTTTGTTTATGTTATTAATTAACATAACTCAAACCATCAAACTATAATACAACAATTATACCACTTATAATTCTCATGAAAATGAAGCCAAAGCAAAAGCTATTTTAAGTATGATCTATTTACTATTGTAACTAGTAATATAGATCATCAAATTTCATTTTTACTTTCATTTCAAAATCAAAAATTAATTAGCAAATGATGATGTAAATTGTGTTTATGTTGAATAAGAATAGCTCATTTGCATAAGCAATGTAAGCTATCAAACCCACTTGTATAAACTTACATCAAAATTCACTTCCACGAAGCACAAGCTAAAGAGATCATAAATTATAAAATGTTGAAATTACATCATATTTGAGAGCTTCATTACCCCTAAATTGAAGGGGTTTAGCTACTCATTTGTGTTATCAAATCAACACATGTAAGTTTCAACATTGAAAATGAAAGAAAGTAGAGAATAAACAAAGAAAAAGAAGATTAACTACTAGAAGGAAATTAATTAGACTAGTGCATAAATGTAAATCTAAGCTATGAAGATACAAAGAAAGAGAGCATAGAAATAAACATTAACAATAAAATAAAGAAAAGCATGTAGAAAAGAGAGAAGAAAGAGGCTTGGAAGCCATTTTTATTTCATGAAACATTGACATTACAACTTGATTGCTTAATTTCCTAAGTAAAATGAAAGAGTAGAAGATGTTTACATGTACACAAGAGGGCTATTTAAACATGCATAAAACCCTAATTCCATTTTTAGGGTGCTTCCCAAAATGCCCTTTAGGAAGTGTGACCACCAAGTAACCATTAGCCACTAATTAATCCCTCATTAAAAGTGCATGAAGATTTAACCGCCACTTAGTTGTCCCTTAGCTTCTAATTGTACATTTAGGTAAGTGGGTGGGGTCCTCCATGATCTTGAATTTGAATTATTTCCTCTTCATTCCTTTTGTATTTCCTTGTGCATGCATATATCATCATGAACCCCTCTTCCATATGCATCAAAATATCCTATAAAAATCATAAAAATTGTCCAAGTAAAAATTCTCAAATTGACGCATGCACAAAAATGACCGTTTTGCCCCTGAATGAAGATGAATATATGATGATTTGAAAATAATTGAATTTTGATTTTAAACATGTTAAAATGCCCAAAATGATGTTTATTTAAATAAAAAGAGATAAAATATGGATGTAAATATGCACATTTACGTGCACATCAGACCCGAGCATTGGAAGGGTATAACACCCAGATCAGTTTAGGAAACCAGTGTAACAAAGCACATCACGATTGGATTTTTAAGGTTATATAAACCTTTCAAAACAAAGGTATCTTGTAAGACCATGCCACACATAAACACGGATGGGTATTTACCTTACGATAACAAAACATTTCATATCAAATCTTCTGATATTATAATAGTGTCTAGGATACAAATACATATTAATCATTCCCAAAATTGTTACACTAATTTAATCCCAACATACTAGGCTCTATAATCAAAATCGTAATGGCACGTATTGGAGAATGGATTTGCAATAATGATAGGTGAATGGACTACCTTTCGACGGTACATCTCTAGAAGAATGTACCGAGGCTCTAACCTCTACCAACACAGAACTAGCCTACCTTTAGCATAGATAGTACCAAATATGCCATCACCTTGGTCGTTCCTGACCTATCCATGGCCACAACATACATAATAAACCCGAAATATAGAGAGTAATGTAGAAAGGTGATGACTATATCCTAATAAGAGGGATCCACTTAGCCCTGCTGCATCTACCATGTTTTTGTCATTCCCGATGTGCGAGGCTTAAGGTAATGTTTTGCCTTTCACATGACAAATCCCACTTTGAATGCCACATCGCCATTTCTAACAACTCACTAATTGGTTTCCACAAAAGTAAAACCCTAGTTCATACGCCTCAGAGAAGGGTGTTAAATGCAAGAAGGGATACCACCTACACCACCAAACAGATATACGTTTGTAAAAATCAATGTATGTGGTTCTTAGAAATGCAATGTCAAACATTCGTCCATATAAGTTATCCAGGAACAAGACAAACCGAAGGCACTCTCCTATTACATCCTATCAGAAATCAACACTAGGATTAGTAGAGAGCAGTCCTTGCATCGAAGATTTTTAGAATGAAGCACTACTGCCACTATATATATATATATAATATGGAATCGCAGGGCTAGTGGCAAGCAGGCCTACATCATGAATATCTTCATCTTCAAAAAACCATCATCTCTAACAAATCTGCACTTTCGAACGCATACGTTGGTCCAAAGTGGTTTCCGGATAAATCCAATCCCGGTCTCTCCGGATAAACAATCGATAAGACGCCCTCAACCACATATGGAAACCAAGTCTCATAGACTTATCACATTTCCAACTCTCAACCTGCTATCCTTCGGCCAAGAAGGAAGCTCAGTAGATTGGAGTACCATAGTCACTCTGCCCTACTCGAATCATCATCTTAACACCAAACGATAATCAAACCAACTCAGTTGGCCTCGTACTAAGTGCATGACTAATTAATTCTCACATCAGGTTAAGGAACCAAAAACGACCAAAAATACAATCTAGCACACAAGCAGTAACTAGGCCTGTTCAACTAATCTTTTATTAATTAAATCAGTTTCCAAATATTTATCTCAAAATCTTTAAAAGATATATTCTCAAAACCATTTTAATATTTTGATATTTGGAAAACATTTCCATATACTTATTTCAACGGTATAAGTATATTTACTAACACTACCATTTTTGAGACACAGGACGGGTGTTAAGTACAAGAAGCAATGCTTCCCATACCACCAAGCTTTTAGTACGATCATTGGAACCAATTTGTGTATTTCACAATGGAATGCCAAAACACATTTTAGAAGGTCAAAACGAATGTTGCGTAAAACCATTCCTTTCGAAAATCACTTACTATAACATCAGTGCTATAGTGTATGCCTTCCCCCACTTTCTCAAAAACATATATCACAACAATAAATGTTGATATTTATGTCTTCGTCATTTAGTACATTTTAAATCACTTTTTAAAACCATTTAACTCCATCTGAAAATATCACTTTCAAAACAAGCCTTTAAAAGATTATTTTAACTTTTAAAACGTGAATGTATTTCCTCTATAAAAATCCACATTCAAATCTCAACATAAATCATTTCCGTATTTATAAAACTATGTTTATAAATCTCCTTTCTATTTTATAAAACTTCTCTTTATAAAATCTCTTTATTTATAAAATTCTATTTATAAATCCATTCCTTTATAAATCTCTTTTATTTACAAAACCTATTTATAAATCTATTTCACAAATATTAATTAAATCCATTTTAATATTTATAAATCACCATTTATAAATCTATTACTTTATTTATAAAATATTACTTTTATAAATCTTTTATACAAACCATTTCCGAAATATTTGTTTCAAACTATTTCTATCCTCTTTAAAACTGTATTTCCTCTATAATGAAAGATGGACTTATTTATTAAGTTTTAAAACTTTTATAATACAGTTCGAAAATCTCTACTTAAAAATACTTCACAAAACAATTAAATTAATATTCCAAAAATCATGTTTTTATTTCATTTCAGCAAACTCCTTCTTTTAATAATTATTAAAACATGTATAATTTCAAGTATCACCTTAAAAATCATTTCAATTCAAAATCGTTATTTTATAGTATTTCAAAATACTAAAAATAAGGCCCATTGCTATAATAGCACTAAATAAGTAAAATCATGTCCATGTCATCAAATATGGCATCCAACAAATCATATACCATAAAATATAGGAAAAGTAAAACCAATAGTGTGAGGAATCTCATTAGACCCCTCCAACATGTCCTCCTACATCACATATAGTATATAATCATATAATATGGGTCATCCGCTACTGGATGGGTACATATAAAAGGTCATCTGCTCCAAGGGCGGGATAAATCCAAACCAACTGATAAAGCAGTAAATCATCCAAATAAGCAACAAACATGCATAAATAAAAATATCCACACTCATATAAAATATAAGTGGGTCCAGAGAGGTGAGTTAACTCACTTTGAAATCTGACAACGCTGAAGTGCTTCTGCTCAACACAGTAATCGAACAACATTCAATTTTTCCCAAAATTCCTACAAGCTACACTCTAAGCCAATCCAACTCAATGATGTAGATATTATCGTTATGAGTCCAATGCAACTGACCGCGTCAAAATCCGACCTCGTATGGACAAGATACGAATTAATGAACGTTTGAGAATAATTAAATTTTAATTAACTAAATTAATTAAGGTTTAAACGTTAATCACCTTCCTCTCTCTCTCGTTTACCGTACCCAGATCGCGACTTCGATCACTCCACGCTGCCGCCATAGGCGATTTCACGCCGCTGACTCCCTAAGCCATTCTGCAACCATCCCTACCAGAGCCGCCGTCCCCGATACGCTCTAGCTTAAGATCGAGCTCAAAAATGCGAGCTTCGGTCGTCACGTTCAACTTGAGATCTATGCCGTGCTTGAACATTCAACGATCGGCCACCATAGATGAACTCCCCTGGCCACAACAAACCTTTCTGAAGTTGGACACTTCGCCTAAAATGACTCTGATTGCCGTGGATGATGGCGGCTGTTGGATGGAGAAGACTAGGGTTTTATTTTTTAGAAAATAGAGAAAAGTTAGGTCCTTATATAGAAAATTTTCAAACATTATTCATCCCTAAAAATCTCGAACTCCAAACCAAACGTGCCGCTTAGCATCCTGTACTAAGTACCCCCATTCCGAACACAATGGTACTAGTATCGCGCCTAATTCCACCATATACAGAAGTCAGCTTTCAAAATCAAATTATATTATGTTAAATTCCTATAATTGATTTCTATAGGTTTTGACTTCGCATGACCACACAATACATCCGATTGTCACGAAAATCGCCGGCATACAACAATTCGCTATTCCGAATGCAATGGGACTGGTTTTGTCAAAATCCAAGACAGTGTCCCGGAATGATAATTTCACTCGTTAATTAAAAAAATTATTATTAAAACAATTTTAATCACTTTTAATTCTAAATTAAAAAAATTCACATACCATTTATTATAAAAATTAAATTTAAATAAGCTTTTGAAATCCATTTATTCAACTTAAATTCAAGATTCAATCATTTGAATAATTTTGATGTTTTAAATCGCTATCCAATATTCAAATAATGCTTATACTTGAAATTTAAGCCGTTTGACTTATAAAACTAATAATTCAATATTTAAAATTAATTAAATATTTCAATTTCAAATGTCTAAAATTCTAGGTCGTTACGTTCTGTGTCTTAAATTTTTAGAAAGTCATCGAATGACATAAAGTCAAACCTATCGAGGCTTTAAAACATAATGTTATCGCATGCTAGAAAATCCATAGCGGTTGAGTGTTAAGATAGCTATCACAGCCAAAAATGACATTTGTGAATATTAGGAAAACTAATTTATTTCCTTTAAAAGTAATAACATTTTACCAAGCCAGTATCTTTATCAAATTCTTATTAGTGAATCGATTTCTTTTCAAAAGTTCTGAGCGAATCGAAGAGAAAACTTCTCTTTTATTTACAAATCATTAATTATACACCATAATTAATTAATTATTACTCTTAGTAATTAAATCCTTTTTACTAAATAATTCATAGTAAATTACAACATGGGAAAAATCACCAAAAATTACCAAAAATCAGAATTTTCCTCTTTCACAACATATAAAAAATTGATAAACAAAATAATTATTTTTCTTATTTCAAATAATTAAAGTCTAAAATTATCCATTTTTTCAATTTAGAAAATTCATAGTTAGTTTATGCTTCATCCAAAAATTGTGAAATTTGAAACTCATCTCCAAAATAATATTCCAACCATCATATCAAAAATTTAAAGCATTTGGAGATTAAAAACATAGTTTTTAAACCAAAAACCCTTAGGAAAATTCCACAAAAATCATATTTGTTAACCATAATTCACATAAATATTATCTAATCCATATGCATGATAAACATCAACAGAAATTTAGATCAACCCTTAAAACCCAAATTAAACACATCGAAAACACAGAGATGAAAATGTTATTCACCTTTGATTTGTTAAAATGAAGAGATTAGCACTTTTAATTCTTTCTTCTTATTTCCTTAGCTTTTCTTTCCTCTTTTAAGTTGAAATGATGGTGAATGATAGTAT
The DNA here is from genome assembly GCA_030737815.1 of Allium fistulosum. Lineage (NCBI taxonomy): Eukaryota > Viridiplantae > Streptophyta > Magnoliopsida > Asparagales > Amaryllidaceae > Allium > Allium fistulosum. The sequence continues at coordinate 1,293,449,739 of CM060904.1, forward strand.
AATGGTGGTCGGGCTTTTCTTTAGTTTGTTTGGGTAGCGAATGAAAGTGAATAAGTGAAATGGGAGGTAGAGAATGATATATATTATCATCCATTCCTTATTTACCCGACTTAGATTAAATTTAATTAAATCCCTTTCTTTCTTTTAAAACATTCTCTTCATTACATAGTTAATGGATGAATTAATTAGCATGGAAAATCCTGTTAGTCCTTGAGATGACGGTTTTGATGACAACAACCTTAGAATAAGATTATAAAATATAAATACTAACATTATAGTTTAGATATATATGTATATGCAGGTATCAAGAATGAAGACTGTACAGTATAGAGATTCAAGATATCAAGATTGAAGACTCATGAGTATCAAGAATAGCAAGATTATCAAATAATACAAGATAAGTATTGAGTCTAGAATTATGTTAAAACTTCATAATAGCACTGAAATCTTCACTCCATATTTCATTTGGGATGGAACCCATTTCTACCTTTTTAGTGGCTTACAAACCCACGACAAGTAGCTTACAAACCTACGACAAGTGGCTTACAAACCCACAAACATCCTGGTTTTGTACAAGTTCTCGAGTCCTGATGTGATGAGATATTCTGCAGGAAGAAGCTTGCAAAACTACTTCAAAATGATTTTCAAAAATGCTTTTCAAAATGTTTTAGCCTTAAAAATTATCTTTTCAAATGATTTTCAAAAAGATGTTTTAGCCTTAAAATAGTCTTTGATTTTGTTTTTAAATAAACTCTTCTTTTAAACTTTGTTTGTTTTAAACTATCTTTTAATTATAATATATTTATACTTAGATTTAAATATAAAATTATAGTAAAATTATATATATATTTTTCCCTATATTTACTTATGTATTTTAACTATAGTTAAGTATATTTATAAAATTTAAAATAGTTTTAATATAAGATAGAAGTAATTTTCAAAGAAAAACAAATCACCAAAATTTCCTTTGGGATGTCGACATACCCAAGATACCCATGTCGACATAGTGGCAGTTGGTTTCAAAAAAATTGAATTTCAAAAGAAGTGTTTATTCGCCATAACCTTTCACGAATAGACATGGCTGTTGTTCTTCTATAAGTAGGGGATGTTTTCAACGAATTTTTAACAATATTTTTCTGGTTTTCACTCCTCTTCTTCTTCCACATTTCTTTATATATATTCTTACCATTACTCTGCCGAAATCACCATTGAATTTAACTAGATCATTTCTGGTTTGATTCTCTATCACTATCTCAACAAGATCCCAGTGCTATTCAGAGTTATAGGCTTCTTTGTAATCAATCAAGTGAGAAAAGGTGTGAGTGTAGCCTTGGAAATCAATCAAGTGAGAAAAGGTGTGATTGTAGCCTAGGAAATCAATTGGGTGAACTTGTTGCCCGGGAAATCAAGTATCTCTACCCAGAGGATTGTGAATTTGGAGTGGTGTACCTCGTGGCCTTGAAATCGAGGGTTGTAATTGTAAAGATTGTTTTTGAAAGGAAATCCGTACTTGAGTGCGGGACTGGATGTAGGGTAACTCCGAACCAGTATAAAATCCGATGTGTTCTTTCCTTTACTGCTTTTACTTTATATTTGCATCTGTGTTTGAATCTGTGATTATATCTATGTCTGAATATTGTATACATTTGTGTTCAAATTAATATAAACTCAAAAAGAATTAGTAATTCCTTAAAATACTATTCACCCCCCTCTAGTGTTTATACTAGCCTTAAGATCCGTAATCCGCATTTCTCACAAATCCCATATTACCTAACATGCCCACATTATTAATTTAATCATTCCATAATTAAGTATCCAAAATGATGTGCAATAAAAATTTAGAGTGTTACATGCTCTCCTTCTTAAAGAATTTCATCCTCGAAATTCCAATAAGGAAAATCAACAAGCATATCAATGCAAACATATGTCACAAGCACATAAAATCAATGATAGTAGTATAACTACTAGTGAAAAGTCTATACAACAATATAGGTCATACAATCAATATAACTCGATATAATCTCTTTAATCCTATCCTCGGTTTCCCAAGTACAGCCTCGTTCATCGTCACTCTACTAGACTTTAACTAACTTGACTGTTGTATTCCTAGGCTTCTTCGTATTTTTATCCACTATACGAATAGGTTGCCTAATAATAGTCATATCAGGCTCAACTACCATGTAACGACCCGACTTTCCAGACCCGGAAAATCGAACCATTTTAGTTAAGAAGAAGAGGTAGAAGAAGAAAATGGAAAAACAACATCAGAATCTAACCATCGCAGCGGAATAAAATATAATATATATCAACAGATCTTTACACAAATCAAAAACTATATCTGTTTATATAATACATCATCAGTATACATCATCAGAGTACATCAACATCCATAACATACAACTGAATACACAGCGGAAAAATAATAGCAAGTACGAGAGTATGTATCGTCATCTAGCTCATCTCCTGAGCTCCACAGCATCATCTCCTGAACCTATTTATCTCGGTCTGACCCGAGCATCATATAAAACAATACCCGAGTCAGTCTGGAATACCAGCGTGAGAAAATCACACTCAAATTGATTATTAAAGTTTCAAAATCCTTTGAAAACAAAAGCATCTCGTAAGACCACGCCACAAATAAACATGTCGGGTTTTTACCTTACGATAGCTAAAACACTTTTTATCAAAATCCTCTGATATTATAATAGTGTCTATATACAAATACTTATTCAAATAGCCGAAATTGTTACATCTATTAAATTCCGGCATACTAGCCACAACGTGGGTAATACAAACAAAACTCGTACAAGGCACGTAGGGAGAATGGATTTCCAACGAATGACTAGGCACTGGGGTACCACCTGTCACAGTACGTGGCCTAGATCACAGTACCGAGGAGTACGCCCGCTCCCCTGCAACACAAGGCCGGAATCATCCCTTACTGGATAATTCCAAATAAAATCACCCCACGGTTGGGATCAGCAACCGCACCACTAAGCCGAAATAAAAGGGACATCTAGACAGGGATGACCTTACTCTCAAGTGGGGGCTACCCACGAAGCCTTGCTGCATAACCCCTGATTTTCAGTCATTCCCGGTTGATGAGGCTCGAGGCTAAACGATACCTTTATAGCACATATCCCTTTGAATGCCCATCGCCCACCTGACGATGTCACGAAAGCATTCGTCCATACAAGTCCGTCCCGGGTCCGAACGGAACCGAAGGCACTATTCCTACTACATCCATTTTGGAAATATCCTCAGGATTAGTAGCGACTAGCCCTTGCTCTTCACTGCTCCATCTTCGAATCCGAACACGTTACACGAAACGTACAAACTGGATCGAAGTGGTTTTTGAGAAATAAATCTCGATCCCGGTCTCTTCGAAACGATCAGCGCATTTGGCCAATATTAATAGTCGGTTATTTAACTATCAATTAACATCCATAGCATCCATCAACAATAAATAATTTTCCCATATTATTTATTTACCTCAAAATATCTTTACAAGATATATTTCATTGTTTCAAACCCTTTTTGAAAACAGTTTCAAATATATTCCTTCCACAGAATAATTTCTCAAATAATTATTTCCTCTGAGACACCAAGTACAAAAGCCCTTTTAGAATTTTGATGTAATTTTAAAAAAAACACTTTATTACAAATATACTTGAAAATATTGAAATTAAACTACTTTAATACTCTATTTGAAATATATATATATATATTTTTAAAATAAATATTTAAAATAAAACCACCTTGTAATTGTAAACTAATTTTTCTTTTAAAAACATTTTACCAAATCACTTATATTTATTACAATAATAGCTTTGAACAATACTTACTTTAGAAATTTAACATTTTGAAATAATAGATTTTCTAAAATATGATTTTTAAAATAACAATAAATCCTTTAACCAATATTTAAAATTGCTCAAAAACAAAATGTACTTGGCTACCCAGGAAATACACTTTCTTTCCACATCTTTAAAATAAATCACCATTTATTCTAAACCCAATCCACATTTCTTTATAAATCCCCATCTTGAATTTATATTTAAATATCCACTGATATTTCACCTTACTTTATAAACCCAGTTTATAAATTCCAAAATCTCATTCCTCTTTTAAATTTTCAATTTTCAAACATTTAAATCAATTCTATATTTGATTTCAAATTTGCTTTATCTTGAAATAAATTCCTTATTTACTTCATTTATTTCAAAAACAATAACTTCGGGTTTTATTTCTTAACTACGAGTTAAAACCTCTTTCAACTAAAATACCCATTTTCGGATTTCCAAACTTCCTTATTTACTCTTTAATTAGAATTTAATTCTTGAATTAAAAGTAATTTCTTTATTCTTTTAAAACAGTATCACTTTGGTTTAAAATTTATTACTCCTCTGTAAATTTAAAATTTCTTTTTCCCATATCTGTTAAAATTCCAAATCACTTTATTTTTATTTCAATTTATTATTAATTCTATTCCAATTCACTTGAATTGTTTTACTTAAATTTTTATCCTTTTATTTCTTTCCAAAAATTCAATTCCATAGAATTTATAACTCATTATACTGGGAATTCAAATCAACCACATTATCCAATATAAAATCATCACAGAATATCAAATATCATAACACAGAATATTTAAACAAATTAAATATTTGAGGAATCCAGTTGGATCCCTCCAACCTGTTTCCCTGCATCCACAGACGTTAGCACAATACCAATTTCACTTCGAGGTGGAATATCGTGGTATATGGGTTTTATAAAATATCATCCGCTATTATGCGGCGCATAGGGTCTCATCCGCTATATATATAAATGCGGGAATAACAATTCCAATATATACATATGCCAATATATATATATTGGTATATACTACTATATACCATATCAATCAAATCCATCAAATCAATCAATTCAATCATCCATCAATATTTAAATTTAACCAATTAAATTTAAATTATAATTTAACTGAGTGAGATTAACTCACCTTTATTTTGTTTTGCCAATCCGACCAAACCAGCTTGTTTCCTTTCAGATTTTAACCTTGAATAAACAATTTTTATGATTTTATTAATATTTAAATCAAGAAGATAATTAATTTCCCTTTTTAAATAAATTTAACTTAGCTACTAAATTTTATATATCTTTCCAATTCGAAACATTTAAAACTTCTACCTTTATACACCTTATATATATACTTTCCAGTTTAAACATGAAGAAGAAAAAACAGAATTTAATCTCATTTAGAAATTCCTCTTTATACAACTATTTCAGTTATAAACTTCAAAAAAATTATTTTCTAATCTATATTCACATCTACATAGGAATAGTTTTACCTAACTGTAATTATTAAATTTGAATCGAAGAAAACAGCAATACCTTACACTGCTCCTCTGCCTCGCACATGCGAAACCGCCTCCATTGCAACCCGAAAATCGCTAGACCACCATTACCAAAACCCACCTCCACTGCCGCGTACCTTCCTCGCACGCGAGTCATTGTTCCAGCATACATCACGACGACAAGCAACGAAATCCCAAATCGAGAACCCCATCGTCGAACTCCGATACTCGAACCCTACATGATTCAAATCGCGAACCACATCTACGAATCGAACGCCCTACAACCGAGCGTGCGCCTCCAACCAACCGCGATACCACCTCGGGCTCGAAATCGAAGCCACCCACGTCGCCGCGAGAACTCCCCCATTCGTACTCGCAAACCTCCTTCCAAGAATCAATCGCGACTCGAGCCACTTCGAAGCCGCCATAAACGATTCCGAGCTCTCCCCCCCACTCGTACGAAATCGATGACGAACTGGAGGATATGATTTTGAAAACGAGGCTTCGGCCGATAATTTGATTTTGTCTGCTATATATATTTTTATTTTAGAGGAGATTGACAGTGCTATTGAAAGAAGAAGGCTGTCGTGATTTCGAAAGAAGAAGGGAAGGAAGATTTCGTTCGAACTGGAATTGATTTTCCTAGAGATGTTCGGCATTTTTCCGATAATGATTTGAAAGAAAAGAGGGGAAAAGAAGAGTAGCATGCTTGAAAAGCTTTGCGTGAACAGATATGTTTTGTTATAGTGCTCTCGAGAAAGTTCTAATGTGAAAGAAACGGTGACGTAAAGAATTTGACCAGTCAAATGATATATAAGTTTTAAATTCAAATTGTCTCGAATAATTATTTCAAGACGTTTATATACTGTATGCTCATATACTAACTCCGATCACTACGAAATTTGGAATCCGGTAATAATACAATCTTACGGATCCAATGGAACTAGTTTCGACGAATTCCGAGACTGTGCCCCGGAAGGCTATTTTTTAAAATTCAATTTAAACGTTATATTTTCAAAACTGATCAAAACACTTTTAAATTCAATTTTAGAAGTTCTATTACCTTTAGTATTATTAATATGAATTTTTCGATCCTTCAAAATATTTTTAATTAGCTTAGAATGCCAGATTTACTATTTTATCCAACTTCAACTAAATTTAATTTAATTATTAAATTACTCAATAAACAGCGATATTTGAAATTTAAGTTTATAATTAACCTCTGAATATTTAAAATTAATTAAATATTCCAATTTCAAATATACAAAAATTCCGGGTCGTCACATTCCTCCCCCCTTAAAAGAATTTCGTCCCCGAAATTACTAGTTAGGAAGAATGATTCAATTCCCGTTAACTATTCCCCAAATTCAAACAGTTTTAACAATACCCAAACAATCTTTTATTAATGATACTCTAATCATCTTTTAACTTCCCAAACTTATTCATAAGTTCAACCCATACCACCTACTTATTCATTCAAATTTAAATTTGAATTCAAATTTTGAATTATCAAAATTTTCCAAAATTTTTCTAACTCCCTAAATTTCCAAAAAATTTCGCCAGCGTCTCCTTTGCGCGGCTAGCTCGGTACTACTACAAAATGGCTCTACGGCCTCCCAATCTCAAAAAGAAAACAAAAAGCCAAGTGGCTGGATCAAAAACCCAATCAAATTTCATACAGAAATTCAAATACATACCTTTTTGTCGGACCATTTAAATTTTATCTTCAAAAATCAAAATCCCAATTTATCCATTGCTTTTATACACCTGTATATCATACTAAGCAATAATATTCACTCCCAATCCCAAAGTCATTTTATACTTTTCTTTACAAATTTCCAATATTTGTTTTACTTAAGCCCGTACGATGCACATATACCATCCGTACGCAAAATCACTTTCGATCGCTCAATCGATCACACAATTTCACTTCCGAACTAGTATCGTCCACCCGACTTCCTAGTGCGGACTCAGATCTGGTTTCTTGATCAGAAACCGTCATTCTCCTTGCATAGCCACCACCTATGATAGAGAATATCCAGAATCAATCAACAATCCATATCCAGGTTCACCGTCGAAAATCGAGTGAAAAATCCCAACTCGGATCGGTATAATTACCTCGAAATTCTGTGCTCGAATCCGGATCAAATCACTATGCGAATAAAATAATATACGTACATCCTACGTATTAATTTCAATTGATTATCAGTTTTATCAATTTTCCTTTATTCACATTCATTTTGACTACATTCACTTATCCACAATTTTCCCATTTCACAACTTCAAATTTTAATCGTCATTCAAATTTCCATCTAGAATAATTTTCCTCAATAAAATTACTTAAGAATTTCACCATACTTCTTAAGTTCAATATAAATATTTTACATACTGCTTATACTTATTTTCACTTCACTATTGAAGTTCATATCCATTTCTATTCACTTTTGCCTTTACAATTCCACTTACTTTAAATTTGGCTTCCACTCGAATATTTAATTAGTTGCACTTACTAATTAATTTAAATTTCGATTAACTGTTTATTCGCAAACTTCACTTCTTTAGTTCCTTCGACTTCACTTCACCTTACATTCACATTTGAATTAGATTTCAATATCCAGTTTCAATTCCATTTGCTTAACAAATTTAAATCATTTATCGTTAATGAAAATTTTCAAAAATTCCAAAAATTTTCTAACTCCCAAAATTTATGGAAAATTTTGGCAGAATCTCCTTTGTACGGAGGGACTTCTGCGATATCGCAGGATGCACAAATATATATATACATCGGCCTCAGGCCGAAAATCACAATATATATCAATATATGCAGTTCATATTTCCTATTTTGAATTCTTTTGCGTAGGCGTACCTTTATTTAGCATTTTAAAGCAAGCGGCTATTTATTTAAGCAATTAACGCAGTCAAAATCAGCCAAACGGGTTCCTTGAACCTGTACTAACTCAATTTAAACAGTTAAGTGATAATATACAAAATTTATAGCATTTCAATTCATTCAATAGCTAAATCATGGGTTTTACAAGTCATACTTGCCAAATAACACTTAAAAGTAATTTATAAAGTTTCAACCACCAATTTAATTGTTTTTACTCGCTTCCAACCAATTTTAATGTCATTTCGTTCAACTCCATTGGTTCACAATTCTATTCCTTATATCCAATTCATTTGAATCCAAACGAACTTATATTTATTACAATTGATTCAAAAACCAATTATATTTACTTCCATTAGTTCATAGAATTTTATTCAATTTCATTTTTAATTGATTCATTCAATTTATTTTACATTCCATAATATTTACATCGAATATTCATTTCATCATTCATTTACAAGCAAAATACTTGTCATATCAAATTTATATCTGACTTGCATTTAACCAATTCAGGTTCATCTCCATATTTCATTTACCAATTTATTATCTATTTATATTTCAATACTTGGTTTTTAATTCCAAATATCACTTCATTTAATTTCCTTAAATTAAATTTATTTTATAATTCAAGTTTGAATTATTCGTTTATTTTTCCAATTCATCCAAAATATTTATTTTGGGGTTTCCATCCCACTTTCAGTTTTATATGTCACAACTTATGATTTTACACATTTCCATGGATTTTTAATTCTTTCACAAGTTATTCTAATTTATTTATTCCAATCCAATTCCTTATCCAATTTATTCAGGTAAGAATCCAATTCCATTTAATAACTCAACTGGATTTTTATTTTCTTCCAATTCAACTTAACTCAGATTTATTTAATTCAATTCGATTCAATTTTATTCAAATACAACTGGATATTATTCTCAACCTATTCAATTAATTTCAATCCAGTCAAATTTTTATTTCCCAATCCAAGTTAAGTTCATTTTTAACTTTTCACTTTACAGGTTAATGCTAACATTCAAAGCTTATATTCCCTTCCTGATTTGAAAATCATTTCAAGTTATAAGCTTACAACTTATTTCATCAGGATTTCCCTTTTTAAACACCGGCTTTTAATTTCAAATCATTTTGGAATCTCCAACATCTCCAAATCACACTTCTCAAAAATTTAAACCAATCTTGGTTTTTATTTCCAACAAATCCCCTTTGAAAATTTCAAAAACAAAGCAAATTTTTCTAAGTAAATCAATTTGGCAGCAATCCGTCACTCAGAAGTTCGAAAATAAATTCTGAAGATGCGGCCATCATCCTCCGAATTATTTTCCAGCAACTGAAGTGAATTCATTGCTATACCCCTTTCAAAAATTTATTTGAAACAATTTCCTTTCCGAAATTCTTTTCAAAATAATAATACTATTATTTGTCTTCAAAACACTTTGAAAACACTCCCAAAATCTCCGGGTTTTAATTCTAAAATTTGATTAAATCAAATTTTAGCTATAATTCATTTGTACAATTTATACTTATGCAAATTCCCATTGATTATGTATATCTTTCTAATTTTATAATCTTACCATATATATATATATATATATATATTTTTGTTAGAATATTTTCATCCAAATACTATAATACTTTACAAAAATTTATATTCTTTATATACAAAAATAATTTGGGTAAAATTATTTCATCTACCCATTTTAAAACAATATTGTGTCGAATTGTTCTATTCGAGTGTTTAGAGATCCCTATCAATAACGTTAATTACTCGCATTGACCAGAATCCATAAACTACTCAATAAACCAACCAACACAATATAAAACCATTTTATATCCACTAACAAATACGCGCTCATATTTATTACTACTCTCAAAATTCCCACCAGAGCCAAGGTTATCGCTAGCCTAAGCTCTGATACCAAATGTAACGACCCGACTTTCCAGACCCGGAAAATCGAACCATTTTAGTTAAGAAGAAGAGGTAGAAGAAGAAAATGGAAAAACAACATCAGAATCTAACCATCGCAGCGGAATAAAATATAATATATATCAACAGATCTTTACACAAATCAAAAACTATATCTGTTTATATAATACATCATCAGTATACATCATCAGAGTACATCAACATCCATAACATACAACTGAATACACAGCAGAAAAATAATAGCAAGTACGAGAGTACGTATCGTCATCTAGCTCGTCTCCTGAGCTCCACAGCATCATCTCCTGAACCTATTTATCTCGGTCTGACCCGAGCATCATATAAAACAATACCCGAGTCAGTCTGGAATACCAGCGTGAGAAAATCACACTCAAATTGATTATTAAAGTTTCAAAGTCCTTTGAAAACAAAAGCATCTCGTAAGACCACGCCACAAATAAACATGTCGGGTTTTTACCTTACGATAGCTAAAACACTTTTTATCAAAATCCTCTGATATTATAATAGTGTCTATATACAAATACTTATTCAAATAGCCGAAATTGTTACATCTATTAAATTCCGGCATACTAGCCACAACGTGGGTAATACAAACAAAACTCGTACAAGGCACGTAGGGAGAATGGATTTCCAACGAATGACTAGGCACTGGGGTACCACCTGTTACAGTACGTGGCCTAGATCACAGTACCGAGGAGTACGCCCGCTCCCCTGCAACACAAGGCCGGAATCATCCCTTACTGGATAATTCCAAATAAAATCACCCCACGGTTGGGATCAGCAACCGCACCACTAAGCCGAAATAAAAGGGACATCTAGACAGGGATGACCTTACTCTCAAGTGGGGGCTACCCACGAAGCCTTGCTGCATAACCCCTGATTTTCAGTCATTCCCGGTTGATGAGGCTCGAGGCTAAACGATACCTTTATAGCACATATCCCTTTGAATGCCCATCGCCCACCTGACGATGTCACGAAAGCATTCGTCCATACAAGTCCGTCCCGGGTCCGAACGGAACCGAAGGCACTATTCCTACTACATCCATTTTGGAAATATCCTCAGGATTAGTAGCGACTAGCCCTTGCTCTTCACTGCTCCATCTTCGACTCCGAACATGTTACACGAAACGTACAAACCGGATCGAAGTGGTTTTCGAGAAATAAATCTCGATCCCGGTCTCTTCGAAACGATCAACGCATTTGGCCAATATTGATAGTCGGTTATTTAACTATCAATTAACATCCATAGCATCCATCAACAATAAATAATTTTCCCATATTATTTATTTACCTCAAAATATCTTTACAAGATATATTTCATTGTTTCAAACCCTTTTTGAAAACAGTTTCAAATATATTCCTTCCACAGAATAATTTCTCAAATAATTATTTCCTCTGAGACACCAAGTACAAAAGCCCTTTTAGAATTTTGAACTAATTTTAAACAAAACACTTTATTACAAATATACTTGAAAATATTGAAATTAAACTACTTTAATACTCTATTTGAAATATATATATATATATATTTAAAATAAATATTTAAAATAAAACCACCTTGTAATTGTAAACTAATTTTTCTTTTAAAAACATTTTACCAAATCACTTATATTTATTACAATAATAGCTTTGAACAATACTTACTTTAGAAATTTAACATTTTGAAATAATAGATTTTCTAAAATATGATTTTTAAAATAACAATAAATCCTTTAACCAATATTTAAAATTGCTCAAAAACAAAATGTACTTGGCTACCCAGGAAATACACTTTCTTTCCACATCTTTAAAATAAATCACCATTTATTCTAAACCCAATCCACATTTCTTTATAAATCCCCATCTTGAATTTATATTTAAATATCCACTGATATTTCACCTTACTTTATAAACCCAGTTTATAAATTCCAAAATCTCATTCCTCTTTTAAATTTTCAATTTTCAAACATTTAAATCAATTCTATATTTGATTTCAAATTTGCTTTATCTTGAAATAAATTCCTTATTTACTTCATTTATTTCAAAAACAATAACTTCGGGTTTTATTTCTTAACTACGAGTTAAAACCTCTTTCAACTAAAATACCCATTTTCGGATTTCCAAACTTCCTTATTTACTCTTTAATTAGAATTTAATTCTTGAATTAAAAGTAATTTCTTTATTCTTTTAAAACAGTATCACTTTGGTTTAAAATTTATTACTCCTCTGTAAATTTAAAATTTCTTTTTCCCATATCTGTTAAAATTCCAAATCACTTTATTTTTATTTCAATTTATTATTAATTCTATTCCAATTCACTTGAATTGTTTTACTTAAATTTTTATCCTTTTATTTCTTTCCAAAAATTCAATTCCATAGAATTTATAACTCATTATACTGGGAATTCAAATCAACCACATTATCCAATATAAAATCATCACAGAATATCAAATATCATAACACAGAATATTTAAACAAATTAAATATTTGAGGAATCCAGTTGGATCCCTCCAACCTGTTTCCCTGCATCCACAGACGTTAGCACAATACCAATTTCACTTCGAGGTGGAATATCGTGGTATATGGGTTTTATAAAATATCATCCGCTATTATGCGGCGCATAGGGTCTCATCCGCTATATATATAAATGCGGGAATAACAATTCCAATATATACATATGCCAATATATATATATTGGTATATACTACTATATACCATATCAATCAAATCCATCAAATCAATCAATTCAATCATCCATCAATATTTAAATTTAACCAATTAAATTTAAATTATAATTTAACTGAGTGAGATTAACTCACCTTTATTTTGTTTTGCCAATCCGACCAAACCAGCTTGTTTCCTTTCAGATTTTAACCTTGAATAAACAATTTTTATGATTTTATTAATATTTAAATCAAGAAGATAATTAATTTCCCTTTTTAAATAAATTTAACTTAGCTACTAAATTTTATATATCTTTCCAATTCGAAACATTTAAAACTCCTACCTTTATACACCTTATATATATACTTTCCAGTTTAAACATGAAGAAAAAAAAAACAGAATTTAATCTCATTTAGAAATTCCTCTTTATACAACTATTTCAGTTATAAACTTCAAAAAAATTATTTTCTAATCTATATTCACATCTACATAGGAATAGTTTTACCTAACTGTAATTATTAAATTTGAATCGAAGAAAACAGCAATACCTTACACTGCTCCTCTGCCTCGCACATGCGAAACCGCCTCCATTGCAACCCGAAAATCGCCAGACCACCATTACCAAAACCCACCTCCACTGCCGCGTACCTTCCTCGCATGCGAGTCACTGTTCCAGCATACATCACGACGACAAGCAACGAAATCCCAAATCGAGAACCCCATCGTCGAACTCCGATACTCGAACCCTACATGATTCAAATCACGAACCACATCTACGAATCGAACGCCCTACAACCGAGCGTGCGCCTCCAACCAACCGCGATACCACCTCGGGCTCGAAATCGCAGCCACCCACGTCGCCGCGAGAACTCCCCCATTCGTACTCGCGAACCTCCTTCCAAGAATCAATCGCGACTCGAGCCACTTCGAAGCCGCCATAAACGATTCCGAGCTCTCCCCCCCACTCGTACGAAATCGATGACGAACTGGAGGATATGATTTTGAAAACGAGGCTTCGGCCGATAATTTGATTTTGTCTGCTATATAATTTTTTATTTTAGAGGAGATTGACAGTGCTATTGAAAGAAGAAGGCTGTCGTGATTTTGAAAGAAGAAGGGAAGGAAGATTTCGTTCGAACTGGAATTGATTTTCCTAGAGATGTTCGGCATTTTTCCGATAATGATTTGAAAGAAAAGAGGGGAAAAGAAGAGTAGCGTGCTTGAAAAGCTTTGCGTGAACAGATATGTTTTGTTATAGTGCTCTCGAGAAAGTTCTAATGCGAAAGAAACGGTGACGTAAAGAATTTGACCAGTCAAATGATATATAAGTTTTAAATTCAAATTGTCTCGAATAATTATTTCAAGACGTTTATATACTGTATGCTCATATACTAACTCCGATCACTACGAAATTTGGAATCCGGTAATAATACAATCTTACGGATCCAATGGAACTAGTTTCGACGAATTCCGAGACTGTGCCCCGGAAGGCTATTTTTTAAAATTCAATTTAAACGTTATATTTTCAAAACTGATCAAAACACTTTTAAATTCAATTTTAGAAGTTCTATTACCTTTAGTATTATTAATATGAATTTTTCGATCCTTCAAAATATTTTTAATTAGCTTAGAATGCCGGATTTACTATTTTATCCAACTTCAACTAAATTTAATTTAATTATTAAATTACTCAATAAACAGCGATATTTGAAATTTAAGTTTATAATTAACCTCTGAATATTTAAAATTAATTAAATATTCCAATTTCAAATATACAAAAATTCCGGGTCGTCACATACCAAATCCTTCGAAATAGTTAACTCAATAGCCTTTGGATCATGCACGTACTTCTTTAAGTGAGATACGTAAAATCATTATGGACTCCTGCCAAAGTACTCAGTAGCTTGATACGACTATCATTAGGCCTAAGTATTGTTTCCTGATTCTCTCTATAATAGGAAATTGACCAACATATCTTGGTGACAATTTTCTCGACTTCCCAAATCATATAACATCGTTCATCGGTGATACTTTCATGAAAACATAATCTCCAACTAAGAATTCCATGTCCTTATGCCATTTATCTGCATAACTTTTTTTACTTGATTGAGCTTCCTTCATCCTTTCGCAAATCAACTCAATCTTTTCCCTTACTTCTTTAACCTATTCCGGACCAAGCACCGGTCTATCATCTGCCTACAACCAACATTCTGGTTATTTGGATGGCCTATTGTAAAGTGCCTCAAAAGGCGTCATTCCTATACTAGTATGATAAATATTATTATAGGAAAACTTGGCTAAGTACAAATGGTATTCTCATGACCCTCCAAAGTCTAATACACAACTCTCAATAAATCTTCGAGTACTTTGTTAACCCTTTTTGTTTTCCCATCAATCTTCTAAGGGTAAGTGGTATTCATCTTTAGCTGGATATCGAATTAATTCTATAAGCTCTTCCCAACCCATTAATAAACAAAGGATCTCTATCGCTTATAATGCTACTCGGCATTCCATGAAGTCTTACAATATTCTTCATGAATAATTTCGCCAGGTACCCTCCTTGTCGATTTAATCGGGGTAAATTGTGCACTTTTGGTCAGTCTATCAACCACGACCCAAGTACTTTCATTTCCCCTATTCGACCGTGCAAACTGTTGATAAAATCCATCAAATAGGATCATATTTCCATAGTGGCACTTCTGAAGGTTGAAGTAGTCTACTTGACTTTTTATGCTCGATTTTTACTTATTGTCAATTCATACATTGCTTCGCTATAAGACTACATCTCTCTTCATTCCTTCCCAGAAGAACTCCTCTTCATCTCTTGGTACATCTTTGTACCTCGGATGAATAGTAAATTTCGATCGATTACATTCCCTAAGAACTTCCTTCCTTAGATTGTTACATACGGAACACACAATTGTCTCTTCTTTTTCAACCATCTTCTTTGGTCAAGTGAAAAATATTTCAATTAATCAACCTCTATTCCCACTTCAAGTCTCTTAATATGTTCGGCTAGTAATAAATCATCTTTTTGCTTAGTAGCAATCCTTTCAATTAATACCGGTTGAACTTCTAAACAAGAGATTACTGCGGTATTCTAATTAGAACTGGCCATCAACATCATCCTGACTCCATAAGATACCAACGCCTCTAAATCGTTCCATCCAGCTATCCTCGCCAATACCATATTCTGATGTATTCTACTAAGTGCATCAACAAGTTTATTTCCTTTTCCCAACATATACTCGGTCCAAAAGTCATACGGTGCTAAAAACTCCAGCCTTCTTTGTTGCCGCATATTCAACCCCAAGAAACTTCTAAACTCAGTTACAATCTTGGGTCTTTTCCAACTATTTATAGCTTCGATCTTCGATAGATCCACAAATAATTCATTCTCCAAAACTATATGACCAAGAAACTTCACTTCTTTCTTGTAGAAATGACATTTTTTAAAACTTCACATTTGTCTGGTGCTACCTCGGCGTATCTAGCACTATTCTGAGATGAACTTCATGATCTTGTTCGTATATACCAAAATATCATCAATAAACACCAACATAAATATGTCCAAATGCTCTTAGAAGATTCAGTTCATCAAGTCTACAAAGAAAGCAGGTGCATTGGTCGGTCTAAAAGGCATGACTAATCATTCATTCGAACCTATCTTGTTCGAAATGCCATTAATGATATACTTTCCTCTACCATTCTCAATTGATGGAAACCCATTGCTAAGTCCAATTGCAAGAACACCATGGCTCCACTAAATTGATCGAACAAACCATTTATTCTAAGCAAAGGATACCGACTTTTTATCATCTTTTCATTCCGATTTCTATAATCAATACACAACCTCAATAACACATCTGATTTCTTCACGAACATTGCTGTAGCGCCCTAAGGCAAACTATTTCGTCTAACAAATGTTCCCCTTCCAATTCCACTAGCTGCACCTTTAACTTCTTCATCTTGGTAGGTTTTATTCCACTAGGTGGTCTACTTACGGGTTCTATTCTAGGTATGAGATCTATTCGAAAATCTATGACATGTTTTGATGGTAGTTCGGTAACAGGCTCAAAGACATCTGCATATTCTCTTACTATGAAAACTCGATTTATTTCATCATCCATGCCTTCCACGGTACCTAATTGTAACGACCTGTAAATTTCAACTGTTTTAATAACGTAATTAGTTGAAATTTTGTGAAATTTTAAACGATAAAATTTTGAAATAAAAATTTAATATTTGGAATACGTCTAGTTAAGCATAGCAACTGGTAAATTTTCGTCCGAAAATATGAAAGTTTATTTCGCGCGTAAATTCACTTCAATTTAATCAGTTAAAAAGCGTTGAAAATAAAATGGTTCCGAAACCTAAAAATTATTACATAGAAAAATTCTAAACCATCTTCTGAGCAAGATGACAGTTTGTTGTTTTTCCAAATTCGGACATCTTTGGCTCCGTCGATCTTATTTTTCAGCGTTTTCCTTGCATTCTCCGCTATTAAAAATTTCGAATTTTTATAATTCAATCATACCACTGATATCTGTATACCGATGTGATCGTCTCATCGTGCTGATTTTTGAGGTATATTCCCTTCTGTGTTTGGCAGTCCGGCATACAACGAAAACGGCGTAGCGGTTAACCGTAACGGTCCGCCTTTTTTGTTTTTTTTACAATCAATTATTTTCTACCGTTCAAAAGTGAATAGTCACAGCTTTTATTATTTCTTGATATTCGCTTAGGACCTTTGGTTATCCCACTGGTCCATTTCATACGTTGATTCACTTTATAGTTTTACATCCAGCTTTGAGACGTTTTATCATTCCCAAAATCTTTTTCTTCTTTCTGGCATTTGGCTGAAGCCATTTTTGCATGCGAGCACCACTGTCCACGCCACCCACTTCCTCCCGAATCCATCTTTCATCAAACTCCACCATTTGCAGAGCAACCACCACATCTCCCTTCCCCTACATGCTCTTGCCCACATCACCTGACCGCCACCACCCTCCCTCTCGTGAGCCCATCTTTCCACCACCGAAACAATGGTCGAGCCCAGTCACATCCACCTCCACCTCCACATGCCCACCAACCTGTCACGTTTCCGGCCTTGCTCCCTTTAGCATGCGCCTCCTTCTTCCTCCACCACGCGGGCCTCCCATCAAACCAATCTTCCCTGAAGCCCAGGCCAAAGCCGCGCCTCTTTCCTTGATCTCTATCACCAACCGAGCCTCCTCTAGCCTACTAGCACCGAACAACCACCTTCCACTTCATCTTCCCCACTCCGACCGCGAACCTCCTTATGCTCAGCCTTCCCCTCTCTCCTGCCTAGCTCGACACCGCTTCTCCCCTCTTGGTTGGCCGAGCAACACAATTCCACTCATGCTCCTCTCTTTCATATAAGCAGGTAATATATATATGTATAAACAAGTATATATATCTCAGAGCATTGTTTTGTGTTAGTTTGTACTTTTGTAAATAACTTGCTGAAAGTATATAAATATATCTGTTATAACAAAGGATGTTGGTTTTATTATATATACAATGTAGAGATTTTGGGTTTCGATTTACGTATATATTTATTTATAATAGTATATATATATATAATTTGTTTCTATTATTTTGTATTTATAGTTTTATATATGTATATACCTATATTTAAGGATACAGGCGTTTAAAACTATTGGCTATTTATAAGACGTATATGTCAGTAAATGTTTCAAAATATGTATGTGTAGATGATCAATGATAAGTTTGGGTTTGCTGAATGTACAATATGTTGTATATTCCCTATTATTTTAAAGTGTAAGCCTATGTCAATTATCATAAAAGAAAGTATACTTGTGAAGGATATGTATATATGAAAGCTTTCGATTCTATTTGACTGTTTATAAAAGTTATAATATATCAATGTTGTATTCCAGTTTTATACATATATACTTATAGTATATGATATTTGCATGATTTTATATATACATATATATATATATATTTATATGTTCATTTTATATGATATATATTGATTTTATTTTTGACTTTATTTTCTTCTTTACGGCTCTCTGGGAATTCAAGTAAGTTTATATTAGTTATAAAGTTGTCTAATTTTCTAAGCATAGCATGTTGTAGTATATTGTTTATAATCTAAGAAGTTTATAGTAGTTGAGTTTTATAATCTATATGATTTTGTAAAAGAAATATTATGAACATATTTTTCATTCGTATATTCATATCTTGTTTTACTTGTAATATACACATGTTGATAAAAATAATAATAATAATAAATACGTGTCCGAATGGTTCGTAACATAATATCTATATATTTTATCTTTGACATTGAAATTAAGTTATTAATTTGAAATTAAATAGGTATATCTTACTCTAGTATATGTTTGAATTAGAATATAATTATTTTACATACATATTTAGTTATGTAAAGGTAGATATATAAGTTCACTTATACCATTATCTTCAACGATCAAACTCTGATTTGATTTCGTCTATTTTTTTTATCAGCCTTGTCTACCGAATTCGTACCAATCTTATTCCGCTTTGGTATTCGTGCTTGGATTCATATCTCATCTCATTCCGTGTCGAATCTCTCTAGCCTCGAAAGGTGAGCACTCACTCACGATTAACGTTCTTTTATTTATTAAATCTGATTTCAATTGAAACGACAATTGAAATATGCTGCTGTTAGTTAATTACACTGTTATATATGCTATTGCCTATATCAGTTCACCTGTGACACCTGACACCATTATCTGTTAATTATTTATGCGATGATAATACAGTTTGGCTGATAATTGATTGATTGTTGATGTTTATATTGGACGTTAAATTGTTAATGTTAAATTGATAAATAGTATGAAATTGAACTTGATATAGGATAATTAAATGTTAAATTTGATTAACTGACATTTGTATAATATGACCCTTTAACTGTTAAATTTATTGACACGTAGGATTGTTAACTACACCTTGAACCATCAATTGTATGTTGTTTAAACTGATGAAGGATGAAATTGTAATTGAATGACAAGTGAAAACAGAAACGTAATAATCTTTAATCTACATGAAATGATAGTGTAGATTCTAGAAATAATTATATTAATTCGTACAAATAACAATGCGAATTAATACGGTTATTTCGGGATTATTTGAATTGATTATTGGATTGTTATTGATTGTTGTTATTGCTTGTTTATTTACTTTGACACCATCCAGTTATCACACTGCAAGTTCCCTTTGTTATGCTTTGATTTTGAATTGAATTGGAATCGGGTTGAAATGATAAATACCCAAATTGAACTTTGACCTAGGATAGGAAATTAAATAAAACCCGATTGGTCAATAATTTGATTTAAAAAGTAAACGAAGATTTTATTTGAATAAATAATATGGTTTTGAAATGAAGTTGAAATTTGAATTTTAATGAAAGGAAAATGTTAATATTTAATAATCTGAAACAAAATATTAACAAATGTAATTGATGAAAGAACGTTGTTAAATTTGAGAAATGATTGAATTAACTTTGAAATGATTTTATAATTAAGTTTGAAATTATAATTAAGTTTGAAATTATTAAACTTTGAAATGATTTAATAATTAAGTTTGAAATTATAATTAAGTTTGAAATTATTAAACTTTGAAATTATTTAATAATTAAGTTTTGAATTATTTAATAATGAATTATTAAATGATTAAATTGAATTGAAATTCTTTCATAAGAAAAATTGAACTTTTGAATAAGTGGATTTTACTTCGTAATAATTGAAATTGAGTTTTCTGTATTAAGTGGGTTATGGAAAATTATTTAAGTAAGTAAATAAATAATTAAAATTGAATTTTCTTTAACAAGAAATGGAAATGTGATATTTTGGAATTAATGTAAGACTTGAAATGTAAAGAATTTGATTTGATGAATTTAATTTAATTAAATTTGTAAGTTTTGATACAATGAAGTTGAATTTAAATAATGGATTTAATGAATTGAAAATTTAATGGAAATTGTTTTGAATGGCATAGTAACTTAACGAATATTGAATGAAATCGATAAATGATTTTAAATTGATTTGAATGTTAAATAAGATTTAATTTAAATGTTTTCGAAATGAAACTTGTATTCGAACTTGAATCAATATTTGGATTGTTTTAAATAGAAATTGAAATTGAATTATAAGATTGAAATGGTAAATTGGAAGTTTTGAAACAAAAATTTTGGAAATTGATTTCGAAAGACAAATGAAATGTTGATTTACGAATTGAAATTGAAATTGAATTTGATTTGGTTTTGAAATAAATAAACGACCAATCGGTGTAATAATTACGGAAGTTATTGAAGAGACCGGAATTCGGTTATTGATATACTCTCTATCTAAACTGAAAACCACTTTAATAACTATACGCGGAGTGATGATCCAGAATGAAGTGGTTGGAATGATGTACGTGATGACTGAAGAAAGAGAACGATAATGGATAGCCTTGACACTTGTGTCAAATTGGAAATGACTAAAACAGGAGCTGTGCCGGGCCAATGGAGGATTAGCTACCTCAAGTGGACACACTTCTTCGAACTACTTATACTTGTTGTCGATTGGTGCACCCTTGATTTTGGGAGTGTTGTTTCACGGTGTTGCGGGCGCTGCGGCGTTGCGTTCTCACCAGTCCGGATCAGGCGAACGGTAGTATCACTACCTTGGGTATTGCCTCATGTGCCTTGTCATACTTGTATTCCATTTATACGCGACCACTACGATTTTGATTTGTACCTTTAGTATATGGATTGCCCTCTGGTGACTTCCGGTTTTGGGGAAACTACGGTCTTGTATATGCTTTTGGGAATAAAAATGTGTTAAGGGTGGAATGGGCCATGACTTAACGCTATTTTGATATCTTTACATATTACTGATAGACATTATCTACTTAGCGTATATTACTACATAGTAGATAGTTTAACGGATCCTTAAAGGATGGTTATTCCAAACATCCTTTGAGTTACTTGTATTTCAATTGCTATTTCACTTGAGTTGGATTTATTAATATAAGAATGTTAATCCTGACTCGAGTGTTTTGTATTTTGCTTTACGCTCGGGTCAGACTGAGTGGTTCAGCTTTCGAGACTCACCTTTGGAGTTGGAGCTTCGCTTGGAGCTCCAGCTATCTATCCAGCTTTCAGATATTCGATGATTCCAGTGACGTATTCTGATTTGTATCTGATGTATCATATTACTCTTCTGTTGTAAACTCTGATGTATTTTATATATATTCATATAGTAGCTTCATGAACTACTATCTCTTTTATTTCCGCTGCACTTATTACTCTGTGTCTATGATCTGTGATATTTTATTTACTGTATATGTTCATTTTTGCCAAATTTAAATTAACAACGCGGTATTTTGAGCAATTCAACTCCGACATGAGTGTCTACCTATACACTTATAATGGATGCGAATGGTCCAAAATAGCGGGTCGTTACAGTTGGTATCAGAGCTTTGGTAGCTCTAGGCAAAACTTAACATATAGGGTAAATGTATTTACAGAATCACTCTCATTCGAGTTTCAATCTCTTCCTTTTGACTCGATTCCTTCGAATTTTGGAACGTTCCCCTCGGTTCCGAAATTCATTCGTGTCCCTCACTATTCGTCTTCTTTCAATTCTGGAGCACCCCATAACTCCATTTTGAATGATATCTATAATAGATTGGTGGTCTCGCCAATCTTCGAATGATTCGTAAAGGAGCAAAACTCCTTTATAATAGGCATCAATTTACTGGAGATTTCTGTATCCTCGGTTGACGATGCTATCTATTACCTGCTATACCTGAATTCCATCTCTTGAGATCGAGTGTTGATTTACCTCGGAATCCAGCAATGATCTTATTTTTGAAGTCACGGTCGACCCGGTTAAGGTTGCCCGTGATTTATATAAATTTATCCATCGCCTTATTTTGTTATTTATTTATCTCGTCTTAGTTTCAACCTATCTTCGAATCAAATTTCTCTTTGATGTAAGTCCATCAAATTTGAATCCCTATCCTTATTTTGAAAATCCATTCCTGTATCGTCGAGCAAAGAAATGTATTTCTAAATTTATATTAAAAATGTTGTTTTCAAATTTGATAAACAAAATAGTTTTGAATGATTATATTATATATAAATATATGTTTTCTGAAATTAAATTGTTAATGAATTTGTTTTCAGAAATAATAATATTTGATTTTCATTCATTGTTTTGTAAACCATTGATTATTGCATAATATAAATAAACGAATTTATAAACTTGGTTATAAATTGATTGGAATTTGAAATGAATCTAATTCAGAAATTTGAGAAATTATTAGTTTCCGGTGATTTCGAACTTTGGTTTTAAAATTTCAAAGTATATATTACTGAAAGTATTTTCGAATAGAAACCGTTTTCAAAGAAATTTTAAAATGTTGAAATCAGTGCTCTTCTCTTTGTCGCTGGAAAATAATTTCAGTGATGACGGCCGCATCATCGATCTTCATTTTCGAGTTTCGAAGTGGAGATACTATTCTGTAACCTTGCTATGGTTTTGTTTTGAAGAAAAAAAATATTGTGATTTGAATTTCTTCAGTATAATTTGATTTGTATATATATAGGTATCTTATTTTAAAATTTAATTTGATTTGATATAAATATATCATATATATCTCTAAATTGTTTAAAGTTAATCGGAAATCTAATTCTCAAATTTTGTTAAAGGATGATTTTAATTATAAATAAAACCAAGATTTGGAATAAATATTTAAACTTGAATAATTGAATTGGGAAAATTTTATTTGTATATTGTTCAACTGCATTCTAATACAACTTACCCAAACCGTTCAGAAGTTGAATATGTAATTGGATAACATATAAGATAAATTGAATTTATAAATAAAATGTGAGTGTTTATAATAAATGTTATACACTAAATTTTGATTATAACGATGTTAATAGAGTTAGATAGGATAATTAGTAAAACCCTGTTAATAATAAATAAATTTGTTTTGAAAGAATTAATAAATTGAAATTTGATCAACTTATGAAAATACCTTGAATTTAAAAGAAATTAATAGATGTAAATTAATTTAAATCGAAACTTTTATATTTTAAATAAATTTATATGGTTTAAATATATGTAATAAGATATATTAAGTGGAACAAACTTAACAATAATTTGGAATAAAGAAGAATTTAATCTGTTGAAGAAAATATGGTTATAATAAAAGACTATTCAAAATTTATGGTTTTAGAAATTGTAAATTGAAGATAATTGGATAATAAGATAATGAATTTAGAAATAGTTGAGATTGATTTTAGCGAAATCAAATGGATTAAATCAATTATTGAATATCAATTAATTTAAATTTGAATTTATATGGTTTAAATTGATAGTTATTTTGTATTTCAAATCTGTTTTTCTTTCTGGTTGTTTCTATTCTCCTACCTCGTTCCTTTTCGGGGACGAAAAGTTTTGAGTGGGGGAGAGTGTAACGACCCGTAAATTTCAACTGTTTTAATAACGTAATTAGTTGAAATTTTGTGAAATTTTAAACGATAAAATTTTGAAATAAAAATTTAATATTTGGAATACGTCTAGTTAAGCATAGCAACTGGTAAATTTTCGTCCGAAAATATGAAAGTTTATTTCGCGCGTAAATTCACTTCAATTTAATCAGTTAAAAAGCGTTGAAAATAAAATGGTTCCGAAACCTAAAAATTATTACATAGAAAAATTCTAAACCATCTTCTGAGCAAGATGTCAGTTTGTCGTTTTTCCAAATTCGGACATCTTTGGCTCCGTCGATCTTATTTTTCAGCGTTTTTCTTGCATTCTCCGCTATTAAAAATTTCGAATTTTTATAATTCAATCATACCACTGATATCTGTATACCGATGTGATCGTCTCATCGTGCTGATTTTTGAGGTAGTTTCCCTTCTGTGTTTGGCAGTCCGGCATACAACGAAAACACCGTAGCGGTTAACCGTAACGGTCCGCCTTTTTTGTTTTTTTTTACAATCAATTATTTTCTACCGTTCAAAAGTGAATAGTCACAGCTTTTATTATTTCTTGATATTCGCTTAGGACCTTTGGTTATCCCACTGGTCCATTTCATACGTTGATTCACTTTATAGTTTTACATCCAGCTCTGAGACGTTTTATCATTCCCAAAATCTTTTTCTTCTTTCTGGCATTTGGCTGAAGCCATTTTTGCATGCGAGCACCACTGTCCAAGCCACCCACTTCCTCCCGAATCCATCTTTCATCAAACTCCACCATTTGCAGAGCAACCACCACATCTCCCTTCCCCTACATGCTCTTGCCCACATCACCTGACTGCCACCACCCTCCGTCTCGTGAGCCCACCTTTCCACCACCGAAACAATGGTCGAGCCCAGTCACATCCACCTCCACCTCCACATGCCCACCAACCTGTCACGTTTCCGGCCTTGCTCCCTTTAGCATGCGCCTCCTTCTTCCTCCACCACACGGGCCTCCCATCAAACCAATCTTCTTTGAAGCCCAGGCCAAAGCCGCGCCTCTTTCCTTGATCTCTATCACCAACCGAGCCTCCTCCAGCCTACTAGCACCGAACAACCACCTTCCACTTCATCTTCCCCACTCCACCCGCGAACCTCCTTATGCTCAGCCTTCCCCTCTCTCCTGCCTAGCTCGACACCGCCTCTCCCCTCTTGGTTGGCCGAGCAACACAATTCCACTCATGCTCCTCTCTTTTATATAAGCAGGTAATATATATATGTATAAACAAGTATATATATCTCAGAGCATTGTTTTGTGTTAGTTTGTACTTTTGTAAATAACTTGCTGAAAGTATATAAATATATCTATTATAACAAAGGATGTTGGTTTTATTATATATACAATGTAGAGATTTTGGGTTTCGATTTACGTATATATTTATTTATAATAGTATATATATATATATAATCTGTTTCTATTGTTTTGTATTTATAGTTTTATATATGTATATACCTATATTTAAGGATACAGGTGTTTAAAACTGTTGGCTATTTATAAGACGTATATGTCAGTAAATGTTTCAAAATATGTATGTGTAGATGATCAATGATAAGTTTGGGTTTGCTGAATGTACAATATGTTGTATATTCCCTATTATTTTAAAGTGTAAGCTGTGACGGCTCGGGTTTTGCCCGCTCGAAAATCAACATCCGTACTTCACATTGTACTAGAATGCCGCAGATTCGACCGTTCAAATCCGATTCGCCGGAGCTATAACACAATTAAGTAAATACACAGCAGAAGAAAAGAATAATACATTGATATGCAATATCTGATACAACAGAGTGATACAATGAATATCAATATACATCAGAGATATGATACAACAAATAACAGCGGAAAAGAAAAGATAACAACAGCAGCGGAACAATATCAATAGAAGTGATAACTCCAAAATGATCTTCAGACAAGAATGAATCCACAACTCCAAGATAAGCAACTCCGATGAATAAACTAGCTCCAGATAATCTACAAAACCTGAATATCTGAAAAGAAACCCAACTCTAGACTGCTCGTGTGGAAAATTATGAGCACCCAGAGTTTAGGAAGGGAACAATAAACTCCGGATCAGTCATGGGACTGGTGTGAGCAACAAAAACAGTTTATCTTTAAACAAACACAAAAGGTTTTAAACATTGAAATCCGCAATGCTTTTGGAAAATGAAACTACCATAAGGCCTCCCGCCACACACACAATGCAAACGCAGAATTGGAGGAGATTTCTCCTTATGATAGTCAAACATGCTTACTACGCAAATCATTGGATATTATTACTAGTGCATAGTGCAGAAAACATTTCGAAAGTATAATATTAATCTTAGCCAGCATACGACCAGTATCGTATGCCTACTATAGCTACCATGTTCAATAGCAGGTTACCACCACATTCCATGGCAGGTAATACAACTAAAACCGTACAAGTCACGTATTGTTTCTTTGGATTTTCCAACAAATGGTCAGGCTAAGGAACTTCCTTCCGCCGCATGGGATCGCCTCTGGCGGGACGTCCCGAGAGACAAACTGCTCTCTGCCAAACAAGGCCGGGTTACCCCTGTAACAAGTAACTCACGAATATGCCACCTCCCGGTCCTTTGGGACCTTTATCCGAGCGCTCGATATCCAACATCACACATCATAAAGAAAGTGTATCCACATGAGTAAGTATCAGGGCTCCATACCATAATACCACCCCTTTCCAGAAGGAAATGACATACCCTAAAGGGCGCGACCCTCATAACCTTGCCGCAACATTCCTGTTTCGACCATTTCCGGGTAGTGAGGTCCTGACGAAGTCTCGTCCACAAAGCTACGCTTTTTCAAAAAGCCACGCTTTGGGTCAACAGATGATCAACCTATGATCACAAAGATAAATGATCAAATAAATGATCATATCACAAATGATCAAACACTGATCATCACACAGCAACACTCAGCATGCCACATTACCAAATTGGGAATATATCGCTGATAAATTTCAACTACATAACCTCTGAGCTCGTACGTCTCAGAGAAGGGTGTTAAGCTAAGAGAATAAATTCTCCGCCACCAACAGAAATGTATTTGAAACAAATCGGCTTTATATCTCAAAGTGTAATGTCAGACATACAATCCATATAAGTCTGTTCCGGGATCGAACAGAACCGAAGGCACTTCTCACGAAGCCCTTGCAAATCCGGATAATTTCCAATCACGTCCGGACTTCCCGTCACTAAGGGTGATAAAACCTCTATATCGGGGATCAGCCGATGCAGAGTAACTCGACGGTAATCCTTCCGTTTTCAAAAATATCTGGTCTTCAACACCGGTCTTCAAATGCTATCCATATACGACGTATCACATATTCGGAATGGGTTATACGACCCAAAGGTCCTCTCCCGGCTAAACCGAATAGTGAGCGTAATATTTAAAAACATATGGATATGGGATTTCAATTAAGTCACAACTTATTACCCAAAACTTTCTTTTCAAATGGTTTAACAAATTACCATTTTAAATCTTTAAACAAAAAGATTCGATCTTTACGGTTTAAACAGTTTCCACACTTTAATCTTTTAAACAAAAGATTCATTCACAGATTTTCTAAATCAATTTCCATTTCAATTTGATTAACTCGTTAAATCTTTAAATCAAGATTTAACTTATAGCTTTCAAAACAATCCCATTTCAAATGATTTAAACCAATCATTATTTTAAATCTGTTAAAGATAACAGATTCAAATCATAGCTTTTCAAAACAATTCATTCATAACTTGGAAAACCATTTTTCAATTCAATCTTGAAATTCCTTTAATTAAATTGGAATTTCATTTCTTATCTGAAAGCTTTTATTCTTTTAAAACAACAGTTTTTATTTCGGAAAATCTGATTCATTTACACAAGTTAAGGTTCTTGGGTTAAATTCAAATCCTCAAACCAATATTTTTAAATGGTTTAAATTTGTATAAACACATTCATAACATTTTCAATCCCTAGTTTCAAATCATAGGATTCAATTTCAACTTGAATTCAAATTTAAATCAAATTATTTAAATTTCCAAAACTCGATTTAGTTACTCAAAATAACTTTTATCTTTGAAATTCTATTTCAAAAGCTTTTTTTTCTTTAAACCCCAATTTCCAGTTTCAAAATCAATTGAAATTAAAATTTTCAATTTCAAAACATCAATTTTAAATTATCTGTGACTTAACCGATTTCCACGTGAAATCCATATTTGTGTGTGTAAAAGTGTAGTCCAGGGGTTTAACACAATAGTGCAACATCAATCATCACAGATATATCGATAAGCGGTATAATCGATAACGCTTATCTTCATTCACAAATCACCGATATAATAAACTTATCGGTCACAAAGATTCACAATTATAATTCGATGTGGGTTTCGGATAACCAACTGGAATCCGACTCCCTGTCGCATCGAAATTCAAATGTCGTTTACAGGTCAAAAGGGTTTCATATTCACAAAGTAATATATCACAGATATAGAAATCACAGATATATATATCGCAGATAATCAATTACAACATAAATCAGGATGTATCACAAAGCATCATATATCAGGGATATCAAACAATCAAGTCATCCAATAGAATCCAAATATCCATAAGTAAGGTCAAGTATTCAATAGTCATTTATAAGTAGGATAAATTAATTGTTTAATCCTAATTTATTCAATTTATTTCCAATTAAATTAATTACTTATGAATTTATTATCCAATCCCGATTAATTAATTACAAATCACTTGATAAAATTCAATTAATCAATTACCTTAATAAATTTAATTATTCTTAAAAAAAAATTCCTTGTTTAATTTCAATGAGAAATTAATTTCCTAATTCCTTCCATAAAGTAATTATACTTACATAATTTTATAAATGATTATCATTTAGTAATAAATCGAATTTAAAATTAATCACATTAATTTCTTATTTGAAACATCTTAGTTAATGACCTTTCCTTGTCTATATTCATCAACCAATACCTTAATTACCTCTTTAAGTAATTAACTTTAAATTAATCATTTATAACTATGAATTAATCAATTCTTAACTACGAATACATTTAATCCTAAATTTATTAATTAAACCTCTAATAATTTAATTAATTCAAATCACAAACTAATTTACTTGTAAATTTAACCATTTATCACCTTAAAGATTTGAATGAATTACAAACCATTGCTTAACTTTAAGATAAAAACATCATTTTCATTAATGATTTAATTATCATTTTCAATCATATTTTGGAAAGCATTTCAACTTTCAAATTCTATTTCAAAATAAAGATTTGAAGTAACTACTACTGTAACTACTACTGTAACCTTTACAAATTAAACCCAGTTTAAAGTTTTAAAAGAACTTACAGGTTTAAAACCTGCCTCTCACTTACCCGAGTCAATTTACGTTTTCCCCCGAGCCTATTGCCCAATCACTCGCGAATCACCCAGCTGCTTCGAGCAATTTCATGAATTCCCCGAGACAAACAACAACTTCCTCGAGTTCGCTTCTTCCACTACAAAGGAACTGTCACCAGCACACCCACTCGAGCGTGCACGTGCACAGCCAAGATCGACGCCTCCGACCATCACCATATCGACGAGCAAGTCGAACATCACCTCCAGTTTCGATTCCAACCATCAGTTCCCTTGCAACACCTCTCGAACCCGAATTCAACTGGAACGAGACCTGGAACCAAACTCGCGACCAACCACAATCCCTGTCAACGCCTCATCTTCGCAGCCCAGTCCACTAGAAAATCTCAAACTCCGGTCACGACATCGCCAACCTCTACACTACCTATCCCCAAACCCTCGTTGAACTCGATGTACGAACGAGGCCGCGACAATCAAAATTCCGACCCCATAAAAATTTAGGTTTACAAACTTACCCCTCACGTCGTCGACGCCACCGTCCCTTCCACCAACTCCAACTATTTTTCCTAGGATCCCCGTAGGCTTCTCCATCCCCGCGCAAATCCCCGAGCAACATGAATCGATGGATCACCGGAATTTGATCGAAGTTCAATTTTCGAGCAAAATCAAACTGCTCTTAAACCCCTTGCTTAAAAATCACCAAACAAGATTTAAAAATCATGTGATTGTACAAAGATTCAACTTGTATACCTAAAACCATGAATTAATAAGTCTGAAATTTGATTTATTTCAAGTTCATCCAGTTATCTTGATTTCCAGAACAAATATTAATTTATTTTGATCTGAGTGAAATTAAAATCTAAAGTTTATGACAAAACGACTAAGTTTTGTTCAAAACTTGAATCCAAATCATGCATAGACTAAGAGAAATAATTTTTTTTAACCCAACTGAAGTTTAGACCAGAACAGGATATCAGTGAAACCAAATTTGCACATACATCCATTTTCAATATATAGAGAATGGATATATATACCCAGACATGCTGAACACAGATATACTTACTTCAAATTCATATTTTTATATTTAATTAAAATGTTACTCACTAGCATAAAAAAAATCAAAACAGGTTAGGCTTTTTAAAAATAGGAGTTGCTCACCTTGTAAAAGCAAAAACAGAGAACTCAACTTGTACAGGCTTGAAAAACTTGAATTTTTGAAACAGAGGAGCTTTGAACCAAAATCTGGAAATGCTTTTGGCCTACAATGATTTGTTTTACTTCATGAATCTAATTGCTGTTGTTTTTAATAGAAGCTTGTTTGAGTTTAAGGAACGAAAAGAAATGAGGAAGATGATGGATATAAACAAGCTACAGGGTGTTGTTATTCATTGTGTAAACTGGGATGAATTGTGGTACAAGTGGTATATTATTTTGTACAGGTCAATATATTTGTTTTGTACTAAAGATACCTCTGCATTAATGGCTTACAACCTTATGCAGGCTGAAATGATCCTAAGCAAACTCGAATTGACTTTGTTCCATGCCTTGCATTTAATGCATGTCCCCTATGTTTCTACACTTATCCTTTGCTTTCGGCTGCCTATACTTTGTTTTACTATTTTGCTTTGCATATGAATTTACAGCAACATACTTGCTATCAATATATATTTATTTTGTTTTCACACTTGAATATATGCTTTCTTTTGCAAGTGTATATACATAGCTTGCTTTTATATATTTGTTTAAGTGTTCATACTCATCATATTTGTTTTAACATCAACACTTATTTGAATTCTATAAATATATTTTTATAAACTCAAATTATTATTCCTTTGTAAGTATATTTTATTATAACCTCAAATATTTATTAAACCATCAATTTTAGATTTAAATTCAAATCAAATATATATTATTTCATATTCACTCATATATGCCCAAATACACATGTACACATATACATAATATTTTATTTTTTAAATGATTTATACAGAACATACTTGGATTCGGGGAAACTCGCATCCATTTAATCAATTTATTTTACTATTTTTATTCAAAAATACAATTATTTATTAATTTAAATTTATATAAAATTCGGGGTCGTTATAGACTTCCCCCCTTAAAAGAATTTCGTCCTCGAAATTACCAAGGAGACAAAAAGATAGATGATAAAAATGTTTCATCAATTCAAATTGAACATCTATTCTGCATTTGGCTTACCAAATCAGAATATCAATAACAGATACAAGAACGAATCTGTTTTAACACTTCAGAAGATACTCGGGTTATCCAGATCTACGAAATATGGAGTGGCATCGGTCAGTTCGAAGTGATAACTAACCATTCGTAGAATATACTGGGACCCAAAGAATAGACGGATATATGGATACAATTTCAAAATTTCAGTTTAGAAACTAAAACATATCTATCAACCATAGCAAACAAAACAACCAATACATCCAAACAAACAATTTTGGTCTATCCGGAGTTTATGTCCCATTTTAATATATCGAATTCCTCTTCCTGGATCTACCAGAAATTATCGAAGAATTGAGAAAAGATGACGAACAAAAGAGATTGATAGAGAAAAGATTGTTTCCTTGTTGTTACAGAGTATTGACCATTTATAGTCGTATTCCCCTGTCCCCTATCTCATCCTCTTCTTGCACTCATACTCACTATCAGTGGATAGTAAGAGAATTTATTGAGGCATTCGAACGGATATCTTAAGGATTACTCATTCTAGAGTTTACTTCACCCTATCTCTAATGAGCTACTTAACGTGTTATACTCCTGAGCTAAAGTTCAACCTTAGCTCTGATACCACATGTGACGGCTCGGGTTTTGCCCGCTCGAAAATCAACATCCGTACTTCACATTGTACTAGAATGTCGTAGATTCGACCGTTCAAATCCGATTCGCCGGAGCTATAACACAATTAAGTAAATACACAGCAGAAGAAAAGAATAATACATTGATATGCAATATCTGATACAACAGAGTGATACAATGAATATCAATATACATTAGAGATATGATACAACAAATAACAGCGGAAAAGAAAAGATAACAACAGCAGCGGAACAATATCAATAGAAGTGATAACTCCAAAATGATCTTCAGACAAGAATGAATCCACAACTCCAAGATAAGCAACTCCGATGAATAAACTAGCTCCAGATAATCTACAAAACCTGAATATCTGAAAAGAAACCCAACTCTAGACTGCTCGTGTGGAAAATTATGAGCACCCAGAGTTTAGGAAGGGAACAATAAACTCCGGATCAGTCATGGGACTGGTGTGAGCAACAAAAACAGTTTATCTTTAAACAAACACAAAAGGTTTTAAACATTGAAATCCGCAATGCTTTTGGAAAATGAAACTACCATAAGGCCTCCCGCCACACACACAATGCAAACGCAGAATTGGAGGAGATTTCTCCTTATGATAGTCAAACATGCTTACTACGCAAATCATTGGATATTATTACTAGTGCATAGTGCAGAAAACATTTCGAAAGTATAATATTAATCTTAGCCAGCATACGACCAGTATCGTATGCCTACTATAGCTACCATGTTCAATAGCAGGTTACCACCACATTCCATGGCAGGTAATACAACTAAAACCGTACAAGTCACGTATTGTTTCTTTGGATTTTCCAACAAATGGTCAGGCTAAGGAACTTCCTTCCGCCGCATGGGATCGCCTCTGGCGGGACGTCCCGAGAGACAAACTGCTCTCTGCCAAACAAGGTCGGGTTACCCCTGTAACAAGTAACTCACGAATATGCCACCTCCCGGTCCTTTGGGACCTTTATCCGAGCGCTCGATATCCAACATCACACATCATAAAGAAAGTGTATCCACATGAGTAAGTATCAGGGCTCCATACCATAATACCACCCCTTTCCAGAAGGAAATGACATACCCTAAAGGGCGCGACCCTCATAACCTTGCCGCAACATTCCTGTTTCGACCATTTCCGGGTAGTGAGGTCCTGACGAAGTCTCGTCCACAAAGCTACGCTTTTTCAAAAAGCCACGCTTTGGGTCAACAGATGATCAACCTATGATCACAAAGATAAATGATCAAATAAATGATCATATCACAAATGATCAAACACTGATCATCACACAGCAACACTCAGCATGCCACATTACCAAATTGGGAATATATCGCCGATAAATTTCAACTACATAACCTCTGAGCTCGTACGTCTCAGAGAAGGGTGTTAAGCTAAGAGAATAAATTCTCCGCCACCAACAGAAATGTATTTGAAACAAATCGGCTTTATATCTCAAAGTGTAATGTCAGACATATAATCCATATAAGTCTGTTCCGGGATCGAACAGAACCGAAGGCACTTCTCACGAAGCCCTTGCAAATCCGGATAATTTCCAATCACGTCCGGACTTCCCGTCACTAAGGGTGATAAAACCTCTATATCGGGGATCAGCCGATGTAGAGTAACTCGACGGTAATCCTTCCGTTTTCAAAAATATCCGGTCTTCAACACCGGTCTTCAAATGCTATCCATATACGACGTATCACATATTCGGAATGGGTTATACGACCCAAAGGTTCTCTCCCGGCTAAACCGAATAGTGAGCGTAATATTTAAAAACATATGGATATGGGATTTCAATTAAGTCACAACTTATTACCCAAAACTTTCTTTTCAAATGGTTTAACAAATTACCATTTTAAATCTTTAAACAAAAAGATTCAATCTTTACGGTTTAAACAGTTTCCACACTTTAATCTTTTAAACAAAAGATTCATTCACAGATTTTCTAAATCAATTTCCATTTCAATTTGATTAACTCGTTAAATCTTTAAATCAAGATTTAACTTATAGCTTTCAAAACAATCCCATTTCAAATGATTTAAACCAATCATTATTTTAAATCTGTTAAAGATAACAGATTCAAATCATAGCTTTTCAAAACAATTCATTCATAACTTGGAAAACCATTTTTCAATTCAATCTTGAAATTCCTTTAATTAAATTGGAATTTCATTTCTTATCTGAAAGCTTTTATTCTTTTAAAACAACAGTTTTTATTTCGGAAAATCTGATTCATTTACACAAGTTAAGGTTCTTGGGTTAAATTCAAATCCTCAAACCAATATTTTTAAATGGTTTAAATTTGTATGAACACATTCATAACATTTTCAATCCCTAGTTTCAAATCATAGGATTCAATTTCAACTTGAATTCAAATTTAAATCAAATTATTTAAATTTCCAAAACTCGATTTAGTTACTCAAAATAACTTTTATCTTTGAAATTCTATTTCAAAAGCTTTTTTTTCTTTAAACCCCAATTTCCAGTTTCAAAATCAATTGAAATTAAAATTTTCAATTTCAAAACATCAATTTTAAATTATCTGTGACTTAACCGATTTCCACGTGAAATCCATATTTGTGTGTGTAAAAGTGTAGTCCAGGGGTTTAACACAATAGTGCAACATCAATCATCACAGATATATCGATAAGCGGTATAATCGATAACGCTTATCTTCATTCACAAATCACCGATATAATAAACTTATCGGTCACAAAGATTCACAATTATAATTCGATGTGGGTTTCGGATAACCAACTGGAATCCGACTCCCTGTCGCATCGAAATTCAAATGTCGTTTACAGGTTAAAAGGGTTTCATATTCACAAAGTAATATATCACAGATATAGAAATCACAGATATATATATCGCAGATAATCAATTACAACATAAATCAGGATGTATCACAAAGCATCATATATCAGGGATATCAAACAATCAAGTCATCCAATAGAATCCAAATATCCATAAGTAAGGTCAAGTATTCAATAGTCATTTATAAGTAGGATAAATTAATTGTTTAATCCTAATTTATTCAATTTATTTCCAATTAAATTAATTACTTATGAATTTATTATCCAATCCCGATTAATTAATTACAAATCACTTGATAAAATTCAATTAATCAATTACCTTAATAAATTTAATTATTCTTAAAAAAAATTTCCTTGTTTAATTTCAATGAGAAATTAATTTCCTAATTCCTTCCATAAAGTAATTATACTTACATAATTTTATAAATGATTATCATTTAGTAATAAATCAAATTTAAAATTAATCACATTAATTTCTTATTTGAAACATCTTAGTTAATGACCTTTCCTTGTCTATATTCATCAACCAATACCTTAATTACCTCTTTAAGTAATTAACTTTAAATTAATCATTTATAACTATGAATTAATCAATTCTTAACTACGAATACATTTAATCCTAAATTTATTAATTAAACCTCTAATAATTTAATTAATTCAAATCACAAACTAATTTACTTGTAAATTTAACCATTTATCACCTTAAAGATTTGAATGAATTACAAACCATTGCTTAACTTTAAGATAAAAACATCATTTTCATTAATGATTTAATTATCATTTTCAATCATATTTTGGAAAGCATTTCAACTTTCAAATTCTATTTCAAAATAAAGATTTGAAGTAACTACTACTGTAACTACTACTGTAACCTTTACAAATTAAACCCAGTTTAAAGTTTTAAAAGAACTTACAGGTTTAAAACCTGTCTCTCACTTACCCGAGTCAATTTTCGTTTTCCCCCAAGCCTATTGCCCAATCACTCGCGAATCACCCAGCTGCTTCGAGCAATTTCATGAATTCCCCGAGATAAACAACAACTTCCTCGAGTTCGCTTCTTCCACTCCAAAGGAACTGTCACCAGCACACCCACTCAAGCGTGCACGTGCACAGCAAAGATCGACGCCTCCGACCATCACCATATCGACGAGCAAGTCGAACATCACCTCCAGTTTCGATTCCAACCATCAGTTCCCTTGCAACACCTCTCGAACCCGAATTCAACTGGAACGAGACCTGGAACCAAACTCGCGACCAACCACAATCCCTGTCAACGCCTCATCTTCGCAGCCCAGTCCACCAGAAAATCTCAAACTCCGGTCACGACATCGCCAACCTCTACACTACCTATCCCCAAACCCTCGTTGAACTCGATGTACGAACGAGGCCGCGACAATCAAAATTCCGACCCCATAAAAATTTAGGTTTACAAACTTACCCCTCACGCCGTCGACGCCACCGTCCCTTCCACCAACTCCAACTATTTTTCCTAGGATCCCCGTAGGCTTCTCCATCCCCGTGCAAATCCCCGAGCAACACGAATCGATGGATCACCGGAATTTGATCGAAGTTCAATTTTCGAGCAAAATCAAACTGCTCTTAAACCCCTTGCTTAAAAATCACCAAACAAGATTTAAAAATCATGTGATTGTACAAAGATTCAACTTGTATACCTAAAACCATGAATTAATAAGTCTGAAATTTGATTTATTTCAAGTTCATCCAGTTATCTTGATTTCCAGAACAAATATTAATTTATTTTGATCTGAGTGAAATTAAAATCTAAAGTTTATGACAAAACGACTAAGTTTTGTTCAAAACTTGAATCCAAATCATGCATAGACTAAGAGAAATAATTTTTTTTAACCCAACTGAAGTTTAGACCAGAACAGGATATCAGTGAAACCAAATTTGCACATACATCCATTTTCAATATATAGAGAATGGATATATATACCCAGACATGCTGAACACAGATATACTTACTTCAAATTCATATTTTTATATTTAATTAAAATGTTACTCACTAGCATAAAAAAAATCAAAACAGGTTAGGCTTTTTAAAAATAGGAGTTGCTCACCTTGTAAAAGCAAAAACAGAGAACTCAACTTGTACAGGCTTGAAAAACTTGAATTTTTGAAACAGAGGAGCTTTGAACCAAAATCTGGAAATGCTTTTGGCCTACAATGATTTGTTTTACTTCATGAATCTAATTGCTGTTGTTTTTAATAGAAGCTTGTTTGAGTTTAAGGAACAAAAAGAAATGAGGAAGATGATGGATATAAACAAGCTACAGGGTGTTGTTATTCATTGTGTAAACTGGGATGAATTGTGGTACAAGTGGTATATTATTTTGTACAGGTCAATATATTTGTTTTGTACTAAAGATACCTCTGCATTAATGGCTTACAACCTTATGCAGGCTGAAATGATCCTAAGCAAACTCGAATTGACTTTGTTCCATGCCTTGCATTTAATGCATGTCCCCTATGTTTCTACACTTATCCTTTGCTTTCGGCTGCCTATACTTTGTTTTACTATTTTGCTTTGCATATGAATTTACAGCAACATACTTGCTATCAATATATATTTATTTTGTTTTCACACTTGAATATATGCTTTCTTTTGCAAGTGTATATACATAGCTTGCTTTTATATATTTGTTTAAGTGTTCATACTCATCATATTTGTTTTAACATCAACACTTATTTGAATTCTATAAATATATTTTTATAAACTCAAATTATTATTCCTTTGTAAGTATATTTTATTATAACCTCAAATATTTATTAAACCATCAATTTTAGATTTAAATTCAAATCAAATATATATTATTTCATATTCACTCATATATGCCCAAATACACATGTACACATATACATAATATTTTATTTTTTAAATGATTTATACAGAACATACTTGGATTCGGGGAAACTCGCATCCATTTAATCAATTTATTTTACTATTTTTATTCAAAATTACAATTATTTATTAATTTAAATTTATATAAAATTCGGGGTCGTTACATAAGCCTATGTCAATTATCATAAAAGAAAGTATACTTGTGAAGGATATGTATATATGAAAGCTTTCGATTCTATTTGACTGTTTATAAAAGTTATAATATATCAATGTTGTATTCCAGTTTTATACATATATACTTATAGTATATGATATTTGCGTGATTTTATATATACATACATATATATATATATATATTTATATGTTCATTTTATATGATATATATTGATTTTATTTTTGACTTTATTTTCTTC
The DNA here is from genome assembly GCA_030737815.1 of Allium fistulosum. Classification (NCBI taxonomy): domain Eukaryota; kingdom Viridiplantae; phylum Streptophyta; class Magnoliopsida; order Asparagales; family Amaryllidaceae; genus Allium; species Allium fistulosum. The sequence goes on from CM060904.1 coordinate 1,293,488,434, forward strand.
TTTACGGCTCTCTGGGAATTCAAGTAAGTTTATATTAGTTATAAAGTTGTTTAATTTTCTAAGCATAGCATGTTGTAGTATATTGTTTATAATCTAAGAAGTTTATAGTAGTTGAGTTTTATAATCTATATGATTTTGTAAAAGAAATATTATGAACATATTTTTCTTTCGTATATTCATATCTTGTTTTACTTGTAATATACACATGTTGATAAAAATAATAATAATAATAAATACGTGTCCGAATGGTTCGTAACATAATATCTATATATTTTATCTTTGACATTGAAATTAAGTTATTAATTTGAAATTAAATAGGTATATCTTACTCTAGTATATGTTTGAATTAGAATATAATTATTTTACATACATATTTAGTTATATAAAGGTAGATATATAAGTTCACTTATACCATTATCTTCAACGATCAAACTCTGATTTGATTTCGTCTATTTTTTTTTATCAGCCTTGTCTACCGAATTCGTACCAATCTTATTCCGCTTTGGTATTCGTGCTTGGATTCATATCTCATCTCATTCCGTGTCGAATCTCTCTAGCCTCGAAAGGTGAGCACTCACTCACGATTAACGTTCTTTTATTTATTAAATCTGATTTCAATTGAAACGACAATTGAAATATGCTGCTGTTAGTTAATTACACTGTTATATATGCTATTGCCTGTATCAGTTCACCTGTGACACCTGACACCATTATCTGTTAATTATTTATGCGATGATAATACAGTTTGGCTGATAATTGATTGATTGTTGATGTTTATATTGGACGTTAAATTGTTAATGTTAAATTGATAAATAGTATGAAATTGAACTTGATATAGGATAATTAAATGTTAAATTTGATTAACTAACATTTGTATAATATGACCCTTTAACTGTTAAATTTATTGACACGTAGGATTGTTAACTACACCTTGAACCATCAATTGTATGTTGTTTAAACTGATGATGGATGAAATTGTAATTGAATGACAAGTGAAAACAGAAACGTAATAATCTTTAATCTACATGAAATGATAGTGTAGATTCTAGAAATAATTATATTAATTCGTACAAATAACAATGCGAATTAATACGGTTATTTCGGGATTATTTGAATTGATTATTGGATTGTTATTGATTGTTGTTATTGCTTGTTTATTTACTTTGACACCATCCAGTTATCACACTGCAAGTTCCCTTTGTGATGCTTTGATTTTGAATTGAATTGGAATCGGGTTGAAATGATAAATACCCAAATTGAACTTTGACCTAGGATAGGAAATTAAATAAAACCCGATTGGTCAATAATTTGATTTAAAAAGTAAACGAAGATTTTATTTGAATAAATAATATGGTTTTGAAATGAAGTTGAAATTTGAATTTTAATGAAAGGAAAATGTTAATATTTAATAATCTGAAACAAAATATTAACAAATGTAATTGATGAAAGAACGTTGTTAAATTTGAGAAATGATTGAATTAACTTTGAAATGATTTTATAATTAAGTTTGAAATTATAATTAAGTTTGAAATTATTAAACTTTGAAATGATTTAATAATTAAGTTTGAAATTATAATTAAGTTTGAAATTATTAAACTTTGAAATTATTTAATAATTAAGTTTTGAATTATTTAATAATGAATTATTAAATGATTAAATTGAATTGAAATTCTTTCATAAGAAAAATTGAACTTTTGAATAAGTGGATTTTACTTCGTAATAATTGAAATTGAGTTTTCTGTATTAAGTGGGTTATGGAAAATTATTTAAGTAAGTAAATAAATAATTAAAATTGAATTTTCTTTAACAAGAAATGGAAATGTGATATTTTGGAATTAATGTAAGACTTGAAATGTAAAGAATTTGATTTGATGAATTTAATTTAATTAAATTTGTAAGTTTTGATATAATGAAGTTGAATTTAAACAATGGATTTAATGAATTGAAAATTTAATGGAAATTGTTTTGAATGGCATAGTAACTTAACGAATATGGAATGAAATCGATAAATGATTTTAAATTGATTTGAATGTTAAATAAGATTTAATTTAAATGTTTTCGAAATGAAACTTGTATTCGAACTTGAATCAATATTTGGATTGTTTTAAATAGAAATTGAAATTGAATTATAAGATTGAAATGGTAAATTGGAAGTTTTGAAACGAAAATTTTGGAAATTGATTTCGAAAGACAAATGAAATGTTGATTTACGAATTGATTTTGAAATTGAATTTGATTTGGTTTTGAAATAAATAAACGACCAATCGGTGTAATAATTACGGAAGTTATTGAAGAGACCGGAATTCGGTTATGGATATACTCTCTATCTAAACCGAAAACCACTTTAATAACTATACGCGGAGTGATGATCCAGAATGAAGTGGTTGGAATGATGTACGTGATGACTGAAGAAAGAGAACGATAATGGATAGCCTTGACACTTGTGTCAAATTGGAAATGACTAAAACAGGAGCTGTGCCGGGCCAATGGAGGATTAGCTACCTCAAGTGGACACACTTCTTCGAACTACTTATACTTGTTGTCGATTGGTGCACCCTTGATTTTGGGAGTGTTGTTTCACGGTGTTGCGGGCGCTGCGGCGTTGCGTTCTCACCAGTCCGGATCAGGCGAACGGTAGTATCACTACCTTGGGTATTGCCTCATGTGCCTTGTCATACTTGTATTCCATTTATACGCGACCACTACGATTTTGATTTGTACCTTTAGTATATGGATTGCCCTCTGGTGACTTCCGGTTTTGGGGAAACTACGGTCTTGTATATGCTTTTGGGAATAAAAATGTGTTAAGGGTGGAATGGGCCATGACTTAACGCTATTTTGATATCTTTACATATTACTGATAGACATTATCTACTTAGCGTATATTACTACATAGTAGATAGTTTAACGGATCCTTAAAGGATGGTTATTCCAAACATCCTTTGAGTTACTTGTATTTCAATTGCTATTTCACTTGAGTTGGATTTATTAATATAAGAATGTTAATCCTGACTCGAGTGTTTTGTATTTTGCTTTACGCTCGGGTCAGACTGAGTGGTTCAGCTTTCGAGACTCACCTTTGGAGTTGGAGCTTCGCTTGGAGATCCAGCTATCTATCCAGCTTTCAGATATTCGATGATTCCAGTGACGTATTCTGATTTGTATCTGATGTATCATATTACTCTTCTGTTGTAAACTCTGATGTATTTTATATATATTCATATAGTAGCTTCATGAACTACTATCTCTTTTATTTCCGCTGCACTTATTACTCTGTGTCTGTGATCTGTGATATTTTATTTACTGTATATGTTCATTTTTGCCAAATTTAAATTAACAACGCGGTATTTTGAGCAATTCAACTCCGGCATGAGTGTCTACCTATACACTTATAATGGATGCGAATGGTCCAAAATAGCGGGTCGTTACACTAATATTGCACAACATCGAAACTCGATTGCTCTAGTGGGTATGTAATTCGATGTCGACAATCAGAGTGTTTTGAGGATATTAGTCTATTACAGAAAAATATCCTATGATCATATCGGCTGAACCAATTCATACCCAAAATTATCCACAACCCACAAAACCAAACACGGGCAAATTAAAGTTAAACATATGACCTAATAATTCAAATTCCAAATAGTCACATGTCATCCCAAGAGTTGCATAGCTGCCTATTAGATTCACAACCCTCAGAAAAGAATAAGATATGTTGGTTTAAGATTTAACTTATCAACTAAACATCTAGAGATAAAAGAATGTGATCCTCCTATATCGAAAACACTTTAACAAGATGCTATGAATAAGAAGTGTACCTCCTAAACAACCTTTCCATTCTTCTCTGCAGTTGGTCCAGAAGCTGTAGGTTCCAGTGCAAAACCTTTTCTCTTTAGCTTTTACTGATTTAGTACATTCTCTTTTGATATTCCCCGTCTTATTGCAATTATATTGTTTCACTCCCTTCTTATTAACAGCCTTCTTTCTGTATTCGGAGCGATTAATTGGAAAAGTGCCTATCCTTATTACATTTATAGTAGTTATATACGACCTTCCCTTCCTAGAGCTCCATCCTTGAGCTCCCTTTTTTCCAAAGAATTTTCTCTTCTTTCCTTGAAAACCCATATCTCCACAGAATTATTCTTCTCCAAAGATGAAAAAAATCTTCGTTCCTTAGAGCCATATCCACCACAACATTAAATGGATCAATGAGATGTGGCATAGTTGCCCTAGCAATCTAGGGCTTTCGTTCACAAATGAACTTCACATTCTCACTAAGCAAAATATTAATGATGTCAAGCCCATGCCTGGAAAGCTCATCAAAACATGTATCATACTCCAGAACAATCATCTCACCCTGTTCCAACTCCAAAAACCTTCTAAATAAAGTTGACTTAGCCGCTTCAAACATAAAATTCTCTTTGAACCTCTCTTTAAAAATCAGCCCAAATAAGCTCCTCCTTTGGAACTCATATGATAACATTGTTCCACTAATACAAAGTAGCTCCTTACAATTGCATCGATGCTAACCTTCTTTTCTTATCATCATTCAACCCCAGATCAGAAAAAGTACTGTCACACTGAAGAAGCTAATCCTCCACCTCGACGACATTCTCCATCCCCAAGAATGGTTTTCCTTCCAAGCAAACATAATCCCGACTTAACGTGGCAAAGTTGTTATGGGTAGTCACTTCTGGTGTAGCGGCTTCCGCATTACCAACTTTACCTCCAGTCCGTCCATATGCTGCTCCGACTTGCTTCATATTAACAAATAACTGGTACCTCATCCTTGTATCAACTGGTACGGTTCCAACACTCACATTAGCATTGGCATTACCGTTAGTAGTTCGATTAGGATTCCTAGCATTGGCCCAAACGTTCCCATTAGTTTTGGTGCTTCCACCTCCCAATTATAGTCTTCTACTTATGGTTTCCATTTCTCATAATCTGTATATAAGTGTTCATAAGATATAAAAGAATGGTCTAATACAGAGTGGAGAGTATAGATAGATATACGTAATTGTACATATAGCAATTAACAAGTACTTACGACAACGTTATCCTATTTCCTAATTTTACAATTTCTATTTCCTTTGGGTTATGTTCTTTCAAAAATGTTATTAAGTTTTTTGTAAACCTATGCTTTAATGCCAAATTGTAACGTCCTAAATTTCGAGACTCGAAAATACATACTGTTGATGTTGTAGTCATCCTTAGCATTATATTCTAGTGATAAAATGATATCAGTTATTGTATCATTAACATTAAGAGCATAATAATTTACAAATTTTAAACAAAATATTTTCCTTCATTCATTTGCAAATCCATTCCATTATGTACATAACCCTAAGGTTTCATCGTTCTGACAAAATATAATAAATACAAATATAGTTCAACGAGCGACATATGAAGACGACCCTTAAATGATCAGAGTTTTGACTACCGAAGGTTACAGTATCCATCATTACATACATTCAACAATAAAACAAATGCAGTTAAACTTCATAGTGGAAATAAACTCTAATTAGTAGCTTACCTCCTACACATCTTCAAAAGCTTATTCATCTAACCTAAAAACCCCACTCTCATTGTACCCAACCCAAATTGAGTACTCGAGAGTTTAAGGGGAAATCAAAAACTTCGGGTCCGATAAAAAGTCTGCTATGAATAATATTAGTCCATCTCAAACCAACAATAGATACTTAGGAGACCACGCACTAAGTGGACATGTTTTTCCTTCCCTAGTATCCTTATAATCAATATGTCAATCATAACATATACTTACAACCACAATAATTAGAACATAATCATAATATCAATATCATGCATAATGGGTCAAAATAAATAGTTTATCATTCACTAGGGTCGAGGGTCACACATTCCCATGATTACCCAATCTCATAAAAATGGTCCATGGCATAGTTTTTCCAGGGTCACAATGAACCTATATTAGTTTTCTCAAGCCAACTAAAAACCTATCAGACTGACCCAAACCAAAAATATAACCAGATAATCCAAAATCTCTTGTCTAATAAGTGGAAATACTGACGACTTATGTTCCAATAAGAGTACCAAGATACTTTCATGACAGAAAAAATAATGGTTAGCATCACTGCTATGAGTTCCTTTAAATGCATAATCCCACAATTTTAGCATATCCATTGGAAAAGCCTTACATAATTGAATCGAGGGCCTGACCAACAGAGGGCTTAACGTTTGGAGGATATGGAGCGAGCCTACCCCAGTCTCCACCCAAAAATCTGGTTTGAAATTACCATGAGTCATGTCTTTTGATCAGTTCAAGGCATCCACAATTTGATCTTCCCGATTGCCTGGTTGCAATTCTACTCACTCTGGAAAGTCTGACCATACTCACTGCTGGAACAACCTTAACTGGTCATTAGTTCCTAATCCCCAAGGTCATAAATGTTGGGTGATAACATATTACAAATAAGCGAGTATTTCAACAATTTACATATGTAATAATAACTAATCAAGGTACAAAATTGAACATATAACACATCATCATCCATCACAAATATATGCTCATATGATAGACATTTGATACAAAATATTAATTGTAATTAAGTAATGATTTATTTGGAAAACTCTTTAAAATGGGCTAGAATATTTTTTTCCCTTTTAAAACCTTATCAAAATACTTAACAAAAACTGTAGCTTTTGCTAAGGAAAACATTGCCCAACTTAGAGTCAAAAAGATGTCAAATGTCATAAAAATAGGCTATCTTCTTTCTCAAATCTTAGTGTTATCGCATTATAAAAAGTCATGCCATCTTATGCCAAAATATAGGCTATCGCATGTTTAATTACATGAAGCTATCGCATGTCAACCAAGCTATCGTATGTCAATAAAAAGCTACCGTGTGCACATATTACATGAAGCTATTGAGTGGCAAGTAAAATATAGGTATCACGTGTCTAAACTTTATGAAGCTATCGAGTATCGGCTTATTATAGGATGTCAACTCAATGCTATCGAGTACCAAGAAAAAAAATCTATCGAGTGCCAAGCAAAAATGTAGCTATTGAATGCCAAGCAATACATAGCCGTCGAGTATCATTAAAGATGATGTTAACGCATATTAAATCTTCAAAAAGCCATCGAATGTCATAAATTTAAAGTTATCAAGGCTTTAAAATATAATGCTATCTCATACTGAAAAATACCATAGCTATCGAGTGTCAAGATTTCCATCACAAGTCAAAATAGAGATTTTTGCAAATATTAGGAAAACCGATTTATTTCCTTTACAAGTACCAATTTTTACCAAACCAATATCTTCATCAAATTATTATTGGTTAATAAATTCCTTTTCAGAAATCTTGCATCAAATAAGAGAAAAAATGCTCTTTTATTTACAAATCCTTAGTGATATATCATAATTAATAATTATTTATCTTAATAATTAAATCATTTTTTACTAAATAATTCATAGTAATTCAACAATGCTGGGGAAAAATCTTCAAAAATTCCCAAAAATCAGAATTTACCTCTTTTACAACATTACAAAGAAAAATAATTATTTTTCAAATTTTAAATAATTAAAGTCCGAATTATCCATTTTCTCAACTTAGAAAATTCATAGTAAGTTTGTACTTCATCCAAAAATTATGACATTTAAACACATCTCTAAAATAATATTTCAAACATCACATCAAAAATTCAAAGCAGTTAAAGATAAAAAAAAATAGTTTTTAAACCAAAAACCCTTTTGGAAAATTCTACAAAAATTGTATTTTATTACCATAATTCCCACAAATGATTATCAAAGCCATATGCATGATAAACACTAACCAAAATTCGAATTAACTCTTAAACTCTAGTAATATAAAAAACATGGAGATGAAGATGCTATTCACCTTAGATTTGTTGAAACAAAGAGATTTGCATGTTGATTTCTTTCTTCTTTTACTTAGCTTTTCCTTTCACTTTTAAGTTGAAATGATGGTGAATGATAACATAATGGTGGTCGGCCTTTTCTTTAGTTTGTTTTGGTAGAGAAGGAATAAGTGAATGGGGAGGTGGAGAATGATATATATTATCATTCATTCCTCATTTACCCTCCTTAGATTAAATTTAATTGAATCCCTTTCTTTCTTTTAAAACATTCCATTCATTACATAAGGGCCAATTTAATTCGCTAGGAAATCCCATATTTCTTAACCTACCCACATTATTAATTTAATCATTCCAATAATTAAATATCCAAAATGATTTACAATAAAAATTAAGGGTGTTATAACAATATTCTCATGTTGAGAAAATCATGTAACATCGTCATACTAAGATTTTCTATTTGACCTAGCTATTATCAACTAACATGAAACTCTTAGTGAGTCATTTTATTGTTATTAGTATGTAATTTCTTGGTGCCTCCAGCAGCCATGAGTAATACACTGCCCAATATAAGGAGAGCTTTACGTACTCTGGTCTCAATGGATGTATTGATATCCATTTCATGAAACATCTTGACCAAGAATATTGAAAATAAAATGTTATTTTATACTGTGGTTAATTACTCATGATTGTAACTATTTGCAACTACAATTACATAATAATTTATTTATGGATTTTTTATTTATACACTTCAAATTAATTACTTAATTAATTGTAACATAATATAACATGGTATATAAAAGAAAACAAACACTTTTATTATGAATAAGATTCATTACAAAATTAGATATATGTAACAAATTACATAATTAACAATAAGGCTTACTCCTATTTCTTTTATATATGTATGTATGTATGTATGTATGTGTGTGTGTGTGCATCTATTAGAAAAAATCATTTCTGTAGTACTTTTGTGAGGGAAATTTGTTGATGTTTAAATTATATATATTTAATTTTATTTCGTAGGACCTTTTCTTTGTAACATCCAGGAAATAGAGCTATGTGGCTTGATGCCGAAAAGATACGTTGGTAGTCTTTCTCTATGCAATAGCCACTGGATCGCTTAGGTTGGATTGAGGTACATCGTGCTAGGCATAACAATTTATCATCTCTTCCCCTCTTTCATTTTCGATTGTACTATTATATATGTAGATTTATCAGGTTTACAGGTAAAGACAAGATAAATGAAATAAGGAGAGTTTATGACTCACGCTTTCAGGCTATATGTTTTCTAACATTTTTATTGAGTTTTTTTCTGTTTTATATTAAAGAACCCATGATTGAAATATAGGTGTGGACAAATAGAAAATGTGCTGTTTGTAATATTAGTCCTAATATTTAATATATATATTGAAGTAATATATTGTTGTTTAATTCAATCGTGAGATATATTTAAATGTGTAAAATAGTTGCTTTAAATTTTTCACCCAAACGGCTCTCTCTTTTTAACATTTAAGGTTAGTGCGCAAGCGTAGACGACATTTGACACTAATTTTAGGCATTGAGAATAGCGGGCGCCTTATTTTCATCTTTTCTTTTCTAATTCTTTTATGGGAATTTGTATTGTCGCCACCTTTTGATGAAAAATTAAAGAATCAAAGTTTAATAGTGGATCAAATCTTTAAAAAAAAAAGTTGGATTCTAATAATATATTTTGATGATTGACTGTATTTGTTTGGTTTTGCAATAAGATTACATGATTTTATATCAAGCACCTCATACATAAGACCATTACCAACAATGAACCTTTTTAGTTTATACCTCTCTCCTACTTTTATACTGAACGAACTAGCTTCATACCCAAATAAGGTAGAAATCAACCGTTAGACCATTTTTGAAAAAAATAGGGGGAAGGTATTGGAATGATGAAGATTTCACCATTTTAAATAAAACGACAAAAACTTCGCAATTTTAAAACTAAAACAGTGAAGGCTTCGTCCTTTTAAATTTAACATGGTGAAAGCTTCACCGTTTTTTAAGTCCCCGTATACCAAATGCCGCCATCACTTTTTCTTCTTCCTCATTTCAGCTTCCAATCTGAAAATTGTAAAACCCGACCCCATTTTTCACCAAAATTTTCAACCCAAACCCCTGAATTGAAGCAAAAATACACAAATTAGACCTTGTTTTTGCGATCTACACGTCTTGAAATGTCTAGATTGCTAAAAAGATTTCAAACAAGTTCATGTACAGAAAATGTAGTGGCGGCGGTGGCAGTGGTCGGGGAGAAGATAAATTGTTTGTTCTGTTTGGATATGAGCACGACATAGAAGAGTTACTTGAACCCGTCAAAGATGCTGACGAGGTGTGCGAAGGTGACCGCAAAGGTCAAAGTGGTTAAGGAGGCCGCTGAGGGGTCGGGCAAGTAAGAGTCGTATTGGGAGTGGGGTAGGCTTCTGCTAGAGTTGCTGAGTTAAATAGTGTTTATGATCCGAACTTGAGTACAGAAAAGGTTCTTATTGATTTTTCGGTACTTCCAAAAGGGGAAGTGGGTGTCAGTATGCAAACCAGCTTGGCTGTAAGTATCTTTTTTTAACTATTACATTTAAAGTAAGTAATCATTTTATTACGCATATTTAAGATTTTGTTTAACTAAAATGGTCACAAAATATTCATACTCGGGTTTCGTTAGCGAATACCTTAAAACATTTTCTCAAGTATTTGGAAAATATTCCTTGAGTTGTAGCATTTTTGCATGTGTTTGGATTCCAACGTTACTTAGGTGATTTAATCATTCGTTTGATTTAAAAGTAATCCACCCTAATTTATTGTAGTTTAGTTCGGATTAACTTGTTATGTAATTTAACATTTTAGGCATCCATAATATTATCAAAGGTGATGCTCAATTGTACGCTGCTATTGCTCTTCGATGGTATATACATTCCCATACATTTCATTTTCCTTACGAAAATTTAGTGATAACACTGTTAGACTTTGTTATGCTTACCGATAAGAACATAGGAGAGGTTGATTTTCCATCACTTCCATATGATGATAGGTGACGTGATCTCATGCTTGTTCATGACCTTTTACCACATTTATACACTTCACCGGCATCTTATCAAACCATCACTGCTATCAGAGTCAGTGCGATTACAACTTCCATGGATAGCATACAAACAGAGTATACAACAAAGTATGATTTAGAACTTTCTTAGTTGTTTGTACTATATCTTATTGGCAACTTTTTTTCCAGTACCAATAGTAATAGGATGTAGGTCGTCTATTTTGAGACTATGGTAAATTTGTACATTGACTGCACTGTCATGTACGATTGAGTTACTCCTATACTTTCCTAACTATACAGATGATTGGACGCAAAGTTCATTGTTTTTTATTCATAGATTTCATTGTTTGGTTTCTGGGTGCTGATATAGTATTGGTATTTTCAGTATGCCAGAAACTTTCATTTCGTTAGAGTGACTTTAAATGCTTTTAATTCCTTTTCTTATATATTATTTTGGTGTAGGAATAATAAGAGAACTAAGGATAACAAATCTTATCACGTAAATTCAGTTGCACATAACAAGATTAACTTGAGGATGCATAGAGGGCAGTTGATATGACGTCCATTTGATAGTAGTAACTCGATCGAGCTTGAGTTTATTCAATTAGCTAGGATGCTCAGAATGCAGAGATTTCCTCTAGTATCACATTCTGGAGTGTTCAGTTCTTACTAGTATCTCGGATGAGAGATGTTGGAGGCAGTTGCATGACTATGATGCCATTCTCGATGATCCACACCCTCATACTATCATTGTATGATTTATGATTTTAATGTTCATGCTGCTGCGAGAGATGTTGGTTGGTGGCTAGCAACAGATATGTTATTATTGGTCCATCATACATGGATTTTTGGTATATGTCTTACGCTACATCTGGAGATACTATTACTCATGTAGCTTTGATAGATCTGGTAGGACCAGCTGGTAAAATGTCATGGGATAGCAACTCCAATTCTCAAGGATCTTACCCAGCCTAGTCAGGGGTATCGCGAACTAGATCATGTGTCAGCTACTACTTATTTTGGTTGGGCTGTGGAAGTTCCTACACCTTCTGGAGTTGGCCGTTATATTGACGTGTTTCACCCTTCTGCACACGACTAGTATTCGAATCACACCCAAATATCATACAGTGACCTATTTGACTTATAGATAGGACTCTTCCATACTGGATATATAAAGCACAGGAGTAGTATTAATTATTATGAGGATGCATTGCGCTGACAGGCTGAGAAGATTGCACATGTCCAGGTGTCAGAGCAGTTTTATCAATCTTAGGTAGAGTACATCTACACATGAACATGCCCAATTACAAGCTGATCTAGAGGTAGAGCGGAAGAGATTCTCTGCTTATGGTTTATACTTTAAGCACTTATCCGAGAGAGATGATGACTATGAGTCACGTTGTCACTGTACACCCCATCCATGTAGGGATGACTAGAGCCATGTTTAATGTACTTTGATTTATGTGTTATATTTAGTGTTATTCATAGTTTGTGCACCGTAATTGATTTATATTCGGTGCTATTTATAGTTTATGCACTATGATGGATGTTATATTTAGTGTTACTCATGCTTTTCACTCTGATTCATGTTAAATTAGATGTTTTCATTGTTTATGCACTTTGATTCACGTTATATTCAATGTTATTCATGGTTTATGCACTTTACTTCATTGTTTATATTTAGTGTTACTTGATGATTATATTCAAAGTTATTCATAGTTTATTCACTCTACTACATTTTTTATAATTCTAAAATATTTAGTGCATGTAATGACTTGTCTTATCTCACTGCTGCCATGTTGTGTTCCTATTTACATGTTATTTATATTATGAGTATACTATCAATGACTTAATTCAATAATTTGTCGCATCTCCACTATAGCCATATTGTACAAATATCATTCATTGAGTTGTCTTATCACACATTGTAGCAATTTTGATAGATATCATTCGGTGACATGTCACATCTCCCATTGTAGCCATGTTGTGCAGCTTTTATCAGCAACTTGTATGATCATATATTGTAGCCATGTTGTGTTCGTGTTTATATGATATTTACTTTTATGCGCACTATAGTATTATAAATAGCATCTTCCTAACATTGAGTTATATGTAAACTTTTCTTCTAACTTAGATATAGTATATTAAAATGGTGGACTGCAGCTACACTTCTTTGCCTTCATCATACTCATAAGAAGGTCCTTTCAATCATGACCTCCCTCTAAATCTCTCATCGCCTCAACCACCGATGGAGTGGTATGTCGAAATGTATGAAAGACACTATGAAGATTTAAGGGAGCATAAGAAAGAGGAACAAGAGCGTTGGTTAAGGGAAGAGGGAAGAAGACTTGGAGAACAATGTAGAAGCCAGCATAGAAGTTGGAAAAGATGACATGAACTTCGTAATCAATGGACTGAAAAAGAATAGGAGGTTGATTCTCCTCCAATATTTTGTGTCTATGGAGTTTCGATTATGTATTCCATCGTAAGAAGCGGAAATGACATTGACGGCGCTACTATAGATGCTCCAACTTTCCAAACGGTTGTGGGTTAGGGCAATGGATTGACGATCGACGAGCTATGAACTTAAACATGAAATAACAACATTCACAATAGGCTAAGTTCACTGGAGTTTCAAGGTAGTCATAGATAGAACTAATCTATGAAATTTAGCCTTCTTTATGTATGTCTATATTTGTTACGTGTGTTCATGGTTTGTATGTATAGGTATGTTTATGTATGTGCTAACGTATGTTTACTTACATTTATATATGAAATCGACCATGATGTAGTCATGTAGGGTTTATGTTTGTTGTTATTTACAAATTTGTTTGAATTAGAGAACATATTATAAAAACTTAGAAATTGTATAGAACTTGTTAACAGAAAGGGAAATGCATAGAATTACATAGAAAAAACATAATCCATAAAATACATAGAACAAACATAATGCATAGAAATACATAAAACAATGAAATCACTCTAACTATCTAATATAACTAACCCAAAGATCATATGCAACATGACCAACAAAGTTAGTCTGCTAATCCATAAAATACATAGAGTCAAATGTTGACCAAAACATCTCAAACACATCTTCTTGTTCCGTTTCAGCTATAAATTTCTGGTATCTTTGACATGCTCTAATAAAACGTAACATAAATACTCCTAATATCCAAGTTTCCTCTTCTTAACCTATAATCTGAATGGTTATTATTGAAAGGGAGTGCGGATTAAGGATCTTAAGGCTAATTTAACACTAGAGGGGGGTGAATAGTGTTTAATTGATTCTACGACTTATATGGACGAAATTTAAATTATGACACAAACAAATGCAGAACTTAATCATAGAACAATCACAGAATCAAACACAGATGCAGAAAGTAAATAAAAAGCAGTAAAAGGAAAGAACACACCAGATTTTATACTGGTTCGGAGTTACCCTACATCCAGTCCTGTACCAAGGCAGAACACCTCATACAGATTTTTATTATACCAAAGTCGAGATTACAATCCTCAGTTTCTAAAGGCCTTGAGGTACCCTCTTGTCTCACGAGTCCGGGGCAAACTCTCTTGATTTACGGGCCACAAGGTTACCTAATTAATTTCCAGGCACAACCACCCTTATAGAGAGACTCGATAAACTTTTGATTACAAATTGATCCTATAACTCTGAATAGCACTTTGATCTTCGAGAGAGGGCAGAGAAACAAACAAGAATGAGATTATAATTTGATTTACTTGAGAATTTCGGCACGGTCTTAAAAATATGAAAATTTTAGAATATGGATTTGTGGAGAAGAAGGAGTGAAGAAAATATGAAAATAGTTAGTTAAAAAATTTGTTTGTGAAGGCTATTTATAGACCAGTAACGGTCATAACCATTCGTGAAGAGATTTAAACGAATAGACACTTCTTTTGAAAATGGAAACTTTTGAATTTAACGGCCACCATGTCGACATGGGGTATCCTATGATGTCGAAATCCCTAAGTTAAAAATAATGTAAAATTTATTTTGAAAATTGTATTGAACAGAAAATAAGATGAAATGATTCTGGAATAAGATAAACTAATTTTCCTATGTTTTGAAATAAAGAAGAGTATAAAAATATATTTTTAGAATGTATATATAAATTTGATTTTAAATCTCAAGTATATATATTATAAAAGTATATTTAAAAAATCAGAAGATAGTTTTTTAAAAACAAACGAAGTTTGAAACAAAAGTTTATTTAAAAACAAAACCAAAGAATATTTTATGGCTAAAACATCTTTTTGAAAATCATTTGAAAAGATAATATTTAAGGCTCAAACATTTTGAAAAACCATTTTGAAGTAGTTTTACAAGCTTCTTCCTGCAGAATATCTCATCACATCAGGACTCGAGAACTTGTACAAAACCAAGATGTTCGTGGGTTTGTAAGCCACTTGTTGTATTGTGGGTTTTTAAGCCACTAAGAAGATAGAAATGGGTTCCATCCCAAATGAAATTTGGAATGAAGATTTCCGTGCTATTACGAAGTTTTAATAATAAACTAGACACATATCTTGAAATCTTGATCTTGATACTCTAGAGTCTTCAATCTTGAATCTTGAGTCTTGAGTCTTTATACTGATCAGTCTTCAGTAATCAATACCTGCATATATATATATATATCCTGCATATACATATCTATCTAGACAATAGTGTTAGTATATATTTTATAATAAGATAAGTTAAAAAGGTTGTTGTCATCAAAACCATCATCTCAGTTCCTAACAATCTCCCCCTTTTTGATGATGACAACCCGTATTTATAAAATATACTTACCATACCATAACTCCTATCATAACTCCCCTTACTCCATGACTCCCCCTTACTCCAATCATAACTCCCCCTTACTCCAAGCCAACTACTATTTTATAACTTCTCCCCCTTTGTCATCAACAAAAACTTTTTACTAATAAATTCCCTGAACTTGATATAAGATGATCAACCATAATACGAACTAGAGTAATCCATATATATAAGTGTAATAAATGATAAGTGTGATCATAAGTATGAAATGTGATCATGAGTGTGGTCATAAGTGTAATCCAACAGTAAATCAATCATCATCCAATCATATTTACAGTAATTATTCAATCAATCATATATACAAACCACACCAAATGTTTTTAAATAAGTCAAGTCAATTAAGTTTAAAACACACCAATAACATATAGAATGACTAGACATTCCTTGGTACTTCCACCCATCCATCTTCTCCAAAGATAGGGTCTGCTTTGATGGCGTCCCATTCTTCTTTATCTTTGTCGAGAGTGACTGGTGGATTTCCTTCGAGATCATCCTTGTTAAGGGCTGAGATCATCCAACGAAGGGTGTCGAAATGTCTCTCTTGCTCCTTGATCATCTGTATTTGACTCAATTCTAGGTGACGCTGATTACGAAGTATGAATGTAAGGATATTCTTGAATGAAGTGGGAGTTTCCTCAAGATTATCACTTAGATTCTTAATCAAAGAGGCCATAATTCAAGAAGTAGGAAGAAATATGAAAGAGAGTGATTAGAAATGAGATTTGATAAATTATTCTGGAAGAAACAGGTATAAATAGGGGTAGAAAGTCGTTTAAAATGAATAGACACAAGTTAGTTACATGAAATAAAAATTTGAAAGTGTAACTACTTTCTGCCCGTTGTATGTCGACATGGGGGGATGGGGGATGTCGACATGCCTCTGTCTAAAGTGACAATTTGCTTTGTTTTGAATATTACGAACAAATTTATGCAACTATAATTTGTATAATATAAAAACAAGCAATTACAGAGACAAGTGAGGTTGAATAAAAGATTTCATTGATGATTCTAGTCAACATTACATAAACTAATAAAATATTAACTAAAATAAAGGAAAATACATGGATAGAACTTGAAACAAATAAGATAACATGAACTAAAACTAATTAGATGAAGATGAAGAAGGTGATAGTCCAAGCTTTCTACTAACTTTCCCGAAGAACTTGTCGATTTTAGTGGAAATCTTATCCATTTTCTTACTCATTGATCTTTTAAGTGTCTTTTGATTTTCCACTATAATTCTTTGATTATTGAGAATGGTCTTATTGGATGGATTAGCGGGATTAGTAGGATATTCAATACTTTCTAAGGAAGTTTCTTGATCTTCCTCTTCTTCCTCTTCAATTTCCATTCCTTCCTCTTCCTCTTCTTCTTCTTCCTCCATTTCTTCCATCTCTTCGTGAGCAAGCCTTTCTTCCTTTTCCGTAAGTGTTTCATATGGTTGAAACACTAATGGAATTTGCATAAGGGAAATGTTTCCATGGTAGAACACTTTTCTAGTTATAAATTATTCCCTTTTGAAATCAACTCCAAAGTAATTAAAAATCCGAGTGAGATAAATTCCATGATATAATGTGTTTTCACCCATAGTAAAATTCTTGGACCTTAGCTCATCCAAAATAACTTGAGCCCAATTGATATCATAATTTCCAAAAATTGCAAAAAGAGCTTTGCAAACTTTCAAAGTTGGGTTGTTGTAGTTTCCCGATCTTGGTATAAGGGTGTGTTGGATAAGAAGGTTAATAATTCTTGCTTTTGGACGAAAATAACAATTTTTGAATTCAAAATTGTCATCCCCTTCAAAGATGTGATGAAATGTCTCTCGATCATTTTCATTTATTTGAAATTCTGAGAGATTCATTCTGGTATACTTGCATCCCAAAATATTTCCTAAAATTTCACAATCCAAAACTATTTGTGTTCCTTTAACACTACTCCAAATTTGTCCATCTTGCCCATCATAAAAAAGACGATTTAAATTCGCATAAAACATCTTAACAAGGTTTGGATAACATACAAAATCATTTTTTTGTTATCTACTACACTAAGAATAGAACATTGTTGAAAATGATTTTCAATTTCTTAAGAAGGAAAATCTTTAAAAATAGCAAATTTTCCCGTATTTATTTTACCAAAGTTTACATAGTTGATGTAAGCTTTGATTGCTTCCGGGTCATTAAAGAGAAAGTTTTTGATAGATTTTGGAAGTCTAATGGTGTTAGGAGTGCTTGAAGAGGCCATTGTAGAAGTTTGAGAGGGGTTGAAGATAATGAAGATAAATTTGAAATAAAAGTGAAAAGTGATGATAAAGAGAGTAAATTAGATAGAGATTCTATAGACATGTTCTCTGGTCAAGAGGCATTTTTCCAGAGCATTGAAGTTGATGAAAAGGTGGAGGGTAATTCAAAAGTTTGAATTCAAATTTTGAAATCAAATTTCTGAGAGGCATGTCGACATGGAGTATCCTGGTATGTCGACATGTTCCTATTGAATCAAAGGACAAGTGACTATTCCTAATTTCTAATAAATGTATATATTATTTCCTATATTCTACTTATATAATTTCTACGATAACATTAAATATAATAATACTTAAATATTAATAATTTAATATTTAAAATATTATTAAAATAATATTATTTTTGAATTTAAAATTTAAATTTCAAGGGATAAATTTGAATTTAAAATTCAAGGAAATTAAAAAAAATCAAGCAAACAAACAAGCATCCATTCAAAAAAGAAAATTAAAAATAATGTAAATGCATACCTATTTTTAGATTCATACTCCCATCGTCGTCTAATTCATGAATAGCAGTGAAACACAGATTTGAATTATCCATCTTCTTTTCATCGTCACTGGATGATGAGTCTGAGTCATCAAGAGTTGCTGTGTATGCTTTCTTTCTTTTCCTTGACGAATCATTGTTTGGAGGGAACAACCGTTTATCTGGATATGGACAATCTTTCCTATGATGCCCGACTTTATTGCAATTGTAGCATCTATCATTGTTGACGTTCTCCGTGTTATTTTTGGAATTCCTTTGATCATTTCTTTTGTAATTATTCATTTTTCTATATTTAAGGAATTTCTGGAAGTTTCTTGTCATGAAAGCAATCTCCTCATCACTGTCTGGTTCTGAATCTTCAGTTGTTGCATTCAATGCTAATGACTCTTTTTCTGTAACCTTGTTTTCTCTTCTTCCTTGTAGTTGAACTTCATAAGACATCAGATTCCCAATCAATTCTTCTATTTTCATTAGACTGATATCATTTGCTTCTTCGATTGCAAGTGTCTTTTGATCCCATTCTAGAGTGAGTGAATTTAGAATTTTTCTGACTTGGTCTTCCTCCGAAAAGCTTTTTCCCAGTGCAATTAGTGAATGGACAATATCTTGAAATCGACAATACATGTCGGAAATGGACTCATTTGCATGCATTTTAAACAATTGAAACTGATTAGTTAATATGGAAATTTTAGTCTGTTTAACTTTGCTTGTTCCTTCATGAGTAACTTGTAAAGTTTTCCAGATTTCAAATGCAGACTTACAAATAGACACTCTATTAAACTCATTCCTATCTAGTGAACAAAATAATATATTCATGGCCTTTGAGTTATTTTGTGCAACATTCTTTTGCTCAGTAGTCCACTTGGCAAAATCGGTAGTTGGTTCAACATACTCAGTTTGTGTGATATTCCAAGTATCTAATCCTACTGATTGTAAATAAATTTTCATTCTACAAGCCCAATATGCATATTACTACCATTGAAAAATGGTGGTCTGACAGTAGACTGACCTTCTACTAATGAACTAGTGTTAGTGTTAATAGAACTAGTGCCAGAGTTGACATTACCAGTGTTGGTAGCCATTAAAACAATTTTCAAGTTTCAGATTATGAAAACTATGAAAACCAACGCTCTGATACCAATTGAAAGGGAGTGCGGATTAAGGATCTTAAGGCTGATTTAACACTAGAGGGGGGGTGAATAGTGTTTAATGGATTCTACGATTTATATGGACTAAATTAAAATTATGACACAAACAAATGCAGAACTTAATCACAGAACAATCATAGAATCAAACACAGATGCAGAAAGTAAATAAAAAGCAGTAAAAGGAAAGAACACACCGGATTTTGTACTGGTTTGGAGTTACCCTACATCCAATCCTATACCAAGGCAGAACACCTTATACAGATTTTTATTATACCAAAGTCGAGATTACAGTCCTCAATTTCTAAAGGCCTTGAGGTACCCTCCTGTCTCACGCGTCCGGGGCAAACTCTCTTGATTTACGAGCCACAAGATTACCCAATTGATTTCCAGGCACAACCACACCTTATAGAGAGACTCGATAAACTTTTGATTACAAATTGATCCTATAACTCTGAATAGCACTTTGATCTTGAGAGAGGGCAGAGAATCAAACGAGAATGAGATTCTAATTTGATTCACTTGAGAATTCGGCAGAATTTCGGCACGATCTTAAAAATATGAAAATTTTAGAATATGGATTTGTGGAGAAGAAGGAGTGAAGTAAATATGAAAATAGTTAGTTAAAAAATTTGTTTGTGAAGGCTATTTATAGACCAGTAACGGTCATAACCATTCGTGAAGAGATTTAAACGAATAGACACTTCTTTTGAAAATTGAAACTTTTGAATTTAATGGCCACCATGTCGACATGGGGTATCCCATGATGTCGACATCCCTAAGTTAAAAATAATGTAAAATTTATTTTGAAAATGGTATTGAACAAGATGAAATGATTCTGGAATAAAATAAACTAATTTTCCTATGTTTTGAAATAAAGAAGAGTATAAAAATATATTTTTAGAATGTATATATAAATTTGATTTTAAATCTCAAGTATATATATTATTAAAGAATATTTAAAAAATCAGAAGATAGTTTTTTAAAAACAAACGAAGTTTGAAACAAAAGTTTATTTAAAAACAAAAACAAAGAATATTTTAAGGCTAAAACATCTTTTTGAAAATCATTTGAAAAGATAATTTTTAAGGCTAAAACATTTTGAAAAGCAGTTTTGAAAATCATTTTGAAAAACCATTTTAAAGTAGTTTTGCAAGCTTCTTCCTGCAGAATATCTCATCACATCAGGACTCGAGAACTTGTACAAAACCAAGATGTTCATGGGTTTGTAAGCCACTTGTCGTAGGTTTGTAAGCTACTTGTCGTGGGTTTGTAAGCCACTAAGAAGATAGAAATGGGTTCCATCCCAAATGAAATTTGGAATGAAGATTTCCGTGCTATTATGAAGTTTTAACAATAAACTAGACACATCTTGAAATCTTGATCTTGATACTCTAGAGTCTTCAATCTTGAGTCTTGAGTCTTTATACCGATCAGTCTTCAGTAATCAATACCTGCATATATATATACATACATATATATCCTGCATATACATATCTATCTAGACAATATTGTTAGTATATATTTTATAATAAGATAAGTTAAAAAGGTTGTTGTCATCAAAACCAACATCTCAGTTCCTAACAATTATAAGCTTCATTAATGGCGATCCAGAAATCTTCATCAACCTCCTCTTCCATGTGTCTATAATCGACTTCTATATAAGTTTAATCAACCCCAAATAATCATGAGGAGTCCACATTTTATTTTCCATTTGGAATCCTATGAACTTCATATACCAACCTTGAATTATAAATAGTAATTTCATGATCTGCATAACTTGCAATAGCTAATTCAGAACATACACGTGTCAACCATCTGCATGTCGGTAAGAAACACAGTTGTGTTTGTTACAAGTCTGTGATTTGCATGACTTGCAACACCTAATTCATAACGTACATGTGTCAGTCATCTGCATTTCTAAAAGAAACATGGTTCTGTTTGTTAATAGAATGTGATATGCGTGACTTGTTGTGCACCTCACAATGCAGCCATGTTGTGCAACTTTTATCAATGACTCATCTCATCTTACACTGTAGCCATGTTGTGCAATCTGATTCCATTCAATGCCTTGTCCCATCTCATACTGTAGCCATGTTGTGAATTTTGATTCCATTCAATAGCTTGTCCCATCTTCCACTATAGCCGTGTTGTGCACTCTGATTCCATTCAATGGCTTGTTCCATCTCACATTGTAGCCATGTTCTACCCTCTGCCATTCAATGGCTCTCCACATCTCACACATAACCATGCCATGCACACTGACTCCATTCAACGGCTCACACTAATTCCATCCATTGGCTCATCCCATCTCTCATTATTGATATGTTGTGCACTCTGATTCCATTCAACGATTTGTCCCATCTCACACTGTAGCCATGCTGTGCACTATGATTCTATTCAATGACTTGTTATCTCCCAAACCTATATATACTCTATTGGGTTCATACACAGAGAAAAACTAAAAAAAAAAAGCAAAGCAAAAACCAAATTACAAAGTAATCTAAACAAAAATGGATCCTTATCTTTACTACTACAACCAAAACATGGCCCAAACGATCGATGAGGAGAAAGAGCTACATAATCAAACCGTTGAGTTTGCTACACAACAATTCATGCAAGGATATTCTTAATTTTAGTGAAGGCTCTTCCGACAACCACTGTGATCGCATTCCTGGAAGAATTGATTGGTGATACAAGAGAAAATATAAAGATGGACATAACAGGCTGATGAATACTACTTTATCAAATCCAACTTATGATATTACATTGTTCCATCGTCGATTTTGCATAAGTCCAGATATCTTCACTAGAATTTATTTAAAACTCAATAAAAATAACCTATATTTTACATATAGGTTAAACGAGGCATTAGAACTAGGAATTTCACCACATATCAAAATCTTTACTGCTTTACGGATGTTGAGCTATGGACGAGTCAATGATCAATCAGATAAATATTTCAGACTTGCATCATCAACAACGATAATGCATGAAGGAATTTTGTAGAACTGTAATTGCAGAGTTTAGTAACGAATAGTTACATACGTCAGGTCCAAATGATGTCGTTAGTTTGCTAGCTAAAGGAGAAGCAAGGGGGTTTCTTGGTATGTTAGGTAGTTTGGATTACATGCATTAGGCATTGAAAAACTGTCCAATCGACTAGAAAGGAATGTCCATCGAACATAAAAATGTGCTAACCAAATTTCTAGAAGTTGTAGCATCCGATGACTTATGGATTTGGCATGCATTTTTTTGGAGTACCGAGTTTGTTAAATGATATCAATGTTTTAGAGTAATCTAACTTGTTCTCAGAATTGGCTAATGGATATTCATTGGACATCAAGTACAAAGATCAATGTCATGCATCGAATGAGATACTACCTTGTAGATGGAATATGCCTAAAGTGGGGAACATTAATTCAAGGATACAGGGTCCCCAACAAAAATAAGGAAAAGTATTTCACAGAGAAAGGGGAAAGCCATAGAAAGAACATTGAACATACATTCGGTGTTTTGCAAGAATGGCTTCAGATTTTATGAAATCCTGCTCGATTTCATGATGCACAAGTTCTTTATGAGATTGTGTATACCTATGTAATAATTCATAACATGATTATGGAAAGTGGCGATTATAAGAATCAAAGAAACGATTATTTAGACATGTTTTAGGGATCAAATACTAGACCCCAAAGGGATATTAACTCGATGGAAGAATATATTTCAAAAGTAAAGCATATCGAGGATCAAGCAGGACATTTTGAATTACATAACCAAAAGAAATGTTAGGACTACTAAGTAGTACATGTCTAAATAGTTTGCTTGCAAAGGGTTTATTCAGCTCAGTGTGAAGTTGTTTATGTCTGAGTAAATTGTGCCTAAGTAGTTTGATTACTAAATTGTTTAGAAGTGTTTGTTGAGTTCTTTGTGAAGTTGTTTGTAAGTTTGTTTGCTAAGTTGTTTATGGAAGTGTTTGTTGAGTTATTTGTGAAATTATTTGCTAAGTTGTTTATTGAGTAATGCTTTATTGAATAATGTGTTTTCTTAGTTGTACAATTGAAACGATATGCCTTTTCGACCCCTAAATGTCGACACTAATACATCCACCATATTCACGTATCGAGCACCCAAGTGTTGGAAAGACGAATTGTTAGGGTAAAATAAAATTAAAACAAAATAGAATAAGAAAGAAGAGAACATAATATCATAATTTCATAGCAGAACGATAATATATAATATCAAAAGAATAGTATAATTGGTTACTTTGATATAGAAATTTCAAAGTTACAGAACCTAAGTACTATCGCCAGCTTGGAAAGTTATAATCGTTTGCCCTAAAAATGTTGATATGTATAATATAGTAATGCAGCGGAAATAAGAATACTATAGTACGTGAAACATCCAGCTCGTTTTCTCGAGCTCTGAAGAACATCAATGAAAACTTTCCTTTCTCAAACTACTCGAAAGAGTACACCAAGAATTTAAGGAAAACAAAAACTAAGCGTCATACATAATTCTAGTATGAGAAACTCAAGAAATATGTATACATCATATAACAGTACTTTTGAGACCGCATGGAATGCCATAATGGTTACCCCACAAAAGAACTACCATCTAGTAAGTGCATAAGGTGATATAGTTGATAATATTTAGGGTATAGAATATAATTATATATAACATAGCCAGAATGGTTACATTGGTCACATTCAACGCTTATTGTCGGGTACAATCAGAACTGATAAAGAACGTTCGCATAATGGATTCCATATATATCCCTTCAGTCGAGCCAAAATCCAATCTCCATCACAAGGATCAGAAGTTACCTTCCGAGCACTATATATCTCTAGATAAAATATACCATAAGGATAGCACTAGCGGCCCATCATCCGAACATAAATATGAATAACGTGAAACAGATATCATCAAATCCCGTCGGCCAACAATCGATAAGCATCTCTAAATATGGAGTTGATAACACCTTGACGCGGGTTAGCTAAACCCCAAGTTGTGTAGCTTACTTATTCTTTAGCCATTTTTGATGTCAAGGTCACATTCGACATCGTTCACACAAGTCATTACCACTCGAACAGAACATGAATCCCCAATTGGATTCGCACATCTCGAAACCACATAAGGATTCCAACATCTCGAACAGATCCACTTCCAAGAGATAGAACACGTATCTTAGTCTTGAAGTGGTTTTCGATAAGTAAAACACTTACTGATCCTAGTCTTTTCAAGACTAAATCGACGAATTTGGTCATTCCATAATAATGAGAACAATCGTATATGGAAACCAAGTCTCATATACTTATCATGTTTTCGATATTTTCATCTCGCACTATCCCTGGGTCAAGAGTAAAGCCGATAGGTTAGAGATTTATTGCTCATATCCCTACTTGAACATCAGTCTTAACTCCCATAGATAAACAAGTCTACTTCATCGGCTTTTAGTGCTAAGCATACGACTAAATGTTTTCCATAAATGACTAAACATACAAAGCACGATCAAGTCATATAAAGCACGATTAAGTCACATAAGCGACTTCTAATCCCTTTTATTTATTTAATTAATACTTTTATTAATTAAAACCTCTTTTATTAGTAAAACTTAATTTATTTAATAAAACTTCATTTTTCAATTTCTACTATTCATTTGTGCTCTTTTCAATACTTATAAAAGCATTCATATATTCATCTCAAATGGTATAAGTATATTCATAAATCATTAACAAGATTTCTTACTTAAAACTTTTACTTTTTCTATCCTTTTCCAAAAGATTCCATACTTATAATTTCCTTTCAAATATCCATTTTTAGGATCCAAGTACTTCCACAAATCCATGCAATAAGGTTTAAGACTAATGTTACTTAAACACTGTCACTACAAACCCAAAACCATTTCACATGCTTATCTTTAAAACATTCTTTTAAAGATATATTTACATTCATAAGTATAAATAAAAAAGGTTATAGACAAATGTTATTAACACATTATTACAACGAACCCAAAACCATTCCATACTTATATTATCTTTAAAAACATTCTTTTAAAGATCTGAGAAATATTTGGTTAAGTTCGATAGTCGACTAATCGACTATCTAGTTAAAAATAATCGCTTATAGAAATCATGGTTTGTATACTTAACTCGTTTTCGATATTTCAACTTAACTATTTCTCATCCGAGAGTTAAGCCAGATAAGTTAGAGCGCTGGTTGTATATCAAAGCCTTGCTTAGACACTTCATCCTTGATCTCACAAATAGATAAATCTACCTCATCAGCTTTTAGTTTTAAGTATAGTATTAATAACTTTCATAAACGAGTAACAAACAACATGATCCACACGTTTTCGATAGTCCCAACTTATATATCCCTCATTCAAGAGGGAAGCCTATAAGTTAGAGCTCTATTGCTTAGATCCCTACTCAAACATCAATCTTAACTCTCACAAATAAATAAGCCTACTTCGTCAGCTTTTAACGTTAAGCAAAGTAATTACTTTCAAACAAATAGGTAAACAGGATTAACACATTTCCAACATTCCAACTTAATTATTCCTCGGTCAAGAGGGATGTTGGTAGGTTAGAGCTTTGTTGCTCATATGCCTACTCGAACATCCATTTAACTCTTACAAATAGAGAAGTCTACCTCATCAGCTTTTACTATTATGCCTAGTTAATTATCATTTTCAGAACTTATATATATAAATAAATACTTTAAAAATACTTGTAAATAGGTTTTAAATACCTATGAAAAATATTACTTGAAAATAACTAATTTATAATTTGGTGAAAAAACATGTTTTATATTATAAAACCTCATTACTTCGAAAATACATATATAATGGTTAAAATATACTCAAACTTCAAACCAAATTTAGAATACTGCAAAATGTGTTTGAAAACATCTCTAAAAGGATCATGGAAAAGTTCCAAATTTAAATATTATTAATAAACGGTTAAAACCATAAGCACCACACTACAGCATTTATAAATGCTGTTAAAAGTCTTTGTCAAAGAACAACATTGAAAAGCATGAACTTTCCAACTAGTTTTAACCACTTAAACAAATGATTTAAGACTTGAAATTTTAAAGTAAGTACTACCCTTAGAATACTTAGAAACTACGGAAATAAACCACTAAGAATATCTTCTAAATAAAATAAATACCTAATTCTCCATTTTGGGCTTCTACTCTCACAAAAAGTTCTTGCTTCGACAATTCAAAATTGGGCGAAATTTTCTAGTAATAAATCTATATTCATTTATTTAGAAAAATTCCCGAAAATAGGCTATATTTACAAAGTGTATTTATAACCACCATTGTGCTTCAACTTTCACAACTTTGATTCATAATTTCTATGACTTTCCAAACAATTTCTTTACTGTCCAATATACCAAAATATGTGTATAGAACAACCAAATCAAATTATCCCAAGTTAAGTTCATAAAACTTCGATTTGCACAAGTTAAAGCTAAGGGATATCGAAGTGCACTTATACCGACTATTCTCGCTTCAAACACTTTCAAACATACTTTAATTCAACATACAAATTAAACAACCATTTAAACATCAGGTCAAGGCCATAACACATGTTTAAGAGGGTAAAAGAAGTGGTGTTATATAATATAAAGTTATCATTTGTTTTCAAAATCTAGAGAGGTCCAAAGTTTATAACTTTACTTAGTTGATGTTACTTTAACTTTATATTTCAAACACATCATATATATACATAATATATACAAACAAGATAGTGAGATAACTCACTTAGATCCAAGCCAAACACATTCTCAAGAACAACCAAACTCAAGAAAACTTCCTACCATCACCTTGCAACCACCTTTCCTTCCTTCTTGCTTTAAACTTGTTTTTCTAAGGCAAAAATGCCTTATTTGCTCACGGCCGTTGAAGGAAAGGAGAGATTGGTTTCACTTTTTCCAAAACAAACTAGCTAAGAGTTGTTATAATGTAGTTCTAAGTCTCCACTCCAAATTTGAGTTGATTTGAAATTATTTTCTTTAGAAATTTTGAGAAGAAGACCTGAAAGGTGCTTGGTTTTGGCTTTGTAAATTTGTGATTTATTGTCAAGGGTATACCCCTCCTTATATAGACTTCATATGGTGTTTCCTAAGCTTGTTCTCAACCCCCTCTCTTGTCATGGAAGCCTCATCTCCCACATTCCCATCACTTCTTCATTATACCTCTTTCTTTTAGTTAATTCCTTTAATACCCTTAACATGTTAATATCTCTTATTCAATAGAAACTTCTAGAACATTCCATTTACTTTATGAATCAAAGTGTGTTAATTAGTTCCTAATGTGTTCATTTGATCATTAGACAAGTGCTCAAGAGTTCAAACAACTTATATTAAATAAAAAGATATTTATCGATAAACCGATTTTTGGTCACATTATCAATTTTACTTCGAAGAATAAATTTTTATAAACAATTTTCAAAAATAAGTATCCTATCACTAGTTATGATTTAAAAGGGGGTTATGAAGGTTATTAAATTAATTTAGTCACATGTAATCAAAGGTTCAAATATTTTGTAACGACCCGGAATTTTCGAACCCGAAAATTCCAGATAGTTAGAAGAAAAAGAAAGAGATAGAAGAAAGAAACAGAAAGAAGAAAGAAGAACAGAGAACACAACATCTCACATTCGCAGCGGATTAAATATAATAACAAATAATAATATCAGTTATACAAAGAAAACTGTATTTGTTAATTACATTTTAATACATCAGAGTTACAACATTCACAAATGTACTAGACAGTTAGAATTAACATGTCTCAGACAACTATAATATCACAGCGGAATATACTCCATACGTTCCTGCCATCCAACTCGCCTCCTGAGCTCCAGAACGTCCTTACCTAAAATCTGTAATACTCGGTTTGACCCGAGCATTACATCAAAGTAACACCCGGGTCAGGCTGGAAACCAGCGTGAGTAAACTCATCTAACATGGAATTTCAATTCATAGAACTTATTTAAACCCGGGTAACTCGTACTTTACCACAAGTAAACAACTTATATGGTCAACACTTACAAAACAATATCTAAGTATCCAACTTAGTTTAAATGGTCCATATTATTCCAAACTAGCTTATTGATTTCACATATCAAATCTATAAAGAATTATAGATTACTAATCGAAGTGGTTTCAGATATCGCTGATATCCGATCCCGGTCTCTTCGAATTCAATATCATCCTCCTAAGACAAGTTGTTTTAAAATTTAACAATTCAATTTAACTTCAGAATGTCATATTCCCACACAATTCCATTACCAGATAAATAACTCATATTTATCATAGTTCAAACAAAAACATTTTATATCACAGTACATTACAAAGTACATGCCAGAGTCAATACAATCAAAGGTATTCAATACAATTTAATCATCCATAAGTAAGATTAATTTCACATAATTAATAATAAATTAAATTTAACTCATTAATTAATTAACTCTTAATTACTTACATTAATTAATTATCCTTTAATTAATCATTAATTAACCTTTAATTAATTATTCTCAAATTAATTACCTTAATTAATTAATCGCATTAATTAATTATTCTTTAAATTAATTAAAGTTTAAATACTTGATTAATCAATATTTAATCATTAATTATCCATCCTTAATTAAGTATATAAATTAATTAATCCTTAATTATAAATAAATTAACCTTTAATTAATTTTTCTTCAATTACTTGATTAATCAATCCTAAATTATTAATTAATTTATCTTAATTACTTTTATTAAGTAATTAACTTCAAGTAATTAATTTCCTTTAACAAATATATTAATTTAAATTTTGAAAGTTAATTAACAATTAAAACATCCTTTATATTAATTAACCAACCTTTAATATTATTAAGTTTATTAAAAATAAACTTCCACAATAAAAGTTATATTTATTTTAAACCATTTTAAAACTTGGTTAATTAAAACAATTTTATTTGAAAGAATTTCTGAAATAATTTAAAAACTGGAATAATCATCTAATATTTAAAAGAAATTTGGTTTAACAAAATTTATTTTCGATAAAACTTGATTTTTCTTAGAAATTTAAAACTGTTCTTGACCATATCAAAAACCCGAGCAAAATCACGTTCCACCCGAGCTTGAACTCGAGACTCCCGCTCCCCTTCCAGTGCTTCGAGACAATCACGTAACTTCCCCGAGATCGACCCTAACCCGATTCTTCTTCCCCAAACCAACCCATCCAGATGCACAGATCGACCACCGTGCACGTGCACAGTTCAACCACGCCGCCGCTACCTCCAACAACTCGCCCCACACGTCGACGTTCAACCTCACGATCAATTTCGACCCTCCATCATTCGTCATGAAGCAAAAATCAAAATCGAACTTCCCATCGAAAACTGGAAGCCCATCCTTATCAGAAAACTCTCCGAACCACCATCGCCGATCACCGAATCTTCCCAAACTCCGGCCTCACACTATCGACTTCCCATTCCACCATTTCCCAGAGTTCGGTGAAGCTCGATCACCTAGATACGCCATG
Source organism: Allium fistulosum (assembly GCA_030737815.1). Lineage (NCBI taxonomy): Eukaryota > Viridiplantae > Streptophyta > Magnoliopsida > Asparagales > Amaryllidaceae > Allium > Allium fistulosum. The sequence continues at coordinate 1,293,518,669 of CM060904.1, forward strand.
GTAACAAAATTTCCGACCTCAACTTCGAACCACCTAAAACCCTAATTCGACGAACTGACATCGCCACGGTGGCTAAATACACCTCTAACCAATTTTGCCGACATCTCCGGTTGCCAAGCTAACCTCGGCAAAACTTTGACCAGGAAAAATTCGACGATCACCAGGAAAAGCTAGAAACTTATTCTCTGATCAACTCACAATTTCTCTCGATCTATAAACTTAAAAATCATGGTTCTATTCTTAAAAATCATAGATTTTGAAAGCTCATCAAATAATATACATGAAATCACAAATCGTTTAAGTCGAGATTTTGATATATTTTAGATTTTACTGTAATCCTTCCTTTTTATTAAAACTATCCTTCATTCCTGCCTGGAAACATTTTTAAACCTAACATCTGGTTGTTTCTAACAAATTTTGTTTATGATTCAAAGTCTAAGAAGGATCAGGGAAAAGATATTGAATTTATCAAGTTTTAAAACCTGTACAACTAAACAGAGCCAATAATTTGTATTTAGACATGCACGTCATTTCCTGTTTTTAAATTAAATACTAAATAATTTCATCTGGAAATATTTTTAGAATCAATGTCATAGTCTTATAATCATTTTCTATTTATAAATCAAAATCTAAAATTGATTATATAAGGAGCAGTTTGAATTTTGTTTTAGTGGCTTCAAGCCTGAGATTCACAGAGTAGTTCATATGTATAGATATACATACACACAGACATGCATACACACAGGACAGTATGGTTCAAAGCATTTTACCCAACAACTTGAAGTATTCATCACAACATTAATATATATAAACAGATCCAACTTGAAACAGGTTAGTTTGCTCACAGGTTTTTATAAACAGAGGTATGTGTATATATATATACAGTATATTTTAAAGCCTGTTTTATCCAAACAACCATACAATTCATCCATGCAAACCATATTTATAACACTACTATCATAAATCATCACAGGCATCAGGATATCAAGGGAAATTGGTTTCAAAAATAAGGTTTGCTCACCTTAAAATTGTTGAACAGAGGAACTCAGATGTTTTGAAGTTGAAAACTGCACTTGCTAATTAATTTACTTGATCGATCTCAGGTTGAAACAGTTTGAAATACTTGTTGCAGTTTGAAATAATTGTTGATGTTGGCATTGATTTTTGGTTTCCAGTTTTCTTCTTTTAGTTTAGAGAAGATGAAAGTAAGGATTTTTAGGAAAAATAGCCTGATCTTCTTTCTTATACATGTTATTTATATTTTTAAATTTTTTTAAGAGAACAAATTTGCCACATGTTACTTCATGCTATATTAATCTAACACTTGTATTTTTGCATGTGTTTATATTTTACAAATGTCATAAACCATATTTCCTATATTAACATATGTATTTATTTTATATTATAAATTATGTATTAGGTTTTTTTTTTAAATTTATATATATTTATCTATTTTAAATGATGTTCTTTAAATATACAAACTATCTATTACAAGAAATATTTTCAATATTTTTATTTGATCAGATTCATTTATTCAATTTATAATTCAGTATTTCTATTAATTAACCCAATTATTATATCAATTACAGATGTCAAGAAATCCGGGATATCACATTCCTCCCCCCTTTAAATCTTTTCGTCCTCGAAAAGGAACGAAAGCAAAATTTATTCAATACTTAAAATTAGATAAATTTTCTTATTTAACATTTTAAACTATAAACTCCCTTTATATTAATTTTTAAAATACTTTAAAATCTATATAATATTACAAAGATAGTTTTTTTTTTTATAAAAATACTTTTATAACTCAATGTCTCAACAAGTCCATCCTTGTTCTCACAGAAATTCAGTCATACGTTGATCAGGCGTAAGACTGAAAATCTATAAGTACTTAGCAGACCCGGTTTCAACACCCAGTGAAAATATTTGGAAAATAATTTATTGAAAATATAGAAAACAGTTTTGAAAATAGAGAAAATATCTTTGGTGAGAATGCTCTGGAAATCATCACTCCCATCCATGGTCGCAGTTAACCCGATGGTTACGTTGCCGTCCCGGCAAAATCCACAGATAACTATAGGTCTCCGCGCTCCTCGATTACGCCATGGAACCCGCTACAGATCGCAGTTATACCCGGGCCTTACGTTGCTATCACAGCACAAACCCATATAACTGTAGGCATCAGCGCCACCGAATTTCGCTGCCAAATAATGAAACTTCTCCCACATAGGTCGCAGTCTACCGATATAAAATCAAACGCAGACTGTTGGCTCTCAGCGGCACAAACGACTTTCGCTATGTTACCATAGTGTCACAGTCTACCGATATAAAATCAAACGTAGACAGTTGGCTCTCAGCGGCACACATGACTTTCGCTATGGTCTGCAGTAGATCGCAGTGACATCGAGTTAAACTGTCGTCACAGCATAACCCAAATGCCTCTGTGGGCACCAGCCCCTCGACTTTCGCTACACAAATAATCCTCAGGAACTAGTTTGTCCGGACTCCTCACAGGATCAACTTTAGAATCCCCCCTTGGGGTTCAAGGCAGTACCACCCAGTGGCACTCCTGAGAAGTTCATTTTAAGGAAGCGCCTTTTTCCCCAAAGCTATTCTCAAAACACTTTATACTATATACTTATAGTATCTTCAAATCATACCGTTTATGATTTATCAAAATCTCCTTTACACAAAATCGATTCTCAAAATCGATAGTTCCAAACTTGGCTTTCCAAAATCCAAAATTGATTTTCTCAAAAATCAAAAAATTACATAGGTTTCCAAAACCTTTTTCAAAATCATTCTCATAAGATCCTTTATATATATAGATATAGATATATATAACTTTGAAAACTTTGGATCATTTCAAACTTGTATAAAACTTTTTTTTTATATATATACTTCAAATATTTCAAAACCCTTTTTATTCTGACTAGATTCAATAAGGGAAGTTTATCATATTACAAAATATAACTTTATTTATTGCCAAATCAAATATTCAAGTTTGATTTCTTTATAAAGTTATTTACCATTTACTTACCTTCATAAAGTAAATTTCAACCAAACAAATATCCAATTCCATTATATTTCACAAATATACTTTTCATTTCAAAGACCATTTTACAATCCTTATCCACAAATTCCAATATAAATTTCATTCAAACTCGTACGATGTACACATATCATCCGTACGCAATATCAGTCTGATCGCTCAATCGATCACACAATTTCACTTCCGAACTAGTATCGTTCACCCGACTTCCTAGTGCGGACTCAGATCTGGTTTCTTGATCAGAAACCGTCATTCTCCTTGCATAGTCACAACTATGATAGAGAATATCCAGAACTAATCAACAATCCATATCCAGGTTCGCCGTCGAAAATCGATCGAAAAATCCCAACTCGGATCGATAATACTATCTCGAAATTCTGTGTTCGAATCTGGATCAAATTACTATGCGAATAAAATAATATACGTATATCCTACGTATCTTTATTTATTGGTTATTAGCCAAATCAATTCTCTTTTCTATTCACATTTCCTTTAATTCCATTCACTTATTCTCAATTGCTTCCATTTCCAATTGAGTTATTACTTCAATTACAAACAGTTTGAACTCTGACCAATTTAAATTTAAAAATAGCTTGAAAAAATTTAAAATAGATAAGTAGTTGAAAAATAGTTATTAGTTTGTCAAATATCTGTAAAATAGTTAAGTAGATATAAAATAGTTAGATTATTGCAAAATAGTTTTTAAAATAGCGATTAGATATAAGTAACTGAAAAATAGTAATTAGTTTATAAGACAGTTTCAAAATAGTTAAATAGTTCTAAAATAATTGTAAAATAAGTATAGGATAGTTTGGGGTTTAAGAAGAAAGATTGTATAGTAAATGGTTTGGAAAAATATATTTGTATTAAAACAATTTATTTTGAAAATAATCCAGAGCCAAACTGTCAATTCTTATCAATTCAATTCAAATTTCCACCTCCATTTAAATTAACTCAATTGCAATTTAAATAACTTCAATTTCCATTGAAATTGATTTAACCTCAATTCAAGTTGAACTAATCCTCAATTTCTTTCCTAATTCAAATCAAATTCAATTTGAACTACTTCTATTCAAATTTCAACTTAAAACCATCTCGAATTATATAAATTCGAGTTAAATATTTTAAATGTTGATTTAATCCTTTAAATTAAATTAACCTTTACTTTTTAAATCAAATCAACCTTAATTTTTTTTATTTAACAACTTAAATCTTTAAACCATTTAATTCTGAACCCAAATTCCAAAATTTTATTTTAAAATTATCTTTACTTAACTTATTACAAAGTTCAAATAAGAATTCAAAACAATTTATTCTTCAGATTCCAATTTATTATCCATTTTCAATTTTCAAAACCAATTCTCAATTTCATTGATTATTTATAACAATAGAATAATATCAGGATAAATAAACATCCAAATTTATCCTAACACCAATTTACAGTATTCATTATTCAATTTCCAGATCTCAAACCCATTTTGAGATCACTCATAACTCCCCTTTTTAAAAAACAACCATTTAACTTTCCAAGTTAAATTTAAATTTCACCTTGAAATTTCCAATTCAAGTTATTCATTCAAACTTATTTAACTTCCTCCAAGTTAAATTTAATTTACTTAATCCGGTCAACTTTACACAATTTGAATTCCCATTCAAATTTTAAACTTCAGATTAATAATCTTTCCCCCTTTTTAAATTTAAAAACTTAATTCATTTAGGGTTTTCACATCACATTCCCAGGAAAATTTAAAATTCAATACTTAGAGTTTATTTCAAACATCTTTAATATAATGTATATCCTCATTTATACATATTTATTTCCTTTACACACCCAGTTATACCTTAAATTTTTAAACCACCTTTGGTTTTAATTCAAACAAATTTCTTTAAAACAATTTCAAGTTTTCTAGATTTAGATTTAAAATTTCACAATTTTTAAATTATCTTCAATTCAATTTATAATTCATACTCACTTAAATGTTTACTTTCGTAAACATTTCATTTTTAAATACAACAACCATATATGATAATAACCAAGATTATCATATCTAGAAACCAATTCGCTATTATCTTTATTCTGAAAATACTTCTATAAACTCAAGATTTTTATTTCAGTTTGGATCCATTTCAAACTTATCTTCATTTAATTTCAATTTGGTTGTATTACCACTTAATTCTTATTATTTTATTTAATTCCATTGATTCAACACCAATTTCTTTAATATATTAAAAGAAATATTGCTTTATATATCAAATATAATCTTATATAAAAATCATTTGAAATCTTTATATATGAAAATAACAAATACGCTCTCATATATATATACACACTCAACTCGTTCTAGGGTACCATTGACCCTATCCTTAACGAGTAATCTCAACAGAGCCAAGGTTTTTGCTTAACCTTCGCTTTGATACCAACTGTAACGACCCGGAATTTTCGAACCCGAAAATTCCAGATAGTTAGAAGAAAAAGAAAGAGATAGAAGAAAGAAACAGAAAGAAGAAAGAAGAACAGAGAACACAACATCTCACATTCGCAGCGGATTAAATATAATAACAAATAATAATATCAGTTATACAAAGAAAACTGTATTTGTTAATTACATTTTAATACATCAGAGTTACAACATTCACAAATGTACTAGACAGTTAGAATTAACATGTCTCAGACAACTATAATATCACAGCGGAATATACTCCATACGTTCCTGCCATCCAACTCGCCTCCTGAGCTCCAGAACGTCCTTACCTGAAATCTGTAATACTCGGTCTGACCCGAGCATTACATCAAAGTAACACCCGGGTCAGGCTGGAAACCAGCGTGAGTAAACTCATCTAACATGGAATTTCAATTCATAGAACTTATTTAAACCCGGGTAACTCGTACTTTACCACAAGTAAACAACTTATATGGTCAACACTTACAAAACAATATCTAAGTATCCAACTTAGTTTAAATGGTCCATATTATTCCAAACTAGCTTATTGATTTCACATATCAAATCTATAAAGAATTATAGATTACTAATCGAAGTGGTTTCGGATATCGCTGATATCCGATCCCGGTCTCTTCGAATTCAATATCATCCTCCTAAGACAAGTTGTTTTAAAATTTAACAATTCAATTTAACTTCAGAATGTCATATTCCCACACAATTCCATTACCAGATAAATAACTCATATTTATCATAGTTCAAACAAAAACATTTTATATCACAGTGCATTACAAAGTACATGCCAGAGTCAATACAATCAAAGGTATTCAATACAATTTAATCATCCATAAGTAAGATTAATTTCACATAATTAATAATAAATTAAATTTAACTCATTAATTAATTAACTCTTAATTACTTACATTAATTAATTATCCTTTAATTAATCATTAATTAACCTTTAATTAATTATTCTCAAATTAATTACCTTAATTAATTAATCGCATTAATTAATTATTCTTTAAATTAATTAAAGTTTAAATACTTGATTAATCAATATTTAATCATTAATTATCCATCCTTAATTAAGTATATAAATTAATTAATCCTTAATTATAAATAAATTAACCTTTAATTAATTTTTCTTCAATTACTTGATTAATCAATCCTAAATTATTAATTAATTTATCTTAATTACTTTTATTAAGTAATTAACTTCAAGTAATTAATTTCCTTTAACAAATATATTAATTTAAATTTTGAAAGTTAATTAACAATTAAAACATCCTTTATATTAATTAACCAACCTTTAATATTATTAAGTTTATTAAAAATAAACTTCCACAATAAAAGTTATATTTATTTTAAACCATTTTAAAACTTGGTTAATTAAAACAATTTTATTTGAAAGAATTTCTGAAATAATTTAAAAACTGGAATAATCATCTAATATTTAAAAGAAATTTGGTTTAACAAAATTTATTTTCGATAAAACTTGATTTTTCTTAGAAATTTAAAACTGTTCTTGACCATATCAAAAACCCGAGCAAAATCACGTTCCACCCGAGCTTGAACTCGAGACTCCCGCTCCCCTTCCAGTGCTTCGAGACAATCACGTAACTTCCTCGAGATCGACCCTAACCCGATTCTTCTTCCCCAAACCAACCCATCCAGATGCACAGATCGACCACCGTGCACGTGCACAGTTCAACCACGCCGCCGCTACCTCCAACAACTCGCCCCACACGTCGACGTTCAACCTCACGATCAATTTCGACCCTCCATCATTCGTCACGAAGCAAAAATCAAAATCGAACTTCCCATCGAAAACTGGAAGCCCATCCTTATCAGAAAACTCTCCGAACCACCATCGCCGATCACCGAATCTTCCCAAACTCCGGCCTCACACTATCGACTTCCCATTCCACCATTTCCCAGAGTTCGGTGAAGCTCGATCACCTAGATACGCCATGGTAACAAAATTTCCGACCTCAACTTCGAACCACCTTAAACCCTAATTCGACGAACTGACATCGCCACGGTGGCTAAATACACCTCTAACCAATTTTGCCGACATCTCCGGTTGCCAAGCTAACCTCGGCAAAACTTTGACCAGGAAAAATTCGACGATCACCAGGAAAAGCTAGAAACTTATTCTCTGATCAACTCACAATTTCTCTCGATCTATAAACTTAAAAATCATGGTTCTATTCTTAAAAATCATAGATTTTGAAAGCTCATAAAATAATATACATGAAATCACAAATCGTTTAAGTCGAGATTTTGATATATTTTAGATTTTACTGTAATCCTTCCTTTTTATTAAAACTATCCTTCATTCCTGCCTGGAAACATTTTTAAACCTAACATCTGGTTGTTTCTAACAAATTTTGTTTATGATTCAAAGTCTAAGAAGGATCAGGGAAAAGATATTGAATTTATCAAGTTTTAAAACCTGTACAACTAAACAGAGCCAACAATTTGTATTTAGACATGCACGTCATTTCCTGTTTTTAAATTAAATACTAAATAATTTCATCTGGAAATATTTTTAGAATCAATGTCATAGTCTTATAATCATTTTCTATTTATAAATCAAAATCTAAAATTGATTATATAAGGAGCAGTTTGAATTTTGTTTTAGTGGCTTCAAGCCTGAGATTCACAGAGTAGTTCATATGTATAGATATACATACACACAGACATGCATACACACAGGACAGTATGGTTCAAAGCATTTTACCCAACAACTTGAAGTATTCATCACAACATTAATATATATAAACAGATCCAACTTGAAACAGGTTAGTTTGCTCACAGGTTTTTATAAACAGAGGTATGTGTATATATATATACAGTATATTTTAAAGCCTGTTTTATCCAAACAACCATACAATTCATCCATGCAAACCATATTTATAACACTACTATCATAAATCATCACAGGCATCAGGATATCAAGGGAAATTGGTTTCAAAAATAAGGTTTGCTCACCTTAAAATTGTTGAACAGAGGAACTCAGATGTTTTGAAGTTGAAAACTGCACTTGCTAATTAATTTACTTGATCGATCTCAGGTTGAAACAGTTTGAAATACTTGTTGCAGTTTGAAATAATTGTTGATGTTGGCATTGATTTTTGGTTTCCAGTTTTCTTCTTTTAGTTTAGAGAAGATGAAAGTAAGGATTTTTAGGAAAAATAGCATGATCTTCTTTCTTATACATGTTATTTATATTTTTAAATTTTTTTAAGAGAACAAATTTGCCACATGTTACTTCATGCTATATTAATCTAACACTTGTATTTTTGCATGTGTTTATATTTTACAAATGTCATAAACCATATTTCCTATATTAACATATGTATTTATTTTATATTATAAATTATGTATTAGGTTTTTTTTTAAAATTTATATATATTTATCTATTTTAAATGATGTTCTTTAAATATACAAACTATCTATTACAAGAAATATTTTCAATATTTTTATTTGATCAGATTCATTTATTCAATTTATAATTCAGTATTTCTATTAATTAACCCAATTATTATATCAATTACAGATGTCAAGAAATCCGGGATATCACATATTTAGACCATATATTTAAATACGAAGTTTTCGAAATTTCGAGTTGTTACATTCTCCCCTACTTAGAATATTTCGTCCTCGAAATTCCAACACGAGCGAAAAAAGGGATCAATTGCATAGCAATACTTAATAGTATTGAAAAATTTACTACAACACATAACTCACAGTTTGCCTAACTTCAAAAATCCTCTTATTATACAAGGACAATAAACAATATACTAAGCTTACCTTACGCTCAATAGCCTCAAGTTGTTACTTAGTCGACAATTCATGCTACCTCATAAAAAATCGAAGAGTCATCACCAAAACTCTCTATAAGCCAATCAAGACATAATATATATACTAAAGCCCGTATGATGTGCATGGACCATCCGTATGCACTATCAAATTTGACCACTTGATCGATCAGATAAATTTCATTTCCAAACTAGTATAAATACTTAACCTCTCTAGTGTGGACTCCAATTTGGTTCCTTGATAAGAAACCTTTGTTCTTCTTACATATTCATATACTATGATAGAAAATTTTAGAATCTTATCAAGAATCAATATCAACTGCTCGCTATTGAGAATCTAATGAAAAATCCTTGTTCAGACTGGTGTAAATCACCTCCAAATCATATACTCCAATATTGATCGAGAACAGTCATGCGAATAAAACAATCTATGTATAACTTACGTATTTATCCTATTGGTTTCTTAACTATATCAATATCTTTTATAAAATAGTATGTCTTATCCAATACTAAAATCATTTATGAATCATTTCATAAAACATAACTTCTAGTTTATAAACAGTTATCACTTAATTTCATATTCGTATAATTCTCTATTACATCCTAAGAGTATATACAAAAACATCAAATTCGTTTTATTTAACAAGCATGTTTGATCAATTCAAAACTTGTTTTTAACTTACTACTTTCATAATTCAAGAGTTAGAGAAACTCAACTTTTATATTTTCATACGAAAACACCTGGCTTCAAGTTCTATAATGATTCAAAAATTTCCGACTGTCCAAAATTGCCGAAAATCCCGTTTTATCTTAACAACTGAAAACTACCAAACAACATATCATAACATGATATACATACCATACAATCAAAATGCAAATTTTACATGTGTTCGTAAAATAACTTAACAAATTTTAATAATTTATAAAACACACTTAATCCAAAAAGGGAAAACATGAAAAGTTCCAACATTTATTCCGAATTATGTTATTATCACTCAGTCACCCTACATAGCATGCACACAAAAATCTTCTACATAAAACGTTCATACCAAAATTTGTTTAAAGGAGAACTTTAGAACTAAACACCGGGTTTTATTTCAAATTGCTTTGAAATAATAATACATACACACACAGATATATATATATATACATATATATATATATCTTTTGTATAACAAATCATACTTTCGAAATCAAATCGAAATCTATTTTACTAAAACTACCTATAACATCCCCCACTTAGAAATCCAAAAATGAACACCAATGATGCTGAAGTTATCACCAGAATTATTTTCAAGCGACAGAAGTGAATTTAGTACATGCATTTTAGACTTAACCAAAATCTTTTCAAAACGGTATCAAATACTTCGTAAATATTACTAAGTCCCATGATCTCAATTTTAAAAACCAATTTCCCAAATTTTTACTTTCAAATAATACTACTATTGTTTTCTCCAAAATCTTGAAAAACATTTTCAAAGTCACTGGGATTTAAGTTCTCAAAATATTAGTTAAATCTTCTTCTTTATAAATCACGTTTTATAAACTATACTTATATAAAATTACTTTCTATATAAAATCTTCTCATAAATGTTTATTTTACAAAAAAAAACTTACCTTTCTCAGATTAAAATAAACATCTTTTACTATAGTTAACTTTTAGCCCAACTTTGTCACCGAACGCCTTATAGTCAAACTGTGAAACTAAATTCATAAGGTGTTTGTTTCAATGCACCCATAAATACTGTATACCCAACCTATGCAGTGAAAAGGTAAAACTGTTCATAAACTGGTCGAGCACAAATCAACAATCAACAAATGATAGTCAATGTTCATAAACTGGCCATGCATGACTAAACAAATTAATGAGGGGTAACGAATGAACATTATTAATTCCTATATTAATTAAACTACACTTTAACAATTCCCACTTATATAAGTTACCTTATTTAAGATCTTTAATTTTCATAGTTGTAATTACCTTTAACATTTACGTTTATAACAAATAAAAATACAAATACGCTTTCATATGTATAATATACACAACTCATGCTAGGGCAGCCTATTACCCTATCTATTAGTTGTTAGGAACATGAGATAGTGGTTTTGATGACAACAACCTTTGTAACTTAATTTATTATAACTTATATACTAACACTATTGTCTAGATATATATGAATGTTATTATGCAGGATATATATAAGGCATGTACTGATTATTGAAGACTGTACAGTATAAAGATCAAGAATGAAGAAATCAAGTTTGAAGACTCATGAGTATCAAGATCAAGATTTCAAGATAAGTGTCTAGTTTTGTTAAAACTTCATAATAGCATGGAAATCTTCATTCCAAATTTCATTTGGGATGGAACCCATTTCTACCTTCTTAGTGGCTTACAAACCCACGATAAGTAGCTTACAAACCTACGACAAGTGGCTTAAAAACCCACGAACATCCTGGTTTTGTACAAGTTCTCGAGTCCTGATGTGATGAAATATTCTGCAGGAAGAAGATTGCTAAACTACTTCAAAATGGTTTTTCAAAATGATTTTCAAAACTGCTTTTCAAAATGTTTTAGCCTTAAAATATTCTTTGTTTTTGTTTTTAAATAAACTCTTGTTTTAAACTTCGTTTGTTTTTAAACTATCTTCTGATTTTTAAAAATTCTTTTATAATATATATATATATATACTTGAGATTTAAAATCAAATTTATATATACATTCTAAAAATATATTTTTCTACTCTTCTTTGTTTTAAATCATAGAAAAATTAGTTTATTTTACTCCAGAATCATTTCATCTTGTTTTCCTTTCAATACCATTTTCAAAACAAATTTTACATTGTTTTTAACTAAGGGATGTCGACATCATGGGATACCCCATGTCGACATGGTGGCCGTTAAATTCAAAAGTTTCAATTTTCAAAAGAAGTGTCTATTCGTTTAAATCTCTTCATGAATGGTTATGACTGTTACTAGTCTATAAATAGCATTCACAAACGAATTTTTTAACTAACTATTTTCTTCACTCCTTCTTCTCCATAAATCCATATTCTAAGATTTTCATATTTTTAAGATCGTGCCGAAATTCTGCCGAATTCTCAAGTGAATCAAATTAGAATCTCATTCTTGTTTGATTCTCTGCCCTCTCTCGAAGATCAAAGTGCTATTCAGAGTTATAGGATCAATTTGTAATCAAAAGTTTATCGAGTCTCTCTATAAGGTGTGGTTGTGCCAGGAAATCAATTGGGTGATCTTGTGTCCCGTAAATCAAGAGATTTTGCTCCAGACTCGAAGACATGAGGGTACCTCAAGGCCTTTAGAAATTGAGGATTGTAATCTCTACATTGGTATAATAAAAATCTGTACGAGGTGTTTGCCTTGGTGTAGGACTGGACGTAGGGTAACTCCGAACCAGTATAAAATCCGGCGTGTTCTTTCCTTTTACTGCTTTTTATTTACTTTCTGCATCTGTGTTTGATTCTGTGATTGTTCTATGATTAAGTTCTGCATTTGTTTATATCATAATTTTTAAATTAGTCCATATAAGTCTTAGAATCCATTAAACACTATTCACCCCCCCTTTAGTGTTAAATTAGCCTTAAGAACCTTAATCCGTACTCCCTTTCAATTGGTATCAGAGCATAGGTTTTCATAGTTTTCATAATCTGAAACTTGAAAAGTTAAAAATGGCATTTTTAGGAAACTTTGTTAGTACTAGTTTGAATTTATGCATTTCATCAAAGTATCATAAGTCTGCATATAGTTTTTATGAAAAATCAAGTTATCTACCGAATTGGTTTATTATGCAGAAACATACATGTTACATGGCTTTTGAAGAATCAACAACCAATGGACAAACTGTGCAAATTGAGAAAGATAAATGGATACTTGATAGTGGCTGTTCAAGGCATATGACTTGAAATACCGAGATACTCAATGACATTATATATCAAGATGATGGATTGGTCAACTTTGGAGATAACTCAAAAGGATATGTGATTGGCATCGGCAATGTCGGTAATTCTAAAACTCCTCTTATTTCTGATGTTTTGCTAGTTAGGAATTTAAAACATAATTTGCTTAGTATAAGTCAACTATGTGATAAAGGATTTAAAATTAAATTTGGAAAAGATAAGTGTCACATCGAAGATAATAAGTCAAATAGTATCTTTAAAGAAATTAGGAAGAAAAACATTTACATCCTTAGTATGAAAGTTTCAAATGATAACTTATGTCTTTTGGCTAATAAAAGTGACCCTTGAATTTGGCATAAAAGATTTGGTCATTTAAATTTCAAACTGTTATCTAGGTTATCAAAACTTGACTTAGTTAGAGGTCTTCCCAAGTTAAACTTTAAAGTAGATAGTATATGTGATGCTTGCCAATTAGGAAAACTTAAGAAAATTTCATTTAAATTAAATTAAAAGATATGATTTCTACTTCTAAACCTCTAGAATTACTTCATTTAGATTTATTTGGTCCATCTCAAGTTCAATCAATTAATCACAATAAATATGTTTTTGTAATTGTAGATGATTATTCTAGATATACTTGGACAATTTTTCTTAAACTTAAAAGTGATGCTTTTGAATTATTTAAGAATTTTGCTAAAAGGATTCAAAATCATCTTTCTTTAAAAATAAAAACTATTCGTAGTGATCACGGTGGGGAATTTGAAAATGAAAATTTTGAGAATTTCTGTAATAAAAAAGGAATTACTCATAATTTCTCTTTTCCAAGAACTCCACAACAAAACGGAGTGGTAGAACGTAAGAATAGAACGATTCAAGAGTGTGCTAGAACAATGCTTTCTGATAGTAACTTACCTAAAAACTTTTGGGCTGAAGCAGTCGCTACAGCTTGTTATATATTAAATAGGATTTTAATTAGACCATTAACTAATAAAACACCATATTAATTACTTTACAATAAGAAACCCATAGTAGCTTATTTTAAAGTTTTTGGTAGTAAGTGTTTTATTCTTAATACAAAAGATAATTTAGATAAATTTGAACCTAAATCCGACAAAGGTATCTTTATCAGATATTCTAATAGAAGTAAAGCATTTAGACTTTATAATTTAAGAACTAACACTATTGAAGAAACAATGCATGTATCTTTTGATGAAAATTTTAAAGATACTGTACAAATAGAAGATGAAGAAGATTTTGTAGCTTTAAATAATGAACCTACCGAAACTAATTGTGAAATCATTCAACCTAATAATAGAATTAGGCTATTAAAAGATCATCCTGTAGAAAATATACTAGGAAATATTGAATCTATAGTTAAAACAAGAAATCAACTAAATAGTATGAGTAATGTAGCTTTTATATCAACTATTGAACCTAAAAATCCAAAGGAAGCATCATCTGATGATTCATGGATTCTTGCTATGCAAGAAGAATTGATTCAGTTCACCAGAAATGATGTTTGGGAACTTGTTCCTAGACCTGAGGATAAAAGTATAATTGGAACAAAATGGGTTTATAAAAATAAAATGAATGAACTTGGTGAGGTCGTGAGAAATAAAGCTCGTTTAGTCGCGCAAGGTTATTGTCAAGAAGAAGGAATTGATTATGACGAGACCTTTGCACCCGTAGCAAGACTAGAAGCTATCAGGATTCTACTTGCTTTCGCAAACTACAATAATTTCAAGTTATATCTAATGGATGTTAAAAGTGCTTTTCTAAATGGTTTTGTAAAAGAAGATGTTTATGTTGAACAACCTCCACTTTTTGAAGATAATAAATTTCCAAATCATGTATATAAATTAAAGAAAGCATTATATGGTCTGAAAC
The DNA here is from genome assembly GCA_030737815.1 of Allium fistulosum. Taxonomy (NCBI): domain Eukaryota; kingdom Viridiplantae; phylum Streptophyta; class Magnoliopsida; order Asparagales; family Amaryllidaceae; genus Allium; species Allium fistulosum. Next base: position 1,293,533,787 of record CM060904.1, read on the forward strand.
AAGCTCCTATAGCCTGGTATGAAAGACTAAGATCTTATTTACTACAATCTGGTTTTGAAATTGGTAAAATAGATACAACTCTTTTTATTAATAAAAACAAAAATGATATTCAATTAGTACAAATATATGTAGATGATATAATATTTGGGTCAACTAATAACATAATGAATAAAGAATTCTCAGATATAATGACTAAAGAATTTGAAATGAGTCATTTGGGAGAACTAAGTTTCTTCTTACGACTTTAAATCAAACAATTAGATAAAAGAATTTTCATTAGTCAAGAAAAATATGCTAAGGATTTAATTAATAAATTTGGATTGACCACTTCTAGTGGGAAACCAAATCCAATGACAACTAATGTAGCTTTAAGTAAAGAAGATAAATAAAAAGATGTTGATCAAAAATTATATAGGGGAATGATTGGTTCGCTGCTTTATATAACAGCAAGTCGTCCTGACATCATGCATAGTGTCTGTCTCTGTGCAATATACTAATCTCAACTTAAAGAAACTCACTTAAAAGTTGTTAAAAGAATTTTAAGATATGTAAAACATACTTTAGATTATGGTTTATTTTACCCTAAAAATGATGTATTTGATTTAATTTCATATTGTGATGCTGATTACGCTAGTTGTAAATCAGACCGAAAAAGTACAAGTGGAACTTGTCACTTTCTAGGACATTCTCTGGTTTCCTGGTTTAGTAAGAAGCAAAACACTGTATCCTTGTCCATAACTGATGCAGAATATATATCTGCTGCTTTGGCTTGTTCTCAAGTTATATATATGCAACAAACTTTAAAAGATTTTGGATTAACTATAACTAAATCACCAATTTATTGTGATAATACTAGTGTAATAAACCTATCTAAAGATCCAACTCATCATGCTAGGATAAAACATATTGATATTAGACATCATTTTCTTAGAGATAATATAAGTATAGAAGTCATAACTCTTGAATATATTAATACTGAAAAACAAATTGCTGATATATTAACCAAACCATTAAATGAACAAAACTTTACTAAATTTAGAAGAGAATTAGGTATATGTTCATTAACTGAAATATAAATTATAAATAATACAAGTATAGTTAATAATTAATATAAATAAAAATTTCTCAAAAATTGAACTTGGCATGTCGACATGACCCATCCCCCTATGTCGACATACATGCCGAAATTTTCAAATTTAAATTTCCCTCTAAAATTAGTTATTTGGTTATATATTTATATATTTCGACTTTTACTCCTTTTCTCTGTTCTATTCTCTGTAATAAACTTCTAAAACAGTAAATTAATGGCTTCCTCTTCTAATAATGAACCTTCTTCACCCACTTCTCCTCATTCTGACCCTTTTCAACGTTCCACACACGTACGAGTCATCAAATTTACAAGAAAAAATGAAAGATTTGCTTCAAATGATGATGGAAATTCAAGTGAGTCAACTGCGAATGGCTAGAGAACAAGATAGGCAAGGCAGAATCCTTAGGAATTCCTTATGGATAACCATGCCAATCCCATTGTCATCGAAGAATCATCACAAGACATGGATTCTGAAGAAGAAAAGCCTCTAGAAGAACCACAAGAGGATCAAGAAGAAGAACATCCTCTGCCGAATCCGGATGTTCATATGGACGAAGACGATGGTGTGATTTGCGTTGGAGAGATCCTTTTTGATGCTAATGGGAACTTGGTCGAACAATGTGGAAACTTTTGTCTCCACTATCCAAACTGTTCGGTCCATAAATCACTAATAGTTAAGGGTCCTCGTTAGCGTTTTTCGTTTTTGTTTTTCTCTTTCTTGATTATATATTGGTTTGTTAATTTGTACATAAATGTTATCTTAATAAAACTAATGTTCTTCTAAAAAAATCTTTAGTGTATAAATAATCTTGAATTCCATTTAATTTAGGATGCTATATTTTATATCACTCATACATAGTTATTATCCTTTTTTCATATGTTTGTTTATCTCATTTTCTATTAATTTCAAGGTTTATAGATTATTTTTGTTGATGACAAAGGGGGAGAAGTTATATAAAATAGTAGGCTTGGAGTAAAGGGGAGTTGTTGGTGTAAGGAGGAGTTATGGTATGATCGAAGTGGTAAGTATATTTTATAAGGTTGTCATCATCAAAAAGGAGGAGATTGTTAGGAACTGGAGATAGTGGTTTTGATGACAACAACCTTTGTAACTTATTTTATTATAACTTATATACTAGCACTATTGTCTAGATATATATGAATGTTATTATGCATGATATATATAAGGCAGGTAATGATTATTGAAGACTGTATAGTATAAAGATCAAGAATGAAGAAATCAAGTTTGAAGATTCATGAGTATCAAGATCAAGATTTTAAGATAAGTGTCTAGTTTTGTTAAAACTTCATAATAGCATGGAAATCTTCATTCCAAATTTCATTTGGGGTGGAACTCATTTCTACCTTCTTAGTGGCTTACAAACCCACGACAAGTAGCTTACAAACCTACGACAAGTGGCTTACAAACCCACGAACATCCTGGTTTTGTACAAGTTCTCGAGTCCTGATGTGATGAAATATTCTGCAAGAAGAAGCTTGCACAACTACTTCAAAATGGTTTTTCAAAATGATTTTCAAAACTGCTTTTCAAAATGTTTTAGCCTTAAAATATTCTTTGTTTTTGTTTTTAAATAAACTCTTGTTTTAAACTTCGTTTGTTTTTAAACTATCTTCTGATTTTTAAAAATTCTTTTATAATATATATATACTTGAGATTTAAAATCAAATTTTTATATACATTCTAAAAATATACTTTTCTACTCTTCTTTGTTTTAAATCATAGGAAAATTAGTTTATTTTACTCCAGAATCATTTCATCTTGTTTTCCTTTCAATACCATTTTCAAAACAAATTTTACATTGTTTTTAACTAAGGGATGTCGACATCATGGGATACCCCATGTCGACATGGCAGCCATTAAATTCAAAAGTTTCAATTTTCAAAAGAAGCGTCTATTCATTTAAATCTCCTCACGAATGGTTATGACCGTTACTGGTCTATAAATAGCCTTCACAAACGAAATTTTTAACTAACTATTTTCTTATTTTCTTCACTCCTTCTTCTCCACAAATCCATATTCTAAAATTTTCATATTTTTAAGATCGTGCCGAAATTCTGCCGAATTCTCAAGTGAATCAAATTAGAATCTCATTCTTGTTTGATTCTCTGCCCTCTCTCGAAGATCAAAGTGCTATTCTGAGTTATAGGATCAATTTGTAATCAAAAGTTTATCGAGTCTCTCTATAAGGTGTGGTTGTGCCTGGAAATCAATTGGGTGATCTTGTGTCCCATAAATCAAGAGAGTTTGCCCCGGACTCGAAGACAGGAGGGTACCTCAAGGCCTTTAGAAATTGAGGATTGTAATCTCGACATTGGTATAATAAAAATCTATACGAGGTGTTTGCCTTGGTGCAGGACTAGACGTAGGGTAACTCTGAACCAGTATAAAATCCGACGTGTTCTTTCCTTTTACTGCTTTTTATTTACTTTCTGCATCTGTGTTTGATTCTGTGATTTTTCTGTGATTAAGTTCTGCATTTGTTTATATCATAATATTTAAATTAGTCCATATAAGTCTTAGAATCCATTTAACACTATTCACCCCCTCTAGTGTTAAATTAGCCTTAAGATCCTTAATCCGCACTCCCTTTCATTAGTGTGTCATACCCCACCAAAGCGAAGGTTCTCGCTTAACCTTCAGATCTGATACCACATGCAACGACGTGCCTTTTTGACCCTCGAATATCGACACTAATACATCCATGGTATTCACGTTCCGAGCACCCAAGGGTCGAAAAGACGAATTGTTTGGGTAAAAGAAAAAGAAATAAAACAAGAAAGAAGAGAACACAATATTAGAATTTTACAGCGGAATGATAATATATAATATCAAAAGAACAATATAAAGGGTTACTCTGATACAGAAATTTCGGAGTTACAAAACCTAAGTACTATCACCAGCCTGAACAGTTATAATTGCAATTCCTCACAAATGCTGATATGTATGATATAGCAATGCAACGGAAATAATAATACTACGATACGTGAAACATCTAGCTCATCTTCTCGAGCTCCAAAGAAAATTAATGAAAACCTGCCTTTCTCAAACTGCTCGAAAGATTATCCAAGGAATTTAGGGAAAATAAAAATGAAGCGTCTGACATAAGTATGGTATGAAAAATTCAAGAAATATGTGTACAGCATATAATAATACTTTTGAGACCGTATGGAATGTCTTAACGGTTATCCCTTCAAAAGAACCACCATCTAATAAGTACATAAGATGATATAATAGATAATGTCTAGGGTGTAGAATATAAATGTATAACATAGCCGGAATGGTTACATTAGTTACATTCAACAACATATTATATGGTACAATCAAAACCGATAAAGAATGTTTGCATAATGGATTTCTCGTGGAGATCCCTTTGGTCAAGCCGAAATCCAATCTCCATGCACAAGGATTAGAAGTTACCTTCCGAGCTTCATATATTTCTAGATAAAATATACCATAAGGAAAACACAAGCGGCTCATTATTCGAACATAAACATAAACAACGTGAACCAAATATCATCAACTCCCGTCAGCCAACAATCGATAAGTATCTCTAGATATGGAGTTGATAACACCGTACGTAGGTCAGCTAAACCCTAAGTTGTGCAGCCTACTATATCTTTACCAATTTCCGATGTCGAGGTCACGTTTGACATCTTTCACACGAGGTCTTCATCACTCGAACAGAACATGAATCCCCAATTGAATTCCCACATCTCGAACAGATCTCGAAACCACATATGGATTCCAGCATCTCAAATAGATCCACTTCCAAAATATAGAACACATATCTCAGTCTTGAAGTGGTTTTCAATAAATAAAATACATATCAATTTTCAAGACTGAATCGATGATTTTGTTCATTCAATAATAATGAGAACGATCATATATGGAAACCAAGTCTCGTATACTTATCACGTTTTTGATATTTTCATCTCACACTATCCCTCGGTCAAGAGTGAAGCCCGTAGGTTAGAGTTTTATTGCTCATATTCCTACTCGAACATCAGTCTTAACTCCCATAGATAGACAAGCCTACTTCATTGACTTTTAGTACTAAGTATACGACTAAATGTTTTCCACAAATGAGTAAACATACAGATCACAATCAAGTCATACAAAGCACGATTTAGCCACATAAGCATCTTCTGATTCCCTTTTTATTTAATTAATCCTTTTATTAATTAAATCCTCTTTTATTAGTTTAAACTTCTTTAATCTAATAAAACTTCATTTATCAATTTCTACTATTCATTTGAACTCTTTTCAATACTTCGAAATGTATTCATATACTTATCTCAAATGGTACAAGTATATTCACAAATCATTAACAAGATTTCTTACTTAAAAACTTTACCTTTTCTATATTTTTCCAAAAGATTCCATACTTATAATTTCCTTTCAAATATCCAATTTTAAGAGGCAAGTACTTTGATAATCCATTCAAAAAGGTTTAAGACTAATGTTACTTAAACATTGTCATTACAAACTGAAAACCATTTCAGTTATGCATATCTTTAAAACATTCTTTTAAAGATCTATTTACATTCATAAGTATAAATAAAAAAGGTTAAAGATGAATGTTAATAGCACATTGTCACAACAAAGCCAAAACCATTCCATTCTTATATTATATTTAAAAACATTCATTTAAAAATCTAAGATAATATTTGGTTAAGTTCGATAGTCGATTAGTCGACTATTTAGTTAAAAATGATCGCTTATAGAAATCACGGTGTGTATACTTAACTCATTTCTGATATTCCAACTTAACTATTACTCGTCCGAGAGTGAAGTCAGGTAAGTTAGAGTACTGGTTGCATATCAAAGCCTTGCATAGACACTTCGTTCTTGTATCTCAAAAATAGATAAATCTACCTCGTCATCTTTTAGTGTTAAGTATAGTATTAATGTCTTTCATAAACGAATAACAAACATGATTAATACATTTCTAACATTTTTGACTTATCTACTCCTCGGTCAAGAGGAAAGCCAGTAGGTTAGAGCTCTATTGCTCATATCCCTACTTGAACATCAATCTTAACTCTCACAAAAAGAGAAGTCAACATCGTCGGCTTTTAGTGTTAAGCCTAGTTAATTACCTTTTTCAAAACCTATATATATAAATAATTACTTTAAAAGCACTTGTAAAAAGTATTAAATATCCATGTAAAATATTAATTGAAAATAACCAATTTATAATTTGATGAAAAACATGTTTTATGTTATAAAACTTCATTACCTTGAAAATATATATTTAATTATTAAAAATATATTTAGACTTCAAACCAACTTTAAAAATCTGAAAAATGTGTTTGAAAACATCTCTAAAAAGATTAGAGAAAAATCTCAAATTTAAATATCATTTTTAAACACTTAAAATCATAAGAGAATTACTAAAGTATTTATAAATGTTGTTAAAAGTCTTTGTTAAAAACAACATTGAAAAACATGAACTTTGCAACCAGTTTTAACCACTTAAACAAATGATTTAAGACTTGAAATTATTAGAGTAAGTACTAACCTTAGGGTACATAAATACCATGGAAAAAACCCCTAAGAATATATTGCATTTTATTTAGAAAAATTCCTGAAAACTGGCTATATTTACAAAGTGTATTTGTAACAACTCAAGTTCCAGTGGGTTCGGATTTTTTGCAAAAATGCTAAAACCCAAATCCACTGAAGCCCGAGTTGGGTGTCTGGTATCCTGCAAATAGGCAAAGATAAATATATCAAAGCTTAAACAAATATCTCACAGCAGAACTGACTAGAATATAATAGTAAGTAAATACTCACCAAGATAATAACACTTCCTAAACAAGTGTCACAAAGCTGGAAAATCTCCACCATCTATCTAACCTGTGGGATGATATGAGGAGGGGGTCAAAACTAAAGTTCTGCTGAATGGAAAAATTATACACTTCTAAGCATAATTCTACGTATACGGTTATATTTCCATATTCTGTTATACTAGGTTTATAGGGTTTATAATACTCTCACCTCTGTGCGTGAATCGTACTCATCTACCCCCTAGTAGATTAAGACCTAATAACCAATATATATGTAGCTACATGCCCAAAGACCGCATCGTCCTAGGTACTAACCATAGTACCTGCCGTATCCTCCTCGAAAAGGACTCTATCGTCTCGCTACTATAGCGTACTATAACTACATCTGTAAAGGACAGCTTCGTGAGGCCTACAATACAGATGTTCCGTTGTCTACTATGAAAACATGAAATTGCATCCGCACTAGCTTATACTAGTGCTCGGACATCCATAATGTACCACCCAGTGCGTACCTTGAGGACTACACATAATTGTTCTGTCTACTCCCTGAATTCCGCCAACAAGGTCTACGTTGTACGGAACTCGGTCAGGGATTTTTATTTTTATAAAGGTCCCCTTCGTTAGGCCTACAATACAGATATTCTACTTGGTCTGTCTCTTTTCTCATCGTGGCTATGGCCACACGCAGCCCCCTCAACTAATCGAAAGACCTTTCAAGGGCTAAGTGGTTGTGCCCTACTGCAAACAATCTAAACATCCAATTGGTTGTGCCCCTCATCCAATGTCTCGATAGTGAAAGAATCATTGGCCTGTTGGTTTAACTCTAGTCTTTCCCGAACTCGCTCTGACTGATGATGAATGATATCCGCATGCGACTATCCTTATGGGTCCTGCCCACTATAACCTACTCGCAAACTAGAGTACGCTGTCATACGAATATCCTACTCCATCATCAACCTTTTGACTGCCTACAAAGGTCCGCTTCGTTAAGCCTGTAATGCAAAAGCAGTCAAGGCATATTCTCTTGATGGAACACCTACAGAACTGCCTCCAAGGGTGCATCTTCGTTAGGCCTACCTTAGAAGGCCATCCTAGAGTATCCTCATGTCTCATTGAAGTCTCGTACTTCCTTCTAGCCCAAAATAACTAAGTTGGACGTGCTCTTTCTGTACTAAAAATCTGCGATGAACTGCTTTGTTAGGCTCTTTATCCAGATTCCCTTCGGGTTGCTCCAAACGCACCTTACCATTTTATTAGACCCTACGTCTAATCTTTTATTATGCGTTTAGTTTATTTTCTTATTCTGTTGGCTACTTATTTACCCTAATCAGCATGCCCAGCTCCACCCATGTGTGAGACAATCGGTCCTAGACCTGAAAGGGAATGCTGCTAGTACGGGCCACTTCTATTATTTTTGCTTATTAACTTAATCCAAGATCTAAGTTTGATAAAATAAGCCTCTTCTATTTCTTTCTTTTTAATTATAACCTACGTGTTACAATTATACTTGCAATTGTCACTTTTATATTCTTTTCTTTCTTTTATAACCTACATGTTATAAATGTAATTGCAAGTGTCTCTTTTCTATTCTAGTCTGTCTTATTTTATTATGATACTAAATTCTCTTTAGTTCTCTTATATTATATGATAGTCTTAGCTTGGGACTACGTCCAACTATCATAAATTACTTATCATAATAACTGCTTTACTTTTTATTCTACTATCCGCATAGTAAATGTAGATCTACTCACATTTTCTGTTTATAATTCCTAGTCTTGCCAAATATTTAACTTGATTATTTCCTCTTCTTTAATTTCTTTAACGCTTCACGTTATTCTCTTTTATTCTAGGAAGTAGTTCTATTCTATTTGGTTGGTTACAAAAACTATACTAAACTCTGTTTCCATATTTTAATACTAAATAATGCCATAAACGATAACTCATAACTGCTAGATATTTCTTTAATTGTTCCTTTAATTGTTGGATAACGCAAAATACAGTAATGTCACTTTTTTGCACTAATTCCATTTTTCTTGCTTTTATTCTTGCAATTACGTTTACCGTTTTTCTTACAATATTAAACTATGGAAATGTATTCCGTTTTCTAAACCAGCCAACTAATTTATCACTAACTTCCAAATTAAGTTATTAGAATTCTCCTTTTATTCCATTCCCCGAGTTTTAACATAATTTACTGTAAATTTCTCACTTTTAGGCTTATGCCTTTCTTTATAATTTTTAAGCCTAATATTACTTATATTTAATTAGATTCCTTTCTTTTTCCATATAAATAACATTTAAATATAAGTACACTTCTCTTATAAAATTTACAGTTTCAACATAATTAACTAGTAGAACTAATTACTGAAATTAGTACAAATGATGAATTAAAATATTTAACATGAATTTAATGATAATGTATATCATCAACATAAAAGATATATAATTTAAATCCACTCACATGAAAAGAAAACACCCCAAATTCTAGATCTGATTTTTAGTCCAATTCTATTATCCATGGCCTTCCCCTATGCAACCCTATTTGGATCCACAAACCGGAATTTGTATGGATTTATAAATCTGGATCTACTTGAAGAAAAATAAACAGATAAACTAGAAAACTTGATTTGAAGACTCACCTCATACGGACGGCTTAATTTGGACTTCTCTTCTCTAGAACTACAGTTTCTACCCCCAAATTGCAAATCAAAAAACCTAAATCTAATATATTTGATTTCTGAAGAATTGAAGGAGAAAGAAAAGTGACAGGGCTTCCGCGCCCATTCAGAAAAATATGGGTTTGAAGGCTAGCCCTGAACGTTTATTTATAGAGAACTGAAGCAACGTTGTCCGTTCGTTTAAAACAATTGAAATCTAGCCGTTAAAAACAAGCAAAACACGTCAGTTTTGACATGTCTAGCCTTTTTGTTTTATACGTATTAATTTATTTCCTCTATTTTTAAACGTTAATTTTTAACCGTTGCCTATTCATTCTAATTAATTTCCATCAATTGCAAATTTAAATCCCTTTGTAGCACATGTTTATTTTCAAATTCAAATGTTGCTAATTAATGTAAATTAATTTCTCTTAATTGCTGATTTGATTAACATTGCCTGCTAATGTTAATTAATTACCTCTAATTGCTGATGTCGATTAATTTCCTTTATGACGTGCGTCTATTTTGAAATTCAAACGCGCGTTATTTATGGAATTTATACGCGCATATATTTATAAACAAATATATTTACGCACATTTACATGTATAATTATTTTTCAATACGGAACTTCGAACGTCAATAACTTTTTCATACGAAGTCCGTTCGAGGCATATTATATATGTAAATTAATCAGAAAATCGCCACGAACACAATGGTATAAGTTTCGAGGCCATATTCTGACAATTCCAAAAATGATCATTTTCACTGTTTATAATTATTTGATTATTTAATTATCTAAAAATGCGGGGTGTTACATTCTCTAACCCTTTAGGAAATTTCATCCCCGAAATTTGACAAGGGTAAAGCTATGTAATTTCTCGCATCAAACACATCCATCTTATGTACATCCAATTTTTGCAACCATCCGTGTCCTTGTGCAAAATGTCGTATAACAATAAATATATGCATGTTCATGAATTTCTAAGCAGTACCTCCTATATGAATGCTTTTCACTTTTAAAAATTCCTTTTAAAACATGATGCACACATTTTAAATATACTTGTAATTTTTATATGAATGCAATCTTTTGAAAACTCAAAGCACTTTGCATCCAATTTTTCTCACACTCCAACTGAATAGAGGCGTAGTTCAACAAATTTTTCATCCAAACTCTACCACACAACTTTTAATATTTGAATTTCAGAAAAAACAAATTTTTTGAACTTGATTTCTTATGCCAGAAAGAATGTAGAAAACATAAAACCTCACAGTTCCCCATTTTACTTTTGCGCACCTCTTTCTCCATACTTGGAACTTGTGCCACTATTCTATAAAAATCTCTATTTGCTTTCCCAAGCACAATTCACATAAGAAATTTTTTCTTTTCAAATTTTTCCGTTGACGTTTCTGTCGCTTTCTTTAAATTTTTTGTTTTCCTTTTTCTTACTCTTTTTGCCTTTTACTTTTCTTTTATTACTTACATCCTATGTTTTTATTCTCTTCTTGTGAACATCATAGAAAAAGAACATCATATTAATCAGTACTGATTTGCAATAATAAAGACAAAATGCTTACTTAGGAGTACGGTCTCATAACTAAAAGAGAAAACAAGTCCTACTACAAAGTGATACTAGATAAATAAATATAGCAGCTAAACACAACTATCATCTAGGGCTAGGAGGCCTAGGACCATGTCCATCCTGACACAGAAAGGTTCTACTGTAGGAATCCAAGTAACTCATATGCTCTTTCTTCCGCCTATTACTCGTTACTAACTAACGCTATATTACTCACGATGAATAAGATCTATTCATCTCCTCCATTCCATACTCAAAATGAAATAAGCAAGTCTTATTTACTGCAACGAATAAGAATTTCAATCTATGCAGTCTCTATCTAAAAAGACAACTAAGCTTGGGAAATTTTCTCTTTACCTACCTTTCATTTTTCCCCAACTAAGGTCTACCTATCCCAACTACGTGTGTCTTACTATCTTACTAATATCACTTCACTACTCTTCTATAGTCTGCACACATGAAGCAACATTCCTAGGTTCTCACTAGTGTCCTATGCACTCTATAGGAACTTTTATTATTACTACTAAAAGTAATCATTGCTATCTCCTATATAGCCTTACACTTTTTCCATCACACCTAGGAAATGATTCCTATCTACTCCATATTTAAAAGTTTGATTTGGTGTTTATCATTTAATTCAAAAATTAAAGCTTCTAGAAACATCAAATCCCAAAATCCTTGCCTTTAAAAGTGTTACTTTAAAATTTCTATTAAATTCAAAGGGTACTTGGTAACTTAACATTTTATCTTTCAAGACTTGCATCTTTACAGCTCTTTGAATTTAAATTATTCCCCAAACCTAGAGGAGAAAATTTACAAATTCTAAGTTCAAAACTTATTCCTCTTTTCCTTTTAAAGACCTTTACAGCTTTCCATAAAAAAAATTGGATTTTTAAATTTAAATGCTTACTAAGTTTTTCTCTTCCAAAAACTTATTTACTTTATCACCAAACCATTTTTTTAAAACATGCCTTCCTTGTCCTTAAAACATTTTTTTTCTTGACTTCCAAAAATGTTCTCACATGTTTTCAAAACATCTTCTTTTCGTAAATTTTCAAATTTACGAAAACCGGAGTAGATAAGAACAATTATTTTATCAAAAATCCCTTAACTTTCCTACTCTTCCAGTTACCTAACCTTGAAGGAGTTTCTAACTTATCACAAATGGGGACTTCCTACAAAAAGCATGCAACCAATGCGCATAATCAATGGAAAAATATGAAATTTCCATTGCTTAGCTTTCCTGCTAAGGCTCTCTATAATATCCCTCCTAACTAACACTGTCTCTAATTATTACACTTCTTATTACACCTAATGGTTTTATACATTAATGTTTTGGAACTACTTTCTCTTATGGGAAACCATTAACGCTAAAACCATCTATGAATCCTTTAAAAGAGGATTTCATGTTTATGTGAAATTACAAGGAACTTATTTTATAATTTATCGAAATAGGCTATACAAAATATGGTGCTTTCCATACCTTGTACATCTCTTTCACGTATTCCTTATAACTTGCACGAAACATCTTTATTTGTGATTTGGTTTCATAGAAAATTATATCATTATTCATTTCATTCCAATAGATTAAAGTATGTTTAATCTATATTCATTTACAATAAACATTTTCTACGTAATTTATTAATTTCCTAATATTTAATTTACATTATTCTCAGAAGAACTTATTTTCAAAATTGTTTTAATATACTAGAAAATATTTCCATATACTTATTTAAATAATAAATGTACTTACAAACCACTTTATTTCTATACTTAGAAATTATCTTCAAAACACATTTTTATATGGGTCAAAACAGATGTTGCGTAAAACACCGTTACTACAACCCAAAAATACTAGTATATGGATTCAATTAAAATAAATATTAATAAATCCCATATACTATGTAAAAACATTTCCTTTGGGAGTCACCCACTATAATAATAGTATCATAGTCTATGCTTCCTTTATTTTTCACGAAAACATTTATTACAACAATAAATGTTGTAACCTACGCTTTCGGTACTTAACACACTCTAGGTTTTTATATTTAAAATCTTTGTTTACCTACAAAGAAACTAGCGAGCTATACATGATCTATAATTCTTCAAAGAGAATTTCACTTTTAACAAAATTTACATCATATAAAAACCAATTTAAATTTCATACCGTTTGTTTTTTCAAAAACCCAATATTTACTTCCTCAAACATATTAACAATTATATTTTTCAACTTTTCAATTCCAAAAGTTCCATTTTATTGGGATAGACATAAATTGGATTTTCTTTTAATGTATATCATCAACATAAAAGATATATAATTTAAATCCACTCACATGAAAAGAAAACACCCCAAATTCCAGATCTGAATTTTAGTCCAGTTCTATTATCCATAGCCTTCCCCTTTGCAACCCTATTTGGATCCACAAACCGGAATTTGTATGGATTTATAAATCTGGATCTAATTGAAGAAAAATAAACAGATAAACTAGAAAACCAGATCTGAAGACTCACCTCATACGGACAGCTTAATTTGGACATCTCTTCTTTAGCACTCCAGTTTCTACCCCCAAATTGCAAATCAGAAAACCTAAATCTAATATATTTTATTTCTGAAGAATTGGAGGAGAAAGAAAAGTGATAGGGCTTTCGCGTCCATTCAAAAAAATATGGGTTTGAAGGTTAGCCCTGCACGTTTATTTATAGAGAGCCAAAGCAACATCGTCTCTTCGTTTAAAGCGATTGAAATCTAGCCGTTAAAAACAAGCAAAACGCGTCAGTTTTGACGTGTCTTGCCTTTTTGTTTTATACGTATTAGTTTATTTCCTTTATTTTTAAATGTTAAATTTTAACCGTTCCCTATTCATTCTAATTAATTTCATCAATTGCTAATTTAATTCCCTTTATTACACATGTTTATTTTGAAATTCAAACGTTGCTAATTAATGTAAATTAATTTCCCTTAATTGCTGATTTAATTAACATTGCCTATTAATGTCAATTAATTACCTCTAATTGCTGATGTCAATTAATTTTCTTTATGACGCGCGTCTATTTTGAAATTCAAACGCGCGTTATTTATGGAATTTATACGCGCATATATTTATAAACAAATATATTTACGCACATTTACACGTATAATTATTTTTCGATACGGAACTTTGAACGTCAATAACCTTTTCATACGAAGTCCGTTCGAGGCATATTATATATGTAAATTAATCAGAAGATCGGCACGGACACAATGGTATAAGGTTCGAGGCCATATTCTGACAATTCCAAAAATGCTCATTTTCACTGTTTATAATTATTTGATTATTTAATTGTCGAAAAATGTGGTGTGTTACAGTATTTATAACCACCTTTCTGCTTCGCCTTTCACAACTTTGGTTCACAATTTCTATAACTTTCCAAACCATTTTTTTACTGTCCAATACACTAAAATATGTGTAGAGAACAACCAAATCAAATTATCCAAAGTTAAGTTCATAAAACTTCCATTTACACAAGTTAAAGTTAAGGGATATCAAAGTGCATTTATAGCGACTGTTCTCGCTTCCAACACTTTCAAACATACTTCAATTTAACACACAAATAAAACAACCATTTAAACATCAAGTCAAGGCCACACATCATATTTAAGAGGGTAATAGAAGTGACGTTATACAATATAAAGTTATCACATGCTTTCAAAAGCAAGAAGGGTTCAAAGTTTATAACTTTACTTAGTTAATGTCACTTTAACTTTATATTTCAAACAAAACATATATATACATAATATATGTAACAACCCATACCTCAATGGGCCCTAATTTCAAAAAAATCGAAACCCAAGTCAACCAAAGCACGAATCATTGAATTTGGTGCTTGTAATAAATATAAGCATATCAGAGATGAATCAAAATAAACTAACAACAGATATAAATATTGACAGCGGCTACTACCTCAGAATTTATAGAATTCCTAGGACATCAATCGCCTTGTCAGTACCGAGCATGAGAGAGAAGACTACACCATCAACTAATCATATCCTACTCCTTTGATCTGTCCCTCTAATCTATCCTGTGGGATGTAAGGAGGAAGGGGTTAGAATAAAGTTCCGGTAATAGGAAAATCTATACACTGTTTATAACATAAATTTATACCGATAGGTTCCCATTTAATAGTTATGTCTATTATTTATGGTAAACCCAATTTGTTTACCATGCACGTACGATAGGTTATCTACCATAATCTACCTAACCTATTCCAAAGGTATGACTTATGCTATTTAGCCACTTAATACTTCCTAAATTGAAGCAGACCCCGTAGCATAGTCAACGTTGGTTTATTAGTCCTAGCTACCAAGACCTTCAACCACTATACATGGCTTTTTAATATATAATTACCAGTCTACTAACGCATCTATCATCCGTAAAAGTCTAGCCATGTGAGAGAAAGTATCCAAGCCACTTAATACCTTTATAACAAGACCTAGGCAGACTTTTGACCATTTAATACTTCGAGAGAGGTGGGTCCTCAAACAAGTAAGCGTCATTATTAGTTAAGTTTTATTCTAATTATTACGAAGGTAGTAAATTACATACAAATATCTACTTTTATCAAATATATTCTAGTTATACATCTTCACCGGAATATTCTTTTCCATGTTTCAATTGTTTGAATCATATCTAAAAGGATTATCCGCTATAATTTCCAAAAATTAGTCCAAAACAAAGGTTTAATTTTAAAATATGAAAGATTATATCACTTGATATTACAAGGAATAATCATTTCCTTTTATTGTTGAAATAGACAGTGTAAACCATAATGAATTCATACTTTACCCATCTCTTTCTCTTTTTATTTGCATCTATTCCTTGTTAGATCAAACGCTATATTTTTCTAAAAAGGAAAGAAATCAAACTAATTTATAAATATTAAAAGGATCCAAATTCCAACAATTCAAACGTAGAAAAGTTTACATTCCAACAAGATTAGGGTAATATTCCAAATTCATAACATTATTATACAACCTATTTTCAGATCTAGAATAAATTTCATTCGAATCAACATTCTAAATTCATGCTTTTTGGACTGATTTTCAGATCAGGTTGTAAACAATCCTAAATCAATTCAAAAATAAGAATATGTAAGTAATATTTATTATATTCGGATTATATTTAATTTGTTGTCTATAACTCATATGCAGTTATCCCGCTAGGCATAATAATCAAATAAACACCAACGGGATAATTTTCACATTATAACAATCTATAGAATTTCCTACTCACCTTTAAAAAGTGCTCCAAAACTCCAGATCTGAAGTAGAATCTTTCATTCAACTCCATCTTCTTTTAAATCCATGAAATATGTATAAAAAGGGAAATATACATACGTTAGGATTTCAGATCTGAAGAGAGATTTGGGTTGGAAGGGAATAAAAATATAAAATATGAAAATATGAATACTAATTTACCTCGAATACACATATTGTAGGTTGATTCTCTCCCTTTTCTTTCTAATTTCTGTTCTTCTCCTATTTGTATACGTATATATAAATATTTTATAGTTTTAGAAAAGTAGTGGAGAAGATAAATGCAAGAGCTTCGCTATTTTTCCAAAATAATATGAGAAGAAAGAAGAGGGCTAGGCCTGAATTTATAAGCGCTAGAATCAACCACAGCTGTACGATTAAATATATTATATATGGGTCGTTGTGGCTTAGGCAAACCCTAGCGGCCACACGCCCAGCGGTCGACTACCTATGAGTTACTGGTCGACCGGTAGTGTCGAACGGCCCCAATAATACGTCGGCTAGTGGACCCAGACGATTAATTATAAACGTTAATTAATTATATCGAATTATTTTCATTTTGAATTCGTTTTTCGTCCATAATTTCTTCGTTTCAGCTCCAATCGCGAAACTTCAGAAATGAAAATTGCTCAAAATTTCGCCACGAATGAAATGTTGCAAGTTCTACGGTAAAATTTCTTCTTTTGCGCAAATTTCATTTTTGGCAACTAACTAACTTTAATAATTAACTAACGTAAAATTTGCGGGTGTTACATTCTTCCCCCTTTAAAAGAATTTCGTCTTCGAAATTTATACTAATGACTATGCATGGTTATTATCCGCGCTTATCCTAAACTACACAACCAATTTGTGTACATCCAATTTTGGAACCAAACGTACACAAGTGCATAGTGCATTACTGTATCATCACATAGAAAACATGTATGTAGAATGATTCTAAATCGGGCCCTATTATATGAATACATTTCTTTTAAACACATTTCTGAAAACATGATGCAAACAACCTAAATATACTTGTAGTTTTACATATATGCAAAATTTGAAAATTCTTTTTCATCCAAAAATCCCCATAACTCTACGAATATAAGTATGATGCAACCAATTTTTCATCCAATACCTACCATCCAAAAATATAACGCATAGAAATATCGCTTTCAAAATGTAACTCTTATGCCGGAAAAAAGGAATTAAGTAGAGAATTTAACATTATTACCATTCTATAAGCTTCTCATTCCCGTAGTACAGTGGCAATTTCCCCACTCCCCAGACTTTCTTCAAATTTCCCCCATACAAAATGCATAAGGAGGCATGTTTTCAAGCTTTAAAATGGAATTGAGTATAAAAATAGACTCGCATGTGTCATCAACGAGGTATGAAAATAGAAATTTCAAGGCTAAAATAGCTTTTCCCTTGTTATCGCTTGCATTTTATCATATCATCGATCCTAATGCACTGCTAAATCCATAAATTCTAGCTCTATTTGCCTTCTCTACGCCTAACATGTGGCCTTCAAAGTCAAAGATTTCTTTCTCACTTTTCAAATTTATACGTCATTTGAAAAATAAATTCAAAAATATTTAGATGTACATTTTACCTTGAAATCATATTTGGACAAAAACTCAAAATATTTAAGAGCCAAAAATAACTAAAACCCAAAACTTTTTTTTCAAAAGAGACCTTTTAAATCAAGGGAAACTTTTCAAAAATATTTTTCTCCTAAAAGTTTTGATAAATCAAGCCACAGTTCAACGTAGTCGAAAGTCAGTTATACGCAAAATGAATAAATCAAATTTTAAAATCCCATAACTAACTTAATCCACAAAACTTGACATTTTATAAAAAAATGTCAACACATCTATTATCCAAAATTTTAGCTTTTAAGGAACAGAAGCATGACTCTTGATACCAAAACAACTTTACCCTGTCCTTTGCTAAAAAAATTCAACTATCCTAAACTCCCAATCTTATATTGCATTTACTATTAGTTAAGTGTATTTATGAGATTTTCATATTTATATTGTTTCTTCACTATGCGTGTATAAGAGTGGCTCATCTATCCAGAAACAATAGTATAGTAAATAAAAATAAACATTCTCATAATACCGTACGTGCCTTTTTACAAGAGAAAACTAACAGTTGCAAACCAATCAACCTGAAAGAAAAGAAAAAATGATGGAAGAGAAAAGAAAACAACACCATAAATCCTAAAACACTGCTTATAGATTACGAGATGTCTTGCTCTGCAACTGGAGCTCGAGCCATTGCCGCGACCCTTGAATGGTCGTAGCATGATGGCTATACACCCAATCTTGTGTCCCTAGCGCTGCTGGTGTTGCTGGCGGCTTTCGAATCGCCATCTTCCTAAGGGAGGATCTATAGATGACAGAAGGAAAGTTGAGAATGAATAGGTGACAATACGGAATGCAACTCTACCGAGTGTCGAATCCTTAATCGACAATATGAACCATAAGGGTGTGGGTCCAATTGATGGCGATGTCACCAATAATGGCATAGGTGGTCTTCTGCAGCATAGGATAAATCCGATCGTAACTTCCAAACTTTAGGATGGTATTGTGCTAAATGATGCGCACAACCAGATGGACAGTTGGACATTGATTATCCGCTTCCAAACATCGACATCCTAGAAAAAGATCCTCTACAAAATCTCTAGATCGGTCACTTCTAAATTATCCAAGTCCGCGTCCTTCGTGGAAACCTCCAAAACCTCAGCGAGATCATCATTAGTCAGCTCAATCTGGACACCCTTCACCTTCGAACATATCAAACTGTTGCCTCTGTCAAAACTTTGCGTCAACAGGGCATTGAAAAGATGGATGCAGCGCGGGTAAATTCCCGCTCAAAGGTCTCGAAGTGGAGGATTGGTGCAAGTCCTACCATGACGAATAACTTCTCTAGCCCAAAAGTGGTGAAATCTTCTGCTCATTTTTATCCAACCAAGCGGCCTCTTAAGGGGTGAGACTAGGATGGCGCGAGGAAGAACCTATAGAGCAGGAAGGTGCCATGGGTTAAGAAGTGCTTAGAGATAAGAAATAGGGTTTAGTTCTGAAGTGGAGGTGGGGCAGGATCTAACGCGCAAAAAACCAGTGCGAGAGGGAGGCGAGGTTGCTGCCCCTAGGAGAGGGAGAAAAAAGGCATCGCTTGGTGGTGGAATGGAGGAGAGAGGCTGCTACTTTTGAGGAGGAGGATGAAGAATGGGTTCAGCTGGTTTAGGAAGCAGGAACGAAAGAATGTAATTGAGGGAATTTGGATGCGACTATAGTCGTGTTCCAGGTTAAAGTTGTGCCAAAATTCGTTGACTGGTAGATTGCTCTAGGTTTTCCACTTGGTGGTCAACCGCTAGACGAGCTTTGGGCATTGGTTGAAACTTGACCCAATTAGGGTCAGTTTAAATAATAATAATCATTTTGCATCGTCTCCTTTGAATCGATATGATCCGAAAAATTCTTGTCCTCATAACTGTGGTGTCAATGCCAACCATCTAGTTCCGCACAATTCTCCAGCAATTCACAACAGTCCCAAAAAAAATGCTGCGACTGACAACACTACTAAAAACCCAAAAATACTCCAACTATTATTCTACATTATACAGAAATATTCCTTCTAATAGCTGGCGGGTAGAACAACTCTTCAACTACAAACCTCAATAGATTGTCATTCCTATTTTGTTTGTCCCTTAAAAGAGAGAAAACTTTAAAAACTTTGATTTTAAAAAATAAGAAAATCATTGGGCTAAATATTCACCCTTTGGAACTCATTTCTAAATTGAGAAACTATTTTCTTGCCAAAAATCAAAATCAAACCTTTATTGATATATATACATATATAAATATTTAAGGATTTCAAAACCTACTTCTTCATAAACCAAAATTTCTTAACACAACCAACTTAGTAGTATATGTGCATCTTGAAAATTTAAAATTTCAAAACTTCCCAAAGAATTTTTTTTAAAACAAGTCATTGGGAAAAGAAATTCTCTGAAAATCCTTTTTCCAAAATCTAAGGCATTTTCAAAAAATACTTTATCAAAAATTCTCTCACAGGTTTAGACTAAGGAATTGACCTTAATTCTTCAAATAAAAATATTGTTTACCCTCTAAAGGTGGTTGATAGGCATTCCCTTACCAAAACTGGTTTTCGGATGCTTGCAACATACAGACTCCAATTTTCCGCCCATCTAGAATAAATGTGTATCTCGGACTGGAACTCATCATCAAAATCTAAAATCATAAGGTAGCTAGATCTCAACCATCAAGTCAAACACCTCCAGTCTCCGGGATTCTGCCATATGTCGCACTCGTGCTCTACTACAAAATGCCTTACGTAAAGCTAACATTTCGTGGAGTGATTCGAGGTCAGCAAGAAGATCATAACTCCATAAAATATTTCCAACTCATAGTTGTTTTGCCCATTCCTTATGGATGGAACCATAACTATTCTCTAGTTGGATTTCTTCAGAGTTAGACGAAAAATAAAATAATAATAATAATAATAGATAGAAAATACGGAATTACGTTCTCTCAAATTATGTAATCCCTATGGTCGACTAAACCTAGGCTCTGATACCAAATGTAACAACCCATACCTCAATGGGCCAAAATTTTGATAAAAATCGAAACCCAAGTCCACAAAAGCACGAATCGTTGAATTTGGTACCTGTAATAGATATAAGCATATCAGAGATCAATCGAAGTAAACTCACAGTGGAAGAATTAGTATTAGGATATAAATATTGATAGTTGCTACTACCTCGGAATTTATAGAATTTCAAGGACATCAATCGGCTTGTCAATACCGAGCATGAGAGAGAGAGAGAAGACTACAACATCAACTGATCATATCTAGCTGCATTGACATGTCCCACTAATCTATCCTGTGGGTTGTAATGAGGGGGGTTAGAATAACATTCCAGTGACTAGAAAATCTATACATTGTCCATAACATAACTTTATACCAATAGGTTCCCATTTAATCGTAATGTCCATTATTTAAGGTAAACCAAATTTGTTTACCATGGGCGTACGATATGTTATCTACCCAAAATCTACATAACCTTTTCCAAAGGTATGACTTATGCTATTTAGCCACTTAATACTTCCTAAAATGAAGTGGACCCCTAGCATAGTCAATGTTGATTTATTGGTCCTAGCTACCGAGAACTTCAACCTCTATAAAGGGCCTTTTAATATAAAATTTCCATTCTACTAATGCATCTACTGTGCATAAAAGTCTAGCTACTTGAGAGAAAGTACTCAAGCCACTTAATACCTTTATAACAAGGATTAGGTAGACTTTTGACCATTTAATACTTCTAGATGGGCGGGTTCTCAAACAACCACTTAATACCTTCAAAACCCCCAAAGCAGACCCCCATCATTTAATACCTAACCTCAGGTGGACTCCGTAAAGGTACAATCTAGCTGACATTGCTTGGAATCTCGCTTAGTCACTTAATACTATTGTTATAGGCAGAGGCGAACCCTATAACAATCACCTAAGATCTCAAACCCGAAGCAGACTATTCCCGAGATATCTTTTACTGCTCTTAACCACATAACTGACCATTTAATACTTTTCTAATTAAGAAAAGAGGAGGGGCCTCAAATAACCTGTTAATACCTCAAATCCTTCAAGCAGGTACTTCATTTATTTTCATGGGTCGACAATTTAATACTTTAAGAGAGACGAGTCCTCAAACAACCACTTAATACCTTCAAACTCCCAAAGCAAGTTCTTCGCTTTAAGACCTATACTCACAGTGACATCTCACCTTAGTACGAATATTCGTAGGAACTGGTAGCCAGATTAGCTGGGCAGATTTATCCTAAAGAATTTGGGGACTAACCTAGCGTCATCGCCAAGCACTTATCATAGGAGATATCCCTATGACTTAGCCATATTTACCGCACTCTTATATATGCACACACATCTCACCATGTCAATTTATCAGGCTATATAATAATTCCTTCCTATTTTTCCTTAACAATCATTTATTCGGTAACTATAATTGGAAATATCTTACATCAGCAATAAGTGTGCAGAACTGCTTTTAGCCTCTGAGTGAAGGACAAACTTCTATTGTAAAACTCTACTAACCCTGTATTTCCAACCCATTAAGTCAATAATCTAAGCTTATTATTATTTTATTTTTAAGCCAAACTATCCTAGGTTTATTATTCTTAGATTTATTTATTTATCATTCCAAGTTGAACATTGGACTTAGCTTACTAATCCCCTTTTGTTATTCAAGGCTATATATCTACCTTAAATATTATATTACTAACCAATTCCCTTTTTAATCACATATCCATAAATGTCAACTTGTCCAAGATAAATGAATATCATCCTAAGGACATTTCCTAAGACATTTATATGTTTACTAATATCCAATTTGTAATATTTTTAACTGTTCCATAGTTATTAATTCAACTTCTTTATTTATCAGTCCCATTAGTCCATTTACCTAATCAAATTATTGCAACTCCCACATTTATTTCCCATTTATTTAAGTTAAAACCTTTTAAATTCCTTTCCTATTAATTAGTTATCCTAAACGCAAATATTACATGTAAGCATCGTTATTAGTTAAGTTTTATTTTAATTACTATGAGCATAATAAATTACGTACAAATATCTACTTTTATCAAATGTATTTTAGTTATACATCTTCACTAGAATATTCTTTTCCCTATTCAATTGTTGGAATCATATTTAAGAAGATTATCCATTGTAATTTCCAAAAATTAGTCCAAAAAGAAATATTTAACTTTAAAATATAAAAGATGGCTTCACTTGAAATTACAAGGAATAATCATTCCTTTTTATTATTGAAATAGATAGTTTAATCTATAATGAATTCATACTTTGCGCATCACTTTCTCTTTTTACTTGCATTTATTCCTTGATAGATCAAATGCTATATTTTTCTAAAAGGGAAAGAAATCAAACTAATTTACAAATATTAAACGGATCTAAATTCCAACAATCCAAAAAGGGAAAAGTTCACATTCCAACAAGATTAGGGTAATGATCCAAATTCATAACATTATTATACAACCTATTTTCAGATCTAGAATAAATTTCATTCAAATCAACATTCTAAATTCATACTTTAGGGACTGATTTCCAGATCAGGTTATAAACAATCCTAGATCTATTCATAAACAAGAATATGTAGGTAATATTTATTATATTCGGATTATATTTAATCTATTGCCTACCACTCATATACAGTTATCCCGTTAGGCATAATAATCAAATAAACAGCGACGGGTAATTTTCATACTATAACAATCTATATAATTTCCCACTTACCTTTAAGAAGTGCTCCAAAACTCCAGATCTGAAGTAGAACCTTTCATTCAACTCCATTTTCTTTTAAATCCATGAAATATGTATAAAAAGGGATACATACGTTAGGATTTCAGATCTTAGAAGAGATTTGGGTTGAAAGGGAATAAAAATATAAATATGAAAATACGAATACAGATTTACCTCGAATACACATATTGTATGTTGATTCTCTTCCTTTTCTATCTAATTTCTATTCTACTCCAATTTGTATATGTATATATAAATATTTTATAATTTTAAAAAAGTAGTGGAGAAGAGAAATGGAAGAGCTTTGTTTTTTTTTCCAGAAAAAATTTGAGAAGAAAGGAAAGGGCTAGGCTGAATTTCTAGGCGCTAGAATCAACCACAGTCGTACGATTAAATATATTAAATCTGAGCTATTGTAGCCTAGGAAAACCCTAGCCGCTGCACGCTCAGCGGTCGACCGCCTATGGGTCACCGGTCGACCGCTAGTGGTTGATCGACCTCGATAATGGGTCGGCCTGTGGACCTGGGTGATTAATTATAAACGTTAATTAATTATGTCAAATTATATTCGTTACAAATTCATTTGTTATCTGCAACTTCTTCATTTTAGCTCCGACCGCAAAACTCTATATATGAAAATTGCTTATTATTTCACCACGAAGGCAATGGTGCAAGTTCCGTGATCAAATTCGATCGTTTGCGAAAATTCCATTTTTGGCAACTAATTAACTTTAGTAATTAACTAACGTAAAATTTACAGGGTGTTACAATATACAAACAAGATAATAAGATAACTCACTTAAATCCAAGCTAAACACATGTTCAAGCACAACGAAACTCAAGAACACTTCCTACATCAGCTTACAACCACCTTTCCTTCCTTCCTTCTTGCTTTAAACTTATTTTTCTAAGGCAAAAATGCCTTAATTGCTCACGACCACTAAGGGAAGGGAAAGACTGGCTTCACTTTTTCCCAAACAAACTAGCTAGGAGTAGTTATAATGTTGTTACAAGGCTCCATTCCTAATTTGAGCTGATTTGGAGCTGATTTTAAATTATTTTCTTTAGAAATTTTAAGAAGAAGAAGACATAAAAGGAGCTTGATTTTAGCTTTGTGAATTTGTGATTTATTATCAAGGGTATGTCCCTCCTTACATGGGCTTCATATTGTGTTTCATAAGCTTGTTCTCACCCCCTCTCATGTTATGGAAGCCTCACCTACTCACATGCCCATCACTTCTCCTTTACACCTCTTACTTTTAGTTAATTCATTTAATACCCTTAACATGTTAATATCTCCCATTAAAACTTCTATAACATTCCATTTGCTTTATGAATCAAAGTGTGTTAATTAGTGCCTAATATGTTCATTTTATCATTAGACAAGTGCATAAGAGTTCAAACAACTTATACTGAATAAAAAGTTGTTTATCGATAAACTGATTTTCGGTCACATTATCAATTTTTCTTCAAAGATTATATTTTTGTAAACAATTTTCAAAAAAAAGTTTCCTGTCATTAATTATAATTTAAAATGGGTTTAAAAAGGTTATTAAATCAATTTAGTCACATTTAATCAAAGATTCAAATATTTAAATAGTTCAGATATTTAAATACGAAGTGTTCGAAATTCTTAATCATTATAATAATGCTTTACAAGTAACAGTATGTAGAGTTGTATATTTATTTCTTACTAATAGAGCAAATTTTGGTAAACATAGATACTTTGCTTGAATTAAAAATCATACATTACAAATACATGCTCGGTCCAAACACATTAACCATACAAATACATAACTGATAAAACAAACACTAGATAACAACACTTTATGCAATATCCATCCCTAAAACTGCCACTTACACTTCTACTTCCTCTCTTTCTTCGATCGATTCTAGTTCTTTGTTGACCAGTTCTTATTGCAGAGTTGAAAGCTTGCTAAAATCGCAAGTGATAAGTTTAATCTTGTTCTTCCTCGTGTACGTAGCTTACTTTCGTGCTGTGGCTTCTTCAACTTGCGATCTTGCGTAAGCATTTGCTGAAACCCAGCACTTGACTGCATCCGCTATTCTTTAAGAGTTTTCTTGCTATCTCTTGTTTCAGAAACAAATATTTATTGAGCCTTTAAGAATCTCCCAAACTCTGCATTTTACTGCTCCAATTGAATTGACTTGTTTCTTTTAATCGAACGACCATTAGCGTTTCTAAATAGTGGTGGTCTTTCTTGAGAACCGCGGTCACTACCTAGACAAGAATCGGAGTAGTTCATTCTCCTTGCCTTGTTCTGTTGCGCATATATGAATTTTTTTGGGTTCTTCCATTTTAGTAGAGGCGAAAGAAGTTTAAAGCACACTTGAAATTTAAACGGGTGGCTGTACTGATCTTGGCAAGCTTAGCGTTCTTCTTCTATCTGTTACAATACCAAAAATGTATGAATAAACTATACAATCTCAAAATTATATATAAAAATTGAAACCAAACTTACAACATCATTAGGGGTAACACTGTTTTGTTGTTTATTTTCAAGCCTAATTAGTATTGCTAAATAGTTTTGGCATGTAGGGTTCATTACTTGATAACCTCCTCTCAATGAAGCCCAAGTCCTCTTTACTGGATCTAGCGTATTATAGAAGGTGGCAATGTTTGGCCAAAACATTTCACCTTTCATGTTATTTCTCATGATACTATCGTTCAAAATTCATACCCAATATCTAGCAAGCGATACATACTATTGCTGAGTAAATTTTACTTACTTCTTCATTGCCACATTTGCTTATGTTCCATCTTCACCAGTTTCAACATCAATGTCTTCAATTCTAGCTTCAATTCCAACTGAAGTTAAACCCCTACGAAGCTCTCCCAACATACCGTTCTAAAATTTCCACTTCTTTTTCTTGTGGTTGTGTTCCCAGCTTTGAAGAACCTACATTTGTTAAAAACCTTCAACATTGTCTTCTTCAACATTTTTGCCTCTGCTTCTACATTTTCTTGTTCTTTAGAACTTCTCCAACTTCAAAATCAACATTGGCAGAGGTGTTACATCCGTAAAAAATTGTCTTGCTTCTCTGCATAGCAACTTGGTCATGGGTATCTAACTATTGCATACTAACATGATGTTGTTGTTGATCGCCTTGTGTCATCAACGTCATGAAAGATGAATGATCTTCATATGTGCCAAGTTGACGAGTGGCAGATCGGTAGTGGTATTAGGATTGAGGTGTAGTAGAATGATAGTAAGGTTGTGGATGGTAAGGGATGCTAGGTAGAACATAGGGAGGACAAGGTTGCATGTAGTGCATGTTTTGATATGGCGTATAACCATACTCGTATTATGGTAGAATTGTTGTTGGTTGTAAGGACGGACATCACAATAAGGTAGAAGGGTATGATAGACTCATGATTGATTTTGAGGAGTGGTATTGGTTTTTTTTCTTTCTGTATTTTTGTTTGTTCTTTTGTTGGAAGAAGATATGATTGTGTAGTAGAGAGGAAGGATGTGAAGAAGTTTGGTGTAGGGGATGGAAGAAGGGATGATATATATGACATAGGGGAAAGAATATGGTTGTTGAAAACTAGCCGTTGAGTTGAACGTTGCAGGGAATTAAAACGGCAAAGGCTTTGTTGTTTGACCACCAGTCCCCTAATAAGTTTTCCAGCCATCAAAAAGAATAAAACTAGCCACGGTTATGTGAACAAGCCATACCTGATTGCATGGTGGCTAGTTCAGTTCACCTTTTTCAATGAACAAGTCATTGCTAGTTGTGTTATATTGCATCTTTTTGAATCATACTGTTATAAACTTTCAGAAACTTAATTTAAATTTGTTACAATTAATTTAGCATTCTCTAGCTTAATGGAGCAGTGTTGAAATAAAAATAGTAGATTAGATATGTTTGAAATTTCATTACTACTTAATATGTTTACCTAAAGGTTTTTTTACTATTGCGTTTTTTTATGATTCTGGGTTTTGACAGTTGATTTATCAGTCTACATTCTAGAATTATCAACTGCTTGTGAGATAAATAGCGTGTAATATTGTTTTAAATTTGCAAATGATGTATAACTAAATCAACGTTTGTAACATTCTACTTGTATGTTCTAATAGTTCCTTCGTATTTCTTCATTATTTCTACAACCATCAATTTAATCTCTCTTTCACATACACACACACACACTTGTATATATGATCAATAGCCCCCTTTATTTAGCACCATTTGTAGCCCCATGACATCGATCACAAGTTTATATTCAAATATTTTGTCCACGTGACAGGAGAGAGAAAGAACAAATATTTGAATAAAAACTTGGGTCTGATATCGGAGGGCTACAAAATGATGCTAAATAAAGGGGACAATTGATCATAGCGCTACACACACATATACATACACATATAAACACACACATACACACACATATGCGCATACACACATGCACACACACGTATATATAATACTATGCACCTAATTGTAATTGTTCTCTATAATATGTTCTTTATTATCTTTATTTTTCGTATTTGTAATGCGGATAATTTTTTTTAACATATTATCATTTCAAATTAATGAAACCTTTCAATTTTTTTTAAATTACACCTTTAAACGGTCTGTTTTTCACGTTGTATAGTTATACTTGTTAACGGGGTTTTCAGTCAAAAAATAAAGGAAAAACAAAATATACATCAAAAATATTAGGCCCTGGTTTGTCATTTTTACTTTTGGGTTTTCGTCCAAAGAAAAATGCACACAGTGTATGTGTTTTGGAAGACGATCATAAATGAAGTTATCATGCAAATTAAAAAACAAATTTATTTTGTTTTTTGCGTTTTGTGAAATACCAAAAGCACAGATAACAATCTATCCCCTCCACCATACCTCTATCGTCGTAATAACTTATAGTTTTAAATATTTTCCATAGTTTTCCTTTTGTTTTGTAATGAAGGTCGAAAACACTAAAACTAAAAAAAAAGACCAAAAACCATTAAGAGCCCGCTTGATTTCATTTTAAGGTTTATGTTTTGCATTTTCAAAATTCATTACAAATTATGTGAAGAGCGGAGGAAAACATTTAAAATTTAAGTCATTATGACCAATATGGAGTAATGATGGAGGAAATGGATGAACGAGGAAGCGGATGAAGGAACAGTAGAGGAATGGATCGTTTTATGTGCTTTTGTTATTTTTTAAAATATGGAAAACATAATAATTTTTTTTTATTCTGTATGTTAACTTCATTTTTCATGTTAGTTTTTTTTCAGAAATACATGCGTCATGCATTTTTTTATTTGGACGAAAAATAAAGAAATAAAAAGGGCAAACCAAATGGGCCTTAACTTATTGAATTCGAAGATATCACCGCGACAAAGGAAAATATAACGCCGTCAGTGAATGTTTGTAACCTCCGTTATCACTCGCCACAGTTTATTAACTTGCCACCTATGTAATTCATTATTCTTAAAATCATCGCTCCCTCTTCATTCCCCCGTTCCGTCTTTTTCTTTAAAAACTAGAACGATACCAATGCTTTGCACATGGAATTTATAGAATAAAAGAGTGATAGCTGTAAGATTAACAAGGTTAATCAAATATTAGAGGTTGGAATTATATTACTATTCAAGTCCAGTATAACTATTGCTGCAGAATGAACATCTTGTATCTAATGAATCATTTCCATGTACAGGCAGATCAAAATTTATTTTAGAGATGTACAACTATTTGTATGTGCAATATGGAAAAAAGAATGCAAATGTGGAAAGTAGATGTCATACGGGTTTTTTACCCAGCAGAAGCCAGTGGAAAACAGTACAACCTTGTGTAGACAGAATGGTTCAGGACTTAACCAGAAAAGCTAAGACAAAGGATCGACAAGGGCCAAGCTATATGACTAAAACAGCGACTGGGATCAACAAAGCCGAGAGATCATCATTCCTTTAGTCCAATCAGCAGCTGAACGTAAACAGCTAGTGACTTGCCATCAAAACGTAACAACAACGATAAAAGGCTATGGAAACATCTCCAATTCCAGACTCCAGAAAAATCTAAGTGGTTGGATTATCAGTGACCCATGCCTCTCCTTCAGCCTTCAAACAAGATAACTAAGGAACACAACAAAGAGGCCAAGATGTTGGCTCGCGAAACGAGCCAAGTCTATGGGTCACCAGCGACCCATGGATCTAGCTCATTTTGCGAGCCAAACACCTCTAGGTTGTCTACTACTTACTTGCGAGCTGATGAGGACATGGCCTGGCCCAGAAGGTCTCCGCTCCATATAAATACCATCCAACCTGCAACATAAGATGGATCCTCTCGGGACTTATTGCTGAAGCTCTACTGGAATTATTCTTCACTCTCTACCTTCCTCACAACAATCTCCAAAGGAATTCACTGTGATTCTCCAGTGGATTCCAACTCTGGGGATTCAATCTAGCTAAAGATAATCAAAGCCTTGTAATCAAACATCTCTTGTAACAACAATCAGTCTATTGTAAAACTATAAAGTGGACGTAGGCTCCATTAATAGCCGAACCACTATAAAAATTCTCTGTCTTCTTTCTTATATTGTTCCTTTTCTATATCTGTTATCTGTGATATTGCTCTATCAGAATAGGGCTAGTGCTTTCAAATCCAAACCAGGGTGTTGGTCCATTTTTTGGGTCAACATTTTGGTGCTTTCACTGAGAAATCCAACTCAGGATCTAGATCTAGCTATCTACTTTGGATCCCATAGGTCCGGAAGTTAGATCCTCAATCTCTGCTCAGAAGATTTGCTGTTGGGAACGGAAGAACCAACCAGGAAGGATCGGAGAAAAAGCAAGCAAACGCATGCTAAGGTGATGGATCGCTAGCGATCCATGATGTTCGCTCGTGGGTCAATCAACTCCATCGCATCATGATCCAATAGGCACCCTAGAAGACAAAGTACTAAAATCAGTTAAGTACATGGATCGCCGGCGATCCATGTACTATGGATCACCAGCGACCCATACCATGGATCACCATAAGCTATGGATCGCTAGTGATCCATAAAGTTAGCTCGAAGAATCATGACGGAATGATCCATAGCCTATGGACCGCTAGCGATCCATAGCCTATGGGCCGCCGTCTGGGTCGTTCGAAGGGGATATAATCGAAAGGAAGCAATGGGCGGAGCTCCAAGAATCATGACGGAAGAAAACGTTAACATTCCACCTACTGCAAAAGCACTGGCTACAAACCCGAACTTAGGGTGAAAACCTCACGGAAGGATAACAATGACTCTCTTTGGGTTTGAGGGTGACAAACAATTTGAGGAAGACAAATTGGTCGAAAATGCCAACGTGCAAAACTCTAGAATAAGCTCTAAAACTCATGTCGTAGCACACTGCTAAGCAATGGACGAGAAACTGCTACTCAAACGGTACTCCTAGAGGCAGGAGAACCAAGAAGATATGATATAAACCAAGATCAATTACAATGCCAAGCTCCCATGGTATATTGTGACCACTCTCGACTGACCAGCTTCCAATCCTATCATGGAGCTCCCACCATCGAATCATGAAAGATCGTCGTCGAAAAACATCAAAAATTGTCAAAATGGTCGTTGAAAAACTCACTTCAGTCCTGACTCGAAGTCGAACTTGGGTAATCACCCATTTGACTCGAAGTAAACCTAGGAAATTCTGGCCCGAAATCAGACTCGGGTAAAACCAAGATTTTCTCCAAGCAAATAGGCAAATGGCTCCAGGCAATGTTTGTCACCAACCCAGCACTTCAAATTCGGTGACTCCATGCGATTCATGTGCTGACTCCAAGCAAATGGAAAATGTTCTCGGGTCGGACTCCAAGTAAAATACCACCAATCCATCAATGTCAATCAATCTTCTTTTGCCCATAACTTGAACATGCGAACTCCAAATACTTTGAAATTTGGAATGCAACCTTATGGGGCCTTCTTTGTCACCCCCGACCGACCTAACCTGGTTTGAAAATTTTTGGGGACCGTCACCGATCCATGACCCCATCATAAGTGATTCGCCATTCAGTCGGCATTTCCAATCATTTAAGCATAGACAATCATGCATATATCATTCTAAAGCATTATAAACAGCCGTAACTTGAAAACGGGCTGATCTGACAACGATTAGAGCATCTTCCCCAATCAAAACCCATTCATCGAAGCCGTTCAACATGCAAAATATCCAAAGAAGTTTATCATGCCAACTATACCTTTTATACTACTGTACAACTGATTCGAAATTGCTTCTTTACAGGTATGACTAGCATATGGATGAAGCGAGGGCGATGGATGCAATCTGCAGCCAGGTCTCAAGAATCATTAAAGGATGAAACAACCTGCTACCCTGGAAGAATTCTATGGGAAGGCAAACCGGTTCTAAAAGACTAGAAGTAGTGCAATTAGAAGAAGGAAAACCCGACAGTGTGCCAAAGAACATACCAAACAGTGAAGGAGCTATAGGACCTCGGGGACCTTCTGCCCAAGTAAGGCTACTAAAACCCAGTAGAAAAGCGCCCCAGCTAACTGACGAAATCAGACGAAAAGATGATTATCAAATAACACTCTAGCTAGCTAGCAACTAAGGAATGGAACAACAACCTAAAGTGATGCCTTCTCATCCATCCTTGTTAACTCTTCTTTTCCAAATGAGTCGTACCGGGACACTAGGGGCATTGCAGTTAGCACGGCGAAAGAAATGCTTCTATGCCCTCGATGAGTCATGTCAATCTCCCTTATGAGAAGCGGCGTTGTTGGTGGCGTCGAGAAGTCTTGTCCAAAGGATCGTCAAATTACCAGATCCAACACCGTAGCCTACAAGAATCGATAAAACTATGTTCCCTCGAGCTGAATCTAAAAAATTCCCCTTGAAGTTGATGAATCATTGCTTTAAGACCGCCGGACCGTCGGACACACGACCCAAAACTCCTCTCGGGATCGATAAATTATCATTCCAAGGCCGCCTGGTTGCCGGACATCCAACCACAAAAAAACCCTTCGCGAACGTGAAGGTCTTTCATGAAATAAAGCATCGTGAAGGTAAACCGGTAGATCAGCGGTCATCTGATCCAAAAAACCCTTCACGAATGCGAAGGTCTTTAATGAACCAAAGCTTTGTGAAGGTAAACCGGTAGATCAGCGGTCATCTGATCCAAAAAACCCTTTGCGAGTGGG
The DNA here is from genome assembly GCA_030737815.1 of Allium fistulosum. Lineage (NCBI taxonomy): Eukaryota > Viridiplantae > Streptophyta > Magnoliopsida > Asparagales > Amaryllidaceae > Allium > Allium fistulosum. Next base: position 1,293,566,711 of record CM060904.1, read on the forward strand.
AAGGTCTTTCACGAACTAAAGCGTCGTGAAGGCGAATCGGTAGATCAGCGAAATTTATGCATGACTGATACCCATGAAGGTGAACTGGAAGATCAGCAGTCATCTGATCTAGAGCTCCCCAAAGTCAACGAAGTCACGCTCCGGGGCCATAAATCGACAATCATACCAGTCACTCCATAAAATTAATGGAATCACTTCCAACGACCAATGAGACAAACAGTGCAAAATTCCAAAGCTTCAAAGTCGCTTAAAGAAACTAAGCCAAAACTAAATTGACCTTGTGATCAATCAGAGGCCAACTTGAATCAAGCTAAGATTTGGCACCAGGGAGAACCACACCCATTGGACTCGGGGCAACCAAACGAGTTGTGAAGAGACCATGAATACATATCAAGCGCGCCAACAGCCCTGTGGCATGGGGGGCATGGCACACACTTGAATAGCCATAAGAAAGGCCGAGACTAATCATACCACGGTTCTGTTATGCCCGATCAAAAATTCTGGCATTCTAACAACCGTGGACTTAATGACCTAGCTAGTGCAACAAACGAAATACTAGCATAATACTTGCCCACTTCTTTCCAACTACTATTTTACCACTCTTGGTGACCAATTCATCTTCCTCTTAGACCGTATGCCAGTTAAAGAACCATTCTCTAAGGGTAGTTTGGACCAAGAGCTGAGTCATGCCCTGAACTCCCATAGGCTCTTTCTTCAATCCATCTTCATGCGGTTAGCTGTAGATCTCTCCACCATAGCAACCTTATCTGTTTGGCTGTACACATCTTCCCGAAATACAGGAGGATCGCCCAAGCCATGGTTACCCAATCCAAAAACCAATTATCTATTTGAACCGACAAAATTGTGTTCACAATAACTACCCGCCGGGTCAATGGAAGCAAATCGACTCAAATCGGTGGATCACCAGAATCCGATCATTGCCTTCTAAAAATAGGAGTTGCCTCGGCAACATTGAAAAGCATCAAAAAACTAACCCCTCATGTTGCCCGGAGATAGGTAACGCCGAGGAGCATCAAGAACTAACTCCTCGCGTTGCCCGGAGATAGGCAACGTCGAGGAGCATAAAAAACTAACTTCTCGTGCTGCCTGGAGATAGGCAATGCCGAGGAGCATCAAAAACTAACTCCTCGAGCTGCTAGAAGATAGGCAACGCTGAGGAGCATCAAAAACTAAGTCATCACGTTGCCCGGAGATAGGCAAAGCCGAGGAGCATAAAAAAAACTAACTCCTCACGCTGCCCGGAGATAGGCATTGCCGAGGAGCATCAAAAACTAACTCCTCGAGTTGCCCAGAGACAGGCAATGCTGAGGAGCATCAAAAACTAACTCCTCGTGTTGCCCGTGGATAGGCAACAATGAGGAACATCAAAAACTAACTCCTCGCGTTGCCCGGAGATAGGCAACAATGAGGATCATCAAAACCTAACTCCTCACGCTGCTCCGCGCATCTCATAACCACGCATTCAAATTTAAACTCCTTGCGCTGTCCAAAGATAGGCAACGTCAAGGAGCATCAAAAGCCGCGCATCTCGTAAGCTACACATTCAAACTTAAACTCGTCGCGTTGCCCGGAGATAGGCAACACCGAGGAGCATCAAAAGCCGCGCATCTCGTAAGCTGCGCATCAAACTTAAACTCCTTGCGCTGCCTGGAGATAGGCAACGTCCAGGAGCATCAAAAGCCGCGCATCTCGTAAGCCACGCATTCAAACTTAAACTCCTCGTGCTGCCTGGAGATAGGCAAAGCCAAGGAGCATCAAAAGCCATGCATCTCGTAAGCCGCGCATCAAACTTAAACTCCTTGCACTGCCCGGAGATAGGCGGCATCAAGGAGCATCAAAAGCCGTGCATCTCGTAAGTCGCGCACTCAAACTTATACTCCTTACGCTGCCCGGAGATAGGCAAAGTCAAGGAGCATCAAAAGCCGCGCATCTCGTAAGTCGCGCATCAAAAACTAACTCCTCGTGTTGTCCAGAGATAAGCAACACCGAGGAGCATCAAAAACGAACTCCTTGCGTTGCCCGGAGATAGGCGACACTGAGGAACATCCAAAGCCGTGCATTTTGTAAGTCGCGCACCCAAATTTAAACTCCTTGCACTGCTCGGAGATAGGCAACGCCAAGGAGCATCGAAAGCCGCGCACTCAAGCTGAAACTCCTCGCGTTGTCCGGAGATAGGCAACTCCGAGAAACATCGAAAACGAACTCCTCGCGTTGCCCGGAGATAGGCAACGCCAAGGAAGCTCAAGATAAACCTCTTGCATTGCTCGGAGATAGGCAACTCTAAGAAGCATCGAAAACCAACTTCTCGCATTACCCGAAGATAGGCAACGCCGAGGAAGCTCAAAATAAACCTCTTGCATTTCCCGGAGATAGGCAACACCGAAAAGCATCTAAACTTACGCTCCCTGCATCACTCATAGATGGACGACATCAAGGAGCACCGAATGCCGCGTACTACACAAGTGGTGTGCTAAATCCCAAAATAATAGCCCCTCACATGACCCGAAGATAGGCAACACTGAGGAATGTGAGAAACACCCCACATATAGCCAGGAATAATTGGTGCTAGAAGGAAGGCACTCGATGATTGATAATACATACCCATGCGTAGATTGCATACTTACCCGTTATCCAAACCGAGACTACATGCTAAGGTCGCAAAACTTCCGAAGAAAGGAAAATCAAGTCATGACTTAGCCAGATTTTCAATAAAGATTATCTAAACCCTAAGTTACCGGATACTTAAAAATTGTTTGAAGTAAGCAGCCCTGTGAACTAGGGGGCATACACCTGTAACGAGATAGAAACACACGAACACAATAAGTTCACAAGTTCCGTCACTCCAAACAACAATAAGTTCACAAGTTCTATCTTAAAGTTTCATGAACTTCCAAACAAAGAGTCTATATCTGTTTTAAAATTCTAAACAAAAATTTCAAAGTTTTAGAGTTTTTAGAAGTTTTATGAATTTCTAAGACAAAAATTCTCTAAGTTCTGTCAATTTCTAAAGTTCTGTTAACTTTCAAAGTGCTAATAATTTCCAAGTCCTGTCGCTTTGAATGAAGGGCTTTGACTGTAATCATAGAGCTAGAAAAGTATGATATGAAACAAGCATAAGTACACATAACGTATATGAACAGATAGACAAAAGTACAGTCAAAATATCACCGAATTACTTGTAATTTTCTGTACATAGGATTAAAATGTGGGGGTTGTACCCACACAACAACGGCCAGCGAAAGGAAAATACAAACTCTACAGTAAGGACGCAAAGTGCAGACTCTGCACTTAAATAAAATGACTCAAAAAGAAATAAAAACAAGTCGGTCTTCTTACAAGCTATTGGCCAAAATCAAGACCATCCTCACGCCAGCCGCTCAACGCTTCTTGCCACCGCTTCCCTTTCCACCTCTGGTTGGTAGTTTCTGCTTCATTTCAGGAGAGGTGTCACTGCCAGCAATGTCAACGTGCACTTCGGTGGCAATCTCCTCCTCCTCCTTCGAAAGTTTTTCAAAAGAGCCTCCCTTTCCCTTGCGCTTTCTTGACTTCCGGGAGCTCTTCGAAGCTTTGACTGCCTCCACCTTTTCCTTCTTGACGGCAACCAAATCGTGCTGAGTCTTCTGTGGCTGCTCCATCTGCATTTCTTGCTCCTTGGCCTCTGCTGTAGATATATCACCTTCCAAAGACGCCGAAGGGTCATCCAGGCCATGGAGCGCAGCTATCTTCTCAACTTCTGGCCTCGACTGCGAATTAGATGTGGATGCGGGAACTGGGGCAGGAACGGATACAACTACAGAAGATGTGAAAATGGCAGCAGGCACAGGCGCCGAAGTGGCTAGCGCATCAACAGGAAAAGTGGATGGACCTATAAGATCAAAAAGGAAAGCACTAAACCCCTCTTACTCTTGTGGCGTAAGACGGAGGCTCCCGAATTCGGGAGAAGCATGGACGTTACCTGCAATAGAGAAACGATCATGAACGGCGACCTCGAACTCACCACCGTCGCCTTCTTTTGAGGGCTCCATCACATATGGAACAATGTCAAGTCCTGAACTCATTGGTTGGTCGTGAAGCTGCTCTGATGGTTCGCCCACGTCGGAGGTAGAAGGCCTGGTAAGCATATCGGTGGCAGTCATCAAGGCAACATTGGTGTCCGCCTTCTCCCGTTCGACCCGAAGGATCTCCTGGCCCTCGAGTAGCGCTTTCTTGGATTCATCATTAAGATAAGTGTCTTGCAACTCTTGATCGGTGTAAGCATCGCTGCTTTCAGTAAAGCGAGATAAGATTTCCTTCCAAACAAGGGCAAGAGTGCACGAATACTTCGGGCCGAGATAGCTGAGGCTCCCCTGATGTAACAAAGAGTTAACATAGAATTTTAGAATAGTCGCATCCAACTTCTCCATTTTCCTATCAAAGGCATGCTGAAGGTCCAAGTAATCCGCTTTCACCGTAGCCTTCTCAATCTCGACAGCAGTCTTGTGGGCACTGAGCTGCACGACCTAAGCCTGTAACTTGGCGATGGTCTCGGCTTGGTCGGAGATCGTTTTGTTATGCTCCTCGACAATTAGGTCATGGTTGGTGATGGTTTTCCTTTGAGCTTCAATGATAGCGTTGCAAGCGACCACTTCTTCTTTTAGCTTCGCCTCCTCAGCATGAGTCTTTTGATCGCATCCCTCCAGACGATCTCAAATATTTCATGTGCCTCCTTCAAATCCTTCATCAGACCGGCAGTTCTCCTACTTTCACGAAGCGCCGCTTCCTTATCTTCCTCCAACTGTTTAATTTTAGCGTCGCGATCGACCAACGCCTTCTCGAAGTCTTCTTTCTCGGATTCGAAGGAAAGGATCTCCTGATAATTATTTCTATTAGTGTCCGCTAGCTGCTTGAAGAGCTTTTCCCATCTCTCGGTCTATTATAGGTCGTTTTGGATAGCTTGGAGATGCGGCATGAAAGAATCCCCGCGGACATGATGGAGATCCAGGTTGAACTTAACCCCCTTTAAAAACCAACCCAAAAGCGCTACCTCTGTAACATCCAGCTTCCGGAGGCTCAAAACTAACTGCTACGGATGCTGTAGTCATCCATAGGTGTTAGTTTTGAGCCTCCGAAAGCGGGATGTTACATGTTGGTATCAGAGCATGGTTTATGTACTTAAAAGAAACTTAAACCTTAAAAGATTTTTAAAGCATAATCTAATGAATCTAAAATATGGTTGGGCTTGGGTAAGCGTTATAGTAACGTACGTGTACTTTGCTATAAATACCTAAGTATGTATTCCCCACTCTCTTAGCCGTTCTTCTATATAATACCAAGATTGGATTTCAGGTAATAGGGAAGTATGATATGGAGGTAGAAAACGGAAGAGTGAATCAAGGTGGAAGACGCACTGCAACACGTGGATATGTTCGACCCAATACTAGGAGCAACCGGGGTCGACAGGGAAATGCAAATCCAGATGCAAATCCCAATGTTGGTGCTGAGATTCCGCTGATTGATATGGGGATGATGGATCAGTTCTTCGTGAATATGATCCAAGCTGGAGCAGCTGCGGGAGTGGTTGTAGGGAATGATGGAGGAGCTAATAAGGTGGCCCAAGTTGGCAATAATTATTCCAAGCTGAGCAGGGATTACGCTAGTCTTAGAGGGAAGCCTTTTCTGGGAATCGAGGATGCAGTAGGAGTGGAGAACTGGCTATTGCATTGTGAAAGGATATTTGCAGATCTCGGCTTGATGGATATGCAGAAGAGGAGACTTGCTTCAAGACAATTGCAGGGAGCAGCATTGTTTTGGTGGAACAGAATTACCGTGGAAGAGCCAGAGGAAGATCTGACTTGGGCTGAATTTCAAAGGAGGTTCGAAGAAAGATTTCTATCAGAGGTTACCAAATCAGCATTGCTAAGGAAATTTGCAGATTTAGTCCAGGGAGATAGATCGGTAATTGAATATGCTACAGAGTTTGATGAGCTGTCCTATTACGGATATGCTACTGTGGAAACTGTCATTCGGAGGAATGATAAGTTTATCAGGGGGTTGAATCCTGAGATCGCCAGAGCAACCATGCCAAACCTCAGGAATCTATGTCATATTGTTATTGAGATGGCTATTCGGAATGAATAGATGCTTTCTACTTTTGGAAAGGGGAAACCGGCCGATGTTCAGAATTTTCAAGGTAAGAAGCGGAAGTTCTTCAAGAAGAAAGGTGCCCAGTCCGTGGTAGCAGCTAAGAAGAGCAAGGCTGATATTGTTTGTTACAAGTGTGACAAGAAGAGGCACTATGCTAATGAGTGTCGCTCGGGTGATGGAAGAGCAGTTGTAGTGAGGCCGAATGTGAAGTGCTATAACTGTGGCCAGATGGGGCATTACAAGGACAAGTGTCCCAAGGCTGCTAAAGCTGGAAAGGGAAAAGTCTTTGCATTGGAACCATCATCCTCTAGACCAACGGCTACTGAGAAAGGAAAAGCTGTGATGGAAGGTATGCTTAAGATTCATAGTACTCCTGTTAGGATACTATTTGATACCGATGCATCGCACTCATTTATATCTCAGTATTTGATAGGTTGCTTATGTTTGGAACCTTTATACCTTATTACTCCTTTAAGGGTTGCGAATCCTATAGGAGGGTATGCAAATCTGGGAATGAGATATGAACAGTTAGAACTTGATTTGTTAGGTCATATGTTTGCATGTAGTTTATATGTTTTTGATTTCGTGGGTTTCGGGATAATATTGGGTATGGATTGGCTATATAGATACGATGCTAGAATATTTTGCCAGAAGGGGAAAATATCATTGAAACACCTTAATAGCCATAACCGAATTATTTACTCAGTAAGGAGTTCGAACGGAAATGCTTATGCATTATTGGGTGCTATGGGAACGGAAGCAGAGTTGAAGCAGGTTTATGTAGCAAGAGAGTTTGCAGATGTGTTTGAACCAGCTTCGGGCTTGCCGCCAAAAAGAGAAATCGAGTTTTGAATAGATCTTGTACCGGGAGCTGAACCCGTAAGTAGACCACCTAGCAGGATGTCACCAACCGAGATGAAGGAATTGAAGGTGCAGCTAGTGGAATTGGAATGAAAGAATTTCATCTAACCAAGCAGTTCACCATGGGGAACGGCCGCGGTATTCGTGAAGAAGCCAGATGGTTCGTTAAGGATGTGTATTGACTATCGTATGTTGAACGAGAGGACAACCAAGAATAGGTATCCTTTGCCAAGGATCGACGACTTATTCGATCAGTTGAGTGGAGCCAGAGTGTTTTCCCAACTGGATTTGGCGACATGTTTCCATCAGCTAAGAGTGGTAGAGGACAGTATTCCATTGACGGCGTTTAGGACCAGATATGGGTCTTATGAATGGTTGGTTATGCCATTCAGGCTTACTAATGCGCCAGCTTTCTTTGTGGATTTGATGAACTGGGTTTTCCGAGAGCACTTGGATAGGTTCGTGTTGGTTTTTATTGATGACATTTTAGTATATTCTAAGAGTGAGAAGGATCTTGCAGATAATCTTAAAATAGTGTTGGAGACGCTAAGGCAACATCGGTTGAAAGCGAAGTTCTCAAAGTGTCATTTTTGGAAGAAGGAAGTGAAGTTCCTTGGTCATGTAGTTTCCAAGGAAGGGTTAGCAGTTGATCCGGATAAGATCGAAGCTGTTAACAATTGGAAAAGACCAGAGACGGTAAGTGAGATTAGAAGCTTTCTTGGACTTGTAGGTTACTACCGAAGGTACATTAAGGATTTCTCGTGGATAGCGGCATCCTTGACTATGCTAACCAGGAAGGACGTGAAGTTTGTTTGGTATGATAAATGTGAGGAGGCATTCCTTAAGTTGAAACATTTGTTAACCAATGCGCCCATGTTAGTAGTTCCTGATCGGAATCGGGGGTTGGTAGTTTACACCGATGCATGTGGTACCGGGTTAGGTGCTGTGCTAATGCAGAATGGAAAAGTTATTGCATGTGCTTCTAGACAGCTTAGACCGCATGAAGTGAGATACCCGACTCATGATTTGGAGTTGGCAGCGGTAATCTTTGCATTGAAGGTGTGGAGACATTATCTTTTGGGAGAAAGGTTTAAGCTATTCACAAATCATAAGTCTCTACGATATTTATTCTCTCAGAAAGAGCTGAACATGAAACGCCAGAGATGGCTGGAGTTTGTTGCAGCTTATGATAGCATCGAGTATACACCGGGAAAAGGAAATAAGGTGCGGATGCGCTTAGCAGGAAACATCAGAATGTGGTGTTAGTTGTGTTGGCGAAATGGAAAGACTTGGAAGCACTGGCTGCTTGTAGTGTGCAGTTGAGGTCTCCTGCTGGATCTAGTCGAAACATTGCCATGATGTCTTGTTTGAAAGTTCGTCCAGTTATGATCGAACGGATTACTTCTAGGTAGAAATAGGATCCAGTATTCGCCGAGAGGATTGGAAGGTTAGAAACTGGAGCCGAGATTGATGATTTGAAGGATTTTATTCTTGACTACAGGGGTTGGTTATGAAAGAAGGAACGGTTATGTGTTCCGGATGTTGGAGACCTTAAGAAGGAAGTTCTTAGGGAATGCCATCGATCGAAGTTTACGATTCATCCTGGGGGAACCAAGATGTATCAGGATATGAAGAGAAGTTTCTTCTGGGAAGGAATGAAGAGGGATGTTAGCTTATGGGTAAAACAGTGTTTGAACTATCAGCAAGTAAAAGCCGAACATCAGAAGCCGAGTGGGTTGCTTCGGCCTTTGGATGTTCCAGTTTGGAAGTGGGACTCGATATCCATGGATTTTATTGACGGTCTGCCAAAGTGAAACCGGGGTAATGAAAGTATATGGGTCATAATGGACAGATTGACCAAAAGTGCCCATTTCATTCCAGTAAGGTCAACAAGACGGCATCTGTTTTGGCTAAGTTGTTCATGAAGAACATCATTAGGCTGCATGGAATTCCTAATAGTATCGTCAGTGATAGAGATGCTTTGTTTACTAGCGAGTTCTGGAAGAGCCTGTAGAGTGTGTTAGGCTCTAAGCTCAAGATGAGTACCGCATATCATCTTCAGATGGATGGGCAGACAAAGAGAGTCAACAAGGTATTGGAAGATCTGTTGAGAGCTTATGTGCTGGATTTTAGTGGTTCTTGGGAAGATCACTTGCACTTAGTGGAGTTTTCCTATAATAATAGTTATCGGACTACTATAGGGATGGCGCTTTTTGAAGCTTTGTATGGAAGGCCATGAAAATCACCAGTGTGTTGGTTAAAGACCGGAGACAGGTTGGTGAAAGAGGCGACGGAAAAGATCGAGTTGATACGGGAAAGAATGAACGAAGCTCAATCTAGGCAGAAGAGTTACACAGACAAAACACGTAAGGACCTAGAGTTCTCAGTTGGAGATAGAGTTTTCATCAAGGTATCGCCAATGAAAGGTTTGGTTCGGTTTGGGAAGACCGGGAAGCTAGCACCAAGATATGTTGGATCATTTCCTATATCAGAGAGGATTGGGAGACTCGCATACCGAGTAGATTTATTGAGCAGTTTGGCCGGGGTCCATAATGTGTTTCATGTTTCTCATCTTAGGAAGTATGTTCATGATCCAAAAACTACTATCGCTCCGACGGAACTAGAGGACTTAGTGGTGGAACCGGATATGACTTTTGTGAGGCAAACAGTTTGTGTTGTGGCAAAAGATGAGAAGAGGTTAAGGAACAAGACAGTCAGGTTGGTGAAAGTTCAGTGGAGCGACAACGTGAAGGAATGTACTGGAAAGACAGAAGATAGGATTATGGCTACTTTTCCTGGGCTGTTTTAGATGGTATGTTCAGTATAGGGTTTATATAGAATTTGGCTGGTAGGTTATACTAGCTTTGCTTGCATGGGCTATATGCTTGTTGTTGTGTCCTTACTGAAATTACGGGGACGAAATTCTTTAAGGGGGGGGGGAGTCTGTAATGCCCCTGAATTTTAATTAACATTATTTGGGATATTTAATTGGATAAATTAAATAGAATAATGTGAATAGTAGGGAGATGAGATTAATAAATCCAATGGCCGTGTCTAAAAGAATGAACTAAATAAATTAAGAAGGAGGAATTTTTCCTAAGGGGTAAACTTGGAAATGAGGCTACATTTCTCAGTATATATCTCTTCCTCCACTTGAATAAATTTCCACTTTCTCATTCTTAACTCCACATCACTTTGGCCGGCCATTAAAAAGCTCCAGGAAGAGTTTAAGTTGAAGAAAAAACTAAGAAATTAAAGTTAGGAAATTATCTCATTCTCCAATCAACTAATCAAGGTGAATAATTATGTTTATCGTCTCGTTTTTCTGTGTTTGGATCGGTTATGGGCTATACCCAATTCATGTTTGTGATTTTGGTTAGGATATAACCATTTAAACCTTTGTTTGGATAAGACTTAGGTGCTTTAAAATGTTAATGGGCTAATTAACACGTTTTCATTCGGTTTTGGTTAAATTCCGAGTTGTTTTGATCTTCATATGCTTTGAAATTTTAATATATTGAAGTATATGATTTGTCAGATTTTTAGGAATTTTTTCTTTGATTTACTAAGGTAATTAAATTATTTACACCCAAGGGCTAAACTGAAAATGTCTTCCGTGTTATTTAAAACCGAAGGGAAATTGCTTTTGAGAAATGTTTGGGAAGAAGAACAGTGTTTTAAGAAAAAGGTTGACTTTTGTATACTTTTTACTATTTGAAGTACGGGAGAAGGTTCCCCAGCCAATCAAAATTAGACAAACAAGATAAAAACATCACTTCAGTAGGCCCAGTCCTGTCTTCGACTCCAACAAGCCCGCTTTTACCCTTTCAATGAAGTCAAAAGGTACCTTTCGTCTAAAACGGAAGGTAAACAGTTACATTCCGCCCAAAGTCAAAAGGTAGGCACGGGGCTGAAGGGAAGAAAAGGGCGAAGGGATAGGGAGGCTGCTTCTTTTGCTTTTGGAAGAAATAAAAATTGTTTTCAAATAAGTTGAAGGGGGATCCTTCGACTCTATCATTTTATAAAAGACTAAAATTTTATGTTCAAGAAGGGTTTCGAAGGGGATCTTCGAAAGCTTAAACCTTCAAGAGTATTGTTTTAAAATGTTTTCCGAAAAGGTGTTTTAAAATCTTTCGGCAAGCCGAAGGGTTAACCTTCCGACATGGTCGGAAGTATGCTTTCGAAGGGTTAGGTCCAACACCAACACTTCATTGTTTTTGAATGATTTCGAAAGTTTTGATTTCGAAGGGTTTTGAAGGGGATATCTTCAATGATTTCGAAAGGTTTAATTTTGAAAGGTTTTAATTTCAAAAGGTTTTGATTTCGAAAGGTTTATTTTGAAAGGTTTAATTTCGAAAGGTTTGATTTCGAAAGGTTTAATTTGAAAGGTTTGATTTCGAAAGGTTTGATTTCGAAAGGTTTTGATTTCAAAAGGTTTGATTTCGAAGGATTTTGAAGGGGTTATCTTCAATGATTGCGAAAGGTTCTGATTTCGAAAGGCTATGATTTCGAAAGGTTTGATTTCTAATGTTTTCCGAAGGGGCTAACTTTGGATGTTTATTTGCTTCCGAATGGGACTTCATTCGAAGGGGTTTAAAGGGCTGTTTTTAGCCATTTTTCTTAAGTAAAACTTTGCTAAGACGAAGGGGTTACTTTGAAGGGTTATAGCATAAAATACTTATCGTTGTTTGAATATGTAAGGTGGACCCTTATATAAAATGAATGTTATAAAACCTTAGGGACACCGGAGTGGGTTTAATGTTTTAGTTTGGGGTTACAAACAGAAATATGCTTTCCAAAATATACATTGGGACTATCAATGTGTTTTTATTTAATTTAACCTAATTGGGGCTACTAATGGAAATAGGTTAAACAGGTGGTATACTTGGGAAAAATAATTAATCATGGGGATCATGAAGTTTTATAAATAATCATGGGGATCATGATATTTTTGGCCAAGTGATGGGTTCTTGGTTAACCTAGGAAAATCATGGAATGTGCCGTGGGTAGCCCACATCAAATTTCTAAAGTAAAGAATGTTTTGCCAGAGGTGGTTAGCCTTAGGATTTGGCATCCAAGTGTTCATAGTCATCCTAGGAAAACTATGGAGTGTGCGGTGGATAACTCACACCATCTCTTATAAAACAATATACGATGGATAATCTGCATTTATTTTGAATAGATTTGGGATGGATAGTCCTATTAAATTATGACGGATAGTCATTTTAAAGATTTAGAGGGGAACTCTAATAAATTTATTTTTAAATGGGAAATCTAATAAATTGCTTTTAGATGGGATATCTAATAAATGGGCGGATGGAATATCCAATACATATGATTTATGGCTTTATTTCATATTATGTTAAGACTAATCATTTTGGATGCAGGGGAATAGTAAATGATTTGCATGTTTATTTGGGATACTAGTGAGGGGAAACCCCATTCCGCTAAGCGGCGTGGTCTCACTAGATATCTATTTATGATAAGAGATGATAGAGGATTATTCATACCAAACTTATTGTCTGACTCGAAGTTTGTGTTTCTCTATAAACTCTTGGGTACTCAAAATTAATTTGAATAGCCTGAGAGTGGGAGACTTTCAGGTTTTGGACGAATAAGCTTCCGGAGACGTCCAGGAGACGGTATTAGCTATATAGGAGCTATTTTGTGTATTCTACTCTGATGTACTAAGAACTGTAAAGTTCATATTTATTAGTTCTCTGATCATCATAAGGGGACATCTTCATATGTCGCTCTTATTGTATTTTGTACATGTATATGTGATTTGAACGTGGTTAATGTCAGGGATTATGTAATTAAATCTTAAATTGAAATTCATAAGAAATGAGAAATTCTGTTTTTTTGAAGTTTAAAATTTTTCATATTTTGTGTTTCTGTGTTGCCAATAGTTTCAAGATTCCGATTTCGGTCACTCAGAAATAACACCTATGGATGACTGCAGCATCCGTAGCAGTTATTTTTTAGCCTCCGAAAGCGGGATGTTACAGCCTCAAGCTTAGGGGGACCCGAAAAAAGAACGTAGGCAGGCCTCCGGCGGGGGTGAGAAGCACTAGGAGCGGCAGTAACAAGGGAAGAGGATGAAATATGAGCTGGGGGCGGAATCGGGGCAGAATTGAGGGGAATTTCTTATGAAGCAGAAGAGTGTTTCAGAGGAAGCTCTGAAGGATGGGGGCGGTAATCAAACTTCGACTTCATTGACGGATCATCTCTTTTCTCAAGAGATCTTCTTTTCTCATACCCGCCTTTATATGAACGAGATCAATCTCTCTCTTCCTGGCGACGGGTTCAGCTTCAAGTTCTTTCCTTCGCCTGTATTATTCCTCAGTCTCTTGAACTTGATGGCGGCTGGAGGAGCGTTTGGAGTACCACTGTGAATCGATGTAATCTTCGAAGCCGTCGTAAAAGCCTCGTCCCCTCGTCATACCTGTAATGAGGCATACATAAAAGGTTTCAGAAGTATAACATAACATAAGCTAAGCAAATATATGGAGGAATAGAGAATGGAAATAAGTCTAATCCTAGTGCAACGTGTTGTGTGCTCCTAATATGGCCCTAAGACATAGTCACGAACCGGGACGAACGGCTGTCGTAGGTGGGATCGGGCTGACTCTGATTGCTGTAGGCGGGACCGAGCTAACTACCGGCACTATATCGCCCGAACAAGAAGGTGTCGCGTCGAATTTGAAGTCCACTTTCATGAGCTCGTCGAAATCGACAAAAACATCGCTGAAATCTCCGAACCCCGCTCCGACATCCTTACTCGAAGAATCTTGATGTCTTCCAGTTTCGAGGGCTCTGCCTTTGCCACTTGCATCGGAAGGAGGTAGTTTTGGGAGATCGGGACTCATTCACGGAGTCTCATCGCAAGACTCTGAGTCTTCACCCTCAGATTCTGACGAGAAGTAATCAGTAACGGTAGACTCATTGCTACTACTCTCGAACTCTCCTTCTTCTTTTTACGAGTCTATCACGGCTTTGCCTTCTCTGTGCGTGAACTCGTCTTCTGCTTCCTTCAGGATTGGAGGCATTCTAACTGAACCACTCAGTCCGGTCGCATCAGCTTCTTCCTCCTCACGGGCCTCGCAGGGTGATCCTCTGGATGGCCTATCTCTCTCTTGACCCTCCTTGGAACCGCGGGAGGAAGAAGTGGACCTTGTAAGAACCCTGGATCGGCCATGAGAGGGAGTTTCAATCTGAACGGCGGATTTACCCAGAGCTAATAGTCTATATCGACGTAAGTTCTCATCGGTTAGCAGAACTTTAACGCACCTCTCCTCGGCACCGATAGCCTTTAAAGTTTGGCAAACTTCATCGAGAGTCACATCTCTACTTGGCCTTAGGATAACTGCAAGAGACATAGAATTAGCTAGAAACTCCACTACAATGCTTTAGGACTCGACGAATGGGAAAGAGAAGCTTACCCCTGAAAGAAGCTATGCGGTAGGATCGTATAATATGGAATAGTGGAATGGTCTAGGTAGATAGCAATAAGCAGTAAGTAAAGAAGACACCAAGACTTTATACTGGTTCGGACCTCTTGTCCTACGTCCAGTCCCTAAGCTACTCTTAGGAATTCAACTAACCAACAACCCTCACTTAACCCGGAGGAATAGGTTTACAACTTACCCGAACAACCGAATGGGATTTCTTGCCTCAACTACCGAAGAGGACTTCAACTAGATACAAAGAGTATTTCTGACTTGTTGTGTTCTTGATAACACTAATGAGTCTAATTGAGTACAACTTTCCTATAATCTTATCCTCAAGAATACGAAATGTGTTTATGAAGATTTAGGAAATATAAATTCCTATGAATCAAAAGAGTATTTAAGATAAATCGGAGATTCAAGCAATTGAAGTGGTTTGTGATTGCTTTTGAAAACTTAAGAAATCTGAAAATTTGATCAAGATAATAGAGAGATTAAAGCAATTAGAATTCGTGATTTGCAAATGATAGAAACATGTATTTATAGGTGTAGAAGAGGTGTATCTATTTGCAAAAGATTCGGCCAAGAGATGCATCCATTACCATTGGAGAATGGTTGCAACTCTAGGGAAGAAGAAGGTGTCTTTTCATTAAAAATTCGCAGGTTCGAATTCAGTCGACTGAACAGGGAATTTCAATCGACTAAAACTGTGCATGTTGTAATTCTGTAATAGGTTCAGTCGACTGGGAATACCTGTTCAATCGACTGAACTATTAGTTTTTGCACAGTGAATGTTTTTCTAAAAAATGAAGTTATGAAACGTGTTCTAGTGTTTTGTGCAAGCCTCTTGAGGATAGATTTTAACAATGAATCTAAACTAAGACCTATATTTAAATCATACTTATGGTATCTTTGGTCTTCATAGTTCTCCCTTTAGCTTTGCACATATCTCTTCCTTTTTGTTGAAGCACATTGTCATTGATCAAAATATAACGTATCAACATTCTCCCCCTTTTTGATTGATGACAATACTTATGTGTGTAATTATTTCCTCCCCCTGAATATATGCACTGTCTTTCCTACAAAACAAGGTTAGTAACATAGATTTCTCCCCCTTTGTCATCGACAAAAAGGAAGTAATAATTGCAGAAGTATATTATCAAGAAAAAGACAATCTTTGATATGCATAACTATAGTTTAAACAATGCAAAATGTAGCATAAAAGAAAGAAGGCTATTTATACAAGACGTTGTAGTAGTGTTCGAAATAGAATAAAAAACAATCAAACCATAAGTGATCAATCTCTATCCCAATCATAGGAGCCTTCTCGTTCGCCCTCTGGTTCACGAATCACGGGTCCACCGGTGGGTTGTCTAAATGCTCTTCCTCCTTGACCACCGCTATTTCCACTTGTGCTACTGCTTGGATTTTCTTCGGATGACGTCCATGTGAAGGTTGGAGCCAGACGCTTGCCGCGGGAGGTTGAAGCAGAAGTTGAGCTTGTGCATGATATGGCATCCCATAATTTGTGGAAGAAACCTTTAATCCTATCAAGTTTATGATCCACCTTTTTGAGGCGATTATCAAGAATTTGTTGATTTCTTGATAGGATTCCTAATGATTGATTGGTAGTAAAATTTGGTTCAACGAGACGAATATCATCATCTTGATCGAAAGGTTCTTCTTATTGGGGTTGAGGAGGTTGATGCGGTTCTTGATGTCTTGCTTCCCATTCGGCAAGAGATATGATGCGAGGAGGTCTAGTCGGGAGTTGCATAAGGCTTATAGTCCGATGGTTGATTTGGTGAACCATTGTATTTTCGGACTCTGGTAGCGGCGTATCAACGTTGAGGAGTAGTCGCATGATATACTTGCCAAAGTATATTGTTCTCATTTTACCATTATTGAATGTAAGAAATTCATCAAGAATGAGTTGAACCCAATTAACTTGAATATTGCCCCAAATAGCATATAGTGCTCTATAATTGTTTGGGTATACAATTTCATATGAGCCTGTTCGAGGGGTGATGGTACGCATAAAAGCTTTGTGGAGAAGCCTAGCTCTTGGTCGTAAGGAAGTTGATTTGATATCGTGGATGTTAATGTTATCGTCCAAAAATTAATGATTTATATTATCCCGAATATGAGGATTGAATTCAATTTCCTCAAGCTTACTTCCGAAGTTAGGAGACCTTAGAATATGTGCAATGCGGTCTAATGAAAACCATACCTTTTTACCGCACACCATACTCCAAACACTGTCGTTTGAATTTCTTGGAGTTTGGTGACCAAGATTAAGGTTGGCATAGAAGAGCTTTACCATAACATGATTGATGGCATGATCATTACGTTTTATATCTAAGAGCAATGTCAAACCTGATTGGTCGGTCAAGGCTTGAATGTTGTAAGCTTGAATACTCTGGAAATCGATGAATGTGTGTTCAAAAATCCTTGAATTCTTCATTTTATTCCACCTAGTGACTGCCACTCCATCATAAAGCCATTGCGCAATTTGAGCATCAATTGGCTCGGAGGAGGTTGAAGTGGAAGCTCTTGATCTTTTTGGAGGCATTTTTGTGAGAATTTTGTGGAGAATTTTTATTAAAATAAAGATTTGGGGGCTAGGGTTTTTAAGAGAAATGGTGAAGAGGAAGCTTTGGGTAAGATAAAAAGTGAAAAGTAAAATAAAAAACTGATGTTAAAAAGGGAAAAGTAACCTGGGAAACGACGTTCAGTCGACTGAATAGTCTGTTCAGTCGACTGAATTGGAGCCCGAAAATTTTCTGGGTAAGATTCAGTCGACTGAACAAAGTTTTTAGTCGACTGAACTATTGACTGAAAGTTTCTGTGTTAAACTTAGTCGACTGTGCAGAGAATGTTAGTCGACTGACTATTGAATTATAGTTTTCTGTCTTATGTTCAGTCGACTGAGCAGTAAGATTCAGTTGACCGAACCTTTGGTGTTCTTCTTGAATTTTTAATGCGAATATTTTATTGAAAGAAATGATTACAATTGTACAAACATATTACAATATAACACATTATTTTGATCTTTTTTAAAAAAAAATCATTTCTTTGGAGAAGGACTAATGTTCTTCGGTGTTTTATTTCCTTCATTCACCATATAGTTCCTGTCCCATGAATTTGGGCTATATTGAGGAGTTTTTGGCGATACCCAAGGATTTATCGGATCGATTGGTGTACGATATGATGAAGATGGATCAAACGAACTAACTGGTCGAGGTAGGGGCTCACTCACATCATTTTTCTTCGAGCTACAAAATCGTAAACCAATTTGCTCAAGAAAGCTTAAGCGTCTAGCAGTTACTTTTTGTTCAAAATATAATTCACATTGAAGATCAATTTGCTGCTATTGATAATGATGAATTTCATCAATTTTTCTTTTCGTATCAGGAGAGATAAATAGTCCAGGTTTGGCCTTCTTCGAATCCATTGTATAGCCAGTTTGATAATTTTCCCATTTATAAACCGGCTCGTGTTTTGGTGTTGGAGTAGGAAGATGTGGTGATGTAGGTGAGATATCGGTTGAGGAGGTTATGTTGATTGGAGAGTTTGATTTGTTGGAAGACATTTTTCTACAGAGTTTGAAATTTTTAGTTTTTGAAAAATCATATGTGCATGTATATATAGAATTAGTGGTTTAAAAATGTGTGGTATAGAGTTAATAGGGATTTAGAGCCAGAAATTATGTTATTGGTTCATATTTACTTTGAAATGAATGGTCTTAGGAGTAGATTAAGTTTTTAAACCTATAGTTAAGTGAACTAAATTTTGGTTTGACTTTTGTTTAGATGAAGTATATTTAAGTATTATATTTATTATCATATTTGCTATTAAATATCTTTGAAAGAAATTATTCCTAGTTCTCTTCGTAATTTTATAAAAGAGTTTTCTAGTAATGGTTTATTAAATATATCGGCAATTTGGTTTTCGGTAGAAATATGCTCTAAATTGATAATTCCTTTTTCGATATTGTCACGAAGAAAATTGTGACGAATATCAATATGTTTTGTACGAGAGTGATTTATCAGATTTTTAGACAAATTTATTGTGCTTGTATTATCACAATATATTGTAGAATTTTTTAAATTTATATTAAAATCTTTAAGTGTTTGTTGCATATATATGACTTGGGTACAAGCCAGAGCACCAGATATATATTCCGCTTCACAAGTTGAAAGTGAAACACAATTTTGTTTCTTACTAAACCAAGATACAAGTGATTTTCCAATGAAATGGCATGTACCACTTGTACTTTTTCTATCAGTTCGAGATCCACCAAAATCAGCATCACTAAATGACACTAACTCGAATGGACAATCTTTTGGATAGAAAAGACCAAAGTCCTTAGTATTATTAAGATATCGCATAATTCGTTTTATGGCTCTTAAATGTGATTCTTTAGGATTAGCTTGAAAACGTGCACATAAACATACACTCATCATTATGTCTGGTCTACTAGCGGTTAAGTATAGTAAAGAGCCTATCATACTTCTAAACAACTTTTGGTCTACGCTTTTGCCATTTTCATCTCGATCGAGATGAGTTGTGGTACTCATAGGAGTCGGTTTTCCAGAAGTGTTTTCCATTCCAAAATGTTTAATTAGATTAGCACAATATTTTTCTTGGTTTAAGAAAATTCTTGGTTTAAGAAAATTCCATTCGTTAATTGTTTAATTTGTAATCCGAGAAAATAAGATAATTCTCCCATGTGTGACATTTCGAACTCCTTAGTCATTATATTTGAAAATTCTTTACACAAGTTTTCATTAGTTGAACCAAATATAATGTCATCTACATATATTTGAATTATTAGAATGTCTTTAGTAGTGTTTTTAATGAATAGAGTTTGATCTACTTTTCCGATTTGAAATCCTGAATCTAGTAAATAGCTTTTAAGTCTCTCATACCAAGCACGAGGTGCTTGTTTAAGACCATATAAGGCTTTCTTTAATTTATATACATAATCCGGATATTTTTCATGTATGAATAAAGGGGGTTGCTCTACGTACACATTTTCTTTTATAAAACCATTTAGAAAAGCACTTTTGACATCCATTTGATAAAGTTTAAAATTGTGAAAACACGCGAAGGCTAATAGAATACGTATTGCTTCAAGTCTTGCAATGGAAGCAAATGTTTCTTCAAAGTCGATACCTTCCTCTTGATTATATCCTTGTGCTACTAGTCTTGCTTTATTCCTAGTTATATTTCCTTGTTCGTCTACTTTATTTTTGTAAACCCATTTTGTTCCTATAACAGATTGATTATTAGGACGGGGAACTAATTCCCAAACATCGTTGCGTTCGAATTGATTTAATTCTTCTTGCATAGCAACAATCCAGTAGTCGTCTGTTGATGCTTCTTTAGGATTTTTAGGTTCTAATGTAGAAATAAAAGCAACATGTCCCATTTGGTTTAGTTGACTTCTAGTTTTAACTTGAGAATCAATTTCACCGATTATGTTTTGTACATGGTGATCTCGTAAGATTCTAGGTGGAGATCTAAGCTCGGTATTATTCATATTTTCAAGATTTGTATTGTCTGTATTTATTATAAATTCGTCATCATTTTTTATACTCAAGTTTTTATTAAAGTTTTCATCAAAAGATACATGTAAAGTTTCTTCGATTATATTTGTTTGTTTATTAAAAACTCGATATGCCTTACTTCGTTCCGAGTATCCTACAAAAATTCCTTCGTCAGCTTTCGGATCAAATTTTCCTAGTTGGTCTTTTTATTTAAAATAAAACATTTTGATCCAAATATTTTAAAATAAGAAATATTTGGCTTTCTATTGTTAAAAAGTTCATATGAAGTATTTTTAGTTAATGGTCTAATAGAAATACGATTTAATACATAACATGCAGTAGTTACGGCTTCTGCCCAAAAATGTTTTGGTAGAAGGCTTCCATTTAATAATGTTCTTGCACATTCTTGTAATGTTCTATTCTTTCTTTCTACTACTCCATTTTGTTGAGGAGTTCTAGGAAATGAAAAGTTATGATTTATTACTTTCTTTTTACAGAAAGATTCAAAAGCTTCATTTTCGAATTCGCCACCATGATCACTTCGTATATTCTTAATTTTCAAATCTTTAGTGTTTTGAATTCTTTTGACAAATGTTTTAAAATGCTCAAATGTATCACTTTTATTTTTCATAAAAATAGTCCATGTATATCTTGAGAAATCATCAACTATTACAAATACATATCGATTATGATTAATGGATTGAACTTGTGTTGGTCCGAAAAGATCCATATGAAGTAATTCTAGTGGTTGTAAAGTTGAAATATTTTTCTTAGATTTGAAAGATGATTTTGTTAATTTTCCTATTTGACAATCATCACAAAGATTTTTTATTTTAAAGTTTATCTTAGGTAAACCTCTTACTAATTCATTTTTAGAAAGTTTTCTAATAGTTTTGGAATTAATATGACAAAATCTTTTGTGCCACAACCAAGGATCATTATCTTTGGCTAGTAAACACATATTTGTATTATTATTAATTTTCATATTTAGAACATAAATATTCCTATCTCTATTTCCCTCAAAAACAAGATTTTGGTTTTGATAAAAAATACTACATTTATTTTCCGAAAAAGTTATTTTAAAACCTGTCACAAAGTTGACTTATGCATAGTAGATTATGTTTTAGATTTTCAACTAATGAAACATTTGTAATAAAAGGTAAATTCGATGTACCGTAATTGCTCACATCTCCTTTGCCAATGATATTGCCTTTTGAATTATCTCCGAAGGTAACCGAGCCACCATCAAAGTATGTGATGTTTGTAAGCATATCTTTGTCGCCAGTCATGTGTTTTGAGCAACCACTGTCTAGTATCCATTTCTTCTTTTTGAGTGGGACCTGAAAATAAATACAAAATTATTGGTACCCACCTTTCAATAGGGTACTAAAAGTTAGAACTTAGGAAACCAAACCCAATTTGGTTCAGTATCCTTTTTATAAATATAATTTTTATTATTATGAACACTATCCATAAATGCTTTAATATATTTATTCCTAATTAAAATATTGTTAGTCTTTGGAACCCAAATTTTAACTATCTTAGTTTCTTCTTTTGTTCTAATAGGTTCTCTTAATAACATTTGTTGTTTTGAATCAATATTCCTCTTAAAATTTGTATTTTTCTTTTTAGGAATTTTTGACTCCTTTTTATATCCTAATCCATGTTTATTTGAGGAGGATTGAGAATTTTCTGAAATCTTAGATAAATTATCTCTTCCTTTGTTAAAATTAGAGACATTTTTAGTGATGTTATCTAATCTAGCTTGAAGACTATTATTTTCTAACACAACTTGTCTAATCTTGGTTTTTAACTCATGATTTTCAGAAACAATTATATCATTCTTTGTCTTTTGAGTTTCAATTTCTTGACTTAAAAGTGATAATTGAGTTTCCAAATTTGAAAGAGACTCTTGAACTTTTTCAAGTTCTTCTTCTAGAATTTTCTTTTCATCTTTTAACATATCTCTTTCAAATTCAGTTTTGTTTTGATTTTCACGAGTTTCCTTGAGTTTCCTTTTAAGAGTTTTTATTGTTCTCAAAAGTTCAGTGTTTACATCAATTAAATCGTCGAAAGTTAAATTACTAACCTCATATTCTTGAGCCATAAAGCATACATTCGCTTGTTCATTGTCGATATCATTTTCACTTTCAGATGAAGATGAATCTCAATCGTCCCATGTCACAGAGAATTCCTTCTTTTTGAATTTTTCTTTCTTGTTTTTGTTATTGAGAGTTCTCCGATTCTCCTTCTTTTGCTCTGGACAATATTTGTGCATGTGACCTTTCTTGTGACAGTTGAAACATTCTATATTCGAGGATGTAGGTTTGTTCAAGAAATTCTTTTTGAATCTGTTTTTATTTCCTTTTCTATATCTTAAGAATTTCTTGCAATTTTTGGCTATAAATGCTAAATCCTCATCTTCAGACTCTGATTCTTCCTTTTCCGCATGAAAAGCTACATTCTTTCTTTCTTGTGCTTGATCTTTCTTAGCTTGCATATTTACTTCATACGACATAAGATTTCCAATTAATTCTTCTGGTTTCATTGTAGATAGATCATTTACTTCTTCGATTGCTAAGACTTTTCTCTCCCATTCATCAGTGAGTGAATTTAGAACTTTAGATACAATATCAAAATCCGTGTATTTTTCTCCTAGTCCTATTAAGGCATGATGAATGTCTTGAAATCTCGAGTACATGTTATTGATGGATTCATTCTGTCGCATTCTAAAGTTTTGGAACTGGTTCTTTAGCATGGAGATCTTTGTTTGTTTGACCTTGTTTGTGCCTTCATGTATGGTTCTAAGTGTATCCCATATCTGATGTGCAGTAGTACAAATGCTAACACGATTGAACTCATTTCTATCCAGAGCGCAAAATAGCATATTCATAGCTTTGGCATTTGCACTAGCTTCATTCTTCTGAGTTTGTGTCCATGTAGGGTAATCAGTTGTGGGTACAACGAACTCTGCTTGAGTTGCATTCCAGGCTTCAAAGCTTGTTGCTTGCATATAAATCCTCATCCTTGTAGCCCAATAATTATAGTTTAGTCCATTGAACAGAGGGGGTCTTTGGGTAGATTGTCCTTCTGCAAATGTAGAGCTATAGGCAGTTGTTGTGCTTGTGCTTGTGTTATTTTCCATATTATCAATATGTCAAATAACGGTGTTATTGTTATAGGACGACCTTGCTCTGATACCAATTGAAAGAAGCTATGCGGTAGGATCGTATAATATGGAATAGTGGAATGGTCTAGGTAGATAGCAATAAGCAGTAAGTAAAGTAGACACCAAGACTTTATACTGGTTCAGACCTCTTGTCCTACGTCCAGTCCCTAAGCTCCTCTTAGGAATTCAACTAACCAACAACTCTCACTTAACCCGGAGGAATAGGTTTACAACTTACCCGAACAATCGAACGGGATTTCTTGCCTCAACTACCGAAGAGGACTTCAACTAGATACAAAGAGTATTTTTGACTTGTTGTGTTCTTGATAACACTAATGAGTCTAATTGAGTACAACTTTCCTATAATCTTATCCTCAAGAATATGAAATGTGTTTATGAAGATTTAGGAAATATAAATTGCTATGAATTAAAAGAGTATTTAAGATAAATCAAAGATTCAAGCAATTGAAGTGGTTTGTGATTGCTTTTGAAAACTTAAGAAATCTAAAAATTTGATCAAGATAATAGAGAGATTAAAGCAATTAGAATTCGTGATTTGCAAATGATAGAAACATGTATTTATAGGTGTAGAAGAGGTGTATCTATTTGCAAAAGATTCAGCTAAGAGATGCATCCATTACCATTGGAGAATGGTTGCAACTCTTGGGAAGAAGAAGGTGTCTTTTCATTAAAAATTCGCAGGTTCGAATTCAGTCGACTGAACAGGGAATTTCAATTGACTGAAACTGTGCATGTTGTAATTCTGTAACAGGTTCAGTCGATTGGGAATACCTGTTCAGTCGACTGAACTATTAGTTTTTGCACAGTGAATGTTTTCTAAAAAATGAAGTTATGAAACGTGTTCTAGTGTTTTGTGCAAGCCTCTTGAGGATAGATTTTAACAATGAATCTAAACTAAGGCCTATATTTAAATCATACTTATGGTATCTTTGGTCTTCATAGTTCTCCCTTTAGCTTTGCACATATCTCTTCCTTTTTGTTGAAGCACATTGTCATTGATCAAAATATAGCGTATCAACAACCCCTTGTCGTCCATCGACGGTTAAACCCCTTGGGGCATCTAATGAAAAAGTACTGCGTCTTGAACTGTGATAAGTTGCTTTGCAAGCATAAGACGATCTTTTGATTCCTCTGGGCCTCGATTATAATCAAAGAGGGACAATCGTCTCTCCTCTTGAACGCCTGAAAATACCGCAACTCATCGTAACTTGGAGCGGGTTGAACGTCCGCATGAAAAGGACATGCAAGCAAGTAAGGATGGCGTAGCCATTCAGATGAAGGTGGAATGGGGGCAATTCCCAAGTTCGAAAGCGTCTTACGTAGAAAATTGTTAAAGGGAGGCACGACTCCGTTCGGACACATGTATCAGTGACAAGCAGTGTACCCCCGGGGGGGCATATGAGCGAACTCGTCATTCGCCGTCAAATGCACGTCCTCTTCGGGAATCCCATGCTGTGTACATATATTATGAAGAACCTTGGTGGAAACCACTGATGGAGCTCTTTCAGGTGGATTAAGCAGGACTCGAAAGTTGGGAGGCGTGCGGTCCACGATGGGCCCAACCGGAACTAATTGACCATACTGGACTTGCGAGGTGGATGATGATTCAGCTTCGGAGAGCGTCGGGCTTCGCTCGCTTGTAGGGCTGTCAATGGGTACCCGAAAAATCCGATATCCGTCCGAATCCGTATCCGAAAATATGAAAAATATCCGTTATCCGAAAAGCGGATACGGATATCCGATATCCGAAAAGCTTTTCGGATACGGATATGGTTATAGTGGTATCCGTATCCGAAAAATATCCGTCCGATTAACTGATGCATATTTATATAATTTAAAATAGGAAAATAGGGCCATGAGTGTTTAACTTTTGAATATTTTTGGATACACATACATATATTAGTATAAAACAATGTTTTATCACCATATTTTTTTATTTCTTTGTTTTTTTATAAACAATAGTACAAAAAATGTTTTATGTTGATCTAAACTTTTTCGTTTATACCTTTAAATTTATCAATTATTGGTGGATTGGATAAATATCCGATATCCGTCCGTATCCGAAAATTAAGCGGATACGGATATCCGATATCCGAAAATTAAACGGATACGGATATCCGATATCCGAAAATGATTTCGGATACGAATACGGATATGGCACTATCCATATCCGAAAGCATCCGTTGACAGCCCTACTCGCTTGACTTACGGCGTGTAGATGGCTGCTTCATTCTATATAACAAAACCCGCGTCCGAAAACGGTTAGGTAAATCTATCCTAAATTCATAAGTCTCCCCTATCACACTTGAATTCCAAAGAGGCATTAACTTGTAATCAGCACGACGGATTTCGAGTGCTAACTGGGGCAAGTGCAGTGTGCTATCTATATGGGATAAACTCTGTGCTCGGTACACTACAAACGCTCTATCTCGTGTAGATAGTTTGCTCACAGTGGAAGAAGAAAAGAACTTCCCGTGTCAGTTCGTTCTTCATTTATGTGTCAACTTCTTATGCACTTACCCGTTATCGATCAAAAATCGATAACAGATCCGTTGTCCGGAGCGACACGGAAAACTTTTCTCCTCACAGGAACGCCGAACGTGCAACAAGTGAACAAGATAAGTCTGAATCCTTGGAAGAATTCGACTAGTGAATGTGCGTGATGTGCATACAGCTATAAAACTGGACGCGAGTCAATTCTGGTTTAAGGAAGAAGATAGCAAAAAGCGTGAAGTGTTGGACCACAGCCCGAATGCCATTTCCGGAAGAAACTCAAGACCCGATTGACTATCTCGACCCGTCAAATTGTAATCAACTCGAGCTTCTTGTAATCAATGTAGCAAATGGATACTTGTCGACAAATCATTACACAAAATCAGTAAACCAACTAGGCAAACCCACCTCAAACTGATTTCTAAGGCACGTGAGGAATTAAGGATCGAATTCAACGAACTTTGAATGGGTCGGTGGCGGCTCAAGAAGGTGGCGATCAGGTGGTATGTCGGTAACAAGTTAGCAGCGGCCTAGGGCTTGAATTCGAGCAAGGGAATAGGTCAGCTATGGTTATACAAACTAGGCAAGAGCCAGAATCAAATCAACAGTGAATGAGTGCTAGTGAAGTGATGAATTGGATCGCACAAGGCCTTGGATTGCTTGGAACTAAATCGCGCAGAGGATTGATTGCTTGAAGGGGAAAGGATAACTCGGTTCGAATGAAGGCAACAGGGTCGGTTCATGTATTAATGGTAGGCAAAAGAAAGACTTTTTTGCTAAGTCATCGGGTGGCTAGCGACCCGACCCATCATAGGTCGCCGCGACCCGACCTATCTCTATACTAAAAAATGCCCTATGCAGATAGGTCACTAACGACCAATCCCACATGGATCGCTAGTGATCCACCAAAAAAAAGAGAGGGGAGAGGAAAAGAAAACTTCGCTTATTCTTCTCGAACTCGATCACTTACGATTGTTCTACATTCCGAGGCATGCCGGGAAGCTACAAGCAGAAGTGTGATATATTGCGACAAGTATTAGCAGTCAGGACCAAAGAAAGACGACCAAAAACATTGGTTTAGCGAATTCATAAAGCTCTAATGCAATCACTTGGAGATCAACAGATGGATGTTGAGAGCGATAACTTCCAGAGCACGCCTTGTTTACAACGAAGACGTACTCTGGGGGGCAAATGTTATATGAGTTTTTAACCCAACAGAAGTCAATAGAAAACAAAACAACCTTGTGTAGACAGGATGGTTTAGGATTTAACCATAAAAGCTAAGACAAGGGATCGAAAGGGCTAAGCTATACGACTAAGACAGCGACTGGGATCAACGAAGCCAAGAGATCAGCATTCCTTTAGTCCAATCAACAGCTGAACGTAAACAACTAGTGACTTGCCATCAAAACATAACAACAACGATAAAAGGCTATGGAAACATCTTCAATTCCAGACTCCAGAAAAATCCTAAGTGATTGGATCATCAGTGACCCATGCCTCTCCTCCAGCCTTCAAACAAGATAACTAAGGAACACAACAAAGAGGCCAAGACGTTGGCTCGCGAAACGAGCCAAGGCCATGGGTCGCCAGCGATCTATGGATCTAGCTCGTTTTGCGAGCCAAACACTCCCTAGGTCGTCTACTACTTACCTGCGAGCTGATGAGGACATGACTTGGCCCAGAAGGTCTCCGCTCCATATAAATACCATCCAACCCGCAACATAAGATGGATCCTCTCGAGATTTGTTGCTGAAGCCATGTTGGAATTATTCTTCACTCTCTACCTTCCTCACAACAATCTCCAAAGGAATTCACTGTGATTCTACAGTGGATTCCAACTCTGGGGATTCAATCTAGCTAAAGATAATCAAAGCTTTTTAATCAAACATCTCTTGTAACAGCAATCAGTCTATAGTAAAACTATAAAGTGGACGTAGGCTTTATTAACAACCGAACCACTATAAAAATTCTCTGTCTTCTTTCTTTTACTGTTTTTTTTTATATCTGTTATCTGTGATAGTGCTCTGTTAGAACAGGGCTGGTGCTTTCAAATCCAAATCAGGATGTTGGTCCATTTTTTGGGTCAATAGTAGAACAACAGGCTAAGTTATCTGTATATTTTAGAGTCTTGTGCTAAGCGACTGAATCACATACCATGAGGAAAAAAACTAAAAAATGTGACTTCAGCTGGTAAATGAAACAACATCAAAATTGTTTCTGCATTAAAATGAAGATAGGTGTTTTTGAATTTCAAGTTGTACTGTGTGCCTTCGTTACAACTCGACTTTCAAATTTCCATCAGTGAGAGCTTTATTTGAAGCATTATGTAACCATACCATATTCTTTCCACTTGTTTTCTATGATTTTGGACCGAAGTAACCATGACAACCACCTAACCTGGATACCTTTATGTAGAATTGAATAATTAAGACAGGGAGTTGAAGCACTAAAAAGCCTATCAACAGGGAATTGAAGCTCTAAAAAAAACCTATCAATGGCACCACCAGTGACACGACCTACGGAGATTGAGAGACTAATGTCAAGACCCTACACAACATCCAGCTGTTTGTATAAAAGAGCTAGATAAACACTTCTATGTCCACACAGTATCTATGTAGGTATAAAACACAAAATATCCACAAAATAAACTTTAGTTGTAGTAATTAACAAAAGGTGAGGATTTAATATTCGAGTGTATTACAGAAACGATCAAAATAATTACTAAGCATGTTAATTTTCCGCACAACAATATACAAACCAAACCGATAACCAAATGCACATAATAGCGGTAAGTACATGTATGCACACAAAGACTGATATATATGGCTGTGGAAGAATATGTTTACATATATGTAAAGGGATACCACATCAATGTATAATTTTTTCCTGTGTTAGGTATGTAGAAGAAGCCAAAACATGCATCTGAACTGAAGCAGTAACAAAGTATTACACAAAAAGTTTCACCAAGCTTTTTAGTTGTTGCAAAAGCAGTCAGAACCCCGTAGGAACTGATATATCGATCAATCGTTTGCTGACATAGTAATATATAAAAAACACTCTATATGCAATCATAGCAAATAACTGAAACAACGTAAATTACAGCACAATACATTAAGCAGACGTACACATAAAATACCAGTAGACAGTATTCAAAATCATACAATGAAATTGAGTTACTTAACTTGCTGGACGTAATTAGAGCAGTCGTGTTTTGAACATAGTTAACCAGCCTAACATGGAAATATGCATGTAAGAAAGCATTAAAAAATGTTACTACATTAGCGCCTATTGCACCATCGATTAAGGATAGGGCCAAGGATTGTGATTGTAACTGCAATCCTTCAAGCACCAGTATGTGAGTCGAAACTGCACAACGATTACTCCAACTGTTTGTTGAACAGCACAAAAATCAGCCGGTTTTAAATAAATAAATAAAATTGTATTCCAGCATATTCAAACATTAGAATTAACCCAAATCTGTGAAAAATTATATAACAACTACTCCTCTATAGCATAGCAATTTGCAAATGAATGTACAAATAAAGGAGGCATTAAAGTTGTCATAAGCATCAACTAACCACAAATCTACCATCCGTCCATACACGTTTAGTTCGATCCATAGCAGTTGCCAAGGTTGGAATCGAAACTGTGAACAGACCTCAGTCGGCGGTTGTATTCGTTGGAGATGTAAATCGAAGTCGCGGTATGGTAAAGGGAAAGTGGAAGGGAGACGAATTACTAACATAAGACGTTACGTTGGCCTTCAATTACACTATGATACTAACATTCTGTTTAACGGAGATGAATCCTCTTTGGAATAATTTTTCACTTCAAATGGTTCAACTTAAACCTAACTATGCACTTACACATGCACTTACACGACGACTTTGTTGTGTGGTTGATCATAAACAAAATACTGTTTATACATTTAAGATAATATTCACAAATCAAAATACCACTTCACATCATCGTGTGAGATCTTCAGCTTTACTTTTAACTATAAAAACTATCAGGGAGTCACTTTTTAATTGTTCCGAACAATTGTATGTACGTAACCCCTTGGTTACCTCAACGGCCATGAGTAATTCGTTATCCATTGTATAGAAATCGTTACATATATTTATCTCAATTGATACATCGGTTCATGTTTTCGATACATTTTGCCTATAAACATTTAAGGACGCGTATTTATTTTACACGATTTAGTACCAATGGTCGTGAATATATTCGTAACCGC
This sequence comes from Allium fistulosum, assembly GCA_030737815.1. Taxonomy (NCBI): domain Eukaryota; kingdom Viridiplantae; phylum Streptophyta; class Magnoliopsida; order Asparagales; family Amaryllidaceae; genus Allium; species Allium fistulosum. Next base: position 1,293,596,639 of record CM060904.1, read on the forward strand.
AGCCGATTAGATACTTTTCTTAAATATTTTCAACTTGTATATATTTAGTGTATTTGTAATGGTATTATATCCCAATACAATAATATATACAATAGAAAACAAAACTAAAAGCTTACTTTATTTCGAATAAGATTGGTTGTAAAAGTTAAGTTATACAGTTATATTACATAATTGTGTCTAGTACACGCCCTTAACTCTATCAAAGCATCGATACTGAAGAAGCATTTGAAGTTACTTAAGGACTGAGAGACAATGAATATGGAGCTAGAAAATGTAATTTTCTTTACAAAGTAGTTTAAGGGAAATTGTTGTCGTAAGAGTAGCATATCTAGAATAATTGGCCAGATAGAGTTTCAAATGATGAGGTAGAGTTTCGTTTTTGGTAATGATCGAGATATTTGCGTGCTTGCTGAATGCATGAGGTAAAACAAATGGGCTGAGCAATTTTTGTAATATGATTTTATATTTATTATTTTAATTAAAGCAATAAGGGCCGATGAAGCCTATGTATCTAGATATTAGGCAATATAGCCTTGTGCATAAGCAATGATATGTTGGTGACCTTTTGAAAAAAAAGAAGCAAAGAAAGAAGAGGTGATGGTTCTAGGTTGTTTATCTATGAGTAAGTATGTCAACGAACGCACAAAAAAATTGAAATTTGTTCGCATCCATATCAGAAAAGTGAAAAAATATATAATATCTGAAAGAAAGATACTAATGCAAATATAATAGTATTCACACCCGAAAATTATCCATCATATTTTTATAAAAATAACAGATTTATTACGTGTATTTTACTACATAAAATGACCGATATTTACTGTTTTATTAATGTAATATCATTTTTATATAAATAAATATCTGCTGCTCAAAACTAATTATCATATTTTCTATTTCTTGTACTTTTTTAAGTATTAAAACTAGAAAATTTTTTTGTTATGCCAAAAATTTCGATGTAAACTTCAAAAGAATTAATTGCGATGGATATAATAAATGTATGATATCTGCCTGTATGCATAGATGTGAATATCCAATATTCAAAAATAATTTGGATTCGAATGCAGACATAACTGTATCTGCATCAGAAAACATCGGTTGACAGTCTTACCAATAAATATTGTAACCATATACATTGGAATTGAGTAATCATATGAAAAAAGGAAGTTGTTACATAGACTATTGTTAGGGAATAAAAGGATCTCAACATCTTTGTTAAAAGAAAAATTATTAAGAGGAGAATAAAATTAGTGATTCTTCTTATAAAAAAATAAATGAAAATTACCAAATTAACCTATAATAATTAATTGTTCTCTGTAATCAAATATTTTTCTATGTACAAAATTCACCTTTTCATCTTCTTTCCTTCGTCCTAAACTCTAAATTCTAATACTTAAACTATTTTGCGTAGCAAAAATTTGTATAAAAATTTCAACCTCCATTTCTACAACCAATGTATAAATTTCTATGCTTTTCCAAACCAATTACAACTAATTTTAACAGCAATACCAACTTTAAATAAAGAAAAACATTAAAAAAACAACAATTGTAAAATATATTGATATTTATGTTCTTCGGATAAAGAATTCTAGCTTCTTTTGTTCTAGGCATCTTCAGTTTTGATTAGGAATTAGAGTTTTTGAATTTTACAAAATCTACTAAGAACTTAGGTAAGATTGAAGAGGTGATGGGAGGCCAACGGTTTGGAAAGAGGTTCATGCATAAATTTTTTGAATAAAATAGAAAGAGAGAGAATAAGACGAGAGCATACAAGAGGGTAAGAATGGACAATAACATAATAATTTTATATTTAAAAAAATTTAGGAAAGTAGGACTATTCTCCTATAACTTTTAAACTTCTTTACCCCCTTAACCAAAACAATATTACCATTAACAATATTTTTAGAAAAAAGTACTTAGTGTTTTAATCAATTTTATGAAAGTAAAATATATTATTAATCAACATAAAAAAGAAAGAAAGAAAAAATAACAGAAAAAGGGAAAAAAGAAATATAACAAATAAGACCAAACCAAAGAAACGCTAAAATTGGATCACCAATCAAAAATCAGATCACTTTACCTTGCTCTATTTCTCCTCCATTCTCGTCATCTGTGAAAAAAAAAAAAAAAAACAATGAAAGCCAAAGTTAAAGGAAGATACGAAGCAAACAAAAACAACGCATCAGCCACTCTTTCCCTTAACATTAGCGAAGAATTCATCGTTAAAGCCACCATGACCGACGCCACGTTTGTCAGCGGCCCTTCTCTTACAGGTCTTCAGCTTTCCTTGCACAAACCCAACTCCTTTTGCCTTCGTTATGATGTTCCCAGAAAGGTGCAGTTTTTCTTTGTCTCAATTATAATTTGCATCATTGTAAATGCTCATTTTTCTAATATAATGTTGTAATTTCTTATGTTTTTTTAGAATGCTTCGTTCAAATTTACGAACAAGGTGAAAATAATGGACAAAATTGTAAACTTATCGTACCTTCATGCACAAGGCGAACATCAACAAACCTCAGTTGAAGGATATGTGACATTTGATCCATCGAATAGAGTGCTTGTGGGATATAACTTCGATTCAAATGACTGGAAAGTTAAGTATGTGTATGCTCATGAGCTATCTAGAACAGTTATTGAACCAAGCTTTGATGTTTCAAAAAATGCTTGGGATTTTTCGGTTTCGAAGAAGCTTGAAAGTGGTGATTCTATAAGAGCAATGTATCATACTTTGCATAAAGATCTCATGGTTGAGTGGAGGAAGATTTCTAAGATTAATGGATCCTTCAAGGTACATAGTTTAATGTTCTCAGATATATGGACTATGAAACTGGATGATGAATATTAATCATTCTTACATAATATATATTTTCAACTTCCTTTCAGATTTCTGCATCTGTGAATATGACAGGGGATTGCAGAACTCCATGTCTGAAAGCTCAAAGCGCCTGGAACTATGAAATATAGTTCTTAATTGAAGCAAGTTCTTGCCTTTAGTTTAGCCGTTGCTAATAAATTATGTCTTGTCTAATGTCTGTTATTGCTACAAAATTGCATAAGTGTTTCTAATTGGATTTAGAAACTTAAATCTTGTCTAATCTTCTTTCCCTTGCTACATTGATATATAAGCACCACACGATATTCTGGCCTAAATATCCATAATTTGCTAAGAAAATGCAACACAGAACACCAAATATTCTTCCTAAGATGTATAACGATGAACAAATTACCAAATATTCATCCTAAAATGTATAACGATAAGTGTTTCTAATTAAAAAACCAAGCAAGGCTGATTGGTCATCCATCGCATTTTGTAAAGCACGGGAAAACACAGGATTAAGAAATGACCTCAGCTACTGCAATTCAGACAAGACCACTCACACGAAATTAGTTACATCTCTCAACATAACAAATAACATGGATGTCATGAAACAAGAGGATTTTCAAAGGAGAGCAAGAATTCAAGCCAAAACTTACAGGTCATTACAGCTTGGGTATCACGGCAACAGTCAAGTTGCACAGGTGGTGTTCGATAACATGCTTGAAAAGGCAATCTGGACTCATGAGCAAATGTTGTATTTTCTTGATTAATCCTTTGTGTTGCTCTTTTCTTCATTTTCCCTTTTGTGTTTTCCAATGTGTTTTTTCGGTGTTGTTTCTTGCATTTTTCATTCTACATTTGTTGCACTACAAATTTTTTCAATAAAAGCTATCAAATGTCAAGAAAGAAAGCTATCGGCAGACAAGAAAGCAAAAGGTCAAAGATTAAGGTAGAAAACTATGGAAAGGTGAGAAGTGCCCAGCAATCGATGCTTGAGGAATGCAAAGCTATCGCAAACCAAAGTATGGAGCTATCACAAGCAAGGCCGGCTCTATGCTATGGGTTGCCCTATCATTTCTTTTGGTGTTTCGTTTTCTTTTTTCTTTTGCCATTTTCTCATGCCAGAATTAGCTACGTCATGCACCAGAATCGAATTCCTGACCTAGAACCTATATCTATATATATGTACATATGTGTATATATATGTTCATATGTACATGTATGTATATATATGTATTGGTTCTAGGTGAGAAATTCGATTATGGTATGTCACCTCAACAACTGCACCATCAAATACTTAAATTTCAAACTATCTAACAAACTTATAATTTCATAGTTTTTATTTTATTTTTATGATTGCTAATTCATCTTCCCCAATTGTTACCCCTCCATGGTGAGTTGCTTTATTCGACCGCATAGCTCGCCTCAACCTGAAACCGGCCCTGATCGCAAGTCAAAGTATAATAAGGCTACTGCATGAATTAAGTGATAAAGGCTATCAAATGCTGATATAGTAAAGCTATCAAACGTTCAGGAGTAGCGCTCTCGAGTGTCGACAGCTACTGAGCTATCGCAAACCAAAATGAAGTCGTCGCATGTTGAAGTTATCAAATAAGGAAACTATCACGTACTGAGCTATCACATTTTGAGGTTATCAAGCTACCACATGATAAAACTATGACATGTTGAAGTTATCAAATGTTGAAGCTATTGCTTGTTGAAGTTATCAAATATTGAAGCTACCATATGCTAAGGTTATCAAGATCGCATGATGAAGTTATCACAAGTTGAAGTTATCAAATATTGAAGCTATCACATGTTGAGATGAGATGCTAATGCATGTTAAAGGTGGGAGCTATCACAAGTTGAAGTAGGGGGCTATAGCATTACAAGATCAAAAGCTATGATATACCAAGAAATCATGTTATTGAATGTTGAGAAACTGCTATCGAACATTTAAAAGTCAGCACATGAAGCATTCCAATTAGCCACATGGAGATTCCCGATTGGTCTAGCCTTTCCATGTCATCATGGAGAGATCAAAAGCAAGTTATGCCACATGCCAAAATGATAATGTGTCACGTCAGCATAATTTTTACCGTTCGTCTTTAATGGATGCAACGTATCAAAAATTCTAGGGCATAATTTCTCTATAAATATATATATGTACCCCTACTAAGAAGGGGTGAATTCCAAATTTCTCTTCTTCCTCGTTCTTATTTTTATAATCAATGAATTAATAAAGCTCAATTTAGGACATCAATGGTTGTTTTGGTCAAATTGGAATTGTGACTCTTCGATTAAGGACTTGAGCATTTAACTAATTCTCTACTTGCTTATTTGACTAGTCAACATGAACATACTTGATCAAGAGATAATTCTCTTTCCCAAGTACTCTTGAACTTCCTTGACTATTTGAATGTGAACAGGAATTAGGCCAACTTTTGGCCTAACATTTTTGGTATTTTCACTGAAAATTGGACTAAGGGAAAATTATCTTACTTCACTCATTTTGACATGAAATGGGGAGAATAAAGAGAGACAATATTCATTAATAAGAGGCATTGCATCATACTAACCTCAAGGAGAATGTGACACCTCATCCTAAGATTGAAAATACTGATGCAGATCGAGCCTCAATACCTGTAGTAGCAACAAATGAGGAAACTAACATCAAGGCTATGCAGAGACAGCTTCAAACCATGCATGAACTCATCAAGATGCTCTTCTCTCAAAAATCGTCAAGGACGACTAGGAGGACAAAAAGTGATGATTGTGAAAAGACCGAATCTTCCCAAATAAATGTTAACGCATCGCTTTTAAAGAATAAAAATCTTTGAAAGAGTACTCTAGAGCCTAAGAAGAAAAATAAAGTCTAAGCCGCCAAATCGACAAAAACTCCTACTAAGCCTTAACTAAACTTAGGAAAGGAAGTTGAGGTCAACAATTCTCCGACCCGAAAAGTGACCAAAGAACCAAAATTTCCACTTGTGCAATCCGCTAGTTCAATTTCTCAAAAGGAATATAAATCATAGCGGAAGGACTATAAGGATGATGAAACTTATCTAAGGGACTTAGCAAAAAAAATTGTCAAGGACATGTGGGAATTGAACGAAAAACAGACAAGGGATCCCAAAGTTAACAAAAACTTCAGGGGTGCTCCATTTAGTGAAGAAATAATGGCCATCCCATTGCCTTCATATATTAAGATCCCTTTGATCAAATATGATTGCTCAACTGATCCAAATGACCATTTCTTGGCTTTTAAGAGCCAAATAGATTTTATGTCGCCCCATGATTGGTGAGATGTAGATTATTTCCATAACTTTCTTTGGCGTAGCTGTAAAGTGGTATCTTTGTTACCGCAAGAAGACCATTTATTTATGTTAGCAATTCGCTTATGAGTTTTCAATACCATTTTGTACTAGGAAGGAGCCAACTATAGATGAAAGTGTATTAGCCAATATAAAACAAACGCCAGGGGAGTAATCGAGATGGCATGAAAGAGATTCAACGTTGAAGCCACAAAGGCTGAAAGGATGAGTGATAGGGAAAAGTTAATGGTTGTAAATTTGGATTGATAGAAAACACCCCATTCTGAAAGGAACTTTATATCCATAGGTGTAAAGATTTATAAGACTTTCATTTTCAGGTTAACCAATTCATCTGTATGGACAAAGTTTTCATATAAAAAATAAATCTCAACAAAGAAGAAGATACGAAGAAAGGTTTTGTATTTCAGGCACAAATAATAGAGGAAGAGGCGCCAAGGGAAAATCACATTGATCTGAATCAAACCATTTCATACATCTATGCTACAACTAAAGACAAATGGAATATCCTGTATCGTTCAAATCCTATACGAATCTAGAGCCCAATAGAAGAAGAGATCACTATGCTTCCCACAAGGTAAATATGCACAAAATGGAGGACTGTCGTGTCTTAGCTGGAATTATTCCAAACATGATTTGAATGGGAGCACTCAAAGAATTAGTTAAAAGTGATCAATTTTTTTTTGATCTAACAATAATAAGTAACCCCTATCTAATAATACTAACTTGGTGGAAAATGAACCACCGTAAGACTTTCGACCAGCAATCAACTACATCGATGTGATTTGTGATGATACGCGCATTGTAGGGATGAGCAAGGGTACAAGATATATGTGCATTCAGGAGGAAAAATAAGGAATCTATTTGATAGGGAAGGAGCTGCCAAAAGAGCTTTGAAATGTGTTATTCTAATTCCAGACTTGGTGATCACTCCAAAAGAACTGAAAGAAGTGAGATATCCACATAATGACCCATTAATGATCACCACCCAAAATGAAGTCTCTCCCATGTCCAAAATCTTGGTGGATATTGGTGGTGCATTAAATGTTATCTTGAAGCATGCTTTTGTTCAAATGGATATTCCTATAGAACAAATCGAGCCTAGCTTGGACCCTATCTTTGGGTTCAACAACAAAGGTTATACTCTAATTAGACAGCCAGTATGCTCAGATGGGAATCCTGCCTTACTCAAGAACTTTTGAGGCATTTTTGTAGTGATGGATTAGACTTCTTACTATAATGCATTCTTTGGAAAACTTCCTCTGGATGAAGTGGATGCATTTTGATTTCCAAAACACTTAACCGTAAAGTTTCTCTCTAAAGTTGGATGGAGAACGGTGCATGGAGAGCAATTTACTCTAGGGAGATGTATTTCGCAACCCTTGAGCAATGCAATAAAGAGAATAATTCTAGTTACGATTTAAGCAAATTAAATGAAACTAGGAATGCTAAGCTATTACATATCAATCATCGAGAAGTAATATATGAGGCAAATAAGTAGTGTGCACTAATGGTGAAATGAAAGGTATTTAGTAAAAAGATTAAGCTATCGGACATGAAAAGAAAATATATTGAATTAAACCAAATAAACCAATAAGTAAATCCTGAATAAGTTTTAGAGGAAATCATCCCAAAAATAGACTCTAAAGATAGTGAGGAAAATATAAAGTCTACGGAAGATTTGGAAGAGGTAAATCTGGATCCATAAGATTCCACTAAAATAGTAAAGATAGGAAAGGGGTTGGACAAAAATACAAAGGAAAAATAGATCCTATTCCTCCAATCGAGTAAAGATGTTTTCGCTTGGACCTATGCTGATATGGTAGGAATCCACACTGTGGTGATGTGTCATGCACTTAATATAAATCCAAATTTTAGTCCTATAAGGTAGAGGAAAAGACAATTTGACAAAACCCCGAACTATTTCTTTCAAGAAGAAGTAAGATTTGACACCACTCACAAAATTATGTGGTTAATAATATTTATAAATTGATCATTCCATTGGCTCTCAGTTGGGGGTTCTAGCCAAAATTTTAAATCATTGCATCAAAGTAGTTTGGGACAGTGTTTCCCTTAGAAAACCAAGATTGAGTTCCCTTTTCATTTGTTTTCATATGAAAGCACTTAAATTGTTTGTGATGAGGCTCCCTTGGGAGTCTAGTTGGACTATATGAGCAAATCCACATGAAGAAGTTAGGTTAACTCTTTCTTTTGCTAGCTCAAATATTAGTAGAAAATGGATTCATTAGAGAAGTGTTCTATCCAAAGTGGTTGGCAAACCTAGTACTAGTTAAAAATTCCAATGAAAAGAGGAGAACATGTGCCAACCATGCTAATATAAATAAGGCATGCCCCAAAAAATTGTTATTCCCTTCCAAGGATTGATCAATTAATCAATGCCTTAATCGAACATAAGTTGTTGTCATTCATGGATGCGTATTCAGGATATAGCCAAATTCTCATGTTCAAACTCGATGAGGAACATACAACTTTTTAACTGAATGGGGAACATATTGTTATAGAGTAATTCCTTTTAGACTAAAGAATGCAGGAGCTACATATCATCGATTAGTGAATAGGACGTTAAAAATCAAAATGGGAAAAACATGGAAGTGTATGTAGATGATATATTAGTAAAATTCAAAAGAAGAGGTCGATCATGTAAGGACTTAAACAGGATGTTTGGGGTGTTTCAAAATTACAAAATGATGTTGAATCCACAATAATGTTCCTTCAGTGTCCAAACTGGGAAGTTTTTGGGTCACATAGTGAGTGCGCGAGGAATAAAAGCTTGTCCCAATCAAATAAGGGCAATTAAAGATATGGAAGGTCATAAAAAATTAAATATGTAATGGGTTTAAATAGACGAATCTTGACACTTAACCAATTTATATCAAACGCAGCTAACAAATGCATTTTGTTCTTTGGTGTAATAAAGAAATGAAAAACTTTTGGATGGACAGAAGAATACCATAATCCTTTCAAAATTTAAAAGTCCATTTGAGAAAGCCACCAATATTTTTGAGCCCTAGAGAAGGAGAGGACCTATTTTTATATATGATTGTATGGAAACATGCAATCTGTTTGGTCCTAAAAAGTGAAGAGAATGGAATCCAACTACCGGTATATTACATAAGCAAGGGACTAAAGGATGCTAAAATTAGATATAGAAAAGCTGGCTTATTGCTTGGTATTATTAGCATGAAAATCAAGATTTTACTTTCAAGTGCATCCGATTAAGGTCTTAGTATATTATTCACATAAGAATTTTTTTAGCAAACCTGAAACATCTTGGAAGTTGATAAAAAGGAGAATGGAGTTAAGTCAATTTGATATTGAGTGTCTATCTCGAGTGTTAACAAAGGGACAAGCCTTGGATGACTTTATAACTGAGTGCATGAGATTCATTAAAGAGTGGTTGGAAAAGGAAAAGAAATTTGAACCAAGATGAAGTTATATGTAGATGGTGCTTCAAATGAACAAGGAGCTGGATTAGGATATGTAACAGTTACACCTGATGGGCATTGGTTGTATTATGTTATGAAATTGGGATTTACTTCAACCAATAACCTAGCCGAATAAAAATATATGATAACCTGATTAACTTTAGCCCAAGAACTAAAGATCCCAAGAATTGAGGTATTTATTTATTCACAGTTAATGGTTAACCAACTAAACAAAGTTTATCAAATAAAGGAGAGGTTTGGTTGACCAAATATGTCAAGAATATCTATGGCATGTTGAATAAGTTCGAAGACTTTTTCATCCATCAAGTTCCTAGGGAGGAGAATGCACAAGCGGATTCATCGACGAAACTAGCTAGCTTACATGAAGCATCAGAAGTAAAGATTGTACTTGTCTCACAAAACCCGAGTATTGAATTTAAAAAAGAAGAATCTTGTAATGAGGTTTTGGTTTTGACTTGCTCACATGATCAATAATTACAAAATGATGAAAAGAACTCAAGGAAAAGAAACAATCATGAGTTAATCCAAGAAGAATTAAGAGCAGATAATCGTGCGAAGCAGTACGTAAATAATTAGATGATGCCAATAGTGGAAAATTTAGAAAAAGGTATACTGCCAAAGGATAGAAATGAATCTAAAAGACTAAAGCATCAAGTGCCATCTTATACTATGATCGACATGATATTACTAAAGAAAGGGTATTCAGTCGCATATCTTAGTTGCATAATTTTAGAAAAAGGGATGAAGCTATTATAAGAGGCATATGAAGGATTTTTTTGGAGATTCCAATGGCATAAAATTATCTAAGAAATTATTGAGACAAGGATATTATTGGCATCGAATGAGTGAGGACACTCTAACCTATGCCAAGAATGTGATAAATGCCTAAGGTCCTCATGGATTCCATTCCTACCCAAAGCGAGTTACCTCCTATTACAAGCTCTTAGCCTTTTGATGTATGTAGAATTGATCTAATAGGACAATAACTATCTCAAAAGGAGCTATAAAGTTTGAAGTAGTGGCAATTGACTATTTTATCAAATGCGTAGAAGCCGAGCCATTGTCTAATATAATCGTGTGAAAAATTCATAAAGTTTGTAATAAAAAACATTGTTACTCAGTTTGGACTCTCGAACGAAATTATCTTTGATAATGGAACTCAATTTGAGAGCGAAGAATTCACTCATTTATGTGAAAGGAATGGGATAATAAAAAGTTTTTCATGAGTAGCTCATCCAAAAGCCAAGGAGCAGTAGATGCAGCATATAAGACTCTTTAGAACATCTTAAAGAAACGATTAGACAAAGCAAAAGGAAATCGGGTGGTAGAGTTTCCCCTTGTTTTGTGGCCATATAGAACTTCCTCAAAAACAGCCATTGGGCACACCTATATTCACTAACATATGGATTCAAAGCAATGTTGCCAGTTGAAGTAGATATGTCATCACATCAAAGGATTGCATAATCCTATGGACCAAACCAAGAGTTAAAAAAGGAATCTCTAGGCTTAATTAATGAGTTAAGGGATTAGGCCGTGTTACGAATATCAGAATATCAGTGAAGAATTTCCAAGTATTACAACTCAAAGGTAAGAGAAAGGGCATTCAAAAAGGTTATTCGATACTTCGAAGAGTAATGGCAAATACCAAGAACCCAGTAGACAGTCCATTACGACCAAATTGGGATGGGCCTTTGGTCATCCATGAAGTAATACCTGTAGGAACTTACCGACTAAGTAGACTAGACAAAAATGTGGTAGAAAGAACATGGAATGTTGAACATTTAAGATTGTATTTCACTACATTGGATGAATAAATAGAAAATGATTACAAGAAATTCATTCTATGATTAGTATTTGCGAATCTTTTTTACTAAAGCAAGATTTTCCAAAAATGGAAACTTTTCAAAACAAGACGTTTTGAGGAAAATAAGGCTGCGGTTGGTTTGTATTTTTAGTTTTGAGCTTTTATCCACACAATAATACGCACGGCGCATGTATATTGTGAAAAACGATAAATTTAGAAAACGAAGTTAAGATACAAAATTGAAAACAACTTTTTTCTTCATGTTTTGGAAAATAACGGAAGCACGAGAAACAATCCACCCTTCCGTCGTCCCTCTATCCCCTTCATCATCCCTTCCATCCCCTCCATCGTCCCTTCACTCCTCTCGTATTTTGTAATTAATGTTGAAAATGCAAAACACAAAATACGAAGTAAACCAAATGACCCCCGAGCTTTCGAAAAATGGTAAGCTTTTTTCAATCCATGCACATAGAACCTAAGAGGAAAGATATATTCTAAAAGATTTTCAAACTGGTTTGCAAAATGATTTTGCACAACTTTTATCAAACAGCCCTGGACCGAGATGCATTATGTTCAATGCAACTCCAAAGTTGATGAGGTCGATGAGATTCTATGACCAGAAGCATGCCCCGTACCCAATAGTTGACATACAAATCCTTTGGTCCCGCTTTCGGGCCTAGCCAAAGTAATCTGTAACACCCCACCTCTATACTCATACTACTAAAGAGTATTACCGAGTGATATAGTCCTTTAGTATCAAGAATAAGGCGATAATAGGCTATCACACGTGAATATTCACTTGGGCTAACACGGGTAAGTATTCAAAAAAATCATGTACGACTCACCTATACGTTCACGGTATCCACGCGAAGCAACAAACACGTACATTTCCAACGTAGAATAATACACAATATAAAGTAAATAACAGAGAATGCAGAGTCAATAAATGCAGTAATAATTTATAATAAATGAAACATACAAGTCCAAATGGGTCTACACAAAAAAGTCAATACCCACTGTCTCCAAGAATATACAAAGTACATACATCCATCGCATACAACCAATATACAACATATAAGACAACCAATAATCTATCCTCTGACCAGTGCCCAACAACCACAAGCTGGTCACTCCGTCCATGAACCTAAAATGGCTCAGACTGGCCCAAGTATTATATAAATATTAAATGGATCAGACTCTATCTAGAATGTCGGTGGAAATAAATATAGCTACAAATAGCATGGTATAAGCAAGTGTATCTCGTAGTGACAAGTGAACATCTCAAGTTTAACATCATATCTCAAACCATGCTCATATCATTACCTATATCAAAATAAAGTCAAGCAACACATTAAGTGGAATAATGTCAAAATGGGTGAAACAACTACGCATTCAGTCATCATCAATACATAAGAATCATCATGTATTATATGACATACTCTCAACTATGCCCAAGATTATATCTCATATAATCATAAAGTAGACGTACTCAAGGTTCGTATACTCAACATATAGGTAAATAACAAACAAACAAACAACTAAGCCAAACAAATGTCAAACATAGATATAGCATGCTCTTTGCTATGCCATGATTAGCTCTCAACTAACCTCATAATAGATAAATCAGTACATGATCAAACTCCTTAATATGGCATGCTCTCAACAATGTCTCAGATTATCTTATAGATAATCACATAACACATATGTTGTTAATACCTCATATATTGATTTTGATGGAAATAACCATATAATATAGATACTAATGTTTTGTCAAGTTGTATAGTATATATTGTAGAATATTATGTAGGTACAAAATGATTAAACTTGAAGACTGATCAATATAAAAACCAAGAATGAAGACTTAGAGATAATGATCAAGACTCATGAGTTTAGAGACAAATGTTTTGAAGAACTCAAGACTTTTAAAATTCAAAATATATTTTTACAAATATTTTATAGAAGTTTTTATATGTTCAAAGTATGTTAAAACTATGTTTAAATGATTTTACAGAAGTTATGAATTTTGAAACACTTTTTAAATGTTTTTATTTTTTTCAAACCATACATATGTATGTTAGCATATACCACATAGGTATGTCGACATAATGACCGTTAGTTGCATTTTAAATTTTTGAATAGAAGCGACTTTTGGAGACACCAGTTCGCAAATGGATACTTCTATTCATTCTCTATATAAAGAGGAGTGCAAACAATTTTTTTAATTAATTTCCATACTTTCTTCTTACTCCTTACTCTCTTGAAATATTTCTTGAAAACTAATTTCTATATTTTTATAAATCTATATGGAATCAATCCATACTCTACTTAGTTGGTTCTCTACAAACTATCTACTATTTTGGAAGCATTCTCTCTATAGAGCTCAAAGATCAAACCGCTATCAGAAGGGCTATGGGATATCTTGTATCCCAAATATAACTGTTTGTATTTGGAAATAAACAACTCTACTCTTATTTGTTTGGGTGTGCATGTTGCCCGTTCAAATTAGATGGGTGCTCATAGTAGCCCGTATAAATCTAGTGGGTGATCTTGTTGTCAGGTAAATCAAGAGAGTTTGCCCCGGACTCGTGAGATGGGAGGGTATATCTTGTAGCCTTGAAATCAAGACTACATCCTAGTTTACTTGCTACCTAGTTAAAGAAGGCAATTAAAAAGAAAGCGGTACAATATTGTACGGGACTGGATGTGAGATTGGTTAATCCGACCAGTATAACATTTCTGTTGTCATCTCTCTTACTTTACTTTTTGTTATTGTTTTTATAATTATCTATGATTGCTACTTGACTAATATCGATTTGTGTCGATAATCTGTGATTTGATTTAAAACTTGAAACAAAGTTAAAAAGGTTCATAAAAGTTATAAAACACTATTCACCCCACCTTTAGTGTTAAAGTAGCCTTAAGATCCATTACACCATAACCCACACATATATGGGTTTGACTACCTCATGGGCTCTTAGCCTTAGAAATACGCATATTAGCTCTTATTCATATACTCAATGATCTCACAAAGGTGAATAAGTGTAAGTCTGTTTAATCTCATCAATTACCAGATGGGAGACTGATAAGCTCTTAGCTCTGCTCCAGGGCCCTTTAGTCTTAAGTTACATCGACGACCATCGTGACACAGTATCCATCTTGCACCAATGTGCTGCATGACTATGCAATGTAATGGCCATGACCACACAAGTGCCCAAAATGGTTACAAACTTCCAGCCTAGGTGACATAGGGGAGTCACTCTCAACCATATACAAATAAATGTGTCACCGATTTGGGATGTGACCTTGCAATCAGGCCACTAGGATGGATGCTAGCCTAATCTGATTTACTCCTCGTAAAATAATTGGAGCAATCACACAACAGATAAATACACTTATGGTTCTCTGTCTATGGCTCTCAACTTGTAACACCTTATAAGTTAATACCCCATCTAACTCAACCTTGTATGAGTTATGTCTACGATCGTCCCATACTACCTGGTGTCACTCGCTCTTTTACTCAATGCTTGTAAATTACACTTGCTCCATACGATAATATTTCTATATAACAAGTCCAAACAACAACTGAAGAAATATTATCGAACGTCCTATATCATATGGTATTATAACTCTCTTAATTCAATATCCTTATCACATAGAAAATATAATCAAACAAAGCACATAGTTCATTTAGGAAAATATTCTATTTATAGAAAAATATACTAAAACTTTCAAAAGCCTTTGTATTATATAAAAGTTAAAAATACAAACCATTAATTTAAACTTAAAAATAAGGATTTCAAACCTTAAAATAAATTTCCAAATCACTTTTCAATATTTAAAAATCATAGAAATATCTTTTAAAATAAATTATTATTTATAAAATCCATCCCATAATTTTCTATAATTAAATATGATTTTTTTAAATGAGTTTATAAACCTCAAAATCAATTTCTCTTTATTTCAAATAACAAACTCTTGAAAATAAATCTTTTTCCAAGAAATAATTTCATATTTGGAAAACGTCAAATTTTTACTTCAAAATATCAAATTTCTTTTAAGTTTGAATTTGTTGAGCAAACTCAAGGCATATGCATAATATTTAGGCCATCAAGATATGATATGTAACATCCACTATCTAGAGGCCTGAAACTAAGCGCTACAGATGCTACAGTCATCAATAGCATTAATTTTCGGTGACCAAATATGGTAATGTTAATGACATCCATAATATCAGAAACACTTGAATATGAAATAAAATCATCACAATTAAAACACTTTTCTTATTACATTTCAAAACAACATTTCATATCCAGTTACATAATCCCAAACGTTTCCCAGGTTCAATCAGTACATAAATACGCCAAGAGCGACATATGAAGATGCCCCCTTAGTTGACCAGAGTACTAAATAGTCATAACAGACTTAATACAACACCGTGGAAATAAAACATAACAACTCCTAAATATAACTAGCATCAGTCGTCTGCTCGTCTCCAGAAGCTTTATTCGTTCACCTACTAAAACCTAAAAATCCTCAACCTTCAACCTACTCAAATCAATTTTGAGCACCCAAGAGTTTAAGGAGAAAAAAAAAAAACTTCAAGTTAGACATAAAGCATAGTGTGAATAATACTATACATCTCGGTTATTTGATATTAAGTGAGACCACGCCACTTAGCGGAACAGGTTTCCCCTCACTAATATCATTTTAAAACATATCTTTTGCAAACCTTAATCCTGCAACCAAACTGGTTAAAACAATAATATCAATATCATAAAAGCATATAAATCAGGTAACAAATGGACTATATGTCCGAACAATATAGTTTTGTTTGGCTAACTACTAATCTTTGGCTGACTCGGGCCTACCAGACAAAATAAACAAACAATCTAACTTCGGTTAAATACTCCTCTTCTAGACGGTCTGTCCCTAACTTAATTCTCCCGAGTCAACTGATCCTAATGGTTTTGCGGGCTCATCAATAACCTATCTCTCCTCTATAGATTCCTTTCTATGTGTAACATCATTTTAGTCTTACCTGTGACAAAGCCCTACACACTGGAATTTTGGACTTATACACTACAAGAAATTTTATTTTTTTGTGGCGCTCAAAAAACGCTACAAAAAATTTTAGTGGCGTTTTGATAAACGCCGCGAGAAAACATGCGACTAAACAACCATGATTTTTTGTTGCATTTATTTTAACACCACTATAAATGCATTTTTGGCAGCGTTTTTCAAACGCCACCATAAATCATTTTCTAGCGTTTAAAAAACGCCACCAAAAGATTTTTTGGCGCTACTAATAGAATTTCCAACTTTACCCCTGTTTTACGGTTGCATTTATTCAATGCCACTATATATATTTCGGTAGCGTTTTTGAAACGCTACTCAAAGTTGTTTATTATTGTACACCATTTTTTCATGTTATTATTTCATGTTAATGGTCTATTTTGGTTCTATTATATCAATCAACAATCACTCACATAATCATCATATTCAAATAAGTTAAAAACACATTAACCATATAATCAAATAAAATATCCATAACCATTCCAATACAATAGTTTTTCAACAAAATGACCTAACTCACATACAATAACCATTTGTATACAAATTTACACATCGGGTACTAATAAATGTTATATCTAACTAGTGCTAACAAAACGTTTGATTACCCATAATTCTTTGTTGCATACACAAGTGAAAGCTAGCATCATCAAGTCCAAATTTGCTCTCTTCAAAAGTCTGATGCCTACACAAGTGAAAGCACAACAGATAGTCAAACAATTACATTAACTCGTAGGACTTCAAATATGAGATTAAACATCTACAACATTATACAAGTATATCCTACTATAAATAATGTCATATAAATTATCAAAGTTATAAAAAAATGAAATAAAGTCCTTTCTTGAGCTTAAATAGTAGGAATCAATTTTGCACACTTACGAACCCTCCTTTGATAGAATGGTGAATCCAACAACCTGAGCAAGAAAAAAATGACAATGTAAGCACCTAAATTCATAATACTTTTGTAAATTGTAATTTAATGCATAATATGTAAAGCAATTAGTTAACAGTAAAGCAATTAGTTAACAGTTTAGTTGAAGATACTAAAATTTTAAGTTTTAAATTTAATTTAAAGTTCTAAGTTAATTTAAAATTAAAGTTAATTTAAAGTTTAAAATTAAAGTTAATTTCAAATTAGAGTTAATTTAAAGTTAATTTAAAGTAAAATTAAAATTAATTTAAAGTTAATTTAAAGTTAATTTAAAGTTTTAAGTTTAAACTTTTAAAAGTTAATTTAATTTTGAATTTAATTTTTAAAAGTTAATTTATTTTATATGTTTTAAGTTTTAAATAAATTAAATTATAAGCTGAACTATGATATCCAAAATCAAAACAGTGCATTAAAATGAAAACAAGGGAGGAGTACTTGAATGCAGTTGTAAGGACACCAATAGGTTATAACAAACTAGCTGAACTATGAACTATGATATTCTCACTTACACACCAATAGGTTTAATGAGCCAAATTTGATGTAAAAAGAACAGTTAGTAAGGAATAAATGAAAGCAGTTGTCAAAATCTTATGGTTATCAAGACTATACGAGCATCAACTACTAACAATAACAGATTTATTTCTACTATTGTATAATTTTTTGTTCTTTTGTAAATGCTTATATGACCATAATAGATAAGCCTGAGGAAAACAAAACTGCATATGATAGGTTAAGGTTTTGTATTAAGATGTTTGTCTATCTATATATTATATGAAACAAATATTTGAAATCAGTGATGTTTTATTAATTTATACACATATATACATATATAATTAGAATCGGCTACAATATAAGAGTTGGTTGTTATATTCTAAAACGGTCAGAAACAAGGGAAAAAAGCATCCAATCATTGTATTAGTAGGATAAGTGGAATAATATATAACAGGCGTAGAGTCATAAATCTGTTAGCAGTTCACTTTTGATATCAAAGAGAGGGATGTTATTTTTAATTCTTGAATTAAGGAATAACTACTCACCTGAAGAAGATAAGCAAGATCACCAGCTGGAACCAATTACGAATATAATTTGTATGTGAACTGGGTATATAAAAGAGGGTGCGCAAATAGAATAAAAGATGCACATGTACACACCTGGCACAATTCCCTCCTCTTCAGCATAGTTTTGTTGTATTCAAGGCATCAGTAACTCTATCCTTCTTCTTGCCAACTTCAGCTTTGATAGCACCTCCAGTCTGAGTTACTTCATTTGAAAGCAAGATAAGTTTCATATGCAACTAATAATTAGAATATTGGGAATATAAAGAGGGCATTAATCAAATTCAATCAAACAGACATTTTCTTTTAATTTCTTGTTTTGTAGCTTCAGCTTCTGGCAATGAATTTACTTCAGTATCTTGGATTGGCCTGACATTTGCAGGATCCACCTGAAATACATATTATCATGTGAACATGGTAAAAATATATAAATATAAAGAACAGATGGTTCTCATGTTATAAACTGATAAGGTTCTCATGTTACACGTCTACCACTTTGACAAAATACCACTTGATGAAACTATATTCTATTTTGTAATTAATTAATAGCTACTAAACTGAATTTGTGGCAATCAGAGTATACCCTACAGTTGCAACTAGTGATTTTTCTTACTTCTTCCAAGTGAGCTAATAGTGGTTCTATAGACACATGTCATCATTTACAAACACTCCGCTCTAAGTCTCATTAAATTTGGAAGCTAATAAAAAGACATGTCCGGGCCTAAAATTGGAAGCTGCCTTGTATATTTCTCAAGATATTACTATTAGCACACTCTCCAACATAGACAAACTCGGGTATTTAAATGAAGCTGGTTTTCATATTTTATGTCTAAACTCTTATATGTAATTCGTACCTGAAGTTGAACTTATGTCGAAATTTTTTTGCATTTAATGTCACTTTATTTTTACTTACTGCGGCCTGCTCTGGTGGCAGTGGCCTCCTGCTGCTGGGGTGGCAGGGAACTCCTGCTGCTGGTTATAGCAGTTATTTTTTTCAATAGGTAAACATATGTATTGGATAGTAGCAAAGAAAATCAACTGGCAACAAATTCAGTGTAAGGCATATTAAACTGATAAATCAGACAACCCAATACATAAAGCAAACCTTTATACTACTATGCTTGGCTAGATTTTGGAATTATGGTTTGTTCATGGTACGAGACAGCAATGATCAACATTTTAGAGCCTTTGTTTGCCAATACAGTCCAAGAATCCCAGCTCATGTTTGAATAAAATTCAATAAATACTCTATTGCTTCATAGTAAAATAGAAAATAATGACATGCAACTCAATGAAAATTACATTACCGAAAATAATATTTTTACTTTTTATTGTTTGATGAACAATTCCAACGTTCTCTTTGGTTCGTGCTCTTATAAAGAATATCTTGAAAAATTATAGGAGTTTAAAAACTGTTGTTGTGATTGCTACTAGTGGTAAATGTTATATGTTAAAACTTGGCAATACAGGACATTGAAAGCCCTTCGTAGCATGTTTTATATGTTGACGTGCTAGGTAAAAATTAACTGTCATCAATCATTTTTATTTGTTGTTAAGCCTTGCCAATAATTAAGGGCTGTAAAAGTTCATATGCTATTTACAAGTAGGACTCAATATTGAGACAACTATCTGTGTTTTATAAGCACCTGCCTGTTTTTTTAGGACAGCTGAAATGAATTCAAGCAGTTATTCAGAGCGCTCATATTTCTTGTTTATTATCTGAACATTGCTTTCTGATTGAGATCTATGCCAGGAAATTTTTTGATGAAGTGTTGAGTGGGCAAATTTAAGAAGTTTACCAATTTGCTTGTGCTTATGGTATACATGACAATAATATGCTGCTTGTGGTATACATGGACAAATTCACTGGATTATTTTTTTGTATACATTTTGGAGTAAAATTGACGTTTACCTCAATTATTTACATCCCATTATGATTAGCTGCTAGATCCTGGGATCCCACAACCACCTAACATCAGAAGTTAAGCATGTATCAAGTTACAATGAAATCAATATAAATAAATAAATAAACCTTAAAAATCAAGGAAGAAACCTTAACAGGGTCCGGTCTCATGAATTCTTGGGCTAATTGTTGAATAGCAAACGGCCATGTGGCACTGAACATAACCATTTGATGAACTGCAAATATAAAGTGATGTAAGATTAATAAAATTCTACAAGACTTTATTCGACACAGTAAACTAAACAACTGTGAAAAATTTGTAGCACATCTGATTTGAAATCAACTTTAAAGTTGCAAATATGTTAAGTTCTTGAAATTCTCAAATATGTTATGTGGCACTGAACGTTAACAAATATCAGATCACAATTAGTATCATGGAATTCCATCATGTTGGGGCGGTAGCAGCATAAACATAAACAGTCCATAACCGTATTACTCCGAGTATAACAAACAAATCACGTATAATTTGTATAACATTTCAGAATTACTGGCAACATAAAAACAAACTTGTTAAATAATTGGAGACCTGGAAGAATGAAAAACCAAACAAGCCATAAAACCATTAACAGAATGAATTAACAATCTAAAATAAATTAATATATATATTCATTTTTGGTGCATTTTAAACAAAGAAACTTAATGAATAGTCTACCAATCTAAGAAAAATAGGACAATGATACCACTCAGAATCCAAGCTTCGCCGCATTGATGATCAAGATGCAGAACAAGTCAAATCTCCAAGCGATAGCAAAGAAAAAGTACTTGCTACAATAAAATACAAAACCACAAGTCCTAATAATAATAAATACTAAAAAACAAGTAAACGAGGTTTAATTCAAGGAAAACGTTGCAAGCGAGTGGTGTGATTGTTGCTCATGAGGTAAAGCAAAGCAACATCAATCAGTGGGTTCAGCAGAGGCAGCTCCACTTCCTAGAGTTGTGAGTAAACATGAAGAAGAAGATACATGTGGTTGAAATCGATTTAATTGTATCTGAATTGGAGATCGGTAGTAGGTTTGAATCAGAAGTAAAATTTTGGAAATTAGAGAGAAAAGGCAGATGATTTCGATCAGATTGCTGTTGGGGAGAAATGAGACTACAATTTGGGGAAGATAGTGGTAGGAGTCGATTCTGTTGAGAGGAGGAAGAAATTTGGCCGTGAATTTTTTTGGATTAGCGATAAAACAGATATGAGCGGCAATGAATTTTTTTTGCAAACTTTGCGTGAATTGTTGGCGGGATAAATTTGGTGGCGTTTATTTTTTATTTTTTATATGTTAAAAGGATTAACGGTTTCATATAGCCTTAAACGCTACTAATAAAGGCTACCAAAAATAGTTTTTCTTATAGTGATATTAGCTAGGGGTTACTAGCTAAAGTATAGGGCGCGACCCCATACCAGTCCCATCTGGTATTCTAATATTTGAGTCGTTTTACTTAGGGTCATCTGCCCATAAAATTTTCCTTGAAAACATTTTCTCTCAAATTGATTTAAATCTTTAAATCATACTTTAAACAAGGAAAATATACTCTATGCTTTACTCAAATCACCTTGCCATGTAATATATACTTTACACAAAACTTTGTTGATGAAAACATTTAAACCTTTGAAAGTACCCCTTCCGAATCCATTGAAAGTACCCTTTTCGAAACCATCACTTTGATTTATAACCTTAGGCCGAAAGGCCAAAACATACCTTTCGAAACCACTCTTAGTAAACCTTTCGAAAACATTGAAAAACCTTTCTTTCGAAAGCTTTAAAACCTTAGACATCCTATCAAAACACTATATATATATATATATATATATATATATATATATATATATATTTCCTTTCGATAACATTGGAAACTTCCATTTAAAACTTTCGAAACCTTTAGGGAACCACCCTTCGCAACCTTATCTTAAACCTTTCAAAAGCACTAAATCCTTTTCATAAAATCAAACCTTTCGAAAGCATTTGGGTTCAAGTAGAACATGTGGAACAATCTTTCGAAACCATTTAAAACCATTCTTTTTGAAACCTTTGGCTCTAACTTTCAATAGAACAAAATGGTCATAAAACAACTAAGTCGAAAGCATTCTTCCAAAAGCTATTTCTTAAGTAAAGAAGTGATGGTGTCAAAACCAACCCTCCGAAAACATTGGAGAAGCGGCTTTAATTTGAAAACAATAGGCCCTTTCGAAACCATTGCTTGAAAGGAAAGGCGGCAACAAGGGGTTTCAGCCCCTTCGAAAGCATTTACTTAAAACAAAAGGCTCAACCTCTTTTGAAACGATTCCTTTAAAACAATTTAACCCAGTCAAAAGCTAACTAAATTGAAAGCAAAAGCAAAGCAGACGCATTTTCATTTAAAAACAAAGTAAGGCTTCGACCCCTTCGGAACCTTTTGTTTCAACTTCATACCTTTCGCCTAAGTCCAATTCGCTACGTACCAAGTCTTTGATACCAGACGCATTGATTTCGATGGTGATGGAGGCGGAAGTACTTGGTCGAAAGGTTAGCGCCGAAAGTGGCGAATCATGTAAAAAGCATGTATAATCTGATTTTTAAATTTTTAAAGCAATTCTTTTCAACTAACCTGCCTTGTTTGTCAAAACATGATTGGTTGCTAATTTATTTTCCAAAAGTACTGCTGAAATTTCAGAAATAACGAATTAAATTATTTACAAAATACCCTTTCTCCTTTTATAAATATATAAAACATTTAAGTCCCATACCTTAAATAATTTTATATACTTACTAAAACAATTAGGAAAAATCTATAAAAATTCCCATAAATCATTTTTAATATGTTTTCTAACATATATTAATTTCTGACCCAGAATCATCATAAAATAACCGTAATTAATTTAAACCCAAAATAACTATTTTCTTCACTAGAAAATTCATAATAAATCCACATTAATTCAGAAAATTATGAAATTTGAAACCCATTTCCAAAATATTATTTCTAACCTTAACTCAAAATTGCAAGGCATTTGAGTGTCATTTAATAGGGTTTTCACATTAAATCATATCATAAAATCTATATGAAATAGCATAAATCATCAACAAGCATATATATCCATTTTAACAATAAAAAACATGGCAGAATACTTTGCAAAATATTCGGATCTGACCTAGAAAGCGAAAACATCAAAAATATGAGATGTAACATATTATTTACCTTTAGCTTTGTTGTTAAGGAGTTGAGATTTGATCTTGGATTAAGTTGATTAGATTATTCCCCTTGGTTTAGCTTATCTTCCCCTGTTTCTTCTTTAATGGTGGCCGACCTCTTATTTTGTTTTAGGCTGTGAAAATGAATGTGTATAAGGGTTTACAGTATAAGTTATTACTTATTCCTATATTGCCCTTATCTACTATCCTAACATAATTTATTTTAATTCTATCAGTTCATTAGTTCAAATAGGCACGGCTACCCTCTAAATTCACAAACCTCAATCCCTTAATCATTTTGTGTTATTTTATTTAATTTTACTAATTAAATGTCCTAAATAATGTTACTAAAATTTAGGGTCATTACCGACTCCCCTCCTTAAAGAATTTCGTCCTCAAAATTACGATAAGGCACTAAACAAATCAATCAAAAAGGTAAAACATACCATCCAACAAATCAAGATAAGCATCTCTAATCGCGCTCTCAGTCTCCCAAGTACAGTCTCTCTCATCGTCACTCCACTGGACTTTAACTAATCTGACTGTCTTGTTCCTTTGCCCTTCTCATCTCTCGCGACTATACGAACTGACTTTCTAACTATAGTCAAATTCGGCTCTACTACTAAGTCCTCTAATACAGTCGGTGCTATAGTAGTCTCCGGATTTCAAATACACTTCCTTAGATGAGAAATATGAAAAACATCGTGGACTCCTGCCAAACTGTTTGGTAACTCCACTCTATTTGTGAGTTTCCCAATCCTTTCTACAATAGGAAATGGTCCTACAAATCTCGGTGCCAATTTCCCCGACCTTACAAATCTGGTTACACATTTCATCGGTGATACCTTAATGAAAACATGATCTCCAATAGAGAATTCTATGTCTTTCCATCTTCTATCAGCATAACTCTTCTGCCTAGACTAAGCTTCCTTCATCCTAGCCCGAATCAACTCAATCTTCTCTGCAACTTCTCTAACTAAATCCAGACCATGAACCAACATATCCCCGGTCTCTAACCAACAAACTGGAGATTTGCATGGCCTTCCATACAAAGCTTCAAACGGTGCCATCCCTATACCAGCCTGGTAACTGTTGTTATATGAAAACTCGACTAAGTGTAGATGGTCTTTCGATGATCCTCCAAAATCTAACACACAAGCTCGTAACAAATCTTCCAAGACTTTGTTAACTTTTTCCGTTTGCCCATCAGTATGTGGATGGTAAGCGGTACTCATCTTGAGCTTGGTTCCTAAAATTTCCTATAGACTTCTCCAGAACTCACTAGTGAATAAGGAATCTCTATCACTTACTATGCTACTAGGAATTCCATGCAGTCTAACCACATTCTTCATAAATTACTTAGCCAAAACAGGTGTCATCCTAGTTGACTTAACTGGAATGAAATGGGTACTCTTGGTTAACCTATCAACTACAACCCATATACTTTCATTTCCTCTATCAGATCTTGGAAACCCGTCTATAAAATCCATAGAAATAGAAGCCCACTTCCATACTGGAATATCTAATGGCTGAATTAACCCACTTGGCTTCTGATGTTCGGCCTTTACTTGTTGGCAGTTCAGACACTGCTTTACCCATAAGCCTACATCCCTCTTCATACCTTCCCATAAGAAACTCCTCTTCATGTCCTGATACACCTTAGTTCCTCCCAGATGAATAGTGAACTTCGAACGATGGCATTATTCCAAAACTTCCTTCCTATTGTCTCCCACATTTGGAACACACAATCTTCCTTTCTTCTTCAACCACCCATTCTGATGAAGACTAAAATCCTTCAGGTCATCGTTCTTGGTTCCATCCTTTAGCTTCCTGATCCGTTCAACTAATACTAAATCCTTCATCTGTTTAGAAGCAATCTTTTCGATCATCGTCGGTCGAACTACTAAACATGATAAAACTATAGTTTTTCTACTAGATCCAGCTTCATATCTCCACTGTACCCTACATGTCGTCAATGCTTCCAAATCTTTCCATTCGGCTATCATTGCCAACTCTACATTCTAATGTTTTCTGCTAAGTGCATCTGCAAACTTGTTGCCTTTTCCTAGTGTTTACTCAATTCCAAAATCGTAAGCGGCTAAAAACTCTAACCACCTCTGTTGTCTCATATTCAACTTCTTCTGAGAGAATAAATACTTTAATGACTTATGATCCGTATATAACTCAAATATTTCTCCCAAAAGATAATGCCTCCACATCTTTAGTGCAAAAATCACCGCAGCCAATTCCAAACCATGAGTTGGGTACCTAACCTCATGCGGTCTAGCTGTCGAGAAGCATAGGCAATCACTTTACCTCTTTGCATTAACACAGCTCCTAACCCAGTTCCACAAGCATCCGTATATACTACTATGCACTGATTCCCTTCCAAAACAACTAACACATGTGCATTAGTCAATATGTGTTTCAAGCTCTGGAATGCTTCCTTGCACTTATCGGTCCACATAAACTTCATATCTTTTCACGTTAGCTTGGTCATCGATGCTGCTATTCGCGAGAAATCCTTTATGAATCTTCGATAATATCCAGCTAATGCAAGGAAACTCTTTATCTCAGCCACTATCTCGGTTCTCTTTCAATTATTCACCGCTTCAATTTTAGTCGGATCTACAGACAACCCTTTCTCTGAGACTACATGACCAAGAAACTTCACTTCCTTCTTCCAGAAATGACTGTTCAAAAACTTTGCCTTTAGTTGATGTTGCCTCAATGTTTCCAACACCACTCTAAGATGAACTCCATGCTCCCTTTCATCCTTAGAGTATATCAAAATATCATCTATGAATACCAACATGAACCTATCTAAGTGCTCTTGGAAAACTCGGTTCACTAAATCTACAAAGAATAATGGCGCATTAGTTAGTCTAAATGGCATTACTAACCATTCACACGATCCATATCTGGTTCTAAACGCCGTCAAAGGAATACTATCCTATGCTACCCTAAGTTCATGGAAACCTATTGCTAAATCCAACTGAGAAAATACTTTGGATTAACTCAACTGATCGAACAAATCGTCACTTCTAGACAACATATATTGATTCTTTATCGTCTTCTCGTTCAACTTATGATAATCGATACATAACCTTAATGATCCGTCCGGCTTCATAGCAAAGACTACGGCTACTACCCAAGGTGAACTACTTGACCAAATAAAATTCTTACCTTCCAAATCCATGAACTGCACCTTCAACTCCCTAACCTCGGTAGGTGTCATCCTGCTTGGCGGTCTACTCATTGGTTCTGCTCCCAACACCAAATCTATCTGAAACTCAATGGCTCGTTTTGGTGGTAGTCCTACTACGGGTTCAAAAACATCTGGGAATTCTCTATCAATGAAAACGCGATTCAACTCATCTTCTACCTCCACAACACCCAAAAAGCATTCACCTCATAACTAGGGTTTTCTACGGTGTGTATAATCTGATCACTACAGTCTGGGTGTCTAAGCGATATTTTCCTATCATGGCAAAATATCCTAGCATCGTACTTACTTAACCAATCCATACCCAAAATAATTCTAAACCCTATGAAATCAAACACATGCAAACTACAAACAAAGGTATGACCTAACAAATCAAACTCTAGGTGGTCACACTTCATCCCAAGTGTCGCATACCCTCCTATCGGATTTGCAACCCTTAAGGAAGTAACCGAATATAAGGGTTCTAGGTCAAGCTTATCTACCAAACAACAAGATATAAAAGAATGCGATGCACCAATATCAAATAGAATGCTAATTGACAAACCATGAATCAGAAGCGTACCTCCCAACACGGTCTTTCCTTTTTCCTCTACTGTTGGCCTCGAGGTAGCTGGCTCCAATGCAAACACCTTTCCTTTCCCATCCTTAGCTGGCTCCTTGCACTGGTTCTTATAATGTCCAATTCGATCGCAGTTGAAGCATCTGATATTCTTCTTCCCGATCACCTTCTTTGCCTCTCCTGAGCGACATTCATTAGCTAAATGCCCTATCTTATCACACTTAAAGCATACAACCTCCGACTTCCCCTTCTTTGCAGCTACACCCTTCTGAGCTCCTTTCTTATGGAAGAACTTCCTTTTCTGACTCTGCCCCACCTGGACTTCCTTTGCCTTATTTCTCTCCATAAAAGTAAGCATTTCTTCATCCCTCAAAGCCATTTCCACTACAACATCACATGGATCCTTGATATGCGGTAACATTGCCCTAGCAAGCTCAGGCTTCAACCCTCTGATGAACTTCTCATTCCTCTTAATCACAGTATTCACCGTTCGTCGCGTACTCAAGCACAGTCATGTCTCCTTACTCCAATTCAGCAAACTTTCCGAGCAGAGCAGACTTAGCAATCTCAGACATAAACCTCTCTCCAAACCTCCCCTTGAACTCAGCCCATGTCATTGTTTCATCATTAACTCCAACTGTAACGATGTTCCACCAGTACAGTGCTGCTCCTTGTAACTGTCTCGAAGCGAGTCTTCTCTTTTGCTCATCATTGAGCCCTAGATCAGCGAAAATCCTCTCACAATAAAGCAACCAATTCTCTACTTCAATTGCATCTTCAGTACCAATGAATGACTTTCCTCCCATCCGAGCGTAATCGCTGCTCAAAATAGCATAGTTGTTGACTACATGAGTTTCTTGGTTTCCTCCTCCAACTACTCCAGCAGTAACTCCCGCTTCCATCATGTTGACAAAGAACTGATACATTGCTCCCATGTTAACTTACGGGAGTCTAGTACCCACATTTCCAGCTTGTGCCTAACCTGGGTTCCTTTTTGTATTTGGTCTAGCATTTCCATTTGTAGTGGTACTTCCCCCTCCAAGGTTAACTCTTCCACTTCTAGCATCCATATATGTATTCAAGCCCCTTAAGATACAGAAGAATAGCCTAAGAGAGATAAGAGAATAGAGATACAACGTATACTTATGTATAGAAAATACAAGTACATTACCATAGCGTTATCCCATACCCCGATCTTATCTCTAATTCCTTAGGATTATGTTTTCAAAAATCGTTTTAGTTTAAAGTTTTTCATAGACTTATGCTCTGATACCAAGTTATAACATCCCCTATCTGGAGGCCCGAAGCTAAGCGCTGCAGATGCTGTAGTCATCCATAGTATTAACTTCCGGTGACTAAATACAG
The DNA here is from genome assembly GCA_030737815.1 of Allium fistulosum. NCBI lineage: Eukaryota > Viridiplantae > Streptophyta > Magnoliopsida > Asparagales > Amaryllidaceae > Allium > Allium fistulosum. The sequence continues at coordinate 1,293,625,396 of CM060904.1, forward strand.
TAATGTTAATGGTATCCATAATATCAGAACCACTTGAATATGAAATAAAATCATCACATATTAAAACACTTTTCTGATTACATTTCAAAACAACATTTCATATTCAAGTTACATAATCCTAAACGTTTCCCAGGTTCAGATCAATTATAATTATTACATAAATACGCCAAGTTTGACATATGAAGATGCCTTCTTGGTTGACCAGAGTACTAAATAGTCATAACAGACTTAAGACAACATAGTGGAAATAAAACATAACAACTCCTAAATATAACTTGCATCAGCCTTCTTCTCATCTCTGGAAGCTTTATTCGTCCACCTACTAAAACCTGGAAATACTCAACCCTCAGTCTACTAAAATCAGTTTTGAGCACCCGAGAGTTTAAGGGGAAAAACATAAACTTCAAGTCAGACATAAAGTCTGGTGTGAATAATGCTATACATCTCGGTTATTTGATATTAAGTGAGACCATGCCGCTTTCGGATGAGTTTCCCCTCACTGATATCCTTTTAAAACATATCTTTTGCAAATCTTAATCCTGCAACCAAAACTGGTTAAAACAATAATATCAATATCATGAAAGCATATAAATCAGGTAACAAATGGGCTATCTGTCTGAACACTATAGTTTTGTTTGGCTAAATACTAACCTTTGGCTGATTCGGGCCTACTAGACAAAATAAACAAATAATCTAACTTCTGTCAGATACTCCCCTTTTGGATGGTCTGTCCCTAACTTAATTCTCCAAGGTCAACTGATCCTAATGGTTTTATAAGCTCACTAATAACCTATCTATCTATAGATTCCTTTATGTGTGTAACATCATTTTAGTCTTACCAGTGATAAGGCCTTACACACTGGAATTTTGGACTTATATTAGCTAGGGGCTACTAGCTAAAGTATAGGGCGCGACCCCATACCAGTCCCATCTGGTATTCTAATATCTGAGTCATTTTACTTAGGGTCATCTACCCATAAAATTTTCCTTGAAAACATTTTCTCACAAATTGATTTAAACCTTTAAATCATACTTTAAAAATGGAAAATATACTCTATGCTTTACTCAAATCATCTTGTCATGTTATATATACTTTACATAAAACTTTTTTGATCAAAACATTTGAACCTTTGAAAATACCCCTTTCGAATCCAATGAAAGTACCCCTTTCGAAACCAAGTAATCACTTTGCTTTATAACCTTAGGCCGAAAGGTTAAAACATACCTTTCAAAATCACTCTTAATAAACCTTTCGAAAACATTGAAAAATCTTTCTTTCGAAAGCTTTAAAACCTTAGACATCCTATCAAAACATAATATATATATTGCCTTTTAAAAACATTGGAAACTTCCGTTTAAAACCTTTCGAAACCTTTGGGGAACCACCCCTTCGAAACATTTATCTTAAACCTTTCGAAAGCACTAAATCATTTTCATAAAATCAAACCTTTTGAAAGCATTTGGGTTTAAGTAAAACATGTGGAACAACCTTTTGAAACCATTTAAAACCATTCTTTTCGAAACCTTTGGGTCTAACATTCAACAGAACAAAAGGGTCATAAAACAACTAAGTTAAAAGCACTCTTCCGAAAGCTATTTCCTAAAGTAAAGAAGTGATGGTGTTGAAACCAGCTCTTCGAAAACATTAGATAAACGACTATAATTTGAAAACAAGGGGCTTTTTCGAAACCATTGCTTCGAAAGGAAAAAGGCAGCAGCAAGGGGATTCAGCCCCTTCGAAAGCATTTACTTAAAACAAAAGGTGCAATCTCTTTCGGAACCATTTATTTAAAACAATTTGACCTAGTCGAAAGCTAACCAAGTCGAAAGCAAAAGAAAAGCAGGCGCATTTTCATTTAAAAACAAAGTAAGGCTTCGACCCCTTCAGAACCTTTTGTTTCGAATTCATACCTTTCACCTCGGTCCAATTCGCTACGTACCAAGTCTTTGATACCAGGCGCATTGGTTTCGATGGTGATGAAGGCGGAAGTACTCGGTCGAAAGGTTAGTGCCGAAAGTGGCGAAACATGTAAAAAGCATGTATAATCTGATTTTTAATCTTTTAAAGCAATTCTTTTCAACTAACCTGCCTTGTTTGTCAAAACATGATTGGTTGCTAATTTCTTTTCTAAAAATACTACTGAAATTTTAGAAATAACAAATTAAATTATGTACAAAATACCCCTTCTCCTTTTATAAATATATAAAACATTTAAATCACACACCTTAAATAATTTTATATACTTATTAAAACACACAGGAAAAATCTATAAAAATTCCCATAAATCATTTTTAATATGTTTTCTAACATATATTAATTTCTGACCCAAAATCGTCATAAAATAACCATAATTAATTTAAACCCAAAATAACTATTTTCTTTACTCGAAAATTCATAATAAATCCACATTAATTCAGAAAATTATGAAATTTGAAACTCATTTCCAAAATATTATTTCTGACCTTAGCTCAAAATCGTAAGGCATTTGGATGTCATTTAATAGGGTTTTCACATTAAAACATATCATAAAACCTATATGAAATAGCATAAATCATCAACAATCATATATATTCATTTTAACAATAAAAACATGGCAAATACTTTGCAAAATATTCAGATCCGATCTAGAAACCAAAAGCATAAAAAATATGAGATGCAACCAATTATTCACCTTTAGCTTTGTTGTTAAGGAGTTGAGATTTGAACTTGGATTAAGTTGATTAGCTTCTTTACCTTGTTTTATCTTATCTTCCCCCTTTTCTTCTTTAATGGTGGTTGGCCTCTTATTTTGTTTTAGGCTGTGAAAATGAACGTGTAAAATGAATGTTTATAAGGGTTTAGGGTATAAGATTATTACTTATTCCTATATTGCCCTTGTCTACTATCCTAACTTAATTCATTTTAATTCTCTTAGTTCATTAGTTCAAATAGGCACGGCTACCCTCTAAATTCACAAACCTCAATCCCTTAATCATTTTGCATTATTTCATTTAATTTTACTAACTAAATGTCCTAAATAATGTTACTAAAAATTAGGGTCATTACATGATAGGTATGAGATGGTAATATCTCTTGATTTATTGATAAAACTCGAGGTCGAGGTAAAGATTTGGGCAAAGATCACAATTAGGAGTTGTATATAATACAACCGATATAGAGTTATCCACCACTTATGTGCCTATGATTTTTTGTGTAAAATCAAGATCGAAATCCCAGGGCAAGTAAGTCCTAACATTCACTAGAGAAATCAAATTATTTCTATATTTCTCTTAGGGTTTTGAGGAATATAAAAATTTAGTGGGGGCCTTATTAGAAAAATGAAATGATTAAAAATAACCTTTATAATACTTTAAGAACACATGTTGTACAACATTAAAATTGTCCACTTTAATAAATTTGTGCAACTAGTCCGATTAATAAATTTGTTTATCAATTGAAATATACCAATGAATTGAATTAAGATTAACAAACAAAATATAACATATACTTATTGATAAATCCTTTGGCATGTTCAAAACCAATGTAAGAACCAAATTATTCAACCACTAAATATATTCGTAAATTGTGTGCATTTATTTCTCTGAGACCGTATATTGTCTTCAATGAGTTTTGAACTCTAAAGAAATATAAGAAAATGGACATTTTATCCATATTAGATCACATATAAAGTTGTATGGTGAACAATCGCATTTGTAATATATGTAATTTCGATGAAATCGCTTCATTCAAAATGAGCAAGAAAACCATAGTGCAAGATCTTGTGTTCAATACAATTGAATACAATGAGAGTCTTGCTATGTTGAAAACAAAACTAGATCAAGGACTAAGGGGTCAACCTAGGAATTCGATCACTGAAATGTTCACTATGATCAGTTTACTTAAGTGCAGCCCATATGATACCCTTAAATGTTAAGGATGCCCAAATGCACGTTTGTAACAAATTCAGTTAAGTCTTGTACAAAGAGTTCCAATGAATGGTTTGAATAATAAAAAAGGAAATTGAATGTCCGAAAGTGGATGTACAATAGGCATTGTTTGGATGAAGAGTGAATGGTCAATTCTACTTTATGAACAAACATTGGAAATGAAAATTGATTAAAATATTAAGTAAATACTTAATATTGGATGATAAATTTGATTTATAACCAAATTGTATTTTTATTAGAAAATTGTTTTCTATAAAAGTTATTTCTTTAAGTTTGAGATATTTGATCTTAACCGTGAACTACTTATAGTGGATGAAATAAATGGCCCATAATAAACGGTTGAATGAAGCTTTGTATTTCATGCAAAGTTATAGTAATAGTGGAAATAGTATACAATTTAACACTTATTAATGGATGCATCAAGTTCTGAAAGATTGTTTCGTATACATACCAAATATTATTTGTGAAATAATAACATTCTTTAGTATTGATTGAATATAAAGATATTTTTATTTTAACATGAATATTTTGAATATTCATTATAAAACAAACATAACATAATGATCGTATTTATTTTATAACAATAACCAAGGTTTTAAATATCGGGTTTCGGTCACGTTTCGTCTCGGAATTTTTACACAAGTTATCTCGTATCGGGGGAGATCTCGGACGAGATGAGTACATACCGGGTGTACATCTCGGATTGACAATCTCGGGTCTTATAATGCATCTCGGGAATATCTCGGATGTACTTATGTGTCTAAAATTGATGTGTCAAAAATTTATTTAACAGATATAACTTTCTTAGTAAAAATAAAAATGGTAAAATACTTGATTTACATGGAAAAAGGAATATTTTTAGAAGAATGGTAGCTTGATTAGCTTAATTGATTTGGTAATGATTGAATAATATTATTTTATTTGAACATAATACAGAAGTGAAACCTTTCGCTATGACTCATTAAGATAAAAAGTAAAGAATTTGCTCAAGAAGTTGGTAATTTATAATTGGATTGACTAGTTTCTTTTGAATCAATATGAAAATAAAAAATATTGTGGAAAATAAGAAAAATGTATAATTTCGGATGAGATCTCGGATTGAGATTTTGATCCATATTTCGGATGAGATTTGAATATCTCGGACGAGATGAGTGTCGAGGGAGATATGGATGACAACTGAGTTAAAGAGTGGTGACAACTTTATATATGTCGAGGGAGCTATCGCAAGTTAAAGAGTGGAGCTATCGCAAGTTGACAATGTTTAAGGTATCGCAAGATGAGGATGTCTAGGCTACTGCATATTGAGAATGTATAGCTACCATGGGTTGAGAAAATTTAGGTTTTCCCAAGTTGAGCCATCAAAAGTTGATATTATTAAGCTATTGCAAGATGAAAGTGTTAGAGTTAACCAAGATTAAGAAGTCAAAGATATTGCAAGTTGAGAATGTCAGAAACTATCTCAAGTTTAGATGATTAATCTATCCGAAGTTTAAATGATAAAGTTATTACGGGTAGAGATGTCAAGCTAACACAAGATGAAGATAACACAACTATCGCATATTGATGAAGGTATAGAGCTATCTGATGAAGGTAACGCAGATTAAGGAGTTATCACATAATGAAGTTAAAGAGCTATCCGGTGTTGATGAAGATATAAAGATATAACATGGTGAGAATGTGGAGCTATCGAATAATGAAGTTAAAGAGCTATGGCATGATGAAGAAGGTGCTACTACATGTTGAGAAAGCTACCAAAAAAATAATTCTTTAATTAGCCATGTGGCATTCATGATTGGTCCAACCATTCCACTTCTTCATCAAGAGATCAAAAGTGAATTTTGCCACGTGTCAAATCAGCAGTATGCTAAGTCAATAAAATCTCAACCGTTCAATTCCTATGAGTGCCACGTGTCAAAGATCCAAGGACGTAATTTCTTTATAAATAGGCATGTACCCCTACTAAGAAGGGGCGAATTCTAAATCATACTTCTTCCTCATTTTTATTTTTCTCAAGCATAAACAAAGAACTTAAATTTGGGACTCTATTGCCGATTAGGTCAAATTAAAATTGAGACTTCATGACTTAATACTTGAACAATTGCCTATTTTCTTATTTGACAATAGCATATTTTCTCAAAGGACCCATCTCTTTCCCAAGTATCACTAATTTTGTTGTATAAGCATATAAGTTGGCACCAAATTTTGATCTAACATTTGTTGTGCTTTCACTGAGAATTGAACTCAAGAGAAAATTACCTCTTTGACCCCTCACTCACACAAAAAATTGGAAAGACAACAAAGAAGGTCAATGTGCAAGTACAAGAAGCCCTAAATCACACTAGCCTTGAGGAAAATGTGACTCCTTAATTCAATACTGAAAACATTGAAATAGGACAAGCGTCAGTTCTAATAGCGACTTCAAATGAGGAAACTAACATAAAGGCCATGTAGAAACAACTCCAAACAACATATAAGCTAATTGAGATTCTAGTTTCTCAAAAATCTTCAAAAACATCTAGAAGAGAAAAAGTTTATGGTGGGGTGGAAGCTGAATCACCATAAAGAAACATTCATGCATCAATCTTAGAAAGCAAAAACATTGAGAAATGTGCTTTATGCCCTCAAAAAAAGGATGAAGATGTAAAGGTTCAAGTAAACCAAACTTGAACTTGGGAAGTGACGTAGAAGCCTATAATCAAGTGACTCAAAAGGTAAACAAAGTGTCAAGATCTTCACTTGTGCATTCTGCTTGTTCAACTCCAATAAAAGTATACTGACCAGAATGGAAAGGTTATGAGGATGATGAAACATACTTGATAGATTTGGCAAACAAGGCAATCAAGGATAAGATGGATATAAAAAGGAAATGAACAATGGATCCTAAAGTTAATAAAGATTTTAGAGGGGCTTTATTCACTAAATAAATCATGGTCATTCCATTATCTTCTTATATCAAAATTCGTTCAAACAAATATGATGGATCGGCTGATCTAGATGACCATTTGCTGGTCTTTGAGAGTTAAGTAGACATTTACAATGCTTTAAGAGCGATGAGATGTGGATTTTCCCCCACAACATTCTTTGGCGCAGCTGTAAAATGGTACCATCATTATCGAGAGAAGACCATTTATACATGGGAGCAGTTCTCCTGTAAATTTTTGATATAGTTTTGTACTTCTGAAGAACCAACCATAGATGTCAATGTCATAGAAAATATAAAGCAAAGACTAGAGGAATTATTGAGGGAATATTTGAAAAGACTCGATACTAAAGCTAACGAAGCTGAAAGGGTGAGTGACGGGAGAAACTGAATGCCATGAAATCTGAGCTAATAGAAATTACCCCATTTTGGAAAGAGCTATATATCCAGAGTGCAAGGATTCTTCGGACTTTCATTTCTAGGCCGATAAGTTTGTCCAAATGGACAATATTTTTTATGAAAAGTAAAGGTCTCAACAGAGGGATAGAGGAGGCTTTTTGAATCCTAATAAAAGTGGCAAGTGGGAAGAAACATCAAGAGCAAATTGTGTCAACTTAAACTAGCTTATCTTGTACATTTATGCAGTAACGAAGGATGAAATAGAATATCCTACTTCATTCAAATCAAAGAAGTGCTGACGAACCTAACAAAGATGGAGATTATTGCACCTTTCACAAAGTGAATGGTCATAAAACTGATGATTACTATGTGTTGCTCAGAATCATTCAAGCCATGATATGAACGACAACACTTAAAAATTTTGTCAAAAGTGATCAGAAATTCCGGAAATATAACAATGATGAAAAAACCTGAATTAATAAAGCCAACTTCATGGAAATGGACCCCCACCAAAATTTTCACCATCGATCTATCATATTAATGTCATTCATGGAGGACCATATATTGCAGGGATGAGTAAAGGCGCTAGGAATAGACACATATGAGAAGCTAAAGAAGGAATCTATTCAATGGGAGAAGAACTCCCGGCAAAGGTGTACAAAAGTGTTGTCCAAATTCTTGACGTGATAATAACTCCAAAAGAGTTAAGAAGGGTGAGGCATCTTCATAACTATCTACTAATGATTGCAGCTCAGATCAGGCTGTCATTAGTATATAAAATCCCGGTGAACATTGAATGCACTATAAATGTGATTTTTAAAAATGCCTCCAATCAGATGTATGTCCGTAATACCCCAGAAATTTGGTAAATATTATAATTAAATATTAATAATACAATAGAGTTAAAATAATTGGATTTAATATGAAAATAAAATAAATTAAAAATATGAAGGGGCAAAATGGTCTTTTTTCCAACTTTGGAATTTGATAATAAATCGGGGTCATTACAACAGCCTCATTTTCTAATTTGTGCAGTATTTTGGTTTGCCTTGTTTGGAGTTTGTACGAAGAAATTATTGGTGAAATGGTATTGGTTCGATTGGGCGCTAAGGAGTTAGGGTTTGAATTTAAATTTGAAAATAGGCAGATAGGTTTTTACCTCCTTCTATTTAAGAAACTAAAGCACATACTCTATTTTAGAAAAACCAACCGACTACTCTCTCTTTTTCCTCCTTCTTCCTCTTAACCTACTAAAGTTCCAAACATAATATCTCCCTCTAAACTCAACCAAATCGAGCAGGATAAGTGGCATTGCGGAGCTATCGGACAAGTCTACACATCTGTGCGACTTAGAGGTGGAAATCTGTAGCAATGAGACGCATCAGTCTAGACAATGGGAATTTAGGCTGAAAACATTGATTTTGTGATTGGTTCATCCTCTTACCTTCATATAATGTAATTACAATCATATATCTATGACATGTTGGCTACATCAGTGTAGTTTAACACCTTAAAACACTAAATTTTAGATCTAAGTGGGATTTGAGAGGGATTTGGCTAATAATAGCACTTAGAAGCTAGATTATATAGGAATATAGTAAATTGCTGATTATATATAAAAATTGATGAAATAAATGATCAAACTAGACTAAGAAACATAAGGCTAGGTCCTAGGTACATTCTTAGGTGACCAGAGGTGGAGCGGTGGCGGCTAGAATCGGAAAACGACGATGAAACAACAAATTCCTGAAATTTGAAGCTGCCAGAAAACTTATGCACCAATCCACCAATGAGGTTGACCGAGGCACCAATGTCCTATTTTGGGCTCAGGTTGATCCTAGACCCAAAAGGAAATAAATAAAATATAAATGATCGATTCGAGTCTTGTTTCCCTTGTGTTATAGAAGATGATTGGAGGCTATTGACGAGGCAGGTGATGGTGTTATGAATTGAATGAATGTGTGTGACGATCAGTCACTATTTGATCTGAATAGATATGTTATTATGACGTGAAGACATGTTATGATGGTGTGTGTGAAACGTGAATGAGTCTGTGGCACATGTAAACGACATGGGATGTGGATATATGTAACGAACTGGGACCCTCTAAAATCGACATCAATACGTTCACTGTATAGCATGTCAAGCAATTGAGTGCCGGAAATACCAGATCATTAGGGGTGAAGAAGAAAAAGATAGAAGGAAACAGAAACGATAACACAGAATCTCACAATCGCAGCGGAACAAAATATAATATATAATACCGGATATTTATACAAAAGAATCTGTGGCTGTTAATACACACACAATCATCAAACTACAACAATCAACAATCAATCTGGACAGTTATAATAACTTGTCCTCACATATACTGAACATTTTGTTTAACACGCGTAGTGGAATATAATCAAGTACATGGAATATGCCTAAGTCTCCTCCAGCTCATCTCCTGAGCTCCATAGCATCTTAAACTGAATCTGTAATACTCGGTCTAAACCGAGCATTATAATAAAATAACACCCGAGTCGGTCTGGAAAACCATCATGAGAAAACACACTCAATTTAAATTATTATTGTTATCAAAATCCTTCGAAAAAAACAAAGGCATCTCGTAAGATCAAGCCACACATAAATACGATGGGTTTTTACCCTATGATAATCAAAACATTTTATATCAAAATCATCTAATATTATAATAATGTCTATAGAATAGCTGAAATGCTTGCATCTCAAGTTTTAGCATATTTGATATACAACTAAAACCGTACAGGCTCGTAGTGGATATTGGATTCCATAGAATGATTGGACTACTAGAGTACCGCCCATCACAGTACATCTCTAGAAAAATGTACCGAGATAGTACCTAATGATCCCTGCCAACACAGGACCAGCCTACCCCTGACCTGGATAGTACTGAATATGTTACCACTTCGGGTGTTCCCACCCTAATTGAGCGCTCTCTTTTCCATGCACAACCATATCCATAATTATAATATATCAAAGGGTATCTAGAAAAGCGATAACATACCCTACTTGGGTGCGACCCACTTAGCCCTGCTGCATCTCCTCTATTTTAGTCATTCCTATTTAATGAGGCTTGAGGCTACGTTTTACCTTTAGAATATCATTCATACTTGGAATGCTAACACTGCCTTCCAAGCAAAGATGCAATGATAGCATTCATCCATACACGTTGTTCTAAGTCTGAACAAACCGAATCTCCTTCAAGATCACCATCTCCATTATCACCATTCGTAACGCACAAACCGGATTGAAGTGGTTTTCGGATAATTAAATCCAATCCCGGTCTCTTCGACAATGAATTTGGCCAGATTTTATAGTCGGTTATGTAACTATCAAATGTCACACATAAGCAGTCACTAGGCCCATATCATAAATTTTCCAAAATATTTATTTCAAAATATCTTTACAAAGATATATATATCCAAACTCTTCCAATATTTCAAACGTTTGAAAACAATTTCAAATCCTTATATCCTTAACGGAATATTTCCAATCCATATCAATTTTTAGAAATATTTCCAAACTCCATTTTTTTCTATTCAACACTTTGAAAAATATTTCTAAAATAAAAATCTCGTAGTTAAAATATTTTAAATCCTTCCAGTCCAATACTTATGAAATATTTATAAGCATATTTTCCTAAAATCATCTTTATTTCCAATACTCAGGAAATATTATATTTATTTCATTCTTCTCAAAATCCCTTACAATTTACTTGTAAATTCCTTAACTGGTTTATAACTGATTCTATGAGTTCTCGGAAATTCATAAATTAATTTCCTTTAATTTCCTTTAATTTCCAAATAGATTATACTTGTCTATAATTTCAACTACACATTTCTAACTTCCCTTATGAATTCTAATTCATCTTTCGAAGTTTCTATATTTAAATACTTTGGAAATTTCCTTAAGTTTCCCCAAATTCCATTTTGAGAATTTCTCTTATAAAATCACACCTATTAAATAAACCCCGTTTACAAATCTCGAGAAGATTTATAAATAAATTTCAATCATCTCAAAACTCTATATATATGATAATTATTTTTAAAGAATAATAATTTACTTTTAAACATGTTTAAGTAATTATTTAAAATGTTAAAACACTTTAGATAAACATCGATAACTCATTTCCAATTCATTTTTAAATAAAACCAATCGATTTACAAATCTTATTATAAAAACGTTAATTCATTTCAATAAATATTAAATATTTGAATAATCCATTTTCCAAAATATTTCAATACTAACAGCTTTAACTATATAGTTTATTAAATAGAAATCCATTTTAAAACAATTTTAATTTCTCGACAAAATCTATTTTAGAAATCCAATATTACCAATTTCAATTTATAAATCCCTCTTGATTCATATCACATCAATTTCATTCTGATTCCCTACCATTCTCACTTTTCAAAAATAGAATTCACTATTTTTTTTCCAAAAACCTATTTTCACATCTCGATAAAATTTCACACTGTGAATTTATATTCTCAATCTATCAATCGATATCACTTCCCTTATTTATAAACATCGTTTATAAATTTATAAACTCGTTTCCAGTTTATATCAGATTTATATTACAAAAATCCAATTATAAATCGCTTTCTATTAAAAATTCCATTTGGAAATCTATTTCTTAAATAATCCAACTATATTCCAAACCATTCGAATCTCGATTTTAACTTCCATTTCATATTTAAAGAAATCTCATTTAATAATCATCGTTTTAAAATACTCGAATTAAATTTTCCATTTGAAACCATTTTATGAAATAGCTAATTAAATACCCAAAACAATTTATTTATTTTATCCATTTATTCCCCTTTTTACCTAAATCTCAATCTTTAATATAAATATTTTCATTTTCCGAAATCGCTTTTGAATTTTACTTTTAAATTCAAAAAAATATTTATGGTATTTATAAACCAAAATCAAGGCCAGTGCTACTATAGCATCCAATAAATTCAAATCATATCATAATCTATCACAGATTATTCAAACACGTCATATATCACTATATATGAAATAAAAATCAACATTTTTTAGGAATCCAGTTGGATCCCTCCAACCCGTTTCCCTGCATCCACAGATGTTATATAATATAAAAATACCAATCCCGCTTCGAGGCGGGATATCGCGGTAATATAGGGTCATCTGCTATTATGCACAGCGCATAGTGTCTCATCCGCTCCAATCGACGGGAAAATATAACCAACTACTAATATATATATATAATATAACATTCAACTAATAATAATTTATCAATTCAATCAATCATCCAAAAATAAATTTTTATTATTATAAATTAAACTAGTCAACCAAATTGAGTGAGATTTACTCACCTTGATTTTCTGAAATTGTTAATCGTTCCAATTCCAAATTTATTCCATAATGAATCTCACATCATTACGGATCTAGCACCGCTGTTTTTCGCGAAATTCCGACCTCGTACAAGCAATTTACGAATTTTATTAACATCGAGATAATTAAATTAATTATTTTAAGATTAACTTAAAATTTAAAACTGTTTAAACTAATTAAATTACTTTAATAACCTGCTAAATTCCCCTTATGCAATTCCAGGTCGCACGCACACGAGCAGCCTTTTGTTTTTTTTAAATACTGATTGAAGTCAGCCCCTCCTTTACATACAACGTCGCCGCATCCCCTTACATCGTGCACACACAACTCAAGCCAGAACCCTAAACTGCAGTCGAGACTTCCCACCCCCAAGCGCGGCGCTCCACGACATCACCACTGCCGACCATCGCCGAACTCCTCCAGGCGCTCGCACCCCACTTCAAAAATCGAACACCAAAAATCACGATGCCTCTTCCCACGTTACGACGCCGCAGCAGCCCTCGTGCCCCCAAACCTCGTGATCACCATCATCTCACTCGCGCGTGTGCTCCTCTGAGTGCCACCCCTCCAATCGCCTCAATCGATCTCGATTTGTTTTGTTTATTTTTAGTTCGAACCGGCCTTTGTATTTTTTTTCTTTCGAGAAAACGAACTGGTAAAGAAAGAGGAATGCGATTTTAAAAAGAAGAGAGCGGCTTCGTATGTGCTAGGTCTGATGGGTTAGGTCTGCTATAGGGTGGCTACGATTTGATTTTATTTATTTTAATATTCAAAATATCTCACATCACATATCTCAAAATTCTGAATCCCTGTGAGGCATGCCGCGTGGCATTCCCAATGTTATACCCCTATTTCGGACGCAATGGAACAAGTCTCGAGCCCCAATTCGATCGTATGGAGAAGATAGCTTTTTGAACCAAATTATAATATTAAATTTTCAATATAAATTACTACGCCTTTCTATCCCGTACGACCAAACGTTAACTTCAAACGCTACAAAATTTGAAATCCGATAAAAATACACTGTTACGGATCTAATGGAACTAGTTTCGTTGAATTCCGAGACTGTGCCTCGGATCGCTATTTTAACGTGTCGATTAAATCGACGATTTCAAAAATCAACGAAATTACTTGAAATTTCAGTTTTAAATACTTACTAACTCGATTCTAATTCAAATAGAATTTATATCAACATCAGAAATCATTTTGATTCCTATTCAACTCAAATTTTAATTATTCACCATTTCCGTATTATGATAAATCTTTATATTTAGAATTTAAATTCATTCTATAATTTCAACCAAAACCTTCATATTCGGAATTCAATTTCTATTCCAAATCCAATATTTAAAACCATTTAAATATTCAAAATCAAACGATGGAAAATTCGGGTCATTACTATATAGATATTAATGCAGATATGGATATGGATACAGATACAGAAAGAATAAGGATACAGATATGGATATAGATACATATGTGGATGCGAGGTTATGACACAAATAGGTGATCCAGGCATTATGTTGCTCCCCTATAGTGCTACAATGGGCTAGGTGGAGGATGTGGATGTTAAGCGACCCTACAAGCTACTAGCGGACCAGGGTTTGAGTCCAATTAGCATTAGGGAAATAATTTTCCTGTAGGCTTCAAGCAGTCCATAGAAGTGAGTCTTATACATGATTTACATAACGATTAGCAATAGGTGACCCAGTATGGCATGAGGTTGGTCTAAGGAAGTGAGTCCATATAGTGATGATATGGTACGGCTAGATGTGTATGATAGTTAGGCGTGATGTGATGATAGGATGTGAGATGACCAGACGACATACTCATATCTTATTATAGTATTATTTTTGTAGTATATGTAAAGTAAAGTATTTCTCGCTCCCCCGACTTATGTCCGACCCCCTTTTATTTTCCCTTTATATATATATCCATGCTGATGGAATTTGAAGATGAGATCGTATCAGAGATGGAGACACATTTGTATATAATATGCATGATGTAAACAAGTACTGTAACCTGGCTTTGACTATTATTATTGGTTAAGTTGTAGTTGTATTGTTTAGACAAATGTGTTTAACATTGTAGACATGTTATGGTGATGTGACTATGCTTATTATTGATGTATTATATTTTATTTTCTTTCGCTCCGAGACTCCATAAGTAGATATTTATTGGATTGCATTAGTTGGAACTATATTTGATATTTGACATCAGTTAGTAATTGTATATATTTTATCTTACCCAATGACGCATCCTTTTAGTTCTCGGGTTGTCGACGTCGGTTTGCGAGTTGGACTCGAGGTCGAAAGGGCGGGTTGTTACATTTGGTATCAGAGCAAAGCCTACCTTTTAATATAGGAATTAAGAACGTATTGAGAGAGTTTATTTGTATTTTCTATTAGATATATATTATATATGAGTCGAATATGTTTTAGTTGTTCCAGTTGAACCATCTATCTTTTAGGGAGTTGCTAATGAATTCCATTTGTGGATAGCCAATGACGAGTAAGTTAGTGGAGGTAGAAATTGGAACAAAGACAGGGATTGGTGGGTTAAAGCCAAAACTTGAAATGATAGTAGAATAGATACTAGGGATATTGTTGTGTGTATGTCCACATTCGATTCCACTCATATCCATAAGCGATGAGCCTTACCGGTGAAAACCCCATGGTAACTGCACCTAGTGTATGGGAGTTGCCCTTAGTCCTATGTTGGAATTTAAACTTAATTGGAAGGTGGGACATGGCTAAGCACTTGTGAGAATGTAACGACCCAGTTTTTCAGTCCTTCGAATTTGGAATATTTAATGGATTTTAAATATTCAAAAGTAAACTTTACAAGTTAAATAACTTATATTTTGAATATAGTGATTTATTTAGATAATAAATTGTTAATTTAATATTTGAAATTTTAAATATAATTGGATTTTGAATTTAATATGAATGAAAATTCTAAGTTGATTTAAATTCTATTTGAATTAGAATAAAGTTAGTAAACTTTTAAAATTGAATTAAAAGTTATTTTATAGAAATTGGAAATATTAATATTTAATTAACCCTAGCGGCCAGTTCTCGTTCAATGGTCGAAAAGCTCCGATCTTCTTCCCCAATTATCTCCCAATCCATCCACTATTTTCAAAAACTTTCTTCTACAAAGTTGTAGAGCTCGGTACGATCTATACTTCCAAGGGCTATGATCGAGAATGGGGCATTGGATCGACGACAATCTCAGCTTGAACGTGGCACGTTCATGCACGTTTTTCCAAGCATAGAGGAGGCTGAGCTTGACCGGTCTTCGGCCGAAGGTGGGGCATGCATGGGGCTTTCGAGTGGCATTCTTCGATCGATCTCCGGTAGACAATTGGTGGCGCGACAATCAAGTATGAACGGCATGCCATAGGTTCAAACCTGTGCAGTTAATGCCCCGCTATAACCCTGCTATATCTCATAGCGGATACTACTGCTACAATTTTTCCATATAGCCCCAAATATATCCTTTCCGCTTTAAGCCCCGCTATGTCCGTTATATCCCGTTATTCCCGCTATATTCCGCTGTATATTCTTTAAAAGAAATGATTTGAAAAATGACATTTATACATTATAAAAATTATGAAATTAATTTATTTAATTCAATTTTTAATATATTTTCAGAAATGAAAATAGTCTAACATTATACTAAATTCAATTTTGTTATATAACAGTTTTACGTTTATTTACAGTATATTCGCACATGTTTTTATTTAAAATTATTTATGTATTAATTATAATTCAATTGAATGTTAATATTTCATTTAATTACCATTTATATATTTGTAAAATCATTAAGTATGAGTGTTATATGCTATTTTAGAGTCATCCGTTATATCCCACTATATCCTCGCTGTATCCCCGCTATGACTTTTTACATCTCCACTGCATTGAATCCGCCGAGCGCTTAAACTGTACAGGTTCAAATGCGTTCGTGATACCTGGGCGGAGAATAAGCGATGAAAGGAAAGGAATTGCGGCCATGATCTTATTTCCAGAAGATATGACCTAGATTTTAGGTTGTTTTTCCTTAAAAAAAAGAAAGAAATTGAAAATTATATGGTTTAAATTCGTGTAATCTTATAAACTGCATAACTCTTCCATACGAGGTCAAAATCAGACGACACAAGTTGCATTGGGTTCGTATCTGAAAATACTATGCTATAGAGCTTGTTTGAATGGATTTGGAGCTGTTGAAATGGTTAAAATTAAACGCTCGTTTAATTTTAATCAAAATAAATCGCTATCGCGACGACTGCAAGCAATGTGAGTAAAACTCACTCTCTCTGTCTCGCTTATATTTTTATATAAGTGAGAATAAATTTATTTATGATGATTGATGATTGTTTGGATGATATATGATATATTATATATATATTAGTTGGTTTGGATATATTCCCGCATATTTTAGCGGATGAGACCCTATACGTTCCCGTGTATGAGCGGATGACCCTTTGTACGCGCGTCTGCTTCGAAGCAGACATTGTATATATTTTCTCATATGTATATTTGTTGTAGGTGATAGGTTGGAGGGATCCAACATGATTCCTCACTATGGTTGATGTTTATTTACAAATATTGTTATATATGTTGTTATCATGTGATATATGATGTTTGGATGCCATGATTAATATTATCGACGTGAATGCCCTTATTTAGTACCGTTGCAGCATTGGGCCATATTTTGGAATTTAAAATATTAAAATGATGATTTCAATTTAAAAAAAGGATTTCAAAGTGATTTTGAGAATATATATGTTTTTAATAATTTTTGACTTGTTAAAGAAATGGATTTATTTTAAATAAATAAAAAGTTATAATTTTTATGTTATAAAAATTATGGCTCTTATGAAATATAATCAAAATATGGTTTTGGAAATATGAAGTTAACTAATTGTTAAAATAAGTTAAATTGAGAATTTTGAACTTATTATAAATGGTTTATATATAAGATTGATAAAATTATTATTTTATAAATAAACGTAGTGGAATTATAAACAGTGTTTTATAAATATAAGAAATGGATCTATAATCAAATTTGTATATGGAGTTGTGATTAAAATTTAGAAATGAATTTATAATGGGCTTTATAAATAGATTACAAAAGGATGAATTTGTAAATAAAGAGATTTATAAGTAAATAAGCCTATAATGGGATTTTGATATATAAATGAGATAAACGGGAAATTGGTTAATGAAAGGATTTTATAAATGGAAGTTTTTATAAAATAGAAATGTTAATTATAAACACTGTTTTATAAATGTGAAATCACCTTAAGTTGATAAGTTAAATATGAAAATTTATCAAAGGAATTATATTCACGATTTTGGACAGTGAATTGTCCTTTAAATTTAATGTGTAGAAGTAATGAAATTGGTAAAGGAATTATATTCACGATTTTGGACAGTGAATTATCCTTTAAATTAAATGTGTAAAAGTAATGAATTTGGTAAAGGAATTATATTCTCGAGTTTAGACAGTGAATATCCTTTAGATAAAATGAATATTTTGGAAAGTGATATTATAAAATGGAGTTTAAATGGTTTGAAAATAAAACAAATTATGAATACTTATTATTAAAATAAGTATATGGAAATATTTTCCAAATATTGAAATATTGAAATGGTTTTGAATATTATCTTTTTAAAGATATTTTGAAGTGAATAATTGGAAGTTGATTGATTCGTAAACGATTAATAAAATCGGGCCCAGTGACTACTTTTGTGCTAGATTTTGTTTGTTGCTTTGATAGTTAAATAACCGACTATCAACTTTGGCCATTTTAGTTTCTCAACTTGATGTAGAAACTAATTAGTTGTACACTTAGTACGTAACTGAATGTGTAGGCTTGATTATCATTTGTGTTGAGAATGTTGATTTGTGTAGTGCGGAGTGATTACTCCAATCTATCGAGCTTCCTTTTTGGACGAAGGATAGCAAGTTGAAAGTTGGAGACGTGATAAGTCTATGAGACTTGGTTTCTTTATGAGGTTGAGAAATGATTTTGCATCGTTGGTGCGAAGAGATTGGGATCAGATTTATCTGAAAACCACTTTGGACCAACTTATTTGCAACGATTGTGCAGGTTGGCCGATGATATTGAGATTTAGGATTTTCATAGTGAAGGACTGCTTGTTGATCATTTGGGGTTAAAATCCCAATATACATATAGTAGCAGTAGTCTCTTCATTATGAAATATCTAATGCAAGGACTATTCGCTACTAATCCTAAGGATTTCCCGATAGGATGTGGTAGGAAAGTACCTTCGGTTTGTCCTGTTTCTGGACAACTTGTATAGACGAGTGTCTGACATTTCATTTCTAAGATTACGTACATTGGTTTTTACAAACGTACATCATGTGGTGGCGGAGAAGGCAACTTCTCATAGCTTAACACCCTCCTTGAGGCGTACGAGCTCAAGGGTTGTATTTTTATGGAAGGCAATTAGTAGTCAACGGAAATAGCAATGCGGCATTCAAAGATGATGTGATATGTGATATGTGAAAGGTAATCGATACCTCTTTTGGCCTCACTCCTTGGAAAATTACTGAAATGGGGATAGAAGTAGCAAGGCTAAGTGGGTCGCTCCCATTAGGAGATGTCATCACTCTTCTAGATATATCTTTACATGCTATGATGTTGTGTATCTGATTATTTTTTATGTATGCTTGTAGCCATGGATTTTAGGTCGATACCGACCGGAGTGATGACATATTCGGTACTATCCAGGGATGGGTATGCCGGTCTTGTGTTGGTTTAGGCGCCGAGTATCTCGACCCTAGGTACATCCTTCTAGAGGTGTACTGAGTTTTAGAAAGGTAGTCCCTTCACCTAGTCATTTGTACGGAATCCAAAATCAACTATGTGCCTGCCATTTTGTTTGTAGAGCCTAGTATTGCTGGAATTTAATAATGGTAACAATTTCAGCTATGTTGATTATTATTTGTATAATAGACACTATTATAATATAACATGATTTGAAATGAAAAGGTTTTGGTTATCGTAAGGGAAAAACCCGTTTGTGTTTATGTGTGGAAGTGGTCTTACGAGACACCTTTTGTTTTGATAAAGGAAAAGTTTTGATAACTTTATACATTCAGTTGAGATGTGTTTTTCTCACGCTGGTTTACCGGAATGATCCGGGCGTTCTTCCCTTTTAATGCTCCGATCAGACCGAGTATATTTACAGGTTCAGATTTGGTGCTTTTGGAGCTTCAGCAGGCGAGCTGAAGATCTTCATGTCGTATACACGTATCTGTTTATTTTTTCACTGCTTTGCATTGTTGTTGTTGTAAATTATCAGCATTTGTGAGGACAGGTTATTTTAATTGTCCAAGCTGATGATTACTTACTGTGTACTCTAATATTGATTTATGTATATTACAGTTTCTCTTTGTAAAGATTATTGATCTATATTATATGTTATTCCGCTGCGGTATGAGATTTTGTATGGTTTTGGTTCTGCTTCTCTCTTCTTCTTTTCTTCTCTTCTTCTTTCTTCTCTCTTTCTTCTCTCTTTTTTCTCACCCTCTCTTTTCTTTCTCATGATCACCTGCAATCCGTGCGCTTTGGGTCGGACACGCATGGTTTGGTGTCGGATTCAGAGGGTGCTGAGTGCGGGTCGTCATAGAGAATATACATAAAGGTTTGGATTTGAGTTAATAGACCTACCGGATAGTGAGTTAATGGAGCTAATAAGAGAATTGAGTTTTTGAAATAAATTATTTTAAGAGGCGGGAAATTTTTTCAAGAAATTATTGAAGATAGAATTTGTTTTGAAAGTGAAAATTAGAAATTTTGTTAATAAGAGAATTTGTGAATTGATATTATATTTATATAAGACTATAAGAAGAAGATTTTCGAAAAAGAGATTTAAAGTCTTATTTCAAAGAAAATGGGAATTTTGATGTCTTGATATATATACATATACATACATACATACATATATACACTAATTTTAATTTTGGATAAGAAATGAAGGGTATATGAAATAATTTTTTAAACATATAGTAATATATGAATTAAGGTTGCAAAAAGGGTTTTCTAAATTGAAGTGAATATAGTTAATAGCTAAAGTGAATTTTAAAAATATATAATATATTTCTTAAAAGTGTTAGAAATTTTTTGTTGATAAAACAAAATGATATATATATATATATATATATGATAAAACGGCTTTAGGTTGTATGAAATAGTATTTTGAAAATGAAATAAGAGAATTTTTGAAATAACCATAATTAAATTAAAATTTGATGTATTTAAAATGATTAATATTGAGTTATTAAAGTTAAAAGAAAATAATTGGTACTGAAGTTAAAATATAGAAACAAATGAAATATTTAAAGAAAGGATTATACTTTATAGGTTTTAATTAAATGAAATGTTTTAGGAAAAACCGTATTTTGAAAAGTTATGATATGTTTTAAAGGGAGAATAGAAGTTTTAAACTTTGATATAGTAATGAGAATCTGGTAGGAAAATTTTCTATTATTTAATGCAAGAAAAAGGAATTTTTGAACATTAAATTAAGAGTGATTTAAAGAGTTAGGAAGTGAATAAAGAAAGAGAATGGTTATGCACTGGAAATGGCCCCATGTGCAATTATGTTACCATTCGCTATAAAGAAGGGAAAACAGATTGTGAAAGGTGGAGTGTTATGATTTTGTATAAGGAATATAAGGGTAAACAGTTTAAAATATACGAATCTCACATAGTGCGTGGATCGATTGACTTTGGACATTGAATGACTCGTTGTGGTATGATGTCAGACGAAGATAAGAATGTGGTTGGGAAGAAGATTAATGGACTTGACACTATATTGCCATATGTCATAATCCTAATAATCACACGAAATTGGACAGAGGAAGAAATCTAATATGCCTTCGAAGAAGATTCTTAGCCTCCTCCCCAAGTAAATAAAATTCATAAGGTGTAACGACCAGGACTTTTATCGTTTTGATTTGTGGGGATATTTAATTAACTTTAAATATTCAATTTTGGTTTCTAAATAAAAAAGAAAATCAATTTTGTAATATAATGAATTTATAGTATTTTTCCATAATTTTTAATTTGGAAAATATTTAAATTATCGTTTGACGTATTTTACAGCAAACGTTAGTATTTTTGAAATTTCATAGAATTAGATAACCGGTGTATTTTATAATTATTTTGTGATCGTGGCGCATTTATGTGCGCGGTTGTAATTTATTTCTGTCGTTCGCGGTTTGTATGCGAACAGAAGATTGTGTAGTGGAGTACCGCAAATCTTCTTTTCAAAACTTTTCTAAATCAAATAAAATTCAAAATTTTAAACTTGCCTTAATGTTGATTTGATTGGATGAGATGGGTGGCTTAAATTGTTGGTTTTGTTTAACTTCTCTTTGAAGTAATGATATTTTTTTCTTGGTTATAAATACACAGAACACACCACAACCTCATTTTTCACTCCACCTTTTGTTGATGTCTCCCTCTTTCTATTCTTCTTTTATTTTTTTCTTCTCCTTAATTATTTTCTTGTCTGTACAATGGAAATAAACCATCCCTCACTATTCAAAAATCCATATCTCACAATCCACTCATAATTTGCAAATTCTTCCAACATGAAAGTTGTTCATTTCTGTATCTAGTTTTTTATAAAATAGTCGCCCGTCGTTTCATTGACCGGAGTAGCGACAATGTCCCGATAACCAGTAATGGTGGAAATTCGACGGACACGGAATGGGGAAAGGAGGATATGGTTGGGTTCGTATCGTCGATTGGAGATTTTTAGGGACGGTTTCGTGATTTTTAATGGTGGAGATTGACATGGAGAAGTAGTTGATCATTTTCCGATCAACTAAGAAATTCTGGAAAACCGGTGATCGAGGGGAGAAACAACTGGTTATGAAGTGGCATAGGGTCACGACAGAGACGGCGATGGTGTTTGGAGGTAGTGCGGTGGTCTGAGGCATTGTGTTGAGCAAGGTTCAGTTTTAAAAAGGTTTCTTTTTTGGTTCGGTAAATGGAGTGCTAGCGACGGTGAGGACCGCGGAGTTGGTTGGGCTGGGGGTATTGGTGCATCAGGTGGTAAAGAGTCGACTGGTGCAGGGGTTAGTGGCCATAGGCATGTGTTTTGCGGCGGTGAAGGGTGGAGTTACATGCCTAAAACACAAATTGTTTTGGGGTTTAAGGTGTTGGAAATTGCTAGGGATGGGAAGAGCAGGCATCGAGGGTGGCAACATGTTGAGCTTGAGAAGAGGGACTTACTGGTGTGGTGGTTCATTGACCATTCGCATTTTGGACCATTCGCATCCGCACATGTCGAACTTGAATAATTCAAAATACCGCGTTGTTAATTTAAATTTTGGCAAAACTGAACATATACAGTAAATAAATAATCACAGATCAAAGACACAGAGTAATAAATGCAGCGGAAGCAAAAGACAGTAGTTCATGAAGCTACTATATACATATCAGAGTTAAATAAGTTACAGCAAAAGTCTCGAATACAATAGTCAAATACAAGAATCAGAATACAATCACTGGAATCAACTGGATATCTGAAAGCTGGATAGATAGCTGGATCTCCAAGCGAAGCTCTAACTCCATGGTGAGTCTCAAATGCTGTATCACTCAGTCTGACCCGAGCGTAAAGCAAAACACAAAACACTCGAGTCAGGATTAACATTCTTATATCAATAAATCCAACTCAAGTGAAATAACAACTGAAATATAAGTAACTCAAAGGATGTTTGGAATAACCATCCTTTAAGGATCCGTTAAACTATCTATTATGTAGTAGTGTACGATAAGTAGATAATGCCTATCAGTAATATAAAGTATCAAAATAGTGTTAAGGCGTTACCATTATCCCCCTTAACACATTTTTATAAGCAATATAGTCTATACAGCACTGTAAACTCCACCGTAAACTAGTGGGATATCAGGGAGTACTCCATAGGTATAACACAAAACAAATCGTAGTGGTCGCGTATATAGGGATACAAGTATGACAAGGCACATGAGGCAATACCCAAGGTAGTGAAACTACCGTTTGCCTGATCCGGACTGGTGAGAACGCATCGCCGCAGCGATCGCAACACCGCGAAACAACACTCCCAAAATCAAGGGTGCACCAATCGACAACAAGTAATGAGTAGTTTTCGAAGAAGTGTGTTCGCTCGAGGTAGCTAACCCCCCATTTGGCCCAGCACGGCTCCTGTTTTAGTCATTTCCAATTTGACACAAGTGTCAAGGCTATCCATTATCGTTCTCTTTCTTCAGTCATCACGTACATCATTCCAACCACTTCATTCTGGATCACACTCCGCGTATAGTTATTAAAGTGGTTTTCGGTTTAGACAGTGAGTATGTCCCTAACCGATTCCGGCCTCTTTAATAACTTTTGTAATTATTACACCGATTGGTCATTTATATATTTCAAAACCAAATCAAATTCAATTTCAATTAGAATTTGTAAATCAACATTTCATTTGTCTCTCTAACCCAATTTCCATAATTTACGTTTCAAAACTTCCAAATTCATGATTTCAAAATCTTATAATTCAATTTCAATTTCAATTTAAACCATTCCAATATTCATTAAATTCGTATATAAGTTTCATTTGAAATCATTTAAAATGATTTAATCTACATTCAAATCAATTTAAGTTCATTTATCGATTTCGTTTAATATTCGTTAAGTAAATTTATCATTCAAACAATTTCTATTTATTTCCAATTCATTAAATCAATTATTTAAATTCAACTTCATTATATCAAAACTAACAAATTGATCTAAATTAAATTCATCACATCAAATTCTTTAAATTTCAAGTCTTACATTAATTTCAATAAATCACATTTTATTTCTTGTCAAAGAAATTCAATTTCACTTATTTACTTACTTAAATAATTTTCCAAAACTTAATTAATAAAGAAACTCAATTTCACTTATTCAAGAAGTTCAAATTTACTTAATAAAGAATTCAATTTTATTTAATTGTTAAATAATTCAATCTTATTTAATTATTAAATAATTCAAAACTTAATTATTAAATAATTTCAAAGTTTAATAATTTCAAACTTAATTATAATTTCGAACTTAATTATTAAATCATTTCAAACTTATCTCAATCATTTCTCAAATTAAACAACGTTCTTTCATCAATTACATTGTTAATATTTTGTTTCAGATTAATAAATATTAACTTTTTCCTTTCATTAGAAATTCAAATTTCATCTTCATTTCAAACCATATTATTTATTCAATAAAATATTTATTTTATTTTTAAATCAAATTAGTGACCAATCGGGTTTTATTTAATTCTCTATCCTAGGTCAAGTTCATTTGGGTATTGTAACGACCTGGTATTTTCAACCATTCGCATCCATTATAAGTGTATAGGTAGACACTCATGCCGGAATTGAATTGCTCAAAATACCGCGTTGTAAATAAAATTTGGCAAATCTCAGAATATACAGTAAACAAATATAATCACAGATCACAGACACAGAGTAAAATAATGCAGCGGAAGTAAAAGAAATAGTAGTTCATGAAGCTACTATATAAATATATCAGAGTTACATAAGATATAACAAAAGAAATAGAGGACAACAGAAGTCTCAATAAAATAACCAAGTACAAGCTGAGTAGGACAACGGAACTGAAGTAGATATGACAAGACTAGCAGATAATCTCCAGCGATTCAAATCTCCAGAAGGTGGAAATCCAAATCTGTGAATACTCAGGCTGACCCGAGCGTAAAGCAAAACACAAAACACTCGAGTCAGGACAATATATACTTATATAATGTAAACCAACTCAAGTGAACTGTAATAAAGGTACAAGTAACTTAGAAGATGCTTGGGACCGCCCATCCTCTAAGAATCCGTTAAAATATCTACTATGTAGTAATATTCGCTATTATAATAATGTCTAATAAGTAAAGTATAATCATATAGAAAATAGCGTTAAGGGGATGGAGAACCTTAACGCGGTCGAATCTTAAAATCATAATCGTAGTAAAGCTCGATATGGTAGGTGACACGGCACAACTAGGCAATGCCAGGGTAGATATACCAATTACGCATCCGGACTAGTGGTGACGCATAGCAACCACTACCGCCCACCTCGAACAACACTCCCAAATCAAGGGTGGCCACCAAATCAATCACAAGTAATAGAATGGTATCGAAGAAGTGTGTCCGATAAGAGGTGCTACCTCCTTGGTCCGTCAATCGCTCCTGTTTTAGCCACCTTATGCCAACTCACGGGAGTTGGGTCCACGTATATACCTTAGGATCGTCGCCACCATCCTACTTCATTCTGGAAACTCCACCGCATACACAGTTGTCAAAGTGGTTTTCGGTATCGACAGAGAGTATGTCCATATCCGATCCCGGTCTCTTTAACAACCAATCGTTATTATAACCCGTGGTTATAACTTTTAAAACAATACTTTACTTCAAAATAAAATATCATTTCAAACCATATATTTATCAAAATAAAGATTAAATCAATTCCAAACCATTTCCATATATTTAAAATATCATATCATTTCAAAACTTCATTTCAAATCATTTCAATATATCAAATATCATATCTTTCCAAAACTTCATTTCAAATCATTTTTAATATATCAAATATCAATCTTTCCAAATCTTCATTTCAAATCATTTTAATATAATAAAATATCATATCCTTACAAAACTTCATTTCAAATCATTTTAATATAACAAAATATCATATCAGTTCAAATCCAAATATTCAACCTTATATACCTTTTAAATTCAAAGATATCGTTCATTTACTATCATTTCAAATCACCTTTAAATAGTTTATATACCAATCAAAATAATTCATTTAAACCTTTTAAAAGTGTAATTATTATATTTTCAAATCAAGTATTCAATTTCCAAAGTTTCAAACCATTTTGAGTTCGTTTACTAAGTCAAAAACCATAATTATTAAAATTTCAGCCTTTCGCAGCATTTAGAAAAAAGCTGTTATAAGTTATACTTGAAAACATTTTTATTCAGCAAAGACAGCATTTAAAACTGCTGTTAAAACTCAGTTTTTAGTTAAATTATAGTTCAAAACAGAAAAGACAGCATTTCAGAAGTGCTGCGGTAACTCAGATTTCAAAACAAAGGTTTTATTTGATTTCAGCAAAGACTGCAGACCACTATAGCATTTCCAGAGAATGCTATAATAGACCTGAGTTCAATATTAGCCTATAAGTTCAATTACAGCAACTACAGCATTTCAGAAATGCTGTAATAGCTCTTTTTACACAATTTTAGTTCAATTCAGAAACTATAGCATTTCTGAATGCTATTAAAAGTTAATTCCAGATTTTAGTGTATTTCCAGCAACTAAATAACTTCAATTTAAAACACATAAACATTTTAAAAATCATATTTTAACATTTAAAATGTTCATTTACATATCATTTAACATATATCTTTTTCACAATAAATTTCTTATAATTAAATCCAATTTTCAACAATTTACTTAATAAATTTAAGTGTAAAAGTTTCCAGTTCTTCACATTTCAACAAATAACTTAACACTTCAAATTTAAATTACCATTTCACAGATTTAACTAAATTTCCAATTTTATTTAATTAACTTAAACCTTTAATTAAAACCAAATTTCACATTTCCAAGTCAAGTTATATTTTAAAAGATCACTTTTAAACATTCATTTATTTAACCACTTAAACTCATAGAAAAATCAATAATACTTTAATAAATCGCTTAAATTCAAATTTAATCAAATTATCATATTTACCATTTTCCAAATATAATTAAATTTTCATTTTTATTCATATAACTTAAATATCATTTTTAACCAAAATTCCAAATTCCAAACTTAAGTTATATTTCAACCCATTCATTAATTACATTTTTAACTCATAGAAAAATCATAATTTCTTTATTCTAAAACATTTCAAAATCTATTTAAATCAAATTTCATAAATTTATATTTTTTAAAATGCTTAAAAATATCCAAAGACACTTTATAAAATAACCACGGGCCTGTATATAGTTTTCTAACCTAGGTCAAGTGATACAGATATATATCATTTCAATCCGCAATTTACAAAGAAAAACCGGGTTCTATCATTTCAAACCCGCAATCCCAAGTTAAAATAAGTTAAATAAAAACCATTCAGGCCTATCATTTCAGCCCATAATGATTTTTCCCTATTCTAAAGTCCGTTCGGGTATGTATCATTTCAACCCATAGTGATTCTAGTCTACAGGGAACTTGCAGTGTGATAAACAGATATAAATGAACAGAATACATTATATAACAGTAACGGATGATATAACAGGTGTATAAACATCATATGATCATAACATAGTCAAGTATAACATGATAATATATTTCTACAGATTCACAGGGTGTCAATTTACTAGTGATATAGGTACATATTGTCTGGTGAGAATAACTCACTTGTTAAAGCTGGAGATTAGCGATCAAAACACACAGAATAGATTCCAGAAAGCACAACAAGCACGATATAGCATGACTTTTGATTTGAATGAATGGAGAGCCTTGATATTTATCTTGTAAATAATAACCAAACAAGACAATATACACATAAATATTCAACGCAAACAATGTTGAAACAATGAAGATAAGAAGCAACAACGGAATAGACTACTTGACTGTGCTAACCATTCAAAAGCTCGAACAAGGGGTTCATTTTCTCAGCCATGATGATGATGAGTATGGGAGAGACAAGGTTAACTTCCTCGAATACATAAGACAAAACAATACAAACAATATAAGTTTTCAAATGCACAATACGATAGAATAATATAGAATCAACTGCACGAATCAAAGTAGAATTGCTTTGCACTTGCTTCCAACAACCTTCAGGTTCAGCCATATGCTGTACTATAGGTCTAAGGCAAGATTTGGATCAGGTTTTGGTTGCCTAAGGGTCGGCCAAACATGTTTAGAGGATAGCAAAAGGTGAGTATGCATGAAACAACACAACAAGGCAAAACAATGTCACTTTAACATGGATTCAAGGCAATTCAAGGCTCGGCCAAGGCTCATGGGGCACGGCCAAAGGAGTGGGGTCCAAGGTGATGACGTGGCAGAGGGTCCAGGTGGTGCTGGAGGTGGTGGAGGTGGTGTTGGTGGCGGCCATGGGTGGTGGAAGGTGGTGGCAATTCTAGACTAGGTTTGGTACAGGTGATGGCTAGTGCTAGTTTAGATGGATTTTTGTAATGATCTTCATCATGGCTTGGCTTGGCCTGAGGAGGAGAGGTGTTAGGCTGTGTGATGGTCAGAGAAAAGTGGTGGTGGTGGTCAGCCACAGCTTGGAGGAAGGGGAATACAGCTATGAAGGTGGAGAGCATGTGCAAATTCAAGTAGAAAATCATAAAAAGACAAGAAGAAGATAGAATTTTTTTACCTAAGCTTCACAAGGAGAATAGCCGTGATTTTTTTATGAGAGGAGGAGAAATGAATTTTGTGAAAGTGAAAAAAAATGCAGCTGAAATCAGTAGATTACACGCCCAAAACAATTAAGAGAAGAGTTGGGAAAATGAAAGGTCGGGAGATGGAAAGCCTTAGGAGTTTCAAGAGTTTAAAACTTTTCAAATTTCTTCTATTTCTTTTTAATAAGTTTAAATATCTGAAAATACATATAATTTCAGTTAAAATTCGAAAATGTAACAAATAAAAAAAAAATATAAAAAAATAAATATTAATTATAAATAATTAAATCAAGAAAATAGCAAAAATTGTCAACTAGGCTAGAAAATTTGAAAATAAATGGTATAAACTTTAGAAAATTCATATGAGCTTGTAACATATTTTTAAACATAAATAATAACATAAAATAAAAATACATTCACAAAATAAATAAATAAAATTTAATTTAAATATAAATTTAATGAAGAAAATAGCAGAAAATAAGAAAACAGCCTTTAAAAATAGGAAATCAACACAGTAAACATTGGAAAAATTCTATTATCAATTTAAAAATATTTAAAAGTCAAAATATACATAATATAACATATTAAACATATTAAAATAAAATATGACAAAGAAAATATAATTTATACAATTTAAAATAACAAAATTGCAAAATAAACAATTTATACTCAAATTTGAAATGTACATATCTTTTGCAGTTTAACTCCGTTTTCAACGAAACAAAAAGCAGTGTTCAAGTTATTTCATCTATTTTCATAATAAAAGATAAAATTTAAGATTTTAAATAATTTGAATTTGAAGTTTAAAAGTCAAAGTTTGAACAGTTTGACCAGAATTCACTTTACAGTAAAATATTCAAATTATACTAGTTTGAACTATAAATCACTTAATAATCAACATTTATATTTAAAAATGAAATGTTTGAAATAAAATAAGTCTAATAATTTAAAATAAAATAAAGTCAAATTTAAATAATATACAAAAATCTAGGGTTGTTACACTCTCCCCCACTCAAAAGTTTTTGTCCCCGAAAAGGAATGAGGTACGGGAAAGCACAGAAAAAGATAGAGTGAAATAGGTTTTAGACAAGATGACAATTAGACTAAAATTATACCTGATGACAATTTCTATAGGTAAGTTTAACAAGAGGGAGGTGATCAAATCAAGAACACAAACACGAAAAGATCCTCTAGAGTCTGAATCAAACTTTTCACTTGACCGACGATCTATGAATGGAAAAACACTGTTCAGATCCAGATGAGTAACAAAGATTATCAAAGATTACAGAAAGATTTCTAAACAGACTGGTATAAGCAATAGCCTTCCCATTCTGTAAGAAGATAAGAGAAATAAGGACAACCAAAAGATAGTTTGAAAAACAAAATAAGATAATAGATTTGTAACCATAATGTTTTGAAATCATAACAATTTAGAGATGTTTATCATTTGGAAATCATACTACTAAAATCATAACACTTTGGAAATGTTATTCAAAAAAAAACATAATACTTAGAAAATCATAACACCTTTTAAAAATAATCTTTATTTAAACCATTTTAATCCAAGATCAAACAATATTCATTTTAAAGTCGTAACATTTCTAAGTTCATTCAATTTTAAAAATTTCCAAAACATTGTATTTTCAAAACAGCAGCACTTATAAAATGCTACAGTAGATATATTAATATTTCAAATCAGTTTAATATCAGAAATATTCATTTGGATATCATTTAACTTATGACTTATTAAAACAAACTTTTATGAATGGAATATCCAAATTAAACTATACTTCGTTTATTAAGTCAAAAGCTCACTATTTTACTTAGCTCTAAATTTAACACATACCCTAACACTTTATTTAAAATACCCATTTCATAAATAGATATTCCTTTAATAAGTTACACTTAAAATTTCCATTTGAAAACCAAATTCTCAATTATCAAGTTTTAGTGATGTTAAAATACAGTCTAACTATTTAAATCATAATTATTCATTTTTCAAGACATATCAATTTCATAAATAAAATATTTATCATAGCAAATATAACAATCAAATTTCTTTACACATTTATTCATTTAGACATCAATTAAATTATGAATTCAAGTTAAATAAACTTTATTACCAAAAGTCCAATTCAAATGTATTTTATTTTATCTATTCAAAGATACATTATTTATTATACAACATATTCATTTCAGGAAATAACCTTTATTAAAATTCCTAGGTTAGACTTAAGGTTCCATATTAAATCAAATTCGATTATTAAGTTATTTAAATAAAATCTCTTTAAATTCCTTTTTCACTATTTACCTCTGTTAATCTTTTATAACTAAAATTTAAGTGTATAACATTTATTATAACCACTAATTTTTTTTATAAAATCCTTTCTATATTGTATATTATCCAATTTCATATTCAACTTCTGTGTAATTTAGGTAAGTTATATTGGAATGAAATTGTGTGTTATACAAATAAAACTTTCCAATTCAATTATCTGAAGTTTCAATCATTTATTCAAATTTTTGATTTTCTTCTTATAACTGAAATTATTCTTTAAAATAAAATTTAAGAATTAAACTTCCGATTCCTTTCAAACCATTTAGAGATAAGTAATTATATATACATAATATGTCAAATCAAATTTAAATCATATATCTATATATATTATAATCCAGTCATATTTTAGAAATTCAAATCAATTAGATTTTCCAAAACAAAGCTGTAGCAAGACTACAGAACGGTCTCTTCACTTCGAAACTCGAAAATGAACGTTGATGATGCTGCAGTCATCACCGAAATTATTTTCCAGCGACAAAGAGAAGAGCACTTAATTTTTAAACTTTAAAATCCTTTAGAGACAAATTTTTATTCAAAATACTTTAAATAATATCCTTTTAAAATTTTAAACACAAGGTTTGAAACAATCGGAAATTAAATTCTTTAGATTTCTTGTTTTAAATTCATTTCAGTTCCCAAATAAATTTATAAACAACTATTTATAAATTCATTTGTAGAACAATAAATGATAAATCAAGTATCATCACTTCAAATTATCAATTTAAATCAATTTATTAAGTTCCGTAAATTTACTTATATAACAAAATTTATTCCATTAACCAAATTTAAAAATAATATTGTGTCAGTTTGTTCTGTCAAAGTGTTTTAGAAATCCTATCGATAGCGTTGATCAGACGAATCGATCGGAAGCCCAAATCAACATCAACAACTCAAACAACACAATATTTAAAACAAAACATAGATTTACAAGTACAATTTAAAAATGTTTGGAGATAGTTTGGAAACAAAAGACAAGATGATTAAATAACAAAATAGGGAGATGGGTAAGCTTAAATAAATCGCGGGCAACCTTAACCGGGTCAACCGTGACTTAATGAATAAGATCAAATGTGTATTTTTTTTCTGGGGTAAATCTACATCCGATCTCAAGAGATAGAGTTTGGAATAACAAAAGATATTAGCATCTAAACCAAGGATAGATATAAATCTCTGGTGAATCGATGCAAATTTGTAAAGGAGTTTCCCCCTTTACCAGAAAATTAGAATATTGGCGAGACAGCCAATTCACTATAAAGATCATTCGAAGTGGAGTTATGTGATACTCCAAAATCAAAAGAAGATGAATAGTGAGGGACAAGAATAAATTTTGGAACCGCAGGGAACGTTCCAAAAATTCAAAGGAAATTCGAATCAAGAGGAAAAGATTCAAACTCGAACAAAAGTGATTCTGTAAATAAATCTACTCCATATGCTGAGTTTTGCCTCAAAGCCAAAGCTCTGATACCAACTGTAACGACCCGGTATTTTCAACCATTCACATCCATTATAAGTGTATAGGTAGACACTCATGCCGGAATTGAATTGCTCAAAATACCGCGTTGTAAATAAAATTTGGCAAATCTCAGAATATACAGTAAACAAATATAATCACAGATCATAGACACAGAGTAAAATAATGCAGCGAAAGTAAAAGAAATAGTAGTTCATGAAGCTACTATATAAATATATCAGAGTTACATAAGATATAACAAAAGAAATAGGGGACAACAGAAGTCTCAATAAAATAACCAAGTACAAGCTGAGTAGGACAACGGAACTGAAGTAGATAGGACAAGACTAGCAGATAATCTCCAGCGATTCAAATCTCCAGAAGGTGGAAATCCAAATCTGTGAATACTCAGGCTGACCCGAGCGTAAAGCAAAACACAAAACACTCGAGTTAGGACAATATATACTTATATAATGTAAACCAACTCAAGTGAACTGTAATAAAGGTACAAGTAACTTAGAAGATGCTTGGGACTGCCCATCTTCTAAGGATCCGTTAAAATATCTACTATGTAGTAATATTCGCTATTATAATAATGTCTAATAAGTAAAGTATAATCATATAGAAAATAGCATTAAGGGGATGGAGAACCTTAACGCGGTCGGATCATAAAATCATAATCGTAGTAAAGCTCGATATGGTAGGTGACACGGCACAACTAGGCAATGCAAGGGTAGATATACCAATTACGCATCCGAACTAGTGGTGACGCATAGCAGCCACTACCGCCCACCTCGAACAACACTCCCAAATCAAGGGTGGCCACCAAATCAATCACAAGTAATAGAATGGTATCGAAGAAGTGTGTCCGATAAGAGGTGCTACCTCCTTGGTCCGTCAATCGCTCCTGTTTTAGCCACCTTATGCCAACTCACGGGAGTTGGGTCCACGTATATACCTTAGGATCGTCGTCACCATCCTACTTCATTCTGGAAACTCCACCGCATACACAGTTGTCAAAGTGGTTTTCGGTATCGACAGAGAGTATGTCCATATCCGATCCCGGTCTCTTTAACAACCAATCGTTATTATAACCCGTGGTTATAACTTTTAAAACAATACTTTACTTCAAAATAAAATATCATTTCAAACCATATATTTATCAAAATAAAGATTAAATCAATTCCAAACCATTTCCATATATTTAAAATATCATATCATTTCAAAACTTCATTTCAAATCATTTCAATATATCAAATATCATATCTTTCCAAAACTTCATTTCAAATCATTTTTAATATATCAAATATCAATCTTTCCAAATCTTCATTTCAAATCATTTTAATATAATAAAATATCATATCCTTAAAAAACTTCATTTCAAATCATTTTAATATAATAAAATATCATATCAGTTCAAATCCAAATATTCAACCTTATATACCTTTTAAATTCAAAGATATCGTTCATTTACTATCATTTCAAATCACCTTTAAATAGTTTATATTCCAATCAAAATAATTCATTTAAACCTTTTAAAAGTGTAATTATTATATTTTCAAATCAAGTATTCAATTTCCAAAGTTTCAAACCATTCTGAGTTCGTTTACTAAGTCAAAAACCATAATTATTAAAATTTCAGCCTTTCGCAGCATTTATAAAAAAACTGTTATAAGTTATACTTGAAAACATTTTTATTCAGCAAAGACAGCATTTAAAACTGCTGTTGAAACTCAGTTTTTAGTTAAATTATTGTTCAAAACATAAAAGACAGCATTTCAGAAGTGCTGCGGTAACTCAGATTTCAAAACAAAGGTTTTATTTGATTTCAGCAAAGACTGCAGACCACTATAGCATTTCCAGAGAATGCTATAATAGACCTGAGTTCAATATTAGCCTATAAGTTCAATTACAGCAACTATAGCATTTCAGAAATGCTGTAATAGCACTTTTTACACAATTTTAGTTCAATTCAGAAACTATAGCATTTCTTAATGCTATTAAAAGTTAATTCCAGATTTTTGTGTATTTCCAACAACTAAATAACTTCAATTTAAAACACATAAACATTTTAAAAATCATATTTTAACATTTAAAATGTTCATTTACATATCATTTAACATATATCTTTTTCACAATAAATTTCTTATAATTAAATCCAATTTTCAACAATTTACTTAATAAATTTAAGTGTAAAAGTTTCCAATTCTTCACATTTCAACAAATAACTTAACACTTCAAATTTAAATTACCATTTCACAAATTTAACTAAATTTCCAATTTTATTTAATTAACTTAAACCTTTAATTAAAACCAAATTTCACATTTCCAAGACAAGTTATATTTTAAAAGATCACTTTTAAACATTCATTTATTTAACCACTTAAACTCATAGAAAAATCAATAATACTTTAATAAATCGCTTAAATTCAAATTTAATCAAATTATCATATTTACCATTTTCCAAATATAATTAAATTTTCATTTTTATTCATATAACTTAAATATCATTTTTAACCAAAATTCCAAATTCCAAACTTAAGTTATATTTCAATAATCCACTTTAACCATTCATTAATTACATTTTTAACTCATAGAAAAATCATAATTTCTTTATTTTAAAACATTTCAAAATCTATTTAAATCAAATTTCATAAATTTATATTTTTTAAAATACTTAAAAATATCCAAAAACACTTTATAAAATAACCACGGGCCTGTATATAGTTTTCTAACCTAGGACAAGTGATACAGATATATATCATTTCAATCCGCAATTTACAAAGAAAAACCGGGTTCTATCATTTCAAACCCGCAATCCCAAGTTAAAATAAGTTAAATAAAAACCATTCAGGCCTATCATTTCAGCCCATAATGATTTTTCCCTATTCTAAAGTCCGTTCGGGTATGTATCATTTCAACCCATAGTGATTCTAGTCTACAGGGAACTTGCAGTGTGATAAACAGATATAAATGAACAGAATACATTATATAACAGTAACGGATGATATAACAGGTGTATAAACATCATATGATCATAACATAGTCAAGTATAACATGATAATATATTTCTACAGATTCACAGGGTGTCAATTTACTAGTGATATAGGTACATATTGTCTGGTGAGAATAACTCACTTGTTAAAGCTGGAGATTAGCGATCAAAACACACAGAATAGATTCCAGAAAGCACAACAAGCACGATATAGCCTGACTTTTGATTTGAATGAATGGAGAGCCTTGATATTTATCTTGTAAACAATAATTTAACAAGACAATATACACATAAATATTCAACGCAA
This sequence comes from Allium fistulosum, assembly GCA_030737815.1. NCBI lineage: Eukaryota > Viridiplantae > Streptophyta > Magnoliopsida > Asparagales > Amaryllidaceae > Allium > Allium fistulosum. The sequence continues at coordinate 1,293,661,592 of CM060904.1, forward strand.
ACAATGTTGAAACAATGAAGATAAGAAGCAACAACGGAATAGATTACTTGACTGTGCTAACCATTCAAAAGCTCGAACAAGGGGTTCATTTTCTCAGCCATGATGATGATGAGTGTGGGAGAGACAAGGTTAACTTCCTCGAATACATAAGACAAAACAATACAAACAATATAAGTTTTCAAATGCACAATACGATAGAATAATATAGAATCAACTGCACGAATCAAAGTAGAATTGCTTTGCACTTGCTTCCAACAACCTTCAAGTTCAGCCATATGGTGTACTACAGGTCTAAGGAAAGATTTAGATCAGGTTTTGGTTGCCTAAGGGTCGGCCAAACATGTTTAGAGGATAGCAAAAGGTGAGTATGCATGAAACAACACAACAAGGCAAAACAATGTCACTTTAACATGGATTCAAGGCAATTCAAGGCTCGGCCAAGGCTCATGGGGCACGGCCAGAGGAGTGGGGTCCAAGGTGATGACATGGCAGAGTGTCCAGGTGGTGTTGGAGGTGGTGGAGGTGGTGTTGGTGGCGGCCATGGGTGGTGGAAGGTGGTGGCAATTCTAGACTAGGTTTGGTACAGGTGATGGCTAGTGCTAGTTTAGATGGATTTTTGTGATGATCTTCATCATGGCTTGGCTTGGCCTGAGGAGGAGAGGTGTTAGGCTGTGTGATGGTCAGAGAAAAGTGGTGGTGGTGGTCAGCCACAGCTTGGAGGAAGGGGAATACAGCCATGAAGGTGGAGAGCATGTGCAAATTCAAGTAGAAAATCATAAAAAGACAAGAAGAAGATAGAATTTTTTTACCTAAGCTTCACAAGGAGAATAGCCGTGATTTTTTTGTGAGAGGAGGAGAAATGAATTTCGTGAAAGTGAAAAAAAATGCAGCTGAAATGAGTTGATTACACGCCCAAAACAATTAAGAGAAGAGTTGGGAAAATGAAAGGTCGGGAGATGGAAAGCCTTAGGAGTTTCAAGAGTTTAAAACTTTTCAAATTTCCTCTATTTCTTTTTAATAAGTTTAAATATCTGAAAATACATATAATTTCAGTTAAAATTCGAAAATGTAACAAATAAAAAAAATAATATAAAAAAATAAATATTAATTATAAATAATTAAATCAAGAAAATAGCAAAAATTGTCAACTAGGCTAGAAAATTTGAAAATAAATGGTATAAACTTTAGAAAATTCATATGACCTTGTAATATATTTTTGAACATAAATAATAACATAAAATAAAAATACATTCACAAAATAAATAAATAAAATAAAATTTAAATATAAATTTAATGAAGAAAATAACAGAAAATAAGAAAACAGCCTTTAAAAATATGAATCAACACAGTAAACATTGGAAAAATTCTATTATCAATTTAAAAATATTTAAAATTCAAAATATACATAATATAACATATTAAACATATTGAAATAAAATATGACAAAGAAAATATAATTTATACAATTTAAAATAACAAAATTGCAAAATAAACAATTTATACTCAAAATTGAAATGTACATATCTTTTGCAGTTTAACTCCGTTTTCAACAAAACAAAAAGCAGTGTTCAAGTTATTTCATCTATTTTCATAATAAAATATTAAATTTAAGATTTTAAATAATTTTAATATGAAGTTTAAAAGTCAAAGTTTGAACAGTTTGACCAGAAATTCACTTTACAGTAAAATATTCAAATTATACTGGTTTGAACTATAAATCACTTAATAATCAACATTTATATTTAAAAATGAAATGTTTGAAATAAAATAAGTCTAAAATAATTTAAAATAAAATAAAGTCAAATTTAAATAATATACAAAAATCTAGGGTTGTTACAGGTATTTATCATTTCAACCCGATTCCAATTCAATTCAAAAGCAAAGCATAGCAAAGGGAACTTGCAGTGTGATAACTGGGATGGTGTCAAAGTAAATAAACAAGCAATAACAACAATCAATATCAATCCAATAATAAATTCAAATAATCCCGAAATAATCGTATTAATTCACATTGTTGTTTGTGCAAATTAATATAATCATTTCTAGAATCTACACTATCATTTCATGTAGATTAAAGATTATTACACTAATTATTCTATGTAATTCTACACTTGACATCAATTATTCAATTTCATACTTCTTCAATTTATACAACATAAATTCAAATGGTTCAAGGGTAATTAACTATTTTTCTATGTGTCAATTGATTTAAACATTTAAAGGGGTCATATTATACAAACTTGTCTAATTAAATTGAACATATATATCAGTTTCAAGTCGCTAACAATTCTACGTCAAATTCAATTTCATATTTTTATCACTTCCTACATTAACAATTTAACGTCCAATGTCAAAAATCAACAATCAATCATTTATCAACCAAAACTGGATTATCATTTCATAAATAACAGATAATGGTGTCAAATGTCACAGGTGAACTGATACAGGTAATAACATATATAACAGTGTAATTAACTAACAGCAGCATTTCAGTTATCGTTTCAATTGAAATCAAATTTAATAAATAAAAGAACATTAATCGTGAGTGATTGCTCATCTTCCGAGGCTAGAGAGAAAAAAGAGGTGACATAGATACGCACACTGATACAGACACTGAATTTGAGTTACGGATCCAGGCATGAATTCCGAATCAAAGCTAGGTTGGCACGAATTTGACATGCGAAGCTGGTAAATCGATGAAACAAATTAGTTACCGATTGATAGAAGCAACAATTTATACAAATTATTATTATTATAGTTATTTCCACGAAATCCATACTTAATTTAAACAAATATTAAGATAACACATATACGATTAAAAGTCTCTTTTTTTAACACACAGATCGAAATCAAACATATATATACGACTCACATGTATATATTTAAACGTAAATAGATATAATCCATAATTTATACTGTATAAGTATAGGACTTACAACTCATCACATAGCATATTAACCGTATAACAAATATAACTAGTATATATATACTTTAAGCTTATAAATCCTTATATATGACAATTATACAAACATTTACACAGATTTGAACAGAATACATTGGCTAATCAAATAAAATAAACTGTAACTGTAAACTTTAATAACTCAGGAAAGCTTCAAAACTTTATAACAACAGGCTTTATATATCAAAATTTATACCGGCAACGCAAATAACTAAACCATACAACCCAAAATATTATGCAGACACATGTGAATACATGCAGATTTATATAAGTAATATGTTTATAAAATCTAATATGTGGTTTCTGTTGCTTAACATACAACTAACACATATATACTAAACATCAAACTTGCCAAAATCATATCATTTCAATATATATATATATATAACAGAAAAGTTAACAATAATCATACTTTATTGACTACTCGTATAAACAGTATATTGTGAACAGACTAACTATTACAATTTCCATGTACTTCATGCGTGCAACAAAAGTTATATACATATAAACTATAGCCGAGCCACTCACAAAAATCATTTCAGACTTAGTATAAATATATATGTAATATGTAAACTGCATAACTTATATACAAATAAACTAATATGTATACCACACATAACTTATATATTTGAAACAGTATTTCACACTTTACAATATATAAAGAAACAAAACTTTTGGAAAACTAACAGTACACATATCATATTACAAATAAACTTAAACATATATAGTTTAAAACAAAACAGGAAATGGAAAATGAAGACATGCTGAAGCTATATATATATAAGCATATGTAATTTACGTATAACGAAAATCAACTTCACAAAGAAATAAGGAAAACATAGAAGAAGATAGGAGGAATAATTTGAATATAATATGGATATATACCATTTTCTTTGCCTAACGACGGAGACAGCAATAAAGGGATTGAAGGCGGCATAGCGTTGACGGGGTGTTCGGCGAAGCTAGCGGCGAACAAGATAGGAAGGCACGGTCGGCCGGGCTTGGGTGTCTTCGGCAACGAGTCATTCGGTGGAACAGGGTAGTGAGGTGGTGGCGCACTAGAGAGAGGAATGGAGGCGGGTTGTGGGAGGAAGAGGGGTGGGCTGAGGCGAAGTGATGCTCGGTGGTGAAGGGAAGGGGCCGGCTGCATGGTGGACGAAGAAGGCTAGTTAAAATAATTTTGTGAATGTGAGCTACAGGCAAAAGTTTGAGGGTGAAAGGAAAATGAACGTAGCTTTGCATCTTTTATTTAGAGGATGAACAAATACACAGCAGGTGGGAAGAGGAAAGTGGATCTAGAGAAAGTAACGGGAGAGGAACGGGATGAACTTGAATAGACAACAGATTAATATGTTGGTTGAAATAATAAAGCCATGCACGCTGAATTCTAAGAGAAATTATGACCAGTGCCTATTGGTTTTATCACTGTATACAACGAATGGGTAAGGAATTCAAAAAGGCAAGAATATGGTTACTAATACGGTAAACGTTCCATAGACTCCGTCGTTTCCCGAACTTCAAAATACAGAACTAAATATACCGTGGAGATCAGCACGACGAGATGGTCAAAACGGTATATAGATATCTATTGTACGGTTGAATTATAAAATTTCGAATTTTCTACTAGCGAAAAATGCAGCAAAAACGCAAAAAATAAGATCGACGGAGCAAAAGAAGTCCGAATTTGGAAAAACGAAAAATGACGTCTTGCTCAGAAGATGATTTAGAATTTTTCTATATAAAAATATTCAGGTTTCGAAAACGTTTTATTTTCATCGCTTTTTAACTGATTAAATTGAAGTAAATTTACGCACGAAATAAACTTTCATATTTTCGGACGAAAATTTACCAGTTGCTATGTTTAACTAGACGCATTACAAATATCAAATTTATATTTCAAAATTTTATCGTTTAAAATTTCACAAAATTTCAACTAATTACGTTATTAAAACGGTTAAAATTTACGGGTCGTTACAAGTTACATGCCTAAAACACAAATTGTTTTGGGGTTCAAGGTGTTGGAAATTGCTAGGGATGGGAAGAGCAGGCATCGAGGGTGGCAACGTGTTGAGCTTGAGAAGAGGGACTTACTGGTGTGGTGGTTCATCGAGATGATGGGTGATCAAGGTGTGCACGTGCACGACCATCTGCACATTCGAGTACATGCGTTCAAATGGAAATTGGCTATTTTGAGGAAGGAGGTACTATGCACTTGTTAGTACCTTAGGTATTGGTTTTGATGATAACAACTGTAGGACATTATATAAAATATAGATATTAATGTTTTATCAAGATATATATATATATATATAGTGCAAGATATTACACGGGTATTGATTAAGAAGACTGTATAGTATCAAGATGTTGATATCAACAGTAGATTCAAGATGTTGATATAAAGTTTCAAAAGTTCAAGATATCAAGATATTTCAGATAAGTTATAGAGTCATAGAATTTATGTTAAAACCTTGATAGTACTTTCTTGATCTCTCTTACCTTCTCTAATTTTGTTTTAAATTGTTTTTCAAAACTTCTATATTTTAAAATAATATTTTCAAAATATTTCCAAAATGATTTTCAAATCTCATATACTTATAAAGATATTATTTTAGTGTTTTTAAGTTATATATATATATATATATACTGAATTATTGTTTATACTTTAATAATTTATAACTATATTGATTTTATATATATTATTTACATTATATTGAATATTCTTATAAAATCTCTCAAAATTATTTTATAAAGTTTTATTAAGTTTTAATATGATTAAAATATGTATAAACTATGTTTAATTGTTTGTACAAAATTTCAAAATATTTTACAAAACCTAATATTTTCAAAACAATTTTTATTAAGTAATTTTTCAAAATACAAAGGGATATGTCGACAAATCCTCTGCAAGTATGTCGACATACTAGCCATATTTTTCAAAATTCAAATTTGAATCGATATGTCCTCTCGTCGTATCTCTTCGTAAATGGACGTGACCGTTGTTTAACTATATATACCAGTCTTCCAAACAAATTTAATTAACTACTTTCTTATTTTTCTCTCCTCTTTTCACACTCTTGATTTCTAAAGCAATTTCTGTCGAAATTCAACCAAAATCAAATTCAATCATTATTAGTTTGGTTCTCTTTCATATACTCTTTGATTTCTCTCATCTCTCTCAAGATCAAAGTGCTATTCAAGAGTTATAGGATTAATTGTAATCAGGAAAATATTAAATATATTAGATTATACTATAACTTAAATGTTATAATCCACTAACAATTCTGTATTTCTGACTATAGTGAGATTGGGTTAGTACCAACTCTTCCTCTTTTCTTAGGATTTTAATCCCTAAAATTACATCAGCTTCTTCTAGATCTTTCATATTAAATTTAGAAGATAGAAACTTCTTAGTTCCTTTCACACAAGATATATTAGTCCCAAAAATTAACAAGTCATCAGTGTATAAACTTATTATAATACAACCAGTTTCATCCGATTTGCTATAAATACATTTATCAGCATCATTAACAATGAAGCCTTGTGACAATGCTACTTTACCAAACTTCTCATGCTATTGCATGCGTGCCTGCTTCAGACCATAAAAAGATTTTATCAATTTACAAACTTTCTTTTCTTTGCCTGCATTTATAAAACCCTTTGGTTGTTCCATGTATATCTCTTCTTCTAAATCACTATTTAAAAAAGCAGTTTTCACATCCATTTGGTGTATTAATAGTTCATGAATGGATGCAAATGTTATCAAACGACGGATCAAAGAGATGTGAGCAACATGGGCGTATGTTTCAAAATAATCCACTCCATATCTTTGCTAATAACCCTTCGCTACTAATCTGGCTCTGAATTTATCAATCGATCCATCCGTATTCAACTTTTTATTGAATATCCATTTACATCCTATCAGTTTAGTACCAGGAGGTAAATTAGTCAAAATCGAAGTTTGGTTTACAAAAATTGAATTCGTTTCATCACTGATAGCTTCATTCCCGAAGATAGCATCATTGAAACTCATAGCTTTAGAATAAGTTTTTGGGTCATCAATAACATTCATTACGTATCTGGTGGTGTTAAGAATTTCATTCTTACTTCCTTCTACAAGATATGTAATGAAGTCAGGACCATAATCCTTTACTATTCTTGCTCTTGTACTTTTCTTTCATTCGGTATCCTCTTCACGTACTGAAACATTATTGTTGTTTTGAGAAGAGGTATAATCCTCATCATTGTTATCATTTGTTTCAATGTGTTTTGAACTAGATGATGCCAATGGATTCTCGCTAGTTTGAGGTTAGGCTATATACTTGTTTTCAAAAAATTCTACATCTACAGACTCGATTTCTTCCAAAGTACCAAGGATAATAAAATGATAAGTTATACTATTAAGAGAATAACCTGTGAAAGCACACTTATATGTTCTATTTCCTAATTTTGGTCTTTTAGGATCTGGTTTTCTAATATATGCTATAAACATCCCCATACTTTAAGTCTTGATAAGTTAAGTTTTCGTTTAAACAATAGTTCATAAGGGTATATATCCTTCTTTTTCAAAGGAACTCTATTTAAAATATAACATGCAGATAAATTGGCATCCCCGCATAAGGTGTTAGGTAAATTTAAACTAATTAGCATAGCATTAACCATTTCTATTAATGTCTTATGTTTTCTTTCAGCGACTCCATTTTGTTGAGGGGTATAAGGAGCAGTACACTGATGAATTAATCCTTGTTGTTTATAGAATAAAGTAAAATCATTTGAAAAATATTCACCACCACGATCAGAATGTAATACTTTTATGTTAAGTCCTGATTGCATTTCAACTTCAGCCTTGTAAATTTTAAATTTATCAAAGACTTAATCTTTTGATTTCATTAGATAAACATACGAATATCTAGAGTAATTATCAATAAATGTGACAAAGAATTTAATTCTGCCATATGTTGTGTGACCTTCTAAATCACCAACATTTCTATATACAAGATCAAGCAGACTAGTCTTCCTTTCTATAGATTTAAAGGATTTTCTATGTAACTTTGCTTCAATGAAAATTTCACATTTACAAATGGAATTAAAATTGCAATCAGAAATTAATCCAAACTTATTCACTTTTTTAAGTGCACCATAATTAACATGTTCTAATCTAGCATGCCATAAATCTACATAATCAACAACATAAGCAGAAGTTTTCTTTATTAAATTCAACTTAATCATGCCATTACAAGAATATCCTTGTCCAATGAACTTTCCATTTTTGGATAAATTTGTCTAACGCATACACTATCTTGAATACTCTTTTGTTTAGAAGGTATCCAAAGACCAATTCTTGCAAATACCGGGTACGTGAAAAACATTAATCAAAGTGAGAGTCTTTCCAAAATTGAACGGGAGTTCTATAGTGCCTTTGCCAATCACTTTGCTATGAACATTATTTGCTCCAGTAACTTGATTTTCATCTCTGTTAATTTCTTCATAGTTCTTGTAGAGACTACGGTCCTTGCTTGAATGAATGGTTGCTCCAGTATCAAGCCATCAATCATTTTCTTTGCCTCCAAAGGAGTTTGCTTCTTGCACTACTACCATCAATGTGTCTTCGACCATATTCGCTATCATTTGTTTCTTTCGTTGACGACGGTCACGAGCATAATGGTCGGGCTTGTTACAAAAATAAAAAGCACCTTGTTTGCGCCAAAAATGGTCACAAACCCCAAATGTAATAAAAGCACATGTGTTTGCACACAAACCCTTAGTATCCAGTCACAGATCTCAGATCCAGATGATGTAGAGAGTAAAAATGAAGAAATAACAAAATTAAAATGAAAGAAAGTAAGAGAAGACACAAGAGTTATAGTGGTTCGGCTATCTCCGACCTACGTTCACTTTGAATTAATCCTTTTATTTCCTTTATACTGTGATTACAGTTACAATCCTTTGAATATCAATAACCAAAATGACAGAGTTTTGCCAAAAGAGAAGAAGGAGAAGATCCCCCATTTTACTTGCAATGGAGGTGCTATTTATAGATGTGGAGCTGGAAATATCTGCCTTGAATATCGAAATACCCTTTCTCATGCGTAGGTGGGCCCACATAATCTATTCGGAGTGGTTTGGGATCGATCCATATCGATTTTGTATCGATCAAGAATCTCCCCAATTGAGCTGCGATCGATCATGGTGAAAGATGATAGTGCAAAGTCCTTGCTCTCCAAATTTCATGAAATTCCAATGTATTGTTTTTGAGATATGATCGATCCAAGTTTGCCTTTGCAAATGTAGGCTAGTGATTTCGTATCCATGAAGAGTTCGTATCTATTATATCCCGTATCCATCAAATACGTATCCATCAATTACGTATCCATAGCTTACGCATCAATCCTAGTCTTATGCAGTAATCCATGCGATGCGCTCCATTCCTTGACTGGTTCCTTCGTATCAATCGATATGGACGTGATCGATACGAAATGGCTCCTGAATGCTTGCTGCTTTTCGTATCCATCCTCTGCTCCTTCCTTCGTATCGATCCATACTATATCCTTTCTCTCGTATCGATCTGATGCCGCATCATTCGATCGATACGAAATCTATAGATATGAATTGTAATCGATCCAAACCAAATGCACAAACACATATGTGTTATCCATATCCATATCCATTTGGATCGATACGAAAGCATCGATACGGATGTATCGATTCGAGGTATACATCCATGTCCATCTTGATCGATACGAAAGTATCGATATGAATTAGTTTTCCATGAATATTGATCCATCTATAACGTGAGCATATGAACTCCGATTGACCTGAAATTTGAAGTGTAGCCTCACCGAGCCTTGTTTATCATTCCCGATCGATCCCACCTTGATTGGAGCTTGGTTCAACTTTGACGGTATCGATCATAGCCTTATTTCCAATCGATCTCTAATCCTAATATCCATCCTTTTTAGCCAATTTATCGATACCCCGGCCTTGACCAAAAGGCGGGGTAACATTTGCCCCCCGAAACATGCCTTGTAGTAGGAAGGCGTGTTTTGAATAACTTTAAATCCGACATCCAAAGTCCATATTCCATCCGTAGTTATATCATTCGACCCATAATCCAATCCATTGCCAAACCATTCTATCCAAGTACCATAGCCATATCCTTATCCAAATCCGCGACTCCTTTGAGTCGATATCTGATTTCAAATCCAGTAACCAAATCCTTAGCCAATTTCATATCCATCCGAACCCGACAACCGAGTTCTAATCCATCCATATCCAACAACCAATAACCAAATCCATGACCTCTCTGGGTTGATATCCAAATCCAGGACCGCTTCGGGCCCTTAGTCAAATCCGGGATCACTCCGGGTTCATGTCCAAATCCTTAGCTGTTCATAGCCAATATCCGAATCCATAACCTTCCCAAGTTCTTGCCAAGCGTAATCCACACTCGACGACCTGTATTAAGCAATGCCTTGGCATAAGTCCTAGATCGATGGAGATCCTGGTTTGAACACTGACTAATGCCGGCTTAAATCCTAAGCCGAATCCTGGACTCTCCGGACCCTTGCCGAGCATACTCCATATTCGATGACCTGAATAAGTCGATTCACCATGATCAGACGAAGCGACTTACCCCTTGCCAGGCATAATCCATACCCGACGACCTTTTACCAAAAAACCAAGTAAAAATCCAATCAAAATCCAATCCGAAATCCAGATCAAATCAGAAAACTAGAAATCCATATCAAAAATCCAAATCCAGATCCAAATAAAAAAAAAGCATCCGAACCAAAATCCAAAGCAGAAAATCAACAAAGCCAAGAGTCCAAACCAAACTCCAAAACCAAACCAGAAAAAGCAAATGTCCAAACCAAAAAGAAAAAGCAGATGTCATAAACTAGAGTATCACGGTTTATCATCATCTCAGAGCATGCCTATGGGCTATCTCTGTCCCCGTACATGAGTAAGTGACTTAGCCGTCTACCCAGAGTTTCCTACTTATTCCATACCATCCCGATCAGTTGATGAACAACCGACCATCACTCCTGAGCCTCGTGCCATCGTTGTTTGGGGTAGACGGTGGATGCTCTTATTCCACCGCCGCATTCCGAGTCCCGACATATTGCTGCAACTGACCATTCCTTACATGCTCCTTGATTATATCCTTTAGATGCCTGCAGCTGTTAGTATCATGCCCGTCTAGGTGATGAAAGAGACAGTGCCTTCCCGATGCCCTTTTGCGTTCCAAGGGTTCCCTCCTTGCCGGCTTTCGATAAGCAAGGCGATCCCGAGTATCCAAGTATATATGTTCCAATGTCTCATTCAACCCTGTGTAAGTGGAGAATTTTGGTTCTGCCTAGCGCTTCCTTGCCCTTCAAGAATCGTCGTCCGACTTCCTCTTCCCTTAATCTGTATCCTCACCCGAGCTTTCACTGGATGGTCCTCCATCCTTTACCACGTTTACTTCCTTTGGTTTCATATCCAAACTTGCATCCTCCTGCCGAAGGAATCTTTCGGCCTCATGAAAGAATTCCCCGAGATCCATTGGTGGATCTTGTATTAATGATATTTTGAAATCCAAGTTATCCCTGACTCCTGACACTGCCACCATTAGAAACATTGGTGGATCCGGCTAATCCATCGAAACAACCACCGCATTGAACCGGGTTAAGAAAGTCCTGAGCGACTCTCATGTCCTCTGTTTTACTGACGTCAATGTCATCACATTTTTCGGCATTTTGATATGAACCCGAAACTGCTTCACGAACCTGTCCACCAATTTTGTCCATGTCTTAATAGATCCATTTCCCAATTGCCTGAACCACATAACAGCTATATCCATCAAGTATAGGGGGAAAAATTGGGCCATGACCTCCTCCGATGCCCTCAGCACTTCCATGTGTCTTGTATACCTCATCAAATGATCGGTAAGATCCGTCCTACCATTGTATACTTCCAGAGTACGCAGCTTGAACTCTGGTGGATTCCAAGCCATCCTGATATTACGGGTAAATGGACTCCTGTTTACTCCTTCTAGATCTCTATTTGTCAGACCTCCGTGCATAGTTTGCATGATAATTTCAGCCAATCCAGTGTTGTCCACCAAGGGTTGCCCCTCGTCTTCATTTCCTAACTGCCCTCTAAGTCCTTGAGGGAATTGTGGTATGTACTCCTCGTCACGCACTCCTGTATTCCTGTTGGCGTCGGGCTGTGCAGCGTCACTTGGCATTCTTCCATGTATTGGTCCAGCATTACATGGGGGTGTGCCCCCGAGTCTAGATCCGTCCAGATTGGTAGCTGTGTGCTGATTGGGGGCTTTCACCTGCTGAACTGCTCCATCTGATGGCCTATTGAGTCCTTCTGGTCCAACTCCGTGGATCTAGCCTCCTGCAGCTCCTGCTGTTCCAGCCTATCCAAACTGTATGAGAAGATTATGCATCATCTCATCCTGCCTTTTCAGCAACCGCTTCTGCATGGAATCCATCATAGTCTACATCTCATCCCTTGTGATGTAGATGGATGCTTGATCTGCTGCAGCTCTGGAGGAAGCCCTTTGACTTCCCTCTTGATGGCTCCTTTTGGGTAATGTCTTCCTAACCGATTGCCTAACCATGGTTCCTCCCAAATCTGATCCTTTAGCTTTCCAAATCTGAACTCCAAATCCGATATAGTGGGTGCTAGTCTTTTCAGTGAAAGAACCAAAGTGTTTGCGCCAAAAATGGTCACAAACCTCGAATGTAATGAAAGCACCAGTGTTTGCACACAAACCCTTAGTATCCGGTCACAAATCTCAGATCCAGATGATGAAGAGAGTAAAAATGAAGAAATAACAAAATTAAAATGAAAGAAAGTAAGAGAAGACACAAGATTTATAGTGGTTCGGCTATCTCCGGCCTACGTCCACTTTGAATCGATCCTTTTATTTCCTTTATACTGTGATTACAGTTACAATCCTTTGAATATCAATAACCAAAATGGCAGAGTTTTGCCAAAAGATAAGAAGGAGAAGATCCCCCTTTTTAGTTGCAATAGAGGTGCTATTTATAGGCGCGGAGCTGGAAATATCTGCCTTGAATCTCGGAATACCCTTTCTCATGCGTAGATGGGCCCACACAATCAATTTGGAGTGGTTTGGGATCGATCCCTGATCGATCCATATCTATTTCGTATCGATCAAGAATCACCCCAATTGACCTGTGATCGATCATGGTGAAAGATGATAGTGCAAAGTCCTTGCTTTCCAAATTTCATGAAATTCCAATGTATATGTATCCATCAATTACGTATCCATCAATTACATATCCATCAATTATGTATCCATAGCTTCCGCATCGATCCTAGTCTTATGCAGTGATCCATGCGACGCGCTCCATTCCTTGACTGGTTCCTTCGTATCGATCGATACGAACGTGATCGATACAAAATAGCTCCTGAATGCTTGCTGCTTTTCGTATCCATCCTTTGCTCCTTCCTTCGTATCGATCCATACTCTATCCTTTCTCTCGTATCGATCTGATGCCGCAACATTCGATCGATACAAAATCTATAGATACGAATTGTAATCGATCCAAACCAAATGCACAAAACACGTATGTGTTATCCATATCCATATCCATCTTGATCGATATGAAAGCATCGATACGGATGTATCAATCCGAAGTATACATCCATGTCCATCTTGATCGATACAAAAGTATCGATACGAATTGGTTTTCCATGAATATTGATCCATCTATAACACGAGCATATGAACTCCGATTGACCTGAAATTCGAAGTGTAGCCTCACTGAGCCTTGTTTATCATTCCCGATCGATCCCACCTTGATTGGAGCTTGGTCCAATTTTGACGGTATCGATCATAGCCTTGTTTCCAATTGGTCTCCAATCCTGATATCCATCCTTTTTAGCCAATTTGTCGATACCCTGGCCTTGACCAAAAGGCGGGGTAACACACCTTTCTTCTTATCTTTCTTAGAATGATTTTTCTTCTTAAACTATGTTTCATTATTAGGCTTCAATGAATTTTTCAGTTCAATTTTATTTTCCTTAGAATGAGGCTCAGTTTGCGGATTATCGTTTAGTTCTCTTTTACGAGAGTCCTCTTCTATGCGAAGATGACACTGTAAATTCTTTAAATTGTAATCCATCTCCGCCTGTTTCAATTTCTTTTTATAATCATTCCAAGAGTGAGGGAGTCTAGAAATTATAACTCCAACAACAAAGTATTCAAGGAGTTCAATCTTGGCATCCTTAAGTTGATTTACTCTATATATAATTTCACTAACTTGTCCTATAATGGACTTATTATCATTCATTTTAAAATCCATAAAATTGCATACCAGGAATTTCCTGCTGCTTGCCTTAGATATTAGATATTTGCTCTCTAGCATAGTCCAAAGTGCTTTGGTTATTTCCAGACTTTTATGTGCATTGTACACAGAAGTAGACAGTGCATTGAGTATGTGTCCTCTACATAGGAAATCATCTTCTTCGCGCTTCACACATTTCTCTTTCAACTCACCTGTATTTGTCGAAGTTTGTTTGGGTACAGCCTTCAAATCATCTTCAAGTATTTAGAAGAGTTTGACGGTGATCAAAAAGAACTTCATAGTTTCTTGCCAACTGTGAGGTTTTCGTCATCAAATTGCTCCAAACACATCAAGTGTTGATTCATGACTTGCAGCGCATTGATATTGCTTCAACTTGAACCTTCCATGGTTCAATATATTGTCCAAAAATTGTTGAAAATTATCGATGATGAGTAGATAATGTACTTCTAGCTTCAAGGACTACCATGTAGATTCTTTTAGACAATAGTTCAACCCAACAGGTACAAACAGGTTGTAGAACCATCGACTTCAGGATTCAATGAAGCCTTGAAACAACGTAATCGAATTCAAAGTTTGTACAACTTTGATCCGACCAAGAACACTCTTTTGATATTTTATGATGATGAAAAATTTAGAAAAGAGAGTGGAGAAGAAGAAGAGAAATTTATGATTTGCAACACCTTTCAGGCGTTCGGCCCGGTTCGATCGGTCGTTCGGACGGATGGGGGCGGTGGTAGTGCGCTCGTGTTTGGTGGATATGCACGACTTCCCTCCTTATAATAGAGCAAATATTTGGGTCCCAAAGGGTCCAACCTTCTTTTGAGGAACCTATATTTAAACAAATATTGTTCCTTATATCCCAAGATGCGGGGATAATACTTTCCTTCCTCTTCTTCTTCTTCTTTAAAACAAACCCTAATGCCCAATTTTTTTTTGAAAATTTACAACAATACCAAATGTGAGTCAGCAGAATAGGGATCTTAAGGCTAAATTAACACTAGAGGGGGAGGGGAGGGGGTGAATAGTGTTTAATGGATTATATGAATATTGTTCAAATTCTTTAAGATTTTACTTGGAATGATGGAATTAACAATCATAGAAACTATCACAGAATCAAAGTATAGATAAAAGTAAATGCAGTAAAAGTAAAAAAGGAAAGAACATAGCAGGGTTTTATACTGGTTTGGAGTTACCCTACCTCCAGTCTCGCACAATTCCGCACAGTTCCTTGTACAGATTTCTTTTTCATTTAGTAAATGCAAATATAATATCGATTTCAAGGCTACGAGACACACCCTCCAGAATCTTGGCCTCTAGGCAGAGCCACTTGATTTCCGAGCCATAAGCATACCCACCGGATTTACGGGCTACTAAACACACCTAATTGATTTAAATAGGCTACAATCACACCTACTTGGATTTCAGGAATACCAAGCACACCACAAAGTATATGATATGATTTCATATAGTTTACAAACTCAGATCTTCAATCTTGATTACAATTGATCCTATAACTCTTGAACAACACTGTGATCTTGAAAGAGATGAGAGAAATTAGAGTGTATATGAAAGAGAAGGTACTATGCACTTGCAGATGGGTTGGATGTTATTGGGCTGGGCTTAATTCATGATGATGAGAAAAATGAAATTCATTTATTTTATTTTATTTATTAAATGTATTGAAGTTAAATTGCTTTATCTCCATCATTTTAAATCTGTTTGACCCGCAGAATTTTGCACTAGATTCATATGAACCAGTAGAACAATAGTTGTTAGATTTAATATAGTATAATTTTATGGTAAAATAATACTGATTGAATATAATTATGTGTTTAAGTAATAACATAGCCAATTATACTTCATTGGTGATATCTATTTGGCCAAATAAAATACCGTTCTGATTAAATAAATTATTTTGAACATCTATTTAGTAGAAAAAACACTGTTCTACTATAATTAAGATAAATAGATTATTGATGATATTTGTTTAGCAGAATAATCCTCCTTCTACTATATTAATTTGGATATTTATCCATATGTCAATTAATTAACATATGGATTAATTAATATTGGATAAGTGATGGATTAGCTAGTGATTGTTAATTGTGGATTTGATTTACATATATGTTTCTTATGTAAATACTAGTGTTGGCTTGGAAAGTTAAATTTAAGTAAATGGTAGCTGTTCAAGTACCATAGTGATCACTACACCTCTTGCCGAATTTAAAAAGCTATGGATTTAAATTAACTTTTATTTTATAACGATTCGAGGTTAAGTGTTTATATAATTATAAATGATTTAAAATATAGAGCTTAATGATATTTTAAAGTTAATTAATAAGTTATTTGTTTGTACCAAAATTGGTCACAACATTCTTCGGATGTGATTGAAGAGATTAAAATGAAGAAATTAAATGGAAAAAGAGGCTAATCTAACAATTACAACAATAAAAGCATGCAGAGATAGAAAAAGATAAGAAATTATAGTGGTTCAGTGTTGTAGCCTACGTCCACTTTGAATGTTTTGTTGTTTATTGATGATTGACAACTGATTACACCAGTACAACACTCCAACACTCATGTTACAATGGAGTTGTGGCAGAGTAACGGCGTAATAGAGTCAAAAGTCCTTTTTCTGTAGGCGTAGGGGTGTTATTTATAGGTGTAGGTCTGAAATATCTGCCCCTGAACTCGGAATACTCCTTCTTACACGTGGGTGGGCCCACCAGATCGATCAGGTGTCATTTGGGATAGATTGGGATTGATCCCCATCATCTTCGTATCGATCGAGTTTAGCTTCATTTAAGCTGCGATCGATCAGGAACATTCTTGAGTGGATAGGAAAGCTTCGGTGAAAATTTGGAGGCATTTGGACTTGTAGATTTTGAGTTATGGTCGATCTATGATTGATTTTGTAGGTAAGCTGATGGTTGCGTATCGATCGCTTCGTATCGATCGACTTTCGTATCGATGCTCCTCCGTATCGATCAGTTGTGCATCGATGACGTGGAGCGAGAGTTTAGGGGAGATCCACATATCACGCCTGCAGACCGCTTCCCTTGGTTGACTATGCCTTCTTCGTATCGATCCTGTGTATTGCTCTTCGTATTGATACTATATCCTTGCCTTCGTATCGATGCTTGGCTGTAGGTTTCGTATCGATGATTGGTGATAGGCTTCGTATCGATGCTTGGTTGATCAATACGAAATGGGTAGAAATGGAACCGATATGAAATGGGTAGTTGTTAATGGTTGATGGATACGAAGGGGATGGATGTGGTGTTGATGGATACGAAGTTGGATGGATACGAAGAGGGATGGACTTTGATGGACACAAACTGACATCTTCTTCATGGATTTTGATCGATCCATAACTTGTGCATACGAACTCCGATTGACCCGAAATTTGGAATGTTGGCTTTCGTAGCTTTGTTTGTCATACCATGTTAACTGTAGCTCAATCCGAATTCGGACCAAATTTGCCAATATCCATAGTGGACCTGTGTATAACCGATCTTCAGGACGGATTGTCTTCGGTTTCTAGTCAAGTCCTTGGTGTCACGGCCTTGCCAAAGGGCGGGATAACATTTGCGCCCCAAAGTACATCCTGTGTGAACATGACGTGCTATGAAAAGTAGCATTCTTTATTCTGAAAAAGTTCTATCCAATTCGTTGAATATCTATTGCCTTTTCGTGAAGAGATGCAACCTTTGATCAATTTCCAGTAATATAAATGTTGAATTGTAGACTGCCAATGATCATGCAGTGTTTTGTTGTAACTAGAGGTCGAGTGCTAGCAATTTGTTGCTCACTGTTCTGATTGACATCAGGTAAGCATTCAATTCCTGTTAATTTTGAAAATCAAATGTTAGTTCGTCATACATGCACATGTGTTAACCTGACTCATATTCGTGTTTGCACGTTCATGGGTCGTTGTCAAGTTCTTTTGTTCTTGCTTGGATCCAGTTTCTTATCGATCCTCTCCTGGATCGATGTGGAATTCGATTTATAACAACGACTGATGGTTGCTTTGGTTCATTCCTTCGTATTGATCCTCTCCTGGATCGATCTGGGATGTTGGAATGTATGCTTCGTATGGAAGGCTTTCGATATGAAATAGACAGTCCCTAGGGATGCTTCATGTCGATGGATACGAGGTCTTGGGCCTTCGAACAGATGGATATGAAACTGACGCTTCATATCGATGGAGTGGGATTGTCCAAATGTGATCTCGCTGTGACTTTCGTATCGATGGGATTCGTATAGATGGATACAAAATAGATGGTTGGTAATCGATGGATACGAAGTGCTAATCTCTGGATTGCTTTGAGTTGATGGATATGAAGCTATGTCTTCGTATCGATGGAAGTGATTGTTCCACGTATGTTTGTTTAGCGTCTTTCGTATCGATAATACTTTGACCGCTTCTATCGGTTTTTGCCACTGGGATACGAAACGCCTTTCTTTTGGTTATGAAGGCATATAAGTACCTTTTGTACTTAGCCAAAATTTTCCACTTGCCTTTGCTTTCACTTTCCAATTCGTATCGATCAGTAACATGAAAAAAAGAACTGTCAAGCCATTCGTCTCCAAAACAAACAATTTGTTAATCCTTCAAATCAACCCTTTAAACTAGGTAATTAATTAATTAACCCCATCCCAACATGGTAAGACTCTAGTCTCGATGCCGCTTCATCCAAGGTCATCGCCGATTCTAGCGTCATTGATGCCGGAATTGGGGTTGAGTGAGGTCGAAGAGGTAGCAATGGTGCCTTGGAGGCTTGAGGAAGAAGAAGAGTGATTGATGGAGACGAGGAAGTCATTGGAAGAAGAATCTCTTGCTTCAAACTCGTATCGATATGAGATGGATGGAAGTTACTTCGTGTCGATCTGGAATGGAGGGAGTTCGTATCGATTGTGGATGGAGGAAGCTGCTTCATATCGATCTGAAATGTGGGAGTTCGTATCGATCCGAGTGATCGATACGAAACTATGGCTGTGTGATTGATAAGAAGTCATGGCTGTGTGATCGATATGAAGTCAAACCCCTCAAATCGATACGAAACCAGGCTTTTAGAGGGACAATCCAAGTTGAAACTTGATGGATACAAAACATAGCCTTTTGCATATTCGAACACTTGACTCTAACGAGCTTTAGCCTTGCATAACTGGACTTGACCATTAAACTGCATATTTGACTATCCTTCGAAGCTCATCGATGGAACTGTAATTTGACAAACATAATGAACTTTAATATGGATCATTCTTCGAAGTCAGGATGGCACGGTTGAGACGGTCAGCGATGACGGTCACTCAGGACGAATCTCGAAGTCTTATCGTTTTACCATCTTTCAAACTTGTATAAATTTAAAGTATTATGTAGCATAGCACTGCACTACACAACACGATCATTCACTTCACACTGGGGGAAACACAGGTTTATTGCCATCCAATGATGATTTTTACTGAGTTCAATAGCTATGGATCCCGTAAGCTTAGGGCAGCAGGAAGTTCAGAGTTCTCCACTCCTCATTATAGAAATGCCAGAAATCGCGGAAGATGTAGTAAGTCCCGCTACGGATGAAATGTCGGGTGCAGCTTTTGTTCTAAATCCGAAGGATTCAGTTCGCTCCAAAATTTCCGAAGACATGCTAGGAAGGATCTGCCTCAGACATGGTCTATCTCTAGAAGATGTTTTGTTACCGGGGCCGGAAGACAGAGCCCACAATCCCCCAGAGGGGTATACTGCTTGCAATAGGTTCATGTGCGTACACTACAACAAAATATGATATTAATAACACTATTTAATAACGCGTTATTCTGAAGCGTTATTATTGACCCTTAATTATCTATATACCGGTTGATTTTTGTTCTCCCTACAGGTGTAACGCGCGCATCTCCCTTCCCCTTCACGTGTAACGCTGCCCCAAAACATCTCCCTCCAACTTTCCAAATTATTTTCCCTCTCCCTCCAAAACCATTCCGCCTCCCTCCAAAACGCGCGCATCTCCCTCCTCCAAATTACGTTAGAGATTCGAAGAAAGCAGAAACCCTCTCAAGTTTCTTACCAAATACTTAATTTCTTACATTAAGACACTTATTTCCTTACTCTCGTGCTTCAGCCAAAATCAAGTAAAACCCTAATTCACTTTTTGTTCAAAATCATAGATCGAGCGAGCTAGAGTCGAGCAGGGCTGCGAATCGAGGCTAGGGTAGCTCGCGAGTGCTGATGGCGGGTGGCGACAAAGCAGGTGGAGCAATGCGTGCAGGTTGACGTGACGAAGGTTCGTGCTCAGGCGAGCTAGTTGCTGGTTGGGTATTTTTCCATTTTACCGATTTTCCGTCATTATCCTTCCATTTATTTTTGTGTTTTTCGTGTACTTCCATTAAAATTAGTTCAAAAAGAATTCCTTTCGGCTGAGAAATTCTCTCCTCATTTAAAGCACTGCAATTTCAATTATTTTGCTTGTTTTTGTCCTTTTGCTTTAGATTTGTTTAATTGATGATGCTTTGGTTATCTATAATGTCTAAAACCTGATATATTAATAATGTTTTGGTTATCTATACTGTTTTAAAAGGTCAAATTGCAAGCCGAGTTGAAAAACATCATTATTGAAGCATGAAGATTGAAGAACGAAAATGAAAATGGAGAGGGCATGTGCCTAGGACCGAGAAAGTTAGACCTGTAAACATTTGATGGTGCGTTGGTATTTTATTCTGCATATTCTATTTTTATTTCTTGATCTCTCATATTTGTATTTAAATCATATTTTTAAACCCCAAGGATGGACCTTAATTGATATTCTGATTTTGTCAGTAAATATAATGTAGTTCAACAAGGTGAGGTGGATATATTTCTCCATTGATGTCATTATATTAGACTGCATAATATATCTTTTATTGAATTCATAATCAAATAATGTGGACATAAGGATTGATTTGTCCATTACTATGGTATACATGTTTTTCATCAGGACACACATTCTTATAGACTTGAATATATCATTGTTTTATGCACAAAAATTGATCAGTTGCCTAGTTGAATGGATATCTAGTCATGGATTCCTGATGCATCCATCTTCCCTATATTTAGCAAATTATTAAAATTGAAAACCCAGAAAGAAAGTGGGTACGCAACATGTGAAGCCACTTACCATTAACAACAGTCAACCAAACATTAGAAAGCCACATCATTACAGTTGTATCTTGCAATGAAAAATTAAATTTGTTGGTAAATACTGGTTGAAAACATGTTGTAGTTAAAGTTAAGTGCAACTTGAAATAGTTTGTTTGAGCAATTATTTAGAAACTCCATTGGCAGTACCGGTAGATTGATTGAAAAATATCATAATGAAAAATACCCTAATAATACAAATTGAATTTGTAGGCATCGATTGATAGGTGAGAATCAGGAGGCAGAAGAACCTGCAATAAAAAAAATTGTATGGAAGATTCAGATTTTTTCAAGATTGAATGCAAGAAAACACTATTCAGAAGTATTTTCTGTAGGAGATTATAAATGGTACACCATTTTTTTCCGGTATGTTGAATTTTAATTTGTGGGTGTCAGAAATAAATGTTAATCTTGTTATATTTAACATGCAAGTGTTGATTTTGCCTAAAGGAAATAATGTAGATAGCTTGTCCATGTATCTATATGTTGCTGATGCATCAGAATTGCCTTTTGGCTGGAATAGATTTGCACATTTTAGTTTGTCAGTCATCAACCAAGCGAATAGCTCATACTATGAGGAAAGGTATGTAATTTTCAGAAGTAAAGAGTTATTAGGAAACTCAATGAATTATTTAACTAGCTTGAGGCACATGGATGACAAGAAGTTTATGACACAAATAACTTCTCCTTAATAACTTGCAATACTCAAATTTTGTTTTCCACTGAACACTTGAACTAGAATATCATGAGGTCTAGCATTCAGTTTGATTCTTGTTCCAAGCATTTGCATAGATAATTAATACATATCTGATTCCGTAGGTCATCCATAATTTATTTTCTGTAGACCATGCTGAACTTTAATTTTGACCATAATAATACCAAGTTATACCTTTGATGTTCAATCATTTTTATGTTAATTGAGGGAAGGTGAAGAATCTTCAAAAATGTGACTGAAGCGTAGATGTTTATCAAAATATAAGCTGCCTATCTAAGTCACATGAGATTGCTTCATGAGTTTTGGACCCAAACAACCTTGTAGTTAATAACTATTAATCATAAGTATCCTTTTCCTCTGTTTCTATATTTTTTTCTTTAGATTTCGTGATGATCTGATTTTAGTAATTCTCCTTTTTCAAATATAATTTATGCTATACATTCAAAACCATATCCGATATATTTTTATCACATCATTCTTCTTCTAATATCATCAATCTATTTTAACATAATTCAAAAGCATCAAAGTTGAATAAAATATGAGTCTAATACAAGAAAGTTAACCAAAATGATTGTTACTGGTCAAGAACGATTTGAATCAACCAAATTTGAACGAGATCACTAACTGATATCAACTCGATCTTTTACTACTACTATTATTTTGAATACTTCTGTAATGGATTTGAATATGATTCCAAGGTACAAAATTAAAGTTCTGTAATGGATTTGAATATGGATTTCAATACTTCTGTAATTAATACATATCTTTTACTACTACTAATATTTTGAATACTTCTGTAATGCACTTTAATTTATTATCTGATTCCGTCGTAATATGCGAAGTTGTAATAGAGTGGGTAGATTTTACAACTATTTTTGACCGTTGGAAACAAACTTTGTAATAGATGTTTATTACAACTATTTTTGTCCATTGCAATAGAGTCTTTTACAACTATTTTTTGCCAGTTGTTAAAAAATTCAAATAAGAAAAAAAATATAAATATCACTGTAGTGCACTTGAAAATTTAAAATTAATTTGCAGTTGAAACCAAAATATTGTACTAATAACAACTGAAATCACTCGTAATTACTAAAAATAACACGAGATGTTCACACTCTAAAAAGCCTAACTGAATCATACATTCACATAATATAAACAAAATTTAAAGAAAACAATGACAAAAAAGTTGTACATGTATAGGCAGGATGATTACCTGACAATGGAAACTGATGCATGCACTTTTATTATTAGCTCAAAACACAAGAAAAAAATTCAACACAAGTGACTCAGTGGGAAAAGGTCAGTTTCAAAATAGTAAAAAACAAACATCTAAGACCATCAGTCTAAACCAAGCAATTTCTCACTAATCTCCCACAGCTTGCTTGCCTCCTCTAAATCACTAGCCTCCTACAGCAGCTGTTTTTCAAAAGACACAGAGTTCTTGTTCCAGATCCAGTACACTCCTGATTTTGTCAAGCTCGGGTCGCTTACTACCTGTAATTCCATATCATATAACGTAAAAAGTCTTCAACAGTAAAGAAATTACTTATATCAATTTGATATAAATGTTATTTCAGTTTCACATTATTATCAAGAGGTGAAAGCAGAATATATATACTCGAAAATTAAATTATAGGCTTCCCTATAAGTTAGTTGTAGTGAAATACTGGTTTTGGTTGTTGAAAATAGGAACCTAGTCTAGTTATAGTTTAATTAATTTGTCGAAGTATACGCTTCAAAACTATTTTAATCCAAGTCTGGATTTTTTTACTAAAATTAATAGTTTTCCTACTGCAAAATTAAGTACTGCATATTAAGGCACTGATCCTGTGGGTATTTATTAAATTCATACATCAAACCATGGTCTGAAGTATGAATTTAGCAGATAGCAGTCAGAAACAAACTCTAGTCATTATTTTTAAATAAGTAGAAAAGAGATGATCAAAGTTTACCATTTTTATGAAAGAGGGTTGTATAATAGTTATTTCAGCTATTTAACACACTGCAACAAAATAAATTTCATTAGTATGATTCAGTAAAGTTGGACAAGTGTAATTTATATTTGTTTTGACAAATACTTCTACTAATCAAGTGCAATAATGCACGATTGATCTGGAAGACAAATAAACCACAATCCTTTGGCAGCTTGCAGAACATTAGCGGATGAGCTCACTGAACATAGATTTCCTGCTCCACGCATCCTTGCTTTCAAAGTAATTCACTTCCCTTCTTTTTATAATTTTCCTTTGACTTTGTCATGTTTCCAGTTTCCATGGTTTATTTGATTGTACAAAACAAAAAAAAATACTTGGGTATTGGGGATGCATGTTTTTTTAGCTTTTGACTAATCAATTTTGTGGCACTTATTACTTTGCTGAATCATGTTGAACATATCATAGGTATATAGTCATATGTTTTTCTTACAAGATAAACATTTAAGAATAGCTTAAATGCATAAAATACTTGTGTTTATAGGTTCTACACGCTCTTTTGTTCCTATGTATCAATGAAGATTTTTTTTTCTTTTGCAAATTATATGTATAAAAAACAGTCTTTGTTTGGTTATTATGCTTGCTTTACATGTTTAAGACACGCTTCTACTGAAATCCAATAAACATTTATGAGAGTTCATATTAGAAATCTGTTAATTCAAATATCCAGTAATATCTCTTATAATTTTATCATTTTATTTTTTACAGGAAGGAAGCTCTCAAGCAAGATACTTTGTTTCGCGGTTAATTCCAGCTCATAAAGATCCTCCTTATGAACAGGTAATAAACTCATACAACAACATTTCTTGAATCTTTTTTTGCACCACAGACAACTATGATACAATATAAATACATATGGATTGAAGTTAAGCAAACGAGATCAGTTGGCATCTCTTCTTGAAGGAATCAGATTAACCATTACTAAAGTTATATAATATTTCTTGAAAGCTTTTTCTACAAGTACAACAATGGTTTTTGATGTGTTTTATGGTTTTATTTAATTCTAATATGTTTTTGAAAATAGGCGTACTCGATATTCAATTAAAATTGTAGTGTGCACCAAAACTGATTTGGATGTTCAATATTTCTGTGTAGTTGCTGTGATAACAAAACTGATCTTTTACCCCTTGTCGATAAAATCATAAAATTTTGTTAATCTGTTGATAAATAATGGAGTTATGAAATTGATGAGTTTGGGTTTGTGTTTGCTGCGAGATACACAAAAAGGGAGCACAAAAACTCTGGAGGGTGTCATTGCAGAGCTTAAGGTCAAGGTATTTTTTACTGTATAAGTAATGTTTCGCTTAACTTTCTGTCTTAAATTGGTTTCGATTATTGCATTGCATAAAAACCTATTTAACAGTCTTGTTCTATGTTTTTTCATCCCTTGCTAGAGAATTAATGAAACACTGGATGCTGAGATAAGAAATTGGGCTGCTAGCAAAAAAGGCAACTTGCGAGCTCTGCTCTCAACTTTACAATATGTAGGGTCAAAGTATTTTTGCATCTTTTATGTTAAGGATGACATGCATGAAGAAAGGCTTTGAGCAGTTCAAGTTCTTAGTGATGCATTTGGTACTTGTAGACGTTAACTTTGAACTATGTTGTCTTTTGTTATCATGAATATGTATTGAATTTGGTAACTCATGTATTGAACTTATTTTTTGTTAGTTAATACTTTATTTTGTTATCATGAATATGCGTTACATTTGCTGATTATTATATTTCTTTCGTTCATACATTGTTCAAATTGTTATCTATTTAAAGAAAATTCAATTTGATTGTTATTATTAAAATGTAATAGTGGGGGCATCAAATATATAGTAAAATAAAGCATAGCTCCTAAAAAGCGTTATAACTATATGACATAAGTGCTATAAAAATATAATGCAATGTATGAGGTTACTGTCAAAGGATAGCGGCAAATAGGCGTTATTGTATCTACACATTTTATAGCGGTATATATATGCTTTGAAATCATGCTCTTTTATAGCGGTTTTTTTGTGTTATAAATGTGCAATTCTTTTTTATAACACGTCGATATACAGCGTTTATCAAACCACTATAGTTGTGTTTAATAGCGGCTATATGCCGTTATAAAAGACTGTTTTTCTTGTAGTGGTAGCCGGAACTTTGCCCCCGTTCAACCAATTTATTCGAGAAGTGCTGCTCTTTTTGAGGATTGCGCCTTCTCAATTGCATCCAAGCGGGTATGCTCTGCTTAACAGTTTATACATCATCTTCATGGAGCATTTTTCCGGCCTCCGATCGTTGAGGAAATCAGATATCTATTCAATGTCAAGAGTCGTGGGGATAACCCTTCGTTCACCTTTTTAGAAGAAATCAGAAACAGCCAAGTAGTAGCAGGGGCTTGGAGCAAGTTGAGCTACTTCAACACCGAATGGTTCTTCGTTGGATGTCCACCAGGATTTGTTAGATGGTAGCTAGTTAGACCTAAGTGTTCCAACTTCTTCGTTGATTAACTAAATAATATAAGTTGATGCTGAGTCAAATACTGCATTTCTTTTACAGCTTCGATTCCACTGTCCGAAGGAGTGCAATTCAAGGAGATAGTGAAAACTCTCCAATCGGTGCTTGCTGAACTTAGAGAGATCGATGAAGTCCTTAGCAATGATAATTTGATCGCCATGGGGCTCATAGAGAGAGGCCAAAGCATTGGATTGATAGGGGTTCCCAAAGTGGCTCCGGTAAGGCATGGAGGAAGAAGAGCTCCTGGAGTTGTAATCACTGAACAGGGCGATGATGAGAATATGCCAGCTAGAGATGAGCCCACAGTTGCGCCTTCGCGGGGCCTACAATCACCATAATCAAAAAGAAAAGGCAAGGCTCTCACCCACAATTCCCAAAGGCATAAAACTATTGTTGTATCTCTACCTGTCGCAACTGCTATAAGTCAGGAGACTTCTCCTCCACAAATGGAGAAGTTCACTAAGAGGGTTGGCGGACGTCCCTATTCGTAATGACTTAGCTTCATTTCAAGATCTTGGATTAGAGAGCTCACTCCCCATCACAAACTGATGCGGGCTTAAGTGATTTAGATATAAGGGAGCCAACTCCTGCAAGCAAAGCCACCACAATCGGTCGGTTGGGGGGTTTGCACATGCATACACACACTTCACGGCACCACACGACTTCTAATCCCATGCTTCTCAATCTCTGGAGATAACTAATTCTGGTTTTCTTTTCATTTTATAGGTACAATGGTGAAACAAGGGTCTATGCTTAGCAACCTTCGTTCTTCCCGTCGTTCTTCCAGCGCTTACTCTAAATCTCATAGGCGTGAAGATTAAACGAACTATGATCGCGGCCACCGCTCCAACCAAGAGCAATTAGCGTTATGAAAGGGAGAAAGAAAGGTCATATTAGAGTAGGCGCAGCTCTCAATCACGATCCTCACCACCTAAAGGTTCCTCAAAACCCTCCGGTTCTGGCAAATAATCTTCTGAAACGACCCACCAAATAGTGCCTCCTCATACTTTGAAATCTTGTGATCAACGCCATAGGACTGAGGCGGAGGCTCCCATCGTCATAGAACCGACTGCTGTAGAACCAACAGGAGAGGGAGTTCGAATTGCCAAGCTAAAGAAAGACTTCCCAAACATGATGGCTTCCTCTTCCCTCCAAGCTTGAAACGAATTCTCAACGATGTGGAAAGAATGGTACATGATTACGTGCATGACGTGTACAGCCAGTACCGAGAGTGGGTGAAAACTGCAAAAAAGGCTTCGGCGATAGCTTTCGAGCGGGCCAAAATTATTGAGAAACTGGAGACCGACCTCGCTCTGAAAGACCGGATAATAGAAGTGCTTAATAACGAAGCCAAATATTCAAGGAAATCGAAGATGGAGGCCGATAAGAGAGCCGATGAGACTAAACAGTCCATGGAAAGAATGTGACAGACACATATGGTCTTGGTGGAAGAGATGGGCTACCGTAATACCATTGTTATGGAGGAGAGAGATGCTGCGCTGAAAGAGCTTAACGAGCTAAAGGCAAAATTTGCCGAGGCCATCAAGGAAAAGGATGAGGCCAACAAATCCGCCCAGGAAGCATGTGAACAGGCGGTGGCACTTAAGGATGAGAGGGATGTGGCGAACTTAAAGGCTCAGGAAGCCGAGGCCAGGATTGAGAATGAAAGTAAAGTGGTGGAGGCCAGGATGGAGAATGAATTTGAAGATCTTATAGTCACGTACAATGCCAACGTCTTGAGAAACCACAATTTAAACTGGTTCGACGAAGATTACCCCTTCCAATTATACAAGGCCTGGAGTCGCTTGGTGGAGGACGAGAAGGTGATCCGTAACGCTATGACTATCGTGAGTTCAAACTGGAAGCTCAAATACTTATCGGAGATGAACTAAAGGTCCTCTATGAAATAATTGTCACTCTTGAAAAAGAAAAGTTGGTTGCCAAGTATCTAGACGCTGGAGAAGGATCTGAAGTTGAGCATCATGAAGTAGGTTTCGAAGTGTCCCCAGTCTCTCAACCTCAGCCTACTTCTTCTATCGATCCTCCAGTGGTCCCAGCATATGACCCTGACAAGCCGCACCTTTCTCCGATACATGAACGCGGCTCGGATGGCACACCGGTTCAACATGGGAGTCTACCCGAGGAAGGTATTCTAGACACTTCTTCCTTTCCTCAAAATGCAGGAGCACTATCAAATGATATTACTAATATATTCTCTTATCTTCATTTAGCTCTAGATTCTGCATCGATCGATCCTCCTACAACCCAAGAAATGCATCATGAGCATGAGGCATTTACAACAGAGGCTATGATCGCGACGGTCACCATTTCGGCCGGGAAGACACACGACAGCAGTTATGTGATTGATGATCAATTAATGGAAGCGCTCCTCGGCCACCAAAGCGATCCAAGTATTGAAATGTCGTTCAATGTGGATGAAGATGTGGTGATTACGAGCTCCTCGGGTCCGACCAACAGCATTCCAATGAGCATATGTGCAGACCGGGCGGAGAAGATAATGGAGGAAATAAAAGCTGAAATCGAGCAAGCTGAGCAGGCTCGTAGAACTAGCGGGGCATGGAAGGCCCCGGTCCGGTCCCGATACTTGTTGTTTCTCCAGGTGGCACCATCGTTGATACCAGCGCGGCTCCTTCTTCTAACATAAAGAGTGCCACCGTTCCTCCAATTATGCACACAGAGGACATTCCAATCCCTGTGAGTTCTAAGGAGGATGTTGCTCTGATTCCCCCGGCCGGAGACAAGCCAACTGGAGCAGGCCCGGGAAGGAAAGGCTCAATGAGACATCCGAGTGGCAGCTCGAGCGGGTCTACGCCGAAGAAAAGCATGAAAGATAAAAAAAATCAAAGGCATAGACTTGCACTTTTGCTTCTTCTTTTTCGTAGATAGCCTGGAATAGGATTTCCTTTTGCTTTTGTAGGTTATGTATAAATGCGGGTTTGGCCCCCTGCTTATAGGAATTCATCGAACGGATTTTTGTACTTATCTTTTTCAAAGAATAGTGGAAATAAAATTTCCTTTTGTTTTTATCAGCATAATTCTATGTTTATTTGTTTAAGTATTTCAGCACTCGCGTTTCCAATCAATGTGCTTATGAGGCTTTAATTTCAGAGTCGGACTTGAGTCCGGTTGCTGTCACTACACCAAAAATGTCATTTTGCAACGGTTCTGAGCCGTTGCAAACGAGTTTCGCAACGGTTTAGAGCCGTTGCAAAATTGGCAGTGGTAAAAATTTAGCAACGGCCCTTAGCCGTTGCGAAATTAAATTTAGCAACGGCTTAAAGCCGTTACAAAACTTAATTTTACCTTATTGGATCTTTATTGGTCTTATGAAGTCTAACTGAATTAGAAAATTTCTAAATTTTATTTAAATAAAATTATTTATTTTATTTAAATTCAATTATATTAAGATATGAAATTAATTTTATTTGATTTAGTTTATACATAAATGTATCGTATACATATATGTGTGAGTGCATGTGTAACATAATAATCCATGAAAGGTATAATATGCCCATATGTAGATGTTGGGATTTACATCGCAACAGACATATTAGCTTATTTTGTATGTCATATATGCTGTCTAAATATGTGCATGTATATGTGTTACAAAATACACACACACACACACATATGTATGTATAAATATATTATATATAATATATGAACATAAAACATTTATATATAGATAAATATATATAGAAAGAGAGAGAACAATTATTAATAATTATTTATAATTCAAAATTAACTTAGTTTTGCAAACATAATAATTTTAGTATTTTAATTTGTGTATATTATGAATAAAATAATGTTTTCATCCATAAATAATTAACATAAAATAATCTATTAATGAAAATTCAAATTTTACAATTTTTGAAAATATAAGATCATAAAATAGAGCTTAGAAAAATCTGGAGATTTTTCAAAGTTGAAATATTATTTTTAAAAACAAATACATTGATTTTGGCAATAATTATTTAATATAAAATAATATATTAATAAAAACTCAAATTTTAAAATTTTAGAAATTCTAGGATCATGAATGAAAGGTTACAAAAAATTTTAAAGAAATTTTCAATTAAATTATTATTTTTAATAAATCATAAACAGTTTTTCTGAAATAATATTAATTATTAAAAATAATAAACTTTATTTAAAAAATCCTAGATTTTTTCTATACGTTTCTGGAATGATATAATATTTCTTTTGAAATATAAAATTGAATTTTTAATGTAATTATTATTTTATATATAATAAACAATTCAAAATTTAATAAATGTTAATTTAAAAATATGAATATATGTATGATAATTAATTTTCAAAATTTTAAATTCATATTATATATAAATAAGTGTACTAAATTTTTTAAATCATATATATATCTTATATATGCATATATGCTATTATGAGAGAGAAATATACACTAATATATATATATATATATATATGAATTTATTAATAAATATATATAAACAATTATTAATGACAAAAATTGATTTTGTACAGTAAACAACATTTGTCTATACATAAATCAAATAGTATAATAAATAAATTATGCACATAACCAAACTGATTTGTGACAACTACATCTACTTACAAAATCTCACCTAACTAAACATATAGTAGCAATATATTTAAACAGATATGAAATTGCTCATTATAGGATCATAGAATATAATTTAATTACTGTAATATGAATTAAAATTACCAATTTAATGATGCCCTTGAGTCCATGTTGAAGCAATGACTTCCCTTCCTTTTACTGTTCTTGATTCGTCAGATTGCAAGTCCGGAATCACCGACCTCTAACTATCGAATAGTATTATTTTAATTTGAAATATATTTCAGAATTTTGGAGTGGATTGAGAGCTATATTTTAACCAGCAATGTAGAAGGTAATGGCGGCCAAAAAAGGTTAGTCATTATTTTAGAGAAACATACATGCATGCATGCATACATGCATGCATACATACATACATACATGCATACATGCATACATGCATACATGCATACATACATACATACATACATACATACATACATACATACATAGGGTTGTATTAGAGAGAAACGAGGAAAACCTTTTACCCATTCTCACTTGATCTCAACCCATTATCTCCAAGCCAATTCCCAATGTTTTAGCCAACCCTAGACCTTCCCAAAACCGAAATTTTGTAGCCCTAATGATAGGCCTTAAACCCATCTAAGCCCAAGCCAAAATACTATGCAATTAAATCTAATTTAATTGCTTGTCGATATTGTATATCGATCGATATATTTATAACTGTTATAAATATATATAATATTATTTATTTCTCAAATCATATTCAAATTTTATAATTAATATTTCATAAATATTAATTAATTTAATTAATTTATAACAATTATAAACTAATTAAATCGTTCAGTCTTAAGGGAATTCATTATTTCGGCTGTGTAACTCTTGGATGTAAATTTGGTCGGCGATTAACATCAAACTATTCTAATGTTAACGTTCACACGTCACTTAGCAAGTGGTGTTCCATTATGGCCCCAGTCCTGGGGAGAATTGAAGTAGTCATTCGGCAGTCGTTTTTTGCCTTTGCTGATTTTAATTTAACTAAGTCGGAACAAAGTTAAAGTGAAATGAGTTTGAGTGGTCAGATCACACTCGCTCATCTGCTAGTACTTGTATCCGCACTTTGGGGATTGGACTTGTATGCTGGCAGTCAGTCATGCCTGCTTATCGCTTAGAATCATATCCGCGCACTGAGGACATGAGCTAATTTACGAGAGGTTAGTCACAACCGTTTAATGTTTGGAACCATATCCGCACTCCGGGAACATGAGTTAATCTACAGGCGATCAGTCACATCCGTTTAATGCTTATACTCTGGTCCGCGCTCTCGGGGCCAGAGTCAGTTGATGGGTGGTCAGTCACACCCATCTAACGTTTATGATTATATCCGCACTCTGGGGACATAAGTGTTTCATGGGCGGTTGGTCACACCCGTTTAGTGTTTATACTCCGGTCCGTGCTCTCGGGACCAGAGTTTGTTGATGGGTGGTCTGTCACACCCGTTTGGTGTTTATACTCTAGTCCGCGCTCTCGGGACCAGATTTGATTGATGGGTGGTCAGTTACACCCATTTGATGTTTATACTAATATTCGCACTCCGGGAATCTGGAGTCGGTCGATAGACGGTCAGTCACATCTATTTCGTTCACACTCTGGGAACAAGGAGTTGATCAAGATCGTAGACGGCCAGATCACATCCACCTCGATTCGGCAAGTGAAGTCGTAGATAGACGGATCCATCCTCTTTGAACTTGGATTTTGGAGTTTGTGCTACAGCTCGCACTCTGGGAGCTGGAGTTTGTTAAAGGATTGTCGTGTTTCAATCCTTCTTGATTTTATTGTTGCTTGCCCCCGAGCTTGGGGTTTCACTTAGCAAGTGACCGGTTGTTGGATCCGATCCTCTTCCCGAATTAGCGCAGCACTGATCGCGTTTGCTGAAACCGCCAGATGTTGTATAATTTCTCGTGATCAACCGGCTTTGACAAAATAAAAGGTGTCGCCAGATGTTGAACTAGTGCTTGGAATGCGCCTCCACACTCCTTTGTCCATTCGAAATTGCGGTTTCCTTTTCTAACCAGATCGAAGAAAGGGATGCACTTTTCTATAGATCTGGAGATGAACCTACTTAAGGCTGCCACTTTCCCGTTGAGGCTTTGCACTTGCTTTATGGTTCTGGGGGTTTCGAGATTCCGAATCGCCCAGGTTTTCTCAGGATTGGCTTCAATTCCTCTGGGTTGACGATGAATCTAAGGAATTTTCCTGATGCAACTCCAAAATGACACTTCAACGGATGGAGCTTCATTCTGTACTGTCGGAGTATGTTAAACATCGTTTCCAAATCTCTGACATGGTTGATGGACAGTCGCGACTTCACGAGCATGTCATCCACGTACACCTCCATGGTCTTTCTAATCTGGTTAGCGAACATTCGGTTCACGAGTCTCTGATAAGTTGCCCCAGCGTTCGTAAGTCCGAATGGCATAACTTTGTAGCAATAGAGTCCCAGGTCGGTGACGAAGCTAGTATGGTCCTAATCATGTAGTTGCATCGGTATTTGATTGTAGCCGGAATACGCGTCCATGAAAGATAAGAGCTCGTGTCCGGCTGTTGAATCCACAAGTTTATCAATTCTAGGAAGTGGAAAACTGTCTTTGGGGCAGGCCTTATTCAAATCTGAGTAATCCACACATGTTCGCCATTTTCCATTTGACTTCCTGACAAGCACTGGATTTGATACCCACTCTGGATACAAAGCATCATGAATAAACCCATTCGACTTGAGTTTATTTACTTCTTCCTTCAGGGCGGCAGATCTCTCTGGATCCATACCGCACCTTTTCTGTTTGACCGGGACGTGCCGCGGGTCAATATTTAATGCATGGCTCGCGATGTCCGGCGAGTTCTCATACATGTATGAGTGAGTCCAAGCAAACATATCAAGGTTTGCCCGGAGAAAATCAACCAATTTCTATCTCATCTGGTGGCTAAGTTGAGATCCGACCTTTACCGTTACGGAATCATCGACATCATAGATTGGAACATCAATCGTCAACTCTGCTGGGGAAGCCTGGGAGTCTTTGACTTCCTCCTCATCGTTATTATCTCTGGGATCAAGATCTTTAAGGAACTGGTTGTGGCGTCCGGGCCTAGGTCCAGGCATTAGATTTCAATTATCTAAAAAACAGATGTAGAGAGATTCCTCCACGCCCTTTCCTTTCTCCTTACGCTGCGCATCCCGCAGCTCAGCAACATAACAGGCGCATCCAGTCGCCTGATCACCATGTACTACTCCAACCCCGTTATCAGTGGGAAAATTCATAGTCAAACACCATGGTGCAATTACTGCCCTGAATTCTACGAGGGCCAGTCGGCCCAAGAAAACATTGTAGGGGAATAAATGTCTAACACAACAAACTGCAGCATCCGGACTCTCCGACGATCTCCAATACCCAACTCAACTGGCAACTCCACCATTCCAGCTGGTATAATTGTGCTTCCGTTAAAACCATGTATACGTAGCTGACAATGTTTTATATCTTTTGCCTCCATTCTCATTTGGTCATAAGCTCGCTTAAATAGAATGTTCACAGAGCTTCCACTGTCAACCAAGATCCTCTTCATCCAAGCAGGACTTATCTGGACTGATATAACCAATGGATCGATAGTGGGGGCCTCAACTCTATCAGCATCTCGGTTTCTGAAAACGATGTCTGTCATCGTTCTCTGTTGTTTTGCTGGGGCCCCGTCATCAGAATTACTGCAACACTCGAAGTCCACATCCTAATCGAACTGGCATATAAGTCCATTTCCTTCCAGCTCCTATCAGCTAGATGAGGACCACCACTCATAGTATTTATTACCAACCTCCCACCAGTATATGCGAGTTCATCGGGCCTAGCACGGCCTTGTCCTTGATCTGGATTAGATGGGCCCACACCTCCATCCTACGGAGCCCGAACAAACTGCTCTAACTTCCTTTCTCTAATCAACTTCTCGATGATTTCTTGCAAATGGCGGCACTCATTAGTATTATGGCCGTAATAATCGTGGAATCTACATAATTTCCCGGTTTGAATTTGTTTCTCAGATGATGGTTTCAGAGCTGGCTTCTTATACTGTCTGGTATTACAAGTTTGAAGGTAAACATTTTCCAGTGATGTGTTCAGGGGAGTATATCGGTCGAACATGGGAGCTTTGTGTCTCAGTCCACGATTTGGATCTCTCTTCTTTCCCTGGCCTCCATTACCCTTCTGTTGACCTTGCTTATTCTGAATATTCAATTGCACATTACCGGAGTTCTCACCGTTCTGCTTCACAGCAACATTACTTTGAATGCCTTCACCACTGGGCCCCACTACATCCTGCTTTCTAGATCGTCTAGCGTCTTCTCTCCTCAAGAACTGGGCTGCCTTAGCATAGAAGTGATCCAACGAAGTGGGGGTTTTCCAGCCAACTAATCACCAAACTCAGAATCGGGATCGATCCCTTTAGTCAATGCCATCAGAATAGAATTATCATTAGGGTTGCTGACCTCTGTACAAGCAGCATGGAACCTTTCCAGATAACATCTAAGAGTCTCTCCTGGAGCTTGAGTAACACTGGACAAGGTGTTGACATCCTTTGGTCTAGTAGCATGCATGCAGAACTGCTCAACAAACATAGTAGCCAATTAATCAAAACATGAGATGGATCTGGATGGTAATCGAGTGAACCACATAGCCGCAATGCCTTTCAGAGAGATAGGAAAACTTCTACACCTAACCACATCGTCAGCTCGAGCGACATTCATGAGCCATCATACTTTAAGATATGTTGGTTAGGATCTGAATTTCATTCGTACCGGCAGAGTCGGCTTCCTAAACCGATGGGATGGCTCTGCATAAAGAATGCATCGATGAATGGAGTATGACTTCTGGAAATTCCCCAATCATCGTTTGTAAGGCCTTGACTTTCCCAGATCATTTGGCGTATCATGGTTGGAATGTCAAGCATTTGGATGTTCGGGGCCAAGGCTTAGTCGGGTTCCATGTTGCAGGGCGGTCCAAATGCTATCTACGGTCCGTTCCTCGCCACCTTGGCTTCCGATCTTCAGGGAAGTGAGGATCCTGAGCACGAACGTGTTGGCGATGAGCCAGATCTGGTTGGTTATGGATCTCGGCTTCCAGATTTATAGCGGCAGCAGCTGCGTGGTTATGAATGGTATGATAAGGAGGTGCCCTTCCTTGGGAAGAGGGTCCAGCTTGGTGCCTTGTAAAAGGACCAATCCCGACCTGTCTGAGATTCACGGCATGCTGATGCCTAGAGGTTTTTGCATAATTTTCATCCAACCGACGGCATGTAGATCTGTGATTGAAATCAGATGAAACCAAGCTTTCGGAACATGATCCCTTCTAGATCTCCTTCGCCTTTCTTCATTCAGCTGGTTTGCGAGCTCAGTGTTGGCACAGATTTGCTGAGTGAGCTCTTGACGGCTCTGAGTAAGCTCTTGCATGAGGGTCTGGAACTCCTCTCTAGTCATAGGAACTTGTGGATCTGGAGCTCCAACTGATGTTTGGCATGTTGTGGCCAGCTGCATGGGATCTTGCCTATCCCTTCCTTCTGGGTCTGCAGCATATGAAGCAGTTCTGGTAGTACACATCAATGATTGATGTAGCTCTTTCCTAGATATGGAGTAATCCAAATAGAATGGAAGGAACTACTGGAAGAAAGATCTGGATCTCCTCCTTAGATTTTAGCAATCCAACAACGGTAGTAGATCCAAAGAATCAGAGAAAAACAGAGTTTTCTCAATGGAAGCACCAAAGTGTTTATACCAAAATTGGGCACAACACTCTTCAGATGTGATTGAAGAGATTAAAATAAATAAATTAAATGGAAAATGAGGCTAATATAACAATCACACCAATAAAAGCATGCAGAAATAGAAAAAGACAAGAAATTATAGTGGTTCGGCGTTGTAGCCTACGTCCACTTTGAATGTTTTGCTGTTTATTAATGATTGAAACCTGATTACAACAGTACAACACTCCAACACTAAAGTTACAATTGAGTTGTGGCAGAGTAACGGTGTAGCAGAGTCAAAAATCCTTTTTCTATAGGCGTAGGGGTGCTATTTATAGGTGTAGGTCTGAAATATCTGCCTCTGAACTCGGAATGCTCCTTCTCACACGTGGTTGGGCCCACCAGATCGATCAAGGGTCATTTGGGATCGATTGGGATCGATCCCCATCATCTTCGTATCGATCGAGTTTAGCTCCATTTGAGCTGCAATCGATCAGGACCATTCTTGAGTGAATAGGAAAGCTTCTGTGAAAATTTGGAGGCATTTGGACTGGTAGATTTTGAGTTATGATCGATCTAAGATTGATTTTGTAGGTAGGCTGATGGTTGCATATCGATCGCTTCGTATCGATGCTCCTCCATATCGATCAGTTGTGCATCGATGACATGGAGCGAGAGTTCATGGGAGATCCACATGTCATGCTTGCAGACCGCTTCC
Organism: Allium fistulosum; assembly: GCA_030737815.1. Lineage (NCBI taxonomy): Eukaryota > Viridiplantae > Streptophyta > Magnoliopsida > Asparagales > Amaryllidaceae > Allium > Allium fistulosum. The sequence goes on from CM060904.1 coordinate 1,293,699,323, forward strand.
CTTGGTTGACTATGCCTTCTTCGTATCGATCCTGTGTATTGCTCTTCATATCGATACTATATCATTGCCTTCATATCGATGCTCGACTGTAGGTTTTGTATCGATGCTTGGTTGATCGATACAAAATGGGTAGAAATGGAACCGATACAAAATGGGTAGCTGTTAATGGTTGATGGATACAATGGGGATGGATGTGGAGTTGATGGATACGAAGTTGGATGGATACGAAGAGGGATGGACTTTGATGGATACGAACTGATATCTTCTTCTGGATTTTGATTGATCCATAACTTGTGCATACGAACTCCGATTAACCTGAAATTTGGAATGTTGGCTTTCATAGCTATGTTTGTCATACCATGTTAATTGTAGCTCGATTCGGACTCGGACCAAATTTGCCGGTATCCATAGTGGACCCGTGTATAACCGATCTTCGGGACGGATTGTCTTTGGTTTCTAGTCAAGTCCTTGCTATTACGGCCTTACCAAAGGGCGGGATAACACTATTAATGATGTTTTAAAGTTAATTAATTATTCCATAAATGATGTTTAAAGTAAATTAATTATTTTATTTGTGATGTTTTAAAGATAATTAAATTATCTTATTAATGATGTTTTCAAGTTAATTAATTATTCCATAAATGATGTTTTAAAGTTAATTAATTATTCCATTAATGATGTTTAAAGTAAATTAATTATTTTATTGTTTTAAAGGTAATTATTTATTTATTTATGATGTTTAAAGGTAATTAATTAATTTAATAAAGGTGTTTATAAATAATAAATTATTTTATAAAAGGAATTTTACTTGGTCAAAAGAGTTTATTATAGGAGTTTATAAATTTGAAAGAAGATCTTGGAAATTTTAAAAGAGTATTTTAAGAATTTTAAATTGGAATTTTAAAGAGATTATAATTCTAATTATAGTAAAAGATTTTGGAAAGTGGCAAAAGAAGTTTGATACATGGCGCTTTGTTTTAAATAAATAGAATATGGAAATTTAGTAGTCCAATACTAGTTGCTAAAAGCCGGTGAGTTAACTGATCCTCTATCTGTGAGATCTAAAACCAGAGTTTCTAGACGAGGGATAGGGTAAGTCGAAAAATCAAAAATATGTCGAGAAAAGGAGTTTCATAAATAGATTTTTAGAGGAGATATATAAAAGGAGCTTTATAAATAATTTTAGAGATTTATAAAAGAAGTTTTATAAATTAATTTGGAGATTTATAAAAGGATTTGTAAATATGGAAGAGGTTAATAGAGTTGAAACCGATCATGGCGTCCTCCTTCTCCATTCCTCCCCCCGTACCTCCGATCTCCTTCGTCCCCAGTAAATATAACACCATCCTCAAACGTCCTCATACTCTACCTGCCTTCGCGGCCGCATCCATTCCTCCTCCGCTCTCAACCCAAGCCACATTGCCCACTCCTGTCCCCAGCCAACCTCTTTGCATTGAGATCCCCATAGCAAAAACCTTTGCCCAGGTGGTGGCCACGGCACCACGCTCTCCCCTTCTGCCTAACCCCCCGTCCAAGAGGCGCCTCCCCTTGCCGCTTTTCAAAAACGTGCGTCACACTGTTGAATTTTTGAAATCGAAGAGCCGCTACCTTTGTTGCGTGGGCTTGAGACACGTGGCGAAGAATTGTAGGGACGCAAAGATTTGTTACAAATGTGGATTTTTTGGGCATCCACAAACCCACTGTCCCGATAAATTCATTAAACCCACTCGTGCACGAAAAAACAGTAGCGGCTCTTCCGCTCCCGCTAAAAACAAATTCAGTTCAGTCCAGTGGGTCCCCAAGTCAAATCCCCTTTCAGCTCAACATAAACCTTCCCTCTCTCCAACGCACTCTCTCTCCTCTCCAGCTCCCCAAAATCTACCACAATCCCCAATGCAGCATCATAACACAAAATTGAATTCGAAAACTTTTTCAATGGCGGACCCATCTTTACTCCTCACCGCAAATATCATCAGTGGCGCTTGGTCAATTGACTCTCTTCACCATGCGCTCTCCTCCACCTTTCATCACCATGACTGGCCGCTTTGGTTCCTGACCAATAATAGCTTCATTTTCTTCTGTCCCTCACATGCAATCCGAAATCAGATCCTTCAGTGTTCGACCATGACTAGAGCAGGTGGTGTTGTACAATTTCAGCCATGGTTCGAACTAGATCATCCAGCTCCGCCTTTGGATCCACCATCAAGGGCGTAGATTACGGGTTTTTTGGAACTCTTGCGGTTCAATTCGGAGGCCATTTCCGACGCTGTCAGTCCAGTGGGAAGATTCTTGGCGCAAGATGACTACGACTGGGCGGAATTTGACCATCGCTTTTTATACATCAAAATGCAATTCTATAGCGGCATCAACTCCCCAACCTCTTTCGTCACTGTTTTGAACAACGTGGAGTACCTTCTGACCTTTGAAAAATGGGAGCACGAGCACCCGAATAGGCGGCCGGAAAACCACTTGCTTGGAATTGACTATGAGAGAGACTTCCCCCACTTCGAGCGGCGTATCCCGATTGAAGATTTGGATTCAGAGGACAGGTTTGACGTAATGAACTACGATCCTCTCTTCTCGGAATCCCCATCGGGATTTGGCCAATTCAATGATCAGTCAATTGAAGTAGTAGGTCCAAGGCGCTGGGAACCATGGCCAGTCCAGGAGCAAAGGTGGGACCCGTACGCAGACATGGACCTCTCAACCCCCCTTCAACAAATCCCACCACCACCAACAACCCAAACACCGCCTCAACCACCCCACAATGAAGCCCCTCAGACATATATTCAATCTCCCCCTCATCAGTTCCCTATTCCCCAGCCTGTTGAGCAAAGCCAAGTGGCCCATCCAATGACAGGTCAGTGGTCTCAGCTCGTCATTCCAACGTCTGTCCGCCGGAGCTCTAGACTGGACAAAGTGGCATCACACGCTGGTAGTTTCTTTAAACATGTTGTTTTTTCCTCTCTTAATAAAAGTCTAAACAAAAAAATAGCATGTTGCATGGGCGTGAGTTTGCGTGATGAACACTACACCTCCATGCATGCACTCGAATCGGAGCGCTTATCGTTCTCCCAATGAATTTAATTTCTTGGAATGTAAGGGGGTTGGGGGACCCCAGTAAAAGACATTCTGTTAACCTTATAATAGCCCCACACAGAATCGACATCCTTTTCCTGCAAAAATCTAAACTATCAGACCCATCCCCTAACCTACTCAGACAAATTGGTGGGCCATTCCTATTTGGGTGGGCCCACCTGAATGCTGTCGGCTCCAGTGGAGGCATTATGACAGCCTGGAATGAATCTGTGTGGTCCCACTGCCAAACTTTTTACCACACATCAGCTCTACACGTAGCCCTTCGTCACTTGCAAACTGGGATGATCTTTTTCTTCTCCAATATCTATGGTCCATAAAATACTCAAGATCGAAACGATCTATGGTCAAATTGCCTCACCTTCGCCTCACACATTAATGGCCCTTGGGTGGTTGGTGGAGATTTCAACACCACCCGATCCTCAGTCGAAAGAAATTCGGGCAACTTTTCCCATGACTCTAACTCCTTCAACTCTTTCATCAACCTCTGCCCCCTGATAGACCCACCCATCAGCAACCGCCTATTTACCTGGTCAAGCCGCAGATCCGAACCTTCGTTAGCCAAACTGGACCGTTTCCTTTTCAATCCAGCCTGTGATGACTTATACCCACTTTCCTTGGTCTCAGGCCTAGCCACAATCATCTCTGACCACTGCCCACTCCTCCTCGACACTGGCTCCTCCACCTGTCCTACCCGACCCTTCTGCTTCGAGCGACTCTGGCCCCTTGAGCCGTCATTCGACAACTTCATCAAAGAAATCTGGTCACAGCCCTCCCACATCCCCTCAGCCATCGCCAGAGTCGTCTCCAAACTTTGATCACTCTGAAAGATTATCAAGCCCTGGGCCAAGTCAGTTTGGGGCTCCATTCGCTCGCGTATTTCAGCAATTCAAGATGAAATTTTGGACCTAAACATACTCGAAGAATCTAACCCTCTTATCGAATGTGATCGGACTCGCTTGCGTGACCTGGAAGCGGAACTGGACAGATTGACAATGCAAGAGGAAATAGGATGGAAACAACGTTCCAAAGCGAAATGGATAAAGGATGGCGATAAAAACACTGCCTATTTCCACCGCCTTGCAAACGGTAGGCGCAGGTCCACTTTCATCCCCGAAATCACCCACAACAGTATCACTGTCATCGATCAGTCCGACATCCTCAATCTGTTCTCCGACTATTATCGAAACATTTTGGGAAAACACCACCCCCTCTCCCACACATAGACTGGAACCTACTCTACCCTGACTGCTCCCCCATCCCTATTGACCAACCCTTCACGGAGGCGGAAATTTGGGCTGCGTTGAATGGAATGTCAGATGACAAAGCTCCTGGCCCAGATGGCTTCGGCCCACTATTCTTCAAACATTACTGGGAAACCATTAAATTCGACATTATCGAGATGTGTTCTGAATTCCAAGCCGATCCATCATCTGTTGCTCGCCTTAACTATGCTAATATCATCCTCCTTCCCAAAATCCCATGAGCCACTACCCTTCCATCCTTCCGACCTATAAGCCTCCTGAACACCACCTTCAAAATCATAACCAAAGTTCTAGCCAATCGCCTTCAAGCCGTCATCGCCCCCATTATTGGAATTGAACAATCCGCATTCATCCTCGGCCGTAACATCATGGACTGCGTGGCATCTACCCAAGAAGTCATCTCCTTCTGCCACCAAACTTCAACGCCAGGTATACTCCTTAAACTCGATTTCTCAAAAGCTTTTGACACAGTTAATTGGCAATTCATTCTAGAGCTTATGGAGCATAGAGGTTTCCCCACAAAATGGTGTAATTGGATCCAATGCATTCTTAGATCTAGTTTTTCCTCAATCTCGATTAATGGTGCTACTGAAGGCCTAATCAAGTCTGCTTGTGGCCTGCGACAAGGCGACCCACTTTCTCCTTTGCTCTTCGTCCTTGTCGCTGACGTATTCAACGGTATGATCAAGTTAGCTATATCGAACAACCTCTTTGAAGGCATCAAGCTCCCCAACTCGAATCTGGCCATATCCAACCTTCAATTCGTCGATGACACTATCCTTTTTGCATCGCCCACCGTTAACCACATCCACTGCCTTAAAATAGCACTGTACTCTTTTGAACTCACATCAGGCCTCTCCATCAACTTCAATAAAAGCTCCATCATCATGCTTGGAAACTCCGATCACCTTGGGCCAACATTTTCCAATTTGCTCAACTGCAACATCGCGCAATTTCCTATCTCATACCTCGGTATTCCCCTCCGCCCAACCAAACTACTTAGAGCAGATTGGCTCCCCCTCATTACCAAAATTGAAAACAGACTTCTTTCCTGGAAGGCACATTCCCTTTCTTCAGCTGGTCGCCTTGTCCTTGTTAAGTTAGTCTTATCGGCCATCCCTTCATATTGGATGTCATTTTACAAGCTTCCAACCTGGGTAATCAAAGGAATCGACACGATCAGAAGTTCCTTTCTACGGAATGGGGGAAGAATAAAGAAGCTCGTAAACTGGCGGACCGTTTGCCTGCACACTAACAATGGTGGTCTTGGAATTGTTAACTTATACTACTTCAATCTCGCGCTTCTCGCAAAATGGCTCTGGCGATTTCTCACCCCCGGAACCTTCCTTTGGAAAACATGGATTACCACACTTCACTACCACTCCAATCCACACCTTGTCCTTCACTCCACCACAAGCCTTAAACCATCCCCATTCTGGACTGGAGTCCTCGCCACCCTCCCCCATGTTAAATCACTCTTCCATGTCAATTTGGGTAATGGGGCAAAATGCCTCTTCTGGTTAGATATCTGGCACGGCCAACTACCCCTTTCCTCTATCCTCCCCAACCTATATTCTCACTCAGCCACAATCCATGCTACCACATCCGACTCCTTTAGCTTGGGCCCTGACCACCTCTTTCCATCCACCTACTTTAACCTTGCCACCTTAGCCGAGCTTCACCAAGCAGCCTCCATCCTCCAATCCATTCAATTCCACCCCTTGCCAGATGAGTTCATCTGGGCCCCAAATCCCACAGCTGGCTTCTCCGTCGCCTCCTGCTATGCTCACCTAAACAACCCTGGACGCCTCTTCAACTTCCCCAGACTTTGGAAATGTCAGCTCCAACCTCGCATCACTTTCTTCCAATGGCGCCTTATCCACGGCCGCATCAACACCAGAGACAGACTCATTCGTAATTACATCACGGTGGACCCAAACTGTGACTTATGATCTAACGCAACCGAAAGTATCCAACATCTATTCATAGAATGTGATTTTTCTTTTAGGGTTTGGGTTGCAACGTCCGTTCACATACTCGGCTATATCCCAACAATCACTTCATTTTTCGAATATTGGCAGCATAACCTCCCCAACAAGCACTTAGATCCCTTTGTGGCTATATTCAGTTGGTGCATTTGGGCCGAGCGAAATGCACACGTGTTCAGTAGGCCCAAATCTCACTTCGATGGAACATGCAGGCGTATTATTTACTATTTCTCATCTTTATCAAGCCACAGTTTCTCAGCTCCATTCAGGCTTAGACTGCCATTCTCCAGATCATCGCCAGTTGAATCGGTTGGCAGCTCTTCCGCAACTCCTACCCGAAGGCAACCTGGACACCACCGCTGAACATTCTGCAGTACTTATCTACTTTATATACTGATATATGTATTAAGCTGTTATGTATCTATGACTCTGCTATGTAGTTGACTGTCTGTGTGACTGTTGTGCAATCTTCTCCCATTTTGGCCCGCGATCAGGCTTGTTGATCGTACTATTTACATATTATTATGCTATATAACCGGCTGTGTAGTGACACGCTACACAACCATCTTGCTCTAAAAAATTTATGGAAGAGGTTTATGAAAAGTGAATTTTATGAAAGGAATGAGATTTGATTTTGATAAATAATCCTTCTTAATTATGGTGGTATGGAAGCGTTCTTTCTATAATTAACACCGAAGGAAAATGGTTTGAGTTTTGTGTAAGTAACGTGTTAAATGATATTTGTTTTTGGCCCATTTAAATATGAATTTGGAAAAGAGGAAATTTTCCTTAAAGTTGTGTTAATATACTTATACCATTGAGATATGTATATGGATATATTTTCTAAGTATTAAAAGTGTAATTTTCGTTACTATACTTATACCGGTGAGATAAATATATGAATGTTTTTCCAAGTATTGAAAGGAGTATAAGGGGTTTGTGAAAATATCTTTGGTGAAAGTATTTTGAATTAAATAATTTAAAAGAGATTTAAATTAATTAATGATTAATTAATAGAGGCTTGGTGGATCCCACATGGAATTAAACTTAAGTTTGATTGTTTATTTATTTGATAGTTAAATAACCGGCTATCAAATCTTGACCAAAATATAACTCTGGAAATATCTAGAAGAAACATGAGGAACTCTGGAAATATCTAGGAGAAACATGAGGGTTATATGACACAGTTATCTTCAATGAAGCTATACTGTGCGTATAAATACGTTTTGTTCTCCTAGGACAAATGATAAGGAAATCTGTCTGCTTAAACGGTTAGGAGGTGATCTCCACTCTTATGTACTGTCAGATTATTTCCAAATAAATTAGGGTTGAGTTTACCAAAATCTATCAAATGGTTTTGAAGTGACCGATAAACGGGGGAGTGTACTAATATGAGATGACTCGAAACCGTAACCACTCCAAAACCATATATGTGTTTGATCTTTAGAAGAGATTCAAGACAGTTTGGAGATGATGGTATCAAAGACAAAGTTCTCTGAAGTGCAAGGGCTACTTGCAACTAATCCTGATGATGATTCCAAAATGGATATAATAGAAGCAGTGCCTTCGGTTTGTTCATTTCCTGAACAACTTGTATGGATGAATGCAGGCATTGCATTATTGTCTGGAATGCAGTGTTAGCCTTCCAAGTGGGAATTGCTAGGAGGAAATGGTAAAAGCATAACCTTACAAACCGCACTACCCGGTAATGGCTAAAACGGGGGATGCCCGCAGAACTATGTGGTGTGCTACCATTAGAAGCATCATTCCTCGATCTAGATTTGGTTTTGTACATATTGGTGTGTGCGAGGAGAGACCATGGAGCAATGTTTGTAGCCTCGATGCCCAAGGGATGATGTAATCCGATATGTCAAGTTAAAGGAGTAGCCGGCTCTGTCTTAGTAGGGGGTCCATGTATAGCCCTCAGGTACATTTTATCTGGAGGTGTATTGTACGAAAGGTCGTCCCTTACCTTGCCATGTTGGAAATCCATTCTCTAATACATGTCTTACGGTATTAGTTGTAGAACTAGTACCGTTGAATGTAATTATGGGTAACCATTTCAGATATTTTTTGTACTTATTTTCAACCCCAAGACATTATTATAATATCGCTAGATTTTATAATAAAAATGATTTGGTTATCGTAAGGTGAAAACCCTTCTGTGTTTATATGCGGCGTGGTCTTACGAGATACCTTTATTTCTAAAAGGTTTTTATAACATTAAATAATCCAAATGATTTGAACTTTCTCATGCTGGTTTACCAAACTGGTCCAGGCGTTATTTTCGTATAATACTCGAGTCAGTCCAAGCATATTTTTCAAATTTAGCTGGACACTTTGGAGCTTCAGGAGGCGAGTTGGATTCTCCAAGACGTATTACCATATTTTATCTTACGCCGTGTTGATCTTGTTTGTATTTATCAGCAATTGTAAGAATAGGTTGTTATAACTGTCCAAGCTAATGTTATGTTAGTTTGCTCTGATGATAGTATGTATAATCAAGTTCTTTTTTGTAAAGATCTTTTGTATATTATATATTACTCGTCCCGATGAGAGATTCAAATCTGTCTATTATTTTTCTTTCACCCTGACAATCTGTCTTTTCGGCATATGGATGTTCGGTATGTGAATACTGTGGATGTATTAGTGTCGACTCTAAGGGTCGAAAAGACTGGTCATTACATAAGGTGTATAGTTATGCCACTTAGGCATGTGACTCTAAAAGAAAGTCAAAATTTGGATAATAGAATTTATGAGTTTGTGAAAGAAAGATTATGGTTATGGCTAGAAAAAAAGATAAACCAAATTTTTGTATTAAGTAAAACAAAGAAAAGACGCTTACCTAATAGCAAAATAATTTGATTAAGATTCATATGATGGAGATTTGAGCCTTAGTCATACTTTTTTGGCATTAAAAATTTTAAAGATATAATTGAAGTAAAGTTGACTTAAAAAAATTGGGCAGAAAAGGAAGATAAGTTATATTGGAGTTTCAATTGGTTAGAACTCATTAACCAATTGATTGAAATTATTTTGGAGATGTGAATGAAGATTTTTGTTGAAGGGCATAGAATTTATTTTTTAGGTTAGGGTCCTTGTGACCTAATGATGCTACTACGTGATATGACTCAATGATCGTTTTGTAGTACAGAAATTGGAATAATTGACATTCACATTCTTTGGTTGTGTGTCATTGTGGTAATGATCGGAAGGAAGTGAGTGATATTTAGGATGCTTTGTTGTTTGATAATGTCGTAAAGGTTGGTTATTTGAGTTGATTTGAGGATGGGTGTCGTTAACCAGATTTTGAGGGTAATGTTACACCATGTATGTTATATGGCTTGGATGGATGTTGCTCTCCAAGCAGGTGATTGTCATTATATAGCTTGGATGGATTTTGTTCTCCAAGCAAGTAATTATTGGCTTGTCATATATGTTTCGGGGGATAATTATGGGTTGCTGATACTTGAGTAATAAATGTGATTGTTAATATATGATTTTGATTGGATGTGACATGAGTTTGATGACATGCTCACTATGCTAGGACTTACTACTTTTTCTTATGTTCTTAGGTAGACTATGTCATAAGATGTTATTATGGTTAATTAGTGTTTTTCAATTTGATTTATATGGCAAGATGCCATCCCAGTTGAGTTGTCTCGTTCATAGAAGAGAAAATTAGTAGGTCAGTGAAATGATATATGAGAAAGGGTACCAATTATTGTTTATTATTAGAAAATCATATTTATGAGCTTGATTTTTGTTTTAAAGGATTAATTTTGGACTTTTGATTGTAAAGGATATTCTGGATTTGACTTGGTGTTAAGCTTTTATGACGATAGGTATTTTGGTATGAAGGATGAGTATTAAGATCATATAAGTTTGTATTATTGATAAATGGAATGAAGTCTTTAGAATTATATAAATAGATATGATTGGAGGATAAAGCATTGAGGAGAGTTGTGATCTCTATTTATAAATGATATTCCAAATTGGACTAGCGGAAAGGAGTATTTTGATAGATGTGGATAAAGAATTTAGATAAAATTGATTTTAATAAAAGATTTACAGCTATTGATATAAACTTGGTTTGGAAATTAAAGAAAATACCATGGAAATTTATCTAGAATGATTAAGGAAAGAGTATTATGACTAGCATGCATAAAAGATAGGGAAGCGATTCTGTAGAATGGAATTTGAAAGGTTTGGATAAGACTTTGAGTAAGAAATTAATGGATTCCTTTCAATCATCTCTCGGATTTAAGAGAGAATGTCTATTGAAAGTAACTCTTTTGGAATAATGACTTAAAGGCGCACAATTTACGTTGCATATGAGGTGCATGTAGATAATGTATCAAATAGTCGAACATTTTAGTTCTATCCCCATCTTAGGCTAACATTTTTCTTGGGTTAGAATTTCTCCTTAGATTTTGGATTTTAATTGCAATGGTTGTATTAGTTGAGTAGAATAGGATTTCCTTTGTTTGAATGCTTGCTTAGTGTAGGTTGTAGAATTTAGGACGAAATGTTTGGATAATTGAACGGGTGATACTTTGAGTGTTAAGCTGGTTGGATATTGGGAGAAGTGATATCATTAGTGTAATAATACCACTCAAGTTAGTTTTGAGATTTGGATGGGAAGATATATTATGTTCACCCAGTTAAGACATCGACCATATTGAATGCTCTTAGGTGAAAAGAAGGAATAGTATGGTGACTTGAATTGTTTGGATTTGTTTGGTTAAGACACCGTTAATTTTATGTTGTCTTACCTTAGCAAATTTGAAAGATGAATTAAGAAAATTACTGTTGGATGATTCGGGTGTTAAGTATGTGCATTTAGGAATGGTATGAGAGACTGCTATTTTATGTAGGCATATTTGTGCTAAGGCTACCTTTTGTTATGCATTGTAGCATTATTAATTCGAGATGGTAGTAGAGATTGTAGAAGTTATTGATATGCATGTATGTTTGTGGTTGATGTTTAGGGATGAGTTTATGCCAATAGTAGAGTTTGCTAGATTTTGTTAGGAATGATGATTTGGTCAAGGTATTTAAAATATGGAGAAGTAGATTCGATCTTTTCAATTAACTCCTTTTCGAAACGTTTTCCCATTTGCTTGATTTTTAGCTTAGTTAATATCTAGGTATGGTCGAGTTATTACTTGGATTCATTGTTGTTTTTATGTACGTTACTTATTATTAAATGCTTTGGATGATTTTTTTTATTTATGTCATGGATTGTGTCATTATCTTGATATATTTTATATGCTTTGATTCATTGTGTACACATTTACCATATGTTATGCTAATTTTATTGGTTGTGCATACATATATAATTTATATGTTTACAATAGGATGCTTCCATACATGCTCTATATGTAAAATCGTCGCATCTATACAGGAGGGCCCGAATGTGAGATATTTGCACATACACACACATAGACATATATATATATATATATATATATATATTGCTATATTCCATCTGCATGAATACCATGATGCTATGTTATTGGTTGCATTTCATAAAATTACACAAACACCACATATTTATATATATGATGATTGGACACGTATACCTATTTGATGAATTTGGATTTAGAATTTGTATGCTATGTATGGGTGTTTGGTTTGATTGGTTTCTTTATTGTATGGGTGATTGCTTGGATGAATGGTTGGAAGATTGACTTTATATGCTTATATATTTGTGTGTTACATATTATGATATGTAATAGGAGAGAATGCGACGAATTCTTTGTCCTTTGGGAATTTCGAAGAAAAAATTCTTTTAAGGTGGGAGAATGTAATAGCTTGGAATTTTGGTAAGCATTATAATTAAATATTAATAATATAATAAAGTTAAAATAATTATATTAAATATGAAAATAAAATAAATTAAACATAAGAAGGGACAAAATGGTCATTTTTCCAACTACAAAATTTGATGACGAAATCAACGCCATTGCGATCGTCATATTTTTTTTGATTCGCACAGTATTTTGGCATGCCTCGTTTGAAAGTAGGCGCACAATTTTTCCCTCCTTCTGTTTAAGAAACTAACTCACGTACTCCATTTTAGGAAATCCAACCGACCACTCTCTCTTCTTTCTCCTTCTTTGTCTTAATGTACTAAAGATCAAAACATAACATCTCACTCTAAACTTAACCAAATCGATCGAGACTAACGCCGTTGTGGAGCTATCAGATAAGATTACACATCAGTGACGATTCGGTGGAGAAAATCAAAAGCGAGGAGATGTAGCAATCCAGACAGTGGGAAGCAAGTAGAAATTTTTTATTTTGTGAGTGATTCATCCTCTTACCTTCATATAATGCAATTATAATCCTATATCTATGACATGTTGGCTATGTTAGTGTAATTTAACACCTATAAACACTTAATTTTCGATTTATGTGGGACTTAGGAAACGTTTGGCTAATAACATCACTTAGGAACTAGATTACATTAAAATATAGTAAATTGTCGATTATATGTAAAAATCAATGAAATAAATGATCAAACCGGACTTAGAAATGTAGGGCTAGGTCCTCGATTCATTCATAAGCGACCAGTGGTGCAACGGAGGCGGATAGAGGTGGAAAAGGACAACGAAATAACAATTTTCCTAAATTTTGAAACTGTCAGAAAACTTGTGCACTGGTCCATTGATGAGGTTGACTAAAGTAGCGATGGCCTATTATGGGGTTAGGTTGAACTGGACCCGGAAGGGCCTATTTAAATAACAAGAGATTATTAAAGTCTTGTTTCTCTTGTGTTTTAAAAGGCGATTAGAGGCTATTTATGAGGCAAAGAACGACATTACGAATTGAATGAATTTGTGTGATGATTAATCGCTATTTGATAAGAATATGTATGTTATTGAGAGGTGGAGAAGTAATATGATGGTATACGTGGAACGTGAATGGTTCTGTGGCATAGGTAGACATCGCGGGATGTGGATACAAGTATGAATGTGGATATAGATACGGATTGAATATGGATACAAATATAGATATAGGTATGGATACAGATGTGGATGGAGATACGAATGCAGACTTATGGCACAAGTAGGTGATCCAGGCATTATGTTGCTCTCCTATAGTGCTAATGCAGGCCATGTGGAGGAGGTAGATGTTAAACAACCCAACAGGCTAGGGGTGGACCAGGGCATGGGTCCAATTTGCACGAAGACAATATGCTTTTCTGTATGCTTCGGGTGGTCCATGGAAATGAGTCATTTATACGACTTACGTGACGATGGCCAACCGACTACCCTGAGGGCATGATATTAATCTAAGGAAGTGAGTCCATATATGATGATGTAGTACGACTATATGTTTATGATAGTTTGGTGTGATGTGATAACATGACGAAATGTGACCAGACAGTAGGCTCATATCATGTTATAATATTATTTTAAGTATATATGGAGTAAAAGTATGGCTCACTCACCAGATTTATGTCCAACCCCCTCCTATTTTTCCTTTATATACACACACACACACTCAGGTTGATGGAGTTTTGAGATGAGATGGTATCAGAGACAAAGACTCGTTTTTATATATTGTGTGTAATGTAAATAAGTATTGTAACCTAGATTTGACTGTTAGTATGTGTCGAGTTGTAGTTGTATTGTTCAGACATATGTATTTGGCTTTATAGACTTGTTATGGTATTATGACTATGGTTATTATTGATATATTATATTTTATTTCCTTCTGCTATGAGACTCTATAAGTAGACAGTTATTATATAGCGTTAGTTAGTACTGTATCCAATATTTGATATCAGCCAGTAATTGTATACATTTTAATTTACCCCCACGACTCGTCCTTTTGGTTCTCGAGTTGTCGATGTGGGTTCAGGCGTTGGACCAAGGGTCGAAAGTGCGGGTTATTACATATCCCTGCAAATAAGCTTAAACCAAGCCTGGAGCCCATCTTTGGGTTCAATAAAAAGGCTCTACACTACTTGGACAGATCAGGTTATATGTTCAAATAGGAATCCAGCCCTACACTAGAACTTTTGAAACTCGGTTTGTAGTGACGGATTAGAATTTTTATAATAATGCCTTTTCGGGAGACTTACTTTGGATGAAATAGATGCCTTCATTTCTCTGAAATACTTTCTTGTGAAATTCCTTTCCAAAGCTGGATGGGGAACTGTGCAGAGGAGAACAGTTCAGCTCCAAAGAAATGTGTTTTGCAACTCTTGAGTAAAGCAATAAAGAAGGTAAATCTTGTTATGGATCTGTGATAAATAAATCGAATGAAACTAAAATTCCAATGCCCTTCCATATCAGTCATCATGAATTAATTACTAAGGTAAATAAACAAACGCTACTGATAGAAAACTGCCAAAAGCTGGATAGAAAATTTGAACCATCGTGTAGTAAGGGGAATCATATTGGACTGAATCAAGTAAAACAAGATTTGAATTCAGAAGAGACCTTGGAAAAATAAAGCCAGAAATGGATTCTAGAGATAATGAAGGAAATGTAATATTTGTAGGGGAGATGGAGGAAGTAAACTTAGATATGCAAGACCACGCCCACAAAAATAGTGAAAATGGGAAAAGGTCAGACAAGAATACAAGAGAAAAGCTCATCACCTTTCTTCAATCAAGTAAGGATGTTTTCACTTGGACCCATTGCAGATATGCAAGGAATAAACCCTTCGGTAATGTGTCATGCACTCAACCAAGATCTGAAATTTACTCTTATAAGGCAAAAGAAGAAGCAATTTGATAAATTTCAAACAACTGAGTTGCAAGAGGAAGTAAAAAAGCTGTTGGGGAATGGATTCAATAGGGAGGTATTCTACCCAAACTGGCTTGCAAATCCAGCGTGAGTCTAAAAATATAATGGAAAGTGGAGGACATACGTTAACTATACGAATCTAAATAAATCATGGCCGAAAGATTATTATCCACTTCCCAGGGTTGAGTAACTAGTAGAAGCCACATATGGACACAAACTATTATCATTTATGGACACATACTCGGGATATAATCAAATTCCTATTTTTAAGCCAAATGAAGAGCATATAAGTTTTGTGATCGATTAGGGAACATAATGTTATAAGGTAATGTCATTCAGACAAAAAAATATGGGAGATACAAATCAATGGCTAGTAAATAGAATGTTCAAAGATCAAATCAGGAAGAATATGGAAGTATATATTGACGGCATGTTAGTAAAGTCCAAAAAAGAAGTTGATCACATCAATGGCCTGAATGAAATGTTTGTGGTGCTACGGAATTACAAGATGAAGCTAAATCCACAGAAATGTTCTTTCAGGATCCAATCCAAAAATTTCTTGGGATACATTGTGAGTGTGCGGGGGAATAGAGTCTAATCCTAATCAAATAAAGGTGATTCAGGATATGGAGGAGGCCCAAACAAGTAAGGATGTAATGAGCTTAAATGGTTATGTGATTATGCTTAACCGATTTATGTCAAAAGCAACATACAAATGCATTATGTTCTTTGATGTAGTCAAGAAATGAAAGACTTTTGAATGGATGAAGGAGTGTCAAAAGGCCTTTTAGGAGTTAAAAGAGCACATGGAAAAGTCGTTAATACTTTTGATCCCAATTGAAGGAGAAGATTTTTTTGTTTATATATTGAGTAGAATTGGAGCA
This sequence comes from Allium fistulosum, assembly GCA_030737815.1. Taxonomy (NCBI): domain Eukaryota; kingdom Viridiplantae; phylum Streptophyta; class Magnoliopsida; order Asparagales; family Amaryllidaceae; genus Allium; species Allium fistulosum. The sequence goes on from CM060904.1 coordinate 1,293,715,321, forward strand.
TGTGATCGCCTCATTTATGAAAAGTTAAGAATACGGAACCCAATTGCTGGTATACTATACAAGTAAAAGGCTAAAGGATGCAAAAATTGGGTATCCAATTATAAAAAAACTAGCCTATTGCGTGATACTATCAACACAGAATCTAAGATCTTATTTCCAAGCACATCCAGTCAAGGCATTAAATAACTATTTGCTTAAGCAAATTTTTAGTAAACTTGAAGGTTAACAAAGTGGGGATGAAATTAAGCCAATATGACATTGAATATTTGCCACGAATATTGATAAATGAACAAGCCTTGACTGATTTTTAACAGAGTATAGAGGGTTTATTGCAGAATAGTCAGAAAAAGAATGGAAATTTGAACCAAATTGGAAATAATTTATAGATGCTGCTGCAAATGAGCAAGGAGCTGGATATGTAATAATCACTACGATGTGCATAGATTGCATTATGCAATAAAATCGGGATTTTCTGCAAATGTAGCAGAATAAAGGTCATTGATAGATGGACTAACTTTAGCATAACAGCTAAAAATTCCAGAAATCTAAGTGTGAAGTGATTAGCAATTAATGGTAGATCAACTAAATAAGACACATCAAACGAAGGATGCATGATTTACCTAATACGTTAAAAGATACCCGAGATGTTGGCTCAGTTTGAAAACTTTTTAATCCATCAGATACCAAGAGAAAAGAATGCCAAAGAAGACTTAAGCAAAACTGACAAGTTCGTGAGGAGTGCTAGAGGTAAAAATTATCCCTATCATATTATAATAGAACCTGAGTGTTGAATTTCAAAAGGAGGTATCCAACCATGGAGCTTTTGTTTTGACCTGATCGCAAGCCCAATGGTCACTAGACAACGAAGAAAGTTCTCGAGAAGATAATGATTATGAAGAAACGCATGAAGCAACCAGAATACATGAGTGCAAAATGATGATTTATGGATAACTGGATAACACTTATACTTGAACCTTAGAAAAAGGAATATTGCCAAAAAAAAATAAGAATGATTCAAGGAAATTAAGGTATCAAGCGCCTTCCTACACCATGGTTGATGGAATATTATATAGAAAGGGACATTCAATTCCCTATTTGAGATGTATAACCCCGAAAAACAGAATGAAAATATTAAAAGAATCCTATGAGGGATTTTGTGAAGATCATTCTAATGAAGTGAAGTTAGCAAAGAAAGTAATGAGGTAAGGATATTATTGGCCTTATATGATTGAAGATGCCTTAGCTTATGTGAAAATACGTGATAAAATATCAAAGATTTTCTAGAATTTCATGATTACCTCCGAGTGAATTAACCTCCTTCACCAGTCCTACGTGTGGAGAATTGATTTGACAGGACCTCTTCATGTCTTAAAAGGAGGCTTGAAATTTGCAGTAGTGCCCATTGACTATTTTACTTAGTGGGTAGAAGCCGAGCCATTACCTAACATTACTTCGAGGAAAGTCATGAAGTTTGTTTCCAAAAACAAAGTTACTCGATTTGGACTCCCAAATAAGATCATTTCTAATAGTGAAACTTGGTTCGAAAGTAATGAGTTCACTCGCTTTTGCAAAAGTAATGGGATCGTAAAGAGTTTCTCATTAGTAGCACATCAAAAAGCTAATGGGACTATCAAGAAAAAATTAAAGAACCAGTTAGGGAAAGCGAAAGTAAATTGGATGGAAGAACTTCCTTTTGTTCTATGGTCATATAGAACTTCCGCAAGGATAACCACGGGCCACACTTCACATTCCTTGACATATAGGTTTGTAGCAATGTCACCAGTTGAAATTGAAGCTCCATAACACCGAAGAATTGCATATGCTTATGTGCCAAACCAAGAATTAAAGAAGAAATCTTTAGATTTGATCATTGACCTAAGAGTCCAACCTCCATTGCGAATAGCAGTGTATCACCAAAGAATTCAAATACTATAATTCAAAAGTGAATGAAAGGACATTCCAAAGGGAGATCTTGTACTTCGAATGGTAATGGCAAATTCAAAGGATCCAGCAGATGGCCTATTGGGCCCAAATTGGGAAAGAGCCTTAGTTATTCATGAAGTAATATCCTCGGGAACTTATCGATTGAGTGGACCTAACAGGAATCTCATAGTAAGAACATGGAATTTCGAACATTTAAGATCGCATTTCACCACATTAAATAGATAAACCAAGTTACTAAAATTTGTTTCTTGCAAATGCTCTTAGAGGATTTCATAATTTTCAAAAGACATTCGATTAAAAATATGCATATAGATAGTGAAAATACTGAAGTTGATTTTGATTTTATAAGAAATGTTGCATGCATGGGTGGGATACACGCATAAATGGTGTTATAATTGGTGATTGTACAATTGTTTTTGATAAAATAGGTGAAGTGAGGAGAAGATATAATATGTAGGGTGATATTGTTAGCAGAGAGGACGGGAAAAAAATCAAAACATATGGTGACATAATGATAGAAGGAGAACAGGATAAGATGAGCAAAAATTCTTTAGATTCCCTGTCCTTGCTTGATTCCATGGTTATAAATTCAATAGCCTTGCCTGCATTTGTTTCTTGCTTCGGTTCAAAAACGGATCGATACAAAGGAATGAATATACAGACTGTGCAAAATATGTTTACATGGATACTAAATGATGAAAGGACAAGTTATTCTTTACATACATTACTGCACATTGCATAAAAGATGACACATTGTGAAAGGTAAATACAATGTGCAAAATAGTGCTAAATTCTTAAAAGGTGAAAATCACAGTGGACAGAAAGTTAGTTTTCCTGATGAAAATGTAATGAATTTAGTCGATAGTGAGGTGGTGATGGTAAAAACTTATGTTGATATTGCGGATGGTGGTAAAGTAGAAGTTAATGAAAAGATGGGACTTATTATCAATACCGATATTGATATTGCAGATGATGATGAAGTAGAACTGACGTTGATACAACAGATGTTATTTTAGTCCATGAGAGAGACTGAAAAAATTATGTGATGGTGGAGATTGTTTTGTTGATAATTTTGAAGTGAATATGATGGGTAAGGAACGACTGTTTTGAATGTTGTTGGCAAAATGTGTGTGAGGGAGAAGATGATATCCTATTGTAAGTTGGATAATGGAAGCTTTGATTTCGACTCTTATAATGGTGTCACTTTTGAAGGAGTCTTGTGTATTGTGTCTTGTAATGGTGCTTTTCATGATGTGAGTATGGGTGATGTGGTGTATAGTGGAGTTAATACTGAAAAGAATATACGTGAAATGGTGGTTAAAGATGATCATAGGGAGAGAGATGTGAATAATATACACATGGATATTCATGTTAATAGACTGCAAGTAACATGAATGATAACTTGGATGCTTACTTGGAAGAATATATAAGGTGTTTTAGTTCATGCAGAGATAAAGATAGAGAAGTTATAATCCCACATAGAAATTTATATGTATATTTTATTACAAGAGGCAAAATGGTAATTTTACAAACACTGGGATTAGGTGAGAAGGCTTGTATCACTGCTTAGAGCTCATTTTTCTGACTAGAATGATATATTGGTTTGTCCGGATCAGATTTCGTATGAAGGAGTTATGTGGGTTTCAAGTTGCGGGTTTTGAATTAATTTAATTGGGCATAAGCCCATTAGAGTGAAGCAACGATCGGCAAGTTTATGTTAGGCCATGCATAAACGTTTGAATTCATTTCTCAAATCATGTACTTTTTCGTTTCTCAACTCCTTCTTCCTCCACCGCTATGCCTTCTCTCGAATCCTTCAAATCTTCACGAAAAACTAGTAATTTATATACCAACTCGAAGTGTACAAAGAGGGCTATAAGAAGATACCTATCATTTATGGATTCGAGAATTTTAGAAAAACTACGATTTTGAACAGCGAAGGTTTTGGGGCCAAACTAATAGATTCTAGGGCTTAGCAATGCAATTCAGTGAGTGGGAATCATTACTGATGATATATTGATTGCATGAGAGTAGTATATATTGTATGGTTGCTAATTAAGTTAATTAAGGTGAATTTGGGTAATTTATATTAGGAAATTGATGTTGAAATGATTAAATTATTTTAATGATGTTAATGATAATCAAATGTAGGTTGGTTTTCATTTAGATTGTTTTGTTAAATGGAAATTGTATATAATGGTAAAGACTGTGGTAATCAAGGATTTAAAATGAATATGTGGATGACATATGATATATAAAAAGGTTAGAATGGTGAAATATGATGTTTAAGTGAAATATGAAGTGTTAAAATAGTAAAAATGAAGTATAAATCGATAGAGAAAAAAGACTAAAATTCGATTTATTTATCTGGAAATCACCGCCGCTACTGGTGGACCATAGCATGTAGACCGGTGTGCCTTTTTAATGGCCAGGTTAAACCTAGACCCAGGCAAGAGCGATCTTACTCTAGTCAAGCATATATGAAATAGCTATTAAATAACATGTTGTTCTTTAGCGCCATACAAGAATGTTTAACGTAAAGATACGTACTCCGATGATTGTGCATTGTGACAAACAGTTAAGTCTTGTGTAAAGGAGTCAGGCTGTATTTACCTATCCTTTATGTATATACGAGTTAGACTACGTTTATCTAACTCACGCTCTTGTTTACATTTGTAAGATTAGTCTATGTTTATTTATATCCCAGAGTTAGTCTCTACCTAACTAACTCTAAAGTGTATCGCTGGGTTAGTATGTGTTCAGCTAACTCTCTCTCTCCTCCTCCCATTTTTCTCTTTTATGTATATATGAGTTGGCCTATGTTCAACTAACTCTATTGTATATTAAATGTAATTAAGTATGTAATAGTGATCATCGTATTATGTTTACTATGATGGACTAAATATGTTGATGCAGGTGAGACAGGTTGAGGTAAGTATTGGTATTCAAACGTTATTTATGAAATCGTGTATCGGTATATAATTAATATGTTTACTCACCAAACATTTGTCTGACCCCACTCCTCATACACTATAGCTAAATGAAGTAATTGTGACGGTTTGGTGTTTGAAGATGGAGACTATAGAGATGTTACATATGTTCTCCATTATTTGTATATAATGTGACGTTGTGTGTATGTATAAAGACTATGTGAAACTTATGTTTATGTAGATGGGATTTTTTTTATCTATATTTTATTTTTATCTGTTCCACTGCGATTTATAAAAGAAATAGTTAGTTAGTTTAGCTCTTGGTATACTACTATACTATTTCGTCTAAACGATTCGATCTTTTGTTCTATGTGAAAAATTTTACGGCCGTAGAAAGTCAGGTTGTTACGGAAGCGTGCATGTAGATTATAAGAATACATAAAGCATTTATGTAACCAAAATTTTGTTAAAGAGGGATAGTGTAATAGTGAGGCATATGAGCAGTTTCTTTGATGGGCTAGAGTAGTGAACAAAGTGAAAAGTGTACTCTGTATTAAAGAGGGCTAGAATAATGATTGTGATAGAAAGCAGGGTTTGGAGAAGATGGAAAGGGATTTAAACTCTATATCAAATTCATGTAGATCAATGAGATGGAGTCTCGTCTTCACAGAGCAACCACTAGAACATCCGATGGTCGTAGTTCCGGTTTGTCTAAACTTCTAGGAAGTAATTATTATCCTATTGCATTGAGTAGTTTATCAACAAATGCTATGTGTGAATTAGCTAAGAATATGGGTTTTTATTTTTTATGATGTTCACTAGATGCTGGTTATATTATGGGTAAGGAGTTAGAACGGGTTAGATCACTTAGACTGAGATAAATCAGTTGGATTGTTAAGGGCTTACACGATTTAGGAAAATGTACTAAAATTAGGTCACTTCTTAAAGAAAATAACATTGATATTGATTTATTACAAGAAACATAAATAGAACATCCTGATTATCGATTATACATGAGTCTAGGGGGTCTTCATTTTAATCATTGGCTTTATCTCCTGGCTAGGGATAGCTCGGAGGGTTTGATGGTAGGATGGAAAGTATACTGCGTTAAACTTTTACAATCAATTGTTAAAGTTCATTCGATGCGTCTTATTTTTACCGATCTTATTGATGGCTCATTTCTCAATGTTCTTAATGTTTATGCACCGAATTCCAAAATCGATTAAAGGATTCTTTGGAACGAGTGTCTTGAGTTTAGATCACTCGCTCCTCGTCCATAGGTAATGGGTATAGACTTCAAAGTAACTAGATTTCGAGAGGAAAGCTCCCCTAGAGAATGTGACTTTATTGCTATGAAGGAGTTTGATCAATTTATTATTAGTTGTAATTTGATTGAGTTACAATTAAATAATAGATGCTTCACTTGGTCGAACAATTGGGATGACCCTTTAATGGCACTTTTAGATAGATTTTTTATTAGTGATGAAATGGAAGATAGATTTCTAGCCTGTATGGTCGTTGTACTTCCAGGTGTTTACTCGGACAGTTGCCCTATTATTTTATCTTGCATAAACCATATCGATAGGCATACAAATTTTAGATTTAAAAAGATGTGGTTGCTAGAAAATAATTTTATAGACTTAATTACAAATAAATGTCTTTTTATGAGTAATTATAATTATAGATTTTCTGGAACATAACTAAAATATTTGTAAATAAACTTGGATATTTAAGAATATATCTTAAAAAATGGAACAAAGATGTTTTTGGCAACATTAGAATTAATGGATAAATGACTAAATGAGATTTTAAAGTTAAATAATATAAAAGAGTATAGAAATGTAAATATATCTGAAAAAACATGCTAACTTGAAAGAAGAATTAAATAAAATTATTATGTAAGAGGAAGTGATATGGAAACAAAGATCTAAGGCCTAATGAATGAATGAGAAGGATAAGAATAATAAACTATTTCATAAAGTAGCAAATGGTATAAAATGCAATAACACCATTAATTCTATTTAAACTAATAATGTCAAGATTTTTGATACAAAAGAATTAAATGAGGCATTTACTCATTATTATAAAGAAATTTTTGGAACTAAGAACGGGCATAGGATTTGGGCTAATTGGAATGATTTATATCCTAATGCTAGTAGGTTTGATTCAGGTGGACTGGATAACCCATTTATAGAAAAGAAGATTCTAAAGGCTATAAAGGTTAAGCTAGTGATAAATCGTCTGGTCCTGATGGGTTTCTTATTTTATTTTATGAATAATTTTGAACTGTTTTAAAAAATGAAATAATTAGAATGTTTAATGAATTTTATGTTGGTTCATTACTATTAGGCATGTTTAACTTCGCTAATATAACCCACCTTTTTGGATGATTCAAGTCGACAATAAACCACACATGTCTAACTCAAACCATTCAAAAAGGCAGATTATCAATGGGATTAATTAAGAAAAATAAGCAAAGAAGAAAATAAACACATAATCTCGTAGCGGAATGACAGAATATAGTAATCAAATAAACAATTCATGAAGCTGTTTACACTATACATTTGATTATACTTTTACAACATCAATCAGAGTTATACATACAACCAAGACAAAGTAAAACAATGCAATAGAACAACATGATGCAGGGGAATAATGCTAGTAATATAATATACCAAATCTTCGTCTTCATATTCCAGAATAATATGATCTTCAATGCACTGAAAACTCAGAGCCGACTCGAGCATAAAGTAAAACAATACACTCGAGTTAGAATTAAAATATCCTTATGCAAGTCAAATCAATATCATATCTAACAGGAGTGTAATAGCGTCAGAGATGTTTATGGGATTTTAAATATCCTATTTAGTGTATGACGTGCGTGCAATAACTTAAGAGATGTTACGGGATTTTCCATCTCTTAAGGATCCGTCAAAATATCTATATATAGTAGAATATGCTATATATGTAATGTCTATCGATAAAATAAATATTTTTACTAGCATTAAGGCTTTACATTAATCCCCCTTAATGCGTTTTTAAGCATTGTCCTACAGTTTGCCTTAGTATCATCACTAGCAACATCGGTAGCCAGGGAGGCGCCGTGATAAGGCAACACTAAAACAAAATCATAGTGGTTGCGTATAAGGATAAAAGTATGACAAGACACGTGAGGCGATGCCCAAGGTAAGATACTACCGTTTTGTGTTTCCTGACTGGTGGTAACCCCTAACGGCCCACCGCGAACATCCATCCCATAATCAAATCAAGGTGCACTAATCGAGTCCCAAAAAATCAAGATGGAAATACGAAGAACAGATGTCGCTAGAGGTAGCTAGCCTCATTGGTCGTGTATGGTTCCTATTTTAGTCATTTCAAAATGACACAAGTGTCGGGGCCTATCCATCATCGTTCTCTTTCTTCAATCCAGCAAATGTCTCCATTCAACGACTACATTCTAGATAACATCCACCGCGTACATAGTTGTTAAAGTTGTTCCGGTATTGACGGAGAGTATGCCAATATTCGGCCCCGGTCCCTTTAACAACCAAACGTCATTTTTCACACCGGTTGGTTCTTTTAAATTTCAAGAACAGGTCATATTTCATATCAAAATATCAAATTTACTTCAAAATAATTTTGAATCCAAAATAGGTTATACCTTCATACCAAAACAATCGTATTTAAATCAACGATTTAAATCTAAATAGTTTCCCTTTAAAGCAGTTTGAATATTGAAAATGGTTTTGAATAATTAAAATAGTTTGAATTTGAAATTAGTTTGGAAAATTAAAATAGTTTTAATATTGAAAATAGTTTGGAATAATTAAAATAGTTTTAAAGATTGGAAATAGTTTTGAATATAAAATAGTTTAATATTGAAAATAGTTTAGATAATTAAAATAGTTATATTTTAAAATAATTTGATTATTAAAATAGTTTGTGTACTAAAATAGTTTATATATTAAAATAGTTTATATTAAAACTATTTCTTCTTTCACAACAATTTGAACTCATGTTTCAATTCCAAATCACAACGAATTCAATTTTTCGACTTCTAATTCAAGTTAACTTCATATTCAAATTTCAATTTTAAATCAGCCTCAATTCACAACGATTTCAAACTTTACTACAAATTCAATTTAAATAGTTCTATTCAAATGACTGAAAGTTTCAATTCAAATTCTCATTTTAAACAATTTAGTTTTAAGCCATTTCACATCCCAAAATTTGAAATACCAATTTAAACCATTTTAATTAAAGTAAATTCAAAGTTTAAACTAAAAATTAAACCTTTCAAATAATTCACATCATATCTCAATTTCAGCATAAGATTTCAAATTAAATCCTTAAACAATTTCATTTAAAAAGTTTTAATTTCAACATTTCAAAGCTTGAATTAGAAAATAGTTCAATTGATATAAATCAAAATTTATTTCTTTAAAACAATATCATTTAAACAAATCCAATTTCAATATTTTAAAACCATTTAATTTAACCAAAACCGGTGTCCGTATATAATTTTCTACCCTATGGCCAAGTGATCGGTTATTTCAATTTTAATTACATGGATGGATATATATCATTTGAACCTATAATTAAATGACATAGGTATATATCATTTCAATCTATTTCTTAGTTCATTTCAATAGTCCAAATGACAATATACATAATGTCAAACAATAAATAGGGTAATAACATGGATATTTCAAAATAAATAAACAACCATACATCCAATATATCAATCAATAGGCGTCCAATTACAATCAACATCCAAATCAACCAAGATATCACAACAGTTACTAGTTATTAATTGTCGGTGTTTAACTAGCAATTAAATTCAATATTAATTTAAATGTCAATTTAATTCAATATAAAATTCAAATTTAATTTAAATGTTAATTTAAACTACCAAAAAACAATCAATAAAATTTAATCATTTCATGATTTCAATTTAACTAACATCAGAAAATTTAGTATTGCATGAGCGGGTTTAATCACTCACCTTTATATGAATCTGAAAATAATAGACTTCTAATCAATAGCTCCTTTCTAGATTTCCTTAGTCTCCTTTTGATTGATAACTTTGTTCCTAAATTTTGATTTTGGTTTGATTTACTTTAATTTGCCTCCTTGTTATATTAGTGTATATATATATGTATATGTATATAAGGTTTGAAAAAGGAAGAAGATCTGAAAAAGAAGAATTGAAAAAGAAAAGGATTAAAACAAGAAGAACTGAAAATGAAAGCGAAGGCTAAGATTTGAAAAGAAGAAGAAAGTTTGAAAAGGAAGAAGAAAGTTTGAAAAAGGAAAAGATTTGAAGAGGAAGAAGATTTGAAGAAGAAAAAAAATGAGAGAGAAGAAGAAGATTGAAGAGGAAAAAGAAAAAAGAAAAAAAGAAGAAGATTAGATTGGTGGCTAGGGTTTCATTTGCATCATATATTAGTTATAACGTTAGGGTTGGGTTTAAGGCCATTGAAATTTGAAAAGAAGGCTGCTGTCAATTAGAAATAAATGAAATGAGGCTTTAGGAAATGAAATTAGAAAATAAACGAAAATGTAATAAAGTAAATATGAACAAACTACATATTGAAATAATGTAAATATGAACAACCTTTGTAAAAGTAGTAGGTATAAAAAAGAGGTGAAGGAAAGAATTAAAAATATGAAAAGTAGTTCACGATTGTGAAATGAAAAAGCTTCAAACAATGTAAATGGAAACCATTAGTGGAACAAATGAGGAAACTATGAAAAAAGTATGGCAATTATTTAATAGAAAGGGAATGAACAGACCAACTCTACACCGTAAACAAACTTTTGGAATGCAGATTTCAAAAACATTTGTTCACTCAATTAATTTTGTTAACCCTAAACATACTAAAATTGACATTCATTAAATATTTAATTAACACACAATAAATGAAATAAATTCTCTACACAAATTTGTGTAATTAATTAAGAGAATATACAACATAAAAAATATAATAGCACAAAAGAGGTAATATAAACAGGTGTATAGTGTATATGTACGTATGTATGTATGTATGTATGTACATCTTTATCGCCACTTATAGTTTACATTCATAAATAAAAGGTATGAAAATAATCCACATAAGAAGGCAATGAATGTAAGAGTAAATTAGAAGAGTGAAGATGGAAAGGTAAATTATGTTGCAATTAAAATCTAATCAAGTCTAAGTGAAAAGGAAATAATCAAGTGTAAATCTATTTTACCCCATTTACAATCTCTTATTAACATTTAATTTAATACCGTATGAGATTTCAAACCTAAATAATCCATTTTTTAATGATATAATTGAATCGAAAACATAAGTTTATATTTAGGTATAAACATATATGCAATAAAATAAAAGTAAAATTTGAAACAAATTTGAGTACTTACAATTTGAACGTAATATTTCTCATTGAAATACTCATTATATTTTTAACACAAAACATAAGTTTCACATATCACTAATTAATTACCATTTACTTTTATTTCTGTAACAACCTGCTATTTCAAACCATTCAAATCGACAATCATCCACTCATGTCAGACTTGAATTGCTCAAAACAACAGATTTGTTAATTTATATTTGGCAAAACTCAGCATATATAGTAAATAAATCAATCACAGAATCACATACACAGAGTAATATAACAATAAGTAGCAAAATAGATAAATAGTAGTTCATGAAGCTACTATATAAACATCAGAGTTTAAAACAAAATACAACATAAATCTCAATTACAGATGTTTGCACAAAAAATGGACAAACACCTCAAAGTTGTATGATTTAGTAGATCTTATGTTGTTCTTAGTGATTTGGGTGATTTATGCAAATATATGAAAAGCAGGGGCTAAACTGTAAAAAGACACGCAGATTTATAGTGGTTCAGCCAGAATGTGCCTACGTCCACTTTATATGTTATTTCTCTTCTCTTGTTTTGATTACAAGTACAAAGCTTTGATACAAGTAAAAGAAAGTTGTTTGAAAGTTGTGACGTTTCGGGTTTTGCCCGCTCGAAAATCAACATCCATACTTCACATTGTACTAGAATACCGTAGATTCGACCGTTCAAATCCGATTCGCCGGAGCTATAACACAATTAAGTAAATAACACAACGGAAGAAAAGAATAATACATTGATATACAATATCTGATACAACAGAGTGATACAATGAATATCAATATACATCAGAGATATGATACAAGAAATAGCAGCGGAAAAGAAAAGATAACAACAACAGCGGAACAATATCAATAGAAGTGATAACTCCAAAATGATCTTCAGAGAAGAATGAATCCACAACTCCAAGATAAGCAACTCCGATGAATGAACTAGCTCCAGTTAATCTACTGAACCTGAATATCTGAGAAACCCAACTCTAGACTGCCCGTGTGGAAAATAGTGGGCACCCAGAGTTTAGGAAGGGAACAATAAACTCCGGATCAGTCATGGAACTGGTGTGAGCAACAAAAACAGTTTATCTTTAAACAACAACAAAAGGTTTTAAACATTGAAATCCGCAATGCTTTTGGAAAATGAAACTACCATAAGACCTCCCACCACACACACAATGCAAACGCAGAATTGGAGGAGATTTCTTCTTATGATAGTCAAAGATGCTTACTACGCAAATCATTGGATATTATCATTAGTGCATAGTGTAGAAACCATTTCGAAAGTAGAATATAAATCTTAGCCAGCATAGGCATTCCGCACTTATGCCTACTATAGCTACTATGTTCAATAGCAGGTTACCGCCACATTCCATAGCAGGTAATACAACTAAAACCGTACACGTCACGTATTGTTTCTTTGGATTTCCAACAAATGGTCAGGCTAAGGAACTTCCTATTCCACGATGGGTACGTCCCTGGAATAGACGACCCGAGAACCTAACCGGATCTCTGCCAACACAAGGCCGGGTTACCTCTGCAAAAATAGGTAACTACTGACACGCGTATGTCATTCCCCGATCGTAACCGATCTTCCCGAGGATCCCCGATTTCCAACAAACCACATAATAATAATGCAGCAACCACATAGGTTAAGTATCTGGGCTCCATACCATGATACCACCTCTATCCAGAAGGAATGACATACACTAAGGGGCGCTACTCCCTAGAACCTTGCCGCATCTTTCCTGTTTTGACCATTTCCGGGGTGTGAGGCTCGACGAAGTCTCGTCCACAAAGCTACGCTTTCTACAAAGCCATGCTTCGGGTCAAACAAATGATCAACCTATGATCACAAAGATATAAGATCAAACAAATGATCATATCAAAAATGATTAAACACTGATCATCACACAGCAACACTCAGCATGCCACATTACCAAATTGGGATATATCGCTGATAAATTTCAACTACATAACCTCTGAGCTCGTACGTCTCAGAGAAGGGTGTTAAGCTAAGAGAATAAATTCTCCGCCACCAAACAGAAATGTATTTGAAAGAAATCGGCTTTATATCTCAAAGTGTAATGTCAGACATGTATCCATACAAGTCTGTTCCGGGTTCGAACAGAACCGAAGGCACTTCTCACGAAGCCCTTGCAAATCCGGATAATTTCCAATCACGTCCGGACTTCCCGTCACTAAGGGTGATAAAACCTCTATATCGGGGATCAGCCGATGCAGAGTAACTCGACGGTAATCCTTCCGTTTTCAAAAATATCCAGTCTTCAACACCGGTCATCAAATGCCATCCATAACGACGTATCACATATTCGGAATGGGTTATACGACCCAAAGGTCCTTTCCCGGCTAACCCGAATAGTGAGCGCAATTTAAAATCATATGGATATGGGATTTCAATTAAGTCACAACTTATTAATTCAACTTCTTTTTTTCAAATGGTTTAACAAATTACCATTTTCAAATCTTTAGACAAAAAGATTCATTTTAAACAACCTCCAATGGTTTAAACAATTTCCACATTTAAATCTTTTAAATAAAAGATTCATTCACAGATTTTCCCAATTAATCTCCATTTTAGTTTAACTCGTTAAATCTTTAAATCAAAGATTTAACTTATAGCTTTCAAAACAATTCCATTTCGAGTGGTTTAAACAAATCACCGTTTTAAATCTGTTAAAAATAAACCGATTTAATTTATAGCTTTCAAAAAGATTCATTCATAACTTGGAAAAATCATTTTTCTTCGAGTCAATCTTGAAATTCCTTTAATTAAACTGGAATTTCATTTCTTATCTGAAAGCTTTTATCTTTTGAAAACAAATAGTTTCATTTCAGAAAATCCGATTCATTCATACGAGTTAAAGTCTTTGGGTTAAATCCAAATTCTCAAAATTACATTTTTAAATGGTTTAAATTCAGATAAACACATTTATAACATCTTCAATCCCTAGTTTCAAATCATAGGATTCAATTTCAAACTTGAATTCAAATTTAAATCAAATTATTTAAATTTTCAAAACTCGATTAAGTTATTCAAAATAACTTTTATCTTTGAAATTCCATTTCAAAAGCTTTTCACTTTAAACCCGAATTTCCAATTTCAAAATCAATTGAAATTAAAATTTCAATTTCAAAAAACATCAGATTTAAATTATCTATGACTTAACCGATTTCCACGTGAAATCCATATTTGTGTGTGTAAAAGTGTAGTCCGGGGTTTTAACACAAAAGTGCAACACAATGAATCATCACATATCAGAATACAGAAACATAGTTGATAAACGATATAAACTATATCGCTTATCTTTTACTCACAGATCACAGATATATATAAATTTCAGATAAATAAACTACAGTAAAGATTACACACAAATCAGAATATATCACAAAGCATCATAGATCAGAATATCAAACAATTCAAATCATCCAATGGAATTCAAACATCCATAAGTAAGATCAATAAATTATCTGATTAAATCAGATAAATTTCTTATGAATTACTAATCATGGTTAATCAACATTGATAAGTTACAAATTATTTTGATTAACTATTCTTTAATCGTTTATTAATTAACCATTAATAATAAATAAATTAACCTTTAATTAAAATTCATCCACCTTAAATTATTAAATAATTAGCCTTTAATTATTAAATTCACCATTTAATTAATTATCTTTAATTAATTGCTTTAATTAATTATCCCTCAATTAATTATCATTCTTTAATCACCTTCATAATTTAATTAACCTTAATTTCTTTAATTAATTATCCCATAATTATAATAAGTGATTATCCCTAATCAATCTCACAAATAAGTTAACCTTTAATTTATTGTTCTCAAAATTAATTACCTTAATAAATTAATCACATAAATTAATTATCCTTAACTGCAATTTCAGAAAGAAATTCTCTCTTAATTATATTAAGATCTCAATTAATTCAAAAATAAAACATCTTATCTTAATTAACTACTCTAATTATCATTTAAACCTTATTTAAAAATCTTTGTAATTAATTATTATTAATTATACTTCTTAACTCAAACCCTTAAGTTAAATTAATGATTTAAAACACTTCATCTTTTGAAATTATCTTCTTATTATTACTTAATTTATTAAAGTTAAAATAAATTTTACAACCTTTGTCTATTCAAACACTTAAATAAACATTTATTATGGAAATAGAAATTTGTTTAAGGAAATAGTTTAAACCTTGATTTAATTCAAATTTCACAATCTTTAATTCAAAATTTGAA
Organism: Allium fistulosum; assembly: GCA_030737815.1. Taxonomy (NCBI): domain Eukaryota; kingdom Viridiplantae; phylum Streptophyta; class Magnoliopsida; order Asparagales; family Amaryllidaceae; genus Allium; species Allium fistulosum. The sequence continues at coordinate 1,293,730,882 of CM060904.1, forward strand.
ACTTGGTTAACATTTCGTCTCGACCCGAGTCTTCCTCAAACCAAACTCGAGCCCAGACCCGAGAAAACTACCCTTTTTTTTTCGAGCATTCCCAGTTGTTCGACTTCTTCTTTAAATCAACTGCTAAAAAAAACTCTACATAAACGCGAGAGAACCCGAGCCAAAATTCTGTTTACTCGAACGTTCACTCGAGTCTCTCCCCAGGCCTGAACTCGCTGATACCCAATCGACGTCGTGCACGTGCACGTCACCGCGCCTCCGCTCCATTGACCATCGCGATCGCCAGCCAGTCGCGCTTCATCCCCCCATTCGATAGCGATAATTGACTCGATGCCAACGACCCTAGAACGAAATCGAGCTACTCCACACCCACCTGGAAATATGAACATCATCACCAATCGAACCTGTCAACGCCAAGTTCATGATTCTTCGACCATCTGAGTGCCTCCACCTTCGGCCCTAGCTTCGACTTCCTCTCCTCTACCATTTCCCAAACCCTGGCCTCACTCGATCACCTGTCGACGATGGACGAAGCAAAATTCGAAGCTTAACGCAAATTAGGTTTAAAAACCCAAATCACCTCACCGTAGTTGCCACGACGATCGTTCAGCACTTCCACCATTTTTCCCATACTTACTGATACCACCTCCACCTTCACCCAAGATCCCGACCACCAAAGACCTCGTGATCATCTGATATTGCCCAAAATCCCTTTTCCAGTAAATTCCCAAATCCTCATTCATATCAATACTAAAATTTGAGATTTATAGTTTAAAAATCCTAACTTTTGAAGGTGATTCAAGATATAGAATTGAATTAACATTTTGTTACATTCGAATTTTAACATATGTTCTCCTTTTTACTGTAAAACTTAATTAAACTGAAGCCATGTTCCTCAGTCATGTTTTAAACCATTTTCAGATTTTGATTTTAGTGTAAACAAATTTATTTAGTTTAAAAAATCTTTAGTTTTAAGTTTAGCATCTTGTTTTGTTGAGAATCAAAGCTTAGAGATGATTTAAGTAAGAATAAATTGAGTTTGATCAAAATATGGGGCCTGTACCAAATTCAGAATCATAGAGCATCTCAAAACATATGCAACTGAAGCATAGACAAACAGTTTATAAATGAAGATCGAACTGTTTAATTAACTCTAAAACTCTTAAAAATTAAGTTTACTCACAGATTCACAGGCAATTAAAAATAAAAAGAAAAACTGGTTTTAGAAAAATTTGAAGTTGCTCACCTGAACTTGATGTTTGAAAGCAGAGAACTGTTTTAAACTTTGATCTGGAATTTTTTTATTTAGCCTCACTTGATTTAAGTTGAAGTTGTTTGCTTGATCTTCTTTACATTGCTTCAAGTTTGTAACTTCCAGATTTGATATTACTTCAGATTTCCTTTTCTTGAATCTGTCTTGTTGTATAAATTGGATCTTTGCTTTAATTTGAAATGGTATTTACTTCATTCATTTTTCTTTCTTTCCAGGCTTGCTTAACTTTGATGAGCGAAAATGAAATGAAGAAGTTTGATACAAATAAAAGAGGTGTGCAGGTGATATTATTATTGTTTGTACAGGTGATAATATTTTATACAAAGCAGGACAAGGATATCTTCTTAATAAGGTGGCTGAAATGTTTTATAATATCTCGAATTGACTATTGTTTATGCTAGCATTAAATGCAAAGTACTTTATTTACATTTTTTTTTCGGCTGAGAGATGATTCTTGTACATGCTGAGAAATGGCATTGCATGCTTATGTCCTTCATGTATCATACTTGCCCCCTTGTATATACTTTGCTTTGTTTATGATTTTCTAGCCTGCATACTTATTTTACAACTACAAATTTGCTTGCCTTTGAACTACTTACAGGTTTACTAATTATTTATATATATATATATACTTGCCTTTGCTTATTTGTTTGTATACATACATTTGTTTACTTTGTTTATTTATATACTTTTTACTTGCCTGCATCTTTCATTGTTTGAATGTATATTTCTTTTCTTTTCTTTTTTTTGTTTTTACAATATTACTGCATGGTGATATAAATCAATTTTCTATTTTTAACTTACATTTTGTCTACATTTATTCATATTATTTTACTTTTATTTTTCTTTTTATTATTTTTCAAGTTGAATCGGGGAAACTCGCTCCCATTTATAATCAATTTTACAATTTTATTCAAAAATTAATTTAATTATTAATTTAATAAGAAATCCGAGGTCGTTACAAAAGTTCTCTCCGTGCTTGAGCTCTCAAACTTATCCCCCATTGTTGTACCCCTGCCCATATATTTATAGAGTGAGATTGGGGGTAGGGGTCTTGGAGGTAGATAGCAGCTGGCGGGCCTGGGCTGACGTGATCTGGCCTGGTGGAGCTGGTCCGGGTTCCTTTGGTTCGGTGGTGGGAGTACAGTGGACTGGTGTACTTGGTTCGGTGGAAGGACACAGTGGACCGGTGTGCTTGGTTCGGTGGAAGGACACAGTGGACCGGTGTGCTTGGTTCGGTGGAAGGACACAGTGGACCGGTGTGCTTGGTTCGGTGGAAGGACACAGTGGACCGATGGGTGAGTTTGGTTAGGGGATGCTGCATAGCTGGCTCGGTTATTCTGGTGGCTCGTCCCTTGCTTCCTCGTGTTGGCTCGATGATGGTAGAAACATATCCAACATTTGCCCCTCAAAGTAGGGCATATGTCCAACATATGTCGTGCTTTGTTTTGGTCTTGACAGCCATATCTGGTTTGAGAACCCAACCGGCTGGTTTGGTTATCCGGCCTTCCCCTATAAGTAGGAGACGCAGGCCCTTGTTCTTCCTTACTGAACGAGATAGCCGAACCAACTTTTGAACCGCCGGATCAATACGTGCCGAGCCACACTCAGCTACCGGACCAGGTTAGTTTATTTCTGCCGAATGAGCTTTTCGTGATGAGAATGCCGAATGAGCTTTTCGTGATGAGAATGCCGAATGTGGTTTTCGAGAACGAGAATGCTGAATGGGCTTTCTGAAAATGAGAATGCCAAATAGGCTTCTTGAGAACGAGAATGCCGAATGGGCTTTCTGAAAATGAGAATGCCGAATGGGCTTTTTTGAAAATGAGAATGCCGAATAGGCTTCTTGAGAACAAGAATGCCGAATGGGCTTTGAACCTTTTATGTTTCGAATTACAAATGAAATTCCGGACCGTACGCTCTTGCCTGTTTACGTCTCTACATCCTTTGTTTTAACAACGTGCTTTTGTGTTGCAGATAAATGTCTCGAAAAGCAGAAACTCGATCAGATAAAAAGAAGTCCCAGGGCGAAGGAGAATCTTCCGCAGTGCCCCCTGCTCAGCCAGGACGGGAACGTCACGGATCTGCCCCGAGATCACTGGTGGACGGGTACGACCCTCAGGAGCTTCTGAACTCCCGGCCCGATTGCTTTCCCAGCTCCCTTAAGGAAGAGCAGCTTGATGTCATCTCCCGTTCCTTCGGAATTGATAGGGCACGCATGTTGTTGCCAGGGAGAGAAGTTATGCCATATGACCCTCCCGAAGGGTACTTTGCCTACAGCAGATACCACTGTATGTGTGGTGCCATCCCGCCTCTTAATGCTTGGGTACTCAGCTTTCTTACATATCTAAAGGTGGCCCCATTCCAGCTTCAACCCAACTCTTATACTATACTGGTGAGCCTCTTTGTCATCTTTCAGAGGAAGCATGGGCGTGCTCCTTCCAACCGGGAGATCCGGTATTTATATAATCTGAGGGGCTATAAGAAGGGGTCCCCATACATCAGCTTGGAGTCAGCTGTAACCTTCAAGCCGGTCTTGAACCTGTATTCTAAGTACATCATGTTCAAGAAGGAGTGGTTCTTCGTCAGGGACGACTCTGTTTCTATTCGGCGTTTCACCTCTGGATGTAAGTCGATGCTTTATTTATAATTTCCATTCTGGTTGCGATGCTTCTTTTCATACGTTTTCAATTTTTGCTAGCGACAGGTGGCTTTGCGGTTGTGGAGACTGATCGCCTGGTTCAGATGGCGGCTGAGATAGAAGCTATCCCCGGGAGAGATAGATCGGCTGCTTACCTGATCAGAAATGCGACCCTTCTGGAGTATGATTTGATCCTTCCACAGCAGTCAGTAGTCAAGCAGAGGGAAACAGTGGAGGAGAGGGCGGCTGCTCAAGCTAAGGGAGGTGTCACAGTAGAGAGTGGCAAGAGGAAACCTTTCTCAAAATCTCCAGTGGTCGGAGGTAAGAAGCTTAAGAAGTCGGATGGCCCTTCCCCCAGCACTTTTCCACTTACTCCGGGGAAGGAAGATGTGGAGGAGGAGAGAGGTGAGGGTGGAGATGGCATCGGGCCTTGCTTCCTGGGCAAGCAGGCGAGATTTAGGAGTGGACGGATGATGCATTCCTCCAAGCTTTCGAGGGGCTGGACGGAGAACCGGCTTTGGTAGAGAAATCCGGGAAAGCTGATAAGGCCGGGACCGGTGCAAGCGAGCCTTCTCAGACTATTCCAGCCAAGGTGGCTCCGACGACTCAAGGTGAACTTTTGACTCCTGCAGGCTCCATTTATGATAGGGACTTAGGAATATTTTATGATCCGCTCCCGTCCTGGAATGAAATCCAGGACTTATTGCAGTATCCTACTCCTCCCCATGGTTTGTATAACAAATGTGTTTTCTTTCTTCTTTTAACTTTTAATTTACCGCATTTCTCGAATTATGGATCAATGTAAGCTTGTGACACTTGTTCTTCATATCAGGAGCAGGTAAAACGGCCAAGGCCTCAGATCTTCGGCACAGGCTTGAACAATACAAGCTCTCCAAAGCTTCCGCCAAGCCGAAGCCTTCGACCCATCGTTCCGGGGATGTAGTCGGCTACCGTCCTCTTCTCGGGGTTATTGAAGAGGGTATTCAAAAGGGAAAGAGGAGTCATCCCTTATCCGAACCTTCACTTAGTCCTCAGCCCCCAGTTCAGCCTCTTCATGATATTACGGAGGAGGATACTGAGTTCGCACTCTCTCCGCACCCGTCTGAAAATCCTACCGTTACTCAGATTGATCGTCTTGGCTTGGCTCGTAATCCATTTGCGGGTCATCCTGATCTGGATCCAAGTTCCCATGATATTACCTTTGACGAGGTTACCGGTGAGCACCTTCTTCCCCGCAATCCCATGGTACGGGTGCTTGATGAGGCTAAGTCGTTAGACCTCGATTTACTTACTACTCGGATAGTTACCATGGGAGACGAGGCCAAGGCTAATATTGATCGGGTGGCGGAGGAGACTAGGAAGCTGATGGGGCATCATGCCCGGCTGGTTAAGGCTGGAGAGAAGATTGGGAGTGCCAACATCCGACTATGATTGATGGTTTCGGATCAGGCCAAACAGCTGGCTGATCAGGCCATTCAGATTTCTCAGCATGAGGCTGCCTCCGGGCGGTTGAGGAAGACTATGGAGAAGGCTAGTAAGGCGGAATTGCGGAAGATGGAGGCTGCCTGCAAGGAGCAGATAAATATGGCCATCTCGATAGTGGACGAGGTTCGGAGGGCGGATCTTGAGCAGGTAGAGGAGCTGTCGGGGAGGCTTGAAGCCGTAGAGCTTGCTCAGGTCAGGCTAAAGGAGGAGATGGAGGCGATGAGGAGGTCCCTTCAGGCTGACTGCTCACAATACCGACTGGAGAGGGATGCTGCCATTGCAAGGCTATCGGTTTCTGAGGCTCGTATGAGGGAGTTTGAGGAGAATGAGGGGATGATGGATGATATGCTGCAGGATATGTACTTTCGCATTTGGAAGCAGGGCAGCTTATCTTGGATGGACGACTACCCCCGGGTTATGGCTAGGATTTACCTCAGGGCTCTAGAGGAGGCCAAGGCTGAGGCGGATAAGGAGGGTGGAGCGGCCTTTAGGATGGATGTGGTCACCGCTCAGTTTACCAAGGAGGAGAAGATAGCGGTGAAAGAGGGGATGCGGTTGTTCGCGGTTGAGGAGGCAGGTGTGGAAGTAGGGGATGACGACCAAGACGATCAAGGGGAAGGTGCTGGTAACCTCTTCTTCATTAGTTTCTTCTTTTGTTAACTCCGTTGCTTATCACTAATGATTTCCTTTTCTGACCGGACAGGTGGGCAACAGGACAAGGACAAGACTCCAACGCAGCCGGCTCCCTGATTAGACCTGGAAAATTCTTTTTGTGGACTTGACATGGCTGTATATGTTAGTCTTAAAACAGTAGAGTAACTTTTAGGTTGTAATTCTTGCTACTTGTAATAAATAGCTCTATTCTTGATGTGTAATTCTTTAACTTAAGCTGATTTTGTCGTCTTTTTAATGTTTTCGCTATTTTGACATGTTGCATAAGAAATATAGCTATGCATATTCTTAAATTGTGTTTGATGTCAGGTTCTTGTTTAAAACATAATTTCATGACTTACAGTGTTAGCGTGAGGTGTGAACAAATTATAGGCATATATGAAAGAAGGAAATACCGCCCTTTATATTTTGCTTGTAGATGGCAGCTTTGAATATCCTGTGTGACCGAGTAAGGGATGCGGTCCAGTGTCCTGCTGTGAGTATCCGCTTCTATTAGTGAGTGTCTCCTGTTTTGTGTCCTGCACTTCAGGGATTGTTACAGAGGATAGGAGAAAAGTTTCTTAAGTAAAATTGAAATATGTGAAATAGTAAAACTTCCAATCACGGAAGGCCTTCGATGTGCTTAAGTTCGTGGCAAACGGGCTTTGTAGTCACTTTCCCTAGCTGTGGGTCTTGGAGACATTTGTCACCCATCTTACGCCTCCGCGGGGAGTTAATTCTTTTTTACCACAGCCGCACTTAAGACACATCGGAGCCGAGATCGCGCACAGTAACTACCCGGGCCATTATGGCCCGTAATCTTGGGTATTATTCGATTTACTATGGCCGGCTAGCGTGGGTGCCGATCGTCAACCATGAACTGCCCCTGGCTGGCCACACCTTATGTTGGGGCTTATAATCGGTTCACAGTTGCCGGCGAGCCGAACGCCGTAATGAGCTGCCTCGGCTATAGTTGGCCTTCTCGGTGGCTTATAATCGGCTCATTACAGTTGGCTTTAAGGGCCGTCGCGAGCAATGAGTTAACCCGCAGCAGAGGGATGCCGGGGCAAAAGTGTCTCATTGGCGAGGGCATAGATTCGCATAGTACCTGCTAGGTCTTATCCAGGTGAAATTGCACTGTGGATTGCTTCGGGTGGAAATGCTATACGCATAGGATTTTGTTCAACAGAAAAGGATAAAGTTAACAAGCAGCCAAGATATAAAGGAACAAGTTAAAAAAGAGACAAGGTTTTTTTAAAGTGGTTCGGCACGAAAAGGCCTATGTCCACTGATTCTCTTTGTTAATTCACTTCATATGGGCAGTACAAGTTAAGAAAAGTATCGACGGAGGTGTTGGATGTTCCATGCCCTCTGGAACACCTCTCCGTCCACTGTTGACAAAATATAAGCTCCATTGCGGAGATCTTTATGAATTACATATGGTCCATCCCAGATTGGATCTAGTGCTCCGGGACGAGGGAAGATTCGCTTGAGGACAAGATCTCCTTCTTGTAAGGTACGATGCTTGACTTTGGAGTTTTATTATGCTGCCACTTTTTGTTTGTGGGCTATTGCTTTAAGGACTGCATCATTTCTTCTCTCCTCAACTAGATCCAAAGACATGTGAAGGAGTTCTTCGTTCTCTTCTGGGTTATAGTGGATCCTACGGTGGGAAGGCACAATGGTTTCAACTGGGAGCATAGCCTCCGATCCGTATGCCAAAGAGAAAGGAGTGTGCCCCGTTGATGTTATGAAAGATGTGCGATAGGCCCATAGTGCCGTAGGAAGTTCATCCACCCAAGCGCCCTTTGACTTTTCGAGCTTCTTTTTGATTAGAGTTTTCAGAATTTTGTTGACGGCTTCGACTTGTCCGTTTGCTTGGGGATACGCTACGGATGAGAAGCTTTTGTGAATTCCGTGCTCTTGGCACCAGTTGGCGAATTCCTCGCTGTCAAACTGAAGTCCATTGTCTGATATGATTTTGAGTGGGACTCCGTACCTGCACAGAACATTTTTGATCAAGAAGTTAATAACTTTTGCTGAAGATACTTTATTCAGAGGTTCCGCTTCCACCCATTTGGTGAAATAGTCGACTGCCACTATAGCATATTTGGCCCCGCCTCGGCCCATTGGTAGCTCGCTGATTAAGTCAATTCCCCATATTGCGAAGGGCCAAGGGCTGGTCATTTGAGTAATCTCAGTCGTTGGTAGCCGCGGAATCTTAGCGAACTTCTGACATCTGTCACACTTTTTGACGAAATCCAAAGCGTCCTTGCTTAAGGTGGGCCAGAAATATCCATATCGGAGTATCTTTTTTGCTAATGTTTGCCCTCCGGTGTGATCTCCGCAGCTTCCCTGATGGATGTTGAATAAGATTTCCTTGGCTTCCCTTCCAGCGACACACCTTAATAACGGGTTAGAGAATCCGCGTCGATAGAGGATGTCTTCTTGTATTGTGTAGCGGGATGCTTTCCTCAAGATTTTCTTGACTTCGTTACGCCCGTTGGGTAGCGTGCCGCTTTGCAGGTAGTCTCGGATGGGAGTCATCCAAGTTGCTTCCTCGGTTGCAGCTATCAGATTCACTTGCTCAAAACTTGGGGCCAGTTGCTTTGAGATGGTTACTGCCCCGAAGATGGCGATGTCTCTTACACTTGCTTGCTTCGCCAATTCGTCGGCCTCTTGGTTCTCTTCCCGAGGGATGTGTTTGACTAAGTAGTGGTCCAATCGGCTGAGAAGTAACTTGGTCTTCTTTAAATATGCTATGAGTCATTCTTCTCGAGCTTGGAATTCTCCTAGTATTTGATTAACAATAAGTTGAGAATCACTGTGAAGACATAAAGAATTGGCTCCGATTTCTATGGCAAGTTCTAGTCCGGCTATTACTGCTTCATATTCTGCATCATTGTTGGTGGCAGCGAACTCCAACCTTATAGCATAGTGCAGTTTGTTTCCCCTGGGAGTGATTATTACCACACCTGCCCCCGAGCCTTGTTCGTTCGATGCACCATCAACAAAGAGATTCCACTTGATATCTTCTGCTATTTCTGATTGCTCCTTATCTTCGTTGGTAGTGAATTCTGCAATGAAATCAGCCATAGCTTGTCCCTTGATGGCGGTGCGAGGGTGATAGGTGATATCATACTGACTTAGTTCAATGCACCATTTAAGTAGTCGCCCAGAAGTGTCGGGACGATGGAGTACCTGCCTCAGTGGTTGATCGGTCAGAACTTTGATGGAATGGGACTGGAAGTAGTGATGCAGTTTCCATGATGTGATTAGTAAACAGTATGCTAGCTTCTCAAGTTTAGGATATCTGACTTCTGCCCCCGTAAACCTCTTGCCGACGAAGTAAACTGGCCGCTGCGTGCGGTTGTCCTCCCGTACCAAGGCAGCGCTTAGGGCGTGAGATGACACAGCAAGGTATAGGTATAATTTTTCGCCTTCGCTTGGAGTCGAGGGTACCGGTGGTTTCTGGAGGTGTTCGATTAAGTTAAGGAAAGAGGTTAAGCATTCGTCAGTCCATTTGAACTTTCCTTTGTCTTTCTTTAGAGCTTCGAAAAAGGGGACGCACTTGTCCGTTGCCTTGGAGATGAATCGGCTTAGGGCGGCCACTTTTCCATTCAGGCTTTGCATTTCCTTTCGAGTGGAAGGTATCTTGATATCCCTTAGTGCTCGGACCTGTTCAGGGTTTGCTTCAATTCCCCTGGCATGGACGATGAATCCTGAGAACTTTCCTGATGATACTCCGAAGGAGCATTTTAGAGGATTCAACTTCATTCCATACTGGCGAAGTACTTGAAACATCTCGCCTAGGTGGCTTACGTGATCGTCGGCTTTTCTTGACTTTACCAGCATGTCATCCACGTATACTTCCATAGTTTGCCCTATTAGCCCTACAAACATCTTGTTGACGAGGCGCTGGTAGGTGGCTCCTGCATTTTTAAGTCCGAAAGGCATTACCTTATAGCAGTATAAACCTCGGTCGGTGATGAAACTAGTATGGTCTTGGTCGGGGGCATGCATAGGAATTTGGTTATATCCTGAGTATGCGTCCATAAAAGATAATAGCTCATGCCCGGCTGTGCTGTCTACAAGTTGGTCGATTCGGGGAAGTGGGAAGCAATCCTTTGGGCAGGCGTCGTTTAGGTTGGAAAAGTCAATGCACGTTCGCCATTTCCCATTAGCCTTCTTTACCAGTACCGGGTTAGCGATCCATTCCGGGTAGATGGCTTCTCGTATGAAGTCATTGGCGAGTAGATTCTTTACTTCTTCATCGAGGGATGCCGATCGCTCTGCCCCCATACTTCTCTTTCTTTGTTTTACGGGCGCCTTGGTAGGATCAATGTTTAGTACGTGACATGCTACGTCGGGGGAGATTCCGGTCATGTCAGCGTGTGACCATGCGAATACATCCAAGTTGTGGCGGAGAAAATCGATGAGTTTTTCTTTAAATTCTGCTTTTAGTTGGGACCCAATTTTCAATAGTCTACTTGAGTCGTGCTTGTCTACAGATATAAATTCCATAGCCTCTGCAGGCTCGGCGGTGGCCTCCTCCTCTCTGTCCCTGGGGTCTAATTCATTGAAAGGGTCGCTGGTATATCAAAGAGGAGGGGCTTTCTTTAGTTGCTATGCTTCTAGACTTTTCGTGCAGAGGGCAACCTCTACACCCTTCCCTTTATCCTTCCTGTGGTTGTTGCGAAGTTCAGTCACATAGCAGTCTCGAGCGACGTCTTGGTCTCCTTCTACTTCCCCTACTCCATTGTCCGTTGGAAATTTCATCTTTAGGCACCATGGGGCTAGGACAATTTGGAAGTCAGACAGGGATGGCCTTCCTAAGAAGGCGTTGTAGGCCGAATGGTTCTCTATCAGCACAAACGTTTGTTTCCGTACAGCGGAGCGGGGATGGCTTCCAATCTCAACAAAGAGGTCCAGTTGCCCGAGGGGCATCTTCGCATCTCCAGTGAAACCATGTAGTGGCTTATCGCAGGGAGACACATCCTTCATTGATAATTTCATTTTGTCGAACGCATGTTTGAACAGGATGTTTACTGAGCTTCCAGTGTCTACTAGGATTCGGTAAACTTCGGCGGGACCGAGTCGGGCAGAGATAACCATGGGATCCATGTGAGGGTATTGCCTTCCTTCTAGGTCACGCTTACCGAATGTGATGTCATCACTGTCTTTCCGCTTTGGGTGGCGCTCTTCTATGACCGAATTGACACAATCTTTATTGTCTCTAAGCGACTTTCCATATCTTTCCATCTCTTTCCAGCTTCTGTCTGCGATGTGCGGTCCTCCCGAGATGGTATGAACCACTATCTTTTCTTGACTAGAGCTGCTAGTGTTGCGGTTTCCTCTGCCGATCTCCGGTGAGGATGGCCCTGGGTTCTCATTGGCAGGAGCTGGAGTCCTGTCCTGACCTTTTACATAACGTTCCAGTTTCTTCCTTCTGATGTGTTCCTAAATCAAGTCCCGAAGATGATGGCATTCATTGGTATCATGCCCATGAGATTCGTGGAAACGGTAGAACTTTCCAGACTTCTGCGCGTTATCTGTTCCTTCTTGTATGGTGGGCGTTTGTATCTAACTTCGCCTTGGGTGGCAAGGAAGATATTTTCGACGGTCTCGTTCAAAGGAGTGTAAGTGTCGAATCTCGGTCCAGGCCGATATAGGCGCTTTTCTCCCTTCTTGCCCCCAACATTGTCTCTGGAATCATTTCTTCGAACGTTCCTTGCTACAGCAGGGGCATTGCTGTGAGTTGCCTTATTTTGCTGTCCTGACTGCCCCTCAACGGCGGCATCCTCAAGCCTCATATATTTCCCGGCTTCATGGAAGAAATCGGGTAAAGTAGCTGGTTTTTCTTTCGTCAACCTTCTAGCAAATTTAGTGTCCGGATGCACACCACTACAGAGGGCCATTAGGATGAGCTTCTCATCGGCATCTTGGACCGCGGCTGTTGCGGCATTGAATCGGGTTAGGTATTGCTGCAGCTTCTCTCCAGGTTTCTGTTTGACGCTGGATAAGGAATAAGCATCCTTAGGTTGTTCCACATGGATGCGGAACTGACTGATGAACTTTTCTTTCAACATTTCCCATGAGCTGATGGATCCTTGGGGTAGATGACAGAACCAGGAGGTAGCGAGATCTGCTAAGAAGAGCGGAAAGCATTTGCACAGTACTCCCTCTGTCGCTCCACTCATGAGCATATGTTGTGTGTACCTCTGTAAGTGTACAACGGGGTCGGAGGTTCCTTTGTAAGGTTCCATTGTTGGCATTTTCCATTCTCGGGGAGTGATAGCAATTTCGATATTGCGGGCGAAAGGGCTGGTTACCCTAGCGCCTATCCCTCGATCCATTTGCTCCCGTTGGACGCACTCTCTGAATAAGCGTGCCATCCTTTCATCAGAACTTGAAGCAGATAGAAATGAGTTTGGTTCTGTTCTGTGGGATTGATTCCGTCCAGATGACCTGTAGGGATGGTATCGTCTATCATTCCTCATATTTTGTAATGGCTGCCTTTGATCTTCTGGGAGCATGCTAGGGTCAGCTACAGTTGGCCCTTGCCTTGATCTTCCCCTGCTGGGTTCTGATCTAAGCACTTCCTCGGGTCCAACTTCGGGCTGGACTCTAGCTCGGCCACGTTCACTGGCGTTTCCGTGGTTAGGTAGTATGACGGGCTCAGCTACAACTGACCTTCGCCCGGTACCTCCCCCGTTGGGTTCGGTACCTAATGTTTCCTCAGGCCTAACTTCGTGCTGTGCTCGATCTCGGCTCCTACCATGGCTACTTCTGCCGTCAGCTCCTTCGAAGAAGGAAGATCTTTGTTGTCTCTGAGATCCTCCAGACTGGGACTCGCCCCATGATTCAGTGTTGCGATTGGACTCTTCAGCATCCCTTAAGCGTGACATGAGATGGTCCACCAAGGCTTCCTGCTGGGACGTGAAGCGGTTAGTTACTTCGACCACAACCCTGTCTAAATCTGCCCTAGTAATTGTTGCGGGCTGTTCTGTGGCAGGAGGGGTCGGATTAGCCTGTCCTTCATTTGTTACTGCTGTTGGAGGAGGACGATTTACTTGATTCATGACAGCTGGATCTGGAAGACTGCTGGATGCGATGTTTTTTCCTTTGTTAACATCTTTTTTCTGCTTGGGAGGCATGTTTTCCGAACGGTGGATGATGCTGTTAGGAAAAATGTTAAGTGGATGAAGCTGAAGCTTCGAGTCTTCAAGCTCTCAATGAAAGCACCAAAAATGTTTGCACAAAAAATGGACAAACACCTCAAAGTTGTATGATTTAGTAGATCTTATGTTGTTCTTAGTGATTTGGGTGATTTATGCAAATATATGAAAAGCAGGGGCTAAACTGTAAAAAGACACGCAGATTTATAGTGGTTCAGCCAGAATGTGCCTACGTCCACTTTATATGTTATTTCTCTTCTCTTGTTTTGATTACAAGTACAAAGCTTTGATACAAGTAAAAGAAAGTTGTTTGAAAGTTCTCTCCGTGCTTGAGCTCTCAAACTTATCCCCCATTGCTGTACCCCTGCCCCTCTATTTATAGAGTGAGACTGGGGGTAGGGGTCTTGGAGGTAGATAGCAGCTGGCGGGCCTGGGCTGACGTGATCTGGCCTGGTGGAGCTGGTCCGGTTTCCTTTGGTTCAGTGGTGGGAGTACAGTGGACTGGTGTACTTGGTTCGGTGGAAGGACACAGTGGACCGGTGTGCTTAGTTCGGTGGAAGGACATAGTGGACCGGTGTGCTTGGTTCGGTGGAAGGACAAAGTGGACCGGTGTGCTTGGTTCGGTGGAAGGACACAGTGGACCGGTGTGCTTGGTTCGGTGGAAGGACACAGTGGACCGGTGGGTGAGTTTGGTAAGGGGATGCTGCATAGCTGGCTCGGTTATTCTGGTGGCTCGTCCCTTGCTTCCTCGTGTTGGCTCGATGATGGTAGAAACATATCCAACAACAGAGTAGTCTCAAATACAAAAGTAACTGACAAGACTGAACATAAGAAATTGGAAATAACAGAAGGCTGAACAGATATAAGACAGATCTTCAAACAAAGCTCCAAGCTCCAAAGGTGAGTCTCAAATGCGGTGACACTCAGTCTTACCCGCGCATAAAGCAAAACACAAAACACTCGAGTCAGGATTAACATTCTTATACCAGTAAATCAACTCAGTGAAATGTCAACTGAAATACAAATAACTTAAAGGATGTTTGGGATTCTCTTCCTTTAAGGATCCGTTAAACTATCAACATACATAGTAAAATACGCTACATATATAATGTCTATAGTAAAGTAAACTATTAAAATAGCGTTAAGGAGTTACCCATATCACCCTTAACACATTTTATATATTCCTGTAGTCTATACAGATACTGTAAGCCCCACCAAACTGATGGGATACTCAGGGAGCACTCCATAGGTACGGTACAAAACAAACTCGTAGTGGGCGCGATAAGGCATGTGACAAAGCACGCGAGGCAATGCCCAGGTATGATACTACCGTTTTACGGATCCGGACTGGTGGTAACGCATAGCAGCCACTACCGCCCACCTCGAGACACACTCCCAAATCAAAGGTGCACCCAATCAAATTACAAAGTAATAGAATGGTATCTAAGAAATGTGCCCGATCAGAGGAGCGACCACACTTGGCCCGGCATGGGTTCTGTTTTAGCCACATCAAGCTGACTCGCGGGAGTTAGGGCTGCGTTAATACCTCATACAGAATCGTCGCCAAACCATCCTACTTCGTTTTGGAATCTCCACCACTTGCACAGTTGTTAAAGTGGTTTTCGGTATTGGCGGAGAGTATGACAATATCCGATCCCGGGCTCTTTAACAACCAAATGCTTATTTCACACCTTGGTCGTTTATTTTAAAACAGATCATACTTCATACCAAAATATCATATTCATTTCAAAATCATATCACTTTCGAAATTATATTCTCTTTCGAAATCATATCACTTTCGAAATCATATCATTTTCGAAATCATATCATTTCCGAAATCATATTCACTTTAAATCATAACAGTTCCAACTGAAACAGTTTAAATATTAAAAATAGTTTATATATTGAAATAGTTATAAATTAAAATAGTTTATATTTAAAAATATTTATATATTAAAAATAGTGTATATATATATTAAAATAGTTTATATATCAAAAATAGTTTATAATTAGCATTGTTTCTTCCAATTTCACAAATCAATTCAAATTCACATTAAACCATTTTATTTTATATCGATTTCAAATCCAAGTTTGAACTTCAAATTTAATAGGTTTCAAAGTTTAAATATTCAAACAATTCACAATAACTCAATATGATAAATTTCATTTATATTTAAAACTCAACTTTACTTTTTTTTTAAAATTTGAAAATATTCACTTAATCATTTTTAATAACCATTTAAATAAAATCTCAATTTACAAATATAATATTCAATTACAATTTTTTTAAATTTGAAATATTCATCAAATCACCTTTATCAAACTCAAGTTATTAAGTTATAAAATCGTATCTTTAAAATATTAAAATCAATAAGTTTCAAATCAATACTTATTTATATCCAATTCTTAAACAAATAATATTTCTTTTTTTTTGGCAAGGCCGACGGGGTTGGATGGACCCCGACCATTTTATTGCAGCACCAAAAAGATTACAACATAGACAACAATGAGCACGCTCAGAGAAAACAGAGGAATACATAGTGCTACAGAAAAACTGGGAACTAAAAGAAGAAAAGAAATAAACTAAAAAAACATATAACACAGTTAAAAAGAGTGATAGATGCCTGGGTCAATGAGGAAAGAGAGCATACGCAGTGAATTCTTGATCTCACGCATCACCCAAAGCTTAAACATTGATTCAGATTTTACATTGTTTGCTTCAAATACCCTAGTGTTTCTTTCTTTCCATACCGCAGCTATGAAGCTTTTCAAAACTGCAAGAAATAATCTTTTTTCCTTTTGAATGCATCCAGTTCTCACATGTATTATATTCCACTCATCCCGGTTATCAAGAGAAGTATCATTCCTACAAAGCTTAGCCTTAACTAGCTGCCAAACATGTCTTATGTCATTACATTCGAAGAACAAATGTTCCGCAGTCTCGACTTGATCATTGCAGAAAGAACACAAGACATTCACATCCATCCCCATGCACACAAGTTTGGCCTTAGTTAGTATAGCACGATGCAGTACTTTCCAGAGTAACAGATTATCACGCATACTATTGTCCTTCTGCCAAGCATGCTTACACCATTTCCATTTTGGCTGCGCATTGTTCTTCATCAAATATTCATAAACATTGCCAATTTTGTATTTAGTCATGTTTTCACCCCAAACCAGCTTTTCAGAGGTAGATAACAGCGGAGTATAGCTTCTGATCAGGTTCCATATATTCCGAATTCTCCGATTGGAAGAAAAGGAGTTAGATCTTTGAATGTTAATTAGAACATCCCTAACTTTAGCAGCTCGGTGAATGCCAGTTTGTAGTATCTCATTATACGTTAGTTGCCTACTCAGAATCATCCCCCTATCGAGCCAAGGATCATCCCAGAAACTAACAGTGAATCTAGGATTGATATTCATTTGGCAGAGGGGAAGAACCTCCTCCTTAATCTTGAAAATACTCTGCCAAGTCCAACTTAGGTTTTGCGGCTTAATCATATTCCAAAAGCTTCTACGTTTAACAACATTGTGTCGAGACCATTCCGCCCATATGCTGTCAGTACTGTTGAAGAAGGTGTCGACGTGTTTAGCAAACGCGGCCTTATTCCATTGCTTTAAGTTGATGATTCCTAGACCCCCCTTATTCAAGGGTAGCTCAACTCTATTAAATTTAATTGGGGCTATGTATCTTCCATTAGTCCTTCCCATCCATAGAAATCGCATGAATGCACTTCTAATCATTTTCATTAGCTTTAATGGCATCACATAGTCTCTAGCCCAATATACCTGCATCGCAAATATAACGGACTTCACTAAGGTAAGTCTACCAGCTTGGCTCAGCTTCACCGTAGTCCAGCAATTAAGCCTCACTGTAATCCTCTCAAATAGAGGAAGGCAATGGTTAGTTGTTATTCTTGATGTTGCTAGAGGAAGCCCCAAGTAAGAAGTTGTAGTTGGGATAGGATATAGACCAGTAACCAGCGAAATAGCTTCCTCCTGTTCCACATTGACACCAGCCAAAATGATTTCAGATTTCCGGATATTAACCTTCAGTCCAGTCATAGCGTAAAACTGAGCAAGAGTAGTCATTAAATTATTGACAGTTGTGATGTCCGACGTACAAAACACAACCAGGTCATCAGCAAACATAAGCGTGGAGATACACGGATCACTGCACGCTTGATGGAGCTTGAATTTACCTTGATCTATAAGTTTATTGATCATCCTAGTTAGGAGTTCCATAACTAAGATGAAGACATAACAAATAATATTTCAAATCAATTTCAATTTCTCTTTCCAACCATACTTATTGAAGTTATTACAAAATCTAATTTTTTTAAAATATTAATATAAATTTATATAAATACTTAAACATATCATATATATACTAATTAAATTAAATTTATTAAATTAAATCTTATTATTAAATTTTATTTTATATTAAATCTGATTTAATATATTTAAAAATAATAAAATTATAAGTAAAATCTTAAAATTTATATTTTCAAAACTAACTTATAAATTTCAAATTTCAAATCTATAATTTTTAAAAATCTAAATTTTACACATATATAAAATAATATATATATATATATTATATTTTAAAAATCAATATTTATTAAAATCCATATATTTCCTTTCAAAACCTTGAAAATCGTTTTCAACAGACCAACGGTGTCCGTATATAGTTTTCTATCCTATGGTCCAGTGATACAGATATTTATCACTTCAATCCGCAATAATTTAATATTTACGGGTATATATCATTTCAACCCGCAATCCCAAAATTCCAAATCAATAAAATCGCTTGGGTTTATCATTTCAATCCATAACGATTTTTCCTAATCTATAATATCATTCGGGTATGTATCATTTCAACCCATAGGGAATTCCTAAACTAACTGGGAACTTGCAGAGTGAAAACAATATAATAATATTATAAAATGACATACATATCAATAGCAGGCATATATTATCATTAATAATTTAAATATATTATACAATAGGTTATGGTGTCATATGTCATAGGTAAACAATTGCAGGTAATGGCATATCATATTTAACAATTAAATAACTAATAATTCAAATTTAACAACATATTTCAATCGTCATTTCATGTGAATTAAATTTACTAAATATAAGAATGTTAATCGTGAGTGATCGCTCACCTTTCGAGGCTAGAGAAATAACAGGAACAAGATGTGATGAATCCAAGCACAAATTCCAAAGCAAAGCACGACGGACATGAATCGATGAATTCATAAATCAAAACTAGCTTGATCATATTATTATTATTTTTCTAAAATTAATATTCAATTAAAAACACATACTAAAATCAAATATCATCATATTATATATAATTTTTTCTCTTAAAATCACATATAAAAATAAAATCTATATATCCATATATTTCAAAATCACTATAGCTTAAAATACATCTATTTCCTTTCAAAAATTCCTTATAGCTAAAAATAGGTTTAAACACATTCAATTTAAAACATTTATCAAAAATATACATATACATATATATATATATACATACATACATATATATATATATATATTATCAAAACACATATAAAAAGAATCTTCATATAATATAATTTAAAATCAGTACTTATTAAAACACACACACACACACATATATATATATAAATCAAAATCTATATATCATTTTCATTTGTTTCAATACTTAAAAATCAATACATAAATATACTTATGTATAAAAAAATTCATATATAAAAGTGGAGACAAGGCTGAGCTGGGCAAGCAACATCAATTCACAGCAAATATATAGATTCAATTTTAAAGAAGGGGAGTCGAAGTTGTTCACGAGGCTGGAGCTACACACTTGGCCTCGGCTATAGTAAGCAAGGCAGGAAAAAGTGGATGACACGGCATCTGAGCAAGGCGTACATGCGAACAATGGTATATATTATGTAAATATATACTCTTTACTCATGCGAATAGTAATATATTATATAAATATATAAGCTTTATATACTAGATTACCTCAAACGCAAGAACGAGTAGGGATAAGGGAAGAGAAGGGTCGCTATGGGCTGTTGCTCTTAGAGGTGAGGTGGCAAAGCTGTTCGCTCATTTGGGTGGCGGCAGCTAAGTGGCAGGCGGCGGTTGGAAGGTCAGATGGCGGAGAGAGTTATTGGGTCAGGAAAAACTGTGTTGAAGTGGTGGAGTTTTGTGTGGCAGGTTGTCGGCCGAGTGGTGTTACAGGTGGTTCAGGTCAGGGATGCAAGGTGAGCTCGGTGATGGGAAAATGCAGGTCGAGGGGATAGGGTGATGCGGCTATGTTGTGGGTGGTGCTCGGTGGGTTGGCGATGCTCGAAACGGTCGGAGGTATGGTCGTGGAGGTGGAAAGCGGGCAGGTGGTGGTGGATTTCTGGGCGTTCGAAGGTGGCTTATGGGCAGAGGGTTGCGACGTATGGGTTTGATTGGTTGTGCTGCTTGTGTGGGAGGGTTGTGTAGTTGCTGACTGGGTTCGGGCAGATGGAAGTGGTGTGGGCGGTGGAAAGTTGATGTTTGTTGTTGACTATGGTAGGTGTGCGTTAGTTGTGATGGAGGCTAATGGCTATGGTAGATCTGACAGGGGGTTGTGGGTTGGTGGCTGTCAGTTGGTTTGGTTGATGGGAGAAAAGCAAGGAGGCGGGTCTGGTGAGGCTTCGGTCGATTTGCAAAATGGAAGGGGAATAGAAAAAGGAAGATGACGATCAGTTTATATAAACTTATACGGTATTATATTATCATATATATATATATATATATTCTTAAAAAGGAATGCAGAGAAACGAAAAGCATTGAGGGAAGACAATGAAGATAATGAATGAACCCTTGTACTGAAATGGTAGGAATAGCAATGGTCATGGAATAAAAAAAGTCAAAAGCTAAAAATATTAACTGCAGATGGCTATTCGTTTACATGATAGAAATGAAAGGACATTGGAAACCCAAAAGCCCAAATACGGAACTGATACATCAAATCATTTGGTCGATTTCGCCGCGTAACGGACACCGAATCATAGGAATGAATATACCGCGGAGATCATCACGACGAGACGAACAGAATGGTACGCAGATATCAGCAATACGACCATCTTATCAAAAGTCGATATTCGTTGCCAAAACTGCTGCTAAAACGTAGAAAATAAAATAAACGGGGCTATAGCAGTCCAAATTTGGCGAAACAAAATACAACGACTCACTTAGAAAATGATTTACAATTTTCTTATATAAAAATATTCAGGTTTCAAAAATATTTTATTTTCATCAAATTAACAGATAGAAATTGAAAATTACACAACAGAACTAATTTATATATTTACCAATGAAAATCTGCCATTTGCTATATTTAAATAGACGCATACCAAATACCAAATTTTTCTTTGCTAAAATTTAACTGTTTATTTTCAAGAATTATTTTTGTTAATTACGTTATAAAAATCGTTAAAATTTACGGGTCGTTACAATTTCTTATTAATGGCAAGTTTAATTACTATTCATTGCAATAATTAAATCTCAAAACATACCCTAATACTGTAAAGATAATTAATCCAATTGTTTTCCTTTGAAATTCAATTTTTCATGTTAAACCCAAGATTTAAATACTAAATTAATTCCAACATTTGATTACTACCATAATAAAATCTTAGTTCCATATTAACTGAAATATTTAATTACACTAATTTTAATAGATTACAAAATTAAATTTCAGAATGGATTAACTAAATAAGTGGGAAATAATACAATTGTTATATATTTTATACTAATTTGAATATCTATACATTTGTTGTTTACAAACAAAGGGTTAGAAATTTACTTACCAAATAACTGATTTCTTATTCTATGTTAAAACCAATTTTAATTAAATAACATATGATTTCTCCTTTAATAAATCATTTATTTTATTCCTTATTAAGCTTTACAATTATGTCCAAATTAAACTTTACAACTATATTGCAATTAGAGATAAACATTCATTTTATTCTTTACAACATTAACATTTGTTATTTCAAATCTTTTTGTTAATATGTAACCCAACATTGTTTTACATCAATAAATCATAAAATTTTAATTTCTAACAATTTTGAATTTCAATGCCTTGTTTAATTTAATATTTTTAATTGTCAAAAATACGGGTCATTACAATCTCCCCCACTCAAAAATTTTCATCCCCGAAAAGTAACAAGGAAGAATCAATTTATAAAACAATTTAAACCTACTTAGTTTGTTTTAATATAAATTTGAAAATAATCCAATTTCCACGAAAATTTTCGAAGTCCTAAATTTATGAAAAATTTCAACAGCATTTTCTTTACGCGGCTAGGTCCCAAAAAAATAACAATATCAATAATTACATGGTATACATCTTATTTCAATAATAAAGCATCCCAACTGTGGGAAAATAATAAAATACCGCTACAAAAACCATAATCCGAAAACATACCTATTTGTCGGACAAACAAAACTCTATTTATGAAACCAAAAGCAACAGTTATTGCTTACATAAACTTGAATTTCACTTATATGATCCAAATAAGAGTTAAACCATATAAAAGAGAAATATATTAGTTGTTCCAATTAATAGCACTAGGAACACACAATATATAGTAATCATATGCAAACAAAAGTAGAACAACCATTATATGCAGTAAAAGAATCCATCATACATCCATAGCAACCAAAATTAATGGTTTGTCCAAGTTCAGAAACTTTTCATCGTACAAGGGTGATAAATAAACTACCAAGTGTATCTTACGCTCAACAGCCTAAGGTAATTACTCAATAGATTGTTCATACAACCTCGAACGATTTGAAGTGTCATGTCTCAAAATTCCCATAAGCCAAACAACATAGAAATTAAATATTATTTAAGTTTGTACGATGCACATATATCATTTTTACACAATATCAATCCTGATTGCTTGCCCAAAAACACAAATTTCACTTCCGACTAATATTGTTAACTCGACTACTCTATTGCGCACTCTGATCCTATTTCTTGATTAGAAATCTCCATTCTCCTTGCATAGCCATAAACTATGATAGAAAACTTCAAAATCATATCAAAAATCCGTATCAAGCGTTTGCCGTCAAGAATCGAGTGAAAAATCCTATTTCAGATAGATGTGAATTTCCACAAATCATGTATTCGAATCTGGATCAGAACTATTATGTGGATAAAATGATCTACGCACAACTTAGGTATTTTATTCTATTGGTTTCTTTAACACATTATTTACCTTTCATTTATTTTCAATTCCCATTCATTCATACATGATCATCTTTTATTAATTTACATTCATTCACTTACATAGATTATTTCCCATTCAATATTTAAAATCATCAATGAATAAATTCTTAAATTATTACATATGTTTCTTTGCAGTTTAATTCACATTTTTTTACTTATATAACTCAATTTTCATTTAATATTAATATTCATTAGTGAATCATTTCATACTTAAGTTTCTCTATTCTTTGATTCACTTTTATTCCTTCATATATAATATCATTTAATATTAAATATATTTATGAATCATTTCAAGATTTTCTTAAGTTTATAATCGTTCACTTAAATAGTATTCACTTTTTTACTATTCAATTTAATTATTAAGCATTTCAAAACATTAACCTACGTTTATAACATTTCTTGAAACATCTTAACTCTTTATATATAAACGTAATTTCATTTTGAAACATTTTTTATTACTTATGTATCATCCCACCTTTTTGTATGCTTAAGCAGACACACATGCCAACTTAAACCATACAGAAGGGTGGATTGTTATGGGGTAAATAAATAAAAAAGTGGAGAAATAAAAGGAACAAAATAGAATCTTGCAGCGGAACGATAAAATATAATAATCAAATAACAGTTCATGAAGCTGTTTTATAAAACATTTGATTATACTTATACAATACATATCAGAGTTACACATACCAGAGAATGATAATTAATGCAGCGGAATACAATGGTGTAGTGGAATATAATAAATATTAGTAATAAAATCTTCGTCTTCGTCCTCCAGACATAGGGCCTTCAAATCCTGAAATGCTCAGGCTGACCCGAGCGAATTGAAAAGACAAAACACTCGAGTCAGAACTAAAAGATCTTATGTAAGTTAAATCAATGATAAATATATGAGTGGAACGGCGTCAGAGATGTTTACAGGATTTGACATCTCCTATCCAGTGTCTAACGTGAGTGTAGTAACTTAGGAGATGCTTGGGATTCACATCCCCTAAGGATCCGTTAAACTATTTACTATGTAGTAATATTCGCTATTATAATAATGTCTAATATAAAATAAACATACTTTTAAATAGCATTAAGGAGTGACCCAATATTCCCCTTAACACGTAATAGTCCCAGTAGTCTATCCAGTATTAGCATACTCCCAAAATGGGGCTACCCTCGATACTCCACAGGCTACGGGAGAAATCACAAATCGTAAGAAAGCTCGATAGGGTAGGTGACACGGCACAACTAGGCAATGCCAGGGTAGATATACCAATTACGCATCCGGACTAGTGGTGACGCATAGCAGCCACTACCGCCCACCTCGAACAACACTCCCAAATCAAGGGTGGCCACCAAATCAATCACAAGTAATAGAATGGTATCGAAGAAGTGTGTCCGATCAGAGGTGCTACCTCCTTGGTCCGTCAATCGCTCCTGTTTTAGCCACCTTATGCCAACTCACGGGAGTTGGGTCCACGTATATACCTTAGGATCGTCGCCACCATCCTACTTCATTCTGGAAACTCCACCGTGTACACAGTTGTCAAAGTGGTTTTCGGTATCGACAGAGAGTATGTCCATATCCGATCCCGGTCTCTTTAACAACCTATCGTTATTCTAACACCGTGGTCATTTAAAAATATATATACTTTAAAACCCATAATATCATTTCCATTTCAAAACATAACCTTTATTTCAAAATAGTATATACTTTAAAACCAAAATATTTTTGCTATTTCAAACCCAAATTATCAATGTATTATTTCCATTTCAAAACCCAATTCAATAATATATCCTTTCCATTTCCAAAACAATTCAATAATATATTATTTAAATAAAACCCATTTTCCAATCACTAATCTTTCTTTAATTTAGATAACTTGAAATATTCTTTTAAATCATCTTAAACCCAAACCACATTTTGAAGTCATATTCTAAATTTTAAATTTCAATAGGTTTCCCATCAATATATTCACAGATAATTCTATTTCAAATAAATTGATTTTTCAAACCATATTACTTTCAAAGTTATAACAATTTCGAAAACCAATACTTTGAAAATAATAATACCTTAATTTCAATAAAACATTTCAATTTTGATATATTTCCAGTCTTTAATTATTCCAAAATTCCCAACCAAATCTGATAATCTTATATATACCTTAATTCAATTCACTATTATTTAGTTTAGAAATATTTATTTAATAAATTCAATATCCCTTAAATAAAGCTCAAACTTGAAATATTCGTAAATCAAACTTAAAACATCATCAAGTTACACATAGCTTAAATTTTAGAATTTAACTATATATAAAATAATATTTATATAATATCAAAATTTAATATTTATTAAACCGTATATTTCTTTCCAAACCATAGAAAATCACTTTAAAATATTTTATATATATAGACCACGGTGCATGTATATAATTTTCTATCCTATGGTCAAGTGATACAGATATTTATCATTTCAATCCGTAATTTAAAAATAAAAGTTTACGGTTATATATCATTTCAATCCGCAATCCCGAATGAAATGAAAATGCATAATAACTTGCAGTTTATACAATATAAAATATAACATCCATTCATCCAAATATCAATAAACAACAATTTATTACAATCATCATCCAATTTAAACAAAACATCAATATAAAGCATATAAAATATAACAGGAATCAACGAATAGTTTATATTTAATAAAAATTAATAACTGTTCAACTGGCAGTTTATATGCAATAATAAATAAATTTAACTGGCAAATTATATGCAATAATAAAACTAAATAACAATTTAATTTAACTAAATGCTATCTAACTGAGATGATGATTAAATATATACCTAAACAATCATAGATAAATTTTAAATCACATCAAAATTTAATTTAACAAACATAAGAAATCTTAGAAGTTGTGAGTGGGTTAAAACACTCACCTTTTGAATTTAAATTCAATTTAAACCCAAAAATTTGACAGTCTCAGAATTCGTCCAAACCAGCGTCATCAGGTCTGGAATTTCAATACGATACTAACAAAAGAAACCGCGTCCAAATCCGAGTCCGTATGCAAAAGTTATGAAAATTTGAAGATTGGAAAAATTCTGGTCCTGAGTCGACTTCGAGTTTACCCGGTCCGCCGCCTCAAATACCCGGTGCTTGCTCTGAGTTTTTGCCAAAACAACCCGGAGACCCGAGTCATTTTCTTCGTTACCTGAAGTAGCTCCAGGGTTTTTCCCCCTGAAACCCGAAGCGCGACTCGTGCTACTGCAGGTTTGCAATATATATATTTTTTTTAAAAATTAGATTTGAAATTTGGGAATTAGGTTTTGTCTGCCATTGAGGATGAGAAGATGAATTGTACGTACAGACAAATGAAGATTAGGGAGACTAGGGTTTATAATAGGATATATATAGGCAGGGTTGTTATTTGAATGGATGGATAAGATAGATTTACGCGCTAACGCCAAAGTGGCTCAAAAACCCGTTCTGTCTTCGGAATGAAATTGAATAAACCCTTATATCAAAATAGGTGTTTCAAAATATTTTAAACGCAATGGAAAAGGTTTCAAGTCCAAATTCCATCGTATGAAGAAGTTATGCTAAAATCAAAATTTTCAAATTGATTTCAATTGCAATTATTACAAGGCGTTTCGAGTCCGTGCGATCAAATGACAAATCCGATCGTTACGAAACTTGAAACCCTACAATAATTCACCGTTTCGGATCCGATGAAACTTGTTTCGTCGAAATCCGAGTCAATGGCCAAAATGGCTATTTTTATAGAAATTAAACAAATTAATAATTGATTAATTAAATCAAATTTCCAATTTAAATTCTAAAATTGCCCATTCTTATTATTCTCAATTTCTCAGTCATTTACGATGGTTTTAAACAAATAAGAGTCAAATTAAAGTTAATTATCTTATCGGATTCAGTATTAACCTCAATTTATTGAATTCAGAATATGTAAATAAATTTTCAAAAATTTCCTTTCAATTACATCAATCAAAAATTATATTAATTCATTATTGTCAAATAGATGGATTTATCATTTGATTCAAACTATTGCATAAATATTTTCTTATTCCATCTTCATTTCAATTAATGAAAAATTTAACGTTTAATTCTACTTATTTCAATAAACTCAATCATTTAACCTAAATTTTAAATAAATAAATAAATCATGATTTCCATTCATTTTCATAAATTGGTCTTTCATTAAATTTATTAATTATTGACTTTAATTAGCAAAGGCTATATCTAGGAACATTAATATTTCCCAAATAAATCCACTTTATTACATTTAAATTAAATTCCTTTCATGTAATTCTAATTTATCATGTCATCTACAATTCATTATGTATTATTACATCAATGTATATAACCTTTAATCCATTTCCAATTCTACCAATTTCAATCAATTAGAACTTCACCATTGCTTACATAAATTTGGATTGTACTACACTTATTATATTTTTGCTAAATATATACATTAATTACAATTAAATATTCTCTATAACTTATTTCTTGGGTTCATCCCTTTTTATTACCCAAATTACTATCTTGTATTAAGTTTACATTTCTATTTTAATTTTATATTCAATTATAACCTAACAGTCGTTTCAAATCAATGGATTGTATTCAATTTGGTTATTCATCAACTGCCATTTACACTACAACCTTAATTTACAGAGTTGCTATAAATAAATATTATGGCATTGGTTAATCAAATGTTTGCTTTAAATTACATATTTTAAATTTTATGCTCAAGAGCAACAATTAACACTTTCCATTATTATAATAATATTAATTCACAAATTTACATTCCCATCAGTTTCTTATATTTAACTTATAACCAAGTATGACAATTCACATTATTTCCATTAATTGCAATTTCATTTTAAATTTTTAATTTTAATTACACTGCTACATTTAGTTTCTAACATTGATTGTATTTGTTTTTATCATATTCCGTTTATAGCTAAGTCATAATATTTGAATTTCAATTAAATTGTAATGTTCATTCAAGTTAGTTAAATATTAACTTGCATTAACACGTTTCCTTAATTTACAATCAACTACCGTTTCAAGGTTTTATTACATTAAACAATTTAATACTTTCCTTTACTCCGCATATACAATTACATCCGGGTAAAATCCTTTCACTACTTTCATTCATTCAAATTTCAATTTCTTGCAATAACTCATTTATTATAAATTTGCATACCAAAATTTTAGGTTCCAATAAATAGGATTTATTCAATTCAACCTTTTTGAATTAGGTCTATTTTAATAAATAAAATATTTCATAGGTTAATTCTTAACATTTACTTCATTTACAAATTATAACAATTATATTTCTTTGTAGATTTAATTCCAAAATCTTATTTATATGACAAATTTAATTAACGAAATTTACGGGTCGTTACAACTTAAGTTTTTACTTGTATAATATTCCATTATCTTTTAATTTACAAGTTACAAAACTACAGTTTCTTCACAGTTTCATTAAACACTTAGCTTTTAATTTGAAAGTTTCCAACTATTAAAATAGTCGAAGATTCCATTCTATTACGGTAATTGAAAATCATTGATTAATAGAACTTAAGAACTAAATATAGGGTTTCACTTCAAATCATCTTGAAATAATATATACTTATATCTTTTATATATCAACTCATACTTAATTGATTTAAATCAAAAAAAAATTATCAAAACAAATGTGTAGCAAAGCTACTATATTGGTCTTCCCACTTTGAAACTCGAAAATTAATGTCGATGATGTCACGATCATCACCGAAATTTATTTCCAGCAACAGAAGAGGGGAGTACAGAAACTTATTTCCTTTTTAAAAATTCTTTCAATTTTTTCTTCTTTCAAGTACTTTTTGAAAACATTTCTATTTAATACTTCCAAATAATACTAATATTATTTTTCATAAAAATATTTGAAAACCAATCTCAATACACCAGAACTTAAGTTCCCAAATTTTCAATTTAAATTCATTTTATTTGTAAATCATATTTTATAAACCATATTTATAAAATTACATTTTCTTATAACATACAATAGTCAATAGTTTTTAAGAACCTTGACTAAACAACAATAAATGACAATAATCGAATATTATATTTCCTAACAAACAATACACCAGAAATAACAATATCAATTTATGAAAAATTATTCTTTTAAATACAAAATATAATACTAGGTAAAATTATTTCATTTACCTATTTTCAAAAACAATATTGTGTCGGTTTACGCTGTTCAAGTATTTGGAAATCCATATCGATGCCATAACGTCCTATGTACCAACCGAAATTCATAAATACTCAACAGAACAAATTAACCCAATACAAAACATTTTTATAACACTAACAAATACTCTCTCTCGAATATATAGACCAAATTCATTCTAGGGTATTACTAACCCTATCTCTAAAGAGTTTATCCCCAACAGGCTAAGGTATCTCTAAACCTGGCTCTGATATCAACTGTGACGACCTACCTTTTTGGACGATTCAAGTCGACAATAAACCACACGTCTAACTGAAACCATTCAAAAGGGCAGATTATCAATGAGATTAATTAAGAAAAATAAGAAAAGAAGAAAACAAACATAGAATCTCGCAACGAAATGACAAAATATAATAATTAAATAAACAGTTCATGAAGTTGTTTACACTATACATTTGATTATACTTTTACAACATCAATCAGAGTTATACATACAACTGAGACAAAGTAAAACAATGTAGCAGAACAACATGATGCAGGGGAATAATACTAGTAATATAATATACCAAATCTTCATCTTCATACTCTAGAATAATATGATCTTCAATGCACTAAAAACTCGGGGCAAAACCCGAGCATAAAGTAAAACAATACACTCGGGTCAGAACTAAAATATCCTTATGTAAGTCAAATCAATATCATATATAATAGGAGTGTAATAGCGTCAGAGATGTTTACGTGGTTTTACATCTCCTATCCAGCGTATAACATGCATGCAATAACTCAACAGATGTTACGGGATTTTCCATCTCTTAAAGATCCATCAAAATATCTATATATAGTAGAATACGCTATATATGTAATGTCTAATCGATAAAATAAATATTTTTCCTGGCGTTAGGCTTTACATTAATCCCTCTTAATGCGTTATTAAGCATTGTCCTACAGTTTTCCTTAGTAGCATCACCAGTAACGTAGGTAGCCGGGGAGGTGCCATGATAAGACAACACTAAACAAAATCGTAGTGGTCGCGTATAAGGATAAAAGTATGACAAGGCACGTGAGGTGATGCCTAAGGTAGGATACTGTTGTTTTGCGTTTCCTTACTGCTGGTAACCCCTAATGGCCCACTGCGAACATCCATCCCATAATCAAATCAAGGTGCACCAATCGAGTCCAGAAAAATCAAGATGGAAGTACGAAAAATAGATGTCGCTAGAGGTAGCTAGCCTCATTGGTCAGGTATGGCTCCTGTTTTAGTCATTTCAAATTGACACAAGTGTCGGGGTTTATCTATCATCGTTCTCTTTCTTCAATCCAACAAATGTCGCTAATTCAACCTCTACACTCTGGATAACATTCACCGCATACATAGTTGTTAAAGTGGTTCCGGTATTGACAGAGAGTATGCCAATATTTGGCCATGGTCTCTTTAACAACCAAACATCATTTTTTACACCGTTTGGTTCTTTTAAATTTCAAGAACAAGTCATATTTCATATCAAAATTTCAATACTTCAAAATCATTTTGAATCCAAAATAAGTTATACCTTCGTACCAAACCATTCGTATTTAAATCAACAATTTCAATCTAAATAGTTCCCCTTTAAAATAGTTTGAATATTGAAAATGGTTTTGAATAATTAAAATAGTTTGAATATTGAAATTAGTTTGGAAAATTAGAATAGTTTTAATATTGAAAATAGTTTGGAATAATTAAAATAGTTTTAAAGATTGGAAATAGTTTTGAATATAAAATAGTTTAATATTGAAAATAGTTTAGATAATTAAAATAGTTATATATTAAAATAATTTTATTATCAAAATAGTTTATGTATTAAAATAGTTTATATTAAAACTGTTTCTTCTTTCACAACAATTTGACCTCATGTTCCAATTCCAAATCACAACGAATTCAATTTTTCAACTTCAAATTCAAGTCAACTTCGTATTCAAATTTCAATTTAAATCGGCCTTAATTCACAACGATTTCAAAATTTACGACAAATTCAATTTAAATGGTTCTATTCAAATGACTGAAAGTTTCAATTCAAATTCTCATTTTAAACAATTTAGTTTTAAGCCATTTCACATCCCAAAATTTGAAATACCAATTTAAACCATTTTAATTAAAGTAAATTCAAAGTTTAAACTAAAAATTAAACCTTTCAAATAATTCACATCATATCTCAATTTCAACTTAAGATTTAAAATTAAATCCTTAAACAAATTCATTTAAAAAGTTTCAATTTCAACATTTCAAAGCCTTAATTAGAAAATAATTCAGTTCATATAAACCAAAATTTATTTCTTTAAAACAATATCATTTAATTAAATCTAATTTCATTATTTTAAAACCATTTAATTTAACCAAAACCGGCGTCTGTATATAATTTTCTATCCTATGGCTAAGTGATCGGTTATTTTAATTTTAATTACATGGATGGATATATATCATTTCAATCCATAATTAAATGACATATATATATATATATATATATCATTTCAACCTATTTCTTAGTTCATTTCGAATAGTCCAAATGACAAAATATATGATGTCAAATAATAAATAGGGTAATAACATGGATATTTCAAAATAAATAAACAAACATCCAACATATCGATCAATATGCGTCTAATTGCAATCATCATCCAAATCAACCAAGATATCACAACAGTTACTAGTTATCAATTGTCAGTGTTTAACTAATAATTAAATTCAACATTAGTTTAAATGTCAATTTAATTCAATATAAAATTCAAATTTTATTTAAATGTCAATTTAAACTACCAAACAACAATCAATAAAATTTAATCACTTCATGATTTCAATTTAACTAACATCAGAAATTTTAGTATTCTGTGAGCGGGTTTAATCACTCACCTCTATATGAATCTAAAAATAATAGACTTCTAATCAATAACTCCTCTCTAGTTTTCCTTAGTCTCCTTCTTAATTACCAGCTTTGTTCCTAAATTTTGATTTTGGTTTGATTTACTTTAATTTGCCTCCTTGTTATTTTAATATATATATAAGGTTTGAAAAAGGAAGAAGATCTAAAAAAGAAAAATTGAAAAAGAAAAGGATTAAAACAAGAAGAACTGAAAATGAAAGTGAAGACCAAGATTTAAAAAGGAAAACGAAAGTTTGAAAAAGGAAAAGATTTGAAGAGGAAGAAGATTTGAAGAAGAAAAAAATGAGAGAGAAGAAGAAGATTTGAAGAGGAAAACGAGAAAAGAAAAGGAGAAGAAGACTAGAATGGAGGCTAGGGTTTCATTTGCCACATATGTTATTTATAAGGTTAGAGTTAGGTTTAGGGCCATTAAAATTTGAAAAGAGAGGCTGCTGTTAGTTAGAAATAAATGAAATGAGGCTTCAGGAAATGAAATTTGAAAATGAACGAAAATGTAATAAAGTAAATATGAACAAATTACGTATTGAAATAATATAAATATGATCAGCCTTTGTAAAAGTAGCAAGTATTAAAAAGAGGTGAATGAAAGAATTAAAAATATGAAAAGTAGTTTACGATTGTGAAATGAAAAAGCTTCAGACAATGTAAATAGAAAGGATTAATGGAACTAATGAGGAAACTATAAAAAAAGTGTGGCAGTTATTAATTAGAAAGGGAATGAACGGACCAACTCTACACTGTAAACAAACTTCTGAAATTCAAAAACATTTGTTCACTCAATTAATTTTGTTAATCCTAAACATACTAAAATTGACGTCCATTAAATATTCAATTAACACGCAATAAATGAAAATAAATTCTCTACACAAATTTTTGTAATTAATTAAGAGAATATACAACATTAAAAATATAATAGTATAAAAGATGTAATATAAACAGGTGTATAAATATATATATACATATATATATATATATATGTATGTATGTATGTATGTACATCTTTATTGCCATATATAGTTTACATTCATAAATAAAATGTATGAAAATAATCCACATAAGGAGGCAATGAATGTAAAAGTAAATTAGAAGAGTGAAGATGGAAGGTAAGTTATGTTGCAATTACAATCTAATCAAGTCTAAGTGAAAAGGAAATAGTCAAGTGTAAATCTATTTTACCCCATTTACAATCTCCTATTAACATTTAATTTAATACCGTATGAGATTTCAAACCTACATAATCCATTTTTTTAATGATATAATTGAATCTGAAACATAAGTTTATGTTTAGGTATAAACATACATGCAGTAAAGTAAAAGTAAAATTTGAAACAAATTTGAGTACTTACAATTCGAACATAATTTTTCTTATGTTAGTCATTGCTTATTAATTACGTTAAAAAAATATAACAAATTTTAGTTACAATTTGAACATAATATATGAACATAATATATGCAGTAAAGTAAAAGTAAAAGTAAAACTAAAAATATAACATAATATATGAACAAATTTTAGTTACAATTTGAACATAATATATGAACATAATATATGCAGTAATATATTTGAACATAATTATGTTATTAATTACGTTACAATTTGAACATAATATATGCAGTAAAGTAAAAGTAGAACTAAAAATATAACAAATTTTATTTAATTACGTTATAAAAATCATCAAAATTTACAGGTCGTTATAATTTCTTATTAATGGCAAGATTTAATTGCTATTCATTGCAATAATTAAACCTTAAAACATACGCTAATACTAGAAAGATAATTAATCCAATTGTTTTCCTTTGAAATTCAATTTTTCATGTTAAACCTAAGATTTAAATACTAAATTAATTCCAACATTTGATTACAACCGTAATAAAATCCTAGTTCCATATTAACTGAAATATTTAATTACACTAATTTTAATTGATTACAAAATTAAATTTCAGAATGGATTAAATAAATGAGTGAGAAATAATACAATTGTTATATATTTTATAGTAATTTGAATATCTATACATTTGTTGTTTACAAATAAAGGGTTATAAGTTTACTTACCAAATAATCGATTTCTTGTTTTATGCTAAAACCAATTTCAGTTAAATAACATATGATTTCTCCTTTAATACATCATTTATTTTATTCCTTATTAAGCTTTACAATTATATCCAAATTAAACTTTACAACTATATTACAATTAGAGATAAACATTCATTTCATTCTTTACAGCATTAACATTTGTTATTTCAAATCTTGTTGTTAATATGTAACCCAACATTGTTTTACATCAATAAATCATAAATTTTGAATTTCTGACAATTTTGAATTTCAATGTCTTATTTAATTTAATATTTTTAATTGTGAAAAATATGGGTCATTACATTATTAAATTGTTCTTTTAAAACCATTTTAAAGGTTTTAGCTAATAGTTTAAATTCTAAAATGAATGAAGGTAATTCAAGAATTTAACTAATTATCGTTGTAAAAATTATATCACATGTGCGCCCTTAAAACTTGATTTTGAAAAAGATTTTGATTCAACTAATAAGGATTTTCTTAAAGATTTATTACTAGATAGAGGTTTGGGTGCTAGATGGGTGGGTTGGATTATGTTTTTACTTAAAAATGGAAAGATGATTAACGATGTATTAGGAAATATAATCTAAATGAAACGTGGACTTGGGTAAGGCAACCTTTTGTCATCCCTTCTGTTTAATTTAGTTACTGACATTTTCGCTAAAATCATCTAGCTAGAGACTAGTAATAAGATTTAAACAATTTTGGAAATGAGATTACGAGTAATGGTCTCTCATTCCTTCAGTTTGCGGATGATAGCATGCTTTTTACATCTAATTTGTCTAGGCATATCAAAGTACTTAAATTTATTTTATACAGTTTCGAGTTACTCTTTGTATTAAAGATTAATTTTGATTAGAGTTATGTGCTAGTATTGAATGATATAGACAAGATAGAGAATCAAGTCGCTTGTACCTTGAATTGTAAAATTATGAAATTTCTCATAGAATATTAAGGATTTTTAATAAGACCAACTAAACTCAAATCGAGACGCAGTCTTTTGTGTTACGCTCGCTGAAGCGTTTTCTATGCATTGAATTTGATTTAGTCAATTTGAAGCAAGTGGAATTTTCTATTAAAATCGAACGACATTCGATTTTTGATCGAATAGGAATGTGTAAGCGTCAACTGGAAATTCGGTGAGTTAAAGTCACCTTGAATGAACACTATATGATATATATGGTAGATATAAACTATTGTTTTTGTGCTTGAATGATTTATTGGTTTGGTTTGGTTGAATTTTCACTTTGGAAAGCGAATGGCAGATAAAATGAAATATGGAGAATTTCGTAGAGGAATTTGGATTCCTTGCCATCGTGATTTTAAATTTCAGTTATATACATGTTGTATAAATTGTTGAATGTCAAAGCTTGGTAGTTTGACCTTATTTGATGTGACTTTGATATATCGTAAAAGTTGAATTCTTTTAGTGTGGATCACTAAAAGCACTTGTTAAGTGCTGTGGTAACTCTAGACCTTATTTTAGTGTTCTGAAATGCTATTATTTGTTGTTTTTGAGTTGGAAATTGTTTGCTTCGGAGGATAACTTTAAACGGGATATTTTGGAATTTTCTATGGCATTTTATTGGGAAATAGTTTTTGAACTTCTCTATTTTACTCCAATTTTTTTGGAAATGTTTTGTAAGTATTTAGGGAGGTATTTAATTTACATAAAAGTTAATATAATAATAAAGTTATTTGAAAATAAGGGGAATTTGTCTATTATAGATAAATGATTATGTTTTAAAGAACGTAGAAATATTTTGGAATAAATATTTGTGAAACGCTTTATATAAAATGTTATATAAAGAGATTGATTTATAAATGGTATTTTATAATAAAAGAACAGATTTATAAATGATATTTAATAAAAGAGAAATTAATATCAATTTAATTAAATCACATTTGTAAATTTATAGTGATATATAGAGTGATCGTCTTATTGAAAGTATTTAGCCTTATCTTGAAACCAAAGATTTGCAATGAGTATATAATATTTATAAAGGGGTTTTATAAATAAAGGAGACTTATAAAAGAATTTCTATAAACAGAAAAGGGATTTATAAAAGAAGTTTTATAAATATAAAGGAGATTTATAAAAGAACTTTTATAAATAGAAAAAGGATTTATAAAAGAAGTTTTATAAATAGAAAAGGGATATATAAAAGAAGTTTTATAAATAGAAAAGATGATTTAGAAAAGCAGGTTTGTAAATATAAAAGAGATTTATAAAAAGGAATTTTATAAAAGGAAATGAGGTGTGATTTCTATAAATGGTCATTTTAAATTATGGTGGTATGGAAAGTAATTTTTCATACCTAACACTAAATTCTGAGGTAAGGATACTGATCCCTATCCTGAGAATTAAAAATGTATGTCGAGGCAAGGATAATACACTAACTTGTTCGACTACATGGTGGATTGGATGGTACAAGTTTGAAATCGGAAAGTGGGGGTAAGTATATTTGGCTTAATTTCCATATGACCCGTTTACTTACCCCGAAAAGAAAATTTGTTTGGGTTTATAGTAAACAATGTTTCTAATTGACATTTGTTTTAGGCCCATTTAAGTATGCTTTTAAATTGGAAATCTTTCATAAGTGTTTTATGAATACACTTATACCGTGGAGATAAGTTGTAACGACCTGCCTTTTTGGACGTTTTAAGCGGACACACACGTCAGACTCAAACCATTCAAAAGGGCAGATTGTTACGGGGTAAATAAGATAAAAGAAAGAAGTAAAACAAATACAGAATCTCGCAGCGGAATGACAAAATATTATAATCAAATAACAGTTCCTGAAGCTATTTTATAAATACATTTGATTATTCTTTACAACACAAACATTAGAGTTACATAAACGTGAATAAATAAGTAAAATGCAGCGGAACAACATGATGCAATGGAATACATATCATAAATAATAATAGTACAAATCTTTGTCTTCGTCCTCCAGAAATAAGGTCTTCAATCCTGAAATGCTCAGACTGACCCGAGCAAATTGAAAAGACAAAACACTCGGGTCAGAACTAAAAGATCTTATGTAAGTTAAATCAACGGTAAATAAATATGAGTGGAACAGTGTCAGAGATGTTTACGGGGTTTGACATCTCCTATCCAGTATCTAACGTGGGTGCGGTAACTCAAGAGATGTTCGGGATTCACATCTCCTAAGGATCCGTTAAACTATCTAATATGTAGTACAATACGCTATTATAATATGTCTACAGTAAAGTAAAAGTATTAAAATAGCATTAAGGCGTTACCCATATCCCCCTTAACACATTTTATATATTCCCGTAGTCTATACAATGCCCTACGCTCCACCAAACCGGTGGTTTACCCAGAGGACATCACATAGGTACGGTACAAAACAAACTCGTAGAAGGCGCTCTAGGGCATGTGAACATGGCACTCGAGGCAATGCTTGGGTAGATTTACCAATTGCAGAACCGAGCTGGCGGTAACGCATAACAGCTACTACCGCCCATCTCGGAACACACTCCCAAATCAAAATCAAGGGGTGGCCACCAAATCATCACAAATGTCATAATATGGTATCGAAGAAGCATGTCCGATCGAAGGAATGACCTCACTTAGCCCAGTGTAGCTCCTGTTTTAGTCACATCTATGCTGACTCACGGGAGTTAGGGTCACGTCATACCTTATATAGAAGTCGTTCACCAAACCATCCTACTTCATTTCTGGAATCTCCACCACGTACACAGTTGTTAAAGTGGTTTTCGGTATTGGCAGAGAGTATGACAATATCTGATCCCGGTCTCTTTAACAACCAAACGCTTATTACACACCGAATGGTTCTTTTACATTTCAAAAGTCAATTCACAAATTATATCAAAATATCATCTTCAGTTTCAAATCATATCCTTTTGAGGTCTATTCATTTCCAAACTATATTCACTTTCAAAATCATATTCACTTTGAAATCATGTTCACCTTTGAAATCATATCGTTTCCGAAATCATAATTTCTTTCAAAAATCATATTTCCAATTAGGTTAAATCCTCACTTTAAAATCATCATATTTAATTAATTATAACATTTAAATCCCAACTTAGTTTATAACATCATTTAACCGTATTTGCTTTTAAACCAGTAAATGTGAATATAAACACTTCCCTCTACTTAGTCTGAAAATTTAGAAAATAGTTTAAATAATTATAAATAGTTAAAATAGTTGTAAATAGTTGAAATACTCTAAAATAGTTTAGTTATAGATTAAAGATATTGTTAAATTGATTTAAGATAGTTAAATAATTTTAAAATAGATTAAACATAATTAAAATAGATTAAATAGCTTTAAAATAGATTAATTAGATTTAAAATAAGTTAAAATGGATTAATTAGTTTAAATAAATTTAAATGGTTTTAAATAGGTTAAAATGATTTAATATAGTTGATATAGGTTAAAATAGTTTAATAGTTGAAAATCTTAATAATTAAAGTCTTTAAAATAATATATTTTTAAAACAGTTTATATTAATATATGAGTTTGAAATTTATATCAATTTAACTATTTATTTTATTCCAATTTCAATACATTTCGAATTTATATTTCAAACTAATTCAATAACTCAATTCCGATAAAATTTCATTTATACTCAAAAATTCAACTTTAAACTTTCAATTTAATTTCTTAAAGCAGTTCCTTTAAACCAATTCACATTTCAACATCAACTAGATTTTCCCATAATAATTCAATTTATATAAATCAATTTTTATTTCAAACTATCATTTAATTTAACCAATCTGGTGTCCGTATATAATTTTATATCCTTGGGTCAAGTGATACAGATATTTATCATTTCAATCCGCAATTTAAAATTTTACGTTTATATATCATTTCAAACCGCAATCTCGAATTAAATAAAATCCATAAAATCGCTCGAGTCTATCATTTCAACCCATAACGATTTTTCCCTAATCTATAGATTGTTCAGGTGTGTATCATTTCAACCCATAGTGATTTTCATAAACAACAACTAAGGGAACTTGCAGAGTGATATCATTTCATAAATCAAATATAGCATCCAATCATCCAATAATAAATTCAAACATCCATCACAATCATCATCCAATTCGACCAATAAATATCAACCATTAACAGATTATTATATACTGGTAATTAACTAGCAATTTAAATTCAATAATAAATTAAATGATAATTTAATTCAAAATAAATTCAAACTAACAGGATAGCAATTTAAATATACCAAATAGCCATAAATAAATTCCTAATCACATCATAAATTTAATTTAACCAACATAAGAAATTTTAGAAGTTGTCAGTGGGTCAAATCACTCACCTTTGAATTTAAATCGAATTAAAACCAATTTAAACCCAAAATTCAAACAGTCTCGGAATTTGTCCAAACCTGCGTCAAAATGTCTGGAATTTCGATACGATCCCAGCGGATCAAACCGCGCGTGAATCGGACCTCGTATGCGAAAATTATATCAATTAGAATGATTGATTTAGAAATTAA
This sequence comes from Allium fistulosum, assembly GCA_030737815.1. Taxonomy (NCBI): domain Eukaryota; kingdom Viridiplantae; phylum Streptophyta; class Magnoliopsida; order Asparagales; family Amaryllidaceae; genus Allium; species Allium fistulosum. The sequence continues at coordinate 1,293,770,099 of CM060904.1, forward strand.
AATAAATAAAATAAGAAAAGAAAGGTCACCAACCCGCAACGGCCACGTCACGTTCGTTCCTCCTTCACGCTCCAGAACTTTACACACAACTGTACTCGAGATGCTGCCACCAAATCACCATCGCCGTCGCTCGAAGCCAGCCACGTCCAAGCCTACAACCACTCATGCCTTCGCCGACACTCCCCATCCACCATCGGCACTCCCTTGCCTCGCTGCTCGATCGGAAAACCCCAGCCGCTGCCTGTGAATACGAACCCTAATCAAATTCTTCCCGACGATCTAACCATTGACAATACCAATGGCCGGCACCGATGAACCTTACGTGACGTTCTCCAAGTGACCATACCCTCTGTCCGCTGATCGGTCGAAGTTCATCACAATGTGATGAACGACCGCAAAGAAATCATTGAATTCTGGGCACACAGAAACTCAGATCGAGAAACAGACTGTAGATTTGATTTGCGCTCGTCGAGAGCTTCAAATCGAAATATAATTCGATAGGGTTTGAGGAGTTTGGATTTTTGATTTGATTTTGGTTTGCAATTGAATTTGGACTTTGTTTTGGTTTGTCTGCCATTGAGGAGCAGAAAGAATTATACGTACAGACAAATGAAAATAAGAAGTAGCTAGGGTTTATAAAAGGCTATTTATAAGTAGATCCGAAACAGAAATGAATGGACAAGATTTAATTTATACGTCGAACGATAAATAACCCAAAAAGCTCGTTCTGTCTCCGGAACGAAAATGGGTCATCCCATATATCAAAATAAATGTTTTCAATATTTTTAAACTCATTGGAACAGGTTTCAAGTCCTAATCCCATCGTATGAAGAAGTTTTGTTAAAATCAGCTTATTTCAAATTGATTTCAATTAAATCGATTTCTAGGCGTTTCGAGTCCGTACGATCAAACGACAAGTCCGATCGCTGCGAAACTTGAAATCCTACAATAATTCACCGTTACGGATCCGTTGAAACTGGTTTCGTTGAAATCCGAGACAGTGGCCAAAATGGCTATTTTCACGCTAATTAAATAAATTAATAATTTCATTAATTAAATCACATTTTTATTTCAAAGTTAATAACTAACAAAATTTCATATATTTTTGATTGCTTGGACATTTATAATAATTCAAAGTAAATTTACATATCAATTTCAGTGTTAATTATTTCACAAATTTCAGTCTTCAATTCCAATTGTAATTAAATCCAATTATTTATAATTAAATTCCAATAATTTGATAAAATTTGATTTCAATCTTTATATTAAATCAATTATTACTCTAACAACATAGTTAATGTTTGTTCACATTTTATTACACTAACATTCTTTTATCTGTATTAACTACTACATTTCAATTGTATTGAATTTTGTCCACTTTACACATTAATTATAATTTAAAATCCCAATTACTTTATTTATCCTTGGTTCATTCTTTTATTTAGTCAATTATTACCTTATGAATAAAATTAACATTTCTATTCATTTTATTACATTCAAAATTTTCAGTTATTGACTTAACTCATATTGGTGTAACATTTAATTACAATAAATCCATTTATTATAATATAAATTCCAATAAATTGATCAACTTGATTTCCATTCTTTTTATTTCAAATCAGTGGTCATATTATGATTAAAATTTTCATTGGTTACATCTTATTGAATTAATATTCTACAATGATCAATTTAATCTACATTAACTACACTAATTAAGGGAATTAATTGCAATTTATTCCAAATTAAATTTTACAAGCTAAATAAATAGGTAACGTATAATAATTGTCACCATTAACTTTTAGTCACATTTGTATGTTTGTTGTCTACACACAAGTGTTATAGTAATTCACGCAACATTCATTTATCTCCAATTCACATTTTAATACATACTATTAAATTTATGCAGCATTCACATTATCAATTGCTCTTTTAATTCAGTTATCAATTAATACATTCATTATTATCTACAATTTATAACCAATTATAACCTTCTTCATCCTTTTAATTAATTGAATTACACTTAAAGCAGTTATCAATTTCCTTAATTTAGTACCATTTCATTTGATTCCAGTTATATTCTTATTATTTAATCACAAATTTTTATTTCCTCCAACATTGCATCACAAAATCTTATTAAATCAACTATTTTTAATTATCGAAATTTACGGGTCGTTACATAAGTATATGCTTACATTTTCTAACTATTGGATGTATGGTTTTCTGTAAATATACTTATACTATTGAGGTATGTATATGGATATTTTCAAAGCATCGTAAGAGTATAAATGAATAGTGAATGAGTAATATACGTATGTATATCTTTGTAAAAGTGTTTTTGATACAAGTATTTACAAAGTGATTTTAATTAATGAAAGGATTAATAAAAGAGGCTTAGTGGTTGTTTATGTGCTTAATTAGGCTTGGTTTCCATGTGAAATTAAATCTCTGATTGGATTGTTTGTTTATTTGATAGTTAAATAACCGACTATCAAATCTTGTCCGGTTTTGAAACTATCAATTGTTGGTTCGGAGAGACCGGGATCTGATATGTTATCCGAAAACCACTTCGAACCAGCATGAGTGTTTGAATTTGAGACATCTTGAAGATGACAGAATCGAAGATGGGGTTCTTTAAAGTACAAGGGTTACTTGCAGCTAATCTTGAAAGTGATTCCAAAATTGATGTAGTAGAAGTAGTGCCTTCGGTTTGTTCATATTCTGGACAACTTGTATAAATAATGCTGGCATTACATTGTTTTCTGGAACGCAATGTTAGCATTCCAAGTGGGATTTTCTAAAAGGTTAAAACGTAGCCTCAAGCCTCACAACCGGTAATGACAAAAACATGGGATATGCAGCAGGGCTATGCGGTTCACTGCCACTAGAGTTTGGTTAATAACCAATCTAGATCAATATTGATCCATTTATGTATGCTAGCAACTCGGTATGGTTGTTGGCTAGCAACTGAGGTAATGATACATTCGATACTATCCAAGAAGGGGTAGGTCGGTCTTGTGTTGGCGGAGGGTCCATGTGAGGCTCTCGGTACATTTATCTAGAGGTGTACAGTGACAGGCGATACTCCAATAGCCTTGTCATTGATGGAATCCATTTTCCAATACGTTCCTTTACGGACTTAGTTGTATACTAAGTATGATGTTGAATTTAAATAATGTAACAATTCCGGCTATGATTAAATATTTATTTTAAACCTTAGACACTATTATAATATCAGTGTATTTTCTAATAAAAATGGATTGGATATCGCAAGGTAAAAACCCGTCCGTGTTTATGTGCGGCATGGTCTTACGAGATACCTTTGTTTTTGAAAGGTTTATAACATTAAAAATCAATATGATTTTTGTTTCTCACGCTAGTTTACCATACCGAGTCAGACATTATTTTCTTATAATGCTTGGGTCAACCCAAGCATATTTCCAGATTTAGTTATGGATGCTTTGGAGCTTCAGGAGACGAACTGGATGCCTACAAGACGTATTCACATATCTTTTATTTTTGCTGCATCTTTAGTTTTGTATTTATCAGCATTTGTGAGGACAGGCTGTTATAGCTGTCAAGGCTGATGATAGATTAGTTTACTCTGATTGACGTATGTGTATTACAGTTTTCTTTTGTAAAGATCATATGTATATTATATGTTACTCATCACGATGTGAGATTCTATTATGTCTTTTCTTTTCTTTCACCCCTAACAATCCGCCTTTCCAACACTTCGATGCTCGGCACGTGAATACCATGGATGTAATTGTGGCGACTTTTGAGGGTCGAAAAGGCCGGTCGTTACAACATGGTATCAGAACTTAGGTTGAGCGAACACCTAGGCTTTGGTAGGGTAGACTCATTAGAGATAGGGTTAGTAACACCCTAGAATGAGTTTGAGTGTATTATATATGAAAGAACATATTTGTTAGTGCTATAAAATTGTTTTATATTGTGTTGATTGGTCAGTTGAGTGGTTTTTGAATTCTGGTCAAGACGTGGGACACCATGGTATCGGTATGGGTTTATAAACACTTAAACAAGGCAAACAGACACGGTATTGTATTTGAAATTTGGTAAATGGAATAATTTTACCTAGGATTATATTATATATATAAAAGAATAATTTTTGAAAGTTGATATAATTATTTATGACGTGTTTGTTTGTTAGGAAATGATAATATTTAATTACTATCATTTATTGTTTGTGTTTGTGCCATTTTTTGGTCCAAACATTTTGGTGCTTTCACTGAGAACTACTTGAATTCGTTGATTTGAGATTTGAAGAAAGTTCAGAATGCGAGATAATCTACTAGGAAGACCGTTGGTGAAGGTAATCAATAACAGGGTAGCCAAGAGGCATCCTCAGGACCTAACCCCCCATCTATTTACATAACTAAGGATGAGACGGAGACCATGATGAATGAAATGCAAAAAAAGATGATAGCATGCCAAAAAGATACGATGAAGAGTTTTTTTAGGAGAATGGGACAAATAGGAACAACCGAAGTTGTTGCAAACCAGAACCAAAGGCCGGGAGCTAGAGCAAATGCACCTGGGAGCCGAGTAGATCAAATCAGAACGAACCCCGAACAAGTTGTATGAATCGGTACCGATTCACAGGTACGGATCGGTACCAATCCACAAGAACATGGGGACATGGCCAATGTTGACTTAGGTGGAAATGATGCACGTCCAAGAGATAATGCAAAGCGTTTGAATGTTAATCATAATGCAGAAGCACAACCGGAGGAGTACGTGTCGGAATTCCCTCATGGAAACAAAGGGCTAGCAGAGAACTTAGACCTGAGAATTCCTTTAGATGATAATGATAGAATTGCTGAGATGGTGAGACGAGAAATAAAGGGTCGATTACCTAACCGAAGCCTGGAGGATGTAAACAGAATTCCATTCACTCTGAATATTCGGTACGCTATGAATCCACCTAATTTCAAGCTATCTATGTTAGAGACATATGATGGGAAGACGGATGTAATGGTTCATTTGATGAGCTACCTCTGGCACATGGAGGTGCTGGGTGCATCTGAAGAGGTTATGGGGTGATGTTTCCCTTTATATCTGATAGATTTGGCGGCATTATGGTTTAGGTAGCTAGAGAACGGTTCCATTAGCACATGGGCCGAGTTAGTGAGCAGATTCATGAAGCAGTTCCGGGTCCATATTTCACGACCCAAGAATATTAGGACATTATCAAGAGTGAAGCAGAGGGCCGATGAGTCCCTTAGGAGTTTTTTGACAAGATTTAATGCGGCGGCTACTGCGGTAGATAGGCTGGACACATTAGTGATTCTAACGGCGGTAGTTTTGGCAATGGCTAGTAAAACATATTTCAAGGTTGGTTTGGAATGGAATCCACTGATGGATCTCGTGGAGTTTTATCATGAGGCCGAAATGTACATACGTCAGGAGGACACTAAAGCTGAGAAGGAAGAAATCAATGCTGTGGATAGCGGAGAAACATTCGGTGTAGGATCTGGTAAGGATAAAGGAAAATGAAAAATGGATAATAGCTTTGAGGGACCAAAAAGGCAAAGAAGGGAACCGAAGTTCTCTTCTTATGCAGATTTGAATGAAACCCCAAAGCGGATTTACCTTGACACTAGGAGATAGATCCCCTATCAGAAACCAACAAGGAGAGAGCCTATGGACCGTGAAAGGATGTTCGGAAAATATTACCTATTCCATGAGCTGGATGGGCATAAAACAAATGACTGTAGACACTAGCGTGATCTGAACGAGGAAAAGGTTAAAAACAACCAACTATAGCAATATGTGAAAAGCTTAGCTGAGCAACCATCATCCCCAATGAATGGAAACAACCTTGGATCAAGGTCGAAGATAGTCATCTCTTGATTGGGATGGCATGGAATTAGGTTCAGTTCTCACCTTTTATCTTTGCTTTCAATAAACAATGCAATATTACAGTCGAGCCACTCACTCATGTATAGGATCTCGATCAATCCTTAAGCACGCTCTAAGTTGGACGCTAGGCTGTAACGCTCGGTGAGGCGACTATCATGATATTTGACTTTATGTTTTTTAATGTTTGAATTTGGTCCCATTGGATGAATCCTTGATTATTGAAATCCACATGAATGTGATGACCGATACTGATCGTGGTAGTCCCGACTGGAGAGATGGGGCAATGACTATAAGGTACAAGTTCCCTTGCCGGAGAGAAAGTGGAAGGACTTACGATATTGATCGCTTTAAGTCCTAGCCAGAGAGCAAGACTGGAGTGAAAGAAGTGAGTCACCTCGCCGGAGCATGAACGGATGAGCTTGCTTGTCATTGAGTCCCCTCACCGAAGAGCGAGCGAATTTTGCTCAACAAGGGTCCGGAGAGACTGGATTTGATTATCGGCCTCGAGCGGCCATGGATTTGATTAATGGTCAAGAGAGACCACAGATTTGATTATCGACCCCGAATGTCCATGGATTGGATTAATGGTCCGGAGAGACAATGGATTTGATCATCGACCCCAAACGGCTATGGATTTGATAAATGGTCTGGAGAGGCCATGGATTTAATCATCGATTCTAAACGACTACAGATTCAATTAACGATCAGAAGAGATTGTGGACTTGACTATCGTCCTTGAACGGCCACACATTCATTTAACAATCCGAAGAGATCGAGAGTCGAACTAACGATTCAGAGAGATCGAGCTTTAGATTAAAGATCCGGAGCGGTCAAGAATTGAAACGGTCATCGAATGCATGACCCAGTGAAATTTGGATTTATATTGTGGCTTCTAATGCCATTTGACCTTGGAACGATTCTTAGCAATTACCGAATCGAGTCATTGATTTCAACGCATGACTGCTAGCCCCCGGATGAACATGGGATGATCCTGATTAGTGGAACAGCCCACGGCTTATCGATTCCGGGAGAATATGGAATCATTGTCCATGACTGACACTCAAGTAAGGATTCGAATCCATAGATATCACGGTCTGGAATAACATTTGATTTACAGGTAAATCCAAAGGAACAGGATGATTCGCAACAGCTTGATCGGCTGATAAATAGAAGATTCAACTAATAAAGTTCCATCTACCTCAGAATTTATTCTTGAGCAAAGCACAACTTCAATTCGCAAGGCATGCTTTGGGGTGCAAGTGTTACGGTCAAATTTGTCGTAGTCTTCGAACAGACTTAAATGATCGAATCGAATAAGAAAACTGTGAATAAATGACCCCAGGACTTTGGAGATATCATAAAAAGGCAAGAAAAAAGAAATATAAAAAAATGAGTGAAAAAGTTGAAAATTTGGAAGATCAAGTTTTTGGAAGAGTCGACTCGGAGCAAATCCACAAAATCCTCAACTCAGACGCAAATCAGGATAGACATGGAAAAACTCCAAGCATAACCCGATGCAATCCATGCAAAAACCCCAAGCATGACCCGAACTTGGTTCCATTCCGAACCCTGAGTTATAAATCGCTACCGATCCATGAAGACTCGGGTCAGATTGATAGAAGTCTCGAGTCTGACTCTAACTAAGCGAAGGAAAACTCAAAGCATGAAAATCTTAGAAAATATTCAGCTCAAGCCTCAAGCAAACACCCAAATTTCTTAGGTTAGACTCCATGTCAGTTCAAGTTAACAAAGATAGCGGCGATTACAAGGCCACCTTGAAATTCAACAACATTTATCCAACAAAGTGTTGGATCGGTACCGATCCAACCTATGAATCAATAACGATCCAACCTATGGATCGGTACCAATCCATAAGATTTCACCCTGTCCAACCCCAATTCCTACTATTCAAAAGTGATGATGCCATGAGCCTATTTCAAGTTCCATTTCATTATTTCCCTGCAATTCTCTATCAATCTCCATGAGCAATTGAAGTTAGCAACTCCATACTTCCACCAATCCATCATTTGGACTCAAAGGCAAGCTTATTGCATTGCAAACAAGTTGGAAATCATGAAGCCCACAATGAAACACACCTATCCAAGGCAATTAGAAGGATCCATAAGTTGATCTGAAGGATCGGTACCGATCCAAGCCCATGGGTAAGTACCGATCTATAATGGTTATGATGTGGCCACCATTTTTTAAGGAGAACTGGTCTTGGGCGTGAAGCACTAGGTTGAGATCATGGGGCGGGTTATCAGGCAACTACAGCTATAAATAGGAGGCCATGGCTCATTTTATAGGATCTTTTTTACTTCTACAACTTTTCTATAATTCGCTTGTACTCCCACGGATCCATACCGATCGTTTAGAACGGAAGTATAAAGAGCATTATAAACCACCAACAAAGTTAAGTGGACATAAGCAACGATTACCGGAACCACTATAAAACTCTGGTGTCTTATTTCTATGTGTTTTTATTTAGTTTCTTCACTCTTTTCTCTACTATACTCATGTGGGTGTTTGTGCCATTTTCTGGTTCAACCAGCTTGGTTAGTTGTGCTCGGCCAGTTTATGAGCATTGACTATTGTTTATTAATTCTTGAATTGTGCTTGACCAGTTTATGAGTAGTTTTACCTTTTCACTGCATAGGTTAGGTAGGTAGTAATTGTGGGATCATTGAAATGAACACCTTGTGAATTAATTTTCATAGTTTGACTATAAGGCGTTCGTTAATAGTATAGGTTTAACAAATTACTTTGTTAAAAGGAAGATATTCAAGAATAAATGAATTTATAAGTTGGGTTAGTAAAATGTGTTTATAAAATGAAGTGGATATTTAAGAACTTAAATCCCAGTTGTAACAGCCCAAAATTTTAACAAATATTTTATTCATTTATTTTAAAGACTTTGATGTTTGACTTCTTAAAAATCTAATTTTGGAAATTTTCTTTTTGATGATTTTTAATCAATTGCCCAAATTGTAATAAAAATAAACAATTTCTGTAATTTTGATTTGGATTAAAAGTGTAACTTTAATAGGAATTTTAATTTTATAATTCCAACTGCCAAATCTTTTATCTTGAACTGTATATAATTGTGCAACATTTGTTCCACTTTTGTTTCGGTCAGATTTGCTGTATACTTTTAAAATTTAGTAATAACTAGTGTGAAACAAGAAATAAATTTTGCATTTCTTTTATGCGTATATATACATCTGTTTTCTTTGCTTTATATTAACAATCAAATGGGTGAAGATAAATCAAATTTTATTAATTATGGTATAAATAGCTATTTAAATTTTGGTTTAAAGTGATGCGTTACTTTTTGAAAGAAAACGTTAGCGTTTTTAAAATTTTATTAAATAAGCGAAACAAATATATCAGTGCGTTACTTTAAGGCATATGTTTATTAGTTGCTCTTGCCTTTTCTTTGTCTATTTGATTTTTCTATGCGTTAACAGTACAAAGTTTTCAGCCGTGTATATTCCTTTCTTTTGGAATTCGAAATCTTGCCCAAATCATGCACGTGAAAATTATTACCTTCCCTTTTCCACCTTTCGTTCGTTTCTTTCAATTTAATAGAATTAAATGCCTTAATTTCCTCTACCGTTCAAACTTTATTTCTTGCCTTCTCTCCACTAAATCAAAGTGAGCAGCCGTTATTATATATACCAAGTTCACAAAATTTCCATACCACAAATTATTCACTTTAGCTTCCATCAAAAAAAAATTTGCGTGAGCATTCTTCCTGAAGTTATGGACCACCGCATGCATTCTTTTCATTTTGTTTTATTTTGTTTGTTCTCCCTTCTTTGTTTTGCTTTATCCTGTTGCCTGCCACCACGTGCTCGGCCATTCACCAACATGACCAGCCTAGAGCCACCACCATCGCAGCCTCTCCCCTCTGACATGATTTTCTGACCGTGAATTCAAGCCCAGTCCACCACAAACTTTTTCCTTAAGCCTCGGCCATCCAATACTTCCTCCACCATCAAGCGAAGCCACAGCCACCACCACCGCAGTCACCGCCTCCGACCCCATGCCAGACCGAGCCATGCCGCCACGAACCCCAGACCTAACCGAGCCTCCCTGCATTTGAACCAAGAGCAGTGAACAAATTTCCATTCGTCACCTTTGTATTTTTGAAGTCACAGCCTATATTCCTCCGAGCCTTTCAAATCTTGAATCTGGTAAGTGGTCGAGACTACGGGGCTATGGGTTAAGTCGTATGGTGAAGTGGTCGAGCTATTTCTTTCTATTTTTCAACTTGTTTCCTGTTTGCTTCATTTGAAAGAAATAGTTATTCGTATGCATACATAGATTTGTTTTATTTATTTTGTTTCAAGATTTGAATCTTGTTGGCGCCTCCTCTAAAAACTGATCGTGCTTTCCGTGTGCTTTTCGGTAGATAGCGTATTTCCTTTTTGAATCAAAGCTCCAGCTCCGTAGAGGTGAGTAAATCTCACACGACTATTCATACTTATATGATTGTGAAACGACCGCAACTGAATATGTAGAAAAAAAAATAAAAAAAATTGATGTTATAATTACCTATGATTATTTATATATGTTGTTAAACTTGTTAAAATTACATAACATATCATCTGTTATATTTTGTTTTTATTTTACTATTATTCTATTCTGTTAAATCACACGGCAAGTTCCCTGTAGAATAGAATCACTATGGGTTGAAATGATACATACCCGAACGGACTTTAGAATAAGGAAAGATCGTTATGGGCTGAAATGATAGGCCTGAGCGATTTTTGATTAAATTTTATTTACTTGGGATTGCGGGTTTGAAATGATAAAACCCGAATTTTTCGTTGTAAACTACGAATTGAAATGATATATTATCCGTATCACTTGACTTAGGCTAGAAAATATTATACAGACCCGTGGTTATTTTTTGTATTTTTCTGGACACTTTTAAATATTTTAAAAATTTGTAATAATATTAAATTGATTTAAATTGAATTTTTAAATGATTTATTTAAGTGGAAATGATTTTTCTGTCTGATAAATAAAAGGATAGAAATAGTGATTTTAAAATATAACATGAAATTGAAATTTATTGAAAAAAAATGGAAACTTAAGTTAATTAAGTTAAATTGAAAATTTAGTTTGAATGGTGGAAAATGGGGATTTAAATTTAAGTGTTGAAATAAATGGTTAAAAATGAAAAATGGGAAAATTTACACACTTGAATTTTATAAGTGAACTTTGGGAATTTTGATTTTACTTGGAAAATCTTTCTTTATAAAAACCATAAGTTAAAGGATTTAATTTAACATTTTAATGTGAAAATTTATGATTTTTATAAGTTTAAATGATTTAAATTGAAGTTTATTTATGGCTGGAATTGCACTTAAAAACCTGGAAATTCAATTTATAGCACTTCAGAAATGCTACCATTTCTGGAAATGAACAAATTCTGAACTAAGTAGAATCTGCAGCACTTGTTAAGTGCTGTGGTTATATAAATGAACCCAAAAGACTAGAATGAACTAAGGTTATGATGGCACTTGGTAAGTGCTGTTGTAGCAGGAACTAAAATTGAACCTGAAATTAATAAAGGGGCTACTGTAGCACTTGTTAAGGGTTGCAGTAGGCTGAAATATGATTTTTGTTTAAAACTAAACTGTTACTGCAGTTTATAAATGCTGTCTTTGCTGAATTAAATTGTTTTCAAATATAACTTACCGCAGCACTTTTAAATGCTGTGAAAGCTGAAATTTTAATGTTTTATTGTTTTTAAGTGAATAAATGAACTTAGAAAAGGCTAAAATTTTGGGAATTTAATTTAAAACAATAATGACTTTGTTTTTAAATGGTTTAAATTGAAGTATTTTGATATAAACTGTTTTAAATTTATAACCATGGGTTATAATAACGTTTGGTTGTTAAAGAGACCGGGATCAGATATGGACATACTCTCTGTCGATACCGAAAACCACTTTGACAACTGTGTACGCGGTGGAGTTTCCAGAATGAAGTAGGATGGTGGCGACGATCCTAAGGTATATACGTAGACCCGACTCCCGTGAGTCGGCATAAGGTGGCTAAAACAGGAGCGATCTCGGACCAGTGAGGTAGCACCTCTTATCAGACGCACTTCTTCGATACCATTCTATTACTTTGTGATTTTTGGTGGCCACCCTTGATTTGGGAGTGTTGTTCGAGGTGGACGGTAATGGCTGCTATGCGTTCCATCAGTCCGTGTGCGTAATTGGTATATCTACCCTGGCATTGCCTTGTGTACCGTGTCACCTACCATATCGAGCTTTACTACGATTTGTGATTTCTCCCATAGCCTATGAAGTATCGAGGGTAGCCCCCATTTTTGGGAGTATGCTAATACTGGATAGACTACTGGGACTATTACGTGTTAAGGGGAATATTGGGTCACTCCTTAACGCTATTTAAAAGTATGTTTATTTTATATTAGACATTATTATAATATCGAATATTACTACATAGTAGATAGTTTAACGGATCCTTAAAGAATGGGCGATCCCAAGCATTCTTTAAGTTACTTGTAACCTTATTACAGTTCACTTGAGTTGGTTTACATTGTATAAGTATGTATGTCCTGACTCGAGTGTTTATGTTTTATTTTTACGCTCGAGTCAGCCTGAGTATCAGTTTGGACTTCATCTTCTTGGAGCTAGGACTGCTGGAGATCATCTTTATCAAGCTACTATCTGTTTTTGCTATTCAGTCTTTTATTTTAGCCTATGTAATTGAGACAAATGAATTTGGGATTTTCTGTGGTTGTTCAAACTGTATTGGTTTTAGACTATGTAATTTGTACTTGTTTTGAGACTCTGTATTTTAGTGGCTTCGTGAACCACTATGGTTATTTTTAAATTCCGCTGCGAGTTATTATGATATTTTCTGTGTCTGTGATTCTGTGAATGATTTTATTGCTCCAAATTTTATTACAATCTGTTATTTTGTATTATTCAAGTCTGACATGTGTGGATTATTGTCGATTTGAATGGTCCAAAATAGTGGGTCGTTACATTTGGTATCAGAGCTTTGGTTTTAGGCAAACCTTAGCCTATGGAGCAAAAACTCATTAGAGATAGGGTAGAAATACCCTAGAATGAGTGAAATCAAACTCAGAATCATTTCTTTGTGAGTGAACGTATTTTCAAAGTATATAATGATTTTTAAAATGATTTTAAATGATTTTTCAAAGATTATTTTGATATAAAACTTTCTTGTTTTAAAAGAAAATTTTTCTAAACGTCCTTCTTTCCGTATCTACCTTGTTAGAAATTTTGTTATTAGGATATTCATCCAGTGATCTTATCGTGTCTTATCTTAGCTTATCTTTGTCTTCTCTGTACCTTTGTCCTAAATTCATTCTTGATATTTCCAGGATGAATCGTGAAAATGCTAGAGGTAGGGGTCGTGGTATTGCCCCAGCTCTTCCACCCGTTACACCTGTTAGGTTTATTGTTCTCTATAAGGAATTCTCTCAGCTCGGTGGTACTAAGTTCACCGGTTCAGAGAGTATTATCGAAGCCCAGCAATGGTTACGGAGTTTGGAGAGGATATTTACTGGTCTTGAGATCACTGATGCCCAGAAGCGTCAGTTGGCAGCATGGCAGCTGCGAGAGTCAGCCTTAGATTGGTGGGAGACAGCTCACACTAACGAAGGTGATCTTTCGTGGGAGCAGTTCAGGTATCCTTCGTGTTATCTTGAATTTTCCCCATTTCCTTTTCTTTTGAATCTATCTTAAGTTCGGTTTCTGTATCTTCTTTCCAGGAGGCTTTTGTGGCAAAATGGATGCCCGAAGCCGGGAAATCTCAGCTTTATCGTGAATTCATGGATCTCAAGCAGGGTACCATGTCTTTTTCAGAGTATGAGCGGAAGATCAATGAACTTTCCAAATTTTGTCCTGGTCTTATCGACACTCAGCTAAAGAAAAATGAGAAGTTCATTGCTGGAGCTCGCCCAGAGTTCTACGACCGTCTTATTTCACATGTTCATGGCACTTTTACTGAGCTCATGGATATGGCTATTCGCTATGAGAACCCTACTTCCAAGGGTCCTGCCGCTTCTGGTGCTCATGTATCACAGTCTTCCTCTGCAAATTCCAAGAAGAGAAAGCCCAACTTCCACCAGCAGAAGAAAAATTGGCTCAAGCATCCGGGCTTGGGATCTTCATCATCTTCTCCTTCCCAGAGACACCCTATTGATCTACCCACCATTACCTGCTTCAAATGTGACCAGAAGGGACACTATGCTAATAGTTGCTCTACTTCGGTTAGTGCTGTTGTTCCTCCACCTTAGGTGAACAGGAACAATCTTTGTCATGTTTGTCTTCAGCCAGGTCATTTTAAGAATGACTGCCCATTGTATCAGAAAGGAAAGCCATCTGGTGTATTTGCTGTCACATCTGCTTCTTCTCCTACTGCACCTACTCCTGCTCCAAGCGATGATCAAGGTACTCTTCAGGGCACCTTTTATTTATTTCAGCATCATGTTCGTGTTTTATTTGATACCGGAGCTTCGCATAGTTTTATTTCTATGACTATTAGTGATAGGTTTGAGCATCTCCTTTCCCCTGGTTATGCTTCTGTTCCTTTATGTGTTTCTAATCCTATTGGGGGTCCCACGAACCTTAGTAGGATTTGTAGAGGAGTGAAACTCTTCCATTCTGATCACCGCTTTAGTGGTGATTTCTATATTCTTGGTTTTGATACTTTTGATTTATTGCTTGGGGATGATTGGTTAAGAAATCATGATGCCTGTATCTCTTGTAAATCCCGAATTGTTTCTCTTGAGGATGATCGGGGAAATTCTTTGGTTATTCAGTGTTGTATGCCTCATGATTGTGCTGGTAGCTTTATTTATTCTTTGGATTCTTCCCCTATTGACCTTTAGTCGACTCGTGTAGTCAAACTCTATCCCGATGTATTTGGTGAAGTCACTACCCTACCTCCTAAGCGGGAAATCGATTTCCGTATTGGTCTTATTCCTGGAGCTCGACCAGTAGTTCTTCCTCCTAGAAGAATGGCACCCCGCGAGAAGGTTGAGTTAAGGAAGCAAATAGAGGATCTGTCTTCCAAGGGTCTGATCAGACCTAGCTATTCAGAATGGGGAGCTGCGGTGGTTTTTGTGACCAAGTCCGATGGTTCTCTTCGGATGTGTGTTGATTATAGGGAGTTGAACAAGATCACTATGAAAAACAGATATCCAATGCCGCGCATCAATGATATGTTTGATCAGCTTTATGGTGCTACTGTTTTCTCTCAGCTTGATCTTGCCACGGGTTTTCACCAACTCAGAGTTGCCGAGGAAAGTATTCCCAAGACTGCTTTCCGTACTGAGAATGGATTCTTTGAATGGTTAGTCATGCCTTTTGGTTTGACTAATGCTCCTGCTTTCTTTGTTGACTTGATGAATCGTGTTTTTCGTGATGTGCTTAATAAATTTGTTCTAGTCTTTGTTGATGATATTCTCATTTTCTCTAAGTCTGAAGAAGAACATGAGTCACATTTGAACTCTGTTCTTGAGACTCTTCGAAATCATCAGTTAAAGGCTAAATTTTCCAAATGTCATTTCTGGAAAGATGAAGTCCGATTCCTCGGGCATATTGTTTCTGGTAATGGAGTTTCAGTTGATCCAGTCAAGATCGCCGCGATCAATGTAAGCCTTATTTTCCTTCTCTTTCCTTCTTTCATTCAATTTATTCTATCTTTCCTATTATCCTTCTTTTTCCCTATTCTGAGCAGGATTGGGAAACTCCTAAGACTCCGACTAATATTCGTAGTTTTCTGGGCCTTGCCGGTTATTACCGGAGATTCATTGAGAATTTCGCTCGGATTGCTGCACCTCTCACTGCTTTAACTCGGAAGAATGCTAAGTTTATTTGGAGTAATGAGTGTAAGGCCGCATTCAATGGGTTAAAACAAAAGCTTACTTCCGCACTAGTTCTTACCGTTCCAAATGGAAATGAGGGATTAACGACATACACTGATGCTTGTCGAGAAGGTTTGGGAGCAGTTCTGATGCAGGATGTAAGGTGATTGCTTATGCTAGTCGACAGTTGAAGACCCATGAAGTAAATTATGTTGCCCATGATCTAGAGTTGCTTGCTGTTGTTTTTGCTTTGAAGCTTTGGAGACATCATCTTTTGGGTACTAAGTTCGAGCTTTTCACAGATCATCAGTCTTTGAAGTATATTTTCTCTCAAAAGGATTTGAATCAGAGACAAGTTAGGTGGTTAGAGTTCCTTGCTTCTTATGACCTCGACATCAACTATACCCCTGGAAAAGCTAATGTTGTGGCGGATGCTTTGAGTAGGAAGAAGGCTTTGTTGTGTCAGCTTGTTGTTTCCTCACCTCTTGTGGATCGTATTATGGCTAAGCAGGATGTGGATGAGATGCTTAGATCGATGAAGTAGAATGTTCGTAGTAGAGTTGGAGGTAGTAATCTTGATGGCAGTGGTGCTCAGATTGATGATAAGGGTGTGTTAAGGATTAATAATAGGATTTGTGTCCCGAATGTTGATGGATTGAGACAGGAGTTACTTCGAGAGAATCATCAGTCTAGACTTTCTATTCATCCAGGTGTGGCCAAGATGTATCAGGATATGAAGAAGTTGTATTGGTGGAGAGGTATGAGGCGAGATATTTCCATTTTTGTTAGTAGATGTGCGACTTGTCAGCAAGTCAAGGCAGATCATCAAAAGACCCCTGGTTTGTTGCAGCCTCTTGAGATTCCCAATTGGAAGTGGGAACAGGTTTCTATGGATTTCATTGATGGATTACCGAGGACTAGAAAGGGTAACGAGAGTATCTGGGTTATTGTGGATAGATTGACCAAATCAGCTCATTTTATTCCGGTCAAGTCTACCCGTTCTGCTTCTAGTTTGTCTGAGATTTACATGAGGGAGATTGTTCGTCTCCATGGTGTTCCTTTTGTGATCGTGATCCTATCTTTACTAGTAGGTTTTGGAAAGCCTTTCAGGATTCTTTGGGTACTCGTCTGAATCTGAGCACTGCTTACCATCCACAGACCGACGGTCAAACGGAAAGGGTGAATCAGATTCTAGAAGATCTTCTTCGTGCTTGTGTGCTTGATTATGGAGGATCTTGGGAAGATCATCTCCATCTTGTCGAATTCACCTATAACAATAGTTATTAGGCCAGTATTGAGACGTCTCCGTTTTCTGCTCTTTACGGACGACCTTGTAGATCTCCTTCTTGCTGGATTGAATCCGGTAATTGTTTGGTTCTTGGTCCTGAGATGGTTTTAGAAGCTTCTGAGAGAGTTGAAGAGATTAAGAGGAAGATGAGGATTGCTCAAGATAGGCAAAAGAAGTATGCTGATAGGCGTAGGCGGAGTTTAGAGTTTGCTGTTGGTGATTTGGTTTTCCTTAAGGTCTCTCCCTTAAGGAATGTTATTCGGTTTGGGCGTAGAGGGAAGCTTTCTCCTAGGTTCATCGGTCCTTTCCGCATTATGGAAAGAATTGGTTCTCTTGCTTATCGTCTGGATTTGCCCGAGAAATTTTCTGGAGTACACAATGTATTTCATGTATCTCATCTTCGTCGCTATATGCATGATCCATCTCTTATTATCCAGCCTTATGCTCTTGATAGTTTGGATATTGATCCAAATCTGACTGTTGAGAGGAATCCACTTCGTATCGTCGATCGAGGTACGAAGCAGCTAAGAAGGAAATCTGTCAACCTGGTCAAAGTGCAGTGAAGCACTGATGAATGGGATTGCACCTGGGAGATGGAGGAGAGCATTCGTGCTTCGAATCCGGAAATGTTTATTTCAGGTACTTTTGCACTACTGTCTTATCTTCCTTTGTTTTCCTTTTCTCGTTCCTTTTCGAGGATGAAAAGTTTTGAGTGGGGGAGAGTGTAACAGCCCAAAATTTTAACAAATATTTTATTCATTTATTTTAAAGACTTTGGTGTTTGACTTCTTAAAAATCTAATTTTGGAAATTTTCTTTTTGATGATTTTTAATCAATTGCCCAAATTGTAATAAAAATAAACAATTTCTGTAATTTTGATGTGGATTAAAAGTGTAACTTTAATAGGAATTTTAATTTTATAATTCCAACTTCCAAATCTTTTATCTTGAACTGTATATAATTGTGCAACATTTGTTCCACTTTTGTTTCGGTCAGATTTGTTGTATACTTTTAAAATTTAGTAATAACTAGTGTGAAACAAGAAATAAATTTTGCATTTCTTTTATGCATATATATACATCTGTTTTCTTTGCTTTATATTAACAATCAAATGGGTGAAGCTAAATCAAATTTTATTAATTATGGTATAAATAGCTATTTAAATTTTGGTTTAAAGTGATGCGTTATTTTTTGAAAGAAAACGTTAGCGTTTTTAAAATTTTATTAAATAAGTGAAACAAATATATCAGTGCGTTACTTTGAGGCATATGTTTATTAGTTGCTCTTGCCTTTTCTTTGTCTATTTGATTTTTCTATGCGTTAACAGTACAAAGTTTTCAGCCGTGTATATTCCTTTCTTTTGGAATTTGAAATCTTGCCTAAATCTTGCACGTGAAAATTATTACATTCCCTTTTCCACCTTCCGTTCGTTTCTTTCAATTTAATAGAATTAAATGCCTTAATTTCCTCTACCGTTCAAACTTTATTTCTTGCCTTCTCTCCACTAAATCAAAGTGAGCAGCCGTTATTATATATACCAAGTTCGCAAAATTTCCATACCACAAATTATTCACTTTAGCTTCCATCAAAAATTTTTTTGCGTGAGCATTCTTCCTGAAGGTATGGACCACCGCATGCATTCTTTTCATTTTGTTTTATTTTGTTTGTTCTCCCTTCTTTGTTTTGCTTTATCCTGTTGCCTGCCACCACGTGCTCGACCATTCACCAACATGACCAGCATAGAGCCACCACCATCGCAGCCTCTCCCCTCTGACATGATTTTCTGACAGTGAATTCAAGCCAAGTCCACCACAAACTTTTGCCTTAAGCCTCGGCCATCCAATACTTCCTCCACCACCAAGCGAAGCTACAGCCACCACCACCACAGTCACCGCCTCCGACCCCATGCCAGACCGAGCCATGCCGCCACGAACCCCAGACCTAACCGAGCCTCCCTACATTTGAACCAAGAGCAGTGAACAAATTTCCATTCGTCACCTTTGTATTTTTGAAGTCACAGCCTATATTCCTCCGAGCCTTTCAAATCTTGAATCTGGTAAGTGGTCGAGACTACGGGGCTATGGGTTGAGTCGTATGGTGAAGTGGTCGAGCTATTTCTTTCTATTTTTCAACTTGTATCCTGTTTGCTTCATTTGAAAGAAATAGTTATTCGTATGCGTACTTAGATTTGTTTTATTTATTTATTTTCAAGATTTGAATCTTGTTGGCGCCTCCTCTAAAAACTGATCGTGCTTTCCGTGTGCTTTTCGGTAGATAGCGTATTTCCTTTTTGAATCAAAGCTCCAGCTCCATAGAGGTGAGTAAATCTCACACGACTATTCATACTTATATGATTGTGAAACGACCACAACTGAATATGTAGAAGAAAAAAATATATAAAAAATTGTTGTTATAATTACCTGTGATTATTTATATATGATGTTAAACTTGTTAAAATTGCATAACATATCATCTGTTATATTTTGTTTTTATTTTACTGTTATTCTATTCTGTTAAATCACACTGCAATTTTCCTATAGAATAGAATCACTATGGGTTGAAATGATACATACCCGAATGGACTTTAGAATAAGGAAAGATCGTTATGGGCTGAAATGATAGGCCTAAGCGATTTTTGATTAAATTTTATTTACTTGGGATTGCGGGTTTGAAATGTTAAAACCCAGATTTTTCGTTGTAAACTACGGATTGAAATGATATATTATCCGTATCACTTGACTTAGGCTAGAAAATATTATACAGACCCGTGGTTATTTTCTGTATTTTTCTGGACACTTTTAAATATTTTAAAAATTTGTAATAATATTAAATTGATTTAAATTGAATTTTTAAATGATTTATTTATGTGGAAATGATTTTTCTGTGTGATAAATAAAAGGATAGAAATAGTGATTTTAAAATATAACATGAAATTGAAATTTATTGAAAAAAATGGAAACTTAAGTTAATTAAGTTAAATTGAAAATTTAGTTTAAATGGTGGAAAATGGGGATTTAAATTTAAGTGTTGAAATAAATGGTTAAAAATGAAAAATGGGAAAATTTACACACTTTAATTTTATAAGTGAACTTTGGGAATTTTGATTTTACTTGAAAAATCTTTCTTTATAAAAACCATAAGTTAAAGGATTTAATTGAACATTTTAATGTGAAAATTTATGATTTTTATAAGTTTAAATGATTTAAATTGAAGTTATTTATGGCTGGAATTACACTTAAAAACCTAGAAATTCAATTTATAGCACTTCAGAAATGCTACCATTTCTGGAAATGAACAAATTCTGAACTAAGTAGAATCTGCAGCACTTGTTAAGTGCTGTGGTTATATAAATGAACCCAAAAGACTAGAATGAACTAAGGTTATGATGGCACTTGGTAAGTGTTGTTGTAGCAGGAACTAAAATTGAACCTGAAACTAATAAAGGGGCTACTGTAGCACTTGTTAAGAGTTGCAGTAGGCTGAAATATGATTTTTGTTTAAAACTGAACTGTTACTGCAGTTTATAAATGCTGTCTTTGCTGAATTAAATTGTTTTCAAATATAGCTTACCGCAGCACTTTTAAATGCTGTGAAAGCTGAAATTTTAATGTTTTATTGTTTTAAGTGAATAAATGAACTTAGAAAAGGCTAAAATTTTGGGAATTTAATTTAAAAGAATAATGACTTTGTTTTTAAATGGTTTAAATTGAAGTATTTTGATATAAACTGTTTTAAATTTATAACCACGGGTTATAATAACGTTTGGTTGTTAAAGAGACCGGGATCGGATATGGACATACTCTCTGTCGATACCGAAAACCACTTTGACAACTGTGTACGCGGTGGAGTTTCCAGAATGAAGTAGGATGGTGGCGACGATCCTAAGGTATATACGTAGACCCGACTCCCGTGAGTCGGCATAAGGTGGCTAAAACAGGAGCGATCTCGGACCAGTGAGGTAGCACCTCTTATCGGACGTACTTCTTTGATACCATTCTATTACTTTGTGATTTTTGGTGGCCACCCTTGATTTGGGAGTGTTGTTCGAGGTGGACGGTAGTGGCTGCTATGCGTTCCATCAGTCCGTGTGCGTAATTGGTATATCTACCCTGGCATTGCCTTGTGTGTCGTGTCACCTACCATATCGAGCTTTACTACGATTTGTGATTTCTCCCATAGCCTATGAAGTATCGAGGGTAGCCCCCATTTTTGGGAGTATGCTAATACTGGATAGACTACTGGGACTATTACATGTTAAGGGGAATATTGGGTCACTCCTTAACGCTATTTAAAAGTATGTTTATTTTATATTAGACATTATTATAATATCGAATATTACTACATAGTAGATAGTTTAACGGATCCTTAAAGAATGGGCGATCCCAAGCATTCTTTAAGTTACTTGTAACCTTATTACAGTTCACTTGAGTTGGTTTACATTGTATAAGTATGTATGTCCTGACTCGAGTGTTTATGTTTTATTTTTACGCTCGAGTCAGCCTGAGTATCAGTTTGGACTTCATCTTCTTGGAGCTAGGACTGCTGGAGATCATCTTTATCAAGCTACTATCTGTTTTTGCTATTCAGTCTTTTATTTTAGCCTATGTAATTGAGACAAATGAATTTGGGATTTTCTGTGGTTGTTCAAACTGTATTGGTTTTAGACTATGTAATTTGTACTTGTTTTGAGACTCTGTATTTTAGTGGCTTCGTGAACCACTATGGTTATTTTTAAATTCCGCTGCGAGTTATTATGATATTTTCTGTGTCTGTGATTCTGTGAATGATTTTATTGCTCCAAATTTTATTACAATCTGTTATTTTGTATTATTCAAGTCTGACATGTGTGGATTATTGTCGATTTGAATGGTCCAAAATAGTGGGTCGTTACACCAGTGTTTTGAAAATGGTTTTTCCAAAATTTTGAATAAAATAATGATAGTATTATTTGAAAGTGTTTATAAATAGAGATATTTTAAAAAAGATTTTTAAGGAGATAGAAAGCACTAAACTCAATTCTTTCGTTGGAAAATAATTCTGGTGATGACTACAACATCATTAGCGTTCATTTTTGAGTTTCTAAGTAGGGGATGCTGCCATAGTAATTTGCTATAGAGTTGTTTGGGTGAAAAAAATCTTGATTTAAATACCGAAATTATGATTTGATATACAAAAGGAGGTATGTATATTATTATTATTTCAAAATGATTTGAAATAAAACCCGGTGTTTAGTTCCTATGTTTTCTGTTAAGTTATTTTATTGACGCAAGTATCCTATGCATTAGGACAGTCTGGTGTTTGCATATTATGATGATTTGTTGTTTGGTAATTTTCATTTTTTGAAATGAAATTGAAATTTCCTTGGTAATTTTCATTTTTTGAAATGAATTGGAAATTTCTACGAATTTGGACAGTTGAAAACTTCTGAATTAGTTGAGAACTTGAAGCCAAGTGTTTATGAAAATGTAAAAGTAGAGTTTTGTAACTCTAGAATGGAAAGATAGTAAGTTAAAATAAGTTTAAATTTTTTTTGAACATACTGGTTAAGTAAAACAAATTCAATATTGTACATATACACTTAAGATGTAGTGCAGTATTATATGAATATGAACTTAAGTATATAATGGCTTTAAAATTTAAGACATTCCTTTATGAAATGTTTATAAAAAATTAATTAATGTTTTATTTAAAAAAATTCATAAATGATTTTAGTATTAAAGGAAATATAATACAAGTAAAAAATGAATGTGATTTAAAATGAAAAAGAATTGATATAGTTAAGAAATCAATGAAATAAATACGTAAGTTGTGCGCAGATCACTTTATTCGCATAACTGTTCTTGATTCAGGATTCGAGTACATGATTTCGAGGTGATTTACACTGATCCAAACAAGGATTTTTCACTTGATTTTTGAAGGAGAACACTTGATACGAATTCTTGATATGATTCTAAGGCTTTCTATCATTGTATATGGCTATGTACGGAGAATGGAGGTTTCTAATCAAGGAACCTGATCAGAGTCTACACTAAGGAAGTCGACTGAACGATACTAGTTCAGAAAAGAAGTTTATGTGATCGAGCGAGTGATCGGATTTGTTATTGCGTATGGATAACATATGTACATCGTACAGGCTTTAATATAAGTGAATATTAGGCACGCATCCTTAAAACAGAACTTAATTCAAAGCGGATCCCTGTGATAAAAAGTATACTTTCTACGTCCCCGTTTTTGGTTTCCGCCTATTTTTTCCCCAAATTACCCCTACGCTTCACTGTCGAGCTCCAGTTCTTCTTCTTCAGTTTCTTCTGATCAAATGAAAAACCGAGCCGAGTCTATAAACTATGAGAATCAAGAAATTAAATTGAAGACTCTACAAAATCGAAGGTTTATTTTTCGATTTAAATGAAAAACTACAATTAGATTGAAGGCGAATCAAGATTTTTTACAAAATATGAGATTATTAATAGTTGCAGTTATGAATAATTGCAATAGGTTCTTTTTTTGGATTAAATGATTTTACATGGATAATTGCTGATAAGAATGCAATTATTCTGAATATTTGCAGAAATAAATGCAATTGTTTGAGAATAATTGCTGAAAACTATGCAATTATTATGAATAATTGCAGAGAAAGATGAATTTAGTATTGAAATGATTTTACAAGAAAAATTGCTGATAAGAATGCAATTATTTTGAATATTTTCAAAAATAAATGAAATTATTGAGAATAATTGCTAATAAATATGCAACTATTACAAATAATTGCAGAGAAAGATAAATTTAGGATTAAAATGATTTTACATGAATAATTGCTAATAAGAATGTAATTAAGAAAGATGAATTTCGGATTGAAATAATTTTACATGAATAATTGCTGATAAGAATGCAATTATTTTGAATATTTGCAGAAATAATGCAATTATTGAGAATAATTATCGATAACTATGCAGTTATTATGAATAATTGTAGAGACAGATGAGTTTAGAATTGAAATGATTTTACATGAATTTAGAATTGAAATGATTACATGAATAATTGCTGATAAGAATGCAATTATTCTGAATGTTTGCAGAAATAAATGCAGTTATTGAGAATAATTGCTGATAACTATGCAATTATTATGAATAATTGCAGAGAAAGATGAATTTAGGATTGAAATGATTTTACATGAATAATTGCTGATAAGAATGTAATTAATCAGAATAATTGCAGAAATAAATGCAATTATTGAGAATAATTGCTGATAACTATGCAAATATTATGAATAATTGTAAAGAATGATGAATTTAATCTTCATAATTGAACTAAAATTCTTTATTTTGTTATTTATAGTTATAAATGTCTAGTTTTGTATTGAAATGCTTTTATATGAATAGTTGCCGATGAGCATGCAATTAATCAGAATATTTACAGACATACATGCAATTATTAAAGATAATTGCAGATTTATATGCAATATTTGCAAACAATTCAGCAATTATATGCAATAATTGATGACATGCCTGCAAGTATACGCAATAGTTGCAGACAATTCAGCAAGTATATGCAATAGCTGTTGGCATTTGAAGAAAAATCGATAATGTTTAAAATTTGCAGAATTCTCCGCAAATATATGGAATAATTGCACTCTTACCTTAAATATGTTTTTTTGGTATCAACAATGGATCTCATTTTAAAGATCATCAAATTTGTGATTTTTTGGTGACAACGGTATGCTAATCTGATTTTTCTACATAAAGTTATACGCGTTTGAAATGTTAAAAACGTAAAGGGTATTTTGGTCTTTCTGCGCGCGCGAATTTGAAAACAGGGACCGAAAATGTAAGTTAAGTTTGGCAAGGATTTTTTCTCTATTTTGAAACTTATCAGGGATGTGAGCCAAACTATCCCTTAATATAATTATATGTTTCTTACATTGGAAATGCATGTTACATAGTTTGATATGATATGTTTATGTGAGATGATTGTGTAGGATCGAGTAATATACTCTACAGGGGGTGAATAGGGTATTTAATTTTTTTGCAGATAAACAAAGTGGAAATGTAAATGCGAAAAATAAATAACACAAGATATACCCAGCTTCGCCCTAATGCTTACTGTTGCCCCCAAAACTATTACTAGAGTTAAATATTCAAACGCTTAAAAAAAATAAACCCATAGACACTGCTAACAAATATTCTAACTCTATGGCTAATAACTCTACTTGAACTCAAAGCCCTGAGATTAGAATCCCCGAACTACAACACGTAGCTCCAACAAAAAAATTCTAGAGTTTAAAAATAAAAATAAACTAAACTATAAACTACAATGAAAAAATTAAACTCCCTTCTTCTTTTAGAATCTTGTGACTTGGCCCACTTATAAAATATTTCACCTTGGCCAGTTTCTTCTTCTTAAAGAAAATCAACCTCTCCCACAATCGACTTCGACCAGAAAATTGATGCCGCATCCAATCTTCTCCCATAAGCACTTCGACGATGCTACCTGATGCAATCGCTGTCGCCTGAAGTCGAAGTACAGGTGGGATCTGAAATCGCCGACGTTGAGCTCGAGCCCCGCACCCACTATCGTGATGTTGTCGATGCCTAAATCTTACCGCTGCTGCCTGAGCTTTATCGCCATTGCCTGATAATCCAATAATCTATTTTATGAAGAAAGCTCTATATTATATAGTACTTGTATTTCACATATGCACTAAGATTTGGCAGTGCATGAGAATCTCTCCTTGATTTAACTTCCCTTTGTGATTGGTTTTGTGTAATGTTATTTGATGATTTGCCTTCGATACATTTACTTCAAAAATCTTTATGTGCACACATCAATGTTTGAATATGGAAAGATATCTCAATTTAATTTGAATTTCCATGACCAAAATTTTTCATATCTTCCAAATCTCCAATTGAAATCAGAAGTCTGTAAATATACAACTCTAACAAACACATTAGTTATAACATATATTTATTATTATTATTAAAAGGAAATTTACTGCAATATCAAACAATATTTCCTTCTTGATAATGTAATAAATATATAATATTTTACAAATAGAAATAAATGTGTTTTAAATGTAAATTGTGTAAATATGGCATATGAGATGTAGTGAATGACAATTTAATTAGAAACAAAATTGTGTTTTGATGATTTTTAAACTGTAACAAACTCTGAAAACAAAATCAAATATAAAAACATATTAGGTATCATCAAACAAGACGTATACCCCATAGACTACTATATACGTTTAGGAGGCTTAGGTTCAAAATGTATGATGGTTGATTCATTGTATTGTTTCCTTGGTTGTGTTTAACTCTCTTTTGGGTTATGTAAGTGAAATTCAGGTATATGGAAGCAAAGGCAAGCTTGTTGCTTTTGGTTTCATAAGTAGAGTTTGAATGCTCAATAAATAGTACATGTTTATGCTTAACAGGTGTGTTTGATATGTGTAATACACCCTCTATAAGGTATATCATAAGTATATATTGTTGTTGTGTTGTCCTCGGATATGGGCTTATATTGATATTGTGATTTTTTCGGACCTGGCCATGCAAAGGAGGTGTTGTCGAAATTTTCCATAACATATGGGATCTAAAAAAAGCTTAATAACTCATTTTAATCAATTGACTTTATAAGTCTAAGGGTGAGAAGTTTTTAAAGCTTAAGGGTTAAAAGGAATTTTCTTCCTTTAGGAATTTCGGGAATGAAATTCTTTTAAAAGGGGGAGAATTTAACGGTCCGAAAATTTTAACGTTTCAACTAGGAATATTTAATCTATTTAAATATTCAAATTCGATTCAAATATAATAAATAATAATAAAATCAATCATTAATAAAAATGACTTGATTTTTAATGATGTATTTTTTAAATGAATTTATAGGATTTTTCCATAATTTTTAATTTGGAAAATATTAAAATTATCGTTTGACATATTTATCGACAAACGTTTATATGTTTGAAACTCTACAGAATAAGATAACCAGTGTATTTTATTGTTGTTTTGAGATAGTGTCGCATTATTGTGTGTGATCATATTTTTATTTCTATTGTTCGTTGTTCATACGCGAATGGGATATTATATCGAAGTGGTAGAAATTATAAAATAAACTAAACCCTTACTTCTCCCTCTCCTCACTTTTCCCCTTTCCCTTTAATTTTCATTTTCCATCCTGTAAGCGATTAAAATTGCCACCACTTCAAAAATTAAAATCAAAAGCTAGGGTTCACGAAAAATTATGAAACC
This sequence comes from Allium fistulosum, assembly GCA_030737815.1. NCBI lineage: Eukaryota > Viridiplantae > Streptophyta > Magnoliopsida > Asparagales > Amaryllidaceae > Allium > Allium fistulosum. Next base: position 1,293,797,391 of record CM060904.1, read on the forward strand.
AGATCCATTGAACTCTTGAGTGTGTGGGCTACGAATCAATGTGAGTATTGTCGAGTGCGGTCATGTTCAAGGGGGAGCAACATAAAGGTTGGAAACTAGGGTAAGCGATTGTGTGAGATTTAGGCGACGATAGGCTTTAGGATTTGTTTTTCGCCCATTTAAGTATGCTTTTGAAATATGAAACCTTACCTAAGTTTTTTGTGAATATACTTATACCATGAAGATAAGTATATGATTACATTTTATAAGTATTGAAAGTATATTATTTTGTGAATATACTTATATTGTTAAGGTAAGTATATGGATATTTTTCAAGCATTGAAAGAGTATAAATGAATAGTGAATGAATAATATACATATGTATATCTTTGTAAAAGTGTTTTTGATAAAACTATTTAAAAAGTGATTTTAATTAATGAAAGGATTAATTAAAGAAGCTTAATGGTTGCTTATGTGCTTAATTAGGCTTGGTTTCCATGTGAAATTAAATCTCTAATTCAATTGTTTATTTATTTGATAGTTAAATAACCGACTATCAAATCTTGGCCATTTTTGAAACTATCAATTGTCAATTTGGAGAGATCGGGATCAAATATGTTATCCGAAAACCATTTTGAACCAGCGTAAGCATTCGAATTTGAGAAATCTTAAAGATGATGGAATTGAAGGCAAAGTTCTTTGAAGTGCAAGGGCTACTTACTACTAATCCTGTTAGTGATTCCAAAATGGATGTAGTAGAAGTAGTGCCTTCAGTCTGTTCATATCCTAAACAACTTGTATGGATAAATGTTGGCATTGCATTGTTGCCTGGAGGGCAGTGTTAGCCTTCCAAGTGAGATTTTCTAAAAAAGTAAAATGTAGCCTTAAGCCTCACATCCGATAATGATGAAAACATGGGATATGTAGCAAGGTATGTGGTTCGCTACCATTAGGGTATGGTCATCACCCGACCTAGATCGATCACTACGCCATAGATGGCCTACTGCAACGAAATTACATGGTGTTGCTAGCTATAATGTAACGATAGGTATGCTGATTTTTGTCTATTACAACACTCGCTTCAAGGTGTTAGCATAGGTATCAACAAGATCTTGCAGTAGCTATAGATGTATTCAAATTAAAAAATTAATAAAATTAGCAATCCGCGTGAATACGATCCAACGGTCTACATTTAATCTGGTTGTTAAAATGGATCACCACTGCAATTTGCCCCAAATTTTCGTTTTCCCGCCTAGTTCAGAGTAGATCCCCTTTTGGTTTTCATTCCAATTCGCCTCCTCCCATTCGCCTCCGCCACCAAATTATCACCCTCCTCTTCTTCTGCTTCCTCATTCGCCACCGCCACCAAATTGTCACCCTCACCCCCAGCTACCCCCTGACCCATCACGACCATCTAGCTCCAACCAGAGCCCCGTCACGACACCAAAACCCGAAGCCAAACAAAGTTTTCCGTTCAAACCCCTTTTGCCACCGCTGTCGTCGCCATCAGCTCTCACCTCCAACAGAAGACTTGCTCGCCACCAACCCCTCTACCTTTCTCCTTTAGACTACTTCACCTGAAAACCCTTCTAGTGCCTTAATTTCTCCCAAAACCCGAACTGCTGCCCTCGAGATTTTGGTTCACTTCGTACTTTCCATCGCAAGTTCAGAGCAGATCCCAGGCTGATCTCTTCGTACTTTCCCCTATGATTGCGGTTGCTTCACTTGGTACTGGTAATTTCAATAAGATAGTACGCCCCCCATATGTTTGTGCTAATGCTCCTTTGGAACTTGTTAATGTTTCAGAATCTGGCTGTTGTTGCAGCTTGCGGCTATGTGAGCTGAGGAATTATTTGCAAAGACACGAATCGATTTATTCACTGCTAGTTGAACAATTGTTGAGTGAAAGGATTGTGTGAGCTGCACAGGCAGATTCATAGACAGTCGAGCTTGTGTGTTGGCAAGACTGGAAGGACCAAGTTTCATTGATGCAAGCTTTGAGTCCAGCGACCAAAAGAAATGGTAATGGATGCAAGCTCTGAATGAACAGGCAGGAACTATTCAGTGGTGTAGGTCATAAATGCATAGGTCTGGAAACGTACAAGGAAGTGCGAAGATATTCAGTGATGCATATGTCAGAAGAAATGTGCAAAGCTATCGATATGGAAGAAACATACAAGGAAGTGATAGAGTGCGTTTGAAATGTAGGTCTGAAGTGCAGTATTTGTAGGAAGTGAGAGAAGGTTGGTTGGTTGGTTGGTTCACCATTGAATCTAGATGTAGTTGTATTGGTTGAAGGTTGGTTGGTTGGTTTGGTAAGTTATGGAAGTGATGGTGGAAGTTGGTGATGCAGAGGAGTTTCAGTTGGCAGTGTGATGCCTGAATGTTGGTAGAGAGATGTAGACGGAGTTTGGAGTTTGACAATGGTAGAGTGCTGCTGTGTATTGGTTATGGAGAGAAGCTAATGTGGTGATTGGAAATTGAAAACAGTTTGCAGTAGAGTTTTGGTGTTTGGCCGTAGGGGATTCAAGCAGATTTAGGCGAGGAGATGGAGGATAGGAATTAAGCTCAGTCTTCATTTGTGCATCATTTTACGTCATTTCAAAGAAGCCTCGATCTTCCAAAATCGGATGAATCGGGTGGTGCCCCGGACCCCCGCCGGCGCTGCGCCCGGACCCGCTTCTCGGCTCGCCTTCGGCTCGGCACTCGGCTCGCCTTCGGCTCGGCTCGTCATATATTTGTCAGTGTCGGTGTCTATATAAATTGAAACTGCATATGTAATGAGTGAACTGAGTAATGTAGTGAGGAATATCTGTATATGTGAATATCAGTGTTATTTATCATTGAATTGTAAAATAGTGGAGTCAGGAATTTGTACTATTTTAAATGTTGAAATAAAATATTTATTTAAATAAATTACTGTTTGAATATCAAATTCTATGCAATAGCATTTTATTAAATAAATATTTATTTCTATTAAAAAATCAAATATGCTCTACATTGTGGGCCCCACAAATTCAGAAAGTTAATATCTATAGCAATATTTTGGAATGTTGGTACAGACACCTATGGATGTTGCCATAGACCCAAATAGGGTTCTATTGCAACAATATTTCTTATGTTGCCTTAGATAGTCAAAATGTTGCCTTTGAGGTCTGCGGCAACGCGTCAAAATGCATCACTGAGAAAGTGTTGCCTTTGCCCTTTTTTAGCCTATAGCAACATTTTTTGGCACTTCCTGCATCACTTCTTTGGTGTTGCAGTATGCAATCTATGGCGTAGTGGATATTAACCCATTTAAGTATGCTAGTGACTTGGTATGGTTGTTGGATGGCAACCTAGGCGATGACATATTCGAAACTATCCAGAAAGGGATAGGACGATTTTGTGTTGGCAGGGGGTCCACGTGAAGCCATCGGTACATTTATCCAGAGGTGTACTATGATAGACAGTACCTCAGTAGCCTTGTCATTGATGGAATCCATTTTCCAACATGTTCCTTTACGGGCATAGTTGTATACTAAATATGTTGTTGAATATAGTTAATGTAACCATTCCGGCTATGATTAAATATTTATTTTAAACCTTAGACATTATTATAGTACCAGTGGATTTTCTTATAAAGATGATATGGTTATTGTAAGGTAAAACCCATCCATGTTTATGTACGGCGTGGTCTTACAAGATACCTTTATTTTTGAAAGGTTTCTAACATTAAAAATCCATATGATTTGTGTTTCTCACGCGGTTTACCAGAATGATCCAGGCATTATTTTCTTATAATGTTCGAGTCATCCCGAGCATATTTCTAGATTTAGTTATGGATGCTTTGGAGTTTCAAGAGACGAGCTGGATGCCTCCAAGATGTATTCACGTATCTTTTATTTCCGCTACATTTGTTGTTTTGTATTAATCAGCATTTGTGAGGACAGGCTGTTATAGCTGTCCAGGCTGATGATAGGTTAGTTTACTCTGGTTGATGTATGTATATTATAGTTTTATTTGTAAAGATCATGTGTATATTATATATTATTCATCACGACGTGAGATGCCATTTTGTCTTTTCTTTTCTTTCACCCCTAATAATATGTTTTTCCAACACTTAGATGATCGGCATGTGAATACCATGGATGTATTAGTATCGAATTTTGAGGGTTGAAAAGGTCGGTTGTTACACGTATGTTGGATGTTGTTTTATCTCTTTTTAGAATGGGTAACTGATAAAATAGTTAAATATTGGAGAGATTTTTTATGGAATATGGATGACCCTAATAATAGTTCAAAGTGTTTAGTTAAATGGAAAATTATATAAATCTAAAGAGGAGAGAGGGTTAGGTATTATAAATTTACACATTTTAAATACATCTTTATTAGGAAAATGGATTGGAAATTTACTAATAATAACGAAAACTTAATTTGGAAAGAAATAATATTGAATCAATGTTACGGTTGTACACATAATCTACACCATACTATGGCTAGTAATAGAAATACTATTTCTCATTTTTCAAAACCTTTAATAAAAGGTTATGATATTTATAAAATTGGATTTAATAATATGGTACATTCAAGGAATAACAGTTCATTCTGACATGATTGTTGGATATTAGCTATTCTCCCTTAAAGTAGAATTTAGAGAACTTTATGAAATTTGTAATTTCAGGCAGCTACACTTTAGCAGCCTGTTATTCATGGAAGCATGCAATAATCCTTGTTGAGAGGTATAAAATCCGTGGGATCGAAAAGTACCACCGTGAGTGCCCGGCTAAAAAGGGGATGGGGTTGGGGCAGGCCTTCCTTTAACCCTAGCCTACGAAAGTTGATCTTTTAAACAAAATGTTGATTCTAGAAATATGTAGACCAAATTTAAATTTTCCATGAAATTTTAGTTTTAATCACACATTAGTTGGAAATACTTTATTCCAGATTGCTTTACTTTATGCTAAACTACAATCATAAAATATTTATAATGAAAATGTCATTAAAATATGGTTAAACATCACACTCTTTTTATAAAAAAATTGGGAACAAAGTTAAACATATTTAAATATATTTGGAAAGGAAATAATTTGCCTAAAGCAAAAGTATATATGTGGTTAATTGTGCATGGAAAATTAAATATTATAGAAATTTTAGAAAAAGAAAAATAGTTATAGACAATAAATGTATTTTCTATAGTATAGGAATAGAAAATATTTTGAATTTATATTTTGGGTGTCATATAACTAATTTTATCCTTATAAATTGTCTTAATTTTTTTTGATTTTGATGTAACATATAGTGATATTAACTGTGGATTATAGTGTTACAATCTTAGATTTTATTATGCTAGATTTCATAGACTAATATTTTGATACTATTTTAAGTATAATTTTGGTATATATGGTTTGAAAGAAATCAAAGAGTTTTTAACAATATAAATACTCCTATGGAAAATATAACATATACAACTACCTTGTTTCGTTTTAATTGGGTTTCAAACCTTAGTTATAAAATAGATTACAATATTAGTTTTTCAAAAAATATCTTAAAAGGTTAAAAATCTTACAATCTAGCCCCTAAAAATAGTAATAATAATAGCGCTCTAAATACCTTTTCAATTGATATGTGTTCTAATGAATTTTCTGATGCAATATTTTCAATAGAAAACTAGTTAGTCTATAAAATGCTGTAATTCAAAATTTATCATCCATTACATAAATATACACGTCTGTTGTTTGCACCAAAACTTGGAAAAACACTCGGTCGGATTTAAGTAGAGAATAAGTGAAGAAATTAAATGCAAAATGAAGTAAATAACACACAATAATTTAGGCAAAGCTATGGCCTATGCCCACTTAAACTATATTAATGATTTTTAGAGATTTTACACACTATGTTCTTACAACTCGGTGCTCACATCTCGGTGAGGATCCAACAAAGGAATAGTGCAAAATCAAATAATTCAGGAATTAGAAAATTAATATCAATTTTGTGCCCCTCTCCACCAATTTATAGAGGTAAATCAACGAAATAGGCTTGGATAGTTGCTACCTACATTCTCCACATTCAAGAGGAGGGTCACGTTCTCAAAGTGATGGTCAACTTGGTACTGAGTTATGCTTCACAACTCAGTGCCGAGTTGTAACTTGCTTTATTTTTCTAAACACTTAACTTCATCGTTTGGTTTTCTTAAGTGGAAAGCTCTTAGACAATCTCCTTTAGCTCCATGATGTATGTTGTTTTTTGGTATGCCCTTTGATTTCCTTTAAGTTGCTTTGCCGTTTCATTTCCATAACTCGGTAGCAATGTGTAATCTTGGTTCGCCATTTATCTTTGCCAAGCTTTGGAACTTCATCTCTTGAATTTGCTTCTGGCCTTGTTTCTTGGATCGGTACCGAGTTGAGGCCCTCAACTCGGTACCGACTTGAGAGCTAAAGTTGTAATTTTATGACTTTATCACCACCACTTGACTCTTCTTGGAAAATAGATGGCTTCCTTCAAGTGGTGAGCAAGAATATGCATCCATCATTAAGCTTTGGTTGAATTCTGACTTTTGGAGTTATGATTCTGGATCCATGGTGTTATTTGACCATTCAATGGTTTTGACTCGTTTAGATATGGTCTGGTCCAAAGGCAGGTTAACAATTGCCCACCAAAGTATATATTGTTATCAACAAGGTATGCTTTGGATTAAGATAAGTCATCGATTTCAGACTTTAACATGAGTAGATATCTTTATTTTCTAGACTATTTTCGCAAGGCAGTGCGCCTTCTCTGAATCATCACATCATTTTGAACAGTTGCAGATTCATGTCCTTTGGATGGTATAAAAGTTGAAGTTTGTTGTTCGACTTCGCCACTTGGATTTTGGATGTCCTGGAAGTTCTTTTTTTCCAGTTGATTGGTCAGGTAGGATATTTCATTATGGATGCTCTCATATTCATCATCAATCTCATTTATTTTCTTTCTCTTTTTTTTTCATATATCCATAAGTCGGTATTGACTTGTGGAGTATGGTTTGGCCCTACTTTTGGGCCTACTTTCGAGGTCAATCCCATACTTAAACAATTTTAGTTCCTTCCTTTTCATCGCTTTCCTTTTATATCCCTTCAGTGCTTTCGAATCCATACTTCTACCATTGTCGAAACTTGGACTTGACCTCATCTGGCAATGCTACCGACCTAAGAAATCCACCATGAGCCTTTATAACTACCGCGCCTCATATACTATCACCGCCAATGTTGATTTGCTTGACTTTGGCCTTTAATTTGAATCTCCCTTTCGGATCTAGCTGATTTTTTTTAGTTCGGCTTCACTATCATAACACCTGCTAAACTGAGGTGGGGGATAATTGGCTATGCATCATCGCGGTTGATGATGATCACTGGCTATGCTCGACTTTAGTTTGGCATCTCCCGTCTCCCTTTTGAGTCCGAACATGGTATATCAAAGAAGGGAGGGTTGAGTGAAGGTGTTGTTGAGTACTCATGCTTGCACTAAAGTTCTCACTCATTTTCTATAGGAAAGGCCTAAGTTCTTTCTCTTTTCATTTGCTTCGAGTCAGGCTTGAATCATGCTAAGCTCAATCCCACATTGTGCATGGTCATCAAAAAATTCCAATCATTTGACAAGTACTTGCCACGTATGAGAGGAGAGATGTTCAACCCTATTTGAATTTTGGTTTTGGTTGAGTGTGGTTTGAAAGTCGGGTCTCCATAGGATAGTTTTGAATAACGGTCACATTAAATGCACTTTCGCATTTGAACAGACTTTCTATCATTGCCTTAAATCAGACACTTCACTTCGGATTCCCTGTAAAGTGAAATCATGTGTTGTTATGTACAATGATTTCGTTGTCGTCAATAATATAATAAAGGATAAAATCCGATGGATGGTTCCATTATGCGACCATGCTTATTTTCCAACAGTAGAAGAGCTATCTACATAGAATGTTCGCATTTACCGCACTCTAGGCACTGAACCCACACAGTGCATAAATTGAATCGTATATCATTGCTCCCATCAATGTATAAGATTCGATTGGTCAACACATGTTGACAACTATTGGGTCTTATACATTGCCGTATAGGGTTTTATTTTAGCATGGAAATCAAAGTTAAATTCTAATAACCTTGTTCATCTTTGAAGTTTTCAATTGCTATGGAATGCAGACGCTCCTCATGTATCTCAACGATCGGTAAAGGTTCATCGAATTCAAATTTAGTTCAGTCTGCGAAAGAGTCGAATTTAAAATCCACATTAACATCTTCCATGTCATCCCACTTCGTCATCCTACCGGCTTCAACCACCTTATCGCTTGGCGAGGCAATCCTTATAGATCAGCCTCTTTGTAACAGCAGATGGGGAGTTAGCAGTGATTTTTCCCAATGTTGATCTTGAGGATGCTATAATTCTTAATAACCCTTTGGACTCCCTAGCTTCTAGGCTAGATGAAGTATGTGTTTGAAAATTTTACGAAAGGCACGACATCCCATTGAAGGCGTTCTTGTCCCAAAGCCTTATCATCGAGCCCATAATCCGCTCGAGGGCTAAACTGCGTGTAACCATTATAAGTCCCTATCTAAATGCATCCCTCCATTCAATTATTTTATTCAGTTCATGCTCCAATTTCTAAAGCTTTCCCATACCGGGTTTCACCCGAATAGTTATGCCTCACCGCACAATATGTATATGGTTTTCCTTTATCATTTGGGTAAGATGCCAATAATAGAGGCGATTCGTTATCTGTATGCTTTCAAAAGCAAAAGGATAGCCTCTCTCTCACTTATCAAGAGCCATCTAAGGGCGGCCATATTATCGTTGGTCTTTGGAATAAGCTCAGCTATTTTAAAGATGAATACTTCTTCGTGCACTGCCCTCCTAGCTTCACTTCGAAATGGTTGTTTGGACGTAAGCCTTATTATAGTGTGCCATTTTAACAGCATTATTTCATCCGGATTGCTAGTCCTTTTGAATTCTTAGATATCCTAAGGAGGCCCGGTGGTCTAACCCTGGCAAGTACTCTAATAGGTTTACATTTTATCCCCAAAGAGTAGTGGGTGATGAGATATCTATTTGTAGATTAACGGATGTGCCAGTTCAATCTCTTGGATAGTAACCATAGTTTGGGGATCGCGTCGAGTGTTCATGAAAATGTCCAACCTACTCATGAAGCGGGAAAAATCTAAATGTTCTCCCATCCAAGATCCCCAAGTCAATCTGGAAGAGAATGCAAGTGGATATAGAAAAGACGAAATCACCACAGAGGGAAGCAATGTTGGCGATGGTGATAATGATGATGATAACAATGAAGACGAGGGTGACAATAAAGGCGGGTGGCGATGATTAAGTTCCATCCATTCCTCGATGAAGAAAGTTAAAGATTATCTTATTCCGCTCAGTTACACAGCCACCTTCAACTTTAGTAGCAAAAGAGACATCGATCACTCCATCTAGCGATATATATGGTTCATTCGAGAGCATATTGGATAAAATAGCTATTATGGTCTTGACAATATCAGCATCATTGACATCGACTCTAACATTTATTTTCCTATTGATGTACTCGCTACTGATGCAGGGGAGATAACCCATGTTAGCAAACTCCTAAACCACGATCCGTAGGGTGCATTAGGATGTGTTAACATTTCACAACTCTTTGAATCACTACATGTTCGCACTGTGCGTGTTAACCTTCGGTTTCCAGATTTTAACTTGACTGTATTTTTTAGGTTCCATGGACTGCCATCGAAGCTAAGGTGTCGAGTATCAAAGGCCCGATGCGTCGCGTCGCCATCATGAGTCATTTCACGAGTCTGATTCTAGCAAGCGCCTTAGAAGAGAACAAAAAAGGTGAGACAGAGACTACAAGCGCTACGATGATCACTATGGAGAATCTGGTAGGATCTCCCCTTCTCAGCATAGGGCTCATTATCCCTTACCAAAAAGCTTGGATAGATAGTCGACGAGGTCTGATCCCATCCCTTCGATTCAACTTCCTACCACACTTGCTTTGGTGTCAATTAAAACACAGCCGATAATATATTCTCACAAGCCTAAACAATCCAGTTAGCCATTCGGGTTTGCATCATTTGACCCTTTTAGCTAAAGGCATGGTAAATACCAACTTCCTGTTTCCATTTCAACTACAATGACCGAGCCTATTTCGAACCCACATTTTGCCGCCATTGAAAAGGCCTTCTCAAAGACTTATTTCGATGTGGTCAAATTTGCTTACAACTTGAAAGATATTCCTTGCCATATAAGGCAAGAAGTCATGTCTTACATGAGTGACGAATATGATCAATACCACAAGTGGAAAAGGCTTACAGAGGCTCTTTTTGAAGTTAATGAGGAAAAATCGATGGCTCTCTAAGGAAAAGAGCTAATAGAATAGGATAACAAGCACATAACTGAGACTCGAGATAAAGAAATTAAGAGGCTCAAGACATCTCTGGTGGCTATGGAGAAGAAGCTGGAAGAAAAGATGAAGTCTTTCAAAGAACAATCCAAAAGGCGGTAGAGTTAGGTTAAGACTGCATGTCATAAGAGCCACACTCTTACATTAGAGAACGAATAGCTTCGAAAGAATATCGATGAGCAGGCCTTAGAGATCCAAAAATCAAAAGCCATATTAGAAGCTGAAAGAAAAGAAAAGGATAAAGCCCTCACTCAGGCTTAAGAGTATTGCAGTTGATTATTGAATCCTTGACAAGCACAAAAGGAAGTCGAGCTCTAGGTAAAGATAGCTAAAGATCGAGTAAAGTCTAAGGTAGAGTTTACTCTACTTCGATTCTACATAAACGTTGTCAAGTCTGGGAACATAAGGTGGCCCAAAAAAGGGATCCCAAGACTTTAGCTATGGCCTAGGAGGTAATACTTAGGCAAGAATGGGAGCACTGTGATGGTGCTGAGATTGATAGGGAGGAGTTAAAGTTCAACCTCCTGGAAGATGAAGATTTGGAGGTGCTAGCGTCTGAGGTTGTTGATCGAACTAGTGTGCTTACTAGGGTCCATCCCAAAACCGGCTCTAAAATTTGTGTGAGAGTTCCACGTCCATTTCTAGGGGACCCACAGTGGAGACTTTGATGCTTATGGGGGCTAAATCTAGTGTTGTACCTCCTCCACATCAGGGCGAGTCACTGCTGAAACTGTTATTCCTTTCCCTGGTACTACAACTACTGTAGTGATTTCGAGAATTTCAGCTATTTTGACGCATCGGTTCAAGTATTATAATCCTGAGGATTCCAACTTTACAAAATCAACATCTTTTCCATAACTTCCTATCTTGTCTCCCATTATGGAGGGAAATTCTATAGGGACTCCTTCACATACGACTTTTGCCTCTCCTGGTGATATATCGTTAACTTCCTGTGTTTTCAAGATGGCTCACATGACATTGGTTGATGTTTATGTTCTCTATTTTTCAATATTTCAAGTTTCAGGTCTACCTGCACTTTATCCCCTGTCTGAACGAGACATGTATTTTGGCACTCAAGTTATAGTGACTGAATCGATTATCGTGTCCGCCCCTGCTCATATGCCAATCTCTTCAGCAGGTCCTACTCCTGGTCCCGACACTAAAATGATATAAGCTTTTAATAAAGAGGCCACGAATGATCCTAATGTGACATAGGAGAAGGAATACATAGTCATCACATGGGTCATTGAGCATAAGTCTTGGCCATTAATGCAGGAAGAGAAGAAATTGCAGGGTAAGAAGGTTAGAGAAATCAAGAAGGAAAAGATGGATGATGTGCCTACTCCTCTTTCAATCTCATTGCCTATGCCACCTATTCTCATCCCTGCTCCTGCTCCCGGTAGCATTCAAATTGACATTTTAGAATCTCCGAGGAGCGACTATAATTTGAATACTAACCTTAAGGGCTACTTATTTGGGGGAAGAAATGGTGGAAGCAGTGCTAAGTTTAGTAAGAGGCATATACAAATTTCTCCTAAGGGGAAGAAGGATAGGAGGAGGAAGAAGAAGAACGCCTAGTTGTGTTTTTTTGTTATTACTTGTTTGTTCATTTTAGTTTTCGATTCGTGTACATAGGCTATTGTTGTGCGGGTATAGCACCTGCTTTTGCTGGCAAAGTTTATTTGTTATGAATAAAATAGCCTTTTCCTTTTATTTTTTTCTTTCTGGCCTATGTACTTAGTTTATTTATGTTAACTACGATTGCATTTGAATCAAAGCAATGTTATCATCCATAACTATGTACTACGAACAACTTCTCACCATTGCTTGGTTGCATGTCATTATTTCATCTAGTTTGTTGCTGCCATAACATTTCTCAGTTGGCAAATAAATTCATGATTGTATGGCTAAATCCATAGCTTACTTAGCTTATCTTTGGTCAGGTTCCATTTGATAAGGGATAAGTTTGGATTTTCATATTATTCTATCTCTGGGAAGTAACATTTTAGATACCTATCTCCAGACGTCCACAATTGATGCTGTCTATCTCTGGGCATTGATCATAAATGTTTACTGTAAGTGGGGATTTGGACGCCTACTTCTGGACATTCGAACCCAATTTCGCCTTACTCTGGGCGTCGATCATTGTTGGATTAGGAGGTCCATTCTCCTGCTAGGTCCTATCTCTGGGACCAAGAAGATTATCTTTGGGCATCACAATTAGACCTTTCCAATCTCTAGACTATAATCTTAGACCCTTCCTATCTTCGGGCAATGGTCAAAGGATAGAAGTATAGGGCATATCATCTTGATCGACCCTTGTGTTTTTATACTCCTATGCTCCGATCATGGGTTGAAGGAGTTTGTTGGTATCTATCTCTAGATACCTAAAATGATTATACTCTAACGATCCGATCATGGATCGAAAGAGTCCATCAACACCTATCTCTGGGTTCCTATATAATTGCATTTTCAAAATGCAGAGCATTCAATTCTGATGTTGTCTACAATGCAAGGTTAGTCTATTGAGAATACAGTTCCATCGATCCCCAAACCAATTCATTTTATATATATAAGAATGGCATACTCTGGCTTATTACTTCAGAGGCTAGGTAGATATTTAATAGATATAATTAAGCGAAATAGTGTCGTAGGTGTTTGCTATTCCATATCCTTGGAAGTGAAATTCTGTTAATGGTTGCTATCCTGAATGTTCCATCTCCAAGCTTCTGTTCAATAGCATACAAACCTTTCCAGTTCCTCCCTAGAGCAGGTGGACTAGGAAAGATACATTTCAAAATGAGATCTTCGATCTCAAAGGTTCGATTTGCATTGGATTTCCATGCTACTCTTTTCTGGTGAGCAGCAACCTGTAGGCTAGCTTCTTCCACTTCTCATCCATCATATCAAGGGATTCGAGCAAGAGTTCCTTGTTCATTTTAGGACCGTAGTGGATCTTCCAAGGAGAAGGCACTTCCAATTCAATTGGAACCATAGACTCTGATATGTAGGCTAGGGCGAATGGAGTATGGCCGGTAACAAACTTATGAATCATTCGATAAGCCCATAATGTTAGGGGAATTCATCGATGCACTTTTCATTGGCCTTTGTCATTCATTTCTTTAAGATGGACGTGATGATCTTATTCCTTGCCTTCACCTGTCCATTCGCCTATGGATGTGCTACAACCACAAACATTTTGCCAATTCGGTATTTGCTATAGAAATCCTTGAACTCGGTATTGTCGAATTGGGGTTCGTTATCTAAAATGATGGTTTGTGGAATCCCAAATCGCCAGATAATGTTCTTCACTACGAAATTGAACACTTTTTTCATGTTGATCGCGGCAAGCGGTTCTGCTTCGGCCTATTTCGTAAAATAATCCACTGCAATAATAGCATACTTTACTTAACCTTTCGACATTAGTTGCACATCGATGATGTCAATTCCTCAAACTGGAAATGACCATGGTTTGATCATTTATGTAATTTATGTAAGTGGAGCTCTAGGAATCTTCGCAAATCTTTTGCATCTATCGCACTTCCTAGTTTACTCAACCACATCTTGGTTGATTGTTGGCCAAAAATATCTCCAGCGAGAATCTTCCTTGCTAGAATCTGTCCCCTGGTGTGCTCGCCATAGGCTCCTTTGTGTACATCCACAAGGATCATTTTAGCTTCTTCATTGGTGACACATTGTAGTAGGGGAGAGGAGAATCCTCTCATATATAGGACTCCTTGAACAGGAAATCAAGGAACTTTGCATAGGAGTTTCCTTCATTCATTCCTTCCGTTTGGAGAGTTCCTTTCAGCAAGTACTGCTTGATTGTAGTCATCCATGATTCCTTTTCCACTTTGGCCTCTAAGATCTAGTCGACGTCCATTTAGTTGATGCTCGGAGTCAATAAAATCTCCACTGGAACCAATTCCATAAGTCCCTATCTAAATGCATCCCTCCATTCAATTATTTTATTCAGTTCATGCTCCAATTTCTAAAGCTTTCCCATACCGGGTTTCACCCGAATAGTTATGCCTCACCGCACAATATGTATATGGTTTTCCTTTATCATTTGGGTAAGATGCCAATAATAGAGGCGATTCTTTATCTGTATGCTTTCAAAAGCAAAAGGATAGCCTCTCTCTCACTTATCAAGAGCCATCTAAGGGCGGCCATATTATCGTTGGTCTTTGGAATAAGCTCAGCTATTTTAAAGATGAATACTTCTTCGTGCACTGCCCTCCTAGCTTCACTTCGAAATGGTTGTTTGGACGTAAGCCTTATTATAGTGTGCCATTTTAACAGCATTATTTCATCCGGATTGCTAGTCCTTTTGAATTCTTAGATATCCTAAGGAGGCCCGGTGGTCTAACCCTGGCAAGTACTCTAATAGGTTTACATTTTATCCCCAAAGAGTAGTGGGTGATGAGATATCTATTTGTAGATTAACGGATGTGCCAGTTCAATCTCTTGGATAGTAACCATAGTTTGGGGATCGCGTCGAGTGTTCATGAAAATGTCCAACCTACTCATGAAGCGGGAAAAATCTAAATGTTCTCCCATCCAAGATCCCCAAGTCAATCTGGAAGAGAATGCAAGTGGATATAGAAAAGACGAAATCACCACAGAGGGAAGCAATGTTGGCGATGGTGATAATGATGATGATAACAATGAAGACGAGGGTGACAATAAAGGCGGGTGGCGATGATTAAGTTCCATCCATTCCTCGATGAAGAAAGTTAAAGATTATCTTATTCCGCTCAGTTACACAGCCACCTTCAACTTTAGTAGCAAAAGAGACATCGATCACTCCATCTAGCGATATATATGGTTCATTCGAGAGCATATTGGATAAAATAGCTATTATGGTCTTGACAATATCAGCATCATTGACATCGACTCTAACATTTATTTTCCTATTGATGTACTCGCTACTGATGCAGGGGAGATAACCCATGTTAGCAAACTCCTAAACCACGATCCGTAGGGTGCATTAGGATGTGTTAACATTTCACAACTCTTTGAATCACTACATGTTCGCACTGTGCGTGTTAACCTTCGGTTTCCAGATTTTAACTTGACTGTATTTTTTAGGTTCCATGGACTGCCATCGAAGCTAAGGTGTCGAGTATCAAAGGCCCGATGCGTCGCGTCGCCATCATGAGTCATTTCACGAGTCTGATTCTAGCAAGCGCCTTAGAAGAGAACAAAAAAGGTGAGACAGAGACTACAAGCGCTACGATGATCACTATGGAGAATCTGGTAGGATCTCCCCTTCTCAGCATAGGGCTCATTATCCCTTACCAAAAAGCTTGGATAGATAGTCGACGAGGTCTGATCCCATCCCTTCGATTCAACTTCCTACCACACTTGCTTTGGTGTCAATTAAAACACAGCCGATAATATATTCTCACAAGCCTAAACAATCCAGTTAGCCATTCGGGTTTGCATCATTTGACCCTTTTAGCTAAAGGCATGGTAAATACCAACTTCCTGTTTCCATTTCAACTACAATGACCGAGCCTATTTCGAACCCACATTTTGCCGCCATTGAAAAGGCCTTCTCAAAGACTTATTTCGATGTGGTCAAATTTGCTTACAACTTGAAAGATATTCCTTGCCATATAAGGCAAGAAGTCATGTCTTACATGAGTGACGAATATGATCAATACCACAAGTGGAAAAGGCTTACAGAGGCTCTTTTTGAAGTTAATGAGGAAAAATCGATGGCTCTCTAAGGAAAAGAGCTAATAGAATAGGATAACAAGCACATAACTGAGACTCGAGATAAAGAAATTAAGAGGCTCAAGACATCTCTGGTGGCTATGGAGAAGAAGCTGGAAGAAAAGATGAAGTCTTTCAAAGAACAATCCAAAAGGCGGTAGAGTTAGGTTAAGACTGCATGTCATAAGAGCCACACTCTTACATTAGAGAACGAATAGCTTCGAAAGAATATCGATGAGCAGGCCTTAGAGATCCAAAAATCAAAAGCCATATTAGAAGCTGAAAGAAAAGAAAAGGATAAAGCCCTCACTCAGGCTTAAGAGTATTGCAGTTGATTATTGAATCCTTGACAAGCACAAAAGGAAGTCGAGCTCTAGGTAAAGATAGCTAAAGATCGAGTAAAGTCTAAGGTAGAGTTTACTCTACTTCGATTCTACATAAACGTTGTCAAGTCTGGGAACATAAGGTGGCCCAAAAAAGGGATCCCAAGACTTTAGCTATGGCCTAGGAGGTAATACTTAGGCAAGAATGGGAGCACTGTGATGGTGCTGAGATTGATAGGGAGGAGTTAAAGTTCAACCTCCTGGAAGATGAAGATTTGGAGGTGCTAGCGTCTGAGGTTGTTGATCGAACTAGTGTGCTTACTAGGGTCCATCCCAAAACCGGCTCTAAAATTTGTGTGAGAGTTCCACGTCCATTTCTAGGGGACCCACAGTGGAGACTTTGATGCTTATGGGGGCTAAATCTAGTGTTGTACCTCCTCCACATCAGGGCGAGTCACTGCTGAAACTGTTATTCCTTTCCCTGGTACTACAACTACTGTAGTGATTTCGAGAATTTCAGCTATTTTGACGCATCGGTTCAAGTATTATAATCCCGAGGATTCCAACTTTACAAAATCAACATCTTTTCCATAACTTCCTATCTTGTCTCCCATTATGGAGGGAAATTCTATAGGGACTCCTTCACATACGACTTTTGCCTCTCCTGGTGATATATCGTTAACTTCCTGTGTTTTCAAGATGGCTCACATGACATTGGTTGATGTTTATGTTCTCTATTTTTCAATATTTCAAGTTTCAGGTCTACCTGCACTTTATCCCCTGTCTGAATGAGACATGTATTTTGGCACTCAAGTTATAGTGACTGAATCGATTATCGTGTCCGCCCCTGCTCATATGCCAATCTCTTCAGCAGGTCCTACTCCTGGTCCCGACACTAAAATGATATAAGCTTTTAATAAAGAGGCCACGAATGATCCTAATGTGACATAGGAGAAGGAATACATAGTCATCACATGGGTCATTGAGCATAAGTCTTGGCCATTAATGCAGGAAGAGAAGAAATTGCAGGGTAAGAAGGTTAGAGAAATCAAGAAGGAAAAGATGGATGATGTGCCTACTCCTCTTTCAATCTCATTGCCTATGCCACCTATTCTCATCCCTGCTCCTGCTCCCGGTAGCATTCAAATTGACATTTTAGAATCTCCGAGGAGCGACTATAATTTGAATACTAACCTTAAGGGCTACTTATTTGGGGGAAGAAATGGTGGAAGCAGTGCTAAGTTTAGTAAGAGGCATATACAAATTTCTCCTAAGGGGAAGAAGGATAGGAGGAGGAAGAAGAAGAACGCCTAGTTGTGTTTTTTTGTTATTACTTGTTTGTTCATTTTAGTTTTCGATTCGTGTACATAGGCTATTGTTGTGCGGGTATAGCACCTGCTTTTGCTGGCAAAGTTTATTTGTTATGAATAAAATAGCCTTTTCCTTTTATTTTTTTCTTTCTGGCCTATGTACTTAGTTTATTTATGTTAACTACGATTGCATTTGAATCAAAGCAATGTTATCATCCATAACTATGTACTACGAACAACTTCTCACCATTGCTTGGTTGCATGTCATTATTTCATCTAGTTTGTTGCTGCCATAACATTTCTCAGTTGGCAAATAAATTCATGATTGTATGGCTAAATCCATAGCTTACTTAGCTTATCTTTGGTCAGGTTCCATTTGATAAGGGATAAGTTTGGATTTTCATATTATTCTATCTCTGGGAAGTAACATTTTAGATACCTATCTCCAGACGTCCACAATTGATGCTGTCTATCTCTGAGCATTGATCATAAATGTTTACTGTAAGTGGGGATTTGGACGCCTACTTCTGGACATTCGAACCCGATTTCGCCTTACTCTGGGCGTCGATCATTGTTGGATTAGGAGGTCCATTCTCCTGCTAGGTCCTATCTCTGGGACCAAGAAGATTATCTTTGGGCATCACAATTAGACCTTTCCAATCTCTAGACTATAATCTTAGACCCTTCCTATCTTCGGGCAATGGTCAAAGGATAGAAGTATAGGGCATATCATCTTGATCGACCCTTGTGTTTTTATACTCCTATGCTCCGATCATGGGTTGAAGGAGTTTGTTGGTATCTATCTCTAGATACCTAAAATGATTATACTCTAACGATCCGATCATGGATCGAAAGAGTCCATCAACACCTATCTCTGGGTTCCTATATAATTGCATTTTCAAAATGCAGAGCATTCAATTCTGATGTTGTCTACAATGCAAGGTTAGTCTATTGAGAATACAGTTCCATCGATCCCCAAACCAATTCATTTTATATATATAAGAATGGCATACTCTGGCTTATTACTTCAGAGGCTAGGTAGATATTTAATAGATATAATTAAGCGAAATAGTGTCGTAGGTGTTTGCTATTCCATATCCTTGGAAGTGAAATTCTGTTAATGGTTGCTATCCTGAATGTTCCATCTCCAAGCTTCTGTTCAATAGCATACAAACCTTTCCAGTTCCTCCCTAGAGCAGGTGGACTAGGAAAGATACATTTCAAAATGAGATCTTCGATCTCAAAGGTTCGATTTGCATTGGATTTCCATGCTACTCTTTTCTGGTGAGCAGCAACCTGTAGGCTAGCTTCTTCCACTTCTCATCCATCATATCAAGGGATTCGAGCAAGAGTTCCTTGTTCATTTTAGGACCGTAGTGGATCTTCCAAGGAGAAGGCACTTCCAATTCAATTGGAACCATAGACTCTGATATGTAGGCTAGGGCGAATGGAGTATGGCCGGTAACAAACTTATGAATCATTCGATAAGCCCATAATGTTAGGGGAATTCATCGACGCACTTTTCATTGGCCTTTGTCATTCATTTCTTTAAGATGGACGTGATGATCTTATTCCTTGCCTTCACCTGTCCATTCGCCTATGGATGTGCTACAACCACAAACATTTTGCCAATTCGGTATTTGCTATAGAAATCCTTGAACTCGGTATTGTCGAATTGGGGTTCGTTATCTAAAATGATGGTTTGTGGAATCCCAAATCGCCAGATAATGTTCTTCACTACGAAATTGAACACTTTTTTCATGTTGATCGCGGCAAGCGGTTCTGCTTCGGCCTATTTCGTAAAATAATCCACTGCAATAATAGCATACTTTACTTAACCTTTCGACATTAGTTGCACATCGATGATGTCAATTCCTCAAACTGGAAATGACCATGGTTTGATCATTTATGTAATTTATGTAAGTGGAGCTCTAGGAATCTTCGCAAATCTTTTGCATCTATCGCACTTCCTAGTTTACTCAACCACATCTTGGTTGATTGTTGGCCAAAAATATCTCCAGCGAGAATCTTCCTTGCTAGAATCTGTCCCCTGGTGTGCTCGCCATAGGCTCCTTTGTGTACATCCACAAGGATCATTTTAGCTTCTTCATTGGTGACACATTGTAGTAGGGGAGAGGAGAATCCTCTCCTATATAGGACTCCTTGAACAGGAAATCAAGGAACTTTGCATAGGAGTTTCCTTCATTCATTCCTTCCGTTTGGAGAGTTCCTTTCAGCAAGTACTGCTTGATTGTAGTCATCCATGATTCCTTTTCCACTTTGGCCTCTAAGATCTAGTCGACGTCCATTTAGTTGATGCTCGGAGTCAATAAAATCTCCACTGGAACCAATTCCATAGGTTGCACATCCTCAGAGCTAACCAGCTTGGCCAACGAATCAGCTTTTATGTTCTCTTCTTTAGAGTGTTTGCTATCATGTAATGGTCGTTATCATTTAGCAGTCATAGAACCTTCGTCAAGTAAGGGGATAGTGTTGTTCCTTTAGCTTGAAATTTCTTTTTACCCATAGACCATCGATTGAGAATCTCTATATATATGTAATGTTATGATTCCCCGTTCCTTTGCTATCTTATGTCCCACGATCAGTGCTTCATACTCAGCTTTGTTGTTCATTGTGGGAAACTCAAGTTTCAAGGCATAATGGATCGTTCATTCCTCAGGAGTTATCAAGATCACTCCTTCCTTGAAGCAACGTTCGTTGGATGATATGTCTATGTATAACTTTGATTGAGCAAGTCACTCCATATCTTCCTTTGTCTCTCCATCTCGGGTGGCGAATTCGGTAATGAAATCAGCTAATGCCTACCTTGGATCACCCTTCTGGGATGATAGGTTAAATCGTACTGACTCGGTTCGATGTTCTAATTCAGTAGCCTTCCCGAAGTCTAAGGTTTGTACAATAACTTTCTTAAAGGATGATCAATTTGTACTTTAATCAAATGATCTTTGAAGTAGGGTCGTAACTTCCTTAATGCAATCAATAAGTAGTAAGCTAGCTTCTCTAACTTTAGATAAATTCTCTCTACTCCAGTGTACTTCTTGCCAATGTAATAAATAGGCCTTTGGATTTTGGATTCTCATACTAAGGCAGCATTTAGTGTATAAACAGACACTGCCAAATAAACAAATAGGTCCTCGCCTTCCAAAGGCTTCATAAAATTGGTGGTCTCTCCATATGATTAAGTAAGGCCTGGAAAGCTTTCTGACACTCCTTCGTCCAGAGAAACTTCCCTTTCTCTTTTTTGAGGGCATCAAAAGAATGACACACGTTTATCTATCGCCTATGAGATGAATCGACTTGGCGCGGTGACCTTTTCGTTCAAGCTTTGGTTCTCCCTCCTTGTCTTGGGGGTAGTCACATGTTTCAAGGTATTAATCTGCTCCGAATTAGCCTTAATGCCCATAGAGTTCACTATGAAACCCAAAAATTTACCAGGTGCGACTCTAAAGGAACAGTTCAGTGGATTGAGCTTCATTTTGTACCTTTAAAGTACATTATAAATTTTTGAGAGGTCTCTCATATGGTTCACGATCGCTACAACTTCACTAGCATATCATCCATATAGACCTCCATTATATGTCTGGTTTGATTTCTGAACATCGAATTTACCATTCTCATGTAGGTAGCTCCTGCATTCGTCAGACCGGACGGCATGCCATGGTAGCAATACAGTCCCAGCTCAGCAATAAAAACCGATGTGCTCTTGATCTGGAACGTGCAATGGTATCTAATTATAGGCAAATGAGCGTCCATAAAGGATAGCAACTCATGTTTAGCAGTCGAGTTCACTAGTTGGTCGATTTTTGGCAGCGAAAAGCTGTCCATTGGGAATGCCTTATTCAAGTCTGGATAGTCATTACATGTCCTCCATTTTTCATCATGCTTTTTTCCCAGCTTTGTATTTGATACCTATTTGTGGTATAGAGCATCACAAGTGAAGCCGTTGGCCATCATCTTATCCACTTTCTCTTTCAACGCACTGGATCGCTCTGGATCCAGCTTCGCCTTTTCTATTTCACCGGAGGACATTTGGGGTTCACATTTAATGTATGGCACGCTATCTTTGGCGATATTCTACATATATCAGAATGTGTCCAGGCGAACACATCTAAATTTGCCCAGAGATACCCTACAAATTCCTTCTTCATCTTCACACTGAGGTGAGATCTGATCTTTAGGACCGAAGTAGGGTCATCCTGATCGACCAGACTGTCAATCATCGACTCAGTTGGGGCTGCTCTCACATCCTCTAGCTCTTTCCTCATATCCATAGATTTGTAGAATTTACCATGCCATCCGAGCTAGGGCCTAGGCGGTGGTTGTTATGTGTCAACCAAGTTGATGTAGAAAGTCTTCTTTGCATCCTTTCCCTTCTCGGGTCACTTTGCCCCTCTCAGCTCCATGATGTAAGACTCACATCCCATACACTATTCACCCTTGATGACTCCTACCCAGTTCTCCTTAGGAAATTTTCATTATTAAGCACCAAAGGGCTAAGGCCATCCTAAAACTGGCAAGGGTCGGTCGGCACAAGAATGCATTGTATGAAGAGTACGTGTCCATCACAACGAAGGTCAAAACTTGTACTCTCTTGCACTCACCTTCACCTAGCTACATCGGTAAGTCCATATGTCTAACAGGCTCTGCAAGCTCTCCGGTAAATACCAAAATCCTAGATTTACATGGCTTCATTTCCTTGCCATCCATGGTCACTTGATCATATGTCTTCTGAAACAAGAAATTCACTTAGCTCCCACAATCAATAAAAACTCGCCTTACAGTTGTCGTCCCAATCATAGCTGTTATCACTAGCGAGTCAAGCGTCGGTGCTTCTACCCATTCAGCATCAAGATTTCTAAGGATTATGTAATCCATCATCATCCTTAGCTGCTTTGCCGGAGCTCCGTCTTTAACATCAATGCATCTCTCCTTAACAACATGCTTTAGAGAGCTTATGTTCCTCTCTATCTCATTCCAGCTCTTCTCAGCTGGATCAGGTCCACTAGTGATTACATTATAACAAGTTTATTTTCAAGCTGCCAAGATCCACCTTCGCTAGGCGCAACCTGACCACGTTGAAGCATCAACCTCTAGGGTTGAACATTTCCTTGCCTGCCATCCTACGGGGTTTCACATATTGTTTAAGTTTCATTTTTCTAATCTGGTCCTCAAGTACATCTCACAAATTTTCTACATTCATTAGG
The DNA here is from genome assembly GCA_030737815.1 of Allium fistulosum. Taxonomy (NCBI): domain Eukaryota; kingdom Viridiplantae; phylum Streptophyta; class Magnoliopsida; order Asparagales; family Amaryllidaceae; genus Allium; species Allium fistulosum. Next base: position 1,293,820,351 of record CM060904.1, read on the forward strand.
ATTGTGGCCTTATGTTTCATGGAAGCGATAATGTTGTCCCAAACATTTTTCCCTTTTTAAATTACTCCATTCGAGCCCATTTTTTATATGGTTTTCATTATCTTGCATCGCAAGCTAGATATTCTCAACAGTATCATTAAGAGGGGTGTAATTCTCATGTTTATGGTACCTCGAACGCTTCTTAAACTTCGACTTCCTACCTCTAGCATCCTGATTACCTCTCTTTTGGTTGTTGCTTTTATTCCCAATGTTAATAGCAACTTTTCTGGTGCTCTCACTGGTCTATTTCACAACAATATTATTTTGTACTACTTAGCAGATTGCCATCCACCAACCATTCCAATGGATGTATCTGCCTCTTACAAGCATAGAAATTGGGTTGCCTTCCTGTAGAACTCATCTATGGTTAATGGCAGTTGCCACTTACCAAAATTTGTTTTTCTGATGAAACTCTGATCAATACCATCAACAATGTCTTCTTTGGCATTGCTCACTTTATTCTTACCCATATTAAATCTACACAGAAAATTTTTCAAAGACTATCCAGGAATCTAAAAAGTGCTAGATAAAGACATCACATCCTTAGGATAAGCAGCATGCAACCAGAACTGCTCTACAAATCTTTTGGCCAATTGGTCAACAAAGAATATAGACCTCAATAGAAGCAGAGTGAACCACATCGTAGTTATTCCTTCAAGGAATATGGGAAAACATCTGCACTTAATAGTGTCAGTAGCCTTGGCACTACCCATATGCCATTTTACTTCAGAAAATGTTGTCTTGGATCAGTCGTTCCATTGTATAATGGCATCGTGAGCATCACGAATCTCATGGGATAGTCCTCCAGTAAAATCTCCTCGGTAAATGGGTTCCCAGAAGGAGAAGAACCCTAATTATTATTATTTCTATGCTAGTTCTCATTTACCAGCTTTCTTACCATACCGTCCAAAAACTCCGGTTCAGTCGAATTGTATGGATGGTGATCATCATAGCCTACCCTAAGTGTTTGGCTACACAAACAGTCTCTGTTAGTACCATGATATCTAGGTTCTCCTTTCTTTGGGAGAACTGTTCGTCCAGTTATTCAGTTTCTACGTTCTTTATATGACGGTTCAACAACTTCTGTCTAAAATCAACTGCTATGGCCAATAACAACATGGCCATTATTATTACTATCGTTATCTTGTAAGTCTACACAAACTTAATCATTCTTGACTCAAGTAGTAGAATTGGTACTGATTTGTAATGCTGGATCGATATTGAGTTAACTCCTGCCGACCTAAGTTTTTCCACTTTTGAAATGACCCTCTCTTTTTAGACCTTAATTTGTAAGGAATTTTTTTTACATATATATATATATATATATATATATATGAGATATACATATACATATTTCTGAAGCCTAGAGTCATTTTTTTTCAAACAACATATATCCAGGATCAAAACAATTAACCAATATAAATATATCAGTACATTCACAAAGACATGCACATACATGTGAGGATGTATATGCCTCTCTTGTTTGAATCAAAGTTATGGAAAACAAGAGGATATTGGATTGATTGAATTTAATCAATCCACACATAGTTCAGTGTTATATGCAATAAAAATTCCATTCTTGCATGAATACCTATATTTTTATTTTATTTTTAAACTCCTGATTCTTTGCTAATTCTCTAAGGAATATAAATTCTAGAAACCAGATAATTGTGATATGATTGTCTATAAATTAATGGTTTGGTGCTTGGGTTCTAAAAAATGATAGAAGTGTTTATCATTATCCATGTTTGATTTTTCTTATAAAATCTGTCTAGAATATAGGCTCTTTTCTGGAATAGTTTTAAGTGATCTAACACATTCAACATCTTGATTCATTGATGTCAGTATGCTTTAAATTAAATGAAGTGCAAACTTGAGTGGGTTTCCTGTAACCATGGGTGTCAATCACATGGTTCAACCAGACTCTTTGTTCTGGTGTAACCCATCTGGTCTTAAAATGCATTTTGATTAAAACCTGAGTGAAATGGAATTCAGATTCCTATTAAAAATACAAAGGAAAAGGTGTGTTAATATCTGTACCAAAACATGTTTATGTGTGTATATAACTGCAACTATTTTGGATCTGGCTTTCAACTCCCATATTACAGATTTTTCTTTATTTAAAAATAAGGCATGAAACATTTGTATAAAACAAGTTGAATTTGTGGAAAACATTACAGTCATATAAAGACATTCTCCCTATGATTATTATCTTTTGTATACATATGCCATGGAAGAAAAATAAAACCATTTAATTCTTCTGAGAATCAACTATCCAGATTTTCCCAAAACTAAAATCCTTTCCAAAGACTCAAGATTGACTAGTACATTTATAAAATGTAATTATTCAATTTTAACATAGTGTTCTTGCTGAATCCACTTACAAGATTTTGATTAACTGCTTTAACATGTTTTAACTAGATTTATAGATTCCAGATACGAGTCAGTCTCATAAGAAAATACTTAACAAAACATCCATCCAATATTCAACACTTAATACAAGTAGCAATTTAAATTATCAATACATGCAGATTTCAACATTTAGGCTCTTATCTAACTAAGTTTAGCATGCTATAATCTTCTTCTCAAAGCCTTGCTCCTACTCCTACTTAGTTGCTGCATTCCCTGAAAATGCATTTGAAGCTGCCCCATATTAAATGAGACACCCCATATGCCATTAGCACAATAGGGTCAGACACATGTCTGGTATGAGAAAATCCACTAAAAACAGTTTACAAAATCAAGTTAAAGTTAAAACAGGGATATATGTATATAACTCTGCCTTTAGAAAACAAGTAATTCATGTGTGAACATTCTGTGTCAGTGTGCAGGTGCACACTTAAGTCTGCCCTTCCAGAAACCTCAAAAGGACATGGCACATTCATACATTCATATAATTCAATCATGAATCAAATAAACATCCATACAAACAAGGAAATCACCCAAAATGAATTAAATCATTTATTCACAATCCAGATTTCATTCCAGGAAAACTCTAGTTCCTCTTTATATCAAATTCTTTTAATTTGATATATTTATCTACCCTGGTCTCATCTGCAATTAATTGAATCAATGGACACACTGTAACGAACTAATTCACTCCATTACACAAAGATCTCAGGACTTAAACAAGCCATGTGTCAACTTGTATTACTCAAGAAAACAAGTCATTCCCGCAGTGTTCTTGACCCCCATTTTCTAGTCAGGTTTTTAGTTAATAATAACTCTTTTGATTTTTCATGACTAAACCATTCAGTGATTCATTTCACTAACATTATCATGGCATCTCATATTATTCATGACCAAACAAAGACAATCAGGCAAACAACCATTTGTGACTAAATAAATAAGATTCTGTATGTATATATATGTTCTGGTATTTGTAAAAGGGGTATAGGCAACTAACATTGGCTCATGGCTTTTGAGAGAGTTTTTCCCTTTTGCAAACATTTGTGCTTGAGTTAAACTCAGAGTGACCTAGTTTCACTGAATCACAAAATTTTGTTTGCTATATATATAAACATATATGTATTTTCATTGAATCAGGAGCATCAGCACATAGGCAACCCTATTGCACCCCTAATTCCTTTTTGTTTCAAGCCTCAGCACTTATACATGAGTATATTGCAGCTCAACATTGTTTACATCTTTCTGGGTTGAGCCAAAACCAATACTACTTGCCTATTTTCAACATTTTATTTTCTGGGTATTTGTTTATGTTCCTAAACATTAACATTTCAGAGATCTGGGTTTATAAAACATATATGTATACTAACAATACTTAAAACTTTCATATAATGAAACAAGTAGAACAACCAAAGAGAATCAAAACATTTTCAGTTCTAAAATCACATATAAGCATTCACATATGAAAATACACTTTCAAGAAAATTACTTATAACTGGCTGCCTACATTGGGACTTATTGCCTTAGATTTTGAGTGAGTTTTCTCACCTAGCTCTCTTTTACTTCGTAGTTGATTGGTAAGCCTCTGCCTTCAAATCTTTTCTTCACTTGTATTGTATTTATATGATATCTATATATTTTTCTCTCAAGAGCTATATCCGGGAAGAAGAAGGTTTCTCCTCTTCATTGCCTATTTATGCAGGGTTTTTCTTAGGGTTTAAGGCACTAGCTAAAGACATTTTTTCCCATTAGAAATTATTAAACCCAAAATCTTACCCTCCCCGGCTTGGGTTTGTGAAGAGAAAGTGGTTATATCTTTTGGTTATTTTCAGAGATTTTCTTTTCCAGAAATTACTTTTCCTTTTTGTCTATTATCATGCTAAAAGTGTGACTTGATATTATTATTTATCAAATATCCTTCCTAATTCTGTCTATACAAAACACTTCTCTGTTTTATCTTATTTTTTCTATTTTCAGCTTTCATTTAAATAGTATGTACTTCCTTTATTTATTTATAAGAGGATTTCTTCTTTTTCTTTCTGCCCATATTTAAAATATGTTGGTATATTTTATTTTGCTGATTTGAACTCTAGTACCTTATTAACACATATATATATATATGTATATAAATCTTACTAAATTAATTAGTATACTCATCTGTATATATTTATACATTATTTTGTACTGACACACACACATGTACATGTACACTCAGAAATACTTAGTAGCATCCATATATATATATTTACTTTTGCATATAGCTTTTAAGGATTTGACCTATATTTATATATATATATTTCCATACACATCAACATGTATTTATTCTTAGAGTTCAGGAATTTAGCTTTAGTTCATGTGCATTTCCTGTGCACACATGTGCACATATACAGATACACTACATCAAGCTATATCAATTCCCTTATAAAATTTGTTTAAAAATTATTTTAAACTTATTTATATTTTTCAGAATAAATTCCTAAAATCTTGGGTCATTACATACACCCCTCCTTTTAGAAATTGTGTCCCACAATTTTCCTAAGCTTAAAATAAATTTTAAACTTAATTCAGAGAATAAATACATTCTCAACCAAATAGATTTGTAGTTCTATCATAATAACTAAAAATATATACACCTAAAAAGGAAAACAAATTAAAAATCAGAATTACCTTTAATCTGAAAATAGGTTAGGATAATTCATCCTAACTTTGTCTTCTAATTCCCATGTGCAATCACTAGGATCTAGACTCCACTGTACCTTCACAAGTTTCAGAGATTTATTCCTCAACTTCTTCACATCTTTTGCCAAAATTCCCACGGGATCCTTCTCATAAATCAAATTAGGATTTATCTGCACTTGGGTTGGGGTCTCAAGAATTTCTGCCTTGTCATGGACCCATCTTCTCAATTGTGATACATGAAAAACATCATGCATCCCTTGCATGTTTTCTGGTAATTCCAACTTGTATGCCAAGGAACCAATTCTTTCTAGAATTTTGTATGGCCCAATATATCTTGGGGTTAACTTGCCTTGTTTCCCAAACCTCAATACATTTTTCATGGGTGATATTTTGATGAAAACAAAATTTCCTACTTCATATTCCACCTGCTTCCTTTTCATATCTGCAAATTTCTTTTGCCTATCTTGAGCTGCTGCCATTCTTCTCCTTACCAACTCAATTTTCTCTTTAGTTTCTTGTATGTACTCAGGCTCTAAAATAGCTCTTTCCCCTGCTTCTACCCAACATACTGGTGACAAGCATGGCTTGCCATATAAGGCTTCAAATGGAGCCATTCCTATGGTGCTTTGATAGCTGTTATTGTATGTAAATTCAGCTAAATGGAGATAGTCTTCCCAGTTGCCTCCAAAATCCAGTGCACATGCCCTTAACAAGTCCTCTAGAACCTTGTTCACCACCTCAGTCTGCCCATCTGATTGTGGATGGTAGGCAGTGCTTAAGCATAATTCACTTCCCATGGCTTCTTGAAAACTTCTCCAGAATCTTGAGGTGAAGATGGTATCCCTATCACTCACAATAGTTTTGGGAATGCCATGCAATCTTACCACCTCTTTCACAAATACTTGTGCTAACTTTGGAGCATTCCTTTCTGATTTAACTAGGATGAAATGTGCCACTTTAGTTAGTCTATCAACTATTACCCATATGCTTGTGTTTCCTCTTTTAGATCTAGGCAGTCCATCTATGAAATCCATAGATATATCTTCCCACTTCCACTGTGGTATGCTAAGAGGTTGCAACAACCCTGATGGCTTCTGTGTTTCAGCCTTGACTTGTTGGCAAGTCATACATTTTGCAATGTATTTGGCCATATCTGATTTCATTTCCTTCCACCAGAAATCTCTTTTTAAGTTTTGATACATCTTTGTACTGCCTGGGTGTATGGAGTATTTGCTTCTATGATATTCATTCAATATTTCCTCCTTCAACTCCATGTTTTCTGGCACACATATTCTATTCTGGTTTCTTAAATAACCATTTTTATCAATATGGTAATTTATCACTTCCTCCCCCTTTAGTATGAGAATTTTCTTCTCCAATAAGTTTGTGTCTTGTTCTTGCATTTTTCCTACCTTCCAAATTAAATCTGATTGAAGTGTCATCAAGCTTAACTTCCCTCTATTCTCCTGTGCACCATGCACATGTACATCCATGTGCACACAGTCTTTCTCTCCAATTTCTAATTCAGCAAGCAAGGACAAGTCTTTAAATTCTTCTATCATTATCATGGCTAACTTAGCATGTTGTCTACTTAGAGCATCAGCAACTTTGTTTGCTTTACCTGGTGTATAGAGTATGTCCAAGTCATAAGCAGCCAAGAACTCCACCCATCTATGTTGCCTCATGTTTAAATCTTTTTTTGAAAATAAATACTTTAAAGACTTGTGGTCGGTGTAAAGTTCAAACTTAGTGCCTAACAAATAATGTCTCCAAAGTTTTAAAGCATAGATCACCGCTGCTAATTCAAGATCATGTGTGGCATACCTTACTTCATGGGGTTTAAGTTGTCTGGATGCATATGCAATGACTTGGCCTTGTTGCATCAACACTGCACCCAAGCCAAATCCACTAGCATCAGTATATACCACCAATTCTTCATTTCCATGGGGTACTTTCAGAATTGGAGCATTCACCAATGCCTCCTTCAACTGTTCAAAAGATTTCTCACACTTCTCTGACCAGACAAAAGCTTGGTTCTTCCTGGTTAAGTTAGTAAGTGGTGTAGAAATTTTTGAAAAGTCTTTTATAAATCTCCTATAATATCCTGCCGTCCCCATAAATGATCTCACTTCACTCACTGTGCTAGGCCTCTTCCATGCTTGAATAGCCACTACTTTATTGGGGTTTACAGAAATCCCTTTGGCAGAAATGACATGGCCAAGGAAATGTACTTCCTCTTTCCAAAATACACATTTTGAAAATTTTGCCTTTAAATCTTTTTCCCTTAATCTAGACAAAACCAGGTGCAAATGATTTTTATGTTCTTCCACTGTTTTGGAATAAATTAAAATGTCATCTATAAAAATCAGCACAAACTTGTCTAAATATTCTCTAAAAGTTCTATTCATTAAATCCACAAAGTATGATGGTGCATTGGTCAAACCAAATGGCATAACCAGAAATTCATACAACCCATACCTAGTGTTAAAGGCAGTGTACTTAACACTTGATTCCTCCACCTTCATTTGATGAAAACCAGATGCTAAATCTAGTCTAGAAAATACTTTTGCCCCTGCTAATTGATCAAAAAGATCATATATTCTTGGCAATGAGTATTTATTTTTAATAGTTACTTTGTTTAATTCTCTATAATCTATATAGAGTCTTAAGGAGCCATCTTGTTTCTTAACAAATACCACTGGTGCTCCCCAGCAAGAATTACTTGGTCTTATAAAACCCTTTTCTTCCAATTCTTCTAACTGTTTCTTTAATTCTTTTAGTTCATTTGGCCCCATTCTAGTTGGCTTTTTAATCACTGGGCTTGCTCCTTGGACTTGATTGATTTGAAACTCTACTGGTCTATGGTGTGGAACACCCTTAACTTCCCCAAACACATCCAAGTATTCATTGACTATGGGAATTTCTTCAATGGTTAATTCACTGAAATCTTTTTCTGAGTCAACTAAATGATATAGTTTTCCTTCCTTAGCTACTTCACATAAAACTGTGATTCTCTGACCTCTAGAATTTTGCAATGATATGATGGATGAGTCTAAATTAATTATGGCTTTAAATTGCCTTAACCAGTCTACCCCCAATATAACACCTATATTTGGGTAATTCAAAACATATAAATTGGAAATAAAATAATTTCCTCCTATGTTTAATTCCACATCCATACAAATCATGTTTAAAACACTAGAACTCCCCAGTGGACTTTGTATATGCAATGGGGTTTCAACCAATATGCAATTTAGTTTTATCATTTTAACTAGTTCATAAGAAATCAAAGAGTGAGTTGCCCCAGTATCATATACTACTGCTATGGGTATGGTACAAATAAGTAATGTACCTTCAACTTGGCTATGATTTTCAGTATTACTCTCCACTATGGCTTTGCCTTCCAAATTTTCCAATTTTCCTTGATGTTTACACTCAGGACAATTCCTCTTCATATGCCCCTCTTTCCCACATAGATAGCACTTGAAAGCTCCTCCTTTCAATTCTGGACACCTAGGCTTGATATGTCCTTCCTTTCCACACTGATGGCACACAATTTTCTTCTTGGTTTCCTTAGCTTTGACATCTCCAGTGCCTTTGTTATTGACCTCTTCCTTCTTCTTATCATAAGGGTGATATCTCCCCTTACCCTTCTTGGTGTTATTGTTCTTAAGATTTCTGAACTTCTCCCTCTCTTTGTCATGTTGCTCTAACCTCAAAGCCAAGTCTATTACTTGATCAAATGTCCTATAAGCATAAGGTAACATGGCTCTGCTAAGTCCTGGGTTCAAATTCTTAATGTATCTATCATTCTTGGATGCTTCATCTGCCACAAGCATTGCTCCATATGTGGAAAGCCCCTCAAACTTTTGAGTGTATTCAGTGACACTCAAAGTTCCTTGCCTAAGTCTAATAAATTCTTCTAGTATGGTGGTTTTAGCTGATGCTGGTATGAATCTTGCTTCGAACATCTCCTTAAACTGATTCCAAGTGATTTCATTCTCACCTCTCCCTGCAATGATTACTTCCCACCAGCTTAAAGCTGCTCCTTTCAGCTGTCTTGAAGCTACTTGCCTCTTCCTTTGATCATCAAGCTGCATGTCATTGAAAATCCTATCCAATGTTCTCAACCATGCTTGAATTTCCATAATACTTTCTGTCCCTTCAAAGCTTTTTCCTCCTAAATGAGTATAAGTCTTGAGTAATTTGGAGAGCTCTTCATGGGGATTTTCTTGCCTTTGTCCTGCCCCATCCCTAAATGCTCTCACCAAATCTTGCAGATTGACCATTGGTGGTGCATTGGAGGATCCAGCTCCCTGATTTGGTGGTCTTCCTACCATAGTTTGCTAATAATAATTTACATAGCTAGTTAGTTTTTTTTTTAACCCAAACTTGATCATCCAGTGATCAATCCCTACAAAATATTTTACTTATACTTTGTTTCTTAAGTTTTTAATTTCATAGAAAGATTTGATTTTAATTTTCAACTATGTTTTAGTAACATAGCTCTGATACCAAATGAAATGAACCTCTCTTTTTAGACCTTAATTTGTAAGGATTTTTTTTACATAGATATATATATATATATATATATATATATATATATATGAGATATACATATACATATTTCTGAAGCCTAGAGTCATTTTTTTTTCAAACAACATATATCCAGGATCAAAACAATTAATCAATATAAATATATCAGTACATTCACAAAGACATGCACATACATGTGAGGATGTATATGCCTCTCTTATTTGAATCAGAGTTCTGGAAAACAAGAGGATATTGGATTGATTGAATTTAATCAATCCACACATACTTCAGTGTTATATGCAATAAAAATTCCATTCTTGCATGAATACCTATATTTTTTTTAAACTCCTGATTCTTTGCTAATTCTCTAAGGAATATAAATTCTAGAAACCAGATAATTGTGATATGATTGTCTATAAATTAATGGTTTGGTGCTTGGGTTCTGAAAAATGATAGAAGTGTTTATCATTATCCATGTTTGATTTTTCTTATAAAATCTGTCTAGAATACAGGCTCTTTTCTGGAATAGTTTTAAGTGATCTAACACATTCAACATCTTGATTCATTGATGTCAGTATGCTTTAAATTAAATAAAGTGCAAACTTGAGTGGGTTTCCTGTAACCATGGGTGTCAATCACATGGTTCAACCAGACTCTTTGTTCTGGTGTAACCCATCGGGTCTTAAAATGTATTTTGATTAAAACCTGAGTGAAATGGAATTCAGATTCCTATTAAAAATACAAAGGAAAAGGTGTGTTAATATCTGTACCAAAACATGTTTATGTGTGTATATAACTGCAACTATTTTGGATCTGGCTTACAACTCCCATATTACAGATTTTTCTTTATTTAAAAATAAGGCATGAAACATTTGTATAAAACAAGTTGAATTTGTGGAAAACAATACAGTCATATAAAGACATTCTCCCTATGATTATTATCTTTTGTATACATATGCCATGGAAGAAAAATAAAACCATTTAATTCTTCTGAGAATCAACTATCCAGATTTTCCCAAAACTTAAATCCTTTCCAAAGACTCAAGATTGACTAGTACATTTATAAAATGTAATCATTCAATTTTAACATAATGTTCTTGCTGAATCCACTTACAAGATTTTGATTAACTGCTTTAACATATTTTAACTAGATTTACAGATTCCAGATACGAGTCAGTCTCTTAACAAAATACTTAACAAAACATCCATCCAATATTCAACACTTAATACAAGTAGCAATTTAAATTATCAATACATGCAGATTTCAACATTTAGGCTCTTATCTAACTAAGTTTAGCATGCTATAATCTTCTTCTCAAAGCCTTGCTCCTACTCCTACTTAGTTGCTGCAATCCCTGAAAATGCATTTGAAGCTGCCCCATATTAAATGAGACACCCCATATGCCATTAGCACAATAGGGTCAGACACATGTCTAGTATGAGAAAATCCACTAAAAACAGTTTACAAAATCAAGTTAAAGTTAAAACAGGGATATATGTATATAACTCTGCCTTTAGAAAACAAGTAATTCATGTGTGAACGTTCTGTGTCAGTGTGCAGGTGCACACTTAAGTCTGCCCTTCCAGAAACCTCAAAAGGACATGGCACATTCATACATTCATATAATTCAATCATGAATCAAATAAACATCCATACAAACAAGGAAATCACCCAAAATGAATTAAATCATTTATTCACAATCCAGATTTCATTCCAGGAAAACTCTAGTTCCTCTTTATATCAAATTCTTTTAATTTGATATATTTATCTACCCTGGTCTCATCTGCAATTAATTGAATCAATGGACACACTGTAACGAACTAATTCACTCCATTACACAAAGATCTCAGGGCTTAAACAAGCCATGTGTCAACTTGTATTACTCAAGAAAACAAGTCATTCCCGCAGTGTTCTTGACCCCCATTTTCTAGTCAGGTTTTTAGTTAATAATAACTCTTTTGATTTTTAATGACTAAACCATTCAGTGATTCATTTCACTAACATTATCATGGCATCTCATATTATTCATGACCAAACAGAGACAATCAGGCAAACAACCATTTGTGACTAAATAAATAAGATTCTGTATGTATATATATATATATATATATATGTTCTGGTATTTGTAAAAGGGGTATAGGCAACTAACATTGGCTCATGGCTTTTGAGAGAGTTTTTCCCTTTTGCAAACATTTGTGCTTGAGTTAAACTCAGAGTGACCTAGTTTCACTGAATCACAAAATTTTTTTTGCTATGTATATAAACATATATGTATTTTCATTGAATTAGGAGCATCAGCACATAGGCAACCCTATTGCACCCCTAATTCCTTTTTGTTTCAAGCCTCAACACTTATACATGAGTATATTGCAGCTCAACATTGTTTACATCTTTCTGGGTTGAGCCAAAACCAATACTACTTGCCTATTTTCAACATTTTATTTTTTGGGTTTTTGTTTATGTTCCTAAACATTAACATATCAGAGATCTGGGTTTATAAAACATATATGTATACTAACAATACTTAAAACTTTCATATAATGAAACAAGTAGAACAACCAAAGAGAATCAAAACATTTTCAGTTCTAAAATCACATATAAGCATTCACATATGAAAATACACTTTCAAGAAAATTACTTATAACTGGCTGCCTACATTGGGACTTATTGCCTTAGATTTTGAGTGAGTTTTCTCACCTAGCTCTCTTTTACTTCGTAGTTGATTGGTAAGCCTCTGCCTTCAAATCTTTTCTTCACTTGTATTGTATTTATATGATATCTATATATTTTTCTCTCAAGAGCTATATCCGGGAAGAAGAAGGTTTCTCCTCTTCATTGCCTATTTATGCAGGGTTTTTCTTAGGGTTTAAGGCACTAGCTAAAGACATTTTTTCCCATTAGAAATTATTAAACCCAAAATCTTACCCTCCCCGGCTTGGGTTTGTGAAGAGAAAGTGGTTATATCTTTTGGTTATTTTCAAAGATTTTCTTTTCCAGAAATTACTTTTCCTTTTTGTCTATTATCATGCTAAAAGTGTGACTTGATATTATTATTTATCAAATATCCTTCCTAATTCTGTCTATACAAAACACTTCTCTGTTTTATCTTATTTTTTCTATTTTCAGCTTTCATTTAAATAGTATGTACTTCCTTTATTTATTTATAAGAGGATTTCTTCTTTTTCTTTCTGCCCATATTTAAAATATGTTGGTATATTTTATTTTGCTGATTTGAACTCTAGTACCTTATTAACATATCTATATATATGTATATAAATCTTACTAAATTAATTAGTATACTCATCTGTATATATTTATACATTATTGTGTACTGACACACACATGTACATGTACACTCAGAAATACTTAGTAGCATCCATATATATATATTTACTTTTGCAAATAGCTTTTAAGGATTTGACCTCTATATATATATATATATATATATATATATATATTTCCATACACATCAACATGTATTTATTCTTAGAGTTCAGGAATTTAGCTTTAGTTCATGTGCATTTCCTGTGCACACATGTGCACATATACAGATACACTACATCAAGCTATATCAATTCCCTTATAAAATTTGTTTAAAAATTATTTTAAACTTATTTATATTTTTCAGAATAAATTCTTAAAATCTTAGGTCATTACAACTTTCGAACTTTGAAGTCCCAACTTCCTACCTCTTTTTTTTATTTTCCACCTCCGTATTTCTATCTGATAAGGAGGAACTTTCTGCTTTCGAATCGGAAGGTGATAACTCCTTTCTACTCCTTCTATGGCTTTGGGACAACTGGGTTAACAAGTCCATGTTCTCTTTCATTTATTTCCATCATAGCATGCTGGCTCTCCATCAATTTCTTATTCATCTCCTTTACCCTCTAATCCAAATCAACTCTGGTAACCATTTCTGATGAACTTTAAATTTCCACAGCACAAGGTTGACTGATCTCTTCTCCGTGTTAAGAGTCACCATTCTCTGCATTGTTAATTCATTTGGAAGGAGTAAACTTCGTTTTGGCCTTTTTAAGTGCTATAGCTTTCTTAAATCCAACAATAGATCTTAAAAAAATCTAAGTAATCAAGGATCCCCTAACTAAAACTTTTAGATCTACTTCATGGATTATAAAAATACAAAGGTTGAAGATAGATCCAAACAGTGAGAATGTCGAGTTCTCTCAGTGAAAGCACCAATATGTTTGTGCCAAAAGTTATACAAACACCCGATCAGATTTCATTAGAAAATTAGCGAAGAAATTAAATGGAAAATAAAGTAAATAGCACACAAGAATTTATAGTAGTTTAGCAAAGATCTAGCCCACGTCCACTTAAACTTTGTTAACGATTTTTAAGGATTTTACAGATCGTATTCTTCCAACTTGGAGCTCAAAACCTGGTGAGGATCCAACAAAGTAACAGTGTAAAATCAAATAATTCAACAAATAGAAAAAGGATCTCAATTTTCTACCCCCTCTCCTCCTATTAATAGACGTAGATCGATGAAAAGGATCATCTGTTTGCTACCCACATTCTCTACGTCCAGGAGGAGGTTCGGGAGGGAGATCATGGCCACGTTCTCAAAGTGATGGTCAACTCGGTTGAGTTGTCACTCACTCTATTTTTCTGAACACTTGACTTCATTGTTTTGTTTTCTTGATTGGAAAGCTCTTTGCCAGTGTCCCTTAGCTCCATGATGTCTGTTGTTTATGGTTCGCTCTTTGATTTCCTTAAAGTTGCTTTGCTGCTTCTTTTCCATAACTTGGTAGCGATTTGTAATGTTGGTTCACCATTTATCTCTGCCATGCTTTGGAAGTTCATCTCTTGAATTTGCTTCTTAGTTCAATTTCTTGGATTGGTACTGGGTTGAGGCCCTCAACTCTATACCAATTTTAGAATTGAAGTCATAATTTTACAACTTTATCTCCACCACTTAGCTCTTCTTGGAAAATAGACAGTTTCCTTTAAGTGGTGAGCAAGAATATGCATCCATCGGTAAGCTTTGGTTGAATTCTGACTTTCAACATTATGGTTCTGGATTTATGTTTTGCAATCTGACCATTCGATGGTTCGGACTTGTCTAAATATGGTCTGGTTCAAAGTCAATTACATCTTCTGTATACCATATTATATTGTTCTTGATTTACATCTTTATCTCTTACTTAGTTCATACTTAGTATATATGTATATAAAATACATGTATATACATAAATACACGAAAACACGCACGCACGTATATATGTGTGTGCGTGCGCACGCGCGCATGTGTGTGTGTGTCGATCAAACCATTTGGTTGAGTTTTTGTTTTCAATGTTAGATGTATCAATTCTTGGATGGATTTAGCAGATTTTACAATCATTAATGGATAGTTGATATTGGAGAATATCCAGGGTTCAACTTAGTTCTTTTGTTTTATTCTATTTTATTTTCTTTTTACTTACATTATACTTTAGTCATTATGATTGGAAGTTTTATTTTATTTTATTGTATGTAGGGGGCGGGGGTTTGCTACCCGCCATATTTATTAGCAGCATCATTTTTAGGTGTAGAATATAATACATGAGTGCTCTCCTCCTCGAATAGAGGACGACTCATTTTTCTCAAGAAAATAGAGATAATTTTTTTGAAGAAAGACTTTCTAAAATTTTCAAAAAAGCCTTTAAAATGATTTTGCAAATTTTTTATCAAAAACCCCTCGGATTGAGATGCATTATGTTTAACATAATTCCTAACCTGATGAGGATAGTGATATTCTTTGGGCAGAAGCACATCTCATACCTAAAAGAGGTCAAATTAAGCTTTTGATCCCGCCTTCGGGCCCGTTCAAAGTAACTGTAACAACCCCACCTTAATGGGTCCGAATTTCGACTAAATCGAAGCCCAAGTTCATTAGGGCATAGATCGTTGGTGCTTGAATGAGAAGACTTCACTATCTACCATTCCCACCTTGCACTAGTATCCTATCCCATTAAATCTATCATGCCCCTCTAAATCTATCATGTGGGTTGTAATGAGTAAGGGTTAGAACAAGGTTCTGGTGATTGGAAAATTACATACTTTACCCATAACATGAATTTATGTCAATTGATTTCCATTTAAGTATTATGCCTATTATTCACGGCTAATACATTCAATCCTATATGCGCGTACGATATACCTAACCTCCTCTAAGGTATAACTATATATGCCTATATACATATATACCTAAACGTTGTACTACCTAAAAACCTAGGTCACTAAATACTTCTTAAATAGGGAGGAGGCAAACCCAACAACCATTTAATACCTAAACCCAAAGCCGGCCCTTCGCAACATAAACGTTGTCAATCGATCCTAGCTACATAGACTGATGGCCCCTAGATACGATTTTATAATTTAATTACTATATTAGTAACGCATCTTAAAGACTCATCTAAGGGTTAATTATCCCACCTCCACAAACCAAATAGCAAACAAACAATTAAATAAAAATTTGATATCTTTGCGTCTCCTATACGTTCTACACTAGTAGGAAGCAGAATTCGTCAGTGCATAAATCGAGTCTTTGCTAACGACCATGCAGGATCACTAGCGGCCAAAGTTCATATGCCAGTCCTACTACTAAATAACGGTCCAATAATAGCACTGACATAGCCTGCCGACCTCTCACAGCCAAAATCCCATTTAGACTAACTTAATGTAAGTCAAGGAAAATTCTCATTCTAGTTACTTAATACCTCTTGTTAGAAATGAAGCAGACCCATTTCCCTATTAGGTATCGTTGTAGGTTATTTAAGACTTCTTATATAGGAAGGAGGCAGACCAAACAGACATTTAATACCTCAACCCAGAAGTAAACCCCTTGCATCACTAAAGGTACTGAGCCATTTAATACTTTAAATGCGAGGCGGACCCTTGGTATATTTTTCCCTACCTATGCACGAACGTATATCCCTTTCCTACGGATTCTATGGTTGGAGATGTCCCATATTAGTAGTAAGTGTATACATTTGCTGGTAGCCTCTAGGTGAAGGGAAGACTTTTGTTGTGTAACTCTACTGACCTCATATCCCAACCCACAAAACCAAACCAATCATCCTAGGCTTAAATGTTGGGCCAGACCCACTAATTCACGTTCGTTCTAAACATATAATTTAGGCTATATAATTTCTTATTATGAAAATTATATTGCCTACTAGGTGTATTCACTTGTACTAACTTACTTGTTCGCTGTGTAACTATTCCTAATTTATATGCTTATTCCTTATATTCCTTATTTCCTTCTTATATCTAATAAATGTCAATTGTCCCTAATGAATGGTCATTAATATCAGAATCGAACAATCTCTAATGAAATTTATTTACTTGTTTCAAAAACAACCTATTCTGCCTATTCGATTTCCTTGTAAATACCATATTAAATTATTTAATCAGTCCCCATTTAATTCATTTAACTCTATATTAACTACAAATTTATTGCCTATTAAATTTGTAGTTAATTGTCCATAATATTTGGAATTACTATTCCTACCTTTTTCAATCTCCTAGTCCTATAATTACTACACAATTAATAACTAATTGTCCTAATTGTAACTAATAAGAATACCTATGCATATTATTAATTTCACTTTAAATGTTTATAGTCTAATCGAAAGACACGGTTATACATACACACACACACACCCACACGCATAGATATATATATATATATATTCTAATTCCTAACACAATAATTCCCATACTTAGGGATTACGGAACATACGCTTGCATGTACATTTTATGAAGAACATAAATTCCAACATTTTAATTTATTAGAGCTATCCTCGTAAAAAGGATTACCGTTATAAATTTCCATAAATTACCCGAAAATGAGACTGACTTTATTTGAGGTTGCAAGGAATTATCTCTTTTCATTTATTAAAATAGCCAGTGTATACTATGGAAAAGAACCTTTGTACTTCACATCTCTTTCATTTTCAGTATATTCATTATTATTTCAAACGTGCATTTTTCATAAATTTGGAATTGGGTAATTCATGGAGATTACATGGAAATAGATACAACTGGATTTTACTCCACTTCCAATAAATTAAAACGTAAGCATTCTCATTCTTAGTAAACTAGGGCAACCAAATTTAAAACCAAATTATAAATCTGAAGTAAATTCTACAACTTTGAAACATTCTACAATAATAAATATTTGGGACTGAATTCAACAAAATAGGTTGTCAGGTTTTTCCAATTTCCTAACTTATGAGTATGTAGGCAGGATTTCAACAAAAACATTCGTTTAATCCTATAACTCAATAAATCTAACATAAGCAAAACTCAACGTCATAAATTTCAATGGTATAAATAAATAATATAATTTCCCACTCAAATTTCAAGCTTTCCAAATCACCAAAATCTGAATCCATTCTTTTGATTTGACTCCTCCTTTCCAACCCAAAAGAATATGTATAACAAGATATATACATAATATTAGAATTATACATCTGAGAAGAGATTTGGAGTAAGGGGAATATAGATTTATAACTATAGAAATTTACCTTTTTCTTTTGCAATGTTGATTCACTTCTTCTCTTTTATTTTCCGCTCTTCTCCGATTTGTATAAAATAAAATATTTATAATTTCTAGAATTATGTAGAAGGGAAATGGCATAACTTCATTATTTTGATAAGAAAATATGAGAAGAGAAGTGAGGGGCTAGGCCTGTATTTATAAGTGCTCGAATCAATCATATACGTTAAATTAAAATAAATACATTCGAGTTGTTCGACCAAGGTTCAACCCTAGCCACCACCCCTTGTCCAGTCGACCGAACCCTATAAACAGTCGACCAGCCGATCGGCCTAAGTAGGGAGGTTAACTTGTGGGGTCTTTCATTTATTATTATTTATTTACTTTTCTAGTTTTCAATTATTTTTGCTCCGGAAACTTCAAACGCTGATATTGTTTGAACTTCAATTGCAAAACTCGAAATATGAAAGTGACTTCAAAAAATCACGACAAACACAATGGTGCAAATTTCATGGCCAAATTTTGAAGTTTGATTAAATTCCATTTTTTACCCTTATTAATTTTTTATTAATTACCGTCTATTTCACGGGATGTTATATTCTCACCCTTTAAAGGATTTCATCCCCAAAATTCCCGAGAGTTGAATCATGTAACATAGTGCGCAACCATTCTAAGCTATCCAACCAATTAGTGCGCAACCAATTTTGCAGCCAAACGTGTACAAGTGCACAGTGTATCTCAACATATATGATATGCATGCTAATAAATTTAAATCAGCACCTCCTATATGAATGCATTATGTAACGACCCGATATTTTCAACCATTCGCATCCATTATAAGTGTATAGGTAGACACTCATGCCGGAATTGAATTGCTCAAAATACCGCATTGTAATTAAAATTTGGCAAATCTCAGAATATACAGTAAATAAATATAATCACAGATCACAGACACAGAGTAAAATAATGCAGCGGAAGTAAAAGAAATAGTAGTTCATGAAGCTACTATGTAAATATATCAGAGTTACATAAGATACAACAGAAGAAATAGAGTACAACAGAAGTATCAATAAGATAACCAAGTACAAGCTGAACAGAGCAACATAACTGAAGTAGATAGAACAAGACTAGCAGATAATCTCCAGCGATTCAAATCTCCAGAAGGTGGAAATCCAAATCTGTGAATAACTCAGGCTGACCCGAGCGTAAAGCAAAACACAAAACACTCGAGTCAGGACAATATATACTTATATAATGTAAACCAACTCAAGTGAACTGTAATAAAGGTACAAGTAACTTAGAAGATGCTTGGGACCGCCCATCCTCTAAGGATCCGTTAAAATATCTACTATGTAGTAATATTCGCTATTATAATAGTGTCTAAATAAGTAAAGTATAATCATATCGGAAAATAGCGTTAAGGGGATGGAGAACCTTAACGCGGTCGGATCTTAAAATCATAATCGTAGTAAAGCTCGATATGGTAGGTGACACGGCACAACTAGGCAATGCCAGGGTAGATATACCAATTACGCACACGGACTGATGGATACGCATAGCAGCCACTACCGTTCCACCTCGAACAACATTCCCAAATCGGAGGATGGCCATCTAGTCAAATCACAAGTAAGAGTATAATATCGAAGAAATGTGTCCGAGAAGAGGTGCTACCTCACTGGTCCGAGATCGCTCCTGTTTTAGCCACCTTATGCCAACTCACGGGAGTTGGGTCCACGTAACATACCTTAAGAACGTCGCCACCATCCTACTTCATTCTGGAATCTCCACCGCGTACACGGTTGTCAAAGTGGTTTTCGGTATCGACAGAGAGTATGTCCATATCCGATCCCGGTCTCTTTGCCAACCAATCGTTATTATAACCCGTGGTTATAACTTTTAAAGATAGTTTATCTTTCAAATCAAAATACATCCTTTAAACCATTTCAAAATCATATCATTTATTTCAAACTAATACATACTTTCAAACCCAAAACATATCTATTCAAAACCAATTCAAAAATATATCATTTCCATTTCAAAACCAATTCAATAATATATCATTTTAATAAAACCCAAATTTCAAAATCACTGAATATTTCCTTTAATTTATTAAACTTGAAATCTTCCTTTAAATTATCATAGCATTTTGGTAATGTAACCTTAAGTAATCATAGCATTTTTGGAATGTAATACTTTCCAATTTAACATTTTATATAATCAAAGTATTTATATACTTACAAATTTTTAACATGGTCATTTTATCATAGCCTTATAGTTAAATAAACTTTGTTACTGTAATATCCAATTTAATGCTGAAATTCTTATGTTAAGTTAAGAGTACCTTATTAACTTACATTATCATTACAATAAAGAAACTTTATTATTTTAGTCATTAAAATATGTCATTTACATTAAATAAAACTTACATATTAAATGTACTTTTTAACTTACATTTCTATTACAGTAAAGAGCATTTATCATTTAATCAATATTACACTAATTAAACTTACATTATCGAATGTACGTTTTAATTTACGTTTTATTACAAAAAGGGCATTTATTATTTTAAATCAATATTACACAAATTAAGACTTACATGTTTCTTTCATTAATTAAGACTTTACATGTTTCTTTCATTAATTAGAACTTTACACGTTTCTTTCATAAATTAAACTTTACATATTTCTTTCATTAATTAGAACTTTACACGTTTCTTTCATAATAAATTTCTTATAATTAAATCCAATTTTCAACAATTTACTTAATAAGTTTAAGTGTAAAAGTTCCAATTCTTCACATTTCAACAAATAGACTTAACACTTCAAATTTAAATTACCATTTCACAATTTAACAAAATTTCCAATTTTATTTAATTAACTTAAACCTTTAATTAAAACCAAATTTCACATTTCCTAGTCAAGTTATATTTTAAAAGATCACTTTTAAACATTCATTTATTTAACCACTTAAATTCATAGAAAAATCAATAATACTTAAATAAATCACTTAAATTCAAATTTAATCAAACTATCATATTTACCATTTCCAAATAAAATTTAATATCCATTTTATTTATACAACTTAAATATCATTTTTAACCAAATTCCAAATTTTCCAACTTAAGTTATATTTCAAAAATCCAGTTAAACCATTCATTAATTACATTTTTAACACATAGAAAAATCATAATTTCTTTATTTTAAAACATTTCAAAATCTATTTAAATCAAATCTCATAAATTTATAATTTTTAAAATACTTAAAAATATCCAAAACACTTTATAAAATAACCACGGGCCTGTATATAATTTTCTAACTTAGGTCAAGTGATACGGATATGTATCATTTCAATCCGCAGTTAAAAAAAGAAAAATCCGGGTTCCATCATTTCAAACCCGCAATCCCAAGTTAAAATAATTTAAATAAAAATCGTTCAGGCCTATCATTTCAGCCCATAACGATTTTTCCCTATTCTAAAGTCCGTTCGGGTATGTATCATTTCAACCCATA
The DNA here is from genome assembly GCA_030737815.1 of Allium fistulosum. Classification (NCBI taxonomy): domain Eukaryota; kingdom Viridiplantae; phylum Streptophyta; class Magnoliopsida; order Asparagales; family Amaryllidaceae; genus Allium; species Allium fistulosum. The sequence goes on from CM060904.1 coordinate 1,293,842,024, forward strand.
GTGATTCTAATCTACAGGGAACTTGCAGTGTGATAACAGATATAAATAACAGAATAACATTAAATAACAGTAACATATGATATAACAGATGTAATAACAGGTGTGAACATCATATGATAAAAATATAAGCATATATAACATGATAATATATTTCTACAGATTCGCAGGGTGTCAATTTACTAGTTATATAGGTACATATTGTCTGGTGAGAATAACTCACCTTTTTATGCTGGAGTTAGCGATCAAAACACACAGAATAGATTCCATAAAGCACGACAAACACGATACAGCATGACTTTTGATTTGAATGAATATAGAGCCTTGATATTTATCTTGTAAACAATAACCAAAACAAGATAATATATACATAAATATTTAACACAAACAATGTTGAAAAAATGAAGATAAGAGACAACAAAGGAATGAATGTTTTTGCCTTGCTTTCTACACTTGCTAGCATGACTTAGGGAATATTTTGGTTCAGGTTTGGACATGGTTTGGGGTCTGGTTTGGACCTAAAAAGGCATGGCTACAGGGCAAGAGCAAGGTGGAGGTTACAAGCATGAGAATACAAGGGGTCTAGGCTTGACAGTGGAGTTTTGGTGCATTTTTGGCTCATCCAAAGGAAAGTGGGGCTCGGCCCTTGCATGGTTCAGGTCTGGACAGTAGATGGAGGGGTGTGGGGATGTCTGGAAAAGGTGGTGGTGGCGGCCTATAGTGGTGGCCAAGGTGGTGGATGAAGGTGGTGAAGTAATATTGGTGACTAGTGCATTATTTTGGAGTTTTATGCAAGTTTAGATGGATTTTTGTGATGATCTTCATCATGGCTTGGCTTGGCCTGAGGAGAAGAGGTGTTAGGCTGTGTGATGGTCAGAGAAAAGTGGTGGTGGTGGTCAGCCACAGCTTGGAGGAAGGGGAATACAGCTATGAAGGTGGAGAGCATGTGCAAATTCAAGTAGAAAATCATAAAAAGACAAGAAGAAGATATAATTTTTTACCTAAGCTTCACAAGGAGAATAGCCGTGATTTTTTTGTGAGAGGAGGAGAAATGAATTTCCTGAAAGTGAAAAAAAAATGCAGCTGAAATGAGTAGATTACATGCCCAAAACAATTAAGAGAATAGTTGGGAAAATGAAAGGTCGGGAGATGGAAAGCCTTAGGAGTTTCAAGAGTTTAAAACTTTTCAAATTTCCTCTATTTATTTTTAATAAGTTTAAATATCTGGAAATACATATAATTTCAGTTAAAATTCGAAAATGTAACAAATAAAAAAATATATAAATAAATAAATATTAATTATAAATAATTAAATCAAGAAAATAGCAAAAATTGTCAACTAGGCTAGAAAAATTGAAAATGAATGGTATAAACTTTAGAAAATTCATATGAGCTTGTAATATATTTTTAAACATAAATAATAACATAAAATAAAAATACATTCACAAAATAAATATTTAAAATTTAATTTACATATAATTTTTAATGAAGAAAATAGCAGAAAATAGGAAAACAACCTTTAAAAATGAAAAATAAATACAGTAAATTTTGGAAAAATTCCATTATCATTTTAAAAATATAAAAAGACAAAATATACATAAAATAACATATTAACACATATTAAAACAAAATATAAGAAAGAAAATATGATTTATAAAATTTAAAATAGGCAAAATTGCACAATAAAACAAATTATACTAAAAATTGAAATGTACATAACTTTTACATTTTAACCCCGTTTTCAGCAAAACGAAAAGCAGTATTCATGTTATTAAATCTATTTTCATAATAAAAGATAAAATTTATAATTTCAAATATTTAAAATTTAAATTTAAAAGTCAAAGTTTGACTATTGACCAAAATTCACATTTTCTGGAAATATTAAATTTAGTCATATTTGGAATTCTAATCCACATCAAATCAAAGTTTATACTTAAAATAACAAAATTTATTCTTTTTCATAAATAAAGCTTTTGAATCTGGAAAAATCAATTTAAAAATATTTGTAAAATACAGGGTCGTTACACATTCTTTTGAAAACATTTTGAATATATGATGCAAAAAACCTATTTATATTGGCAGTTCTATATGTATGCAAGTTTTAAAAAATAAAAAATTCTTTTTCACGCAGTAATTTCCACTCCTACGAGTAGGAGTATGGTTCAACCAATTTTGCAGTCAATCCCTACCACACAATACTTAACACATAATTTCTAACATCCAAAACTTTTAAAAATTCAAATTTCCTAAATCTATACTCCTACGCCAGAAAAGGAATTTATATGGAAAATTTTACATTTCCATTCTTCTTATGAATACCCATTCCGTAGTATCCTAAAACCTTCTCATTTGCCCTCAAATTTTCTCCAACGTTTTAAAGTACAATTTGCATAAGGAGGCTTATTTTTGGATGTTAAAATGTAAATGCAAGTTCTATTCACTATTAACAAGGTATGAAAATAGAAATTCCAAAGCTAAAATGGTTTTTTCCCTTGTTATTCCATTTGTTTTATATACTATCACCCTTGTCAAACAGTAAAACTCATATTGATTAACACATCAATGCTCCCCATGCTAAGCATGTGGTATTTGAAAATTAGAAATTTTCTCATTTCAAAAGAAAACCTTTTCCCCTTCCCAAACAAACTTACAAAATAGTTTGAAAAATCAAAATTCCAAAAGTATTTAAATACCTTTTTTTTTCAAAAGCACTTGAACAAAATTTTCCAAAAGCATTTGAACCCAACTTCTCAAAAGCATTTAAACACCATCTTCCTTTCAAAAACATTCGAACAAAAATTTTCTAAACATTTACCGCTCTAACTTAGAAACAAATCAAGCCATGTTTAAACGTAATTGGGACTCGGTCAATGAGTTAATGCATATGATTGACCTTAGCATTATGCAGTTAATCTTATATTTGAAGAACTTTTCCTTTTACTCTAATACAACAAACTTCCTACAAGCATATATATAAATTTAGCTTTTAAGGCATAGGGAAGTGACCCGTGACGTTGCATTGTATAACGATACGACTTTTCGACGCTCGAAAGTCGACATTAATACGCCCACTGTATCAAATGCCGCGCAAACGAATGCCGGAAAACCGAACCATTAGGGTTAAAAAGAAGAGGTAGAAGAAGACAGAAGAAAAAGAGAACAGAAAAACAGAAACAGAAACAATATTAGAATCTCACATTCGCAGCGGAACAATATATAATAGATAATCACTAGTCTTTTTAAAAAAAGAACTATATCAGTTTATACATACATCAATCAGAGTCAATATACAACTCAATACAACAATGGACAGTTATATAAACCTGTCCTCATACAGAATACACAGCGGAAATAATAAACAAGTACGAGAGTACGTCTCGCCATCCAGCTTGCTTCCAAAGCTCCAGAATATCCTGATAACATAACTCTAGGCTGCCCGTGTGGAAAATTATGGGCACCCAGAGTTTAGAAAGGAAACAATAAACTCCAAGTCAGTCATGCTGACTGGTGTGAGATCGTAAAACAGTTATTTTCACAAAGAAAATAAAACAGATTCGCAATGCTTTTGGAAAATGAAACTACCATAAGACCTCCCGCCACACACACAATGCAAACGCAGAATTGGAGGAGATTTCTTCTTATGATAGTCAAAGATGCTTACTACGCAAATCATTGGATTATTATTATTAATGTCTAGTGTGGAAAACATTTCGAAAGTATAATATTAATCTTAGCCAGCATAGGCATTCCGCACTTATCCCTACTATAGCTACTATGTTCAATAGCAGGTTACCGCCACATTCCATAGCAGGTTATACAACTAAATCCGTACAAGGCTCGTATTGTTTCTTTGGATTTCCAATAAATGGTCAGGCTAAGGAACTGCCTACTGCCACATGGGATCGCCTCTGGCTGGACGTCCCGAGAGACAACTGCTCTCTGCCAACACAAGGCCGGGTTACCCCTATAACAGGTAACTCATGAATATGCCATCCCCCGGTCCTTTGGGACCTTTATCCGACGCGCCTCGATAAACACACAATCACACAATAAATGAGATCGGAGTATCCACATAGGTTAAATACCAGGGCTCCATACCTGATACCACCCTTTTCCAAAAGGAAATGACATACCCTAAAGGGCGCGACCCTCATAACCTTGCCGCATATTCCTGTTTCGACCATTTCCGGGGAGTGAGGTCTGGCGAAGTCTCGTCCACAAAGCTATGCTTTTTCAAAAAGCCACGCTTTGATCACAAATGATCAATAAATGATCATCACACAACAACACTCAGCATGCCACATTACCAAATTGGGAATATATCGCTAATAACCTTCAACTACATAACCTCTGAGCTCGTACGTCTCAGAGAAGGGTGTTAAGCTAAGAGAATAAATTCTCCGCCACCAACAGAAATGTATTTGAAAGAAATCAGCTTTATATCTCAAAATGTAATGTCAGACACGTAACCATACAAGTCTGTTCCGGGTTCGAACGGAACCGAAGGCCCTTCCAAAGAAGCCCTTGCAATCCGGGTATTCACAATCCCGATCGGACTTCCCATCACAAAAAGAGTGATATAGATCTCTATACCGGAGCAACTCGGTGCAGAGACATTCGACAGGTTGTCTTTTCATTTTCGAAAATACCCGGTCTTCACCACCGGTCTTCAATACGATCCATATCATCGTATCACTAATTCGGAATGGGTAATATGACACAAAGGTCGTTTCCCGGCTAACCCGAATAGTGAGCGTTTGTTTTAAAAACAAATTCAAGTGCCATTTCAAAGGCAAATATTGATAGTCGGTGATTTAACTATCAATAACATTCACAACAATCATCAGATTTAAATAATTTTCCCAAATTATTTATTTTCAAAATATCTTCACAAGATATATATTTATCCACACTTCAACACTTTGAAAACAAATCAAATCAAATTTTCACCTTTCAACTTTTGAAAAATCAATTTCAAATAAATTTCCTTACACGGAATATATTTCCAAATATATCTTTTAAAAACCAGCTTTAGAACCTTTAATTTATATTTTTAAAAGCTACTTTGGGAATATACTCTGCTTTATAGTGAAAATACACTTCCATTTCAAAATGGTCCTTTTAACCCAATTAAATAAATCATTATCGATTTATTTTAAATTTACGTTCAAAATCCGTAAATTTATCTCTACACTTCCAAAATAAATCAGTGTTTATTTTTAAAACAAATTTCCCTTTCTTTTATAAATTCCATTTTGAATTTACATTCCCAAATATTCACTTTTAACACCAAATCAACTTTCAAATTGATTTCTCAATTTTATTTCAATACCAAATCAATTACAAATTGATTTCTAAGTTTAATTTCAATCGAACAAAACATTGCAAATTATTTCTGAATTTATCTCCAAATAACAAACCGTTTGCAAATCGATTTCCAACTTTATTTTTTTCAATCACTAAATCAATTTCAAACAAATTTTCCAATAATTTATTTTCCATCACCAAATTTGTTTTCTAAATTTATTTTCAACTCCAAATAAATTTCCATATCGATTTCCCAAAGATTCATTTTCAAATACCAAATCAATTACAAATTGATTTCTAGAAATTTATCACTTCTAAATAAATTTCTTTGTTCTTTCCAAATTATTCAAAATTCCAATTTTAAATGAATTTTTCAACTTTTAAATTATATTATTCAAAATTCATTTATCGATATCCTTAGCCATATTTTAGAATTTATTCGGTAAGATTTCGACAATCAATTTTTAATACTTTAAAATTCCTTCTTTCAAATAAATTCACTTAAAGTTTTCCACTTTAATTTCAAAATCCAGTTTATATTCATTTCTGGTATCCAACGATACCAAAAATACATTCGGCTTAATTTTAGCCTTCGACAATTTCAATTATCAATAAATCATCCACAGATTATCAATAAATCACATCATTCACATATGAAATAATATTCAAACAATTTGAGGAATCCAGTTGGATCCCTCCAACCTGTTTCCCTGCATCCACAGATGTTAGCACAATACCAATTCCACTTCGAGGTGGAATATCGCGGTATATGGGATTTATAAAATATCAATCCGCTATTATGCGGCGCAATAGGGTCTCATCCGCTATATAATGCGGGAAATCAATCACCAATATATACATATGCCAATATATATATATATATTGCTATATACTACTATATATATACTATATCACATCCAATAGCAATCAATAACTGAAAATTCAATTTCATTTGAGTGAGAAGATCTCACCTTTAATTTGCAATCCATTTTCAACTCCTTTCCATTTTCGGCTTGTTTCTCGATTTTTAAACCTTGTATAAACAATTTTATACAATTTATTAATATTCAAACAATTTGAACAATCCATTACCATTTATTAATTGTAATTAACTAATGATTTGGTTTAAAACTGATCTCCTTTAACAAATCTTTTTAGTAACTTAAATAGTCAATTAAACAATAAAATTTCTATAATACGTTATTTTAAAATAAACTAGTCCGTTAAAATGTATATACGTATATTTATTTCTTTTTTTAAAGTTACATGCACTAAGAATATTAACCTATATATATTAAAAATCTAATCTTTATTCATTATGCTAAATAAACTTAGAAAATAAAAATGGACATTTGTAAAGTATTTTATTTTATTTTCCTTTTGAAACTGCGTATATATATTTAACTGTAAAATCATTTCTGTTTTTTAATTCTTACCTATAAATTTCAAATCTGCATGTGTGAAATCAAGTTTAATAAATAAAAATAAAATAAATACGAGTAACCAAATCGAATACCTCACGCCAATTCAAAATTACGATGCTCGAAACCCTAGCTCAGCACCTCGAATCACCATAGCTCTACTCCCCCACTCTCACTTGCCCACGCTCGGTAGCTCGAGCAACCCAAACCAGCGGCCACGCCTTCCCTATGCATCGCCTTATTCCCGATCGCGACGTCGCCATCTGATGTCGCGCCCACTGCCGCTGCCCTAGTCGCAAGCGCGCCTTCGTCCCTGTCACCAGACGTCATCGCGCCACCAAAGTCGACACGCTGCCCTCCTCCCCAAAACCATCGCGCGACCCCCTGACAAACGCGCCTCCGTCTTCTGCGAAACTCAAGGAAGTGTCGAGATTTTCGAATCCCGGAAGGGATGGAAGTGAGGGCTGGAAATGAATGGAGATAGGTAGGCTCGCGATTGATTATTGAAAATAAGCAGCCATTGTTTTAATTTGAACTCGATTTTTTTTTCTTTTGAACGAGAGAGATCTCGGCCATTATTTGCTTTTCTGCTTTGATTTGAAACAAAGGGATAGTAGCGTGTTGAATGGGAGACAGTGATTTGAAGGAAGAACGGCTGATGTTGATATAATTTTAACTAGGGTTGACTAATATAAACATTCAATTTAAATTCGAATCGTTCTGATAAAGTCAACTAAAAATTTTGACTTCCTATCGAGGCGTGCCGCTAGGTGTTCGTAATGTTATACGCCTATTCCGAACGCAATGGAAAAGGTTTTGAGTCCAAATTCGATCGTATGGAGAAGATAGCTTTTTGAACCAGTTAAAATATTAAATTTTCGATTTAATTTCAGCGCGTTTGCTTATCGTACAGCCATACGATCACTCCAAACATTACGAAAATTGAAATCCGATAAAAATACAATATTACGGATCCAATGGAACTGGTTTCATCGAATTCCGAGACTATGCCCCAGAACGCTATTTTTAAATTCAATTTAAACGATAAATTTCAAAACCGAACAAAACAGTTCAAAATTCAATTCTGAAAGTTCCAATATCTTCAGAATTATCAATATAGATTTTATAAGCCTTCAGATTATTTTAAATCAGCTTAAAACTAAAGATTCAAATTTTTATCCAAGTTTAACGATTAAATTCAAAGATTTAATTGCCAAATTCATTCTGATATCTCGAATTTCAAATTAAACTATCATTCGAATATTTAAACTTAATTAAATATTCACATTTCAAATGTCAAAAATTCAGGGTCGTTACAATCTTCCCCCCTTAAAAGAATTTCGTCCCGAAATTACAAGTAAAGAAGAATGCTCCAATACCCGTTTATCATTTTACCAAAACAAAACAGTTTTATCAAAATTTCATAACAAATCTTTTTATTAAAGATTCGTTATTACTTTAACTCATTTTCCAAAATCAACCATAAGCTCCAAATAATATGGTTCTCTTAACAATTCAAATTTCACTTCAAATTCAAATTTCGAATTCAAAATTTTCTCAAAAAAATTTTAACTCTCGAAATTTTCGAGAAATTTCACCAACGTCTCCTTTGCGCGCCTAACTCGGTACGACTACAAAATGTCCCTACGAACTCTCAAATCCTAATAGAAAACAAAATGCCAAGTGGCAAAATCAGAAACTCATCAAATTTCATACTGAAATTTAAATACATACCTTTCGTTGAGAAATTCAAATTCATCTTCGAAATCAAAATCCAATTCCGTTTTCCTTTATATTTTACTTAACAATAATATCCAAATTTACTTATTGGATTCCCAATATTTACTTAAAGAATTTTCTCCACTTCTTAAGTTTAATATAAATGTTAACATACTTCGTATATTTATTTACTTCACTAACAAAGTTATATATTCATTTCCATTCAACTTTGCATTTTCAATTCCATTTGAATTTAATTTACAATTTCATTTCAATTTGAATTCATTTCAAATTTCAATACTTATATTTCCAATTTTTTCATTCAGATTTTCATTTCGAATTTTACTTGAATTCGATTCATCTTCTATTTATGAACATTGAGTTTCATTTACCTTTATTTCAAATTCAATTTGAAATCACTTGTCGTTAAGTAAAAATTTTCAAAAATTCAAATTTTTTTCTAACTCCCAAAATTTTCAGAAAATTTTGGCAGAGTCTCCTTTGTACGGAGGAGCTTTTGCAATTTGACAAAAGATATAAATATATATACATCGACCCACTCGGTCGGAAAAGCAGAAAAATAGTTCATATTTCCTATTTTGTATTGCGTAGGCGTACCTTTTTAGCATTTTAAGCAAAGCGATTTATTATTAACATTTGCGCAACCCAAAATGCAGCCAAACGGCTTCCAAAACCTGTACTTACTCAGTTTAAACACGTCAGTGACAAATATAGGAAATCTATTTAACAATTCACTTATTTCCAATAACAAATACATAGATTTCATTAGCAATACATCCAAAATCATTTCCATTAGCAATCTATATGGTTTCAATACAAATTAAATTGCTTACAACTACATTCCATTTCATTTCTATTTAATTTTCATTTCATATTCACATTCATTTCATTTGAATTCATTTCAAAGTTTCACTCACTAATTTTATTTCAATACTTCGCTTTGTTTATCACAAATCAAATTAAATTTCCAATATTCAACTTAAATATCATTTATCAAACCTATTCCATTTACCAATTCAATTCAATTAGTACATTCACTTATTCATTTTAAATTTCAAATTTCCATATTTAATTCATCTTGAATTTACTTAATTATAACAAGGAAATTTTCAATTTATTTCTCCACTTACTTGAATTTATATACAAATTCAAATTTATCTTCAAATTTAGCTCACAACTAAACTTTAATTCAACTAATTCAATTTTCAATTCATTATTTCATGAATTAATAATTTATCAAGTTAATTTACTTGAATTCAATCCACTTATTCATTTTTCCAAGTTTGGATTTTTATTCAACTTGATTCAAATCAAATCTCATTCCATTTTTCAATTTCCAATTCATTTATTTACAAATGTAAACTCATTTGTTCATTCACAAATTCATTTCTTTTCAATTTGAATCTTATTCCAAATCAACTTTCACTTTATTTAATTGATTCACCTATACTTACTTTAATTTAACTCCATCCTTTAAGTTAAATTTATTCTATCAAAATTCAAATTGTATAAGTTATCAACTCATTTATTATTCCATTAATGAATTTATTTTCAAATATTCTCTCTGGAATTCTATTTCAAATTATAAATCACATTTACAATTTATTTGCAAATTCTATTTGTATATGAATTTTATTTCCTTATATTCTTAATTCATATTTATAATTTCCATTTGCTAAATGGATTTATCTTCAAATCTTTGGTTATATCATTTTATTTCTTATTTGATTTTCATATAACAATGATAATAATTCAATATTATCTCTTCCTAACAACCAAGCATCCATATACTATAATAATTCATAGAAAATCATCTCTTTTCTATACAAAAATAGTTTTGGGCAAAATTATTTCATTTACCCTATTTAAAACAAAACTGTGTCAGTTTATCTTGTTTAAGAGTTTAGAAACCCCTATCGATTACAGTTAGCTAGACTGCACCGACCAGAATCTATAAACAATCAACCGATAAGTCAAAACAATACAAAACAAATTTTTGTATTCACTAACAAATACGTGCCCATATATATTATTACACTCACACTCATTCTAGAGTACTACTGACTCTATCTCTAATGAGTAACTCCCAACAGAGCCAAGGTTATCGCTTAACCGGATGCTCTGATACCACTTGTAACGATACGAAGACAGTGGGGACCGGTAGGCTTTGCAACCATCCCAGACCCACCGTGGCATACAATGGCACCTCGCATTTACTTTTACGGCCAGCCTCTCGACTGTCACAACCAACCCATCCCACTCAGGGACATGTAGGGGTAAGAGTCTCCCGTTCGCCACCAAACCGCGAAGCGAGAACCCCCTATCATGCCGTAATATAGCAAATGCGATCCATATCGTCGTATCACTAATTCAGAATAGGTTATATGACACAAAGGTCTTTTCCCGGCTAACCCGAATAGTGAGCGTTTGTTTTAAAAACAAATTCAAGTGCCATTTCAAAGGAAAATATTGATAGTCGGTGATTTAACTATCAATAACATTCACAACAATCATCAGATTTAAATAATTTTCCCAAGTTATTTATTTTCAAAATATCTTCACAAGATATATATTTATCCACACTTCAACACTTTGAAAACAAATTCAAATCAATATTTCACCTTTCAACTTTTGAAAAAATCAATTTCAAATAAATTTCCTTACACGGAATATATTTCCAAATATATCTTTTAAAAACCAGCTTTAGAACCTTTAATTTATATTTTTAAAAGCTACTTTGGGAATATACTCGGCTTTATAGTGAAAATACACTTCCATTTCAAAATGGTCCTTTTAACCCAATTAAATAAATCCTTATCGATTTATTTTAAATTTACGTTCTAAATCCGTAAATTTATCTCTACACTTCAAAAATAAATCAGTGTTTATTTTTAAAACAAATTTCCCTTTCTTTTATAAATTCCATTTTGAATTTACATTCCCAAATATTCACTTTTAACACCAAATCAACTTTCAAATTGATTTCTCAATTTTATTTCAATACCAAATCAATTACAAATTGATTTCTAAGTTTAATTTCAATCGAACAAAACATTGCAAATTATTTCTGAATTTATCTCCAAATAACAAACCATTTGCAAATCGATTTCCAACTTTATTTTTTTCAATCACTAAATCAATTTCAAACAAATTTTCCAATAATTTATTTTCCATCACCAAATTTGTTTTCTAAATTTATTTTCAACTCCAAATAAATTTCCATATCGATTTCCCAAAGATTCATTTTCAAATACCAAATCAATTACAAATTGATTTCTAGAAATTTATCACTTCTAAATAAATTCCTTTGTTCTTTCCAAATTATTCAAAATTCCATTTTTAAATGAATTCTTCAACTTTTAAATTATATTATTCAAAATTCATTTATCGATATCCTTAGCCATATTTTAGAATTTATTCGGTAAGATTTCGACAATCAATTTTTAATACTTTAAAATTCCTTCTTTCAAATAAATTCACTTAAAGTTTTCCACTTTAATTTCAAAATCCAGTTTATATTCATTTCTGGTATCCAACGATACCAAAAATACATTCGGCTAAATTTTAGCCTTCGACAATTTCAATTATCAATAAATCATCCACAGATTATCAATAAATCACATCATTCACATATGAAATAATATTCAAACAATTTGAGGAATCCAGTTGGATCCCTCCAACCTGTTTCCCTGCATCCACAGATGTTAGCACAATACCAATTCCACTTCGAGGTGGAATATCGCGGTATATGGGATTTATAAAATATCAATCCGCTATTATGCGGCGCAATAGGGTCTCATCCGCTATATAATGCGGGAAATCAATCACCAATATATACATATGACAATATATATATATTGCTATATACTACTATATATATACTATATCACATCCAATAGCAATCAATAACTAAAAATCCAATTTCATTTGAGTGAGAAGATCTCACCTTTAATTTGCAATCCATTTTCAACTCCTTTCCATTTTCGGCTTGTTTCTCGATTTTTAAACCTTGTATAAACAATTTTATACAATTTATTAATATTCAAACAATTTGAACAATCCATTACCATTTATTAATTGTAATTAACTAATGATTTGGTTTAAAACTGATCTCATTTAACAAATCTTTTTAGTAACTTAAATAGTCAATTAAACAATAAAATTTCTATAATACGTTATTTTAAAATAAACTAGTCTGTTAAAATGTATATACGTATATTTATTTCTTTTTTTAAAGTTACATGCACTAAGAATATTAACCTATATATATTAAAAATCTAATCTTCATTCATTATGCTAAATAAACTTAGAAAATAAAAATGGACATTTGTAAAGTATTTTATTTTATTTTTCTTTTGAAACTGCGTATATATATTTAACTATAAAATCATTTCTGTTTTTTAATTCTTACCTATAAATTTCAAATCTGCATGTGTGAAATCAAGTTTAATAAATAAAATAAAATAAATACGAGTAACCAAATCAAATACCTCACGCCAATTCGAAATTGCGATGCTCGAAACCCTAGCTCAGCACCTCGAATCACCATAGCTCTACTCCCCCACTCTCACTTGCCCACGCTTGGTAGCTCGAGCAACCCAAACCAGCGGCCACGCCTTCCCTATGCATCGCCTTATTCCCGATCGCGACGTCTCCATCTGATGTCGCGCCCACTGCCGCTGCCCTAGTCGCGAGCGCGCCTTTGTCCCTGTCACCAGACGTCATCGCGCCACCAAAGTCGACACGCTGCCCTCCTCCCCAAAACCATCGCCCGACCCCTTGACAAACGCGCCTCCGTCTTCTGCGAAACTCGAGGATGTGTCGAGATTTTCGAATCCCAGAAGGGATGGAAGTGAGGGCTGGAAATGAATGGAGATAGGTAGGCTCGCGATTGATTATTGAAAATAAGTAGCCATTGTTTTAATTTGAACTCGATTTTTTTTTCTTTTGAATGAGAGAGATCTCGACCATTATTTGCTTTTCTGCTTTGATTTGAAACAAAGGGATAGTAGCGTGTTGAATGGGAGACAGTGATTTGAAGGAAGAACGGCTGATGTTGATATAATTTTAACTGGGGTTGACTAATATAAACATTCAATTTAAATTCTAATTCGAATCGTTCCGATAAAGTCAACTAAAAATTTTGACTTCCTATCAAGGCGTGCCGCTAGGCGTTCGTAATGTTATACACCTATTCCGAATGCAATGGAAAAGGTTTCGAGTCCAAATTCGATCGTATGGAGAAGATAGCTTTTTGAACCAGTTAAAATATTAAATTTTCGATTTAATCTCAGCGCGTTTGCTTATCGTACAGCCATACGATCACTCCAAACATTACGAAAATTGAAATCCGATAATAATACAATATTACGGATCCAATGGAACTGGTTTCGTCGAATTCCGAGACTATGCCCCGAAACGCTATTTTTAAATTCAATTTAAACGATAAATTTCAAAACTGAACAAAACAGTTCCAAATTCAATTCTGAAAGTTCCAATATCTTCAGAATTATCAATATAGATTTTACAAGCCTTCAGATTATTTTAAATCAGCTTAAAACTGAAGATTCAAATTTTTATCCAAGTTTAACGATTAAATTCAAAGATTTAATTGCCAAATTCATTCTGATATCTCGAATTTCAAATTAAACTATCATTCGAATATTTAAACTTAATTAAATATTCACATTTCAAATGTCAAAAATTCAGGGTCGTTACACATTGACCTTTCCCCGTCCTTTGCTCGCTAAAATTTATTTTTCCCAAATTTCTAAAGTTTTTAGGATTAAAGTATCCTAATCAATTTAATAAACTTCCAGCCTTAATTATATTCATGCTAGTTAAGTGTCCTTATGAGATTTCTTTATTTACACTGCTTTCCGATATATGTATAGCGGTTAAAGCTCATCCAGAAAATCATCATAGTAAATAAATAGGAACATTTTTCATATCATATCCTATGCTTTTTCAATATCCGAAGGGAGACAACCAGTGATTGCAACCCTAAAAAAGCCTAAAAGAAATAACTGCTGGAAGCTGTCCTTCATCATCAACCGGTGTTGATGATGTTATGGCTCTATCACACCTTAATCAATTAAGACAGACACTTTTAGTATGCCATTCAACTATAAACCATATGTCTTAACTTACCTCCTTGGCTCCCTATAAATAAGATCCATATGTTACTTCAATTATTAAACCTAATTATGGGATAAATTGTCATTCCCACGCTGTAGTGGGTAAGGGTATAAACTATGCACATTTAGAATAACTTATTCGAAAATTGATTTGGCGGAATAACTTTCCTACCTTTTATCTTACCTTCTATAACCTTTAGTCAATCAACATCCTTTATGTATACGAGTATATAAGCACGTCCAAATGGACCTGCATCTAATCACAATGTGCATGTATTAACTCATCAATGCACTTTGTAGCATTTTTAGAAGCATGTAAAAAGTTTTGTTTACATATAAAGTAACACTTCCTTAATGAATATGTACCCAAATTCATAATTAATTAGATATATTATATTCAATAAATGAAATGTTATTGACAGTTGGAAATAGAAAGAATTAAGGATATTAAAAGTCCATGGAATTATTGTCGTGCAGTGAGCAAAGTGTAATGTTGATTCTAAAAGCGCTTTCATTGTTTTTTCTTTTCGTATGTATTTTATATTACATAAGACAATTTCTTTATTTGCTTAATCTCAATTTCGTCCATCCTTCGGCGGGGCCCTACACAATGGAATCGCGGACCTGACTAACCGTGGACCAAGCAATTAGAGGGGTAGGGTGCGACCCTACCGCAGTCTTCATCCTTAATTCTTAAATCTTAATCTGGTTTTTAAATTATCAATGGGTCTTATCTTTTGATCAGTTCGTACATTCTAATGCAATTTTGATTTTCACGATCTCCTGGTTGCAACTTTACCCACTCAGGAATTTACATCTACCCATACCCACTATTGAAACATCCCTAACTGGTCATCTGTTCTCCAATCCCTAATGTCACAATGTTATGTGATATCATATAATATAAAGAGAGCATGTCGACAATTCAATATATGTAATAATAACTGATCATTGTATAAAATAAACATACAACATATTAATAATCAATTAAATATATGTACAATATGATAACCAATTTATACACAAATTAAATTTTCAAAGTAATAGCTTCTTTCAAAACTGGGTTAATACGTCTTAGTACATGCACACACGTACTAACATGTACATGCACATATTGCTTTTCACGTGTGTTCGATATATGTATATATCTTCCACCTGAGTCATTGAAAGCTATATGTGTGTGTACACACATATAATATTGCTTTGGGTTCAGTTATAATAATTTAAATTTTGGTCCATTGCCTCAACCAATCACAAAACCCAACCAATTACATGCTATAAGGTCAACTCTCCAAGCCCAGAAATTACATTTCGGCATGCATTAGGTTAATGGGTTATTTAGACTTTATACCATAATATTTAAACTATATTACTATCTAGTGCAATCCATATACATATATAACAGTAATGAAATCGTGGTCAGTGAAGAATGCAACCATAACAAAGTATAGCAAAACAATGTAACAGTTAGATAGACGTTTTAAGAAATTAGACTAAGATCAGGGGTGGAAATATCTAGATACTTTCTCGTTGCAAAGAGCATACTTTTAGGACTGTCAATGGATACCCGAGAAATCTGAAATTCGTCCGCATCTGTATCTCTAAAAAATGGATAAATATCTGATATCCAGAAAAAACGGATGCAGATACGAAGACATCCACATTCGAAAATTATCCTTTCGATTTTTTTCAAGATCATTGTTTGAATTGTGTATATTTTAGTACAATGAAAGATATTTATTTATTGTTTTATTAAGTTAGTATTTATATTATATGCACTTAATGTATATTAACTACTCAAAACTATTTATTATCATCATATTTGTTCATTTTTAACACTTTATAATCAATGAGATTGAAATAAATTTATATTAAACTAAAAATTTATTTTTAAATTTCTTGATTTATCGGTCATTAGCGGATAGGATAATTATCCGATATTTGTCTGTATCCACGGTTGCAGATATCCGCTATCTAAAAATGATTTTGGATGCGCATACAGATGCAGATACGATACTATCCGCATTCGGAAATATCCATTGGTAGGCCTATATACTTTTGAGAACCCAGAAACTAAAATCATACTATTTGGTATTTACCCCTAGAAAACCCATATTATACAATGAATATCATATATCGGTACAGGATGTAACAAAGACCATCAAGTTATATTTTATGTAGTAAGCATTTACATAAATGCTAAGAAACGCAATAAACGCATGATACAAAGTGTAATAACCATAATTAGCAAACGGCTTCTTTTTTCTAGCATGTAGAGTAGTCTTTCATTTACGCTTAGGAAGGATGTGTCGATTAGTCCAAAAACTCTTATGCTACCATGCTGTTCATGAAACTACCTAAAATTTGCATGAACAACTATACATATCAAATGTAACCATCAACTATGTAAGCCACCTAAGTCTCTGTGGCTGTCTTAAAGCTTAATTCAAAAGGATATACAGTAAAGAAAATTAATGCCAATGATAAGCGATGAGTATAGCTAAAAAAGCTAAGTGTCAAATTAAAGTTGATTGGTTTAATATTCCACTTCTGTAGTACTGACCGGTAGATGATTGAAACCATGAAAACATGACACATTGACAGTGTGCTTTAACCCTAAATAGTGTTTTAATCAAAGCAAAAAACATATCATATAAAGATACATGGATGATACGTAAAGGATTTATAAAGGTGAGTAATATGTAGCAGCTCCTTGAATTCCAAAATTATTTAAACAAAATTTATTTTCTTAGCCTCGAAAATGAACAAATTCACTTCCTTCCCAGTATGTACAGTTAAAATGCAAAAAAAAACAATTGTAAAGAGAAAATAAAATTGTTACATCTAAACATGACATATATTTTTGTACATCAAACATCATGTACATAAGGACTCACGTTGTTTAAATATCTTTGACTATTGATTGCGAGTGCATGTTTGCTAGAACTTTTGCATCAAGCACTTGAATGGAACTATACTCGAATCTTTTGTCCACCTGTTGTGCTGATCGCTGATGCTTATAATGCCTTAAACAACTAAACTTACAAAAGAAAAGGAGACCAAGAATTTATTGGTGTGCTCTGCCGCTTAACTCATATTAAGCTGCTATAGCTTTTGTGTTACTTACTGTGTATTTGCTCATATGTGTGCTCACACAGCTTGAATCTCTTACCATTCTGGTACCATCTAAAAACTCGGATTTATTGTTTCTATCCCCAACATCCTTCTAAAGCCGCCTAATCTAACAAACCTAGAAGCTTTGCCTTCACATGCAAGTAGACTCCACAATAGCCAATCAATTTCCACATAAAAATTAGCATGTAAGACATTCCTTTCACTCTAAATCAGTTTTGTATATGGCAAAAAGAATTCAAAATAAATAAGATGGAGAAAGTAATGAAAAAGATACTCAACTCATTATCTCTAATATAGATTTAAACTCTGATGAAACTGTCATGATAATGCAGCCTAATCAACTTTAGCTTCCTTCCTATCCCACACTTTCCCCATCCAACCAACAAGCAATCTCGAATACCATGAATTCATAAAATTCTCTTAACATAATCACTCCCACACATGAAAATCCACTTTATCTAACTCCAGAACCTTCGGCTAGCCTTTTCACACACTCCTCCTCATCCAATCGACATGAAACACCGGACACTTGATATTAACTAATAAACATTACATCATCTCATACCCTCCAGTTAGCACTCAAGAAAACTGTTCAAAGCATAAGTCCTCTTCTAATCATAAAGCTCCTTCTCCCCATTTTCAAGAATCTCATGCAAGCCCTTACAAATATCACACCAATAAATACATATGAGCAAACTATTTTGTATTCTCAAGGAAACTGTATTTTCTCTTCTTTTTTTGTTCAGTATATCATGATAATTCTAATGTTTGCTAAGTGTTCTATTCATAAGTCGAATGTCAAATAATCATACAAATATCTAAGGAGAAGTCATTCTACAGGCATACTAATGTCACAACTTATATCATTTTCTATAGATCCAACATATATACAGGTTTTCTATAAATCTAATATAAAAAACAGTCATATAAACAATATCAAAACAACAGCCTCATCAGCATAAACAAATAACAACAATGGACAACTTCACTTTTCTATACTTTTTTTAACATTCTTAACCTTCTTCCATGTTTAAAATATATTTAAATGTGATTTTAAAAGATTTTGGAATTCAGCTATAAATAATGAGCATTGGTTACATTATTCCCTAAATTTATTTCCAACTTTAGAAAAAATATCTTATTTTTCGCCGTAATATTAACTTCTTCCCATTTTCACCTCATGAATTCTAGTAAAACATTAAAATTATATTATCCTTCCATCTTAATCAAATATAACTATCAATTTATACCTTAGATAAACTTGAAGCAAAATTTAAATTAGGTATACATATCTCAGAATTTTAAGAAAAAAAATACAATACCATATCTGTTCGTTTTCAAGTCATATTTTGCGGTCACGTATAAATCGGATTCCACGTGTCTAATCCATGAAAACTTAGGTGGAAACATATTTTGCCACTCTATCAACTTTCATTTACTCAGAAAACGTTGATTTTGAATCTATTATGCCTTTTGTTTTCTTCCGTATTTAAGGTCAAAAACAATTAATAAATATATACCCTTAATGAGCAAAACAAAAATGGTCTAGAATGGAGAATATCCATGTATGAAAATACTACCTTTACATGAAAATAAAACTCCTTAGCATGTAAGAGAATGCAACGAATAACATATAAAAATTGTGTATGGAATAAATCATAAAAAAAGGATAAGAAGCATTTAATGAGCAGTCAATTTTTTGAAGATGAATGCATTAGATGAGTAAAAATGAAACATAACCGCAAAGAGTCATCGAGAGAGTTATGGATAACCAAAGGTGATTACATTATATTAATAAATACAACATTTTAATTTAAACTCTTACCACACCACCACCATAGAATCTAACTCAAATTGTGTTTCTGCAGTTAACTTTTTTGCCTTTTACTTTGAATATATACAACCCAACTTAATTTCTCTACTAACTGCAAAAGTAAGACAACCTCATGGCAACATTATATCTTATCAAAGAAACATTTCGAGGAAGTAAATTATAAAAGGCAAAAACTATGTTTTACTGAACTTTCTCAACAATAGTAATAAGAGCCAAAAAAGTTGAAGATATTATAAGCTTTATTAAGTTTTGTATGTCTGGAAAGTACTTTTCTATCTACATATGAGTTGATTTAAAGTGTTATAGACAGAGTTGGGTCAGTCTAAAAAGTAATTTTCATACATTATAGTGCATTTTAGTGTTCACTTAGGCTTCTCGTTAGAGCTGGAACTATGGATGACCTGAGATATACACACACAACGTAATATATGTATATGTTGTCTCAGATAATTACTTTTCTTTACTACACAGAACCTCCATTTTTGATATAATACACTGTAAAAACAATCACTTTTATATGTCACTTTAATTGGCAAATGACTCTTTCATCTTTGATCAAGTTAATGAATAGTTACAGTTAAAGGAGCATAATTTACATGTTAATCTCATCTAACCTCTTCAAAATTTAATCAAACAACAATAGGATTAATTACATAGAAAGGCCACAAAACTAACGTTGTTTCCTTAATGCTTTATTTAGTCAATGACATCGCCGAGGTTTAGGTTAATGTTTATTCAATAGTTTACTCTAATAATTGAAAATAAAATAAATGAAACAACAACAATAGTCAAAATCTTATAAGCAAGCACCAACCTTCTTGATATCTTCCATCCTTAGAATCAGATTCATCATCTGAACTCATAATTCCCGCTCGACACCATATCCCCTACATTAGGCCTTCCTTCGTGCGATTTTAGAACCCTTTCGTGTTCAACCCATTCGAGCTCGAGCACTGGCTGATGCCCAAAGATAGATATTATAGTTTAACAAACTAATCATAGTCGATTATCGGTAATCGACATTCAAAGTTGGAGAAGACAATAAATCTGGAAGGGGGAAATTGGTTTAGGCATTTTTGCAATCGATGAGGGAAGATAAACCAAATAGAGGATGAATCCAACGATGGTGGTGATGAATCAAATTGAGGGTTTGAAGAACTGAATTTGGGAATCCAGATGAATTGAGGAAAAAACCAAATCAGGAGGGGAAACGGGAGTTACGCGTGACCAGTGAAACGTTGAGGGCATTTTGGGTAATTCAATAAGACACGGTTGAAATAAGTGCAAGGAATTTACACTATTAGTAGTAGAGATTTGCCCTCTTATTACTCTCTTCTCCGAACATAATACTATCTCCTCTCAATGAAAATCTGTTGATAGTATCCTCAAACTTTGGTATTTACTTCCACTATCCTTAATCTTTCATGCGAGTATACCCTAGGACTCACAAAATTGTACTTGATACCATTCTCCATTGTTTTAAGGGTTCTTCTCATGGCTTCCACACAACTTTAAAAAAATATTCCTAAGTTCGTACCAATATTCTTTATTCAACGGGGATTCCTTATTACTACTCTACAAGCACTCATAGCTATTTTATTCATAGCCTAAATCTTTACCTCGTCTTACCTAGGCAGTCATTCCTATCTACTCCATATTAAAAATTGGTTTAGGTTTCACTACTCTTTATAAAAGTAAAATTTCACAATCATGAAGTACCTAATCCAAAACATTTACCTTTGAAAATATCGACTTAGAAAGCTTTTTATCAAATTCAAAACTTGCTTGGTTTCCAAAAAGGAGCCATAAAAAGTTTTCCTTTTCAAAGTCCTTCTACATTAGAGATTTACTTTTTTATATATAGGATTTTTAACTTAAAACATTCAAAAGCTCAATTATCATACCAAACCATTTTTCCAAAAAAATCCTTTACAACTTTAAACAATAAAACCTGGAGTAGTTATGGATAACCTCCGTTCATTATTTTCCTACTACTCATGTTTTTCCTCTTTCAAACCTAGTGGAGCTTTTATAGAAAATGAGGGGAACTTCTAAAAGATACGTGCAATTGTGACATCCGTCTATGCGCCTATCCAAAATATATATGCAATTACTACATATATCTAAGGAATTTTATCCCTTTTTTCTATCATATTCCTATTATTTTTCTCCTATACTATTTCTAACTAGATTACTAATCCTATTTTTATATAAATTCCTAATGCTAGTACTATTCAAATTTTCTAATATTGCTACTATTAAAATTTCTCCTACCTAAATTTCCTTTACTTACGTAACACATTTCCTCTTTTATTGTCTTCCCCATTGACTTATTGAAGTGCGTTCTCTACTGCTTCAGTTATTGGGCTTTTCATGAAAAGGGACATGTATTAATCTATTTCAGCCGTTATTCTCTATATTTTCCTTATACGGGAATATTCCTCCTATCTTCTAAAGTGGGCATTCTTACCCTTTTATTTAGTTTACCTCATTTTAATCAAGTAACATTTCCATTTATCCACCCTTTAGAAAGAATTTAAAAGGGAACTTCCAAATTTACAAAAATAGGAAAAATCATCGAGCCAAACCTATGCTCTATTTTCCATTTATTTCAAAAACGGAAAATTCTTTTATCAAAAATCTTAAAATCTGAACTTTTGACTCAACCAAACTTTAACTAAAAAATTCAAAATTTTCTTTTTCAAAACAACAATTTCCTAATAAATCATCTGAAAAACTCATTCAAAACGTTTCAAAGAATTTTCATAAAAAATTAGTTCTTTCACATGGGGTCGGACTCAGAAATGGACCTTACACCTTCATAAATTCTGGTTATCTTCTTGTGGTGATTAGTGCACACCTTCTTGCGGGAACTTGCTCACTCCATCTTTAGATTTTGCTTCTGGATGCTTGGAACCTGCTTTAATCTCCCATCTGTCTGGATGAAATATACGTCTTCAATCGGCAATCCATCAAAATCCATAATCATAAGGTAGCCTAGGCCTAATAAAAGAGTCAAGTACCATCCAGCCTCCATGATTCTTCCATATGTCATGGTCATGCTCTTTTCGGTCCACTCCTTATGGTACGGCCTCCACCCTGTGGGGTAATCGGGGTAGGCGCTTCGGTTTAACTTTATTTATTATTCTAACTCATAGTTGCCTTATCCATCCTTTCAGAATATATATATATAGGGAGAGAGACTTTGGCGTATATAACATATAGTCGAAATTTATAGAGGTTGGCGTATATAATATATATATATATATATAATTACAGGTAAAAATACAAATATGTTCTTTCAACGTATCATAGTTCCTATGATCGACTAACCTAAGCTCTAATACCAAATGTAACAACATGCCCCTTAATAGGTTCAAATTTTGACTAAATCGAAATCCAAGTCCATTAGGGTACAGATTGTTGGTTTTGGTAACTTGTAATAAACTTAAGTATATCAAAGAGCAATCAATATAAACTCACAGCAGAAAAAAAAAATATAATAGAAAATACGTACTGACTAAGGCTACTACCTTTAAATCAATATTATTCCTTGAGTGTCTGCTTGCCTTACCAGCATCGAGTATGAATGAGAAGACTTCACCATCTACCGTTTCCGCCTTGCACCAGTAGACTGTCCCTCTATATTTATCATGTTGGTTGTAATGAGGAGAGGTCAAATCAAGTTGTGGTGCCTAGAAAATTGCATACTTTACCCATAACACTAATTTATGTCGATTGATTTCCATTTAAGTGTTATTTCTATCATTCATAACTTGTTCGTTCAATCTTCTATGCGCGTATGATAATGCCTAACCTCCTTCGAGGTATAACTATATATATGCCTATATACATATATACCTAAACGTTGTATTATCCAAAAATCCCGACTACTTAATATTTCATAAATGGGGAGGAGGCAGACCCAACAGCTGTTTAATACCTCAACCTTGAAGCAGGCCCTTTGCAATGTAAATGCCAGTCAATCAGTCCTAGCTACAAAGACCGATAGCCTATAGATACGACTTTGTAATCTAATTACCGTATTACTATCGTATCTCAAAGACTCGTCTAAGTATTAACTTGCCCACCTCCATAAAACAAACAACAAACAAACGATTAAATAAAGCTTTGTGGTCTTTGCGTATCCCATATAGATTCTACACTAGTAGGAAGCGAAATCCTTTAGGGCATAACCCGAGACTTCGCTAAATCGCTGGTGGTCAAAGTCTACATGCCAGCCCCACTACTAAATATCGGTCCAACAACAACACTGACATAGCCCTTTGAACTCCCACAACCAAAATCCCATTTAGACTAACCTAATGTAAGTCAAGGAAAATTCTCATTCTAGTTACTTAATACCTCTTGTTAGACATGAAATAGACCCTATTTCCCTATTAGGTAACATCATAGATTATTTAAGACTTCATATATCGAAAGAAGGCAGACCCAATGGCTATTTAATAACTCTACATGGAAATTATATTGCCTACTAGGTACCGTCGTAGGTTATTTAAGACTTCTTATATAACTAAGGCTATGTAATTTCCTAATATGAAAATTATATTGCCTTCTACATGTATTCCCTAGTATTAACACTTACTTTTTCCCTGCTAACCATTCCTAATTTATACGCTTATTCTCGATATTCATCGTTTTCTTCTTATATCTAATAAATGTCAATTGTCCCTAATGAATGGTCATTAATATCAAAATAAAACAATCTCTAATGATATTTAATTACTCGTTTCAAAACCAACCTTTTCCAATTCAATTTTCCCATAAATACCATATTAAATTCTCTAGCTAGTCCCCATTTAATTCCTTTAACTCTCTTTTAACTACAAATTTATTTCCATTAAATTTGTAGTTAACTGTCCATAATATTTGGCATTACCACTCTTTCCTTTTCCAACCTCATAATCCTATAATTACTACGCTATTAATAACTAATCATCCTTATTGCAAATAATAAAAATACATATGCATATTATTAATTACACTGTACATATTTATGTCCTAATCGAAAGACGTGGTTGTACATATGTGTGTGTGCGTATTCCTAACATAATAATTCCTATTCTTAGGAATTCAAGAACATACACTTGCATGTACATACTATGAAGAACATAATTTCATGCATTTTAATTTATTAGAGCTATCCTCCCAAAAAGGATTGCCATTATAAGTTTCCACAAACTACCCAAAAATAAGACTGACTCCTTTTGAGATTACATAAAATTATCTTTTTTATTTTATTGAAATAGATTTTGTAAACTATGGCAAAGAACCTCTGTACTTTACACATCTCTATCATTTATAATATATTCCTTATTATTTCAATGTGTACTTTTCATAAATTTTATGGAATTAGATCATTCATGGAGATACGGAAATAGATATAACTGAATTGTACCCCACTCCCAATAAACTAAAATGTAAAAATTCACATTCCAAGTCAACTAGGGCAACCTAATTTACAACCCAATTATAAATTTAGGATAAACTCTACAACTTTAGAAACATTCTACGATAATAAATATTTTGGTTTGAATTCAAATTTCCAAATTAGGTTGTACATGCTATTCCAATTTCCTGACTTACAGAGTATGTAGGTAGGGTTTCAACTAAATATGTTCGTTTAAGCCTACAACTCAATAGATCTAATATTGGCATAATGATTAAACAAAAATCAACGATATAAATTTCAATGTTAGAAATAAATTATATAATTTCTCACCCACTTTTCAAGCTTTACAAATCACCCAAATATGAATCCATTCCTTTGATTGAATCCTCCTTTCCAATCCAAATGAATATGTATAACAAGGTATATAAATATTATTAGAGTTACACTACAGATCTGAGAAGAGATTTGGGTTTAAAGGGGATATAGACCTATAAGTAGTAATAAATGCGGGACCTCACCGGTTGACCCCTTTACTTGTGTTGGTCGACCGCTAGAGGTCGGCTGCTTATAGGGGATAGTCGACTGGTCGGGGGTGGCGACTAGGTTTGAACCTTGGCTGAACGGCTCGGATTTAATTATTTTAATATAACAGATACGATTGATTCAAGCATTTATAAATAAAGTCTAGCCCCTCACTTCTCTTCTCATATTTTTTGGTCAAAGCAGCGAAGCTCTGCCATTTTCTCTTCTCCACTATTTCTAGAAATTTTAAAATATTTTATATTTATATAAACATGAGAAAAGTGGAAAATAAAAGAGAAGAAGAGAAGAAGCGAATTAACATTGTGAAAGAATAAATTTTAGATTGTATCGAAAGGTCCACTGAATTGGGATTTCCCTATTGGGCCGGGTCATTTCGGGGCAAGCGGATCATTTATCATAAAAAGGATGAGCTTCAAGAGAATGATTCGGAGTTCTTGCAGAGTGGAACCATGCAGTACCAGACACGAGATAGATCGTCCAAAGAACAAGGCTTTTTTCGAATAAGCCAATTCATTTGGGACCCTGCAGATCCATTCTTTTTCCTATTCAAAGATCAGCCCTTTGTCTCTGTGTTTTCGCGTCGAGAATTCTTTGCAGATGAAGAGATGTCAAAGGGGCTTATTACTTCCCAAACAAATTCTTCTACATCTATATCTAGACACTGGTTCATCAAGAATACGCAAGAAAAGCACTTCGAATTGTTGATTCATCGCCAGAGATGGCTTAGAACCAATAGTTCATTATCTAATGGATCTTTCCGTTCTAATACTCCATCCGAGAGTTATCAGTATTTATCAAATCTCTTCCTATCTAACGGAACGCTATTGGATCAAATGGCAAAGACATTGTGGAGAAAGAGATGGCTTTTCCCGGATGAAATGAAATATTTGATTCATGTAACAGGGGAAAGATTTCTCATTCCTTAGCCGTAAAGATATGTGGCCATGAAAAGGGGATTAAGTGGAACAGAATTGGCCGGGTGGTAGAGTCGTGGAAACACTTGTTTATTCCATATTTTGGACCTTAGCTCCATGGAGCAATATGCTACTGCTGAAGCATGGAAGAATTGAAATCTTAGATCAAAACACTATGTATGGATGATATGAACTGCCTAAACAAGAATTCTTGAACGGTGAACAACCAGAGCCTATTACTCACTACATCAAAGAATTTCCATTAATGAAACCATGGAAATCCATTTAATATAAACTATATATTATATATTCTAGTTCATAATTCTATCCATAACATAATATAACTAATAAAAAAATATAAAATTAATATGCAAATTAATATTAATAATATATTTAATAAATAAATAGAATAATATGACTAAATAGAATTCTATTCTAATAATGTAACAGAAATAAAATATCTGACTAATTTCAATTTTATTATTATACATAATAATTATTGATGATATACATTTACATTGCTGTTATTTTTATATTTTTTATATTTCGAATTTACATTATTTATCTTAATTTAATATATATATTTAATATATATTTTTTACATTCCATTCTATAATAAACTCTAATAAATTCGAAATATAAAAAAAAAATTTATAATAATTAATTTATAATAATAAGATATTGAAAATACCAAAAAATTGGAATTCCTTTTTTAGATTTGAGAATAGTTATAACAAATAAGATTAATTATATTCATATTATAGCGGATCAGTCCTAAGAAAAGTATAAAATAAGGATAAAGATACAACAATAAAAATTATAAAACAATTGTCCGACGATTGCTAGACCGACCACAAGACGAAAGTCTTATTCAGAGTGTTACACTAGGCGACCCCGATCAATTGGGGGAGGGCGGAGAAACTATCTATCCTGGGTCCTATTGGAACTTCATTATTTTCACTTCAAAAACTTCAAACACTAATAACTTCTTCGACTGAACTTCGATCGCAAAACTCCAAATATGATAATTGCTCAGAAAATCATCACGAACACAATGTGCAATTTTATAGCCAATTTCCGACATTTACTCAAATTTCATTTTGAGCCTTATTAATTGTTTATTAATTACCATTTATTTTACGGGGTGTTACAGCAACCTTCCAAGGGAGATGATTATTAAAGCCTTTGGTCCCGCTTGTACGTGCAACTAAAGCATCCATCTAAGAGTGTTGGTTAAATTAAGCTTTTGATCCCGCCTTCACGCTCGGTCAAAGCAACCATTCATGGAAGATGGTTAACAAAGCATTTGGTCCAGCTTCTACGCCCGACCAAAGCACATATCCAAAGTGTGATTGTTTAATTAAGCCTTTGATCCTGCCTCCGGACCCGGTCAAAGCAACCATCCAAGAAGATGATCAATGAAGCCTTTGATCCTACTTTTACGCCCGACTAGAGTACCCACCCAATGAGTGATGGTCAATTTAATCCTTTTATCCTGCCTATGGGACTGGTTAAAGCAAATATCCAAAGGAGATGATCAATAAAGCCTTTAGTCCTGCTCCTATGTTTGGACAAAGCATCATCCAAAGAGTGATGGTCAAATTAAACTTTTAATCCAGCCTCCAGGCACGATCAAAGCAAGCATCCAAGGGAGATGGTCAGTAAAGCCTTTGGTCCCGCTTCAATATCAGGCAAAAGCATCCATCAAAAGTGTGATGATCAAATTATGCCATTCATACTGCCTTCGGGCCCAATCAAAGAAACCGCTCAAGGGAGATGGTCAATAAAGCCTTTGTCCTACTTCTACATCCAATCAAAGAACCCATCCAAAAAGTGATGGTCAAATAAAGTCTTTGAAAAATAACTACCCAAAGAAGGATGACAACCTAAGCTCTTTACTATATGAATAGTCTAACTAAAAGCGAACATCTGAAAGAAATTAGACGGTCGAATAAGGAACTTATCAAAAGAAAGAATGCAAATGATCAGCATTTGAAAGAATTTAAGAATCATCAAGCATATTCTACCAAGGCCTAACCAAAACCCCCAATAAAATCAGTTAATAAAACTTTTTTGAAAGGGATTTAAAAGAACCTCCTTGCTTTCCAAGGACGATTTTGAAATTCTTCAATGGATACATAGTCAATTTTTGTATCCAATTCTCAATCTCCAAATAATTCCATGGAAAATTTTGAAGAAGAACATTTTCAATGATAATTATCAAAATATATACATACATATAAAGTTAAGAGATTACAAAAGCCACCATATTTCAAAATCATTTACAAAAAGAAAAGTAGGGAAAAGCCAGAATAGAAGTTTGATTAAGCTAAGCATAAGAAAACTTCTTTAGGTGATGGGGGAAATGTTACGCCCAAAATATCCAAAAATGAATAAAGTGTGAAGCTATCAAAGTTGACAATCCAAAGTTATCGCACTTAAATAGTAAAGCTATTGTAGATCAAAGAATAAAAGCTATTGCAGATTTAAAGAATAAAGTTATCGCACATTAAAAAAGGAGCTATCACATATTAAAGAAGGGAGCTATCGCAGATTGAAGAGTGGACCTATCACAAGTTGATAATATTAGAAGCTGTCACAAATTGAGAATCTTTTGGCTATCATAAGATGTGGATGTCTAAGCTAATGCAACTTGAGAATGTCTAAGCTACTTCAAGTTGAGAATGTTTAAGCTATCGCAGGTTTAGCAATCACAAGTAGATATTATTAAGCTATCGCACGTTGAAGCTGTTAGATTTATAGTAGATTAAGATCTCCAAGCTATTGCAAGTTGAGAATGTCAGAAGCTATCGCAACTTGAGATGATAAAGCTATCATAAGTTGAGATAATAAATTATCAATGGTAGAGATGGTCAAGCTATCACAAGATGAAAATAACAGAACTATCGCATAATATTGAAGGTATAGAGCTATTGCATGATGAATGTGGAGCTATCACATGATGAAGTTAAAGAGCTATCGTGGACTGATGTAGGGAGAAAGCTATTACATGATGAGAATGTGGAGCTATCACATTATGAAGTTAAAGAGTTATTGCATGATGAAGAAGATGCTACCACATGTTCCATGCCACGTCATTATAAAGAGATCAAAAGTGGATTGTGCCACATGTCAAATCAACAATATGCCATGTTAACAAAATATCAACCATTCATTTCCTATAAGTGCATGTGTTAAAGATTCAAAAGCGCAATTTAATTATAAATATACATTTATCCCTACTAAGAAGGGGTGAATTCTGAATTGTACTTCTTCCTCGTATTTATTTTTTTCAAGCATAAACCAAGAACTTGACTTGGGACTCTAATGGTCGATTAGGTCAAATTGAGATTGAGACTTTGTGACTTAAAACTGGAGAAATTACCTATTTTTATTTTGACAATTCTTGAGCATGATGATTAGCATACTTGCCCAAGGGACCAATATCTTTCCCAAGTATCACTTATTATGTTGGATGAGCATATAAGTTAGGACCAAATTCTAACCAAACATTCGACTAATTTATGTTACGAACATAAGTTTCATGAAGTTATAATTGAATCTGTTTCACGAAAGTATTGGATACAATCCAAAGACTCTAATGTAAAAACTAATCATATAAGATGAAATGAAACTAACTAAGCCTAAAACGGATATAACTCAATAGGCGGTCTAATAAAAATTCTCACACATTAAAGAGAAACTAGATTTTCTTATCAACGTCGAAGAAAAGAATTGTTAGTAATAACAATTTCCTCAATTGTCAATAAGCCACAAAGAGTATAGACTCTACCATATGGCAGGATACTTAAATTCGAAGGAGATTTATTCTGTCGGCCGCAATTGTGTCTTCAAGAAGAAGACCAATGGAGTTAGAAAGTGGTAAGCTATATTGATGAGAATAACTTCATAAATTTCAATTGTTGAAATTGGCGTAATATATTAGTCGATCAAAGTGCTTATATTAAATCAGGTTCTACTCGCAAAATTATCGCCCAGTATGACTTTGATTCTGGTACATCTATGTTGAAATAGAAATCCTAAATAATGATTTAGAATAGATTATCTACACAGGAAAACTAAAATGTGATAACATCAGTAGGAGAGATAACTAAGTTTTTAAGTGTTGAATAAGATCCAAAAACTGATACGATGGTATCTTTAAATAAGCATCAGAATTGAGCAAATATTTTGACAGAAAAGTCAAATATGTTGATTATCAGTCAAAATGCAAAGGAGCATGTGTCTATAATAAAGAATATTAAGAGGTACTAAAATAATTTTAAAACAATAAGTGAGGATGTTGGGGTTGCCCAAAACAATATACATGGGCACCATTTTAAAATGTTTAAAATGGAGCATATGAGATAGAATCTTTATGCATCAATAATAGAATTATCATACATGCTATGTTGTTTACTATGTCATATTTCGCTTATATACTTGTTACGATGAGGACTATCAAATTCGAGTTACGATTGCTAAATAGTAGTGAAGAGTATTCTCATGTATTTATGAAATACCAAAGAATTGTTTATGGAAACAACAAACTTCTTATGAAGTAGTGCTTGAACTCAAACTTTATAACTGATATAGAATATAATGTAGCAATCTTAGATTCATATTCACCTTAATTCAAAAATTTTGACTTCGATATGTTTCATATGAGCGATGGTGGTTGATTCAAATAAAAGGTTAAATACATCACCTTGAGTAGCACTGCAATAAAAGCAATGTACATAAATTGACAAATTTATAAGCTAGGGGCTATGTAGTAAAGCACTTAGCGGTAGAGATGCAAAAGCAACAGTGGGAATAAACTGGGGGTACATCGGAAAATATTAGAGGTATAAAATCTTCATTGGAGATAAAATCAAATCTCAAGTTGATTTATCCTCATTCCCACACAATTTGTGTGGCGAAAATAAACATTGTTCACTTCTATATAAAAGTATCAAAGAATATCATGATACATGTAGTTGATCCTTAGTGAATAGAATATAGTTCTAATTTATGTTGAGCGCTTAGGGCATGAACTTAGAAATATACCCTAAATTTATTGATTTGGTTTATAAGAGCATCAGTCAAATTAACCTTTACACACACATATTATGTATTGCCTTTTATATACTTATGTACATAATTTGAAAATAAATCTATATATTAAATTATGTATCTTAAATTATATGTGAAGATTTAGTAAATAAATAGAAAACAAAAGGAACTTATTGCCTTCCATATTTACAATCTCCTGATTAAAACATGACTTAATCTTTAAGTTAAAAAGAAATATGATTTCTTAAATAACTATAAACAAAATAATTTAACACTAAACTCTTAGATTTAAAATATTGTATAAAGATTTGTAAACTAAATCAACTTTTTAAACAATATAACAATTAAAATTATTCAAATATTTAAATTTTCGTATCAAAATTCATTCAACTTTAACCTTATCAAATATACATTCCAATCACAAACCTTAAATGGTTCCTATGATAATAAGGGATTAAATTAATCATGAAATGTTTTAGATCTAAACATATGCATACATGTATATGTATATGTATATGTATATGTATATGTATATGTATATGTATATGTATATGTATATGTATATGTATATGTATATGTATATGTATATGTGTATGTATATATGTATGTGTGTGTACATATGAAATAACATTAGCATAATTTGACATAACTTATGATGCTAAATGCATACTAATCCTTGTTTATGTTTTTCCTATTTAGACCAGATCTGAATAATTTTGAATCTAATCTTATAAAATCATAACCAAATCCAAACATCATTGGTACACATGTATAAACCTTGATCATTTATAATTGTAGAAATTTACAACTAAATATATCAAAAGTTACAAACAAATTTCAATAATTTCAAATACACATAAATATACATCAGGAAATATAAATATATATTAGGGTAAGTGACATACTGAAACTAGGAGAAGAAACCTTACTTGATATCACCCTTGGGACACGTTGATTTGTGAATTGCTCCCAAGACACCTTGAATCAGCACTCGTTCTTGCTGGAAGCGAATGAAACATGTTTATTTCATTTTATTTTATTTTGGGTAGAAAATATTTGGTCATGAGCAGATGGAGGAAGCAACCGTGGATGAGGTGGCAAAAAGAAAAGCAAAATTAAAGAATGAAATGAATGATAGGATTTTGTAGGAAGGAGAGAATAAAAATCTTTCTCGTTCTCTTTTTAAAACTTCCTCTTCTAATTTCCAATTAATTCTCAACTAAGCCAAGCTCCTCCTCTCTTCTATGTGTGGTCGGCTATGTTTGGCCCTTGCATGGATTAGTTTTCCAAAAACCCATTAAGCAATTACTATATTTAATAAGAGGTTAATCTTGAAAAAAAATCAAATATTAATGTTCACATGTCACCTTTGCCGGTGGTGTGATAGTTTAATCGAATTCATTGCTAACAAATATTTTCAGTAAAATTACATTTTATATTATCTTAAGCGATACCGATGGTGACAATAATTTACACATGTTTTCTTCAACAACACAATATCACGTTAGAATGTATGGAGTCCAGTATTAGTAAAAGCTCTAATATTATCCACATTCAACTTAATCAGTCCATTAACAATGTCCTTGGTTCAATATAACATCTATTATTAACCTTCTACTCCGGCCAATGATTTTGATTTGAGTTGACTACGGTTGGCCATGATACTAACCTCATACCACCGAGGAGACGAATTCTCTATGAAACGGTGCTTCACTCCTAATGCTTTAACTCAGACCCAACCATAGTTGTACAATGGATGTCATGTCATGATTTAACTATAACCAAAGTGGTGTACCTACACTAAAGATCCACAGTATTCTTAAGTTGAGGGAATTATGAAACATCATCATATCGATAATTTATGCTCGACCTACTTATTATCAACCAACAGAAAACTCTCGTATGAGTCATTTCACAATTATCCAATAACTATGGTATGTAACACCTTGGTGCTTCCAATAGCCATGAGGAATACACTACCAAACATTTAGAGAGCGTTACCTACTATGGTCTCAATGGATGTATCGATGTCCATTCTCCAAACCTCTTGACTAGGAATTTTGAAACAAAATGTTACTTTATTTTGTGATTAATTACTCACGACTGCAACTATTTGTAACTACAATGACATAACATTTTATTTAAGGATTTTCATATTAATATACTTTAAATTATTACTTAATTAATAATATCAAAATGTAACAAAGTATATAATAGAAAGTAAGTGCCATCATTACGAACAAGATTGATTACAAAGATATATGTAACAAAATACATAATTACTCCGGGGCATAATATTAGCTCTTTCAATCTCCCACTTGCAATTGGGGTCAATTATTGAATCTTATTCCCATTCCTCCAACTAGTTAAGAACTAATCGAGCTAGTCCCTTAGTAAACGAATATGCTATATTGCATTACTATCTACTATGTCAGCCAACATCTCTCTAACGTTGATAAACTACCTTTATCATGTGGAACTTTCGGAGTATGTGTCTACACATCTTACAAGCCCTATATCATGCACTTTTTCACAAAACAATATCATGGGATTTTCAATATTTGGAATCACCCCTACCTCAATTATAAATTTGTGTATGTATCTTTACTGCCTTTATTAAGGTGTTATTCAAGGTGATGTACTTAGCCTTTTGGTTGAATTAGCAACCACCCCTTGTTTAGAACATTTCCAACTTAAATCTCCTTAACTAAGGTTGAACATGAATTTAGGATTTGCATACTATATTCGGTATCACTTATGAAGTTCGAGTTTGGCCAGTCCTTCATAAGGAGTTTGTGTTTTAATAAACAATTATCTAGTATTTCGCAAATACTCGATAATACTCATAACTACCATTTAGAGATCTTAATTCGAATTTGATACTTGATCAATATACCAATTACGTAAGAAAATTATGATATAGCATAGCATATACGATGACTCCCATTGTCGATGCATAAGGAATCCATCTCATATGTCCCATATTAAATATTTTAATATGGTGTCTATGTATATCTTATGGAACTATCCCCATACCCTTTTATACCGATTATCAAGGATTAAACAACCAAACTAAAAACTAATTTTAACACGAGTACATTGTTAACAATCAACAGTATGTTGTTCTTCTATAATTTAGAAATATCTTAGTACTTTTTAATATTCTTTCTTACAAACACATGCCTTCTCGGCATTTTGACTGGTAATCAAACTATTATATTCCTTCGTTAAAATGTTCAATTTGATACATGTCGAAAGATATTGTTATATCAGTTCTTGGATCTTATCAATGCTTACAAACTTAATTATATGAGGTTAATAACATAGTCTGCTATAATCAACTCAAAATCTAAATCTCTAACTAGAGTAGAGCGATTAATAATAAATGTTATTTTGAACCAAGTACGGTTCATGGATTGATCGAGTTGAACATGGATAATGTTTGAATTTTGGTCATTTCCTAACTCTATACACCCTAATGTGATATAGTGTTGGCGAAGAGAACATGTGTAAATTTATTGTCACTATTAGTACCGCTTATTATAATTTAAAATATGATTTTAACTGAAAAGATCTATGGTGATGAATTCGGCCAAATTGTCATAGAACTAGCTAAGTTAATGTGTGTACGTTAATTTTTGAACTATTCAATATTAATCATTGATTGAATTCACACCACTCAGTCACACAACCATATTTGTGTATTCTTGGAAAAACCACATGATTTAATTAGTTTATAAAGAGTTACAAATTAACTAAATTAATGTTTAGTAAATATTAATTATTAATTTATTTGATGTTTTGGTTGTTGTTAGTAATTATTTGGTGTTTATATAAAATTTATATCTACATATTTAGATATATGATGTCGGTATATATTTATACGGCTTTTAAATGTTGTTAATAACTAAACGGGCTTTTGGAAATATTGATCCATGTGATGGAAAGATATGACCAATCATATTAGAGAGAGAAAGGAAGAGATTTGGATGAGATCTAATCGAGAACTAATTTGGGAATTCAAAGAGAATGTTTTAAAGAATGAATGGGAAAAAAATTATTCTCTCCTAAGACAAAATGCTCTCATTCTTTTCATTTTTGAATTCTCTTTTCTCCTTCCTGCTCATCATGGCCGCCATCTCCAGTATTTCCAGGCTGAAATTTTTTTCTTCAAACAAAATAAAAAATAAAATTAAAACAAGGTAGTTCATTCGATTCTAGCAAGATCGAGTATGAATCAAACATTCTAGGAGACGATTGTAAATCAAAGTGTTACAGAGAGCAAGGCCGTCTAAGGTTCGATTCAATTTTAATTTACTCATGATGTTTGACTGTAACGACCCGTAAATTTTAAGACTTTGAATTTGAATATTTAAGAATTTAATTTAAACACAATAAAATCTATGTTTCAAATAACTACCTGATTTTAAGTGGCGTGTTTTTAAATTAATTTATATGATTTTTCCATAATTTTTAATTTGCAAAATAAATAGATTTTCATTTGATGCATTTTGCGGCAAACATTGATACTTTTGAAGCTTCAAAAAGTTAGATAACTAGTGTAGTTTTATGTTATTCTGTGATCGTCGCATTATTGTGCATGATCGTATTTTTATTTTTGTCGTTTGCGATTCATACGCGAACAAGAAATTGTGTAGCGATGTACCGCTTTTTAATTCTTGTCCACATTTTTGGCCACAAAATTCTTTACCCGCACTTGCTTCTTGAAACCTGCCTTCTTTCCTGGTTAAAAATAAGGATCTTGTTTTGGAAACCCTAATCATTTTGTTTTGCTAAGTTTGGTTATAAAAGGTGACCGAACACACAAAAACAGGGACACAATTCTCTTCATAAAAATATATTCATGGATGGACGCACTTTCATTTCTTTACTGCAAATGAAAATACACAGCAACCCATTTCAACTTTCATTCATTAATCCAATAACTCCCTCTACACAAAGAATTAGCCAAAACATTCTACATGGAATTTGTGGAGGATGAAGCAAGCTACACTTTTCATTTATGTTGTACTCGAGATGGTGGCGTGTGAAGGTTGTGGCAGCTAGAAGTTGCTGACGAGGAGGTTGTGTTTTGCTATAGCTTTGTACTTGGAGTATTTGGTGTTGGCCGATCAGGTTTTTGATGACGTGTCCAATGGAGATGACGACGTTCGATTTCCTGGTTGGAGGAAGCCACAATGGTGGGAGGAAGATTTAGTTTTGGTGCAAAAAACTGGGATTTTCGACCCTCAAAAATCGACACTAATACATCCTCGGTATTCATGTGCCACAAAATCAAGTGCCGGAAAAATCGATTGTTAGGGGAAAATGAAAATAAAGATAGAACAGTATCTCACACGAATGGAATAACATATTTTATTTCAACAATAATCTTTACAGTAAATTTTTTTAATACAATATCAAAGTCTAACCTAGATTCAACCTGAACAGTTATGAACCCTCTGTCTTTACAAATGTTGAAAAGTGAAAACAAATGAGATAGATGCAGCGGATAATAGAATACGTCCTTACGTAGATGAAGATCTCCAGCTCTCCTCTGGAAACTCCAAGCATCTTCAACTAAACCTGAAACTACTCGGATCTGACCTGAGTATTAAAAATACTCAGATCAGGCTTGATAAACCAACATGAGAAACTCAAACCATATACATATGACGGAGTCATGGATGGGTACTAAAAAACCTATGAAAAGAATAGTATCTCGTAAGACAACACCGCTCATAAATACAGACGGGTTTTTACCTTACGATAATCAAAATACTTTATACGGGAAATCACTTTGATACTATTATTAATGACATTAGTTTGAAAACACTTTCAAAATATCTTTTCAAAGAAAGTATCAATACCCAGTGTAACATCCCGCCTTCGAGCAACCAAAACTAATCGCTACTGATGCTGTAGTCATCATTAGTTATTATTTCTTGGCGATCGAACGCGGCATAGTTAATATTGATACACATGAACACAAAATATGAAAAAATTTAAACTTTAACATAACGGAATTTCTCATTTCTTATGAATAATATTTAGATTTAATTACATAATCCCAGACATTAACCACGTTCAGATCACATGTACATGTACAAAATACAATAAGAGCAACATATGAAGATGTCCCCTTATGATGATCAGAGAACTAATAATATGAACTTTACAGTTCTTAGTACATCGCAGAGAAATACACAAAATAGCTCCTATATAGCTAACACTGCCTCCTACACGTCCACCGAAGCTTATTCGTCCAAAAACCTGAAAGTCTCCCACTCTCAAACCACTCAAATTAATTTTTGAGTACCCGAGAGTTTGTGGAGAAACACAAACTTCAAGTCAGACAATAAGTCCGGTATGAATAATCCCCTATCATCTCTTATCGTAGAGAGATATGTAGTGAGACCATGCCGCTTAGTAGAATGGGTTTTCCCCTCACTAGTATCCAAAACAAAACATGCAGATCATTTACTATGCCCCTGTACCCAAAATGATTAGTCTTAACATAATATGAAATAAAGCCATAAATCATATGTATTGGATATGACTTCCACCCATTTATTATATATCCCATCTAAAATCAATTTATTAGAGTTCCCCTCTAAAATCTTTAAAATGACTATCCGCCATAATTTAATAGGACTATCCGTCCCAAATCCATTTAAAATAAATGCAGATTATCCATCGTACATTATTTTATAAAAGATGGTGTGGGCTATCCACCGCACACTACATAGTTTTCCTAGGATGACTATGAACCCTTGGGTGCCCAATCCCAAGGCTAACCACCTCTGGCAAAACATTCTTTTCTTTAGAAATTTGATGTGGGCTATCCACCGCACATTCCATGGTTTTCCTAGGTTAACCAAGAACCCATCACTTGGCCAATTAAAACATCATGATCCCCATGATTATTTATAAAAATTCATGATCCCCATGATTACTTATTTTCCCCAAGTATACCACCTATTTAACCCATTCTCATTGGTAGCCCCAATTAGGTTAAATTAAATAAAAACACATTGATAGCCCCAATGTATATTTTCGAAAGCATATTTCTGTTTTTAAGCCTAAACTATGTATCGAAAACATAAAACCCACCCCGGTGTCCCCAAGGTTTATTAACATCAAATTTATATAAGGATCCCCCTTACATATTCAAACAAAATAAGTATTTTATGCTATAACCCTTCGAAGTAACCCCTTCAAGTTAGCAAAATTTTACTTAAGGAAAAATGGCCTAAATAGCCCTTTCAACCACTTCGAATGAAGTCCCATTCGAAAGCAAATAAACATCCGAAGCTAGCCCCTTCGAGAGCCTTCCTTTTGAAAACATCACAAAATCATACCTTTCGACCTTGCCGAAAGGTTCCACCTTTCGACCTTGTCGGAAGGTTTCTTTTTGACCTAGTCGAAAGGTTCCACCTTTCGACCTTGTTGAAAGCCTGGGGTATCCCGCCTTACAAAACCATTTATGAACCTTTCAAAATCATTGAAACTCAAAACCTTTCGCAATCATCGAAGGTAACCCCTTTAAAACCTTTCAAAATAAAAACGTTTCGATATCCAAACCTTTCGAAATCAAAACCTTTCGAAACCATTCAAAAACAATGAAGTGTTGGTGTTGGAACCAACCCTTCGAAAGTATACTTCCGACCTATGTAATTGTGATTGGTCAAGGGTCTTCCACCTATGCTTTCGAATAGTTAAAAGTATACAAAAGTCAACCTTTTTCTTAAAACACTATACTTCTTCCCCAAATCATTTTTTGAAAGCAAATTCCCTCTGGCTTTGACCAAGGCAGAAGCAATACTGCAGTTTAGCCCTTAGGCTTAATTAATTTAATTACCTTAGTTAACCACTAAGGAAAAATCCCCAAAAATCACCAAAAATCTTATAAATCATATACTTCAACATATTAAAATTTCAAAGCATACGAAGATCAAAACAACTCGGAATTTAACCAAAACCGAATAAAACATGTTAATTAGCCAAATAACATTTTAAAACACCCAAGTCTTATCCAAACAAAGGTTTAAATGGTTATATCCTAACCATAATCACAAACATGAATCGGGTATAACCCATAACCGATCCAAACACAGAAAATGAGATGATAAACATGATTATTCACCTTGATTAGTTAATTAGAGAATGAGATAATTTCCTAGCTTTAATTCCTTAGCTTTTTCTTCAATTTATTGCTCTTCCTGGAGCTTTTAATGGCCGGCCGAAAGTTGGTGAGGAGTTATGAATGAAAGAGTGAAAATTTATTAAAGTGGAGGAAGAGATTTATATTAAGAAATGTTGCCCCATTTCCAAGTTTACCCCTTAGGAAATTCCTCCTTCTTAATTTAGTTAAGTTTTATTTTAGTTCATTCATTAAAACACGACCATTGAATTTATTAATCTCATCTCCCTAATTATTCACATTATTCTATTTAATTTATCCAATTAAATATCCATAATAATGTTAATTAAAATTCATGGGCATTACAGACTCCCCCCTATAAAAAATTTCATCCTCGAAATTTCAGTAAGGACACAACAACAAGGATATAGCCCATGCAAGCAAAGCTATTATAACCTACCAGCCGAATTCTATATAAACCCTATATAGACTTACCATCTAATACAACCTAGGAAAAGTAGCCCTAATCTTGTCTTCTGTCTCCCAAGTACAGTCCTTCACGTTGTCGCTCCACTAAACTTTCATCAACCCGACTGTCTTGTTCCTTAACCTCTTCTCATCTTTTGCCACAACACGAAATGGTTGCCTCACAAAAGCCATATCCGGTTCCACCACTAAGTCCTCCAGTGCCCTCGGAGCGATATTAGTTTCTGGATCATGAACACACTTCCTAATATAAGAAACATGAAACACATTATGGACCCCGGCCAAACTGCTTGACAAATCTACTCGGTATGCGAGTTTCCCAATCCTTTCTGATATAGAAAATTATCCTACATATCTCGGTGCTAGCTTCCCGATCTTCCCGAACTGAACCACACCTTTCATCGGCGATATCTTGATGAAAACTCTTTCTCCAACTGAGAACTCTAGGTCCTTATGCCTTTTATCTGTGTATCTCTTCTGCCTAGATTGAGCTTTCTTCATTCTTTCCCGTATCGACTCGAACTTTTCCGTCGCCTCTCTCACCAAATCTGGGCCAAGGACCAATCTATCTCCGGTCTCTAACCAACATACTGGTGATTTTCATGGCCTTCCATACAAAGCTTCAAAAGTCGCCATTCCTATAGTATTCTGATAACTATTATTATAGGAAAACTCCAATAAGTGCAAGTGATCTTCCCAAGAACCACTAAAATCTAGCACACAAGCCCTCAACAGATCTTCCAGTACCTTGTTAACTCTCTCTGTCCATCCGTCTGAGGATGATATGCGGTACTCATCTTGAGATTAGTGCCTAACACACTCTACAGGCTCTTTCAGAACTCGCTAGTAAACAAAGCATCTCTATCACTGGCGATACTACTAGGAATTCCATGCAGTGTAACGATGTTCTTCATGAACAACTTAGCCAAAAAAGGTGCCGTCCTGGTTGACTTTACCGGAATGAAATAGGCACTCTTGGTCAATCTGTCCACTATGACCCATATACTTTCATTACCCCGGTTTGACCTTGGCAACGCGTCAATAAAATCCATGGATATTGAGTCCCACTTTTAGACTGGAACATCCAAAGGTTGAAGCAACCCACTTGGCTTCTAATGTTCGGCTTTAACTTGCTGACAGTTCAAACACTGTTTCACCCATAAGCCAACATCCATCTTCATTCCTTCCCAGAAGAAACTTCTCTTCATATCCTGGTACATCTTGGTTCCTCCAGGATGAATTGTAAACTTCGATCGATGACATTCCCTAAGAACTTCCTTCTAAGGTTTCCAATATCCGAAACACATATCCGCTCCTTCTTTCTTAACCAACCCCTGCGATCAAGAATAAAATCCTTTAAGTCATCAACCTCTGTTCCAGCTTCTAACCTTCTAATCCTCTCGGTTTAGACAGGATCCTATTTCTGCCTAAAAGCAATTCGTTCGATCAGAACTGGTCGAACTTCCAAATAGGACATCATGGCGATATTCCAACTAGATCTAGTAGTCGACCTCAACTGCACACTGCAAGCAGCCAGTGCTTCCAAGTCTTTCCATTCCGCCAACATAGCTAACACCACATTCTGATGTTTCCTGTTAAGCGCATCCACCACCTTATTTCCTTTTCCCGGTGTATACTCGATGCTAAAATCATAAGCTGCAACAAACTCCAGCCATCTCTGTTGTCTCATGTTTAGCTCCTTTTGAGAGAATAAATACCGTAGAGACTTATGATCCATAAATAACTCAAACCTTTCTCCCAAAAGATAATGTCTCCACACCTTCAATGCGAAGATTACCA
Organism: Allium fistulosum; assembly: GCA_030737815.1. Classification (NCBI taxonomy): domain Eukaryota; kingdom Viridiplantae; phylum Streptophyta; class Magnoliopsida; order Asparagales; family Amaryllidaceae; genus Allium; species Allium fistulosum. The sequence goes on from CM060904.1 coordinate 1,293,883,949, forward strand.
TTGCCAACTCCAAATCATGAGTAGGGTATCTCACTTCATGCGGTCTAAACTGTCCAGAAGCATAGGCAATAACCTTTCCATTCTGCATTAGCACAACACCTAACCTAGTACCACATGCATCGGTGTAAACTACCAACCCCTGATTCCCATCAGGAACTACTAACACGGGCGCATTGGTTAACATATGTTTCAACTTAAGGAATGCCTCCTTACATTTGTCAGACCAAACAAACTTCACGTCCTTCCTGGTTAGCATAATCAAGGATGCCGCTATCCGGGAGAAATCCTTAATGAACCTTCGGTAGTATCCTGCAAGTCCAAGAAAACTTCTAATCTCACTTACTGTCTCTAGTCTTTTCCAATTGTTAACATCTTCGATCTTATCTAGATCAACTGCTAACCCTTCCTCGGAAACTACATGACCAAGGAACTTCACTTCTTTCTTCCATAAATGACACTTGGAGAACTTCGCCTTCAGCTGATGTTGCCTTAGCGTCTCCAACACTATTCTAAGATGATCTGCATGATCCTTCTCATTCTTAGAATATACCAAAATGTCATTAATAAAAACCAACACGAACCTATCCAAGTGCTCTCGGAAAACCTGGTTCATCAAATCCACGAAGAAAGCTGCCGCATTAGTAAGCCCGAATGGCATAACCAACCACTCTAAGACCCATATCTGGTCCTAAACGCCATCAAAGGAATACTGTCCTCTACCACTCTTAGCTGATGGAAACCTGTCGCTAAATCCAGTTGGGAAAATACTCTGGCTCCACTCAACTGATCAAATAAGTCGTCGATCCTCGGCAAAGGATACCTATTCTTTATCTTCCTCTCGTTCAACATACGATAGTTGATACACATCCTTAACAACCCATTTGGCGTCTTCACGAATACTGCAGCTGTTCTCCAAGGCGAACTTCTTGGCCGGATGAAATTCTTTCCTTCCGATTCCACTAGTTGCACCTTTAATTCCTTCATCTCAGTTGGTGACATCCTGCTAGGTTGTCTACTTACGGGTTCAACTCCTGGTACGAGATCTATCCGAAACTCGATTGCTCTTTTCGGCGGCAATCCTGAAACTGGTTCAAACACATCCGCAAACTCTCTTGCAACATAAACCTACTTCAACTCTGCTTCCATTCCCATAGCACCCAATAATGCATAAGTATTTCTGTTCGAACTCCTTACCGAGTAAATGAATCGGTTATAGCTATTAGGGTGTCTCAATGATATTTCCCCCACCTGGCAAAATATCCTAGCATCATATCTATCTAACCAATCCATACCCAATATGATCCCGAAACCTACGAAATCAAAAAAATATAAACTGCATGCAAATATATGACCTAACAAATCAAGTTCTAACTGGTCATATCTCATTCCCAGAGTTGCATACCCTCCTATAGGATTCGCAACCCTTAAAGGAGTAATAAGGTATAAAGGTTCCGGACATAAGCAATCTACCAAACACTGAGATATAAATGAGTGCGATGCACCGGTATCAAATAGTATCTTAACCGGAGTACTATGAATCATAAGCATACCTTCCATCACAGCTTTTCCTTTCTTAGCAGTCGTTGGTCTAGAGGATGATGGTTCCAATGCAAAGACCTTTCCCTTTCCAGCCTTAGCAGCCTCGGGACATTTGTCCTTGTAATGCCCCATCTGGCCACAGTTGTAGCACTTCACATTTGGCCTCACTGCAACTGCTCCCCCATCACCCGAGCGACACTCATTAGCATAGTGCCCCTTATTGTCACACTTGTAACAAACAATATCAGCCTTTCTCTTCTTAGTTGCTACCCCCGACTGGGCACCTTTCTTCTTGAAGAACTTCCACTTCTTACGTTGAAAATTCTAAACCTCAGCTGGTTTCCCTTTCAAAACTAGAAAGCATCTCTTCATTTTAAATAGCCATCTCAACAACAATATGACACGGATCTCGGAGGTTTGGCATGGTTGCTCTGGCGATCTCAGGATTCAACCTCCTGATAAACTTATCATTCCTCCAAATGACAGTATCCATAGTAGTATATCCGTAAAGGGACAGCTCATCAAACTCTGTAGCATATTCAATCATCGATCTATTCCCTTGGACTAAATCTGCAAATTTCCTGAGCAATGCTGACTTGGCAACCTCTGATAGAAATCTTTCTTTGAACCTCCTTCGAAATTCAGCCCAAGTCAGGTCTTCCTCTAGTTCTCCTACGGTAACTCTGTTCCACCAAAACAATGATGCTCCCTGCAATTGCCTTGAAGCAAGTCTCATCTTCTGTATATCCGTCAAGCCGAGATCTGCAAATATCCTTTCACAATGCAATAGCTAGTTCTCCACTCCTACTGCATCCTCGGATCCCAGTAAAGGCTTTCCTCCAAGACTAGCGTAATCCCTGCTCAGCTTGGCTAATTATTGCCAATTGGGGCCACCGGATTAGCTCCTCCAGCATTCCCTACAGCCACTCCTGCAGCTGCTCCAGCTTGCATCATATTCACGAAGAACTGATACATTATCCCCATATCAACCGGCGGAATCTCAGCACCAACATTAACATTTGCATCTGGGTTTGCATTTGCCTGTCGATCATGGTTGCTCCAAGTATTGGGTCGAACATTCCCACTTGTTGCGGTACGTCTCCCACCTTGATTCACTCTTCCATTTCCTACCTCCACATCTTACTTCCCTACTACCTGAAATCCAATCTTGGTAAGATACAGAAGAATGGTCTAAGAGAGTGGGGAATACTACTTAGGTATTTATAGCAAAGTACACATACATTACTATAACGCTTTCCCAAGCCCAACCATATTTTAGATTTATAAGGTTATGCTTTAAAAAATCTTTTAAGGTTTAAATTCCTTTTAAGTACATAAACCATGCTCTGATACCAATTTGTAACATCCCGCCTTCAAGCGCCCAAAACTAACCGCTACTAATGCTGCAGTCATCGGTAGTTGTTATTTCTTGGCGATCGAATGCGGCATAGTTAATATTGATACACAGGAACACAAGAATATGAAAATTTTAAACTTCAACAAAACAGAATTTCTCATTTCTTATGAATAATATTCATATTTAATTACATAATCCCAGACGTTAACCACGTTCAGATCACATAAACATGTAAAAAATACGATAAGAGCAACATATAAAGATGTCCCCTTATAATGATCAGAGAACTAATAATATGAACTTTACAGTTCTTAGTACATCACAGCGGAATACACAAAATAGCTCCTAAATAGCTAACACTACCTCCTGCATGTCTCCGGAAGCTTATTCATCCAAAAACCTGAAAGTCTCCCACTCTCAGACCACTCGAATTAATTTTTGAGTACCCGAGATTTTGTGGAGAAACACAAACTTCGAGTCAGACAATAAGTCTGGTATGAATAATCCCCTATCATCTCTTATCCTAAATAGATATCTAGTGAGACCACGCCGCTTAGTGGAATGGATTTCCCCTCACTAGTATCCAAAACAAAACATGCAGATCATTTACTATGCTCCTGCACCCAAAATGATTAGTCTTAACATAATATGAAATAAAGCCATAAATCATATATATTGGATATACCATCCACCCATTTTTTATATATCCCATCTAAAATCAATTTATTAGAGTTCCCCACTAAAATCTTTAAAACGACTATTCATCATAATTTAATAGGACTATCCGTCCCAAATCCATTAAAAATAAATGCAGATTATCCATCGTACATTGTTTTATAAAAGATGGTGTGGGCTATCCACCGCACACTACATAGTTTTCCTAGGATGACTATGAACCCTTGGGTGCCCAATCCCAAGGCTAACCACCTCTGGTAAAACATTCTTTTCTTTAGAAATTTGATGTGGGCTATCCACCGTACATTCCATGGTTTTCCTAGGTTAACCAAGAACCCATCACTTGGCCAATTAAAACATCATGATCCCCATGATTATTTATAAAAATTCATGATCCCCATGATTACTTATTTTCCCCAGGTATACCACCTGTTTAACCCATTCCCATTGGTAGCCCCAATTAGGTTAAATTAAATAAAAACACATTGATAGCCCCAATGTATATTTTCGAAAGCATATTTCTGTTTGTAAACCTAAACTATGTATCGAAAACGTAAAACCTACCCCGGTGTCCCCAAGGTTTATTAACATCAAATTTATATAAGGATCCCCCTTACATATTCAAAAAAATAAGTATTTTATGCTATAACCCTTCGAAGTAACCCCTTCAAGTTAGCAAAATTTTACTTAAGGAAAAATGGCCTAAATAGCCCTTTCAACCCCTTCGAATGAAGTCCCATTCGAAAGCAAATAAACATCCAAAGCTAGCCCCTTCGAGAGCCTTCCTTTTGAAAACATTACAAAATCATACCTTTCGACCTTGCCGAAAGGTCCTACCTTTCGACCTTGTCAGAAGGTTTCTTTTTGACTTAGTCGAAAGGTTCCACCTTTCGACCTTGTCGAAAGCTTAGGGTATCCCGCCTTACAAAACCATTTATGAACCTTTCAAAATCATTGAAACTCAAAACCTTTCGCAATCATTGAAGGTAACCCCTTCAAAACCTTTCGAAATCAAAACGTTTCGATATCCAAACCTTTCGAAATCAAAACCTTTCGAAACCATTCAAAAACAATGAAGTGTTGGTGTTGGAACCAACCCTTCGAAAGTATACTTCCGACCTTGTGTAATTGTGATTGCTCAAGGGTCTTCCACATATGCTTTCGAATAGTTAAAAGTATACAAAAGTCAACCTTTTTCTTAAAACACTATAATTCTTCCCCAAATCATTTTTTGAAAGCAAATTCCCTCCGGCTTTGACCAAGGCAGAAGCAATACTGCAGTTTAACCCTTAGGCTTAATTAATTTAATTACCTTAGTTAACCACTAAGGAAAAATCCCCAAAAATCACCAAAAATCTTATAAATCATATACTTCAACATATTAAAATTTCAAAGCATACGAAGATCAAAACAACTCGAGATTTAACCAAAACCGAATAAAACGTGTTAATTGGCCCATTAACATTTTAAAACACCCAAGTCTTATCCAAACAAAGGTTTAAATGGTTATATCCTAACCAAAATCACAAACATGAATCGGGTATAACCCATAACCGATCCAAACACAGAAAATGAGATGATAAACATGATTATTCACCTTGATTAGTTAATTGGAGAATGAGATAATTTCCTAGCTTTAATTCCTTAGCTTTTTCTTTAATTTATTGCTCTTCCTAGAGCTTTTAATGGCCGGCCGAAAGTTGGTGAGGAGTTATGAATGAAAGAGTGAAAATTTATTAAAGTGGAGGAAGAGATTTATACTAAGAAATGTAGCTCCATTTCCAAGTTTACCCCTTAGGAAATTCCTCCTTCTTAATTTAGTTAAGTTTTATTTTAGTTCATTCATTAAGACGCAATGATGTCCTGTTTGGAATCATTGAAACATCAAATCATTGAAAACACATTAAGTTTTATTTTAGTTCATAAGTTTTATTTTAGTTCATTCATTGGTAGTTCCAATTAGGTTAAATTAAATAAAAACACATTGATAGCCCCAATGTATATTTTCGAAAGCATATTTCTGTTTGTAAACCTAAACTATGTATCGAAAACATAAAACCCACCCCGGTGTCCCCAAGGTTTATTAACATCAAATTTATATAAGGATCCCCCTTACATATTCAAACAAAATAAGTATTTTATGCTATAACCCTTCGAAGTAACCCCTTCAAGTTAGCAAAATTTTACTTAAGGAAAAAGGCTTAAATAGCCCTTTAAACCCCTTCGAATTAAGTCCCATTCGAAAGTAAATAAACATCCGAAGCTAGCCCCTTCGAGAGCCTTCCTTTTGAAAACATCACAAAATCATACCTTTCGACCTTGCCGAAAGATCCTACCTTTCGACCTTGTTGGAAGGTTTCTTTTCGACCTAGTCGAAAGGTTCCACCTTTCGACCTTGTCGAAAGCCTGGGGTATCCCCCTTACAAAACCATTTATGAACCTTTCAAAATCATTGAAACTAAAAACCATTCGCAATCATTAAAGGTAACCCTTTCAAAACCTTTCGAAATCAAACCTTTCGAAAATAAACCTTTCGAAACCAAACCTTTCGAAATCAAAACCTTCTGAAATCAAAATCTTTCAAAATCAAACCTTTTGAAATCAAATCCTTTCGAAACCATTCAAAAACAATGAAGTGTTGGAGTTGGAACCAACCCTTCGAAAGTATACTTTCGACCATGTCAGAAGGTTTACCCTTCGACTTTGTCGAAAGGTGTTAAACTTTTACTTTAAAAACAATGGGAAGGTTGGGATTTTCCTTCCCCTTTCCCTTCGACTTTGTCGAAGGGTATAAAAATCTTTCCGGAAAGCATTTAAAACATTAACTCTTGAAGGTTTTGGCTTTTGAAAATCCCCTTCGTGGCCCCTCCTTGAGTATATAAAACTTAGTCTTTTTATAAAAATTTATAAAATCGGAGGATCCCCCTTCGACTCGGTTGAAAGCAAGTTTTATTTCCATTTGAAAGCAATGGAAGCAGCTCCCTAACCCTTCGCCCCTCTTCCCTTCGTCACCATGCCTACCCTTCGACTTAGACGTAGGGATAAAAGCGGCTTTTGGGGTCGGGGGGAACATCCGGGCCTATTAAAGTGATGTTTTACCTTGCTTGTCTAATTGTGATTGGTCAAGGGGCTTCCACCTATGCTTTCGAATAGTTAAAAGTATATAAAAGTCAACCTTTTTCTTAAAACACTATAATTTTTCCCCAAATCAATTTTTGAAAACAAATTCCTTGCGGCTTTGACCAAGGCGAAAGCAATATTGTAGTTTAGCCCTTAGGATTATTAATTTAATTACCTTAGTTAACCACTAAGGAAAAATCCCCAAAATTCACCAAAAACCTTATAAATCATATACTTCAGCATATTAAAATTTCAAAGCATACGAAGATCAAAACAACTCGGAATTTAACCAAAACCGAATAAAACGTGTTAATTAGCCCATTAACATTTTAAAAGACCCAAGTCTTATCCAAACAAAGGTTTAAATGGTTATATCCTAACCAAAATCACAAACATGAATCGGGTATTACCCATAACCGATCCAAACACAGAAAATGAGATGATAAACATGATTATTCACCTTGATTAGTTAATTGGAGAATGAGATAATTTCCTAGCTTTAATTCCTTAGCTTTTTCTTCAATTTATTGCTCTTCCTAGAGGTTTTAATGGCCGACAAAAAGTTGGTGAGGAGTTATGAATGAAAGAGTGAAAATTTATTAAAGTGGAGGAAGAGATTTATATTAAGAAATGTAGCCCCATTTCCAAGTTTACCCCTTAGGAAATTCCTCCTTCTTAATTTAGTGAAGTCTTATTTTAGTTCATTCATTAAGACGCATCCATTGAATTTATTAATCTCATCTCCCTAATTATTCACATTATTCTATTTAATTTATTCAATTAAATATCTCGAATAATGTTAATTAAAATTCAGGGGCATTACACCCAGACTATGGTAATATATCTGAACTAGGTCAACAAAATATACCAGACGGAATATATGATACCAAAATGGGTAGCTGAATGTTTGCAAAGCATTACAGCTATTTTGGGAATACAACCAAAACTGTAAAGCTCGTATTGGAATTGGATTTCCAACATAATGGGGAACTAATGGCCTTTTACTTCGATCCATGCATAACAACAATAATTCCTGTTAGCCTTATCACTTTTCTCAAGCTAGCTACTTAGAACTCCACTTGCTACACTACCAATACCCAGTAGCCTTATTATATTAAAATAAATGGTGCAATAGATGCCTTGCGGATCCAGATTCCACTAGACTCCTTCATACTCATAAAACCGTAGCGTGAAATATATTTCCTACATACCACATAATTACTTGTATCATTACCGGGATGTGAGGCTTGAGAGGCCACGCTCATACTTTCCACAAAGCCATGCTTTGCTTTTCACAAAGACATGCTTTGCCTTTCTCATGACATGTTCCATTTTAAATGCCACATTGCCATTCCATAATCGCACAACTGATTTCTACAAACGTATAACTCCTGAGCTCGTACGTTTCAGGAAAGGGTGTTAAGCTAAGAGAAGTTGCCTTATCCGCCACCAAGCATATAATACGTTGATAAAGATTAATTAATATGATCAGAAATGCACTGTATGACATTCATCCTTACAAGTTCGTTTTGGGACTGAACAAAACCGAAGACACTTCTCCTACGACATCCTAAGATCAGTAGTGAGTAGTCCTTACATTACGAAGATTTCAAAACAGACAGGACCACTGCTATAATAAATATCTATTTATTGGGAGTGACCGAGAGAATGTCAACAAGCAGTCCTTTCGCTATGAAGATCTTCAATCTTCAATACAACAAAGATTTCAAAATATAGACACTACTGTCATATAAATATAATATAGGGTAAACTTCCGAGACGTGTGATAGAAATCCCTACATTTTTAAGATCTCTGGTCTTCAATAATCATCATCTTCAATATGTCTTCACTTCTGAACGTATACATTAGTTTGAAGTGGTTTTTGTATAGGAGTTACCCAAATCCGACGCCAGTTCCTCCGAACCAATCATCGATTAAAAAGATGTTGAGTTCATATGTGATTATCAATCATCATTCAATTTAATTCGTCTTTTTACTCATTCATAAATATCTCAGAGAGATATATTATTTTAAATTATTCCATTTATCTTCTTAATAGTATTTGGAATCATTAAGCCTCATTTATTGAATCCTTTTGGTTAATTAAACCTTTTTGAATCATTGAATAATTCCAAATTATTTCCTTTACTTAGGAAAATATTTCCAAATCTTTTATTTAAATCTTTACAAAGATTTCCAAATCATAACTATTAAAACGGGTCAAAATCAATGTTATTTAAGACAGAGTTTACTACAAACCCAAACAAAATAATTTTAAGTATAGGAATTAAAATAGTTCCAAATCATTTATTTAAATCTCATATTGGAAAATATTACTGAGTAAAAAGGATCATGGAAATTATACTAATTCTATTCAATATCAATTTCCTTATTCAACCTTTACTATCCGTCGAATAGTGGTTAAATCACCTTTTAAATTCATACGGATAATACAGGTTCCCTCTTCGAAATTTAACACCTAGTGTAAGAAGATTATCTCTATGCAATCCACATTATTTAAATTTGGAAAATTTAATCTTTTATACTTAACTCGTTTCTAACATTTCGACCTTATCTATTCCTCGCCCATGAAAGAGGCGGAGTGAACTAGGGCACAGGTTTCTCCTGAATATCCCCTTAATTTAAGCACCTCACATCCAGATCTCACGGATACAAAAATCCAATCTACTCGTCGGCTTTTAGAGCCAAGATTAAATCACTTAATTATAATAGCTTTTCTTTAAATCATTTATTTAAACTCTTTTAAATAAAGTATAAGACTTCCAAATCATTATTAAAACATTCTTTTGAAAACATTTATAAAGGATTTGGAAAAGAATTGTTAAGTTTAAATCCATAGTTCAAAAGTTATTAAAAGTGCTGCGAATAGTGTTGCAAATAGTGTTTTCAAATCTTATTTGATCAAAACAACTTTTTGATCAATTAGAGATCCATTTTTATAACTCAAATCTCTTTTAAAACATTCTAAAATATTATAGAATTTATTCCATATTTAAAAAAAATTAAAAATACCATTTTAAAGGAATTCTCTTTATGGATTCCGACTACAGAACCGCGACTATTTTGAAAACTTTGCTCATATTTCAAAGTCTACTAAAAGAAATCTTGATTTTTTTTCTTTTGTTTGAAAACTATGAGTATAATAGTTCAAAAATTTCTTATCTTGAAGAATTTCAAGCTATATGCCATTGTATATTCTCATTTGACTTTTACGGTGCGAAATAGTGTGTCGTTAAGCAACGCGCCTTATTTTGACTTAGTTTTCACAACTTGTCAAAATTGAGTTTTATTATTTATAAAACATTTATAAACCATTTAAAATGATTTAAACAAAATATTTTCCATATTTGAAACTCATTTTCCATTTCATTTCATGTTATAATACTATATTATTATAGTATTCATTTCAACTCTTTTTAGATATTTAAAACCATTAAGAGGCTAAACAACTCCATACACATATTCTTTATGGATTAAATTCCCATTTAATTAATTATAGTTAATTACTAACCATTTCTCTTATCATTTATCAAACCAAGTTATCAACCATATCACAACCATATAACCAATCATACTATCAACCAAGTTATCATCCAATATCAACACATTATCAACATATTAATCTCTAATTTAGCATGTATATTATCACTTTAAGTTTTATTTAATTAAATCTAAGATTAAGTGCTCACTATTAGTTCCACTCATACAATCTTTTCTGTAGCTTCTTGAATCGATTCCGACAGCATTTCCTCCTCTTTTTCTTGCTCCGGAGCTCTTCGTACTCCTTCATTTCTTCCTGTAGGGCTCGGCCTAGCCTTGGGTAGGCACGGCCATGCTTTGGGGTGGTGGTGTGCTCAGCTATGATGGGAAATGATAGAGGCCATGAGTAATAGAGAGGTAGGTGAGGTGATTGGCTAGTGTTTTGAGGTGATTTGACTTTGTATATGTATGTATATAATTTTATTTTATTTTCTACTAAAATTTCTTCATAAATTATTTAAGGAAGAAGCCATTAAAATAGAGAGGAGGTGCTTAGGGAAATTGAAGAAGAAGGTGACCGAAATGAAAGAGTATGCATGGGTATTTATTGGCTAAAAGGTAGAAAATATCTCCTCCTCCTTGCTTCATGCCTATGCCGCCACATACCATCACCATGACTTCGGCCATCATCACCCCCCATGTGCCACCATCTTCTCATATCACTTCACATTCTAATTGTTGACTTATGCAAGCTTAAGGGTGACGTTTCATAAAATATCTTAGATATTTTCATGTTTTTACTTAGGTAAATATATATGTAAATGGTAAATATGTATATTTTCTTTTTCTATATTTGTTATATGTATATATATTTGTTAATATATGTGTATGTTCTATATGTGTTCAAGTCATATAAACAACGTTATTCAACTTACATACGTCAAACCATTACGTATTCTGATTCTGATTCCCGTTCATATTTTCACTTATTAGTTGATTTACGTATATTTGTAAACAAAATTTGAAAATAAATTCTTGAAATGTCCTCTCATGGTGTCCTTCCCTCCTCTTCTTCCCACATCCCGTCCATCCTTTTGCATGTCCTTCCTTCGTCCTCTTTGTGTCCTTCTGTAACTAACCCTTCTATTCTTCCTATCCCTCCTCTCCCTCCCGACCCTTCTTATCAATCATCGGCTCCTTCTCTACCTAGTCTTGACTTTCCTCCTCTTCCTTCTTCAGCTTCTGTCCCTCGTGCTTCCCCCTCTTCACCCCTATATTCTGACCTATTGCCTCTCGCAAAATGGTCTTCACTGTTTACTAGTAAACCCAGAAATGCGGGTGTCTACACCCCAGTTCACTTTGACATTCATTACTCTGGAACTCCACTTGAACTGTAACGACCCAGAATTTTGAACAAATTAAATTGAAAATATTTAATTAATTTTAAATATTTGAACGATGATTTAATTTGAATCCCCGGAATAACTTTGAATTTGACGATTAGATTATAAAAATTTAATCTATTGTAAGGTGAATAAAAATTTAAATCTTCAATCATAAGCTGAAGAAAAATATTTCAAAGGCTTTGAAAATTCGTATGGATAATTCTGAAAATAATAGAAGTTTCAGAATCGAATTTGGGAGTGAATTGTTCAGTTTGAAATTTAATCATTCGAATTTATATTGGAAAATAGCCGTCCGAGGCGCAGTCTCGGAATTCGACGAAACCAGTTCCACTGGGTCCGTAATAGTGTATTATTATCGGATTTCAAATTTCGTGGCATTCGGAGTTGACGTGTGGTTGTACGATGGATATACGCGATGGTGTCTATAGCGAGAAAATTTAAAGAATATATTATTCAACTCCCACAAACAACTCGTACAACCCGCCCCTTTATTGTCTCCCCCGTACCATACTTTCCCTTCCATCTTTCAAATTTCTCGGCAATCAAACAAAAATATAAACTGATGAAATGGCGACAGTAATCAAAAGAATGGTCGCTTGTACCCCCCTCATCCTTCACATCCTCGTTCAAAAATCTTAAATTCGAATCCGTTCAAAATCAAACGAACGAAACAAAATAAAAATCAATGGCCACCAAGATATCCCAGTTCATTCTAAAACGAATACGAGTGAAATCGATTCCTTCTCTAGTTATTTTCCCATTTCGTTCTTCAAAGCTCGAGCCTGTCTTCTTCAGTTCATTATCAAAACAAAAATTCTCGTCTTCATTTCAAAAAAAAATGCCGAGAGTCTCGACTGGAAACAAGCGATGAAATCACGTGCGCCAATTCGAGGTCGCGAGCAGCTAGGGTTTTGGATTTTGGGGGAAGTGGTGGTCGATGTTGCAGACGAGATGAAGGGAGTGTCGCTCGTCTCGAGTTCGACTGGGCAGTTCGCATGGATCTGGAGCTCGATAGGGTGGAGTCGCGATTTACAGTGGCTCGCGCGTGCACTCGCATAGGGTTTCGCTGGGTTCTCGACGACGGAGACACTTGCGTAGAGGGTGGTCGGTAGACGATCGCGATGGGGGTGATCTGGAGTTCGGCAGCGTCTCGTTTTGGCGAGATGTTTGGGCAGAGGCGATCGTTTCGGCATCGCGTGGAGGAGAGCTCGTTTGTGAGCGGCGACAAAAAGGTATTCACAAAATGTTTATTCAACTTGAATTTGAAAATACATTTAAATTATTTGTATTTTTGCAGAGGTAATAGGCTGTGATTTTTATGGAAACAGAAAATTCATTTCAGAAAGAAAAATTATAAGAGTTGGAAAACAGTAAATAAGTATACATTTTCACTATAGAATTAAAGATATATATATATAGTAAAACAGATGTATATATGTTAAAGTTGTTTACAGTTAAAGGAAAATTTGTTAAAGTTAATTTTTAGTTAAACAGATTTATTAAAAGAAAAACCAGGTTAAAATAAGATCATTGAATGATTTAATTTTTCTTAAACGGAAATTTGTTTGAAATTGAATTGATTAGGTAAAATAAAATTTTACTAAATGGAAACGGATGGTTCGATTTATTTCAAATATTAATCGATTGTATAAAATTATTTATACAAGGTCAAAATTTGGAGAAATGGTCAAATTGGAAAATGGATGGCAAAATAAAAGCTAAGGTGAGATTTTTCTCACTCAAATTGAAGTGGATTTGTTTGCAGTTATTGATTGATTTGTTTTGATTGCTATTGAATGTGCTATTAGATATAATAGGATATATCTATATATATATAGCAATATATACATATTGGCATATGTATATATTGGATTGATTGATTTCCTGCCTCGTATAGCAGATGAGACCCTATTGCGCCGTTAGTAAGCGGATTTTTATAAAACCCATATACCGCGATAATTCCGTACTGGAGCGGAATTGGTATTGTGCTGACGTCTTTGGATGCAGGGAAACAGGTTGGAGGGATCCAACTGGACCCCTCACTTTGATTGAATTTATTTCTACTGTGATATGATAATTTGTGAATGATTATTGATGTTATTGAATTGATGTCTGGAAATTGTTGGAAGCTAAAATTTAGCTGAATGGATGTTTGATATCATTGGATTCCAAAAATAAACGAAATTGAATTTTTGGTAATTCAAGCAGAAAATTTTAAGTGAATTGATTTTTTTTGAAATTGAATAAAATTCGAAGAAAAGAATTTAAAGGTATAAAAGTTGATTTTTTTAGTATTATCGAATTTATTCCAGAATAAAGTGAAAATGTTAAATAAATGGATTTCGTAAAATAGTGATTTTAAATTGAAGAATTTAATTTAAAATTTGGATTTTTAAAATAGATTGAAAGAAACGATTGAAATTTATTTTCTTAAAAAGGAATTTATTTAAAAGAAGATAAGTTGGAAATCCTATTAGAAATTTAATTGGTAAATTGAAATAAGTTGTGAAATCAATGTAAAATGATTTCAATTTGAAGAATCCATTTTATAACCGAATATTGAATAATTTGAGAAAAATAAGGAATTCACTTAGTAGTGATAAATAAAATTAGAAGTCAATATTGAAATTGATTTGGTATTGAAGTTTTTATAAATAGAATTAAAAATTTATAAAAGTTGTTTATAAATCCGAAATCACTTATTTTGATAAGTGAATTGTAGAAGTTAATTAAAGGAATTATATCCACGATTTTGGACAGTGGATAAGCCTTTAAACAAAACGTGTAGAAATGTTGAATTTGGATAACGAACTATATTCACGATTTTGGACAGTGAATATATTACTTAATAAAATGGTTATGTTTGGGAAAGCGATATTATAAAATGAAGTTAATTGTTTTAAAAGATGTTTTAAAACGTGTTAAGTATCGAAAACATAGATTTCAACATTTATTGTTGAAATAGACGTTTTCGAGAAATAAGGAAATGATGGACTATAACACTGTTGTTATAGTAAATGATTTCCGAAAGGAAATATTTTGTATAGTATTGGGATTTATATATCTATCTTAATTTCGAATCCCTATACTAGTGATTTTGAGTCGTCGTAACGATGTTTTACGTAACATTCGTTTTGACTCAAATAAATGTGTTTAAAGAGAATGATTTCCTTAAAGAATGAATATATACTTAATATTGATTTAAGTATATCGAATATTTTCAAATGTGAAAATAAATAGATTTGTGAAATACTTATTATTAAATAAGTATGGAAATGCTTTTCCAATATGAAATGAACTGTTTTGAGATTTTATCTTCAAAGATAAATTGAAATGTGGAAATTGATTTGAAATTGTTTTCAAACGGTTAAGTGTGGAAAATAATATATCTAGTAAAGATATTTTGAAAGATAAAATAATTTTGGAAAATTATTTGGAATCTGATGATGTTGCGCATCTTTATTGATAGTTAAATAACCGACTATCAATAATTACCTTGAGTAGGTATTTGTTGTGAATTCGATGAATTTGAATGCCACACTTATTTTTGAATAATCGCTCACTATTCGGGTTAGCCGGGAAAGGACCATGGGGTCGTATAACCCATTCCGAATATGTGATACGTCGTTATGAATTGCATTCGAAGACCGGTGTTGAAGACCGGATATTTTTGAAAACGGAAGGATTACCGTCGAGTTACTCTACATCGGCTGATCTCCGATTTAGAGTTTTTATCACCCTTAGTGACGGGAAGTCCGGACGTGATTAGAAATTTATCCGGAAATGCAAGGGCTTCGTGAGAAGTGCCTTCGGTTCTGTTCGATCCCGGAACAGACTTGTATGGATTGTGTGTCTGACGTTACAATTTGAGATATAAAGCTGATTTCTTTCAAATACATTTCTGTTGGTGGCGGAGAATTTATTCTCTTAGCTTAACACCCTTCTCTGAGACGTACGAGCTCAGAGGTTATGTAGTTGAAATTTATCAGCGATATACTCCCAATTTGGTAACGTGGCATACTAAGTGTTGCTGTGAAATGATCAGTGTTTGATCATTTGTGATATGATCATTTGTTTGATCTTATATCTTTGTGATCATAGGTTGATCATTTTGTTTGACCCGAAGCAGGGCTTTTTGAGAAAGCGTAGCTTTGTGGACGAGACTTCGTCGAGCCTCACACCCCGGAAATGGTCGAAACAGGAAGGATGCGGCAAGGTTCTAGGGAGTAGCGCCCCTTAGTGTATGTCATTCCTTCTGGATAGAGGTGGTATCATGGTATGGAGCCCAGATACTTAACCTATGTGGTTGCTGCATTATTATCTATGTGGTTTGTTGGAAATCGGGGATCCTCGGGAAGATCGGTTACGATCGGGGGATGGCATACGCGTGTCAGTAGTTACCTACTTTTGCAGAGGTAACCCGGCCTTGTGTTGGCAGAGATCTAACCGTAATGTTAGGTTATTTCTCGGGTCGTCTATTCCAGGGACGTACCCATCGTGGAAAAGGAAGTTCCTTAGCCTGACCATTTGTTGGAAATCCAAAGAAACAATACGAGACTTGTACGGTTTTAGTTGTAGAACCTGCCATTTAATATGGTAGCTATAGTAAGCATACTATAATGGTACCTATGCTTGCTAAGATTTATATTGTACTTTCGAAATGATTTCTACACTATGCACTAATAATAATATCAAAAATGATTTGATTTTTTTGCGTATCAAGCATCTTTGACTATCATAAGAAGAAATCTCCTCCAAGTCTGCGTTTGCATTGTGTGTGTGGCGGGAGGTCTTATGGTAGTTTCATTTTCCAAAAGCATTGCGAATTGACTTTAAAATTCTCTGCTATTTATTTTAAAGAATAACTGTTTTACGATCTCACACCAGTCACCATGACCGACTCGGAGTTTATTGTTCCCTTCTAAACTCTGGGTGCCCACCAATTTCCACACGGGCAGCCTAGAGTTATATTATCAGGATATTCTGGATATTCTGGAGCTTTGGAAGCAAGCTGGATGACGAGACGTAGTATTTGTATCGGATAGTATTTATTCCGCTGTGTATTCTGTATGAGGACAAGTTATATAACTATCCATTGTTATATATTGACTCTGATGATTGATGTATGTATAAAATGATATAGTTCTTTGTTTTAAAGATTATTCATTTATCTATTATATATTGTTCCGCTGCGATATGTGAGATTCTGATATTGTTTTCTGTTTCTGTTTCTGCTCTTGTTCTGTTGTTGTTCTTCTTTCTTCTTCTTCTATCTTTTCTTCTTCTTCTACTTTTTCTTTTTCTTAAAAACCCTCACTATTGGAGTTTCCGGCACTCGATTTCTCGGCAGTCGATAAAGTGAGTATCGATGTCGAATTTTCGAAAGTCGAAAATTTCGGTACGTGACAGCGTGGTATCAGAGCATATGGTTAAGCGACAACCCTGCTCTGTTGGGTGTTACTCATTAGAGATAGAGTCAGTAGTACTCTAGAATGAGTTGAGTGTAATAATAGATACGAGTGCGTATTTGTTAGTGAATATAAAATTGTTTATATTGTGATGATTGGTTTGTTGAGTGGTATATGGATTCTGGTCGGTATTGTCCGTACAACTCTATCGATAGGGATCTCTAAACACTTGTATAGAACAATTCGGCACAATATTGTTTTAAATAGGGTAAATGAAATAATTTTGCCCAAAACTATTTTTGTATAGAAAAGAAATGTTTTTCTATAAAGTGCTATAGTATATGGTTGCATGGATGTTAGGAAGTAATAATAGTGAATTATCATCACTAAAATTGAATAAGAAATTGAAATCGTAACTCCAAAGTTAAGAAATAAATTCACATGCAAATGAAATTTGAGAATGTAAATTATAAATGTGAATTGTAATTTGAAACGGAATTCCAGAGAAGTTTCTGGAAAAGTTTTGAAAAGAATTTGAAAATTCTGGAAATTTGGAAGTTTAAATCTTTTTGGATTTGAAAATGAATTTCAAAGGTTTGAAAAATATTTTGGAGAGATGAAAGCTCTAAACTCTTTTCGGTCGCTGGAAAATAACTTCGATGATGGCCGCGGCATCACCGGTGTTCATTTTCGGGTTTCCAAAAGAGGAATTGCTGCCAAATTGTTTTAAATGGAAGTTGTTTGAAAAATTTGGGTTTTGTTTCGAAATTCAAAATATAATTTGATTTGTTTTCAAAAATGATTTTTGAAATGTTGGTAAGACTCTGGAATACTATATAAAAATAATTGTGAAATATTATGAAGTTGATAACTTGTAAAGTTTAAATAAAAATCTAACTTAAAGAGATGAATTCATATATGAATAAAATTGTGAATATAAATTGTAAATGAATTTATGATTTGGAATGGAATTCCAAGAAGATAATTGAAATTTAAAGTCGTTAATGAAATGAGACTTGAATCAAGTGAAATAAAATCCAAACCTGAGAAAACTGAAATGGATTGAATCCGAATAAACTAAAGATAATTGATAAATTTAATATTCAGAAGTTAAATTGAATTGGAATTGTGAATTGAATTCAAATGAATTTGAAAATGCAAAATTGAACGAAATTGAATATATAACTTCAATAGTGAATTAGAGATGATATAAGCAGTTATATTGAAAATTTTGTAATTGAATGTACGAAATGGTTTGAATATATGCAACTAGATATTATGGCTAGTAGGATATACAGGTGTAAAGGAATTGGAATTTAATTTCAAATATAATTTGAATTTGCTCGAAAAAGGTATGTATTTGAATTTCAATATGAGATTTGATGATTTCTTGTCTAGCCGCTTGGCTTTTTCTTTTCTTTTTGAAATCTGAGAGTCCGTAGGGACGTTTTGTAGTCGTGCCGTATTAGCCGCGCAAAGGAGACGCTGGCGAAATTTTTCGGAAATTTAGGGCGTTAGAAAATTTTTGAGAAAATTTGAAAGTTTGAAATTTGAATTTGAATTTAAATTTGAATTTTGAAGTAAAACAATGTTGTTTGAAACCTGTAATTGAAGTTGAAAATTTAGTTGAATTAATAACAAATCTTTAGTAGAGAGATTTGTTTTGATGAATTGATAAAACTATTGGATTGTTGAACAAGATAGTAGATGAGTTAAGGACCATTTTTTTTCCTAACTTGTAATTTCGAGGACGAAATTCTTTTAAGGGGGAAGGTTTGTAACGACCCAGAATTTTGAACAAATTAAATTGAAAATATTTAATTAATTTTAAATATTTGAACGATGATTTAATTTGAATCCCCGGAATAACTTTGAATTTGACGATTAGATTATAAAAATTTAATCTATTGTAAGGTGAATAAAAATTTAAATCTTCAATCATAAGCTGAAGAAAAATATTTCAAAGGCTTTGAAAATTCGTATGGATAATTCTGAAAATAATAGAAGTTTCAGAATCGAATTTGGGAGTGAATTGTTCAGTTTGAAATTTAATCGTTCGAATTTATATTGGAAAATAGCCGTCCGAGGCGCAGTCTTCGAATTCGACGAAACCAGTTCCACTGGGTCCGTAATAGTGTATTATTATCGAATTTCAAATTTCGTGGCATTCGGAGTTGACGTGTGGTTGTACGATGGATATACGCGATGGTGTCTATAGCGAGAAAATTTAAAGAATATATTATTCAACTCCCACAAACAACTCGTACAACCCGCCCCTTTATTGTCTCCCCCGTACCATACTTTCCCTTCCATCTTTCAAATTTCTCGGCAATCAAACAAAAATATAAACTGATGAAATGGCAACAGTAATCAAAAGAATGGTCGCTTGTACCCCCCTCATCCTTCACATCCTCGTTCAAAAATCTTAAATTCGAATCCGTTCAAAATCAAACGAACGAAACAAAATAAAAATCAATGGCCACCAAGATATCCCAGTTCATTCTAAAACGAATACGAGTGAAATCGATTCCTTCTCTAGTTATTTTCCCATTTCGTTCTTCAAAGCTCGAGCCTGTCTTCTTCGGTTCATTATCAAAACAAAAATTCTCGTCTTCATTTCAAAAAAAAATGCCGAGAGTCTCGACTGGAAACAAGCGATGAAATCACGTGCGCCAATTCGGGGTCGCGAGCAGCTAGGGTTTTGGATTTTGGGGGAAGTGGTGGTCGATGTTGCAGACGAGATGAAGGGAGTGTCGCTCGTCTCGAGTTCGACTGGGCAGTTCGCATGGATCTGGAGCTCGATAGGGTGGAGTCGCGATTTATAGTGGCTCGCGCGTGCACTCGCATAGGGTTTCGCTGGGTTCTCGACGACGGAGACACTTGCGTAGAGGGTGGTCGGTAGACGATCGCGATGGGGGTGATCTGGAGTTCGGCAGCGTCTCGTTTTGGCGAGATGTTTGGGCAGAGGCGATCGTTTCGGCATCGCGTGGAGGAGAGCTCGTTTGTGAGCGGCGACAAAAAGGTATTCACAAAATGTTTATTCAACTTGAATTTGAAAATACATTTAAATTATTTGTATTTTTGCAGAGGTAATAGGCTGTGATTTTTATGGAAACAGAAAATTCATTTCAGAAAGAAAAATTATAAGAGTTGGAAAACAGTAAATAAGTATACATTTTCACTATAGAATTAAAGATATATATATAGTAAAACAGATGTATATATGTTAAAGTTGTTTACAGTTAAAGGAAAATTTGTTAAAGTTAATTTTTAGTTAAACAGATTTATTAAAAGAAAAACCAGGTTAAAATAAGATCATTGAATGATTTAATTTTTCTTAAACGGAAATTTGTTTGAAATTGAATTGATTAGGTAAAATAAAATTTTACTAAATGGAAACGGATGGTTCGATTTATTTCAAATATTAATCGATTGTATAAAATTATTTATACAAGGTCAAAATTTGGAGAAATGGTCAAATTGGAAAATGGATGGCAAAATAAAAGCTAAGGAGAGATTTTTCTCACTCAAATTGAAGTGGATTTGTTTGCAGTTATTGATTGATTTGTTTTGATTGCTATTGAATGTGCTATTAGATATAATAGGATATATCTATATATATAGCAATATATACATATTGGCATATGTATATATTGGATTGATTGATTTCCCGCCTCGTATAGCGGATGAGACCCTATTGCGCCGTTAGTAAGCGGATTTTTATAAAACCCATATACCGCGATAATTCCGTACTGGAGCGGAATTGGTATTGTGCTGACGTCTTTGGATGCAGGGAAACAGGTTGGAGGGATCCAACTGGACCCCTCACTTTGATTGAATTTATTTCTACTGTGATATGATAATCTGTGAATGATTATTGATGTTATTGAATTGATGTCTGGAAATTGTTGGAAGCTAAAATTTAGCTGAATGGATGTTTGATATCATTGGATTCTAAAAATAAACGAAATTGAATTTTTGGTAATTCAAGCAGAAAATTTTAAGTGAATTGATTTTTTTTGAAATTGAATAAAATTCGAAGAAAAGAATTTAAAGGTATAAAAGTTGATTTTTTTAGTATTATCGAATTTATTCCAGAATAAAGTGAAAATGTTAAATAAATGGATTTCGTAAAATAGTGATTTTAAATTGAAGAATTTAATTTAAAATTTGGATTTTTAAAATAGATTGAAAGAAACGATTGAAATTTATTTTCTTAAAAAGGAATTTATTTAAAAGAAGATAAGTTGGAAATCCTATTAGAAATTTAATTGGTAAATTGAAATAAGTTGTGAAATCAATGTAAAATGATTTCAATTTGAAGAATCCATTTTATAACCGAATATTGAATAATTTGAGAAAAATAAGGAATTCACTTAGTAGTGATAAATAAAATTAGAAGTCAATATTGAAATTGATTTGGTATTGAAGTTTTTATAAATAGAATTAAAAATTTATAAAAGTTGTTTATAAATCCGAAATCACTTATTTTGATAAGTGAATTGTAGAAGTTAATTAAAGGAATTATATCCACGATTTTGGACAGTGGATAAGCCTTTAAACAAAACGTGTAGAAATGTTGAATTTGGATAACGAACTATATTCACGATTTTGGACAGTGAATATATTACTTAATAAAATGGTTATGTTTGGGAAAGCGATATTATAAAATGAAGTTAATTGTTTTAAAAGATGTTTTAAAACGTGTTAAGTATCGAAAACATAGATTTCAACATTTATTGTTGAAATAGACGTTTTCGAGAAATAAGGAAATGATGGACTATAACACTGTTGTTATAGTAAATGATTTCCGAAAGGAAATATTTTGTATAGTATTGGGATTTATATATCTATCTTAATTTCGAATCCCTATACTAGTGATTTTGAGTCGTCGTAACGATGTTTTACGTAACATTCGTTTTGACTCAAATAAATGTGTTTAAAGAGAATGATTTCCTTAAAGAATGAATATATACTTAATATTGATTTAAGTATATCGAATATTTTCAAATGTGAAAATAAATAGATTTGTGAAATACTTATTATTAAATAAGTATGGAAATGCTTTTCCAATATGAAATGAACTGTTTTGAGATTTTATCTTCAAAGATAAATTGAAATGTGGAAATTGATTTGAAATTGTTTTCAAACGGTTAAGTGTGGAAAATAATATATCTAGTAAAGATATTTTGAAAGATAAAATAATTTTGGAAAATTATTTGGAATCTGATGATGTTGCGCATCTTTATTGATAGTTAAATAACCGACTATCAATAATTACCTTGAGTAGGTATTTGTTGTGAATTCGATGAATTTGAATGCCACACTTATTTTTGAATAATCGCTCACTATTCGGGTTAGCCGGGAAAGGACCATGGGGTCGTATAACCCATTCCGAATATGTGATACGTCGTTATGAATTGCATTCGAAGACCGGTGTTGAAGACCGGATATTTTTGAAAACGGAAGGATTACCGTCGAGTTACTCTACATCGGCTGATCTCCGATTTAGAGTTTTTATCACCCTTAGTGACGGGAAGTCCGGACGTGATTAGAAATTTATCCGGAAATGCAAGGGCTTCGTGAGAAGTGCCTTCGGTTCTGTTCGATCCCGGAACAGACTTGTATGGATTGTGTGTCTGACGTTACAATTTGAGATATAAAGCTGATTTCTTTCAAATACATTTCTGTTGGTGGCGGAGAATTTATTCTCTTAGCTTAACACCCTTCTCTGAGACGTACGAGCTCAAAGGTTATGTAGTTGAAATTTATCAGCGATATACTCCCAATTTGGTAACGTGGCATACTAAGTGTTGCTGTGAAATGATCAGTGTTTGATCATTTGTGATATGATCATTTGTTTGATCTTATATCTTTGTGATCATAGGTTGATCATTTTGTTTGACCCGAAGCAGGGCTTTTTGAGAAAGCGTAGCTTTGTGGACGAGACTTCGTCGAGCCTCACACCCCGGAAATGGTCGAAACAGGAAGGATGCGGCAAGGTTCTAGGGAGTAGCGCCCCTTAGTGTATGTCATTCCTTCTGGATAGAGGTGGTATCATGGTATGGAGCCCAGATACTTAACCTATGTGGTTGCTGCATTATTATCTATGTGGTTTGTTGGAAATCGGGGATCCTCGGGAAGATCGGTTACGATCGGGGGATGGCATACGCGTGTCAGTAGTTACCTACTTTTGCAGAGGTAACCCGGCCTTGTGTTGGCAGAGATCTAACCGTAATGTTAGGTTATTTCTCGGGTCGTCTATTCCAGGGACGTACCCATCGTGGAAAAGGAAGTTCCTTAGCCTGACCATTTGTTGGAAATCCAAAGAAACAATACGAGACTTGTACGGTTTTAGTTGTAGAACCTGCCATTTAATATGGTAGCTATAGTAAGCATACTATAATGGTACCTATGCTTGCTAAGATTTATATTGTACTTTCGAAATGATTTCTACACTATGCACTAATAATAATATCAAAAATGATTTGATTTTTTTGCGTATCAAGCATCTTTGACTATCATAAGAAGAAATCTCCTCCAAGTCTGCGTTTGCATTGTGTGTGTGGCGGGAGGTCTTATGGTAGTTTCATTTTCCAAAAGCATTGCGAATTGACTTTAAAATTCTCTGCTATTTATTTTAAAGAATAACTGTTTTACGATCTCACACCAGTCACCATGACCGACTCGGAGTTTATTGTTCCCTTCTAAACTCTGGGTGCCCACCAATTTCCACACGGGCAGCCTAGAGTTATATTATCAGGATATTCTGGATATTCTGGAGCTTTGGAAGCAAGCTGGATGACGAGACGTAGTATTTGTATCGGATAATATTTATTCCGCTGTGTATTCTGTATGAGGACAAGTTATATAACTATCCATTGTTGTATATTGACTCTGATGATTGATGTATGTATAAAATGATATAGTTCTTTGTTTTAAAGATTATTCATTTATCTATTATATATTGTTCCGCTGCGATATGTGAGATTCTGATATTGTTTTCTGTTTCTGTTTCTGCTCTTGTTCTGTTGTTGTTCTTCTTTCTTCTTCTTCTATCTTTTCTTCTTCTTCTACTTTTTCTTTTTCTTAAAAACCCTCACTATTGGAGTTTCCGGCACTCGATTTCTCGGCAGTCGATAAAGTGAGTATCGATGTCGAATTTTCGAAAGTCGAAAATTTCGGTACGTGACATGAACAACCCTTGGAGGTTATTAATGAAGGAATTAAGACATGGTCAGAATGCTTAGTTGGATTCTTCTTGGCAGGTAATGTTAATTACATGGCTGTCAAGGCTCATCTAGATAAGGTATGGAAATTGAAAGGCTCATATGAGATTTTCTTTGATAAGAAGAACTACTACTTCAAGTTCTCTAATGATGAAGATAAGCATAACATTTTTATGAAAGATCCTGTTTTTATAAGAGGGCAGATGTTTATATTATCTAAGTGGAACCCCTCTTTTTCTTCTGCTCAAGCAACAATCAAGTCAGTTCTGATTTGGGTGCATTTTTATAAGATTCCTATTATAACTTGGTCTCTATAGGGAATTAATTGGATAGCCTATCATGTAGGAAGGCTTGAATGCCATGATGATAACACTGAAAAGATGAAAAGGTTTGATTATGCGAAATGCATAATTGAAATTTCTCCTGATAAGTAGTTACCTGATCATATTGCAGTAGGAGATGATTCATGTCCCAATGTGATGATGAATATGCTTGGAAACCCCTGATTTGTACACAATGTAAAATGTTTGGTCATGCTACCGATCTATGTGAGCAAAGAGAAGGAAAAGAGAAGAAAAAAATAATAAAAAGAAGGAAGCAGCAGTTGATGAAAATGGTGATGAGGTTGCAGGCAATGTGAAGAGTATACAAGGCAAAGGAAAAAAGGTGTTTTTTGTAAGAGATAAAAGAAAAGATAAAACAAAGCAAAAAGTGTGGAGGAAAACAAAAAAAGTGCATGGGATTGGTCTGATGTATTAAATGAGAGGGTGGGAAGTAAGGCGAGTATTAATGAGAATAGTAGCCAAAATGAATTGATGGAGGATGTTCAAGTGGTAATGGAAACAAATATAGCTCAGCAAAAAGGAAATGTTAAAGATAAGACAAATGAGATGAAGTAAATGAGACTGATCTCACTCTTTCTGATGCAGTGCAATAACAGAGAAGTGAAAATACAAATACAAAAGATCAAAATATAACTCTGTGTACACCAGAACAACAAATTGATGATGTATCTATTTCGAATCCTTTCAATATTCTTCAACAACTGGATAGTGAAGCATTTAATGCTGAAATGTTGCAAGAAACTAATACTACTACCCTCCATACTGGAATAGAGGTGTTCTTATCTCAAAATACTACTATGACCAATACCAAAGACATGCACAGTCTCATGCACAACTTGCATAGATCTCAATTTCAACCCTCAAATGCTCCAACTTGTAATGTTTCTTCTCCTTATTCATCCATCTCCCTTCCCAACCAAATTTTCAATGATCTTGATCCTTCCGATCCAATCCAATCCCCTCAAGCTGATACTCTTCCCTTTCCACCTCAGAACTGAAATTTTCTTCATGAACCATACTCCAAGAATAGGAAAGGCAGACCGAAGAAATCTGCCACAACTGATTTTGACAAAGGAGTGCAATAATCAATGGCTCAAACTTCTTTCACAATGTCTCATCAAGATGAGAAAACTGGTTCACTCCCAAGGGTTAGAACCAGATCAAATTCCTCCAAATCTCAATGATGATAGATAGAATTGGATTATGGAACATAAGAGGGGCTAATTCCCAAGATAAACAAAGTGAAATAAGGAATTTTATTTTTACCCATAATATCCAACTTATGGCAGTTGCTGAAACTAAATTAAATCATGCTACTACTATAAAAGCTGCCTCTAGAATTAATCATAATTGGAAATATATTCACAACTTATCTCAAGCTCCCTTTAGAAGAATATTGATTTTATGGAATCCTTCTGTATTCTCCATATCTCCATATCTCCATTATGTGTTCACAGTCAATACATTCATCTTGAAATTTCTCATTCTCCTTCATCTTCAATTTTTTTCCTCACTGTTGTGTATGCTGAAAATTGCTATAATCATAGACATCAGTTTCTTGACATTCTCCCTTCTCTTCAACCTACTAATGCCCCATGGCTTTGCTTAGGAGATTGGAATTGTATGGAAAACTCCTTGGACAAGTGTGGTGGTACTCCTCTCACCTATCAACAAGTCAAACCTCTTAACAATGCAATATATGACTCACATTTGCTTCCTATCAATTCCAGTGGTTGTTATTACACCTGGAATAATTCAAGCAGATCTGGTAATAAAACTCTTTGCAAATTGGATAGATCATATCAAAACTTTTCAACTGTGCTAAAATGGCCATTACTTCATACAATCATTCTCCCTCCCTCTTTATCTGATCACTCTTCCTTGATATTAGACTAGGGCAAGAACACTGTGAGAAGACATACCTCATTTTCATTTTTCAATAATTGGTTTGACCACCATAATTTTTTAAAAGTAGTTTCTAACTCTTGGAAAATTCATATTTTTGGTAACCCATTATTTATATTGCAGGCTAAACTTAGGCACTTGAAGGGCATATTAAGGATATGGGCCAAGAATAATTATGGCAGTAGAAGCAGCTTATCTTCATCAATTAGGAATAATCTTTTTCAGGTTCAGAAAGAAATTCTTTCTAACCCGAATAGTATACTGCATTGTGACCAGGAAATTATGTTAAAACAAAATTTATCAAAAGCTTTAAATGTGTAACGCCCCACCTCTATGCTCACAATAACAAAGAGTATTAAAAGGAAATACTGTCTGCTATTACGAAGAATAAGGCTGGATAGGAGTGATCATCCGTAGTTAGGCCTTACACTAGTATTGGTTATCTCGATAGGAGTGGTATATATATTTATTTTTCATCTCTTTGTTTATTTACTCCCATCGACATATTCAATTCCAGTACAAAACGAACTACGATGGTTCATAATAGTTCAGGACAACATATATAATAATAGCACAGATAAGATAAACACAGAACCCAGATAATATAAAATCTCATATATAACTGAAGTCAGTTACAATACATGTGATACAACTACAACCGCCGACACTGGAAGTTACATATACTAGTACATTATTATAAAAAAATACGTGAATACATGTCATCCTATAAAATAACACAGACTACTCCAAAAGATATGAAGAGACTTCATAGCTCAAGCAGCATCCCAAAGCGAGATATCAACAGCCTGTAATAACTCGGTCTGACCCGAGTATTAATTCAAAAGAAAATAATACGCGGATCAGTCTAATTCAAACTCAGTAATTAATGCATGGAAGCAATAATAACTAAATAACAAATAGACGAAAATCACAATAAATCCCGCATATCCAATCCTCTAATAAGAAAATCAGATAACGGTAAATATAACACGTAACAGCATTAAACAGCGAGTCAGCAAAGCCAAATCATCAACAAAGGTAAATAGAAGGATTATCAATGAAGATAATTAGAAAACAGCGGAATAGCATAAATAGCGAATTCAAAAACCGATTATCAATAAAGATAAATAGAAGAATTATCAATGAAGATAATTAGAAACAACAGAGTTACATAAACAACAATTAACAGCAAAATCTAATTATCAAATAAATAATTAGAAACAACATAATCTAATTATCTAATAGATAATTAGATAACAACAAAATAATCAAATTAAACCAAATCGAAATACAATTTCAAAATATTTTGAATTGGCCACACGAAACAATTCAAGCAATTGAAATTATCCAATAAAGCGTCAATTCTGATTGGCTGCAGTACACGCTCACGTGCACTGCCTCGCCACTGCAGAATATGACGTCATATACTTCAATTCTGATTGGCTGCAGGACACGCTCACGTGCACTGCCTCGCCACTGCAGAATATGACGTCATCACTACTCCAAATATTTAAACTAAACTCAATCACACAACTAAGTGCGTATAGTTCAGTAAGCGCGTTGCGGCAATCAACGCTACAAAACACACGCATACATAGCTATATACATATACATATAAATATGTATATATATACCAACTATATATATGTGTGTACCCAATCAATTAATAATTCGAATCTAAACACACGCATACATAGCTATATACATATACATATAAATATGTATATATATACCAACTATATATATGTGTGTACAATCATTACTTTATAAATTAAAGCAGCAACATATAAAAGTGCAAGACAATCTAGTTTCGAAATGGGTAACAGAGAATGCAAAACTGCAGCAGTAGCAGGTAGCATAACAAACTAGCCTACTAAAATATTCACAATTACCAATATATATGCACAGTCGAAAGGAATGAATGGTCAACATAAATGTAATTAACCATATATATTTTCCATGCTTCATAATATTTTTCACCAGACTTTTTATAAACTGCTGGCTTGAACTCATTTTATTTCATGAAGCAAAAACCCATTTTAAAGTGGAACACAGTCCAGCAGAGAAATGAAGTGCAGACATCAATGCTAGGAAATTTTAACACAAAACTCGTGAAAACCAACCCAGTTTGAAAAACCAACATGGCAGCAAGAATATGGACATGGTTACTGAAACAAGTGACTCAAACCAGGACCAATAAGTAGTGCCAACAGACTAGAGGCAGTTGTGGACCCAACAGAACTTCAACATGAATATACAGACTCAAGTGCAATATGTATAAAGCCAGTGCAACTCCAGCCTTGACCAAAGTTCAAGATATACACAATGCAACAACTCACACTACTACAAAACAGGCCATTTGCATCGGTTGTTTACCCCCCTTTTGCATCAGTTCAACAACCGATGCATATGCAACCGATGCAACAGGCTTAACACTTTTGCATCAGTTCTGAAACCGATGCAAAAAGATTTTTTTTGCATCTGTTGTTAGTAACAACCGATGCAAAATATCATGGTTGGTTGCTTAAACACAGCCCCCATGTTGCATCGGTTGTAATGAAAACCGATGCAACAAAGTAACTTGTTGCATCGGTTTTTTATAACAACCGATGCAAACTAATCCCTCTATTGCATCAGCTATTTATAGCTATTTATACCTGATGCAAAAAAGCCATTCTCAAAAACCATTATTACAGTACTCAAATAGACTATATTTATATTATTGATTATAACAAACAATTATTGCATGCAATATTACAATCATTCAAAATTAATTTTGATGACAAATACATAATCAGATTTAATAATTCTACAAAAGAATGAAAAACATAATTAAATTCCACAGTACATAATCAGACAGTCAGTAGTAAATAAATGCAGCGTGTTAATCAGCTGACTTGCCTTCTTATACATTACTGCCTTCATATCAACTGACTTGCCTTCTCATACATCCACCTTCAACATACCAACTTAATAGTGACACTTCCAACAAACCTCTACCCACCACTCATACCATCTTCATTATCTCATCCACTTCCAACAACATCACCATCACTGCCATACCACACACAAACCATACAAAACTTCCTTCACTTTCTCTACATCTACCACAACAGCCATCACGCTTTAACTTCACTACCTTCTTACCACACTTCAAATTACTGCTACCTCAACCAAACAACCATCTTCCTTTATTCTACACTTCAAACATCATAGCCTGCCTAGTGCCTACTGCCACTCCTTATCACCCTACACACAGACAACCCAACCCACTTACACACCATTCACATATCACACATCAACAGCAACAACCAACCATCATTCAACTACCACTACTTTAATCTCCACTCTACCATCCTTTGCACTGCTACACTTCACTACTGCCTGCTGCCTACTGCCTTCAACTACCACTAATTTACTGCCATACATCATCCACCATCTCACCACAGCCTGCCTTGCAAACTGCACTCAAACCCAACTTCTGCCCTGACCATTCTTCCGGCACCACCACACTTCATCCTTACCACTACATATCACTGCCTTGCCACTAAATATCAATAGAAAATACATTCCCTGCCCACCATCATATCATCAAAACATCCAGTTCTTCCACCAACATTAAAAATCCATCACATGCCTACATTATCCCTTGCACACTTCAATGTACCATACCATCAACCCACCTGAGCAATCTTATCACCCCTGCACACTGCCAATACATCAACTATTGCGGCTGTACTCAACCTGTTGCATACAACATACATACAGCTTCTGTGCACATAAATAAATTATGCAATTCATCTACCTTATAGGCACCTTCCACTATTGCCGATAACTTCAAACAACAACTTCGTCCTCCTCTGTCTAATCGGCAACCAAGATCTCCTCTCCCCTCCCTGAATCAGGTTAGTAAATAATAAAATACCTCAACAATGGCAATATGCAAGAGAATTCCTATCAAACCAACAGCAAGAGAAGCAGCATCTACCACATCTGGTCCTGCAATAATTTGATTAGAATTGATGTTATTCTCATTAATGATTTTGATAATATAAGATGGTAAATAGATGTGACAGGTTTATGAAAATGGACTTTGAGTAAATAATATATAGCACAAAAATAGTATGAAATGAAACTAAAACAAAAATAGTCTGTCTGTTGTTTATCAACTTGCTACAAGAAAACCAACTTTAGATTTGATTTTTTTATTCTTTCAATTGTACTGCATTATTTTTGGTTAAAAAGATGATCCTCAAATAGACAAATATTTTGAAATTATTATTAATAGTCATCATAGTTGGACATTAAAATCATGACTATGCATAGCAAATGCCACTAGTTTATCTCATAAGCAAGTGGATCTAGTACATAGTTTTCATACTAAGAAATCCTATTAAGATATAGTTCCTTATAAACTAATTTAAGAGTAAATATATAAGATTAAAATACAATAGTGAAAGCATGATGTCTTGCGTACTTGAACATAATACTCAGCCATCCCATTAACTCGCTTCATGAAGACATCACCAAACTTGTATCCTTTCACCTACATTTAAGATGCCTAGTTAACTCTGATTTATAACTAAGACAACAACATCAGGAATTGCAATACCAATAATGAATAAAAAGCATAATAACTCAGCCAAGTATCCTTAGAATCAGACTTGGACAAGCCTGGCAAATAATGGATATACCAAGATTATTTAATTTAAACAAAACATTTATTGTGTCTGTATAATATCAATTGGTTTATATATGTATATTTCAAAATAGTGTGAAAGTATACTTAGACTGGTCAGTAAAGATACTAACGTGCACTCGTTATTCGAAAGCACTGAAAAATCTATAAGCACCTTAGAGCTAACCGCAGTTGAGTTAGAGGAACCGTAATGATTTCAGGTGCGATTACCATCACGCCTGTCACTACTGCCGCTGTCTCTTTTATAAGAAGTACAAATACCTTATCAGTTGCATGATCATGAAGAGCAAGCTTGTCTAGGCTTTGGTGTAATTCAAGTCAATACTGTGCATTTCTAGAAATGTAACAAGTCACCTAACACTATACATTAGCTATGCAAGACTTTCAACTGCCTGAACTCAACTCCAAGTAGATTAGCATCAATTATAATAGATTTATCAATCCAAGTACGTTTCCATAAGTAGTAGATGATTTTGAATGTGATGAATACATTTACTGAGATAACACTTATGGCAAAAATATTCACAAAGTAGACAAACTGTGCTAAAAGTTTGACTATTCTTATCATTTAACCAACTGTGAATTTGTTTCATTCATTTATTCAAAAAGATTATGTTTATTTTTTAATTTGAACTATACTACCAGAAAGAATTATAATCAGTGTGTTAACTAAATTACTTTTTATTCACCTAAATTACTTTTTGTATTTTTGGTTTTCTCGGTTTTGTTGTTTTTGATTGGAGTAGAACATATGTCTCTGGTTTCTAATCTGTCTTTCCAAAACATTCAATAGCTCAAACTCATATGTATGAACATATTTATTATACATAATATTAATTAGATTTAGATCTTCCTTTTATTCTGTAACTTCAGATTCTAACCAAGTTATTTAATTAGACTTGGAAATTAATAACTTTTCTTATTAAACTTCATAAATATAAGATAATTGTTTCAGCTTAGAGTTAAATTACAGAAAGAACTTTGAATCTTTGCACGTTTATAGTAGAACTTTCAGTGGAAATATCAACAAACATATATGCCAGACTTGCTATTCACGTGTTTAACTGCATACATGCCACCATATATGAGATACATTCTGGCATAAATTTCACTGTAATGAGAATATTGAAAAACTTATGAAAAAAGGTAAAGCATGGGTAAACTTGATGATCTAAGCAAATTGAATTTACCTTAAAATAGTGTTGATTTAGAACAGCTTGAATGGTAAGAAAACCCAAACCCATACTGGAGAGAAGGAGCCACTACGGTAATAAACGACAAACTTGATAATCTAAGAAAATTGAATCAAGGGAGGTGCAAAAGAAACAGAAAAATGTGATTTTACCAGAAATTTTGATAATCGACTAAAATCGGAGAAGAAGAAGAGTGTGGCCAGAAAATGATTAGTTTTTTTAGCATGTTTGTATAAAATATATCCATGTGTGAGAATATAAAGATAAAGATGAACTGATGAATAAAGCAAAATCATGCATAGCTTTGTAGAGTTGAAGATGTCATAAGAGAGTTGATATTTCCTACAATATGATATAGTCAGGAACTCAGGCCATTTAAGCATCTCAGAAACCATAAAAAAGGATCAGGAATGCAACTAGTTCTTGCTTTCTATCATTACCAACTGTGTTTCTACTCCAAGATTTTATACACATGCAAGAAATATTGCCAATTATATGTTATATTAATCACAAGTCTCCATACCCGTCAGCACCTTTGCAAAGAAGAAAGAGTTGTCCAGATTCATCCCGAACAACTACGGATATTCTCTTCCTCTTGCTGCTAAATTCCAAAAAGTTTAGAATCTTGAACTCTCTGCGACAATGAAGTTTGAAAGTGTTAATTTTACAGTACACAAAAACTAACAAATGAAAAATATATGTTTTATTGGAACTATATATAAAACTAGAAAGAAAGAAACAATGAAGATCCATCTGACTATATTCAAAAGCATGTCAGGTTATTGCTATTTACATATAAGCCTACTACTAACCTGCCATCAGAGAAACACTGCAGCTGAACTATCATCACATCAGACATCCCCTCAACATCACTGTGTTGTTCGTCAACCCTGTACATCCTTACTGCTCACAAACGCATCACTGCTGCCTGTACACATACCCACTACCCACTTCTGAAACTCTACACTTATACACTTCACCAACTATTGCTATGTTACAACATTCATCACCACAAACATTGTTTACCACTATCCACCAAATACTGCCCAAAACTTCACTATCCACTACCTTTCCCCGCCAGACAACCTACATACTACTACCCCACTAGAGATTCAGAAATCAACAGAGACTACGTCATAAGGACCGGATGGATTTGTACTGTTGCAACCATCACATGTATTTACTTAATAAGTGAAAAGGGTTGTTACATTAAGCTTGAAATTATTGCAATGAGAAACAAAAGAATTTCCTAGCTTGTAAACAAGTTTATAAAATGGATATGTATAGTTCCTTGGCTTATGGATAGATGGTATGATTAAGAACAAAATAAAAGCATATACTGAACCAAAACTGAATATGCTTATTTGTATAGTTCACCAAAATCACTGACCATCCCTCTAGCTACACCATTCCAGTGCATTGCATTACCCGAGCCCATCCCCCTAACATCAACACATCCAACAAGAAACCATAACTACAACATCAAATACCTAGCCTGCCTGCAACTACTCCATATCTCTTCAACCTTCTTCTTCTACATTAACATTACTGCCTTCCCTCAACTTCAAAATTGTCATATAACCTTAACACCTGATGCCTTCCCTCAACTTGCTCAAACAAACATTTCTAACCTCTAGCCATACTTATTTTCCAACACTCGCCACTTTAACGTCAAAATTTCAACTGCCGTGAAAAAATCACTGTCATACTTACAACATTTCGACACAACTGCCGCTGCATATCAGTCACTACCTCTACTGCTATTGCTATCAGAACTGACCAATCCTCACCTGACCTCTGCACTGCCAACAAACTTTAATTTCCTTTCCACCAAATCAACCAACGCCATCTCCTTTAGCAGCCAACCCTCACCAAAAAATCGAAATCGCAACCTCGCTGCTGAAAATTACAACTACGAGCATTGAAAACAGTAACCTCAAAGCAGTTATGCAACCAAATTCCCCTCATAGTTGAACTGCTCAACCCACCACTCACGACCTTGCCTCCAAGCAATTACACAGTTCCATTACAACCACCCCTGACTTCCACCACTACCAAACAGGACCTCAAACATACTGTGTCATCCACCCTACAACTGCCACAACTGCCTTCTCCATCATCAACTGGCTACTTAATCCGAAAACTGCTGCATTTACACTCCTACTCTCTGCAGAAAAACCACCTCCAACAGCGAGCTATACCCTTTGCCCATTGCCTACACTTCCTCTTCCCAAACCACATTTCATCCTACAGTAAAACCGCTTCCCCTTCTACGATCATCTCCAAACCAGTAACCCCACAAATCACACTGTTACATCCCTGACCATCAACAAACTCAAGAAACCACTGCACTCGCCCTCAATTTTACCACGACTTCATGCAACCACGATCGCCACCCAAACATCACCGTGACCTTCAACCTCAACTCAATCGCGAGAACTCCTTTAAACCAAATCGATACAACAATCGCCTCGAACACTTCAAAACCCAACTTCCAGACCCTACAACTACTTGCGAACTCCAATAAGCAACATCGCAACCTACAACCACCAGAACTCCGCCTTCATCCACAACAATCATCGCAATCGACGTGAACAAGTTGACCTTTAACCCAAGTCATCGACAAATTGCAAGCTCCAAGCAGCAATGACTTGAATCAATGTTGAATTGAGAATCTTGTCTGTGAAATTTGGTGTGGAAAAGTTAGATTTGGGTGCATGCGATTTTATAATGGAACTGTGTAATTGTTTTGGAGAAAGGAGTACATTTGTTCGAAATAGTTACTTTGGAGCCAATTTTTCATTATTTCCCTCCTAAATTTCATATTGCCATCAACATGTGACTTTAAAACCGATGCGACTAGAACTATTTGCATCAGTTGTTGGTGAGAACTGATGCAAATTTGATTTTTTTTACTACCTATTGCTTTCCACGTATCAATTGCATCGGTTATCAAGATAGAACTGATGCAAATAGTTCTATTTGCATCAGTTTTTACTTCAGCCGATGCAAATGAGGCGAAGCAATATGCACTTTTTGTACTAGAATCAAGTGAAACAAAGATCAAGTAGAACTGCACATGACTCAAATGCACGAACTAACATTCACATATATACATACATAATTGTATGTATACATCTGATGCAATGCAACAACTACAAAGAGCAACTGCACAAGACCAGTCCACTTACAACAATGCAGACCTGGCAACAATGATGAACCAACAGAGGCAACAACAAGCTAATGATCAACCCAAATATAGCATAATGAAACAGCAACTCAAATGAGCTCAAATGTATCCAACCAATTGCAAAATCACTAGCACATATGTACAACATGTACAAATGATGACCAGCGAAACAGAAGCTCAAATGAGCAAATAAACTCCAACCATTTAAATACAAGACAATGGCAAAACACATGAAAATGTACAAAATTTCATGTGCAACTGAATACAAATGGACAAAACAGTGCAGACTTGACTGCCACAACAATGATGAACAAAAATGCAACAGCTCAAACCATCAACAAGCATATGAATACAAAATCAGACTACACCGAGGAGTCAAGATAGACCACATGCTATAGAGAACAACAACTGTGAAGCCAACAACAAAGCATGCATCAGTTCAATAGGCTATTAGCATCAGGTTGAAAAATGCCATCAGGGATTTCAAATTGAACAAGTATAGCAAAGTCAAGGCCGATGTCAACAGCCGTGTACAAGTTCGAATAAAGCCTAAGCAACAACAAGATAAAGTGGCCGAAGTCAAAAAAAGAAATCAAAGCACTGCCGTAGTCACAGCGAAATCAATACCGTGATAACCAAGGGAATCGAAAAGTTCAAAATCAATGCCATGAGAATCAAGGCAACAAGAAAGAAACAAGTCAGAAATCGAAGTCGTGGTGGACACGAAAAATCAACACCGTGGGAAACAAGCAAACGGATTATACGAAATTGAAGAAGTCGGAAATCATCACAATCATGCACAAAATACTTAAGATTGGATTAGAGGGTGTGAGTGAAAATCACCCACCTTATCCTGAAGAGCGCAAATCCATCAGTCGCAGTTCCCTTTTTCCCCCTCCCACTCAGCTCGCCTATGCACGGCGCCTGACAAGGCTTCGGGAAATATCGAACCCTAGCAGCCATTTTGTTTTCGTTGTTTTGTTTTGGGCTTGTGAAGAGTAAATGAATGGAGGAGGAGGAAACGGGTATATGCCTTTGATAACAACACAGCACCAAGAAAAACGTGGGCCAAGATTTTATTTAAAGCCCACATAACCCTCAACAAATTTTTAAAAGAATCTCAACCCGATTAAAAACTCCCAATAATAAATAGCTAGCAAATTTTATTTTTTTTCATCTAATGACGATAATTAACTGGTGCAAAACCCCGGGTCATTACAGACTCCCCTCCTTATAAAAATTGCATCCCCGCAATTTTCATAATTAAAGTCGTCCATAATAATTATTTTTCTAACATAAACTGTTTAAGCTAGAAAAATTAAGGTCAAGAATATGAACGCCAAAGAAATCTTTTAATTTCATAAAAGAAATTCACAAATTTTCAACAAAATCTAATTATCAAATGGATAATCAGAAAACAACAAAACTAAATGAATACAATTAACAGCAATATTTAATTATCAATTAGATAATTAGAATACAGAAATCACAAAACAACAATATCTAATTATCGATACGATAATTAGAGAGCAGCAAAATCTAATTATCAACAAAGATAATTAGAAAACACAAAATTACAAATCGCAAAACCACAAATACCTAATTATCAACAAGGTAATTAGAAAGCACGAACTTCACAATCAACAAACTCTAACTATCAACAGAGATAAATAGAAGAATTATCAATGATGATAATTAGAAAACAGCGATTCAATATAACCAACATAATCTAGAAATCAATAAAATGATAACTAGAAAATAGCATAAAATGGATCACAATATAAAATTGGATCCCTACATATCACAAAATCTAGAATCAATCAGAGACTAGAAAATCTCATAATCAGCAAAATTAGAAAATATCTAATTATCAACAAAGATAATTAGAACACAAATCAGCAATTATCTAATTATCAAAAACGATAATTAGAAAACAATAAATATCTAATTATCAATACGATAATTAGAAAACAGCAAAATCTAATTATCAACAAAGATAATTAGAACTCAAATCAACAAATATCTAATTACCGATATGATAATTAGAAAACAGCATAATCTAATTATCAACAAAGATAACTAGAACTCAAATCAACAAATATCTAATTACCGATACGATAATTAGAAAACAGCATAATCTAATTATCAACAAAGATAATTAGAACTCAAATCAACAAATATCTAATTACCGATGTGATAATTAGAAAACGGCATAATCTAATTATGAACAAGGATAATTAGAACTCAAATCAACAAATATCTAATTACCGATACGATAATTAGAAAACAGCAAAATCTAATTATCAACAAGGATAATTAGAACTCAAATCAACAAATATCTAATTACCGATACGATAATTAGAAAACAGCATAATCTAATTATCAACAAAGATAATTAGAACTCAAATCAACAAATATCTAATTACCTGCAGATAATTAGAAACAAAGAATTAGCACTATCTAATTACCAATTAGACAATTAGAGACAGCTATTAGTGGATCGATCCCAGCAAATGGTGAGCTTAAGCGATAAGCCTAAACTGCACCGCACGTGCAACAGCAAATGGCCGAAGCCTCACCGAGTACTATAATTTTGGCACCCAACAAATGACCCGAAGGTTCAACAAATGACCCGAAGGTCTAGTACTGGTGATTGACCCGAAGGTCCAGCAAATGTGTCGCTAACTCTCAATCAGCAGATCTCATCAGTGACAATGATCGTGTATATAATAACCACGTGTTCACCTCCATCTACTAATGATAGATAACTCCACGGATTGGGTTTCAATTAATGAGTTCGGAATTAACCATTTTAGTAAAAGTGAGGGTCCATAGTCTGCACTTTTTCTAATACGTTTAAGTCGCTTTCTCGTTGACTGAAAACCCCACATAGAACCCGAAGGTCCTGAGCCCGAAAGCCCCATATAAGTGTCACTAACTTTTGGTTAGTAATCCGAATAATGTTAACATTGCGTCCCATACCACACGTTCGCACTGAACGGTTTACTAACCACTAGCTACTTTCCACTGTGTATGATTCAATTAACGAGTCCGGAATTAACCGTACAAGTAAAAGTGAGGGTCCATAATCCGCACTTTTGCTACAACATTTAACTCTCTTTCTCGTTGACTGAAAGTGCAAAAATGGGTATTTTATAAAAGTTGTTCGATGTAGTCAAATGAACAATTCCAGAATTAATCGAATTAATAAAAGTGAGGGTTCTTAGTCCGCACTTTTGTTAAAACATTTAATTCGATTCCTCGTTCCTTTGAAAACACAAAACAATCTGAAAACCATTTATTTTAAACGAATGGAATCACGTGGAAAATCATCAAAACATCGAAAACAGTCATAACGGCAACGGCTAATTATCGATAGAGATAAATAGAAAAAATATCACTAAAGATAATTAGAAAACAACAACATCTTATGACAATATAAACAAAGAAATCACTCGACTATATCTTCGATGAAGATAATTTAAAACAGCAAAAATCTAATCAAATATGCAATTAGCATAAAAGAAAACCAGCAAAAATCTCAACAAAATTACATAACTGCAATCGCTACAGATCCTCAAATCGGATTCGAAATTTTCAAAGAAAACAAAAATAAACACATCTAAGTAACATCATCAACACAATATCAGCAAAATCTAACTATCAATTAGATAATTAGAAAACACAAAAATCACAAACAGCGATTTCTAATTATCGACAGAGATGAATAGAAGAATTATCACTGAAGATAATTAGAAAACAACAAATTTCATAAATGAATTATAAAAAAAAACAATAAATACAAAATTAACATTCATACCAAAATATGTATCACATTGTCTCTCAAGTGTTTAGGAACTCCTATCGATGACGCTGATCAGGCGCATCGACCAGAATTCTTAACTACTCATCAGGCGATTGATACAGTAAATTACAAATCACTTTTTAAATTCTTTTTAAGAATTTAAACTTGATTGCAGAAATGTCCATTTTCAAAACATGAACATTCTTTAAATATACAACCAAGCAACAACCCATAAACAATCATATTATATTTACAAGAATTTTCAATTCCAATAAATACTCTTATTTCTAATCCAACTAGAAATTTTATTTTTATTATTTTTATTATTTAACCATTGGTTAAACAACACAATGAAATTAATTTCATTTTCATATTTTGATTTTTAAATCAAAGGGTTATCAGCTGTACTCAACGAAGGCAGTCTCACTGTTTCCGCTGCGCACTCTGATAAACAGAACACAAATTAATCAAATCATCAAAACACAATTGCACTTTTATTTTTAAATAAAAATATTTAAAAAAATTCGTCATATTTTCAAAACTTTAGTTTTGACTCAAAGGCACAAATAAAAACATCAACAAATAGTTGTAACACATGTTCCATCTAAGTTCTGTTCTATATTATGTCCATGAACCCCTGATCTGATACCAATTGTAACACCCCACCTCTATGCTCACAATAACAAAGAGTATTAAAAGGAAATACTGTCTGCTATTACGAAGAATAAGGCTGGATAGGAGCGGCCATCTGTAGTTAGGCCTTACACTAGTATTGGTTATCTCGATAGGAGTGGTATATATATATTTTTCATCTCTTTGTTTATTTACTCCCATCGACATATTCAATTCCAGTATAAAATGAACTACGATGGTTCATAATAGTTCAGGACAACATATATAATAATAGCACAGATAAGCTAAACACAGAACCAAGATAATATAAAATCTCATATATAACTGAAGTCAGTTACAATACATGTGATACAACTACAACTGTCGACACTGGAAGTTACATATACCAGTACATTATTATAAATAATATACGTGAATACATGTCATCCTATAAAATAACACAGACTACTCCAAAAGATATGAAGAGACTTCATAGCTCAAGCAGCATCCCAAAGCGAGATATCAACAGCCTGTAATAACTCGGTCTGACCCGAGTATTAATTCAAAAGAAAATAATACGCGGATCAGTCTAATTCAAACTCAGTAATTAATGCATGGAAGCAATAATAACTAAATAACAAATAGACGAAAATCACAATAAATCCCACATATCCAATCCTCTAATAAGAAAATCAGATAACGGTAAATATAACACGTAACAGCATTAAACAGCGAGTCAGCAAAGCCAAATCATCAACAAAGGTAAATAGAAGGATTATCAATGAAGATAATTAGAAAACAGCGGAATAGCATAAATAGCGAATTCAAAAACCGATTATCAATAAAGATAAATAGAAGAATTATCAATGAAGATAATTAGAAACAACAGAGTTACATAAACAACAATTAACAGCAAAATCTAATTATCAAATAAATAATTAGAAACAACATAATCTAATTATCTAATAGATAATTAGATAACAACAAAATAATCAAATTAAACCAAATCGAAATACAATTTCAAAATATTTTGAATTGGCCACACGAAACAATTCAAGCAATTGAAATTATCCAATAAAGCGTCAATTCTGATTGGCTGCAGTACACGCTCACGTGCACTGCCTCGCCACTGCAGAATATGACGGTCATATACTTCAATTCTGATTGGCTGCAGGACACGCTCACGTGCACTGCCTCGCCACTGCAGAATATGACGTCATCACTACTCCAAATATTTAAACTAAACTCAATCACACAACTAAGTGCGTATAGTTCAGTAAGCGCGTTGCGGCAATCAACGCTACAAAACACACGCATACATAGCTATATACATATACATATAAATATGTATATATATACCAACTATATATATGTGTGTACCCAATCAATTAATAATTCGAATCTAAACACACGCATACATAGCTATATACATATACATATAAATATGTATATATATATACCAACTATATATATGTGTGTACAATCATTACTTTATAAATTAAAGCAGCAACATATAAAAGTGCAAGACAATCTAGTTTCGAAATGGGTAACAGAGAATGCAAAACTGCAGCAGTAGCAGGTAGCATAACAAACTAGCCTACTAAAATATTCACAATTACCAATATATATGCACAGTCGAAAGGAATGAATGGTCAACATAAATGTAATTAACCATATATATTTTCCATGCTTCATAATATTTTTCACCAGACTTTTTATAAACTGCTGGCTTGAACTCATTTTATTTCATGAAGCAAAAACCCATTTTAAAGTGGAACACAGTCCAGCAGAGAAACGAAGTGCAGACATCAATGCTAGGAAATTTTAACACAAAACTCGTGAAAACCAACCCAGTTTGAAAAACCAACATGGCAGCAAGAATATGGACATGGTTACTGAAACAAGTGACTCAAACCAGGACCAATAAGTAGTGCCAACAGACTAGAGGCAGTTGTGGACCCAACAGAACTTCAACATGAATATACAGACTCAAGTGCAATATGTATAAAGCCAGTGCAACTCCAGCCTCGACCAAAGTTCAAGATATACACAATGCAACAACTCACACTACTACAAAACAGGCCATTTGCATCGGTTGTTTACCCCCCTTTTGCATCAGTTCAACAACCGATGCATATGCAACCGATGCAACAGGCTTAACACTTTTGCATCAGTTCTGAAACCGATGCAAAAAGATTCTTTTTGCATCTGTTGTTAGTAACAACCGATGCAAAATATCATGGTTGGTTGCTTAAACACAGCCCCCATGTTGCATCGGTTGTAATGAAAACCGATGCAACAAAGTAACTTGTTGCATCGGTTTTTTATAACAACCGATGCAAACTAATCCCTCTATTGCATCAGCTATTTATAGCTATTTATACCTGATGCAAAAAAGCCATTCTCAAAAACCATTATTACAGTACTCAAATAGACTATATTTATATTATTGATTATAACAAACAATTATTGCATGCAATATTACAATCATTCAAAATTAATTTTGATGACAAATACATAATCAGATTTAATAATTCTACAAAAGAATGAAAAACATAAATAAATTCCACAGTACATAATCAGACAGTCAGTAGTAAATAAATGCAGCGTGTTAATCAGTTGACTTGCCTTCTTATACATTACTGCCTTCATATCAACTGACTTGCCTTCTCATACATCCACCTTCAACATACCAACTTAATAGTGACACTTCCAACAAACCTCTACCCACCACTCATACCATCTTCATCATCTCATCCACTTCCAACAACATCACCATCACTGCCATACCACACACAAACCATACAAAACTTCCTTCACTTTCTCTACATCTACCACAACAGCCATCACGCTTTAACTTCACTACCTTCTTACCACACTTCAAATTACTGCTACCTCAACCAAACAACCATCTTCCTTTATTCTACACTTCAAACATCATAGCCTGCCTAGTGCCTACTGCCACTCCTTATCACCCTGCACACAGACAACCCAACCCACTTACACACCATTCACATATCACACATCAACAGCAACAACCAACCATCATTCAACTACCACTACTTTAATCTCCACTCTACCATCCTTTGCACTGCTACACTTCACTACTGCCTGCTGCCTACTGCCTTCAACTACCACTAATTTACTGCCATACATCAATTGAAATACAATTTCAAAATATTTTGAATTGGCCACACGAAACAATTCAAGCAATTGAAATTATCCAATAAAACGTCAATTCTGATTGGCTGCAGTACACGCTCACGTGCACTACCTCGCCACTGCAGAATATGACGTCATATACTTCAATTCTGATTAGCTACAGGACACGCTCACATGCACTGCCTCGCCACTGCAGAATATGACGTCATCACTACTCCAAATATTTAAACTAAACTCAATCACACAACTAAGTGGGTATAGTTCAGTAAGCACGTTGCGACAATCAACGCTACAAAACACACGCATACATAGCTATATACATATACATATAAATATGTATATATATATACCAACTATATATATGTGTGTACCCAATCAATTAATAATTCGAATCAAAACACACGCATACATAGCTATATACATATACATATAAATATGTATATATATACCAACTATATATATGTGTGTACAATCATTACTTTATAAATTAAAGCAGCAACATATAAAAGTGCAAGACAATCTAGTTTCGAAATGGGTAACAGAGAATGCAAAGCTGCAGTAGTAGCAGGTAGCATAACAAACTAGCCTACTAAAATATTCACAATTACCAATATATATGCATAGTCGAAAGTAATGAGTGGTCAACTTAAATGTACTTAACCATATATATTTTCCATCCTTCACAATATTTTTCACCAGACTTTTTATAAACTGCTGGCTTGAACTCATTTTATTTCATGAAGCAAAAACCCATTTTAAAGTGGAACACAGTCCAGCAGAGAAACGAAGTGCAGACATCAATGCTAGGTAATTTTAACACAAAACTCGTGAAAACCAACCCAGTTTGAAAAACCAACATGGCAGCAAGAATATGCACATGGTTACTGAAACAAGTGACTCAAACCAGGACCAATAAGTAGTGCCAACATACTATAGGCAGTTGTGGACCCAACAGAACTTCAACATGAATATACAGACTCAAGTGCAATATGTATAAAGCCAATGCAACTCCAGCCTCGACCAAAGTTCAAGTTATACATAATGCAACAACTCAAGTGAAACAAAGATCAAGTAGAATTGCACATGACTCAAATGCACGTACTAACATTCACATATATACATACATAATTGTATGTATACATCTGATGCAATGCAACAACTACAAAGAGCAACTGCACAAGACCAGTCCACTTACAACAATGTAGACCTGGCAACAATGATGAACCAACAGAGGCAACAACAAGCTAATGATCAACCCAAATATAGCACTATGAAATAACAACTCAAATGAACTCAAATGTATCCAACCAATTGCAAAATCACTAGCACATATGTACAACATGTACAAATGATGACCAATGAAACAGAAGCTCGAATGAGCAAATAAACTCCAACCATTTAAATACAAGACAATGGCAAAACACATGAAAATGTACAAAATTTCATGTGCAACTGAATACAAATGGACAAAACAGTGCAGACTTGACTGCCACAACAATGATGAACAAAAATGCAACAGCTCAAACCATCAACAAGCATATGAATACAAAATCAGACTTCATTGAGGAGTCAAGATAGACCACATGCTACATAGAACAACAACTGTGAAGCCAACAACAAAGCATGCATCAGTTCAATAGGCTATTAACATCAGGTTGAAAAATGCCATCGGGGATTTCAAA
Organism: Allium fistulosum; assembly: GCA_030737815.1. NCBI lineage: Eukaryota > Viridiplantae > Streptophyta > Magnoliopsida > Asparagales > Amaryllidaceae > Allium > Allium fistulosum. Next base: position 1,293,928,777 of record CM060904.1, read on the forward strand.
TTGAACAAGTATAGCAAAGTCAAGGCTGATGTCAACAGCCGTGTACAAGTTCGAATAAAGCCTAAGCAACAACAAGATAAAGTGGCCGAAGTCAAAAAAAGAAATCAAAGCACTGCCGTAGTCACAGCGAAATCAATACCGTGATAACTAAGGGAATCGAAAAGTTCAAAATCAATACCATGAGAATCAAGGCAACAAGAAAGAAACAAGTTAGAAATCGAAGTCGTGGTGGCCACGAAAAATCAACACCGTGGGAAACAAGCAAACGGATTATACGAAATTGAAGAAGTCGGAAATCATCACAATCATGCACGAAATACTTAAGATTGGATTAGAGGGTGTGAGTGAAAATCACTCACCTTATCCTGAAGAGCGCAAATCCATCAGTCGAAATTCCCTTTTCCCCCTCCCACTCAGCTCGCCTATGCACGGCGCCTGACAAGGCTTCGGGAAATATCGAACCCTAGCTGCCATTTTGTTTTCGTTGTTTTGTTTTGGGCTTGCGAAGAGGAAATGAATGGAGGAGGAGGAAACGGGTATATGCCTTTGATAACAACACAGCACCAAGAAAAACGTGGGCCAAGATTTTATTTAAAGCCCACATAACCCTCAACAAATTTTTAAAAGAATCTCAACCCGATTAAAAACTCCCAATAATAAATAGCTAGCAAATTTTTTTTTTCGTCTAATGACGATAATTAACTGGTGCAAAACCCCGGGTCGTTACAGGATAAGACAAAAATGGCTAAACAAAAATCTAAAGATAAATGGCAACTTTATGGGGACAAGAACTCAGCTGTTTTCCATAACTCTTTGAAAATTAAACATGCTGCTGACATTATTAATAATATTTTGGATAAAGATGGCATTACTCATTCTTCTGAAGATTCTATTCATGAAGCTTTTTTGAGTTATTACCAAAAATTGCTTGCCAACCAAGATACTCCTAATATTGCCATGCACCTTTTTCCCTTTATCCCTCCTCCTAACCATCTCTAACAGTAGCAAGGAAAACTTGATCAAAGAGGTAACTTCTGATGAAATTAAACTTTCTATTTTCAGTATGAATTCATCTAGTTCCCCTGGGCCAGATGGGTTCAACACTCATTTTTTATAAGGTTTCATGGGAGATTATTGGTCATGATGTTACTATGGCAGTTCAGAATATTTTCAAGCACAACAAACTGCTTTCGGGTATTAATTCCACTAGATTAGCTTTAATTCCTAAATCTCAACAGCCTACATCTGTTAGTCAATTTAGACCAATTGCTTGGTGTAATGTCATATACAAGTCCATTTCTAAAATTATGGCTACTAGGATGAAGTGTGTGCTTACTTTAATAATTTCTCCCAATCAGAGTGCCTTTATTCCTGGCAGAGACATAACTGATAACATATTACTCTCGAATGAATTATTAAGAGGATATAATAGGAGTAATATATCTCCTAGATGTGTTATGAAATTGGACATTCAAAAGGCATATGAATCTATTCAATGGAAATCAGTTATCTACATACTCTACAGAATGAATTTTCCCATTCCATTTTTAGCTTGGATCTTCACTTGTATGTCCACTGTTCAAATTTCTCTTAGTCAGAATGGGAATATCTTTGGATATTTTAAAACTACTCAAGGAATTAGGCAGGGAGACCCTATCTCCCCATATATTTTTTGTGTCATGGACTTGTTTACTGCCCTCATTAAAAGTGAAATGAACTTAAAAAATATTGTTTGTAAAAGTCTGTGAATTTCCTCCTTGCTTTTTGCTAATGATTTAATGGTATACTCCAAGCCTAATACAAAGTCTATTTCTGACATAATGTCTGTGCTTAATAGTTTCAAGGAGAAGAATGGATTGGAAATAAATAGAGCTAAATCCAAAATTAAAATTGCTGGACTGAATGCTTATGGCATGCATAATGTAACGGTTAAGACTTTTCGACGTTCGAAAGTCGACATTAATACATCCACTGTATCAAATGCCGCACAATCGAATGCCGGAAAACCGAATCATTAGGGTTAAAAAGAAGAGATAGAAGAAGACAGAAGAAAAGGAGAACAGAAAAACAGAAACAGAAACAATATCAGAATCTCACATTCGCAGCGAAACAACATATAATAGATGAATGAATAATCTTTAAAACAAAAGACTATCAGTTTATACAATACATCATCAGAGTCAATATACAACTCAATACAACAATGGACAGTTATATAACTTGTCCTCATACAGAACACACAGCGGAATAAATAAATAAATAAGTACAAGTTTACGTCTCGCCATCCAGCTTGCCTCCAAAGCTCCAGAATATCCAGAATATCCTGATAACATAACACTAGGCTGCCCGTGTGGAAAATTATGGGCACCCAGAGTTTAGAAAGGGAACAATAAACTCCGAGTCAGTCATGGTGACTGGTGTGAGATCGTAAAATAGTTATTTTCACAAAGAAAATAAAACAGATTCGCAATGCTTTTGGAAAATGAAACTACTATAAGACCTCCCGCCACACACACAATGCAAACGCAGAATTAGAGGAGATTTCTCCTTATGATAGTCAAAGATGCATACTACGAAAAATCAGTTGATATTATTATTAATGTCTAGTGTGGAAAACATTTTGAAAGTATAATATCAATCTTAGCCAGCATAGGCATTCCGCACTTATGCCTACTATAGCTACTATGTTCAATAGTAGGTTAGCGCCACATTCCATAGCAGGTTATACAACTAAAACCGTACAGTGTTCGTATTGTTTCTTTGGATTTCCAACAAATGGTCAGGCAAAGGAACTTCCTTACACCGAAATGAAAATGCCTCTGGAAAGACGCACCGAGAACCTAACCGGATCTCTGCAAACACAAGGCTGACGCTACCTCACGATGTACAGCTGTAACTAGGTAGCTAACACACGAGCTATGTCATCCCCCGGTCGTTACCGACCTTTATCCGAAGATCCTCAACCACAAGCAACGACCACAAAGTATAATAAATTTGTAGCATCAACATAGGTAAATATCTGGGCTCCATACCATGATATCACCTCTTATCTAGAAGGAAATGACATACTCTAGGGGCGCGACCCCTAACAACCTTGCCGCAACATTCCTGTTTCGACCATTACCGGGTTGTGAGGCTCGACGAAGTCTCGTCCACAAAGCTACGCTTTTTCACAAAGCCACGCTTTTTCACAAAGCCACGCTTTTTCACAAAGCCACGCTTTTTCACAAAGCCACGCTTTTTCACAAAGCCACGCTTTTTCACAAAGCCACGCTTTGATCAACAATTGATCAACAGCACTTTGTATGCCACATTACCAAATTGGGAATGTATCACTAGTAACCATCAACTACATAACCTCTGAGCTCGTACGTCTCAGAGAAGGGTGTTAAGCTAAGAGAATAAATTCCCGCCACCAACAGAAATGTATTTGATAGAAACCAGCTTTACATCTCAAAGTGTAATGTCAGACACACATCCATACAAGTCCGTTCCAGGATCGAACGGAACCGAAGGCACTTCCAAAGAAGCCCTTGCAATCTGGATATTCACTAATCACGTCCGGACTTCCCATCACAAAAAGAGTGATATAAATCTCTATACCGGAGCAACTCGGTGCAGAGACATTCGACAGGTTGTCCTTTCATTTTCGAAAATACCCGATCTTCACACCGGTCTTTAAATGCTATCCATTCACGACATATCACTATTCGGAATGGGTTATATGACACAAGGTCCTCTCCCGGCTTAACCGAATAATGAGCGTTTGTTTTAAAAACAAATCAAGTGCCATTTCAAAGGCAAATATTAATAGTCGGTTATTTAACTATCAACAACATATCACAACAATCATCAGATTTAAATAATTTTTCCCAAATAATTTATTTTCAAAATATCTTCACAAGATATATATTTTCCACACTTCATCACTTTGAAAACCAATTCCAAATCACACTTTCCACACTTTAAAAATAAATCAGTGTTTATTTTTAAAACAAATTTCCCTTTCATTTCATAAATTCCATTTTGAATTTACATTCCCAAATATTCACTTTTAACCCCAAATCAACTTCCAAATTGATTTCAATTTTTATTTCAACACCAAATCAATTTCAAATTGATTTCTAAATTTATTTCCAAATACCAAATCATTTGTAAATCGATTTCTAAATTTATTTCCAATTATAAAATCATTTGCAAATCGATTTCTAAATTTATTTCAACACAAAATCCAATTTTATTCAACACCAAATCAATTTTCATATCGATTTCCCAAAGATCTATTTTCAAATACCAAATCAATTATTAATTGGATTTCAAACAAATTTATCACTTTTTAAAATAAATTCCTTTATCTCTTCCAAACCATTTAAAATTCCATTTTAAATAAAATTTTCAACTTTCGAATAATACTATTCAAAATCCATTTATAAAAATCTTTTCCCATATTTTGAGAATAATTCGATAAGATTACAAAAATCAACTTTATACTTTTAAATTCCTTCTTTTAAATCCACTCAATTCTTTCAAAAAGAATTTACTAAAAATTTCCAACTTTAATTTCAAAAATCCAGTTTATTTATTTCTAGTATCCAACGATACCAAAAATACATTCGGCTAAATTTTAGCCTTCAACACATTCAATCACAGATATAATCATACACGGATTATAAATAATAAACACACAACATATGAAACCAATTCAAATGTTTTGAGGAATTCTATTGGATCCCTCCAACCTGTTTCCCAGTATCCACAGATGTTAGCACAATACCAATTCCACTTCGAGGTGGAATATCGCGGTATATGGGATTTATAAAATATCATCCGCTATTATGCGGCGCAATATGGTCTCATCCGCTATAAAATGCGGGAAATCAACAACTCCAATATATACATATTCCAATATATATATATATTGCTATATATTACTATATATACTATCATTCAAGCACACAATCAACACAATCAATAATTTTAAATATAACTATTTAAGATTTAACTAACCCCTTTGTTTGAGTGAGAAGATCTCACCTTTGATTTAGTTTGCATATCTGATTCCATCTCAGCTTGTTTTCATGATTTTTAACCTTGCATAAAACAATTTATCATTTGTTAATGTTAGGAAAAAATCTAACAATTTATTCACCACTTAATAAATTTTAATTTACTAATTTTAAATAAATAACTAGCCTAATATATTTATTTTCTTCCAGTTTGCAACTAATAATAGTTTCATTAACTACCAGATTTACTTTACTGTAAAATTTCGGAATCCGAGTTAACTGTAATTCACGAATCCTCTTAACAGTGTAATATTTAAATTCTATATTTTTTTTTTCCAGAAATCTTATATATATAGGTATATATCTATTTTCAGTTTTATATAACCCAATTTTTTTCAAATTTATTTAATTTAAATTTAAATAGAACTGGAAAATACCTTACTGTAATAAATCTTTTCTGTTAATAAATAATAAAAGAAATCAGTCATTGCCCTACTAAAAACCTTTCTTCTTCAATATATACATATATATACACATATATATATTCTTTAAAAAAAATTAACTACTCCAAACTTTAAACAAACTCGATTCACTTACAGGAAATACCCTACAGCCCGCAGAAACCACCTCTGTTATCGACGTCGAACTAGCAACCATCGGTCAGAGACGAACCCATCCCCCAGCTGTCCCATCGCAGCCACCCGACCTCCTTCACAACCAATCGTGAGCCATCCCCTCACCAAGCTCGATGACAAAACCCAAATTCCATCGTGAACTCTAGTTGCTCGTGACCCTGAGCTCGACATCGTGCTCGAACTCACGTCGCCTCACTGCCTTTCTCGAGTTGTCGCCACCCCCCTTATCGAGTTCGAGGGATTTTTTATTTTTTTGTTGATTGCTGATTCGATTTTAAAAGAGAGGGAAGGAGCGCCCATTTTTCCCTGATTGATAATCGAACGGGGATTCGAACGAAAGTATTTTCATTTTCCTTTTTTTATAAACGAAAGGCTTCGGCCATTTTTTTCTTTTGTTTTCATTTGAACGAGATGCTCGAGTGTTTAAAGGTGGAAAGAGGGGACAAGATGAGATGGTTGCGTATAGGGTGAAGGCTGCAGTGATTTTTTTTTTTTGAAAAGCAAAAGCTGATGAGGAGAAAAGCTTGATGTGGAAGGTATTCGGCTGATGGAAAAATTTGACTAGAATATAAAATATAAAATTCAAATTTAAATTCAAATTATCTCGATAATTGCAATCCAAAATTCCGAACTCCTATCGAGGCATGCCGCTAGGCGTTTATAATGTTATACGCCTATTCCGAACGCGATGGAAAAGGTTCCAGGTCCAAATTTGATCGTATGGAGAAGATAGCTTTTTGGACCAGTTATAATATTAAATTTTTGATTTAATTTCAGCGCGTTTTCTTATTGTACGGCCAAACGATCACTCCAAACTTTACGAAAATTGAAATCCGATAATAATACAATATTACGGATCCAATGAAACTGGTTTCGTCGAATTCCGAGACTGTGCCTCGGAACGCTATTTTCAAATTCAATTTAAACGATAAATTTTCAAAACTGAACAAAACAGTTTCTAATTCAATTCTGAAAGTTCTATTACTTTCTGAATTATCAATATAAATTTCCTAAGCCATCAAATCATTTTTAACAGGTTTAAAATTGAAGATTCAAATTTTTACCCAATTGCAACAATTAAATTTACTAATTAAATTGCCAATTTCATATTTACATTTGAAATTCAAGTTAAACCATCATTCAAATATTTAAAATCAATTAAATATTCTATTTCAAATGTCCAAAAATTCAGGGTCGTTACAATCTTTCCCCTTAAAAGAATTTCGTCCCGAAATTACAAGTTAAGAAGAATGCTCCAACCCCTTTTATCATTTTCCCAAACCAAACAATTTATCAAATTTTCAAAACAAATCTTTTATTAAAGATTCATTCTCACTTCAACTAACTTTCCAAACACTTATCCATAGTTTCCAAATAATATGGTTTTCTTAACAATTCAAATTTCATTTCAAATTCAAACTTTGAATTCAAAATTTTCTCAAATTTTCTAACTCTCTAAATTTTCGAACAATTTCGCCAGCGTCTCCTTTGCGCGGCTAGCTCAGTACGACTACAAAATGTCCCTACGGACTCTCAAATCCCAATAGAAAACAAAATGCCAAGTGGCAAAATCAGAAACTCATCAAATTTCATACTGAAATTCAAATACATACCTTATGTTGAGAAATTCAAATTCATCTTCGAAATCTAAATCCAATTCCAAATACCCTGTATATTTTACTTGACAATAATGTTCAAATTTACGTATTGGATTCCAAATACCCAATTTACTTAAGAATTTCATACTTAAGTTCAACATAAGTATTTACATACTTTTATTTATTTATTTTGACTTCGCTAACAAAGTTATATATTCATTTCCATTCAACTTTGCATTTTCAATTCCATTTGAATTCAATTTACAATTTCAATTCAATTTGAATTCATTTTATCTTCAAACTCCGAATATTGAACTTTATCAAATACCTTTCATTGACAACTGATTCATCTCATTGTTTAAATTAGTTTCATTTACTAATTTTTTTTCAATACTTTGCTTCATTTGATCTAATTTGACAAATTCTCCGTTAACAAAAATTTTTCAAATTTTCAGAAAAAATTCTAACTCCCAAAATTTTCAGAAAATTTTGGCGGAGTCTCCTTTGTACGGAGGAGCTTTTGCAATTTGACAAAAGATATAAATATATATACATCGACCCACACGGTCGGAAAAGCAGAAAAACAGTTCATATTTCCTATTTTTATTGCGTAGGCGTACCTTTATTAGCATTTTAAGCAAAGCAGTTTATTTATTTAGCATTTGCGCGGCCAAAATGTAGCCAAACGGCTTCCAAAAACCTGCATTTACTCAGTTTAAACACGTAAGTGACAAATATAGGAAATCTATTAACATTTCATTTATTTTCAATAGTGAACACATAGATTTCGTAAACAATACACTCAAAATAATTCCCATAAGCAATTTATAAAATTTCAATACAAATTTAATCGCTTTCATCTAATTCACATACCATTTACATTCAATTCAATGGTTTACAATGCAATTCCTTATGTTCAATTCATTCTTTTAAATGAATCTAGCTCATATCTCTTTCAATTGATACAAAATCAATTTCTATTTTCTTTTTAATAACTCATAGAATTGTATATAACCTTGTTTATTAACTTGGTATTTTTCTGATATCAACTTCACTTAAGAATTCCACATTTATTTCTTAAGTTCAATGCAAGTAGTTGTATACACTTCTTGTATTTAATTTCACTTCATTACTGAAGTCGAGTTATTGTCCAAATTTTGCTTAAATCATTTCAACTCAAAACTCAAGTTATATTTTCCTTGTAAACAATTTCCAATTTAAATCTTTGATTTGATTTTTTTATTTATCAAATCCATTCCATCAACTAATTTAATTCAATTAGTTTATTCACTCATCCATTTTAAATTTCAAATTTTCATAATCAATTCATCTCGAATTTATTTTATCAATAACAAGGAAATTTCAATTTTTTCTTTCCACTATTTACTTGAATTTATATACAAATTCAAACCACTTTAAATTTAGCTCACAATTCAACTTTAATTTAACCAATTCAACTTCCAATTCATTATTTCATGAATTAATAAATTATCAAGTTTGTTTACTTGAATTCAATCCACTTTATTTTATTTTTCCAATTTTGGATTTTTATTCAACTTGATTCAAATAAAATTTCATTCCATTTTCAATTTCCAATTCACTTATTTACAAATGTAACCTCATTTGTTTATTCACAAATTCATTTCTTTTCAATTTGAATCTCATTCCAATCAAATTTTAAATATTTTTATAAGTCATCAACTTATTTACATTCCATAACATTCCAGAGTCTTTTTAAACAATTTCACACATTTCAAAACTAACTTTGAAATTTAAATCCAAATTCTTTAATTCGTATTTCAAAAATTACTTTGGCATCTCATTTCAATTTATAAACTCATTTATAAATTCACATTACCAATTTCATTCCATTAACGAATTTTATTTCAAATATTTCCTTGGACTTCTATTTCCAATTATAAATCACATTTATAATTTACATTTACAAATTTCATTCGTATATGAATTCACTTCCTTATACTTTCAATTCATATTTATAAATTTCATTGGTTAAATGGATTTATCTTCAAATCTTTGGTTATACCATTTTATTTCTTATTTGATTTCCATATAATAATGATAATAATTCAATATTATCACTTTCTAACAACCAAGCAACCATATACTACTATAATTCATAGAAAATCATCTCTTTTTATACAAAAATAGTTTTGGGCAAAATTATTTCATTTACCCTATTTAAAACAATACTGTGTCAGTTTATCTTGTTTAAGAGTTTAGAAACCCTTATCGATTACAGTTGGCCAGACTGCACCGACCGAAATCTATAAACAATCAACCGATAAGTCAACACAATACAAAACAAATTTTGTATTCACTAACAAATATGTGCTCATATCTATTATTACACTCACACACATTCTAGAGTACTACTGACTCTATCTCTAATGAGTAACACCCAATAGAGCCAGGGTTGTCGCTTAACCGGTTGCTCTGATACCACATGTAACGGTTAAGACTTTTCAACGCTCGAAAGTCGACATTAATACATCCACTGTATCAAATGCCGCGCAATCGAATGCCGGAAAACCAAATCATTAGGGTTAAAAAGAAGAGGTAGAAGAAGACAGAAGAAAAAGAGAACAGAAAAATAGAAACAGAAACAATATCAGAATCTCACATTCGCAGCGGAACAACATATAATAGATGAATGAATAATCTTTAAAACAAAAGACTATCAATTTATACAATACATCATCAGAGTCAATATACAACTCAATACAACAATGGACAGTTATATAACTTGTCCTCATACAGAATACACAGCGGAATAAATAAATAAGTACAAGTTTACGTCTCGCCATCCAGCTTGCCTCCAAAGCTCCAGAATATCTAGAATATCCTGATAATGTAACTCTAGGCTGCCCATGTGGAAAATTATGGGCACCCAGAGTTTAGAAAGGGAACAATAAACTCCGAGTCAGTCATGGTGACTGGTGTGAGATTGTAAAACAGTTATTTTCACAAAGAAAATAAAACAGATTCGCAATGCTTTTGGAAAATGAAACTACCATAAGGCCTCCCGCCACACACACAATGCAAACGCAGAATTGGAGGAGATTTCTCCTTATGATAGTCAAAGATGCTTACTACGAAAAATCAGTTAATATTATTATTAATGTATAGTGTGGAAAACATTTCGAAAGTATAATATCAATCTTAGCCAGCATAGGCATTCCGCACTTATGCCTACTATAGCTACTATGTTCAATAGCAGGTTAGCGCCACATTCCATAGCAGGTTATACAACTAAAACCGTACAGTGTTCGTATTGTTTCTTTGGATTTCCAACAAATGGTCAGGCAAAGGAACTTCCTTACACCGAAATGAAAACGCCTCTGGAAAGACGCACCGAGAACCTAACCGGATCTCTGCAAACACAAGGCTGACGCTACCTCACGATGTACAGCTGTAACTAGGTAGCTAACACACGAGCTATGTCATCCCCCGGTCGTTACCGACCTTTATCCGAAGATCCTCAACCACAAGCAACGACCACAAAGTATAATAAATTTGCAGCATCAACATAGGTAAATATCTGGGCTCCATACCATGATATCACCTCTTATCTAGAAGGAAATGACATACTCTAGGGGCGCGACCCCTAACAACCTTGCCGCACCATTCCTGTTTCGACCATTACCGGGTTGTGAGGCTCGACGAAGTCTCGTCCTTTTTCACAAAGCCACGCTTTTTCACAAAGCTACGCTTTTTCACAAAGCCACGCTTTTTCACAAAGCCACGCTTTTTCACAAAGCCCCGCTTTTTCACAAAGCCACGCTTTTTCACAAAGCCACGCTTTGATTAACAATTGATCAACAGCACTTCGTATGCCACATTACCAAATTGGGAATGTATCACTAGTAACCATCAACTACATAACCTCTGAGCTTGTACGTCTCAGAGAAGGGTGTTAAGCTAAGAGAATAAATTCTCCGCCACCAACAGAAATGTATTTGATAGAAACCAGCTTTACATCTCAAAGTGTAATGTCAGACACACATCCATACAAGTCCATTCCAGGATCGAACAGAACCGAAGGCACTTCCAAAGAAGCCCTTGCAATCTGGATATTCACTAATCACGTCCGGACTTCCCATCACAAGAAGAGTGATATAAATCTCTATACCGGAGCAACTCGGTGTAGAGACATTCGACAGGTTGTCCTTTCATTTTCGAAAATACCCGGTCTTCACACCGGTCTTCAAATGCTATCCATTCACGACGTATCACTATTCAGAATGGGTTATATGACACAAGGTCCTCTCCCGGCTTAACCGAATAATGAGCGTTTGTTTTAAAAACAAATCAAGTGCCATTTCAAAGGCAAATATTGATAGTCGGTTATTTAACTATCAACAACATATCACAACAATCATCAGATTTAAATAATTTTTCCCAAATTATTTATTTTCAAAATATCTTCACAAGATATATATTTTCCACACTTCATCACTTTGAAAACCAATTCCAAATCACACTTTCCACACTTTAAAAATAAATCAGTGTTTATTTTTAAAACAAATTTCCCTTTCATTTCATAAATTCCATTTTGAATTTACATTCCCAAATATTCACTTTTAACCCCAAATCAACTTCCAAATTGATTTCAATTTTTATTTCAACACCAAATCAATTTCATATTGATTTCTAAATTTATTTCCAAATACCAAATCATTCGCAAATCGATTTCTAAATTTATTTCCAATTATCAAATCATTTGCAAATCGATTTCTAAATTTATTTCAACACAAAATCCATTTTTATTCAACATCAAATCAATTTTCATATCGATTTCCCAAAGATCTATTTTCAAATACCAAATCAATTATTAATTGGATTTCAAACAAATTTATCACTTTTTAAAATAAATTCCTTTATCTCTTCCAAACCATTTAAAATTTCATTTTAAATAAATTTTTCAACTTTCGAATAATACTATTCAAAATCCATTTATAAAAATCTTTTCCCATATTTTGGGAATAATTCGATAAGATTACAAAAATCAACTTTATACTTTTAAATTCCTTCTTTTAAATCCACTCAATTCTTTCAAAAAGAATTTACTTAAAATTTCCAACTTTAATTTCAAAAATCCAATTTATTTATTTCTGGTATCCAACGATACCAAAAATACATTCGGCTAAATTATAGCCTTCAACACATTCAATCACAGATATAATCATACATGGATTATAAATAATCAACACACAACATATGAAACCAATTCAAATGTTTTGAGGAATCCTGTTGGATCCCTCCAACCTGTTTCCCTGCATCCACAGATGTTAGCACAATACAAATTCCACTTCGAGGTGGAATATCGCGGTATATGGGATTTATAAAATATCATCCGCTATTATGCGGCGCAATAGGGTCTCATCCGCTATATAATGCGGGAAATCAACAACTTCAATATATACATATTCCAATATATATATTACTATATATTACTATATATATACTATCATTCAAACACACAATCAACACAATCAATAATTTTAAATATAACTATTTAAAATTTAACAAACCCCTTTGTTTGAGTGAGAAGATCTCACCGTTGATTTAGTTTGCATATCTGATTCCATCTCAGCTTGTTTTCATGATTTTTAACCTTGCATAAAACAATTTATCATTCGTTAATGTTAGGAAAAAATCTAACAATTTATTCACCACTTAATAAATTTTAATTTACTAATTTTAAATAAATAACTAGCCTAATATATTTATTTTCTTCCAGTTTGCAACTAATAATAGTTTCATTAACTACCAGATTTACTTTACTGTAAAATTTCGGAATTCGAGTTAACTGTAATTCACGAATCCTCTTAACAGTGTAATATTTAAATTCTATATTTTTTTTTCCAGAAATCTTATATATATAGATATATATCTATTTTCAGTTTTATACAACCCAATTTTTTTCAAATTTATTTAATTTAAATTTAAACTGAACTGGAAAATACCTTACTGTAATAAATCTTTTATGTTAATAAATAATAAAAGAAATCAGTCATTGCCCTACTAAAAACCTTTCTTCTTCAATATATACATATATATGCACATATATATATATTCTATAAAAAAAATTAACTACTCCAAACTTTAAACAAACTCGATTCACTTACAGGAAATACCCTACAGCCCGCAGAAACCACCTCTGTTATCGACGTCGAACTAGCAACCATCGGTCAGAGACGAACCCATCCCCCAGCTGTCCCATCGCAGCCACCCGACCTTCTTCATAACCAATCGCGAGCCATCCCCTCACCAAGCTCGATGACGAAACCCAAATTCCATCGTGAACTCTAGTTGCTCGTGACCCTGAGCTCGACATCGTGCTCGAACTCACGTCGCCTCACTGCCTTGCTCGAGTCATCGCCACCCCCCTTATCGAGTTCGAGGGATTCGATTTTTTTTTTGTTGATTGTCGATTCGATTTTAAAAGAGAGGGAAGGAGCGGCCATTTTTCCCTGATTGATAATCGAACGGGGATTCGAACGAAAGTATTTTCGTTTCCCTTTTTTTATAAACGAAAGGCTTCGGCCATTTTTTTCTTTTGTTTTGATTTGAACGAGATGCTCGAGTGTTTAAAGGTGGAAAGAGGGGACAAGATGAGATGGTTGCGTATAGGGTGAAGGCTGCAGTGATTTTTTTTTTGAAAAGCAAAAGCTGCTGAGGAGAAAAGCTTGATGTGGAAGGTATTCGACTGATGGAAAATTTTGACTAGAATATAAAATATAAAATTCAAATTTAAATTCAAATTATCTCGATAATTGCAATCCAAAATTCCGATCTCCTATCGAAGCGTGCCGCTAGGCGTTTATAATGTCATACGCCTATTCCGAACGCGATGGAAAAGGTTCCAGGTCCAAATTCGATCATATGGAGAAGATAGCTTTTTGGACCAGTTATAATATTAAATTTTTGATTTAATTTCAGCGCGTTTGCTTATCGTACGGCCAAACGATCACTCCAAACATTACGAAAATTGAAATCCGATAATAATACGATATTACGGATCCAATGAAACTGGTTTCGTCGAATTCCAAGACTGTGCCTCGGAACGCTATTTTCAAATTCAATTTAAACGATAAATTTTCAAAACTGAACAAAACAGTTTCAAATTCAATTCTGAAAGTTCTATTACCTTCAGAATTATCAATATAAATTTCCTAAGCCACCAAATCATTTTTAACAGGCTTAAAATTGAAGATTCAAATTTTTACCCAATTGCAACAATTAAATTTACTAATTAAATTGCCAATTTCATATTTACATTTGAAATTCAAGTTAAACCATCATTCAAATATTTAAAATCAATTAAATATTCTATTTCAAATGTCCAAAAATTCAGGGTCGTTGCATATAACATTCAATTTGCATCGGGTCTTGCTCCTTTCGATCAAAATGAAATTTATCTAGGTGCTCCAGTTTGTCATTCTAAGATCAGGACTGCTCAATACTTGCAAATGTTTGAAAAATCATTAATAAAATTTCTACTTGGTCTGGTTCAAAGATTTCTATGGCTGGTAGGCTTATTATAGTTAAGTCTATAGCTACCTCCATGTGTTTATATTATGCCAAAATATTCATTCTGCCGGTCAAGCTCATTTCTATGATTAATGCTGCTTTAAACCACTTTTTATGGCATGGTAATCCCTATTCAAAGAAGCTGGTTCCTATTGCCTTCAAAAATCTGTGTTGCCCTTATGATCTTGGAGGCTTAGGCATCATGAACATAAAGAAGTGGAACAAGGCTGCTCTTTCAACGAAAATTGACAAGTTAATGAGAAGTGATGATAATCTCTGGGCTGCTTAGGTTAAAAAGAACTTAATCAGGGATAGATGCTTTTGGACTATGAAATCCCTACCGGATTGTAGCTGGAGTTGGAGAAATATACTGCGTAGTAGGACTGATTTCCTTCCTATTTTCCAGAAGGTATTGACTTCAAAGATCAAATTTATTTCTGGTCTGACCCCTGGTCTGCTCAAGGCACCGTTCTTGCTCAAATCATCAATTTTAATTTAAGAGTTCAATCTGGAATAAATGAACATGCTAAAGTTGGTACATTCTGGACTGAGGGTCTGATAAACCTGCCTCGTTCCAGTTCTTATTTAGTTCATCAAGTTTGAAACATCATCATGAATAAGAGATAAATTGATGATTCTGTTCATGCTTTATGGGATGGTAAGTTGCACTCCATTGCAAATGTTTATAGGCATCTTGTTAAATCCTATGATTTGGTCATGTTCCTGTGGCACACTAGGATATGGGCTACAAGTTTAGCTCCAAAAGAAAATATTATGTTGTTGAAAGTTATTAGAAATTGGCTTCATACTCTAGACAAGTTGAAAATTAGAGACCTGGTGCAAGACTCAAAGTGTTTGCTGTGACAGAGATGAAGAGAGTATTTATCACTTGTTTTTTAACTGCCAGTTCTCCTTTTTTATTTGGAAAGGTATTCTAAGATTATTGAAGTTGCACAATCCTTGTATGGATTCCTCTCTTGAATGATTTAGCATATTTAAAGCTACTAGGTGGAGGACTCTAAAGGGTGAATTATTGTTAAAGGTGCTAAAGAAGTTTGTATATGATTTTTGGATGGAGAAGAACAATAGGGTGTTTACCGATGTTATTACTTCTAAACATGTAATGTTCCTCTCTATTTCTAGGCATTTTTTGTGATTTCGGGTTGCCTTTGGGTTTTGTGTAGTTTTGGTTTTGTAATTTTGGATGGTATGCCATCCTTGCATGTAATTCTTTTTTTGTTTAATATATGGTAGTGGCCATTCAATCCCGCTGGCTTTGCCAAAAAAAATTGAAAATAAATTTCTAATCATTTCTAATGAATAAAATGATCTCATTTGAATTATAAGATCATATAAATCAATATTAACAATTATTTACAAAAGTTGCTATTATATCGACAAAGCGATATCCATTTTCTTATATTTTTCAATTCAGATATATATATATATATATCTTTATAAATGATTTGTTATCACTTAATAATAAACTAAATGACTTATTATCATTTTAAAACAGTTAATAGAATAATTAAAATAATTATTAAATCATTAAATCTCAATTTTAAAATCATAAATCAATTATTAAATATAATGGCATCACTAATGATGTCACAAATACATTTAATTTCCAAAAATAAAATAAATAATTTTATTTCATATTCTTGTTCAATTATAAAAACAAGTGTATGTATCCAGCTCCATGTACGATGTTTTACGATTATAGAGCTGTTTATCAATAATATGGTTTTCGGTCATTTTATCGCTATTTTTTCAAAGTATATATTTTGTGAATATTTTTCCAAAATAATTGCATTATTATTATTCATTACTTAAAACTTGATTATTTATGAAAAATAGTCTATATTTGAATATTTAAAATAATTTAAATATCTTTAATTAAATCGATTAAATTACCACTAATTAACAAATTTCGTATGCAG
Organism: Allium fistulosum; assembly: GCA_030737815.1. NCBI lineage: Eukaryota > Viridiplantae > Streptophyta > Magnoliopsida > Asparagales > Amaryllidaceae > Allium > Allium fistulosum. The sequence continues at coordinate 1,293,945,510 of CM060904.1, forward strand.
GTTTGGTTGTTGGGCTTGGCTGAGGTTTTATTTAATAATTTAGTTAACTAAAATTTGTTAATTAGTGGTTTAATGCTTGTTTGGTATTAAATTCATAACTTACTCATACAAAATCCGTTTGACCTCCAGTTTTCAGCATTAGACTTGCATTAACGGGTATAACACATAGTGTAATTTATTGACATTTTCGTTGAAGCATAAAATTGCATTATTATTTAACATTATTAAAAATATGGTAGAAAATATATCATACATTATTAAGACATCCATTTAGCAGAATAAATCTCTATTCTGCTATTTTGTAAATTTGGACATTTATTTATGTGCCAATTAATTTTAAGTGATGTGTTATTATTCATTTTCAATTATTGGTTAAACCAACTCAATCAGTGCTAGCGATTACCCTTTTTATTTGGTATGGGTTGGGTAGAAAACAATTGTAGGCTAACACCTTGTGATTTATTTCATAATTTGACTATAAGGTGTTTAATGATAATACTGGTTTACTAAATTATTATAATTAGTTATAATAATTTAATATTTAAATTTTGAACTTCAAATTTAATGAAGTTGTATTGAAAGATGGTTTTCGTAAAAGAATGAGTTATGAAATTTTTATGGAAAAAGATTTTGTAAATATTCCAATCACAGGAGTTGATTTATATAAAGTGTTGAAATATGACTTTTTTTAAACAAAGGATTTTAAAGCTGTTGTTTACTAGGACTTAAATTCTAGTGCTTTTGAAAAGTTATTTCGAAGAATTTGTGAAAGAAATAATAATGTTATTATTCTGAAAGTATTATTATTATTTCGGGACATTTGAAAGAATATTTGTGAATGTATCTTACAATTGTTTTTATTTATTATGGTGAATGACTAAAGTAAGGGCGATTGGGAGTTTCCCCATTTTTGGAGCGGCCGAATATATTTACTCTATCGATTTTGGGAGGTACCAGAATACCACTGGAGGCTCCATTTATTGGTTTAGGGTTATACCATGCTCGGTAGGGGCGCCACCTCCTTGTCATGTTGGTTCTAGTTTTGATATATTCCATTTTGAAGAAGTTTTGAAAAAATAACTGTAATAGAAAAACCTAGGTATTTAGTTCTAAATTATCTTTTGAAAAGAATTAAACGATTAAGCTTAAGTGGGTGGATTTGAAAGCTACATTTGCATGCCATATGTTATGTAATTTGAGAATTATATATGTTTGTGCATCGTAGGCTCCTTGTCCTATTTATGGTAAGAGAACTACACTGACTTAATCTTGTATCTAATTGAATACCCAATTAGATAAGAATACGTAGGCAGTCACAAGTGGTAGTGATGCAGCCCCAATAATCTTTTTTTGAGAGAAAGTTGTGATCCTCTAAAGTAGAGAAGAGCACACATGTACATATATATATATATATATCACCAAAAATAAAGAAGTTACCAACATGCCCGATAGATAATAAATTATAACATATAATAATGAAAAAGTCTAAGATAACAAATCAACTACTGAAGGTAACTTCTCAAATGAGCTCCGACAATGCCACCGTCCATTACACTTCAGTATTGAACTCCGATAAGGCCATCGCTCTATAGTGAAGTGTTAGAAGTACCCAAAATAAGCCATGGTGCATCCAAATGCATAAATGAGAACGACAAGCAGCTCCGCTAGTGAATGAACGCCTCACAACTGGCTCAGACAACCCGAATCCAACGTATAAAATCTCTACTAACAATAATCATGTAGACAGCAACCCTACAACCCTATAAACAGCAAACCCGCAATCCTGCAAATAGTAATCCTACAACATCCTCAGCCTAAACCTATACCTGTAGAGAAAACTAAAAAAATGTTAGAATACTACAATACATATATATGTATATAAATAAAATTTCTATACAAATATATGCATTGATTAAAAAATTATAAAAACCAGAGCTTATACTATATAGCAGCAACGAACATATAATACATGCAAGACTAATAAAAAGTCAATCTCAATAAGCGACATTTGAATTTTCTTCTAAGTAATGAGACAGTGGTCATGAAATCAAAAGGCATATATTTGTATGAAATATGAATTTTTATATTTATATATTTTAAAATAACAACATAAAATAATACTAACACTAAGTTCCTATGATCAAAAGTACATTAGAATAATCCGTAAAATCATTAATTGAATTCGAATAAATGCTAATGCTAAAGTTATTATTATTAAAAATATTTATGCTTCGTTTAAATAAATCAATGCTTTTTCTAACCATATTAAGATATTCTTTAAAATGATTATTTTTTGCCAATTTATATTTTGAATTTGAGATCCAATTAAAACAAAATAGAGCGGTTGTCATTACCAATTTATTAATATGACTATTATTAATATTATTAAATAATCTCTTATTTCTTTCAAACCAAATAAACCAACAAATTATAGTAAATAGAGTGTCTAGTAAAAATCTATATTCACATTTTACCTTAAATCTTAAATTATTCCAGTAAAAATCACAATCAGTTACCTTAGTTGTAAAATAAAGTTAAATATTTTAAGAGTATTATTAAGAATGTAATAAGTATCCTTACATTCGTAACATATATGATTCATATTTTCTAAATACAAGTTACAAAATGTACATTTATTATCAATTGGCAAATTCTTTCTTTTTAAAAGTTCAATGGTATTTAGCTTCCCATGAATGATCAACCACATATGAATCTTTGCTTTTGGTGGTGCATTTGCTTTCCAAATAAGATTAAAAGTGTTATTAGTAACACTCGAATAATTAAGAAATTTATATAATGAATTAGAAGTGAATTTCTTGCTCTTATTCCAATCCTAATCAATAATATCATTTTCATTATCAATATTATATATATTCAATCTTGCACATAATAAAGCATATTGTTTAAGGGCTGTACCTTCTAAGAATCTATTAAAACTAAAGTTCCACGAAGGATTATAATCCGGTGAAAAAACATCTTTAATTAAAGCATTTTTAAAGTTACAAATTTCAAAAAGTTGTTTAAATTCAACTCTAAGTGGATGGCAGATATCTAACGATCATGTCAAAAGGTTGTATTATTTCCAGGATGAACAATCGTTTTAATACTAGGTTTAAAAATATCATGACATTTTAAAATTGATTTCCAAAAATTAGAAAATTTATTATTAACATTAGGTGTAATTTGATATAAATTATAACTACATTATAATAACATTTAGAGACAATTTCTTTCAAACAAAATTATCGTTTATATCCTTAAATTTCCATAACCACTTACCTAGTAAAGACATATTCATGTTACGTAAAGTAATAACTCCTAGTCCACCCTCCTCTTTCGATTTACATATAATGTCCCAGTTAACTAAACATTTTAAACTACTGTTATGATTATCACCACTTCATAAAAAATCTCTTCTTATTTTATCAATTTATCTATCACCCAATCTGGAAATAGATGTATAGACATCCAATAAATTGGAAGTTTAGATAAAACTGAATTGATTAGAACTAAGCTACCCACTCTCGATAAAAACCTATCATTCCTTTTTGAAATTCTATTTTTAATATTATCTATAATAATTAGCCGGTCATCATGTTTAAGTTTAGTTGGTCAAATCAAAAAACCAAGATAATCAAAATGGAAGTTCATGGTTTTACAATTTAACGTATTAGCTACTAACCCCTCAACCTTATCAACGTCATTAATACTAAAGCCGAACTTTTATCAAAGTTAATTTTTAGTCCTGAAAGTAGTTCAAAACTGTATAAAATGAATTTAAGTGCAATGACATGTTTAGGTAAATGTGAAGTAAATAACATGGTGTCGTTTGCAAATTGTAGTATGCAAAGTCCATTACGTGTAATTTCACTATCTACATTCCCTAAAGTTCCATATCCTACAATTATCCTTGCAAAAACATCAGCGACTAGATTTAACAGAAAAGGCGATAAAGGATCGCCCTGCCGTAGACCCTGTTTTGATTGTATTTATTCCCTAGTACCCCGTTAACCATTATACCAGAGTTACTAGTTTTAAGCAATGTCATAATCCAACCTATCCATCTACGACTAAATCCTTTAGCCATTGACATATCTTTTAGGAAATCCCAATCAATCAAATCAAAAGTTTTCGCAAAATTGAGTTTAGAAAGTGCACATGTAAAGTTATTCTTACAACGGTGATTAATGAACTCTTGAACAACGGCAACACCATTTATGATGTTTCTACCCTTAATGAAAGCGGTTTGCGAATGGTCAATCAGATCATTCATTATTATATTAAGCTTATTCGCTAAAACTTTAGAAATGATTTTAACTGAATAATTAATTAATGAAATTGGTCTAAAATCTTTCAAATTATTAGCACCGATTTTTTTATGTAATAGAATGACGTTTGCAAAATTAAATCTTCCTAGTTGTAATTGACCACTATAACATTCATTTAACATATTAATTAAATCATATTTTAAAATATTCCAAAATTGTTTGTAAAATAAAACAGGAAAACCATCAGTCCTGGAGCTTTATCACTGGGCATATCATTAATAGCCTTCAAAATCTCCTCTTCCGTAAAAGGATTATCAATGTCATTAAGATTAATTCTAGACTCAATAAGATATAGCTCATTCCATCTAGCATTTATTCTATGTTTGTTTTTATTACCAAAAATATCCCTATAGTATTCATTAAAGGCCTTGTTTATCCCTTTGATCAACTAATTCAATTTATTTACAAAAATAGAATTTATTGTATTACTACGTTTTCTACCGTTAGCCATGTTATGAAATTTTTTTGTATTATTATCTCCTGCATTAATCCAATGAATTCTAGACCTTTGTTTCCACATAACCTCTTCTTTTAATAAAATTGAATTAAGCTCTTCTTTTAAATAGCGAGTATATTACGCTCCGCCAAATTAAGTTGTCTAGTTTCTTCAATCTTATTAATTTTAAGCATTTCATTAAGTAAATTTTCTTTTTTAATTTTAATATTTCCAGATACGTTCTTACTCCAATTTTTAAGAAAATTCCTAAGACATCTAAGTTTTAGAACAATTTTTTTTACTGAGTTACCCGTATTTCTAATACTATAAAAATTCATTGATATCCATTTATTATTAATTAAATTAGAGAAATTGGATTTTAATTGCCACATTTTTTCAAATTTAGAAGTTTTATTAACCGTTCTATAATAATCGCACGTAAGTATGATAGGGTAATGATCAGAATACATATAAGGCAACCCAGTGACTCCACAAATTGGAATTTTTCTTCGACTTCATCACTAATGAAGAACCTATCTAATAAGGCCGTTGAAGGATTTCCCTAGAGTTGGTCCAAGTAAATTTTCAATTAGTTAGTGGTAATTCTATCAAATTGCTACTAATAATAAATTGATCGAATTCTTCCATAGCGGAGAAATCACCTTCCCGGGGTGATCGTTCTCCTAAAAATCTTGTAATGTTGGAATCCCCTCCAAAAATCCAAGGACCAGGAGAAAATGATCTAAATTATAAAAATTCATTCCATAGAACTCGACAACCAATTTTCGTGTTTAGACCGTAAACGTTAGTTATATTTAATAAAGTAGTATTACTAAGATTAATGAGAATAATATATAATAAGTGTTGTTTAGTAATAGTTTTTAGAAGTTTAAAGGAATTTTCACGCCATCCTATTAGTGAACCAACCCACCCCCCCTCCCCCGGAAGAGCCAATTGAAGGTAAACATGCCCAATGATGGAAAAGATAACCACCTAATCTTCTGTAAAAATGAAGATCAGAACATTTTATTTTCGTTTCTTGTAAAAGGGCGATATCAATAAAGTAATCCTTGAAAAAAGCTCTAATTCTATCACATTTATCTAAATCATTAAGACCTCTAATGTTCCAGGTAATAATCCTCATGATAATCCTGATGATCTAACCCTCTCTATCTCCCTACTCCTAATATAATCTATATCTAACTCAACATCAGTGAACTCAAAAGCAGTATTCTCAGCTAACTGACAATGCTCTCTAGTGGATATCTATCTAAAGCATAAGTAAAGTAAGAACTACCTAAATCAGATATCATATCTGAGCCTGAATTCGTAGTGCCAATTATGACACTCGAATCAGGTAATTCTCCTTTAGTCGATGAATGTGTACCACGAACCCTCACACTACGCCTAACAACTCCACAAGATGCTATCGATTTCCTTCGTCTACCTCTCCTCAATGATGTGGATAAAAATGCTTCTTCATTTCGACCATCGGTAACTTTAACATTTTCGGATATCATGTTCCTTTCATCATTTTGCATAATATCGTGTGCTTTCATGTTTTTTCGTACACATACTTTAATTTCCATAAATCTGCAGCCACTGTTTTCAGATGCAGATTCATATTTTGCATGCCCATGTGAACGCCTTTCAGGTGTCAACACATTATGATCAGATGGGCTCTCGGAATTAATAACTGCCCCATTGTATTCATGTATCACCCCAGAAGTAAAAGCATCTACCCTATTTACAAACTTGTCATTCACATGCCCAGAGTCAAGTACTTCCAATCTCCTTTCAGACAGAGGATCAAGATCAGTAGCAGCATCTATATCAGCCACATTACAAGGCATATATTCCATAATGCCACTTTCAGGATTAAACATACCAACAACCCCAGAAAAATAGCATCACCCCCATTCACAAACTCATTGTTCATGTGCCCAGAGTCAAATATTTCCAACCTCCTTTCAGACAGAAGATCAAGATCAGCAGCAGCTTCTCTTTCATACACATTACAAGGCATATATTCCATAATGCCACTTTCAGGATTAAGCATACCAACAGCCACCCTTACAAGATCATCATTCAAATACCTAGTTACATGTACATGTTCTAATTCAAGCTCCTTTTCAAACTTTTCAGGTGGGATGATTTCACTTTCAAAAGGTTTATCTACATTGGTATGTACATGTTTAATTGATTTCACAAATGCATGTACCATATCGAGCAAATGTTTACTGGCATGAACATGTACAGAGGCTTTGATAAGTCATACCTGATCTGCTGCTGATAAGCCATTAATTGGATGAAGATCACAAACAAATGTGTTACCTTTCTATTCACCCTTATTAACACATCCAATTTCAGAAGCACCACCACTTTCTGGTGAAGATACAAATCTGTCATTCATGATACCATCTTGTTCTATCTCAAGTTTAAGTTAAGATCCATGTTTATCCACACTGACATCATCAAAGACAAACACACTTTTGTCATTTTCGAATTTAGATACACTGTCGTAAACCATATCTGTTTCATATTGTTGCATTGATCCCATTAGTTAAACCTGCATGCTTAACCATGGCAGTATTTTTAGTCACCCTAATTCCATTATCTAAGCTATTGACAGTGACCTTATTAATTCCCTTAGCATTAACACAGTCTTCATTAACATTCATTAACTCAAGATCCTCATCCTGGTATACCAAATCATATAGGATATTAAATTTGTTAAAGAGTGTTAAGTCCATTCTACGACCAAGATTACTATCTTCCTTATCCACCAATTCAACCACCAGTTCATCATCCTACAATCCTTTGTTAGTAAATCTCTGTTCTAAAGCAGTATCAAATTCTTTATTAACAGAAGAAAAAAGTTCCATACTCTCAACCTTATTCAATTTTAAACCAGAACAGAAGAAAAAAGTGAATATCATTTCTACTGTGACCTGTTATCCTTTCTACGTCAGAGATTCTAGAAACAGAAGTTTTATCAATGGCAAACATTTGTATTGGGGAGGCATAATGACTGAACCAGTCAATAAGATTGTTCAAATTTTCTATATCATTATATATCCTAGCTACCAATTCCATATTTATTACATAAGGGACACTATTAATGTTTGAATTAATAACATATGGTATAGAATAATCCTTAATAGTAAGAATTTCAACATCAATGAATGAATAATCAAATTTCAATTTCAAGTCTTATAATCTCAAAACTATACTAATCCCACTCAAAGCTTTTCTTAAAAATGGTAAATTCCAAAATGAACAATGCAAACCATTTAGTTCAATCCACTATTTTCTGTCATAAACACTTTGTTGCATTTCATCTTTAATTTTACATCACGAATGCCAATGATTATATTTTCTTTCGAAATAAATTTTAGAACCAGAGCATCAGAAAGTATTTGATTTGAAGGAAAGTTAACTAAAAATTCATCATTGTATTTCTTAATATCCCATTTATAAATTCCAAAGTTTTCAACAAGAATCCTTGCAATATCATAAATTTTAATTGATCCTTGAAGTAAACTAAGAACAACCCAAAAATAATTGTCCAAACAATCTGGTATTTGGTTTAAATCATTGTTTTACAGATAGAAATTCTCAAAAGCATCATAATTCGACTTATTTAAGGGAAAGAGTTTACCAGGATTCCTGCTAAAAGAACAAGATGAAAAGGCAAACCATTTACATTGTGATCTCTTATGGCCTAGCAAACCACATTCAAAACACCTGATAGGCAGGGACGGACCTATTTAGCACTTGGGGTGGGCGGCTGCCCACCCCACAAAAAAAAAAAAAAACCCCTCGTCAACGGCAGCCAGCGACTCCGGTTTCAGTTTCAGCCTTCAGTCCTCCTTCAGTCTCCAGAAAAATCTAATAAGTTCTCAATTTTAGATAAACCCTAGTTTGCATTGTGAATTGTGATTGATGTTCTTAATTTTAGATTTAAAATTTTAGATTCGAATTTTAGATATAAACATAAATCTAAACCCTAGTTACTAGTTAGGCAATACTCTAGCAATGAAGTTGCAACTTGCAAACAAGTACCAATGAATAGATACTAGCAGTAGCATTGTATTTGTAGCAATGAAGTGCTTGATCGATAAATTAACAGTAAATTATGCAAATTATGCAGTAAATTGTAGCACAGTAGGCTATTTTGTTGATACTGGCAACAAGTATTTGTAGCACAGTATGCTATTTTATTGATACTGACAATAAATTGTAGCAAATTATTTAATTTTCTTCTATTATTCGCCCACCGCAAAATAAATTCCTGATTACGTCCCTGCTGATAGGATCTCTACATTTCTTCGCTATATGCTTCAAGTTGCCACAGCGATAACAGAATTTTTCGCCCAACCGTTTTGAAATCCAAGAAGATGAATGAACAACCCTAACACTCTTTAACGGGTTCGTATCCCTTCCATAGATAAAAAACGATCCTTGAAGACGTTTTCAATGCTAGATTCCGAACATACAATGGCATAAAGGCAATTCTTACTTCCTTCAAAATTGAATACTGGAAGATTATCGATGGATAACTGCGAATGGCTTATAGAATTGATCAAAGGAAACTCCTTTTGAAAGTCGAATAAGTGAATCGGATTAATAAAAGTACCCAATTCAGAGAAATGAATAAGAGAATGAAGATATTCCATAGAGTCGACGTCCACTTTTTTTTGAAAGCTTTTCGTGGGTATAACAACTAAGAGTATTATTGATGCAGCCCCAATAATAAAATAACAATTTCTTTGTTCAGTGTTAGTTATTTATCATATGTTGATGTATCTTTCCCACTTACCATTCCGTAAATTCATCATTTCAAAAAAAAAAATTCAAGTATAAGATTTTTTAACATAAAGGATAATTTTTTGAATAATAAATAATATCGGTAATCTCATTTTGAATAATTATTTACAAAAATATATACTTTGAAAGATATATTGGTAAAATGACCGAAAACCGTTTTATCGATAAATAGCTCCTAGACCATCCGACATCGTCCATGGAGCTGGATACATACACTCATTTATTATATGAGTGAAAATATGTAATAAAATTATTTATTTTATTGTTGAAAATAAAATCTCTTTATGACATCATCAATGATATCACTATTTTGGAATAAATGATTTTTAAATTTAAATTGAGTTTAAATTATTTAATAACCATTTTAATTATTAAATAAGCATTTTTAAATTATTTTATAATGATAGAAATATTATTTTCAAACTTTGTTTATATATATACTAAATAAGAAGTGAAAATATGATTGGAAATCGAAATCAGGATCTGTAACGATTCAACGTAGAATTGTAACGACCTAGATATTTTTACAGTTTTTATAACGTAATTAACTGAATTTTTGCGAATTTTTTTTTATTTGAATTTGGAAATAAAATTTTGATATTTGGAATACGTCTACTTAAATATAGTAAATGGTAAAGTTCCATCAGATAATATGAAAGTTTATTTTCTTGTGTAATTTTATTTAAATTTGAATCAGTTAAAACCTGATGATAATAAAATGTTTTCCAAACTTGAATATTTTTACACCATAAATTTGTAAATCATCTTCTGAGTGAGACGTCATATTTCGTTTCTTCAAATTTGGACTTCTTTTGCTCCGTTCATCTTATTTTTGACAAATTAGCAGCACTTTCGGTACCGATCATCGACTTTTGATCGGATGATCGTACCACTAATATCTGTATACCGTTTTGATCGTCCCATCGTGCTGATCTCTACGGTATATTCGTTTGTTCTTTTCAGTGACTGGTATGCGGAGAAATCGACAAAATAATTTGCTATATCAGATCTATTTTTGGGTCCCTTGGGTTTCTTTAACTGTCGTTTGTTCCCGTAACCATTGATAACTGCTATTAATACTTTCTGAAATTTCAACGCGTGGCCTTCAATGTTCTCATCAATTCAACATTTTTATTTTCGGTATTCCATCAGTTATTATCGGTCTGTTTAATTCTTTGAAAACGTATATTATAATAAAACGTATATAAGTTTATATATATATATAATAAGCCTATATTTTGAAAAGCTGTTCATCTCCCTGTCACGTTTCTTTCTGCCATAATATCACCTTCGCTGCTCTCGAAAAATATGCAATAAATAAAGTATATATATAATTATATTATAATTCAAGCTTCATGCATTCTCCATCCCCTGTCCATTTTCTTTCCTCCAATCTCTCTTATATAGAAAGCTCCCAATTACAGTGATAATATATATAAAATTTGTAATTTCCTGAAGCCTACAACCGTGCTTCCCTTCTCCCCCTTCTCTGATCTTCGTCCGCCCTAACCTCCAACCAACCCCACCCAAAACCATCGGCCACCGTCTCCATCTCCACCAAGAAGCATCGCCGATCCACACAGCTAAGCAACCCTCAGCCTCACACGTTCAGGTGCTCCTCCACTCGAACCCACAACCCATCAACCAACCATGCTCCAGCCCCAGGCATCGCCCATCCCCGCCGAACGCACACCGTACACCACCTGGAGCATCTCCGCCCCCACCTGTCCCCATCGCAGCAGCCGAATGCAGATCATCATCACCCATCGCATAAACCTCCAACAACCCAGCTCGTCATCTTGCTTCTGAGAAGTAAGGTATATATTATGCATATGGGCTATTCATTTGAATCCAGCTTGCTTGATCTTTGCATTGCAACTAGCAACACATGCATATCTCCTCTATCCTTTTTTTATTTTTTTCGTTCGGCTATATATATAATAAAAAAAGTAATATATGTTGATGTGCACGTTGCATTCAATTTCCCTGGGGCATGTTCATACTACTTCTCGTCTTCATGCCTGCATATAGGTTTATATAGTTGGTTGGATAATATATTTGTATACATATTTATTCATATATAGGTTTGCTTTCCAAAACTGTTAGTTTAAAACCAATACGTATATATATTTGTTAGTTTATATATATTTATTTTACGGATGTTATATATGTATGTTGTACCTATACTACTATATATGTAGGCTTGGGTAAGTTATAGTATGTTATTTATTTATTAAAATTTATATGGTTTGTTTTGTTGATCTATTCAAAAAAAAGTATATATTAGGTTGAATATCTAAGTTTAAAACTGGTTACTTTATAATCTGTTTCTGTCTATATACATAAAATCTAACTGAGTTTGAATATGTGTTTAAGTGTTATATTGTAAAAGTGTTATACGCATTTGTTAATATATAATCTGTAAAGTTAGTAAGTTTAAGATATTATATACATATAAATAAGTTAGTTCGTTCATTTTACTAATATGTGATTTAATAAGCATTTACCTTGAAAGTATTGGTTTTCATATATATATATATATATATATATATATATATATATATATATATATATATATATATATATGTTATAAATTTATATATGTATAAAATCGTCCTGAGTCCAGATGTATTATGTATATGTTATATAAGTGTATATATAGAGTATTTTATAGGTCATTTATATTTACATATGTTATAATTTCCAAATTTAGCATAGTGTTTATAATTATATCACTTATAACTGGTTGCTGTATGAGTTTGCATATATTTAAAGTTCATATTAGTTTACATATGTCAGTTATAGATTATAAGCCTGCATATATTATTAAATGTAAGTTGTGTACATGTGTATACATGTTGGTTTTGTGTATATAGGTAGATTTGGTTTTCAATTATATATATATATATATATATATATATACTGTATGTTTATATATATATTTAAAAAAAAGGTATATGCTGTTTATGTAAGTAGTGTGTGCGCTGTTTTATAGTTTATATTGACTAAAATATAATATATACATGGTAAATTATAATATGTCCTCTGAGTTATATATTTTATGAGTTATATAAATATATATGCTTGACTATAATATTGGAGTTTTAATCTAAACAATGATTTTAAAACACATGTATATATATATATATTTATTTATTTAATTTAATATGCGTTAAAATTAAAATATGATTTTGTATATATATATAATTTATATGTTATATCTATATTAATTTACTTACATAACTAATCTCCATCGATTCAGTTTTGACTTGATTTCTTCAATTCCTATCTATTAGCTTTGATCATCGAATCGTGTCCATCTAGCATTGCTTTGGAACTCGTAGCTCATTTCTTCGTCAAATCTATCTAGCCTCGGAAGGTGAGCAATCACTCACGATTAACGTTCTTATATTTATTAAATTTGATTTCAATTGAAACGACAATTGAAATATACTGCTAAATTTAACTGTTAATTTTATAATTGCTAAATATGATATGCTATTATCTGAAATTATTCACCTGTGGGATATGACACCATAACCTATTGTTTATTTAATTTGTTATTGATAATATATCTCTGTTGTTGAAATGTTATATTATTATTTTTATATCTGTTATCACTCTGCAAGTTCCCTGTTAGTATAGAAATCCCTATGGGTTGAAATGATACATACCCGAACGATCTTGTAGAATAGGAGAAATCGTTATAGGTTGAAATGATAAACCCAAGCGATTTTCATTGCATTGAATTTTGGGATTGCGGGTTGAAATGATATATACCCGTATATAAATTAAATTTCGGATTGAAATGATAAATATCTGTATCACTTGACCATAGGATAGAAAATTATATACAGACACCGTTGGTCTATATATATATATATATATTGAAAATGATTTCTATGGATTTGGAAAGAAATATATGGTTTAATAAATATTGATTTTGGTTTAAAGCGATTAAATGGATATTTCAAGTTTTAAATAAATCGAAGGAAATATTTAGTTTAATGAAATTTAAGGTTATTTAAATGATAATGGATTTATTAAGTGAATACTTCAAAACTAAATAATAATGAAGTTAAAACAAGATATATATGAAATTATCAATTTAGTTTTAAAAGTGCTATAATTTGGTAATATATATTTGAAATGGAAATGACATTTTGGTTTTGAAGTATAAATTATTTTGAAATGACCACGGTGTTATAATGATGTTTGGTTGTTAATAGCATATATTTCTACATAGTAGATAGTTCCACGATCCTTAGAGGATGGTTATCCCAAACATCCTTTAAGTTACTTGTATTTCAGTTGATATTTCACTTGAGTTGGATTTATTGATATAAGAATGTTAATCCTGACTCGAGTGTTTTGTGTTTTGCTTTACGCTCGGGTTAGACTGAGTGATACAGCAATTGAGACTCACCTTTGGAGTTTGGAGCTTCGCTTGGAGATCCAACTATCGATTCAGCTTTCAGCTTTTCCAGTTGATTTGTTCAGAGATGTCATCACTGTATTTGAGATATTCTGTTGTATTTTATTTCAAACTCTGTTGTATATATAGTAGTTTCATGAACTACTATTTATCTATTCCGCTGCATTATTATTATATTACTCTGTGTCTGTGATTCGGTGATTGATTTATTTACTGTATATGCTGAGTTTTGCCAAATATAAATTAAAAATCTGATATTTTGAGCAATTCAAGTCCGACATGTGCGGATGCGAATGGTTGAAATTATCGGGTCGTTACAGTTGGTATCAGAGCTCCGGTTTTAGGCAAAACTTAGCATATGTAGTGGATTTAATTATAGAATTTCTTTCGTTCGTGCTTGAATCCCTTCCTTTTTGATTCGGTTTCCTTTGAATTTTGGAACGCTCCCACTTGTTCTGAAATCCATTCTTGTCTCCCTTGTTTGTATTCTTTTGATTCTGGAACATCCCATAACTCCACTTAAAAACCGACGGTTCCGCCAATCTTAGAATGATTTGTAAAGGGGTGAAACTCCTTTACAACTGGCATCGATTCACCGAAGACATTTGTATCATCGATTTAGATGCTGATATCTCTTGCTATACCGAATTCTATCTCTGGCAATCGAATGTCGATTTGCCTTAGAATTCTACATCGGTCATATTCCTGAAGTCACGGTTGACCCGGTTAAGGTCGCCCGCGATTTATATAAGTATATCCATCTTCTATTTTATAATTTAATTATCTCATCTTCGTTCGAGCCTATCTTCGAATCAGAAATTCTACTTGATTAGAGTCCCTCTAATTTGAATCTCTATCTTTGTTTTGAAATCCATCCTTGAATCGTCCTTTGAAAAATCGTGTTTGGTTGTACTGTAGAAATTGTTTTATATATCGAAATTATTATTTTGATAAGTATGATTATATTCTATATATAAAAGCGAAAATGTTTTCGATAAGGATTATATACTTTTTTTAACTAGAATTTGAAGTTTTGAAAGGATTTGAAATTTTGAAAATTTTATAAGAAATTGATTTATATAAAAATGATTTATAACTGAAGGGTTTTAAATTGGAAATTTGAGAGAGTGAATTCCGGTATTTTGAAATTGGTTTTAAGATTTTGAAAATATATAATAATACGATTTGAAAGTATTTTCCGAATAAAAAATGTTTCAAATGACCTCAAATGAGTTCCAATGATTTCGAAGAAATTTCATAGAAGTTTTCAAGAAAATAGAAGTCCAGAACTCACTTATGTCGCTGAAGAATAATTTCGGTGATGAGTGCACGCATCATCGACATTGATTTTCGAGTTTCAGAGTGGAGGAGAGGCCACTTTAGTAACTTTGCTATGCGATTGATTTTGTGAAACCAATTTTGATTTCAAATTCCGAAGTATGATTTGATATTCGAAAGATATATGTATATATATTTGAAACGATTTGAAGTGAGCCCAGTGTTCAGTCCTCGAGTTTCGGATTTGATTTGGTATAACCCTATCTTTTGAAATTGATTTAATGATTGGTTGTTGATTTCCAACTCTTGGATTGGAAATTTGATTTCTCTTACTATTTTGAATGTTCGAACACTTCCAAATCAAGGTTTAATTTTCAAAGCTATGTTATTTCGAAAAGTATAAATTATTTGATAAAGTATATAAGTTTAGTTTGTATGTTTAAGTATGAAGTAATATGATATAAATGAGTTTGAAACTGTTTTGTTAAGTAAATGAATAAGACTATTTTGAATTATATTAATATGAAATTTAGTTTTGAAATGTTTTAAATAAAATTTAGTTTTAAATGTTTTAACTTAGTAGCATCTTTTATAAAACTATATATATATATAGAATAATAATTTTCAAAAGGTAAATTGGATCTTTCAAATAGAAATAAATAGTTTAAAGGTTTTAAAGGGATGGTTATAAACTTGGTAATCATTTTTGGGTATAATTGATTTTGAGAAAAATATTTGGTTTCGAAAATAGATTGGAATTTAAAACCCAGTATTTATATGATGATTTTGGAAATGAATTTGTTTGACCTAAATTAGGTTGATTTGGAAACTAGGATTACTTTCTAAACCTATTATTTTGGAAACTTTGAAACTGAAGATATTTAGTTTGGGAGAAATAATTTGGTGAAATCGTATATGATTTTTGAAACTGAACTGATATTGAAACTAATTGAAATTGAGAACCTTATTTTACTAAATACTTGATTTGGGAGTTAACGAACTTACATAAAAATTGATTTGTATAAGTATGAAGTTGATTCGAAAACTATTGATTTGGAAAGGTACTCAATTTGAAAAGCGAAACCTTATATAATCGAAGTTTATATAAGTGTGATTTGATATACTATTGATTTTGGAAAGTATTCAATTTGAAAATAAAACCTTATATATAATGGAATTTATGTAAGTATGATATTTGAAATTGATTTGAAAGGGTACTATATGATACATATTTTCGAAGTAAAGATATGAAAAGTGCCTTCTGCTTGATATCCTCTTTGTGGCCACATTTTGGATTCATTCTATCTATATTATTCTCTCTGATTTAGGTTTTCCGGATATGATACTCGAGTGTCCTTCGAATTCCATGGCGTTACCCATGGTCTTACGAACTCGACTGCATAGCATAATTCGCAAGGCAGTGATTGCTTAAAAGGTACGGATGTTTCCTGGGGGATCTAGGCGTAACCATTGTGTATCTGCGATCTATGGTCGTTTTAGTAGCGTAATCCACAAGGCAGAGATTGCTTAAAGGGTACGGATGTTTCCTGGGAGATCCAAGTGTAACCATTGTGTATCCACGGTCTACAGTTTTTTTTGTTATCATGGCGAAATTCGTAAGGCAGAGATTGCTTAAAAGGTACGGATGTTTCTTAGGGGACCCAGGCGTAACCATTGTGTATCTGCGATCCATGATTCGATTCGGTTGATTTGTTTGGATTGTACTTTCCATATCGGTTTTGAAGGTTTTTCGAGTATTTTCACTGGGTGTTGAAATAGGTCTACTAAATACTTGGAGAAATCTAGCTTTGCGCCTAATCAATGCATGGCCAGAGTCTGCAAGAATGAGGATAAACCTGTTAAGACATCGAGTTATAAAAGTATTTTGATAAAGTATTATATAAATGATATTTTGATCATTTTTTTCTTTTTCTTTTTTCTCTTTCTTTCTAAATAATTTAAAATGTTTAAAATACTGTTTATTTATATACTACATGGTTTAATAGTGAATTATTAGTGTTTTATGTAAGTGATTGATCTTTATATAAATAAGTGAAACCGAAAATTTAAATCTTAAAGTTTTATATTAAGAAATGGTTTCAATTATTGAAATAAAGTGAAATATTTGAATAATTGGAATATCTGAAATGATAAATAGAATCAAACCAACCTAAAATAATGAATTTAAACAAACTTATTTGTATAACACTAAATTACATTCTAATATATATAACTTGCCTAGAATATTCAAAAAGTCAAAATGTTAGGATATAATAAAGGGTTGTACAAGAAAAAAATTTAAGTAATAAATTGATCAAACTAAAATCTGGCTTAGTATAAAGGTTGTAGATAGAAGGAAAATTTGTGTGGTATTTAATTACACTCAGGACATTAATATAACTTACCTAGAAAAGTTTAAATGTAATTAGAATGTAAATTAGATAGTATATACCAGGATAAGAAGTAGAATATTAAAGATGATATTTGTTAAGGGAATTTACTAATAATAAATTGAGAAAAAAATGGAAAAATTTATTTGTTGAATATTATATGGTTATAAGATGTCTATACACGTAATATATGTTTCAAAATGTATATTAAGTGGAATAAATTAAATAAATAAAGGAGGACGCTAGTTAAGCAAATAAATATGAACTTAAGAATAGTGAAATTGAAATTTTAAGGGAAAGCAACTTAACTAGGGTTAAATAGATTTAATAAATGGTTAAATAAAAGAGCTAAATCAAATAAATTTTGTTTGGAAAGGAAATTTTGTAACAGATACTAATAAATTGAAATCAAATCTATTGATTTTAATACATTAAATCGAATTAATAAAATATGGATATAATAAATTGATTTAATAAAATGGATTAAACCAAATTGTTGGATATTAATTTATCTAAATTTTAAATCTGTATGATTTTGAATAGTTGAAGTAAAATGTTGGGATGTTACATGTGGTATAAAATTAATTGCTTATATGGTTTTAAATTAATTGCTTTGTTTTGCATTTCAATCTATCTTTACTTTCTGGTTGTTCTATTCCCTACCTCCTTCCTTTTCGGGGACGAAAAGTTTTGAGTGGGGGAGAGTGTAACGACCCAGATATTTTTACAGTTTTTATAATGTAATTAACTGAATTTTTGCGAATTTTTTTATATTTGAATTTGGAAATAAAATTTGATATTTGGAATACGTCTACTTAAATATAGTAAATGGTAAAGTTCCATCAGATAATATGAAAGTTTATTTTCTTGTGTAATTTTATTTAAATTTGAATCAGTTAAAACTTGATGATAATAAAATGTTTTCCAAACTTGAATATTTTTACACCATAAATTTGTAAATCATCTTCTGAGTGAGACGTCATATTTCGTTTCTTCAAATTTGGACTTCTTTTGCTCCGTTCATCTTATTTTTGACAAATTAGCATCACTTTCGGTACCGATTATCGACTTTTGATCGGATGATCGTACCACTAATATCTGTATACCATTTTGATCGTCCCATCGTGCTGATCCCTACGGTATATTCGTTTGTTCTTTTCAATGACTGGTATGCGGAGAAATCGACAAAATAATTTGCTATATCAGTTCTATTTTTGGGTACCTTGGGTTTCTATAACTGTCGTTTGTTCCTGTAACCATTGATAACTGCTATTAATACTTTCTGAAATTTCAACGCGTGGCCTTCAATGTTCTCATCAATTCAACATTTTTATTTTCGGTATTCCATCAGTTATTATCGGTCTGTTTAATTCTTTGAAAACGTATATTATAATAAAACGTATATAAGTTTATATATATATAATAAGCCTATATTTTGAAAAGCTGTTCATCTCCCTGTCACGTTTCTTTCTGCCATAATATCACCTTCACTGCTCTCGAAAAATATGCAATAAATAAAGTATATATATAATTATATTATAATTCAAGCTTCACGCATTCTCCATCCCCTGTCCATTTTCTTTCCTCCAAGCTCTCTTATATAGAAAGCTCCCAATTACAGTGATAATATATATAAAATTTGTAATTTCCTGAAGCCTACAACCGTGCTTCCCTTCTCCCCCTTCTCTGATCTTCGTCCGCCCGAACCTCCAACCAACCCCATCCGAAACCATCGGCCACCGTCTCCATCTCCACCGAGAAGCATCGTCGATCCACACAGCCAAGCAACCCTCAACCTCTCACGTTCAGGTGCTCCTCCACTCGAACCAACCACCCATCAACCGACCATGCTCCAGCCCCAGGCGTCGCCCATCCCCGCCGAACGCACACCGTAGACCACCTGGAGCATCTCCGCCCCACCTGTCCCCATCGCAGCAGCCGAATGCAAATCATCATCACCCATCGCATAAACCTCCAACAACCCAGCTCGTCATCTTGTTTTTGAGAAGTAAGGTATATATTATGCATATGGGCTATTCATTTGAATCCAGCTTGCTTGATCTTTGCATTGCAACTAGCAGCACATGCCTATCTCCTCTATCCCTTTTTTATTTTTTTCGTTCGGCTATATATATAAAAAAAAGTAATATATGTTGATGTTTACATTGCATTCAATTTCCCTAGGACATGTTCATACTACTTCTCGTCTTCATGCCTGCATATAGGTTTATATAGTTTGTTGGATAATATATTTGTATATATATTTATTCATATATAGGTTTGCTTTCCAAACTGTTAGTTTAAAACCAATACGTATATATATTTGTTAGTTTATATAAATTTATTTTACGGCTGTTATATATGTATGTTGTACCTATACTACTATATATGTAGGCTTGGGTAAGTTATAGTATGTTATTTATTTATTAAAATTTATATGGTTTGTTTTGTTGATCTATTCAAAAAAAAGTATATATTAGGTTGAATCTAAGTTTAAAACCGGTTACTTTATAATCTGTTTCTATCTATATACATAAAATCTAACTGAGTTTGAATATGTGTTTAAGTGTTATATTGTAAAATACACATTTGTTAATATATAATCTGTAAAGTTAGTAAGTTTAAGATATTATATACATATAAATAAGTTATATATATAGTTCATTTTACTAATATGTGATTTAATAAGCATTTACCTTGAAAGTATTGGTTTTCATATATATATATATATATATATATATATATATATATGTTATAAATTTATATATGTATAAAATCGTCCTGAGTCCAGATGTATATGTTATATAAGTGTATATATAGAGTATTTTATAGGTCAGTTATATTTACATATGTTATAATTTCCAAATTTAGCATAGTGTTTATAATTATATCACTTATAACTGGTTGCTGTATGAGTTTGCATATATTTAAAGTTCATATTAGTTTACATGTGTCACTTATAGATTATAAGCCTGCATATATTATTAAATGTAAGTTGTGTACATGTGTATACATGTTGGTTTTGTGTATATAGGTAGATTTGGTTTTCAATTATATATATATATATACTGTATGTTTATATATATATATATATATATATTTAAAAAAAAGGTATATGCTGTTTATTTAAGTAGTGTGTGCGCTGTTTTATAGTTTATATTGACTAAAATATAATATATACATGGTACTTTATAATATGTCCTCTGAGTTATATATTTTATGAGTTATATAAATATATATGCTTGACTTTAATATTGGAGTTTTAATCTAAACAATGATTTTGAAACACATGTGTGTATATATATATATATATTTAATTTAATATGCGTTAAAATTAAAATATGATTTTGTATATATATATAATTTATATGTTATATCTATATCAATTTACTTACATAACTAATCTCCATCGATTCAGTTCTGACTTGATTTCGTCAATTCCTATCTATTAGCTTTGATCATCGAATCGTGTCCATCTAGCGTTGCTTTGGAACTCGTTGCTCATTTCTTCGTCAAATCTATCTAGCCTCGGAAGGTGAGCAATCACTCACGATTAACGTTCTTATATTTATTAAATTTGATTTCAATTGAAACGACAATTGAAATATACTGCTAAATTTAACTGTTAATTTTATAATTGCTAAATATGATATGCTATTATCTGAAATTATTCACCTGTGGGATATGACACCATAACCTATTGTTTATTTAATTTGTTATTGATAATATATCTCTGTTGTTGAAATGTTATATTATTATTTTTATATCTGTTATCACTCTGCAAGTTCCCTGTTAGTATAGAAATCCCTATGGGTTGAAATGATACATACCCGAACGATCTTGTAGAATAGGAGAAATCGTTATAGGTTGAAATGATAAACCCAAGCGATTTTCATTGCATTGAATTTTGGGATTGCGGGTTGAAATGATATATACCCGTATATAAATTAAATTTCGGATTGAAATGATAAATATCTGTATCACTTGACCATAGGATAGAAAATTATATACAGACACCGTTGGTCTATATATATATATATATTGAAAATGATTTCTATGGATTTGGAAAGAAATATATGGTTTAATAAATATTGATTTTGGTTTAAAGCGATTAAATGGATATTTCAAGTTTTAAATAAATCGAAGGAAATATTTAGTTTAATGAAATTTAAGGTTATTTAAATGATAATGGATTTATTAAGTGAATACTTCAAAACTAAATAATAATGAAGTTAAAACAAGATATATATGAAATTATCAATTTAGTTTTAAAAGTGCTATAATTTGGTAATATATATTTGAAATGGAAATGACATTTTGGTTTTGAAGTATAAATTATTTTGAAATGACCACGGTGTTATAATGATGTTTGGTTGTTAATAGCATATATTTCTACATAGTAGATAGTTCCACGATCCTTAGAGGATGGTTATCCCAAACATCCTTTAAGTTAATTGTATTTCAGTTGATATTTCACTTGAGTTGGATTTATTAATATAAGAATGTTAATCCTGACTCGAGTGTTTTGTGTTTTGCTTTACGCTCGTGTCAGACTGAGTGATACAGCAATTGAGACTCACGTTTGGAGTTTGGAGCTTCGCTTGGAGATCCAACTATCAATTCAGCTTTTCCAGTTGATTTGTTCAGAGATGTCATCACTATATTTGAGATATTCTGTTGTATTTTATTTCAAACTCTGCTGTTTATATAGTAGCTTCATGAACTACTATTTATCTATTCCGCTGCATTATTATTATGTTACTTTGTGTCTGTGATTCTGTGATTGATTTATTTACTGTATATGCTGAGTTTTGCCAAATATATATTAACAATATGATATTTTGAGCAATTCAAGTCCGTCATGTGCGGATGCGAATGGTTGAAATTATCGGGTCGTTACAAGAATAGTTATGCAACGTTGTGAACCATGTAAGATATACATATGCACACATACATGAAAACATCCACATGCACATGAGCACAAATACACATACAAATATACTTATACATTTAAATATATAAAAATATATATATTAAAAAATATCTAAGATCTTTTCCTAAAACTTAACCCTTAGGTAAATTCAAAGTCAACTCTTACACACTAAGTACAAGCACATGGGTACACATATGGGGGGTACACGGTCGAGAATGATGAGTGGAGAGGGGTAAGTGGTGGTGATGAAATGGTGATGTGGGTGTGTGAAAATATCATGATATTTTTATTCTTATTTTTGCCTATAAATAGCACCCACCTCTCTTCACTTTATTCACACTTTTTCTTCTTAAAATTCTTAAGCTATTTCATCTTCTTCTTCTCCATATTAATGGCTTCCATAGCCTAAGAAAGAAATTATACAAAATCAAAACAAAGTTATGCCAAATCAATCGAAATCTATATCACTTTAAACCAAAGTTCAAGCTAGTAATCTCTTCCTTCTCCTCCACCAAGGCTGTGTGCAACCAAGCCCTCCACCACCATTTGACAAGCAAGGCCGAGCCCATCCAAGCCTCCAAGACCAAGGTCGAACACATAAGAGCATCGATTTCGAGATAATGGAGCTATAGCCGTTTTAAAGTTAGCCCGATCGAAAATCAAGTGAGAAACTATATATATATATATATATATGATGTGATATGATTACTATGGATGTTTACTATGCTTTGATCAGCAAGTTCGGTTGTTTTAATATAGTTGTTTAATTGTGTAAACAAGTCATATTAAATACACATCGATATCACATAAGGAAATCACTTTCCGAATCAAGTTATGAAAATGATATGGAATCACTAAAACCCTATGAAATGATTTAAAATGGTTTATAAATGTTTTATAAATACCAATTTGGTGAATTTTTGAAAAGTTATGAAAACCGAGTCAAAAATAAGTGCGTCGCGTAATGGCAGTTCAAGATTCCGCGCCGTAGAAAGTTAAATCCATTTATACGATGGATTCGGAGTTGGAATTCTTTGTAATAATAATTTTCCGAACTTTTATAATCATAGTTTTCAAACAAAAGAAATAAATCGAGATTTTGTTTAATAGATTTTGAAATATGAGCTAATCAAGTTTTCAAAATTGTCACGCTTTAGAAGTTCGAAAACCAAAGCGATAAATTCTCTAAAAGTGACATTTTTAATTCTTTAAAATTATGGAATAAATTCTATAAATATTTTAAAGGAAATTTGAGTTATAAAAATGGATTTCTAAATGATCGAAAAGTTGTTTTGATCAAATAAGCCTTAAAAGCACTATTCGTAGCACTTTTTGTAGCACTTTTAATAACTTCTGAAATATGGCTTTAAACTTAAGCATTCCTTCCCAAATCTTTTATAAATATTTTTAGACAAATAATTAAGTATTCTAAAGATAATATGGAGGTTTAATAATTTATTTTAAAAGAGTTTAAATAAATGATTTAAAGAAAAGTTGTTATAATCAAGTGATTAAAGCTTAGCTCTAAAAACCGATGAGTAGACCGGATTTTTCTATTTGTGAGATCTAGATGTGAGGTGCCTAAACTAAGAAGGTGTTCAGGAGCAACTAGTGCCCTGGCTCGTCTGGCCTTTTTCCTGGGCGAGGAATAGATAAGATCAAAATGTCGTAAACGAGATAAGTATAAAAGATTTAATTTTCCAAATTTAAACAACCTGGATTATGTAGAAATATTCATCTACATTTGGTATTAAATTCCAAGAAGGAAACTTGTACTATCCATGTGAATTTAAAAGGTGATTTCACCGTTATTCGACGAATAGTAAAGGTTGAATACAGAAATTGATGTTGAGTAGAATTAGTATAATTCCTATCGATCCTTTTTAATCCAATAATGTTTTCCAATATGATTTATGAAAATGATTTGGTATTTGCCAAGTTACAGAGAGGTAATGATTCTGTATATACCGGAAAGAAATGCTTTAAAGATACATATCTCTAGAAGATAATTTTGATAAAGAGAAAAGTAATTAATCAAATGATAAGCACATATTTACTTAACATCTTTTATCGATGATCGGTTCGAAGGAACCAGGATTGTATTTGGGCAATTCCTATCCGAAAGCCGCTTTGAACCAATTCACGAGTTTGAAAGTAAAAACATGTTAAAGACAATGATGTTGAAGGCGGGGATCTCCATAACAGAAGGACTGCTTGTTGATAATTTTGGAGTAGCTTTTGAGATAAATAAATAGCAGTGGTCTCTTCATCCTGGAATCTTCGTATGCAAGGACTATTCACTACTAATTCTACGGGTAATGCCTGACAAGATGTGGTAGGAGAGCACCTTCGGTTTCTCCTGTTCCTGGCCAACTTGTAAGGATGAATGTTTGACATTGCATTTCTAAGATTATAGTGCATCGATCTCTATAAACGTACATCTGTTTGGTGGTGTAGGAGTAACCCCTCTTATACTTAACACCCTTCTCTGAGAAATACGAGCTCATAGGTTGTACTTTTGTTGAAATCAATAGTGTGTTGTTGGAAATGGCAATATGGCATTTTAAGTGAAAATGTTCTAAGAAAGGTAAACGTTACCTCAAGCCTCACACCCAGTGAATTTTGAAATAGGGATTGCTTTAAGGCTAAGTGGATCACAACCATTAGGGTGTGATATGACCTTTCTAGATATATTTATTTCTACCCGCTATGACGTTGGGTTTAAATTATGTGATGTATGTTATGGGATCCTGGATAGGTCAGTAGTGGCCGAGGTGATATCATATCGATTCTATCCATCACCAGATGGGTCTGTAGGTAGGTTGGTCTTAATTCGCAGAGGATTCCAAGATGTCTATTCTCGGTACATTCCTTTAGAAATGTACTGTACGGGAGGTAGTCCCTTACCTCGCTATTCATTGGAAATCCAAATCTCCAATAAGTGCCTTAGATTTTAGTTGTAAACCTATTATGCCATCGAATTTAACCAATGTAACAATTTCGTCTATTTGAATATGTTTATTTGAAAAGTTTTCAAAGAACGTCATTAAAAATAATATCACTGAATTTTACATAGAAATGATTTGGTTATCATAAAATAAAAACTCGTTTCATGTTTATGTGTGGTGTGGTCTTATGAGATACCCTTTTTTTTCAAACACTCGTATTTTGAGTTTCTTACACCAGTATCATGACTGACCAGGAGTATATTTTCCTTTTCCCTTAAACTCTGGGTGCTCTATATTTCTGGGCAGCCAAGTAGTCAGGTAGCTTGGAGCATTTTAGAAGGAGCAATGGAGCATGAAGACTTGAGAGTCCTTTTGTCAATAGTGATCTATTTTGAATTTTCGCTGTATCATTTAGTATTTATATAGTATCTACCAGCCTTTGTAAGGATAGACAGTTATAACTATCCCTGGCTGGGTTAGTACTTATAGTAACTCTGATGAAACTCTTGGAATGATTGTATGTACTTTCCATATGTATAATTAATGCGAATGTGCGATTCTCTTGTTATTCTATCTTTTTTCATTTAAAAAACACCTGATTATCTGCCTCTCTGGCACTTGAATTTGCGACATGCAAATACCGATGATGTATTAGTGTCGATCTTCGAGGGTTAAAAAGGCAAGTTGTCACAATTTTATTTCGCATTAACATGTTTATTGAGTTTATAGGATTGGATATTGTTGTCTCTCACATCAGAGTTGTGAAACGGTGGATTTATAGTGTTTGAGTTTGGTATGTATTAAAGCACATCTAGTTGTTAAATGATTACTTTGATAAGTTGTATTATTGAAATTGTATCATATGCATTTAGTAGTATTGTATATTTATTAGATGATGTTGTGTATTAAATCGGTATTTGTCATTTTTTATTTTAGAACGGATAGGTTTTCGGTGATTTTGACTTGTTCGAAAATCTGAGTCGTTGCATTGACCATAACTCAAATTCACATATATGTATATTAAATTGCCACTTGTTGGACTTGATCCAAAATTATCTATGTATTGTCATTTAAAACATAAAACCAATTTTAGGCACATGGATAATAGAACTATATTGTTAATGTACGTTTGATTTTGCTATAATAAAATATACATATGCTATTTCAAATTTAATTTATTTAAAATTATGGTTTTAATATTCAAACGTTCGAATTGTATGGTGTGTGGTGTGTGTCATCTTTATGTTATTTAAATAGTAAAACAATGTTGACTTGAGTCATTTGGTTAAGTTAATTTTAATTCCAAAGTAATATATTCAATGTTTTATTATTTAGTCAAATATATATTTTTAAAATTTTAATTTTAAACTAAAGTATATACACACACATATATATGAAATGTTTTAATTAATTAGTCATGTTGTTGGAACTGTGAGAAATGCGGATTACGGATCTTAAGGCTAGAATTAACACTAGAGGGGGGTGAATAGTGTTTTAAGGAATTACTAATTCCTATTGAGTTTATATTAATTCGAACACAAATGTATGCAATATTCAGACACAGATATGATCACAGAATCAAACACAGATGCAGATATAAAGTAAAAGCAATAAAGGAAAGAACACACCGGATTTTATACTGGTTCGGAGTTACCCTACATCCAGTCCCGCAACACAAGTACAGATTTCCTTTCAAAATCAATTCTTACAATTACACCCTGGATTTCAAGGCCATGAGGTACACCACTCCAGATTCACAATCCTCTGGGTAGAGATACTTGATTTTACGGGCAACAAGTTCACCCGATTGATTTTCCAGGCTACAATCACACCTTCCCTCACTCGATTGAATACAAAGAAGACTATAACTCTGAATAGCACTGGGATCTTTTTGAGATAGTGATAGAGAATCAAACCAGAGATGATCTAGTTAGATTCAATGGTGATTTCGGTAGAGTAATGGTAAAAATGTATATAAAGAAATATGGAAGAAGAAGAGGAGTGAAATCAGAGAAAAAATGAATGTAAATTCGTTTAAAATAGCCCCTATCTATAGTAGAACAACAGCCATGTCCATTCATGAAAGGATATGATGAATAGACACTTCCTTTGAAATTCAAACTTTTGAAATAAACTGTCACCTTGTCGACAAGGGGTCCTTGGGGTTGTCGACAAGCCTAAGTTATTTTTGGTAATTTGTTTTTCTTTGAAAATAACTTTTATCTTGTATTAAAACTATTTTAACCTTTATAAATATACTTAACTATAGTTAAAATACATAAATAAGTATAGAGAATAATATTTTGGTATATATAAAATTTTACTATAATTTTATATTTAAATCTAAGTATAAATATTAAAAGTTAAATATATTATAATTAAAAGATAGTTTAAAACCAAGGATAATTTGATATTGAAAATAAAGATTATTTTGAGGCTAAAAGTATTTTAAAACCAGGATAGATGTTTTTGATTTAAAAAGGAAAATTTTGAAATTATTTTGAAAACAAGATATAATTTTGTAAAACATTTGAATAAAAGTTAGTGGATACAAAACAATGTTCCATTAGATTTTTCGTAGGTTCCATCCTACTTAGGGTTCCATCCCTTTAACGGGCTCGAAGTGGATTCCATTCCACGAATAAAATGGATTTTAAGATGTCAGTGCTTTTCTAAGAGTTTTAACAAAATTCCTAACTAAATTACTTATCTTGAAATCTTGAACTCTTTATAATCTTGATACTCATGAGCCTTGAATCTTGATATCTTCGATCTTGAGTTCATCTGTTCTTGAATCTCTATACTGTACAATCTTCATTCTTTGGTACCTATATATATATCCTGCATATACATATATATCTAAACAATAATGTTAGTATTTATATTTTATAATCTTATTCTAAGGTTGTTGTCATCAAAACCAACTTCTCAGGGACTAACAATCTCCCCCTTTTTGATGATGACAACCTTTGTTTATAAAATATTACTTCTATCCTAATAACTCCCCCTAAAACTAATAACTCCCCCTTAATCTATGCCTAACTATCCTATTTTATACTTCTCCCCCTTTGTCATCAACAAAAACTAACTCCAAACTATATAACTCCCCCTTATTCTTGTACTAAAGTACCTGCATTAATAAAATATATAATGGAGTATATAATAGATAGATTAAGAGATAATTATACTGATAGACATGATAACTAATCAAAGATCATATAAATATCAATGTGTATTTATACATATTATGTTTTGCACACCAATTATCAATCCACACCAAACTAAATCAAATCAAATCAATCCAAGCAATCAATTCAAATCAAACAAAGCAATCAAATAAAATCAAACATTACGAGGAACTTCCACCCATCCTTCTTCTCCAAATATAGGGTCTGCTTTAATGGCATCCCAATTTTCATTTTCATTGGTGAGAGAGACTGGAGGATATGCTTCATTATCATTTTTGTGCAGGGAGGAAATCATCCATCGAATCGCATCGAAATGCTTTTCTTGCTCCTTGATCATCTGCATTTGACTCAACTCTAAGTGTCGTTGATTACGAAGAATTAAAGAAAGAATATTCTTGAAAGAATTAAGGGTTTTTTCAAGATTATCGGTCAAACTATGAATTGGATCGGCCATATTTGAGTTTGTGAGAAGAAATATAGATAAAGTAGATAAGAAATGATTTTGAGTGATGAATTCTAGAAGAAATATGTATTTATAGGTGTAGAAATTCGTTTGAAATGAATAGACACAAGGTAGTTATTCAAATTTCAAATTTAAAATGAAAAGTCATTTCTGACCAATACTTGTCGACGGCGTCTCTGGGGGGTTGTCGACAGGGGTCAATTAATTTTGATGACTCATTTTGATTTTGTGAATAATTATGTATATATATTTATATAATATACTAACATTTATTCTGAAGATAAGATAAGCTAGATAACAGAAAAGTAATTCAATTTCATTTCATAATAGAACGATACAATGATTAAACATTAAGAACTATACGAACATTCAAATTAAAACAAACTAAAACCAATACAACATGGCATGAAAAGGTAGAACTAGTTAGAGGATGACGAAGATGAAGATAATCCAAGCTTCTTGCTTACTTTGGAGAAAAACTTGTTCATATTGGATGACATTTTATCCAATTTCTTACTAACGGACCGTTTAAGAGTCCGTTGATTCTCAACGATGGTCTTTTGATTTTTGAGTAAGGTTTTGTTGGTTGGATTAGAGGGATAGTCAATACTTTCCAAGGATGTTTCACCTTCTTCTTCTTCTTCTATTTCCATTTCATCTCCTCATGAGCCAAACGCTCTTCCTTTTCGGCAAGAGTCTCATATGGAATTTTCATAAGAGAAATGTTTGAGTGATTAAAAACTTTTCTTGAAACAAATTCTTCTCCTTTGAAATCCACTCCAAAATAATTAAAAATCCGAGTGAGATAGATTCCATGATACAAAGTGTTTTCACCCACTTCAAAAATTTTGGGACGAAGTTCATCCAAAATAACTTGCGCCCAATTAATATCATAATTTCCAAAAATAGCAAAAAGTGCTTTGCAAACTTTTGAAGTTGGATTGTTAAAACTCCCCGGTCTTGGGGTCAAAGTATGTTGTAAAAGAAGATTAACAATTCTTGCTTCTGGTCGAAAGTTTCGATTTATGAATTCAAAGTTATCATCTCCTTTGAAAATGTGATGAAATGTCTCATGATCATTTTCATCGATATTAAAACTAGAAAGATCCATTCTCGTGCTCTTGCAATTGAGAATGGTACCCAAAACATCACAATTTAAAACGATTCTAGTGCCTTTGACGCTACTCCAAATTTCATCATCATTTCCATTATAAAACCCACGGTTGAGATTTGCATAGAAAAATTTAACAAGATTTGGATAACAAACAAAGTCATTTTGTGAAGCATCAACAAGACTAAGAACTTGGTTGTTTGCAAAAAGAGAATCGATTTCATAAGTAGAGAAATCTTGAAATAAAGCAAACTTTCCAGGATGGACTTTTCCATAGTTAGCATAGTTGATATATGCTTTTATAGCCTCCGGATTATTGAAAAGTTGCTCTTTTATATTTCTGGAAAGTCTCATTGTGGAAGGGTTGCTTGAAGAAGCCATTAGAGTAGAGAGTAGAGAGCTTGATATTTTGAAATAAGAGTTAGAATTTGAAAATGAAAGTGAAAAGTTGTGATAAGAGATAGTAAATAAATAGATTCTCAAGGGACAGGTTCTCTGGTCAAAAGGTGACTTTTCAGAGACTTGAATGAAGTGAAAAGATGGAGGGAAATTCAAACATTTGAATTTCAAATTTCTGTACCCTTGTCGACAACGTAGGGGGCCCTTGTCGACAGGTGTCTCTGAATTTTCATGATTTATTTCTCTTAAGTATTCTAATATATATATATATATATATATTATTTTTAATGTCTATATAATATCTGGAATATTACTAGAATTATAGCATATTCCATAAAATATTATGATACTATTTAAAAATAAAAATAAAAATAAAATAATAGTAAAAATATAATAAAATAATAATAAAATTTTTAAAATTCAAACGACACACCAATTCAAAATCAACCAATCAAACATCCAATCCTAAGCATGCAATTTCAACCAATGTATTGTAAACGTGTACCTTTTTCTGAGTCCGTTTCTCTGAATTCGTCGGAGTCGTGAACTGCCGTGAAACACATATTTGAATTATCTGTCTTCTAATCATCATCACTTGAGGACGAGTCTGAGTCATCTAGAGTAGCGGTAAATGCACGTTTTCGTTTCTTTGCGGAATCATTGTTTATAGGAAGATTTTGCTTATCTGGATGCGGACAGTCTCTTTTGATTTGGCCTGGTTCGTCACAATTGAAACATTTGATATAGTTTGGCACTACATTCTGATTACCAGAGTTCTTATAGTTGTTTCTCTTGAGATTATTCATCTTTCTGTATTTCAGGAATTTCTGAAAGTTCTTGGTCATAATGGCTATCTCTTCATCATTATCGCTGTTTGAGTTTGATCCATCGGTCAATGCATTGAATGCAATTGATTTCTTTTTAGATGCTTTGCTTTCTCTTCTCTCAAGCATTTGGACTTCAAACGTCAATAGATTTCCAATTAATTCTTCTATCTTTAAGGTACTGATGTCATTTGCCTCTTCGATCGCAAGTGTCTTTTGATCCCATTCTGGAGTAAGAGAATTTAAGATTTTTCTGACTTGATCTTCTTCCGAAAATACCTTTCCCAAGGATATTGGAGAATGCACAATATCCTGAAATCTACTATACATATCTGGAATAGACTCATTAGGATTCATTTTAAATAATTGAAATTGATTTGTGAGCATGGAAATTTTGGTCTGTTTAACTTTGCTTGTTCCTTCGTGAGTAACTTGCAAAGTTTTCCAGATTTCATATGCAGACTTACAAACTGACACACTATTAAATTCATTCCTATCAAGTGAACAAAATAGAATATTCATAGCTTTAGAGTTATTTTGTGCGACGGTCTTTTGCTCAGCAGTCCACTGTGCAAAACCAGTTGTGGGTTCAAAATATTCAGTCTATGTGATATTCCAAGTGTCTAGTCCAACAGATTGTAAATATATTTTCATCCTACATGCCCAATATGCATAGTTACTGCCATTAAAAAGTGGTGGTCTGACAGTAGACTGACCTTCTACAAATGAACTAGTGACAGAGGTAATAGAACCAGTGTTGGTAGTAGTAACAGTACCAGTGTTGGTAGCCATTTTGAAATTTTGCAAAATTCAGATTATGAAACTTTGAAAACCTTGCTCTGATACCAAATGTGAGAAATGCGGATTACGAATCTTAAGGCTAGAATTAACACTAGAGGAAGGGTGAATAGTGTTTTAAGGAATTACTAATTCTTTTTGAGTTTATATTAATTTGAACACAAATGTATGCAATATTCAGACACATATATGATCACAGAATCAAACACAGATGCAGATATAAAGTAAAAGCAATAAAGGAAAGAACACACCGGATTTTATACTGGTTCGGAGTTATCCTACATCCAGTCCCGCAACACAAGTACGGATTTCCTTTCAAAATCAATTCTTACAATTACACCCTCGATTTCAAGGCCACGAGGTATACCGCTCCAGATTCACAATCCTCTAGGTAGAGATACTTGATTTTACGGGCAACAAGTTCACCCGATTGATTTTCCAGGCTACAATCACACCTTCTCTCGCTCGATTGAATACAAAGAAGTCTATAACTCTGAATAGCACTGGGATCTTGTTGAGATAGTGATAGAGAATCAAACCAGAGATGATCTAGTTAGATTCAATGGTGATTTCGGCAGAGTAATGGTAAAAATGTATATAAAGAAATGTGGAAGAAGAAGAGGAGTGAAATCAAAGAAAAAATGAATGTAAATTCGTTTAAAACAGCCCCTATCTATAGTACAACAACAGTCATGTCCATTCGTGAAAGGATATGATGAATAGACACTTCCTTTGAAATTCAAACTTTTGAAATAAACTATCACCTTATCGACAAGGGGTCCTTAGGGTTGTCGACAAGCCTAGGTTATTTTTGGTAATTTGTTTTTCTTTGAAAATAACTTTTATCTTGTATTAAAACTATTTTAAACTTTATAAATATACTTAACTATAGTTAAAATACATAAATAAGTATAGAGAATAATATTTTGGTATATATAAAATTTTACTATAATTTTATATTTAAATCTAAGTATAAATATTAAAAGTTAAATATATTATAATTAAAAGATAGTTTAAAACCAAGGATAATTTGATATTGAAAATAAAGATTATTTTGAGGCTAAAAGTATTTTAAAACCAGGATAGATGTTTTTGATTTAAAAAGGAAGATTTTGAAATTATTTTGAAAACAAGATATGATTTTGTAAAACATTTGAATAAAAGTTAGTGGATACAAAAAAATGTTCCACTAGATTTTTCGTAGGTTCCATCCTACTTAGGGTTCCATCCCTTTAACGGGCTCGAAGTGGATTCCATTCCACGAATAAAATGGATTTTAAGATGTTAGTGCTTTTCTAGGAGTTTTAACAAAATTCTTAACTAAATTACTTATCTTGAAATCTTGAACTCTTGATAATCTTGATACTCAGAGTCTTGAATCTTGATATCTTCGATCTTGAGTTCGTCAGTTCTTGAATTTCTATACTGTACAGTCTTCATTCTTTGGTACCTGTATATATATCCTGCATATACATATATCTAAACAATAATGTTAGTATTTATATTTTATAATCTTATTCTAAGGTTGTTGTCATCAAAACCAACTTCTTAGGGACTAACAGGAACAATATATTAACCATGAATATGCTTTAAAGGTAATCTTGTTTATATACTTATACATATAACTATATATATATATATATATATATATGTGTGTGTGTGTGTGTGTGTGTGTGTGTGTGTGAGAGAGAGAGAGAGAGAGCGATATTTCAGATATGAAATATTTAAAGCTAAGATAATATTGATTATGAATAAGTAGAGAATCATTTTTCATATAAAAATTTGATATAGTTTTAGTTAGGTGTTCCTAAAAGAGGAAGGTTGAATCTATTAAATATGTCACCTTTGCTCTTTCCTCTTTAGATCTTGATTTGCTTATATATGGATCTAACTCATATATTTTTATTCATATCTTCTCTTAAGCACCAAACATCACCTAGTTTAAAGATATCTGATTTTTGATATATAGATTTGTTATACACACACATATACATACATACATACATATATATAAGGTACTATAAATATCTATACATACAAACAATATTCATATATTATAGCACATTTAAATAAATACACACACACACATACTTACACTTAGGCATTTATATTCCCTATATTTATATGAAATTATCATATGCTTATGTGAGTATGATATATTTGCATATACAATTGATATAAATCCAAATATCTATATGTATGTATGGTGTGTGTATGTGTGTATAAAGAGAGTTATACACATGTTTATACTTAATTATATTATCTTATCATGTTATTAAATACACACACGATGTATTCGAATAAACATTTAATTAAATTAATTAACATGATTAAAATAAATACAATATAAATTTATACAGAATATGATTTTATTTTATAAATTGATGGGTGATTGGAACTAGTGTTAGTTTATAGACTTCACGAGCCCATTAAGATCCAAATAGGGAATTTTTATGTTTACCCATTTCACATGCCGTGAAATAGACCGGGACCTAACAGGGATTTAGAGGATTGGTGCTTACGCCAAATGCAACTATGTTTTGCTATAGAAGTGGAATAGATAAATAATAGTCTGGCTTTGGGTTATTCGAGGACGAATAAAAGTTCCAATGTAGAGGTATTTAATAAACGTCAAATTAGATGAATTTTATACTGTTATTCATTCATTTTATTTTTGTATAATGCGACATTAGGTAGATTTTTATTTGTATGTGAACACTAGGTTCAATAATAAAGGAGCTTACGAACCATGAAATCAGAGCCTAACCTAAGGGTGTGTTTTGGGAACGGTAATGGGATATTTGAGCGGGGTATTTGAGCGGCGCATTTGAGCGAGGAAGTTGAGTGAACGGGGAATGCGTTTGTGTGCTGTGAACGTGATATTTGAGCGGGGTATTTGAATGGAGTATTTAAAACGTAATCTTTAATTTAATTGATTTATATTTAACTAATTATTTGTTTTGATGTGTGATATTCTTTTAATTAAAATGACAGAACAGTACAAAAATCTAAATAAACGAAAATTAATTATACAATAGTAGTAAGTACAGATAAAATGATACAATGTTTCAGTGCAGCCCTGCTGCAACAATTTTATCTCTTATGATATTTTGAATTGTTAATATTTCATGGTTTAAGTGTCGTTGTACCTGCTCAGTTGCTCTATTCAATGCAGTTCTCATACTATAATATTCCTCCTGGTATTTCTCTGAAATAAAATCGGTATCATCATCAAAAGCCATAAAATTTGGATCACCATTATTGTATTTTCATATGAAATTGTGTATATCCATTGTAGATACGACAACTTTTACTTGAGTTTCAAATAAGTATGTTGACATATTCTTCAAAACGACAAACTTTTTCTTCTATATTCCAAAGGTTCTCTTAATTGCCATACGTAAACGTGAATGGTAGAAATTAAAAAATTTCATTGACCAATTTTGGTTGATTTGCAGTTTTACGAAAATGAGAAATATGATATCTAATATTACGATAAGGCAGTAAATAACCAGGTTGAAGTGGATATCCTGAATTAGCTAAATAATACTTTTCAGGCAGAGGGTGATGGAAGTTAGAGTTTCTATCATTTATAACTGCATTAAAAATTCTACTATCATGCGCAATAACTTCTCAACCAGCCATAACATACGTAAAATGTAAATCGAATAAATTTGCTGCTAAGATATTATGTATATCAAAACTTTTCGTCCAATATATGGAATAATTCGTTCTGTAGGTAAGTTTGTCATTACAATATGCCATCTATAGCACCAACATAGTTTCTAAAATATGGGTAATACATGTTTGAAGTTATAATATGATCTGGAACAATATTAAATTGTGGATCGTTTGGCTTGATAATATCTTTAGCAAGTAATTGTACAGTTTCTAAAACAACATGAAAACAAACTGAAATTGTGTCACATAACCTTTGAAATCTTTCGCTCATTTGTCGATTTGAGAGCGCTGCAGCTATGGTGTATACGAATATGACAACCGCTTCTCTGATACTAATTTCCACCGTTGAAGTCATACCATAATTTTGCAGCCTATCGCACAATGAGAGAAAACATAGCTTTGTCATTTAAAATTTTTGTTGACAAAGTTTTTAATGTCCATTTAATATGTTTTTCATCCACATTAAACCGATATAGTCTAACGTGTGAATTCAGGTGATATCGCTCATTCTTCTACGTACATATGCTGATATAACGAATAAATCCTTCACATCTACGTAGTCAGAATATGTTTTCGAATTAGACACTGTTGGTATAGAAGAAAATATGCAAGTAGATAGGAGAAGAGAGGGAAAGAATAGTGTGAAGGAGATGAAGGGGGAGGAGATGGTTTTATAGGCCTAAAACGGGGTAAAAATTGACTGCTACCGGACCCTAACTCATTTGTCCCAAACATATGTTAAAGCAACATAATGATAAAAGAAAGAGTGTATAGGAAATGTGTTAGTGCATTATGCTATAAAATAATATATGTTAAGAGCCATCCCTCGAGGCATACCTGTATCACATAATGCCTATAAAAAAAAGATTGAAATGGAAAGCATATTCACATAGGACAAAAAGATGGAAAGCAAGTCATATCATGATTACAAATGACATGTACTATTAACAAGTGGGCTACAACTTGTATTCTGAAATAAATATAATAGCATGCAATTGAAATAAAAGGAGCCGCATGTATTGGGTGGAAATTGCATTATATCGTACTGATATACACAATCCAATTGTAATTCGCTGCTGCTAGTATCAAAAGTTTTAATTGTAGACTTCTCTCTCCAAGTGCAGATTCCTTCTCTCAAGACCCTCCTTTGCCTAGAGGTAAGCCTTCGGACCCCTCCTCCCTTGATTCGCCTACAACTCCTCCAGTAGACGATGGATTCCAAAAGGTAGTCTGTAAAAAGAACAGGGTTCGGTATCAAATAAGAATTAGAGCAAGATCCCGTGGATGGAATTCTCATGGCCGATTCTCTCTCTATTCTGGCTGAGATGGATATAATCTCAACCCTACCGAGTACAGTTAGCATTGGGGACATGGAAAAGAGCTAAAAGAACAGAAGGGGATCAGAATCAATTCGCATGTTCAGGTAGCGCTTCTTTCCCGGGACAGAGGCCACAAGATGGCCTGAAGAAGCGCAGTTCGGGGGCGGATTTAGTTAAAGAACATGGTCCTGGTGAGATCTTGACGTTGTTTTATCTTTCGTTCCCCCATTGCAGATCAATAACAAAAAAGTGGTTGTTCTTAAAGAAGGGGTGATTAAGAGAGCTACTGATTGTGATAAAAGTTTCTCAACAGCAAACGTGTTCTTCTTAATCAGGTCCGAAAATAAGTACGATTGTGATAAAAGTTTTAAAAACGATCTTTGATGGTATTTATATGATGAAAAAGTGGACCAAAGATATACAGTTAGATAGAGACCTCTTAACAACCATTCCTGTTTGGGTCATTTTTCCTGGAGTTGATCTTAAGATTTGGGACAAAGAGGCATTCAGTTCTATCACAAAGCGCTGTAGGGAATCCTATCAATTTGAACGAAGCAACATGAAACACAACAAGACTCGATCATACAAAAATAATGGTTGAAATAAACGCCAAAGAAGATCGCTTGTAGGAAGTTAATATAACATTGCACAATGGAGAAACTCCAGTGCAAAAAAATGAATATGAATGGCTTCCACCTATATGCGACGTTTGTGTATGTTTCGAGCAAAATAAAGACCAGTGCAATGCACTAAAAGTGTGGATAGAAAAAGGAAAAGCAAGTGGAGATCGACACACTAACATCACAATAGAAGCTTGATTGCAAAGTGACAATTCAGGAAGACACGATATGAATGCACAACAACGAGGTAAAAGTTATATGAAACATAAAGATTCCCTCAGCATATAACACACAAAAAATAGACAATTCAACATTTTAAAGAGTTTCTTAGCAAAGTGGGGTTGCCTAAACAATTTACTGAATACCCAATGCATATGGAGCAGTCGGAAAACTCAAATAACAAAACAAATAACAATGGAAATGAGGATTCTAATCAATAGTTTGTTACACCCTCATAACCCTCAACTGAAAGTGTACCTTTAGCTACAAAAGACAACAAATTCATAGTACCAAAAATCAATATTAAAACAACTAGTATAACAATACACTAGAGGAGTTAGTTACAGAAACAGCAATCAACAACGATAATCTGTGCACAGATTCGTGCTTAGGGATGCACAAATACTACACAGGAGCATAGTGATAAAATGTAGAAGAACAATATATAAATACAAAAAGCTAACAAAATAATCTAGCTGAGATTAGAAAGAAATTTCGCATGAGGAGACTTGTCGTAATAATTTCCTTAAGACTTTATTTAAAGTCTCTCAAGATATAACAGATAACGATCTGCTCGAGAATGAAATGAGTGACCACTCTGTGATCGAAAACTGCGTTGATTCGAGGACAAAACGAGGAGGAAGAAGATGATTAAAAAAGATTGGGAATGTAATCAGTATTCCTCTCCTTTTATATGCTTCAACAGTCCTGTTCGTATGGAAAGTTGTGTCTTTTCATTTGAATCGAGGCAGTTATTGACAACGATCATGCCCGTTGGGAAAAGTCGCTTCCATTCAAAAAACGACTGTTACAGTCAACATTCATATTGTTTGAATTTAAATAGAGAAAAACTGTTTATTTTCGTTTAGAAAAAATATAACATAGTCCAGTCCTATTGGACCTGCATCCGGCCCGGTTTGGTTCAGTATAAGACGAGCGAGCGACGCGCGCATGTGTTAAACCATAGCTATATAGCTCTTCCCCTTCGCATAAAATTACTTGACCCTAAGGACCGATTGATGGGAAAGAGTATATAAATATGTATACCTCTTCTATTTTTGCCAATATGAGACTTTAAGTATACATCTTCATTCACTTCTATGTAGCGATCTCTAACAATCCTGCACATGAATGATGATATATGTCTCCCCGCACAAAGGAAAATATCATAGAATACATATCGAAAAAAATGCTATATCGAGGATAGACAGATATTTCATTTTGAACTTTCCCTAGTTAAAACTTATCGGATATACTTGGCTAATCGATGAATTATTTCATCTTGAACCGTCAACCGTTGACGTATAACCAAACAATAAGTCTTATGAAGCATTGTTTCCCTTCACATCCAATCTCTTGGATGTGTTCATTTTTGTCCTGAACAAAGTTGGTTCTATGAGTGTGTTAGAAAATTTAGGCCTTAATATTCTCGTAGAGTCGACCCAGCTTACACTGGCATTGGTGATTGCATCCATAAAAAGTATCCTACGCATACTCCACTTAATGTTCTTCAAGATATGGACACCGTTAAAAGCATAACTTATCCTTTTTAATACTTCTATAGGCGTGCAATATATTGTGCACCATAAGAGTGGGATAGAACAAAGTTCAAATAAATGCATTACTTATTGAGTTACTCAGAACTAGTTTGCCTATTAATCCTAGACTGTGGGATCTCTAGTCGCTAGGATATGTTTCCGTATAAGGTAACTCTTGTTAGTTTTAGGCTTTTAAACCCATTCCCCTCGATGCACAGTCAATTTTCTCTCTTGATAAACCTTTAGTAAATAGATCCACTAGGTTTTCATTTGTACTTACTTAATCAATAGAAATAGTTCCATTTGAGAGCGACTGCTTTATTGTATGGCATCATGGAACGTGTCATGATTTTCCATTATACACAAAGTTTTGTGCTCTACTTAACGCTGCTTGATTATCGCAGTGAATACATATGGTCGGTACAGGTTTGGACCAAAATGAAATATCTTCTAAAAAGTGACGAAGTCATTCTACTTCTTTGCATGATTTATCTAAAGTGA
This sequence comes from Allium fistulosum, assembly GCA_030737815.1. Classification (NCBI taxonomy): domain Eukaryota; kingdom Viridiplantae; phylum Streptophyta; class Magnoliopsida; order Asparagales; family Amaryllidaceae; genus Allium; species Allium fistulosum. The sequence continues at coordinate 1,293,985,749 of CM060904.1, forward strand.
TGAACTTAGATTCTATAGTGAATCGAGCTATGCATGTTTGTTTAGTAGGTTTCCATGACACTGCTGCTCCTGCAAGGGTAAAGACATAACCGCTTGTTGATTTTGATTCCTCTGAATCTGAAATCTAGTTTGCATCACTATACCCTTCTAAGACGGCATGATATTTTCCATAATTTAAGGAAAAATTTGTGGTATTCTTTAAATATACCAACACTGACATTACTATGTTCCAGTGTTCCTTCCATGGGTTACTTATATACCTGCTCAGTCGACTTGCTGCATTAGCATTATTTGGTCTTATGCAATTCATGAGATACATTAGATAATCTATTACACAAGAATATTCCAGTTGTGTTACACTCTCATTAGTGTTTTTATGCAGAACTTCCAATGGATTAAAAGGTGTTCTTACTCCTTTGATTCCATAATCTTTGAACTTTTCAATTACCTTATCTACATAGTGTGATTAAGATAATTCAATTCCATTAGGAGATTTTATTATTTTGATTTCCAAAATATCTTCTGCTAGTCCTAAGTCTTTCATGTCAAAATTGATGCTTAACATTTTCTTTATGGTCTCATGTTGGGACCAAAGATTAGCATATCATCCATATATAGATGAATCATCATATATGATTGACCAACTTGTTTATAATAAACACATTTATCACATTCATTTACACGAAAACTATTTTTCATCATGAAATTATCAAATTTTGTGTGCCATTGTTTTGGAGCTTGTTTAAGCCTGTATAATGATTTTACTAATCTACAAACTTTGTTCTCATTTCCTTTGGAAATAAAACCTTCTAGTTGCTCCATGTATATCTCCTCATCGAGATCTCCATTAAAGAATACTGTCTTTACATCCATTTGATGAATTTCTAGATTATAGATGGATGCAATTGCTATTAACATTCTTATAGAGGTAACACATGTAACCCGTGAATAAGTATCAAAGAAGTCTACACCTTCTTTTTGATGATATCTTTTGGTTTCCAATCTAGCTTTATATTTATCAATAGAGTCATTTGGTTTCATCTTCTTTTTGAAGATCCATTTGAAACCAATTAGTTTTATTCCAAGTGGAGTTGCAACTAATTTCCAAGTTTCAGTACTTAGAATTGAATCAATCTCACTTTTGATTGCTTCTTTCCAACAGGAAGATTCAGAAGATTATATTGCCTCTTTGTATGTTTGAGGTTCATGTTCTAACACATAAGTTAAGAAACCTAAGCCAAAGGACTTGGAAGTTCTTGCCCTTACGCTTCTTCTTGGTTCAATTTCATCTTTATCATAATGAGTTTCATCTTTATGTGGTTCTTCTCAGTCTTGTCTTGTTCTTTTAGGGACATAAGTTATATCATCCTTTTGTGCAGGAACACATCTTTAAAGAATGAGACATCTCTTGACTCCATGATTCTATTTATACTGATGTCATTTATATCAGACTTGAAGACTAAAAATTTGTAGGCACTACTATTTTCAGTGGGTCCTAAATAGAAATAGTCTATAGTTTTTGGTCCAAGTTTAACCTTCCTGGGAGGTGGAACCAGAACTTTTGCCAAGCACCCCACACTTTAAGGTATTTGAAACTTGGTAGGTGTCCTTTTCATAATTCATATGGAATTGTTTCTATGTTGCTATGAGGAACCCTATTTAGTATGTGATTAGACATATTTAGGGATTTCCTCCACAAGTTCGTCTGTAGGCCTGAAGTTAAAAGCATAGCGTTAATCATGTCTTTTAACATTCTATTCTTTCTCTCGGCAATACCATTTTGTTGTGGTGAATATGGGGCTGTTCTTTGCTGAATTATACCATTTTCTGCACAAAATTGTTCAAATGGCGATTCATATTCTCCATCTCGATCTGATTTCAATATCTTGATCTTTTTGTTAAGTTGATTTTCTACTTCAGCTTTGTATTTTATAAACAATGTAATTGCTTCATCTTTACTATTTAAAAGATATACATTGCAATATCGTGTATATTCATCAATAAATGCGATAAAGTGCTTTTTCCCATCTCTTGTAGGTAATGATTTGGAATCACAGAAGTCGGTATGAACCATCTCTAATGGTTCGGTACTCTTATCAACAAAATGAAATGGTTTTTTGACCAATTTTGTTTCTGCACATGTCTCACATATTTGTATTTTTATCTACTGAAATTTTGAAATTAATCCTAAGTTTGCAAGTTTTTCCATTTTTCCAAAATTTATGTATCCTAATCTATCATGCCATAATAGAGTTTCATGCACAACAAAATAAGAAACTTTATTTTTATTCATTGCACAGTTAAAATACATAGTATTATTGCCGATTACGACTACATTTGCCTGAAATAGGTCATCACATAAATATCCCCTTCCTATATAAATTTTAGCCTTAGACAGAACCATTTTGTCTGACTTGAAGACCATTTGAAATCCTTTCTTCAAAAGCACAGGTCCAGAGATTAGGTTTTTACGGATATCTAGAACATGAAGCACATCATTCATTGTGACAGTTTTTCCAGAGGTAAAATGAGGATGACGGTGCCTATGCCTTCAATCATGGGAACTACAGAATTATCAATGTAGAGTTTTTTTTCCTGACCGAATTTAATATAAGTGGGCACATGGATTTGTCAGAATAGACATAACAAGTAGCGCTTGTGTCTACCCACCACTGTGTAGAGTATTGAACTAAGCAGCATTCTGTTATAATTCCAGAGAAATTAGAATCATCAACGTCCATGTTGTCCACCATATTTGCTTCTGAATTGTTCTTCTTCTTGTGTCTATGATCCTTAGCGGCGTGTCCCGTCTTTCCATAAACCCAACACCGACCATTAAACTTTTTGGCCTGCTTACTTTCTATGGTCTTCTTTTCTAATGCTTTTCTCTTATGAAGAAATTTTTTCTTTTAGTTGTTGAAGTGTCCTTTCTTCTTTGAACATTCTTTAATAAATGCCTCCTCGCTTTTTTGGTTGTGTTACCCCCCGGTTGTTTGCCTTAATCTTCAACCTGACGATGGGATTTGTAACAACCCGCCCTTCATAATACCCAAAAGTATGTACCTTATATCATTACACGACTTTCGAATACCATAAATGAAATATCAACGGGGTAAAATTAAAACAAAACATTAAACCAAGACATTGATAAGATCTCATAACGGAATGACAACATATAATATACCGAATATACATGAATAGAACATAATGACAATATATAAGGGATCGCACTAGAGGAAACAACCGACAAATAAATATCAATATAGAATAGTCATAATCATCAACTCCAAAATAAACATGGAGTTCTGAATAAATATCTGATACAACAGTCTCGTTGATAAATAACGGGTCTATCATGTATAATAAAATAACAAGTATATACATCTCAAAACATCGATGCTACGCCTCCAAAATGCTCCAACTGCGCACTCTGCTAGCGTTCCCTAAAAGCACCTGACTCCTGAACTAATCAATCGAGCACTCGAGAGTTATCATGACATAAGTAGACAAAGACAAAAACTCATGTCAGACATAAAGTCTGGTGTGAGGGAAACTATCTTAAAATACTGTATATTAAAACTATAACAAATAAGCAGAAAGTACTAAATCACAGTCGTCCCTCTCCACAAACGTGGCTCAGGGAAATCCGGACTGCCTATAAACAAGTACAGTAAATCCATCTCAAAAGTAGGGGATCATACCATAACCTGCTCTTCTCCTATAACAATAAGTTAGCATAATGCACTACACTAGCCCAAAACTACTAATAATATATTACAAATATACTATGATCAAACCGTGATCTGAAAATAACGATCACTACTGCTAAGATCGATACGATACGCCTTAATGCGTCGCTCACTACTGGGTCCGAATAGGTACGTCACAATGCATATGGTCACTACTGCTAAGACCAAATAGGTACACTGCAATGTGTATGGTCATTACTGCTAAGACCAAATAGGTACACCACAACGCGTATGGTCACTACTGCTAAGACCAAACATTTGTAAGATTATGAAAGAAGGACCCAAAAATGTCCAAGCGATCACAACAAGATAAAGCTATTCACGGTCTCTCAAAAACCATGTCGATTGTGTCCTGACCATCAATAACACTCTAGGTACACCACAACAAGGTCGATATCTAGGTAGGTCACATAAGTCCATACCCTGGTTAGGTCACATAAGTCTATACCCTTGGTGTGTCACAACAAGTAAACACCAAATAAATCGTATATAACTCTAAGGTCGAAATCTTATAGTATGGACTCACTCTATATGTAACGTATGGAATGGCCACACACGACTCCAATCACCACGACCTAAAAACCAACTAGACAACTCTAACAAAACCCCGTACTAACCAAAATCGCATTCCAAATGGAATCATGACCTCAATGTCATAATACTCTTCCAATATACCTTCCCAATCTACCTCAAAATCTACGGTTTTGGAATACATGCCGGAGTGGGTCCCACATGGACCCCAAGATCAGAGTACTCCAAAACCCGCCAAAATTCCATAGGTTGTAGCCCTCGAAAAATGGTGAATAATGATCCAAACCTCACCTCTATCTGACTTCGTATGCGAAAGTTAGCACATTTAGAAGTTTGCATAACTCACAACAGGTCAATCGACTGAACTAGGGCTGAGATGGAATGTTTCCCCTCGACCAGTCAACTGAATGGACCAGGTCAGTGGACTAAACTAACAATTTTCAAGCAGTGAGCCTAGGCAGGGAGTTGATTCCCCGAATGGATGCCAATTCGCATGCCGTTTCGTCCAACGCTTCGCCCAATGAGTCGCCTTGCTACTAGAGTCTGTCTCCATCCCATCAGACATCTATCGGGTTCATTTGTTGACATTTTGGAAGCGAATTCCATAAGTAACCAAAAACCGGTTTCGATACCAAATCCACTCTTTGCAAGAGTAGAGTTCTACGAGAGACTATGGCGGCCCGGCTTCCTCTAACACGCCAAAACGACATATCCGCCCTTATGCGTAGCCTATACATGTGTCGATACACTCATTTGTGGATGCCTGTGCACACATTCTCATGCAACATACAACTAAAAATAAATTACATTTCGAACTTCACCGGGCCAATTGCTCATCCCGGTATAATCTCACGCAACTTAGCGCACATGATAGTCGCTATGGCTATGTGAAATACCCGCAACGGACTTGTAATCAATTGTATTTCTATATAATCAAATAATTACATATCCATATAAATAAACCATCACATAACAATTCTATCTACAATACTATATTTGTTTTTCCAAATGTACATATACGTATACCCACTCGTGCATAAATACGTGTACGTATATTCGAATAAGTATTTCAATTATTACTTAAATTAAAATTTATTTTTATTTACATCTTCTTCAAAAATCTATGTTTCATTTATAAAATCTTCAAACCATTTTATAAATAGAGTTAAGCTTCATTTGCTATTTTATAAAATATCATATCATTTTATAAAATACCTTCATTACTTATAAAAATCATTATTCTATTCAAACAATATTTATAAGTACTAACTTAGCTTACTAACTAATTTCCAAATCATTCAAAATTAGTTTAATTATAGCTAACTAATGACATAACCTTAGTTATATCATTTTTTAGTCTCTAATCCATTACAACATTACACAAAATCAATTATCTAACCCATGATCTAATTTGGAGCTTACTAACTTTTCCAAACATGATAACTAATTAGCTAATGTTTATAACATGAATACAATTCTAAACCATAACATAACAATCTTCATATTAATGTATATCACTTCATAATCATAAATAAATAATTTTATAAAGTATAACAAGTAAATTAAGTAGGAGAATCATCCAACTCACCTTAGTTATACTAAAGCTAAGCTCTAATCACCAAAACCCCAAATTTGCTTTACCAAAACCCCAAATTTGCTTTCTTTAAATTCTGAAATTAGGCTCCAAACCCCATTCCACGCCAACCCTTTGATGGGTTTTGTAGAGAACGAGGAGAGAAGATTTATGGTAATTTTTATTTGATTTTGAAAATTTTATTTGGAGGGGTTAAGGCTTAGGGATTAAGGAGAGATTAAGAAAGTAATTAGAGGAGATGGATATAATGAAACGTGAAATGAAAAGTGGAAGAGTAGTTAGCTTCATATAAGCTAACTTATGGGCAAACTAACGGGCTTAGCCCAAATCCAACTTTCATTCCTCTCTTGAAACCACTATTCATCCTCGAAATTCCAAACTCCAGACATATCGAACCTTATACTCAAACAAATTCTGGATGCCATTCCGGACTCAATGGATCGATTTACAAATCGAACGCAGGCTATCTGCTAAAAATCAGTCGATCGAAATATATCGATGCTTATACTCATTTAGATTTGCAACATCGATCTGAACTCAACGAAAGTGGTCTCAAGTCCTAACTCGACTGTATGCGAAAAGTCACATTTTATATTTTCAATTCAATAACAACTTAATATTTAAATTAACCATTCAAATATATTATTGTTAAATACGTGGGTTGTTATAAGATCTTCTAAAGAAATCTCTTTCTTCTTGTGTTTTAGATAATTGCGGTAGTCTTTCCATGATGAGGGCAACTTTCCTGTTATCACTTCAACAAGGAATGACTCTCCAACTTTATGTCCTTCTGATTCAAGTTCATGAATGCACTTGAGTAGTCACTGATTTGAAGTCTATCATCTTGTAGTCCATAAAATTTTCTACTATGAACTTCTTCAGGCTGACATTCTGGTTTTTTTTACTTATTTGCATATGCAATCCAGAGAGACTTTACTGTCTGATGAGGCTGATATACTTTATATAGCACCTTGACCAAACAGTTTAGAATGTAATTCTTGCAAAGGAAATCATAATGCCGCCATGCATCAACAACCATAAATACATCTTTGTGTGTTTCTTAAGTTTGGCCTGGTGCAGGCACAGGTTCATCCTCTTCAACATATTGCAGACCCAGCGTAGTGAGACAAAATAGCATCCGACTTTCTCATGTCTATAAGTCATCACCATCTTCTTTGAATGGATCAGGTCTATTATAAGTATCATTTTTTGCTGATAACTCAACCGCTTCCATTTCTGTTTCAGTAAAAGGGGGGAAGTCTTAAGTTGTAGGAGTTAGTTATAGAAACAGAAATCAACAGTGATATTCAGTGCATAGAAATGCATAGATTCGTGCTCAGGGATGCATAAATACTACACAGAAGCGTAGTGATAAAATATAGTAGAAACGACAAGATGAACTTAACAGGAAAAGAAAAAACAATATATAAATACTAAAATCTAACAAAACAATTTAACCGAGATTAGAAGAAAATTTCGTTTGAGGTTTGTCGTAACAATTTCCTTAAGACTTTATTTGAAGTCTCCCAAGATATAATAAACGATGATCTGCTCGAGATTGTGATGAGTATGACTGCTCTGTAATAGAAAACTATGTTGATTCGAGGATAAAATGAGGATTCCTGTCCGCATGAAAAGTTGCGTCTGTTCGTTTGAACTAAGGCAATTATTGGCAACGATCATGTCCGTTGATAAAAGTCATGTCCATTCAAAAAACGACTGTTACAGTCAATAGTCATACTGTCTGAATTTAAACAGGCAAAAACTATTTATTTTCATTTAGAAAAAATATAACATAGTCCAGTCCTATTGGACCCGCACTCGGTCTGGTTCGGTATGAGATGGGCAAGTGGTGCGCACGTGTGTTAAACCATGGCCATATAGCTCCTCACCCTAGCACAAAATTACATGACCCTAAAAGCCAATATAGGTTGATGGAAAAGAGTATATAAACATGTATACCTCTTCTATTTTGCCAATGTGGGACTTTAAGTATATATCTTTATTCACCTTTATGCAATGATCTCTAACATATACAAACAGAGCCCGCATCAGCCTAGGAAAGACCAGCACTTGAAAATGTTCTAGGAATCATGCAAGATGATGCTGGCAAGCACCCTTCAAGTGATAAAAGTACAAATATTGAAACTAGCAAAGCTTAAGCTCCTTTCACACTAGTAAGTTTAAGCAATTTCAATATTCGGAATAAAGAATCAGGTATGGATTCTAAATCTGGCTTGTATTTGACAAGGAAACTGTTTCTTCTTTGCTAAAGAATATGAATGATGATGTTACTAACAAAAAGATACCGTCTAAATGCAGTTCACTTGGTATCGAGGAGCAAAGGTTAGAAAACCCAAAATGGAAAGAATCAAACAATGGTTTGAAAGTTTAACAAATCTAGCATAAAAAAGGTAAAGTGAACTTGGGTATCATCGATGATTCTCCTAGTAATTACAGGGTTCAATTCCTCTATCCCCATTTCCCCTATCCCCTATGTCAAATTCATCTCAGCCATCCATTTTGACATAATCTGGTTACTTTAATGGCATGGTAGGACCCACTTAGAGATTAAAATAGTTAATGTGTGGTTAGGATTTTATTGGGCACATGGGAACATTGGAATTGAGGATAGAGGAATTGAGCTGGTAATTATACCTAGGAGGAAAAATAAAACACTTGTATAATGTCGATAATTTGATGGAATGTGAGGGACCTACACTCCCCTGCTAGGAAACTAGATGTTCTAAAGTTGATTATATCTAACTAACCAGTAATTATAGTTTTGATTTAGCATAAATTAAATGATAAAATTTTGGATAACTTCATATTAAGTTTTTCTAGTTATTGGCGTAGCGTATATAATAATAAAGAAGATGGTAAAGGAAGAATTCTAGTTTTGTGGAATTTAAATATTTGTAAAAGATGTTAAATTTGACTATCAGTACATTCACTGCCGGTTTGAAAACTTGGGTGGCCTTAGTCCTAATATTAATTTCATTTAAATTTTATGGGAAAAAACTTTATAGAATATCGAAAGACACAAATCAGCCTTGGCTTTTAGTAGGGGATTTTAAGACTATGGTGAATGCAAAAGAACAAAGGTCAGGTAATCCTATTACATTTAAAAACTTGAATTGGTTACAAATTTCTTTTAAAATATGGTTAATCAATTCTAGTATATTTGGTGACAACTTCACATGGAAATCAGGCAAATTTAGAGATATTCATTGTAAGATAGATAATGTGTTACTAAATAATGATTTTTTTTAATTTGTTTCCTAATTGTTATTGCAAAACTTTAAAATCAAGCCACTAGTGATCATACACTACCTGAAATAATCCTTTTGAAAACTCAAAATGAAGTTAAGAATAACCCATTTGGGTTTGTAAATGATGGTGTGAAGATAATGATTACCCTAAAGTTATTAAAGATTGTATGGATTTTCATTGCTATGACACTAATCAATATCAATTAAAAAATTTCCAAATCAAATTTAAACTAAAAGGGTACAATAGTAAAAGGTCAAAGAAGCAGACCTAATTTATAAACTAAGGATTTATTATAATCTGAAATTGATAATTATGGAAATAATAAATATACCACTACCTTCTTTACGATAACCAAAACAAGCTAGCCAAGGCCTTACACGTTAATGCTTGTAACCTGAAGCAAAAAAGCAAAATCTGATTGGCTTACATGTGGCGATGAAGCTACTAATTTTTTTAATGTGTATTTGCATCCAATACATAATAATGTGTATTGGATGCAAACACACATTTATTTATTAATTTTCTAATATCATATCCTAGTTCTTATTTTTAATTCATGGTGTATTGATCTGTACTTGTGTGCTTATTTTATTTTAATTCAATTTCACTTTCGTTTTTGCTCCATTATATTTATTTGAGATTTGTTGATTTGCTAAGATATCAATATCTTTAATTCTCACTATTATATGGTGATCTATAAATCTGAGGCGCAACATCATAAGCAAGATCATTCTAGCTTATTTTCTGTTCTCTTATTTTTGTTAATTTTTTTATTTATTCATAGTTTAATTTTTAATCGATTTTTAGTTTAATTTAGTAGATCTTATAATCCCTCAATTTTTTCTAACGCACTAGAATTTAATCAAACCTTAATAATTAATAAACTCCACATGGATTCGATCAGTACTCACACAGATATTACAACTAATGCGATGCATTTACTATAAAATAAATTACGGTCTTTTTTAACATAAAAAAATGTTGATTAATATGATTTATATCATTTATAAATTATAAATAAGTTAATTTAGAATTACATCAAAAATTCTATTATGAGACCCTCGGGTGTGAACTTGGTGCTTAATAGAAATTTAAACAATTAGTATGTTATAGGTTGTATTAACTTTGCTGAAATACAATATCGAGCACGATCCAGATTCTTACATATTATCTTCGTAAAATCCTCGTTTTTAATCTATTTAAATCGTCACATTTAAGCAGTGATATTGTATATGTTTTCTTTTCGTCATTACCATGCTACGAAGATATCTAGAGCTTAGGTTATGTCAATACTCTAATAATTGTCTACAACAAATTACAAAGTTTGAACTCTAAAAATCACTTAGTTCAATCCTATAATATTTACTAATTAATCAAGATCACTAGGGCTAGAGACTTTGGCCTTTAGTTGACTCTAAGTCACGGTATCACTGAACAACTTCGTATCAAAGGAGATGAATTCTCTCTTGAGTAGTGTTTCACTTCTTACACTTTAACACATACCTAAAAATGGTTCTAACTCGAACTAATAATGAGTGAACTTCCATAAGGAAAGACATTCATGTAAAAGATGCATGATAACCTCAAGTCAGAAGACCACTACACATCGTCATAGAAGATCCACTACACTAACTAATAGAGGACTCCCAATGGGTTTATTGCATAATTATTATAAACAATTACATGTACATAACATCTTAGTGCCTCTAATGATCATGAGTAATTCATCACCATTCTATGAAGGGCATTATGTACACTAGTCTTAATGAATACATTAATATGATTTTCTTAATACACCTTGACTAGGAATATTTTGGGATAAGTGTTTCTAATGACTTGAATCAATACCCATTGTTATGACTTTAATCGTCGTCATAATTGATTAAATACTTATGTTTGGGATTTCCAACTTTACGTTTTCAATGTATACATAACATTATATATATATATCATAATAATATACAATAGAATTAAAACTACAAAGCATACTTTTATTTCAAACAAAATTCTTCATATGAGTTAAGTGTATACATATATGTAATCAAATTACGTAATTTCTCATAAGGCATACCACTTAATTTTATCAATCTTCCACTTGCACTTTGGCTCAATTATTTCGCATAGCCATATTCTTGATCATCATTCCCAGACAAGACAGAGAAAGGGCTTTAGTGAGCGGATCTATAATATTATTCTTTTGTACCTAATTGTTCGTCGCACAACTCTCCATCACCGATAAACTACTTTATCACATGATATTTATAGAAATATGCCTCAACCTCTTAGGAGCAGTTAGTTTCTTTTGCAATATATATTACATTATTGATATGACAATACATTGTTTTATCTCAATGTAAGGGATCTCCCTAACTCACTTATAAATTCATGCATACATATTGCTTTCATAGGACACTACACTATGCCATAGATGACCTTCTGCAACATTTTTGCAAGGTGTTGCCAGCTAAAATGTTGCGATAGATATAAAATTTTGGTCCTACTGCAACGTTGTATTTATGGTGTTACCTTAGCCATAAAAATGTGTTGCTCTAGCTAAAAAAGTGTAACACGATGCAACATTTTTATATAGTGTTGCTATAGATGTATTCAAATTAAAAAATTAATAAAATTAGCAATCCGCGTGAATACGATCCAACGGTCTACATTTAATCCGATTGTTAAACTGGATCACCGCTACAATTTGCTCCAAATTTTCGTTTTCCCGCTTTACTTTTCATATCATTTTCGTTCTCACCCCCAATTTCCAAATCCCTAATTTCCAAATCATATTTTCGTTTCTTTTTTTTTCTTCCAAAAACAAAATCTCACTACAACAAAAACACCCTTTAATAGCGTTGAAAAAACGCTATTATAGGCTACTATAGCGTGTTTTGGTACGTTGTATATTAACATGTTGTTATAGGTCAGTGACCTATAATAGCAACATAAAAAACGCTATAAGAGACGCTATGGACAAGGACTTTTCATAGCGGTTTAAAAGTGCTATAAACATAATTTGTAATAGCCTTGAAAAATCGCTATGAAGTAAAACTATAGCATTTTTATGAATGCTATATAACAATAAGTTGTCATACATACGAAATATACAATAGCGTCCAAAAACGCTATAAATACAACTACTTTTTATAGCGTTTAGCTGTTTTTATAGCATTGTTTATTTGCTATGAAAACTGTTTATAGCACTATCATAATGCTGTAGTATATTAAAACTGGGAAAAACCATCTTTCCATAGCACAGTTAAAACGCTATAAGTTTTTATCATTGCTGCTACATACATTCCCGCTTACAATTTACAATTCTACGAATATATTATAAAATTTCAAAAAAACACAATTATCACATTGTGATGTCCGTAATCAATTGGAGACATAAGTCAAACCACAATATATATATATATATATATATCCATAATATTTCGTAAACAAAGTTTCAAACATTAAATATTTGTGATCTAAAAAAAACAATAACAACCGTAGCTAACCAAAACGATACATACTAAAAGCAAAGATATATGTCAATAAAAAATACATTAATCCAAGCTTTAGACCGATTTGAAAGAGAATGAATGCAGCAAAATAATTTTTCCTCCCTTGCAACTTGTAGTAACCCCGGTATCATCATACAGCACCTGTCAAAACGAAGCACATAGGTTATTTTTCAACCTAAACATCATCCGCAAGTTATATAATTTTTCATAACAAAAAAAGATAAGGACTGTATATGAGCTGATTGAGCTCATGAACTCAGCCTACTAAATGAACTAGTATATGAGCTGAGAATACTTTAGTCGAAAAAAAGAAAGAAAAATCAAAATCAAAATTTTGATCATGCAAATAGAAGAATAATATGACTCTCCTAACAAGCAATACAAAACAGGATCGGAAGAAATGTTTGTTTGAACCATAACGAAATATTACATCAGTAATATGTTTCTATTTTTACTTATGGTTATTTTGGTATTATTAATATTATGAAGTATGTTAGCATGGCTGTTATATAAATCTAAGGGTTCAGTATTATGAAGTATGTTAGCACGGTATTATTAATATTTTGGTATTATCAATATTATGAAGTGTCTTGTTTTCTTTAATATTTTTTTGTCTCAACAATTTTATTCTGAAATTCTGTACTTAAGTCTTTTAGTTCCAATTGAACTGAAAGGAGCATAATTCAGTACAAATAGCATAATTTAGTACAAATAGCATAATTCGATGAAATAGTGATGGACTAGTCTATCAAGACACTTTCTGGAATAACTACTAGGAGTGGCATGTATATGCAGTGGATGGCATAAACAGTTGATGGCATAAACAGTTGATGGCATAAGAATAATACAGTTGATGGCATAAACAGTAGCAACATCAGCAAGCTAAACTATTATAAGAAATATTGAAGCTAAACCACCAATTTCAATATCAGCAAAATCAGCAAACTACCCTCTCAACTACCAACTTCAATATCAGCAACATTAGTAAGGTAAATTAAAGTGGTAACTTTTGTAAATCAATGCTTTGATATGCACTGCTTACTAATAATGTTCTCATATAGAATCCTTAAAGGTATAATGATATTCAGATTTAAGTTTTAACCCCTAATAACTCCCAGGTGTTTCATATGGGGCAATTTAGCCTATAATATGCGAACAATTACACAAACGTAATGTAGTCACATAAAACATATATATTTCGCATATTTCAGTTATCCTGGTTAGGTATGCAATAGTTAAGTGTTGATGTGTGAACAAATGTAGATGCATCTTTAATTATGTACCATAATTGTGAATGCGATTGCTAGTTTGTTAATTGTTACTATGCCTAAGCATATAGGTCATACTTTGCATATATAATATAGTGCATATGACACTCCAGTTGTATGTTGCAATGGATATATGCATAATATGGGGAATAACAGCTTTAAATTGGTTATATGATTTGATGGAAACAACGTGATTAGGTATAGGCAAATAGCGCCTACAATCTGAAAAGTCAAATGTAACTATACCTTTGCCCAAAGGGCCATTTCAACAATATCTATACCAACAACCTTGGGCATCTGACCAATTATCTCCTTACACATGTTAAAAAATTCACATAAGAAGTCGATTCCTATAGAAATAAGTTCAACAGTAACTACAAAAGGGGAATATTGTTTTTTTCAAATTATTGATTCAATTTTAATAACATGATGTGCATGCTAATAAGAGAAAAATATTCACCTGTTATCTATGTTACGCATAGTCTACTGTGGTGGAGCAACACTCTGGCTTCTGAGATTATCAAACCCCTAAATGAAATAAAACCAAAAGAGAATCTTGTTTATATTCAATTGATAAATCAAAAATGCATAAAAGTTCTCAATGGGTATTTACTTGCAATTAGATTAATACAAGTAAGCAGGTAAATTACATACTAGCATAAATGTACAACCCGTGGGATCACTTTGAACAACCTCCACATTCATAAGATGCTTTATCTTGTATAGTTTAGCAGGCTACAAATGCAAGAGATACAAAGCATAATAAAAGCCTGATTGAATTTTTCAATAGGGACATAGAGACTGGTGGCTAGCATGTAAACCAGGAATAAACCGTGAAAGTGATTCTATAATTTTTACATACAAAGTTTTATGGAAAAGACAATATCTTGTATTAGATCAACAAAACAAGTTGGGCATATTATTTTTCTTGTGATTGCTTAAATAAACATATATAAGACTATAACATCATATGCACAACCAACAGTCATAAATGGAAGAATGTTATGGTACTATAGAATATGAATACGATTGGATTCCTATTGTACACTGGCATTTACAATGAATAAATAATATATAATTTCAGCAATCATAAATGATATCACTAGGTCTTACTGCATAGTTGATACTTATATTGGCTTATACAAGCATAAAACCAACCTCTTTGCCATCTTATAAAATATGTCTTCATATTTCTACACTTCAAGTATCTATACAATCTTCACCTATCATCAAAATCATTGATATCAGTGCTTAATTTTAGCAATTTTAATAATTACAGCTAAAAATTTATGGCCTGACATGGTTCACACAATTTATTCAGTAGAAACCTAACATATACTATACACATTTATTAACCCATCATATCATATGATAGTAAATTAGTGATATCAAATATTGAAAATAGTATATTCCATCAGTTAAAAATTGTTGGTAACAAAATTTAATTTAATTATAAGCATTAACCAAAATCACATTAAATCTTGTTAGTACTCAGATACCTGCTACTGACATCTTTGGAAATCCTAATTCAAAATGGAATCAAAGGAGAATTATCAGGCTCAGATAACCATTATTTATTTCAAAGTAAAGACATAAGCATTGACATTAAATCTCGTTAGTACTCGGACATTATTATCTAGTTGGTGAGTCATAAAAAAAGAACATGGTTATGACTTGTTGCAAAATATCCAACAATATTTTGTTAGGGTTTCGACTTATCTATATGATTACTTTTATATGTTACTATTTACTCGAAACTCTTAAAAATTACAGTTCAAAACTCCTTCTAATATAGTTAAATAAATTGATGTTAAACGAGCTTAAGTGCGATGAATTATGTGTACTGAATTATGCTCCTTTGTATTATAGGCTAAATATTTTTTTGTAGCATGCTACAAAACTTCTGGAATCAAGTGTACTGAATTTGTTGTTAATTTGATTTAATTTTTCATTATCAATTAACAACAAATAATAATATATTAAAAGTGGGGATTAAACTCATGACCTGGAACTAAATTCAACAATGCTTTAGCTCTCTGCACTTACCGATCACACCATTGCTGCAATTGTAAATGTTTAATATCTTGCGTAATTTATAAATGTGCATATACAAATGCTAAATTTAAATAAAAAAAGACATTTTACAGAGATCGTTCCAAAAGAGGTCTATAGTTGGAAGCCTTTTTTTGAGAGGCTTATGTTAAAATTTTGTCCAAAAGAAAACTTAGAATTTTTCTTTTTCTACTTGGTAACATCCTTTTCGTAATACCAATAAAAAAACGTAAGATGACTGTAAAAACTCAAAAGCCCAGGAAATATTCTTCCACTTATTTCAAGCACATCGTCGACTTTCCTAAAACCGACAATATTTTAAATCTCCTATTTGGAGCAATAGCAAAAATCTATCACCGATCATGTTGAGAGAAACCTGTAACATTATGACCCACTTTGGCCCATTTAATTCAAATGCGACAACTAAATCAAATTATTATGAATATCATTTTTAAATTCTACTAAGCTTTCATGATGAGTCTTCATTTCAGAATATTTTCGGTAAATACCAATTTGAGAGAAGCCACAACGAAACCTAACATTGTCAAACTTATCTACTCAGTTAACATGGCAAGTGAAATCAGAACTCAGCTAACATTGTCAAACTTATCTACAAATCAAAGCTTACCGATTTCAAAATAAAATAGAGATCGAAACATACAGAAACTAAAAAAATACCAACATACAAATCAAAGCTTACTGTTTTCAATGCTTCAGCTTCTTCAGCGATGCCTGCTACAGATTCTTCAACGATGACGGCTATTGCTTCTTCAACGACGCCTGATACAGCTTCTTCAAGGATGCGTGGAGAGTCGGAGCAATAGGCGACAACTTCAGACGTGGATAGTTGTTGAGAGTCGTGAGTTGGGGATCGAATTTCTCTGGGTTTTTATGAGATGGAGATTGAATTTGAGGGGGTCGTGGTTGAAGGATGAATTTAGGTTTAGAGCGGGATCTTTTTTTGGGGAGAACGAAATAGCGAAATTTAGGCGGGCAAGAATAAGAAGACCGCGAAGTAATTTTCTTGTCTAATTAACTGCGGCTAAACGCGTTATCAATTAAATAAGAAAAGGGATTAGCATCAAATGACAGCAAGCCAATTTACTGTGCAATCCCTACTTGCTATTAAATCAACATTTTGTTGTAGTGTCTCGTCCTTTTTTCAAAGTTTGGTAGTGATCTCAGACAAGCTTCGTTCCCATTTCGTTCTCACCTCCAATTTCACTACTGTTTGCCTACATGTCGAGCACCGTTTGCTTTGTTGTCGAGATCTGGAAATGTCTGTTCGGCTTGTGAATCGGCGATTGTTGTTGGAGTTAGGTCATGATTGGACTGGGTTACGGCAGTGGGTGATTGCGATTGAAATTTCAAGCGATGGAGGTGAGGCCAATGGTGATTTAAGGTAGTTCTTGTCGATGGGTTGCTGAAATTGCGGTTGGTGAATTTGATATGGGAGGCGCTGGTGGGTTCGTGATTTGGAGGAATTTTTAACAGGTTGGTTTTTAGTTTGATTGGTGAGGAAGTTAGGGTGTAGGGGTAGTTCGGGTTGTCGGAGAAGGCAGGTAGGTGGTTGTTGTGATGGTGAAGGCATAGGGTTAGTAAGGAGATGCGAATTGGTTGTGACAGATTGTAGAGGAAGGGATTTGTTGTGCTATGTGCAGAAATGGTTCGAGTTCGTTAGGTGATAGGGGCAGGAGTTTGTGGCTGATTGTAGCTGGATGGTGAATCTGGTTGTCGCAGGTTGTAGAAGTTGGATATGAAGGTGTGATGGAGGTTGAAGTATATGAAGTGATGGGTTAGAGCTTTGTTTGTTGTTGCGCGTTTGGGATGTTTTGGTTGTGAGATGGTAGTTTGGAAGAAAATGCAGTTTGCTGGTAGGGGTTTCGATAATGAAGTATGCAGTGGTTGAATGGAGTAATGAATGTGCAGAGGGGTTTTGATGTTTGTTGTAGAGGCTTGTTGGTATGAAATCGATAGAAGGTTGTTGGTGCTTGAAATGTAGCAGGGAGGAGTTTGGGTTAAGGCAGTTTGGATTGGTGAAAGGAAGTTGGTGGTGGAATGGTAGGTTGCTGTTATTGTTTTGTGGAAGGAAGGAATGGGTGGTTATGCCAGCGATTGTGATTAGGTGATTAGGCAACATGTTCGATGAAGGGTAATGTATTACTTATTAACACGCAACATGTTCGATGAAATGTCAATTTTTATTTATCATGGTTTCAGGTCTTTTACCAAGGCAGAGCTAAAAGCAAGGTTATTTCAGTTTTCACTGAACAATTTGCTAAGAATGATGGCTGGAAAAAGGTCGGATGATTCAGAAGAAGCCATGAAAGAGTTGCAAAAGTCAATCGAGGAGGTGTTCAAATTCGCAGGAGGTGTTCATTTGTGCATCATTTTACGTCGGACCCCCGCCGGCGCTGCGCCCGGACCCGCTTCTCGGCTCGCCTTCGGCTCGGCACTCAGCTCGTCATATATTTGTCAGTGTCGGTGTCTGTATAAATTGAAACTGCATATGTAATGAGTGAACTGAGTGATGTAGTGAGGAATATCTGTATATGTAAATATCAGTGTTATATATCATTGAATTGTAAAATAGTGGAGTCAGGAATTTGTACTATTTCAAATGTTGAAATAAAATATTTATTTAAATAAATTACTGTTTAAATATCAAATTCTGTGCAATAGCATTTTATTAAATAAATATTTATTTTTATTAAAAAATCAAATATGCTCTACATTGTGGGCCCCACAAATTCAGAAAGTTAATATCTATAGCAACATTTTGGAATGTTGCTATAGATACCTATGGGTGTTGCCATAGACCCAAATAGGGTTCTATTGCAACAGTATTACTTATGTTGCCTTAGATAGTCAAAATGTTGCCTTTGAGGTCTAAGGCAACGACAAAAATTGCATCATTCTAAAAGTGTTGCCATAGACCTATGGCAACATTTTTCGGGCCTGGGCCAACATTTTTTTTGTGTTGCAGAAGGTCATCTATGGCGTAGTGCTATTCAAGGAGATGTACTTAGCCTTGATACTTGAATCTGCCACAACCTCTTATTTGGAACCTTTTTAAATTAAAGATCCCTTTTAAAGGGTGAACTTAAATCTTAGATTAACTTGCTATTTTTGGTATCACTTTTGAAGTTCGAGTCTAAACACTCCTCCATAAGGCTATTTTTTCGCAAATAACTCTCTAGTATTTCATAAATACTCGAGATTACTCTTAACTACCATCCAGATAAATGATATTTTCTTACTACATCAAATGCATAAGCATATTTGGTCTAGTACATAGTACAACGTATTTTAAGAATATTACCGTCGATGCATATGTATACCTTCTTATGTGCTTCTATTCATTGTTGCACAAGAACATTTCTTTCTTATGAATTTTCATATTAAATGTTTTAATTTGAAATTTATGCTTGAGATAATCCCAACATCCTATGTACTATGTATATAGGATTAGGATACCTTTCTTAAATCCTTTATCGAGTATTAAACAACCATGCTTTAACAGGTTGTAATATGGGTACATAATTTCCAATCAAGAACATGTTGTTTACATAGTATTAGAAATGTTCTTGTACTTTCCTTTCCTTTCTTATAGAGACACGCTTCCTCTACATTTCCATTAAAACCAAAATATTTTATTTCTCTATAGAATTACTTATCCAACATCTAGATGCTCATTTAAGATGGATCTTAAAATTGTTCAAGCCCATGACCGCTCTCAATGACTTTAGCACACTTTGGATGTAATGTACAAACAATCTACTATAAATCATTATTTAGAAAGTCTATTTTAACATCTATTTGTCAAAACTTGTAGCCTAGTATGCAAAAATTGTGAGTAGAATCCGAACAGACTTGAACATGGTGAATGATGAAATTGTTTCATCAAATCAACATTTGAATTTGAAGAAATCTCTTCCCAATAACCTTGTTTTACACTTTTCCATCTGCATCAATCTTGAACAAGCGGAAAAAGGATGAATACATAATGGTAGGTATCTATAATCTAAACAAAAAGGTTTTTTACCTGAATCGCCACATCTATCCTCCTGAGAAAAAGTAAGATTCACTTGCATTCGATGGATCTTATCTTTTTGGGTACATATTTCAAAATCAAAATTTATCAACATACATGAATCCATTTCGGATTTAAAATATCGTACTAATGGAATAGTATATACTACCATTGCTTGTCGGTAATTAAGGGGATTGTTAATAATTAATTTTCCTACTATTGATAAGAAATACATAGTTTCTCTACGGTGTGCGAGATAGGGTATACCCTATTAGACATTCTATGAAGTCGTATCTTTTAGGCTTTGTTGAATTAGTATTATTTATTAATCGGTTTTCATATTTGAACCTTGGAGTTTATCCAAGTTTATCGTACTACCACTAATTTCTCTATGAAATTCCCTTTCGAAGGCGGTGTGTCTTGAAACAACAATTTTGTTTCTCAGTGTGACTAAATTAGCATCCATAGGATTCTATGGATTGCTTATATTCTTACATATACAAAACTTTACTAGAGTTTATTAGAGCTTTAGTTCATCATGTAGACTAGACAACCCCATATCTTAAACTATTATTTAACATGAGGTTTCTTCCTTAGTCCATATCTTATATGGAGTTACAAATTCAGTTTTAGACGTAATCTAATTCAACAAATGTGATCACTCTTAAGCGCACATCCCTTAAAAGAGAAAAAATGCAACTCAACCTCACTCTAATCAAATTATGTCCTACAAAGTATGATTTTTCCTCATCAAAACATCATTATGTAGCATAATGATGAGAGTCTGTGAGTATGATCCTTTACTCTTTTAGATACTCTTAGAGCTCATACCGAAGATATTAAGCTTTTCAATCAAATTGAAATTATATAGCCTTTTTGCACGTTTATTTTAAACTTTCATTTTATAATCTATAAATCTATCATAGGATACTAACTTATATACCAAAAATATATGTCACATCTAGATGGTTCGTTGGATGATATAACTAAATAAGTGGAACAACTTTGGTAACTACAGGCACTGGACTACATACATCTATATGTATTAACACTAGGAGTTTGATAACTCTTATGTCGCTTTCACTAAATGAGTGCTTTGTAGTTATCCTTTGAGAAATAATTCACAAGTAAAATATGATTCTTATTCACATTAATGAAGTCGATCATCATTTCTTGTGCAACGATTTCCCAATTACATGGCCTAGTATGTACTACCAAAAGAATCATTAAACATTTTAGAAGCTTCCATGTTATCAATAACAAACACATTTATTGTTAGGGATATATGCACTACCATGAAACTAGCAAGGGTTTATTTTGTTGGAACTGAGCCAGTCCGCAGCGAAAATTATGGATGAATTTAAAAAAAAAATCTCTTATTGAATCTTTATTGGACCTATGAAGTCTAATTTATTTAGAACATTCCTAAATTTTATTTACATAAAATCTTTTATTTTTTTTAAATTTATAAATTAATATAGCTTTATTTAATTTAAGTTGTGATACATGCATGCATACACACATATATATATACATATACATATATATATATATATATACATATATACATATTGAAATTTGGTTCCTTTGCTGAGAAGGAACAAAAATACAAAGTGTATGTAGATACCGGACTAACATAAACAAACATAATACATTGCGAATGGACCAAATTCTATCTGCCCATGTCTAAAGTAATATAGAAAATCGAAAAGAATAAAGCAACAGCCTGCATTCATCACTCCTCATAAATGTCTTTTATATGAGATAATGAGGTAATATAATCTTCTTCATTAGCCGCCATCGTGTAAATCGATCGCTCATTTCCTCAAGATCTAGACGTTTGCTTGGTTGTGACCGTCTTAGCCTTCGAAGAACTCATCAGATAAGTCACTTCCTCTTGAGTCAATTTTAATTTGATGAACTTGTTAACTCTTTATTCTGAAAGATGCGTTTATTCCTTTCATCCCAGATATAATAAACAGTAGTGACTAAAGCACATGAAGCTAGCTGCTCTATCTGATCTGGTATATGGAAGGTCGATTTAATGGTGTTGATTTCATCCACCTGATCCAGGGAAAGGCTATTCATTGGTAAATTTAGTTTCGATTTTAGCATCATCCACAAATATCTCGAGTAGCTGCAATTGAAAAAAAAGTGTTGTACACTTTCATGTTGCTCCTTACACAAGGAGCATTGTTGGTCACAATTTATACCCCACTCTCTAACCAGTCTGTAGTGTTGATACGCCTTAGGAGAACACATTATGCACAACAGGACATTTTCCTATTGTTTATCTTGTTCCAAATTATAGAGCACTAGTCAACCTGGTCATAGCGTTGTCTGAATAACTCCCATGTTTTATTAGAAGAGAAATTTTGGCCTCCACACCATCCCATATAATCTGCTTCTTTTTGTGGTACAATTTGAACCTGTTAAATGAGATTTGTTACCTCCCTTGTCTCTGTAAATTTAGATGTGTTCCATTGGTCATTGTGAATGATACTCTTGACTGCTGCAAATTTGGATGTGGATAAATGATATCTATCCCAGCCTAGTAAGTCAACTAAACATTTGCTATTTATCCAAGGGTCAGTCCATAGGCATGTGCTGCTACCATCTGCAGTCGCCCATTTTATACATTTTGAAATCTCCTCTTTATGTCCGACTACATTTTTCATGGTGGATGACATATCATTGTCCCATTGTAATTGCCAGAAATGAGTTGTGGAGCAGTATTTATTGTGCATCCGTTAAGAACATAGACTGTCTTTGAAAAGAAATTTCCATATCAACTTTAAACAGCCAACAGACCTAAGCTCTTGAAATTTTTTAAGACCTATTCCTCCTTCTGATTTAGGTCTACACAGTTTAGTCCGATTAATTTTATGTCTTTTTCCAGCCCAGAAAAAGTCTGCACATATGTTGTCTAATTTGATCAGAGTAGCTGTAGGCAAGTGATATATTAGTAGCCAATACAACACCATTAGAGTGTTAACTGTGTGAATTAGTTCAGCCCTGCCTGACATTGACAGTAATTTACTGTCCCAACTTTCAAATTTTGTCATGATTCTTTGGAATAAAGTGCTGCATAGTGTAAATAGTCATTTGAAATTGGAACTCCCAAATACTTCACTGGGAGAGTAGCCTCCTGCAGTTGAAGTATTCCAAGGATTTCCTATTTGTTTTAGCAACTGGAATTAAAATATAATTTTGTTTTCATTTGGTTGAGTGTAAGACCTGCAACTCTGCTAAGATTGTTAGTAATATTGTTTATAGTTATAGCACTTTTAATGCTAGCCGAGGCAAAGAATATGACATCATCTGCATATAGCAAGCATGATACGGGCTTAGTATTGTTAATGGGGTGATTCGCTTATTCCTAATGGCAGCCTTTAATTGCAATTATATATATTCCATTGCAATACAAAATACAGGGGATTGTGGGTCCCCTTTCCTAATACCCCTTTCAGATTGGATATATCCCTGAGACACAACATTTATTAAAACAAAAAGTGTAGGAGTGGTTATACAAGCATGAATGAGGTTAATTATCTGATTTAGAAAACAAGAAAAGTGTCACAAGTCCCTGTTTTTGATGTTGTTATAAGAAAAGTCCCTGTAGATAAGAATATGTAAATTTAGTCCCTGTTTTTTTTAAAAATAGAAAAGACAAGGTGTTTTGCATTTTTCTGACAAAAAATGCAAACTAACTTGCAACTTTTTAACTATGAATTTTTTTTTAATTTTGAAAATTTTAAAAAACGCAAGTTAACTTGCGCTTTCTATCAGAAAAGCGCAAGCCTATTGGCAGCAGTTTATATATATATATATATATATATATATATATATATATATATATATATATATATGAATGCTTAATAATGGCGACTGCTCCAGCTGCTGCCGAAAACCCTAATGGAGAATCTTCCGCAAATCCTAATGCTGACGACACAGGTTGGCAACAAGTCACACATAAAAACAAGGGCAAGCGTCCTATAGGGGAATTTCTGCAGAAACCTAGGAGAGAGAACACGAATCAACGTGGCCCATTGACGGGCACTAGAATCAAGATTCCTGAATTCAAGGAGGGGAAAAGAACGTGGGCTGATGCAATAGCAGGAAATACACGCATTGAAGGTGGGGTTAATAATTTTGATCCTTTGGAAGATGCTGAGGGTCCCTTTGCAGATCTGGATGAAGAGGTATTCAACTCGGCTAAAAGCATGTGGGGTACATCCATTTATATCTATGTTGCTGGGAAAAGACCTTACTACATACATCTGAATGCATATATTAAAAGGGAATGGAAGCCTGAAGGTAAGTGGGATGTTTTCCCAAGAGAGAATGGATTTTATCTTGTTAAATTCAGTAGCGAATTAGACTGTAAGAAGGTACTGGAAGGAGGTCCTTGGTTTATTGACAGTAAACTCATCTTCACTAAGAGATGGGAACCTAATCTAAGATTAGAAAGGGATATGCTGGAAACCCATCCTGTATGGGTTAAACTGATGAATTTAGACCTCTCCCTATGGAATGCGCGTGGTATTAGTAAAATAGCTAGCCTTATAGGCAATCCCTTGGCTATGGATGAGTGTACTAGAAATGTTAAAAGACTAAGTTATGCCAGAGTCCTAGTAGAAATTAAAGCTAGTGACCCTATCAAAAAACAAGTGCGTGCCAAAGATAGGAGTGGTAATATATATATATACAAGAGATAGAGTATGACCACATACCACCTATCTGTAATAACTGTAAGTGTTTTGGTCATTCCACAGAGCAGTGTGAGATCGTTATAGGACCTGTTAAGCAGGTGTGGAGGCAAAAACATATGCAAGATTCTAACCAACCTGAGACTGCTCAAAATATACAACCAAAAGAGGTTCAAACAGAGCCTACTACTAAAGTAGAACTTATACACATAGAATCTTCAAGTTCTGCTGCTAATGTCCAAAAGGAAACTGACACGGCAACCCTGGTTGATTTGGAAGATGAAGGAAAGCTGAATGCCCCAGTGCTGGTATGTACTGAGGTGACTGGAAATGTCCATATCTCTGTTGAGAAGCCGCCAGAGATAATGCCTGTATCTGCACATGAAATTGATGAGCTGAATAAAATTGAATTGGATAAACTGGATTCAGACACAGATAAAGAGGAAAATATCCCCAATAAATTTACAAAAACCAACTTAGAATATTCCAAACAATTCCAGAACCATGAGGTTAAAGGTAAGGCGAAGTTGAATCGCGAAGGATCTCCTATGAAACTGAGGAGTAGGCCTTCCAACTCTAAATGTCAATAATAAGCTGGAATGTAAGGGGTCTAAATAATGAAGTTAGACGTTTAGACCTCTTAAATTTGAGGAGAGCTTATTCTCCTGCTATTATAAGTATTCTGGAAAACAAATTCAATGATGAAAATCTATCCTTTTTCACTGATACTATGGGAGAGGATTGGTCATATATGCATAACAATGATATAGGAGGCAAAGGACGCATTCTATTACTATGGAATAAACTTAGCTGGAATATCAGTCTTCAACAGAAAGATGATCAACATATAACAGTAGAAGCTATTAATAAGGGTGGTCTAAAAGTAACATTAAGTTGTGTTTATGCCAGTAATTTGGCATCCCAAAGATCCAGGTTGTGGCAAGCCATCAAAGATATAGGTAAACATAATAACAACCCTTGGATTGCACTTGGAGATTTCAACTCAGTACTTAGAGCTGAAGAGAAAAAAGGAGGACGTACCATGAGAGTATCCCAGCTTGAGGAATTCAACAATTGCATATTAGAAGCCGGGTTGCTTGAGCCAGTCCACAATGGCCTGAAATACACATGGAGAAGTGGTGAAAATAAAAAAATATCCTGCAGGTTAGATAGAGTGCTGGTTAATGTCAAGTGTATCACTATGATGTCTAATATCAAAGTTACCATTCTTCCCCCATCTACAAGTGACCATAGCCCTATTCTTGTTGACCTAGTTGATAAGGGATTGATTACTAAAGGTAAGCCTTTCAGATACTGTAATCATTGGTATGATATTGAAGGATACCAAGAAGCTTTAAAATTAAAAGAATATTCAATGGTTGAGGGTACCCAATGTTACAAACTGATTCACCTCATTAAAAAGGCTAAAATCCATTTAAAGAACTGGAACAGATGTAGACCGAAGGAAGGCGATTTGATATCCAAGCTTCAGGGTAAAAGTGAAGTCCTTCTGGATATGATAGAGAATGGTGCAGATGATGATATCACGTGGCATAACTATTACTTAAATCAAAGCAACTTAAAGGATGTACTCAAAGTAAAAGCAACTGAACTCAAGCAAAAAGCTAAGGAAAAATGGCTAACTGAAGGGGATGAATGCACTAAATTCTTTTATGCCAAAATGGCCATTCGTAATAATAAGAATAATAATATACAAATCATCAATCAGGATGGCCAGACAGCTATTACTGATGCAGAGTTTGAAGAACAAGCAATAAAGTACTATACTGATTTATTTAATGGAGAAGTATGTACTAACTTACCAACAATACATTGCAGGAGGCAGGTCAACTCTCATGGTAAGAGGATGCTGATAAGGTTGATTGATGAAGCTGAGGTCCTGAAAGCTCTGCACTCCATCCACATTGATTCCAGTCCAGGACCCGATGGATTCGGCTCCAAGTTCTTCATTCATCACTGGTGTGACCTGAAAGATCAAATAGTCTCAGCTATGTAGGAGATTTTACAAACAGGAAAATTTCCCAAAGAAATCAATCACACATTTATTTGTCTCATTCCCAAAGTTGATAATCCTACAAGAATTGAAGATTACCGGCCTATTGCCTGCTGCAATGTGATATACAAAATTCTAAGCAAGATTCTATGTAATAGGATGAAGCTGATTTTACCTGATCTCATTTCCGAGTGTCAAAGTGCTTTCAAAAAAGGTAGAAGCATCTCCGAAAATTCGCTTATGGCTCATGAATTGGTAAGGAATTTCAATAAACCAGGCACTGATAAATTCTGTCTAAAGGTAGATCTTCACAAAGCATATGATAGAATTAGTAGACAATTTATTATCCACATGCTTAATGCTATGGGATTCCCTCTAAAATTTGTGAATCTAATATATGAATGCATAACTACACCTACCTTCTCTATATTGATAAAAGGCATACCAAAAGGATTTGTTGGATCCAACAGAGGCATTCGGTAGGGTGACCCTCTTTCCCCTTATTTGTTTGCAATTGCCATGGAATACTTTACCTTACAGATGGAACTGGCTACACATCACAAGTTAATCCAGGCCATATTTAACTTCCAGCCTACTGTAAGTCACTTACTTTACGCAGATGACTTGCTCATTTGTATCAAATCCAGTAAGGGAGCAGCCACAGCTATTAAAGAAATCTTCGGCAAATTAGACAAGTGTGCTGGCCTAAAACTGAATGAACTGAAAACCAAGTGTTACTTTAATAAAACTTGTAGAAGTCGTGTAGAGGTGTTGGATACCCTAAAAGTAAAAGAAGGAACTTTGCCTGTCAAATACTTAGGTATCCCACTATCTTCTAATAAGATAACTGATAGGGAATGTGCTATTCTCATTTCGTCTATCAGGGATAAAATACAGGGTTGGTGCTCCAGAATGCTTTCTCTTGCAGGACGTATAGAGTTGGTCCACAATGTGATACATTCTAAAATAAATTTTTGGATGCAAACCTTCCAACTTCCTGAAGCTTCCATTCACAAAATTGAAAAGATTTGTGCTGATTTCATTTGGAAGGGTGGACTTCATAAGATTAAATATGATAACCTATGCAGGCCTAAAGAGGAAGGAGGAGTGGGTCTCAGAAGACTTAGGGATATGAGAGCTGTGCACACTCTTAAACAAGCCTGGAAAATAATTAATGGCAAAGGCCTTTGGGGGAACTGGATGAGAAGGAGGTACATTAAAGGGAATTTCTGGCAGATGTCACTGGATAACAATGCTTCAGCGAATTGGAAGGCAATCTTGAGGATTAGAGACACTCTAGCTTTGCTATGTACTCGAGAAATTGCTAATGGGCAGGATACTGATCTATGGAGCGATCCCTGGATTCAAGGTGAATCACTAATTAATATTTTGGGCATGCACACTTTCTCTGACTTTGGTTGTCCGCATAAAAAAGTGAATGAATTGATTAAGGCGAATGGGTGGGACTGCTCCTCTTTACCAATAAATCAAGATAAAAAGGAAATCATTCAATACATGCCTATCTACTATGGCAGAGACATGGATGTTTGGGTCTGGAAGCCTACTGGAAATGAATTTTCTACTAAGGCCACCTGGGAGGAAATTAGGCAAAAAGACAGCAAAGCTTCTTGGAGCAAAATCATATGGGATCACGTTAACAACCCAAAAATGGCTTTTACAGCTTATAAAGCTATTCTGAAGAGACTACCGACAAGGGATAGATTATCGAAATGGGGAGTGGTCAATGAAACTGTTTGTGTTCTATGTAATCAGAGCTTAGAATCACACGAACACTTATTTTTTGAATGTAGCTTTGCTAACTTGGTGTGGACCTCGTGCAACAATTACTTAAACATAAAACCTTACTCTAACAACTTAATAGAACAAGTAGAGTACCTGAGTCGGAGAGGAGGCGATAAAGACGTTGAATCCAAGCTGCACAAAATCGCCATCACAGTGACTGCGTGGAGCATATGGAAAGAAAGGAATCGAAGAATTTTCCAGAGCAAGCATAGAAAGCACACGGAAGTTAATGGATTAGCAATTGTGGACATGCAGATAATTCTGAAGAGGATTAAGAGGGAGTTTCTTACCAGGCAGGCACGAGTCGAAGTTCATGCTGTAGGAGAGGACTGGAGCTTTCCATCGCAAGGAAACCCAAGTACGAGTCATCAGTTCCAGCCGCCATGAAATGATTTGGGAGAGAAGTTTAATTTTTGCTTTTTGGAAAGGGTTAGATTCTGTCGGAATGTAATGTACTTTGAGTTTGTACTGTTCAGCGTGGGCTGACTTTGTTCTGGGCTTTTAATGCCTTAATAAAATTTACCAATTTACAATATATATATATATAAATAACGGTTTGCAATAACTCATCTTTCAATAAAGACCAGTGAATTTTGAGGAGAAACCATCTGGCCCTGGAGATTTATCATTCTTTATTGAAAATACATGTTATCCTAAAAAGACATACAAATACAATTACATGTTTTGCATGTAATGAGAAATGACATTTATCTTCATCATGCCAAAAAAACATAGGTTGTTTACAAGAGAATCTAATCTTGTAGATTCAGTAAAAGAAGACTTATTAGAAATAGCATCTGATGTTTCTGAAATATCTATAATATACTCTATAATATCCTTAGAAGGATTAGAAGAACATGAACAAATACAGACAACTAATTATACTTTAATTGATGAGTTAACAGATTTTCAAGAAAATATGCCAACTGAATATTTACACAATATGATGAACAAAGAATCATACGACACAATTTTAAATATAAAATGGGAACATATACCACAAAATGTGAATTTTGTCCTTGGTATCCAGCCTTTGATAAAAGATTTAAATGTACAGAATGCATAATGGAAATATGCCATATATGTGTAAAAAATAAATTTAATATCATATTGCCAAAAGAAAATAAATTAGTCTATACAGGCAAACACAAAATCAATGAAGAACGAATAAAAGTTCTTGAAGATAGAATAAATAATTTTGAAATAGAAATAGAAGAAATAAAAATAAAAATACAAACAATAGATAAAGGAAAAAATGCCATAATTCAACCAGAAGAATCAGTTACATATAAAGATGACCATACAAGCTTAAATAATATTGACAAACCCATACATATTCCTTTAATATGTAATACAACAAATTTAAAGGAATTGCGAATTCTAACAAAAGTAAATATAAAGGGAAAAGAAATACAAGTACTAGCATTTATAGATACAGGAGCTACTAGTTCAACAATCTGCTCTAGTTTAATACCCCAAGCAAGTATAACAAAAGGAAAAAAGGCCAAAACAAAGTATACAGTTTGATGGAACTACAAATATAATGACTAACATCGTAAAAAACGTACAAATAAGATTTAACACAACTTGTGATGAATGGTCACCACAATATAATTTAAAACAAATATGAGTTCTCAAATTAAATTTAGAAGGAATTAAACTAATCTTAGGATTAGATTTTTTACCAAAAGAAAATGGAAGTTTTGCATTTAATAAAGACTATCTACAAATTTCGAAAAAAACTACCTTAACCCCAATACTATCAGAGTATACGCTTGATAAGTGTGGTGGGACTAAAGACTACAAGTATTGCAAGTGTCCAATTCTGGGACAATGTAAATTACAAAACCAAAACAATAAATTAGTACAAGGAGTTAAAATAGAAATTATAAATGACCAAGTTATATATGAAAAAAGCTATGATTATGCAGGAAAAGGATTTAATAAAGATATACAACTAATAAATCCCCAAAGCCTGAGTAAAATACTAATATCTACAGATGATCTAGACCAAATTATTTTCAAACATGAAAAAAAAAGAAATAATTGGAGAAAAACCATTAAAATATTGGGATAGAGATTCCATACAATGTAAATTAGATATAATTAACCCAGACTTAACCATAAAGACAGGATCTCCTAAATATGATACATGGATTATGGAAGAATTTCAAATGCATATGAAAATCCTAACAGATTTAAACATTATAAGAAAAACAGATTCAAGACATAGAACAACAACTTTTATTGTCCAAAAAGAATCTAAAAGAAAACGCGGACAATTTAGAATGGTTATGAACTATACTAGATTAAATGACAATACCCATGAAGACGGGTACTGTATACCAAATAAAGATGTATTAATAAATAAAATACAAAGATCAAATTGGTTTTCCAAATTTGATTTAAAATCAGGTTTTTGGCAAGTGAAAATGCACCCTGAATCTATACCCTGGACTGCATTTACATGTAGCGAAGGACATTATGAATGGTTAGTTATGCCATTTGGGTTAAAAAATGCTCCACAAATATTCTAAAGGAAAATGGATAATGTTTTCCAAAGTTGCAATAAATATACTTGTGTATATATAGATGATATACTTGTTTTTTCAAAAACGAAACAAGAACATATGTCGCATTTATATACTGTTCTAAAATTAATAGAGACACATGGAGTAATAATATCTAAAAAGAAAATAGAATTGCTAAAAAATACCATAGAATTCTTTGAAGCTAAAATTGGTAAAGGAACAGTAGAATTACAACCACACATAACCAGAAAAATATTAGAATTTCCTGATAAATTGGAAAATCTAAAACAATTACAAGCTTTCTTAGGACTTGTAAATTATGCAAGACCATATATAAAATATCTTTCAAACTATACTGGGCCTCTCTATAACAAAGCAAGCCCAAAAGGTAATATGGAATTTAACACAGAAGATATAAAACAAATTCAGAAAATAAAAGAATTAGCCCAAAACCTAAAACCATTAAGTTTACCATTACAAACATATTATTTAATAATTGAAACAGATGGATCTTCCTTAGGATAGGGAGAAATTTTATTAAGTAAACATAATAAATACGAAAACAAATCTACAGAAAAAATATGTAGATATACCTCAGGAGCATATAAAGAAAAATGATATATGACATCCTTGGATTATGAGATATTAGCCGTAATATATATTCTTGAATCATTCAAATTATTTATAATATCTACAAAGGGAATAACAGTACGAACATGCTGTGAATCAATTGTAAAATATACAGAAAACAAGAAAGAAAAAGGATCTATAAATAATAGGTGGTTAAAATTTAAACATGCTATTTCAAATTGTGGAACCAACATTTGTTAGGAACATATCAAAGGAAAAAATAATTTTCTACCCGATCAATTATCAAGATTATTAAGATAGTTATTTGTTTTAGTCATACTAACATCAAGTTTGCAGATATGGAAGAGTTAAATCCATCAAAGCACTTGAAGACATACAAAACAAACAACTTTGTTACAAAGGCAAAGATTACAGATGAACAACAAAATGTTCTAGATAATATTTGGAACATGAAGACTCTCCAAGAGTCTAACAAACAAAAACTAAGTGTATTATACACCTTAGTTGCAATATATGCAAAAGAGAAAAAAAACAAACTATCTCTACTATGGCCTTTTTAATGGCCCTGATGGTGGTATCTACACCACATGGGAACAAATGATCTCTAAGATCAAATTTCTAGAACAAAATCCTAAATATGGGAAACCGTTATACAAAGGCTTTAATTCTTTTAAAGTCGCTATAAATGAATTACAAAAAATGTTTGGAAAAGACTATGTCATTTTTGAAGACATAACAAGCATCCAACAAATAACTCTAGGAAAACAAATTAAAACCGAGCCGTATGAGAGATCTACAACCCTAAGCTTCAGGCCACAAACCTCCTCTTTTTCTCATATTATTAAAACCACAGAACCAAATAAATTTACCAACCTTGGAACTCCTAAACAAATCTCCTCAAACCTACCAAATCCAAGTTCTAAATTGACATGTTCACCAAACTTCCCAGAACAATTAACCAGAGAACTTTATTTCCTACAACATCCATCAGACCTTAACCCTGTAAATTTCAACAAAGCTTGCAAATTATTCACAGATATCTCAAGGACAAAAGTTGAAGGGATACAAATTAACTGGGATATCTTAAGGAATACCAACATTCATTGTACAAAGCAGAATGAAGACTGCATCAACAAATCCACAAATTGCCAATGCACAATAATATGTGCAGTTCCCCAAATAAACCTAAACTTGACCAAATACAAATACCTTATACGTGAAAATACCACATATGATCCAACTACCCTTATAAATTATGGATTAATCAGAAGAATATACTTTGACGAATGGGTCCAAGAAGATTTGCCTGAACCTATAGGAAGTATAGCAGAACAATTGACAAACATCCTAGCCATAGAAATATACATGGAATTCAGATCAATCCCTCCTTATTTTGGAAAAAATATATTTGAACCAACAAAACATATAATCGAAATCAAAGCCAAATTTCTAGATCCAGAATATGAAGATTGGAATGGTAGTTTCAATTCGGACAAAGTAAACAATATCAAATTAAACGAACAAAATTATGAGAGATACAAAGCCCACAAAATATCCCAGGACTAAGATTGGGAGAACAATACATTATTCTTATATGTAGAATCTCCAGTCCAAAAAATATTCATCACAAAATTCCTTGAAGATCACAGATTAAATTACAGAGGATTTGATATATACCATCCAAAACCTTCAATAATCAAAAGCTACAAAAAAAGAAAAGTCCAGAAGATTGAATAAAGACACTGAAGATAAAGAAGATGCGCGTTCCAACACAATGTCCACTGAAGATTGAAGATGTGACGTAAAGATAAAAACGTCATCTACTTTACATAGTGGAAATTTCCATTATGTAAAGAAAGAATAAAGCAGCCAACATATATGATATATTATTCCTGCCTTTTGAAAAATGAAAAGTTTTTGCTTTATTTTTTATTTTTTTCTAAGTGAAAGGTATCTTTTTACCCTTATCTATAAGTTATGCAGGACAGCTGTATGTCCTTAGTTTGTATTGCTCAGCCTATATAATGAGCCCTCTTGTATGAATGAAAATGAATCGAAAAAATCATTGTACCAAAACCCATTGTAATAAATAAAAGCTTGAGTTTTCTTTTAATGGCTGATCTCCTTTCCCGTTACTTCTCCAACAAAGTAATGCATAGCTAAACAACTTCAGACATAAATCAAGAGAAAGGTGAAGAAATCTAGGTATGTAATCCTTTTCTTATCTTCTTAGTATGATGCTAGCTTGATGATGTTGTATCTATGTTTTAAGTTCACTGAAAT
The DNA here is from genome assembly GCA_030737815.1 of Allium fistulosum. Taxonomy (NCBI): domain Eukaryota; kingdom Viridiplantae; phylum Streptophyta; class Magnoliopsida; order Asparagales; family Amaryllidaceae; genus Allium; species Allium fistulosum. The sequence continues at coordinate 1,294,019,689 of CM060904.1, forward strand.
AAACTTAATTTACGGATTACTCCAAAAGACGTAAGCTCGTTAAAGATTGAAAAAAGTACCTCCAAGGCATGAGGCCGTTAGGGAAAAAAGTAAATCCAGAGTGACAAGGTGAGGAAAAATCCATAATTAAGATTATTTCATAAGTTTAAAACTAAATACTGCAAGAGCAAGAGATGAGGAAGAGGATAATAAAAAGAAAATTTACCTATGATAAATTCACTAAGTATTTTTGATTTATGTCTGAACTTTCGCATAAAAAAAATTTCACTAAGAAAAAGAAATTTATTCATGGAAAACATGCAGAAATATTTAGAGGACAAATTCATACTAAACATAATAAATATTATGAAAAATAATAATAGTATTACAGAAAACCAAAAACATGAAATAATAAATATTTTCAAACAAAAATATGCCACAGAATTTATCAATGTTTTTGATTATGAAACAAACTTTGTAAAAATATTCAACAACTTCAGTATATTTAGAGAACTTGGAAATGTTATCATAACACCTAGATTTGCGAAAGAATTTTACAAAGAATGGAAAAAATATATAGATACAAAAAATAAAATAGGATATAAAATAACAGAATTTAATGATTGAGAAAACTAAAAATGAGCAGCTTCCAGAGATTGAAAACATAGAATCATTACAGAATTATTTAGAACAAAAATTCATGATAAAACTTTTAATTATACTAAAACAGACAAAACTAAACGAAAATTAACAGTATAATATAGCAAAGATTTTCAAAGAAGTTTTTAGAATTAACAGATGATCCAGAATTAGATAAAAACAAAATAATAAAAAATCTAGAAAATACTTTCTATCTAGTAGAGAGTAAAACAAAAATACAACTCACATATAGAATGATAAACTTAGTATGTGATGAGTACTACCAAATACTAAGAAACCAGATACAAGAAGAAAATGATAATTACTTAAACAGATTTGAAATGTATGATGATGAAATAAATATACATAATGAGTATTATTAAAAGGGGAGACTACAAGATATTGAACACAAAATTAGAAGACTCTGAACAGATACAAAAACAAGGTTCGTAATTCCCAATTCAATAATCAACTTGCTAAACCTTGGACAAAAGATCTACAAGTTGCCGGCAAGGTAGTTCAAAAATGAATAAACATTTTCATCAGCACATAGAAATTCTAGTCAAAGTATTAGATCGCATGATAAAATTTATAGCAGGATACGTTTTTGGAACAAATTTTATAAATAATATAATAGAAATTTTCATATACTTAGAAAATTTTTAAGAAAACTTTCAACAAACTGAAAAACAGTGCGATATACCCCCTTGTGAAAAAATTTCATATACTTAGAAAAATTTTAAGAAAACTTTCAACAAACTGAAAAACAGTGCGATATACCCCTTTGTGAATGTAATGATAACATTCTTCTGTTATTTTATATCCTATTTTATTTTTTGTATCTATATATTTTTTCCATTCTTTGTAAAATTCTTTTGCAAATCTGGGTATTATGATAACATTTCTAGGTTCTCTAAATATACTGAAGTTGTTGAATATTTTTACAAAGTTTGTTTCATAATAAAAAACATTGATTAATTCTGTGGCATATTTTTGTTTGAAAATATTTATTATTTCATGTTTTTGGTTTTCTATAATACTATTATTATTTTTCATAATATTTATTATGTTTAGTATGAATTTGTCCTCTAAATATTTCTGCATGTTTTCCATGAATAAATTTCTTTTTCTTAGTGAAATTTTTTTATGCGAAAGTTCAGGCATAAATCAAAGATACTTAGTGAATTTATCATAGGTAAATTTCCTTTTTATTATCTTCTTCCTCATCTCTTGCTCTTGCAGTATTTAGTTTTAAAATTATGAAATAACCTTAATTATGGATTTTTCCTCACCTTGTCACTCTGGATTTACTTTTTTCCCTAACGGCCTAATGCCTTGGCGGTACCTTTTTCAATCTTTAACGAGCTTATGTCTTTTGGAGTAATCCGTAAATTAAGTTTATTTCAGTGAACTTAAAACATAGATACAGCATCATCAAGCTAGCATCATACTAAAAAGATAAGAAAAGGAATACATACCAAGATTTCTTCACCTTTCTTTTGATTTATGTCTGAAGTTGTTTAGCTATGCATTACTTTGTTGGAGAAGTAACAGGAAAGGAGATCGGCCATTAAAAGAAAACTCAGGCTTTTATTTATTACAATGGGTTATGGTACAATGATTTTTTCGATTCATTTTCATTCATACAAGAGGGCTCGTTATATAGGCTGAGCAATACAAACTAAGAACATACAGCTGTCCTGCATAACTTACAGATGAAGGTAAAACGATACCTTCCACTCAGAAAAAAAATAAAAAATAAAGCAAAAACTTTTACATTTGTCAAAAGGCAGGAATAATATATCACATATGTTGGCTGCTTTATTCTTTCTTTACATAATGGAAATTTCCACTATGTAAAGTAGATGACGTTTTTATCTTTACGTCACATCTTCAATCTTCAGTGGACATTGTGTTGGAACATGCATCTTCTTTATCTTCAGTATCTTTATTCAATCTTCTGGACTTTTCTTTTTTGTAGCTTTTGATCATTGAAGGTTTTGGATGGTATATATCAAATCCCCTGTAATTTAATCTGTGATTTTCAAGGAATTTTGTGATGAATATTTTTTGGACTGGAGTTTCTGCATATAAGAATAATGTATTGTTCTCCCAATCTTGGTCCTGGGCTATTTTGTAGGCTCTGTATCTCTCATAACTTTGTTCGTTTAATTTGATATTGTTTACTTTGTCCGAATCGAAACTGTCATTCCAATCTTCATATTCTGGACCTAGAAATTTGGCTTTGATTTGGATTATATGTTTTGTTGGTTCAAATATATTTTTTCCAAAATGAGGAGGGATTGATCTGAATTCCCTGTATATTTCTGTGGCTAGGATGTTTGTCAATTGTTCTGCTATACTTCCTATAGGTTCAGACAAATCTTCTTGGACCCATTCGTCAAAGTAAATTCTTCTGATTAATCCATAATTTATAAGGGTAGTTGGATCATATGTGGTATTTTCATGGATAAGTTATTTGTATTTGGTCAAGTTTAGGTTTATTTGGAGAACTGCACGTATTATTGTGCATTTGCAATTTGTGGATTTGTTGAGGCAGTCTTCATTCTGCTTTGTACAAGGAATATTGGTATTCCTTAAGATTTCCCAGTTAATTTGTATCCCTTCAACTTTTGTCCTTGAGATATCTGTGAAGAATTTGCAAGCTTTGTTGAAATTTACAGGGTTAAGGTCTGATGGATGTTGTAGGAAATAAAGTTCTCTGGTTAATTGTTCTGGGAAGTTTGGTGAACATGTCAATTTAGAACTTGGATTTGGTAGGTTTGAGGAGATTTGTTTAGGAGTTCCAAGGTTGGTAAATTTATTTGGTTCTGTGGTTTTAATAATATGAGAAAAAGAGGAGGTTTGTGGTCTGAAGCTTAGGTTTGTAGATGTCTTGGACTGCTCGGTTTTAAATTGTTTACCTAGGGTTATTTGTTGGATGCTTGTTATGTCTTCAGAAATGACAATCTTTTCCCAACATTTTTTGTAATTCATTTGTAGCGGCTTCAAAAGAATTAAAGCCTTTGTATAATGGTTTCCCATATCTAGGATTTTGTTCTAGAAATTTGATCTTAGAGATCATTTGTTCCCATATGATGTATATACCAGCATCAGGGCCATTAAAAAGGCCATATTAGAGATAGTTTGTTTTTTTTTCTCTTTTGTAAATATTGCAACTAAGGTGTATAATACACTTAGTTTTTGTTTGTTAGACCCTTGGAGAGTCTTCATGTTCCAAATATTATCTAGAACATTTTGTTGTTCATTTGTAATCTTTGCCTTTGTAACAAAGTTGTTTGTTTTGTATGTCTTCAAGTGCTTTGATGGATTTAACTCTTCCATATCTGCAAACTTGATGTTAGTATGACTAAAACAAATAATAATCTTGATAATTGATCGGGTAGAAAATTATTTTTTCCTTTGATATGTTCCCAACAAATGTTGGTTCCACAATTTGAAATAGCATGTTTAAATTTTAACCACCTATTATTTATAGATCCTTTTTCTTTCTTGTTTTCTGTATATTTTACAATTGATTCACAGTCTGTTCGTACTGTTATTTTCTTTTGAGATATTATAAATAATTTGAATGATTCAAGAATATATATTATGGCTAATATCTCATAATCCAAGGATGTCATATATCCTTTTTCTTTATATGCTCCTAACGTATATCTACATATTTTTTCTGTAGATTTGTTTTCGTATTTATTATTTTTACTTAATAAAATTCCTCCCCATCCTAAGGAAGATCCATCTGTTTCAATTATTAAATAATCTGTTTGTAATGGTAAACTTAATGGTTTTAGGTTTTGGGCTAATTCTTTTATTTTATGAATTTGTTTTATATCTTCTGTGTTAAATTCCCTATTTCCTTTTGGGCTTGCTTTGTTATAAAGAGGCCCATTATATTTTGAAAGATCTTTTATATATGGGCTTTGCATAATTTACAAGTCCTAAGAAAGCTTGTAATTGTTTTAGATTTTCCAATTTATCAGGAAATTCTAATATTTTTCTGGTTATGTGTGGTTGTAATTCTATTGTTCCTTTACCAATTTTAGCTCCTAAGAATTCTATGGTATTTTTTAGCAATTCTATTTTCTTTTTAGATATTATTAATTCATGTGCCTCTATTAATTTTAGAACAGTATATAAATGCGACATTATGTTCTTGTTTCGTTTTTGAAAAAACAAGTATATCATCTATATATACACAAGTATATTTATTGCAATTTTGGAAAACATTATTCATTTTCCTCTGGAATATTTGTAGAGCATTTTTTAACCCAAATGACATAACTAACCATTCGTAACGTCCTTCTCTACATGTAAATGAAGTCCAGGGTATAGATTCAGGGTGCATTTTTACTTGCCAAAACCTTGATTTTAAATCAAATTTGGAAAACCAATTTGATCTTTGTATTTTATTTATTAATACATCTTTATTTGGTATACAGTACCCGTCTTCATGGGTGTTGTTATTTAATCTAGTATAGTTCATAACCATTCTAGATTGTCCGCGTTTTCTTTTAGATTCTTTTTGGACAATAAAAGCTGTTGTTCTATGTCTTGAATCTGTTTTTCTTATAATGTTTAAATCTGTTATGATTTTTATATGCATTTGAAATTCCTCCATAATCCATGTATCATATTTAGGAGATCATGTCTTTGCGGTTAAGTCTGGGTTAATTATATCTAAGTTACATTGTATGGAATCTCTATCCCAATATTTTAATGGTTTTTCTCCAATCATTTCTATTTTTTCAAGTTTGAAAATAATTTGGTCTAGATCATCTGTAGATATTAGTATTTTACTCTGGCTTTGGGGATTTATTAGTTGTATATCTTTATTAAATCCTTTTCCTGCATAATTATAGCTTTTTTCATATACAACTTGGTCATTTATACTTTCTGTTTCAACTCCTTGTACTAATTTATTGTTTTGGTTTTGTAATTTACATTGTCCCGAAATTGGACACTTGCAATACTTGTAGTCTTTAGTCCCACCACGCTTGTCAAGTGTATACTCTGATAGTATTGGGGTTAAGGTAGTTTTTTTTGAAATTTGTAGATAGTCTTTATGAAATGCAAAACTTCCATTGTCGTTTAGTAAAAATCTAATCCTAAGATTAGCTTAATTCCTTCTAAATTTAATTTGAGTATCCATATTTGTTTTAAATTATATTGTGGTGACCATTCATCACAAGTTGTGTTAAATCTTTTTTGTACGTTTTTTACGATGTTAGTAATTATATTTGAAGTTCCATAAAACTGTATACTTTGTTTTGGCCTTTTTGCTTTTGTTATACTTGCTTGGGGTATTAAACTAAAGCAGATTGTTGAACTAGTAGCTCCTGTATCTATAAAGGCTAGTACTTGTATTTCTTTTCCCTTTATATTTACTTTTGTTAGAATTCGCTATTCCTTTAAATTTGTTGTATTACATATTAAAGGAATATGTATGGGATTGTCAATATTATTTAAGCTTGCATGGTCATCTTTATATGTAACTGATTCTTCTGGTTAAATTATGGCATTTTTTCCTTTATCTATTGTTTGTAATTTTAATTTTTATTTCTTCTATTTCTATTTCAAAATTTTTATTCTATCTTCAAGAACCTTTATTCGTTCTTCATTGATTTTGTGTTTGTCTGTATAGACTAATTTATTTTCTTTTGGCAATATGATATTAAATTTATTTTTTGCACATATATGGTATATTTCCATTATGCATTCTGTACATTTAAATCTTTTATCAAAGGCTGGATACCAAGGAAAAAATTCACATTTTGTGGTATCTGTTTCCATTTTATATTTAAAATTGTGTTTGCATTATTCTTTCATCATATTAAGTAAATATTCAGTTGGCATGTTTTCTTGAAAATCTGTTAACTCATTAATTAAAGTATAATTAGCTGTCTGTATTTGTTCATGTTCTTCTAATCCTTCTAAGGATATTATAGAGTATATTGTAGATGTTTCAGAAACATCATATGCTATTTCTAATAAGTCTTCTTTTACTGAATCTACAAGATTAGATTCTCTTGTAAACAAATTATGTTTTTTTGGGCATGATGAAGATAAATGTCCTTTTTCATTACATGCAAAACATGTAATTGTATTTTTATATGTCTTTTTAGGATTGTATTTCCTAACATGTTTTTCTTTATTAAGATATGGTTTTCTAGCATTTGATTTCCTTAAATAATATTTCTTAGCATATTTTTTCTTGAATTTAGGTTTTTTATCTATGTTGTAATTCCTTGCTCTATATTATTGTGGAGTGTAGATTTATCCACAAAAACATAATTTTTCTGTTTTAATTCCCTTTGGATTTGTATATAAGTACACTTCTTTTTTAATTCTGAAATTACGTGTGTTATTCTTATACCAATATTATCATATCCTTTAGGGATATTATTTGAATTATTTTGATAGTGTTCTATCTAAGATTTGTGTATTTCCTTTCCCAGATCACCTGGTAATTTGGAAAAAAGTCTATTTCCTATTTCGGCACTGTAATAATTACCTGAAATAGAAGCATAATGTAAAAACTCTTTTAAGAATTTTATTATGTATTTCCAATCTAACAATTGGATTTGTTCTAGATCTCTCATGGCTTCTTGTTGTCTAATTGTTACACATGTGTTTACGTCTCTTCCTGTTATTATTCTATGCATTGTATAAGCAAAATTGTATATATTACTTCCTTGTATAACCAAGTTATTTATTTCTTCTGGAAAGTTTTGTTTATAAGCCTCCCATATAACTTTCGCTATATCACCTAGATAATTTTCAGCTATTCTGATCATTTCTTTGCCAGAATTTACATTTGTGTGTCTTGTTGCATAATCTCTTGCTATAGCAGCAGTCCATTGTTCTAGATATGTATCTAGTAATTGTGGATGACATTCTGTAACATTTAGTATTACTGAATTATTTTTGAAGAAATTTGTTTCATTAGGTAGTCTTTTACCTATCGTTCTTAAATTTTTATTTTCATTTGTATAAGGATCAACTGGCTGTCTAGGAAGTTGTCCTAATGTATATGGCATTGTTTCTTGATTTCTATTAGGATATGAAATTCCTGAGCTTCCACTTTCTTTATGGTCAGCTAAGTCTATATGTTCTGTGAATTTTGATATTATACCTTCTGGAATACTTTGTTCTTGTGTTTCACTGTTTGTTCCTTGGGAATTTTCCAAGAATTTATCTAAATTATGTATTTCTCTTATCCTTACATTATTTTCATCGTCTATATAAACAAATGTATTTTCATTAATCTGGTTTGTTATTCTCATTCTTTTGGATATATTATTTTATCCATTTATTCTTTTATTTAATTCTTCAGCTTCTTCATCTATTTCTATTTCTTGTTGGTTTGATGGTCCACAATCTTTAAATCTTATAGACATAGATTTATTTAGGTTATTGTATGTTACAACATTATTTGGTTTGCATTTGGCCTTGGAGATTTATCATTATACACATACACACACACACAAATATATATATATATATATTATACACACACACACAGATATATATATATATATATGTATGTATGTATAACGGTTTGCAGTAACTCATCTTTCAATAAAGACCACTAAATTTTGTAGAATTTTGAGGAGAAACCATCTGGCCCTGGAGATTTATCATTCTTTATTGAAAATACTGCATCATGTAATTCCCTTTCTATTGGTTGTTAAAGTAAGTATTCATGGCCTTGTTCATTAAACCTCTTCCTGCACTGAATTAAATCATAACTAAGGGGGGCATGACCTTCACTAAATAAGTGGATGTAATACTGTACAGCCTGCTCTTTTATTTGTTCTAGATTGTATAGCAGTTCTCCCTGACTTTTGTTCAAAGCTTTTATGTTATTTCTGTATTTCCTCATACTCATTTTGGAGTAGAAAATTTTAGAGTTATAATCTCCTTGCTGCAGCCAAGTTATTTTCGATTTTTGTTTTGCCTCTATATATTGCTCATACATTTTATTTCTCAGCATTCCACCTGCACTGATCATATCATCATATAACCGAGTGTTTTGAGGGTCATTATCTATTTCTTGCATTTTCTTCATGTAGTCTAATCCAAAACTGTTGAGGTCAGCAGATGCCTTAGGATTGGTTTTGTTCCAATTTTTTAAATTTTGCTTGATTTTTCTTAACTTAATCAGAAATCTTTGCACTAGTGTACCCCAAGTAAAATATGATAGAACTGGTACTATGTAATAACCCGTAAATTTTCGATAATTAAAATGGTTAATTTAATTAGATTTTTGTGATTAAATATTGAAAGAAATAAAAATTTGTAATTTAATAATGATATAATAACTAAAAGGAAAGGTAACAATGTTAATTAAAGTAAATTATTAACAGCTTGAATGGAATTCCAATTAATTGAAATAATAAAAATGCTATACTTGGTTATAAATTGAATATAAGTGAATAAATGAAATATTGGATTAACCAAGGAAATAATAGATAGTTAGTGGTAATCGAAAAAAAAATAGTGTTATGAAAAAATGGTCACGTTTGTTGTAAGTAATAAACCTGTAAATGTAATTAAAGATTAATGGTAACAACTATTATATGTTACCTCTTTATTTAGTCAATTAAATTGAAATGGGGAATCAATTAAATTAAAATGAAATTTAATGTTACATTAATGAGATTAAGACAATAATTGAAAAATATGAATGTAATAAGATGAATGGAAATGTTAGTTTATTTCATAAAGTAATAATGGATTTAATAAAAAGAATGGAAATCAAGATTTATCAATTTATTGGAATTTAAATTGTAATAGTTGAAATTAGTGCAATTAAATGAAATTAATTATAACAAAAAGTGAAAGGAAGATGAAATGGGAAATTATTAATGTATTTGGATATAAACCAATGTTAATTGTACCCTTGAGATGACAATTGATTGAATAACAGGATTTAAAATCAAATAAATGGATTTATTGGAATTTCAATTGATAATTTATGAATTTACTGAAATTGAAATTAAATACTGTAATTGGTAAGTTAATTAACTTTGAATTGATATCTAAATTGTTTAAAGTATTGTAATTGTTTAAGAAATCAAAAATGATAAAATTTGTTAATTATGGAATTGAAATTGAAAATTTTGATTTAATTAATATAATATCAATTTATTTAATTAACTGAAATATGGTCATTTTGGCCACTAACTCGGATTTCGACGAAACCAGTTTCATCTGATCCGTAATGGTGAATTATTGTAGGATTTCAAGTTTCGTAGCGACCAAACTTGTCGTTTGATCGTATGGACTCGAAATGATTAGAAATCAATTTAATTAAAATCAATTGAAATCAATTTAATTAAAATCAATTGAAATCAATTCGAAATAAGCTGATTTTAACATAACTTCTTCATACGATGGAATTAGGACTCGAAACCTATTCCATTGAGTTTAAAAATATTAAAAACATCTATTTTGATATATGATATGACCCATTTCTATTCCGGAGACGAAATGGGCTTTTCGGGTCGTTCATCGTTTATCGTTCCAATCCAAATCGATCCGGTCCATTCTTTTCTATTTCAGCTATTCCTATAAATAGCTCGTTATAAACCCTAGGTTATTTCTTATTTTCATTTGTCTGTACGTACATTTTCTTCTCAACTCCTCATTCAAATGGCAGACAAACTCCAATTCCAATTCAATTTCAAATCAAATTTCAATCGAAAATTTAAACGCCTCAATACATATCAAATTATATATCGATTTGAAGCTCTCGATGAGCGCAAGTCAAGTCTGCTGTCTATTTTTCGATTTGGATTTCTGTGTGGCCAGAATTGGGCGAACCAATCTCAGCCGTTCATCGCATTGTGATGAAGGTCGACCGATCGTCGAACCGAAGGTGCTACGACGTGAAGAGGACCGAGGGGAGTTGATCTACACAGGTTGGAGGGTGATCGGACGGTTGGATCTTCACCTAAAATTCGATTAGGGTTGCAAGACCTATGGAAACGGCTGTCAAATTGTGAAGCTTGGATCGGGTTCAAGTGGTCGCAAGTGGGCGAGGGGCACGGGGAAGGTCGGAGCTCCGCCAGGTGGCGAGCGCTTGGGCGCGGCTGGTCGTAGTGCGTGGCGAACGTGGAAAGGAGGAGGCAGCTCGTTTGGTTCGAACGATCTGTGCAATCGTGGGTTCTCGGGCCTGGAAGAATAAGGGTGACGTGTTATTTTCTTTGTTTTATTTTAGTTTTGATTTTTATAAATTTATAAACGTTCTAACTCGTATAACTTTCACATACGATATCCGATTTACGCGCAGTTTCTTTTGTTAGGATCGTTTTCAAATTCCGGACATTTTGACACTGGTTTGGACGAATTCTGAGACTGTTTGAATTTGGGCCCTAAATTGGATTTAAATTCAATTTGAATGCAAAGGTGAGTGTTTTAACCCACTCACAACTTCTAAAATTTCTTATGTTTGTTAAATAAAATTTGTGATGTGATTAGGAATTTTATTTATGGCTGTTTGATAGTTTTAAATTGCCATTCCTATTAATTTGAATATTATTTCGAATTAAATTGTTATTTAATTTATTATTGAGTATAAATTGCCAGTTGAATACCCGTTATTTATTATCAGTTCTATATTGATGTTTATTGACTGATTTGGATAATGATTGTGATGGATGTTTGATTGTTGATATTGGATGTTCTATTTTATATCGTTATAAACTGCAAGTTCACTATGAGTTGAAATGATACATACCCGAACGATCTATAGATTAGGGAAAAATCGTTATGGGTTGAAATGATGGACTCATGCGATTTTATGGATTTTATTATTAATTCGGGATTGCGGTTTGAAATGATATATAACCGTAACATTTTAAATTGCAGATTGAAATGATAAATATCCGTATCACTTGACCCTAGAGTAGAGAATTATATACGGACACCGGATTGGTTAAATTAAATGAATTTAAAATCCTTAATTTTCGAATTTAATTAAATGATATTTTGAAATAAAATTTGATTTATGTAAATTGAAGTATTATTGGAAAATCAAGTTTATGATGAAATGTGAAATGGTTTAAAGGAATTGCTTTAAGAAATTAAATTGGAAGTTTAAAGTAAAATTTTAAGTATAAATGAAATTCTATCGAAATTAAGTTATTGAAGTTGTTTGAAAATAACTTTGAAATATTTTGAAATTGGAGTAATCCGAATTGATATTTGAACATGGATTGAAACGCTATGAAATTCAATAGTTTATTGAAATGTTAAATTGAAAAGTTTGGAATTTGGTTTGTTGACTTGGAAATTGAAAATGGTCCAAAGGTGTTGAAATGAAATGAATAGTTTAATTTGATATTAATTCCAAATTCATGTTTTAATATAAACTGTTTTAAAAATATATTATTTCAAAATTTCTAATTATTAAGATTTCAAAGTATTAAACTATTTTAACTTGTATTAATTATATTAAATCATATTAACCTATTTTAAACCATTTAATTTATTTAAACTAATTAACCTGTTTTAACTTATTTTAAATCTAATTAATCTATTTTTAAGCTATTTAATCTATTTTAATTATATTTAATCTATTTTAAATCTATATTAACTATTTATAACTATTTAAAACTATTTCCTTGTAAATTCCAAACTAAGTAAAATGGATTGGTTTATATTTTCAAATTCTCGATTTTTAAAGTGAATGTGGTTAAGCGACATTATAACCTAAGTTGGGATCTAAATAGCATATTTGGTTTAATATGATAATTTTGAAATGAGAGTTTAACCTATTTTGGAAATATGACTTTTGAAAGGAAATATAATTTCGAACTATGATTTCAATGTGATTTAATTTAAGAAGTAAGTAATGATTTCGATGATATGATTTGAATTGAATATGATATTTTGATATCAATTATGAAATGATTTTGGAAATGTAAAAGAACCATTCGGTGTGTAACAAGCGATTGGTTGTTAAAGAGACCGGGATCAGATATTGTCATACTCTCTGCCAATATCGAAAACCACTTTGACAACTGTGTACGCGGTGGAGATTTCAGAATGAAGTAGGATGGTTGGCGACGATCCTATATGAGGTATATACGTGGACCTGACTCCTATGAGTTGGCTTATGGTGGCTAAAACAGGAGCAATTGACGGGCCAAGTGAGGTCATTCCTCCGATCGGGCACACTCCTTCGATACTATATTCTGACGTTGCGATTGATTTGGTGGCCACCCTCGATTTTTGATTTGGGAGTGTGTTCCGAGGTGGGCGGTAGTAGCTGCTATGCGTTACCACCAGTCCGGAAGTGTAATTGGTATATCTACCTTGGCATTGCCTAGTTGTACCGTGTCACATACCCTATCGAGACCACCACGAGTTTGTTTTGTACCATACCTATGGAGTGCCCTCTAATGACGTCCAGTACGGACGGAATTACGGTACTGTATAGACTATGGGAATATATAAAATGTGTTAAGGGGGAAATGGGTAACGCTTTAACGCTATTTTAATAGTTTATCTTACTGTAGACATATTATAATAGCGTATTGTACTACATAGTAGATAGTTTAACGGATCCTTAGGAGATGTGAATCCCGAACATCTCTTAAGTTACTGCACTCACGTTAGACAGTGGATATGAGATGTCAAACCTCGCAAATATCTCCGACGCCGTTCCACTCATATTTATTTATTTACCGTTGATTTAACTTACATAAGATCTTTTAGTTCTGACTCGAGTGTTTTGTCTTTTCAATTCGCTCGGGTCAGCCTGAGCATTTCAGGATTTGAAGACCTTATTTCTGGAGGACGAAGACGAAGATTTGTACTACTATTATTTACTATATTTATTCCACTGCATTCATACTGTTCCGCCGCATTATTTGTTTATCTCTGATATGTGTAACTTTGATTTTTGTATTGTATAAGTATAATCAAATGTTTTGTATACAGCTTCATGAATTGTTATTTGATTATTATATTTTTGTCATTCCGCTGCGAGATTCTGTTTTATTTTCTTTTCTTTCTCTGCTTTTTCTTATTCACCCAATAACAATCCGCCCTTCTGTATGGTTTGAGTCGGCACGTATGCCTACTTAAAACGTACAAAAAGGCGGGATGTTACATACTACTTGGTCTACATAGCCATCAGCTAAATGCCAACTGTTGTTGTATCTGAAAGGTGTACCCTTTTGTATCTGGATTGGTGTATGAAGTTTAATGATGATAGGGTTATGGTCACTCGAAGGTGATGCAAAGGTAGTAGCAAAAAAGGTAGGGAAGTGTTGTAGCAAAGTAGTGTTAATCAGGACTTTGTCAATATGAGTTGCAATCCCCTTTCTTCGCTAAGTGAAATGAAAACCTTGTATGTCAACTTCTGATAGCCCACTGGAAAGAAGGAAGTTTGGGAATCCTCTGAGATGGGAAAAGGGGATTGGAAGTCCCGCTTTCTTGTCCTTAGGATTTAAGGCATTATTAAAGTCTCCTGTTAACTGTCAAGCTTTGTCTACAACACATGCCACTTGAGACAGCTCATGCCATAAAGATTCCCTGTCTAAAAACAAGTTACTAGCATACACTAATGTGAAAAGCATAGAGTATTCCCTATGTTAGTAATAGTACATGTAATATGCAGACTGCTTACTTGTAAAAACTGCACAGACCAAGCTAGTTTGTTCCAAAGTAATAAAATCCTACCCTTAGAACCATAACAATTATTGTGAATTCCATTCCAATTGTGATCTAATTTATTTAAAAAATTTGGGATGTTAGTGGTTGAGAGTTTGTTCTCTAATAAACCTACCAAGGTTGGATTATTAGAGTTTAAGAGGGATATAACCTGATCCATTTTTAGATCAATGTTAATCCCTCTTACATTCCATAAAGTCATTTGCCACTCTTACATGCCCTGTTTAAATCTTTTAGGGGGCTCGAAAGGTAGGTGATCACTAGTAGATGCCTTTAAAACTTCTTTGTCATATGAAGGATTAGGGAACACAAAATTTTTAAATTGTGAATCTTGTGTCTACTCTGATCCTCCTTCTTATATGTGCTGAGCAATGTTGTCTATGAACTCATTGTTTTATGTGAAAGTTTCTTCTACAGGGCAGAATTCCTCATATTCCACATTATCTACTGGATGTTCCTTTGGATTGGGATGTTCTTCTTCCTCACTGGAGCAAAATACTTTAGATTTATCATTAACTATTGCATTTATTTGTACATGTTGTTTGCCCTTTTGTTGCTCAACCTTTCCAGTAGGTCCTTGTACAACAGAGTGGTTATTTGATCGTATATTGTCAGTGTTTGTCTCCTCTGTTGTATGTTGGGGGACTTGTTGGTTTTTAGGTTGATATGTATCCCTGAGTGAGGGTGGTAAAGTGTGATGTTGTGGGTGGGTTTGACCTTTGTTGTGCACCATTTGCATTTGTGGTTTTATTGCATTTAGTACTTTGATGTCCAAATTCTTTACGGTGTTAATATATATATATATATATATATATATATATATACGAGTAGATTGGCACGTGCGATGCACGTGCGCAGAAGGAGCTGGTGTTAAGAAACAATGTCTATGAGAGTTGTTGAATGCGACAAAATGACTGTGACGTACATGTATTGTTGAATATTTTGGATATTGACATGCAGAATGAATCTACAGCAGATGGACGTGGACGTAGAAAATTTGTATCGAACATGGGAAGAAGTGTTAGATCAGACTGACATTGGGTGGGTAGGAAGAAATGTAATATACATATGGTGTAACGAATTATTAATGCATGTTCATGCAAACCGTAGAGAATAACTTTGATTTGTAATGGAAATAGAATATGGTCTTCGTTACGTATAGTAGGTGATCAGAGGTAGATATGAAAGCATTTTGTGGGGATAGGGAAACAGAATGAGTTGTTGCACCTAAGAAACTATTTGATAGTAAATTGTAGGTAGTTAGTGTAGTTGTCGTAACCGTTTTCTCTCCTCCTTGTTCCGGGCTTGAGACCAGCATCAGTAGTAAGTTGATGGCAGAGTTAAAAACGGTTTTTAAGGGAATTTTTATGTGAACCGAAAGTGAGTTGGAGTAGTAAAGGAGGAATTTTTTGTAAACCCAGTTTTGTATTTTGTATAATCTGTAGCTAAATATATGACCGAAAAACAGTAAAATGGAGAAAAAGATTATAAGTGCATATTACTCATTTATGGTCGGATTAAAAAACACTTAATTATTTAAGTGGAGTAAGAAAATAATGGTGAAGATCTTATTTGTGTACCCAATGTTGTAGAGTAATAATTATAGTAAAACTACAACATGTTAAGTGGAAAAATGAAGTATTGTTACTTAAGTTCGTGAGTACATTGTAATAACACATCCTTATACACAACATTTCTAGTATGTGTGCCATTTCTATTTCGAATCTTTCCATTTTTTACCAAAACTTTTGTTGTTTTTCGTGAAACGCCTCTTGATAACGCAACATATAGCTGACCATGACTGAAAACATGTTCAGAAAGATAAATACCAACCCGAGGGATGGTTTGTCCTTGCGATTTATTAATCGTTAAGGAAAAAGCTAATTTAATTGGAAATTGTTTACGTATTATGTTGAAAGGCATGTTAGTATTCTCAGGAGGCTTTAGTGGTATACGTGGAATAAATACTCTTGTACCACGAAAATGTCCAACAGTTATTTCTACATCTATGACATTTCTGTGAAAGACACGACATAATAATCTGGTTCCATTACATAATCCAATTCGTGGATCAATATTCCTAAGCAACATGATTGGTGCACCTACTTTCAGTCTTAATTTATGTGGGGGTAGACCTCCCGGAGCAAGTGAGTTTAAGAATTCATATTGGTATAGATTATGTGTATCTTCTTCGACTTTGTCAAAGGAGTAGTAAATGCGCTCACTACCTGGAAACAGTTCTATAACTTTGTTATTAATGTCATCCACTGTTTCGTTTGTAGGGGCTAATATTGCTCTATCCATTATAAAATTAGGATCACCTAATCTGTCATTGAGTTCAGCGAAGACTTCATTAATCAGAGCATAGAGTGAAGAAGTATTGGTCCAAGGTTCAATGATATCATTTGGGAGTTGTATAATATCGTCTTGAACATAGACTTCATCTCCATTTCCAATACGTAAAAGAAATTGTGCATATGATTGATCGTCTTTTGCGCGCATATTTTGTGTTAAATGAATTACTTGAACATTTTGCCATAAGTACGATCGTACTATACATGCATCGACGGTTTGAGCTCTAGTACCATTTACGACTATTGGTAGAACTTGACGAAAATCACCGCCTAAAATAACAATCTTTCCTCCAAATGGTGCGTCAAAATTAGTTAAATCTCGTAATGTTCTGTCTACGGCCTCAAATGCATGGCGGTGAGCCATGGTAGCTTCATCCCATAGGAAAACGGTAGTAGACAGTAAAAGTTTTGCGAGTTCAGATTGCTTAGGAATATGACATGTAGATGAAGAGTCTAAATTAATTGGTATTTTAAATCGAGAATGTGCAGTTCGACCTCCTGGAAGAGCAAGAGAAGCAATTCCAGAAGTAGCAACTGCAATTGCAATATGACCTTGAATTCGTAAATGTGCTAAGATTGCTCTATATAAATATGTTTTTCCTGTACCTTCGGGACCGTCTATGAAATATATACTATTAGCTCCACTTTCGACAGAAGACATTATCGTGTCAAATGCCTTCTTCTGTTCGGAGTTCAAGTTATCTACAGAATTGATATCATTATTGGGTATTTCTATGCATTGTTTTTCTAAAATAAGAGTGGATGTGTTTGTATGAGTAAAGTTGGTGAAATTAGTATGTGGAATGTCATAGTCAAAATTTGTTTTGTTATATTGTTTGAGAAGGTTGTCGAGGTCAGACAGACATTGAATTACTGAAAATGAATTGGTCACAGTAGTAGCAGATGTAGTAGGATAGTCTTCAAGTAAGAAAGGTGAAAACTCTTCCCACAATTCACGCACATGGCATGGGTCACAATATACTAAAATTGTAACAAATAATCTTCTTAAAGCATTAGGCATATGTGTGTTTGAAGCATCTGTCAAACAGTCCTTTATACTATCATCATTTTCAAGTAAACCTCTATGTTCAGCTGATTCTTTAAATGTGTTATATTCTATTTGATTAACTGTTAGTAAGTCAGTAAAAGATAGAGGACCTCTAACATGTGTTAACAGTAGGCGCAAATAGTAACGATCTCCTTCAGTGGGAGATACAGTGTAAATTCTACCAATTACCCTACGGTTATTTCGCCTACGGTTCCATTGCTTACTTGTAGAATCCCACCAATATTTTTCAGGAAACTCGTAGTATAAATATTGACGTGCTTGTTCATCAAAAACATTTTTACAAAAAAATTCAGTAAGTATTGTTTTAGATCTATGATGATCATCCAGAATAGTGTGTATGTGCTCTTCTGCACGAAATAATAATTGTTGTCTATTTGGTAAATGTATTTGTAAGCCGGTAACAGAAGGAAAAATATTACTTAGGGAAAATTTAAATATTCTCCATAAAGCTTCTGGAGCACAAATCCATCTAGCATTAACAAATTTTGAAATCTCATTATTATCGTCAGATGTACTAGATAATCCTACAGAAACGCGGTCTGAACCTTTGTAAACATATTTGTAGAGATATTTCATAGATTTAATACTTGAACAAATCTCAACATTTATATGACAATCATATTTCAAAAGTAAGTAAGGATTATAAGGTACTATCCAACGGTTATCGATTATGTGGCTTCCAATTTGATATTGTATTCCGTTGTCGCGTCTTTTGTAAATAGGGTAAGAGTCAGTTCCTTGTAAAGTAAATGGAGAAAAAGCTTTTGGAAAACCCTTCTTACAGCGGTTATTTTTCATGCAGACAGCTCTTGGGTTAAAATGTCTGCATGGATATGAATCATATGTTTCATTACAGCGTTGTGTAGTTCGGGTTCTAAATGTGTACATGGAATTTCAGCGCGAACTAAAGCATCATAATCATCAGGATTGCTAATTTTATCGTTTTCATCTAGGATAAGTAGAATGTGAGAATGTGGTAGTCCTCTTTTTTGGAATTCAATAACGTGGACATGGGCAATGACTTTACCTAAAACACATGTGTCAAATAGGTCAGTTTTCAGTTGCTCTAGTTTTGATCGAAAAATCCTAGTTGTTAAATCTGGTCTATCTTATGGTTGTTGACCGGGAAGCAATTCTTGTGTAATTTCTACCCAGTTAGTATTACAGGTCATAGTAATAAATAAGTCAGGCTTTCCATACCTTCGCACTAACGCCATTGCATCTTGGTATCTTTGATGCATATCTCGTGGACTACCAATATGGGAAGAAGGAAGAATCTTCTTGACACCAACACTTCCTAATGTGTGAAAAGGCATAGGATTGAGTAGTAGTGAAATAACTGGTTAGTAATTACTGGGAACAACAAATGGTTGATTGAAGGAGGTAAAGAAACTTACTGGCAGATGTTTCTCCAGTAGCTAAGGCATCTTGTAAACCTTGGTATAACTCCGCTCTGATAGTAGTCTGATTGTTGTGAAGAAACCTTAGCCGCATTGTTTCTATTTTTACATACATATCAACGACATATTTTTGAAATAGGCGACCACCAAGCAGTATAAGTGATGTCTCAGTTGGTCGTATCTTTGTGTGTAGGCGATAGACAAAATGCAAGCAACATTAGTACTGATGTTGATATAAATGAGGTTTTGTGCTATTTACGAACAAATAATAATGGATATCAATTAGGCTATATGTACCTGTAAAATATGAGAGTAGTAAGATGTACAACTTATAGGTGTACTTCCATTTTCGTGGATGCTCAAATCCCATCCATGCTGACCGTAAGGCAACAATAGTGGATATTGCAGCGGATCGTAAAAACCTGCAGTATCAGATATTCTCTGTAGATTTCCACTTGTTGTCCGAACAATGATATCTCGACCTTGCAAATTGTCTGGTTCATCTCCAATTATTATTCCTGCTACTTGGGATGTGGTTGGCAGCTCATGAAGATGGCGATCTATTGTGATCTCTTTGATTTTGATCCTACATATTTGTACGTCAGGTTGTTGCCCCAATTGTCGAAGTATGGAGAAATATGGGTTATGAGCATCTAGAATTTGTTTCAAAATCATTATTATCTCCGGTCTCATTGCTTCACTATCTTGAAGTCGGTTTTCAATCTCATGGTCAGTGTCATATATTTACAGTTGCAAATATCTTGGTCTACTTCCAAGCAACGGTAAAAGACTTCCAATACTATGATATATTGAACCTTGCACGCGATATGTGTAAACTTCTTCTCTAGCATTGGCCAAGTTATTGTCAATTGATGCACCCATAGACGTGAACGAAAATGCATTATTATAGGATCAGATGTTTGTTCGAAAATGGGTACCTAATTCACCTTGATCTTGGAATAAGCTGAGTAAATGTTGTGGTGTTGTCGTAGGTCGATGAATGTCGATAGAACCTCTAGAGCAACAATTATGTATGCTTTCGTGGAAAAATATTTTAGCATTGCAAAAATCACAGTAAGTGGGTTGTTGAAGTCGGTGTTTGTGGTAGGGAATGGTTGCTCTAAAATTTCGACCACAGTTATGACTACTGCTTAATACAGTCCGCAGTATCATTTCTTCGCCATCCCGTGATATTGAAGAACCTAAAAAAATAAGGTTAGCATTCAGTATAGCAGGTATACAGTAGTGAGTGAAACATCGAAGTAATAGTAATAGAGCAGTTAAACAAAATATCGTACTATATAATTGAGTGTATTCTTTTGCAAGTTGATATTCATTAAATAGTACATGTACTTGTTGATCAACCTCTACAACTATGGTACATGTGAAAGAACGGAAATTTTCACATATCTTAATCATAAGAACATATTAGTAGTTTGTTATAGTCAAACAACTGAAATGAAAGCAGAAAATTACATAAGGTTGAAAAGAAAATAATAATACGGGGTTATACGTCATGATTAGGTAGACTCAGAGTCACATTATGGAACAAATTAGAGCCAATGCTGACCGTGTTTAAAAAATCACTACAAAATTTGAAAATTTTATAGTTGTTAACATTTTTTAACTATGATGAAGTTTATAAAAGCAATGCAGATATCAACGGCCTTGAAAACTATACTGGTCCATTGAAAATAAATGTCTTAATGATTTATTAATAGTGCTACATGTCAATTGCAGCCCTGAAGGTTTAACATGATTAAAGTATCACGAAAACAACAGAAAACATGAGAAATCAATAAGGTGGAATGGATTGCATTATAAAGATATTAAAGCATTGGTTCATGTTAAAAGTTATTTAACTCCCTATACCGATGTGAACTTGAGCATGAAGTTGACAAATATATCCATTCGTGGAAGCACGAAAATAAGTGTATATGCTATTATACCGAATTAGGTTGATATTTATCATGCTTCTTTAGTTTTAAAAGAGGTTAAGCATCTACATGTAATTTAAGTAATTTGTAATATTTCAAAGTTTAAACAAATGAGAGAATCGATATAAATACCAAAACCATATATTGCCGATCTGTGGAGTAATTGTTACTGTCATAGGAAGGAAAAGTGTAAAGATATAGTCCAAAATCAATGATGCCGACATGAAAATATCACACTTTGCGTTGGCTGTGTTGTACAACGTACTACCAATACTTAAACTTTGCGTTTTCTATTGGAAGAAAGGTATAATGTCAGAGTGTATGTACCATTTATTAAAGTTGACAGCAATATATTTTGTTTACCAAATTATCTATAATATCCAGTGTAACGTGGCCATTGGGGATTGCATCAATTGAACATAGGACAATATTGGCCAATGGCGTGATAACAGAACATATGTATAATAGTATTGATATTTAGCAACAATTTTGAGAAATACTGAATGGTTCTAATCTTTGAAATATTGTGCAGATTTTAATAAAAGTTGATAATATTGCTATTGTATCGGTAATAAAAAAATGAGAATGCAAATGCAATTGCAGTTGTGCTCAGTTCATTTGAGAAAATAGCTATGCTCCTTTCTTTTCGTTTGTGCTTTATTCAGTTGTATGAAAACTATGCTTTGCTGTTTGAATATGTATTTGCAGTGGCCAGTGGAGTGTTGTATGTGAAATAAAGTTGTAAAAGTCCAAGTACGGAATAAAAATATTCAATCATAACTAAAGTTTTAATATTTTGTACGTTATGAGGTGAACAATAAAATGGATATGCACTGTTTTTTTGTGTATATGAAACAGGTTATAAATTTTATATTTATTTTAAAATTGGAAATAAAATAATAAGAGATGGCTGTTAATAATGTATATTGTATAACCACTAAAATATAATTCAGTTAATAACTAAATTACTTATTTCAAAATAAATAAGTTGTTTTACAAAATTAATACAAAATAAATAAGTATGCAAGCGCTTAGATCTTAAAAGTTGGAAACAGAGGAAAGAGTTCGAATGTTGCAGGCTTTGTTCAAGATCCTAGAAATTTTCATAACAAACAAAATATGAAGAATAGATTTAACATGGTGAACACGTTAAATAACGTTTCATTTTCTATGCAGCCTATATCCTTCAGTCAAAACGGATTAGTGGCTTAAACGGTAGACATTTTCATATTCATAATTTGTTAGCTATAATTAGTATTGATGTAAGGTGCGTACGGTTGGGTGTGTGTTAATTTTTTTTGACATTTTCCTATTCATAATGTATGGGCTGTAATAAAAGTGGCATAAGCAGTGTACGGTTGGATGGGGTGTCAGTTTTATATGGCTAATTTGTACTGGTAGATAAAGTAATAGGCCGGCTGTGAATGTAGGATGTGTGATCCATCTTTCATGTCATGTCATGCCACCCCTTTAAAAAAACGTACTACCAAGTGGACCAAGACATGGGAAACTAAAAATACGTATGAACTATGTAAATGTGCTACAGAGTAAAGTAACAGATAACAGCAAATTAGGTGTAGAGTTGGTGTGAATGTCGTGAGGACGGAGGACGAAAAAAAGAAATTACCCGATAAACCTCGACTGTGGAAGCCTTCACTCAACTGAGTTCTTCTATTTGCAATACTTATTTCTCTTGCTTCTGCACGTCTAGCACGTTGACTAAGTCTACGTCTTTCTCTTTGTTGCTGTTCCATTATAGGTTGAAGATAAACCGAAGAGGTGATACATAGCAGTGTAGAGTAAAAAAAATTTGTGACTGATTTGCAGAGATATATGACAGTATAAGAGAAGGTAGTACAGTAGTAAGTGAAGGAAAGTCTTTTAGCAAGTTTGTATATATAGGTAAATCAACGGCTACGTAAGTTGGTATAACTGGTGAAAATGAGTAGGTAAACGTTGTTGAAATGGTAGAGATCCGGGATGTGCGCTGCTGATATCTGTTAGGGGGATGAAATTTTATTACGTACGTTGCGTTAAAGTGGCCATAAGAATAGGGTAGTCATAGGAAAATTGGTATGCAGCAAACTGTGGCCGTATGTAAACTTGGAGTGTTTATTAAATAATGGAGAAATTTTTATTTATCGTGTTGACATCCAGTCATTCACGTTTATGTTCATATGATGACTTGTACAAATTAACTTTATATGCAAACGTTATTTAACGTGTTCAGTTTATGTTGTGCAAGTTATAGATTTTTACAAATTATTTAACGTGTTCAGTTTATGTTCTGCAGTTATAGATTTTTATACAAAACGTTATAGCTTTATATACAAATTATTTAACGTATTATGAGCATCTAGAACTGCAGTCGCAATACGTTATAGATTTTTATAACATGAAAATCTATAACTGCAGTCGCAAAACGTTATAGCTTCAACTCTTTGAGTATTTTCCAGTCGTTCACGTTTATGTTCTATAAGTTATAGATTTTTATACTACATTTAACGAAAATCTGTTCTGCAAAATACACATCAGTTTGCATGCCAATATAAAGTTCAGTTAATAAGGAGTAATCGGTGGTTGAGTTATTTGCTTAGTTTGATGGTTTGGTTAATTATACGGTATGGTTAACCATGCGTTGATTAAAATATGGGTACATGGAACAATTGTACAATGTATTATGCGGTATAGTTAACCATGCTTTGATTAAAATATGGGTACATGGAACAATGCTACATTGTAGGCCCTGCAGAGTCTAAAATATGTAGAAAACTTTATAAAAGCAGAGTTTTTTTTTTCAGAAACATCCAATTAGTGGTTTAATGATTTCTTAAGCCAGGTATTAATCAATGTTCACAACACTAAATGATTTGCTCTCTTGATGTTTTACATGAGTAAGTTGTTTAAGTAAAAGGAAGATGACATGACCATTCACTTATAAGGTACTCACTTATAAGCTAAATGTGTATACCTAGATTTGAACATATTCTTCCGGGTTAATTTTTGCTTCGTTTGAATGTAATAATTCTACGTCAATGTTTACTAATAGTTCATGTATGTTGAGTGATAGTTCATGTATGTATTCAAGGCAGTATCAGTGTCAAACGAATATTACATGTATCAGCCTTGGATAATATAACGCACATATACATTTTTAACAGCACTTACGTCCACGTGAAGAGAACATCAAATTTATTTAGGCAATGACAAAAGAATGGAGTACATGACAAATTTAACCGAACAGTAACGAATACATCAGAAACAAATAACTTTGTATTAAGAGCGAGCAAAGGAAAAAGCACGGAAGTCCGAAAATGGACAATTTATTGGCTAACAAAGAGTTGAAGCTGTATTAAGTACGGTTCTCGATAAATTGCTCAACAGCTGCATCACATTGTTCAATCTGCAGGAGAAATTAAAATTTATGATTAGTATGTAGTATAAGCATATATATATACACACACACGTATGTATGTACATATGTATATATTAGTCAATGTATCAAATAATTAAATGTTGGCATACCACTTCAGGAGTAAAAAATTCTTCCCATTTATCATCTTCAGAGCAGTGTGGAAAATACTGCAGTTCATCTGACTGTGTCATCTGGACTTCAGAGTTGGAAGATTTTGATAAGTTTTTGTTGGTTTCAAAAAAATTTGTCCCAACCGGAGGAAGCTGAACAGAGTGGGTTGGTTTGTTAACATTGTCCGATTCAATCTGGGAAAGATTAACCTCTGAGACGGTGGATGAAGCATTAACTTTGTCATTGGTAGCGGATTGAAGGTGTTTTGTTAAACGCATACTTTTACATTTCAATTTGTCTACGGAAGGGGATAATGCAGGCTCTTTACCTTGTTGTATAGATTTGTTCTGCAGTTGAAAAAAAATGGCAACTTGTGGAAAAACGTACGGACAGTATATATACGGATTGAGGCAGTTGATAGTTAAGAAGTAAATAGATTTTGGACTTTGAACTACGTATGTACGTGTACAGAATAACTTGCATATTTTAGACAGGGCAGTAAAATTGGTGAAAATCCACCGTACTCAAATATTTCGCGTGCTCAACTCGTGGACAGCTATTACAGCTAAAAGATTGTATGCATAAACGAATATAGTACATGGTTGAAAAAGCATGTGCAAAAGCTTTTGAATAGAATATGTATAAAAAAGTATATGCCTGAGAGAGGCTTAATTTAGTCATAAAATCCCAAATAGGATAGCATAGACTAAATTTGTGAATAAAAGATAGTAACACCTTTGTCATTTTGCAGAAAAAGTAATATGAAGGTTTAAATGTTGGAGTGGAATTGGCAAAGGTGGGAGAATTTATGGAGATGAGATGTTGAGGATGGAGAGTGGTGTGTGTGTGGAGACTGTTAACAGAGATGTGGTTATAATATATAGTGGTGGACGTATTAAAATTTTTGAGTGGAAAAGTAATTATCTGCCTAGTCTGCAGGAAAAGTTGAAGGAGCAAGTATAGGAAACATGGGCAGTAATAACGGATCAGGTGCTAAGGGAATTAATGTAGATCAGGTATAGTTATAGGAATGACTGAAAAGGCATGCATTTAAGATTTGTGTTGTTGTATTCTTATTTCTTCAATATAAAAGCAAACATCTCTTCATACTTTGTTGCGTACTGTGGCTCGTATACGTCAGATAACTATTTTTACAATTTAAAATCTGAAATTTTGAAGAAATCATAAACAATGACAGTGAGTTTTATTTCTTGTCTAATATTTGTTTATATTTCATATGAACTGTATTTCAGAAATACGTGCCATGACAAACATGCAATTTACAGAAAATTCAATAATCAAACATGTCATACACATACAGGGTACATACAATTAATATTTGTGATGACTGATGTAAGGTCCTGAGATGCTCTTTTTATGTGATTTCGCACTGTGCATCTTGCGCTTGTGTACTTGTACTAATTTCTGCAGAGTAATATAATTGTTTGATTAGCAAGTACATATAGATTAAATGGTCCCAAAATGCAAGTAACGGTAAAAAATGTCTTGTATTGCATCCCTCTTGTTTTCCTCAATAATCAAAACTGTACAGTTGTGTGAGCATAATAAATTTTGCATAGCCGGTAATTATCCGTAAAATTTACTTACTGTTTTAAATAGTTATCGATTGTTTATTTCTCAGATTATATATTATTTTTCCTTAATGATCAACTGTATAACCAGCATCTACAAATTTCCAACACTAAAGATGGAAAAGCATACCACAGAATGTCAGAATCCTAAGCAGCGAGGAAAGGATCAGTCTGAGACATGGATTATTCAATAGTTAACAGCTTCTTTTGTTGGAAATTTAGTGCTTCCTGCATTCACATATAAAACAAATTATGTTGGTTTTATAAATTTCATGGCAGTTATAACTGAAAATCTCAGAAAACCAAAACCTCGTTGAACTTGAACCCATGCGATCATCAGCAGTTATGTCTCAAGCTACTTCGAAAAAGCTAGAAAGGAATCCATCTGGGCAAGAAGATCTATCAGTACTTAGATACAATAGTTGCTCGATATCTTTTATAGTATGTTCAATAAAGATGAAAGGGTTCATTTTAGAGACATAGTTAGGACTCGGCAATTGCATTGAGTAACATGGTACTGGTATTTGCATAATAATTTAATAAAACATGGGTACAGCAAATCTACAAATTCAACATACAAATAAACTTTTGAGTTACCATTTCCATGTTCAAAAAGCTTACCACCGGCAACATAGTCCTTCCCAATCATGTCTCGCACCGTCCAAGTTTCCATGGAGACTAACCTTTGTCTTAAATCCTTCTCTGTTATCTCGATTAGCTTGGTACTATAACTGCAGATTTGGAAGAAACAGAATCGTTGAAATTGCATAGAATATAAATTTGATCAACAGAAAAATTCAATACGAAACTATGAATTTCATATAATGTTAAGCAATTTTTACATGCAGAAGAGAAGTAAACGAATTATGTTGATGAAAGGGAGTAAGTGCATTTTCAGTAAAGTGCATAATAAGAATATATACAGTTTTTTCTTCAAATTATGACTACAAATAACCAAAGTTCCGGATATTTTATTGGTAAATTTGCATCTTATAAGCTTCTATAACCGCATTGTATTCTACAATTTATTGGAATTGTTATATACAGGTCAGTTTAGTCAGAGCATTATAACCACAAATAACCATACGACAGAGTATAATAAGAAAGCATAATAAAACAACTATGGGTTACCACTTGGTAACTATTAACAGTAATAGCTCAAAAAGTGTAATCATTTGTGAAATTACAATTGATATGTAAAGGTTCAACTGGTTAAATATTTTGAAGCTCTGCATAGTCAATTAAAACTGACATAGCTAAGAAAACAATTATAACAAATAACATGAGCGCGCGCACACACACAACTCTAAAATAATAAAATTGAATAATTAAATTTGCTAACAAATTAATTTCAGCTTCTATGTCAAATTTTCGATAGGTAAATATTGATTCACTACGATATAAAGCTAACGGGTAATGTGAGCTTGCTCTCCCAACTACTTCTATTCACATTGTCCTTCTCAAATATCCAAATGCATTTTGGATAAGGCCCGTGAGGAAATGACAATATGTGTGTGCATGTGTCGCTTATTCCATGTATGCATGTATGCAAACTCCAGAGAACTGGAAATAGATGTGAGAAAGATATCTCTATCCCTAACACTTTTTCAGGAACAGTTTGAACTTTTTGTATTATTTGCTGCTTAATATTGGCTTGACCACCAAACTTTTCTCTAGAAGCAATTTCAAAACTTGTATTACAACTTAGGTTTCTCTTCTGTAAATAATGTTCATTTTTTCGTTGATCTTAAAAGCTTCGTCATTAGATTTGCAATGTTAATATAAAATTTTAAGTGGTATCAACTAAAGAAAAGCGGTTATCTATTTTAAAAAATGCAACATTTTGAGTATTAAAACACATCAACAAATTAATAGCATATCAAATATAACTGACATGCGTAAATAGTGTATGTTTTGGGGCTTGATCTACTGGTAAAAAGAAAACAAAGTTATAACATAAAGAAACACATAGAAGATGACAAACCAAATGGATGAATACCATATTATAAACATATAAAGATAACCAAGATAAAACATAAGCACCGTAAAACTCCAAATCATAAACATGAATAGCATATAGCAGTAAATGGAAATAAATGAGATACCTCTTCAATTCAGGAAATGTGTGTTTCTTTTCCTTTTAGTCAAAAGTATGTTTAATCCCAGCCCAAGCAGGATCCATGCGTCTGCAATAGAGAAAATAGTGTCAATTAAGTGGTCTTTCTTTTCTTGATTGCAACAATATTTGGTTATGTGTGCCTTTTAGTCAAAAGTATGTTTAATCCCAGTCCAAGCAGGATCCATGCGTCTGCAATAGAGAAAATAGTGTCAATTAAGTGGTCTTTCTTTTCTTGATTGCAACATTATTTGGTGGCACTTGCTTACACTTCTATCATCCAAAACATTTATGCTGAGAAGATGGCAGTAAAGTACATGAATTTAAGCTGTATATTACAGCATCAACTTTTATGCTTAACAAAATATCGGGTAAGAAAATTTTGGTTACCTGTTCGACACAACTGGACTGGATTTCATGCATCCGATGTAAGCTCTTGGCTTCGTTCTATGGCGAGTGAAAGCCATAGCCAGTGTACCTGCATTACTATCGAAATCATATAAATAGTGTGCTTATTTACTTTTTTTCTTTTTGATATTGTGTATATATTCAGCGATGCTAAATATATAAAACAAATCATAAATTTCTGGAAAAGTAATTTAGAAATTCATATTGGAAATCAAATTATCTTACCTTGAATGGTTGGTAAGCTGCCCATACTCTGATCATTTCTCCAATCAATTAATCATTACCAACTCAAATGACAAAGCAGTTCCGTCCATTCCTTTTGCTATGACAATTGGATCGAAATCTTAAAAAAATCAAATGAAATTCAAAATGTCATTTAAAACTTTATACTATAATCAAATTAAACCATTTCTGATTAGCTACGTACCTTCGAACGATTCTTTGTTTCTCAAAGTTTTTGAATGTTTTGAATGTCAGTATCACTGAATGACTCAAGTCGCCTCAGTTTTGAATGTAATTTTTGTACATAAGAGAACCTGAGAAGAATTGGAAGTCAGAAGAAAGGAAAATTGGGTTTGGGGAAATCGGGAACTGGGTTGAGAACGTGGGCGTACGAATGGGATGGAAACGTGTAAATTTTGAAAAGGCAGATATACCCTTTTAAACAGTTTTCTTTCCAAATGAAGGAAATGGCAGTTTTGGCAATCCGAAAAAGGCTTCACCTCCTCAAGTATTTTCTTTATATATAAGATATACATATATATATATATATATGCATGTGTATCATACACACACACATGTATACATGCATGCATGTGCAATATATCAATCCATGTAAGGTATAACATGTCCGTGTATAGATGGTAGGATTTACATCGCAACGGACACGTTAGTTCATCTCATATATGTGATAACCCATAAACCGTACCCCTTGAATCGACACTATTCTCCAACATATCAACTCAAAGTGAACAGAAATACGAACCATCAGGGTTAAAGAAGAAGGAGGTAGAAGAAGAAGAAGAAACAAAATAACAACAGAATCTAACTATCGCAGCGGAATAAAATATAATAGATAATAACTGATCTTTACAGAAAAGAAACTAAATCTGTTTATACATACATCACCAGAATACAACATCAGAGTACAATATAATCAACATCACAATTCAGGACAGTTATAATAACTTGTCCCACATAAATAATCTGAAAATGGCGTCTACCACCAACCATACCATTTCCTCCTCTCCTCCTCCTCCTCCAATCTCCTTTGTTCCCCCCAGATATGCTCCATACTTCAGTCATCCTGCCTCTGCTTATCCTTCCGTCCTGCCTACACCACCAGCATTTGCTTCACCCCCCGATCCCCAACCACTTGACCCGATGCTTGCCTCTCCTGAAGTGACCAATTGCTATGCCCGCAAACCTCCCAACCATAAGGACGGTCGTAGCTATGCTCAGGTCGTGTTATCTCAACCACCTCCACCTCTCCTCCCCAAACCCAAGCGTCCCAAACTTGTCCCAAAATTCAAATCTACGCGGGAAACGGTCATTTTCCTGAGTTCCAGAGGGCGGTGCCTGAAATGTGCGGGTAATGGACACGTGGCAAAATCTTGCAGAAATGGAAAGATTTGCTATTATTGCAGATACTTTGGTCATTTTTCCTCCACCTGCCCCTCGAAAAGACATGCTTCGTTCCCTGTGCAGCCCGTCCTCTCATCTTCCAAGACAAACACTACCAAAAAGAACTCCCCTCCAATTAATAATCCTCATTCTTCATCCCATACCCGAATTCCCAGACCAAATCTTTCTCAAGGCCCCACTGGCAGAAAAGTGTGGGTCCCCCATACTGAAACAAAGTCGACTCACATCCCATCGTCATCATCAGTCCAACATCCAATTTCCAATGCCAACTTAAACCCTTCCTCTCCCAAAATCACCCCACACAATCCATTAGCTCCTCTCTCCGCAAAAAAATTTCCAAGCCCAGAATTTCTCATGGAGAAATCTGCCCGTTACCTCATTGCCACAATAACCCAAGGCTTATGGAGTGCGCTAGATATCCAAGCTGCCCTCAACCAACATGGGTATCGAGAACGACCGATCTGGATGTTGACTGATCATAGCTTTCTCATCTACTGTGACTCAGAGATCGAGAGAAATGTCTTCGTCACGACAGGCTCCTTAACAAAACCAGGAGGTACAATATTCCTAAGACCATGGGCTGACCAAGACAACTTCACCGCTCCCTCCCTCGAACCTGAGTCATGGGCGAGAGTTGAAGGTTTCCCCGAACTCTTCAAAGAAAACCCAGATGCTATCAGAGAAGCCTTGAAACCCATGGGAAGATTCATCGATTTGGACGAATGTGACTGGGCCTACATTGACCACCGGTTTCTTTACGCCAGAATCCAATTCTTCGAGGGCATCTCCACCCCCTACTCCTACGTGGCCTCCCTTAATAACACTGACTTCTTCCTAACCATTAACCGTTGGGAACACTCACACCCGAACCGTGCCCCTGACATCACCTACCTTGGCCTCGATTACAACCTTGAACAAAACTTCAACTTTCTTGACCAGAAGTGGACTACCCCCAAAATCCTTCTTGACCAAGATGACCTCTTTGACGTCATGATTCATGAAGCCACCTTGCCTCCCCCTATCCTTCCAGCTCTGCCACCCCAAGATGACTCTTTTGAAGTATCGGGTCCTAGAAGGGGGTTCCCAGCCCAAATGACAGATAGATGGGACCCAATGCTAGACCTAGATCTTTCCGCCCCTCTCTACCTGCAATCCAACCAGCCTCTCGACCCTGCATTTGCCCCCTCCATCCCCGTCCTCCCTGACTCCCCCATTATCCCAGCTCCTGCCCAAGATGACACCCACCCCATCAATGTCACTTCCCCCCTCAACGTGGCCCCTCCTCATGAACTTAATCAAGATAACACTGCCCATGAGGAAGATACTCATCAGCAACAATTTGTGCAAGACGAGGAAGTTCAGACAACCCAGATAGACTCAGCACAATTCTTCTCCCCGGCACTGGTTAGGCGCAGCTCCAGACTGGTTGGGGCAACATCCGATCCTGGTCAAACTAGTAGTTTTTTAATGCCTGTTGTTTTTTCCTCTGCAAATAATAGGCTTAATAAAATCTTATCATGTTGCGTGGGTGTGAGTTTGCATGATGAACACTACACATGCATGCAAACTCTTGAACAGGAGCGTATTTCCCAATCCCAATGAAACTTATCACATGGAATGCTCGTGGGTTGGGGACCCATCTAAGCGTTATGCTGTTAACACTATTCTGTCCCCCCACAAAATTGATATTATAATGCTTCAAGAAACTAAGTTATCTGACCCCACACAATCACACTTGACACAAACTGTTGGTACACATCTATCTGGGTGGGCCCACATTGATGCTATTGGATCCAGAGGAGGGATCATCACAGCATGGAATGAAAATATATGGTCCCTACATCAAATTATCAAATTCCCTTCAATCCTTAATGTCGCACTTCGCAACTCTAAATCAGGCATTATCCACTTCTTCTCGAACGTATATGGACCCACTGACACACAAGGCAGGGCTGTCCTATGGGAACATTGTATGGACTTCGTAGCCCGAATAAATGGCCCATGGATTATTGCCGGAGACTTCAACACCACTAGACACCCCACTGAAAGAAACTCTGGAAACCTATCCCAAGATTCTACTGCTTTCAATAATTTCATTAACTCTTGCGTGCTGATTGATCCCCCCATCAGTAACCGCCTCTTCACTTGGACTAACCATAGAGAACACCCATCCCTAGCCAAATTAGATAGGTTCCTCTTTAACACAGCCTGGGAAGACAACATCCCCTCTCAACTGTCTCGGGGTTGGCAACCACGATCTCCGACCACTGCCCCCTCCTGTTTGACTCTGGTTCACTGAACATCACTCACAAACCGTTTAGATTTGAACAGCTCTGGTTACTAGAGCCCTCCTTTGATGATTTCATTAGGTTGGCTTGGTCTCAACCCACCAATCTAGAATCTCCTACTGCTCGTATTGTGGCCAAGCTCCGTTCGCTCAGAAAGTTGATAAGACCTTGGGCCAAATACATCTGGGGTACCCTAAGATTTCGCATCTCACAAACCCAAGACGAAATCCTCAATCTTAATATCCTTGCTGAGTCTCAACCCCTAGTCGAACCAGAAATGCAACAGTTGATCCTCCTTGAAAAGGAATTGGAAAGGCTCCTTAAACAGTAAGAAATTGGTTGGAAGCAACGCTCCAGAGCAAAGTGGCTTGAAGAAGGAGATAGAAACACGGCCTACTTCCACAGGTTAGCAAATGGGCGCCGCAGATCCAAAATTATCTCTAACATACAACACAACAACGTCACCTACTCTGACCAATCAGATCTCCTCCGCCTCTTCACCAACCATCACCGCAACATCCTAGGCAAACCTTCCACCCCTCTACCTAAAATAGACTGGAATCTCCTTTACCCTGACCCACAGAATTTGCAAGTTGATCATCCCTTCACGGAAGATGAAATCTGGGCTGCAGTCAAAGATATGTCCGACAATAAAGCTCCTGGACCAGACGGTTTTGGCCCCCTATTTTTCAAACACTTCTGGAGTACAGTGAAGTCCGACATAATAGACATGTGCCTTGAATTTCAAAATGATCCCAGCTCGATTGCGCGAATTAATTATGCCAACATCACCCTCATCCCAAAAACTGATGACCCTACCTCCCTTGATTCCTTTCGACCTATCAGCCTCCTCAACACCACTTTCAAAATCATTACCAAGATCCTTGCAAACCGACTTCAATCTGTAATATCCCCCCTAGTGGGCATGGAGCAATCGGCCTTCATCCTCGGTCGCAATATCCTAGATTGTGTGGCCGCCACTCAAGAAGTTGTGTCTTTCTGCCATAGAACCAACACCCCAGGAATCCTACTTAAACTTGACTTCTCTAAGGCCTTTGACTCAGTCAACTAGAACTTCATCCTCGAACTATTGCGACATAGAGGCTTCCCACCGAGATGGTGCTCCTGGATATCCTTTATCCTAAACTCCAGCATGTCTTCCGTATCAGTCAATGGTGAACTTGGTGGTCTCATCAAGTCTACGAGAGGCCTACGACAAGGAGACCCTCTTTCCCCCTTAATCTTTGTTCTAATAGTAGATGTCTTCAACTGCATGATTAAACTGTCCATCTCCAATAACCACTTGGCCGGAATTAGTATCCCTACATCTAACCTTCAAATATCCAACCTCCAATTTGCTGACGACACCATCCTCTTTGCCTCACCTGAACCTAACCACCTCCACTACCTCAAAGTTCTCCTCTATGTCTTCGAACTTATCTCTGGCCTCTCCATTAACTTCCACAAAAGCTCCCTAATCATGCTAGGCAATACCAACCACCTTGGCCCTACAACCGCTGCCGTCCTCAACTGCAAACTCTCCCAGTTTCCAATCTCCTACCTTGGCCTACCTATTCGTCCCACCAGACTCGCACGCCCTGACTGGCTACCCCTCATTAACAAAATTGAATCCCGCCTCTCATCCTGGGAAGCTGCTTCCCTCTCGTCTACTGGTAGATTAATCTTAGTTAAATCGGTCCTCTCTGCCATCCCCTCCTACTGGATCTCCTTCCACAAACTCCCCTCTTGGGTATCCAATAAAATTGACAAATCTCACAGGGCCTTCTTATGGAATGGCTCCAAAGCAAAGTGCCTAATCAACTGGCGCTCAGTCTGCCTCCCAAAACCCCATGGTGGCCTTGGTGTCCCTGATCTCTCCTCGCTCAACACTGCTCTATTAACAAAATGGCTCTGGCGTTTTCTCTCCCCCGACAATTTCCTCTGGAAAGACTGGATCCTACATACATATCACTACTCCAATCCACACCTAGCCCTGCATCACCACCCAGTTGCAGACCATCTCCATTCTGGTCCGGTGTCCTCCATTCCATCCCCCGAGTCAAATCCCTCTTTCATGTCATAATAGGCAATGGCAACAACTGCCTATTCTGGCATGACACGTGGGTGGACCCTTCCCCTCTGGCCAAATCACTTCCTAACCTTTTCTCCTCCTCAAACCTCCAACTCGCCACCATCAATACCCTCTGTCACCTGGGCCCCAGTAGCCTTCATCCCCCTCCCTTTTTTCCATCGAAACTTTTAATGAACTTCTCGAAGCTTCTAAAAACCTCCAATCTCTTTGCCTATCCCACTCACCGGACCGCTTCATCTGGGCACTCAATTCATCTAAAGGCTTCTCTGTATCATCTTGCTACTCCTTCCTCACCCACCCTGGCCGCCTATTCCCCTTCAGCAGGATTTGGAAATGCCATTCACACCCAAGATTCCTCTTCTTCCAATGGTGCCTCATTCATAACCGCATTAACACCATGGATAGACTTATTCGTTTAAACATCCCCACAGATCCACTCTACGTACTTTGCTCCTCCCACGTCGAAACCATCACTCACCTTTTCATAAACTGTGATTTCTCATTCGCAATTTGGGCCCCAGCCAGCGCGCATCTCCTTGGTTACATACCGGAATTCACTTCATTTTTTGAGTACTGGCAGCAAGATCTCGGAAATCACAAACTCGACATCTTTATCACCATTTTCTGTTGGTGCATCTGGAAAGAAAGAAATGCCCACGTCTTCAACAAACCAAGATCTTCTTTTGCGGCCATTTGTAGTCGAATCTCACATCTTTTCAATTACTGGACAGGTACCAACTCTGCCCCGTTCAGATTTCGAATAAGGACCGCCCCTGCTAACTCTGCGGAATCAATGGCCAGCACCAGCGCCAACCCTTGGTAGCAGCTCCAAAGCGAAACAGATTAGCCCCATTTTGTCAGTTGAACATCGAATATGGTGCTTATGTTCCATCCTGTAATCCATTGCTCTTATGTACATTATTATGCTATCTAGTTAAGCCTATTTTTTTGGGCCACCGGTTGGGCTTGTCAATCGGACCTTATTACCTATTATCCTACTATTATTAATCGGCTGTGTAGTATATCACTACACATCCGTCTTTCTCAAAAAAAAAATAACTTGTCCCACATACAAAATACACAACATACACAATACAGCGGAATATACATCATATACGTGTGATACGTCTCGCCATCCAGCTCGTCTCCTGAGCTCCACAGTATCCTTTCCTGTAATCTATAATACTCGGTCTGACCCGAGCATTATAATAAAATAACACCCGAGTCAGTCTGGAAAACCAGCGTGAGAAAACACACTCAATTGGATTATTAAAGTTTCCAAAATCCTTTGAAATCAAAGGCATCTCGTAAGACCACGCCACAAATAAACATGTCGGGTTTTTACCTTACGATAGCCAAAACACTTTTTATCAAATCCGTCTGATATTATAATAGTGTCTATTGAAAGTAAAATATAATCTAGCTGAAATGCTTGCATCTCACGTTTCAGCAATAGTTGGGCACAATCAAAACCGTACAGGCGCGTAGGGAGAATGGATTTCCAACTAATGACTAGGCACTGGGGTACCACCTGTCACAGTATCTGGTCTAGATCAGCGTACCGAGGACCACGCCCGATCCCCTGCAACACAAGGCCGGAACTACCCCTTACTGGATAATTCCGAGTAAGATCACCCCACAGTTGCGATCAGCAACCGCACCACTAAGCCGAATAAAAGGAACATCTAGATAGGGATGACCTCACCCTAATGGGTGCTACCCACATAGCCTTGCTGCATAACCCCTGATTTTCAGTCATTCCCGGTTGATGAGGTTCGAGGCTAAGCGTTACCTTTTTAGAACATATCACTTAGAATGCCCACCGTCCACCTGACGATGTTCCGAAAGCATTCAACCATACAAGTCCGTTCCGGGTTCGAACGGAACCGAAGGCACTACTCCTACTACATCCATTTTGGAATCACCCTCAGGATTAGTAGCGACTAGCCCTTGCACTTCACTGCTCCATCTTCGACTCCAAACTCGTTTTTCCACGAAAACGTACAAACCGGATCGAAGTGGTTTTCAGAAAATAAATCCTGAATCCCGGTCACTTCGAAACGATTAGCGCATTGTCCAATATTGATAGTCGGTGATTTAACTATCAATTAACATTCACAAACATCCATCAACAATAAATAATTTTCTAAATTATTTATTTACCTCACAAATATCTTCGCAAGATATATTTCCATTTTCAACCCTTTTGAAAACGGTTTCAAAAACCACCTTTCTCTCACGGAGTAAAATCCCCAAATATTTTCTGTCTCAACTGAAATCACCTAGTACAAACACTTTAGATTTCTAAAATAATTTAAAATACTATATTATAAAATATACTTCAAACAAAACATTTAAATTAAAACTACTTTAATACTTTATTCAAAGATATATATTTTAAGAATATTTAAAATAAAGCTACTTAATAAAATATAAAACTAGATTTTTACCTTTTGAAACATAATACCAAGTCATCTTTAAATATTTACTACTAAAGTAAATTTCAAAAATACTTACTTTAAAATTTAAACATTTAAAAATAATAAATTTTTCTAAAACATGCTTTTAAAACAACTTTAAAACTTTTAACCTATACTTAAATATTTGCTTTGAAAACGTACTCGGTTATCCAGGGAAATACACTTCTCTCTCACATCTTTAAAAATAAATCACTATTTATTTTTAAAATTAATTTACATATTCCTTTAATAAATTCCCACCGTGAATTTATTCTTCCAAATATCCACTGATATATTACTTCCCCATTTAAACCCAGTTTATAAATACCATAGTCTCATTTCCCTTTTAAAATTCCAATTTTAAACACTTAAATCAAATTTCAAATTGATTTCCAAATTACTCCATTTTGAAATAAACTCCTTTACTTACTCAATTTATTCAAATCCGTTAATTTCAGATTTTACTTCTTCATTATGATTAAAATCTTTTTAACTGAAAATACCAATTTCAGTTTTTCCAAATTCCTTCTTTATCCTTTTAAATAAATTCAAACCTTGAATTTAAAAATAAATTCTTTATTTCTTGATATAATATCACTTAAGTTTAAAATTTAATATTTCTCTGTTTATTTAAAATTCCCTTTCCCATACTCGGAATATATTTATTAAAACTTTAAAATCACTTTTATTCTTTCCCAATTCATTCTTAAATTTATTCAAATTCTCTATAATTGTTTTACTTAAAAATTCACTCCTTTGTTTGCTTTTCAAAAATCCAATTCTATATAATTTGGTAACTTAGGGTACCGAAATATTCAAGCAAACCATAGCATTCAACATTCCAATTATCAGTATAATTCATCACAGAATATCAAATATTCATAACACAGAATATTAAACAATCTCAATAAATTTTGAGGAATCCAGTTGGATCCCTCCAACCTGTTACCCTGCATCCACAGATGTTAGCACAATACCAATTCCACTTCGAGGTGGAATATTGCGGTATATGGGATTAATATAATATCATCCGCTATTATGCGGCGTATAGGGTCTCATCTGCTATATAATGTGGGAAATCAATCACTCCAATATATACTATATACTACTATATAACATACCACATCTAATCAATTCAATCATTCAACCAAATATTTAAATTTAACCATTTAAATTTAAATAAAACCCAGATGAGTGAGATTAACTCACCTTTGTTATTGATTTGCAATCCATTGCATCTCGACTTGTTTTCCATGATTTTCAGGCCTTGTATAAACATTTTACGGTTTTGTTAACACTTGAGATAATCAACAATCCATTTTCTTTTAGATTAACTTAATAATTGATTTTAAACGAATTTTTCTAAGATAAATATTTTCTAGTAACTAAAATAATTTAATAAGTTAATAAAACAAATTAATCACCATAATATATATATTGAAATTGACTAGTAAGTTGAAGTATATTTTTTTTCCTTAATCAAAATATATATATCAAACCTAGTTAGTAGCAAATAAGTGAAATCATGTACCTTGCTGTTTTACACACACACATATATATATAGCTAATTAAATTTAAATAAAACTGTTTCATATCTTGCTGTTAATTCCTGATAAGTGAAATAAAAATTATCAGTGAATTTACAAGTTTAAACTATGAATATGTATATAATTTTTTTCCAGTAAATAACACAAATATTAATTTACTTACTGTGAAGAAAATTTTGATAGATGGAACAGTAAATCAACAAATTTCATTATCAGATTTTTAACTTATGCAACCTTTAAACTTAAATATTAAAATCAGGTTACCTACTCGAACGTGAGGCACAACATCGAGCAGCCTTCACCAGCACGTCGCACTCGCCTCGCGTCCGCCCTTGGTTGCAGTTTCCATCGAACCTCCCCAAGCCGTAGCTCACCCAGTCCACCACGCGATAAGCTCCAATAATCATCTCGTCAGTCTTGCCCTCCACTCGAGAATCGAAGAACCCTGGCCACCATTTCCACTCGCCTCCTCAGTTGACCTCGAGAATCGCCGCCGCGACATACGAACGCGAGCACACGTGAAGCTATTCGAAAAGAGAGATTTCAAAGCAAATTTTGGATATTATCTTTACGCATTTTGAGGAGGACGAGATTTCTTCCTTTCGGCTTTCAATTTCTCCTTTTTTATATATACTGATTCGATTAGGTTTTGAACAGACCGTTTGGAAGAGGGAAAAGAAACACGACTGAATTTTTGAAAAGGAAGTTTATTTTCGGCCATGGTTTTATAAAGGAAGAAGAGGCCCATTATTATTGTTTTTTCTTCTCGTTTGAAGGAGGAAGGACATGATTTAAAGACTGAAAAGCTGAGGGTAGCGTATATCAGAAGAGAGACAAGAAGAGATGGTTGCGTGTTTGAACAGGGAAACAGTGTTTTGAAAAAAATGTTGATGGTGAAAGAATTTCAACTGAAGGAAATTTGACTGGTCAAAATATATTATATTTGAATTTAAATTTAAATCGTCCCGATTTACGTAGCCTAAAATCACGAACCCCTATCGAGGCGTGCCGATAGGCGTTTATAATGTTATACCCCTATTCCGAACACAATGGAAAAGGTTTCGAGT
This sequence comes from Allium fistulosum, assembly GCA_030737815.1. Taxonomy (NCBI): domain Eukaryota; kingdom Viridiplantae; phylum Streptophyta; class Magnoliopsida; order Asparagales; family Amaryllidaceae; genus Allium; species Allium fistulosum. The sequence continues at coordinate 1,294,059,510 of CM060904.1, forward strand.
CCTAATTCGATCGTATGAAGAAGATAGTTTTTTGGACCCATTAATTATATTGAATTTTCGATATCGATTTCAGCGCGTTTATATCTCGTATGACCACACGTTAACTCCAAATGCTATGAAAATTGAAATCCGATAATAATACAATATTACAGATCCAATGGAACTGGTTTCATCAAATTCCGAGACTGTGCCTCGGAAGGCTATTTTTAAATATCGATTTAAACGATATATTTTCAAAACTGAACAAAACATCTTTAAATTCAATTTTAAAAGTTCCATCACCTTCAGTATTATCAATGTAAATTTTCCAAGCCTTCAAATTATTTTTAACAGGCTTAAAACTCCAGATTCAACATTTTACCCAACTTCAAATTATTTAATTAAATAATTAAATTATCCAATAAATATTGATATTTGAAATTCGAGTTAAAAAATTTAACTTTTAAATATTTAAAATCAATTAAATATTCCAATTTCAAATATCAAAAATTCCGGGTCGTCACATTCCTCCCCCCTTAAAAGAATTTCGTCCCCGAAATTGCTAGTTAAGAATAATGGTCCATAACCCGTTCATCATTTTCCCAAAACCAATCAATTTCAAACAATTCTCACAACAATCGTTTTATTAAAACACACTAACCCTCTTTCTAGTTTTCCAAACTTATCCATAAGTCCCAAACGATGTTACTTACTTAACAATTCAAATTTAAAACCAAATTTTGAATTATCAAAATTTTTCTAACTCCCTAAATTTCCGAAATTTTTTGCCAGCGTCTCCTTTGCACGGCTAGCTCGGTACAACTACAAAAATGCATCTACGGGCCCCAGATTTCAAAAGAAAACAAAAGCCAAGTGGCTAGATCGGAAAATCATCAAATTTCATACAGAAATTTAAACACATACCTTTTGTTGGGCCATTTAAATTTATTTTCTGAAATCAAAAATACCAATTCCTTTTGCTTTTTAAATACCTGTGTCCTACTAAGCATTAATATCCAATTACAACATTCAAAATCGCTTTACATATTTCTTTACAAAAGTTTTCATATCTATTTCATTCACATTCGTACAATGCACATATATCATTCGTACGCAATACCAAATTCGATCGCTCACTCGATCACACAATCTCACTTCCGAACTAGTATCGTCCACCCGACATCCTAGTGCGGACTCAGATCTGGTTTCTTGATCAGAAACCGTCATCCTCCTTGCATAGCCACAAACTATGATAGAGAATTTCCAGAATCAATCAAAATCCATATCTAGGGTTCGCCGTCGAAAATCGAGTGAAAAATCCTAACTCGGATCGGTATAACTATCTCGAAATTCTGTGCTCGAATATGGATCAAACCAGTATGCGAATAAAATAATATACGTACATCCTACGTATTAATTCCAATTGATTATCAACTATATCAATTTCCTTTTTTATTCACATTCATTTTGATTTCTATTCACTTATCCACAATTATCCCATTTCACAACTTTCAGTATTAATCTTCATTCTATTATTCACTTAGTATATTTATCCATTCCAAAATTACTTAGTATATTCCCAATACCAATTTACTTAAGAATTTCATCCTTCATTTCTTAAGTCCAATATAAATTATTTATATACTTCTTATATTTATTTTTACTTCACCACTGAAGTTTATGTTCAAATTGAATTCCAATTCCATATAAAATCAATTTGCTTCAATTTATTAGTTATTTTCAAATCTAAATACTTTCTCCCGATTTTCATTCAGATTTCATTTTCAATTTTGCTTGAATTCAATTTATCTTCAAACTCTGAATATTGAATTTTGTTCACCTCATCTCAACCCATATTTAATTAACCATTTCCTTTTATTAGTTTCACTTACTAATTTATTTAAAATCTCAAATAAAAGTTTATTTGCAAACTTTTTCTTCCTTTAGTTTCTTCGAACAATTTCTTCGATTTCACCTTACTTTACATACACAATTTTAAATTAGATTTCAATATTCAGTTTCAATTCTATTTGCTTACAAATTTTAAATCATTTGTCGTTAGTGAAAAATTTGAACAATTTTCTAACTCTCAAAATTTTCGGAAAATTTTGGCAGAATCTCCTTTGTACGGAGGAGCTTTTGCAATTTGACAAGAGATATCAATATATATACATCGACCCACACGGTCGAAAAAACAAGAAAATAAACAACAGTTCATATTTCCTATCTTTTATTGCGTAGGCGTACCTTATTTAGCATTTTTAAGCAAGCAGATTATTATTTTAGCATTTTGCATGACCCAATCCAGCCAAACGGCTTCCCTGAACCTGTACTTACTCAATTTAAACATGTAAGTACTAAATATATGAAATTTATTAACATTTCACTTACTTTCAATAGCTAAACACATGCTTTTCATAAGCAACATACACCAAACACTTTCCATGAGCAATTTATATGATTGCAAAACTAATTCAATTGCTTTCAATCAATTCATATGCCATTTCATTCAATTTTAAGGGTTTACAATTCAATTTCTTACATTCAATTCATTTTTAAGCCAAACAAGCTCATATTCAATTCAATTGGTTTCATAATCAATTTGTTTTCACTTCTATCAATTCATAGAATTTTACTTAATCTCGTTTCCGTCAAACGACAATTTATTTCTACGCAATTCAACTATATTCATGTGAATAAATCATTACTTAAGCTTATAACAATTTTAAATTGATTCCAACTAAATTTATATTTAATTCCTTCCATTTTAATTTTAATCCCATTCTCAGTTTGTTAAAATAACATCCAAGTTTATATTGAACTCTTTTACACTTGAATTGGATTTATTTGCAACCCAAATCATTTTCTATTTTAATCCAATGGGTTCTCAATTCTTTTACAAGCCATCGAAATCTATTTTTTTCAATTCAAATTTATTTATCTTAACTCCAGTTAAATCTAACCCCATACTATTCCTTTGACTTCACACAATTCATTTACATTTTATTAAGTAAGAGCTAAATTTTATTTAATATATCCACCACATGATACAATTCCATCTCAATTAATTCACTTACCTTTCAACTAATTTTATTTTTACACTTACTTTTATTTAACCCTTCCTTAAGTTAAATTTTTATCCTAACAACTCCAAATTTTTTTATAAGTTTCCAAACTTATTTATTACTTCATAACACTTCCAATTCACTTCCAGAATTTTAAACAATTTCAAACCAACTCCAGAGTATTTTTAAACAATTACTCATATTTCAAAAGCATTTTTGAAATCAATTATATCCAAAATCCTTTGGTATCAAATTATCTCTTGAATTTTAAAACCAAACTCAGTTCTGCAAACACTCCAATTTAAAACATTTAGGTAGCAATTCCTCTCTTGGAAACTCGAAAATGAATATCGATGATGCTGTAGTCATCACCGAAGTTATTTCCCAGTGACCGAAAAGAGTTTAGTTTTTTACTCCTTTCAAAAATATTTCAAATATATTTAAATCTTAAATCTCACCAGATTTCAAATTCTATTCAAAAATATTTTCCAAATAATATCATCATTATTTCTTCAAAATCTTTGAAATTCATTTTCAAACTCAAAGGAATTAAATTTTCTCAAAATTTCAAATCCCAAATCCCTTCAATTCACATTCAATTATCACTCTGGAATTTTATTTTCAATTTCAATTATAATTCACATTTACAAATTCCATTTTATTATCTGAATTTATTTCTTAGCTTTTAGTTATGATTTCAATTTCTTATTAAATTTTCTCACAATAGTTATAATAACTTAATATTATCACTCCTTAACAACCAACCATCCATATATAACTATAATAATTTTCGAAAAATTATTTCTTTTATACACAAAAATAATTTGGGTAAAATTATTTCATTTACCCTATTTGAAAACCATACTGTGTCGGTTTATCTCATTCAAGAGTTTAGAAACCCCTATCGATGACATGGCGTCCCACATATCGACCAGAATTCATAAACACTCAACCGATAAGTCAACACAGTATAAAAACAAATTTTATATTCACTAACAAATACGCGCTCATATCTATTAATACACTCAAACTCATTTTAGAGTACTACGAACTCTATTTCTAATGAGTAATCCCCACCAGAGCCAAGGTTCTTGCTTAACCTTCATCTCTGATACTAATTGTGATAACCCGCAAACCCGTACCCCTTGAATCGACACTATTCTCTAACATATCGACTCAAAGTGAACGGAAATACGAACCATCAGGGTTAAAGAAGAAGGAGGTAGAAGAAGAAGAAACAAAATAACAACAGAATCTAACCATCGCAGCGGAATAAAATATAATAGATAATAACTGATCTTTACAGAAAAGAAACTATATCTGTTTATACATACATCACCAGAATACAACATCAGAGTACAATATAATAAACATCACAATTCAGGACAGTTATAATAACTTTTCCCACATACATAATACACAACGTACACAATACAACGGAATATACATCATATATGTGTGATACGTCTCGCCATCCAGCTTGTCTCCTAAGCTCCACAGTATCCTTTCCTGTAATCTATAATACTCGGTCTGACCCGAGCATTATAATAAAATAACACCCAAGTCAGTCTGGAAAACCAGCGTGAGAAAACACACTCAATTGGATCATTAAAGTTTCCAAAATCCTTTGAAATCAAAGGCATCTCGTAAGACCACGCCACAAATAAACATGTCGGGTTTTTACCTTACGATAGCCAAAACACTTTTTATCAAATCTGTCTGATATTATAATAGTGTCTATTGAAAGTAAAATAGAATCTAGCTGAAATGCTTGCATCTCACGTTTCAGCAATAGTTGGGCACAATCAAAACCGTACAGGCGCGTAGGGAGAATGGATTTCCAACTAATGACTAGGCACTAGGGTACTACCTATCACAGTACCTGGTCTAGATCAGCGTACCGAGGACCACGCCCGATCCCCTGCAACACAAGATCAGAACTACCCCTTACTGGATAATTCCGAGTAAGATCACCCCACGGTTGGGATCAGCAACTGCACCACTAAGCCGAATAAAAGGAACATCTAGATAGGGATGACCTCACCCTAATGGGTGCTACCCACATAGCCTTGCTGCATAAACCCTGATTTTCAGTCATTCCCGGTTGATGAGGCTCGAGGCTAAGCATTACCTTTTTAGAACATATCACTTAGAATGCCCACCGTCCACCTGACGATGTTTCGAAAGCATTCATCCATACAAGTCCGTTCCGGGTTCGAACGGAACCGAAGGCACTACTCCTACTACATCCATTTTGGAATCACCCTCAGGATTAGTAGCAACTAGCTCTTGCACTTCACTACTCCATCTTCGACTCCAAACTCGTTTTTCCACGAAAACGTACAAACCGGATCGAAGTGGTTTTCGGAAAATAAATCCCGATCCCGGTCTCTTCGAAACGATTAGCGCATTGTCCAATATTGATAGTCGGTGATTTAACTATCAATTAACATTCACAAACATCCATCAACAATAAATAATTTTCTAAATTATTTATTTACCTCACAAATATCTTCGCAAGATATATTTCCATTTTCAACCCTTTTGAAAACGGTTTCAAAAACCACCTTTCTCTCACGGAGTAAAATCCCCAAATATTTTCTGTCTCCACTGAAATCACCTAGTACAAACACTTTAGATTTCTAAAATAATTTAAAATACTATATTATAAAATATACTTCAAACAAAACATTTAAATTAAAACTACTTTAATACTTTATTCAAAGATATATATTTTAAGAATATTTAAAATAAAGCTACTTAATAAAATATAAAATTAGATTTTTACCTTTTAAAACATAATACCAAGTCATCTTTAAATATTTACTACTAAAGTAAATTTGAAAAATACTTACTTTAAAATTTAAACATTTAAAAATAATAAATTTTTCTAAAACATGCTTTTAAAACAACTTTAAAACTTTTAACCTATACTTAAATATTTGCTTTGAAAACGTACTCGGTTATCTAGGGAAATACACTTCTCTCTCACATCTTTAAAACTAAATCACTATTTATTTTTAAAATTAATTTACCCATTCCTTTAATAAATTACCACCGTGAATTTATTCTTCCAAATATCCACTGATATATTACTTCCCCATTTAAACCCAGTTTATAAATACCATAGTCTCATTTCCCTTTTAAAATTCCAATTTTAAACACTTAAATCAAATTTCAAATTGATTTCCAAATTACTCCATTTTGAAATAAACTCCTTTACTTACTCAATTTATTCAAATCCGTTAATTTCAGATTTTACTTCTTCATTATGATTAAAATCTTTTTAACTGAAAATACCAATTTCAGATTTCCCAAATTTCTTCTTTATCCTTTTAAATAAATTCAAACCTTGAATTTAAAAATAAATTATTTATTTCTTGATATAATATCACTTAAGTTTAAAATTTAATATTTCTCTGTTTATTTAAAATTCCCTTTCCCATACTCGGAATTTATTTATTAAAACTTTAAAATCACTTTTATTCTTTCCCAATTCATTCTTAAATTTATTCAAATTCTCTATAATTATTTTACTTAAAAATTCACTCCTTTGTTTGCTTTTCAAAAATCCAATTCTATATAATTTGGTAACTTAGGGTACCGAAATATTCAAGCAAACCATAGCATTCAACATTCCAATTATCAGTATAATTCATCACAGAATATCAAATATTCATAACATAGAATATTAAACAATCTCAATAAATTTTGAGGAATCCAGTTGGATCCCTCTAACCTGTTACCCTGCATCCATAGATGTTAGCATAATACCAATTCCACTTCGAGGTGGAATATCGCGGTATATGGGATTAATATAATATCATCCGCTATTATGCGGCGTATAGGGTCTCATCCACTATATAATGCGGGAAATCAATCACTCCAATATATACTATATACTACTATATAATATACCACATCTAATCAATTCAATCATTCAACCAAATATTTAAATTTAACCATTTATATTTAAATAAAACAGATGAGTGAGATTAACTCACCTTTGTTATTGATTTGCAATCCATTGCATCTCGACTTGTTTTCCATGATTTTCAGACCTTGTATAAACATTTTACGGTTTTGTTAACACTTGAGATAATCAACAATCCATTTTCTTTTAGATTAACATAATAATTAATTTTGAACGAATTTTTCTAAGATAAATATTTTCTAGTAACTAAAATAATTTAATAAGTTAATAAAACAAATTAATCACCATAATATATATATTGAAATTGACTAGTAAGTTGAAGTATATTTTTTTTCCTTAATCTATATATATATATCAAACCTAGTTAGTAGCAAATAAGTGAAATCATGTACCTTGCTGTTTTACACACACACACACATATATATATATATAGCTAATTAAATTTAAATAAAACTGTTTCTTATCTTGCTGTTAATAAGTGAAATAAAAATTATCAATTAATTTACAAGTTTAAACTATGAATATGTATATAATTTTTTTCCAGTAAATAACACAAATATTAATTTACTTACTGTGAAGAAAATTTTGATAGATGGAACAGTAAATCAACAAATTTCATTATCGGATTTTTAACTTATGCAACCTTTAAACATAAATATTAAAATCAGGTTACCTACTCGAACGTAAGGCACAGCATCGAGCAGCCTTCACCAGCACGTCGCACTCGCCTTGTGTCCGCCCTTGGTCGCGGTTTCCATCGAACCTCCCCAAGCCGTAGCTCGCCCAGTCCACCCTGCGATAAGCTCCAATAATCAACTCGCCGGTCTTGCCCTCCACTCGAGAATCGAAGAACCCTGGCCACCATTTCCTCTCGCCTCCGCAGTTGACCTCGAGAATCGCCGCCGCGACATACGAATGCGAGCACACGTGAAGCTATTCGAAAAGAGAGATTTCAAAGCAAATTTTGGATATTATCTTTACGCATTTTGAGGAGGACGAGATTTCTTCCTTTCGGCTTTCAATTTCTTTTTTTTTATATACTGATTCGATTAGGTTTTGAACAGACCGATTGGAAGAGGGAAAAGAAACACGATTGAATTTTTGAAAAGGAAGTTTGTTTTCGGCCATGGTTTTATAAAGGAAGAAGAGGCGCATTATTATTATTTTTTCTTCTCGTTTGAAGGAGGCAGGACATGGCGTATATCAGAAGAGAGACAAGAAGAGATGGTTGCGTGTTTGAACAGGGAAACAGTGTTTTGAAAAAAATGTTGATGGTGAAAGAATTCAATTGAAGGAAATTTGACTGGTCAAAATATATTATATTTGAATTTAAATTTAAATCGTCCCGATTTACGTAGCCTAAAATCACGAACCCCTATCGAGGCGTGCTGATAGGCGTTTATAATGTTATACCCCTATTCCGAACACAATGGAAAAGGTTTCGAGTCCTAATTCGATCGTATGGAGAAGATATCTTTTTGGACCCATTAATTATATTGAATTTTCGATATCGATTTTAGCGCGTTTATATCTCGTATGACCACACGTTAACTCCAAACGCTATGAAAATTGAAATCCGATAATAATACAATATTACGGATCCAATGGAACTAGTTTCATCGAATTTCGAGACTGTGCCTCGGAAGGCTATTTTTAAATATCGATTTAAACGATATATTTTCAAAACTGAACAAAACATCTTTAAATTCAATTTTAAAAGTTCCATCACCTTCAGTATTATCAATGTAAATTTTACAAGCCTGCAAATTATTTTTAACAGGCTTAAAACTCCAGATTCAACATTTTACCCAACTTCAAATTATTTAATTAAATAATTAAATTATCAAATAAATATTGATATTTGAAATTCGAGTTAAAAAATTTAACTTTTAAATATTTAAAATCAATTAAATATTCCAATTTCAAATATCAAAAATTTTGGGTCGTCACAATATACAAATATAAATTGTCCATATATATATGTATGTATGTATGTATGTATATCTACTATTATTTATATATAAATATTCAATATATATATGTTAAGCTTTGTTTAAATAGTTTTATATAATTATATAAGAATATATATATATATATATCTATGTATGTATGTATGTATGTATGTATGTGTGTGTGTGTAAAATCAAATGAATAAAATATTAATATAATATATACATATTATGTAATGGGTTTATATAAATAAATTAGGGGCATTTCACCAGAAGGACAAACTTTGCAGTCCAATTAGTTTCTAGGACACACATTCAAAGAAATTACTTTCAAGGCCAAAGTCAGCAGAATAATTACTTTCAAGGACAAAGTCAGTAGTCCAAATACTTTCAAGGACATAATTTCATAGGTTTTTAGGCCCTAAAAACTAATTATTTTACGTTTTGTCCTTGAAAGTAATTATTTCAGTTGTGTGTCCTAGAAACTAATTCCACTTGCTAAAGAGGCACTTGTGGCTAATTTCCACAATAAATTATTTGTAAATATCAAAGCAATCTTTTTGTTAAACAGCGAGTGATACATTTAAATACATCATAATTTTTTTAGTATATATATATTTTTAATTTATATATATACATACACACTCACAAGTATACTCATTACAAAATACACACACCCACACACATATATATATATATATATATTAATAATTTTTTTTAAATAAATATGAAATACCAAGTCCTACGCATAGCACAGTAAATAACTTAAACTTTTTTTTAATTTTAAAGTATATTTTAATTGAATATCCATTCAAAAATAATAAATTATTAATTAATTTTGAAACTTTATTTCAAATTTTACATCTCCAACAAATCTTAAATGACATTTTGAAGTTCAAAAAAAAATTTCATAATTTTTTTGTTTAAATTAGTTTTAAAATGATTTTCTCCATTTTTGAATGAAATTAAATTATTAATTTATATATAAAATATGTTTTTTTCCTTTGCCAAAGTTTCTCTAAAGTTAATATAATTTTATAAAATATAAAAATAAGTTTTTATGACATATTTAAGTTAATATAATTTATTTATGTAATAAATTGATTTAAATAATATAAAATAATAATAAATTTTTTAAGATATTTTTTTTTCACTTCCTAAAAGTATATTGTTTAATACATTATACGTAAAATTATATGACTATTTTTTACTATAGAAAGATGTTGTAATTAATTATAAGCTATATATATGTATTTAAATAATATATACATTTATGTATGTATATGTATATATATATTAATTTAGTAGAAGATAATATATATTTTATTCATAGCTGCACTGACCTGATATGTATATATGTATGTGTGTGTATGTGGGTATATTAAACATATATATACACATGCATATAATTAAACTACTTTGCGACAACATCACTGTCATATTAGAATCGTCACATAACTAACAATATATAATATATGCATATATAATGAAACACTATATTGAGAATTAATAATTATTATTTGATAAAAACCATACCTTGATCTTAATGCCTTGAAGTACACCTTGAAAAGATGATTCTTCCTTTTGAAACCTTTTCCGATTGAACAGAGTGCTAGTCCTCGAACCGTTGACCACCAACTATCGGATAACAATCGATTTGATTTTATTTGCACTTGAGAAATTAGGGAGATGGATGAGAGGAAGTTAGCCAGCAATAGATCAGGTTGGAGGCTTCCAAAACCTTTTTAAAGGCCGAGGATAGAGATGCTTATATAGAGGTGAATTAAGATAAATTTTAGGATCAAGATCCTACATTATCTCTTACTAAATCTCTTCCATCTTAGCCCTCCATCTCAAATTTATGTTGCACCATCTTATAGCCACATTAACCCCTCATTATGGCTGAATTTCCAACCTCCTTCATGGCCTTTTAAACCCATTTAGAACCCAAATAAAATATTATACAATTAAATCCAATTTAATCTCTTATTGATATCTTATATCGATTGATATTTTTATAATTATTATAAATATATCTAATATTTATTCATTAATTCATAATAAAATCTTATAATTAATATTTCATAGATATTAATTAATTTATAAAAATTATTGTAGAATATAGAAGTTTATGATTTTTGTTTGATGATGATAAACATAAAAATATATATATATATATATATATATATATATATATATATATGTTTAAATGTGTTTGATACAACAATACTATTGTAATATCACAGAATGCAATAAACAAATCAAAATTTCATTTCAACAAATATTTTATTTTAATAAGACTTCAATAATACACACAATTATAATAATAACTTCCACAATATTTTTAATACATATACAACAATATTTTACACTCTTATATAACACACTTGCAAATACAACAATTACTCCTAACCTTACTCAAATTTGATTTTTATATACTCGCTCCAATTGTTTTTCTCTAGTCATCTGCGTTGCCTATTAAATAACAACACAACAAAACGGGAAAAAAAAATTCAAACTACAAAAATATAAATATTTTTGAATTCAACATTGTATCAATCTATTGGTTTTGTTCTTTTTATATTTTGAAATAAGCACCAAAAATATCAACAATGTACACATGCAACCTACGATATGCACAGTATATCACTGTATATGCCATAAGGCCGAGCACATACACATTAGCACCAATTCAATTTTAGGCACAAAAGCAAGGTCAACCAGGTCAAGTGCAACAAGGTCAAGACCAAAGGCTCAACACAGTGCATTAGTGGATTGGTCAACATAAGCAGCAGCTTGGTACAGCAACACACGATGATGCAATGCACGCACACATAAGCAAGCTGAGGTATAATAACACAAGGACTGTTTCGACACAACAACAGCCAGGTGCAAATATATGCAACGTGGTGCATCATAAAACAAAATACCAGCAAGAGAAAATGCACGACAAACACAAACACACAGGTGCAAAACAGACATGTACAACAGTAATACAGTGCACATAGCTAGCACACAGAAGTCGAGACCAGGTCAAAACAAGAAGGGAAACACAATCAACACAAAGAAGTATACAAGTTCAACAGCAAGCATGAACAACATAGCAACAAGCCATGCACACAAGGATGCACAAAACACACACTGCAGCAATAAAGCAATGCACAAGCAGCACAAAGAAAGGCATAAGAACATCAAAAAGCTCAACTTTCATCAACTCACACATATGTACATATATGCATATATGTACGAGTATGTATATATATATATATATATGTGTGTGTGTGTGTGTGTGTGTGTGTGTGTATTGTTATCCGGCATTTTAACTCGGCTATATTGAACTGATTGCACAAGTCAGATTCAACTGTCATCAAGGTCGATGATTCTAGAGTTGTAATTGTGGGGCCCAGAAGTCAAGTACAGATGGTAACATGAATTCAATGTTGAATGGACTAAGTGTATATGAAAGGCGGATTGTTCGAAGTATGAAATATGGTCCAACACATATGAGGGATCGGCATATGCTAGCTTCAACAAGAGGGATCGGCATGTTTCAAGGGATGAATGCATTATTGTAGAAAACAATCAATATCTCAAGATCAACAGTCCAATGCCTATGAAACTTGGAAAGCAAGACATAGGGACCCTAGGGAACCTATCATAGGGATCACACCTCAAAAGGAAAAGGTTGGTGGGATCAGTATACATCTCTTAGAAGGGATCGACAGAAAGCAGCATGCAAGCCATGTTGAATCAATGATCAAGCAATAACTCCAGCTCCAGTGTTCCAAATGACATGAAATTTGGAGGCTAAACATATTTTTGCATGAGGAAACCACCATAGGGATCGATATCGATCCCTCCTCTTTGGGAATTGGGCCTAGCGATCCCTCTAGTGGGCCCATATGGTTTTGAAAGTCTTCCAATAGAGTTTCCAGAAAGATAGTTGGCGACCTTCAACTATAAATCCCAGCTTGGTTGTTCATTTTGGAGACTTTTACGCTAGTGTTTGCTTTATATTCTTGATAACTAAGGATTTTGATCCTATCTCTTTTGTACGCGGATTATAAAGGAATTAATAAAGTAATCTATTCAAAGTGGATGTTGTCAAATAATGCCGAACCACTATAAATTGTGCGTGTGTGTTTTTTCTTTCAGTTAATTGATATTTCTTTGTTATTATCCACTGTTTCCATTTTATTCTTCATTTAATTATCTTCAAAAAGTTTCTGTTGGGTGTTTGTGCCAATTTTTGATGCAAACATTTTGGTGCTTTTACTGAGAACCTTAATTCTCAGCTTATTAGAATCCCGTTGTTGCTACGGGATTGCATAAATCCCCCGAAGGAGATCCACGATTATCTTTAGGAAGTTTGCTCGTTCTACTCAAATTTGCAAAAATCTAAGTGAACTTATCGACAATCATAAGGAACACTAAATCTACTTCTTTGAATGTGGAAGGAAATGAGAACGCTAGCATTCAGCAAGGAGGCCCAAGCAATCAATCAATGGATGTGAATGCTGAATCAGTTGAAGTCCAGAATCCCACTGATTCTATTACAAGAGCTGAATTTTAGAATCTAACGAAAGAACTGATGGAGAGCCGCCGATAATTAAACATGTAGATTCAGACCAATATTAACTTAATGAACCAACTCAATCATCAGCAGTGAGGAAAACTAGGAGGGACCCCACCCCTTACTCAGCATCGGAGAGTTCTAGCTCATTAGACGAGCATCACATGCATAGGCGCCACAGAACAGACGAATATCGTATAGAAACTTCGGGACATCAACCGACAGACCATCACGGTCTGCTAGGACCAATCGGTGCCGATCCCTCCATAGGGATCGGTACCGATCCCTGCTCCATAAGAGAGAACCTACTAATGTGCACGTAAATGTGCATATTTTTACTTCCATATTTAATCTAATTTAATTAAATAAATGAGCATATAGGGTGTTTTAACATGTTTAAACGTAAATTTCAATTATTTTCAAATCACCATATATTCATCTTCATACAGGGGCAAATGGTCGTTTTTGTGCATATATTAATGTGAGAATATTTATTTCCACATTTTATTTTTTATTTGTAGGAAAATTGGATGGAAATTACAAGAGGTTTTATGGAAAATATGCATGCACAAGAGAATACAAAGGAATGAAGATGGAAATAATTCAATTCATGCAACATGGAGGACCCCACCTACCCATTTACCATGATCACCTATTAGGAGCTAATGTACATGATAATGAAGCTTAAAGTTTCATGCACATTTAAATGGTAGATTATCTCATGCTAATAATAACTTGGTGGCTACACTTTCTCATGGGTAGTTCCCAAAAATAGGATTAGGGTTTTCAAACATGTATAAATACCCCATATGTTCATGTAATTAGGTTCTTCCTCTTAGCCTCCATTGAGCCTCCTCTTTAGTTAGTTTAATTTAGGCTAAAAAATAAAAAACTCTTTTTTTTCATGGCTACTTAGCCATTTTCTTTCACATAATTTCATTTATGCAATTTAATTCATGCACTTTTCTTTTATGTTCTTTTCTTGTTTATTTCCTTTCATGCTAGTAGCTTAGTTTATTTTATACAAGTGGATTAGCTCTCATTTTATTTTAATTTGCTCTCTATTTTCCTTTTGTTTTTACTCCACGTTGAATGCTACATTTGTTGAAATGATAACAAATACGAGAGGCTAAACCCCTTCAATTTAGGTGTAATGAAGCTCTCTAATTATGTAGATTCAACATAATTTGATAACTTGTGATCTTCTTTTGTGCTTAATGACAATGTTTGATTTGGTCAAAATTTGTTGTTTTAGCTTTGAATTTGATAGCCTATGTTGTTGTAGGCTATGCTTAAACAAACACAAATTACCTCTTCATCTACATATGATTATGGCAATGATGTGATTTTAAAATCAAAATTTGATGGTCTATATTTCTAATCAATAGTTAATAGATCATGCTTAGAATAGATTTTATTTTGAATTTCATTGTAATTTTCATGAGAGTTAAGAAGTGGTTTAATATGTGTGTTATAACTTGATGGTTTATATTGGGCTAATTAATAGCACAAATATTCCATACTTATGATAAACACATTAATTAAACTCACTATGACCAAAAAAAAGATATCATAATTTCACGTTGTGTCGATTTATGTGATCAAGAGAGTGGATTTATCATTAAATTGCCTTCAAACTCTAATATTTTTATCCATTTTCTTTTGCTAGTTTTTCTACATTTTTAGCTTAAAACACTGTTAACTTTGGTTAATTTGATTGAATAGAAATTTTAAAATATAAATAATTTCCTATGGATCGATCTGTACTCGCCACGTACTAATATTGTACGCCGTGCGCTTGCGGTTATTTGTAAATAAAATTTGATCGGCTATTTTCTAATCCGATAGAGAATTGGCCGTTCAAACAAGTTTTTGGCGCCGTTGCCGGGGAATTTGCTTTGATTTTATTTCTATACTTCATATTATTTATTGTTTTATTTTATTGTGTGTTTGTTTTATGTGTTAATTTGCATTTAAAAAAAATCGTGTGTTTTTGTGATTTTGGTTTTATCTTGTTTGTGTGTTTGTTGTTGTTTTCTAGTTGTTTTGTTCATTTGCATTTCATATTTAAAAAAAATACACAACTACAATTGAATAAGAATTTTTTTATTTCATTCCATTTCAATTACATTTACAATTTTTAAGTTTCAATTTACAATTTTCATTTACAAATTTTCAAACACATTTCTGTACACTGTCTGCTACAGTAACTGTGCGCCATCTCTGTTCAAACTACATTTCCAACCTTGCTGCTTCAAGCATCTCGACCACCCCACAATTCTGCAGACATCTCAACAACCGCAAACTCCCTCCTACACTGTTACTTGCACATTTCTCTGGTTTCTACTTACTGCCTGCAATTTCATCTCAGTGCACATAACTGCTGTCAGCCCATCACCAGTAACTTGCCTGCATCTCCACATCCCCACCTCCAGACTCTCCCCTACAACACTTCCCTACCACCAGTCAATTTACACACTGCAATCATACCCACCTTGCTGCAACACTTCACCATACTACATCACTACAACTTCCTCTAGCAACAACTCTCATTAACCACACATTCACCAGACATTATCAGTTCAACCACCATCCCTTAATCCTCCTCTCTGCCATACTGACCAACCCTCCATCATCAAACTGATACATATCAACCTCTTATACATACACACACTTCTATCCATCAGTCACGACACTGACCCATTTCCCCTCTGCCTTGCTTGCACTTCTACTACATCTCAACTACGCATCAAATATACATCATCCACCAATTGAAACGCAAACTCAACACCCTCCCACATAAACCATTCTTACCAAAAAACACTGTCGACTACTGTACACTGCAACTGCTATCAAATCACCATGACACCACACTGCATGCTGCCAACTTCCACATTACTTCCATCAATCTGCCTCACACATATCAAACCCCATTCATTCACCCACAGCTGACCACCATTGCAGAAAACAGCGCACATCACAACCTGACACACTGCATTCATCTCTACTTCCCCACTGTCATACCTCTGTTGCATCACCACTGCAGTGACTTAACACACACACTCCATCCACATATCCTACCACCACAATCCCTGCCTACCACATACATACCACCTGCTCTGTCATTTTTACAGCTCATATACATATCACAAACTACCTTCTGCCAACAAACAGTTCAAAATTTTGCACTGCCATCATAATGCAACTCGACATACTGCTGTCAACCCACCATAACCACACTTACTTCAACAGTTACTCCACCATACAAGAACCACACCGCAAGTAACTTCTACCACCATATACTAATTACTTCTACCAATTATATCACTCCCCCTGCTCCTTACTTCAATTCACCACCAAAGCACCATCACTAGTGACAGACCCCCCTCACACTTGCAACAGCAGCTCACAAACCATTCCTGTACAGATACATCCCTGCTGCCATATACAACCAGTCACTTCTCTACTGCTCCTCACTGTTACATCAGCCTTCCACACTTCTACAAACACATTACAAACCATCAACAATTTTCTTGCCTCTTCTCATACCTTGCTACCCACTGTCATACATAACAGAACACTCTACACAATACCCCGCAACCTACTTCAACTTCAACCACCAGTTTAAACCCGTCATCACCAAAACATCATCTGCACACCTCAAACACTTCCACTACATATTACTCACATACTTCACACTGTCAAACAACTGCATACTTCTATAGCCCAATACTTCACACTGTACTGCCCTCCCATTAAACAGTGCACAGTGCAATTCATAGCTGCTCCACCTCAAAACAACCATCTGCAGTTAACACTGACCATCATCTCTCCAATATCAAACCACACTACTGCAAAATACCTCATCAATACAACTGCAATCATCACCATTTGCTTCCCCCATCAAACACTACTGTTCTTCCATCAGTTCAACCAAGCATCAATCTACCAAATACTGTTCTTCCATCAACACACATTCTCCATACACAAACATCACTACCACTCAACCGACCGCAACAATCCACTCACCATCCTCCCTGACAGACAAACAAACTGCCTTAACTGTTATCTACATACACCACCTCTGCTTGCTACCAACAAACTAACAACATTCATTCACATACAAACATCCAAACTGCCTTGCCATATCCTTCACCATCGCAACATTCATTCACATACAACACCGAGCATCACTTACTTCCTCAACATTCAGATTCACCTCCACCACCGCAATTCACGAACTTCTCCAACCACCTCGCTGCTAGCACATCACCAAAACCACTCGCTGAGCACACGCAACATCTTCCACTTCTTAACAGCAACCCATCAACACAGAACCAAATCGCCATCGCGAATAAAAATTACTTCGCTTTGCTTGACAGATTCTTCTCCCTACTGGAATCAAACAAGAAAAAAAAAGAAGGGAGAAAGATTTTTTATTTGCAAATTTCACTCGATCTTGGGATATAATAATTGTTTCTGTTCGATTTTTTTATTGCGAAATTGGAGAGTAATTTAGTTCGTTTACTCTTTTTTTTCTGGGCCGGGTGGAGTTTGTTTGGGCTGAGTTTCTTTTGTTCTTTTGTTAATTCTTTTTATTATAAAAAAAACAACAAAACAAAATCATACAAGTTTTATTTTTTCCGATTTCTCCTTCATTTGGTTTTTTCGGTTTTATTTGATTTCAATTGTGTTGATTTTCCTTTGCTTAGTTTCTTCTTTGATATATAAAAAAATTGTATATATCTTATTCGAAATTTTCAAGTTGCAAAAGTAGAAAAGGAAAGGAGTTGCTTACTAAAAATAATTGCTCTGCTCTGCTTGCCAAATTGCTTGCTAAAAAAAAATTCTTTGAAAAATAAAATAATTTGCTAATAATTCTGAACGCTCTGGTATCGTGCCCTTAGCTTTTGTTTTTATTTTAATTGTATTGTTGATTGCTTGCATTTGCATTTATATAAAAAAATTCAAAAAAAAATCAAAAACAAAAACAAATTTCATTGTAGTTGCATTGTTAATACACGTTTAATTCTTGTTTTGCATTCATCTCATCTTATGTTTTATTTTCTAAGGGCAAAACCTCAATTCACATAAGGTGGGGGATTTCACCACCTTTCCTTAGCCCACAAATCGCATTTCATCGTAGAATTTTGACTAATAATAACGGTTAGACATTCGACTTAAGGGTATCGCGAGCTCACCAAGGGCTTAATTGTATTTTGACAATTTTCTTCCTTGAACAATTTTATTTCTTGGTGTTTAGGCTATGGCAGAGCAATAACCATTTATAAATATTACAGTGATTCATAAATATTATAGTGGTTGTTTCTCTGAAGGTACTTAAACCTTCGGTTGCATTGCTACGGTGATTCGTGGTGCACCGATAACTCCTGCCCATTACCTGGCTAAGAAATATTTTTGTTGATTTAAGACAAAGTGTGATTATACAATTTTGGGTTAGGAGCTATTAAGGACAGAAAATTTTAATTAAGTCCTTTGCATTCATTTAGTTGCATTAGTTCATGCATATTAAAAAAAAATCAAAATCCAAAAATAAAAAAACTGTGAACATTTCTTAACTTAGTTTTAAATCCTTTGAATTTTTCTCAATCAAAATCAAAAATCCAAAAAAAAGAAAAAAAAACATTCTTGAAAATGTCAGAGTTTCCCTACTTACACGAATTTTACGATAGTTGTGAAAATCAATATAATCCATATAATTTCACACAAAATTCTTATGGATATTTTAACAACAACTCTTATATAAACAATTCAAATTTTGAACCACAAAGCTTTCAAAATGATGACCAACCCTCAAATCTTGAAAATAGCATTGAAATGATTTTGTCTTTACTTGAACCTCTACACACAAAAAATCAAAGAATAAATGATTTGTGTAGTTCATATTTGTGCAGTAATTCAAGTCAAAGTTTTCAAAACAATCAAAATTTGAATTCACTTCAAAATTCAAATAATTTCGATTATAACCCATGCCAATCCAATTTCGAACTCTAAAATGAAATTCAAAATGAAAATGTAAATAACTATTTAAAAGATTTTAGATATCGGAATAATCTCGACTACGATGTGATTGGTAATTTTCATTCTCAACAAGTTCAAATTGAAAATTTTCAAGTTAATAATTATAAAATTGATTTTGTTGAGCAAATGGACGAAATCTACAATGAACACACGGATTTGTTGTTTGAAACAGATATGAAACAATGTGAAAAACAAAATCAAATCCCAACGTGTGACGAGTCAAATAGCGATCCACTTTTTACCAAAATTGACGATTTCAAATATCAACTTTTGTAATTGAAAATGATGATCTTAATGAAGTTATTGAAAATATGGTAATTGAGTTGGACTTCAATTCTTTTGAGGGTGAGAAACTCGATTTAAAATTCGATCTTCCTTTTCCCAATTTTGAAATTTTGAATAAAACAACTTTGGATTTTGAAATTGATACATGTAATGAAGTTGTTGATAATCCAACAAAGGAAGATGAATTTAATGAACACGATTTCTTAGGACTTTTCGAAAATGAGTTGTTGAACTCCGAAGGGGAAGATTTGAATCACCATTCTGATTTTGAAATGAATAATTTTGAAGAATTTCTCGATGATAAGTTTGAATTTCAAATTAGTGAAAATAAACTTGAACCTCAATCAATTGTTTTATCAACCCCGAAAATCATCGAAAATAAAACAACTCACACGTTTTTTAATAAAACGACATTCATTTTTCCAAATCAACATTCAACTTCAAAATCTTTTATGGTTTGGTTTTCCGAGCTTAAGGCGTGTCTCTCGTACTTGATGAGGCAAATGAATTGGTCTTTAGAAGACAATCCCATCTATTCTTTAACAATATATTTTCTGATATCCTGTAAATAATAATCTTTTCATGTAAATATAGGTCATGTATTTATTTTATTTTTCTCCTTTCACTTGGGTTGACTGTGGGGATATAGTCAAAATCAAGTGTGGGGGAGAGTCTCATCTTCAATTTTTATTTTTCATAGTTTATTTTTTGCATTTTCTTTTCAAAACAAAAAATTTTAAAAACAAAAAAAGTCTTTAAAAAAAATTTCTTTTTAGCATTTTGATTTACTTTTGAAAAAACACTATAGGATAATTTAATGGTTTTGGTTATTAAATTGAAATTTTTGAAAATTTATTTGTCTCAACAAAAATAAAAATAAATTTTGATTACAAGAAACTATGGTTTAACTAGTACATATGAAGATTCATTGATGATAATTCTGAAGTATATCCTAATTGAAAATCTTTGTTTGAAAAAAGTGGTGGATTTAAAGTAAAGGATATAACATTTTTGATCTTCTAAGTTAAATGGTGCTAAGATGATATCATAAAACTCTCTCTTCAAAAAAAAATATAAAAACAAAAAACAAAAAAATTTATAACAAAAAATATATATTTGTATATATGTATATATTTTAATAAACACCTAGAGTCATGTGTTCACACGTAAGTGTGTACACTCGCCATGCTCTGTACCCTTCTCACATAAGCCCGAAAGGCAGTGCACGATCGATATACCTGGCATCAGTTTATCTGAGTTAGGTGTATGTATATAAAAATTCTTTTATTAATAATCCCTACAGTCGATAGGTGTTCACACTTGTGTGTTCACTCGCCACGCTCTGTATTCCCCTCACGTAAGCCCGTAAGGTAGTGCATGGGTAATATATCTGGCCTTAGTTTTATGAGTTAGGCATATGTAAATATTGTTAATATCAATAAAATTTTCAAATAAGAGAGAGTAAGTAATTGAAATCCAAGCACTATTTTGACTTGTTTGATTTGTCCTATTATTGAAAAGAAATGAAAATACCACTTTGAAAAACTTTGATAATCAACTAAGGATCCATTTCATAGTTACATTGTGTTATCAACCGAAACAACTAGCCAAACTCGAGTCTATTTGTTATGATAACTTAATTTTTATTGGAAATTTTGACAAGTAAAATGAAAAAAATTTCATGATGATGGCCAAAACTTATATTTAACTTATTCGTGTCAATTTAAAAGTAAATTCTTTATTTGTAAATACTTTCAAAAATTTGCATTCATCCATTGTAAATAAATCTTGCATATAGGAATTTTCACTTTGCATTTGGATTTTGTGGGTAGTATCCGCTGAAAACTCTCACAAGACAACACTCGTCCTACTAGGGACACCTAGAGGTTTAAGGGCTTGTTGCATACGCTCAATGCAATCGTGTTTCCTATGCAAACAGATTTATCTTAGTTTTTCTTTATTCAAGGACGAATAAAAAGATAAGTGTGAGGGTATTTGATGTGCATGTAAATGTGCATATTTTTACATCTATATTAATCTAATTTAATTAAATAAATGAGCATATATGGTGTTTTAACATGTTTAAACCCAAATTTCAATTATTTTCAAATCATCGTATATTCATCTTCATATAGGGGAAAAATGGTCATTTTTGTGCATATATTAATTTGAGAATATTTATTTCCACATTTTATTTTTTATTTGTAGGAAAATTGGATGGAAATTACAAGAGGTTTCATGGAAAATATGCATGGATAAGAGAATACAAAGGAATGAAGATGGAAATAATTCAATTCATGCAACATGGAGGACCCCACTTACCCACTTACCATGATAACCTATTATGAGCTAATGCACATGCTAATGGAGCTTAAAGTTTCATGCACATTTAAATGGTGGATTATCTCATGCTAATAGTAACTTGGTGGTCACACTTCTTCAAGGGTAGTTTGAGTAGTTCCCTAAAATAGGATTAGGGTTTCCAAACATGTATAAATACCCCATGTGTTCATGTAATTAGGCTCTTCCTTTTAGCCTCCATTGAGCCTCCTCTTTAGTTAGTTTAGTTTAGGCTCAAAAATAAATCAGAACTCTTTTTTTTTCATGGCTACTTAGCCATTTTCTTTCATGTAATTTCATTTATGCAATTGTAATTCATGCACTCTTCTTTTATGTACTTATTCTTGTTTATTTCCTTTCATGTTAGTAGCTTAGTTTATTTTTATGCAAGTAGATTAGCTCTCATTTTATTTTAATTTGCTCTCTATTTTCCTTTTTTTTACTTCATGTTGAACGCTACATTTGTTGAAATGATAACAATTACGAGAGGCTAAACCCCTTCAATTTAGGGTTAATGAAGCTCTCTAATTATGTAGATTCAACATAATTTGATAACTTGTGATATCTTTTTGTGCTTAATAACAATATTCGATTTGGTTAAAATTTGTTGTTTTAGCTTTGAATTTGATAACCTATGTTGTTGACACCAAATAGGTTATGCTTAAACAAAAATTACCTCTTCATCTATATATGATTATGGTAATAATGTGATTTTAGAATCAAAATTTGATGGTCTATCTAATCAATAGTTAATAGATCATGCTTAGAATAGATTTTATTTTCAATTTCATTGCAATTTTCATAAGAGTTAAGAAGTGGTTTAACTGGTGTGTTATAGTTTGATGGTTTATATTGGGCTAATTGATAACACAAATATTCCATACTTATGATAAACACATCAATTAAACTCACTAATGACCAAAAAAGAGATCATAATTTCATGTTGTGTTGATTTATGTGATTAAAGGAGTGGATTTATCTCTAAATTGCCTTCAAACTCTCATATTTTTATCCATTTTATTTTGCTAGTTTTTCTACATTTTTAGCTTAAAACACTCTCAACTTTGGTTAATTTGATTGAATTGAAATTTTAAAATCTAAACAATTCCCTACGGATCGACCCGTACTCGCCACGTACTAAAATTGTACGCCTTGCGCTTGCGTTTATTTTTAATTAAACTTCGATCGGCTATTTTCTAATCCGATAGAGAATTAGCCGTTCAAACACCTACCCATCCATACTGGGAATCAAGCTAGAGCTGCTTCAGTTGGTTTGGATGATGGAGTTCAATTAAATATTGACCAAATGCTTCCCCGGAATAACGATGAAGTGAATTTATGAGATATACATTGGGAAGATGGTGAACCAAGAAGGCGTGGAATGGCCTGTAGACATCAACCAGACCATTCACGTGAGGTGGAGCATGACCACCACTTGGCACCAACTATCCAAATGCCAAACATAATGTCTATGGTCAGACAGTTAGTGAGAGAGAGCCATGGCTTGACCAGCGATGACTGGGGAATCTCAAGAAGCCATACCATGTTCATTGATAATGTTCTACATGCGGAGTATTCAAGGAGGTTCAACATGCCGTCCATGCCCGCCTACGAGGAAAAAACTGACTCTAGTTTGCATATCATGAGATATGAATGGCTGATGGATTCCATGCGAGCGGATGATGGAACCAATTGTAGATGCTTTCCCGTAACTCTCTCTGCAAGTAACGATGTGGTTCACAAGGTTACCCCCACAATTGATTTCTAAATTCGATGATTTGGAAATAAGGTTTGTGGAGCAGTTCTGTATGCACACAACTCGCCCCAAAGATGTGATGTCCCTATCGAGCGTTATCCAGGCTCCGGGAGAACCGTTGAAAGATTTTTTTGGAGAGGTTCTATGCAGCTGTTATAGAAATTAGCAATCCAAATGACCATGCAATATTGATGGCCGTGATGAGAGGGATTGATCCAAAATCTGATTTTAGCGATTGGTTAGCTGGCAAGCCACCCACAATGTTGGAATGCTTTTACGCAAAGGCATCTCAGTATTTAAGAAAGGAGGAAGCCAGGTCCTCCAGGAAGAAGAATGTTGCGGGACCGAGTGGAGAGAGAGTATAGAGTAATATTGCAGTAAAACAGTCTAATGATAGCTCTGGAAAAGTTCAAGTGAATGTCGAGAACAAGCCAAATCAACAAAAGAAAGGCAGAGATAGGGGCCGAGAACGAAAGAGGGATTCTGGGAGATGAAAGCCTACGACGATACTTACATGCCCCCGGATACAAGTAATATATATTTGTCTACTTGCAATATTATGAAGTACTGAAAGTCGCCTCAGAAAGAATCAATGAAGAAGCAAAAAAACCGAAAATACTGTCAGTTCCACGAATGCTATGGACATAGCTTGAATGAATGCAAGCATCTCCATGATATTATTGAAAATATGGTTCGAGAAAATAAATTGCAGCAGTTTGTAAAAACCCCTTAGGATAGCAGACAGGGGACATCCGACCCCAACCGAGGGCAAGCACCATGCAGGGCTGAGGAGCCTGCGTGAACTAGTTGAAGAATGGTAATAAATACAATAGTTGGAGGATCACACCCGACAAATAAGAGTTGGCATGAGATGGAGCGCTATGCTAGAGTGATTGAACATGTGGATTTTGAATATTGTTCGAATACAGAAGATGGAGCTCTGGTAAAATAGCAACATACAATGGAAGATGATATTGTATTTAGAAATAGAGATGCAGACAAGGTGGAGGCTCCGACGATCGACCAAATGGTCATTTCGGCCATGATCAGCCCCGCTTTAGTGAGAATGATATTGATTGATTGTGGAAGTTCTGTAAATATAATTTTCATAAAAGCCTATGACCAGATGAGGATGGAAGCGAAGGACTTGAAGCCGTCAAAAGCCAGCATACAAGGTTTTAACGGTGCTCCAACTGAAGATGTTGGTTATGTTGAATTACTTGTAGAGTTGGGAGAAGTTGACTATAGGAGAGTGCAAATCTTGCCATTCATTGTTTTAGATGTTGACTCTCCTTACAACATTTTTCTGGGACGATCGGCCCTAGCCGAATTCTGAGCATCCCTTGCCCCGTGGTGTTTGACTTTGAAGTTTCCGACATATAATGATGTTGGAGTTGTTCATGGTGATCGGGCGACTAGACATGCTTGTTATGTAGCTGAGTCGAGGAATGCTCAACGGAAGGAGAAAGGTAAAGGTGTGGACAAGTTGGTCCGCATCCAAGCCATTGAAAATTGACAATTAGTGTCTGAGCCTTGGCTCGGTCACCACCATCGGTTCTATAGAGCTATAGATCCAAGTGATGATGAGGAGGAGCCCAAAGAGACCAAGGCTGCACCGGCTAAGTTGACGATTGATATCACAGTTAGCCACGACGATCGGACACGAGTCTTAAAGATCGGATCATAGCTCAGCCCCCCGATGATGAAAGAACTTATGGTTTTCTCCAAGCGAATCTTGACATGTTTGCTTGGACTCTGTTACGCCCCACCTCTATACTCACACTAGCCAAGGACACTACGGGGTAATGCCGTTGACTAGCATGAAGAATAAGGCTGTTAAGGAGCGACCATCTGTGTAATTGCTTTGTGCGAGTACCGATATGTCAGATAGTATGACTTGCACTTCATTTCAAGAGGAAATCTGACATATCAAATACAAACTCAAAGCTACTACACAGTGGCTATATGGCCTTCGGAAACAAATATAAATAAAGCATAACACAAATCAGTCACAGATATTCATATCACTAAGGCGGAAACATATATGAATATAACACATAGAAGTGTACATCAAAGTAGTGGTCATACAAGATCCACTACATTACAAAAGAATAGGTACAAGTGCTAGACTAAAGAATATGTATACATCAAGGAGTCTCTATCTCGAATGTATAAAAACAAAAACTACTAAGCTAAAGTAGTTAGCCAAAAGTCAGAAGCTAGTCCCTGCTAAGAAGTCAAGTGGAAGCACTTGAAACACCTCGGTCTGACCCAAGTATTATTTAAGAAGAAAAATAATAAACGGATCAGTCTAGCTATAAATATCATATAAGCTGAGATATAATAAGAGATACGACAAAAATATATGATGACAATAATGCCATACCGAGACAAGTATATATTTCGTAACAATGAAAATCATACAATATCTCAAATATCCTCAAATATCCAAAAAGAATATCATATTCTTTAGCTTATTCACCAAACCTCAAATATTGACAAAACATATCAATGCAAATCGCAAAAATTGGTGAAACACAAATTCCAGAAATCAATAATTAGAAATCCAGAAAACATAAAGGGGGAGGCCTATCATAAACGGGAGCGCGAAAACTCACCAACACGTGTATCTTAAACAGGTCGCTAACCCATAGAGCCGGTGCAACGACGTAGTCCAACGGTACGCCCGAGGAACCTGAAACTCAAATAAGCCGGAACAACGACGTAGTTCAACGGTACGCCCGATGAACCAAACTCCATAAAACGGTTAAAAAAACCATGGGTCGCTAGCCCATAAAAATGAGACAAAGTTCCATAGAATAAGTGTAAATTTCACCAAGCTAGTAAATAAATGAGTTTAGCTTCATGTCCCATAACCACTGGCTTAACTTAAATATTTACGAACAAATTGTAGATTTCCACTTGAAAATACAAAATGATCATCATTGATCAATAAGTGTAAATTACACTAAGTTAGTAAATAAATGAGTTTAGCTTCATGTCCCATAACCACTGGCTTAACTTAAATATTTACGAACAAATTATAGGTTTCCACTCGAAGATTGTCATGAGATTTCAATCGAACAAGTCCAAAAATTAACCTACGAAGTAAACGCAAGCGTTTCATACCACTTGTTTTGCTAAGTCGTTTAATTACATTTCTCATACGAATGAGGTAAAGGTTTTTATATACTACTAGATTGGAAAACGGTTTTAAAAACGAGCTTTGTATTAAAAGAAATGTTGAAATCATTTTTGTGAAAGAGTTTGAGTATTTATTGCTAGCATAGAAACCTTTGTATTTTCAAGTGACAAAACACAAAAATGATTGTAAAAACAATCTATCACCAAAAATCCACATTCGACGACGTGAATTCAAATCATAAAATCGATATCAAATCCATCAAATGGATATTCCCAAAAATCCAGAAAAGAAGGCATCAAAGTCGATAATAAATGAAAACAACTAATCGAATCAACAAAAATCGATAAAAATTGGAATTCCACTCGAAAATAGGCGAAATGGTCAAAAGGGAACAGGACCAGACGTCTGGTTGTATTGGCCAGACGTCTGACTGGGAGTTCGGGGAGTTTATTTTCCTTTTCCCCATTTTCCTTTTGATGCCAGAGGCAATCCAGACGTCTGGTATAGCCTAACCAAACGTCTGGTCGAGTACTCTGGAATTTTCTTTTTCCTACCGTCTTATATTTTTTCTCCAGGGACCATAACCAGACGTTTGGACTTGACCAACCAGACGTCTGGTCACCCGGACTGGGCAACAGTTTGCCTAGGCCATTGATGGCCAAAACGATTCGGAAGCGATCGGACGACCAACGAAGACTAGGGATTTAAGCCAAGCGACAACCCAGCCTTATAGGCTCTTCGATACACCACCTAAAACATGTCCAAACATCCACGATAGGATCTTTAAAGATTTTGACTTCAAAATACTAAAATTGGAAAATTCACCAAACCAATTCAAATCAAAAGCAATTGAATATGAAATAGATGTTAGGAATTCATACCTAATGACAATGAAAGCTATAGACATAGATGTGAGTTCAAGAACCCACCTTTAAACCCAAAAACAACGAATGAGAAGCTTTAAAACAAGGCAAGATCAATTACTCCTCCACTTAACTTCAAGAACCCTCAATCTATGATCAAATGAAAATATTACCTAAATTAGGTTATAGGATTTTCTGGAAATTGGAGAGAGATTGAGATGGAGAAGAAGAAGAGGATGCTTACCAAAGCTTCTCTTTGATTTTGGAGCTTGAATCTTGAATTTCCTAGTAATCTAGGCTTTAGGAATTTAATTTCCTCTTCTTTCCCCCATTTTCCTTTAGCTTGAGAGTGTTAGGAAAATAGAATGAATGAATGAAGTGGGGGTGGAGTGTTAGGGTATTTTGTTGGGTTAGTGGGCTGAAACCCCAAACCCAAAGCCCAATAGAAAATAGCAAAATTCTACTCAACTCCAAACATATCAATGTTTATACTCAAAAAGTTCGCAAACGCCATTTTGGACTCAATGGAAGTGGTCTCGAGTCCAGATTTGCCCGTTTACAAAAAGTCGCGTTTTGGACTTTTAAATTCAACCAACGATGCTATATTTAAATAAATCATTTAAATATATTATCGTAAAAATATGCGGGTTGTTACAGACTCCCCTCCTTAAATAAATTGCGTCCTCGCATTACTTAAGAAGAAAATAAAAAGTAACAACCATACTAAGGCATAACAACACAAAAGAAGAAATTTTGAAATGAGAGTTCACCTTAAGGAGCACGAGAGAGTAAGTCCGGATGTGTTCGCTCGATGAATTCTCTGGATTCCGAAGAGCAATCCTTAGGATTTGAAGACCATTGAACTTTCACAAGCAGAACATCTTTATTTCGAAGGCATTTAACCTCCGTAGAAATGATACGAATATGATGTTGCTCATAAGTCAAATTAGGTGAAACTTCAATTTCTTCAATAACACCGGGCTCAAGAATAGAATCAGAATCTCTAAGGCATTTCCGTAGTTGAGAAACGTGGAATACGTCATGAATAGCAGAAAATTGAGCCGGTAATAAAAAGCGATAAGCCACGGAACCAATGCATTCGGTGATGGGAAATGGGCCAATATATCGAGGTGCTAACTTTCCTGATCGACTGAAACACACAACACCCTTCATAGGTGAAACACGAATGGACACCAAATCTCCCACAGAAAATTCTAAATTCCTTCTTCGATTATCGGCATAGGATTTTTGTCTACTTTGAGCTTCTTTCATCCTATGCCGAATAAGGTCAATCTTTTCTGTGGCATCATGAATAAAATCTAGACCTAAAACCAGCTTCTCACCGGCTTCAAGCCAACATGAAGGAGATCGGCATGGCCTTCCGTAGAGTGCCTCAAAAGGTGCCATACCAATACTAGATTGGAAGCTATTATTATAGGAAAACTCAACAAGAGAAATATGATCTTCCCAACTTCCACCAAAATCAAGAACACATGCACGAAGAAGATCTTCAAGAGTTTGATTCACACGCTCTGTTTGTCCATCGGACTGAGGATGATAAGCAGTGCTAAAATTAAGCTTCGTTCCCAAAGCTTTTTGAAGACCCTTCCAAAATCCACTAGTAAATAATGGATCATGGTCGCTAACAATAGAAGTAGGAACTCCATGCAATTTAACAATTTCTTTAACATAGAGTTTGGCCAAAAGAGGTACGGTTCGATTGGACCGAATATGAATAAAATGGGCGGATTTTGTAGGTCTATCTATAATCACCCATAAACTGTTGTGAATCGAACGAGAACGGGGAAGACCATCAATAAAGTCCATGGAAATTTGATCCCACTTCCAAACGGGAATGTCTAAAGGTTGTAATAACCCACCGGGCCTTTGATGCTCGGCCTTCACGAGTTGGCAAGTCATGCAACGCTTAATAAAGTTAGCAATATCAGATTTCATTCCATCCCAATAATAAATTCGCTTCATGTCCGCATACATTTTACTACTACCGGGTTGAATGGTAAATTTAGAACGATAAGAATCTTCTAAAATGTCTTTACGAAGATCACTAATATTTAGCACAATAAGTCTACCAAATTTTCGAATGCCCCCACGAGCATCGATTTCAAAGTCTTTCAAACCATCAACATCAATTTTATCCCTACAACTTTGGCTAAGATGAGCCAATTCGGGATCTTGCTTTTGAGCTTCAAGGATGCGGTCTAAAAGAGAAGGACGAGCCTCAAGGCTACATAAAACAAGAGATGAACATGAATCGGATTCACGATCTCGAATCTCACAAGTGGACAAAATCTCGAGATCATTCCATTCAGATATCATCATGGAAACAACCGCTTGTTGCTTACGACTAAGGGCATCGGCAACACGATTTCCCTTTCCGGGAGTATAGAGAATATCAAGATCATAAGATGCAAGGAATTTGAGCCAACGTTGTTGACGCAAATTAAGTTCCTTTTGAGAAAATAAATACTTCAAAGATTTATGATCGGTGTAGAGAACAAATTTCTCTCCCAAAAGATAATGATGCCAAATTCTAAGAGCGAAAACAATGGCCGCGAACTCTAGATCATGAGTGGCATATCTAGTCTCGGCAGGCTTTAATTGTCTAGAAGCATATGCGATAACACATTCCCTTTGCATGAGAATGGCACCCAAACCAATACGACTAGCATCGGTACAAACATTGAAGTCTTGGTTCCCTTCGGGAATCACAAGAATAGGAGTATCGGAAAGGAATTCTTTTAATTTTTGAAAAGCAGCTTCTATGCTAAATCATTTATTTCATGATCCTCTTTTCCGAAAAGCTAAGACATTCAAAATTATGATTAACTTTATGTAATCGTCTTTTTAGAAAAATTTACTTATAACAAGTCAATTTACCGTGTCTGACTGTCTCATCATAGCGTTTAGGAGACTCCTATCGATAACATTGATCAGGCGTATCGACCAGAATTCTTAAAGCACTCAATGGGCAATACAACATAAAATCATCTTCTATATGATAAACATGTCACTTATAAAATTTACAAATATTCTTTGCTTGTCTTAATAACAGAATCCAATTATACTTAAAAATATATCTTATTAGAAAGATTTGCAATTTTAAGTTGCCGTTTTCACCCATAATCAATTAATAAAAGGACGAACTCATCGAGATATTCGCAGAATACTCGATTCATAAGATGGATGAAATAAGCTGGAGGGTTTGTCAAATCGAATGACATAACAAGCAATTCATAAGATCTATAACGAGTACAGAACGATGTCAAAGGAATGTTATCCTTTGCAATACGAAGCTGATGAAAACCGGTGGTAAGGTCGAGCTGAAAAGACCTTAGCACCACTCAATAGATCGCTTAGGTGGTAATCCTAAGATAAGCTCAAAGATACCGAGAAATTCACAAACTACTTGAATGAGAGAAATAACATTTTCCTCATCATATGGGTTTAAAGAATAAAATGATGCCACCGAATTGGAATCGAAATCATTAAGAACAATAGAAATCTGCTTAACAGATTGAGGATGTCGAAGATGGATAGTCCTCTCGGGACATAGGATGTGGGCTTCATAATGGTTAAGCCAATCCATTCCCAAAACCAATTCCGAAACCTAAGTAGCGCATAACATGCAAATCGGATCGGAAAGCATAATCACATAAAATAGTTTCGACATATTTACAAAGTAAACTAAGTGTTGCGGATCCACCAATTGGATTTGCAATTATCGATGAAGTCATCAAGCCCATAATATTTAAAGAAAAAGTAACAACAAGTTCTTTTGATATAAAAGAAGGAGATGCACCCGTATCAAAAGAATTCGAATAGGATAATCACGAAACAAAATAATTCCATCAAGAACAAACTGAGAAATACCTTGACCAAGAGAAGTGTTACTAGAAGCTTGCCTAACATTCAGCTTACCCTCTTTCTTGCTTTGAAGTTTGGGACATGAAAATAAAAGATGACCCAAACTTTTGCAATAGCGACAAGTAAGGGGCTTCAGACACTTATTTGCATAGTGGTCCTTAGAACTACAATTGTAGCATACTCCACGATTAGGGATTGGAGTCTTTGCTACCGAAGTTGCTTGCTTCACTTTCTTGTTGGGATTAGGGCTTTTGAACTTAATATGCCTCTTCTTGGAAACCCCAATATCACCATCACTTCCTTTGTTGGCCTCTTCAAGTCGAAGAGTGATATCTACAAACTGGTCGAAAGGGACTTCTAATTTCAGAGGTAAAACCTTTTTAGGGTTCTTATACAAAGCACATATAAACCTTTAATTCTTCACAAGATCCAAAAGTTGTTGGGCAGACATGAATACGCCATCCAAAGGAAGACCACTGGATTGACCAGTGCTATGACTGCCAGGTCTAACCATTTCTCTTCTTTAAGAATGAAAGAAAGAAGAGGAAAAAGGTTATTCTCAGAATGAATTCAAATAAACAAGATTGATAAACAAGGCATCACAAAGAAAATAGGATAGAACGGGTCATATGACTCGAATTAAATCCTAAGGCACGATTCCTAAGAGGGACTTAGGACATTGATCCTTGCTAGATTATTCTACATTGTTCCGAAGTTTATCTCTGATACCAAGCTGTTACGCCCCACCTCTATACTCACAGCAGCCAAGGACACTACGGGGTAATACCGTCGAATAGCACGAAGAATAAGGCTATTGAGGAGTGACCATTTGTGTAATTGCTTTGTGCAAGTACCGATATGTCAGATAGTATGACTTGCACTTCATTTCAAGAGGAAATCTGACATATCAAATACAAACTCAAAGCTACTACACAGTGGCTATGTGGCCTTCGGAAACAAATATAAAATAAGCATAACACAAATCAGTCATAGATATGCATATCACTAAGGCGGAAACAGATATGAATATAACACATAGAAGTGTACATCAAAGTAGTGGTCATACAAGATCCGCTACATTACAAAAGAATAGGTACAAGTGCTAGACAAAAGAATATGTATACATCAAGGAGTCTCTATCTCGAATGTATAAAAACAAAAACTACAAAGCTAAAGTAGTTAGCCAAAAGTCAGAAGCTAGTCCTTGCTAAGAAGTCAAGTGGAAGCACTTGAAACACCTCGGTCTGACTCGAGTATTATTTAAGAAGAAAAATAATAAATGGATCAGTCTAACTATAAATATCATATAAGCTGAGATAGAATAAGAGATACGACAAAAATATATGGTGACAATAATGCCATACTGTGACAAGTATATATTTGATAACAATGAAAATCATACAATATCTAAAATCTCCTCAAATAACCAAAAAGAATATCATATTCTTTAGCTTATTCACCAAACCTCAAATATTGACAAAACATATCAATGCAAACCGCAAAAATTGGTGAAACACAAATTCCAGAAATCAATAATTAGAAATCCAGAAAACATAAAGGGCGAGGCCTATCATAAACGGGAGCATGAAAACTCACCAACACGTGTATCATAAACGGGTCGCTATCCCATGGGTCGCTAACCCATAGAGTCGGTGCAACGACGTAGTCCAACGGTACGCCCGATGAACCGAACTCCATAAAACGGTTAAAAAAAACCATGGGTCACTAGCCCATAAAAATGAGGCGAAGCTCCATAGAATAAGTGTAAATTACACCAAGCTAGTAAATAAATGAGTTTAGCTTCATGTCCCATAAACACTGGCTTAACTTAAATATTTACCAAAAAATTGTAGATTTCCACTCGAAAATACAAAATGATCATCATTGATCAATAAGTGTAAATTACACTAAGCTAGTAAATAAACGAGTTTAGCTTCATGTCCCATAACCACTGGCTTAACTTAAATATTTACGAACAAATTATAGGTTTCCACTCGAAGATTGTCACGAGATTCAATCGAACAAGTCCAAAAATTAACCGACGAAGTAAACGCAAGCCTTTCATACCACTTGTTTTGCTAAGTCGTTTAATTAGATTTCTCATACGAATGAGGTAAAGGTTTGTATATACTAATAGATTGGAAAATGGTTTTAAAAACGAGCTTTGTATTAAAAGAAATGTTGAAATCATTTTTGTGAAAGAGTTTGAGTATTTATTGCTAGCATAGAAACCTTTGTATTTTAAAGTGACAAAACACAAAAATGATTGTAAAAACAATCTATCACCAAAAATCCACATTCGACGACGTGAATTCAAACCATAAAATCGATATCAAATCCATCAAATGGATATTCCCAAAAATCCAGAAAAGAAGGCATCAAAGTCGATAATAAATGACAACAACTAATCCGATCAACAAAAATCGATAAAAATTGGAAATCCACTCGAAAATAGGCGAAATGGTCAAAAGGCAACATGACTAGACGTCTGGTTGGATTGGCCAGACGTCTGAGCTGGGGTTCGGGGAGTTTAATTTCCTTTTCCCCATTTTCTTTTTGCTGCTAGAGGCCATCTAGACGTCTGGTATAGCCTAACCAAACGTTTGCTCGAGTGCTTTGGAATATTCTTTTTCCTACCGTCTTATATTTTTTTTCTCCAGGGACCATAACCAGACGTCTAGACTTGACCAACCAGACGTCTGGTCACCCGGACTGGGCAACAGTTTGCCTAGGCCATTGATGGCCAAATGATTCGGAAGCGATCGGACGAGCAACAAAGACTAGGGATTTATGCCAAGCGACAACCCAGCCTTATAGGCTCTTCGATACACCACCTAAAACATGTCCAAACATCCAAGATAGGACCTTTAACGATTTTGACTTCAAAATACTAAAATTGGAAAATTCACCAAACCAATTCAAATCAAAAGCAATTGAATATGAAATAGATGTCAGGAATTCATACCTAACGACAATGAAAGCTATAGACATAGATGTGAGTTCAAGAACTCACCTTTAAACCCAAAAACAACGAATGAGAAGCTTTAAAACAAGGCAAGATCAATCACTCATCCACTTAACTTCAAGAACCCTCAATCTATGATCAAATGCAAATATTACCTAAATTAGGTTATAGGATTTTCTGGAAATTGGAGAGAGATTGAGATGGAGAAGAAGAAGAGGATGCTTACCAAAGCTTCTCTTTGATTTTGGAGCTTGAATCTTGAATTTCCTAGTAATCTAGGCTTTAGGAATTTAATTTCCTCTTCTTTCCCCCATTTTCCTTTAGCTTGAGAGTGTTAGGAAAATAGAATGAATGAATGAAGAGGGGGTGGAGTGTTAGGGTATTTTGTTGGGTTAGTGGGCTGAAACCCCAAACCCAAAGCCCAATAGAAAATAGCAAAATTCTACTCAACTCCAAACATATCAATGTTTATACTCAAAAAGTTCGCAAACGCCATTTTGGACTCAATGGAAGTGGTCTCGAGTTCGGATTCGACCGTTTACAAAAAGTCACGTTTTGGACTTTTAAATTCAACCAACGATGTTATATTTAAATAAATCATTTAAATATATTATCGTAAAAATATGCGGGTTGTTACAGACTCACTTTGATAAGTGTGGGATCTCGCCTGCCATTATGGGCCATGCATTAAATATTGACCCGAGGCATGTCCTGGTGAAACAAAAATACACGGCATGAAACCGAAGTGATCTTCCACTCTTAAAGAGGAGGTGGATAGACTTAAAGACAATGGGTTTATTCACGATGCCTTCTACCCTAAGTCGGTATCCAATCCTATACTTATGAAGAAGGCAAACGGGACATGGAGAACATGCGTTGATTACTCTGACTTGAACAAGGCATGCCCGAAAGGCAGTTTTCCCCCAAGGATCGACTAGCTAGTGGACTCAACTATGGGACACTAATTGCTATCTTTCATGGATGCGTACTAGGGATATAAACAAATCCCAATGCACATTCCCGATCAAGAGCACACCAGTTTCATTACCGATGTTGGATTATATTGCTATGTGGTGATGTCGTTTGGACAAAAGAATGCAGGAGCAACCTACGAGCGTTTAGTCAACTGAATGTTTAAAGATCGAATCGGAAAGACGATGGAGGTATATGTGGATGATATGCTCATAAAGTCACGAAGGTCAAGCGACCACATTAGAGACCTCCTAGAAATGTTCGACATTCTCCGACATTACAAAATGAAGATTAGTGCTTTAAAGTGTTCTTTTGGCATCGCATCAGGGAAGTTCTTGATTTTTATCATTAATGCCCACAAAATTGAAGCTAATCCTAGAAAGATCCAGGCTATTCGCAGTATCCAAGCGCCAAAGACAATCAAGCAAGTACAGAGCTTGAATGGTAAGATTGCCGCCCTAAGCCAATTTATTTCCAAGGCTACCAACAAATGTATTCCCTACTTTGACTTGATTAGGAAAGGAAAAAGTAATTTTGAATGGATGCGGGATTGTAAAGACGCATTTCAAACTTTGGTGGACCACTTAGAGAGACCTCCCGTCTTATCGAAGCCAGTGGATAATGAAGATTTATATATCTACTTAGCCATATTCGTACACGCTATAAGTACCGCAGTGCTTCGCGAAGTGTAACATCCCCTATCTAGAGGCCTAAAACTAAGCATTACAGATGTTGTGGTCCTCTATAGTATTAGCTTTCGACGACTAAATACGGTAATGTTAATGGTATCTACAATATCAGAAGCACTTGAATATGAAACAAAACACACATTTCAAAACAACATTTTCTTCATTATATTTAAAATAGATATTCCATATTCTTAATACATAATACTAATGCGTTCCTAGGCACAGATAAAATATACTTAACACAAAATACTCCAAGAGCGGTATATGAAGATACCCTCTTGGATGATCAGAGTTATATAGTCATAATAGACTTAATACAAACACAGCGGAAATACAACAAAACATAAAACTGCAACTCCTAAATAGCTATTCGTTTGCCTCTTGCATGCCTCCGGTAGCATTATTCGTCATCCTACTAAACCTGAAAAATACCTTAACCCCTCAGCCTACTCAAATTAATTTTGATCACCCGAGAGTTTAAGGGGAAACACAAACTTCGAGTCAAACATAAAGCCTGGTATGAATAATATTATACATCCCTATTTAATATGTTGAGTGAGACCACGCCGCTTAGAGGAACGGGTTTCCCCTCACTAACATCCTTTTAAAACATATCTTTGCAAAACCTTTTCCTGCAACCAAAACTGGTTAAATACTGTAAAGCAATTCATTATGTAAACATATATAAATATCAGGTAATAATGAACTATCTGTTCAAACACATAAGTTTTGTTTGGATAACTTTTAACCTTTGGCCAACTCGAGCCTACCAGACAATATAATCAAAATTAATCTAACACCTATTAGCTATTATTCTTCTGGACTATCTATCCTTAACTACCTGTTAAATGCTTCACTCCTGGACGGTCTGTCCTTAACTATAAATACTTCACTTCTGGATGGTCTATCCCTAACTTAATCATCTTCCAGGTCTTCCAGATCCTAATGGTTGTTCGGGCTCACCAATAACCTATCTGTATACAAACATATATTCCTTTCGGTGTGTAATCATAATTTTAGTCTACCTGTGACCAAGCCCTATGCACTGGAATTTTGGACAACAATTAGCTGGGCTAATAGCTAATGTATAGGGCGCAACCGCATACTAGTCCCATCTGGTATTTTAATATCTGAGTCATTTTCACTTAAGGATCCCCTCCTATAATTTTTCTTGAAAACATTTTCAAAATGATTTAAAACCTTTAAATCAAACTCAAACAACGGAAATATATAATCTTTATGCTTTACTCAAAATCACATTACCATGTTATATATATATATATCTTCTTTACTCAAACCTTGGTTGACGAAAACATTCGAAAGTACCTCTTTCTAAACTTTTGAAAACATCTCTTTCAAAACCAAGTGAAAACCTTTAATTTTCTAAGCCAAAAGGCCAAAATCTTACCTTTCAAAACCAAACATCAAACCTTTCGTAACTATTGAAATCATTCCTTTCGAAAGCAATAAAACTTTAGACATCTCACTTTAAAAACAACTTAAAACATTGTATTAGAAAACCTTCCATTTAAACCTTTCGAAACCATTCAAAGCAAACCTTTCAAAATCATTGAACACAAACCTTTTGAAACCATTGAACTAAAACCTTTCGAAATCATTGAACTCAAACCTTTCAAAACCATTGAACTCAAACCTTTCGAAATCAATGGAAGCAACCTTTCGACTTTGTTGAAAGCTCTGCTTTGAAAGCTTTAAAACAATAGGCCTCTGCCTTTAGAACAACTCCTTCGAAAACTTAGGTTATTCTTCAATTAACAAGGGTAAAACATCTCAGTCGAAAGCTTTCTTTCGAAAGCATAGAGAAGCGGCTGGTTTTTAAAAATAGGTAA
The DNA here is from genome assembly GCA_030737815.1 of Allium fistulosum. Classification (NCBI taxonomy): domain Eukaryota; kingdom Viridiplantae; phylum Streptophyta; class Magnoliopsida; order Asparagales; family Amaryllidaceae; genus Allium; species Allium fistulosum. The sequence goes on from CM060904.1 coordinate 1,294,097,802, forward strand.
AACTTTCAGCTTTGTCAGAAGGTTCAAAAAAAACAATGATAAAGCAGCAGTAACCTTTCGACTTTGTCGAAAGGTTAAAAACCTTTCTTATAAATAATTGACCTGGTCGAAAGCAACCAAGTCGAAAGCTCCTTTTCGAAAGCAAGCAGGTGTAAGATTTTGGTTTATAAAACAAACATACCCCAACCTCTTTAGCAACCAACCTTTCGACTAAGTACCCTTCGACCTTGTTCAATTCATTACATACCAAGTAACTTGATACCATATGCATTGAATTTTGACCTTGTTGAAAGCTATAACCTTTCAACTTTGTCGGAAGGCCTAGGTCGGAAGGTTTGATGCCTAATATGGCTGAAACATGCTAAAAGCATGATTTTCTTATTTTTAACTTACAAAAGATAACTTTTCAACTAACCTGCCTTTGTTTGTCAAATTCTCATTGGTAAATAAATACTTTTCATAAAAGTGCTGCCACTAATTTCAGAATTAAATAATAATTTTATTTTATAAAATGCCCCTTCTCCTTAATTAAATATATAAAACATTTAAGTCTCATACCTTAAATAATTTTATATGTTCATCAAAACACTTAGGAAAAATCTGAAAAAATTCCAAAAAATCTATTTAATATGTTTTCCGACACATAAAAATTTCAAATCAAAATAATTATTTATTTAGCCGTAAATAATTTATAACCCAATAAATCATTTTCTTCACTAGAAAATTAATATAAAATCCACATAAATTCAAAAAATTATGAAAATTTGAACTCATCTCTAAAATATCATTTCTGACCTATATTTAATTTTTCAAGGCATTTGGATGTCCTTTAATAGGGTTTTCATATCAAACATTTCATAAATACTAATATGAACATGCATAATTCACAAATAAACAAATATATAACTTTAATCATCAAAACATGGCATATACCTGCAAAAACATTTCGGATCTAATCTTAAAACCGAAAACCATAAGAAAATGGGATGCAGTAATTATTCACCTTAGCTTTGAGATTAAAAGATGTGAGATTTGATGTTGAATTAGTTGATTATCTTCCTTCTCTTGAATCCTAGCTTTAATCTTTCCTTGTGAACAATAATGGTGGCCGGCCTTAAGAGTTTTTAGTTTAGTAAACTGAGAATGAATGTGAATTTCAATTCCTAAGGGTTTAGGGTATAAACCTTCCCTATTTTCCATAACGCCCTTACTCATTTCCTAACACATCAGTTTATGTTTTCTCATTTTAATTTACACATTAACATGGCACGGCTACCCTTAATTTAATCAAATCTCAAACTATTAATCTTCTCATTTTTTTAAATTTTACTAATTAAATATCCTAGATAATGTTATAAAAATATGGGGTGTTACACGAAGAGAATCATATCCAGAGACCAATCTATTACATCAGCGAGCGATTAACGGGAGCTAAAAGGAAATATCTGAAAATAGAGAAACTGACATACTACTTGCTGATTGCATCATGAAAGCTCCCAAAAGTTCCAGGCACACCAGATCAATGTTTACACTGAACAATCGTTACGACAGGTCTTGCAGCAACCTAAGACATTTGGAAGGTTACTCAAGTGGAATATCCGGCTTAGTAAATTCGATATCACTTATCTCCCTCGGAAGGCTATCCAAGGTTAGGCACTGGCAGATTTTACAGCAGAATTTACTGCGTAGGATGATTTTTCGGAGAGTAGTGAAATCCCTACCATATGGTGGAAATTGTATATTGATGGAGCATCCAATGATCATTGTTCTGGAGCTGGAATTATGCTTGTAACTCCCGAAGATCGGTGATCTGCTATGCTTCAAAGCTTGATTTCCCTGCGATAAACAACGAAGTCGAGTATGGGGCTCCGATTGCTGGACTTAAACTCGCTAGAGAATTGGGAATAAAGTCTCTTGAAATCTTTTGCGACTCACAATTGGTAGTATACCAAGTCAGTGTAGGTTGCCAAGCTAAGGGACAATGGCTTGCTCCATACCTTACCTAAGTCCAAGAGCTGTTGACTGACTTTGAATATTATGACATTACATACATTCCTCGGGATCAAACAGAGAGGCTGATTCATTGGCAAAGTTTTCTAGCACCGAGGATGCACAACAGATGGGTTTGGTTCCGATCGAAGTATTAAATGCCTCGAGTATAAACCTGATAGAAATCGACCGGGTACTAGAGACAGAGCCTGAGAGGGAATCATGGATGACTCCGAGTAAATGCTATTTGCTACAGGGAGTCCTACCTAAACAAAGGAATGAAAAGCAACATGTCCTTCATAAAGCTTTATGATATATCATACAGGAAGGAGTTATGTACAAAAAGGGTTTTTTTGTTCCCCTACTCTAGTGTATCGCTCATGATGAGATAAAACGGGTCCTAGAAGAAATTCATGATGTGGAATGTGGCAATCACAATAGGGGCAAACTCTAGCAAAGAAAATACTCCGTTATGGGTATTATTGGTCGACCGTCAATCGAGATGATGCTGACTATGTAAGGCGATGCGACGTGTCAGATATATAAAAAGGTTCCAAGAGCTCCGCTGATGGAAATCATGCAAATAGTCAGCCTATGGTCGTTTGTCATGTGGGGTATACATATTATCGGTTCCTTACCGATCCCTAAAGATGGTGCAAAGTACGCAATCGTCGCAGTTGATTACTTCACCAAATAGGCCGAAGTAGAACCTTTAGCCATTATCACAACCAAGAAAGTAAACAATTCATCATCTGGAACGTCATCTGTCATTTTGGTCGTTCATGAATTATTGTGATAGATAATGGGACTCAATTTGATAGTGCTGAATTTGAAGACTTCTACCAGAGGTATCATACTGAAAAGCAATTTACAGCAGTCGCTCACCCTCAAGCGAATGGGCAAGTTGAAGCCGTGAAAAAAATCATGAAGTCCATTCTGAAGAAACATTTGGAAAAGGCTAGAGACAAGTGGGTGGATGAAATCCCAACAACACTATGGGCTTATAGGACCACCTACAAGTCCGCGACTGGTTATACTCCATTCGCTCATGCTTACAGTTCCAAAGCCGTTATTCCTGTCGAGCTCGAAGTTCTTTCTCATCGAGTGACCTACTATGATCCCAGAATGAATAAATATCTTTTCTTGGAATCTCTAGACTTTATAGTTGAGAAACACGAAGAAGCTGATTTGAGTGCAACTGTGCACCGGTTCCAAGTCGCCCGATACTACAATATCAAAGTTCGACCAAAAACCTTTGAAATCTGCGATCTCGTCTTGAAACGGGTTTTTCCTTCCCCGTTCCATATAAACCCTATTTGGGAAGGACCATACATCATTGAACAGAGACTTGGGGAGGGAACTTTCAAGCCAGCGACCGTTGATGGCATCACACTCCCAAGAGCGTGAAATAGCGAGCATTTACGATGCTGTTTCACTTAGTTTATTTCTTTCTTCATTCAGTTATACCTACTTTCAGAATTTGCATTAGTAGTTGATTTTTTAGATATATAATAAGACAAATTATGTCATTTCATTTCGTTTAGCAAATAAAGTTTTGAACTTCCTTTATATTTATGTTTTCTGTAGTATTACGTACTAGTTACATTACAAAACCGATTGATGTCAATATGTCCGAACAGGTTCCCAGAGTTTGGAACTAATCAATTACGCTAATTCCCGATGGAACTAAACAGGATGAGCGTGGTCTGACCGTTCATTTGATAACTCTCATTCATAACCTAATGGACGGGATACATAATGAGGAATGGATGTGACTCGACCATCTAATGACCAAATAAATCCCGCCAAATGATGGGATTGAAATAAATCAGGAGCGATCGTGACATGACTGATCGCTCGCTAAATCAAACTCTAGACCTTGGGGGCAAATCAATCAATTAAGGAAACTATGATCCGACTATTTTTTGAAATAACTCTAAGGCCGTAGACTGCAGAATGGAGTATAAACATGAATCGGGTGTGAATCGATCACCCACGAACTAACTCTAAGTCCCGAGAGTGCGGAAAAGAGTATAAACATAAATCGGGTGTGAATTGTCTATCCGCTAACCAACTCTTATCCCTATAGAGTGCATATTAGTATAAATAAATAGATGTGTGCGGTCCGACCACTTGCTATTCTATGAACTCCGGCCTAAAACTGACAGAAGGTGTATAAACTTGCTGGGGATGGAGTTCAATAATTTGCCGGCTAACTCAGCTAACCCAAGATTGGGTATAGGAGTATAATCACTCAAACCGCTGAATCCGACAACATAACACTTAGGCTAGAGCCTGGTGTTTGGTACGACTTAGGGCCACGACAACATGGAGGCCTTGGGATTGAATTAACGAATTATCATCCAGATCGACGAGCAACGAATTACAAGTATATTGAATGTAAAGGTAATAACTCAACTACTTAAATAACAATTCACACAAGAGTTTAAAAGAAAACAAAAACTTTTATTAGCATTATAAACTTCAAAATTTTGATACAAGTTTATTCCAAAAACGGGGACCAGACCCGCACAATAGCGGCCAATAAAAGAGAAAACAACTATACAAGTTATGCACAAATAGGGCTGAAGCAACGACAACTTCTTTTTTCTTCTCTCCTTTTTGGATTTCTCACGAGTGGTGCCACTCGAGCTCCCGCTTGTCTGCTTCTTTGATCCATGGCGGCATCACTTTTAAGAGTTTGGCTGGGACCCAAAAGACCTGCGAATTTGTCAAAACAAGAAGATAAACCTAAGACTATTGGGCATGAAGAACGAAACCTCTCGAAAAGTGGAGAGTAAAGTGGAATACCTATGTCTGGTTAACTCTCGGTTGTCACTAAAGTGCTCCCTCCCAGAATAGGAGTCAGCACATTGGATTGGTAACCAAGTTTGTCTGAATCATAGCTCAAATCTTGCCATGGGCCAAAAGAAACTGACGCTCCAGCCGTTTGAAATGAAGATGGGCCCTTGGGATCAGACTCTGAAGATTCAGCAATATTTTTCCCTTTGTCGGAAGACGCTAGGATGTCAAAATATCGAAGTCTCGCGGCAGCAAGATCTAGGAGTTCATTTCCGCGAAGGATATCCTACACTAACTTCTCTTCCTCTAAATCGGCTTCGCCGAGATCTCTCTTTTTCATCTCAACAATATACTCCCAAGCCTCCACAAGCGACTCAAGATACCCATTGCCAAGGGAGCTCAAGTCATGGTGGATAAGGACTTTAGTATTATATTCGATGATAAGGGGATCAAACATGTCCTTAATTTTATTCCGACCGGACTCTTTAGCATCGTCCACCTAGGTTTCAATCTATTCTATCATTTCCTTGCGGTCTGCCTCTCTTGACTCTTCTATAAAGGCTTCTATTTTAGCAAGTTGCTCGTCAAGTTTGATTTTTAGACAACAGCCTCTTCGTAATACCTCTGTGATTCTTCTTGAGCCTCGATCTTCTCTTCCCTTTCTTTCTTAAGAAGCTTTTCAAGCTCCTCAATGCGGTGAGCCAATATACCTTTCTCCTTTTGCAAGGAATCCTTTTCCAGACCGTATGCGCTGCTGCAACTGAGGACAGCATCAAGTTCCTTCTTATGGGCAGCTTCCAAACGACTCACTACCTCAGATGTTTCCTTGGCACTCATTTCCACCTCAGTTAGTTTTTTCGTCAACTCCGAGATCTCAATATCTTGGTGCTGAATATATCTTTATCGTGGATCGCCTCTAGCTTGAGACGATCTATTTCATGTTGTCTTTCGATTAACACCTCAGAAATCATTTCCACTAAGTGCTGGAACTATTCATGCTACACGAAAACATCATTAATACATGCGAGAGAGCTTGCTTTGGCATTCCCTAGGACCGCATGAATTGGGGGAAGGAACTTAAGCCCATCAAAATAGATTTCTGGGAAAGTGGCTATGAGTTCAGCCAATTTCTCTGTTGTGGAAGCATTTGGAGTAGTGATCAGCAAAGATGGATCGAAAGTAGCGATTGAATGCTTGCTCAATCTACGGTCGCAAGATTTCTTAGAGCTAGAAGAACCAAAGTATTGCTCATGTGGTATGGTAATTTAAGGCCCCTGGAAGGAAGTCCGATCTCCACTGTAAACAGGAAGATTGGGATGACCTTCCTGGTAAGATGATTAAGGCTGGGACTTGCACCTAGAAGAAGAAGATTCCCCCGAGCGATGATTTCTTTCTTAGTCGTTGTCCTACTCTCTACGTCTACTCGGTTCTGAATCACGTCTAGATCCATATTGCATCGAAGAGCCCCTTAGGCGATCGAAAGCTCGAGATTGAGACATCGAACCTGTAAAAAACCAATTACCGGAGTATAAGTAACTACTGAAAATGTAGACAAAAAGCATGCGGTGAGGTGCACGTGATTGTGGATGTCCTAGTATTCCCCCTGACGAACTCCGGATCCTTAGCGGTCTTTCTCCTACGAAGTTTATATTTGAGCTTCTTTCTTCTATTAACAGGTGTGTGGGGTTGCATGCCTTGTGATGGTTCGATCACGGTCATCTTTCCTGGGCCTGCACCAACATCGCCAGGCTTACTGATTTGGGTACCCCTAATTTTGCCTTCTTCGGCGTCGTTCTGAGTCCCCTCGACTAGGGCATGACAGGGTTGCTGATATCCCCTTCTTGTTCTACAGCGTTTCTTGGAAATGCAGTACTTCCAGGAAGCCCAATGTTGCAGCCTTCTTCCAATAGCTCAAATATAGATAACAACTCATCGGTTACGAGAAGTCTAATGTCTCTGTCTTCAACGGGGGTAGCACGAATTGCGGAGATCGCTCTTGAAAAACTATCACCTTCTGGACATGGGCATACACCTGTGGATATTCAAAATGTAAGTTGACCCAGAATATGACTTGGATTAGAGAATTTGAAAAAATAATTAAAGACGACACTTACGTTCTTCCAACCATCGCCTAGCAAAGCCAGGCGAACATCGAATGTAGAACCATTCATTTTTGAAAAGGGTAAGTTTATTCCAAGCGTCAGTTAAGACTTGGCAGTTAGAAAGGCTCAAGAAAGACATAGGAGGGACTTCCCAATCGTCATTTAAAGTTATAAATGAATCTTATGTCCTCAGGAGTTGGCGGACGGAACAGAACGCTCATGAATAGTAAAAAAAAGTTCCATGGAGATAGACATAGTTGTTTGGATGAAGTTAAATAGGGGCTAACCCAAGATATCTTAACATTTCTGAATAAAAGAATCAAAGGGCGACGCAGATTCGGCCTAGCTCATGAATTTGTTGCATGTTGTGTACCCCTCCGAAGGCAAGTGAGCCCTGTCGTTCATCGAAGGAGCCAGAACGTCTTAGAATTGAAATCCATGTCTGGAACATAATCTGCGAAGGGCGGCCTCGCTAATTCTGGAGGCTTGATAATCTATCAGGTTATCTAAGAGAATGGCACCTTCTATAGCATCCGGCACATGACTTACATCTTCCAACAGCAGGACGGAACATCAAAAAACAGATTGGCAGACGGGCCAGAAACTTCCGTTTGTTCAGTTTGATGATTTGGAAAATGCCTGCCAGATATGGTTGCAGAATTCGACTCAACTTTAGGATTGCTATATTGCGAGGCTGGTTCAGAAAGCATTGCAAACTAAACGCGCTGAGTGTCTAAAGTCCATGATAACTATACTTAATAGATAATCGAGATTAGAAAGGTTTACCTGATCCCCCTATGCTAAGCATGATCTAGCATGGTGTAGTATAGTGTATAACAAAAATAAACAAATTTAAATAAGAAAGCGAAGTTAAATGATGAGACTTTGGATTCCGAAAAAAGTGATCGTCATCCTTGACCGTCTCAATTGGTGAAGAGATTAATAGATTATGAAAGATTTGGGATCGACCATCGGCATACAAAGTGTGAATTCTGCTATTCAGGCCCATATGCTAAGTTTTTGTTCATCTTGAAAGTTCCAGGGATTTGATTGTTCAATCTCAAGTTCAATAGTGAATATGTAAGTCCTATTGTTCATCGTCATCATATGTTCAAGTTCCTTGAGGTGGATTGGTAGTAATTGCTCAAACAAGTAAGTTTGAATTAGGTTTCAAGTTCAAATAACATGTATGCCAATCCCTATATGCCGATCCCTACCTTAGAGCATCACGATCGACCCCTCTCTCCAAACAAAGGAATTGATCCATTTACTTAAACAAAGTTTGCCGATCGCTAATCCTACTGACCCCTACGTCTCTTCCAAAAATAATACCAATCCCTCTTCTTCACCATCTTCCGCCAAACTTCCAACACCGGTCCTCCCACGTAAGTCCACTCTATCAATCCCTCTAACTTCACTATTTTAACCATCTCCCATCAAACTTCCATACCGATCCCTCTCCCACGTCATCAAACGAGGGATCGGTATATCCACGCTATATAACACATCCCAACCGATTCCTCCTTTGCTCTCCCTTCTTCCTCCTCCATGGTTATTCTACCAAGCCCTGTCACACCCCACAACTCACCTCCTCTAGGCCACTTCGCCACCATTCCATCGTTCCATCAAATGCCACTGTGATCGCCAATGGCATAGATCCATTATCCCATCATAAAATCGAAAAGTATAAATTAAAAACTTACCTATATGAGTACATGGATTGTGGGCGAGTATTTAAATATATTTGAAATGGAAGGTGAAAGGAAGCAAGTTCATGGGACGGGTTGGGTTGCAGAAGGATTTCAAGTTAAAGGTAAGAGGTTTCGGTTGTGAGGATGGAATAATAGGATTCGGTGCAAACAAGGGTATTAGGAAAATAAAGCAAGTGAAGTTGGAAAGGAAGAATGATAGCTTATATAAGGAAGGAGGGTTCATCATGCGAAAAAAGGGAAGAGAGTTTGGCTAGCAATATGGAGGGATCGACATGGAATATATGGGACGAGGCAAAGGGTTCGACATAGAACATATCGACTCCTGCGAGCATGAAGAAAAGAGAGAAAGGGGTCGGCTAAGCATATGCCAATCCCTAAAAACATTTTAAAAAAAGTGAAAAAGAAAAAAGTTAGAATAGAGAGTGATGGATCGGCCATGAACATGAATGCAAATGAATATAAGCCTGAAAATTATAAAAAGCAAGTATCTACAAAATATAATGAAAATTGGTGATGATCCGTGAACGTACAAGCACGTCTAGTAGCCAACGACAAGAATGTGTATATGAACGTGCACTTGTATGACCTACAAAATTTAATTTTTGAAATCGATAGAAATTGAAATCAAACCTAAAGCCCATGAGTTCAAGGCTGAACCAGTTAACCAAAGCTTGTTAGTCCATTGGAACCAGACTTGCATATATCAACTGATGACTCTGGATTTATACTAGTGAAAACTGACCAAGCGTCATGACGACCAATGAGATATACAACACCTTGGAAAAATAATTCGGCAAATAGATAACAACTATTCAAAAAACTGGATGGATTTCTTTTCGATGACTCTAATTGCTTCGATTCAAACCACGTCATGTTCATCACAAGACGTACTTTGGGGACAAGTGTTATCTGTTCGCGCCAAAATTGGTCACAAACCCCAGAAGTAGTGAAAGCACCATTGTTCGCACACGGATCCACAATATCCAAATACAGATCTCAAATCTAGATAAAGTAGAGAATAAAAATGAATAAATAGCAAAATTAAAATGCAAGAAAGCAAGAAAGAACACAAGATTTATAGTGGTTCAGCTATCTATGGCCTACGTCCACTTTGAATTGATCCTTTTATTCCCTTTGTATTGAGATTACAATTACAAGCCTTTGAACATCAATGAGCAAAATAACAGAGTTTTGGCGTAAAGAGCAGAGGAAGCCCCCCTTTTAGTTGCCATATAACCTCTATTTATAGGTGTAGATCCAATAATATCCGCCTCAAAACCTGGAATACCTTTTCTCTTGTGCATGTGGACCCGCCAAATCGATCCAGAGTGATTTTGGATCGATCCATGTACAATTCATTTCGATCCACAAATGGTCCAATCGAGTTGAGATCAATCACGAACATTCTTGAGTGCATAAGGAAGCTTCTGTGAAAATTTTGTAGCATTTGGACTTGTAGAATGAGAGTTATGATTGATCCAAGTTTGCATTTTCGAATAGGCTGAAGGCTTCGTATCCATGAATTTCGTCTCCATCACTTTCGTATCGATCCCCGTCTTCGTATCCATCAATCCATAGCCTTTCGTGTCCATGTTGTTCGTATCGATCCCCTTCTTTGACTCTTCGTATCGATCCATGCTTGCCTTTCGTATCCATTGGACCCACTTCCATGCATGCCCTTCGTATCCATCCTCTGCATATGTCCTTCGCACCCATCGGTTGCTTCATCTTTCATATCGATGTGAACCATATCGATACGAATGATATCCATTGATCCAAAGTGATCCATGCCGATCGATATGAATCATTTCGATACGAACAACTTCCATCGATCCAAAGTGATCCATATTGATCGATACGAATTATATCGATCCAAAGTTATCGATGCCAACCATTTCTCTCCAACATTGATCCATCCATAACTCGAGCATACGAACTTCGATTGACCTAAAATTTGAAATGTAGCATTTCCTAACCTTGTTCATCATTTCCAATTGATCCCATCTTGATTGGAGCTTGGTCCAATTTTGATGGTATCGATCATGCCCTTGTATCTAATTGATCTCCAATCCTGATATCCATCCTTTGTAGCTAATTTGTTGATATCCCGGCCTTGACCAAAAGGCGGGATAATATTTGCCCCCTAAAACATGCCTTGCGATATGAAGGCGTGTTTTGAATAGCTTCAAGTCCAACACCAAAGTCCATATTCCATCCGATCCATAATCCAATCCATTACCAAGCCATCCAATCCAAGTGCCGTAGCCATATCCTTATACAAATCCGCGACTGCTCCGAGTCGATGTCCGATTCCAAATCCAGTAACCAAATCCTTAGTTAATCCATAGCCATCCGAACCCGACAGCTAGGTTCTATTCCATCTATATCCAAAATCCAATAACCGAATCCATGACCTCTCCGGGTCGATATCCAAATCCGGGACCGCTTCGGGCCCTTAGCCAAATCCTTAGCTATTCATAACCAATATCCAAATTTATAACCTCTCCGGGTTCTTGCCAAGCGCAATCCACACTCGACGACCTGTGTTAAGCAGTGCCTTGGTGTTCCTGGTTCAGTGTCCCTAAATGATGAGTAATGCCATGGCTTAAGTCCTAAGCCAAATCCCGGTCGCTCAGGACCCTTGCCGAGCATAGTCCATACTCGACGGCATGTATAGTAGATAATAGATATTTTAGGGCCTAAGTCCTAGGCCGAATCCTGGTCTCTCCGGACCCTTGCCGAGCATAGTCCATACTCGACGACCTGAATAAGCCGATTCGCCACGTTCGAACGAACGACTTACCCTTTACCAGGCATAATCCATACCCGACGACCATTTACCAAAAACCAGTCAAAATCCAATCTGAAATCCAGATTAAATCAGAAAACCAAAAATCCATACCAGAAATCCAAACTAATATCCAAACTGGAAAACAAGCATCCAAACCGAAGTCCAAACCAGAAAGCAAACAAAACCAGGAGTTCAAACCAAACTCCGAAACCAAACCAGAAAAAAGCAAATGTCCAAACCAAAAAAGAAAAAGCAGATTTCATAAACTAGAGCATCGCGGTTTATCATCATCTCAGAGCTGGCCTGGGGGTTATCTCTGTCCCCGTACATGAGTAAGTGACTTATCCGTTTGCCCAGAGTTTGCTACTTATTCCATATCATCACTGTCAGTCGATAACCAATCAACCATCATTCTTGGGCCTTGCACCATCGTCATTTGAGGTAGACGGTGGTTGCTCCTATTCCACCGCCGCATTTCGAGTTTCGACATATTGCCGCAACTGACTACTCCTTACATGCTCCTCGATTATATCCTTTAGATGCCTGCAGCTGTTGGTATTATGCCCGTCCAGATCATGAAAGAGACAGTGCCTTCCGGATGCCCTCTCGCGTTCCGAGGGTTCTCTCCTTGTCGACCTTCGGTAGGGAAGGCGATCCCGGGTTTCCATGTATATCCACTCCAACGTTTCATTCAATCCTGTGTAAGTGGAGAATTTTGGCTCTCCCCGGCATTTCCTTGCTCTACCAGATTCGTTATCCGATTTTCTCTTCCCTTTATCCTTATCCTTACCCGAGCTTTCACCGAATGGTTCTCCATCCTTAACCACGTTTACTTCCCTTAACTTCATATCCGAACATGCATCCTCTTGCCAAAGAAATCTCTTAGCTTCGTGAAAGAATTCCTCGAGATCCATTGGTGGATCCCGTATCAATGATACTTTGAAATCCGAGTTGTTCCTAACTCCTGACACTACCGCCATTAAAACCATCGATGGATCCGACCGATCCACCGAAGCAACCACTACGTTGAACCCAGTTAAGAAAGTCCTGAGCGACTCCCCTATCCTTTATTTTATAGATGTCAGGGTCATCACATTTTTTGGACTCAAAACTGCTTCAAAAACATGTCCACCAATTATGTCCATGTCCTAATAGATCCATCTTCCAGCTGCCTGAACCACATAGTAGCTATATCCGTCAAATACAGAGGAAAACATCGGGCCATAATTTCCTCCGATGCCCCCAGTACTTTCATGGGTCTCGTGTACCTCATCAAATGATCGGTAGGATCAGCCCTGCCGTTGTATACCTATAGAGTAGGTAACTTGAACTCTGGTAGATTCCTAGCTTTTCTGATATCACGGGTAAACGGGCTCCTGTTTACTCCTTCCAGATCTTTGTTTGATAAACCTTCATGCATAGTTTGCCTGGTAATCTCAGCTAATCCAGTGTTGTCCACCAAGGGTTGCCCCTCGAGTCCCCGAGGGAATTCTGGTACATACTCTTCATCACGCACTCCTGTGTTCCTGTTGGCGCCTGGCTGCGTTGCATCATTTTGTATTCCTCCATGAATTGGTCTATCATTGCATGGTGGTGTGCCCCCGAGCCTAGGTCCATCCAGATTGATAGTTTTTTGCTGATTGGGGGCTGCCCCCTGCTGAACCACTCCATCCGGTTACATGTTGCGTCCTTCTGTTCCAGCTCCATGGATTTGAACTCCATCAACTCCCGTTGCTCCTACCTGTCCAAACTATCTGAGAAAGTTCTGCATCATTTCCTCTTGGCTTTTCAATAATTCTTCCTGCATAGCTCCCATCATCATCTCCATCTCATCTCTGGTGATGAAAACTGGGGCCTGATTTTCTTCTGAGGAAGCCTCCTAACTCCCTTCGTACTGACTCCTTTCCGCTCTTTGTCTCCTTGTTGATTGCTTTGTCATGGTTCCTTTTAGATCTGATTCTTTAGCTTTTCAAATTTGAACTCCAAATCCAGTATAGCTGATGCTAGTCCTTCTCAGTGAAAGCACCAAAGTGTTTGCACCAAAATTGGTCACAAACCCCAGAAGTAGTGAAAGCACCAGTGTTCGCACATGGATCCACAATATCCAAACATAGATCTCAGATCTAGATAAAGTAGAGAATAAAAATGAAGAAATAGCTAAATTAAAATGCAAGAAAGCAAGAAAGAACACAAGATTTATAGTGGTTCGGCTATCTCCGGCCTACGTCCACTTTGAATTGATCCTTTTATCCCTTTTGTATTGAGATTACAATTACAAGCCTTTGAACATCAATGAGCAAAATAGCAGAGTTTCGGCGTAAAGAGCAGAGGAAGCTCCGCTTTTAGTTCCCATAAGACCGCTATTTATAGGTGTAGATCCAAAAATATCCACCTCAAAACTTGGAATACCTTTTCTCTTGCGCATGTGGGCCCGCCAGATCGATCCAGAGTGATTTAGGATCGATCCATGTATAATTCATATCGATCCAAAAATGTTCCAATTGAGTTGAGATCGATCACGAAAATTCTTGAGTGCATAAGGAAGCTTCTGTGAAAATTTCGTAGCATTGGACTTGTAGAATGAGAGTTATGATTGATCCAAGTTTGCATTTTTGAATAGGCTGAAGGCTTCGTATCCATGAATTTCGTCTCCATCACTTTTGTATCGATCCCCGTCTTCATATCCATCAATCCATAGCCTTTCGTGTCATGTTGTTCGTATCAATCCCCTGCTTTGCCTCTTCGTATCGATCCGTGCTTGCCTTTCGTATCCATTGGACCCACTTCCATGCATGCCCTTCGTATCCATCCTCTGCATATGTCCTTCGTACTCATCGATTTGCTTCATCTTTTATATTGATGCGAACCATATTGATACGAACAGAATCCATTGATCCAAAGCGATCCATGCCGATCGATATGAATCATATCGATACGAACGAATTCCATCGATCCAAAGTGATCCCTATTGATCGATACGAATTATATAGATCCGAAGGTATCGATGCCAACCAATTCTCTCCAACATTGATCCATCTATAACTCGAGCATACGAACTCCGATTGACTTGAAATTTGAAACGTAGCCTTTCCTAACCTTGTTCATCATTCCCAATCGATCCCACCTTGATTGGAGTTTAGTCCAATTTTGATGGTATCGATCATGCGCTTGTATCCAATTGATCTCCAATCCCGATATCCATCCTCTGTAGCCAAGTTGTTGATATCCTGGCCTTGACCAAAAGGCTGGATAATATTATCCGGCATTTTAACCCAGCTATATTGAACTGATTGCACAAGTCAGATTCGACTGCAATCATGATCGACGACTCCAGAGTGGTTATTATAGGTCCCAGAAGTCAAGTACAGATGGTAACATGAAGTCAATGTTGAATGGACTAGGTGTATATGCAAGGAAGAATGTTCAAAGTATGAAATATGGTCCAATAGATAGGAGGGATCGGCATAAGCTAGCATCAACAAGAGGGATCGGCATGTTTCAAGGGATGAAAGCATTCTTGTAGAAAACAATCAATGTCTCAAGTTCTACTAGTCGAATACCTATGAAACATGGAGAGCAAGACATAGGGACCCTAGGAAACCTACCATAGGGATTGCACCTTAAAAGGACAAGGTTTGATGGATCAGTATACATCCCTTGGAAGGGATCGGTAGAAAGCAACATGCAAGCCATGTTGAATCAAAGATCAAGCAATAAATCAAGCTCCATTGATCCAAATGACATGAAATTTGGAGGCTAAACATATTTTTGCATGAGGAAACCACCATAGGGATCGCTTCCTAAAATTTGACCAAAGAAGGGATCGGTACCGATCTCTCCTCTTTGGTAATTAAGCCTAGCGATCCCTCTAGTGGGCCCATATGGTTTTGAGGGTCTTTCAGCCGAGTTTCCAGAGAGATAGTTGGCGACCTTCATCTATAAATACCATCTTGGTTGTTCATTTTGGGGACTTTTACGCTGCTGTTTGCTTTATATTCTTGTTAACTAAGGTTTTTGATCCTATACCTCTTGTACTCAGATTATAAAGGAATTAATAAAGCAATCAATTCAAAGTGGACATAAGCAAACAACGCCGAACTACTATAAATTGTGTGCACGTGTTTTTTCTTTCAGTTAATTGTTGTTTCTTTGTTATTACCCACTATTTCCATTTTATTCTTCATTTAATTCTCTTCAAAAAGTTTTTGGTGCAAACATATATGGTAAATAACAGGTTGAACAAATGCAAATATGTGTGAAGTGACATCGGTGCATAAGAGCATTTCAAAGAACTGTCGTGAATAAATAATAAGCAGATAAAACAGGGTTCATCAGAAAATATGTCAGAATCGACTGGGTATACAAAATGGTCATAAACATATGTAGTGAAATATTCAACCAAAAGTAAAAAATTCAAAACATATCAAAAGAGATGAACAAGTTAGAGAACTAAAATTCATAGCCGAGTTTAAATATTCAAACCCCAAAAATATACAAAATATATGAAATCAGAAGCAACAATCCCTATACAAGCCAAATCATTATCGACAATTAAAGTAGTTGAGTTCAAATACAAAAAACAAAAAGCCAAAAAATTCATACCAAATCAGCATTCAATAAATTACTCAACGTTTGAAGCAACCGAGGGCATTAATCATCTCATAGGCAAGCAATTGATTGACAAGAGAGACATGTATTATTCCATTACTCGATTGAAGAACAGTGCTTCAAATTAAAACCCTAATTGAAGAATAAAGAGGAAATAGGAAGCGGCTTGGAACGAATAAGGATACATGCAGAAATGTTATCATCGTTTTATTTTATTTGGGCCGCACTTTCTCATTTGAGATTAAATTATTTTAGGCCATGTGTTTACTTAGGATTTCATTTTTATTTTATTGCAATTTGTTTTTAAATTCTCTAAAACTATAGTTTAACTAGGATCAAACTACGGGGCGTAGTCCGGGAAATTCTCAACTAAGGGATAGAGTTGAGGAAGGGTTTTGAACATAGGGTTAAAAAAATTAGATAAACGATAATCGTAAGCTTACAGGGTTTGTAAGCGGTCGATTGTTTAATCTTAGTAGAAACCTTGGGAGCAGCAGTAGGCAAGTATTACCGAAGCTGGGTAAATTTGTGTGTTGCTTTTATTTCCGCATTTACACTATTATTATCTATGCTGCACTTTTTATTATTCTGTGAATTTATTATAAATCTTATTCACCTCCTTCTAAGCTTGATTCGATCCTACCAGTGGTATGGAGCAAGGTTACTAGTAAAATGGTCTAACCTTAGTTATAGGTCTAGCGAGAGTCGGTTCAATGTTAGTCCACCTATTTTTGATGGAACAGATTTTTTAAATTGGAAATAAAAAATGGAATTTCATTTAAAATTTGTCTATTGTAAGTATTGGGATATTATTGAAAATAGGTGTGATATGGTAGATAAGAAAAATATCTCGATTAATGCTTGTGCTATGAATATTCTCAACTCTCAAATTAATAGTGCTAAATTTAACCACAGCTCTCATTGTTTAACTACATGGGAAATCTGGAACACTCTCGATGCAATATATGATGGAAAAGTCAACAATAGTGAGAAATCCCCAAAATCGTTTCAATTAAGGAATTGTGCTTGATAGGATTTACAAAGGATAATTTGGACAATAAGAGTAAAGAAGGTAGTGATGAAGATGTAACAAATGACGAGATAAGTGATTTTTCCTTCAAAGATTTAGTTCTCTTATGTTAAAAATTAACTATAACTATTTATGAACTTAGATGAAAATAACAAGTTGAAAGGTAAAAGGTCTAAACTAAATCAAAAAAATGATGAATTCTAAAATGAGCATTAAAACATTAAGAAAACTAAAAATTCCGATTATAAAAATTGCTTGAATTATAAAAAAGAATTTTCTCATTTTCATGAAAATTTCCAAAAGCTTGAAAAGGAAATTCTGATTTTGGCAAAACCGAGTTGATTTGTAAAATCAACATTTTATAAAAGGAGTTAGAAAGTTTTGATATGTTTGAAAATTCCATATGTGCAGATATTGAAAGGGAATTAAACGAGGTCAAAGAAAATATCAAAACCCTTGAAAATGAAAACATGAATTTGAAAAATAGAAAAAAAATAAAATTATTCGAATAAATCATGAATTAGAAAAAGAGATCAGAAAAATCAAGGATTTTGAAAAACTTAAGTTCGAAAAATACCAACTCTTCGAAACTGAGATGCTTGAAATTGAGACCAAAATAAAGGAGCTCGAAAATGAAAATTTAGTGTTAAAAGGAAATGATTTTGAAAAGAGAGAAAATGCTATTAGTCATTGAACTAAGCTAATAAATGAGAATAATCTTTTATAGTACAAAGTTGATGAACTTCAGTTGATTGTGCAAAAATATTTTACTAGAGAAAAATCATTTAGCAAATCAGCTCTTTGCAAATAACAAAAAATGACTTGGATTTGAAAAAAAATATCGGTTTATAAACAAACAAATACTAACACCACTAGGGAAAGAAGTGTGATGTGCAAATGCATAAAGTGTGGCAATATAGGACATTGTAATAATAATTATCAAAATAGGAATAAACACAAAACCATTAAACAAGTCTAGACTCTAAAAGGTACAAATGTAAATATTCCAAAATTCAAAAAAGTTTAGGTTCCTAAGGGTATAATTGTTAAAATTAACAGTTTTCCTAAATTCAGGCACCAAAGGTAATGAACGAAAATAAGAGTGGTTCTACATCCTCTCTTAGGCCATTCGCTTCTTCCTATTAGAACCTTGTATTTTGATTGTAACGACCCAACTTTTTGGATGGTTCAAATCGACAATAAAACACACATGTCAAACTCAAACCATTCAATAGGGAGGATTGTTATGGGGTAAATAAGAAAAGAAGAGAAAGAATAAAAAAACAGAATCTCACAGCGGAATGACAAAATATAATAATCAAATAACAGTTCATGAAGCTGTTTTGAAAATAACATTTGATTACAATTTTATAATGCAGATCAGAGTTGCATACAACAGGAATAAATAAATAAATGTAGCGGAACAACATGATGCAGTAGTATAAATATAATAAATAATATACAAATCTTCGACTTTGTCCTCCTGAGAAAAATGGTCTTCAATGCACTGAAAAGCTCAGACTGACCCGAGCGTAATGAAAAGACAAAACACTCGAGTCAGACTAAAAGATCTTAGGTAAGTTAAATCAACAGTAAATAAATATGAGTGTAAGGGAATTAGAGATGTTTACGGGGTTTGACATTTCTTATCCAGTGTCTAACGTGCGTGCAATAACTTCAGAGATGTTTGGGATTCCATCTCCAAAGGATCCGTTAAACTATCTACATACATAGTACAATACATTATTATAATAGTGTCTACAGTAATGTAAAGTATTAAAATATCGTTAAGGCATTACCCATATCCCCTTTAACACATTTTTATATTTCCCATAGTCTATACAGATACTGTAAGCCCCACCAAACTGATGGGATACTCAGGGAGCACTCCATAGGTACGGTACAAACCAAACTCGTAGTAGGCGCGATAAGGCATGTGACAAGGCACGCGAGGCAATGCCCAGGGTAGGATACTACCATTTTGTGGATCCGGACTGGTGGTAACGCATAGCAGCTATTACCGCCCACCTCGGAACACACTCCCATAATCAAAATCAAGGGGTGGCCACCAAATCAATCGCAAAATCATAATATGGTATTGAAGAAGCATGTCTAATCGAAGGTGCGACCACACTTGGCCTGGCGTGGCTCCTGTTTTAGTCACATCAAGCTGACTCGAGGTAGCCAGGGCTACGTCAATACCTCATATAGAACCGTTCGCCAAACCATCCTACTTCATTCTGGAATCTCCACCACGTATATAGTTGTTAAAGTGGTTTTTGGTATTGGCAGAGAGTATGACAATATCTGATCCCGGTCTCTTTAACAACCAAATGCCTATTTCACACCAGATGGTTCTTTTACATTTCCAAAATCAATTCATAATTGATATCAAAATATCATATTCAATTCAAACCATATCACTTTCGAAATCATATTCACTTTCAAAATCATATTCACTTTCGAAATCATATCGACAAAATAGGTTAAATCCTCATTCCAAAATCATCATATTTACTCAAATATGTCATTTCACTAGAAAATATCATTTCAAATCCCAACTTAGGTTATAACATCATTTAACCATATTCGCTTTTAAATCAAGAATTTAAATATAAACACTTCAAATTTACACAGTCTGAAAATTAGAAAATAGTATAGTTAGTCGTAAATAGTTTAAATAGTTTAAAAATAGTTTAAAATAGTAAGAATACTTTAAAATAGTTTAAATGGGTTAAAATAGTTTAAAATAGAGTAAAATAGTTTTAAGTAGTTAAAATAGTTTAAAATAGTCTAAAATAGATTAAATATTTTAAAATAGATTAAACTAGTTTAAATATAGATTAAAATAGTTAGACAGTTTAAAATAGGTTAAAATAGTCTAAAATTAGATTTAATACATTTTTAATAGTTTAATGTAAAATAGTTTGATTATTGGAAATGGTTTATATAGTAGATAGTTATCTGAATTTAAAATAATATATCTTTAAACAGTTTCCTTTAAAATAATTAATTTGAAATTAATATCAAATTAAACTATTTCTTCCATTCAACAAATCTGGACCGTATCCAAATTTCAACAAAACTAAATTTTCTTTCAGTAAAATTCCCAAAAATCATTTTAATTTATATCGATTTCAAATTCATGTTTGAACTAAAATTTTAAAGCACTTCAAATTCATAGATTTCAAAGTTTAAATATTCAAAAATTTCAATAACTCAATTTCGATAAATTTCATTTATATTTCACAATTCAACTTTGAAATTTCAATTAAATTTCTTTAAACAATTCCTTAAAACAATTCCAATTTCAACATTTAAAGCTTGAATTTTCAGAAATGATTCAGTTTATGTAAATCCAATGTTTTTTTCAAAATATCATTTAACTGAATTCAAAAATTAAGAATTTAAAAATCATTTAATTTAACCAATCGGTGTCTGTATATAATTCTCTACCTTATGGTCAAGTGATATGGATATTTATCATTTCAAACCACAATAATTTATATTTACGAATATATATCATTTCAACCCGCAATCCCGAATAAAATTCAAAATCCATAAAATCGCCCGAGTTTATCATTTCAACCCATAATGATTTTTCCCTAATCCATAGATCGTTCGGGTATGTATCATTTCAACCCATATTGATTTTCCTAGTAATAACTAAGGGAACTTGGAGTGTTATAACAATATAAATATAACACCCAGTCATCCAATATCAACAATCAAACATCCATCACAATCATCATTCAAATCAACGAATAAATAAAACAATTTGAGTGATTATCATCAATAGGTATTAACTGGCACTTTAAAATTCAATATTAAATTAAATGGCGATTAAATTCAATAAAAGTCAGATTTAACTGGAATGACAATTTAAATATATCAAACAACAATCAATCAATTTCTAATCACATCATAAATTCAATTTAATCATAAGACAATTTAGTAGTTGTGAGTGGGTTAAAACACTCACCTTTGATTTCCAATTGATTTAAAATCAAAATAAAGGTTCATAATATAACAGTCTCAGAATTCATCTAATTTTGTTCCATAATGTCCAGAATTTCGATATGATCGCAACAGAGAAAACCGCGCGTGAATCCGAGCTCGTATGCAAAAGTTATTAACCTTAGAAGATTGGAAAATTTAGGCCCTGAGTCGACTTTGGGTTCAACTTCGGTCCGCCGCCTCAAATCCCTGGTGCTTGCTCTGAGTTTTTTCCAAAACGACCCAAGACCCGAGTTATTTGCTTCCTGACCCGAAGTCGCTGCAGAGTTTTTGCCACTGGAACCCGAAGCGCGACCCGAACTCGTTGTACATCCGCAATTTTTTTTTTGAAATTGAAATTAGGTTTTGGAATTTGAGAATTAGGTTTGATGTTCTATCGTTTGAGAAGGAGGAAGAAGATGTACATACAGAAATAATGAAACGAGAAACAGCTAGGGTTTATAACAGCCTATATATAGGCAGGGTTGGATCGAAACGATAACAACGACCCGTAAGGCCCGTTTCGTTCCCGAAACGAAAATAGGTCATCCAATATATCGAAATATAGGTTTTCGATATTTTTAAACTCAATGGAACTAGTTTCAAAACCTAATTCCATTGTATACATAAGTTAGCTGTTAAAATCAGATTATATTCATTTAAATCCTTTTAATTGATTTCTACGCGTTTCGAGCCCGCACGATCAAACGACAAGTCCAATCGCTACGAAACTTGAAATCCCACAATAATTCACTGTTGCGGGTCCGATGAAACTGGTCATTGAAATCCGAGACAATGGCCAAAATGGCTAATTTTCACCTTAATTAAATAAATTATTATTAAATTGGTTTAATCACTTTTAAATTCAAATTAAATAGTTAACGATTTTCATCATTTTCGATTACAGAGAAATTTAATAATCCTTTTAAAGTAAATTATTCTTATTAAACCTAAGATTTAAATATTACACTAATTACAACATTCAATGACAATTGCAATAAATTCATTAATTATAATTTAAATTCCAATAAATTCATTTATTTTGATTTACATCTTATTATTCAATCATCCAATACCAATATGAATTCATTTGACACTAGTTCACTTTTTATTACATTCTTATTCTACAGTTATTAGCTTAACTTATATTAACATCAATATTTAATTATATTTAATTTTATTAATTTCCAAATTAAATTTCAATATATTAAATAATAAGACGGTAAATAAGCAATTGTTACTTTTACGTAATTTAATCACATTTACAAGTTTATTATTTCAACCAGATTATAAATCTACGTACACATAATTGATTTCAAAGTATATACCAAAACCAATTAAATAAAATGACATACAATTTTACTATTAACACAACTTTGAATTTATTCCTTATTTACGATTATAACCAAATTAACTTTACAATTATTTCAATTGATTGAAATTACATTAAAATAACTATCAAAACATTCAAAAAACATTATTAAATCATATTCAAAATATTTTTTCTTATTAATAAATCATAAATTTTATTCCTTACAATATTAAATTTCCAAAATCTTATTTAATTTCAATTAATTACATACAATCTCACCATTTACTACAACATTTAATTTATTTCATTATTTACAATTATAACCAAATTAACCTTACAATAATTTCAATTGATTAAAATTGCATTACAATAGTTATCAGTTACCTTAAACCAACCTTATTAAATCACATTCTAATAGTCTTTCCCATTTGTAAATCATAAATTTTTATTTCACACAATATTGAATTCTAAATCTTATTAAATTTAATATTTTTAATTATTGAAAAAATGCGGGCCGTTACACTGATGTTTTGATCATGACAACTATATAAGTAAATATTTTATGAACTAACCATATTTGCAGGAGAAAATGCTATTCTACTCGACAATAGATTGCAGACCAAGAATTCAAAGAGAAGTTTCAAAATTATTAATGGTTTGTCTTAGTCCAGTCTAGAAGTTGATTATTATTAAAATCTCTCCTATGTGGTATATGCGCACACACAAGTATTTAAAATTATATTCAAATCATACACACACAAAATACTTCATTTATTTCAAGTTCCGTTGACAAAAAGTTTCAAAAGAACCTTTAATATGGCAGAAATAGAGAATTCAGCCGACTGAATCAGGAGGTTTAGTCGACTGAATACCTATGCATATGCACAGTGCACTTGAAGGTCCGGTCGACTGAACCACCCTATTCGGTCGATTGAATTACGGGTCCTTTTCATATAAAACTTTTATTTCAAATTTTTTTGAATATTCAGTAGACTGAAATCTTTTCCTCGGTCGACTAAAAATGCATAATGGCTATTTTCAGAAGAGTCACTTCCATTCAACGAACAAAAACAATATGACGCCCCACCCCGAGACCCACATTAACAAAGAGTATTACTGGGTAATACTGTCTACTAATGCGGAGAATAGGGCTGGTTAGGAGCGAGCATCTATAGTCTTGTCTTAAATATCTATTGAATACGTCGATAAATGCTCAATATTTTTTTTCTCTATCTCAAGTGGATTGACATATCCAATAAATACTTAATACAAAACTACAGGTGGCTATAGGATCTATCAGAACAAAATACAACAACTCAAAGGAAAAACTCATCACAGAACAGCATATAATCATATATATATATATATACACACACACATATACCGATACATCACAGTATACAAAATGATACATCACATATGTAGTATGACGACCACAATACAAACACGAGTCAAAAGAATATACATATCAGAGTAGCAACAAAAGGACTACACAAAAGCTACAACAAAAACCTAGCAGCAAAGTCCATGCAGAAGCAGAATAGGCTGTCCAAATGGTACCTAACCTGAAATACCTCGTCTGACCCGAGTATAAAATACACGGGTCAGTCTAGCTAAACAAATCAGTTTAAGAGGATAATCATAACATAAGCATTAGGCAAGGTGATAACCTTCTCAAGTGAGAAGAAACAACTCTAAGAATAAGTATTAGCATGGTTACTTCAAGTGATGAAATAGTATCACTACACAAACACTCAATCTCAAAAGAGATAAAAAAATACATAAAACGCTAAATATAGCAAGCCTCATATCGTCGGCATATCACAAATCATCAATAATGGTTTAGGGAAAAATATACACCCAAAAGGGAGAAATCCCAAACCCGCCATATCGGCAAACTCAAAAGCAACTCAAAGAAATCACCATCTCAAAAATACGCCATAAGGCAAATGCATATATCTCCAAATAGGAGGATATAAATCCCAAATAAACGCCAAAAGGCAAATCTCAAATAACAACGCCAATAGGAAAATCCCAAATAATATGCCAAAAGGCAAATCTCAAATAACGCTAGTGTAGGCAACTCAAATTCCCATAAGGTAATTGCCATATATATATAAAATGGCTCGAATGGCCAACCATGAAAAAGGCGATACACTCGGGAAATCACAATATTCAATGAAATCATCCCAAAAGTTTTGCACGTGCTTTTGGCCGAATCCTGCCAAGTACTGATCTCTAAAAATAGGTACCTCGCCCGAAGGCAAATACGTCACAATGACAAATACGCCGCAAGGGCAAATACGCCGCAATGACAAATACGCCGCAATGGCAAACGCCATAATTGAAAACGTCTCGAAGACAAATATGCCCCCAATGGAAAACGCCGCAATGGCAATGACCCGAAGGTCCAGTACTGGCAATACGCCGCAATGGCAAATGTTTCGAAGACAAATACGCCGCAATGGCAATGACCCGAAGGTACAGTACTGGCAATACGCCGCAATGGCAAATGTGTCACAAACTCTCAGATAGGAACCCGAACAGTGTTAACGTGCATCCCATACCACACATTCGCACTAAACGGTGTACAAACCGCTAGTATATTTCACACTCAAAAAAGTAAAAAGTTGACCTCATCTCATCGGTAAACTCGACCCGAAGGTCAAAACCATCAAACGGATAAGTCATGAATTAACCGAAACTGTAAACGCACGTGTCCCATACCACGTGTTTTACTAAATCGTTTAATTCTCTTTCTCATACACTCGAATAGTGCAAAAATGTGGATTATATATATATAAAATAATTTGCTTAAGAAAACGGGATTTTTAAACAATTTTCGAAATCGTATTTGAAAATAATCTTTGAAAATTCCCATATTATAGAGAATATATAGATTTTATATTTAAAAATACTTTTAAAATACTATATAATAATGATTTGAAATGCCCGTTAATTTTTTAAAATTTATTTCAAAAAGGTTTGGGAAAATCCGTGCTCGAAAACGAAGAAAAACGAAGAAAATCACTCCAACTGATATTCGAATTCAAATTTGAATTTAATTCAAAACGATTCAAAATTTGAATTTCAAATCCTCCAAAAATTAGCTAGCCTATAGATAGGCATCATAACTCTCAAAACATCACAAAAACATCATCAAAATCAAGCAAGATAGAGAGTAAAACAAGCTAGAACCAACCCGGAAACAAAAGAACAACACAAGAGAACGTAGGGCAAACAAATGCCCACCTCCTAGGTCGACCTCTCAACTCCATAGGTCGACCTAAGGAAGGTCATTGTCGACCTAGTAGTCAACCATTATCACGCGAATTTTTCCAGGCGATTTGCAAGCTGCGAACTAATTTTCTGGCCAACTTTTAACATAGCAAATGGATGAGTTTTCCAATCAAATTTTGCAAGCATGAAGTATAACACATAAACTACAAACTGAAGAAAATCCGGCAGCATTTCGTTGTCAGAATTAAGAGATAAAATGTTCAAAGTAGCAACAAGAAATATATTTTCACAGAGAGAAATAATCAATAGAAACTATTTACAGAAGCTATGATATTTCATAAATTTTGGCTCTTTGAGCACTACAGCAGCTAGATAATGTGAGTTATTAACTCACCTTGCTATTAAAGAAGATCAAACCTTGATAACCAGAACAAAGATTGGAGCTTGGGTTGAATTTGAGCTTCAATATCCTGTATAAACTTGGAGAAGGACATGTAGGAAGAAACATGTACTGTTAACAGAGAAATATTTTCGAAACTTGATTTTTGATGAATAAATGGTTTTAGATTTTGATTACCTGTTGATTTAGCTCCAATTTAATTTTTAAAATACTAAATTTGAGTTTAATTTGATGATTTTTGGCTAGGGTTTGAGAATGGGGAATAGTTTCTCAAGTTTTCTGGAATTTACTGAAGCTTTCTACTTTACGTGAATGAAAGTGAGAAGGAGTGAACAGAAACTTTCTCCTTTACTTCCTTTATAGGCTAAATTATCTAAATGGGCTTGGACCCAAATTATAAAAGAAAATAGCCTAAGTTATCATTTTAACCCTTAATACATATGTACACTAATGAAATGAATTCAACCAACCAATATTTTCAAGTTTTCACACAATAAAATTATGAAACCAAGTTTACATGTTAATTAAAGTATTTTGTACTTAATAAAAAGATAATTTTGGTTATAAATTTTTTTTATTATTAAAAACCCTTAGTTTTAAATAAATAGCCAATTACACTTATAATGACATAAATCACTATTTTTAACTCCAAAAATTACATAAAAATAATCTTCTTGTGTAATAAAATGTAACCAATCATTTTAAACTCAATTTTATGATCAAATCATATTTTTAAACTCAATTTCACCTTTTTATTTAATATAACACTCTTTAAAAATCAAATACTCCTTTTAAAAATTATTAAAAGAAGTAAATGGGCAATAATTAATAAAATTATTGCACTTTCACTAAATAAAACCCATTTTCCATTTATTATAACCCCAACCAAATAAAATAAAGTCCTAAACCTTATTTTCAAAATTTAATTCCAAAATTCATTGTTTATTTCAAAGAAACAATATAAAATCCCCAATTTTATTTTAAATCACAATATTAAATTATAATTACCATTATAATTTAATATTAGCAGGTAATCTCCAAACCAGGGTTGTTACAGACTCCCCCATTAACAAAATTACGTCCTCACAATTTCTAGAGAAGAATTTGTTTTCAACATATTAATTTCATCATCAAAAGAGAAAAAGAGACAAGCTTGAGATAAAAAGATTCTCACCATCACTATGCGAAGAAAGAAAACCGGGATAGGATCGCTCGATAAACTCTCTGGTTTTCCAAGTGCAGTCATTGGGATTAGCGGACAATTGAACTTTAACGAGTGGCACGTCCTTGTTTCGAAGGCGTCTCACCTCCGAAGCAAGTACGCGAACATGTTGCTGCACGATAGATAGGTCTGGTGAGATCTCAAGCTCTTGCAAATCCAGAGAATCGATAATGGAATCTAACTCTTGAAGACACTTCCGAAGCTGAGGGACGTGAAACACGTTATGAATGCCAAATAGATGAGCTGGAAGTGAAACTTTATAAGCCATAGGGCCAATACGTTCAGTAATAGGAAACAGTCCCATATAGCGAGGAGCCAATTTCCCAATCGTATTGAAACACATAACCCCCTTAAAAGGAGACACATGGATAAAGACAAGATCACCAATAGAGAACTCGAGAGGCTTCCTATGGTTGTCCGCGTAGGATTTCTGGCGGCTTTGTGCCTCTTTCATTCTCTGCCGAATAAGAACAATCTTCTCAGAAGAATCACGAATAGAATCGGAGCCTAGGATAAGCTTCTCCCCGGATTCCAACCAACATGAAGGTGATCGACATGGCCTTCCGTAAAGGGCTTCAAAAGGAGCCATACCGATACAAGACTAAAAGCTATTATTGTAGGAGAACTCCATAAGAGGTAAGTGGTTTCCTCAATACCACTAACCCAATGACCGCGTAAATGCAAGTCACTAGATAATTGCACAAAGGCAAGACAAACTCAAAGAATGGATTTTTATACTTCTATTTAACTAAACAAATATTTTCAAGGTTATCAAAATCCTTTTACTACATAATCAAAATCTCAAATCACTACAACAAAATTCAGTTTCAACAGCAATTACTATCAGCGTTTAGGGAGCAAATGCGGTCAAAAGTAATTTTGGATGATATGGACAATTTGTGTAAACGCTGAGATAAAATTTTGTACGTGTAAACGTGAGAAAAAAATTTGCCGCGTACTTAGTAAAAAAAATTTCCCTTCCCTCGTTTTTTATTTTTCTTCCCCCTTTTTTCATTTTCTTCCCTCCGTCATTGCCTTCTTCCCTCTATTTTCATCTTCGTCCCCTATTTTAATTTTCCCCCTTCTTTCTGTTAATTTCCTGCCATTAATTCTCCTCTCTTCCTACTCTCGTCATCTCATTTCTTCTCATCGTAAATTCTAGGTTTTGAGGTACGTACCAAATTAATTCCCGTTAGATTTTGATTTTGATTGCGATTCTTCTCATCATCTCATTTCTTCCTTCTGCCATTCGATTGAGTTGCTCGTCGACAAGCCCTAACTCAGAATTTGGATTTTGTAGGGTTCACGCGATTTGATTCAGTTTCGCTTCAGATTCGAACGGTAATTATAGTGCGCTGTTGAGGTATATTAGATTCGTTTCAGTTATTTGATGCTTTTCAGTTATTAGATTTGGATTTTGTAGGGTTCACGTGATTTTCATTAAAATGTTTTGTATTCCATGACAACAAACCTTCCTAGCTTGTTTAACTACTCATCTGCTACTTTATCAAATATCTTCCATAATAATTTTTTGTTGTCGTTGTTATGAAGAATGTTTGTAAATATAAACTGGAAGTTTATAATTACTTCCTGTGTCATTCCAATTTTATAATATATCATTGAGGTTGGATCTTTTAGTGTTGGGACTAAACAACTTAGCAGAACTTTAATTAGGAATCCTAAACCGCTTCATGTGTCGTTCTGAATCCAACAGTTTGATTAAAACTTATTGATTGAGATGGTTGTATAATGTAGATAAGCTTTCAACAGTAAGGATACAATATGTAGTCTGATATAAATTTCTCCACTAATTGTTGTACATACTCAACTAATGTACAATACTCTTAGTAATTCAGAAAGAGAAAATAAAATACAGAAATATGATTTGCATGTGTTGCCTTTTAAACTAGCTAGGAGATTGCTAAAATTGTCACTTCAATTTAGTGATGTATGTTTGCTACATCTAGTTTTAAACCTGACCACCATCATTATTCATCTTCATATATGGAAGTTGCTCGTTAGTCATGGCATGCCAAATGACTTTGTATGATAACTATTGAATAAGTCAATGTTTTTTTACTTGTGTATTTCCTACTTTCTTATTTATGATTGATTTTTTCATATATGTTATTTCAGCAGTGAAACATGTTCTTAATGACGATTTCATTTTGACCCATCAACCTGAAGCACTTGCTTTGTTCTGTAATCATAGACAGTGAACTGATAAGGTTTCATGTTTGGAAAAAGGTCATTTGCTTGGTCCATACAGTCTATGACAGTTTGTGTCAATCAAGTATTTTTTAATAATTGATTTGTCTGTAGGCTTAACATTGTTTTATAGGATACCATGTTGCTTACTACAATTCATACTATGAAGGCAAATAACTTTTAATAATTGATTTGCCTGTATGTTTCTCTTTTCAGCTATGCTATGTTTTTCAATTTGCATGAAAGCTGTTAATGGATAAAAATTTAAAATTTAGAGCAAAATGGTGTTAAACAACTTATATTTGCTAACCTACTTTGGTCAGGAGGCAAGGTATATTTGCATAACTGCCCATCTTCTTGTTGTCATTTCAACTTCTTGGCTCTCCCGCAACTACTACTGTCGTGATTTTGCTACATTTATGGCAAAACATGAGACCGTTCTAGCTTTTATAGGCGAGAACTATAAAAAAAACCGACTGAGTTTAACTCGATTTCACTGCTTCATTTATAGTAAAAACTTTTTGAAAATAAATCGAGTAATTTACTCATATCAGCTTGTTTTGATGAGTCAAGAAGGATGTCTGCATTAAATGGCAAGAATGTTGTAAAAATTCACACTCAGGCCAGTTGTAATGAAATTCACACTCACAACTGTAGGATCTTTAAGTGTCAGTTTTATGGTAAAAGTAAAAATAAAAAGTAAATAAATAACCTCAGGCCAGTTGTAGTGAAATTCACACTCACACCTAAAACTGACACTCACAAAATAATAAACGCAACCGAGAATTGGACATCTGGAACACAGTTTTAAATCTTGACTTTGGGAAATTTTGTTTTCAGCCAAAGGGGTCATTAGAGTTTGGATCCATAAAATTTGGTGTGTGTAAAGTTTTTGAAAATTTTTGAATACCCGTAGTGATTTTGAGTAATAAAGGTACTTTAGAATTAGGTAGTCTTGGTTTAGCTAGCCTGACCTTAGATCATTAAAGAGATAAGGTTGCTGATAAAGTATAATTAATCGGTGGAACCGACTATCTCAACATGCACAAGAGCAAGAAAATGCTTGCTACAATCAGCATAACGTTCAACACTAATAGAAAAGAGTTAATCGAGAATATTCATAAAGTCAAAACAACTCACTTGAATTGCTTGCATGAGACGTATATAGACGGACCCAAAATATGCCCCCGGTATGTGCGAATGGGTACCTCTAGTAGTGGGCAAAGAGATTTCATTGTGACAACTATGAGCAGGGGCGGATTCACTATTTTCCTCTAGTAGTGGGGTTTAAATGATGTTGGATGGAAAACAGACTGGAAAACGCGGTTGTAAGTTATTGCTTTCGGTTAAGTTACCAGCACGCAACTGTCCCCAATTCTAAGGGCAGTCGCTGTCATTTAGTTCCTCCTCCAATCCAAACAAAAAGGGTCAAAAAACTCCATTAAACGACGTGACCGCGAATGACGGGCAGACACAAATCTGGGGTTGTTTTGAAGCCCCATACCCTGCCCGCTCTGACGCTCTCGTGCCTGCCTCTCTCTCTCTCTCCCTTTTTCCCTTGCTTTCCTCTTAAAACCGCCCGAGATTTTAGGGATACGTTTTGTTTACCTAGGTCTCTGTGCATCCTTTTACCACTGCCTTTTTACATTCGATTTTTATACCATGCTTTACCGTTAAATTTTACCGAACTTTCATGAACCACATAAACAATTTTACAGTATACTATGCTGAATAATATTCAATATCGCATCAAAATGAGCATGCATTTTGGAACAATGAGCATGTATTTTTACAGAGTCTACGAGACAAATAACATAAATTATTTGAGATAGAAATTCTCTTTATTTTAAAATCGATAAATAAGCACATTTAATATATTTTACTTACGAAAGGAAAATCGTTAATCAATAGAGTCAACAAGAACAGGTTCTTTGAAAAAAGTAAAAATAAATCAATTGGAAATTGTAATATACGATGATTAGAAAATAATAGTTTTAAGACCGTATCTAGTAGATACCATCTTTAAAAATTTATTCATTCACACTCAAAAACAATATTCCAAAGCTAGAAGTTGAAATGTGAAAAAGCACTTATACACACATGATTCATGGAAAGACCAAGTCACAAAAAAAAGGATTATCCTACCGAGACAGAAAAAGATTTCTATAATGTATTTGAAGGAATTCAAGGTACAATTTGAAGCTTTGTTTTGTAGTCCAGTCTAAAATTTTATCTCCGATGTATATTTTGACAAAATCCATTTTTCCATAGTAGCATTTCCACACACAAATATAAAAGTATATTAAATAATTTCACTTTTTAATTTGAGTTTTCGATGTATTCCGTTCAGTCATCAAAACACTATTCTACCTCACATGCTTTGGTTCATGTTGTATCTCCTAACCATACTTGCATAGTATTCTACGTCACTCCATGCACCATAAGCAAGTACATTTTAATTTAATTTCTTTCTCTTCTTACCCTATTTTATCGTTAGTATTATGGTAAGTGAATTAAATTTTTAAAAATTAAATGAATGTAACATCGCTTGGTACAAATGGTTCTGCATGCATGCGCATGACTTTAGATTTTCAGTAGTTGAGTTTGCTGATAAAATTAATTTCAAAATGTCATTTCCTTTGTGCATGCATGCGCATGACTTTAGATCTTAGGTACAGGTGGTTCTGCAGACTTCTGTTTTCACAAGTGTGATGGTCTGCCCTTCAACTAATTTTATCAATTGGATATAACTTTTAAGTATATCAGGCGTTGTTGTATATGGTTCTGGCATTGTTGTATAAGTGGATAAAATTGTTGTTAATGGTGCAAGCCAAGTATCAGGAGAGGGGTAATACATAGACATTACTCCGGTGCTACAAAATAGCGTCGTTGTAATGGCAAATTTTTTGGAAACAGTTTGGTGCTAATGTTAACTTTTATAGAAATGCTATTTTTATAATTAAGAGTACCATATAAAATAGTCTATATCAATATACTTCACACATCTGAAAACATGACCATTACCTTACAATGTGGGAGTATTCTCAAATAAGAGCTTATATGCTCTTCTCGTATTTTTAATAATTCATTTCAATTCAAAAAATTTCCAATAATTTCCCACTTGAATTTTTCAAAAATATTCTTTTCGAGCAATTGGAACGAGGACCCATTGAAGGGCAACTCTCATGTTCTGTTATATATGAATTTTTATATGTATCACTCGTAATGTATCCAATATTAATAAGGTTGAAAATGGAATTCAGTTTTGGTAATGCTCATGCTTTATACTTATTTTTCAATTTGAGAAGCCTGAGGCCCTGAATGGGAAATTAGTGTAGTAAAGAAGAAAGGAAGAACAATCCAAGAACCCATTAACAATTCCAAAATATTTTGGATAAAAAGCCATGTAAAAGAAACTAGTTTTAGCAACGTGTACATTTCAACAAACATTATTTTTCTCTTATAATACTTAGAGCAACTCATACTGTTACTTTTCATACAACTAGGGAGGAAGATTAACCGATTGCAAATTTATATTGTATATGATGATGGAGAAAGATTGGTTGCGTCTACATAGGTAATCATATGGTAACTAATTTATACTTAACTTTAGAATTAATATTTTGATAATAAAAGCTAATATTTTTGTTTTCAATTTTAATCATAGAACTAGCAGAGAGTATGGCCAAGGAGCACGGAATTTTGTGCGTGTTGCGACGAAAAATTTAGGAGATGTGGAGAAAATATTGTGTCCTTGTTTAGACTGTCGAAATCTTAGTCGTCAATGTGGTGAAACCGTTGTTGAGCACCTGATTATAAAGGGAATGGATCCTAAGTATAAAGACGATACATGGTATAATCATGGCGAGCAAGTGAATTTTGAAAAAAAGATTAAAATGGGCGAGACGTACGACTTGCTCAAAATGATTCACTATGAAGATGAAGACTATTTTAATCATACTTTTTTTGATGATGACAAAGATAAGGACGATGCACAAAGACGCCATGATGATTTACTTAAAAATTTGGAGGATGCAGAAACCCCATTGTATCCTGGTTGCACAGACCATACAAAGTTATCCGCCATCACTATTTTGTATAATCTTAAATGTGAAACTGGATTATCTGATACTGGTTTTGATAAACTTCTTACCATCCAACATTTGTTTCTACCAAAGAATAACGTACTCCCCAAGACTTTATATGAAGTAAAGAAATTCCTCAAACTATTTGACATGGGGTTTGAAAAAATTCATGCTTGTGAGAATGATTGTTGTCTTTTCCGTAAGAGTACAAAAATTTAAATAACTGTCCTAAATGTGGTTCGTCGCGATGGAAGATAAATCAAGATACAAAGGAGATTATGCAGGGTATCCCAGTTAAAGTGTTGAGATATTTTCCAATAATCCCAAGATTTAGAAGAATGTTCAGATCTGAAAAGATGGCCGAAGAATTAAGATGGCATTTCAAAAATAAAAGTAGTGATGGAAAGATGCGACACCCTATAGATTCTGTAACATGGAGCATGATTGATGAAAATTGGAAAACATTTTCAGCCGATCCACGTAATCTTAGACTTGGTCTAGCTACAGATGGGTTCAATCCATTTTCTATGTTAAGCTCCAAGTATAGTTGCTGGCCAGTAATGCTTGTGGCATATAATTTGTCACCTATGTTGTGCATGAAGAAAGAGAATATTATGTTAACACTTTTAATTCCAGGTCCAAAGCAACCAGGAAATGACATTGATGTATATCTGGCGCCATTAGTAGAAGATTTTCATTACTTGTGGAGTAGTGGAGTTGAGACATATGATGCATTAAGTAAGACACTTTTTAACATGAGAGCTATTTTACTATGGACGATAAATGATTTTCCAGCCTATGGAATTCTTGCTGGATGTTGTGTAAAGGGTAAAAAAGCTTGTCCAATATGTGGTGTCAATACTCACCGTCGATGGTTGAAATATAGTCGGAAAAATGTTTATATGGGTCATAGAAGATTTTTACCCTCTTCAAATCCATTGAGGAAAAAAAAGGCTTGGTTTGATAACACCGTGGAGGATGGAAAGATGCCTAGAATTCTAACCGGCAAAAATATCTCTGTTATTTTGAAGGACTTTCCAAATGATTTTGGAAAAGACACGGAAAGCGAAAAGAAGAGCGTGAAGTTAAATGATACAAGACAAACTAAAAAAAAGAGATTAAGGGGAAAAGCAGAAAAAGGAAGATTGACAACAATAGTGAAGATGATGATAATGAAGATAATGATCCTATTAAAAAAGAGCTATTAAGGTGGAAAAAAAGATAAATCTTTTTTGACTTGCCATATTGGGAGGTTAGTATTTAAGTTACATTTTTCATTATCAATCTGTTAAAAATATAAAATATAAAATTTTAATGCACAACTTTTATTTTTTTATAGGAACTTCTATTACGTCATAATTTAGACGTAATGCACATTGAGAAAAATGTTTCTGAAAGCATACTAGGTACAATGTTGCATGACAACAAATCAAAGGATGGGATTAATTGTAGACATGATTTAGAGGATTGGGGAATTCGGCATGCTCTTTATGCACAACCTCGTGGAACCAAAACATATCTTCCACCGGCTCCGTATACATTGTCAAAATTGGAAAAAAAAATATTCTGCCAAAGGTTGTATAATTTCAAAGGCCCTGATGGTTATTGCTCAAATTTCAAAAAATGCGTATCATTGGTGGATTGTTAAGTTAGTGGTTTGAAGTCTCACGATTATCATGTTTTGATGCAACAAGTATTATCAGTTGCATTACGAGGTTTGTTGCCAATAAAACCCAGAAAAGCAATTACTCGTCTATGTTTATTTTTCAACAAATTATGTCAACGTGTTCTTGATAGAGAGAAGTTGCAGCAACTTAAAGACGAGATTGTTAAAATATTGTGTGAACTTGAAAGATACTTTCCACCCTCATTTTTCGATATTATGATACACTTGACAATTCATCTTGGAAGGGAAGCACGATTGTGTGGACCGGTTCATTTTCGTTGGATGTATCCTTTTGAAAGATATATGAAAACGCTTAAAGATTACGTAAGGAATTATGCACGACCAGAGGGATGCATTGCAGAATCCTATCTTGAAGAAGAATGCATGAGATTTTTTAATGAATTTTTGAGTAAATCGGTAAATATAGAAAAAAAAGATCGAAATGAAGATTATGTAGATAACGCAATACTTGAAGGGCGTCCAATTTCAATGTCCAAATCAGTTACGTTATCTTCCAAGGAGAAAGAAATTGCTCATTTAGCAGTGCTAATGAACATGGCTGTGGTGGAACCATTTATGGAGTGAGTATACATATTATATTATGCTTCCATTTAATTATTGTGTTTGTAATTGCAATCATCACTTAACTTCACTTTTATTGTACTAGTTTGCATTTGGAGGAGTTGCAAAATTTAAACAAGCGTTTAGAAAAAAATGCAACATTACTTTGGAAAAACCATGGAGATAATTTTGATGAGTGGATTAAAAAGAAGGTTTGTTAATTTTCTTTATATTTTATGAATTAAGGATACTATTTTTAAAATCCATTTTAAATATGTTTTTCCAGATACCTATTGATTCAGAGGATCACGATGAAATGTTTAGATGGATTGCATATGGTCCTAAAAATACTGCATTGTCCTGTAAAGGATATATCATAAATGGACAAAGATTTCATATAAAAGATGTTGATAGAGAAACCCAAAATAGCGGAGTGACTTATGATGCGACTACCATGTGCAGAGCAAGTGCAAAAGACATTTCTCAAGTGGTTGATGTGGTCACTTACTATGGAATATTGACCGACATAATTTTATTAGATTATACTTTGTTTTATGTTCCTCTTTTTAAGTGTCATTGGGCGAACATAGGAAATGGGATGAAAGTTGAAGATGGATTTACTCTTGTTAATTTACATCAAAGTCAGGTTTCATTTTCAAGAGACCCTTATATCCTCGCATCTCAAGCTAAACAAGTTTTTTATTCAAGAGAAAACCATTCTTCTAATTGGTATGTTGTGATGAAAGCGCCGCCAAGAGGTTTTCATGAATTAGAGATGGATGAATTTGTTGAAGAAGTAAACTTTGTTGGAGGAGATTGTGAAGAAAACGAGGATGATTTGGTTGAGGATGGTAGTTATGTTAGGGAGGATTGCGAAGGCATACTTGAGTAGTTCTAATGTCATGTTTTTTTGGGTAGTTAATAAGTAGTTTTGAGTTAGATTCGATGTCTTATGTAATGTTGAATTTACTGTTTTTGAGTGCAATGTTTTTAGATTCGCCTATTATTACAAACGTCAAATTTATATAAAATGCACTGTTTTTCTTTCACAAATGGAAGCAAAATTTAACTTTCAACGTACATAAATTTAAAACCTCAAACGTTTCAACATCAAAGACTGTTACGAACTTGTACTTAATGTAAGCACTTTTTTCTTTTAATAAAATTTTACCTTTAAGCTTTCATTCACCACTACTTTTTTTTCTTTTCATTTTTCATCACTGTAGGTTCAAGTTCTATAATGTTTTTGTCTTGCGAAAACTTGTAAAAAAAATTCAGTTTTATTTACTGCATTTAAGAAATATAATAGTGCATTGAAGATGGAATGTTCAATCATTTCACTCCTACACTGTAACACTCTTCTGTTAATTCTACTATCAAAAATTATAAAACAGTAAATACATTTCCTGTTTTAAGGGAAATTTTATCAAGCAGACAAAAGGGAAAATAATATTCACTATTCACTTACTGTAAATTCTTCAATTATTAGAATTACAAGTATGAAAACAAACAACTGTGATAAATTGACAATAATATTCACTATTCTCCTTTGCATTGCATTTTATTTAGCAAACTTCCAACCATATACCACACTACCAACCCCTTCCAAACTGCCCGAACCCCTTGCAAATTGCCCTGCTCCTCCATCATCTCCCCATACACATATCAATCGCCAACTACTCCCCACCAAACAGCAAAACTCCACGCAACAATTCACTAACCAAACCACAACCTGATCATCATTCATCAACTCCACCTTTATCTCCTCACTTTTCCTTTGCCAAACCATCTTTCTGCCCTCAGCAAATATCATATACCCAGTTTTGTTAGCCACTTATCATGGCTAACACGAGCTTGGGTTGCTAAGTAATTAAGGGATCATCACAGTTATTGATCCTATACATGCACATCTTTATCAAACTGTTTACGCAAGGAGTAACAAATGATATTTTCTGTGCATATCATTTGGAACAGCGTTTTTTTAAATACTTTTCTTCTCCATGTCAAATCAAATACTAACCCTGCTAACCACACTGTTAGCGCCAAAATTGGTCACTAACCTCGTAGAAAAAGATTGTGTAGAGAAATAAGTGATGGAGGTAAATTAAACAGAGAAGACAATGCTAATTTAAATGCAGAAAGTAAGAACACCAAATTTATAGTGGTTCAGCGTAATTGCCTACGTCCACTTTGAGATTAAACTTTATTGATCTTCTTAATGATTGATTACAAATACAATTCGTAGATCAAATGCTTGAATGAAGTTGTTAAGTAGAGAAGATGAGTCTCAAAAATAGCAGAGTCTCCCCAGTGTTCTCCAAAAAGGATCCCCTTTCACTGTGACCCTGCCCCTCTATTTATAGGCAAATATGGGCTGGACTTCCCAAGTGGGCTTGGTGGCCGAACACTCTAGCCCGAGTACAGTGGTTGCTGCTTGCCGAACCAGGCATGCCGAACGCCATAATGCCGAACGATCCCTTCCATGCCGAATGGTATGTTTGATGTGTCGGAAGTGCAGGATGGTTGCAGTTGAAGTCGGACGTATCTCTGTCCGAAGCTCTTGACCGAACAATGCATGCAGGCCGAATGATACTGTCATGTTGAGTAGTTATGCACACTGAACGTCTTCTGGATGCCGAGCACTTCTGTCGCCGAGTTCTACTGGGCGCCGAATACTAATTGATGCCGAGCTCCAGCTGATGCCGAGCACTACCTGACGCCGAGTACTACGCCGAGTACTATCTGATGTCGAGTATCATGGATGCCGGGTACACTGGATGCCGAGTACTTCGCCGAGTACTCCTAGATGCCGAACACTCTCTGATGCTGAGTCCCACTGGATGCCGAGTACTTCGCCGATCACTCCCAGATGCCGAACACTCTCTGATGCCGAGTGCTACCTGATGCCGAGCACTAGTTGCCTGGTCAAATCTCCAGGAAACACTTGCCCCCCCAAAGTGTATTATGTGACTGAACGTGATGCGTTTTGAATCTAGTTTATCTTACCTCGGAGACGCCTTCTCGAGAATATTAGTGACGGAGGTGTGAGACGAGCGTGGTTTGGACGCCGAACGATGCGTTCGAAGCCGAACAATCCTCATGTGCCGAGCGACACTTCGCTTTGAAGCCGAACGCTACGACTTTGACCGGTTCTACCGGATATAGCCTTTTCAACTTCTGTCTTCTCCCTATAAAACCAGGCATCCTTCCATTATTTTCCTTTTACACC
The DNA here is from genome assembly GCA_030737815.1 of Allium fistulosum. Lineage (NCBI taxonomy): Eukaryota > Viridiplantae > Streptophyta > Magnoliopsida > Asparagales > Amaryllidaceae > Allium > Allium fistulosum. Next base: position 1,294,136,755 of record CM060904.1, read on the forward strand.
TTCATTTCTCTCACTCCCTAGAGACTTGCAATTCTCGCCCGCCTATCAGATCTAAAGCCTAATCGATCTTTCCTCAGCTTCGATCTTCGAACTAGGTATTATCCCTTCCATGATCAAATTACTTCAACACGAGATTTAGGTTTATGTGCAGCCGAGAGGGTCACGTGGATAACTGGATATTTCTATGGTTGTATGATGTGTGTCGAGTAGAAATGGCTCGCATATTTGGAGTTGTCGAACGGTGCATGGTAGTTAGGCCTAGTTCCTTCGTGCCGAACAAGACTGGAAGAAAAAGAAAGATGGGGTGCCGAACGGCGTAATCTTCGCCGAGCGATCTGTTCTTGTTGTTCGGCGCAGATGGAGAAGGAGTAGGGTGGAACTGTAATCGAGGGTGGAGCGCTACTTTAGCCGAACATACTAAGGCCGAACACTACCCAAATGCCGAACAGTATATGTGCCGAACAACTGACATGCCGAACAGACACACACATGCCGAACAGAACTTAGACCGAACAATACAATTGCCGAACACCATTTAAATGCCGAACAGTATATGTTTCGAATAACTGGCCTGCCGAACAAACATTCATGCCGAATACTATACCTAGGCCGAACAATATCAAGGCCGAGTAATGCACATGCTGGACAATTATAAATGCCGACCAATGATAAATGTTGAACCATACTTAGGCCGAACACTGTAAATGTCGAACGAACAATTGCCTTGCCTAATCAATACAAGGACAAAGATCTAAGCACACCATCATGCGAAACTGACCCGGATCATTAACTCCCTAGCTTTAGTAAACTTAAACCTGGACTTTGATTAAAATTCGTTTTCTGAATTTGAAACTGTAATCACCTCAAGGCGGGCTTTTTGAGACGGTCAGCGATGACGGTCTTCGAAGGCGACGATTCGAAGCTCATTTTTATATCTTTGAAATCTTTAGATTCTTATTGCTTGTACACAACTGCTTGCACTAGTTCACACACCACGTGGGGGGGGGGGGAAACTTGTGTTGCTAATTCTAACGTTCAACGTTTTTTTAAGTATAGTTTTATCAAGCACTTAGCCAGGTTCGTTATTTATTGAGGATGTCAAGAAAGTCTAGCTCCGCCACTATATCCGACAGGCCTGGGCCGTCATCAAGGCGAGAAGCCGTTGATACTTCTAATCCGCCGACTTCTCCGGCTCATAACTTAGCACCCGATGCCCTGGAGGCAACGATTCTACTAGACAATCCGATCGATTCACAGGCTTCGAAGATCAATGAAGCCGCACTCCAACAGATATGCTCCATCCACGGGATTCCTTTCGCTGATGTGCTAGTCCCTTCGCGACATGATCGCCCTCACCTGCCCCTAGTCGGATACACCACTTGCAACAAGTTCATATGTTGGATGGGCAGCGTGCCTCCGTTTAACCTATTTCTTCGGGATGTGTTACAGTATATCGACATTGCCCCGTCGCAGCTGCACCCGAATGGTCACGCGTTCCTTCATGGGACCTACCTACTCTTTATGGCCGTCTTCTCCAGACCTCCAACTCCTGGCGACATCAGATACATCTATATGGTCAAGAGGCGGAAAGACAACCCTTCCTTCATGTTCCTTGAGCCCTACCAAAAATGCCAGATCTTGACAGGGGCATGTAGTAAATTCGCCCTGTATAAACAGGAATGGTTCTAAGTGCGTTGCCCTCCTGGTTTTGCGAGGAGATGGGTTGAAGGCAGTAAGTCTCTCTACTGAATCATCTTTCGCGATTAATCGGAGTCATGCTTTTTCTAACTCATTGTTTCATCTTTTTAGATATCAACCCGCGTCCAGAGGGCCGAGGATATTCTGAGGCCGTTGAAGCCGTTAGAGCTCTTCCTGCCGTGGAACGAGACATTCAGACCATCATTTCAAACAAGTCATTGTCGAAGTTTGGCTTGCTTGCCCCTGGTCGCCGGATTAGCCTTCCGGAGGGCGTCTCTATTCCCAAGCCGGCATCCGGTAAAGGGAAAAAACTGGCTGGGTCGTCATCATGCCGAACTCCCGATGTGCACGAAGAAGGCGAGCACAAAGAGGATGATGCTCCTGAGACCCAAGACGAGAATGTGGGTCCTGCTTGGGATCCGGCTGTCGAAGTTCACGACATTGACACGTCATCCTCCCCTTCGAAGGGAAAGAAAAGGTTAAAACACAAAACCCGGAAAGAGAAAGTTGGTGGTACTTCAAAAGTTTTGCCTATCCTACCCGAGAAAGAGGCTTCCTCACAGCACCTGGAAAGTTCCCTGAGGGGCCTGTCGAACCTGTCTATTCCCGATGATATACTTTATTACGGGTTTGACGATCCTGAAGCCCTCAAGTTTTCTTCGCCCGCTAAAGGAAACGCGGGAGTTCAACTCCCAGTCCAGGGAGACAATACTCCGATTAGTAAAGATAAAAGAACTGGTCTGTAGGGGGGAACACTAGGACACACACGCACATACGCATTCCATCATACACTCCAAGTTCTTTCTTATTTCCCAGATTTTTCTTAACTCGTTGTTATCTCTATTCTTTGCAGATGACATGGGACACTCTCATGGATTTGATCACCTTCATGGCTCTTCCATATTTCATCATTCTAGACGGGACTCTGGTTCGGGCAGACGCAGGGATAGAGATGATTATGAGGATAGAGACAATCGTCCCCGCGAGTCGTCTCACCGTAAGAAGGCATATTCTCAATCTTCACAGTCCCGTGATCCTCTTCCTCCAACTGAGCCAGATAAAGAGAAGTCTTCCCAGAAGGGCTACCTATCTGATGCTCCTCAAGAACAACACTCCGGTTCATCGAGTACAAGGTAAGTTCGGGAGCAACGAAAAAGAGCGGAACTTCCAAAGCCTCCTCCCCTACTCCCGCGGTTGATCCAACTGTCGCGGAAAAGATGGTCGATCTTATGGCCAAGTTTCCGAAAATTTGCTTCGACGGTTTGAAGTTTCTCCCGGCTATTCACCATATTCCCGGTCACGTAAAGCAGAGTGCTATTGCCTGCAATAATGACGTCTATGTTCAACATGACGCGTTTGTACACTTGGTTGAAAAGATCTCGGAGGTGTCCGTTGAGCGTCAACATGAGATTGATCGCCTGAATTTGGAGGCTGGCTACGACAAGAACATCATCAAGCATCAGGACGAGGAGCTCGCTTCATACAAGTCAAAGCTGGAAGCCGCTGAACAAAGCGCAAAAGATACTACCGAGGCAGTTACTCGTTTAGAGATGGCTCACAAGAAGGAACTTGATGAAGCAGTCCAGCGCAGCGGTGCCCTTTCCCTAGAAAAAGATTCCGTTCAAAAAGAAAGGGACGCGCTCGCCATACAAGTCAGAGAGCTGAAAGAATTACTCTCCAAGGAAAAGAAGGACAAGGTAGCTGCTCAAGAAGAATCACAACGATACTGTGATGAAATCGTTGCTACTCGTCTCCTAAAATCGAAGCTCGATGATGAACTTGCTGGGGTTGAGAAATGAAGGACGAAGCCCATGAGGAGGGCAAAAGAAAAGCTACGGAGGTGATTGACTCTCGCCTCGAGGCGGTCGTAGAAGCTGGCAGGGAAGAGGTCAAATGCATGTTTGATCCGTTGATTGCTGAGTATGGAGCCCGCGTCCTTATGCATCGTTACTTGACATTCTTGGGCGATGGCTATCTCGAATCCCTAGCTGAGGCCTGGGAAACCTTAGTAAAGATCAGCAAAATCGAGTCGGGCTCTGAGGAGGTCGATGAGGATGCCTTGGTGAAGGAGTTTCTTAGGGGGAATGAGCCAACGGATCTGTCCGCATCTTTGGCGCTCTATAATAAAGGCTCTCCCCTTCCAAAAGAGAAAAGTGACGAAGCTGGCCCGTCGGGCTGAGACTACGGCTCCTCATATTGCTGCTCCTCCCGCTGCTCAACCGGCCGGTCGGCCGACACTTGACCCGTTTGAGCAGCATGCCGGCTATGATCCTGAAGATCCTGGGCTTGGTGTTCACGTGCTATCTCCTATTCTGGAGGGTGAAACCCCACGCGTAACCGATAGCCAACCAGAACCCGGTAGGAAACTCTTCTTTTCTAGAAGTCAAAAGATCTTGTTATCTTCCAGCATTTATTCGTTCTAACGTTCATTCTTTATGTTTTCATGCAGGCCGCTCTGATGCCGAGCATACTCCGAGGAGCGATGACGCCAAGGAGGAGGCAGAGAAAACAAGCGACGCTGTTCATGCGGGAGTAATTCCTGGTCCCGATGCTCAAGTGATTGGGGCGCTAGATGATGATAAGCTTGACACTTCATCTCCTGCCGAAGGGAGTGACGAAATCGAAATCACTGGCGCCTCTGAGCATACCTTAAAGGTGAGCATGAAGGACCGCCTCGCCGCAGAGGAGAAGAAAAAGGTCGAGGTCAAAGTTGAACCCGAAATAATGGAACTCACCGACCCTCGGAACAGACCTTTGAAAATCATTCTCCCGGGCAGGTCTAAACCACTGGATGTTCCGTCCCCTACTCCCGACTCCGCTTCTTTGGCAAGCAAGAAATCCAAGAAAAAACATGAGGGAGAGGAGTCGTCGGAAAAAACAAAGGAAGATAAGAAGAAGAAAACGAAGAAGTAATCGATACATTCGTTCGACGAGCTTCTTGCTTAAGTCTTGTCGTTGCTTTTTTTTGTGGCTTGCAGTTTGTTTAGATAGGTTCTGAACTCTAAGTTTTGTAGGAGTAACTGTGTAACCCCATTTTGAACTACTGAATGAAGTTTAGTTTCTTTTTCGTTTGAATGATTCTATTGCTTTTCTTGTGTTTGTTGACTAACTGTAGTCATGACTCCACTTGTTATGAGTTGCATTATCTCACAGTCCATTTTCGTGTCGTTCAAACATCTCCAGACGTGGCATATTTCTCGTTCCACATCTCTCGAGTACTTGGACTTTTTTCTAAATCTGCTCTCCGGGGATTTAGAGTAAGTTGACCCGCGTTCAGGGGATTCAGAGGTTCGTATTCGTTTATACTCTAGTCCGCGCTCCGGGGACTTAGAGTACTCCGCTCCGCACTCTGGGGATTCGGAGATTTGAAATCGTTTATACTCTAGTCCGCGCTCTGGGGATTCAGAGATTTGAAATCGTTTATACTCTAGTCCGCGCTCCGGGGACTTAGAGTACTCCGCTCCGCACTTTGGGGATTCAGAGATTTGAAATCGTTTATACTCTAGTCCGCGCTCTGGGGATTTAGAGTACTCCGATCCGCGCTCTGGAGATTCAGAGATTTGGAATCGTTTATACTCTAGTCCGCGCTCTGGGGATTTAGAGTACTCTGATCCGAGCTCTAGGGATTCAGAGATTTGGAATCGTTTATACTCTAGTCCACGCTCCGGGGACTTAGAGTACTCCGATCCGCGCTCTGGGGATTTGGAGATTTGAAGTCGTTTATACTCTAGTCCGCGCTCCGGGGACTTAGAGTACTCCGATCCGCGCTCTGGGGATTCGGAGATTTGAAGTCGTTTATACGAGTCTGTATATCATATAGGATAATGTAATTCGTCATCCGATCATGAGATATAGAAACATTAGTGATTTGTGGAAAATACGGCTTCAAGCCTTTATTAATGAAAAACAACTAGACTGCTTGATTACATAGTTAAAAAGAAGCTAAGCTAAAACTGAAAGAAAACACATAGGAAATAACAGTGCCTAAAACAAGAAAGGAAAAAATGCTAAATATAATAATGCCGCAAATGCTCACTATTCCATGCCCGGGGGAGTGTCGTGCCATCAACGGTCACTAGCTTGAATGTTCCTTCTCCAAGCTTCCGTTCAATGACGTATGGACCTTCTCAGCTGGGATTCATATGCGATGGAACCGGGAAAACTCATTTCAGAACGAGATCACCTATATCAAAAGTTCTTGGGCGGACTCTGCCGTCGTAGTAACGCTTGACTCGGTGCCTATGTGCTGCCGCTCTTAATTCGGCCTCTTCATGTTTTTCATCGATGCAGTCCAGTGATTCCAACAAGAGGTCCTGGTTCGTCTTGGGATCATAGTACGTCACTCGGTGCGATGGAACTTCAAGTTCCACGGGTATAACGGCTTCCGAGCCGTATGCCAAGGCGAATGGAGTGTGGCCGGTCGCGGACTTGTGGGTAGTTCTATAAGCCCATAGTGTTGTTGGGAGCTCATCTACCCACTTGCCTCCAACCTTCTCCAGACGTTTCTTTAGTATGGACTTGATTATTTTGTTAACGGCCTCGACTTGTCCGTTAGCCTTTGGGTGTGCAACGGCGGCGAACTTCTTCTCGATGCCATACTTTAAATAGAACTCTCTGAACTCTCTGCTTTCAAATTGCGTCCCGTTGTCTGTAATGATAGTTCGGGGAAGGCCAAAGCGGCATATAATGTTTCGTACAACGAAGTTAATGACCTTCTTAGAGGTGATTGTGGCCAAAGGCTCTGCCTCAGCCCATTTTGTGAAATAGTCGACTGCAACTATCGCGTACTTCGCACCACCTTTAGATATAGGCAAAGAGCCGATTATGTCGATTCCCCAGATTGCAAATGGCCAGGGACTAACCATTTGTGTGAGTTTCGTTGATGGAGTCCTCGGGATTTTCGCATATCTTTGACACTTGTCACACTTTCTTGCATAGTCTGTGGCGTCCCGGTTTACGGTTGGCCAGTAATATCCATAGCGGAGGACCTTCTTTGCTAGCGTTTGCCCCCCAGTATGGTCGCCACATTCCCCTTCGTGAACCTCTCTTAAGACCCGCTTTGTCTCATCATGAGCGATGCATCGTAATAATGGGACTGAGAATCCTTTTCGATACATTGTCCCATCCTGCATTACGTATCGCGCGGCCTTTCGAAGGACCTGCCGTCTTTCGCTTCTTTTTTCTGGTAAGGCCCCCATTGTCAGGTACAGTTTGAATGGGGTTATCCACGATTCCTTCTCGATTTCCATTTCCAACACGCGATCGACTTTCATCTCGTCTATGCTTGGGGCATGCAAGACTTCAACGGGATACAATCCCATTTGCTGTGCATCGCCGGTACTCGCAAACTTAGCCAATAAGTCGGCTTCTTTGTTCTGTTCGCGCGGGACATGTGAAATGTCATAACGCTCAAGATTTGATAGTAGTTCTTGGACCTGAACAAGGTACGGAGCAAGCTTTCGTCCCTTTGCTTGGTAGTCTCCCCGCACTTGGTAGACCACCAACTGTGAGTCACAAAAGACTTCAACTGATCTAATCCCGAGTTCCCCGATGAGCTTCAAGCCAGCGATGAGTGCTTCATATTCCGCTTCGTTATTTGTGGCTGGGAAATCGAGCTTCAAAGCATAACAGATTGATCGATTTTCCGGAGTTACAAGAACTACGCCTGCGCCGAAGCAACGGTCGTTTGATGCCCCATCAGTGTATAATTTCCATCGAACGGGGGGAATGACTCGTGACTACCCGGTTCGACGGGTATGGTAAACTCAGCGATAAAGTCTGCTAATGCTTGCCCTTGTACGGCTCTCCGTGGTAAGTAGGCGATATCGAATTGGCTTAACTCGATGTTCCATTTTAGCAACCTTCCAGAAGTTTCTGGTCGTTGGAGTACCTGCCGCAGGGGTTGATCGGTGTAAACACCGATTGAGTGTGCTTGGAAGTATGGGCGCAGCTTACGTGACGCAATCACCAAGCAATAAGCCAATTTCTCAATGTTAGGGTAATTTCTCTCTGCCCCGTTAAACGCTTGCTAACATAATACACCGGCCTCTGGACTCGGTCCTCCTCACGAACTAAAGTCGCACTTATCGCATGCGGGGATATAGCCAAGTATACGTACAGCGTCTCGTGGTTTACTGGTTTTGACAGCATTAGTGGACTCTCCAGATGCCTCACCAGACCTCGGAATGCTTCCTCACAACCAGGTGTCCATTCAAAATTCCTCTTTCCTTTCTTTATTATATCAAAGAATGGGATGCACTTGTCAGTTGCCCTTGATATGAATCGACTTAGCGCAGCTACTTTTCCATTCAAGCTCTGTACCTGTTTTATAGTCCTGGGTACTTGCACATCTCGAATAGCTTGGATCTTTTTGGGGTTAGCTTCAATTCCCCTAGCATTGACGATGAATTCCAAAAACTTCCCCGACGCAACGCCGAAGGAACACTTCAGAGGGTTGATCTTCATCCCGTAATACCTGAGTATGTCGAACATTTCAGCCAAGTCTCGAATGTGGTCGTTTGACTGTCGTGACTTCACGAGCATGTCATCCACATAGACTTCCATCGTCCTACCAAGCTGGTCCTTGAACATTCGATTCACCAAACGTTGATAAGTTGCTCCTGCGTTCTTCAGTCCGAAGGGCATTACTACATAGCAATATAGCCCGACATCTGTAATGAAGCTGGTGTGTTCTTGGTCGGGATATGCATCGGGATTTGGTTGTACCCCGAGTACGCATCCATGAATGATAACAGCTCATGTCCTGCGGTGGAGTCGACCAACTGATCGATCCTTGGTAACGGGAAACTGTCCTTGGGGCACGCTTTGTTCAAATCAGAATAGTCTATGCAAGTTCTCCATTTCCCATTTGCCTTTTTCACCAGTACGGGGTTCGATACCCACTCAGGATAGAGGGTGTCGCGGATGAACCCATTGGCTTTGAGTTTGTCCACCTCCTCTCTGAGAGCAGCGGACCTCTCTGGGTCCATTCCTCTCCTCTTTTGTTTAACTGGGACGTATTTCGGGTCTATGTTCAACATATGACTCGTGATGGCGGGAGAGATCCCACACATATCAGAATGCGTCCAGGCAAAAACATCAAGATTCGCCCGGAGGAAGTCACTAAGGTCTTCAGTCATTGCGGGGCCAAGCTGTGATCCGATCTTCAGTAATCGCGAAGGGTCGCTTTGGCTGACTGAAATGTCAACCGTCAGTTCAGCTAGCGCCACCTTTTCTTCCCTGGGTTTCTCCTCGTCGTCTCTCGGATCTATGTCTCTGAAGATCCGAGAGTTATGCCCGAGCCAGGGCTCGGGCACTACTTGTCAATTATCCGTATTATGGATGCGGACGGGATTGTCCGCAACCTTTCCTTTCTCCCTCCGGTGGGCCTCTCGGAGCTCAGCCATATAACAGGAACGACCAGCTGCTTGGTCGCCATGAACAATACCTACTCCTTTGTCAGTTGGGAACTTCAAAGTTAAACACCACGGGGCCAATGCTGCCCTAAACTCAGCCAGGGCCGGCCGGCCCAAGAAGACATTATATGGAGAATCCACATCCAAAACTACGAAGGGTAGAATTCGCACCCTCCGACGCTCGCCTTGTCCCAGTTCAACTGGTAACTCGACATACCCCACCGCATCGGTCGCAGCGCCCAAACGGACCGCATACCATTCCAAAAGAATGGAGCGAAGGTGCACCAACTTATTGACCGGGAAGGCCCCACAATGGAAAATCACTCTTTTGGCGGGGCGGGACGAAAGCGCAGAGTGCTCTATGGCTGTTAAATCCGTGGATACGAGCTTGGACGGTTTCAAGTCCTTTGTTTCCATTTTCATTTGGTCATAAGCCTTTTTGAAGATGATGTTGACAGAGCTTCCACAATCAATCAGAATTCTCTTCACATATGCCGGTCCAATCGTCGTAGATATGACCATCGGGTCGATGGTTGGAGCCTCCACTTGATCAGCATCCCTGTTTCTGAACACTATGTCGTCTGTCATTACGCGCTGCTGCTTGGCAGGAGTCCCATCCTCCACGTTCGAACAGCACTCAAAATCTGCATGCTTCAGGGAACTTGCATATCGCTCCATCTCTTGCCAATTCTTATCCGCGGGGTGAGGTCTGCCGATAATTGTATTTATGACTAGTCTACCTACGGTTCGGGCAGGCTCCTCGGGATGACGCGGAGCTGGTGCACAACCCGTGTTGGACGTTCCCTGTCCTCCTTCCTGTGGATCCTTCACAAATTCTTGCAACTTCTTTTGCCTGATCAACTTCTCGATAGCGTCATGCAGGTGTCTGCACTCTTCCGTATTGTGCCCATAAGTCTCATAGAAGCGACAATATTTCCCGGTCCGCTTCTGTTCCTCGGTTGATTCTTTTGGACGTGGCTTTCTGTATTGAAAAGTATTGCAGGTGGATAGGTAAATGTTCTCAAGCGGCGCGTTCAGCGGAGTATACTCGCTGTAGCTTGGAATTCTCGATTTCCACTTCCCCGCTTCTCTCTTCTTCCCTTGATTTCTTCCTCCGGACTCCTTAGACTGCCCAGGCTTGTTCTGGACATTGACTTGGACCTTTCTCGAGCTGTCTCCGGACTGCTTCACAGCAACGTTGCTTTTCATAGACTCTTGGACAGGTCCTGGTTCCTTATCTCGTCTTACCCACCTGGCTTCCTCTCTCCTTATGAATTGGTGTGCCTTTGAGTAGAAACGCTCTAGTGTGGTCGGAGGTTTTCCTGCCAACCAGTCTCCAAATTCAGACTCCGGATCCACACCTCTCATCACAGCCATTAGAATTGCATGATCATTGGGATTACTGACTTCAGTTACCGCGAAATGGAACCTTTGTAAATATTCCTTCAATGACTCCCCGAGACTTTGGATTACACTTGACAGAGACATTACGTCCTTCGGACGAGTAGTGTGTATCCTGAACTGTTCAATAAACTTCTTTGCCAACTCCTCGAAATTGGATACAGACCGCGGAGGAAGTCGGGTAAACCACATAGTAGCGATCCCAGATAGAGTAATTGGAAAGCATCTACACTTGGTGGCATCATTTGCTCTAGCTGAATCCATCATCCATTCGTACCTCATGACATGCTGTCTGGGGTCAGTCTTTCCCTCGTACGCAGGGATAGTTGGCATACTAAACTTTCTAGGGTACGCCGCCTGTAGCACAACATCTGTGAACGGAGTGTGACTCCTTGATACTCCCCAATCGTCATTCGTCAAGCCCTGATTTTCTTTCATCAATTGCCTGACCATGGCTGTCAGGTCTGGTGTCTGTATGGAAGGTGGGAGATTAGAGTCCGTTCTACATGACTGTCCATGTTGATGCCTCCTCTCCTGGCGATCTGCCAATCGTGCGTCTTGAGGTTCGACATCATTAGCGTTTTGATGGTCTGGGCCTCCAGCTTCCACCTGTACTCCAGTTCCTAAGTTCCCAGCTCCGACTTGGTCGCGGTTTCCAGCTGTTTGGGCAACAGCACCCATCCGTGCAGCTTCAGTCTTACGGCGTCTGCACCTGGGAGGTTCATCAGAAGAAGTTGAGATGTCGGGTGAGGAATAGGGAGCGGGATTGCCCCCAGCATTCTGTTGCTGCTGTTGACTGAGTTGTGCCATCAGGTTGGCGTTAGCTTGCATCTGCTCTCCTAGTTGTCTCCTGCTTTCCCTGAGTTCTCACATCAAGTCGTTGAACTATATTCTGGTGACAACTGGAGTTTGGTCCTGGGTGGCAATTCCTACACCCGGAATTGTTGGCTGATTGCTAGGTCCTGCTTGTTGCACGCTAGCAGTCTCATGGGCATCCGCATTATGAGAAGCTGACCTGGTACGTGGTCTCGCCATTGTAGAGTTATTGGTATGAACTTTGAGTAGAATCAACGAATGTCATGTCAATGACTCGGATCTTCTTTGGGGGATTTGCTCAATCCAGTAGCTTCAAAGCAGATCCTTAAGGTCTGAGAATTCAACTCTCAGTGAAAGCACCAAAGTGTTAGCGCTAAAATTGGTCACTAACCTCGTAGAAAAAGATTGTGTAGAGAAATAAGTGATGGAGGTAAATTAAACAAAGAAGACAATGCTAATTTAAATGCAGAAAGTAAGAACACCAAATTTATAGTGGTTCAGCGTAACTGCCTACGTCCACTTTGAGATTAAACTTTATTGATCTTCTTAATGATTGATTACAAATACAATTCGTAGATCAAATGCTTGAATGAAGTTGTTAAGTAGAGAAGATGAGTCTCAAAAATGGCAGAGTCTCCCCAGTGTTCTCCAAAAAGGATCCCCTTTCACTGTGACCCTGCCCCTCTATTTATAGGCAAATATGTGCTGGACTTCCCAAGTGGGCTTGGTGGCCGAACACTCTAGCCCGAGTACAGTGGTTGCTGCTTGCCGAACCAGGCATGCCGAACGCCATAATGCCGAACGATCCCTTCCATGCCGAATGGTACGTTTGATGTGTGGGAAGTGCAGGATGGTTGCAGTTGAAGCCGAACGTATCTCTGTCCGAAGCTCTTGACCGAACAATGCATGCAGGCCGAACGATACTGTCATGTTGAGTAGTTATGCACACTGAACGTCTTCTGGATGCCGAGCACTTCTGTCGCCGAGTTCTACTGGGCGCCGAATACTAATTGACGCCGAGCTCCAGCTGATGCCGAGCACTACCTGACGTCGAGTACTATCTGATGCCGAGTATCATGGATGCCGGGTACACTGGATGCCGAGTACTTCGCCGAGTACTCCTAGATGCCGAACACTCTCTGATGCCGAGTCCCATTGGATGCCGAGTACTTTGCCGATCACTCCCAGATGCCGAACGCTCTCTGATGCCGAGTGCTACCTGATGCCGGGCACTAGTTGCCTGGTCAAATCTCCAGGAAACACACACATATACAGTAATACAAATTAGTTGAAAATTGACGTAGTGTCGTGTTCGAGAGTGGCATAGCATTTTAATATTTGACGTGTGCACTTTTCCTCGACCCTTTTCTATTGAAAGCGACTTGCAGTTTTTAAATTAATCCATTTCCTTTGCTTTTTGCAAGTTGCATTTTATTTTGCACAACCATGTGTCGCTGGCTGAAACCATCGAGTTTGTTGTTCGGTAGACATGATTTTCAGCTGATGCAATATACATACATATGTGTGTGTATATGTAAAAGAAGAGAAGAGAAAATCGATATTTTAATAGGCTTCATCGTTGAAATTCGCAGCAACCAAATATGGCATGTAAACGAATGTGATTTTACAGAGTATAACAAAGCTCACACTTCATACACATGTGCCTTATGCATGTGTATTATTATCTACACTTATGCATGTGTATTATACTTGCAGAAAATGGTTAAAAGTACAAAGAAAACAATAAGCAAGAAGCTTACTCGCTATCAAAGAAGACTTGTAGAATCCGAATGTGCATCCGATGGGTCTAATGCAATGGGAGAGCATATTGAGCCACCTCCAGAAAACATGGATGTTGGAAATGCAAGCAAGCCAACCGCTTCCACAACTATGCAAATTGTTGAAAATCCTGAAACTGCAGTGGAAGTGGATAGAGCAATCGAAGATGTTGAAGCAAAACAAGTTTCAAAAAAGAGGACTAGAGGCCCAACTAAAGTTAAAAGACTTCCTTCGGATGTTGCAAGCCGAATTGATATTGAGTTTAATTCATCGGGCATACCGGTAGGGAAAGGCTCGGTGAAATTTTCTTCTTATTTAGGGCCACTTGTCCGTGAGCACGTTTCATTTACACTTGATGATTGGAGGCAACTTGGTGACGATCTGAAAGTAGTTCTATGGAAATCTGTTCAGGTAAAATGTGCTTCTGAAATGTGCTCCTGAAATTTATGGTTAAATTTATGCTGAAACGTTCATAAGTTTAGCAACCATGTCTGTATTGCTTGTCAATAAATTTATGCACACCATAGGTTTTATTTATGGTTAAGTTTATGTATAGCAGTTCCTAGCCTGTACATTGTTATTTATGGTTAAATTTATGGTTGTGTTGTGTGAAAATTTATGGTTAAATTTATGGTTAAAAATCTTGGACTTCAGACAGTAGTTCAGAGCAATTGCGGTTTTTGCTTATATGCTCCTGCTAATTTTTGTGGCCAGAGATTTAAAAATGCTAAACATACAACAATTATATTACAAGTTGTATGTGATGTTTTCTTCCCAAGTATTGTTATCGATTTTGACATATTTCATCCACTAATTTATTAGCAGTAACTCTTTGGTTCCTTTAAGTCTTTAACCTGTTTTCATAACTTTGTCCATTAAAATTGTGCTCCTGAAGTTTAGGAGGGTACGTGCTTAACCTAATTTTGTTACTCTTGTGAAGTTCATATGTAATCATTGGACTGATGTTACTACCATCCTACATCTTTAAAACACAGCTATACATAAATTTAATTAGCATGGTAGCAGCAGTATAAGTTTGAAATACATCTACAGTGTTGAACCTTTTTATTTGATTAGCATGGTAGCAGCAGTATAAGTTTGAATCATTTGTTGTATGTAATAATAAATTATTTTGATTATCACTTTGATGAATGTTATAGGCTAGATTTAAAGTAGATGAGGAATGACAAAAGACTCCCATTTTTCAGCAAATGGGATGCATTTGGAGGTGTTCGAAAAGCAAATTCATTAAAAAGACATTACAAGCAAAAACCAAGGAAGAACAACTTCAACTAAAACCAGAAAACGTCAAAACTGTGAAGGAATGGAAGAAGTTTATTGAGTCAAAGACGAGTAAAGAGTTTAAGGTAATTGTAATGTAATTTTTATTATTTCTTATATGATATATAAGTGTACATAAAATGCAAATTAACTCATCAATGTGAAAAAACTTGTACTCTAGTTACGAAGTGAAAAATTCAAATCCATGAAGGACATGCAAATGCCACACACATGTAGTCGTCGAGGGATGGCTCGATTAACTGAAGATTTGTGAGAAAAATATCGATTTATTAAATATGGTTTTTAGTTTTGTTTAATGTTGTCTTTTTTAATGCAGAAAGACGAAAGTATCAATCCCTCTTTCATTTTTAGATCTGATGTTTGGATTAAATCTCACACTTGGAAAAATGGTGAGCCAGTGAATGCGCATGTTGCAGATGCTATTGTAAGTGCTATGTACTGTTTATTTAAGCATAATTTTTTGAAAATATATAATTTAGAACTAATTTACAAAATATAATTTGTGTTCACTTTTGTAGGAGAAAATAAAAAATGTTCAAAATGAGTCGCAATCTAGCTTAACATGTAAGTTCAAAGAAGATGCTCTCTCATTAGTATTGGGACAAGACAGACCGGGACGACTACGAGCAATGGGAAGGGGTGTAACCATGTCCAGGGCAGTTATGTCTAACATCAAAGATAAGCAGGTAGCTCAATGTCAACATAGGATTTCAGAGCTAGAGCAGTTAGTTCACACGTTAATGAAAAGTCAGGTACGGAATTTTAGTAGTCTTATTACTTGGTTCGCACGTTAATGAAAGTTGCCATGAACTAACCAACCATAGACAAGCATGAAGGAATCAGCCTTCTCATATTTCTCAAACTGCAAATTGCAAAGTTCTTTTTTATCAAGTTATAAATAGTATGGTTCATATTTCTCAAATGGTTTTTCTATATGCATCAAACCACAATGGATATTATATGGATATATTCTCATTTTAGATCCATGTCATTGTAGTTAAATTATGTATCTGTTATCATCTGATATCTTTAACCAATTATTAAGCCAATTCTTATGGTGTGTGTTCCAATGAAAAAATGGTAAAACATGCAGTTTTATCAATTATGGTTTATCATCTTTAATCTTTAATCAATTAGCTAAATAAAAGATATACTTATTTATCCCATGACAAAAGTGGTATGTTTTCCAGACTTTACTGTGTTTCAGTGAATAATTCTTTAAATAATTATGTCTCTGAACATTTTGAATTGCTCAAAAAGTTGGAGTGCAAAATTCGGCGTATTATGTATAGTTCACAAATTCTGGAACAAAAATTATTTCAAAACTTGTCTAATACAAAAAGTTTATTTTGTTCAATACAAAATGATATGTATGAACACAAGATATATCTACGGTCAACAGCATATTGTTCTTTTCATCAAAACATTCAGTTGTAGACACACATTTGGTTGGATATCATGCTTTAAGAATACTGCACTTATACATATACGAGCATAATGTCTTGAAATATGAAAGTCTTGAATAAGATATATGATTTTAAGGGAATCTGTCTTCTAAAAATAATAATAATAATATTTTATAAAGTATGAATTTTTGAATTCCATGGTCGCTAGTTCAAAATGCATCAATTTTGAATACGGCGATTTTAAAATATACTTGAGATTCTGTATGTCGAAGATGAAAACACCTCCAATTTTATGGTCATCTAAATTATGAGTGTCTCAGATAAAATAAAACTACTGTAAATACCAAATAGTACCTTATAAGATACCCTATGTACCATATAAACACCTTTATAGATATTTGTATTATGTCATATCAGTTCATCCAATTCCCAGAATATATCCATTTATATATGCATGTGTTGTCTAGGTGTAATTTCAATAATGTTAATTTCATTTGAAACTCTACACACGTGAGGTCTACATTTATATCTACGATTCAAAAAGTAATAGAGCTTTGTGAACTTTTGAGTTTCGAGAATTCAGAATAGCACATGCATTGTTAGTTTTCGTGAACAAGTAATTTCATGTACAAGCATAATCAAGTATTATCTACATCATCTACATCAAATTTCTCCATCAACAACTACTCACAAATCCATATACCAACAGAACACTTAGGTCTTCCACAACTATCCCTGCTTTGGCAACTATTATTTCAAATATTATTCACTACAAGTTTAAATTCTCTAATATTTTTCAAATATTATTGATTTGGCAGGGTAAAGAAAGTTGTGGAGAAGAGAATGTACCTCAAATGGTAAAAATATACCATATTAAGGTTAAAACATCATACAAAATTTGATATCTAAATTAATAATTATGTGATTTAGTTTTTATTAATTGCAGAGTATGCATAATCAAATATGTGACAATTGTAGTTTACTGCATTGGCACGGGAATGATGAAGAGGTTGTCGCCGAAGGAAAAATTGTGTCAACTGATCCGAAAGATCTTTTCAATGGGGTACCTTTAGGCCCGAACGCCATGAAAATCTTGATAGTCCATCCTACAAAATTCGACGTTTTTTTGTGGAGGCCTTCACCTGGTTTGGTATATATAGGAGATGCCAAGAATGAGATGGTAGCATGGCCAGCTGATAGAGTTATCCGCATAAGGGAGAACTCTAAAAAAGAAAATGAGGTATGATATTTTATGATATTTTTTTGTATGCTTTTGTGTATTTTTACATATTCTACTTTTATTAGATGACTATATTTTTTCCTTTGATAGAGCAAAACCGATAGCACAGGAAAGAAATGCAAGTTGTTCGATTGGGGTGGAAGCAAGGAATTAGTTGCCGAATGACGAGTGTACTCGAGTGATTCAAATCAGATTATTAATAGCATTCCTCTTGGACCTGAAGCCGTGATAGTTTGGGTGGACAGTCCGAAAAAGGAAGATGCCTTTTTGTGGAGACCAATAGTAGGTATGACATGTATCAGAGAAGCTGTCGGTAAGAAAATAGCATGGCCAACATCAAAATTGGTTTTTGAGAACACAACACCACCTACTCCTATGAGCAGTGTTCCAGTGTCTCTTACGGTAATATGTTTATATTGCTAATATCTATTTTTAAGATTTTTTCATAATGTATCAACATTTTTTTAATATTATTAGAGTGCAAATTTCACGGTGAATGCCTAGTGCAAGTTGTTTGATGTGGATGGCATGGGAAAAATAGTAGCTGAAGGCACCATATCTTCAATTGATCCAAATGATAAGGTTCATTCTATTCCACTGGGACCAAATGCAATAAGAGTTTGGGTGGATATTGTAAAAGTCCCAAATGCACCTTTATGGAGGCCTACGTCATTCATGGAATGCTTATCAGATGCTGCTGGTTCGACGGTAGCATGGCCTATTGCGAATGTTAGAGTGGACTCAACTTCTACGTAAGTTTCACAACATTTTGTTTATATAAAATATGCACAATGTTAAAAATAAAAGCACAATGTGTCAGTAAGATTATGCATGCTTGCACAAAAAATATAGGAGTAATACCCAGCATGTAAACTCCTTTGGTCATCCTGTTAGGTATTTTCAGGTTCATTACAAAAGTGCACTGTGATTGTATATGTATATGGATGAACTCTTGAAAAGAGAACAAACTGATAGTACCTTATATGAAGAAAGAACCATCAAGTGTGTTATCGAATGAAAAGATGCTTGATTGCTTCCAAGTAACCCATTATCTAGGTTGAAAAGAGAATACTTTAATAATCCCCCGAAACTGAACTTGGTAAATTCATATAAACAATTAACAGTAATTATCTGGTCCACTAGTTGAAGGCCTATAAATTATATTTCAATGTATATCCATGATATTTTAGTCTAAAGTCATTTTGTTTTTTAATGTAAACCTAAACCAATAATGTTTCCTACTTGATATTATATTTTCTAAATGCAGTTGTAGAAAATTGGAAATTTTGAGATAAGATGTCAATAATACTTGTGTAATAATTTTGGAAAAAAAATTCCCTTGGAAAGATAAATAGTCAATTAGAATCAAAGATGGAAAAATATTACTTCATGCTACAAGCAGAGAAAAAACTACAAAGAACACATAACAAATTCCACATTCAAAAGCACATAAGAAAATATTAAAGAAAGAAAAAGATTTTGTAATAACATTGCAAAAAAATTTCTAATCAGTAGTTATGTTCAAATAAATTTACAAAATTCATTTATAATGCTTCATATATTTTGTAGACCACAGCCTAAATTTTTTATAGTAGCTTCATTTATAATGCTTCATATATTTTGTAGACCACAGCCTAAATTTTTTATAGTAGCTTCATTTATAATGCTTCATATATTTCCGTACAAGAATCATTTACCAATACTCAAGTATGAAATATATAGTAGCTATCTTGTTCATTTATACACAATCATATCGATATGTTATCTTGGTGGCTGACTTTGAATTGAATAGCTACTCCTTTTGTCTTACTTGATTGTACATATAAACCAGCAATATATGTTAAACTGTAATGTACTGGACAAAATTCGTGTAGTGCTGATAAGCATACTTTGCAGTTATTTATATCAAACATGTTTATAGTTGATAATCTGCATCTAAGTGGAGAATATTGGAATTATACATGTGTGTGTGTTCGACTATATGTTAGCAGATAACGAATGATTTCATGTACCACTTCACAGATAAGAAATGTTGCACTTGTCTATTATTACTAAATGACATTTATTATTCCAATAAAGCAAATACAAATGCATTCATGATACTTGTTATTTCAAAGTTAATTACACATGCATTATGATGCGTCAATAGTAGTTACGATGACTGCACGATTGTCTTAATCCAATTAACCCTACAAAAGAAGTGGGGCTCTGCAGTTTGGGTTTGTAAGAGGCAGTGGTATAGAAGTTTGCAGGGGAAAAAAATATTGATTGTTGCTGAGGCAGTCACAGGCTGTGGTGTGGTATGGATGTGATCGAGTGGCTTGTGCACAGTTTTGCAAGTTTTGAATTGTGGAAAGCTTTGAAGCGCAATGGTTTGTGCACAGTTTTGAAATTTATGAGTTTTGAATGGTAGTGGTTTGTGGCAGGTGAAGTATGAGTCTTGGACGATGTTTTGCACAGTTTTGTAGATGCAGTTGCAGGGTGTTTGTTGGGTGGATTTGTGAGTGTGGACGATGATTGAAATGGAGATTGAAGTGCAGTATGGTGAAGGTTTGAAGAAGTTGAAAATTTTGTGTTTAAATGTGTTGCAATTTTTTAATAGTTGCAAATTAAACATGTTATTTTAAATGTGTATTTGATCATTAACTTTTGAATTTCTTTGTTACAGGTAGGTGAAATTTTTAGATGCAAAAAATGGACAAGATACTTTTTAGATTTTTGGAGCTTCGGCCTAGTTAGCACATGAACAAATTTTGGGTGCATGTTTTGTCATTAATATTTGAAATAAAACCTTGTAGATGTTGGGTCTTTGTCTAATGTTATATGAAGATGGTTTATAAATTTCATCGTTGTTTGTAAGTAAGCTTTGTTCGTGGATATATTGTATAGCCATTTTATGGAAATGATCAATTGTTATGCTTTTATTTTATAGTTTTTTACTTTGATTTGTATATTATCCGATTGAAATATAATTAAATGCAATTAGATTACGGATATGTAATTATTGTAGTGGTATGATTTGTCATAAACGACAGCATTTAAAAAGTGCGGTCAGTATTTTGGGACAATAACTCATGATAATACGACAGCGTTAAAGCCTTGCTGTAAGTTATTTAAAAACATAAATCACATTGATACAACAGCGTTTTACAAACGCTGATGAATAAGTAGTAACAGCGTTTTCCTGTCGCTGTTGAAAACTAGTGAGTTTGTTTTAGACAGGGTATTTTAAACGCTGTAGAAATGTAAAATACCACTCTAAACACTTTTCCACAGCAAAATATAAACGCTGTAGAAACTAAATAAACAACGACAAAATAACGCTGTGGAAAATTATTTTTGACAGCGTTGTTTTTTCGCTGTTTGAAATTACATATCAACGACCGCATGTCGTTATACAGCGTTCTTCACAACGCTGTTATATCATTTAACAGCAGTTTTTAAACGCTGTTAAAAGGCTATTTTGTTGTAGTGAATTTCAACATTTTGAAATTTTCAAAACCTCTTTCAAAAATCCAATTTAATCTCCAAACTCTTCATTTAAAGTGATTAAAATGTTTCACTCTTAAATTATACCAAAATATATTTCAGTTTGAAACATATATTTATTCTAAACATCAATTCTATTACATTCACAAAATAGGTAGAATACACATGACCACAAAGAAAACAAGTAAATTCCAATTACAAACCTGTTGTAAAGAAAATAAATTTTGACATATAAAAATTCAAAACCAAAGAACTCTTATAATATAAAAGTTGTACTACAAAGTTTAAGCTTTCCAGCGATATAAAGATCATCAAAATCAGATTCACGGTTTGGAAGTTATGTTAAATTTACTTTCAGCTTAAATCTTAGAGAATTTTGTAATAGGGCATAAATGCCTATCCACTTTCAAACCTATTTTAAACTAAATTAAAATCAAAATCTTCCAAAATGGAAAAAAGAAAATTAATAGCTTACATAAAGCTCTTTCATTTATAGAAAGATTGAACTCATTTGGAGTTATAAATCTCAAGTTATCGCTGTTTTAGTACAGCACGTTTCCAAACAAAATTTCAGCTTTTAAATCAATTTGAAATTTAAAATTTACCCAAACCATTTTAATCTCAAACTATATTTTCAAACAAGCTTTTTGCTAAATCATTTATTAAATGATTTTCTTTTTCCCTGGAAAGCTAAGACATACAAAATTATGATCAACTTTATGTAATCATCATAAAACATTTTATTAAGTGGAAATATTTTCATTACTTTCCAAAATCTAACTCTAAAACAATTAACTTGTAAACTCATTTTGGAAGAGATAACTAATCTCTTTCATTATCAAGAAATGATTATTGATTATCCATAATATAAATTTTGAGATATATATAATTTTTTTTTAAATTATTCTCACAATTAAAATGATTAAACTACATGAATTGTTCATTTATCAAAAACAATTCAAATTCACATTTTCACTTGTCACAAAATTAAATTTCCATCTAATTATCAACATAAAACCAATTAAAGTTTATAATTAATTCAAACTTGTTTCCAAAAGAATTTTACAAATTCACACCAACCAATTTTTAATACAAACAAAATTTAAATCAAAACTTGCTCACAACTTCATGCTAAAAGTTTAAAATCAGCATAGTTTTATATCTATCCTCTACTATTACTCAAATAACTAAGTGCCAAAATAAATTTTATAGTTGTCATTAATAACTTGTACTAAAATATTCAATTAATATTTTAATTTTCAAACCAAAGTATTCTTTTACCTTAAATACATCATTTAATTAATCAAAGGATCAAATGGTATTTTCTTCTAATTAAGACATCTCTTTAATTAGAATCATTCACTTTACTTACCCAAATTACCATATTCAATTTCTCAAATATCAAATAATATAAGGATATTGCCTCGCCATTGATTTATAGTGAATGACCCAATCGATTGGTTACAGAGTTGCTCAAATGATCAAAACTGCTTCGTCACTCATCCAACACTCACTATGGTTCAATGGATTCATTAAACATTTAAAATAAAAATTAATACTCCACCATATTAATTATTTCCAAACTTTACTTATTAAAACTCAATTTACCATGTCTAACTGTCTCATCATAATGTTTAGAAAATTTCTATCGATAACGTTGATCAGGCGCATCGACCGATATTCTTAAAGAACTCGATGGACAACCCAACACAAAATCATTTTTAAATAATAAACATGTCTCTCATATAATTTTATAAAATATTCTTTGCTTACCCCAATAAAAAGAATCCATTTTAGACTCATAAGTATATCATTTATTAGAAAGATTTACAATTTAAATTATTGCTGCTTACACTCAAAATTAAAGAACACAAGAAGAACTCATCGAGATATTCCCAGAATACTCGATTCACAAGATTGACGAGTAAGCTGGAGTGTTCACCAAACCGAACGGTATAATGAGCCAGTCTTAAGAACCATACGAGTGCGGAATGCGGTAAAAGGAACGCTATCCTCCGTAACTCGCAGCTGATGAAAATCGGTGCAAGGTCAAGCTGAAAAAGATCCTAGCACCACTCAATAAAATAAATAAATCCTCAATCATAAGCAACGGATACTCGTTCTAATGGTTAACTTGTTAGGCTTGCGAAGATGGATGCAAAGCCTAAGAATACCATCAGATTTTTAAGCAAAGATGACCGTGGTACCTCACGGTAAAGGTTGGACTAAATGAATTGCTCGGCTTCACGCTTCAGCAATTACTTCTAGGGTTTCTCATTTTCCTAATGGACACCTTCTTGGAGGGATAGCTAACAGGCTAAGAACCAAGAATGAGATCAACACAAAACTCAATTGCTCGATTGGGTAGCAAAACCACAAACGGACTCACATATATCAACAAAATCACAATAAACTGGAATTCGAGATACCTCGTCATCATCTCGGTACTCAAGAACAAGTAAAGATACTTCGGAATTATCATCAACATTCCAAAGAACAAGAGACAACTAATCAACCGAATTACGATGCCTAAAATATAGGATCCTTCCGGAACATAGGATTGGACTTCATAACAAGCAAGTCAATCCATCCCCAAAATCATATTAAACTCAAGGTGATGACTAATGTGCAGATTTGCACCGAAAGGAAAACTACAAAGGTCAACCCTAATATTATCACACGACAAGCCAAATATTGCGGATCCCTTCAATAGGATTCTCAATCCTCAAAGAAGTAACAAGATAAGAAACATCCCACGTTATCACAAGCTCCTTCGACACGAATGTGTCAAACACCCGTATCGAAGAGAACTAGAATAAAATAGTCCCGGTAAGGATTATTTATAGGATAAGATATCATTAATTCAATTATGGAATACTACAGAATAAAATATATTCCTAGACATATTCCAAACTTATATCTACCACAAAGGAAATGAAAAGGTCAAGGACAAGATGATTAAGGGATTTGTAACACTTGTACTATACTTGGATGCGCCGTAATATATGTTTCTGTTCTGTGTTTATCATATTTTGTTCTGAACTCGGCTCTGATACCAAGTTGTAACGCCCCACCCCAAGATCCGCATTAACAAAGAGTATTACTGGATAATACTGTTTTCTAATGCGGAGAATAGGGCTGGTTAGGAGCAACCATCTATATTTATTTTCTCTATCTCAAGTGGATCGACATATCCAATAAATACTTAATATAAAACTACAGGTGGCTATAGGATCTATCAGAACAAAATACAACTCAAATGCAAAACACATCACAGAACAACAGATAATCATATATATACACACATATACCGATACATCACAGAGTATACAAAATGATACATCACATATGTGGTATAACGACCACAATACAAACACGAGTCAAAAGAATATACATATCTGAGTAGCAACAAAAGGACTACACAAAAGCTACAGCAAAAAGCTAGCAGAAAAGTCCATGTGGAAGCAGAATAGGCTAAGTCCAAAGGGTACCTAACTTGAAACACCTCGGTCTGACCCGAATAAAATACACGGGTCAGTCTAGCTAAACAAATCAGTTTAAAAGGATAATCGATACCATAAGCATAAGGCAAGGTGATAATCTTCTCAAGCGAGAAGAAACAACTCTAAGAATAAGTATTAGCATGGTTACTTCAAGTGATGAAATAGTATCACTACACAAACACACAATCTCGAAAGAGACAAAACAATCCATAACATGCTAAATATAGCAAGCCTCATATCAATGGCATATCACAAATCATCAATAATGGTTTAGGGAAAAATATAAACCTAAAAGGGAGAAATCCCAAACCCGCCATATCGGCAAACTCAAAAGCAACTCAAAGAAATCACCATCTCAAAAATACGCCATAAGGCAAATGCATATATCTCCAAATAGAAGGATATAAATCCCAAATAAACGCCAAAAGGCAAATCTCAAATAACAACGCCAATAGGCAAATCCCAAATAATATGCCAAAAGGCAAATCTTAAATAACGCCAGTGTAGGCAACTCAAATTCCCATAAGGTAATCGCCATATATATATATAACGCTCGAATGGCCAACCATTAAAAAGGCGATACACTCAGGAAATCACAATAATCAATGAAATCATCTCAAAAGTTTTGCACGTGCTTTTGGCCGAAGCCTACTAAGTACTGATCTCTAAAAATAGGTACCTCGCCTAAAGGCAAATACGTCACAATGACAAATACGCCGCAATGGCAAATACACCGCAATGGAAAACGCCACAATGACAAACGTCTCGAAGACAAATACGCCGCAATGGAAAACGCCGCAATGGCAATGACCCGAAGGTCCAGTACTGGCAATACGCCGCAATGGTAAATGTCTCAAAGAAAAATACGCCACAATGGCAAACGCCGCAATGGCAATGACCCGAAGGTCCAGTACTGGCAATACGCCACAATGGCAAATGTATCACAAACTCTCGGATAAGAACCAAAACAGTGTTAACATGTATTCCATACCACACGTTAGCACTAAACGGTTTACTATCCGCTAGTAAATTTCAGACTCAAAACAGTAAAAAGTTTACCTCATCTCATCGGTAAACTCGACCCAAAGGTCAAAACGATCAAACAGACAAGTTAGGAATTAACCGAAATAGTAAACGCACATGTCTCATACCACGTGTTTTACTAAATCGTTTAACTCTCTTTCTCAAATGCTCGAATAGTGAAAAATGTGTATTATATATATATATAAAATAATTTACTTAAGAAAACGGGGTTTTAAAACAATTTTCGAAATCGTATTTGAAAATAACCTTTGAAAATTCCCTTATAATAGAGAATATATAGATTTTATATTTAAAAATACTTTTAAAATACTATATAATAATAATTTGAAATGACCGTTAATTTTTAAAAATTTATTTCAAAACGGTTTGGAAAAATCCATGCTCGAAAACGAAGAAAATCACTCCAACCGATATTCGAATTCAAATTTGAATTTAATTCAAAACAATTCAAAATTTGAATTTCAAATCCTCCAAAAATTAGCTAGCCTATTGATAGGCATCATAGCTCTCAAAACATTACAAAAACATCATCAAAATCAAGCAAGATAGAGAGCAAAACAAGCTAGAACCAGCCTGGAAACAAAAGAACTACACAAGAGAACGTAGGGCAAACAAATACCCGCCCCCTAGGTCGACCTCTCAACTCCATAGGTCGACCTAAGGAAGGTCATGGTCGACCTAGCGGTCGACCATCATCACATGAATTTTTCCAGGCAATTTGCAAGCTGCGAACTGATTTTCTGGCCAACTTTTAACATAGCAAATGGATGGGTTTTGCAACCAAATTTTGCAAGCATGAAGTATAACACATATACTACAAACTGAAGAAAATCCGGCAGCATTTCATTGAAAGAATTGAGAGATACAACTGCTTAAAATAGCAACCAGAAATATATTTTCACAGAGAGAAATAATCAACATAAACTATTTACATAAGCTACGATATTTCATAAATTTTGGCTCTTTGAGCACTACGACATCTAGGGAATGTGAGTTATTAACTCACCTTGCTGTTAAAGATGATCAAACCTTGATAACCAGAAGAAAGGTTGGAGCTTGGGTTGAATTTGAGCTTCAATATCCTGTATAAACTTGAAACAAGGACATGCGGGAAGAAACAAATACTGTTAACAGAGAAATATTTTCAAAACTTGATTTTTGATGAATAAATGGTTTTAGATTTTGATTACCTGTTGATTTAGCTCCAATTTGATTTTTAAAATACTAAATTTGAGTTTAATTTGATGATTTTTGGCTAGGGTTTGAGAATGGGGAATAATTTCTCAAGTTTTCTAGAATTTACTGAAGTTTTCTACTTTACGTGAATGAAAGTGAGAAGGAGTGAATAGAAACTTTCTCCTTTACTTCCTTTATAGGCTAAATTATTTTAATGGGCTTGGACCCAAATTATAACAGAAAATAGCCTAAGTTATCATTTTAACCCTTAATACATATGTACACTAATGAAATGAATTCAACCAACCAATATTTTCAAGTTTTCACACAATAAAACTATGAAACCAAGTTTACATGTTATCCATTCCAGCCTGTTTGCTTCTAACCAAACTATAAAAAATTACTGTCAATTACTAATCGAAGTGGTTTTGGGTATTTACTGATACCCGACCTCGGTCTCTTCGAATTCAATGTCATCTCAAATCCAAGTTGTTAAGTTTTAAAACAATACAATTCATATCCAGGATATCATATCACATAACAATTCAACTCAGATAGGTAACCTACATTATCACAGTTCAACCCATTCATATCACAGCACATCTAAATCGCCCATCAGAGACATCAACAATTCAAGCCATCCAATATTATTCAACCATCCATAAGCAAGATTTTAATAGATATATAATTCCTAATTAATTTAATTAATCTCCAATTAAATTAATTACCAACTTTAATCACTTGGATTACCTTAATCCTGCATACTTAACATT
Source organism: Allium fistulosum (assembly GCA_030737815.1). NCBI lineage: Eukaryota > Viridiplantae > Streptophyta > Magnoliopsida > Asparagales > Amaryllidaceae > Allium > Allium fistulosum. The sequence goes on from CM060904.1 coordinate 1,294,163,797, forward strand.
TATTAATTACAACCCAATTAATAAATCATTCTTTAATCACCCATCTTAATTAATCATCCTTGATTAATTATACTTTAATTACATTGAGTAATTAACCCTTAATTACCCCATAGATTAATTAGCCTTAACCATTCATATTAACTTTTAATTAATCTCCTTAATTAATTAATCTCCTTAATTAATTAATCACATTAATTAATCATTCCTTGATTACCTTACAAACCAATTAATTAATTTTTAATTTCAGATTAATTATCCTTCAACTATTAATTAATAACCTTAATTATTAATTAATATCCCTCAATACAAATTAATTAATCCTGAAATACTTTTATAATCAATTAATTAATCTTTAATTAACTAATTAATTATCCCTTAATTATTTATTTATTAACCCTTAATCATTAATTAATTAAATTAATTGATTGATTGATTTAAATTACTTTATTAACTTAATTAATCTCAAATCATTAAAACCTTAGTTAACTTAAGATAAAACATTATCTTTATAATGACTTAATTATCATTAACATATGCATTTAAAACATTACCTTTAATTAACTATTTAATTTCATTTCTAAATTAAGTGTTTAAAATAACTTACAAAATTTAATTTAACAAATTCAAGTTAAACACTTTGCATAACTTTCTCAAATCGATTAAAAGCATTTATTTTTATAAAGAATAAATTTTTAAAAACAAGATTCATTTAAAATTTAAAACTTACTTTATTTAAATTTAAAAACTTGTTAATCTTACTTTGGGTCCAACCCGAAAATTACTCGAGCCAAGCCCCGAGTTTTCTTCTGCTTCTTTAAAAAAAACTTAGTTTTAAAAAACTTAAAAGTTTAAAACCTGGAAACTCGTATGCACTCACGTTCTACTTGTGACGACCGCCCATAACCCATGCACTGAACCTAGAGAAAGTGCGCTGTAAAGTGTGCCAGCCAGCCATGGACGATTGTCAGGGTAAATTAAAAACAACAGAATCTATCGTATTACTCACAGCGCATGGACAAAATACAATAGAACATATATATAGTGAAGCTTCACAGAATAGAATCTCATCAATAAAACTTCATAATAGTTGAATACAGACATCTGAATAGTCAATACAACGAGCCTCACTACATAACACTCAGACAATACAAACAGCGTAACACCCAGTACATATAATAAGAAGATAATATGCAACCCTCCAGCTCGTCTTCGATATCAACACCGTGGAAAGCAAGAACAGCACCTGTCACCTGCTACCTAGTCTGCCCGTCCCAAAAATGGACGAACAGCCCAAGGCAATAAGAGTTAAAACATAAAGCCTTGAGTCAGACAATAGTCTTAGTGAGCAATAAATTAACTAACAACATACCAAAAGAGCATAAAGGAAAAGGAATAGGAATACAACCCTCCCACTCCAACCTCTTTCTACAGTGATAGCCCCCAGACACACACTAAGTAGAAGCAAACATAGCAGAGCATACAATGTAAAGTAAAGAAATTATCACTCGAGTCAAGGGCGATGTTTTCCAAGTACAAACCCCCAAGGCCTAAACCAAGATCAGATAAGCACCCAGAAAACACTGCTCTTGAGACCGAATGACGATACAACCAAACATCCATGACTCTGGCTATCACTGTTATCATTGCTTCGATATCACCGTTAATTGAATGACCAGCACATTCTTTCAGCCGTCCGTCAAGGGCTAATGGAAACCCCGGTTCTAGACATAACTCCCGCACGTCATCGTGACCCGTGCCTAGGACTATCGAATCTGCCCAGAGTACTTGACTACCAATCCGTAGCCTTCAGGGACTATCGAATCTGCCCAACGTACTCTTGCTTTGAGCATGCTAGAACCTTCAACAACGATGAGATCTCAGCCTTCTAGTCATCCTCCTCGACGACTATTTCCATACTAGCTCAAGCGCCTCTCGAGCATCCATTATCCTCAACTCGAACCATATCACCGAGTTATCAACATGCTTGGAATGATCCCGTCTGGATTAGAACAAGGCTATCTCATATCATGCTTCGCTTCATCACATCCTCGCAAAGTCTCATCTCAACATCATCATCAAATCTATGCGTAAGAGCTTCACCATCCGCTACATATGCCACAAGCAGCTTTCCCAATTCAAGAGCCTTTCTCTTAGCTTTTGAATCATCTTCGGTCTAAATCAAATCATCAATCATCTAATTCATAGCAATCAATCAAATCAAACATTAATCCAAACAATCAAGCATTTAAATATGATCTAAGTAGACAATTATCACAATAATGGCAATTTCGTAATTAAAGAGTTGAAAGTCTAATAAGCATGAAAACATGAACAATATCTCTATAATCTTGATGAATGAACTTGCATAGGTTAACACTTAGTAAAATGGTTGTCAAATCATCATGGACAATGGATCTATATGGATGTACACATATGATTAGGAAAATGCATGGAAATCACTATTTTAACACCAAATCAAGCCAACGATCCGATATACTCCTTTGGATCCGTGTGAGAGATAATCACCACTCACCAAATCACCAAAACAACTCAAAAGCAATACGCTTCAGATCTGGACAGCGAAGGATCTAACTTGATCTATCACCAATCCGCTTCAAACGATGAAATCTCTCTTCGAAGAATGTAGATCTTCAATCTAAGCTTTTCGATCTTCGATTTGATCTTCAATTTGGATAGATAGAATCACTAGATTAGAGTGGAGAAAAGAAGTGAAGAAGTGTAGGAGTCGAGTTCTCAAAATGGCAGCACTTCGTCGCTTCGAAATCCGGATCCCAAAAATGGAACAAAGCCCTCCTATTTATAGCTGAATTCCCTAACTCGTCTGTCTCCATAGGTCATCTCCGACCTAAGACTTATCAAAATCCCCCAGTCTACGACATAACAAGTGCTCGACTAAACAGATAACTCGGTTACGACCTAACTGGGATACGACTCACTCCTAAGTCGTCTACGACTTAACACATAGCCTAAGCCCGCGACCTAACAACAGCTCCGATCTAACAGGGTCTCCGACCTAACTATAAGGCCACAACTCAGCGACTTAAAGTCCACACGACCTAATACTTAGGTACGACTTAAGACAATGCGACCTAACACTTAGCGTTATCTCCTTAACACGGCCATGACTCAATTAGGCTACGACCTAACTGTATACGACATAACTACGAGCGACCTAACAGGTGATACGACTTAACACTCATACAACCTTACGACCTAACTAATCTTAGATCGTCTACGACCTAACAAATCAAGCTACCAGACGACCTAATACATAGTGACCTATCTCTTAACTCGGTCAAAACCTTAAGTCGTCCACTATATCTTAAGTCGGTCACTATGACCTAACTCTATCCTTAAGTCGTTCCAAACTGTCAACCGACTTAAATCACTCCCCTATCTTTCTTAGGTCGTCGCCGACCTACCCCTTAAGTCATTAACTCGCCCAGACTTATCACTTAACTCGTCCAAAACTCATAAGTCGGCTACGACTTAGGAATTTAAACAAAATTCTGCCAAAATCTGAAACGACATAACAGCAATGCAACCAAAGGTCAACTATTTTACGATGTTTCGATCCGTGAAAATACGGATCGTTACATTCTCTCCCCCTTAGGAATTTCGCCCCCGAAATTCCAAACAAACAAAGCAATCAAATACTATTCTGCATGCCTACCATCCATAGCAATCAACAAACCATGCATCCAATTCTAGCTTAGCATGCAGAATTCTAAAACCGGGACAAGTTACAATATCGTGAGATGACACGACACCTTAGGGCCATACCTTGAAGAGTTCAGGATGAGCTGCCTTCATCCTCTCTTCCACCTCCCACGTACAGTCGTTATCATCATCACTCCATTGTATCTTGAGCAACTTAACTACCTTCCTCCTAAGCTGTTTCGTGTCGGTCTCCACAACACGAAGCGGCTTACGAGGTCTTCTATCGACTGGATCAACTTCGAAGTCTTCACAGCTATCAGCAGAAACCACTGTATTCGAGTCGTGCACATACTTCCGTAGATATGATACATGAAAAACATTGTGCACACTCGACATCTTCTCTGGTAACTCCAATCTATAAGTGAGTTTTCCAATTCGCTCGATGATCGGGAATGGTCCAACAAATCTCGGAGTCAATTTTCCTTTCTTCCCGAATCGAATAACATTCTTCAGTGGAGAAATCTTCACAAAAACCATATCTCCTACGTCGAATTCCAAATCCTTTCGACACTTATCGGCATAACTCTTCTGACGGTCTTGGGCTGCCTTCATTCGTTGCCGAATGATCTCTATGCAATCCGAAGTCTGTCGAATCATCTCTGGCCCAAGTATCAACTTTTCTCCAGTTTCTAACCAACATGTCAGTGAGTTACACGGTTTCCCATACAATGCCTCATACGGTGCCATACCAATGCTTGACTGGTAACTGTTGTTGTATGCAAACTCCACCAAATGAAGGTGATCTTCCCATGATCTTCCGAAATCCAAAACACAAGCTCTAAGAAGATCTTCCAAAACTCGGTTGACTCTCTCGGTCTGACCATCTGTTTGAGGGTGATAAGCTGTACTCAAACACAACTCGGTTCCCAAAACTTCCTGGAAGCTCTTCCAAAATCCACTAGTGAACAATGGGTCTCGATCGCTCACTATACTCTTTGGAATACCATGGAATCGAGCTATCCACTTAACATACAACTCAGCCAACTTTGATGCAGTTCTAGTCGATCGAACAGGAATGAATCTTGCACTCTTGATCAGACGATCTACAATGACCCAAATCCATTCATTTCCCGTTCTTGTTCTAGGTAGTCCATCAATAAAATCCATCGATACGTGTTCCCACTTCCATGTAGGAACTTCTAATGGCTGAAGCAATCCGCTTGGCTTCTTCTGTTCGGCTTTTACCAACTGGCAGTTCATGCATTTGGAAATAAAATTTCCAACATCCTTCTTCATGCCTTCCCAGTAATAAGTTCTCTTCATATCCCGATACATCTTATTTCCACCTGGATGAATTGTCAGCTTCGAGTGATGACTTTCCCTCAGAACTTCACTCCTCAATTCATCTATATCGGGAACAACTAGTCGTCCTTGCTTCCGAAGCCAACCCTCTTGATCGACCTCAAATTCTTTATCCTTTTCTGGTTCCAATCCAGATTCCAAATCACGGATAATCTTGACAAGCTTATCGTCTCGCTTTTGGCTCTCGCCAATCCTTTCCACAAGAGTAGGTCTTATCGATAAGTTTGCCAACATCTCAGATTCCAATCCACATCTGGGCCTGAAGTCAAATCCAGCTAAATACTCGAGACTCTTCCATTCTGAAAACATGGCTCCCAATCCTGCATATCTTCGACTTAACGCATCTGCCACTGCGTTACCTTTTCCCGGAGTATAAGCTATACCAAAATCATATGATGCCAAAAACTCTAGCCAACGTTGCTGTCGAAGATTCAAATCCTTTTGGGAGAAAAGATACTTCAACGACTTATGATCTGTAAACAGCTCGAACCGAACTCCCAATAGGTAATGTCTCCACATCTTCAGAGCAAATACAATCGCCGCTAACTCCAAATCATGAGTCGGGTAATTCTTTTCATGCGGCTTCAGTTGTCGACTTTCATACGCAACAACTTTATCCCTCCGCATCAGCACTGCTCCAAGTCCAGTACCACATGCATCGGTGTAAACCACCATCTCATCATTCCCACTTGGAATAGTCAAAACAGGAGCACTTGTCAATCGCTCTTTCAGGATTCTGAAAGCTTGCTCACACTTATCTTCCCATCTGAACACTTAGTTCTTTTTCGTCAGTCCTGTTAACGGTGCAGCCACCTTAGAGAAGTCTTTGATAAACCGTCGATAATATCCTACCAATCCAAGAAAACTTCTCACATCAGATGCATTCTTAGGTCTAACCCAATCCTGGATTGCTGCCACCTTAGCGGGATCTACCGCTATTCCACTTCCAGAAATAACATGGCCTAAGAACCTCACTTCACTCTTCCAGAAGTGACACTTCAAAAACTTAGCCTTCAGCTGATGTTTCCGTAAGATTTCCAAAACAATTCGCAAGTGTGTCTTGTGCTCTTCTTCAGTTCTGGAATAAATCAGAATATCATCCACGAACACAAGTACGAACTTGCTCAACTGATCCCTGAACACTCTATTCATAAGATCTACAAAATATGCTGGCGCATTAGTCAGTCCAAACGGCATTACCAGCCACTCAAAGAAACCGGATGGTGTCTTAAAAGCTGTCTTCGGCACACTATCCTTAGCCACTCTCAACTGGTGAAATCCCGTTGCCAAATCCATCTGAGAAAACACCTTAGCTTCATGAAGCTAATCAAACAAGTCATCTATTCTCGGCAATGGATACTTGTTCTTCTTAGTCACCTTATTCAGCTCACGATAATCCACACACAATCTCAACGACCCATCTGCCTTGGTTGCAAACACAACTGGTGCACCCCACTTGGACACACTACGCCGAATGAATCCTTTCTGCAAAAGATCATCAACTTGCACCCTCAACTCTTGCTGTTCCCTAGGCGCCATCCGCCTAAGAGGCATCACAACATGTCTGGCTCCTTCGACTAGATCTATACGAAACTCGATCTCTCTATGCAGCGGTAATCCTTTGACCACGTCAAAGACATCCTCAAATCCATTAACGATTGGCAACGATGACAGTCCATCCCGTGGAACAACTAGCGAATACATGAAGCTCATGAAGACGCCTTCTTCATGCTTACATCGTATCACAATCCTTCGCCCCTCCACATTCTCGACTGTCACCTCCAACCTCTCACAATCAACCTTTGCCGCATATTTCCTAAGCCAGTCCATACCCAAAATAATTCCAAACCCCGCAAAGTTCAGAACAAAGCAATCACAAACAAAAGAGCAATCATGACTCGATACAATCAGACCACGGCATAACATACACAAATAAGACGAACCCCCAACTGGATTAGTCACAACCAATGGCCTATCAACAATATCCGGTTCTAAACCCAACCGGCCTACAAGCTCATTACAAACAAAAGAATGCGACGCCCCAGTATCAAACAGAACTCTAACTGGAACACCACAAATGGAGAGAGTACCTTGAACCACCACACTCTTTCCTTTCTCTTCAGCGGTAGGAGCTTTTGAAGACGATGGAACAGCTCCTAAAGCATAAGCTTGCACAATCTGCTTGTCCTTCCGTGGTTCTGGACAATCCTTCTTGAAATGCCCCGGCTTGTCACAGTTGTGACACTTCATCGGTACCTTCGGATACTTACAATCCCTAGAGAAATGGCCCTTCTGCTGACAATTGTAGCAAGTTACTTCGCCCTTCGGCTTCTTCTGGCCATCCTTACCCTTCTGCTGCTGCTGCTTCCTCTTCTTGTTTCCACCCTGCTGTGGTTTAGACTCTCCCTTAGTCACAGCAACAACAGATCCTTCCTTAGGAAACAGACTCTCATGCCTAAGAGCTTTCTCCACAAGCTTCTCGAATGAATCGTCCAAATGATCCACCAACTGCCTCCCAAGATAACTATCCAAGCCTGTCACAAACTTCTCATTCTTCTGATAAGCAGATTCAATATACGACCGGGCATACTTGGACAAAGCTTCAAATTCAGAAACATACTCAAGAACTGGTCTTCCTCCTTGCTTGAGCTCCACAAACATCTTGAACAGAATAGACTTCTGAGCTGTAGAAATGAACTTGGCTTCAAATCTGACTTGGAATTGCTCCCAAGTAATCTCTTCCTCCGAAGTATCAATAGTGATAGAGTTCCACCAATCCGAAGCTCTTCCTTGAAGCTGTCTTGATGCAAGCTTCCTCTTAGTTGCATCATCGATTCCCAAGTCACCAAAGATCCTTCTACAAGCATCTATCCACCTCTGGACTTCAATGGTTGATTCTGTTCCCAAGAAAACCTTCCCTCCAAGAGCAGTATAATCCTTACACAACTTAGCAAAATCCACCGGTTTTGGAGTTTGAACTTGAACTCCAACATCCACCGATGGCCCCGGAGCTGGCATCCTTCTCAAGATCGAAGTCATCATAGCTTCGAACATAGCAGCATAATCAGCAGCCCCTTTAGTAGCACGGCCTTCCCTAGCAGCTGGTCTCCCTCTTCGACTCATTCTCAATATCTATAAAAAGGAATGATTTGCACATCGAGAGAAACAACTGCATAAAAGACTCAAACTCTACTAAGCTACTATATAATATATAGTAATCATCCATCAAAATACAATTACATCTCTCATACGTAGTTACGTCAGCGAGCGTTGGGTAAAATCGATTAACCAATGCTCTGATACCAAATGTGACGACCGCCCATAACCCCTGCACTGAACCTAGAGAAAGTGCGCTGTAAAGTGTGCCAGGCAGCCATGGACGATTGTCAGGGTAAATTAAAACAACAGAATCTATCACATTACTCACAGCGCATGGACAAAATACAATAGAACATATATATAGTGAAGCTTCACAGAATAGAATCTCATCAATAAAACTTCATAATAGTTGAATACAGACATCTGAATAGTCAATACAACGAGCCTCACTACATAACACTCAGAGAATACAAACAGCGGAACACCCAATACATATAATAAGAAGATAATATGCAACCCTCCAGCTCGTCTTCGATATCAACACCGTGGAAAGCAAGAACAGCACCTGTCACCTGCTACCTAGTCTGCCCGTCCCAAAAATGGACGAACAGCCCAAGGCAATAAGAGTTAAAACATAAAGCGTTGAGTCAGACAACAGTCTTAGTGAGCAGTAAATTAACTAACAACATACCAAAAGAGCATAAAGGAAAAGGAATAGGAATACAACCCTCCCACTCCAACCTCTTTCTACAGTGATAGCCCCCAGACACACACTAAGTAGAAGCAAACATAGCAGAGCATACAATGTAAAGTAAAGCAATTATCACTCGAGTCAAGGGCGATGTTTTCCAAGTACAAACCCCCAAGGCCTAAACCAAGATCAGATAAGCACCCAGAAAACACTGCTCTTGAGACCGAATGACGATACAACCAAACATCCATGACTCTGGCTATCACTGTTATCATTGCTTCGATATCACCGTTAATTGAATGACCAGCACATTCTTTCAGCCGTCCGTCAAGGGCTAATGGAAACCCCGGTTCTAGACATAACTCCCGCACGTCATCGTGACCCGTGCCTAGGACTATCGAATCTGCCCAGAGTACTTGACTACCAATCCGTAGCCTTCAGGGACTATCGAATCTGCCCAACGTACTCTTGCTTTGAGCATGCTAGAACCTTCAACAACGATGAGATCTCAGCCTTCTAGTCATCCTCCTCGACGGCTATTTCCATACTAGCTCAAGCGCCTCTCGAGCATCCATTATCCTCAACTCGAACCATATCACCGAGTTATCAACATGCTTGGAATGATCCCGTCTGGATTAGACCAAGGCTATCTCATATCATGCTTCGCTTCATCACATCCTCGCAAAGTCTCATCTCAACATCATCATCAAATCTATGCGTAAGAGCTTCACTATCCGCTACATATGCCACAAGCTGCTTTCCCAATTCAAGAGCCTTTCTCTTAGCTTTTGAATCATCTTCGGTCTAAATCAAATCATCAATCATCTAATTCATAGCAATCAATCAAATCAAACATTAATCCAAACAATCAAGCATTTAAATATGATCTAAGTAGACAATTATCACAATAATGGCAATTTCGTAATTAAAGAGTTGAAAGTCTAATAAGCATGAAAACATGAACAATATCTCTATAATCTTGATGAATGAACTTGCATAGGTTAACACTTAGTAAAATGGTTGTCAAATCATCATGGACAATGGATCTACACATATGATTAGGAAAATGCATGGAAATCACTATTTTAACACCAAATCAAGCCAACGATCCGATATACTCCTTTGGATCCGTGTGAGAGATAATCACCACTCACCAAATCACCAAAACAACTCAAAAGCAATACGCTTCAGATCTGGACAGCGAAGGATCTAACTTGATCTATCACCAATCCGCTTCAAACGATGAAATCTCTCTTCGAAGAATGTAGATCTTCAATCTAAGCTTTTCGATCTTCGATTTGATCTTCAATTTGGATAGATAGAATCACTAGATTAGAGTGGAGAAAAGAAGTGAAGAAGTGTAGGAGTCGAGCTCTCAAAATGGCAGCACTTCGTCGCTTCGAAATCCGGATCCCAAAAATGGAACAAAGCCCTCCTATTTATAGCTGAATTCCCTAACTCGTCTGTCTCCATAGGTCATCTCCGACCTAAGACTTATCAAAATCCCCCAGTCTACGACATAACAAGTGCTCGACTTAACAGATAACTCGGTTACGATCTAACTGGGTTACGACTCACTCCTAAGTCGTCTACGACTTAACACATAGCCTAAGCCCGCGACCTAACAACAGCTCCGATCTAACAGGGTCTCCGACCTAACTATAAGGCCACAACTCAGCGACTTAAAGTCCACACGACCTAATACTTAGGTACGACTTAAGACAATGCGACCTAACACTTAGCGTTATCTCCTTAACACGACCACGACTCAATTAGGCTACGACCTAACTGTATACGACATAACTACGAGCGACCTAACAGGTGATACGACTTAACACTCATACAACCTTACGACCTAACTAATCTTAGATCGTCTACGACCTAACAAATCAAGCTACCAGACGACCTAATACATAGTGACCTACCTCTTAACTCGGTCAAAACCTTAAGTCGTCCACTATATCTTAAGTCGGTCACTATGACCTAACTCTATCCTTAAGTCGTTCCAAACTGTCAACCGACTTAAATCACTCCCCTATCTTTCTTAGGTCGTCGCCGACCTACCCCTTAAGTCATTAACTCGCCCAGACTTATCACTTAACTCGTCCAAAACTCATAAGTCGGCTACGACTTAGGACTTTAAACAAAATTCTGCCAAAATCTGAAACGACTTAACAGCAATGCAACCAAAGGTCAACTATTTTACGATGTTTCGATCCGTGAAAATACGGGTCGTTACACTACTCGAGTTTTTACTCGAGTCACCATTCCATATGCCCGAGCTTCCCTTCGAGTCACACCCACAACCCAACCCACCGACACAACCAACCCCTCCGTGCACATGCACAGATGATCGCGACGACGATGACCACCGCCGACACCTTCGACCCAACTATGATTACCAAATCCTTCAATCTCGACCCTCAAACCACTAGCACAAGCCCACGATCAAAATCGAGCAACTCATTCGAAACTGGAACCAAAACCCATCGCCAAACCCTCTCGAAACCCACGTCTCCGACCACCAGACATCGCGCAACCACGTCTATAGCTTCTCCAGACATCCACGCAACCAACGCCCCAGCTCCGATGCCACTCGATCAACCAGAGACACTACAGTGAACCAAAACCCAACCTCGTTCCATATTGGGTTTAAACCCTAAATCATCACCGCGACGCAGCCTCGGTGATCTGGAACTCCACCATACATTTTTGCCGAAAACACCTGCCATCCTCCTACCTCCAACCAAGTTCCCGACCACCCCGAGCATTTTGATCACCAGAAAAATCCCAAAATTTCATTTCTGGTCATCAATAAATTGCACTCTCGATACCATACTAAAAATTGTGATTTTCTTTTTAAAATTCATATTTTCCAGAGTCGATTCAAGTTATATACTTGAATCAGCAAATTGCAATATTTGATTTTAACAAGTTATTAAAATTGCTACTGTATTTTCCAGATTCTAGCAGGTTTTCAATACTTGAACATATTTTTAAAACCTAGATTATGTTTAAACTAAACTATCTTGTTTGAAACTCAAAGCTTAACAGTGATTAGATAAGGAGTTTTTTAATTTTTGATTCATTTTTAAACTCTAAAGTTAAGAAACAGGGATATACACAATTATTCAAACATGCACACTACACACATACAAATATACAGAGATCACACTTATATATACATAGGCAAAACAATCTTCATCACAGAAATTCACATGCAACAAACATTTATCTACTTAAACTTTTTAAATAAATGTTTACTCACCGTGAAACCTTGAACAGGGAGAGAGAGTTTTGAAATCTGCAACTTCACTTGAAAACTGCAAGTTTAAATTGATTTTGATCTGCTTGCATTATCTGGGTTGAATCCTACTTCGAAACTTAATCTTTGCTTTGAATCTGAAGTTGCTTAGATCAGGATAACTTGAAATAGTTGTTTGATTATTATCTTCTCTGATTTGGCATTTCAGTTTTTAATTTCCTTTAGTTTAGTTTGAAAATATGAAGAAAATGGCCTGGCTTTTCTTTTTAATTTCAATGGAGAAAATATTTTGCCAAATGTCTATGCTAACTAACACTTGTTAACTTGTTATTTTATTTATCAACATTTGTCAAGAGTTTCTATTTTAATGTAAAACCCTTGTCTTATAAATTTCTTATAAACTTATATATATTATTTACATATATATTATGTTTATATTTCATATGTGTTTTATTAATTATCTTTTAAACCTTTATATATATAAACTATCTTTATTTCAAATATAAAAGAAAGCATATATCCTTATTCTAAGATAAAATATTTTTTTTATTTTTTAAATAATTCTTTGAAAATTATCATATTAATTTCAAAATATAACTTCCAATTCAATATACATACACCTATATATATATTATGATTAGAAAAATCATTTTTATTTGTTTTTGAAAAGATAAATTTTGCCAAATTAAATTGTCATATTAATATGTTTACTATGATTATATTTTCACAATTGAATTTGTATATGTATTCACTTAAGATTTCCCATCATTATAGAGTTTGCAAATATCTATTTATGTATATGTTATTTTATTATAAAATTTATTATTTCTAGATATTTAAAATTCAACTTTTACTAAAGTTTTCAAATTCATTTATATACATATCCAGATATTTTCTATTATCAGAATTTTATCTGTTCAATTTAATAACCCAGTTAATTATCCAATTCAGATGTTCAAAATCCGGGTTATCACAAATAGTATGTCATATAAAAATTTCAATTTACATAACAATTTTGTTAAAGCAAAACCAAAACCAAAGGTTTTTACTCAAAAGAAAGATATTTGCAACACAAATACTATAAAAATTTGGGTACCAAAAACTAATGATAATTTAATTAGAAATAAGTATATTAAATTTTATAAATACAATTCATAAAAATAAAGATTTTACTTATAAAGGGAATTCTAAATCCTCTTGGGTTCAACTTTATAAGATCTAACTCTTAGGACCCTAATAAAAAGTGGATACCAACGTCATTCCTATATTGTTTTATATTAAATTTTGTATGAGTTGTATGTTTTTCTATTAAATAAGGATATATTTTTGGTTTCCAATAGATTATAATTTGAAAACTAATAAGTGTATATATATATACATATGTTAGCACCAAAATTGGTCACTAACCTCGTTGAGAAAGATTGTGTAGAGAGATAAATGATGAAAGTAAATTTAAACAAAGAACAATATGCTAAATTGAATGCAAAGACCAGAACACCGGATTTATAGTGGTTCGGCGTAACTGCCTACGTCCACTTTGAGGTTAATCTTTATTGCTTTACATGATAATTGATTACAGATACAATCCGTACACCAACTACTTGAATACAGTTGCTAAGTAAAGAGAATGAGTCTTGAAAGAGGCAGAGTCTCCCCAGTGTTCTCCAAAAAAGGTCCTTTTCACTCTGCCCCTGCCTCTCTATTTATAGAAGAAGATGGGTTGGACTTCCCTGGTGGGCCTGGCAGCTGAATACCTCGGCCCAGAAAGAGTGAGCTCTGTGTGCCGAACCATAGATGTCGAACAAACTGATGCTGAACGATGTCGTCATGCCGAACGAAGTGCTGCGCTGAGTGGAGAGTGCAGGCCGAGCAATAGTTGAAGCCGGTCGAGATTGGATGAATGCCGAACACCTTTGGATGTCAAACATCTCTAGATGACGAACAACTCTGAATGCCGAACGAGGTGTGGATGCCGAGCAGTATGGAGCGCCGAATGACTCTGCCATGCCTGTAACATCCCGTATTTTTAAGCTATTGAATTTGAACATTTAATTCATTTTAAATGTTAATGTGGATTCTTAATTGATTTTAAAATGAATAGATTCAGATTCAATCAATGAAATAAGCTGTAATTTTTAATTATAGTAATTTCGGGTTGAATTTGATTAATGGAAAAATAATAATTAAATATTTGAATTTGAGATAAAGGTAAATCTGGATTTAAATAGTGATAAAAATGGTTTTGAAAGTTATTTTGAGTTATTTGAGTGGGCATAGCGTGGTAGAAATTTTAGATGAATTTTAAAGTTGATAAATTATTATTTGGAATTTTATATTAATTTTAAAATGAAATTAATATCATTAAAATGCAATTTAATCAGATTTGAGTCTGGGATGAGCCAGAATGATTTTTAATGTTGTTATAAATTTTATATGATTTATTGTTAAGTTAATAAAATTTTAAAGGTGAAATTTGAAGCGTTTTCGACGGTGTTCAGAAATCGCCTGATTTAATAGACGAGTTAAAATAGCCTTCCGGGGCGCAGTCTCGGAATTCGACGAAACCAGTTCCATTGGATCCGTAATAGTTAGTTATTATCGGATTTCAATTTTTGTAGCAATTGGAGTTGTCGTTTGACCGGGGCAGCTCGAAACGTATCGAAATCGATTTAACCGATTTAATTTTAAATTGATCGTTTAATTCCGTATCTCGCGCATATGATCAAATTAGCTTACGAAACCTGTTCCATTGTGTCCGGAACGCGGAAAAACCCCAGGATAGCCTGTCGGAACGTGAGAATTGGATGTCGTTTGCATAAACTGTTAATTTGAGAAATTATATTAATTAAATAATATTAAAACTATTATATATATATAATCTCTCGTAAACCCTAGGAAAAAGAAAAGCCGCCGTTCGTTTTTATCAATGGCCGATATCTCCTAGTTTTCTCCCTCAAAAATCTCGAAATCCAAGCAACGATTTCAGATATTTTCAACTGGAAATATGAAGAGGATGGCGAGTTCTTCGAGGTGAACGGTTAAGATCGAGTTTCGTGGAGAATAGAGGGGAAGAGGCAGGCGCGTTCGTGGGGCGTGTGATGTGCTGCTGCGTCGCCTAGGGGTGGCCGAGTGCCACTGCCTTCTGGGTGATGGTGGAGTTCGTCGTGGCGTACGCGGGGATGTTGTTTGATCGAACTCGAAGTAGACGTGGAGGGAGCGGTTCGAAACCCTAATCGATGATGATGGGTTTGCTTTCGTTCGTTTTGTTCCTGTACGTGCTCGCGTGAGGAAGGAGTAGAGGGACGGCTTCGATCTTGCTTTCTGGATCGTGCGGCCTTGATTATTTTGGTAGTTAAATTAAAAGAAAATTTGTTTTTAAATATTGTTCGAACTTTGTAAAATCATAACAAATTCATACGTTATCAGAATTTAACGAAACTGGAACCGTTGGAATCGCAGAGAAGAATACTTCGTGATGGTGCAGATCCGGAGTCATTCCGGGCAAGTAGGAATTTGGGTTAAATCGAACGTTGTTCGGTTTAATTTAAATTTCGAACGCTCGCCGAAACTCAAGGTGAGTTATTCTCACTCACATCTGGATGCTAGACATTATAAATAGTTGATATTTAAATATCTATGTGAATGGTTGATTATATCTGTGATTATCAGTCTGGTTGATATTTATATTGCGATGTGCTAATATCTGTGATGCAGGGAGAAACAGGTTGGAGGGATCCAACTGGATTCCTCACAATGTAGCAATTATTTTATAATTGATAGTGATACCTGTTTATATGATGTGATTGATAAATCTGGAAATTTAGATGTTCTGTGACATTGTGGTATAAATTGTAATCACAGAATTAAATTATAAATGGCTAAAAAAGTGTTTTTACGAAATAAAATGAATTGTTAAATTTAGAATTTCAAAGAATAAAATTTGAAATCGGATTTGAAAGGAAAAATGTAAATTGGGCCAAATTGGGATTTTGAATATAATGGGAAGTTTATGAAATGGGTAAATGGAAAGTATAGTTTTCTGGAGATTAAATTTATGAAATTATAAATTGTTTAAAATAACGGTGTTTATTTTAATAACGACTAATGTTATCCGGAAATTAAAAATATGTTAAAATGGAGTTTTCGACTATAAATTAACAAGTTCAAATGAAAAATAGAATGTTTTGAAATGCCGTATTTCATTGGAATTTAATTAAGTGAATTGGAAATTTGGCTTCCATTGAAAATTCACCAAAATGTTTAAACTATATTTAAAAATGAATTTCCGGAAATGAAAAATTGTGATTTAATTCGGAGGGAGTTATAGTTAAGTATGGAATTGGAAATTTATGTTGAAAACATAATTGACTTGAAATAAATCAGTGGATTTATATGAAAGAGTACTTTGGAATGTTTGAAAACGGGAAAGTGTTTCCCTGGGAAAACCAAGTAAATGTTTATAAAAAAAGATTTTATTTAACTAAGGTTAAGTTTTAAATCGTTTTAAAAGTATTTTTAAGAAATCGTTATTTTTAAAGAAATAAATTAATAATTTTAATACCCTAATAATTTGGGAGTATATTAGCAATTATTTTTACAAATGGATTATTTAAAAGTTGGTTTTAGCTTAAGTTGTTAAAATTAGCATTTTTCTTCTTATAACGCTATTTTGAATTTAGTTAAACTAAAACCCTTATTTTTAAAATCAAAGTTTATGTGTTAATAACTAGTTTTCTTCATATATTTTAAATTTATATATTTTGAGTAAATACATAGAAGTAATTTTCATATTTTAAAGTATATTTCAGTATAAAGTATTTTTAACTATTTTAAATGCAAATTGTTTTATACTTGGTTATTCCCGATGGGAATAAAGGGTAAAGGATTTACCTTGTAAAGGAAGAGTTTTGGAAAATTGTTTTCAAACGAGTTTTGAAAATGTGAAAATATCTCTTTGAAAGATATTAGAAGAAAATAAATAATATGGAGATTATTTATTGTGTGATGGATGTGTATGGATGTTTGTGAACATTAATTGATAGTTAAATCACCGACTATCAATATTGGCCAAATGCGCTGATCGTTTCGAAGAGACCGGGATCGAGTTTCCGTATACCGGGATTCTAGGTCTGGAGACTCGAAAACCACTTCGATCCGGTTTGTACGTTTTGCGAAAACGATTTTGGAGTCGAAGATGGAGCAGTGAAGTGCAAGGGCTAGTCGCTACTAATCCTGAGGATATTTCCAAAATGGATGTAGTAGGGGTAGTGCCTTCGGTTCCGTTCGGACCCGGGACGGACTTGTATGGACGAATGCTTTCGTGACATCGTCAGGTGGACGATGGGCATTCAAACTGAAATGTTCTGTAAAGGTAACGCTAAGCCTCAAGCCTCATCAACCGGGAATGACTGAAAATCAGGGGTTATGCAGCAAGGCTTCGTGGGTAGCCCCCACTTGAGAGTAAGGTCATCCCTGTCTAGATGTCCCTTTTATTTCGGCTTAGTGGTGCGGTTGCTGATCACAACCGTGGGGTGATTTTACTTGGAATTATCCAGTAAGGGATGATTCCGGCTTTGTGTTGCAGGGGAGCGGGCGTACTCCTCGGTACTATGATCTAGGCCACGTACTGTGACAGGTGGTACCCCAGTGCCTAGTCATTCGTTGGAAATCCATTCTCCCTACGTGCCTTGTACGAGTTTTGTTTGTATTACCCACGTTGTGGCTAGTATGCCGGAATTTAATAGATGTAACAATTTCGGCTATTTTATAAGTATTTGTAAATAGACACTATTATAATATCAGAGGATTTCTATAAAAAGTGTTTTAGCTATCGTAAGGTAAAAACCCGACATGTTTATTTGTGGCGTGGTCTTACGAGATGTTTTTGTTTTCAAAGGATTTTTGAAACTTTAATAATCAATTGGGTGTATTTATGATGCGCTGGTATTCCAGACTGACTCGGGTGTTATTTTATTATAATGCTCGGGTCAGACCGAGTATATTTTCAGGATAGGTTGCTATGGAGCAGGAGAGGAGCTGGAGTCGGGACGTATCATTCGTACTTGTATTATTCCGCTGCTGTGATTGTTGTATTGACTGATTGACTGGATATTGATGATTGTATTATGACATACTCTAATGATGATGTATTGTATATAAACAGATATAGTTTTCATTTTGTGTAAAAATCTGTTCTATATATTATATTTTATCCGCTGCGACTGTGAGGTTCTGATTTTGTTTAGTTCTTTCTTCTTCTATCTACTTTCTTATTCTTCTACAATCTGTCTTTTCCGGCATTCGATCGTCGGCATATTATACTGTTGAGTATTTTGTGTCGATTTTCGAGGGTCCAGAAGGGCGGGTCGTGACAGTTGGTATCAGAGCATAGGTTGGCGACAACCTAGGCTTTGGTGGGAAAATTACTCATTTTTAAATAGAGTCGGAAGTACTCTATAATGAGTTGAGTGTAATAATAGCTATGAGAGCGTACTTGTTAGTGAATATAAAATTGTTTTTGTACTGTGTTGACTTATCGGTTGAGTGTTTATGAATTCTGGTCGGTACGGGAAGTACAACCGTATCGATAGGGGTTTCTAAACTCTTAAACAAGATAAACCGACATAGTATTGTTTTTAAAATGGGTAAATGAAATAATTTTACTCAAAATTGTATTTTGATATAAAAAGAAATAATTTTCTAAATTATTATATGTATTGGATGCTTGTTTGGTTGTTTCTTCTATAATCAAATAAGAAATTAAAACATGATCTAAAATTTGAAATGATATATATAAGAAAATAAGAAGTTAAAATATTAAAATGGTTTATAACCAAATGGAATTGACTGAATATGTTTTAAATAAGAAAAGTAAAAAAAAATTAAAATTTTATTTAAACTAGAATTTTGACCCCGGAAATTTTGAAAGGGATTTCAAATGGAATTAAACAAAGTTTTGGGAGTTTGACTTTGTGGAAATGTTAGAAATGTTTTCAAAAGCATTTGTAAGAATGGAGTATATTTTGGGGAAATATTTTTGAATAGAAATTGTTTTGAGGTGGATTTTGGAAGTGGAAAGCATTGAACTCACTTCAGTCGCTGGAAAATAATCCTGATGATGCTGGCCACATCATTAGAATTCATTTTCGAGTTTCTAAAGTGATGGATTGCTACCAAAATAGTTGGTTATGACATTGTTTGGACTTGTTTGGGAAACAAGTGATTTTGGAATTTTCAAAAGGAAAATTGTTTGGTAAAAGCAGTTTGTTTTGGAATTTGGTATTTGATTTGAATATCAAAGAGAAATGTGTTGATTTTTATTTCAAATTGGTTTTGAAATAAATCCGGGTAAATTGAATTCTGGAAATTCTATTTTAAAATAAAAATGTGAAAGTTGAAATGATTCAACTATATAACTTATAAAGGAAAGTTGATTTAAAGAAGAATTGAGTATATATGGAATGTAAATTTACTTTGAATAAATGAAGGTGAATGGAATATATCTAGATTTAACTTATGATAAGTTAAATAAAATTAAGAATTTGAAATTGAATTAAATCTAAATGAATTGGAATTAAATGGAAGTTGAGATAACGGTGAAATGTAAATGCTTATGATTGTGCAAATGAATTAATATTCTTAAGTTATTAAGTGTTAAAAATTGACATTGTGATTATAAAAATGTGGATTGGTTTGAAATGAGCAATATAAACTTACAAGTAAATAAGTTGGAGAACTTGAGAATGGAAGATTTTATTTTAACTCAAGTAAAATGGAATTATAATCACAAATGGAAATAATAAATGGAATGGTGAATTCGAACTTAATTTTAAATGGAATGCAAAGTAAGGTGAAACAATTATAAAATATAAAAGAGGTAAGTGAACTGAAGTTAGTAAATAAGTTGAACTTGGATATGGAGAATTAAGATTAAATTGAATTTGGTTTAACTTCGACTAAGATGGAATTAAGCTGAATATTAAAATTTCTGTTGTGTTATGAATAAGAATGAATGTAATTAAATTCTTATTTAAAGTAGTAAAGGAAATGATTTAAATTCAGGTGGGCTAAATAAAATTTAGATGAACTTGAATTAATTCTAGAAAGGAATTAAATTGAAAATGCATATATAATTTAGTTAACCTTGAATTAAAATGGGATAAGAATTTAGTTTAATGGAAATTTAATTTAGTTGAGGTGATGATGAATGAAGTAAATGTTTACTCAACTAAATCCAAAATGATTGTTTGGAAATAAATCTTGTGTAAGCTAAATTAAATGGAATTTGTATTGCAATAAATAGGATTTTGATAGTTGGTCAAAGTTTGAAAGGTAAATAAAATCCAGTTTTGGGATGGAATTTAAGTTTGGCAATAAATGTTGGAAGTGAGAATGAATAATGTAATTAGCTTATAATAGTGATGGTTTGAATTGTAAATAAAATTCAAATGAGAGAAATAATTTAAATGGTCTCTTTGTTAATAAAATAAATTTGTACATGGATTGGATAAATAAACAAAGAGCATTAAAGTTGTAAAGGAATTGAAATTTGATTTGAATGAGAATCAAATGAAAATAAAATAAAATTGATATAAGAAGATGATGGAAATTTTGTGTAAGAACTTAAGTAACTTGGAAGAAAAACAAATGATTGTGAATGGGCTTATTTAAGTAATTCCGAATGAAATTTGTTAGGAAATAAACTGAAATGCAAGTGAAATGAGTTTTAAATTAATTAATGTGATGAGTTAAAAATATAAGAGTTGTAAATAACTCAGGAATGAATGATATTAATGTAAATTTGAATTGGTTAATGAGATTAAAATGTAAATGAAATATTGAATTTAACAATTGCATTCGGAAAAGAAAATACTTGGATTGTGAACAATGCAAAAATTGAATAAAATTAATACACATCCAAGTTGAAATTAATTTTGAATGGTGATAAGCTTAAGTGACAATAATTTTTGCTTGAATGGCGTGAAAATTTGCATGTATTCAGAATTGAGTTGTTTAAAAAGCAATTGAAGTTGACCTTTGAATAAATTGATATGGATTGGATCTAATTCAAAAGTTTGTATATAAATGCAAGTGAATTGATTTAAAGAGAGAATGGAATTAGTTTTGAATCAATCAGAATGGGTTGCATTTTAATAAGTAATGTTTGCATATGAATGGAAATGGATTATAAAAGAAATGCAAATGTTTCAAGTTTAAAATGAAGTTTGATTGTAAATCAAATTTGGAATGTAAGTTAAATTTAAAAATGTAAGAGAGGCATATGTTAATCATATTGAAATAGAAATGGATTGTATATAATTAATATAGATTGTATGTAGCGAAACTTGAATTTAAGGCATTCAAGTGAAATAAAATGAAGTAGACTTGAATAAGTAATTCGAATGTGATTGAAACCTTTAAATTGTTGATAAAATATGGTTAACATTGTTAATGATGAAGTTTGCTTGGTTTGGTTATGAAATGGATATGTTTGGCTTGCATTTATATTGGAAATGTTATGAAAATGCTCATATCTTTGAAAACTGATGAGTTTGTTGAGTAAGTACAGGTACGGGAGGCGTTCGAGAGAGTTGGAGCGCGTATATGCGTTATATTAGCCGCTCGCTATTAAAATTTGCTTAAAAGGTACGCCTACGCAAATATAATTGGGAAAATGATATATATATTGTGATATATTTTGGTTTCCGGCCGTGTGAGCCGATGTATATATATTTGTGTATCCTGCGATATCGCAGAAGCTCCTCCGTACAAAGGAGACTCTGCCAAAATTTTCCAAAAATTTTGGGAGTTAGAAAATTTTTGGGGTTTTTGGGAAAATTTATTAATAAGTAAAGTTATTTTGAAAGCGAGTGGTAAAATAAAGGCTTTAGAGTAAATGTAGCAATTGAGTTTGGGATTGGGCTAAAGGATTTTGGAAAGTGAATATAAAGCTTTTAACTAAGCAAATTTGGAAATAAATGGGTTGGAGAGTATTTTCTACCTTAGCAAATTTCGGGGACGAAATTTTTATAAGGGGGGAGGAATGTAACATCCCGTATTTTTAAGCTATTGAATTTGAACATTTAATTCATTTTAAATGTTAATGTGGATTCTTAATTGATTTTAAAATGAATAGATTCAGATTCAATCAATGAAATAAGCTGTAATTTTTAATTATAGTAATTTCGGGTTGAATTTGATTAATGGAAAAATAATAATTAAATATTCGAATTTGAGATAAAGGTAAATCTGGATTTAAATAGTGATAAAAATGGTTTTGAAAGTTATTTTGAGTTATTTGAGTGGGCATAGCGTGGTAGGAATTTTAGATGAATTTTAAAGTTGATAAATTATTATTTGGAATTTTATATTAATTTTAAAATGAAATTAATATCATTAAAATGCAATTTAATCAGATTTGAGTCTGGGATGAGCCAGAATGATTTTTAATGTTGTTATAAATTTTATATGATTTATTGTTAAGTTAATAAAATTTTAAAGGTGAAATTTGAAGCGTTTTCGACGGTGTTCAGAAATCGCCCGATTTAATAGACGAGTTAAAATAGCCTTCCGGGGCGCAGTCTCGGAATTCGACGAAACCAGTTCCATTGGATCCGTAATAGTTAGTTATTATCGGATTTCAATTTTCGTAGCAATTGGAGTTGTCGTTTGACCGGGGCAGCTCGAAACGTATCGAAATCGATTTAACCGATTTAATTTTAAATTGATCGTTTAATTCCGTATCTCGCGCATATGATCAAATTAGCTTACGAAACCTGTTCCATTGTGTCCGGAACGCAGAAAAACCCCAGGATAGCCTGTCGGAACGTGAGAATTGGATGTCGTTTGCATAAACTGTTAATTTGAGAAATTATATTAATTAAATAATATTAAAACTATTATATATATATAATCTCTCGTAAACCCTAGGAAAAAGAACAGCCGCCGTTCGTTTTTATCAATGGCCGATATCTCCTAGTTTTCTCCCTCAAAAATCTCGAAATCCAAGCAACGATTTCAGAAATTTTCAACTGGAAATATGAAGAGGATGGCGAGTTCTTCGAGGTGAACGGTTGAGATCGAGTTTCGTGGAGAATAGAGGGGAAGAGGCAGGCGCGTTCGTGGGGCGTGTGATGTGCTGCTGCGTCGCCTAGGGGTGGCCGAGTGCCACTGCCTTTTGGGTGATGGTGGAGTTCGTCGTGGCGTACGCGGGGATGTTGTTTGATCGAACTCGAAGTAGACGTGGAGGGAGCGGTTCGAAACCCTAATCGATGATGATGGGTTTGCTTTCGTTCGTTTTGTTCCTGTACGTGCTCGCGTGAGGAAGGAGTAGAGGGACGGCTTCGATCTTGCTTTCTGGATCGTGCGGCCTTGATTATTTTGGTAGTTAAATTAAAAGAAAATTTGTTTTTAAATATTGTTCGAACTTTGTAAAATCATATCAAATTCATACGTTATCAGAATTTAACGAAACTGGAACCGTTGGAATCGCAGAGAAGAATACTTCGTGATGGTGCAGATCCGGAGTCATTCCGGGCAAGTAGGAATTTGGGTTAAATCGAACGTTGTTCGGTTTAATTTAAATTTCGAACGCTCGCCGAAACTCAAGGTGAGTTATTCTCACTCACATCTGGATGCTAGACATTATAAATAGTTGATATTTAAATATCTATGTGAATGGTTGATTATATCTGTGATTATCAGTCTGGTTGATATTTATATTGCGATGTGCTAATATCTGTGATGCAGGGAGAAACAGGTTGGAGGGATCCAACTGGATTCCTCACAATGTAGCAATTATTTTATAATTGATAGTGATACCTGTTTATATGATGTGATTGATAAATCTGGAAATTTAGATGTTCTGTGACATTGTGGTATAAATTGTAATCACAGAATTAAATTATAAATGGCTAAAAAAGTGTTTTTACGAAATAAAATGAATTGTTAAATTTAGAATTTCAAAGAATAAAATTTGAAATCAGATTTGAAAGGAAAAATGTAAATTGGGCCAAATTGGGATTTTGAATATAATGGGAAGTTTATGAAATGGGTAAATGGAAAGTATAGTTTTCTGGAGATTAAATTTATGAAATTATAAATTGTTTAAAATAACGGTGTTTATTTTAATAACGACTAATGTTATCCGGAAATTAAAAATATGTTAAAATGGAGTTTTCGACTATAAATTAACAAGTTCAAATGAAAAATAGAATGTTTTGAAATGCCGTATTTCATTGGAATTTAATAAAGTGAATTGGAAATTTGGCTTCCATTGAAAATTCACCAAAATGTTTAAACTATATTTAAAAATGAATTTCCGAAAATGAAAAATTGTGATTTAACTTCGGAGGGAGTTATAGTTAAGTATGGAATTGGAAATTTATGTTGAAAACATAATTGACTTGAAATAAATCAGTGGATTTATATGAAAGAGTACTTTGGAATGTTTGAAAACGGGAAAGTGTTTCCCTGGGAAAACCAAGTAAATGTTTATAAAAAAATATTTTATTTAACTAAGGTTAAGTTTTAAATCGTTTTAAAAGTATTTTTAAGAAATCGTTATTTTTAAAGAAATAAATTAATAATTTTAATACCCTAATAATTTGGGAGTATATTAGCAATTATTTTTACAAATGGATTATTTAAAAGTTGGTTTTAGCTTAAGTTGTTAAAATTAGCATTTTTCTTCTTATAACGCTATTTTGAATTTAGTTAAACTAAAACCCTTATTTTTAAAATCAAAGTTTATGTGTTAATAACTAGTTTTCTTCATATATTTTAAATTTATATATTTTGAGTAAATACATAGAAGTAATTTTCATATTTTAAAGTATATTTCAGTATAAAGTATTTTTAACTATTTTAAATGCAAATTGTTTTATACTTGGTTATTCCCGATGGGAATAAAGGGTAAAGGATTTACCTTGTAAAGGAAGAGTTTTGGAAAATTGTTTTCAAACGAGTTTTGAAAATGTGAAAATATCTCTTTGAAAGATATTAGAAGAAAATAAATAATATGGAGATTATTTATTGTGTGATGGATGTGTATGGATGTTTGTGAACATTAATTGATAGTTAAATCACCGACTATCAATATTGGCCAAATGCGCTGATCGTTTCGAAGAGACCGGGATCGAGTTTCCGTATACCGGGATTCTAGGTCTGGAGACTCGAAAACCACTTCGATCCGGTTTGTACGTTTTGCGAAAACGATTTCGGAGTCGAAGATGGAGCAGTGAAGTGCAAGGGCTAGTCGCTACTAATCCTGAGGATATTTCCAAAATGGATGTAGTAGGGGTAGTGCCTTCGGTTCCGTTCGGACCCGGGACGGACTTGTATGGACGAATGCTTTCGTGACATCGTCAGGTGGACGATGGGTATTCAAACTGAAATGTTCTGTAAAGGTAACGCTAAGCCTCAAGCCTCATCAACCGGGAATGACTGAAAATCAGGGGTTATGCAGCAAGGCTTCGTGGGTAGCCCCCACTTGAGAGTAAGGTCATCCCTGTCTAGATGTCCCTTTTATTTCGGCTTAGTGGTGCGGTTGCTGATCACAACCGTGGGGTGATTTTACTTGGAATTATCCAGTAAGGGATGATTCCGGCTTTGTGTTGCAGGGGAGCGGGCGTACTCCTCGGTACTGTGATCTAGGCCACGTACTGTGACAGGTGGTACCCCAGTGCCTAGTCATTCGTTGGAAATCCATTCTCCCTACGTGCCTTGTACGAGTTTTGTTTGTATTACCCACGTTGTGGCTAGTATGCCGGAATTTAATAGATGTAACAATTTCGGCTATTTTATAAGTATTTGTAAATAGACACTATTATAATATCAGAGGATTTCTATAAAAAGTGTTTTAGCTATCGTAAGGTAAAAACCCGACATGTTTATTTGTGGCGTGGTCTTACGAGATGCTTTTGTTTTCAAAGGATTTTTGAAACTTTAATAATCAATTGGGTGTATTTATGATGCGCTGGTATTCCAGACTGACTCGGGTGTTATTTTATTATAATGCTCGGGTCAGACCGAGTATATTTTCAGGATAGGTTGCTATGGAGCAGGAGAGGAGCTGGAGTCGGGACGTATCATTCGTACTTGTATTATTCCGCTGCTGTGATTGTTGTATTGACTGATTGACTGGATATTGATGATTGTATTATGACATACTCTGATGATGATGTATTGTATATAAACAGATATAGTTTTCATTTTGTGTAAAAATCTGTTCTATATATTATATTTTATCCGCTGCGACTGTGAGGTTCTGATTTTGTTTAGTTCTTTCTTCTTCTATCTACTTTCTTATTCTTCTACAATCTGTCTTTTCCGGCATTCGATCGTCGGCATATTATACTGTTGAGTATTTTGTGTCGATTTTCGAGGGTCCAGAAGGGCGGGTCGTGACAATGCCGAACGATCCATGTATGTCGAACGCTCTCGAATGCCGAACGATCCATGTATGTCGAACGCTCTGCCATGCCGAACGATCCAAGTATGCCGAACACTCTGCCATGCCGAACGATCCATGTATGCTGAACGCTCTGCCATGTCGAACGATCCAGGTATGCCGAACGCTCTGCCATGCCGAACGATCCATGTATGCCGAAAGCTCTGTCATGCCGAACACTCTAGAATGCCGAACGATATACAATACCGAACGACTCTTAATGCCAAACGGTATGTAAGTGCCGAGTGCCTAGTTGCCTGGTCAAACCTCCAGGTAACACTTGGCCCCCAAAGTACATCATTTGGTTAAACGTGGTGTGCTTTGAGTCATGAATCGTGCTTTGCTTCAAGCTGTGGCTTAGTCTTCACGATAGTGTCTTCTCTCGAATTCCAGGTGAGGCGATGTGTGCCAAACAACATGCAAATACCGAACGACACAGCCGAAGCCGAGCACCCAGGATGACGAACGACATAGCCGATGCCGAACAATGTCGTTTTGACCGGTTATAGTCTCTTCGACTTCCTCTCCTCTCCTATAAAAGCTGGCATTCTTCTTCTTCTTCTTCTTCTCTTTTTCACTTTTTACCTTTGCGACTCCCCAAGAATACATAACTTACCTCCCTTAAATTTTATTCACCTCCTACGATCTTTCCTTCTTACTTCGAATCCAATAAGCCCTTTCCAAGTTAAGGTCGAACACTCTGTCAATCTTAAGTCCACAGATCCCCAAGCTCCTGCCGTTTCCTTCGGTAAGAAACTCTCGATCGTTTTCTCGAATTAGGAAGCTTAACACACAACTCGAACTCGTAAATTCTCCGTAGACTAAATGAAGTAAGAGGCGTGTGGGTGATGAATTGGAGGTAAAGCCTAGTGAAGTGGATCGGCATGACCGTGGTTTGACACGACTTGCCCAAAGAATTGGCCATGCTGGTCAGGAGAGATGGAGGAAAAGAGGAGAAGTGATGTTAAGGGCAGAAGGCCGAGCGAATCGGCTCGGCATGACTTGCTACGTGCACTCGTTTTCAAGCCGAACAGAAGAGAGGTCGAACAGAATTTTGGCTGGATAGAATTTTGGCCGAACAGAATTTTGGCCAATCAGAACGAAGGCCGAACAGAATTTAAGCCGAATAGAATCTAAGCCGAACAGAATGTAAGCCGAACAGAACTTAAGCCGAACAGAATTTTGGCCGAACTCCTATTCACCTTGCCTAATCATATAACAAACACAAGGACAATGACCTAATCATACTAGCATATCGAACTAATCTGGACTGATAGCTTCCTAGTTTCAATAATCATAAGCCTGAACTTAAACCAATAAAAACAGATTAAAGCTTTTAACACGCAGTGCCAATGTCCAAGTTCAAAATTGAAAACATTGCAATGCTGGCTTTCGGAGACGGTCAGCGATGACGGTCTTCGAAGACGACAGTTCAAAGCTCAACTTTATACCATCAATTCTGTGACTTATAATTTCTCAGCGTTTACACCTGAATGATCGCACTAGTTCACATGCTACATGGAAGGAATATTCGTATTGTTAAGTCTAACGTCGATTATTTTTTAGTGGAAATTAGCCATAAGGGCCTCTTTAGCTAGTGCAATTAGTTTCTAGGACGCACAATTGAAATAATTATTTTTAAGGACAAAATGAAAAATAATTAGTTTCTAAGGCCTAAAAACCTATGAAATTATGTCCTTGAAAGTAATTGGACTGCTGACTTTGTCCTTAAAAGTAATTATTCTGCTGACTTTGGCCTTGAAATTAATTTATATGGATGTGTGTCCTAGAAACTAATTGGACTGTGAAATTTGTCCTTCTAGTGAAATGCCCCTATTTTTTAAGTATAGTTCGAGCAGGTACTTTGCTAGATTCAATCTTTATCAGCGATGTCTAGGAAATCTAGCTCCGCCACGATTTCAGACAAGCCTGGGATGTCCTCCCGACGAGAAGTCGTAGATACTTCAAACCCATCAACTTCCCCTACACATGACTTAGCTCCCGATGCTCTGGAGGCAGCAATTCTCTTGGACAACCCTGTCGATTCACATGCTTCAAAGATCAATGAAAGTACACTCCGTTGGATATGCTCTGTCCACGGAATCCCCTTTGATGACGTGCTAGTTCCATCGGGGCATGATCGTCCACACTTGCCCCCAGCCGGATACACAGCTAGTAATAAATTCATGTGCTGGGTTGGCAGTGTGCCACCGTTCAACTTGTTTCTTCGAGATGTGCTGCAATATATTGACATTGCCCCATCACAACTGCACCCGAACGACCATGCATTCCTCTACGGTACTTGCATCCTCTTCACGAATGTCTTCTCTAGGCTCCCAACTCCGGGTGATATCCGATTCATATATTGCATCAAGAAGTGGAAGGATAGCCCATCATTCATGTTTCTCGAGCCGCATAACAAATGTCAAATCTTAACTGGGGTGTGGACCAAGTTCGCTTTGTATAAACAGGAATGGTTTTATGTGCGTTGTCCTCCCGGCTTTGCGAGTAGATGGGTTGAAGGAAGTAAGCCTTTTTCTTGGTCTGTTACTCATGTTTAGTCGAAGCCGTACCTTTTCTAAACTTTACCCATCTTTTCAGGTATTAGCCCACGTCCTGACGGACGCGGATATTCTGATGCCGTCGAAGCCATTCGAGCCCTCCTGCCGAAGAATGGGACATTAGAAATCTCATTTCGAATGAGTCACTTACAAGGCTCAGACTGTTGGCAGAAGGCCGTCGAATAAGCCTTCCTCAAGGCGTCACCATTCCCAGGCCTGGCTCTGGTAAAGGGAAAAAACAAGCTGAGTCTTCAGCACGCAATGCTCCTAATGCACTAGAAGAGGGGGAAATTAAGGAGACTGAGACGCCCGAAGTACAGGGCGAGAATATTAGTCCATCTCGAGGACCGGCGGTTGAAGTTCATGACATAGAAACGTCGTCTTCCCCTTCGAAGAGAGAGAAGAAACTGACGTGCAAACTGAGGAAGAAAACTATGGGCGGAACTTCTAAAGTTACCCTTATGCCAATGGAAAAAGAAACTTCCTCGGGGCACTTAGAAAGTTCTCTGAAGGGCCTGTCGAACCTTACCATTCCTGACGATTTACTCAACTACAGTTTCGACGATCCAGAGGCCCTCAAGCTTCATTCGCCCGCTAGAGGCAGTACGTGAGTTCAAGCCCAAGTCCAGGGAGATAAAACTCCAATTAGTAAAGAAACTGATCCGTCGGGGGGAAACACTAGGACACTCACGGACACGTGCACTTCACTTTGCACTTCAATCTTAACCGTCACCCTGATCTTTTCTAACTTGTCGTTATTCTCATTCTATGCAGGTGACATAGGACGCTCCCACGGATTTGATCGTCTCCACGGCTCTTCCATCTTTCACCGTTCTTGCCGGGATTCGGGCCCCGATAAACGCTGGGACAGGGACGACTACGGAGATCGAGACAACCGTCCCCGAGAATCATCTTATCGAAAGAAATCACATTCCCAATCTTCATACTCTCGCGATCTTCCTCCTCAAACAGAGCCAGATAGAGAAAAATCTTCGCAGAAGGGGTCTCAACCCGATGTTTCCCGAGATCAACATTCTGGTTCATCAAGCACACGACAATCTTGGGAACATCGTAAGAGAACTGAACTTTCAAAGCCTCCTCCCCCTGTTCCTGCGGCAGACCCAACGATATCGGAGAAGCTGGTCGATCTTAAAGCTAAATTTCCCAAAATCTGCTTTGACGGTCTGAAGTTCCTCCTAGCTATTCATCACATTCCGGGGCATGTCAAGCAGAGTGTCATCGCTTGCAACAACGACGTCTATGTTCAACATGACGCGTTTGTTAATTTAGTCGAAAAAGTCTCGGAAGTATCCGTTGAGCGTCAACAAGAAATCAACCTCTTGAAGCTCGAAGCTATCTTTGATAAAGACATCATCAAAAATCAGGACGAAGAGCTCGCTTCGTACAAGTCCAAACTTGAAGCTGCAGAACAGAGTGTTTAGGAGACTGCGGAGGCCGTCACTCGTCTAGAGACGACACATAAGAAAGAACTTGACGTCGCAGTCCAACGCAGTGGGGCCCTAGCTTAAGAAAAAGATTCTATTCAAAAAGAAAGGGATGCACTCGCTCTGCAGGTTAAAGAGTTGAAGGAGCTATTCTCTAAGGAGAGGGAAGAGAAGATAGCAGCTCAAGAGGAGTCTCAACGGTACTATAACGAGATTGTCGATACACGTCTCTTGAAGGCAAAGCTCGACGATGAGCTTTCTAAGGTTGGGACAATGAAGGATGAAGCCCGTGAGGAGGGCAAGAGAATAGCTTCCACGGAGATCGACTCCTGCCTTGAAGCGGCTGCAGAGGCCGGTAGAGAAGAGATCAAGTGTATGTTCGACCCACTGATAGCCGAATACAATGCCCGTGTCCTCATGCACCGGGACTTGACTTTCTTAGGCGAGGGCTACCTTGAATCTTTGGCTGAGGCTTGGGAGACTTTAATAAAGATTAGAAAGGTGGAGTCGGGCACCGAGGAGGCTTTAGTGAAAGAGTTTCTCAGGGGGAATTAGCCATCGGACTTGTCTGCAGCTATGGCTCTCTTTGGTAAAGGCTCTCCTCCATCAAAAGAGAAAGATGACAAAGCTGGTCCATCTGGAATCGAGGCTGCAGCTCCTCCTTCTACTCAATCGGCCGATCGGCCAGCACTTGACCCATTCGAGCAGCACGTCGGCTATGATCTGAAAGACCCCGGTCTCGACATTCACGTGCTATCTCCCATCCTAGAGGGTGAAACTCCACGCACAGCTGAAAGCCAGCAAGAAACTGGTATAAAACTCTTCTTCTAGAAGTTCAAAGATCTGTCGCTTTCTGCGAGCGGTTATTGGTTCTAATGTTCGTTCTTTATGTTTTTATGTAGGCCGCTATGATCCTGAACCGACTCCGAGGAGCGATGACACCAAGGAGGAAACGGGGAAAACAAGCGATGCTACTCACGCGGGAGTAACTCCCGGTCCTGATGCTCAAGTGATCGGGGCGCTAGATGATGATAAGTCTGACACTTCATCTCCCGTTGAAGGGAGTTATGAAATCGAAATCACGGGCGCCTCAGAACACACTTCGAAGGTGAGTATGAAGGAGTGACTCGCGGAAGAAAAGAAGAAGAAGGTTGAGATCAAGGTCGAGTCTCAAGTAATAGAACTTAACGACCCGCTGAACAGGCCTCTGAAAGACATTCTTCCCAGCAAATCCAAGCCACTAGATGTTCCTCCTCCCACTCCTGACTCCGCTTCTTTCGTGAGAAAAAAGTCCAAGAGGAAGCGTGAGGGAGAGGAGTCATCCGAAAAATCAAAGGAGGACAAGAAACTAAAGAAGACGAAGAAATAGCCACTATACTCGTTCAACGAGGTTTTTCTTAGGTCATGTAACTACTTTTACTTTTTCGTTTTCGTAGTTTATGTAGATAGACTTTTGACTCCAAGTTTTGGAGGAGTGGTTGTATAACCTCATTTTGGATTATTGAATAAAGTTTAGTTTCTTTGTCATTTGAACGATTGCTGCTTTTTAGCTTTCTGTACAACTGTGGTCGAAACTCAAGTTCTTATGAGTTACATAAATTCCCAATCCATTCTTACATTGTTCGGACATATTTTGGAATTTTACATCTCTTGTTTCACATTTTTGGTACTTAGAATATTTTTTAATCCGCGCTCCGGGGACTTAGAGTAATCCGGTCCGCACTCAGGGGACTCGGAGATTCAAGTCGTTTATACTCCAGTCCGCGCTCCGAGGACTTAGAGTACTCCGGTCCGCATTCAGGGGACTCAGAGATTCAAGTCGTTTATACTCTAGTCCGCGCTCCGGGGACTTAGAGTACTCCGGTCCGCATTCAGAGGACTCGGAGATTCAAGTCGTTTATACTCAAGTCTATGCACCGGGGACTTAGAGTACTCCGGTCCGCATTCAGAGGACTCGAAGATTCAAGTCGTTTATACTCTAGTCCGCGCTCTGGGGACTTAGAGTACTCCGGTCCGCATTCTGGAGACTTGGAGATTCAAGTCGTTTATACTCTAGTCCGCGCTCCGGGGACTTAGAGTACTCCGGTCCGCATTCAGGGGACTCAGAGATTCAAGTCGTTTATACGAGTTCGTACATCAGGTAGAGTAGTGCAACTTCAGTTGTTCGTCACCGGACTATAAATTTCAGAAACATCAATAATTCATAGAAAGGATGGCTTTAAGCCTTTATTAATGCACACAAACTAAATCTTCCGATTACATGCTAAAAAGGAAACTAAGAATTAACGGAATAAAAACATATGGGAAAACAATTGCACCTAAAACAGGAAAGAAACAGGCTAAATATAATAACGTCGCAAATGTTCACCGTTTCATGCTCGGGGGAGTGTCACGCAATCAATGGTCGCTAGCTTGAAAGTTCCCTCTCCAAGCTTCCGTTCAACGACATAAGGACCTTTCCAGTTGGGATTCATACGTGATGGTACCGGGAAAACTCGTTTCAAAACGAGATCACCCACATAAAAGATTCTTGGGCAGACTTTGTTGTCGTAATATCACTTGACTCGGTGCCTATATGCTGCCGCCCTTAATTCAGCTTCTTCACGTTTTTCATCGATGCAGTCCAGTGATTCCAACAAGAGATCCTGATTCGTCTTAGGATCATAATATGTCACTCGATGCGATGGAACTTCAAGCTCCACGGGTATAATAGCTTCTGAGCCGTATGCCAATGCGAATGGAGTGTGGCCAGTCGCGGACTTGTGGGTAGTTCTATAAGCCCATAGCGCTGTCGGGAGTTCATCTACCCACTTGCCTCCAGCCTTTTCCAAACGCTTCTTCAATATGGACTTGATTATTTTGTTCACGGCCTCAACTTGTCCGTTAGCCTTTGGATGAGCAACGGCGACGAACTTTTTCTCAATGTCGTACTTTAAACAGAAATCTTTGAATTCTCCACTTTCAAACTGAGTTCCGTTGTCTGTAATGATGGTTCGCGGGAGGCTAAAGCGGCATATAATGTTTCGTACAACGAAATTAATGACCTTCTTGGAGGTGATTGTAGCCAAAGGCTCTGCCTCGGCCCATTTCGTGAAGTAGTTGACCGCAACTATCGCGTATTTTGCACCACCTTTGGATATAGGAAAAGAACCGATTATGTCGATACCCCAGATTGCAAACGGCCATGGACTAACCATTTGCGTGAGTTCTGTCGGTGGAGCTCTCGGGATTTTTGCGTATCTTTGACACTTGTCACATTTTCTTACATAGTCTGCAGCATCCCGATTCACAGTTGGCCAATAGTATCCGTAGCGGATGATCTTTTTT
Organism: Allium fistulosum; assembly: GCA_030737815.1. NCBI lineage: Eukaryota > Viridiplantae > Streptophyta > Magnoliopsida > Asparagales > Amaryllidaceae > Allium > Allium fistulosum. The sequence goes on from CM060904.1 coordinate 1,294,197,677, forward strand.
GCTAGTGTCTGCCCCCCAGCCTGATCGCCACATTCTCCTTCGTGAACCTCCTCCAAGACCCGCTTTGTTTCATCATGGGCGATGCACCGTAGTATGGGAACCGAGAACCCCCTCCGATACATTACTTCTCCCTGCATCACATATCGCGCGGCTTTGCGAATGACCTGTCTCCTTTCGCTTCTTTTTTCGTGCAGAGTCCCGTTCAGCGGGTATTGTTTGAACGGAGTTATCCACGACTCCTTCTCGATTTCCGTTTCCAACGCAAAATCGACTTCCATCACATCTATGCTTGGAGCATGTAAGGTTTCGACGGGAACTAATACCATTTGCTGTGCATAGCCAGTGCCTGCGAATTTGGCCAACGAGTCGGCTTCCTTGTTCTGTTCACGCAGGACATGCGAAATGTCATAATGTTTGAAGTTCGCCAATAGTTCCTGAACCAGAGCAAGTTATGGAGCAAGCTTTTGTCCCCTTGCTTGGTAGTCTCCTCGCACTTGGTACACCACCAGCTACGAGTCACAAAAGATTTCAACTGATTTTACCCCGAGTTCTCCAACGAGCTTTAAGCCAGCAATCAACGCTTCATATTCTGCTTCGTTATTCGTAGCTGGGAAATTGAGCTTCAGAGCATAACAAATTGATCGATTTTCTGGAGTCACAAGGACTACACCGGCCCCGGAGCAACGGTCGTTTGATGCCCCATCGGTGTACAATTTCCAGTGAATGGGAGGAATGACTCTGTGACCATTTGGTTCGTCTGGCACAGTAAACTCAGCGATGAAATCTGCTAATGCTTGCCCTTGTATGGCTCTTCGCGGCAGGTAGGTAATATTGAACTGACTCAATTCTATATTCCATTTTAACATCCTTCCAGAAGTTTCTGGTCATTGGAGTACCTGTCGCAAGGGCTGATCGGAATAAACACTGACTGAATGCGCTTGAAAGTACGGACGCAGCTTGCGTGATGCAATCACCAAGCAATAGGCCAATTTCTCAATTTTAGGGTAATTTCTCTCTGCCCCCATTAAACGTTTACTAACGTAATACACCGGCTTTTGAACTGGTCCTCCTCGCGGACCAAAGCCGCACTTATAGCATGCGGGGATACGGCCAAGTATACATACAGCATCTCATGGTCTACTGGTTTTGACAGCACTGGAGGACTCTCCAAATGCCTCACCAGATCTCGGAACTCTTCCTCACAGCTGGATGTCCATTTGAAATTCCTCTTTCCTTTCTTTATTATATCGAAGAAGGGAATGCACTTGTCTGTGGCTCTAGAGATAAATTGACTCAGCGCAACAACCTTTCCATTCAAGCTTTGTACTTGTTTTATAGTTCTGGGCACTTGTACATCTCGAATAGCTTGAATCTTTTCTGGGTTAGCTTCAATTCCCCTAGCATTAACAATGAATCCCAAAAACTTTCCCGACGCAATGCCGAAGGAACACTTCAGAGGGTTGATTATCATCCCATAATATCTGAGTATACCGAACATCTCTGCTAAGTCTCGAATGTGGTAGTTTGACTGTCGTGACTTCACAAGCATGTCATCCACATAGACTTCCATCGTCCTACCAATCTGGTCTTTGAACATTCGATTCACCAAACGCTGATAGGTTGCTCCCGCGTTTTTCAATCCAAAAGCTACATAACAATATAGCCCAATGTCTATGATGAAACTGGTGTGCTCCTGGTCCGAAATATGCATCGGGATCTGATTGTATCCCGAGTACGCATCCATGAATGACAACAACTCATGTCCTGCAGTGGAGTCGACCAACTGATCAATCCTAGGTAGTGGGAAACTGTCCTTGGGGCATGCTTTGTTCAAATCGGAATAATCTATGCAAGTTCTCCATTTCCCGTTCGCCTTTTTCACCAGCACGGGGTTTGATACCCATTCAGGGTAAAGGGCGTCGCAGATGAACCCATTGGCTTTGAGCTTGTCAACCTCCTCTTTGAGGGCAGCAGACCTCTCCGGGTCCATTCCTCTCCTCTTTTGCTTAATGGGGACATACTTCGGGTCTATGTTCAACATATGACTCATAATAGTGGGAGAGATCCCGCACATGTCAGAATGTGTCCAAGCGAAAACATCAAGATTCGCTCGGAGGAAATCACTAAGGTCTTCAGTCATTACGGGGCTGAGTTGTGATCCAATCTTCAGTACTCGCGATGGATCGTCTCGACTGACTAAAATGTCAATTGTCAGTTCAGCTGGTGCTGCTTTCTCCTTCCTGGGTTCCTCATCGTCGTCTCTTGGATCTATGTCTCTGAAGATCTGAGAATCATGCCCGAGCCAGGGCTCGGGCATTACTTGTTAATTGTTAGTATGCTGGATGCGTACAGGATTGTCCGCAACCTTTCCTTTCTCCCTCCGATGGGCCTCTCGGAGCTCAGCCACATAACATGCACGACCGGTCACCCGGTCGCCATGAACAACACCTACTCCTTTGTCAGTCGGAAATTTTAAAGTCAAACACCACGGGGCTAATGCTTCCCTAAACTCAGCCAGAGCCGGTCGGCCCAAAAACACATTGTACGGAGAATCCACATCCAAAACTACGAAAGGTAGGATTCGCACCCTCCTACACTCACCTTTTCCTAGTTCAACTGGCGACTCAACATATCCCACTGCATCGACCACTACGCCATTAAAGCCATGTATACGAGCTTTAGATGGCTTCAAATCCTTCGTCTCCATTTTCATCTTATCATAAGCCTTCTTGAAGATGATATTGACAGAAATTCCACAATCAATCAAAATTCTCTTTACATAAGCCGGCCCGATTGTCGCGGATATGACCATCGGGTCGATGGTAGAAGCCTCCACTTGGTCAGCATCTCTGCTTCTGAATACTATATCATCTGTCATCATGCGCAACTGTTTAACAGGGGTCCCATCCTCCACGTTGGAACAACACTCGAAGTCTGCGTGCCTCAGGGAATTAGCATACCATTCCATCTCTTGCCAGTTCTTATCCGTAGGGTGAGGTCCGCCGATGATCATGTTTATGACTAGTCTGCCCACGGTCCGAGCAGGCTCCTCGGGATGACGTGGAGCTGGTGCACGACCGGGATTGGATGTTCCCTGTCCACCTTCCTGCGGATTCTTCACAAACTCCTGTAACTTTTTCTGCCTAATCAACTTCTCTATAGCGTCGTGTAGGTGTCTGCACTCTTCAGTATTGTGCCAATAAGTCTCATGAAAGTGGCAGTACTTCCCGGTCCACTTTTGTTCTTCGGTTGACTCCTTTGGACGTGACTTTCTGTACTGAAAGGTATTGCAGGTTGATAGGTAAATGTTCTCAAGAGATGCATTCAGTGGGGTGTACTCGTTGTAGGTTGGAATTCTCGGCTTCCATTTCCCCGCTTCTCTCTTCTTCCCCTGATTTCTTCCTCCGGATTCATTAGATTGCCCAGGCTTGTTCTAGACATTGACTTGAACTTTCCCCGAGTTGTCTTCGGACTGCTTCACAACAATGTTGCTTTTTACGGACTCCTAAATAGGCCCCGGTGCCTTATCTCGCCTTATCCACCTGGCTTCCTCTCTTCTTATGAACTGATGTGCCTTTGAGTAAAAACGCTCTAGCGTAGTTGGAGTTTTTCCTGCCAACCAATCTCCAAACTCTGAATCCGGATCCACACCTCGCATCACAGCCATAAGAATTGCATGATCATTGGGATTACTGACTTCAGTAGCCGCAACATGGAATCTCTGTAAATACTCCTTCAACGACTCCCCAGGAGCTTGGATTACACTTGATAGTGACATCACGTCCTTGGGACGAGTAGTATGTATTCTGAATTGTTCTATAAATTTCTTTGCCAACTCCTCGAAACTAGATTCGGACCGTGGAGGGAGTCGGGTGAACCACATGGTAGCGATCCCAGATAGAGTTATTGGAAAGCACTGGCACTTGGTTGCGTCATTTTCTCTAGCTGAATCCATCATCCATTCGTACCTCATCACATGCTGCCTAGGATCAGTCTTTCCTTCGTAAGCCTGGATAGTTGGCATGCTAAACTTCCTGGGGTACTCAGCCTATAGAACAGTGTTTGTGAACGGAGTATGACTCCTGGATACTCCCCAATCATCATTCGACAAGCCTTGATTCTCTTTCATCAACTGTCTGATCATAGCTGCTAGATCTGGGGTTTGTATGGAAGATGGAAGGTTAGAGTCTGTCCTACGAGATTGACCAGGCTGATGCCTCCTCTACTGGCGATCTGCCAAACGTGCATCTTGAGGTTTGACATCATTGGCATCTTGGTGAGCCGGGCGTCCAGCCTCCACCTGCACTCCAGCTCCTAAGTTTCCAGTTCCTGCTTGGTCACGGTCTCCGAGGTGTAAATGGTCCCCAGCTGTTCGGACAGCAGCACCTGCCTGCGTAGTTTCAGTCTTGCGGCGTCTATGCCTGGGAGGTTCATCGGACGAAGTCGAGCTGCCAGATGAAGAATAAGGAGCTGGACTTCCCCCAGCATTCTGATGCTGTTGTTGAGTGAGCTGTGCCATGAGGTTGGCGTTAGCTTGCATCTGCTCTCCAAGTTGTCTCCTGCTTTCCCTGAGCTCTCTCATCAAGTCGTTGAACTCTATTCTGGTGACAACTGGCATTTGGTCCTGGGCGGTAGTCCCTGCACCTAGATTTGCTTGCTGATTGCTAGGCCTTGCTTGTTGTATGCTAGCAGTCTCATGGGCATCCGCATTATGAGAGGCTGATCTGGTACGTGGACTTCCCATTGTAGAGTTATTGGTATGAACTCTGAGTAGAATCGACGGACGTCCTACGAATGACTCGGATCTTCTTCGGGGGATTTATTCAATCCAGTAGCTTCAAAGAAGATCCTTGAGGTCTGAGGATTCGATTCTCAGTGAAAGCACCAAAGTGTTAGCACCAAAATTGGTCACTAACCTTGTTGAGAAAGATTGTGTAGAGAGATAAATGATGAAAGTAAATTTAAACAAAGAACAATATGCTAAATTGAATGCAAAGACGAGAACACCGGATCTATAGTGGTTCCGCGTAACTGCCTACGTCCACTTTGAGGTTAATCTTTATTGCTTTACTTGATAATTGATTACAGATACAATCCATACACCAACTACTTGAATACAATTGCTAAGTAAAGAGAATGAGTCTTGAAAGCGGCAAAGTCTCCCCAGTGTTCTCCAAAAAAGGTTCTTTTCACTATGCCCCTGCCTCTCTATTTATAGACAAAGATGGGTTGGACTTCCCTGGTGGGCCTGGCAGCTGAATACCTCGGCCCAGAAAGAGTGAGCTATGTGTGTCGAACCATAGATGCCGAACAAACTGATGGCGAACGATGTCGTCATGCCAAACGAAGTGCTGTGCTGAGTGGAGAGTGCAGGCCGAGCAATAGTTGAAGCCGGTCGAGATTGGATGAATGCTGAACACCTCTGGATGTCAAACATCTCTAGATGCCGAACAACTCTGAATGCCGAACGAGGTGTGGATGCCGAGAAGTATGGAGCGCCGAATGACTCTGCCATGCCGAACGATCCATGTATGCCGAACACTCTCGAATGCTGAACGATCCATGTATGCCGAACGCTCTGCCATGCCGAACGATCCAGGTATGCCGAACGCTCTGCCATGCCGAACGATCCAGGTATGCCGAACGCTCTTCCATGCCGAACGATCCATGTATGCCGAACGCTCTGTCATGCCGAACATTCTAAAATGCCGAACGATATACAATACCGAACGACTCTTAATGCCGAATGGTATGTAAGTGCCGAGTGCCTAGTTGCTTGGTCAAACCTCCAGGTAACAACATATATAATTAGTTATGTTAAATTAAAACTTTAAATAAAGCATTTGCTCAGAAATACAACAGTTTCAGTCGACTGTTTGGAGAAAAACAGTTGAACAAACATTCAAATAACAATAATTTTCATTCCAGGATCAATTGACTAAGCTCATCAAAACAGTCGACTGAAATAGCTTTATTTTCAACTATAAAATTGCGGCCACAATTTTCCAGCATATCAGTCGACTAAATCTTCATATGTAATTCAATCTATTTCAGAAACCAGTTGACTGACCATATATAAACAGTCGACTGAATTTGCAATTTTTACACTGCAAACACGCGGGTTAGATTTTCCTGCATATCAGCTGATTGACTGCTTCATTTCAGCCGATTGATTTGTATAATTTTTGTTTTTTAAAACCTACCTACACACTTCCCCACACACCTTTTCACCAACTCTATATTACTATCTCTTCATTTCCATTAAACCCTTACTTCTTTCCATAAACAAAACCTTAGCCTCCATTTTTCAAATCAATCCTTTTACCTCCAAATCCAATTAATTCAATGGCCCCAAGAACTAAAAGAGCACGTGAATCCTCCGCCAGACCTTTGGAAAGTCAAACCAGATTATGGCTTCATAACGAAACTGCAGTTACACAATTTAATGCTAAGAAAAGCTTAAGAATTTTCGATGGCTCCTTTATAAAGTTTCCCAATTTCAACACCTATGTCATTCGTGAGATTGCTGAAGCTAGTAGGATTAATAACTTGATTGGTTTTGACGCTAACAATGTTAAGATTTATCCCCTTCTCATCAAATTATTCTTTGCAAACATGAACTTGGATCACAAAGATCCATGAAATAAAGATGATTACATATGGATGTTAGTTTGTGGCGTCCGGATCTATCTTCCACTTCAACAACTCAAACATATTCTTCGTTGTCCATCCGATGGAGCTTATATCAACCACATTGATGTCGACATGGATAATAGAGATGAAGTCTCCCAAAGATTTCTATCCGACGACTTGATCGTGCTCAAATTCATTGCCTTACGACTAAAGGAGTGTATTCTACACCGTGCTCTTATCCGATCTCTTCAACCTCGTACCGGGAGTTACGACAAGGTTTACAAGAGAGATTTTCAAGCTCTCTATGCCATTTACTCTTCCCAAAATGTAAATTGGGCTAGAGTTATCCTTGACGAATTCCTTACCATCAATCATAAGCGGAGTTATAAGACCATCTTCTACGGAGCTTATATAATGCGCATTCTTATGAATTTTGGAGTCACTTTACCCGATGCCGACTTCATCACTATTGGCGAACTAAATTCTAAGACTTTAAGTCTTATGAATTTTCCCAAATGCCTACAAGCTCAAGAAACCAAAAGTTTCCAACAATAGGTGGCCAATCGAGAGCAAGGGATTCCACAATCCCGAGACACGCACATTGCCTCCTCCTCCACTCAACCTTCCAATCAAATGGTAGAAGAAGACGATGAAACTCAAGAGCTTCATGGTGAATTCAATCTGAAGCAATCCCTTTACACACTCTCCTGAAACCAAAGGAAGCGCGGACGACGGTTGGTCACCGTCGAAAAGAATGTTGTTAAGACCAATAAGAAGCTTGATTCCATCAATGGCTTCTTGAATAAGATATGGGAGAAGATTTCATGTACCGGCTCTACTTCTATAAGTATTTCCAAGAATCTCGCTCCCAGTCTACATCCGAGGAGGATGAAGAAGAGGAAGGATCGGATAGTGAGGAGGTTTAGATTCCGTTATCTTAGTTTATGGCCATCTATCTTTTTAATTCATGTTATTCCTTATGATGTTACATTGCACAGTTGATGTTGTTTGATGTTATTTTTTTGATGTTGTTATTTTTGAAACATGTTTATTTATAATGTTGTTGTTATTTATTTATGCATGTGTGTCCGGGCTAATATATACACTTATCATTCTATCTATATATTCCTTTTTGCCAATGACAAAGGGGGAGAAATATAATTGTTCAGCAGGTAAGCAGATAGAATATTTATTCAGGAGGAGTAACAATCATTTTTATAAAATTTTCTATACTTACATAGTTGTCATCATCAAAAGGGGGAGAATGTTAGAACCTTGTATTTTGATGTTTTGATCATGACAACTATATAAGTAAATATTATGTGAACTAACCATATTTGCAGGAGAAGATGTTATTCTACTTGACAATAGATGGCAGAACAAGAATTCAGAGAGAAGTTTCAAAATTACTAATGATTTGTCTATAGTCTAGTCTAGTAGTCGATTATTGTTAAAATCTCTCCTAGGTGGTATATGCACACACACAAGTATTTAAAATTATTTTCAAATCATATACACACAAAGTACTTTATTTATTTCAAGTTCCGCTGACAAAAAGTTTCAAAAGAATCTTTAATATGGCAGAAATAGAGAATTCAACCGACTGAATGAGGATGTTCAGTCGACTGAATACCTATGCATGTGCATAATGCACTTGAAGGTTCAGTCGACTAAACCACCCTATTCAGTTGACTGAATTATGGGTCTTTTTCATGTAAGACTTTTAATTCGAATTTTTTTGAATATTCAGTATACTGAAATCTTTTCCTCAGTTGACTGAAAATGTATAACGGCTATTTTCTGAACGGTCACTTCCATTCAACGAACAGAGACAACCCTTGATTCAAGGGTTATTTTCGTATCTTTTAACCATAACTTTTCACAAAGAATTGCAACACTTAAACACTATATATAGCCTTCATTTCATTTGTTTTAAGCACTTAATTTCTGATTCTATTCTTATATACTTACTGTCTAAAATATTCTGCCATTTGCTTTCAAATCTCATTGTAATCACTTGCACATTCAAGCACAAATTCATTTGTGATTAAATTAACTTCAAATTTTCACAAAATACACTGTATACATAAAGGAGAAGATTATAGGAAGGGTGTACTCTAAAGACTTATCCGTGCTATCAAAAGAGCACAATCAGTCAAGAAAATTCTATGTATTGTTGAAATCCTGTTCAGTTGCTTAGGCGGTAGAAGTCCTATTCAGTTGTCTAGGTGGTAAAAGTCCTGTTCGGTTGCTCAGGCGGTGTAATACCTATTCCTCCGGGTTAAGAGAAGGTTGATAATTAAATTCCAGAAGGAGTCTGGGACTGGATGTAGAACGAGAGTTCGAACCAATATAAAAATCTCCGGTGTCATTTACTTTACTGTTTACCTTTTCTATTTTATTTTGCACTAGTAGATAACTTAGTTACTATTCTATATTACGATCCTTAGTAGCACTTTCACTTCCAACATTTAGGTACAGAAACTGGCTAAGGAATAACTACGATATAGGTAAACTTTAAGTTGTTTAATACATGGTTGAAAAGAAATAATTCTAATGTTACTTAGCCGAGAAAAATGAGATGGAGATCTACATAATTTGAAAAAAACAGTGAACAAGCATACGACATCGAAGATAAGCAAAGGTATGATCTCTAAACCCTATTTTTTTATTTCTGTTTTTGTAAAGACAACCATAGTATAGTTGCCATATCTTGACCCATAACTCCAAATTGCAAAATTCAAGATGTTATGGAAAATATATTGAAAATCCTATAAGTTTTATATTGTGTGTTCTTCAAGAATTTGAACTTAAACCATTGAAAAACTGCAAATCATTTGCAATATTGTTTGACAACTGTTTCAAAACTTCCTAATACAGCTGTGGTAAATCGATCATTACTTTAACATTTTTACTCCGAATTTTGAAATTCTTGATTTTTTTGAAAAGTTAACTAACAACACTACAACTTTGCACTTTTGAGTTTTTTCTGATTCATTTGGTAAAATCTTGAAAAACATCAATCATTTAAGTACATTACTTGAAAAATTAACTCCAATTTATGCAAATAAGTTGTAGTATTTCAGATATAACCATTGACTGATTCATCGTTTTAACTTGAAACCAATTTTGGTGAGTAGCAATTTTAAATATCAGTAGCAATTTTAAATATCTAAAACTTTCAAGTTTGGTGCTAAATCAAATTATGCAATGACCCACCTTTTCGACCATCGAAAGTTGGCACCAAATACATCCATGCCCAATGCCGAACATCTAATTGTCGGAAAGGCATATTGTTAGGGTAAAAAGAAAAAGAAAAAGAACAAGAATAACAGAATCTCATAGCGGAACGACAACATATAATATAACAAAGATATTAAAAGCTGTCGCTATAATATACATGGTATATCAGAGTTAAAACAAACCTCATCAGCTTGGACAGTTATAACTTTATGACCTTACAATTGCTGTTGGGTATATATAATAATACAACGGAAAATAAAAATATTACGACCGATGAACATCCAGCTTTACTCCATGAGCTCTATGACACACTAACAACAACCTAAAAAAATAATTGGTCCGACCTGAGCATTATAATAAAATAACACATGGATCAATCTGGAAATACTAGCGTGAGAAAACTCAAGTAGTATGATGAACATATAATAATTCTGTGAGACCACGCCGCTAAATAAGGAACAGGTTTTACCTCACAGGAACAACTTCCACACATGAATAAATGTAAATAAATTAAAATAAAACCCAAACTTGAAAGAATGGGCATAAATAAGATCAAAATCCAAACTTAAAGAATGGAAACAATAAATTAAACATCGAGAAGAGCTCTAGTCACTTCTCAATGCAATTAAGAAAACAATTCAAAGATTTGAACCAACGACAAGGAAAGAAATTTTCCAACAATAATTAGGAGGAAGTACTCCCCTCACCGCTATAAATATACTTGAGATAGTCATGTACTCTGGAACTCTCTCTGAAACTCTAAGCTAGACCCCACCAACCTTACCGAGTATCCGAGTATTTCACATCTTCTCGCGCATACAACCGAAACCAATCTAGAGTACATATGATAATACCCCAGTGGAAGCAACCCTACATAGCTTGGCCCCCCTCGCTCTGTTTAGTAATTTTCGACAAACAACGCTCAAATGAGCAACAAATCGTCTTAGATTGATGATACACAAAGAACAAAGCTGAATCGATAGTCAATAAATCAATTATCAGGAATAATCAAAATGATCATATATGGAAACTAAATATTATACCCTTACCACTACTCGTCGATTTCAAACTTGGGCATCCCTTGGTTAAAAATGAAGCCGGGCAAGTTAAGGTAGTGTTACCTCTAAGCATTGCCTTGATGACATTTTTAACCTTCAAGGTAGAAATGAGTTTCCATACCTCAACGCTTAGTGCTACGAGTAGAACTAAATCCTTTCCATATAAGAGATATCATTTACAGAAATTAAATTTCTTATCCTTTCTGTAACCGAATCAAACTTTTAAACTTTTAAAACCAAACTTGTGCATGGTTTTCAAATCATAAATATTTGTAAAATACTTTAAAAACACTCCTTAAAATATTCTGTTTGAACAATAAATTATATTTTTAGTTGTATTAATAATACGGGTAAAAAATAAATGTCATTAAAACATTGTTTACTATAAACCCAAAACAATTTACACTTAGCGTTGTTTTTAGACATTCCTTTAATAAATCAGATAATTAATTTTAAACACCTATATTTATACCAATTAGTTAGCTTTAAACATCATTTGTTAAAATGATCAATTAATCTTAACATCATTATTAAAAATGATTAATTAACTTTTGTGACCACCCGGATTTTCGAACCAATCAAAATCGTCGATAACCCGTCCGTTTTAAGACTAACAAATGACAACTACCAATTTAATACACGATATTAATTGATAAATACACAACAACACTAAATGTATAGGATACAATTCTAATAATACAACTTATTAGAGTAATCACTTATTCTACTAGGTGTGCTTTAATACAAAGAAAACTCAAATACAATAAATCTACCGTTGCACAACTCTAATGTAAGAGCAGCAATAGTCATCTGGCAAACTTAGTAAACATATCAATGTCGAGCAAAATGATAAACAGGAAAGATACAACAACACATGATAATTAGCAAATAATAAACAAAAAAAGATATATTATTAATAGGGCTGCATCACTACCATTTCTGACTGCCAATATACCCTTATCTAATTGGGTACCCAAATAGATACAGGATAAAATGTAGTTCTCCTATTCACAAATAGGACTCAAGGAGACTACGATGCAACAAACAAATAAATTCCCAAACTACCTCCTAGGCTAAATCTTCACATTTAGATTTCTAAAATCTAATTAACTTTATTATTTTCAAAAATAATCACTTTTGAAAATACTTAATCGAAAACAATCTCTTTGAACAAAATTCCCGATTTCATTAAAATCCTTTTGAAATAATAATGTGTATCTTTCATAAAAAAATCATACTTTCGAGTTTAAATCAAAACCTATAATTTGTATAAACCAATTTCCCAAATACTTTTCTATCAATATACGTACATAAAAGTGTACCAAAATAGATTTGGAAATACCACTCAAGGTAAATGCCACCAAAGACAAATGCTCACTAAAATAATAAATGCCCCTTAGGACAATACCCCTCCTGGGTATATAATCATGGCAATTGCTAATCGCTACATGAAAGAAGAAAAATCGAAGGTACCAACTGACGACAGATCCCATTGAATGGACAATATCCCAAAAATCCTAATCAATAAATATGAATATACTTTCACTAACAAATTCATATTTCACAATAATAATATCGCACAAATACTTTCAATCATACTATTATTAATCTTCCTAAAATCTATTCAAAATCAATTTAAAAATCAACTGGATTTTAGTCCTCGAAATCTTCTTTACTTATAAAACACATATATAAACTATTGTTATATAAATCTCTTTTATTTACAAATCATTTCAAAAATATTTATTTTCAAATATCATATAAACACTTTTATATAAAATCACTTCAAAATATTTACTTCCAAATATTTCTATTTCTTTTCAAAGAAACCATTTTATTTAAAAGATAAACATCTTTTTAAAATTATAATAAACCCCTTTTATTACAATTAATTCCTTAACCTATATTATAATCGAACATTTTATAGTCAAATTGGGAGTTTCTATTCACAAGATATTCGTTCTCAATTCATATGTAATTATGGCCTACCCGACCCATGCATGTAAAATGGTAATTGCTCAAAAACTGGTCAAGCACATGTCACACAATCAATCAACAATAATAACAAATAGCGAACACATTATTTATTAATTAATCAAAATATTAGTTAATTTTCAAATTAATATAATAGCGAAACGGATATTTATTTTGCTCAATAGATGTCCAATGTAATCTATTTATTTTAATTATAGTAGAAGGTGTTTTATTCCGCTAAATAGATGTCATAAACGAAGTATAAATTATTTAACTACTATAAATGTAATTAAATCCAATAACTAATATTTTATCATAATTTTATACTACACCAAACGTGTCAAATAAGTATGTCAATATATTCTAAATGTCATTACAAACCTAACGCAAAAATCCGCAAGCCAAACGGACTTCAAATGAGCGAGTTATGGATTTTCAAATTTTAACTAAATTATAAAATTAAATAAATAAATCAACCAGGCTCACCCAACCCAGCTCATATGGCCTAATACCCATTTTGAATAGTGCCTCTCCTTCCCCCCTCCATTCCAAAACCTGCACACGTTTACGTGAACACACTCATTCTGCAACCATATCTCCTTCCACGCTCGACAAACTGACGAACCATCGAACCTCTCATAGCAAAAGCATCCGATCGGCCACCACCTCGTCATGTCCACACCTCCACTAGCAAATCCGACCTGCTACTCCCCCTTATTACCTAAAATGATGCATTCCCCCATTCGATGACCGCACTCAACCAAATTCGGCCCATAAGCTCATCTTGCATCCTTGAAGCCAACGCCAATCTCTGATTCCTCTATCACTACCTCTAGCTCTGGCCAAGTCCAACACCAGTTTTCGATCATGGCTAATGACCAGTGCCAAACCTTGTTGAAACTTCATCAAAAATACTACACCTCCCTATGAAGTCAAAGCAACATACACCGTCGTCTAATTCGTCTCGTACCGAGATGATCTAATTTTAGAAGTTTACATAAAATTTCAACTACCATCGATCATCGAGCAATTTCTGCCACCACACTCAATGAAACAGCGAGCAATTACCTTTTTAAAATACTAGAGGTTACGACGAACAACTTTCGTGTACGAAGTTTTCGCTAATTATCGACGGATTGTGAGCTACTGGTTTTTGAAGAGGGGAAATGGAGTTTTATTCATTACAGAGGAAGAAAAATAAAGGAGGAAGAAGAAGTATGCCTCAGTGTATTTTCTCCCTATGCTGCTCTATGTGTATGAGTGTAAGTATATAGGAAAACAAAAGTATGATGCTCCATACTTCCTTTCCACTCAACAAAGCACAAATCAAGGCCAAAAATTAAGGACAAGGAATGGGCAGAGTGAAGGGAAGGAATGGGTAGAGAAAACAAAGTGTACGTATGTGTGTATTTTGATTTGAAAAGCTAGTTTTGTGGTACCATGCAATATAATATCACATTCGCGTATAAGCGGCGAATGATAGAAATAAAAACAAGATCGCGTACAACAATGTGAGATGATCACAAAACAAAAATAAAATACACCAGTTAACTAATTCTGTTAAGTTCTCAAAAAACCGACATTTATCGCAAAATGCGTCAAACGAAAATTTAATTATTCCCTAAATTAAAAATTATGGAAAAATACTATAAAATAACTAAAAATACATCATTAAAAACCGGGTCTTAATTTGAAACATAGATTTTTTTTAATGTTTAAACTCAAATTCGAATATTTAAATAAATTAAATATTCAAATTCGAAGGCTCAAAAATTAAGGGTCATTACATTCTTTTCCCATTAAAAGAATTTCATCCTCGAAATTCCAAGTGCAGAAGAATATAACGGAAGCCAAACAATTAACAAAAGCTAAGCACACTAAAAATAGAAAACACCAATAACCCTGGTCGGAGGTACGGTGCCTTATCCTATCCATTTATATTTATCAAATTAAGGTAGTTTCATTTTACAATTCATAGGTTGATTTACTAACCCTAGATGAATTTTATTTAGGCACCAAACCAAAGCTCTGGTACCAACTGTAACGACCCAAATTTTCGGACCAGTCAAAATCGCCGAAAACCCGCCCGTTTAAAACTAACAAATGACAACTACCGATTTCATACACAATATTAATTGATAAATATACAAAAACACTAAATGTATAGGATACAATTTTAATAGTACAACTTATTAAAGTGATCACTTATTCCACTAGGTGTGCTTTAATACAAAGAAAATTCAAATACAATAAATCTACCGCTGCACAACTCTAATGTGAGAGACAACAAGAGTCATCCAGCAAACTTAATAAACATGTTAATGTGAAATAAATGATAAGCAGGAAAGATACAACAACATATGATAATTAGCAAACAATAAAAAGGAAAAAGAAATATTATTATTGGGGTTGCATCACTACCACTTGTGATTACCTATGTACTCTTATCTAATTGGGTACCCAATTAGATACTGGATCAAGCCAACATATTTCTCCTATTCACAAATAGGACTCAAGGAGCCTATGATGCAACAAACAAATATGCAATTCTCTAACTACCCCTTAGGCTCAATCTTCACATTTAGATTTCTAAAATCTAATTAACTTTATTATTTTCAAAAATAATCTTTTTTGAATAATCGAAATCTTTTCGAACTAAATTCTCGGTTTCATTTCAAATCCTTTTGAAATAATAATATATATTTTTTTATAATAAATCATACTTTTGAGTTTAAATCAAAACCTATAATTTGTATAAACCAGTTTCCCAAATATTGTTCAATCAAAATACACATATAAAAGTGTATCAAAATAGATTGGGAAATACCACTCAAGGTAAATGCCACCAAAGGAAATTGCTCACTAAAATAATAAATGTCCCTTAGGACAATACCCCTCTCGGGTATATAATCATGGCAATTGCCAATCGCTTCATGAAAGCAGAAAAAATCGCAGTTACCAACTAACGATAGATCCCATTGAATGGACAATTCCCAAAAATCCAAATCAATAAATATGAATATACTTTCACCAACAAATTCATATTTCACAACAATAATTTCTCACGGATACTTTTAATCATACTATTATTATTCTTCCCAGAATCTTTTCGAAATCAATTCCAAAATCACCTGGGTTTTAGTCCTCGAAATCCTCTTTATTTATAAAATAAAATTTTATAAACCATTGTTATATAAATCTCTTTTATATAAAAATCACTTCAAAAATATTTATTTCCAAATAATATATAAACAACTTTATATAAAATCACTTCAAAATATTTACTTACTAATATTTATATTTCTTTTCAAAGAAACTATTTTATTTAAAAATAAACATCCTTTTAAAATTATAAAAAATTCTTTTATTATAATTAATTCCTTAACTAATATTATAATCGAACTTCATGTAGTCAAATTGTGAGAGTCTATTCAAAAGATGTTCATTCTTAATTCATATGTAATTATGGTCTACCCGACCCATGCATGTAAAAAGGTAATTGCTCGTAAAATAGTCGAGCATATGTCACACAATCAATCAACAACAATAATAAATAACGAACACGTTATTTATTAATTAATCAAAATGTTAATTAACTTTCAAATTAATATAATAGCAGAACGAGGATTTATTCTGCTTAATAGATGTCCAATATAATCTGTTTATTTTAATTATAGCAGAACGGTGTTTTATTCTACTGAACATATATCATAAATGAAGTATAAATTATTTAACTACTATAAATGTAATTAAATTCAATAACTAATATTTTATCATAATTTTATACTACATCAAATGTGTCAAATAAGTATGTCATTGTATTCTAAATGTCATTACGAACTAATGCAAAAATCCATGAGTCAAATGGACTTAAAATAAGCAAGTTATGGATTTTTAAAGTTTAACTAAATTATAAAATTAAATAAATAAATCACCCAAGCTCACCCAACCCAGCCCATATGGCCTAATACCCATTTTGAATAGCGCTTCTCCTTCTCCCCCTCCATTCCAAAACTTGTACATGTTTATGTGCACACACCATTGTGCACGCACAACCATATCTACCTCCACGCTAGACTTCACCACCGAACCTCTCTTCGCAAGAGCATCTAATCGCCCACCACCTCGCCACGTCCGCACTTCCGCTTGCAAATCCGACTTGCTACTCCCGCTTGCTGCCCAAAATGTTTCAACCCCTCATTCGATGACCACACTCCACCAAATTCAACCCACAAGCTCGTCTTGCATCCTTGAAGCCAACACCAATCTCTAATTCTCCTATCACTACCCCTAGCTTCGACCAAGTCCAACCCTAGTTTTCGATCATCGTCGATGAGAGTCGCCAAATCTTGTCGAAACTTTATCAAAAATACTACATCTCCCTAAGAAGCCAATACAACATATGCCGTCGTCTAATTCATCTCGGATCGAGAGTATCTAAGTTTTGAATTTTATATCAAATTTCGACTATCTTTGATCATCGAGCAGTTTTTGCCACCACACTCAATGAAACGGTGAGCGACTATTTTTATAAAACAGTAGAGGTGATAACGAACAACTTTCATGAACGAATTTTTTGCTAATTATCGAGGGATTGTGAGCTATTGATTTTTGAAGAGGGGAAATGGAGTTTTATTCATTAAAGAAGAAGAAAAGGAAAGGAGGAAGAAGAAGTATGCCTCTGTGTATTTTATCCCCGTGTTGCTCTATGTGTATGAGCATACATATATATGCAAAAAAAAGTATGATCCCCATACTTCCTTTCCACTCAACAAAGCACAAATCAAGGCATTTAATAAAGAATGAGGAATGGACATAGTGAAGGGAAGGAATGGGTAAAGAAAACAAAGGTGTACGTGTGTATATATTTTGATTGAAAAAGTTAGATTTGCGGTACCTACCATACAATATCACATTTGCGTATGAGCCACAAATGACAAAAATAAAACATGATCGCGCACAACAATGTGACATTATCAAAAAATAAAAATAAAATACACTAGTTAACTAATTCTGTTAAGTTTCAAAAATACCGAAGTTTTCTGCAAAAAGCGTCAAACGAAAATTTAATTTTTTTTCAAATTAAAAATTATTGAAAAATCCTTAAAATAAATTAAAAATACGTCATTAAAAATTAGGTCTTAATTTGAAACATAGCTTTTTAATAGTTAAATTCAAATTTGAAGATTTAAATAATTATTCAAATTCAAAGACTCAAAAATTACGGGTTGTTATAACTTTAAAACAACATTATTAAAATGATTAATTAACCTTAAACATCATTATTTTAAATGATTAATTAACTTTAAACACCTTTATTAAATCAGTTAATTAACTTTAATCATGTTTACTAAACTAGTTGATTAACTTTAAATGTCATTAATAAATTTATTAATTAACTTTATTATAATTAAATAATAATTAAAATATATTTAAACCCTAAAATTCTTTTCAAAAACTTATACAATCCTTACAAAACCATTTGAAAAGAATTTACAAAATATTTAAGGTAAATAACCTTAATAATAACAACATTAATTATCCCAAAAGATAACTAAATCCAATTTATAATCTTTTATAAATTTAAAACTACATTAATTGTCTTGAAAGATAATTAATCAAATTTATAATCTCTTAAAAAATTTAAACAACGTTATTTATTCCAAAAGGTAATTAATTAAATTTATAACTCCTTTTATAAATTTAATCAACACTTACTCTTTATTTTCAAAATTCTCAAAATGCTTGAAAATATAGTTTTAAACAGTTTTCAAAGTGCAAAACACGGCCAAACACTTATTTTGTAAAAATACAAGCTCAAGTTCAACACACAACAAATGCTTAAGGGAATGTTATTTCATAAGTGACGGTATAACAACAATTGCTAACCAAACAACAATATAAGCAACATTAGAATATAAGTAAATTAATATTCACGAGAAACCCCTTAGGGTCTCTCTACAAAAGTCCAATGTAAATATGAATGTGTATTTTTGAAGTGTTCTTTAGCGACCTATTCGCTACGTATACACTTCAACTTTCCTTTTGTTTTTGTTCCTTGCAACACAATGATTATTTATGCCATCCACTTTTCACGCGGGAATCAAATCAAAACAAAACAACCAAACAACAAAATATAACTATCATCCAAATATTCAACAATAATCCATATCGACGCAGATGTTATATAGTTTAATTAAAGGAGAGTAAACTCACAGAAATTCCAGTTAACACTTTTGTGTTTCGGACCGATCTCGATTTTAACTTGAAATTGAACTAGCTCTAAATTCAACCAATCCAATTCCAATATGAAGATAATGTCAATATGAGTCCAACGCAACTGACCGCGTCTGAATCCGACTTCAAATGGAAGAGTTGTTGAATTTATAAGGATTCAAACTTAAATAATATAATTAAATTACTTAATTAAAAAACAAATTAATCACCCACAAATACTTTTTCCCCAAATCAAAACTCCTTCCAGTACATACATATACATGCAAATATTCCCCGTGCATGCCTAAGCAATGATATGGAGCTATGCTCCTCCATTTGACGAATAGACTTTGCCATTCTTCCCCTCTTCCCAAACTCGACACGTCGACCCCAAAATCACGTAATCCGATCACCTCTACCCAAAACCGCATATAGTACTACCATCATCGCCGAATCCTTCCATCGACGATTACCTATCCATTTCACGACAAAAACCAACAATGTCGCCTCCGTTCAAATCCACATTGCGCGAGCTATGCTCCAGCAACCACCAAATCCCATCTGCACCTACCCCTCAAAAAGCGACAATGATGCTCCTCTTCATCTAGGAAAAAGTCGTAATTATCCTTGCTTTACCCGAGGCAATGAAACTTGGCGGGGTGGGGTGTTTTGACAAATGCAACTCAATGGCGACCCTCATTTCGATCAACTCCGCCCCTAACTTCCATGATATCAAACCCTAGAACACGGCTGAACTATCAAACGTAACCAATCACCGCCTCTCTCTACAAAACCTCTAACAAATCGAAGTACATGCCTATACGAAATCAAAGAATCAAATTTTATGATTTATGGTGGCCTAAATATCTCAGTTTTGATTTTTGAAGTTAGAAGCAATTATTAGTTTACTGGATTTTGAAAATAAAAGGAGAAAGGGAAAAATGAAAAGGAAGGAGGGAAAGGAGATAATGAGTTTGCCAAATTTATAAATAAAAAAAAGTAAATTTCTTACTTCAAGTTTTAGTTAAACAATATTCTCAAGCTAGCCAAAGATTCCAAGCAAACATCATATCACCATTAATAATTTTGAATTTCGATTTGATTTAAAGAGTTTTGAAAAGAGAGTTTTGTAGTAATCTACTGCATAATATCCTGTTTCCATACAAACTACGAACAATAGAAATAAAAATATGATCGTGCATCAAAATGTGGCACAATCACAAATCAACAATAAGATACACATATTATTTTATTCTGTGAAATTTCAGAAATACCATCGTTTGTCGTAAAATAAGTCAAAATAATTTAAATATTTTCCAAATTAAGAATTATGGACAAATCAAATGAATTAAATTATAAATACATTATTAAAAATCAAGTCATTTTTATTAACAATTGATTTTCTTATTATATATTCGAACCATTTAATATTGTAAATAAATTTACAAAGCGAGTTTATCATTATTATTTATTAATTAAAAGAAGCTAAATAAGGTTATTAAATCCATTTAAATAATATGTAATTCACAATTCAAATATTTAATCAATCTTATATTTGAATATAAGTTATTTATATTCTTAAAACCTATTTATTTAAATATTTAAAATTAATTAAATATTCAAAATCCAAATGATAAAATTCTGGGATGTTACATTCTCCTCATTTAAAGAATTTAATCCTCGAAATTCCCAGAGGAAGAAAATGTCTCCAAACCCTTAAGTTTAAAATTCCTTGTCGTTAGTCCTTGAGAAGGATGGTTTTGATGACAACAACCTTAGGACTTGTTATAAAATATAAATACTAACATTATAGTTTAGATATATATCTATATGCAGGATATAAACATGTAGGTACCAAGAATGAAGACTATACAGTATAGAGATAAAAGACTGATGAATTTAAAGATCAAATATATCAAGATTGAAGACTCATGAGCATCAAGAAATCAAGATATCAAGAGTTCAAGATTTTAATAGTACAAGATAAGCATTGAGTCTAGAATTATGTTAAAACTTCTTGAAAGCACTTACATCTTTATTCGAAATTTATTCGTGGAATGGAATCCACTTCGAGCCTGTTAAAGGGATGGAACCCTAGTGGGATGGAACCCACGACAATATCTAGTGGAACATATAGTGGTCCTATTTTGATATCCACTAATTTTATAAAAATGTTTTTCAAAAATATATCTCTTATTTTAAATGTTTTCAAAACCTTCTTTTCAAAAAGACATCTCTCTTGTTTGAAATATTTTAGCCTCAAAAATATCTTTATCATTTTTAAAATTTTGATTTCAAAATTGTCATTGATTTTAAACTATCTCTTGTTTTAAATATTTAGCTTTAAAATATTTACTCAAATTTTAAATCACTTTGTAGATTACAAAGTTTTAGAAATTATTTTGACAAATTATAGAAACCAATTTTAATAATAAAATCAAAATCACCAATTTTTCCTAGAGCATGTCGACATCCCTCAACTCCCCATGTCGACATGGTGCCCGTTATATTCAAAATTCAAATTTTCAAAAGAAGTGTCTATTCGTCGTATCCTTTCACGAATAGATATGGCTGTTGATTTCCTATAAATACCAGTAGTTCTAAACGAATTTATTATCAGATTTCACTTGTTTTCTCTTCTCTTCATCTTCCACATTGATCCTAAAGAATCCCAAACTATACTCTGCCGAAATACCAAGTGAATCAAACTTGATTATCTCTTGTTTGATTCTCTGCCACTCTCTCCATAAGATCTCAGTGCTATTCAGAGTTATAGGATTATTTGTAAATCAAACTGTTGAGTAAAAGGTGCAGTGGAGCCTTGAAATCAATTGGGTGTGATTGTTGCCCCGGAAATCGATTAGGTGATCTTGTGGCCTGGTAAATCAAGAGAGTTTGCCCCGGACACGAATACAGGAGGGTGTACCACGTGGCCTTGAAATCGAGGGTGTAATCTGGGAGATTATTTTTGATAAGAAATCCGTACGTTTTTGCGGGACTGGATGTAGGGTAACTCCGAACCAGTATAAAATCCTGGTGTGTTCTTTCCTTTTCTGCTTTTATTTATTATTTGCATCCGTGTCTGATTTTGTGATTATATCTGTGTCTGTGAATTGCATTTGTTGGTGATTAAATTTACATAAGTTTCAAAAAGATTTAGAAAATCCACAAAACACTATTCACTCCCCCTCTAGTGTTATTCCAGCCTTAAGATTTGTAATCCGCATTTCTTACATTTGGTATCAGAGCAAGGTTTTCAAAGTTTTCAGAATCTGAATTTTGAAAAGTTTTTTAAAAAAAATGGCTACCAACACTGGTTCTGTTAACACTATCACTAGTTCATTTGTAGAGGGTCAGTCTACTGCCAGACCGCCACTTTTTAATGGCAGTAACTATGCATATTGGGCATGTAGAATGAAAATATATTTACAGTCAATAGGATTAGACACTTGGAATATCACACAGACTGAATATTCTGAACCTACAAATAATTTTGCACAGTGGACTGTTGAGCAAAAGACTATTGCACAAAATAATTCCAAAGCAATAAATATTTTATTTTGTTCACTTGATAGGAATGAATTCAATAGAGTATCTGTTTGTAAGTCTGCATATGATATCTGGAAAACTTTGCAAGTTACTCATGAAGGAACAAGCAAAGTCAAACAGACCAAAATATCCATACTCACGAATCAGTTTCAATTATTCAAAATGAATTCTAATGAGTCCATTTTAGATATGTATAGTAGATTTCATGATATTGTGCATTCTCTAATATCATTGGGAAAATGTTTTTCTGAAGAAGATCAAGTCAGAAAAATACTAAATTCTCTTACTCCGGAATGGGATCAGAAAATTCTTGCAATTGAAGAAGCAAATGATATCAGTACTTTAAAGATTGAAGAATTGATTGGAAATTTAATTTCATTTGAAGTACAAATGCAAGAGAGAAGAGATAGCAAGGCATTCGAAAAGAAGTCAATGCATTCAATGCATTAACAGATGGATCAGAATCGGGAAGTGATGATGATGAAGAAATAGCCTTCATGACAAGGAATTTTCAGAAGTTTCTAAAATACAGAAAGATAAACAACTTCAAAAACAATGATCATAGGAATTCTGGAAATCATAATGAAGTACCAAACCACGTCAAATGTTTCAACTGTGATGAACCAGGTCATCTCAAAAGAGACTGTCCGCACCCTGATAAGCAAAATTTCATGCAAGCAATGATTATACAAAGAAAAGGAAGAGAGCTTATACCGCTACACTAGACGATTCAAACTCAGTCTCATCCTCAAGCGATGATGATCGGAAGACAAAAAATTCAAATATGTGCTTTACGGCTATTCATGATTTCAATAATCTCAGAGATACGAGTCTAGAAAAAGGTACACGTTTACAATATATTGGTTGAAATTGTTTGCTTAAAATTGATTGATTATTTGATTGTTTTTTTTTGAATTTTAATTTTTTACTACGTTTATTTTTATTTTTTAATATTATAATATTTTTTATTAAAGTAATATTATTATATTAAATATTATTCCAGAAAATATATAGACATTAAAAATAATATATAAATATATAGAGATTAAAGTATATAGGAAAATATAAGTCACATGAATTCTCTGACCCATGTCGATATGGTCCTACCCATGATGTCGACATCCCTGTCAGAAATTTGAAATTCAAATTTGAATTAAAATCTTTGAACTTCCCTCCACCTTTTCACCAACTCCAATGTTCTGGAAAGGTACCTCTTGACTAGAGAACATGACTATTGAATATCTATTTATTTCCCTTATCTTATCATATCTTTTCACTTTCATTTTAAACTTCAAACTCTCTTTCACTCTTTCAAACTTTCTACTCTCTTCAAAAATGGCTTCTTCAAGCACTCCATCCACAATGAGGCTATCTAAAACCATCAAAGAGTATCACTATAATGATCCGGAAGCAATCAAGGCTTATATAAGCTATGCTAATTACAGAAAAGTTTATACGGGAAAGTTTGCTATCTTTAGCGATTTCTCTACATATGAAATCAATACTCTTCTTGAAGAGAACCGTATTCTTAGTCTTTTTAACAATTCTGAAAATGATTTTGCTTGTTGTCCAAATCTTGTTAAAATGTTTTATGCAAATTTGAATCGCGGTTTTCATGAAGGAAATGAAAATGAAATTTGGAGTAGTGTTTATGGCACTAAAATTATTTTAAATTGTGAAATTTTGGGCAACATTCTCAATTGCAAGAATTCGGGAATGGATCTTTCTACTTTTAATATTGATGAACATGATCGTGAGACATTTCATCACATTTTCGAAGGAGTTGACAACTTTAAATTTAAAAATCGTAACTTTCGTCAGAAAGCATGTATTGTTAATCTTCTTTTGCAACATACTATCACTCCTAGATTGGTAAATTTCAATAACCCGAATTTAAAAGTTTGTAAAGCTCTTTTTGCCATTTTTGGTGATTATGACATTAATTGGGCGCAAGTGATTATGGATGAACTTCGTCCTAAAAATTTGGAAATGGGTGAGAATACTTTGTACCATGGAATCTATCTCACTCGGATTTTTAATTATTTTGGTGTTGATTACAAAAGGGAAGAATTTATTTCAAGAAAAGTGTTTAATCATGTCAATATTTCTATTATGAAAATTCCTTTCATATTTCAACAATATGAATCTCTTGCCGAAAAGGATGAAAGGTTGGCACATGAAGAGATGGAGGAAGAAAATGAGGAAGAAGAAGAAGAAGGGGAGGAAATGGAAGTTGAAGTAGAAAAGAAGATACCTCCTTGGAAAGTATTGAATATCCTAACAATCCTTCCAACAAAACACTCCTCAAAAATCAAAAGATCAAAGTGGAAAATCAACGGATTCTCAAAAGATCCGTTAGTAAGAAATTGGATAAAATGACCACTAATATGAACAAGTTTTTTGCTAAAGTTGGTCGGAAACTTGGCTTATCATCATCCTCCTCATCCTCTAGCACATTCTAAAAACTAGGATGTGATGTACTAGTTTATTTTGTATGAACTTGTATTGCTCTTTTATCATGTTATGTAGTATCTCATGTATTACCTCATTTATCTATCTTATGTTTTTCTACCTTATCGTGTCTCTGGAATAAATGTTAGTATAGTATATAAGTTTATATATATACATACTCACAAAACAAAGAAGACACATAGATTAACATACCCATGTCGACATACCCCAACCCACTATGTCGACATATAACTGTCTGATTTGGTTTTTTTTAATTTTGAAATTAAAATAACCAACTCATGTCTATCCATTTTAAACGAATTTCTGCCTATTTAAATACCTATTTATTCCGGATATTTGTAATCTCTTCATTTCTACTTATCTCTAATTATATCTTTTAACTACTTATCAAAAATGGCTTCCTCTTCTTAAACACTAAGTGAAAATCTTGAAGAAACTCTCAATTCATTCAAGAATATACTTACTTTTATTCTCCGCAATCAAAGGCACTCAGAACTAAGTCAAATGCAAATGATAAAAGAACAATAGAAGCATTTCGATGCCCTCCATTGGATGATTTCTGCCCTAAACAAAGATGATCTCGATGCAAATCCTGAAGGAACTTTAATTCAAGATAATGAAGATTGGGAAGATATTAAAAAGGATCCTATCTTTGGAGAAGAAGGATGGGTTGAAGTTCCTAAAATTATTTGATCTCCTTATGGTTTGAATTGCTTGTTTTTGAATTGTTTGATTTGATTTAAATTGTTTGATTTGATTTGCTTTGATTTGAATTGATTTGATTTGAATGGAATGTATAAAATTATATGAAACATAGTATATTATTATTGGATTTAAACTATCATATTGGTTATGTTTTCATTAATTAACTCATGTTATTATATATATATATATATATACACTCCATCTTAATTTGTCATAGGTACTCCAATATAAGACTAAGGGGGAGTTATATTAGTTTAGGATTAGTTTTTGTTGATGACAAAGGGGGAGAAATATAAAATAGAGTAGTTAGAGTAGTTAGGCTTAGATTAAGGGGGAGTTATTAGTTTTAAGGGGAGTTATTGTGAAGGAGAAGTATATTTTATAAACATAGGTTGTCATCATCAAAAAGTGGGAGATTTTTAGTCCTTGAGAAGGATGGTTTTGATAACAACAACCTTAGGACTTGTTATAAAATATAAATACTAACATTATAGTTTAGATATATATGTATATGCAGGATATAAACATGCAGGTACCAAGAATGAAGACTGTACAGTATAGAGATACAAGACTGATGAATTTAAAGATCAAAGATATCAGGATTGAAGACTCATGAGTATCAAGAAATCAAGTTATCAAGAGTTCAAGATTTTAATAGTACAAGATAAGTATTGAGTCTAGAATTATGTTAAAACTTCTTGAAAGCACTTACATCTTTATTCGAAATTTATTCGTGGAATGGATTCCACTTCAAGCCTGTTAAATGGATGGAACCCTAGTGGGATGGAACCCACAAAAATATCTAGTGGAACATATAGTGGTCCTATTTTGATATCCACTAATTTTATAAAAATGTTTTTCAAAAATATATCTCTTATTTTAAATGTTTTCAAAACCTTCTATTGAAAAATACATCTCCCTTGTTTGAAATATTTTAGCCTCAAAACTATCTTTATCATTTTTAATATTTTGATTTCAAAATTGTCATTAATTTTAAACTATCTCTTGTTTTAAATATTTAGCTTTAAAATATTTACTCAGATTTTAAATCACTTTATAGATTAAGATTATATATATTAAAAATTACTTTCTAAACTCTTTTATATGTTTAAATTATATTCAAATATATTTACAAAGTTTTAGAAATGTTTTGACAAATTTTAGAACCACTTTTAATAAGAAAATCAAAATCACCAATTTTTCCTAGAGCATGTCGACATCCCTCAACCCCCCATGTCGACATGGTGCCCGTTAAATTCAAAATTCAAATTTTCAGAAGAAGTGTCTATTCATCGTATCCTTTCACGAATAGATATGGCTGTTGATTTCCTATAAATACCAGTAGTTCTAAACGAATTTATTATCAGATTTCACTTGTTTTCTCTTCTCTTCATCTTCCACATTGATCCTAAAGAATCCCAAACTATACTCTGCCGAAATACCAAGTGAATCAAACTTGATTATCTCTTGTTTGATTCTCTGCCACTCTCTCCATAAGATCTCAGTGCTATTCAGAGTTATAGGATTATTTGTAAATCAAACTGTTGAGTAAAAGGTGCGGTTGAGCCTTCAAATCGATTGGGTGTGATTGTTGCCCCGGAAATCGATAAGGTGATCTTATGGCCTGGTAAATCAAGAGAATTTGACCCGGACTCGAATACAGGAGGGTGTACCTCATGGCCATGAAATCGAGGGTGTAATCTGGGAGATTATTTTTGATAAGAAATATGTACGTTTGTGTGGGACTGGATGTAGTGTAACTCTGAACCAGTATAAAATCCTGGTGCGTTCTTTTATTTTCTGCTTTTATTTATTATTTGCATCTGTGTCTGATTCTGTGATTATATCTGTGTCTATGAATTTCATTTGTTGGTGATTAAATTTACATAAGTTTCAAAAAGATTTAGAAAATCCACAAAACACTATTTACCCCCCCTCTAGTGTTATTCCAGCCTTAAGATCCGTAATCCGCATTTCTCACACTTATTTCATGGAAAATTTCAACATTACCTCCTTTGCGCGGCTAATCCGAAAAACTACTACTCGCCACAACTGGCCCAAATCAACAAAAGCCCAGTGGCCACCTATATATGGAGCCTAAAATCATCTATCAATCACCAATGTGTATATCTACTACGTATCTCCTTTGTGACTGATTTTTATTTTTGCAAGCAACTTACTGTCTTGTTCTGAATGCAGGTGCACAAGAAATCAAATAATAATCTCTTGCATCCCTGTAACTAACTTATACTTACACCGTCCAAAAGAGAATCATGCTGACAAAAGAGCAATACACTAACTATTTCTATTATAGGTATAAGCAACATAAATAATATAACAACCATATACAACAAAAGTACAGAGAATATTCTGTAATAAAATACTATGTATCCAATCTTTTCAAAAGATAAATTTAGAACTAAATGTCCGAGTTTTTACATTTTAAACATATTTTCAAATTCCTCCAAAGAGAAATATATCAAAACCAAAATCAATTGTGGCAAGGAAGGGGATCCTTTTACTGAAACATGTACAAAAAAATATGGAGCATCCAGTGGTAGCCCTGTTCCTTTAAAAACAAAAATAAGAGTAAACAAATATAATTGGCGAGTCTTCCAAATTGGAAAACTCTCAGTTGCCCAACTTTAGTCATAATATTTGAAAAATCAATTTACAAAACCGATTTTAAATATTCTAAAACAATAACACTTCACTAAAATTTTCAAAATAATTATACTATTATTTCTTTCAAAAATTGTTTCGAAATCGTTTTCTTTTTCAAAAGTTATAGGATTTAAGTCCTAACAAATAACAACCTTATAAACCGTAGTCAAGAAAATCACATATCAATCGAATCAAATTCCATAAAGGAATAAACCAATGCTTAGCATTATTTAAAATGTTAAATGACTAACAAACAATATTTAGAAATTTTGTTTAGGTTCACAACTTTCTCGATCATCCAAGGACATAGATAATTTCCTAAACTCCACTAAGCCATAAAAACAAAGCATATAAATAAACTTAAGCTCGTATGATATACATAAATCATTCGTATGCAATATCTTATCCGACCACTTGCTCAGATACATAGACTTCACTTCCGATCTAGTATTGCTCACTCAACCTCCTTAGTGCAGACTCTGATCAGGTTCCTTGATTAGAAACCTTCATTCTTTTTACATAGCCATATACTATAATAGAAAACCTCAGTGTCATATCAAGAATCTAGATCAAGTGTTCGTCGACAAGAATCAGGTGAGAAATCCTTTTTCGGACTGGTGTGAATCACACTACAGTTATGTATTCAAATCCTGGATCAAGAACCGTGCAAATAAAATGATCTACATATAACTTACATGCTTAATCTGATTGGTTTCTTAACTCACCAATCTCTTTCTAAATCACTTTCATTTTCATTTATAGTATTTCATTTAACCCTAAAATTATTTATCAATTATTCCATAAATTTTAACTTAAGTTTTCAAACATTTTATAAAGACAACTTTATAAAACATTAAATTAAAAACTTATTCCACTTTAACTTTACTTGTATAATACTCTTCTACACCCTGAGAGTGGCCAATTTTAATTAATTAATTTATTTTAAAATTTAAATGGAGGCCTAAACATAATATGGATCTTAAAACTAAGTCAACCTCTTTACCTTAGAGTGTTCTAAGGATAGATGTTTACAGGTTGGCCCAAAATCACCAAATAGTTTATGAGACTTAGATGTTTAAACAAAAACTACAATTTGAATGAAACAATGCTTATTAAAACCTTCCTATCTAATTTAACCCATTTATAACTTGAGTTATATTATCTCCTTTTTTTATCCAAGAGTTTAAATCTTTTCATTTATCAAAACATTCTCTTATAAAAATACTTCTTATTTTAAATCAATTTCCTTTTAGGAAACTTAAGACTAATTAGCTAGTTTTTATTTCAAAATCCCTTTGAAAATCATGTTACATATATATATAATAATTTTAACAGTTTAGTCACTAACACTCACTTTGGGTTCGTTCGGGTTCGAACTCATTTCGATCGCACAATGATAAAGAGAATAATTTACTAAGTGCACTACAACGTTCGCCTAAGCTAACATTCGATCGCCACTTAGAAGATTATTCAGATCACTACAAAACTAATCAAGACATTTTGCCCGAACTATCCAAAGAATATGTATCTTTATTAAAAATTCCCTTTGAAATATTTGTACTTATAAATACTTCCAAGTAATACCACTATTACTTTTCTCAAAATCTTTTTAAGCAATACTAGGATTAAAAATTCTCAAAAACTCTTTTTACTTATAAAACACCATTTATAAATCATATAAATAATTTTTATATATACCGCACTTATATAAAATGTACCTTTAAAATCATCTTATATTATAATAACTTCCCTTTATTATAATAAACTCTTTTTAAAACAAATTTTATAAACCAAATTTATATAAAATTGCCTTTGTATAAAATCATCCTATATTATAATAATTCTCCTTTATTATAACAAAATTTTCTCAAATATTTATCTTCTAAATTTCATATCTTTTCCATTTAGATTATATTGAACAACTTTATTAAGAGCTTATTTTTAATTCAACATTATAAAAAGATGACTTTTAACTTAAAATTTTCACCGAACATATTATAGTCAAACCGTGAAACTTAATTCACAAAAGTTTCATTTTATTACACTCACAATTATCAAAACAATAAATGCCCTTAAACTGGTCGAGCATAAACTAACAAGCAATAAACAATAGTTGATGCTCTTTAAACTATCTGAGCACGACAGATCAAACATTAATGATAATAAATAAATATTATAATTACCAAACAAACAATACAAATAACTATATAAATTTAAAAATTATTTCTTTATATATATAGAATATACAATCCTAAGTAAAATATTTCAATTACCAATTTTCAAAAATCAATGTTGTGTCTATTTGCCTTGTTCAAGTGTTAGAAATCCTTATCGACATCGTGACATCCCACGTCTCAACCAGAATTCATAAACTATTCAATAGACCAATTAACACAATACGTTTGTATAACAATAACAAATATACTCTCGTATATATAATACTCTTAACTCATTCTATGGTGTCACTTACCCTATCTCTAATGAGTTTACCCCACCAAATCCAAGGTTCTCGCTTAATATTCAGTTCTGATGTCATCAGTAGCGAACTGCCTTTTCGACCATCGAAAGTCAGCACCAAATACATCCATAGTATTCCAATGTTGAACATCCAATGGTCGAAAAGGCAGATTGTTAGGGTAAAAAGAACAGGAGAAATAGAACCTTACAGCGGAACGACGAAACATAATATAACAAAGGCAGTAAAAACTATCACTTTAAAATACATAGTATATCAGAGTTAAAACAAACCTCATCCGCTTGGACAGTTATAAATTTCTAACCTTATAATTGTTGATGGGTATATATAATAATACAGTAGAAAATAAAAATACTATGGCTATTGAACATCCAGCACTACTCCATAAGCTCCATTACACACCAACGACAACCTGAAAAAAATTTCGGTTTGACCTAAGCATTATAATAAAATAACACCTGAATCAGTCTAGAAATACCAGCGTGAGAAAACTCAAGTAATATGATAAAAATATAATAATTCTATGAGACCACACTGCCAAACACGGAGTAGGTTTTATCTCATTAAACAACTTCCACACAAGAATGAATGTAAATAAATTAAAACAAAAACCAAACTTGAAAGAATGGTCATAAACAAGATCAAAATCCAAACTTAAAGAATAGACATAAATAATTAAACATCAAGAAGAGCTCCAGTCACTTCTTGATGCAATTAAGAAAATAATTCAAATATTTGAATTAATAACGAGGTAAGGAATTTTCCAACAATGACTACGAGGGTGCACCCCCTCACCGAAAGTATACCTCTAGAAATATACTTGAGAGTGGCATGTATTTTGCAACTCTCTCGGGAAATCCAGGCCAGACCCCGTCAACCTTACCAAGTATTCAAATATTTCCGCGTGCATACAACCAAAACCAATCTAGAGTGTATGCGACAATACCCTAATAGGAGCAACCCCACATAATGTGGCCTTACTCGCTCTTTTGTTTTAGTCATTTTCAATAAAGGGTATCAACACTCAAATGAGCAACAAATCGTCTTAGATTGATGATACACAAAAAACAAAGCTGAATCGATAGTCAAGAAATCAACTATCGGGAATAATCAAAATGATCGTATGTGGAAATAAAATCTCATACCCTGACCACTACTCGTCGATCTCAAACTTGTACTATCCCTCGGTTGAAAATGAAGCCGGGCAAGTTAATGAAGTGTTACCTCTAGGTATTGTCTTGACGACATTTTTAACCTTTGAGATAGAAACGAGTTTCCATACCTCGACGTTTAGTGCTACAAGTATGACTAAATTATATCCACATAAGCGATATCATTACGGAAATTAAATTTCTTATCCAATCCGTAACCGAATCAAACTTTTAAACTTTTAAAACCGAACTTGTTCTTGGTTTTCACATTACAAATATTTGTGAAACACTTTAAAAACACTCTTTAATATTGTTAGCGCCAAAATTTGTCACTAACACCGAATGGTCGATGAAAGCACTAACTAACGGTCACAGATAACAGATAGAGTGTATGGAGAGAGTATAAATATGAAAAACAATCAAAATAAAAAAACAGTAATAACAGAGGATTTATAATGGTTCGGCTGACTCTGGCCTACGTCCACTCCAGAAATTTCTTTTTTGTTGATATGAGAATCAATTACAATAACAATCCGGAGTTTTCAAAACAATAATGGCAGAGTAGCCTTCGTGAAGAAGAAGAAGGGAAACAGAATGAAGATCCCCTTTTTCTGAAGCTCTACCTGCTGTACTTATAGTCAAAATTCGAGTTACTGGGCTTCCTAAGTGATATGGGCCCACCACAGACATAGCCGAGCCCATATACTTCATCGATCCTAACCATATTCTTTCAAGACACCGACCCGATCCATTTTAGCCGACCCGAAGAAGTGCAATGACCGACCCGGAGTAGATGGCTCAATGACTCGAAGTAACGTGCTTCGTGACTCGAAGCAATATATGTACCGACCCCTAAGCTTTGTTGCCGACCCCTATCAGAGTCTCCTCGAATCGAAACAAGCCCAGCAATCCATCGAAGCAAGTCGCCCCACGACTCGAAGTAGCTTGTTCCTCTAGCCTTTACTGGTCTATCTCCACATTCCCTTATTGCCGACCCAAAGGAATAAACATGCCGACCCGAGTCCTTCTTCTATGCCGATCCCATTCAACTTTTATAGCCGACCCTTACACGATGCTGACCCGAGTCCAAGTTCATGCCGACCCGGAGCTACTCCAACCATGCCGACCCCAACGTACCACCTGATGCCGACCCAAGTTCAAGTCCATGCCGACCCAAGTATTGTTGAGTTCCGACCCTGAGTTAACCTCCAAACACGCCGATCCCATCCATTTTATCGATGTTGATCCTATCTCCAAAATACTTGCCGACCCCTTTCTATCGACCCGAGGCTGTGGATGTGCTGATCCCTTGAAAACCCAAAGTAAAGCCTTGTTTGACTCGAATCACCTAGGTGAAAACCCGGAGTAAACCCACAAGCGACTCGAAGCCAACTCCAACCATCTCGAATCAACTCAATTTTCGTCGAAACTCATTTTTCGAGCATTTCGCGACTTTTATCTATCAAATATGCCAAATCCCGGCTTCATAACCATGATTATCATCCGAGATTGATCGTCTATCCATCCAGTTGACTCAAACCCATCGTATTCCAACCTCGACAACCGAGCAATCGATTTAGTTAAATCTGCATGTCTACGGCCTAGCCAAAAGGCAGGTTAACAAATATATTCTTTTAAAGAGCAAATTATATTTTTAAGCGTATTAAAAAGAAGGGTCAAAAACCAATGTCATTAAAACATTGTTTACTATAAACCCAAAACAATTTACACTTAGCATTATTTTTAAACATTCCTTTAATAAATTAGATAATTAATTTTAATCGCCGTTATTTAAACCAATTAATTAACTTTAAACATCATTTATTAAAATGATTAATTAATATTAACATCATTATTAAAAATGATTAATTAACTTTAAAACATCATTATTTAAAATGATTAATTAAATTTGAACACTTTTATTAAATTAATTAATTAGCTTTAATCACTTTTACTAAACCAGTTAATTAACTTTAAACATCATTGATAAATTTATTAATTAACTTTATTATAATTAAATAATAATTAAACTATACTTAAACCCTCAAATTCTTTTCAAAAATTTATACAATCCTTACAAACCCATTTGAAAAGAATTTACAAAATATTTAAGGTAAATAACCTTTATAAATTTATAACAAAATTAATTATCCCAAAAGATAATTAAATCCAATTTATAATCTTTTATAAATTTAGAATGACATTAATTGCCTCGAAAGATAATTAATCAAATCTATAATCTCTTTAAAAAAATTAACAGCGTTAATTATCCTAAAAGATAATTAATTAGATTTATAATTCCATTTATAAATTTTAATCAACATTTATTCTTTATTTTCAAAATTCTCAAAATGCTTTAAAATATAGTTTTAAACAACTTTCAAACTACAAAACATCACCAAACACTTATTTTGTAAAAATACAAAATTATGTTCAACAAACAACAAGGGTTTAAGAGGATGAATTTCGTAAGTGACATATAAAAATAATTTCTATAACAACATACAAATCAAACAATTTGTCACAAATATTTCAATCAAACATTAATATAAGCAACATCAGAATATAAGTAAATTAATATTGGCAAAAAACCTCTTAGGGTCTCTCTACAAAAGTTCAATGTAAATCACACATATTAATATGTATTTTTGAAGTATTTTATAGCGACCTATCCGCTACGTATAAACTTTGACTTTCCTTCTGCTTTTGTTCCCTGCAACAAAATAGTTATTTATGCCAACTGCTTTTCACATGGAAATCAAATCCAAACAAAAAAACCAAATAACAAAATTTAACTATCAAGTAAACATTCAACAATAATCTATATCAACACATGTATTATATGGTTTAATTAAAGGTGAATAAACTCACAAAAATTCTAGTTGACGCTTTCACGTTCCGGCTCGATCCAAAATCGAACGAGTTCGATTTTAGCTTAAAATTGAACTAGATCCAAGTTCAACGAATCCAATTCCAATATGAAGATAACATTGATATGAGTCCAATGCAACTAAACAAATTAATTACCCACAAGTACTTCTTCCCCAAATCAAAACTCCTCCACGTACATACATATACACATAATTCTTCCCCATGCACGCCTAAGCAATGATACGGGTCAACACTCTCCGTTTGATAAACGAACTTCGCCGTTATTCCCCACTTCTCGAACTTGATGCGCCCAATCCCAAATCACGCAACCCGATCATCTCTGCTCACAACTGCCTCTAGCACAACCATCATCGCCAAATCCTTTTATCGACGATCACCTCTCCATTTAATGACAAAAACCAACAATGTCACCTTCGTTCAACTCCACATCACGCGAGTTGTGCCCTGCTCACCACTAAAACCCATCTGTACCTACCCATCAAAAAGTGACATCCATCCACCTCTTCGTTCAGGAAAAAGTCATGTTTTTCCTTGCTTGACCAGAGGCGATGAAACTTAGTAGGGAGGGGTGTTGCAATAAGAGAAACTCAATGGCAACCCTCGTTTTGATCAACTCTGCCCCTAGCTTCCACGATATCAAACCCTAGAACGCGGCTAAAGTTTCGAACATCACTAATCACGGCCGCTTCCTACAACACCTATACCAAATCGAAGTATATGCCTATATGTAGCGAAAGAATCAAATTTCATGATTTGTGGTCGCCTAAATCTCTATGTTTTGATTTTTGAAGTTAGAAGGAATTTTTAGTTTACTGGATTTTGAAAATAAAACGAGAAAGGGAAAAATGAAGGAAGGACGGAAAGGAGATAATGAGTTTGCCAAATTTATAAAAAAAGTAAATTTCTTACTTTAAGTTTAAATTAAACAATATTCCCAAGTTAGCCAAAGATTCTAAGCAAGCATCACATCACCATCAAAAAATTTGAATTTTGATTTGTTTTAAATAGTTTTGAAAAGAGAGTTTTGCGGTACCCCGTTACACAATATCTCATTCACGTACCGTGAATGACAGAAATAAAAATATAAGCATGAATCAAAATGTGACACAATCACAAATCAATAATAAAATACACGGAAAATTTTGTTCTATTAAATTTCAAAAATACCATCGTTTGCTATAAAATACGTCAACTGATAATTTAAATATTTTCCAAAGTGAAATTTATGGACAAATCAAATAAATTAAAGTATAAATACATCATTAAAAATCAAGTCATTTTTATTAACAATTGATTTTCTTATTATCTATTTGACCATTTATTATTGAAAATAAATTTACAAAGTGTGTTTATCATTATTATTCATTTATTAAATGGAGTTAATAATGCTACTAAATACATTTAATTAATATGTAATTCACAATTCAAATATTTAATCGATCCCTATATTTGAATGTAAATTATTTATATTCTGAAAAACCATTTATTTAAATATTTAAGATTAATTAATTATTCAAAATCCAGACGATAAAATTCTGAGAAGTTACAAATTAACGACTTAAAGTATTCAAATAGTGGTTTCAAATGGACTGAATTTTTCAAAATAGGAATTGTCAATTACTTTGGTATGATTATTAACTTTCTTAATGGCAAACAAATCTGTAATGATCTTCCTTTTTGACCCCCGAATGTCGATACTAATACATCCACGGCATTCACATGTCGAGCACCCAAGTGCCTAAAAGACAAATTATAAGGGTAAAATAAAAAGAACACAGAATAGAATAAGAAAGAAAAGAACACAATCTCACATACGGAACAATAATATATAATATCTGTTAGCACCAAAATTGGTCACTAACCTCGTTGAGAAAGATTGTGTAAAGAGATAAATGATGAAAGTAAATCTAAACAAAGAACAATATGCTAAATTAAATGCAAAGACGAGAACACCAGATTTATAGTTGTTCGGCGTAACTGCCTACGTCCACTTTGAGGTTAATCTTTATTGCTTTACTTGATAATTGATTACAGATACAATCCGTATACCAACTACTTGAATACAATTGCTAAGTAAAGAGAATGAGTCTTGAAAGTGGCAGAGTCTCCCCAGTGTTCTCGAAAAAAGGTCCCTTTCACTATGCCCCTACCTCTCTATTTATAGACAAAGATGGGTTAGACTTCCCTAGTGGGCCTGGCAGCCGAACACTTTGGCCCTGAACGAGTGAGTTGTCACATCCTGAAATTTTCGACTTTCGAAAATTCGACATCGATACTCACTTTATCGACTGCCGAGCAATCGAGTGCCGGAAACTCCAATAGTGAGGGTTTTAAGAAAAAGAAAAAGTAGAAGAAGAAGAGAAGAAGAAAGAAGAAGAACAACACAGAACAGAAACAGGACAACATTAGAATCTTACACATCGCAGCGGAACAATATATAATAGATAATCACTAGCCTTTTAAAACAAAGAATTATATCATTTTATACATACATCAATCAGAGTCAATATACAACAATGGACAGTTATATAACTTGTCCTCATACAGAATACACAGCGGAATAAATACTATCAGATACAAATACTACGTCTCGTCCTCCAGCTTATCTCCAAAGCTCCAGAATATCCAGAATATCCTGATAATATAACTCTAGGCTGCCCGTGTGGAAAATTTGTGGGCACCCAGAGTTTAGAAGGGAACAATAAACTCCGAGTCAGTCATGGTGACTGGTGTGAGATCGTAAAACAGTTATTTATCTTTAAAATAAACAACAGAAAATTTTTAAAGTCAATTCGCAATGCTTTTGGAAAATGAAACTACCATAAGACCTCCCACCACACACACAATGCAAACGCAGACTTGGAGGAGATTTCTTCTTATGATAGTCAAAGATGCTTACTACGCAAAATCAAATTCTTTTTGATATTATTATTAGTGCATAGTGGAAAACATTTCGAAAGTATAATATAAATCTTAGCCAGCATAGGTACCATTATATTATGCCTGCTATAGCTGCCTCCTGAGGAGACAGGTTATACAGTTGAAATCGTAAAGGCTCGTATTGTTTCTTTGGATTTCTAACAAATGGTCAGGCTAAGGAACTTCCTATCCACGATGGGTACGTCCCTGGAATAGACGACCCGAGAACCTAACCGGATCTCTGCCAACACAAGGCCGGGTTACCTCTGCAAAAATAGGTAACTACTGACACGCGTATGCCATCCCCCGATCGTCACCGATCTTCCCGAGGATCCCCGATTCGCAACAACCACAAAGAAATAAATTTTTGCAGCAACCACAGAGGTTAAGTATCTGGGCTCCATACCATGATACCACCTTTATCCAGAAGGAATGACATACACTAAGGGGCGCTACTCCCTAGAACCATGCCGCATCCTTCCTGTTTCGACCATTTCCGGGGTGTGAGGCTCGATGAAGTCTCGTCCACAAAGCTACGCTTTCTCAAAAAGCCCTGCTTCGGGTCAAATAAAATGATCAACCTATGATCACAAAGATATAAGATCAAACAAATGATCATATCACAAATGATCAAACACTGATCATTTCACAGCAACACTCAGTATGCCACGTTACCAAATTGGGATATATCGCTGATAAATTTCAACTACATAACCTCTGAGCTCGTACGTCTCAGAGAAGGGTGTTAAGCTAAGAGAATAAATTCTCCGCCACCAACAGATATGTATTTGAAAGAAATCAGCTTTATATCTCAAATTGTAACGTCAGACACACAATCCATACAAGTCTGTTCCGGGATCGAACAGAACCGAAGGCACTTCTCACGAAGCCCTTGCATATCCGGATAAATTTCTAATCACGTCCGGACTTCCCGTCACTAAGGGTGATAAAACCTCTAAATCGGAGATCAGCCGATGTAGAGTAACTCGACGGTAATCCTTCCGTTTTCAAAAATATCCGGTCTTCAACACCGGTCTTCGAATGCAATTCATAACGACGTATCACATATTCGGAATGGGTTATACGACCCCATGGTCCTTTCCCGGCTAACCCGAATAGTGAGCGTTTATTTAAAAACAAGTGTGGCATTCAAATTCATCCAATTCACAACAAATACCTATCTAAAGGTAATTATTGATAGTGGGTTATTTAACTATCAATAAAGATGCGCAACATCATCAGATTCCAAATAATTTTCCAAATTATTTTATCTTCCAAAATATCTTTACTAGATATAAAATTTCCACACTTCCATTTGAAAACAACTTCAAATCAATTTCCACATTTCAATTTATCTTTAAAAGATAAAAACTCAAAACAATTCATTTCATATTGGAAAAGCATTTCCATACTTATTTAAAAATAAGTATTTCACAAATCTATTTATTTTCAACATTTGAAAATATTCAATATACTTAAATCAATATTAAGTATACATTTCATTCTTTAAGGAAATCATTCTTTAAACACATTTTATTTGAGTCAAAACGAAGGTTACGTAAAACATCGTTACGACGACTCAAAATCACTAGTATAGGGATTCGGATTTAAGGTAGATATATAAATCCCAATACTATACAAAATATTTCCTTTCGGAAATCATTTACTATAACAACAGTGTTATAGTCCATCATTTCCTTATTTTTCGAAAACGTCTATTTCAACAATAAATGTTGAAATCTATGATTTCGATAGTTCACACGTTTTAAAACATCTTTTAAAACAATTAACTTCATTTCAAATATCACTTTTCCAAAACCATATCCATTTTACTTAACAATATATTCACTGTCCAAAATCGTGAATATACTTCACTAATTACATTTCACTATTTTCTACACATTTTATTTCAATAATAATTCGCTATCCAAAATCGCGAATATATCTCCTTTAACAACCTTCTATATTTAATTTATCAAATTCAATTGATCTCGAATTTATAAAACAACGTTTATAAATTCTATTTCTATTTTCTAACAACTTCAATTAAATAAAATTCTCCTTTTATTAACTTCTAAAATTACTTATCAAAATAAGTGATTTTGGATTTATAAACAACGTTTATAAACCACATTTATACTTCATAACAATTTCACTTATAAAATCATTTTATTAGCAAATTCTGTTCAAATCTCATCTAAGTGTAAAAGTCAAATTTATAAGTAAATTTCTTATAAATCCTTTATTCTACAGTATTTATTCACTTTATAACTTCACGTTATAAATCTATTTATTTCATTCACTTATACTTCTTTTTATACTTCTTTTCAACACTTATAAAAATTCGTTTTATAAGTCCAATATTTTGATAAATAAAATGTCCATTTTATAAATCTTCCTATACAAATCGTTTATAGTTATTCAAAAATCCCAACTTAACCCATTTTATAAATAAATCGACCTTTATTTCAAAAACGACACTTCGGTTATATTTCACTAAAAATTATAACTTTTATAACTTTAAAATTTTACGTTTATAAATCGATTCAAAAATTCCATAAAACGTATATTTTCAAAAATCACTTTAAAACCCTTTTTAAAGTAAAAGTCATTATTTTTACATTTCAAAACTGAATCCGATGATGCAACAACACCAATCAGTCCATCACAACAGTCAAATATCATATATCATCATATGATAACAGAATATATCAAAATATCTGTAAATAATCAATACGGTGAGGAATCCAGTCGGATCCCTCCAACCTGTTTCCCTACATCCACAGATGTTAGCACAATACCAATTCCGCTCCAGTACGGAATTATCGCGGTATATAGGTTTTATAAAAATCCGCTTACTAACGGCGCAATAGGGTCTCATCCGCTATACGAGGCGGGAAATCAATCAATCCAATATATACATATGCCAATATGTATATATTGCTATATATAGATATATATCCTACTATATCTAATATCACATCCAAACAGTCAATCATCAATTAATAACTGTAAATAATTCCACATTCAATTGAGTGAGAAGATCTCACCTTGATTTTAAGTTCCGTTCCAGCGTTTATTTCGAATAAAATAAACAGACGTTTGATTTCATCCAAAATTTACACTAGCTCCAATTGGCTCCAATTCAGTTGCACAGCGAAGTGCTCGACGAAACGAAGACAACGCAACTGGTTTCGTTGAATTCTGATCACGTATGAAAGATATATCGCGTTACAAAGATTATACAAATTTAATAAACAATTATTTACAATTTAATTAGTTATTTTTAAACCTTAATTCATCTCTACCATCCATTTCAAAGCAATCAGATCTGGGCCGCGAGACCATCTTCCCTCCCTCACGAAACTCCCCAGGTTTCATCACGTTCAAATTCACGTTCGAGAAACCCATACGCACGCCGACCATCATCTCCAAATCGCGACCACCACCCACCTTTTCAACGCGATCAGCTAGTGCCGCTTCAACCGCCTACCCCCCTTGCACCTTCGCCAGCCGACCGGTCACGCGCGGTGGTGCCAGGTTGTTCGAAAATCGTGCCTAACTGAAGACGAACGCACCCCAAATCCACTTCGTACGATACTCGAAACCCTATCATATCCGTATGGATTTGAAGGCCACACTACGCTCTATCATTTTGTAGTTGATGACTTCTGATGAAGGTGAGCGGATTAGAAGAGATTAAAGGAGAAAGGTGCGAAATTCCTGGCCTTCGATTTAAAAATGGCGGCTGTTGATAGAGAATTAGGGTTTGGGTTGAATGAAGGGCAAGGGTTCCTTTTATAGAATTTCACCGGAAAAACACTATTCATCCGGAATTTCCAAACTCCGTTTTACGCGCGGTCACTATCGTTTCTAAGGTTTATCCCACGTTCCGAACGCAATGGAACAGGTTTCGGAAGCTAATTCGGTCGTCTGTGTGAGATATGGATTTAAACGATCAATTTAAATTAAACCGATTTAAATCGATTTCGAGGCGTTTTGATTCGTACCGGACAAATGGTAAATCCAAAAATTACGAAATTTGAAATCTTATAATAATATCACATTACGGATCCGATGAAACTGGTTTCGTCGAAATCCGAGACCGTTTGAAAAATGACTATTTTAACTCGACGATTTAAAATTAAAACGATATCGATGCGTTTCGAGCTGCCACGGACAAACGACAACTCCGATGGATACAAAAATTGAAATCCGATAATAACTAACTATTACGGATCCAATGGAACTGGTTTCGTTCAATTCTGAGACTGTTCGAAAATTGGCTATTTTTACAGTCGATAATTAAATATTAAAATATTTAATTTTCACAAATTAACTCCAAATTCAATTTTAAAAGTTCTATAACCTTTCTATAACTCCAGTATGATCAAATAAAATCTTACAAATCATTTTCAATCACATTTAATCCAGTTTTCAATTATCTCTGGAATTTCACTATTTAACTTATCGATTTAATTGACCAAATTAAATCCAATATTCGAAAAATAAATCATTCGAC
Organism: Allium fistulosum; assembly: GCA_030737815.1. Classification (NCBI taxonomy): domain Eukaryota; kingdom Viridiplantae; phylum Streptophyta; class Magnoliopsida; order Asparagales; family Amaryllidaceae; genus Allium; species Allium fistulosum. The sequence continues at coordinate 1,294,240,151 of CM060904.1, forward strand.
TTCTAAATTCCATTTATTAATATTTAAAATAAATTAAATATTCGAATTTTAATTATCTAAAATTCTGGGTCGTTACAGACTTCCCCCCTTAAAAGAATTTCGTCCTCGAAATTACAAGTGAGAGAAAAATGGTCCTTAACTCGTCTACTATTTTCCACAATCTAATAGTTTTATCAATTTATCAAAACAAATCTTTCTATTAAAGATTCGTTATTAATTCAACTAAATTTTCAACTTCAATTACAGATTTCAAACAACATTGTTTAACTTCTCAATTCAAATTTAAATTTAAATTCAAATTTTAAACTTTCAAAATTTTATCAAAATTTTCTAACACTCGAAATTTTCGAAAAATTTCGCCAGCATCTCCTTTGCGCGGCTAATACGGCACGACTACAAAACGTCCCTACGGACTCTCAGATTTCAAAAGAAAAAGAAAAAGCCAAGCGGCTAGACAAGAAAGTCATCAAAAACTCATATCGAAATTCAAATACTTACCTTTTGTCGAGCAATTCGAATTATCTGTGAAATAAATTTTCCAATCCCTTTATACACCTGTATATCCTACTAGCCATTATATCTAGTTACAGCATTCAAATCATTTTGCAAATTCGATTACAAATTTCCAATATATACTTCTTATATCCTCTTTAAATTTGCTATTGAAGTTACATATTCAATTTCGTTCAATTTTTCATTTCACATTCATTTGAACTTATAATTCACATTTTCAATTCTATTGGAATTCAATTTATCTTCATTTATAATCATTGAATTTAATTCGTTCAAACCTTATCCATTTGGTCACTAATCAATTAGCTTCACTTACTAACTTTCAGTTTAATACTTCATTTATCAAATTCAATTCCAGTTCTATTTACTTTCAAATTCAAAATGAATTTTAACATTCAATTTCATTTTCTAGCACTTGCAATCGCAATTCATTCATTCATTCACTAATTCATTCGTTTTTCAATTTGCATTTCATTCTAATCAAATTTCAATATTCTATAAGTTATCAACTTATTAATATTTCGTAAGTATTTTAAATAGGATTACAGAGTCGTTTCAACTTTTTCAAAACCATTTGAAAACAATTCAAATTATCCTTTTAATTTCCAAAACAAAATCCAAATTTTCCAAACACTTCCATTTAAAACAATTTGGCAGCAATTCCTCTTTTGGAAACCCGAAAATGAACATCGATAATGCTGCAGTCATTACCAAAGTTATTTTCCAGCGACCGAAAAGAGTTTAGAGCTTTTATCCCTCCAAAATACTTTTCAAAACCTTTGAAATTCATTTTCCACTCCCAAAAAGAATTTAAACTTTTCAAATCTCCAAAATTTTCAAATCATTTTCAAAACATTTCCAAATACTTCTCTGGAATTCTGTTTTAAATTGTAATCACATTTATAATTTACATTCTTTAATTTCATTTGTATATGAATCTATTTCTTAACTTTGGAGTTACGATTTGAATTTCTCATTCAATTTCAGTGATGATAATTCACTATCATTACTTCCTACCATCCATGCAACCATATACTATGATAATTCATAGAAATTTATTCCTTTTATATACCAAAAATAGTTTTGGATAAAATTATTTCATTTATCCAATTTAAAAAAACAATACTGTGCCGAATTGTTCTATACAAGTGTTTAGAGATCCCTATCGATAGAGTTGTACGGACAATACCGACCAGAATCCATATACCACTCAACAAACCAATCATCACAATATAAAACAATTTTATATTCACTAACAAATACGCACTCGTATCTATTATTACACCCAACTCATTCTAGAGTACTGCTGACTCTATCTCTAATGAGTAACACCCAACAGAGCAGGGTTGTCGCTTAACCATATGCTCTGATACCACTTTGTCACATCCTGAAATTTTCGACTTTCGAAAATTCGACATCGATACTCACTTTATCGACTGCCGAGCAATCGAGTGCCGGAAACTCCAATAGTGAGGGTTTTAAGAAAAAGAAAAGGTAGAAGAAGAAGAGAAGAAGAAAGAAGAAGAACAACACAGAACAGAAACAGGACAACATTAGAATCTTACACATCGCAGCGGAACAATATATAATAGATAATCACTAGCCTTTTAAAACAAAGAATTATATCATTTTATACATACATCAATCAGAGTCAATATACAACAATGGACAGTTATATAACTTGTCCTCATACAGAATACACAGCGGAATAAATACTATCAGATACAAATACTACGTCTCGTCCTCCAGCTTATCTCCAAAGCTCCAGAATATCCAGAATATCCTGATAATATAACTCTAGGCTGCCCGTGTGGAAAATTTGTGGGCACCCAGAGTTTAGAAGGGAACAATAAACTCCGAGTCAGTCATGGTGACTGGTGTGAGATCGTAAAACAGTTATTTATCTTTAAAATAAACAACAGAAAATTTTTAAAGTCAATTCGCAATGCTTTTGGAAAATGAAACTACCATAAGACCTCCCACCACACACACAATGCAAACGCAGACTTGGAGGAGATTTCTTCTTATGATAGTCAAAGATGCTTACTACGCAAAATCAAATTCTTTTTGATATTATTATTAGTGCATAGTGGAAAACATTTCGAAAGTATAATATAAATCTTAGCCAGCATAGGTACCATTATATTATGCCTGCTATAGCTGCCTCCTGAGGAGACAGGTTATACAATTGAAATCGTAAAGGCTCGTATTGTTTCTTTGGATTTCCAACAAATGGTCAGGCTAAGGAACTTCCTATCCACGATGGGTACGTCCCTGGAATAGACGACCCGAGAACCTAACCGGATCTCTGCCAACACAAGGCCGGGTTACCTCTGCAAAAATAGGTAACTACTGACACGCGTATGCCATCCCCCGATCGTCACCGATCTTCCCGAGGATCCCCGATTCGCAACAACCACAAAGAAATAAATTTTTGCAGTAACCACAGAGGTTAAGTATCTGGGCTCCATACCATGATACCACCTTTATCCAGAAGGAATGACATACACTAAGGGGCGCTACTCCCTAGAACCTTGCCGCATCCTTCCTGTTTCGACCATTTCCGGGGTGTGAGGCTCGATGAAGTCTCGTCCACAAAGCTACGCTTTCTCAAAAAGCCCTGCTTCGGGTCAAACAAAATGATCAACCTATGATCACAAAGATATAAGATCAAACAAATGATCATATCACAAATGATCAAACACTGATCATTTCACAGCAACACTCAGTATGCCACGTTACCAAATTGGGATATATCGCTGATAAATTTCAACAACATAACCTCTGAGCTCGTACGTCTCAGAGAAGGGTGTTAAGCTAAGAGAATAAATTCTCCGCCACCAACAGATATGTATTTGAAAGAAATCAGCTTTATATCTCAAATTGTAACGTCAGACACACAATCCATACAAGTCTGTTCCGGGATCGAACAGAACCGAAGGCACTTCTCACGAAGCCCTTGCATATCCGGATAAATTTCTAATCACGTCCGGACTTCCCGTCACTAAGGGTGATAAAACCTCTAAATCGGAGATCAGCCGATGTAGAGTAACTCGACGGTAATCCTTCCGTTTTCAAAAATATCCGGTCTTCAACACCGGTCTTCGAATGCAATTCATAACGACGTATCACATATTCGGAATGGGTTATACGACCCCATGGTCCTTTCCCGGCTAACCCGAATAGTGAGCGTTTATTTAAAAACAAGTGTGGCATTCAAATTCATCCAATTCACAACAAATACCTATCTAAAGGTAATTATTGATAGTGGGTTATTTAACTATCAATAAAGATGCGCAACATCATCAGATTCCAAATAATTTTCCAAATTATTTTATCTTCCAAAATATCTTTACTAGATATAAAATTTCCACACTTCCATTTGAAAACAACTTCAAATCAATTTCCACATTTCAATTTATCTTTAAAAGATAAAAACTCAAAACAGTTCATTTCATATTGGAAAAGCATTTCCATACTTATTTAAAAATAAGTATTTCACAAATCTATTTATTTTCAACATTTGAAAATATTCAATATACTTAAATCAATATTAAGTATACATTTCATTCTTTAAGGAAATCATTCTTTAAACACATTTTATTTGAGTCAAAACGAAGGTTACGTAAAACATCGTTACGAAGACTCAAAATCACTAGTATAGGGATTCGGATTTAAGGTAGATATATAAATCCCAATACTATACAAAATATTTCCTTTCGGAAATCATTTACTATAACAACAGTGTTATAGTCCATCATTTCCTTATTTTTCGAAAACGTCTATTTCAACAATAAATGTTGAAATCTATGATTTCGATAGTTCACACGTTTTAAAACATCTTTTAAAACAATTAACTTCATTTCAAATATCACTTTTCCAAAACCATATCCATTTTACTTAACAATATATTCACTGTCCAAAATCGTGAATATACTTCACTAATTACATTTCACTATTTTCTACACATTTTATTTCAATAATAATTCGCTATCCAAAATCGCGAATATATCTCCTTTAACAACCTTCTATATTTAATTTATCAAATTCAATTGATCTCGAATTTATAAAACAACGTTTATAAATTCTATTTCTATTTTCTAACAACTTCAATTAAATAAAATTCTCCTTTTATTAACTTCTAAAATTACTTATCAAAATAAGTGATTTTGGATTTATAAACAACGTTTATAAACCACATTTATACTTCATAACAATTTCACTTATAAAATCATTTTATTAGCAAATTCTGTTCAAATCTCATCTAAGTGTAAAAGTCAAATTTATAAGTAAATTTCTTATAAATCCTTTATTCTACAGTATTTATTCACTTTATAACTTCACGTTATAAATCTATTTATTTCATTCACTTATACTTCTTTTTATACTTCTTTTCAACACTTATAAAAATTCGTTTTATAAGTCCAATATTTTGATAAATAAAATGTCCATTTTATAAATCTTCCTATACAAATCGTTTATAGTTATTCAAAAATCCCAACTTAACCCATTTTATAAATAAATCGACCTTTATTTCAAAAACGACACTTCGGTTATATTTCACTAAAAATTATAACTTTTATAACTTTAAAATTTTACGTTTATAAATCGATTCAAAAATTCCATAAAACGTATATTTTCAAAAATCACTTTAAAACCCTTTTTAAAGTAAAAGTCATTATTTTTACATTTCAAAACTGAATCCGATGATGCAACAACACCAATCAGTCCATCACAACAGTCAAATATCATATATCATCATATGATAACAGAATATATCAAAATATCTGTAAATAATCAATACGGTGAGGAATCCAGTCGGATCCCTCCAACCTGTTTCCCTGCATCCACAGATGTTAGCACAATACCAATTCCGCTCCAGTACGGAATTATCGCGGTATATAGGTTTTATAAAAATCCGCTTACTAACGGCGCAATAGGGTCTCATCCGCTATACGAGGCGGGAAATCAATCAATCCAATATATACATATGCCAATATGTATATATTGCTATATATAGATATATATCCTACTATATCTAATATCACATCCAAACAGTCAATCATCAATCAATAACTGTAAATAATTCCACATTCAATTGAGTGAGAAGATCTCACCTTGATTTTAAGTTCCGTTCCAGCGTTTATTTCGAATAAAATAAACAGACGTTTGATTTCATCCAAAATTTACACTAGCTCCAATTGGCTCCAATTCAGTTGCACAGCGAAGTGCTCGACGAAACGAAGACAACGCAACTGGTTTCGTTGAATTCTGATCACGTATGAAAGATATATCGCGTTACAAAGATTATACAAATTTAATAAACAATTATTTACAATTTAATTAGTTATTTTTAAACCTTAATTCATCTCTACCATCCATTTCAAAGCAATCAGATCTGGGCCGCGAGACCATCTTCCCTCCCTCACGAAACTCCCCAGGTTTCATCACGTTCAAATTCACGTTCGAGAAACCCATACGCACGCCGACCATCATCTCCAAATCGCGACCACCACCCACCTTTTCAACGCGATCAGCTAGTGCCGCTTCAACCGCCTACCCCCCTTGCACCTTCGCCAGCCGACCGGTCACGCGCGGTGGTGCCAGGTTGTTCGAAAATCGTGCCTAACTGAAGACGAACGCACCCCAAATCCACTTCGTACGATACTCGAAACCCTATCATATCCGTATGGATTTGAAGGCCACACTACGCTCTATCATTTTGTAGTTGATGACTTCTGATGAAGGTGAGCGGATTAGAAGAGATTAAAGGAGAAAGGTGCGAAATTCCTGGCCTTCGATTTAAAAATGGTGGCTGTTGATAGAGAATTAGGGTTTGGGTTGAATGAAGGGCAAGGGTTCCTTTTATAGAATTTCACCGGAAAAACACTATTCATCCGGAATTTCCAAACTCCGTTTTACGCGCGGTCACTATCATTTCTAGGGTTTATCCCACGTTCCGAACGCAATGGAATAGGTTTCGGAAGCTAATTCGGTCGTCTGTGTGAGATATGGATTTAAACGATCAATTTAAATTAAACAGATTTAAATCGATTTCGAGGCGTTTTGATTCGTACCGGACAAATGGTAAATCCAAAAATTACGAAATTTGAAATCTTATAATAATATCACATTACGGATCCGATGAAACTGGTTTCGTCGAAATCCGAGACCGTTTGAAAAATGACTATTTTAACTCGACGATTTAAAATTAAAACGATATCGATGCGTTTCGAGCTGCCACGGACAAACGACAACTCCGATGGATACGAAAATTGAAATCCGATAATAACTAACTATTACGGATCCAATGGAACTGGTTTCGTTCAATTCTGAGACTGTTCGAAAATTGGCTATTTTTACAGTCGATAATTAAATATTAAAATATTCAATTTTCACAAATTAACTCCAAATTCAATTTTAAAAGTTCTATAACCTTTCTATAACTCCAGTATGATCAAATAAAATCTTACAAATCATTTTCAATCACATTTAATCCAGTTTTCAATTATCTCTGGAATTTCACTATTTAACTTATCGATTTAATTGACCAAATTAAATCCAATATTCGAAAAATAAATCATTCGACTTCTAAATTCCATTTATTAATATTTAAAATAAATTAAATATTCGAATTTTAATTATCTAAAATTCTGGGTCGTTACATGAGTTTTGTGTGCCGAACGAAGTGATGCCGAACAGAAGTGATGCCGAACAGAACTGATGCTGAACAGACTGTTGTCGAACGAAGTGATGCCGAACAGAAGTGATCCCAAACGAAGTGATGCCGAACAGAACTGATGCCGAACAGACTATTGTCGAACGAAGTGATGCCGAACAGAAGTGATGCCAAACAGAAATGATGCCGAACAGAACTGATGCCGAACAGACTGTTGTCGAACGAAGTGATGCCGAACAGAAGTGATCCTAAACGAAGTGATGCCGAACAGAAGTGATGCCGACCAGACTGTTATCGAACGATCTAGGTATGCTGAACGTTTTGTTATGCCGACCACTCCAGGATGCCGAACGATATATAATGCCGAAAGACTCTCCATGCCGAACGGTATGTAAGTGCCGAGTTCCTAGTTGCCTAGTCAAACCTTCAGGTAACACTTGCCTCCCAAAGTACATCACGTGGTCGAACGTGGTGTGCTTTGAACTACTCTGGATGTCGAACGATATGCCCATATCGAACGACACAGCCGAAGCCGAGCACCCTGGATGCCGAACGACATAGCCAATGCCGAGCACCCTGGATGCCGAACAATGTCGATTTGACCGGTTCTACCGGTTATAGTCTCTTCGACTTCCCTTCTCTCTATATAAGCCGATGCTCCTTCTTCTTCTCCCCTTTACTTCCACCTCCGCTTTTCAGTATTTATGAACTTTGCCTCTCAACCGACTTCAGAGAATTATCTACTTTTCCCTTCCCTTCTCAAACATAATTCGTTACCTCACTTCCTTCCCCAACCAACTGAATCCAAATAGAACCATGTTCCCTGCTCCAGAATCTCCCCGAGCTTCGACTCATTTCTTAGGTAAAAAACTTCTCCTTAAATACTTCACTTCGATTAGGAAACCTAGCATGAGATTCGAACTCGCGAATCTTTGTAAAACCAAAGTCAGAAGTAATTGCGTGGAGTGGAGGAGTTAAGGGCGAAGTGTGGGTGTTTTTAAAGGAGTTGAAAGCTAGACGAATGGTAGAAGAGAAGAAGATGGCAGAGGTGTTTGAAGGAGGGAGTTGGTGGAAGATGTATTGACGTGGCTCGGCATGACTTCCTTATGCCGAGCGATGGAAGGAAAGAAGAGAAATGATGTTAAGGGCAGAAGGCCGAGTGACTCAGCTCGACACGACCTGCTGCGTGCACTTGTCTTCAGGCCGAACAGAAGAGAGGCCAAACAGAATTCTGGTCGGATAAAATCTTTGGCCGAGTAGAATCTTTGGCCGAACAGAACAAAGGCCGAACACAACCTAAGCCGAACAGAACTTAGGCCGACCAGAACTTAAGACGAACAGAACTTAAACCGAACACAATCTAAGCCGAACAGAACTTAGGCATACCAGAACTTAAGATGAACAGAACTTAAACCGAACACAATCTAAGCTGAACATAACTTAAGCCGACCAGAACTTAAGACGACCAGAACATAAGCCGAACATAATCTAAGCCGAACAGAACTTAGGCCGACCAGAACTTAAGACAACCAGAACATAAGCCGAACAAAACTTAGACCGAACTAAATTTAAGACGAACAGGACTTAAGCCGGACAGAACTGAGGCCGACCAGAATTTAAGACGATTAGAACTCTATTCATCTTGCCTAATCAAACATCAAACACAAAGCCATGGGCTTAAGCATACCAGCATATCGAACTAATCTAGAATGATAACTTCTTAGTTTCAATAGTCACAAGCCTGAACTTAAACCAGTAATAACGGATTAAATCTTTTAACACACAGTGCCAATGTCTGAGTTCAAGATTCAAAAAATTGCAATGCTGGCTTTCGGAGACGGTCAGCGATGACGGTCTTCGAAGACGATAGTTCAATGCTCAACTTCATACCATCGATTCTGTGACTTACAATTTCTCAGCGTTTACACCCGAATGATCGCACTAGTTCACACACTACACGGGGGGAATATTCGTATTGTTAAGTCTAACATCGATTATTTTTTAAGTCTTTATCAGCGATGTCTCGGAAATCTAGCTATGCCACAATTCAATCTTTATCAGCGATGTCTCGGAAATCTAGCTGCGCCACGATTTCGGACAGGCCTGGGCCATCCTCCCGACGAGAAGTCGCAGATACTTCAAACCCATCAACTTCTCCTGCACATGACCTAGCTCCCGATGCTCTTGAGGCATCAATTCACTTGGACAACCCGGTCGATTCACAAGCTTCAAAGATCACTGAAAGTACACTCTGTTGGATATGCTCTATCCACGGAATCCCCTTTGATGACGTACTCATTCGAACGGGGCATGCTCGTCCACACTTGCCCCCAGCTGGATACACAGCTTGTAATAAATTCATGTGCTGGGTTGGCAGTGTGCCACCGTTCAACTTGTTTCTTCGGGATGTACTGCAATATATTGACATTGCCCCATCGCAACTGCACCCGAATGGCCATGCATTCCTCTAAGGTACTTGCATCCTCTTCATGAATGTCTTCTCTAAGCTCCCAACTCCGGGCGATATTCGATACATATATTGCATCAAAAAGCGGAAGGATAGCCCATCATTTATGTTTCCCGAGCCGCATAACAAATGTCAAATCTTAACCAGGGTGTGGACCAAATTTGCCTTGTATAAACAGGAATGGTTTTACGTGCGTTGTCCTCCCGGCTTTGCGAGGAGATGGGTTGAAGAAAGTAAGCCTTTTCCTTGGTCTGTTACTCATGTTTAGTTGAAGCCATACCTTTTCTAAACTTTATTCATCTTTTCAGGTATTAGCCCCCTTCCTGACGGCCGCGGATATTCTGATGCCGTCGAAGCCATTCGAGCCCTCCCCACCGAAGAACGGGACATTAGACATCTCATTTCGAATGAGTCACTCACAAGGCTCGGGCTGTTGGTAGAAGGTCATCGGTTAAGCCTTCCTCAGGGCATCACCATTCCCAGTCCTGGCTCTGGTAGAGGGAAAAAACAAGTTGAGTCTTCAGCACGCATCGCTCCTGATGCACTAGAAGAGGGAGAAATTAAGGAGACTGAGACGCCCGAAGTACAGGGCGAGAACATTAGTCCGTCCCGGGGACCGGCGGTTGAAGTTCATGACATAGAAACGTCGTCTTCCCCTTCGAAGGGAGAAAAGAAACTGACGCTCAAGCTGAGGAAGAAAACTGTAGGCGGAACTTCTAAAGTTTCCCATATGCCAACGGAAAAAGAAGCTTCCTCAGAGCATTTAGAGAGTTCTCTGAAGGGCCTGTCGAACCTTACGATCCCTGATGACTTACTCAACTACGGTTTCTACGATCCAGAGGCTCTCAAGCTTCATTCGCCCGTCAGAGGCAGTACGGGAGTTCAAGCCCACGTCCAGGGAGATAAAACTCCAATTAGTAAAGAAACTGGTCCGTCGGGAGGAAACACTAGGACACACACGGACACGTGCACTTCACTTCGCACTTCAATCTTAACTGTCGCCCTGATTTTTCTAACTTATCCTTATTCTCATTCTATGCAGGTGGTATGGGACGCTCCCACGGAATTGATCGTCTCCACGGCTCTTCCATCTTTCATTCTTCTGGCCGGGATTCAGGCTCCGGTAAACGCAGAGACAGGGACGATTACGGAGATCGAGACAACCGTCCCCGTGAGTCGTCTTATCGGAAGAAATCATATTCCCAGTCTTCATACTCGCGCGATCCCCCTCCTCAAACTGAGCCAGAAAGAGAAAAACTTTCGCAGAAGGGGTCTCAACCCGATGTTTCCCGAGATCAACATTTCGATTCATCAAGCACACGGCAATCTCGGGAACATCGGAAGAGAACAGAACTTTCAAAACCTCCTCCCCCTGTTCCTGCGGCCGAATCAACGATAGCAGAGAAGATGGTCGATCTTAAAGCTAAATTTCCCAAAATCTGCTTTGGTGGTCTGAAGTTCCTCCCAGCTATTCACCACATTCCAGGGCATGTCAAGCAGAACGCCATCGCTTGCAACAACAACGTCTATGTTCAGCATGACGCGTTTATTCATTTGGTCGAAAAAGTCTCGGAAGTATCCGTTGAGCGTCAACAAGAAATCGACTGCTTGAAGCTATCTTTGATAAAGACATCATCAAGAATCAGGACGAAGAGCTTGCTTCGTACAAGTCCAAACTCGAAGCCGTAGAACAGAGTGCTAAGGAGACTGCGGAGGCCGTCGCTCGTCTAGAGACGACCCATAAGAAAGAGCTTGACGTCGCGGTCCAACGCAGTGGGGCCCTAGCTCTAGAAAAAGATTCTATTCAAAAAGAAAGGGATACACTCGCTCTGCAGGTTAAAGAGTTGAAGGAGCTACTCTCTAAGGAGGGGGAAGAGAAGATAGCGGCTCAAGAAGAGTCTCAACGGTACCGTAACGAGATCGTCGATACGCGTCTCTTAAAAGCAAAGCTCGATGATGAGCTTTCTAAGGTTGAGAAGATGAAGGACGAAGCCCGTGAGGAGGGCAAGAGACTAGTTTCCGAGGAGATTGACTCCCGTCTTGAAGCAGCTGTAGAGGCCGGTAGAGAAGAGGTCAAGTGTATGTTTGACCCGCTGATTGCCCAATACAGCGCCCACGTCCTCATGCACCAGGACTTGACTTTCTTAGGCGAGGGCTATCTTGAATCTTTGGCCGAGGCTTGGGAGACATTAATACAGATCAGGAAGGTGGATTCAGGCACCGAGGAGGTCGATGAGGACGCTTTAGTGAAAAAGTTCCTCAGGGGGAATGAACCATCGGACTTGTCTGCAGCTAAGGCTCTTTTCAGCAAAGGTTCTCCTCCGTCAAAATCCAAAGATGACAAATCTGGCCCATCTGGAACCGAGACTGCAGCCCCTCCTTCTACTCAACCGGCCGATCGGCCAGCACTTGACCCGTTTGAACAGCAAGTCGGCTATGATCTGGAAGACCCCAGTCTCGGCATTCACGTGCTGTCTCCCATTCTGGAGAGTGAAACTCCACGCACAGCTGAAAGCCAGCAAGAAACTGGTATGAAACTCTTCCTCTAGAAGTTCAAAGATCTGTCACTTTCTGCGATCGGTCATTGGTCCTGATGTTTGTTTTTTATGTTTTTGTGCAGGCCGCTCTGACCCTGAACCGACTCCGAGGAGCGATGACGCCAAGGAGGAGATAGGGAAAACAAACGATGCTACTCATGCGGGAGTAACTCCCGGTCCTGATGCTCAAGTGATCGGGGCGCTAGATGATGATAAGTCTGACACTTCATCTCCCGCTGAAGGAAGTTATGAAATTGAAATCATGGGCGCCTCAGAACCCACTTCGAAGGTGAGTATGAAGGAGCGACTCGTAGAGGAAAAGAAGAAGAAAGTTGAGATCAAGGTCGAGTCTCAAGTACTTGAAATCACCGACCCGCTGAATAGGCCTCTGAAAGTCATCCTTCCCGGCAAATCCAAACCATTGGATGTTCCTCCTCCCACTCCTGATTCCGCTTCCTTGGCAAGCAAAAAGTCCAAGAGGAAGCATGAGGGAGAGGAGTCATCTGAGAAAGCAAAGGAGGACAAGAAAAAGAAGCCGAAGAAGTAGCCACTATGCTCGTTCAACGAGATTTTGCTTAGGTCATGCAACTACTTTTGCTTTTTTGTTTTCGTAGTTTATGTAGATAGATTTTTGACTCCAAGTTTTGGAGGAGTGGTTGTATAACCCCATTTTGGATAATTGAATAAAGTTTAGTTTCTTTTTCATTTGAACGATTTCTTGCTTTTTAACCTTCTGTATAACTGTGGTCGAAACTCAAGTTCTTATGAGTTGCATAAATTCCCAATCCATTCTTACATTGTTCGGACATTCTTTGGAATGGTACATTTCTCGTTTCACATTTTTGGTACTTAGAATATTTTCTAATCCGCGCTCCGGGGATTTAGAGTAATTCGGTCCGCATTCAGGGGACTCGGAGATTCGAATCGTCTATACTCTAGTCCGCACTCTGGGGACTTAGAGTACTCCGGTCCGCACTCAGGGGACTCGGAGATTCAATTCATTTACACTTTAGTCCGCGCTCCGGGGACTCAGATTACTCCGGTCCGCATTCAGGGGACTCGGAGATTCAAGTCGTTTATACTCTAGTCCGCGCTCCGGGGACTCAGAGTACTCCGGTCCGCACTCGGAGATTCAATTCGTTTATACTCTAGTCCGCGCTCCGGGGACTCAGAGTACTCCGGTCCGCACTCAGGGGACTCAGAGATTCAAGTCGTTTATACTCTAGTCCGCGCTCCGGGGACTCAGAGTACTCCGGTCCGCACTCAGGGGACTCGGAGATTCAAATCGTTTATACTCTAATCCGCGCTCCGGGGACTTAGAGTACTCCGGTCCGCACTCAGGGGACTCGGAGATTCAAGTTGTTTATACTCTAGTCCGTGCTCCGGGGACTTAGAGTGCTCCGGTCCGCACTCAGGGGACTCGGAGATTGAAGTCGTTTATGCGAGTTCGTACATCATATGGAATGATGTAACTCCAGCAGTTCATCACCAGATTATAAGGTACAGAAACATCAATAATTCATGGAAAAGATGGCTTTAAGCCTTTATTAATGAAACAAACTAAATTGTCTGATTACACGCTAAAAGGGAAACTAAGAATCAATGGAATAAAAACATACAGCAAACAATTGTACCTAAAACAGAAAAGAAACATGCTAAACATAATAACGTCGTAAATGTTCACTGTTCCACGCTCGTGGGAGTGTCACGCCATCAACGGTCGCCAGCTTGAAAGTTCCCTCTCCAAGCTTCCGTTCAACGACATAAGGACCTTCCCAGTTGGGATTCATACGTGATGGTACCGGGAAAATCCGTTTCAAAACGAGATCACCCACATCAAAGATTCTTGGGCGGACTTTGTCGTCGTAATATCGCTTGACTCGGTGCCTATATGCTGCCACTCTTAATTCAGCCTCTTCACGTTTTTCATCGATGCAGTCCAGTGATTCCAACAAGAGATCCTGATTTGTCTTAGGATCATAATACGTCATTCGATGCGATGGAACTTCGAGCTCCACGGGTATAACAGCTTCCGAGCCGTATGCCAGTGCGAATGGAGTGTGGCCAGTCGCGGACTTGTGGGTAGTTCTATAAGCCCATAGCGATGTTAGGAGTTCATCTACCCACTTGCCTCCGGCCTTTTCCAAACGCTTCTTCAATATGGACTTGATTATTTTGTTCACGGCCTCGACTTGTCCGTTAGCTTTCGGATGAGCAACAGCGGCAAACTTTCCGTACTTTGAACAGAAATCTTTGAATTCTTTACTTTCAAATTGAGTCCCGTTGTCCGTAATGATGGTTCGCGGAAGGCCAAAGCGGTATATAATGTTTCGTACAACGAAATTAATGACCTTCTTGGAGGTGATTGTGGCTAAAGGCTCTGCCTCGGCCCATTTTGTGAAGTAGTCGACCGCAACTATCGCGTACTTTGCACCACCTTTGGATATAGGTAAAGAACCGATTATGTCGATTCCCCAGATTGCAAACGGCCAGGGACTAACCATTTGTGTGAGTTTCGTTGGTGGAGCTCTTGGGATTTTCGCATATCTTTGGCACCTGTCACATTTTCTTGCGTAATCTGCAGCATCCCGATTCACAGTTGGCCAATAGTATACATAGCGGAGGACCTTTTTTGCTAGTGTCTGCCCCCCAGTATGGTCGCCACATTCTCCTTCGTGAACCTCCTCCAAGACCCGCTTTGCCTCATCACGGGCAATGCACCGTAGTAATGGGACCAAGAACCCTCTCCGATACATTACTCCTTCCTGCATCACATATCGCACGGCTTTGTGAATGACCTGCCGTCTTTCGCTTCTTCTTTCGGGCAAAGTCCCGTTTAGCAGGTATTGTTTGAATGGGGTCATCCACAACTCCTCGATTTCAGTTTCCAAGCAGAATTGACTTCCATCACATCTATGCTTGGAGTGTGTAAGGTTTCGACGGGAACCAATCCCATCTGCTGCGCATCGCCAGTGCTTGCGAATTTGGCCAACGAGTCGGCTTCCTTGTTCTGTTCACGCGGGACATGCGAAATGTCATAATGTTCGAAGTTCGCCAACAGTTCCTGAACCAGAGTAAGGTATGGAGCAAGCTTTCATCCTCTTGCTTGGTAGTCTCCTCGCACTTGGTACACCACCAGCTGCGAGTCACAAAAGATTTCAACTGATTTAACCCCAAGTTCTCCAACGAGCTTCAAGCCAGCAATCAGTGCTTCATATTCTGCTTCATTATTCATAGCCAAGAAATTGAGCTTTAAAGCATAACAAATCGATCGATTTTCTGGAGTCACGAGAACTACACCAGCTCCGGAGCAACGGTCGTTTGATGCTCCATCAGTGTACAATTTCTATCGAATGGGGGGAACGACACCGTGACCATCTGGTTCGTCAGATACAGTAAACTCAGCGATGAAATCTGCTAATGCTTGCCCTAGTATGGCTCTGCGTGGCAGGTAAGTAATATCGAACTGACTCAACTCGATATACCATTTTAACATCCTTCCAGAAGTTTCTGGTCGTTGGAGTACCTGCCGTAGGGGCTAATCGGTATAGACACTGACTGAGTGCGCTTGAAAGTATGGACGCAGCTTACGTGATGCAATCACCAAGCAATAGGCCAATTTCTCATTTTAGGATAATTTCTTTCTGCCCCCGTTAAACGTTTGCTAACGTAATACACCGGCTTTTGGACTCGGTCCTCCTTGCAGACTAAAGCCACACTTATAGCATGCGGGGATACGGCCAAGTATACGTACAGCATCTCGTGGTCTACTGGTTTCGACAGCACTGGAGGACTCTTCAGATGCCTCACCAGATTTCGGAATGCTTCTTCACAGTTAGATGTCCATTCGAAAATTCCTCTTCCCTTTCTTTATTATATCGAAAAAGGGAATGCACTTGTCCGTGGCTCTGGATATAAATCGACTCAGCACAGTCACCTTTCCATTCAAGCTCTGCACCTGTTTTATAGTTTTGGGCACTTGCACATCTCGAATAGCTTGAATCTTTTCTGGGTTAGCTTCAATTCCCCTATTATTAACAATGAATCCCAGAAACTTCTCCGACGCAACGCCGAAGGAACACTTCAGAGGGTTGATCTTCATCCCATAATATCTGAGTATATCGAACATCTCTGCCAAGTCTCGAATGTGGTCGTTTGACTGTCGTGACTTCACGAGCATGTCATCCACATAGACTTCCATCGTTCTACCAATCTGGTCTTTGAACATTCGATTCACCAAACGCTGATAGGTCGCTCCCGCGTTTTTCAATCCCAAAGGCATTACTACATAGAAATATAGCCCAACGTCTGTGACGAAACTGGTGTGTTCCTGGTCCGGAATATGCATCGGGATCTGATTGTATCCCGAGTACGCATCCATGAATGACAACAACTCGTGTCCTACAGTGGAGTCGACCAACTGATCAATCCTAGGCAATGGGAAACTATCCTTGGGGCACGCCTTGTTCAAATCGGAATAATCTACGCAAGTCCTCCATTTCCCATTCGCCTTTTTCACCAGCATGGGGTTCGATACCCATTTAGGGTAGAGGGCGTCGCGGACGAACCCATTGGCTTTGAGTTTGTCCACCTCCTCTCTGAGAGCAGCGGACCTCTCCGGGTCCATTCCTCTCCTCTTTTGTTTAACTGGGACGTACTTTGGGTCTATGTTCAACATATGACTCGTAATAGCGGGAGAAATCCCACACATATCAGAATGTGTCCAAGCGAAAACATCAAGATTCGCTCGGAGGAAATCACTAAGGTCTTCAGTCATTGCGGGGCTGAGTTGTGATCCGATCTTCAGTACTCGCGATGGATCGTCTCGACTGACTGAAATGTCAATCGCCAGTTCAGCCGGTGCTGCTTTTTCTTCCCTGGGTTCCTCATCGTCGTCTCTCGGATCTATGTCTCTGTAGATCCGAGAATTTTGCCCGAGCTAGGGCTCGAGCATTATTTGTCAATTGTCGGCATTCTGGATGCGGATGGAATTGTCCGCAACCTTTCCTTTCTATCTCAGCTGGGCCTCTCGGAGCTTAGCCACATAACACGCACGACCGGTCGCCTGGTCGCCATGAACAACACCTACTCCTTTGTCAGTTGGAAATTTCAAAGTCAAACACCACGGGGCTAATGCTGCCCTAAACTCAACCAGGGCCGGTCGGCCCAAAAACACCTTGTACGGAGAATCCACATCCAGAACTACGAAAGGTAGGATCCGCACTCTCTTACGCTCACCTTGTCCTAGTTCAACTGGCAACTCAACATATCCCACTGCATCGGTCGATGCGCCATTAAAGCCATGTATACGAGCTTTAGATGGCTTCAAATCCTTCGTCTCCATCTTCATCTGATCATAAGCCTTCTTGAAGATGATATTGACAGAACTTCCACAATCAATCAAAATCCTTTTCACAAAAGTTGGTCTGATTGTCACAGATATGACCATGGGCCAATGGTAGGAGCCTCCACCTGGTCAGCATCTCTGCTCCTGAATACTATATCGTCTGTCATCATGCGTAGCTGTTTGGCGGGGGTCCCATCCTCCACGTTGGAACAACACTCGAAGTCTGCGTGCCTCAGGGAATTAGCATACCGTTCCATCTCTTGCTAGTTCTTATCCGCAGGGTGAGGTCCGCCGATGATCGTGTTGATAACTAGTCTTCCCACGGTCCGAGTAGGCTCCTCGGGATGACATGGAGCTGGTGCACGACCGGGATTGGACGTTCCCTGTTCGCCTTCTTGCGGACTCTTCACAAACTCCTGTAACTTTTTCTGTCTAATCAACTTCTCTATAGCATCATGTAGGTGTCTGCACTCTTCAGTATTGTGCCCATAAGTTTCATGGAAGTGGCAGTATTTCCCAGTCCGCTTTTGTTCCTCGGTTGACTCCTTCGAGCGCGGCTTTCTGTACTGAAAGGTATTGCAGGTCGATAGGTAAATGTTTTGAAGAGACGCATTCATCGGGGTGTACTCGTTGTAGGTTAGAATTCTCGGCTTCCATTTCCCCACTTCTCTTTTCTTCCCTTGGTTTCTTCCTCCGGATTCCTTGGATTGCCCGGGCTTGTTTTGGACATTGACTTGAACTTTCCCCGAGTTATCTCCGGAATGCTTCACAGCAATGTTGCTTTTTACGGACTCCTGAGCAGGCCCCGGTGCTTTATCTCACCTTGTCCACATGGCTTCCTCTCTTCTTATGAACTGATGTGCCTTTGAGTAAAAACGTTCTAGCATAGTTGGAGGTTTTCTTGCCAACCAATCTCCAAACTCTGAATCCGGATCCACACCTCGCATCACAGCCATAAGAATTGCATGATCATTGGGATTACTGACTTCAGTAGCCGCAACATGGAATCTTTGTAAATACTCCTTCAACGACTCCCCAGGAGCTTGGATTACACTTGATAGAGACATCACGTCCTTTGGACGAGTAGTATGTATCCTGAACTGTTCTATAAATTTCTTCGCCAACTCCTCGAAACTGGATACGGACCGCAGAGGAAGTCGGGTGAACCACATGGTAGCGATCCCGGATAGAGTTATTGGAAAGCACCTGCACTTGGTTGCATCATTCGCTCTAGCTAAATCCATCATCCATTCGTACCTCATCACATGTTGCCTGGGATCAGACTTTCCTTCATAAGCCGGGATAGTTGGCATGTTAAACTTCCTGGGGTACTCCGCCTGTAGAACAACGTCCATGAACGGAGTATGACTTCTGGTCACTCCCCAATCGTCATTTGATAAGCTTTGATTCTCTTTCGTCAACTGTCTGATCATAGCTGTTAGATCTGGGGTTTGTATGGAAGATGGAAGGTTTGAGCCTGTCCTACGAGATTGACCAGGTTGATGCCTCCTCTGTTGGCGATCTACTAAACGTGCATCTTGGGGTTCGACATCATTAGCACCTTGGTGAGCCGGGCGTCCAGCCTCCACCTGCATTCCAGCCTCTAAATTTCCAGCTCCTGCTTGGTCACGGTCTCCGAGGTGTAAGTGGTCCCCAGCTGTTCGAACAGCAGCACCTGCCTGTGTAGTTTCAGTCTTGCGGCGTCTAGGCCTGGGAGGTTCGTCGGACGAAGTCGAGCTGTCAGATGAAAAATAAGGAGCTGGATTGCCCCCAGTATTCTGATGTTGTTGTTGAGTGAGCTGTGCCATGAGGTCGGCGTTAGCTTGCATCTGCTCTCCGAGTTGCCTCCTGCTTTCCTTGAGTTCTCTCATCAAGTCGTTGAACTCTATTCTGGTGACAACTGGCATCTGGTCCTGGGCGGTAGTCCCTGCACCTAGAATTGCTTGCTGATTGTTAGGCCCTGCTTGTTGTACGCTAGCAGTTTCATGAGCGTCCGCATTATGTGAGGCTGATCTGGTACGTGGTCTTGCCATTGTAGAGTTATTGGTATGAACTCTGAGTAGATTCAACGGACGTCCTATGAATGACTCGGATCTTCTTTGGGGGATTTTTTCAATCCAGTAGCTTCAACGCAAATCCTTGAGGTCTGAGAATTCAATTTCTCAGTGAAAGCACCAAAGTGTTAGCACCAAAATTGGTTACTAACCTCGTTGAGAAAGATTGTGTAAAGAGATAAACGATGAAAGTAAATCTAAACAAAGAACAATATGCTAAATTGAATGCAAAGACGAGAACACCAGATTTATAGTGGTTCGGCATAACTACCTACGTCCACTTTGAGGTTAATCTTTATTGCTTTACTTGATAATTGATTACAGATACAATCCGTATACCAACTACTTGAATACAATTGCTAAGTAAAGAGAATGAGTCTTGAAAGTGGCAGAGTCTCCCTAGTGTTCTCGAAAAAAGGTCCCTTTCATTGTGCCCCAGCCTCTCTATTTATAGACAAAGATGGGTTGGACTTCCTTGGTGGGCCTGGCAGCCGAACACTTTGGCCCAGAACGAGTGAGTTCTGTGTGCCGAACGAAGTTATGCCGAACAGAAGTGATGCCAAACAGAACTGATGCTGAACAGACTGTTGTCGAACGAAGTGATGCCGAACAGAAGTGATCCCAAATGAAGTGATGTCGAACAGAAGTGATGCCGAACAGAAGTGATGCCGAACAGACTGTTGTCGAACGAAGTGATGCCTAACAGAAGTGAAATGACCCTCTATATTTTACCTATATTTTCTAGGATTTTTTTTCCTTCTTTTTACATATATATATATATACACACATATACATTTGCTCAATTAAACTTAGTTTAATTTCTCAGAGTCATTTTCCCTTTTAATCAATTTATCCAGGATTCAAAATTACCACTAATATAGATATATCAGTATGTTCAAAAAGATATGCACATACATATGAGGATGTATGTGTCCCTCTTGTTTAAATCAGACTAATATAAATCTTTTTTTTCTTTTCTAAACAAGAGCATATTCTGTTTGATTTGAATTGAATTTAAATTTAAATCTGAATCTCCACTTAAATATTTTTCTTTGATACTTATTATTTATATAAGTAGATCGTGCTTAAATTTTGTTTAAAATAGTAATTTTGATTGTTTTATCTAAGAATTTCAATAATTTATCTTGATGGAATTATCTCAGAAATTAAAGCTTTTTGTTGGTGTGGTTCACTTATTTGCTATTTTATTATTCCCAGAAAATGATATTTGCCTTTATCATTTTCAATTCATGGTTTTGTCTTTTGCATCTCTCTTGTTTCTGATTCCATCAATTTGACACTCCCTTAAACTGGTCATTTAATCATTTGCTTCTGAGTTTGAGATGATAAAAGTACTTGATATGAAAATGATTCATAAGTGAACAACCACTATGTTTTGAATGAACCAGGTTATAACAAGATAATACTTACTGGTTTGATAATGCAAGCCAGTTAATTGTGCAAATTGGCCTTTAATAATTGAAGAAAAGTTTTTAATTTAAACCTTTACTAAATGAACTAAGGAGTTTTAAAGAGCACTTGCTTATCAAATCACTAACCAACATAATCAACCCAAACTCCATTCTTTTGAAGCTGGTTGATCCCTGTGGCTGTGTGAATTTTGAAATGTCTTTCACTTTCTAAATACATGAAGTCCTGTTTAAGGTATATGTATACTTTACAAAATAGCTCACAACTGGACTCAAATTCTTCCACAAGATATTTCAAAGAAGAGTGACTAAATACCAAGAGATTACTTCAAATTAAAATCAGATTTCACTTCAGAACTCACTGCCTTTTTAAATAGTTTTATCCTGTCCATTATAATATAGGTTTTGTATAAAAATTGCTCCAGAATAAATACATCTCTTTTCCCAGATTTTTCATAGATAATACTTTGTTCAAATATACTCGAATAGTCATTCAATTCTTAGATCTTAATACATAGCAAGATTCAACATATACCACTAATTTAGTCAAACAAAACATGTTTCAATACATAGCAGAGAATTTAAACATTGTTTTCATGAATACATGCAAATATGTCATTCTATATTCTTATCGGAACTAGAAAGCATATTTATTCATTCCTTCTCATTAGCCATAACTTCACTTTCTACTTAGTTCCTGCATTCCCTGAAAAAGCATTGGTGGCTGCCTCATTTCAAAAATGAGACACCCCCATATGCCATGAGCAAACCAGGGTCAGATCTATGATCTAGTATGAGCAACATCAATGTATTCATGATATTAAGCAAACAAATGATACATGAACACTAGCCAGTTACGTAAGCAATTTTCTTAATTCAACTATTATTTTGTGCTTTAGATGAACTTTTGTGCAGTCTTAGTGTCTTTATAAACTTACTATTAGTTCATACATGATCATGTAAACATACTCATTAATCAACAGTATATACATATATATACACACTGGAACAATCATGATTCCATTCAACCAATCTCGGGAAATACTCATGTTCCTATCTCATCATTTAAAGGTTGGTTATATATATATATATATCAATTTAAATCCTAGCCTCATCTGCTATCAAAGAATCACAGGGACACATTGCAATGAACTAATTCACATCATTGCACAAAGATCTCAGGGCTTAAACAAACCATGTGCCAACTTGCATACTTCAAATATGACAAGCATTCCAGCAGCCTTCTTGGCTCACCATTTCTAATTTAATTTATTAATTATACTTGTTTGACCCTATCATCAAATAGCTAAGTAAACTTGTCACAGTGTTCACTAAAACACCCCAGTAATACTGCAAACATGTTTTCTAAGGCAATGATACAAGAATATTGCTACTAGATATCTTGTCTTTAAATAAAATGCAAGAGTATTTACAACTGAGGATAGAAACATGGCATATTTAGTCATTATAATCTGCAAATAACTATGATTGAGCTAGATTCAAGATCTAACTGAATCATAATCTTTGACTTGTAGATTTTTGCTATGTGATCAGGGATTCAGCACATAGAAATTTCTATTGCACCCCTAATACCTTTCTCTAAAGCCTCAGCACTTATACATTGTATAATGCAGCTCATTTTTTTTCTGTTGGAACTTCCATGCCATGATTCCATATCAGTTATAAGTATTCTTCTTATGATTTCAAGATTTGATGCCTTAACTTTTCAGAATGTGATGAAACGGTATTTAGCACATCCATAATAAAACATCTCATCAGGTCAAAACTATCCAGAGAGCATTCATAATAAAACATTATGCCAGATCAAAAAAGACCACTCAAAAATATTAATAAAACTGTGTTCAACAAAACCAGAAAAGAAATGCAAATAGGAACATAAAAATTTGGCTGCCTTATATCAGGTCTTAATGCCATGAATCTAGTGAGATCACTCACCTAAGTATCCCCTTCTAGTTGATGCAGAAAATCCCTGAGTATTTTCCCTTCCTTTAAAATGTTTTCTTCCCCTCTTTTTTTTTCTAAGTATCTCGGGTAAAATGATTTCCCTGGCTATAACTACTTATTTATAAGCATTTTCACTAGGGTTTTTATCAAGGAAGAATTCCATTTTTTTTCCTGACTAACATCATGTATTTTGCATTTTATGTTTTCATATTTCCATCCTTGATTACCCCGGCCATATCAATTAGTTAAGGCAGCATTTTCTTTTCTTTACTTTTTCAAAAAATGGCCACTCACTCAAGTCATGTTAAAAGTGTGTGACTTAACTAAATTTACTCATTTGTTTATTTATGGAAATCCCCCTCTTTCTATTTTTGCCTATACATAACATACTTGCTTATATTATATCTCATACCATTTTAGTGTTATTTTTCTTGCTTAGTTCCAATATATTTCTACTCAAAGAAAATGTACCTATGTATAAGCATATGTATATATATTTATTTAATTCTTCCTTACTTCCTGTAAAAATATTCATATGCATATGTTTCATATTTTTAATTTTAGCACATAACTATATTTTTTTCAGAGATTTTTTTTAAATCATTTCCTTGTGCCATTTCCAGTGTGCATGAGCACACATACCCTTGCACATCATTTCATCAAGAAATCCTTCAACATTTAATCTAGATATTTTTAGAACTGAATTATTTTATTAAAATAATTTTCCTCAAAATTTTGGGGCATTACATTCACCCCTCCTTTTAGGAATTGTGTCCTCACAATTTTTCTAATACTTATAACAAGCATTTACTGACTCTAAGGAATCCATCAAACATATGCATAAACAAACAAATTAAATCATAACAACCATACATATATTAAATTTTCCGGGAATTTTAAAATTACCTTTAATTTGCAAAAAGCTTAGGATAATCTATCCTAATTTTGTCCTCTAACTCCCATGTACAGTCCTTTGGGTCAAGACTCCACTGGATCTTCACTAGTTTCAAAGTTTTACTTCTTAATTTTTTTTCTTCTTTAGCTAAAATCCCCACTGGTTCCTTCTCATAAACTATGTCAGGGTTGATCTGGACTTGAGTGGGTTTCTCCAAAATCTCTTCCTTATCATGTACCCATCTTCTAAGTTGTGATACATGAAACACATTGTGCATTGCTTTCATTTCCTCTGGTAGTTCTAATTTGTATGCTAATGAGCCTATTCTTTCCAAAATTTTATAGGGTCCAACATACCTTGGTGTGAGCTTACCTTGCTTGCCAAACCTCAGGACCTTTTTCATGGGTGAAACCTTGATGAAAACAAAGTCTCCCACTCCATATTCCACCTGCTTTCTCTTCATGTTTGCAAATTTCTTTTGCCTATCTTGAGCTGATGCCATCCTTTTTCTTATTAGCCCAATTTTCTCTGTAGTCTCTTTTACATATTCAAGCCCTAAAACAGCCCTCTCTCCTGTCTCTACCCAACATACAGGTGATAAACATGGCTTGCCATATAAGGATTCAAATGGAGCCATCCCTATGGTGCTTTGATAACCATTATTGTATGTAAACTCAGCTAGATGGAGATGATCCTCCCAGTTGCCTCCAAAATCCAATGCACATGCTCTCAATAAGTCTTCTAGAACTTTGTTCACCACCTCAGTTTGTCCATCTAATTGTGGATGGTAGGCAGTTCTTAAGCATAATTCACTCCCCAAGGCCTCTTGAAAACTTTTCCAGAATCTTGATGTGAAGATGGTATCACTATCACTCACATGGTTTTGGGAATGCCATGTAATCTTACCACCTCCTTCATAAATACTTGTGCTAATTTTGGTGCATTCCTTTCTGATTTGACTGGAATGAAATGTGCCACTTTAGTTAGTCTATCTCTATCACCCATATGCTTGTGTTTCCTCTTTTAGATCTAGGTAGGCCATCTATGAAATCCATAGATATATCCTCCCATTTCCACTGTGGTATGCTTAGAGGTTGTAACAACCCTGATGGTCTTTGTGTTTCTTCCTTAACTTGTTGGCAAGTCATACACCTTGCAACATGTTTGGCTACATCTGACTTCATTCCCTTCCACCAAAAATTTCTTTTTAAATTTTGATACATCTTTGTACTGCCTGGGTGTATGGAGTACTTACTCCTATGATATTCATTCAATATTTCCTCCTTCAACTACATGTTTTCTGGAACACATATTCTATCCTGGTTTCTTAAATAACCATTTTTATCAATATGGTAATTTGTCACTTCTTCCCCTTTTGATATGAGAATTTTCTTCTCAACTATAATAGGGTCTTGGTCTTGCATTTTACTTACCTTCAAAATTAATTCAGATTGAAGTGTCATCAAGCTCAACTTCCCTCTATTTTCCTGTGCACCATGCACATGTACATCCATGTGCACACAGCCATCCTCCCCAATTTCTAATTCAGCAAGCAAAGACAAGTCCTTAAACTCTTCTATCATCATCATAGCTAACTTAGCATGTTGTCTACTTAGAGCATCAGCAACTTTGTTTGCTTTACCTGGTGTATAGAGTATGTCTAAGTCATAGGCAGCTAGAAACTCCACCCACCTATGTTGCCTCATGTTTAAATATTTTTGTGAGAATAGATATTTATAGCCTTATGATCAGTGTACAAAATAAATTTGGCACCTAATAAGTAATGTCTCCAAAGCTTCAAGGCATACACTACTACTGCTAGTTCAAGATCATGGGTTACATACCTAGTTTCATGTGGCTTTAATTGCCTAGATGCATAGGCTATTACTTGGTCTTATTGCATCAACACAGCCCCTAGCCTAGAGCCACTTGCATCAGTATACATAATTAATCCCTCATTTCCTTCGGGTACTCTCAACACTGGTGCATTAACTAAGGCTTCTTTTATCTTGATAAAAGCTTGTTCACATTTTTCAGTCCACACAAAGGCCTGATTATTTCTAGTTAAATTTGTAAGTGGTGATGACATTTTAGAAAAATCTTTTATAAATCTCCTATAATATCCTGCCATCCCCATAAATGATCTAACCTCACTCACTGTGCTTGGTCTTTTCCATGCTTGAATTGCTACAACCTTATTGGGGTTCACTGAAATTTCTTTTGCAGAAATGACATGGCCAAGGAAATGTACTTCCTCTTTCCAAAATGCACATTTTGAAAATTTTGCCTTTAAATCTTTTTCCCTCAATCTAGACAAAACCAGATGCAAATGACTTTTATGCTCTTCTACTGTTTTGGAATAAACCAAAATATCATCAATAAAAATCAGCACAAACTTGTCTAAATAATCTCTGAATATTCTATTCATTAAATCTACAAAATATGAAGGGGCATTTGTCAGCCCAAATGGCATAACTAGAAACTCATACAAACCATATCTAGTGTTAAATGCAGTGTACTTAACACTTGAGTCCTCAACCTTCATCTGATGGAACCCAGATGCTAAGTCTAACCTAGAAAATATTTTAGCTCCACTGAGTCGATCAAAGAGATCATCAATTCTAGGCAATGGGTATTTGTTCTTAATAGTAACTTTATTTAGCTCTCTGTAATCTATACACATTCTCAAAGTACCATCATGTTTTCTTACAAACACTACTGGAGCACCCCAGCATGAATTGCTTGGCCTTATAAATCCTTTGCTTTCTAATTCTTCTAACTGATTTTTCAATTCTTTTAGTTCACTTGGCCCCATTCTAGTGGGTTTCTTTATTATTGGGCTTGCTCCGGGAATAAGATTGATTTGAAACTCTACTGGTCTATGGTGTGGAACACCCTTAACCTCCCCAAACACATCCAAGTATTCATTGACTATGGGAATTTCTTCAATAGTAAGTTCACTGAAATCTTTTTACAAGTCAATTAAGTGATATAATTTCCTTTCTTTAGCTACTTCACATAAAATTATGATTCTCTGGCCTCTAAGATTTTGCAATGATATGGTGGATGAATCTAAGTTAATTATGGCTTTAAATTGCCTTAACCAGTCTACCCCCAATATAACACCTATATTTGGGTAGTTTAAAACATATAAATTGGAATAAAAGTATCTCCTCCTATGTTTAATTCCACATCCACACAAATCATATCTAAAACACTAGAACTCCCCAGTGGACTTTGTATAAGCAATGGAGTTTCAACCAATATGCAATTCAATTTTAGCATTTTAACTAGTTTATAAGAAATCAAAGAGTGAGTTGCCACAGTATCATATACTACTGCTATGGGTATGGTACAAATAAGTAATGTACCTTCCACTTGGCTATGATTTTCAGCATTAATTTCCACTGTAGATTTGCTTTTGCCCTCCAGATTTTCCAACTTCCCTTGCTGCTTGTACTCAGGACAGTTCCTCTTCATATGCCCCTCTTTCCCACATAGGTAGCATTTGAAGGCTCCTCCTTTTAACTCTGGGCACCTTGGTTTGATGTGTCCTTCCTTTCCACAATGATGGTAGACCAATTTCTTCTTAGCATCATTAGCCTTGGTGTCATTGGCCTTTTTATTGTCTGTCTCCTCCTTCTTTTTATCATAAGGGTGATATCTTCCCTTATTCTTCTTGCTATTTTGGTTCTTAAAATTCCTGTACTTCTCTCTTTCCTTGTCATGCTGCTCCAATTTCAAAGCCAGATCTATTGCTTGATCAAAAGTCCTATCTGCATATGGTAACATGGCTCTGCTAAGTCCTGGGTTCAAACCTTTAATGTACCTATCATTTTTGGATGCTTCATCTGCCACTAGCATTGCTCCATATTTAGATAATCTCTCAAACTTTTGAGTATACTCAGTGACATTCAAATTTCCCTGCTTGAGTCTAATAAATTCTTCAAGTAATGTGGTCTTAGCTGATGCTGGTACAAATCTTGCCTCCAACATGTCCTTGAATTGATTCCAAGTGATTTCATTTTCAATTCTCCCAGCTATGATCACCTCCCACCAGCCTAAAGCTACTCCTTTCAGCTGTCTTGAAGCCACTTGCCTCTTCCTCTGATCATCAAGCTGCATGTCATTGGAAATCCTATCCAGTGTTCTCAACCATGCTTGAATTTCCATCACATTCTCAGTCCCTTCAAAACTTTTGCCTCCCAAGTTTGTATAAGCCTTTAATAGTTTTGAAAGTTCCTCATGTGGATTCTCAGGTCTATGTCCAATTCCGTCCCTTAAAACCCTTACAAACTCTTGCATATCAAGCATTTGTGGTGCACTTGTTCCTGCTTGATGTGATCCCCTTCCTACCATGGTTTGCTAACCAAGTTATGGGCAAATAGTATTAGTATACTGTGAGTATTTTCTATAATTAATATTTTCCTATCTAAATTATTTCATCCAAAACAAACAAATATAATACATTTCTATAGTATTCAACAATCAATGCAACCATTTGCTCTGATACCAACTGAAATGACCCTCTATATTTTACCTATATTTTCTAGGATTTTTTCCTTCTTTTTACATATATATATATACACATATACATTTTCTCAATTAAACTTAGTTTAATTTCTTAGAGTCATTTTCCCTTTTAATCAATTTATCCAGGATTCAAAATTACCACTAATATAGATATATCAGTATGTTCAAAAAGATATGCACATACATATGAGGATGTATGTGTCCCTCTTGTTTAAATCAGAGTAATATAAATCTTTTTTTTCTTTTCTAAACAAGAGCATATTCTGTTTGATTTGAATTGAATTTAAATCTGAATCTCCACTTAAATATTTTTCTTTGATACTTATTATTTATATAAGTAGATCGTGCTTAAATTTTGTTTAAAATAGTAATTTTGATTGTTTTATCTAAGAATTTCAATAATTTATCTTGATGGAATTATCTCAGAAATTAAAGCTTTTTGTTGGTGTGGTTCACTTATTTGCTATTTTATTATTCCCAGAAAATGATATTTGCCTTTATCATTTTCAATTCATGGTTTTGTCTTTTGCATCTCTCTTGTTTCTGATTCCATCAATTTGACACTCCCTTAAACTGGTCATTTAATCATTTGCTTCTGAGTTTGAGATGATAAAAGTACTTGATATGAAAATGATTCATAAGTGAACAACCACTATGTTTTGAATGAACCAGGTTATAACAAGATAATACTTACTGGTTTGATAATGCAAGCCAGTTAATTGTGCAAATTGGCCTTTAATAATTGAAGAAATTTTTTTAATTTAAACCATTACTAAATGAACTAAGGAGTTTTAAAGAGCACTTGCTTATCAAATCACTAACCAACATAATCAACCCAAACTCCATTCTTTTGAAGCTGGTTGATCCCTGTGGCTGTGTGAATTTTGAAATGTCTTTCACTTTCTAAATACATGAAGTCGTGTTTAAGGTATATGTATACTTTACAAAACAGCTCACAACTGGACTCAAATTCTTCCACAAGATATTTCAAAGAAGAGTGACTAAATACCAAGAGATTACTTCAAATTAAAATCAGATTTCACTTCAGAACTCACTGCCTTTTTAAATAGTTTTATCATGTCCATTATAATATAGGTTTTGTATAAAAATTGCTCCAGAATAAATACATCTCTTTTCCCAGATTTTTCATAGATAATACTTTGTTCAAATATACTCGAATAGTCATTCAATTCTTAGATCTTAATACATAGCAAGATTCAACAAATACCACTAATTTAGTCAAACAAAACATGTTTCAATACATAGCAGAGAATTTAAACATTGTTTTCATGAATACATGCAAATATGTCATTCTATATTCTTATCAGAACTAGAAAGCATATTTATTCATTCCTTCTCATTAGCCATAACTTCACTTTCTACTTAGTTCCTGCATTCCCTGAAAAAGCATTGGTGGCTGCCTCATTTCAAAAATGAGACACCCCCATATGCCATGAG
Source organism: Allium fistulosum (assembly GCA_030737815.1). Lineage (NCBI taxonomy): Eukaryota > Viridiplantae > Streptophyta > Magnoliopsida > Asparagales > Amaryllidaceae > Allium > Allium fistulosum. The sequence goes on from CM060904.1 coordinate 1,294,270,029, forward strand.
CAAACCAGGGTCAGATCTATGATCTGGTATGAGCAACATCAATGTATTCATGATATTAAGCAAACAAATGATACATGAACACTAGCCAGTTACTTAAGCAATTTTCTTAATTCAACTGTTATTTTGTGCTTTAGATGAACTTTTGTGCAGTCTTAGTATCTTTATAAACTTACTATTAGTTCATACATGATCATGTAAACATACTCATTAATCAATAGTATATACATATATATACACACTGGAACAATCATGATTCCATTCAACCAATCTCGGGAAATACTCATGTTCCTATCTCATCATTTAAAGGTTGGTTATATATATATATATATATATATCAATTTAAATCCTAGCCTCATCTACTATCAAAGAATCATAGGGACACATTGCAATGAACTAATTCACATCATTGCACAAAGATCTCAGGGCTTAAACAAACCATGTGCCAACTTGCATACTTCAAATATGACAAGCATTCCAGCAGCCTTCTTGGCTCACCATTTCTAATTTAATTTATTAATTATACTTGTTTGACCCTATCATCAGATAGCTAAGTAAACTTGTCACGATGTTCACTAAAACACCCCAGTAATACTGCAAACATGTTTTCTAAGGCAATGATACAAGAATATTGCTACTAGATATCTTGTCTTTAAATCAAATGCAAGAGTATTTACAACTGAGGATAGAAACATGGCATATTAAGTCATTATAATCTGCAAATAACTATGATTGAGCTAGATTCAAGATCTAACTGAATCATAATCTTTGACTTGTAGATTTTTTCTATGTGATCAGGGATTCGGCACATAGAAATTTCTATTGCACCCCTAATACCTTTCTCTAAAGCCTCAGCACTTATACATTGTATAATGCAGCTCATTTTTTTTCTGTTGGAACTTCCATGCCATGATTCCATATCAGTTATAAGTATTCTTCTTATGATTTCAAGATTTGATGCCTTAACTTTTCAGAATGTGATGAAACGGTATTTAGCACATCCATAATAAAACATCTCATCAGGTCAAAACTATCAAGAGAGCATTCATAATAAAACATTATGCCAGATCAAAAAAACCACTCAAAAATATTAATAAAACTGTGTTCAACAAAACCAGAAAAGAAATGCAAATAGCAACATAAAAATTTGGCTGCCTTATATCAGGTCTTAATGCCATGAATCTAGTGAGATCACTCACCTAAGTATCCCCTTCTAGTTGATGCAGAAAATCCCTGAGTATTTTCCCTTCCTTTAAAATGTTTTCTTCCCCTCTTTTTTTTCTAAGTATCTCGGGTAAAATGATTTCCCTGGCTATAACTACTTATTTATAAGCATTTTCACTAGGGTTTTAAACAAGGCAGAATTCCATTTTTGTCCTGACTAACATCATGTATTTTGCATTTTATGTTTTCATATTTCCATCCTTGATTACCCCGGCCATATCAATTAGTTAAGGCAACATTTTCTTTTCTTTACTTTTTCAGAAAATGGCCACTCACTCAAGTCATGTTAAAAGTGTGTGACTTAACTAAATTTACTCATTTGTTTATTTATGGAAATCCCCCTCTTTCTATTTTTGCCTATACATAACATACTTGCTTATATTATATCTCATACCATTTTAGTGTTATTTTTCTTGCTTAGTTCCAATATATTTCTGCTCAAAGAAAATGTACCTGTGTATAAGCATATGTATATATATTTATTTAATTCTTCCTTACTTCCTGTAAAAATATTCATATGCATATGTTTCATATTTTTAATTTTAGTACATAACTATATATTTTTTTCCAGAGATTTTTTTTAAATCTTTTCCTTGTGCCATTTCTAGTGTGCATGAGCACACATACTCTTGCACATCATTTCATCAAGAAATCCTTCAACATTTAATCTAGATATTTTTAGAACTGAATTATTTTATTAAAAAAATTCCTCAAAATTTTGGGGCATTACAAGAAGTGATGCCGAATAGAAATGATGCCGAACAGAACTGATGCCGAACAGACTGTTGTCGAATGAAGTGATGCCGAACAGAAGTGATCCCAAACGAAGTGATGCCGAATAGTAGTGATGCCGAACAGTAGTGATGCCGACCAGACTGTTGTTGAACGATCTAGGTATGCCGAACGTTTTGCTATGCCGACCACTCCAGGATGCCGAACGATATATAATCTTGAAAGACTCTCCATGCCGAACGGTATGTAAGTGCTGAGTGCCTAGTTGCCTGGTCAAACCTTCAGGTAACAATATCTTAAAAGGTCTTTACCCAGAAAGTAAACCTTTAAATACATACATCAATCAGAGAAAACTAACCTATCATCAGCCTGGACAGTTATAACATCATGTCCTCACAATGCTAATAATTACAAATCAAGTAATGCAGCAGAAATAAAGCATGGCAGGAAATCATCCAGCTCCTCTCCAAGAGCTTCAATGTACCATAGCTAAATCTGGAAACATACTCAAGCTGACCCGAGCATTAAGAAAATAACATCTGGATCCGTCTGGTAAACCAGCAAGAGAAACTCAAATCACATAGATTTGTTATATCTTAAAACTATTCAGAACAAGGGTATCTCGTAAGAGCACATCACCCATAAACACGGACGGATTTTTACCCTACGATAACCAAACCATTTCTATTATAAAATCCAACAATAATATAATAATGTCTAAGGTGATTTAAGTTTCTTACGCTGGTTTACCAGACTGATCGGGGTGTAATTTCCTTAATGCTCGGGTCAGCTCGAGTATGTTTCTAAATTTAGTCGTGGTTCATTGAAGCTCTTGGGAGGAGCTAGATGATTTCCTACCGTAGTTTATTTCCGCTGCATTACTTGATTTGTATCTGTCAGCATTGGGTGGACATGATGTTTTAACTGTCCAAGCTGATGATAGGTTAGTTTTCTACGATTGATGTATGTATATAAAAGTTTTCTTTTGGCTAAAGACCTTTTGAGATATTATGTATTAACGTTCCGCATATGAGATTCTGATATTGTGTTCTCTTCTTTCTTGTTTCTATTTCTTTCTCTTTTTTATTTTACCCTAATAATTCTTTTTCTAGGACTTGGGTACTCGACACATGAATACCATGGATGTATTAGTGTCGACATTCGGGGGTCGAAAAGTCAGATCGTTACATGTTGTATCAGAGCTGAAGGTTAAGTGAGAACCTTAGCTTTGGTAGGTATAACTCATTGAGAGATAGGGTAATGGAATGCCTTATTATGAGTTCAGTGTATATATACGAGAGTGCGTAGATGTTATTGTTATAAAAATGTTTTGTATTGTGTTGATTGGTTTGTAGAGTGGCTTATGGGTTCTAATCAATACGAGTTTCTATCGTTATTGATGGGATCTCTAAATACTTAGACAGGGCAAACCGACACAGTTTTTGATAATGGTAAATGAATTACCTTAGATTATGTTTTATATAAAAAATAATAATTTCCATAAATTAATATAGTTAATAATTACGTGTTTGTTTTTTAGGAAATGATAATATTCTATTATTATCATTTGTTGTTTGATTTGTCTACTCGACTAGTTTATGAGCAGTTTTACCTTTTCACTGCATGGGTTGGGTAGATAGTAACTTGTGGGGAGATTGAAATGAAAAACTTGTGAATTAAGTTTCACAGTTTGACGATAAGGCGTTCGACGATAATATTGGGTTAAATTTTGATTTTAACAAAAGTTGTTTATTAGAATCTAAACAAGGTAAACACTTCGGTGATAGTTTTATATAGGAAGTGACTTATATAAATGTGGTTTATAAATATATTTATAATTGACTAAGAATTTGAGGACTTAAATCTCGATGTTTTAGAAATTGGTTTTCTAAGATTTTGGAAAATAATACTAGTATTATTTGGAAGTGAATATTTAGGAATTGGTTTATGGATTTGATATCGTGTTACTTAGTAATATTACGAAGTATTTATCACCATTTTGAAAATGATTTTGGTTAAGTCCGAAAGGCATGGTTTGTATGTACTGAACTTACTTCTATCGCTGGAAAATGATTCTAGCGATGACTACAGCATCATTGGCGTTTAATTTTTGAGTTTCTAAGTAAGGGATGCTACTGTAGCAATTTGCTACAAAGTGTTTTGATACAATGGATTTTTATTAAATCCTAGAAGTATGATTTGATACAAAAGATGTGTATATTATTATTTCAAAATGATTTGAAATAAGATGAGGTGTCTAATATTCGGGTTTTCTGTTAAGATATTTTATGGACTCATGTATCCTATGCATTAGGGTAAGTTTGATTGTGCATCTTGTTTGATCTGTTGATTGGTGGTTTTCATTTGTAAATGGAATTTTCGACGATTTTGGACAGTCGAAACTTCAAAATTTGTATAAGAAATTGAAGCCAAGTGTTTTATGAAAATATAAAGATGAGTTTATACAAAATTTGAACTTAGTAGATAACAGAATTTGAAGCTAAATATTTATAAAAGTTAAGTATTATATAATGGTTGATTTGATAAGATAGAAGAATTTAAACAAGTTTTAAATTGATTGAATATCCATGTTAAGTAAAATGAATTGGATGTTTAGAATATACTTTGAGGATGTAGTGGAGTATTATATGGATATGAACTTAAGTAATATAATGTTTAATAACTTGAAGTAAATTTTATGAAATGGTTAACAAATGATTTTAGTATTAAATAAGAAATACTAAGTGATAATGAATGTGAATTAAAAATGAAAATTAATCGGTATAGTTAAGAAACCAATTGAATAGAGTACGTAAGTTGTACGTAGATCATTTTATTCGCATATTAGTTCTTGATCTAGGATCCGAGTATATGGATTTTGAGGTGATTTACACCGGTCAGAGTTAGGATTTTTCACTAGATTCTTGATGGCGAAAACTTGATACGGGTTTTTGATGTGACCTTGAAGTTTTCTATCATAGTATATAGCTATGTAAGGAAAACAGAGATTTCTAATCAAGGAACCGAATCAGAGTCCGCATTAGAGAGGTCAAGTGAGATATACTAGTTTAGAAGTGAAATTTATGTGATCGAGCAAGCGATCCGGTTCGATATTGCGTACAGATGATATATTATATCGCACGGGCTTTAGTATATTCATATGCTGTGTGTTTTGGCCTGTGGATAGTTTGGAGAATGATTCTTCGAATTGTTTTGGTAGCATGAGTGATTGTTGAGTAATACCGGAGGTTGTTGAGCGTAAGGTAACGCTTAGTGGACTGTTTGTCATCCTTGTGTGATGAGAAGGTTTCTGAACCTGAGCGAACCATGAGTTTTGGTTACTAGTAATCGTGGTGCCATATAGTATTGTTACGTGATTGTTTCTATGGTTGCTAGTGATTTTAGTACCATTAGGTATCGATGTATGATTGTCGCTGTGTTGCTATGTTGGAATTTCGGGGGCGAAATTCTTTTAAGGGGGGATAATGTAATGACCTAGATTGTAACGACCCGACTTTCCAGACCCGGAAAATCGAACCATTTTAGTTAAGAAGAAGAGGTAGAAGAAGAAAAATAGAAAACAACATCAAAATCTAACCATCGCAGCGGAATAAAATATAATATATATCAACAGATCTTTACACAAATCAAAACTATATCTGTTTATACAATACATCATCAGAATATATCATCAGAGTACATCAACATCCATAACATACAACTGAATACACAGCGGAAAAATAATAGCAAGTACGGGAGTACGTATCGTCATCCAGCTCGTCTCCTGAGCCCCACAGCATCATATCCTGTATCCTATAATACTCGGTCTGACCCGAGCATTATATAAACAATACCCGAGTCAGTCTGGAATACCAGCGTGAGAAAATCACACTCAAATTTATTATTAAAGTTTCAACAATCTTTTGAAAACAAAAGCATCTCGTAAGACCACGCCACAAATAAACATGTCGGGTTTTTACCTTACGATAGCTAAAACACTTTTTATCAAAATCCTCTGATATTATAATAGTGTCTATTCACAAATACTTATTAAAATAGCCGAAATTGTTACATCTATTAAATTCCGGCATACTAGCCACAAAGTGGGTAATACAAACAAAACTCGTACAAGGCACGTAGGGAGAATGGATTTCCAACGAATGACTAGGCACTGGGGTACCACCTGTCACAGTACGTGGCCTAGATCACAGTACCGAGGAGTACGCCCGCTCCCCTGCAACACAAGGCCGGAATCATCCCTTACTGGATAATTCCAAATAAAATCACCCCACGGTTGGGATCAGCAACCGCACCACTAAGCCGAAATAAAAGGGACATCTAGACAGGGATGACCTTACTCTCAAGTGGGTGCTACCCACGAAGCCTTGCTGCATAACCCCTGATTTTCAGTCATTCCCGGTTGATGAGGCTCGAGGCTAAACGATACCTTTTCAGAACATATCCCTTAGAATGCCCATCGTCCACCTGACGATGTCACGAAAGCATTCGTCCATACAAGTCCGTCCCGGGTCCGAACGGAACCGAAGGCACTATTCCTACTACATCCATTTTGGAAATATCCTCAGGATTAGTAGCGACTAGCCCTTGCACTTCACAGCTCCATCTTCGACTCCGAGCGCGTTACGCGAAACGTACAAACCGGATCGAAGTGGTATTCGAGTCTCCAGACCTAGAATCCCGGTATACGGAAACTCGATCCCGGTCTCTTCGAAACGATCGCGCATTTGGCCAATATTGATAGTCGGTTATTTAACTATCAATTAACATCCACAAGCAACCATCACACAATAAATAATTTCCCACATTATTTATTTGCCCAAATATCTTTCCAAGATATATTTCTATTTTCAAACTCCTTTTGAAAACAACTTCAAACAGTTTCCGCTTACGGAATACATTTCCCAAATAATTATTTCTCTGAAACACCAAGTACAAAATACTTTAGATTTAAAAATAATTTAAAAGCACTTTACTATAAATATACTTTATAATATTGAAATTTAAAAACTACTTTAATACTTTAACAAAATATATACTTAAGGAATATTTTAAAATGAAACCACTTTTCAAATATAAACTAAATTTCTCTTTTTAAAACATAATACCAAATCCCTTTTATATAATTACTACAATAATAGATTTTTGAAAATACTACTTTAGGCTTTAACATTTAGAAATAATAGATTTTCTAAAATATGCTTTTAAAAACACAATTAGAACTTTTAACTTATATTAAAAATTTCTTTGAAACGTACTTGGCTATCCAGAGAAATACACTTCTCATTTCCATCTTCTAAAAATAAATCAACATTTATTTTTAAACCAATTCATATTCTTTTATAAATTCCCACCTTGAATTTATATTCTCAAATATCCCCTGATATTTTATTTCACTTTATAAACCCAGTTTATCTCTCCAAAATCTCATTTCTCTTTAAATTTCAAATCCCAAAGTATTTAATCAAATTTATAATTGATTTCCCAATTTATTTTACTTTGAAATAAATTTCCTTACTTAATTCATTTATTTCCAAATTCATTAACTTCCAGATTTTATTTCTCATTATGATTTAAAATCTTTAAACTGAAACACAAGTTTCAGATTTTACCAAATTCCTTCTTTCTTTTTAATTACATTTAAACATTGAATTAAAATAAATTATTTATTCCTTTAAATAACATCACATAAGTTTTCTTTAAATTCAATATTTCTCTATTTATTCAAAATTCCTCTTTTCCATATTTAATTTATTCGAATTCACTAGAATTACTTAACTTAATTTTACTCTTTTATTTCTTTCCAAAATCCAATTCAATTGCTTTTGATAACTCATTATACTGGGAAATTAAATCCAACCAGATTATCCAATATAAATCATCACAGGATATCAACAATCATATCACAGAATATTTAAACAAAATTAAATATTTTGAGGAATCCAGTTGGATCCCTCCAACCTGTTTCCCTGCATCCACAGATGTTAGCACAATACCAATTTCACTTCAAGGTGGAATATCGCGGTATATGGGCTTTATAAAATCCTCCGCTATTATGCGAGAATATCAACAACTCCAATATATACATATGCCAATATGTATATATTGCTATATACTACTATATATATAGCACATCAATCAATGCAATCATCCAATCAATTATTTAAATTTTACCATTTAAATTTAAATTAAAAATTCAGCTGAGTGAGATTAACTCACCTTTGCTTTTATTTGCCATCCATCCCAATATTGCCTTGATTTCCCGACTATTGACCTTGAATAACAATTTAAAATTTTATTACCATTTGGAAAAATTTAATGACTAATTACTATTGAACATATTTAATTAATTAATAAATTTAACTAAAACTATTTTCCTTTAAATAAATTTTAAGTAACTAAAATGAATTTAATAAGTCAATTTAATGATTTAATCATATAATGTATTATTCCAAAATTAAACAGTAAGTTTGCTATGTGTATATATGTAAGATATATATATATGTATTCAATTTATTAATATTTTGAGTTAACCCTACAATATATTTCAAATTTTATAATTTAATTTTAAATTTTCTTACTATACCAATAAATTGGTAAATCAAAATGTAAATACGAATATTTATTCTCTTTTGGAATTACATTTGAAATTACCTATGTACTAAAAATGAATTTATAAATTTCAAGCTCCCACATCTTTAAAAATTTCCAATTTACTTTTCAAACCCATATATACCTTCTATATATATATCGATATTGTTCCTTCTTTCTGCAGAAACACGGAAGGAATTTCTTTTACTGTAAAAATCTTAACATATATACTTTTATATGTGTGAAAATTTTAAATAAGTCTGAACTTTAATTTCACTTCACTATTCTATACAGTTTTAAACAAATGGATATGTATATCTTTTCTGAAAATACCAAAGCAGAAATCTCCTTTACTGTATATATATATAACTTGAAACAATCTGCCTTTATTTTATTGAGAAAATCTTTGCTTTTCCCTCTGATAAAATATACTCATTAAATCGAAATAGATCAGAGAAAACTCGAGTACCTCTCTTACCAAGCTCGAGTTCGAGCCATCCACGCACCCAGACTACATCACGCTCCACACGGCTCGAGTTGAACCCTAGCCTCCCGTCAACTCTCCCTCCAGACGAACCCTGCCCTGCTGTCGCGGCCTACCACGCATGCGCGAGCGCCCTTCCTCCAACGCTCACCATCACCAGAAAAAGTAGAAGGAAGAACGAGACGTCCCCGTTAACCTAGTGCGCTGCCTTTGCCTTGAGTCTCTTCGATTACCAAACCCTAGGCCATTACACGCGAACGAGATCGATCGACGCTCGATTGTGAGGCGATGCAGCTTACGTGAATTCAACTTTGGGAAAAACGTGGCTAATAACTGATTTAAATTTGAGAGATTAGTTTCTATGCCCCCCCTTTGAAACGATCCCGCCACAAAACTAGAGGAGACGAGATTCAATTTCTTTCGTTCCCTGGCTCGAAGAGGGATGTGGCTTCGCTATCAAATGATTGAAGCTCGACCCAAATTTTTTTTTTTCTTCTGAAGAAGATAAGGGAAAGAGGTAGATGTGATATCGATTAGAAGGTGGCTTGTAAAAGAAGACTACGGGGTTATTGAATGAAAAGGAAAAAGTTTTGATATAGATATTATTTCGGCTGATGTTGATATAGTTTTCAGCTAATGATGATCAGTATGTGAATGTTCATATATTAAATTGAACCAAATACTCAAATTGTCTCGATATAAATTTCAGTGCGTTCTACAATCATACATTCACACGGTAGCTTCAAAAATTACGAGATTTGAAATCCAGTTACATTATAATATCACGGATCCAATGGAACTAGTTTCAACAAATTCCAAGACTGCGCCTCGGAAGGCTATTTTTAAATTCAATTTAAACGATATATTTTTAAAACTGAACAAAACATTTTGAAATTCAATTTTAAAAATCCCATCACCTTCAGTATTATCAATATGAATTTTACGAGCTTTCAAAATATTTTTAGTTAGCTTAGAATACCAGATTTACTATTTTATCCAACTTCAAATAAATTTAATTTAATTATTAAATTACTCAATAAACAGCGATATTTGAAATTTAAGTTTATAATTAATCTCTGAATATTTAAAATTAATTAAATATTCCAATTTCAAATATACAAAAATTCCGGGTCGTCACATTCCTCCCCCCTTAAAAGAATTTCGTCCCCGAAATTACCAGTTAGGAAGAATGATTCAATACCCGTTAACTATTCCTCAAATCCAAACAGTTTTAACAACTTTCCAAAGTCTTCTTTTATTAATGATACACTAATCATCTTTTAACTTTCCAAACTTATTCATAAGTCCAACCCATATCACCTACTTATCCATTCAAATTTAAATTTGAATTCAAATTTTGAATTATCAAAAATTTTCCAAAATTTTTCTAACTCCCTAAATTCCCGAAAAATTTCGCCAGCGCCTCCTTTGCGCGGCTAGCTCGGTACAACTACAAAATGGCTCTACGGCCTCCCAATCTCAAAAAGAAAACAAAAAGCCAAGTGGCTGGATCAAAAACCCAATCAAATTTCATACAGAAATTCAAATACATACCTTTTTGTCGGGCCATTAAATTTTATCTTCTAAAATCAAAAATCCCAATTATCCATTGCTTTTATACACCTGTATATCCTACTAAGCAATAACATCCTATTTCAACTTCAAACCATTTTATACATTCATGTACAAATTTCCAATATTGGTCTTACTTAAGCTCGTACGATGCACATATATCATCCATACACAAAATCACATTCGATCGCTCAATCGATCACACCATTTCACTTCCGAACTAGTATCGTCCACCCGACTTCCTAGTGCGGACTCAGATCTGGTTTCTCGATCAGAAACCGTCATTCTCCTTGCATAGCCTCAAACTATGATAGAGAATATCCAGAATCAATCAACAATCCATATCCAGGTTCGCCGTCGAAAATCGAGTGAAAAATCCTAATTCGGATCGATAAAACTATCTCGAAATTCTATGTTCGAATCTGGATCAAATAGCTATGCGAACAAATAATATACGTACACCTTACGTAATTAGCCCAATTGATTATCAACTATATCAATTCTCTTTTATTCACATTCAGTTTGATTACATTCGCTTATCCACAATTTTCTCATTTCACAACTTCAAATTTTAATTGTTATTCAATTATTCATCTAGAATAACTTTCCTCAATACCAAATTACTTAAGAATCTCACCATATTCCTTAAGTTCAAAATAAATATTTTACATACTGCTTATACTTATTTTCACTTTACTATCAAAGTTTATATCCATTTCTATTTACTCTTGTCTTTACAATTCCATTTGATTTCAATTTGGCTTTCACCCGAATATTTAATTAGTTGCACTTACTAATTAATTTAAATTTCAATTAACAGTTTATTCGCAAACTTCACTTCTTTAGTTCCTTCGATTTCACTTCACCTTACATTCACATTTGAATTAGATTTCAATATCCAGTTTTAATTTCATTTGCTTAACAAATTTAAATCATTTATCGTTAATGAAAATTTTCAAAAATTTTCTAACTCCCAAAATTTACGAAAAATTTTGGCAGAGTCTCCCTTGTACGGAGGGACTTCTGCGATATCGCAGGATGCACAAAAATGTATAAACATCGGCCTCAGGCCGGAAAACAAAGAAAAACAATTCATATCTCCTATTTTGAATTTTTGGCGTAGGCGTACCTTTTATTTAGCATTTTTAAAGCAAGCGATGATTTATTTAGCATTCAACGCAATCCACAATGCAGCCAAACGGCTTCCCTGAACCTGTACTAACTCCATTTAAACTGATAAGTGACAATATAAGAAAATTCTATTAACATCCCATTAAATTCCAATAGCAAATCAATAGTTTTCATAGGCAATGCACTTAAAATAATCTCCATAAGCAATTTATATGGTTTTAATACAATTTTAATCGCTTACAACCAATTCACATACCGTTTCTATTCAATTCAATGGTTTGAAATTCATTTTCCTCCATTCTATTCATTTTTAAGCGAAATGAATCCATATCCATTTCAATTGATTCAATTCAATTTAATTTGCATTTCACACTTACATTACTTTTATTCCATTTGAAATCATTTCACAATTTCTTTTTGATTGTTATCCCTTTATTCACAACTATCACATTTCACAATTTCACTTCTTCTCAATTTGAATCTTATTCCAAATCAACTTCCACTTGAATTTATTTACAACTCAACCATTCTTCTTACAATCCAATTCAAATATCCATTCATACTTCAACTTTTATTACCAAATTTTAAGTTCTATTAGCATACCCAGTTCACTAATTCTATTCCCAATTAGTATACTCCCATTTTATAATTCAGTATTTAATCTTTATCCACAAATATTTACTTTAGTAAATTTTCTCGGGTTTAATCTATTATTATAATTCGTGTTTTGGATTTTATGCCAATCCGAAATAACTAACAATTTAATTTTGATTCTTATTTCACAACTTAAATACAACTAGAATTTTATTTTATTAGTAACGGTCATTTCTAATTAGATTTTATTTTAGCTCAGATTTATTTAACTCAATTCGAATACAACTGGATTAATTTGATTCAATTTTATTCAAATACGACTGGATATTATTTTTAACCTATTTTAATAATTTCAATCCAGTCAAATTTTTATTTCCCAATCCAAATCAATTTCATTTTTAACTTTCCCCTTTACATATTAATTCTAACACCCAAAGCTTATATTTCCTTCCTGTTTGAAAATCATTTCAAGATATAAGCTTACAACCCATTTTATCAGGATTTCCCTTTTTAAACACCCGGCTTTTAGTTTCAAATTATTTTGAAATCTCCACTTATTTCAAAATCACATTTCTCAAATATTTAAACCAATCCTGGTTTTTTTTTTCTTTCTTTTTTTTTTCCAACAAATTTCCTTTGGAAATTTCAAAAACAACTAGCTTTTCTGAATAAATCAATTTGGCAGCAATTCGTCACTCAGGAGTTCGAAAATAAATTCTGAAGATGCGGCCGTCATCCTCCGAACTATTTCCCAACGACTGAAGTGAATTCATTACTATATCCCTTTCAAAAATTTATTTGAAACCATTTCCCTTCCAAAAATACTTTCCAAAATAATAATGCTAGTGTTTACCTTCAAAACACTTTGAAAACACTTCCAAATATCCAGGGTTTAAATTTACCATTTTGATTAAATCAAATTTTAACTATAATTCATTTGTACAATTCATATTTATACAAATATCCATTGGTTAAGTAAATCATCCTGATTTTACAATCTTACCATATTTTTTTCAATTTTAATTTGTTAGAATATTTTCATCCAAACATCCAAATATATAATAATTTAAAGAAATATTTCTTTTATATCAAAATACATTTTTCGGGTAAAATTATTTCATCTACCCGTTTAAAAACAATATTGTGTCGAATTGTTCTATTCGAGTGTTTAGAAACCCCTTCGATACAGTTGCGCAGACTGTGCCGACGAAGGTTCATATACCACTCAATAAATCAACCAACACAATATAAAACCATTTTATATTCACTAACAAGTACGCGCTCATATCTATTTATACTCTCAAAATTTCCCACCAGAGCCAAGGTTATCGCCAACCTTTGCTCTGATACCACTGTAACGACCCGACTTTCCAGACCCGGAAAATCGAACCATTTTAGTTAAGAAGAAGAGGTAGAAGAAGAAAAATAGAAAACAACATCAGAATCTAACCATCGCAGCGGAATAAAATATAATATATATCAACAGATCTTTACACAAATCAAAACTATATCTGTTTATACAATACATCATCAGAATATATCATCAGAGTACATCAACATCCATAACATACAACTGAATACACAGCGGAAAAATAATAGCAAGTACGGGAGTACGTATCGTCATCCAGCTCGTCTCCTGAGCCCCACAGCATCATATCCTGTATCCTATAATACTCGGTCTGACCCGAGCATTATATAAACAATACCCGAGTCAGTCTGGAATACCAGCGTGAGAAAATCACACTCAAATTTATTATTAAAGTTTCAACAATCTTTTGAAAACAAAAGCATCTCGTAAGACCACGCCACAAATAAACATGTCGGGTTTTTACCTTACGATAGCTAAAACACTTTTTATCAAAATCCTTTGATATTATAATAGTGTCTATTCACAAATACTTATTAAAATAGCCGAAATTGTTACATCTATTAAATTCCGGCATACTAGCCACAAAGTGGGTAATACAAACAAAACTCGTACAAGGCACGTAGGGAGAATGGATTTCCAACGAATGACTAGGCACTGGGGTACCACCTGTCACAGTACGTGGCCTAGATCACAGTACCGAGGAGTACGCCCGCTCCCCTGCAACACAAGGCCGGAATCATCCCTTACTGGATAATTCCAAATAAAATCACCCCACGGTTGGGATCAGCAACCGCACCACTAAGCCGAAATAAAAGGGACATCTAGACAGGGATGACCTTACTCTCAAGTGGGTGCTACCCACGAAGCCTTGCTGCATAACCCCTGATTTTCAGTCATTCCCGGTTGATGAGGCTCGAGGCTAAACGATACCTTTTCAGAACATATCCCTTAGAATGCCCATCGTCCACCTGACGATGTCACGAAAGCATTCGTCCATACAAGTCCGTCCCGGGTCCGAACGGAACCGAAGGCACTATTCCTACTACATCCATTTTGGAAATATCCTCAGGATTAGTAGCGACTAGCCCTTGCACTTCACAGCTTCATCTTCGACTCCGAGCGCGTTACGCGAAACGTACAAACCGGATCGAAGTGGTATTCGAGTCTCCAGACCTAGAATCCCGGTATACGGAAACTCGATCCCGGTCTCTTCGAAACGATCGCGCATTTGGCCAATATTGATAGTCGGTTATTTAACTATCAATTAACATCCACAAGCAACCATCACACAATAAATAATTTCCCACATTATTTATTTGCCCAAATATCTTTCCAAGATATATTTCTATTTTCAAACTCCTTTTGAAAACAACTTCAAACAGTTTCCGCTTACGGAATACATTTCCCAAATAATTATTTCTCTGAAACACCAAGTACAAAATACTTTAGATTTAAAAATAATTTAAAAGCACTTTACTATAAATATACTTTATAATATTGAAATTTAAAAACTACTTTAATACTTTAACAAAATATATACTTAAGGAATATTTTAAAATGAAACCACTTTTCAAATATAAACTAAATTTCTCTTTTTAAAACATAATACCAAATCCCTTTTATATAATTACTACAATAATAGATTTTTGAAAATACTACTTTAGGCTTTAACATTTAGAAATAATAGATTTTCTAAAATATGCTTTTAAAAACCACAATTAGAACTTTTAACTTATATTAAAAATTTCTTTGAAACGTACTTGGCTATCCAGAGAAATACACTTCTCATTTCCATCTTCTAAAAATAAATCAACATTTATTTTTAAACCAATTCATATTCTTTTATAAATTCCCACCTTGAATTTATATTCTCAAATATCCCCTGATATTTTATTTCACTTTATAAACCCAGTTTATCTCTCCAAAATCTCATTTCTCTTTAAATTTCAAATCCCAAAGTATTTAATCAAATTTATAATTGATTTCCCAATTTATTTTACTTTGAAATAAATTTCCTTACTTAATTCATTTATTTCCAAATTCATTAACTTCCAGATTTTATTTCTCATTATGATTTAAAATCTTTAAACTGAAACACAAGTTTCAGATTTTACCAAATTCCTTCTTTCTTTTTAATTACATTTAAACATTGAATTAAAATAAATTATTTATTCCTTTAAATAACATCACATAAGTTTTCTTTAAATTCAATATTTCTCTATTTATTCAAAATTCCTCTTTTCCATATTTAATTTATTCGAATTCACTAGAATTACTTAACTTAATTTTACTCTTTTATTTCTTTCCAAAATCCAATTCAATTGCTTTTGATAACTCATTATACTGGGAAATTAAATCCAACCAGATTATCCAATATAAATCATCACAGGATATCAACAATCATATCACAGAATATTTAAACAAAATTAAATATTTTGAGGAATCCAGTTGGATCCCTCCAACCTGTTTCCCTGCATCCACAGATGTTAGCACAATACCAATTTCACTTCAAGGTGGAATATCGCGGTATATGGGCTTTATAAAATCCTCCGCTATTATGCGAGAATATCAACAACTCCAATATATACATATGCCAATATGTATATATTGCTATATACTACTATATATATAGCACATCAATCAATGCAATCATCCAATCAATTATTTAAATTTTACCATTTAAATTTAAATTAAAAATTCAGCTGAGTGAGATTAACTCACCTTTGCTTTTATTTGCCATCCATCCCAATATTGCCTTGATTTCCCGACTATTGACCTTGAATAACAATTTAAAATTTTATTACCATTTGGAAAAATTTAATGACTAATTACTATTGAACATATTTAATTAATTAATAAATTTAACTAAAACTATTTTCCTTTAAATAAATTTTAAGTAACTAAAATGAATTTAATAAGTCAATTTAATGATTTAATCATATAATGTATTATTCCAAAATTAAACAGTAAGTTTGCTATGTGTATATATGTAAGATATATATATATATGTATTCAATTTATTAATATTTTGAGTTAACCCTACAATATATTTCAAATTTTATAATTTAATTTTAAATTTTCTTACTATACCAATAAATTGGTAAATCAAAATGTAAATACGAATATTTATTCTCTTTTGGAATTACATTTGAAATTACCTATGTACTAAAAATGAATTTATAAATTTCAAGCTCCCACATCTTTAAAAATTTCCAATTTACTTTTCAAACCCATATATACCTTCTATATATATATCGATATTGTTCCTTCTTTCTGCAGAAACACGGAAGGAATTTCTTTTACTGTAAAAATCTTAACATATATACTTTTATATGTGTGAAAATTTTAAATAAGTCTGAACTTTAATTTCACTTCACTGTTCTATACAGTTTTAAACAAATGGATATGTATATCTTTTCTGAAAATACCAAAGCAGAAATCTCCTTTACTGTATATATATATAACTTGAAACAATCTGCCTTTATTTTATTGAGAAAATCTTTGCTTTTCCCTCTGATAAAATATACTCATTAAATCGAAATAGATCAGAGAAAACTCGAGTACCTCTCTTACCAAGCTCGAGTTCGAGCCATCCACGCACCCAGACTACATCACGCTCCACACGGCTCGAGTTGAACCCTAGCCTCCCGTCAACTCTCCCTCCAGACGAACCCTGCCCTGCTGTCGCGGCCTACCACGCATGCGCGAGCGCCCTTCCTCCAACGCTCACCATCACCAGAAAAAGTAGAAGGAAGAACGAGACGTCCCCGTTAACCTAGTGCGCTGCCTTTGCCTTGAGTCTCTTCGATTACCAAACCCTAGGCCATTACACGCGAACGAGATCGATCGACGCTCGATTGTGAGGCGATGCAGCTTACGTGAATTCAACTTTGGGAAAAACGTGGCTAATAACTGATTTAAATTTGAGAGATTAGTTTCTATGCCCCCCCTTTGAAACGATCCCGCCACAAAACTAGAGGAGACGAGATTCAATTTCTTTCGTTCCCTGGCTCGAAGAGGGATGTGGCTTCGCTATCAAATGATTGAAGCTCGACCCAATTTTTTTTTTTTCTTCTGAAGAAGATAAGGGAAAGAGGTAGATGTGATATCGATTAGAAGGTGGCTTGTAAAAGAAGACTACGGGGTTATTGAATGAAAAGGAAAAAGTTTTGATATAGATATTATTTCGGCTGATGTTGATATAGTTTTCAGCTAATGATGATCAGTATGTGAATGTTCATATATTAAATTGAACCAAATACTCAAATTGTCTCGATATAAATTTCAGTGCGTTCTACAATCATACATTCACACGGTAGCTTCAAAAATTACGAGATTTGAAATCCAGTTACATTATAATATCACGGATCCAATGGAACTAGTTTCAACAAATTCCGAGACTGCGCCTCGGAAGGCTATTTTTAAATTCAATTTAAACGATATATTTTTAAAACTGAACAAAACATTTTGAAATTCAATTTTAAAAATCCCATCACCTTCAGTATTATCAATATGAATTTTACGAGCTTTCAAAATATTTTTAGTTAGCTTAGAATACCAGATTTACTATTTTATCCAACTTCAAATAAATTTAATTTAATTATTAAATTACTCAATAAACAGCGATATTTGAAATTTAAGTTTATAATTAATCTCTGAATATTTAAAATTAATTAAATATTCCAATTTCAAATATACAAAAATTCCGGGTCGTCACATAGATTGTTGAGCGGTTTATAATTAAATATTTGAATTATTTAAATAATTGAATCTTGGATTTAATTTGAGTAAAAAATGATTTCAAAAGCTTATTTAAATTCTACTTATATAAGAATGGTTATGGAAAGCTTTTAATTAAGAATTAAAAGTAATTACATTTCTTTTAATAATAATCCATTTTAATTAACGTATGAAATTATCATTCTGGGGCACTGTGTCGGATTTTGATGAAACTAGTGCCATTGGATCCAGAATATTGAATTGTTATACGCCGAACAAGTTTCGTGATAATCGGACGTGCTTTGTGGTCGTGCGCGCTCGAAACGCACAATGTTTAAATTTAAGAAATTTAAATATAATAAATATTTTATTATAAAATCCCCTCCCTCTCCACTCTTTCTTTTACTTCTCTTTCTTCGCTCTCTTTTATTTTATTTCATTTGCCTGTACAAAGAATACCCTAACTGCCTTTTTGTTTGAATTGTTATTGGAGCTCCGCTTAATGGAATTCGACGAATCTGGATCCATCGGCTTCGTGTGGGAGTGGGTTTCATGATGGTGTGCTTGGATTTTTATGTGACATCGGTTGCCTGTGTTTGATCTTATTGACCGTGACTATGAGGGAAGCTAGTCGGAGTTAGGAGCAGAAATTGGACAAGGCGAGGGTAGATTTGTGCTTCATGAGCGAAGGCAAGTAGTTTGGGTGCCTTGATGGTTGGCGCAGCTGCACTGTGGAAAATGTGACATTCCAACCGTCGTTTACTATGCCATGGACGCGAGGAAGGGGAGATGACCAGAGGTCAATTCAAAGGTGTAGGCATATTCGTGGAGGCGAGATGAGTTGTTTGGCATAGGCCAGGGGTTCTCCGGTGGTCGAAATTGAAAAGAGACCTCGGCATGGGATATTTAGGGCACGGCGTCGGATTTTTAGGTGGTTGATGGGGCGGTGGAACTTGGTGCTGACACATCGAGCTCGAGTAGAGAAATGCAGTGGCTAGGTCAGCTCGTCAAATAGTCAAGTGATTTGCCATATCATTGAGATCATGCACGCGTGTTTTGAGTTTATGCCAGTGTGTGCACGGGGAACAAAGAGGATAAGGGAAGTGATTTAAGGTAATTAGTTAATGGTTTTTAATTCAAATCCTTATATAAATCGTATTTGTTCATACGAGATCTGATTGAAGGCGCCGTCTTCGCCATTGCGTGTCGGGATTCTCTACAACTTGGGTTGATTTCGTCGAGTCTAGAGCTAGTGGGGATTTTAGGACGTTCAATTTTGGGCTATTCAGAAACGCGAAAGTGTTGGCTGGAACTTAGGTGAGTTTTACTCGCCAGTTAATTGAATATTATTATGGATATAATTGTTGTTGTATTGAAAATATAAACTGTATAACGAACAATGCACGTTATTACTTTTGGACCCTACATTATTTTGTAAAACAAATTATAATAGTATTTTGGAGTATAATCTCTATTTGAACATCTATAACATGTATCGTGGCCCAAACTACTTGTTTACATGTTTGATATTGCTT
The DNA here is from genome assembly GCA_030737815.1 of Allium fistulosum. Lineage (NCBI taxonomy): Eukaryota > Viridiplantae > Streptophyta > Magnoliopsida > Asparagales > Amaryllidaceae > Allium > Allium fistulosum. Next base: position 1,294,289,995 of record CM060904.1, read on the forward strand.
TGTGAAAAGTGATAGTGCGTTATAAATGTTAGAAACAATGGTCATTATAAACGTGCTTTGAAATCCCTGATATTTGATATATGTTAAATTGGATAAATTGTGGTATATTTTGGATATATATATATATGTAGATATATGTTGGGTTGTTCTATACACGTTTTGGTGTATTCAACATAAATGGATGGTTTGGACATTTGTGGATATTGGAAATGGAAAATATTAATAATGAAAAGGTCGCGATGGATGCACTTTGAAATCACTATGTTCGGCAATTTTAAAGTTAACTTTGGAAGACATTCTAGGGCTACTTCGTATTGGTAATACGTACTATTAGCATACTTATTAACGGGAAATAACAAGGTTTAAATATATTTCTAAAAATCACTTATGGATTTATAAAGTGATGGTTTTAAATTACAAAGCAGGTTTTAAAGTAGTGTTTTAAACAAAGGGTTTTAAAATATGCATAAGTATTTTAAAATATATTTTTAGTACATAAATGGTTTTAGAAATTGTTAAAGATATGTTTAAGAAATAAAGGATTTTGTATTATAATATTTTACAAATGGTTTATAGTATTTTATTAAATATCTTTGTTCTATAAATAAATTAGTATATGTAAATATTTATCTTTTTAAATGTATTTTAACATGTTTAGAAGTTTTAAAAGGGAATTTTAATATTTTGTAAAGGGATTTAAAAGGAGTTTTTAGGTTATAACACTTATGTTATAATGGACTATTTTGTAAAATTGATTAAAAGGGTATATAACCTTGTTTAATAAATGGAGATGTACTTAGAACTTTAAATGGATATTTTAAAGTAAATGGCAAGAATAAAAGTGATTTTGCGTTTATAGTAACGATGTTTGCACTAAATTTGTTTTAATCCATTTAACTATACTTTTTGAAAAGTGATTAGATCTTTAAAATGGAGCTTTAAAGATAATGGAATAGTGGATGATTTTGGGGTTTGTTGTAAAAAATGTTTTAGTAACATTTGTTTTTAAACCCTTGGATAATACTTTAAAGTGATAAAATATTGTTAAATGGGTAGGAAAATACTTATATCTTTAATAAGGGAATTGATAACAAGTATGAAATGGTTTTGGGTTTGTTGTGGCAATGTGTCAATAACATTCACCTTTAAATCATTTTGATTATACTTACGTATGTAAATAGATCTTTAAAAAGAATGTTTTAAAGATAATCATAAGTGAAATGCTTTTGGGTTTATAGTGATAGTGTTTGAGTAACATTTTTCTTAAACCCTTTGAAATTGATTTGTGAATATACTTATACGGTTGAGATAAGTATATGAATACTTTTGGGAAGTGCTGAAATGTATTGAAAATGAATAGTAATGTTTTAATTAATTAGTGGAGATAATCAACAAATGGAGTTTCATTTATAAAAGAGGTTATTTCGTAAGATGAGTTTTAAAGTTTTAATAATAAAAGAGGTTTTTAATTAATAAAGGAAAATTAATTAGAAAGGGGATTAGAAGTCATTTATATGACTTGATCATGCTTATTTGTTTCGATCGTGCTTTGTGTGTTATTTGCTTATGGATAGTATACGGGGCTTAGTTTCCCATATGTGATTATTATCAGTGTTATTTAATTTGACCAATTATACTCTGGAAATATCTGGAAGAAACACGGAAATTATATGCTACAGTTATCTTCGGCGATACTATAATGTACGTATAAACTTGTATCGCTCTTCTAGGACAAATGGTAAGGGAATCCATCTGCTTAAATGGTTAGGAGATGATCTTCGTTCTTATATATGTTTGTTTATTTCCCATAGAACCGGGGTCTAGATTACCAAAAATTGATTGATTGGTTTTTGGAGCACCGGACAAGCGATAGAGTGTACTTATATGAGATGACTTGAAACCGTAACCACTCCAAAACCATATATGTATTCTATGCTTTGGAAGAGGTTCATGATTGCTTCATGATGCTAGAATCTATGTGGAGATTCGAGATCTGTTTGAGATGCTCGAACACATGTGGTTATTCATGATCTATTCAGGATGTGGAAATCCATGTGTGATTCCGAGACTTGTTGAGGTATGGGAATCCATGTGTGATTTCGAGATCGGCTGAGGGATCCATGTGTGATTTCGAGATCTGTTGATATATGGGAACCCATTTTGTGGTTCCAAGATCTGTTCGAGTTGGAGCTCATGTGGAAGATCTATTCGAGTGGTGACTCATGTGCGGGAATGCCAGACGTAGCCTCATCATCCATAATGCAAAAACCAGAGATATGAGCCACAGCCAGTAGGGTTAGAAAAACCATAGGGTGCATGTGGCTCCATTTCTAGAGATACTTATTGGGATATGCATGTGGGAGTGTTGCATCAGTCTTAGCAAGACTAGCTATGGTTTTCCTATGGTACATTCACAAGAGATGTACGATGCTTCAGAAGGATATATCTGATCTTTGTGCAGTAGATCGCAGTCGACTTTGATCCGAGGAGATCTATGTGGAAATCCTACATAATTAGCGAACACGCCTTAGAGGTTGTGATTGTATACCTATTATTATTATGATGTACACTCACATGCATCATATTTATGTGATTATTTATTTTTCACACCTTAGACATTATTATATTATCACTGGATTTTATAATAGAAATGGTTTGGTTATTATAAGGTAAAAACCTATCCATGTTTATTAGTGGCATGGTCTTATGAGATACCCATATTTTGAAGGGTTTTAAGGTATAATAAATCTATGTGATTTGAGTTTCTCACATCGGTTTACTAGATTGATCCGGGTATTATTTTCTTAATGCTTGGGTTAGCTCGAATATGTTTCCAGATTTAGTCGTGGTTCATTGAAGCTCTTGGAAAGGAGCTGAATGATTTCCTACCGTACTTTATTTTCGCTGCATTACTTGATTTTTATCTATTAGCATTCTGAGGACATGATGTTATAACTATCCAGGCTGATGATATGTTAGTTTTCTCTGATTGATGTATGTATATAAAGGTTATCTTTTTGGGTAGAGACCTTTTCAAATTTTAGATATTATCGTTCAGAATGTGAGATTATGATATTGTGTTCTCTTCTTTCTTGTTCTTTTTCTTTTTATTTTTCCCTAAAAATTCATCTTTCCGGCACTTGAATGCTTGGCACGTGAATACCGGGATGTATTAGCATCGATGTTCGGGGGTTGAAAAGGCGGATTGTTACAAAATCAATGGCTGGAATTTTTTTACTATGTGTGGCTTTACTGTATATGAATGTTTTTGCATCCACATCGAATGATATTCACGAGTACAAGGTCTGCTTGTTTAATAATATATCATTTTGGGCAACTAAAGTATAAGTGGTATTAGACATCACTTCATTTGAGACCGTATGTACATTTTCAACTGATTTTAACATTAGCATACATCGTTTTAGAAAACCCCTTGTAGAAAATAGATTTTAAAAAAAAAAATTGGATATAGAAAATTTTCAAATAACTCGGATTTTTATCTTGATTTTCTTAAATAAAAATACTCTTTCTTACTTCAGTAAGGAATTTACTTTGGAAAAGATAACGCTTGACTACGTGAACTTTTTTGAAATCAATCAAAATTATTAATAGTGATTGAGAAAGTGATCGGCAATGGTTATACTTCATAATTAGAGGAAGTATATGTTTAAAGTTTCTTAAAAATTGAACAAGATTTATGGTATTTTCAAAATTAGTACATATTCCATGATCATTTCTATCACTATCATCCTTCGTGCAATCCATACACCAAAATTTAACATAGTGTGCAGAAGTTAGTATTTCGAAAAATAAGGAATTAAATTTTAGTGTAATTTATATATTTATGTCCCAAAGTATTCACTCTCATTTAAAAGTCCTCACGATTATGCATGGGTGAATAGCTTTAATCTTTATATATATGTTTCCATTCTTATTTAAAAATCCTATAGTTGTCCATGGATGGAACACTATACAATAGAGGGATAAATATTCGAGTAATTTCTAACCTCGTTTAAGAGTCCTAACGGTTATGTATGGTTAGAAAATGCTTGACATTCTTTTTTAAGTAACTACTTACCTCGTTTAAAAGTCCTAACGGTTATGCATGGTTAGAAAGTGCTTAATATTTTTTGTATGATTTTTAAAACAATAATTTTCAATTTTTTCCTTTATTAAAAATGCCACACTACTGTCACAGTATAAAATTCCCTTAAATCATAACCAAATCGTCACTCTAAAGTAAAATTTGTGTCTAATTAGTAAAATACTATGATTTTTGTATGATTAATTGGAATTTTCAATATATGTTTCTCTCTATATAGTACATGGTTTTAATCAAAATTCATCACTGTATCAATTATGATCATTATTTTGATGATAACAAAAGGAAGAGAGAGGTTATGATTTTGGTAGTTGGGTAATAACCTTACTTAAATTCAAGAATTGTTTTTACTATTCAAGAGTTGGTATCATTTTTTGACAATTTTTTTTTACAATTATTTTAACATTATTTTTTTCATTGACATTTAGGATTTTTTAATTGCATGCATCTATGTAGAAGGAGTCTAGTTGTGGGGAAGTATTTAAACAGGAGGAGCTTGATCACAACACATTAAACACATTTGTTTGTCACAAAATCTTAATATATGTTTGTTATCATCAAAAGGGGAGATTGTAGAATATAATAGTTTATGATTTTTCTTTGATGATAATAAACATATATTTGTTCGATAAATTACTCACGGTTACATCACTTTGTAAATATTATTACAAAACATACCATTTATGGATTTTCTATTAAATATACTTTTAATTAAATTAATTAATATAACACATTGTATCAAGTACATAATCAAACGAAAACACCTTTTACTTTGAACAAGATTGGCTATTGAGTTAGATATATGTAACAAATTACATAATTGCCCCTAGGGCATACCCCTAACTCTATCAATCTCCCACTTGAACTTCGGGTCAAATATGGAATCTTATTCCAACTTCTCTAATCAATTTTCTCAATACCAATTAGGTCAGTCTCTCAGCGCATGGGTATGCTATTATGTTTCAATTATCCACTCGATCAATTAACTCTCTGCAAGGTTGATAAACTACCTTTATCATATGGAACAACTCGGAGTATGTCTCTCGACTTTCAGTGAGCTATAAGTTCTATTACAAACTATATCATGACATTGTTATCATATTACAATGTTATGTAATTCTCAACATTTGGAATCACCCACGGCTCAGTTATAAATTTGGCATTCAAATTTATATATATTGTTTTTGTTGCGGTGTTATTCAAGGCAATTTACTTAGCTTTTTGATTGAATCGACCATAGTTTTACATTTGAAACATTTCCAACTTAAAGATTCTTAACTTGAATTTATTATTGACATATTATACTCAATATCACTTATGAAATTTAAGTCCGAACACTCCTTCATAAGGAGTTTGTTGTTTTGGTAAACATTTCTCCAGTATTTTATAAATACAAAAGAACATCTGAAACAACCATTTAGTGATAATAATTTGAATTTGATATTTGCTTCATGTATCAAATACATAAACAAATTACAATATCTTAGACAATATAACATGTATGGCATATCCAATTGCCAATGCATAAGGAATCCACCTTACATGTCCCATATTAAACATTTTAATAATGTGTCCTTATATGTCATTTGGGACATTTCCAATATCTGTTATACTTACTAAAGACATCATTTACACATCCAACATCGAGTATTAATACAGCTAAAGACGATTTTAACACAAGTACATCGTTAACAATTAGCGGTGTATTGTTTACTTTTGATTTAGAAATATATATGTATTTGTTAATATTCTTTCTTTTGAACACATGATTTCTCTTCATTTTGACGGATAATCAAACTATTTGATACATCTATCAAAACACTTGTTCAATTTTGATGCTTTTTAGAATGATACTTTCGTATCCGTTCTCGGATCATATCCAAAAAAACCCACAAACTCAATATTGCTCCCACTGACTTCGAGATACTTTGGTTGTTATATGCAAACAGTCTAGTCTAAATCTATACTTAGAACTAACTGTTTCAACATGTATATACCAAAACATAAAGTCATACTAGGAGATAATTTTGTGAGTAAAATCCAAAACAACTTAAGCACATCGAATGGTGTATTTGATACATTAATTTCAACAACTGAAATCCACGGTAATATTCTTATCAATGTGGCTCACTATATTCCAACTACATTTGTCTTTCTCATAACAATTTTGTGGCCAATGGATTATATCCCTTTGGATACAACTATCAAAATCATATTTTGATAATGTACCTAGAATCTATTTTAGATTATTACATCGACCATATCACAAAGTCAATACTTTGAATGATGTAATTAAACAACCGAGGATTGTTTATTCTTGACATTGATAAGAAAATCATAGTTTCTCTTCAATGAGTGAGAATATGGACACTCTAATGCGATGTGTTCATTTAGGTTAGGATAATTTCATTTCATCCTACGTAATCGGTTTTATCTTTGGATAGCATCCAAATCCATTTTAATGCCAATAATTTTTGAAAGAAATTCCTTCGCTATGAAATTGGTATTTCTTGAAACAACAATTGTTTTTCAATGCAATGGAATAGGTATTCATAACTAATTTATGAATTGCCTTATATGTAGAACCAATTTTTTTTAGTTTACACAACTAATGTTCAAAACATAAATAGGTCATTTAATGACAGCCGTTCCTAAGCTTCTTTTATGTGACTCGTACAAAATCCCTTACAAACAGTTATTACGTGCAATCTTTCGAACTCACACAACCTGCCAACTCCTTGGCATAGGATATGTTAGTCTTTTTTATAAATCCTTATCTTGTTATAGTTTTGTAAACTATTATTTAGATGAAATTATTTTTGACCTTATTTACTAGTCTTAAATACATGACCTTATAAAAAGAAGTTAATTCAACTTCACTCATAATTAATTGTGTTTTGTCCAACAAAGTTCAGTTACTCCTTATCAATACATCATTATGTATTATAGGGAGGAGTGACCTTTGAGACTGAATCTTTATTCATATTAGGTGTATATAGAACTTTTTCCAATATACTCACCCATTCGATCGAATCGGATCATTTCTATCGCATGTTATTTTATTTAGTTTTGTTTTATATTCTATTGATCTTATCATAGACTTATACATGTGTATCAAATACACATGTCCATGTCTGTGAAAACTCATCGATGAATATGACAAAGTACGTGGAACCGTTTTGGTATAAATAGACTTAAGATTACATATATCTATATGTATCAATCTAAAGTGTTCATCAACTGTTATGATACTCCCGCTAAATGGGTGCATAGCACTTAATTGTTTGAGACCTAATTAACTAGTATCATGATTCATAAGCATATAATAAAAATTATTTCTCCAAACTATAGCTTAGTCTATATTTCCAGAATAATTGTAAATAATTTTAGATACTTCTGTATTTTCCAATGCATCACACTTGTTGTGAAAATATATACCACATTATAGTTTTATTTCATAACGAATATTCATAATATTCATATTGAAATACAACTATATTTATTTTTCAGTCGACGCCGAAAAATAGTTAATATTTCAAAATCATTGGTATGGTTACAAAAACAATTTTCTTAACTTAATGCAATCAATAAATGCTATATGGCATGCACCCACTATTTCCTCCATTATTATAATAGCATATTGAATTCAAAGGTCCATCATTCACTTAGTACAAATTATTTATTTCATATACTACAACTAGTTTACAGCAGATAGTTCTCTTATCAAATATCTTGAACCCAAAGAAATAAATCTCATAGAAACACTTTCTATATGAAAATACATTTTAGAATAGAAATCATATTTATTATTCCAATATTAAGTATTAATTATTGTTTTAAAATTCTCATTTCCGATGTTTCTTTATGAAGCAGAAGTGACCATTCACTCTCTTCATCCCAATTGTACCTTAAATCATAATTACTCCTGTACATCATTATTCTTTCTAAATGGTCGAACCATTCAAACGAATATCCTTACTACAACATCATAACGAATTTTACAAAAGTGTACTCGAACATTCTTAACATTTAAGGACATCAAATATGTTACACTTTGCATAAACTAATTGATGCAGCTCAGGCCAGAGTCGAAGCAGTGCAAGCTACGGATTCACAAGTGTTAGGTCGTTCACGACCTAGTGAAGAAGCCTTAGGTCGCTCACGACCTAACGAGGGGGAGTCTAAAGCATCCAAACGACCTAGCGAGCTTCATCTGGGAAATAGGTCGCTGGAACGACCTACCGAGTTAACTCGTGTACGACCTAACGAGTTAAGGGATAGGTCGCTCGAACGACCTAGCGAGCTTCATCTGGGAAATAGGTCGCTGGAACGACCTAACAGGTTGCTACGACCTAACGAGTTGAAGAATAAGGTGCTACGACCTATCGAGTTACGATCTATGTTAGGTCGCAGAGAAAAGGAACGACCTAAGTTAGGTCGCAAGAAGTTAGGTCGCAGAAATATGATTCGACCTACGATAGGTCGTAGGAAAATGTTCTGACCTAAGTTAGGTCGCAAGAAGTTAGGTCGCTCGACCTAGTGATGCGGGAAGTTAGGTCGCTCGCCTTAAGTCGCCGAGAAGATAGGTCGTTGCCTCCTGTTTTTAAGTCGTTCACTGCTGCATCTTTAAGTCGCTCAAGGGTAGGTCGCTGCTGCCATATATTTTAGGTCGTGTTGTTTAGGTCGTTGCCGACCTATATGTTGTAAAGTGTTGTGTTGTATTTGCTTATGTTGTAATATTTTTAGGTCGTAAGTCGCCTATTGTTAGGTCGCACTATTTTTAGGTCATAGGTCATTTCCGACCTAAGTGTTGGGCAATTTGAGTCGTGTGTTGTAACTTCTATAAATAGGCCGGTGGTGCCATTTGTAATAATGTAGTTGATTTGAAATAAAAACTTTGTTTTGTTAGCTTTGTGCTTTCACCAAATTGGTAGTTGAGTGTAATCTCCTATCTCCACTCTCGGATAATCGAGTGCGCTCGATTCAACGACAGCTGAAGTCGATTCACGAAATCTAGTGTGCTAGATCAACGTGCGAAGAATCGCAGATCTTTAAACACGGAATAGTGCGCTATCAACGTGTTTGGGATAGCTAGAATTCGGTATCTTCGGATCAACGAATTTGGGCATTTTGGTATCTTCCAATCCATCGATTGCTACTTTCATCGATCTACATTGTTTTGATTAATCCGCTGCGTCAGTTTGGTATCAGAGCTAGAACGCAAGGAGTTTGCGTAGATTTTTGGAGTTGTGCGAGATTTACATCATTTGGAGAAGTGGGTTATCGAGATTTGTTCGTTTGGAGATTTTTGAAGTTTTCAACAAGTGGGTAGTTTTGATTTGAAGATTTTTAGATCGAAGTGAAGTTTTTGTTGGAAATTGTTGAAGAGTGATCATGCCTCCGAGAAGAGCTAACCGTTATTGCAACATTGATGCTTTATATGGGAGAGAAGAAGCCGATGAGATGGAGCAAAGAATTAACGAAAACTTTAATGAGAAGATTAATGAAGGGATTGGTCGATTAGAGAGAATGATGTTGGAGATGAGTCAAAATCAGAGAAGGGTATCACCTGAATCGAGCCATGGGAGAAGTAGAGTTTCACCACATTCAAATCGAGAAAGAAGTGTTGATGATGATCAAAGACGTGGGAGGAATGTGAATGATTGTGAATGGAGGAATGTAGATAGAAGGGATGTTGGTGGAAGACATGATGGTAGTAGAGATGTTGGTGGTCAGGATCGACATCGATATACATCTGATTTTGAAGAGGAGTATGATGGTGGAAGTGTTCATGGACAAGGACGTGGACAAGGAAGAAATTAGTCGGAGTATGATCACAAGTGGGAATCTGGGATGAAGACTGAAATTCCAGAGTTCAAAGGAGGTATGCAAGCTGAAGAGTTTTTGGACTGGTTGTCTAATGTGGAGGAGATTTTTGACTTCAAGGAAGTTCCAAAACATCGTAGAGTGAAGTTGGTTGCTACAAGGTTGAGAGGTAGAGCTTTGGCATGGTAGCAACAAACCAAACTTACACGTGAACGGATGGGGAAGTCAAAGGTTGAATCATGGGAAAAGATGAGGAAAATGATGAAAGCCACATTCTTACCTTATAACTATCAGTCGCTTATGTATCAGAGGTTGCAAAACTTGAGACAAGGGATGAAATCTGTGAATGACTATGCTGACGAATTTTATCAACTGATTGCAAGGAATGATATTATGGAGACAGAAGAACAATTGACAGCTAGATTTGTTGGGGGTTGCGAATGCAGATTCAGGATATGGTTAACATGTTTGATCCCAGATCTGTAGCGGAAGCACACCAGAAGGCGTTGGCTTGGGAGAAACAGGGAAGACGAGGAGGTGGTGTGTTTACAAATTCCAACAATCCAGTGAAGGGTGTTAGTGGAAGTTCTAATGTTTCAAAAGCTGTTGCAAAACCAGTTGTGAATGAAGTTGGGAAGACGAAAGTCAATAATGGTTTCAAGTGTTATAATTGCCAAGAAATGGGCCACAAAAGTAATGAATGTCCAAAGCCGAAGAAGAGAGCTATGATAGCGGAGGTTGAGGATGAGGATGAGAAAGCTGAATGTTCCAATTCACCACCTGATGAGGAGGAAGAAGAAGTGACGGGAGACGAAGGTTATAATCTGATGATGAGGAGGTCTTGTCTAACACCAAAGCTAGAGGAGGATTGTAGTTGGTTGAGGAGTAATATATATCAGTCGACATGCACTATTCTGGGGAAAGTTTGCAAATTTGTTATTGATGCTGGAAGCTGTGATAATATAATTTCTTCAGAAGCTGTGAGGAAGCTGGCATTAAAGACTGAGAAACATCCGAAACCGTACAAGTTGGCTTGGTTGAGGAAAGGCGGGGAGGTGAAGGTTGGACGAAGGGCTTGTGTGAATTTTTCAATTGGAAAGAAATACAAGGATGAAATCTGGTGTGATGTGGTAGATATGTCTGTCTGTCATTTGTTGCTGGGAAGACCATGGCAGTATGATAGGGCGGTGCAACATGACGGACGTACCAACAGTTATAGCTTTATGTTTGAAGGCACAAAGATTACTTTAATTCCCAAGAAGCGACAACAAGAAGAAAACAAACTGGAGGAGATTGAAGAGCTGAAAACTTTATTATCCTTGAAGGAATTTGTTAAAGAAGTTGAAGAGGAGCCAGAAGTGTTTTTGTTGATTGGGCGAGAGAGTAGTGAAGAGGTTGAAATTCCAGAAGAAGCGAAGCCATTTTTGAAAGAATTTGAGGATGTATTTCCAGATGAGTTACCAAAGGAGTTACCTCCACTGAGAGACATTCAACATCAAATTGATCTTGTTCCGGGAGCAACGTTGCCACACAGACCACATTATCGAATGAGTCCGAAGGAACATGAAGAATTAAGGAGGCAGGTGGAAGAGTTGCTTGAGCAGGGACGTGTACAGGAGAGTTTAAGTCCTTGTGCTGTACCAGCTTTATTGGTACCCAAAAAGGATGGAACGTGGAGGATGTGCACAGATAGTAGATGTAACAACCCTGTATTTTACAATTATTTTTAAATTGATATTTCCAGATTTAAAAAGCTTTATTTATGAAAAAGAATAAATTTTGTTATTTTAAATATAAACTTTGATTTTGATATGGATTAGAATTCCAAATATGACTGAATAGAATAATTTTCCTAAAAGTGAATTTTGGTTAAAATAGTCAAACTTTGACTTTTAAATTTAAATTTTAAATATTTGAAATTATAAATTTTATCTTTTATTATGAAAATAGATTTAATAACATGAATACTACTTTTCGTTTCGTTGAAAACGGAGTTAAACTGCAAAAGATATGTACATTTCAATTTTGAGTATAAATAGTTTATTTTGCAATTTTGTCTATTTTAAATTGTATAAATTACTTTTTCTTTGTTATATTTTATTTTAAATATGTGCTAATATGTTATTTGATGTATATTTTGTCTTTTAATATTTTTACAAATGATAATATAATTTTTCTAAAGTCTACTGAAATTGTTTTCTAATTTTAAAGCCTAATTTCTATTTTCTTTGCTATTTTCTTAATTTAATTATATATAATTAAAATTTATTTATTTATTTTATGCATTCACTCTTATTTGCTGTGTTTTACTTTATTTTATTCATTTTACATGTATTCAAATTAAAATAAATGTTTCCAAAGTGTATTGAGGTTATTTCTAAATTTTTAAAGCCTAGTTTGCAAATTTTTGCCATTTTCTTAATTTAAATGCTATATAATTAAAATTTAATTATTTATTTTATATATTAATTTTCTTTACTGAGTTTTATCTTTATTTATCAGTTTTATATGTATTTACAAATTTCTAAATTAATAATGGAAATTTGAAGAGTTTGTGACTCTTGGTTTGCCTAAGGCTCTTTGTTTTCCCGTCTCTTCGTTTTCCAACCTTTTTCATTCAATTTCTTTGGCCGACCTTAACTTTTCTTTCAGCTGCTTATTTTTCTTTTTATTTCCGTATACAAACTCTTCTCAATCACAAAAATCATGGCCATCATCATTTGCAAAGATTTTTAGGTAAAAACCTTCTTCTTTTCTATGTTTTCCTTTGTTTTCACATGATTTTGCACTTGTCCTCCTCTTCTTTGGATCGGCCAACACCACATCCACCACCTTGGCCACCTCCACCACCATCCCCTCTGACCAACACCTCCTCCAGCCCCTTCCCAGGCCATATCCTAGCCCCTATGTGATGAAGAACCACCATAGTTTTGATGCAACATCACCTAGATCCCATAGCCAAGCACATCCTCCTTCCACCACCTCTCTCCACCACCTAGGCCGACCAACCACCACCACCACCAACCTGTTTCAGACCTGAGACACCTCTGCACACCACCTACTGACCCCACCTGAGATAGCCATGTTCTCCATGACCTAGGCCGAGCCCTTTAGTTGCCTTGAATTCAATGCTTTTGCCTTGTAATATTAGATTTTTGCTTCACAAACTTGTCCACCACCTTCTCTAGGTTAGGCCGACCCCTATAGGTCCACAACCAGACCTTAGAGCAAGCCTTATTCATGTATTTTCCATCCATGGCTGAGCCTATGCTAGATGGAGGCAAGTGCAATTGGTTTGGAATTGATTTGTGCTTGAATATACAAGTTATTTAAATTGTTGTGTAGTGTTTATTCATGTATATTGTATTGGTTTGTTTCATGTATTCAAGGCATTTAGTCTTGTCTCTCCCACACTCAAATCACTATCATACTCTCGTGCCTTTGTGGATTCTATGATGTGTGTGTTAGTTGTCATCTCCAGCTCAATACAGGTGAGTTATTCTCACCAGACAATATGTACCTATATAATTGATAAACCGACACCATTTGAATCTGTAATGTATATTATCATGTTATATATGCTTATATTATTATCATATGATGTTCACACCTGTTATTACACCTGTTATATCATATGTTACTGTTATTTAATGTTATTCCGTTATTTATATCTGTTATCACCATTGCAAGTTCCCTGTAGATTAGAATCACTATGGGTTGAAATGATACATACCCGAACGGACTTTAAAATAGGGAAAAATCGTTATGGGCTGAAATGATAGGCCTGAACGATTTTTATTTAATTTATTTTAACTTGGGATTGCGGGTTTGAAATGATAGAACCCGGATTTTTCTTTTTTAACTGCGGATTGAAATGATACATATCCGTATCACTTGACCTAGGTTAGAAAATTATATACAGGCCCGTGGTTATTTTATAAAGTGTTTTGGATATTTTTAAGTATTTTAAAAATTATAAGTTTATGAAATTTGATTTAAATAGACTTTGAAATGTTTTAAAATAAAGAAATTATGATTTTTTTCAAAGTGTTAAAAATGTAATTAATGAATGGTTTAACTGGATTTTTGAAATATAACTTAAGTTGGAAATTTGGAATTTTGGTTAAAAGTGATATTTAAGTTATATAAATAAAATGGATATTAAATTTTATTTGGAAATGGTAAATATGATAATTTGATTAAATTTGAATTTAAGTGATTTATTAAAGTATTATTGATTTTTCTATGAATTTAAGTGGTTAAATAAATGAATGTTTAAAAGTGATCTTTTAAAATATAACATGACTTGGAAATGTGTAATTTGGTTTTAATTAAAGGTTTAAGTTAATTAAATAAAATTGGAAATTTAGTTAAAATTGTGAAATGGTAATTTAAATTTGAAGTGTTAAGTTTATTTGTTGAAATGTGAAGAATTGGAAACTTTTACACTTAAACTTATTAAGTAAATTGTTGAAAATTGGATTTAATTATAAGAAATTTATTGTGAAAAAGATATATGTTAAATGATATGTAAATGAACATTTTAAACGTTAAAATATGATTTTTAAAATGTTTATGTGTTTTAAATTGAAGTTATTTAATTGCTGGAAATACACTAACACCTGAAATCTACTTTTAATAGCATTCAGAAATGCTATAGATTCTGTTTTGAACTAAAATTGTGTAAAAAGAGCTATTACAGCATTTCTGAAATGTTGTAGTTGCTGTAGTTGAACTTATAGGCTAATATTGAACTCAGGCCTATTATAGCATTCTTTGGAAATGCTATAATGGTCTGCAGTCTTTGCTGAAACCAAATTTAACCCTTGTTTTGAAATCTGAACTACCGCAGCACTTCTGAAATGCTGTCTTTTCTGTTTTGAACTATAATTCAACGAAAACTGAGTTTTAACAGCAGTTTTAAGTGCTGTCTTTGCTGAAATAAAAAATGTTTTCAAATATAACTTATAGTAGTTGTTTTTAAATGCTATGAAATGCTGAAATTTTAATAATTAGGGTTTTTGACTTAGTAAACGAACTCGGAATGGTTTGAAACTTTGGAAATTGAATACTTGATTTGAAAATATAATAATTACACTTTTAAAAGGTTTAAATGAATTATTTTGATTGGAATATAAACTATTTAAAGGTGATTTGAAATGATAGTAAATGAACGATATCTTTGAATTTAAAAGGTATTTAAAGTTGAATATTTGGATTTGAACTGATAGGATATTTTATTTTATTAAAATGATTGGAAATGAAGTTTTGTAAGGATATGATATTTTATTATATTAAAATGATTTGAAATGAAGTTTTGAAATGATATGAAATTTTAAATATATGGAAATGGTTTGGAATTGATTTAATCTTTAATTTGATAAAGATATGGTTTGAAATGATATTTTATTTTGAAGTAAAGTATTGTTTTTAAAAGTTATAACCACGGGTTATAATAACGATTGGTTGGCAAAGAGACCGGGATCGGATATGGACATACTCTATGTCGATACCGAAAACCACTTTGACAACCGTGTACGCGGTGGAGATTCCAGAATGAAGTAGGATGGTGGCGACGTTCTTAAGGTATGTTACGTGGACCCAACTCCCGTGAGTTGGCATAAGGTGGCTAAAACAGGAGCGATCTCGGACCAGTGAGGTAGCACCTCTTCTCGGACACATTTCTTCGATATTATACTCTTCTTGTGATTGATTAGATGGCCATCCTCCGATTTGGGAGTGTTGTTCGAGGTGGAACGGTAGTGGCTGCTATGCGTATCCATCAGTCCGTGTGCGTAATTGGTATATCTACCCTGGCATTGCCTAGTTGTGTCGTGTCACCTACCATATCGAGCTTTACTACGATTATGATTTTAAGATCCGACCGCGTTAAGGTTCTCCATCCCCTTAACGCTATTTTCTATATGATTATACTTTACCAATTAGACACTACTGTATATAGCATATATTACTACATAGTAAATAGTTTAACGGATCCTTAAAGAATGGACGATCCCAAGCATTCTTTAAGTTACTTATACCTTTATTACAGTTCACTTGAGTTGGTTTACATTATATAAGTATATATTGTCCTGACTCGAGTGTTTTGTGTTTTGCTTTACGCTCAGGTCAGCCTGAGTTATTCATAGATTTGGATTTCCACCTTCTGGAGATTTGAATCGCTGGAGATTATCTGCTTATCTGGTTTTATCTGTTCAGTCTGTTGTTCTATTTCAGCTCTTGTGTTAGTAGACTTCTATGTCTTGAGACTTCTGTTGTACTTTATTTCTTCTATTGTATTTTATTTAACTCTGATATATCTTATATATATAGTAGCTTCATGAACTACTATCTCTTTTACTTCCGCTGCATTATTTTACTCTGTGTCTGTGATCCGTGATTATTTATTTACTGCATATTCTGAGATTTGCCAAATTTTATTTACAACGCGGTATTTTGAGCAATTCAACTCCGGCATGAGTGTCTACCTATACACTTATAATGGATGCGAATGGTTGAAAATATCGGGTCGTTACAGTTGGTATCAGAGCTTTGGCTTTGAGGCAAAACTCAGCATATGGAGTAGATTTATTTGCAGAATCACTTTCGTTCGAGTTTGAATCGTTTCCTCTTGATTCAAATTTCCTCTGAATTTTTGGAACGTTCCCTGCGGTTTTAAAATTTATTCTTGTCCCTCACTATTCATCTTCTTTTGATTTTGGAGTGTCACATAACTCCACTTCGAATGATCTTTATAGTGAATTGGCTGTCTCGCCAATATTCTAATTTTCTGGTAAAGGGTGAAACTCCTTTACAAATTAGCATCGATTCACCAGAGATTTATATCTATACTTGGTTTAGATGCTAATATCTTTATTACTCCAAACTCTATCTTTTGAGATCAGATGTAGATTTACCCCAGAAAAAATACACATTTGATCTTATTCATTAAGTCACGGTTGACCCGGTTAAGGTTGTCCGCGATTTATCTAAGCTTACCCATCTCTCTACTCTGTTTAACCATCTTGTCTTTTGTTTCTAAACTATCTCCAAACATTTTGAATTGTACTTGTAAATCTATGTTTTGTTTTATATATGGTGTTGTTTGAGTTTTTGATGTTGATTTGGATTTCCGATCGATTCGTTTGATCAACGCTATCGATAGGATTTCTAAAACACTTTGATAGAACAAACCGACACAATATTATTTTTAAAAAAAAAATTGTTTAATGAAATAAATTTTGATATAAGTAAATACTATGGAACTTAATAAATTGATTTAAATTGATTATTTGAAATGATAATACTTGATTTATCATTCTATAAATGAATTTATAAATAGATGTTTATAAATTGATTTTGGAAACTGAAATGAATTTAAATCAAGAATTTGAGAATTTAATTTCTGATGGTTTCAATCCTTGTGTTTAAAGTTTTAAAAGGATATATTATTTAAAGTATTTTTGAATAAAAATTTGTCTCTAAAGGATTTTAAAGTTTAAAAATTTAGTGCTCTTCTCTTTGTCGCTGGAAAATAATTTCGGTGATGACTGCTGCATCATCGACGTTCATTTTCGAGTTTCGGAGTGAAGAGACCGTTCTGTAGTCTTGCTACGGCTTTGTTTTGAAAAATCTAATTGATTTGAATTTCTAAAATATGACTGGATTATAATATATATAGATATATGATTTAAAATTTGATTTGACATATTATGTATGTATAATTACTTATCGCTAAATGGTTTGAAAGGAATCGGAAGTTAATTCTTAAATTTTATTTTAAAGAATAATTTCAGTTATAAGAGGAAAATCAAAAATTTGAATAAGTGATTCAAACTTGAGATAATTGAATTGGAAAGTTTTACTTGTATAACACACAATTTCATTCCAATATAACTTACCTAAATTACACAGAAGTTGAATATGGAATTGGATAATATACAATATAAAAAGGATTTTTATAAATAAAATTTGAGTGGTTATAATACATGTTATACACTTAAATTTTAGTTATAAAAGATTAACATAGGCAAATAGTGAAAAAGGAATTTAAAGAGATTTTATTTAAATAACTTAATAATCAAATTTGATTTACTATTGAACCTTAAGTCTAACCTAGGAATTTTAATAAAGGTTATTTCCTGAAATGAATATGTTGTATAATAAATCTTTGAATAGATAAAGTAAAATACATTGGAATTGGACATTTTGTAATAAAGTTTATTTAACTTGAATTCATAGTTTAATTGATGTCTTAATGAATAAATGTGTAAAGAAATTTGATTGTTATATTTGCTATGATAAATATTTTATTTATGAAATTGATATGTCTTGAAAAATGAATAATTATGATAGTTAAAATGTATTTTAACATCACTAAAAATTGATAATTGAGAATTTGGTTTTCAAATGGAATTTTAAGTGTAACTTATTAAAGGAATATCTATTTGAGAAATGGGTATTTTAAATAAAGTGTTAGGTTATGTGTTAAATTAAGAGCTAACTAAAATAGTGAACTTTTAACTTAATAAACGAAGTATAGTTTAATTTGGATATTCCATTCATAAAAGTTTGTTTTAATAAGTCATAAGTTAAATGATGTCCAAATAAATATTTCTGGAACTAAACTGATTTGAAATATTAATATATCTACTTAGCATTTTATAAGTGCTGCTATTTTGAAAAGACAATGTTTTGGAAATTTTTATAATTAAATGAACTTAGAAATGTTACAACTTTAAAATGAATATTATTTGACCTTGAATTAAAATGGTTTAAATGAAGTTTATTTTTTTTAAAAGTGTTATGATTTTCTAAGTGTTATGTTTTTTTTAAGAATAACATTTCCAAAGTGTTATGATTTTTAGTAGTATGATTTCCAAATGATAACATCTCTAAATTGTTATGATTTCAAAACATTATGCTTACAAATCTATTATCTTATTTTGTTTTTTTTTTCAAACTATCTTTTGTTTGTCCTTATTTCTCTTATCTTGTTACAGAATGGGAAGGCTGTTGCTTATACCAGTCTGTTTAGAAATCTTTCTGTAATCTTTGAAAATTTTTGGTACTCATTTTAACCCTGAGCACTGTTTTTCCATTCATAGACCGTCGGTCAAGTGAAAAGGGAGATTCAGACTCTAGAGGATCTTTTTCGTGCTTATATTCTTTATTTGATCACCTCCATCTTGTTAAACTTACCTATAACAATAGTTATCAGGTGTAATTCCAATCTTCTTATCATCTTCTCTTAATTCTATTTCATTCTTTTTTTTCTGTGCTTTCCCGTACCTCGTTCCTTTTCGGGGACGAAAAGCTTTGAGTGGGGGAGAGTGTAACAACCCTGTATTTTACAATTATTTTTAAATTGATATTTCCAGATTTAAAAAGCTTTATTTATGAAAAAGAATAAATTTTGTTATTTTAAATATAAACTTTGATTTTGATATGGATTAGAATTCCAAATATGACTGAATAGAATAATTTTCCTAAAAGTGAATTTTGGTTAAAATAGTCAAACTTTGACTTTTAAATTTAAATTTTAAATATTTGAAATTATAAATTTTATCTTTTATTATGAAAATAGATTTAATAACATGAATACTACTTTTCGTTTCGTTGAAAACGGAGTTAAACTGCAAAAGATATGTACATTTCAATTTTGAGTATAAATAGTTTATTTTGCAATTTTGTCTATTTTAAATTGTATAAATTACTTTTTCTTTGTTATATTTTATTTTAAATATGTGCTAATATGTTATTTGATGTATATTTTGTCTTTTAATATTTTTACAAATGATAATATAATTTTTCTAAAGTCTACTGAAATTGTTTTCTAATTTTAAAGCCTAATTTCTATTTTCTTTGCTATTTTCTTAATTTAATTATATATAATTAAAATTTATTTATTTATTTTATGCATTCACTCTTATTTGCTGTGTTTTACTTTATTTTATTCATTTTACATGTATTCAAATTAAAATAAATGTTTCCAAAGTGTATTGAGGTTATTTCTAAATTTTTAAAGCCTAGTTTGCAAATTTTTGCCATTTTCTTAATTTAAATGCTATATAATTAAAATTTAATTATTTATTTTATATATTAATTTTCTTTACTGAGTTTTATCTTTATTTATCAGTTTTATATGTATTTACAAATTTCTAAATTAATAATGGAAATTTGAAGAGTTTGTGACTCTTGGTTTGCCTAAGGCTCTTTGTTTTCTGGTCTCTTCGTTTTCCAACCTTTTTCATTCAATTTCTTTGGCCGACCTTAACTTTTCTTTCAGCTGCTTATTTTTCTTTTTATTTCTGTATACAAACTCTTCTCAATCACAAAAATCATGGTCATCATCATTTGCAAAGATTTTTGGGTAAAAACCTTCTTCTTTTCTATGTTTTCCTTTGTTTTCACATGATTTTGCACTTGTCCTCCTCTTCTTTGGATCGGCCAACACCACATCCACCACCTTGGCCACCTCCACCACCATCCCCTCTGACCAACACCTCCTCCAGCCCCTTCCCATGCCATATCCTAGCCCCTATGTGATGAAGAACTACCATAGTTTTGATGCAACATCACCTAGATCCCATAGCCAAGCACATCCTCCTTCCACCACCTCTCTCCACCACCTAGGCCGACCAACCACCACCACCACCAACCTGTTTCAGACCTGAGACACCTCTGCACACCACCTACTGACCCCACCTGAGATAGCCATGTCCTCCATGACCTAGGCCGAGCCCTTTAGTTGCCTTGAATTCAATGCTTTTGCCTTGTAATATTAGATTTTTGCTTCACAAACTTGTCCACCACCTTCTCTAGGTTAGGCCGACCCCTATAGGTCCACAACCAGACCTTAGAGCAAGCCTTATTCATGTATTTTCCATCCATGGCTGAGCCTATGCTAGATGGAGGCAAGTGCAATTGGTTTGGAATTGATTTGTGCTTGAATATACAAGTTATTTAAATTGTTGTGTAGTGTTTATTCATGTATATTGTATTGGTTTGTTTCATGTATTCAAGGCATTTAGTCTTGTCTCTCCCACACTCAAATCACTATCATACTCTCGTGCCTTTGTGGATTCTATGATGTGTGTGTTAGTTGTCATCTCCAGCTCAATACAGGTGAGTTATTCTCACCAGACAATATGTACCTATATAATTGATAAACCGACACCATTTGAATCTGTAATGTATATTATCATGTTATATATGCTTATATTATTATCATATGATGTTCACACCTGTTATTACACCTGTTATATCATATGTTACTGTTATTTAATGTTATTCTGTTATTTATATCTGTTATCACCATTGCAAGTTCCATGTAGATTAGAATCACTATGGGTTGAAATGATACATACCCGAACGGACTTTAGAATAGGGAAAAATCGTTATGGGCTGAAATGATAGGCCTGAACGATTTTTATTTAATTTATTTTAACTTGGGATTGCGGGTTTGAAATGATAGAACCCGGATTTTTCTTTTTTAACTGCGGATTGAAATGATACATATCCGTATCACTTGACCTAGGTTAGAAAATTATATACAGGCCCGTGGTTATTTTATAAAGTGTTTTGGATATTTTTAAGTATTTTAAAAATTATAAGTTTATGAAATTTGATTTAAATAGACTTTGAAATGTTTTAAAATAAAGAAATTATGATTTTTTTCAAAGTGTTAAAAATGTAATTAATGAATGGTTTAACTGGATTTTTGAAATATAACTTAAGTTGGAAATTTGGAATTTTGGTTAAAAGTGATATTTAAGTTATATAAATAAAATGGATATTAAATTTTATTTGGAAATGGTAAATATGATAATTTGATTAAATTTGAATTTAAGTGATTTATTAAAGTATTATTGATTTTTCTATGAATTTAAGTGGTTAAATAAATGAATGTTTAAAAGTGATCTTTTAAAATATAACATGACTTGGAAATGTGAAATTTGGTTTTAATTAAAGGTTTAAGTTAATTAAATAAAATTGAAAATTTAGTTAAAATTGTGAAATGGTAATTTAAATTTGAAGTGTTAAGTTTATTTGTTGAAATGTGAAGAATTGGAAACTTTTACACTTAAACTTATTAAGTAAATTGTTGAAAATTGGATTTAATTATAAGAAATTTATTGTGAAAAAGATATATGTTAAATGATATGTAAATGAACATTTTAAACGTTAAAATATGATTTTTAAAATGTTTATGTGTTTTAAATTGAAGTTATTTAATTGCTAGAAATACACTAACACCTGAAATCTACTTTTAATAGCATTCAGAAATGCTATAGATTCTGTTTTGAACTAAAATTGTGTAAAAAGAGCTATTACAGCATTTCTGAAATGTTGTAGTTGCTGTAGTTGAACTTATAGGCTAATATTGAACTCAGGCCTATTATAGCATTCTCTGGAAATGCTATAATGGTCTGCAGTCTTTGCTGAAACCAAATTTAACCCTTGTTTTGAAATCTGAACTACCGCAGCACTTCTGAAGTGCTGTCTTTTCTATTTTGAACTATAATTCAACGAAAACTGAGTTTTAACAGCAGTTTTAAGTGCTGTGAAATGCTGAAATTTTAATAATTAGGGTTTTTGACTTAGTAAACGAACTCAGAATGGTTTGAAACTTTGGAAATTGAATACTTGATTTGAAAATATAATAATTACACTTTTAAAAGGTTTAAATGAATTATTTTGATTGGAATATAAACTATTTAAAGGTGATTTGAAATGATAGTAAATGAACGATATCTTTGAATTTAAAAGGTATTTAAAGTTGAATATTTGGATTTGAACTGATAGGATATTTTATTTTATTAAAATGATTGGAAATGAAGTTTTGTAAGGATATGATATTTTATTATATTAAAATGATTTGAAATGAAGTTTTGAAATGATATGAAAATTTAAATATATGGAAATGGTTTGGAATTGATTTAATCTTTAATTTGATAAAGATATGGTTTGAAATGATATTTTATTTTGAAGTAAAGTATTGTTTTTAAAAGTTATAACCACGGGTTATAATAACGATTGGTTGGCAAAGAGACCGGGATCGGATATGGACATACTCTATGTCGATACCGAAAACCACTTTGACAACCGTGTACGCGGTGGAGATTCCAGAATGAAGTAGGATGGTGGCGACGTTCTTAAGGTATGTTACGTGGACCCAACTCCCGTGAGTTGGCATAAGGTGGCTAAAACAGGAGCGATCTCGGATCAGTGAGGTAGCACCTCTTCTCGGACACATTTCTTCGATATTATACTCTACTTGTGATTGATTAGATGGCCATCCTCCGATTTGGGAGTGTTGTTCGAGGTGGAACGGTAGTGGCTGCTATGCGTATCCATCAGTCCGTGTGCGTAATTGGTATATCTACCCTGGCATTGCCTAGTTGTGCCGTGTCACCTACCATATCGAGCTTTACTACGATTATGATTTTAAGATCCGACCGCGTTAAGGTTCTCCATCCCCTTAACGCTATTTTCTATATGATTATACTTTACCAATTAGACACTACTGTATATAGCGTATATTACTACATAGTAAATAGTTTAACGGATCCTTAAAGAATGGACGATCCCAAGCATTCTTTAAGTTACTTATACCTTTATTACAGTTCACTTGAGTTGGTTTACATTATATAAGTATATATTGTCCTGACTCGAGTGTTTTGTGTTTTGCTTTACGCTCGGGTCAGCCTGAGTTATTCACAGATTTGGATTTCCACCTTCTGGAGATTTGAATCGCTGGAGATTATCTACTTATCTGGTTTTATCTGTTCAGTCTGTTGTTCTATTTCAGCTCTTGTATTAGTAGACTTCTATGTCTTGAGACTTCTGTTGTACTTTATTTCTTCTATTGTATTTTATTTTACTCTGATATATCTTATATATATAGTAGCTTCATGAACTACTGTCTCTTTTACTTCCGCTGCATTATTTTACTCCGTGTTTGTGATCCGTGATTATTTATTTACTGCATATTCTGAGATTTGCCAAATTTTATTTACAACGCGGTATTTTGAGCAATTCAACTCCGGTATGAGTGTCTACCTATACACTTATAATGGATGCGAATGGTTGAAAATATCGGGTCGTTACAGTAGAGCATTGAATAAGATCACAGTCAGATACAGATTTCCGATGCCGAGGCTTGATGATTTATTGGATCAAATCAGTGGGTCCGTAATCTTTTCAAAGATTGATCTTAAAAGTGGTTATCATCAGATTCGCATTAGACCAGGGGACGAATGGAAGACATCATTCAAGACGAGGGAAGGATTTTATGAATGGCTGGTAATGCCGTTTGGTCTATCGAATGCACCGAGTACATTCATGAGGGTGATGAATCAGATTTTTAGACCATTCATTAGGAAGTTTGTGGTGGTGTATTTCGATGATATTCTGATATATAGTGGAAGTCCAGAGGAACATTTGAATCATCTGAGAGAAGTGCTAATGGTACTGCGACAAGAACAATTTTATGCTGCAACGAAGAAATGCGTGTTCATCATGCATAGTGTTTTATTTCTGGGGTATGTTGTATCAGAGGGAGGAATACAGGTTGACTAGAGTAAAGTCGAAGCAATTAGAGATTGGCCACAACCCAAGACGATAACGGAAGTTCGTAGTTTTCACGGGTTGGCTTCATTTTATCGAAGGTTTATTCCACACTTTAGTAGTGTGATGGCGCCTGTTACAGATTGTATGAAAGGCAAACAGTTTGCATGGACGGAGGAAGCAGGGGTTGCTTTTGAGCGAATCAAAGAACTTTTGACGTTAGCACCGATTCTAGCTTTACCTGATTTTCAGTTGTTGTTTGAATTACATACCGACGCATCGAAGGTTGGAATTGGACGGGTGTTGAGTCAGAGGGGGCGTCCAATTGCATATTTCAGTGAGAAGTTATCAGGAGCGAAGATGAGATATAGTACATATGATATGGAATTTTATGCTGTTGTGCAAGCTATTAAACACTGGAGACACTATCTATTTCAGAAAGAGTTTGTTCTGTATACTGATCATGAGGCATTGAAGCATTTACAAGGGCAAGACAAGATTTCAGCGAGACATGCATCATGGATTGCATATCTGCAACAGTTTACTTTTGTTGTCAAACACAAGTCAGGAGTGACGAATCGTGTGGCTGATGCTTTGAGTAGGAGGAGTCATTTATTGACAACAATGAGAGTTGAGGTGACAGGTTTTGAATTATTGCCAGAACTGATTGAAGAAGATCCTTATTTTATGAAATTTGTTGAAAAGGTTAAGGAAGGGAATGCTGATGAATTTATGATGGTAGATGGTTTTCTGTTTAAGGGAAATCGATTATGTATTCCAGAGAGCAGTTTGAGAATGAAGATTATCAAGGAGTTACACGAGGAAGGTCATGTGGGCCGTGATCGTACATTGTATTTGATTTCTCAATCTTATTTTTGGCCATCAATGAGGAAAGAAGTGGAAAGGTTTGTGGAGCGATGTCATATATGTCAGGTGTCGAAAGGAACTGCGACAAATGCTGGATTATATATGCCATTACCTGTACCAAGTAAGCCTTGGGTTGATGTGAGTATGGATTTTGTTTTGGGGTTACCGCGAACTCAAAGGGGAAACGATTCCATTTATGTGGTGGTTGACCGATTTTCGAAAATGGCACATTTTATTGCTTGTAAGAAGACGGCGGATGCTGTTCATATTGCTCAGTTATTTTTCAAAGAAATCTATCGACTTCATGGATTGCCAGAATCTATTGTGTCGGATAGGGATACTCGTTTTCTGAGTCACTTTTGGCTAAGTTTGTGGAAGATGGTCGGAACGAAGCTGAATTTTAGTAGCGCTTACCATCCGCAAACTGATGGGCAAACAGAGGTGGTTAACAGATCGCTGGGAAATTTATTGCGATGTCTGGTGAAAGATAATCTGAAAAGCTGGGATGTGAAGTTATGTCAAGCAGAATTCGCTCATAATCATGCGATAAATCGTAGCACAGGTTTCAGTCCATTTCAGATTGTGTATTCAAGTTTGCCAAGGGGACCGTTGGACTTAACTACCACAACCGAAGGAGATGGTAAAACGAGCTGTTGATTTTGTTGATGGGTTGACTGAATGTCATAAAATCGTCCAGGAACGATTGTAGAAGACGAATGAGAAGTATAAACGCTCTGCAGATCTGAAGCGAAGAAGTGTTGAGTTTAATGAAGGAGATTTGGTATATGCTGTGTTAACAAAGGACCGTTTTCCAGTGGGCGCTTATAACAAGTTGAAAGCCAGAAAAATTGGTCCTGTAGAAGTCGTGAAACGGATTAATGAAAATGCTTATAAGTTGAAGCTGCCGGAGGATGTGTACACGTCTGACGTATTCAATGTTAAGCATCTCCTACCTTATCATGGGGATAATCAATCCGATGGGGAAGAGCTTACAAATTCGAGGACGAATTTTTCTCAACCTGGGGAGGATGATGCAGCTCAGGCCAGAGTCGAAGCAGTGCAAGCTACGAATTCACAAGGCTTAGGTCGTTCACGACCTAGTGAAGAAGCCTTAGGTCGCTCACGACCTAACGAGGGGGAGTCTAAAGCATCCAAACGACCCAGCGAGCTTCATCTGGGAAATAGGTCGCTGGAACGACCTAACGAGTTAAGGGATAGGTCGCTCGAACGACCTAGCGAGCTTCATCTGGGAAATAGGTCGCTGGAACGACCTAACAGGTTGCTACGACCTAAAGAGTTGAAGAATAAGGTGCTACGACCTATCGAGTTACGATCTATGTTAGGTCGTAGAGAAAAGGAACGACCTAAGTTAGGTCGCAGAAATATGATTCGACCTACGATAGGTCGTAGGAAAATGTTCCGACCTAAGTTAGGTCGCAAGAAGTTAGGTCGCTCGACCTAGTGATGTGGGAAGTTAGGTCGCTCGCCTTAAGTCGCCGAGAAGATAGGTCGCTGCCTCCTGTTTTTAAGTCGTTCACTGCTGCATCTTTAAGTCGCTCAAGGGTAGGTCGCTGCTGCCATATATTTTAGGTCGTGTTGTTTAGGTCGTTGCCGACCTATATGTTGTAAAGTGTTGTGTTGTATTTGCTTATGTTGTAATATTTTTAGGTCGTAAGTCGCCTATTGTTAGGTCACACTATTTTTAGGTCGTAGGTCGTTTCCGAGCTAAGTGTTGGGCAATTTGAGTCGTGTGTTGTAACTTCTATAAATAGGCCGGTGGTGCCATTTGTAATAGTGTAGTTGATTTGAAATAAAAACTTTGTTTTGTTAGCTTTGTGCTTTCACCAAATTGGTAGTTGAGTGTAATCTCCTATCTCCACTCTCGGATAATCGAGTGCGCTCGATTCAACGATAGCTGAAGCCGATTCACGGAATCTAGTGCGCTAGATCAACGTGCGAAGAATCGCAGATCTTTAAACACGGAATAGTGCGCTATCAACGTGTTTGGGATAGCTAGAATTCGGTATCTTCGGATCAACGAATTTGGGCATTTCGGTATCTTCCAATCCATCGATTGCTACTTTCATCGATCTACATTGTTTTGATTAATCCGCTGCGTCACTAATCAAATTGACATATCAGCGATTGAGTCCTCAGACCTATATTGTAGTTTTGTTCTTGTGTTACATTTAACACAATGTGATCTCTATTGCAAACAAATTGAATACTCGATCTTGCACTATGACTTATTTGATTTTTGGAATGACCTAATTTCATTGAAATATTGTATATTACAAGTTGTGACCATCCATCATATAACATTTATATGCGAATGTATATGCATGAAACACTACGCCATAGATGGCCTACTTCAACGAAATTACATGGTGTTGCTAGGTATAATGTAACGATAGGTATGCTGATTTTTGTCTATTACAACACTCGCTTCAAGGTGTTAGCATAGGTATCAACAAGATGTTGCAGTAGCTATAGATGTATTCAAATTAAAAAATTAATAAAATTAGCAATCCGCGTGAATACGATCCAACGGTCTACATTTAATCCGATTGTTAAACTGGATCACCGCTACAATTTGCTCCAAATTTTCGTTTTCCCGCTTTACTTTTCATATCATTTTCGTTCTCACCCCCAATTTCCAAATCCCTAATTTCGTTTCTTTTTTTTTCTTCCAAAAACAAAATTAACCGTGAGAAAGGCACAAGGCTAGGGATTATAGGGATCCCGTGCGTTGTTTTAGGTGTGGGGAAGTGGGTCATCAAAGATTCTCTTGTTCAGCTGCTTCCATGGCAAATCTCAGATCCAAATCCAATATTTTTAGACCCAGATTTGCGAGCATCCAAGAATGCGGTTTCATACTTGCTGCGTTAAAATTCTTAAATTTAATAAACTCTCTTTATGAATCCGAGAAATTGAAGCTTATGGGAGAGCTGCTTGGCTGTTATGAGTACATGCTGAATAGTCTTATTTCTGACGCATTCATGGATACTTCGATAGATGGATTGGTGGAGTGGCTTCGCCTGAGATGAAAAAAGGAATTTTCAACTTGAGACAGTGGCAAAGCAAGAATTGTCGCAGATAAGATGCTTGAGGATATGCCAAGTAAACCAATAAGTGAATTCTCCTCGATCGTGTTACAAATTGACCTCATTTGCCTTTTGTCGTGTAGTTCAACCACTATTGAAATCATATATTCATGTTCCTGTAGCCGAAGAGAGTGCCAATAGGTCTGAATGTGATACTCTTGCTTGTTTTGTCACTTCTAACAGTTTTTGCCTCTGGAAAGCTCTATGGAGGAGACTGATTCTTTGGGTATTGTTGAAAGGTTGTTGGTGAATCTAGTGGAGGATTCTGCAGCAGATAGGGAGTCGAATGGGGTTGACATGGTGCATAAAGTGGCAGGCGATGATAGTGCTTTATTGGATGATGAAGTTGGTGAAGGAATGTCTAGTGGTATTGCAAATGTTGGGGGGACAGTTTGGTTCCTGTAGGAATTGGCAAGGTTCAGGGGGAGATTTGTTTGGCTGTTGCTCTGGTTTCAAGTTTAGTCCAGACTTCAATGACAAATGTATTCCCATCGAACAACTTGTTGAAGGGGAATCTAACTTTTCCATTCTTGGAGAAAATTCAAGGACAGTATTTGAGGAAAAACCAGCTAGCGATTGTATGTTGCTTGACCAGACTGTATTGGACTTCAGTTCATCATTTTTAGAAATGCAGAGCTGAAATTGGCCTCAGACGAGTGTAGTTTTAACTTGTTTCTATATAATAGTTTTGATCCTCTGAATGAAGTTGTAGAGGATGATTGTGAGGCGGAGTTTGCAGATATAGCTGAAATAAATGGCACAGGGGTCGTTGAGAGTTTGAACTTCCATAGATCAAAAGAAAGCAGTGCTGGAAAAAAGGCAGGTGGATGAAGGGTAATGTATTACTTATTAACACGCAACATGTATGATGAAATGTCAATTTTTATTTATCATGGTTTCAGGTCTTTTACCAAGGCAGAGCTAAAAGCAAGGTTATTTTAGTTTTCACTGAACAATTTGCTAAGAATGATGGCTGGAAAAAGGTCGGATGATTCAGAAGAAGCCATGAAAGAGTTGCAAAAGTCAATCATCGAGGAGGTGTTCAAATTCGCAGGAGGTGTTCATTTGTGCATCATTTTACGTCGTTTCAAAGAAGGCCCGATCTTCCGAAATCGGATGAATCGGGCGGTGCCCCGGACCCCCGCCGGCGCTGCGCCCGGACCCGCTTCTCGGCTCGCCTTCGGCTCGGCACTCGGCTCGCCTTCGGCTCGGCACTCGGCTCGCCTTCGGCTCGTCATATATTTGTCAGTGTCGGTGTCTATATAAATTGAAACTGCATATGTAATGAGTGAACTGAGTGATGTAGTAAGGAATATCTGTATATGTGAATATCGGTGTTATTTATCATTGAATTGTAAAATAGTGGAGTCAGGAATTTGTACTATTTTAAATGTTGAAATAAAATATTTATTTAAATAAATTACTGTTTGAATATCAAATTCTGTGCAATAGCATTTTATTAAATAAAAATTTATTTCTATTAAAAAATCAAATATGCTCTACATTGTGGGCCCCACAATTTCAGAAAGTTAATACCTATAGCAATATTTTGGAATGTTGGTACAGACACCTATGGATGTTGCTATAGACCCAAATAGGGTTTTATGGCAACAATATTTCTTATGTTGCCTTAGATAGTCAAAATGTTGCCTTTGAGGTCTGCGGCAACGCGGCAAAATGCATCACCGAGAAAGTGTTGCCTTTGCCCTTTTTTAGCCTACAACAACATTTTTTGGCACTTCCTGCATCACTTCTTTGGTGTTGCTGTATGCAGTCTATGGCGTAGTGAAATATCCATAATATTGTATTGCTTTTGAGTTTGGAACTTATAAATGCAATACCAGTCTTGACCAAATAAATATGTTAGCAACCAAATTACGAACGTATTTAGTAGTTGTAGAATCAGGCACTTGCACGGGTGTTGAAACATTAACATGCAATAAACATTTATTAGTAAGTTTTTGTTATATTTCGATCTGTTAGTCTTCAATTCAGTTTATTTGTATATCTTAATTAATAAACATTTTATCAATCATATTAAATGCACGGATTTATTAATGTAGATTATTATGGTATTATATTGCATATATTCTTACCATTAGAAAAGTTAAATGTTATCGTTTCATTTTTCTAATAAGGCTCTCACTGCTCCTTTATGTTTCACCAAACCCTAAGTCAAAACATAGAAACCTTTCTACTTCACTAGTGGTTTTTAGGACTCGTCCATCTTGAAATTCTGACCTTGAGATTGCTCAACAAGCCATTACTCCACGGATGATGGACAACTCCTTATCAATTGTATCGCATACAACTCCTAACCCTTTGTACTAATTTCGCTTCAACTTTGAGTTTGCTCAGCAAATTGAAATAAAACTATTCACTCATACCTAACATATCGTGACGGCCTAAGTATAGTAATGTACATTGAGTTTGCTCAACAAATACATATAGTTATTTTACCTCGTCTATTTAATATATTAATAATACTACACATAACATCCATATCTTGAGTTTGCTCAACAACTAATGAGTATGTAAGTAATTTATTAATATATATATATATATAGTAGAGGACAATATTATATTGAACATTTGTAATCTTCAGTATATTATATTAAATAATATTGACTTATGGAATAATGTATTTCTTTTTAAATACCCTCGTGATTCAAGTGTCGGACACATCGAAAATCTGGTATATGTACATATACGTATGTATTTATTCTTTAAGTCTATTTAGGGTTTCTTAATGTTCCGCCTTTAATTTATACATTCATATTATATAAGTTTTATTATTATATAACTTTTATATTTCATATTACTTATATAATAGTCTTATGTATAATATTATATTAATCAAATCATATTTAATTAATTTCAATTAACTAACATCTTAATTAATTTTATACTAATTTAATCATAGGAGCACAGCTACCTATGCTCTGAAGTATCTAATGCAGAAATAAAACAAGCTATCTTCACTATGAATCAAAGATCATGCCAGGGGCCTAATGGATTCAATGTAGTCTTTTTCGCTGCTTGTTGTGATTTTGTAAACCAGGACATATACAAGGTTGTGAAGAACTTCTTTAACAAATGTAAATTGATAGGCTCTATCAATGCAACTAACATAGCCCTAATTCTTAAGGTTAAACATGTTGATTCTGTACATTATTTTCGTTCGATGGCTTGTTGCAATACCATTTATAAATGCCCAACCAAAATCATAGCATCAAGACTGAAATGTGTCCTTCCTAACCTAATCTCTACAAACCAAGCGGCTTTCTTACCTTCTAGAAGCATTTTAGATAATGTAATGCTTTCCCATGAACTGTTAAAAGGGTGCAATAATTCTTAGATATCACTAAGGGCTATGCCAAAGTTTTACATCAGGAAAGCATATGACACACTTCATTGGGACTCTATTGTTAGTGTTATGGCATATATAAACTTTTGTAAGAACATTGTGGCTTGCATTTATACCCACGTTTCCACAGCCAAGTTCTCTTTAATTATGAACAGCTCTATTGTTGGATACTTTCGAAGTAGACTGGACATAAGGTAGGGTGATCCCATGTCATCCTATATCATCATCATTGTCATGGAAGTTCTTACCCAAATCTTCAATAAACTGGTTGTGGATGGTCAATTCAAACTTTATCCTAAGTGTAAGGAGCCTCGGATAACATCGACTTAGTTGTGTTTTCAAAACCCGATATGCCCTCAATTCAAGCAATTTTGGGTGGTCTGGGGTTGTTCTATAAGATCACTGGACTGAAGGTTAACATTGCCAAATTTGGTCTCATGATTACAAGGGTGAGTCAACTCCATTATCATGCAATTCTTCATGCAACCTCCCTCCAGCCCAATCATGAAACTCTGAGCTACTTTGGTATCCCTCTAATCCCATCTAGAATAACCAAACAGCAATGCTTACCATTATATGAATGGACCACTGCCAGACTGGATAGTTGACTAATAGATACCTCAGCCAAGCTGGAAGATTAACCTTGATAAAATCAGTTAAAGTTTCTATGACAGTGTATTGGTCTAGGGCCCTCATTTTTCCTATCAAGTTGATTAAAATAATAAGAAGTGCTACGATAAAAAAAATTTGGAAAGGAAGCATACACTCGAACTATATGGTCCCTTATTCTTTCAGAAAACTGGAGGCTCCAAGGAGCAAGGGAGGACTTGGTATCAAAAACATATTATTATGGAACAAATCTGCCTTTGCCAAACACCTTGATAACCTCTTATGCAGTAATAACAATATATGTGTGACATGGTTCTCTAAGTACATTGTCTGTAGCGGGAACTTTTGGCAAATGTAGGCTCCTCAAAACACAAGTTGGACATGGAGGAATCTGTTTAAGCTCAGGGAAATCATGCTTCCTAAAATTAGGTACGAAGTTGCCATAGGCGGTAGAGTCATTTTTTGGGATTATCCTTGGTTGTGACCCGGTTTTATTCTAGGCAAGCATCTTAATTACCAGCAGATTCTCCAATTAGGTTTTAACGGACATGCCAAGGCTCATGAGTATATACATGATGGGTATATTCAACTTCCTTATTCCATTAACTAGGGAATAAGATTGATATGGGCTAGTGTACAGGGTATACATCTATCTAATGTAGATAGGGATGGTGTAAAGTGGACGGGTAAAGCAACTAGTTTTAAAATTGATGATGTATACAACTCCTTAGCTAAACATGATAACGCCTTAAACTATAATTGGAATTAAAGAACATGGCTGGGGCATAACAATGAGAAGGAGAACCTTTTGTTATAGAAGGTCATGAGAAATGCTTTACATACAAAAGTAATCCTACAGGCTAGAGGAATGAGTATTGGCTGTGTTTGTTCATTTTGCAATGTAGGGGTTGAAGATAGTTTGCATTTATCTTTTAACTACTCCTTTGTTTTCAATGTCTGGCAGCCTCTGATGGTTAGTTTGGACAGATATGATACCACAAGGGACAGTGCTATGGAATGGTCATTGATTTATATGGTAACAAGGTGGAGAGGAATGAAGACTTATGCTTTGTTATTTGTCTTAAAGAAATTCCTGAAGGTAATATGTAGTGAGAGGAATTCTATTCTTTTTCTAGGTCAGAGGAGATACTCATTTCAAGTTAAGCACTTTCTGCTGCATGAAATACGTACGGGTTTGGCTATGTCAATTTTTGAGTTTGACCTAGGGATTATGGGGGCTTTTCAGTGACTTGTTGCCCTCCTTCTTTCTGTGTCTTTTTTTGGTCCTGTGGTTTCATTCTTCTGTGGTTGCTATGTCGTGTTGTCTCTGTTGCTCTTCTGTTTCTTATCTGAGTTTGTCTAACCAAAGCTTGTTTTGGTTGGCTTATTTTCTTTTTTCCTTCTTTATAATTCCAAGGCATATCAATAAACTGGTAGGGGTCCATTAACCTTGCTGGCTTTGCAAAAAAAATATAACAATTATATCGAATAATTATTATATGTTATAACCTTTATAGTATAACATACATATCATATATGTGTATATTATTTAATTAATTAACCTTTAATTAATTAATTTAATTAAAAATTTTAATTTTAATCTGTATTAGTTTCGAAATTTATTATATTAATTTTCAAACATTTTGAAATTTTCATTATATTATAATGTTTATAATATGTACATATTATATTTTAAATTTAAAAATCTTATATTTTCAATTTCAAAATAATTAGAAATTTTATATTATAACATTTATAATATTTTTCTTACTTTAAATTTAACTTTTAAATTTAAAACTATTATTGTTAGTTTCAAAATAATTTTGAAATCAGCCCAAGGCCCAATTTAAATTGGGTCTTTTCTTTTAGGGATAACCTTTTGGGCTTATCTAATCATTATGGGCCAGGCCAAAGCTAGGTAGGGCAGAGTACTTGATTATCAAAATCTAACATTAGACACTACTTTTCTAAAAACCCTACTATATGGTAGACTTTAATTTGTTAACCCTAACATGACTAATTTAGATCACATTGGCTATAGGGCTCTGATACTATTGTTGGTACTGGGCCAGTCCGCGGCGAAAGTTATAAGTGAATTTCAAAAAAATTCACTTATTAAACCTTTATTGGGTCTATGAAGTCCAATTTATTTAGATCATTTCTAAATTTTATTTAAATAAAATATTTTATTTTATATAAATTGATATAACTTTATTTATTTAATGCTATGATATATATATACATACATACATACGAGTGTGCATGTGTTAAGATATCAATTCGTGTAAGGTATAATATGCCCGTGTATAGATATTGGAATTTACATCGCAACAGACACGTTAGCTCATCCAATATGCAAATATGTATTGTCCAAATATATGCATGTATATTTATAATATTACTTGAATATAAGTATTACAAATACATATATATATAAAGTTTTGTTAAATAATTTTATTTAATTATATAAGTGTATGTGTATATATGTATATATATAATCATATGTATAAAATATTAATATAATATATACATTTTATGCAATAGATTTATATAAATAAATTATTTATAAATATTAAAATAATTTTTTTAAACCGTGAGTAATACACATATATACATAATAAAATTTTTAATATATATATTTTGTTTAAATATATATATACATACATACAAACATATTCAGAATAAAATATACATACATACAATATGTATGTATATATTAATAAAATATAAAAAAAAATTAAGTAAATATGAAATACTAAGTCTTAGCACAGCTTAGAAAAAAATTTAATTTTTTTTCAATTTTAAAGTATATTTTTGTTAAATATCCATTCAAAAATAATAAAATATTAATTAAAAATTAATTTTAAATTTTAAATTTCAGTAGGTCTTAAATGACATTTTAAGGTTTGAAAAATAAAGCTCACTATTTCTTTTGGTTTAAATTAATTTTAAAATGATTTTCTTAATTTTTGGCTCAAATTAAATAATTAATTTAAGAACAAAAAAATGTTTTTTTTTGTTTTTTTGCCAAGAGCTTCCCTGATGTTAATATAATTTTATATAAAAAAGATTCATAACATATTTAAATTATTATAATTTGTTTATGTAATAAATTAATTTAAATAATATAAAATATTTAAAAAAAAATACTTTTGAAAATTATTATTACTTTATTCTTTATATATAAAATTATATGACTATTTTTTACTATAGTAATATATAATAATTCATTATAAACTATGTATATTTAAATTATATATATAAGAAATAACTCGCTTTGCAAAAGAAAATGGTCGTAAGCATTTTCACTCATCGTCTCATGCTTCCACTCCTCCCCTACCCCTAAATTCCTTTGATTCTCCCTCTCTTCCTTTCTTGTCCGTCATGCCTACCTTATCCTGCTTAAATTCTGCGAGTCATCATTTTGGTAAGGAATCCTTAACGAGATCTGGTCGAGTTTCCAATGCTTCTTCGAATATGACCAATCTCATTACTCCTTCTTTCGTTACTTCCGATGTTGATTTCCCTCCGCTTTCTACCACTATTGCCATGTCTCCCTTGGTTTCAGATACCTCATTGTCAATTAGATTTGTGCATCCCTCAAGGCCAGAAAGCTCATTCAATGCTCGTGGCACACCCTTGCTTCACATTGATCCAACCTTCCTTCCATTGTCGGGATTGCCTGCTTATGACATAGAAAAGGTATGGAAACCCCTCTTTCTCTTTTACTGGCTACTTGTTCCATCGGTAGCCAATGGATGAATTCTAAGATTAGTAATGTTATTGTTCATTCTGATGTGGTTGTTGTAAGCCCTAGAAAGGAAGTTGAATTAGATGGTAGTTGTATTAAGGAAGGGTCAGGTTGTGCGGATTATGAATTAGGCACACAAAGTGTTTGTTGAAATGTCAACTCCAATATTATGCCTATTGTTAATAATTCTGCTGCTTCTATCTCTCCCTTGAAGACTGCTTCTAAGTAGTTGTCTCTGTTTTCTGTAATGCCTAGAAACGCTAGTGAATAAATCCCTCGACCTTTTGATATTGTGGAGTTTAATGGTGCATTGGTTCTCCCGGTTGAGGTGCTGGAAGTAGGGGAAAATTATTGGTCGGAGTATCTTGTCAGATTTGTCCTTGATTCTAATCCTCCTTATCAAGTTGTTCAGGAACGTTGTCATCAACTTTGGAAGATAAAGGGTGGGCTTCAAGTTCATTTTGATAATTCGTTGTTCGTTTTTAAGTTCTTTAGAAAAAAGAAAGGCTTCGTGTTCTGGATTCGGATCTCTCCATTATAGCTGGTCAAACCTTTCGTTATCACCCCTTGGAGTCCGTCGGTAGACAAAGCTAAGGAACAGGTTGTCTCTATTCCAATATGGGCTCATTACACTCATATTCCTTCTATGTTGCAACCCATGATTGGGTTAAACTGGTTAGCAAGTGTTGTTGGAAAGTCAAATGTTTTGATGCCACTACTATGGCTCGAAATAGGCTAGTGTATGCTAAGGCTCTTATTGAAGTAACTCCTAAAAAGCCTCTTCCATCCAAGATTTCTGTTTGTATTGCTCAGGGACATGTTTTTGTTGTTGATGTCCATTACAGTTGGAAACCTGATGTTTGCTCATCTCATCACACCTTTGGTCACCTTAAGGAATCCTGCACTTGCAGCCTAACGATGCTTCTGTACCCCTTTTCTTAGGATCCCACTCCCTTGACCTTTTGTCATGAAGTGGGTTTCGAAAGTTTCTATTGTGGTTTCTCCTTCTGTGATGGTGGGTTTAGTAATTGATGTTCATTCCGTTGAAATTATTGATGACAATTCTAAGGTTAAACCAGTTGTGGTTCTTATTCCTCTGATGATTTCTTTTAGGGTTCATCTGAGCAGGCCTGGATTCATGAGCCTTCTAAAATGAGGTTTGATCCTAAATGTGGAAGTTTTTATAAGTACGTTGGTGGATATAAAGAAGAAGGGTGGATATTTTGTCATGTTGAGAACGAAGGCCTTACACTCTTGGTGCTTGCTCGGTTAGGTGATACGAATCGAAGTTTCTTATCGGATGTCTCATGGGATAGGAAATACCTTTACTACTAAGATTCGGTGGATTTTGTCCGTACTTTAGCTACCCTTGTTTCTACATACTATCATGTTATTGGTCCTGAATCTTCGGATGAAGGATGTGGTTCTTCCTCTACAAAGGAGGATTAGTATATGTTGTAGGTTTAGTAATTTGGTATTTTGGTCAAAATCGTGTGCATTATTTTCTTTAAGCTGTTCTGGTGCATGTACCGAACACCTATTTCATTTCATTTATATATATGGATGGCCCACAATAAATTCCGGCTAACTTTGCTAATATATATATATATAATGGAGCTTGGGCTGTAAAGCCCATTAATAAAATATTAACCCATTTTCAAAATATATGTATTAATTTAGTACAATAAAATATATTTTTTATTCGTAGCTGCACTGATATATATATATATATATATTAAACATATATACACACATGCATATAACCAAACTACTTTGTGGCAACATCACTTGCATATTAGAATCATCTCCTAACTTACAATATATAATATATACATATATAATAAACATTATAATGAGAATTAATAACTATTATCTTATAAAAACCATACCTTAATCCCAATGCCTTAATGTACACCTTAGAAAGATGATTTCTCCCTTTTGAAACCTTTTCCGATTGAATAGAGTGCTAGTCCTCAAACTGTTGACCACCAGTTATCGAATAACAATCGATTTGATTTGATTTGCACTTGATAAATTGGGAAGATGGAAGGGAGGAATTTGGCCAGCAATAGATCAGGTTGGAGGCTTCCAAAACTATTTTAAAGGTGGAGGATAAATATGCTTATATAGAGGGGAATTAAGAGATATTTTAGGATCAAGATCCTATATCATCTGTTAACAATTCTCATCCATCTTAACCATCCATCTCAAAATCTATGTTGCATCATCTTATGGCCACATTAACCCCTCATTATGGCCGAATTTTCCAACACCCTTCATGGCCTTTTAAAACCATTTAGAGCCTAAATAAAATATTCTACAATTAAATCCAATTTAATCACTTATCGATATCGTATATCGATTGATATATTTATAACTATATTAACTATATCTAATAATATTTATTCATCAAATCGTAATCAAATTTTACAATTAATATTTCATAAATATTAATTAATTTATAACAATTATAAATTAATTAAATTGTTTGGTCAAAGGAGAGTTCATCGTTTCGGTTATGTGACTCGTCTGGTGTAAATTTGATCAGCAATTAATACCGAACTATTCGAATATCAACATTCACACGTCACTTAGCAGGTGTTGTGACATTTTAGCCAAATTTATCGCTTACTTGGTTTCGGTAAAAATCTAACTATACTTTGTTAAGCGTCGCCCGTTTGTGATTTTTGTCTACACCAATTATCTTTGTCAAAACTATATCACTTTGGACTTGTGGAATTTGGTAATTGTCAAAATTCCAATATTATCCACATTCAACTTTATAGTCCAAACATAAAGTCCATAGTTCAACAATTATTATTAATTGAACTGCTCTAGCCAGAGACTTTGACTTTGAATTGACTTGAGTTGACCTTAATGCTAACCCTATATAACCGAGGAGACAAATTCTCTTTTGAATAGTGCCTCTCTTTCAAAACTTCCACTAGACCCAACTATAGTCACTCGATGGACGTCACACCATAATTTGACTATAATCAAAGCGGAGTTTTCATATTGAAGATTAACTGTATTCTCAACTAGAGAGAATTGTATAAACCAGTAACATCGATATTTTATGTTTGACCTTAATTGTATTAACCAACATAAAACTATCAAGTGAGTCATTACATAGTTATCCAATAACTATCAGTACGTAACCCCTAGGTGCCTCCAGCAGTCATGAGTAATACATTGTCCAACATTTGGAGAGGGTTACGTACTTCACTCTCAACGGATACATCAATTTCCAATCTCGATGTATCTTGACTAGGAACATTTAAAATGGTATATTTGTTTTCATTGTGATAAATTACTTATGGTTACAACACTTTGTAACTACTACCACAAAACATACCATTTATGGATTCTCTATTTAACACACTTTTAATTTAATTAATTAATATAACACATTATATAAAGTATATAATAGAAAGAGAACATCTTTTATTTTAAACAAGATTATTATCGAGTTAGATATATATAACAAAATACATAATTACCCCAAGGCATACCCCAAACTCTATCATATTCTATAGTTAATATACATAGTATTCATAATATTCGCATTAAAATCATATTTTGGATCAATTAAGATGCACTTTTAAGCAACGAGATATTATACGCACGTTCTCTTTGTCACCCGGTATCACTTTCCATATCTGGAGTTCGGTCATGGTGAAAATTCCAATAGTATATGTATAAACTATTTAGTTCATCTCCAAATTTGTTGGTTTGATAATAACATTTGTTATTAACCAACATGCCGCAGTTGGAAACTTTGAGTCGACCACAAGTGACCATGATACTAACCTCTCATGGCAAAGGACACAAATTCTCTATTGAATAGTGTTTCATTTCCTACGCTTCAAATCAGACCCAAACTATATTCATTTGATGGTCACTATGCCATGATTTAACTATAATCAAAGTGGAATGTTTATGTCGAAGTTCTATAGTATTCTCAAGTCGAAAGAACCATGTAATATCATTACATAAAGATTTCCTATATGACCATAGTTATTATCAATCAGTAGGAAACTCTCAATCGAGTAATCCTATAGTCATCCATTAACTACAAGTACAAAGCCCTTGGTGCCCCCAACAACCAAGAGTAGTATGCTATCTAACATTCGGAGAGCGTTACATACTCTAGTCTCGATGGATGTATCGATATCCTTTTTTTGAAATACCTTGACCAGGAATATTAATGAACAAACATGAGGGTATAAATGGAACTATGGTTGTAACACAAGGCTATATCATGTGATTAACCATCATCAAAGTAGGGCCTCGATATACAAGATCCATGGTACTCTCAAGTCAAAAAAACCATTGCACATCATCACTTGTCATCCTCCATTTCGAAATAAATAAAAATAACCTATAGAAGACTTTTGGTGAATCATTCTGTAGTTGATCCACAATAACTACAAGAACATAACATCTTAGTGTCCCCTGTGGTCATGCATAAACCAGTGTCCATCATATGGAGAGCATTACGTACACTAATCTCATTGGTGAACCGGTATTACTTTCTCAAATCACCTTGACTAAGAACATTTATGGATAAGTATATATTTATATACATATGATTTAGTAATCATGATTACAAACACATGCGTAAGGCTATATACTTATTCTTAAGGATTTCATATTGTTTGTATTACATCAACATTCAAATTTTATATACCAATACATATGTCATGTTTGTTGAACATTTGCAAAAAAAGATGAGTTAACTTATTTCTAAGTGTAAATAGCATGCACAAACATGCAAAATACTTGATGTACACATTATATGCGTAAAAATATTTATTATGCAAATACCAAAGGAAAATATATATTTTGTACAAAATTCATTAACTAGAATATATGTCAAGATAGGCATGAAAAACACGAATATTAATGAACATGAAAGTATAAATGGAAAGCAATGTACCATTTGTTTCTAAATTGTTTTCTCTCCTCATTTATTTGGGTTTAAGACTAGCATCAATAATTATAAGGATATAGATGGCAGAGTTGAAAAGATTGTGATATTTTGACATAACCTACTATTTTAACCGTTAAACTTCAAAACTACTTTTCACTATATTCGAATAAACCTATGTTTGAAATCTGATAATTAATTAGCATGTGTTTAAAAAGAGAAAAACAAAATATAAGTAATGTTAGTGTTTAAGTACTGAGAATTACGTCGTAAAGTCCATTAAGAAAATGTAGACATGTATTGCTATCAAAGTTATTCCGAAGATGATTAGTTAGAACAAATTTTGTAGTGAATGGTATGATCGGTGAAAAGAGATCATAATCTCTAATTCATTTAGGATTTGATTACATGATAACAAAATGTCTTTGTAGATATATTTCTTATATGAGTACCATTTTTTGATGGAAATTTTCCATTTTATACAAAAAAAATTTAGTGAATTTCATGCAACTCCTTGAGATAGTTATATAGTTTACCATGACTATAAACATGCTTTGGAAGATACGAGCAATAGTTTGGCTTGTGATTTATTAATCATTAAAGCAAAAGTTAATTTATTTGGTGTTTATGAATTAGATTGAAAGGCATATGAATATTTTCCTAAGGCTTTAACGGTAAACGTGGAATAAATACCATTATACTACGATAACAATCAACAATAATTTTTGCATCTATGAGATCCCTACGAAAGATGCAACATAATAATCATGTTCCATTGCATAATCCTATTCTTGGATCAGTATTCCTAAGTGACACTATTGAGCCTCCTATTTTGAGTGTCAATTTATATGGTGGCAAACTACCTAGAGCAAGCAAGTTTAAGAATTACTATTGGTACAAATTATTTGTATCATCTTCGAATTTGTCGAAATAATAATAAACATGTCCCTCTTTTAAAAGGACGTCTATGATTGCATTATTGATCTCATCTGTTGTTTCGGTCTTGACACTAGTATTGTTTTATTCATTATATAATTAGTACCACCTAGTTTGTTATCAAGTTTAGGTAATACCTAATTAGTCAAACGATATAAAGAATTTGCATTAGTGTAGGGTATAATAATATTATTTAAGAGCCTATAATGGCACACATAGGGTTCCTCTCTATTACCAATATGTAGAAGAAATTCGGCAAATGATTGATCGTCTCTTGCATGCATATTTTGTGTCTAATGGATTTCATGAGCACTTATTCATTAATATGACCGACTATTTGAGCTTAAGTAACTTTTAAAATCATTGGTCATATTTGATGAAAATCACCTCCTAAAATAATAATATTTCCACCAAATGGTGCATTTATACCCATTTGATCCCTTAATTTTCTATCTAATGCTACAAATGCATAGCAATGAGCCAAGGTTGCTTCGTTCCATAGTAAAACCGGGCTACACATACTATTTTTACATTTTTAGAATGTTTAGGAATGTAACATGTTGATAAAGAATTCAAATTAATTGGATTTTTAACTCGACAATGTGCGATCCTACCTCTAGGTAAAGCTAGAGATTCAATTCTCGAACTAGTAACTACAATTGTAATAAGGCTTTGAAGTCATCAAGCAAAAATTGCTATATAAAGATATGTTTTGCATGTACTTCCTGGATCATCTAAGAGATATACTAAGTTGATGTTTTCCTTTACTTAATGCATGATCATGTCAAATGCATCCTTTTGTTCGGTGTTTAAATTATTTACTGGATCTATATTGGTTTGCAGTGTCTCTACATATTTTCCATCTACAATATGGGTTGAAGTATTAGATCTTGGAAAAAATTTAGATAGCTATATAACCAAAATGGAAGAAACTAACTAAAATTTGAGCATTCAATAAATAACATGATATTAATACATGTATATCCAAAACATTATGTTATCCACCTTTGAAACCAAATACCATATTTAAATTATGAAGACCAAGTCTCCTTAAATGATAAACTGAAGGAAAAACAATTACAGATTGGACTCTATGAATGTTTTGGTCCAGAGCATCATTCGATTATTTGATTTATTTAATTGTGTAAGTTATTATACTTTTGGGCCCATTTGTACATAATATAATGGCAAAATTCTTAGATCTATAACAAATTACATCAACCTTCAAATCTAATTTCCATCATCCATCATCTTATAGTTCGCCACCTTGCTACCTCCAACCCCATTGATCCATCTCTCCTACTTTGGTACAAAACCAAAATCAGTATAATTTAATAATGAATAAATTTCCATTTGGTTATAAGGTTTTGGAACTTGCATGAAACTCACCTAGAAATTATAATTTAGGATTATACGGTGTGACCACATTTTTGCTAAGACTTTCACCTTAGCAGTCAACCGAAGAATCAATATGAAACTTTGACGCTATTATGGGCATGCCTATGCAAATAATTTTATACTAATATCAAAACGATGGAAGATATAGGTGAAACTTGTAAAAGAATGTTGAATAAATGAAAGAATGGAAACCCAACTGATATAAAGAAGTTGCATGAATTTATGGCTTTTGAAGAAGGAGATGGAGAATGCGATAATATAAAAAATTTGAAGCCAAACACCTTAAGTGAATATGAAAAAAACGGCTCCTATTTTACAAATTACTATTTGCATATGTAGGGGTATGTAACATCCCGATCTTGAGGCCAAAAGTTAAATGCTACAAATGTTGCAGTCAACTATAGTATTAACTTCTGGTGACAAAATACGGTAATGTTAATGGTATCCATAATATCGGAGTCACATGAATATGAAATAAAATCATCATAGATTAAAAAAAACTTTTCAGATTACAATTCAAAACAATATTTCATCTTCAAATTACATAATCCCATAATCGTTTCTCAGGTTCAGATAAAGTATAATTATTACAAAATACGCCAAGAGAGAGATATGAAGATGACCCCTTAGTTGACCAGATTACTATATAGACATAACTGTCTTAAATACAACAAGCGAAATCAAACAAAATAAAACAACAACTCTTAAATAGCTATCCGTCAGCCACATGCTCGTCTTCGGAAGCTTTATTTGCCAACCTACTAAAAACCTGTAAACCTCAACCCTCAGTCTACTCAAATCAATTTTGACCACCCGAGAGTTTAAGAGGAAAAACAAACTTCGAGTCAGACATAAAGCCTAGTGTGAATAATACTATACATCTCGGTTATTTGATATTAAGTGAGACCACGCCGCTTAGCGAAACGGGTTTCCCCTCACTAATATCCTTTTAAAACATATCTTTTGCAATTCATAATCTTGCAACCAAAACTGGTTAAAAACTATAAAGCAATATCATGTAAACTTACATGTCAGGAAATAAATGGACTATCTGTCTGAACATTATAGTTTTGTTTGGCTAACTACTAACCTTTGGCTGACTCGGGCCTATCAGACAATATAAAAAAATAATCTAACACCTGTTAGATACTCATTTTCTGGTCGGTCTGTCCATAACTTATATGTTAGATACTCCTCTTTTGGACAGTCTGTCCCTAACTTATCTTTTCCCAAGGTCACCTGATCCTAATGGTTTTGCGGGCTCACCAATAACCTATGTGTATACAAACATATATTCCATTGTGTGTAAT
Source organism: Allium fistulosum (assembly GCA_030737815.1). Classification (NCBI taxonomy): domain Eukaryota; kingdom Viridiplantae; phylum Streptophyta; class Magnoliopsida; order Asparagales; family Amaryllidaceae; genus Allium; species Allium fistulosum. The sequence goes on from CM060904.1 coordinate 1,294,334,766, forward strand.
CATCATTTTAGTCTTACTTGTAACAAAGCCCTACACACTGAAATTTTGGCCTAAATTAGCTGGGGCTAATAGTTAATACATAAGGCGCGGCCCTATACCAGTCCCATTTGGTATTCTAATATCTGAGTCATTTTACTTAGGGTAATCTTCCCAAAATTTTCCTTGAAAACCTTTTCATCTCAAATTGATTAAAAACCTTTAAACCAAACTTAAACAAGGAAAATACATATACTCTATGCTTTACTCAAAATCAACTTGCCATGTTATACACACACACACACACTTTATACAAATCTTTGTTGACGAAAATATTCAAACCTTTGAAAGTACCCCTTTCGAATCCGTTGAAAGTACCCCTCTCGAAACCAAGTAAAACCCTTCTTTATAACCTAGGCCGAAAGGCTAAAATATTCATTTCGAAACTCTTCCTTTCCAAAACACATGAAAAACCTTTCCTTCAAAAGCTAAAAAACCTTAGACATTCTATCTTTAAAACCATTAAACATTGCCTTTCAAAGACATTGGGAAAACCTTTCCTTTTAACCTTTTGAAACCTTCCTTTTAAACCTTTCAAAACCATTGGGGAACTACTCCTTCGAAATCATTTTTTAAAACCTTTCGAAAGCATCAAAACCTTTGTAAACAACAATCCTTTCGAAAGCAGTGGGTTTAATTTAAAACATGTGGAAATACCTTTCGAAACCAGTAAAAATCATTTCTTTTAAAACCATTTGGGTTCTACCTTTAAGAGAGAAAAAGGTCAAAAGCACTCTTTCAAAAGCATTTCCTAAGCAATGAAGAGATGGTGGCGAAACCAACCTTCCCAAAGCATTGGAGAAGCGGCTAAGTTTTAAAAACAAATTATACCTTCCGAAACCATTGACTTCGAAAGGTAGGGAAAGCGCAGCTAAGGGTTTCGACCCCATTCGAAAGAATTTACTTAAAACAAAAGGCGCAACCCATTTGAAACCATTCTTTAAAAACATTTGACTCGGCCAAAAGCCAACCAAGTCGAAAGCACTTCCTTCGAAAGCAAAACAGGCGCATTTTCAATTTAAAACAAAGTCATGCTTCAACCCCATCAGAACCTTTAGTCTCAACCCAGTACCTTCCGCCTTAGTCCAATTCACTCTATGCCAAGTTATTGATACTATGTGCATTGGTTTCGATGGAAATGGAGGCGACAATACTTGGTCGGAACCCCTGTGCCAAAAGTGGTGAAACATGCTAAAAGCATTTAAAAACTGATTTTTACTTTAAAAAGAATTTCTTTTCAACTAACCTGCCTTGTTTGTCAAAATATTATCGGTTGCTAATTTTCTTTTCTAAAAGTGCTGCCAATATTTCAGAAATAAACAATTTAATTTATTTACAAAATACCCCTTCTTCTTTTATAAATATATAAAACATTTAAGTCTCATACCTTAAATAATTTTATATATTTATCAAAGCACTTAGAAAAATTCTACAAAAATTTCAGAAAATCTTTTTCAATATGTTTTCTAACATATATTAATTTTAACCCCAAAACATATATTATTTAGCCGTAAATAATTTTAAACCCAAATAAACATTTCCTTTACTAGAAAATTAATATAAAATCCACATTAATTCAGAAAATTATGAAAATTGAAACCCATATCTAAAATATCATTTCTGATCTAAATCTAAAATTGAAGGCATTTGGATGTTATTAAATAGGGTATTTACATCAAAACATATCATAAAAACTATATGAATAAGCATAAATCATCAACAATCATATATAAACATTTAATCATTCAATAACATGGCATAACCATGCAAAAATATTTTAGATTCATCTTAAAATCGAAAACAATTAGAAAAATGAGATGTAGTCATTATTCACCTTAGCTTTGAGATTATGGAGTTTGAGATTTGAATGGATTAAGTTGATTAATCTTCTTTCTTTAGCTCTTTCTTCCTCTTGTTCTTGCTAATAGTGGTCGGCCTCTAAATTTAATTTTTGCAAATGAATGTGTGTGTGAGCACGGCTAAGGGTTTAGGGTATTAGAATACTCTTTTTCATATTTTACCCCTCCTCTATTTCATTTTAACTCTTCGTTAGTTCACTGTTTACATGGCACGGCTACCCCTTATTAAAATCAAATCTCAATCCCCTAATCATCACATTATTTTATTTAATTTAGCTAATTAAATGTCTTAAATAATATTACTAAAAATATGGTGTGTTACAATCTCCCCTCCTTAAAGAATTTCATCCTTGAAATTAAGATAAGGTACACAGCAAATCAATCAATCAAAAAGGTAAACCATACCATCAAACAAATTAGGACAAGCGTCTCTAATCCTTCTCTCAGTCTCTCAAGTACAGTCTCTCTCATCGTCGCTCCACTGGACTTTCACTAATCAGATTGTCTTGTTTCTTAGCCTCTTCTCATCTCTCACGACTATACGAATCGGATTTCTAACTATAGTCAAGTTTAGTTCTACTACTAAATCATCCAACACAGTCGGTGCTATAGTAGTCTTCGGATCTCTAACACACTTCCTTAGATAAGAAACATGAAAAACATCGTGGACTCCTGCCAAACGGCTCGGTAACTCTGCTCTATACGTGAGTTTCCCGATCCTCTCTATAATAGGAAATGGTCCTACGAATCTCGGTGCCAACTTCCCTGATTTCCCGAATCTAATCACACCCTTTATCGGTGATACCTTAATAAAAACATGATCCACAACAGAGAACTCTAAGTCTTTTCGTCTTCTATCCGCATAACTTTTCTGCCTAGAACGAGCTTCATTCATTCTAGCCCGAATCAACTCAATCTTTTCTGCAGCTTCTCTAACCAAATCTGGACCAAGAACCAACCTATCCCTGGTCTCTAACCAACAAACTGGTGATTTGCATGGCCTTCCATACAAAGCTTCAAACGGTGTCATTCCTATACTAGTCTGATAACTATTATTATAGGAAAAACTCAACCAAATGTAGGTGATCTTCCAAAGATCCACCAAAGTCCAATACACAAGCTCTTAACAAATCTTCCAAGACCTTGTTAACTCTTTCCGTTTGCCCATCCGTCTATGGATGGTAAGCGGTACTCATCTTGAGCTTGGTTCCTAAAATATCTTGTAGACTCTTCCAAAACTCGCTAGTGAATAAGAAATTTCTATCACTTACTATAGTACTAGGAATTCCATGCAATCTAACTACATTCTTCATAAATAACTTAGCCAAAATAGGTGCCGTCCTAGTTGACTTAACTAGAATGAAATGGGCACTCTTGGTTAATCTTTCCATTATGACCCATATACTTTCATTTTCTCTGTTTGACCTTGCAACTCGTCTATAAAATCCATAGAAATAGAATCTCATTTCCATACTGGAACATCTAATGGCTAAAGCAACCCACTTAGCTTCTGATGTTCGGCTTTTACCTGTTGACATTCAAACATTGCTTTACCCATAAGCCTATATCCCTCTTCATACCTTCCTATAAGAAACTCCGCTTCATGTCCTGATACATCTTAGTTCCTCCTGGATGAATAGTGAGCTTCGAACGATGGCATTCATCCAAAACTTCCTTCCTTATGTCTCCCACATTCGGAATACATAACCTTCCTTTCTTCCTTAACCACCCATTCTGGTCAAGACTGAAATCCCTCAAGTCATCGCTTTCGGTTCCATCCCTTAACTTCCTGATCCGTTCAGCCAACACTGGATCCTCCTCTTGTTTAGAAGCAATCCTTTCAATCATAATTGGTCAAACTTCTAAACATGACAACATAGTAGATCCTCCACAAAACCCAACCTCAGATTTCCACTGCACTTTCCAAGTCGACAACGCTTCCAAATCTTTCCACTCTGCTATTATTGCCAACACTGCATTCTGATGCTTTCTCTAAGTGCATCTACAACTTGATTACCTTTCCTTGGTGTATACTCAATTCCAAAATCATAAGCAACAATAAACTCTAACCATATCTGTTGTCTCATATTCAGCTCCTTCTAAGAGATCAAATACTTCAACGACTTATGATCCATATAAAGCTCAAATCTCTTTCCCAAAAGGTAATGTCTCCACACCTTCAATGCAAAAACCACCGCTGCCAACTCCAAATCATGCGTTGGATATTTAACTTCATGCGGTCTAAGCTGTCGAGAAGTATAGGCAATCACTTTACCTCTTTGTATTAACACAGCTCCTAATCTAGTTCCAAACGCATCTGTATAAACTACCAAATCCTGATTCCCCTCCGGAACAACTAACATAAGTGCATGGGTCAATAAGTGTTTCAAGCTCTGGAATGCTTCCTCACACTTATCGATCCAAACAAACTTCACATCCTTTCACATTAGCTTAGTCATCGGTGCGGCTATCCATGAAAAATCCTTTATGAACCTCCGATAATATCCAGCCAATCCAAGAAAACTCTGTATCTCAGTCACTATCTCGGGTCTCTTCCAATTATTCACCGCTTCGACCTTATCTAGATCGACTGATAACCCCTTCTCTGAAACCACGTGACCAAGAAACTTCACTTCCTTCTTCCAGAAATGACACTTCAAAAATTTAGCCTTCAGCTGATGCTGCCTCAGCGTCTCAAGCACAATTCTAAGATGAATGTCATGCTCCCTTTCATCTTTAGAGTATAACAAGATATCATCTATGAAAACCAACACGAACCTAGCCAAGTGCTCTCGGAAAATTTGGTTCATCAAATCCACAAAGAATGTCGGTGCATTAGTTAGTCCGAACGGCATCACTAACCATTCGTACGATCCATATCCGGTTCTAAATGTTGTTAAAGGAATACTATCCTATGATACTTGCCAAATCCAACTAAGAAAATACCTTGGCTCCACTCAACTGATCGAACAAATCATCAATTCTAGGCAACAAATATCTATTCTTTATCGTCTTCTCATTCAACTTACGATAATCGATACATAACATCAACGATCCGTCCAGCTTCTTAGCAAACACTACGGCTGCTCCGTGAACTACTCGGCCTGATAAAATTCTTACTTTCCAAAACTACCAACTGCACTTTTAACTCTCTCATCTCTGTAGGTGTCATCCTGCTTGGCGACCTACTCAATGGCTCTGCTTCAGGCACCAAATTTATCCGAAACTCAATGGCTCGTTTCGGTGGCAATCCTACTACCGGTTCAAAAACATCCGCGAATTCTCTAACCACGAATACGCGATTTAACTCATCTTTCACCTCCACAACACCCACAAAGAATTCACCTCACAACTAGGGCTTTCTACGGTATATACAATTCGATCACTACAGTCAGGGTGTCTAAGTGATATTTTCCTATCATGGAAAAATATCATAGCATCATACTTACTTAACCAATCCATACCCAAAATAATTATGAACCCTACAAAGTCAAATCCATGCAAACTGCAAACAAAGGTATGACCTAACAATTCAAACTCTAGGTTGTCACACTTCATCCCAAGTGTCGCATACCCTCCTATCGGATTTGCAACCCTTAAAGAAGTAACTAAGTATGTGGGTTCTAGGTTAAACTTATCTACCAAACAATGAGATATAAAAGAATGCGATGCACCAGTATCAAACGAAACGCTAAAAGACATACCATGAATCTGAAGTGTACCTCCCAACACTGCCTTCCCTTTTTCCTGCACTATTGGTCCTGATGTAGCAGGACCCAATGCAAATACTTTGCCCCTTCTATCCATAGCAGGCTCTTTGCACCGATTCTTATAATGATCAATCTGATCGCAGTTGAAGCATATGATATTCTTCTTCCTGATCACTTTCTTCGCCTTTCCAGTACGACACTCATTAGCAAAATGCCCTTTCTTGTCGCACTTGAAGCAAACAACCTCAGACTTTCCCTTCTTTATTGCTCTACCTTTCTTAGCACCCTTCATATGAAAGAACTTCCTTTTCTGACTCTGCCTTACCTGGACCTCCTTTGTCTTATTCTTCTCTAGAGAAGCAAACATCTCCTCATGCCTTAACGCAATCTCTACCACAACGTCACAAGGATCCCTAAGATGAGATAATGTAATCCTCGCCAACTCAGGCTTCAACCCCCTGATGAACTTCTCATTCCTCTTCATCACGGTATCCACAGTAGCATACCCTTACCTTGCCAACTCCTCAAACCTTCTAGAATATTCCAACACAAACATCTCCCCGTGCTCCAACTCAGCAAACTTTTTGAGCAAAGCAGACTGCGCCATCATAGACATGAACCTCTCCTGGAACCTTCTCCTAAACTCAGCCCATGTCATCTCCTCTTCATTTACTCCAGCCGTCACACTATTCCACCAAAATAAAGCTGCTCCTTGAAGTTGTCTCGAACCAAGCCTCCTCTTCTGCTCATCATTGAGCCCCTAGTTAGCAAAGATTCTCTTACAATACAGCAACCAGTTCTCCACCTCAATAGCATCTCCAGTTCCGATAAATGGCTTCCCTCCAAGCCTAACAAAATCTCTGCTCAAGATAGCATAATTGTTGACCACCGGAGCTTCCTGAACTCCTACTCCAGCATTTTCTCCAACCACTCCAGCAGAAATTCCAGCTTACATCATGTTTACGAAAAACTGATACATAGCTCCCAGTGGACTCCAACACCAACATTCCCCGCTTGTGTCTGACCTTGGTTCCTTCTAGTATTCGATCTGGAATTTCCATTTGTGGTGGTGCTCCCTTCAAGATTCACTCTTCCACTTCTAGCGTCCATATCTGTATTCAAGCCTCGTGAGATACAGAAGAATACCCTAAGAGATAGGAAACTAAAGATATAGCGTATACTTATATATAGCAAATACAAGTATGCTACTATAGCGTTATCCCATACCCCAATCTTACTCTAATTCCTTAGGATTATGTTTTCAAAAATCATTTTTAGTTAAAGTTTTTCATAAACCCATGCTCTGATATCAAGTTGTAACATCCCCTAACTTGATACCAAAAGCTAAACGCTACAGATGTTGCAGTCATTTATAGTATTAACTTCTGGTGACAAAATACGGTAATGTTAATGGTATCCAAATATCAGAGTCACATGAATATGAAATAAAATCATCATAGATTAAAACAACTTTTCTGATTATAATTGAAAACGATATTTCATATTCAAATTCCATAATCCCATAATCATTTCCCAGGTTCAAATAAAATATAATTATTACAAAATACGCCAAGAGCGACATATAAAGATGCCTTATTGGTTGACCAGAGTACTATATAGACATAACTGTCTTAAATACAATACAGCATAATCAAACAAAATAAAATAGCAACTCTTAAATAGCTATCCGTCAGCCACCTGCTCATCTTCGGAAGCTTTATTCGCCAACCTACTAAAAACCTATAAACCTCAACCCTTAGTCTACTCAAACCAATTTTGACCACCTGAGAGTTTAAGGGGAAAAACATAAACTTCGAGTCAGACATAAAACCTGGTGTGAATAATACTATACATCTCGGTTATTTGATATTAAGTGAGACCATGCCGCTTTGCGGAATGGGTTTCCCCTCACCAATATCCTTTTAAAGCATATCTTTTGCAATTCAAAATCCTACAACCAAAATTGGTTAAAAATTGTAAAGCAATATCATGTAAACTTACATGTCACGTAAAAAATGGACTATCTGTCTGAACATTATAGTTTTGTTTGGCTAAGTACTAACCTTTGAGTGACTCGGTCCTAGCAGACAATAAAAAAAAAATCTAACACCTGTTAGATACTCCTCTTCTAACGGTCTGTCCCTAACTTATCTGTTAGATACTCCTCTTTGGACGGTCTGTCCCTAACTTATCTTCTCTCAAGGTTACCAAATCCTAATGATTTTGCAGGCTCACCAATAACCTATCTATATACAAATATATATTCCTCGGTGTGTAATCATCATTTTAGTCTTACCTGTGACAAAGTCCTACACATTGGAACTTTGGACTAAATTAGCTGGGGCTAATAGCTAATGTATATGGCGCGACCCGATACATGTCTCATCGCTATTCTAATATCTGAGTCATTTTACTTAGGATAATCTTTCCAAAATTTTCCTTGAAAACCTTTTTATCTCAAATTGATTTAAAACCTTTAAACCAAACTTAAACAAGGAAAATACATATACTCCATGCTTTACTCAAAATCCCCTTGTTGTGTTATACACACACACACACTCTTTACACAAATCTTTTTTGACGTAAACATTTAAACCTTTGGAAGTACCCCTTTCAAATCCGTTTAAAATACCCCTTTCGAAACCAAGTAAAAACCTTCTTTATAACATAGGCTGAAAGGCCAAAACATTCATTTCGAAACTCTTCCTTTCCAAAACACTTGAAAAACCTTTCCTTCGAAAGCTAAAAACCTTAGACATCCTATCTTTAAAACCTTTAAACATTGCCTTTCGAAGACATTGGGAAAACCTTTCCTTTCAACCTTTCGAAACCTTCCTTTTAAACCTTTCAAAACCATTGGGGAACCACTCCTTCAAAATCATTCTTTAAAACCTTTCGAAAGGATCAAAACCTTTGTAAACAACAACCCCTTCCAAAGTAGTGGGTTTAATTTAAAACGTGTGGAAACACCTTTCGAAACCATTAAAAATCATCTCTTTCGAAACCATTTGGGCTCTACCTTCAACAGAGCAAAAGAGTCATAAAACATTTAAGTCAAAAACACTCTTTCGAAAGCATTTCTTAAGCAATGAAGAGATGGTGGTGAAACCAACCTTCCGAAAGCATTGGAGAGGCAACTAAGTTTTAAAAACAAAGTATACCTTCTGAAACCATTGACTTCGAAAGGTAGGAAAAGCGGCAGCTAGGGGTTTCGACACCATTTGAAAGCATTTACTTAAAACAAAAGGCGCAACCCATTCGAAACCATTCCTTTAAAACATTTGACTCGGCCGAAAGCCAACCAGTTTGAAAGCACTTCGTTTGAAAGCAAAGCAGGCGCATTTTCAATTTAAAACAAAGTCATGCTTCGACCCCATTGGAACCTTTGGTCTCGACCTAGTACCTTCCGCCTTAGTCCAATTCACTCGTACCAAGTTATTGATACTATGTGCATTGGTTTCAATGGCAATGGAGGCGACAGTACTTGGTCAGAACCCCTGTGTCGAAAGTGGTGAAACATGCTAAAAGCATGTAAAAACTGATTTTTACTTTAAAAATAATTTCTTTTCAACTAACCTGCCTTGTTTGTCAAAATATTATTGGTTGCTAATTTTCATTTCTAAAAGTGCTGCCAATATTTCAGAAAAAAAACAATTTAATTTATTTACAAAATACCCCTTCTCCTTTTATAAATATATTTAACATTAAGTCCCATACCTTAAATAATTTTATATATTCATTAAAACATTTAGGAAAATTCTACAAAAATTCTAGAAAATCATTTTCAATATGTTATCTAACATATATTAATTACAGACCCAAAACATATATTATTTAGCCGTAAATAATTTTAAATCCTAATAAACATTTTTTCACTATAAAATTAATATAAAATCCACATTAATTCAAAATTATGAAAATTGAAACCCATCTCTAAAATAGTTTCCAATCTAAATCTAAAATCGCAAGGCATTTGGATGTCATTAAATATGGTTTTTACATCAAAACATATCATAAAACCTATATGAATAAGCATAAATCATCAACAATATATAAACATTTAACCATTCAAAAACATGGCATAATCATGCAAAATATTTTGGATTCATCTTAAAACCGAAATTTTTTAGAAAAATGTGATGTTGTCATTATTCACCTTAGCTTTGAGATTATAGAGTTTGAAATTTAAATGGATTAAGTTCATTAATCTTTTTCCTTTAGCTCTTTCTTCCTCTGGTTCTTGCTAATGGTGGTCGGCCTCTAAATTTAATTTTGCAAATGAATGTGTGTGTGAGCACGGCTAAGGGTTTAGGGTACTAGAATACTTTTTTTCCTATTTTACCCCTCCTCTATTTCATTTTAACTCTTCTTTAGTTCATTGTTCACATGGCATGGCTACCCCTTATTAAAATCAAATCTCAATTCCCTAGTCAACACATCTTTTTATTTAATTTAGCTAATTAAATGTCCTAAACAATGTTATTAAAAGTATGGGGTGTTACAGGGTATTTTGGACATTTCAAAAGCTTCAAAGTTAAGTATTCTCATTATATATTAGATATAGATACATTCACATAAAATAGAAATAAAAACCAAAAAAGCAGACTTTCATTTCGATTAAGATTTGTACACAAAAGTTAAGTGTGCAATTATATAATCAAATTACATAATTACTCCTAAGACATACCCTCAACTCCTTAATAAGACATATAAATAAGTAGAAAAAATGTTCTAAATTATCTCCATTAAGCTTAGAGCATCTTCAACATATCCAACCCATATTCAAAAAATTTAACATCATAACATGAATCATTTGATTTACACCATAAAGCACGAAATTAGAAGTATGTTAAACATACATTCGATAATAAACTCTCAACTAGAAGGCTCTTGTTATATAAGGACTAGATCCAGGTATTTATTAAATAAGTGCTTAGATCTAAGCGTTTATTAAACAAGCAAAATTGGGTGTACGTTTAACGGTTGTCCAACTACAAATATGTATTTGTAACCATTTGGACGAGTTTTCCCAAAATTACATATTATTCTTAAAGAATTTCTTCGTTATCTCCAAAAGCGTAAGGAAAGTTGTCTTGGTTAAGGGAATGGTTAAAACGACGCTAGGCTAAACAGTATGTTCAATATTGAGTCCACAATTCAATCACGCATTATGTAACATCCCCCATTTTGAGGTCCGAAACTAACTGCTACAGATGCTGCAGTCATCTATAGTATTAATTTCCGGCGATAAAATGTGGTAATGTTAATGGTATCCATAATATCAGAAGCACAAGAGTATGAAATATTTCGAACACAATTTCTAAACAACTTTTCTCATTTCATTTCAAATTAGCATTTCATGTTCAGTATATAATCCCATAACGTTTCCTAGGTTCAGATAAATATAATTATTACAAATTACGCCAAGAGCAACATATGAAGGTTCCCCCTTGGATGATAAGAGTTACTAAATAGATAGCTATAACATCTGCCTTTACATACAACATTAAATCACGACGAAATAGATAAATAGATAATCTCCCACATAGCTAATCTTTGCCTCCTACACGTCTTTGGAAGCTTTATTCGCCAAAACCTACTAAACGTGAATACCTTAACTCTCAACCTACTCAAACTAAATTTTGAGCACCCGAGAGTTTAAGGGGAAAACATAAACTTCGAGCTTTACAAAAAGCCTGGTGTGAATAATTATATGACATCTCGATTTATTGATACTAAGTGAGACCACGTCACGTAGCGGAACGGTTTTTCCCCTCACTAATACCCTTTAAAAGTACATCTTTTGCAATCAAAATCCTACGGCCAAACTGGTTATAATAAACGATATAATAATATCATGTAAGCATACAAATTAGGTAATCAGTGGACTGCCTATTCCAACATAATAGTTTTATCAGGCCAACTATAAACCTATGGCTGACTCGGGCCTACCAGACATAATAAATGTTCTAAATTCTGTCAGAGAAAACCTGTCGGTCTATCCGTAAATTACTACTTCTAGGATCAACTGATCCTAATGGTTTTGCAGGCTCACCAATAACCTATCTCTACTCTGTGTATTCCTTTCTATGTGTAACATTCTTTTAGTCTTACCCATGACAAAGCCCTACACACTAGAACTTTGGACTTAAATTAGCTAGGGGCTACTAGTTGAAGTATAGGGCACGACCCTACACTAGTCCTATCTGGTTTTCTAATCTTTGAGTCATTTTCTTAGTAAAATTCTGGGTTAACTAACCAATCCATATTCCTTGAAAACAAAATATTTGTAAATGATTTAACCCTTGAAATCATACTTAAAACAAGGAAAGCATTGGTCCTTTTCTTTACTCAAAATACTTATGCCATGATATATGTTTTATAAAAAACTTTTGATGAAACTCGAAATCATTAAGGTCTTCGACCCTCTCAAAACTTAGGTTATAAGGCTAAAACTATGTAAAACCTTTACAACTATAAAACTTGGCGACGTCATCGCCATTAAAGATCTTTGCCAATTCTAAACAATGTCAAAGTATTTTATTTGAAAAATACATGGAGATGATGTCAAAGTTATTACTTTATAAATCATAGTGTTAAAACTATAAAAATTGAACTTCGATAACATATAAAACATTGGCCCCAAGGCCTCATCGAGGGTATAAATTTTAGATTATGGGTTAAGTTTGATGACTATAAAAAGCATAGGTTAGGCTCGAAGACTGGTTAAAAGCGACATTGACTAGGCTCGATAACAATATGAAAAGCGGCATAGGGTAAACTCAATAACATGCTAAAAGCGACCGGGCTAGGCTCGACAACAAGTTGAAAGTGGTAGGAGTTAGGCTCGATTACAAGTTAAATGCAGCATATAGTAGGCTCGATGACCATCTGGGTCGGGGAGGCAAAAAGCTTAGAGTCACTTATAAAACAAAGCGACGTCGAAGTTATAAAGGTTGGCGACTCATAAAACGTATGCGGCGACAAGCCTCTTTGTAAAAACGTGGCACTTATACACATCGACATGCCCACGTCGGGGACCATATCTCTATCTTTGTTACTATAACCTCGACAAGGTTCAAAGCTAATCCATTTCATGACAAACTCGTTGGCATTATATGTATTGCTTTGTTCAGTGTCGATGATAGTGTGATGCGGCGAGATGGGCTTGACATGGCCGATGTCGACATGGCAGAATGACAATTAACTTGAAAACTGCAATATTACTATAAAAAATATTTTCTTTTCACCAAACCTCTATAATTTCTCAAGATCTCATTGGCTAGCAAAACTTTAACAATTTCCTTTGCTGAAAATCTACCGCTTAACATAATTCTCAATAACAAACATTTTTTATACTTTATCCCTTATTATTAACATTTTAATTAAACAAATAAGCCCTTTTTGGCTCAAATAATTTATTTATCATTCCTAAATTCTTATGAAAAAACCCCAAAAATCACGATAGGTTAAATTAACTATATTCTTCAACATGTAAAATTTTCAAGGCTGAAAATTTTATTTAATTATTTTTTAGTAATTAAAACCCAAAATTCACCCATTTCTCCTATTAGAAAATTCATATAAAATCCATACTTGATTGGAAAATTATAAAATTATAAACCCACTTCTAAAATGATATTTCTTACATCACATCAAAATCGCAATTCATTTGTGTGTCATAAGATAGGTTTTTCAACTCAAACATATCACTAAATTTCATATTTAAATTCTAGAAAATCACCAACAAGCATATAATCATTCAAACTTCTAAAACATGGCTTACTACTTGTAAAAGAAACGGATTTACACCTAAAGCTAAAATATAATCAAAAACGTGAGATGTATATTCATTATTCACCTTGATTTGGATGAGAAATATGAGATTTGGTGTAGACCTGATTTCTTTTAGCTTTGATTCCTTAATCTCTTGGTTTCCTTCTTGTTTTCCCTTTGCTATGGCCGACCTATATGTTTAGTTTGTATGATCAAGGAAATGGAAATAGAAGGGTTTAAGGGGTAAGAATGAAGGCTATTCCCATTTTGCCCTTATCATTTTCCTCCTTCTTATCCTAACCTTTTATTTCTCTAATTGGTTTATTAACTAAGGCACGACCTAAACTTAATTACTAAATCTCAATTTCCTTATCTATTTATATTATTTTATTTTATTTATCTAATTATATGTTCTAGATAATGTTAGTCAAAATTAGGGTCATTTCGTACTCCCCTCCATGAATAATTTAGTTCTCGAATTACGGTAAGGTACATAAACTAATCAAACATAAAGGTAAATTATACCATCAAACAAGTCAGGATAAGTGTCTCTAATCATGCTCTCTGTTTCCCAAGTGCAGTCCCTCTCGTTGTCACTCTATTAGATCTTTACTAATCTGACTATCTTGTTCCTTAGCTTCTTCTTATCCTTAACCACTATACGAACTGGTTGTCTAACTATAGTCATGTCCGGTTCCACTACTAAGTCTTCTAATGCAATCAGAGTAATAGTAGTTTCTGGATCTCGAACACACTTCCTTAGATGAGAAATATGGAAAACATTGTGGATTCCTGCCAAACTATTTGGTAACTCTATCTTATAGACGAGTTTCCTGATCCTTTTTATAATAGGAAATGGTCCAAAAAATCTAGGTGCCGATTTCCCTGATTCCAAAATCTCACTATACCTTTCATCGGTGATACCTTGACGAAAACATGATCTCCGACTGAGAACTCTAAGTCTTTTTGTCTCTTATCTGCATAACTTTTCTACCTAGATAGAGCTTCCTTCATTCTAATCTGAATTAACTTAATCTTTTCTATGGCTTCTCTTACTAAATCTTGACCATAACTAATTTATCTCTAGTATCTAACCAACATACATGAGATTTACATGGTCTTTCATATAAAGCTTCAGACGGTGCATCCCTATACTAGTCTGATAACTACTGTTACACAAAAACTCGACTAAGTGTAGATGGTCTTCCCATGATCCTCCATTATCTAGCACACAAGCTCTTAACACATCCACTAAGACTTTGTTAACTCTTTCTGTTTGGCCATCGGTCTGTAGGTGGTAAGCAGTACTCATCTTGAGATTAGTACCAAAACCTTCCTGTAGACTCTTTCAAAACTCACAAGTGAACAAGGAATCTCTACCACTTACTATACTATTAGGAATCCCATGCGGTCTAACTATATTCTTCATGAATAACTTAGCTAAGACTGATGACGTTCTAGTCGACTTAACAGGTATAAAATGTGCACTCTTAGTCAATATGTCCATTATAATCTAGATACTGTCATTTTCTCTATTTGACCTTGGCACCCGTCTATAAAATCCATAGATATAGAATCCCACTTCCAAACTAGAATATCTAAAGGCTGAAGTAACCCACTCGGTTTCTGATGCTCGACTTTTACTTGCTGATGGTTCAAATACCGCTTTACCTATAAGCCTACATCCTTCTTCATACCTTCCAAGAATAAACTTCTCTTCATGCCTGATATGTCTTAGTTCCTCCAGGATGAATAGTAAACTTTGATCGATGACATTCTCTAAGAACTTCCTTCCTTAAATCTTCAATATCTGCAACACGCAACCTTCCTTTATTTCTCAACCACCCATTTTGGTCAAGACTAAAATCCTTCAAATCATCAATCTCAGTTCCACTCTTTAACCTTCTAATCCGTTCATATAGTAATGGATCATCTCCTTGCTTAGATACAATCCTATCAATCATCACCGGTCGAACTTCCAAACATGACAATATAGCGGTTTCTTGACTCGAACTTGCCGTAGATCTTAACTACACACCACATGTAGTCAATGTTTTTAAATATTTCCACTCAGCTATCATGCCAAACCGCATTCTGATGTCTTCTACTCTAGGCGTCTGCAACCTTATTTCCTTTCCCTAGTGTGTACTCGATTCCAAAGTCATGGGCAGCTATAAACTCTAACCATCTCTGCTGTCTCATATTCAACTCCATCTAAGAGAATAAATATCTTAATGATTTATGATCCATAAATAACTCGAATTTCTGTCCCATCAGATAATGTCTCCACACCTTTAATGCAAAAATCACTACAACTAATTCTAAGTCATGTCTCGGATATCTAACCTCATGCGGTCTAATCTGTCGAGAAGCATAGGCAACCACTTTTCCTCTCTGCATTAATGCGGCTCCTAGTCATGTTCCGCACGCATTTGTGTACACTATTATATCTTGATTACCATCCGGAACAACTAACACTAGCGCACTGGTCAATAAGTGTTTCAGCATCTAGAATGCGTCCTCACACTTATCAGTCCAAACATACTTTACTTCTTTCCTTGTTAGCTTAGTCATCAATGCTACTATCCACGAGAAATCCTAAATAAATCTCCGGTAATAACCAGCTAGTCCAAGAAAATTCTTTATTTCGGTCACTGTTTCGAGTCTCTTCCAATTATTAACTGCCGCGATCTTAGCTGGATCTACTGACAACCCTTTTTTGAGACTACATGACTAAAGAACTTCACCTCCTTCTTCCAAAAGTGACGCTTTGAAAACTTAGCTTTTAACTGATGTTGCCTCGGTGTCTCAAGCACTATCCTAAGATGAAATTTGTGGTCTCTTTCGTCCTTTGAATATATCAAAATGTTGTCTATGAACACCAACATGAATCTATCCAAATGCTCTCAAAAGATCTGATCATTAATTCTATGAAGAAGGTTGGCGCTTAGTTAGTCTGAATGGCATCACTAACAATTCATACGAGCATACCATATCCTAAATGCCATCAAGGGAATACTATCCTCCATCACTCTTAGTTGATGGAACCCTTTTGCCAAATCCAAGTGAGAAAAAACTTTGGCTCCACTGAACTGATCAAACGAATCGTCAATGGATATCGATTCTTTATTGTCCTTTCATTTAACATACGATAATAAATACAACCTTAATGAACCGTTTGGTTTCTTAACAAACACTGCGGTTGCTCCATAAGGCGAACTACTTGGTCTAATACAAGTTTTCCTTTCTAAGCCCACCAGTTGCACCTTCAACTCCATCTCGGTAGGTGTCATCCTACTTGGTGGTCTACTAATAAGTTCAGCTACTGGTACAAGATCTATTCGAAACTCAATAGCTCATTTCAACGGTATTCCTGTCACCTGTTCAAAGATGTCTATGAAATCTCTAACGATAAAAACTCGATTCAACTCGTCTTCCTCCTCCATTACATCCAAAAAAGCACAAACATCAAAACTCGGGTTTTCTACAGAATATATAATTTGATCACTACTACTATGGTGTCTTAGTGATATTTTCGTATCATGGCAAAATATCCTAGCATCATACTTAACCAATCCATACCCAAAATAATTCCGAACCCCATGAAATCAAACACATGCAAACTGCAGGCAAATATATGACCTACAATTCAAACTCTAACTGGTTACATCTTATTCCAAGAGTTGCATACCCTCCTATCGGATTCGCAACCCTTAATAAAGTAACAAGGTATGAAGGTTCTAGGTTAAGCTTATCTACCAAACAATGAGATACGAAAGAATGTGATGCACCAGCATCAAATAGAACTCTAATAGGTATACCATGAATCAAAAATGTACCTCCCATCATAGTCTTTCCTTCTCCTCAGATGTTGGTCTTGAGGTAGCCAGTTTCAATGCAAACACCTTGCCCTTCTAAGCTTTAACTAGTTCCTTGCACTGGTTCTTATAATGACCGATATGATCATAGTTGAAGCACTTGATGTTCTTCCTTCCAATCACCTTCTTTCCATCTCCAAAATGACATTCATTTGCGAAACGCCTTTTTTATCACACATATAGCAGATAACCTCGAATTTCCCTTTCTTGTCAGCTCCACTCTTTTGAGCTCCCTTCCTGTGAAAGAACTTCTGATTCTGATTCTGACCACCTTGAGCCTCGACTACTTTGTTACTACAAAAAAAAGCAAGTCATTCCTTAAAGGCATCTCAACAACTACATCACATGGATCCCTAAGATGTGGTAAAGTTGCCCTAGCAAGCTCGGGTCTCATTTCACAAATGAACTTCTCATTCCTCTTAATTACTGCGTCGACTGTAGCATAACCATACCTAGATAACTCCTCGAATCTCGTAGCATATTCCAATACAGTCATATCTCCTTGCACCAACTCAGCAAGATTTCTCAACAAGGTAGACTTAGCAATCTCTGACATAAACCTTTCTTCAAACCTTCTCCTAAATTCTTCCCAAGTAAGGGTTTCCTCTGCTACTCCAATAGCTACACTGCTCCACCAGTACAACCCAGCTCCATGCAATTGCCTGGACGCCAATCTTCTCTTATGCTCGTTATTCAGTCAAAGATCAACGAAAATCCTCTTGCAACGAAGTAACAAATTCTCTATTTCAATTGCATCCTTAGTTCCAATAAATGGCTTTCCTCCAAGCCTTGAATAATCCTTACTCGGCACAGCATAGTTGTTGACACCCAAATCTTCCTGATTAACTCCTTCAGCATTTCCACATATAAGTCCAGCAGCAGCATCCGCTTGCATCATGTTGACGAAAAACAAATACATAGCTCCCATATCAGCCTACGGTATTCTAGCACTTTCATTAGCAACTTATGCCTAAACCAGATTCCTTCTAGTATTGGGTCTGGCATTTCCATTTGTTGTGATGCTTCCTCCATAAGATTCACTCTTCCATTTCCTGCCTCCATATCTTACTTTCCTTTTAAATTTGCATTCGAACCTTAGTAAGACACGGAAGAATGGTCTAAGAGAGATGGGAGAATAAAGATAAAGTGTATACTTATATATAGCAAATACAAGTACGTTACTATAGCATTACCCCATAGCCCAATCTTATTCTTTGATTCATTAGGGTTATGTTTTAAAACTTTTTAGGTTTAAATTTCTTTTAAGTTTTACGTAAACCTATGCTCTGATACCAGTTGTAACATCCCCCATTTTGAGGTCCGAAATTAACCGCTACAGATGCTGCAGTCATCTATATTATTAATTTCTGGTGACAAAATGCGGTAATATTAATGGTATCCATAATATCAGAAGCATGAGAATATGAAATATTTCAAACACAATTTCAACATAATTTTTCTCATTACATTTCAAATCAGCATTTCATATTCAGTACATAATCCCATAATGTTTCCTAAGTTCAAATAAATATAATTATTACAAAATACGCCAAGAGCGACAAATGAAGATGCCCCCTTGGATGATCAGAGTTACCAAAAAGATAGCTATAACATCTGCCTTTACATACAACATTCAATCACAACAGAATATATAAATAGATAATTTCCTACATAGCCAATCTTTGCCTCATGCACGTCTTCGGAAGTTTTATTTGCCAAAACCTACTAAACATGAAAACCTTAACTCTCAACCTAATCAAATTTTTTGAGTACCCGAGAGTTTAAGGAGAAAACATAAACTTTGAGTAAGGCAAAAAGCCTTGTGTGAATAATAGTACGACATCTCAATTTATTGATACTAAGTGAGACCACATCGCCTAGCGGAACGGGTTTTCCTCTCACTAATATCCTTTAAAAGTATATCCTTTGCAATCGAAATCTGCAACCAAACTGGTTATAATAAACGATATAATAATAACATGTATGCATACAAATTAGGTAATAAGTGGACTATCTATCTCGACATCATAGTTTTATCAGGCAGACTATAAACCTATAGCTAACTCAGGTCTACTAGACATAATAAATGTTCTAACTTCTATTAGAGAAAAACTAGATGTTCTGTTCGTAACTTGCTACTTCTAGGGTTAACTATTGCTAATGGTTTTGCGGGCTTTCCAATAACCTATCTCTACTTTGTGTATTCCTTTCTATATGTAACCTTCCTTTTGTCTTACCCATGACAAAGCCCTACACACTGGAACTTTGAACTTATATTAGTCATGGGCTACTAGTTAAAGTATAGGGTGTGCACCTACACAATTCACATATTGATTTCTAACCTATGAGTCATTCTCTTAGTAAAATTATGGATTAACTACCCTGTCCATATTTGCTCGAAAACAAAATCTTTGTAAATGTTTTAACCCTTGAAATCATACTTAAAACAAGAAAAACATTGGTTCTTTACTTTACTCAAAATACTTATGCCATGATATATGCTTTATAAAACACTTTTAATGAAACTCAAAATCAATAGTTTCTTTGACCCTCTCAAAACACAGGCTACAAGGCCAAAATTATGTAAAATCTTTAAAGCTATAAACCTCGACGACGTCATCACCATTATAGATCTTTTCCCATTCTAAAGCATATCGAAGTCTTATTTGAAAAATACATAGGGATGATGTTGAAGTTAATACTTCATAAATCATAGTGTTAAAACTATAAAAATTGAACTTCGATAACATATAAAACATTGGCCCCAAGGCCTCATCGAGGGTATAAAACTTAGATTATGAGTTAAGCTCGGTGATTATAGAAGCATGGGTTAAGCTCGAAGACTACTTAAAAGAGATATTGACTAGGCTCGACAACAATATTAAAAGCAACGTAGGGTAAACTTGATAACAAGCTAAAAGCGGCCTGGCAAGGCTCGACAACAAGTTGAAAGCGGTAGGGGTTAGGCTCGATGACAGGTTAAATGCAGCATATAGTAGGCTCAATGACCATCTGGGTCGGCGAGGCAAAAAGCTCGTAGTCATTTATAAAACAGAGCGACGTTAAAGTTATAAAGGTTGGCGACTCATAAAACATATGCAGTGAGATGCCTCTTTTTAAAAACATGACACTTATGCGCATCGACATGCCCACGTCGAGGACCATCTCTTTACTTTTGTTACTATAACCTCGACGAGGTTCAAAGCTAATCCATTTCATGCTAAACTCATTGACTTCATATGCATTGCTTTGTTCCACGTTGATGACAGTGTGATGCGGTGAGATGGGCTTGACATGGCAATTTCGACATAGCAGAATGGTAATTAACTTGAAAACTGCAATATTACAATAAAAAGTGTTCTCTTTTCACCAAACCTCTATAATTTGTCAAGATCTCATTGGCTAGTAAAACTTTAACAATTTCCTTTTTTTAAAATCTACCGCCTAACATAATTCTCAATACCAAACATTTTTACAAATTACCCCTTATTATAGACATTTTAATTAAACAAATAAGCCTTTTTTAGCTCAAATAATTTATTTATCATTCCTAAAATCTTAAGAAAAATCCCCAAAAATCAAGATAAGTCAAATTAACTATATTCTTCAACATGTAAAAGTTTCAGGGCTGAAAATTTTATTTAATTATTTTTTAATAATAAAAATATGAAATTCACCAATTTCTCCTCTTAAAAAATTCATATAAAATCCATACTTGATTGGAAAATTGTGAAATTAAAATCCCACTTCTAAAATGATATTTCTTACATCATATCAAAATTGCAATTAATTTAGGTGCCATATAATAGATTTTCCAACTAAAACATATCACTAAATTTCATATTTAAATTCTAGAAAATCACCAGCAAGCATATAATCATTCAAACTTCTAAAATATTGCATAATACTTGCAAAAGAAATGGGTTTACACTTAAAACCAAAATATAATAAAAAACATGAGATGTATATTAATTATTCACATTGATTTAGATGAGAAAGATGGGATTTAGTGTAGACTTGATTTCTTTTAGCTTTGATTCCTTAATCTCTTTGTTTCCTTCTTGTTTTCCGTTTACTATGGCCAGCAACTATGTTTAGTTCTTATGTGTGTAAATGAATGAACGAAATGAAAATAAAAGGTTTAAGGGGTAGGAATGAAAGCTATTCCCATATTGCCTTATCATTTTCCTTCTTATCCTAACCTTTTATTTTTCTAATTTGTAAGGCACGACCTAAACTTAGTTACCAAATCTCAATTTCCTTATCCTTTTACATTATTTTATTTAGTTTATCTAATTAAATATTCTAGATAATGTTAGTCAAAATTAGGGTCATTACACATTAGATCATGTCAATGGTCATATAAGAACCAAGTTGATATGCAAGCCATAATTCATAAGTCAATTTATCAAATTTGCAATGCAATAGTTCGGTATTCAATCCCTTATGTGTATGAAGTTTGAGTGCTACAATCAGCCAAAATCCCTAAATCAATTTAGGCTTTACAAAGTTTAAAATGTAAGAAGAGAAGTAAGAATGATTCGCCTCTTCTCCATAACCCTTAGGTCTGTAGTTATAAGGGTGGGCGCCACACAACTTTGACGTGCTTCGACAATAGCTTCGGCAACCTCAATATTACTATGCGTTGGCCTTTGTTTAATGACGATAATGATAGAACTACGATGCCTCCTTAGTAGTAATGGTCTTCGGCATCAATGATCTTATGCATTAAGGTGCTCTTGATTGATTATGGGCAGCATTAATTAGAGGTAGTGTTAAGCATTGATGAGGAGCAGCGTTGATATGAAACAATATCGAGAAAAAGTGGCTTCCCCAGTATAGCGTCAGCGTTGTTAACCTTCAGCGTCATCATGAAACTTTATCCCCTAAGCACTGTTAAAGTGCGGTGTTGCTTTAATGCGGCATTAATAAATGAAGACATTGATGAGCATGAAGCAACATCAAGCGGCATCGGTAGCTTTTATGGACATTGACGATGTTTTCCATTAACATCACATGTCTAGACATGGGTGCCCTCCAAGTATTATAGAATGATGGCATTGACAATTAGCGACGTTAATGATGGGTGGTTCTATCTGGAGGACGACTCTAAGGAGCGACGACGGTGGAATTGAAGCAACATCACAGAGACATGACATCATTATTTAACATCATAGATGAATAATGATATGGAATAATAACGACATCGGTGACAACATTATTAACCTCAAGCAGCATTATTGGAGCAGCAATGGCCATAAACTTCTTTCAACGACAATGACGCACGACATCACTTATTAAGCGGATGGCTGCATTGATTAGGCACGGCATCAATGAGATGCGACGTAGATAACGTCAACACAACAATGATGGCTTACGATACTGATCTCATTCGACATTATTGCTTTTTTGAAGAGGTGAGGCATTGGTCACATGTGGTATTAATCCACAGCTATACAAATGAAGGTCGATGTAGATGATAGGCGGTATCGACAGTAATCAACATGGATGATGTGTGATATCCTTAACAACATGCAGCGTTGCATATATCTCCTTGTTGTTGAAAGGCGATGTTCTTTATTCCCTCGGCATCAATTATTGGAGCAGTGTCATGATCATACTGCATATTGCATATCTTCAAGGTTAATATTGGTGATAACATTTGCCCCTTAGTATAGAGGAAGCATTGACTTTTCAAGCCAACAGTTTCGGTATCATTTTTTGACACCTATTGGTCTTCTCATGCTGATCTAACCGTTCATTTAAAATCAATCCAACAGCTTCTAAATATCCAGATCTCTTCTCCTTCCTTCTTTTACATGGAATCGAGAGCTCAAGCAAGAAATCAGAAATTCCAAGGAAATTACAACTTTTGTAATTCTCAACCAACCGATTTTTTGTTCAGGTATTATTTTATATTGATCAAATTAACAAGTTGCTTCAAATGATTTGGTATTAAGATTACTATTAGGTTTATTTGGATTTTTCTCGATTTTAAATTAGCGCTACGGTTTAATCATAAAGTTTTGATAATTATTAACCAAGATGATAATCGATTTGGATTAAATTAGCAATAGATCTTTATTCCGTGTGTTTGGTTTCGATGTCAATCGACGCCAGTATAAAATCTAGCATATTCTAGGCTTATTGATAAAGAAGTCAATCCATTAGACCCCAAGACCAATACAAATTCATTGTGTCGATACCCATCATTTACGACATTATCAATATGATCAACACTAATGGTTTTTGGCATTGCTATGATACTCGCTATTAATAAAGTTATATATCATCTTGTTATCCTAATAGCTTGGTATTTATGTCGTGAGCCTCTTACATTGTTAAGGACTTAAATTGAGGTGCGACAAACTCTTAGAATTTACACCAACTATATGCAACATTACCTAACGTTGACATTGACATTAATAACAAATGAGGTGCTTATTGTCGACATTGATTTAGAAAGCTATTATTTGATATCGAAAATCCTATTGTTCTATAGCAAACTTTTAACACTATAAACTAAGCCTCGTTCAATTTCATTGCTTACGACCTTGCTGACTTAACATATTACAAGTTATTTAACCGATTAGCACATTACAAACTCATGTTGCTGCCATTCATCAATGTCAACATCCTTATTACTTCAGCACTGGATATAGTTGCGGTGTTGACTAGTGTTTTATCATATAGCTACGTGACATTCAACATTGGTGTAGTTGTGAACGTAGACTTATTGATGCTACATTAACTCATATTCAATTTTTATACACTTTCTTAAGGCATTTATTTATTAAAGTTCAAGTCTTTTAACATATTTGGTATATACCATTTAAGGGTAATTGACACGTGGCAAAGATGGTATTATATTTACACTTAAAACATTGTGATACCATTAATTGGTAGATTAGTTAAATAATATTTTTAGTTTAGAATACAGTGATTCTTTCATATAATATGAGTATTATTATATCTTAAATTTGGAATAACATCACTTTGCAGATAAATGGAAGGCTCAAAGATAAACAAGGAGTCCTCCAAAAAGACTAGTACAAGTTCCATAACTTCCTCTTCTTACAAGAAAGAAGATCATCTTCTTCATCCATCGTATATTACCACTCAAGGAGAAGTAGATTCTATTCTTAAGAAATTTGGCATCATAGGTATTGAAGCTATTCCAGCCGGTCCTTCTGACAGAATCAACAATCCTCTAGAAGGATTTTTTGCTTTACCCCTATTCACATATGACACTCGGCATATCTTCCTTTTCTAGGCTTTCTTTTATGGTTCTTAGAACACCTAAACATCTTCCCAATCTAATTAAGTCCTAATTCATATACTTATTTAGAGATTCTTACTAGGGAAGCTAAGCTTTCCTCTCTTAGTGCTGAAATTCTCTATGCCATAGCTGGCTCAGCAAAGTTAAATGAGCGGCTAGGTAATCCTTTATACCACATTTATCCCTATCCAAAAAGCTTGATCAATAATGTAGTAAACAAGGCTAAAGGATGAGAAAACCGGTTTTTCTATATTCGGTGCTACTCAAAGATTTTGGGAACTTTCTCCGTTATTAGTATGTTCCTATTTTCTGTTACTTATACTATATTTATTGCTTCCTTACAATAAGCGTTTTTCTTTTAGATCCGGTCCCTAAGAAATTTAGCCCCACTTATAGTGAGATCATTAAGTCTCTAACTCTAGCATTTGAAAAAATAAATGACAAGCTTATTCTCCTAATGGAGGTGAACCTTTGTCATTACTCATTGATTCAAGACAACCATATAATACTTGGAGAGCCTCCAATAATGAAAGAAAATGCTCAGGGGAAGCGATCATTGGTTATCAATAACCGTAATGCTTTCTCGACTTCTTTTCTAGTTCAACTTGAGTCTACCAGTAAGTCTCAACATAGCTAATATAGAGTTCCTCACACTATAGTTTTATTAACTTTTGTTTTTGTTTTAGGCTCTTCCGTCTTAGTAGCTGTCTTTACGGAGAAGGAGACCATAAGTGAAGTTTCCAAAGAAAAAGAAAGATAAAATGGCACTTCCGCCTTAACCCAAGCTCTTGAATCTCAATCACTTAGAGCTTTTATTGCTAGCTCATTTAAATCCATAAAAAGGAAACTAAGTGATGATTTGGTTACTGCTTCCACTCCTCACAAAAAGCTTAAGGTGGTATGTATTCTCCTATTATTGTGGAGGAAGAATCAGTTGTAGATATCGATTCAAGCCCTGAGGCCTTAAATCTTAGCCCTTCTAGGGAAAAATCATCGGACAACTGAAAAGGAGCAGTTTCAAAACCCCCTTCTTCATATTACATTTTCAAGTACTCCTAGGGGACTGAACCATCTCTGTGAGGAGTTTGGATTGTGTTCTCTTCCAAAAACCCGCTCCTTTTCAAATCTAAGTCTCCAACTACTGCTAGTAATTTTGACGATCTTCTCCAACTGGTCGTTCAGTCTTCATCTTTTACTGCTCTTAAACTATCACTATCCTCATCTTACTCTCAAGACCACCGCTTTGCTATTCTCAAGAACCTTCTATCGGTACGTATCATTTTAGTTTGGCTGTCTCAGGTTCTTTACATTCTTCATAAAATTTTATTTCATACCTGTTACATTTTAGGCGGCTAAGCATATGTTCTAATTTTAAGATGATTCCTTTAGCATCTTCCTGTAAAGTTTCCAAACTCAGGAACAAGTCTCTTTGCTCAATAACCACATAATTGACAGTACGATTGCAAAGGATGAGGCTGTAATAAGAAAGAGAAACTTGTCACTTCACTTGATGAAGTAAAAACTTCAGTTAATGAAGAAAGAAGTACTAATCAAATTTTAAGCGATAAAGTGAACGCTTTAGAGATGGAGCTTGAGGTGGGTGGTATGAAGGAGGCCAAGCTTGTAAAGGAGAATGGATTTTTAAAGAAGAAATTGCAAAAGAAAAGAGTTCACTTGAATAAATCAACTGGCATAATTAATGACGCAAAGCAAAAGGTGTCTTATGTTAACCAAATATTTGGTCAACACCCCAAAACTATTCTAGCTAATGTGGTTAGTCCGGTCTGAATGAAGGGCTTGATAACCTTAAGGATTTCCTTTGTAATATGCTCGCATACATCTTTCGAATCAGACCTTCCGATGTTGTTGAAAGATTAGGTACTTGCTTAAGTTTAATTCTTTTCATCCTAGTTAAACTTATTTGTGGCTTCCTTTTTGGGCTAAATTGGATTCTTCTGAGTTTATCCTTTTAAGGGTGGAAGCTACCATAAGGTTTAAGCTGGTTATCAAATTTCTTATTGAATAGGCAACAACTTTCAACCTTGTAAGAAGGTTTGTTACCTTGAATGAAGTTAGATTCAAACTGGTCGGAAGGTTTGTGAATGATCTCCTTCAATTTGACCTTGTCGAAAGGTATGATAGCTGGGATTATAATGTCGAAAGGTTATTGGGATTATTATAGCAAGAATGTTGTTGACCTAGCCGGAAGGTTTGGGGCCCTAAGTCAGTCACTCTGGAAGGTTGAAGTCAGTGTTCGAACTAGATGCATTGTCAATCTTGCCGAAAAGTTTAGTCCTTTGATTCAATGTTTCAGAAGGTTTAATGACTATTGAACTAATTTGGTCCTCCACTTAGTCACAAGGTTCTGATTGGAGAGTTTAAGTCTTCGAAAAGTTGAAATAGCTACTTATAACTGAAGTATTGATGATCATGTCTATAAGAACCTTCCACAGGGATTTAACCTGAGAATATGAGTTAGTCCAACAAAGATTCAAGTAAATAGAAAAGTAATTAACCAAGTCTAAGTCTTCCCTCTTTATTGAAGAAAAAAATTATTTATTAAATTCCCCAAATTACACTTAAATAGGGTTACAATCCTTTTTCTTAAGAAGCTACAAAGTTAGAATGAGAGAAAATTCTGATCCCCTAAACAAGACACCTTGGGTCTTATTTATAGACGCGGATGGTCAACCTTTCGGCCCTATGCTTTCGATTGGGTCGGAAGGTCTCCCTTTTATATGCCGCCTTAAACCCTTTGTCTTCATCGAAAGGTTTGCTTTTTCATCTGCTATTATGAACCTTCCACCTTTGTCGGAAGGTTTGTTACTCTTATGCCTCCATGATCCTTCCGCCTTTACCGAAGGGTTTGCCCTCTTTTATGTTGTTTGTTGTGAACCTTTCTACGTTGTCGGAAGGTTGCTCTTCTTCAATGATTTTGAAAGGTTGTCTTTCATTCTTTGTTAGCTTATGAGTGATGCTTTCTTCATAAACCTTTCGTTATTGTCGGAAGGTACCCTAGATGTGCTTCAACCGGTTCGAAAGGCTTATTATGCTTTCGAAAAGGTCATTAAGTACTTGCTCACACTTGCTTTGACTTCTTCATCCCTTTAGGAAGATACTAACACTTTGAATGCTGAGGAATGAAACCTTTTAACTCCTTTGAAAGGTTTGGGACTGTTGTATACTGTTGACTGCATCCCTTCGACTCTTTCGAAAGGTTTGAACTGAACTTCTTTTCTCTAATCTTATTGAGATACCTTTCGTCTTAGATGGAAAGTTGGATTTTATTGTAACATCTTACTTTGTTGATTTCATTCTCGATACTACTATCGAGAAATCCTATGAGAAGGCACTTTCCATAGCATATGCCGATAACATCCATCAATACACAGATCCTAGACTTCACCTCTCTTCCTCCATCTTGGAATGAAAAGACTAAAAATAAATTCAAAGCTACATTGAAGGCAACATAGGCATCTTGAAAAGAATCCTCTGAGGAAGAAGAGATCGATACCAAGAAACTATTGGCTTTTGATGACCCCCCGGTAGACGAAGAGATAGAATCAAACAAGGAGGGGATAATGATGGCAACAACAAGAATGGCAATGACCATAGTGATAGTGGTCGTAATGATGACGACGACGACGGGATAATGATGATAATGGTGGTGGCAAGAGAAAGAGCCTCTCCGGATCGGTAGACGAGAAGGATGGATCGAGAGGTGCTAACCTAGATTTGGCAGCAGACATTACTGAAATCCTCGATTCTTCAAATGAAGGTTCTCTCCAGAAGGAAAACGCTCCTCAAAGGCCCAAACTTAAAAGGAAGGAACAAACTCTTTCATCTTCATTTCCACTCTCTCAGGTATGGATCTCTTTATTTAAAGGTCTTAGATTACCATATAGCTCTCAGTTAACATGTTGATTATTTTGGTTAAGGAGAAAATCAAAATATCGTTACGATGTCATGCTTGAAAAGAAACAAATGGAAATATATAAATTAAATAGAGAGTTTGGTAGACAACTAAAAGAGTATAAAAACTTGTCTGAGAAATACAAGAATCTCACAACCAGCGCCTAAAATTAAAAAAATTCAAAGAGAGACAAGTTGCTCCACGGATGAAGAAGGCATGCCTTCATCGAGAGAAACTCTTAATGAAAAATGCATAACTAACGGCCCTCTTTTACATGTTGATTGATGATAAGATCGTGTTGGAAGAATTTCTCTACAATGTTTACTCTAGGGGAATATTTGTTGATTTTTCCTATTTAGATGACAACTATGGGGGTTTTCTCAGACGCTTTCATCGCAGATACTTGGATGAACACGGGTCTAACCCTTATCCCGGGCATATTGGATTCTTCTGAGAGTGGCCTCCGTTCCTTTTTCTTCTCGTTATCTTCCCCTCGAAAAACTCAAATATAATAGAAAGAGATTTATTTTTGAGTTTTATAAGGAATCAATCTTGTATGAAGCCAAATGATTATATGATTGTAATGTATGACTTCTGCAGCTTATATTTTTCACTATTTTTGTTTCATTATTGCTCTTGGTTTATTTTTCCATGTAATATATAGATTAAGAAATCTCCAAATAGCCCTATTTCCATGGAATATTTGAATAAATTTGTCAAGCTAAAGAAGGAATTTAAGGGGAAATCTTTAATTCTCCGAACTTCTCAACTAGCAAAGCATTGCTTTCTTAGAGATTTACAAGAAGTTTACATGTGATTTCCTCAGCTTCATTTTGACTTTTTGGGCGATGAGAAAGATAAATTTCTTAAAGAAATGCGAGCTTATTATGCTAACTTGCTATGTGATCATACTAGCCCTCCAGTCGAAAAGTGGGATTATCATCGATTCCCTCCAGTTTATACCCCATAATGGATTAAAATCTCTTTCGACTCCACTTTTCGCTTACCCATTAGGTCATTTGAAAAGGCTATAGCCGTTGCTTCAAAACTTTAGGAGTTAACAAGAATTAGATCATGATGTAATATGAGTTTCTTTGTTGTTTGTAAACTTTTGTTGTTTAATAAAGAAGATAACTTTTCCATATACTGATTTCCTTCCCATTTTCCCCTTTTGCAAGAAAAACAATTAACCCTCGTATCAGATGGTATGAATATCCTTGCCCAACTTGATTCCGTAAAGATAGGTTTAAGGTAGAACCCGAGAAGAAACACTCATCTCAAGGTATTCTAGCCTTATGATTTTCAGACAATCACGATGCACAATACTGGCCTAACAAATACTACAAATTAAGGTCAATAATTAGAGGCGTGAAAGAAATTACTTTTGACTTGGAAAAGCAAGCTAAATAAAAGGATGGGAAAATTCAAGATTTCAGGAGAGAAATAGGTGCTATTAGTCAATCTAAGCTTTCTTCCCAAAATATTGAGACCGATGCTGAAATGCTCGATTGCATCAAAAAGTGATGGATCTTGAGGTATAATTGCTGAAAAACCAAGTGAATTGCCGATCTTTGGAACTTATTGCAAGCAGGGGTGAGTCTAACCTTCCCACTCCAACTCTTTTGATCGGTCAAGAAAAGTTTTCTGCTCTGTTAAACCCTCCTTTGGGTTTGGATAATAACAAAATCGCTAAATGGAGTCAAAGAGTCAGATTTGAATATATGCAATTTTTGAATGGACGGTGGAGGGATAAAGTTTCTACTCATCTTAAAGCTTATAAAGCTAAAGTAAGGAGACTTGAGCATGAAAGACACACCTTTGATTTAGAGATTAAGAAATTAAGAAGTAAGATTAATATTTTGAAGGGATAAAATAAGACTCTTGACCATGCATTGGACATTCATATTATGTCAATTGTTGATACCAATTCCATTCGGTGAAAAGAAAAAACTTAAACAGCTTTTGGATTTGGCAATTTTTCACATTACCAACTCTTCCCCGATTGCTGAAGATCTTACGAGGTTGACTCAAAGCTTTGACTTGTAGCATGTTGGTTTTGAAATTGATCCTTCTGTAACCCTCTTTTGTACTTGTGACTTTGTACACAATGTATTAGATTATAAATGATTTTGTATTTGAATGAATAATACCTTGGTTGTAAGATATGTAGCTTTGAAACAAATACTGGTTCTATTTGAATTTGCTTGACGATTAATATCTTTCTTTTATGTATTTTGAGCTTTTAATGTATGAATCGATATTTTGCTCATTGAAAGAATTAAAGACCTTATTAGTTGAGCTTTTTAGGACTTGATAGAAATGTTTCTTTCCATTAGTAAGTATTCAGCAGCTTGTTTGGTAATTAATAATAGAAGACCAGAAAATCCATATGGCAATAGTAATGAAAGAACATAACATCTATCTAGCTATAGGAGACCAGAGAACCTGTTCGGCTATAATAATAGAAGACCAGAGAACCTGTTCGGCAATAATAATAGAAGACCAAAACACCTTTCCAGCGATAATAATAGAAGGCCAGAACACCATATCTGGCAATAATAATAGAAAACTAGAAATTCTTATCTGGCAATAATAACAAAAGTCTAGAAAGTTAGTCGATATATTACTTCTACCTTGGGCCACGAAGGGCTCTTTTTTTACCGGTCTTCCTCTAGAAGATTTTTTGGTAGTGTTATACCGTCCTCCCTCTAAGGGGCGCTTCAGATAGGCCAAAGTTTTAAGGTGTTATACCATCCTCCTTCTAGGAGGTGCTTTGGGTAAGCCGAAGGCTTAAGGTGTTATACTATCCTCCCTTTAGGAGGCGCTTCAAACATGCCAAAGGCTTATGGTGTTATAACATCCTCCCTCTAGGAGCCGCTTCGGACAGGCTGAAGGCTTAAGGTGTTATACTATCCTCCCTCTAGTAGGCGCTTTGGACAGGACGAAGTCTTAAGGTGTTATAGCGTCCTCCCATTAGGAGCTCTTCTGATAGGTCGAAGGCTTAAGATGTTATATCGTCCTCCCTCTAAAAGGCGCTTCAAACAGGCCGAGGGCTTAAGGTATTATACCATCCTCCCTTTAGGACGCGCTTCGAACATGCCGAAGGCTTAAGATTTTATAGCATCCTCCCCCTAGGATCCGCTTCAGACAGGCCGAAGAATTAAGGTATTATACCATCCTCCCTCTAGGAGGCACTACGGACAGGCCGAAGGCTTAAGGTGTTAATCCAGTCTTTGGAACTTTCCCATTATTTATTGATACCTTTACTTTTGTAGATATTCTTATCCTAATTTTTTCCATTTTTATATTGTAGAAAGAACAATGTTCCATATGATCAAATTATTTCCTTTTGAATGGAAATTCTTTTGAGTTACCCTAATGAATTCTTTCAAAGACCCTAGCTCGATCATTTTTTGAATTATTTATGCAAAACATGGCATTCATCAGTCTTATGTCCATTTACTTTATGGGAAGCACAATAATATCCTCCCCTATTAGGTTCTAGATGACTCCTTGAATTATAGAAAGTGGGGAAATTTCCACTACTTTTTGCCATGACGAAAATGTGGGAGAGGAGTTTGTTTAAGTCTACATGGTCGGATTTGGAAATTTCTCCCATACCTTCTTTTCCTTTCTCATTCCTTTTTGGTCTCTTGTTTAGATGATTAGAGTCGAGCTTTCCTTCCTTTTTATTATGTTAGGACCTCTTTTGGGCATGGTACATTTCTTTTGCATGGATGAACTTGTCGGCCCAAAAATTGAAGTATTGTAGATTTTTACATCCATGAATATAAAGATCTTTCCAGAATAGGGTCTTCTCCATTAGGCATGAACGTACTGTCATTAGTTTTTCTCTATCAGTCACATTTCTTGTTCTTAGCGCTTCTGCATTAAATCTCTTTAAGTATTCGCCCAGTAATTCCTCTGGCTTTTGCATGATATTAGCTAACACATTAGAATCTGTAGCAGAGTCTTTGCACATATTGAAATACATTGAGAACTCATAAGAAAATTGTTCCTAAGAATATATGGTCTTTTCTCGGTAATTCCTATACCATTTAGAAACTGCTCCATGGAAAGTCATCGGAAAGAGCCTACAACGAATTTCCCCAGAAGCATCATACAAATACATTCGACTTTTGAAGGCTAAAAGGCGATTGTCTGGATCGGTAGTTCCATCATACTTTAGGAAAGGAATCTTGATGTGGATCGGAACCATAACTGCCATTATTTCCTCTATAAAAGGAGTTTTTTGAAGATTATCATTATCTTCGGGTTCAAGAATTCCCACTTTCTTATGGGCGAGTATATCATTTTTCATTTGATTGGGCATGTCTCTTTGGTAAATTTCATCATTATAGTAGTTCCTCTCGTAGGGCTTGTATTCCTTATATGGAATCGAGCTATCAGATTGCTCAGGGAACCTTTTTGTTAATTTTTCTTGATTTATCTTTTGATAGTTTACCTTAACCCTTGGAGAATGCAATTTTGGTTCTTATCTTAGGTTTTTCTCTTTTCCAATAGGTTCATAACACTTTCATCTTGGCTTTTGTATACTGAAATTTTGAGGTTTCTTTTTGGAGATTCCACTTCATCTTCTTCTTACATAGGCTTTATTGTTTCACAAGGTTTATAAGATAGAGCCAGCTTAAGGAGCTTTTGCATAACTATTAATTGTTATGGAAAATCCTGAACCTTAGCTTCACTGTTCGCCAGCATTATTAAAATCGAAGGTTCTTCAACCTCCATATTTTCTAAATTGAAGTTTGGGAGGATATTTGTCTTTAAAAGCCATTTGTTGTGTAATATCTTCCTTAGTTATTTCCATTTATCTTTAATTTCAAGAAAAAGAAATAGAGAGGTTGAGGTTCGGGACCTCCTTCTAGCACCAAAAATGTTAACGAATTTCTTCGTTAACCCTAAAAGTGTAAGGAAAGTCGACTTGTTTAAAGGAATGGTTATGGAAACGCTAGGCTAAGTAGTATGTTCGATATTGAGTCCATAATTCAATCACAGATTAGATCACATCGAATGTTATATAAGAACCAAGTCGATATGCAAGCCATAATTCATAAGTCAATTTGTCAAATTTGTTATGCAATAGTTGATTATTCAATCCCTTATGTGTACAAAGTTTGATTGCTACAATCATCCAAAATCCCCAAATCACTTTAGGATTTACAAAGTTCAAATTGTAAGAAGAAAATTAAGAATGATTTGCCCCTTCTTCATAACCCCTAGGTCTGTATTTATAGGGGTTGATGTCGCACAACTCTTACATGCTTCAGCAACCTCAATATTGTTATGCGCTTGTATTTGTTTGATGACAACGACAACAGAACTACGATGCCGCCTTAGTAGCAATGGTCTTCGGCATCAATGATCTTATGCATTTAAGGTGCTCTTGATTGATTGTTGGTGGCATCAGTTGGAGGCAGTGTTAAGCATTGATGAGGAGCGGCATTGATATGAAGTAGTATCGAGAAAAAACGGCTTCCCCCAGTATAGTGTTTGCGTTGGTAACCTTCGGCATCATAATGGAACGGTATCATCTAAGTATTGTTAAAGTGCGGCATTGCTTTAATGCGGCATTAATAAATGAAGACATCGGTGAGTACGAAGCAACATCAAGCGGCATCGGTAGCTTCTATGGACATTGACGATGTTTTCTATTAACATCACATGCATAGACGTGCGATGCCCTCCAAGTACTATAAAATGGCGGCATTGACCATTAGCAGCGTTAATGATGGGTGGTTCTATCTGGAGGATGACTCTAGGAGCGACGACGTTGGAATTGAAGCAACATCATAGAGACATGATATCATTATTTACAATCATAGATGAATATCGATATGGAATAGTGGCAACATCGGCGATGATGTTATTAACTTCGAGCTGGATTATTGGAGCAACATCGACCATAAACTTCTTTCAGCGATAATGGCGCATGACATCACTCATTAAGCAGATGGCTACATTGATTAGGCACGACATCAATGAGATGTGATGTAGATGATGTCAACACAATAATGATGGCTTATTCTACTGATCTCATTCGATGTTATCGCTTCTTTGATGAAGTGCCGCATTGGTCACATCTGGTATTAGTTCATAACTATACCAATGAAGGTCAACATAGATGATAGGCGGTATCGACAATAATCAGCATGGATGATATGCGATATCCTTAATAAAATGCAGCGTTGCATATATCTCTTTATCGTTAAAAGGTGACGTTCTTTATTCACTCGGTGTTGATTATTGGTGCAGCATCATGATCATACCGCATGGCGTGTATCTTTAAGGTTAATATTGGTGAAAATAATTATAATAAACTATTGGAAGGTGTTCGATGTTCAAAACTACACATGCAATATCCAACTTTATTGTTGGATACATTGTTAAAAGTACTCTACTTATTGTAAACTCTAAAAGTAAATGTCCAACGCGGTAAACCGCATGATAATAAAAATACTCAATCCATCATATACTATAACGTAAAGCTTAATGCTTTATACATGTCCAATGTGGTAAACCACATGCTCTTAAAAGTACTTAATATATCATATACAATAAAAGTACTGAATAAATTGCCAATATGCACTTAAAACTACAATGGTAATCTTATGTTGTACTACTATTTACAACAAATTTGTTATTTTGAATTCTATATCCAACCCACTAAACTAAACGGTATAACTTTTGAATGAAAATTTTACTTCAACGGCAAAAAATGCATTAATCCGAGTCGATGAGATGGAAATCACATGATTTTATAGAGATTAATAACCCTGTTTGATTCTAGATATGTATTTCCTTTCCTTATGAATCCAATGAAAGTAGCAACTTACGCTTCTAAATTGAGGGATTTTATAGGGTCCAAAATTGAGTGCAAAATGAATGGATCAATTGCTGATATATTTAAACTAGGGGGACTAAATAGTGAATAGTGTGGATTGATCTCATCTAATTTCGTTTATCATTTTTAAGTTTAGTAGATTATCACAAAACCTATCTAAATGTTATTTTGTCAAAAAATGAGGTTGTAACTGAAAATCGCTATGGATTTAGTAATATGAAAAGCTCTACTAAATTAAAACATGTATATAATAGCGGCGGAAATAAAGAATTATAAAGTAAAGTACATCAGATATTTTTATACTGGTTCAAACTTTCCGTTCTACGTCCAATCCCAGACTCCTTCTGGATTTAAATGATACCCTCACTTAACTTAGAGGAATTGGTATTACAACCTCCTAAGCTGTCGAACAGGACTTCGTGACTAAAGATCTCCAAAAGGACTTCGACTACAAGGAGTATATAAGTGTTTGACTTTGTGTTCTCTTGATTAGATCGGACGAGTTAGTATAGTATAACCTTCCAATAATCTTTTTTATAAGTAGTATAACGTGTATTTGTGAAGAATTGGAAGTATATGGTCACTCTAGAAATGTAATTTGAATGAACAAGTGATCAATATTTCGCAATATGATTTTTTCAAAAGCAAGGGAGAATTCAACAAGAAATAGAATAAGAAAGCAAGAAGAATTGTTATTGAATTCATAGAAGTGTTTGCTATTTATAGAGAATGGATAGTTGTAGTCATTCCTGAAGAGTAACAACTGATATAAGTGTTGCAACAATTGATGAAGGGAAGCGACTCTTCGCGAAGAAGAAGATCCCTTTAGAAAATTCAAGTAAAATGTTGTTACTTGATAACCAATCGACTGGTAGGAGGGGTTTAGTCGATTGGTTGTGGTCAAGTTTGTTAATTTTAAAATTGAAAAAAATAGTTCAAAATAACACTATTTTAGTTAACTGAAAAAAAGGGCTGGTCGACTAAATGCTTATTTAGTCGACTGGATTTAAAAAGTTGGTCGATTGTTTTTGTTTTAGAAAATCATATAAATGAATGTTCACATATCAGTCGACTGTTTACCCTTATTCAGTCGACTGGTTCTGCATATTTTCCTTTTTTCAAATGAAATAATATTTTGAAAGCTTGTGTGTATATACCACTTTAAAGAGATTTTAACATATATATACTCTACACATGACACTCTATGACTAATAATACATTGTATGTCATCTTCGTCTTGTCTCCATCGTGTACATCTCTTCAATGGTTGATATAATTTTCTGCAAAAGTCAATTATATACACAATATTCTTGTGTAGTTGTCACTATCAAAATATCAAATAATGAGGTTCTAACATTCTCCTCCTTTTTGATGGTAACAACTATACAAGTTAATATTTATATAAAACCAAGTTAGTTCTCCCCATAAGTTTATACTCTCCCTATCGATATGGTTGTATAGTTTTCTCCTCCTTTGTCATCGACAAAAAAGAAAAATATATATGTAGGAGTTAGTATATAAAAGTTGAGTATTCATAGGGATAAAAGAAACTTGTGCATTAACCCACAAACATATAACATGAACATAAGCACTTCATTTTATCACAACACAAATGTTTTACACTACATTAACCCACACAATGTCACATAAGCACAAAATATCAAAAACCATAAAGCGACAACACCAAACAAATATGGTACTTTGAACATAGTTGCTTCATTTCCCAACATCAATTTTTTTTAAAAGGATTTTACACCACCAAATATTTCAACACAAAAACCATAACCACTAAGAATGACATAACAGAAGTTGCAAAATACTACAACCACAACATATAAGTTTTTATATATTACAAACACTACAATACCTTACAGAATTACCACTACAAGATGAAAATAAAACAAAATAAAAATGCATAAAACTAAGAAACAAAATAAATTACCATCTTACTAAAATTTACTTGTTTCCATTGTCTTGATGCTCATTACCTTCCTCATTTACTTCTTCATCTTGCAGAGAATCCCAATTATAAGGGTCATCACTAGGTAATTTATCTTTATGAGGAGGGGGAGATCCCGAGGTAGATGAACAAGTGCAAGAAATTTTCTTCCATATTTTATCTACAAAGCCCATCATTTTATCCACTTTGCTCTCAATTCTTGTAACTGTGGCCACTACCCTTGTCAAGCGCCGATCAGTCTTGCTTTGATTCCTGGAGAGAGTAACAAAGGAATGTCTTGTTGAAGAATCGATTGGAAGTTCAAGTATTGCATCATCATCCTCGCATTCTTCTTGTTGTTATCGAAGTGGAGGTGGTACCGTAGTTTTAGTAGGTGGTACCGTAGTTTTAGTTGGTGGAGCACTTGATGAAGAGGTTCTATGAGTTTGCCATTCTTCAAATGTCATATGTTGCTCACCATGAGGGGGATGCTTCATTTACTTAAGATTTTTGCATTGAGGGTACTAACAGTAATAAATTTCGAGTCGGGAAGATTGATTTCAAAGTAGTATAAGATACACATTATTTACTCCACATAATGAATTGTCTTTGACTTACGTTGATGAAAGGTGCAAATATCATCCAAGATATATTTCCGCTAATTAATCCAATTTCCTATGTACAACCCATACAATGCTTGATAGTTGTTTTTGTATATAACATCGTAGCTTTGGGTACTTGGTAAGATAGTTTGAGTAAGGATTCTTTGGATATTTTTAGCTTTAGGGTGCAAAGATATGGCCTTTAGATTCTTAAAGTCATCAATAAGGAAACTGTGACTAGTCATATCTGCACCATAATCATTAATAGTTATTTTGTCCAATTCATCTCCTTCCATTGGGCAATGTAAAATCATTCCTAGCCTTAGTGGTGGAATAACAATTTTTATCTGCAAACTAAACTTCACATGATATCTTCATTAGAATGAGGTCAATAAAAATCTAAATTAAGATTAGCATAAAAAAGCTTTACCATTAGTGGTATGATCTTCAAGTTATTTACATTGTAGTCGATCAATGTCGCTATTCCACGGTAGTCAGCAAATTCTCGAATAGCATAACCCACAAATTCTTCCATTTTTTACAAATGACCCTTAAAAATCCTCATATTTCGCATGCTTTCTAATCGTTTAATGGCAATGTCATTGTGTAGCCACCGTCGAATCTGAGCTTCAATAGGCTCGCTAGAGGAGGTAGAAGCTCTTTCGTTTCGTTTGGACCGATAGTTTTGAGATTAGGTAGAGAAAAAATGAATTTTTGAATGTAATGATAGTTAGGGATTTTGTTAGATGAATGAAGAAGGGTGAAGTCAGTGGATATAAGAATTGAATGGGCGTGATTTGAAGTGATAAGGTAGGTATATCAAAGGTCGTGTCTTTTGAACAATCATTGTTTAAAAGAATGCTTGTATATTTACTAGTCGATTGAAAATAAAGAATCAATCGACCCGTTTATCTATAAGTTACAGGATTTTCAACATGCAAGGAATTAGTGTAAATTTAGGGTGATTCAGTCGACTAAAATTTTCATTTAGTTGACTAAATAACGTTTCAGTCGATTGAATATAATGTTTAGTCAGTTGAAATTAACAGAATTTGTAAAATTTATAAAATTGATTCCAGTCGACTGATAATGTTGAACCAGTCGACTGATAATGTTGAAATTTTGATTTTCCAGAAATTTATTTACAAATGGTTTGTTGCGATAGACTTGATCATCCACCTTGTTAAGAATTTTGTTTATATATGAGTTGTGAAGATCTGAAAACAACCTGCAAGAAATGTATTCTGCTTCACATGTCAATAACGAAACACAATTTTATTTCTTACTAAACCACGGTACTAGACTGTCCGATGAAGTGATAGGTATCGCTCATACTTTTTGTGTCCATCTGACATCCTCCAAAGTCAGCATCATTGTATGACACTGACTCGAAAGGACATTCTTTCAGTAGAAAAGCCTATAGTCTCTAGTGTTGGTTAAGTAATGAAAAATCCATTTCACAGCTCGCAAATGTGATTCCTTGGGATTTGCTTGATATCGTGCACGTAAATAAACACTCATCATTATATTGAGTTGACTAGCGGTTAAATATAGTAAAGAGTTGATCATACTTCTATAGAGTTTTTTATCTATGCTCTTTTTGTTTTCATCTTTATCTAGATGAACCGTAGTGCTCATGGGTGTCGGTTTACTTGATGTGTTTTCCATTCCAAAACATTTTATTAAATTTTTACAATATTTTTCTCGATTAATGAAAATACCATTACTTAATTATTTAATATAAAGACCAAGAAAATATGAGAGTTCTCTTATATGAGACATCTCAAATTCACTTTTCATAATATTTGAGAATCGATTACATAAATTTTCATTTGTAGAACCGAAAATGATATCGTCGGCATAAATTTTTATAATTAATATGTTGTTCTTAACTTGTTTAATAAACAAAGTTTGATCTACTTTTCCTATCTCAAATCTAGAAGCTATAAGATAGCTTTTTAGCTATTCATACCAAGCATGAGATTCTTAGTTTAAACCGTAAAGAGCTTTCTTAAGTTTATAGACATGATCATGATATTTTTCATGTGTGAAAAGTGGGGGTTGTTCTATGAAAATATTTTCTTTAACAAAACCATTTAAGAATGCACTTTTAACATACATTTGGTATAGTTTAAGATTATGATGGCAAAAGTAGGCTAATAAGACATGTATTGCTTCTAGTTAGGTGACAGGAGCAAACGTTTCTTCATTGTCTATTCCTTCTTCCGGATTATACCCTGTGCAACTAGCCTAGCTTTATTTTGGGTTATATCTCCATTTTCATCTACTTTATTTTTATAGACCCACTTCGTACCAATGACTGTTTGATCATTTGGTCTTGGAACCAATTCCCAAACGTTATTCCTTTCAAATTAGTTTAGCTCTTCTTGCATAGCTAAAATTCAATAATCATCGGTCGAAGCTTCTTTAAAGTTTTTAGGTTCTTTGTTAGAAATAAAAGCTACATGTCCCATTTGATTTAATTAATGTCTGGTTTTAACATTAGTATTGACTTCAGCAATTATATTTCTGATTATATGATCTTTTAAAATTCATGGAAGAGATTTAAATTCATTTTCAATTGGATTTTCTATAGGAGTGTTCTCTAAAATTGGTTGATTACTACTATCGATCATTTCTTCTTCATCATCTTTATTATTTTTGAAATTTTCGTCTAACGATATGTGTAAGGGTTCTTCTATAGTATTTAACCATTTATTGAAAACTCTATATGTCTTACTTCGTTCCGAATATCCAATGAATATGCCTTTATCATATTTTGGATCGAAATTTCCAACTTTAGTGTTTAAAATAAAGCAATTTGAACCGAATATTTTGAAGTAAGCTATATTAGGTTTTCTATTATGAAAAAGCTCGTATGGAGTGTGTTTTGTTAGTGGTTTTATAGCGACATTTAGAAGACACACTTTTGCCCATAAATGTTTTGGTAGTTGGCTACCACTAAGTAGAGTCCTAGCACATTCCTGTGACGTCCTATTATTTCTTTCTACATTATTGGTGGAGTTCTAAAAAACGAGAAATTGTGGCTAATACCCTTTTTGTCACAAAAGTTATTAAATAATTAGTTTTCGAACTTGCCACCGTGATCGGTTCTAATATTTTTAATTTTCAAATTCTATAAATTTTGAATTCTTTTAGCAAATATTTTAAAAGTTTCAAAAGTGTCACTTTTGTTTTTCAAAAATAACGTCCATGTATATCTGGAAAAGTCGTCTACTATTACAAACACATGCTTGATTTATAGATTGAACTTGCATAGGACCGAAGAGATCAAGTGAAGTAATTCTAGTGGTTGTAATGAAGAAATAATTTTCTTAGATTTAAAAGATTATTTTGTTAACTTTCCTAATTGATATGCATCACAAATATTATTTACACTATAACTCATCTTTGGTAAGCCTTTTACTAAATTATTCTTAGATAATTTACTAATAGCTTAAAAATTTATGTGACAAAATCTTTTGTCCCATAGACAAGGATTATTACCTTTAGCTATTAAACACATGTCTATATTGTGATTTATTTTATTATTCAAAACATAAATATATTATTTCGAATTCCTTCAAAAATTAGATTTTTATTTTGATCGAAAATGTTGCATTTTATCTTTCTAAAATGAAATTTTAAATCCATTGTCACAAAGCTGACTTATACTAAGTAAATTGTGTTTTAAATTTTTAATCAATAAAATATTTGTAATAAGAGGTAAATTAGGTATGCCATTGTTGCTCACGTCTCCTTTTCCAATGATGTATCCTTTGGAGTTTTCTCTAAATGTAATCAATCCTCTCTAAATGTAATCAATCCTCCATTTGAGTAAATAATATTGTTAGCATCTCTTTATTTCCCATCATATGCTTGGAGCAAGCACTGTCGAGTATCCATTTTCCTCTTTTCTTATTTGGTACCTGCAAAATATATTTAATTGTATTAGTACCCACCTCCTACTTTATGGTCCTAAGAGTTATGTCTTAGAAAGCCATACCCAAGAGGGTTTGGTGTTCCCTTTAAAGATAAAATTAGAATTTCTGTGTACACTGGATATAAATGTCACTATATACTTATTTCTTATGAGATGGTTGTTAGTTTTTGGAACCCATATCTTTATAGTTTTAAGCTTGTTTATCAATTTCTTTTGACTATCATCCTTCTTTTTGAAATTCGTACATAATGAGCTATATTTTTTAGGACTAGATTTTACTTCCTCACTGGTTTTATTATAGCCCAAACCTATTTTAGTCTAAGAATATTATGAATTATTAATAATTGTAGATAGGTTTTCTCTACCTTTATTAAAAATTGAAACATTTTTAGAAATACTTTCTAACTTTGTATTAAGGCCTATTACTTCTGTACCTAGTGTATTAATACTAGAATCTAAATTACAATTTTCTTTTTTTATTTTAAAATTATCATTTTTTCGAACTTCTATTTCACTAATTAATATTGTGACTTGAGATGTTATATTAACACAAGATTCACTAATTCTTCTCCTTAATATTTTCTTTTCATCTTTTAACATGTCAATTTCTAATTCGCTTCTATTTAACATTCCTAAAGTGTCTTTAAATTTTCTTTTCAGATCTTTTAGTCTATTTAATAATTAAGTATTTATTTCAACTAGATCGTCAAAAGAAAATTCACTTACATCGTCATAAGAAGTCATGGAACATACGTTCACTTGTTCCGAATCGCTCTCACTGTTTGACGATGAAGATGAGTCATCTCATGTGATTGAAAACGCTTTGCTTCTTTTTCTTGTAGAATTTCTCGTTTTTGTTTTTGAAGCTTTTCTTCTCCTTGTCGAGATTTGGGCAATCTTTCTTTATATGGCATATCTTGTCACATTCATAACATTTGAGTGATGAAGATGATGAATTATTATTGTTGTTGTCAAACTTTTTAGTTTTCGTATACTTCAAAAATTTTGGCTAGAAATGTAACACCATCGTCATCTATATCGAATTCTTCTTTCTCTACTTGAAATGCGATTGTCTTTCTGTCTTGAGCTTGTACTCGCTTTGCCTGCAATTTCACTTCATAGGACATGATATTTCCTATTAACTCTTCTGGTTTTATGGTTGAAACGTCATTAGCTTCTTCGATAGCTAAGACCTTCCATTCCCAATCATCAGTCAAAGAGTTAAGGAATTTTGAAACAATATCAAAATCTGTATATTTTTCTCCTAGTGCAAGAAGTGAATGATAAATATCTTGAAATCTAGAGTACATATCATTAATATTCTCATCTTACTTCATTATAAAATTTTGAAATTGATTTTAAGCATATAAATCTTTCTCTGTTTAACCTTATTTGTACCTTTATGAGTAATTTTTGAGGTGCACCAAATTTCATAAGCAGATGTACACACACTAACTCTATTAAATTTATTTTTGTCTAGCGAACAAAATAGCATGTTCATAGCTTTACGTTACTGGTAACATCTAATTTTTGGGTGTTTGACCATTGTGCATAATTAGTGTTAGGAACAACGTATTTCTGTTGTATAATATTCCCAGTGTCATACCCAGTAGCCTGCATATATATATATATATATATATATATAAATATTATCATCCTATTGACTAATAAGCATAGTTTAATCCGTTAAATAATAGTGGTCGTGTGGTAGATTGTCCTTCAACAAAAGTCGTAGTAGTGTTATCCATATTACTTGAATATCACAAAACTTTGTTACGGTTATATGATAGTCTTGCTCTGTGCTCTGATATCAAATGAAAGACGCTATGAACCGAGTAATATGAATAGTTCTATTAAATTAAATTTTATATATAATGGCAGCAGAAATAAAGAATTATAAAGTAAAGTGTACCAGAGATTTTTATACTGGTTCAAACTTTCCATTCTTCGTTCAGTCTCAGACTCCTTCTAGATTCAAATAATACTCTCACTTATCCCAAAGGAATAGGTATTACAGTCGCCTGAGATACCAAATAGGACTTCATGCCTGAAGATCTTTAATAGGATTTCTGACTACAAAGAGTAAATAAGTGTTTGACTTCGTGTGCTCTTGATTAGCATGTATGAGTCGGTGTTGTACAATCTTCATATAATCTTCTTCATAAGTGGT
The DNA here is from genome assembly GCA_030737815.1 of Allium fistulosum. NCBI lineage: Eukaryota > Viridiplantae > Streptophyta > Magnoliopsida > Asparagales > Amaryllidaceae > Allium > Allium fistulosum. The sequence goes on from CM060904.1 coordinate 1,294,378,733, forward strand.
ATAATGTGTATTTGTGAAGAATTGGAAGTATATGATCACGCTAGAAATGTAATTTGAATGTACAAGTGATCAATAGTTTGCAATATGAATCGTTTGAAAGCAAGAGAGAATTCAACAAGAAATAGAATAAGAAAGCAAGAAGAATTGTTACTAAATTCATAGAAGTGTTTGCTATTTATAGAGAATGGATAGTTGCAGCCATTCGTGAAGAGTGACAGCCGATAGAAGTGTTGCAACTATTGGTGAAGGAAAGTGACTTTTCGCGAAGAAGGCCCCTTTAGAAAATTCAAATAAAATAGATGTTACTCGATAACCAGTCGACTGGTAGGAGGTGTTTAGTCGACTGGTTGTAGTTGAGTTTGTTAATTTTAAAATATAAAGAAAATAGTTCAAAAGAATACTGTTTTAGTCGATTGAAAAAGAGGGTTAGTCGACTGAATGCTCATTTAGTTGGTTGGATTTAAAATGTAAGTCGACTGTTTTTTGTTTCAGAAAATCATATAAATGAATGTGCACATATTAGTCGACTGATTACCTTTGTTCAGTTGATTGGTTATGCATATTTTCCTTTTTTAAAATGAAATAAATGTAGTGAAAGCTTGTATGTGTATATACCACTTTGAAGAGATTTTAACATATATATACTCTAAACATGATACTCTATGACTAATAATGCATTGTATGTCATCTTCGTATTGCCTCCATCGTTCATATATCTTCGATAGTTGATATAATTTTCTGTAAAAGTCGATTAAATACACAATATATTCTTGTTTAGCCATCACTACCAAAATATCAAATAATGAGTTTCTAAAGTAACTTTATTGTTGGATATGATCTACTCAACCTATTGTATACTATAGAAGTAAAGCTTAATGCTTTAGAGATGTCCAATATGGTAAACCATATGATCTTGAAAGTACTCAATCTACCGAATACCATAAAAGTACACAATCTATTGCTGGATATGCTCTTAAAACTACGATAATAATATCATGTTGTGCTGCTACTTACAACGATGTTATTTTGAATTCTATACCCCAACTCACCAAGCCAAATGATACAATTTATAAATGAAAATTCTACTTAAACGGGAAAAATGCATTAATCTGAGCGGACGAGATGGAAACCACGTGATTTTATAGAGCTTCATATCCCTGTTTGATTCTAGATCTGTATTTCCTTTCCATACATATAAATCCGACGAAAATAACATCTTTCACTTCTAAATTGAGGGATTTTAAAACGTCCGAATGTTGAAGTATGAAATGAACACATATATATATATATATATATATATATATATAAATATATAAATTGGAGGAACTAAATATTGAATGATGTGGATTGATCTGGCCTGATTTCGTGTATCATTTTTGAGCTTAACAGATTTTCAGAAAAGCTATCCTGAAAGTTATTTTGTCAAAAAAATGAGGTTGCAATTTCCAATATTCAATTACAAACCCTTCTATTGTTCTTCATCCATTTTCATTTCATTTCTTTGATAATAGTAACACTTCTGTTGTAAATCGTAATTTACAAATAGGGCCGATCAAACACGGCTCAGAATGAGCCGTGTCAAAACTCAATTGGATATGGGTTACTTTGCGTAGACGTCCCCACTCATTCAATATTCTCACATACCACCGCCTCCTCATCTCCTCTGTTTCCTTTTCCATTTTCATTTTCCTACGAATTTATATATACTCATCTTCACCTCTCAAATAGCATCTTTTCGTGCCCGTTACTTTCTCTGAAATAAAATATCTTCTCACTGTCGTTCTTTTCATATTGCTCGCTCAATGGTAAGATCCAGTTCTCTCTCGCTGTTTCATTTTTTTTGATTCGATTTGATGTGATAAACTAGCTTATTTGAACTGTTTCAGATCTAGTATCGATCAACTGATTGGTGTATTGTAGCTTGTTTGTGTGTTTCTGCTTTTATTCGTATTATGAAACTGCTAATAGAGTGCATGAACTGTTAATTGATTTTAGATTCATTGCTACAATAATTTTGGAAACAAAAATAGCGGAACAAGTTATAGGGTTATTGTAGTTTGACATGGATCATACATTATTCCCCAGTTACTTAAGATCAATTTAAGTTAGTACCTTTAGTGAATTGTTGAAAGCGAAATTTAACCTTCAGGGTCTACTCTATTTTTCTAAATCCGTGGTATAGATGTGTAATCATTTGATCTCTTTGGTGTGGTACTTAATTCATTGGAAATTATAGGGTGTGTTTTTTTGTTAAGCGAAAGAGATATTTTAAAGGGGTATTAGCGAAAGAGGATTGCTTTTTTTTAATGAAAGGGGGATTTGAAAAGGATATTTTCCTGAGAGTTGTGTTGTGATAATTATTATCGATAGTAGAAAATATAATTTTTTAACAAAGTCCTGCAGCAATTAGTTCATCCCTTATGGAACCAAGGTCGTGTTATTTCCTACAATCCTTTAAACCGGTTCATTCTCTTTCGCACTAGTAACTTGAATTTTGTAGTTTTCTTCAAGATATTCATCGATCAGGATCATCTTCAAATGACATAAAGTCGGAATCTCCACCATTGTGTATTTGTATGAAGTTGCGAATAACCATTGTAGCAACGATCACTTTTACTTGAATCGAAAATTGAAAAGTCAGCTTATTATTTAAGATTGCAAATTGTCCGTTTCATATTCCAAATGTTCTTTCAATTACCGTACGAAAAATGGAATGGTAGAAATTGAAGATCTCATTTTCTGATATCTTAGGTTGATGATCAAATGCTACTAATCTTAGTAAATGACCTTGAGAGTTTTGCTAATATCTTAGGTAAAACTTGATTTGTTTTAAGTTGACTTCTTAACTTACATTTTCATTAATGGTTTTGATTGATGTTGGATTTTATTTTTTCTTCTTTCATTTTTTAGGAACAAACAGGTATTGTTAGTTAGTTGGAAAATTAATTCTTAAAATGTGAACTTGAAAACACATCTGTTTTATTGTTTTCTTTTGGCCTAAATATCTCTAATGTATACTGAAAACACGTTTGGTTTATATTTTTTAGAATGACTTTTTTATTTATTTAAATTAAGTTAAAGTTAAAGTTTTTTGCATTGCGTTAATCGATTTTGAGACATGAGTATTTTCCGAAATGTAATTGAAAAGACATTGAATGAAACACATTTTTGTTATTAGTTTTTCAACTATTTTGATGTGAAATAGAAGGTATGCTCTCAAAATTGTGAAAAAAAAAGTTATGTTTCAATTAAAGTGCATATATGATTTGAAAATTGCAGCTAACTATTGAATTTACATTTAATAATATTGACTTGCTTTGATTTATATGTTAATTTTTTTCGTTTGTTCGTCTAGCTTACTTTGTAAACCTACTATAATACTCTTTAATTGTTCTAGAGTTGTTTTCTGATAATTTTAAGGCTACTTTTGCTTCTTTTTAAACTGCTGACATAGGTATAGTAGTTGCTATACTCGTACCTCGTCTACTTAATGTTGAGACCATAGTATGTTCTTTGTATGCATGTATTTTGATGATTTTGTCATTTGGGTGGCACAACAATTAATTGTTTGCCAAATTTGTATCCTTGGAATACTGTATCTCAATACATTTTCTTGTTCTATATGCAATTTATGTCAACAATTTTTTTATAATGATCTTATTCGGTCAAGAATGTTGTGTTTCGGCTGTTGAGTCTCTTGACATACTTTTTTGTTTTCAAAGATGTATTAGTACGAAAAATCATAAGACTACAGTGTATCTTAATTTTCATGTCTTTTCATAATAACGAGGCACCTTAAATTTGCAATCAAATGGAGAGCCTAGCTTGGCATGTTGTAAGAGACTAGTAAGCTTGGAGCATGTATGCGGCTTTTGGAAAAGCCGGTAAAAATTGAGAAATTATTGTTGGCTATTGATTTAATGAGTCTTTTTACCATTTGTTTGGACTTGTATCCTGTTTAGAGGCTTGGATTAGAAATAATTCTTCTTTACCATATGACTCGTTTCTTTTCACCATATTTTTCTTTTTCTATTTCGTAAATATGGATTTTGCTCAACCCACTATATTGGGTTAAACATTGTGTACATTTCAATATTTCTGCATCTGTATGAGTTTGTAACCTGTCATACATGTAGGTTCCCATATTTTTTTTTTAAGTAATGATAGAATGAAATTAACTGTAAAATATATTTCAGGCAAATGCAGCATCTGGTATGGCTGTGCATGATGATTGTAAGCTCAAATTTTTAGAGCTGAAGGCAAAGAGAACTCACAGGTTCATAGTTTATAAGATTGATGAAAAACTTAAACAGGTCGTTGTTGAGAAGCTTGGTGAACCCACCATGACCTATGAAGATTTCACAGCTAGCCTTCCTGAAAACGAATGCAGATACGCCATTTATGACTTTGATTTTGTCACTGCTGAAAACTGCCAAAAAAGCAGGATCTTTTTCATTGCATGGTACACATTTATTTATTTATATGTTTTACAAGTTTAGAGACTTAAACATAGCAAAAAATTCACTATTAGTTCATATTTTAAACTAGTTAAATGTGCCTAAAAGCATTGAAGGCAAGCTTTAGTTTACGGTTTACCAAATATGAAATATGTACTTGTGGCAATATTAGCTTGTTGGTCTATTTTGATAACTATAAAAGTAAGCCCGCCCTGGCCTATCATCCTTTGTCCAATAAAATTATATGCCAACAAACTGAATTGGTTATCCTTATTGATACAAAAGTATATTCCAAATTATACGCTTTTAAACACTGCTGCTGATACGGCTGCAGATGGGAACATGGAATACAGAAGATAAATATTTATTACCTATACTAAATGTGATTATATGTAAAATTGTAAATGTCTAGATGATATATGATACCAATACTACAATCATGCAATTATATACTTCAATAATAGGAATAAATTTAAGGAGAAGTTCAACAAGCTAAGATAGTGTTTGATTTATTATTTTTAGTTTTGGGTTTTCGTTCATACAAAAATGCACACGACACATGTATATTGCCGAAATCGATCAATTTAAAAAAACCAAGTTAACATACAAAATAGAAAACAGTTTTTTATTTTATTTTCCGTGTTTTGAAAAGCACGTAAAACAATCCATTCTTCCATCGTCCCTCTATTCCATTCGTCTTCCCATCCGTCTTTCTTTCACCACCTCCGTCGTCCTTCAATTCTTTTTATATTTGACATACATATTGAAAATCGAAAACACAAAATTTGTTTCTAAACCAAACACTACCTATATGTTTTTCATTCAGAGAAATTGTTGGTGTAAGATTATTTTCCTTTATTCACCTGTTTTATGGCTTGATGTGTTTGAGACGCATAAAATTTGTATGTTGGAGGTGAACGTTCCTACTCACTAGGAGCGTGTGCTTCGCATAAAAATATTTTAAAATAAATAAATGAAAACTAGGAACACATCTCTCTTTCTAACACTTTTTTGTTTTACATTCCTTTTGGAAACTGTTTTATACATCTTTCTTTTTTATAATCTTCTCTTTTACATCTCTCGTTTTCAAATTTAAAAGTGACTGTCAAGGCGTATATTGCATACAGTTATGAGTTATAGAAAATAATAACATGGACATATGTTAAGGTTGGCAAAATTATCAAATACCTCCTTAAATTACACCTATTTTTATGAAAATATATTTTATAAAAAGTACTTGGAAGGGACCTAAAAATAGTTTTAATAATGAAGCTTTGCTTCATATTGTTTATGTTGTTACAAGAAAAGTTCATAAGCAATGAGTATGTAAATTAAGTCTCTGTTTTTTTAAAATCATAAAGCGCAAACTAGCTTACAGTTTCATGATAGAAAGTGCAAGTTAATTTGCGTTTTTCAAAAACTTCAAAATTTTCAAAAAAAAATTCAAAATAAAAAACTGCAAGGTACCTTGCATTTTCTGTTAGAAAAGTGCAAAACACCTTGCGTTTACTATTTTTCAAAAATAGAGACCAAATTTATACATTCATTTCTGATGGGACTTTTCTTATGACAACATAAAAAACATGGACCTGTGGCTCTTTTCTTGTTTAATAATTATAGGGATGTATGTTAAAAATTTTCTGTAGATAAACTCTGCTGCTAGAACTTGGTATGTTTTTATTTATTCACGTATTATTTCCATCATAATCATAAGGTAACTGAACTTTACTGTTTATCCTACATAAGGTCGCCTGATGTTGCAAGGGTGAGAAGCAAGATGCTGTATGCGAGTTCTAAGGATCGGTTTAAGAGAGAATTTGATGGCATTCAAGTGGAGTTGCAGGCAACCGACCCTACTGAGATGGGGCTTGATGTTATTCAAGACCGTGCCAACTGATTGTGCATGTGTTCTATCAAAATCAGTTGCTTCTACTGCTGTTTATACATATACATATTCCTAGTTCACCTTATGGTTTCTTATTTGTGGAACTTCTGATGTAATCAAGTATCAATCTATGCTTATGTCCTGACATGCTTAAACAAAAAGATAGGTGGTCTTATTTGCCAAGTTGTAATTTGGGGCTGAATGCCAAATCCATCTTGGAATTGTCTTGCGTTATTTGTTGATCTTTTCATCTGTTTCAAACATCCCTCCAGATTTTATGTACTTTACTTATTGTCGTTTTGGGTGATTCTGAAATTTTGGTATTTGTGCTTATTGTATTTTATTATTACAAAAATGTAGGTCCGTAAACGGACGCTGACGGATAGAATGGTGCTGTATTCGTATTCGAAAATGGAAAGTCGTATACGATTCCGTATCTGGTATCCATGGATATTCACTGAAGAGTATTCGTATCCGTGGATATTTTCTGTATCCGTCTTAGCAAATGCAGATGTTTATCCTAAAATATTCGTATCCGAAATTTAAAAATATATATTGAATACAGATTTTTTTGAATATTCGAAAATTACACACTAAATCTGTATTTTTTTTACTTTTAAGTGCAAATATTGGCAAAAAAATAAAATAACATATTGATTCATACATTTCAAAAACCGCTCAATACATATACAATGTATATTTTAAGAACTCCATGCAATAAAGGTTCTAAGAGTATTTCTAACATAAAAAAACATAGAACATAAAACATGGAAGTAAATACATGTCTTAAATTATATCAGACACCAAAACAATACAAATAGTGCATGAATTTGCATTCTTTTTCCATAGAATCTACCTTCATGAACAAACATAGTTATGCATTAATAATCAAAATAAAAATATTAGAAACAATAGCAAATATTAGGAATTAGGAACATAGTTATATAATGAAGTTATGCTAATTGCAATTGCGAGCTTGCACTTGCGAGCTTATGTGCAAGCTTGCACAACAAACTTGCACCTGCAAGCTTGGAAATGTGCGAGCTTGGAGTTCAAATTATAAAATTATTATAAAATTATCACAAATGTGCAAGCTAGCAAAGTATTTTCACTATAAAATTATTTTTGCATTCAAAAGCAATCAATAAAGAAATAAACTTTTCAGTTTAAAATTTTCACGGTAGAATTCTGAATATAAAATTTTCTACCTTAAAATTATTTTCAATTTCAAAATTTCAATTCCAATGGCTCATATGAAAAAGTTTATTCCTGTTATTATTTTAAATAGCAATAATCAAAATAGCTCACTTTAAAATTATTTTCAATTCCAATAGCTCACTTTAAAGTTTAAACAACAACAATCAAGATAACCGAAACAACTCATATGAAAAAACAGAAATTATACCTTCTATTATTGGATGAGAAGAGTCGCGAGGCAGGATGAGCTTTTTAATGATCAAATGGTGAGGTTGATTGCAGCCGAGAGGAGCGCGGATGCAGGCAGCACCAGCAATTGATGATCAAAGGTGTAATATCTCGTATCTAGAGGCCAAAAGCTAAGCGCTACAGATGCTGCAGTCATCCATAGTATTAACTTCTGGTGACAAAATACGATAATGCTACTGGTATCCATAATATAAAAAGCACTTGAATATGAACCAAATCACAGATTTAAAAAACAATATTTTACTGATTACATTTCAAAACAATAATTCGTATCCAAGTTACATAATCCCTTAACGTTTCCCAGACAATGATCAAATATATCAATTACAAAATACGCCAAGGGCGACATATGACGATGCCCCCTTGGTTGATCAAAGCGTTGACTTAATATACACAGCGGAAATACACAGAATAAACTGCAACTCCTAAATAGCTATCCGTTAGTCACCTGCTCGTCTTCGGAAGCTTTATTCGCCAAAGTTTCTAAAACCTCAACCCTCAGCCTACTCAAATCAATTTTGAGCACCCGAGAGTTTAAGGGGAAATAAAAAAACTTCGAGTCGGACATAAAGCCTAGTGTGAATAATACTGTTACATCTCTGTTTACTGATATTAAGTGAGACCACGTCGCTTAGCTGAACGGGTTTCCTCTCACTAATATCCTTTTCAAAACATAAATTTTGCAAATCTTTTCCTACAACCAAACTGATCATAATAATAATAACAATGATAATAGCAATACCCTTTATGCTAAAAATATGTAATAAATGGACTATTTGTCTGAAAACTGGGCCAACTGCCCGCAAACTGGACTAACTGTCCCTTTGGCTGACTCGGGCCCACTAGATAAAATATTAAATGGTCTAAACATCTATTAGACAAAACTTTTGGATGGTCTGTCTTTAACTTACTTCTCCAAGGGTCAACTGATCCTAATGGTTTGTGGCTAACCAATAACCTATCTCTGTACATAAATATTCCTTTCTGTGTGTAACTATCATTTTAGTCTTACTTGTGACTAAGTCTTACACACTGGAATTCTGGACTAAATTAGCTAGGCGCTAATAGCCAATGAGTATAGGGCGCGACCCTACACAAGTCCTATCCGGTCTTCTAATCTGAGTCATTCTCTGAGGGTTAACTACCCTTCATCTTTTTCCTTGAAAACCTTTTCAAAATGATTTAACCTTTTAAATCATACTTATACAAGAAAAATACATTCTTAGCTTTACTCTAAGCTATTTTGCCATGTTATATATACTTTACTCAAAATAATGTTGATGAATTCTAATAAGGATTGGCTATCCTTTCAAAACAAGATAAAAACCTTTTTAACTTGAAAACACTTAGGCTATATTGCCTAGGTAATACATTCGAAACCTTGGTTTAAAACCTTTAAACAACCCTTTTGAAACCCTTGAAAGTAACCCTTTCGAAACCATTGAAAGTACCCCTTTCGAAACCATTAAAAGCCTTTCCTTCGAAAGCTTCGGAATGTTAAACATCCTTCTTTAAAACCTTTAAATATTGCCTTTCGAAAACATAGGAAAAACCTTTCTTTTCAACCCATTCAAAACCCTGGAGAATCACCCCTTTGAAACCATTCATTAAAACCCATTTGAAAGCATTAAAGTACCAAACCTTTCGAAAGCCTTTGGGTTCAATTTAAAACAAGTGGAAATCTTTCAAAACTATTCAAAAATTTAGCCCTTCGAAACCTTTGAAAACTATTTCGGTCGAAACCCTTTGAATTATGCCTTCAAGTAGAGAAAAAGGATCAGAAACCCATTAAAGTCGAAAGCATTCCTTTCAAAATCATTCCTAAGTAAAAAAGTGGAGTGACTGGGAATGACAAAAATTCTTGATTCCCAGTCACTCCCTTTCAAAATCATTCCTTTCAAACCTATTAAACTCGTAGGCTCGTAGCTACATATATAGTCAAGAGGAGCACCGAGCGTGGATGTTATGGAGCCGTAGAAGAATGAATGGAAAGTGGAAACTTATTCAATTTTTGAGAAAAAGAATGGCGATAGGCGACTTAGTGCTTGGGTTTTGAAGTTTTCTTTGGAAATAAACGCAAATGGAATTGGATTGGTTATTTTATTTCCGTAGATGTAAGGATATATTGGACGGTTGGGATAAGTTAGTCGTTAAGGGGAAAATTATATATTAATTTAAGCTTAGTAGTTAATTAAACATAATTACACACACACACACACACACACACATATATATATATATATATATTAGTGTATATTAATGTAATATATGCACACTGGACAGATATTTTTTGGATACAAATATCACTATAACTATATCCGTATCCAGAAAGCTTTTCGAATATCGAATATCCGTATTCGCTTTTCGGATATTGGATATTTTTCATATTTTTGGATACGGTGTGGACAAACATTTGGTCTTTTGGATACCCATTGACAGTCGTATGAACATGCATGAGTTATTAGGTGCATTCGTTGACATTTTTTATTTGAGGCTATATGACCGTGTAGACACAAATCTAATTAAAGTTTGGTTAAAGGTTGTAGTAAAAAGTAATTTGTAGTGTGTGTGTCTATATAGATGTATATGAGCTAAGATCAATATAGTCTCCTTTATTTAGAACCATTTATAGCTCTCTAATATCAACTATAAGTTTATATTTAAATATTTGGTCTATATGACAGGAAAGAGAAAGAATATCAAAGGGCTACAAAGTGGTGCTAAATAAAGGGGGGCTATTGATCCTAGCTCATATACATATATATAAGTTATTAATCGAATTATATTAATTATTACTATTAATATTTAATTGAAATTAATATTAAATCAAATTCAAATTCAAAAAGATTTTCAAATACAAATTCGAACGGTTACTACAAATTCTAAAAAAAATACAACTAACTGCGATAAAGATGCGGATAATTTGAATAACTATCTTTGATCCATTGATTTCTTTCATCATTGAAACCACGTGCGGCTTCTCTACATCCATTAAAACGATGCTAGCGACACTAATCTCCATTGAAGATAATTGACTCAATCCATGAAGGCCTATCATAACCTCCTTGTACTAGTCGGAGGACCAAGTACGAGTAGGTGCAAGTGTAAGAGCAATAGTGGAATAATCATCAGCATGGCGCTTGGCCTTTCGACTAGGCTTGTGGTGTACAATAGACCGAGGCGAAAGGGAATGGAGCTCCTCTAGAGTAAGAGATATGTCATTGAACTTATGAGGATCCATGCTATCCATCACAGCCATGATCTCCTCGGTGCTTGTCACTCCTTCCCGGTTTGATCAGACAATCAGCTTCGCTAAAGGAAAGAAATGGAGGGACGATGAACTTAATTCGATCGCCAAATGGACACGTTCGGCTAACTAGATATCCCCCCAGCAGATAATCGAACATCTCTCAACCAATAGAAGAAGGAATTTTGAAGCCCTTCAGAAATAGAATGCCATGTTCCTAAGCATGGGCCCAGAAATCAGTATCTCCTGGAATGACTCTCCTATTTGCATTCCACCCAGCTCCCTCTACCATCACCAAGTTTTGGAAATGATTGCACAGCCTGACATAGTCGTCCCATTTGCAAGTGGAGATAAGGGGAGTATATTCCAAATCGTAGCGATCAATCATATATTTGTGGATAGTGTTCATGTAGTGACCCTTCTTTCCATGGAGGCATGGACCCAAATCTGATAAAGTAGAAAGCAAGTTTCAACGAAGTTTAGAGTTTCTTCGTCGCACCTTTCTTGTGTAGGTTTCTCTAGGGATGAGAAAGAGAATACGAGGACCATTAGAAGCTTAAGAAGAAATAGCTTTTGAAGATATGTTTGTTTTGTGTTTTGTTGTTTAGCTCTCGGTACAGTTTAGAACAGAAATTACGTCCAACTTATTTCAGTTAAGTTGGATGTAATTAATACATCCTGCCCAAACACCGCTTTTTCAAGAGTTGAAACGCAGATAATTCATTTGCTAAAGTATTCATTACATTCAATTTATCAGAGATAAGTCAAAATTAATTCCCACCATCCACTTTTCTGTTAGCTAATGATGGGGCCATAGTTGGATAATTAACCAAATTTAATCAACCTGTTTTGAATTGGTTTATTTATTAAAGACTCTTTCTTTCTCTATATTATATTGCTAATGACTTTGCTTAGTTATGCATTTTCCAAATATCTTTTTGATCAATAAAGTAGAAATAAAATTTTTAACTACATAAGCTATGCAAATAGAAACTTGGACTACAATAAATTTATTCATATACAATTTCCGCTTGGTTAGTCATTTACAAACTTTTCTACAACTCTGCATACATACACCATAGAAAACGAGGAACTATCAACTGATAGTTTCTCTGTTAACAATCTTCACTATTGGCAAGGGTTTTTCTAAAATGTAAATCAAGTATTGTGCTAGCATATTAGTTGTAGTAACAATTGTTCATATAACTCTTTATGAATCGAATATATAAATCAGTAAGAAGCACTCTATGATTTCTTGACTACTATAAAATAAAAAGAAAGATAGTGCGAAGAACAAATCTTACAAATTTTTTAACCTTCGAGGATATACTCTCAATATTTTAATGAGAATAATGAACTTTTCAACTAAATATAGAAAAAGGACAAAATTTTAGTGAGAAAGACACATCACATTCAATGTAAATTAATTTTTCACGTGAGGAACGATATGCGGTAGATCTAGGTGATGCATAACAGATCTTAAGGATGACGCAACATATATCGACGGTGCTGGCGATGATTTAGATGAAGGCAATGGTAATTGGCCAGGGTTTTGGAAAAAGTGCGAAGTTGAAGTGCTTTGACGATGTGGAGGCAGGGAGTATGGATGGAGAAGAGATGACTCTGGTGGTAGCAATGATTTTGAGTTTTAACATGAGCTGGAGGTGAAGGAGATGCAAAATGGAATTAGAGAAGAAGAAAATGATACTGGATAATGATACTAATTAGTATTTTTTTTGAAAATAGAATAATTATTTATTTTTTTGCTCCTAATGCTATTTTGCGTTAGCATTTGTAGATAAAAATGTCTATTTTGTAGCATTATTTCATCATATTGTAATTTCATTTTGTAGCATCTTTTTAGATGTAGTAATGCTACTGTGTAGTATCATTGTCTGTTATTTTTAAACAAATTAAATTATGTATATTTCTTTTCGTAATGCTATTTAATAATATCATTTTATAAATTGTAATAGCAGTTTTTGAATTGTAGTAGATTTTTTAAATTGTATTAGCAATTTATGTTGTAGCTTCTTGTAGATGTGTGTACGAATGATACTATATAGTATCATTTTTTGTTTATTTAAATAAATACAGTTATATATATTTTTATTCATTATATTATTTTATAATGGTATTTTATAAATTATAGTAGCAGTTTCTAAATTATAATGACTTTTTAAAATTGTAGTAGTAGCTTATAAATAATTATAGCTTCTTTTTAGATATGTGTAGTAATGATACTATGTAATATTAATTTTTTATTTTTTAAATAAATATAGTTATATGTCTGTTCATAATGCTATTTTATAATAGCATTTCATGAATTATAATAGCAGTTTATGAATTGCAATAGTTTTTCTAAAATTGTAGCGGCGGTTTATAAACAATTGTAATTTTTTTAGATGATGTACATATTGTATCTCATAACATCATTTTATATTAGCACTATGAATTATAGTATCGGTTTATAAAGTTTATTGACATTTTTTAATTTGTGGTATGGTTTATGAATTGTAGTACCATTTTTGAACTAATATTTTAAATTCCACTTTCTAGTATCATTTTATGATTTTAAAAAAGGTGATATCACTTATTTTATTTTTTAAAAGTATGTAATACTATTTTCATAAATTAATTTATAATACTACTACATGGCCTAGTAAAAGTGGTATTATTTATTTTAATTTCTTGAATATTTATTATACTATTTTTCATAAATTAGTTTATAATGCTACTGTGTAGTGTTTTATTTTGCATTTACCGAACTAAAAATAAGAATACAACAAATATATTTTAATTTTATCATATAATATATGACTTTTCTTGTGTTATCATTTTTTGGTTAAATGATACGACTCAGTAACATTTTGCACTTGTTGTATTATTTTTTACATTATATTCTCATATAATGATACTATATAGTATTATTTTTTATCTGTTACTATTTTTGCATTAATTGATGATTAGTGGAAAAGATAAGGTGAGCAACAATGTTGCTATGAGCTGGAAGATGTAGGCGGCACGACAGGCGGCGACTAAAGACGTGATTTTGTTTTTTTAGGGTTAGGTTTAAGGAGGAGATGGCTAGGGAGGCGACGATTAAAGAAGGCGACGGTTGTTAGTAGTAGCGGAGCGCATGTGTAGGGTGGCGTATTGGGTGTAGAAGCAAGGTGTGTGGCGACATAGGGTGTGGTGGCATGGGAAATGATGATTTTGGCTAGCACGTGAAAAAGGTATCCATGTGGCTTATTTTTGTGCGTGTTTTCCTAGAAGCTAAAAAAACTTGGCCTGTTTTTTCTTAAAACTAAATTACCCTAAAATAAATTTGATACCCTATTATTAACTATTTTGTACTCTATGATTGCTTAGTTTACAATCCTGTTTTGGGCATAGATCCCATCATGTCTATTTTTGTACGTTAAAAATGCATACACATATGATGAATAGAGCAACACATCATAAAACTGGGTCAAAGTGATCAGAATTTTGGTGCAAGCCTAGTCCTATTTTAGGTGTTATACGTGGAGGGTTTGACTCGTCCTTTGATGGGTCCATTTGTTATATTGTTGCACTCAAAAATATTAGAGGAAATTTTCATCTAGTAAGCCGAATCAAAATTATACTTTGTTTTTAAATTCAGGTCATATAATTAAATCTTTGAGCATTGAGTTATTCGATATGTTTAAATTAGCATCACCTTAAATGGTTTGAGATATAAATTGTTTAATTCAAATTTAGGCTTATTAATTCATTATTTCATATTATTGTTAATGTGTAACAATTATATTATATATGTGTGTGTGTATGCACGCACACATGCATGTACCAACATAATTCTTTAGGAAGAGTGTGCTTGTACTTGCTCTATTATTAGTGGAGAGTGGTTGACAATTATGATAACATGCAACTAATGATTGATGGACCCACAACCTCACTAACCATAGAGCGAGTACAATTGCATAACATTTCTCTAACTATATTTAGGATAATACTAACTTTAGAACCAACATTGACATCTTATAAAGTCCTCAATGTTACCGACTTCATCATTATTTAATTAGTACATAATTTGTGGTATCATTATCTCATAATTGTTTATGTGCCTCGTACCATTTTTGATTTAAAATATTTGCATGATGGTTTTCTTCTAATGGGGGTGGGTGTGAGTATGTGTGTGTATAAGAGGGATCTGTTGTCATCCCTTCATTTTTGACCCCTCCATAAATCTCTTATATAATCCAATTGATGATTGAATGTCATGATGTAAAATAAATAAAAGCAATAAAGTATTTGTTAGAATATTACTAGAAAATACAAAAATGGAACCACGAACAAGTTAGTGTGTGTGCCTATACACATACATACACAGATATATATACATACACATACACACACACACACACATATATATATGTATGTAACATACACAATTATATGCATATTTGTTTGACACCGAGGTCTCTTACTTCGTCGTTCATTGCCTTCACCATTTTCTTAAATTGAGTCGACTCCTAAAGAGATTGATGAACATATTCCGAAAGTTTCTTAATTAGGAGAGCTTGAAGTTCATAGACAAAGTAATATTCCCTGCCTTTATCCTTTTACGTGATCAAAGTAACACGACATTCATTGTTTTCTTCTTCGATGAGCTGAATCTGAAGGTTTATGGGTAAATCCGAGTTGAATGCTATATTATTATTTTCGTTGTTGGAGTTAGGCATTGCTATTCGACGAAAACGGTTGATTTTCGAGATAGGAAAATAAATGAACAAAGGTTCGAGCCCTCCTTTTAGCGTCGAAATTGTTGATTGGATTTTTCTTCACACACCAACACTCTAAAGATCGAAGGGTAAGCGTTGATCTAACTATTTATTATGTGCTTTTGTAGGCTGGTTACCGAAGACTTTATATGAATGCTGGAGGTTCAAATGCATTTTTAAAGTGTTGATACCAAAAGGAATAAGTATCAAACTAAGTACGGTAAATAAAACCAAAAGTAAAGACACACAGAGCTATAATGGTTTAGGTTAAAATCCCTACCTCCACTTTCCTGTCTTTTTGACTAAAATGAGTGATCCTATCAAGGAGGAGAGCACTCATGTAACATTATTTCATACTAAAAAAGGTGCTACCAACAAGTCTGATAGTTAGCAAAACCCCTTATATTAAAAAGTGAAAAAAACCGCAGTCCTATAAACTATGGACAATCGGTGATACTAATACCGCTAGCAAATATGCTCTAAGTAATGCCCTGTAAAGCATAACACTGTAGAGTTCACAACGCTGAGCGCGAGCTTGCCTAGCTTTCAAAGTAGAAGCCGAGACCTATCAGCAGAGGTGTCAAATCATGGAAAGTGGTCGTGGCAAAGTCTATCTAAACCATACCAGCTTATTGAACCTTAAAGTATCAACATGAGATATGAGTCATGCATATATATATATAGAAATATTTATTTACATATGTACATACACACACACAATATATATATATATATATATATATATATATTTAAGGGTAGAAAAATAGAAAGCAGACTTAGTAATCATGCAAATTTAGAGTGCTCGAGTGGTTATCTTCATTCAAAGTGTCCACTAGATCGGTGCTTATGGCAATATTATGCCTCCCACCATTGTGAAAAATTTGTACCTTTAAGGCATTTATCCTACTTTTTACCTTTTTAATAAACTCTTCAAATGATATATATATATAGAGCTAATTTGTAGCTATGATATTGCAAGCCAATTATAGATTAATAGTACAATAGCTTAGGTCAGTTTGTCGAAAGGGGTGTAGCATTGTTGAACATTCTTTGGTTTTGTTTGAGCTAAAGATACCAACGGGTAATTATGAAATAGTGTCTAACAAAACTCTATTACAATGGCTATTGATGTCTGTGAATTTCCAGTAGTGATCGCAGGTGAAATCTATGCTAGTTAAACTCAAAAATATAAAGAGTGCTTATAAGTAAAGAATTAGTCAGTGGGCATTTATAATATAAGTGCGCTACGTTTTCTAATTTTGAGTTGGAAAAAACACATTTTTTCCAAAACTAGGTTCTTTTTTTTAAAATTCAATTGTGTTTAATTTGTTGTGTAGGAGTAGCCACATATGTAACTTTGTTTTAAGGGGTGCATTAACTTTCCAAATTAGTCTAAAGGTCGTTTACTTCATCCTAGAGAAATTTAAGAATTTGTAAACAGAGTTTGAGGAATATATATTTTATTAATTTCCCAACATCAAATTTTTGTATCACTTTCATTATCTAGGTTGTTGAATTCAAGTATTGCACTAAGTGTTACAAATTAAGTCAACGTATTACCTTTTAGGGCACGGTTAAAGTTAAAGTTCCATTGAAATTCATTATAAGGTGCAAAAACTTCAGAAGTTAAGGCATTTTTAATATTACAAATATCATAAAAATCATTGAATTCCACTCTCAAAGGTATAGCTAAAATCTAGTTATCATGCCAAAAGGAAGTGTTATTACCAAATTGAACTATGTGACTAATACAAAGGTTAAAAATGTTAAAAAAATTAAAATGAATTTCAAAAAATGAGACATAATGTTGGAATTAGGGAAGATATGATGAAGGTTGTAAGTCCCATCATAAAATTGATTGGAAATCATTTCTTTACCAATTAGATTTCCATTATTGTCATTAAATTTCCGAAGCCATTTTTCTAGTAAGGACACATTAAGATCATGGAGGTTTATGATTCATAGTCCTCCATTTTGTTTGGATTTACGAACTATTTCCCAGTTGATAAGACAACTGATGACACTACAGGAGTTGTCCCCTCTCCACAGGAAATCTCTTCTAATTTTATCTATTTTGTCAATTACCCATTTTTGAAAATGGTAATAATACATCCAATATATGGGAAGTGCTGATAAGAATTAGTTAATTAAGATGATCATGCCCGCTCTATATCTAAGTCGAGAGGTTTTTACAATACTAAGTCCACCATTAATGAGTTTTAGATATGAGATCTAATATAGGAAAGTGTAATTTACTTAGTATTAAATTATGTAGGTGTCAAAAGATCCTTAATGCATTGGAATACGTGCCTGTCTATAGGAATCTTGTTGCATTGTCTTTGATGCAGTGTTTTCTCCTTGGAATAATGACTTGGCCTGCTTGTAGAGATGAGATTAAACATGTGTTTATCTAGGTTGTTTGCTAATCAATGCGGATTGCTGATCCGATCTTATATATATTTTTTGGATATGGCAGTCCAATGTGTTGCATATGCCTTGTGTTATCTAGACCGTTAGTGCATCTGATGGCAATCTTTGCCATCGATCATAGTTGCCTTCTAGATAGCTTTTGGCTTTGAAGCTTTATATTGGCTTTAGATTTCGGTTGATGCCTGCTTGGGGCCCTAATCCTTTGGATTTTGGCAAGTTGAGTAACCATTCTTTTTGGATATTATTTATACTTCGGCATATGAGCTTATCCTTCAGTTTGATATGCTGAAGAGTGCCATGCAAAAATATATTCATTGACGTTTAATATTCATTGGAAGTTTAATACAAGGCACAATTTATGTGGTTCGGAAGTGGAATATAACCAAGTTAAATTTATGATATAACACATGCCTACCAAAGTTTCTTATGATGAATACGGAGTGGACTTTTATTTTTGTAGGAAGAGTTAGACCATACTTTTGTATTTGTTTATATCGCTCTTTCCTTAGTCTATATTAATTTCCCATAACCATTAAACTTTATCAATGTCTAATAGGAATTTGAGGATCTTATCTAGTAATGAGGATTTGGAGGTTGAAGGCTAAGCATAGCATGGTGCTGTAAAGTCAAAGATGGTTGTATGCCGAAGGCTATGTATAATAAGGCGTCGTAAAGGAAAAAATAGTTAGTTATCGAAGGCTATGTGTAGTAAGATGTCATAAAGGCAAAAATAGTTGGATGCCGAAGGCTATGTGTAAAAAATGTTGGTTGCCTAAGGCTATGTATAGTAAGGTGCCATAAAGGTAAAGATAGTTGTATGTCAAAGGCTATATATAGTAAGGTGCCATAAAGGCAAAATTATTTGCCAAAGGCTACGTACAATACGGTGTTGTAAATGCAATTATATTTGTATGTCGATAACTATGTATAGTTAGTTGCCGTAAAGGCAAAAGTAATGGTTTGCCAAAGGATACGTATAGTAAGATGTCGTAAAGGAAGAGATAGTTGTATGTGTAAAGTAAAGTTCTATTGACTAGAATTTTAGCCAACGTCGAAAGTGGGTTTGAAGGGTGATATTAGCAAAAGATTGTTACCCTAGTTAAAAATGAAATATAAAGAGATACTAGTATATTGAAAATAAAAGAGACAAGAGTTTAAAGTGGTTCGACCAAAGATGATTTACATCCACTATGAGAAATTTCTTATTACTTCTATTTTTGCGCAGTTAAAGTGCTTAGTGGTGGAGGTGCAAAAAGTTATAGCGGGGATAATGCAGATATATAGCAGAAAATAGCAGAGGTGCAAAAAGCTTCATTAGATATAAAAAAAATAATTAAAGTTAATTTATTATCACATCAACTATGCAAGAAAAAGAAATATTGTTTATTTTATATAACAAAACCATAGAATATCATAATTTATGCAGTCTAGATTTAGTTATTACGGTAGATTTCTAACTTATATTGAGAACTTATGCCTTAAAATTAGGTCTTTACCCTAACTTTTTTGATTTGGTTTAAAAGAGAACTGGCCAAATCAACCTTTTTATACTAATATTGGTAAAGCCGATGCTAAAAAGTCTTAATTTAACGTGTGTAGCGGAGCTTAAAGCGGACTTACTATTTAATAGCTCTATATTGAAAAAGCGTAGTGGTTGTAGAGAGCTATGTGCTATAGCAGGGATTTTGCGGTGCTTTAGCGGGATTTTAACCGTACAACATCTATTACAACTTCCTATATTACAAGATAATGATAATACTAAGAAACTTAAAAGCTATTGTCGTTCAACCCTTTTAAATGGACAATGCATGGAGTATTTATAGTAGCTGAAATGGATGATGGATGGCTGAGATTGCACTATAAATTAGGTGGAAAGTGTACCTGACCATTGATTTGGTCGAACGGGCTGATGGTAGATTGCTGGAAAAGTGAAAGGAATGTGCGGCTGAGATGAGCGCCAACAGAGAAACCATACAAGGTGCATGTTCTTCCTTTACTGCACTTTTAACGTGTATGTACTATGGAGACATGTTATAAGGGTATGATATGCTTTTTGTCAGAATCAAGCACACCTAGTTATGCCCGTTACCGTTTACTTTTGCATGCTGATGTGGCAAGGGTTGATGAGCTGTCTGGTGGATAGTTGAAGACACAAATAAAGTTGTTGAGGACCAAGCCATAAAGGATATGCCAAACCGAGCATGAGACGAATGACCAGAAATTGGTCGAAAGGGGTTATGGGAATGCTGTGCTAGTTGCTGAGGTCGATATAGTCGAGTTATCCAATCATGGGCCTGGAGTATTTTGAGGATGTGACTGAAAGAGAGGTGTCGGGCCGGGAGTGAGAAGACAGGAACAGGTCGCTTGCGATTAGTTTTGAGCTGTGCCGGTCGTCACGTAGCTAGGAGAGATGCTTGAGTAGACAGGCTACTCTAGAACCATGCTAAGCGTGGATGACAAGAGGGAGCCGGCTGTAAGTGAGACATGCCAGTGTGGACCCGGTCGAGTTATACTTAGGACTGGCTTATCTCGATGAATTAGCTGTTGAAGCCACCTCAGAGTGAGCCGGAAGGTTGTTGGCCTGATATGATACTTAGTAGAGGGGTTGGCACAGACCCAACTTGGGTTTGGGGTGGTAGCCGAGGAAGTTTGGTTGGATTGTCTCCATCCTTATCTTTTTAATGATGAATTAGTCTGGATCTGAGCTGTCCTGGCCTAAAAGGGCCCGGCTAAGAAGTCTTGACCGGTTTGTTTTTTTACTTACCAAAAATTGTGCAACATTTTTCCCTCCAAGTATGTGTCCATATGCGGGTGTGGGATTGTCAAATCGTGAAGACTCGGTCAATCTAATACTCTTCCATGAATTTAACGTGTGCCACACATGCCTGTGCTATTGGCTGAGACAGTTGCGATTCTCAAGATGTAGTAGAGACATGTCATGTCCCCACATGCATAGTGTGACATGACACTTGATTGCATCTAAACGGTTGAGATCATTTTTTCCTTTTTGAAAATAACGACTATGATTGGAAAGGTAGGTATATAAATACAATTATCCCCTTCACCCTAAACAATAAAGTTTATCCCATGTATGCTCCTCAAGAACTTTCAAACTTTTTACAATTTATATTGGTAAAAAAAGCTAACTTCGTCTTTCCCTTTCTCTCCAAGTGATCTTGAATGTTTTTTTTAAATTTGCTTTTTGTCATAAAAAAGGTTTCTTAGTACTGCTATTCTAAATGTTGAGCTTCGTCTTGGACTGATGTTGGAACAATGTTTTATGATGGATCTTGCCTCGTTGCTTGGCCCGGGCTCCGCCCTTTGGTCATCTTTTTGACGTTGATAAACCATCGCTATTATATTAATGGTCCAGCTGATGCTGGTGGGTTTCCTCACCATTTTGCTCCGGCAGTACCAAATCTAGGTCAGCTTGGATGCTTTAATGTCGTGCTAGAAAGGGTAGGGGTTGTTGCCTCTGTCTTTGATGTCACAGCTAAAGTCTCTAGTGGTTCTTTTGCATCGTCGACTAGTAGCTTTTTGAGATCTCTTGTGAGATTCGATATGGAAAGCAGCAAGGGTGGCGGTGCACCCTTACTTCCATAGCAAAATACCGACCGAGGAGTGCTAAGAGCATGGGTTGGCATGCTTCATCTATGCATTGGAAGTTGGATCCATGGCTAGTGCCTCTTCCTCTTCTTTTTCTTCTTTTCAGCTAGTTAGTGATAATATATCATTGTATGCCTAGCGGAGCAGGCATTGTGCCCTTGCACTTTTGAGATAAAACATATCTTTTGCTATAAACTTTGCCTAAGAACGTTGTTTCTCTATCTTCTCCTATTTGTCTGCGTATAAATTGTAAAGTAGCATATCCTGAGTAGCTAGCATAGTCCCTGCATTATTTTGGGAAATGTTTCCTTTTTAAGATAAATTATATAGCAATATAGGTTTATGAGATGGGATAAGCCCGACTATTCATGCGAACCATGTGTAAAGTGACGGGTGGCACTGGCATGAGTGAGAGGGCATGTAAGCTCGTGGTTTCTCCTGGGTGACAAGTAGTCATATACATAGTGGTGGATGGGCCCTGCTCGAATTGAAGTACATGAGGGCTCGAAGATTCTCCGAAATGACACGTCACTAGTTGTATGGCGACTATGGGTCCCGGCATGAACCAGAGTGCATAGCTGACTTGAGCACTCTTTTATGTGTGCTATATGAAAATGAGACGAGTGCCGCCCATTCACAAGAACTCTGGAGAATTTGTTATCAGATATGAGAACTTATATGTGGTTTTAGGCTGGGCTTGTAAGAAAACTTTGAGAAGAGCACTACTTATTAAGCCTGCAGATAGTCATCCAATTTTCTGGGGACATGGTTGAAGGCTATTAGAGGAACCCATGGGCAAGGGCAGGCCAGGATGAGGACGAAGACGAACGAGGGAGCTTTTTGATGATCTAGTGATTGAGTAGGCTGCCCGTCGGTGGGCCTCAACCCTATAGGACAACTTGCCTCGGCCTCGCTGGCCAGTGCCTGCACTAGAGGAAGGTCCGAACATAAACCAGAATGATGAATGGCTCTAGGATCTTCTAGGGAGATGCGCAACTAGCAGCTTTGATCATCAAGCAAGTTGCCTTTCCCTCTAGCTTTGCTGCGAGTGTTGGTCGGCTCGAGTGTTTTTGAAGGGGAAGCATTCTTGATCAGAAACAAGAGCGCGCCCCTTCCCTAGTGTAGAAGACGATACTATTTTCACTAGTAGGGCCAACATCACTTAGTAAAGGTTAGGAGGTGATTGAATTTGTCGAGTGGTTGGTGTGATCCTCATGCAGAATATGTGCATAATTGCCATAACCTGGTTGATGGTAGTGGTGATGCGAAGGAGTGAAAGAGCATGCATCATAGTTGTGCACGATACAAAACCAAACTATGATTACGATCCAAATGCTTGAAGGCATTTATCCAACAATCGAAGGAGGTGGTGGAACATAGTTCGCCCTTGTTACAAAAGACGTTGTACATGGTGCAAGAAAGTGTGAAAAGAATTTGTAGAGGAGAAAAAGGTGTGGAAAGGTGAGAGCTTTAGGGGGAGACCCTCCTTCTATCGCCAAAATGTTGACCAGAATTCAAGCCCTCCTTCCAACACCAAAATGTTGACTAGAATTATAGCCAACCTCAAATGTGTGTTTAAAGGGTGGTATTAGAAAAAGATTGGTTTCTAATACCCTAATTAAAAATTAAAAATGAAGAGATACTATTATACTAAAAAGCAAAGGGACAAGAGTTTAGAGTGGTTTGACCAAAGATGGTCTACGCCACTATAAGTAATTTCTTATTACTTCTATTATAATAGCCTATATTACAAGATAATGGTAATACAAAGATACTTGAAAGCTAGTGTCGTTCAACCCTTTTGAAGGGGCAATGCATGAGTTATTTATAGTAGCTAAATAGATGATGAATGGTTAAGATTACACTATGAATCGGGTGAAAAACATGCATGGCCATTGATCTGGTCAAACAGGCTAATGGGACACAGCTGGAAAAGTGAAAAGAATGTGAGACTGAGATGAGCAACAACATGGAAATTGTACAAGGCGTATGTCCTGCCTTTACTGCATATCTAATGCATATGTACCATGGCGGCATGCTATAGGGGTATGATATGCTTTCTGTCAAAATTAGGCACACCTGGTTGTGCCCATTACAGTTTACTTTTGCATGGTAATGTGGCAAGGATTGACGTGTTGTTTGGTGGATAGTTGAAGACATGAAGAAAATAGAGTTGCTGAGGACCAAGCCATAAAGGATACGTTGAGCCAAGCGTGAGATGACAAGATGGATGGCCTAAGATTGGACGTACGGGCCATGGAGAAGCCAGACCAAAAATGGACTGGCTGCTGAGGCCGATCGAGTAGAGCTGGCCAGTCATAGGCATGAAGTGTTGTTGAGGATAAGGCTAAGAGGGAGGTGCCCAACTGGATGTGAGATGGAAGGCGCGGGCCACTTAGGACTGGTTTTGAGCTGTGCCGATCAGCACATAGTTGGTAGAGGTGCTTGGGTAGATGGATTGATCTAGAGTCATGCTGAGTGTTGATTGAAATGAGAGTCGATTGTAAGTGAGACAGGTTGATGTGGACTGGGTCGGGGTATACTTAGGTCTTGCTTGGCTTAATGAATTGGTTGTTGAAGTCGACTTGGGGTGAGCCGAAAGGTTGTTGGCCTAAGTAGAGGGTCTGGCACAGGCCCAACTTAGGTTTGGGCCAGTAGCTAAGAAAGTCTGGCTGGCTTGTCTCTAGCATTGGCTATTTTGTGATGGATTGGGCTAGATACGAGCTGATCTAGCCCAGACCGGCCAGGCTAAGAAGCTTTGATCGATTTATCTTTTTACTTACGAAAAAATTAACTAACAGGTTCCGTAAAGGCAGAAATAGTTGTATGTCAAAGGCTATGTATAGTATGATGCCGTAAAAGCATGAGTAATGGTTTGTTGAAGGTTATGTATAGTAAGGTGCCATAAAGGCAAAAATAGTTAGTTGTGAAAAACTATGTATAGTAAGGTGTCGTAAAGGCAAAGATAGTTGTATGTCGAAGGTTATGTATACTAAGGTGCCGTAAAAGAAAAAGTAATGGTCTACCAAAGGCTATGTATAGTAAGGTGCCGTCAAAGTTGTAAATCTAACCACGTGGTGAGGGTTTTTTAAAAATGAGTTTAATTTTTTTTGTCTTATCATTTAGCGAGGGCTTAAAGGTTTGAGTCTCAGCATTTGCCCCATCAAACTTGAAGATTTGATCCTCATGATTTGCCTCATTATTTTAGTGAGGACTTAAAGATTTGAACCTCATGATTTTCCTCATCATTTTAGTGAGGACTTAAAGGTTCGAACCTCAGGATTTGCCTCATTGTTTTAGTGAGGACTTGAAGGTCTAAACCTCAGGATTGGAGAATCGATCCTATCATACATTAAGGATTTAGAAATCTAACTTTATTGTGTAGTAAGGATTTGATGTCGAAGGCTAAGTTGTTTGTCTGCCATAAGGCTTAATTGATAACGTATTGTAAGGCGTAGTTGATTAAATGTCATAAGGCATAATTGATTGAATGCCATAAAGCATAGTATTTGAATTGTGCTGTAGGCTAAGTGATTGAATTACATCATAAGGCTTTGTAGATAGAGTGCCATATGGCATGGTTAATTGAGTGTTGTGAGGCTTAGTATTTAAATTGTGTTGTGAGGCTTAGTATTAAATTGTATGCTGTAAGGCATAGTTGATTAAGTGCCACACGGCTTAATGTTTGCACTGTGCCGTAAGCTTAGTCAATAGTGTGTCGTAAGGCGTAGATAATTGAATGCAGTGAGGCTTAGTATTTGAATTTTACCGTAATGCTTATTCGATTGCGTGCTATAGGGCATAGTTGATTGAGTGTCGTAAGGCTTGGTATTTAAATTGGGCCATAAGGCTTAGTCGATAATACCCGCCGTTCGTAGCTCGGTTGGTTTGGGAGATGGGAGACGGGAACCAAAGGACTGTGTCCGGGCAGGTTCGAATCCCAGCGCCAAACCATCAGTGGGAGTTTCAACGTTACGCATCCGTGTGCGACGACTAAATAAAAGCGGGGTAGACACACGGCGTGGGGTTTACTTAAGTGAGTATCAATGAATACCATGATCTTAAGGTTCCCCATGATCTCAAAAAAAAGGCTTAGTCGATAATGTGTCATAAGGCATAGCTAACTTAGTACTATGAGGCTTAGAATTTAAATCATGTCGTAAGGCTTAGTCAATAGTATGCTCTAAGACGTAGTTAATTGAGTGTCGTAAGGCTTAATATTTGAATTGTGCTGTAAGGATTTGATGATTATGTGCCATAAGGCGTAGTCGATTATGAATCGAAGAGGAATACTTAAGAGTAAAGTAATGGGTCAGCAATGCATTTAATGCAGCTGCCACGTGGCGTTACTGGATTGGTATTACTATAAAGTGCTTTCTCTTTTACTATGCTGAGACGGTTTGCTTTTTGACACAACAGCTTTTTAAAATAGGGACTTTCCAATCGCACGGTTAGGATTTCTGTACATATATTATTAACTGAGTAGCAAACTATAAAAGACTTTTTCTTCCCTTCCTTTTATTTGCCTTTTCTATAATCTTCTTAATGCTGCCATTAGAGCTTATAGTAAACTTGGAAATTTCATACTTCTTCAACAAAATTAGTAAGTTCTTTGATCTTTTCTTCTTGTATTTTGATCGCAATGCTTATTGCATACTCTTGTTGGTCTCTAGTTTTGCTTTAGTTATTATCTATTGCATAATATGAAGCATTCTTGCCGTATAGTGAATCTAAGTCTTATTGAAAATCATAGGGAATCCACCTCTATTATCTTTTTACCGTTGTTTGAATAAATAATCAATTTCTTGGTAATTGATTCAAAACCAATCAGTTCTGATTTATTTCATTTTGTTTTGAACTAATTTGAGGGATACCCTTTGACCCTATAGTTGATTTGTCATGTTAGTTTGGCAATTGACCAATGGTGATTTTGGATCTTAAATTATTTAGTCGATATTCTTTGAACCCACAATTGAATTCTTGGGGTTTCTGAACCATTGTAGAAATTGTTAATCATTAACGTTAGAATTTCTTAATGTAGATTTGATCCTCTTGAGAGTAGAGTGCTTAGTTTTTAGTTAGAATTTCAAACTATATTCATTTGGTTTTAATACTTCACCATAAGCATAGGCTTTGATTTCCCTTGTTTAGCTTGAACAAAACTATTAACGCGTTTAGTCTTCTTAGACTGAAGGATGAGTTATTCGAGATATTCACAAGCCCTTCTTGATAGAATTATTTATGATTTTGGTATTTCAGATGTAGAAGTTAAAGCTCTAGGCCCTAATGATTCTTAGGAAGCTCCCCCGAATAGGTACTTTCCTTAGGCTATAGAGTGTCTATCAAATGAGATTTGTCTATCGAATGAGATTTGTCCATCGAATGAGATTTCTCTTCTTCTTTCCCCTTTCTTCATTGAATTACTTGAGTTCTATAACCTTAATCCATATCATCTTCCATCTATATCATATAAAACTCCTTTAGCGTTGAAAGTAATGTGCTTTTAAAGAGGTTATATTGATATATCGTAATAGAGACAAATTTTCTGTTTGATAAAATGTTACAAAGTCTCTTATCCCCGCCTCGATGTATTATCTGCAAATTAGGAAAGATAGACTTTGCTCCATTATTTTAGCAAATTTTTTATGAAAAGATGGTTCTATCAAGGCTAAAAACTCTCGGATCTTTGCTACTTTTCTGAAGGCTAGTAAGTTGGTTTTAACTTGAATGTGTTAATTGAGATTTCGGCTTTAACTCTAATATTTATTGTTTATTAGGGAAACCCGAGAGGACACAAGTTACCAAGAGGTTCTTGTCTTGTTTTTGTACTGTATTAGATCTTCCTGAGAATTAGTAGCTATGTCACATATTGCTGATAGTTGATAATTTGAAAGCATGCGGTTTAATACCCTCTAATGTTGCGTTTAATGGGTATTATTAACCGAAGATGTCTAAGACTTCTATAAAAGTGGTTATACTTGAAATTTCAAAAGTAGGGGATGGTTCTCATACCCTCAACTACTCTTGTTCCTTTAAAACTGAAGCCGTGGGTAGATCTTGGGCAAAACCCTTTATTCTTTCTTAGAGTATTCTATATTTAGGAGTTGTTTGTCCCTATGCTTTTTTAAGATAAATGAGTGATCCTCCATGGGAGGAGAGCACTCATGTAATTTTATTCTACACTTTAAAAAGAAGCTACCAACAAGCATGGTATATAGCTCTTTCCCATGAACTTGTACAAATAAAATAGAAAAAAGAAAACCCAACCTAAAAAAACTAGAAAAAAATATAAAAAGCATGGAAAGAAGTAAACAAAACAAATGATGGCCACAAAAAATGAAGCTAGCAAAGGAGAAGGGGCCACGATCAGAGAAAGGCCCCGTCTAGCTCCTAAGAGAAAGTGAATAGTATAAATAACTGCCAAAACCATCCAAAGAAGCCATAGAAGGACTTATACATGTTGAAATCCGGCTCGGTCAAGGAATTAGAACGTCCGAGTCTAACGGCCTATGTCAGCCGCCAAAACTGAAAAAACTCAACAAACATCGTAAGGCTTAAACATATATATGTATATAGGTCTATTATATACATAGACACACACACAAACATATATACACACACATACACAAGAGGATAAGAAGCAACATTTACGAGAAATAGCAACCTAAGTAATACATGCATAACGAGGAGGAATAAACATCGTTACCAGTAAATAACGTTAATATGATAATTTATAGTTGGAACCGAAAGCAAGAGGGGAGCCGTCAAGAACCTACACATAACTCAAACAATCTTATGGGAAGCTATGTAGAGTTCAATCAACAGACCTATAGAAGTAAGAGTAAGATTTCTAAACAACATAAGTTTGACTTTCGTAAGGAAAGGAAAAAATACAAAACATAAGCCGGTTAGTTGCCTAATAAGAGTAGGGAGTCGGAATGATTGTGTGCATTACCATCTACTATGATGATACTTACAACATTATTATTTCTATTATTAGCGACAACTCTCTCTCGTAAGGAATTTTACCTGTTTAAGGAACTCCTTAAAGCCGGTAATGCTAGCTTATTTGTAGGAATTGTTTGAAATCCAATTGAAACAAAATAAAGCAGTTATGTAGGTCAAGTTTTCCATAGTCGTAGTATTATGATTATTGTTGAAATTTTTTTGATTTATTTCAAACCAAATATACCAAGCTATGATAGTGAAAATAATGTCTAGTAGGAATCACTACCTAGAAGTAAAATGAAATCTCAGCCTAGACCAGTAAGACTCGCAATTATGAACCCTAAAAGTAATGTTAAAACCGAAAATTCTTAGAATACGTAGAAGCGTAAAGTTAGTAAACTGGCAATCATAGTATAGGCGAGTAGTTGTTTCTAGGTTCATATTACACAAAATACATTTTTTTATCAATATGCACCTTCTTCTTTTTTAACTGTTCAATAGTATTAAACTTCTCTTATAATATTACCACATATGTTACTTAGATTTAGGAGGAGCATTCGCTTTCCATATAAATTTAAAAAGGTTAGATTTAACTCCTAAGAAATTATAAAATGAATTAGATGTAAAGCTGTCAGTCTTATCCCAACACCATATTTTAATATTGTTGTTATTATATATATATATATATTGTGTAAATCGTATTTGGAACATAGAAGAGCAATTGATAGAAAGTAGTTCCTTCTAGTGCTCGATTGAAGCTGAATTCCAAAGGGAAGTTCAAATTTGGTCTATAGACCTCTGAAATTAATACAGTTTTAAAATTGCAAATATAGTATAGATCTGAAAATTCTAGTTTAAGAGGAATAACAGAGATCCACCATTCATGCCAAAAGGATGTGTTATTCCTCAAGCGGACAATGTTATCAATACCTAGTTTGAAAATATTTAAGCTTTTTAGAATAGATTTCCAAAAGTGCAACAAATTATTGTGGCTGTTGAAAGTTATTTGGTGTAAGTTATGAGAGCCACCATAAAATTAATTAGAAATTAGTTCCTTTCAGATTAAGTTGTCATTATTAGTATTGAACTTCCATAACCATTTCCCTAATAAAGAAACATCGAGGTTATGAAAATTAATTATTCCTAACCCTCCCTCCTCTTTAGGTTTACAAACTGAATCCCAACTAACTAGACACCTTAAAATACTACTGGAGTTATCCCCAGCCCACAAAAAGTCTTTCCTAATATTATCTATTTTATCTATTATCCATTTTGGAATGAGGTAGAATAACATCCGGTAAATGGGGAGTGCCAATAAAACAGAGTTGACTAGAACTACCATTCCTGCTCTCGATAAAAATTTACCGTTCCATCTACAGAATCTTTTGCTAACTTTATCCATAATAGATAACCAGTTATCGTGCCTAAGTTTGGTTGGTGTTATTAAAAACCCTAAGTAATCAATGAGAAAGTACATAGTGTTACAGTTTAAAGTGTTGGCAACCTGAATCTTTACGTTGCCTATATAATTTAGAACCAAAACTGAATTTTTATCAAGATTAATTTTCAGGCTAGATAACATCTCAAAGCTATACTGTATAAATTTAAGGGCAATAATTTGATGAGGCAAACGCCAAAGAAAAGATCATGGTGTTATTTGTGTAATTGAGGACAGAGAGACCACAACTGGTAACCTCATTACCAACCCTATCTAATATTCCATTATTAGTAGCTTGCTTGATAATCCTAAAAAAACTGTCGGCCACTAAGTTGAATAGTTGAGGTGACAACGGATCACCTTGCCAAAGCCTATGTTTTGGTTGTATTTTATTACTTAAGACACCACCCATATGCTTCTTTTAGTTTTAAGTTTGATTGTTTTTGCTCATTCATCGTCATTTTTATTATATTGCGAATATGGGTCCTTTGAAGAGGAAACAACCAGGTTCTCTTCTGTTACATAAAAATAAGTCAAGTAGCAGAAGATCTTCCCGGTCAAAGTCAACTTTCAGTGGTGTTAAAGATATACCAAGAAATGAAAGAGGGGCATCATTGAAAATAAGCCTTTTGAATCTCCTATCGAGGCTTCTTCTTAGCTAGGAGGCTCCGTAATTTTTTCTCCTCTTTCATACTTCCCTTCTTCATCAAAATTTCTTCAGGCCGCTCAATTTGCCAAATTACCTTTCGACCCCTGTGTTTCTGCTACTTCTACCGAGGCTAAGGTGGAAGTTTCCGATACTCCATATGATTTTGAAATATGTCCTTGAGTATGGACTCTAAGGGAGTATCAAGGTATAGGATTTTTATTTTACCATCCTATTTCTTTAGTTTTATTTTAAAATTCGTTCGTATATTTGTTTTATAGACTGTGGTTGAGTTGTCAGTCCTCGGCTATAAGTATTAAAAGTTCAAGGAGACTTTAAATGGGTTTGAAGCTAATAAGGAGGAAATGGCTAAGCTTTGGCAGAGGAAGGAAACTTTAGAAATGGAGGCTTGGGAAGCCAAAGCTGCATCTAACAAAAAGATAAAGGAGGCTCTAAACAACCTTGAAGCTGCCAATGCCAAACTGCTCAAGCTTAGGGAGGACATTAGAGTTCAGGGAGAGGAGTTGGCCAAGAAGGATGAGGGGGTGGTTGAAGTTGAAAAGAAGATTGAGGAAGCGAATTTCTTGTAGGCTTTTAAAGTTTTATTCAATGCATACACCGAGAGCTATGATAAAGGCCACCCCTTTTCCTTCGATTTCCTTAGGTAAAATGTTTCAATAATTGAGATGAACTTCAATCAACAATATGAGGCAACCATAAAAGGTAAAGCTGTTTTTGCTTATGCCTCAACATTTCTCAAGGTAGATAATGATACCTCATCCCATGATAACATGAACCAAACTGATGATGAACAATCTTAAATTTTTTATTTGTAATATTCTTTTATGTACCAGGACATGAAAGATTTTGAATCTAAATGATTTTATTAACAAAAAATTACAAGAGTCTTAACATTCAAAAGATAATACGAGTTGTAATACAAGTCGCAGTATTTAAATACACAAGTTGTAGTGGGCTTTGGCCCGCTATCCAGAATTGAGCTGGGAGAAAGTCTGGACCGTAGAGATGTGTGGTCTAGATTATAACAGAGAAGTTGATGCGGATGATAAACAAACACAACCCGGTTATCAAACTATCTTTAACTCCCCCTTTCAATTGCGGCTAGGGTTTCCTTGTTCCTCTTTCGTCTGCTCTTTAGTAATGTCTTCGATGCAGAGTTTGCTCTTTAGATCCTCAAAATGTTTGCGCGATAGAGCCTTTGTAAATATGTCAGCTATTTGACAATAGGCAGGAAGATGGTTAACTTCGAGTTTTCCTCTTGCAATCTGCTCTCTGACGAAGTACAGATCAATCTCGATGTGCTTCGTTCGAGCATGTAATACGGGATTGGCTGAGAGAGCAACAGTACTGGAGTTGTCACACCAAATAATGGTCTTGCGCGATAGCTTGATCCCTAATTCCTTAATTAGGGCTTCAGTCCAAATTACTTCAGCGGTGGCTGAAGCTACGCTTCTGTATTCAGATTCAGTGCTGGACCGAGAGATGGTTGGCTGCTTTTTGGCACACCATGAAACGGGATTTCCACCAAAGAAGATGCAGTGCCCGGTTGTAGATCTTCGATCATCACAATCTGAGGCCCAATCTGCATCAGCGAATCCTTGAATAGATAAGTTTTTGCTTTTATTTAGCTTGATGCCTTGATTTAATGTGCCTTTGAGATATCTGAGTATCCGTTTTACTGCTTTCCAGTGTAAGTCCAGTGGTCTCTGCATGAATTGACAAACTTTGTTTACAGCAAAGGATATATCTTGTCTAGTTACAGTTACGTATTGTAAAGCACCTACTATGCTTCTATATTGCTTGATGTTATCAATTTGTTCTCCCTTATATTTGGATAAATGTAAGTTGCTTGTCATAGGAGTAGGCATAGGTTTAGCTTCATGCATCTTTGCTCTACTCAATATTTCAGAGATATATTTTTGCTGACTTAAGACAATTCCTTTGTCTGTAGTAGTAATTACTTCTATACCTAAGAAGTAATGTAATTTGCCTAAGTCTTTAATAGAGAAAGTTTTATCTAACATATTGACAATATATCTTATTTCTTCTTTGTCATTGCCTGTAACTATAAAATCATCAACATATACGAGAATGTAAGTGATATACCTTTCATTAATTTTGGTGTAAATAGAGTTGTCAGATTTGCATACCTGATATCCCATAGAGATTAATGTAGCTTTTAATTTTTCATACCATACCCTGGGAGCCTGTTTGAGACCATAAAGAGCTTTATGAAGCTTGCAGACAAAATTCTTTTTGTCATTTTGAATGTACCCTTGGGGTTGCTGCATATAAACTTCTTCCTGTAATTCTCCATTTAGGAAAGCATTATTTACATCAAGTTGCCTTATATCCCATTCATAGTATAAGGCTATAGTTAGTATAATTCTGATAGTAGCCGGTTTGACTACTGGTGAGAAGGTTTCAGAGAAATCGAATCCATATTGTTGAGAGTATCCTTTGGCTACAAGCCTAGCTTTGTATTTGATTCTGTTGCCATCTGGTAGAGTTTTTAGCTTGTAAGTCCATCTGCTACCTATTATGTTTTTATTTGCTGGTGCTGGAACTAGGCTCCATGTTTTGTTTTTGATTAATGCACTGTACTCTTCATCCATGGCTTCTTTCCATTTGCTGCTACTAGCTGCTTCCTCATAATTGGTTGGTTCCATATGATTTATATTGGCAGTATAGATTTTTGGTTTGAATATCCCATGTTTTGATCTGGTAATCATTGGATGTCCCTCTTGCGCAGGTGTTGTGACACTGTTATCTGGAGAAGAGCTGTTCACTTGACTGATGTTCTGATCTTCAGATTCATAGTCATCAGACTCATTATTATATGAGTCTGCATCATTATTCTGACCTGGCTCTTCAGTGGGCACAGTGTGTTGGAGGTTTGATGCAGGAACCTCACTGTTTTCAGTACTCTTGACTTCTTCTCTTTCCCATACAGGTATGGGTGGTAAGAATTTCTTGGCACTGTAAATCTTTTGGGTAGTTTTCATGTCTTTGCTAGTGAAGGGAAATACATATTCATTGAATGCAACATGTCTTGACACAATAATTTTCCCTTCACTTGTAAGACATTTATATCCTTTTTGAGTAGTGGCATATCCAAGAAAAGTGCAAGGTAAGGATCTAAAGCTTAACTTATGTTGGTTATATGGTCTAGTGCATGGATAGCATAAGCATCCAAAAGTTTTGAGGAATGAATAATCTGGTTTAGAACTAAACAATATTTCTAATGGTGTTTTGTTCCTCAAAACTCTTGTAGGCATTCTATTTATAAGAAACACGGCAGTTGTAAATGCATCTGGCCAGAATTTTAAAGGCATTGATGCATGTGCAAGTAGTGTTAGACCAGTGTTAACTATGTGCCTGTGTTTTCTTTCTACAATGCCATTTTGCTCAGATGTGTGTGGACAGGTAATTCTATGGCTTATTCCTTTTTCAGAAAAGAATTCTTTTAAAGTTTTAAATTCAGATCCACCATCAGTTTGTATGGTTTTAAGTTTCTGATTTGTTAGATTTTCCACTTGCCTTACAAAATGAATTACTGCATTCTTTGCTTCAGATTTTGACTTGAGTAATAGAATCCAAGTATATCTAGAGAAAGAATCAACAAAAGAGATGTAGTAATTCATTCCATAATCAGAGTTAATGGGTGCAGGTCCCCATAGGTCAACTGCAACCATTTCTAAGGGTTTATTGTATCTAGTTAAAGAATTACTAAATGGTACTTTGTGACTTTTTCCTAACTGACATGCTTGACACACATAAGGTAGAGATACATCTTTATATTTAATATTGCTGTCATTCAAAATATTTTTCACAATAGTTATACTGGGATGACCCAGTTTACAGTGCCAAGTATCAAGAATTTTGTTGGATTCTATTGTTTCACCAATCTTTGAATGATTACACCATTTACTCTTCTGCCTTGATTCACTATTTTGCATTAGACTGAAACTATATAACCCATTGTGCATTTTACCCTGTAAAAGAACATCCTTACTTAGTAAATCTCTGACTAGACAGTATTTTGGATAAAATTCAAAGTATACTTGATTGTCATTAGCAAACTGAGAAACACTTATTAGATTCTTTTTAATTTGAGGAACTCTGAGAAGGTGATTTAAGTGTAATTCTCTTTTGCTATTGATTTTGGCTTTGCCAGTGTGTGTGATTTTTAATGAACTACCATTACCAACATAAATGGATTGCGTACCTTTGTATTCTTTGTTCCCAAGATTGAGATTCTCCAAGCTGTTTGTCACATGATTGGTTGCTCCAGAGTCTGGGTACCAGTCTTCATGTAGTATATCTTCATTTTTGATTTGACTGTCTGACTCATTTTGATTCTTTGAATGGATTGCTTGATTTCTTGCTTCTGTTTGAGTAAGATTAACATTTGGATTATTATTCCTTTGGTTGTTGTTTGATTGCTGGGCTAGGACAAAATTCTGATCGAATCTGAAGTAGCATTTTGAGGCAATATGTCCCAGTTTTTCACAAATTTGACATTTAATTCTGTTATTGCCAGACCATCTTCCTCTGCCTCTGCCTCTGGTGTTTTGACCACTTCTTTGTCCTGTTTGGTTTCTGTCTTGTCCTTTTCCTTTGAAACTGGTTGTGTAGTTTACTGAGTAATCTGTGTTGGTGGCTTTCTTTTGTTCAATTCTGCCTTCTTGAGATAGAAGAGTAGAGTGAACATATTGCATATCTGGCAGGGTTCTTTGTGATGATATGACTGTGACTAAAGCTTCATAGTTTTCATCTAGACCATTTAGAATGGTTAGCACTTGTTCAGATTCAGAGACTTTGTGTCCAGCAGAGGCAAGTTTATCACAATAATTCTTTGCTTTGGTGAGATATTCTTGCATTGTCATATTTTCTTTCCTTAGGTTTTGAAACTGTTTTCTGTAGTGCATAATTCTTGCTGCTGTTTGGGAGTTAAAAATTCGTTCAATAGCTTCCCATATATCACTTGATGATTTGCAGCCAACTATCTGAGATAGAATATTCACACTCACAGATGACATTATCCAAGAAGCAAGAAGACTATCTTGTTTTAGATAGTTTGAGTAATCAATGTTAGATATCATATTATCTTTATCATCTTTGACCATTTTTGGTGGAATGATTAACATACCATTGATATATTCATCTAGACCATAACCTCTGATTGCTGTTTCAATCTGATATTTCCATAGTAAATAGTTGTCTTCATCTAGTTGCACTGCTAAGTGTCCCTTTGGTTTGATGATTTGCAGATTCTGACTGCTGCTGATGTTTCTGGTGGTTGGAGAGGTGGTTCCAGAGTTTTCTTCATTTCCGGCCATGTTTTCAATGATTGGTGAGGCAGTTGAATGAGAACTGCAGCCAAGAATTGATACTTCTGTTTGCAAGAAAGAACTAATGGTTTGTGTTGTTTATCAAGAATTGATTTCTTGATAAATTTCACACTGCAGTAGAGATACAATAGTACTCGATGATGTTTACAACAACTGAGAGTTCTGCAGCCTTAACTTTTCTTGAGTTTTAGGCAAGGCAGAAGAACAGTAATGATTACTGGATCGAGAGAGGGGTATAATCTCCAATGATGAGAATTTTCTGAGGAGATTTTCAGAGTATACTCTATTTGCCGTTGGGCATTAGCATAAGCTCTGATACCATGAAAGATTTTGAATCTAAATGATTTTATTAACAAAAAATTACAAGAGTCTTAACATTCAAAAGATAATACGAGTTGTAATACAAGTCGCAGTATTTAAATACACAAGTTGTAGTGGGCTTTGGCCCGCTATCCAGAATTGAGCTGGGAGAAAGTCTGGACCGTAGAGATGTGTGGTCTAGATTATAACAGAGAAGTTGATGCGGATGATAAACAAACACAACCCGGTTATCAAACTATCTTTAACTGGACATTTATTTTTGACTGTGTGGATGATCTGGACACTTTTGCTTTCATTAATCATATTTTTCTTTCATCCTACTATCTGAAATAGTTTGTTTTTACTTAAATTAAGCCGAAGAAGGTGAGCTCGGGTTCTATTTCTCGTTACAATGTTTTATGGAATCATAGTAAGACTAAGAATTATCAGTTGTTGAAAACTATGAGCACTCTTGAAAGTCATGATTATGCGAGTAGATTGCGTGATATCAATTTGGCTAACAGTTTTAATGATGTAAAAGACTTATACGATAAGTCTTATGCGAAACCGATCAAGTCCCTTAAGCATAAGGGCTTTAGATTAACTAACTAAATCTTAAATTTAACTATTCGACTTAGGTTTGCCACCCAAGATTGAGACAAGGTTTTTCAAGAAATTTCAAAGTGAACACAGCGACACCCAAGAGATAGGGTTCTAAAGACTTATACTTCTTCATAAGTTTTATAGTCATGAACTGAATGTAAACCCGGAGGCTATTCTTGCTTTCAAAAGCATAACTCCATCTACCTTAGTTATTACTAAAGGGAAGTTGGCCGAAAGAGACTCTATTTTCGAGTATGTTCCTCAGCATGTTCCAAGGGTTATCCCTAGGGTAGAGCTTGAGGATTCTTCGCCCTCAGAGCATTTGGTGCTAAAGGCGGGGTTAGGCAAAAATATTTCATCTTTTAATATGGCAAGATCTTCAAAAACTCTTACCAAAGCTAGGTCTAGAGGTCTTAGGATCATTTTAAGTTAAAAGGAGAAATTTAGTCTTTAGGAAATTATGAACTTTGTATTTTTCTTTTGCATTTTAAGTTTTTAATTTTTGTTATGATGGGATTGAAGTTATTTTCTTTGCTTCTTGTTTTTACTTTATGTTTCATTTAATTCATTTAGACATTTTCATGCCCGAATTGTTTAAGTAGTAAACAAGCTCATGATTCTATTCACAAGGCTTATGATGATAAGTTTGCCAAGATGCAAGTGCTTAAAGTGGAGCTTAAGGCCTTGAATCATCAGATTAATTTCTTTCAATTAAACTTGGTTCAAATGATGTTACTTCAAAGCTTATTTAGGAGAATAAAGCTCTGAGGATGAAGGTAGATGAATTAGAAAGACATTTGGAGTCAGTTCAAGAAGCCATTCCACTCTCGAATTAGGCTCCGGATAGCCTTTTGTAAGACTTTTTTGATTTATTATCCAATATTAGGCAACATTTGGACAAGGCTAACATATAACTTTCTACGATTATGTCTGAAGAGATTGAGACTGAAGAAACGTCTCAAGTAGCTATAGTAGCAACTCCTCCTTCTTAGGGAAGGGGAAGAGGCTGAGGTAAGGGTTCATTCAAACTTCCTTGTTCACATAAAACTAAAGTGGTTGCTTAAGACCATAGTCCCGTTCGGGAGTTGAAACAAGCGGAAGGGATTCGACTTCGGTTCCCATCAAAAAACCGAGTGAAATCATGATTCAGCTCAAAGATGGGAGAGTCATATCTTTTTGGGACTATAGGGTCAAATGGTTTAGAATGCATGTGATCGCATATAAGAACATTATGATTATACAATACCTCGGTGAGGTCTTGGTTTTGGGAGTTCCCCTCCTAGTCGTGGAAGAAATATTATACCTTGGAAAGGTCATAATAGAGGAATAAACTTTTGTATGCTTTCGGTTGTAAGCACGTATTTTATAATTATTTAAATTTACGATTTTATATCATTGTTTTAGGCTTCTTTCTTTTCCCCATAAGATAATGGTTTATGCCATATATTGATATTATTTTCCATTTAGGTCGTTCATATTTTTAATATCGTATTGCTTGAAGCTGCTATGGGAATTTTGTTATAAAGCATCCCTTTACTCATCGTAACGAGAACTCGTATGTTTCGTGCTATCTGTAAAGCGATTTAATTCATAGGCATTATAGCTAATACTCTTGGGTAAATTATTACTGCTATGTTATATTAATGAGTGTCCTGCCCCTGACCTTTAGCCATTTTATGATAATATAACCTAATAAGGTTTCAAATACTATCGTACCTATCTAGCTGGGTTTTATGCCATTCGTTATTTGGCTTTTAGCCATATTTGGTTTCATAATAGAGTTTTTAGTTTAGTCGTGCCTATATAACTAGGTGTAGTGGCATTTATTCTTAGATGGGATTCTACCCACTGGTTAATTACTGGATCTGAACTCCAGGATTTTTCTATTAGGTTAGGATTCTACCTGCCGTGTACCTGGATTTAAACTCCATGGATTTTCTGTTTGGATGGGGATTCTACCTACTGGTTAATATAAAATTGGATATTTATATTGTTGCGATTTACAAAATGAAAGAATATCCAATTGCATTTTACGATCAACTAATCCATCTTCCAAATAAGAATCAAGTTCGGACTTGCGAGGATTGCTAGCAAATTCGGAATAATCAAATCGATTCATCATATCTTCGCATTCTTGCGAGTAAGGACCCGTAAATGATTGTGTGGATTCCACGATTTCCACGACACATGTTTCAATGGACGATTCTTTTCTCACCCTTTCCCTATACTCATCATATAGTGCTTCCAACTTTCTTTCCACCCTTTCAAACTCTAAGCAGTCGCCATACAATGTGTTATAAGAAAACCAAATGAAATTTGTTTTGTATCGCGGATCAAAAATGCAAGCAATGGAAAGTAACACACTAAATTCACTCCAATATTTATTAAACTTTTTGAGCATTTCACTTGCCATGTGAGACATAAAATCATTCTCTTCCGTGCACTTCTTCAAAGTAAAATGAACCAAGAAAATTTTTGAAAAAAATAAGTTAGCCGTTGGGTAATTTGCGCCGGAAAATAAGGAATTGGCATCGTAAAAAACTCATAGAAAACGTGAAATTTTCTTTGCTTTGATCCATTCTTCGGATGTTGGAAAATAAATATAACTAGAATCAATAAGCTTAAGACGGTAAAGCGCTTGTTCATAATGTATTGCGCTTTTAAGCATTATAAAAGTTGAATTCCATCTAGTAGGAACATCCTGACGCAATCCTTTCCTAACGTCATTCAATGAAAGAGTGGTTATGCATTCGACAAAACTTTTCTTTCTAGATTGAGAACCCTTGATATATTTAATACTCTCACGTATGTTACTTAACAAAGAAGCGACACATTTTAAACCATCCTGCACTATCAAATTTAGCACGTGGGCGGCACATCTGACATGCAAAAATTGTCCATCCGCAACCATTGCTTTTCTATGACAAAGATGTGATTTCAGTAAATCAACGAATTTATCGTTAGCAGATGCATTATCTAGAGTGCATGCAAATATTTTATCGACTATTTCCCAATCAACCAACATACTCGAAATTTTTCCAAATATAGCCGAGCCCGAGTGTGGAGGTGCCATTAAACAAAAATTCAACAATTTCTTTTGTAGATTCCACTCATTATTAATAAAATGAGCGGTTAGAGTTATAAAACCATCCGTATTTACTAAAGTCCATAAATCGGATGTTAAACTAACTCTTCCACTACATGATTTTATAAAATCCTTAAGTTTGACTCTTTCATTCTCATATACTTTCATAACATCGGAACGCGAAGTGTTTCTTGAATAATGCTCCACTTGATTGTTCAAGTAGGAATGAATCTCACGAATACGGTCATATTGAACAAATTTGAAGGGTAAGTTATGTTGTATAATTGCTCTAGCCATCAAGTCTCTATATTTCTTTTGTTCGAAAGCACTTCTTTGATTAACCTCTATGCTTTTATCGATTAAGGGACACTTTTCTACATGATTCAGCAAATTTTTAGTCCCATAAGTACCACCCCATATATATTTTCTTTTACATTTTTTGCAAAAGCAAGTACGTTTCTGACCCTCAATAGTTTCATTTTTTTCAAAGTATTTCCAAACATCGGAATACGTACCCTTTTGTCGCTTATTTCTTGAAGAGCTACCCACTGAATCTACATCTGTTGCCAACTCCGGTGTGTTTCTTAATTGAGTATCTTGGTCAACAATATCCATATTGTAAAAATCTGTAAGTGCGCATGTAAATTAAAATTATAGTTACAATTAAATATAAAAGGGTTAAATAAGGTACATGTAAGTAAAACTATAGCACTTCTGAAAAAGCATGTACAGGCAGTGATTTTTTATCCATCTAATTACTTAGCATACATACAATATAAAGGCATCTTGCGACTCATTTCATCATAATAAACACATGCATGTTCACAATTGTGCCTAAATGTTGTTGATGAAACTGTGCAAGTTTATTCAAGTTTTGGCTCCATCAACCTTAACTTCACAAACAACAATTTTATATGATTGGGTGGAAAAGAAACCTCGTTTGCAGACAAATAATAAAGTCACTAAGGAGTAAGTAGAAACATATAATGTAATTTAACAGATAAATTGACAAACTTGTTCATATGAACTGTAAGAAAAAAAAATTCAGTACTAACCCATAAACTTAGTGTACGCAAGTGGAAAAAAAATGAATGGCTATACAATGAAATGCAGCACCCTTAATTGCTTAGATTATGATGTATATATCAACCAACTTCATAAATTTAGATCCCAAACAATATTAATAAGCAGAAAACTGTAGACAATCTTTGTTATTTGTATTAAATCATCTAAACTGGCTCTAAAAGATTGAGCGTCTGCTTGGCTCTCCTTAAGGAAGTGAACAGGCAACACATATTTTCCCTTGAAACTGACATGATATCAGTTTTCCAAACTTCAATTTACTTGCTTTTTATTTCTTCTTAAATCCCCTAGTTGAATAATTGAAATCCCAAACAATTCCATGAAATTTTGGAACATCCAAAACCAACAGTTTTCTTTGTAAACAAACTGAGTGAAAATTGAAAACAAAGCGGCCAAATTTGTAACTATATAAATAACGTCAGTTGCATGCAAAAAAAAAAGATTTGACAAAGAATATGCTACTGCTTTTTGATTCTTGATGAGGTAATGAGCATGTTGAATGAACAAAACAAGCTTAAAGTGGGATAACTATTAAAAAGATTTGATGCAAAAACTCTCATTGTCATGCACTAATATAAATGACAGTATGCGATTAGATGCAAGCCTAATCGGTATTAGCCAAAACGACTTATGAGATATGAACTTCAAATCTTATTCAAGAACTCCAATCTAAAGGTGCATTGTGTTATAACATCAGATTTTGCTTGAATATAAATTAGTGAACTAATTTTAGCGTGGTCTAATCTTGTCTTTCAGAATAGTACAAAACAAATGTTTATGCAAGCAAAGCAAAAAGAAAAAAGAAAAAAGTACGAAAACATTTGGTGCAAATCGGAACAGGAAACACATCCAAATTTTTATAACCATAAACAAAGTAAAACCGAAACTAATACTAATGACAGAATATCAAAGTATTGGACATTTCAATATATGTATGTAATTAAGCAAGAAAGAATGGAATCATGAGATAAATTGAATTGCTAAGTACTTTATTTGCTAATCTCAATGTTTTTTATTTTATTTTTTGTTTAATGTAAGTTAATTTTGTGAAATAAGAATATTTGTAGATTGACTAAAAAATTTGTGGTTGGAATATGTTGTGTAAATCTACCCCCTTGTAACAAGGAGGTAAAATAGGTTTTTATTCAGACTAAAACATTGGCAGCAAATAATTTAGACATTATCGTAGTGTGCAACAAATGCTATACACAATATGTAATTTCCAAGTAGCAAGTTTACAAGTAAAAAGCAGCAACCAATAAAAACTTTGCATTACTGGTGCGTCAGTATATGTCATGTATCGACCATGTAAAGGAACAGCCTACTAGCAATATCATACGGTAGTAAATTAAGTTCGAAGAACCCTACAGATAAACCGAAGAACATATCAGCAAATACCATCAATTGGACCACAACAGAATAGGAAACTATATCATTTGACAATTTTGTTTGATTGTGCCAACAGGAAACAACAGCTCCTTTATCCTTTTGAAGACTACAAAAACGCTACCACGTTTTAAAAATATGTGATACCAGAAAATTCATCTATTTTAATCAGAGCAAGGGAACTTCAATTGTAATCATACAAATAGGGTAAGTGGGCGAGTGACAAAACAACTACAATGTATAAGATAAATAATCATTTCTGAGAACAAACTGATAACGCTACAGAAGCAAATGAACAAAATAAAACACCAAAATAATTCTCCAGCTCACAACAGTTATGATTAGAGGTTCTACAAAAAGAAGATGAAAAGGTTCACAATAACTCGGTAATTTAAAAACCCAAGAGTGCGGATCAAATAACAAAATCAACATAATACCTCTTCCTTGCTTACGGCCTTGTTTGATGTTAACTGGGATCAAAATCAACGTGAAGAAGACTCGTAGGTGTGAAGAAGAACAAATCAACTCGAACAGACAAAAGAACAGTTTGAATCGGCAATCGCTATTGATTTAGGGTTTGGAATCGGCAATCGCCATTGAGTCGGCAATAAGGTTAAACAGGTTACGTGAAAAATAAACAGGTTAAACGGGTCGGTAAGAAAACAACTTCAAGAAGGCCCAGTCCTGTAAAAAATAAGGTTAAATGGGTCGGGTTAAATGGGTTTATTGACTTTTGACAGGCCTAACTATGTGCATGGATCTTAACTCTGGGCGTTTTCTATTCAGATGGGATTATACCCACTATGTACCTGGATCTACTTGGATCTGATTCTGAACTCCATGGGTTTTCTATTTGGATGGGATTTTACTCGCTATGTACATGGATCTTAACTCCAGGGGTTTTTCTATTTAGATGGGATTCTACTCGCTATGTACATGGTACCATGGATCTATTTGGATGCATTGTCATCCGATTATGAAACCTAGATGATATGAATTTCTCTTACAAGCGCGCTGACAAGAATTTTCCTAAGAGAGCATCATTATATGGGTTTGTGGGGAACGAATCCTTTTA
Source organism: Allium fistulosum (assembly GCA_030737815.1). Lineage (NCBI taxonomy): Eukaryota > Viridiplantae > Streptophyta > Magnoliopsida > Asparagales > Amaryllidaceae > Allium > Allium fistulosum. The sequence continues at coordinate 1,294,422,506 of CM060904.1, forward strand.
AGGGAATTAATCTCTCGATTCCTAGGTCATCCAACCGAATTTGCGATTGAGTTGAATGGGTTGGGGCCATGGGAATACTTATGAAAATTTTATGACAGTTAAAGACATCCACTTGTGGTGGGAATAAACTTTTGAAATAAATTGTATTTATTATGAAGTGGTTTCCCATGAAGTAATGCATTTATTTCTACCACGCTACACGAAAACAATTTTATTTTTATTTTGAAGAAATATTTCGTTGATGGAGAATTCAAATTTAGAGTTTTCTTTTTTTATTTGAAAAGCTCTACAAGTAGTACCCCTATGAGGTACTTTCAAAATATTTTACTTGTTTGAAAACCTTTTTGATTTTGTTATTTTGGCGTACGACTGTGTTGCTTAATTTTCTCGCAAGTGTATTTAGCAGACCAATTAGACACAACCCCACACACTCTAAGCCAACCTAACACATCTTAGACCGGCCCGTACATGTCGGCTCGAACCCAATCTAGCCCTAAGACAGCCCATATACTTAGGAAATCTCCTATAACAATCGCCTTTTAAATCCATGAACGTCGACACTAAATACATCCACGATATTCGTGTGTCGAGCACCCAAGTGCCAAAAAGACAGAAAGTTAGGGTAAAATAAAAGAAATAGAAACAGAAAGAAGAACACAATATCAGAATCTCACATGCAGAATGACAATATATAATATCCCAAAAGTGTAGTACAAAGAGTTACTTCAACATACATGAATCTCGAAGTTACAAAACGACTAAGTACTACAATTAGCCTGGACAGTTATAACTTTCTGTCCTCACAATGGTGAATACATAACTAGTAGTGAACGATAATGAAAATAGGTGGATAGATAGATAGGTGGGAGCATCCAGCTTGCCTCCATAAGCTTGAAACATCCAACCTTAAGACTTGCTTTACTCAATCTACTCAAAAGAGTAAACGAAGAGTTTTGGGAAAAGAAACACCATGTGCCAGACATAAGTCTGGTAAGAGAAACTTAGAAATGCATATAAACACATAGCAGTATTTCCGAGACCAACCAAATTACCCAATTGATTTCCTCTCAAAAGGACCCAACTCAATTGATATTTACATTAGGTGATATTATAGTTAACGTATAAGGTGTGTCCTACAATTAAGAAAATAGCTGAGTTGCTGGAATCTCATAACACAATGATATTAGAGTACATTTAAAACCGCTAAGGCACGTTCGTAAATGGATTTCTGTTGGAGGGTCCTCAATACATCGAGGTAAGCCTCCTGGCAAGGGACAGAAAGTACCTTTCCGAGCACCGTATATCTCTAGATAAAATATACCAATTAAGGAAGACATACCTGGTTCACGTAGAAAATGTGTTTTGAAAACCATCTACTCGTGCTAGGAATCATCGATAAGCATAGTCTAGAAAATAGAGTTGATCTGTACCCTTTAAGGTCAGGTAAACCTCATTGGCTATGTGCAAACTCTGTTTTTAGTCATTTTCCGATGTCAAGGCTATGTTCGACATCTTTCACATAAATCTTATGCACTCGAACAAAGTCCACTTCAACGACCTCTTCCAAAACTGAACCGTATAATGTTTGAAGTGGTATTCGGCAAGTAAAACACTTATCGATTCTGGACTCTTCAAAACTAATCGATGAACTTCCGATTAACTTAATTTCGGTTCTTTTAGAAGTAATCGAAAGCCAGAGAAGTTTTGTACCAATGCTCCCTCCCTGGGGTTCTCATTGGTATGAATCCGCAAAGCCTTTCGTATGCTTCCTAAGTTAAGTTTGGTCAAGATCAGTAGTCGACTAATCGACTATCGAGTCCGAGCGCTTGATTATAGAAATCAAGGTTCATATACTTAACACGTATCTGACCTTCCAGCTTAAACATTCCTCGACCAAGAGGGAAGCCGATAGGTTAGAGCTCAATTTCTTTATCCCTACTTGAACATCAATCTTGACTCACACAAATAGAGAAGCCTACCTCATTCGACTTTTATTGTTAAGCATAGTAATACTACTATTCCATAAACAATCAAACTAAAGTCATTACATAAGTGTTACTTTTCATCCCTTCTTCTAAAATAATAGTCTTTTGAAATTACATGTATAAATAAGTTAGAACTTTTAAAATGATATAAATATGTATCATAGTTTTATTTAATAAGGAATATAGAATTTAGAATAAGTTAAGAAAGGAAAGTGTATAAATTCTTATTTTATTAAAAGAGTTAAAAATAGTTTTGTAGACTTATATATAAATAAATACCTTTAAAATACTTATATATCTTTTATAAAACTCCCTTGAAAATATTCCATAAAAATATCCAAATTAGTAACATTTTAAACTTCACAAAAACTTGTTTTTCCAAAGCGCATCCATGGAGATTATTGCTATATGGACCATAACTCTACTAACTTTGTTTTATAAACAAAATAGCTTTTAAACTTCACTTCTTACTATCCTTTATATTTCTATAAGTATAGAAAACATTTTATTTGAAAATTAACAAAATATATAGTTTAAAAAGTGAGATAAAAGAAAGGGATTTCAAAGTGCGTTTATAGCGACTATCGTTATACAGACAATTCCATATCTAATTCAATATTTAATACCATTCACTTATATAAGCATGTACGATTCCAAAATTCAAGTTATATCACAAGGAAGCATGTAATAACATATGTACTAAATAACATGTCAAAATTCAATGTTCAAATTTCCAATTACATGTATTTACTTTAACAACACAATTCAAAGCTTTTTATGGCACAATACTTAGATAAATCAGATGCATTGTAGAGCACATAATTAAGGGTTATAACTTTAAGTAGTTAGGGTATATTATCATAGTTTATAACAAGCAAAATTGTCAAGTATTGGTTTAACAAAGTGTCAAGTTCATAATTTTATTTAATGAGTTAGATAACTCACTTTTCAACCAATTTAAGCTAATTCCCTTATGCCTCTTCCCAACAACACCATAGTAACTTCCTTCCTTCAACGCACGATCACATGAACAAGAGGAGAGGGTGCCTAAAAGTGCACGACCAAGCTCCAATTACCTTTGATTTAAGAACTTTAAGAAGAGAAAGGAGTGTAAGAAGTTAGAACTTTTAGTTTATGAATTGGAAGAATGAAGAGAGCCCTTGCCTCCTATTTATAAGCTTAGGAATTAGCAGGAAAAGGCCACCAATACCCTCCTAGGTCAACCATGTGTTACATGAGTCAATGCCTCTTACACACCATGCTTTTCCTTAATCACTCCACCTTTTCCTCCTTAGATCAAGGGTCCTTTAGTCCTTCTTTATAGATGCTTTTAGCTTAATTAATTTCCATTGGTAATAAGAAGGTTTAAGCACCTATTAATGTTTTCATATGTTTGTTATATAAGCTTACAGATATTGGATAACTTTTATTGAACAAAAAGTTGAATTTTAACAAAGCGTTTTTCGGTCATATTTTCAATATTTACTCAAAGAATATATTTTTGTAAACATATTTTAAAAAGCAGTTTTCTATCATTAGTTGTTAATTAAAAAGTGTTTAACAAGGTTATGAAATCCATATTTTCAATACTTAAACATTTTCCAAAAGTTGAGATATTCGAAGATGAAGTGTTCGAATTTTCAGGGTCGTTAAATTCTCCCTCTTAGTCTATTTCTATATATAGATAATGTTTCTTTTTTATACCGGATCCTTATTTTTTTTACTTTTATTTTAATAAATTATTGAATCAAGACAATATTGGAATCCAATAAATAAGAAATAAGGGTTTCACGGGCGAATATTGACTCTTTCCTTTTCCTACTTTATTTGTAGGATCAATCCACAACCTCTCCGAGTAAAAAAAAAATATTCTTGGTTCATTCCGCCCAATATTTTGTCCCCAAAATCCAAACAAGAGTAACACAAAGAGAAAGAAGAATGATGTATATAAATAATACTTTTCAAACTGCATATAAACCAAAATACAAGCTAAGTGACTCCATAAGAAGCGGTGAGTGCATAACAAAAGATAAGACACAACATAATATACTGACTAAGAAATAACTCAGTATATGAGGCTCTAATACTCTCCTCTGTCTCCCAAGTGCAATCTCGAACATCCTCACTCCACTACACCTTATCTAATTCAACAACCATAGTCCTTAATCTCTTCATATCACGATCAACAATACAAATAGGCTATCTCACTATAGTTAAGTCAAGCTCAACCTCCAAATCCTCCGGCTGCGATGGATTGATAATCAAAGTAGGATCATGTACATACTTCCATAGATGAGATGCATGAAAAACATCATGTACACCCGATAACCTAGTCGGTAACTCATCTCGATAAGCTAGAGTGCCTATTCTCTCAAGTATCGAAAAAGGTCCAATAAAACATGGTGCTAACTTTCCTCCCTTACCAAACCGAATCACACCTCTCATCAAATAAACTTTGATAAACACAAAGTCCCCAACTGAGAACTCCAAGTCTCGATGCCTCACATCAGCATAGCTCTTCTTCCTACCCTGAGCTACCTTTAAGTGCTTCCTTATTTCTGCTACCTTATCCATAGCCTCACGAATCATATCTGGTTTGAGCACTAAGCAATCTCCCGGTTCTACCTAACATAAAGGAGAATTACACGGCCTTCCATACAATGCCTCAAAAGGTGTCATCCTAATACTCACTTGAAATCTGTTGTTATAAGAAGACTCAACAAGCGGCAAGTAATCCTCCCAAGATCCTCCAAAGTCAAGAATGAAAGATCTAAGTAAATCCTCTAGAACCCGATTCGCCCTCTCAATCTGTCCATCTATTTTAGGATGATAAGCCATGCTTAAACTAAGCTCCGTTCTAAGTGCATCATGTAAACCCTTCCAAAACTGACTTATGAAGATTGTATCTCGATCACTCACAATACTACTTGGAACGCCATGAAGCCTAACAACCTCTCTAACATACAGCTGAGCCAAAGTAGATGTTGTCCTCGTTACCTTAACTGGTAAGAAGTGGGCACTCTTGGTTTATCTACCCATATTAACCCAAATGTCTTCATTACCCCTCCCCGATCTTGGAAAACCATCAATAAAATCCATGCTCCTACTTCCACTTTGGAACCTTTGGTGGATGAAGCAAACTAGTCGTCTTCTGATGACTACCCTTCACCCACTAGCAGTTAGCACACCTGCTCATAAAGATATAAATGTCTCTCTTCATACCTTCCCACTAGGAAGTACGTCTCATATCTTGATACATCTTAGTAACACCTGGATGTATCGTTAGTCTAGAATGAAGACCCTCCGAAAGAATCTCCTGTTTGATGTCATCAATATTTGGAACACACACAACCGACCGTTCATCCTTAAAATGCCACGGTTATCTATCTCAAATCCTGAGTGCCTCTCCTGAGCAACATTCTCACCAACAGCTTTCGCTATCTGAGCGAGACAAACATCCTTCTATTGATTATCCTTTATACGGCTAATAAGAGTAGGATGAACCTCCATACTAGCCATAACAGCATACTTCCTACTCAACGCATCAGCTACAACATTAGCTTTCCCAAGCTTATATGAAATCTCAAGATCATATGCTACAAGAACCTCCAACCAACGCTACTACCTCAAGTTCAAGTCCTTCTGAGTGAAAAGATACTTCAAAGATTTATGGTCTGAATAAAGCTCAAACTTCTCACCCAACAAATGATGCCTCCACATCTTCGATGCAAAGACCACTGCTAAAAGATCCAAGTCACGCGTTGCACATCTAGTCTCATGCGACTTAGTTGTCTACTAGCATAAGCAATAACCTTCCCATGCTGCATTAACACAACACCTAAGCATGTTCCATAAGCATCAGTGTAAACAATAAGACCTTCATCTATGTCCTGAATATTTAGAACAGGAGCGCTAGTTAACTTCTCCTTCAACTCTAGAAAAGGTAACTCGCATTTTTCCATCCAAAAAAATTCGACATCTTTCTTTGTCAAAGTTGTAAGTGGTGAAGCAATCTTGGAGAAATCCTGAATGAACCTCCTATAATAACCAGCCAAACCCAAGAAGCTTCGAATCTTTGTTATGCTTTCAGGCCTCTTCAATCCTGAACAGCCATAACCGTTGTAGGATCAACAGAAATACCATCTCCAAAAACTACATACCCTAGGAACCTAACCTCTGACCACCAAAAATGATATTTTGAGAACTTAGCCTTAAGAATATGTTCTCTTAATGTCTCCAATACAATTCTCAAATGCCGAGAATGTTCCTCCTCAGCCTTGGAATAAACTAGAATATCATCAATGAAAACAAGCACAAATTTGTTCAAGACATCACAAAAGACACAATTCATTAAGTTGACGAAATAAGCTGGAGAATTGGTTAGATCGAATGGCATAACCAACCACTCATAAAATCTATCAGAATGAAAAGCTGTTAATGGCACACTTTCCTCTGCCACCCTCAACTGATGAAAACTTGTAGCTAGGTCAAGCTGAGAGAATATATGAGCTTCATGAAGCTGATTAAACAAGTCATCGATTCTGGGTAAAGGATACTTGTTTTGAATATTCCGCTTATTAAGCTTACGGTAATCAAAACAAAGTATTAGAGAACCGTCTGCCTTGGTGGCAAATATGACGGGCACCCCTCAATTCGAAGGACTAAGTCAGATTAGACCTTTTCGTAACAAGTCACTAATTTGATTGGCTAACTCCAACTTCTCCTTCGGACACAACCTACAAACATGCAATACAATAGGCTTAGCACCAGTAATCAAATCAATACAAAATTCGATTTCACGATGAGGAGGTAAACCAGAAACTTAATCGAATACATCAAAATATTCCTAAACGATAGAAATCGACTCCAAGTCTCCATCTGCCATATCGAGAGAATAAAGGAAACTGCTCATAAGTGAAACAGGCTCTCCATGATACACCTTTTGAACCTTCCCTCCATAAACCAATGATATAATTTGCTTATCCCAATCTAACATAGTATAATATCGAGATAACCAATCCATGCTAAGCAACACATCAAAACCAAGAAATTCAAGGACATACATACCACATGGAAGGAGCTTGTCATAATAAATAACTGGAACTCCTTTACATAACATGCTATGATTGGCCAAGTCCCCTACAGGGTTTGACACAAAAATGGGACTATGAACCATAATTGGTTTCAGACCAAGTCTTTCAATAAGGTTATAGAGATAAAGCTATAAGATGAGCCAGTATCAAACAAGACATGAATATGAATGCCAGAAATAGATAGAATACCTTCCAGAACCTAGTTCCCCTTAGCTGTTGAAGTGGAAGATGCTGAAATAATAACAGAGATCCTAGGATGCTCCCTTTTCTTGAGCAATGGATAATGTCTGACAACATGACCTGGCTGATGGCAGTTGTAGAAACCCTATGGTGCAAACTGCGGTGCCTTCCCATCTGGTGCTTTCACCACCTGCCCTCCCCTATCGGACGGACAGTTATTAGCATAATCACCCTTCTGACAACATTTATGGCAAGTAATGTGTGAATTATCCTTTGGTTGAAACTTTCGCTTATTACCCCCAGCTGGGCAAGGGGCTTTGGTGCAGAAACAACAGGCTTCAATGCCAAGCTCTCAAACCTCAAGTCCATATTCACCAAATCAACAAATGAACTCATGAGCTGATTAGTCATATCCCACTTAAACTCAGGACGCATACCACCTATAAACATCTCATTCTTCTTTAAGGGCATGTCTATCATACTAGGCCAAAAACGAGACAAAAAAACAAGGTCTTTCCCGCCATTAGCACAAACTTCCTCTCAAATTCCTCCTTAAATTTAGCCCAAAAAAGTCATTCTCTAGGACATCAACTATAACAGAACTCCACAAATCCATAGCTGCATCAGAATGATGACGAGAAGCCAAGCGACGCTTCATAGCATCACCCAACTCCAAATCTCCAAAGATCCTCTCACACAACCTCAACCATGTCTACACCTTAATAATTGATTCAGTCCCACTGAACCTCTGACCACCAAGCCTCTCAAAATCCCGACACAGTGAAACAAAGTTCATCGGGGGCTGAACTTGCACCACTTCCTCCACTACATTCTCCTTAGGTTCGGCTACAGAAGCATCATTCCTTGGAGCTTGAGTCCCACCATTTGTGATGGTACTAGCTCTACCACCATAACCTCTACCAGCTCTAGCACTTGGAGCATGAGTACTCATAGTTTGCTACCTAAATTTAGCAAAACATCTTTAGAATAATTCAAGATAGAGTTATTCAAGAAAACATTACTAAGCAAAGAAATACTAAGACAAGATAAGATGAGATCATTAGGAAAAGATTGTTTCAAATAAGGAGTTGTTTTAAAGAAAGAATTTCTAAGAGAGAGATATGTAAATGTTAAATTTTTGCAACAACAAATACGCTCACATATGTATAATACTCTTGACTCATTCTAGGGCATCAGTTACCCTATCTCTAATGAGCTACACCCAACCAAAGCCAAGGTGTTTACTCAACCTTGAGCTCTGATACCACAATATAACAAATCGCCTTTTCGATCCCCAAATGTCGACATTAAATACATCCACGGTATTCATGTGTCAAGCACCTAAGTGCTGGAAAGACAGAAAGTTAGGGTAAAATAAAAGAAATAGAAACAAAAAGAAGAACACAATACCAGAATCTCACATGCAAAACGATATCATATAATATCCCAAAAGTGTAGTACAAAGAGTTACTCCATGAATTTCATAGTTACAAAATGGCTAAGTACTACAATTAGCCTGGACATTTATAACCGCCTGTCCTCACGATGCTGAATACATACATAATAGTGAATGGAAATGAAAATAGATAGATAGGTAGGAGCATCCAGCTTGCCTCCATAAGCTTGAAACATCCAAACCTAAGACCTGCTTTACTCAATCTACTCGAAAGAGTACGTGAGGGATTTTGGAAAAAGAAACACTACGTGTCAGACATAAGTCTGGTATAAGAAACTTAGAAATGTGTATAAATACATAACAATGCTTCCGAGACCAACCGAATTACCGGATTAGTTTACTATCGAAAGGACCTAACTCAATTTATATTTACATTAGGTGATATCATAGATAATGGCTAAGGTGTGTAATACAATTAAGAAAATAGCTGTGTTGCTTGCATCCATAACACAATGGTATTAGAGTACATTTAAAACTGCTAAGGCACGTTCGTAAATGGATTTTCATTGGAGGGTCCTCCGTACATTGAGGTAAGCCTCCTGACAAGGGTCAGAAAGTACCTTTCCGAGCGTCGTATATCTCTAGATAAAATATACCAATTAAGGAAGACATAGCTGGTTCGCGTAGAAAACGTTTTTCGAATACCATCAACTCTCGCTAGCAACAATCGATAAGCATATTCTAGATAATGGAGTTGATCTATACCCTCTAAGGTCAACTAAACCCCGTTGACTATGTGCCTGCTCTATTTTTAGTCATTTTCCAACATCGAGGCTATGGTCGGCATCTTTCACATAAATTTTCTTCACTGGAACAGAGTCCAGTTCAACGACCACTTCCAAGACTAAACCATATAATAGTTTTGAAGTGGTATTCAGCAAGTAAAACACTTATCGACTCCGGACTCTTCAAAACTAATCGATGAATTTTCGATTAACTTAGTTCCGGTTCTTTTAGAAGTAACCAAAAACTAGAGGCGTTTCATACCAATGCTCCTCCCCGGGGGTTCTCATTGGTAAAAATCCACGAAGTCTTTCATATACTTCCTAAGTTAAGTTTGGTCAAGATCGGTAGTCAACTAATCAACTATCGAGTCTCAAGCGCTTGCTTATAGAAATCAAGGTTCGTATACTTAACACGTTTCCAACCTTCTAGCTCAAATATTCCTCGGCCAAGAGGGAAACTAGTAGGTTAGAAATGTATTGCTTAGTCCCTACTCGAACATCAATCTTGATTCTCACAAATAGAGAAGCCTACCTCGTTCGGCTTTTAGTATTAAGCATAGTAATACTAACATTCCATAAACAATCAAACTAAGGTCATTACATAAGTGTTACTTTTCATCCATTCTTCTAAAACAATAATCTTTTGAAATTACTTGTATAAATAAGTTAAAAACTCTTTTAAAATGATATAAATATGTATAATAGTTTTATTTAATAAGGAATATAGAATTTAGAATAAGTCAAGAAAGGAAAGTGTATAAAAGTTCTTATTTTAATAAAAGAGTTAAAAATAGTTTTGTAGACTTGTATATAAATAAATACCTTTAAAATTGATTTATCTTTCATATAACTCTCTTGAAATGATTTCAATAAAACTCTATTGAAATGATTGCATAAAAATATCCAAAGTACTAACATTTTAAACTTCACAAAAACTTGTTTTTCCAAAGTGCATCCATAGCGACAATCGTTATATGGACCATAACTTTACTAACTTTGTTTTATAAACAAAATAGCTTTTAAACTTTACTTCTTACTACCTTTTATACTTGTATAAGTATAGAAAACATTTAATTTGAAAATAAACAAAATATGGAGTTTAAAAAGTAAGATAAAAGAAAGGGATTTCAAAGTGCGTTTATAGCGATTATCGTTATACAGACAATTCCGTATCTAATTGAATATTTAATATCATTCACTTATATTGGCATATATGATTCCTAAATTCAAGTCATATCACAAGGAAGCATGTAATAACATATGTACTAAATAACATGTTCAAATTCAACGTTCAAATTTCCAATTACATGTACTTACTTTAACAACACAATTCAAAGCTTTTTAAGATGCAATACTTAAACAAATCACATGCTTTGTAGAGCACATAATTAAGGGTTATAACTTTAAGTAGTTAAGGTATATTATAATAGTTTACAACAAGCAAAATTGTCAAGTTTTGGTTTAATACAGTGTCAAGTTTATGATTTATTTAGTGAGTGAGATAACTCAATTTTCAACAAATTTAATCTAATTCCCTTCAACCTCTTCCTAACAACACCACAATAACTTCCTTCCTTCAACACATGAGTACACAAACCAACACAAACAAGAGGAGAGGGAAGTGCACGTCCAAGATCCAATTATCTGAGATTGGGATGGCCTTGGTGGGAATGGAGGGGATGGCTCCAATTTCTTTAGTTTTGAGGTGATTGGATGATGTTATAAGCTTTGTTAAGATGATAGCTTGAGTTTGGAGGAGTTTGAACTAGTTTAGAGTTGCTTTGATTTAAGAACTTCGAGAAGAGAAAGGAGTGTAAGAACTTATAACTTTGAGTTTATGAGTTGTAAGAATGAAGAGAGCCCTTGCCTCCTATTTATAAGCTTAAGAATTAGCGGCAAAAGACCACCAATACCCTCCTAGGTCAACTATGTAGTTACATGCATCCATGCCTCTTACACACCATGCTTTCCTTAAATCACTCTACTTTTTCCTCCTTAGATCAAGGGTCCTTTAGTCCTTCTTTCTAGAAGCTTTTAGCTTAATTAATTTCCATTACTAATAAGAAGGTTTAAGCACTTGTTAATGTTTTCATGTGTTTGTTACATAAGCCCAAAGATATTGGACAACTTTTATTAAACAAAAAGTTGATTTTTAACAAAATGTTTTTCGGTCATATTTTCAATACTTACTCAAATAATATATTTTTGTAAACATATTTTAAAAGAAGTTTTCTATTATTAGTTATTAATTAGAAAGTGTTTAATAAGGTTATAAAATCATATTTTCAATACATAAACATTTTCCAAAAGTTGAGATATTCGAAGATGAAGTGTTCGAATTTTCCGGCTCATTACATTCGGTCCATTATTGGTTGACATGACTCAAGATGGCTTCAAAATCCAACTTACCAGACAAGAACGACTCAAGTGTGACAAAACTTGTCATTTAACGGCTGGCTTGGCACCTCCCTTACAACTTAGTCCTTAGCACCATTCAACTTTCCTCGACAAAATTTGAGAGTAAGTAATTGGCCTACTTATGGCTGTTCACATCCAATCTGGCTCCAGGCCAGCCCATCCACTTAACAACATTCCAAGTCCATTGTTGGTTGACATAACTCAAGATTTCTTCAACAACCAACTCATTAGGCAAGACCGACTTATACGAGACCCTTTCTTGGTTTGGCTTCATTATAGCCGTCTCTTCATCCCACATTCAGCCTAGCACATCCCTTACCACTGAGTCCTTAGCAATTTAGCTTTCAAGCATCGTCAACAATCGACTGGCTAGCATAGCTTGGAGAAAGCCACTCATTCGTCTTGCCACATAGGCATGAAAAAGTAAATGACAAGCCATACAACCAGCTATACTAAGTACAGTAGCAAGTCGGCCAAAAGCATACCTACTCATGTAGCATACCATCAGCATTTAATGTGCATTAAATGCATGTGCCTAATATGGAGGGACAACTGGCATAATTCTCAGCCACACATTCCAGCCTCCCTTTACAGCTATCTTCCATCATCTAGGGCAACCAGATCAATGGTTGAGCATGCTTCCCACCTATTTTACTGTTCAATCTCACCTATCCATCATCCACTACAGCCACTATAAACCTCGGCTATGCAACTTCAAAGGGGTTGAATATTGATTTCTTGCTATTTACACAGAAAAAGTATTTCCATAGAAAAATCATAGCTCTAAGCTCTTAAGATTATCTACTTTTTAGTCCTAAGTGATCTATTTCTTATGATTATCTTGTAATTCCTTTTAATTGCAAAAGAGAAACATAGTAAGAGATCTTCATAGTGGACATAGGCGAACTTGTCGAACAATTGTACATCTTCGTGCCATTTAATTTAATTTGCTTATTTTTCTTCCTCATTTTATATTTTTAAGCCTAGTGTTTAGCAAGTAACATTTTCTTTCATAACGCATTAGTCTAATTCCTAGGTTATCTAATTTATAGTCAACCTTTTGGTGCTAGAAGGAGAACCTCCCCCGAAAGCTCTCACCTTTCATCACTTTTCTTCTCTACAAAAAGTTAGTTCTTTACCATGGACCCAGCTCTTGAAAATGATGGTAGCAACTCCAATGATCATGAAATCAATTGTAATACCATTGCTAATGTTGCTTAACCCATTTTTAGGCTCAACAATGATATGTGGTGTAGCGTGCTGCAACAATCAATAGACATGGGTACTTTGGCAGCGAAGTGTAGAGTCTGAGGATGAGGTTGGACAATTAGGCAAACGTAAACTTTGTCCTATCGGCTCCTCCTACAGTCGACCTAGTTGCCTGCCTGCTCACCAACATGACCTTCCAGGTGCTTATGACCTCGTGAATACTACTAGGGCCAGGGAAAGGGTGGTGCGTGAAACCCCATTCATGGATTTTCATGCCTATACAAGGAGATATGTTGAGCGCATGCCAGGTCATGTTGTTGACATTGCACCATATGTGGCCATGCCCAGAGAACCAATACACCGCCATTTCCCTTTGGTGGAACGACCATCTGCCTTTTAGTGTTTGTGGGTAGCAGATGAGAGTCGAGACATGAGATTTAAATGTCTCAACGGCGGTGTTCATATTGCCAATAGGGCTCTCTCAGCACACTCGAGATCTAACATGGATGTGGCTAGGAACAGATCAAGAGAGGGGTAGGACAAACATTCAAGGTCGCCCTTTGTATATAGGGAACGAAGGTCCCCAACTCCAGCTCATTGTCGTCGTCGTCGTTCTCCCTCCCATCATCAATCTCTCACTCCCTAAGATGCCAACTGAGCAAGTCATTGGCCATACCATACCATAGTAACCAGATAATGGCCTCAGGGAGGAATCTTTCATCGATATCTCAATAGAATGCAAACCCAGAATAACGCGAGCGAAGCTTTTTTTATGATGAGAACGATTAGCCCTTTTTTAGGATACCTTGAACACTTACGTCCACAAGTGGGATGCCTTGCGGCCTATTGACAAGTATGATGGGAGTGCTGACCCATTTGATCACATCACTGCATTTAACTCCATCACCCATCTGGCTAGCTTTCCGGCCTGGCAAGGTGCCTACTCTTCCCTTCCACTCTCACATGGCCAACCTCACCTTGGTTCCTACACCCGCAGTCGAGCAACATCCATTCTTGGGCCCAGTTGTGTAGGCTTCAAGACCAAGTTCTTCACTTTAAAGACCCATGTTATGATGATTAGGGTTGGGCATGGTCGGTTAACCGGTTCAATAGGTTAATATTTTCGGTTAACCAAAAAATAGTTGTGGTTCAGTTAACCGATTATAAGTTAATATCGGTTGTGGTCAACCAACCGAACTAGTTAAATTTAATCATGGTTAACCGATTTATTTAACTGATTAACCGATTAATATAAGTAGTTAACTGTTTGTACTAATCGGTTAATCAATTAAATAAACCGGTTAATCGATCAAAATAGAACAGATATACAGATAATAACCATAATATTAGACTTAAATGCATAAACATTAACATAGATCAAACTGAAACAAATAAACAACCATAATTTTAGTTCATAGTTCATACATAAAACATTAACTACTACAAAGTCGACTCCAAAGTCAGCAGTTCATTACTTCATTCACACTTTCGTAGACAAATGTTGTTCTTGCTTCATTCACAACACAATATATTTCAAGTATTACAATTATTGCATTACCTTAGTAATTCAAAGTTTTGAACTCCAAAGTCTAAACAGAAAATAGAAATTCATCAGTATAACTATAACCACAAAGTCAACTTCAAGTCTTCATTCTCCAACTTCAGTCTCCATTCCCCAAGGCTGTCTGAAGGTAAACATATATAAATTTGTAATTAACTTCAGACATTAGTGACGTTAATGCTGCAGATATTAGTGACATTGGTGCTACAGATATATTTAACATGTGTAATAAGCTACAAATATTAGTGACATTAATGCTATAAATATATAAGACTATAAGCTACATATACTCTCAGTTGTGCTAACATGCGAACATATATCACTTATATTCAGTTAGCATATAAACATGTATCACTTATATTCGATTATCATGTAAAGATGTATCAATTATATTCAATAAGCATGTAAACAAGTATCACTTATACTCAGTCAACATGTAAACACTAATATGCTATATTCAGTTACATTTAATTATTGATATAAGAACATGAATATGCAAACTTATATCCAGCTTGGATCAGAATATCGATTTTGTACGATACTTCATTGAATATGCATACATATATGTACGTACATACATACATACATACATACATACATATCCTTGTGTGTGCATATTCAATGAAGTTTGAATATATTCAGTTTGGGCGTGCGCACACACATTTATCTATGAAAACAACATATATGCAAATTATCGATTTTATATGCATGCATGAGCATGCACACACAAAATATATATGTATATATTTGTTTGTATGCATATTCAGTGTAGTTTGACTATATTCAATTAATTAATGAATGTAATTCAAATGCACCTCATCATCCTAAGAGTCGTTCGCTTTGTACCTTACCTTATGGTAGTTACCAATTAAACTGATCCAACTAATATACTGGACTTGGTATCTTAGTATACTTAAGCCAACTAAAATGATCCAACTAATATACTAGACTTGGTATCTTAGTATACTTTGGCCAATTAGTATACACTTTGACGAAAGACTTCAAACTGAATATATATATTCAAATGCAAACTGAATATATATTTAAACGTAAACTAATATATATTTAAATGCAAACTATATATATGTGCAAACTTAACATATATGCAAACAATCAATTTTACATGATACCTCGCTGAATATGCACATATATACATACGAAAATATATGTATGTATGTTTGTGTGTATGTGTATGTATGTAGTATGTATATGAAAACTGAATATATTTAAACTTAATATATATGCAAACTTAATATATATGCAATAATCAATTTTATATGATACTTCATTGAATATGCACACACATACATATATGCACACACATATATGTATGTATATGTATGTGTGTATATAAATGCAAATCGAAAATATTCAAACTTAATATATATGCAAACTTATTATATGTGCAAATCGAATATATATGCAAACTGAATATATATTCAAAACAAAAATATATTCAGACTGAATATATATATATATATATATATGCAATACTTGATTTTATATGATACTTCGCTAAAAATGCACATACGTGCACACACGTGTGTGTGCATGTTCAGTGAAGTTTGAATATATTCGGTTAATTACTAAATATATGTGTGTGTGTGTGTGTATGTGTGAAATTCAGTGAATTTTGCATATATATTAAGTTTGCACACACACACATATGCAAACTTAATATATAAGCAAATAATCGATTTATATGATACTTCACTGAATTTGAACCTATATATGTATACATACATACATACATACATACAAAGATATATATATATATACATATATACATATATATATACATATATGTATACATATATATATATATATGTATGTACGTACGTATGTATATGTAAACTTAATATATATATAAACTAAATATATATGCAAATGCAACATGTATGAACCATTATAACCAATTTTATTGTCTACTTCACTGAATATGCATGCGCACACACCGAATATATTTAATTAATTACTGAATATGTATTCACGTTGAATAGTGAATATGCAAACTAAATGTATATTCAAAATGAATTCAATATATATATATATACACATGTGTATATATATAACATGTCTACATATACAAATTATGAGCAATATTATCATTTGTAAACTGAATATATTGCAAATTGAATATATATGTAACAATTAACTTTTTGACCCCCGAATGTTGACACCAAATACATCTACGTTATTCACGTGAAAAATATCCAAGTGCCGGAAAAATGAAAAGTTAGGGTAAAATAAAAGAAAATGAAACATAACAATAAAGAAGAACACAATATCAGAATCTAACATGCGGAACGATAATATATAATATCTCAAAAGTGTAGTACAAATTCTTACTCTAACATACATAGATCTTAGAGTTACAAAATGACTAAGCACTACTATCAGCCTGGATAGTTATAACTGCTTTTCCTCACAATGCCGAATAAATACATACACAATAGTGAACGGAAATGAAAATAGCTAGATAGATAGATGGAAGCATCCAGCTCGTTTCCATAAGCTTGAGGCATCCTACTAAACCCGCTTTCCTCAATCTACTCGAAAGAGTACACGAGGAATTTTAGAAAAAGAAATACCATGTGTCAGACATAAGTTTGGTATGGGAAACTTAGAATTGCGTATGAACACATAACAATACTTTCAAGACCAACTGAATCACCGGATTGGTTTCCCCTCGAAAGGACCCAACTTAATTGATATTTACATTAAGTGATATTATAGATAATATCTAAGATATGTAATATAACTAAGAAAATAACCGTGATGCTTACATTAATCACACCATAGCATATTATAGTACATTTAAAACCACCAAGGTACATTCGTTAATGGATTTTCCACTAAGACACCTTAAAAACTAAAGTGGATCTCCAGGACAAGGGTTAGAAATTAACTTTCGAGCGTCGTATATCTCTATATAAAATATACCATAAGGTAAACACAACAGGCCCACCGCCCGAATGAGCGAACCCATCCCATGTGGAATCCATGTCCACAACTCCCGCTAGCAACATTCATAAACATGCTCTAAATAATTGGAGTTGAAGTGCCCCTTGCTTTAGCTAAACCCGAGATTATGCAACCTACTCTGCCTTTAGTCATTTTTCCGATGCCGAGGTTACGTTTGGCATCTTTTACAAGAATCTTCATTACTCGAATAGAATAGCCTGTTTGATAAATGCTAACACTGACCTCTCCCTTGGACTTTACCTTAGGATATGGCAGTGCAAATCTATAGCATTTATCCGAAGTGTTAATGCTGACCTCCCCCTCGGACTTAACCTCAGGATATGACAGTGCAACTCTATAACACTTTGCTTCGATGACCTCTTCCAAAACTGACCGTACACGTGTTTTGAAGTGGTTTTCGGCAAGTAAAACACTTACCGATCCTGGACTCTTCAAAACCAATTGATGAATTTTTCGTTAACTCGGTTTTAGTTCTTTAAAAAGTAAGTGAAAGCTAGAGACATTTCATACGAATGCTCCTCCCTGGGGGTTCCCAAAGCATATGAAGTCGTGAAGCTTTTTATTAGTTCTCAATTTAATTTGGTCCATTTCGGTAGTCAAGTAATGGACTATTGAGTTTCAAGTAAATGCTTATGGAAATCAAGGTTCATACACTTAACGTGTTTCCGACATTCCAACTTAACTATTCTGCGATCAAGAGGTAATCGACAAGTTAAAGCACTATCGCTCCATCCTTACTCGAACATCAATCTTGACTCTCACAAATAGAGAAGTCTACCTCGCTCGACTTTTGGTGAAAGCATAGTAATACTAACATTCCATAAACACATTTAACTAACAAAACGTAACTTCTTTTCTCTTCTTCCATAATAGTTTTTGAAAATATTTGCATATAAGTTAGAAATGGTTTTGAAATAATATATAAGTTAGAAATGGTTTTGAAATTATATATATATATAAATAAAATACTTATATATAAGTTATAAATAGTTATATAAAATATTACTTTAAAAATAGTTACTTAAAATTGATTTGAAAACTTTACTACTTTAATAAAATAAACAAGTTTTGTATATATAATAATAAAACCTTTACGTTATAAATTCAAAATAAATTCTTTTAAAATGTACTTAAACTTCAAACTTTTTTTAAAATACTTATGTATCTTTTACAAAACTCCTATGAAAAGATTTAATAAAAATATATAAGTAATAACATTTAAACTTTACTAAAAACATGTTTTTTTAAAGTGCATCCATGGCGACTATCGCTATATGAACCATAACGTTTGAAACTTTGTTTAATATGTAAAATAGTTTTTAAACTCCATTTCTTACTACCCTTTATACTACTATACATATACAAATTATTTCATTCGAAAATATTCAAAAGATAGAATTTTAAAAAGAGAGATAGAAGAGAAGGATTCAAAGTGCGTTTATAGCGACTATCGCTATATGGACAATTCCATATTACATTCAATATTCAAACTTCATTCAATTACATATACATGTATGGTTCTCAAGTTCATATCACATCACAAAGAAGCACGAAATAACATATACACAAATATATTTAAGCAATAAAAGAAAACAGAAAGCAAGTAAATGTAATAACATCAAATTGCTTCTATAATGACTATCGCTATAAAGGCAATAACAAATCTACTCTATTACATATATTCATTCAATATCCAAGTCCTAAGTCCATTCCTTTATGCCATTACATATGCTCAATATTACAAGTCTAAGTCCATGTCCAAAAGTCCATTACATATGCACAAATAACAAGTCTAAGTTTAAAATTCCATTACATATGCCATTACTATGCTCAAATAACAACCCAAGTCAAAGCCTTTCAAGGGACAACAAATCAATATAATCACATGCTTTTCAAAGAACTTAATAAGGGTTTATAACTTTAAGTAGTTAGGGAATATTATTATAATTTTTAACAAGAAAAATTGTTAAGTTATTGTTTTCATTCAAGGAGTGAGCTAACTCACTTCTCTACCAAATCCAAGCTAGCTCTTCCTACCTTCAACCTTGCAACAACAACACAACACTTCCTACCTTCAACCTAATAGCTCACGAACCAAGGCAATATCGTCTTATTAAAACATGGCCAAGAAGAGAAAGGGCTAGAGAGTGCACGGCCAAGATGGAGTGGCCTTGAAATGGGCCCGGCCTAGGCTAGATCAAGTTTAGAAGCTCACGGCCCAAGGAGAAAAATAAGGGAAATACTCCAAACTTATTGGCTCCAAGATTATGGAATGATGTTATATGATAATAGCATGAGTTTGAAGAAGATTTGGCTTTGTTGAGTTGCTTTGATTAAAGAAAGTTGTGAATTAGAGTGAAAGAGTTTTTGCTTTTGTTTTGTGAATTTGTAAATTAACGAAGAGAACCCCTCCCACTTATTTATAGCCTTTAAAGAAGTGCCAAATGATGACAAACCCCCCTTATGGCCAACCCTAAAGAGTCTCCACCTCACCAAGCTCATACCTCCACTCACTTCACACCATTCTTTGAAAAAGTCTCTCCCTTAAAACACTCCTTTATGTCCTTCTTCTAGAAGAATTTAATTTAAACTAATTTTTCTTAGGAAGATAGAAGAATTAAGTTGTTGTAATTATCTCTTATTCTATCATTCAAGTGTACAAGAGTTCAAATACTTTTGTTGTATAAAAAGTTGATTTTTAACAAAACGCTTTTCTGGTCATATTTTTCAATATTTATTCAAAGTATATATTTTTCTAAACGCATTTCAAAAACAAGTTTTCTACCATTAGTTATTAATTAAAAAGAATTTAATAAGGTTATAAAACCACATTTTAATACTTAAATCATTTTTCAAAAGTTTAGATAATCAAAGATGAAGTGTTTGAAATTACGGGTCATTACATTCTCCCTATCTTAAGACATTTCGTCCCCAGAATCCAAACAAGAACATGATAAAAAGAAATAGAAGAAATGATACATATATAGAATACTGATCAAACTACGTATAATGAAGATACAAGCTAAGTGACTCCACCATAGGCGGTGAGTACACTTCAAAAGATAAGATACAACATAAACTACTAACTAAGGAACAACTAAGGATTAGAGGCACTAATACCCTCCACTGTCTCCCAAGTGCAATCTCAAACATCCTCACTCCACTGCACCTTGACTAATTCCATAACCTAAGTCCTCAATCTCTTCATATCACGATTGATGATATGAATAGGCTATCTCACAATGGTCAAGTTAGGCTCAACCTCCAAATCCTCCCGCTGTGGTGGCTCAATAATCAAAGAAGGATCATGTACATACTTCCGTATATGGGATACGTGAAAAAAATATGTACACCTAGTAATCTAGTCGGTAACTCAACTCGATAAGTAAGAGTGCATATCCTCTCAAGTATCGGAAAAGGTCCAATAAAACGAGGAGCAAACTTCCCTCCCTTCCTAAACCGAACTACACCTCTCATCAGAGAACCTTTGATTAACACAAAGTCCCCGACTAAGAACTACAAATGTCTACGCCTAACATCATCATAGCTCTTCTGCCTACTCTTAGCTAACTTCAACTGCTTACTAGTCTTCGCTACCTTATTTGTGGCCTCACAATTTATATCTGGTCCAAGCACTAAGCGATCTCCCGGCTCTACCCAACGCGAAGGAGACTTATAAGTGAAAGTTACTAAGGATTATAATATGGAATATTAACTAAGTTATCTACTAGTGCGTATAAATGTAAAAGTAAATAGTAATGACACCAGGGATTTTTATACTGGTTTGAACTTCCCGTTCTACATCTAGTCCCATACTCCTTCTGGAATTTAACTGTCAACTCTCTCTTAACCCAAAGGAATAGGTATTACACTGCCTGAGCAACCAAACAGGACTTCTACCGCCTAAGCAACAAAATAGGACTTCAACCGCCTGAGCAATTGAACAGGACTTCAATAATACAGAGAATTTACTTGACTGATTGTGCTCTTTTAATAGCATGGATAAGTTTTTAGAGTACACCCTTCCTATAATCTTCTCTTTTGTGGTATATAGTGTAGTTCGTGAAGATAGGAAGTTAATTTAATAACAAATGAATTTGTGCTTGAATGTGCAAGTGATTAGAACAAAAATTTGAATGTAAATGGCAGAATGTTTAGACAATAAGTATATGAGAATAGAATCAGAAATTAGGTGATTAAAAAAAATTGAATGCTATATATAATGTTGAAGTGTTGCAACTTATCATGAAAGGTAACGATCAAAAGATACGGAATCCACTCTTGAATCAAGAGTTGTTTCTGTTCAATGAATGGAAGTGACCATTCAAAAAAATAGTCGTTATGCAATTTCAATCGACTAAACAAAAGAATTCAATCAGCTGAAATTTGAAAATTCGAATCAGAGAGCAAAAGGCACAAAAAACATACAATTCAGTCACTGAAAAGGGTAGTTCAGTCGATTGAACATTCATATCAATTGTGTGTGTGCACAGATATTCAGTCGACTGAACTACTTGTTTCAGTCGGTTGAATATCAAGTTTTCTACCAATTTGAGGTTCTTTGAAAAAAATTATGCATGAACTTGTGTAATAAAATACTTGGCATATGAAACATGATTTAAAAATATTTTTAAATACATGTGTGTGTGCACATACCACTTTGGAGAGATTTTAACAAAAATTAACTACTAGACTAGACTATAAACAAACTATAAACAATTATTGAAACTTCTATCTGTATTATGATCTGCAATCTGTTGTCGAGTAGAATAGCATCTTCTCTTGCAAATATGGTTAGTTCATATAATATTTACTTATATAGTTGTCATGATCAAAACATCAAAATACAAGGTTCTAACATTCTCCTCCTTTTTTGATGATGACAACTATATAAGTTTAAAAATTTATAAATTTTTTTTACTCCTCCTGAATGAATATTCCCTCCACTAAACAATTTCTCCCTCTTTATCATCGATAAAAAGGAATAAATAGATAGTATGAGAAATATATATAAGCACAGAAACAAACATATTTCATAGGGAAAATAAAATGAACTTAGCATCATAGATAAATATGAACATGGAATTTAAACAGCAATGTCACAGAATAACATCAAAACAATAAAAAAACATAAAATAATGTCTTAAATGATAAGATGAGCATGTGCAAACATAAAAACTATACCTCCTCACTATTCGAAGCTTCTTCTTCCACTTCTTCGTTGGAGGTAAACCATGTAATGGGAGCGAGTTTCTCAACAAACTAGTAGAGGTAGAGCCGGTACATGATATTTTCTTCCAAATCTTGTTCAAGAAACCTTTTATGGAATTAAGCTTCTTATTTGTTTTGACAACATTTTTCTCGACGGTGGCCAATCGTCATCCAAACTTACTTTGGTTGTGGGAGAGCGTGACAAGTGCTTGCTTTGGAGTAATGTCACTATGAAGCTCATGGATCTCGTCATCTTCTTCTTCTTCCTCCTGACGGGGAGGTTGAGATGATGAAGAGGAAATGTTCGTATCTCGGGGTTGAGGAATCCCTTTGTGACGTCCCACCTCTATACCCACGCTAGCTAAGGACACTACGGGGTAATGCCGTCAACTAGTGTGGAGAATAAGGCTGTTAAGGAGCGACCATCCGTGTAATTGCTTTTTGCGAGTACCGATATGCCAGATAAAAATATAACTTTTCATCTCAAGAGGAAATCCGACATACCGATGCAAACTCAAAGCTACTACACAGTGGCTATATGTACTTCGGAAACAAATATAGAAATAAACATAACACAAATCAGTCACAGACAATTCATATCACAAAGGCAGAAATAGATATGAATATAACACATGAAAGTGTACATCAGAGTAGTGGTCAAACAAGATCTACAATATCAAAAAGAATAGATACAAGTGCTAGACAAAAGAATACGTATACATCAAGGAGTCTATATCTCAAATGTATACACCAAAAACTACTAAACTAGAGTAGTTAGCCAAAAGTCAGATGATGGTTCCAAATAGGAAGTCATGAGGAAGCACCTGTAATATCTCAGTCTGGCCCGAGTATTATTTAAGAAGAAAATAATAAACGGATCAGTCTAGCTATAATTATCAGATAAAATGAGATATAAGAAGAGATATAATAATAAAACGTATGATAATCAAAAATGTCATACTGTGACAAGTATACATAGAAAATCAACCAAAGTCATACAATATCTCAATAATCTCAAAACACAGAAAAGAATGTCATATTCTTTATTTAATTCACCAAGCCACGAAAATGACATATATATCAATGCCAATGGTAAAAGCCGGTGAAACATAAATTCCAGAAATCACAAAAGTTAACGACACACAAATTCTAGAAATCATCAACAAGAAATCTAGAAATCAAAAGGGGGAAAGGCCTATCACAACAATTGGTCCGAAGACCCATGAGTCGATTACTCCACGAACGGTCCGAAGATCTATGAGCTGATTGCTCCACGAACGGTCCGAAGACCTATGAGCCGATTGCTCCACGAACGGTCCGAAGACCTATGAGCCGATTGCTCCACGAACGGTCCGAAGACCTATGAGCCGATTGCTCCACGAACGGTCCGAAGACCTATGAGCCGATTGCACCACGAACGGTCCGAAGACCTATGAGCCGATTGCTCCACGAACGGTCCGAAGACCTATTAGCCGATTGCTCCACGAAAATGAGATGAAGCTCAATAAAATGAAGCACAGTCCTCCACATGGACAAAGAGACATCACACATTGCTAGTCTAAACCATAAAACGATCATCATCGATCATCAAGAAGTGTCAATTACAGTAAGCTAGTAAATATATGAGTTTAGCTTCATGTCCCATAACCACTTGCTTAACTTAAATATTTACGAACAAATTGTAGATCTCCACTAAAAAATCGTCACAAGAGATTCAATCGAACAAGTCCAAGAATTAACCGACGAAGTAAACGCAAGCGTTTCATACCACTTGTTTTACTAAGTCGTTTAATTAGATTTCTCATACGAATGAGGTAAAGGTTTGTATATACTAGTAGATTGGAAAACGGTTTAAGAAACGAGCTTTGTAATAAAATAGTGTTGAAATTATTTTGGTGAAAGAGTTTTGATATTTACTACTAGTATAGAAAACGTTTATATTTTTAAAGTGATAAATCATAGAAATGATTGTAGAAACAATCAATCATAAAAATTCACATTCAAAGACCTGAATAAAATAAAGAAATCGATACCAAATCCATCAAAATGGACGTTTCAAAAAAATCCCGAAGAAAAGGTTATCAAAGTCGATAATAATTGATAACAATAAGTCGGATCAACAAAAATCGATAAACCTTGGAAATTTACTCGAAAATAGGCAAAACAGCAGTTCCAGACGTCTGGTAGGTGTTCCCAGACGTCTGGCCCAAGGTTCTGGAAGTTTAAGTGTTTTCTCCCTTCTATTTTTAATTCCTGGGCCATTTCAGACGTCTGAAATTTTCAACCAGACGTCTGAATTTGATTTCAGACTTCTGGATTTTGTTTCAGACATCTGGATTTTGTCATTTCCTTTTCCAGACCCCTTTCCAGACGTCTAGATTTTTCAACCAGACGTCTGGATTTGGTTTCAGACGACTGAAATTTTCTGCTAGGCAAAAAAAAAGCCTAGCTCAAAAACGACAAATCCAAACCGAAATGCGATTGAACAAGCGATGAGCACTAAGGGTTTACACCAATCGGCAACCCGACCCTATAAGCACTTCGATGCATCACCAAAAACATGTTCAAACATCCATAAAAGGATTTTCATAAAATTGAACCAAAACACCAAAAATTGGAGAATTCACAAAACCAATTCAAATCACAGCAAATGAACACAAAATAGATGTTAGAAATTCATACCTAACAACAAAGATAGATATAGACATAGATGTGAGATAAAAATCTCACCTTTTACACAAAAACAATGAAGAGGAAGCTATAGAGCAAGGCAAGAATAATCACTCTTCAATTCCAACTCAACAAGCTTGAATCTAAGCTTAAAAGAGAAATATTTCCTAATTTAGGTTTAGGAATTTCTGAAATTGAAAGGAGAATGAGTTGGAGGAGAAGAAGAGAAGGCTTACCAAGGCTTCTTCTTTGAATTTGGAGTTAGAACATGAATTTGCAAATGAAATTAGGGCTTAGGAATTTCCATTTCCCATCTCTCCCACCATTGTTGCTAAAGCTTGAGTATTAGGAATTAGAAATGAAGTAATGAAGAGTTGATGGGGTGAGGCTTGGGATCAAATGGGCTGAAACACAAACCAAAGCCCTAAGTGGTAAAGTAGCAAAATTCTACTAACTCCAAACATATCGAAGTTTAGACTCAAAAATGTCGCAAACGTCATTTTGAACTCAATGGAAGTGGTCTCGAGTCCTAATTCGACTGTTTGCAAAAAGTAGCTTTTCGGACTATAATCCGACTAATGATGAAATATTTAAATAAAAATATTTAAATATCCAATCGTAAAATATACGGGTTGTTACAGACTCCCCTCCTTAAAGAAATTGCATCCTCGCAATACTTAAGAAGAAAATAAATAGTAATAACCACAAAAGCATATCAACACAAAAGAAAATTTGAAATAAGAAGTTCACCAAAAAGTGCACGAAAGAGTAAACCCGGACGAGTTTGTTCGATGAATTCTCTAGATTTTTCCAAGGGAAATCCTTGGGATTTGAGAACCATTGAACTTTCACAAGAAAAACATCTTTATTTCGAAGGCGCTCAACCTCCGAAGCAATGATGCGAATAGAATGTTGCTCATAAGTCAAATAGGCGAAACTTCAATTTCCACAATAACTCCAGGCTCAAGAATAAAAATTGGAATCCCAAAAGCATTTCCGTAAATAAAAGACGTGGAAAACGTCATGAATAGCAGAAGACTGAACCGGTGCAACAACGTAGTACAAAAACGGTACGCCCGAGAAACTAGAAACTCGAATAATTTGGAACAACGGCGTAGTACAATAACGGTACGCCAGATGAACCAAAGCTCAAATAATTTGGAACACCGACGTAGTACAAAAATGGTACGTCCAATGAACCGAACACCTTAAAAGAACATCGGACGCTAGTCCAAAAAAGAAATGAGACGAAGCTCAACAAAACAAAGTACATCGAAACGTCCGATGAACTTGGTAAAAAGATCATAAGATACAAGGAACTCGAACCAACGAGGTTGACACAAATTAAGTTCCTTATGAGAAATAAATATTCCAAAGATTTATGATCGAGGTGGAGAACAAATTTCTCCGCCAAAAACAATGATGCCGAACTTTAAAAGTGAAATCAAAAGCCACGAGCACTAGATCATGAGTGGCATACCTAGTCTCGATAGGCTTTAATGGTTTAGATACATAAGTGATAGCACGTTCTCTTTTGCAAGGGAACGGCATCCAAACCAATACGATTAGCATTGGTACAAAAGATAAAGTCTTGGTTCCCTTCGGGAATCACAAGAATAAGAGTATCGCAAAAGAATTCTTTCAAATAATCTTCTTTCCCGAAAAGCTAAAATTTTCAAAAATTCCAATTATCTTTATTTAACAATCTTTCTAGAAATTTTTTACTTTTTATAAGTCAATTTATTGTGTCAAATTGTCTCATCAAAGCGTTTAGGAGATTCCTATCGATAACGTTGATCAGGCGCATCGACCAGAATTCTTAAAGCACTCAATGGGCAATACAATCACAAAATCATCTTCCATATGATAAAAATATCTCTTAGAAGTTTTAAGAATATTCTTTGTTCATTGAAGAACAAAATCCAATTATACTTATAAATAAATCTTATGAAAAAGATTTGCAAAATTTTAAGTTGCTATTTCCATCCAAAATCAATAAATAAAAAAATGAAGTCATCGAGATACTCATAGAAGACTCGATTTATAAAATGGATGAAATAAGCTAGACAAACTGAATGACATAATAAGTCATTCATAAGTTTCATAACGAGTGCGGAATGTGGTAAATGGAATGCTAACTCCCGCAACTCGTAGCAAATGAAAACTGGTGACAAGGTCGAGCTGGAAAGACCTTAACACCACTCAAAAGACTGCTTAGGTGATATTCCTAAGACAAGCTCAAAAATACCGGAAAATTCTCAAACTACATGAATGAGAGAAATAACGCTTTCCTCATCCTGAGGGCTTAAAGAATAAAATGATACCATCAAAGTGGAATCGAAATCACAAAGGAAAAATAGAAATCTGCTTAACAGATTAAATGTCAAAGATGAATAGTCCACACGGAAAGATAAGATATGGGCTTCACAATGATTAAGCCAATCCTTTCACAAAAATTAATTCCGAAGCCTAAGTAGAAATCGGCTCGGAAAGAAAAATCACATAAAATAATTTCGACATCAATAAAAAGCAAATTGAGTGTTGCGGATCCACCAACCGGATTCTCAATCCTCAAAGAAGTCATCAAACCCAAAATGTTTTAAAGAAAAAGGATCAACAAGTTCTTTTGTTATAAAATAATGAGATAAAACCCATATCAAAAAGAACTCGAATAAAATGATCACAAAATAGATGTCATCAAGGATAGAATGGATATTACCTTGACCAAGAGAAGTGTCACTAGGCGCATTTAGCTTTCCCTCTTCCCTCCTTTGAAGTTTGGGACAAGAAGATATATGGTGACCCAAATCTTTGCAATAGTGACAATATAGGGGTTTCGGACACTCCCTTGCATAGTGGTCCATGGAACCACAATTGTAGCATTGTCCACGACTAGAGGTAGGAGTCTTTACTATTGGAGTTTCTTGTTTCCCTTTTTTGTTGGGATTGGGGCCTTTGAACTTAATAGGCTGCTTCTTGTTGTTGTTGAAGTTCGGTTTAGCACTCCCAACTTCAACATCACTCTCTCTATCGGCCTCTTCAAGATGAAGAGCGATATCAATAAGCTGATCAAAAGAAACTTCTAATTTTAGAAGTAATGGCTTCTTAATATTCTTATTCAAGCCATAAACAAATCTCTGGTTTTTCTTCAATGGGGTATTAATGTATTCAACCCCGTATTTAGAAAGAGATTCGAAAGATGCGACGTAGTCCGTCACAGAAGATTCACCTTGAACAAGGTCGATAAAACGCTAGGCCAAAGTTACCTTTTCAGCCTTCGGCATAAATTTCAATTCGAATCTTTCCCGGAATTGCTCCCAAGTGAGATCCGCTTCGACGATTTCAGAAATAAGAAGCTCATACCAATCCAATGCTCTTTCTTGGAGCATACTAGAAGCCACTTGGACTCGGTGTAGGTCGATAAGATTCATGCGAGAAAAGATGCGGTCGCATGATCTAAGCCAAGCTTGAATTTCAATGACACTTTCGGAACCCTTGAATGGCCTTCCACCCAAATCGGTATAATCTCTGCACAAGCGTGCAAAACTGGATCTAGGATGAGTAGGCTCTGGAATGGGTCCGATAGCTTGGGCATTCTTAACAAGATCTAGAAGCTGCTGGGCAGACATAAATACTCCCTCCTGAGGAGTAGCACTGGATTGACCGACGTTGGTACGACCAGATCTAACCATTCCTCTTCTTTAAGAAAGAAAGAAAGAAAAAGAAAAGGTTACTCTCAAAACAAATATCAAGCAAACTTGATTGATAAAACAAGGAATCATAAAAGAAAATAGGATAAAACAGGTCCAATTGACTCGAATAAAATCCTAAGGCACGACTCCTAAGAAGGACTTAGGACAATGATCCTTGTTAGATTATTCTATATAGTTCCGAAGTTTGGCTCTGATCCCAAGCTGTGACGCCCCACCTCTATACCCACACTAGCCAAGGACACTACGGGGTAATGCCGTCAACTAGTGCGGAGAATAAGGTTGTTAAGGAGCGACCATCCATGTAATTGCTTTGTGCGAGTACCGATATGCCAGATAAAAATATAACTTTTCATCTCAAGAGGAAATATGACATACCGATGCAAACTCAAATCTACTACACAGTGGCTATATGTACTTCGGAAACAAATATAGAAATAAACATAACACAAATCAGTCATAGACAATTCATATCACAAAGGCGGAAATAGATATGAATATAACACATGAAAGTGTACATCAGAGTAGTGGTCAAACAAGATCCACAATATCAAAAAGAATAGATACAAGTGCTAGACAAAAGAATACGTATACATCAAGGAGTCTATATCTCAAAGGTAAACACCAAAAACTACTAAACTAGAGTAGTTAGCCAAAAGTCAGATGATGGTTCCAAATAGGAAGTCATAAGGAAGCACCTGTAATATCTCAGTCTGACCCGAGTATTATTTAAGAAGAAAATAATAAACGGATCAGTCTAGCTATAATTATCAGATAAAATGAGATATAAGAAGAGATATAATAATAAAACGTATGATAACCAAAAATGTCATACTGTGACAAGTATACATAGAAAATCAACCAAAGTCATACAATATCTCAATAATCTCAAAACACAGAAAAGAATGTCATATTCTTTATTTAATTCACCAAGCCACGAAAATGACATACATATCAATGCCAATGGTAAAAGCTGGTGAAACATAAATTCCAGAAATCAATATCCAGAAATCACAAAAGTTAACGACACACAAATTCTAGAAATCATCAACAAGAAATCCAGAAATCAAAAGGGGGAAAGGCCTATCACAACAATTGGTCCGAAGACCCATGAGCCGATTGCTCCACGAACGGTCCGAAGACCTATGAGCCATTGCTCCACGAACGGTCCGAAGACCTATGAGCCATTGCTCCACGAACGGTCCGAAGACCTATGAGCCGATTGCTCCACGAACGGTCCACGAACGGTCCAAAGACCTATGAGCCGATTGCTCCACGAACGGTCCGAAGACCTATGAGCCGATTGCTCCACGAACGGTCCAAAGACCTATGAGCCGATTGCTCCATGAACGGTCCAAAGACCTATGAGCCGAATGCTCCATGAATGGTCCGAAGACCTATGAGCCGATTGCTCCACAAACGGTCCGAAGACCTATGAGCCGATTGCTCCACGAACGGTTCGAAGACCTATGAGCCGATTGCTCCATGAAAATGAGACGAAGCTCAATAAAATGAAGCACAGTCCTCCACATGGACAAAGAGACATCACACATTGCTAGTCTAAACCATAAAACGATCATCATCGATCATCAAGAAGTGTCAATTATAGTAAGCTAGTAAATATATGAGTTTAGCTTTATGTCCCATAACCACTTGCTTAACTTAAATATTTACGAACAAATTGTAGATCTCCACTAGAAAATCGTCACAAGAGATTCAATCGAACAAGTCCAAGAATTAACCGACGAAGTAAATGCAAGCGTTTCATACCACTTGTTTTACTAAGCCGTTTAATTAGATTTCTCATACGAATGAGGTAAAGGTTTGTATATACTAGTAGATTGGAAAACGGTTTAAGAAACGATCTTTGTAATAAAATAGTGTTGAAATCGTTTTGGTGAAAGAGTTTTGATATTTATACTAGTATAGAAAACCTTTATATTTTTAAAGTGACAAATCATAGAAATGATTGTAGAAACAATCAATCATAAAAATTCACATTCAAAGACGTGAATAAAATAAAGAAATCGATACCAAATCCATCAAAATGGACGTTCCAAAAAAAATCCCGAAGAAAAGGTCATCAAAGTCGATAATAATTGATAACAATTAGTCGGATCAACAAAAATTGATAAACCTTGGAAATTTACTCGAAAATAGGCAAATTAGGCAAAATCAGCAGTTCCAGACGTCTGGTAGGTGTTCCTAGATGTCTGGCCCAAGGTTCTGGAAGTTTAAGTGTTTTCTCCCTTCTATTTTTAATTCCTGGGCCATTTCAAATGTCTAAAATTTTCAACCAGACGTCTGAATTTGATTTCAGACGTCTGGATTTTGTTTCAGATGTCTGGATTTTGTCACTGCCTTTTCCAGACCCCTTTCCAAACGTCTGGATTTTTCAACCAGACGTTTGGATTTGGTTTCAGACGTCTGAAATTTTCTGCTAGGCAAAAAAAACAGCCTAGCTCAAAAACGACAAATCCAAACCGAAATGCGATCGAACGAG
Source organism: Allium fistulosum (assembly GCA_030737815.1). Classification (NCBI taxonomy): domain Eukaryota; kingdom Viridiplantae; phylum Streptophyta; class Magnoliopsida; order Asparagales; family Amaryllidaceae; genus Allium; species Allium fistulosum. Next base: position 1,294,454,212 of record CM060904.1, read on the forward strand.
CGACGAGCACTAAGGGTTTACACCAATCGGCAACCCGGCCCTATAAGCACTTCGATGCATCACCAAAAACATGTTCAAACATCCATAAAAGGATTTTCATAAAATTGAACCAAAACACCAAAAATTGGAGAATTCACAAAACCAATTCAAATCACAGCAAATGAACACAAAATAGATGTTAGGAATTTATACCTAACAACAAAGATAGATATAGACATAGATGTGAGATAAAAATCTCACCTTTTACACAAAAACAATGAAGAGGAGAAAGAAATAAAAAAGTTCGAAATTAAATTAATGGCTTCTGTTCCCTCCCTCTCCCCTCAAATCGTACTTTCGACCATCCCTCCAACTGTTCATCCCATGTCACTTCCCGTTCCTCCTGACCCTCTTCCCCCTGACCCATCCCCTTGTCAGCTATCTGTTCCACCACCATCCCCACCTGCTCCCCCTCGTCCTATTCCTTCTTCTCAGCAAGATCTTTGTGTCCCCTCCCCAACTGTCCTATCACAATTCCACCCTCCATCCCAGTCTTTGCCTTCACTTCAATGGAACTCTCTCTTCAAAGCCAAACCACGTAATGCAGGTCAGCATTCTCCTATTTCGGTACCCCTGGTATATGAAGGAGAAGCTCTGGTTCCGCCAGAGATAGTTATTCAAGCAGGCAATGAAGTGTGGGGTGACTACTTGGAAGGTTTCTTTCTTGATAAACCTCTTTCGTATCTGACTATAATATCCCATCTTAAACGGATTTGGAGATTAAAGAGATCAATTAAAGTAAAATCTGATGGATTTCTGTTCCTTTTCTATCTGTCTTGTGATGAAGATAGAAGGAGAATAATTGCTTCAGACCCAATTATCATGAGGAACAAATTATTCATAGTTAAACAATGGGATTCGAATGTTGGTAACAGCTGTAGTACGATAAGATCAGTTCCTGTGTGGATTAAGCTATCCAATATCCCGCTATATGCCTGGTCTCATTTGGGAATTAATTGACTTGCCTCGCGTATTGGATCTTTCATGTGTATGGATGAGCAAACGGAAAGGTTGGATAGAATTGGATATGCAAAATGTATGGTAGAAATTTCACCAACAGTCGAATTGTTGGATGAATTTGCAGTGAGGCTACTAGATGGATCAGTTTAGTTTGTTAAAGTGGAATACTTGTGGAAGCCAGATATTTGCATTTGCTGCAATGAGTTTGGTCATAAAACTGAAAAGTGTATGAAATTGAAAATTAATAATGAAGAAAAGGGAAGATCTAAGGAACAATTAAGCAAGGAAGGCAGAGCAAATGAAGTGGAGACTCAAAAAGTTACAACGGTCATGAATAAAAGGCAGGAATGGAGAAAGGTTGAAAATAGAGGAGTAAAAATGAGAAGGGAAAAGGATAAAAATCTGCAAAATGAAAACATCAATAATAAAACAGGAAATTCAGTAGAGGAAGCCAGGAGTACAAAGCTGCATGAAACACATGCTTTCCCAGAAGAAAAAGACAAACTTGCAAAAATAAGCTATGGGAACAATAGAGAAAGCAATAGATTTAGTGTTTTGATGGAGGATGATGAGTCTAATCCATGCAAAGATAAATGCAATTATGAACCAAGTAATGCTATATGCGATATTGAAGAGTTAGAGGAGGAAGGAGAATTCATAGGCAACAAGCAGTCAAATTTAAAGGAAAATGATGAACAAGTGTCAACTATCTTACATGTGCAAACGGGAATAAATGAAAATGAAAGTTCTAATCACAGGGGACCAATATCAACCAGTGGTCCTCTTGATCAGGCCATAATGCACACTGATAATTTAATACTTGAATCTTTCAGTATAAGTGGAGGAAAAGCACAATCAGTTAGTGATAATCAGGAAAAGAATGAAAAAAAAGGAAGCTCAAACCCTAGTTCAATGCATGAAGAAACTCAGTTCAGAGAATCACTGGAAAATGAAATTTTCAACTTGTGCATCTCTGTGCACAATGAAAACAATCTACAAACTGCAAACTTTTACTCTTTCTCTGGTGCTCTGCCTGGTTGGACCTCCCTGCCATCATCACCAAGGAGCTCTCCACCTATTCCAATGGAAGATTATAATAGTGAAAAACGAAAAAGCAGTAGAAAAGAGGACATAGTAGACAAAATCTCTGATCATAGGGGATCTCCTTCAACAAGGAGCATGAAAAATGTAGTTCACCAATCATTGAAGTATACCAAATGATGCAGTCCTATGCAATATGGAATATAAGAGGAGCGCATTCCTTAACCAAGCAAGATCAAGTCAAGTATCTCATCAACCAACATAATTTAGCTCTTTTTGCTATTCTGGAAACTAAGCTGAATGAAATACTAACAATCAAAGCTGATAGGCACATTAATCCTTCCTGGTCCCTTAACCATAACTTGTCTAATGCATCTTATGGTCGAATCATGGTCATTCATGACCCCTCTTTCTTAACTCTTTCCACTGTTTTAAGTACTGATCAACTAATGCACTTCCATGCCAAACTCATTGATTCCTCAAATTCCTTTTACCTATCTATTATTTATGCTCACAACTCTTCCAACTCTAGGCAAACTCTTCTTGATCTTCTTCCAGCATTCAGGCAGGATTCCCATCCCTGGCTTGTCTTCGGGGATTTCAACTGCTGTTTTTCCCTGCAAGACAAGCAAGGAGGCTCCCCCCTTCTTCCTAAAGACATTATCCCTCTTAACAAGGCAATTCATGACTCTAGTTTGCTTCAGATTCCCACCTCTAGTGCTAAATTCACTTGGAATAACAGGAGTCGATCTGGAGTCAGAACTTTTACCACCATTGATCACTCATTTGCTAACCTCAAAGCCTTATCCTCTTGGCCAACTATGTCTTCCTTTATTCCCCACCCTGTCCTGTTTGACCATTCTCCTATCATTTTCACTTCGGGACAGAAGCTGTTAAAGGAAAAAAAAAGTTTCAAATTTTATAATGCCTGGGTCCTTGAGCCTGAGTATTCTACTATTATAAAAAAAGCATGGTCTGAAAATTTTAATGGAAACCCTATGTTTATTTTTTGTAGGAAGCTAAGAGCTACTAAGTATGCTTTAAGAGAATGGGCTAAGAACAAATTTGGTGATGGAACATTGATAACAACTATGCTGAGAAAGAAACTCAAGGAAGCCCAAGATCTAATGATGAACAATCCAGCTAACGTAGCTGCTGCTGAATCGGAGAGAAAACACTTTGATGATTTAAATAAAGCAGTGCAAACTGAAGGAAATATGAAGAGGCAGCAATTGAGACAAAAATGGACAGCTGAAGGGGACAATAATACTGCTTACTTCCATGCAGCAATAAAAGTCAAACATGCTAAGGAGAATACCACTTCAATTTTTGATGAGTTTGGGGTTCTGCACTCTGTCCCGGCTGAAGTTGACAAAGCTCTTCTCAATTACTATAGCAATTTGTTGGGTAACAGTGCTAATTTCAATCCATTGCTTGATGATCTATCTCATCTGCAGTTACCAACAGTACAAGCTGAGGAAGCTAACTCTCTTGTCAGTAGAGTTACTGACAAGGAAATTAAGGATACTCTTTTTTCCATGAACAAACAATCAAGTGGAGGACCGGATGGTTTCAATGTGCAATTTTTCATTCACAGTTGGGATATCATTGAGAAAGATTTCTTAAAATCTGTTCATAACTTTTTCTCCAGTTTCAAAATGCTTAAGGAAGTGAACACAACCAACCTTGTTCTTATTCCTAAGGTTCACCCACCCTCTACTGTTACATCCTTTAGGCCAATCTCGTGTTGTAATGTTATGTATAAGTGTATTTCGAAGATTTTAGCTTCAAGACTTGCTGTTGTGTTTAGTAGAATAATTTCCAAGAATCAGACTGCCTTCCTTCCCAGGAGGAATATCCTTGATAACATCCTCTTAGCTCATGAACTACTTAAGGGCTATGGTCGTGCCCATGCTACTCAAAATGCCATGCTGAAATTAGACTTAATGAAGGCTTATGATAGTATACACTGGACATCTATTGTGAGAATCATGGCTCTCATGAGATTTCCAAAAGCTTATGTGGCCTGGATTTACAATTGTATATCATCCCCCACATTCTCTATAAAATATAATGGTTTCTCTTCTGGTTTCTTCAAGAGCAAGCAGGGGATCAGACACGGTGATCCTATATCTTCTTATCTATTTATTCTAGTTATGGAAGTTTTTAATTCAATGCTGAATAACAAATATGTGCAGAAGGATATTTTGTTCCATTCAAAATGTAAGTCCCCTCAAATCACATCCCTCCTTTTTGCTGATGATATTATGATATTTACTAAGCCTGATTAAAGCTCCATGGAACAAATCTTAGCTTCTCTACACAAATTCTACCTAATGTCTGGGTTGAAATTGAATGCAACCAAATCTCATATTCTCACTTCTGGCATTTCACCTGAAGAAACTCATCATTTGACTGAAATACTAGGCATGCAATCTATGGAAAATAGCATGAATTATTTGGGCCTTCCTCTTTGCTCTTCTAGAATTTCATTTACTGACTGCCTGCCTTTGTACTCGAAAATATGCGGCATTATGGACTGTTGGGCTAATAGATTCATTTCCCAAGCTGGAAGACTTGTGCTGATCAAGTCTGTCATTTCTTCTATGATGGTGTATTGGTCTAGGGTGTTTATTCTTCCATATAAGCTTGTGAATATGGTCAGAAATGCTATGTTGAGATATTTCTGGACTGGGACAATACACTCTAAGAAAATCATCCCATGTTCCTTTGCCAGGATGGAGAAACCTAAAATCAATGGTGGTCTTGGTATTTTTAACTTGTTAACATGGAATAAGGCTGCCTTCAGTGTGCACTTGAATGCCCTGCTTTGTAATTATGATTCACTATGGGTTGCTTGGACAAAAAAGTATAATCTTGGTGGTAGAAACTTCTGGACTATGTCTGTGCCCTAGAATTCGAGCTGGACTTGGGGGAAGTTGCTAGGCTTAAGAACTACCTTCTTGCCTTTTTTAAAATTTACTCTCTCTCATTCCAGTTCTATCAAATTCTGGAATGATCCGTGGATGTCTGATGGTTTGCTGCTTGGAAAGTTTTTTCCCCTCAACAGATTGATCAGACTGGAATTAATAGGAATGCTAATGCTGCGGACTATTTGGCTGATGGCATGCTTGTTTTGCCGTACACTAGTAACCAGGATATAAATGCTGTTTGGAAAAATTATCAAGCTATCAAGTTTCCTACTGCTCCTGATGACATTCTGCTTTGGAGTGGTAAGATCCACACTATCTCTGTTGCTTATGATCTACCAGTTAATGTTTCTGGAAGCCTTAAGTTAGTTTGGCATAAAGTTTTATGGACAAGAATCTCTCCAGCCAGGGATAACTTACTGATGTGGAAGGTTATAATGAATGCACTTCTGACCAAGAGTAAACTAGTGAGTTATGGTATGAATGTTGACCCTCTTTGTGTTTTCTGCAAGTTGCAGAATGAATCTCTTGAACATCTTTTCTTCGAATGCACTGAATTATTAGTTTTGTGGGAAAGAGCTGTGAGAAGAATTAACATAAATCATGTGCATGGTTTGTCAACTGTGGAGTGGGATTTGATATGCAAATTTACTAAGTGGAAGAAGCATGACAGAAGTGTTTACTTTTTTTACTTCAAGAAGTACTTGAATCTGGTATGGGACGAAAGAAATCTTCGATGTTTTGAAAATAAGAGCAGGAGTATGGACCAACTATGGGATTACCTAAAGCATGTTATCATAATTGGAATGAGGGATAGTCAGTATGACTTCAGTTGTCATCTGGCTGATCTGTAGCCTTTGCTCATGTTTTTGTGTTTTCTTTCTGCTCCTTTTTCTACTCTTGTTTCCCCGTATGTTTGTCTTCATAGTTTGCCTTTGTGTGGTCTTGCAGTGTTTTGTTGTTATTATTCTTATGATAATGAGCATGTTCATTACCACTTCTATTTTTCTTTTATCAATAAACTGGTAGGGGACCAGTCAACCCCGCTTGCCTTGCAAAAAAAAAACAATGAAGAGGAAGCTATAGAGCAAGGCAAGAATAATCACTCTTCAATTTCAACTCAACAAGCTTGAATCTAAGCTTAAAAGAGAAATATTTCCTAAGTTAGGTTTAGGAATTTCTGAAATTGAAAGGAGAATGAGTTAGAGGAGAAGAAGAGAAGGCTTACCAAGGCTTCTTCTTTGAATTTGGAGTTAGAACATGAATTTGCAAATGAAATTAGGGCTTAGGAATTTCCATTTCCCATCTCTCCCACCATTGTTTCTAAAGCTTGAGTATTAGGAATTAGAAATGAAGTAATGAAGAGTTGATGGGGTGAGGCTTGGGGTCAAATGGGCTGAAACACAAACCAAAGCCCTAAGTGGAAAAGTAGCAAAATTCTACTAACTCCAAACATATCGAAGTTTATACTCAAAAAGGTCGCAAACGTCATTTTGAACTCAATGGAAGTGGTCTCGAGTCCTAATTCGACTGTTTGCAAAAAGTAGCTTTTTGGACTATAATCCGACTAACGATGAAATATTTAAATAAAAATATTTAAATATTCAATCGTAAAATATGCGGGTTGTTACACCCTTGATCTCTATTGGTGGCCCATTATTGAAAGCTTATGATTTATTGAGCTTCTGGGCATTTTGGAAGATCCATAAGACTTAGAGCCTTTGAGTTGAGTTCGCCATTAGTTATGAAATCGGCATTGGGTAAAGAGACTCCAAAATTTTGAAGAATACGCATTATGTACGCTCCATAGTGAATGATCATGTAGTTCCTCTTATGGTTGATGGTGAGGAACTCGTCTAAAACAATTTTAGCCCAATATACCCTTTAAGAAGAGTAAATAGCGTAGAGAGCTTGGAAATCTCTCTTGTAAACTTTCTCGTAGCTGTAGGTACGAGATTGTAGAGACCGAATGAGAGCGTGATGAAGAATGCGTGCCTTTAGACGTAAGCCAACGTATTTCAAGATTGTTAAGTCATCCGACGGAAATCGATGAGAGACTTCGTCTCTGTTGTACATGTCAACTTCAACATCATCGATATCCACTCCTTCGGAAAGACATCGAAGAATATGGCCAAGTCTTTGAAGAGGGAGGTAAATTTTGACACCGCAAACCAAGGTCTAGATACAATCGTCTTTATTCCATGGATCTTGGTGATCTAAATTCATATTGGCAAAGAACAACTTAATTAGAAGAGGAAACTTTTTGAGATTATTCGAGTCATACCCAATTAAATGATCGATGCCACCAGATTCTGCAATTTCTCGAATTGCATATCCGTTAAAATTAGCAAATTTGACAAAAGGTTCGAGAATTTTTCATGGAATTGAATCGTGTTACTAACGTCTCATTGTGAAGCTAAGAGCGGATTTGGCTTTCTGAAAGACCGGCGGTGGATTCACAAGCACGTTTTGTTCGAGGAGTCATTGATTTATTGGAATTGGTGAAAATTTTGTTTTTTTGGTAATGGAGGCTAGGGTTTCTGCTGAAATGAAGTATTTTGGGTAAGTGGTAAATGGGAAAGAAGAGTGAGTTAAATAGTAGGTTGGTGAAAAGGTGTATGGGGAAATGTGTATAGGCATTTTTAAAAATAGAAAAAATACGAACCATTCGACTGAATTGAGGTCCTCAATCGACTGATGTGTAGGCTTTTCAATCTCACATGTTTACAGTGTAATTCGAGGAAATTCAGTGACTGTTTATAAGGCTTCAGTCGATTGAATGTTGAGTAAAATTCAAAGTCATTGAAGCTTTAGTCGACTGATTTGAGGGACCAGTCGACTGAGTTGAGAGAAAACAAAGGCGCAAGTTTACAGTTCAATTTTAGGGGTATTCAGTCGACTGGAATTATTGATTCAGTCGACTAAGTTTTGGGTAAAATTTCAATTTAGACTGAATATTCAGTCAATTAAGTTACCTAAACCAGTCGACTGATTCTGTTGATTTTTCCATAAGTTTAACTTTTCTTCAACGTTTTCTTAATTTAGATAAACAATATATATATATATATATATATTTATATATATCTATACGTGTTTTCTAGTTATAATCTAATATTATTCAAAAACATATACCTATTATTCAAGAAAACATACAACTTATTCAAATTAAAACAATACTCAAAACGACTTAATTTCTAGAATTTTTCGAATCATCCGAGAGCGGTTCAACCTCAGTGATTTCTTGTAATGGATGGAGATGGGACTGTGCATTACCACGTTCCCAAGAGTTTGGCGACACTTGAGGACGTTGATGGCTTCGTTCCTAAGAGTTCGGCGACACTTGAGGACGTTGCAGAGATGGTTGGTGCACGCATTGCTTAGAAGATGATCCACAAAACTTCAAAGCGAATTGTTCTAGGAAGCTTAAGCATTTTGCATTCACATTTTGCTCGTAGTACATTTCGCATTGAAGCTCTAATGTTTCTCATTGATAATGGTGGATGTTATCAAACTTTTCTTTAGTTGACGGAGAGCCAAAACAGTTTCATTTAGCTCTCTTTCCTTGTGGCGTATACCCTGTGTGATGATTTGGTGAGGGTTTACTTTTAACTAGGATATAGACTGGAGTTGTATTATTTGAATTATTTGATGACTCAAAGGTTGTGCTAAAGACTAGTGATGATTGGTTGGATCCTTCTTGCGATGACATCGTAGAGATATTATATTAGATGAAGGTGATTGAGCTGAAATAGCTATATAAATGAGAGAGGATAGAAAAAGTGAGTTTGAGGAATGAAAAAATTGAAGCCTATTTATACCGATCTTATATACTATTACAGGTTTTTACTGATTGAGGTGTAAATTGTCTAGAGATTCTCAACCAAGAAAAAATGTGAGGTAAGAAAAACTAAGAATTAATGGCCACACGAATAACTAAAGGTGATGTATGATGTTGAAACAAGAAATATAATATCACATTGGAACAACTTACAATTTCTTCCTAAGGGACCTGAGTTCGAGTTTCGGCAGCTTTAAAAAAAATTAAATAAAAAATATCTTATTTTTATAAAAAAGTTATAAAATTATATCTATTTATAATTCATGTAACGAAATGATTCCTAGTTCTCTTCGTAATTTAATAAAAATATTTTAATTTAAGGGTTTTGTAAATATATCTGCTATTTGATTTTCTAATGGTACAAAATCTAGTGATATATTTCCTTTCTCTATATTATCGCGAAGAAAATGATGTCTAATATCAATGTGTTTAGTTCTAGAGTGATTTATATGTTTTTTCGATAAATTTATAGCGCTTGTGTTATCGCAGTAAATTGTAGATTTAGAAAGGTTTACTCCAAAATCTTGTAATGCTTGCTGCATGTATATTACTTGAGCATATGCCAAAGCATCAGAAATATATTCTACTTCACATGTCGAAAGTGAAACACAATTTTGTTTCTTACCAAACCAAGATACTAAAGATCGTCCAATGAAATGACAAGTACCACTTGTACTCTTTCTATTCGTTCGACATCCTCCAAAATCAGCATCACTGTATGATACTAATTCAAAAGGACATTCTTTTGGATAAAAGAGACCGTAGTCATTAGTCTTGCTTAAGTATCGCAAAATTCATTTCATTGCCTGCAAATGTGATTCATTGGGATTTTCTTGAAATCATGCACACAAGCATACACTCATCATTAAATCTGGTCGACTAGCAGTTAAATAAAGTATAGATCCAATCATGCTGTGATATAGTTTTTGGTCAACACTTTTCCCATTTTCATCTCTATCGAGATGTACTGTAGTACTCATAGGAGTCGGTTTTGCAGAAGTGTTTTCCATACCAAATCATTTTATAAGGTTACAACAATAATTTTTCTTGATTAATAAAAATTTCACTACTTAGTTGTTTAATTTGTAAACCAAGAAAATATGAAAGTTCTCCCATGTGAGATATTTCAAATTCTCTTGTCATAATATCTAAAAGAAATTGACATAATTTTTCATTTGTTGAACCAAAAATAATGTCATCTACATATATCTATATTATTAAAATATCATTTTTATCTTGTTTTATAAAAAAAGTTTGATCTACTTTTCCAATTTCAAAACCAGAAGTAATTAAATAATTTTTAAGACGATCATACCAAGCACGAGGTGCCCATTTTAAATCGTATAAAGCCTTTTCCAATTTATAAACATGATTTGGATATTTTTCATATGCAAATAAAGGTGGTTGTTCTATATATACATTTTCTTTTATAAAACCATTTAAAAATGCACTTTTTACATCCATTTGATATAGTTTAAAATTATTAAAACATGCATAAGCTAATATATATGTATAGCTTCTAGATGAGCTACAGGAGCAAATGTTTCATCATAGTCTATTCTTTCTTCTTGATTATAAGCTTGAGCAACTAGCCTAGCTTTATTTCGAATAATATTTCCTTGCTCATCGGCTTTATTTTTGTAAACCTATTTTGTACCGATAACCGTTTGATTACTTGGTCTAGGGACTAAGTCGCAAACGTCATTACGTTCAAATTGATTTAATTCTTCTTGCATAGCTATAATCTAGTAGTCATCAATTGAAGCTTCTTTAGCATTTTTGGGTACAATATTTGAAAGAAAAGCTACATGACCCATTTGATTTAGTTGATTTCGAGTTCTTATGTTAGTATTTACTTCTCCAATGATATTTTCAATAGGATGATTTCTTAGTAGTCTTGGTGGAGTTCGAATTTCATTATTATTTGGTAAATTGTCGTTTTCATTATTTTCAATATTTTCAAAATCATCTTCCGTATTATTTAATTTAGTAATAATTTCTTCATCTTCATTTTTATGATTAATTTTGAAATGTTCATCGAATGACACATGAAGTGTTTCTTCGATTACTTTAGTTCTTTTATTACAAATTCTATAAGCTTTGCTTCATTCCGAATATCCAATGAATATTCCTTCATCAGATTTTGGATCGAATTTACCAAGATTGTCTTTTGTATTTAAAAGAAAACATTTTGAACCAAAAACTTTAAAATATGATATATTGGGTTTTCTTCCATTAAAAAGCTCATATGGGGTATGCTTTGTTAACGGTCTAATGGAAACTCTATGTAAAACATAACAAGCAGTTGCTACAGCTTCTGCCAAAAAATGTTTTGGTATAGCACTTCTATTTAATAATGTTCTAGCACATTCTTGAAGTGTTCTGTTTTTCCTTTCTACGACTCCATTTTGTTGTGGAGTTCTAGTAAATGAAAAATTATGAACAATTCCTTTCTTATTACAATAATTTTCAAAAGATTCATTTTCAAATTCACCACCGTGATCGCACCGAATATTTCTAATTTTTAATATTTTGAATTCTTTTAGCAAATATTTTAAAATTTTCAAATGTATCACTTTTATTTTTCAAAAATATTGTCCAAGTAAATCTTAAGAAATCATCTACAATTACAAAATATATTTATTATGGTTTATAGACTGAACTTGAGTTGGTCCAAAAAGATCAAAATGTAATAACTTAAGTGGCTGTAATGTAGAAATTATTTTCTTTGATTTAAAAGAAGATTTTGTTAATTTTCCTAATTGACAAGCATCACAAATACTTTTTTACTTTAAAGTTCATTTTTGGTAAACCTTTAACTAATTATTCTTAGATAATTTGCTTATTGCTTTAAAATTTATATGACAAAATCTTTTGTGCCATAACCAAGGATCATTTTCTTTGGCTACTAGACACATATTTTTGTTATGATTAACTTTCATATTTAATATGTAAATATTTCTTTCTCTTGTTCCTTCAAATATAAGATTATTATTCTAATCAAATATGTTGCATTTATTTTTAGAAAAAGTTATATTAAAACCTTTATCACAAAGTTGACTTATACTAAGCAAATTATGTTTTAAATTCTTAACTAGTAAAACATTTGTAATAAGAGATAAGTTAGATGTACCTATATTGCTCACATCGCCTTTGCTGATGATATAGCCTTTGGAATTATCTCCAAATGGACAGATCCTCCATCTGAGTAGATAATGTTAGTCATCATATCTTTGTTTCCTGTCATATATTTTGAGCAACTATTGTCAAGTATCCACTTTCCTCTTTTCTTAGTTGGTACCTGCAAAAAATATGGGAATGACGTTGGCACCCACTTTTTATTAGGGTCCTAAGAGTTAGATCTTAGGAAGCCAAACCCAAGTGGGTTTAGAATTCCCTTTATAAGTAAAATCTTTATTTTTATGAACTAAATTTATAAAAGATTTAATATACTTATTTCTGATTAAATTATTATTAGTTTTTGGTACCCAAATCTTTATAATATTTGTGTTGCTAATTGCTTTCTTTTGAGTGAAAACTTTTGGTTTTGGTTTTGCTTTTACAAAATTCTTATGTAAATTGAAATTTTTATATAATGGGTTATTCTTCTTTGAACTTGTTTTTGAAGAATTTGTGTATCCTAACCCTTTCTTATTAGAAGTAGTTTGAGAATTATATAACAATCTTAGAAATATTTTCTCTTCCTTTATTAAAATTAGATACATTTTTAGTGATATTCTCTAACTCGGTTTTGAGACTGGTATTGTTTAATTCAATAATTTTGACATTTGATTTTAAATCATGAATTTCTGAAGCTAATGTCATATTATTTTCTTTTTGCACTTCTATTTCATTTGATAGCATAGTGAGTTGAGAAGAAACGTTAGACAAAGATTCTTGTGTTTTAACAAGTTCTTCTTATAAGATTTTCTTTTCATCTCTTAGCATATCAACTTCTATTTCATTTCTGTTTAATTTTTCTAGAGCATCTTTATATTTTCTTTTAACTTCTTTTATTTTATCCAATAGCTCTAAGTTTATTGCTATTAAATCATCAAAAGTAAGATCACTTACATCGTTAGTCGAAGCCATAAAGTAGACATTTGCTTGTTCAGAATCACTGTCAGTGTCACCGTTTGATGATGAGGATGATTCTGAATCATCCCATATAACAGAGAATGCTTGCTTCTCCCTGTACTTTTCCTTCCTATTCTAGTATCTGTCTTTCTTTCGGTCAGGACAGTCTTTCTTTATGTGACCCTTCTTATGACATTCATAACATTCGAGATTTGAAACTGACGGTTTATTGGTATTGTCTCTCCTATTGTTTCCAAATTTCAAAAACATTTTGAAATTCTTTGTTGTAAATGCCATGTCATCTTCATCTGAGTTTGAGTCTTCTTGTTCAACCCGAAAAGCTATATTCTTTCTATCTTGGACTTGATCTCGTTTTGCCTGCAAATTAACTTCATACGACATGAGATTTCCTATTAACTCTTCAGGTTTGATGGTAGAAATTTCATTAGCTTCTTCAATAGCTAAGACTTTTCTTTCCATTCATCCGTTAAAGAGTTTAGAACTTTTGAGACAACATCAAAATCTGAATATTTTTCTCCTAGTGCTAATAGTGAATAATATATGTCTTGGAATCTAGAATACATGTCATTTATAGTTTCATTTGGTCTCATTCTAAAATTTTGGAACTGATTTTTAAGCATAGAAATCTTGCTTTGTTTCACTTTATTTGTTCCTTCATGTGTAACTTTAAAAGTTCGCCAGATTTCATAAGTAGTTTTACACATACTAACTCTATTAAATTCATTTTTATCTAAGGCACAAAATAACATATTCATGGCTTTAGCATTTGAAGTAGCATCTATTTTTTGTGTGTTTGACCATTGTGCATATGGTGTGGTAGGTATAGTGTATTCATTCCGAGTGATATTCCAAGTATCATATCCTTTGCTTGCATATAAATACTCATCCGAGTTAACCAATAGTTGTAATTTAAACAGCTAAATGGTGGTGGTCGTGCAGTGGATTGACCTTCAATAAAACTTGTGTTAATGTTATTTTCCATATTAACCGAATATCAAATAACTATGCTATGGTTATATGATGACCTGCTCTGATACCAAGTGAAACTTATCAAGGATCGTAATATAGAATATTAACTAAGTTAGCTACTAGTGTGGAATATAAATATAAAAGTAAATAGTAAAATAAATGGCACCAGATATTTTTATACTAGTTCGAACTTCCTGTAGTACGTCAGTCCTAGACTCCTTCTAGAATTTAATTATCAACCCTCTCTTAACTCGGAGGAATAGGTATTACACCGCCCGAGCAACCGAACAGGACATCTACTGCCTAAGCAACAAAATAGGACTTCAACCGCCTGAGCAACCGAACAGGACTTCAATAATACATAAAACGTTCTTGACTGATTGTACTCTTTTAATAGCATGGATAAGTCTTTAGAGTACACTCTCCCTATAATCTTCTCTTTTGTGGTATATAGTGTAGTTCGTGAAGATAGAAAGTTAATTTAATCACAAATGAATTTGTGCTTGAATGTGCAAGTGATTAGAACAGAAATTTGAATGAAAATGGCAGAATGTTTAGACAATAAGTATATGAGAATAGAATCAGAAAGTAGGTGATTAAAAAAATGAATTGAAGACTATATATAGTGTTTAAGTGTTTCAACTTATTGTGAAAGGTAATGATCAAACGATACAGAAATAACACTTGAATCAAGGGTTGTTTCTGTTCGATGAATGGAAGTGACCGTTCATAGAAATAGCCATTATGCAATTTCAGTCGACTGAACAAAAGAATTCTGTTAGATGAAATTTGAAAATTCGAATCAGAGTGAAAAAGGCACAAAAAACATACAATTCAGTCGACTGAAATGGGTAGTTCAGTCGACTGAACATTCATATCAATTGTGCATGTGGACAAATATTCAGTCGACTGAACTACCTGTTTCAGTCGGTTGAATATCAAGTTTTCTACCAATTTGAGGTTCTTTGAAAAATATTTGTGCGTGATTTCTGTAGTAAAATACTTGGTATATGAAACATGATTTGAAAATATTTTTAAATATGTGTGTGTGTGTGCGTGCATATACCACTTTGGAGAGATTTTAACAAAAATTAACTACTAGACTAGATTATAAACAAACCATAAAAAAATATTGAAACTTATATCTGAATTTCGGTCTGCAATCTATTGTCGAGTAGAATAGCATCTTCTCCTACAAATATGGTTAGTTCACATAATATTTACTTATATAGTTGTCATGATCAAAACATCAAAATACAAGGTTTTAACAATAAGGCCTTCCATACAATGCCTCGAAAGGCGCCATCCCAATACTCGCTTGAAAATTGTTGTTATAAGAAAACTCAACAAGCGGCAAGTGATCCTCCAATGAACCTCCAAAGTTTAAGACACAATCATGAAGTAAATCCTCCAAAACACGACTGACTCTTTTAGTCTTCCCATCCATCTGAGGGTGATAAGTTATGCTTAAACTCAACTCCTTCCCAAGCGCATCATGCAAACCCTTCCAAAACTGACTTATAAAGATTGAATCTCGAAAAGAATGCCATGAAGCCTAACTATCCCTCTAACATATAACTGAGCTAAACTAAATGTCGTCCTTATTGCCTTAACTGGTAAAAAGTGTGCACTCTTGGTTAACCTATCGATAATATTCCAGATGCCTTTTTACCTCTCCTCGATCGAGGCAAACCATTTATAAAATCCATAGAAATATACTCATACTTCCACTTCGGAACATCTAGTAGATGAAGCAAACCAGCCGTGACTACACTTTAAATGCTGGCAATTAGCACATCTGCTCATAAAGATAGAAATGTCTCACTTCATACCCTTCCACTAGAAAGTATGTCTCATATCTTGATACATTTTAGTGACCCCTGGATGTATCGTTAATCTAGAATGATGACACTCCTTCAGAACCTTCTGTCCACTGCCGTTAACATTTGGAACACACAACCTACCATTCATACTCAAGATGACATGGCCATCTACCTCAAAACCTACAAACCTCTCCGGATCAACATTCTCACTAATAGATTTAGCTATCGGAGCAAGACAAACATTCTTTTGCTGATTACTCTCTATATGACTAATAAGAGTTGGACGAACCACCACGGTAGCCATAACAACATACTTCATACTCAACGCATCTGCTACGACATTAACTTTTCTTGATGTATATAAAATGTCAAGATCATATGCTGCAAGAAACTCTAGCCAATGCTATTGGCTTAAGTTCAAGTCCTGTTGAGAGAAAATACATATCAAAGATTTACGGTTCGAATAAAGCTTAAACATCTCACCCAATAAATGATGCCTCTACATCTTCAATGCAAATAACACTGCCAACGGCTCTAAGTCATGTGTCGCATATCTAGTCTCATGTGACTTTAACTATCTACTAGCATAAGCAACAACCTTCCTACGCCGCATCAACACAACACCCAATCCTGTTCCACAAGCATTAGTGTAAACGATAAGACCCTCACCTCCATCCGAAATAGTCAGAACGGGGGCGCTAGTCAATTTCTTCTTCAGCTCTCTAAATGCAAGCTCACATTTCTCCGTCCAAAAAATTTGACATCTTTCTTAGTCAAATTCATAAGTGGTGAAGCAATCTTGGAGAAATCTTGAATGAATCTTTGATAATAACCTGCTAAACCCAAGAAGCTTCAAATCTCCTTTTGCTTTTAGGCCTCTTCTATTTTTGATTAACCGTAATGTTCGCCGGATCAACATATATATGATCTTCAAAAACAACATGCCCCAAAGACCTCACCTCCAACCACTTGAAATGACATTACGAGAACTTAGCTTTAAGAAGCAACTTTGATATTTCTGGATTCAAAGTAACCCTTTGTATTGTTTTTTTGACATTATATATTATCGTTCCGTTGTGAAATTCTGATATTGTGTTCTTTCTTTCTTGTTCTATTCTATTTTTTATTTTACCCTAACTTTCTTTCTTTCCGGTACTTGGGTGCTCAGCATACAAATACCATGGAAGTATTAGTGTCGACATTCGAGGGTCGAAAAGTCGGATCGCTACAACTGGTATAAGAGCTCAAGGTTGAGCGAACACCTTGGTTTTGGTTGGGCATGGATCATTAGAGATAGGGTAAGCAACACCTTAGAATGAGTTGAGTGTTTATACATATGAGAGTTGATTTGTATTTTACAGCTTGCTAGTTTTGTGAAAAATAAGATAGAAAACCAAAGATTTTGATTTGAAAATTGCATTGAAAAAGTTATTGATATTTTCATTTAAAATTTGATTGGAGTGAAAAGGATTACACAGCCTATAAAGTTTGAATTTATTAAGGTGAACTAGCTAGAATAGTCAGTATGTCGGTGTGCTAAGGACTTACTAATATTGAATATTATAGGATTGTAAAGAATTGGAAGATTTTGGTAAATGAAAAATTACCATAGAGATTGGTGACCTTTTAAATTGATGATCGAGTTGGAAGGGTACAATACTAAATTGAATTTTTATGTAACAATAAAGAGTAAACACCACCTTGTGTCATGCTACCCAAATATGGCTTGAGTTGTCAGTGTTTAGCGCAAGATGGGATTTGGCTAAGGCCTGCTTAATTTTAAGGTAAAGTTGATGCAATATAAGATTTGCATGTGCCTAAAAGTTCTATAAAGGTAAGGAGTTCCCTGGGTGGTTGGCTATTACAGGAAGTTTATTGAAGACTTCATAAATATTTTTTCACTATTGACATGCCTTACAAAGAAGAAATTAGTTTTCTCGTGGAACTTAGAATGTGAGCATGCTTTTTATTAAGCTAACAGAAGTACTAACTAGCAACCTATTTTAGTACTCCTTGATGGTTCATAGGCATTTATTGTATATACCAATGCTTGCGGTACAGGACATGGCATTGTTTTGATGCAGGAAGGTAGACTTGTTTGTATTGCCAGTCCACAGTTGAAAGTACATGGGAAGAATTCTCCAACCCATAATCCTGAGATGGTAGCTATTGTTTTCTCTCTCAAGTTCTAGAGGTGATTTGAGTTGTTTATAGATCATAGGTCCCTAAAGTATTTGTTGTTATAATATCATAAAAGACACAGACAGTTTGGATTGTTTTATGGATAGCTGTCATTGATCCGACATTTAGGGTAACGTTACACAACATATGTTGCTTTTGGCTTGGGAATTTATAGAAAACTGGCAAAGTAGATTATCGTCTTATTGTATATGTTCTGTGGTGATATTTGTAAGGTATTGATACTTGAGTTGTCATTGCAACTGTAAGTACATTGTTTGGGGTTGAGGTGACATGAGTTCCATATCATGATCACTAAACTAGGACATCATCCATTTTAGATATTCCTAAATGTGTTTTTGGTGATGATGATATTTAAGTATTGAATATCATGATTATTAGGTTATTGTGACAAAACACCATTTTATCTTGAGTCGTTTCGACCACAGCACGTCTAAGGTAAAATGGTGGGAAGTTATGTTTAGTAAGGATCCCACTAATGGAATTACACGAAGGAGAGGTTGAAGCATGATATTTGGAGAGTAAAGAAAAAGATACCATTGAGAATGTAGAGGCGATTTTCAAGATTTGGAGATTTAGGTAAGATTTTGACAGAGGATAGTATGATTCTTTTCAATTATCCCTTGGATTGAAAGGAAACTATTTATTTAAGAAAGCTATCGTGAAGTAACGACTTAAGGGTATAGTTGTGTTGCATAATAATTGCACATGAACGAGGTATCAATTAGTTGATTACCTTTAATGCTAAAACAATTTTAGGTTAGGATTTCATTTAAATTTAGAACTTCACTTAGATTTAGAATTTTGGTTGCTACGTTTGAATAGATTAATTTTTGAAAAGCAATGGGCTAAGGGAGCCCTGCCCAATATATTCATATACTTCAAAAAGTACAAAAAGATATACAAGCTGATACATCACCTAAACATTAAACCACAACTTATACAAAGGAAACTGAAACAACAAATTTATAGCAGTACAAAACTATATCAAACAAAACCTCTGCAACTCCTACGCTAAGCAAAAATCACTTCAGCCTACCAATTCTCTTGCAAATCCTTCTGTATAATAGACTAAAAATGGCATTAGCACTCTCCAATTTATGATCAAAAATTCGTCTATTTCGTTCGGTCCATATTTCATAAACAAAAGACTTCAGTATAATCAACATGATATCAGATTTTCTACACTTCCATCTTGTGGCCTTGAAGATATTAAACCATTCAATTCGAGAGATCTGCACTGGTCTATAGAAATTTCCAACAGAAAGAAGTTTGCACCAAACTTCATAAGTAAAATTACATTCAAAAAATAAATGCGTATTGGATTCAGGGTGGGACTGGCAGAAAACACAGTCTTCATTGTTTAGAATGCCAAGCTTAGTCAGTTTCTGTTTCGAGTTAATTGCATTTGCCATGATTTTCCAGAGTAAGAAGTTTTCTTTAGCAGGAGAAATACTATTCCAGATTCTAGATGCCCACGGGAAAGATTCCAAATTATCACCAGTTATCATAGCTTTGTACACAGTAGATATAGCATGTTTCTTCCCTTTTACTGTCCAAAGAACCTTTAAATTTGAAGAAGGAAGTGATAACGATGAAATGTTCTGCCATAAGTCTCTGACTTGCTTAGAACTGCAATAAGGTAGATTAATAGAGCCATCACATATATAAGAATTAGCTTTAGCATTAAAAGGAATGCCAGTAAGAAGTTGCAGAGGATATGGAAGAATATCCTGTAATCTCAGACCAGACTTGGACCAGGGAGAAGTCCAGAAGTTTATACCAATGTTAGCCATAGGATTACATTGTATAAAAGGTAAAAATGTTGATCTTAGCTTCAAAATATTACGCCAACTCCAACTACATAAATTTGGGATTTCAATGGACCAAAAATCCTTGCCTTTTAGTAAATTCTTCAAAATCCATTGAGACCACAAATCCTGACTATTACAAAGGATTTTATCAAAATATAAAGACATAGCAGCTACATTCCATAATCTCAAATTTGTAATGCCCAGACCACCCTTGTTCTTTGGAAGTTGAATTTTCTTATAAGAGATAGGAATTAACTTTTTCGAGAAAGGATCACCATGCCATAAGAATCTATTCAGAGCACCATTTATCATTGTAACAAGTTTACATGGAAGAATGTAGTGTTTCATCCAATAATTGACCATAGCAGTAGCAACACTTTGCACTATAACAAGTCTTCCAGCTTGTGAAAGCTTTGTGTTAGGCCAAAGTGTTAATTTCTTTGTGATTTTTTCATATAAAGGCAAACAATCTGTAGTGGAGATTCTTGCAGTGATGATAGGAAGACCAAGATATCTTTCATTTTGTTGCATCTCACTAAGACCAGAAAAAGATATAATATCACTCTTCAAAGCATCATTTATACCTGCTATCAGAATGTGAGATTTTCCTAGGTTAATTTTCAAACCAGTGATAGAGTAGAATTTATCCAGAATTTCAATTACAGTGTTGATATTTGATATGGTAGGCTTTGTAAAAATGATAAGGTCATCAGCAAATAGAAGATGAGTAATTTGTGGATCTTTACATTTAGGGTGCAACTCAATCTTCTTATTACTCACTTGCTCATTAATTAAAGAATTAAACACCTCCATTACAGTAATGAACAAAAATGCAGAGATCGGATCCCCTTGCCTGACACCTTGAGTACCTTTGAAAAAACCTTTTGCACAACCATTTCTGATAATTGAGAAATGAGTAGAAGAAATACAAGTGTAAATCCAAGCAAGCATAGGCTTTGGAAAGTTCATCCGAGAAAGAATTGCTATGATAGAGTACCAAGAAACTGAATCAAAAGCTTTTTGAATATCAAGTTTGATCATACATCTAGGAGAAATACTCTCAATACCATATCCTCTTGAGAGCTCTTGTGTTAGTAAAATATTATCACCAATATTTCCGGAAGGAACATAAGCCGCTTGGTTATTTGAAATAACTGAAGGCAGAACATGTTGAATCCTATTAGCTATGATCTTTGAAATAATTTTGTATAGTACATTACAACAAGATATTGGTCTGAAATCAGAAACTTTCCTAGCATTTGGGAATTTTGGAACAAGGGCTATGTTAGTTGCATTTATTCCAATAGGCAGTTTATTGTGAGAAAAGAAATATAGTATTGCCCTGGTTAGATCATCCTTAATAATTTTCCAGGAATGTTGAAAGAAGAATGCACTGAAACCGTCTGGTCCACCACTACTATCAGGCTTTAAAGAAAAGACAGCCAACTTAATCTCTTCAGGTAAAACTACTCGAATCATTTCACTTGCTTGTTCAGAGCTCAAAAAAGGAAGCTTCATAGAAAACAGAGGAGAAAGGTTAGGGGACATTGGGTTTGGATTGGCAAGAATAGAAGAGAAGTAATCTATAAAAGCAACATTGATAGCATCATCATTCTCCTGTAACACTCCATTTCTATCATATATACTCAAAATTCTATTATTGGATTGTTTAATCTTGATGGAGTTGTGGTAAAATTTTGTATTCCTATCACCTTGCTTTTAAATGGATTCATGAAGAATTTCCTTTTTCATCAAAGCTTCAAACTCTAAAGCTTCCAGTAGATCTTTGGATAAAGCAGCTTCTTGACTAGCCAATAATGAGTTCAAATTATCATTCTGCAATTGTTGTTGAACAACCAATAATTTTTCCCTGATACCATCAGAAATTTTTGAACCTTCCCCAAAATTCTCTCTAGCCCATGATTTAAGCTTCCCTTTTAACCTCTGCAATTTTGTTTTAAGAGTATAAAGAGGGTTACCAAAAATAGTCTCCTGCCAAACCTGCAACACAATACTTTGAAAATTATTATGATTAGTCCAAGTTTTATAAAATTTAAAAGATGGATTCCTGAAAATTGTCTTCTCCCCCCAAGATAAAATAATTGGAGAGTGATCAGAAATTGAGGGATTTAGAAATTTGCAATAGAGATTAGGCCACAGATTAATAGAATGAATATTATAGAATGCATGATCTAGTTTGCAATATGTTCTAGGACCAAGTTTACTTTTATTATTCCAAGTAAACACTGCTCCAGAAGATGGTATATGAGTGAGAGATGATTTAGATAAAGTTTGATTTAAGGGGGAGATATCTTTTAAAGATAGAGGAATACCACCCATTTTTTGATCAGAAGAGTACATACAATTAAAATCACCAAGAACAATCCAGGGTAGATTTGTATGAGAAAGAGAAAAGAGATTAGAAAGAAAAAATAATCTTTTATCAAGATTGTTTTGAGCATAGACAAAAGTGATCAGAAAAGGACAGTTTGAAGAAGTAAAAGAAGCAGAGAAATGAATAAATTGATCATCCTCATTCAACTTTGTCAGATTCAAAACCTTTGAATTCCATAAAACCAGTAATCTACCATATGGAGCACATTGTAAATTATCCTCATGTTCCCAATCATGAGCAATATACTTGCAGGCTAATTCAGATTGCACTTTATTAAGCTTTGTTTCACTGATAGCAATGAGTTGCAATTTCTGATCTTTAATTAAATGCTTTACTTCAGCTTGTTTTGATGCAAGATGTCCTCCTCGTACATTCCAATAAGCAATATTATTGTTCATCATCATTAATGTTTGGGTGATATTATATTTGAGGGGTGCTTTCTTGTATGCCTAAAACTACTTTTCTGAGAAGAAGATGCCTGAAATGAACCTGAATCATTATTACTTATTGGCTGAATTTCATCTATACTATAGCTTTTACCATTGTTTAAATCCTCTGTTGACTCATGGAAAGAGACTTTCTTCTTGCCTTTTTTTCCTTTTTTGTGAGTTAAGAAAAGTTCCTCAGAAGTAGAGTTAATTGAACAACATGGTGGAGGTAGAATCAAATTACTGGGGGGAGAGATGTTGATATAAGGGGAGGAAAGTGTAGAGGAGGCATCATTAATTGTATGTTCATTACTCAAGTCCTTAATGGGAGTAGAACTAGTAACAAGACCTACAGTAATTTCCTTAGCATTTTCCTTTGAACAACAAGGGGAACCAACACTGATTAAATGTTCACAGTTTGAAGCTTTAGAGGGAACAGAACTAGCAACAAAAGCTTCAGAAAATTCCAATGCTTTAGATTGTATAGAAGGAGTCCTTGATACAGAATTGTCTATTGCTATAAAGTCCACAACACCAGAACCACCTTCAGAAATATCATTATCAATATTACCTTCAGAGTTTACCTTTCCAAATAAAATCTCCTTATTAAATGCTCCTTCATCAAAATCTGATAAAATTTGAAAAGAGTTAGTAGTTTCAACATTTTCCTTACTGCCCAATTCTTTATTGCCATCTGAATCTGATTGCAAATTCTGAAAGTTATCCTTACTCCTAGCTGCCTTATCTAAGACTTGAGTACCATCATTATTAATCAAATTATTTCCAACAAGAGAATCCTGAACTAAAACCTTTCTTCTCCATACCTTAAGAGAATTCTTAGTAGAAAAACCAACATTATGAGGCTTCTGAACATTATCTTTCAAAAACTCATGATCCACATATTCTTTATTAACATTCTTCTCATCATCATCACCCATACCACTAGTTTTCATATCACAAATATCCACCTTATTGTTACCTGAACAGTAAATAGTTTCATGACCAAAAACTTTACATTTACAACAGATTTTAGGCTTCCAATCATATTCAACTTTAACATAAGGACAGCAATCACCTAATCCATCAATTGCAATGAAATCAGGGAGCTCCTGATCAGGTGATACTTCAATCAGTGCTTTAGCATACTTAAATCGAGACATTCTTTCTATGCTTTCATCAAGACAAATCAGCTTTCCCACATGACACGCTAACCAGTTTATACCAATTAAAGTCCAAGCAATCAAAGGAATTCTATAAAAATGAACCCACACTGGTACCTTTTTAATTTGCTCTTGAAAGTAACCAAAGGAAGGATCCCATTTTGTAATGATGAACATTTTACCCTTAATAAAGATAGGATCAGATTGCAATACCTTCATTTTGTCATGATCATTTGAAAAATTAAAGAAAAAATTCTCATTATCAGATTTAATATCAACTTCACCTTTTAACCGCCAAATACTTCTCAAATGTTTAGCAACAGTAAGATAAGAGAGAGGACCATCCAAGAAGAAACCTACTAAATGATCTGACCAGTATTTAATTCCTTCACTTCTAACAACATCAGGTAGAGCATTCGGCAAACCATCATTCTTAATGTCAAAATGCCTAGGTTCAAAAACACCAGCATTTCTTGGTTTTTTCTTGAATAAAGAAGACCATAAATTCGAATCTGAAACCCTTGATTCATTCTTCAAATCAGGAAAGCCACTACTAGCCAAAGGAGGAAAATGCCCATCAAGATTAGAAGACTGGAAAACAGAATTCGAACAAGAAATGAAATCTGACAAAGACGAAGGAGGAACGAAAGAAGAAGATGAAACGGAAGGAGGAGGAGGAATCAAAGAAGAGGGAAGAGAAAGAGAATGAGGAGGAGGGACCGGGGGAGGAAACGGAGGGATCAAGGAGGAAGGGGACATAGGAGGAGGGGGAGGAAACGGGGAAGGGGAAGAAGAGGAAACCGCCATTAACAGAATTCATAAAAAACCATGTGAAAAACAGAGTTATGTGAAAAAGCCTTGTTACCCCATGCGAAAAACAGAGTTATGTGATTGAGCCTGAAGAAAGTCTTTTGAATAGATTAATTGGATAGGATTGCTTTACTTTAATGCTTGAATGTTTACTCGCTTGTATGCTATAAAACGTAGATAAAAATTTGTAGACTCGAGATGTGATACCATAGTATCATGATTGTTGGTGGCCTGGAGAGGCGATATCATAAGTGAAATAATATAGCTTAAGTTAAATCAAAATTAGATGAGAAGTTATGATATTTTCACCAGATTTTGATGTCCTTAGGTGAAAATGAAGAATAGTAAGAGATTCAAGTTATTAAATACTAGAAGAGATACCATCCACTTTTGTGTTGTCTAACCTTAGTATCAGAAGATGGAGTGATCGGTATACTACTTAGATGATTTAAGGCATTGGGCATGTGCATTGAGGGTTGGATGAGGCTACGTTTTCCGTTGGGGCATACTTGTGCTCAATACCACTTATGGTGCGTATTAGCATCAAGTTATCTGAGTTGGTAGCATGGATTATAGAGGTTTGCCTATGCATATACATTTATGGTGATTTGGATTGAGTTGATATGCTAGTGGTAAAGTCGATAAGCTTGGAAAAATGATCCAGTTGAGAGTACTTGGAAAGCGAAGGAGAGAATCTAATCTTTTCATGTCAACTCTTTTGTGGGGAATTTTTCATTTGCTTATTTGTTAGTGTGATTAGTCTATTTAGATATGGATCAATGGTTGCTATAGATTATTACTATTAAATTAGGAAATTGGATGGTGTGATATGCTTTGTTGTGTGGTTTATGTTTTGATATGTGACTTAACTTATTGTATATCATGTAGCAAACATATAGAAATTATCAGTATATTTAGGATGTTTTGCATGCATGCCTATATGCCAAGATATTGTATTCATGTTGGATTTGCATTAGTATCATGCATTATTCACATGCCATATTAATGGCATATGTTGGTTTGATGAATGAGTGTTATTTATTTGCATTTGTTTGGTTATTGCTATGTATTATTTGTTTACACTATTTTGCTATTGTTAAATATTGCTACTTGGGTTCAAATTATAGTTGGTATCCGTACATATATCATTCTTATATTGTTAGAAATGTTAGGAAATAGATATGTTGATATGAATTGTTTAATGCTTTGTGTATGGCGTGATTTGAGTGTATGTACAACACATACACATGGTTGTTATTGTATAGTTGAGTGTACTAGTTGCATTTTCCATTTCTTCGAAACTTGGGGACTAAATTCTTTTAAGAGTTTGA
Organism: Allium fistulosum; assembly: GCA_030737815.1. Classification (NCBI taxonomy): domain Eukaryota; kingdom Viridiplantae; phylum Streptophyta; class Magnoliopsida; order Asparagales; family Amaryllidaceae; genus Allium; species Allium fistulosum. The sequence goes on from CM060904.1 coordinate 1,294,480,047, forward strand.
GAATGTAACACCTTGTATTTTTAATAAAAATTAAATTATTAATTAAAAAGGATATTTCAGCAATTTTACATAAAGCTGAAAAAATGAATTTTTGCAAATAAAGGAGTTTGAGTAATCTGATTTTTTTTCTCATTAGGTCAATTTGATTTTTTTACCCCAAATTCCTATGTAAATTGTCAAAAACGGATAAGAAGATATAGAACAGTTACCGTTGCATGCATTTTAGGTTTTATGCTTATTTTGAAATTTACGCTTAAGGATTAATTATAAGAATAGAGACAAAATATATTTAGTAAGTAATTAATATGTTTGAATTACTCTAAAAAGAATACAATTGTTTTATGTGCATTAAAAGAAAAGAGTGAAAGATATTTACATGCACAAACTTTAAAATCATTTCAAGGGAAAAACATTAACTTCCATGATGATGGGAGTAATTGTTATAATTAATGAAAAGAAATGTTGCTTATTTTAGAAAGTGAAGGTAACAATATAATTTTGAAAAGAATGCGTTTCTTAAGGAAAAGGTATGTTATCTCTTTTTTGGTAAAGAATAAGAGAAAATTAGATTTTTGAATTTGGAAATATGAATACCAATTAATTACAATTCTTGAACAATTACTAATAAAGGGTGAGGTTCCTAATTAATTTGAATATATGTATATGTTTGAATACACACACACACACACACACACATATATATCTATGTGTGTGTGTGTTTAAATATTAATCCATGCTTTCTTGCGACAAATAATATATATATAATGTTATTTATTTGAATTATAATTAATGACATTGATTTAAATTATAATTAATGATATTGATTTGAACTATAATTAATGACATTAATTAGGGTAGAATAAAAGTAATTTTAACAATGTAAAAGGAAAGGAGTTTTGCATATATGTAAGAGCAAGCAATATGAATAAAGAAATAATTTTCCTACACCTAGACTTCACTTAATTTCCACCTATAGATAAATAGTCAAGCCTCACTCAATTCATTCTAAAAACACTAGAGTCCATTTATTTCTTCCTCAAACCCTTAAAAAAATTTTTTCAAGCAAATAGAAATTCGAACTTCAAATAAAAGTAGAGAATAAAATTAAAAAGAATGAAGGAAAAATATGAAAATCAAATTTAAGAGGAAAATCTTGAATATTTTATTTGGAGATTTCTTCAAACAGCCTTCCGAGGTAAGTGAGTTTATCTACGACATGACTATGATGTAGATAAGTACTTAAATTTCATTTATACACCTATTTAGGATTAAAAATGTGATTTTTGATTTGAATTGGTAATTTTAATGAAGCTTTATATGAATTAATATGTTTGGGTTGGTAGTATGAATTTTTGAAACTTGGGGAGAGGGTAGATTGATTAAAGTTCACCTTTAAAACGGTATAGATCAAAATTTATGTGAAAGATTTAAGTTTATAAAAGTGAATCTACATATGCATCCTATAATAATTGTCTAGGTTGCTTCTATTGACTTCGGATAAACTTGAATATACTAAATAGAGAATAAATATACACAATAAAATTGGATAAACTACGTAAGAGTTTAGGAATGAATAAAGTTGAAACTATATATGTATGTGTAAAAAATGAATTATACGTAAAGTTCGAATAAAAGAACAAAAGATAAGATAAACAATTAAAATTAGTTCAAAATGATAATTTAAAAATGCTGGAATTAAAAGAAATAAACCTAAAAAAATGTACTGTTCTAAATTACTGAAGCAAGCCCAGGTCGGACCTGGACCTGGTGCAGACCAAGTAGGATGGATCGGGGGAAACTTGTTCCCGCTTCTTCGACTTATGGGAGTTCATGTAACTAAATAGGCCGTGTAACAAGACTGATTTATCTCAATCTTGGCGACATACCTAAGTTCACACTTCATGATATTGTCAAATGTGAAACTCAAAGTGGTGTACGATTATATTGCAATTAGATGATCTTATTGTTACTGTAGCGGGATCCGGTCACATCACATATTTGATAACTGCGGAGGGGAGGAGCAAAGACGTTCGCCAATAGTAAGGATGGGCGTGCTGACAAGCAGTTGCCCCTACGGGGGTTTGAATGACATAGAGTATAGGATATAGGCACTAATGAGGAAAGTTACTTAATGTTTAGATGGCAAGTACCATCGGGCTATGATTCGATGAGTGGCCTCGGGCATGGCATGTGCACTAAGTGTGGTGCAACTTAAGTAGTTTACCATTCAGAAGGTTAATTTGGTTTATTATCGAGACCATATACTTGAGATATACCTAGGATTACTATGTTTCTGTATGTCCAACCTTCGAGTGGAAATCTTCGGTGATTATATTGGATTGAGGCACATTAAGACTTGTCAACCTATAATGTGTAAAGTGACTAGTTCTTTATACATAGTACATGCACATAAATGAACACCCTTAGGTAGTGTATATTATAAATGATAATTTAACTACCTATTTACACCATACCACTAGTGATATAATTCACTCACCAGACCTAGTCAAATACCCTCTATTTTCCCCCTTTATACTTATTACAGCATGATAGGGTAGTATATGGTACAATGAGAATAAGATGCGTGGAGGAGGTGATCGTGTGCCTTAGAGCTATAATTATTATTGTCATTCTCTATGTATCTTATTTCGCTTCGGACTTATGCGTATTTCTGTTTGGAGTTTCTATTTGGGCAATTCATATATGAACTACTGTTATTTTGAAACAACAATAAATTTGGGATTTGTTTTAGTACTTTTATTTTATTCTTTCCACTATGAGATCTGAAAGTATAGAATGTTTAAAATTATATTCATCTCTGTATCAATGTAAACCATAAAAACCTAACAATTCGCAGTTCTTGGCATGACATGAGTCCAAATGTCGTTTTGGGCTTTGGATCGGTGTGTCCGAAAGTGCAGGTTATTACACAAAACATATATATTATTGCATTTATAACTTTTCCAATACTGGAAGAAATCTGAAAAATTCCATCTTAGATGAATATCACTTCCATTTTAGTTAAAAATGAATCGCTATAATGATCATATATGGTTCTCATCAGACGGAGCCAAATTAAATGTCTAAGTGGCTCTACGAATAGTTTTACAATAAAAAAATGTATTTAAAAATAATCTAAAATATATCCGTCATACTAATGTACATATCATTCAATATTATACGAATATCAAATAAATTTTAAGAATGTAAAATATACCGATCTTATTTTCAGGATGTCAAACATACAAATGTCAATTTCATGAGTTCAAATATACCAATGCCAATTTAACAAGGTCAAGCATACCAAATTAGAATATTTCAATTTCAATTTAAACATATCCAACAATAATGATTGTTAAGGGGTAAGGCTTCAGCATGGCCGAGGATGGCTTCAACAGTGTTGACATCGATGATGGCAAGGCTATAAATGATGTGCAATGTTGGAGGGTTGCCTAGCTGGAGTGCTAGGGTTTCAGTGATGCACGGTGCTAGAGGACTTCGATGATGCACGATAAGTTGTATGGGGTAAGTTTTTATGGAAATGTTGTGGATTTGATGAGGAGATAGGGTCGACAGTTGGTAAATTTGCAAGGTGCCTTTATGACATCAGAAAACTTCGATACCTTTCTAACGCCAAAAAGAAACCATATAAATAATAGTGTCGAAAGGGCGTAAGAAATTTCAAGCTGAAAATGTCACCTCTTTCTGATAGTGGGCCAAAAATTACACGTATACACTTTTTATTTTATATTTGTATATGTGTGTGTATATACATATATGTCTGTGCATGTGTACATATTTCTATTAGTATTTATATGTGCATCACATATATTAAACATATAGTGCATGCTTTATGACATATATCTTATGCTATTATAAATCTCAATAATCATGCATATATATATATATATATATCTCTGTGTGTGTGTATACACTTATATATATATATAATTGTATTTATAGACACTAATATATGTGTGTGTATGTGTGTTTATGTATTCTTCTTGGATGTCATTATGACATATTATTGGATATACGATGTTCATTATTATGTAATGTAATTACAATAACTACAATGAATTAATTTTAATTTAGAATAAATATTATTATATAAAATCGAACATTAAATATGATTTAATATAATCATATTATTCATGGTAAAACGCTATAAAGATCTGCTATATTATGAATACAAGTTTTTTTTTGAAAATTTCATTTTTACCCCATTATCCGATGCACCTTATCCAACATGAAATTCAACATTATATTTATAAATTCTTGTGATAATATCAACTGTCTGGATAATTGGGAAACAATTTGCAAATACAAAGAGGAGGGGTTAGAAATTATAAATCTACATAATCTTAATGTGTCTTTACTAGAAATGGCTTGGAAATTTAATAATAATAATAAAAACCTTATTCGAAATGAAATAATTTCAAATTAATATCATGATAGAACCAAGAGCCTTCGCCACATCACTTCTAATTCCAACAATATGTCTCACATTTGGAAATCCATCTCGTAGATAAAAAGAATTTACTCGTAGATAAAAAATGTGGTTTTTGGAGTATAAACTTAGAAAACGTTACACATCTATAATACTATTGTCCCTCAACTGATTTTATTCTTGTAAAAAAATTTAACATTTTTGACTTTAACATAACCAACACAGATTTTAACTGCGACTACTACTGGAACAACCTTAGATTCCAATGGGCTAAAGATTATAGAATTCTACTCGATACTATTTTCACCATTACTTGTTGGTATATATGGTTTGAAAGGAACCAAAAAATGTTTAATAATGTTAACATACCTTCTAACAACCTGATTTATGCTATCACACTGTTCATTTATAATTGGATTGCAAATCCTTGGTATAAATTGGCTACAGATGTTTTTGTAGGGTTTTTTTTAAATTGTAAAATGTCATATTGATATCTCGAAGGTAAAAATTGTTTATAACAGTAGGAGCCATGGTATAGCTTTAAGCAATGATCTAGTAGATACCTTTAATATAGATAACCCTTCAAACACATTACTATCGACTTATAACTAATTCAGTTTTACTTCGCGTTTTCATTTTGCTTTTACCACATAAAGATGTATATAATCCTTAAATTGTATACATATATATGGCGAACTCACGTTTTTGTTGAGTTTTTTTACCATTCTAGTGGTTGTTGTGGGCAGGACCGCTTATCCCAATGAGTCATGGATGCTGATTGCTAGGATTGGTTACCCACACTTGTCTATTCATGAGGTTTGATTTTCTAGACTTGCCTCTGGCCTAGGGAGTTCAGAGATGCTTTGTTTTCATCAGTTTGCTTCCTTTGATTTTCTTTGACGATCCCTTTTTGTGTGTATGGATCTTTAGTCATACTATCTGCCCTCCACTGGACAATATAGTTTATCTAATAAACATTTCTAGTGGCTCTCCTTTTGTTTTTATCATTTCTTCTAGACCTACGTATTGTTAAATTCTGATTTTTGGTCTTGGCCTTACGGTGGTTACTTGAGTCTACTCTTAGTTCATGAGAGGGTTTTTTTTTCTTTACTGTACGGGAGGGGGTGTTATTACAACCTGTCTGGCTTATTGGCAGCTTCTTTTTTAAGCGCAAAATAAAATTGTATGGGTGCTCTCCTCCTTTGGAGGATCACTCATTTTCCACAAAAAATCAACTGATATATTTAATGCATTCATTTATAACTTGTTAGAAATCTGCTATTAGAAACTAGAATGTTTCATTTACCTTTAACGTTATGCAGTTTCTAATCTTAATGTGACCCTATTAATTAGGTCATAAATAGAACGTTTCATTTACCTTTGACGTTATGCAGTTTCTAATCTTAATGTGACCCGATTAATTAAGTCATAAATAGACCGTTCTATAATTAGAACATTAGGTCTGTGATTAATCTTAAGCGTTGAATTGGTATATGATGGACGTACCAGATTTAGAGTTAAATGTTATATAAAGGATTGGGTCCTCTCTCTCCCAGCTAATAGATGTATTCTTCTCCATCAAGAAACACATAAAGAAATAGGGTTAGAGAGAGAAACCGAATTCTGATAAGAAGAGTAATTATTAGAAGTCAGAAGAAGAAGATGACAGCCATTACATCTTCCGCTGTTAATCAAGGTACGTCATCTTAAACAAAAAATCATATTAAGTTTTGTTTGTGAAATATTCGGTATTGGTGATCCTTGGGCTATTACTTGAATTGTTCATCATTAATCATGAAAGATCGAACAGTAAAGAATATCTGACATTTGGTATCAGAGCCACCAATCAATAACTGAATATTTCCTATGATTGCAATTGATCTGTTCTATGCTTTACTCATGATGTTTAATCAAGTATGTGTTATAAGTCAATTATGCACATGAGATTAATGATTTTGTTAATCACCAAAGTGGTCAAAATCAGAATAATCATTTAGTGCATAAGTGACATAATGATTATTGATAGAAATTGCCAGTTATAATAATACCAATTAAGAACTGGCGTCACTAATGATAGAACCTGAGAACTTACCCAAAGGAAAGTCTTGTTCTATAACTAGTTGACATGATGAGGTTTAATAGATATCTTGATTAAATAAATATTGATCATCCAAAGATGTCAGTTCTATTTAATTGAATATATTTATTACTTACTTATGTTTTGGTATTTAATTATGTTAAGTATAAGATAGTATCTACCCAAAGGAGTGCTATATTATATTATTATGTACATATCTGAATCGCGTTAGCTATGAGCTTATAGTTATTTCAATTTTTTTTATTTAATTTGCAGTAGTTCCCATGTATACACATGCTTCATCTGTTACATTGTTCACTGGTGTTAATTTTTCTTAATGGAGAGAACAAGTCAATTTCCATTTAGGTGTTCAGGATCTTGACTTGGCACTCCTTGAGGATAAACTTGTTGCTCTTACAACAGCTAGTACTGAGACAGAAAAATCACACCATAAAGCATGGGAACGCAGTAACAGATTGAGCCTTATGTTTATTAAGATGACTGTTGCTAACAACATCAAGTCAACAATTCCGCAAACAGAAAGTGCTAAGGAATATATGCAGTTTGTGGAAGAGCGTTTTCGTTCAGCTGATAAGCTACTCGCTGGTACTCTTATGGCAGAACTCACAACCATGAAGTTTGATGGGACGCGAACTATGCAAGAGCACATTATAGAGATGACTAATCTTGCAGCAAGGTTAAACTCCCTTGGACTTACAGTAGAGGATTCTTTTCTTGTCCAGTTTATCCTGAACTCGCTACCTTCTGAATATGGACCTTTTCAAATTAACTATAACACTATAAAGGATAAGTGGAATGTTAATGAATTGGCCAGTAGACTTGTTCAGAAAGAAGGATGTTTGAAAAATCAAGTGAATCACTCAGTAAGTTTTGTGAGTAATAAAGCTGGTAAAGAAAAGAATGGAAAATCAAGTCATTTCAAGAAGAAAACGGCACCTGCTAAGAATGGGCAGGATAAGGAAAAGAAGGAACTAAAGGATGTTCGATGTCATTTCTTTAAAAGGAAAGGACATTATCAAAATGACTGTCCGAAAAGGATAGCTTGGTTCGAAAAGAAAAGGATTTCTTATGATCCAAACCATAAATCCAAATGAAGATCGTTTTCTCTTTATGGGAAACGGAATGAAATCCACAATAGAAGGCATTGGGACTTATCGTCTAATTCTAGAAAGTGGATATGTATTAGACTTAAATGGTACCCTTTATGTACCTTCATTATCTAGAAACCTTATTTCGTTAAGTAAGTTGGATATTTCTGGTTTTAGATGTACGTTTGGATCTGGTTGTTTTGATTTATATAAGAATACTGATAATGTTGGTTCTGGTATTCTAATTGATGGTTTATATAAATTGAAACTGAATGACACTTATGCGAATTCCTTGCTGAATGTAATAAATAATGTTGGATGCAAACGTAGCATGTTGAATGAAAATTCTGCTTTCTTATGGCATAAAAGACTAGGTCACATATCCAAAGAAAGAATGATGAGATTAGTAAGTAAGGAAATTTTGTCAAATTTGAACTTTAGTGATCTAGAATTATGTGTGGATTGTATTAAAGGTAAACAAACCAAACATAATAAGAAAGGAGCCACTAGAAGCAGCCAGCTTCTTAAAATAATACACACTGATATTTGCGGACCTATGGACACTCCAGCCTTTAATGGAGAAAAGTATTTCATCACTTTTATTGACGATTTTTCCCGCTATGGTTATGTGTATTTGCTTCATGAAAAATCTCAATCTATGAATGTCCTTGAGACGTTTGTAAAGGAAGTTGAGAGGCAATTAGATAAAGAGGTGAAAATCATAAGGTCTGATAGAGGTGGTGAATATTATGGCAAATATAATGAGTCAGGCTAGTGTCCAGGTCCATTTGCAAAATTCCTCGAAAGTCATGGCATATGTGCGCAATACACAATGCCAGGTACACCACAGCAAAATGGTGCAGCAGAAAGGCACAATGGGACGTTAATAGATATGATTAGGAGTATGATGTCAGATTCTACACTACCTAAGAATTTGTGGTCGTATGCTCTCAAAACCACTAATTATTTGTTGAATAGGGTTCCTAGTAAAGCTGTTCAAAAGACTCCTTTTGAATTATGGACTAACAGGAAACCTAGCTTAAGACACCTGCATGTTTGGGGTTGTCCAGCGGAAGCGAGAATTTATAATCCACATGAAAAGAAATTAGATTCTCGAACGATTAGTGGGTATTTTTAGGTTACCCTGAAAAATCTAAAGGATATGTGTTTTACTGTCCTAATCATAGTCCAAGAATTGTAGAAACTGGTAATGCAAGATTCATTGAGATTGGTGAAGTCAGTGGGAGTACTAGAAGAGAAATAGTGGAAATAAAGGAATCAAGGATAAATTTTACATTGCCTAGAATAGTTCCTCCATCTACTATTACTCCAAATGTTGTTCCAACTGTTGGAGAACAACATGATGATGAACAACATATAAATGAAGAAGTACTTCTTGAAGGAAATGACTTACATAGTGCTGATATGCATGAACCACAACAAGTAGCATTAAGAAGATCTCAAAGAGATCGTAGGTCAGCTATTTCTAATGATTATATGGTTTATATGCAAGAATCAGATTATGATATAGGAATCAATAAGGACCCAGTTTCGTTTTCATATGCTGTAGAAAATAAAGAGTCAAAGGAATGGATTAATGCCATGAAAGAAGAACTAAAATCCATGCAACAGAATGAAGTTTGGGATCTCGTTGAGTTACCACATGGCTGTAAAAGAGTCGGATGCAAATGGGTTTTTAAAACCAAACACGACTCTAGTGGTAATATCAAACGGTATAAAGCTAGACTTGTTACTAAGGGTTACACTCAGAAAGATGGTGTTGATTACAAGGAGACATTTTCTCCTATTTTGAAAAAGGACTCACTAAGAATAATAATGGCATTAGTAGCACATTATGATTTGGAATTGCATCAAATGGATGTGAAAACAGCCTTTCTGAATGGAGATCTTGATGAGGATGTTTATATGGATCAACCAGAGGGTTTTTCTGTAAAAGGTAAAGAATAATTGGTGTGTAAACTTAAGAAGTCAATATATGGGCTTAAACAAGCATCCCGGCAATGGTATATTAAGTTCAATACCATTATTACATCTTTTGGTTTTAAGGAAAATACGGTTGATCACTGTTTATACCAAAAGATCAGTGGGAGCAAGTTTATTTATCTAGTCCTTTATGTTGATGACATCTTGCTTGCTGCAAATAATTTAAGCATATTGCATGAGACTAAGGAATTTCTCTCAACGAACTTTGAAATGAAAGATATGGGAGAGGCATCCTATGTGATTGGAATAGAAATATTTCATGATCGATCACAAGGAATATTGGGATTGTCTCAGAAAGGATATATCGAAAGGATTCTAGAGAGATTTGGAATGGGTAAGTGTTCACTTGGGAAAGTTCCTGTACAGAAAGGTGATAAATTCAATCTCATGCAATGTCCTAAGAATGATGTTGAACGAAAGGAAATGGAATCAATTCCATATGCATATGTAGTTGGTAGCCTAATGTATGCTCAAACCTGTACTAGATCGGATATCAGTTTTGCAGTCGGTATGTTAGGGAGGTATCAAAGTAATCTAGGAAGGGAACATTGGCAAGCTGCAAAGAAAGTGTTAAGGTACTTACAAGGCACGAAAGATTACATGCTCATGTATAGTAGATCCAATGAATTGGAGGTGATTGGATATAGCGATTCAGATTTTGCTGGATGCATCGATACTAGAAAATCGACTTTTGGTTACCTGTTTATGTTTGCTCAAGGAGCCATATCATGGAAAAGTGCGAAAAAAACTATCGTTGCTTCATCTACTATGGAGGCAGAATTTGTGGCATGTTATGAAGCCACAATTCATGCATTATGGTTGCGGAACTTTATTTTAGGACTTGCGGTTGTTGACACCATTAGCAAGCCACTGAAAATTTATTGTGATAACTCTGCAGCAGTATGTTTTTCTCAAAAAACGACAAGTACTCTAAAGGTTCCAAACATATGGAACTGAAGTATCTTGTTGTGAAAGATGAGGTTCAGAAACAAAGAGTGTCAATCATGCACATCAGGACAGAACTTATGATTGCAGACCCTTTGGCGAAAGGGTTACAGCCAAGACAATTTAAGGAACATGTTCAAAGAATGGGTCTTGGTTGTATTAATAATAATTGATGTGTAACATTCTAAGCTCCTTCGTGTGTTTCTGATATACAATTATGTGTCTCTTGTTTTAATGTGGTAGTACGTACTTTATGTAATTTTAAACAAGAAAGAGCCTTATAAAGATATTATGTTTAATCATTATGATATAAGACATTATGTGGACCATTATGCTGTTTTATATAAATTATGAGTATAAAATGATGGATTGCTGGTATTGTAGTATATGGAAGGGAATGCATTGAATTAATAATGCACAGCCGCCATAACTCTCAGCAACTTATCATAGTATGATGTTCAACACTTGATATTATGAATAATCGGGTCAAGTGGGAGAATGTTAGAAATCTGCTATTAGAAACTAGAACGTTTCATTTACCTTTAACGTTATGCAGTTTCTAATCTTCATGCAACCCTATTAATTAGGTCATAAATAGAATGTTTCATTTACCTTTAACGTTATGCAGTTTCTAATCTTAATGTGACCCGATTAATTAAGTCATAAATAGACCGTTCTATAATTAGAACATTAGGTTTGTGATTAATCTTAAGCGTTGAATTGGTATATGATGGACGTACCAGATTTAGAGTTAAATGTTATATAAAGGATTGGGTCCTCTCTCTCCCAGCTAACAGATGTATTCTTCTCCATCAAGAAACACACAAAGAAATAGGGTTAGAGAGAGAAACCGAATTCTGAGAAGAAGAGTAATTATTAGTCAGAAGAAGAAGATGACAGCCATTACATCTTCCGCTGTTAATCAAGGTACGTCATCTTAAACAAAAAATCATATTAAGTTTTGTTTGTGAAATATTCGGTATTGGTGATCCTTGGGCTATTACTTGAATTTTTCATCATTAATCATGAAAGATCGAACAATAAAGAATTTTTGACATAACTCCCTCCCATACTTTATTTTTCCTCTCCTACATCGTCATTGAACTTTGATCCCTTGATTTAACAATTCCAAAGGTGGATACGAAGGGGGTATAAAGAGGTTAAATTATAGAACCTACCGTCCCATAATTTCAATGATAAAATTATATTGGAAGAGTGTGAAACTACAAATATTTAATTTAATAAACCTATGAATTTGTGATTGGAATTATGAGGCTACACAAATGGGCTAAATAAGGAAGGCTGCTGAACATTTCCCTACAGATATATGCATGTGCATATACATGTACATATACATACACATAAATACATGCATATATATATATATATGTGTGTGTGTGTGTGTATGTATGTATGTATGTGTTCTCTCTTGAAAATAAAGCCCTCTAGAGGGGTATTGATATTTGAGTGGACGATTTCATATGAGATCAATGGTATATTCTCTATGGCAAGATCTTCCTTTTTCATGGATGCACATGTTATTACCCTTTTTATATATACGGTCCACTTTCGTATAAAGAAATATGGTGACGGAATAAGGGCTCTTGATAAGGAAGCTAATTTTATTATGACTTTTAATAATTATACTCAAAGAAACTCATGATTTTCTCTAAAATCTCTACAACTAATGGATCTCTACAATTCAAAAGTAACCTGTTGTAGAAAATGAAGGCTTGAATAAGTAAAAATATATGGATTCTACACTTTAGACTCTCAAATGAATAGTTAGATCTATGGATTTTATTATCAAAATAAAATGACTCTTGTTAGAGTTCAAATTCTCAAACTTGCATTTGACTAGTGCATCATAGTCGCGATGGTCGATTAATGAGGCAGTCTCAAGCAAATGTTGGTGCATTTGGATTTTACAACACTGAATATCAAAGTTAATATGATGCAAGTGATGGTATATTGAATGATCACTGTCAAAGAGATGAAGCATCTGCAAATTATAGAGCATCATTTAGAGTGAGAAGTGAAAATTATTTGAAAAGCCTTACCAAGTTGTATATTAGTTCCCTAATTTGGAATTTAAAATTCAGTTTTTAATGGATTAGAAAGGTAAATGACTCAGTTAAGGTAACTGATGAAAGATACATGATTGAGTTACGTATTTGGGTATTTAAAGTAGAAACATCTATTAGCCCATAATAAAAATCATTTATCTACAATTAACTTTATTTATGTCATAATTTTATATTAAACATTAGGTGTCGATAAATGGATCTTCTACGCACTTAAGCACCCGACCCACAAAAGGTATGTATTAAAACATAGATAACAATATATAACCTATCATAAATCTCACAGCACATTGATAAAAAATAACAGAACATATAGATCTAAACAAGCGAGATAATAGTATGACCAAATAAAATTTTAGTACTATAAATATATAATCTCAAAGTACATTTGTTCATAAAATTATACATATAAATAACTATAAGCCATAATCTCTCAAATAAATTATTGATTGTGCAAATAAAATTATCTCTAAAATACTTAAACAGGAAGTGTTAACTATGACATAGTTGCAAAATGGTTGTAGTAGCTCTAAATACTAATAATGTATGTGTAAGCCTCCTTCTCATCATCCACATAGCTGCATGCGTAACCACACCCACATTTGACCCTTATTCTACTTGTGAGTGTACCCTAGAATCATAAGAAAGGGGCATATAAATAACTTTGGAATAGACAATAGTTTGGTGTGAACGATTCATCTACCTAAAATAATATATAAACTATATATATATAAAGCGTTTGAGTATAAGAACCCATATTTGTCCCTGTAAGGGTAATTATTAGACAAGCATACCATATTGTGCTCATACCAACCATTAGCACATACACCCTATATGTCTAATTTATTATCAAGGTAAATTTAAGATACTCTATAAGTAATAGAAAAAAGGGTGTTAAGGGTAAAGGACACAATAGTGCCACACACATCAAAACAAGCATTCATGGACATTTGAAAAGCCCACTCATTCTCACAAGCATACCCCATTGCTACTCAAAGATTATGGTAACTTGCGTGACCATTTGTAGTCTATGGTCTTAGTCGTACTGCTGCAACCATCATGTCAAGAACCACAAAGTACTATATGGAAGATCGTGTCATTGGCCAGAATTATCACCAACCTACTCAGATGAGCATCCCCCTGCAACATTCTTCTTTCATACCTCGAGCTATATTATCAATGTTCCCTAAAATACGTGCATCGATCGCAAAACAACTGGTCCACCCTTTAATCACCCACATTGATCCATCTGTGTGTAGGCTCTTCCATTCCTGATTGTTGATCCTAATCACAAAACACATCGATTGACATTGTAAAATGTACCTCGTACTGGTATATAGCATCTACTCGTAGTCTCTTTGACATTTGGTCTTATAGACACCCATCTGATCACTTACTCAACACTTATTATTCCTTCCGTAACATATAATTTACTTATTTCTAGACAACTTTCATCTCTTATGCTCTATGGTAGTTACTACTCGCTTACTTTGCTCAATAATTCTTTCATTAGCTTAGAAGTACCCACTTTCCTCCTTCGAATACTACTTCGTTATCTTGTCAGTCCAAAACCAGGTTTCTCAAAATGATACGAAACTCTAGAGAAGCAAATATCTTGTAGTTTCTAATATAATGGTTGAAGTCTCGTTGAAGTTAGGCTTGAAACAAAGAAGATATGGCTCTCGAAAGTTTTGGAATGCAACCTAGGTTCTGTCTCACGTACCTTGACTTAGGACCCATGGTAAGGTACCCATTGTCGATACGTGGTACAATTGATGTTGACTCAAGCTTATTAAGCTAACTTGGGTTTTGTTGATCCACTATTTGGATCAGTCCGAACCATCTAGGGTCGATCCATGAAGTTGGATTGGTCCCCGAACCAAGAAGTTAGCAAAAAAATTGGACATGCACAAGTCACCTTGTTTGACCCAAAGCCATGCTTTATGTCAACTATGTTTTTGACCTATGTTAGTGCTTGGGAGTTAGACTCAGAGTTGCTTTGGGTCAAACCTTTGATGTATCTAGAGAATGCTTCTTGTCTAGCCAATGTTGACTCGAACTTAACCAATTTTGGTCGAGTGGACACCCGATTTTTTATACTCCGACTTTTTTGTTTGTCATGCTTCAAGATGTCTTATGTGCGTTCATGTTGGATTTCTTCCTATCCTTTGAGTTGGTTTCCAATTAAACTTAGCAAAATCCTCTCAAAATTTATTTCTCCTAGGTTTGATTGTTTTAGAATTCCCTTAGTGGTTTTAAACTATTCTTCTATGCAACATTTCTTCAAACACCTTATGCAAGATTCTAAAACTCCAACGTTGGATTTCTATATACAAAATTTGTAACGACCCGTATTTTTAACACTTTAAAAATACGAAATAAAATGAAAATTTTGGATAAAGAAAAAAAAATCCGAAGGAAATAAAATTTTGTGTTGTTAAATGTGAATTTCAAGTTAAAATACAAAACGGAATTCTGAAATAACTTATTTGTAAATCAAATATGGATGTTAACTTGTAGTGAATATAGATAATGAATTGAATGGGATTGTAAACCAAATTGGTTACGATTGTAAACAAAGGATAAATAAATGTTACATTTAATATTGAAGTTATAATATGGAAATCAACGTAAACGAATATAGTTTAATATTACTGTGAATTTAAATAAGATGATAACTGTAGAAAATGGAAGTAAATGAATTATAAACCATTGATAATAATGTATAAGTAAATGGTTGATTCAATAATGAAAGTGTAAATCGAAATAAAAGAATTCATTTGGAATTAAATAACTTGAATTTGAATTACAATATAATTGAAGGCTGAATCTAATATAATCTTTTATATTGGATTTATAATGGAAAACTGCATTGTAAAAGATTGTTAATTACTGTGAAATTTAAAAATAGGATTTGTGAACAACTGAAATTTGATTTAAAAGTTAATAATTTAAAATTGGGAATTTTATATTGAAATTAAACAGTCAAATAATTTATTTTCGAATATTGGATTTAATTAGGTAATTAAATCAATGATTTAATAAGTTAAATTTCAGAAATAATTGGAAATCGAGTTGAATATGATTGAAAATGATTTGTAAAATTTTATCTTATCATATTGGAGTTATAGAAATGTTATAGAACTTTTAAAATTGAATTTTAAGTTGAACTGGGAAAATTGAATATTTTAATATTTAATTATCGATTGTAAAATAGCTAATTTTTGAACAGTCTCAGAATTGAACGAAACAAGTTCCATTGGATCCGTAATAATTTATTATTATCGGATTTCAATTTTCGTAGCAATCGGAGTTGTCGTTTGACCGTGGCAGCTCGAAACGCATCGAAATTGTTATAATATTAATTTAACGAGTTAAAATAGTCATTTTTAAAACGGTCTCGGATTTCGACGAAACCAGTTTCATCGGATCCGTAATGTGATATTATTGTAAGATTTCAAATTTCAAGTCAAACGGATTTACCGTTCGTCCGGGGCAAGCCAAAACGCATAGAAATTCGTTTAAATAGGTTTAATTTAAAATTTATATTTTGACTGGTCAACCCTTCTTTCCAGCTGTAAACTCTACATTGTCCCTGTAGCTTTTCATTCACGTCTCCCTCTCCTTTGTTCCACACGCAAATGGCAGAAAGGAAAGAAGAAAAAAAAAATGAATGATGAAACTTTGAAAAATCATAACTCCATTTCTACTCGACTAAAAATCACGAAACCAGTTTTAAAATTCCTACTTCATCGAGTGCTTCAATTTGATATGCTCTTTGCTGGGTGCGGCAAGGTTTGGGGTCGAGGCCGTTCATAGTGGCGATCTAGGGTTTGGGAAATCGAGGGATCTAGCGATCGATTCGCGAAACGGAGCTTTGATTTGAACTCGTCGTCGAAGATAGCATCTCGGAGCATGTTTTGGTGGCGTGCGGCTATGGTTTGGGACGCGCGACCTGCTCGCGTTCGTACAGGGGGTCTCCAGGTCGCGACTTCCACGTGGTGGCCGAGCTTGATGTTGATGGTACGGGGAGGTGGAGATCATGAAGGAGAGTTCGTCGCTGAAGACGGATTCGAATTTCGTCAACCGGAGCTCCGTATCACGGTTTGAAATGCACGGTGGGACATGGGTTTGCACGACATGTTTTCTTGGCTACAGGCAATTCGAATTGGAGAAGATAGGGTAGGATTTGATTGATAATTAGTGAAGTTAATTATTTATTTAATTATCCCGCTAATGACGTTCGTATTTTGGCTATAACTTTTGCATGCGAGGTCCGTTTTGGACAACGTTTCTTCCGTTGGACTCGTATTGACGAGCACTACGCTATGCAACTGGATCGGAATCATTTGGAGCTAGAGAAAATTTTGAGTAAATCGAACGTCGTTCGATTTGATTTAAATCGTAAAATCAAGGTGAGTGTTTTATAACGCTCACAACGTACTAAATATCTTTATGCTAGTTAAATTTGACATTATGAAGTGTTATGATTTTATTTGTCGTTGTTTTATAAAATTTAATTGTCAAATAGCTTGTCATTTGAATTAACCGTTGAAAATTAAATTGCCAGTTAAATTGAAATTAAAATTGAATTGCGATTGAATCACCTGACATTGATAACTATGAAACTGCCATGAATTGTATTGACTATTGGATGATGTATTGTGATGGATGTCATTGGTTGATGTTTGAATGTTTGGATGTTTATTTGTTTATATATATACTGTTATGCATACACATGACACTGTGATTTAATTTAAGTGACATATGTTCATCCCTGACATTTAATTGAAATAAATAATCACTTGGCCATAGGATAGAAAATTATATACGGACACTGAATTTGGCTAAATTAATAATTTTTGAAATCGTCGTTTGAAATTTATTTAAATGTTTTGATATAAAAGTTATAAATAAAAATCGATTTATAGAAATTGAATTCATCGAAAAATTGAGTTTGGAATGTTGAAATGAATTTTGGTTAAAGGAATTTTGTTAAATAATTAAGTTGAGACTTTGAAATTTGAAAATTGAATATGATTGAATGTCGAAAATTGATTTGTTTAAAGATTTAACTTTTATTCGAACTTTGAATATTTCTAAGAAAAGTTATATGAAATGATATTTCAGGATTGAAGTTAGAATTGAAACTTGGATTCAAAAATTTGTTATTAAAAGAAAATTTGATTCAATGTTTAAATCGATATTTTGAAATTGGATTTGGAATTGAAATTGGAATTTAAATTAATTTGGAATTGAAATTTAAATTCATTTGGAATTGGAAATTAATTTGAAATTGGAAATTGAAAGTGAACGGAATTTGGTTTATTGAATTCGAAATTTATATGGAATCAAAATTTATTCGAGTTGAAATCGGAATTGAATCAATTAAATCGAAATGGACATTGAAATTGATTTGGGTAGGAAATTGGGAGGTTGACCGGTTTGACTTTGGAATTTGTTTAAATGAATATTTTAGTATAATTGATTTAAAATCTATATTCTTTAAATATTGAAATTATTTTGATTTTCAAAATGTTTTACTATATAAACCATTTTTATATTCAAATTATTTTCGATTAAACTATTTAAATATTTTCTATTAAACTATTTTAACTATTTTAATTATTTAAACTACTTTTAAATTACTTAAAACTATTTTCTAAAATTTTCAAGCTGGTCAATAAGGTGAATTGTTTATATTTAAATCTCGAATTTAAATACGAATTGGGTTAAATGAAGTTGCAACCTAAATTGAAATTCGAAATGATTTTGAAATTGAAATGAGATATTGAGGCGAAAAATGATTTTTGAAACGGAATCTTACATTTTGAATAGATATGATGATATTTGAAATGGATTTGATTTTTGAAGCGAATATGATATTTTGATATCAATTATGAATCGAGTTAAAATGTAAAAGAGCCATCGGTGTAATAATACGTAGTTATTGAAGAGACCGGGATCGGATATGGACATACTCTCTGTCGATACCGAAAACCACTTTAATAACTATTATACGCGGAGTGTTGATCCAGAATGAAGTGGATGGTCTGGTGAACGCGTTGACTGAAGAAAGAGAACGATATTGGATGACCCCTGACATGACTAAAACAGGAGCCGCGCCGGGCCATTGAGGTTCGCCACCTCTAGCGGACACACTTCTTCGATACCATATCTATTACATTTGTGATTCGATTTGGGTGCACCCCTTGATTTGGGAGTGTTGTTTCGCGGTGTTGGGGTAGCTGCTGGCTATGCTCAACATCAGTCCGGATCACGCAACTACTAGTATCCTAGTTGGTATCGCCTCATGTACCTTGTCATACTGATTATCCTATTCGTGACCACTACGTTATGGTTTGTACCTTGAGTATATGGATTGCCCTCTGGTGACTTCCGGTTTTGGGGAAACTACGGTCTTGTATATGCTCTTGGGAATATAAATGTGTTAAGCGGCGAATGGGCGTTGACTTAACACTATTTTGATACCTTTACTTTACTTTAGACATTATCTATATAGCGTATCTTATTGTATATATAGATAGTTTAACGGATCCTTGAGAGATGGAAAATCCCGTAACATCTCTTGAGTTATTGCACGCACGTTGACACTGGATAGGAGATGTCAAACCCCGTAAACATCTCTGACGCCGTTTACACTCATATTTATTACGATTGATTTAACTTTCATAAGGATATTTTAGTCCTGACTCGAGTGTTTTGTCTTTTCATTACGCTCGGGTCAGCCTGAGCTTTTCAGTTTAGGTTGAAGATCATTTCCTTGGAGGACGGAGACGAAGATTTGGTATATTATCTACTACTATTATATTTATTCCATTCCACTGCATTGTTGTATGATATTTGCTGTGTATGTAACTATGATAAATGTTGTATAATAATAATCAAATGTATTCATTTCAAATGTATTCATTTAATTAACAGCTTCATGAACTGTTATTTTATTATCATACTTTAGCCTTCCGCTGTGAGATTCTGTGTTGTTTCATTTCCTTTATTTCTTTTCTTTTCTTTTCTTATTTACCCCTAATTAACAATCCTCCATTTTGAATGGTTTGAGTTGACGTGTGTGTTTGATCATCGACTTAAACTGTACAAAAAGGCGGGTCGTTACAGTTGGTATCAGAGCATTGGTTTAGATTACCTTGGCTCTTGTGGGGAATAACTCATTGAAATAGAGGTAAACTATATGAATGAGTTGAGTGTATATGAGAGAGCGTATTTGTAATTTTGATATAAAAATGATTTTATATTGTGTTAATTTGTTCCGTTGAGTATTTATGAATTCTGGTTGGTACTTGGGACGCCAAGGCATCGATAGGAATTTCTAAACACTCGAATAGGACAGATTGACATAATATTGTTTTGGATTATATTCTATATATAAAAGACTTATCTTGAAAATTTATAAATGTTGATTGTATTGGTTGTTAGGAGATGATAATATTAGATTATCATCGTTTATTGTTGATTAGTCAATATTTCTAACTATTGACTATTAGACGATTTTAAGGAATGAAACTTGTAAATATGACTGACAATGAATATAAATGGTAAATAAAATAAAATAAAAATGAATTTAAATTAAGATGGAGAATTTAAATTCCGGTGTTTTGAAAATTTATTATCAAAAATTTGAAATGTATAATATAAGTATTATATGATAGTATATTCGATTAGAAATTGTTTTCAAAGGATTTTCAAATGAAGTAAGTGTTATACTCCCCTCTTGACACTAGAAAATGATTCCGGTGATGAGTGCACGCATCATCGACTTTATTTTCGAGAGTCTAAGTGGGGGAGATCACTTAATAGTTTTCTAAACCCTGTTGTGATTAAAATTGAATTTTATTTTGTATTCTCTATAGTATGACTTGATATATATTAATATAAGTATATATTATTTCAAACTTGATTTGAAATGAAACCGGAGTTGAAATTTTTAAGTTCTTTAATATTTAATGACTTTAAACTATTGAAATAAACTAGAAACTGTACTCTTTTGGATTAAATAGAACTTGAATTGAAATTTTCTAAAGTATGTAATGAAAATAAGTATATATATATATATATTTCAATGCTGATTAAAATTTTTCTAAAAGTATGATTTGAGATATAAAGATATTAGTATATATATATATATATTTATTTATTTATTTAAAAAAAAAAAAAAGGGTTTAATCGAATCCGGTGTTGAAATTCTTAAGTTCTCTAATAAGGAATGATTTTAATTATTAAACTAAAGTAAATCTTGAATTGTTAGAAACTTATGAATTGAAAAAGGTGAAATTGAATTTAAGTGTTCAAAAAAAAAATTTATTAAAATTGTAGGAGTAACCCTTAATTTGGAAAATAATAGATTGGAAATTTATTTAATAGGTATAACACTCAAATTGAATGAAAAGAAGTTGTATATTGTTTAACTACATTCTATTTGCATAGCTATAACTTACCAAATACTTAAAAAGTTTAAAATGCTAATAAGGATAAGTAAATGAATAATATACAAGTGTGATTGCAAATAATAAAAATGTGAAGATCTATTGATAGTTGTAAATATAAAGGAAATTTAAGTTGTAAAATGAATTAAATTTAAAATTAATTAAATATAAAATTAGTAAATGGAAACTAATTAAATTTGAATAAAACTAAATGTCAATAAACTTGGAAGTGTATGAAATTAAAATGTTGACTTGGAAATGTATAATTGATTTAGTGTAGATTATGGATGGATGTTAATATTTGATATGCATTGGTTGTTAGATGGATGGTAATTGATTAAATAGAATTCATTAGTGTAAATGGAATTGAATAAAAGGAAAAAAAAAATTTTAACAATTAAATTCAAATTTGAAGCAAAGTGAAATTAAATATAATTGAATTCAAATTAAATTGAAGCAAATTGACTTGAATTTAAATTATGAATGAAACAAACTTGAATAAATTGGAAACAAATCGAATGGAAACTTATTTCATGGATATATAAGAAAATAAACGACTTTGTGTTTGTGATTGTTTCTTTAGAAAAATTGAAGATTGATGGTTTGTACTTTGAAATAATAAAAGCAAAATTTGAAAAATCCAAAATACTCAAAGAGAGCTGAAATGAAAATAGCCATAACTTTTAAATGGTTGAACGAAATTAGACGATCTTAGACTTTTCAGAAAGCCTGGAAACTGTGCTACATGTTTTGTTTAGAATGTTTTGATAAATACCTTCATCCACTAGGCTTAAAACACCAATATTAGTCGCTGGCCTGTGCGAAGTAGAAATCTGAAGCACCTTAGTATTCTTGCCATAACTTTTTACTGGTGTATCGGATTTTGATGATCTTGCCCTTTCTGGAAAGCTTAGAACTTAAGCTAAAACTTTTGTTTTAAATGTCTTGTGTTTTTCTGTCATTTAGAGGGTAAAAAACGTGAGGGAACGTCGCTGACCTGCGCAATTCATTGCCCAGGCTGAGGCGTATCCTTTTAGTAAAACGGCCGTAACTTTTGAACGGATGGTCCGAATTCGATGATTTTGGACATTCCGGAAAGCCTGAAATGAATGCAACAACTGTTGTTTAGATTCCACTTCCAAATTTTATCGTTTAGATGACCAAAATCTGAGATTCGTTTGCTGCCCTGGAATTGGAATTTCAGTTTTGAAGCTAAAACATGTTATATGTATGTTGTTTATGCTAAGTATATCAATCTATCTTTATATGCATGGTTCTAACTTGGTAATTGAGAATTTTAGTAGGTAGCAAAGGGGTTGCGCTTCGCTTACGGAGCTCGCTTCTGCGCTTAATGCAAAATGTAAGTTAAAATGCTAAAAACGCTAAATAAAAGGTACGTTCTCGGATTACGGTTTATGTTGTGGTATATTATTGTGTTCCCCATGTTTTGGGATGCCTCATTCTTGTAATGAGATGTATATCATGCAATTATTACCACTGTGAAATTTTTCGGTCCTAGCCGCGCAAAGGAGGTGCTGCCGAAATTTTTCAAAAATCCGGGAGTTAGAAAATTTTGAGATTTTAAAAAAATCCTATAACTAAATTTTGCAAATAAGTCGAATATTTTGAATGAATTATATCTAAATGATGGTTCCCCTTCTCCGTTCCTTTTCGAGGACGAAAAGTTTTAAGTGGGGGAGAATGTAACGACCCGTATTTTTAACACTTTAAAAATACGAAATAAAATGAAAATTTTGGATAAAGAAAAAAAAATCCGAAGGAAATAAAATTTTGTGTTGTTAAATGTGAATTTCAAGTTAAAATACAAAACGGAATTCTGAAATAACTTATTTGTAAATCAAATATGGATGTTAACTTGTAGTGAATATAGATAATGAATTGAATGGGATTGTAAACCAAATTGGTTACGATTGTAAACAAAGGATAAATAAATGTTACATTTAATATTGAAGTTATAATATGGAAATCAACGTAAACGAATATAGTTTAATATTACTGTGAATTTAAATAAGATGATAACTGTAGAAAATGGAAGTAAATGAATTATAAACCATTGATAATAATGTATAAGTAAATGGTTGATTCAATAATGAAAGTGTAAATCGAAATAAAAGAATTCATTTGGAATTAAATAACTTGAATTTGAATTACAATATAATTGAAGGCTGAATCTAATATAATCTTTTATATTGGATTTATAATGGAAAACTGCATTGTAAAAGATTGTTAATTACTGTGAAATTTAAAAATAGGATTTGTGAACAACTGAAATTTGATTTAAAAGTTAATAATTTAAAATTGGGAATTTTATATTGAAATTAAACAGTCAAATAATTTATTTTCGAATATTGGATTTAATTAGGTAATTAAATCAATGATTTAATAAGTTAAATTTCAGAAATAATTGGAAATCGAGTTGAATATGATTGAAAATGATTTGTAAAATTTTATCTTATCATATTGGAGTTATAGAAATGTTATAGAACTTTTAAAATTGAATTTTAAGTTGAACTGGGAAAATTGAATATTTTAATATTTAATTATCGATTGTAAAATAGCTAATTTTTGAACAGTCTCAGAATTGAACGAAACAAGTTCCATTGGATCCGTAATAATTTATTATTATCGGATTTCAATTTTCGTAGCAATCGGAGTTGTCGTTTGACCGTGGCAGCTCGAAACGCATCGAAATTGTTATAATATTAATTTAACGAGTTAAAATAGTCATTTTTAAAACGGTCTCGGATTTCGACGAAACCAGTTTCATCGGATCCGTAATGTGATATTATTGTAAGATTTCAAATTTCAAGTCAAACGGATTTACCGTTCGTCCGGGGCAAGCCAAAACGCATAGAAATTCGTTTAAATAGGTTTAATTTAAAATTTATATTTTGACTGGTCAACCCTTCTTTCCAGCTGTAAACTCTACATTGTCCCTGTAGCTTTTCATTCACGTCTCCCTCTCCTTTGTTCCACACGCAAATGGCAGAAAGGAAAGAAGAAAAAAAAAATGAATGATGAAACTTTGAAAAATCATAACTCCATTTCTACTCGACTAAAAATCACGAAACCAGTTTTAAAATTCCTACTTCATCGAGTGCTTCAATTTGATATGCTCTTTGCTGGGTGCGGCAAGGTTTGGGGTCGAGGCCGTTCATAGTGGCGATCTAGGGTTTGGGAAATCGAGGGATCTAGCGATCGATTCGCGAAACGGAGCTTTGATTTGAACTCGTCGTCGAAGATAGCATCTCGGAGCATGTTTTGGTGGCGTGCGGCTATGGTTTGGGACGCGCGACCTGCTCGCGTTCGTACAGGGGGTCTCCAGGTCGCGACTTCCACGTGGTGGCCGAGCTTGATGTTGATGGTACGGGGAGGTGGAGATCATGAAGGAGAGTTCGTCGCTGAAGACGGATTCGAATTTCGTCAACCGGAGCTCCGTATCACGGTTTGAAATGCACGGTGGGACATGGGTTTGCACGACATGTTTTCTTGGCTACAGGCAATTCGAATTGGAGAAGATAGGGTAGGATTTGATTGATAATTAGTGAAGTTAATTATTTATTTAATTATCCCGCTAATGACGTTCGTATTTTGGCTATAACTTTTGCATGCGAGGTCCGTTTTGGACAACGTTTCTTCCGTTGGACTCGTATTGACGAGCACTACGCTATGCAACTGGATCGGAATCATTTGGAGCTAGAGAAAATTTTGAGTAAATCGAACGTCGTTCGATTTGATTTAAATCGTAAAATCAAGGTGAGTGTTTTATAACGCTCACAACGTACTAAATATCTTTATGCTAGTTAAATTTGACATTATGAAGTGTTATGATTTTATTTGTCGTTGTTTTATAAAATTTAATTGTCAAATAGCTTGTCATTTGAATTAACCGTTGAAAATTAAATTGCCAGTTAAATTGAAATTAAAATTGAATTGCGATTGAATCACCTGACATTGATAACTATGAAACTGCCATGAATTGTATTGACTATTGGATGATGTATTGTGATGGATGTCATTGGTTGATGTTTGAATGTTTGGATGTTTATTTGTTTATATATATACTGTTATGCATACACATGACACTGTGATTTAATTTAAGTGACATATGTTCATCCCTGACATTTAATTGAAATAAATAATCACTTGGCCATAGGATAGAAAATTATATACGGACACTGAATTTGGCTAAATTAATAATTTTTGAAATCGTCGTTTGAAATTTATTTAAATGTTTTGATATAAAAGTTATAAATAAAAATCGATTTATAGAAATTGAATTCATCGAAAAATTGAGTTTGGAATGTTGAAATGAATTTTGGTTAAAGGAATTTTGTTAAATAATTAAGTTGAGACTTTGAAATTTGAAAATTGAATATGATTGAATGTCGAAAATTGATTTGTTTAAAGATTTAACTTTTATTCGAACTTTGAATATTTCTAAGAAAAGTTATATGAAATGATATTTCAGGATTGAAGTTAGAATTGAAACTTGGATTCAAAAATTTGTTATTAAAAGAAAATTTGATTCAATGTTTAAATCGATATTTTGAAATTGGATTTGGAATTGAAATTGGAATTTAAATTAATTTGGAATTGAAATTTAAATTCATTTGGAATTGGAAATTAATTTGAAATTGGAAATTGAAAGTGAACGGAATTTGGTTTATTGAATTCGAAATTTATATGGAATCAAAATTTATTCGAGTTGAAATCGGAATTGAATCAATTAAATCGAAATGGACATTGAAATTGATTTGGGTAGGAAATTGGGAGGTTGACCGGTTTGACTTTGGAATTTGTTTAAATGAATATTTTAGTATAATTGATTTAAAATCTATATTCTTTAAATATTGAAATTATTTTGATTTTCAAAATGTTTTACTATATAAACCATTTTTATATTCAAATTATTTTCGATTAAACTATTTAAATATTTTCTATTAAACTATTTTAACTATTTTAATTATTTAAACTACTTTTAAATTACTTAAAACTATTTTCTAAAATTTTCAAGCTGGTCAATAAGGTGAATTGTTTATATTTAAATCTCGAATTTAAATACGAATTGGGTTAAATGAAGTTGCAACCTAAATTGAAATTCGAAATGATTTTGAAATTGAAATGAGATATTGAGGCGAAAAATGATTTTTGAAACGGAATCTTACATTTTGAATAGATATGATGATATTTGAAATGGATTTGATTTTTGAAGCGAATATGATATTTTGATATCAATTATGAATCGAGTTAAAATGTAAAAGAGCCATCGGTGTAATAATACGTAGTTATTGAAGAGACCGGGATCGGATATGGACATACTCTCTGTCGATACCGAAAACCACTTTAATAACTATTATACGCGGAGTGTTGATCCAGAATGAAGTGGATGGTCTGGTGAA
This sequence comes from Allium fistulosum, assembly GCA_030737815.1. Taxonomy (NCBI): domain Eukaryota; kingdom Viridiplantae; phylum Streptophyta; class Magnoliopsida; order Asparagales; family Amaryllidaceae; genus Allium; species Allium fistulosum. The sequence continues at coordinate 1,294,506,601 of CM060904.1, forward strand.
CGCGTTGACTGAAGAAAGAGAACGATATTGGATGACCCCTGACATGACTAAAACAGGAGCCGCGCCGGGCCATTGAGGTTCGCCACCTCTAGCGGACACACTTCTTCGATACCATATCTATTACATTTGTGATTCGATTTGGGTGCACCCCTTGATTTGGGAGTGTTGTTTCGCGGTGTTGGGGTAGCTGCTGGCTATGCTCAACATCAGTCCGGATCACGCAACTACTAGTATCCTAGTTGGTATCGCCTCATGTACCTTGTCATACTGATTATCCTATTCGTGACCACTACGTTATGGTTTGTACCTTGAGTATATGGATTGCCCTCTGGTGACTTCCGGTTTTGGGGAAACTACGGTCTTGTATATGCTCTTGGGAATATAAATGTGTTAAGCGGCGAATGGGCGTTGACTTAACACTATTTTGATACCTTTACTTTACTTTAGACATTATCTATATAGCGTATCTTATTGTATATATAGATAGTTTAACGGATCCTTGAGAGATGGAAAATCCCGTAACATCTCTTGAGTTATTGCACGCACGTTGACACTGGATAGGAGATGTCAAACCCCGTAAACATCTCTGACGCCGTTTACACTCATATTTATTACGATTGATTTAACTTTCATAAGGATATTTTAGTCCTGACTCGAGTGTTTTGTCTTTTCATTACGCTCGGGTCAGCCTGAGCTTTTCAGTTTAGGTTGAAGATCATTTCCTTGGAGGACGGAGACGAAGATTTGGTATATTATCTACTACTATTATATTTATTCCATTCCACTGCATTGTTGTATGATATTTGCTGTGTATGTAACTATGATAAATGTTGTATAATAATAATCAAATGTATTCATTTCAAATGTATTCATTTAATTAACAGCTTCATGAACTGTTATTTTATTATCATACTTTAGCCTTCCGCTGTGAGATTCTGTGTTGTTTCATTTCCTTTATTTCTTTTCTTTTCTTTTCTTATTTACCCCTAATTAACAATCCTCCATTTTGAATGGTTTGAGTTGACGTGTGTGTTTGATCATCGACTTAAACTGTACAAAAAGGCGGGTCGTTACAAAATTGGATTTCACCGTCCCTTACATATGCATTCCCATCCCCAAATGATAACATAAACATTTATAAAATACAACAACCAATTCAAAGATTGAATATTAACTAATAAACATCTAATATCAACCCAAATCATCAATTTGAAAACCCAACAACATACAATAATTATCGGGTGATTAAATATTACATTTGCTTAAAAAGATAACATTGTACCATCAAAAATTATGTTATAATATTTAGGACAACAAGGAATAATATAATTTTCATGTAAATTATATATACAATATCATATACCCAAATCAAACATAAATCATATCAAAATCTTAAGTAGACGTTCATAAGCATAATATAACAACTAATTCAACTAATTATAACCTAACACCAAATATATCATTAAAATATAGTTTATACCATATTTTGAGACCATACTAGAAGTCAAAAATAGGGTTTCTACTACGAAATATCATTTAAAATCATAAATGCACATATATATTACAAATCTAAGTAAGGGGTATAGAAGCACTCACCTAAAATGACCCTTTTTTTAACCCAAAAGTCAGTGTTAGACAATGAAAATGTCACCTTCCACTTTTAGATCTGATCACAAATGCTCAAATCTGTTAGATGTATTAATCTTAAATTGAACTCCTTAATCTTCTGTGTTTTGATCATCACTTTCTTATCAAGAAGTAATGTTTTTTTTTTGTGAAACTAAGTTTAATGGCGGAATAAAGATGAATAGAAAACTTGTAAATATTCAGACAACTACAATAACCCTTATTAAGTCTCTAGTTTTGAATGGGTTGGTGGGCCTTAATCAACATTTGCTAATTACTAATTGTTATAGGCTAAATCTTAAAACGAACATAACTATAAAATAGTCGGGCCAAATCGTTATTATGTCACTTTTTTGGGTATTTATAAAAAATATTCTATGCAATGGAATAGGAATGGAACTCTAATTCAACAGTACTTCACTACAATAAAAGTTGGTTTTTATAACGGCAATAGATAACGCTTTATTTCGCGGTGTTATTATTTGCTTTAATTTGTTCATCTTCGGTAGACACTACATATGTAACGCTCTTACAAAGCGGGAATTATTTTGGTGGTCGTGGCTTCCTCTAATTATTTCACTTTCCCTCTTCCTCGTTTATCTCCCTCTTCCCTACTCAAATTTTATTCTCTCTTTTCTTCTTCAGCTACCTGCCGCTTCAGATAATTTCCTCTTCCTTCCAAGCCCAAGTCTAGGGTTCTTAACCAAGCATAGGGTAAGTCGATTTTATCTACCATCTTTTGAATTCTGATAATACTTACTGCGAATTCTGATGACTATCACCGTCATGTCACTTCCAAGCTATCGCATCATCTCTTTAGCCGCATCCGCCAATCACAACCGCCGCTCACTCAACTTTGTCGTTGCTGCTGTACGATTTGAGCTAAATGATGTTTTCTCATGTGATAAAATATTGCAAAATGTATATCCTTCGTGTCCTTGAGGTTAAAGTTGTTCTTTAAGCCTATTTGCGTGCGTATGTGTGAGATTTTATTTTCAATAAAACATTGAGATTTTATTTTCAATAAAACGTTTGGAATAGAAGTGGTTTTACAAATTCAGCATACTCTTATAACAAGTTCCTTGCATAAGAAATAAAAAAATATATAACCAACTACCTACGCCTAGTAACATATATAATATCTTGATTGTTAATATTTTTGTTCCAGGATCTATTCCTCCTTGAAGTAAGCTTAAAACTTGACAAGTCATGCTCTTAACCTTGTTTCTTTATTATCATTTTCTTAATATTGTTTTCCTTCCATGCCAGAATTCACCTATCACCAATTATTATTCCTTTGCACATGTATAATTCCCACCTGTTATGTTGTTTAATTTAATCAAGTATAACTGTATTTGAGAAGAAGAGTCTTTGTTATTACATTTGTACTTGCTAAAAAATTGGTTTAGACTTTTATGTGTCATCATTTGACAATTTGCATCTACTGAAAGCATAATTGTATCATTAGTTGTCTCCGCCCAAGTCAAGTCAATAGATGCCTATTTAGTTGCCTGGTCGTAGTATTGAAAAATGCAGATCATTACAATATTACAACTTTGCTAGCGCTGACGGTAATTTACTATTCTTCTTATTTTGGTTTAAAAAACAACCAGTGCTTCCATTGGTTGTATGTTTCCATATGTCATCTCATGATACCAGAAGATGTATACGTGTACTAAGTACTAACCATGTCATATGTAACCGTGTGCCAGGCACATTGGTATCGGTAAATGAATATCTAATATATTCTTGGGGTCTCATTGGTAGGATTGGTAACACCGTAAAGAAATTAGATGCATCAATATTGCAGAGATAATAGTGCTTGCTGTAATTCTAGACCGATTTAAATATGGGAACACATATAGCCGTTCCTTCTCCTGATCTGATTTATTTTCTTACAGAACCAATGCCAGAAAGCGTATAGCTAGATTCAACATGGGAACCGAAAAGAATGCATATGGATAAAGCTCGGATTTCAATCTTTGGGAATATAGAATAACTTACTATTTCCAGAACTTGACCTGAATGAGCCCATGAGAGATCATGCTCTGTTACCAAAAAATGTAGCAACTAGAGATCAAATGACAATATTTTACAATGGAGATGTGCTCACTTTTGATAAAATACCCTCGGAAAATGCTGCATTTGATCAATTTTTCCAAAAATTGTACAAGCTCTACTGTTTTATCTGAAGTGGCCTTAATAAAAGATAGCGCCATGAATATGGAAATGCTACCAATGGCTAGAAGAAGTTTGTTTCAGAGATTTCTTGAAACAAGAATGGATAGGTAACACATTTCCAGTTTATTTTTTATATGTGTTAAAATGATATTGAAAAGGGAAATTAAAATTACAATGGTAGAGTCAAATGACCACACGATGAACTTCTTTAAATCTTTACAAAGATATGTCGATTCAAAATTGCATGCTAATGTTTGTTGAAGTGTTTGACTTACAGATAAATTCTTTTCATATTTTTTGATTTTAAAGGTTGTAACTTTATTTCACAGAAATAAAAAATACAGGACATCTTTCTGTAGATACCACGGCTGTCAATCCTTGCACGTTTGATTACTTATCCTGAAACCTAGTGAAACTGCCTTGAATGATTGATTTTTCTAGCTGTTTGAACTTGGCTTGCATCAGTTGCTTAGAGGGAAACCTTGCTAATACTTGCTTAAAAATTGATTGAGAGTAATTGGTAGTGGGATCCATTGTTCGGTTAATGCAAGAAAAACTAAGTTGAATTCAATCAATTGTAAAAAAGTTTCTTTAATTGCTTGCAACAGGTGATGCTGATAGCATTGCTCTTATTTATTTTTGTATGAGGAAAATGTTAGCGCATGTTAGTGTTGATTATAACATTTTGATAAATCTTTGATTCTAGACTGATTTGTAACTGCTAGGTTTCCATTTCTCAATTTTGGATGATTTGAATTAGTAGGATTGAGTCATTAAATGTGTTCCTAACCCAATTTAGAATGATGTTGAATGGACAAGCAATGGGAGTATGATCTATGCTCTCCTCCTGATACTACATAATGTACATGTTGGATCTATTGTCATTACGTGTTTGAGCAATCAACCTTTCGTGGGTAAATTGGCTATAATGGATTTGTACGGGCATAGAATCATTTTTAGGTTTAGCTTTGATTTCCAAGAAAATTAGTGAAACCTTTTTCCCATCAAAACTTTGGTATTATTTGCAACGGTGTTAGCAAAATAGACACATCAATTTTATGGCTACTGTTCTATAGAAGACGAGACAAGTTCATGCTTTTCTACATTCAAAGTATGCTTTTCTATGTGATCTAAAGACAATTTTTTGTCAATTTTTAAACTACTGATGCCTCATGAGACTTGGTATGTATCTCTAGGTTTGATACATTTGTACTGACCTATGTATGGATCAAATAACAATAAAGAATATAAAATCCTACATAGTTAAACTAAAAAAATAGGGGGTCTAAGCTTCATGGTCGCACCAGCTCATGCCCTTCAACTAAATAACGTAGAGACAATCATTTATGGAAATCCTATACTAGAAATTTGTTTCGATAAAATCTAAAATCATTTGGTTACTCTGTTGGACATTTTGATTCATTATGCAAGCATGGTCCACAACCATCACAACTCCCCAATGTTCAGTCTTTGTTACCTATTCCCTCCAAAATTCCTTTACCTCATCATCCAGTTAGGCGGTGGATTCCCAAGCCTTTGGAACCTACACTTGAATCTGACCAGCTTGCCTCTGACTTAGATATCCAATCACCGACTAACTTCCTCACCTTCCACAGAGACACTGTTAAAATGCTGGCTAAAAGTAGATGTAAAAGCTTATTTAGTCTTAAAAAAGCATTACAAAATAGAGACACTGTTTCTAAATTGTGGGTGCTTTAGGACCTACAAACACTCATTGGGGATCAGTTGCAAGACAACTGAATAGTTTGCTTTTAGTAAATAGAGCATTAAACCTCATATTATGCAACGTATTCATGTTCTGACCAATAAGTTACCTTTGGACATACAAGGATGTTTTGAACCATGGACTGTCTATTACGATGTTTACCAAAACATGACAACTTAATGCTTTGCTTGTATGAACTATCCTTTGAGATATTTGTTAATGTTTTTAGCGCATTTAGTTGGCAAGTAGAGCAAAGTTTTGTAAGCCTAACTTGTTTTTCTATGAAGTTTTTGACATGACTTTTAGGTATACCGTGAAGCCGCAATAACTTCTGGGGTACCAAAAGATGCACTGCGTTTTAAGGTTGCATACAATAAGCTTGTCATTGCATCTGGCGCCGAGCCATTGACCTTTAATATTAAAGGAGTAAAGGAGCATGCTTTCTTTCTTCATGAAGTAAATGACGCACGGGCAATAAGGAAGAAGCTACTTTCAAACTTGACGCTGTTAGAAAATCCTAGTAATTTATGAATCAGATCATTCCATTCCATTCAATGTTCTCCTACATGTAATATTTAACGTTTTTTCTTGTTAGTTTAGGTATTTTCAGAAGAAGAGAAGAAACGCCTTTTACACTGCGTGGTCATTGGAGGTGGCCCTATAGGCGTAGAATTCAGTGGTGAATTGAGCGACTTCATTATGAAAGACGTGCGCGACCACATTCATGTTACTCTGATTGAGGTAAACCACATGCATCTCTATATTGATGTTTCATGAATATCCAGGTAAACTGGAAACTGATCTATATGTGTAATTTCCAAACAGGCAAATGAAATACTGTCTTCGTTCGATCTGGGGTTAAGGCCGTATGAAAATAAGCTAAGGGCCCTACCTTAGAATATCATTGTTGATTCTATATGTATGTATAAATTGTAATAGACTTAACATTTTTGCACTTATACATATATCTTTTGTTAAAATGAGATAACAACCTATTCTGGTAAAATATGGATTAATATTTTCCTCCTCCTTCGGGGTGTAGATTGTTTATTCCTCAAATATATCTGAAGGCAGCGCTCGACAAAACGTTGGACCTACAAGAGCAGAAATTATGAGAAGTGCACAATGGTAAATGTATTAAGTTAGCAAACCAAAATTAAATATTCTTGTCTTTATCATATAAGTATATGTGTATATTTCCGGGTGATTAGCAATGGCTAATTTGATTTGTTCCTAGGATGAGCCATTCCTTTTGACAACAAAATTATCCGAAAATAGTGGATAATTGGCAGATTTTCCATGTGTATATATGTCGATGTAACGTTGCTATATACAAACAAAGTCACTATAAAAAAAGTATAAATATCTCTCATAATGCTATTTTAGTAGAATCTTAAAAGTCATAATTAACCTTATACAATAACAACATTAACGTGCAATATACATACATACATACATACAAATATATATTTTTAAGGAGTTCTTAATTCATCAAAAACATTGTTATTGATAGACGTAAGTTCTTCTCAATTGAACCACATTCCGCTTGTAACATGATGTTTCCAGAAATATGTCCAAAATATCGAACGACGACGATAACAAATTATTTTGTGTACTTAGTGTACCCTAGCTGTTCATTTTTTTCCATTCATATAATCCTAGTTACCGACATAAATTTTATATATACAACAACAACAACAACAAAAATAAATAAATAAAATGAAAATGATCTATTTATAAGAATTTAACGAGCATTAATCAGAAGGTATTAGTTAACTGACAAAAACTAATATGGACAGAAATATAATCCCGGGAAATTTGCAGTAGCTAATTTAATCTGTTACCAGAAACACCCTTTCCTTTTGACAACAAAATTATCCGAAATTAACGGACAATTTGCAATTTTCCATGTATATATGTGCATATATAACGTAGCTATATACGTACAAAGTCACTACAACAGAATAAGTATAAACATGTCTGACAAGTTATATACCTGTATACACCAACAATATTAATCTGTTACAAGGTATCTTATTGTGCTTTAGCAGTTCTTAATTCATCGATAACATTGTTATAAACATGTGAGAGTTATTTTCAAATTAGGCCACCTTTCTCTTGCAAATAAAATGTTTCGAAAACTATGACCAGAGACGATGAACTTATTTTGTGTACTTTAGTTTACTCATTGTGTTTCTGTCACTGAATGAATTAAGAAGTGGATCAAATTTGAGTATAATGCATATGTCACTGAATAAACTGATTTGGCACTGTTATATTGTGCTCATTTATTAATTATATGAAGCATTTATTACAGGTGTTTTTACAGTTAATTATTATTAAGCACTGATACTATTCTGTTCCTCTTTCTTTTTGGCCTTTTCATTAATGTAATTTTAATAGAAAAAATCTATTATGTTCCTCTCTCTTTTTAGCTTTTTTAATGAATTTTATTTTATTATTAAATGAAAGCTCATTTGTTGTTCGATCGGTTTATTTGTTATAGGAGCTTCTTCTAGAAATATTTTTATTAGGTATTAGTTTCTGATCATCTATACTGCCTTATTCTGATGGTGTTTAACTGACCAGGTTATATTTATACTTTATAGCCAATTCAAAGGCACCAAAGTTTCATCTAGACTCTCAGAATGCATTCCCTGATTCTGTACGATGTATGTCATTTCAAAAGGAAAGTTAAAGTCAATACATGCTTCAACATCGAAGATTGATATCTGCAGATTGCATGGAGCAGCTTCGAGTATTACTTCATGCAGTAGTAGTTTCAGTCAGTCTTCATGGGAACACTCTGATAAATAAAATTATTGTATTTAAAGTAAATTTTAGCACAATCATATAACATATGACTTCGGACCTTTGTTTCCTTTCAGTTCCAAGTCAGTGTGACAGGGAGAAGTCTGAAACTGGAAGTCAATCCTTTTCTTCACAGGAATACTTTACAACTTCCACCTCTAATTTATCGGATATGCGAAGTGAACCTATTTATCAGAGTTCTCAAACCGATACCATTTCTTGGAACTCTGATAAAGTATCAGGATCAAATATCACTAATGAGTTATCTTCCTTTTTAGGGCCGCTTGTACGAGAAGTGGTTCCGGTCACATTAAATGATTGAAGGCACCTTAGTGATGATTTGAGAGATGTTTTATAGGAAAGCATTCAGGTGACATATCTTTCTTGAACGTTTCGTTTTATACGCTTCTATGTTTTTTTATACATTTCAGCTAATCTATCAAGATTATTTTAAATAGTCATATATTTCTGAATTAAATAGTCAATATATTTAAGGTTTGTTTTAAATTGTTGACTTTAAAATCAAATTGATATATACATATACTGTAAATTAAAATCTTCACATATATAAGTTATTTTAAATCTAAAACATTACTTATAATAACCATATAAAACAGTTTTCTCTCCTATAGGGAGAGAATTAACAACGATTGGCGATTCAACCGTATCAATTCTAGTAATATCCTGAAACAATTTATATCTTTACAAAATCCTATGCCGATACAACCATTCGAGAGTCACAAGGGAAATGCGTCTTCATTTCTGCAATTATTATACCGACTCATCCTGTGATCGACTTTGAATTGGGGATCTGGCTTTAGAATGCATGTGTTAGTGGCAATCGTTATGCCTTATAAAATCATATTCCGATTGTTAGATACACTATCTAGGTAAGATTACTGAAATTGATTTCCAGTTTCTAGATTTGGTGATTAGTTAGTTTGGAAGCCCGTAAGGATTCAAAGCAACATTTTGGGAGTGCATGAAATTTGTAGGCACAACAACGATCTCTTAGTGCCTAGGATCTAGAAATTAAATGTATTAGTGGTGTTTCTGATTGGTTAAATCATATGCCTACGCTTTTCTAATACACGAGTTTGGTGCTGTTCCATATTGGAAAAGTTCCATAAATCAACTTTGATGGGGATTGGATAACATCCCAGCAAATCAACTCTGGAGTTTATGATTTGGTAATTAGTTAACCTAGGGTCTGGAAACCTAATGTTAATTTTGTATATATTACTTTGATTTACATATCACTGCCATTTCTGATCTTGTAAATACCACATCAAAGGCCATTTTTTTCAATTATCAAGTCAAGGGATTTTCAACTACTGTATGCTTTATCAGTATCCCTGTGTTCATATTTTTAAGGCAAAACCGTTGTTTCTATTTATATTTATCATGCTACATACCTGTTAGGCACACCAGATCTGCGACAAAGGAATCATCACCGCGACTCAAACTACCTACACATCAATAAATCACGATGTCTACTAGTATGGGTTATAGGTCTACATGAACCCTTATATGTAGATTCAAAGTAAGGAGTGCCAATCTAAAACTTGAGATTTGGTTGATGGCTGGATAAGTCCGCTGTACTAAACTCTTTGCCAAGTTCGGGGTTGTATGGTTTGATCTCATACCATTAGTTGGTGTGACGAATTGAGTAGATGTCGGATGAGTATCTTCCAAGTATATTCAAAAAAAATACTAGTGTTGACAATAATAATAAATAAAATATTAACAAGGTTTAGTTAAGTTTTATCAAAACTAACTAAATTTAAATAATAGTAATAATTATTATTATCAAAATAAATTAGCTAAGTTCATGAAAGTTAACTAAGCTTACAATAATAATACTAATACTAATACTTATAATAAATTATAAAATATTAATCAAATTAACTAAGTTTAAAAAAAATTAACTAAATTTATATAATAACAATAATAACTAATGTTTATGAAAATTAACTAATTTTATAATAATATTACTAATAACAACAACAATCATAAATGATAATAATAATAATAAATTAATTATAAGTTTTATAAAACTTAACTAAGTTTATAATAATAATAGTAAATTATAAAATATTAACCAAGTTAACTAAGTTTTATAAAAAATAACTAAATTTATTTATAAAATAATAATAATAACAATAACAACAACAATAATAAATTATCTAAGATTGTAAAAATAACTTCGTTTATTAGGTTATATAAGAATTAAATAAGCTTATAAAAATTAACTAAGTTGATAATAATAATAATAATTTAACTAATGTTTATGAAAATTAATTAAGTTTATACTAATAATACTAACAACAACAACAATCATAATAACAATAAATAAACTAAGTTTTATAAAAATTAACTAAGTTTAAAATAATAATAATAATGATACTTATAATAAGTTAATCCCTATCTCTTATCTTAGGTAAACCAAACCTTGTGTTTTGTTTTTTTGTTTTTTTTAATTATTCTTATTGAAATGGATGAAGATCTTCAAAAAGCAGTATGGGAGTAATTGGAAGAGAGGGGTGTAAACGGTGAACTTGCACTTTTCTTGCACGATTACATAGAGGTAAAGCATAAACATGAACTAGTGAGATGGCTAAAGAATATGAAGTCTTGCATAAAGAAATATGATAAGGTCAGTAGTGATTTTCGTTATTGTTCTATTTTATTTTGTTGCTTAAGTTTTTCAAATTCATTGCATATATGAACAAATATTCATATTAAAGTTTTTCTTTGCCTTGTACCAATTGAAATGATTTAACTGCGCATCTTTTATAGTATCTACAAATCCACCTAACATTTGTACTTCTATACATATGATCATTAATATTGCTCAATAATTGGTGATGCCTGACTATTTAGGTCATGCAGATGAAATTTTGAAAGGTTCAAATTTTTATTTTAGGCTTGGAATTATTATGGCAACTTCTTTAACTAAAGTGAAGTAGCATAGATTAACATTACTTAGTTCATGGTATTTACTTTCTTTTTCGTTTACTTTCTGTGTAGACAGACACTTTCTTACTGTATCACTATAATGAATTGCAATAGTCTTTGAACCCAAAAGTAGCCTACAAATAGAAATCTTGTATGTGGAATGAGGATTTGAGAATTTGGAGATAAATTAAAACAAATAGAAATCAACATTTAGAGACAGATCGTATCATTATGAATTAATGATGAACAACAATTGTTTATAGTTAACTACTGCCACCAATGTTAGAAGTTCAAGTACTTACAATTTTTACAGTCATATTTCAACTACTGCCACCAATTGTTTCACCTCCAATGCTCCTAAATATTTCCTTGTGCTATTGGATGTAGGATTCAAGCATGATAGGAAGTTTCGATACTATTTCCTTATGTTACTGTGCATGTGTCTTTTTAGTTAGTATGTTTATGTTGAATTTTCTTCCCTTAATTTTGGTTTTGTTATTGTCACTTCATTTCAAATTCTTTAAAATTGCTTTGATTTTCTGTGGCTTGGATGTATTTTGTAGTCAAGTTAAAAAAGGCCTTAGTTTCAACTTATCAGCTCTTTATGCACACATACTGCACTGTGGTGTCCAAAAATCAAATTTCGTCAGTGTTTTATTCATATTCGTTCCTAATGTAGATATTTGTCTTATTTGTAAGTGTGTGAAAGAAGAAGGATGCGAAAGTTATGGTCTTCTTTTTAATGCAAACAACCAAATATGTACTTGTTTTTTGTTAAACTTTGCTACTATTTTTTGGGGTGTGCTTAAAACATTTGCTACTACGTTTTGATTTATGTGGTTTAAGCTATAAGATATATTATGTGTATGAATATTTGATATGTTTAATGTAATGTGTTACATCTTTATATTTATTATCTTTTATGATTCTTGTGTTATTTTAATGATTTTATGTTTAAAATGATTATTATTGTGCATTTTGATATTGGTATTTAATATTGTAGTTTATGAATAGGATGCAGAAAATATTTGAATTGAGAAACTAAACCATAGCACTTGAAAACTGCTATAAATATTTAATAGCACAGAATGACCGCAATTAAATCTGTCAGTATTAGATGCATAACAGAAAAAGCGCTATGGTATTATAAAAAGCGCTATAAAAGAACATATCATAACAGAGTATAAGCATTATTGTAGCCGAATCTTTATAGCGGTATATTGGTGTTGTGACAAGTCAACATTTACAATAACGTGTCCATATACAGCACTTATAATCCGCTATTAATATTTTTTATAGCGAATTATTAGTGCTACCTTAGAAAAAACAAAAAGTATTTTGTGGCTAATAATGAATTTCATAGCGGACAAATAGCGCTATTATAGTAATCAATAACACATAATTTGCCGCTATAAAAATGTTTAAAATAGCGGATTGTTTGCGCTATTATATTAATACTTTTTAGAGCGCTTTTTATCCGCTATAAATTGGTCGCTGTTTTTAATAACATGTCGTTATACAGCGTTTATTAAACCGATATTATAGGCTTTAATAGCGTATTTTTGGCATAATCGTATGGTCGTTTTGTTGTAGTGTTTAAAAGTTATGGTTATAATAATGTTGCAACTTCATGACGTTACATAATTTAGCCTAAATTTCATAAATGTTAAAATTTACAATTCTTTAAATTTTTAGCTTAAAATAAGGCCGTTTATGTATAAAAAAAATTCCCTGCATGTTTTAATGTAAAAATGGTGTAATGGTGTACGTATTATAATTTATAAATTTATGATTGGGGTATGCAAGTCCAATCATGGATTGGATAATGGTTTGTTGTACTGCATTATGTATCTTATTTTATGGAAAGTCAATGAAATTAAACCAATTTCTATACATACATACATACATACACACATATATATATACATATAAACTTATGTATATCCCTTCCTCTTATTTATCCCAACCCATCCCCTTTGCCTTTTATATGCAGAAATATTTCAAGCCGAAGTGAGTTGTTGTCGAATGGTTTGCGGTTTTGCAAGGGATAAATGCTTTAAAATGGTTTAGAATCTTTCATAGATGACCTTATTAACACATAAGGAAGATCTATATAAATTCTCATCAATTTAAATTTATTTTGCACAAAAAGACCAAGGGGGGTCTTTTTTATGAGAATAAGAGTGATATTGTAATCAAGAAGAACATTCATTTTTGTGTTTCGGGGGATTCGAACCCATAACCTGTAGAACATCAATATCGAACAAATTATCAAGGTAGGTTGGTTTCAGCCACATCAATGGCTATATCCATGAATTATAACTTCCTAGGCCAATGCGCGAGTATGAGTTGTATTTATATGAAACAGATATGAGTTGCACTTTAGAAAAAATAAAATTAGTCCAACTATAAATTTCATTATTTAATAGTGTGATTCGAAGTAGCGCAACTATGCATATGTATGCCATTCCTTGACTCGTCACTTTCATTTCTCTTCTCTTACCTTTCTCATCAAAACTCAGGTCGTCCCCTTTATTTCGAGCCCTAGATGCCTATTTCCTTGTCAATTTCACTCAAAAATAATTCAATTCTTCAACAAAGTTCACTAGAGCAACCTAAATTTGATGGAAGGGATTATTCATTAAAATATGATTTTGGCAATTCCTAAAACGATGAAAACTTTGTTATTTAATTATTTTTTATGTTTTAATATTTATCAATATTTCATGCTCAATATTTGCTTCTTGTAGTTTGATCAATTTAATTCAATTTAACAATGTACCGATAGTAATATGCAATGCAACTGAATTGTGTTTTGCGTAAATAATTGCAAATTTTCATTTATTGTAAAGTAAACATGTGTTTCTAATTCATAACTAATTGCTAATTGATCAATAGCTTGATATGTATCGCATATATCAATGTGTATTTCATAATCTACCATTGTTTTTTAATTTTTTTGTCTATAGAACAATACATTGGACCTGTAGATAGCATGTTGTATTTACAGGACAAACATCGAACAAATTTTGTTTATTTGATGAAGGTAAAATGAATATTTTATTTGTTAACTACACTCAAAATTAGAAATAAAGTATCATTGTTACTATATGTTTGTTTTATTTTTTATTTAAATAGGGAATAAAACTAGTTGATTGTTTAGACCATTCTTAAAGTTTTGAAGAGATGACCGATCAATTTCCAGATTTTGGAGTTCAATAGCTGCTTATACAAGTAGATGTTGATAAATGCGATTTGTGAAGTGGTGTTTGGTATGGTTATTCTTGAGGAGATAAAGGTCAATAACATCGAAATTAAAGTTGGTTGGATTAAAGGGTTTCTAAATCCCTTAAATCTTACCGCTAACACGACTATTATTGACATAGAACAATAAACATGGGCTGTCATACTACTTCTTATAACTTCAATACTTTTCATAAAATCATTTGAAATGTTGAGTAAGTGCTATGTGTGTGTATGTCTCTTAGGATACTCCAGTATAATTTCACTTAATTATGGACTAGCGCTGTGTTATGTGCTTTATATCATGACTAATAGAGTTAAGGATGCTTTAGGGACAATTATGTAATTTGATTATATAACTCATATAAAAAATCTCATTCTTAATAAAGTATGCTTTTAATTTTATTTTTCTATTATATATGTTGTTATACTGGATATAAGTAATCTGTTATATATACATCAAATGTTTATAAGTAGAAAATCCTTCGAAAAAGTATTTTTCCATTGCGAATGTGTTCATAAGCATGAGTGTTGAATCATGTTTAATAAATACTATCCTTAAATATTCCTAGTCAAGATGCATCGGGAAAAGGGTAACGATATATCCATGAAGAATAATGTACGTAATGCTCTTTATATGATGGACGGTGGAATTACCCACAATCATTGAGGGGTTACCTACTTATGGTATTTTTGGACAATCATAGAATGACTCAGCGAGAGTCTTCTATAGGTCAAATATAGCTAAATCAAAATAGAGGATCTCACTTAACAATGTGTAGTAGTCTTCGAACTTGAGGGTCTTATGCGTTTTACATAACTAGACTATACTTTAATTTAGTTTTATGGAAGATTTAGAGTTATGGATAGTTTTGATATGCAATTGTGTGACTCCCCACCTCTATGCTCACAATAACAAAGAGTATTAAAAGAAATACTGTCTGTTATTACGAAGAATAAGGCTGGATAGGAGCGGCCATCCGTAGTTGGCCTTACACTAGTATTGGTTACCTCGATAGGAGTGGTATATATTTTTCAATTTTCATCTCTTATTTATTTACTCCCATCGACATACCCAATTACCAGTATAAAACGAACTACGATGGTTCATAATAGTTTAGGACAATATATATAATAATAACACAGATACAAAAAGAACGCGGAACACAGATAACAAAAGTCTCATATATATATATATATATATATATATATGATGTTAGTTACAATACATTTGACATAATACATATGATACAACTACAACTGTCGACTCTGGAAGTTATATATACAAGTACATTATCAACTAATATACATGAATACATATCAACCTAATCTGTACACTGACTACTACAAAAAGGCAAAGACCACTTCAAAAGATATGAAAAGTCTTCATAGCTCAAACAGCAACCCAAAGCAAGAAATCTACAACCTGAAATAACTCGAGTCTCACCCGAGTATTAAATTCAAAAGAAAATTTTACACGGGTCAGTCTAATTAAAACTCAGTTATTAATGCACAGAAGCAGTAATAATAAAGACCAAATAGACGTCAGTCACAGAAATCTCGTATATCCAACTCCTCGATAAGAGAATCAGATAACAGCAGATATAGCACTAAACAGTGTTAAACAGCAAATCAGCAAATTCAAATCATCAACAAAGATAAATAAAAAGATTATCAATGAAGATAATTTAGAAAACAACAGAATTGTCTAAACGACAATTAACACAAAACCCAATTATTAAATAATAATTAGAAACTTAGAATCTAATTATCGAATAGATAATTAGACACAACAAAATGATCAATTGAACTGAATCAAATACAATTCCCAAATATTGAATTGAACACAAAACAATTCAAATAATTGAAATATAAATTAAAACGACAAACTAGTGTGGCTGCAGTACACGCACGCGTGTACTGCCTTGCCACAACCGTGATGAATACACGAAAGCTCAATGAAAGTCATAAATGAACACAAGGTCAAACCCGAAATACCGGGTTCAACTCAAGTGTAATTAGAAAAACAAGTCCAATTGCATCAATGCAATGCAAACCAACAAGGACAAGACTGCATACAAATCGAAATTGCAGTCACCACAAGCATGCAACAGTTCAAGTTCCTAGATGTCAAGAGAAGATGACAACAGTGGTACAACTACAGGAAGACAGCTAACTGAAGGTGAGAGCACCAAGGATATGGCACCATAACACACAACAGAAAGAGACGCAGATCAGCCTCACTTTAAAATAATGTAACCAATGAAGCACAGTGACCAAATGCAAATGAATACAAAGCATCAATGCAATGTATCAGATTCGAGAACAAAGGCAGTGCAGCATTTCAAAATGTCAATCGACAGAGACAAGTGCATCTCTCCTAAATGTACATGAATACTTGCAACAAAAGGGTGCAAATACAACATGCGGCTATACACAATGGCAAATGACCAGAAGCAATGCAAGTGAGATCAAACAAACAAGAATTCACAGTGCAAACTAATGCACTAAGCAAGTGGAACACTGTATCAAGACTCAAGTGAACCTGATAGGCAAAACTCAAGTCTACCAACATGAAGACTGTAATATCAAAGTGGAGAATGGATACAACAATGCCTAGTACAAATGAAACGTGATACCAGTGAAACAACAGTGATACACAACATACATACATTTATGTATGATCCCAGATGCATGTAAATACAAGATAGCTGAAACAATTGACTCAGACTCAAGTATAGCCAAAGTTAGTGATGTATACGTAACTACAAGGCCATAAATGCAATGACCACAGGCAAAGCTCAGTCATAATATGAAACTGGCTGAATGCACTGTGAAACTGGATAGTATAAATATCATACTCAAGACCAAAGGCCAGAGGAGAAAATGAAGTTCACATGTGTATCCAGGCCTCAAACTTAAATAACAATAAGTATGTATCAAAAGAAAGTACTCAAGTGCACACAGGCTAGCTTGAACATCAATTGTTCAAAAACCCAAAACAGTGACATTGTAAAAACAGGTGCAACATAAGGCTCTAGTACAAATAAAGTATACCACTGCCACCCCAAAGAGGCAAATCCAAACCAAGCAAGAGTAAAACTTCAACCAAAGCCAACACTACTACAAAAATCAAGTCAGGATGCAAGTTCGAACAAATTAATAACAAAGCCAGCAGGTGAAATCGACAAGTGATACCAGAGACAGTATACTGTATGGCCAAGATCAAACACGAATCATTTTCGAACAAAGCAACAAGCTACACAGCACAAGGAAATGAACCCAGAGCTCAAAGGCATCCAGTTCTAAGTCGAGCAAGTGTTATAATAGAATACATTGTTTTTTTTTAAACAAATTATTTGAATTCAAACGACTGCAGTTCAAAGAAAAATGTCACCTGCAGTTCGAATTTAAAACGACCCAATAATACCATCGCATAAACAAAGTCGTGATGGTCACGAGGTAAACCAGTAAGTAAAATCGAACAAGGTTAAAAATCGAACAAATTCAATCATCGTAAAATCAAGTGAAAGCCGAGGCCAACAAGAAATCTGACCAAGTCAAAATTCATCAATCATCGAAACAAAGTAGACTGGCCAACGCACATAGTTAACAACTTCAACCAAATATACACGAACGCAAATATAGGAGGTCGAACAGACCCAAAAATCATCAAGCTATGGTTAACAGAAAGCAAACCGTGCCAAAAAACATCAATCATCAAAACAAAAATCGAACGACTTAAGCACAGTATTGAGAATGGATTAGATGTGAGTGATAGTTCACTCACCTGAATCGAAGCAACGTCGAGCTCAATCAAGCAGCCACGAGCATCTTAAGAGGTGATCGACCACTCGAGCAGTTGATGTCGGCCTCTTCGATTCTATGAAGCCCTAATTTTGATCGAACAAAGAAAAGGACGAGCCGCCATTTTCGTTTCTTTGATTAGGTTTACGAACGAATGAGAAAATGAAAGGAGGGACGGGTCGAATTGGAATAAGAAGGGAACGGCCAAAATAAAAGGAGAGAATGTATTTGGGCTCTGATTTTATTTAAAGCCCGCATACACTATATAGATTTTAAACGAATTCAACTGATTAAAAGCTTTCAATAACAATTAGTTATCACCATTAGTCGTTTAATGACGATAAATAAATTTTCATAAAACCTGGGTTGTTACAGACTCCCCTCCTTATAAAAATTGCGTCCCCGCAATTTTCATAATTAAGGTCGTCAATAACAATTATTTTTCTAACATAAACTGGTTAAGCTAGAAAAATAAAGATCAAGAACACAAATGCCAAAGAAATCTTTTTATTCTAATAAAAGAAATTCACAAATTCTCAACAAAATCTAATTATTAGGTAGATAATCAAAAAACAACAAAACTGAATAAATGCAATTATCAGCAATATTCAATTACCAATTAGATAATCAGAAATACAGAAATCACAAAACAGCAATATCTAATTACCGATACGATAATTAGAGAACAACAAAATCTAATTATCAACAAAGATGATTAGAAAGGACAAATCACAATTCGCAAAACTGTAAATATCTAGTTATCCAACAATTAACTAGAAAACACAAACTTCATAATCAGCAAACTCTAACTATCAACAGTGATAGATAGAAAATAGCAATTCAATAAAATCAACATAATCTAGACTCAATCAGAGACTAGAAAATCTCATAATCAGTAAAACTAGCAAATATCCGATTATCAAAACGATAATCAGAAAACATCAAATAACTAATTATCAAAAACGATAATCAGAGATCAACAAATCAACAAATATCTAATTATCAAAAACGATAATCGGAAATTAACAAATCAACAAATATCTAATTATCAAAAACGATAATCAGAAATTAACAAATCAACAAATATCTAATTATCAAAAACGATAATCAGATATCAAATTAACAAATATTTAATTGTCACACATGATAATCAAATTTCAAATCAACAAATATTCAATTATCAAAAACGATAATTAAATCTCAAATCAACAAATATCCGATTATCAAAAACGATAATCAGCAACAACAAATATTCGATTATCAAAAACGATAATCAGAACTCATATCAACAAATATCTAATTATCACAAGCGATAATTAGAAACAAAAAATATCTGATTATCAAAAACGATAATCAGAAATCTCAATTCACAAATATTTAATTATCTCAAACGATAATCAAATCTCAAATCAACAAATATTCAATTATCAAAAACAATAATTAAATCTCAAATCAACAAATATTCAATTATCAAAAGTGATAATTAAATCTCAAATCAACAAATATTTAATTATCAATAGCGATAATTAAATCTCAAATCAACAAATATTCAATTATCAAAAGCGATAATTAAATCTCAATTCAACAAATATTTAATTATCAAAAGCGATAATTAAATCTCAAATCAACAAACATTTAATTATCAAAAGCGATAATTAAATCTAAAATCAACAAACATTTAATTATCAAAAACGATAATTAAATCTCAATTCAACAAACATTTAATTATCAAAAGCGATAATTAAATCTCAAATCAACAAATATTTAATTATCAAAAACGATAATTAAAAACAACAATTATCTGATTATCAAAAACGATAATCAGAATTAACAAATATCTAATTATCACAAGCGATAATTAGAAACAACAAATATCCGATTATCAAAACGATAATCAGAATCAACAAATATCTAATTATCACAAGCGATAATTAGAAACAACAAATATTTAATTACCGATACGATAATTAAATCTCATAACATCAGATATCTAATTACCTACAGATAATTAGAAACAACAAATATCTAGAAATCAATTAAGAAGACTAGAAAATCAACATAAAAGCTTGGATCGATCCCATCAGATGGCGAGTTTTTAGTTCGCCGCACGTGCATCAACAAATGGCCGAAGCCTACCAAGTACTCAACATAATTTTGGCGCCCAACAAATGACCCGAAGGTCCGCAGAGTGACCCGAAGGTCTAGTACTGGTATTTGACCCGAAGGTCCATCATATGACCCGAAGGTCCAACATATGACCCGAAGGTCCATCATAGTGGCTCGAAAGCACACGAAATCATCAAATATTTCAATTAACGAGTCCGGAATTAACCAAAATAGCAAACGCACATGTCCCATAACCACGAGTTTTACTAAATCGTTTAATTCTCTTCATCGTTTCCTTGAAAGTGCAAAATCATCAAAACAACAGATATTTCAATTAACGAGTCCGGAATTAACCGAAATAGCAAACGCAAATGTCCCATACCACGTGTTTTACTAAATCGTTTGATTCTCTTCATCGTTTCCTTGAAAGTGCAAAATTGTGTATTTTGTAAAAATACACTTTACATTCTCAAACGGACAAGTCCGGAATTAAGCGAATCAGTAAAAGAAAGGGGTCATAATCCTCGATTTTGCTGAAACGTTTAAATAGCTTCCTCATTCTTTTGAAATCGCAAACTGTAAAATTCCTGAAAATAATTTTATTTATTTTATAAAAATAATAATTCACGTTCTCAACTGGACAAGTCCGGAGTTAAGCGAATCAGTAAAAGAAAGGGGTCATAGTCCTCGATTTTGCTGAAACGTTTAAGTCGCTTCCTCATTCTTTTGAAAGCGCAAACTGTTAAAAATTTTATAAAACAATTTTCATTTTAAAACGATTTTCCAATCACGTGATTAAAGCAACAACATCAGTAGCAATTTCGAAAAGGGAATTGCACTTCTCAAAACATCGTAAAACAAATCTCAAAATCAGCATTGCGGAATAACCGCTTGAAAATCCACTTTTAAAATTTGACGGTTACTGAAGCCAAAGCGACAGTAATTTTTAAACGTCAAAATCTCATCAAAATAATTTACATCAAAATGTAATATCAGTGAATTTTCATTCATCAAAAATGCCACAAAACACCGTGCTTCAAAAATTTAGCATTGGTGTAAAAATCCCATTATAAAAATAACGGCAACAAAATACGTTTCATAACCAAGCATCGGTTCAACGTAAAATTAATGCAGTAACGTGGAATTCATATTTGCACGCACACTACAATATACACAAAGAAATTACTCTATTATCTTCAATGAAGATAATTTAAAACAACAAAAATCTAATCAACATGTGATTAGCATAAAAGAAAATCAGCAAAAATCTCAACAAGAATCACATAACTGCAATCGTTTCGAATCCTCAATTCAGATTCGAAATTCTCAAAGAAACAAAATAAACACAGCTATGAAAACAGCAAATGAAATTTATTTCAATTTAATATTTTGATTTTTAAATCAAAAAGATTATCAGTTGTACTCAGCGAAGACAGTTTCACTGTTTCCGCTGCGCACTCTGATAAACAGAACACAATTTAATCAAATTAACAAAACACAGTTTCACTTTTATTTTTAAATAAAGATATTTAAAAATTTCATCATAATTTCAAAATTTTAGTTTTGACTCAAAGCACAAATAAAAACACCGACCAATAGTTGTAACATATGTTCCATCTAAGTTATGTTTTATATTATGTCCATAAACCCCAAGCTCTGATACCAACTGTGACGCCCCACCTCTATGCTCACAATAACAAAGAGTATTAAAAGAAATACTGTCTGTTATTACGAAGAATAAGGCTAGATAGGAGCGGCCATCCGTAGTTGGCCTTACACTAGTATTGGTTACCTCGAAAGGAGTGGTATATATTTTTCTATTTTCATCTCTTATTTATTTACTCCCATCGACATACCCAATTACCAGTATAAAACGAACTACGATGGTTCATAATAGTTTAGGACAATATATATAATAATAACACAGATACAAAAAGAACGTGGAACACAGATAACAAAAGTCTCATATATATATAACTGATGTCAGTTACAATACATTTGACACAATGCATATGATACAACTACAACTGTCGACTCTGGAAGTTATATATACAAGTACATTATCGACTAATATACATGAATACATATCAACCTAATTTGTACACTGACTACTACAAAAAGGCAAAGACCACTTCAAAAGATATGAAAAGTCTTCATAGCTCAAACAGCAACCCAAAGCAGGAAATCTACAACCTGAAATAACTTGGGTCTGACCCGAGTATTAAATTCAAAAGAAAATAATACATGGGTCAGTCTAATTCAAACTCAGTTATTAATGCACAGAAGCAGTAATAATAAAGAACAAATAGACGTCAGTCACAGAAATCTCGTATATCCAACTCCTCGATAAGAGAATCAGATAACAGCAGATAAAACACTAAACAGTGTTAAACAGCAAATCAGCAAATTCAAATCATCAATAAAGATAAATAAAAAGATTATCAATGAAGATAATTTAGAAAACAACAGAATTGTCTAAACGACAATTAACACAAAACCCAATTATTAAATAATAATTAGAAACTCAGAATCTAATTATCGAATAGATAATTAGACACAACAAAATGATCAATTGAACTGAATCAAATACAATTCCCAAATATTGAATTGAACACAAAACAATTCAAATAATTGAAATATCAATTAAAACGACAAACCAGTGTGGCTGCAGTACACGCACGCGTGTACTGCCTCGCCACAACCGTGATGAAATACACGAAAGCTCAATGAAAGTCACAAATGAACACAAGGTCAAACCCGAAATACCGGGTTCAACTCAAGTGTAATTAGAAAAACAAATCCAATTGCATCAATGCAATGCAAACCAACAAGGACAAGACTGCATACAAATCGAAATTGCAGTCACCACAAGCATGCAACAGTTCAAGTTCCTAGATGTCAAGAGAAGATGACAACAGTGGTACAACTACAGGAAGACAGCTAACTGAAGGTGAGAGCACCAAGGATATGGCACCACAACACACAACAGAAAGAGACGTAGATCAGCCTCACTTTAAAATAATGTCACCAGTGAAGCACAGTGACCAAATGAAAATGAATACAAAGCATCAATGCAATGTATCAGATTCGAGAACAAAGGCAGTGCAGCATTTCAAAATGGCAATCGATAGAGACAAGTGCATCTCTCCTAAATGTACATGAATACTTGCAACAAAAGGGTGCAAATACAACATACGGCTATACACAATGGCAAATGACCAGAAGCAATGCAAGTGAGACCAAACAAACAAGAATTCACAGTGCAAACTAATGCACTAAGCAAGTGGAACACTGTATCAAGACTCAAGTGAACCTGATAGGCAAAACTCAAGTCTACCAACATGAAGACTGTAATATCAAAGTGGAGAATGGATACAACAATGCCTAGTACAAATGAAACGCGATACCAGTGAAACAACAGTGATACACAACATACATACATTTATGTATGATCCCAGATGCATGTAAATACAAGATAGCTGAAACAATTGACTCAGACTCAAGTATAGCCAAAGTTAGTGATGTATACGTAATTACATGGCCATAAATGCAATGACCACAGGCAAAGCTCAGTCATAATATGAAACTGGCTGAATGCACTATGAAACTGGATAGTATAAATATCATACTCAAGACCAAAGGCCAGAGGAGCAAATGAAGTTCACATGTGTATCCAGGCCTCAAACTTAAATAAAAATAAGTATGTATCAAAAGAAAGTACTCAAGTGCACACAGGCTAGCTTGAACATCAATTGTTCAAAAACCCAAAACAGTGACATTGTAAAAACAGGTGCAACATAAGGCTCTAGTACAAATAAAGTATACCACTGCCACCCCAAAGAGGCAAATCCAAACCAAGCAAGAGTAAAACTTCAACCAAAGCCAACACTACTACAAAAATCAAGTCAGGATGCAAGTTCGAACAAATTAATAACAAAGCCAACAGGTGAAATCGACAAGTGATACCAGAGACAGTATACTGTATGGCCAAGATCAAACACAAATCATTTTCGAACAAAGCAACAAGCTACACAGCATAAGGAAATGAACCCAGAGCTCAAAGGCATCCAGTTCTAAGTCGAGCAAGTGTTATAATAGAATACATTGTTTTTTTAAACAAATTATTTGAATTCAAACGATTGCAGTTCAAAGAAAAATGTCACCTGCAGTTCGAATTTAAAACGATCCAATAATACCATCGCATAAACAAAGTCGTGATGGTCACGAGGTAAACCAGTAAGTAAAATCGAACAAGGTTAAAAATCGAACAAATTCAATCATCGTAAAATCAAGTGAAAGCCGAGGCCAACAAGAAATCTGACCAAGTCAAAATTCATCAATCATCGAAACAAAGTAGACTGGCCAATGCACATAGTTAACAACTTCAACCAAATATACACGAACGCAAATATAGGAGGTCGAACAGACCCAAAAATCATCAAGCTATGGTTAATAGAAAGCGAACCGTGCCAGAAAACATCAATCATCAAAACAAAAATCGAACGACTTAAGCACAGTATTGAGAATGGATTAGATGTGAGTGATAGTTCACTCACCTGAATCGAAGCAACGTCGAGCTCAATCAAGCAGCCACAAGCATCTCAAGAGGTGATCGACCACTCGAGCAAGGAAATCAACTTCAATCGAGCAGTTGATGTCGGCCTCTTCGATTCTATGAAGCCCTAATTTTGATCGAACCAAGAAAAGGACGAGCCGCCATTTTCGTTTCTTTGATTAGGTTTACGAACGAATGAGAAAATGAAAGGAGGGACGAGTCGAATTGGAATAAGAAGGGAACGACCAAAATAAAAGGAGAGAATGTATTTGGGCTCTGATTTTATTTAAAGCCCGATACACTATATAGATTTTAAACGAATTCAACCGATTAAAAGCTTTCAATAAGAATTAGTTATTACCATTAGTCGTTTAATGACAATAAATAAATTTTCATAAAACCTGGGTTGTTACAAATTGGCTACTAGTTTCTCCTCTTTCTCTCTTCTCCACATACAATAACAAATAGAAAACCTAGCCTCCATTATTCAAATAAGTAAAAAAAATATTGGTGAAGCCTAGAAGAGAGAAGTGCATCCTATATCCGAGGACAAGGAACTTGGAATTCAAGGAGAAGATATTGCTAACAACCAAGGTGTCGGCAACCGAAAGGATAAAAGGTGTCTGCTATTGATATAAAAAAATTCGAATATAATCTATACTATACTATTATTGCTGAGTTAGATTCCAAGAGCGCAGAAGCCTCCTCTGATATTTTGGAAATTTCAAACTCAACAGTCGCGATATTATTTTTATTTCTCTGTCGTCGCTTCTCTATCGTGATTTCAATAATTTGTGCCTTTTCTACTCTATCGTCATCGTCTTCCTCCCCTACTACAACTAGTTTGATGCTGAAATCGTCACAAGATTTATTCAACATGTACTCACACACTGAATCGTCATATAGGTCCGGAATTTTAATTCCTTCACTCCCCCTTTGTCACCTAACCCTAAAATTAGTCAGATTTCTCCAAGCTCATCGTCGACATTAAATTTCTCTGATCGCTATTCTTTGCCTCTACCTCAGCGGTTTTCCCTCTTTCCCTACCTCTCTTTCTGGCGATAGTTATGCCTTTACTCGGCCTAATTCTATGCGGTGGTCTGTGATTTTATTAGTTGAGTCGATTACGCTTTACATTGATTAACCTAATTGTCTATCATATTTGAGGTAAAAATCCTAATTTCTGTTGATTTGTATGATTTAATTTATTATTTATCGATGAACTTGGTTCTTCTTGAATTTTTTATGTTGATTTCATGTTCACAACAGTAGCAGATCAAGTAGATTATGCAATCTAGTTCATTTCCAAAAGGGTGCTTTATTATGTTCGAATGTGTTAACTATAAGGTTATTTTTACATTTTCATTTTCTTAGAAACTATCGCGCTTGCTGTTGTCTTAAATTTTTGCTTACTTTATATGTTATTTTACAGAATAAATGTTTACTTATAATTTATATGTTATTTGGGAATAGATGCAATTACAAGTGTAATATATGACAAATTGTTTATTGGTAACTATTTAAATACATTTGGATAATTTTTTTGAATAAATGTGTTTAAATGACAACTTATCAGAATATCCAAATTTTTCCTCTTATTATGATGGTTGCAATGATAGAAAAATAAACAAGTCCATATGAAGTTGGACTTACCAGGTTTAATTATTGAATATATGTTTATTTTCCCAATATGTTGATACCCAGACCCAACAATATTATATCAATAGAAATTACAAATAAATTTTATTTTATGATAAAAGAAAGAGTTAGTTTAAGATCTATCACAACACAATGGTTCGCATAAAGCCACTGATATATACCAAGAGCCTAACTATAAATCAAAAGGACTAAGCTCCATTTTTGTATGTATTATGCTATGACATAGAAAAACACCTCTGCTTTTACACATGATCAATTTTACTTTATTAAATTGAAATTAAATTTCATGATTACCCAATTGTTTCTTATCATCTACGTAGGTATGTTTGAAAGGCAAATCACTTGCTCTGCATTCACCCAATGAAATTTTCTTTTACAAACTTAAGAGAACAGGTAGAATCCATCCCTTAACATGGTATAAGGTGAGTGATCTATTATGTAAACATCATAATTATTACATGTTTTGATAGTAATGACCCATGTTAAACATTAGAAATTACCATTAGTATAACACATGAAATCGTTGATATACCCCTTTACTTTCAGTGAATTCCAATCGAAACTAAAGGTATTAGCTAATTTGGATGTTTTGAATCATATAACTCTTATGCACAATAGGTCATATTACTCCTAAGTAATAAATTACTTCTTCAAAATGTCAGCGACTATGTATTTATGTGTCATGCTTTCTTTGATAATATTGATTACAATGATCAATTATCTTAAATATTAGCAATATAGAAAAAGTTATCACATTGTATAATGGATATAATACCAGTCGATATTTGTATAGGTCAATGGCATAAAGTTCATGAAGCTATTGTGATTAACGATGTTAGTTTGTATCGTTGATTGTGGACGCTGGCCTCAGATATCGTACAGATTTGATAGTGGATATGTAAGTTTTCTTAACACACAA
Organism: Allium fistulosum; assembly: GCA_030737815.1. Taxonomy (NCBI): domain Eukaryota; kingdom Viridiplantae; phylum Streptophyta; class Magnoliopsida; order Asparagales; family Amaryllidaceae; genus Allium; species Allium fistulosum. The sequence goes on from CM060904.1 coordinate 1,294,534,192, forward strand.
GAGAATTGCTTCAAAGCAGAAGGAGGATCCAACATTAGCTGAAAGGATCAAAAGACTTGAGGTTGGAACAGAGATCAATGATTTAAAGGATTTATTCTTGACTAGAAAGGATGGTTAAGAAAGAAGGGACGGTTGTGTGTTCCGAATGTGGAAGGCTTGAGAAAAGAAGTTCTTGGAGAATGTAATCGATCCAAGTTTATGATTCATCATGGAGGAACCAAGATGTATCAGAATATGAAGACGAGCTTCTATTGGGTGATTGGATATGTAGTCATATATAGGTATTATCTACCTACCACTCAGCTTAATACATAATTATGTTTTGTTAGTTGTCTCTGTAGAATGATTAAAGTGCATTCCGTTCAATAGCACGACAATGACTGAAGTAAGTGGCATCCTTAAGAGGATCTCGATTGTTATTGCACTTCAACTTAATGTTAATAAGAACCATCAAATTTAATCCTCAAAACAAACTAAGCTTATATAACATGTTTCCATCTTCCGTCGTAGTTGGCATTTATTTAATTATATCGTACTTTAACAATATGCAGGTTATATTCATGACAGTTGAGCTTATTTACATTTCGGATAAATTTTAAAAAGAATCATATCTTGCTAGCACTAAATTAGGCATTTTACCATTATCATTAGGCACATGTAGCATATGAAGGCTACACTTATTTTTTTGTTTTTTTTTGTAATGCCTTTAGCATAAATCTCTATAGTTATCAAGTGGAGATTTTTTGATTGCATACAATAGTGAAAATGCAACCGAAAGAATCAAGAAATGAATGGATGAAATGCATTTATACAAGTGTGAACAAAAATGCAATACAAGCGTATAATTTTGTTACTATCACTTTCCATTTGCGCTATGCAAAAGATGTCATATATAGGACAACGATATGTCTGTAGGATTTATGTTTAAAGGTCTAAGGATCCAATTCCATCAACAATAGTTCCATGTTAAAAAAAAATTTGCACCGTGGTTTATTCAAGATTCAAAACTAGTTTGAATTTGGCAAAGGTTTAGAGATCGACAAATAACATTAGTATACCTTTTAACATCTGTTTCATTCTTTTTTCCTAAACTAGGAACTACTCTATTATATACTTTGTTATATACATCATGTGTAGTAATTTGAACTTTTCTAAATTTCCCTAAGATGTAATAACTCTTATGTTATACCCAAATTTGTAGCAGTTATTTGGATCTAGGATCACTTATCCGTCACCTTTATAACCCTTACGATAAATCAGATATATCCTTTCATATAGATTTAATTATTCATGAACAAATTTTTTTTAATAGATAATCTGTATCAAAAGCATATTACGGATCTAAGATGTTCAAGTTACAAAGTTTAAGATTAAAAAGTCATTGCTAAGCAGTTATTATTAGAATCATTGTTTTATCTTGGAATTATTTAAATATCAAAGATATTATTAACATATGTAAAATGGGTTATCACTAATATTAGAGGGAATTTTGGTAATAAAGGCATCATATGACTATAAACCTTAGTTAGAAAACTTTTGGTAAGATGACAAGCAGTTGTGACCATTTACTCTAGACACGACTATTTATATGCTACCGTGCAGTTTCGACTTATGAGTTAGTTGGTAATCTGCCTATCAGTTTAATACTAAAATTCAATTGTTATTGTAATTCATGGTATAACAACATTATGTTCTCTTTATGTTTTTTTGGAGTTTTTACACCTGAGCTTTTATAGATTGTTAGACTCTTTGATATTTAGATGCTATTTTGTAGTATTTCGGATAAAGGCTTTTCCTAGTATTGAAGATTAGATTTTTATGTCTAGGTACCCTGAGTTAATGTTTCCAAAGCGGACCTACCTTTAAAGTGAATTTCCAAACAATTATGTCAAAGTCAAGCTTAGTATATGGATATTGCATAGCTCTCCAGGTCAGTAAACTTTCATATTCATGCATTAAGTACTTCATTTTAAATCGTGTTAGGTCATATTAATTAATGCACGTTCCACTTCCATAATTTCAATATTAATTTTTCGTACAACCGTATTTTTCCTCCTTAGATAACCGAAAAGGTTTTCCAACTATATTTTCACCCTAAGCACATTATTGCTTGCATAGTTGTTTTCATAGTTGTACATAAACATGCATTGTTTATAAACAATAATTATCATGCTTAAGAGCTCATAAATAATAATCATCAATAAAAAGATGTTTTTCTATATCCCATGCAATGCATTGTTTATATCGATGGAAAAAATAGAAAAGTTAACTTTATTTGTCAATAAACATGAATAAACTCATAATGCTTTTCTAAAATGGTTCAAGTGTACCTTAGGATTTCAAGTTTTCCTCTTTTCATTGTATAGATGTATGTTAGTCATCTTTTATGCTTTCTAGCTTTCACTATTACAGTATATATTAATTGATGACCATTCTCCTAATTTCGTCAAGTGCTTACATTTTGTACTTTTTATTTTTAAAACCTGACGTGAGGTCCATTACAGGCTACCGACTATAGGTAATTCATTATCATCCAAACTGTACAGAATTGCCTTTTGACCACCCTGTACAGAATTCATCATCCATTTATTTTCAAATATTTGCCATCTTTTTAGATATTTTTTTCACAAACTATGATGATCATGGTTTTAATCCCTAATCAAATGATAACGTAGGGCATACAATGTATCCATGTTGCGGTAGCGAACTAACAGTTATTTTAATGATAATAGCCAAATGACAACATCCAAGAAAGGTACAATATTAATGTTCACTTGACCCTTGCATTTTTAAATTGTTTGTTAAAGCATTAAAAACTTTGAGTTGTATTATGTATATTATTCAATGAAGTTTACGATATAAATTCATTATAGAAAGCAACTGCAAGAATTTTGATAAGAAATGCATCATGTTTGGGTTTATTTAATACTTAATTTAAGCATCGTTTGAGCAACCTAAGGCATATATCCCAGGTTTTATTCGATCTGTTAGTTTTTAACCCAATTTTCCGAGATTTTTTTTGTGAATTTTCTCTTGACATCAAATATATGGCCTTGCTAAGATTTTAATAAAATTGCTAAAACCCAAGACTATAATATTTAAACGTCATGATTCTGATCTAATGTGTTTGCTTTCTCCATTAATGTCGATTTTGGGTATATATGTGTTCAAAAAAAATAATGCAAAGGGCTTTGTATAAATAAAGTGCGCTTGGGAAAAGCTTTAACTTTAGAAAAAGAATTATTATTTTGTGGAAATTTATATTAGAACACACCTCTTCATGCCTGAACTTAACATGCTTTTCTATGGCCAATAAACCTAAAGAAAATAATTGAAATTCTTTTATTTGCACGCACTTACTAATGTAGGATTTGGAGGTTTGGCATGCTGTAACTGACAAGGTACTTGAGAATTCAACTAAAAAAATAACACAAAGAAATAATATAGAACTCTGGGCATGCACTATGGCACAAATTCCACAAGTACTACTGCATAAGTAACCATGCAATTAAGAGTTAGAAATCATAATGGAAAACTACATTTCAAATGATGGATTTACCATATAAATATTATGAAATTTCAGTGTTATGAAGTTCTAAATTATATATTTCCTTTAATCTACTTTTAACTTTTGTGTTTCTCATGTTAGAAATTCAATTTTATAATATGTAGATTTCAAATTCTACACTATTAAACATAAATTTTTGAAGCAAATTTTGTTAAAAATTTATAGATGATCAAGGTTGATCAGTTAAAACGATTTTGTATTAATTTTTCATCGTAAAGTTAACAGCTTCCATTAAGATCTCTGGAGGATTGTGTTAATTGGCTAATTTTCTATCGATTAGAAAAATAGTTGAAAAATTTTGAAATAAATTTACCGCAAGCGCACGGCGTAATATTGAAGTACGTGGCGAGTACGGGTCGACCTGCAGGGAATTTTTTAAGATTTTAAACTTGCTATTCCATCAAATTAGACCAAAATGAGAGAAACTTGTTTTCAACTATTTGTGAACAAAGAGAAGCTAAAACTAAAATAAAAATAAGATTAAAAACTATGAAATTAGAGAATAACTTAAGGGCCAATCCACTCTCATATTTTTGTAAATCAATCAAACAAATAATCTATGATATCAAGTTTTGATATTAAATGAACTTATTGTTGTATTTATCATAAGTAAGGTTTGTTTATGTCATTAATTAACATAAAGGAAACCATCAAACTATAATACAACAAATAAGCCACTGGTAAATTCTCATGAAAATGAAGCAAAGCAAAAACTATTTTTAAGTATAATCTATTTACTATTGTGATTAGTAATATAGATCATCAAATTTTGTTTTCACATTCAGTTCAAATCAAAAATCAATTAGCAAATCATGATGTAACTTGTGTTTATATTGAATAAGAATAGCTCATTTGCAAATGCAACATAAGCTATCAAACCCACTTGTATAAACTTACATCAATATCTACTTTCGTGAAGCACAAATACAAGAGATCATAGATCATAGAATGGTTGAATTTACATAATACTTGAGAGCTTCATTACCCCTAAGTTGAGGGGTTTAGCTACTCATTTGTGGCATTGAAGCAACACAAGTAAATTTCAACATTAAAAAAGAGAAGAAAATAGAAAATAAGCAAAGAAGAGAATGTAATTAAACTACTTACAACAAAAGGAATTAAACTAGACTACTTGCATGAATGTAAAACTAATCTACTAACAAAGAAAAGGAAAGAGCATAAATAAAAGCATGAAAAGTAAATAAAAGCATGTCAATAAGAGAAGAGAAAGAGGCTAAGAAGCCATTTTTATTTCATGAAACATTGGTTACAACTTTGCACTCTAATTTTCTAAGTAATATGAAAGGTAGAAGATGATTTACATGTATATAAGAGGGCGATTTATACATGCATAAAACCCTAATTCTATTTTTAGGGAGCTTCCCAAAATGCCCTTTAGGAAGTGTGGTCACCAAGTAACCATTAGCCACTAATTAATCCCTCATTAAAAGTGCATGAAGCTTTAACCTCCACTTAGTTGTCCATTAGCTTCTAATTGTAGATTTAGGCAAGTGGGTGGGGTCCTCCATGTTCATGGTCTTGAATTATTTCCCTCTTCTTTCCTTTGTATTCATTTTTGCATTCATGTATCTTCATATAAGCCTGTTCTATATGTATCCAAATTCCTATAAAAATCATCAAAAAATGTCCAAGTAAATATTCTTAAATTAACACATGCACATAAATGACCATTTTGCCCTTGAATGAAAATGAAAATTTGATGGTTTGAAAATAATTGAATTTTGGTTTTAACATGTAAAAATGCCCAAATATGATGTTTATTTAAATAAAAAGAGATAAAATATGGATGTAAATATATGCATATTTACGTGCACATCAAATACCCCCACACTTATCTTTTTATTCGTCCTCGAATAAAGGAAAACTAAGATAAATCCGTTTTCGTAGGGATCACGATTGCATCGAGCGTATGCAACAAGCCGTTAAACCTCTGAGTGTCTCCAGTAGGACGAGTGTTGTCTCGTGAGGGTTTTCAGCGGATACTACCCACAAAATCCAAATGCAAAGTGAAAATATGTAAAAAGTGCAAGACTTATTTACAGTGGGATGAATGCAAGTTTTTGAAAATATTTACAAATGAAGGATTCGCTTTCAATTCGACACTCATAAGTTAAATATAGGTTTTGGTCATTGTCTTGAAAATTTAAGTCATTTACTCGTCAAAACTTCCAATAAAAATCAAGTTATCATAACAAATAGACAATAGTTTAACTCGTTGTTTCGGTTGATAACACAGTGTAATTATGAAATGGATCCTTAGTTGATTATCAAAGTTTTTCAAAGTGGTATTTTCATTTCATTTCAATAACAAGTCAAATCAAATAAGTAAACATAGTGCTCAATTTTCAATTGCTTACTCTCTCTTACCTGAAAATTTCATTGATATTAATAATATTTACATATGCCTAACTCAGGTAAACTGAGGCCAGATATATTACTCGTCCACTGCCTTGCGGACTGATGTGAGGGGAATACAGAGCGTGGCGAGTGAACACACAAGTGTGAACACTTATCGACTGTAGGCGTTATTAAAAAGAATTTTTATATACATACACCTAACTCAGATAAAATGAGGCCAGATATACCGATTATGCACTGCCTTTCAGGCTTACATGAGAAGGGTACAGAGCATGGCGAGTGAACACACGAGTGTGAACACATGACTCTAGGTGTTAAAAATATATACACATATACAAAAGTTATATATATATATATATTTAGAAAGAGAGAGTTTTGCAAAATCATCTTAGCACCTTTTAACTTAGAAGATAAAATTGTTATATCCTTTACTTTAAATTTACCACTTTTTTAAACAAAGATTTCCAATTAGAACATATTTCATAATTAACACATATGAACCTTCCTATATACTGGTTAAACCATTGTTATTTGTAATCAAACTTCATTTTTATTTTTTGTTAAGACAAATAAATATTCAAAAATTTCAATTTATTAACCAAAACTTATACTTATTCTATAGTGTTTCTTCAAAAATAAATCAAAATGCTAAAAAGAAAATGTTTTTGGGATTTAGAATTTTTTTTAGATAAAGGAAAATGAAAATTCAAAAATGCCATGAAACTTTAAAAAATTAAAAATGAGACTTCCCCCACACTTAATTTTGACTGTGTCCCCATAGTCGATGCGTGAAATAATGAGTGTAACGGGGAAAACTATGTACATATTTACAAAAGAGGGTTAACATTCTTACTAGACGTAGCTTGGCTCATGAAGAATCATGAGCTCCTCCTCTTGGTTATTTGGCAATTCCAAGAAAGGTTTCAAACGATGATCGTTGACTTTGAAAATCGATCCATCCCTAGGGTTTTCTATTTCTACGACACCATGTGGAAAAACAGTTCGTACCACAAATGGTCCGGTCCATCTTGATTTAAGTTTCCCAGGGAATAAAGGAAGTCTTGAGTCATATAAAAGAACTTTCTGGTTAGGCAAAAACGTTTTCCTTAGGATTGACTTGTCATGAAAAACTTTGGTTCTTTCTTTGTAAATTTTCTCGTTTTCATACGCGTCGTTCCTAAGTTCTTCTACTTCGTTGAGTTGTAGTTTTCGGTTTTCGCCAGCTTTCTCAAGATCAAAGTTTAAGTTCTTAATTGCCCACAACCCTTTGTGTTCGATTTCAATGGGTAAATGGAAAGCTTTACCATAAACTAAACGGAATGGGGACATCGGGTTAGTTTTAAAAGCAGTATGGTAAGCCCAAAGCATGTCAGTCAATTTCTGAGACTAACCTTTTCGATTTTTATTGACAGTTTTCTCCAAGATTTGTTTTATTTGTCGATTTGAAACTTCAACTTGGCCACAAGTCTGAGGATGATACGGAGTGGATAACTTATGGGTTATCGAGTATTTTTTTATTAAAGTTTCAAAAGAACGGTTGCAAAAATGGGTTCCGTTATCACTGATTATTGTGCAAGGTGTGCCGAACCTCGAAAAGATGTTTTCTTTGAGAAATTACACAACAATTCTATGGTCGTTGGTTTTGAAAGGAACGGCTTCGACCCATTTTGAAACGTAATCGATGGCGAGAAGGATATACAAGTTTCTAAAAGAGCTGGGAAAATGTCCCATAAAGTCGATACCCCAAACATCATAGATTTCGATCGTAAGAATGGGGTTTAGAGGCATCATATCTCGTCGAGAAATTCGTCCAAGCATTTGACATCAATCGCAAGTTTTACAAAATTCAAACGAGTCATTGAAAAGAGAAGGCCAATAGAAACCACACTGTAGCACCTTTTCCGCAGTTTTCCGATGACCGAAATGTCCACCGCACGCTTGATCGTGGCAAAACGAAAGAACACTCCTAATCTCATTATCCAGAATGCAATGTCGGATGATTTGGTCGGGACAATATTTGAACAAGTATGGATCATCCCAATAGAAGTATTTCACTTGGGACATGAATTTGCATTTGTCCTGTTTGGACCAAGATGAGGGAGTTTCTTTAGTGACTAAGTAGTTCACTATATCAGCGTACCATGGATCGATAGAAATAGAAAGAGGTTGTTCATTGGTGAAGTTTTCATTGATTGGCAAAGAAGATGGTGCATTCGGAAGACGAGACAAGTGATCGGCTATGACGTTATCGGATCTTTTTTTGTCTTTAATTGTAAGGTCAAATTCTTGAAGTAAAAGGATCTAACGTATCAAATGGGATTTAGCATCCGTTTTAGCGAAGAGATATCAAAGCGCAGAGTGGTCTATGTACACAGTAATGAGTGAACATATCAAGTATTGTCGTAACTTTTCGAGAGCAAAAATGACAGCCAGAAGCTCTTTTTCAGTTGTTGTGTAGTTGAGTTGAGCATCGTTCAAAGTCATACTTGCGTAGTAAATGACGTGAAGGATCTTGTTGATGCGTTGTCCTAAGACAGCACCAACGGCAAAGTTCGAAGCATCACACATTATTTCGAACGGAAGATCCCAATTGGGTGCGCAAATGATTGGAGCAGAAATGAGTTCATTCTTAAGACGTTCAAAAGAGGTGATACAATCAGAATTAAAATCGAAAGGAACGTCTTTTCCAAGAAGAGTCGTCAAAGAACGAGCGATTTTGGTAAAGTCTTTCACAAAGTGACAGTAAAAGCCAACGTGTCCTAGAAATGATCGAATGTCCTTAACAGATTTGGGAATGGGTAGATTTGCAATGACATTGATTTTCGCTTTGTCTACCTCAATGCCTTTATTTGAGATGATAGGTCCAAGGACTATGCCTTGTTTTACCATAAAGTGGCATTTTTCCCAATTCAAAGTCAAATGTTTTTCTTTACATCGATTTAGAACCAACTCGAGATGATGTAAACATTGGGAAAAAGAATCACCAAAGATAGAGAAATCGTCCATGAAAACTTCTAGAAAGCGTTCGACCATATCAGAAAAGATGCCAACCATGCATCGTTGGAAAGTCACAGGAGCGTTACAAAGTCCAAATGGCATACGTCGATAAGCAAAGGTACCGAATGGACACATGAAAGTCGTTTTCTCTTGATCTTCGGGAGCGATTGGAATTTGGTTATAGCCGGAATAACCATCAAGGAAGCAGTAGAATTCGTGGTCGGCTAAACGTTCGAGCATTTGGTCAATGAAAGGAAGAGGGAAGTGATCTTTTCGTGTTGTGGCATTTAGTTTTTGATAGTCAATGCAAACACGCCAAGCCGTTTGAGTATGAGTTGGAATAAGTTCATTTGAATCTTTCTTGACAACGGTTAGCCCAGACTTTTTCGGTACAACGTGAATTGGGCTAACCCACGAACTATCAGAGATTGGGTAAATGATTCCGTTGTCGAGAAGTTTAAGAATTTCATCACGCACCGCATCTTTCATTTTTGGATTAAGCCTTCGTTGCGCGTCACGAACAGGCTTGGCATCGTCGATTAAATGGATGCGATGTTGAACAATAGCAGGACTGATTCCCTTTATATCGGAGATCGACCATCCAATCGCTTCCTTGTTTTTCGAAAGAATAGAGAGAAGCGAAGCTTCTTGGTCAAGAGAAAGAGTTGCGGAAACTATTACGGACAACGTTTCATTATCACCTAAGTATGCGTACTTAAGGTGATCGGGAAGTGGTTTGAGATCCAACTTCAGGAGTTTCTCGATCGAAGAGTTAGGTTGAGATTCGGACTCAACTGAAAGCGATTCAAAAGGAAGAGTGTATTCAATCTCGTTGGGAATTTCGTGAAACAATTTTTAGTACTCTGCCTCGCGTTCATCGTTAAGATCAAGTGTCTCGTTTTCAAAGTTTTCGTGAATGACACCAACTTCCAACGTTTGGTCACGAGGTTCGTTCGATTGGCTTTCAAGATTGAAAATATTAAGATCCAAAGTCATGTTTCCAAAAGATATTTTCATCGATCCATTACGACAATTGATTAAGGCATTTGAGGTGGCTAAGAATGGTCGGCCTAAAATAAATGGAATTTGACTTGAGGGGTTCGTCACGGGTTGTGTTTCGAGAACAATAAAATCAACGAGGAATTTGAATTGCCCTACTCGAATGAGCACGTCCTCGATCTCTCCCACGGGCTTCTTAATGGAGCGATCGGCGAATTGAAGCGTGACTTTTGTGGGTTTGAGCTCACCTAAGCCTAATTGTTCATACATGGAATATGGAATCAAATTGACACTCACGCCTAAGTCTATCAAACATTTGTTAATCGTCTTGTCTCTAATTGTACACGAAATCGTAGGGCAGCCAGGATCTTTGTATTTTACGGGCATGGATTGGGACAAGACTTCACTCAAACCGGCGGCTAAGAAGACCTTCTAGGGCACTTGAGTGTGTTGCTTTTGGGTACACAAGTTCTTAAGAAATTTCACATACGTGGGGACTTGCTGAACGATGTCAAGAAGTGGGATGTTAACTTTCACTTGTATAAAAATTTCCAACATCTTTTCCATTTGGTCCGAGTGTTTCTTTGGTCGAAGACGATGTGGAAATGGAACACGATACTCGTTGGGCGGGTCTACTCGAGTAGAAGAAGAAGAATTTTGATTGGCATTAGATTCAACGTTTGGCTCCACGTTCTGTTTTCTTTCGTTGTTTTAGAGGCGTCGAGAGAGGTTTCCGGTAAATCGTTTGGACTAACGACTTGACTATCGATTTGTTTACCGGAACGTAGAGTTGTGATAGCATTCAATTGGGTGACATTGCTATCTTGAACAACATGGGCTTGATTTGAATTTGCGTTTTGATTTATGGGATTTGAAATGGGTTGGCTGGGAATTGTTCCTCGTTCACTTTCACTTACAGACGTGGCTAATTGACTCATTTGCATTTCAAGTTTTGCAATCGATTGGTTTGTGTTTTGCAATCGACTGGTTTGTGTTTTGCATATATGAGGTCAATAAATTTTGCAAATTGTTGTTTGATTGAAGGCTTTGAGTAGTTGCTTTAGCCAACGTTTCAAGAGTTTTCTCAAGTGAAGTTAAACGTTTATCGTCTTGGGGAGGATGAGTAGAATTCGGTTGAAAATTTGATTGTTGCGGTTGATTATGAGACGGACCTGTAAAGTTTGGTTGAAAATTGTTAGGCTGAAAGGGAGGATTCGAAGCATTATTCGGAAATGCTTGAAAATTGGGACGAATCAGATTCGTGTTGGGATTGTTTTGGTTCCACGCAAAATTCGGATGATTTCTCCAACCAGGGTTGTACGTTGGAGAAAATGGGTCATTTTTGGCTTTATTGAAAGCATTGATTTGTTCGACAGAATTGGGACACTGATTGGCTATATGATTAGGATCGTTGCATTTATAACACATCGGTTGGGAAGCTTGGTTCATTTGATTTGATGAGAAAATGTTATCGAATTTTTTAATCATTGCGTCGATCTTAGCTTCCAAAGCAAAATAAGATCCTATTGACTGTGCACTCGATCGTGAGTAAATTGATTTTTCGTTCGAATGTTCCTATTGGGATGACTTTTCGGCGAGGTTTTCAAGAAATTGCCAAGCATCGTCGTGATGTTGGGCAAGAAAATTGCCTTGGCACATTGATTCGAGCATGGTTCGTGAGCTGTTTTCGAGTCCATCGTATAAGACTTGGCAAATCGTCCATTTTTCAAAGTTATTGTGTGGACATTTTATCAAAAGCTCTTTGAATCTTTCAAAATATTTTCCAAATGGTTCTCCCTTGAATTGATGAAAATTTACAATTTCGTTTCGGATTCTACTCGTTTTTTCCAAGGGGTAGAACTTTTTTAAGAAAGCTTTTACAAATTCTTCCCACGTTTTAATTGAGTTCGATGGTAAGCTGTACAACCATTTTTTAGCGTAATCCGTAAGAGCGATTGGGATTAATCAAAGTTTGATTCCGTCATCGGAAAGTTGTTGGAGTTTTATGGCTACACAAAATTGTTCGAATTTATTCAAAAAGATGTATGGATCATCGTGTTCGAAATTGCCAAATTTCGAAAGAGTGGCAATGTGGTTCGAGTGAATTTCGAAATGGTTACCCGTAGGGGTGGGTAACGTGATGCAAGATGGAATAGAAACTCTATCGGGAAAGATTCTATCCGTAAGAGTTCGAGGGGCGTTCTCGTTCGCCATTTCGGGAGGATCGTATGTTCGAGTCAAACGATTAGTTGTTGAGTCGCGAGTCCAACGGTTTGTTGTTGTGTCATGAGTCCAAGTACCCATGCACAAGCGAAAGTCGAAAAGAGAAAGAAGTTAGAAACGAGTTTAGAGAATGAAAGAAGAATCGAAAAATGAAGTGAGAAATTGTTTTTGTTTTTGTGTTTTTTTTTTAAAAAAAAAGGAAGAAAACTATTTACTAAGTGAAATTTATTTTCAAAGGAGAAGTTTATTTATTTTATTTTTTTCAATTTTTTTTTGTTTTTTTATAAAATGGAAATTTGATTCTTTTTTTGTTTTTGAAATTTCAATTTTTTTTTTGAATTTTTTTTCTTTTTTTTCTTTTTGAAAAGATTTTATATTTTTTTATTTTTGTTTTTGATTGAAAATTTTCAAAGAAAAGGAAAAAAAGGGATTTTTTTTGGATTAAAATCTATGTTAAGTAAAATTTATAATTTTTTTTGGATTTTGGATTTTTGATTTTTTTAAATATGCATGAACTAATGCAACTAAATGAATGCAAAGGACTTAATTACAGTTTTCTATCCTTAGTAGCTCCTAACTCAAAATTGTATAATCACACTTTGTCTTAAATCAACAAAAATATTTCTCAGCTAGGTAACGGGCAGGGGTTATCGGTGCACCACGAATCACCGTAGCAATGCAACCGAAGGTTTAAGTACCTTTAGAGGAACAACCACAATAATATTTACGGATCATCGTAATATTTCAGTTAAAACGATTTTGTATAAATTTTTCATCGTAATATTAACTTCCATTAAGATCTCTGGAGGATTGTGTTAATCGGCTAATTTTCTATCGATTAGAAAAATAGTCAAAAAATTTTGAAATAAATTTACCGCAAGCGCACGACGTACTATTGAAGTACGTGGCGAGTACGGGTCGATCCGCAGGGAATTTTTTAAGATTTTAAACTTGCTATTCAATCAAATTAGACCAAAATGAGAGAAACTTGTATTCAACTATTTATGAACAAAGAGAAGCTAAAATAAAAATAAGATTAAAAACTATGAAATTAGAGAACAACTTAAGGGCCAATCCACTCTCATATTTTTGTAAATCAATCAAATAAATAATCTATGATCTCAAGTTTTGATATTAAATGAACTTATTGTTGTATTTATCATAAGTAAGGTTTATTTATGTCATTAATTAACATAAAGGAAACCATCAAACTATAATACAACAAATAAGCCACTTGTTAATTCTCATGAAAATGAAGCAAAGCAAAAACTATTTTTAAGTATAATCTATTTACTATTGTGATTAGTAATATAGATCATCAAATTTTGTTTTCACATTCATTTCAAAATCAAAAATCAATTAGAAAATCATGATGTAACTTGTGTTTATATTGAATAAGAATAGCTCATTTGCACATGCAACATAAGCTATCAAACCCACTCGTATAAACTTACATCAATATCTACTTTCATGAAGCACAAATACAAGAGATCATAAATCATAGAATTGTTGAATTTACATAATACTTGAGAGCTTCATTACCCCTAAGTTGAGGGGTTTAGCTACTCATTTGTGGCATTGAAGCAACACAAGTAAATTTCAACATTAAAAAAGAGAAGAAAATAGAAAATAAGCAAAGAAGAGAATGTAATTAAACTACTTACAACAAAAGGAATTAAACTACCCTACTTGCATGAATGTAAAACTAATCTACTAACAAAGAAAAGGAAAGAGCATAAATAAAATCATGAAAAGTAAATAAAAGCATGTAAATAAGAGAAGAGAAAGAGGCTAAGAAGCCATTTTTATTTCTTGAAACATTGCTTACAACTTTGCACTCTAATTTTCTAAGTAATATGAAAGGTAGAAGATGATTTACATGTACATAAGAGGGCTATTTATACATGCATAAAACCCTAATTCTATTTTTAGGGAGCTTTCCAAAATTCCCTTTAGGAAGTGTGGCCATCAAGTAACCATTAGCCACTAATTAATCCCTCATTAAAAGTGCATGAAGCTTTAACCTCCACTTAGTTGTCCATTAGCTTCTAATTGTAGATTTAGGCAAGTGGGTTGGGTCCTCCATGTTCATGGTCTTGAATTATTTTCCTCTTCTTTCCTTTGTATTTACTTGTGCATGCATGTATCTTCATATAAGCCTCTTCCATATGTATCCAAATTCCTATAAAAATCATCAAAAATGTCCAAGTAAAAATTCTTAAATTAACACATGCACATAAATGACCATTTTGCCCTTGAATGAAGATGAAAATATGATGGTTTGAAAATAATTGAATTTTGGTTTTAACATGTAAAAATGCCCAAATATGATGTTTATTTAAATAAAAATAGATAAAATATGGATGTAAATATATACACATTTACGTGCACATCTGATTGAAATATAGAGTTTTATGGTTCAAAATAAAAGGTATTGATTTCAAATTATGAATTTTTCCTTCCTTTAATATTTAAATAAAGTTGAAATTTCAAACTGTATAAGTTGATTATAGACATTTTCAATATTTTTTCTTCTTTTTAAAAACTTTTCAACTTTGATTTTTTCCTTTACATTTTACAGTTTGGTTTATATAAGTTCTTGGAACTACATAAATTGTTCTTTGTAAGACTTAGAGCTTGAAATTCTTTTACCTTTAAGCATTTTGGGGGCTACAAGTTTCAAATTATAATCAAGTTTTCTTTGCATGATAAATAAAATTTATTGATTGCAGGTTTTCTGGCTAATATGAAAATTCATAGCTTTGAAACCCATCCAATATTTGTTTCTAGCTTTGTAATTTTCATTTAATAAATTTAAGTTTTTTATTGGCTCGATTTTGAAAAAAAATTATTCTAGAGGTTTCAGACCTCTTTAGTTTTGAGAATTCCAATTTTTCAGCTTCAAAGTATTCCGCCTTAAATATTTTTGGTCGGTGGGGGATTTTTTTCGATGCAAATATGCAACTGAAAGGTAGTTGACCAGGATAAGTAGTAGTGCCTAAGTGTTAATAATGGACAATGCTTAGAGTCATTTTTGTATTGAGATTCTATGAGTTTGGTATGTACCATAAATATATGAACCTTGGTCTGATTTTCTTTATCATGGGTTAAAAATGTATAGATAAAACTATTATTTGTTTTATAAATGTTATAGTGCATAATGTAGTTTCTTTACATTCGTTGATACCAAGCTGCAACGTCCCACCCGAGACCTACACTAGTAAAGAGAATTACAAAGTAATCATGTCTACTAATGCAGAGAATATGGCTGGTTAAGAGCGACCATCATAGTAATACGTTAGTTAAGGGCTAAGCATGTCAAATGTGTCTCTATTTTTTTTCATTACCTCATCAGTGGTCGACACACTTAATCTATAACTAAAGTACACTATGGTGGTTTCGGACTGTCTCAGAATAAATGCAATATGCGAGTAAGTAAATATATCAGTCACAGAACAGTAAACCCAGATCAGAGTATATATATATATACATCACCATACGTCATAATAATAGTACATCATACATAAGTAGCATGGACTACCGAATAACATATACAACTATCCCACAAAAGAATACACATCATGATAAGATAAGAGTCGACTACTCAAAAGTATGATATCCAAGCCAAAATGATAAAGCCCAACAAAAGCCAGCAAAATGATCCAAGGGAAGCAGCAATCCATACCTAACCTGCAACTCGGCCTGACCCGAGTGAAAAGCACACACGGGTCAGGCAAGCTAGAACTTATCAGTAGTAAGGATTTCAGTAATAAGCGGAAGGGTGAGAATCACTCCGTTGTTGCCAACGGAACGATATATTATTCATCATATCATTCATAAGAAAGGGGCATCAGTGATTCATCTATATATTTCAAGGGAATTCAATAAGTAACATGCATATGGTTTCTCTTAAGGACATTTATAAGTAAAGTGGATAAGGGATGAGAACCATATAATAACTTCATAAAGAAACATCAAATCATCATAATCTATCATAAGAACTCAATAAGAGTTAAAGGCAATCATAATCGAAATCACCATATAGCATAATATAAATGTAGCCTATATCATACTCAAGGCCGTATTCAAACAACATCATCAAAAAGGTGAAATCGAACATCGAAAACTTCATAGAAAATTGCACGTGCTTTTCATCTTGACTAGTACTACTATTATTTGGTACCATTCATCGTGATGACTTGGTGTCACATAACATCGTAACATCGTGATCATCTTGATTGACTATAGCCGGGAATATCATGATGACACCCAGTCACAAAACCCGAGTAATAACATCGTGATGATTAGAGTCTAGTAATAACATCATAAACATCATAGTGACTCCAATCGTGTGCTCGGTCTATAGTACTAGTAACATTTTGAATGTGTCTCAACCTCTCGAATAAGAACCCGATAGGCGTGAACGTACGTCCCATACCATACGTTCGCACCTATTGGTTTACTAATCGTTAGTCGATGCCACATTAAAAAACCAACATAAAACATCATCAAATAAACAACTCGCCTCATCTCCTTGGCAAGTATGAAGAACATCGTGATGGTCATTTCTAACCATAATTGCAAATTAAAGTTTTAACATCAAAAATTGCCTCGTTTCATCGGCAATTATAAAAAAACTACATCTAGATTGGTTCGTCATCGAATGCACTCAAAAAGAGTAGTTCTCAAACCAGTAACCTTCGCCAAAATTAGGCAACCTCTAAATCATCTCAAATATCACTTCCAATTGGTTTCGATCGTACAAGTCCGATATTGAGCGATAAAGCAAAAACACATGTCCCATACCACATATTTTTACTAAATTGTTTAATTCTCATTCTTATACGCCGAAATTCATAAGAATAATCTAAAATATATTTAAAATTATTTTATAGAGAAAATAGGATTTTTAAACGATTTTGAGAAATTTATATATATAAGCTTTATAAAGAAAAACCCTTATTTAAATAGATTATCTATTTATAAAATACTTTAAAATACTAACTAATTGATTAAAAATCCTTTAAAATGACTTAAAAAATTACTTTCCAAACCATGATTTTTAAGAATTTTCCAAAATTTATTTAAAAGCAAAAACAATTAAAACCATCAAATTCTTCAAATATCGATATTTACCGATATTTGAATTTAAATAAAATTTAAATTCCGAATTTCTTCAAAACTAAGCTAATCCATTATCGGATATCATAGCTTCAAAACCCATCATCAAAATTTTCAATTCAATCATCAATTAACTCAAAAACAGCAGCGAAAACTAATGAAGAATGCTGCAAATTGAAAATCTTGTTTCTGGCCAACTTTGACGATGTGTTTCATATATCAAAACTGCCCAGAATTGAACAAAAATTTGCAGCAATAAACTTTAGCATATGGACAACAGCATACTAAAATTTGACAGCATTTCGATGCAAGATTAGAAAGTTATGATTTTTCTAAAATGGCACTTTTCAAACACAAAACTGAACTCAGCTGCAAATCTAGTTTCTCGCCAACTTTGATGATTGATTTCCGGCATCTAGACAATTCAGATTCAAGTGAAATTTTGTAGCATTAAACTATGACATAAGGACTACAACATACTAAAATTTGAAAGAATTTCGCAGAAAGATGAGAAAGTTATGCCTTTTCTAAAATGGCACTTTTCAAACACAAAACTGAACTCAGCTGCAAATCTAGTTTCTGGCCAACTTTGACGATGTGTTTCAGATATCAAAACTGCCCAGAATTGAACAAAAATTTGGAGCAATGAACATTTGCACATGGAAAACAACATATTAAAATTTGACAGCATTTCTGCAAGATGAGAAAGTTATGATTTTTCTAAAATGGCACTTTTCGAACACAAAACTGAACTCAGCTGCAAATCTAGTTTCTAGCCAACTTTGATGATTGAATTCCGGCATCTAGACAACTCAGATTCGAGTGAAATTTTGCAGCATTAAAATGTGACACAAGGAATACAACATACTAAAATTTTACAGCGTTTCGCTACAAGATGAGAAAGTTATGCTTTTTCTAAAATGGCACTTTCCAAACACAAAAATGAACAAAAAGACTCAAAAATTAGCATACGGACTTCGCTGAAACCAAGCAATTCACATTCTAGATGACTTACTGTAAGCGATTTTGCTTACCGAATAGTTTTAGCAAGATGTAGCAGCGATTTGGTAGCAAAGATTGAAGATTTAGCTGAGATTTGGACTTCAGGAATCTGTAGCTAGCATAAAAGAGACATGCAAACAATGATATAGCAATTAGAAACATACAATAGCAAAATTTCAGATTTTGATGGATTAGAGAGTTTATAAGGATGGAGATTACCTGTATCTTAGTATTTAACTTGAATCTTAGTACTTAATTCACAAGGATATTGATATAAATTTGATTTTCATTAAAATGGAGCCATTGTTTTTCTCTTGAGAAGCTTTGTGAGGAAGATAGTTTACTGTAAGGAGAAAAAGGGTCGTATATCAACAAAAGGATCCAGATGATGGGCTAATGGGAAATTAATTATGCTCTTTAAACCCATTTTAACACTTAGTGTATTTTTGAATTTGCTATCTACAAGTTTAAACTTGTTTCAACATATTTTACACATATAAATTCCGATTTACAAGAAACAAATTGCATTTTTCATGTTTTAACGAAGGCAATATGTTAGTAATGTTAAAAACTAAAATTTTCAATTAAAAATATTATTTTCACAATTTAATACCAATTATTTACCAATATTCACATTAATAGTGAAAAATCACTATTTTCTTCATTTTCCACCAATAAAAATTTATTTCTAAGTTCATTCATGTGTATAAAAATGCTTTTAACATTTTTATAGCTTTAAAACATTATTTCAAACTTAATTATACCACAAAAATTTATTTTCTTCGTGTTTTCCCTTTATTACAACAACATTTGTCAATATTGTTGTTTAAGGACAAATAATTCAAATTGAACATATTTTACCCCTATAAAAATTATTCCTCACCTCTAAAAATTATACAAATGTGTTTTAACAAATTTTTAAATATTAAAACACCATTTGCAACAATATCACATCCTTGATAATTGATTTCCTTCATGTTTTTCCTTTTGTTTCGGGATAAAAGGCTAATATTGGAATAAAACTTCAATATTATAAATTTTAGCCCAATAATTTATTTTCATCATTTGTTCTCATTCCATACCACCAATAAAGTGTTTTAAACTTTATTTCTCATTTGTTTACACTAAAAATCCAACTCTTAATCAACAAACATTGTTTATTTTAAATAAACAATATTATCATCAATTTATTCCATCTATAAATTCATAATTCCTATATTAAATTATAATTTACTTTATAATTTAATATTTCGGTAATCTCCTAAATCCCGGGTTGTTACAGACTCCCCCCCAACGAAATTGCATCCTTGCAATTCCTAGAGGAAAGTTCGTAAGCAAAACATCAAACCATCACAAGAAAGAAAGAACAAATGCTTGAGATAAAGGATTCTCACCAACACCATGAGAAGAAAGGAATCCATGATACGATCGCTCGATAAATTCTTTGGTTTCCCAAGTGCAGTCATTGGGATTATCGGACCATTGAATTTTAACGAGCGGCACATTCTTGCTTCGAAGGCGCCTCACCTTCGAGTCAAGAACGTGAATAAGCTGCTGCACAATAGATAGATTTGGTGAGATCTCAAGCCCTAACTGCTCGGAAGGATCTATAACGGAATCAGAATCTCTAAGGCACTTCCGAAGCTGAGATACATGGAATACATCGTGAATGCCCGAAAGATGAGCTGGAAGGGAAACTCGATATGCAACTGAACCAATGCGTTTAGTAATAGAAAATGGCCCTATGTAGCGAGGAGCCAATTTCCCAATCGTACTGAATCGCATAACTCCTTTCAGCGGAGAAACTCGAATGAAAACAAGATCGCCCACAGAGAATTCGAGAGGCTTCCTACGATTATCTGTGTAGGATTTCTGACGGCTCTGCGCCTCTTTCATTCTCTGTCTGATAAGAATGATCTTCTCAGAAGAATCTCGAACTGAATCTGGACCCAAAGCAAACTTCTCTCCAGATTCTAACCAACAAGAAGGTTATCGACATGGCCTTCCGTATAGGGCTTCGAAAGGAGCCATACCAATACTGGACTGAAAGCTATTATTATAAGAGAACTCCATATAAGGTAAATGATCCTTCCATGAACCACCGAAATCAAGAATGCAAGCACGAAGAAGGTCCTCAAGAATACGATTAACCCTCTCAGTCTGTCCGTTAGACTGTGGGTGGTAAGCGGTACTGAAATTAAGCTTTGTTCCCAAAGTTTACTGAAGGCTGCTCCAAAAATGACTAGTGAATAAAGGATCACGATCGCATACAATAGAGGAAGGAACACCATGGAGTCGAACGATTTCTTTGATATACAACTTTGCTAAAAGATGTGCATTCCTTTTACACTTAATAGGAATAAAATGAGTGGACTTCGTGAGTCGATCAACGATAACCCATATACTAGAATGACCCGACCTCGAATAAGGTAGGCCATCAACAAAATCCATCGAAATTTGGTCCCATTTCCATAATGGAACCTCTAAGGGCTGAAGAAGACCGGATGGTCGCTGATGCTCGACCTTAATAAGTTGACAAGTCATGCAATTACTTACATAATTTGCAACATCACGCTTCATGCCTTCCCAATAATAAAGGCGATACATATCGGCGTATATCTTACTACTGCCGGGGTGAATGTTATACTTAGAGCGATGACAATCATCAAGAATGTCACGCCTAAGTGCTGAATCAGAAGGCACCACAATACGGTCCTTCATACGAAGACAACCATGAGAATCAATACTTAAATCCCTCATCTCAACATCACGGGATTTAGATTCACAAAGACGAATAAGGCGCAATGTCTCGGGATCACGCCGCTGAGCCTTGGAAATACGATCTAAAAGAGAAGGTTGAGCTTCCATACTGAGTAATAAGACAGGTGAATCGGAAGAAGAAGCTCGATCACGAATATCACAATAAGATAAAGTCTTAAGAACATCCCATTCGGCTAACATCATAGATACAACGGCTGAATGCTTGCAACTAAGCGCATCTGCCACACGATTACCCTTCCCCGGGGTATACTGAATATCAAAATCATATGAGGCGAGAAACTCAAGCCAACGCTACTGCCTCATATTAAGCTCCTTCTGAATGAATAGATATTTCAAAGACTTATGGTTGGTATAAAGAATGAAGTGCTCTCCTAAAAGATAATGACGCCAAATCTTCAAAGCGAAGACAATGGCTGCAAGCTCTAAATCATGGGTAGCGTACCGAACCTCATTCGAATGCAATTGCCTAGAAGCATAGGCAACCACCCGATTTCTCTGCATCAGAACAACACCGAGGCCACTATGAATTGCATCGGTATAAACGATAAGATCTTGGTTCCCTTCAGGAACCACATGGACGGGAGCATTAGTGAGAAGCTCCTTCAATCTCTGAAAAGAAGCTTCACACTTATCGGACCAAACAAATCGAACGCCTTTCCTCGTAAGGCTAGTCAAAGGAAGCACGATACAGGAAAAGTCTTTGATGAAACGACGGTAATAACTAGCCAAACCCAAAAAACTATGAATCTCGTGAACATTCTCAGGCCTCTTCCAACTCTGAATAGCCTCGATCATAGAAGGATCAACGGAAATACCTTCTGAAGATACAACATGGCCTAAGAACTTCACTTGCTTTTCCCAGAAGTGACACTTAGAGAGTTTTGCTTTGAGTTGATGCTGTCTGAGAGTACTCAAAACAATTCTAAGATGTCGAGCATGGTCCTCTTCGGACTTCGAATATACAAGAATGTCATCAATGAAAACAAGCACGAACTTATCAAGATATTCCCGGAATACTCGATTCATAAGATCGACAAAGTAGGCAGGTACGTTCGTCAATCCAAACGGCATGACGAGCCACTCATAAGAACCATAGCGAGTGCGGAATGCGGTGAGAGAAATACTATCTTCCGTGACTCGGAGCTGATGAAAACCAGTGTCAAGGCCTAACTGTGAAAAGACCTTAGCACTACTCAACTGATCGAACATGTCGTCGATCCTGGCAAAGGGTAACGATTCTTGATGGTTAACTCATTAAGCTTGCGATAGTCGACGCAAAGCCTAAGAGTCCCATCAGACTTCTTCACGAATACTACCGCAGCTCCCCACGGTGAAGAACTAGAACGAATAAAATGCTTGGCTTCAAGCTCGAGAAGTTTCTTTTTGAGTTCCTCATTCTCTCGTGTAGACATCCTCGTGGGAGGACGACTAACTGGCTGCGTGCCGGGAATATAATCGGTATGGAACTCAATAGCTCTCTTAGGAGGTAAACCAGAAACGGGCTTGAATAAATCTGAAAAGTCACAAACGATCGGGATACGAGATACATCATCATCATCATCATCGTCTCGAGAGTCAAGAGCAAATAAAGAAGCCATGGAAACACAATCGGAATCACGAAGTGAAAGAGATAATTGATCGGAAGAATCGGGATGTCGAAGATATAAGACTCGCTCCAAACATAGAATCCTGGCATCGTATCGAACTAGCCAGTCCATACCCAATATCATATCAAAAACAAGGAAAGGAATCATGTGCAGATTCGCACGAAAAGAAAATCCACAAATCGAAATCTCAACATCATCACAAAATAGGCTAAGGGTTGCAGATCCCCCGATAGGATTCGCAATCCGTAAGTAAGTAAGCATGCAAGAAACATATAACTGTAAAGCATCAATGAGTTCCTTCGATACGAAGGAATGAGAAGCACCCGTTTCGAAGAGCACTCGAATAGAACGATCATGGAATAAAATAGAGCCCTCTAGAATGGAAGGAAAAGTACCTCGAGGCTGAGAAGCATCTCTAGAAGTAGTAGCCACACTAAGATGACCCTGACGAAAACCCTTCCCCTTTTTGGGACAAGCTGAAACCAAATGTCCCTCCTTCTTACAATAAAGACAATGCTTAGGCTTGGGACACTCTCTCACTGGATGGTCAGGTGCACCACAATTGAAGCATGAAAAAGGCTTAGCTAAAGGAGTAGCTGGAGACTGGGAAGAAGATCTCCTTTGTTTCTTCTTCTTACTAGGATGGAACGGCCTAGACTTGCGAAAAAATTTCTTCTTATTCAGGTTTCCTCGAACATTGCCCTCATCATCACTATCTTTCTCCTTCTTGACCGCTTCAAGCTGAAGGGCCGCATCCACAAGTTTCTCGAAAGTGAGCTCAAGACGAAGCATGAGGGACTTTTTCAAATATTTCTTAAGTCCAGAAACGAACTTAAGATTCTTTTTATATGGAGTGGAGATATGCTCGAGACCATATTTAGATAAGGCTTCAAAAGATGCAACATACTCAGAAACTGTCGACTTCCCTTGTTTGAAATCCAGGAAACGTCGAGCAAGAATAGCCTTCTCGGATTCTGGAATAAATTTGAGTTTGAACCTCTCACGGAACTGATCCCACTCTAAAGTGGACCCATCAACCTCAGCAATAAGTAGATCATACCAATGTAAAGCTCGTTCTTGCAACATACTTGATGCTACAAGAACTCGGTGATGACTAGAGATCTCCATACGACTAAAGATACGCTCACAAGAACTGAGCCACGCCTCTACATCTAAAACAGTCTCGATGCCTTTAAAGATCTTGCCACCAAGATGTGTGAAGTCGCTACACATGCACGCAAATGCGGATTTGCACGGAGGAGAAGAGTGAGCTGGAGCGGGAGGCTGAGTGCTCCGAATAAGCTCAAGGATCTGATCAGTAGACATATATACCCCTTCAGGACGAGAACCACTAGACGGTCCCACCGCCGAAGAGCGTCCTCTACCTCTACTCGACATAGCTGAAAGATAAGATAAGATAGGATTATTCACAGGGTAAATAGATATATTAGCAATTCAAGTGCAGAAGTTAAGGAATACTACGGAATATGATCAACATTCCTAGACATATTCCTTTCTATCTACCCCAAAGGAGTTAAAAAGGGACATGAATCAAAACAAGTATAGGGACAAGGCAAGGTCAAGGTGAAACCAATCACGATTAAGGGATGATGTATATAGATGTATTATATCTAATGTATGGTATCTCGTATACTGTTCTGTATATATTACATTATATTCTAAAACAATGCTCTGATACCAAGCTGTAGCATTGAAACAAAACAAAACATGAACTTTTGTAATGTTGGTAGAAAGACCTTTTGCAGTTTTTCCTTTATATTTAACATTTCATACTTCCTTCATGAACCAAGCATTCCCTGTTATGATTTTGAGATTTACATAACTTCTTAAATTTGTTGTTGCAATGCCATTTTTCCTATTAGTTCTGTTTGTTTTTTTATTGGAACATGGGCTCATTAATGTGTTATTGCTATATGTTATTTTATAGTATAGAAAAATAGGTTGTATATTTAATCGACATTTTTATTTTTCAGAAATTTATGTTTTGGGATCCACATCTAGAATAATTTCTTATAAGCTAGAAGAAACAACTTCAACTACACAGAGACTTCCCCATGTGCAAAAATTACCGGTGCCAATTTGTTGTTCTTAAAGGTTTAACGGTCAGGATATGCATGTTAACAAATATTGTTGCTTTTTACTAATCTGATTATGCACAATTCTTATACATTTGTTTCAAATCGAAATAAATTGTTTTCACCAAGTTACTGTTTTCCGCTACGAATTTACAGTTAAAGGAAGTTATATAGTATTTTCCTAAGTCTAACAGGCCATGCTTTGTTAGTATAATTGATAAAGAAAACGTGCATAAAATGATATCATGGGTGCATAATTTCATAAAATGATATCACGACTGCAGCATTTTCTGTGAATTCAGGTTACATAAGATCATATGTTATTCCACAAGCAATTTAATAAGTTTGACTTATACCTTTTTTATTAAAAAGGATTCACATGACTATTGTATTTTGAGGTAAGCTCTATTGATTTCACATTTTTTTACGCTAGATTCCCTTCTATGCATTTAAATATTAACCAATCGTTCTGATTACATTTTTTTCCATGCGCTTGTTTTTGACATGCTTTTCTGGGATTACAGTCCAAAATGAATAGCTACACCTATTAATGTCTTCAACCTTTCTCTTCTAACGCACGAGACTAAACACTGTATACTTGCAAGTGGTAAAATTGATTGTTGTGCAAGTGATAAATGCTCATGTTTTCATTATACAACTAACGGTTACTTTGTTACTATTTTTATATTAGCTTATTAGCTTTGCAATAACTAATCTGTATGCGAAACACGAGTTTGTGCTCCTTAAGAACATAGTGTGGAAATTGGTTTATTTTACGGTGATTTCATCAGTTCTTAAACTCAAAATACTATACAATATGATGATGGTGTGTTTACTCATCAATGACCATGTAGACAACAATTTCAATCATACCGCATAAATATCTATAATTTGTGAAATAGTGCCATATAAATTTAGATCCACTTTTTAAAGGAATATAAGATAAAAATTCAGAGCACCTACACCTATTGTATACTTCAGCTCTTAAAATTCAAATCACCAATTTTTAATCATTAATTTTGAAATTCAAATGCACTGAATTATACACAAATTTTTGTCATTGTTGCAAAAAATATGGATCCGGTTTCTTATGGGAGAAAATAAATTTAAATAGTAACTCATGTTGTAATTTTAACTCAATATAATTAACTTCCTTATGAAATGCAATCATGGCCTGTATATCAAAATTTACAAATTACTATTATTACTGAAAATTTTTATATCTAATTTCATATGTATTCAATGAATAAAAATTCCATCAGTTACCATACAAGTTAAACCAATAAAATTTGATCGTGGAGTGGAAACAAAAATAGTAACTAAATAGTGGTAATAAGAAAAAAATACATTATATTGGCAGTAAAACACATATAGATACACACACACACATATGTATGTGTGCGTGTGCGTATGTGTGTGTGTGGAGAATGTTTACTACTTTATATGTCTTTTTGTGTTTAACAAGATTTTACATTATATTTTCACAGTTTTGTAGGGAAACACAATAGGGATTATCATCATCATTACGTAAGAATATATTTTCACCTTTTTGCAGGGAAACACAATAGGGATTATCATCATCAACATTAATGTAAGGACAAAATCATCACGTGAATAACTTATGGTTCACAATCCTTGACTTGCTTATATGTGTATAACTTTTAGTTATTTATTACTTTTTTGGTTGGACTGAAGTGTACATTTTGACGTCATGGATTTGTTTCCAAATACCATTTTCTTTCGGGCATCATTTTCAACTGTGTATGTAATAGTTCTTTCTAATGAAATTATTATTATTGTTATATTTGTGCTTAGTGAATAACAGACGTAGGGAAAAGTTATTTAATGGGATGTTTAAAACATGTCGGGAAATGTCCTACATATTTATCATCACAATGATAGAAAATGTGGATACATTGATAATCGAGAATCAAAATTTAGCTACGACCCGTATGCGAAGCACGGGTTCGCACTAGTTTATATATATAACGTTTTATGATTTAATTAAAAGTAAAAGTTTAAACATAAATTTTATTTATTTATACAGTAGTTTAAATTAATATATATATATATATGTTGTGTTTTCTTTACAGATTTTATGGAAAAGAATTTTTTTTATTTTAATTATATAAATCAAAATTAAACAAGTTGAACCTGCATTCAAAATATGAGTTATGAAATAAAATGTTTATTATTATATATATATATATATATATATATCAAAATTCATTAAAAGAAAGAATTTCGTTTATATTTTAAAATCAGATTTATTTTAATGAGTGTGTGTGTATCTAATGAATAAAATTATATTAAACTAATTAATGACTGAAAATTAAAAGTAATACATGTATATATTTATCATTGATTATATGAATAACCTATCTTATGCTAAATTATTATCATCGCTTCACAACTTAACATAAATATAATAGCCATAATTCCCAACGATTATTTATAGCATAGGACATTTACCTATTTATGTACATCCTAAATAATCTACTTGTTCCTAATACTTACCATATTTGCATTATGAATGTAAACGCATTATAAGTAAAAACACAAAATTAAAATAAATATAAATAAAACAATATTGGATTTAAAACATAGCAAATACAGATCATACTATACAATACAAACACAACTGTTTTAGTATAATTAATCAAATTAAAATTAAAACACAAAACTCTTTTATTAAAATTCACCAAATATGATTTAGTAAAAATTATACTGTTCATGTTAACTCAAAATACGATCTAGTGCAAACTAATAAAAGGAATTTCTTTTTGAAATTTTTTCTTTTTACCCTATTGTTGATGCATCTTATCCAACACCAATGAGTTGATAGTCTTTCTTTGAGAAAGACAAAAGGAATAACTGATTGTTTTACTTTGCTGCTAGTACAATCCTTTTACACATTTCACATTCAAATTTATTGGAAAACCTATATCTTGAATAATTTGATAAATATTAATATTCTACAAGTGTAGTCAAGGACTAATATTCCATCGCTCATCCAAACATTTGTGATTTGGTAATCCTAGTTTACCTTATAGAGCAAGGTAAAAAATATATTTAAATCACTAACTGTTAAGCACTTTATTTATTAAAATATAGAAATATTTTCTTTGTGTTTTTTCAATTGATAGATTGACAAGTGATAAGCACCGAGTAGATAATCCAAGTTGTTATTCAACACTTTACCAAAATGAAACGGATGTGATGGAGCATGATAATGTAACAGGGAATCCATACACACCCATGACATTTTGGACAGTTTGCTTTGAAAGAAGGCAAAGTTGGTTGTTATCGAGGCTGCTCATGTTCTTATAAATGCCAATATACATTATCCTGATAAAGTCACGAGACGGTTTGATCTAAATCAGCATTTATCCGATGCAACTGAAGCGGTGTTTCCAAATTGATGGGTAAGAGATTTAGATCACATATATGTTGCAAGATGGGATAACAAATTTGATTATATCCAATGGGAACACATGCCCATTGCTAGCATAGAAGAGTATAACAATTGGTATTTGCATATTAACTGATGTTCGGTTCTTAAATAATAATGTACTAGTATTTCTAGATAAACTCCATGAGTACTCGTGGAACGTGACTTGGTAATTATTTATTTCATTCATTCAAAGTTTAAATAGTAGCATTTGAGTAATTTCACAAGTATTAGCAATATATGCACCATGCAAAGATGATGCTAATCGAGCATATCATGCTCTGGATTCATTGTAGATAATTTTAGAAAAATATAGAGATACCTATGCTATGGTTTTTCATTTTACCTTTGGTAATAGATAGTGGGATGTGCATAAAGGTCCAATCATACAACCACCCCCAACTCATAGATCAACAGGAAGACCAAGATCTACAAGAATTAAAGGTGCTTGTAACAAGCCACCTCGAAATAGGCCTAATTTTTTATCTAATAAAAGCCCATCGAACCTTTGACCCGTTCCAAAGCTAGTTGTTGGTTGGTAAAATTGATAAAATAAAAAATATACAGTTATCTATCTACGCTTTCAGAATCTCACAGCAGAAGGAATAAAATATAATAACAGAAATAATTACCTATTTCATGAAAAAATTCAATCTCAGAAATGTAACATATCATCCTAAATATTCAAAATACAATATTCCAAAAATAACATCAACATGTCTGAAACTGGGTACATCAAAATATATCAAAAACATAAATAGATAGATAAACTGCCACAATTTTTTGCCACTACCTTCATCTTCTCTATCAGCATTGTTTCCCCTAACCTACATGTTGTAATGAGAAGGGAGTCAGAACAACTATGTTTGGTAAATGAAAATCTCAATTCTTACCTAATAGTATTTGGACAGTATCATTTGGATAATTAATATGTCTTACACAACCTATACTATCCTACCATGCATATTACCAACTATAAACTCAAAGGCTCTTCCTATCCAACTCCATAACGTACCTTCAACTGTAGGCTAAAGGCCCTTTCGAGTCCCACATAACTATAGTCAATCATGTCCTAATAATGTGAGAGAAAGTACATGAGCCACTTAAAACCTCTTTAATGAGAATTAGGCAGACTCTGATCATTTAATACCTATATCCTAGGCATATATCTGTAATTTCATACCTAACCTAAGGCAGAACCCTCTCTAGACCTCCTTAATTGACATCGCAAGAAAACTCATCTGGCTACTTAATACTTCTTTATGGGAAGAGGCAGACCCTGCAATAGCCATTTAATACCTTGACCCTGAAGCGGACCCCTCCGGATACTCCTCACTACCACACCTAAAAATTAATCTCAACCATTTAATACTTCTTAAGTGAGAAGGTGGCAGACCCTACAACAGCCACTTAATACCGCTAACCTAGAAGCAAGACCTATGTCTTATGACCCATAACCCAAATTGTGACGTCTCACCTTAGTCCGTCTATTCGTACGTGTTGGTAGCCAAATTAGCTGTGCTAACTTACCTTATAGAATTGAGACTAACCTCGCATCAACCATGGGTACTTATAATAGGCAATGTCTCACATCAGTCCTAAAGTCACATTACTAGTAGTCAGATTAGCTAGGCAAACTTATGTGTGCTTTTGACTAATCTCACATCCCTATAACTTAGTCATATTTCCGCTCTCCTAACATACCACGATATATACCTCACTGCATTTCGCATTAAGGCCATATAAGGAAATTCCTTATTCCACCTTTAATTATGGATTAATTTCCATGATCAACCTTAACTTTCTTCCTAAGGGTTTAACATAATTTACTAATTTATTCATACTACACGATTAATATGTTATTAAATACGTTAATATATTTATACATACGTAATTTAGACTAACAAAATATTCCTAAGTGTGCAAAGATTTCCGCTTTCTATACTAATCATTTAAAATGTCAAAACTTCCACATTTATACAAGTCTAACTCCATTTAATGGCTTACAAAATAGCTAATATCTTTAGCCAAACAATAGGCCTGCATTAACAAAATATAATTGA
The DNA here is from genome assembly GCA_030737815.1 of Allium fistulosum. Classification (NCBI taxonomy): domain Eukaryota; kingdom Viridiplantae; phylum Streptophyta; class Magnoliopsida; order Asparagales; family Amaryllidaceae; genus Allium; species Allium fistulosum. The sequence continues at coordinate 1,294,564,479 of CM060904.1, forward strand.
ATACCAAACTTATTTTATATTAATATAGTAGAATCAACACCTTTAAAAATTTGCAATTTAAACTCTTTATATACTATTCAACTTTTACATATACAATGAAAAAGTGATTCATATTTAAAATACAAAAATAGGTAGTGCAAACTACAAATAGGGGAATTCATACTTTACACACAATTTCCTAACTTATTTTCTTTTAAGAACCATTTTTGCACAACAATAGTAGAAAGTTGGAAGTGGAATAGAATATAAAATATTCAAATTGCGATAACAAAACAAATTCTACTATCTTAATATATAAAACAATTGTGATTCCAATAAACAAAAGAATTAATATCTCGTTTTGGTGAGAATTTTTGGGTTTTAATTTTAGGGTTTTCATGTACAAAATTCTCCAACTCATAAAACAAATATAAATGTCTACTATAAAAATACTAAAATGTGAAAAACTAAGATTTCCACTCATTGATAGTATCCAGCTTCCCTTTGGATTCGATTCACGTCTTTAAAATATACAATAATTCAATTGTATATAAATTACATTCAGAATTCAGAGATTAGGGAAGAATAAAAATAGAAAACGTATATCTATATAAGCCTATTACCTTTTCCCCTTGGACTTGAACTCTTAAATCTAATCGAGGAAGAAAACTAACGGAGTTTCGCTAGCATTCCAAATATTTTTGTAAATAAAAGTAAGGGGGCTAGCCTCCAGTTCATAGTGGTTAGAAGGCACCATGACCGTAGGATTTAAGTCGGTTTAAAATAATATAATCTGGGTCGTTCGTGCCGTAGAAAACCCTAGCCTCCTTCACAACATCGATCGACCGCTTACCCTCAAGCGGTCGACTGCTAGCAGTCGATCGGTCATGGTGAGGGGGTCGACCAGTCTCTATTTGGAACGTGAGTTTATTTCTATCTTAATTGCTTTATTTATTTCCCTATTTATTTTTAACGTTAACCTTTATTATTTAATGTTGCCTAAACCCTAAGTGTCCATCAACGTTAAAAATATTTATCGGCGTTGTTAATTTCAAGCATTAACATTAATTAAGTATGGAATTTGAATTTGTTCGAATTATTTTAAGTTCAAAAACTTCAAACTTTTCCATTTGAGCTCCGATAGCAAAACTTTATATATGAAAGTCGATCAAAAAATCACCACGAACGCAATGGTATAACTTTCATGGCCAAACTCCAATAATTATAAAATTTATATTTTTAGCCATATTATTAATTAATTAATTTCTTATTAATTTGTATGGGGTGTTACATTCTCCCCTTCTTAAAAAGGATTTTTTCCCTAAATCCCTAAGGGATGGATAGGGTACCACACACTCAATATCCACGTTATACATCCAAGTTATCTACATAACTATCTACTCAGCAAAAAGTGCAATATGATTATGTATACAACATACAGTAGGTAAGTTCTTTCCTAACATGAAAGCAAGATCGTGACACATAGGAATGTATGCAAGCATCCTAAAAATGCACAAGATTCTACATGAGTGCAAAAATAACAGAAAAGTGTGGCAACCATCCCCTACCATCCAATCTAGCAACCACGATGCAACCAAAAACCTAAATTTTAGAAAGAGAGTTTACCGAAAAATAACTCAAGATGAGAAGCCTTCATCATCTCTTTGGTTTCCCACGTGCTTTCTGTTGGATTATCTCCTATTGTACTCGAACAAACCTAATTTCTTTATTGCGGAGCTTCTTAGTTTCATGCACCACTATGCATGCGGTGTTATCGGCTTCATCTCAATATATACTAATTGATGAGGCTCTACTATAATGGCGGTGTCGTGCGGGCATTTCCTCAAGTACGAAACATAAAAGACATTATGAATTCAAGCTAACTTATCTGGTAGCTCCACTCGATATGCAAGCTTCCCCACCATTTCTAAAATTAGAAAAGGCCCAATAAAGCTCGACGCCAACTTCCCTGATTTACTAAACCTCATAACCTTCCTAAGAGGGGAAATATTACGAACACTAGGTCTCCGACTAAAAACTCCAATTGCTTTCTTCGCTTGTCAGCATTGGACTTCTGACGGTACCGTGCGACATTCATTTGACATATGATCATCTCTATCTTTTCTGAAATTTCGCAAATCAAATCTAGTCCGAGTAGAATTTTTTCAGTAGTTTCCCGCCAATAATAAGGCAATTTGCATGGTATCCCATATAATGCTTCGAAGGGTGCCATGCCAATCGTCACTTGGTAATTATTATTGTACGCGAACTCAACTAAGGGTAAGTTTTGCTCCCAATGTCCTCTGAAATCCATGACACAAGCCCTCAGCTAATCTACCAAAATTTTGTTCACCCTTTCGATCTGACCATCGGTCTATGAGTGGTAAGCGTGCTAAGGTTCAATGTCATTCCTAAAGCTGATTGTAGACTCCTCCAAAATTCGATAGTGAATAAGGGAACCTTGTCACTAATAATGCTAGTTGGAACTCCTTGCAGTCGTACTACTTCCTTGATATAAATTTGTGCTAGAGATGCTGCAGTCCTATTACTCCTAGCAGAAATAAAGTGGACACTTTTAGTGAGTCTAACCACCATAAGCCAAATAGCTTCATTGCCCTTTTGTCTCCCAGGCAACTCATCTATAAAGTCCATCGATATATGCTCCCACTTCCAAGTCGGCACCTCTAACTCAATAACAATCCTTCGGGCTTCCATTGTTCTATCTTTATCTTTTGGCATGTCAAATACCTAGAGATAAATTCTTCTATCCTTTTCTTCATCCCCGACCGATAGAAAATCTTCTTTGTATCCTATACATATATATCCACTGTGGTGGATGTTCATCTGAGAATGGCGACACTCAACTAGAACTTCCTCTAAAACGTCCTCCACCATAGAAACACAAAAGCATCCATCTATTCTCAGATACACTCTTTCATCAATTGTGTACCTACTGCCATAATGGAAATGTTCTCCTCTACTCAACTTGCCCAAAATACCTACTATTGCCACATCTTTCTTCTGTTCCATCCCGATGTGGTCAATCAATGCTGGCCTAACTTCCATTACTACTGGATATCCTAGAGTGGGTTTTGTTGGTGGTTGGAAATTGAAATTCGAGAGGAACTCCAACTGTCTCCACTCATATATAGTACCTAGAGTGCATGCCTCCGACTAAAGGCATCAGCAAAAACATTCCCTTTTCTGAGGGTGTACTGTATCCCAAAGTCACATGATTCTATGAACTCCATCTACCTCTGCTACCTTAGATTCAAATCTTTTTGGTAAAATAGGTATTTAAGGGATTTATGGTTGGTAAATAACTCAACCCTTTCTCCCAAAAGATAGTATCCCCACATCTTCAAAGCAAAGACTATAGCTGCTAACTCCAAATCGTGAGTTGGGTACCTCATCCTATGGTCCTTCAACTGCTTACTTGCATTGGCTATCACTCTACCTTCTTGCATAAAAATAGCTCCTAATCCCGTACTGAATGCGTCGGTGTAAATAGTGAAAGGCTTCGTTCCATCATGAATGGTAAGTACTGGCACACTAGTCAACCGCTTCTTTAGCTTCTCAAATGCTTCCGTGCATTTCTCATTCTATGCAAAAGCTAAAATTTTCTTATCTTAATGGGACTGCTATCTTAGCAAAGTCCTTGTCAATTCCTATAGTAACCCGCCAACCCAAAAAAACTCCTAACTTCCAAAGCGTTTTTCAGAATCTTCAAGTCTTCGATAGCTTCCACGTTTCTATGATCCACATACAATCCCTTCTCGGAAACAATATGACCAAGAAATCTCGCCTCCTTCTTCCAAAAGGGACACTTTGAGAATTTGGCTCTTAGTTGGTGCTTCTCAAGGTCTCTAATACCTCCCTTAAGTGATTTTCATGCTCACCCTCACTTTTAGATAATACTAGAATGTTGTCTATGAACACTACGATGAACTTGTTTAGCTAACCCCTAAAGATTCTACTCACCAAATCTACAAAGTACGCAGGGGAATTTGTCAACCCAAATGACATCACTTCCCATCATATAATCTGTCTGGAGTGCGAAAAGCGGTCTTCTATATGCAGTCCTTATCTATCCTCTAGGAATTTGGTGGCTAAGTCCAATTGAGAAAAGATTTTGGCTCTAAAAAGCTGGGTCATCTATTCTAGGTAAGGGATACCTATTCTTCTTGATTAGTTTGTTTAGTTCTCTATAGTCAACACATAGCCTTCAAGAACCGTCTGCCTTAGTGGCGAAGATAATAGGTGCTTTCCATTCAGAAGTACTGTAGCGAATAAATCCCTTCTGCAATAGCTCCCACCTTTCTTTGGGGGTCATGTGCCTTAATGGTAGAGCGATAGGTCTAACATCCTTCTCCATATCGATTCTGAACTTTATCTCCCTTCGAGGCGGAAGACCCGAGACTTCTTTAAAATGTCAAGAAATTCTCGAACTACGGGCGTAGACGGGAGCTCATCTTGTGATAGGCTTAGCGAATATAAATAGCTTAACTCGATTGAGTTTTTAGGTGTACAATGAACATCTATATCTTTCCCCTTACAACTCCTTAACCATACGATCCTCCTATCACAATCTAAGACAGCCTCATAGTAAGATATCCAATTCGTCCATAGGATAAGTGCTTACTCCTTAAATCCAAGAACATACGCATTACATGTAAAATCGACGTTACATATACCATAACTTGGTCTTTACAAATCAAAGAAAGGTGTGTTGACCCCCTAATAGAATTTGACACAGCTATTGGATTGGTGACAACTTAGGTAATTAGACTCAAGGAATTAACTACATTTCTAGCTATGAATGAATGTGATGCTCCCGAGTCAATTAAGGTACAAATAGTATTCTTGAAAATAACAGTTGTACCTTCCGTTGCAGCTTATCCTTGATCTTTGGGAGGAGGTCTACTCGAGATAGGTATAGCCTCAATGGCATAATCTTGCCTACTTTGTCCCTTCTTTGATAACTTTAAACACTGATTCTTAAAGTGTCCTTCCTCGTGCCAGTGGTAGCATCTCCCTTTGAACTCCTCTCTAATCAAGCTCACCTTGTAGTCCTTAGCAACATGTTCCTTCTTCTAACATCTACGGCATGTCACACTTCCTTTCTTGATCTTCCCCTTGGCCTTCTGGTCCGCCCAAAATCCTCCTTTCTTAGCTCTATCTTGATTTTGTGTTGGTCCTGCCTTCTCCTTCTCCTCAATACCCATAGTCGGTAGTAGGGGCATTTTGACTATCATCTCATAAGTGGAGCACACGGGTACTTGCGTCAAAAGCAGCTCCCTAAGTGAGTTTAGGCCTTTAACAAACTTCATAGTCTTCTTCATGGGGATGTCAATCAAACTCAATCCAAGCTTAGCCAATTCCGTGAACTTACTGATATACTCCGTCAATATGGAGTCCTGCCACCTTAGTTGTATAAACTTCTCCAATTGCAAACCTATTTTAGCTCTGGACATGAATCACGACTCAAAGTAAGTTTTGAATTCAGCCATAATGATTCCCTCCTCAAATTCTCCTCAACCACTATAATCTACCAATTTAGCGTCTCTATTTTTAGATGTCGTGCAACCATCCTCCTCTTTATCCGGTCTTCCCATCCAAGCTCCTGAAATATACATTCACAGTCGTTAGTCCAAGCCTTTATTTCCACAAAACCTTCAATCCTATATACACCAATCCTCGCATAGTCTAGACGTCTTTACACAATTTAGGGAAGTCTAATGGGTGAGGTGCTGCTTCAGCAGGCGGAGCGGTGGGTGCCGCTGGTGCAGATTACTGAGGAATAGGAACTTGTCCTACATACCTCAGTATTGCATGAACCATTCTGGCATCCCCCTAATTATGGGTATTTCTTGGGTGGAGTCGTTCCCAACCTTAGAGGAATGATTTTCCGCCACAATTAACTATTTGTAGCTTGAAGCTTTTAGTTACAACTTCCTAAGATAGTATTATTTGCTAAAATAAAAGATTTGCCTAGTGTGTTTTGGCATGTTCATAAAAGTGTGTGTGTGTATGGTAGAGTCTTGAAAAAAATACTTTAAAAAATAATAAATACGCACTCGTACGTATGCCAATTCCCATTGATCGGGTAACCTAAGCTCTGATACCAAATGTAACAACCCACCTTGAAACGGGCCTAATTCTCAATCCAATAAAAGCCCATCAAATCGTAGGCTCATTCCAAAGCTGGCTATTGGTTGGTAAAATTGATATGATAAATAATATATAGAGCTATCTATTTACGCTTTCAGAATCTCATAGCGGACAAAATAAGATATAATAATAGAGAAATAAGTACCCATTTCATAAAAATTCCTATTTTAGAAATACAACAGATCATCCCAAATATCCAAAATATAATATCCAAAAAATATCATCAACATATCTAAAACTGGGTACATCAAAATATATCAAAAACATAAATAGATAGATAAACTGCCACAAGTCTTCGCTGCCGCCTTCATCTTCTCTATCAACATTGTTTTTCTTAACTTGTGTGTTGTAACGAGGAGGGGGTTAGAACAATAATGTCTGATGAATGAAAATCTCAAGCCGTACCATAATAATATTTAGGCAGTATCATTCAGATAAGCAATATGTCTTACACATCATATACTATCCTACCATGCATACTACCAACTGTAAGCCCAAAGGCTTTTCCAGTCCAACTCCATAACATAACATCAACTGTAGGCTAAAGGCCTTTTCTAGTTCAACGCAACTACCATAAATCATATTTTAACAATGGGAGAGAAAGTACCTGAGCCACTTAATACCTAATTAATGAGAACTAGGCATACTTTGATCATTTAATACCTATATCCTAGGCAGTTCCTCATCATTTAATACATAACCCAAGACGGACCCCTCTCTGGTACACTCTAACCGACATTGCACAAAATCTTATCAGACCACTTAATACTTTTTTTTATAGAAAGAGGCGAACCCTACAATAGCCACTTAATACCTTGGCCCAGAAGCAGACCCCTCTCGAGATTATCCACTGCCGCACCAAAAAGATAATCTTGACCATTTAATACTTCTTAAGTAGGATGGAGGCGTACCCTACAATAACCACTTAATACCCTTGACCCAGAAGCAGGCCCTACGTCTTATGACCCATAACCTAAACTATGACGTCTCATATTAGTTCAACTATCTGTAGGTGCTGGTAGCCAGATTTGCTGGGCAGATTTACCCGATAGAATTGGGACTAACCTCGTGTCCACTGTGGGTACTTATAATAGGCAATGTCTCACATCAATCCTAAAGTCATACAGGTGGTAACCAGATTAGCTAGATAGACTTCTGTGAGCTTTTGACTGACCTCGCATCCCTATAACTTAGTCATATTTCTGCTCCCCTAACATACTACCATATATACCTCACCGCATTTCACATTAAGGCTATATAAGGAAAACTCCTTATTCTGCATTTAATTATGGAGTAACTTCCATAATTATCCTTAACTTCCTTCCTAAGGGTATAACGTTATTTACTAACATATTTATAGTACATGATTAATACATTATTAATATTGTAACAACCCGCATATTTTACGATTTCGTATTTAAATATAGCGTCGTTAATTTAATTTAAAGTCCGAAATGTGACTATTTGTAAACAGTCGAATCCGGACTCGAAACCACTATCATTGAGTTCAAAACGACGTTTACAACTTTTTTGAGTATAAACATTGATATGTTTGGAGTTGATTAGGATTTTGGTATTTTCATTTGGGCTTTGGGTTGTTTTCTAGCCCACTAACCCAACAAGGTATCCCAAACTCTTCTACAAAACACCCCTAACTCCTCTCCTCTTCATTCATTCCACTCATAATTTCCTAACACTCAAAGAAAAAGGAAAAATGGGGGAAAAGAGGGGAAATCAAAATTCCTAAGCCCTAGGTTCTTAGGAAATTCAAATTCAAGTTCCAAAAATCAAAGAGAACCTTAGGTAAGCATTCTCTTCATCTTCTCCATCTCAATTCCTCTCCAATTTTCATAATTTTCTATAACCTAACTTAGGAAATATTTGCATATGATCATAGATTGGAGCTTCTAGAGTTGTGATTGAAGCGGAGTTGATCTTTCCTTGTTTTAGAGCTTCTCAATTGTTGTTTTTGAGTTTAAAGGTGAGTTCTTGAACTCACATCTATGTCTATATCTTTCATTGTTGTTAGGTATGAATTCCTAACATCTATTTCATGTTCAATTGCTTTTGAATTGAATTGGTTTGGTGAATTTTCCAATTTTGGTATTTTGAAGTCAAAATATATAAAAATCCTACTATGGATGTTTGGACATGTTGTTTGGAGTGTATTGAAGAGCCTATAGGGTTGGGTTGTCATTTGGCATAAATCCCTAGCCACCATCCCTCATTCGATCGCATCCAAGTTAATTTGGCCATCAATGGCTAGGCAAATTTTGTCCTGAGCTTCAGCTCAGACGTCTGGGAAAACACTCAAACGTCTAATGCATAGGAATAAAAATTCCAGACCTTCAGCTCAGACAACTGAGGTTATTCCCAGACATCTGAGCGATCTGGAAGAAAATTTCCAAACTCTCAGCTCAGACGTTTGGGAAAACCACCAGACGTCTGGCGCTGTTAAACTCGGCCAATTTGCCTATTATTATGTGGGTTTCCGTTTTATCGATTTTTGTTGATCCGGTTATTTGTTGTCGTTTATTATCGACTTTCATGACTTCTTTCTTGGATTTTTGGGAATATCCATTTGATGGATTTGATATCGAATTTTATGGTTTTAATTCACGTCGTCGAATGTGGATTTTGGTGATAGATTGTTTTTACAATCATTTTTGTGATTTATCACTTTAAAATACAAAGGTTTTTATATTAGTAGTAAATACTCAAACTCTTTCACAAAAAATGATTTCAACATTGCTTTTAAATACAAAGCTCGTTTTTAAAACCGTTTTCCAATCTATTAGTATATACAAACCTTTACCTCATTCGTACAAGAAATCCAATTAAACGACTTAGCAAAACAAGTGGTGTGAAACGCTTGCGATTAATTCTTAGACTTGTTCGATTGAAAACTTGTGACAATTTTTGAGTAGAAATCTACAAGTTGGTCGTAAGTATTTAAGTTAAGCCAGTAGTTATGGGACATGAAGCTAAACTCATTTATTTACTAGCTTGATGTAATTTACACTTATTGATCAATGGTGATCATTTTGTGGTTTAGACTAGCGATATGCGATGTCTCATAGTCCGCAAAGGGGGACTATACCCTGTTAGGAGGAGCTTCGGCTCATAGTCCACAAAGGGGGACTATACCCTGTTAGGAGGAGCTTCGGCTCATTTTATGGGTTAGCGACCCATGGGATAGCGTCCCGTTTGTGATACACGTGTTGGTGAGTTTTCATGCTCTCGTTTATGATAGGCCTCCCCCATTTTATGTTTTCTGGATTTCTAATTATTGATTTCTAGAATTTGTGTTTCACCAATTTTTGTGATTTGCATTGATAAGCTCTATCAATATTTTTGATTTGGTGAATAATCTAAAGAATATGACATTCTTTTTGGTGTTTGAGAAAACTTAAGATATTGCATGATTTTTGTTGTTATCATATATATTTGTCATATCTCTTATCCTATCTCATTTTACATGATATTTATAGCTAGACTGATCCGTTTATTATTTTTCTTCTTAAATAATACTCGGGTCAGATCGAGGTGTTTCAGGTACTTCCACTTGACTTCTTAGCAGGGACTAGCTTTTGACTTTTGGCTAACTCCTTTAGCTTAGTAGTTTTTGTCTTTATACATTCGAGATAGGGACTCCTTGATGTATACATATTCTTTTTTCTAGCACTTGTACCTATTCTTTTGTGATGTAATGGATCTCGTATGACCACTACTTTGATGTACACTTCTATGTGATTATATTCATATCTGTTTCCGCCTTAGTGATATGAATATCTGTGACTGAATTATGTTATGCTTATTTTATATTTGTTTCCGAATGCCACATAGCCACTGTGTAGTAGCTTTGAGTTTGTAGTTGATATGCCAGATTTCCTCTTGAAATGAAATGCATGACATACTATCTGACATATCGGTACTCGCACAAAGCAATTACATAGATGGTCGCTTCTCAACAGCCTTATTCTTCGTACTAATTGACGGCATTACCCAGTAATGTCCTTGGTTAGTGTGAGTATAGAGGTGGGGCATCACAGCTTGGTATCAGAGCCAAACTTCGGAACAATATAGAATATTATGACAAGGATCATTGTCCTAAGTCTCTCTTAGGAATCGTTCCTTAGGATTTAATTCGAGTCTTAAGACCCATTCTATCCTATTTTCTTTTTTGATGCCTTGTTTTATCAATCAAGTTTATTTGATATTCATTCTGAGAATAACCTTTTTCTTCTTCTTTCTTTCTTTCTTTCTTTCTTAAAGAAGAGAAATGGTTATTGGTCGTCCCAGCACCGGTCAATCTAGTACTACTCCATAGGATGGCGTGTTCATGTCTGCCCAACAGCTTTTGGATCTAGTAAAGAATGCCCAAGCTACTGGACCCATTCTTGAGCCTACTCATCCTAAATCTGGGTTTGCACGCTTGTGCGGTGATTATACCAATTTAGGTAGAAGGCCATTCAAGGGTTCCGAAAGCGTTATAGAAGTCCAAGCTTGGCTTCGAACATGCGACCGCATCTTTTCTCGCATGAATCTTGTGGATCTACATCGTGTCCAAGTGGCTTCTAGCATGCTCCAAGTGGGAGCATTAGATTGGTATGAGCTTTTGATTTTAGAAATTGTCGAAGCGGATCTTACTTGGGAGCAATTCCGGGAAAGTTTCGAGTTAAAGTTTGTGCCGGAAGCTGAAAAAGTAACTTTAGCCCGATGCTTTATTGACCTTGTTCAAGGTGAATCTTTTGTTACGGATTATGTCGCATCTTTTGAATCCCTCTCTAAATATGGGGTCGAGTATATTAATACCCCATTGAAGAAAAATCAGAAGTTTATATATGGGTTGAATAAGAACCTTAGAAAACCTTTACTTCTGAAGCTAGAAGTTTCTTTCGATCAACTTGTAGATATCGCTCTTTGACTTGAAGAGGCCGATAAAGAAAGTGATGGTGATGTTGGGGGTGCCAAACAGAACTTCAATAACAACAAGAAGAGGCATCCCTTTATTAAGTTCAAAAGCCATAATCCCAACAAGAAAGTGAAGCAAGCAACTTCGGTAGTAAAGACTCCAATCCCTAATCGTGGAGAATGCTGCAATTGTGGTTCTAAGGACCACTATATAAATAGGTGTCCTAGGCCTATTTCTTGCCGCTATTGCAAAAGTTTGGATCATTATATATCTTCATGTCCCAAACTTCAAAGAAAGAAAGAGGGAAAGCTGAATGTTGTGCAAGCCCCGAGTAACACTTCTCTTGGTCCAGGTATTTCTCATTCTGTCCTTAATGGCATTATTATGTTTTGTGATCGTCCTGTTCGAGTTCTTTTTGATACGGGTGCATCTCACTCTTTTATATCAAAAGAACTTGTTGATACTTTGTCTTTAAATGTTATGGTCTTGATGACTTCACTGAGAATTGCGAATCTGATTGGTGGATCTGCAACACTCATTTACTTTGTAAAGATGTCGAGATTATTTTATGTGATTATGCTTTTCAAGCCAATTTGCATGTTATGCGCTACTTAGGTTTCGGAATGATTTTGGGAATGGATTGGCTTAATCGTTATGAAGACCACATCCTATGTCCTGAGAGGACTATCCATCTTCGACAACCCCAATCTGTTAAGCAGATTTCTATTGTTCTTAAAGATTCAGATTCCAATTCGGTAGCATCCTTATATTCTCTAAAACCGCATGATGATGATAATGATGATGAGGAAGATGTCATTTCCCGCATTCACGTTGTTTGTGAATTTCCTGACATCTTTGAGCCCGTTTTAGGATTACCACCTAAGCGAGCAATTGAGTTTAGAATTAATCTAATCCCTAAAGCTCTACCTATCACTCGTCCTCCTTATCGTATGTCCAATAATGAAAATGAGGAGATGCGTATACAATTATTCGAATTGGAAGCAAAACAGTTTATTCGTTCTAGTTCCTCTCCTTTGGGAGCTTCAGCTATCTTTGTGAAGAAATCCGATGGTACACTTAGGCTTTGCATTGACTACCGCAAGCTTAATGATCTCACCATCAAGAATAAATATCCCTTACCTCGGATTGATGATCTATTCGATCAACTTTGCGGTGCTAGAGTCTTTTCACAGTTAGACTTAGCAACCAGTTTTCATCAGCTTTGAATTGCAAAGGATAGTATTCCTTTGACATCGTTCCGTACTCGTTATGGATCTTATGAATGGCTTGTTATGCCATTTGGTTTAACGAATGCTCCAGCTTATCCGTTGACCTTATGAACCGAATTTTCATAGACTTCCTCGATCGATTTGTTCTCATCTTTATAGATGTTATTCTTGTTTATTCGAAAACCGAGGAAGAGGATGAAAAACATCTTCGAATTGTGTTGGAAATCCTTAGGAGCAATCAATTGAAAGAAAATTTTTCTAAGTGCCACTTTTAGCAATCTCGTGTGAAATTTTTAGGACATATTATTTCTGAATCCAAAATTTCCATGGATCCTTCAAAGATTGAAGCGATTCAAAATTGGAAGAGATCGGAGAGTGTGACAGAAATTCATAGCTTTCTTGGATTGGCGGGCTATTTCCGTCGCTTCATAAAAGAATTTTCTAAAATTTCCATGCCTCTTACTAGTTTGACAAAGAAGGGAGTTAAGTACATTTGGTCAGACAAATGTGAAGCTGCTTTTCAAAAATTAAAAGAACTCCTTTCTGATGCTCCTATTCTTGTGATTCCCGAAGGGAACCAAGACTTGATTGTTTATACCGATGCTAGTCGTGTTGGTTTGGGAGCCGTTCTCATGCAAATGGAATGTGTTATCGCTTATGCTTCTAGGCAATTAAAGCCTGCCAAGACTAGATATGCCACTCATGATTTAGAGCTCGCGGCCATTGTTTTCGCCCTTAGAATTTGGCGTCATTATCTTTTGGGAGAGAAATTTGTTTTCTACACCGATCATAAATCTTTGAAGTATTTGTTCTCTCAAAAGGAACTTAATTTGCGTAAAAAATGTTGGCTCGAATTCCTTGCGTCTTATGATCTTGATATTCTTTATACCCCCGGAAAGGGAAATCATGTTGTCGATTCCCTTAGTCGTAAGCAACAAGCGGTTGTTTCCATGATGATATCCGAATGGAATGATCTCGAGACTTTGTCTACTTGTGAGATTCGAGATCGTGAATCCTATTTGTGTTCATCTCTTGTTTTATGTAGCCTTGAGGCTCATCCATCTCTTTTAGACCGCATCCTTGAAGCTCAAAAGCAAGACCCCAAATTGGCTCTTCTTAGCCAAAGTTATAGGGATAAAAATAAGGTTGATGGTTTGGAAGACTTTGATATTGATGGTTGTGGTGGCATTCGAAAATTTGGTAGACTTATTGTGCCTGATATTAGTGATCTCCGTAAGGACATTTTAGAAGATTCTCATCGTTCTAAATTTACCATTCATCCCGGTAGTAGTAAAATGTACGCGAACATGAAGCGACTTTATTATTGGGATGGAATGAAATCTGATATTGCTAACTTTATTAAGCATTGCATGACTTGCCAACTCATAAAGGCCGAGCATCAAAGGCCCGGTGGATTATTGCAACCTTTAGACATTCCAGTTTGGAAGTGGGATAAAGTCTCCATGGACTTTATTGACAGTCTTCCCCGTTCTCGTTTGGGTCATGACAGTCTATGGGTGATTGTAGATAGACTTACAAAATCCATCCATTTTATTCCCGTTCGGTCCAATCGGACCGTACCTCTTTTGGCCAAACTCTATGTTAAAGAAATTGTTAGATTGCATGGAGTTCCTACTTCTATTGTTAGCGATCGTGAGACATTATTTACCAATGGATTTTGGAAGGGTCTTCAAAAAGCTTTGGGAACGAAGCTTAATTTTAGCACCGTATCATCCTCAATCCGATGGACAAACGGAGGGTGTGAATCAAACTCTTGAAGATCTCCTTCATGCTTGTGTTCTTGATTTTGGTGGAGGTTGGGAAGATCATATTTCTATTGGTAAGTTTTCTTATAATAATAGCTTCCAGTCTAGTATTGGTATGACACCTTTCGAGGCACTCTACGGAAGGCCATGTCGATCTCCTTCGTGTTGGCTTGAAGCTGGTTTTAGGTCCAGATTTTATTTGTGATGCCACAGAAAAGGTTGACCTTATTCGTCATAGGATGAAAGAAGCTTAAAGTAGACGAAAATCCTATGCCGATAACCAAAGAAGGAATTTGGAATTTTCTGTGGGAGATTTGGTATTCATTCGTGTTTCACCTATGAAGGGTGTTGTGCGTTTCAGTCGACCGTGAAAGTTAGCACCTCGATATATTGGCCCATTTCCCATCACCGAACGCATTGGTTCCGTGGCTTATCGCCTTTTATTACCAGCTCAATTTTCTACTATTCATGACGTATTCCACGTTTCTCAACTACGGAAATGCCTTAGTGATTCCGATTCTATTCTTGAGCCCTGTGTTATTGAAGAAATTGAAGTTTCACCTAATTTGACTTATGAGCAACATCCTATTCGTAGCATTGCTACGGAAGTTAAACGCCTTCGTAATAAAGATGTTCCACTTGTGAAAGTTCAATGGTCCGCAAATCCTAAAGATTGTTCTTGGGAATCTAGAGAATTCAGCGAGCGAACACATCCGGATTTACTCTCTCGTCCTCCTTAAGGTGAACTTCTCACTTCAATCTTTTTTCCTTTGTGTTGTTATGCCTTAGAGTGGTTGTTACTCTTTATTTTCTTCTTAAGTATTGCGAGGATGCAATTTCTTTAAGGAGGGGAGTCTGTAACAACCCGCATATTTTACGACTTCGTATTTAAATATTTTATTTAAATATAGCGTCGTTGATTTAATTTAAAGTCCACAATGTGACTATTTGTAAACAGTCGAATCCGGACTCGAAACCACTTTCATTGAGTTCAAAATGACATTTACAACTTTTTTGAGTATAAACATTGATATGTTTGGAGTTGATTAGGATTTTGGTATTTTCATTTGGGCTTTGGGTTGTTTTCTAGCCCACTAACCCAACAAGGTATCCCAAACTCTTCTACAAAACACCCCTAACTCCTCTCCTCTTCATTCATTCTACTCACAATTTCCTAACACTCAAAGCAAAAGGAAAAATGGGAGAAAAGAGGGGAAATCAAAATTCCTAAGCCCTAGGTTCTTAGGAAATTCAAATTCAAGTTCCAAAAATCAAAGAGAAGCTTAGGTAAGCATTCTCTTCATCTTCTCCATCTCAATTCCTCTCCAATTTTCATAATTTTCTATAACCTAACTTAGGAAATATTTGCATATGATCATAGATTGGAGCTTCTAGAGTTGTGATTGAAGCGGAGTTGATCTTTCCTTGTTTTAGAGCTTCTCAATTGTTGTTTTTGAGTTTAAAGGTGAGTTCTTGAACTCACATCTATGTCTATAGCTTTCATTGTTGTTAGGTATGAATTCCTAACATCTATTTCATGTTCAATTGCTTTTGATTTAAATTGGTTTGGTGAATTTTCCAATTTTGGTATTTGAAGTCAAAATCTATGAAAATCCTACTATGGATGTTTGGACATGTTGTTTGGAGTGTATTGAAGAGCCTATAGGGTTGGGTTGTCGTTTGACATAAATCCCTAGCCACCATCGCTCATTCGATCGCATCCAAGTTAATTTGGCCATTAATGGCCTAGGCAAATTTTGCCCTGAGCTTCAGCTCAGACGTGTGGGAAAACACTCAAACGTCTGATGCATAGGAATAAAAATTCTAGACCTTCAGCTCAGATGTTTGAGGTTATTCCCAGACATCTGAGCAATCTAGAAGAAAATTTCCAGACTCTCAGCTCAGACGTCTGGGAAAACCACCAGATGTGACGCCCCACCTCTATACCCACGCTAACCAAGAACACTACGATGTAGTGCTGTCAATTAGCACGGAGAATAAGGCTGTTGAGGAGCGACCATCCGTGTAACTTCTTTGTGCGAGCACCGATATGTCAGATGGAATAGAATGCATATCTTTTAAGGAGGAAATCCGACATACCGATACAAACACAAAGCTATCACACAGTGGCTATATATAATCTTCGGAAACAAATATAGAAATAAACGTAACACAAATCAGTCACAGGCAATTCATATCACAAAGGCGGAAATAGATATGAATATAACACATGAAAGTGTACATCAGAGTAGTGGTCAAATAAGATCCACAATAACACAAAAGAATAGATACAAGTGCAAGACAATAGAATATGTATACATCAAGGAGTCTAATCTCAAATGTATACAACAAACACTAGTAAACTAGAGTCGTTAGCCAAAAGTCAGAAGATGGCTCCAGATAAGAAGTCATGAGGAAGCACCTGTAATATCTCAGTCTGACCCGAGTATTATTTAAGAAGAAAATAATAAACGGATCAGTCTAGCTATAATTATCAGATAAGATGATATAGAACAAGAGATATGGCATAAACATATAATAACCATAAAAGCATACTACTACAAGTATGAAAATGATAATCAACAAGAGATTAATCAATATCACAAGAATCTTCTCAAAGATTAAAAGAATGTCATATTCTTAATTTAATTCACCAAGCCACAGTAAATGACACACATATCAATGCCAACTAAAAAAAAGGTGGTGAAACATAAATCCCATAAATCAATAAATTAGAAATCCAGAAATCACAAGAAAGAGGATGGCCAATCCCATAAACTGAACATCGACGTACCTAGAAAGGTTCGCCCCATGTAAAGTCTAGCATCGATACACCTAGAAAGACGTACCCCATGCAAAGTCGAACATCGACGCACCTAGAAAGATACGACCCATGCTCTAGCATCGACGCACCTAGAAAGATACGCCCCATGCATAAATAGACATCGATGCAACTAGAAAGATACGCCCCATGTAATGTCTAACATCGATTCACCTAGAAAGATACACCCCATGCAAAGTCGAACATCGACGCACCTAGAAAGATACGACCCATGCATAGACGAACATCGACGCACCTAAATAGATACGCCCCATGCCCCGACTTATTGAGCCGATTGCTCCACGAAGTAAATAAACATCGACGCACCTAAATAGATACGCCCCATGCCCCGACTTATTGAGCCGATTGCTCCACGAAGTAAATAAACATCGACGCACCTAAATAGGTACGACCCATGCGAGAAATAAACATCGACGTATCTAGAAAGATACGACCCATGCGATAAATGAGACGAAGCTCAATAAAACGAGGTACAGTCCTTCATACGGACAAAGAGACATCGCACACTGCTAGTCTAAACCATAAAATTATCATCATCGATCATGAGGAAGTGTCGATTACACTAAGCTAGTAAATATAAGAGTTTAGCTTCATGTCCCATAACCACTTGCTTAACTCAAATATTTACGAACAGATTGTAGATCTGCACTAGGAAATTGTCACAAGAGTTTCAATATGTGTGAATCGAAATCACACCAATGAGGTATAGACTAACCTTGAAGAAAAAGAGATATGTGTGAATCGAAATCACACAAATGGTGTCTAGTCTAACCTCGCAAACAAAGAGACATCGCACAGTTGCTAGTCTAAATCACAAAAATGATCGTCATGATCATCAAGAAGTGTTGATTACGCTAAGCTAGTAAATATAAGAGTTTAGCTTCATGTCCCATAACCACTTGCTTAACTCAAATATTTACGAACAGATTGTAGATCTCCACTAGAAAATTGTCACAAGAGTTTCAATCGAACAAGTCCATCAATTAACCGACGAAGTAAACGCAAGCGTTTCATACCACTTGTTTTGCTAAGCCGTTTAATTATATTTTCTCATACGAATGAGGTAAAGGTTTGTATATACTAATAGATTGGAAAACAGTTTTATAAACGAGATTGATATTGAAAGTAGAGTTGAAATCGTTTTGATGAAGAGTTTTGATATCTAATACTAGTATAGAAAACCTTCATATTTTGAAGTGACAAATCATAGAGGTGATTCTAGAAACAATCAATCATAAAAATTCACATTCGAAGACGTGAATAAAATCCAAAGGAATCGATATCAAATTCATCAAAGTAGAAATTCTGATGAATGTTTTTCAGATAAGATTGCCTACGCAGAGGTGTACGGGGTTCGACCTGCCCGGTCAGGGGGGTCCAGGGGGCAGCGCCCCCGGCGGGGTGCGGGACAGTGCCCCATCAAAACGGTACGACTTAGTGAAGACAAGCAACCTAAGTTTAAAAAGGTGGGCGACTTAACAAAGTGGCCGATAATAAATGATCACAACAAAAAGGAAACCAACACAAATCGACTAAAGTTGGAAATTCAAGCACAATAGGGAAATAGGCAAAAGACTGCAGATTCAGATGTCTGAAATAATTGGTTCAGCCGTCTGAATCTGGAAAAATAAATATTTTCCAGAACACAGATTCAGACGTCTGAACGAAATATTTCAGACGTCTGAAATAGGCAATTTAAGCCTATTTTCTTTCTATTTGAAATCGAGCCAATTCAGACGTCTGGAGCCAAAGATTCAGCCGTCTGAATCTGGGAATAAAAATCTTCCCAATATAATATTCAGACGGCTGAATCTAACGTTTCAGCCGTCTGAAACTGGAGTTCAGGGCATTCCCTGAACCTAGACCAAAAATGGCCAAATGAATACCGGAAGCGACCGATCGAGCGACAATGACTAAGGATTTACGCCAAGCGACAACCCAGCCTTAACGGCTCTTCGACACGCCTCAAATACCAATATCCAAATATCCATAAAAGGATTTTCATAGATTTTGATTTCAAAACACCAAAAATTGGAATGAACACCAAATCAATCCAAACCAAAATCAATTGCACAAGAATAAGTGTTAGGAATTCATACCTAACAATCGAAGATAATTAAAGACTAAGATGTGAGATAAAAATCTCACCTTTTGAACCCAAATCAATGAAGAAGAAGTTTGAAAGCAATGGCAAGGGCAATCGTTCTTCAATTCCAACTCAACAAGCTTGAATCAAAGCTTAAAAGAAGCACATTCCCAAAGTTAGGTTTAGGAATTTCTGAAATTGGAAGGAGAAAGAGTTGGAGAAGAAGAAGGAGATGCTTACCAATGGGTTCTCTTCGAATTTGGAGCAAGGACTTGAGTTTGCAAGAGGAACTAGGGTTTGGGAATTCTAATTTCTCTTCCTCTCCACCATTTTCAGTTTGCTTGAGGAAATGAAATGAAATGGGAGTGAATGGATGAAGGGTTAGAGAGGTAGGGGGTTAAGTGGGGTTATTGGGATGAAACCCAACCCAAAGCCCTAAGTGAAAAGTGACAAAATTCTCCTAACTCCAAACATATCGAAGCTTACACTCAAAAAGATCGCAAACGACATTTTGAACTCAATGGAGGTGGTCTCGAGTCCCAATTCGACTGTTTGCAAAAAGTAGCTTTTCGGACCAAAATCCGACGAACGACGAAATATTTAAATAAAATATTTAAATATAAAATCGATAAATATGCGGGTTGTTACACCAGACGTCTGGTGCTGTTAAACTCAACCAATTTGCCTATTATTATGTGGGTTTCCATTTTATCGATTTTTGTTGATCCAGTTATTTGTTGTCGTTTATTATCGACTTTGATGACTTCTTTCTTGGATTTTTGGGAATATCCATTTGGTGGATTTAATATCGAATTTTATGGTTTTAATTCACGTCATCAAATGTGGATTTTGGTGATAGATTGTTTTTACAATCATTTATGTGATTTGTCACTTTAAAATACAAAGGTTTTTATATTAGTAGTAAATACTCAAACTCTTTCACAAAAAGCGATTTCAACACTACTTTTAAATACAAAGCTCGTTTTTAAAACCATTTTCCAATCTATTAGTATATACAAACCTTTACCTCATTCGTACAAGAAATCCAATTAAACGACTTAGCAAAACAAGTGGTATAAAACGCTTGCGTTTACTTCGTCGGTTAATTCTTAGACTTGTTCGATTGAAAACTTATGACAATTTTTGAGTGGAAATCTACAATTTGTTTGTAAATATTTAAGTTAAGCCAGTGGTTATGCGACATGAAGCTAAACTCATTTATTTACTAGCTTGATGTAATTTACACTTATTGACCAATGGTGATCATTTTGTGGTTTAGACTAGCGATATTCGATGTCTCATAGTCCGCAAAGGGGGACTATACCCTGTTAGGAGGAGCTTCGGCTCATAGTCCGCAAAGGGGGACTATACCCTATTAGGAGGAGCTTCGGCTCATAGTCCGCAAATGGGGACTATACCCTGTTAGGAGGAGCTTCGGCTCATTTTATGGGTTAGCGGCCCATGGGATAGCATCCCGTTTGTGATACACGTGTTGGTGAGTTTTCATGCTCCCGTTTATGATAGGCCTCCCCCCTTTTTATGTTTTCTGGATTTCTAATTATTGATTTCTAGAATTTGTGTTTCACCAATTTTTGTGATTTGCATTGATAAGCTCTATCAATATTTTTGATTTGGTGAATAAGCTAAAGAATATGACATTATTTTTGGTGTTTGAGAAAACTTGAGATATTGTATGATTTTTGTTGTTATCATATATATTTATCATATCTCTTATCCTATCTCTTCTTACATGATAATTATAGCTAGATTGATCTGTTTATTATTTTTCTTCTTAAATAATACTCGGTTCAGACCGAGGTGTTTCGGGTACTTCCACTTGACTTCTTAGCAGGGACTAGCTTTTGACTTTTGGTTAACTACTTTAGCTTAGCGGTTTTTGTCTTTATACATTCGAGATAGGGACTCCTTGATGTATACATATTCTTTTGTCTAGTACTTGTACCAATTCTTTTGTGATGTAGTGGATCTCGTATGACCACTAATTTGATGTACACTTCTATGTGATTATATTCATATTTGTTTCCGCCTTAGTGATATGAATATTTGTGACTGAATTATGTTATGCTTATTTTATATTTGTTTTCGAAGGCCACATAGCCACTGTGTAGTAGCTTTGAGTTTGTATTTGATACGTCAGATTTCCTCTTGAAATGAAATGCATGACATACTATCTGACATATCGGTACTCGCACAAAGCAATTACACAGATGGTCGCTTCTTTAACAACCTTGTTCTTCATACTAATTAACGGCATTACCTAGTAGTGTCCTTGGTTAGTGTGAGTATAGAGGTGGGGTGTCACAAATATATTTATATGCTAATATATTTATACGTACATAATTTAGACTAACAATATATTCCTAAGTGTGTGAAGATTCTCGCTTCCTATACTAATCATTTAAAATTCCAAAACTTCCAAATTTATACAAGTCTACCTTCATTAAATGACTTACAGAATAGTTAATATCCTTACCCAAACAATAGACTCGCACTAACTGTTGGGCGAATTCTCACCACCAGAATAACCGGACCAGCCACCCTCCAAACCAAAGCAGACCAACGAATCCAACGGACCAAGGGATGCCAAACCAACTCTTCTACCAGCTGCCGCCGAACCAAGTGATGCCGAACCAACACACTCCAAGCCACTGCCGAACCAGGAGCCTGCCGGACCAGACACATCGGACCAACATACCACATCTCACCACCGAACCAACTCCATCCAACACCACCACACCAGACCACCGGACCAAAGTCTCACCGAGCCAAAGTACTACCGGACCGAGGCCTCAACTCCAACCATCTACCACCGAACCAAGGCATTGTCGAACCAAAGTTGCCAGGCCAGATTGCATCATCCCAGGCCCACCATTAGCTATATACATCCAAGACCCCTGCCCCCAGCCTCACTCTATAAATAGAGGGGCAGGGGTACAACAATGGGGGACAGGTTTGAGAGCTCAAGCACGGATAGAACTTTCAAACAACTTTCATTTACTTGTAACAAAGCTTTGTACTTGTAAACTGAACAAGAAAGGAGAAATAATATATAAAGTGGATGTAGGCACATTCTGGCTGAACCACTATAAATCTGCGTGTCTTTTACAGTTTAGTCCCTGCTTTTCACATATCTGCATAAATCACCCAAATCACTGAGAACAACATAAAATCAATTAAATCATACGACTTTGAGGTGTTTGTCCATTTTTTGTGCAAACATTTTTGGTGCTTTCACTGAGAATTAGAAGCTCGAAGCTTCAGCTTCTTCCACTTAACCTTCTTCCTAACAGCATCGTTCATTGCTTGGAAAACATGCCTCCCAAGCAGAAGAAAGATGTTAACAAAGGAAAAAACATCGCAACCAGCAGTCTTCCAGATCCAGTGGTCACAGATCAAGTAAATCGTCGCCCTCCAGTAACAGTACCAAACGAAGGTCAGGCAAATCCGACCACCCTTGCCGCAGAACAGCCGGCGGCAATTACTAGGGCAGATCTAGACAGGGTTGTGGCTGAAGTGACTAACCGCTTCACGTCCCAGCAGGAAGCCTTGGTGGACCATCTCATGTCACGCTTAAGGGATGCGGAAGAGTCCAACCGTAACACTGAATCATGGGGTGAGTCCTAGTCTGGAGGATCTCAGAGACAACAAAGATCTTCCTTCTTCGAAGGACCTAACAACAGAAGCGGCCATGGTAGGAGCCGAGACCGAGCACAGCCCGAAGTTAGGCCTGAGGAAACACTTGGAACCGAACCCAACGGGGGAGGTACCGGGCGGAGGTCAACTATAGCTGAGCCTGTCATACTGCCTAACCACGGAAACGCCAGTGAACGGGGCTGAGCTAGAGTCCAGCCCGAAGTTGGACCCAAGGAAGTGCTTAGATCAGAACCCAGCAGGGGAAGATCAAGGCAAGGGCCAACTGTAGCTGACCCTAGCATGCTCCCAGAAGACCAAAGGCAGCCACTGGAAAATATGAGGAATGATAGACGATACCATCCCTACAGGTCGTCTGGACGGAATCAATCCCACAGAACAGAATCGAACTCGTTCCTATCTGCTCCAAATTCTGATGAAAGGATGGCATGCTTGTTCAGAGAGTGCGTCCAACGGGATCAAAGAGATCGAGGGATAGGCGCTAGGGTAACCAGCCCTTTCGCCCGCAATATCGAAATTGCTATCACCCTCCGAGAATGGAAAATGCCAACAATGGAACTTTACAAAGGAACCTCCGACCCCGTTGTACACTTACAGAGATACACACAGCATATGCTCATGAGTGGAGCAACAGAGGGAGTACTGTGCAAATGCTTTCCACTATTCTTAGCAGATCTAGCTACCTCCTGGTTCTGTCATCTACCCCAGGGATCCATCAGCTCGTGGGAAATGTTGAAAGAAAGGTTTATCAGTCAGTTCCGCATTCATGTGGAACAACCCAAGGACGCTTATTCCTTATCCAGTATCAAGCAGAAACCTGGAGAGAGACTGCAGCAATACCTAACCCGATTCAATGCCGCAGCGGCCGCAGTCCAAGATGCCGATGAGAAGCTTATCCTAATGGCCCTCTGTAGTGGTGTGCATCCGGATACTAAATTTGCTAGAAGGTTGACAAAAGAAAAACCAGCTACTTTACCCGATTTCTTCCATGAAGCCGGAAAATATATGAGGCTTGAAGATGCTGCCACTGAGGGGCAGTCAGGGCAACAAAACAAGGCGGCTCACGGCAACACGCCCGCTGCAGCGAAGGACGTTCGAAGAAATGATTCTAGAGACAACGCTGGGGGCAAGAAGGGAGAAAAGCGCCTATATCGGCCAGGACCAAGGTTCGACACTTACACTCCTTTGAACGAAACCATTGAAAACATCTTCCTTGCCACCCAGGACGAAGTTAGATACAAACGTCCACCATACAAGAAGGAATCAGATAACGCGCAGAAATCTGGAAAGTTCTACCGCTTCCACGAATCTCATGGGCATGATACCAATGAATGCCATCATCTCCGGGACATGATTGAAGAACACATCAGAAGGAAAAGACTGGAACGCTATGTAAGAGGTCAGAACAGGGCTCCAGCTCCTGCCAATGAGAACCCAAGGCTACCCTCACCAGAGATAGGCAAGGGAAATCGCAACACTAGCGGCTCTAGTCAAGAGAAGATAGTGGTCCATACCATCTCGGGAGGACCGCACATCGTCGACAGAAGCTGGGCAGAGATGGAAAGATATGGAAAGTCGCTCAGAAACAATGAAGACTGTGTTAATTCTGTTATAGAAGAGCGCCACCCGAAGCGGAAAGAGAATCATGACATCACATTCGGTAGGCGTGACCTAGAAGGAAGACAATACCCTCACATGGACCCAATGGTTATCTCTGCCCGGCTCGGTCCAGCCGAAGTTTTCCGAATTCTAGTAGACACTGGAAGCTCGGTAAATATCCTGTTCAAGCATGCGTTTGACAAAATGAAACTATCAATGAAGGATATTGCTCCCTGCAATAAACCACTACACGGTTTCACTAGGGATGCGAAGATGCCCCTCGGGCAACTGGACCTCTTTGTCGAAATTGGAAGTCATCCTCGCTCCGTGGTACGGAAACAGACATTTGTGTTGATAGAAAACCACTCGGCTTACAACGCTTTCTTAGGAAGGCCAGCCTTGTCTGACTTCCAAATTGTCCTGGCCCCATGGTGCCTAAAGATGAAATTTCCGACGGACAATGGAGTAGGGGAAGTAGAAGGAGACCAGGACGTTGCTCGAGACTGCTATGTGACTGAACTTCGCAACAACCACAAGAAGGATAAAGGGAAAATTGTAGAGGTTGCCCTCTGCACAAAAAGTTTGGAAGCATAGCAACTAAAGAAAGCCCCTCCTCTTCGATATACCAGCGACCCTTTCAATGAATTAGACCCCAGGGACAAAGAGGAGGAGGCCACCGCCGAGCCTGTAGAGGCTATGGAATTTGTATCTGTAGACAAGCATGACTCGAGTAGACTATTGAAAATCGGGTCCCAACTATAAGCTGAGTTGAAGGAGCAACTCATTGACTTTCTCCGCCACAACTTGGATGTATTCGCATGGTCACATGTTGACATGACCGGAATCTCCCCTGACATAGCATGCCACGTACTAAACATTGATCCTACCAAGGCGCCCGTAAAACAAAGAAAGAGAAGTATGGGGGCAGAACGATCAGCAGCCCTCGATGAAGAAGTAAAGAATCTACTTGCCAATGACTTTATACGGGAAGCCATCTACCCAGAGTGGATCGCCAACCCGGTGCTGGTAAAGAAGGCTAATGGGAAGTGGCGAACATGCATTGACTTCTCCAACTTAAATGACGCCTGCTCGAAGGATTGCTTCCCACTTCCCCGAATCGATCAACTTGTAGATAGCACAGCCGGACACGAACTCTTATCCTTTATGGACACATACTCAGGATATAACCAAATTCCTATGCATACTCCCGATCAAGACCACACTAGTTTCATCACTGACCGGGGTTTGTACTGCTATAAGGTAATGCCTTTCGGACTTAAAAACGCAGGAGCCACCTACCAGCGCCTCGTCAACAAGATGTTTGCAGGGCTAATAGGACAAACCATGGAAGTGTATGTGGATGACATGCTGGTAAAGTCAAGGAAAGCCGACGATCACGTAAGCCACCTGGGCGAGATGTTTCAAGTACTTCGCCAGTATGGAATGAAGCTTAATCCTATAAAATGCTCCTTCGGAGTATCATCAGGAAAGTTCTTGGGATTCATCGTCCATGCCAGATGGATTGAAGCAAACCCTGAACAGGTCCAAGCTCTAAAAGATATCAAGATACCTTCCACTCGAAAGGAAATTATGACAACCCGGAGTTTTATAACGATTTATTTTCGTCCAATGACGATAAAAATTGTTGTTAATTGCTATTTGAAGTTTTAATTCGAGTTGAAACCCTTTTCAAAAGTTTGGTTAAGAGTTCATGGGCTTTAAATTTAATCTCGGCCCATGGTGTTTCTTTGTTTTGATGCCGTGATAATCCAAGACCTGACCCCCATTTCACTTGGATTTCGCAAACCCTATACCCGTTCATTCCTTTTTTTCATTTTCTTTAGCAAACCCTAGAAATAAAAGCATATGACACAATGGCGGCTTTGTTAATCTCGTTCGTTCCTCTTTGCAACTGAGTTAGGGCTTGTGAAAAATTTGGGGCTTCGATTGTCGAAGGCGCCAGCGAATGAAAGACCGCCTCGTCAATGAGAGCTTCTGCAAATCCTTCGATCTTAGATTTTGACCACGGTTTGGATTTGAATTCGTCGAATCAAAGGTGAGTGACTTCTCACTCACATTTAATTCAAGCCTCTGTTGATTTTTGGCTATCAGTGGTTTTGGATTTCTGGTATTTTAAATTCCGTGAATCTCTGGGTTGAATATGTTTAAAAAGCTTTGAGGATTGACTTCGACATTTTAACAGTTGCTTTGAATTTTCTGTTGGCTCCAGTTCTTGATATTGATATAACTAAACTTTGGACCACTTCGATTTGAACTGCAGTTGATTTTGTTGTTATTTAGATTAGTCTGTCTTCACTTTGTAGTATGCTCCGGTCACTCGACATTGCTATCCTTTTCACTGTGAATTATTTTCGATACTTGGCTCGATCCTAATTGATTTTTGGTAGCACTGGTTTGGATACTTCACTTTCCAGTTTTTCATCCTTGTTCATGTGCACTTGTTCCCATTCATGTAAGTTCATCTTTGATCTGGAGCCACTGTCACTTATTCATTTGGACTTGAGTTTGTTGATTTTACTTAAGTCTGTTGTCTTCACCTGTGTACATTGGTTGATCTTGTACAGTTGCATGTTGTTGCCATATCTTTGTTGTAACTCTTGGAGTCTGGGTTGCTTTCATTACTGTATTCGTGATGAACTGTAGTTGTGCATTCATCTGAATTGCTTCCCTGTTACTATTGAGTATCTTCTCTGTCATTTGCAGTTGCACATCTGAGTCATTCATTCTGTTTTCATATTGTTGCATTGTTGCCTGTCATCTCTACTTCACCTATGCTGCATGCTATTGGTTGTACATATAGGCGATCAGTTGCCTGTGGTCTTTACTCGAATACGATTTTGTACATGTAAAATTTTGAACTAGTGCACTTGTGACCATTCACTGCTGCACTCAGGTCTGTGACATTTGTAACCTGTATATTCATGTTGGAGTTGTTCATTGAAGTTCATTCCATTATTGTTGGCACTGACTTCATCATGTTGGCATTCTTTTATCTGGTTTGTTGTTTTCGCCCATGTGCTTCGACTTTGGCATTTGCCTTGTTCTAGACTATGAAATTAATACTGTCCAGTTACAGAATTAAATATAAATGTACAATTCGTACATTCATGTTTTGGAAACTGTTTGCACCCAGTTGCATTCTAGTCTTCATACATATGTATGCAGTGACGTATGTATATACATTAATTGATATGTATATACGTATGTTCGAATTTGCATATATGTTTACTGTTCTGTATTCATTTAGAAGCCTGTCTGCATATATACATGGTTAAGTCTTGTCATTGTTGACCCTTTTGGGTTGCAGTCGGAAGTAAATTGATTTTCTCGAGCATATATGAGTTTAAAATGTTGGTTTCACTGATTATCGATTTCATAAACAACATTGCAGTCTCTGTTTGTAGTTCTGCCCTTTTTCATTCATGTAGGAGTTGCATGTGTCTTTCCACTTGATCATTGTATCTTGATTTGGGTTGAGCACCACTGATCTGATAAATTTGTAATTGATTACTATATCTTGTTGGTGACATTATTCTTTGTTTAAGTGCTTTTGAATATGTACAGTTGTGATTGCACTTGACCCTCTGTAGTCGTGGCATTCATTGTGTACTTGCACTTGTATTTCATGGTTGTATATGTTAACATACTTCAAGTGGTCTGCATATACCCTTGTTTACGTCTCCACTGCATAGCTTTTAACTTAAGTGCATTTCTTGATTTCGGTGGTACTTGGTCATTTGAGACGTTAGGTCTGCATACATATGCTTTGATGCAGTTTTGATTTGTTGTAGCTGCTGCACCTTTTGGATTTAGTGTACATGTGCATGCATCTTTGCATTTGTGTTTTCATCGGGTGTCTGCACATGCTTCTGGTCCATTGCTTAGCGAAGTCTGACTTGATTAGTTGTGAGGTTGCCACTGATTTAAGTCCATCTTGTTGTTTCATTTCCTTGCATCATTGGGTGGCACTTGCTGCCCATTTAACATGTGCATTTCCTTCATGTGTTCTGCGCACTGTGTGGCCACCCAATTGTATATGTGTGGACTAGTCTTCATTTGCATTGTGCAGTAGCTTGAGCATTTAGCTTGTTGAATTGGTTATCTCACTGGACTTGTTGAGTTGTCCCTGTTGTCACTTTAGTCTGGACTGCATATATGAAGTGGTTGCTGACCTGATTTGTACATTGGTTAGCTCCACTTGACTTTGTTAAGCATGTCTCTATTGTTCCCTTGACTTAGTGCCTGTAGATCTATTGCAGTCTCTATTTTTGCATTGCATTGATGCACAGATTTTTATTTGCAGTCTGTTTTGGTTGCCCCTTGCACTGGCCATTGACTTCAAGTGGTGGCTGCATTTTCGTTGCAGTTTTACCCTTGTCCCTTGTGGTAACTTTATATTCGGTGGTGGCGAGGCAGTGCACGCGTGCGTGCACTGCAGCCACCCAGAATTGACAGTTTTGAATTGATATTTTTCTTTGCGTCGTGATGCATTGATCTTTTTTGCCGTACTGGCAAGGCCGTACACGCGTGCGTGTGCGGCAGCCAATCAACATTGCCATTTTTAAATTGACATTTCAATTGCTTAAATTGATTTGGATTGTTAATTGTTGTTTAACACTGTTTAGTGTTATATCTGCCGGTATCCGATTCTTTTATCGAGGAGTCGGATATACGAGATTTCTGTGATTGTAGTCTATTTGATTATCTGATTATTATTGCTGCTACGCACTAATAACTAAGTTTGAATTAGACTGACCCGTGTATTATTTTCTTTCGAATTTAATACTCGGGTCAGAACCGAGTTATTTCAGGTTGTAGGTTTCCTGCTTTGAGTTGCTGTTTGAGCTATGAAGACTTTTCACATCTTTTGGAGTAATCGTGTCATAATATAGGTTGATATGTATTCATGTATATTAGTTGATAATGTACGTGTATATATAACTTCCAGAGTCGACAATTGTAGTTGTATCATATGTATTGTATCAACTGTATTGTAACTGACATCAGTTATATATATATATGAGACTTTTGTTTTTATCTGTGTTCCGCATTCTTTGTGTATCTGTGTTGTTTTTATATATATTGTCCTAAACCATTATGAACCATCGTAGTTCGTTTTATACTGGAATTGGATATGTCGATGGGAGTGAATAAATAAGAGATGAAAAATTTAAATATATACCACTCCTAACGAGGTAACCAATACTAGTGTAAGGCCAACTACGGATGGCCGCTCCTACCCAGCCTTATTCTTCATAATAATAGACAGTATTTCTTTTAATACTCTTTGTTATTGTGAGTATAGAGGTGGGGCGTTACAGTTGGTATCAGAGCTTGGGGTTTATGGACATAATATAAAACATAACTTAGATGGAACATGTGTTACAACTATTTGTCGATGTTTTCTTTGTGTTTTGAGTCAAAACTAAAGTTTTGAGATTATGATGAAATTTTTAAATATCGTTATTTAAAAATAAAAGTGAAACTGTCTTCGCTGAGTACAACTGATAATCTTTTTGATTAAAGAAATCAAAATATGAAATTGAAATAAATTTCATTTGCTGTTTACATAGCTGTGTTTATTTTGTTTCTTTGAGAATTTCGAATCTGAATTGAGGATTCGAAATGATTGCAGTTATGTGATTCTTGTTGAGATTTTTGCTGATTTTCTTTTATGCTAATCACATGTTGATTAGATTTTTGCTGTTTTGAATTATCTTCATTAAAGATATATTCGAAAGATTTCTTTGTTCATTTTGTAGTACGTGCAAATTTGAGTTGCACGTTACTGCATTAATTTTACGTTGAACCGATGCTTGGTTATGAAATGTATTTTGTTGCCGTTACCTTTATAACGGGATTTTTACACTAGTGCTATGTTTTGAAGCACGGAGTTTAGTTGAAAATTTTTATGAATGAAAATTCATTGGTGTTACATTGTGGTGTAAATTATTTTGATGAGATTTTGACGTTTAAAAATTACTGTCGTTTTGGCTTCAGTAACCGTCAAATTTTAAAAGTGGATTTTCAAGCGGTTATACCGCAATGCAGATTTGTGACCCGTTTTTACGGTATTTTGAGAAGTACAATTTCCTTATCGAAATTGTTACTAATATTGTTGCTTTAATCAAGTAATTGGGAAATCGTTTTAAAATGAAAATTGTTTTATTAAAATTTCTAACAGTTTGCACTTTCAAAAGAAAAGGAAAGTAAGTGATAATCACTTATGAGATTTATGGCATTAAGACCCAAGTAAGGGCAGCCAATTATTTTATATGAAAATCATATTATGATTTATGTTAATCTTTATTTCTCTGAATAGATATATGATGATCAAGAATGGCATTTTGATTGAATTTTTGGTTGCTGTTTTAATTTGTTTTTGGCTAATTTTGTTTTGAGAATTGTTTAATCAATCATATAACCTGATTACAGAAATGAGTTTATGACTCAGTTTTTATAAGAAAATAATTTGATTAATTTACTGAGAAATATGGTATTGAATAATAATAATGGATTAGGCAGTATGAACAAAGAGGTTTATGCTCATGTCTAGTTCATTTAAAAATTGATATGAACAAAGCAATATTGAAAAAAAAATTGTGATCAAGCAGAAATGACTTTGAAATGGGTTGTAAAAATTTGGCATGAATGTTGGTATGTTTAGATATGATTTTTAAAGAAATTAAATTCCCTACTTATGAAATGAAGAAAGGATTACAAGAGTATTTCTGGAGTTAAAAAGGAAAAATTCCTTAAATGAATAAATATGTATGGTCTCTAAATTACCAAGTAATTTAGGAGAGGTGCCTTGATCTACTCATCATCAGGTGGATGGTGGGTATGTGCATGACTTGTTAAAGTCCTGAAGGCCTCTGTGCAAAGGTTAACAGAATTGAGTCCTTTGCAATGCACACTTTGTGTTCAAAGGCAAGAGTTTGGACCATATAAAAATGTAAAATGGAACTGGAAAATAAGCTAGGCAGTGTGAACAAAGGAGGTTCATGCTTATGTCTAGATTGTTTTAAATTGGAGATGAACAATGCAATAAATTATTTATGTGCTGATTTGTTCAGATCTAAAGCTAAAATGTTTTATAGGTTTTTCTTTAAAACCTTACCCTATGTTCACAATAGAATTGAGTATAAGAATTTTTATAGAATTCTACTGGATTTGTTTAAGAGATCATGACATTCTTGAATATAGGAGATATGCAAGTGATAAAACAAATTTTGAATGAGACAACTGGAGAAATGAAATAAAGCATTATTTTCATGAATGAAAGTATGGACAATTGAGATTTTCTGAAATAAGAAATGAGACTGGTCACTAGATTATAAAACTAATCTAGGAGAGAAGCCTTGATCTATTCATCATAAGGAGTATGATGGATATGTGCATGACTTGTTTAAGTCCTATAGGCCTTTGTGCAAGGGTTAACAGAATTGAGTCCCTTGCAATGCACACATGGTGTTCAATGGCAAAGAGATATGACCAAATTAAATTGATAAATCGAGATTTAGAGTTGAGCTATGGAATTAAAATGAGTTAATTCCATAAGAGTATTTGTACATGTATACTGTATTGAACAATTGAATATTTGTTGATTTGAGATTCGATTATCACTTTTGATAATTGAATATTTGTTGATTTGAGATTCGATTATCGTTTTTGATAATTGAATATTGTTGATTTGAGATTCGATTATCGTTTTGATAATTGAATATTTGTTGATTTGAGATTCGATTATCACTTTTGATAATTGAATATTTGTTGATTTGAGATTCGATTATCGTTTTTGATAATTGAATATTGTTGATTTGAGATTCGATTATCGTTTTGATAAGTGAATATTTGTTGATTTGAGATTCGATTATCATTTTTGATAATTGAATATTTGTTGATTTGAGATTCGATTATCGTTTTGATAATTGAATAATTGTTGATTTGGTATTTCTGATTATCGTTTTGATAATTAGGCAATTGCTAATTTTGCTGATTGTAAGATTTTCTAGTCTCTAATTGATTCTAGATTATGTTGATTATATTAAACTGCTGTTTTCTATCTATCTCTCTTGATAGTTATAGTTTGCTGATTATGAAGTTCGTGTTTTCTATTTATCTGTTGGATAACTAGATATTTGCAGATTTGCGATTTGTGAATTCTGTATTCTAATTATCTAATTGATAATCGAATATTACTGACAATTGCATTTGTCCAGTTTTGTCGATTTCTGATTATCTATTTGATGATTAGATTTTGTGAGAATTTGTAAATTTCTTTTATGGAATTAAAAGTTTTCTTCGGTTTTGGTGTTCTCGATCTTTATTTTTCTAGCTTAACCAGTTTATGTTAGAAAAATAATTGTTATTAGCAACCTTAATTATGAAAATTGCGGGGACGCAATTTCTATAAGGAGGGGAGTCTGTGACAACCCGGAGTTTTATAACGATTTATTTTCGTCCAATGACGATAAAAATTGTTGTTAATTGCTATTTGAAGTTTTAATTCGAGTTGAAACACTTTTCAAAAGTTTGGTTAAGAGTTCATGGGCTTTAAATTTAATCTCGGCCCATGGTGTTTCTTTGTTTTGATGTCGTGATAATCCAAGACCTGACCCCCATTTCACTTGGATTTCGCAAACCCTATACCCGTTCATTCCTTTTTTTCATTTTCTTTAGCAAACCCTAGAAATAAAAGCATACGACACAATGGCGGCTTTGTTAATCTCGTTCGTTCCTCTTTGCAACTGAGTTAGGGCTTGTGAAAAATTTGGGGCTTCGATTGTCGAAGGCGCCAGCGAATGAAAGACTGCCTCGTCAATGAGAGCTTCTGCAAATCCTTCGATCTTAGATTTTGACCACGGTTTGGATTTGAATTCGTCGAATCAAAGGTGAGTGACTTCTCACTCACATTTAATTCAAGCCTCTGTTGATTTTTGGCTATCAGTGGTTTTGGATTTCTGGTATTTTAAATTCCGTGAATCTCTGGGTTGAATATGTTTAAAAAGCTTTGAGGATTGACTTCGACATTTTAACAGTTGCTTTGAATTTTCTGTTGGCTCCAGTTCTTGATATTGATATAACTAAACTTTGGGCCACTTCGATTTGAATTGCAGTTGATTTTGTTGTTATTTAGATTAGTCTGTCTTCACTTTGTAGTATGCTCCGGTCACTCGACATTGCTATCCTTTTCACTGTGAATTATTTTCGATACTTGGCTCGATCCTAATTGATTTTTGGTAGCACTAGTTTGGATACTTCACTTTCCAGTTTTTCATCCTTGTTCATGTGCACTTGTTCCCATTCATGTAAGTTCATCTTTGATCTGGAGCCACTGTCACTTATTCATTTGGACTTGAGTTTGTTGATTTTACTTAAGTCTGTTGTCTTCACCTGTGTACATTGGTTGATCTTGTACAGTTGCATGTTGTTGCCATATCTTTGTTGTAACTCTTGGAGTCTGGGTTGCTTTCATTACTGTATTCGTGATGAACTGTGGTTGTGCATTCATCTGAATTGCTTCCCTGTTACTATTGAGTATCTTCTCTGTCATTTGCAGTTGCACATCTGAGTCGTTCATTCTGTTTTCATATTGTTGCATTGTTGCCTGTCATCTCTACTTCACCTATGCTGCATGCTATTGGTTGTACATATAGGCGATCAGTTGCCTGTGGTCTTTACTCGAATACGATTTTGTACATGTAAAATTTTGAACTAGTGCACTTGTGACCATTCACTGCTGCACTCAGGTCTGTGACATTTGTAACCTGTATATTCATTTTGGAGTTGTTCATTGAAGTTCATTCTATTATTGTTGGCACTGACTTCATCATGTTGGCATTCTTTTATCTGGTTTGTTGTTTTCGCCCATGTGCTTCGACTTTGGCATTTGCCTTGTTCTAGACTATGAAATTAATACTGTCCAGTTACAGAATTAAATATAAATGTACAATTCGTACATTCATGTTTTGGAAACTGTTTGCACCCAGTTGCATTCTAGTCTTCATACATATGTATGCAGTGACGTATGTATATACATTAATTGATATGTATATACGTATGTTCGAATTTGCATATATGTTTACTGTTCTG
Source organism: Allium fistulosum (assembly GCA_030737815.1). Lineage (NCBI taxonomy): Eukaryota > Viridiplantae > Streptophyta > Magnoliopsida > Asparagales > Amaryllidaceae > Allium > Allium fistulosum. The sequence goes on from CM060904.1 coordinate 1,294,598,854, forward strand.
TATTCATTTAGAAGCCTGTCTGCATATATACATGGTTAAGTCTTGTCATTGTTGACCCTTTTGGGTTGCAGTCGGAAGTAAATTGATTTTCTCGAGCATATATGAGTTTAAAATGTTGGTTTCACTGATTATCGATTTCATAAACAACATTGCAGTCTCTGTTTGTAGTTCTGCCCTTTTTCATTCATGTAGGAGTTGCATGTGTCTTTCCACTTGATCATTGTATCTTGATTTGGGTTGAGCACCACTGATCTGATAAATTTGTAATTGATTACTATATCTTGTTGGTGACATTATTCTTTGTTTAAGTGCTTTTGAATATGTACAGTTGTGATTGCACTTGACCCTCTGTAGTCGTGGCATTCATTGTGTACTTGCACTTGTATTTCATGGTTGTATATGTTAACATACTTCAAGTGGTCTGCATATACCCTTGTTTACGTCTCCACTGCATAGCTTTTAACTTAAGTGCATTTCTTGATTTCGGTGGTACTTGGTCATTTGAGACGTTAGGTCTGCATACATATGCTTTGATGCAGTTTTGATTTGTTGTAGCTGCTGCACCTTTTGGATTTAGTGTACATGTGCATGCATCTTTGCATTTGTGTTTTCATCGGGTGTCTGCACATGCTTCTGGTCCATTGCTTAGCGAAGTCTGACTTGATTAGTTGTGAGGTTGCCACTGATTTAAGTCCATCTTGTTGTTTCATTTCCTTGCATCATTGGGTGGCACTTGCTGCCCATTTAACATGTGCATTTCCTTCATGTGTTCTGCGCACTGTGTGGCCACCCAATTGTATATGTGTGGACTAGTCTTCATTTGCATTGTGCAGTAGCTTGAGCATTTAGCTTGTTGAATTGGTTATCTCACTGGACTTGTTGAGTTGTCCCTGTTGTCACTTTAGTCTGGACTGCATATATGAAGTGGTTGCTGACCTGATTTGTACATTGGTTAGCTCCACTTGACTTTGTTAAGCATGTCTCTATTGTTCCCTTGACTTAGTGCCTGTAGATCTATTGCAGTCTCTATTTTTGCATTGCATTGATGCACAGATTTTTATTTGCAGTCTGTTTTGGTTGCCCCTTGCACTGGCCATTGACTTCAAGTGGTGGCTGCATTTTCGTTGCAGTTTTACCCTTGTCCCTTGTGGTAAGTTTATATTCGGTGGTGGCGAGGCAGTGCACACGTGCGTGCACTGCAGCCACCCAGAATTGACAGTTTTGAATTGATATTTTTCTTTGCGTCGTGATGCATTGATCTTTTTTGCCGTACTGGCAAGGCCATACACGCGTGCGTGTGCGGCAGCCAATCAGCATTGCCATTTTTAAATTGACATTTCAATTGCTTAAATTGATTTGGATTGTTAATTGTTGTTTAACACTGTTTAGTGTTATATCTGCCGATATCCGATTCTTTTATCGAGGAGTCGGATATACGAGATTTCTGTGATTGTCGTCTATTTGATTATCTGATTATTATTGCTGCTACGCACTAATAACTGAGTTTGAATTAGACTGGCCCGTGTATTATTTTCTTTCGAATTTAATACTCGGGTCAGACCCGAGTTATTTCAGGTTGTAGATTTCCTGCTTTGAGTTGCTGTTTGAGCTATGAAGACTTTTCACATCTTTTGGAGTAATCGTGTCATAATATAGGTTGATATGTATTCATGTATATTAGTTGATAATGTACGTGTATATATAACTTCCAGAGTCGACAATTGTAGTTGTATCATATGTATTGTATCAACTGTATTGTAACTGACATCAGTTATATATATATATATATATGTGAGACTTTTGTTTTTATCTGTGTTCCGCATTCTTTGTGTATCTGTGTTGTTTTTATATATATTGTCCTAAACCATTATGAACCATCGTAGTTCGTTTTATACTGGAATTGGATATGTCGATGGGAGTGAATAAATAAGAGATGAAAAATTTAAATATATACCACTCCTAACGAGGTAACCAATACTAGTGTAAGGCCAACTACGGATGGCCGCTCCTACCCAGCCTTATTCTTCATAATAATAGACAGTATTTCTTTTAATACTCTTTGTTATTGTGAGTATAGAGGTGGGGCGTTACAGAAATGCAAAGCCTGAATGGGAAAGTGGCCGCCCTAAGCCGATTCATCTCCAAAGCAACGGACAAGTGCGTCCCCTTCTTCGAAGCTCTAAAGAAATACAAAGGAAAGTTCGAATGGACTGACGAATGCTTAACCGCTTTCCTTAACTTAATCGAACACCTCCAGAAACTGCTGGTACTCTCGACTCCAAGCGAAGGCGAAGAGTTATACCTATACCTTGCTGTGTCATCTCACGCCCTAAGCGCTGCTTTGGTAAGGGAAGACAACCGCACGCAGCGGCCAGTTTACTTTGTAAGTAAGAGGTTTACGGGGGCAGAAGTCAGATATCCTAAACTTGAGAAGCTAGCATACTGTTTACTGATCACGTCATGGAAATTGCGTCACTGCTTCCAGTCCCATTCCATCAAAGTTCTGACCGATCAACCACTGAGGCAGGTACTCCATCGTCCCGACACTTCTGGGCGACTACTTAAATGGTGCATTGAACTGAGTCAGTATGATATCACCTATCACCCTCGCATCGCCATCAAGGGACAAGCCATGGCCGATTTCATTGCAGAATTCACTACCAACGAAGGTAAGGAGCAATCGGAAATAGCAGAAGACATCAAGTGGAATCTCTTCGTGGATGGGGCGTCAAACGATCAAGGCTCGGGGCAGGTGTGGTAATAGTCACTCCTAGGGGAAGCAAGCTGCACTGTGCTATAAGGTTGGAGTTCGCTGCCACCAACAACGATGCCGAGTATGAAGCAGTGATAGCTGGATTAGAACTTGCCTCAGAAATCGGAGCCAATTCTTTGTGTCTTCATAGCGATTCTCAACTTATTGTTAATCAAATACTAGGAGAATTCCAGGCTCGAGAAGAACGACTCATAGCATATTTAAAGAAGACCAAGTTACTTCTCAATCGATTGGACCACTACTTAGTCAAACACATCCCTCGGGAAGAGAACCGAGAGGCCGACAAATTGGCGAAGCAAGCGTGAGAGACGGTGCTATTTCCGGAGCGGTAGCCATCTCAAGGCAACTGACCCCAAGTTTTGAGCAAGTGAATCTGATAGCTGCAACCGAAGAAGCAACTTGGATGACTCCCATCCGAGACTACTTACAAAGCGGCACACTACCCAACGGGCGTAACGAAGTCAAGAAAATCTTGAGGAAAGCTTCCCGCTACACAATACAAGAGGACATCCTCTATCGGCGCGGATTCTCTAACCCCTTATTAAGGTGTTTCGTTGGAAGGGAAGCCAAGGAAATCTTATCCAACATTCATCGAGGAAGCTGCGGAGATCACACCGGAAGGCAAACTTTAGCAAAAAAGATACTCCGATATGGATATTTTTGGCCCACCTTAAGCAAGGACGCCTTAGATTTCGTCAAAAAGTGTGACAGATGCCAGAAGTTTGCTAAGATTCTGCGGCTACCAACAACTGAGATTACTCAAATGACCAGCCCTTGGCCCTTCGCAGTATGGGGGATTGATTTAATCGGCGAACTACCAATGGGCCGAGGCGGGGCCAAATATGCTATAGTGGCAGTCGACTATTTCACCAAATGGGTGGAAGCAGAACCCCTGAATAAAGTTTCTTTAGTAAAAGTTATTAACTTCTTGATCAAAAATGTTCTGTGCAGGTACGGAGTCCCATTCAAGATCATATCAGACAATGGACTTCAGTTTGACAGCGAGGAATTCGCCAACTGGTGCCGAGAGCACGGAATTCACAAAAGCTTCTCATCCGTAGCGTATCCCCATGCAAACGGACAAGTCGAAGCCGTCAACAAAATTCTGAAAACTCTAATCAAAAAGAAACTCGAAAAGTCAAAGGGCGCTTGGGTGGATGAACTCCCTACGGCACTGTGGGCCTATGGCACATCTTTCAAAACATCAACAGGGCATACTCCTTTCTCTTTGGCATACGGATCGGAGGCTATGCTCCCAGTTGAAACCATCGTGCCTTCCCACCGTAGGATCCACTATAACCCAGAAGAGAACGAAGAACTCCTTCACATGTCTTTGGATCTAATTGAGGAGAGAAGAAATGATGCAGTCCTCAAAGCAGCAGCCCACAAGCAAAAAGTGGCAGCACAATACAACTCCAAAGTCAAGCATCGTACCTTACAAGAAGGGGATCTTGTCCTCAAGCGAATCTTCCCTCGCCCCGGAGCACTAGATCCAATATGGGATGGACCATATGTAATTCATAAAGATCTCCACAATGGAGCTTATATTTTGTCAACAGTGGACGGAGAGGTGTTCCAGAAGGCATGGAACATTCAACACCTCCGTCGATACTTTTCTTAACTTGTACTGCCCATATGAAGTGAATTAACAAAGAGAATCAGTGGACGTAGGCATTTTCATGCCGAACCACTTTAAAAAACCTTGTCTCTTTTTTAACTTGTCCCTTTATATCTTGGCTGCTTGTTAACTTTATCCTTTTCTGTTGAACAAAATCCTATGCATGTAGCATTTCCATTCAAAGCACTCCACAGCACAACTTCACCTGGACAAGACCTAACAGGTACTATGCGAATCTATGCCCTCGCCAATGAGACACTTTTGCTCCGGCATCCCTCTGCTGCGGGTTAACTCGTTGCTCGCGACGGCCCTTAAAGCCAACTGTAATGAGCTGATTATAAGCCACCAAGAAGGCCGACTATAGCCGAGGCAGCTCATTACGGCGTTCGGCTCGCCGGCAACTGTGAACCGACTATAAGCCCCAACATAAGGTGTGGCCAGCCAGGGGCAGTTCACGGTTGACGATCGGCACCCACGCTAGCCGGCCACAGTAAATCGAATAATACCCACGATTACGGGCCATAATGGCCCGGGTAGTTACTGTGCGCGATCTCGGCTCCGATGTGTCTTAAGTGCGGCTGTGGTAAAAAAGAATTAACTCCCCGTGGAGGCGTAAGATGGGTGACAAATGTCTCCAAGACTCACAGCTAGGGAAAGTGGCTACAAAGCCCGTTTGCCACGAACTTAAGCACATCGAAGGCCTTCCGTGATTGGAAGTTTTACTATTTCACATATTTCAATTTTATTTAAGAAACTTTTCTCCTATCCTATGTAACAATCCCTGAAGTACAGGACACAGAACAAGAGACATTCGCTAATGGAAGCGGATACTCACAGCAAGATACTGGACCGCATTCCATACTCGGTCACACAAGACATTCAAAGCTGCCATCTACAAGCAAAATATAAAGGGTGGTATTTCCTTCTTTCATGTGAAACACGTGACTATAATTTATTCACACCTCACGCTAACATTGAAAGTCATGAAATTATGTTTTAAACAAGAACCTGATGTCAAACACAATTTAATTACAAGAATATGCATAGCTATATTTATCATACAACATGTCAAAATAGCAAAAACATTCAAAAGACGACAGAATCAGCTTAAGTTAAAGAATTACACGTCAAGAATAGTGTTATTTATTACAAGTAGCATAATTACAACCTAAGAGTTACGTTACTGTTTTAATACTAACATATACAATAATGTCAAGCCTACAAAAAGATTTCCAGGTCCAATCAAGGAGCCGGCTGCGTCGGAGTCTTATCCTTGTCCTGTTGCCCACCTGTCCGGTCAGAGAAAGAATTCATTAGTGATAAGCAACCAAGTTAACGGAAAGACTAGAAAGGAAGACTTACCAGCATCTGCTCCTTGATCATCTTGATCATCATCCTCCACTTCCACACCTGCCTCCTCAGCTGCAAGCAACTGCATGCCCTCCTTCACCGCCACCTTCTCCTCATTGGTAAACTGGGCGGTAACCACATCCATCCTAAAGACCACACCACCCTCCTTATCCGCCTCAGCCTTGGCCTCCTCTAGAGCCCTGAGATAGATCCTAGCCATAACCCGAGGGTAGTCATCCATCCAGGACAAGTTACCCTGCCTCCAAGTACGGAAGTACATATCCTGGAGCATCCCATCCATCATCCCCTCGTTCTCTTCAAACTCCCTCATTCGGACCTCAGAAGCCCGCAGCTTTGCAACAACAGCATCCCTCTCCGATCGATACCGTAAACGGTCGGCCTGAAGGGACCTCCTCATCGCCTCCATCTCCTCCTTCGACTTGGCCTGAGCAAGCTCCGTAGCCTCAAGTCTCCCCGATAGTTCCTCTACCCGCTCGAGGTCCGCTTGCCGAACCTCATCCACCGTGGCAATGGCCATGTCAATCCGCTCCTTACAGACGGCCTCCATCCTCCGCAACTCTGCCCTACTGGCCTCTTCAATAGTCTTCCTCAATTGTCGGGATGCGGCCTCATGCTGGGAGATTTGGATGGCTTGGTCGGCAAGTTGTTTAGCCTGGTCGGAAACCATCAACCGCAGCTGAATGTTGGCGCTTCCTATCTCTTCCCCAGCCTTGACCAGTCGGGCGTGGTGCCCCATCAATTTCCTGGTCTCCTCAGCAACCCGGTCAACATTTGCCTTAGCCTCATCTCCCAGAGTTATGACCCGGGTAGTAAGCAGATCAAGGTCCAGGGACTTAGCTTCGTCAAGCACCCGTACCATAGGATTACGAGGGAGGAGATGCTCACCAGTAACCTCATCAAAAGAGATGTCATGAGATGCCGGGTCCAGGTCCGGATGACCCGCAAACGGATTGCGTACTAAGCCAGGATGATCTATCGGGATGACGGTTGGATTCTCAGACGGATGGGGGGGGCATAAGCTCGGTATCCTCCTCCGTAATGTCGTGAATAGGCTGGAGTGGGGCCGGGGGTTCAAGAAGAGGTTCAGACGAAGATCGACTCCTCTTCCTCTTCTGTATATCTTCATCGATAACTCCGAGAAGAGGACGATAGCCGACTATGTCTCCCGGGCGGTTAGTAGAAGGCTTCGGCTTGGCGGAAGCTTTGAGGAGTTTGTATTGTTCAAGCCTGTGCCGAAGATCTGAGGTCTTGGCCGTTTTGCCCACTCCTGGAGTAAAATCAAGTGTCACCAGTATGCATTGAGCCATCATTCGAGAATTAAAAAGAACAGAGGGAAATTCACCTTGAACCGCAGAGGTTGCCTCAGTAGAAGCGCTCCTGGAAGATAAATCAACTCCGGTCCTAACTTTCTCAGCTTTCCTGGACTTCTCTGTTCCCTCCAAAACTTCGAAGGCTTGGCGGAAAGCGTCATCCGTCCACTCTTGCATCTCACCTACTTGCCCAGAAGACAAAGCCCCGACACCATCGCCACCTCCAGCACCTTCTCCTCCATCTCCGCCTTACTCCTCCTCCACATCTCCCTCCTACGGGATATCTGGACATGTGCTGGGAGAGGGACCGTCAGACTTTTTGAGCTTCTTCCCCCCGGCAATCGGATGTTTCGGAAAGGGCCTCCTTTTGCTGCTCTTCGACTCGGCCCATTCTTTAGCTTGGGCATCCTTCTCTTCGGCCGTGTCCCTCTGCTTGACCACGGACTGCTGTGGAAGGATCAAGTTGTGCTCCAAAAGTGTAGCGTTCCTGATCAGGTAAGCAGCCGACCTATCTCTTCCAGTAATAGCTTCTATTTCTGCTGCCGTCTGAACCAGGCGATCATTCTTCACGACCGCAAAACCACCTGTCGCTAGCAAAAAATAAAAACACATAAGAAGGAGTATTGCAACCAGAACGGGAATTAAAAATAAAGCTTTGACTTACATCCGGAGGTGAAGCGCCGAATAGAAACGGAATCATCCTTGACAAAAAACCATTCCTTCTTGAACATGTTGTACTTGGAGTACAGATTCAGGACCGGCTTAAAGGATACGGCCGATTCCAAGCTGATGTATGGAGACCCCTTCTTATAGCCTCTCAAGTTGTACAAATACCGGATCTTTCGGTTGGAAGGAGGACGCCCATATCTCCTCTGGAAGATGACGAAGAGACTCACCAGAATGGCATAGGAGTTGGGCTGAAGCTGGAATGGAGCTACCTTTAGATATATGAGAAAGCCGACTACCCAGGCATTGAGAGGCGGGATGGCACCATACATGCAATGGTATCTGCTGTAGGCAAAATATCCTTCGGGAGGATCATACGGCATCACTCCTGCATCCGGCAATAGCATGCGCGCTCGGTCGATCCCGAAAGAGAGAGATATAACATCAAGTTGCTCGCCCTTTAGTGAGCTAGGGAAGCAATCAGGAGGCAAGTTCAGAAGTTCCTGAGGACCGTATCCATCTACCAATGATCTCGGGGTGGGCCCATAACGTCCCGGTCCTGACTGGACTGGGGGCACGGCAGAAGGCTCTTCTCTATCCTGAGATCTCTTCTTCTCCGATCGGGTTTCCACTTTGTGAGACATTTATCTGCAAACGCAAGAAAGCACGTCGTTAAAACAAGAGATGTAGAGATATACAACAGAAAGTTTTCAAGTTCATCCGGTATCAAGTACATTCGGTATTAAGTCAACGCGGCATGAAAAGTTTTTTCATTCGGTATTAAGAGACATTTATGCTCATTCGATAAAACAAAGAAAATCTCATTCATCAAAAGAGAGCATGCCTGGTTCGGCGTTAAGATGACTCAACACTAGATGATTCGGCACTGAGTGGATCGGCACTTAACTGATTCGGCGCTTATGTGGATCGGTTGTCTCAAATAATGGAGGATGTACAAAGGCCCGAACCTCTACTTATAGGCAAATATAGGGCACCGGACCAACTGGACCGACACTCAGGGACCGAATGAAGATGACCAAGAAACAAAGTAAGCCGTATGCCAGCATACGCCCCACTTTGGAGGGCAAATGTTGGGCGAATTCTCACCACCAGAATAACCGGACCAGCCACCCTCCAAACCAAAGCGGACCAACGAATCCACCGGACCAAGGGATGCCAAACCAACTCTTCTACCAGCTGCCGCCGAACCAAGTGATGCCGAACCAACACACTCCAAGCCACTGCCGAACCAGGAGCCTGCCGGACCAAACACACCGGACCAACATACCACATCTCACCACCGAACCAACTCCATCCAACACCACCACACCAGACCACCGGACCAAAGTCTCACCGAGCCAAAGTACTACCGGACCGAGGCCTCAACTCCAACCATCTACCACCGAACCAAGGCATTGCCGAACCAAAGTTGCCAGGTCAGATTGCATCATCCCAGGCCCACCATCAACTATATACATCCAAGACCCCTGCCCCCAGCCTCACTCTATAAATAGAGGGGCAGGGGTACAACAATGGGGGACAGGTTTGAGAGCTCAAGCACGGATAGAACTTTCAAACAACTTTCATTTACTTGTAACAAAGCTTTGTACTTGTAAACTGAACAAGAAAGGAGAAATAATATATAAAGTGGACGTAGGCACATTCTGGCTAACCCACTATAAATCTTTGTGTCTTTTACAGTTTAGTCCCTGCTTTTCACATATCTGCATAAATCACCCAAATCACTGAGAACAACATAAAATCAATTAAATCATACGACTTTGAGGTGTTTGTCCATTTTTTGTGCAAACACTAACAAAATAGAATCGAATACAAAACTTATTTTATCCTAATATAGTAGAATCGACACCATTAAAAATTTGCAATTTAAACTCTTTATATTCTATTCCACTTTACACATACAATGAAAAAGATATTCATATTTAAATTACGAAAATAGGCAATGCAAACTGCGAATGGGGGAATTTGTATTTTACACACCATTTCCTAACTTATTTTCTTTTTAGGACCCTTTTTATACAACAATAAAGATATTAATGGCGTCCTCATCCTGTCCCCCCCTCAAGCCAACACCTCCACCACCTCCCATCGCATTCGTTCCTAACAAATACAACTCCATATTCAGCTCTCTGGCCTCCACCTCTCAGCTTCCGCCCAAACCATCCTCTCGTTCAGCTTCCAGTGGCTATCGCGGTCCTGCCACCACCAAGCTTCCTGCATCAGAACCCCCTCGTCCATCCCCTTCCTCCCCTCCTTTCAACACCAAGAAATCCTATGCTCAAGTGGTGTCCTCCACCCCCCCCGGTTTCATCCAACCCCCCTCGCTTCCAGCGTCGTCGTCGTATTCTGCCAGATTTCATTAATGCTCGCTCCACTATTGATTTTTTGAAGCTGAAAGGCCGCTGTCTCAGGTGTGCTAGTCTGGGACACGTGGCAAGAGATTGCAGGGACTCAAAGATCTGCTATCTATGTGGCTTTTTTGGGCATGCACACTTGCATTGTCTCAAGAAAAAAAATAATGCCTTTTCAACTCAGAAAAATGACCCTGCCACTCCCACTAAAAGCAAATTCAAAAGCAGCTCTGAACACGCAGAGAGGACCCCACACTCATCATACCTTCACAAGAAACGAAGCACCACTCAGCACACATCACACCAACAGTCGCCTCGATCCCCTCCCTTATCTCATTCCAAACATTTCCCCTCCCAATCTAAACCTTCTTCCTCACAAATTTTTTCAATGGCTGATTCTTCCCTTTACCTCACTGCCACAATCATCGATGGATTCTGGTCCATTGAATCCCTCCACCTCACCCTCTCGAGTAGCTTCCACCACCATGAGTGGCCGCTTTGGATCCTTTCTGACAACAGCTTCATTTTTTGTTGTCCCTCCTTCTCGATCCGTGAACAAGCTCTTCAGCTGAGAACTTTATCGAAGCCAGGCGGCTCAGTCCTCTTGCAACAATGGTCAGAACTTGAGCATCAGTCTCCTGATCTTGAACCGGCTGCATGGGCTCGGGTTCGAGGCTTCCCCGAATTCCTTAGAAATAATCCGCTTGCAGCCAGAGATGCCCTTAGCCCCATGGGTCGCTTCATCGCGTTTGATGATTGCGAATGGGCTAACTTTGACCACCGGTTCCTGTATGTAAAAATGCAATTTTTCAGCGGAGTTAGCACCCCCAACTCTTTTGTTGTGCATTTGAATAACGAGGAGTACCTTCTTTCAGTGGAGAAATGGGAGCACGCTCACCCTACTCGTAGGCCTGAAATGATGTTCTTGGGCGTTGATTATGAAAAGGACTTCAGATGCTATGAAGAATCCATCCTCTCAGGTGACTCGGATGAAGTCAGATTTGATGCTATGTTTTATGACCCTGCCATATCCCCACCGCTTCCACCAGCTGCCCAAATCCACGACGCATCTCCGGAGGTGGCGAGCCCTCAGCGCTGGGATGCTTGGCCAGATGAACCGCGTGGAGACCCACTTGGTGATCTTGACCTCTCCACAACCCTCCAGCACCAACTCCACCCTCAACCCATGGAGCCTACCCCCTAGCAATTGTCCATGGAGCTTCTCCAGCTCCACCGATACCTCTCCAAAGGTCTCCTCAGATCACTCCAGCTATTGTTCGCCGAAGCTCCCGACTCAACAGAGCAGCTTCTCTCCCTGGTAGTTTTTACAAAACTGTTGTTTTTTCCTCAACCAATAAAAGTCTAAATAAAAAAATGGCACGTTGCATGGGTGTGAGTTTGCGTGATGAACACTACACTGCCATGCAAGCACTAGAATCGGAGCGTTTGTCCCTTTCCCAATGAAACTAATTTCATGGAATGTAAGGGGTTTGGGGGACCCATCTAAAAGGCATGCAATCAGCCTTATTTTATCCCCTCATAAAGCAGACATTCTTTTTTTACAAGAATCTAAGTTGATAGACCCGCCCCAATCCTTCATTAGGCACATAGGGGGGCCCACTCTAACGGGTTGGGCTCACATTAATGCTGATGGTTCCAGAGGAGGTATCATCACTGCTTGGAATGAAGCTGTATGGTCCCATTGTCATACCACTGCTCACCCATCCGCCTTACACGTAACACTCCGCCATTTGCAATATGGTACAATCTACTTTTTCACAAATATTTATGGTCCCCAAAGCATTCAAGAGAGAAATGAACTCTGGGCCAACTGTTTTACCTTTGCCTCCTATCTTAATGGACCTTGGATAGTTGGAGGAGACTTTAACACCACCAGATCCTCCGACGAGCGAAATTTTGGCAGCAACTCGCAAGATTCAGACTCTTTCAACTCCTTCATCAATGCATGCTCCCTCATAGACCCACCCATCTGCAATCGCCTCTTCACCTGGTCAAACCGTAGAGCTGATCCTGCCTTAGCAAAACTAGACAGATTTCTCTTCAATGCAGCCTGGGATGACCTCCACCCCCTTTCCTCGGTCTCTGGCCTCGCCACGACCATCTCTGATCACTACCCCCTCATTTTGGGCACCAGATCTTTGCCCAACATCAAGCGCCCTTTCAGATTTGAGCGTCTATGGCTTCTGGAGCCATCCTTCGACAATTTTATCAAACAAGTTTGGTCCCAACCCACGCTAATCCAATCAGCTTCCGCCAGAATTATTTTCAAACTCCGCTCCCTTAGGAAAATTATCAGACCTTGGGCCAAATCCGTTTGGGGGTCCCTTCGCTCGCGTATGTCATCAACCCAAGACGAGATCTTAGATCTTAACATCCTTGAGGAATCACGACCGCATTCAGAGATTGAACTGACTCGCTTGAGAGATCTAGAATCAGAACTGGATAGACTCATAAAACAAGAAGAGTTAGGCTGGAAACAACGATCCAAAGCTAAATGGTTGAAGGAAGGGGACAAAAACACCTCTTACTTCCACCGCCTGGCTAGTGGCTACCGCAGATCCACTTTAATCTCCGAAATATCCCACAATAACACTTCCTACACTGACCTCTCTGATCATCTCCGCCCGTTTACAGACTACTACCGAAGCATCCTAGGCAAACAATCCCCAGCTCTCCCCGTCATCGAATGGTCCCTCCTTTACCCAACCCCCTCCCTCATCCCCATCGATCATCCATTCACTGAAGATGAGATTTGGGCCGCTTTGAAAGACATGTCTGATGACAAAGCACCCGACCCAGATGGTTTCGGCCCTCTCTTTTTCAAACATTTCTGGGAAACTGTAAAAACCGATATTTTAGAATTGTGTGCTGAATTCCAATCCGATCCTTCAGCCATATCTAGATTGAACTATGCAAACATCATCCTCCTCCCTAAATCCCCAGGCGCTAACTCCCTCTCCTCCTTCCGTCCCATTAGCCTTCTCAACACAGCCTTTAAAATCATTACTAAGGTCCTTGCCAACCGCCTTCAAGCAGTTATTGCCCCCTGGTCGGTGTTGAGCAGTCAGCCTTTATTCTTGGTAGAAACATCATGGACTGTGTAGCAACAACTCAAGAAATCATTTCCTTCTGCCACCAAACGTTGACCCCAGAAGTTTTATTGAAGCTTGATTTTTCTAAAGCATTTGATTCGGTAAATTGGAATTTCATTCTGGATCTCATGAAACATAGAGGCTTTCCCCCCAGATGGTGCAACTGGATCAAACATATTCTCAACTCAAGCCTCTCTTCTATCTCGATCAATGGTGTTTTAGGGGGCCACATCAAGTCAGCTCGTGGTCTGAGACAAGGTGATCCTCTCTCGCCACTTATTTTTGTCTTAGTTGCCAACATTTTTAACAAAATGATCAATCTAGCCATATCCAACAACCTCTTCTCCGGCATTAAACTCCCAGATTCCTCCTTAGCAGTTTCCAACTTGCAGTTCGCTGATGACACAATACTTTTTGCCTCACCCCAGATCAACTACATCCATTGCCTGAAAGTGGCTCTATACTCATTCGAGCTCATATCCGGCCTTTCCATCAACTTTAACAAGAGCTCCATCATCATGTTAGGTAACTCGAATCATCTTGGCCCATACTTTTCATCATTGCTTAACTGTAACCTTTCAGATTTCCCTTTATCTTACCTTGGCATCCCCCTTCGTCCCACCAAGCTTCATAGATCAGACTAGTCCCCACTTATCTCTAGGATCGAATCCAGACTTCTGAGTTGGAAGGCTCATTCACTCTCCGCAGCCGGTCGCCTCGTCCTTGTCAAATCTGCCTTATCAGCCATCCCATCTTATTGGATGTCCTTCCACAAACTTCCTTCCTGGGTCATCAACAGAATTGATTCTATCAGAAGTACCTTCCTTTGGAATGGCGGTGGTATCAAAAGGCTTGTTAATTGGAGTACCGCCTGTTTGCATCAGGATCAGGGTGGTCTATGTATCACCAATCTCAGTGCCTTTAACTCCGCGCTCCTCACGAAATGGCTTTGGAGACTACTCTCCCCCGGCAATTTTCTATGGAAAGATTGGATTCTCTCGCTTCATTACCGCTCAAACCACCACCGTTCTAGGCTGGCGTGCTCCAAATCCTTCCCCGTGTCAGACCTCTTTTTCATGTAGTCATCGAAAATGGTAACAACTGTGTTTTTTGGTTAGATACCTGGTATAATCAACTTCCCCTCGCCAAATCTTTTCCCCACCTTTTCTCCCACTCGAGTACCCCTTCAATTTCGGTTAGAGACAGTGTCAACCTCGGTCCTGACTTCCTTTGCCCTCCATCCCTCTTCGGCACTGACACCTTTTTTGACCTTTTTACCACGTCCAATCTGCTTCATTCTCTACAGTTCACCACCTTGCCGGATCGTATAGTCTGGGCCCCTGCACTTGCTAAGGGCTTCTCCGTCGCCTCCTGTTACTCCCACCTCAATAACCCTGGCCGCTTCTTTGCCTTCCCTAGACTTTGGAAATGCCCTCTTCCGCCGCGTATCGCCTTCTTCCTGTGGTGTCTTGCTCATGATCGAATCAACACTTAAGAGAGACTTATCCGTCTACATATCCCGGTTGACCCGACTTGTGTCTTTTGCTCTAATCTCATTGAAGATATTCCTCTCTTGTTTCGTGAATGTGACTTTGCATACTCGATCTGGGTTGCAACCAGTGCTCACCTCCTTGGCCATATCCCTGAACCGCCCGTCATATTTGATCACTGGCAATATAACCCCCCTAACCTCTTCCTGGATGTCTTCATCGCTCTCTTCTGTTGGTGCATATGGAAAGAACGCAATGCACACGTGTTTAATAAACCGAAATATCATTTCGAAGGCATATGCAGACGTATAACTCATCTATTCACCACTTTTACAAGTCGAAGCTTATCTGCAACTTTCAGACTTCGTCTTCCACAGAGAAGTTCATCCCCAACCGAATCACAAGGAAGCACTTCGGCGTACCCCCCTGGCCAGCAGTTTAGGCCATAGCTGCGAACCGTTGGTAGTAACTTGTTTCTTTCAGGTCTCTGTCTTCCCTTTTGTTATTTTTTCTAGATACCCTTGTATATATTCTTGCACTGCCTTGTCCTATCTATGTTGAATTTATGTATAGTTTCTGTACTTGCTCTACGTGCCATCGATCAGGCCTGTTGATCGAAACAATATTATATTATATATGCTACTAATCGGCTGTGTAGTGTCACGCTACACACCCGTCTTGCTCAAAAAAAAGTTGAAAGTGGAATAGAATATAAAATATTCAAACTGCAATAACAAAATGAATTCTACTATCTTAACATAAAACAATTGGGATTCCAATAAACATAAGAATTGACATTTTGTTTTGGGAGAATTTTGGGGTTTTAATTTTATGGTTTTCGTGTACTCCCCAAGGCATAAAATAAATGCAAACTTCTACTGTACAAATACTAAAATGTGAAAAACTAAGATTTCCACCGACTGATAGTATCCAACTTCCCTTTGGATTCAATCCACGTACTTTTCTAACTGCTCCTTCAAATTTTCTCTCTTTGAAATGTAAAATAATTCAATTGTATATAAATTAGATTCAGAATTCAGAGATTGAGGAAAAATAAAAATAGAAAACATATATCTATATAAACCTATTACCATCCCCCCTTAGACTTGAACTCTTAAATCTAATCGAGGAAGTAGACTAATGGAGTTCGTTAGCATTCCAAATATATTTGTGAATAAAAGTGAGAGGGCTAGCCTCAATTTTATAGTGGTTTCAAGGCATCCGGACCGTAGGATTTATGTCGGTTTAAAATACAAAAATATGCATCGTTCGTGCCGAAGAAAACCTTAACCGCCTTCACAACATCGGTCGACCTCTCACCCTCAAGCGGTCGACCGCTAGTAGTCGATTGGTCATGGCGAGGGGATCGATCTATCCCTATTTGGAACGTGAATTTATTTCTACCTTAATTGCTTTATTTATTTCCCTATTTTTTTTTAACGTTAACTTTATTATTTAACATTGCTTAAACCTTAAGCATCCATCAACGTTAAAAATATTTATTAGAATTTTAAATTTCAAACATTAACATTAATTGAGTTTGGAATTTTAATTTGTTCGAATTATTTTAAATTCGAAAACTTCAAACGTCAATAACTTTTTTGTAATAACTTTTTCGTTTGATTCTCGATCGCAAAACTTTACATATGAAAGTTGATCAAAAAATCGCTACGGACGCAATGATATAAATTTCATGGCCAAATTTTGATATTTACAAAATTTTCATTTTTAGTCTTATTATTTATTAATTAATTTTTTATTAATTTTTATGAGATGTTGCAATGAAATGGGCGACCGTAGATAAATAGATGTGGTAAATGTGGTAACTTGGGTCATAAGAGAAGAACATATGAGAAAATAGTGGTTTAATTCGATTTATCATTATTTTTATGCAATATTGAAGTTCGGTTTTGCTATGCTGAAACTAGTGCAGTATTTATGTTTTTTTTATGAATATGTATGGAACTTATTACTACTTATACTTCATTCAAAGATGTATGAATCATGAAACTTACGCTTATTCACTATTGAAGCTTAATCTGATATTGATGTGTCGATATGTTATGATATGTACTATGTGGTTTTTCTTTGTAATTATATGGGATACGCTAAAATGCATGTTTGGAAATACAGAACAACAAAAATGAGCAACTCATAGTTATGCTTTTCTAATGAGAATGAAGGCCCGTCTTATAATTGTGCAAAAGCATCCTTATAACTGGAGTGTATCCAAATGGAACAAATAAAAATGAGCAATTATGGGTTGCACTCTTTTAATTCACCCAATGACACAACTTATAGTCATGCTTATTTGTTTTTCATAAAAGCACAACTCATACTTGCATGAGGATTGGTAGTTAAAATTCATTTATGTAGCCATTGGTGAACCAGCCTATTTTCATAATTTATTTCTGAATTTACCTGTTTTCTAAATTAGTTTGGACGATTTTTTTGTCACATATATATATATATATATAATATTTTCTTTTATTTTGATTAATTCGGTTAATTAAAATACATATGTTAAATCACTTCCAATATAATTAATGTTCAACTGCAATTGTAATTTAAGGTTCGGATAATTATACATTAATTAATTTTTATAATTGATAAGTCAAGTGTTAATTAAATGAATAAAACATATACAAATATCATAAGTATCAAATTTTCGAATTTGATAGTATAAACATATCTAATTTTTTTCTTTAGAGTCCATTTGTGAGTTTTGTACTACCAAATATTAGGGGTTTTGAGAGTATCGCTTTTGATCATTAATGATCGTGACAGTTTTGATAAGTTTATATGAAGTATTGTTATAGCCATCCAACACATGCCCGAGAGATTAACAAGCCATTTTTAAGAGTTCTTCACAAAAGTAATATTGCATATATCTCCTTATATTTATTCTCTGATTTTGTTTTGAATGTGAAATTTTCCAATATGATTACTGGAGCACAATTGGAATAAGAATTGAATCCTCACAAAACACTCCAATTTGATGGGTTGAGAATTATCATCAAAAGTCAAAACTACACTATATTAATTTTCACTGTTTTATAACCGATAAGAATCGACATACAAGGGTTATGACAAAGTCTGAAATAATGTAGCCATCCAAATCTAGTAAAACCCAATCAAAACCGGTGGAGAGTAGACTTCGGAGAAAAGCCTTAATAATTTAGAGTTTTCATTATTAATTATGATTGAATAACATAATCTATTAAATAATAGTAAAGCCGAAGAAATTCCAGCTCTCGCATTGATTTTAGCATTTTTCTCAACTCTCCTTAACTTTCTCTAGACATTTGTTGATATTTTACTTTAAAGACCCATACAATTTATTATTTTTAGCTGTTTACCATGTTTTATTGATTTTATACAATTATTTTACATTAAAAAAACTAAATTTTCTGCTTTCTACTATTATTTTCAAAGTTCTCAATTTTCATGTACAATTTGCATTTAAGTTCGTAAATTTAAATTAATTAAATAATTTAACTATAAACTGTTTAAACAAAATTAAACAACCATTATTTATTAATTTACCTAATAAATAATACAAATAACAATGTCAACAAGTATATCACGGTCCTTGTAACAAAATGGCATAAATAAAATTTTCATTCAGATATAAAAGAATATGGATCACATAAAAGGCAATAAAAAAACTTTAATTTATAATAATTTATTTTAATAAATTATCAATTAAATGATAAAAAGGTTTGCAAATTACAAACCATTTTATTAATTATAAAAATTTCACCCCCACTCCTCAACTCTCTTTGATTTTTTTAAATCATTATAAATTATCATTTTATAATTATCCAAAATATTATGTTAATTTTTTCTATGATTTTATATTCATATGCCGAGATTTTATAATTTCTACGTTCATTTATAAAGTTTTTATCAAATATCTCTTATTATTTTACATTCAAATCCATGTATTTAAATTAACCAAACATTATAAATCCATACTCTATAAATGAATTCAAGTAATTAATACTCATTAAGTTCTCTTATAATTCATTAAAAAATTGTCAATTTCAATTTATATACCATTTGTAGTAAAAAAAATGGTAAAACATATGTTTCTTTCAAATATAAAAATATATGAATCACTCAACAAAAGTTATATGCAAAAACAATAATAAAATATTTAATTTAATCGATATAACATTGCATAACAAAATTTTAGTTTAACAATATTAAAAGTATGAGTACTATGTTTTTACAATATTGCATGTGCAATGCATGTGATACAATCTGTCACTTTATTATTATTATTATTATCCTCCAAAATTTTAGTAAATTTTTTAGAAAAACTTCCCTTAATTATCTTATATTACATTAAAAATTCTTATCAACATCGATTTTGCAATTTAACATTTAAATCTCATATCATACACATGTGCGGATGTGGGTGCGCATTTACATAAATGCACAGAATATTACTTCAAAAAGGAAAATATACATCTGTATATCAATCATATTTAACGTATAGTTTCTTAATTTCAAAATATAGATTGAACTTTATTTAAAATAAGATTAAAAAAATTAAATTTTTTTTGGAAATAACAATAATATATCTTTATTTATTTACATTTTTTAAACATATAAGTTAATAAAATAATATGTTTAACATATAATTTCCTTAAACTCTAGAAATATTATTGTAAAACTAATTTGTAGCAAAATATATCAATTTAAATAGTTAAAATATGAAAATAATGAATATATGATTATTTTTAACTATTCAAAAATATTTTTATTATATATTTTACTATAAAAACATAACATTTTAAAATAAAAGAATAATGATAATTTTTCTATAAATTTGTCCATATTTATTTAACAAATATAAATTGGCTAAATATTATACTTAGTGTTCTAAATTTCAAATTAATTTATAATCCAAATATATTAATTTAGATTTTTAAAAATCTAAAAATAATATAGGTACTTATAATCCATTTTTTGGATATATTGAATTAATTAATTAATATATATATATATATATATATGTTTATCTAGGTATGGATTTGTTAAATAATAGTAGAATATAACAAAATATATTTTTCTCCCTACTTTTTTTTAAGATATCTTTTTGATATTCTCTATTGATTTGTCATGAAGCTTCTCATGATTTCAGTAACTAAAAAAATAGTATTGTCCTTAGTTACACACACACATTACAATTTTATACCCTCATTTAATTCTGAGCTGAATACTTCATATAATCTAAAATATAACTTAATAAAACTTTGAAATATAACATTATTTTAAAACTAATATAACATTATTTTAAAACTAACTTAATATTATATATTTCATCGAAAATATATAGAATTAGAATATAACAGTATCTATAACTATTTATAACTATTTAAACAAATAAATTATTTAAGTGTGATATTTAGAATGTAACTAACTTAATTTGAGAAATATTATTTTAAATTACTTACAACAACAAACATATTATGCTGACACAAAGATATGTAAATAGAAATATAAATTTTCAGTTAATAAATTTGTACGCTCATTTATTATACATATAAATTAATTAAATACTATACTTAACATATAATTTATTTAAGTTTCAAAAAAACATTTTTCTAGGATTACTTTTAATTTTGACGTATATATTTATAATCTAAAATAATAATATATATAATTTTTGATAATTTATTCTATGTAACTTAAATCATTGATAGAATGATTTACTATATATATTCTGTTAAATATTAGTCACTTATGAATTTTGAGAATTAAAGTCCATTATTATTTCGATAATGTATTTTGTATAAAGATCACTGTTTTTTATAGTTTGTGATTCTTAAGATTATTAATAAATCTCTCCTTGATTCCGACCTACTATTTAGTTTCAAGTATAAATTCTACCGTTGTTTAATTAACTTCAACTATTTTACATTCAAGTTTGTATTTTTTTTCCTTAAATGATATTTGATAATAATAAACATATGTAATAATGAAGGCTCTCTTCTCTTCATTTTTCCTTACCACTTTATATTGAAGTATAATTTACAAATTATTTGAATTGTTTTTTCTAATTCCATTTCACTAAACTACATTCCAGTTTATGTTTGTCATTTTTGTTTTCAAATTAGTATTTTATTATAGAATAACATATACATAATAGCTGAAACACGTGACTTATATAGGTAAATGCTTAACATTAACAAATTACATCATACTCAACTATTTAACTATGTACATTTAACAATTTCTTTTACAACATTACCGTGTGCATCGCACGGGTTACATACTAGTTTAAATTATTTTGAAATTTAAAAGTAAATTTCACGGTAACCTGTGTGAACTTCCTACGGGCCATTTGGGTTATTCTCGGTGGGCCTTCGGACCATTGCGATGAGGTTGTAACCGTTCCTTTTAAATTGCAACACCAATTTTGGTGACAACAATGTGACTTTTTCGCGCGATTGCGCACTTACTATATCGGTCCTTTATCCTGTTTTGTACGCAGAAAACTCAATTCAAACAGAAATATCAGTTTCGGCCGGTTTCATTCAACAGGTTGGTAATTTGATCTTTTTGTATGATGAGTATTACACGTAGCCTGTTTTGTTTCGATGATAATTACCTTGATAAACATAACGCGTAAAATTAAATGGATTGTGAGTTTGTTATGATTGTACAGGCATACTTGTTAGTTAAGTATTATGATGTAAATTTAGAACAAAATCGCATTTTTTTTTCTCACTTTGTGTTTGGTTTATGTGCGTATGAGAGAATGAATTTAATATTGATGCCTTCAACATGTTTGTTTTTATGCGTCAACAACTCATGTGGGTACATTTAGATTTTACTTTAATGCTAAATGTGAGTTTTAATTTGCATATCTGCTTATAAAATTTGTCTACAATCAATCCTGTATTTTCAGATAACGAACAACAATAGAAGATCCAAAAATTCAATAAAGCTTAAACCTGAACATGCTTTCTTGTTTATGAAGAAACAAATATAAGCTGCAAGTGTGTACATTTGTCCGTAGATCAAGCATCGAGTACATCAGGTTTTCACTGCACATCGTGCATTTACCAACTGATTGCAAGCATAGTGTTTTATTTTCGTTAATGGTACAATTTTTATGATTACAAGGAAATAACAGTGGCTCAATAACAAAGAAAAGATGTATAAATTAAGGGCTGGATACTTCTCACAAGCTTTGCCATGCCCTGTTATGAATTTATTCATACGCACTTCTTGCAGCAAGTTATTTGTTGGTGGTAAGATGTTTGCATTTATTTATTTATTTGCTTATATTGCATAATATTCTGCATATATGCACCAAAGTTTTGTATTTAAGATTCTTAGGTAAGAATTATATATGTAATGATTGAATGTCTCTGCCTAATGTCACTTATTCAAATGTGTTGCTATTTTATGAGTTTCATGCAATACCTTTTCTATTCCAGGTAATTTATGCAATTGTCATCTCTACTTTGTATTTTTGGGGAAATTTGGATTCATTCCTTATTTTCAAGTTGGATACACGAAAAATCCATTTAAAAAACATGCCTTTTTTTTTGAAAATTAAATCTAAACTTAATTGCATGTTTCTACGACCAAAACTATTTTTTATAAAAATGCAAATATATACAGTTTTTACTGCGAATATTTGTGGTTTAGCAAATATTTGTAGTTTTTTGAAACTGCAAATATGATGTCGGGATGAAACTGAAAATATGTGTGTTTTTTAAAACTTATTTTTAGGAGGGATGGCGGTATTTTGAAACTTAAAGAGTGTGGTTTACAAAAGTTGCTTATTTTTATTAATACCTTACCGTGACCCTATTATCTACAGTTGTTTAAAAATCAAAAGATAAAGTTCAGTAGAATATCCGAGTAATGCTTTCTATATTGGCATATGGTATTATTTTATTCTGTTACATACTTCGGTATAGGGCTTTCATATGATACAAATGAACCTGTTCTTAAAGACGCTTTCAATGAGCATGGTGCAATTATTGAAGGTATTCCAACACAACAATTCTTCCCCTTTTGTGCAGATTTTTTACTAAAACAATTGTTGTGTTCATATGACAGTTAAAGTAATATGTGATCGAAGAACAGGCAAATCAAAAGGGTATGGGTTTGTTCAATATTCGTCAGAAAGTGAGGCCATAACTGCACTTGAGAAAATGAATGGGCAGGTATATCATATGGCTACTTGCATTATATGGCATTGTTGAGAAATGTGAACAGTGTCATGTCTGGAGATTAATATATTGGATCCTCTAAAAAAAATTAGCAGGCCAATCTTCAAAATACCAATTGGTTCTGTAGACATTTATTTTTTCTATTGCTACTTCATAATCTCGTGTCCTTTATGAATTTCAGTTGCTAGATGGAAGAAATATTCGTGTACATTATGCGAACAATGGATAATAGAGCACTTCAAGAAGCTTATGATTGTTGTAGAACGACTTTTCTATAGAAGAGCCAGTTCAACTTTACTCAATTGTTCAATTTTGTTGCTGAGGTGAACTTGATATCTTGCTCGATAAATCTTCTAAAGGTGAAAATTTTCAATTATCTTGATTAAATTACTATTGAAATGAGATAGTTAAAAAGATTGGTGAATTTGTTAGTTACTGCTTATGAGATTATATCTGTTGTGTGATCTTAGATCAGGGTACGAAGTTCCGTAGAGAAGTAGTAAAAACAATGTTTTAAATTAGTTTAAAAGTATTAAGGAACTGATAATAAGGTTATGAAATCGAACCTTAAGTGATATTTCTTGAAGATATGTCAATTGTCAGAGGTGGAGCCTTAGCGCAACGGTTAGATCATCTACATGATGATCTGGACGTTCAGGTTCGAGTCCGGGAACAGCCTCTTCGCAATACGAAGCCTCGTGCACTGGGTTCCACCTTTATCAGTCAATTGACACCTCTTGTAAGGTTAATGCTAAAGAATCAGCAAATATGTTATTGAATCAATATATAAGCTTTGGATTAATTCGGCAATATACCTTATCCCTCTAAATTCATATCATGCATGCATCACTGAAATAAAAAAGTAGGTGTAATCTTCTTTTGAAAAATCTTTACAAGCATCGTATTAAATTAATTATGAATTATAAAAGGAATGCAGCTAGATACGAATTCAAAAATGCTACTTAATGCTGAACAAAGCTTGCAGTCAAGCTTAGTATGTTAAAATTACTTGATTGGTAATAGACCTTCAACTTATGCATTAAGTTACCCGACCGAGGACAAATTTACTATAGGCCCTTTAGTTCCTGTTCTCTTTGCTGTAAGTTTTATCTTTTCCAAAAGAATCATTAAAAAATGACCTGAGATCATTGAATCAACATAGTATTTCCCTTAGGATATGATCTTGCCATTAGTGATTAGGAGATTTTAAGTTTATTAGCGTTATCGTGTGTCAACTGATATGTATTATCACCAGCAACAAATATTAGGAAAACAAAAGTAATCATTAAAATAAATACATTAAAATATACAAGTTACAAGGATTATTCATATAAATAAAGTTTCTTCATATAAATATACTATTTTAAAATATGTTCATACGTTGCTATTGGAGTGATCAATGGATTAAAGTTTTAAAAGAAAAAGTAATTATATATCAATTTGAATCACCTTATGTGAAGTAAAGGTTTATCTGGACATCCACATATTAAACATAATGATTTGGATCAATTACAGTATTTCACGGTTTTAATTATTTTAAAGGGTTGCTAACATTCACGAATTAATCTATTAGATATTA
The DNA here is from genome assembly GCA_030737815.1 of Allium fistulosum. Classification (NCBI taxonomy): domain Eukaryota; kingdom Viridiplantae; phylum Streptophyta; class Magnoliopsida; order Asparagales; family Amaryllidaceae; genus Allium; species Allium fistulosum. Next base: position 1,294,623,347 of record CM060904.1, read on the forward strand.
GCTCAAGTCCTTATTTTTTAAACTTATCCAATCTAAAGTTTCTCCCAATCTAGCATTGTAAATGAGATCCCTAGAATTAGTTCTGGCCGATGTGACCACCTCCCGAGCTTACCTCTATATAAATTCCGGAAAATGATATTTTTCATTTGAAATGTATTTGACTGCAAATTTGTTTTCATCGCTAAATCACACATTTTACGTTCTTTCCAACAGGATCCATATATTTTAACTTTTGTACTTTGCAAGTTTTTGCAAGAATATTTAAGATGCGAAACAAAAGTTGTTAGTTTTTGCAAGAATATTTAAGATGCGAAACAAAAGTTGTTAGTTTTTGCAGGAATATTTACCAGTGTGAATATTTGCAATTATCTTAAATTTGAAGCATCCGGTTGTACTTTTGTTTATATTTAGATCATAAAAACTTGTTTATTTTGAAAGCATAATAGGCTCGAACTTGTAATTCAATTGAAATTTAGGATTTCCTCTCAGCCATGGGGGAAAATCAATTTCCTCACCAAATTTCCTCTAAACTCTATAATTCTTTCTCTCTACTCAGACCACCTGAGGTTTCTCACATCAGAAAGCCATCAGGGGATATCATCATTGATAATGATGGGTTTCAATTGGTCCAATCTAAACAACAAAGGAGGAGAGAGGCCAAGAAAGGTCAGGAGTTGCTACCGGCTCCTAATAATGTCAATCTAAAGGGCAAAGATAGTCAGAAAACCACCATCCAGAAGATAAAAGAAGGAAATCTGATGACACAATAGAGAAAGTCGGCAGCCATCTCACTGAACAAAGAGCAAGACCGAAAAACATGGGCAGATATAGTTGCAGATCAGTCTCGAGAACCAATTGATGATGAATGCAATCTTGAACATATAGCAACAATTAAGATCAATAATAAGAAGTATGGCTTGGTAAAAGAAGAAGTGTGTAAAAGAGCAACTAAATCATGGAACAATTCAATTCTTGTTTAGGTAGTGGATACCAAACCATACTACTTGTATTTCAAATCCTATATTCAACGAGTTTGGAAACCAGATGGTGAATTTGAAATTTACACTAGAGAGAACGGGTTCTTTCTAGTGAAATTCAAAGAGTCTCAAGATTGCAACTCAGTTCTGAAAAATGAACCATATTTCTATACTGGCAAACTCATCATAATGAGAAGTGGTCCGAGTCGTTAAAAATGGATAGAGATCTATTAACTACAATGCCAATATGGGTAAGATTACCTTGTGTTAATCTAAATCTATAGGACCGAGAGACATTCAGTGTCATGGCGAGTATTATAGAAAAACCCATTAAAATGGATGCAGCCACAACTATGAAGACAAGATTGAATTATGCTCGCCTTCTTGTTGAAGTGTTTGCAAATGATGAACTTCCTAATGAAATTTATCTTTCTTTGTATAATGGCGAAAAAATTACTCAAAAAGCGGAATATGAATGGGTTCCACTGAAGTGTAGTGTATGCAAGTGTTTCGACCACACCAAAGAACAGTGCAGTTCAAAACAAGCATGGATGCCCAAAAGTAGTAATCAAGAAAGTCAAGAAAAGGAAATTGTAAATTCTGATCCAAGAAATTCTTCTATATCACAAAAACAGATTATACCATTTGGTGAAAATGATCGAATCAACCAAGAAGATGTCATTTTCGATCAAAGAAAGAATGCTATATTGCTCTCTAATTAAGAAGATCAAGTCTTAGCAAAGGAAGTTCATCATAATTTTAAAGAAAACATCTTAAAAGATAATATACAGAGCAACATAGAGAAGGGAGGAAAGAATACAATGGTCTTTGAGTTTGAAACCCTCCAAATTCCAGACTCATGTTTAACTACAGATGGTATTTCTACAAATACTAAAAATAAAATCCAACAGCAATCCAAGAATCAAGATCTGGATAGGATCACAGAAGCACCTCCTTCAAAACAAGCTGCAGTAGCTGAGTGTTATGACTCAGTATTATATCTCTCTGATTAAAGTTCCAGAAACAATGCATAATGAAGGAACTAAATCATAGATGGTGGATGCTACTGATTAGTTCGATATCTCAGAGCTGCACATTCCAAAATCAAAGGCAACTGGTAAGATTAAGGATAATAAAGAGAAGAATGTTTTTAAACAAAAATACATTTTTATTAATCCAGAATGAGATGAAATGAATACTAGACTTAAAGCTAAAAGTGTTGAAAATAAAAGAAGAGGTAAGGACACTACAGTGTCAGGTACTATCTAATTCTTTATTTTATATATCATATTAATGTCCATCATTGCTTAGAATGTTAGAGAAATGAATTCCCCTGCAAAACAGATTGATATTTTATATATGTTAAGTGCTATTTTAACCCTTATAGAAAATAAATTGAATGATGAGAATTATGAAAAGTTTTATTTGAAATTGTCTAGTAATTGGAAGTCTGTTAATAATAATGATTGTGACTGTATAGGTAGAATCATCATTATCTGGGATTCCAATGTTTGGACTAACTTGAATATTAATAAAGATAAGCAATATATTGATTGTCAATTTAAAAATATAGGAGGTTTCTCTTTGCAAATCACAAGTATTTATGGCGTCTACCACTACCCTGCCCTCTGCCCTCAACACCCCCTCCTCCCCTCATCCTCCTCCAATTTTCTTTGTTCCGCCCAGATATGCTCTACACTTCCGGCATCCTGCCTCTGCCCAACCCCCCATCCTCCCTACCCCACCATTGTTTGCCTCCCCCCCGACAACCTGATACCTGCCTCGCCAGAGGTGTCCCATTACTATGCCAGCAAACACCCCACATACCAAAAAGGCGGCCCCAGCTTCGCCCAAGTCGTGTTATCCCATCAACCTCCGCCTCTCCTTCCCAAACCCAAACGTCCCAAACTCGTCCCAAAATTCAAATCCACGCGGGAAACGGTCAATTTCCTGTGTTCCAGAGGGCGGTGCCTGAAATGTGCAGGCATTGGACACGTGGCAAAATCATGCAAAAATGGAAAGATTTGCTATTATTGCGGATTCTTTGGTCACTTTTCATCCACCTGCCCCTTGAAGAGACATGCTTCGTTCCCTGTGCAGCCCGTCCTCTCATCTTCCAAGACTAATAATGCCAAAAAACTCTCTCCTCCAAATAATTATCCCCATTCTGCACCCAAAACCCGATTTCCCAGACCTAATCCTTCCCCTGGACCCACAGAAGCAAGGGCCCCGCAACCTGATTCAAAGTCGATTCACATCCCATCGTCATCATCAGCCCTTTCTCCACTTTCCAATATCAACCTAAGCCCTCCCACTCCTAAATCCTCCCCACAAATCCCATTAGCTCCTCTCTTCGCAAAAAAATTTTCAAGCCCTCAATTCCTCATGGAGAACTCAGTCCGCTACCTCATTGCCACAATAACCCAAGGTTTCTGGAGTATTCTAGACTTCCAAGCTGCCCTTAACCAACATGGGCATCGAGAAAGACCAATTTGGATGTTGACCGATAACAGCTTTCTCATCTACTGTGACTCTGAGATAGAGAGAAATGTCTTCGTCACGACTGGTTCCTTAGCCAAACCAGGTGGCACTGTTTTCCTGAGACCCTGGACTGATCATGATAACTTCTCCGCCCCCTCCCTCGAACCTGAATCATGGGCGAAAGTTGAAGGTTTTCCCGAACTGCTCAAGGATAACCCAGATGCCATTGGAGAAGCCTTAAAACCCATGGGCAGACTCATTGCTTTGGATGACTGCGACTGGGCCTTCATTGACCACAGGTTTCTCTATGCTAAATTCCAATTCTTCGAGGGCATCTCCACTCCCTGTTCCTTCGTGGCATCTCTCAACAACACCGACTTCCTCCTAACCATCAACCGCTGGCAACACTCTCATCCGAACCGTGCCCCTGATACCACCTACCTTGGCCTAGATTACAACCTTGAACAAAATTTCAACTTTCTTGACCAGAAATGGTCTACCCCTGAAATACTCTTAGACCAAGATGACTTCTTTGATGCCATGTTTCACGAAGCCACCTTGCCACCCCCTACCCTTCCTGTTTTGCCACTACAAGATACCTCCTTTGAAGTATCAGGTCCCAGAAGAGGGATCCCAGCCCAACTCGATAGATGGGACCTAATGCTGGACCTCGATCTCTCCATCCCTCTCTAACAACAACCTATCCAGTCTCCCGAACCTAGTTTCGCCCCCTCCAACCTCATCCTCCCTGACCTCCCCATTATCACAGCCCCTGTCCTAGCCGACTCCCACCCCGTTGACGTCTCCTCCCCCATAAACGTGGCCCCTCCACTTGAACTCAATCTGGACGCGGTAGTTCAGACTCCCCAGCTCGACGTAGCAAAATTCCTCTCCCCAGCACTGGTTAGGCGTAGCTCCAGATTGGTTGGAGCAGCTTCAGATCCTGGACAACCTGGTAGTTTTTTTAATGCCTGTTGTTTTTTCATCCGCAAATAAAAGGCTTAATAAAATTTTATCTCGTTGCGTGGGCGTGAGTTTGCACGATGAACACTACACATGCATGCAAACTCTAGAACAAGAGCGTATTTCCCAATCCCAATGAAACTCATCACTTGGAATGTACGGGGGTTGGGGGACCCATCTAAGCGCTATGCTGTAAACACAATCCTGTCCCCCCACAAAATTGATATTATAATGCTTCAAGAAACTAAGTTAGCCGACCCCACACAATCTCACTTGACACAAACTGTTGGTACACTCTTATCTGGGTGGGCCCACATTGATGCCATTGGATCCCGTGGTGGGATCATAACAGCATGGAATGAAAATAAATGGTCCCTACATCAAATCATCAAATTCCCCTCAGTACTTAATGTCGCTCTGCGAAACTCTGAATCTGGCATAATCTACTTTTTCTCGAATGTGTATGGTCCCTCCGACTCACAAGGCAGGGCTGTCTTGTGGGACCATTGCATAGACTTCGCAGCCCGAATAAATGGCTCATGGATTATTGCCGGAGATTTTAACACCACTAGACACCCCTCTGAAAGAAACTCTGGCAACCTTTCCCATGACTCAACCGCCTTCAACAACTTCATCAATTCTTGTGTGCTAATTGATCCTCCCATCAGTAACCGCCTCTTTACCTGGTCTAACCGTAGAGACAACCCATCCCTGGCCAAATTAGATAGATTTCTTTTCAACACAACCTGGGAAGACCAACATCCCCTCTCATCTGTCTCGGGCCTGGCAACCACGATCTCAGACCATTGCCCCATCCTGTTTGACTCTGGCTCTCTGAACACCACCCACAAACCATTTAGATTCGAACAACTCTGGCTTCTAGAACCATCTTTTGATGACTTTGTTAAGTTGGCCTGGTCTCAACCCACCAATCTAGAATCTCCTACTGCTCGTATTGTGGCCAAGCTCCGTTCGCTCAGAAAATTGGTAAGACCTTGGGCCAAATACATTTGGGGCTCCCTTAAATATCGGATCTCACATGTCCAAGACGAAATCCTCAACCTTAATATCCTAGCTGAATCCCAACCCCTAACTGAACCAGAAACACATCAGTTGAACCTCCTCGAAATGGAATTGGACAGGCTCCTTAAACAGGAAGAAATCGGTTGGAAACAACGCTCCAGAGCAAAGTGGTTGGAAGAAGGAGATAGAAACACGGCCTACTTCCACAGGTTAGCAAATGGACGACGCAGATCCTCGACCATCTCTAACATTCAACATAACAACATCACCTACTCTGACCAATCTGATCTCCTCCGCCTCTTCACCAACCATCACCGCAACATCCTTGGCAAACCTTCCCCCCCTCTACCAGACATAGACTGGAGTCTCCTTTACCCTGACCCTCAAAGTCTGCAAGTAGATCACCTCTTCTCGGAACAAGAAATCTGGAATGCAGTTAAAGATATGTCAGACAATAAAGCTCCTGGACCTGACGGCTTTGGCCCCCTTTTCTTCAAACAATTCTGGAATACAGTGAAATCTGACATTATGGACATGTGCCTCGAATTTCAAAATGATCCCAGCTCGGTTACACGAATCAACTACGCCATCATTTCCCTCATCCCAAAATATGATGACCCCTCCTCCCTTGATTCCTTTCGACCTATCAGCCTCCTCAACACCACCTTCAAAATCATTACAAAAATCCTTGCAAACCGACTTCAAGCGGTAATATCCCCTCTAGTTGGCCTGGAGCAATCGGCCTTCATACTCGGGCGCAATATCCTAGACTGTGTGGCCGCCACTCAAGAAGTGGTGTCTTTCTGCCACAGAACCAACACCCCAGGAATCCTACTTAAGCTTGACTTCTCCAAAGCCTTTGACTCAGTCAACTGGAACTTCATTCTCGCTCTACTACGACATAGAGGCTTCCCACCGAGATGGTGCTCCTGGATATCCTCTATCCTGAACTCCAGCATGTCTTCTGTATCAGTCAATGGAGAACTTGGCGGTCTGATCAAATCTATGAGAGGCCTACGTCAAGGAGACCCCCTCTCCCCCCTAATTTTTGTTCTTATTGCAGATGTCTTCAACCGCATGATTAAACTGTCCATCTCCAACAGCCACTTAGCCGGAATCAGCATCCCTACAGCTAACCTTCAAATTTCCAACCTACAATTTGCTGACGATACCATCCTCTTTGCCTCACCCAATCCTAATCACCTACACTGCCTCAAAGTTCTCCTCTACGTTTTCGAATTAATCTCTGGCCTTTCCATCAACTTCCACAAAAGCTCCCTTATCATGCTTGGCAATACCAACCACCTTGGTCCCGCAACCGCTGCCATTCTCAACTGCAAACTTTCCCAGTTTCCAATTTCCTACCTGGGCCTACCTATTCGGCCCACCAGACTCACGCGTCCTGACTGGTTACCCCTCATCAACAAAATTGAATCCCGCCTCGCATCCTGGAAAGCCGCTTCCCTCTCGACAGCTGGTAGATTAATCCTAGTTAAATCGGTCCTCTCTGCCATCCCCTCCTACTGGATCTCCTTCCACAAACTCCCCTCTTGGGTCTCCAATAAAATTGACAAATCCCGCAGGACCTTCTTATGGAATGGTTCCAAAGCAAAATGCCTTATCAACCGGCGCTCAGTCTGCCTCCCAAAATGCCATGGTGGCCTTGGTGTCCCGGATCTCTCCTCGCTCAACACTGCCCTTTTAACAAAATGGCTCTGGCGTTTTCTCTCTCCCGAAAATTTCCTCTGAAAGGATTGGATCCTTCACTCATATCACTACTCTAATCCACACCTAGCTCTACACCTCCCTCCCAGTTGCAGACCTTCTCCATTCTGGTCCAATGTCCTCCACACCATCCCCCGAGTCAAATCCCTCTTTCATGTTTTAATAGGAATGGCAACAACTGCCTTTTTTGGCATGACACGTGGGTAGCCTCTTTCCCCCTAGCCAAAACACTACCTAACCTCTTCTCCTCCGCAAATCTACAACTGGCCACCACTTCTACCCTGTGTCACCTGGGCCCCAGTAGCCTTCATCCCCCCTCCCTTTTTTCCATCAAAACTTTCAATGAACTTCTCATAGCCTCGAAAATCCTACAATCCCTTCGCCTGTCCCACTCACCAGACCGCTTCACCTGGGCACTTAACCCATCCAAAGGCTTCTCTGTATCATCTTGCTACTCTTTCCTCATCCACCCTGGCCGCCTTTTCCCCTACAGTAGGATCTGGAACTGCCATTCACACCCTAGATTTCTCTTCTTCCAATGGTGCCTCATTCGTAACTGCATCAATACCAAAGACAGACTTATTCGCTTAAACATCCCCACTGATCCCCTCTGCGTTCTTTGCTCCTCTCAAGACGAAACAATTACCCACCTTTTCTTAGACTGCGATTTCTCTTTTGCAATTTGGGCCCCAACCAGCGCACATCTTTTGGGTTACATTCCGGAGTGCATTTCATTTTTTGAATACTGGCAGCAAGACCTTGGAAATCACAATCTCGACATCTTTATCACCATTTACTGTTGGTGCATCTGGAAAGAACGAAATGCTTTTGTCTTCAACAAACCTAGATCTTCATCCACGGCCATCTGTAGTAGAATCTCACAACTTTTCTACTACTGGACAGGTACCAGCTCGGCCCCCTTCAGATTTAGGCTGAGGTCCGCTCCTGCTGACTCGGCAGAATCAATGGCCAGTACCAGTGCCACCCCGTGGTAGCAGCTCCGGCGCGATTCTGTCTGCCCCCATTTTGTTTGCTGAATCATCGATGTCGGTGATTTTGTCCCATTCTGTACTCCATTAGCTCTTATGTACATTTCTATGTTAGCTAACTTAGCCTATTTTTTTGGCCACCGGTTGGGCTTGTCAACCGGTCTTTACTTCATATTACTCTAATATTATTAACCGGCTGTGTAGTCTATCACTACACAACCGTCTTTCTCAAAAAAGTATTTATGGCAGTAATCTTGAAAGTGAAAGAAATGGAATGTGGTGTAAACTGAAAGCTTTGAATTTAATTTATAATTTCCTTTGGCTTATTTTGGATGATTTTAACATTGTTTTTCATGTTTCTGAAAAATGTTGGGGTACTAAAATTCCTCAAAGTAAACTAGATAGGTTAAATAAATTTTTATTAAAGACGAGTCTTTTAGAACCTAATATAAGCGAGAATAAATTTACTTGGAAATCTGATTTGGAAAAAAATATTCACTGTAAACTGAATAGGATTTTAATTAACAAAGAATTTTCAAACATTTTTCCTAATTTTATATGTTCCACTCTTGAACAAAATACTAATGACCATACTCCTTTACTTGTCAAACTATTTCAAAATGTGGATTTTAGTAATAAAATTTCCTCTTTCAGATTTAAAAATGGTTGGGTTTTAGAGGAAGATTATAAAGTTTTGATGGAAAACTGCCTAGAAAAATGCTAAAAATAATCTTAAAATTTGGAATAAAAATAATACTATGAATAAAAACAAATTGACTCTTTTGAGAAAGGAAGGGAAATTTTTACAAGATCTTGCAGATAATAATCAAGTGGATATGAATATTGTTAATAATTTTTTTACCAATCAGAAAAATCTTTCCACCGAGCTTTATAAAATACAGTTAATGCTAGACAAAAAGCTAAAGTAGATTGGCTTACTCTAGGAGATGACTGTACCAAATTTTTTCATGCTAAAATGAGCAGTAGAAAGCATTTAAACAATATAGGCAATGTTATAGATAATGCAGGTAATCTGTCTAATGCATATGATAAAGTTGTTAAAGATGCAGTAGAATTTTATGAAAAGCTATATTTTTCTGAGACTAATGAAAAGAATTTTCCTCAAATTATTTGTAAAAATATTCTGAATGAAAATGCATCTGAAATTTTACTTGCTCCAGTCACTTTTGAAGAGATTAAACATATTATTTTTAATGCCGGTGATAATAAAAGCCTTGGTCCTGATGGGTTTAATGCAAAATTCTATAAAAACCACTAGGATAATATTAAGGGGCAGGTCTTTGATGTTGTTAATGAATTTATGGAAAAAGGTAAGATTCTTAAAAGTATAAATCATACATTTATTACCTTAATTCCTAAAAATAAAAACCCCACTTGTATTGGTGACTATAGACCATTTCTTGCTGCAACTTTATATAAAAAATTATTGCTACTATGTTAAGTAATAGAATTAAAATATTTTTGCCTTTTCTCATTTCTGAAAATCAGAGTGCTTTTGTGTCAGATAGACTAATATAAGAGAATTCTCCGTTAGCACATGAAATGGTCAGAAAATTTAATACAAAACATGATGATAATGTTTGTATTAAGATAGATTTGCAAAAAAACATATGACAAAGTAAACATATATTTCATTTATCATATCATGAGATGTATGAGTTTTCCTAATAAGTTTTGTGATTTGATTCTAGAATGTATTAATACCCCTACTTTTACTATTCTTATTCAAGGTAAAGCAGAAGGTTTTATTAAAAACAATAGGGGTATTAGGCAAGGTGATCCTTTATCACCTTATCTATTTACTATGGTCATGGAATATTTTTTCTACATTAATGGAAATTGAAGCTATTAAGGGTAATATTAATCCTATTAATAGAGTTCAATCTTATATAAACCATCTTATCTATGCTGATGATCTAATGGTGTTTGTTAAAGCAAACAAGGTTAATGCAGACTCCATTATGAGAATTTTTGATAATCTGAATACATATGCAAGGTTGTAGCTTAATATTGGTAAAAGTAAAGCTTATTTTAGTAAGCATAGTAGATATAAAAAAGGTGTTTTAAATGTTTTAAAAATTGCAGAAGGGAATCTTCCTATTAAATATTTGGGTCTGCCCTTATCTGTAAATCAAATAAAAGACTCTGACTGTTCTATGCTTATTGAAAAAATTCAAGAGAGAATGGAAACTTGGTCATGCAAACTACTTTCTATTGCAGGAAGACTTGAACTTATAAAAACTATTGTATATGCTATCATTTTATATTAGTTACAAACATATCATATTCTTGCTGCATCCATTAAAAAAAATAGAAAGTAGATGTGCTGATTTTTTATGGATAGTTGGGATAAAGTTTGTAGGCGAAAAAATGAAGGGGGTTTTGGCATTAGAGGCATGAATGATCTTAGTTTAACTTGTCATTTAAAATTATTTTGAAGATTTATTAGTGCAGACTCATTGTGGGCTAGGTGGATGAGAGCTAAATATCTTAAAAATGGTATTTTCTGGACTATCCTGCCAAATAGTAATCAATCTAATGCTTGGAAACAAATTCTAAAATGCAGAAATATTGGCAAATCTTTATTAAAAAGAAAATTAAGCTAGGTGAAGAAACTAGCTTGTGGTTTGACTCCTGATTTAATAATGATTCTTTCATAAATAAGGTTGGATGGAATAACTTAGTCATATGTGGGGGGTTCCAGTGCAACAGTGTCTGCAATAATTAAAGACAACCAATGGCAACCTCAGTTTCATCCAATTAGTAACCCACATAAGCATGAAATTTGCAAAATTCATCTTAATCCTAATGCAGATAGTGACTACTGGGAACGGAAAGCTAACAACAAAGGGAAGTTATCATTTAAAACTACATGGGATGCTATCAGAAATAAAATCCTCGGTGTTAAATGGTATCATTGCATAAGGAATAAAGTGAATAGTCCCAAGATGGCTTTTTGTACATATTTTGCTATAAATAACAGACTGCCAACTTGGGATAAAATAAATATATGGGACAATAAATCTAATTCACTTTGTTCCTTATGCAATTTAGTTAATGAAAGTGTTGATCGTTTGTTTTTCGAATGCAGCTATTCCTATTTTATTTGGAACCGCATTCAAGCTATACTGGATATTCAAGACAATGAGCAAATGGATCTCACGCAAGCAATTCAAATTATCAACAGCAAATTTAAGTCTAAATCTAATGAAAGAGACTATGCTCACATTTTAGTAACTACTGCAGTCTTTCATATATGGAAAGAAAGGAACTTTCGTACTCATAATAAAGCAAGTATGAACAAAGAGCAGAAGTGGTTAATCATTGAAACAGACAGCAGAATACTTCTCCAAAAATCAAAGTAAAAAGTAAAAGATCAAAGCATCTTCACTTTCTTAGCTGATGAATGGAGCATGGAAGCTGGAAGTAAGCACTTAGAGCTCTACCTATCTCGCTCGAAGAGCTTCCAAAATAACCAGCAAGTTAATGAAGTCAGAGCTGCGCTTCGAAACTCGAGCTTCCAAAATAACCAGCAAGTTACTTAGCAATTCGAGACTCAAATGTGGCTGGCGATGGTGTTTATGAGAGGGTATTAACAGATCTGAGTTGCGATGACGTCAAATCTGTTAATCCCTCCCTTTTCTCTTCGAATCTGAGTAATTACACCCTCAATCGAAACTTGGAAGGGATGAGAGGAGGATTCAATGATTGTTTATCGTATTGGGAACATGGAGAAGCAAGCAGAACGAAGATTGGAAGTAGAGATTCATAGAAGATACGAATCGCCGCTCCACCATTTTTTTGTTTAGCTTGTAATTGATGTTGTTGTGAAAGTATGTCGGCAACCCTAGTTAGGGTTTAGAGTTATACTTGGTTTTCGGGTAGGTGTTTTATCCTATTCGAAACCGTTTTGTACTTGGGCTTGGCCCGTTTACTTTCCTTCAAAAAAAAATAGATCACAAAATCTTTAATCTTTCCAACAATATTTATACACCGTTAATTTGATAAAATTGTGTTGGTGTAGATAGTGCAAATCGTAGTCAAATTTCAAACATGTGCAATCACATGTATTTATTTGCAGTTCCAAGTGGATATTGTAAATGTTTGTAATATACCGGCAGTTTGAAAACTAATTTTTTTTTCTATTATAAATGGATTTATTTTTAATAAGCATATAATTTACGATTTATTGTGAAAACAAAATTTCATTTTGATTTTCCTGTGAGAAAATATTTAAAATTTTGTATGTTAAAAATTACATGGTTTTTGGTAAGTGATATGTGTAGAAGTCTGAAATAAGATGTTGTCTACAATGGCTTATAATATAAAGTAGTTTGAAGAATTTATATAACCGTGATTTGAGATTTTTTTATTGTAACATTAAAGATAGTTGAATGTAATATAAAACTAAAGATCCCAAGTACCACGCTATTACTCAGTGGATAATTAGAAGCAGAGTACATTCTTACTTCAAGTATGGTTGTTAATGTTGGGGAAAATCCCTTCAGATGGTCAGTCTAAGGGAATAAAAAACCCAACGCAGCGGAAAACAACTGGATCGTGATTGTAGCGGGACAAAACAAACAGAGATAAACACCAGAACAGACAATCACAGATCAATGCAATGCAGAAAAATAAATAACACCATTATTTATAGTGGTTCCACTACCGCAAGGCAGTGTACGTCCACTTGGGGAGATGAGATTTTATTAATCACTGAAAGATTAGAGTTACAAGATTGATTCACTTTTGGAGGCTATACATAAGAAGAATTAACAATACAGACAAAATTTTGCAGAGTATCAGCTCTCCAGGATGGCTGTCATTGTTGTTCAGAAGCTCCACTATTTATAGAGTGAAGAAATGTGAAGAGGTAGCTGCTATATAGAAGTCCTGAGGTTTGGTTCGGAACATCTGGTCCGGCAAACAACACAATAGCATTTGGTTCGGCAAATAACACTCAAGTTTGTACCGGCATCTCCTAATTCCCGAACCAAACATCTAGAGCGGCACTACTTGGTTCGGCATGCATATGGTCCGGCACTCAATGTCCGAACAAGAAAACTAGACTGGCACTCATCTGGAGTGACTACTTGGTTCGGCACACAACATTTGGACTGGCATCACCACTTCAGTTTGGACTGACATCTCCAAATGCCGAATGAGATATTTTGTTCGGCATCACATGGAGCGGCAAAGGAAATTGCTTTCACCGAACGAACTTCGGTATTCCCCATTTCACCGCTCCAGACTTCTCCTTCACCAAATCACCGAACGTACATTGCCGCTCTAACTCCAAACAACACCAAACCAGATTCCTTTTTCCTCAAATCATCTCAACATCGATCCAAGTGATGCCTCCACTGAACGAACTCCACCGAACCAAATCTTTGGTCCGGCATCTCCTCCATCGAACCAAAATTTGGTTCGGCGTCTTCTTCTCCAATGCCAGATCCTCTTCCTCCTCCGCTTTGCTTCAGCAACGCGACTTAGGGTTTGGAGCTCCTCCTCGAAGCTTCTCTAATGGCGACGCTTCTTTATGAATTCCAGATATCATCTTTAACAATCTCCACCTTGATACCGAATTCCAAACAAGCCTTCCAACTTCATCTACACCTTCATGCTCCAATTAATGGATACTTATCCAATGAGCTTCGGCAATGCCATCACCCATTACACTCTGTCAACGAACTCCGGCAAGGCCACCACCCGTCAACAAAGTGTTCGAAGTACCCAGTCCGTGTAGAACCTATCAATCTCCACCATGAAAACAAACGTCTCCATGAACCATCTCAACTCTCCCCCCGTGCCACCCCGTGGCACCTAACACTTCATTAAGCGAATCAAGTCCGAACAATGCTCGAACTTAGCAACATGCAATGACTTGGTAAACATATCTGATGCATTCTCCTTTATGTAAACCTTCTGAAGACGAACTAGCTTCTCTTCACTCATCGAGACAATAAACGACTCTCTTACCTTAATATGCTTCGTCCTCGAGCTGTACGCTAGATTTTCAGCTAAGTGAATTGCACTCTGACTGTCACAGTACACATCCACGCCTTCATATACGAAGTCCAAATCACACAATAGTCGCCTCAAATAAAGCGCCTCCTTAGCTGCTTCAACCGCAGCTATGAGCTCTACCTCTGTAGTGGACAAATCCACAATCGTCTACAACCTCGCTCTCCAACTGATCGCTGTCCCACCAATGGTGAACACATATCTGAAGGTTGACTTCCTTCGATCTCTATCACCGACATAGTCGGAATCACAAAATCCAACCAAGCTGAAATCTCTTCCTCTGTCGCCAAAGACAAGTCCATGGTTTGGAGTTCCTCTAAGGTATCTGAAGATACACCACTGCTTCCCAATGCGTCTTTCTTGGATTTTCCATGAACCTACTTACCAATCCAACCGTCTGTGCAATATCAGGCCTAGTGCAGACCATGGCATACATCAAGCTGCCAACTGCACTTGCATATGGGACCTTCATCATATAAGCCTTATTCTTTTCCGAGATCGGAGAGCCTTTACTAGAAAGCTGCATGTGCAAAGGCATGGGTGTGCTGATTGCCTTTGCCCCTTCCATGCTAAACCGAGCAAGCACCTTTCGAATGTACTACTTGAGTGAGGCTCAAAAGTCCTAGCTTTCTATCCCTTTGGATTTCCATACCCAAAATTTTCTTTGCTTCTCCAAGGTCTTTCATTTCGAATTCCGCTTTTAGCTTTCGCTTTAAACTATCGATTTCAGCCTTATCCTTGGAAGCAATCAACATATCATCCACGTACAAGATACGGTACACCCACTTACCATTCTTTAAATGCTTGAAGTACACACAAGCGTCTTTGATGCTACGATCGAAACCAAGTGAAAGCATAAAAGAGTCAAACCTCTTGTACCATTGTCTAGGCGAATGCCTAAGTCCATGCAAAGACTTCTTCAATTTGCAAACCCAATTTTCTTTCCCATCTACAACAAATCCTTCTGGCTGCTTCATGTAGATGGTCTCATCCAAGTCTTCGTGCAAGAAAGCGGTTTTCACATCCAGTTGCTCCAACTTCAAGTCATGAGCTGCGGCGATAGTGAGCAAAATGCAGATGGACGTATGCCTCACTACTGGAGAGAATATCTCATCATACTCCAATCCCTTTCTTTGTGAAAACCCTTTAGCAACTAGTCTAGCCTTGTATCTTCCATCATCCTTCACCTTGCACACCCACTTGCAACCTATGGCTCGGCTTCCTTGAAGAGGTGGTACTAAATTCCAAGTGTTTTTCTTCTTCAACGACTCTGACTCCTCTTCTATAGCGCATATCCACTTCGAACTGTCACACGACTTCAAAGCTTCATCAAGATCAAGCGGCTCCTCATGAACCACATGTAGGGCATAGTCAAACTGATCACCAAGGCTAAGGTTCGCAAACTGCCAATCACCATACCTTTCGGGCGGCTTAATAGTCCTACGACTGATCCGGGTAGGTACTGCTTCGCCTAAACTCCTTTCAGCTCCACCTTGAACTGAACTTCCCCTAGATTCATGCACATCACCAGCACTACTAGAAGGTACCTGTGATGTTTCATCAACTGCGTTTTTCTCGACAACATCAACAACAACTCTACTATTTGGCTGGAATACGGGAACTCCTTCCATCTCCTTAGGCCTATCAGAATCTTCTAATGTGGTAGGTAGCTTCTCATTCAGATTGAACATAGCAGACTCATCAAAAGTAACATGTCTGGAATGAACAATCTTCCGATCAACAGGGTTCCAAATTCGATACCCTTTAATACCATCGGTGTATCCCATTAGTATGCCCTTGTATGCTCTAGCCTCCAACTTGTCATCACCTGTATGGTGAACGTACACAGGACAACCAAAAATTCGGAAGTAACCAAGATACATTGCTTTACCTCTCCACTTTTCCTCTGGAATCTTCCCATCTATGGCTGAGCATGGAATTCGATTTGTGATATTCGCCGCAATTGATAATACCTCAGCCCAAAAGCCTCTAGACAAGCCCACCGTCAATCTCAAGCAACGAACCTTCTCCAATAGAGTCATGTTCATTTTTTCTGCAACCCCATTGGATTGCGGATCGTCGGTTGTAGTGAAATGTCTCTAAATGCCATGCTTTCTACAAAAGTCGAGGAACTCCCTAGAGACAAATTCACCGCCGTTATCAAATCTCAGCACCTTCAACCTTGAACTAGATTGGTTCTCAACAAGCACTTTCCAGTCTTTGAACTTCTCAAAGCTCTCTGATTTGGCCTTCATCACATACATCCATACTTTCCGAGAAAAGTCATCAATGAAAAAGATAAAATACTTTGCTCCTCCAAGAGAAGGAGTAGCAACCGGTCACCAAAAATCTGTATGCACGTACTCAAGTACTCGCTTCAACCTATGGAGTCCAACTCCAAAAGATACTTTAGTTTGCTTGCCTAACACACACTTCTGGAAAAATTCCATCTTGTCGAAGCTTCCTCTTTTGATCATCTTCCATCTCCGAAGCAACTCTAAGCCCTTCTCTGAAATATGACCCAACTTGAGATGTCAAAGCCTTGTGGCATCTAATGCACGATAACTATCTACTCCAACACACGACTCTCCAAGAACCGTGGTTCCTTTTAGCAAATATAGATTTCGTAACACATCTACTTTCATAAGAACTAGTGCACCTCTCGGAACCTTCAGACTTTCCTTCTCGATAGTTACCTTGCATCCCAAAGATGCCAATTGTCCTAAGGAAATTAAGGACTTCCGAAGACCTGGAACATACCAAACACCTGTCAAAGTGCGTATCACTCCGCCAAACATCCTGATCCTCACTGTACCTTCACCCATTGCTCTATAGCTAGCATTATTACCCATAAGAATAGAGCTTCCCTCTCGTCCAATGAAAGAACTGAAGTAATCCTTATTAGGCGTCATATGGAAAGATGCCCCCGAGTCCAGCACCCAATGGTATGAGACATCTGATACTGCTGCAGACAACACATTGTCAGATACAGACTTCTCCACTGCAAATGATGAAAATCCGTCTTCTTCCTTCTTCTTCAAATCTGGACAATCCTTTTCCAATGACCAGGTTTTTTGCAAATAAAGCACTTTTCGTCCTTAGACTTTCCTCTCCTGCCATTATCGGGCTTCCTGGACTTGGACGCCCTCTAGAGTGCCAATTCTTCTTATCATCCCTACCTCTTCAACAAACAGGCTGTGACTACTACTTCAACCTCTACTTCCTTCACTTATCTCCTTCATCTGATCTCTCAAGCCCTCAGATAAAAGGCCTGACTTCACATCTTCCACCGTCAATGTGTCTCTCTCGAAGATAAGACTGTTAACGAAACCTGTGTATCGCTCCGGAAGAGAACACAAAAGAATCATTGCCATTTGTTCCTCATCCATCTCCAAGTCAACAGTCTTCATCTTCATCACGAGATCATCGAAGAAATTAAGACGTTCCTTCACTGAAGTACCCTCTCTCATCCGCATGGTGAAAAATGTCTTCAGTAATATCAGACGGTTAGTCAAAGATTTCTTCAAGTAGAGATTTTCTAGCTTGGTCCAAATGTCCCTAGCAGTGGTCTCACTACTAATATCTGAGATAACATTCTCTCCCATAGCTAGTTGTAAACGCCCATTTCTCCATCTCTTTCCTTTCCGCGACTAAGATGTCAGCCGTCAACTCCTCAGGGGCAAACACTACTGGATGGACTTCATTCATCATTAGAACAGCCTTCATCCTCCATTGCCACTTCTCGAAGTCTTTATCACCATTCCATTTCTCAATTGCCAACTTTGATCCTGATGCAATATACATCCCTCTATTATAGGGTCTTGTAACAACTGGAGTCGCTTCATCCCCTGCCATAGCGTCTAACACTCCTTAATCAACCTTGCAGCTACGATACCAGACTGTTAGGAAAAATCCCTTCAGATGATCAGTCTAAGGGAATAAAAAACCTAAAAACAACTGGATCGTGATTGTAGTGAGACGAAACAAACAGAGATAAACACCAGAACAGACAGTCATAAATCAATGCAATGCAGAAAAATAAATAACACTAGTATTTATAGTGGTTCCACTACCGCAAGGCAGTGTACGTCCACTTAGGGAGAGGAGATTTTATTAATCACTGAATGATTAGAGTTACAAGATTGATTCATTTTTGGAGGCTATACATAAGAAGAATTAACAATACAGACAAAATTCTGCAGAGTTTCAGCTCTCTAGGATAGCTGCCATTGTTATCCAAAAGCTCCACTATTTATAGAGTGAAGAAATGAGGAGGGGTAGCTGCTATATAATAGCCCCAAGGTTTGGTTCAGCACATCTGGTCCGGCAAACAGCACAATAGCATTTGGTTCGGCAAACAGCACTCAAGTCTGGACCGGCATCTCCCAATTCCCGAACCAAACATCTGAAGCGGCACTACTTGGTTGGGCATGCATCTGGTCCGTCACTCAATGCCCGAACAAGAAAACTGGAGCGGCACTCATCTGGAGCGGCACTACTTGGTTCGGCACACAGCATTTGGACCGGCATCACCACTTTAGTTTGGACCGGCATGCCCAAATGCCGAACGAGGTATTTCGTTCAGTCACATGGAGCGGCAAAGGAAATTGCTTTCATCGAAAGAACTTCAGTATTCCTCATTTCACCGCTCCAGACTTCTCCTTCACCAAGTCACCGAACGAACATTGCCGCTCCAACTCCAAACAACACCGGACCAGATTCCTTTTTCCTCAAATCATCTCAACGCTAATCCAAGTGACGCCTCCACCAAACGAACTCCACCGGACCAAATCTTTGGTCCGGCATCTCCTCTACTGAACCAAAATTTGGATGCCCATCTTCTTCTCCAATGCCAGATCCTCTTCCTTCTCTGTTTTTCTTCAGCAACGCGACTTAGGGTTTGGAGCTCCTCCTCGAAGCTTCTCCAATGGCGACGCTTCTTCACGAATTCCAAGTATCATCTTTAACAGTTAACCACTTGGGATCATATCCAAATATTCCCTAGAGTGATATTTGTATAGACCCATCTATAGTCGAGTCTATTCTGGCATGGAGTTTGGACAAGGTTATGTTCTGTGTCTCCATAAAACATTTTTTCTTTAATCTATTTTGAAAACTTATTAATGAAAAAATATGACTTCCACTAGTATATGGTAACTGTTTATAGTCCAGTCTTATATTTAACTTTCTATTTGCTTCTATATAGCATATTACTCCCATGTTATGCCAGTGTAGCTAACATTGCTTATTGTGGTTTATGCTAAGATTATAAAATAGACATGATCCATGAAGGACACAATACAATTATGTAACCCATTAGGGGTGATTATGTAATCTTGATTGCTTAACTAAGGCTCACATATCATCTCGTTCAAGGTGGGAGCAGGCCATATGTTTTTGTTTCTATTGACAAATCAGTACGTCCTACGCTGGTCCATGTCGATGAAAATCCTTAGACAAACTGTTTTGTCGATCTCAGTTACGAAAGAGTTCGTAAACTTGCTTTTGGATCATGCACACACTTATCCTTAAAAGTTCCTAATCATGAATTCTTCGAAAATGGGATATTGATGCACTACAAGGACTTGATAGAGTTAAAAATGTGTCCTAGAGACAATTATGCAATTTAGTTATACAACTTCACTCTTATAGCGAACCTTGTTTAAAGTATAATTAGATTTTGGTTTTATTTTCTATTGTAAATACTTTCTTATGCTGAAATATAAGTAATGTTTTAAATACATTTTGTTGAAAATGTGATTCAAATCTTATCAGCATATAAAAGAAAAGGAAAACTTGGAAAAATATACAATAGGAGGAAATGGATATGTACATTAAAGCTAATGAAAATCAAATCTTGGTCAAATATATAATAGGAGGAGATAAATATTTACATTAAATAAAAAACAAGTTAAATTTTAGGAAAAACGGAAACGTTTTCAAAACATATATTTATTTGAGTCTATTTTTCTAATCAATTTTATTTCTTCCCAAAATTCAGCTTCATTCTACTTCTATTTAATAAGGCCTAAGCTATTGAGAAAACATCTCATTCTTTTCAAACAATAGTTCCCCTAAAATATTCTTCTACAAATCAATGATAGAGAAAAGATTTCTCCGCTTTAAGAAATCTCTATCATTTTGTAATCTTTTCTCTCTAAATTGATGAAGTAATTGTTTTTGCTAATCATTTTGGGATCTCCATGGATGTAGGTACGTCGAACATGTTAAATTTCCATGTTGCTAATTATTTTGCTTCTTTTCTTGTGAATATTGCTCATGATTAAATTGTTCTTCCATCCTCTTTTGTGAAGTCAATTGATAGTTTATCCATAGACTAAATTCTATATTTCTGCTATAGAATAGATATTTTTATACCAAATTGTTTTCAAGGCTTGCTATTGTGAAACAAATAACAATAATGAACCTATTTAGTTTATCCTTCTCTTCTACTTTTACACTGAACGAACCAGCACCACACCCAGATAAGCTCAAATAGCCACAAGACTAGTTTTGTAAAACATAGGGGGAGAATTAAAAAGGCGAAGTCTTTGCCATTTTATTTCTCCCCCATATTAGCAATGAAATAAAATGGCAAAGACTTTGTCGCTTTAATTAAAACGCAAAGACTTTGTCGTTTTATATTTAAAACGGCAATCTCATGGCTGGTTTACCCACCAGTCCCCTGTTTAGTTAATCAACCACAAAACCAAAGAAAACTAGTCACAACCAACTGAACAAGCCATACCTGGTTGCGTGGTGGCTAGTTTAGTTCATTTTTTCCACTGAACAAGCCATTGCTGGTTGTGCTCTAAGATTCTTTACCAACTATGTCAAGTTCTTTAAAGAACAGAAGTAACGATTATGATGTTACACGATTTGGTGAAAAATGAGATTTTGGCACCTGGAAGTTGAAGATGGAAGCGGTTCTCAAAAAAGAGAAGACCTTTAGTATTGTCTCTGTACCTGATAAGTTGAAGAATTTAGAAGCTGATATTTTGGAAGAGATATAGGAGGTAGCTTTTACCACCATCCAGTTGCCTATCGGATGAGTTCCTTCATGAATTCTCTCATGTTAAGACAACAAAGGAATCATGGGAAGAATTGTTTACAGCCTATCAAGACAAATCTTTTACCAACCGCATCATATTACAGCAACAACTTTACACATTCAAAATGAAGACATGTACTGATCTTATGGAACATGTTGATGCCTTAATTACTTTAATTATGAATCTAAAAGTAGCTGATATTAATATTACCAATGAAGCCCAAGCTATTACTCTTTTATGTTCTTTACCTAAAAAATATACTGCTTTTGTAAATTCTATGATATATTGGCACAGTAAAATTAGTCTTTCTAATGTCAAGGCCAGTTTGTATAATGAAGTATTAAGGGGTAGACTAGCTAGTACTAGTTTAGAAAGTGATTATGAAGGCTTATTTGTCCAGAGAGGGAGAAGTAAAAGTAAACCCAAATTTGGTGGTAGTCGTAGTAAATCAAGGTTTAAGTCTAGGAGACTTAATGATAAAATTTGTTATTATTGTAAAAAAACCTGGACATATTATTGCAATATCTCCAAAGTTGAAGAAAAATAATGAATCTCCCAAGAAAGTTTCAGCAGCCACTGTAGAGACTTCACAGACTAAAACAGAGAGTGGCACGAATTTTTTTACTACTTCTAGCTCTTCTTCAAAGAGTCATTTGTGTATTATTGATTCTGACACATCTTATCACATGGCATCAGATAAGAACTGTTTTTCCACTTACAGCATGGTCTATGGAGGAGAGGTTCTAATGGGAAATTGTAACACCGCGAAAGTTGCACTATTGCGTTTGTGACAATTTTCTAATCAACTTTCATGTATAAAGTTTTGCAATTGGAGCTCAAATGGAAAAGTTACCAACGTTTGAAGTTTTCAAATTTAAAATAATTTGAACGAACAAATTTTGAATTTAAATAACATTAACGTGGAAATTTAATGGGCAATAAAAAATTTTAACGTCAGGGCAAATTAACTTTAGAGAAAAACATTGACGTAAGTCATAAAATAGGAATTAAATAAAAATTAAACGACAAGCATTAATTCACAACCTAGAATAGGGGACCGGTCGACCCCCTCCCCTTGACTGGTTGACCTCTAGTGGTCGACTGCCTCAGGGTGAGCGGTCGACTGGTTATTGAGTGTTGGTTAGGATTAGGTTAGGCTACGAATGGCTAGGATTTTATAATTTTGAACCGACCTAAATCCTACTGCTCTGGCGCGTTCTAACCACTATAAATAGGAGGCTAGCCCCCTCACTTTTATTCACAAAATATTTGGAATGCTAGCGAAACTTTGCCAGTCTTCTTCTTCAGTTCTACGATTGAGACTCAATTGGATTAAAGGCAAGAGTCTATATATACATTTTCTAATTTTATTCTTTCATAATCTCTAATTTTGAATCTAATATATATATAATTGAATTATTGTATATTCCAAAAATAAGAAATATAAAGGAGAAATTATGAGAGTGCATGAATCAAATCCAAAGGAAGCAGCAAACCATGTGTGAGTGGAAATCTTAGTTTTTCACATTTTAGTAGTTTGTGTAGTAAAAGTCTGGAATTGTTTATGCCTGGGAGAATTTTGTTTGCGAAAACCCTAAACTCCAAAATTCCCCCAAATAAAATGTCAATTCTTGGATTTATTGGAATATCAATTTTTTTATGTTAATATAGTAGAATTAATTTTTTTTTTCTTTGCAATTTGAATATTTTATGTTTTATTCAACTTCCTCTCCTAATTTTTATTGTTGTGATAAAAGGTTTCAAAACAAAAGGTTATTAGGAAATGATGTGCAAAGTAGGAAAATTATTAGGAAATAAAATTTTTCATGCCTTTTATAAATCTTTCATACCAAACTCTCTACTAAGCTCTGCTTTTAATTCTGAAATTCTGACCATACTCTGAGATGCAATCAACATATCATCCACACACACAAAAGCAAATATATAATATCCTCATCGCATCTTTTAAAATAAATAAGCTAGTCTTTGAAACTTTTAGAGTATCCTAAAGAAAACATAAAACTATCAAATCTTTTATGTCACTATCTAGGATGCTGATTAAGCCCATATAAAGATTTTTTAAGTTTACAAATATGATTTGGCTTATTGTTATCAATGAACCCTTGTGGCTGCTGCAAGTAAATATCTTTCTCATGGCTCACATGCAAAAATGCAGTTTTGACATCTAATTCTCTAACTCCATATCATAATGAACAATTGAAGCCAATGATATACGAATAGAAGTATGACGAACAACCGGAGAAATGATATCATTGAACTCAATACCTTTCCTTTGAACATGCCTTTTGACTACTAATCTTGCCTTATAACTCAAGTCACTATTGTCACCTTCTTTGATTCTATAGATCCACTTACATTCAGTAGCTCGCATGTCGGAAAGAAGAGCAACCAAATCTCATGTGTGATTTTTTTGCAAA
This sequence comes from Allium fistulosum, assembly GCA_030737815.1. NCBI lineage: Eukaryota > Viridiplantae > Streptophyta > Magnoliopsida > Asparagales > Amaryllidaceae > Allium > Allium fistulosum. The sequence goes on from CM060904.1 coordinate 1,294,647,040, forward strand.
GATTCCATCTCCTCCTCCATAGCTACCAACGAACATGAACTATCAACAGAGGAAATAACATCTCTATGGTCTATGGGCTTATCATAAAGAACATTCAGTTCATAAGCTGTCATGTCATCAAAATCAACATCTTCAATACTAAGTCCCACAAAGTCATCAAGCCACATAGGCTTCTTCCTTTCATGAACGGGTTTAGATTGAGATTGAGCTCCACCTTGAGTTTGAACTTCTAAATTATCCTCATCAACCAATGTGTCATATGAAACACTATCCATAACTTTATGGAAGTAGTCTAATGATTTTCCTTTGGTTTGGTATTCCGAAGTTGTCCTCGAACTGTTATTAGTTGATGTGGGCTCCTCCTTCAACATAGTCTTTCATCAAAAGTTACATGCCTGCTAGTAATATATATCTAGTATTAGGACACCACATCCTATATTCCTTCACTCCTGATCTATAATCGAGAAAAATACACTTGCGCGACCTTCGATCCAGCTTTCCTTTGCTCTCATGAACCTAAGCTGGGCAACCAAACACTTTGAAAAATGAATAATCAACAAGCTCTCGTTTCCATATTTCTTCTGGAATCTTCATGTTTACAGCAGTAGAACGTGTGCGGTTGATGAGGAATACCACCAGGGATTAAGCTTCTGGCCAAAATTCCTTCAAACTACATTCAGGTTGAGGCAACGTTTACTTCTTAACAAAGTCCAATTCATTTGTTCGACAACCCCATTAGACCGAGGATCGCCAAGTGTGGTGAATGCCTCTTTACCTTTGGACTCATAAAAATTGATGAATTTCCGAGATATAAATTCACGGTCATTATCTAAACGAAGAACCTTTAACTTATTTCCTGACTGCTTTTCAATAATAGTTTCCATTTTCCTAACCTATCAAATTCACTCTTAGATTCGTGAAGTAAACCCAAACTTTTCCAAAGAAATCATTGTTAGCGCCAAAATTGGTCACTAACACCCAATCGTCGATGAAAGCACCAACTAACAATCACCTATCACAGATAGAGTGTATGTAGAGAGTATAAATATGAAGAACAATCAAAATAAAAAAGAAAGTAGTAATAACAGAAGATTTATAGTGGTTCGGCTGACTCTAGCCTACGCCCGCTCCAGAAATTTCCTTTTTATTGATAAGAGAATAAATTACAGTTACAATCCTGAGTCTTTAAAACAATAATGGCAAAGTGGCCTTAATGAAGAAGATGAAGGGAAACAAAATGAAGATCCCCTTTTCTGAAGTCCCGCATGCTGTATTTATAGGCAAAATCCGGGTTACAGGGCTTCCTGAGTGATATGGGCCCACCACAGACATAGCCGAGCTCATATACTTCGTCGATGCTGATCCCAGTTGCATATACGCCGACCCAAATTTCCCTAGGTGATGACCCATAGCACGCCTACATGTGACTCGAAGTAAATGAGGTTGGGACTCGAAGTAGAAAACACGCTAATCCCCTTTTCTTTGATATGCCGACCCGGAGCTCATAAGTAGCCGACCCGGGGAAAACATGTAGCCGACCTGAAGCGGAGTTTTAATGCCGATCCCCTTGAATGCATCGACCTGACTATAACGCCGACCCGAAGGAAATTGAGCACCAACCCAGAGTTTGTAGCTCACCGACCCGATGTAGAAACAGATGCCGACCCGAGTACTTTTTCCATTCCGATCCCATGACTTGCGGACCCGAGAACGGAAGGCCGACCCCCTGACTCGAAGTTGCAAGTATGCTGACCCGGAGTTATCCTCCAAACACGCTGATCCCATCCATTTCCTCGATGCCGACCTGATCTCCAAAATACTTACCGACCCCTTCTTTCTTCTGCCGACCCGAAGAATCACTACAGCCGACTCCATTTCCTATATGCCGATCCCTTTCCAAGCTGCCGACCCGAAGTAGAAGAGGCACCGACCCGGAGTAAACCAAAACAGGTCGATCCCATCCACTCATTCAATGCCGACCCGAGTGACTCGAAGCAGCCTTGCAAATGACTCGAAGCAGGCAGCTTGAAAACCCGAAGCAACTCCAATGATGGCTCTAAGCAAACTCCAAGCAACCCGAAACGACTCGACTTTTGTCGAAACTCTTATTTCAAGTATCTCACGCCTTTTGTCCATCGACTATGCCGAATCCTGACTTCATAATCATGTTTATCATCCGCGATTGATCATTTTTCTATCCAGTTGACTCAAACCCATCGTATTCCAGCCTCGATAATCGAGCAATCGATTTAGTTAAATCCGCCTACCTATGACCTTGCCAAAAGGCGGGTTAACTTTTGCCCCCTAAAACATGCCTTGCTATTGGAAGGTGTGTTTTGAATAGCTTTAAATCCGATATCCAAATCCGCGACTGTTCCGAGTCGTTATCCGATTCCAAATCCATTAACAGAATCTATGACCACTCTAGATCGTTTTATCCAAGTCTGGGACCTTTCTGGGTCCTGCAATCCAAACCCAGGACCTCGCTGGGTCCAAATCCAAAGCCAGAACCTAGTCGGGTCCTATAATCCGTATCCGGGACCTCGTCGGGTCCATCTCCAAAACCGGGACCCCATTGGGTCTTATAATCCAAAACCGGGACCACTCCGGGTCCTTAGCTAAATCTACAGCTGTTTGAAGCTGCTATCCAAATCCATTTCACACCTTGGAAGTCAGTAATCAAATCCTACGATCTATCCGGATCGTTGACGGCCTCTTCAGACCCTTGCTAAGCTCAATCCAAACTTAACGATTGAATATGCAGATCCTATCGCGCTCTGGTGAAGCAACCTATCCCTTGCACTCCGGTTCAGTATCCCTGAACATTAAGCGATGTCTTGATCCTCCTAGACCAATACCAGCCTCTCCGTGCTTTTACTGGATCCCATCCTGTCACCCTCCGGTGAAGGGGAAACAACGTTGAGCGAGCCGATCCTGTCACTCTCTGGCAAAGCGGCGTCGCTCCCTGCACTCCGGTTCAGTATCCTTGAACATTAAGCGATGCCATGGCCTAAGTCCTAGACCGATTATAGCCTCTCCGGGCTCTTGCTGGATCTCATCCTGTCACTCTCCGGTGAAGGTGAAACAACGACGAGCGAGCCGATCCCGTCGCTCTCCGGCGAAGTGACGTCACTCCTTGCACTCTGGTTCAGTGTCCCTGAACATTAAGCGATCAATTTTCAACTGACTTCCAATATCCGTCTCGTAACTCTCCGGCTAGAAGTTTGTTTCATAAAATCCAAATTCATTTATTAAATCCAAGCTCCGAATGTCCAATAGGAAAAACAGAAAATCTAAGTGATGCCTCTCTGGGCAGAGCAGCTTATTACCATCTTAGAGCATGCCTAGGGATCGCTCTGGTTCCCTTACATGTGTAAGTGGCATAGCTGCTTTATTTTTTAAAACAAAATCAGAAAAGATTATTCAATGACCGGAGTCCAAATCTTGAACCCAGCCCTTGCCATCATGATCAGTGGATGACGAGTCGTGACCCCAATCCAGGGTCGTTCCTGTTTGATCCAGGTGGTAGTTGCTCGTGTTCTACCGCTCTTGTCCGTTCCCTCACATACTGTGGTAATCCGCCACTCTTGACATGTTCCTCCACCACGTCATTCAAGTGGCGACATTCATCCGTGGCATGCCCTTCTAGCTCATGGAATAGGCAATACTTCCTGCTCCTGCATTCCCATTCCGTGGGATCCCTACTGGGTGGTTTCCGATAGGGGAGTTGCCCCCGAGTGTCCAGGTAAATCCGTTCCAGATTATCTGTCAGGTCTGCATACGTTGCGAATTTGGGTTCCCGATCTCTCCTCCGTTTGTCAGAACCACCATATCCATCATCCTGCTTGCGCTTTCCTTTATCCATCCCACGTCCTTCTCCAGACGTTCCTTCGCCTTGCACGGTGTTGATCTCTTGCCTTTCGGCGCGTGAATCCTCTAACCGAATGAATCTTTCCGTCTCATGATAGAACTCTCCAAGATCCTATGGTGGATCCCGTGCCAATGAATCCTTGAATTCAGTGCCTTCTGCAATACCTGCTACCGCCGCCATCAAAATCATTGATGGATCCGGGCGATCTACCAAAGCTACAACTACATTAAATCGCATTAGAAAACCCCTCACGGACTCTCCTGTCCTCTACTTCATCGATGCCAGTGTTATTACATTCTTGGGTCGCATTACGTGGACCCTAAACTGTCTCATGAAGCGTTCCACTAGTTCGCCCCATGTCCTGATCGACCCATTCTCTAGCTGCCTGAACCAGAGCGCAGCCAAATTCGTCAAGTATAAAGGGAAACATCTTGCCATCACCTCCTCAAATGCCCCCAGCACTTCCATATGTCTGATGTATCTGGTTACATGCATGGTGGGGTCTGATTTTCCATCATATGCCTCTAGTGTTGGCAGTTTGAATTCTGGAGGGTTCCTTGCGTTTCTGATATTCGAAGTGAACAGACTCCGACTAACTTCCTCCAAGCCTCTACTTAGTTGCTCTCCTCTCATAATCCTTCTTATCAATCTAGCCATCCGCTTGTCTCCATTCGGGGGTGGTCCCCAGTATGCATCTCCACTCTGCCCCCCATGTCCTGGAGGTTACTTCGGGTAGTACTCCTCATGTTGCTCATTCACGTTCACATTGGCCCCAGCTTGCTGAGCTTCATTCACAGTCCTTCCAGTATCCAATCCCGGGGGTCTGCCTCCAGGCCTTTGCTGATTTCTTTCAATCTCTCCATTCTGGTTTTGGATTTGACCTCTAGAAATTTCTGCAGCTCCGACTCCTAGCTCTGCATTGCCAGTAGCTACGATTTGTCCATTCCCTTGAATTTGCACTCAAACTTGTCCAACCTGTCAGAGTAGGTTCTATATCATGTCCTCTTGTCTTTTCAAAATCGTCTCCATCTCGTCTCTAATGATATAGATTGAGGCCTGTTAGCTCCAAAGGAAGCCTCCTGACTTCCCTCTTCCTGACTCCTTTCCGTCCTCTATCTCCGTGTTGATTACTTCGCCATAGTCTCCAGAATTCGAGTTCCTAAGCCTTTAAATCCAAGATCCGAGCTTGTGAATCCCTAAGCATTAGCGTTCTCAGTAAAAGCACCAAAATGTTAGCGTCAAAATTGGTCACTAACTCCCAATCGTCGATGAAAGCACCAACTAACAATCGCATATCACAGATAGAGTGTATGTAGAGAGTATAAATATGAAGAACAATCAAAATAAAAAAGAAAGCAGTAATAACAGAAGATTTATAGTGGTTCGGCTGACTCTGGCCTACGTCCACTCCAGAACCTTTTTATTGATATGAGAATCAATTATAGTTACAATCCGGAGTTTTTAAAACAATAATGGCAGAGTAGCCTTAATGAAGAAGATGAAGGGAAATAGAATGAAGATCCCCTTTTCTGAAGCCCCGCATGCTGTATTTATAGGTAAAATCCAGGTTATAGGGCTTCCTGAGTGATATGAGCACACCATGGACATAGCCAAGCCCATATACTTCGTCGATGCCGATCCCAAGTTGCATATACGCCGACCCGAATTTCCCTAGGTGATGACCCGAAGCACGCCTACCTGTGACTCGAATTAAGTGAGGCTGGGACTCGAAGTAGAAAACACGCCGATCCCCTTTTCTTTGATATGCCGACCCGGAGCTCATAAGTAGCCGATCCGGGGAAAACATGTAGCCGACTCGAAGCGGAGTGCTAATGTCGATCCCCTTGAATGCACCGACCTGACTATAACGCCAACCCGAAGGAAATTGAGAGCCGAGCCAGAGTTTGTAGCTCACCGACCCGATGTAGAAATAGATGCCAACCCGAGTACTTTTTCCAGTCTGATCCCATGACTTGCCGACCCGAGAATGGAAGGCCGACCCTCTGACTCGAAGTTGCAAGTGTGCCGACCCGAAGTTATCCTCCAAACACGCTGATCCCATCCATTTCCCCGATGCCAACTTGATCTCCAAAATACTTGTCGACCCCTTCTTCCTTCTGCCGACCCGAAGAATCACTACAGCCAACCCCATTTCCTATATGTTGATCCCTTTCCAAGCTGCCGACCTAAAGTAGAAGAGGCACCGACCCGGAGTAAACCAAAACACGCCAATCCCATCCACTCATTCAATGCTGACCCGAGTGACTCAAAGCAACCTTGCAAATGACTCGAAGCAGGCAGCTTGAAAACCCGAAGCAACTCCAATGATAACTCGAAGCAAACTCCAAGCAATTCGAAACGATGCGACTTTTTTCGAAACTCGTATTTTAAGTATCCCGCACCTTTTGTCCATCGACTATGCCGAATCCCAGCTTCATAATTATGTTTATCATCCATGATTGATCGTTTTTCCATCCAGTTGACTCAAACCCATCGTATTCCTGCCTTGATAACCGAGCAATCGATTTATTTAAATCCGCCTTCCTACGGCCTTGCCAAAAGGCGGGTTAACAATCATTTATAAAGAAAAGGAAGTACTTGGCTCCACCCAAAGATGGGAAGGTGTGGGACTTCAAACATCTGTATGTACATACTCCAAAATAGCTTTGGACTTATGTTCGCCAATTCCAAAAGAAAACTTTCTATTTGCCAAGTACTCACCCTTTACAAAAACCAAGCTTGGAGTGTCAAATGCTATTAACCAAGCCTCTTTTCTGCAACTTTGCCAAACTGCACTCTTCAATATGTCCCATGCATAAATGCCGCAATCTGGTAGAATCAGAATCGAACGAGTCAATTACAGTGGCTGACTCTCCCGTAAAGTGGTACTCTTCAGTAAATAAGGATTCCCTGTCTGAATTCTCTTCATAACAATAAACAAACCCTTCATTACCTTCATCTTTTCTCCTTCAACAACTATTTTCAGTCCAAGCCCACTTAAAGCTCCAACAGAAATAAGATTCCTCCTCAAATCAGATATAAGCCTAACATTAGTAATATTATGAACACCACCATGCATCCTAATCTTCACGCTACCAACACCCACCGTATGACAAGAAGAATCATTACTGTAACAACCCTCTTCGAAACGGGCCTAGTTTTCGACCCAATAAAAGCCTATCGAGCATTAGGCCCATTCCAAAGTTGGTTGTGTGAAAAATGGGGATTACGGATCTTAAGGCTAGAATTAACACTAGAGGGGGGTGAATAGTGTTTTAAGGAATTACTAATTCTTTTTGAGTTTATCTTAATTTGAACACAAATGTATGCAATATTCAGACACAGATATGATCACAGAATCAAACACAGATGCAGATATAAAGTAAAAGCAATAAAGGAAAGAACACACCGGATTTATACTGGTTCGGAGTTACCCTACATCCAGTCCCGCAACACAAGTACGGATTTCCTTTCAAAATCAATTCTTACAATTACACCCTCGATTTCAAGGCCACGAGGTACACCGCTCCAGATTCACAATGCTTTGGGTAGAGATACTTGATTTTACGGGCAACAAGTCCACCCGATTGATTTTCCAAGCTACAATCACACCTTTTCTCGCTCTATTGAATACAAAGAAATCTATAACTCTGAATAGCACTGGGATCTTGTTGAGATAGTGATAGAGAATCAAACCAGAGATGATCTAGTTAGATTCAATGGTGATTTCGGCAGAGTAATGGTAAAAATGTATATAAAGAAATGTGGAAGAAGAAGAGGAGTGAAATCAAAGAAAATATGATTATAAATTCGTTTAAAACAGCCCCTATTTATAGTAGAACAACAGCCATGTCCATTCGTGAAAGGATATGACGAATAGACACTTCCTTTGAAATTCAAACTTTTGAAATAAACTGTCACCTTATCGGCAAGGGTTCCTTGGGGTTGTCGACAGGCCTAAGTTATTTTTGGTAATTTGTTTTTCTTTGAGAATAACTTCTATCTTGTATTAAAACTATTTTAAACTATATAAATATACTTAACTATAGTTAAAATACATAAATAAGTATAGAGAATAATATTTTGGTATATATAAAATTTTACTATAATTTTATATTTAAATCTAAGTATAAATATTAAAAGTTAAATATATTATAATTAAAAGATAGTTTAAAACCAAGGATAATTTGATATTGAAAATAAAGATTATTTTGAGGCTAGAAGTATTTTAAAACCAGGATAGATGTTTTTGATTTAAAATGGAAGATTTTGAAATCATTTTGAAAACAGGATATAATTTTGTAAAACATTTGAATAAAAGTTAGTGGATACAAAACAATGTTCCACTAGATTTTTCGTAGGTTCCATCCTACTTAGGGTCCATCCCTTTAACGGGCTCGAAGTGGATTCCATTCCACGAATAAAATGGATTTTAAGATGTCAGTGCTTTTCTAGGAGTTTTAACAAAATTCCTAACTAAATTACTTATATTGAAATCTTGAACTCTTGATAATCTTGATACTCATGAGTCTTGAATCTTGATATCTTCGATCTTGAGTTCATCAGTTCTTGAATCTCTATACTGTATAGTCTTCATTCTTTGGTACCTGTATATATATCCTACATATACATATATATCTAAACAATAATGTTAGTATTTATATTTTATAATCTTATTCTAAGGTTGTTGTCATCAAAACCAACTTCTCAGGGACTAACAATCTCCCCCTTTTTGATGATGACAACCTTTGTTTATAAAATATTACTTCTATCCTAATAACTCCCCCTAAAACTAATAACTCCCCCTTAATCTATGCCTAACTATCTTATTTTATACTTGTATCTCCCCCTTTTTGATGATGACAACCTTTGTTTATAAATATTACTTCTATCCTAATAACTCCCCCAAAAACTAATAAGTCCCCCTTAATCTATGCCTAACTATCCTATTTTATACTTCTCCCCCTTTGTCATCAACAAAAACTAACTCCAAACTATACAACTCCCCCTTATTCCTGTACTAAAGTACCCGCATTAATAAAATATATAATGGAGTATATAATAGATAGATTAAGAGATAATTATACCGATAGACATGATAACTAATCAAAGATCATATAAATATCAATGTGTATTTATACATATTATGTTTTGCACACCAATTATCAATCCACACCAAACAAAATCAAATCAAATCAATCCAAGCAATCAATTCAAATCAAACAAAGCAATCAAATAAAATCAAACATTACGAGGAACTTCCACCCATCCTTCTTCTCCAAATATAGGGTCTGCTTTATGGCATCCCATATTTCATTTTCATTGGTGAGAGAGACTGGAGGATGTGCTTCATTATCATCTTTGTGCAGGGAGGAAATCATCCATCGAATCGCATCGAAATGCTTTTCTTGCTCCTTGATCATCTGCATTTGACTCAACTCTAAGTGTCACTGATTACGGAGAATGAAAGAAAGGATATTCTTGAAAGAATTAAGGGTTTCTTCAAGATTCTCGGTCAAACTATGAATTGGATCGGCCATATTTGAGTTTGTGAGAAGAAATATAGATAGAGTAGATAAGAAATGATTTTGAGTGATGAATTCTGGAAGAAATATGTATTTATAGGTGTAAAAATTCGTTTGAAATGAATAGACACAAGGTAGTTATTCAAATTTAAAATTTAAAATGAAAAGTCATTTCTGACCAGTACTTGTCGACAGGGTTTCTGGGGGTTGTCGACAGGGGTCAGTTAATTTTGATGACTCATTTTGATTTTGTGAATAATTGTGTATATATATATTTATATAATATACTAACATTTATTCTAGAGATAAGATAAGTTAGATAACAGAAAAGTAATTCAATTTCATTTCATAATAGAACGATACAATGATTAAACATTAAGAACTACACGACCATTCAAATCAAAACAAACTAAAACCAATACAACATGACATGAAAAGGTAGAACTAGTTAGAGGATGATGAAGATGAAGATAATCCAAGCTTCTTGCTTACTTTGGAGAAAAACTTGTTCATCTTGGATGACATTTTATCCAATTTCTTACTAACGGACCGTTTAAGGGTCCGTTGATTCTCAACAATGGTCTTTTGATTTTTGAGTAAGGTTTTGTTGGTTGGATTAGAGGGATAGTCAATACTTTCCAAGGATGTTTCACCTTCTTCTTCTTCTTCTATTTCCATTTCATCCCTTCTTCTTCTTCTTCCTCCTCTTCCATCTCCTCATGAGCCAAACGCTCTTCCTTTTCGGCAAGAGTCTCATATGGTTGAAAAACATATGGAATTTTCATAAGATAAATGTTTGAGTGATTAAAAACTTTTCTTGAAACAAATTCTTCTCCTTTGAAATCCACTCCAAAATAATTAAAAATCCTAGTGAGATTGATTCCATGATACAAAGTGTTTTCACCCACTTCAAAAATTTTGGGACGAAGTTCATCCAAAATAACTTGTGCCCAATTAATATCATAATTTCCAAAAATAGCAAAAAGTGCTTTGCAAACTTTTGAAGTTGGATTGTTAAAACTCCCCGATCTTGGGGTCAAAGTATGTTGTAAAAGAAGATTAACAATTCTTGCTTTTGGTCGAAAGTTTCGATTTATGAATTCAAAGTTATTATCTCCTTCGAAAATGTGATGAAATATCTTACGATCATTTTCATCGATATTAAAACTAAAAAGATCCATTCTCGTGCTCTTGCAATTGAGAATGATATCCAAAACATCACAATTTAAAATGTTTCTAGTGCCTTTGACACTACTCCAAATTTCATCATCATTTTCATTATAAAATCCACGGTTGAGATTTGCATAGAAAATTTTAACAAGATTTGGATAACAAACAAAGTCATTTTGTGAAGCATCAACAAGACTAAGAATTTGGTTGTTTGCAAAAAGAGAATCGATTTCATAAGTAGAGAAATCTTGAAATTAAGCAAACTTTCCGGGATGGACTTTTCCATAGTTAGCATAGTCGATATATGCTTTTATAGCCTCTGGATTATTGAAAAGTTGTTCTTTTATATTTATGGAAAGTCTCATTGTGGAAGGGTTGCTTGAAAAAGCCATTAGAGTAGAGAGTAGAGAGCTTGATATTTTGAAATAAGAGTTTGAATTTGAAAATGAAAGTGAAAAGTTGTGATAAGAGATAGTAAATAAATAGATTCTCAAGGGACAAGTTCTCTGGTCAAAAGGTGACTTTTCAGTGACTTGAATAAAGTGAAAAGATGGAGGAAAATTCAAACATTTGAATTCAAATTTGAATTTCAAATTTCTGTACCCTTGTCGACAACGTGGGAGGGCCCTTGTCGACAGGTGTCTCTGAATTTTCATGATTTATTTCTCTTAAGTATTCTAATATATATATATATATATATTTATTTACTATTTTTAATGTCTATATAATATATGGAATATTACTAGAATTATAGTATATTCCATAAAATATTATGATACTATTTAAAAATAAAAATAATAGTAAAATAATAGTAAAAATATAATAAAATAATAATAAAAATTTTAAAATTCAAACGACACACCAATTCAAAATCAACCAATCAAACATCCAATTCTAAGCATGCAATTTCAACCAATGTATTGTAAACGTGTACCTTTTTCTGAGTCCGTTTTTCTGAATTCGGAGTCATGAACTGCCGTGAAACACATATTTGAATTATCTGTCTTCTGATCATCATCGCTTGAGGACGAGTCTGAGTCATCTAAAGTAGCGGTAAATGCACGTTTTCATTTCTTTGCGGAATCATTGTTTATATGAAGATTTTGCTTATCTGGATGCGGACAGTCTCTTTTGATATGACCTGGTTCGTCACAGTTGAAACATTTGATATAGTTTGGCACTACATTATGATTACCAGAGTTCTTATAGTTATTTCTCTTGAGATTATTCATCTTTCTTTATTTCAGGAATTTCCGAAAGTTCTTGGTCATAAAGGCTATCTCTTCATCATTATCGCTGTTTGAGTTTGATCCATCGTTCAATGCATTGAATGCAATTGATTTCTTTTCAGATGCTTTGCTTTCTCTTCTCCTAAGCATTTGGACTTCAAACGACATTAGATTTCCAATTAATTCTTCTATCTTTAATGTACTGATGTCATTTGCCTCTTTGATCGCAAGTGTCTTTTGATCCCATTCTGGAGTAAGAGAATTTAAGATTTTTCTGACTTGATCTTCTTCCGAAAATACCTTTCCCAAGGATATTAGAGAATGCACAATATCCTGAAATCTACTATACATATCTGAAATAGACTCATTAGGATCCATTTTAAATAATTGAAACTGATTTGTGAGCATGGAAATTTTGGTCTGTTTAATTTTGCTTGTTCCTTCGTGAGTAACTTGTAAAGTTTTCCAGATTTCATATGCAGACTTACAAACTGACACTTTATTAAATTCATTCTTATCAAGTGAACAAAATAGAATATTCATAGCTTTAGAGTTATTTTGTGCGACGGTCTTTTGCTCAGCAATCCACTGTGCAAAACCAGTTGTGGGTTCAGAATATTCAGTCTGTGTGATATTCCAAGTGTCTAGTCCTATAGATTGTAAATATATTTTCATCCTATATACCCAATATGCATAGTTACTGCCATTAAAAAGTGGTGGTCTGACAGTAGACTGACCTTCTACAAATGAACTAGTGATAGAGGTAATAGAACCAGTGTTGGTAGTAGTAACAGTACCAATGTTGGTAGCCATTTTGAAAATTTTCAAAATTCAGATTATGAAACTTTGAAAATCTTGCTCTGATACCAAATGTGAGAAATGCGGATTACGGATCTTAAGGCTAGAATTAACACTAGAGGGGGGGTGAATAGTGTTTTAAGGAATTACTAATTCTTTTTGAGTTTATCTTAATTTGAACACAAATGTATGCAATATTCAGACACAGATATGATCACAGAATCAAACACAGATGCAGATATAAAGTAAAAGCAATAAAGGAAAGAACACACCGGATTTTATACTGGTTCGGAGTTACCCTACAGCCAGTCCCGCTACACAAGTACGGATTTCCTTTCAAAATCAATTCTTACAATTACACCCTCGATTTCAAGGCCACGAGGTACACCGCTCTAGATTCACAATGCTTTGGGTAGAGATACTTGATTTTACGGGCAACAAGTTCACCCGATTGATTTTCCAGGCTACAATCACACCTTTTCTCGCTCTATTGAATACAAAGAAATCTATAACTCTGAATAGCACTGGGATCTTGTTGAGATAGTGATAGAGAATCAAACCAGAGATGATCTAGTTAGATTCAATGGTGATTTCGGCAGAGTAATGGTAAAATGTATATAAAGAAATGTGGAAGAAGAAGAGGAGTGAAATCAGAGAAAATATGATTATAAATTCGTTTAAAACAGCCCCTATTTATAGTAGAACAACAGCCATGTCCATTCGTGAAAGGATATGACGAATAGACACTTCCTTTGAAATTCAAACTTTTGAAATAAACTGTCACCTTATCGGCAAGGGTTCCTTGGGGTTGTCGACAGGCCTAAGTTATTTTTGGTAATTTGTTTTTCTTTGAGAATAACTTCTATCTTGTATTAAAACTATTTTAAACTATATAAATATACTTAACTATAGTTAAAATACATAAATAAGTATAGAGAATAATATTTTGGTATATATAAAATTTTACTATAATTTTATATTTAAATCTAAGTATAAATATTAAAAGTTAAATATATTATAATTAAAAGATAGTTTAAAACCAAGGATAATTTGATATTGAAAATAAAGATTATTTTGAGGCTAGAAGTATTTTAAAACCAGGATAGATGTTTTTGATTTAAAATGGAAGATTTTGAAATCATTTTGAAAACAGGATATAATTTTGTAAAACATTTGAATAAAAGTTAGTGGATACAAAACAATGTTCCACTAGATTTTTCGTAGGTTCCATCCTACTTAGGGTCCATCCCTTTAACGGGCTCGAAGTGGATTCCATTCCACGAATAAAATGGATTTTAAGATGTCAGTGCTTTTCTAGGAGTTTTAACAAAATTCCTAACTAAATTACTTATATTGAAATCTTGAACTCTTGATAATCTTGATACTCATGAGTCTTGAATCTTGATATCTTCGATCTTGAGTTCATCAGTTCTTGAATCTCTATACTGTACAGTCTTCATTCTTTGGTACCTATATATATATCCTGCATATACATATATATCTAAACAATAATGTTAGTATTTATATTTTATAATCTTATTCTAAGGTTGTTGTCATCAAAACCAACTTCTCAGGGACTAACAGGTTGTTGGTTCGTAAAATTGATACAATGAACAATATGTACAGAGCTATCTAACTATGCTTTCAAAATCCCACAATGGAAGCGATAAAATATAATAACAGAAATAAATACTCGTTTCATAAAAATTCAAATTTCAGAAATACAACATATCATCCCAAATATCCATAATATAATACCTCAAAATAACATCAATTTGTCTAAAACTGGATGCATTATAATGAAAGTGTGCTATGGATCGTGTAATATGGATATACGATAATACATAATATAGTGATGATAGTTATACAGTAAATAGTGAGGAATATAAGAGCAGTATAATAAAAATAACACTAGAGATTTTTATACTGGTTCGGAGCACCGTCTTACGTCCAGTCCCAGACTCCTTCTGGAATTTCACAAAAACAGCAACCCTCACTTAACCCGGAGGAACAGGTCTATACAACCCTTGAGTAGCAGAATAGGGACCTGAGCAGCGGAACAGGATTTTGCCTCAGCAACCGAAGAGGACTTCACACGCCTGAGCAGCAGAACAGAACTTTAACAAATACAAAAGATTGTTTTGACCTTGTGTGTTCTAATAACACGGATTTGTCACTTGTAGTACACCCTTCCTATAGTCTTTTTCTCAAGTATGATGTGTGTAGTTGTGTGTATATGAAGATTAGGAAGTTTCAAATTGCTTGAAGAATATGGAAATGAATACGTAAGAAATGAATGTATGAATTCAAGAGAGTAGTTAATTCAGAAAATATGATTCAAGTATAAGCAAGTAAGTGAAGTAATTTGATCTTTAAATTCATGCATATATATAGTAGTTAAGAAGTTGCAACTGCTGGTTAAGAGATCTCTACGAATATCAATGGTTGCAACCCTTGGGGAGGAAGACAACTATTCAGAAAGAGGTGTCTTTTCATTAAAAAACGAAAGTTGCAGGATTCAGTCGACTGACTTTGATCATTCAGTCGACTGAATTTAAAAACATGCACATATATGTTAAAATGCACAGATTCAGTCGACTGAATGATCATGTTCAGTCGACTGAATTCTATTGATAAACAAAAATCACTATAGCTCAGTTGGTTAGTGCACTTGCTTTCTAAACTAGTGACCTGGGTTCAAGCCCCGCTCCATGCATTTTTTTAAACTTGATTTTGATTAAAATATGAAAATTTATTTGAATGTGAATGATGATTCTTGAGGAAAGATTTTAACAAAGCACTAAACTAGACTCTATATATATATTTGATGACTCTTGTTAAAATATATAACTACATGAACCATACTTTGAGTCGTTGAGTCCGGATGTTGTCATAGTCATAGATTCGTGAATTGTTGTGTCTTGTCAGCAATCAAAACCTATGATCCAACATATAATATATCAAAAACAAAGATAATTGATAAACTACCACAAATCTTTGCCGCTTCCTTTGTCTTTTCCATCGGCATCTGATTTTCCTTAAACTGTGAGTTGTAATGAGGAGGGAGTCAGAACAACAATGTCTTATGAATGAAAATCTCAAGCCTTACCATGATAGCATTTGGACAGTACCATTCAGATAAGTAATATGTCTTACACGTCCTATAATATATCCTACCAAGTATACCTTCAACTGTAAGCTCAAAGGTTCTTCCAGTCCAATTCCATAACTTTAACGAGGGTGCAACGCACTACCATCAATTATGCCCTCACGATGCGGGAGAAAGTACCTGAGCCATGTAATACCTCTTTATTATGAATTTGGCAGACTCTGACCATTTAATACCTATACCCTAGGCAGATCCCTATCATTTAATACCTAAACCTAAGCCAAACCGCTCTCCGGTACTCCTTAACTGACATCGTTAGAAATCTCTTAGGACCACTTAATATTTCTTCTATGGTAATAGGTTGACCCTATAATAGCCACTTAATACCTCAACTCCGAAGCGAACCCCTACCAAAGATTTTCCACTACCACACCTAAAAGATAATCCCGACCATTTAATACTTCTTGAGTGGGAAGAAGGCGGGCCATACAACAACCACTTAATACCCCGAACCTAAAAGCATACCCTTACTAGGATATTCGTCGTATAAACCATAACCCAAACCATGACATCTCATATTAGTTCAATTATTTGTAGGTGCTGGTAGCCAGATTAGCTAGGTAGAATTACCCTGCAAAATCGGAACTAACCTCGTGTCCACCGTGGGTACTTATTATAGGCAATGTCTTATATCAGTCCCAAAGTCACATTGCTAGTAGCCATATTAGCTGGTATTTTTTATAGATGATGTCACCTCGCATCCCTATAACTTAGTCATATTTCCGCTCTCCTAACATACTATCACATATAATACCTCACCACATTTACGACTTAAGGCCATATAAGGAATTCGGCCTTTAATTATGTATTAATTCCCATAATTATCCTTAACTTCCTTCCTATGGGGTTTAATACTATTTACTAACCTATTTATTATATACGATACGAATAATACGTTATTATTAATACGCTATTAATATAATTATACACTGTTAATATATTTATACGTACGTAATATTTAGCTAACTAAATATTCCTAAGCCTGCGTAGAAATATTCCTATTCTAGGATGAACACTTTCTGTACTAATTGTTAAAATGTCAAAATTCTCATATTTATACAAGCCTAAGTTCCATACATGTAATGACCCAGAATTTCGAACACTTCGTATTTAAATATCTGAATTATTTAAATATTTGAATTATTTAAATATTTGAAAATTAGATTCAATATGATTAAATACACTCTATAACCTTGTTAACCCCTTTTTAAATAATAACTAATGATGGTGAAGTTGTTTCTAAAAAGTATTTACAAAAACAAACAGTTCAAAGAAATATCAATAATGTGACCGAAAATTGTTTTATCGATAAATGGCTTTTTACTCAATATAAGTTCAAACTCGTTATGCTTTATTAGAGTATTAATATGTCATTAATTAAAAACTAAAAATAATTTTCCTAATTAAAGCTTCTAGAAGGTTTTAGAAGATATTTATGAAGGAATGGTGGTTTGGTAATTGACTAAGGAAGGAGAAGATATTTACTTTCAAATGAGCTGTAAAGCAAAGCACATGGGGGAAGCATGGGGGGAGTGTTTAGTCAGCCATACAAGGGGTAGGAAGGGTCATTTTCCTCTTGAATAAGTCCACTTAATATAGTTCATAATATCACCTTTTATTTTGCCTAAGTTTTGAAACAAAAATGGCCTTCTTCATGCCTCTTCTCTCTTCACAAACTCATAGCAAATCAACTCAAATCTCCACCAAACTTGAAGAAGGCTCTAAGAACATCATGGTAACAAGGAAAAGCAAGTCAAAAGTTGAAGAAAAGGAGCAAAACCTACCAACCATTTTAGGCCATGAGTAATAAAGGAGGGAGGAGCATGGTCTTGTGTTTGTGGAGGCTAAAGATGGAAGCTTTGGATGTTTGGTGATGGTAAGAAGTTGTTCTAGTGTTCTAGTGCTTGTGCCTTATGTTTAGAATGGATATAATTAAGTTTACTCACCATTGAATGATTACATATAGTGTTATATATGTGTGTGCTTGGAATATAAAGTTAAAGTGAAGTATGAACTAATTAAACTTATAATTTTGGACCCCCTTGCTTTTGAAAGCAAATAACAACTTTATATTGTATATCATCACTTCTATGACCTTCTACAACATGTGGTATGGCCTTGAAATTGTGTATAAATGGTGGTTGGCTTGTGTGTTGAATTGATGTGAATATGAAAGTGTTTCTATAGTGATAGTCGCTATAAGCGCACTTTAAAATCCCCTAGCTTAAAAACTTGTTTAAATTGGTGATATGTTAATATATTGTGACATAATATATTTTGGTGTATAGGACAGTAATGAAATGGTCTGGAAAGTTATAGAACTTATTGAGCAAAGTTGCAAAAGTTATAGTATGAATGGTCGCTGTGTGAGCATTTTGAAATCGCCTTGTGTTTGGCGATTTTTAATTTACTTTTGAAAGACATTCCTAGGGGTTTCTTTGCTATTTTAATAAGTAATATGAGTACTTATTATTTTAAAAATATCAAGGTTTAAAAAGTTATAGAATTGGTTAAACAAAGTCAAAAAATTATAGCAAAAATGGTCGCTATTTGAACACTTCGAAAATACCTTATTTTCGGGAATTTTTAATATAATTTTGGAAGATATCCTTAGGGGTTTATTTTAATCGTTTTTAAGGAGCCTTAGTATACTACTTACTGTAAAAAAACTGGATCAAAAATAATTTGTTTAAGTGGTTAAAACATGCCACAAAGATTATGCATTTTCATGTTGTTCTCTATCCAGAATTTTAGACAGCACTTATAATGTTGTCTTTGATCATTACAACACTTCTGTGCTTGTTGCACTATTTTGTTTAAATGTGACATTTTGACTAATTTTTCATGATTTAAAATGGTTTATAATTCATTTTTGTAGAATCTTTTTGGGGAAGTTCTAATAAGATGGATTAGAGGATGAAATAAAAGATTAGAAGCTTAAATATATTTTTAATAATTAAATATGAGTTTTATTTGTAGCATTTGTAATAAAAGATTTTTAGAAAATTATGAATTATTTATTTTTAAGTATAATTTTATATAGATATTTAAAACATATTTATAAATATTTTGAAGTATTTTTATGTATATATAAAAGTTTGGAAATGTAAGTAAAATATTTTATAAAAGGCTAAGTGGTTTTGGGTAATAACATTTTGGTTATAATAAATGATTTTGTGAAGTTATGTAAAAGTATATTATCTTGTTAATAAGTATACTTAGATCATTAAAAAGAATGTTTTAAAGATAATGTTAAGTATAAATGTTCTGAGTTTATAGTAAACACTACTTAAGCAACATTTGTTTTTAACCCTTTTTTATTATACCTATGAATATAATTAGATCTTGTAAAAGAATGTTTTAAAGATAACTACGAGTGAAATGGTTTTGGGTTTGTAGTGAAAATGTTTAAGTAACATTTATCTTTAATCCTTGTGAATATACTTAGTCCTTTTAAATGGATATTTTAAAGGTAATAGCAAGTATGAAATCTTTTGAAAAAAGATCGAAAAAGTAAAGATTTAACTTGTAAAAGAAAAGGGGTTTATAGTAACAATATTTAAGTAACATTTGTTTTTAACCTCTTTGATTATATTTAAAAGCAAGAAATCTTGTTAAACGATTTGTGAATATACTTATACCATTTGAGATAAGTATATGAATACTTTTTGGAGTATTGAAAAAGTACAAATGAATAGTGAAATAGTAGAATACATGTACATATCTTTTATGAAGGTAATTTAAATATATATACAAGTAGAAAAGGAAGTGAATAGAAGCATCGCGTATTCATATGGTTTGAGATTGCCCGTGGAGGTCTCATTTGTTTGAATCGTCTATTGCTTTTAGAACATATGTATACGAGATCCCCTAAGGATGACTCCAATTAGTTTTGTACCTCCTCACCTTTATATTCATACTGCTAAAAAGAATTACTAGGTAATCTTGTTTGGTAATACAAAGAATAAGGCTTTTTAGGAGGACCATACTTGAATATTCTCTTGGGCTAACACTGGTACGTATTAAAAATCTACTATAATAGATCCATACGTATCTGATATCGGCACAAATCAATAAACACATGAATTTACCATTACAGAACAATATACAACATATATAAATGAACACAGAGTTAGAGATCGCACCAGAATATATATAATATATACAAACTGATACTGAATGATGTTTGTCACAATACGATAATAAATACCAAGTCAGTTTCACTATATACAATTCTTGGCCATCTCATCAAACTAAATACAATGAGAAAACCAAAGGAAAATATAAATCAACAAATCAAACACGATATTACACACACACGCACGGATACCCCGTCTCTTCTAAAGCCCACATCCAAAATGACTAATGTCCCTGTACCTGAAAAGTATCGAACTGACCCGAGTAATATATAAATAATAAATGGGTCAGACTATATCTAAATCCCAATGTGAGAACATAACAATAAGCATGGTATTAGAAAGCAAAGTATGAATCCGACTCAAAGTAACATCCATCATAAACATCGTAATAATATACCATGACACGCATTGTCAAATATCACCCAAGGAATACATACAAGCAAGTGGGAATCACAACAATCCATAAATCGAGTGATAACAATCAAATTCATCGCAATCACAAAATACTATGGACGAGCACGTAGCGTGTCCACAATCACCAATAAAGGAATGATTCGCAAATCACACCAAAAACAAAAGTAGATAACCATATCAATCTTGGCTTACAACCCCAATGAAAGTGAGATTTTCGACTGTTGAGCACTAAAAGATAAACCAAGAGGTGCGTAATCCCAAATAAATAATCAAAGCATCAAATCTCGACTTACGACCCCAATGGAAGTAATAACTTCCGACTACTAAGTCTTAAAAGATAAATCAGGAAATATGGAAACAAAATAAAACGAATTCCAAACTATATATGAAAATCAATATCCAGGAATACTATCTCGACTTTCAGTCCTAATGAAAATATAGACTTTCAACTGTTAGTCCTAGGAGACAGCTAGAAACACAAATCCCTAATAAAGCACAATCTAACAAAATATTTAAAGATATATCCAAATAATTATCTGGACCTACAGTCCTAAATTTTCGATTGTTAGGCCCTCAAAGATATCCAAAAATATAAACTCAAATCAATATCAAAGCCAATCAAAAACATAATATATAAAAAAAATCATATATTGCGACCCCTAGTCCTTAGAGAGGCAAAACTATCGACGGAATGGTCTTAGGAGATAGAAACAACAAATCATATAAAAAGGAGACCTCTCAGCCATATGCTCTCATGAGGGATGATAGACAAGCTAACAACATGTCTTTAATGTTATAAATAGACAGCACACAACTATCTCGGGTTAGGGTATCTCAAATGACAGACGGACACGTAGCTAGTCTTTAATGTCAAACAATCATCATCTCTAGTGAGGTGGTAATATCAAATATCTCAAATATAATGGATCTACCTAAGTCATTCGGATGGGAGACTGACGAAATGTAGTACTGCTCCAGGAGATTCTAATGAGCGCAACCTGTTTCCTATAGTCCCTTAGTTACTCCCAAAATCGTGACACTCGTATCCATCGTATGTCATATACACACTATCGGGCTACGCCGAGCATTGGCCACGACTCCTACTAGCCCTTGGTAAAGAACTTTTGGCCCTTAAGTGAGATCAGGACAATAACTCTAATGAGAGAAATAACTCTCAGCCTACAACTCAACAAGGTGATATCATGGATCCAGGGTGCGACCCCACAATCAGAATCGCTAGGATGGATAACTAGCCTATCTGGTGGGTCTAATTCACGCGCTCTACATAGTGGCGTAAATCCCACGACATAGATTCCCCATAAATTCTCTTGACTATATAAGTCCTAATGAGAGTAATAACTAGCACTCTTGACTTTAAGAGTCCCGATGAGAGTGATAACAACTACTTTTAACTATACTAGTTCTGATGAGAGCATTTCAACATAACAAATCCTCGACTTCTAGCCGTAAGACTGGATAATGATACTCGACTAGTTAGTCCTTAGAGGATGTAACAATATATACTCTCGACGAGATGAGTCCTAATGAGAGCGGACTGCATAACAATTCCTAAGAGTAAATAATAATATAACTCGGCTAATTAGTCCTAACAGGATAAATATGTAAATCCCAATATATCTCCAGCTTGTAGCCCTTGGAGAATAATATAAAAGGTGTCACCTCTAGACGATATCACAAATTCCAAACCCATCTCCAGAATATAAGTGACATCTACCCACCAATAGTAATCGAACAAGTATTACTTGAGCATCCCATACCACTCAGTATTACTTGATCGTCTAGTAAAAGTTAGTAAACTACTCAAACGACAAATATTCTATAATACGAGTCAATAGAATAACCGAAAAACTATTACCGAGAGTCCCAAACCACTCAGTACTACTAATCTGTTTATATAATATCCTCATTATAAAGAACTAAATCATAAAATCATCAGTATAAATCATTTTAATTCAAACCATATACGAAAGGAATTATAACTCGAAGCTCTCAAATCCATTTAAATATTTCATTATTTAATCTATCTTCAAAATAGATTTTATAATTTAAAATCCCCTTTCGAAAATATTTCTTAAATTCTTTATATCAAATTAAATTAAATCTTCTTATCATATAAAATTTCTCAGAATATTAAATAAATCAATTTTGAACCACCAAGATATATAAAAAAAAGGGATTCATATTATAATACTCTTAAAACCATTCAACACTCTTTCAAAAATTATTTAATCTTCAAAGTAGACTCATATACTCAAAAATCCCTTTTCGAAAATATTATTAAAACCTTTCAATTATACAAAATCATCAAATAGACTAATTCCGAACCAATAAATATGTATAAAAAGGGAATAACTCTCAAAACTCTTAAAATTAGATTTTTGTAATCCAAAATCCCCTTTTTAAAATTTCCTTTTAATCGTTTCTGTTAAATATTCAATTTACAAAGAAATTTCCCTTTCGAAAATATTATTAAAATCCCTTATTTTAAAAAATAAAACTTCTGTACATTCAATTCTCTTGAAAATCTCTATTTTTATTTTTAAAACAACTTTATTTCCAAAACAATTTCCAACAATCATTTTATTTCACAACCACTTTTGTTTATTTAAAAATATACTTCAAATAAGTTTTAAAACACCAAAAATAATTTCTCAAAGCTTTCAAAAATATTTTAAAATGGGAAAATCAATAACTCATCTAAAATATAGATTACGGAGCAAAATACTCCAAAATCAATAACAAAACATTAATACAAAGTTTATCGCTCGACTTGAATCAAATTACCTCGAATTCCGGTTATCCATAAATGCACACTCAATAAATAAAATTTCAGAATCCATCTCGGACAACAGTTCTGATGAGAGGAAATACTCTCAACTGAATGGCCCTAAGTGATGTATAATATATAAAATAAAATGAAATCAGACAGTATCTCCTTTGCATTTTGGACAATCAAATATACACAAAAATCTCACAATCCAATTCAATGTCCAATATCATATCCAATATCAAAAAACAACCAATTCAATCAATTTCCCCAAACAACATTTCATCCAAACGATTCACTCAATATTACTAATTAATTCAACCAATCAATGCAATATAATTGGGATAAATAAATATACATGCGATGCCAAAGGAAATAAATATAGAAGTAAGTGAGAAAACTCACCAAACAACTGCTAGTTGAAACTTCTATTTACAGCCACCAGCCAACATCACGTCGTTGATGCCCCCATCGTCCCTGCCAAACCACGCAAATATCGCCAGCCCAGGTCCTCACATCATTACCCATAACTTCTAAACCGTCGTCAGCAGCCTTCGTTACTTCGCTACCTCATTGTCGTCGCTCCTAAATCCCCTGAACGGTTCGTTGTGCCAAGCTCGAGGTCAAGCCTCCACTGACTTGAAATCCGCGCACGTTTCTAACGTCAACCGCTCCTCTACGCCACGTGGCTTCTATCCTCTTTGACCATCGCTGACAATGCTAGGCCGCGGTGTTTGCCAACGTCGACACCTACATGCTGATGTTGCGTGCCCAATTCGTCTTTTTTATAACTAAATCAATTTTTGAAATTAGGACAAATATGGGAGAGGTCCGGTAAGGATTTGAGGCAAATGGATTTTTTTTACTGTTTTGAATTGGGCAAGGAGAATAATAATAGGAAGCTTGAATTGTTTTGGGCTTTAGTTTATAATGTGCTATTTTTAATTAAGGGCTAGATTTTAAATTTCTTACTTTGCCCATTTGTTTGATCCTTTTTCATTTGAATTACTCTCTCATTAATTTTTAATTAAATTTCAATCCAGTTAAAAATTTCTTTACATTCCATTGTATAAAATATATTTTCATAATTGGACAATTTTATTCAATTCAGTGTTGTTCACTCTATTTAATCATTCAATATATATTCAAACAAATAAATTTAATTTTCCACTATTTCAATTGCATAACAATTATTTACACTTTAAAAATATTTTATGTTCAACTAAAACATTTTTATTCAGTTTCAATATTTTATTTAAAAAGAATTTATTAAGTTAATTTAATTTGTTAAAACAAAATATTTTATTAAATAGACTTTAATTAAATAAATATTAAATTTTAAACGTATTAATTATCAAATATCACATTCAAGCCATTTTATTTTAATTGTATTTATTTAATTTATGGCGTAGAAAACATGGTTGTTACACACTTTCTCCCTTAAGAATATTGCGTCCTCGTAATTTCGTATAGGGAAATATCATACACAACTCATACCCTAACCTTCTGCGTATTCTACAAACTTTTAACAATATACACCATCCTCTATGTGGCTCTTTCACAAACTTCTCTAATCGTATGTTATAGATTCACTCAACAACTTTTTATTTTTCGCATACGATATTTTATGGAAAAAAATTCTAAGCGTTAGAATTTTCAAAAAATTTCAGCAGAGTTTCCTTTGTACGAAGAGCATTCCGAAAAATCAAAACATAATATAAATACATTTCAATCAATTGGGCATCTTAAAACACGGGGAAACAATATAACATCACACTATACTACGATATTGCGTAAAAACGTACCTTTTTATTAGCGTTTAAATGAGCTTTTCACTTTTATGCGAGCAAAAGCTAGTAATCTTCGCCAATTAGTAATCCGATTAAGCTTTTTAAGTACCTATCTAAATTAACATTAGTTGCATAGAATGAAAGATATGATAAGAATGCATTCAATTTAAAGTAAAAGAAATACAACCCACTTGTTTATCTCTCTTTTGACAAACTTTCAAAGGTCAAAAAGGCAAAATCAAGCTTTGGTTTCTAAAAGTAAGTTGTTACATAATGATTTAGATTTTCAAAAAAACTTTCGGATTGCAAAAATATAGATTAAAACTTGAGTTATGGGCAAATTACAAAAAGTATGTAGCTCAAATTTTCCAAAACAAATGCAGGTCCACTTAATAAATACTTGTTTTTTGCCTCAAAAACATAAAAATTTGGTAAAACACTTAAATCAAAAGTTGTTTCTTAGGTTCTTAGCTTTCCGGATTGAGAAATATCATCAAAATCGGATAAAGCATTCAAAAGTTATGAGCAAATGAGTCCAGCGTTGTTTATATGGAGTTTTAGATTTGAGAACAGCAAAGTCCTTTCTTAGTAATTCAAGCTTTAACCATTGTTATCCTCAAAATTTAGCAAAGTGATTGGCATGAAAGTTATTTCTTATTGAAATATCTTTCCATCAAAAAATGATTTATTAAAATCAGATCAAAGAATCAAAAGTTATGCCCAAAATGCACTACAAGAAAAATGGTCTTTTATAGCGGCATATAACTGTTATTAAACACAACTATAGCGGTTTGATAAATGCTGTATATCGACATGTTATAAAAAAAATTGCACATTTATTACACAAAAAAAACCGCTATAAAAGAGCATGATTTCATAGCATATATATACCGCTATAAAATGTGTAGATACAATAACGCCTATTTGCTGCTATCCTTTGACAGTAACCTCATACATTGCATTATCTTTTTATAGCACTTATGTCATATAGTTATAACGCTTTTTAGGAGCTATGCTTTATTTTACTATATATTTGATGCACCCCACTATTACATTTTAATAATAACAATCAAATTGTATCTTCTTTAAATAGATAACAATTTAAACAATGTATGAACGAAAAAATACAATAACCAGATGATGTAACACATATTCATGATAACAAAATAAAGTATCAACTAACAAAAAATAAGTTCAATACATGAGTTACCAAATTCAATACATATTCATGATAAAAAAGACAACATAGTTCAATGTTAACATCCAAATAGTTCACAATGGTACCAACGTATCTAAGACCCATGATGAAAAATGCAAATGACTATGGAAATATATAATAGAAGAACCGCACCTTTCCATAGTTGAAATCATACAATGCACACGTAAAGAGGTAGACAGACATCATTAGCTCCGGTAGCAAAAATCTGGCAAAAAAAATAAACAAAATGTCTTCATTTGCGGATATCAATACTCAAAACTAATACAGTTGTTTTGTATAATTGAAAAATACCTGCTTGTGATCATGCTAATTCTTTTGGTTAAATTTAAAAGTTTACTTTTCCTTGAAGAAGATCCTATCAGTCACGATCCACTCATCGACTTTGCCTAACTCAAACAAGCCAGTGCATGCTGCCTTCATTCGAAGCATAGACATAACATTCTCAAAGAATACCCAGAAAACCAACAAGTGTATAGAGCTGCACAAAGAAGAGTTTTTTAAATCCAGTTCAAAACAAGCTTAATATGAAACAGATGAAAAATTCAAGTCTATGTTATAGGCATGGAGAATTACTTGTGTATAACATAGATTTATATTACAACAGCGTTTAAAATAGGCACGAAGAAACAAACCTTGGAGTACCAACAGCGTTTGAAACGGTGATGACAGTAGGAACATATACAACTCCCCAAATAGGAACATGAACCTCAGGCAATAAAATAGACGTAGGAAGCACGATGCAATAGAGAATGAAAGTGATGAGGTGACCGACGATTCTTCTGACAAAGAAGAAATTTTATATCATGTACAACTTCTTCCACATTATTACTTTCTATAATATACACAATGACCATTAATTTCCAGGAAAACTGCAGATATTTTGCCTTAGAAAGAAGGCTAACTTTAGTTCTTAAGATCTCTCCAAAAGTTTTTTTGAATAAGTTAGCAGGGCCACAAGCCCATCTATACTGTTGGTTTTTGAAAGCTTTGAATGTACTGGGTAATTCACTTTTAACCTTAATGCTGCCAGCATAAATGAATTTCCAACCTCTAAGACTTGTTCTTACTGTTAAATCCATGTCTTCTACAGTTGTTCGTTCATTCCAGCCTCCTGCATCATTCATTGCAGAGATTCTCAAAACACCAGCAGTTCCTGTTATATTGTCAAACTAATCAATTGCATTGTTTAACCCAATATGAAAAATTGTATATTTCTTGCTCACCATTGAAAACAAAGAAGTTGCACAATGTAGAACCAGCTTCTTGTTCAACCTTAAAGTGATAATCCATTGACACTTCTTGCATTCTAGTCATTAGACACTCATTGCTGTTGACTACAGAGTTAAACATTAAGTGCAGATTTCAGCATGACAGAATGATCAAACTAATCATTAACGTATTACTACGATTTCAACAAAAGTTGTTACTGCATACCGAAAATCCATCTAATTTGAACTAATGCTATACTTGGGTTGTGGAACAGAAATGGAATAGTTCGCATCGAATATTCAGGTTCAGATTGAAAATCTACATCGAAAATGGCTATAAATTCACATTTATCCACATATGAATGCTTCATTCCTTCTTTCATAGCGCCTGCTTTGTTTCCATATCTATTGTCCTTGATCTTATATTTAACATTTACACCATTGGACACCCATTTTTTGCATTCTTGCTTTACTAAACTCTGTAAAACTCTCATCGATACAAATAACAAAGGAAAAAAAAGAACAGCTTGAGAATTATGAAACCAATAACATATAACATTTCATTTCCACTCGTAAATCATAGGTACCATCGATACAATTAATTAGATGTAAAATTATTAGCTATTTTATTATTATTATTATTAACTTAGTTAATCATAAACTTTACTAATTTATTATTACTATTATATACTTAATTAATTTTTATAAAACTTAATTAACGAAGTTAATTTTTATAAACTTGGTTAATTTATTATTATTGTGTAAATTTAGTTAATTTTTATAAAATTAATTCAACTTGGTTAATATTTTATAATTTATTATTATTATTCGTAGTATTATTATTATAAACTTTGATAATTTTTATAAAAATTAATTTATTATTGTTGTTGTTATTATTATTATTTATTATTATTATAAACTTAGTTAACTTGCTTAATATTTTATATTCATTATCATTATCATTATCATTATCATTATTATAATTTAGCTAACTTGGTTAATATTTTATAATTTATAAGTACTATTATTATGAATATTAGTATTAGTATTATTCTCAATTTAATTAATTGTTATGAAAATTAGTTAATTTTTATAAACTTAGTTATTAATTGTTATTATTGCTATTATGATTGTTGTTGTTGGCAGTATTAGTAGCATTATTATTATAAACTTAGTTAATTTTCATAAACGTTGATTAAATTATTATTATTAATATTATTATTAATTTAGTTAATTTTTATCAACTTATTTAATTTTTATAAAACTTAATCAACGAAGTTAATTTTAATCCTAGTTAATTTAATTTGATTGTTATTATATTAATTTAGTTATTTTTTATAAAACTTAGTTAGCTTGGTTAATTTATTAGTATTTATTTATTATAATCACTATTATAAATTTAGTTAATTTTTATAATCTTATTTAATTATTATATAATTTAATAAACAAAATCAATTTTTATAATCTTAGTTAATTTATTATTATTACTATTATATAAATTTATTTATTTTTTTATAAAACTTAGTTAACTTGGTTAATTTATTATTATTATTATTATAAACGTAGTTAATTTTATAAAACTTATGGTTAATTATTTATTATTATCACTATTACAGATTTAGTTAATTTTTGCTTATTTAATTTTTATATAATAAAATAAATGAAATTAATTCTATCAAAATAATATCAAGGACCAGATCTATCACAGAGGCATTATCAACTTCATTCTCATTGCATATGAAGCTTTTATTTCTTGTTTAATAAACTCTAAGGCGCTTGTTTATTAAGTCGAATACTGATTTTATTTTAATAAATACATGAGAAAGATGAATGAAAATGTTAATGCCTAAATTCAATTCAAAATAAATAAGATAAATAAATGTGGAAGAAAAACAATTGACCTGATTATCAAGTGTTAGGGCATGAAAGAAAATATTGCTGAATTCTTAACAAGCAAAAATTTTCACTCCTGATAGTAAACATGAAGTAGTCAGCTTAAATTTGAATAATACTGTCTTTCCTCATAAATAAAATACCTTATCATCATTTTGACATTTGAGATCCAAGATTTATACTTAAAACTGTTTTTCCACTACCATTTTTTCCTATAAAATCATTAAATTTGAATTGCAAAATTCAACTATGTGAATTAGACTCTTCCTGAAGTAGCTGAAGTAGAGATACCGAGCCTATAAAAAAAGTTATATGGCGATGTGAACTATTATAGTCACTTAAGACCATAGCTAAATTATAAATTCAATATCTTAATTGAAGGTTTCATTTGGGGATATTGCTATTCACTTGTTCAATAAGGGAAACAAGCAGGCTATACAGTAAAGTACTTTTGATGCTCTTGTCTTCCATACAGATGGGAACTTCAATATTGAAGGAACTTAAGGGAACAACTGAAAATGGAAACAAATAAACATATATGTTGGCTTAAAAGGTGCATTCATACATAGAAAATGCTGGTTTTAAAGTTGTAAGAAGCTCTACTTTATATAACTGCATAAGTATAGAGCTTTATGCAATTAAGAATCAATCAGTAACTTGAATTGCAAGCTGAACATGTGTGCGAGCATGCACATACAAAAGAACGATGGAAAAGGATTTCAACATTAATATATATATATATATATATAAAGATTCAGTACCTTGACAAGAATAACTTCGAAGTGTTGAAAAGAATCAATAGTTGAATGAATCAAAGCAAAGATAAGGTTCTGAATTAACTGAATGTTTCATAATTCTAACATAGTTATACTACCAGTCAATATATATGTGAACACTCAAGTCTAAACGTGTACAAGCAAAGCATGCCCCATGTTGATGTAAATGAAAGGGATAGTTTTGATCACATGAATTCATTGTTTTGTACATTAGTACCCGTGAAGCAATTTTTACATATCTTGAGTCAACATTGTAAAATTTAAAATTACTAATAAAATGAATAGTTTTGATCGCCTATTCCATGTACTTAGTAAATTCCGTACCACATTAAACATCCAAACCGAACTCTTTCTTGAATACATGAGTAAATGAGAATGAAGTTTGTTGCATGCGATGCACTTATATCAGATAGATGCTGACTAGCAATACTGCATCGCGAAATTGTTCATCTACCCATGTGTTCTCGTATATTTTGTTCCTTATATTATATACGGTTCAACCATCACATTCACTTCATATATGGTTTAACCAAGGGTGAAATAACTCATTTTGGAGCTTTATAATATGTATAATGTGGATTTGAGCATTAATATACCAACTTAAAAATCTTGAGATACATGTAGAACTTATATGTGTTTGGCTAATGACACTGTATACGTAAAAATGCATTAATAAAGAAAATAAAATTGCATAATATTTTTAGTTTTACCGTAAGGACGTTGAAGAATTTAAATGAGACCAAGAGACTAAAGCTGGAGTAGATGCCAAACCTTTCCAAGTTGAATCCAAGTTTGTTTGTCTAGTATGAGGCTGATAATCAACATTTTAAAAATGTTTACAATTATAAAATTGATGAAATTGAGATTTTCTATATGGAAAATGGCATATAAACTTGAATAATAGAACCTATTTGAGTAAAATCCATTTAAGCAAACTCTCGACCCGACAAAAACGTTGGTAATAGTAGTATATCATGTAAATTCCATTTCAAAATCAACTAAGCAGTATTTCATAGTGAATGTGTCATTGTACTAGAATTGTGCAAACGTTTTGGAGTTTTGTATTCGCTAACATGATATTTTTACTTTTTTTGGTCTGAGTAGTAGTTCTTGTATTCAAGATGGATGGAGGTATTTGAAATAGTTAAATCAAAACTGCAGACCGGTTTCAAATAAACTATACAATCATTATTAAAGTCACTAATTACTGATTAAGGTCAAATAAACACATATATTGGTTTTGCTCAAACCATATTTATTCTGCTAACTTCAATATATTATTTCAAATAGATCCCTCTTATATATGAAATTGTACTCTTATTGAGCAACCATCTGATAATATATCAAACCTTAACAAATGACTTTATAAACTAAAATATCGTACCTAGTTTTTTGGATATCCTATGAGATGTTTTTTGCTATTTTTCTTATTTGCATCGGTATTACATTGAAGTTAGTCTGGGAAAAGATGAAAGATAATTCAAGCTATCATTTAACATGAGAGAGGTTCATGTTAACAGGGTTAATAAGGCAGTAACACATGTAATGCAAAGACTTTAAGTTAAGTTGCAGCCCCTTGTGCATCTCTACAGGCATGTATTTTGTCCATCCAGCTATTTTATAACAATAAAATAGCGTAAAATAATTATATGGTATGTGAATGCATCGCTGAGCAACTATATAAAATCTACAAATTTTGCTAAAAAGGAAACCAATGAGAATACGCATACCAAAATATTTCAATAAAATAGGAATTCATTAAAATGCTCCAAATTCTTCTATGTTCATTTCATCCGAAGGCCAAATAACAGTCTCAATGAGTCGCCCATGCATCAAGTAAAAATTCTCATTAGATTTTGTTTTGTACATTTTTTCATGATCCAGTTTCTATCTCTTAAAAGCAAGAATTTACTTCAAATTTCAGTTGCAGATTATGCTACTCTAACGACCTGCCTTTTTTTATGTTTTAAGCAGACACACGCGTCAAACTCAAACCATTCAATAAGGCAAATTGTTATGGGGTGAATAAGAAAAGGAGAAAGAAATAAAACAAATACAGAACCTCGCAGCGAAATGGAAAAATATAATAATCAAATAACAGTTTATGAAGCTGTTTTATAAATACATTTGATTATTCTTTACAACACAAACATCAGAGTTACATAAACAGGAATAATTAAATAAATGCAGCAGAACAACATGATGCATCAGAATATAATAAATAATACTAGTACAAATCTTCATCTTCGTCCTCCAGAAATAAGGTCTTCAACCATGAAATACTCAGGTTGACCCGAGCGAACTGAAAAGACAAAACACTCGAGTCAGAACTAAAAGATCTTATGTAAGTTAAATCAATGGTAAACAAATATGAGTGGAACGGTGTTAGAGATGTTTACGGGGTTTGATATCTCATATCCAGTGTCTAACATGAGTGCAGTAACTTAAGAGATGTTCGGTATTCACATCTCCTAAGGATCCGTTAAACTATCTACTATGTAGTACAATACGCTATTATAATATGTCTACAGTAAAGTAAAAGTATTAAAATAGCGTTAAGGCGTTACCCATATCCCCCTTAACACATTTTATATATTCCCATAGTCTATATAGTACCGTACGCTCCTCCGTAAACTGGAGGTTTACATAGAGGGCACCCCATAGGTATGGTACAAAACAAACTCGTAGAAAGCGCTCTAGGGCATGTGAACATGGCACTCGAGGCAATGCCAGGGTAGATATACAAATTGCAGATCCGGACTAGTGGTAACGCATAGCAACTACTACCGCCCACCTCGGACACATTCCCAAATCAAAATCAAGGGTGGCCACCAAATCAATCACAAAGTAATAGAATGGTATCGAAGAAATTTGCCCGATCGGAGGTGCGACCACACTTGGCCCGGCATGGCTCCTGTTTTAGTCACATCTAAGCTGACTCACGGGAGTCAGGGTCATGTCATACCTTTATAGAAATCGTTCGCCAAACCATCATACTTCATTTCTGGAATCTCCACCACGTACATAGTTGTTAAAGTGGTTTTCGGTATTGGCAGAGAGTATGATAATATCCGATCCCGGTCTCTTTAACAACCAATCTCTTATTACACACCGGATGGTTCTTTTACATTTCAAAAGTCAATTCAAAAATTATATCAAAATATCATATTCTCAAAACCATAATACTTTCAAAATCATATTCACTTTGAAATCATACTCACCTTTGAAATCATATCGTTTCCGAAATCAAAATTTCTTTCAAAATCATATTTCCAATTAGGTTAAATCCTTACCTAAAAATCATCATATTCAATTAATTATAACATTTAAATCCCAACTTAGGTTATAATGTCGTTTAACCATATTCACTTTAAAATCGAGGATTTGAATATAAACCCATCTACTTTACTTAGTTTGGAATTTAGAAAAATAGTTTAAATAGTTATAAATAGTTTAACGAAGTTAAGAATAAATTTTTAGGATAGTTAGAAAACTTTAAAATAGGTTTAGAATAGTTTTAAATTGATTTAAGATAGTTAAATAGATTTAAAATAGACTAAATATAATTAACTTAGATTAAATAACTTTATAATAGATTAATTAGATTAAAAATAAATTAAAATAGTTTAATTAATTTAAAGTAAATTAAATTGGTTCAAAATAGGCTAAAATAATTTATATAGTTAATATAGGTTAAAATAGTTTAATAAATTTAAAAATCTTAATAATTAGAAATTTTAAAATGATAATTTTTCTCAATTTATATTAAAATATGAATTTGAAATAAATATCAATTAAAACTATTCATTTCATTCCAACACACTTAAACCCTTTCCAATTTCCAAATCAACAAAATCTAATTCCAAATCTCCATTTAAATTCTCAATAAAATACTTAAATTTACATTGATTTCAATTCACGTTTGAAATATCAAATTTAGCTACTTCAATTTCAATACGTATTCAAAGTTATATTCAAACAATTTCAATAACTCAATTCCTATAAGTTTCAATTATACTTCAAAAATCAACTTAAAATTTCAATTAAATTCCTTAAAGCAATTCCTTTAAACCAATTCAAATCTCAACATAAAACCTGCTTTTCGATAATAATTCAATTTATATAAATAAAATTTTATTACAAAATATCATTTAACTAAATTCAAAAATTTAGGATTTTTAAAATCATTTAATTTAACCAAATCCGGTGTCTGTATGTAATTCTCTACCTTAGGGTCAAGTGATACAGATATTTATCGTTTCAATCCGCAATTTAAAATTTTACGGTTATATATCATTTCAAACAGCAATCCCGAATTAATATAAAAATCCATAAAATAGCTCGAGTCTATCATTTCAACCCATAACGATTTTTTCCTAATCTACGGATCATTCGGGTATATATCATTTCAACCCATAGTGATTTTCTTAATAATAACTAAGGGAACTTGCAGAGTGATAATAATATATAAATCAAACATAACATCCAATCATCCAATATCAACAATCAAGCATCCATCATACTCATCATTCAATTCAACCAACAAATATCAACAATTAACAGAATATTATTTACAAGTAATTAATTGGCAATTTAAATTCAATAAAAAAAACAATTTAATTCAAAATAATACAAATTAACAGGAATAGCAATTTAAATATATCAAACAGCCATAAATAAATTCCTACTCACATCATAAATTTAATTTAACTAACATAAGAAATTTTAGAAGTTGTGAGTCGGTCAAAACACTCACCTTCAATTTTAAATCGAATAAAAATCCAATTTAGGGCCCAAATTCAAACAGTCTTAGAATTTGTCCAAACAACCGTAAAAATGTCCGAAATTTCAATACGATCCCAATGCAAGAAACCGCACACGAATTGGACCTCGTGTGTAAAAGTTATGCACATTAGAACATTCGATAATTTAATTAAAAAAAAAGAGTTACAGATCTCGGCCATGTCACCCTACCCAAATGAAACCCTACAGCCCAGCACTGCATCACGTTCGAACGAATACATGACCACGCCGCCACCAAGATCTCCTCGCCCCGATCGAACTGCCACACCTCAGGCGCACCGCGCCACCTAGGGCTCCCCACGCGATCGCCATCGACAGTCACGCACGCGTGCAAAGGAGCAGCCACCGCTCCTTAATCAAACCCTAATCAAATTAACGGCGATGATCAAGCTGTTGAACCATGAACCAGACACGCCGATGAACTCCAGTCGGTCCTCTCCACACAACGGTATCCTCCAATCGACTATCCGTCGAAGATCATCAACCACCAATGAACGGCCGAGATTAAATCGCCTAGTTCCAGCCATACAGCAACCCAGATCGAGAAACAAACTACAAATCTGACTTGCGCTCGTTGAGAGCTTCAAATCGATAGGGTTAGAGGAGTTTGATTTTTGGAATTGGTTTTGAAATTGAAATGGGAATTTGTTTGTCTTCCATTGAGAAGGAGAAGTGGACAAATAAAATTGTACGTACAGACAAATGAAGATAAGAAGTAGCTAGGGTTTATAACGGGCTATTTATAGGCAAAGCTGAAAACAGAAAGAATGGACCAAATTGATTTACACGTTGAACGATAAATGACCCGAAAAGCCCGTTCTGACTCCAGAACGAAAATGGGTCAACCCATATATCAAAATAGATGTTTTCAATATTTTTAAACTCGATGGAACAAGTATCAAGTCCTAATTCCATCGTATGAAGAAGTTATGTTAAAATCAGCTTATTTCAAATTGATTTCAATTAAATTGATTTCAATTAAATTGATTTCTAGGCATTTCGAGTTTATACGATCAAACGACAGGTCTGATCGCTACGAAACTTGAAATTTTACAATAATTCACCGTTACGGATCCGATGAAACTGGTTTCGTCGAAATCCGAGACAGTGGCCAAAATGGCTAGTTTCGCATTAATTAAATAAATTAATATTAAATTAATTAAGTCACTTTTCCAATTCAAATTTTATAACTGCCATTTTTATCATTTTTGGTTTCATAGACATTTGTAATAAATTAAAACAAGTTTACATATAATCCAGTGTTAAATATTTCACAAATTTCAGTGTTCAATTACCACTGTAATTAAGTCCAAATAATATAATTTAATTTCAATGAATTTATTAAATCTGGTTTTGATCTTTCAACTCAATCAATTATTTCTGTACATACATAATTAACATTGTTATATATTTTATTACGTTAATATTTTACCATTTTCATCTTACTTTTCATTAACGTAATCTTTAATTACATTTAATTGTAATAAATTCACTTATTATAATTTAAATTCCAATAATTTGGTCAAACTTGATTCCCATTCTTTTTATTCCATCAATTGTCATATTATGCCTAAGATTTTCATTGGTTACATCTTATTGAATTAACATTCTACTATTTATCAATTTAACCTGCATTAACTGCACTAATTAATTGAATTTATTGCAATTGATTTTCAATTTTTAATTTAACAGGCTAAATAAATAGGTAACATATAATAATTGTCACCATTAACTTTTAGTCACATTCTATAAGTTTATTATCCACAACAAATGTTACAATTTCTTTCATCACACTAATTTTATTCAATTACCATTAATTATATACTAGTTCATTAATTTATACAACATTTTCATTTATTTACTTATATTCAATCTATAACCAAGTTATAACATTTACATTATTTCAATTAATTGGAATTTCATAGAAATTGTTAATAATTAACTTACATTAATATTGTTACAATTCATTCTAGTTATTATTTTCATTAATAAATCACAAATTTTTATTTCTTCCAATGTTAAATAACAAAACTTATTAAATTAACAAGTTTTAATTATCGAAAATTTACGGGTCGTTACAGCTACCAAATTGTAAATATTATGAGTTTTAACATGATCCATTTACCATACAAATGTAGACGTGTAATCATCACTCTTTCAACAAGGTCTTGCTTTTCCTGAGTACATAAAAAGGTGATCATATTCAGATTGTCTAAATTAGTATTTGTGATGTGTGTGTAGATTGCAAAGTGGAAACTAAAATGTACCAAATAACTTGGAGGTTTCTTTAAGTTATTGCATACAGTAGAAACTAATCTAATGCCATTATGGTAAAAACAACAATACATAATAAATAAATAACCTACGCCGGTACCTTTCTTTATGTTATTGCATACAGTAGAAACTGATCTACCGCACTTGTTGAGGCCTACACCAAACATGAGAACCATTGTGATTGTTAGCCAGATATACTATTTCTAATATATACTATTACTGGGGCAGCTTTATCAGCTTTCTTATATGAAGCCTATATTTCTAATATATATTTATAGTTTCAAATAGATAATTCAGATGACAAATTTGAAAAAGATCGACTAGATATACTATTTTATGGATATATGTATTTATTTGATGATTACTAGTAATCACATTTTGATAAAATCAAGAGATTTCACTCACAAGTATTTCTTAGAAGAAGCATGATACAATGAATCGCCACTACAACACATCAGGTCACTCTCACTGTCATCTAGATCATCACATCACCACCTTCCCACACTCAGATCTACACCGGCATCACACCAGATATCGTGATCGCATCTCCTCCTTCTAAATTGTCCTACATCATAACCTCCAAATCGCATGTTGCCTATTCCAAATCACGCTACAGGCAGGGCCGGTCCTAGGAGTTTTGGTACCTAAAGCCAATTGCAGAAACAAGGCCCTTATACAGAAACTAATACTATTATTGTTGATTAAACTACCAAAATAATTTATGTTGTTTATAAATAATAAGAAGAGGAAAAAAAGAAATAAATTTATTTATAACAATAATTCAAGTTATACAACAAGACCAATATTATGTTGTTTATGTCGTTTGCTTCCTCTTCGCTTGTATTTTCATTGTCATGTTCGCTCAATAAAATATCATCAATATTATCATCATTCTCGTCAATAAGAGGGGCATTATCCACATTCAAACTCGAATATTTCTACTAGACCATTTTTGATGACAAATTTATTAAGAGCGCCTTTATGTGAATTTGTGAGTTCATCTATCCTTCTTTTTCTAACTCTTTTAGTGTGCCCATATTCTTGTTTGTGCATTTTAAAACACTATAAAACATTGAATAACACTTAATATTAATAATTATTAAAATAATAAAAGCATTTTAAATTATGAATATCTATTCTATTACTTATAAACTATAAAAATATTTCCCACGATAATTTGAATCAAAATCTCTTTAACTAGTCAAACTCGACTAAAAAACGTTAACTATAAATTACTATGAAAATAAACTTAGTTATTTATCGATAAATTTTACATGTACTAGCCATTAAAAAATTCATTAGCTATTACCAAATCAATCCTTATTATACAATTATTTCATAAATAACAAATTAAATATACAAATTTTGATTTAATTCATATCATACAAATCAATTCTTAATATACAATCAACTAACATAAATTTAGAACATAGCGATCAAAATTGAATTGGCATTAGAACATACGAAAATCCAAAACTAACTAACATAATGTTGTTTACAAATTACAATAAAAGTACAACTAACTTAAAATTAAAAAATTAGAACATAAAAATGGCCAAAATTAAGTACCTCTATGCCTTTAATCCTTTTCAACGGCAAGCTGTAAAGCAGCAAATTGGCAAATTAGCCAAAGCAAATAAGAAACAACCGATTGTTACCGAAGATGGAAGATTGGATTTGGAGGATGTTTGTGTTGTGCCCTAGCTGTGATGAGCTTGGAGTTGCCAATGTCGTTGCAGTAGTTGGAATCGATGACGTGCTACCCATTCGAAGTCCGAGTCGTTGACGCTGTCGATTAAAGATGGAGCTATCGTTGCCTTCCCGTTCCAGTCGAGTCTCAGCCACCGATTTTAATTCGATCGTGATGTATTTTTTTCTTTGCAATTGCTACGTTCTATATTAGATGGGGAGTTATGGTGCCCTAGATTTATGCGACCCAAAGTCGTTGCCTTTCTTGATTTGGTAAAGGGCCGGCCATGGCTGTAGCTACCGCCAAGCTCGCCTCTAAGTCGTTGCGAGCGTATCTCCAGGCTAGGCATCGAACTCCCCTTCCTCTCCCGTTGATGCGTAGGATTTAACTGGATCCGATTAGGGTTTATGAAGGTGGAATGGATCTGAAGGAATGATTTGGGGATTTGATTCCAGTGGTATGGGAGACTAAGGAAAAATGGAACGAAATGAAAGAGGAAAGAGGGAGAGGGAAATAATTTGAGAAACCTACGGCCATAAAATAATTAGGAGATTTCATGCTTTGTGAAGGCGTTACATGTGAACAGTACAAAACAAATAGATTAAAAAAACAAATAGTTAAAGGCAAACAATAACACTTTAGAATAATGCGTTATTAATAATATATTTTCTTGTAATGATGGTAGAGCACATCAAGTGGGTTACAAATTTTATGTTATAGCTTGTTCTAAGTTCAATAAAAATTCTAAACCGCAGATCTGAAATTTTCAAAAACTTCAAAAGTAAAATTTCATTTAGCATTACCCACAAAGTTCTCTTTTTTTCATTCATATTTCACAAACTCGAAAGTCTTTCATATAAACTTATCTTTAAGAGCTTCTAATCCAAAATGCAAAAATCCATATCATTTAATTTTTTTCTTCATATGTACACATGTGTGTGTTTATACACACACACACACACACATAAATATACATACATACATATATATATATATATATATATATATATATTTCAACAAATAAAGTTTTCCAATAATTCAAAAATACCAAAATTTACATTCTAATTATCCAGTATTTCCTTATAATACTATTTTCGATCGTTTGAGAAATTTTGCCAAAATATAAATTCTTTTTTAAAAAATTCAAAATGAAATTTCAATTCATCACTTAAATATATAATTTTCAATAAATATTTTTTTCTTTTCCAAAATGACGTTAAAGCATCTTTAAATTACAATGACCAAATAATATACATTTCCCAAAATTATATTTACTTATCTCAAAAAATTTATTATTTTCCAAAATAATATTTACAATACTTCCAAAATCTTTATATATATATATATATATATATATCAAAACAGTAATTCTTTTTAAATCATTGTATCGAGATGCCTCATATTAATACTTAGGAATCCATATCGAATATGTATGCACCCGCATCTACCAAAATTCTTAAAGCACTTGATGGACAAATTAATACCAAAATTAAATTACCAAATTATTTCCAGTCACTTAATAAAATCAAATTCATATTTTACCAAATCATTTGCTTGTTTGAATATAAATATTTATTTTCAAAATTCATATATGCATCCAATTCATCAATAGTTAATAACAATATAAATCATCACATCATCCATGAAATCAAACAAGCATCAATACAATAATAAACACATTTTCAAACAAGCAAACAAACACATTCAGCGAAAAGTTATATATCTATTTCCATTGCGCAACTCTTATCACTATTTGATCCCATTACTCAACTCACAACATCACGATTTGGGATTGTGAAGTATTTATAATGCAAAATGGAATTAGGGACTTTTACGGTTTCCCCAATTGAACTATATTTCACTCATATTCAAGCCACATAGAAGTTTATATACCATCATCAATGTTACTCGTCGGACTAACAACTCTTTACTTCACTATCTCCCTCAACAACCTCTGTTCCACTTAGAAGAAAAGGAATATATATATATAAGAGGTAAAGATAAGGAATATATATATATATAATAAGAAAAATAACACATACGTCCCAGATGATTAGTCCAGTAATCATCATGTACTCCTACTAGCCTATTAATATAGGGCAACTACCACACACCCAAAAGGGAATAGGGACTCTAAAGTCGGTCTAAGGCCAAGGCTCGTTTCATAAATATTCTACATTGTTCTGAACCTGCTCTGATACCAAACTGTACTGCCCCACCTCTATACTTATAATGCCAAAGCGAATTACTAGGTAATCCTATTTGGTAATACGAAGAATGAGGGCTGTTAGGAGCAACCATATTTGAATATTCCATTGGGATAACACTGGTCGTATTAAAAATCTAGTATAGCACATCCATATATATCTGATATCGTCACAAAGCAATAAACACATGGATTTACCAGGACATAATAACATATATAAATGAAAACAGAGTCACAGATCGCAGAAGAAAAAATATAATATATACAAACTGATACCAATGATGTCTGTCTCGATACGATAATAAATACCTAGTCAATTTCACTACACACAATTCTTGGCGATCTTATCAAAATAAATATAAAGAGACATCCAAAGAAAAATATAAATCGATAATGCAAACATGATATAATACACACACGCCTTATCTCCTCTAAAGCCCACATCTAAAATGGCTAATGTCCCTATATCTGAAAAGTCTCGCACTGACCCGAGTATTATATAAATAATAAACGAGTTAGACTATATCTAAATCCCAATGTGAGAACATAACAATAAGCATGGTATTAAAGCAAACTATGAATACGACTCAAAGTAACATCCATCATAAACATCATAATAATATACCATGCCACGCGTTCTCAATTATCACCCAAGGAATACATACAAGCAAGTGGGAATAACAAAAATCCATAAATTGGGTGATAACAATCAAACTCATCGAAATCACAAAATACTAAGAGAAGCATGCAGTATGTACACAAAATCACCAATAAAGGAATGATTCGAAAATCACACCAAATACAAAAGTCGATAACCAAAATATCAATCTTGGCTTACAGTCCTAATGGAAGTGAGACTTTCGGCTGTTAAGCACTAAAAGATAAACCAAGAGGTGCAAAATCTGTAATGACCTGCCTTTTCGACCCTTGATTGTCAATACTAATACATCCACGGTATTCACGTGCCGAGGACCCAAGTGTTGAAAAGACAAATTGTTAGGGTAAAATAAAAAGAAAAGAAATAGAACAAGGAAGAATTAACACAATATTAGAATCTTACAGTGTAACGATAACATGTAATATCAAAAGAACAGTACAAAGGGTTACTCCAATACAGAAATTTCGAAGTTACAAAACCTAAATACTATCATCAGCATGGACAGTTATAACTGCATGTCCTCACAAATGCTAATATGTACAATATAGTAATGCATCGGAAATAAGAATATTATGGTAAGTAAAACATTCAGCTCGTCTCCTCGAGCTCTAATGAACATCAACGAAAACTTGCCTTTCTCAAACTACTCGAAAGAGTACGCGAGGAATTCAAGGAAAATAAAAACTAAGAGTCATACATAAGTCTGGTATAAGAAACTCAAGAAATATGTAGCTAGCATATAACAATACTTTTGAGATCGCATGGAATTTCATAACGGTTATCCCCTGCATACATAAAGGTTTTTTTGTGGAGATGCCTCCAGTAAGTTGAAGCGGATCCCCTGCATAAGGGTTAGAAACTACCTCCGAGCGACGTATATCTCTAGAAAAGATATACCTTTAAGGTAAACAAAAGCGACCCATCGTCTGAACATAAACATGAACAAGGTGAACCAAATATCATCAACTCCCTCGAACCAACAATTGATAAGTATCTCCAGATATGCAGTTGATAACAACTTGACGCGGCTCAGCTAAACCCTAGGTAGTGAGGCCTACTCTGTTTTTAGCCATTTTCGATGTCGAGGTTACGTTGAGCATCTTCACATGATTCTTCATCGCCAGAACAGAACACGAATCCCCAATTGGATTCCCACATCTCGAACAGATCTCGAAACCACACATGGATTCGAGCATCTCGAACCGATTCGCTTCCAAGAGATAGAACACATATCTCAATTTTGAAATGGTTTTCGATAAGTAAAACACTTACCGATCCCAGCCTCTTCAAGACTGAATCGATGAATTTGGTCAATCAATAATAATGAGAACGATCACAAATGGAAACCAAGTCTCATATACTTATCACGTTTTCGATATTTTCGTCTCGCACTACCCCTCAATCAAGAGTGAAGCCGGTAGGTTAGAGTTCTATTGCTCATATCCCTACATGAACAACAGTCTTAATTCCCACAAATAGACAAGCCTACTTCATCGGCTTTTAGTACTAAGTATATGACTAAATGTTTTCCATAAATGAGTAAACATACAAAGCACATTCAAGTCATACAAAGCACGATTAAGTCACATAAGCGACTTTTAATCTCCTTTTTGTTCAATTGATCTTTTTTAATTAAAACCCATTTTCTTAGTAAAACTTCTTTTATCTAATAAAACATTGTTTATCAATTTCTACTATTCATTTATACTCTTTTCAATACTTCAAAAGATATTCATATACTTATCTCAAATGTTGTAAGTATATTCGCAAATCATTAATATGATTTCTAACTTTAAACCTTTGCATTATCTTTCTTTTTCCAAAAGATTCCTTACTTATAATTTCTTTCAAAATATCCATTTAAGAATCTAAATAATTTCACAAATCCATTCAAAAAGGTTTAAGACTGATGTTACTTAAACATTGTCACTACAAACCCAAAACCATTTCATACTTATCTTTAAAACATTCTTTTAAAGATCTGTTTGCATTCATAAGCATAATAAAAAAGAGTTATAGACGAATGTTATTAACACATTGTCACAACAAGCCCAAAACCATTTCGTACTTATATTTATCTTTAAAACATTCTTTTATAGATCTCCAAATAATAATATTTGGTTAACTTCAATGGTCAACTAATTGACTATCCAGTTAAAACAATTGCTTATACAAATCAATGTTCGTATACTTAACTCGTTTCTAACATTTCAACTTATACTATCCCTCGCCCAAGAGTGAAACCAGGTAAGTTAGAGCACTGGTTGCATAAAAGCCTTGCCTAGACACTTCATTTTGAATCTCACAAATAG
Organism: Allium fistulosum; assembly: GCA_030737815.1. NCBI lineage: Eukaryota > Viridiplantae > Streptophyta > Magnoliopsida > Asparagales > Amaryllidaceae > Allium > Allium fistulosum. Next base: position 1,294,690,972 of record CM060904.1, read on the forward strand.
ATAAATCTACTCATCGGCTTTTAGTGTTAAGTATAATATTAATGACTTCCATAAACGAGTAAAAAAACAATATGATTAACCCATTTTCGAAATTTCCGACTTAACTATTCCTCATTCAAGAGGAAAGCTCGTAGATTAGAGCTCTAAAGCTGCATCCCTACTCAACATTAATCTTAACTCTCACAAATAGAGAAATCCACCTCGTCGGCTTTTAGTGTTAAACCTCTTCTTTACTTTTTCAAAATTTATATATAAATATTAAAATTATATTTAAACTTCAAACCAACTTTAGAATACTTCAAAATAGCCTAGAAAACATCTCTAATAAGATTAGAGAAAAATACCAAATTTAAATATCATTTTTGAACACTTAAAACCGTAAGCGACTTACTACAACATTTATAAATGCTGTTAAAAGTCCTTGTTAAAAACAACATTGAAAAGCACGATCTTTATAACTTGTTTTAATCACTTTAACAAATGATTTAAGACTTATAATTTTTATAGTAAGTACTACCCTTAGGGTACTTAAAAAACATGGAAATAAACTTCTAAGATTAACTACCCATTTATTTATAAAAATTCCCAAAAACAAGCTATATTTACAAAGTGTATTTATAACCATCTTTTTGTTCTAACTTTCACAACTTTGGTTCATAATTTCTATAACTTTCCAAACCATTTATTTACTTTTCAATACATCAAAATATGTGCAGAGAAGAACAAAATCAAATTATCCTAAGTTAAAACCATAAATATCCACTTTACATAAGTTAAAGTTATGCGATATCGACGTGCACTTATAGCAACTATTCTCGCTTCAAACACTTTCAAACATACTTCAATTCAATATAAAGTTAAGGCCACTCCACATGTTTAAGAAGGTAATAGAAGTAATGTTATACAATTAAAGTTGTTATTTTCTTTCAAAATCAAGATGGGTCCAAAGTTTATAACTTTACTTAGTTAATGTCACTTTAACTTTATAATTCAAACACAACAGATATATACACAATATATACAAATAAGATAGCGAGATAACTCACTTAGATCCAAGCCAAGCACATGCACAAAGCCACAAGAATCAAAGAACAACCTCTTACTAAGCCTAAAAATCCAACCTTTAGCACTTTCAAACCAAGGCAAAACTTCCTTTCCTCTTCCATTGCTCATGGCTCCTCTTGGACCACCTTTTCCTCTCACATTTCTTCCACTCTGACTTGATATTCATGCTTCCCATGGCATTTTAGGCATATAACCAAAGTTTAGACTAGATTGAAGATGATTTTGTTTAGACATGAAAAAGTTAGAGAATAATTAGTGGATTAGTGCTTAAGCACTTCCACCGTTTTTATTCCATTACTTCATTCCAAGCTTTTTGAATTTGTGATTTATTATCAAGAGTATGACCCTCCTTTTAGAAGCTTCAAATGGTGTTAAAAAAGCTTATTCTCACCCCCCTCTCATGTCGTGTAAGGCTCATCTCCTATCCCTTCTTCTTTACATAACACTTAAGAGTTAAGTCTTTCTTTAAAAGTTTATTTTCATAATATCATTAATGACATCACCCATAACATCATCCAAAAAGTTTATTTCCATAAATGCTAAAAGTTTTTATTCCATTTTATTAATTTCCTAAGCAAATAAGTGTATGCAAAAAATTGTATAACTTCTGACGAGTAAAAAGCTGTTTATCGATAAAACGATTTTCGATCACATTATCGATATTTTTTCAAAATATTTATTTTTGTAAACAATTTTTCAAAATAAGTTTACCACCATTAAGGGTTCACAAGCTTATTAAATCATTTTAAAAACATTTAATCCAAGATTCAAACATTTAAGCAGTTTAAATATTTAAATACAAAGTGTCTGAAATTCTGAGTCGTTACATTCTCTCCCACTTAGAATATTTCATCCTCGAAATTCCAACATGAGCAACCAAAGAAACAATTATACAGCAATACTTAATAGTATTCAAAATTACTTAGCAAAAATATCTCACAGTTTGCCCAAGTTCAAAATTCTCTCATCGCACAAGGATGATAAAAGTCCTACTAAGCGTACTGTACGCTCAATACCTTCAGGTGATTATTTAGAAGACAATTCATCCTACCTCATAGCAAATCAAAGATTCATCACCTAAACTCTCCATAAGCAAACAAAACGTAGTATGCATATATTAAAACCCGTACGATGCACATGGACTATCTGTAAGCAATATTAATTCTGATCACTTGCTCAGTCGCATAAATTTCACTTTCCAACTGGTATAGATCACTTGACCTCTCTAGTGCGGACTCCGATTAGGTTCCTTAACCAGAAACCTCTGTTCTTCTTATATAGCCATATAATATGATAGAAAACTTTAGGATCTTATCAAGAATCTATATCAAGTGTTCGTCGCTAAGAATCGAGTGAAAAATCCTTGTTCGGGCCGGTGCAAATTACTTTGAAATCATGTACTCGAATACTGGATCAAAAACAGTCATGCAAATAAAACGATCTACATACAACTTACATATTTATTCTATTGGTTTCTTAACTACACCAATATCTATTATCACAAATAATATTTCTAATTAATACTAAAATAATTTATGAACCATTTCATAAAACATATTTCAAGTTTATCAACTTTTTACAACTTAAGTTCATACTTGTATAATACTCCATGACATCCTAAGAGTATATACAAAATATCAAATTTTGTTTTACGTAACAAGTATGTTCAAAACTTAAAACTTGTTTTAAATTACTACTTTCTTAATTCAAGTGTTATATAAACTCAACTTTTGTACTTTCACAAAACACTTAGCTTTAAGTTCTATAACGATTCAGAAGTTTCCAACTATCCAAAATTGTCGAAAAATCCTATTTCATTTTGACAAATGAAAACTACAAAACAACATATCATAACATGATGCACAAACCATACAATCCTAATGCGTATGTGTCCATAAAATAACTTAACAAAGTTCAGTAATTTTTTAAACAAACTTTACACAAAAACGGAAAACATGAAAAGCTCCAACATTTATTTCGGGCTATGCCACTACCACTCGGGCACCCAACATAGCATACAAATAAAATTTTATAAAAAATTCATATCAAATTTCTTTTAAAGAAAAACTTTAGAACTAGACACCGAGTTTTATATCAAATCATTTTGAAATAATATATATATATATATATATATATCTTTTGTATAACAAATCATAATTTTTAGACTCAAATCATAATTCGTTTTACTAAAACAACGTTGTAGCATCCCCTACTTAGAAACCCGAAAATGAACGATGATGATGCTGAAGTCATCACCAGAATTATTTTCAAGCAAAAGAAGTGAGTTTATTACATCTAATTCATTGCTTTCAGACTTAACCAAAATCATTTCAAAATGGTATCAAATACCTTGTAAATATTACTAAGTACTATGATCTCAAATTCATAAACTAATTTCCCAATATATACTTTCAATAATACTGCTATTATTTTCTCCAAAAACTTGAAAAACATTATCAAAGACACCGAGATTTAAGTTCTCAAAATATCATTTTAAACCCTCTTTATTCATAAGCCATATTTCATAAACCATGCTTACATAAGATTACTTTCTTATATAAATTCTTTTCACAATTTTTTATATAAAGTATCTTATCTTTCCTTTAGATTAAATAAACATCTTTTACTAAAGTTAACTTTTAACCCAATATTATCATCGAACGCCTTATAATCAAACCATGAAACTAAATTCATATGGTGTTTATTTCAATGTTTCGAAAATTTATTGTCTACCCAACCCATGCAGTGAAAAGGTAAAACTTCACATAAACTAGTCGAGCACAAATCAACAATCAACAAATGAAAGTCAATGCCCATAAAATGGCCGAACATAACTAAACTAATTAACAAGGGATAAGAGATAAACATCATTAATCCTTACGTTAATTGAACTATACTTAAATAATTCACACTAATATAAGTTACCTTATATAAGATCTTCAATTTTCGCAGTTATAATTGCCTTTAAGTTATACGTTTATAACAAATACAAATACATTCTCATATATATAATACACTCAACTCATTCTAGGGTGTTGTTTACCCTATCTCTAATGAGCCATACCCAACCAAAGCCAAGGTTCTTGCTTAACCTTCGGCTCTGATACCAGCTGTAATGATCCGCCTTTTCTACCCTCGAATGCCGACACTAATACATCGACGGTATTCACGTGTCGAGCACCCAAGTGATGGAAAGACGAATTGATAGGTAAAATAAAAGGAAAAAGATAGAACAAGAAACACAATATCAGCATCTCACAGCGGAATGATAACAAAAGAACACTACAAAGGGTACTCCGATACAGAAATTTCGGAGTTAAAAGTTGAAGTACTATCATCAGCCTAGACAATTATAACTGCATGTCCTCACAAATGCTGGTATGTATAATGTAGTAATGCAGCAGAAATAAGAATACTATGGTAAGTAAAACATCTGGCTCGTCTCTCGAGCTTAAATTAACATCAACGAAAACCTACCTTTCTCAAACTACTCGAAAGAGTACACAAGGAATTTAGGGAAAACAAAAACCAAGCGTAAGATATAAATCTGGTATGAGAAACTTAAGAAATATATAGCAAGCATATAATAGTACTTTTGAGACCGCATAGAATGCCATAACCATTATCCCTTCAAAAGAACCACCATTTAATAAGTACATAAGGTGATATATTAGATAATGTCTAGCGTGAAGAATATAAATCAGGAAATGGCTGAAATGGTTACATTGGTTACATTCAACAACATATTAGGAGTACAGTCAAAACCAATAAGGTACGTTCGCATGAAGGTTTATCCATAGAGAGGCCTCTAGTAAATTGAAGCGAATCTTCTACACAAGGGTCAAAAAGTACCTCCGAGCGATGTATATCTCTAGATAAGATGTACCTTTAGGTAAACATAAGCGGCCCATCGTTCGAACATAAACATGAACAACGTGAACCAAATATTATCAACTCTTACTGGCCAACAATCGATAAGTATTTCCAGATATGTAGTTGATAACACTCTAATGCGGGTCAGCTACACCCCAGGTTGTGAGGCCTACTCTGTTTTTAGAGATGTTCGATGTTACTGTTACGTTTAGCATCTTTCACACGAGTCTTCATCACTCGAATAGAACATGAATCCCCAATTGGATTCCCACATCTCAAACAGATTTCAAAACCATACATGGATCCCAACATCTCGAACCGATCCACTTCCAAGAAGTAGAACACATATCTCAGTCTTGAAGTGGTTTTCGATAAGTAAAACACTTACCGATCCTAAACTACTTAAACATTGTCGCTAAGTATAATCAAAAAAGGTTAAAGACAAATGTTATTAACACATTATCACAACAAACCCTTAACCATTTCATACTTATAATTATCTTTAAAACATTCTTTTAAAGATCTAAAATAGTAATATTTGGTTAAGTTCGATGGTCAACTAATCGGCTATCCAGTTAAAACAATTGCTTATACAAATCAATGTTCGTATACTTAACTCGTTTTTTATATTTTAATTTATACCATTCCTCGTTTAAAAGTGAAGCCATGTAAGTTAGAGCACTGATTGCATCAAAGCCTTGCCTAGACACTTCATTCTTAAATCTCACAAATAGATAAATCTACTCGTTGGCTTTTAGTGTTAAGTGTAATATTAATGACTTCCATAAACGAGTAAGAAAATAATATGATTAACCCGTTTCTGACATTCCCAACTTAACTATTTCTCATTCAAGAGGGAAGCCAATGTTGTGGGTGAGGTCATCAAAGATACTGTGAAAATAAGCTTTTAAAGAAAGACTTAACCCCTAAAGCAAGGGGTACACCATCTAAAAAGTTTATTTTCATAAATGGTAAAAAGTTTTTATTTCATTTTATTAATTTCCTAAGCAAATAAGTATATGCAAAAAAAGTTTGAATAACTTATGACAAGTAAAAGGTTGTTTATCGATAAAACGATTTTCGGTCACATTATTGACATTTTTTCAAATTATTTATTTTTTAAAAATATTTCCCAAAATAATTTTACCATCATTTTTTATAATTTAAAATAAGGTTAACAAGCTTATTAAATTCTTTTAATAACATTTAATCCGAGATTTAAATATTTAAATACAAAGTGTCTGAATCTCCGGATCGTTACAAAATCCCAAATAAATAATCAAAGCATCAAATCTCAACTAACAGTCCTAATGGAAGTAATAACTTCTTACTACTAAGTCTTAAAAGATAAATCATGAAATATGGAACCCAAATAGGACGAAATCCATACTAAATACGAAAATCAATATCCAGGAATACTATCTCAACTTTCAATCCTAATGGAAGTATGGACCTCCAATTGTTAATCCTAGGAGATAGCCAGAAACACAAATCCCTTAATAAAACACAATTTAATAACATATGAAAGCAATATTCAAATAATTATCTCGATCTACAGTCCTAATGGAAGAGATAATTTTCGACTGTTAAGCCCTCGGAGATATCCAGAAATATAAACTCAAATCAATATCAAAGCTAATCAAAAAACCAATATGAAAAAATCACATACCTCGACCCTTGGTCCATAGAGAAGCAAAACTCTCGACTGAATGGTCCTAGAAGATAAAAATAACAAATTATATAAAAAGTAGATCTCTCAGCCATATGCTCTTATGAGAGGATGATAGACAAGCTCACAGAATGTCTCTAATGTCATAAATAGGCAACCTGCAACTGTCTCGGGATTGGGTATCTCAAATGACAGACGGAAACGTAGCCAGTCTCTAATGCTAAACAATCATCTTCTCTAGTAAGGTGGTAATATCAAATATCTCAAATATAATGGATCTACCTAAGTCAACCAAATGGTAGATTGACATACCACAGTGCTACTCAACTAGACGCTAATGATCGCTGCGCATTTCCTACAGTCTCCTAGTTACTCCTAGAATCATGACACTCGTGTCCATCGCATGTCATAAACACGTTGTTGAGTTATGTCGAGCATTGACCATAACTACTACTTGTCCTTGGTAACGGACTGTTGGTCCTTAAGTGACATCAGGACAGTGACTCTAATGAGATAAATGATTCTTAACCTACAACTCAACAAGGTGACATCGCGGATCCGAGGCACGACCATGCAATCAGGACCGCTAGGATGGATAACTAGCCTATCTAGTGGGTCTAATTCACGCGCTCTACATAGTGGCGTGAACCCTATGACGTAGATCCTAATAAATTCTCTTAACTATATAAGTCCTAATGAGAGTAATAACTGGTAGTCTCGACTTTAGAAGTCCTAAAGAGAGTGATAACAACTGCTCTCGACTATACTTGTTCCGATGAGAGCATTTCAACATTACAAATCCTTATCTTCTAGCCCAAAGAGTAGATAATGATACTCGATTAGTTTGTTCTTAGAGGATGTAACAATATATACTTTCGACAAGATGAGTCCTAATGAGAGCGTACTGCATAACAAATCCTCGACTACTAGCCCTGAGAGTAAATAATAATATAACTTGGCTGGTTAGTCCTAAGAGGATAAATCTGTAAATTCCAATATATTTCCAACTTGGAGCCCTTGGAGAGTAATATAACTCTAGACTACTAAGCTCTAAAGAGTCACCTCTAGACGATATTACAAATTCCTAACCACCTTCAGAATATAAGTGACATCAACCCACCTATAGTAATCGAACAAGTATTACATGAGCGTTACATACCACTCAACATTACTCGATCGTTTACTAAAAGTTAGTAAACTACACTCATCAAACGACAAATATTCTATAATATGAGTCAATAGAATAACCGAAAAAATATTACTAAGCGTCCCATACTACCGGGTACTACTAATTCGTTTATTCAATATCTTCATTATATAGAATTAAATAACAAAATCATCAATATAAATCATTTCAGTTCAAACCATATAGGAAAGGAAATTATAACACGAAGCTCTGAAATTCATTTCGATATTTTACCATTTAATCTATCTTAAAAATAGATCGTATAATTTTAAAATCCCCTTTCAAAAATATTTCTTGAATCCTTTATATCAGATCCAATAAAATCTTATTATCATATAAAATTTCTCAGAATATTAAATAAATTTGTTTTCAAGCACCAAGATATATTAAAAAAAGGGATTTATATTATAATACTCTTAAAACCATTCAACAATTTTCAAAAATTGGTTCAGCTTCAAAGTAGGCTCGTATACTCAAAATCCCTTTTCGAAAATATTATTAAAACCTTTCGATTATACGAAATCATCAAATAGACTAACTTCGAACCAATAAATATGTAAAAAGGGGAATAACTTTCAAAACTCTTAAAATTAGATTTTTATAATCCAAAAATCCCCTTTTTAAATTTTCCTTTTCATCCTTTCTGTTAAATATTCAATTTAGAGAGAAATTTTCCTTTTAGAAATATTATTAAAACCCTAATTTTTAAAAAAATCCATATATTCAATTTCTCTTGAAAATCTCTATTTTCATTTTTAAACAACTTTATTTCCAAAACGATTTCCAACAATCATTTTATTTCACAAACACTTTTATTTATTAAAAAATATTCTTCAAATAAGTTTTAAAACACCAAAAATAATTTCTCGAAGCTTTCAAAAATATTTTTAAATGGGAAAATCAATAAATCGTCTAAAATATAAATTATGGAGCAAAATACTCCAAATCAACAATAAAACATTAATATAAAGTTTATTGCTCGACCTGAATCGAATTACCTCGAATTCCACTCATCCATAAATGCACACTCAACAAATAAAACTTCATAATCCATCTTGACCAATAGTTCTAATGAGAGGAACTACTCTCAACTGGATGACCCTAAGGGATGCCTAATATATAAACAAAAATGTAATTAGACATCATATCATTTGCATTTTGGACCATCCAACATACAAAAAATCTCATAATCAAATTCAATGTCCAATATTATATCCAATATTAAAAACAACCAATTCAAATAATTTCCCCAAACAACATTTTATCCAAACGGTCACTTAATATTACCTATCAATTCAACCAATCAATGCAATATAATCAGGATAAATAAATATACATATGATGCCAAAAGAAATAGATATAGAATTGAATGAGAAAACTCACCAAACGATTGCTAGCTGAAACTTCCGTTTATAGCCACCTGCCAACATCATGTCGTTGATGCCTCCATCATCGTTGCCAAATCACGCAAATATTGCCAGTCCAGGTCCTCACATCACTGCTCGTAACTTCAAAACTATCGTTGGTAGCCTTCATCGCTTCGCTACCTCATCGTCATCGCTCCCAAATCCCCTAAATGCGATGACGTGCCAAGCTCGAGGTTGAGCCTCCATTGAGTTGAAACCCAAGACACGCTTCTAACGTCATCCTCTCCTCTATGCTACGCGGCTTCCACCCCCTTCAACCATCGCTGGCAATGCCAGGCCGCGGTGTTTTCCAACGCCGATGCCTATATGTCGAAGTCGAATGCCCGATTTGTTTTTTTAATCCCCGAATCGGTTTTTGAAATTAGGGTAAAACGGGGAGAGTTCGGGTAAATATTTGGGGCAAATGGATTTTTTTAGTGTTTTGAATTAGGTAGGGAGAATAATAATAGAAGGCTTGAATTTTTTTGGGCTTTTGTTTATAATGGGCTAATTTTAATAAAGGGCTAGATTTTAAATTTTCTACTGCCCATTTGTTTGATCCTCTTTTCATTCGAATTACTTTTTCATTAATTTGTAGTTAAATTTCAATCCAATTTAAATCGTTGTACATTCCATTGTATAAAATGTATTTCCATAATTGGATTATTTTATTCAATTCATTGTTGTTTCACTCTATTTAATCATTCAATATATATTTACACAAATAAATTTAATTTCCCACTATTTCAATCACGTAACAACTACTTTTACTTTTAAAATATTTTATATTCAACTAAAACATTTTTATTCAGTTTCAATATTTTATTTAAAATAAATTTATTAAGTTAATTCAATTTGTTAAAATAAAATATTTTATTAATTATATATCAATTAAATAAATATTAACTTTTAAAAATAATTTGTTATCAAATATAGCATTCAAATCATTTTATTTGAATTATATTTATTTAATTTACGACGTAGAAAGCAGGGTTATTACAAGTTCGCTTACTTTTGAAGGAAGTAGTAATTGATAGACACTGTTTTATTAGATAAAGGAAGTTTTACTAATAAATGGGTTTAAATTAATAAAGAATTAATTAAATAATAATGGGATTAGAAGTTGCTTATGTGACTTAAACGTGCTTTATGTGACTTAATCGTGCGTTGTGTGTTTACTTGTCCATGAAAAGTATTTAGTAGTGTACTTAGCACTAAAAGCCGACAACGCAGTCTTGTTTTATCCGTGGGAGTTAAAAATGAAGTGTCTAGTCAAGGCTTTGATGCAACCAGTGCTCAAACCTACCTGACTTCACTCTTAACCGAAGGATACTATAAATTGAGAAGGTCGAAAACTTGACAAGTATATGGGACTTGGTTTCTATATGTGATCATTCTCATTTTATTTGAAATTTAACCAAAATTAACTTAAGAAATATCTAGAAGAAACATGTGGGTTATACAGTACAATTATCTTCGATGATGCTATATTGCACGTAAAAACTCGTCTTGCTCTTCATGGACAAATGATAAAAAAATCCGTCCGGATAGGAGACGATCTCCACCCTTATGAATTGTATGTTTATTTCTAAAAGAACCATGATTAAGTTAACCGAAAATCTATCGATTGGTTTTGATGTGTCCGATAAGCAGGGAAGTGTACTTATATGAGATGACTCGAAACCATAACCACTTCAAAACTGATATACGTATTCTATTTTTTGTAAGCGATTGTGAAGTGAAATGTTATAGAATTGCACTGTCTATCCTAAGGTTAAATCAAAGTAAGAGGACAATGTTAGTATTCATCAGAAGACTTGTGCTGGAATCCATGGAGAAATTCATGAACTGCTCGAGATGCTGGAATCCATATAGAGATTCAAGATTTCTTTCGAGATGGTAGAATCCATAAAGAGATTATAGATCTGTTCAAGTGATGGTGACTCGTGTGATGAGATGCTGAACGTGACTTCACCATTGGTAATGACAGAAACCATAGTAAGATATATAGCTAGGAGGTTTAACTAGCCCAACAGTACACCAGCTCCATATCTATTGATGCTTTCGGATATGCATGCAAGGGCAATGATACTCGATGCCACGTGATTGGGTGTGGACTAACTATGTTTATTCTATGGTATATTTTATCTAGAGATATACGCTACTTGGAAGGATATCATTGACCCTTGTCAGGAGGCTCATTTTCGACGTACTGAGGGCACCTCCAATGGAAAATTCGTATATGCGAACGAACCTTAGCGGTTTTTATTGTATACTTAAATTCCATTATTGTACATGCAGCATAGCTATTTTCTGATTTATATACTATACCCTAGACATTATGTTATATCGCCATATGTACTTATTAGATGGTTCGGTTCTTTAGAGGGGAAAACCATTTCGGTGATTCGGTTGGTCTCAAAAGGCGCTATTATATGAATGTATCATATTTCTTGAGTTTCTCACACCAGACTTTTGTTTGATTCATGGTTTTATTTTTCGTTTAATTCCTTGAGTGTTATTCCCAGCAATTTGAGAAAGGCAGCTTTTAGTTGGATATTCTTTAGAGCTTAAGGAGACGAGCTGGATGTTTCACCTACCGTAGTATTCTTATTTCCATTGCACTACTAGTATGTATATATCAGCAATTGTCAGGACACACTATTAGAATTGTCCAGGCTAATGATAGTAATTTGGATTGTAACTTTGAAATACTATGTATCTTAAAGTGAGACTTTTTACTGTCTTTTTGATATTATATGTTATCGTTCCGCTGTGAGATTCTGATGTTGTGTTCTTTCTTTCTTGTTTTGTTTCCTTTTTTATTTACCATAACAATTTATCTTTCCAACACTTGAGTGCTTAGCATGCGAATACTGTAGATGTATTACTGTTGACTTTTTAAGGTTGAAAAGTCAGGTCGTTGCAGCTATTATCAGAGCCGAAGGTTACAGAGAACTTTGGCTTTGTTTGGGTATGATTAATTAGAGATAAGGTAAGCGACGTCCTAAAATGAGTCGAGTGTATTATACATATGAGAGCGTATTTGTATTTGTTATAAATGTAAGCCTTAAAGGTATTTCAACTACGAAAATTAAAAGTATCTTATATAAGGTAACTTATATAAGTATGAGTTATTAAAATATAGTTTAATTAATGTAGCGATTAATGATGTTCATTTATTATCTTTCATTGATTAGCTTAGACTTGCTTAGCCAGTTTATGAGCATTGTTATCATTTGTTGATTGATTAGTCATGCTCGACCATTTATGAGCAGTAATTATTGTTTTTGAATACTGATTTCTGCTCGGCTAGTTTATGAGCAGTTTACCTTTTTACTACATGGGTTGAGTTGACAGTAATTATGGATATATTGAAAGGAATGCCTTGTGAATTGAGTTTTACATTTTGACTATAAGGTGTTAGGTGACAACGTTGAGTTAACAATTAAATTTAATGAAAGAAGTGTAGTATAAGATTCTCAAAGAAGGTGGCTTTATATAAGTATGGTTTATAAAATATGGTTTATAAATAAAGAGGATTTAAATAGATGTTTTGAGAACTTAAGTCCCGAAGTCTTTGAAAATGTTTTTCAGATTTTGGAAAATAATACTAATATTATTTGAAAGTATCTATAATTACTAATATTTGAAAAGAGTTTAAGATTTGAATATACTAAATTCACTTCTACCGCTTAAAAATAATCCTGTTGGTGATTGCAGCATCATCGGCGTTCTTTTTTGGTTTTCAATGCTATAATAATAGTTTTCTACAGAGTAGTTTTAGTAAAACAGCTTTTTATTTAATCATGAAAATACAATTTGATATACAAAAGGTATATGTGTATATTATTATTTCAAAAGGATTTGAAATAAAACCTAGACGTTAAGTTCTAAAGTTTTTCTTTAAAAAAATTGATATGAACTTTCGGTGTAGAAAAGTTTTATATGCATGCTATGCAAAGAGCCCAAGTGGTAGTGGCATAGCCCAAGATAAATGATGAAACTTTTCATGTTTTCCCTTTTTTACAAAGTATGTCTAATAAATAAGTGAAACTTTGTTAAGTTATTTTATTGACACACGTATCATATGCATTAGGACAGTATGGTATGTTCATCATGTTTGATGTGTTGGTTTGGTGTTTTTCATTTATTATAATGAAACGAAATTTTGGCGATTTTGGACTGTCGGAAACTTCCGAATCATTATATAACTTGAAGCTTAGTGTTTTTGTGAAACTATAGAGGATGAGTTGTAACGACCTGTAATTTTCGATAATTAAAATTTGTTAATTTAATAAGATTTTGTGATGTAATTTGGAAGAAATAAAAATTTGTGACTTAATTAATGTGAGAAATTTAAGATTTATTAATGGGAATAATAACTGGAATGAAATGTAATAGTATTAAATTAAGGTAATTGATAACTGCTTTAAATGTAATTCCAATTAATGGAAATGATTAAAAAGTTATGATTGGTTATAGATTGTAAATAAATTGTAACAATGTGTGTATTAATTTATAATTGGATTAAAAGAGTAATTGATAATTTAAATGTTGTATTAATTAATGAAATAGTATGTAACAAATTGTAATTGAATAAAAATTAGTGTTGTGCAAATAATTATAACATTTGTGTAGACAATCAACTTATAAATGTGATTAAATTATGCTAAAGACAATTGTTATTTGTTACCTATTTGTTTAACTTGTTGAAATCAAATTAGAAATAAATTGCATTAAATGTAACTAAATGTTACGTTAATGTGAATTAAGGCAATAACTATAGAATATGGAGGTAACAAAATGTAAATTAGTGTTAGTTTTACCATTTGACAATAAATGATTGAATAAAAAATTGAAATCAAATTTAATCAATTTATTGGAATTAAAATATAATTAATTGGATTTAATTACAGTTGAAATTGAACACTGTAATTAGTGTAATATTCAACACTGAATTGATTTATAAATGTGCTTTTTTAAATGTGTTTAAATTACTTAAATGTAAATATTGTTTTACTTATCATCTTATTATTTAATCCATTAAAATCAATTTGAAAATCAATGAAATTAAATGTAATTAAATATTGCAATTAATATAAGAAAAGATGTTAACTATAGAGTTGAGTGAAATAAAATGAAAACTTATGTTGAATAAATTCATAAGGTAATAGTTGATTTACTATGAGAACATTTAAATCAAAAATAAAAGAATAAAAATGAATAAGTTTAGTAAAGGAGTAGATATATGTTTATTTGTTTGAAATGCATTTTAGCTTATAGATTAATTACAGGAATAAGAAATCAATTATTTAACAAGAAATTAATAGCTTTTGGTTTGTATACAATAATTCCATAAATACGTTAAATTACTATAAAAGGAATCAAATTGTCTCATTTCTCTTTTAAAATTTAACTTAGAAATCAATGGCAATTAATGTGATTGGAACACTTTTAATTAAAAAGAGAGAAGATGTTAATTGTAGATGTATATTGAAATAAATTTAAATTGGGTGATTTATTTCCAATTAATTCCGTTCATGTTTCTAATTTTAGTGTTGGTTTACTGCATATATGTTTGTACCTGAATATAAACTTACATTTTAGATCCAATTATATAAAAAAAGGATTATTTAGGTTTGAAATCTCATATGGTTTTAAATTAAATGTTAATAGGAGATTGTAAAGGGGTAAAATAGATTTACACTTGACTATTTCCTTGTTACCTAGACTTGATTAGATTTTAATTGCAACATAATTTACCTTTCCATCTTCGCTCTTCTAATTTACTCTTACATTCATTGCCTCCTTATGTGGATTAGTAGCATACCTTTTATTTATGAATGTAAACCATAAGTGGAGATAAAGATGTACATACATACATACATATACATATACATACATACATATATATATATATAATACACCTATTTATATTACCTCATTTATGTTGTCATATTTGTTTAGTGTATGTTCATGCGTTCCTAGTAAAATGTTTAATCGAAATGTTAACATGTTTGTTTAAATTCCTAATCTAATCACAAAGAGAGAGAGATGAAAGGTTCTTAATGATGTATATTGCCTTAATTAATTACACAAATTTGTGTAAAGAATTTATTTTTATTTATTGTGTGTTAATGTAAAATTAAATAGGTGTAACTATGGGTTTATGGGAGTTAAGGAAAGTAATAAAGAGGAGACATAAGTTTGAAATTTGAATTCCAAAGGTTAGTTGGTAGTGTACATCTGGTCCATGCATTCCTTCATCATTATTTAATACATACCACATTTCTTTCCTCATTTTTATTGTTTCTTCATTTTCATTTATTTCCTTCCTCTTTTTCCTGAAGCTACATCTTCTCAAACGTGAGTTTCGTTTTATATGTGTACATTTTTTTTATTTAACCTTTCTTCACCTCTTTACACCACGTCCTACCTCCAATTACTAAAGTAAAAAAATGTGAGTTTGTTGTTTTCTCCATCTCATTCCTATTTCTATAGCCACTTTATTTCTTTTCATTTTGTTTTCTTGTAGCCTTCTTCCACCTCATATTTATTTATTTTGGTAGCCTATATTTCCTAAAGCCTTCATTTTAGAAACATGACATTCATTTTGTCCCTCCACCTTCATTTCTTTATTATTAAATAACTTGCCACTTTATTTCTTCTTTTATGTTTTGTTTCTCCTGACACCTCGTATTCATTTAGTTTAAATTATTCTTTGCTGAAGCTATAATCTCATCAGCAAATTGTTCACGTTTTTAAAATTGTTCCTTCATTTTTTTCTTGTCGCCGTTTCATTTCCTATGCTTAGATCTCCATTTCAAATCTTCCTTTCCCTGAATCATTTTAATGTGAACTTGCAAATTCAAAATCTTTCTTTTATGAAACATGAGTTTCATCCTTTTTTTCCTACATGTCCTGCCTTCATCTTAGTTTGTTTTTCCGTCTTTTATTGAAACCCATCTTGAGAAAAATGTAGGTATTAAACTTTGTTTATTTTTATTTAAACGTGTACCAATTATTATTTTAATAATATTTCTTATAACATGAATATCTTTTGCATATAAACTTCGGTTCACGCGCGATTTCTACTATTGGAATTTTGGGCTTTTATTGGATTTAAATCGACTATAAATCAAAGGTGGGTGTTTTAACCCACTCACAACTACTAAATTATCTTATGTTAGTTAAATTGAATTTATGATGTGATTTGGAATTGATTGGTTGATGTTTGGTATATTTAAATTGTCATTCTAGTTAAATTTGACTTTTATTGCATTTAATCATCGTTTAATTTAACATTGATTTAATTGTCAATTTAATACCTGTTAATGATAATCGGTTATCTATTGATGTTTATTGGTTGATTTGGGTGATGATTGTGATGTATGTTTAATTGTTGATATTGGATGATTTGTTGTTATATTATATTGTTATAACACTACAAGTTCCCTTAGTTATTGTTAGAAAATCCCTATGGGTTGAAATGATACATACCCGAACGATCATATAGAATAGGAGAAAATCATTATGGGTTGAAATGATAAACCCAAGCGATTTTCATTGATTTGGAATTTGGGATTGCGGGTTGAAATAATATATACCCGTAAATTTAAATTTTAGCGGATCGAAATGATAAAAATCTATATCACTTGACCATAAGGTAGAAAATTATATACGAACACCGGATTGGTTAAATTAAATAATTTTAAAACCCTTAAATCTTGAATTGGATCAAATGATATTTTGAAGGAAATTGATTTATATAAATTGAATTACTTTGAAAATCCAAGTTTAAAGGTTGGAATTGGAAATTGGTTTAAATCAAAATTCTAAAGTATTTTAATCTATTTTAAATCTATTTAAAATATTTTAACCCATTTTAATCTATTTTAAATCTATTTAATCTATCTTAATCTATTTTAAACCATATTAAACTATTTTAATCTATTTTAAATTATATTAATCTATTTTAATCTATTTTAATCTATTTTAAACTATATTAAACAATTTTAATCTATTTTATACTATATTAATCTATTTAAACTATATTAATCCATTTTAATTTATTTTAAACTATATTAGTCTGTTTTAATCTATTTTAAACTATCTTAAACTATATTTTTAAACTATCTTAAACTATATTTTTAAACTATTTTAAACTATCTAAACTATTTTCTGAATTTCAGGTTTTGTAAAGTGGAAGTTTTATACTTAAATCCTTGATTTTTAAGTAGAATACGATTAAATGATGTTATAACATAAGTAGGGATTTAAATGACATATTTGAGGAATATGATGATTTTAAATGAGGATTTAATCTATTTTGGAAATACGAATTCAAAAGTGATATGATTTCAAATGTGATATAATTTTGAAAGTAAATATGATTTCGAAAATGATATGGTTTTGAGAATATGATATTTTGATATAAATTATAAATTAGTTTTGGAAATGTAAAAGAACCATCCGGTGTGAAATAAGCGTTTGGTTGTTAAAGAGACCGGGATCGGATATTGTCATACTCTTTGCCAATACCGAAAACCACTTTAACAACTGCGTACGTGGTGGAGATTCCAGAAATGACTTAGGATGGTTTGGAAAATGACTCTGTATGAGGTATTTACGTGACCCTGACTCCCGTGAGTCAGCTTAGATGTGACTAAAACAGGAGCCACGTTGTAACGACCCAGAATTTTAGATAATTAAAATTCGAATATTTAATTAATTTTAAATATTTATAAATGGAATTAAGAAGTCAAATGATTTATTTAAAGAATATTGGATTTAATTTGATAATTTAATCGATAAATTAAATAGTGAAATTCCAGAGATAATTGAAAATCGAGTTGAAAATGATTTGTAAGACTTTATTAAATCATACTGGAGTTATAGAGATGTTGCATGACTTTTAAAATTGAATTTGGAATTAATCTGTGAAAATTGAATATTTTAATATTTAATTATCGACTGTAAAAATAGCCAATTTTCGAACAGTCTCAGAATTGAACGAGACCAGTTCCATTGGATCCGTAATAGTTAGTTATTATCGGATTTCAATTTTCGTATCCATCGGAGTTATCGTTTGACCGTGGCAACTCGAAACGCATCGATATCGTTTTAATTTTAAATCGTCGAGTTAAAATAGTCATTTTTCAAAAAGTCTCGGATTTCGACGAAACCAGTTTCATCGGATCCGTAATGTGATATTATTGTAAGATTTCAAATTTCGTAATTTTTGGATTTACCGTTTGTCCGGGGCAAGTCAAAACGCCTTGAAATCGATTTAAATCGGTTTAATTTAAATTGATCGTTTAATTCCATATCTCGCACAGACGATCGAATTAGCTTCCGAAACCTGTTCCATTGCGTTCGGAACGCGGGGTAAACCTTAGAAACGTCAGCCGGCACGCTCGATTTGGAGTTCGGAAAATCCGGGGTGAATAGTGTTTTCGTAAGTTTTCTATATAAGCCCCTCAACCTTTTCCTTTGCAAAGAAAAACCCAAACCCTAATTCTATCTTCAGCTGCCGCCACTTTAGCTTTGAACGGCCAGCACTTCTTTTCCTTCTTCCCTCAAAATCTCTAAATCCATCGATTATTAGCTAAAGCCACCAACTAGGAAATGGTAGGGGATGGGAAGACGAGTAAATCCATACGGTGGAGTGTCGCGTAGTTCGACGAGGCGACCAAAATCGAGTGACAAAGGGAGGCAGTTCACATTCGTTTTTGGAGACGTGGGGGCCACCGAGATGCTCGTGGTCACGGTCGTGGGTGGGGCTGTCGTTGGCGTGCGTAGGGGTAGTCTCTGATGGGGTTCCGATCAAGCTAAGGGGGGTCCGACCCTCTCGTGTCGTGTGCGTGAATTGGGTTTGCTATGCCTGGCAAGAATGCGTGATGGAGGGAGAAAGGAAACACGCGACCCTGATGAAGTCAACTTGAAATCCAACGGCCAGGAAGAGTGGGTTTAAAATTTTAATTTAAAATGTTAACTAAATGATATTTATATTCGTATAAACTTTGAAATAATGTATCTATTGCATACTAGATCGAAAAAATGCGAAACCAGTTGCGTTGGAATCATATTGACGAACACTTCGCTATGCAACTGATTTGGAGTCGTTTGGAGCTAGTTTGAATTTCGGGTAAAATTAAACGCGTGTTTAATTTTATTCGAAATGAACGCTGGAACGGAATTTAAAATCAAGGTGAGATCTTCTCACTCAAATTGAATGTGGAATTTTTACAGTTATTGATTTGATGATTGTTATTCGATGTGATATTAGATATGATAGGATATATCTATATATATAGCAATATATACATATTGGCATATGTATATATTGGATTGATTGATTTCCCGCCTCGTATAGCGGATGAGACCCTATTGCGCCGTTAGTAAGCGGATATTTTTTTATAAAACCTATATACCGCGATAATTCCGTACTGGAGCGGAATTGGTATTGTGCTAACATCGGTGGATGCAGGGAAACAGGTTGGAGGGATCCGACTGGATTCCTCACCGTATTGATTATTTACAGATATTGATGTATATTCTGTTATCATATGATGATATATGATATTTGACTGTTGTGATGGACTAATTGATGCTGTTGCATCATCGGATTCAGTTTTGAAATGTAAAAATAACGACTTTTACTTTAAAAGGGGTTTTAAAGTGATTTTTGAAAATATACGTTTTATGGAATTTTTGAATCGATTTATAAACGTAAAATTTTAAAGTTATAAAAGTTATAATTTTTAGTGAAATATAACCGAAGTGTCGTTTTTGAAATAAAAGTCGATTTATTTGTAAAATGGTTTAAGTTGGGATTTTTGAATAACTATAAACGATTTGTATAGAAAGGTTTATAAATTGATATTTTATAAATCAAAATATTGGTCTTATAAAACGAATTTTTATAAGTGTTAAAAAGAAGTATAAATGGATTTCATAAGTGAATGAAATTAATAGATTTATATTGTGAAGTTAATAATGAATAAAGTTGTAGAATAAAGGATTTATAAGTAATTTACTTATAAATTGGATTTTTGCCTTTAAAAGGAATATTGATCGAATTTGTTCATAAAAGATTCTTTTTAAAAGTTGAAATCGTTATAAAGTACAAATGCGATTTATAAACGTTGTTTATAAATCCGAAATCACTTATCTTGATAAGTAAATTATAGAAGTAAATAAAAGAAAATTTATAAGTCAAAGTTGTTATTAAAATAGAAATAGAATTTATAAACGTGTTTATAAATTCAAAATCAGTTGAATTTGAGAAATTAAATGTAGAAGATTTTTAAAGAAGATATATTCGCGATTTTGGATAGCGAATTTTTATTGAGATAAAAATGTGTAGAAATGATTGAAATTGGGTTAAGTGAATTATATTCATGATTTTGGACAGTGAATATATTATTAAGAAAAAATGGATATGGTTTTGGAAAAGTGATATATGAAATGAAGTAATTGTTTCAAAAGATGTTTTAAAACGTGTTAAATATCGAAATCATAGATTTCAACATTTGTTGTTGAAATAGACGTTTTCGAGAAATAAGGAAATGGTGGACTATAACACTGTTGTTATAGTAAATGATTTCCGGAAGGAAATGTTTTATATAGTATTGGGATTTATATATCTATCTAAATTTCGAATCGCTATACTAGTGATGTTGAGTCGTCGTAACGATGTTTTACGCAACATTCGTTTTGACTCAAATAAAATGTGTTTAAAGAATGATTTCCTTAAAGAATGAAATGTATACTTAATATTGATTTAAGTATATTGAATATTTTCAAATGTTGAAAATAAATAGATTTGTGAAATACTTATTTTTAAATAAGTATGGAAATGCTTTTCCAATATGAAGTAAACTGTTTGAGTTTTTATCTTTTAAAGATAAATTGAAAAGTGAATATTTGAAATTGTTTTCAAATGGTTAAGTGTGGAAATTTTATATCTAGTAAAGATATTTTTGAAGATGAAATAATTTGGGAAAATTATTTGGAATCTGATGATGTAGCGCATCTTTATTGATAGTTAAATAACCGACTATCGATAATTACCTTTAGATAGGTATTTATTGTGAATTGGATGAACTTGAATGCCACACTTATTTTTGAATAAGCGCTCACTATTCGGGTTAGCCGGGAAAGGACCATGGGGTCGTATAACCCATTCCGAATATGTGATACGTCGTTATGAATCGCATTCGAAGACCGGTGTTGAAGACCGGATATTTTTGAAAACGGAAGGATTACCGTCGATTTACTCTACATCGGCTGATCTCCGGTTTAGAGGTTTTATCACCCTTAGTGACGGGAAGTCCTGACGTGATTGAAAATTATCCGGATATGCAAGGGCTTCGTGAGAAGTGCCTTCGGTTCTGTTCGATCCCGGAACAGACTTGTATGGATTGTGTGTCTGACGTTACAATTTGAGATATAAAGCTGATTTCTTTCAAATACATTTCTGTTGGTGGCGGAGAATTTATTTTCTTAGCTTAACACCCTTCTCTGAGACGTACGAGCTCAGAGGTTATGTAGTTGAAATTTATCAGCGATATATCCCAATTTGGTAACGTGGCATACTGAGTGTTGCTGTGAAATGATCAGTGTTTGATCATTTGTGATATGATCATTTGTTTGATCTTATATCTTTGTGATCATAGGTTGATCATTTTGTTTGACCCGAAGCAGGGCTTTTTGAGAAAGCGTAGCTTTGTGGACGAGACTTCGTCGAGCCTCACACCCCGGAAATGGTCGAAACAGGAAGGATGCAGCAAGGTTCTAGGGAGTAGCGCCCCTTAGTGTATGTCATTCCTTCTGGATAAAGGTGGTATCATGGTATGGAGCCCAGATACTTAACCTCTGTGGTTACTGCATTATTATTATCTATGTGGTTTGTTGCGAATCGGGGATCCTCGGGAAGATCGGTGACGATCGGGGGATGGCATATGCGTGTCAGTAGTTACCTATTTTGCAGAGGTAACCCGGCCTTGTGTTGGCAGAGATCCGGTTAGGTTCTCGGGTCGTCTATTCCAGGGACGTACCCATCGTGGATAGGAAGTTCCTTAGCCTGACCATTTGTTGGAAATCCAAAGAAACAATACGAACCTTGTACGGTTTTAGTTGTATTACCTGCCATGGAATGTGGCGGTAACCTGCTATTGAACATGGTAGCTATAGTAGGCATAAGTGCGGAATGCCTATGCTGGCTAAGATTTATATTCTACTTTCGAAATGTTTTCTACACTATGCACTAATAATAATATCCAAAATGATTTGATTTTGCGTAGTAAGCATCTTTGACTATCATAAGAAGAAATCTCCTCCAATTCTGCGTTTGCATTGTGTGTGTGGTGGGAGGTCTTATGGTAGTTTCATTTTCCAAAAAGCATTGCGAATTGACTTTAAAATTTTCCTGTTGTTTATTTTAAAGATAAACTGTTTTACGATCTCACACCAGTCACCATGACTGACTCGGAGTTTATTGTTTCCCTTCTAAACTCTGGGTGCCCTCAAATTTTCCACACGGGCAGTCTAGAGTTATATTATCAGGATATTCTGGATATTCTGGAGCTTTGGAGATAAGCTGGAGGACGAGACGTAGTATTTGTATCTGATAGTATTTATTCCGCTGTGTATTCTGTATGAGGACAAGTTATATAACTGTCCATGGTTGTATATTGACTCTGATGATATGATGTGATGTAATGTAATAACAGATATAATTCTTTTGTTTTTAAATGATATTCATTTATCTATTATATATTGTTCCGCTGCGATATGTGAGATTCTGATATTGTTTTCTGTTTCTGTTTCTGCTCTTGTTCTGTTGTTGTTCTTCTTTCTCTTTTCTTCTATCTTCTTCTTCTACCTTTTTCTTCTTTCTTAAAACCATAACTTTTCGGGTTTCCGGCATTCGATGGCTCAGCAGTCGATAAATTGAGTATTGATGTTGAATTTTCGAAAGTCGAAAATTTTCGGGATGTTACATTTGGTATCAGAGCATATGGTTAAGCGACAACCCTGCTCTGTTGGGTGTTACTCATTAGAGATAGAGTCAGCAGTACTCTAGAATGAGTTGAGTGTAATAATAGATACGAGTGCGTATTTGTTAGTGAATATAAAATTGTTTTATATTGTGATGATTGGTTTGTTGAGTGGTATATGGATTCTGGTCGGTATTGTCCGTACAACTCTATCGATAGGGATCTCTAAACACTTGTATAGAACAATTCGGCACAGTATTGTTTTTTAAATTGGATAAATGAAATAATTTTATCCAAAACTATTTTTGGTATATAAAAGGAATAAATTTCTATGAATTATCATAGTATATGGTTGCATGGATGGTAGGAAGTAATGATAGTGAATTATCATCACTGAAATTGAATGAGAAATTGAAATCGTAACTCCAAAGTTAAGAAATAAATTCACATATAAATGAAATTTAAAGAATGTAAATTATAAATGTGAATTGTAATTTAAAACGGAATTCCAGAGAAGTATTTGGAAATGTTTTGAAAAGAATTTGAAAATTTTGGAGATTTGGAAAGTTTAATTTCTTTTTAATTTGAAAATGGATTTCGAAGGTTTGAAAAGTATTTTAGAGAGATAAAAGCTCTAAACTCTTTTCGGTCGCTGGAAAATAACTTCGATGATGACCGCGGCATCGTTGGTGTTCATTTTCGGGTTTCCAAAAGAGGAATTGCTGCCAAACTGTTTTAAATGGAAGTTGTTTGGAAAATTTGGGTTTTTGTTTTGGAAATTCAAATGGAATTTGAATTGTTTTCAAAATGATTTTGGAAAAAAGTTGAAAGGACTCTGGAATCCTATTTAAAATATTTATGGGAACAAGAAATGAGTTGATAACTTATACAATTTGAATTTTGATTGAATAAATTTAACTTAAGAAATTTTAAGTTGAATTAAAGTAAGTATAAGTGAATCAATAAAAATCCAAGTGGAAATTTTTGAATATAAGTTGTATAACTTATAAAATGAGAAAATGAAAGTGAAATAAATGATGTTTAATGGGAATATAACTTAAGAAATGGCGAATGAATTTGATTTTGGGTATCAAAATTTATTACTGAAATGAATATGAACTTGAGTTATATAAGTGAAATTCAACTTGAAATGTTAAATGAATTAGCAAATGAATAAATAAATGTATTGGAGGTAAATCAATCTAATGAAAGTAAATTGATATGGAAGAATGAATGTAAGTGTAAATTCATTAAAGCTAATTGGATGAAGTGAATAAGATTTAAACTGAATATTGAAAACGAATTTGAAATTGTGTGAAATAAAAGGAAGTTAATCGATGAAATTCAATATTCAGAAGTTAAATTGAATCCAAATTGGATTGAAATTGTGAATTGAATTCAAATGAAATTGAAATGAAAATTGAACGAAACTGAATGATGTAACTTCAATAGTGAATTTAAAAATGATATAAGAAGTAGATATTGAAATTTTGTAATAGAATTTGCAAAATGGGTTGAATATATGTAACTAGATATTATGGCTAGTAGGATATACAGGTATAAAGGAATTGGAATTTAATTTCGAAGATAAATTTGAATGGCTCGACAAAAGGTAAGTATTTAAATTTCTATATGAGATTTGATGACTTATTTGTCTAGCCGCTTGGTTTTTTCTTTTTCTTTTTGAAATCTGAGAGTCCGTAGGGACATTTTGTAGTCGTACCGTATTAGCCGCGCAAAGGAGACGCTGGCGAAATTTTTCGGAAATTTAGGGCGTTAGAAAATTTTTGAGAAAATTTTGAAAGTTTAAAATTTGAATTTAAACTCGAATTTGAATTTTGAAGTAAACAATGCTATTTGAAACTTATAATTGAAGTTAGAAAGCTAGTTGAATGATAACGAATCTTTAATAGAAAGATTAGTTTTCATGAATTGAAAATTGATAAAACTATTGAATTGTGAAAAATAGTAGACGAGTTAAGGACCCTTCTTCCTGACTTGTAATTTCGAGGACGAAATTCTTTTAAGGGGGGAAGTCTGTAACGACCCAGAATTTTAGATAATTAAAATTCGAATATTTAATTAATTTTAAATATTTATAAATGGAATTAAGAAGTCAAATGATTTATTTAAAGAATATTGGATTTAATTTGATAATTTAATCGATAAATTAAATAGTGAAATTCCAGAGATAATTGAAAATCGAGTTGAAAATGATTTGTAAGACTTTATTAAATCATACTGGAGTTATAGAGATGTTGCATGACTTTTAAAATTGAATTTGGAATTAATCTGTGAAAATTGAATATTTTAATATTTAATTATCGACTGTAAAAATAGCCAATTTTCGAACAGTCTCAGAATTGAACGAGACCAGTTCCATTGGATCCGTAATAGTTAGTTATTATCGGATTTCAATTTTCGTATCCATCGGAGTTATCGTTTGACCGTGGCAACTCGAAACGCATCGATATCGTTTTAATTTTAAATCGTCGAGTTAAAATAGTCATTTTTCAAAAAGTCTCGGATTTCGACGAAACTAGTTTCATCGGATCCGTAATGTGATATTATTGTAAGATTTCAAATTTCGTAATTTTTGGATTTACCGTTTGTCCGGGGCAAGTCAAAACGCCTTGAAATCGATTTAAATCGGTTTAATTTAAATTGATCGTTTAATTCCATATCTCGCAAAGACGATCGAATTAGCTTCCGAAACCTGTTCCATTGCGTTCGGAACGCGGGGTAAACCTTAGAAACGTCAGCCGGCACGCTCGATTTGGAGTTCGGAAAATCCGGGGTGAATAGTGTTTTCGTAAGTTTTCTATATAAGCCCCTCAACCTTTTCCTTTGCAAAGAAAAACCCAAACCCTAATTCTATCTTCAGCTGCCGCCACTTTAGCTTTGAATGGCCAGCACTTCTTTTCCTTCTTCCCTCAAAATCTCTAAATCCATCAATTATTAGCTAAAGCCACCAACTAGGAAATGGTAGGGGATGGGAAGACGAGTAAATCCATACGGTGGAGTGTCGCGTAGTTCGACGAGGCGACCAAAATCGAGTGACAAAGGGAGGCAGTTCACATTCGTTTTTGGAGACGTGGGGGCCACCGAGATGCTCGTGGTCACAGTCGTGGGTGGGGCTGTCGTTGGCGTGCGTAGGGGTAGTCTCTGATGGGGTTCCGATCAAGCTAAGGGGGGTCCGACCCTCTCGTGTCGTGTGCGTGAATTGGGTTTGCTATGCCTGGCAAGAATGCGTGATGGAGGGAGAAAGGAAACACGCGACCCTGATGAAGTCAACTTGAAATCCAACGGCCAGGAAGAGTGGGTTTAAAATTTTAATTTAAAATGTTAACTAAATGATATTTATATTCGTATAAACTTTGAAATAATGTATCTATTGCATACTAGATCGAAAAAATGCGAAACCAGTTGCGTTGGAATCATATTGACGAACACTTCGCTATGCAACTGATTTGGAGTCGTTTGGAGCTAGTTTGAATTTCGGGTAAAATTAAACGCGTGTTTAATTTTATTCGAAATGAACGCTGGAACGGAATTTAAAATCAAGGTGAGATCTTCTCACTCAAATTGAATGTGGAATTTTTACAGTTATTGATTTGATGATTGTTATACGATGTGATATTAGATATGAAAGGATATATCTATATATATAGCAATATATACATATTGGCATATGTATATATTGGATTGATTGATTTCCCGCCTCGTATAGCGGATGAGACCCTATTGCGCCGTTAGTAAGCGGATATTTTTTTATAAAACCTATATACCGCGATAATTCCGTACTGGAGCGGAATTGGTATTGTGCTAACATCGGTGGATGCAGGGAAACAGGTTGGAGGGATCCGACTGGATTCCTCACCGTATTGATTATTTACAGATATTGATGTATATTCTGTTATCATATGATGATATATGATATTTGACTGTTGTGATGGACTAATTGATGCTGTTGCATCATCGGATTCAGTTTTGAAATGTAAAAATAACGACTTTTACTTTAAAAGGGGTTTTAAAGTGATTTTTGAAAATATACGTTTTATGGAATTTTTGAATCGATTTATAAACGTAAAATTTTAAAGTTATAAAAGTTATAATTTTTAGTGAAATATAACCGAAGTGTCGTTTTTGAAATAAAAGTCGATTTATTTGTAAAATGGTTTAAGTTGGGATTTTTGAATAACTATAAAAGATTTGTATAGAAAGGTTTATAAATTGATATTTTATAAATCAAAATATTGGTCTTATAAAACGAATTTTTATAAGTGTTAAAAAGAAGTATAAATGGATTTCATAAGTGAATGAAATTAATAGATTTATATTGTGAAGTTAATAATGAATAAAGTTGTAGAATAAAGGATTTATAAGTAATTTACTTATAAATTGGATTTTTGCCTTTAAAAGGAATATTGATCGAATTTGTTCATAAAAGATTCTTTTTAAAAGTTGAAATCGTTATAAAGTACAAATGTGATTTATAAACGTTGTTTATAAATCCGAAATCACTTATCTTGATAAGTAAATTATAGAAGTAAATAAAAGAAAATTTATAAGTCAAAGTTGTTATTAAAATAGAAATAGAATTTATAAACGTGTTTATAAATTCAAAATCAGTTGAATTTGAGAAATTAAATGTAGAAGATTTTTAAAGAAGATATATTCGCGATTTTGGATAGCGAATTTTTATTGAGATAAAAATGTGTAGAAATGATTGAAATTGGGTTAAGTGAATTATATTCACGATTTTGGACAGTGAATATATTATTAAGAAAAAATGGATATGGTTTTGGAAAAGTGATATATGAAATGAAGTAATTGTTTTAAAAGATGTTTTAAAACGTGTTAAATATCGAAATCATAGATTTCAACATTTGTTGTTGAAATAGACGTTTTCGAGAAATAAGGAAATGGTGGACTATAACACTGTTGTTATAGTAAATAATTTCCGGAAGGAAATGTTTTATATAGTATTGGGATTTATATATCTATCTAAATTTCGAATCGCTATACTAGTGATGTTGAGTCGTCGTAACGATGTTTTACGCAACATTCGTTTTGACTCAAATAAAATGTGTTTAAAGAATGATTTCCTTAAAGAATGAAATGTATACTTAATATTGATTTAAGTATATTGAATATTTTCAAATGTTGAAAATAAATAGATTTGTGAAATACTTATTTTTAAATAAGTATGGAAATGCTTTTCCAATATGAAGTAAACTGTTTGAGTTTTTATCTTTTAAAGATAAATTGAAAAGTGAATATTTGAAATTGTTTTCAAATGGTTAAGTGTGGAAATTTTATATCTAGTAAAGATATTTTTGAAGATGAAATAATTTGGGAAAATTATTTGGAATCTGATGATGTAGCGCATCTTTATTGATAGTTAAATAACCGACTATCGATAATTACCTTTAGATAGGTATTTATTGTGAATTGGATGAACTTGAATGCCACACTTATTTTTGAATAAGCGCTCACTATTCGGGTTAGCCGGGAAAGGACCATGGGGTCGTATAACCCATTCCGAATATGTGATACGTCGTTATGAATCGCATTCGAAGACCGGTGTTGAAGACCGGATATTTTTGAAAACGGAAGGATTACCGTCGATTTACTCTACATCGGCTGATCTCCGGTTTAGAGGTTTTATCACCCTTAGTGACGGGAAGTCCTGACGTGATTGAAAATTATCCGGATATGCAAGGGCTTCGTGAGAAGTGCCTTCGGTTCTGTTCGATCCTGGAACAGACTTGTATGGATTGTGTGTCTGACGTTACAATTTGAGATATAAAGCTGATTTCTTTCAAATACATTTCTGTTGGTGGCGGAGAATTTATTTTCTTAGCTTAACACCCTTCTTTGAGACGTACGAGCTCAGAGGTTATGTAGTTGAAATTTATCAGCGATATATCCCAATTTGGTAACGTGGCATACTGAGTGTTGCTGTGAAATGATCAGTGTTTGATCATTTGTGATATGATCATTTGTTTGATCTTATATCTTTGTGATCATAGGTTGATCATTTTGTTTGACCCGAAGCAGGGCTTTTTGAGAAAGCGTAGCTTTGTGGACGAGACTTCGTCGAGCCTCACACCCCGGAAATGGTCGAAACAGGAAGGATGCAGCAAGGTTCTAGGGAGTAGCGCCCCTTAGTGTATGTCATTCCTTCTGGATAAAGGTGATATCATGCTATGGAGCCCAGATACTTAACCTCTGTGGTTACTGCATTATTATTATCTATGTGGTTTGTTGCGAATCGGGGATCCTCGGGAAGATCGGTGACGATCGGGGGATGGCATACGCGTGTCAGTAGTTACCTATTTTGCAGAGGTAACCCGGCCTTGTGTTGGCAGAGATCCGGTTAGGTTCTCGGGTCGTCTATTCCAGGGACGTACCCATCGTGGATAGGAAGTTCCTTAGCCTGACCATTTGTTGGAAATCCAAAGAAACAATACGAACCTTGTACGGTTTTAGTTGTATTACCTGCCATGGAATGTGGCGGTAACCTGCTATTGAACATGGTAGCTATAGTAGGCATAAGTGCGGAATGCCTATGCTGGCTAAGATTTATATTCTACTTTCGAAATGTTTTCTACACTATGAACTAATAATAATATCCAAAATGATTTGATTTTGCGTAGTAAGCATCTTTGACTATCATAAGAAGAAATCTCCTCCAATTCTGCGTTTGCATTGTGTGTGTGGTGGGAGGTCTTATGGTAGTTTCATTTTCCAAAAAGCATTGCGAATTGACTTTAAAATTTTCCTGTTGTTTATTTTAAAGATAAACTGTTTTACGATCTCACACCAGTCACCATGACTGACTCGGAGTTTATTGTTTCCCTTCTAAACTCTGGGTGCCCTCAAATTTTCCACACGGGCAGTCTAGAGTTATATTATCAGGATATTCTGGATATTCTGGAGCTTTGGAGATAAGCTGGAGGACGAGACGTAGTATTTGTATCTGATAGTATTTATTCCGCTGTGTATTCTGTATGAGGACAAGTTATATAACTGTCCATGGTTGTATATTGACTCTGATGATATGATGTGATGTAATGTAATAACAGATATAATTCTTTTGTTTTTAAATGATATTCATTTATCTATTATTTATTGTTCCGCTGCGATATGTGAGATTCTGATATTGTTTTCTGTTTCTGTTTCTGCTCTTGTTCTGTTGTTGTTCTTCTTTCTCTTTTCTTCTATCTTCTTCTTCTACCTTTTTCTTCTTTCTTAAAACCATAACTTTTCGGGTTTCCGGCATTCGATGGCTCAGCAGTCGATAAAGTGAGTATCGATGTTGAATTTTCGAAAGTCGAAAATTTTCGGGATGTTACACACGTCGAGCCAAGTGAGGTCATTTATCCTATCGGACATGCTTCTTCGATACCATATTATGACTCTGTGATGATTTGGTGGCCACCCCTTGATTTTGATTATGGGAATGTGTTTCGAGGTGGGCGGTAGTAGCTGCTATGCGTTACCACCAGTCTGGATCCGCAAATGGTATATCTACCCTGGCATTGCCTCGCGTGCCGTGTTCGCATGCCCTATCGCGCCTTCTACGAGTTTGTTTTGTACCATACCTATGGAGTGCCCTGCAAACCTCCAGTTTACGGAGGAGCATACGTTACTGTATAAATTATGGGAATATATAAAATGTGTTAAGGGAGATATGAGTAACGCCTTAACCCTATTTTAATACTTTACTTTACTGTAGACACTATTATAATAGCGTATTGTACTATGTATGTAGATAGCTTAACGAATCCTTAGAAGATGGGAATCCCGAACATCTCTTAAGTTATTACACTCACGTTTGACACTGGAAAGGAGATGTCAAAACCCGTAAACATCTCTGATGCCGTTACACTCATATTTATTTACTATCGGTTTAACTTACATAAGATCTATTAGTTCTGACTCGAGTGTTTTGTCTATTTAATTCGCTCGGGTCAATCTGAGCTTTTTAGTATATCGAAGACTACTCTTGGAGGACGAAGATGAAGATTTAGGACTATTGCTATGTATTCTATCATTTCCACTGCATCATGTTTTTATGCTACATTACTTATTTATTACTGTTGTATGTACTCTAATTCTGTATTGTAAAAGTGTAATCAAATGTTATTTGTAAAACAGCCTCATGAACTATTTATTTGATTATTATATTTTGTCATTCCACTGCGAGATTCTGTATTTGTTTTTTCTTTCTTTCTCTGCTTTTTCTTATTTACCCCATAACAATCTACCCTTTTGAATGATTTGAGTCTGACGTGTGTGCCTTATCATCGATTTAAACCGTCCAAAAAGACAGGTTGTTACATGAGTTTTTGTAACCCTTAATTTGAAAGGTAATAAGTTAAAACAAGTTTTAAATTTATTGAACATCCTGTTTAAGTAAAATAAATCTGATGTTTAGTATATACTCTTAGAATGTAATAGAGTATTATAAATGTATAAATTTGAGTAATGTTGTATGAAATGATTCATAAATTATTTTAGTATTGAATGATATACTATTTGTGTAAAAGAATGTGATAAAAAGCAATTGGTGTAGTTAAGAAACCAATGGAATAAAGTAAGTAAATTGTACATAGATCATTATTCGCATGATAATTCTTGATCTAGGATTCGAGTACATGATTTCTAGGTGTTACACCAGTCCGAGCTAGGATTTCTCACACGATTCTCGACGGCGAACACTTGAAATAGATTCTTGATATAATTTCATAGTTTTCTATCATAGTATGAGGCTATGCAAGGGAAATGAAGGTTTCTAATGAAGGAAACTAATCAAAGTCCACACTAGGGAGGTCGAGTGATATATACTAGTTTAGAAATGAAGTTTATGTAATCGAGCAAGTGATCAGATTTAATATTACATATGGATAATCCATGTGCATCATACGGGCTTAGGTATATATTTATATTTTTTTGGCTTACGGAGATTTTAGTGAATGACTCTTCGATTGTTCTAAGGTCGCATGAATAATCGTCTAGGTAATAACTTGACACTGTTGAGCGCAATGTACGCTTAGTAGGTTATTTATCATCATTGTGCGATGAGAAGGTTTTTAAATTTGAGAAAACTATAAGCTATGTTTGCTAGTGATTTTGAATACTGTTAAGTATTGATATGTGCTTGTTTCTTTTTTTAATTGGTCGTGTTGGAATTTCAAGGATGAAATGTTTTAAGTGGAGGAGAATGCAACGACCTAGAATTTCGAGCACTTGTATTTAAATATCTGGATTATTTAAATATTTGAATATTGGATTTAATGGATTTTATAACCTTGTTAATCCTCTTTTAGGTAATAATTAATGATGGTAAATTTGTTTTTAAATAAATAGTTCGAAGAAATATCGATAATGTTACCGAAAATCATCTTATTGGTGAATGGCTTTTTACTTGATAGAAGTTGTTTGAACTTGTTGTACTTGCTTAGAATATTAATGTGTCATCGATTAACAACTAAAAATAATTTTCCTAATTAAAGCTTCTAGAAGGTTTTAGAAGATATTTATGAAGGAATGGTAGTTTAGTAATTGCCTAAGCAATGAGAAGATATTTACTTTCAAATAGTGAGGTGTAAAGAAAAGCACATGGGGGAAGCATGGGGGAGTGTTTGGCCAACCATATAAGGGGTATGAAGGGTCATTTGCCTCTTGAATAAATCCACTTAATATACTTTATAATATCTCTTTTTTATTTTCTATAAGTTTTGAGATAAAAATGGTCTTCTTTACGCCTCTTCTCTCTTTACAAACTAATAGCAAATCCACTCAAATATCTACCAAACTTGGACAAGAGCCTTAGAACACCATGGGAATAAGGGAAAGAAAGTCAAAAGTTGAAGAAAAGGAGCAAACCCCCTTAACCATTTTAGGCTGTGAGCAATAAAGGAGGGAGGAGCATGGCCTTGTGTTTATGGAGGTTAAAGGTGGAAGCTTTGGATGTTCGGTGATGATAGGAAGTTTTTCTGCTGTTCTAGTGCTTGTGTTTAGCATGGATATAAGTTGGTTTACTCACTATTGATGATTACATATAGTGTTATATATGTGTATTCTTGAAATATAAAGTTAAAGTGAAGTATGAACTAATTAAAGTTATAACTTTGGACCCCCTTGCTTTTAAAAGAAAATGACAAATTTATATTGTATATCGTCACTTCTATGACCCTTCTACAACATGTGGCATGGCCTTGATATTGTGTATAAATGGTTGGTTGGCTTGTGCATTGAGTTGATGTGAATATAAAAGTGTTAGTTTATCGATAATCGCTATAAGGGCACATTGAAATCCCCTTGCTTTAAACTTGTTTAAATTAATGATATGTTAATATATATATATATAATATATTTTGATGTATGGGATAGTAATGAAATAGTTTGGAAAGTTATAGAACTTGTTGAGCGAAGTGGCAAAAGTTATAGCGTGAATGGTCGATATATAAGCACTTTGAAATCGCCTTGTGTTCTGTGATTTTTAATCTACTTTTGAAGACATCCTTAGGGGTTTCTTTACTGTTTAACAAGTCAAATATGAGCACTTATTACTATAAAAATATCACAGTTTAAAATGTTATAGAACTGGTTGAATAAAGTGGGAAAATTTGTAGAGAAAATGGTCGCTATATGAACACTTCGAAAATATAGTTTTAAGGAATTTTTAATATAATTTTGAAAGATATCCTTATGGGTTTCTTTTAATGGGTTTTAAGTATACTACTTAATGTAAAAAAACTGGATCAAAAATCATTTGTTTAACTAGTTAAAAGTAGCCACAAAGAACGTGCATTTTAATGTTGTTCTCTGTCTAGAACTTTAAACAGCACTTGTAAATGTTGTCTTTGATATATTACAGCACTTCTGGGCTTGTTGCACTATTTTGTTTAAATGTGACATTTTGACTAGTTTTTCTTGATTTAAAAAGTTTATAATTCATTTTCTTTGTGAAATATTTTTGGAGAATTTCCAATAACATAGATTAGAGTATGAAAAAAAAATTAGAAGTTTAAATATATTTTTTATAATTAAATATGATTTTTTAAAGAAAATGCTTTCCTTTGCAACATTTACAATAAATGTTATTAGAAAATTATAAATTAGTTATTTTAAATAATATTTTATATAGATATTTATAACATATTTATAAGTATTTTTAAAATATTTTTTGGTATATATAAGTTTGGAAAAGTAAGTGAAGTATTTATAAAAGGATAGGTGGTTTTTTGTTATAACATTTTGGTTAAAATAAATGGTTTTGTGAAATTATATAAAAGTATATTATCTTCTTAACAAGAATACTTATATCTTTAAAAAGAATGTTTTAAAGATAATGATAAGCATAAATGGTTTTGATTTTATAATAAACAATGTCCATGCAACATTTATCTTCAACCCTTTTTTATTGTACTTATGAATATAACTAGATCTTTAAAAAGAATGTTTTAAAGATAATTATAAGTGAAATAGTTTTGGATTTGTAGTGAGAATGTTTAATTAATATTTGTCTTTAACTCTTGAGAATATACTTAGTCCTTTTAAATGGTATTTTAAAGGTAATAACAAGCATGTAATCTTTTGGAAAAAGATAGAAAAAGTAAAGATTTAACTTATAAACGAGAAAGTGTTTATAGTAACAATGTTTAAAAATAACATTTGTTCTTAACCTTTTTGATTATATTTTAAAGTAAGAAATCCTGGTAAACAATTTGTGAATATACTTATACCAATTTGAGATAGGTATATGAATACATTTTGAAGTATTGAAAGAGTACAAATGAATAGTAAAATAGTAGAATACATGTATATATCTTTTATGAAGGTAATACACACACACATACACAAGTTGAAAAGGAAGTGAATAAAAGCATCGTGTATTCATACGGTTTGAGATCCCGTGGGGAGGACTCATTCGTCTGAATCGTCTCTTACATTTAGAACATATGCATTCGAGATCCCCTGGAAAGGACTTCTTTATATAGTTTGCTTACTTCTGAAGGAAGTAGTAATTGATAGATGAAGTTTTACTAATAAAAGAGGTTTTAATTAATAAAAGAATTAATTAAATTATAAGGGGATTAGAAGTCGCTTATGTAACTTAAACGCGCTTTGTGTGACTTAATCGTGCTTTGTGTGTGTACTTGTCTATGGAAAGTATTTAGTTGTGTACTTAGCATTAAAAGCCGATAAAGTAGAATTGTTCTATCTTTGAGAGTTAAAAATGAAGTGTATAGGCATGGCTTTGATGCAACCATTGCTATAACCTTGAGACTTTATCTTGTGGGTGTCTATCTTAAGGGAGATCCCAAAAGAGAGGACAACGTTAGCATTCGTCAGAGAACTTGTGCTAGAATCCATGGAAAGATTAGTGAACTGTTCAAGATGTTGGAATCCATAGAGAGATTCAAGATTTGTTCGAGATGCTAGAATCCACAGGGAGATTCTAGATCCATTCGAGTGACAGTGACTAGTGCGATGAGATGCTGAACATGACTTCACCATTGGTAATGGCAAAAACCAAAGTAGGATGCATAGCTAGGTGGTTTAGCTAACCCAAGGGTATATCAGCTATGTATCTAGTGATGCTTTCGGATATGCATGCATATGAGATGATACATAGTGCCATGTGATTGGACGTGGACCAGCTATGTCTATTATATGGTATATTTTATCTAGAGATGTACGATGCTCGAAAGGATATCACTGACCCTTGTCAAAAGGCTCGTTCTCGACATACTTGAGGCACCACCAACGAAAAATCCATATATGCGAACGAACCTTAGAGGTTTTGATTGTATACTTAATATTTTGTGTTGTACATGTAGCATAACTATTTTACGATTTATATTCTACACCTTAGACATTATCTATTATATCGCCATATGTACTTATTAGATGGTTTGGCTCTTTTGAGTGGAAAACCATTTCGGTGATTCAGTTGATCTCTAAAGACACTGTTTTATGAATGCATTGTATTTCTTGAGTTTCTCACACCAGACATTTGTTTGGCTCGTGGTTTTTTCCCCTTAATTCCTCGAGTGCTCTTTTAAGCAGTTTGAGAAAGGTAGTTTTTAGTTGGATATTCTTTGAAGCTCAAGAAGACGAGTTGGATGTTTCACATACCATAGTATTCTTATTTCCGCTATACTACTAGTATGTATATATCAGCAATTGTGAGGATATATTGTTATAACAATCCAGGCTAATGATGGTACATAGGATTGTAAATCTGTAATGCTATGTATCTTAAGGTAACACTTTGTACTGTCATTTTGATATTATATATAATCATTCCGCTATGAGATTCTGATGTCATATTCTTTCTATCTTGTTCTGTTTTCTTTTCTTTTTATTTACCCTAACAATATGTTTCCGACACTTGAGTGTTTGGCACGTGAATATCGTGGATGTAGTAGTGTTGATATTTAGGGTCGAAAAGATGGGTCGTTATAGTACAATAATTTGCAAAATAGCTAATATCCTTTACTAGACCAAACAAACTTGTATATATATATTCAAAAATGGAATAATACCAAACTTATTTTACATTAATATAATAAAATCATGCCTCTATTTCAAGGAAACAAAACTTACATTTTAAACCCTTTATAATCTACTCAACCTTTACATATACAATCTTGAAGCGAAAAAAGGATTCATATTTATCTATATCATGGAAATAGGCGATGCAAACTACAAATAGGAATATTTCATACTTTGAATAACATTTCCTAATAATTTTCTTTTTTGAATCCTTTTATCGCAACAACAGAAATTAGGAGAGGAAGTTGAATAGAACATAAATTATTCGAATTGCAAACAACAAATTTAATTCTACTATATTAACATAAAATAATTGATATTCCAATAAATCCAAGAGTTGACATTTTATTTGGGGGAATTCTGGGGTTTTAGGTTTTCGCAAACAAAATTCCCCAAGGCATAAAACAAATCCAAACTTTTACTACACAAACTACCAAAATGTAAAAATCTATTATTTCCACTCACAGATGGTTTCCTGCTTCCTTTGAATTTTATTCATGCCTTCTTTTACTCTCTCCTTCAGATTGCTACCTTTCGGAATATATAATAATTATATTGTATATAGATTAGATTCAGAATCAGAGATTAGGGAAGAATATAATTAGAAAACATATATATAATTATCTTAAATCCCTTACCTTTAATCCAATCGATTCTAAATCGTAGAATTTAAGAAGATTGATAGAGTTTCGCTGGAGTTCCAAATATTTTGTGAACAAAAGTGAGGGATTAGCGTCCTATTTATAGTGATTAGAACGCATCATAACTTTAGGATTTAGGTCAGTTTAAAATAATGTAATCCGGGTCGTTTGTGGCCTAACCTAACCCTAGCCGACCCTCACCAACCGGTCGACCATTCACCTTTGGCAGTCGACCGCTAGCAGTCGATCGGGCAATGGGAGGGGGTCGACCGGTCCCTTGCTCTGGACCGTGAATTAATGATTTCCTTTTAATTTTTATTTAATTCTATTAGAGATGGTTTAGTGTTATTTAGAGTTGCTTATTCACGTTTGGCTACTATTTTATTTTTCTGTTTAGCTTTTATTTGTTCGGCCCATCTTCTTGTGGCCCAGTTCGGTATTATCATGTATTTTGTATATAAGCCGGTGTAGGGTTTGTTGAAACAGAGGGTAGAGAAAACATTTGAATTCATTCTCTATTTCTTTCTATTTTCATAACATGGTATCAGAGCACCTCTTGTTTTGAGAGCGTCTTTTTCAATCAGATCTACTTTTCTAAATTCTTGTCTGTGATTTGTTTTCTATCAAATTGGGGTAATGGCAGAAAGCAAATCGATCTCTGATGTGATGCCAGTTATGTCTAAAATCATGGAACACAAGTTGAATGAATCAAATTATCTTGATTGGAGCAAAACAATTCGATTGTATCTCAGGAGTATAGATAAAGATGATCATCTTACAGAGGATCCACCTAAAGAAGATGAAGATAAAGCGAAGAATCAGACATGGCTAAGAGATGATGCCAGATTATTTCTTCAAATTAGAAATACGATTGATAGTATGGTCATCAGTTTGGTTAATCACTGTGAATTTGTGAAAGAGTTGATGGATTATCTTGAATTTTTGTATTCAGGGAAAGGAAATTTAAGTCGAATGTATGATGTGTGTAAATCTTTTTATCGCACAGAAAAGCAAGATCAAACTCTTATGAACTACTTTATGACGTTCAAGAAAACATATGAAGAATTTAATACTTTGCTTCCAATAAGTCCAGATGTGAAGACATAGAGATTACAACGTGAACAGATGGCAATAATGAGCTTTCTTGGAGGTCTTCCACCAGAATTTGAATCTGCTAAATCACAGGTATTATCTAGATCTGATGTGACATCATTGCAAGAAGTATTCAGTCGAATTCTAAGAGCATATAACTCAAACATGCAAATGGCATCTGTATCATCAAATAGTGTTTTGTTAACTCAAAATGCAAATAAATATGTCCCATGGAAACCAAATCAGAGTGGATACAAAAGAGAAATAAACTCGGATGGTCGAGCAACTAATCCAACTTTCTGTGTTTATTGTAAGAAACCAGGGCATACTAAATTTGAGTGTTGGAAATTGCAAAATAAACAGAAGCAAAATGCTGATAAGATGAATTCAAGCTCTAGAGGAAATGCACCAATAATGTAACAACCCGCATATCTATCGATTTTATATTTAAATATTTTATTTAAATATTTTATCGTTAGTCGGATGTTAGTCCGAAAAGCTACTTTTTGCATACGGTCAAATTAGGACTCGAGACCACTTCCATTGAGTTCAAAATGACGTTTGCGATCTTTTTGAGTGTAAACTTCGATATGTTTGGAGATAGTGAAATTTTCGTCACTTTTTGGCTTAGGACTTTGGTTTGGGGCTGAACACACACTAACTCAGCCCAACCCCCTCTTCTCTTCATCACTTCATCAAATAACATTCAAGCTTCATCAAAAATGGTGGTGGGAAGTGGAAATTAAAACTCCAAACTTAAATTCTATTGCAAATCTGAGATTCAACATCAAATTCACGTGAAGAACATTGATTCAAGCTTGTTGGTGTTCTTGCTTTGCTCTCAAGTCTCATCTTCATCAATTTCGTGGAAAAGGTGAGATTTTTGATCTCACATCTTGCCTATAATTGTCATTGGACTGTTGGGAATGGTTCCCTATCACTTTACCATGCACATTCGCATTTGGTTTGGATTGGATTGGCGAAAAACTCCAATTTTTAGTGTTTTTGGTGAAAAACTGCACTTAGGTCGTTCTGCCTGGGCTAGGTCGTTTGCTGTTGAAAAGTCACACGGAGCTTAGGTCGTTTTCGACCTTAATTCATTCTGGCCATAGGTCGCCACTTTTAGGTCGCACACTTCCTTAGGTCGAACACTTCCTTAGGTCGCTCGGCTTGCTTGCTTAGGTCGTTCGCCTTAGGTCACGAGTTTTAGGTCGCACTTCCTTAGGTCGAACACTTCCTTAGGTCGCTCGGCTTGCTTGCTTAGGTCGTTCACCTTAGGTCGCGAGTTTTAGGTCGTGAGCCCTTAGGTCGCGAGTTTTAAGTCGCGTACCCCTTAGGTCGCGAACCACGTTAGGTCGTGTACCCTTAGGTCGCAAACCACCTTAAGTCGCGTACCTATGTTAGGTCGCTCGCCCCTGTTTTGCCGTTTCAATGTTTAGCTCGGCTATGAGTTAGGTCGCTCGCGAGTTAACCCTTAGGTCGCTCGACACTTCAGATCGTTAGGTCGTTCGGAACTTTGGTGTTAGGTCGCAAGACCTTGTTTCCCTTAGGTCGTAAGGCCTTAGGTCGTGCCTCATTATTAGGTCGCGCCACACTGTAGGTCGCGCACTTCGTTAGGTCGCTCATGAGTTAGCACTTAGGTCGTTTGACCTGTTTTCCCCTAAGTCGTTCGACTTGTTCTTCTGCTAGGTCGCACGGCAGTCTTCCCTTAGGTCGTATGACCTACTTTTCCTTAGGTCGCTTGACCAGCTTGGCTTCACTAAGTCGTACCATTTTGACGGGGCGCTGCCCCCTGGACCCCCGCGACCTGACCGGTCAGGTCGAACCCCGTACACCTTTGCGTAGGCGATCTTATCTGAAAAGCATTCAACAGAACTTCCACTTTGATATATTTTGAGTTGATTTCCTTGGATTTTGTTCACGTCTTCGAATGTGAATTTTTGTGATAGATTGTTTCAACAATCGCTTTATGACTTGTCACTTTAAAGATATATGAAGGTTTCAATACTAGTAGTAAATATCAAAACTCTTTCATCAAAGCGATTTCAACACTATTTTAAATATCAAAAGTTCGTTTTCTCAAACCGATTTCCAATCTACTAGTATATACAAGCCTTTACTTCACTCGAATGAGAAATCGACTTAAACGACTTAGTAAAACGAGTGGTATGAAACGCTTGCGTTCACTTCATCGGTTAGCTCTTGGACTTGTTCGATTGAACCCTTTTTGTGACAATTTCCTAGTGAAGATCTACAGTTTGTTCGTAAATATTTAAGTTAAGCAAGTGGTTATGGGACATGAAGCTAAACTCATATATTTACTAGCTTGGTGTGATTGACACTTCTTTATGATCATGACGATCATTTTTTGTGATTTAGACTAGCGATTGAGCGATGTCTCTTTGTCTGCGAGGGAGACTATACCCCGTTTATGTGATGTTTCGCCATCACATATGTAGGGTAGCACCCTACGGTCTTCGGGCCATTCCTGTGTGAAAATTTAATGGATAGCTTCCATGAGATAGCTTCTCGTCATGTGTTTTACGCGTAGGTGAGTTTTCATGCTCCCATTCATGTGTTAGGCCTCCCCCTTTTTTATGTGTTTTCTGGATTTCTTGTGATGATTTCTGGAATTTATGTTTCACCAATTTTCATGATTTTCATTGCTATGATATCAGTTTTTGTGCATTGGTGAATTTATGTGTTATTGACTTGTTATGAATACAAGTTTAGGGTATGATACCCTACTTTATCTTTGAGAAGATTCTTGTGATATTGATTAATCTCTTGTTGATTATCATTTACATGCTTATAGTAGTATGCCATTATAGTTATTACATGTTCATGCCATGTCTATTACTTTATACCATATCATTTGATATTTATAGCTAGACTGATCCGTTTATTATTTTCTTATAAATAATACTCGGGTCAGACCGAGATGTTACAGGTGCTTCTGCTTGACTTCCCTTCAGGATTATTCTGACTTTTAGCTAACTTCTTAGATTAGTAGCTTTTGGATGTACACATTTGAGATATAGACTCTATGTAGTGTACTTATTCTTTTGTATAGCATGTGATGCTATTCTTTTGTATTATCGTGGATCTTTCTGACCACTACTCTGATGTACACTTTCATGTGTTATATATATTTATTCATATCTTCTTCCGCCTTTGTGATATGGATGTCTGTGACTGATTTATGTTATGATTACTTCTATGTTTGTTTCCGAAGATTATATATAGCCACCGTGTGATAGCTTTGTGTTTGTATCGGTATGTCGGATTTCCTCCTTAAAAGATATGCATTCTATTCTATCTGACATATCGGTGCTCGCACAAAGAAGTTACATGGATGGTCGCTCCTCCACAGCCTTATTCTCCGTGCTAATTGACAGCACTACATCGTAGTGTTCTTGGTTAGCGTGGGTATAGAGGTGGGGCATCACAAATAAATTCTGCACATGTTGTTAAAGCAAATAGTGAAGATAGTAAATCAATTCTGATTTCTGCTGATGAATATGCTAAATTCACTGAGTATCAAGAAAGCTTGAAGATTATACCAAATCATGTTTCTACTGTTGCTAAGTCAAGGAGATGGGTTATTGACTCTGGTGCAACAGATCATATGACAGGTAATGCACTTAATTTCACAGAGTTACATTCAAATAATTCAAATCATAGAGTTACATTGGCTGATGGATCTTTATCAAGTGTAAAAGCAACAGGAACAATTAATCTTACTCATAAAATTTCATTAGAAAATGCTCTGCATCTACCAGATTTAGCATTCAATTTGTTATCAGTGAGTCAAATAACAAAGAAGTTGGGATGCTATGTTTCTTTTTATCCTACTCATTGTACATTTCAGGATCTATTGACGAAGCAGATTATTGGTAAAGGTCATGAATCTGGAGGTCTTTATATCTTTGATACTCCTGTTGCATGTTCAAGTATTACTCAAGCTATCAAAATCCATAGTCAGCTGGGTCATCCATCACTCCAAGCATTCAAGAAATTATATCCAGCGTATAATTCATTAAATTCATTCAATTGTGAACCTTGTCAATTTGCTAAACTGCATCGTAGTAGTCTATATCCTAGAATAAATAAACGTGCAAGTAGTCCATTTGAAATTGTTCATTCTGATATCTAGGGACCATCATCAGTTGTATCAAAACAAGGTTACAAATATTTTGTTACTTTTGTGGATGATTATTCTCGTATTACTTGGTTATTTTTGATGAAAAATAGATCAGAGCTATATTCTATATTTTGTGCCTTTTGTACTGAAATTAATACACAATTTAGTACAAGTATTAAGACTTTAAGGAGTGACAATGCTAAGGAGTACACTTCGAGTCAGTTCCATGAATTTATGAATAAGAATGGTATGCTTCATGAAACATCATGTGTAGACACTCCACAGCAGAATGGAGTAGAAGAGAGGAAAAATAGGCATCTACTTGAAACTACTAGAGCACTCATGTTTCAGACTAATATGCCTAAGTATTTTTGGAGTGATGCAGTTTCTACAGCTTGTTTTCTTATTAACCGAATGCCTTCATTAGTATTGAATGGAGAAATCCCATACACTATATTGTTTCCAGATAAGCAGGTATATCCTATTCCACCAAAAATCTTTGGCTGTACCTGTTTTGTTAGAGATATGAGACCACAAGTATCAAAACTTGATCATAAGGCTCTTAAATGTGTGTTTGTTGGCTACTCACGACTACAAAAAGGTTATAGATGCTTTTGTCCTACATTAAATAAGTACCTAGTATCAATTGATGTTACATTTCATGAAGATGTCCCATACTTTAAATCAGCAACAGTTACTTATCCTGGTGATCTAGATAATGGAAGTAATCAACAGGGTGATGGAGATTTTCTTATTTATCAAAGACAAGTGGGCTCCACTGATGATATTAATCCTATACAAGAAGCAAGTGAGAGTCATGAGTCTACTTCACCAACTACTACTGAACTTTTGCAAGAGTCAGAGATTACTTCGACATTGGATCCTAGTTTAAACTTACCAATTGCATTAAGGAAAGGAAAAAAGACAGTGTACTTATCCTATTTCTACTTATGTGTCATGTGAGCATTTACCATCTTCTATATGTATGTTCAATAAGTCATTAGACTCTCTTTCTATACCTAGAACTGTAGGTGAGGCATTGTCAAATAATGGATGGCATGCAGCAATGATTGAAGAAATAAATGCTTTGGAGCTTAATAATACTTGGGAGCTGGTTCACTTACCTATGAATAAAAAGGCAATAGGATGTAAATGGGTGTTCACTACCAAAGTAAACCCAGATGGTTCAGTGGCAAGATTGAAAGCTCGGTTGGTGGCAAAGGGCTATGCTCAAGTGTATGGGGTAGATTATTCAGATACTTTTTCTCCAGTTGCCAAGCTCACCTCTATTCGATTGTTTATATCCTTAGCAGCAACATACAACTGGAAACTTCACCAACTCGACATTAAGAATGCTTTCCTCCACGGTGATCTTCATGAAGAAGTTTATATGACCCAACCACCAGGGTTTATTGCCCAGGAGGAGAAAAATCTGGTATGTAAACTTAACAAATATTTGTATGGTTTAAAACAAAGTCCTCGAGCTTGGTTTGGAAAATTTAGTAGTGTAATTGAATCATTTGGTCTGATGAAAAGTGGTTGTGATCACTCAGTTTTTTATAAAAGATCCAAAGCTGGAATTATCTTGCTTGTAGTCTATGTAGATGATATTGTTATTACTGGAGATGAT
Organism: Allium fistulosum; assembly: GCA_030737815.1. NCBI lineage: Eukaryota > Viridiplantae > Streptophyta > Magnoliopsida > Asparagales > Amaryllidaceae > Allium > Allium fistulosum. The sequence continues at coordinate 1,294,735,259 of CM060904.1, forward strand.
AAAGCAGGAATCATATCTCTTAAAACACATATCCATACACAGTTTAATACAAAAGATCTGGGTGAGTTGAGATACTTTCTTGGAGTGGAGGTTGTAAGAACTGATAATGGGATTTTCTTATCTCAGAGGAAGTATGTGCTTGATTTGTTAAAAGAAACTGGAAAACTTGGAATGAAACCAAGTGTAACTCCTATTACACCAAATTTCTATATTGAAGAGGGTGGTGCACTGCTTACTGATCCAGAGAGATATAGGAGATTGGTTGGAAGATTGAATTATCTGACGGTTACCAGACCTGATATTAGTTTCCCTGTGAGTGTTATAATTCAATTCATGGCAGCATCGACGGTTCATCATTGGTCAATATTGGAGCAAATATTGGGATATTTGAAGAAAACAGCTGGTCGAGGAATCATGTATGAAAATCATGGACATATCAAGATGGAGTGCTTCACTGATGCTGACTGGGCAGGATCAAAGTTAGACAGGAAATCTACTTCAGGTTACTGTGTGTTCTTAGGTGGCAATCTTGTATCTTGGAGAAGCAAGAAGCAAAGTGGTGTGTCAAGGTCAAGTGCCGAGTCTGAATATAGAGCAATGGCTAAGGCAGTTTGCGAGATCATATGGATTACACATTTAATGAATGAAATTGGTTTTAATATTGAGAAGCCAGTGAGACTGTTTTGTGATAATCAGGCAGCAATGCACATTGCTTCTAATCCAGTATTTCATGAGCGAACAAAGCACATTGAAGTGGATTGTCATTTTATTCGAGAGAAGATACAAAGTGGTTTGGTTGAAACCGGGTATGTCAAAACGGCAGAACAATTGGTTGACATGTTTACAAAGGGATTAACTGGAGCAAGGCTGGAGTACTTGTGTTGCAAGTTGGGCATGAAGAATCTTTATGCACCAACTTGAGCGGGAGTATTAGAGATGGTTTAGTGTTATTTAGAGTTGCTTATTCACGTTTGGCTACTATTTTATTTTTCTGTTTAGCTTTTATTTGTTCGGCCCATCTTCTTGTGGCCCAGTTCGGTATTATCATGTATTTTGTATATAAGCCGGTGTAGAGTTTGTTGAAACAAAGGGTAGAGAAAACATTAAATTATTTATTACACATTTTAATTTCCATGTTAACGTTATTTAAATTCAAATTTTGAATTCATTCGAATTATTTTAAATTCGAAAACTTCAAACGTCGGTAACTTTTCTATTTGAGTTTCGATTGCAAAATTTTATATATGAGAGTTGATTAGAACATCGCCACAAATGCAATGGTGTAACTTTCATGGTCATATTTCTATGTTTGCAAAATTCTTATTTTAGCCTTAATTTATTTTATTAATTTCTTATTAATTTTTACGAGGTGTTAGATTCTCTCCAATAAAAAGGATTTCGTCCTCGAAATCCCTAAGGGACAATAGTGTAATGCACACTATACAACCATATTATATAACCAAATTATCTGCACAACCATCTACTCAACCAAAAATGCAATATGATTATGTATGCAACATACTATAAGTGAGCTCAATCCTAGCGTGAATGTAAAATTATGACATAGAGGCATATATGAAAGCATCTTAGATGTGCATAAGATCCTACATGAGTGCAAAAATAATAGTAAAAAGTATGTCAACCATTCCCAACCATACAATCGAGCAACCACTATGTAACCAAAACGTATACCATACTAAACTTTAGAGAGAAAAAGTTTACTAGGGAAAAGCTCAAGATGAGAAGCCTTCATCTTCTCCTTGGTTTTCCATGTGCTTTCCATTGTGTTATCTCCCCATTGTACTTGGACTAGCCTAATTTCTTTGTTACGAAGCTTCCTAGTTCCATGCTCCACTATACATACGATGGCATGGGGTGCTATGGGCTGCGTCTCAACATCTACTACCTGGTCAGATTCAACTATGGTGGCGGTGTTGTATAGACATTTCCTCTAGTGAAAAACATGAAATATTACATGGAATCCCGCTAACTTATCCAAAAGCTCTACTAGATATGCAAGTTTCCCCACCCTTTCCAAAATCGGGAAAGACCCAACAAATCTCGACGCCAACTTCCTTGATGTGCCATACCTCATAACCTTCCTAAGAGGGGAAACCTTAGCAAAAACCACATCTCCAACTGAAAACTCTAATTCCTTCTTTCGCTTGTTAACATAGAACTTCTAATGGTCTTGCGCGGCCTTCATTCGTTGCCTTATCATCTTTATATTTTTCAAGGTCTTGCGAACCAAATCTGGTCCAAGTAGAATTTTGTCGGTGGTTTCCCACTAACAATTTGGTGATTTGCATAGTCTCCCATATAAGGCTTTAAAGAGCTCCATTCCAATTGTTCCTTAGTAACCACTACTGTACGCAAACTCTACCAAGGGTAAATGCTGCTCCCAATGTCCTTCAAAATCCATGATTCAAGCTCTCAACAAATCTTTCATGTTCACTCTTTTCATCTGACCACCGGTCTGCGGGTGGTAACTAGTGCTAAGATTCAATGTAGTTACTAAAGTTGACCTCAAACTCCTCTAAAATTTGTTAGTGAATAAGGGGTCTCTATCACCAACAATGCTAACCAAAACACCATACATTCGTACTTTCCTAATATAGATCTGCGCCAGAGATGCTATAGTCATATTACTCATTACGGGAATAAAGTAGGCACTTTTAGAGAGTCTATCTACTATAACCCAAATAGCCTCATTGCTCCTTTGACTATTAAGCAATCCATCTATAAAGTGCATCGATGTAAGCTCCCACTTCCAAGTTGGCACCTCTAACGACAATAACTACCCTTCAGACTTTCCTTGTTCCACCTTTATCTTTTGGCATGTCAAACACCTAGAGACATACTCTGCTACCCTTTTCTTCATTCTCGACCAATAGAAAATCTGCTTCATATTCCTGTATATTTTATTTCCATTGGGGTGAATAGTCATCTTAGAATGGGACATTCTGCTAACACTTCCTCTAAAACTTCCTCCACCATTGGAACATATAGGTGACCGTCTTTCCTCAACCATCCGCTTTTCTCCATTGCATATCTACCAGCATTGGGGAAATGTTCTCCTCTACTCAGCTTGCCTAAAATATCTACTAATGTCGCATCTTTCTTTTGCTCTTGCCCAACGCGGTCCATCAATGATGGCCTAACTTCCATCACTGCCAAATAGCCTAAAGTGGGTTTTGTTGGCCATTGGAAATTGAATTCGAGAGGAACTCTAATTGCCTCCGCTCATGTATAGCTTCAAGAGTAGCATGCCTCCGACTAAGGGTGTCTACAACAACTTTTCCTTTTTCGGGGGTATACTGTATCTCGAAGTCATATTATGCTATAAACTCCATCTACCGTTGCTGCCTAAGGTTCAAATCTTTTTGGAAAAATAGGTATTTAAAGGATTTTTGGTCGGTGAGTAACTCAAACCTTTCTCCCAAAAAATTAGTGCCTTCACATCTTCAAAGCAAAGATGATACCCTCTAACTCCAAGTCATGAGTTGGCTACCTCTTCTCATGGTCCTTAAACTATTGCATAGGTTAACACTCTACCATCTTATGTAAGAATGGCTCATAACCCCGTACAACATGCGTCTGTGTAAACCGTGATAACTTTGTCCCATCGGAAATGGTAAGTACTAGCGCACTAGTCAACAGCTCCTTGAGCTTCTCAAATGTTTCCGTGCATCTCTCATCCCATGCAAAAACCAAAATTTTCTTGGTTAAGTCAGTCAGTGGGACCACTATCTTTGCAAAGTTCTTGATGAATTTCCTATAATAACCTACCACCAAATATAATTTCCTAACTTCCATGGCGTTCTTCAAAATCTTCCAGTCTTAATAGCTTACACCTTCGCAGGGTCAATAGAAAAACCTTTCTCATAGTCAATATGGCCGAGAAATCTCACATTCTTCTTTCAAAAGTAGCATTTTGAGAATTTGGCTTTTAGTTGGCCTTCTCATGGTCCTTAGCACCTCCCTTAAGAGATTTTCATGCTCACGTTCACTTTTAGAGAATACTAGAATGACATCCACAAACACAACGACAAATTTATTTAGCTGCCCTCTAAAGACTTTACTCATCAAATCTACAAACTATGTTGGGGCATTGGTTAACCTGAAAGGCATTACTTCCCATTCATACAGTTCATTTAGAGTGAAGAAGGTGGTCTGCCGCTTGCTATCCTCAGCTATTCTCAATTGGTGGAATCCCATGGCTAAGTCTAACTGGGAAATGATTTTGGCTCCAACAAGCAGGTCAAATAAATCATCTATTTTAGGTAAGGGATACCTAGTTTCCTTAGTCAGCTTGTTAAGCTCACGATAGTCAATGCATAGCCTTAAAGAGCTGTCTTCCATAGTGGCGAAAACAACTAGTGCTCTCCATTCTGAAGTACTTCGGCGAATAAATCCCTTCTGCAATAGCTCCAAAATCTGTTTTTCCAGCTCTCGCTTTTCTTTGGAGGCTATATGCCTTAATGGCATTGCGATAGGTCCAACGTCCTTCAAATCAATCTTAAACTCGGTCTACCTTCGGGGTAGGAGATCAGAGACTTCTTTAAAAATATCTAGAAAGTCTCAGACTACAGATATAAGTAAGAAATCATTTTGTGATAGGCAAAGAGAATATAAATAGCTTAACTCGACTGAGTTTTGGGGTGCATACCGAACATCGATATCTTGCCCCTTACAACATCTTACACTATGCCACAAAGTGAATAAGACAACAGTAATCACACAACATAAGGTAGATTTTTTGTTATCCCGCTATTTACCTCTATTTCACACAACATATAGATAAAATAATTCGTTGTTCGAATAGCCCCTGAAATCTCTGCTCATGCTTGTCCTTTAGACAACATTTTATCTGTTGTTTGATTGAAGTTATCAAAAAATTTAGTTTTCGCTCCATATTTTCTCTCTCAATATTTTCGTTCCTTTAGAGGAAGTGTTAGCAGAATATTAAAAACACCATCAATAGTCTTCACTTTCCATGTCCCAAAAACTCCTTTTCTAACAAATTTGGTGATGACATAATTTTTCATACAACTACTAAATGAATTAGCCAATGATAATTAATTTAGAACAAAACAGCTAGCTCCGATACCAATTTATTGCGTAAAATTTTAATTAATTTGCACTAACTCCAAAACTGCAGCGGAATATTAAGGCGCGGAAGCAACCAAAAGAAGGATCTAACTTGTCGATTAATTATCAGCCACCAATTCAATGAAAAATAATCACTAGCCAAAGAAAAATATAAGAATAAAGAATACAAAGATTTAACGTGGTTCGACTAGATTTCCTACGTCCATGGACCAGACAACTGTTCTTTATTTACTGAAGGAAGAGAGTACAAGAGAGAGAGATTACAAAATTATAGGTAGGAAAGTGGAGAGACTAACATATAATTACAAATTGAATAATCAATTTCTCCAAAGACTTGTTTATGCTCAAAACTTCTAATTTGATTTGGCTGCAGAAATTAGGATTTGTTGAAGAAGAGGATAACTGAGGATGCTCTCTCTGACATAATATGAAGATGAACTTTCTTCATTTAAATAGACTTAATGAAGTTGTTACTTGGAGATTAATAAAATTAATTGTCCAATTATCTTGAAATCTTTTCAAATATCCATGATTTGATTTTTATGCAAATGGATAATGGTGATCTTGGTTTCCATAATTTTCCTTGCTTGAATCAATCTCCACCAGTAATCTTTTCTTTCTTCATATTGCAAAATCAATGAATTTATAAATAGACTACTTTTGTCATTTATAAATGTATTGAGTAATTAATTGATTTGATAATCAATTTGTTTCCTTTCGAACTATCCTCTAAAATCTTTACGCATATAGCCTAATTGATTGATAAGATCAATTAGCTAAATTCTTTACTACTTTGGAAAATATTTAAATCATCCAAATTTAACACTCCATCTTGATTCAAATATAATAATCTCTCTTTGTCACCACATCTCAACAAACTGATGGGTGTACGCCACATGGCTCCAAGCTCAAGATGAACAAGTTTGGGCATTGTTGCCCAAAAGAACTTCAAAATCTTTCCCAAGCATAAGAAAGATAGTATGCACATCAACAAACAAAATGCATGCGAAAAAATGCCAAAATTCTTCAACAAATCCGATGTTGGAGACGAACATAAAGATACTAAGCTTCGAGAGACTAGGGGAGATTTAACAGCGCGCTTCACCTTCTCCATTCCAAATTGAGTAAGGACATACTCAATGTTATCTACTCCAATATCCTCCATAATAATTTTGCTAGACTTTCCTAAATCAACATCAGCGAACCAACAAGTTCCACATCATTCAAAGCATAAGAAGAAGACAAATATGCTTACAAATAAAGCCAATTGAACCTTCCTACAACTGAGCTCCACCTAGAGTCTGAACCTCTGAAATCTTCTGATCAACCATTTGATGTGCACGTAAATGTGCATATTTTTACCACCATATTTAATCTATTTAAATTAAATAAATGATCATATCGGGTATTTTAACTTGTTTAAACCAAAATTCATATTATTTTCAAATCGTCACATATTCATCTTCATCCAAGGGCAAAATGGTCATTTTTGTGCATATATTAATTTGAGAAAAGTTAATTGGAAATTTCTATATTATTTTATAGGAATTTGGCTTCATATACAAGTGGTTTCATGAAGATGTATGCATGCACAAAGAAGATACAAAGGAATGAAGATGGAAATAATTCAAAGGCATGATAATGGAGGACCCCACCTACCCACCTTTCTTCATGTACAAATTAGAGGCTAATGCACATGCTTATGGAATTAATGGCTTCATGTACACTTAAATGATAATTAGTAGAATCTAAAGATTACTTGGTCTCTACACTTTCTCAAGGGCAATTTGGGCATTCCCCAAAAATATGAATTAGGGTTTAACACTTGTATAAATACCCCATATCTTTATGTAATCCTCTTTTTCTTAGTCACTCTTACTTAGTTTTTAGCTTAGGAAATAAATCAAAGCTTTTCTCTCTTCTTTTTCCATGGCTACTTAGCCATTTTATTTCATGTAATTTTTCTTTCTTTTATGCAATATTAATTCTCTTTTATTTACATGCTTCTTCTCTTCTTATGTTAGTAGTGTAGTTTACATTCATGCAAAGTAGATTAGTTTTAATTCTGGTTAATTAGCTTCTCTTTTCTATTAGCTTTCATTTTTCTTTCTTTTTGATTTCATGTTGCTAGCTACATTTGTTCATATGATAACAAAAATGAGAACTTAACCCCTTCAATTTAGGGATAATGAAGCCTCTAATCATGTAGCTTCAACATTTTGATAATTTTGATCTCTTTTGTGCTTAAAGGAATGTTGATGTGATTTATTGTTTCATGTTGAATTTGATAGTCCATGTTGTTCATAACAAATAGGCTATGCTTAAACAATCACAAGCAATAGTTACCTCTTCATCTATGTTATCCCAACTTTTGGCAAAGCCGAGATACCCAAAGATTAACTGAAAATCAATGATTATTAGTCATGAACATCGATTGTGCATCGCAGGTTCACCATGGATATCGATGAATTTTGTCCGAGTCCGGATCGGGCTGCAATTGATGAGACATGCCAAGCAAGGCCGGAGGAAGCGACGTTCCAATTTTCAAGTCAATCCGAGTTCGTATGCTCAAGATATCACCGATGGAAAATGGAGGAGACAGCCTTGTATTCGAATCCATTAAGGTCGACTCGATCATCTTCGCATCCATTCCCTTTGCCTAGCTTCGAATCCATCATGGAAGCCTTCCCTCGAATCCATCCACTTCACCTACTTCGAATCCATCATGGAAGCCTTCCCTCGAATCCATCCACTTCGCCTAGCTTCGAATCCATCGTGGAAGCCTTCCCTCGAATCCATCCACTTCACCTACTTCGAATCCATCGTGGAAGCCTTCCCTCGAATCCATCCACTTTGCCTACTTCGAATCCATATGATAGATGCGCCTCGACTCCATCCCATAAGCTACCTCGAATCCACTAGGCCACGGCAGCTAGGAACGTGGAGTCGACCCAGTCAATCTGGAGTGAAAACCGGATCGATACGAAGCTTACGTACCACGTCACCATCTTCACGAGCAGGAGGATCGATTCGAACGAATCGATTCGAGCATATCGATTCGAACGACTCCAGAATACGAAAAACGCCACCTTGAATCGATCATAACTTGAGATCTACACATCCAAATGCTATGAAATTTTCACAGAAGCTTGAGCACATGTTGAAGAATGTTCACGCCAAATTTCAGCTCGATTGGACACTTTCTTGATCGATTCGAACCAAGGGTCGAATCGATCCTAAAGTGGGCCCGGATTTCCATAAAGCGGGCATGTGGGCCCCCCTGACGTACCAGAACTGGTCTCCCTTCATTTTAGGCGAAATATCAGCCTTCTACACCTATAAATAGAGCCCCTGGTCATTCAGAAAAGGGGTCGGAGAACTTTGAGAGCAAAGAGCGCCCAGATTCTGCCAGATTTACTCCAGATCACCATTGCTGCCTTAGATTCAAACTTAGTTCAGCAAATCAGTTGTAATTCAACAATACGAAATTGTAATCTTCAAGCATCGAGCAATAAAATCATAAAAACCTTGAAGTGGACGTAGGCCGGAGATAGCCGAACCACTATAAATTGTGTGTCACTGTTCATTATTTCTTGATTGTTGCTTGCTACTTACTTAAGATCTGTGATTTGTGTGTGAATACTGCTGATTCGTATTCATACGCTGGTGCTTTCATTACACTTGGGGTTTGTGACCATTTTTGGTGCAAACACTTTGGTGCTTTCACTGAGAAGGACTAGCACCCGCTACACCAAATTCAAAATTTAGATTTGGAATTTTAAAGATTCAGATTTGACTCTACAATGACTCGACAAACTAGACAAAGAACTGAGAGGAGCCAACAGGCAGGAAGTCAAGAGGCATCCTCTGGCGCTGGAGAAGGACAAGCTTCGATCTACATTACTAGAGATGAGATGGAGGCTATGAATAACTTAATACAGGAAAGAATGATGAAAAGCCAACAAGAGATGCTGCAGAACTTCTTCGAACAGATGAGAGCTGCAGGAACACAGAACCTTGGACCAGCTACAGCGGCTGTGAATGTGGAACAAGGAGCTAGGGCTATGGAACCCAACGGAGGACAGAATACAGAACCAGAAGGCAATCAACAAGGGCTTGGGGGCAGGCCCACAGGTTCCAACGCAGAAGGACCTTTGGAAGGAGCTCAACCGGTTAGGGCCAACACAAATGCTAACGAGCCACCCGAAGAGTACGTACCAGAATTCCCTACAAGGCTCGGAGGGCAAGACAGAGACGTGACAAGGGGGCAACCCCTGGATGGAGATGAAAGAATGATCGGCCTAGTGAGACGACTCATGAGAGGAGGGTTTTCAGGAGGAGGATTGGAAGAAGTTAGTCGGAGTCCGTTCGCTCCAAATATCAGGAATGCAAGGAACCCTCCGAAGTTCAAACTACCAACGTTGAATCCTTATGACGGAAAGTCAGACCCGACCATGCATATTACCAGATATATCAGACACATGGAAGTGCTGGGAGCATCCGAGGAAGTGATGGCACGATGTTTCCCCTTATTCCTATCAGATTTGGCTGCGCTTTGGTTTAGGCAGCTAGAAACCGGATCAATCAGGACATGGGGCGAGCTTGTGGATTGCTTCATGAAGCAGTTTAGGGTCCACGTGACGCGACCTAAGAGCGTGATGACTTTGGCATCGATAAAACAAAGGACCGGAGAGTCCATAAAAGATTTTTTGTTACGATTTAATGCGACGGTGACTTCTGTAGATCGCCCGGACCCATCGATGATTTTGATGGCGGCACTAGCAGGAGTTGGAGAAGGCACCGAATTCAAAGACTCTTTGACTAAAGATCCACCGCAAGATCTTGGAGAGTTTTTCCATGAAGCTGAGAAATTCATTCGATTGGAGGAATCACGAGCCGAGAGGCAGGAAATAAATGTTGCACAAGGCGAAGGAACCGCCAGGGAACAGTCCAGGGCAGACAAAGGAAAGAGAAAGCAGGATGACACACATGATGGTCCTGATAAACGGAAGAAATTCCGAGAACCCAGATTCAGGCAATACACAGATTTGGTGGCAGGAATGGAACGAATTTACACCGAAACTCGGGGGCAACTCCCCTATCGAAAACCACCCAGGAGAGATCCCACGGAGCGGGAACGTAGGACTGGAAAGTACTGCCTATTCCATGAGCTGGATGGGCATACTACCGATGAATGCCGCCACCTGAAGGATGAGGTGGAAGAACATGCAAGGAGTGGTAGATTGCCACAGTATGTCAGAGAACGTACGGCGGCGGTTAGACCCGAACAACAACCGCATCAACCAAACAGGAATGATCCTGGATCGGGATCACGACTCGTCATCAACTGATTGTGATGGCAAGGGCCAAGTTCAAGATTTGGACTCTGGTCGATTAGTTTTCTTAGATTTGATTTCCAAAATAAAACGGCTATCCCACTTACTCATGTACGGGAACCGGAGAGATCCCTAGGCATGCTCTGAGATGGAAATAGACCGCTCCGCCCGGAGAGGCATTATCTTGTTTTTCCTGGTGTTTGAGATTGAACATCTAGGATTTGAATTTAATAAAGAAACACTTATTAAAATAAACCTTTGACCGGAGAGTTAAAGGATAAACATTGAAATATCAATATAAACATGATCGCTTTATGATCCTACCCGGAGAGGCAGGGTCCGGAGTGCAAGAAGTGAGTTGCTTCACCGGAGAGTGACAGGATCAACTCACTTAAGCATCGTTTCCTATTCACCGGAGAGTGATTGGATCAGGATTCGATAAGAGCCCGGAGAGGCTATGATCGGCCCACGATTTAGGCCATGACATCGCTTAATGTTCAGATACACTGAACCAGAGTGCAGGAGGTGAGTCGCTTCGCCGGAGAGCGACAGGATTGACTCACTTAACGTTGTTTCCCCTTCACCGGAGAGTGACAGGATGGGATCCAGCATGAGCCCGGAGAGGCTATGATCGGTCGAGAACGACCATGACATCGCTATACGCCCTAGCTGGGGCCAGAGTGCAAGGGATAGAAAGCAACGCCGGAGTGCAATAGGATCTTTCTATTCAATCGCTAAATCTAGAATGGTTTTGACAGGGGTCCGGAGTGACCATCAATAGTACGGAGAGACCGTAGAATTTCATTCTTAACTTCCACTGGAAAAAATTGATAACAATTCAGCTTCGAACAGCCATGGACTTGATTGAAAATGCTATAAGCTATAAGTAAAACATGAACTCACTGCATCCAATCTAAGACTGATCAAAACACGCCTTTTACCAAAAAGGCATGTTTTGGGGGGCAAAATGTTATCCCAACTTTTGGCAAAGCCGAGATACCCAAAGATTAACTGAAAATCAATGATTATTAGTCATGAACATCGATTGTGCATCGCAGGTTCACCATGGATATCGATGAATTTTGTCCGAGTCCGGATCGGGCTGCAATTGATGAGACATGCCAAGCAAGGCCGGAGGAAGCGACGTTCCAATTTTCAAGTCAATCCGAGTTCGTATGCTCAAGATATCACCGATGAAAAATGGAGGAGACAGCCTTGTATTCGAATCCATTAAGGTCGACTCGATCATCTTCGCATCCATTCCCTTTGCCTAGCTTCGAATCCATCATGGAAGCCTTCCCTCGAATCCATCCACTTCACCTACTTCGAATCCATCATGGAAGCCTTCCCTCGAATCCATCCACTTCGCCTAGCTTCGAATCCATCGTGGAAGCCTTCCCTCGAATCCATCCACTTCACCTACTTCGAATCCATCGTGGAAGCCTTCCCTCGAATCCATCCACTTTGCCTACTTCGAATCCATATGATAGATGCGCCTCGACTCCATCCCATAAGCTACCTCGAATCCACTAGGCCACGGCAGCTAGGAACGTGGAGTCGACCCAGTCAATCTGGAGTGAAAACCGGATCGATACGAAGCTTACGTACCACGTCACCATCTTCACGAGCAGGAGGATCGATTCGAACGAATCGATTCGAGCATATCGATTCGAACGACTCCAGAATACGAAAAACGCCACCTTGAATCGATCATAACTTGAGATCTACACATCCAAATGCTATGAAATTTTCACAGAAGCTTGAGCACATGTTGAAGAATGTTCACGCCAAATTTCAGCTCGATTGGACACTTTCTTGATCGATTCGAACCAAGGGTCGAATCGATCCTAAAGTGGGCCCGGATTTCCATAAAGCGGGCATGTGGGCCCCCCTGACGTACCAGAACTGGTCTCCCTTCATTTTAGGCGAAATATCAGCCTTCTACACCTATAAATAGAGCCCCTGGTCATTCAGAAAAGGGGTCGGAGAACTTTGAGAGCAAAGAGCGCCCAGATTCTGCCAGATTTACTCCAGATCACCATTGCTGCCTTAGATTCAAACTTAGTTCAGCAAATCAGTTGTAATCCAACAATACGAAATTGTAATCTTCAAGCATCGAGCAATAAAATCATAAAAACCTTGAAGTGGACGTAGGCCGGAGATAGCCGAACCACTATAAATTGTGTGTCACTGTTCATTATTTCTTGATTGTTGCTTGCTACTTACTTAAGATCTGTGATTTGTGTGTGAATACTGCTGATTCGTATTCATACGCTGGTGCTTTCATTACACTTGGGGTTTGTGACCATTTTTGGTGCAAACAATCTACATATGATGATGGTAATGAAGTGAATGTGAAATTAAAATTTGTTGGCTTGTATTTCTAAACAATAGTTAATAGGTCATGCTTAAAATAGATTTCATTTTCAACTTTGTTGTTGTTTTCATGAGATTTAGTAAGTGGTTTAAGGGGTGTGTTATAGTTTGATGGCTTATGTTGAGCTAATTAATAGCACAAATAAGCCATACTTATGATAAACACATCATTTAAACTCATTTATGACCAAAGAAGAGAGATCATAATTTCATAAATTGTTGAACTATATGATCTAGAGAGTAGAATTATCTCTAAATTGTCATTTAACTCTCATATTTTTATCAATTTTCTTTTGCTAGTTTTCTACATTTTTAGCTAATCACATTTTCAACTTTGATTAATTTGATTGAATAGAATTTTAAAATCATCAATTCCCTACGGATCGAACCGTACTCGCCACGTACTTCAATAGTACGCCATGCGCTTGCGGTTATTTTTATTTCAAAATTCGTTCGGCTAATTTCTAACTCGATAGACATTTAGCCGTCCGAACAAGTTTTTGACGCCATTGACAGGGAATTTGTTTTGATTTCAATTTTCTATTATTCGAATTATTTGTTGTTTGATTTTTGTGTGTTTTTTATTTTGTGAGTTTGCTTGCATATTAAAAAAAAGAATTTTGTTGTGTGTTTGTGTGATTGTTGCTTGCATTTGTTTGTGTGCTTGTATGCATTTGTTTTCTTTTCATTTTGCATTTGCATTGCTATTTTAAAAAAAAGAAAAAAAAACATACAATTTCAAAACAAAAACAAAAATAATTTATTTCCTTTTTTTTACAAATTGCATTTCATTTACAATTTTCATTTACAAATTGCAATCTATATTCTGTTTACAAACTGTTCCCGACTGTTCACTATTGCATACCCACTGTCCATTGCCATACTGCCACTTCATTATCATCCACACTGCCCTTCCCTCACTGACAACCACCATCTCCTTTTGCCTACTACCCACTGACCATCCATTTTAATTGCCTCCATCAACCAGTACATCAAATACTGTCAACACCAGTCCTCCACCACTCCGAACAACAGTGCATTCACTTCCTGACTTCACTACTGACCATTCTCCATTGCCTTCATCATAACTGCTTGTTGACAAACTGCCTACTACCCACATTTCTGGCCAACCCCTCTGACATATGCTTCAACAACAACTTCCATCTTCTGGTACAATAGTGCAACTGCCTAACTAGACCATTACCATTCCTACATCACAATTCTACACTGTCACAAACACCATACAGACTGCTTCCACCTCCAATCTAATTCAACTACACTCCAACCATACCACTTACTTCATACCACATCACAAATCCACTCTCACTGTTACATACAAGTCATTTCTTCTAGCACTGCTCCTTCACCTCAACCACGACAACATCACAAGCCACGACTGCAGACATCATCCACACCCCGACCACTGTCTTTACTTCAAACATCCATACTTCCAAGACCATCATTCCAGTTCACCAAACTCCAATCACAACCTGCAAATCCAAACATCCATCATTCAAATCCTTCCTCTACTACACTGTTGCATGCCACCCCGATCACCACAGTTCAACTGAACTTAGTCGCCCTCTTTCACTGCTTTCCTCTGAAGCACTGCTGCCAAACTCTACCTTACTTCAACACAACCTTCTACAAGATACAACTCACCACCTCCTTCCTCATCACCATAAACTACTCCCCTCTGTCATCATTTCTCATGTACCATAACAGCAACTTGCATTGCCACTCCACAAAGCACTATCAGCAACTTCACCTGATACCTCCATCTGATCACCGCCCAATCACATATATACTGTGATCAATCTCCTACCACAAACAACAACTTCTATACTTCATACTGCCTATAACACTTCACACATACAAACCTCTCTTCAGATCATCCCACATTTAATTTTAACTGCTGCACCAGAAACTGCTCGACCAGAAATCTGCCTGTAATCAATATAGCAGTTCATCACAACCCACAACCCACTGCTCTTCAATTGAATTTCACCTGTAATTCAACGCGCCCGCAACCCAATTCAAAAATTTAGCCAATCGCCTCGAATCACCTTCCGCCACCATCCATTGACTTCGAATCAGACTTCCACGAACGCCTGAACTAACCGCTTCCATTTTCATCGCAGCGAACAACTTCCATGAACCTCCTCGAACATTCAACTGCATACAACCTCGACATCCCCTCAATTACCGACAACTCACTACACAGCGTCATGCAACCATCGAACGACCTCCCTCTCCGAAGCCAAAACTGAGAACTCGAACACTGCAAACCCAGATCGACGAATCGTGACATCATACCATGCATCCCCGAATTGAACAGCTTCGACAACTCCACAAGCAATCCAAAACGCGGTTTCCTATTCTTGTTTCTCTTAATTATTGATTTCCTTGTTGCTAGATTCCAGATACAAGAGGAGTTTGAAGTTGAAAATTAATTTGTGAATTAACGCGATTGTCTATTTGGGCTCGAAAATTAGTATGTGAATTAATGTCGATTGCCTTCTTGGGCCGGGTGTACTTCTTTTGGGCTAGGTTTCATACTTTTTATTTTATTTGTGTTTTATTTAGTTTTTAATTTGTTTAAGTCTATTTCTTTTTTTCTTCTTTCATCTTCACTCTATTTAAAAAAAACAAGTTGTTTTTTATTTTAATTGTTTTGATTTTCCATTTTTTTAGTGTTCCTTATTTAAAAAAATTGCTTTCATTGTCGTTCGATCTTCAAAAAAAAAAGTTAGCCGGTTGTTTTCATTTGTTGTGGCTAGGTTTCATTTCCATTTTGTTTTTATTTTGATTGTATATATATTTTGTTTTAGTTTCAATTGTGTATATATCTTGTTTTTATTTCAGGTTGCCAAAGCAGAATTTTGGAAGGAGAAGAACTGTTGCCAAAATAAACTGCTAGCTTAAAAGAAAATTTGCACTCTTTTCCCTTGTTTTTATTTGTTTTGCATTGTTGGTTGTTTGCATTTGCATTGATATATATATATATATAATTCAAAAAAAACAAAAATTCATTCGTAGTTGCATTGTTAATACACGTTTTATTTCAGTTTTGCATTTCGGTCGAGAATTTTGATTAGTAATAACGGTTAAACATCGATAACACTTAATTGTAAATTGACAATTTGTCTTCTTTGAACAATTTAATTTCTTGGTGTCTAGGCTACGGCAGAGAAATAACCATTTATAAATATTACGGTGATTCGTAAATATTATAGTGGTTGTTCCTCTGAAGGTACTTAAACCTTCGGCTACATTGCTACGGTGATTCGTGGTGCACCGATAACTCCTATCCATTACCTAGCTGAGAACTATCTTGTTGATTTAAGACAATGTGTGATTATACAATTTTGGGTTAACTTAGGATAAATCATTTGTAATTAGACCCTTGCATTCATATAGTTGCATTAGTTCATGCATATTTAAAAAAAAATTCAAAATCCAAAACTAAAAAAAATTGTAAATATTCCTTTTCCTTTCCTTTGAAATTTTTAAATCCTTTTTCTTTGAAATTTCAAAAATTCAAAAACAAATTCCTTAGTTTTTTAGGAAATCAAAAATTCAAAAAAATATATTATAAAACCTTTTTAAAAAAACCAAAAACAATTGAAAAACCAAAATACAAAACAAAATTCAATTTTCCATTTTGAAAAATAAATTCTTTTTGTAAATATTTTTCCTTTGTAAAAAAATCAAAAACATTCTTGAAAACGTCCGAGTTTCCCCACTCACTTGAATTTTACAATAGTGGTGAAAATCAATATAATCCATATAATTTTACTCCAAATTCGTATGGATATTTTAACGACAACTTTTGTTTAAACAATTCGAATTTTGAACCATAAAGTTTTCAAAATAACAAGCAACCCTCAAATCTCGAAAATAGCATTTCATCTCTACTTGAAATCTCTACACAACAGAATCAAAGTATAAATGATTGGTGTAATTCATATTTGTTTAATAACTCGAGTCAAGGATTTCAAAATTTGAATTCAATTCAAAATTCAAACGATTTCGATTATAACCCATGCCAATTCAATTTCGAACTCCAAAATGAATTTCAAACTCAAAATGAAAATGGAAACAACTTTTCAAACGAATTTGGCAATGGGAATAATCTTAACCACGCTACGATTGAAAATCTTTGTTCTCAACAATTTCAAAGTGAAAATCCTCATGCTAATAACTATAAATTGGATTTTGTTGAGCAAATGAATGAAATTTACAATGATCACACGGATTCGTTGTTTGAAACATATATGAAACAACGTGAAAAACAAAATCAAATCCCAACATGTGACGAGTCAAATAATAATCCAACTTTTACCAAAATTAACGATTTTCAAATAACAACTTTTGAAACTGAAAATGAAGATCTTAATGAAGTTGTTGAAAATACGGTAATTGAGTTGGATTTCAATTCTTTTGAGGGTGTGGAACCAAATTTAAAATTCGATCTTCCTTTTCTCGATTTTGAAAATTTGAATACAACAACTTTGGATTTTGAACTTGAGATGCACAATGAAGTTGTTGATAATCCAATAAAGGAAGATGAATTTAACGAACACGATTTCTTTGGACTTTTTGAAAACGAGTTGTCGAATTTTGAAGGGGATGATTTAAATCACCATTTTGATTTTGAATTCAATAATTTTAAAGAAGTTTTCAATGATAAATTTGAATTTCAATTCGGTGGTAATAAATTTGAATTTCAATCAATTATTCTATCAACCCCGAAAATCATCGAAAATAAAACAACTCATACGATTTTCAATAAAACGACATTCATTTTTCCAAATCAACATTCAACTTTGAAATCATTTACGATTTGGTTTTTCGAGCTTAAGCTATGTCTCGTATACTTGACGAGACAAATGAATCGGTTTTTGGAAGACCATTTCATTTACTTTTTAACGATATACTTTCTGATCTCGTGTAAATATCGTTCATTTTCATATAAATAAAGGCCATTTTTATTTTTATTTTTTCTCCTTTCACTTGGGTTGACTATGGGGACACAGTCAAAATCAAGTGTGGGGGGAGACTCATCATCATTTTCGATTTTTCATGGTTTATTTATTTTTATTTTCTTTCCAAAATTTTAAAAAAAATCTCAAAAACAAAAAAAACAAAAAAATTAAAAGCATTTTGATTTATTTTTAAAGAAACACTATAGAATAAATATATGGTTTTGGCTTATTAAATTGAAATTTTTGAAATTTAATTTGTCTTAACAAAAATAAAAATGAAGTTTGATTACAAATAAAAATGGTTTAACTAGTATATAGGAAGATTCATATGTGATAATTATGAAATATATCCTAATTGAAAATCTTTGTTTTAAAAAGTGGTTGATTCAAAGTAAAGGATATAACATTTTTTTTGTCTTCTAAGTTAAATGATGCTAAGATAATTTTGCGAAACTCTCTCTCTAAAAAGAAAAAAATACAAAAAAAATCTTGTATATATGTATATTTTTTTTAATAAACACCTAGAGTCATGTGTTCACACTCGTGTGTTCACTCGCCATGCTCTGTACCCTTCTCACGTAAGCCCGAAAGGTATTGCACGATCGGTATATCTGGCCTCAGTTTATCTGAGTTAGGTGTGTGTATATAAAAAAATTATTTTACTAATAACGCCTACAGTCAATAAGTGTTCACACTTGTGTGTTCACTCGCCATGCTTTGTATTCCCCTCACATCAGTCCGCAAGGCAGTGCATGGGTAATATATCTGGCCTCAGTTTATCTGAGTTGGGCATATGTAAATATTGTTAATATCAACAAAATTTTCAAAAAAATAAAAAAGAGAGAGAGTAAGCAAATGAAATCCAAGCACTATTTTAACTTATTTGATTTGACTTGTTATTTAAAAGAAATAAAAATACCACTTTGATAAACTTTGATAATCGACTAAAGATCTATTTCATGGTTACACTTTGTTATCAACTGAAACAACGAGTTAAACAATCGTCTATTTGTTTTGATAACTTCGTTTTTGTTGGAAATTTTGACAAGTAAATGACTTAAATCTTCAAGATAATGACCAAAACCTATATTTATCTTATTCATGTTAAATTTAAAAAGTAAATCCTTCATTTGTAAATATTTTCAAAAACTTGCATTCGCATCTTTGTAAATAAATCATGCATTTTGTAAATATTTTCATCCTGTATTTGGGTTTTGTGGGTAGTATCCGCTGAAAACCCTTACGAGACAACACTCGTCCTACTGGGGACACCCAGAGGTTTAACGGCTTGTTGCATACGCTCAATGCAATCGTGCTCCCTACGAAAACGGATTTATATTAGTTTTTCTTTATTCGAGGACGAATAAAAAGATAAGTGTGGGGGTATTTGATGTGCACGTAAATGTGCATATTTTTACCACCATTTTTAATCTATTTAAATTAAATAAATGATCATATCGGGTATTTTAACTTGTTTAAACCAAAATTCGTATTATTTTCAAATCATCACATATTCATCTTCATCCAAGGACAAAATGGACATTTTTGTGCATATATTAATTTGAGAAAAGTTAATTAGAAATTTCTATATTATTTTATAGAAATTTGGCTTCATATACAAGTGGTTTCATGAAGATGTATGCATGCACAAAGAATATACAAAGGAATGGAGATGGAAATAATTCAAAGGCATGATAATGGAGGACCCCACCTACCCACCTTTCTTCATGTACAAATTAGAGGCTAATGCACATACTTATGGAATTAATGGCTTCATGTACACTTAAATGATGATTAGTAGAAGCTAATGATTACTTGGCCTCCACACTTTCTCAAGGGCAATTTGGGCATTCCCCAAAAATATGAATTAAGGTTTAACACTTGTATAAATACCCCATATCTTCATGTAACCCTCTTTTCTTAGTCTCTCTTACTTAGTTTTTAGCTTAGGAAATAAATCAAAGCTTTTCTCTCTTCTTTTTCCATGGCTACTTAGCCATTTTATTTCATGTAATTTTTCTTTCTTTTATGCAATATTAATTCTCTTTTATTTACATGCTTCTTCTCTTCTTATGTTAGTAGTGTAGTTTACATTCATGCAAAGTAGATTAGTTTTAATTCTTGTTAATTAGCTTCTCTTTTCTATTAGCTTTCATTTTTCTTTCTTTTTGCTTTCATGTTGCTAGCTACATTTGTTCATATGATAACAAAAATGAGAGCTTAACCCCTTCAATTTAGGGGTAATGAAGCCTCTAATCATGTAGCTTCAACATTTTGATAATTTTGATCTCTTTTGTGCTTAAAGGAATGTTGATGTGATTTATTGTTTCATGTTGAATTTGATAGTCCATGTTGTTCATAACAAATAGGCTATGCTTAAACAATCACAAGAAATAGTTACCTCTTCATCTACATATGATGATGGTAATGAAGTGAATGTGAAATTAAAATTTGATGGCTTGTATTTCTAAACAATAGTTAATAGGTCATGCTTAAAATAGATTTCATTTTCAACTTTGTTGTTGTTTTCATGAGATTTAGTAAGTGGTTTAAGGGGTGTGTTATAGTTTGATGGCTTATGTTGAGCTAATTAATAGCACAAATAAGCCATACTTATGATAAACACATCATTTAAACTCATTTATGACCAAAGAAGAGAGATCATAATTTCATAAATTGTTGAACTATATGATCTAGAGAGTAGAATTATCTCTAAATTGTCATTTAACTCTCATATTTTTATCAATTTTCTTTTGCTAGTTTTCTACATTTTTAGCTAATCACATTTTCAACTTTGGTTAATTTGATTGAATAGAATTTTAAAATCATCAATTCCCTACGGATCGAACCGTACTCGCCACGTACTTCAATAGTACGCCATCGCTTGTGGTTATTTTTATTTCAAAATTTGTTCGGCTATTTTCTAACTCAATAGACATTTAGCCATCCGAACAATGGTATCGTAAGAAATACCAATATCTTTCCCTAAAATGGAAACAATCTGATGAATCCATATGTGTTTGGCAATTTTTATCCTCCCAATGTCATCACTTGATAGAGGCTCCACCTTCAACAAAGACCTCTCATCAAATATTGCATGCCTGCTAGTCACAATTCTCCTACTTGTTTTACACCACAACCTATACCTCTTCACTCCTTCTCTATAGCCTAACAAAATGTGCTTGCATTCCCTAGGTTTCAACTCATCATGTCTCTCATCATCTAATAAGCTGAACAACCAAACACTTTAAGGAATGAATAATCAACATGCTCTCTTTTCCATATCTCTTCTGGGATCTTCATTTCTATGGCAATAGAAGGTGTATGGTTGATGAAAAATACTGCCATATATATCGTTTCTACCCAAAATCCCTCTTTTAGACCATCAGTCATTCTCAAGCTCATAGCTCTCTCCCATAATATCTGACACATGCTCTCTGCCACTCTATAACAATATGGCTCAACAGAAATAGAAAAATCTCTAACTACATGCTCGGATCCACAACGGTTAGTGAATTATTGTGACATAAATGTGCTACTGTTTTCAACTTTGAGAACCTTCAAACGCTTCCACGACTGCTCTTCTACCAAGGTCTTCAAATTACAACAATAAGAAAATATTTCGTCTTTGGCCTTTAAGAAGTAGACCCAGGCCTTATGTTAGAAATCATCCACAAATAAGACGAAGTAACTGGCTCCAACAAAAGATGCAACTGGGGTGGGACCCCATACATAAGATTGAACATACTCTAGAAACTATATAGCTCTAGGTCCCGCAACATCAAATGTGACATGCTTCTTCTTTCCAAATGAATAACTTCACAAGTGCTAGGCTTCGACTGATAAACACCATCAATCAACCCCTGCTTCTTTAATACTTCAAGACTCTCCTCATCAATATGACCTAAATGAAGATGCTAAAACTGAGTAGAATCTGGAAACTAGAATCAGTAGAAACTACTAATTCTCCTAAGGCTGTCTCTCCATGAAGCACATATATATCATCAACTCGCACCTCTTTCATCACTACCAAGGAACCCTTCGTCACTCTCAAATTTTCTCCATCTACTATTATCCTCACACCAAATCTACTCAAAGCTCCAACTGACAACAAATTTCTACCCAGCATTAGAACATGTCTAACATCCATGATAGTCCTAGCAGCACCATCATGCATCCTAAACCTCAAACTTCCAATGCTCGTAACATGACAAGATGTGCCATTCCCCATACGAATTGCTCCGCCATCAATCTTCTTGTAGTTGACAAAATAGCTCCGATCCGACGTCATATGACAAGAGGCTCCAGGATCAATTACCCAACTTGTACTATCTAAAGGTGAAATACTGGTTAAAAATAATGATGTATCACTATCGCTTCTATCTGCATCCATTTAACTACTAT
This sequence comes from Allium fistulosum, assembly GCA_030737815.1. Taxonomy (NCBI): domain Eukaryota; kingdom Viridiplantae; phylum Streptophyta; class Magnoliopsida; order Asparagales; family Amaryllidaceae; genus Allium; species Allium fistulosum. Next base: position 1,294,757,475 of record CM060904.1, read on the forward strand.
CGAAAGTGAAGTTCTCCTTCTTCTCTCTCTTCTTTTTAAGAGTTGGACAATCCCATATGAAACACCCCTTCTTCTTACAATAATAGCAAGCACTCATTCTAGAACCCATGAAGTGGGACCTATGCACATCTCTTCTACCTCCAAGGTGCTTATGGTTTTTATCTCTTCCTCTAAATGAACGAAGTTGCTGCTGAAGAACACCGCCATTAGTCTTTACTTTCAATGTCCCATAAACTCCTTTTCCAGCAAATTTAGTGCTGACATAATTTTTCATACCACTGCTAAAAGAATTAGCCATTAATAACTAATCTAGAATAAAATAGCTAGCTCCGATACCAATCTATTATGCAAAATTTTAATTAATTTGCACTAACTCCAAAATTGCAGTGGAATACTAAGGCGTGGAAGCAACCCAAAAAAAAAATCTAACTTGTCGATTAATTATCAACCGCCAATTCAATGAAAAATAATCACCAAACAAAGAAAAATAAAAGAATAAAGAATACAAAGATTTGATGTGGTTCGGCTAGATTTCCTAAGTCCATGGACGCAACAGCTGTTCTTTATTTACCGAAAGAAGAGAGTATAAGAGTGAGAGACTACAAAATTATAAGTAGCAAAATGAAGAGACTAACCTATAATTATAAATTGAATAATTAATTTCTCTAAAGACTTGTTTGTGCTCAAAGCCCCTAATTTGATTTGGCTATAGAAATCAGGGTTTACTGAAGAAGAGGATAACTGATGATGCTCTCTCTTACATACACAAATATGAAGACATTTAAATAGACTTAATGAAGGAGTTACTTGGAGATTAAGAAAATTAACTGTTCAATTATCTTGAAATCTTTCCAAATATCCATGATCTAATTTCTATGCAAATGGATAATGGTGATCTTGATTTGCATAATTTTCCTTGCTTGAATCAATCTTTGTCAGCAATCTTTTCTTTCTTCATATTGCAAAATCAATGAATTTATAAATAGACTTCTTTCCTCATTTATAAATATATTGAGTAACTAATTGATTTGATAATCAATTTGTTTCCTTCCAAAATATCCTCTTAAATCTTTCCACATATAGCCTAATTGATTGATAAGATCAATTAGCTAAATTCTTTACTTCTTTGGAAAATATTTGAATCATTCGAATTTAATAGTTTGCTCGAAAAAAATGTAAGGAAAGACAGCTTTGATAACCAAAACTCGTACTTCAATTTTACAAGTACTCATGACAGATATAGTAATATAACCAATGAGTAGATAAACAAGGATTTGTATGTGCAAACTGATTACACATTTCACTTATACTAGTTTGAATACCATGCCAATTTCATTGATCATGATGCAATTCAAATCAAAGTTAGTTAGCTTACCCGATTTGAGATATTTTGAATAATGTTTCAAGCTGTTATGGGTATGTGCAGTAGACTTAAAACTATGTAGTTGTATTTTTGAATAATATTTTTGTTACCTGTATTTAATTTCCAAGTATTTTTATTTTATTTTCTGCTATTCTATTTCATTTCTATGTTATTATAAAATCGTTCTCATTCGCTATATTTGAGATACGTAAATAAAAACATTCATCTGAATCTGTTGTAAAACATAACTATTATATGTTTATTTTAGTTAATTTTCTGAAACACGATCGTAAATTGAATGTACAAGGAATAAGTTGCAGTAAAGTAAAGAGCACCAAGGTTTGTTGTGGTTTAATTAGAATGTGACTATATCCATTATTCATTTTCATTATTCTTCCCATGGGTTTCTGATATAATGCATGGAATACAAAATACAATGATTTATTGCTAAAAAAGTAAGATATAGCTCCAATTGAGTTGGTTCGGTAGTTCCTGTTCAACAAGCCCTGTTTACCATTACTACTCAGACCTAGGTCGCTAGTCCCACTAAAGTATGTGGTTTTCATATATATATATATATATATATATATATATATATATTATTCGGGTTGGCACTTATGGTTCGACGGTTAAAAAGGGTTTGGTGGCTCCTTGGTTTGGTTTTGGAATACCGAACAAGATTATGTTCAATAGCATACTACCAAACCAGAATTTCCGTTCAATGGGAAACTACCAAATAAGATTCTTGTTCGGTAGACCACCGAACCATTTACATAGTCTTTGCAAAACTTGTCTTTTTTTCTGGTTTTTTTAATGCTACCTTTTGATCTTCTTGCCTTCTTGTCCTAGCCTCTTCGTCAAGCGATGATGCTCCAATTACATGTTTTCCTGTTATTTCCATACTCCTTAGTGTCTTTTCTTATTCGTCGTGCTATCGATGAAAACGCTCATGCAACTTACACTAAAAGCATACTTTGTAGCATACATATTGTTCTTTGTTTTATTCCCTATTCATTCTACCTCATTGTGAGTGATCTAGTTTATCCTAGTGTTTGTGGAGTGCCTTATTTCTTTGCTTGGTTATCCGGTCATGATTTAGTCTGGTACTCTATACTGGTTTGGTGGGATAAAGCGTTCGGTTTCGAATCGATTCACCTGGGCTATGTAAGCCATAAAAACCTCCAACCCCTCACTTTTTCATGCTAGTTGCTAAACCAAGGAAGAAGACCATTCATCTCCCATTATCATACACTCGGATATACTTCAAGACTTCACAAAATCCCCAAATCCATTGGACTTCATTTCAATTTACACAAGGTGTGAGATCTTAATCCATCAAATTTCATGGGTCTCAACATAATCACCAAAGCTATGATTCGGTGGCAAAGCGAATAGGTCCATGGTCCTTGCCCAAATTGGGATAACACGTGGGGTTAGTTGATACTTATATTAGTTAACATTCTTTAAAAACTAGATTGAAACATGTTTTGAGGCTTATCCTTTTGGAATTAGGATTTTGGGTTTTGGCTATGGGTTTAAGCTCTAGATAGCCAAGCTGATGAGAGTCTCTAGCCATTGATCGATGGTTGTTGTTGCTAAATTCAACAAGCGTAGCTTGATAAATTGTTTGCTTAAACAACATGGTTTTATGTTCTTTTTTGGAACTCGGGTTTGATGAGCAATGAGACGGGTTCGAGACTAGGGTTTATTGTCGAGCCATTGAGGGGTTAGCACTGTTTCAGTAGTTATTGGCATTTTTATAAGGGATAGATGATAATGCTATGTATATTTTATTGAGGTAATATCCTGTAAGTGGTAGCCTTGGACTGAAACATGCATTGGTTCAGTTGTTCCTACTACCTACTAACCCGCTTTTTAGAAAAGCAACTTTTAATTTGACTTAGAAGATCGAAACGAAGGCGAAATGATTCACAAACTTGGAAACATCCTGTGAAGGACTAGAGAATCAAGCTCAGGATGTTTGATTAGAAATTGGCTAAGTCCTTAAATCAGATCCGAGTTAAGGCTTTCGGTCAACCCCGAGTTAAGATAGGTCATCCCCAAGTTAAAACTTTAATAAAGGTTAGAGCATCGACGGAGATGGAATGATTTGAAACTTGGCAAGAGCACTTAGAAAAGAGTAAGCAAGGACTTAGAAAAGGTTTCAAGTGATTTAGATCAACTACCTAAACTCGGCCCTAAGTTTAGGCCCTAAGTCGGGTCCGACTTATGGATGCTCATCCATTCATCTCCATGACTTCATACACTGATCATACTACTTCATTGATTCATGACCAAGTGATTCTCTAAGGATTTGGCAAGTTACTCTAACGATTAGCTAGGATAAAGAAAAGGAAATCAGATATGTAAGAGATCACAAGACTTAACACGAAGACGATGGGAAAAAGGCTTAAACAACTCAAGAAGAACGTGGGAAAGTGGAGCAAGTGAAGAGTTGAACGAGACATCAAAATCCTTAACTTGGCATTGAGTTAAGGACCTTAACTCGACATCGAGTTTAGGATTTGACTCGGGTTGCCTTGGTTCTTCTGGTGTGACTTCATGTTATCTCCTGAACTTCATTGCTATTGGGCCTCTGACTCTATACTGTCTATTTCCTCTATAAATACCAACCTACCTGCTACCAAAAAAAGACGATCTTCTTTCTGCTGGATCTCCTTTAATACTCTTGGACTTGGAGCTTCAGTTACACTTTCTTCACTTCTATTCGTCTCAAATAACATTCTCAACTCCATCATAAATATGGGATCCACTAAATTGGGGGCAGATCAAATCTAACTAGTTGTGATCCGGTAAGAGAATGACTAATAAAATAGATAGAAGTGGACGTGGTTCGGAGATTACACCGAACCACTATAAAACCTTCTATTTGTTCTTGTTTATTTTTGGCCTTTTCTTTTACTTTTAATCTAAACTGGTGCTTTCATCTTGATTTTGGATGTTAATCCATTTTTGGGTTAACACTACCGGACCATAGACTTAGTCATTTTCCAAAAAGGCTAACTCATATTTTATTTCTATCACCTTAAATTAAAGACTTGGTTAAGGCTTGCCTATGCTATTTAATAGGCCTGCTAAGTCCAAAATGTGTAAAGACTTCAAGAATAAAGGAGGATGGGCATATATGGAAGCTGAAGAGTTTATTGAAACAAAGGTTTGGATTAACGACTACGAACGTATATTTTGGAAGCTTGGATGGGAAGACCAGATCAAGAAGAGGATGGATGCATGGCATTTGAAGATGGAGGCGCTATATTGGTGGACCATTGTAGTTGAAGAAAATGCAGAGGAAGAGATTACTTGAGCTGAATTTAGGGCTCGCTTTGAGTCACGATTTATGTCCCAAGCTAAGGTAAGTTTGCAGTTGGATATGTTTATACAACTGAGGCAAGAAACTCAACGTTGAGGCGGTATATCAATATATACATGGAATTAGCTAAGTTTGGATTGTGTCTAATTAACACTCCTATAAAGAAGGCTATGAAGTTTGTTAAAGGCCTAAATTCTCTCCTTAGGGAGCTATTTTTGATTCAAATTCTCGTAGGCACCACTTATGAGATGATAGTTGAAATAGCCTTGCTTCAGACTGTTGGTATTGAGGAGAAAGAGAAGGTAGGATAAGCGCATAGTCAAGGTGGCGCTAAGAGAGGAGGATTTTGGGCTGATAAGAAGGCCAAGGGAAAGATCAAGAAAAGGAGTGTGACACGTCATAGGAAATGGCATGTGGCTAAGGACTGCAATGTGAGTTTAATGAGGGAAGAGTTTGAGGGAAGATATTATCACTGACATGAGGAGGGACACTATAAGAATAAGTGTCCAAAGCTAGCAGAGGAAGGACAGTGGGCAAGCTTATTACCATTAAGGCTGTACCTGCCTCAGTAGACCTCCTCCTAGAGACCGAGGAAATGATGCATTGGAAGGTACAACTATTATCTCCGAAATTACTATTTGTACCTTATTTGACTCAGGAGCATCACATTCATTCATATATAGAAAAGTAGTCAATTCCTTGAATCTAAAAACCCAAGTTTTCACCAACCCCATAGTCATGTCAAATTCTATTGGGGGGTCGGCACGTCTTTTTTTGACTTGTAAAGCCCTAGTTGTGGATATATGTAACGTCGATTTTACATGTAATGCGTACTTTCTTGGTTTGAGGGGTATAGACTATCCCAGGGATGGATTAGTTATCTTAATATGGAGCTGTCTTAGATTGTGATAGGAGGATCGTTTAGTTAACACTATGGGAATAAACGCATCAGACAACAGGTATGCTCCGTTGTTTAATTGCATATGTATCTGTCATTAAATCCCGTGTCGTCTCATTGCACATTAGACCATAGATGTGCCCCGTCGTCTGATATGCGCTGATATGTTGTCTGATATTATAGTATCATTTCTAGAATTTTCTATTAGATAACATATAAATATTGACTGATATGAATAATTATTCACAAAATGAAATAAATGAATCGCAATTTTATTTAAACAAATATTGTATTTCAAATCAAATTCAAATACGATACAACTTTCACTGTCACTCTACTTACATTTTCAAATACAATACAACTTAAATTTACTCACACTCACTCAAGTTTGTTTTTGATGTTGATCTTGATTTTCTTGCTCCAGTTTGTGTCCAACCATCTCCTATACCTATTAAATAAACAACAACGCAGTAAAGTTGAAAAAGAAACAAAACCAAATTGCAAAAATAAAATTGAATTTGAATATTAAATATTACTTCAGTTTATGGTTTGTTTTTTCTTTTTCATTTTTAGACCGGGATAAATATATATATATATATATATATATGTGTGTGTGTGTGTGTGTGTGTGTGTGTGTGTGTGCATGGACAACTTATGATATGCACAGTGTATCATTGTGAATACCACAAGGCCGATCCTTGATTTAATCACATGGACAGTAGCAAAAGTCAAGCCCGAAGGCTCAACTCAGTGTAAACACACAAGTTTAAAAGCCAGAAGCACCTTGGAGGTAGAAGAGATGTGCATAGGTCCCACTTCATGGGTCCTAGAATGGATGCTTGCTATTATTGTAAGAAGAATGGGCATTTCATATGGGATTTTCCAACTCTTAGAAAGAAGAGAGAGAAGAAGGAGAAACTTCACTTTCGATAGTAGTTAGACGGATGCAGATAAAAGCGATAGTGATACATCATTATTTTCAACTAGTATTTCACCTTTAGAGAGTACAAGTTGGGTAGTTGATTTTGAAGCCTCTTGTCATATAACGTCAGATAGGAGCTATTTTGTCAGTTACAAGAATATTGATGGTGGAGCAGTTCGTATGGGGAATGACACATCTTGTCATGTTATGGGCGTTGGAAGTGTGAGGTTTAGGATGCATGATAGTGTTGCTAGGACTATCATAGATGTTAGACATGTTCTGATGCTGGGTAGAAGTTTGTTGTCAGTTGGAGCTTTGAGTAAACTTGGTGTGAGGATAATAGTAGATGGAGAAAATGTGAGTGTGCCGAAGGGTTCCTTGGTAGTGATGAAAGGGGTGTGAGTTGATGATATATATGTGCTTCATAAAGAGACAACGTTGGGAGAATCGGTAGTTTCTACTCAGTTATGGTATCTTTGTTTAGGTCATATTGATGAGGAGAGTCTTGAAATATTAAAAAAGTGGAGGTTGATTGATGGTGTTTATCAGTCGAAGCCTAGCTCTTGTGAAGTTGTTCATTTGGAAAGAAGAAGCATATCACATTTGATGTTGCGAGACGTAGTGCTATATAGTTTCTAGAGTATGTTCAATCTTATGTGTGGGGTCCCACCCCAGTTGCATCTTTTGTTGGAGCCAGTTACTTCGTCTTATTTATGGATGATTTCTAACAAACACTACACCATACTGCCCATTTTGCCACACCCCAACGTGGAAAAATTACCACGGTTTTGAGCCGTGGCAATTTTATCACGGTTTTGAACCGTGGTAAAGTAAACTAGCACGGTCTAAGACCGTGGCAATTTCACCACGGCTATGAACCATTCCGATATTATCCAAAAATTTCACCTTCCTGTTCCATCTCAATAACCCTCGCCTCTGTGCTTAAAAAAAAAGAACGCCATAATTTCAATCACGCGCCCTAATTTCACAGTTTTCCCCAATCGCGCTTCTTCTTCCTCACAGTTACAAAGACACCAAGATGTTAATATAGATCGAGTGTTGATTTGATTCTAATCCTATATGTTAACAGCGCATAACCGTAGAGAGCTTGTGGTCGAACATTTTAAGTTGAAGAAAGTATTCGGTTAATTTGGGTATAACTGTAAATCACGTTCAGGTTAGTATCTTTCTAATCCCATTTTTCACGTTTATGCTTCTAAGATTGGTTTGATTTTTATTGATTTAGGCCTGTTAAGAAAACTAATTTAAAACATCACTCAGTTCTATGCTAAAATTGAATATTCTCATAAACTTCCAAATTCTATTATTACGTCCCTTACTTCATCAATCGAGTATGAAATTGAAAAATAATAGTAATAATTTGCAGTTTGTTTCTATTACATTTCATGCAACACAAATTGAATTTGCATCTTCATATGTATGGACATCTTCAAGAAGTCTTTTGGGTTATAAATTGGCAATCCCTTTGCTTTTTGATTAATTTAGTATGCTTAAAAAGCATATAAATTTATTTTATGTTCAATACTTTCCAGAAGGGCACATAGATGTGAAAGAACACATGTGGTATACAAGTGGATGGACTTTATTATGAGAACTTTATGCTGCTTGCTAAAATATTAGTGTAGTATGAATATACTGTAAGGTGATTGAATTATCAACTTAAGTAGCAATTGGAATGTATCATCTAGTTTTGACTGACTGTAAAGGAAGTGGTCGATCGGTATTGAAAAAACTCCCTGCTATTGTAATGATTGCTTCAACGATATTGTATTATTAGCTTCAATTATCATTCCACCTACTATATTCACAGAATGGTATTATGGGTACTAATGACGAGGCAACTCGTAGATTTTTCAAAGATTCTTCTGTTAAAGTTCTGCTTTGCCCTTGTTCTGCTGAGAAAAGGCATAGTTGGGCAAAACAGCAGGTAACTTTTGCTTTTTAGGTTGTTCTTCTCTATTATGTTATGTGCATTTGTTTTCCTTGATTATGATACTCTTAATGTCATTGCACTTGTTATCTTCGTTTTGCTACCTTTTATTTCAACATAGTATTGAAATATATTATACAATATATGCATGTATATGCCAGATTAGTCAATTTTATATCTACCATCTCAGATACACAACTCTGTTTCTGTTATTTTTATTATTATCAAAACCAGTCATCTTGTATCAAAGTGGTCATTTGTAAACCTTGGTTGATGTTGCGTAGGCTAAAAGCATCATATGCGATTCATGTAATTTGTAAAGAAGTTGATTAACAATTTGCTAAACTAAGAAGCTAATTAGTGATGATACTTAATGTTCAGTGAATAAAAATAAAGCCAGTAAACACAAGAGACTAGATTGAGACAAACAAGTGATGATGGATTTATATCAGGTTAGAAAGTACATACCATGCAAAACGTTCTAAAAATTGTCCAACATGTTATTGAAGTATTGAAGTGTTGGCTTTGTAACCACATAGGCAACTATAAATCTTCTATGTGAAATTTGTAATTCCCTTTTCTGTAGCTCCTTTTTATATATGAAGGAATATGGTATTTGACAGACTTCCAAATTATTCAAAGTTATCTAAGGTCAAATAAAGCTTCTGCCTTATGTTCATCCAAAATCTTGCTTAACAGGAAACTGGAGTTATATTTACTCATCATCAAAAAATAGTTATTGTTGATGCTGATGCTGGTAATTATAGAAGAAAAACAACTGCATTTGTTGGCGGACTTGATTTATGTGGCTGGAGATATGATACTCCTCAGCACCCTTTATTTAGGACACTCAAGATGCAGCATAAAGACGATTTTCACCAGCCTAACTTTGCGGTAAGCTTAATTATGAGTAATTTATGTCCATGTTTTTAATTCTATGGTGATGTGTGTTTTAAGAGATATATAAAAGGCCTTTGAATCCATGAAAATTAACCATAAACTAGTACTTATCTATTTAACAAATAATTTTTGTGAAAATATTTTTATATCCACACCAACAATTTTTCTGTTAAGCCAACGTGAATTTCATTTTCTTTGGTATCAATTTTTCTTGACAAATTTATCTGCAATTTCTCCTTTTTTAGTGCGTTATTACTGCTTCATGGAACTCTTTGATTTACAATTAACATATCTCTAAATCAGGGACTTGTAGCAAATGGTCCAAGAGAACCATGGCATGATTTGCATAGTAGAATCGATCGTCCAGCTGCTTATGATGTATTAACAAATTTTGAAGAATGATGGCAAAAGGATGCTAAACGCAATGGGATACATAAATTAAAAAAAATCTTTTGATGATGCATTGCTTCAAATTGATAGAATTGAAGAAATTCTAGGTGTTCACGAGTCACCGTATTCAAACGATAACATGAATCCAGAGACTTGGCATGTGCATGTGTATATAGTCTAGATTTTATTTGAATTTATGATTTATATTTCACTTTAAATTCCTGGTTTAACATTTTTAGATTTTTCGCTCCATTGATTCAAATTCTGCTAAAGGATCCAAAGATTGCTTCTAGCAATGCATGACTGAGGCTCTGATTTAATTTTCTTTACTGTTTATTATCATAACTTAACTAGTTTACTTTTTTTATATAGAATCTTGTTTGTGGGAAAAACGTATTGATTGACATGAGCATACATACAGCTTATGTTAAGTCCATACGTGCTGCGCAACATTTTATTTACATCGAAAACCAGTACTTTCTGGGATCTTCATACAACTGGGATTCGAACAAAGACCTAGGTAAGCAAAATGTTCATATTTATTTATTTTCTTCTAAAGTTAATTTTACACAGATCCCCTTATTGGTTTGCTGAAATGAACGTAATACTCTTTCAATGATTTGTTATCATATTAGATTACCTGAAAACGATTACAGTTAGATTTCAGTGAAAGTAAATTAGTTATCCCCAGTCTAAGCTCTACCTTAACTTATCAACTGCGGCACACTGTTTTTTCTCAACCAAAGAACATAGTACTAGGTATATAATCCCAGAAATTGCAGGAAAGAAAAATTAAGAAGAGAAAAGCAAGATAAGAGTTGCACAAGCAAAGAATAAAGCATTGTTTGGAAGTTGGTCAAAGCTGAATTAGTAGAAATAATTAGAGCGTACACACACACAACATCAACTTTCCTTTTCGTTTTGTAAAGAGGATCATTTTATCCTTCTTTGCTTTTTCTCACTAAATAATTTGATACTTTATTCCTTTTGATGCATGTTTCCACAATCTTCTATTTTTAGGAACTTTACTTTGTTTTGTATCCCTTCTTTTACCTGAAACAGTAGAAGCATTTCTTTAAAAATGCACAATGCTAATTTCATTTTACCTGAAACAGTAGAAGCACACATTAAGCATGAGAATAGTGAGTATAATAGTATAGGAAAGTTGGAGACATATTCTACAATTAGAATTAAGAACAGGGTTATCCAATCTCTCTGTCAATAGATCAAATTCCTAGGTCTGAAAGTACAATAATTGGGATTTGCTGATTTTGAAGATCTCTAATTTGATTCTAACGACAACAGACAACTGCAACAAAAATGAAAGCACTGTTAATTGATCAAAACAAGCATTTATTATTTTTTAGATCCTGGTTTATATTGGCAGGGAGTAATAGGTTTAGACATAAGGTTATGCTCACTTTTTTTTCTTTTGGAAATATAAGATTTTGAATGTATTTAATGTTAGAATAATAATCAATAGATGTATACAAATGTATTTCAAACATAAATATTTAACTCGGACAAATGATTTTAAATGCTGTTTCAAATGCTTTATGTGCAGAATATAAGTGCATAAATTGTATGTGCTAGAATGAAATAACAAGACAACCAAATACGAATACATGCTTTTAATCAAAGCATATTACTATTAATAAGCAGACTTGTTGTGGAGGGAATTAATTAGTAAAATACTTTTTTATAGAGTAAGCCTGAGAATAATAATTCTTTGATTATCTTGCAGCCTAAGGCGTTCCAGAAATCATTTCTTTTTCAAAAACAATACATACTTATGTTAGAATACATATAATTTTCTTTTTCTTTTTGAAAAATCAATTTGGAAACAGTATCTGAAAATTAAGAAAAGCTTAAAATATTGGCTGAAAATATTTGCTGGAAACAGTATGTATGAATCTGCAAGTTTCAATATATAGTATATATACAATTTGGGTGACAGTATATTTTATTACAATATTGTTGACAATTGCACTGGCACCAAATTGCTTTCTCCTTTAAATGCAACTTTTATACGGTACATTTGATATCTTATGTTATTTCTTCATAAACTTAATTATATTTATGCACAGGTTTGGTGCTTGGTCAGTGCTACTGCATGTTGTTGCTTCACTAAGAATTGCAGTCGTTATACTATGATGAAGTATATGCTTGGCGAATTAAGGAATCATTTCTTTCTTGTTGTTTAGTGTTTACAATGTACAATAGATGTTGTTTACTTGTTTTACTATGAACTGATGGTTTCACTATGAAATGAAGTTGTATTATGAACATAAATTTGTAAGTTTGTAATTAAGCACTTGTAGTAGTTGTATTATAAATTGTGTGCACCATGTAGAATGATGGATTTGTCATATATTACTCGTTTTGTATTTACGTTATTTATTAAATGTACTATATATATTTCGAAACTGCATGTAGAATGTCTATGTATCATGAAACTGCATTTAGGAATGGATTTGAGCCGTGGTTAAAACGGTTATGAGCTCTGTTTTTAATTTCGCCACGGCTTAGAGCCGTGGTTAATGTTTATTTAGCCACGGCTCTGAGCCGTGGCTAAAATTTAATTTGCCACAGCTCTGGGCCGTGGCAAAATTTTATTTCGCCACGGCCTAGAGCCGTGGCAAAATATTTGCCACTGCCAATTTTGCCACGGCTCAGAACTGTGGCAAAATTAATTAGCCACGGCTCAAAGCCGTGGCAAAATCGCTTTTCTGGTGTAGTGAAAGGTCTGGGTCTATTTCTAAAAGGTCAAAGACAAAATATTTGCTCAGTTGTAATTTGAAGACCTTGGTGGAAGAGCAGTCGAGGAAGCATTTGAAGGTTCTCAAAATTGGAAATAGTAGTGCATTTATGTCACAAGAATTCACTAACCATTGTGGATCCGAGCATGTAGTTAGAGATTTTTCTATTTCTGTTGAGCCATATTGTTATAGAGTGACGGAGAGCATATGTCGGATATTATGGGGGAGAGCTATGAGCTTGAGAACGACCGTTGGTCCAAAATAGGGATTTTGGATAGAAGTGATATATATGGCAGTATTTTTCATTAACCATACACCTTATATTGCCACAGATATGAAGATCCCAGAAGAGATATGGAAAAGAGAGCATGTTGATTATTCATTCCTTAAAGCGTTTGGTTGTTCAGCTTATTAGATGATGAGAGACATGATAAGTTGAAGCCTAGGGAATGCAAGCATATTTTGTTAGGCTATAGAGAAGGAGTGAAGAGGTATATGTTGTGGTGTAAAACAAGTAGGAGAATTGTGACTAGCAGGCATGCAATATTTGATGAGAGATCTTTGTTGAAGGTGGAGTCTCTATCAATTGATGACATTGGGAGGATAGAAAATTGTCAAACACATATGGATTCATCAAATTATTTCCATATTCGGAGAGATATTGGTATTTCTGACGATACCATGGTTGATGAGAAGATTTCAGAGGTTCGAACTCTAGGTGGATCTCAATTGCAGGAAGGTTCAGTTTGCCTTATTTGTAAACATATTTGTCTTTATCTTATGCTTTGAATGATGTGGAGCTTGTTGGTGAGTCTGCTGGTGTAGGAAAGTCTAGCAAAATTCTTGTGGAGGGGATTGGAGTAGATAATGTTGAGTATGTCCTCATTCAATTTGGAATGGAGAAGGTGAAGAGCGTTGTTAAATCTCCACTAGTCTCTCGAAGCTATCTGCATGTTCGTCTCCAACATCGGATTTGTTGCAGAATTTTGGTATTTTCTCGTATGCATTTTTTTGTTGATGTGCATACTATCTTTCTTATGCTTGGGAAAGATCTTGAAGTTCTTTTGGCAACAATGCCCAAACTTGTTCATCTTGAGTTTGGCGCCATGTAGCGTAGACCCAGCAATTTGTTGAGATGTGGCGATGAAGAAAAAATATTATATTTGAATCAAGACGGAGTGTTAAATTTGGATAATTCAAATATCTGCCAAAGAAGTAAAGAATTTAGCTAATTGATCTTATCAATCAATTATGTTATATGTGTAAAGATTTAAGAGGATATTTTGAAATGAAACAAATTGATTATCAAATCTATCAATTACTCAATAGATTTATAAATGAGGAAAGAAGTGTATTTATAAATTCATTGATTTTTCAATATGAAGAAAGAAAAGATTGTCGATGGAGATTGATTCAAGCAAGGAAAATTATGGAAACCAAGATCACCATTATCCATTTGCATAAAAATCAAATCATGGATACTTGGAAAGATTTCATGATAATTGGACAATTAATTTTCTTAATTTCAAGTAACTCATTCATTAAGTCTATTTAAATGAAGAAATCTCATCTTTATATTTGTCTATGTCAAAGAAAGCATACTCAGTTATCCTCTTTTTCAGCAAATCCTAAATTCTGCAGCCAAATCTAATTAGGAGTTTTGGGCGCAAACAAGTCTTTGGAGAAATTAATTATTCAATTTGTAATTATAGGTTAGTCTTTCCACTTTGCTATCTATAATTTTGTAATCTCTCTCTTATACTTTCTTTCTTCAGTAAAATAAAGAACAGTTGTTGGATTCGTGGACGTAGGCAATCTAACTGAACCACGTTATACCTTTGTGTTCTCTAATATTATATTTTTCTTTGTTTGATGATTATTTTTTTTTGAATTGGTGGTTGATAATTACTTGACAAGCTATATCTTTCTTTAGGTTGCTTCTGCGCCTTAGTATTCCACTGCAGTTTTGGAGTTAGTGCAAATTAATTAGAATGTCGCACAACATAAACTTCATTCACTCGGTTACAGAAATCAGCACTCAATGTGTCACCTCTACCCAATCGTGTCGTTAATGTTTTAGACTTTCAATAGGGATGGCAATTAGATCTGATCGGATGCACCCAGACCGGACCCGGTGGTCTCGGTTTTAGACGGGTTAAGTTTTGTCGGTTCAAACTATATGAGTTGCAATTCACATCGAACTAGGCCGGTTTGGGTCCGGTCGGATAACAACGGTAAAAATTACATATATTTCAGTGTTTTTTGATCGGGTCTTTCGAATCGGATCGGTTTGAGTTGGGTTTGATCGTGTTTTTATTGTAATTTTCATCATGTAGACCCTATCCGAGATCCAAGGGATTCAGTTCTTCTAGCTGCTAGCTCTAATTTCCTTCTTTGTATACTTTTACTAAAACTAGCAAATCATGTGCTGGTAAAACAAAACGTTGAGATTTTATATATGTTCGTAGAATTCACATGCTGTCTTCTTATTTGCCTATTTAACATTGTTATTTAGTATATATGAGTTGAGTTCCATAGGAACAGAGACTGGAGAAAGTATGTATGAGAGAAATAGAGCTAAAACGTTGAGATTTTGGTAGATTAAGAATAAAAAGGATAAAACTTATATAAAACGAACAAGTACATAACGATATTATATCATGCCATTTCCGCACCAATCCGACTAGCATTTTGAAAGTTGGGCATATTAGTCGACTTTTGGAATGCAGTTGACTAAGCAATCACATGATTATCGATGCAACGTTGTGAGCTGCTTTCTATAATCCAAATGGACAAAGAGTGGCTAAAAAAGTCGTGGTTAGGTTATGAAAAATAACTAAACAACGTGACATGCATATAATATATAATGACTGGATAGTTACGCATTGCGTATGAATGAGTGGCATATAATGACAAAGGCTGATGAAGGTGACCAAAGTGAGGCATTACACGACTCATTCAATGCTTTATCCATTTTATTCAGTTGGGTACTTCGTAGAATCTTACTATGGAAGGGTAAAAGCTCTAGTGAAGTTTATGATGTATAATACATTACATCAAAAAAATAAAATTGAATTGTGTACTTGTGCGTTATAAATTTTCAAATATACACTTTTGCAAATTTCAAATGGAAACTGCATCAAAAGAAGAAGAAAATGTGTAAAATCGCTATATCATTGCTCATTAGCGAAAATTTAACACGGATATTACAATAAATGCCTTCTTTTAAGCTTTCCCAATCTTAGTTTCAGCATTGCCAAAATCCAATCAGTAAAAAACTACCACAATTCATTCCTAAAAAATTACAAGTTCTACCCTGAGGTCAGACCATAGTCTTTTGAATTATCATTTTAAATTAGGCATCGGATGCATCATTTCAAATAAATAACTAAATAGGTAGCTAGAAAAATTATAACAAAACAAGCAAAGATAAAATTGTATTGATACCTTCATGTAAAATGGAAAATGCAAGTGAATACAGATTTCAACCCAAAAAGCCATATATTAAAAAATGTAAATATACCATCCCCAACCCAACACTAAGGCAACGCATAATACCTTTACTTATACCTCAAAACCCCATATAACAATAACAATATAGAAAAAGGACTTATGATTTCAAATATAGATGAGACTTGACATATTATTAGGGCTTATAATAATAATGAGTGCATTATTTCTTGGGCACGCCCAGTCGCAGCCTGAAATCTTCTTCCATAAGGGGCAATCCATGGCGCAATGTAACAGTCGGTTCCCAACCAAGTAGCTCTTTCGCCTTTGTGATATCCGGCTTCCTCTGTTTTGGGTCATCAGGCGTGTTGTCTACCATCTTAACTGGCACCTCCGGGTTTATCAGCTGCAGTCATTTTAACTTTAATCAGTCATCACATTGTATTATTCTTTTCATTGTACATTTTTTTATTTCACTTGCTATGAGCTATTATTAATGGAAGTAAATAATGATAATGGAGAAGGTATGTCGTGTTTGAGTAAAACATAAGAACTATTAGGACTAACCTCTTTCACATTTTCTGCAAGTTCCATCATTGTGAATTCACCTACATGTATGAAACATTAATAAGTTTATTAAGAAAAAATATTCTTAATGTGATTCGGACAACTCTTGGCAACCTTTGATGCTACTTGGAGGAAACCCACTTAATATATACATATCAAATTCTACAAACCATATTATGCCCTTAACAACAACTAGCTGGTGCTTCATCTTACTCGGTTTTTAATACAGATTTAGTAGTTCAAACAAACGTTTACCTGGATTCCCAATATTAATAGGGCCAGTGTTATCTCCTTCCATTAAGCGAATGAGACCATTAACCTTCACAAAATAGATATTTACAGTTGTAACCACCACAATGCCAATATTCAAACATAAACGAGCAAATATATGACATAAATACCATATCAGAAACATAGCAGAAACTGCGAGTTTGGGTCCCAGGAGCTTGGACAGTTAGTGGTTCACCCCTAAACATCCACACAAGAGTGTTAATAAATGGTTAAACAGAAACCTTAACCACAATATGTATGAAGTATAATGAAGATCAAAAATAAAATGAAGTACGAAGTAATACCGGATTGCTTGAGCAATGAAATTGCTGACCACACGACCATCATCGATGTTCATTCGTGGGCCATATGTGTTGAAAATTCTAGCAATTCGGATTTCTGAATGTTGATGCAATCGAGGACAACATTTCATGAGTGCAATAAGTAATAAAAAAAAGGCAGATGTAGAATTATGAAAAATATAGCTGGACAGAAATTCTCACCTATACCATGTTGCCTATGGTAATCAAACATCAATGTCTCTGCTACACGCTTCCCCTCATCGTAGCAACTCCTAACTCCTACAACAAGTAAAATAAATAATATTAAAAATTAAAATTTGAAGAAGAAAAAATCATATGCAAAAAGACTATATATATCAAGATAAGGATAATATAACTCGCATCTACACAAAAATTATGTAGCAATTGTAAAGTGAGAGGAGTTACAAATTAATGCACATTAACTACATCAGAATTTTAAAAGCGGGGTAGACACACGGCGTGGGTTTACTTAAGTGAGTATCAATGAATACCATGATCTTAAGGTTCCCCATGATCTCAAAAAAAAAAAAACTACATCAGAATTTAAATTTCAGTCATCCAACAGATTTTATAGTTTGCAATCTTTACAGGCAGTAACAGATGGCGTTCATGGTATATTAGGATCTCGATAATAATGAAAATAATTTGTAAAACTAACATATTTCATTTTTTCACAAAGATTATTGATTGAATGTATAACATATACAGCAATGCATGAATTATGAACAACAAAGAATAAATTTAGGACTTGAATGAACTGAAATAAATAAGATAAAGGTAGTACCAATTGGGTTAACATTGCCCCAATATTCTTCAGTTTGAGGGTGCTGAAGAGGATCCCCATAGACCTCTGAGGTCGATGTCAGTAAAATCCTGGAAATAAAACGGGCAAGAATTGTTAAGTCAGTACAAACTCTTATGCATATTTAGAAGCACTAGGGAGAAAAAGTCATATCAGGGAGAAAAATTACCTTGCCCCAACCCTCTTTGCTAGCCCCAACATGTTTAATGTACCAATGACATTTGTTTTGATCGTCTGTCAAACATCAATATTCGGACCATATACATTCAGTAAATCACCGTCAGACAAATGAATCAACTATGATGGATCCCCAACAAAAGGGATTAATAAAATATGTATGTTCACATGCGCGCGCCAACATCTATATATAAGTATTATTACTGAACAAGCAACTTAAATGCAAGACATATATTCAACAAAAAATTACCATATGAGCAAGGACGCATAAATTACCAGGAAAGCAAACTCATGTGCTTATGGCAAGACTTAAAACATACATTTATTCAATTTTTTGGGTTTTCAATATGCAGATGCCTGAATGAATTCCTTTATGATTATATATATCACAATATATAAATACACTTGTGACATATATAGTAAGGTTTATGCAGCAAATTTCACACTGCTCTACTATACTAAGGTTCAAAATAAGTTGCCTGAAAATAGAACTAAGCATTAATATCTCTCCTCTAACCTAACAACAAAATTTCAGGAAACTTAACCTGTGGATACATAGAGCCCCTTGCATCTAATTTCCTAAAACCCACAATATTTTTCTCTCATACCGCTAACTAATACACTTTCAATTTTTGGTTAAAGCTGGAAAAGTGTGCCTGTCCTTTTCTTTTGGAAAGTGAATATACCGTTTGCTTTATTTTACATAATAATATGAAGTTGATGCATCTCATTGGAAACAATGTACCTTTACAGGGTTGTATTTGTAGAAGATGGGAGAAGCAGGGCAAGCAAGATGATAGATCTGATCAACCTCTACCAGCAATGTTTCTGTTACATCTGCAATAATAAAATAAAATTGTAAGTGGTTTGTAAGAACAAGTAGTTTAACATCGTACATCCTGTGCTTTGAACATTCAGTCAAATTGGTAATGACAAAAAACGATCAAGTGTTTAAAGTTAGAGGATACTCCAGTTTCTTGAGATTTTTTAAGTTTCCTGTGATATTATGCTTAGACAATACACAGTTGGGCATCATAACATCTCAAAAGCACATACAAGAACATGTCACTATGACAGAGATAATTTGTAATCATGATAAATATGTGAATAATAATACAGCATAAACTACTGTGTGGCTAATAAGGTTTGATGCTTGAATTACTACACATTGTAAGTAGTAAGGTACTAAAGGTTTTGATAAAGTCCTAGCGACCCCATGCAGTCATTAATCCCTGATTTCTATGTAGCTAAAGCTAATGCTACTTCAAATAAACATAAATTTTCACTCAGGAAGAAGGTACCGAATACATGTTTTCATAAGATCGCATCTTTTCAAATGATTATATCACGTACAGGATGCCACTTTTTTCTGCACTTTAAAACTAAGTGTGTACAAAACAGAACTATAGATATGAGGAAAATGAGTTACCATGTCG
Organism: Allium fistulosum; assembly: GCA_030737815.1. NCBI lineage: Eukaryota > Viridiplantae > Streptophyta > Magnoliopsida > Asparagales > Amaryllidaceae > Allium > Allium fistulosum. Next base: position 1,294,777,014 of record CM060904.1, read on the forward strand.
TATCAGCTCAAATCTTGGATGACCAATCCATTTCTTGAGATTATCCTTTGAGCCCGTAAAGAAGTTATCGGCGACAATAACCTAAAAAATAGAACACTTGTTACCACAATATAACAAATAGTTAAATAGTTAAATGTGAAAATTGGGCAGAAAATAGTGAAATTGTACTTAAACCAGAACAAAAGAAGAAGGGACCCCACAATCATTGGAATAGAAAGAAGATGTCATACGTCAACCAACATATAGAATTTATGTTTGAACAGACTCTATTTTTAATTTTAGGATCAGCTTAATTCAACATATGTTTTCCAATTACACCATAGTTGAAAGATTATATATGAATTGGATGCGATCTTAACTGTTTATCAAGAGAACATATCATTGTTATTATCAAGTCATACTTATACACTAACATATCATATAGGTAAAGTCTATCAATCCAATTCATCATACGATTCTTGAGTGGCAACTGCTGGCTATAAAATTTGCCCATACCACGTAAGAATAACTGATGAGAAAGTTAACAGTATATGGTGGAATCTTACACATCTGTACCTAATATCAATATCAGACATGTACAGAAAAAATGAGAAATCGTATGTAAACTAAATTCAGTACTATGAAATTACCTCATTCTTTTCATTCTCCATCAACTTATCCACCAAATGAGATCCAATGAATCCCGCTCCACCAGTAACCAAAATTCTCATATTCGCCTATATGATTAAAGAAAAAAAAAATCTTTTCATATGTGCACCAAAAAAATAATCCCCATTCATAACAACTAAACAGAAATTACCTGGAAAAACTTAGAAAATCGAAGAGGAGAAGGGGTGGGAGGAGGTCGAGAAGCAGAATGCTGATCGCCATTGGAACTCTCCTTCGCCATCGATCAGATCTAATAACAAAAATTCACAAATATTGAAACTTCAAAACTGATGAAAACAATTCAGATCTAGACCAAATATATAGATCCAAAAAGTAAGAATCTTCAAACATAAGCAAAGTGGAAAGCGAGGAAAGAGACTCGAGATCTGTGATTACAGTGTTCCTACCAAATCGTTGTATTATGTAAATTGTGGGTCAGTTTCAATATATATATGCAAAGTTGTTGATATGGAAGCTTTATTATGAAAATAATCAATAATGTTACCTTCAAAATTGAAAACAAAGAAATATCTTCTGAGTAAATTAAAAAAATAGAAGATGTTGGGCGAGAAACGATTAGAGTGTGCGCTTATATTATACGCTAGCGTTTGGAAATATTGGTGCGTTGGCACTAAGGGCATCTCCAGTGGTATGTCCAGATTCTGAATTTGGATAAAAAACACTCCCAATCGTCAAATTCAGGCTTAATATTAAGCTGAAAGTTCAGGATCCAATTCAGGATCCTGAACTGGGGTTGGGCGCCCATTTAATGGGCGCCCAAGCCCTGGCGCCCATTTTATGGGCGCCAGACGTCTGGCGCCCATAAAATGGGCGCCCAAGCCCCCCAATTATGGGGGGCCTCAGGCACCCATTTAATGGGTGCCTGGCCTCAGGCACCCATTTAATGGGTGCCTGGAAATCAGGCGCCCATTAAATGGGCGCCTGATGCCAGGCGCCCATTTAATGGGCGCCTGAGGCCAGGCGCTCATTTAATGGGCGCCTGGCCATTGGGTGCCCGCCCTGGATTCAGGGCTGAATATTCAGCGGGCTGAATATTCAGCCCTGAATCCACTGGAGATGCCCTAAGGCGGATAGGAACGTGTTTATCTACTGACGTGGCATTAAGTAGGATCCTAAACTTGCGGATAATTAAATTTGATTATCAAAATATTCTTTATTTACGATTGGGTGATCGACTTTGACATTTGTATTTGGTTTACAAATGGAATGGAAAATGGATAAAAGAATATTGAAATTATATTCCCATATACTATAAATGTATTTTGGAAGATGCGATCCATCCTGATTTTACTTATTGTTTTAAATTTAGAATAATCATTATTTGCTAACTCGGAAACGATAATGTTGTAAAATATAGTATTTATATGTTTAATGTCAAAAATATAGTTTCGCTATGTAATGTATGATAAATTCATCGAGATATATAATTATAAATCAAGATCATTACTATTGTTTATGACTTTATGTGTATAATTAATATATGTGATTTATATGTCTTTATATTTAAATGAACAAAATAATTTTACCGTTTTTGTTAAAATGAATAGATCTATGTATTGAAACTACCATATTTTTAGGATATATTTCAGGAAATATGGAACATTAGATATTTAAATTTATTTAAGTGGTTCAAATTTTTGGTTTTGTTCTTAATTTACATGCATAGATTTTTCAATAATTGTTAAAATTTTAAAATGTAGGAATTTGAAGAAAAAAGAAGAAGATTGTAATAACAATTATTATTAATGTTTATTTAAATAATTTATGCTATTGATTTATTTTTATTTTATTTGGATGAAATTTTTTTTCTACTGTTTATGTCAACATACATATGGTATACATACTAAAATTGCTATATTTTTTGAATTTATTAAACGAGCTAACTAACGATATTAGATAATAAATCTATTTAAATAGCTTAAACTTATGACTACGTAATTATCTTAAATATATTGATTTAAATTTAAAATATCATCAGAGAATTGAGGAGTGTTTATAAATAATTGTAGAAAATTCAAATGTTGGAATTTGAAGTTGAAAACAAAATTTTGTTAGGCAAGTATGGTAAGTTTATCGAGATAAATGAATTAAAATCAAATTTATGTATGTGATGTATATACCTTTATAATTGATTGAATCAGTTTACCATTCTTGTTAATAGGAATATGCTATACACACTGAAATTACATATTTTTAGGGTCTATTAGATGAATTAACATTTAAAAATATTAGTTGATTTAATTTATTTAAATGGTTTAAATTAAAGATTACGTAATTACTTTAAATATATGAACTTTGATGTAAACTATTAAGAGGGAATTGAGGGGGATTTTATAAACAATTTCAAAAGTTTTAAAAGATAGGTATTTGAAGTTAAAATCAGAAGTTCACAATGCAGTGTATGTTAAGTTTATTGAGATAAATAAAATACAACTTACATTTATTATTATTGTTTATTTATGTAATTTATGTTGTTTGATTTATGCATCTTTGTATTTGAATGACACATTTTACCATTTTGCGAATATGAATATTATATACATATCGAAACTATCATATTTCTAAGATTAATTAAACTAGTTAACAATATTAGTTATTTGTATTTATTTAAATTGTTAAATTTAATATTTTGAAAATAATTTGAATATATGGACTTAAATATGAAATATTATGAGAGAGTTGAGGAGGTTTCATAAATAATTGTAGAATCTTTAAATTGTAGGTGTTTGAAGTTAAAATAAAATTTTATGCATGAATGATTAATTTATTAAGATAAATGAATTATAAATTTAATTTATTATTATTGTTTAAGTATGTTATTTTTCCATTTTTATCAATATGAACATGGTATATACATTGAGATTATCGTATTATATGATTTACTAAAGGAGTTAACAAATATTAGTTAACTGATTTAATTTTTTGATAACAAAAGTGATACTTTATTCGAGCATAACACCCATTATGATGTCTCATGGATTCGAACTCATGACCTTTAGAATCTTTGCCTAAAACGCCATACCTCTAACCACTTAAGCCAGGAGTCTTGACAGTTAACTGGATTTATTTAAATAGTTTATATTAAGGATTATGTGATTATTTTAAATATACAAACTTAAATATCAAATGTTAGAAGAAAAAGCGAAGAACTTTGTAAATAGGTATGGAAAATTTGAAGTATAGGTATTCAAAGTTAAAAACTGAATTTTGCAATGCAATGCAATGTATGATAGATTAAATGAGGTAAATGGATTATATATTAAATAAAAAATGTTATTATGTTTATGTATATAATTTATGTTATGTTATTTATATATCTCTATATTTTAATGAAATAATAATTTTTCCACTTTTTGATACGGTATTGGTTTATATGTTGATATTATCATTTTTTAGGATTCAATAGATGGATTAATAGATATTAGTCAACTGGATTTATTTAAATAATTTAAATTTTTTGTTATGTAATTCATTCAAATATATGTAGATTAACATGGAATATCATGCTAGATGAGGATAGCTTTGGAAGTAATTGTTATTTAAAATGTAGTTACTTGAATGTAAAATGATGGGAGAAATTTAGTGAAATAAGTGCAAAGCGTGATAAGCTATAGTAATTTGAAAACCAAAATATTTATATATAATTAAGGCGAAAGGATAAAATTCCTAGAATTAATAAGAGAAATAGAAAATTTTCCACTTTACTATTATTTGATCAGTGTATAAGTCATGTATTGCATAGAGTGTTGGAACTGGACCAACCCACAGCGGAGTAATTGGGTAAATTTCAAATTTTTTTATCTTTTGGATCTTTATTGGACCTATGTAGTCTAAATTTATTTCGAACTTTTTAAATTTTTTGTTAAATAAAATCAATATTTTATTTCAATTTACAAATAAAATTTACTTTATATATAATTTGTATTATATTATATATATGTGCATCATATGCATATATGTGTGTACGTGCACGTGTAACATAGCAATGTGTACATGGTTTGACAAGCCTGTGTATAGATGTTGGGTGTTATAACCAAATTTTCTACCGTCACAAAACGGACTCAAATAGATGAAATGAACTACAAATTGATGAAGGAATGAGTCGAGGAGCTTGGAAGATGTCAAGATTGAAGAAATCAAAGATTTTCACAAATGTAAATTAGGTTGGAACGGACATGATTTACTCTAACACGATTAGAACAATCTAGAATCATGATATGAAGAAACTAAGAAAGTTTAACGGAATTCTGAAGAGCCAAATCAGGTTGGTACCAACCTGATTTGATTGGCATCGATCTGAACCTGAGACTTGAAATGGCAATAGTTTAATGAAAGGAGCCTAAACACGAAGAGAAAAATGAGCTTTGGATGTAAAAGTTTAGGTTGGTACTGACCTGATTCAGGTTGGTACCGACATCTTTTGATGACCACTAACCTGATTTGGTAAGAGGTCAATGAGAAGAGCTAAGACATGGAGATAAACTTGAAGAATGATAGAAAAATCAGATCAATACTAAGTAGAAGTGGTCGATACCGAGTTGATTTTCTACTTAGAGATCGTGTTGGATGACTCGGTCTTTATGCCTGGATCTTTGGATCTTGGAGTTGTGACGTTTTCAAACCTGGAGGTGAGATTGGAACAAAGATTTTCCTCTAAACATGAAGCTACTTGCAACTGGGAAAGGACTTTTGACAGTTTGATTCTTTTCTATCCTTTTCATCCCTAAATGCTCCCAATCCGAGATCCACTAGATAATGGTCAGATTTGAGTGGTAATAATTATATTCCAGAGAAAATCGATCAAATAATAAGATTAAAGTGGACATAGGTCGAAGTATTTGCCGAATCACTATAAAAAGTGCTCGTGAGTTCTTATTATTATTCTTGCTTGTTTGATTTGGATTTATCTATTTTGGGTCGTTGAGCCATTTTCCGACATAACACTTGATTTACACTGCAACGGACATGTTGTCCCTCTTATGATTTATTGTCTAAGTGTGTGTGTATCATAATAAATATATATGAGTAAATATATAATGTAAATACAAATATATATACATATATTAAATGTTAGTTATAAATAATTTATAAATAAAATATTTATGAAATTTATGTTTATATATATGTATATAGATATATAAATAATAATGAAATCACTAAATAAATTAAATATTATTTTATAAAATAATTTTAACATATATATATGTGCGTGTATGTATGTGTGTATTCATAATATAACATGAAAACCACGAATAGTTTAATAAAATAATATTTTATTTTATGGGGCATTTCACTAGAAGGACAAACTTTGCAGTCCAATTAGTTTCTAGGACACACATCCATAGAAATTAATTTCAAGGCCAAAGTCAGCAGAATAATTACTTTTAAGGACAAAGTCAACAGTCCAATTACTTTCAAGGACATAATTTCATAGGTTTTTAGGCCTTAGAAACTAATTATTTTGCATTTTGTCCTTAAAAGTAATTATTTCAGTTGTGCGTCCTAGAAACTAATTGCACTAGCTAAAGAGGCCCTTGTGGCTAATTTCCACTTATTTTATTTTAAATTGATTTATACAATACATGTAATATATATAATTATATATATAAATATATGTATACATGTATATAGTAATATAAATAAATAAAACTAATATATTTCTGCAAATTTTGCTCTTGGTCAAAAATATATTCTTGATTCATTTCATTTTCGGTTTTGCATTTTAAAACATTTTAAAATCAAAACCATGTAAAAATTAAAAGAAATATTATTTTCGAAAGTTTAATGTGTGATAAATGTTGTACAAATTTTGCAATATATATATATATATATATTCTTTATAATATATATATACATATTAAATTACATAATCAAATTTAGGTTAAATAATTAATTAAATATATTTCTTCAAAATAATAAAAAATCATTCTTGCCGCCGAATGTGTATTTTATATAAATAAATTTTATAAAATTTACAACATGTAATGTATGATTTATAATCTTTAGAAATAATTACTAGATTACTAAAAGAAATTATAATAATATTTTATTATATAAATAATATATTTTTCTGGCCGTGGTCACTAAGTACAATAAACATTCACAATATTTTTTTATATATTTACTATATAGATATAATAATATACACAATCAACCAATTTGTGAATGCATTTCGATATACAAGATTCGTAATATAATCTAACATCCTATCACATAAATAATATTACATATAAATGTGATACAACAAAGATAAAACAAAGATTTACCTTTCACTAGAGCCTTTGCGTACATGTTGAAATGTTGAATTGATCTAATTGAATTCGTTTATAAATCATAAGTTGCTAGCTTCCTAACCACCTTACCATTGACGATTGAATCAAAGAATTTTAGTGTACTTTTGCACTTGGATTTTTGGGATTTATAGAGGATAGTTGCTGGTCAAAATTATTAGAGAGGAAAGAGAGCAAAAGTCTAAAAAGAAATGGTGTAAAACGTGGCATACAAAAAGGAAGTCAAGGGAGACAAAAATGAATCACATCCGAATATCTCTCTCTTACAAATTCCATACTTTTTATCCATTCAAATCCTCTCAAATTGCCACCATACGGCCGCCCAAACCATCCATCCTGCAGTCAAAAATATCTTGCCCGTATGGGCCTCAAATCTGATCCAAGTCCGAACAATATTCAATGCAATGTTAAATCTTATTTAACCACATACCGATATCATATATCAATCCGTATATTTATAACTAGGGATAGCAATGGGATGGATCTAGGCTCTGAACCTGGTAGACCCGCTAAGACTTGCCCCAATGGGTCATCGAGGCAGGTAGACCAATGACCCATTCTTAAGAGCTTCGGTCTAGAATCTGGTCGGGGCTTGTTTGACCCACCCCAACCCGACCCATACTATTGAGATCTCATAAAATTGCTTTATTATTATAACGATGATTTGTTGATCCTTCTATACATAAGCGGATATAACATGAATATTCTAATGTTTCATTCAATAAGTTATATGATTTTTATGGTATTAAGTTGCATCATTAATAATTATATATTAACTCATGAATGTTTTTCTTGAACCGTTATCATACACCTCATTTTTGTTGTCATACTCGTCATTGTAAACACATTGATATATATATATATATATATATTACCATTTAGTGACAATCCTCCTACAATAATATAAATAAATATATGCACATTAATACATAATTTTGAATGAATATGTAAAGCCTCACCGGGTCTTGGGGTGGGTCTACCCCGACCCTTATGAGTTTTGAGTACGGGACGAAAGTCTATAACAACACCGGCTTTACGGGGCGGGTCTGGGACAGGGTATAAAACCCAAGGTGGGTCTGGAGCACAAAAAACCCACCCCATTGCTATCCTTATTTATAACTATTATAAACACACTGTTTAATATTGTTCAAAATACATCAATTAAAATTTTTTAATTAATATTTCATAAATATTAATTAATTTATAAAAAATTATAAATTAATTAAATCAAATGGTAAAAGGATTATTCAACATTTCGGTTATGTGACTCTAAGGTGTAAATTTGGTCAGCGATTAATATTAAACATTTCAAATATTAACGTTCATACGGCATTTAGTAGGTGGTGTGACATTATGACCAAATTTATCCCTTATTTAGTTTCGGTAAAATCCAATTTTTCTTTATTAAGTGTTACTCGGTAGTGATAATTATTTACACCAATTCTCTTCGTCAAAACTGTATCACTTTGGACTTATGAAATTTGGTAATAGTCAAAATTCCAATAGCGTCCATATTCAACTCTATGGTCCAAACACAAAGTTCTTGGTTCAATAATAACAATTATTATTAACCAAACTACTCTAGTTAGAGACTTTGACTTTGAGTTGACCGCGTTACTAACCTCATATATCCGAGGAGACAAATCCTCTCTTGAATAGTGTTTCACTTCCAATGCTTCCACTCGCCCAACTATAGTCATTCGATAGACGTCGAGCCATGATTTAACTATAATCAAAGTGGAGCTTCGACATTGAAGATCAACAGCATTCTTAAGTCAAGAGAACCGTGTAATTTTGTCCCATCGATATTTTTTGTTTGACCTTAGTTATATTAACCAACCGAAAACTATCGAGTGAGTCATTCCATAGTTATCTAATAACTATCAAACCCCTTGGTGCCCCCAGTAGTCATGCATAATACACTGCCTAATATTTGGAGAGTAATGCGTATTTTAGTCTCAATGGATGTATCGATATCCAGTCTCAATACATCTGTATTGGGAATTTTTAAAAAAGCATGTTTAATTTCATTATGATAAATTACTCATGGTTACGGCACTTTGTAACTATTATCACAAAACATACCATTTATTAATTTTCTATTATATATACTTTTAATTAAATTAATTAATATAACACATTATATCAAGTATATAATAGAAATGTAAAACCTTTTGTTTCGAACAAGATTGGTTATCGAGTTAGATATATATATCAATTACATAATTGCCCCTAGGGCATACCCCTAACTCTATCAATCTCTCACTTGCACTGGGGCTAATTATGGAATCTCAATCATATCCCTTTGATCAGTTTGAGGAGAAATGATTAAGTTAGACCATTCGCGAATGGATCTGTTATGTTGGTTTAATTATCTACTCTATCAATCAACTCTCTTTGATGCTGATAAATTACTTTTGTCATGTAAAACTATTTGGAGTATGTTTCTCAACCTCTAGTGAGCTCTGATTATTACATTGTTATCATGTAATAATGATTCGTATTCTCAAAAATTGGAATCGCTCCTAGCTCAGTTATAAATTTGTGCATTTATATATACATTGCTTTTATTGTAGCGCTATTCAAGACGATGTACTTAACCTTTTCATTGAATCAGCCACAATGTTTCATTTGGAACATTTCCAACTTAAAGCTTCTTAATTATGGTTTAAACATGGATTCGATATTGACATATTATACTCAATATAACTTATGAAGTTTGAGTCAGAATACTCCTTCACAAGGAGTTCATTATTTCTATAAACAATTCTTTAGTATTTCGTAAATACTCAAGAATACTCAAACTACCATTTTGTGATCCTAAGTGGAATTGATATTTGCTTCAAGTATCAAATACATGAGAAAATTATGATACTACAGACAATACAACATATATAATAATTCCTATTGCTAAAGCATAAGAAATCTATCTTACATGTTCCTTATTAAACATTTTAATAAGGTGTCTTTGCTTATTATTTTGGGACATTGCCAACATCCTTTGTACTTAATATAAAAGATATAATTTACAAATCCAAAATCAAGTATTAAGCAACCAAACTATTACTGATTTTATCATAAGTACATCGTTAATAATCAACAGTATGTTGTTTACTTATAGTCTAAAATTTTCTATGTACCTTTTAGCGTTTCTTGTTTATGGACACATGCTTCCTCTACATTTTGACTGAAAGTTAAACTATTTGATGTTTATATCAAAATTCTTATTCAATTCTGATGCTTATAGAATAATAATTTCGTATCATTTCTTGGATCATATCCTAAAACACACAAACTCAATATCGCTCCCACTGACTACGAGATACTTTGGTTGTTATGTGCAAACAGTCTATGCCAAATTATTATTTAGAAATTTATGTTTCAACACATATGTACCAAATACAAAGTCAAATCAAGCGATAATTTTGTGAGTAAATCCAAATTAACTTGAGCAAGTTGAATGATGAATCTATTACGCTAATTTCAATAATTGAAATTTACAATGTTATTCTTATCAACATTGCCTATTAAATTCCAACTGCATTACTCTTGCTCTTGAAGGCACAATCACGGCCGATGGACCATATCTCTTTGGCTACAACTACCAAAATAATATTTTGATAATGTACTTGGAATTCATTTTGGATTTTCACATCATGCCATATTGTAGGTTCAATACTCTTAATTATTTAATTGACAACTGAGGATTATATACTATCGACATTAATAAGAAACTCATAGTTTCTCTTTAATGTGCAAGTATACTTATTAGACATTATAATGCATTGTGTTCATTTTAGGTTTTGTTAATTTTATTTCATCCCTTATAATTAGTTTTATCTTGGATTTTATCCAAATCCATTTTACTACCAATAATTTCTAAAAGAAATTCCTTAACTATGAAGTTGGTATTTGTTGAAGCAACGTTGTTTCTCAGTGCAACGGGTTAGGTATTTATAAGCACTTTATGAATTGCCATATATATAAACCGGTTTGGTTTTAGTTTAAAATACTTATGTTCAAAACATAAACTGTCCATCCAATGAAATTCGTCCCAATCTACTTTTAGGGTGATTCATACAAGATTCCTCATGAACAATTATTATGTGCAGTCTTTCAATTCGCACAACCTGCCAACTCCTTGCCTAAGATATATTAGGGTTTCTTATTCTTATATACCCTTATCTTATATGATTTTGTAAACTATTATTTAGATGAAATTAATTTTAACCTTGTGTATTACTCTTAAGTATATGACCTTATAGAAAGAATTTACATCAACTTCACTCACAATTAATCATATTTTGTTTAATAAAGCTCGATTACTCCTTATTGCTACAGCATTATGTATCATATGGATGAGCGACTTTTGAGATTAAATCTTTGTTTATTTTTCTGTACATTTGGAACTCCTTCCAATATACTTACATATTCGATCAAATCAAATCAATTTTATTTTCTATTGCATGTTATTTTGTTTACTTCCTTTTTATGCTCTATGAGCTTTCATAGACATACTACATGTGTATCAAATATACATGTCCATATCGGTGATAAATCATCGGTGAATGTAACAAAGTAAGTGGAATCGTTTTGGTGGTAATAGACTTTCGATTGCATATATCTAGATGTAACAATTCGTAGAATTCATCAACTCTTATGATGCTCCCACTGAATTGGTGCTTTTGATTTTTTGGGAGATAATTTACTAGAATCGTATGATTCATAATCATATAATCAAAATTTATTTCTCAAAGCCGTGACTTAGTCCATAATTCCAAAATAATTGCAAATAAATTTAGATATTTCTGTATTTTCCAATGCATCACAAATACCAGTACTGTAGTTTATTTTATAACGAATATTCATAATACTCATATTGAAATAAAATTATGTCAATTTTCCAGTTAATACAAAAAATTATTTATTATTTCATAAATAATATTTGGTATGTTTTACGAAAGCAATTTTATAACTTGAAGTGATTAATAAGTGCTATATGTAATGCTCCCACTATTTCCGCCATTAGTATAATAGCATATGAAATATGAAGCTCCATTCAACCACTTAATGTAGATTATTTATTATATTTACTGTAATTGGTTTACAATCTATAGTTTTCAGATCAAAAGTCTTAAATTCAAAGAAATAAATATCATAGAAAATAATTTTCTATGTGAAAATACTTTTGGAATAGATATCATCTTTCTCATTCCAATGTTAAGTATCAACTATTATTATACAATTCTCGTTTTCGATGTTTCTTTATGAAGCAAAGGTGATCATTCACTCTCTTCATCCCAACTATGTCTAAGATTACATCCACTCTTATACATTCGATTTCCTTTCTAAACGATCGAACCATACAAATGAAATCCTTACTACATTATCATAATGAACTCTTTACAAAAGTGCATTTGGTCATCCTTAACTTTTAAGGATATCCAATAAATTGCACTTAACGTAAATTGGTCAAACTGACATTTCAGTGGTCGAATTCTTAGATTTATCTTAAAGCCTTTGATTCAGTGTTACATTCAGCACAATAATACCATTATTATAATCAATCATATTGAATACACGATCTCACACTACAATTTACTTGCTCATTTCAATGAACTAATTTCATTGAGGTTTCATACATTACGAAATGTGATCGTTCACCATATAACATTTATATGTGATAGTATATGTATCACATTTCTATATTCCTGTATTTCTTTTAGAGTTCGAAACTCATTGAAGATAATACACAGTCTTAGGCAAGTAAACTCATAAGTAACAAAGTTACAAATGTTTTAATGGTTGTTTAATTAGGCGCTTGCATGGGTCAAGATGCAAAAATTTATTGGTAAGTATATTATATATTTCTATTTGTCAATATTAATTCAGTTCATTTGTATATTTCGATTGATAAGCATTTTATCAGTTATATTAACTACACAAATTTATCAACGTAGATTATTATAACTTTATATAGCAGATGTTTTTACAATATTAGAAAGGTTAAATGTTACTATTTCATTTCTCTAATAAGGCTCCCACTAGATTTTATGTTTCTCCAAATCCTAAGACGAAACATAGAAGTTTTTCGACTTCACTAGTGGGTATTAAGACTCGTCTGTCTTGGGATTCTAACCTTAAGTTTTCTCAAAAAGTCATAGCCTCATAAATGATGGATAACTCCTTATCGGTTGTATCATATACAACTCCTAACTCATGGATCCTTGTCCTAATCTCATTTTGACCTTGAGTTTGCTCGACAATCGAAAGAAATTATTCACTCATACCTATCATTTCACGATGGCATAAGTATAATATACATGCCTTGAGTTTGCTTGACATTCACATATAGTTATCTTACCTTATCTAGTCAATATATTAATAGTACTACACATAACATCTCTAGCTTGAGTTTGCTCAACAACTAAAGAGTATGCAAGTAATTTATTAATACATAAATGGTAAAGGACAATACTTATATTAAAGATTAACAATCTTCAATATATTTAATTGAGTGATATTGACTTATGGAATAATGTATTTCTTAAGAAATGCCCTCGTGATTCAAGTGTCGGACACATTGGAAATCACGGTATACGTATTGTGCTTATGTATTTATTTCTTAAGTGTAATTGGGTTTCTTACTATTCCACCTTTAGTTTACACATTTATATCATATAAGTTTTATTATTATATAACTTTTATACTTTATTTAACTTATATAATATTTTATGTATAACATTATATTAATTAAATCTTATTTAATTGACTTTATTAGTTAACACTTTAATTAATTATTATATTATTCAATTATAACATATTATATTAAATATATGTACTACAACCTTTATAGTAGAAAACATATACATCTTATATATATGTATTTTAATTTATTAATTAATTTATTTAATCAAACAATTTTAATCTTATATATATGTATTTTAATTTATTAATTAATTTATTTAATCAAACAATTTTAATTAAATTTTATTAATTTCGTAAATTCTTTTATACACACATGTATACTTATATTGTCTTAAACAATTTAAGGCAACTCTACTTATATCATTATATATACTAGTATAAAGCGCACATACGTGCATCTAATATTCAGATATATTTATTTGTTAATTAATAAAAAAGGCAGTGGACGGATGTGTGTTGTAAGTGCAAATATTTTGATAGTCATAGCACTTTTATTTCAAGTTTTTTGTTCATGGTATTGGTGGTAAATTGGTAGTAAAATTCTGTTGGTTGGTAGTTGAAATGGGATGGTGGTGAAGGTTGCAAATCGGTAGCGAGATTCCGTTGATGGATAGAGGTATTTTTGGAATTTCAAAAGGACACCATGAAAATCATGTTCATTTAATTCTCTTATTAATAGTAGAGATATAATTAATTAACTTATTTAATTAATTCATTTATTTCATTAATCTTATTAATAAATAATATTTTGCGAAGTTGATTTTATAACATTTTAAAAAATTATATTATATCTTTTATAATGTATGTTTTATTTTAAATTTCAAGTTTTTTAATTATCTTAATTTCAAAACAATTTTGAAATAGTCCAATGCCCAATTCAAATTGGCCCTTTTCTATTAGGGTCAACCTTTGGGTGCACATAACTATTCGGGCCAGGCTGGTAACTAGGTAATGTAGGATACTTGATTACCCAACAATCCAACCTTCCACTATCTTTCTTAGACATCGCACTAATTGGGTTGTAAGCTTAATTAGTTAGCTCTAATATGACTAATTTATACCACGTAGGCTATTGAGCTCCGATACCATTGTTGGATCTTGGCCAGCCCGTAGCGGAGTATTTGGATAAATTTTAAATTTTTTTACCTTTTAGATCTTTATTGAGTCTATATAGTCTAAATTTATTTAGAACTTTTTTGAATTTTCTGCTAAATACAATAAATATTTATTTGAATTTACAAACAAAGTTTTACTTTATATATAATTCGTATTATAGTATCTATCTGTGTATCATATACATATATATGTGTACATGCATGTGCAACAGAGCAAGGTGTACATGGTTTGACATGCTCGTGTATAAATACTAGGATTTATACTACAACAGACATGTTAGTCCCTCTTGTATTCGATTTGCTGTCTAAATGTATGTATGTATGTATTTTGCATCATGATAACATATATAAGTAAATATATAATACACACACATATATTAAATGTTAGTTATAAATAATTTATAAAAAAAACATTTATAAATATATATATGTGTGTGTGTGTGTGTGTGTGTATGTATGTATGTAGATATATAAAAAATAATTATATCACTAAATAAATTAACTATTAGTTTATAAAATAATTTTAACATACATATACATACATATATCTATGTATGTATTCATATAACATGAAAGCGGTGAATAATTTAATAAAATAATATTTTATTTTATTTCAAATGGATTTATACAATATATGTAAATATATAAAATTAGAGATAAATATAGTGGAAAATAGAGAAAAAGACAAATATAAAGAAAAAATTTGATGCAGGGACACCACGTTTCTTTTTTAGCATGAAGGCCAAGCATTTTGCAAATATGCATCGCAACACCAAACTTATCTTGACATAATTAAAATGACGATGGCTTGGCAGGCGATGCGATGGCGGATAGGCTTAGGAGACAACGAGGTGGCAGTGGCTTGGGTAACGATGGTGGTTGGTCTAGATGATTAGGTTTCATTCTGTTGAACTAAATACTTTAGTGTCGAGGTGGATTGGGAGGCAATGGAAGAGATGAGTGTTGAAGGTGCAGCAGCGAAGCATGGTCGAGCCATGGTGTCGATGATGGTGGTAGTGAAGACAGATAATGCTGGTGATGATCATTTTGTGAACGATTTAACAGCCGAAAATGCTAAATATAACTAGCATATCTTTAAGTGAAAATGAATATAACATCATATGTATGTATATAATGCTAATTTAGTTTAGCATTTTTTAAACTGCAAAAGTGAATGATTGTGCTAGTTTGATTTATCATTATTTAAACTATAAAAAATGAATATAGCATTATGTTGATGTTATGTTAATTTAATTTAGCATTTATTTAAAACTACAAAAAATTAATATAGCATTGTATGCATATCATGCTAATTTATTTTAGCATTTTTTTAACCTATAAAAATGAATGATAGTGCTAGTTTGATGTATAATATTTTTTGAACTATAAAAAGTGAATATAACATTATGATGATTTAATGCTAATTTAATTTAGCATTTTTTGAACTATAACAAAAATGAATATTGCATTATGATGATTTAGTGCTAATTTAATTTAGCACTTTTGGTTCGTTATTGATTTTTTTAATTCAACGACAATGATGCGTCAAGTTCCGATGATGTGATGTGTCATGGTGGTGCGACAGCGACATCAAGCGACGTTCGTGATTTAGAGTTTGGGTTAGGCATCTCGATGTTCTTAGATGATAACGGATCGGTGAAGTTTTAGGTGATGAAGTGAATGAGATGCAGGTAGCGTGATGGTACCTCCCAGATGTGGTGCAGCGGGGGATGGCTGCGGCAATGAGGTGGTACGGTATTTGTTTGAGGCGGCGACGCTAAGTTTGGGAGGAATTTGGATTTGGGGATGAAGTTTGTTCTTCTCTCCAAAATTTTGAAACTAGTGCCCTAGATCTAATTTTTTTTATTATGTTTGTCCTTTTTCTTAATTCCTTCTATATATATTAATATAAATAATAAAAATAACCTTTTCAATATATTTCTGCAAATTTTGCTCACGCCAAAAGTATAATTTTTTTTATTAATTTCTTTTTTTTTGTTCAGTTTAAAACATTTTTGAATAATAATCATGTAAAAATTAAAATTAGAATTAAAATAAATATATTTCGAAAGTTTAATGTGTAACAAATGTTATATATATATTTTGCAAAATATATATTATTTATAATATATATTACATAATCAATTTTAGGTTAAATAATTAATTAAATATATTTATTTGAAATAAAAAAAAACCTTTTTTATTCCTGTTGCCAAATGTATATTTTATATAATTTTTTTAAAATTTAAAACATGTAATATATGATTTATAATCTTTATAAATAATTACTAGTTTACCGAAATCAATTATAATAATATTTTATTATATAAATAAATTTTATTTCTGGTTGTGATCACTAAGTATAGTAAACAATCACAAATATTTTTTTTATATATTTACTTATATATATATATATACAATATTATACACAACCAACCAATTTTTGATAGTATTTCGATATATAAGATTCGTAATATAATTTAACGTCCTATCACATAAATCATATAACATATAAATGTGATACAACAAAGATAAAATAGAGATTTACCTTTGACCAAAGCCCCTGCATACACGTTAAAACATTGAACTGATCTCTTTGAATCCATTCACAAATCATAAGTTGCAAGCTCCCGAACCGCCTTACCATTAACGATCGAACCGAAGAGTTTTGATGTAATTTTGTACTTGGAATTTTGAGGTTTACAGAGGATGATTGCTGGTCGAAATTATTAGAGAGGAAGGTGAGCAAAAGTCTAAAAAAATGGTGTAAAAGGTGGCATATAAATAGAAAGTCAAGGGAGAGAGAGTGGGTCACATCCTAATATCTCTCTCCTACCAATTCCACTCTTTTTAACTGGTCAAATCCTCTCCATTTGCCATCATATAGCCACCCAAACCATGCATCCTACAGTCGAAATATCATGTCCATATGGGCCACAAATCGGATCCAAGTCGAAACAATATTCAATGCAATTATAAATCTTATTTAACCGCATACCGATATCATATATCGATCAGTATATTTATAGCTATTATAAACAAACTGTTTAATATTATTCAAAATACGTCAACTAAAATTTTATAATTAAAATTTTATAAATATTAATTAATTTATAACAATTTATAAATTAACCAAATCAGATGGTAAAAGGATTATTCAACGTTTCGGTTGTGTGACTCTTAGGTGTAAATTTGGTCGGCGATTAATATTCAACATTTCAAATATTAACGTTCACACGTCACTTAGCAGGTGATTTGACATTATGGCCAAATTCATCGCCTGTGTGGTTTCAGTAAAATCTAATTTTACTTTATTAAGCGTTACCTGGTAGTGACAATTATTTACTTCAATTCTCTTCGTCAAAACTATATTTCTTTGGACTTGTGGAATTTAATAATGGTCAAAGTTCTAATATCATCCATATTCAACTCTATAGTCCAAACACAGAGTTCTTGGTTCAATAAGAACAATTATTATTAACCGAACAGCTCTGCCCAAAGACTTTGACTTTGAGTTGACTTCAGTTGATCATGATACTAACCTCATATAACCGAGAAGACGAATCCTCACTTGAATAGTGTTTAACTTTCAATGCTTCCACTCGATCCAACTATAGTCGTTCAATGGACCCCGTGCTATGATTTAACTATAAGCAAAAAGGAACTTCCACATTGAAGATCAACAATATTCTCAAGTCAAACGAACCGTGTAATTTTGTCACATCGATATTTTCTATTTGACCTAGTTGTATTAACCAACCGAAAACTATTAACTGAGTCATTCCATAGTTATCTAATAACTATCAGTATGTAACCCTTTGGTGGCCCCATCAGCCATGCGTAATACACTATCCAATATTTGGACAGCGTTACGTACTCTAGTCTCAATGGATGTGTTGATACCCAGTCTCGATAACGGAATAATAGTAAGAATCAGACCGACAGTTGTGCATCGAGTTTCGGTGGACAATGGAAGCTCAGTTAACATTCTGTTTAGAAAGACTTTCGACCGAATGAAAATCAGTATGAAGGATGTGACTTCCTGCAAGATGAATATTCATGTCTTTACTGGTAAAGCTAAACAGCCGATTGGGATGATCGATTTGCCTGTAGAACTTGGTGAAGGAGAACGTAGGGTAGTTCATGTTCAGACATTTGTTATTGTTGATGAGTACTTAGCATACAACGCCTTCTTGGGCCGATCGATTCTTGTTATTTCAGGATATCTCTGGCACCTTGGTGTTTACTGATGAAATTCCCCATGAAAAATGGGGTCGAGTGGTGAAAGGTGACCAGAGCTTTGGAAGAGAATGTTACGTTGTAGAACCGAGAGAAGCGAAGCAACGTGAGAATGGTAAGAATGTGGAGAGAACTCTCCGCATTCAGGACTCCCTAGCATAGTAACCAAAGCATGGACCCTGGATCGAGAACCATAGCCGATTCAATAAGGCTATGGATCTCAGGAAGAAGTCAGGGGAAGGGTGACCAGCACCGACTGAGCTGACGGTGAATGTTTCAATCGATATGGATAATCTTACTCAGGTCTTGAAGATTGGATCTCAGCTCAACGCTAAATTAAGAAAGGAATTGGTGAACTTCCTCCGAGGAAACTTGAAGTATTCACTGGACACATTCAGATATGTGCGGGATACTATCGGAGATAGCGTGTCACAAACCGAATGTTGATCCAAGGTTCCCATTAGTAAAACAGAAAAGACGCAATCTGGGTTCGAGCGATCCGCTATGTTGAAGGAAGAAGTGGATAAGCTGGTGGCGAACAGCTTTATTCATAATGCTTTATATCCCAATTGGGTATCCAACCCCATGTTCGTCAAGAAGTCAAATAAAAAATGGCAAATATGTGTCCACTATTCGGATTTGAATAAGACATGCCCAAAGGACAACATTCCTTTGTCCAGAATTGACCAAATGGTGGATGGAACTGTAGGACATGAATTACTCTCGTTTATGGACTCTTATTTGGCTGCAATCAGATTTCGATGCATATATCAGATCAAGAGAATACAAGCTTTATAATCCTACCGCTATTGTGTGATGCCGTTCAGTTTGAAGAAAGCTAGAGCCACATACCAGAGATTGGTAAATTCTATGTTCAAGAATCAAATTGGGAGGGCAATATAAGTATACATAGATGACATGCTTGTGAAATCATGAGTATCATGAAACTATCTAGATGACCTTTGTAACATC
Organism: Allium fistulosum; assembly: GCA_030737815.1. NCBI lineage: Eukaryota > Viridiplantae > Streptophyta > Magnoliopsida > Asparagales > Amaryllidaceae > Allium > Allium fistulosum. Next base: position 1,294,797,007 of record CM060904.1, read on the forward strand.
CCCCATTCTGAGGCCCAAAAATAAGCGCTACTGCTACTGCAGTCGTCAATAGTATTATTTTCCAATGACAAAATAAGATCAGTTAATAGTATCATTAACATCAAAGCACAGGCATATGAAATTTTTTCAAAACATAGATTTCATTAATTAATTTCCATGTTCATTACATAACCTTAAACGTATCCTAGGTTTAGATAAAATATAAGTACTACAAAATAATCAAAGAGCAACATATGAAGATGCCTCATTGGTTGATCAGAGTTAACTACTAGACAGATACAATTTCTGCCATTACATACATATAGACAAAAGTCATTACAACACAACGGATAAGTAAATAGGTAAACTCCAACATAGCTAGCTCGGCATCCTGCACATCTTCGGAAGCTTTATTCGCCAAATCTAAATAACCTGGAAACTTTACTCACAAACTACTCAAATTAGTCCCCGAGAGTTTAAGGGGATAAACAAAAACTTCTGGTCAGACAAAAAGTATGGTGTGAGTAATAATATGTCATCTCGGTTAATAGAACTCTAATGAGACTACGCTACTGAGCGGAAAGGGTTTTCCCCTTACTAGTATCCTCTAAAAATATGTCTTTTAGAAATCAAGCACCCGCAACCACAATGGTTAAACTAGACAATATAAAAAATCATATGCATGCATGCAACTTGGGTAATCATGACCAATCTGTCTAAATAAATGGACTAAGCCTACCAGATATATTAAATTCTCCAACCTACTATTAGAAGGAAACTAGATGGTCTATCCGAAACTTACCGTTCCTTGAGTCACTTTGATCCTAGTGGTTTTGCAGGCCAACCAATAACCTATCTTATCTTTGTGTATTCCTTTCTGTGAGTAAACCTACTTTTAGTCTTACCCTTGATGAAGCCCTATGCACTGGAATTTTGGACTAATATCAGCTAGGGACTAATAACTGAAGTATTGGGCACGATCCTACAGTCCCATCTGGTTTTCTAATCTCCGAGTCGATTCATCCTATCATAATTTATTTAAAGGTGATAAGAACAATAATCTCATTAGTAAATTCTAAGCTAAATACCCTTTTTATTTGATTAAAAACATAAATTTTTATAACTGATTTAACCCTTGGAATCATACTTAAAACAAGAAAAACCACAGCCCTTTACTTTCCAAAATATATTATGTTAATGTATATGCTTTTATGAAATACCAGTGATGAATTCCAAAATCAATTAGAGGTTGTCGCACATTAAAACCTTAGGCTATGAAGCCATATACCATAAAACCATTTATATTAACAAAATGCAGCATTGTCATTGCCTATATGGGTTATCGCACCCTTCAATATCAAAATCATGTTAAAGCATCCGATTTATAAAACACAATACTATAAGGCCAAAACCATTTATGGCGCATATTATAAATACGTATAGATCATCGAATACAAGTGGTATAGTTATAGGTTGCATAATGTAAAACTTTAAAACTTACAAATATGGGAATGTCGATATTAAGGTTAGGCGGCATCATTGCCGTATAAAACCAATGTCGAAAATAACATATATCAGCATCATGGCTAAAACAAGTGGGATAAGAAAATAACAGCAACATTACTGTATAAAACAAACGTCGAAATTCATATATGCGGCACTAATGCCGTAACATAGCTTATGTCGAAAATATACTTATTAGCGATTTGCCTTATAGAGTTGATGTCAGTACAGAAAATATGAGACATCATGGATGTCGCTGTAAAACTTGCGACATTATCAATGTCATAATAAAACATGCAATATAAACCATGCGGCAAAGAACATATGCAGCATAGAAGACTAGCGGCATAGAACACCAGCGGCATCACCAACGTCGCAGACATCAATGTCGGCATTGATACGTCCCAACCTTAGTGGAATCATTGCATACCAACAAAGTTGTTATCGTATGCTTCTCTATAGGTTAGGGATGACATGCAGCATGGATGGATGTCGACGTTGATTACTGGCGCATGACAATATCGTAATTAACATGAAAACTGTTTTATTTCTTTAAAAAACAATATTTTTTTACCAACTCCAATCCTTTGTGAAATTCTTATTGGATAGTAATTTTATTTACCAAATCCTTTTTATAAAAACTGCTATAGATCAGAAATTACATTCCCAAACATTTTTGCAAACCATAATTTTATATTAATATTTTAATATAATTATTAAGCCTTTTTAGCCTAATAAATTCATATAAAATCATAAACACTTAGGAAAAATCTCTAAAAATCACAATAAATCATATTGATTATATTATTTAAGATATAAAAATTTCAAAACCAAAAACATTATTTAATTATTTTTAATAATTAAAACCCGAAATAAACCATTTTTTCACTTAAGAAATCATAAAATATTCATACTTGATTGGAGAATTATGAAATTAAAAGCTCACTTTCAAAATAATGTTTCTAACATCATTTCAAAATTTCAAGTCGAATGGATGTCATAAACTAGGTTTTACTCTTAAAACCTAATAATTTCATAATAAATCCAGTAATTCATCATTCAAGTATATAATCGACCAATCATTCAAAACATGGCATAAAACAATCATAAGTTCGGCGTTTAATCATAAAACCGAAATTAAATAAGCAGACTTGAGATGGATTATCATTATTCACCTAGTTTGGATAAAGAGAATGAGATTTAAGTATTGATTGGATTCCCCTTAGTTTTGCCTTTGATTTCCTAAGCTTTTCTCGTCTTTGTTTTCTTAGCAATGGTCAACCTCAACTTGTTTAATTCGTTTGTATGAAATGATATTAAAATGAGGGTAAAGAGAGAATGAGGGTTTATGTTAGGAAAAGAAGATCCACTCTTGTTTTACCCCTCTCATTATTTCTCTTTTCATTCTATAGTTTAATTAATCTTATTGACAATTTAATTTAGGTACCACCCATCTAATTATCAATCTCATTCTCCTTATCTCAATACATTATTTCATTTAATTTATATAATTAAATTTTCTAAATAATGTTAATCAAAATTAGGGGTATTGTAGACTCTTCCAGAATAGGCTAGTGAATAAAGTATTTCTGTCACTTACTATACTAATAGGAATCCCATACAGTCTAACAATATTCTTCATAAATAACTTAGCCAGAATTCGTGCTGCTCTTGTCGACTTGACGAGAATGAAATGTGCACTCCTAGTCAATCTATCCACTATAACCCAAATACTATCATTTTCCCAACTTGACCTTGGCAATTTGCCAATAAAATCCAGGGATATAGAATCCAATTTCCACATCGGTATATCTAAAGGCTAAAGCAATCCACTTGGCTTCTAATGCTCGGCTTTCACTTGTTGGCAATTTATACATCGCTTTACCTACAAGCCTACATCCCTTTTTATACGTTCCCAAAATAAACTCCTTTTCATATGCTGATACATATTAGTTCCTCCAGGATGAATGGTAAACTTCGATCAATGACACTCCCTAAATATTTCTTTCCTTAGGTCACCCACATCTAGAACACATAATCGTCCCTTCTTTCACAACCTTCCATTTTGATCAAGATAGAAATTCTTTAAGTCATCAATCTCAGTTCCATTTTCAATTCTTCTATCTCATTCAGCTAACAATGGATCATCTCTTTGCTTAGACGTAATCTTTTCAGCCAATACTGGTTGAATTTCCAAGCAAGATAATAATGCAGTACACTGACTAGAACTAGCAGTCAATCTTAACTGCACACTACAAGTAGTCAATGCTTCCAAATCTTTCTACTCCGCTAACATCGCTAACACTGCACTCTGATGTTTACTGCTAAGTGCATCGGTGACTTTATTTCCTTTCCTTGATGTGTAAGCAATTCCAAAATCGTAAGAGGCTATGAACTCCAACCACCTCTGCCATCTCATATTCAACTCCTTCAATAACTATCTTAAAGACTTGTGATCCATAAAAAACTCGAATCTTTCTCCCAAAAGATAGCATCTCCACACATTTAAAGCAAATATTACTGTGTTGCTGTTAGATGGAAAATTTTCTATCGAATTAGAAAATCCTTGAAAAATTTTGTGAAAAAAATAACCGCAAGCGCACGACATACAATTTTAGTATGTGGCGAGTACGGGTCGATCCGTAGGGAAATGAATTGATTTAAATTCTATTCAATTAAATTAAATCAAACTTGAGATTGTTTTAAGCTAAGAAAAATGTAAAACTAGCTAGAACAAAGTGAATGGAAATATGAGATTAAAAGACAATTTAGAGGCAAATCCACTCTCATCCTCTCACATAATTCAACATAAAATTTTATCTATGATCTCTCATTATAATCTAAATAGAATTAGTGATGTATTTATCATAAGCATGGTCTATTTATGTTATTGATTAATATAACTTAAACCATCAAACTTTAATACAATAACTAAAACCACTTGTTGAATGTCACGAAAATGAATATGAAACTAAAACAAAAGTCTATTTTAAGCATGATCTAAATTACTATTTTTGATTAGTAACATAGATCATCAAATTTTGCTTCTATTTTAAATTCATGATCATAATCACTTAGTTAGCTAATGATGTAAATTGTGTTTATGTTTGAATAAGAATAGCCTATTTGTGATAAACAACATAGACTATTAAATTCACTAATAAACTTACATCATCATCAAACATTTCATCAAGCATAAAAATAGATCATAAATAAGCAAATATGTTGAATCTACATGAATTAGAGAGCTTCATTACCCCTAAATTGAAGGGGTTTAGCTACTCATTTTTGTTATCATTTCAACACATGTAGATTGCAACATTAAAAAGCAAGGAAAGTAAGAGCTAAAAAAGAGAAGGAGAACTAAACTACTTGCATAAAATTAAACTAAGTGCATAAAAAAGAAAGCTAATATACTAACATGAAAATGAAGAAAGCATGTAAATAAAAATGAACACAAAATGAAAGAGCATGTAGAAAAAGAAGAAGCTTATGATGCCATTTCTCATTTGATTTGAGGCTACAACTTGCATAATATGATAAGTAGATAAAAGCTTCACTACATGAACATAAGAGGGTTATTTATACATGCCTAAAACCCTAATCCATATTTTAGAGGACTACCCAAAATACCCCTTAGGAAGTGTAACCTCCAAGTAATCATTAGCATGAACTTAATCCTCCATTAAATGTGCATGTGACTTTAATCCCCTCTAACTTGTGCATTAGCTCCTAATTATATATTACGGTAAGTGGGTAGGTATGGTCCTCCATGATTTCATGAATTCTTTTATTTTTTCATCTTCATTTGCCTCTTAACTCTTGTGCATGCATATTTCCATGAAGGTTTCTTCATATTTCCATCCAACTTCCTACAAATAAAACTAAAAAGTGCAAATAAATATTCTCAAAATTAATATATGCACAAAATTACCATTTTGCCCCTAAATGAAGATGAATGATGATTTGATGATATTTGGATTTTGGTAAAAACATGTAAAAATACCCAATTATGATATTTATTTAAATAAAAGTAGATTAAATATGGAAGTAAAAATATGCACTTTTACGTGCACATCAAATACCCCCACACTTATCTTTTTATTCGTCCTCGAATAAAGAAAAACTAAGATAAGTACGTTTTCGTAGGGAGCATAATTGCATTGAGTGTATGCAACAAGCCGTTAAACCTTTAGGTGTTCCTAGTAGGACGAGTGTTGTCTCGTGAGGGTTTTTAGCGGATACTACCCGCAAAATCCAAATGCAACATCAAAAATTCCTAAATGCAAGATTTATTTACAAAGAGATGAATCAAGTTTTTGAAAATATTTACAAATGAAGAATTTTGCTTTTAAATTGACACGAATAAGTAAAATATAAATTTCGGTCATCATCATGAAATTTTAGTCATTTTACTCGTCAAAACATCCAACAAAAATTAAGTTATCATCACAATTAGACTCTAGTTTGGCTAGTTGTTTCGGTTGATAACATAATGTAACTATGAAATGGATCCTTAGTTGATTATCAAAGTTTTTCAAAGTGGTATTTTTATTTCTTTTGAATAACAAATTGAATCAAATAAGTGAAAGTAGTCCTTGGATTTCAATTGCTTCCTCTCTCTATTTTTGAAAAGTATTAACATTATCATTTTTACACGCCTAACTCAGATAAACTAAGGCCAGATATACCGATCTTGCACAGCCTTTCGTGCTTACGTGAGAAGAGTACAGAGCGTGGCGAGTGTACACACTTGCATATGAACACATGACTCTAGGTGGTAATTTTTATTAAAAATATTTACATACACCTAACTCAGATAAACCGAGGCCAGATATACCGATCATGCACTGCCTTTCGGGCTTACATGAGAAGGGTATAGAGCATGGCGAGTGTATACACTTGCGTGTGAACACATGACTCTATTGTTTCTTATTTTTACAAAAACCATTTTTTTAATGTTTTTATTATATTTTTTTAGAAGAGAGAGTTTTGCAAAATCATCTTAGCACCACTTAACTTAGAAGATCAAAAACATTATCGCCTTTACTTTAAATCTACCACTCTTTTAAACAAAGATTTCTATTAGGATATACTTCATAATTAACACCCATGAACCTTCCTATATACTAGTTAAACCATAGTTACTTGTAATCAAACTTTATTTTTATTTTTGTTGAGACAAATAAATTTTCAAAACTTTCAATTTGATAACCAAAACATATACTTATCTTATAGTATTTTTCAAAAGTAAATAAAAATGCTAAAAAGAAATTTTGTTTTGGGTTTTTTATTTTTGTTTTTTTTAAGTTTTGAGTTTTGGAAGGAAGATGCAAAAAATAAACCATGAAAAATCAAAAATGAAGATGAGACACCCCCACTTAATTTTGACTATGTCCTCACACTCAATGCATGATATAATGAGTGTAACGGGGAAAAATATGTACATATTTACAAAAGAGGGTTAACATTTCTTACTAGACGTAGTATGGCTCATGAAGAATCATGAGCTCCTCCTCTTGATTACTTGGCAATTCCAAGTGTGGTTTCAAGCGTTGACCATTGACTTTGAAAATTATTCCATCCTTGAGGTTTAATATTTCTATGGCACCATGTGAAAAAATAGTTCGAACCACAAATGGTCCGGTCCATCTTGATTTTAATTTCCCAGGGAATAAGTGAGGTCTAAAGTCATACAAAAGAACTTTTTGGTTTGGCGAAAACATTTTTCTTAGGATATACTTGTCATGAAAAACTTTTGTTCTTTCTTTGTAAATTTTCTCGTTTTCATACGCATCGTTCCTAAGTTCTTTTAGTTCGTTGAGTTGTAGTTTTCGGTTTTCACCAGCTTTATCGAGATCGAAATTTATGTTCTTCACTGCTCACAACGCTTTGTGTTCGAATTCAATTGGTAAATGGCACGCTTTCCCGTATACTAAACGAAATAGGGACATCCCAAGATTAGTTTTAAAAGCGGTACGGTAAGCCCAAAGCGCATCAGACAATTTCTGGGACCAATCTTTTCGACTTTTATTAACGGTTTTCTCCAAGATTTGTTTGATTTGACAATTTGAAACTTCAACTTAGCCATAAGTTTGAGGATGATACGGAGTGGATAACTTGTGGGTTATCGAATATTTCTTCATTAGAGTTTCAAATGATCGATTGCAAAAATGGGTTCCGCTGTCACTTATTATTGTGCGAGGTGTGCCGAACCTCGAAAAGATGTTTTATTTAAGGAATTTCACAATAACTTTATGGTCATTTGTTTTACACGGAATGGCCTCGACCCATTTGGAGACATAATCAACAGCAAGAAGAATGTACAAATGTTCAAACGAATTGGGAAACGGTCCCATAAAGTCAATACCCCAAACGTCAAAGATTTCGATCGTAAGGATGGGGTTCAAAGGCATCATATTTCGTTGAGAAATTCTTCCTATCATTTGGCAGCGATCGCAAGTTTTATCAAATTCAAATACGTCTTTGAAAAGAGTGGGCTAGTAAAAGCCACATTGAAGTACTTTTTTAGCAGTTTTTCAAGGACCAGAATGTCCACCACACGCTTGATCGTGACAAAACGAAAGAACACTTTTGACGTTGCAATCCGGGATGCAACGTCGAATGATTTGGTCGGAACAGTATTTAAACAAGTATGGATCATCCCAATAGATGTATTTGACTTGGAAAAGAAATTTATAGTTATCTTGTTTCGACCAAAATGAAGGAGTTTCCTTACTGACTAGATAGTTCACTATGTCGGTATACCATGGATCGACCGAAACGGAAAGGAGATGTTCATCAGGAAAGTTCTTGTTGATCGGTAAAGGAGATGGTGCGTTTGGAAGATGCGACAGATGATCGGCGATGACATTGTCGGATCCTTTTTTATCTTTAATCGTAAGGTCAAATTCTTGGAGTAGAAGGATCCAACAGATCAAACGAGACTTAGCATCCTTTTTAGCAAAAAGGTACCTAAGAGCAGAATGGTTAGTGTAAACTGTAATATGTGAGCCAATCAAATAAGGTCGAAATTTTTTAAGCGCAAAGACTACCGCTAGAAGCTCTTTTTCAGTGGTTGTGTAATTGAGTTGAGCATCGTTAAGAGTCATACTAGTGTAGTAGATTACATGGAGGATTTTGTTGATGCGTTGTCCTAAGACAGCACCAACTGCGAAGTTAGAAGCGTCACACATTATTTCGAAAGGAAGATCCCAATTAGGTGAGCAAATGATGGGAGCAGAAATGAGTTCGTTTTTGAGACGTTCGAAAGTAGAAATACAGTCAGAATTAAAGTCGAATGGAACATTCTTTCCATGAAGAGTCATAAGAGGTCGAGTAATTTTACTGAAGTCTTTCACAAAGCGTCTATAGAAACCAGCGTGTCCAAGGAATAAACGAATGTCTTTGACAGATTTAGGAATAGGTAGATTTGTAATTACATCTACTTTTGCCTTATCTACCTCAATGCCTTTGTTTGAAATGACATGCCCAAGGACAATGCCATGTTTGACCATGAAATGGCATTTTTCCTAATTTAACATTAAGTGTTTGTCCTTGCATCGTTTAAGAACCAACTCAAGATGGTGTAAGCACTCGGAGAAAGAGTTTCCAAAGATAGAAAAATCGTCCATGAACACTTCAAGAAAGCGTTCGATCATATCAGAAAAAATGCTGACCATGCATCTTTGAAAAGTAGCAGGAGTGTTGCAAAGGCCAAATGGCATACGTCGATACGCAAAAGTGCCAAAGGGACACGTGAAAGTTGTTTTCTCTTTATCTTCAGGAGCGATTGGAATTTGGTTATAACCGGAATAACCATCAAGAAAACAATAGAATTCGTGGCCAACCAAACGTTCAAGCATTTGGTCAATGAAAGGAAGAGGGAAATGAGCCTTACGTTTTGCAGCATTTAATTTCGATAATCAATACAAACATGCCAACCCGTTTGACTACGAGTTGGAATGAGTTCGTTAAAATCATTCTTGATAACGGTAAGTCCAGACTTTGTAGGCACGACATGAATTGGGCTAACCCACGAACTATCGGAGGTTGGGTATATGATTCCGTTATCGAGAAGTTTAAGAATTTCGTCACGAACCACATCCTTCATTTTTGGGTAAAACCTTCCTTGCGCGTCACGAACAGGCTTGGCATCATCGACTAAATGGATGCGATGTTGAACAAGAGCAGGACTAATACCCTTTATATCCATGACCGACCATCCAAATGCTTCTTTGTTATTCGACTGAATTGAAAGTAAGGACGTTTCTTGATCAAGAGAGAGAGAGAGATGAAGAAATTATGATGGGAAATGTTTCGTTGTCACATAAGTATGCATACTTAAGGTGATCGGGAAGGGGTTTAAGGTCCAACCATAGGGGTTGCTCAATCAACAAATTCGATGGAAGTTCCGATTCCACTATAAGGGGTTCAAACAGAAGCGCAATTTCAATTTCGTTAGGTTATCTTGAAACAGTTGTTAGTATTCAATCTCGCATTCGTGGTTTAAGTCAACTGTTTCATTATTGAAATTTTCTTGAATGAAGCTGACTTCTAGCATTTGGTCATGTGGTTCATTCGGTTGATTTTCAAGATTGAAAATGTTAAGATCCAAAGTCAGTTTCCAAAAGAGATTTTCATCGGACTGTTTCGACAATTGATTAAAGAATTTGAATTAGCAAAGAAGGGTCGGCCTAGAATCAAAGGAATTTGACTCATCGGATTATTCACAAGTTGAGTCTCTAAAACGATGAAATCGACGGGGAATATGAATTGACCGATTTTGATGAGTACGCCCTCGATTTCTCCCACGGGTTTCTAAATCGAATGATCAACAAATTGAAGAGTTACTTTTGTCAGGTTTAGTTCACCCAAGCCAAGTTGTTGGTAAACTGAATAAGGAATCAAATTTACACTCGCACCCAAATCGAGTAAGCATTTGTTAATCATTTTGTCTCCTATCGTGCACGAGCTCGTCGGACATCCAGGATCTTTTTATTTGACGGGAATTGATTGGGAAAAGACTTCGCTAAGTCCGGCGGCTAAGAAAAATTTCTTGGGTACATAAGTGTGTCATTTTTGAGTACACAAGTCCTTGAGAAATTTAGCGTAATTTGGGACTTGTTGAACGATATCAAGAAGCGTGATGTTAACTTTGACTTGTTTGAAAATTTCCAACATCTTTTCCATTTGGGCAGAGTGTTTCTTGGGTCGAAAACGATGTGGAAATGGAACGGGTTACTCAGTAGGTGGGTCTACTTGAGTAGAAGAAGAATTTGGATTGGAGTTTGATTCAATGTTTGGCTCAATGTTCTGTTCAGATTCGTTTGTTGTTTTAGAAGTGTGGAGAGGGGTTTTCGATAAATTGTTTGGATTAGCGACTTGATTATTGATTTGTTTACTGGAACGCAAAGTTCTGATAGCATTCATTTGGGTTACGTTGCTATCTTGAACAACATGGGTTTGATTCGTATTCGTGTTTTGATTTCTAGGATTTGGAACTAGTTGACTTAGGAGTGTCCCACGTTCACGTTCACTTACAAACGTGACTAATTGACTCATTTGCATTTCAAGTTTCGCAATCGATTGACTCGTATTCTGCATGTACGAGGTTAACCAATTTTGCAAATTACTGTTTTATTGGAGGCTTTGAGTAGTTGTTTTAGCCAAAGTTTCGAGACTTTTTTCAAGAGAAGACAATCATTTATCGTCTTGGGAGCAAACGATTGTTGCGGTTGATTTTGAGATGGAGGCACAAAATTTTGTTGAAACTGATTGGGTTGAAATGGAGGATTCAAAGCATTGTTCAGAAATGCTTGAAAATTAGGACGAACCAAATTTGTGTTGGGATTATTTTGATTCCACGCAAAGTTCGGATGATTTCTCTAACCGGGATTGTACGTTGGAGAAAACAGATCATTTTTAACCTTGTTGAAAGTGTTAAGTTGTTCGACCGAATTAGGGCACTAATCGGCTATGTGATTCGGATCATTACATTTACAACACATGGGTTGGAAAGCTTGGTTCATTTGGTTGGAAGAGAAACCGTTGTTGAATTTATTGATCATTGCATCGATTTTAGCTTCCAAACCAAAGATGATCCTATCGAGTGTGCGCTCGATTATGAGTGAATTGATTTTTCGTTAGAGCGTTCCCATTTGGATGATTTTTCGGCTAGGTTCTCAAGAAATTACCAAGGATTGTCATGATATTGGGTGAGAAAGTTACCTTGACACTTTGATTCAAGCATGGTTCATGAGCTGTTTTCAAGTCCATCGTATAAGATTTGGCAAAGTGTCCATTTTTCGAAGTTATGGTGTGGACATTTTATCAAAAGCTCTTTAAATCTTTCAAAATATTTTCCGAATGGTTCACCCCTGAATTAATGAAATTTATGATTTCGTTTTGGATTTTAGTTGTTTTTTCCAAGGGGTAGAACTTTTTTAAGAAAACTTTAACAAGTTCTTCCCAAGTTTTGATTGAATTAGATGGTAAGCTGTACAACCATTTTTTAGCGTAATCGGTAAGAGCAAATGGAATTAATCGGAGTTTGATTCCGTCATCACAAAGTTGTTGGATTTTAATGGTTTCACAAACTTGTTCGAATTTTGTTAGGAAAATGTAAGGGTCATCATGTTCAAAATTCCCAAATTTCGGATGAGTGGCAATATGATTTGAGTGAATTTCGAAATGATTAACCGTATGGGCGGGTGAAGTGATACAAGAAGGAATAAAAACTCTATCAGGGAAGATTTTATCCATGAGAGTTTGTAGGACGTTCTCGTTCGCCATTGTTGGAGGATCGTTTGTTCGAGTCAAACGATTCGTAGAAGGGTCACGAGTCCAAGTATTTGTAGAAGTGTCACAATTCCAAATACTCATGCACAAGTAAAAGTTGAGAAGAGAAAGAAGTTAGAATCGAAGTTAAGAGAAAGAAGCAAGGTTTAGAAAATGAAGGGAGAAATTGTTTGTTTTTCTTATATCTTTCTTTTAAGGGAAAAATATTTACTAAAAAGAATTTATTTTTCAAAAGATGGATTTGATTTTTTTTGTTTTGGATTTTCAAATTTTTTTTATATGTTTTTAAAAGATTATATTTTTTTTTAGATTTTTGTTTTTCTTGAAAAAACTAACTCAATTTTTTTTTGGAATTTTGATTTTGATTGAAAAATTTCAAAGGAAAAGGTTTAAAATGATTTTTTTTGAATTTTGGATTAAACAAGAATTAAGTTAAGTAAAATGTACAATTTTTTAATTTTGGTTTTGGATTTTGAATTTTTTTTAAATATGCATGGAAAAATGCAACTAAATGAATGCAAGGACTTAAGTATTTTCTGTCCTTAGTAGTTCCTAACCCAAAATTGTATAACCACACTTTGTTTTAATTCAACAAAATATTTCTTAGCCAGGTAACGGACATGAGTTATCAGTGCACCACGAATCACCATAGCAATGCAGCCGAAGGTTTAAGTACCTTCAGAGAAACAACCACTATAATATTTATGAATCACCGTAATATTTATAAATGATTATTGCTCTGCCATAGCCTAGACACCAAGAAAATAAACTATTCAAAGAAGACAACTTGTCAAGATACAATTAAGCCCTAGGTGAGCTCGTGACTCCCTTAAGTCAAATGTCTAACTGTTATTATTAGTCAAAATTCTATGATGAAATGCAATTTGTGGTCTAAGGAAGAGGTGATGAAATCCCCCACCTTATGTGGATTGGGGTGTTGCCCTTAGAAAAGAAAATAAGATGGTATGAATGCAAAACAGAAATTAAACGTGAATTTAACAATGCAGCTACGAATGAAATTTATTTTTGTTTTTGAATTTTTTAATTGTTTTTTATATATATAAATGCAAATGCAAGCAACCAACAATGTAATTAAAATAAAACTGAAGATTAGAACACGATACTAGAGCGTGCAGAATTATTAGCAATTTTTTTAAGTAGCAATTTTTTTAGCAAGCAAGCAAAGTAGTTATTTTTGACAAGCGGTTCTTCTCCTTTTGATTTTCTACTTTTGCAACCTGAAACTAAAAACAAGATATATACAATTTTTTTCTTTTTTCTATATTTTTTTTATTATTAGAGCAAGGAAGAAACTCAAAACAATTGAAACCAAATCCACTTGCCAAAACCAAATTCACTAAACAAATGAAACCTAAAATGATTCAGTTTTTTTTCTTTTTCTTTAATTAAAGTTAAAAGAAAAACATAAACAAACCAATTTTTTTTTCTTTTGCAAATAAAAGTTCAGTCCAACTCAGTTCCAACACAAGCCTATCTGCAAATTTTAAACGATTCCTAAATTCTCAAACCAAAACAAGAATTCCCAAAATTCCAAAACTATGGCGACAAAACGAGAATCGGAAAAACCATGGCAACTGCGCCAAAACGAGAATAAAAAATTCGCAAAATAGAAATCAAAATCACAGAAACTTGTCCGATTCAGGCGTTCGACTGGTTTGTGGAGGGTTTGGGATGTGGGTTTGGCTGATGTGTGGATGTTGAACTATTGCTGAATTGGGTTTTTGATTCGCGAATTGGTGAATTTGATGTTCGGGTCTTTGATTTCAGTAGTGAGGTTGCGGTTTTGAGTTGAGATGTGCTTCTGGAGTGAAGTGAGGGGAGTTGCAGGTGAGTTAGGGGATGGAGGATATGTGGAAGTTGGAGAGGATGTGGTTTGACAGGGATGAAAGCAGTGGAGTGGAAGAGGCAGTTTTGGTTGTTTGCAGCAGTGATTTTTGAGGGTGAAAGAGATGAACTGATGGTAGAGGAGGTATGGTGAATGGATGGATGTTGAACAGAGAGTGATGGGGTTGATGGTTGGAAACTGACAGTGGGGATGTATGGGCAGTTGTGGAATGGCAAAGGTGGTGTGGTTAATGGACAGTCAGTGGTTTATGTGATGTACAGGTCGGTAACACATGGATAGTTGTATGTGAAGTGTTTGGAATTGTGTAGGAGGTAAGGTGAATCGAAGGATGCGGTGGAAGTTAGAAGTGGAGGAGCAATTCAGTGGGTAGAGGCAGATGAAAGAACATGCAGTAAGTGAATTTGATATATGTATATATGGAAGTGGGATATATGCATATATGTATGTATGCAATGGGATATATGTATATATGGCAGGCAGTAAGTGAATTTGATATGGCAGGCAGCAGAAGGCAATGGAGGTTGAATTGTAGTGTGGGATGGTGAAGTATTGATGGATGGTGTTGTGGTGTAGATGAAATGGTGAATGTATGTGGTAGTTTCTGTCGTGCAAAGGGAAGATGGCAGTGGAGTTGCATGGTAGTTGGAGGTGGACAGAGCACTGGAAGGGTTGTTGTTGTAAGGGGAAGATGGAAGTTGTAAGTGATGGTCTGATGTGCACTGTGATATGTGCACAGAGTTACACAGTTGGGTTGTGGTATGAAGTGATTGTTATGAGGTAAGGAGGTTGGTGTAGTGGTTTTGCTGCAGTTTGGTTCTTGTGTGCAGAGGATGTTGGTGAAGAGTGCAGGTATTGGAAGTTATAGAAGTAGGTTTGTGGTGAAGATTATAGTGATTGTAGTTGTTGTATATGGGGAGTTGTTGGTAGATGTATGTTGATGGCAGTTTGTAGAGGAGGGTGGCAGAAGTATGGTGCTGTGGTGATGGTTAGGCAGTGGTGGATGATGTGTGGGTGGGTGGTGATATGTATGAAAAGTTTGTAGAGGAGAAAGGGAGAATGTGCGCAGATGTATGTATGAAATATGTATGGAGTGGTTGGCAGCAGTGAAAGAGAAGAGGGTTGTGGAATGTGCACATATGTATGTGCAAGTTGGTGCCTGTGTTTGTATGTAGAGGCAGAGGATCGTTTAGTATACAGTGGTATGTTTGGACTAATGGAAGTTTAGATGGCGGTGAAATGGTTTGGCAGAAGTTTGTTGAAGGCGGATGGAAGTTATTACAGGCAAGAAGTAGTTATTACAGGGGAATGCAAGTAGCAGTTGAGTGAAGTTTGGGAGGATGGAGGTGTGTTAGAAGACAGGGGACATCTAGGAGTATGAGGTAGAGAACAGAAAAAAAATGAACTGCAAACTTTGGTTTCTGAAATATGAACAGAAAAATGTAAAGAAAATTGTAATGTAAATTTTTGTTTTTAAAATGAAATGCAAAGTTTTTTTTAATATTTTTTATACTAAAAATGCAAAGGCAATTGCAAATGCAAATAGAAAAACAACAAACACACAAATAAAATGAAAACAAAAATTACACACAAATACACAACAATAATTTTTTTAAATACACTCAACACACAAAATGAAAACACAATAAAATCAAATAAAAATAATTCGAAGAATAAAAATAAAATCAAATTGCAATTCCCAATAACGGCGCCAAAAACTTGTTAGACGGCTAATTTTCTATCGAACTAGAAAATCGCATATATGTATATATGGAAGTGGGATATATGCATATATGTATGTATGCAATGGGATATATGTATATATGGCAGGCAGTAAGTGAATTTGATATGGCAGGCAGCAGAAGGCAATGGAGGTTGAATTGTAGTGTGGGATGGTGAAGTATTGATGGATGGTGTTGTGGTGTAGATGAAATGGTGAATGGATGTGGTAGTTTCTGTCGTGCAAAGGGAAGATGGCAGTGGAGTTGCATGGTAGTTGGAGGTGGACAGAGCACTGGAAGGGTTGTTGTTGTAAGGGGAAGATGGAAGTTGTAAGTGATGGTCTGATGTGCACTGTGATATGTGCACAGAGTTACACAGTTGGGTTGTGGTATGAAGTGATTGTTATGAGGTAAGGAGGTTGGTGTAGTGGTTTTGCTGCAGTTTGGTTCTTGTGTGCAGAGGATGTTGGTGAAGAGTGCAGGTATTGGAAGTTATAGAAGTAGGTTTGTGGTGAAGATTATAGTGATTGTAGTTGTTGTATATGGGGAGTTGTTGGTAGATGTATGTTGATGGCAGTTTGTAGAGGAGGGTGGCAGAAGTATGGTGCTGTGGTGATGGTTAGGCAGTGGTGGATGATGTGTGGGTGGGTGGTGATATGTATGAAAAGTTTGTAGAGGAGAAAGGGAGAATGTGCGCAGATGTATGTATGAAATATGTATGGAGTGGTTGGCAGCAGTGAAAGAGAAGAGGGTTGTGGAATGTGCACATATGTATGTGCAAGTTGGTGCCTGTGTTTGTATATAGAGGCAGAGGATCGTTTAGTATACAGTGGTATGTTTGGACTAATGGAAGTTTAGATGGCGGTGAAATGGTTTGGCAGAAGTTTGTTGAAGGCGGATGGAAGTTATTACAGGCAAGAAGTAGTTATTACAGGGGAATGCAAGTAGCAGTTGAGTGAAGTTTGGGAGGATGGAGGTGTGTTAGAAGACAGGGGACATCTAGGAGTATGAGGTAGAGAACAGAAAAAAAATGAACTGCAAACTTTGGTTTCTGAAATATGAACAGAAAAATGTAAAGAAAATTGTAATGTAAATTTTTGTTTTTAAAATGAAATGCAAAGTTTTTTTTAATATTTTTTATACTAAAAATGCAAAGGCAATTGCAAATGCAAATAGAAAAACAACAAACACACAAATAAAATGAAAACAAAAATTACACACAAATACACAACAATAATTTTTTTAAATACACTCAACACACAAAATGAAAACACAATAAAATCAAATAAAAATAATTCGAAGAATAAAAATAAAATCAAATTGCAATTCCCAATAACGGCGCCAAAAACTTGTTAGACGGCTAATTTTCTATCGAACTAGAAAATCGCATATATGTATATATGGAAGTGGGATATATGCATATATGTATGTATGCAATGGGATATATGTATATATGGCAGGCAGTAAGTGAATTTGATATGGCAGGCAGCAGAAGGCAATGGAGGTTGAATTGTAGTGTGGGATGGTGAAGTATTGATGGATGGTGTTGTGGTGTAGATGAAATGGTGAATGGATGTGGTAGTTTCTGTCGTGCAAAGGGAAGATGGCAGTGGAGTTGCATGGTAGTTGGAGGTGGACAGAGCACTGGAAGGGTTGTTGTTGTAAGGGGAAGATGGAAGTTGTAAGTGATGGTCTGATGTGCACTGTGATATGTGCACAGAGTTACACAGTTGGGTTGTGGTATGAAGTGATTGTTATGAGGTAAGGAGGTTGGTGTAGTGGTTTTGCTGCAGTTTGGTTCTTGTGTGCAGAGGATGTTGGTGAAGAGTGCAGGTATTGGAAGTTATAGAAGTAGGTTTGTGGTGAAGATTATAGTGATTGTAGTTGTTGTATATGGGGAGTTGTTGGTAGATGTATGTTGATGGCAGTTTGTAGAGGAGGGTGGCAGAAGTATGGTGCTGTGGTGATGGTTAGGCAGTGGTGGATGATGTGTGGGTGGGTGGTGATATGTATGAAAAGTTTGTAGAGGAGAAAGGGAGAATGTGCGCAGATGTATGTATGAAATATGTATGGAGTGGTTGGCAGCAGTGAAAGAGAAGAGGGTTGTGGAATGTGCACATATGTATGTGCAAGTTGGTGCCTGTGTTTGTATATAGAGGCAGAGGATCGTTTAGTATACAGTGGTATGTTTGGACTAATGGAAGTTTAGATGGCGGTGAAATGGTTTGGCAGAAGTTTGTTGAAGGCGGATGGAAGTTATTACAGGCAAGAAGTAGTTATTACAGGGGAATGCAAGTAGCAGTTGAGTGAAGTTTGGGAGGATGGAGGTGTGTTAGAAGACAGGGGACATCTAGGAGTATGAGGTAGAGAACAGAAAAAAAATGAACTGCAAACTTTGGTTTCTGAAATATGAACAGAAAAATGTAAAGAAAATTGTAATGTAAATTTTTGTTTTTAAAATGAAATGCAAAGTTTTTTTTAATATTTTTTATACTAAAAATGCAAAGGCAATTGCAAATGCAAATAGAAAAACAACAAACACACAAATAAAATGAAAACAAAAATTACACACAAATACACAACAATAATTTTTTTAAATACACTCAACACACAAAATGAAAACACAATAAAATCAAATAAAAATAATTCGAAGAATAAAAATAAAATCAAATTGCAATTCCCAATAACGGCGCCAAAAACTTGTTAGACGGCTAATTTTCTATCGAACTAGAAAATCGCATATATGTATATATGGAAGTGGGATATATGCATATATGTATGTATGCAATGGGATATATGTATATATGGCAGGCAGTAAGTGAATTTGATATGGCAGGCAGCAGAAGGCAATGGAGGTTGAATTGTAGTGTGGGATGGTGAAGTATTGATGGATGGTGTTGTGGTGTAGATGAAATGGTGAATGGATGTGGTAGTTTCTGTCGTGCAAAGGGAAGATGGCAGTGGAGTTGCATGGTAGTTGGAGGTGGACAGAGCACTGGAAGGGTTGTTGTTGTAAGGGGAAGATGGAAGTTGTAAGTGATGGTCTGATGTGCACTGTGATATGTGCACAGAGTTACACAGTTGGGTTGTGGTATGAAGTGATTGTTATGAGGTAAGGAGGTTGGTGTAGTGGTTTTGCTGCAGTTTGGTTCTTGTGTGCAGAGGATGTTGGTGAAGAGTGCAGGTATTGGAAGTTATAGAAGTAGGTTTGTGGTGAAGATTATAGTGATTGTAGTTGTTGTATATGGGGAGTTGTTGGTAGATGTATGTTGATGGCAGTTTGTAGAGGAGGGTGGCAGAAGTATGGTGCTGTGGTGATGGTTAGGCAGTGGTGGATGATGTGTGGGTGGGTGGTGATATGTATGAAAAGTTTGTAGAGGAGAAAGGGAGAATGTGCGCAGAT
The DNA here is from genome assembly GCA_030737815.1 of Allium fistulosum. Classification (NCBI taxonomy): domain Eukaryota; kingdom Viridiplantae; phylum Streptophyta; class Magnoliopsida; order Asparagales; family Amaryllidaceae; genus Allium; species Allium fistulosum. The sequence continues at coordinate 1,294,816,277 of CM060904.1, forward strand.
GTATGTATGAAATATGTATGGAGTGGTTGGCAGCAGTGAAAGAGAAGAGGGTTGTGGAATGTGCACATATGTATGTGCAAGTTGGTGCCTGTGTTTGTATGTAGAGGCAGAGGATCGTTTAGTATACAGTGGTATGTTTGGACTAATGGAAGTTTAGATGGCGGTGAAATGGTTTGGCAGAAGTTTGTTGAAGGCGGATGGAAGTTATTACAGGCAAGAAGTAGTTATTACAGGGGAATGCAAGTAGCAGTTGAGTGAAGTTTGGGAGGATGGAGGTGTGTTAGAAGACAGGGGACATCTAGGCGTATGAGGTAGAGAACAGAAAAAAAATGAACTGCAAACTTTGGTTTCTGAAATATGAACAGAAAAATGTAAAGAAAATTGTAATGTAAATTTTTGTTTTTAAAATGAAATGCAAAGTTTTTTTTAATATTTTTTATACTAAAAATGCAAAGGCAATTGCAAATGCAAATAGAAAAACAACAAACACACAAATAAAATGAAAACAAAAATTACACACAAATACACAACAATAATTTTTTTAAATACACTCAACACACAAAATGAAAACACAATAAAATCAAATAAAAATAATTCGAAGAATAAAAATAAAATCAAATTGCAATTCCCAATAACGGCGCCAAAAACTTGTTAGACGGCTAATTTTCTATCGAACTAGAAAATCGCCGAAAAAAATTGTGATAAAAATAACCGCAAGCGCACGGCGTACAATTTTAGTAGTGGCGAGTACAGGTCGATCCGTAGGGAAATGAATTGAATTAAATTCCATTCAATCAAATTAAACCAAACTTGAGATTGTTTTAAGCTAAGAAAAATGTAAAACTAGCTAGAACAAAGTGAATGGAAATATGAGATTAAAAGACAATTTAGAGGCAAATCCACTCTCATCCTCTCACATAAATCAACACAAAATTTTATCTATGATCTCTCATTATAATCTAAATAGAACTAGAGATGTATTTATCATAAGTATGGTCTATTTATGTTATTGATTAACATAACTTAAACCATCAAACTTTAATACAACAATTAAAACCACTTGTTGAATGTCATGAAAGTGAATATGAAACTAAAACAAAAGTCTATTTTGAGCATGATTTATTTACTATTTTTGATTAGTAACATAGATCATCAAATTTTGCTTCTATTTTAATTTCATGATCATAATCACTTAGTTAGTTAATGATGTAAATTATGTTTATGTTTGAATAAGAATAACCTTTTTGAGATAAAAAACATAGACTATCAAATTCACTAATAAACTTACATCATCATCTAACTTTTCATCAAGCATAAAAAGAGATCATAAATAAGCAAATATGTTGAATCTACATCAATTAGAGAGCTTCATTACCCCTAAATTGAAGGGGTTTAGCTACTCATTTTTGTTATCATTTCAACACATGTAGATTGCAACATTAAAAAGCAAGGAAAGTAATAGCTAAAAAAAGGAGAACTAAACTACTTGCATAAAACTAAACTAAGTGCATAAAAAAGAATGCTAATCCACTAACATGAAAATGAAGAAAGCGTGTAAATAAAAATGAGCACAAAATGAGAGCGTGTAGAAAAAGAAGAGGCTTAGGAAGCCATTTATTGCTCATTTGATTTGAGTCTACAACTTGCATAATATGATAAGTAGATAAAAGCTTCATTACATGAACATAAGAGAGTTATTTATACATGCCTAAAACTCTAATCCATATTTTAGGGGACTACCCAAAATGCCCCTTAGGAAGTGTAACCTTCAAGTAATCATTAGCATGAGCTTAATCCTCCATTAAATGTGCATGTGACTTTAATCCCCACTAACTTGTGCATTAGCTCCTAATTGTAGATTATGGTAAGTGGGTAGGTGGGATGCTCCATGATTTCAAGAATTCTTTTATTTCTTCATCTTCATTTGCCTTCTAACCTACATGCATATTTCCATGAAGGTTTCTTTATATTTCCATCCAACTTCCTACAAATAAAACTAAAAAGTGCAAATAAATATTCTCAAAATCAATATACGCACAAAATTACCATTTTGCTCCAAAATGAAGATGAATGAATGATGATTTGATGATATTTGGATTTTGGTAAAAACATGTAAAAATACCCAATTATGGCATTTATTTAAATAAAAGTAGATTAAATATGAAAGTAAAAATATGCACTTTTATGTGCACATCAGTTGCCAACTTCAAACCATAAGTCGGATACCCAACTTCATGCGGTCTAAGCTGTCGAGAGGCGTAGGCAATCGCTTTACCCCTTTGCATCAACACAGCTCCTAATACCGTTCCACGTGCATCAGTATACACCATAAGATCTTGATTCCCATCAGGAACAACTAACACATGTGCATTGGTCAATAAATGTTTCAGCTTTAGGAATGCCTCCTCAAATTTATCGGTCCAAACATACTTCATGTCCTTTCTTGTTAGTTTAGTCATCGGTGCTGCTATACAGAAGAAAACCTTGATAAATCTTCATTAATAGCTAGCTAATCCAAGGAAACTCTTTATCTCAGTCATCGTCTCGGGTCTCTTCCAATTATTGATAGCTTTTATCTTAGTTGGATCTATAGACAACCTTTTTTTGAGACTACATGACCAAGGAACTTCACTTCTTTCTTCCAAAAATGACATTTCCAGAACTTCACTTTCAGTTGACGCTGCTTTAATGTCTCAAGCACTATTCTAAGGTGAGTCTCATGGTCTTGCTCATTCCTAGAATATATCAGAATGTCATCTATAAATACTAACACGAACCTATCCAAATGCTCTCAGAAATTCGGTTCATTAAATCTTCGAAGTAAGTAGGCGCATTAGTTAACTTGAATGGCATTACTTACCACTCGTACAAACCATATTTCATTCGAAATGCAGTCCAAGGAATACTATCCTTCGCCACCCTTAGTTGATGAAATCCTATCACCAAATCCAACTGGGAAAATACTTTGGCTCCACTCAACTGGTCAAATAAATCATCAATTCTTGGCAAGAGATATCGATTCTTTATCATCTTTTCATTCAATTTACGATAATAGATACATAATCTCAATGACCCATCCGGTTTCTTCACGAACACCGTGTCCGCTTCCCATGGCGATCTGCTTGGTCTAATAAATATTTCCCTCTAAGTCCACCAGCTGCACCTTCAACTCTTTCATCTCTGTAGGTGTCATTCTGCTAGGTGGTCTACTTATGGGTTCAACTCCAGGTACAAGATCTATTCAAAACTCAATAGCTTATTTCGGCAGTAGTCCTATTACTGGCTCAAAGACATCTATAAACTCCCTAATGACAAAAACTTGATTCAACTTGTCTTCCTCCTCCATTGCACCCAATAAAGCACAAACATCAAATTTTGAGTCCTCTAATGAGTACATGATTTGAACGCTACTATTTTGGTGTCTTAGTGGTATATCCTTATCTTGGAAAAATATCCTAGCATCATATTTGCTTAACCAATCCATACCTAATATAATTCCAAAGCCTATAAAATCAAACACATACAAACTACGGGCAAATATATGACTTAATAATTCAAACGCTAAATGATCACATCTCATCCTAAGAGTTGCATACCCTTCTATTGGATCTGCAATCCTTAAGGAAGTAATAAGGTATGATGGCTCTAAACTAAGCTTATCAATCAAACAATGAGATATAAAAGAATGTGATGCACTAGTATCAAACATTATTCTAATAGGTATGCCATGAATGAAAAGTGTACCTCCTATGTCCTATCACAGTCTTTCCTTTCTCCTCCGCTGTTGGTCTCGAGGTAGATGGTTCCAAAGTGAAATTTTTTTCCTTTCTCAACCTTAGAGGTTCTTTGCACTGATTCTTGTAACGGCATATCTGGTCATAGTTGAAACATTTGATGTTCTACCTTCTGATGACCTTCTTTCCATGATCGGTTCGATGCTCATGAGAGAAATGTCCTTTCTTGTCACACTTGTAACACACAACACCCGCTTTTTCTTTCTTGGTAGCTCCACCCTTCCGAGCTCCCTTCTTCTGAAAGAACTTCCTTTTCTGATTCAGCCCACTCCGTGTCTCTACTATTTTGTTACCACCAAAGAAAGCAATGATCCTTTATTTCTCAAAGTCATCTCCATTACCACGTCAAATGGATCCCTAAGATGCATCAAGGTTGCTCTCGCAAGCTTTGGTTTTAATCCACGGATGAACTTTTATTTCTCTTAATCACTGTATCACCGTAGCATCCCATACCTGGATAACTCCTCAAATCTTGTTGCATACTCCAACACATTCATGTCTCCTTGCACTAACCCAACAAACTTCCTAAGCAAAGTCAACTTAGCAATCGCAGACATGAACCTCTCTTCGGATCTCCTTTAGAACTTTATCTAAGTCAAAGTTTCCTCTGGCACTCCAATAGTAACACTATTCCACCAGTATAATGCAGCTCCTTATAACTATCTAGATGCCAATCTCCTCTTCTGCTCATCATTCAGACCTAAATCAACAAAAATCCTTTCACAATGAAGTAGCCAATTTTCCACCTCAATAGCATCTTCAGTTCCAATGCTTCGCTTTCCTCTAAGTCTTGCATAATCTTGACTTAAAACAGTATAGTTGTTGATAGTACGAACTTTAGGATTTGCTCCTCTAGGATTTTCATCAACTAACCCAACAACAGCTCCTGCTTGTATCATATTGACAAAGAACTGATACTTAGCTCCCATATCCACCGATAGTGTTCCACCACCCATATCAACAGCTGTTTATCGACCCGTATTCCTCCTTGTATTAGGCTGACATTTCCATTAGCAATGGTGCTTCCACCACCTAAACTAACTCTTCAGTTTCTTGCCTTCATATCTTACTTTCCTTAAATCTGCATTCAAACTTTAGTAAGATACGGAAGAACGGTCAAAGGGAGATGGAAAAAAATAGCAATAAGATATATACTTATATATAGCAGATACAAGTACGTTACTATAACGTTATCCCATACCCCAATCTTCATTCTTTGATTCATTTGGATTATGTTCTCAAAACTCTTTTATGTTCAAAATTCTATTACATAAACCTTTTCTCTAATATTAAGTTGTAACATTCCATATTTTGAGGCCCGAAAATAAGCGCTACTGATGCTGTAGTCATCCATAGTATTATTCTCTGGTGACAAAATGAGATCAGTTAATAGTATCATTAACATCAAAGCACAGGAATATGAAATTTCTTCAAAATGCAGATTTCATTAATTAATTTCCACATTCATTACATAATCCCAAACGTAGCCCAGGTTCAGATAAATATAAATATTACAAAATATTCCAAGAGCGACATATGAAGATGCCCCCTTGGTTGTTAACTACTAGATAGATACAATTTCTACCATTACATACATATAGAAAAAAGTCATAAGAACATAGCGGATAAGTGAATAAATAGACTCCTACAAAGCAAGCTCTGCCTCCTGCACGTCTTCGGAAGCTTTATTTTCCAAACCTAAACAACCTACTTTGCATTCGAACTACTCAAATGAGTACCGAGAGTTTAAGGGGAAAAACAAAAACTTCGGATCAGACAAAAAATCTGCTATAAATAATAATATGCCATCTCGGTTAATAGATATCTAATAAGACCACGACGCTGAGCGGAACCGATCTTCCCCTCACTAGTATCCTCTAAAATTATGTCTTTTAGAAATCAAGCACCTACAACCACAATGTTTAAACTAGACAATATGAAAAATCATATGCATGCATGTAACCTGGGTAATCATGACCAATCTGTCTAAATAAATAGATCATCTATCCTATCATTATAGTTTTCTCAGGGTAACTACAAACATACATGGCTGACTTGGGCCTACCAGATATATCAAACTCTCCAGCATACTGTTAAAAGGAAACTGGACGGTCTTTCTGAAACTTACTATTCCTAGGGTCACTATGATCCTAATGGTTTCGCAGGCCAACCAGTAACCTATCTTATCTTTATGTATTCCATTCTGTGCGTAAACCTACTTTTAGTCCTACCCTTGACGAAGCCCTACGTACTGGAATTTTGGACTAATATCAGTTAGGGGTTAACAGCTGAAGTATAGGGCACAATCCTACACCAGTCCCATCTGGTTTTTTAATATCTGAGTCAATTCATCCTATCACAATTTATCTAGAACAATAAGCTCATTAGTAAATTCTGGGCTACTACCCTTTTTATTTCCTTGAAAACATAAATTTTTATAATTGATTTTACCCATGGTATCATACTTAAAACAAGAAAAACTATGGCCCTTTACTTTCCAAATATATTATGCTAATCTATATGCTTTTATGAAATAGCATTGACAAATTTCTAAATCACTTAGAGGTTGTCACACCTTAATACCTTAGGCTATAAAGCCATATACCATAAAACTATTTCTATTGGATATATGGAGTTGACTAAAATTTTATGTGATTCAGTAAACAGAATATACATTCTATTATTGCTAAGTCGATTAATGCGACATTGTCATTGCCTATATGGGTTATCACACCCTTCCATATCGAAATCATGTTAAAGCATCTGATTTATAAAACACAAGACCATAAGGCTAAAACCATTTATGGCGCATATTATAAATACATATAGATTGTCGAATACAAGTGGTACTGTTATTGGTTGCATAGCATAAAACTTTGAAAATTAGAAATATGTTAATGTTGATATTAAGGTTAGGCGGCATCATTGCATTATAAAACCAATGTCGAAAATAGCCTATAGTGGCATTATGGCTAAAACAAGACGACATAAGAAAATAGCGGCAACATTGCCGTATAAAACCAACGTCGAAAGTCATACATACGACATTAGTGCCATAACATAGCTTATGTCGAAAATATACTTATAGCGGCATTACTACCTTATGGAGTTGATGTCAGTATAGAAAATATGCGGCATCATGGACGTCGTTATAAAACTTGTGGCATTATCAATGTCACAATAAAACATGTGGTATAAACCAGGTGGCATAGAACATATACGCAGCACAGAAGACTAGCGGCATAGAACACCAACGACATCGATCACCAACGTCGCAGGCATCAATGTTGGCATTGATATGTCCCAACCTTAGTGGAATCATTGTGTACCAACAAAGTTGCTATTATATGCTTCTCTATAGGTTAGAGGTGACATGCACCATGGATGGACTTCGGCGTTGATTAATAATGCATGAGAATATATAACATGAAAACCATTTTATTTCTTTAAAAAACAATATCTTTTTACCAACTTCAATTCTTTGTCAAATTCTTATTGGATAGTAATTTTCTTTACCAAATCCTTTTTAGAAAAACTGCTATAGATAAGAAATTACATTCCCAAACATTTTTGCAAACCATAATTTTGTATTAATATTTTAATATAATTATTAAGCATTTCTAGCCCAATAAATTCATATAAAATCATAAACACTTGGGAAAAATTTCCAAAAATCACAATAAATCAGACCAATTATATTCTTTAATAAAAATTCTGAAATAAAAAACATTATTTAATTATTATAATAATTAAAATCGGAAATAAACCATTTTCTTTACTTAAGAAATCCATAATATTCATACTTGATTGGAAATTATGAAATTAAAAACCCACTTCTAAATAATGTTAAAACATCATATCAAAATCTCAAGTTGAATGTACGTCATAAACTAGGTTTTCACCCTTAAACCTATTAAATAATACCATAATAAATCCAATAATTCATAATTCAAGCATATAATTAAGCAATCATTCAAAATATGGCATAAAACAATCATAAGATTTGGGTTTAATCTTAAAACCGAAATTAAATAAGCAAACTTAAGAAGTGTTATCATTATTCATCTTATTTGGATAAAGAGATTAAGATTTAAGTGTTGATTAGATTCCCCTTAGCCTTGCCTTTGATTTTCTAAGCTTTTCTCTTTTTTGTTTTCTTAGCAATGGCCGGCCTCAATTTGTTTAATTCGTTTGTATGAAATGATAGTGGAATGAGGTTAATGAGAGAATAAGGGTTTATGTTCGAAAATGAAGATCTATTCCTATTTTACCCCTTCCATTATTCCTCTTTTCATTCTATGGTTTAATTAATCTCATTGACCATATAATTTAGGCACAACCCATCTAATTATCAATCTCATTCTCCTTGTCTCAATACAGTATTTCATTTAATTTTTCTAATTAATTTTTCTAAATAATGTTAATCAAAACTAGAGGTGTTACAACCTTTTAGATATGTTTGAAGTTCTATGGAAATATGAAATGAAATTAAATCCATTGGAATGCACTTTCGGAGTAGCATCAGGAAAGTTTCTAGGATTTATCGTCAACGCATGGGGCATCAAGGCTAATTCGAAACAAATTAACGCCTTGACGAATGTAACTTTCCCGACCATAAAGAAACAACTTCAGAGCTTGAATGGAAAGATCGCCGTTTTGAGTCAGTTCATCTCAAGAGTAGTAGATAAGTGCATAACTTTCTTTAACGTTCTCAAGAAAGGTAAGAAGAACTTTGAGCAGAATCAAGATTGTCAAAATGCTTTCGAGGAATTATCAAGGCACATGGAAAATGCCACCAGTCTTATCCAAACCACTGGACGGGTTGGATTTATTCATTTACCTAATGGTGTCATCTCGTGCACTAAGTGCAGCATTAAGGCAGAGGAGGCAAGAATTCAAAGATCGGTGTGCTTATCAGCAAGGATTTCACCGGAGTTGAAAAGAACTACTCGAAGCTAGAGAAACTCGCCTATAATTTGCTAATTGCGTTAAGGAAGTTACCACCATATTTTCAGACCCATCTGATCAAAGTGCTAAACTTCAGCCTTTGAAATAGGTATTGTACCGACCTAAGACCTCGGGGAAGTTACTAAAATGGAATATTGAGCTGGGATAGTATGACATAACTTACCATCTAAGGAAAGCAATAAACGGATAGGCGTTGGCGGACTTCATCATTGAATTTGTTGTGTGGGATGATAAGGAAGAGAAGGAGGATGTCACAGTCGTGGCTTCTTACTGGAAGTTATTCGTCGATGGTGCTTCAAATGAATTTAGCATGGGAGCAGGAGTAGTGTTTGAAATGCTATAAGGAAGATCAATCTGTTATGCATTGAAGCTGGAATTTCTTATGACTAACAAAAAAGCAGAGTACGAGGCATTGATAGCAGGATTGAGGATATCAAAGGAACTGGGGATAAAGACGCTGCACATATTTAGTGATTCTCAATTGGTGGTTTTCCAAATCAGGAAGGAATACCAGGACATAGGTGCGAGACTAGATCCAAACTTGTCAAAAGCACTAGAACTACTTGAAGACATAGAACATTATATAATAATGCACATCTCTAGAGAGGAAAACATAAAGGCTAATTCACTAGCTAATTTAGCTATTTCCAGGGAAGAACGGTTATTGGAATTGGTTCCAGTGGAGGTTTTAACAGCTCCGAGCATTGATTAAATAGATGTCGACTGGATTCTGGAGATTATAGAAGGGGAGGAGTTATGGATGACCCTAATCAAAGGCTATTCGATCAACGAATCTCCTGAGAGACAGGAATGAGTGAAATAAATTACTTCGGAGAAGGCCATGTTTTGTAATGTAAGACGGGGTGCTGTACAAGAGAGGATTCTCTTCCCATTTGCTTAGGTGTGTAACCAAGGATGAAGTAAGGAAGATCCTCATGGAAACCTATGAGGGCAGCTGTGGTGATCACACTAAGGGGCAGACACTGGAAAAGAAAGTACTTCAATATGGATACTTCTGGCCGACACTAAATCAGGATGCATCTGACTATACAAAACGGTGTGACCGGTGCTAAAGATTCGTGAAAATTCCAAGAGCCACATCGATAAAACTTATGTAAATGGTTAGCCCATGGTCATTCATGATTTGGGGAATCGAAATCATTGGTGCACTACGAATTGCAAAAGGAGAGCTAAATATGCAATTGTTGTAGTCGATTACTTCACAAATTGGGCTAAAGCGGAACTGCTTGCCACGATTACCATGAAAAAGGTAATTAACTTTGTAATGAAAAATATTATTTTCAAGTTCGAAGTGCCCTAGAAGATTATAACAGATAATGGAACTCATTTCGAGGGTAACGAATTCGGGATTTCTACAAGTGCTATTGAATCGAGAAGAGCTTCTCCATGGTGGCACTTCTGCAGGAAAACGGGAAAGTTGAAGTAGTGAACAAGATCATCAAATCTACCTTGAAAAAGCGACCGACTAGATCCAAAGGCAACTGGGTTGATGAGCATCCACTAGCATTGTGAGCTATAGGACAACACATAAGTCTACGACTGGGCACTCGCCTTTCGCTTTGACCAAAGGATCGGAGGAAATAATCTCGATAGAACTAGAAATCCCTTCTCATTGAAAAAGGAATTTCAATCTAAAGGTGAACGAGGAGATCCTGCTCGAGCTCTTTACTTGGTTGATGAGAAGAGGGAAGAAGCCGAGCTAAGGGTAGCATCTCACTAGAAAAGAGTAGCACGACACTTCAATGCCAAGGTTCACAATCGTACTTTTAAGGTAGGAGATCTCATTCTAAAATGAGTTCTCTTAGGTATGGGGGCACTTGGTCCAAACTAGGAAGGACCTTATGCAATTGATCAGAAGCTTGGAGATGAAATTTCAAGCTAGCAACCGTCGATGGAATTCCGATCCCAAGTGCTTGAAACAACGATCTACCGCGGCACTACTACATTTATATTTTCACTATTTTCGCAAATAAACCACCCAAGGATAGTGGGGGTAATGTAACAAGGCATGACTTACCACTTTTCCCATTCACAAATAAAGACATCTTCTTGAAGCAATGGAACTGCGTTCTTGTAAGCAGAACTCCTGTGTCGCGCGATTAGTAGCATAGTCGAGGAAATACTCCTCTATCCTGGGATAATGCACAGAGAGTGTGGACTCAAATTGCTGGGTTGATGGGAAAAATCGACCCTCAACCTTTTTAGAATTGGCGTTGCCCAGAGATAGACGATGCCAGGAGGGTCTAACCATGGGGTCGATGGGTGAAATTGACTCAAACCGCCAGGTCGAAGGTGAAAATCAACTCTCAACCTTTTGAGAACCAGCATTGCTCAGAGAAAGGTGATGCGGGGAAGGTCTAAACCGTCGGGTTAATGGGGAATATCGACTAAAACTGCTGGGTCGACGATGAAAATCAACCCCCAACCTTTTGAGAACCGGCGTTGCCCAAAGATAGGCGATGCTGGAAAAATCTAAATTGCCGGATCAATGGGAAAAATCGATAAAACCATTGGGTCGACAGTGAAAATTGACCCTCAACCTTCTAAGAACCATCATTGCCCGAAGATAGGCGATATTGGGAAGGTATAAACCATCAGTTAGATCGTGAAAACTGACAGCCAACCTTTTGAGAACCGGCATTGCCCAGAAATAGATGATGTTGGGAAGGGCTAAACCTTAATCTTTAGGAATTTGGCATTGTCCGAAGATAGGCAACATGCGAGAGAAGAACCATCAGTCTTCAGGAATTCGTCGTTGCTCGGAGATAGGCAAGGACGAGAAAGTTTCCCAATTTAACTAACCTTCAGGAATTCGTTGTTGCCTGGAGATAGGCAACAACGAGAAGGTTCGTCGACCTAATCTAGGAGTCGATTGAGTCACTCGATTCTGACCTTCAAGAACTTGTCCTTTCCTGGAGACAGGCAATGTTAAAGAAGGAATTCTCGGAGTAGAGTTGCTAGTGTGCTAGTTTATAGATATAAAAGCTACTGCACAGCTGGATTTCCAACTCTAAACTTAGAGAAATTCAAGGGCAACCTCGAGTTAGGCATCATCGAGAAAATAATGCTTGGAATCAAATAATAAAACCCTCGATTTTCGGAGATAGGAGCTGTTATATGGATGTGAATCTCAACGATAACGCTAGCAACCAAGCAGGACACATTTGGTCGAGGATAAGAAAGGATAGTCGTAGAGGCTCAAAAACAGGAATTTACCAAGCGTGACACATATGTGACTATCGACTGGATTGAAGAAACTTTAAAGGGAGGTTACAAGATGAAAGATGGTAAATATGGTTGTGTAGAATAGTTCCCAACCACGACTACTTTAGACGGGAGTTGTAAGGACAATTCCAGAATGTGCTCTGCTATGGATAACGTGTGCAAATGGATCGTTGATATTTATAGGTTTTGAAGTGTACTCGTAAAGTAGGGGTATGTGAGGACACTCACTTAGGAGTGCAATGTGCCCCAGATCACAGGATGTTTCGATCTATTTTACCCTGGACCGAGTGTGATAACAGTCTAGTACCTGGCCTATTGAGTGGCATGGATTCAAGTACCAAGAAACTGGATGTTGAATAGTCCTTAACTATGCGATGGGGTTATATGAGTATCATATGTCCAATGCACTGAGCGAGTGAATGTGAGGATGGATGATGGATGTTATCTTTGCTTGATTGCTTATCATTCTTGAGATGTCACACGATGTAGATATTATCAATGTAGATATCTTAGACACCCCTTTGGACTTTGATGTATAATACACTCACGATGATTGTAATATAGAGTAGCATATATTTTGTGCTATGTGCTAACTCTGTGGATGCATGGATAGATTAGGTATGATTTTTCATACCATTTGTCCTAGTATATTTACTTTGTAATATTTGAGATTTTCTACCGCTCACACTAAACCGTTGTCCGACTCGGATTTTATGCTTTGCTTCCTATTGTTTCGGTATTCTTAAATGAGTAAATTAGGGATATCAAAGAGCACATGGAGCTGGACATGTGACGAGCAAGAGGCTATACTCTCCTATTACTGTATTTACCTGTTATTGCTTAACATTCCACTGTGCAGCACCATGGAGCTTACTAGTGCTATTATCTATTTTGAGACAGTTATCTATTTTGAGTTTATTATTAGTTGTATAAACTCTATCACTTATGTTATATAGCTGTGTGGATTTGAATACTCAAATTTCTATGATTCATTCAGTTATTACCGTCTCACCTGTTTTATATCCGAGATGTTTACTATTATATTTTGTTCGATGCACTGAGATATACGATTCTATAATTGATTTACTTTACCTTACAACCTTGACAACCGTCCTACATCAGTTGAGAACCATCGCAGTGAATTATACAGGTTATATTGGATGTTGGTGGTGTAGGGCGGTCATCACAATAACACTAAATTTAATTTAGTATAGATAATTTGTTTTTGAGAAATGAGTGATAAACTTTCGAGGAGAACACTCATATTATTTTATTCCATACTCAAAAAAGGTGTTGCTAACAAGCATGGCAGATAGCTCTTCCCCTCGAACCCTTATAACCATAGAAATAGATAAACACCACACAACTTAAAAAACAAAATTTACACACACACATATACGTATGTATGTATAAATGTGTATGTATATAATTATAGAGATGAATTGAAAGAACAAATCCCAAAGGTGCACATCAACAAAATCAGGATCGTAAGAATATGAACTATTAGACCTTGTTGGAAATAGTAGAATCACATCAAAGGTGAGAGTTGAAAGGTCAGATAAGTCCCGATGATGGGAATCTCCAAAAGCTAATCCAGTAGCGATTAACTCAGCTCTACGTCAACATAGAAAGTGTAAGTGCATCTAGCCAGGATATATACTACAACTGTTTAAAACTTGAAAAAAAATTATTAGACTAATAAACACACATATATGTATGTATGTCTACTAGATAGTAGCAATTATAAGAGTGTATATATTCATATACATACATACAAATACACACACACACACACATATGCATAGGATAAATATGAATCAATAGAGTGTTACATTGTGCAGTTGTAATGAAGTAATATAAATAATACATCAAAAATGCAATAAAGGGTCTAAAGACTAAGTTAGGCTTCAAGTAATAGACAAGAATATAATCCATGGGAATTACTAATCTCCAAAGAAGAAATACTAATAGTTCAGCTTTTCTACTCCTAAAAGCAGATTTGGCCCTTAAAATTCTATACGAGACTTCACTTTATTAAGAAATCTATTGAAAAAACATTTCTAGATAAATTATAATTAGCATTACTTAACCAATTATATCAATATAAAGCAATGTTGAATATTGTCTGATTTATCTCAAACCACAAGTACCAACTCATTATAGTATAAATGGAACTTCGACATTTGCCCACTCCACTAAGTTTATATATGGGGGCACTTATTGGATTTCTTATATTCGCCTTTGGTATTCTTGGACTTCTCTAAATATTGCTTTCATCAACTGCCTTTTATACTATGTTTATGCTTGGAAGGAACTATTAGAGTTTCTTCTATAAACCTTTAGGTTTCTTGAAGTTCTCATTTCATGAGTTCATACTATACGAATATCATCACACTTTCTAATCCTTATTATTTTCTCTTTATGGTTAGCCATGGGCTTTGTTTCATGTAACTACATTATAGAACTTCTTGTAAAATGAGAGCTTTGGTCTTGATATAAGTCGAACGCCATAACAGCCAAATCCAAAAGGTTTTCAAATAAATAAAATGTATTAAAAGTACTGCGTAGGAGTACTACCTTTAAGAACTTTCTCAAAAGCAAAAGAAAAACCCAAATATAACCTCTATAGCTAGGGCTATTGTTTCTGTAAATAAAGGGAAAACCCTATCTCATTTCAATGCCGCTTAGTGAAAAGGGCATTATTCCCTCGAAACCTATTACATAGAAAATACAAATTATTTCAAAGATTAGTTACAACTATAAGTAGATGTTTTTCATTATCATAATATTTTCATAAGTATTTCCAAAGCCCTGACCCATTTAACTCGGTCATAAAATCAGTTGGATGACCTCGACAAAGAGAGGATCAACCTTTAGAGGGATTTGTTCTCCACATACACCCCACTATGATGTACCCTTAGAAAGACTCTTACCACCACATATAAGACAAGTCATATCACCTGGCGGATCATCAAACGGAAGATAATGCAATGAAGAAAGAGCCATGGTCAAGTAGTATCATGCACTAGGAGAAGTCTTAGGGAGAGTCCCAAGTACTAGTGGGTAGAGACCCAACCAAATAGAAAACCCATGGAGTTCAGATCCATGTTCCTAATACGTAGAGTCCCAACCAAATTGAAACACTTGGATTTCTGATATAGGTACCTAGTAGGTAAAGTCCCAACAAAATAGAAAACCCCTTGAGTTCAAATCCATGTACCTCATGGGTAGAGTCCTAACCAAATAGAAAACCCATTGAATTCAGATCTAGGTACTAGTGGGTAGAGTCCTAATTGAACAGAAAACCCTTGGAGTTCAGATTCAGGTACCTACTGGGTAAATTCCCACAAAAATAGAAAATTATAGAGTTTAGATCCAGGTGCTGAGTGGATCGACTCCTACTGAATTAGAAATGTCTTAGGCAGCAGTCCTTAGTCCCTAGAAGAATTAGGTAGATCCCCAATTTGGGCCACAAGGATGGCAACAAATAAACATTCAAAAAAGGACTCGATAAGACCCGAGATCTTAATAAATATGGCAAGGTGCCAAAAACCGAACACCATAAGGCGTAACTATGCAGGCATGACTATATATGAATCTCTAGTACGAAATCAAAATACGTCAAGACACCAAAGAGAAAAAGTACCCCACTAAAACATAATATCGATCTCGGTAAATATCGAAATCGAAAGTGCCATAACGGTCAAAAAACTAAATCACGAGCTGCGAAAGCTCCCTTGAATTAAGACCAAACTTGGTACAACCTAAGATTATCAATCGGTCATGATGCCTTCGAAATAAACTAACATGAGACATAAGAATTCTCATTATTCTAACCAAGGGAAAAATGACAACAAAAATCCATCAATAACCCAAATTGAATGTGAAAGAAAAACTTTGAGAACGATATGATATCAAAAGGACTAGAGCTCCTCAATACTATGTGAAACAATGATATGAATATCAAATATCCAAACACCAAGATGGTAAAACAATATTAATATGTTCTAGAAAACATTATGTTGTAGGAAAAAGATAGAAGCCTAAACCAATGACACAAAGTTACAAACCTAAACTATTACAAAATTCATACCTATAGTTGAAAGCATACGAAAGCTTATTCCTTTATTAGAGCCTTTCCATGGCTTGGTACTTCTTCTTCTACATCCAGGGGAGAGCATCCTAGAATTTAGACCTCTCTAAGATCTCATATAATCATCATCTGGCTCACCCTCCGGGGACCCAACGAAATGAAGAGAAGAGTAGGAGCTATAGCAATCATTGACTCGTGTCACGTACTATTCTCATGAAATTACAATCAAGCTCCCCCTCATCTGAAATGAAGGAAAAGTCTAAGGGGACCCCATAAGCTACTAATGACTTAAATACATATCCATAATTACCTTTAAGCCTAAGATAACGATCCAACATTCAGCTTGTTTAGCTTTCGGCTTCAACGATAGTCTCATTCGAAAGCTTTTCAAAATGATTTTCTAAAAGATCATATTTGTTACTAAACCATTCTTTCCTATATTTCTTAAAGGAACCACTCTTCCATCTTTAAGCTTTATTATGGCCTCATCTGAACTTGCATTGGGAGCAAAAGAAAAATTCCCTTCAGTCTGTTTCAACTCCCAAACATGACTATGACCTTATGTAACCACTGTAGTTTTATGAGAAATGGGAAGTTTGACGGAACCCCTACCTCAACCTCTTCCCTTTCTTCTAGAAGGGGGAGTGCCTACTGTAGCTTCCTGAGACTTCTCTTCAGTCTTGATCTCTTTAAGCTTAATTGTAAAAAGCTCTTTGTTAGCCTTATCCAACTGTTGCCTGGGATCAAACACTGAATCAAACGGGTCCAAGACAAGTCTTTCTGAAGCTTGTTCCGAGTGTAGAACTACTTTTGGGTCAGATTCTAGACATTTTTCTAAATCTTCTATCATCTTCCTAAGTGCTTTATTCTCTATAAAAAGTTTTTAGGGGATACCATCTAAAGCTAACTTCGATTGAAAGAAATCAACCCGACCTTTTAATGCCATGCGCTCCATATTGAGTACCTACATCTCGACAACCTTATCATCATAAGCCTATTGAGCTAAATCACGAGCTTGATGTTTCTTAGGAAATTTGAGGATGACCATTTCTGAGAGAGTTGAACAAAACATAAAATCAAAATGTAAAGCAAATAAAATAAAATTCTATTCCATCACAACTAGTTACAGACTTTACAAGCAAAAGAAAAGACAAAACTCACAATTTTCTAAAAACAAAACCTCACTTTTGTACTTAAAATAATCCTAGGACCTCTAGAGCTTGCTTCGGCAAGAGTTTCCAAAGGTTTAAACATATTACAAGATGAAATATTCTTGCCTAACCCCGACTTCGGCACCGAAGGCTCTAAGAGGGAAGACTCCCCAAGTTCCAATGTAGGGTAATCCCTGGAACATACCAAGGGACATACTTAAAAACAAAATCGCTCTCAACTAACTTCCCTTCGGTGACAGCTAAAGGAGATGGAGAAAAGCTTTTAAAGCCAAGAATAGCCTCCGGGGTTACAATCATTTAAGGGCCATAAAACTTACAAAGATAGTCAAGTCATTTTTTTTCAAAAATCCTGTCTCTCTTATGCTGCTTTGTTAACTTCAAAATTCTTGAGAAAAACTCATCTCTTTCTTTGGTGCTAAACCTAAGTCGGCCAGTCAAATCTAAGATTCAGCTAATTAATCTAAAACCCTTATGCCTAGGGGATTTAATAAGTTTTGCACAAGAATTGTCTTGTGAGACTTTTATATCTTGAAAATAGTTAGCTAAATCGATACTGCACAATCTACTCGCACGAAGACGACTCTTAAGAGTCATAATAGTTTTCAACAATTGATAATTTTTAGTCTTGCTACGATTCCACAAAACCTTATAGTGAGAAATAAAACCTGAACTCACCTTCTTCGACTTAATCTAAGTAAAAACAATACATTTCAATTAACAGAATGAAAACTAAATATGATTAATGAAAGTAAAAATGTCCAGATCATCTATGCAACCAAAAATAAGTATTTTAGTACATAAAAGAACATTACAAATTAAAATTTAAGATTGTTACTCATCAACTTGTTTCACATTATCAGGAGAAGGAATATCTTTATCTACCTCAGAAAGAACTATGGCATATGTAGAAATAGCCTCATCTTTCTTGGCCGCCTCATATTGCTGGCTGAAGTTTGTCTTAATTATCAATGTATTTTTCCTATGAAAATAGGAGAAATGATAACCTTTGTCACAGATCTTAGCATATGCATTGAATAAAACATCAAAAACCCGCAAGCTTGCTGGTTCCTTGATTTTCTCATCAACTACGGCTAGCTCCTAATTTTTTAGCCAACTGCTCCACATTTACCTAAGGTCCTCCACAAGCTTAAGCGGTTTGGCATTGGTGGCTTCAAGGTTGCCTCTTGCTTCCTTTGTTTCCATGTTAGATGCAACTTTGGCTTATTTAGCCCCTCTTTCTAAGGTTTCATTCCTCTGCCAAAACTCAACCATCTCCTCGTTGCTAGCTTTAACCCCATCTATAGTCTCCTTGAAATTTTCATGTTTATAGATGAGGACTAATAGCTCAACCACAGTCTATAAAATCGACACACAAATGAATTTTCAGACAAAACATAAGAAATAAGATCGATAAAATAAAATATATTATACCTTGATACTCTCCTAGAGTTTATACTTAAGGGTTTTTCAAAATTATATGGGGTCTTAGGAACATCCACCTTAGCCTCGGTAGAAGTAGTAGAAACATGGGGGTCGAAAGCTAATTTAGCCAGCTTAGCAACCTTATAGAATTTGGATGAAGAAGGGAAATCTAAAAGAGGAGAGGGAATCATGGAGCCTCCTAGTTAAGAAGAAACCTAAATAGGGAAGGTTCATTTCTATAATGTCCTTCTTCCATTTCTTGGTTGCATCTTTAACCCTTTCAGAAGATGACTTTGTCCTAGAAGACAATCTAGTACCGAGCTTACATTTTGGTAACAGAAGATAGAGCCTAGTTGCTTTCTCTTTAAAGGATCCATATCTGCAATATAATAAGTAAAATAAGCAAAGTTCAATAAACCTAAAACTAGTGGTAAACTGTTCCTAATATGGAAAACTCTGGAAAATAAAAGGCTTGACCCGAGTGCTTCCCTTGGCTTTGGTATCAAAGGAACTAGCATGGTTATCAGTATGAGATCCATCCCCTTCTTTTAAAATTTCGACTATAACCGCCTTTGAAGAAGTCTTAGATATCTTCGATTGAGAATAGCTTTTAAACACAACATTGGGGGACATTAAACCACATGCTTTCAAATTGTCAATCATTAGCACTAAGTAGCATTGTCGCTGACCCTCGGGAAGGTTCAGTATATTATTAAAAACGAGTCTAGAACCTCTTGGATCTCCCCAGTAATAAGTAAATAACAAATACAACCATTCAAATGTAAAAGCAACTTGCCAACCTCCGAAAAAGCAACGACGATCCGGGAATTCTTAACTTTAACATATAACCATCTTTTTGCAGCAATTTTGTTAATAGGATGGAGCATACCCCGCCTCTTCTTAATTTGTAGATTATACATCGGGACGACGGTAAGGGACTTTTAACTTTCAAATCAAACAAAAATTTATGTCCGTCAGTGAAATATCAGTATAACCCCTTTCAAAGTTCATTACTTTCAAGGCTGAAAGGGTATTGTATGATACCGAAGGAAGCTAGTATGGATTGATGTTACAGAACTCTCTAGTAAATTAATGAACAAAGGAGTAGGAGCCAGAGAAATTCCATCTGACAAATACTCTACATCCCAGGGAAAGTATCCCTCCGAAGGAACTTCCTAGGTACCATTAAGGCTTGGAGCTATAGATTAAACGTTTGGGATACAAATGTCATACATAATTTTATCGAAAAGGGCATGTGATCCTACGGGAGAACTCATCTTTCGGTCTAAGAAGACCAAGCACATTAACAGTTTAGTTCAAACTAAACAAGGAAGATTAAACCTACTCCCATGATAAAATTTTCAAAATCAAGGTGAACAAAGTTAACTCAAGCTATAAATAAAGCACCCCTACGAAAACAGCGTCAAAGTCAAACTTTAATCCAAGTAAAATTTGATTTTTAAGGTTATACATCCATACAACAATCTATAAACTCTAATGGTTCCAATTATGGGTTCAAGTAATATTTATTAATCAATTTTTAAATGACAAATGCAAATCAGTTATTAATTTGATAACAACAAAAAGACATGAAATAGTCGCTTTCAACATTACTCAACATGCCTACAGATTGCCTCACAGCAAGAATACCCTTAAAAGAAAACAAAAAAATCATGAAAAATTGAATTACGATTCAATACAAGCATGAGATAATCATTATGATTGAAGTGTAAAAAGAAAGGAGTAAAAAATTCACCAATTTCATTAAAGAAAAGAGAAAACTTTAAGTTTTATATAAAGCTTTATTGGCGGCAATAAGAGAATTTAAGCAAGGTAAATAAAAGAAGAGGACGAAAGAGTCTTATATATGTTACCATCCAACCCAATAAAATAAGGTTAAGAAAATGTCAACCACCTGATCAAAACTACTGTTATAAAATAATAATGTTTTCAAAAGCTGCAAAAGTGATAAAGCAAATTGCATCTGCCAGTAAAAGAGGAAGCGCTTTTATAGAAGGCCCAATCAAATGACGCCACGTGGAAGCTCAATTAAATGCACAACAAACCCTTTGCTTTTAAGTATTCGTCTTTGATTATCAACCTATTTAGCTTTACGGCTTTCAATCTATTATGCCTTACAACACTCAATCAACTACACCTTATAGCACTTTATCGACTAAGCCTTACGACATTCAATTACTATGCCTTATGACACCCAATCAACTACATCTTACGATACACAATAAACAACACTTACGACCTTCAACTGCTAAGCCTTATGACGCAATTCAAATAACACACCTTATGGCTTTCAATCTACTTAGCCTTATTGATAGATAAACAACTTAGCCTTTAGCACCAAATCCATACTACACAATAAGGTTAGATTTTCAAATCATTACGATACGATAAGACTAGATCTCCAATCTTAAGGTTCAAACCTTCAAGTCCTCACTAAAATGATGAGGCAACTCTTAAGGTTCAAACCTTCAACTCCTCACTAAAATGATAATGCAAATCCTTAGGTTCAAACCTTCAAGTCCTCATTAGATGATGAGGCAAAAAATTTAAAACTCATTTTTAAAAACCCTCACCACGAGGTTAGATTTACAACTACTTTTTTCCTTTATAGCACTCTACTATACATAGCCTTTGGCATACAACTAATTTCGATGCAGCAACACCTTGCTATACATAGCCTTTGGTATACAACCGATTTTTTATGGCACCTTACTATACATTGCCTACGACTTACAACTAGTTTTTCCTTTATGACACTCTACTATACATAGCCTTTGGCATACCAGTTACTTTTGCCTTTACGACACTTTACAATACATAGCCTTCATTGTACAACTACTTTCGCCGTAGCGACACCCTACTATACATAGCCTTTGGCATACAATTACTTTTGTCTTTACAGCACTGTACTATACATAGCCTTCGACATACCACTTACTTTCACCTTTACGGCACTCAACTATTCATAGCCTCTAGCATACAATTACTTTTGCCATAGCAGCATTCTACTACACAAGCCTTCGACATATAACTATTTTCCCTTTACATTGCCTTCGACATACAACTACTTTTAACTTTACGGTACTCTACTATACATAGCCTTCAACATCACTTACTTTTTCCTTTATGGCACCCTATTGTACATAGCCTTCGGCATACAATTACTTTTGCGTTTACGGCACTCTACTACAAATAGCCGTCGGCATCCAGCTTATTTTGCCTTAATGACACCTTACTACCTATAGCCTTGTGCATACAATTACTTCCAATTTTCTGGCACTTTATTACTTGCTTATGGTACCAACTATTCCTAAACTTCAGTCTCCAAATCCTCTCTAAAGTACAATCTGACTTTTCCTACAAAAACCAAAGTTCACTCCATATTCACCATACGAAGTGACTTTTGAGGGGCATGTGTTATACCATAATTTTTACTTAGTTATATTCCACTTCAAAACCATGTAATTTTTGCCTTATACTAATATTCATATGAATATTAAACATCAATGGATATATTGTATATACTTTTGCATAGCGCTCTTCGACACATCAAACCTAAGGATGAGTCCATATGCTGAGGTACAAATAGTAGCCGATAGAGGTGGTCACTCAAATGCTAAAAACCAAACTATTAGACCCTCAAAAAGGCACTAATTGAAAGCTAATGCCAAGGCAAGGCTTCAAAGATGAAGACTCTCTACAAAACAATCATGATTAACAGCTTAGATGGCTCAAAGTATATACATGGCACGTGGATTGCCATATCTAGAAACTATATATAAGATGCCAGGCCAATACTTCATGTCAATTGGCAAGCAACCCATATATCAACACATGTTCGAAACTTAATCCTACAAGTGGCCCAAATCAGCAATCCAGGAGGAAAACTATCCATTAATGACATCACAATCAAATGCCTATAAATAGGAACATATCTCAATGCATCAAAGATCTTTTTGGCCATAACATAATTCAAAGACTAAATAAATTGTAGTTTCCTATATTAAAGCTCATATCAAAAACTCTTTAATGGTGGACTCAGCCAAATCATCATTGTAACAGCTTCTCGGTTATATAGTAGAACTCTAAAGAGGGAAAGGACGGTGCATGTAAGGATTTTAAACCGAACCACTATAACTCCTAGTGTTTTTACTTTCAATACCTTACTCTCGGTTTTATTTACTATCTTAATCTTGGCTTATTTTGAACCTATAAACCTTTGGTGTCAACCCTTAAGAATTCAACCTAACTTCCAGCATTCACATAAAATCTTTGGTAACCAGCCAGTCAAAGCATTTAGCAAACAATCCCATCGAAGCTGGTCTTTTGGTCATTAGGGTGTTGGTATGTTAAAAAAAAATTGACTAAAACCATCAATCGAATTTAGCCCTAACTTATAGGATTTGATCAGTGTCGATTGAATACGAAGAGTAGCGATGGCCTAGGCATGAAGCGATGATCGATGTTCAAGTAAGGAGGTGGTTCAATAGTGGCAACAAAAGCTTTTTGAGATGGAGTGCAATGGTGATAGGGTACCGCTACCTTAGATCGATAGTTGGTTGAAATCGATGGAGATTTGGGAGCTTGGGATCAAAGCCTGAATGCTTGAAGTTTGAAAACCTTCAACGAAAGCTGTCGGATGAAAGAGGGAACTCGAATATAAATTGAAGATGGAAAGGAAAAAAATTCTAATCGTTTGTTATATAAGAGAGAAGGAGCATGGATTTGTACCGATCTATCAATATTAATAATAAAATTGGGAATTGATTGAAAAAAGAGACATATAATTGACTATGGATTGAAGCAACTTTCAAATGATTCTCCGCGCTGAATGGAGTTTCTGGATAGAAAACTACAATATTTATGTCTGTCGAGAAGACTTGGCTCAATTACTGTTTGGAAAGAAAGCGTCTGAATTCTCAATGAACATAGGATGTTCCATGGATATTGAGTAATGGACACATCTATGCAAATATGGATTGGTTGCTTGTCTTGATTCAAAGCATGTTTTTAGTTCATAGAAGCACACTTTGGAGGATAAGTGTTGGCCGGTACATTTCTCAAGAGACATTTCGATGGAATTGAACTATGATAATGAAATGATGATGAAATGGACTTTGTACTCAAAGAGTACAAACCACGAAGAGCAAAAGGAGTAGGGACGAAATTGGTTAAGTTCATGGATCGGTACCGATGCGAACAATTTGCCCACTAAACTTAAATGGAATGATCTCCAGCATCTCAATATAGCTATTTGGGAAAGGGTGATGGATCAAAACTAATCCATCCCAAAAAACATTTTCACATGCAAAGCTCTAAAGACCATGAAGATACCAAGACTAAAGAAAATGCAACTTTTGACTAAGGCCATGGATCGGCACCGATTCATTTAGCCTTGAGTTTTGGTCTATCTTTGAGTTGATATCTTTCTTAATATACTGGATCTGATTGATTGACAAATTCAAACGCGATTTGATGAATCTAAGGCCTCCAAACAGCCTAAATCAACTATAAATTGAGGCAATACCCTATTGAAAAAAAAAGTTTTGACTTTTGATCTTTGCTTATTCGAACATAGGGGAAACTCTGCCATTTTGCTACTTGAGATAAAACTTCAAGATTTCATTATTAAATTGGTAGATAAGCAATAAAGTATTGACAAAGTGGATGTAGGCTTGAGATTGTGCCAAACCACTATAAAAGTTGTATTTTCTCTCTTTTACTATTTGATTGTCTCTATTTTCATTTATCTTTGAAATTCTATCATTTTTGGGTATTAGAAGAAATTTTTGGCTAACAATTTGCTTCTTATATTGCCAATGTATACTGATCCTATTTGCGGGAGAGTGAATTTAAGATATTTCCGATCTAGTCCTTTTTAGAAAATGTCTTTCCTAATATACTAGTGCATGTCAATATCATGAAATCTAGAATATATATATATATAAGATATAGATTTATTTTATTTCAATTTGAAGAGTGGAAATTGGTTGGTTAACATGAATATTTTAGTTTATTTAACCTCACTAATGCCTTTGTAACTTGTAGTGTCATCCAAATTTCATATGCGCATTTACATATTGACACCGTGTTATACTCATTTTTCTCTAAGTCATAAATACGATATTCATAGCTTTTAAATTGTTGAGATCTTTTGTCTTTTCTTCAATTATTCATTATGCATAATCCGTTTAGGGCTCGGTGTAACCAGTTTGTGTAACATACCAAATATCCAATCCATTTGACTGCAAATAAATTTTTATCCTACAAGAACAACAAGCGTAATTACTGCCATTAAAAACTGGTGGTATAATAGTAGGTTAACTCTCTATAAAAGTGTTAAAATGTGTATTACTAGTATTACCGGTCATTTATCTATTTCAAAATTTTAGATTATGAATCTTTTGAAAACCAAGTACCCTGATACGAAATATGGGTTATGGAATACCCAAACACACTTATCCGACATGGATCTTAAAACCGCTAATACACTAGAAGGGGTAGTGTATATCAACTGTTCAAAAGTTAGCTTGCAGATCTATATGTTATCTACATAAATGACTAATAACATCAAAATTATAGGTAGATAATCAGACAGTAAATTCAAGTAAAAGTAAAGTAAAAGAAAAAGAGCAAAAGACACTAAGATTTTTTTATTGTTTCAGATATACAATATTAAATCCAGCCTTATACGCTCAATACAAAATTTCACTATCATTTCATGTTTTCCATGGATGATAAGAACCTTTCTTGTTCCCTTTATCTTTAAAGAGCTTGTATTTCATAAGACTTGAGTCAAACATATCATTCATTATCTCAAATCCTTCTTCATATTTATAACTCATTTTCTTTCTTTCATTAATCGAGTATATTGTTTATTTATGCATAACATCTTCATAATATATCTAAAAATACTACACAACTTGGAGAAGAGAAAAGTTAGTAGTAATATTTATATAGTTGTTGTCATCAAAGCCAATACTTAAGGTATTAACATTTTGCATTTACCACACTTTTTAGTTTTTGGCCTTCACTAGTTTTGCACTTACCCATATCTCAGCTTTTGGTCTACACTTGCTATAAACTTGTTGTGCTTTTGTCATTTGGTGGTTTTGTATTATGCTCATTGACTTTTTTATTTACATTTCGCACCAATTCCTCTAGCCCCTTTGAAATTCAACTGTTTATTTTATGTGTGTTTTTAACCAAATAATAAATAGTTGTGATTTGGTGGGCACACGAGGGCACAAAGTCGGGGGCAAAGGAATTGAACTCTTTACATTTCATACTCCTGCCCTAGATTTCCAAGAAGTTCTCTACTTTACTACACAACCATTCAGTGGACCTAACTGGATGTTCCTTTTGGACCTCTTTTACTTACATTTTTTTTCTCAAATGTGGTAAGATTTATGAATAGGTATTATAATTATATTTCCTATTGAGTGAATATCAACATATATATAATACATGAAAAATTATTTGGAGTTTGGAACAATTAAGTGGTTCACGTACCCATTTGAAACAATTAAAATAAAAAATACCCTATTGTATCAGTTTCCAGTTAATGCCTACATTCATTTCTTGTGTAATTGTTAGTAGAGGAAAGGAGGTTCTATGGTAATCTTTATATATGTGTAAGTCATGACGTCTTTTTAAAGCAAAATCTTTTATATTTAAGAGCACAACCAGCAATGACTTGTTCTATTGAAAAACTAGTCATCACGCAACCAGGTGTGGCTTGTTCAGTTTATTGTGGCTAGCTCTTCTTGATTTCATGGCTGGTTAACTGAATATGGAACTGTTTTGAAAATGGAGTAGACTTTGCCATTTTATAATTAAAACGACAAAGACTTTGATTATAAAATAGCAAAGTCTATGTCGATTTAATCCCCAACGTTAAAATTCCCCAATGGCTATATTATAACCCTATATATATATATATATATATATATATATATCATACCATCCCTTCTTCCTTCCTCCACATCAATATTCTTGACTTCTTTCCTCTATACTACACAATATCTTCTTCTGCTAAATTCAGGGGTAATCCGGACTATTTATAAACAAATAAGGTAAAGCTATCCAAAAGATAGGAAATCATACCATAACATGTTCTTCTCTTGTCACGAGTCAGCATAACTAATATAATGTGACTCCTATGTAATTATATACTATGATAAAGATAACCTAGTATACAAGTGTACAAGTGGTTAAAGTGTCACAATATAAGTCTATACTAAGTTATACACAAAGTTAATATCAATTAACTAGTATAACACGCACAATATAACAATAACCTATAGACATAGAATACAAATTGATACTCATCATTATTGATGGGTGGAGCCCGCGGTAAACTCATGCCCAAGATAAATAAAAGAAATACCTCAGTGTACCATAGACCACGAGTTGTACCCAGTGTGGTGAAACTCGTGTAGGCCTCATCGTACCCCTCAGCGAGCATAGGTGATATATGCCCTACTATATATATATCTGAAACTTGTGTCCACGTTGGACTTCATTCTATAATTCAAATTATCGCGATCTAATGATTTCCGTTGAGGGTCCAAAATAAATAGAGTTAGTACCTCGGTGTACCACAGACCCACAGTCGCACCTAGTGTGGTCAAACTCATGTAGATCTCACCGTACCCTTCAGTGAGCATAAGTGATATATGATCTTCTCTTTTTACCTAAAACTGACATGGATCTCACCACACCTTTCAGTGAGCGTAAGTGATATATGATCCACTCGTAGATGATCGTCATTACCTCCTCGTCGACCATCATGGATTTCTTTATAAATTCGTTGAACGTCTCTACAAAAGAGAATGACGGGCATATCACGTATAATATGCCACCAGGACTATAAAGGAACACCGATGCAATATATATATATATCAAATATAAGTCATGTAATCAAATACGTCTATTATAAACGAAAACTGATATCTCGTTATCGTTTATCAATACAGACGACCTCTACTATAAGACCGATAATAGGTATGACCACTAATATAAGGCAAATATAGCATACGATCACTAATATAAGACCGGTACCATTCATCAAACATATATACTCAAGGTCGAAACCAAGAGGCAAAGACTAACTCTGCTTAACCATACACGCTCACTAGATGTGACCGTGCAACCAATCATTGTATTGATATCGTATCTGATCATTATTGATCGCATACACATCATTAAACATTACACTCGAATCTGGAGCTTTGCCTTGAATTCTACCTTCCTCAGTAGTCTGAAGCTTCCCCAATGTCATGCCGAACTCTCACATCATAATGCACTCGGATCCAAGAGGAAAAATCCTACATGGATGGCACCTGACCTGGGCTTTACGGCCCAGGCCAGCGCACCACCGGTGCATCAGTGGTCCACCACCAGTGGACTGGTAGCTATTTGTTATTAGGAAGTAAAGCCTAAGTAATTAGCCTCAAAGCTACTGATTCAAGCCCCGCCTTCTCAGTTGCTTCACCCGATGAGCCATCTAGCTTTCATAGTCTAACTTCGCCACATCGGACTTCTGCCGAAGTCCATTGGTTGATATTTGGGAAGTGGTTTCTTAAGTATTCGAAAAGCGATTTCGATACGAAAACCACTCTTTTACCCACATGGCGATTCTTTTAACCTGGTCTCCTCTAACATGCCAAAATGAACACAACCAACTTTCGAGCTTCACGTGATGCTTGAAAGTTGGTCGACACACTTACTTGTGCATGCGTATGCACAAACAAATATGCAAATCGTAAAAACTCCACAAATCACTTTTTGAGCTTCACCAGAGAGATTACTTGATTCGGTACTCTCTCATGCTACTTAGCGCACCCGATGGTCACTATGGCTATATGTGATTGCTTGTAATGTGTTTATACGCTTATATGATCGATCATGCAAATAGATTGATTCATCCACACGTACGTAACCGTTATCAAAAATTCTAATTACCATACAAGAATTGTATTAATCATTGTATAACTTCAAATACATGTGTGTATATACCTGCTCGTGCATATATACATACATGTATATTCAAGTAAGTAATTCAGTTATTACTTAAATCAAAACTTGCTTTTCTTTTGTGACAACCAACACCCCAGTAAGCTCAAATTTTTGATGAACCGAAAATCCATGTCCACTAAAGAACGACTTGCTGGTTTGGTATCCTTCAAATAACAAAGGTAAGTCAGAGTAATGTTTAAAAAATCTCATAGCGGAATAATGATAAAGTATTCAACATATGGTTACTAACCAGGATTAGGCTACTGTCCTTAACAGTGTTGAACCTAGTAGTGAAACCTGCCTTTTTACTAAATTCCAATAGTTACTAAACTGTCTTCCTGTGGGTGGGAAAAATGTGAATGGGTCAGACATAAAGTCTGGTGAATGGAAGCTAAACTAAAAAGAAAAGTGAACCATCTAGAGCCAGAGCTGCTCCATACTCCATAAAGTAGGAATAATATGAGTGTCAATCTTAGATATAATTCCTAATAAGAATGAGCATGTAATATAGGTCCTACCGAAAAGGTCAAACCAAAGTCGTCAAAACGTAGATCGGCCTGTCGAAACTACGGTCCTTACCTATCCACATTACTACTACGAGAAGGGCATGTGAGGAAGCCTACCCAAGGGGTTATCGGACACAACCCATACCCTTCTCTAGTCGTACTATGACCAAATGTCTCCTATGTCTACCCTGATTCCGCAACAATATTGTGTGAACATCGCTAGACTGGACTCCTACCAACGTACCCTCGGTTTCTGCCGATGGACTGCCAAATGCCTACAGGTATAACATGAACCGCCAAATGCCTACATCACAGCAAACCGAAAAAAATCCCACAAACATGATGGACCGCATTTTGCCTACATCTTGTATCCCACAACGGACCATCTGATGCCTACGTTGCGGACTCCGCCAGTGGTCCACCTTATGCCTACACTGTGAAGTACCAAACAATATCCCATAAAACCCTAAACCTGGACTGCCTGATGCCTATAGGTTCTGCAACGATACCTGGACCGCCTGATGCCTACAAGTATTAAAACGTAGCCTGGACCGTCTAATGCCTACAGGTATAAGAAAACATAACCTGGCCGGCCAAATGCCTACATGTATAAAATCTAAGTGCATAAACTTTCTTTTCAGCCCATTAACTTCATATGAGGATTCATTCAAAAAAACATATATATATATATATATATAGGCTGAAATCATCCATAAGTTAGCCTAATAACAGAATTAGGCTAATCTGTTCCTTTTATTTATGTTGGCGCTGTGTTAAAAACAGTCGCCATCCTTTTTCTGATTTACAAACAATTAAAAACTAAGGATCTGATCTATTTCTTTTTATTCAGATTTAATTTCATTTGTCCCTTATTTTATTCACCAATCCTGATTTCTACGTCCACATTCTTCTACTTGTATGATTTATAAATAATTTCCTTTGATTTGTTTAGATCTGTTTTAGAGTTCCATGGACCTATTCATTTTACCCAAAATTTAATATAAACCAAGTCAGCATTTTATCCTATTCCAAATTAACCAATTTATAATTTAGATCTGAGAGGAATCTTCATTATACTTGAAATTAGAGATAAAAATAAGGATGAAAATCAGAATAGATTTTAGATCAGAAGAAGTAGAAGAAGATTTGAATCTAAATATTAAACTTTTGCTTTAAGAATTTAGATTCCACTCACCTAAATACTTGCAACGCATATAAGCGTACCTAACTCCTCCTTTTCAAGCATCCTTGCTATTCACTAATCCACTTCTAACTTTATTTTATTTTGTATATAATTTATTTTATGAAGAAGATGAAAATTTAGAAGAGGAAGAGAAACTAGAACAGGGAATAGAATAGAGAATAGTTTTAAAAATGAGAATTGGGTTAGGTTTAGGCTAAATTTATAGGATTTGTAAATTCATATACGCCATTGGATAATTGCTTCAAGTGGAGGGAATTAATTAGGGGCGTTGAATAAGATACGCTGAACTTAGACACTTTTCTAAATAAAATATATACATGTTTAAGCTTTTAATTTAGTCTATTAATAAATCAATTAATTGGTATCAAACATACACATATGTATATAATTGACCATATTCTTTACTATCTAACTGCGCAATCAATTTTGAAATTGATTGGTATTAATTAGCTTCCCTAATTCACATAAATGTTACCTTTTTTAACCAATATTAAATCCCCCTTAATTTAATTAGTCAATTACATCTTAATATGTTTGTTTACATACTTATTTTATGTTAGTCTTTTACCTCTTATACATTTATTTATGGTTGAAATGTGCTCATAACAAAATGTACTCTGCGAGACTCGAACCCAGGTCACTTGGTTGGAATGCACATGTCTTACGACTATGCCACTCATGCTTTTGTCTTTCATTATTTTCTTTTTAAATGTACACTCACCATTATACTTTTTTTTCTTTTCTTATAGTCAACCTACACATATTCAACTTATTTATTAACAAATAAAACTTCTTAACTCTTTCTTTAATCTTTAATCTTACTCCCAAAATATGCGCAAAACGCAAAATGTGCACTACAATAAACATTCCGTATCTTTTTCATACGGTGTCTGTTTCTAATAAATTATATATGAATTTGGGCTAGAAAAATCTACTTGACACAATGTAAAAGTCAGATTTCCCAAATTCCTTCATTTGTAAAAATTTACGATTTCATTCCTTTTATGTAAATTTACATTTTTATTCTTATTAACATTTTAATTTATTATTAAAATTTACGGGGTGTTGCATTCTCCCCTCAAAGGATTTCATCCCCGAAATCTCCAAGAACAGAAGAACATAAACTGCAACCATCATCCAAATCTACAATCATCTACTCAAACATCAAACACCGAAACCATTGTCTTTAGATTTATCGAATGCAAATTATGACTTTATGCAATGTGAAATGCATATGAACTTATCTAATGCAGAAAGGTAGTCGGTCTATTGATATAGTCGACCTACTATCATGCAAATATGCTTATGCTATGCAACCATATGTATGCAAAAACCCTAATAAAACTGTTAGTTCTACATGCATGCTTCAACCATCATCCAAATGCAATCGCCCATATGCCCAATATCCATTTATATACAACTATATATATATATAAGTAATATGTAATAAATGCATAATGAATGAATATATATATATAGCACACATCCATATGCATATGCAAGTGCACTCCTAGGTGGCCGACCTAAAGATAAGATCAAATAAGATAGAATGAGTGCCTAGTGTGTGTAAATGCATCCTTCTGCAACCACTAGCATCCTTTTGCAACCACAAGCAACCACCAAACATCACATGTCCTAATGGCATGTTTACAAACATCCCTACCAACACAAAATGTCACCTAAAAAGATCTATCGAAGGATCCTAATTAGGAAAAGATCAAAGATAGGATGTTCAAAAGAAAACTTACCAACAAAAAGATGTGGATAGGAAATCCTAAGTTCAATGACAATCTGGGCTTTTCTAGCTAAAGTTGATAAACTAGGGTAACCACCCCATACAGACACTTCTCCAAGTGTCGAAAATTGATTAGAGTCATATTCTAATACCATTCTAGATTCTCAAAAACCTCTTCTTCTGCCTTATCAACCATTCCAGTTTATAGTTAGGGCCTTTCGCATTTTAATGCATTGGAACTACATCTTTTTCCCAAGAAGAAATGCGACTCTGTAATTTTCCATAAATCATTAAAAGAGGGTTTGTGCTACGCTTGAAATTACAAGGAATTATCTCTTTTATTTACTTTCTTGAAATATACTGTACAAAATACTGTAACCATCCTTACTTTGTACATCTCCTTCTTTGGGGTGTATTCCTTGTCATTTCAAATGATACACTTTTATACTGAAACTGGATAATTTATGGAAAATTTCATTGCTACATATTTCATTCCAATGAATTTAAATGCTATTCAAATCCCATTCATTTTATAATCCTTCTGATTTGGTGTTTTCTAAGTTTTTTTATTCCAAACATTTTGTTACTTTACAAAATTAGCGAGAAATCTTTATCATATAAAAACCATTTTAAATCTCATATCACTTTTCTCACCCAACATATATTTTTCAAATATATTAGCTATATATTTTTTTACTTTTAAGTCTCAAAAGTTTTCTTTTTATTGGGTTAAACTTAAAGTGGACCTTTACTTACTTACTCCATTAGGAATGTCCTATTCCTAATCTTGAAAATCCTTTTTCCCCACCAAAATCTTTTCTCTAAGGAATTTTCCTACATGCATAACATATGAATTCTAATTTTTTTCCAAGGACTAATTGTACATTTTTCCATCAGCAATAAAAATGGGGACTTAACATCCTTGGGCTACTACGACCCAACTAGAACTCATGTACAAATTTTCTTTATATCCATGGACTTTCCATATGTTACTAATCTATAATTGGGATTAATTGGATTCTATTATATTTATTTTTGCAAATACGTTCACTCATACTTCCTAATTTTTAGGATTTGCTAACCTAATTATTAGGATCGGCTAACCTAAGCTCTGATACCAAGTGTGACAACCCGCACCCTAGTAAGCTCAAATTTTCGATGAACCGAAAATTCAAGCCCACTAAAGCCTGAATTGCTGGTTTGGTATCCTACAAATAACAAAGGTAAGTCAGAGTAATGTTTAAAAAATCTCACAGTGGAATAATGATAAAGTATTTAATATATTGGTTACTAACCAGGATTAGGTTGCTGTCCTTAACAATGTTGAATCTAGGAGTTAAACTTTCCTTTTTACTAAATCCCAATAGTTGCTAAACTGTCTTCCTATGGGTGGGAAAAATGTGAATGGGTCAGACATAAAGTTTAGTGAATGGAAGCCAAAATGAAAAGAAAAGTGAACCATCTAGAGCCAGAGCTGCTCTATACTCCATAAAGTAGGAATAATATGAGTGTCAATCTTAGATATAATTCCTAATAAGAATGAGCCTGTAATATAGGTCCTACTGAAAAGGTCAAAACAAAGTCCTCAAAATGTAGATCGACCTGTCAGAACTACTGTCCTTACCTATCCACGTTACTACTACGAGAAGGGCATGCGAGTAAGCCTACCCAGGGGTCATCGAACACAACCCATACCCTTCTCTAGTCGTATCATGACCAAATGTCTCCTATGTCTACCTCGATTTCGCAACAATATTGTGCAAACACCGCTAGACTGGACTCCTATCAACGTACCCTCGGTTTCTGCCGATGGACCGCCAAATGCCTACAGGTATAACCTGGACTGCCCAATGCCTAAATCACAGGCAACCAAAAAAAAATCCCACAAACATGATGCACTGCCTTTTGCCTACATCATGTATCCTACAACGGACCGTTTGATGCCTACGTTGCGGACTCTGCCAGTGGTCCGCCTTATGCGTACACTGTGAAGTTCCAAACAATATCCTATAAAACCCGGAACCTGGACCGCCTGATGCCTACAAGTTCTGCAAAGATACCTGGACCTCCTGATGCCTACAAGTATTAAAACGTAGCCTGGACCGCCAAATGCCTGTAGGTATAAGAAAACATCATCTGGCCCACCAAATGCCTACAGGTATAAAATCTAAGTGCATAAACTTTCTTTTCAGCGCATTAACTTCATAGGAGGATTCATTCAAAAAACCAGATATGTATATAGGTTGAAATCATCCATAAGTTAGCCTAATAACAGAATTAGGCTAATCTGTTCCTTTTATTTATGTTGGCGCTGTGTTAAAAACAGTCGCCATCCTTTTTCTGATTTACAGACAATTAAAAACTAAGGATCTGATCTATTTCTTTTTATTCAGATTTAATTTCATTTGTCCCTTATATTATTCACCAATCCTGATTTCTAAGTCCACATTCTTCTACTTGTATGATTTATAAATAATTTCCTTTGATTTGTTTAGATTCGTTTTAGAGTTCCAAGGATCTATTCATTTTACCCAAAATTTAATATAAACCAGGTCAACATTTTATCCAATTCCAAATTAACAAATTTATAATTTAGATCTGATAGGAATCTTCATTATACTTGAAATTAGAGATAAAAATAAAGATGTAAATCAGAATAGATTTTAGATCAGAAGAAGATCTGAATCTAAATATTAAACTTTTGCTTTAAGAATTTAGATTCCACTCACCTGAATCCTTACAACACATATAAGCGTACCTAACTCCTCCTTTTCAAGCCTCCTTGCTATTCTAATCTACTTCTAACTTTATTTTATTTTGTATATAATTTATTTTAAAATTTAGAAGAGCAAGAGAAACTAGAACAGGGAATAAAATAGAGAATAGTTTTTAAAATGAGAATTAGGTTAGGTTTAGGCTGAATTTATAGGATTTGTAAATTCATATACGCCGTTGGATAATTGCTTCAGGTGGATGGAATTAATTAGGGGCGTTGAATAAGATACGCTGAACTTAGACAATTTTCTAAATAAAATATGTACATGTTTAAGCTTTTAATTTAGTCTATTAATAAATCAATTAATTGGTATCAAACATATATGTATATAATTGACCATATTCTTTACTATCTAACTGCACAATCAATTTTGAAATTGATTGGTACTAATTAGCTTCCTTAATTCACATAAATGTTACCATTTTTAACCAATATTAAATCCCCCTTAATTTAATTAGTCAATTACATCTTAATCTATATCTTCCTAACCAATTAACTTATACATTTACGTACATATGTTGCTAACTATTTAAGCATAAATAAATAAACACATATATACACACAACTATATGTATTTATACATAATTTTCTCTTTTCTACCCTTAATCAGTAATGCATAATCACATTTGAATTATTAAACCTGGAGGAAAACCCTACATATATATGTGAATAAGCTGACACATATTCCTTCTCTTCTTTTAATCAATGTTTCATAAACATATGAACTAGGATAGGGAGATTATGAGAGAAAAACGATCTCCTCGGACTGAAAATTTAAGTAGCTGTTCGACAAATTTTTTTAGCGACTTAGTTTTAAATCTAATGAGGCACAAGTTAGGCTTTGCTAACAAGATAATGCATTTGTGACGTTTTAGTTTTTGGTTTCGCAAATATGATAAATTCACACATATATTGTAAATAGTAATAGTAGTAGCAGTAATAATATCTTGATAAACTTAACCAAAGCTTGAAAACGTATTATAAAATCATACATCTTAATTAACATAAATTACATATGAATTAATATATTACAAATAATATAATAAATGTATATAATAAGTATATGAACTAATACTAATTATATATATAATAAATAAATATTGTACAAACGATTCATATATATTATATCATATATATCTGTACATATACATGTAAATTTCATACACACACATATATATACATATACATATATTAAATAAGTATATGAAAAATAATTAAGTTTATGTATGAAAATATATACTATTATAAATTATGTTACATAGAGTATATCTTCGTAAATTAACACGTATCTATTATATAATTTTATATATGAATAAATATAAATTACATATTTATATGTAAATCATATAATTATACATTTAAATCACACACACACATATTGTAAATAGCGTGCGTGTATGTGTGTGTGTATTGTAAATAGCAATAGTGGTATGAGAAGGAGTAATAATAATATCTTGATGAACTTAACCAAAGCTTGAAAACGTATTATAGAATTATGTGTATTAATTAACTGTTCTACCTTGTTCCACAAGTGATCACTGTCCCCTCTTGTTACAATTCAATGAAGATGAAAAAATACATAAAGGAAAACCTTTCCGATATGCAAATCATTGGCCTTTGATAGAAGGTTTTGATGATGTAGTGAACTTTAACACAGTAAGTATTCCTCCAGGCAACCATATGTTTCGACTTGTAATGCTCATCAAAATCATGAAAAACAGAATAAAAGATTGGAACAAGTGCAGACCTAAGACCACTGACAAAATCACAGAAATCCAACAACATTTAGGAAGCATACAACATAAACTGGATGATGACCCTCTACATGAAGGCCTAAATGCAGAATTCTACTTACTTCAAAAGCAACTCAAAGAAGAGCTACACAAGCAGGCAGTAGAGTTAAAACAAAAAGCTAAAGAGAAATGGCTTCAGCAAGGAGATGAATGCAATAAGTTTTTCTATACTAAAATGTCTTTAAGACAACATCATAATAACTTATATAATGTTTTAAATGAGCAGGGTAATACTTCCAGACATATTAAGGACATAGAAGATCAGGCCATCGCTTATTTCACCAGTCTGTATAATGGTGAGTACAACAATCAGTTACCTCGCATCAACTGTAGAAGGAGGGTCTCTGCTGAGGGGGCCAACATGTTGACTGCTCCAATTATGGAAAAGGAACTGAGAAATGTTGTCTTCTCCATTCACAGTGATTCCTCCCCTGGGCCTGATGGCATGGGGGCAGCCTTCTTCAAAATGTATTGGGTAAACTTGAAAGAGTTCATGTTAAAAGCTTATAATGAGGCATTAGAAACTGGAGAATTCATATAAGAAATCAATCACACTTTTATTTCCCTCATCCCCAAGACAAAGAAACCAGAAAGAGTGGAAGATTACAGACCAATTGCCTGCTGCAATGTTAGTTATAAAATTCTGAGTAAAATTATCTGTGATCGATTAAATAAAGTCCTCCCTGATCTTATTTCGCAGTGTCAAAGTGCATTCATTAAAGGGAGGCTCATATCTGAAAATTCTCTGATGGCTCATGAATTAATCAGGAATTTCAATAAACAGGGAGCTGATAAGTTATGTATTAAAGTGGATTTGCAAAAAGCGTATGACAAAGTGAACCGAGGATTTATAACCCATATGCTTGCATCTATGGGGGTTCCAATGAAGCTCTTAAAACTGATAAAATACTCCCTAGACACCCCTACTTACTCAATCATGATTAATGGTATTCCTAAAGGGTACATTCGGAGTAATCGGGGGAACCCTACAAATGGAATTGGCTTGTTTACATGAATATATACACCCAATCTACAATAACCTCCCGAGGACCACACATTTATTATATGCAGATGATTTGTTAGTGGTAGTGAAAGGAAACATGAAAGCAATTGATAAAATCAAGGAGATATTCACAGAACTAGAGCATTTTGCTGGGCTTAGACTTAATGAATCCAAAACTAAATGCTATTTTAACAAATTCTGCCAAAATAAGCAAGCTATGTTAGGAAGATTGGGGTTCTCAGAGGGACAACTTCCTGTTAAATATTTAGGAGTTCCTCTATCAAATAATACTATTACTGATGCTGAATGTGGCAAGCTGGTGGATGACATAAGAGACAAATTACAAGGGTGGAGATCAAAGCTGCTATCTTTTGCAGGGAGAGTTGAATTGGTGCATACTGTAATCACTTCTAAAGTCAGATTTTGGCTACAATCTTTCCAAATTCCAGATTGTTCGATTATAAAAATCAACTCGGTCTGTGCAGATTTTATATGGAGAGGAGGGATGCATAAAGTTAAATACTCTGACTTGTGTAGGAAAAAAGAGGAAGGAGGAGTAGGTCTGAAGAATCTTTTTGAACTGAAAAGAGTTTATGGACTGAAACTAGCGTGGAATGTTCTAACTTCAATGAATCTATGGGCTTCATGGATGAGATCGAGATATCTTAAAGACAATTTCTGGACTATAAAAATTGACAATAATGCCTCTGTGACTTGGAAGAATTTTTTACAACTAAGAGATGAATTGCAGAAGCATTTAGACAGGGATATTGCAAATGGCATAAACACTGACCTTTGGAGAGACCCATGGTTAAATTCAAGAAGTTTTATCGAGAGACTAGGATGGGATACTTTCTCAGATTATGGAGCTCCTAATCGCAAAGTGGCTGACATAATAAACAATGGAGAATGGCAATATAACAACTTGCTAATCTCACAGTATAAAGAAGAGATTCGAGAGAAAATCATTCACAGTGACAAAGTGGAGGATACATGGTCCTGGAAGAGGAACTCTAATAGTAGATTTAGCTTCAGGGAAGTTTGGGAAGATTCAAGGAACAAATATCCTGTAGTCAATTGGTCTAAGGTGGTGTGGAGCAGATCAAATAGCCCTAAAATGGTGCATACTCTATATAAGGCAATTCTCGGAAAGCTACCAACAAAGGATAGATTGCATAAATGGGGGATTGTAAACAATACAACTTGTAATCTATGTCATACTGAAGATGAATCACATGAACATTTATTCTTTGAATGTGAATATTCCAAAAGAATTTGGGGTATTCAAAAACTGAGATGCCTATGTATAAACAATGTTCAGAAATTAACTGAGGAAGTTGATTACCTGCACGGAGGGAGTAATCTCACGGAGCTGATGAAGGAGATTGGCAAAATTGGACTCACAGCCACCTTGTGGCACCTTTGGAGGGAGAGGAACTGTCGGGCTTTCGATGACAAACAACAAAATGTTCAAATTCTCATGAATTTGATAAATAGAGACATCAGTATAATAATTGGGAGGATACCAAGGAAGATGCTTACCATGGCAACGGAACAAGAAGCACGACTAATGGAGAAGTTGATGTTGAAGGTATCGAACGAACGAGGTCAACTAGAGTGCTGGGAGCCGCCATAACCCTAAAAATGGAAGTTTTCTAGTTGCGTTGTATCTTTGTCTTGATTTGTCTGTCGGAGAAGCTTTTTGTATATTATCTTTTGAGTCTGTATTATGCTGTTTTGGGCCGCAAAGCCCAACATAATCAAATTTACCCAGTTTCAAAAAAAGAAAAAAAATTAATATAAATTAATATAAATTACATATGAATTAATATATAACAAATAACATAATAAATGTATATAATAAGTATATGAATTAAAAAAATTATATATATAATAAATAAATATTGTATAAACGATACATATATATCATATCATATATCTCTACATATACATGCAAATCATATAAATTATATAAGTAAATTGCATATACATACATACATATATATAACGTCTTATATACAAATAGTAACAGTAATATGAGTAATTAGAAATAGTGGTTATAACAATAATGTCTTGATAAACTTATTAAACCAGAGGATATAAACGTACCATAGCAATATATGTATGAAAATAATACATAATCATATATGAATTATTATATTACATATATATATATATCATATTAACAATAATATCACTTTTCATTTATTCCAAACTGCATTTCATGTTGTTGCTGCTCGCGTCAACTAGTTCCAGACTCTATTTATTGTATGTTCGATCTATTTTGCTAATTTGTGAACTTTTACTTTACAAGTAGATAGGTAAAGTGCCGCAACAAGTTATGGATGCCAAGTTATTTTTGATGCCAGAACTACATTTTGGTTTGTATGTATTACTACTTTTGGTTACTAGTTGCCACTAGTTCTAAACTGTTTATGAAATATTAGGGATGTATTATATATGTTTTGATGTAAGAATATTGCGTATTTTGATTATGTAATGTTACATGTTTGAGATGTGCGATTAATATAATATGTTGATTATGAAATGCGCGTGTTGATTTAACCGTGTTGGTATAAAAATTGTGACCAATGCGTATATAAAAGTAACAAATAAAAGGAAAAATGCAGAAATAGTAAATGATAGCATTTGTAAAATGCTGTATAAACTTTCAACATGGTTCTAAAACGCTGTTTAAACTTTCAACAGCGTTTTAAAAATGCTATGGTAGACTTTAACAACGTTTTTGGACCGTCATAAAAGGTTCTTAACAATGGAAAAACACAGAAAAGGAACACTCATAGAAACATATAAAATGCTATAAATAGATATCACGACAAGAGATAACTGCTGTGAAATATATTTGATAGCAGAATTTGAATGCTAAGAAGAGTTTTAAGTTCATCAAAATTAACGCAATAAAATGTAATAATAACATCTACCAAACACTATTAAAAATGGACTTTTTATAGGGTTTACTCTATTGCTATGGTATGTTGCTGACCTATAGCATGTTGTTACACATCGCAGTTAAAAACGCTGTCAAAGCCATTTATAGCGTCTTATAAATGCTGTTAAATGTCCAGTTTGTTGTAGTGAGTCCCTTCTCATCGAGTGACTTACCACGATCCCAAAATGAACAAATATCTTCTCTTGGAATCTTTGGACTTTATAGATGAGAAGCGCGAGGAAGCCGATTTGAGAGTAGGTGCACACCGACATCGAGTTGCCCGATATTACAACACAAAAGTGCAATCAAGAACCTTCGAAGTTAGTGATCTCGTCCTTAAACGGGTTTTTCCGACCCCGTCAAACATGAATCCGACGTGGGAGGGACCGTATGTCATTGAACAGAGGCTTGGAGAAGGAACATTCAAGCTAGCGACTGTCGATGGCATTACGCTTCCAAAGGCGTGGAATAGTGAGCATTTACGACGCTATTCACTTAGAACATTTCCTTTACAATTCAGTTCTATTTACTTTCAGTATTTTCTTTAGCATTTGATTTTTTGAATATGTAATAAGACAGATTAGTTTGTTCCTTTCCATTTGGTGAATAAAGTTTCAAACTTACTTTGCATATATGGCTGTTATTGCATTATATGCTAAGTACATAACGAAATCAATTGATGTCAATGTGTGTGAACAGGTTCTTAAAGTTTGAAATCGATCAATCGTACTTATCCCCGATGGGATCAAACAAGATGAGCTCCATTAATTTGTTCGATTAGAAATTCCTGTAAATGATTCAAAAGATGGGACACGTAATGAGGAACAAATATCGCCAATAATCTGGAGATTGGAAAATTTCCTGCTCGGACTGTGGGACTGAAATGAAATCACGGCGATCAAAAGAAGTATAAACATCAAATGGGTGTGACTGACCACCCAACGACCAACTCTAAGTCCCTAGAGTGCGGACTAGAGTATAAACGTGAATAGGGCGTGAACCGACTACCCACGAGACAACTCTAAGTCCCCAAAGTGTGGACAGGAGTATAACATGATTCGGGCGTGAA
This sequence comes from Allium fistulosum, assembly GCA_030737815.1. NCBI lineage: Eukaryota > Viridiplantae > Streptophyta > Magnoliopsida > Asparagales > Amaryllidaceae > Allium > Allium fistulosum. The sequence continues at coordinate 1,294,858,049 of CM060904.1, forward strand.
CCGACCGCCCACGAGACAGCTCTAAGTCCCCAGAGTGCAGACTAGAGTATAAACGTGATTCGGGGGTGAACCGATTGCCCACGAGACAACCCTAAGTCCCCAGAGTGTGGGCTGGAGTATAAACATAAATTGGGTGTGAACCGGCCACCCACGAGATAACTCTAAGTCCCCAAAGTGCGGACTGGAGTGTAGACAAAAATCGGGTGTGAACCAACCACTCATAAAATAATTCTAAGTCCCCAGAATATAGACTGGAATATGAAAATAAATCGAGCGTGAACCGACTGCTCGTAAAATAACTCTAAGTTCCCGGAGTGCAGACTAGAGCATAAACACAAATGAATAGATGAATGGATTTCGACCGTTCTCTATTCCACAAACTCCAACCTGAAATCGACAAGAGGAATACAACCTACTAAAATCTGAATACGACAACTCGCTACCACTACAGCTTAATGTTCTTTACAACTTAAGGCAACGACTGCAAGGAGGCCTTGAGATGAAGATAGTGAATTGTTAACAGAATTTACAATAAACAAATTACAAGTACTCTGAAAGGAAAGTAATCATTCAACTATCAAAATAACAATTCACACGATTTCTAATCGAAAACAAAAAACTTTTATTCACAAGTGTCAAAATTCCAGTACAAGTTATTTCAAAAACTGAGATTTATACCCGTACACCTACGACTAGGGAAAGAAATAATTATGCAAATTATACACAATGATTTGAAATAACAGTTACCTCTTCGACTTTCTTTCCCTTTTGGATTTTTCAGGGGTGGAGCCGCTCAAACTTCTCTTCCGGGATCCTCTGCCGCCCTTGGTTGGAGTGCTTGTGGAAGAAGGAAGGATTTCACCAAGGATTTACCCGCCCGATGGAATAACTTGCAATGGTACAAGGTCAAGACCTTCGACTTCCACCTCGGCGGGCTCACCTTTAACTTTTCGCTACAACTTTTCCTCCTCCTCCTCAATCCTCTCCTTCATGCTGGTTTCAATGGTATGCTCTGAAGCACCAGTAATTATTACATCATCAGGTCATCGGTCGGGAGTGGATCTTCAATTTTTTCATCATCAAGAGCGCCGATGATTTGGGCATCGGGCCCCGGAACTTCAACAGCAGCCGTGTCCTTGGCCGCTTTCTCATGTTGTTCCGTAGCAGCACCACTTTTGGGAGTCAGATCGGGGCCCGGAAGATTGACAAAGTTTATCAAAACATGGATGTTAGTTAAAAGCCATTGCGTGTGAAAAACAAGAACTTTTCAAATGCAGAGAAGTTTAGTATGATACCAGCATCTGGTTGACTTTCCGTAGCTGCCGGAGTGCGTCCTTCTAGGATGGGGGATAACATTTGTGGTCCAAATCCAGGCTTGTCCATATAATAGCCGAGAATCTACCCCATGTCATGAGAAGTTGATGGTCCGGCTACTTGGGTTGGAGAGGAACACTTAGGATCAGTTCCAGAAGACTCAGCAATGTCCTCTCCATCTTTAGTAGGTGCAGGAGCCATGAAAAATTAGAGTTTAGCGGTGGCTAGATCCGACGGCTTGTTTCCTCGAAGAACTTCTCTTACTAGTTCTTCTTCATTGAATTTGGCTTTCCCCAGCTTTTCTTTCTTTATCTTAACGATATGTTTCTAGGCTTCGGCAAGCGATTCGAGGCAACCCTCGCCAAGAAAGCTTAAGTCATGATGGAGCAGGACCGTCGCATTATATTCGATAATCAGCGGATCGAATAAATCCTTAATTTCATTCTTACCAGGCTCAATGGCGGCGTCCACCTGGGAGTTGGCATATTCAAGCGTCTCTTTTATGCCCTCTTCTCAAGCTGCTTCTTTCAGAGCTTTAATTTTCACAAACTACTCGTCGAGTTTTGTTTTCAAGCTCCTTGCCTTAACAACTTCTTCGTAGTATTTCTATGACTCCTCCTAAGCCTCAATCTTCTTCTCCCTCTCCTTCTTCAACAATTCTTCCAGCTTCTCAACGCGGCGAGCTAAGGCATCTTTCTCCTTTTGCAAGGAGTCCTTTTCTAAAGCAAGTGTGCCACTGCATTGAAGTGCCTCATCGAGTTCTTTTTTGTGTGAAGTTTCCAGACGGCTCGCCGCTTCTGCTTTCTCCTTGGCATTCTTTTCAGACTCAGCAAGTTGGGTTTTGAATTCAAGCAACTTAGCATTCTGGTGCTTGATTATATCTTTGTCGTCAATAGGCTCCAACTTGATACAATCTATTTCATGTTGACGCTCTATGGAAACTTTAGAAACTTTCTCTACCAAATGAATGAATGATTCATGTTGAACGAATACTTCGTTCTCATACGCTAAGGAGATTTCCTTGGCATGCCCAAGGATAACGTGAATAGAAGGGAGGAATTCGAGGCCGTCGAAGCAAATATTTGGGAAAGTGGCTCTAAGTTTAGCTAACTTTTATGCTGTAGAAGAGCCCGGAGCAGTAGTCGGTGGGAGTGGATCAGAAGTGGCGAGTGGGTGCTTGCCAGATCGGCGCTCACGAGACTGTCTTGAACTTGAAGAGCTAGAGTGTTGCTCGTGAGGGCCGCGATACAAAGATTTTCCTCCACTCTGAACTGGAAGATTAGAATGTTCGCCCTGATGAAACGGGTGAGATTGAGACTTTCGCTTGGAAGAGGAATAAGACCCCCTCGAATGATAATCTTTGTCTCGCCCTTTGTCCTTATCTCTACATCGAGTGGACTCAGAATCCCGGCTTGGGCGATGATAAGCAAAAGAGCTTCGAAGGCGATCAAAGGCTCGAGATTGAGACATTGTACCTATGTAGACCAAATAAGAGTGCATTAGAAGTTGCCGCACGAGAAATCAATAACAAGTGTATAGTGGAGTGCAAGTGATTGTGAGTATCCAAGTGTGCCCCCCAATGGACTGGTAACGGTGGCTTTACTCATAGTTGTGCTCTCCCCTTTATTAGAAGGTTGGATGCCTTCACCACTTCTCTTAGAAGAGTTAAGTCCTTTGATGTTTATATTTGGAAAGTCATAGGACATAATGTCGTCCGGAATTTGAAGGTTGGAGAGTCCTTTTAACGAGCTTTCCAATTGCTGAGAAGATGATTCCTCTCCAAGCGAAGTAATAACGAACTCCGGGTCTGATGCAGTGTTTCTTCTGCGTAGTTGGTACACCAACTTTTTTTTCTCTTTGGAGGTGTTTTCGATTGCTCGATTTACGATGGACCAACTATCGGCGCTTTTCCAAGGCCTGCGTCATCGTCTCTCGTTTATCAACTTAGGACTCTTTGATTTCCCCCTCTTTAGTATCTTCTCGAGTCCCTCAGCAGGGGGCACAATGGGGTTAATTTTTTCCTCTCTTTGTTCAACAACAATATTTGGAACTGCCTTGCTTTTGGGAAGTCCAATTCTGCAGCCGTCTTCCAGCAGCCGAAACAAAGATAACAGTTCATCAGTTACGAGGAGTTTGATATCCCAGTCCTCAACGGGGGTAGCATGGATGGCAGCGACGGATCTAGAGAACTCAACGCCTTCGGGACATCGACGAACACCTGAAAGAACTTCGGATGTTAGCAAATTCAAAGGAGAAGTTATGACTTGAGTCAGTGAACTTGAGAGAAAAATGGAAGTAACACTTACGTTCTTCAAACCATCTTCTTGCGAATCCGAGAGGACATCGCACGTAGAACCATTCATGTTTAAATAATGAAAGCTTGTTCCAGGCACTCGTCGAGACTTGACAATTCTGTGAAGGTTCAAGGAAGACATAAGAAGGTCTTCCCGATCGTCTTTTAAAATTATAGATAAATCTGATGTCTTTCGAAGTGGGCGGACGGAACAGAACATTCATGAACAACAGGAAAGTCCCGTGTAATTAATAAAGACTTTAAAAGATTTTACTTTTAAATCTTTTACTTTTAATCTTTCTTATATTTCATTTCCAATTAAAGATTTAAAATAAATTTCAAATTTAACTTTAACCAAATTTAAATTAAATTTACAATTCCCTTTTTAAAACCAAATGTTAAAGAACACTTAACATTTATAAAAGAAATTTACAAGATTTTTAAACCCATCCTTTAAAATTCAAACCCTTTTAAATTTTACTTTAAACATTTTAAATTTGTTTAAACATTATAATTTAATAAACTTATTTATTTCAACTAGGATACAAATTTAAACTTGAACCCATACTTAAACATTTTATTTAAACTTTGTTTTAAATCCTGCTCTACCCTTTTTAAACTCAATTTACATTTTGAAAACACTGCCAGGTTATAAACTGTTATTACCAAAATTCCCCGAGCTCATCTCAAATTCCCCCGAGTCAAAACCTGAAACCCCCGAGAAAACTTCGAGTCACTCACGCGTTTTTCTCGAGTGCTTTTCCCCTGTTAAATCCCAAACCAAAACACTGACACGCTGATACTCGTTCACGTGCACACACGAGATGATCGCCTCCGACCATCGATGTCTACACTGGCATAACTGTTGGGATGTAGCTGTGTAGGAGCGATCCCAAGGTATCTCAACATCTCCCGGACAAAGGAGTTAAAAAGTGAGACGCATCTAGCCCTGCACATAAATTTGTTGCACGCTGTATATCCGGCTGGGGGCAAATGAGGTCTATCTTGCCTCGTAGGAACTAAAACATCCTCAAACAGAATCCTGTGGATTGAGCACAACCGACTAAGAGAGGTTTCGTCGATTCGAGAAGCTTGTGAAACAATAGGGTTATCAAGGAAAATGGCACCCTCAATGGCATCAGGAGCAGGGCAGATGGTTTCCGTCGAAAGGACAGGAATATCAGAGAAGAGATCGATTTGAGGATTAGAAGCTTCTAGCTGCTCTGCATGATGGCTTGGAGAAGGCCTTTCGGATACAGTGGCAGAACTTGACTTCGCTTCAGAATTGATGTGTCTCGTCGTCAAATCGAAAGACATGTTGATTGAACGCTTCATGCGTCTGGAATCTATATTAGCTTAGACAATCGAGATTAGAAATAATAACATGTTTCCCCCGTGTCAAGTGTGAACTAGTGCAGCGTGAAATAGGCATAAAAAGTTTGAAATCAAAAAAGTAGAAATAAAACGACGACAGTTGGAGTTTTGTCCAAAAAGACCGTCATCGCTGACCGTCTCAGTTGGCAAGAAAGTTTATTGGTAATGCTTTGGGATCGACTATCGGCATGTTGAATTATGAAGTCTGTTGTCTAAGTTCATTAGCCAAGTTTATTACTTAGTCCATATTGAGAAGTCCGGAAGTTTGGTCGTTAATATTAAGTTCGACGGTCCAAGTATGCAAGTCATATTGTCCATTTTTGTCTTATATTCGATTTCGACAAGGCAAAATAATGTTAAGTGTTCAAACAAGTTGGTTTGGATTAGCCTTAAGTGTCAAATGCCGATCCCTTTACCTCAATACCGATCCCTTTCCCTGGCCGTTTCCTACTAATCCATCATCTAACTATATCCTACCGATTCCTCTCACCAAAACTATTTCCTACCGATCTCTACCCAAGAGTAAACAACACCGATCCATCATCTAAACACTTCCTACCAATCCCTCACCATAAAATCTCAGAACCGATCACTCTACCGGTCCCTTTCTGTAACCGACCCTACACTGATCCCTCTTCAACCAATTCCAGAACTCAACTCTCCTTCACCCCTTTAACTACAAAACACCATCTCTACCGAACACTATCTTGCTTCCTCCCTAGCTCCTTCCCTACTAAAAACTTCAACCAAACCCTACTTCTCCATCTCCTTCTCCTTCTTCTTCTTCTCCTTTCCCTTATATCCTAAACTGGTATCCTGACCCGGCTACATTGGATGATCATGCAAGACAGATTCGATTGTTATAAAAAAGGATGACCCAGAGCGAGGGCTATTGGACCCGGAAGTAGAGTCTAGATGGTTATATGAAGTCTGGATTGAACGGAGTTGATAGATGAACAATGTAGGATGCTAAAAGTATGGAATATAGCTTGGGTTAGCAAGGTTGATTACTAGGGATCGACATAATCATTTGAATGGATAGTCAACATGGATGGAATATTAGAGGGATCGACATAGGTGATTAGGCCTGGTTCAACATGATTTCTTATCACTCAAGGGTTCGACATAATATTCAGGAATAAGAGGGATCAGTATGGTTGGAAGGCTAGGGGTCAGCATAGACTAATGAAGCATAATAGGTCGACATAGCATTATGGATGATCAAGAGGGATCGGCATCATGCGATGAAGTTCGGAGAATACGAATGAATGGCATATTGAAGGGATCGGCAGAGCACTATGGAGCCTTAGGGATCGACACAGTCCATTAGAGGGGTTCGGCAGCAATAGCATCAAAAGGGGTTCAAACTAAAGATTAAGCAAAAGCGTGAGCTCCACATATCCAATCAACGTGATATTTGAGATACCATCATATTCAAGCATGAAGAAGCTACCATAGGAATCACTGGCCCAAATTCAACAAATGAAGGGATCGGTACCGATCCCTCTCCATTGAGATTTGGGCCTAGCGCCCCATATGGTGGGCCCATATGGATGAGGAGGTCCCGTTGCCAAAGTTCCAGACAAATTAGTGGTCGCCTTCACCTATAAATACAGGCCTATGGGGTCATTTTGAGGATCTTTACGCTGCCGATTACATAGCTCTTTTATTATAATCAACTTGCTCCATTATTCTCTTACTTCTTGCTGTTTGCTATTGTAATCAAGATTATTGTGAATTAATAAAGAGAATATTCAAAGTGGACGTAGGCAATCGAGGCCGAACCATTATAAATCTTGTTGTTCTTGTTTTTGCTTTGATTTGCTTACTATTTTTCTATATTCCTCTATTTTAATTTATTTTTCTTCATTTACTTCTCTACACAAACCTATTATTAGGTGTTTGTGGCTAATTTGGTTGCAAACAATGTTACTAGCTTATAAATCCATTTAAGCCTTTGAAATACTAAATCTCTTCATTTAAAACTAAGTATTGCGTTCATAAATATTTTATAAAATCTTATAACCATTTTATATAATATCTCAATCATACTATTTTATAAAATCATTATTTTATAAAATCATTATTTTATAAAATATCACTTTCTTACTACTTTATAAATAACTTATTTTATAAAATATCACTTTTATACTATTTTATAAAATCCCTTATTTTATAACATATAAGTTTTATTTATAAAATTATTTCTTTACATAAATAATATTTATAAATAAACCATTCACTTATAAAATCATTTCTTTACTTTAAAAAATATTTATAAGTACTAACTAAGATTCATTAATCACTTTTTTAGCTTACTAACTTTCCAAACATCATTAAATGGTTTCATTATTACTCGTTAGTGATATGCACTCAACTATATCATGTAACTAGCTTCTAAATGATCACAACTTCAAACAAAATCAACTACTTACCCCTAGTCAAAATTAGGGCTTACTAACTATTTTAAATACGAGTGTATATGCACGTCCAGTTGGGCCTGCTCTAATCACAATGTTTGTACATTAATTTAACAACACATTTGTATGAGGTGTAGAGTAAATACAGATCGTTGTGTCACATAAAAAGTAAACAATCAGGCGATATAATAATTTAATACCTGCTATGTAGCCAGCTCAACTCTATATCAGTAACACTTGTCAGGTGTTTCTAAAATTTATTGCAACATTCAATTACCGTTTCAAATTGATCATTTTGGTGTAGTGATTCTCTTTTTTATCTTATTTTTTCTTTCATTTTTATTTTTATTTAATCGATTGGGAGCGTTGGTCCATTTCTAAAAGTCGTATCATCATCATTATTTTATGTTGCCTTCTTAACTTAGGCATTACTTTATTATTCAAAATTAATGAACACTTCTACATGGTAATTCTTGTACATATTCATTCTTGTCTACTCTAGTGTGGAGAATTCAGACGTTGCTTGGCGTCCAAATAATTTGTTAGGTGCCAAACCTGATAGCATGCTCTAAGCTAACTTATTGTAGATACTTTATGTGTATTAATCTTTATATAGTGCTGGTGGTTGATGAGTCTATGAGGCCGTGAACGTGCTGCACAATTATGTGTTGGTTTGGTTGTATCCATCAGTGACTCATTTTATGAAGATGTGGAACAGGTGAAATTAGTGGGTTTATCACTGAATCGGTGAATTTTGTAAGTGGAGGACCTGATTTATATAACTCATCATTAAATCAACACAATACACAAATTGTGTGGTAGGTATATGAAATCAGTATAGGCATCAAATACTAAAAACGTAATAATATCCAATACTTGAAAGTTGAAACTACAAATTTTGAAGTAAATTAGAAATGATTATCATGGTTCAAACGTTGGAAACAAATAAGATGAAATATGTTGTTGAACTATAACTTTTTGCTTAACTACAATTATATTAGCATTCTAGAATCATCTCTCTCAAGTTTCAGTTAAGTTTACCACTAAAAATCCCTTTCTCTATCACCAATCCTCGATCATTTCCTGCAAACTCCTTCCCTGATCCCCAGGCACCAAATGCCCGCTCCAAAATCCACAACATGACTCAACGTCCCTGCCCTCTACACATATCCGGTCGTTTCTCCATCGACTTTCCATACCTTCCTCTCCGCTTCTAGAAACTTCTCCAACCCCTCCCATTTCATTTCCCTTCTCCAAGCATCGATCCATACTACTCCATCTCTCAAATCAAACAAACCCTGATAAAGCAGCACTCTACTCTTCTTTGCCCTATCTTTTTTAAATAAACTGACAAGATTAGGGTTGATTAGTTTTGGGAAGTGGTTGGAAAATGCGGATCTGAGAGACGCAAGAAGGAGAATTAGGGTTGATTAGTATTGGGAAGAGGCTGAAAAAGGCGGATGTGGGATACGTAGGAGACTGGAGCAAGACGACGAAAAGGGTAACCATGCGAAGAGAACAGATACGAACATAACTGAGGAGGGTAATTTGGGGATTTCAAAAGGACACGGTTGAAACCATATGGATGGAGTTTACATTATTAATAGTAGAGATGAGAAATAAGAAAGCTATGCTAAAATAAATATTGGTAATTCTAGCAATTTAAATATATTGAGAAAGAAAATATTTTGATGGTACAATAGTGGAATGTGCAACGTGAGCAATTTTGCTAGTGATACTTGGATGTTTCTTGGACTGATTCATAGGTGATTCAAATACAAATATCTACCCAGGTTAATTTATAGAACCCATAATATTCATTTAGCCATAGGCAACTCTAATATACAAATGATGATTATTTGAACATTACATTTGATCTAGTTTTAAGAAAACAAATCATTGGCTTATTATTCATAAAACCCATAACATCCATTCAGCCATAGGTAACTCTACTATTCAAATGATTACTACTTGAACATTACATCTGATCTGGATTTAGCAAAAATAAATTATTGGCTTATTATTCAAACAATACGACCTGAAATACATTGACAATTTAAATAAATTCAAGTGGATTATCCTGTCAACTTTGCTATTTTGAATGCGTGAGACAAATTGCACACAAAGTTCATAAAATGTACCAAGTTCATAATATAAGAGGTAAAAAGGAATATTGCTGACTTAATCAAATATGGCATAGCATAGAAAGACATTAAACACTATATCAAAATGAGGTGAGACCTGCTCCATAGGAGTGAACGATAAGTCAAGTCAAGGTAACAGGCAAATTATACTTCGGCATTGGAAATAACATTCATTTCAGTTTTCTATCTATGAAGTCGACCATATAAACAATGGGATGAATCCGGAATAAAGATAACAACTCAAAATCCTCTCAATATAAAAAAACTATAAATACCTATTGCTGTTGATTGGTGTTGGCAAAAATAGGGCGAAGCTCAGGCGGCGTTGGTGATGGAGGCGTTTGAAGAGGGCGGCGATAGCGGTTGTTTTTTTAAATCGGGTGCGGTGGTGGCGGACCGTTGAGTCGGGCTGGGGAGAAGGGATTTAGAAACTGATTTTGGGGAAGAAAATTTCAAATATATGAGAGAAGGACGGAGTTTGAATTTGATAATGATTTAGGGTTTCCTGGGATAATCTTGACACGGAGGGTATTTTCGGTAATTCAAAAAGACGCGGTTGAAATCAGTTCAGGGAGTTTTCATTATTAGTAGTAAAGATAGGGATCATGGTCTTAAAAATTAATGGGTAAATGTGATCATGCTTACAATATAAACATAATCTTAAATCAACCCAAACAATCTCCAAATCACTACATACAACTTCATAATCATAGATAAGAACATATATGAAGTATATCATGTAAATAATATAGGAGAATCATCCTACTCACCTTCTCTTTCCCTAAATCAAGCTCTGATCACAAAAACCCAACTCTAAAAATTCATCAACTCTAAACATATTTAAGTTTATACTCATTTTACACGCATCAAAAAAGAAAACTCATCGACGAGTGTTTCGAGTCCCAGTTTGCTCTTCTATAAAAGTTGAGTACAAGGGACGTTCCTTTAATTAATGATTAAATATCTAGATTAATCTTTTTAATATTTGGTCGTTAAAATTGCAGGATGTTACATTCTCCTCTCCTTAAAAGAATTTCATCCTCGAAATTCCTGTAAGTACGAGAAGATAACAGGGTTGACCAAACTTCCTGAATCTAAGTTTTGAAAAATTACAACAGTCCTTTCCCTTATGCCATCAGCATTGTGGAAACTCCCAAAAATTTATATGCATCACGGATCTAGGAAACACTCAATAATATACATTATCTCATATTTCCCAAGCATATACCCCATTTTAAGACAACTTCTCACCATTTGAATGCTAAACCTTGAATGTAAGCGCCCAAATGGCCATGTATAAGCTCTCATGCACCAAATTGTATTATTCAAGAGGGTAATGTACCAACACAACAACAACATGGAATTCGGCCATGTATAACTTTATTGTAGTAACCGATACTACTATAATTATACATGACAATCGATTGGAGAGTAAGCTCAAGTGAGTCAGTATCAGAATATACCACAGATTCCGAGTCACATCAAAAGGCAATAGACTCATATAGATCTTATGTCGACCCTATGATAGGCATAGATGATGTGCAATCTATTCTAGATAACTATCACTATCCCTCTCTGATCACACTTTTTATGAAATTAAAATTAGCATACAAACAACCATCAAACAATAAAAAATAACAACAAACAATGATCAAACAATAAGAAATAATAAGTAATAAGTAACGATCAAATCATAGCAAGCAAGGATAAGCAACAACAACTAACACACAAGCTATCAAGCATACAAAGAAGCAACACAATCGACAAAAATCAAAATCAGCCAACAAAAAATCAAACAACAACAAACACATCAAACATTAGCAAAACAAACATGAGTAATGGCAAACAATAACAAGCAACAACAATTATCAAAAATCTAGTAAACCATTAGCATACAATTAACATACAAACAACCAATCAACAAGCAACAAAAAAGCATGTAAAGCAATAACAAACATCAACAATCAATCAGCTAACAACAACAATTAATCATCAAGAAACAATAAGCAATATAAGCAAATATAACTAGCACATAAAAAGAGTCTGTACCAACATGCACCGTAACCAACAATGGTTGAAGCGTGCACATCAAACTGTAAACTCCCATGAGCCTGCTCGACTTTCAAGATGGACAAAATGCTTAACTGTTGTGACTTCTTTCATGAATACAATGCACAAAAGACTTTTAGACCTTATGCTATGCAAAGGAAACTTTTTTGATATGCTAGATTATCGAGTCTCAAAACTCTTGAATAAACCCAACAACCAACAGAACCCAGTCTCCAGAGGAGAAAACTCTACTCATTAAATCGACATTAAACAACGATATAAAAATGCCTGGATTTACTCGGGTTCAGATTCACCTCAACCCCACAATGTTAATAAGGATAATATACTAAGTGTACTGTGACGCTCACCATCTCGCCACTTAGAAGATTATCCAAACCGCCACAAAAGTAGTCGAGAATTCCTTTCTCGAACTGTCCCAACGACCTTAACTATACCATATTAAAATTTACAATAATTAAAGACCATCCAAAATGACACGATGCCCACTCCAATCCTTCGTTTTCTCACAAGATTTCTTTGTCAAATTAGGGTCATCCACCTAACTCCTCTCATACAAAATCTAATCTAGTTCCTTAATCCAACTATAGAAATTCCCTCACATGATCAGAGCAGCGCTTCGGAAATCTCCTAGTCAACTCAAGAATCCAACTCAAGTGCTTGCCTCTAAGAATCAAGTGGAAAAATCCTTGCCCAACTGGTGCAAATCACCTAGAAACCTTGCACTTGAATTAGGGATTAGAAATTGGTACGTGGAGGGACCAACCCTTATGCCATATTCTTTCAGCACAATGGGATTACTCCCATCGCCTAAGGTTTACTAACTTAAAGAAAAACAATCTTAACGCAAACGACTCTAGGCAGATGCCTAAAATTCATCCGCTAATTCTTTTCTCATTACTGGGCATCACCGAACCTTACTTGGATACAAATCCATGTCACACTTCATCGACCAACCCCACTTAACTTGAAAGCTCATGCACTAAGTTCTAGTGGTAGTACTCTTGGTCACTACACCTCAGCTTTGCAACTAAGGTTGCTCATACAAGGTTTATCTTTACCAACCTAATATTAAAGGTGTCAAGTTAACCCTATCCATCGAGTTACTAGCAATACATTAAATATACCGCTCAAGTATACTAAGGAAAAAAAGTGAGTTCCCCAAAATAGAGCATACCTCACTACATAAGCTCCTTCCATTTCTCCCAAGTTATAGACCTGCTAGGACCCGGTAATGGCTGTAAGGCATAAGTCATCGTCATTCACTCACCCTTTGAAAATATAGGATAATCCTTCTTTAAGTGATCGAGCCAAATGCAATTGAAGCACTCATGCTTCATTTTAGTTGGATGACATTTCATAGCAAAATGCCCTTATATGCCATAGGAGTGACATACTTGGTCAGGTTCTTCATCGCATAAGCTCGATCTTTCCTTGTATCATGGTCTTTGCACTTCGGTTGGAACTTCGGTTTACTTTCCACTTTTGCTACCTCCAACGATACCTCGCGGGTGCTCTCACAGAGGAGAACCATCCTAATGGGACTTTCTAAAGATGTCCCTAATAGGGATAAGACTAAGCAATGAATTCCCAACCGATGCTTTCAAACCTAAGGCAAACTCCTTTGCCCACACTAATGTAGTACCGACCATCTCAATCCCCAAAAACAAAAGATTGAGTTGCTAAACATACTAGTTCACTAACAAGCTGCCTTGCACAAGATGGATGGAATGCTCAAGCTACATTGCCTTCTCGATCTCAGAAATGAACTGAGAACCAAAGTGACACTTGAATCATCCTAAGCCATAGGCCTGCTCATTAGCCACAAAAACACTACGTCCTACCTAGCCAAAGTCTCCCCTCTTCAAATGCCGAGAAACAATCTTCCTTATGAGAACATTCTCTAAACCCATATCGATGGAAGCCTCTCATGCGCGTGTCTAAGGCCATGTCTCGACAATAGTCTCAGGACCCATATATGGCTTCCCTCTAAGGCTAAGGAAATCTCGGCATAGCTTCGACGAGTCTAAAGCTGGTGGAGCTAGAAATACTATTGCCCTAAGTGCCACACCACCTCTGATGCTAACCATATCTTCTTGAAATGTTTACGGGCGGTAGAACATCCCTTACGGTAGCTAAATAGTCTCCGAACTAATTAGGAATCTCAGACTGCCTACCACAGTTGCCCATTTACTTTGTCTACTCATAGTGATAGCCTGATAAAGAGACCTTAGAGACTAGTGATAGAAATAGATCAAAGTATAGAAGACAAGTGGTGTATATAGTATAAGATAGTAGAAAAATACAAGTACCCTCTCTCTATGTATCTCATCCTACCAGTTTGTTTAACCCAAACTAGTATACTTGGCCCTAAGTGTTGAACCTAGGCTCGAATACCAAGTGTAACAACCCACCCTTGGTAATACCCTAAAATCAGCACCGAATGACATCGTCTGACTTCCAATTACCATAAATGATAGATCGCAGGAAAAGAAAATTAAATAAAAAGTTATACTAAGGCATATCAATAGAATCTCACAGCGGAATGACAATATATAATATACTGAATATACATGAATAGGATGTGATAACAACATATATATATATATAAGAGATTGCTTTGGTGGAAATAATTGATAAATGAATATCAATACAGAAAATCAGAATACATCAAACTCCCCATTATACGGGGTTCTGAATATAATATCTTATACATCAAGTCTCATATATAAATGCATATCTATCATGTACTACTACAATATCAAGTATATATGAATTATTAACATCGCCTTCATATAACGCTCCAGCTATATTAAAAATGTATTCCCAAAAGCACCTGACCCCCAAACTACTCAATCGAGTACCCGAGAGTTGTCATGACATAAACAGACAGAAACAAAATGCGGATCAGACATAAGCCTGGTGTGAGGGGTACTATCTCAAAATATTGTTTATCAAAACTATATACAAATAAACATGAACTACTCCTCTCCAATATCGTGGCTTAGGGGTTATCCGGACTATCCATAAACAAGTAAAGTAAACCTATCTAAAAGATAGGAAATCATACCATAACCTTCTCTTCTCATGTCAATAACAAGTTAACACAACTAATATAATGTGACTGCTACGTAACAATATATTTTGATAAAGATAACCTAGTATACAAGTGTAGAAGTGATAAAAATATCATAATATAAGTCTACACTATGCTACGCACAAAGATAATATCAATCAACTAATATAACAGACACAATATAAAATAATCCATAGACAGATAATACAAATTAATACTCATCATTACTGATGGGTGGAGTCCATGGTAGACTCATTCCCAAGATAAATAGAGTCGGTACCTCAACGTACCATAGATCTCGAGACGCACCCAGTGTAGTCGAACTCGTGTAAGCCTCACGGTACCCATCGGTGAGCATAGGTGATATATGATCTACTATATATACATGAAGCCTGAATCCGTGTTGGACATCATTTTATAATTCAAATTATCACGATTCAATGATTTCTACTAAGGGTCCAAAATAAACAGAGTCAATACCCTAGTGTACCATAGACCCCAAGACGCACCCAGTGTGGTAGAACTCGTGTAGATCTCATTGCACCCTTCAGTGAGCATAAGTGATATATGATCTACTCTATTTAGCTGAAAACAACATGGATCTCACTGTAACCATCGGTGAGCATAAGTGATACATTATCCACTCGTAGATGATCGCCATCATCTCCCCTCGACCATTATGGATTTCTTAATAAATTCATTGAATGTCTCTACAGAAGAGAATGACGACGTATCCCATATAACATGCCATCGAGACCATAAAGGAACACCAATGCCATATATATATATATATCAAATATAATGTCATGTAATCAAACACGTCTATCACAAACGAAAATTGATATCTCGTCATCATCTATCAATACAAATGACCTTTACTATAAGACTAATAATAGACATGGCTACTAATACAAGGCCAGTATAGCGCACGGTCACTAATATAAGACCGGTTCAATTCATCAAACATATATACTCAAGGTCGAAACTAAGAGGCTTAGACTAACTCAACTCAATCATACACGCTCACTAGGTGTGACCGTGCAACCAATCATTGTATTGATATTGTGTCCGACCAATATTAATCGCATACACATCACTAAACATTACATTCGAATATTAAGCTTCGCATTGCATTCTACCTTCCTAAGTAGTTCGAAGCTTCCCCAATGTCATGCCAAAGTCTCACGTCACAATGCACTCAGATTCAAAGGAAAAACCCCACACAGATGGAACCTGACCTGGGTTTTACTACCCAGGCTAGTGCACCACCGGTGCATTGGTGGTCCACCACTGGTGGACCAGTGGCTATTTGTTCTTGGGTAGTAAGGCTGAGGTAGGTAGCCTTCGAGCCATTGATTCGAGCCCCGTCATCTTCGTTGCTTCGTCTGATGAGTCATCTAGCTTCTGTAGTCTGCCTTCACCGCATCGGACCTCTTCCTGAGTACATTGGTTGATATCTTGGAAGTGTTTTCTTACATATTTGAAAAGCGATTTTAATTCGAAAAACCACTTTTTTACGCTTAGTGTTTCCCAGGGCGATTCTTTCGACGCGACCTCCTTTAACACGCCAAAACGAATCCAACCAACCTTCTAGCTTCACGTGATTCTCACACATGTGTCGACACACTTACTTGTGCATGCATATGCACACACATATACACAAACACATAAAAACTTTACAAATCAATTATCGGGCTTCACGAAAGCGATTACTCGACCTAGTACTCTCTCACACAACTTAGCGCACCTGGTTGTCGCTATGGCTACATGAGATTGATCATAGCATGTTTATATGCATGTATAATCAGTCACACAAATAGATTAATTCATTCACACATACACAACCATTATCAACAATTCTAGTTACCATACAAGAGCTGTATTAATCATTATATAACTTCAAATACACGTATACGTATACCCACTCGTGCACATATACATACACGTATATTCATGTAAGTAATTCAATTATTACTTAAATTAAACCTTGCTTTAATTTACTAAATCTTTTCAATAAAAGTAAAACATCTTTTTATATTATTTCATAAAATCCTATACCATTTTATAAAATACAATAATAGCTTATAAATCCATTTAAATCATTGAAATACTAAATCTCTTCATTTTAAAATTAAGTATTCCTTTTATAAATTATTTTATAAAATCTTATAATCATTTTATAAAATATCCCATTAGTGCTTTTTTGTGAAATCATTATTTTATAAAATATCACTTTCTTACTATTTTATAAAATCACTTATTTTATAAAATATCACTTTTGTACTATTTTATAAAGTCACTTATCTTATAAAATATCACTTTTATTTATAAGATTATTTCTTTACATAAATAATATTTATAAATAAACCATTCACTTATAAAATCATTTCTTTACTTTAAATAGTATTTATAAGTACTAACTAAGCTTCATTAATCACTTAATTAGCTCACTAACTTTTCCAAACATCATATAAATGGTTTCATTATTACAAGTTAATGGTATGCACTTAACTATATCATGTAACTAGCCTCTAAACAATCACAACTTCACTCAAAATCAACTACTTACCCCATATTCAAAATTAAGGCTTACTAACTATTTCAAATATAGGGATTAAGGTCTTAAACAATTAATGGTTAATGTAATCATGTTTACAATATAAACATAAGCCTAAATCATCCCAAACAATCTCCAAATCACTACATACAACTTCATAATCATAGATTAGAATATATATGAAGCATATCATGTAAATAATGTAGGAGAATTACCCCACTTATCTTCTCTTTCCCTAAATCAAGCTCTAATCATAAAAATCCAACTCCATGCTCACTTAAAATCCAAGATGAAAATCCAAACTCTAAGTCAAGCCAATTCCTTCATGTATTTTGTGAAGAATTGGATGAGAGGAATTATAGTTATTTTATCAGGATTTATTGGAATTTATTTGGGCATGATTTGGCTAATATAGAGCAATGTGATTAAGAGGTAATTAGGAGAAGATTAGAGGAAGATGAAGAGGATGGAATGTGAAATGAAAAGTGGAATGAGAATTATGAAAAGAGTTAGCCACCTATAAGCTAGCTAATAAGCCTTATCCCAAATCTATTTCTTCCACTAAAAAATTATTATTCACTCCAAAAATACATCGACTCCGAACATACAAGTTTATACTCATTTTACTCGTATCGAAAAAGTGAACTCATCTATTAGTGTTTCAAGTCCCAATTCGCTCATCTATAAAAGTCGAGTACAAAGGTTATTTTGTTAATTAACAATTAATATCTAGATTAATCATTTAGATATTTGATTGTTAAAATTGTGGGGTGTTACAAGCACTGCCCCGTCACTTATCAAGTTGGCGCGTACGGAGATCATTTATCCTATACGTCGTTGGTGATGCAAGGCGACTAATAACAATAGCAATATCATCTTTGTGCGCAACAGATACTCATGACCAAGATGCTATGCAAAATCTAGCAAGTTTTCGTATGCACATAACACCCTTACTAATGTTGATGTTGGTAGCAGTTTCGAAGAAAAAGAATATCAAGATGCGGATGTAGAAAGTACTAAAGAAGGCAACGATGAAGCTGCTGAATAAATGCATGTGCCTCAAATATAGAAGTACAACAAATAGAAAAAGAAGTGGAAATCATTAAGAAATATGTTTGGAGGCCTTCATAGGGGATCTACTTTAACTAGATTTTATGCTAGAATAGAGGACATTGAAGTTGAAACTCCTGAAGATGGTGCAGGAGCAAATGATGCCAGAAAGAAGCAAGTTAAGTTTACTCTGTAACAATACGCATCGCTTGATAAATCATGGGTAAGAGTTTCAAATGATAGTATCACGGGTAATAACATGAAAGGTGAATTTTTTAGGCAAAAGGTTGTAGATTTCTACAACACTCTAGAGCCGATGAAGAGGACTTGGGCTTCTTTAATAGGAGGCTATCGTCTAATGAACCCTGCATGCCAAAACTACTTTGAAATACTAAACAGATTTGAGAACAGATAATAAAGCAGAGCTGCCTCTTATGACGTTTGAGTATGGTTTTATATTTCCTGTATAATTTTCAAATTTTATCCGTTCATACATTTATGGTTTTTTAAATAGATAGAAGAAGCTCGTATGGCTTACCAAGAGCAGTGTGGCCATCCAGTCAAGTTTCAAGAGTGTTTTACATTCGTTTCTCTCTATCGAAATGAAAGAACCTAACATCATGTTTGCACAGTAGAACAAGGCTAAAAAATGAACCACTCTGATTCTAGTCTAGGGAGCAATTATACTTCTCAAGAAAGATCACCATGGTTTGAAAACGCTAACGGTTGTTCCCTTGGGAGAAAAAATCAATTCAATTGGAGCAGCGAAATGCATATTTTTCAAGAATCTTTGAAACTCAAAAAAATTTATTGATGAAACAAAAGAGAGCAGAGAAAGGTTTATATCACAAAGGATGCAATCAGTTATGGAGTTTCAGAAAATTATTACACAAGATCAAGAGTTTAAGCATCAGTCCCAAGCACGAAAGGAAGCTCTGATGAGAGAGAAGAATTGGATTAAACTTATGACATGTGATGTTAGCAAGCTTTCTCCTCTACAACAAGAACTATTCACTGAACAACTCGAAACTCATAAGAGGGAGAGAGGAAGTGGAAGTACCACCTCTAGTGATGGATATTAAGTTGTAGTTGTTTAATGTTCATTTTATTAGTTATGTATTTGTGTGGTCAATGTGTCTAAGCTGAGTCTGTAATCTTATTATATGATTTTTTTTCTAACTAATTATCGCTGTTTTTTATCAATGTGTGGAAGAAAAGCTCTGTTTGATAAACAATTTTCGTACAACAACGTAAGGAACAAGTTCACAAAGAACGTTAAAAAAACCTTAACATACATTCTACACAACTTAGTAAACAAAACTACTTATGCAAATTTAACAAAACAACTTAACAAACAACTTATCCAAACAACTTAAGTGAACTACTTCACAACGACTTCAACAAACGACTTCAATAAACAACTTAGTAAACGAACAACACAAACAACTTAGACATGTATGACTAAGTATTCCTAACATTCCTTCCTCTATGCGCCCTTAAAGTGTCAACCAATTGGTCACGTTATTCAAAATGTGCTACTTGATCTTCAATATGCTTCACTTTTAAAACATATTCCTCCATCGAGTTAATGTTTCTCTGAGGTCTAGTATTTGAACCCTTAAACATGTTTGGAAAATTGTTTTTTTGGTTCTTCTAACCACCTCTTTCTAACTTCACAACCATGTTATGAATTATGATACATGTATACACAATCTCAAAAAGAACTCTTGCATCATGAGATCGGGCAGGGTTTCATAAAATCTGAAACCTTTCTTGCAAAACACCCAATGTACATTCGATGTCCTTTCTATAGCTTGCCAATTTCTCTGTGAATTAGTTCTCATTATCGTTGCTTGGGACCCTATCCCTTTTATTAATGTTCTCAACTTCAGATTTATGCCATCTACAAGGTAGTATCCCATTCGATGCATGACATTACCAATTTTGTATTCAACGTCTGCTGAAAGTGTATTAACAGTTCCAAAAACAAGTACGATTGTTTTAAAACATTGATATCATTTAACGAACCTGGTACTCCAAAAAATGCATGCCAACTCCATAAATCATCAAATGCTGCAGCTTTTAAAATCAATGTTGGCACCTTTTTATGTCTGGTGAACATTCCTTTCCAGTCGGTCGGAAGTTTTTCCATGCCCAATGCATGCAATCCGAACTACAAGCATACCAGGAAACCCCTTGCTTCTCCTCTCACTAGCAACCTAGCAATATCATTTGGATCCAAGGTACGTAAGTATCCATCACCGAACTGCACGATCACCATTTTACAGAATTCTTCATGCACTCTATCGCTGTTGATGATGTAATTCTGAAATATTCATCTAATTGATCACCAGCCATACTGTAGCTCACCATTTGTAAAGTACCCAAGATTTTGATTTGTAGTGAAATTCCTATTTCAAATGCTTCATTTAACCTATATGTAAAATATGGGTTGTTTTCGTGGAGTTCTAAACAAATTCTTGTAAAAATATCTAGGTTCATGCAAAAGCGACGACGGAACAACATATATCATAAGTTGGATTTTAAATGAAGTAGTCCTTCATCGGCCTTTCTTGTCCAACTTTATAGTCTCTCTTGTAGCGATGGAAATTCATCCAGGAATGCTACAACGGTGCTTGTTGGTAGATCCTTCACCAAAAAAATAAGAATATCCTTATGCAAGCAGTTGCGTTTCAAACTCGAGGTTTGATTGTTCAGCTCTATTTTGTTGTTGAACCTTTGTTTCTTATTTTGGTTGTAGTGAAGATAAGATCTGTTTTTGTTTAATTACTTTGTAATTTGATTGTTGGTTAGCATATCTTTATGAAGTTATGTTTTGAGTAGTTCAGAATTGGAGTACAGATAAGTGTGGGAGATAACAAGTCATCGAATGGCTGTGGATTGCACAACATGGCTATAGTGTATGATGGGACAAGCCATTGAATGGCTATGGATTGCACAACATGGCTACAGTGTACGATGGGACAAGCCATTGAGTGGCTACGGATTGCACAACATGGATCCAGCGTATGATGGGACATGCCATTGAATGACTACAGATTGTATGGCATCGCTCCAGTGTATGATGGGACAAGCCATTGAGTGGCTACGGATTGCACAACATAGCTACAGTGTACGATGGACAAGCCATTGAATGACTACAGATTGCATAAAATTGCTCCAGTGTACGATGGGACAAGCCATTGTGTGACCACTGATTGCACAACATGGCTACAATAATCATATTGGACAATTTATTTCTACTACAAACATGAATGATTGACATGTGGACATTCTGAATTGGTTGTTGCAAGTCACATAGATCATGAACTTACTATTTATAACGCAAAGGTTGGTATACGAAGTTAGGATATCAAATAGAAAATCAAACTTGGACTCCTCATGATTATTTGGTGTTGATTAAAGCTTATATACAATCCAGTCAAAGATACAAGAAAGAGAAGGTCGATGAAGATTTTTGGGCATGGTTAATGAAGCTTATAATAACTATCCAGAATGTAGGTTAAGATGATGAAACTTGGACACTATAAGTACTTATGTTACGTTTATTAGAGCATGTCGAAGGTACCGGAAAATTATAGCCGAAGTGGAATAAGAAGATGTGTTTGAGATCTATATATCAACATTTGACTCTCTGTATTTTATGGATCACCAGACAATAATCGTTGGTCATGCTGCATATGATCTATGTGTTAGTTATATTAGACAGTTTGAGTGATTTCTATGTGTTTCTATGTGTTGTATTTGTTCAATGTATTTTATGTGTTTCTATGTCATTGTTTCATGTATTTCTATGTGTTGTATTTGTTCAATGTATTTTATGTGTTTCTATGTCATTGATCCATGTACTTCTATGTGTTGTATTTGTTCTATGTATTTTATGGATTATATTTGTTTTGCAGGTGAGTTATAGTAGACAGTTATATTAAACAGATTCATACTTAAACATAGCTAAGCATATATTGGTGCACACATAAACATACTTAAATAAACAACACATAAGAATAAGTGGACAAGCATAGACAACCATTAAGATACATCAACAAAGTTAGATTGTAAATATCAGTTATGTCCATGACAACCCTAAAATTCCAATGAGCATAGCCTATTGGAAAGTGCTACTATTTCTTGTTCAAGTTCGGTGGCATACTCTATGGCTCATCGAGGTAATGGGTCGTCAATCCATTCTCATATCCCACAACCGCTTGGAAAGTTGGAGCATCTATAATGGCATCGTCCAATGTCACTTCTGCTTTTTACAATGGAAACATAATTGTAACTCCACAAACACAAAAGATCGGATGAGATTCAACCTCTTGTTCTCTTTCAGTTTGTTGATCATGGAGTTCTTGACCCTTTGCCTACTTCTATGCTGGATTCTACACTGATCTCCAAGTCTTCTTCTCTCATCTTTAACCAATGCTCTTATTCCTCTCTCTTATACTCCCTTAGGTCTTCATAGTGCCATTCTGTCATTTCCATATACCACTCCTTTTGTGGTTAAGGAGAAGAAGGATTTGGAGCGACTTTGCGACTTATGGACCTTCATATGAATATGAAGAAGGCAAAGAAATGTGGCTATAGTCCACCATGTTGATATACTATATCTAAATTTGGAAGAAAAGTTTATGTATAAGTCAATGGTAGGAAGATGCTATTTATAATATTGGTGCACAAAAAATGAATATCAGATATACACAAAAATAACATGGCTATAGTAGTGATAATAAGGTAAGTCGTTGACGAAAGGTGCACACTGAGGTACAGTAGTGAGGAGACAAGTCACTAATGATATCTACCAAAATTGCTACATTAATATGCTCATAAAGTAATATTGACTATAAATCATGAAGCACATTGCATAGAAAAATGTATATCACATACACACAGGAACAACATGGCTACATCAGTGAATAAAGACAAGTCATTGACAAAAGATGCACCACGTGGCTACAACACTGAGGAGACAAAGTCACAGAATGATATCTGCCAAAATTGATATAGTAATATATTCATAAAGTAATACTGACTATAAATCATGAAGCGGATTGCACAGAAAAATGATATCATATATACACAAGAACAACGTGGCTATAGTAGTGATAATAAGACAATCATTGACAGAAGGTGCACAATATGGCTACTGTAGTGATGAGACAAGTTACCGAATGTGATCTGCAAAAAATTGTTACAGTGATATACTCATAAAGTAACGCTGATTATAAATCATAAAGTAATATCTACTATAAAACTAAATGTAACATGATTCAAAATTCATGGACGGTAAATATAACATGAATTAGAATAGAAAGCATGAATAATAATGAATAAGAATCTGTAACAACCCATCCTGGAACAGGCCTAAATTTCGACCCAAAAAAGGCCTATCGGAACTTAGATCCATTCTAAGGTAAGCTGTTGGTAGATCTAAAAAAATAATAGTATAGAGCCATAACTAAACTTTTAGAACTCACAGCGGATGGAACAAAATATAATAGCAAAGCGTACCCATTTAATTGTGGTTCATTTTACAGGGTGTTACAACATCAGTCATAGTGCATAAACCACAAATAACATTGAATACAACATGAATTAAATGCACAAACGATGAATATAACATGAATCACAGTGAAAAGTATGAATAATAACTAATATGACATTAGTCATAATACATAAATATGAATAACACTTAGTATAACATCAATCAGAGTCAGTACATGTAACAACCCAGAATTTTTGAAATTTGAAATATTTAATTAATTTAAATATTGAAATATTAGTTTTATAAGTCAAACAGCTTAAATTTCAAGTATAAGGGTATTTAAATATTGGAATAGTGATTTAAATATCAAAATTGTTTAAATAATTAAATCTTGAATTTAATTTGAATAAATGGATTTCAAAAGCTTATTTAATTCAATTTAAATAATAAATGGTTAGTGTAAACTTTTAATTTAGAATTAAAAGGGTTTAAAATTGTTTTAATATAATTTTTTTTAATTAACATGTGAAACTATCATCTCGGGACACTGTCTTGGATTTTGACGAAACGGTGCCATTCTTCCAGAATAGCAAATTATTGCATGCCGGCAAGTTTCGTGATAATCAGACGTATTGTAACGACCCACTATTTTGGACCATTCGAATCGATAATAAAACCACACATGTCGGACTTGAATAATTCAAAACAATAGATTGTAAATAATTTGGAGCAAATAAAACCAATCATAGAATCACAGACACAGAATATCAGAATAACTCGCAGCAGAAATAAAATACATAGTAGTTCATGAAGCTACTACAATACATAGTCTCAAAACAGATACAAAATACCATAGTCTGAAAAACAGATACAACAGAAGTCTGAATACATAAGTTCACAAATACATAAGCAAAGCTGAATAGGAAATAACTGAAATGGAAATAGACAACTAGATAGATAGAAAAACTCCAGCAAATTTCTAGCTCCAGAAGATGAATCCAAAGCTGTGATACTCAGGTTGAACCGAGCGTAAAGCAAAACACAAAACACTCGAGTCAGGACATACATACTTATAAAATGTAAATCAACTCAAGTGAACTGTAATAGAAATGCATCAATAACTTAAAGGATGCTTGGGATCGTTCATCCTTTAAGGATCCGTTAAACTATCTACTATGTAGTAAGATACGCTATTATAATAATGTCTAAAGTAAAGTAAACTATCAAAATAGCGTTAAGGCGTTACCCATATCCCCCTTAACACATTTTATATATTCCCATAGTCTATACAGTACCGTAATCTCCCCCGTAATGGGCGTCGTTAGAGGGCACTCCATAGGTATGGTACAAAACAAACTCGTAGTAAAGCACGCTAGGGTAGGTGACACGGCACAACTAGGCAATGCCAGGGTAGATATACCAATTACGCATCCGGACTGTTGGTAACGTAAAGCCGCAGCAATCGCCCAACTCAAGCCACACTCTCGAATCAAGGGGTGCACCCAATCAATCACAAAGTAATAGAATGGTATACGATGGAATGTGTCCGATCAGAGGAGCTACCTTAATTGCCCGGAATCACTCCTGTTTTAGCCACCTTATGCCAACTCACGGGAGTTGGGTCCATGTAAATATACCTTAGGATCATCGCCACCATCCTACTTCATTCTGGAATCTCCACCGCGTACACAGTTGTTAAAGTGGTTTTCGGTATCGACAGAGAATATGTCCATATTCGATCCTGGTGTCTTTAACAACCAATCGTTATTATAACACGTGGTTATAAATTTCAAAATGGTTTATATTTCAAATCAAAACATATTCATTTTAAAAAAAATTAATTCGATGTCAATATCTTTCAAAAAAAATATTCATTTCCAAATTTGCAGCATTTCTAAGTTCATTCATTCAATTATAACATTTCAAAAACATTGTATTTTGCATTCGTAGCACTTTGAAAATATGGTAATATTTATAGTAGCATTTCGAAAATGTTATCTTATTAAAAATAGTAGCACTTAGAACACGTTACCGTAGATATAATTGTGTTTGGAAAAACAGTACATTGTTAGAAATGGTAGCACTTATAAAACGCTACCTTAAAACCATAGCAATTTGGAAATGCTAACAATACTAATCTAAGTTTTACTATAACATTTCAAAACAATTATATATTCATTTTTTCATCACTTAACTTATAAAACTTATCTCACTTTTCAAAAATATTTATTTGGATATCATTTAACTTATGATTTTAATAAAATAAAATTTTATAAATAAAATATCCAATTAAACCATAATTCATTTATTAAGTCAAAAATACATTTAAATTGCTAAACTTTTATTTTAGCAAATAACTTGATACTTTATTTACTTCAAAAATATCCATTTCATAAATAAAATATTTTATTACCAAGTTAAGCCTAAAATTCCATTTCAAATCAAAATTTCAATTATTAAGTTAAATCAAAATTTTAATTTACATTTTTAAATCATTTATTAACTCATAAACTTTAACTTATAGAAAAAGTCAATGTATATACATTTTAAAATCATTTAAATCAAATTTTAAATTAAAATTTCATAATTTTAAAATTCCAAATATTAAAAAAATTTCAGAAAATATTTATATTTAAAAATTAACCACGTGTTTGTATAATATTTTCTAACCTAGGCCAAGTGATACAGATATATATCATTTCAATTCGAAATATAAAATCCCGGGTTTGATCATTTCAAACCCGCAATCCCAAGTCAAATAAAAATCGCTCGAGCCTATCATTTCAACTCATAACGACTTTTCCCTATCCTAAAGTCCGTTCGGGTATGTATCATTTCAACCCATAGTGAGGGAACTTGCAGTGTGAGAAACAAAAATATAAATTAAACAGCATAGCATAGCATATCATGTCACGTGATGAAACAGGTATAGTATCAGGTTATAGCATCATATAATATCATATCAAGCATATGTGACACTACTATCAACATGGCATATTACTGTTACAATTCACAAGCTATCGATTCACTAGTTTATAAGTACGAAGTCGAGAGTGATAACTCACCTTCTAAAGCTAGAGATGACAATTCAAGACACACAACCAAACTCCAAAAAGCACGACAAAGCACGAACTAGATTTGAGTGGATGAAGAGCCAAGATTCAAATCTTATAAACAAACAAATACAAACATATATAAGTAGACATTCAACACAAAAAAATATGAATTAAACAATGTAAAATATGAACAAAATGAAATCAAATGGCTTAACCAATGCAAGTGGGCTCGGCCACTACACAAATAGGCTTGATCACATGATAACATGGCTCATCCATGATTGGTTTTGAAGCACATATGCTCGGCCAAGGCAAGCAAAAGGCACGGCTATGGTGAATACAAGGAGATGGCAAGCAATAGGAAGGCAAAAAGACAAGGGAAAGATGGCTATTGGGTTCGGCCTATGGCAACATGGTTCGGCCACTTGGTCAATTGGGTCCGATCATATGGTGCTATGGGTCAAGGCACATGAATTTGAGGGCTTTGGCAAGGAGATGGTCACAGCCAAGCAAGTGGAGATGGTTGAATAGGTGGTGGCCGAGGCTAGCAAAGAGGAAAGGTGATCAAGAAAGGCTCGGCTAGGGTTTCAAGCCTAGTTTGGTGATGGGTTTTGGATCTATGGGTCACGGCATAGGTAGGGAATGGTGATGAGGAGATGATGGCCGGTCATGGTGATGGTGGTGGAGGATATGGTCGGCATAAGTAGAGGGGATGGCCGAACTATGCTTGAGAACAAACAAAAGAAAAGAAAATGTAACAAAGAGGAAGAAGGAAGACATGACTTACTGTAAATTGTTTTGTCAGAGAATGAAATGAGAAAGAGATGGGAATGAGAAGTGTTTTGTACGGCTAAGGCAATGGAAAGGCATCTCTTCATATTAAAGAAAAGAAACTCATGTCTCTTGGAATTTCCAAAGCCCACTAGCCAAGCCCAAATCAAAACAAGCCTAAAACTCAAACAAAAATCAAAGTCCAAACCAAAATAAAATAGAAAATAAACATAGAAAATATAGACAATAAAATACTGAAAATAATTGCGTGTAAAACGCTGAATTTTATCAGATTTAAAAAGTATAAAACAGAATTTGACAAAACGAAAAGCAAAACTAATATCAGAATCAAATTCAGCTTTAAAGAAAAAGATTGGAAATTTAAAATTCAAAATTTAAAATTTAAACTGAAAGTTAAAGTTTGACCAAAGTTGACCAAAATATAAAATTTTCAAAAAATCTTTATTTTATTATATTTGGAAAATAAATCATAACCAAAATCCAAAAATACATTGGAAAATTCCAAAATTTAAATTTTTAAATGGTTTAAAAATCAAAGTTTCAAATAAATTCAAATAAAATATTTGTTAAAAATTATGGGTTGTTACACTCTCCCCCACTCAAAGCTTTTCGTCCTCGAAAAGGAACGAGACACAAACAAAACAAAGAAAGATAGGATAAGATAGAATAACGAATAGTACCTGAAACAAACAATTCCGGATTCGAAGCACGCATGCTCTCCTCCGTCTCCCAGGTACAATCCTGATCATCAATACTCCACTGCACTTTGACCAGGTTGATAGATTTCCTTCTCAGCTGTTTCGTACCTCTATCGATAATATGAAGTGGCTTCCTCTCGACAGTCGGATTAGGCTCAATATCCAAACTCTCGAGAGCAGAAGGCTGGACCATAAGAGATGGATCATGAAGATACCGGCAAAGATGCGAAACATGGAATACATTATGCACTCCAGAAAACTTCTCAGGCAAATCCAGACGATAAGCCAAAGAACCCATCCTCTTTAAGATGCGGAAAGGACCAATGAACCTAGGAGCAAGCTTCCCTCTACGACCAAACCGAATCGCATTCCTTAAGGGAGAGACCTTAAGGAAAACCAGATCACCAACAGCAAACTCCAAACTCCTTCTACGCCTATCAGCGTACTTCTTCTGCCTATCCTGAGCACTCCTCATCTTCCTCTTAATCTCCTCAACTCTCTCAGAAGCCTCCAGAATAATATCAGGACCAAGAACCAAACGATTACCAGATTCAATCCAGCAAGATGGAGATCTGCAAGGTCGTCCGTAAAGAGCGGCAAACGGAGATATTGCAATACTAGCCTGAATTCAAAAGATGGAAATGAGATAGATAAAGGATTAAGATAAGATGACAATATAAGATTTGAGATTATACCTAATAACTATTGTTATAGGTGAATTCGACAAGGTGGAGATGATCTTCCCAAGATCCTTCATAATCAAGAACACAAGCACGAAGAAGATCCTCCAGAATCTGATTCACTCTTTCCGTTTGACCGTCGGTCTGTGGATGGTAAGCAGTGCTCAGATTCAGATGAGTACCCAAAGATTCCTGAAAAGCCTTCCAAAACTGACTGGTAAAGATGGGATCTCGATCACAAACAATACTGACAGGAACACCATGAAGACGAACAATCTCCCTCATATAGATCTCAGACAAACTCGAAGCAGAGCGGGTAGACTTGACCGAAATGAAATGAGCTGACTTGGTCAATCTATCCACAATAACCTAAATACTCTCATTACCACTCCTAGTCCTCGGTAATCCATCAATAAAATCCATAAAAACCTATTCCCATTTCCAATTGGGAACCTCAAGGGGCTGCAACAAACCAGGGGTCTTCTGATGATCGGCCTTGACTTGCTGACAAGTCGCACACCTACTAACAAAAATGGAGATATCACGCTTCATACCCTTCCACCAATACAACTTCTTCATATCCTGATACATCTTCGTCACACCAGGATGAATAGAAAGTCTAGATCGATGATTTTCTCGAAGTAACTCCTGTCTCAATCCATCAACATTCGGGACACAAATCCGATTATTAATCCTCAAAATCCCTCTATCATCGATCTGAGCTCCACTACCATCAAGACTACTACCACCCACCCTGCTACAAACATTCTCCTTCATTAGCCTAAGCATCTGATCCTCATCCTGCTTAGCAATAATACGATCCAAAAGAGGATAAGAAACACCAAGCTGACACAACATCGCCTTCTTCCGACTCAAAGCATCGGCCACCACATTAGCTTTCCCAGGGGTATAGTTGATGTCGAGGTCATAAGAAGCAAGGAACTCTAGCCACCTAACTTGTCTCTGATTCAGATCCTTCTGGGTGAAAATATACCTCAAAGAATGATGATCCATAAAAAGCTCAAACTTAGTTCCCAAAAGATGATGCCTCCAAAGCTTTAAAGCAAAAACCACAGCAAGCAATTCCAAATCATGAGCAACATAATTGGCTTCATGGGTCTTCAACTGAAGACTGGCATAAGCAATGACCTTCTCATCCTGCATCAGAACAACTCCCAAACCCTCATGACTAGCATTAGTGTATACCGTTAATCCTTCGTTTCCATTTGGAACGGTAAGAACTGGTGCATAAGTAAGCTTGCACTTTAACTCATTGAATGTAGCTTCACACTTATCATTCCATATAAACTTATCATCCTTTCGAGTCAAAGCAGTGAGAGGTGCAGCAAGCTGAGCAAAATTCTCAATGAATCTCCGATAATAACCTGCAATGCCCAGAAAGCTACAAATATCAGATGGAGTCCTAGGAGTTTCCCAATCCTGAAATAGAATAGGGAAAAATAAGAACAACAAAGAAAGATAGAATAATTAGATTGCAAAAGAAAGATGAGAAAAGGTAGACTTACATTGATCGCAGTGATCTTGACTGGATCAACAGAAACTCCATTACTAGAAACAATATGTCCAAGAAATCGGACTTCATCCTTCCAAAAATGGCATTTAGAGAATTTAGCTTTCAACTGATGACTCCTAAGAGTCCTCAGAACAGAGCTCAAATAAGATTCATGCTCTTCCTCGGTCTTAGAAAAGACCATAATATCATTGACAAAGACCAGAACAAACTTGTTAAGAACATCACGAAAAACACGATTCATCAGATCAACAAAGAAAGCTGGGGAATTAGTCAAACCAAAAGACATAACTAACCATTCATAGAAACCATTCTCAGTACGAAAAGCAGTCTTGGGAATACTTTCCTCAGCAACTCGGAGCTGGTGGAAACCTGTGGCATGATCAAGCTGAGAGAAAACAGTAGCTCCATAAAGCTGATCGAACATATCATTGATACGAGGCATAGGACATCTGTTCTCATAGTGAGCTTGTTCAGCTCCCTATAATCAACACACATACTCAAAGAACCATTAGACTTAGTGACGAAAACCACTACTGCTCCCCATTCGGAATGACTAGGTCTGATTAGACCCTTGGAGAACAAATCGTCAATTTGTTTCCTCAACTCAACCTTCTCGCGGGGTGCCATTCTTCTGGGAGGAAGAACTACAGGTCGAGCTCCATGAATAAGATCAATACGGAAATCAATTTTCCGCTTAGGAGGTAAAGAAGAGACTTCACCAAATACATCGGGATAGAGTTTAACCACAGGAGTTGAATCAAGATCACCAAAAGAAGAATCCAGAGAGAAAATAAAACTGCCAGCAAAATCCTGAGTCATACAGCACTGAATTACCAAAGGGTTACCCCGATCATCAACAAGAGAAACAGTTCGGGTTTTACAAGATATAATGGCTTCATGCCTCTTCAACCAATCACCTCCAAGCAACAAATCAAAAGCATCGAAACCTAGAACATAGAAATCACCGAAAAATCGATGGTCAAAATAGAGAAGTTTCACTTGATTACAAATCCTACCAAGGTTCGCGGGACCCCCAATAGGATTAGTAACACATAAAGGTACAGCTGCAAACTTGGGTGAAAGGAGATGCTCAAACTTATCACAAAGATCCACAGAAATAAAACTATGCGAAGCTCCAGTATCAAATAAAACACGAACATGAAAATCAAACAAAGAAAAGGTGCCCTGGAGAGTACCTTGGGTATCACTAGGAGAAGGTGGAGCAGAAGTGGAAGAAGTCATGGCAAAGACTCCAGATGTCTTGCCCTTCTGATACAAGGGGCAATCCTTCTTGAAATGACCAGGCTACAAACAGACGTGATAGAGATTGTTCCTGGTATCCTGGGTTGGAGGAACAGCAGCACCAACCGAAGTAGGGCAACTATTGGCATAGTGTCCCCTCTGATCACACTTGAAGCAGGTGATGGAAGATAGGTCGATAGGATGCTTCCGAGGAGTAGATCCTAAACCAGGATTCTTGAGCCAATTCTGCTTCTGCTGAAGAAAGTTAGGCTTCCTCTTCTTATAGTTGCAAGAACCAGGCAGGGATGGAGAAGCACGAGGAACAGAAACTTCCTTAGAAGTGGGATTCTCATATCTAATGGCCATGTCCATCAACTTCGTGAAGGTACCATGAACATGAGAAATGAGACGATCATAATACCCTGGGCGAGCTCCAGCTATAAATTTCTCATTCTTCTTAAGAGAGGTGTCAATCAGGCCAGGACCAAACTTGGAAAATTCATTGAACTTCCGCTCATACTAAGAAAATGACATGCTCCCTTGCTTAAGATCCATAAACTCCCTTTATAGCTGGGACTTCCCGGCTTCGGGCATCCACTTTGCCACAAAAGCCTCCCTGAAAAAGATAGATAAGCTTAAGAAAGATTTCAAAGAGAAAAAGCTGAACAGAACACAAGACTAACACAAGAAGATACCTAAACTGCTCCCAAGAAATATCTGCCTCCACAGTCTATGCTGTGACAGACTCCCACAATTCCTGGGCTGCCTCTAGCAACTGCCAAGCTGTCAACTGACGCTTCTGAGCATCAGTAATCTCCAAACCAGTAAAAATCCTCTCTAGACTTCTCAGCCACTACCGAGCCTCTACGATGCTCTCAGATCCAGTAAACTTGGTACCACCAAGTTGAGTGAACTCCTTACATAGAGTGGTGAACCTGATGGGTGCAACAGGCTCGGAAAATGGGGCAATTCCACGATCCCTACCTCTAGCATTCCTACGATTCATCCTGGAAAAATCAAGAATGAATTTTAGGACAAAGGTAAAAAGAAAGACAAAGATATAATTCAACTAGAATGGAAATCCTAATCAAAGAATTCAAATAAACAAGGTGGATTCGAAAGGAATGAAGTTAAGAAAATGAGATTTTAAAACAAGAAAATTTTATATCCAAAATAATCTTTAAAATCCTTTAAAATCATTTGAAAATCATTTTATACTTAAAAATACATTCTCTCACAAAGAAACTATTCTAAGATTGATTTCACTCATTCTAGGGTATTTCTACCCTATCTCTAATGAGTTTTTGCTCCATAGGCTAAGGTTTGCCTAAAACCAAAGATCTGATACCAAATGTAACGACCCACTATTTTGGACCATTCAAATCGACAATAAAAC
Source organism: Allium fistulosum (assembly GCA_030737815.1). Lineage (NCBI taxonomy): Eukaryota > Viridiplantae > Streptophyta > Magnoliopsida > Asparagales > Amaryllidaceae > Allium > Allium fistulosum. The sequence goes on from CM060904.1 coordinate 1,294,891,245, forward strand.
CACACATGTCGGACTTGAATAATTCAAAACAATAGATTGTAAACAATTTGGAGCAAATAAAACCAATCATAGAATCATAGACACAGAATATCAGAATAACTCGCAGTGGAAATAAAATACATAGTAGTTCATGAAGCTACTATAATACATAGTCTCAAAACAGATACAAAATACCATAGTCTGAAAAACAGATACAACAGAAGTCTGAATACATAAGTTCACAAATACATAAGCAAAGCTGAATATGAAATAACTGAAATGGAAATAGACAACTAGATAGAAAGAAAAACTCCAGCAAATTTCTAGCTCCAAAAGATGAATCCAGCGCTGTGATACTCATGCTGACCCGAGCGTAAAGCAAAACACAAAACATTCGAGTCAGGACATACATACTTATAAAATGTAAATCAACTCAAGTGAACTGTAATAGAAAAGCATCAATAACTTAAAGGATGCTTGGGATCGCCCATCCTTTAAGGATCCGTTAAACTATCTACTATGTAGTAAGATATGCTATTATAATAATGTCTAAAGTAAAGTAAACTATCAAAATAGCGTTAAGGCATTACCCATATCCCCCTTAACACATTTTATATATTCCCATAGTCTATACAGTACCGTAATCTCCCCCGTAATGGGCGTCGTCAGAGGGCACTCCATAGGTATGGTACAAAACAAACTCGTAGTAAAGCATGCTAGGGTAGGTGACATGGCACAACTAGGCAATGTCGGGTTAGATATACCAATTACGCATCCGGACTATTGGTAACGCATATCCGCAGCAATCGCCCAACTCGAGCCACACTCCCGAATCAAGGGGTGCACCCAATCAATCACAAAGTAATAGAATGGTATATGATGGAATGTGTCCGATCAGAGGAGCTACCTCATTGGCCCGGAATCGCTCCTGTTTTAGCCACCTTATGCCAACTCACGGGAGTTGGGTCCACGTAAATATACCTTAGGATCGTCGCCACCATCCTACTTCATTCTAGAATCTCTACCGCGTACACAGTTGTTAAAGTGGTTTTCGGTATCGATAGTGAGTATGTCCATATCTGATCTCGGTCTCTTTAATAACCAACCGTTATTATAACACGTGGTTATAAATTTCAAAATGGTTTATATTTCAAATCAAAACATATTCATTTAAAAAAATTTAAATTCGATGTCAATATCTTTCTAAAAAATACATTTCCAAATTTGTAGCATTTCTAAGTTCATTCATTCAATTATAACATTTCAAAAACATTGTATTTTGCATTCGTAGCACTTTGAAAATATGGTAATACATACAGTAGCATTTCGAAAATGTTATCTTATTAAAAATAGTAGCACTTAGAAAACGTTACCGTAGATATAGTGGTGTTTGGAAAAACAATACATTGTTAGAAATGGTAGCACCTATAAAACGCTACCTTAAAACCATAGCAATTTGGAAATGCTAACAATACTATTCTAAGTTTTACTATAACATTTCAAAAACATTATATCTTCAGTTTTTCATCACTTAACTTATAAAACTTATCTCACTTTTCAAAAATATTTATTTGGATATCATTTAACTTATGATTTTAATAAAAGAAAATTTTATAAATAAAATATCCAATTAAACCATAATTCATTTATTAAGTCAAAAATACATTTAAATTGCTTAACTTTATTTTAGCAAATAACTTGATACTTTATTTACTTTAAAAAAATCCATTTCATAAATAAAATATTTTATTACCAAGTTAAGCCTAAAATTCCATTTCAAATCAAATTTTCAATTATTAAGTTAAATCAAAATTTTAATTTACATTTTTAAATCATTTATTAACTCATAAACTTTAACTTATAGAAAAAGTCAATATATATATACATTTTTAAATCATTTAAATCCAATTTTAAATTTAAATTTCATAATTTGAAAATTCCAAGTACTTAAAAATTTTCAGAAAATATTTATATTTAAAATTAACCACGAGTCTGTATAATATTTTCTAACCTAGGCCAAGTGATACAGATATATATCATTTCAATCCGAAATATAAAATCTCGGGTTTGATCATTTCAAACCCGCTATCCCAAGTCAAATAAAAATCGCTCGAGCCTATCATTTCAGCTCATAACGACTTTTCCCTATCCTAAAGTCCGTTCGGGTATGTATCATTTCAACCCATAGCGAGGGAACTTGCAGTGTGAGAAACAGAAATATAAATTAAACAGCATAGCATAGCATATCATGTCAGGTGATGAAACAGGTATAGCATCAGGTTATAACATCATATAATATCATATCAGGCATATGTGAAACTACTATCAACATGGCATATTACTGTTACAATTCACAAGTTATCGATTCACTAGTTTATAAGTACGAAGTCGAGAGTGATAACTCACCTTCTAAAGCTAGAGATGACAATTCAAGACACACAACCAAACTCCGAAAAGCACGACAAAGCACGAACTAGATTTGAGTGGATGAAGAGCCAAGATTCAAATCTTGTAAACAAACAAATACAAACAAATATAAATAGACATTCAACACAAAAGAATATGAATTAAACAATGTAAAATATGAACAAAATAAAATCAAATGACTTAACCAATGCAAGTGAGCTCGGCCACTACACAAATAGGCTTGATCAAATGATAACATGGCTCGACCATGATTGGTTTTGAAGCACATATGCTCGGCCAAGGCAAGCAAAAGGCATGGCTATGGTGAATACAAGGAGATGGCAAGCAATAGGAAGGCAAAAAGACAAGGGACAGATGGCTATTGGGTTCGGCCTATGGCAACATGGTTCGGCCACTTGGTCAATTGGGTTCGGTCATACGGTGCTATGGGTCAAGGCACATGAATTTGAGGGCTTTGGCAAGGAGATGGTCACGGCCAAGCAAGTGGAGATGGTGGAATAGGTGGTGGCCGAGGCTAGCAAAGAGGAAAGGTGATCAAGGAAGGCTCGGCTAGGGATTCAAGCCTAGTTTGGTGATGGGTTTTGGATCAATGGGTCATGGCATAGGTAGGGAATGGTGATGAGGAGATGATGGCCGGTCATGGTGATGGTGGTGGAGGATATGGTCGGCATAAGGAGAGGGGATGGCCGAACTATGCTTGAGAACAAACAAAAGAAAAGAAAATGAAACAAAGAGGAAGAAGGAAGACATGACTTACTGTAAATTGTTTTGTTAGGGAATGAAATGAGAAAGAGATGGGAATGAGAAGTGTTTTGTACGGCTAAGGCAATGGAAAGGCATCTCTTCATATTAAAGAAAAGAAACTCATGTCTCTTGGAATTTCCTAAGCCCATTAGCCAAGCCCAAATCAAAACAAGCCTAAAACTCAAACAAAATTCAAAGTCCAAACCAAAATAAAATAGAAAATAAACATAGAAAATATAGACAATAAAATACTGAAAATAATTGCATGTAAAACGATGAATTTTATCAAATTTAAAAAGTATAAAATAGAATTTGACAAAACGAAAAGCTGAACGAATATCAGAATCAAATTCAGCTTTAAAGAAAAAGATTGGAAATTTAAAATTCAAAATAAAAAATTTTAAATTTCAACTAAAAGTCAAAGTTTGACCAAAATATAAAATTTTCAGAAAATCTTTATTTTATTATATTTGGAAAATAAATCATAACCAAAATCCCAAAATATTTTGGAAAATTCCAAAATTTCAATTTTTAAATGGTTTAAAAACCAAAGTTTCAAATAAATTCAAATAAAATATTTGTTAAAAATTAAGGGTTGTTACACGTATTATGTGGTCGTGCGAGCTCAAAATGCGTAGAAATTAATTATAGGAATTTAACATAATATAATTTGATTTTGAAAGCTAACTTTTGTATATGATGGAATTAGGCCCCGATACTAGTTCCATTGTGTTTGGAATATTTAGTATAGAACGCCAGGCGATACGTCTCGTTTGGAGTTTGAGATTTTTAGGGATGAATAATGTTAGAAAATTTTCTATAAAAGGACCCTTAACTCATTCTATTTGCTCCAAACCCTAAAAATAAAACCTTAGCCACCATTTTTCTATCATCCACATCCAACAGCCCATGATGGTCACGACCACCAGAGGCGTTTCAAGCTTCGACCTCAATTGGAGACTTGTTCGGCATGGGGAAGGGTAGATGATGGACGGTTGGATTAGCAATCGGCGTGGCATGGCGGCGACAATAGGGGCGCGAGTCGACAGTTTTATCACATGATTTGGCGACGGTGGAGGCGTTTTAGGCGGCGGCACTTGGGGTGTAGACTTGTCGAGGTGGGGGCTGCTTATGGCTGAAGTGCGGTGACGTCCAATCATCTACGACGACGGCGATGGTTGGATAAAGTTGGCGACGTCGAGTTGATAATAGCCTGGAGGTAAACAAAGGTGATTAAGCTAATAACCATAATTAGTTTAAGTTATTAAAAATTTAAATAATCTCAAATATTCTAACGTTCGTATCTTTTCCATACGAGATCGAAGTTGGATGCGCTCAGTTGTGTTGGACTCGTAGCGATGATATCGATGTCGTCAAGTTAGATTGGCTAAGAGTGGAGCTTATAAGAGTTTCAAGATAAAATCGAACGTTGTTCGATTATTATGTTGAGCAGAAGCGCATCAACATTATTGGGTTATAAAGTGATTTAACTCACCTCTTTGAGCCCACTTATATTCTATATGGGTGCGGATATTTTTATTGGTGCATGTTTGTTGCTTGTTTGGATGATTTACTACTTTACAATTGGTTTGGATTTATTCCCACTCTTGGAGAGGCTGATCTTTTATATGCACCTTCCTAGTAGCGAATAACCCATATTATATAATTATATACTATATGTGATACAGGGGACATGTTGGAGGGATCTAACATGATTCCTCAACACTATTGATTTTACTTTTCATATATTGTGATTATGATTTGTTGGATGCCATATATTTGATGACATTAGACATGATTTTACTTATTTAGTGCTATAGTAACATTGGGCCTTATTATAGTATTTTGAAATCATACATGTTTTAATAATTATTTATAAATCATTAAAAGGACTTTACTGAAATGAAATAAAAACATGATTTTTTGAATATTAATTTAACTATTTTGTGAAGTACTTTTAAATAGAGATTTTCAAAATGTATTATGAAGGTTTTAAAACTTAATAGATAAGTCCACCTTTTATTATGAAGGAAATACAGTTTTAAAGAAAATAGAAATAGTATGAAACAAATATTTCTAAAATGGTTTATAAAAGTAATATTTATAAATAAAGTAATAAATTTACAAACGGTATTTTATAAATAAAAAATAGATTTGTAATTGATATTTGGTAAATAGATTTATAAATGGGATTTTATAAATAAATGAGATTTATAAAGGAATGGATTTATAAATATAATATTATAAATAAAGAGAATTTATAAAGAGAAAATTTATAAAATAGAAGAGGGATTTATAAACATAGTTTTATAAATATGAAAATGATTTTTGTTCAAATTTGAATATGGACTTTTATAAGAGGAAATACATTCACGTTTCAAAAGTTAAAATAACCTTTTAAAGGAATGTTTTGAAAGTGATACTTTTAGATGGAGTTAAATGGTTTTAAAAGTGATTTAAAATATACTAAGTGACGAAGACATAAATTTCAACATTTATTGTTGTGATAGATGTTTTCGAGAAAGTGAGGAAGGCATAGACTATAACGCTGTTTTTATAGTAAGTGATTTCCGAAAGGAAGTGTTTTATATAGCATACGGGATTTATGTAAATATAAATAGTCGAATCCCTATACTATTGTTTTGGGTTGTCATGATGATGTTTTACGCAACATTCATTTTGACCTAATAAAATGTGTTTTGGCATTCCATTGTGAAATACACAAATTTGTTCCTATGAACGTGCTAAAGGCTTGGCAGTATAGTTAGCATCACTTCTAATACTTAACACCTATCCTAAGGCGTATGAATTCACGAGTTGCACGATTATAGAAATTAATTTAGTATGTCTTCAAAATGGTAGTGTTAGTAAATATACTTATACCGTTGAAATAAGTATATGGAAATGGTTTCCAAATATTGAAGGATAAAAATGGTTTTGAGAATATATCTTTTTAAAGATATTTTGAGATAAATATTTGAAAAGTGATATAATTAATAAAAGATTAATTAAACAAGCCTAGTGACTGCTTGTGTGCTAGATTGTATTTTTGGCCATTTTTGCTTCCTTAACTTGATGTAGGAACTGACTAGTCGTGCACTTAGTATGAGACCAACCGAGTAGGCTTGATTATCGTTTTGTGTTAAGAATGATAATTCGAGTAGGGCAGAGTGACTATGGTACTCCAATCTACCGAGCTTCCTTCTTAGCCGAAGGATAGCAAGTTGAAAGTTGGAAACGTGATAAGTCTATGAGACTTGGTTTCCATATGCGGTTGAGGGCCTCTTATCGATTGTTGGTCTGGAGAGACTGGGATCAGATTTATCTAAAAACCACTTCGGACCAACGTATGCATTCGAAAGTGTAGATTTGTTGAAGATGATGATTTTTAAAGACGGAGATCTTCATGATGTAGGGCTGCTTGCCACTAGTCTCGTGATTCCATATTATATATATGTGGTGCAGTAGTGCTTCATTCTAAAAATATTCGATGCAAGGACTACTCGCTACTAATCCTAAGGTTGATTCTCGACAGGATGTAATAGGAGAGTTCCTTCGTTTTGTCCTGTTCCTGGATAACTTGTATGGATGAATGTCTGACATTGCATTTCTAAGGCTATGTACATTGATTTTAGCAAACGTACATCTGATGGTGGTGCAGGAGATAACCCCTCTTATACTTAACACCCTTCTCCGAGATAAACGAGCTCAGAGGTTGTAATTTTGTGGAAATAAATCGTGTATTATTAGAAATGAAAATGTGGCTTTCAAAGTAGAATATGTTCTATGAAAGGTAAACGTTACCTCAAGCCTCACACCCAGAATGGCTTAAACAGGGTATGCCGTAAGGCTATGTGGTTCACAAACCATTAGGGTATGGTCATCACCTTTCTAGATTGCTCTCTATATGTCGAGTATGTAGTGTATGCTATAGGATCCCCGTAAAGGTTGGTAACAACATGAGTGATGTCATATTCGGTACTATCCAGGTCATAGTGTTGACCAAAAAGGGGTAGACCGGTCTTGCCAAATCCAGAGGATCATGGTGTTGATCCTTGGTACATTCCTTTAGAAATGTACTATATGGAAGGTAGTCCCTTACCTGCAATTTTATGTAATCCATTCTCCAATAAGTGTCTTTGGACTTTATTGTAGAACCTAGTATACTGGAATTTAATTAATGTGAATTTTTTTCTATGATTAATATATATTTGTATCCAAGACACTATTATAATATCAGAGGATTTGATATGAGGTGTTTTGGTTATAGTAAGGTAAAAAATTGTCCGTGTTTATGTGCTACATGGTCTTACAAGATACCTTTGTTTTGAAAGGTTTTTATAACTTTAAAATCCAATTGAAATGTGTTTTCTCACGCTGGTTTACCAAACTAATCTAGGCATTCTTCTCTTTTATTGCTCGGGTCAGACCGAGTATATTTACATATTAGATTCAAATGCATTTGGAAAATCTTGGAGCAAAAGGCTTTATCGATAGCTAGTTATTATCTTATTTTCGCTGCATTGGTTGTTTAAAATTATCAGTATTTGTGAGGACAGTTTGTTATAACTATCCAGGCTAATGATTGGTGATTCGTTGTTGTACTCTGATGGATGTATGTATATTATAGTTTTTCAATTTGTAAAGATCATTGTTATATTATATATGGTTCCGTTGCATTATGAGATTCTATGATTGTTTAGTTTCTTCTTCTTTCTTCATTCATTCCCTTAATTATCCATTTTTTCATTCAGTTTGAGTTAGACATGTGTGGTTTATTATCAACTTGAATCGTACGGAATTATGAGTCGTTACAGTATATAAACTATGAACATAAACACTGAAATATACATGGGTACATATAACTGAAGATACATAAAACATATCGCCATTCAACCATATATGGATGGGGAATACATCGGCGATGTGTCTCATCATTATCGTCTTTGATAAATAAGTGATCATAAACAATAAAGTTATACTTGTTATATCTTGTTTTATGAAAACTATTTGATTTACTATTTTGAAAAAAATTTACACAATGTAAATTATTGAACTATGAAATAAAGAATTGGAAATTAAAATATTGTCAAAATTAACATAAATATGATTCCTCAAACACCAAAACTTGATTTCTACTTTCTATGTTTGAAACAACAAATAAATATTATGTATATCTCATTTTGTAATCAAGTAATAAATATTTTGTTTAAAATTGGTAATACAATATATTTATTTTAATGAGTGATATTTGTAATATAATATATCTATTTTAATAAGTGAGATTTGTTGCAAAAAAATTATGCATAAATATATATGTTAATGCATTTCTAGTACAATTTTAGGTTTATAAAATTCTTTATTATATCAGGAAATATCTAAATTTTGATTTGTGTATATGTGCATGTGTGTGTGTATAAATTGTATTCAAATATGATATCATAGTCGAAATTAATTTGACTAAATATTTATCTAATCAAAATGTCAATAAATCTTGAATTTTGAATTAAATAAGTATAGTTAATTATTTTTCATTAGTTTTCCAACCAAATGTTAAACCTATAAAATGAAATGTTTTAGCACATATCCTATATAAATTAATAAAAATTATGTAATAAAACAATAAAATAACAAGTCAAATTTGAAATTAATCAATCTTAATAAATTCCCATTGCATTGCATAAATTTTTAATCTTTTAACGGTACTTTTAAAATTTAAGCATTGATCCACCATCAAAATGCTCCCATCACCAATGTGAATGCTACCTCACCGAATTGCCACTTAATGCAAAAATCACTCTTGAATCCTCATGTTAATCATGATTCTACCATTCTTCATATAACTAAGTTTGTTGTTCTAACTTAATATTCTAATTGTAGTTCATTTATTGGCATTATGAATAATGTGTTAATTATGTTCTCATAAAATATATTCTGAATTGCTTAGACCATTAGGAAATTGAGTTTAGGTCTTCCATTTGGATAAGTTCTAGAACCCATTTTACTTATGAATAAATTTCTAAAGCATGTTTTGTTTTCGTTTTAAAAATATATGAATTGTTATGCATTATAAATGATACTATAGCACCAACCGTAAAAATATATGAATTGTCTTCTATCTTTGCTCATCACTTAAATCAACAAAGCTCTGATCTCATGTAAGGGTTCTGCATTGATGTTTTCATAGCGATAGTAAACTTTCTTCCTTATATTATACCGCGTAAGTTGGTTACTTTTTATAGTGGTATTGAGAGAACACTTGTTAATGATTTAGTTAACACAGTTGTTTCTACCATGAGGATAAATATCTATACTATAATACTAAAGATGAGTATCTCATTCTTTGTTCTGATTCTCAATTCATTTCTTCTTAGATTGACATGTGGCGTCTTCCAAGAGTCTTTCATTTCACATTTTCCCACGACTCTTCTTTTCCCATTTATTGAAACTATTTTTCTATTGTTTATTTTATTATTAATAATAGTCTTGCATCTGTTCTTCTTTCGGTTTTTCACATTAGCATTCGCTTTCATTCTCTCCTTTTCCTATGTCCCATTCTTAAATCTAACAATTCTATTATCTATATGAAAGCCAAGTCCAACTTGGCAAGTTTTTTCATTTCCCGTTTTGCTCAAAAATATAAATGAGCTCTTTCTACCACACTGTAGATGTTAGGACATTGGAACCCTCATAATAATCTCTTCTTCCCTCTTCTACTTCGAATTGCACTTATCTATTGTGTAACGACCCACAGATTTATCACTTTGATAAATCGTATTTATTTTTAAATTTATTCAATTAAAAGGTTGATGATACAAATAATATTTTTTTGAGTAATAATAAGAAATAATAATCTTATATTGAATAAATATTTACAAAATATTTTCCTCGAAATCTAAATCGATAAAATGGCCGAAAAGTGTTTTATTGGTAAACAACTTTAAAATCATTAAACGTCATACATTTATTTTTATAATTGAACAAGAATATGCAATATAGTAATTTATTGTATTTTGTGAAAATTAAATGTATTTATGACATTTTTTAATGCCTTTAACTATAATATTGATTTATTTTAGTTTAAATGAGATTTAATGAATTAATAATTATTTTAATAATTATTTTAAATAATGATAATTCAAAAATGATAAAACACTTATGATAGTTTTATAAAGATGTATATTTGATTTGAAAATATAAGGAAAAATCGATATCGCTTTAGCAGTATAATAGTAATTATTGTAAATAATTTTTAATATTAATTTATATGGTTTTATAATTCAAATATGATCATTTTAATTTATTTAAAATGATAAGAAATTTATTTTAAATTTTTTTACAAATATATATACGTTAATTAATAAGTGAAAATGTGATCGATAATCGGTTTCTCGGTTTTCAATGATTTAACAAACAAAAGTTGTTCGAAGACGTTTGAAGTGTTATGCACATAAATGTACATGCATATATGTCACATGCACATGATAACAAATACATGTGTACATGAACACTCAAATATATACATGTTACAAAATAATTAAATAATTCCTATAACTTAATACTTAAGTAACCAAAAAGCAAATACCAACTCACCGTACCACACCATCATCACACAATCACCATCACATGGCCTAGGGGGAGCCATGCGCTAGAGAGGTGTGGGCTAAGGATGTTTTGGTAATTTTGCCTTCAGATATTTTATTTCAAGTTTTCTCCTATAAATTCCCACCCACTTTCTCACATTTTCACCATATTCTTATCATCTTCTTCTCCACTTCAAGCTTCTTTTCATGGCTTCCATGCTTAATGAAATTATGGCAAAATATTTAGAAAAAGAAATTTAAAATCGTATAATATATATAAGTTATCAATTCCACTTTAAACGGAAATTAAACTCCTCCTTTACCTTTTATAATTCCACGGCCACCACTTCCCAAAGTAAGGCCGAGCCCTTTCTCCTTCCCCACCAAGGCCTTGAGCTCCTCTTTGCATCCAAATACTAGACCGAGCCATTTAAAGTTGATAGTGCTAATGATCGTGAGCGTAGATTTCGAGATAGCGGAGCTATAGCCGATTTTATATTAGCTCAAAGGGAAAATGAAGGTGAGAACTCCTAAACTATAGTATTATATGCTATTGGATGTTATATATATTTGTTTATGATTTGATAATGGTTGTTAAATATGAATGTTGAATATATATATGCAAGTCACGGAAATACACGTCGATAAGCACAAAGGAAATCACTTTCCTCTATATCAATGAATTGGTGTATATTGAATGTTAAACCTCTTTAAAATTGTTTAAAACTTAGTTTGAAATGTTTTATAAACATATGAAAGATTATTGGTGAAGTCTGAAAAAATGGAAAATTTAGTCAAAAATAGGCGCGTCGCGTAACGATAGTTTACGATTTCGCGCCATAAAAGTCAAACAAGTGTGTAGAATGGAATATAGCTCGGAATTCTTTGAGATAAGAATTTTCCAAACTATTATATCCATAGTTTTCGAAATGTTAACCCAAAAAATGGATCAACACCCTGATTTGTGTGTGAAAGCACCAGCCTTAATGGCAATCCAGAAAACATCGAGTCGAAATTTGTTCGTGTCGATCACGGATCGGACTGAAACTTCACGGGCTTGGGCGTGCGGGCCTGGTCACGTGCCAGAGAGGGTCTCCCGAGATCTGAGCGAAATATCAGCCTCCTACACCTATAAATAGAACCCCAAAGCCAACAGAAAAGGGGTTCTTCTTCCCTTTTGAGATCTCCAACGCCCAAACTCCGCCAGATCCATATCTGAACTCCATTGCTGTTGCTACCAACGAATTTCACTACTGCAAATCATAATTATCTGCTGTAATTCATTGAATTCACTTATAAACATCAAAGAAAGATAATAAAGCAAACTACTTCAGAGTGGACGTAGGCAAGATCGCCGAACCACTATAAAACTTGTGTCTCCGTCTGCTTCTTTCTGTTTAAGTTTATTATTCTTCATTTTTATCCTCTACAAGACTTAGATCTGAGATCTGTGATTATATATTGCTGATTTGTGTTCATACACTGGTGCTTTCACGGCATTTGGGGTTTGTGACCATTTTTGGCGCAAACACAAATGAAGAAAGAAAATCTAGATTTTGATAAGTAGATTTTGAAATATGAGTAAAATAAGCTTTTTGAAAAATCGCGGTTTTGCAGTTCGGAATCCAAAACTGGATTTCTTTGAAAATGATATTTTAAAATTATTTAAAAATATGAAATAAATTCTAAAAGTCTTTAAAATGTTTTAAAAGTGACTTGAGTTATAAAAATGAATTTCCAAATGAAAAAAAGTCGTTTTGATCAACATAGCTTAAAAAACACTTTGTGTATCACTTTCCGCAGCAATTTTCTATAACCTTTGAATTATAGTTTTAAACTGAACAATTCTTTTCCAAATCTTTTATAAATGTTTTAAAATGGATAATTAAGTTTTTAAATAATGTTTTGGGGTTTTTTATAGCTTATTTAAAAGAGTTTAAACAAATGATTTAAAGAAAAGCTGTTATCAATAAAGTGGTTTAATCTTGGCTCTAAAAGCCGACTAGTAGACTGGATTTTTCTATTCGTGAGATCCAGATGTGAGGTGCTTAAACTAAGGAGATGTTCAGGAGCAACCAGTGCCCTGGCTCACCTGGCCTCTTCCTTGGGCGAGTGATAGATAAGGTCGAAATGTCAGAAATGAGTTAAATATAAAAAGATTAAATTTTCCAAATTTAAATTAAATACAACTTTGATTTTATAGAGGTGATCTTCTTATACTTAGTGTTAAATCCCAAAAGGGAACTCGTACTATTTGTGGAATTTAAAAGGTGATTTCACCGTTATTCCGCCCACAGTATTTGTTGAATACGGGAATTGATATTCAGTAGAATTAGATGATTTCTATAGATTCTGCTCATTTAATATTTACTGGTTTTGGGATTAACATCCTAGATAACATGGTTTTAACTCAATCAAAATTATGAGTTTTGAATCAAGAAATCATTATTAAGATTTAAATGGAATGATTTGGAAATATTTTCCTAAGTGAAAAATAAAATGATTTCGAATTATTCCAAGTTTAAAAAGGGTTATAAGTAATCAAAGGATGCGACAAGAGAGGTTTTGTGGTTTCGTATATTATGGAAAGAATGTTTTAGAAATATATATCTCTAGAAGAGATTTTGATAAAAAGAACTTAATCAATTAAATAATGATTCCCTATTCATAGAAACTCTTTTTATCAATGATTGGATCGAAAGAACCAGGGTCGGATTTGGGGTAATTCCTATCCGAAAACCACTTCGAACCAATGTATGTGTTCGAAAAATGAAAACCTGATAAAGAAATTAAAGGATGAAGACCGAAGATCTTCGGGGTGAAAGGACTGCTTGTTGATAATTTTGGTTAGCTCCCAAATACTAAAGTAGCAGTGGTCCCTTCATTTCTGAAACTCTTCGGGTTTCAAGGACTTCTTGCTACTAATCCTAGGGGTAACTCCCGACATGATGTGGTAGGAGAGTGCCTTCGGTTTGTCCTGTTCTTAGACAACCTATTTGGATGAATGTCTGACATTGCATTTCTAGTTACATAAGTGCTCTCTATGAACGTATCATCTGTTTGGTGGCGGAGAAGGCAACTTCTCTTAACTTAACACCCTTTCCTGTGACGTACGAGTTCAGGAGTTATACGTTTGTAGAAATCAGTTGTATGACAATGGAATGGAAGTATTGCATTCAAAGAAAGATGATGTGCTATATGAAAGGTAATCGTTACCTCAAGCCTCACACCCGGAAATGGCCGAAACAGGGTAAATGCAGCAAGGCTATGTGGTTCGCAATCATTAGGATATGATCATCCCCTTCTAGATATATTTATTCCCGCTATGATGTTCGAGACTTAAATTATTGTGAATGTATGCTGTGAGGGCCCTCAGATAGGTCGGTAATGACCAGGGTGATGACATATTCGGTACTATCCAGTGAGAAAGCTAGGCCGGTCTTGTGTTGGTAGAGGGCAGATGTTTTGTAGCCTCGGTACATTCCTCTAGAGATGTACTGCCGGAAGGTAGTCCCTTCTTCTGATCATTTGTATGGAAATCCATTCTCCAATATGCACATGCCATTTTGTTTGTAGAACCTACGTTTGTGGCTAGTATGTTGGAATTTAATCAATGTAACAATTTCGGCTAAGATTAATAAGTTTACTTGCAAATTTTTTAAAAGAAATGTCATTAAAAATAATATCTCTTATTTTTACGTAATAATGATTTGGTTATTATAAGATAAAAACCCGTTCCGTGTTTATGTGTGGCGTGGTCTTATGAGATATCCTTTTATTGTCAAAACACCTATTTTGAGTTCTTACACCAGTCGCATGACTGACTCGGAGTTTAATTTCCTTTTCCTTAAACTCTGGGTGCCCCAAAATTTTCCAGGCAGCCTAGTAGTTAGGTTTAGTTTAGAAGAAATCTGGATGGAGCTCGAAGCATGGAGTCAGAAGATTTTTATCTATTTCTATCACACTCTTGTGCTATATTATTCTGCATTTGTAAGGACAGGATTTATAATTGTCCCTTTTTAAAACTTTATTTATGTATTTTAAACTTCCGTTGTAAAGTTTATATTGAATAATATATGTGAGATTTGTCTTTATTTTTCTTGCGCTTGAGAATCCGCTTCTATGGCATTTGGATTTACGGCACATGAATACCGGGGATGTATTAGTGTCGATTTCCGAGAGTCGAAGAAACGGGTCCTCACACACTACCATTCCGACTCCTCAGCCCTTTCTTTGGTCTGTTATCTAAACCATACGAGCTTGCTGCCCCTTACCCAAGGATGGCCCTTGAGTAAAGCTACTAAAGTCATGGCTTTGGGCCCATTTCACATTAGAGCACCAAAATAGAAAAAATCAAAACCAAGATGTAAAAATTTACACTAGACGCCAATAAAAACCATTGTATGAAAATAAAAGTAGACGCTAGATGCTAGGAAGAAAAACATTAATTCATCATCTATTCCTTCAATTCATAGTTACTAAATATAAATGCCATAAATTTTAGAAATTCAAAAAATTCATAATTTTCGACATTTACTTTCATTAAAAGCACTACAACAACACCCTATTACAAAGTAAAAAGAACGTCGTAATATAGGTTTTGCAACTTTTTCAAAATGTTGTATTGGGTCAAGTTATAATAGGGTCTGTGTCTTTTGCAACGTTTTTTTGGCTAATTCTATTCATATACCATTAATCTCTTAACATACACTAGTAAATATAATAAAATGGTATACATAATAAAATACTTTACATACACTATCTCTTTTACGAAACCAACCATATTTCCATCTTCATCATCTTCCCTCTTTAAAACCTAAAACTCATTTACACAAAATTAGAAATTCCCAACACTAAATTAAGTTAAAATTCAACAAAAAGAACTTTAATTTTTGACATTTTTATTGGAATTTCTTTAAATATTTTTTAAAATTTGCTTAATTTCATCAAAATCAACTATAATTATAGAGAAATAATTAAATACTTTTAAACAAGAGCAGTTAGTTATGAATTGTCAATACTGATATTTTATATTTTATTAACTTCGTAAAAAATGTAAGCATTTGATCAAATATCATTCATTTTAATGTTTTAATTTGATGGGTTATAAAAAAAGACTATAAATACAATTAGCAAAAAGGCTAACTTAGTCTGATATTTTTTTAGCAAAATAATGGTGCATATTTGCTGATTTTTGGTGTATGAATAGAATTTTCACGTTTTCTAGATGTTGCAAAAATAAAAAATAATAAAAATTATTACAACTGTTTTTATATGTTGCAGTACATGTTTTCACAGCATATTCTAAAGGTTGCGATATACTTTTTTACAACATTTTTTAAACGTTGTGGTATACTTTTTTACAAATTTCTTAAGGCGTTGCGGTATATTTTTTACTTTAAAAAAAGATAAGTGGCCATTTCAGTTTATTGTAACCGTAAATATAGTAATTTAGAAATTCCAATACATAAATTTCAATGATACAAACTATAAGAAACAAAATCCAAATTGCTTCCATTCAAAATAAGTCAACAATTTATTAACATAACAATATCTACATTAATTTCGAAAAACATTTATATCAAAATTCAAAATCCATATGAATTTCACAAAGTCCATAATAGCAAAAATTCAACATACATAACATAATAATACCACAATCAAAATGTTAAGAAACTGACAAATAACACAAATAATAATTAGGCTAAATCTTTATTATTACCTGCTTCTGATTTTTTCCAACTTTTGCCCGTTAAAGCCTGCACAAGTATAGAGCCCAATGTCTATGTATTAGAGGCCATAACAAGCTCATTTATATATTAAAAATATTAACTTTACTCATCGGGCCAAAATCAAAACTAAAGTTCATATACTAAATAGTACAAACATAAATAAAGGTTATGTACATCACAAATCTACCTTCATTTTTTAACTAAAAATGTAATAAGTTAGATACTCATAGTAATTTGATGTAGACACCAAATAAATGGATCCCGAAGAATAAGAATTCTACCCTTTGATCTATGATAATTGTTATGCACATGTAGTTAATGTATTTATGTAATCATTACCAAACAATTCTACTCTTTTGTTGGTTAGTTTATTATCCCATAACCCATTACTAAACTACAAAGTGAGTCTGATATCAAGTTTACTTCTAGTTGCACTGACACTAAATTATAATGTTAAAGAAGAGTTTTTTCTCCTTTTGAATGAAGGTGCAAAACAGTTCTCAAGGTACAAGTTCCTACTAAGTTTGAACACTACAATCATATACCAAATTGTTCCCTAAACAGTAATATCAGTATCACTGATAATATATACTAATTTTATGTTGTAAAAAGAGGTGGAAGATAATTAGACCTAGTACCAAGAACCTTGGCCTTTGTATTAGGGAAAAACTCATTACTCTAAAGTTTAGGATAACTCTTCGTGTGTGACACCAATCAGATATCTCAAGAGACGTCGGGGTAGAAAAATTTCAAGAGTGTCTTAAGAGTACAAATCCCAGTTTTTTGCTGCTATTCTGTTAATTTTTTGGACACATTCTAGGTTTTCTGGATTCAGGAAAAGGTCATCTAACATTCCAGGATGCCATAATGCCATGCGAAAGCTATGTATATGGCCACGTGGGGGCGTAAGTCGAAAGGTGGTATGGTTGGAATATACCCATTGCAATTTATGAGTCTTGAGCCCCATTCATTAACTGTTAGCTTATGTTGGTTGATCCTACTATTATGTATTCATTATCAACTGATTTCTGAATTAGGTTCAAGTAAATCATAAGTAGAGCAAAAAAAAGTCTTTGTAACAAAAACACATAAACAATGTTTAATGAAATGAGACACAGATCCAATAAGGGAGGAGCTTTTGTTTTTCAAAAGCCTACAACAAGCTTTCATGGAACTTGATTCATATAGCTTCACTCTTGGTAAAGACTACAAAATTGACCGCGGTGAAGGTAAAACATGCAATAAATTCTGCAACCAGCAGCAATTGACCTTACAGCATATTATAAGGAAAAAAAGCAGAAAAAATCAACTAATTAAGGAAAATGCATCATGGGTCATCATGATAAATACATGTTGATAATTATAGTCGTGATTAACCCATGATATTCACTTTTGCAAAGACATGTTCTATCACATTAGATTAACTTTGTCAAATAATTGAAAACTTCCAAACCATCAAGCTTATAAGGAGACAAAAATAATATTTAAAATTTGAACAACCTCTAATACTGCATAAAGTGCACAACGGTAATATTATACTTCCCATGGCTTCCCATTTTCTCTCTGATTAGCGATTTGCGATTTGCTGACCTCTTTCTCTTTTCTCGTCTGCCTCCGCTCTCCCTCAATAACGATCTGTCTATTATTTCTGTTGCAAGTTCTTATTTCGCTCAATTTGGGAACCGATTCTAGGGTTCCGACTATGGTATTTGGTACCTTTTATTTTCGTGGTGATTTTGTGCTGCGTAGCCCCTCTTTTGAGTCGATTGCGGCTGCCTTGTTATCGTTGGTGGCTCCGCCACTTTCGGTGTGCTTCACTGGTCCTCGATCGATTGAGATTTGCGTGTTCTCAGAAGTGGCCTTCTCGGCTCTCTCTCGCTTCAGATTTGTGGACGTTGAAGGTTATTTCTTGATTTTGGAACCCATTTACAGCTCTCTTCCCTCGATTCCATCCCGCTCTTCTAGTTTGGATGGGGCGTCGGTAGTTGATGCTGTTTCTGTTGAGTTTGGGGGATCTGATTTTTGGCTGGGTGATTCTCTCGGCAGCCGGGACCTCACCACCCGGTTTGCTCTGAGCTTATCTTTTGCCGTCGCGTTGTTTGTTGATGATTCAGTTCATTCAGTCCTGCCAGCTCTTTGCTTTGGATCGATTGGAGCTGATTCCTTGTTTGAGCAAACTGACTTCTTGGATGTTTGTGAAACCCGCTCGAGCTTCAGACGAGATTTCATCACTCGTTTTGAGCCTCGAGTCGAGTTTGTTGGCACTGCTGCCGATTGTAGGCCTCTTGAGGCCTCTTTCGCTTTTGGGTCTTTTCTTGAAACTGGCTGTGCCTCTTTGTCAGAGGTTAGGGATGTGATTACCTTACCTCCTAGTGCAGATTTGCCAGTGGATGATGGGTTAGACCTTGTCTCTGTTCTGTCCATGCCCGATCTTTCGGTGCCACTTTTATCGCCCCTTCTTATGGCGAAGGATGTAATGGATGCTCCCAAGTTGCCTAGTTCAACATCGCTGCTGGCTATTTCTCCTCCATCGCAGGTTTGTATTGATCGGTGCAGGCAGGTAAGCTTCTCTTATTCTTGTTCATTTGCCGTTGATTTTTATGGGCTGTTTGCTGCTGTTTGGTTGTCGGATGTGTTGGTCTGTCGTTTCTACATGAGCATAGTCACACGTTCGTGTGAGCTCCCTGACACTGCCGTCTCATTAGAGGCTGGGAGTGTGTCAGGTCCCTTAGTGTTTGTTGGCCATTCTTCGATCTATGGGTCCTTGTCGTCCTTATCCTTGTATCAGCCTTTCCAGCCTCTGGTGCCTTTGCGGGCTTACTTTTGTCGCTTTGACGGTGTCTATTTCTGGATACTTGCCTGGGCTGAGTTTCTGGCTGTCCATTGTTGGTTTTCTGTGTGTCCTGGCGACGCCGAACCTATGTCGTCAACGACGTTGTTTTTATGCTATAGACTCACTTTGTCTGGATTAGATTTGAGTATTCGGAGGTCTTAGAGGGAATGGAGCTATTGGTTCGGGCTTTCTCATCGCACTGATCGTATAGTGACCATTCTTGATTACTATACGGACAGACTGAGATATAGCCAGACTTGCTTTTTCTGCTGTTCCTTTCCCTCTGTCTCGTCCGTCTTGCGACTCTTACCTGCTACGCGGGGCTGTTTTATTAGTGACAGTCCGGCACTAGTAGGATTCCCACAGCAATATGGGCTGCAGTCTGCTGGCGCCCTTACACTTTTCTGTTCCTCTTCTATTCTTCCCTCTTTTTCATCTTTTCTGATTTCGCCATTTTGTTATTCTACTTCATCGGTTGAGCCAGCTTTGTCCGGATCGCTTGGCTCTAGCGTCCTGGATTATTCCCTCTATTCTACTCTGGTTATTCCTGACTGGTGCCTCCGGGAGTTAGGTTTGCGAGTGTTTCGTCTTCCCTCTATTTGTCGATTTCCCTTTGAGCAGTTGGACCTCTCGGACCAAGTGGGTCCCTCTTCCTCCCGATGTTCCTCAGCTTGTGCCCTTCCCTCTACTTCTTGCTCCCTGTCCATTTCCATCCCTCTTATGAGTAAGGCAGAGATTGCGCGTCTAGACTGCCTTGCTAGGAACTCTTCGCATTCGACTTCCCTGATTGATTCGGGTATTGAGGTGCATTCTTTGCCTCCTTCCCAGCTTTCCGACTCTTCCCCCAGGGTGTCTCGACGCCGCGCGTGCAGACCCCAGGCTATCCCCCGCACCATTCGCACACGCTCTATAGCGGCGTCCGAGCAGATCGATCGATCTACTCGTTACTCGCTTTACCTCGTCTGAGTCTCCTTGTTTGGTGTCCTGTTTTCGCTTTCAAATGCCGAATTTGCTTTTCTGGAATGTCCGTGGTATTGGCAATGATGCGTCATTGGCTAGGCTTAAACGCATTGTCAAGAAGCACTCTGTTGGATTGGTCGCTCTCCTGGAACCCTTTCTGGGTCCGGAAGGCATCTCCAGCATCGTCTTATCCTTAGGATTTGGAGGTGGCTCTGCCAACGTCTCGGGGAAGATTTGGATCCTTTGGTCCAAAACCATGTCTGTCCGGGCTGCTTTTGACTCCTGTCAGCTTTTTTCATTGATATGCTCGTCCCCTTCGTTTAGCTCTCCCTTTCTTTTCTCGGCGGTTTATGCCAAATGTGATCGTCTGGAGAGGTTAGCTCTCTGGTCTGACATTTTGAACTTGATTCGTTGGGCTTCTCCTCTTCCGTAATTGGCGGCGACTTTAATATCGTCGCCTGCCAAGCAGAAAAACGGGGAGGAGCCGCCATCAACCGGGTAGCGATGGCGGATTTCAACTCGTTCATTGTCAGCTCTGGTCTGTCTGAGCTTCCCTTTGTTGGGTCTGCTTTCACCTGGTCCAACAACCAAGAGGGTCCGAACCGTATCCTTTCCCGACTTGATCGTGTTTTCGGGTCGGAGGAGTGGTTTCGTCTCCCTTTTTCCTTTTCGATCGCGCATCTCCATCGGTCTTTCTCTGATCATGCTCCCTTGGTTGTTCGCTGCTCCCCCCGCTCTTTAACGGGTCCTTCTTCTTTTCGTTTCCAGAGCATGTGGAAATCTCACCACTCTTTTCTTCAAGTTGTTGCTAATTCTTGGAGTGTTCCTATTGTTGCTTCTCCCTGTGAGATGTTCGGTCGCAAGCTTAAGCGTCTTAAGCTGTGCCTTAAGATTTGGAACTTACAGGTATTTAAGAACATTTTCGATCGCGTTCGTATAGCCAAAGAGTCTCTAATTGCAGCCGAATCCTTGCTAGACGAGGATCCTAGCGCGGCTAACAAGGAGGCTTGGGCTATTGCTCAAACCATTTTCTCTTCGGAGCTTCGTATCGAGAATGACTACCTTCGTCAAAAGGCTAGGATCAAATGGGTTGTTGCCGGTGACAAGAACTCTAAATTCTTCCATTCCTCTATCCGCAAGAAGAATAACATCCTCACGATCCGTGAGATTTTGCGACAGGATCTATCAACGGCCTCTTCGCCTGAAGATGTTAAAGAGACCATCCTGTCCCATTTCCAATCTTTTATGGGCGCTCCTTCGGTCTTGGAATCTGACCCGACTCTGTTGGCCTTCATTCCTCGTATTGTTCTTTCTCCGGATAGGGATGTAATTGCGAATCTCCCAACCACTGAGGAGATTCGTGCTTCTGTTTTTGCTCTTAGCAAGGACAGTGCCAGTGGTCCGGATGGTTTCAACGGTGTCTTTTTTAGGAGTGCATGGTCTATTATTCAGGAGGATTTTTGCCTTGCTATTCAATCCTTCTTTTCTGGGAAATCCCTTCCTTCTGGTTGGACATCCACCAACCTTGTCCTTATTCCAAAATGCGAGGACCCTAGGACGTGTATGGACTTCTGGCCAATCAGCCTTTGCAATTTTTCGAATAAAGTGATTTCTAAGATTCTAGCCACGCGTTTGGCTCCCTTCCTTGAGCGCATTATCTCTCCCTCCCAAGCAGGATTTGTAAAGGGGCGTTTGATTACTGATAATGTTCTGCTTGCTTAGGAACTTATATCCCAGATCGACCGGAAGATCAGGGGTTCTAATGTTGTCTTCAAACTGGATATGGCTAAGGCCTACGACCGCATGTCCTGGTTTTTCATCATCAAGGTATTGCGGGCTTTCGGCTTTCCGGAACCACTTATTGACTTGGTTTGGAGGCTCATTTCCAACTACTGGTTCTCTGTGCTCATTAATGGATCGGCTTATGGTTATTTTAAGGCAGGGAGGGGCTTGCGTCAAGGAGACCCTCTTTCGCCATCACTTTTTGTGATCGCGGCAGAGGCCTTCGTTCGCGGTCTTCATTCCTTAACTATCTACGGCCAGATTCAGCGCTTTGGGATACCGAGGGGTTGTCCCCTTATCTCTTTTTTGTCCTTCGCAGATGACGTTGTCATTTTCTCTAATGGCAGCGTCTCCTCTGTCCGTCGGCTTCATAGATTTCTCCATCAGTATGAACGGTCTTCGGGACAGCTAGTAAACCCAGCCAAAAGTTGTTTCGTCCATGCGAAAGATCTGCCTCCCACTCGTGCGGCCTGGATTGAATCTGTCTCGGGTTTCCAGAAGACCACCCTTCCTCTTCCGTACTTGGGCGTTGTTCTGTATCGCGGCAGAAAGCTCAATGCATTATTCGACCCTTTGACTGATAAAGTAAGGGGTAAGATTCTTCGCTGGAATGCTTCTCTTATTTCTCAAGCTGGTAGACTTGTTCTTATCAAGTCCGTTTTAGATTCGATGGGAACTCATGTTTTCGCGGCAATGACCCCTACTTCTTCCTTCTTTCGATCTTATCGGACTTTGGCTTCTTCTTTCTTCTGGGGCAACAAGGATAGTGTCCGTCGGCACCAATGGGTGTCGTGGGACGTAATCTGTCGACCCAAACAAGAAGGAGGCTTGGGTCTGCGTAAGCCAAAGGACATTTGTGCAGCTTTTGCTTGTAAACTATGGCACAGATTTGGCGCTAACAACTCCTTATGGGCTAATTTCCTCCATGCGAAATACCACAGTCTTGCGGGCTCTAACTTCTCAGGTTCTCCGTCTTATGCTAGTGAGACCTGGAAGCACATGCAATCGGTGAAGCCGTTTTCCGACTCTCATGGTGGACCTTCAGGATGGGATGGCTCCTCCTTTTCCATTCTTAAGGCTTGGTCTTCGATTAGAATCCAAGACCCCATTCGCCCTGTTTTTTCTTTCATCTGGAACTCTCGTCTTCCCCCCAAGGTCTCTATTTTGATGTGGCAGATTCTCCATGATGGTTTGCCACTTGACGAGAACCTCCAAAGTATCGGCATCCCTTTTGTTTCTCGTTGTAGATGCTGCGGCCAAGGGGAATCAGAATCCCTGAATCATTTGTTCTTCGGTGGTTTTTCGGCCAGATCGTGCTGGAATTACTTCGGTAACCTTCTTGGCATTCGTCGGTTGGCCAGCTCGCCTCCAGATCTCCGTAACTCATGGTGGTCTGGGAATGCTGGTAAGTCTCTTCGTGCTATCGTCTTCCGCTTGATTCCCTGCCTCATTTGCTGGCACCTCTGGTGCGCGCGGAACAAGGCATCCTTCGAAAATTCTCATATGGACCCCCCATCTATTATTCGGTGTGTGAGGAATGACGTCTTCCTTGCTTTCCGTGGTAGACCTTTCAAGGGTCGTTTGAGCTCCCGTGCGGAGCGTCTGGTCGGCCTTCTCTCTATCTCGTGTGATTTGTCTCACGCTAGACGGGGAATAGGCTGATCATCGCGACCGGGCGTTGGCCTTCACCCAACGCTCTCTTGACCCCCCCATGTTTTTTGAGTTTAATGTGGTTGTTAGTTTTCCAGATTCAGTTTTCTTTGGCTGCATCATTAACCCTGCTTCTGATCCGGTTGACTGATTTGAGAGGCCGACTATCTTTTTATCTCTGGCTCTACGGTGGTTCTACTGTGGTAGCTTGGATGCTACGGATGGTCTTGTTCTGTTTTTATGTTGCTGGTTTTACGATGGTGGCGTCCTTGTTGCTCTACTTGCCACCAACACCTATCGGTGTCCTCTGTGAGACCTATCTGGACATCCTTTCTTCGTCGCTTTTTGCTTACTATCTAGGCGAGAGCTATCCCTGTTATTGCTGGTCCTGCGCCTAGTAGATTGCATTCTTCATGGTTTGGCTAGGTGGTCTGGCCTTTTCCTTTGGGTCAAGGCGGGTTTGTGATTGTTGGTGGATCGACTGTCCCTTATCCTCCTCTGTCTTCGGGTGGATTTGTTGTTGGCTGCTGTGGTTTATCTTCTATTTTTTCGGCTTCTCTATACCGCTGTTGTTTTGCGGTTTTCATTTTTGGAAGGCTGTCGTTCTTATTTTTGCATGTTATTCTGTGAGCCCTCGGAGAAAGGCGCTTTTTCTCCTTATTTATATATTGGTTTTCTTTCAAAAAAAAAATCAAACGTATTCCAGTAGCCAAAAAAAAACCTCTAATACTGCAGCTAATTTGGAACCAATATTTTGCAAACCACTCATTGTATATACTCAAAAAATATTGACATGTTGAAGTAAGAAGGATGAAATCCCCATTGAGTTCAAACATTTAAACCACCGTGGCAATCAACAAAGATCAAAAGTTTTGACTAGCAATATAGGCCAGTGATTTATACATACCAATTTCAATAATAAACATTTGAAAAGTATGTAGGAGCACGACTCTTTAGGAAGTCTGAAATGTTAGGATAGGATAAGACTATGATATAAACTTAGGGCATGTGTTGATGGAAGGATACAAAATGATTCAACATTTTCTGACTCAAATTGCAAACTAAGGCATCTAAAAATAGGTATACAAAATTACTACTATGAATATTAAGGAATATTTTAGGAAAATTGAGTCTATGATATCGCTTTCTCCTTAGTCATAGTGTTATTTATTTTTCCAAATTGATTATTTGCAGTAAAATAATATATCGTGTGCATCTACAAATAGTCCATACTGATATATCCTGATCAAATATCTAAATATTTCCAAGAGTGGAGTTATAAACGTTTTGCATCTATAATATATATGTAATCAATCAATCATTTTCTAATATTTATCACAAAAATACAATAGTTTATTATTGCACTAACTAAATTCATGCATCAATATTCTACATGCCAATGTTGATCAATTCAGATATATAATCCTACAACAAACCAAACAAATCAAAAAGAAAACATCAACATTTGTTTACTTATTCTTTTGTTGAACCTTTGTGTAACGACCCAGAATTTTATCGCTTTGATTTGTGAATATTTAATTTGTTTTATATATTAAATTCAGATTTTTAATAACTAAATAACTCTTTTTTAATTTATAATTAATGACAAAAAATTCATTTTTGAATTCTTTTTACATAAATACGTGGTTTGATGGAAAACTAAAAATGTGACTGAAACTCGTTTTTCGAATTTTTAGCTTTTTATCGAACAACAAGTTATAGAAAGTTGTAATACCCTTGCATATACTTTAAAACAACGTTTAAATGGTTAGTGAAAGCAATTCATTTTGAAATAGAAGATAAGTAAACAAAGTAATAATAATAAGAATTAATAAGTATATAATATCTTTGAATTTAAAAAAATGAAAAGATGGATATGAAATGATGAAAGATTCCTTTAGTGAATAATTGAATAAAAGTACATGAATCACTCTTAACCCTAACATATTTTCATGTGGATGACATTTTGGCAGCTTTGGAAGTGATGGCAAAGTTGAAAAATTAAGATTTAGGGGCATTTTGGTCCTAGCCATCTCTTCTTTTATTATTCATTACTTTTTTTATTTTACCTTATATATTCACTCTTCTCATTTTCGTATTTCATCTTCATATTTTCAACTTCATTTCTACTTCACTCTAGAGGATTTAAAACTTAAGTTTGGATTTTTCATTTTAAATAATTGTAGAAGGTTAGATCTCTATTCTTTGTTTACTATTTTTATGAAATAAATGTTGTGTAAATTTACTTGTGGTTGGATTGTTTTTATTAGATAATTCTCATGTTTAAGTGATTGCTTTAAAAATATTATTATTCCTTTTTGATATTTATTTTTGAAATAAAGATACAAAAGCTTACTATTAATGAAAAACAAATACAAGGATGTACAAACAAGCACCAGTCTTTCTCTTTCCTTCTTCCTGCTCTTTGTCTAGTGAAGAAAACATATCCATCTCATAATTCAAAAATCCATAGCGTTCAAATCGTTCAAAGTTAGCCTAATCAATCAACATGAAAGTTATTCTTCATAGTGTCCTTTTTTTTAAATAGTCGAAGGTCATTTTGTTCGGTGGTGTGAGATATTTGTCGAAAACAGTAAGTGGTCGAATGATATCAGTTTTTCATCGAGTGCAAATTGACGAACATATTACACAATCAAGTTCGTATCGGAAAATCATGATTTTAGGAGATGTTTGTATGATTTTATGGATTGGCGTTGTGTCGTGGCGATGAGATGACCAATTTTCGATCATTTGGAAGTTTCCAATGGTTTAAGGGTTTTGGGTCGGAGCATTTGGAGCTAAAGCCGCCTTGGGTAATGGCGGAGCTGTGATGATCGCAAGGACGATGGTGGTCTGAGGTGGTGGTTCGAGCTCGCTCGAAGGTTTAGGCAAGCTTTAGTTTTGGTGTTCGAATTTGGGGTCATGGCAGCAAGGTGGACCACCGATTGGGCCGTGCTTGGGTTTGGCGGTGTCGGGGTGGAAGCGGTTCTAATGGAGGTGGTGGCGAGGCCTGGCGTTGGTCGAGGTGGCGTGGCGAGATCGATTTATGGGCACATGTGAAAGTATCGAAACATGATTTTTTGGGGTAAAATATCAAATTTTGATAGGGATGATGGGAGGTGATGGCGAGGGTGCATGCGAGTCATGTGAAGCAATTGGAGTTTGTAGTAGTGGTCAGCGGGGTGGTCAGAGGAAGGAGTTGGCCGTACACGTGCACGGTGGTGCACGTTGTGATAGGTTAAGGAAATTTAGGAGGGAAATCAAATTTGGGGATTTTAATTTGGAGAAGAACAGTAGGATTGGGTTGGGGGTATTGAGTCAGTTTAAGTTGTGAAGTGGGAGGAGTTAGATAATAATTTGGTTAATTAAAATTATTTAGTTTTAAATGGTTAACTATGAAAATTTATAACTCATGCAATTTAGATCCATTTAATCCATGGATTTCGAAAGCTGATTCGTATTAGCTAATAAAACACCTTAGTACAATTGTTTGACAAATTTGTTGAAGTGTAGATTATCGATAAATTAATAGGCATAGAAATAATTATGTCATTAAGTAATTATACATGAGCACTGACATTCCGTTAGCAGAATAAAACATCGTTTTGCTATATTTAATTGAATAGATTTTATTGGACATATATTTAGCAAAATAAATCTCTGCCCTACTATTTTATTTGTTTGGCATTTATTCATATGCCAGTGACTTGGATAAAGTGATGTATTATCTGGTTATTGGTATTATGGATTTTATTTACATGTATGTTGCATATGAAAATATCAGTGATGACTTAGAATGTTGAAATAAAAATGAGTGGAAGCTTGTTTAAGTTTCATTGTGGTCGCTAAGCCTCTTTCCAAAATTTGAAAAGAAATGGATTTAAATTTACTTTTAAATTTTTCTGGGAAGTAAAGTGTTTCTTATATTAAAATGTTTAAAGTTAATTATTTATTTTATTAATGATATTTTAAAGTTAATTAATTATTTTATTAATGAGGTTGAAAGTTAATTAATTATTTTCTTAATGATGTTAAACTAATTAATCATTTTTTAGTGGTTTAAGTTAATTAATTTATTTAATAATGGTGTTTAATCTAATTAATTTAATGACCTGTTTTAAAGAGTAATATTGTTTTATAAAAGGTGTATAAATTAGTAAATTGTTTTGTAAAAGAGAATTATTTTTAAATGAAGGATTTAGTAAAAGAGTTTATAAACTTGGAAAGAGATCTTGGAAATTTGTAAAGTAGTTTAGTTTGTAAAACTTGGATTTTATATGAATAGTATATGGAGATTTTTGAAAACCATATACTTGACAGTAAACTTTAAGGTAGGGAAAACTTCTACCTACCCTGAAGGGTAAGAATGTTGTTGAGTCAAGTTTTGAGACGTGATAATATCTCATCTCGAATGACTTTATTGTTATCGAAGATTAATGTTCGGTGTATAAAGTATTATTTCTCGTATATGAATTAGATTACTTGTGAAAATCAAGCTAATGATATTAATAAATAATCCTTCTTAATTATGGTGGTATGGAAGACTTTTTCCATACTTAACACCGAAGGATAAGTGGTTTGGGTTTATGGTAAACAATGTTTTGAATGACATTGTTTCTGATCCATTTAATATGATTTGAAGATAAGAAATCTTTCTTAAATGCTTTATGAATATTCTTATACCATTATATAAGTATATGTAAAGACTTCCAAGTATAGAAAGTAAAATGGTTTGAGAATATACTTATACCGATGAGACAAGTATATGAATATTTTTTATACAACTAAAATAATTTAATTAATGAAGATTAATTAAAGAGGCTTGGTGGATTCCATCTAAAATCAAAATCTATGTTTGATTGTTTATTTATTTGATAGTTAAATAACCGACTATCAAATATGAACCAATTTTTCACTTTGGAAATATCTAGAAGAAAACACAGGAATTATATATAAAGTTATCTTTGTTTATGCTATTATATATATAAACTCATGTGTTCTTCTAGGACAAATGATAAGGAAATCCATCCACTTAAACGGTTAGGAGGTGATCTCCACTCTTAAGTATTATTTGTATATTTCTGAAAGAATCGAAGTTGAGTTTACTAAGACTATAGAATGTTGGTTCGAAGAGACTGAGATTGGATAAGTATGGATTATCCGAAATCTACTTCGAACCAACTCAAGTGTTTGATTTAAGACATCTTGAAAATGATGAAATCGAAGATAGAGTTCTCTGAATTGCAAGGGCTGCTTGCTACTACTCCTAAGGATATAGTAGAAGTAGTGCCTTCGATTCGTTCATATCCTAAACGACTTGTATGGAAGAATCTTAGCATTGCATTGTTGCCTGGAGGGCTGTGTTAGCATCCCAAGTAGGATTGCTATATAAAAGGTAAAATCTAGCCTCTTGCCTCACTAAGCAGGAATGACTAAAACATGTGATATGCTTCAGGGCTATGTGGGTCGCACCCATCAGGGTAGGTCATTACCCGATCTAGATTGATATTTATTGATGGTTTATGTATGCTTGGGGCCTGGTATGGTTGTTGGCCACAACCGTGGTGGTGACATATTCAGTACTATCCAGTAAGGGGTAGGTTAGTCTTGATTCATCGAGGGTCCATATAAACCCTCAGTACATTTTTCTAGAGGTGTACTGTGGTAGGCAGTATCGTAATAGCCTTGTCATTAAATGGAATCCATTCTCCAATAAGTGGCGTATGGACTTACTTGTGCCCAACTATGCTGAAATGTGAGATACAAGCATTCTAGCTATATTTATAATTTATTTTAAACTCTAGACATTATTATAACATCACTAGATTTTCTATAAAAATGTTTTGGTTATCGTAAGGTAAAAACTCGTCCGTGTTTATGTGCGACGTGGTCTTACTAGATACCTTTATTTTAAAAGGTTTTATAAGATATCACAACCTTGTGATTTGAGTTTCTCATGGTGGTTTACCAGACCGATCCGAGTGTTATTTTCTTATAATACTCGGGTCAGACCCGAGTGTTTTTTTCAGAGTTAATTTTTAATGCTTTGGAGCTTCAGGTGGCAAGTTGGATGCCTCTAAGACGTATTTTCATGTTTTTATTTCTGCTGTGGTTCTTGTTTGTATTTATTAGCATTTTGTAAGGATATTCTATTATAATTATCCATGCTAATGATAGGTTAGACTCTGATGTTATTTATAATTAAAGTTCTCTTTGTAAAGATAAATTTAAGATAATATATATTATTCATCAAGATGTGAGAATTGTTTCTGTCGTTTTTTTCTTTCACCCCAACAATCTATCTTTTTGGTACTTGAAGGTTCGACACGTGAATACCGTGGATGCATTATTGTTGACTTCTAAGGATCGAAAAGGTAGGTCGTTACATGTGGTATCAGAGTAAGGTTAAACGAGAACCTTGGCCTTGGTGGGGTAAACTCGGTAAGGATAGGGTAAGTGATATCCTGGAATAATTTTGAGTGTGTGTGTACAAAAGCATATTTGGTAGTGCTATAAAAATGTTTTATATTATGTTGATTAGTTCATTGAGTGATTTATGAATTCTGGTCCATGCGTCTGATCAACGTTATCGATAGGGATTCTAAACACTTGAAGAAGACAAAACCGGTATGGTATTGTTTTAAATTTAGTAAATGAAATAATTTACCTAGGATTATATTTTATATAAAAGATTAATTTTCAAAATTATTATATAGTTATTTTTGTTGTGATTGCTATTAAGGAATGATGGTATTTAATTATCATCATTTGTTAGCTATATATTTATGCTCAGCTAGTTTATGAGCATCTGTTAGTTAATTGAATTAAATATGAACACCTTGTGAATCCAGTTTCACGATTTGACTATAAGGCATTCGTTAATGAGGTAGGCTTAACTAGTTTACTTAGTTAAGAAGGATTACTATAATTAAAGGAGTTATTGTATAAAGAAGATTTCATAAATTTGGCTTATAAGATGTGATTCATAAATTAAAGAGAATGTTTTAAGGATTTAAGTTATGTTGCTTTTGAAAAAGATTTCAAATAACTTTTGGGAAAAAGGTAATAATAGTATTACTTGGAAGTATATTTTTAGTATAAATATTTAAAAAAGAAATTTTAAGTAATGTATATTTCTCTTTGGATAATTCGGGGAAAGCGTCTCGATTAGTTTTATGGTAATCTGAATGATCTTCTAAGTAAGGATTGGATGTTTTCTTAAGAAAACGTTGTAGTGCACTTAGTAAATTATTCCTTTTGTCATTATACCATCGAAATGATTTCAAATCCGAACAAACCTAAAGCAAATCTTAGTAAATAGTGCTTAGGCTATTTTATGTGTTTATAAGAAGTGTTTATAGTATTGTTAAATTTTAGTAGAGCTTAGTATGTGATTCTAAGGTTTTTTGTTGTGTTGGTATTAGAATATGGTGTTTAGAGCTATCATAGAAGATTTGATAAGGAGGTCTAGTCCAGTGTGTAGGTAGGCTGAGATGTAGGGGATTTTGACCTTCCTATTTCCAGTGAGGAGGGTGAGTCAGGGGAGGAGCAATGGAGGTAGAGAGAGGTCGGGCAAGCTATAGCTAGTCTTGGCATGGAAGTTCTTGGCCTCGAGAGATCAAAAGGAGAGGAGGAGCCCATGGAGGAGGAATAGTTGGAGTCAAAGATCTATGATGATTTTTAGGAGATGGACGAGATTATTATGAAGCACCAGGAAGATGAAGTGGTAGGTGTGGAAGAGGAGGACCTGGAGGAAGAACTTGAGGAGTTAGCAGAGCTTTAGGGGTATGGCATGAATGGTTGGATCTCCGATGAGGATGCAGAATCCATGGGACTGTCAGGGTCCCCTAGAGGGGGACTTTGATGAGGAGAGCTCTCTTTGAGAGAGTCCAGGGTCATTTTGTTTTGTTAATTCTTTGTGATATTTGTATCATGTCTAGTTATGGTGTATTTGTAGTACCTAGATATTATTGTAGTTATATTGTGACCGCTAGTTGGATTGGGTATCTTAGTAGATACCTTTGTTATGTATTTGGTATTCTTAATATGCGTGTTTGAACTTATTCTAATATTATATATGGTGTTAGCCCTCTTTTAAGTTTTCTTTGTACTCAATAACTAGTTTGTAATGGGTTAAGGATTTATTTAGCCTCACTTTTACTAGGTTTGGGTTGTGGTGAAATTTCGGGGTTGAAATTCTTTTAAGGGGGTAAATATAACGATCCGAAATTTTATCGCTTTGATTTGTGGATATTTAGTGTATTTTAAATATTATGTTCGAAGTTTTAATAATTAAATAACACTCTTTTAATTTATAATTAATGATAGAAAATTCATTTTTGAATTCTATTTACATAAACATGTGGTTTGATGGAAAACTGAAAAAACAAGTGAACAATTGCACAAGTTATAAAAAGTTATAAAATACTTTAAACAACAAGTTATAAAAAGTTGCATAAAAGTATAAAACAACATTTAAATACCCTTGAACAGCATTTTATCGCTTTTCGAATTTTCAGCTTTTTATTGAACAACAAGTTATAAAAAGTTGTAATGCCCTTGCATATACTTTAAAACAACATTTAAATGGTTAGTGAAAGCATTTTATTTTGAAATATGAAGATAGGTAAACAAAGTAATAATAATAAGAATTAATAAGTATAAAATATGTTTAAATTAAAAAAAATGAAAAGATGGATATGAAATGATGTTAAGATTCCTTAAGTGAACAGTTGCATAAAAGTACATGAATCACTCTTAAACCCAACATATTTTTATGTGGATGACATTTTGGTGGCTTTGGAAGTGATGGCAAAATTGAAAAATTATGATTTAGGGACATTTTGGTCCTTAGCAATCTCTTCTTTTATTTTATTTTATTATTTTTGTTTTACCTTATATATTCACTCTTCTCATTTTCTTTTTCATATTTCATCTTCATATTTTCAACTTCATTTCTACTTCACTTTAGAGGATTTAAAACCTAAGCTTGGATTTTGCATTTCAAATAATTGTAGAAGGTGAAATCTCTATTCTTTGTTTACTATTTTTATGAAATAAAAGTTGTGTAAATTCACTTGTAGCTAGGTTGTGTATTGTTATAAATAATTCTCACGTTTAAGTGATTGCTTTAAAAATCATATTTTTTATATTTGTTTTTGAAATGAAGAAAAAAAAGAATACTGTTAATGAAAAACATATACAGGGATGTACAAACACACGTTGTTGTTTCTCTTTCCTTCTTCTTGCTATGTCTAGTGAAGAAAACATCTCCATCTCATAATTCAAAAATTCATAGCACTCAAACAATTCAAATTTAGCCTAAGAAACCAATTGAAAAGTTGTTCTTCATAGTGTCTTTTTTTTAAATAGTCGGTGGTTGTTCGACGAGTGGTGTGTGAGGTATCTATCAAAAACAGTAAGTAGTCGAATGGTGTCAGTTTTTCGTCGAGCGCGAATTGACGAACAGATTATATAATCATGTTCATATTTGAAAATCATGATTTTTGGAGCTGTTCGCATGATTTTATGGATTGGGGTCGTGATGATAAGATGATTAATTTTCGACCATTTGGAAGTTTCAAACAATCTAAGGGTTTTGGGTTGGAGCAATTGCAGCTGGAGCAACCTTAGGTAATGGCGGAGCTGTGGTGGTGATCGCATGGACAATGATGGTCTGAGGTGGTGGTTCGAGCTCGCTCTAGGGTTTAGGCAAGCTTTGGGTTTGGCATTTGAATTTGGGGTTGCGACGGCACTGTGGGCCACCGAGTGGGCCATGCTTGGGTCTGGAGGTGCGGGGGTGGATGGCGGTTTTGATGGAGGTAGTAGAAAGGCTTGGCGTTGGTCGAGGCGGTGTGGCGAGCACAATTTGTGGGTGCATGTGAAAGTACCGAAAAGCGATTTTTTGGGGTGGTGTGTTAGATTTTGTTAAGGACGATATGAGGTGACAAGGAGAGTGCAAACGAGTCACACGAGGCGATTGGGATCTGTGGGGTGGTCGATGCGGCGGTCGAAGGGGAGGTGGCCATACACGTGCACAGTGGTGCACATTATGATGGGTTCAGGAAATTTAGGAGGGAAATCAAATTTATGGGTTTTAGTTTGGAGAAAAATAGTAGGTTTCGGTTTGGGGTATTGGGCCGAGTTGGGTTGTGAAGTGGGAGGAGTTTGATAATAATTTGGTTAGTTAATATTGTTTAGTTTTAAATGGTTAACTTTGAAATTTTATAAATTGTGCAATTTAGATCCAATTAACCTGCAGATTTCGATAGCTGATTCGTATTAGCTAATAGAACATCTTAGTACAATTGTTTGACAAATTTGTTGAAGTGTAGATTATCGATAAATTAATAGGCATAGAAATATTTACATTGTTAGGTAATATACATGAGCATTGACGTTCCATTAGCAGAATAAAACACCGTTCTACTATATTTAAATTGAATAGATTTTATTAGACATCTATTTAGCAGAATAAATCTCCACCCTACTATTTTATTTATTTGGGCATTTATTCATATGCCAGTGACTTAGATAAAGTGATGTGTTATATGTTGATTGATAATTATGGATTTTATTTAAACATATGTTTCTTATGTAAATATCAGTGATGACTTGGAATGTTGAACAAAAAATAAGTAGTAGCTTGTTTAAGTGTTATTGTGGTCGCTAAGCCTCTTTTCAAAATTTGAAAAGAAATGGATTTAAATTTACTTTAACTTTATATTATTTTGGAAGTAAAGTGTTTTCTATATTTAAATGTTTAAAGTTAATTAATTATTTTATTAATGATATTTTAAAGTTAGTTAATTATTTTACTAATGAGGTTTAAAGTTAATTAATTATGTTATTAATGACGTTAAATTAATTAATCAGTTTTTAGCGGTTTAAGTTAGTTAATTTATTTAATAATGGTGTTTAATCTAATTAATTTAATAATGTGTTTTAAAGAATAATATTGTTTTATAAAAGGTGTTTAATTAATAAATTGTTTTACAAAAGAGAACTATTTTAAATGAAGGATTGAATAAAATATTTTATAAAATTGGAAACAGATCTTGGAAATTTGGAAAGTAGTTTGGTTTGTAAAACTTGGATTTTAATTGAATAGTATACGGAGATTTTTGAAACCATGTACCTGACATTAAACTTCGAGGTAGGCAAAAACCTCTACCCACCCAGAAGGGTAAGAATGTTGTTGAGTCAAGTTTTGAGACGTGATAATATCTCATCTTGAATGACTTTATTGTTTTCGGAAGGATGGTTTAAGTTTGAAATCGAAGATTGATGTTTGGTGTGTAAAGTATTATTTCCCGTATATGAATTGGATCACTTATGAAAATCAAGTTTATGAAATCTATAAATAATCCTTCTTAATTATGGTGGTATGGAAGACTTTTTCCATACTTAACACTAAAGGATAAGTGGTTTGGGTTTATTGTAAATAATGTTTTGAGTGACATTGTTTCTGATCCATTTAATATGATTTGGAAGAATAAGAAATCTTTCTTAAATGCTTTGTGAATATTCTTATACTATTGTATAAATACATGGTAAAGTCTTCCAAGTATAGAAAGTAAAATGGTTTGAGAATATACTTATACTGATGATATGAGTATATGAATATATTTTTTCAATAATTAAAATAATTTAATTAATGAAGGTTAATTAAAGTGGCTTGGTGGATTCCATCTGAAATCAAAATCTATGTTTGATTGTTTGTTTATTTGATAGTTAAATAACCGACTATCAAACATGGACTAATTTTTAACTTTGGAAATATCTAGAAGAAAACACGGGAATTATATGTATAGTTATCTTTGTTGATGCTATTATACGTATAAACTTGTATGTTCTTTTAGGATAACTGACAGGGAAATCCATCCGCTTAAACGGTTAAGAATCATTGTACTTTCTAGCATGATAAATCAACATGAAATTGTTCGGTTTCAACTTACAGTTCATTTTTTTGTATACAGGTTCAACTCAATGTTGTTCATACCAATTCATTATAATCAATGCGCCATTTCAGCTTTCCTAAACAACGAATATGTCATTGTATTTTTAAATGGTTTGGTCTGATTTATTAGCTCTTTTTTCCTTTATAACTGGATATTATGAGTTATTTACAAATTTGGCTTCTTCCACTATACAAAAATGGTATTTATAGGAGTTAGGATTTAAGAAATGCAGTTGATGGCTGAGATTATTTTCTATTCTCCTCATGTTTTTGCGCTTAATCCTTCTTCTAGTTGATGTAATAAAATAGCTTAATTTCGGTCCTATATGATACTTATATGTTTCATCTATTTTACATTTCATGTAATATGTTTATTATTGATAGTATTAGTTGAAATTAAAATGAGGTACGCAATTTGATATTTAGACATTTGAATTGAATTAAGATCATTATGTTTATAGTGAGTATGGATCTCGTACAAGTAAATAGATTTGAGATTTTTCCTACTTTTATTTAAGCAAATCAATCAAATGTCTACCATTTAGTGCAATTTTTTAATTTGATATCTTTAATAGTGGTTTACAATATCAATTCATATTTTTGGATGTAATGTATATATTGTATATGTTGTTTAATTAAGCACAAGTTATATTGATCTTTATATAGAAATAGCTTATAAATTTAAATGTTGAATATACATGAACGTAGTTCATCGTCAAGTTCCCCATTAAATTCTTGGCATCTATAAATAATTTCCATAGTAGGTAGTGGATGACCTTACTACTAGTATCAAAAAAATATTGATAGCATCAAAGAATATTTGGATAATGAATAACGAGTAATGCCAAGTGGAATGGATCATTGTAAAATTTATAACCATCTTACAGTCATGTTTAGTTATTTGCCTAAATTAAAAAGTGTTCTTCTTTTAAATTGGATACTTTTATGGTAATACATATCAGTACTACAAGTCTTAAATGGTATGCAACATACTACATGTCAATGTATGTCTAATGGTTCGAATCACGCTATGCAAGTTTCGAACGTGTGACCTCTCGCACTAAAGTCTGAGTGCCTAATGATTGGGATGGTGGTTCTGGTTAAAAAGTGTTTATTTTATGTTCTAGATTATTTCATATAATTTCGATATACTATAGTCCCATGGCGAGGACTTTGCTTGGAAACAAACCCATAATTTTGTGAGCTCCAATGCTTATTACATTAGGCAATTAGTCTATAAACAAATGAAGTATAAAATGTAATTTTAAAGACCTTGATCAGGAATCTCGAAGCTTGGTACTTCTATGCGCTGTCCAGGGCCTCATGTCATAACCTAGCTAAAGCATTTTTGCTACTCAATATTGACCTTTTATTTTGCTAGAGTACATTATACTAAATGTGTTCTTATGTAAAAGATATCTTAGGGTCCTTCCAAAGATGAGAAAAACCTTACCTTGATTAAGCGCATTACTTATTAAGTGAAGCAAAAGAATCAATATGCACATGCAAGGAAATGAAAATATAAGATATGCAATGTAAGTATACAAGTCATAAGTTTTAT
The DNA here is from genome assembly GCA_030737815.1 of Allium fistulosum. NCBI lineage: Eukaryota > Viridiplantae > Streptophyta > Magnoliopsida > Asparagales > Amaryllidaceae > Allium > Allium fistulosum. Next base: position 1,294,928,455 of record CM060904.1, read on the forward strand.
GTATAAAACAATATGTCTATCTACACCTAAATAATGTTAAAGTGGTACTTATATTTTTGTAAATTTCTTGTGCTTCAATTTTATATGAATGCTTATTTTAGTAGGATTAATGATGCACTACATGATTTTAGAATATCAGGTAGAGTCATATATGATGTGCCCATAACTGATTCAAATTATATCCTTTTTTATTGTAAAGAAAAAAACTGAGTTCAATAATAGTGTTATAAACTTGCTTTTTATCCTTTTCACTTTCGTGTAAATATACAGTGCTTTACTCATGTATTTGAACACCTTGTCTTTACCAAGTTATGTATATATTGTGTGTTGAATGTTTTTTTATCAAATAAGATCCCCTACGGAGGGGGGGGTGGCAACCCCCCAAGGTTCGACCTGAGTGTTTCTCTTTTCTTTCTATAGACACCTGTAGACGAATGGACATCTCACTCCCTATATAACAATGCATTCCATCAACGTAGACTTCACTTTCTCTTTTCTTCTAAATCTAAAATCGATAGCATTATTAACTTCTGAGTGTTTCTTCTGATCTGAGCAAGTATTCACAACTTGCACAGATAAATCTCCATTGTATCCTGAAAGTAGGTTTTCATACAACCCGCTGTGATAAAGAAGGGGAAAACATTCTTGAAAGACAACGATTATTTCGTGCCTTGGAGTGATTAGTCTTATATTACCCTAAGATCATCAACATTGTGCAACTCTCTTTAGTCTAAGCATCCAATGTAGGAATGATAAAGAAAAAGTGTAATAGTAAGTATAACTAGCAAAACTTAAGTTGAAAAGCCATTTTTTCTCATCCTAATAAAAGTCAATAACGTCCATCATTACTTCTTGCCTGTGCATTTATATGTTCAAAGCTCAAATATTCTAAAAGATAGTTCCCATCTTTTTGCGCAGTATATGTTGCAAGTAACCAATTTTTAACCAAGGTTCCAAAGTCCAGCCGGCACGCCGGAGTTCCGGCCATCTCGGCCCAGTTCCAGCGTGTACCAGACCGGATATCCATAAAAAACCCATTCCGTTGACCAATTAAAATTTTTTTCAAACAATAGCTTAATCAACCGTATACAATTATTCTCTGAAATGAATCAAATACTACAAACATGTGATGCAAATCGACAAAGAGAAATCATCCAACTTTAAAACCCTCAATCAAATGTAACCTTGTCTGCTATTAAAAAACAAAATCAAAACAGTATAATCACGTGATTTGGAATCAATATATTCTCTATAAAAGCACACCAATTCATACAAAACACATAACAAAAATCAAACTCTTAACTGGTTTTCTTGTACTGCTTCATCATCAGCGAGGCATCGATCTCGAATTGAACTGAAGACTAAGGGAAGAAGGTTCATCATTGAAGCATTGATCTCGAATTCATCTGCAAGCATTGACGAAGGTTTTTCAATTTTTAATTTTTTTAATCGGCTTTCTGTTGTTTTCGATTTGAAGAGGGGAGAAGTTTTTCTACGTGCGGAAAGAGAGCGATGCGTAGGGTTAAATTGTTAAAATGAATTGATAATGGGCTGCGTAGGGTTAATTATTAAAATGAATTGATAATGGGCTGCGTGCGGCAAGGGAATTGACGATGGGCTGGGTTTAAAATGGGTCGTATTAATTAATAGTATTATTCAGTTGGGTTTAAATGACTAAAGTTTTAGGCTTGGTTTAATTTGGAAAATAAATATTGTCATGCAAAATATTATGATGATTATGGCAACAAAGTTAGGATTGTTTAGTTTGCAAAATAATATATATTATATTGAATAACTAAATGTTGAAATTATTTTGTTTCTAATTTAGGTACTTGATTATGGCAAATCATGATATTGTTTGGAATTATTGTACGGCAGTTATTGGTGAAAAAAGGAAAAATAAGTGTAACTATTGTCACAAAATAATTTCTGGTGGTGGTATAACACGTATGAAAGAACATTTAGCAGGACAGACAAGCGATGTTGCAATATGTTCGACTGTTCCTAAAGAAGTCAGAAAACTTATACGAGAACATCTGAATAAAAAGAGAAGCGAGCGAAATCAAGGGAAGCTCGAAAAACAACGCATATAAGAAGAGCTTATGAGCATGCCTGATCAACAAAATCAGGAAATCAACAGTAGTTGAAGTGAAGATGATAGAGAGGTTCGGCGAGTCTTTCAAGAAAGTAAAGAAAGTTATATGAACGAAGAGAGACAACGGTCAGGTGTAGGATCTAGCGGAACAGGTATACGATCTAGCGGACTAAAGCGTTCAAAATCAACCAGAATAGATGATGATTTAGCAACACAAGCAGCTGGAAGGGTTGATCCCTATGTGCAAAAGCGAGGAGGTAGAACTCAACCTTCTATTAGAACTGCAATAAAAGTCATTAAAGATGCAAAAAAACACATAGGTCGTGCAATATCAATTTTTTTAACTTTAATTGTATCCCACACAATGCTGCTAATAGTCCTTACTATGAAACTATGGTAGAGGTCATTCAAGAAGCTGGTCCCGGAATTAAATGACCCACGGCACATGAATTATAGAAAACATATTTAGATTTAGAGTGTGCTAAAATCAAACAACACATTGACACTTACTCCAACTTTTGGGACGAGTATGGTTGTACATTGATGTGTGACGGTTGGAGTACACAGAATAGAAGAAAAATCATAAATTTTCTTATGTATTCTACCCAAGGATCTATCTTTCTTAAATCTATAGATGTCACTGACAAATTTCAAAGTGCTGAGTATATTTGTGGTCTAATGGATAATGTTGTTAATTTTATTGGAGAAGATAGAATTGTGCAAATAATAACTGATAATGGAGCAAATTACAAAGCTGCTGGCCAACTACTGATGGAAAAAAGAAGGAAACTATATTGGACACCATGTGCAGCATATTGTATCGATTTGATTCTTGAAGATATTTCAAAAGAAATCGAGATAAAAACGATTATTTCAAATTGTCAGTCAATAACAGGATTCATATACAATCATGGTTGCTTACTTACCATAATGAGAAAAGAAACCAATAATAAAGAACTGATCCGGCCAGCAATAACTAGGTTTGCTACTCACTTTATTGCATTAGAATCCATATACACACACAAGGAGAATCTAAGAAGAATGATTTCTTCGAGGGAGTGGAGCGCAAAGATTCCTAAACTTGGTCCTAAAAATAATAAAAAACATCAATTCTTATCTATAACTTGATTCACAGTGATAAATTTTAGGCCAATATTGCTGCTATTATTCTCGTATTTAGTCTACTTGTAAAAGTTTTCAGAATGGTGAACAATGATGATAAAACGGAGATGTAATATCTGTATGAAGCAATTGATCGGGCGAAGGAATCGATTATGAAAAATGTTGGTGCAAGGCAATATCAAAAGTGGTGGAATATAATCAATAAAAGATGGAAAAGACAATTGCACCGACCTATTCATGCAGCATGTAACTTTTTTTAATTATTTCACAATTATAAAAGTACATATCATGTCAATATTTTTTTAAACTATCAAATTGTTTTAGGTTATTTTCTCAATCCTCATATACAATATGGAGACAATGCAATAAACGATGTTGAAGTTTTAAATAGATGGACAAATGTTCTTGAAAAAATGGTACCTAATATTGCTATGCAAATTGAAATTTCAAAAGAGGTAATAAACAAATAATTAAACTACTCATGATTCATGTTATTATATTTAGCGCAAAGATTAACTTGGTTTATTAATGAATGTTGTGTAGGTGGAAAAAAACAGAATGAAACTTGGTGTATTTGGTTCCGCAAAAGCGAAACATGCAGTTAAGTCGTGTCTTTCAGTTATGTGGTGGTCAATAATTGGCAGGGAAACTGCTCCAAAGTTAACATACATAGTGATGCAGCACGATCTACAATTTCATAAGGGTTAGGTCGGTCACGACCTAAGGGAGAAGTTTTAGGTCGGCCACGACCTAACGAGGTACCGGAGCAAGGCGGTGAAGCGAGTTATGCGGAAGAAGGGAACCAACGACCTATGATAGGCCGCGTACGATCTAACAAAGGATGCACGCGGAGTTGTTCAAAGGAAGGAGTTTTAGGTCGCTCACGACCTAAGTTAAGTCGCTCTACGACCTATGACCTAGTTAGGTCGCGTGAAATCCTTAGGTCGTGAACTTTGTTAAGTCGCTGAAGAAGTTAGGTCGCTGCCGACCTATGTGTTGGGTCGTTACTTTATTGAGTCACTATGTTCTTTTATGTCGCTGCTGTTTTAGGTCGTTGGAATATTGTATATGTTGAGTCATTGTATGGTGTTGTAACGTGTTTTCTTAAGTTGCTTGTACATAAGTCGTAAGTCGTAGTTGTTAGGTCATTGCCGACCTAAGTGTTGGTCAATTTTGAGTCGTGTGTTGTAAAACTCTATAAATAGCGGGGTTGTGTCATTTGTAATAGTTAGTTGATTTTGAATAAAATTCTTGTTTGTTAGCTTTGTGCTTTCATTAAATTGGTAGTTGAGTGTGATCTCCTATCTCCTCTTTCGGCATTCGAGTGCGCTCGAATCAACGATCGTAGAAGCCGATTCGCGAAATCAAGTGCGCTTGATCAACGTCGAAGAATCGTAGATCTTTAAACACGGTATCATGCACGATCAACGTGTTTGGGATAGCTAGATTCTGGCATCTTTGGATCAATGGAGTTGGGCTTTCAGTATTTTCTAATCCATCGATTACTACTTTCACCGAATCATCATTTTGTTATTCCGCTGCTGCGTCATTTGGTATCAGAGCTAGACTTAGCCAATCATAGCTAAGCCGAGTCTTGGAGCCAATTTATTCGAAGAGTTTGAGGAGCTATTGAAGCCGTGTATCATTTTGATTCGTTAGAGCCGAAAATTTGAAGTGAAGCCGTACATCATTTGGTATCTTTTGATTTGTACAAGTCGAGAATTGAAGTGTTCGTGACATTTCAAATCATGCCACCGAGAAGAGCTAATCGCCATCAGAACGTAGAAGCTTTGTATAGAAGAGAAGAAGCTGATGAGATGGAGCAAAGAATTAATGAAAACTTTAGTGAGAAGCTTAATGAAGGGATTGGTCGATTGGAGAAGATGATGTTGGAGATGAATCAAAATCGGAGAAGGGTTTCACCTGAATCTAACCATGGGGGAAGTAGAGTCTCACCACATTCCAATCGGGAGAGAAGTGTTGATAATGATCATAGAAGTGTGAATCGAGATTGTTATAGAAATGATGATGCTCGAAGACGTGATAGGAATGTGAATGATCGTGAACGGAGGAATGTAGATAGAAGGGATGTTGGTGGAAGACACGATGGTAGTAGAGATGTTGGTGGTCAGGATCGACATCGATATACCTCAGATTTTGAAGAAGAATATGATGGTGGTAGTGTTCATGGACGAGGACGTGGACAAGGAAGAAATCAGTCGGAGTATGATCACAAGTGGGAGTCTGGGATGAAGACTGAAATACCGGAATTCAAGGGAGGTATGCAAGCCGAAGAATTTCTTGATTGGATAGCTTATGTTGAGGAAATTTTTGACTTTAAGGAGGTTCCGGAGGATCGTAAAGTGAAGTTGGTTGCTACTAGGTTGAGGGGGAGAGCTATGGCATGGTGGCAGCAAACCAAACTTACTAGAGAACGAATGGGAAAGTCAAAAATTGTTGCTTGGGAAAAGATGAAGAAATTGATGAAGGCTACGTTCTTGCCCTATAATTACCAATCACTAATGTATCAGAGATTGCAGAACTTGAGGCAAGGAACGAAGACGGTTGCTGATTATGCTGATGAGTTCTACCAATTGATTGCTTGCAATGATATCATGGAGAGAGAAGAACAATTGACCGCGAGGTTTGTCGGTGGACATAGAGCACAGATCCAAGATATGGTGAACATGTTCGACCCCAAATCTGTGGCCGAAGCACATCAAAAGGCGTTAGCTTGGGAGAAGCAAGGAAGACGTGGGGGAGGTGTGTTTCCTAATTTTACGGGGCAGAACAAAGGAGCGGGTAGTAGTTCTAATACTCCTAAAGCATCGAGTAAGCCGGTTGTTCAAGAAGTGGCTAAACCTAAAGTCAATACCAATTTCAAATGATATAATTGCCAGGAAGTGGGTCATAAGAGCAACGAATGTCCGAAACTGAAAAAGAGAACTATGCTTGTTGAGGTGGAGGATGAGGAAGTCGAAGAAGATCTCAATTCACAGCGTAATGAGGAGGAAGAAGAAGTGTCGGGAGACGAGGGATGTAATCTGATGCTACGAAGATCTTGTTTAACCCCGAAGCAGGAGGAAGAGTTGAGTTGGTTGAGAAGTAACATTTTCCAGTCAACATGCACTATTTTGGGAAAGGTCTGTAAATTTGTCATTGATGCTGGGAGTTGTGATAATATCATTTCAACGGAAGCTGTGAGGAAGTTGAAATTGAAAACGGAGAAACATCCTAGTCCTTATAAACTTGCTTGGTTGAGGAAAGGAGGAGAAGTAAAGGTAGAGAGGCGAGCACATGTTCCATTTTCTATTGGAAAGAAATACAAGGACGAGATTTGGTGTGACGTGGTTGACATGGATGTTTGCCATTTGCTGTTGGGAAGGCCATGGCAGTACGATCGTGAAGTACAACATAATGGTCGAACGAATAGTTACAGTTTCTTGTTCGAGGGCACGAAGATCACATTAGTTCCGAAAAAGCGACAGCAGAATGAGAACAAGCTGGAGGAGATTGAGGAATTGAAAACCTTGTTGTCGTTGAAGGAGTTCGTGGAAGAGATAGATGAGAGTCCTGAAGTGTTTATGTTGATTGGGCATGAAAGCAGTGAAGTTACTGAAGTTCCAAAGGAAGTGAAACCAGTTTTGGAGGAATTCAAAGATGTGTTTCCAGAGGAGTTGTCGAAAGAGTTACCACCGCTTAGATACATACAGCATCAGATTGACTTGGTGCCAGGTGCTGCATTGCCTCATAGACCGCACTATCGGATGAGTCCAAAAGAACATGAGGAGTTGAGAAGACAAGTGGAGGAATTACTGGAACAAGGGCGTGTTCAGGAGAGTTTGAGTCCTTGTGCAGTGCCAGCTTTGTTGGTACCAAAGAAGGATGGGACGTGGAGAATGTGCACAGATAGTAGAGCATTGAACAAGATAACAGTCAGATACAGATTTCCAATGCCGAGGCTTGATGATCTGTTAGATCAAATCTGTGGGTTTGTAATCTTTTCTAAGATTGACTTGAAAAGCGGTTATCATCAGATTCGAATTAGACCAGGGGACGAATGGAAGACAGCATTCAAGACGAGGGAAGGATTGTATGAATGGCTGGTAATGCCGTTTGGTCTATCGAATGCACCAAGTACATTCATGAGGGTGATGAACCAAATTTTTAGGCCGTACATTGGGAAATTTGTGGTAGTTTACTTTGATGATATTTTGATTTACAGTGCTAGTACCGAGGAGCATGTTCAGCATTTGAAGAAAGTGTTAATTACTCTTCGTGAAGAACAATTCTATGCTGCTACGAAGAAATGTGTGTTTATGGCACGGAGTGTCTTATTCTTGGGGTATGTTGTATCGGAAGGAGGAATACAGGTTGACCAGAGTAAAGTCGAAGCAATTAGAGATTGACCGCAACCCAAGACTATAACAGAAGTTCGAAGTTTTCATGGGCTGGCTTCATTCTATAGAAGGTTTATTCCACACTTTAGTAGTGTGATGGCGTCGGTTACAGATTGTATGAAGGGCAAGCAGTTTGCATGGTCGGAGGAAGCAGGGGTTGCTTTTAAACGAATCAAAGAACTTTTGACATCAGCGCCAATTTTAGCATTACCGGATTTTCAGTTATTGTTTGAGCTACATACTGATGCATCCAAGGTGGGAATTGGAGGGGTGTTGAGTCAGAGGGGACGTCCTATTGCATATTTCAGTGAGAAGCTATCAGGAGCGAAGATGAGATATAGTACGTATGATGTGGAATTTTATGCTGTTGTGCAGGCCATTAAACAATGGAGACATTACTTATTTCACAAGGAGTTTGTGCTATATATTGATCATGAGGCTTTGAAGCATCTGCAAGGACAGGAGAAAATTTCAGCAAGGCATGCATCGTGGATTGCATATCTGCAGCAGTTTACATTTGTCGTGAAACACAAACCTGGAGTTACAAACCGAGTGGCGGATGCGTTGAGCAGAAGAAATCATTTGTTAACCACAATGAAGGTTGAAGTGACGGGGTTTGAGGTACTTCCAGAGTTATTTGTTGAAGATCCTTACTTTATGAAGATTATAGACGAAGTAAAGAAAGGAGAGACGGATGAGTTTGTGTTGGTGGATGGTTATCCGTTTAAAGAAAATCGTTTGTGTGTTCCAGATTGCAGTTTACGGTTGAAAATTGTAAAAGAGTTACATGAAGAAGGCCATGTGGGTAGAGACCGAACATTACAGCTAATTTCTCAATCTTATTTTTGGCCGTCGATGAGAAAAGAAGTGGAGAGGTTTGTTGAGAGGTGTCATATCTGTCAAGTTTCGAAAGGAACCGCTACAAACGCAGGATTATATCTGCCGTTACCTGTGCCTACTAAACCGTGGGTGGATGTGAGCATGGATTTTATTTTGGGTTTGCCTAGAACTCAAAGGGGAAATGATTCTATATTCGTTGTGGTGACAGGTTTTCTAAAATGGCACATTTCATCGCATGTAAGAAGACAGCGGATGCCGTCCGAGTCGCTCAGTTATTCTTTAAGGAGGTGTATCGATTGCATGGGCTACCTGAATCGATTGTTTCAGATCGGGATACTAGATTTCTAAGCCATTTCTGGCTAAGTTTGTCGAAGATGGTGGGAACGAAGTTGAACTTTAGTAGCGCTTATCATCCGCAGACGGATGGACAGACCGAGGTCGTGAACAGATCGTTGGGGAATTTGTTGAGATGTCTTGTGAAAGACAATCTAAAGAGTTGGGATATGAAGCTATGTCAAGCAGAATTTGCTCATAATCATGCAGTGAATCGGAGTACTGGATTCAGCCCATTTCAGATTGTATATTCTAGTTTGCCAAAGGGGCCGTTGGATTTAACGGTAATACCACAACCCAAGAGGACAGTTAAAGGGGCTGCTGATTTTGTTGAAGGATTGACAGAGCGTCATAGAATCGTTCAAGAACGTTTGGGAAAGGCGAATGAGAAGTACAAACGATCTGCAGATCTGAAGCGAAGGAGTGTCGAATTTAATGAAGGAGATTTGGTGTATGCTGTATTAACAAAGGATCGTTTTCCAGTGGGTGCTTATAATAAGTTGAAAGCCAGAAAAATCGGTCCTGTAAAAATTGTGTAACAGATCAATGAAAATTCTTATAGGTTGAAGCTACCGGAGGATGTGTACACGTCTGACGTGTTCAATATTAAGCATCTCGTACCTTATTATGGGGATGACCAATACGATGGGAAAGAGCTTTCAAATTCGAGGACGAATTTTTCTCAACCCGGGGAGGATGATGCAGCACGATCTACAATTTCACAAGGGTTAGGTCGGTCACGACCTAAGGGAGAAGTTTTAGGTCAGCCACGACCTAACGAGGTACCGAAGCAAGGCGGTGAAGCGAGTTATGCGGAAGAAGGGAACCAACGACCTATGATAGGTCGCATACGATCTAACAAAGGATGCACGCGGAGTTGTTCAAAGGAAGGAGTTTTAGGTCGCTCACGACCTAAGTTAAGTCGCTCTACGACCTACGACCTAGTTAGGTCGCGTGAAATCCTTAGGTCGTGAACTTTGTTAAGTCGCTGAAGAAGTTAGGTCGCTGCCGACTTATGAGTTAGGTCGCTGCCGACCTATGTGTTAGGTCGCTGCCGACCTATGTGTTGGGTCGTTACTTTATTGAGTCGCTATGTTCTTTTATGTCGCTGCTGTTTTAGGTCATTGGAATATTGTATATGTTGAGTCGTTGTATGGTGTTGTAACGTGTTTTCTTAAGTCGCTTGTACATAAGTCGTAAGTCGTAGTTGTTAGGTCGTTGCCGACCTAAGTGTTGGTCAATTTTGAGTCGTGTGTTGTAAAACTCTATAAATAGCGGGGTTGTGTCATTTGTAATAGTTAGTTGATTTTGAATAAAATTCTTGTTTGTTAGCTTTGTGCTTTCATTAAATTGGTAGTTGAGTGTGATCTCCTATCTCCTCTTTCGGCATTCGAGTGCGCTCGAATCAACGATCGTAGAAGCCGATTCGCGGAATCAAGTGCGCTTGATCAACGTCGAAGAATCGTAGATCTTTAAACACGGTATCATGCGCGATCAACGTGTTTGGGATAGCTAGATTCCAGCATCTTTGGATCAACGGAGTTGGGCTTTCAGTATTTTCTAATCCATCGATTACTACTTTCACCGAATCATCATTTTGTTATTCCGCTGCTGCGTCACATAGCTATGCGTATTCTTAGCCAAACAGTTTCTTCTTCAAATTGTGAAAGAAACTAGACTACATTTGCGATGATTCACACGAAGTTAAGAAATAGAATAAAAATGGAGAACTTAGAAAAACTTGTATTTGTACATTATAATATGCGATTAAGAGTACGACATGCTAAACGACAACAAACAACTGATCAACTTATTGACCTAGATTATATATTTCATGAGGAGGATCCACTTGTAGATTGGACTAGAGAAGTTGAGAATCCACTACTTGATAATGCAAGCGATAATCCTTAGTCAGCCAATGATAATGTATCTACAGAAAATACTGAAAATGATAGTTCATCAAATGATGATTCAGGTAATGCTGGTGGTGATGGTATTGGTTCTAGTGGTTATGGTGTTGGTTCCACTTTTGATGATTCTCAAAGACATATCCATAATTATTCTAGAAGAGATGCAGATGACTCTAGTGGACGAAGAGATAGAAATTTGAACGTTGAACATGAAGATCAACGTAATTATGATGGCAGATATACTTCTAACAATCTCCCTAGTTATAGGTATTCTACATCTGACTATACCGGAGATTATTCGTTTTGTGGGATAAATCAACCGTATGCTGCTGAACCATCAAGTAGACAAGACGAACCATCGCCCTTTGATAATATGATGACGACATTTTTAAGTTCGGATCAGATGCAACAATATTCTTTTTCAGCATATTATAATCCGACACAAGATGAAGATAACGATGGACAAAATTTATATGATGCTAAGAGAAATAGTTTTTGGTATTAAATTTTATGTTGTATGTTTTTTATCTTCTATGTAACTTGAATAATTAAATGTAATTGACTATTAGTATTGCATATTTTTTTGGTATTTATATAAAAGAAGTACCGGAATTCACAAATCGGAATTAAAATGGAATTTCCGGAAATTCCGAAACGGGACCGACTAATGACCAAAACAGAAACGAAAAACAGGACTTCAAACCTTGTTTTTAATAATAGATATTAGATTTTGATAGTATTGATATATTGAAATCACTGATTATAACTATTGTTGAAAAGCAGAGAGAATTGAAATAGAGTAAAAAATGATTTGTATTGATCAGAAAAAGACTCAACAAAGTTACAGGCATCTTCAGTTCTGTTATATACAAAATATTATGTCATTGGGCTGTTTACAAGGCCCAAGGCCCAGACCCATTATGTTAAACAATACTGATACTTTGTTCTCTTCAGTAGAACGAGCTTGTGAGAACATTTCATTTTCTATTTCGCCCCCTCAAACCAACATTAGGGTTATTTCATGGCAACTTCTCCTTGCGCCGCCTCAAGAAATGGATGATTTTTACTCAGGTCTAGAGTAGAATTGCATAGATCTGGGTGATTTCATCATTATACCATGTTCCTTCAAGTAGATCTGAGTGGTTTCGTTGATCTGGATACTTCAGTTTGTTTTCAAAGTCAGTTCTGACGATAGATCTGCTGTTCTTTGTGTTAAAGCTCTTGACTTTTGTCCATTGGACTCTGCAACTTCTTCTGGTTCAGTTGAGTTTGTGAGAATCGCAACCACCTTTAATTCTCCTCTGAATCTGATGAAGTTTTGCTTTGACAAGGCTTTGGTAAGTGTATCGACCCTTTGGTAAGCTGATGGTAAGTGATTTACCAGCAAGTTTCCTTTTTGTATTTGTTCTCTGACAAAACACAGATCTATCTCTATATGTTTTGTCCTTGAGTGTAGTATTGGGTTTGCTGACATATATATTGTACTTTGATTGTCACACCATATTGTTGGTTTGGCTTGTGATTTGATGTTTAGTTCATGTAGTAAAGACTGTATCCACATAATCTCTGCAGTTGCACTTGCAACGCTTCTGTATTCAGCTTCTGTGCCGGATCTTGAGATTACAGATTATTTCTTTGAACACCACGATACTGGATTGTCTCCTATATATATGCAGTACCCTGTAGTTGATCTACGATCATCTGGATTGGTTCCCCAATCTGCATCAGTATATCCAGTTATATTCAGATGATTGCTTTTCTTCATTAGCAGTCCATAATCTGTAGTTCCCTTTTGTATCTCAATATTCTTTTTACTGCTTTCCAGTGATCATCTTTTGGTTCCTGCATGAATTAACAAACTTTGTTAACACTGAAAGATATGTCTGGCCTTGTGATAGTTAAGTATTGTAAAGCACCAACAACACTTCTGTATTGTTTAGTGTTTGTTATGTATTCTCCCCTGTTTTTAGATAAGTATTGATGGCTTATCATTGGACTAGGCTAAGGCTTGGCATTGTCCATCTTGGTCTTTTCTAATAGCTCTAGAATATATTTTCTCTGATCGAGGATAATCTCTGACTTTGATTTCCTCTTGACCTCTATGCCTAATAAATAGTTTAGTAAAACCAAATCTTTGATGGAGAATTCCTTGTCGAGATATTGGGCAAGACTTTTGATTTCATCCTCATCATTTCCTGTTATGACAAGATCATCAACATATATTAGAATGTAGACACTTGTCTTATTGCTATTTTTAATAAATAAGGAGTTGTCTGATTTTGTAGACTGATAGCCAAGATGAATCAGTGTGGCTTTCAGTTTATCAAACCAGACTCTTGGAGCCTGTTAAGGCCATATATAGCCTTTTTCAGTTAGCACACATGACTTGTATTTTCCCTGTACCCTTGTGGTTGCTCCATGTATATTTCTTCCTGTAATGTTCCATTCAAGAAGGCATTGCTGACATCATATTGTCTAATATTCCACTGATTATATAGAGCAATACTTAGAATAATTCTTATAGTAGTTGGTTTGACAACAGGAGAAAAAGTTTCATTAAAATCAAACCCATATTGTTGTGTGTAGCCTTTTGCTACCAGTCTTGCTTTGTATCTTGACACTGTTCCATCAAGGTTCTTTTTTAATCTGTATGTCCACCTGCACCCTATGATGTTTTTATTATCTGGTGGGTGTACAAGTTCCCATGTATTATTCTTCATCAAGGCATTATATTCTTCATCCATTGCTGCCTTCCAGTTACTGTCCTTTGCAGCTTGCTCAAAGGTTTCTGGTTCCTCTAGATTTGATGCAGCTGTGTATACTTTTGGTTTAAAGATTCCACTTTTTGACCTTGTAATCATTGGATGACCAGTTCTATCCTATGGTGATACATCTGTACTTGTTTGATTGTTGTCATTTTCTGATTGTACTGGTATGCTTTCAGATTCTCTTTCATCAACTGACTCTGTTTGATGTCTTGAATGTGTAGGAGTTTGACTGAGATAGCTGGGTGAGTTTGATGATTCATGACCTGGTTGATTTGACATTATGAGTTGTGGATCATGACCCTCAACAGTCCTTTCAATCACCTCAGGATGAAGATCATCACTGTAAACATGTATACTAGGTACAGAATTTTTTGGATTATGTATCTTTTGAGTTGTTTTAATACATGTACTTCTAAAGGGAAAAACATGTTCACTGAACACAACATGTCTGCTAATTATAACTTTGCCACTTTCATCTAGGCATTTGTATCCTTTTTGATTCACCCCATATCCTATAAAAGTACATGGTTTAGCCCTGAAGCATAACTCATTGTTATTGTAAGGTCTTATGTGAGGAAAGCACAGACATCCAAACATTTTTAAACTCTGATAGTCTGGCTTAACACCTAATAGTTTTTCTACTGGACTGATTCCTTTAAGAATTTTTGTGGGAAGTCTGTTAATCAAATATACAGTAGTATTAAAGGAATCAGGCCAGAACTTTAGTGGTAATGATGCTTAAGCAAGCAGTGTTAGCCCTGTTTCAACTATGTGTCTGTGCTTTCTCTCTATTAGACCATTTTGTTCAGATGTATAGGGACATGTGATTCTGTGTATAATTCCCTTCTTAGTAAAGTAATTGCTAAGAGTCTTGTACTCAGTACCACCATCTGACTGAATAATCTTAACTTGATTGCCAGTTTGCTTTTCAGCTAATAATATAAAATGTATCACTGCATTATAAGCTTCTGATTTAGCTTTTAAAAAATAAATCCATGTATATCTAGAATATGCATCAATGAAAGATATGTAATATTTGTAACCATAGTCAGAATAAATTGGGGCAGGTCCCCATAAATTAGTTGCAACCAATTCTAAAGGTTTTGAATACTTGGTTAGTGAGTCATTGAAGGGTAACTTATGGCTTTTGCCCATTTGGCAATATGTACACACATATGGTAAAGAAATATCATCAAACACAATTTTATTTTTCTCAAGTACTTGTTTCACAACATTTGTGTTTGGATGGCCAAGTTTGTAGTGCCACAAATCAAACACACTTCCATTTTCTTTAGACTGACTCATTTCACCTATATTACAACACCTCTGATTTCTCTCAGATTTGCTACTGTTTTTAAGATTGAATCTGTATAGTCCTCTGACTGCTTCACCCTGTAGAAGATTTTCATTAGTCGGTATATCTTTAACTAAGCAATAATCAGGATAAAATTCAAAGTATACATTATTGTCTTTTGCAAATTGTGACACACTCATAAGGATTTTCTTTATTTTTGGTACTCTCAACAAGTTGTTTAAATATAATTGTCTTTTGCCACTAATACTGGTTCTTCCAGTGTGAGTAATATTAACTAACTCACCATTCCCCATGCATATAGACGGTTTACCTCTATATTCCTTATTGCCAAGATTTAAATTGTCAAGATTATTTGTTATATGATTGGTTGCTTCTGAGTCTGGGTACCAGCTTTCATCATGTATATGTTCTGATGTTGTAGTTGTGCTTTGATTGACTTCACCATTGCAGTTAGTGTCTGACTGTATTTGAGCCATATTAGCACCAGATTTTCCATTTCCTTGATTATTTTGATTCTGATTTGGTACATAATTGGCATTAAACCTAAAATAGCACTTCACATCAGTATGATCAATTTTCTCACAAATTTGACACTTAGGCCTGTTATTATTGTTATTCCATCTGCCTCTACCTCTAGATCTGTTTGAACTGCCTCCTCTTTGATAAGATTGACCTTGCTTGTTTTGATTCTGCCCTTTGTTTCTTGAGTTGAAAGTATAGTTGATTGACAGATCTGTTTCTTGAGATTTTTTATGATCTATTCGTGCTTCATGTGCAAGAAGTGTGGCATGAACATACTGTACAGGTGGCAAACTTGGTTGTGATGACACAACTGCAACAACTGCTTCATATTCCTCACTAAGTCCATTCAAGATACTTAGAACTTGCTCTGTTTCAGATACTTTGTGTCCTGCTGCTTCTAACATATTGCAGATGTTATTGACTTGTTAAAGATAATCCCTCATTGACTGATTTCCTTTAGTAATATTTTGCAATTGTCTTTTATAGTGCATAATTTTAGCAGTAGACTGAGTATTGAATATTCTTTCAACAGTAATCCATATATCATTTGCTGATTTGCACCCTATAACTTGTGACAGTAACTTTGTGTCAATTGATGATAGAAGTCAAGAACTTATTAATCTATCTTGTCTGTAGAATTTTGTGTATTCTTCATTGTTGATCATCTTATTTTGTGAATCAGTGATGAATCTTGGAGGAATTGGAATTGAGCCAAGAATAAAGCCTTCTAGTCCATATCCTTGCATTGCTGTTTCAACTTGTAATTTCCATAAGAGATAGTTGTCTTCCTCTAGATGCACAGTGATTAGCTGACTTTGAGGACTGATAACTGTTTTGATTAACCTCTCTGTTGCATCAGTGAACTGCTGTGGGTTGTTGGTGTTATCTGAAGTTGCTGAAGCATTATCTCCTTCAGCCATGATTAAAGATTTCTAAGACTGGTGCAAGAAATCAATAATTCAGAAGATTTACTAATTCAAGATCACTCTATAACTGACAAGAACATGTTAGTTGCAGCCAAGACTTTGATGATGAATTTGCTTTGATAAGCCTTGGCACGACAATTACTTTCTTTATGTCTTTGACTGCTTTCTTGAATTGGTTTTCTGACTTTCTGAACTTTCTTGCTATGAATTTGCTTGACTTTTGATGAAAAGCTTGTTGCAATCAGAAATCTAAATGATTTCTTGGTATGGTACCTGTTTTTCACAAAAACAAATTGCAAATTCAATAATTAACCCAAACCATGAGATATCACCTGATGGGTTAAAATGCCTTCAAATAATGATATCTTTCTGATGAAGATTTGAGTATTGATCTTGTATTGAGATTACTGATGCTGTTACCGCAAGGCTTGTATGGCTCTGATACCGTATTAGATTTTGATAGTATTGATATATTGAAATCACTGATTATAACTATTGTTGAAAAGCAAAGAGAATTGAAACAGAGTAAAAAAAATGATTTGTATTGATCAGAAAAAGACTCAGCAAAGTTACAGGCATCTTCAGTTCTGTTATATACAAAATATTATGTCATTGGGCTGTTTACAAGGCCCAATGCCCAAACCCATTATGTTAAACAATACTGATACTTTGTTCTCTTCAGTAGAACGAGCTTGTGAAAACATTTCATTTTCTAATTATAGACTATGACTGTACTATTACTTACATATTACTAATATGACCATTATTGCATGATATACATTTGCAGGCTGCTAATAGGGATCTCTGTGAACTAGGAGACAAGAACGAGGAGAGATGGACCAACATGGCTCAAAGTAAAAAAAAAATTACTTCAATGGTAAGCACCTATGTATCATATAGCAATTTAGAAAGCATCGACTCTACTGCACACTTTGGAAATTTGTTATAAATAAACTATAAGACAACATTCACAATGAACAGTGAAAGTAAATTCGTTGCTACACTTTTGTGATAAAGGGTAGATTCATCTCTGACGATAAGCATCAGTTGAACGATGGACCAACTGCCATTATACTTACATCCAACCTGGTCAAAAAAATCTTTGGAATTAAAAATTTAGACAATGCATGTTGCATATAATAATAGGAACAATATTGGCCAATGAACGTGTACAGTGTCTTTGTATTGTTCGTAATTTCCTAATGTTAGAGAAGAAAATATTGATTTCTACTCTCAAATAACCTTGCAGGGGAAAAACATTTGGTCACGGATGATTCAAACTATGACTATTTTTAAGCTTTGTGAAACAAACAAACATTACTGTTTGCTCACTGATCTACAATCTAAATCTTTCACGGTATGACACTATAATTGATTTAGTAAAATAATTATAGCTGTTAAATATTGATCTTTTTCCCAACGATAGGGTGTGAATATCAATTAGCAAGACATATTGTAAATGTGGACAGTGTCTTTGGATAGAGTAATTTCTCTTGCAATAAATGGCAATGCTCGAAAAAAGGGGCATACCTTTTGTTAAGAAAATGTGGTAGCAACATGGAAGAATATGTTGACAAGCATGACTTCTTGCATATGTACACAATTAATGAACTTACAAGTTACAACCTAGAATTACTACATTACTAGATTGAAACCTGAGCTTCGCACACAATTTTTTTTTGGGTTGTAGTCTGAACGTGGATTCGATTGTGTTTATTTGATTTATGACATTAGTTTAAGAGATTGTATGTTGTGGATTGTGGTACATGGATTTTAACGTATAATGAACTTGCTCTGAGATACATGGTTTATCCAGTGTTGCATGAATCAGGAATCATCTTTGCACGTATCATTTATATGATTAACTTATTATGCATCCGTATATAATTGTAGTGAATAGAAAGGAAACCAATAATCATTTAGGGTGGTTTTATGTGAAGCGAAAATGACACGGAAAATGGACATATGAAAAGGACACAAAAAGTGTAAGTTCAATGAAAGAAGGATGTATTTTTGTTCGTTCTGTGAGAGGTGAATGATTGTTTGTATTTGTAATTTTATTTATTTCGAACTGTTTAATTATTTCTTAAACAAAGGTGGGGAATGGCTATATGGGAAGTATAAGTTGGCATTTGACACGTCCCACAAATGCATCGTGGTCCAATAATTCATTTTCTACCGCTTTGTTGGAACCGGAGACTGAGAGGATACCCCCGTGCCCCGTTTCCATTTTCGAAGCTTTTGACGCACCAAAAAAGGATTATGGCACCAAAAGTCTGCAAACAAACCCTTAGAACTTGTTGAATTAGAGAACAAACTTTTTGACAGTGGTAAAGGACTTATAGTCAAACTTAAGTTTAAATAGCTCATAATCACACTATTGTTGGATCGAGTTTTGATATATCATTAGTTGACCAATTGTTTGTCAACTTAATAAAATACTGATAATGAAATACTAACCCAAGTGTTTGCTAAGATTAATAAAACATTTACAGTTGAACCTGCAAGCGTATGCTCGTGAACTCCAAAATTCATATTCCAACCATGGATAAATATCCAATATTCAGAAAAGCGGATACATACATAGATATCATTGAGATTTAAAAAAAAATGTTGAATCCAGATTTTAATTTCGTGCTTTTAGATTTATCAGTCGTCGACGGATAAGATAAATATCTGAAATCTGTTCGTATCGGCACATGCAGATATTCAATATTCGAAAATGATTTTTGATGAGAATGCGATCATGAGATTATTGCATCCTAGTGTATCCATTTATAGGCTTTGATAGTGAAATACTAACCAAAAATATCATAATGCTAAGGCGGGCAGTAAAATCAAAGTAAATTAATATCATTACATACACATAGGTATCCATTAAATTTGATCAGAGTCCTTCAACGTTTCACTCCTAATGGTATACATATTTGTTATCCAGCAAATTAGTCACCATCCTTAAGAAGAAATTAAAGATTTACTTTCTGATTTCCTAGCATTTATTACCTCAAATAATTAATAAAAACCAGTCATATCTCCACCATAAATACCAATTCATTACCCATCAAAGCCGGATTTAATGCCCAATAAATGTCATGATAACCTGCTTATTTATTACTAATTAATGCCAACCATTTCCATATCAAATATTCCTTAATTCCCTTCATCCTTACCTTAAATAAGAAGATTATGGTGCAATTAATATCATCTTAGTCAGCGTCACTACAATTCAACGCCAACACTGGGTCAAGGCTTACAGCTATAAATACACCTAACATTGCAAAAGAAAAGAGGGACCGAAACAGAAAATGTGACTTCTCCTCTCCTCCTCAAAAATCTCTTGTAATATGAAACTACAAATGATAAATAAATTATAAAGTGGATGTAGGCCATAGATTTCACCGAACCACTATAAAAATTTCGTGTCTCTTTTATCTTTTCTTCTTTTTATCTTTTTATTTTTGTGATCTGTGTTGCTGTTTTCTGGATTGCCGTTAAGGCTGGTGCTTTCACACTCAAATCAGGGTGTTGATCCATTTTTTAGGTTAACATTTTGGTGCTTTCACTGAGAAGAACAAGGGAATCTCAGATCTGAAACTTATTCTATGTTAGAAAGAAGATCCAACTCCAGATCTGAAAGAAAAAATTTAGATCCAGAAAACGGGTTCCTAGATCTAGCTTTTAGAAGATGAAGAAGCCTCATACAAGGAAAAGCGCTATGGAAAGAACTCACCAAGGGGGCAGCCAAGAGGCGTCCTCTCATTCAAACTTTCCTTATACCATGAAGCAAATAGCTGGGGGCAACCACCAAGGACCAGAAACAAGGGGCATGCAAAGCCCCTCACTCAGATAAGTACCGGACTCTAGGGTATGCTAATCAAATAGAAATTATCATCAACTGAACTGAACTAAAAAAATGAGATCTAGAATTTAGATTCCTTTCTGCATTTGAATTGTGCATCATCAAAAAATGCTTTAAAGGTTAGCATTTGGGAAGCGATTTACTCATGTAAGTGATCTCGAATGTAAGCGGTCCAATGCTCTGATTCTTTCCCAAGTGCGACACCTCATAAAAAAATGATTTCTTTCATAAAACTAGTTTTAAAGGTTAGTGCTTAGAGAACGACTTACACATGTGATGAGCGACCCCGAACGGTCCATAGCCATGCTCTGATTCGTTCCTAAGGGCGACACCTTTCAAAAATTTTTACAACATCGTTCTTGCTTTCAATCAAAGGTTATAGAAGCGACCTGACAACTGATCTCTAAAGTATCTCTTGAATATGAATGCTCTCGAATAGGAATGATTAACTCTATCTCCATGTGCAAGAATGGTCCGACACTTAACATCTGTCAAACAACCAAAGAGATGAGAATTTGATGCCGATAAATTTGCTTTCACCAACACAAGTCCTTGAGCGAAGCATACCTCGTTGCCAACAAGGCATACTTCGGGGGGCAAATGTTATCCAGCAAATTAGTCACCATCCTTAAGAAGAAATTAAAGATTTACTTCCTGATTTCCTAGTATTTATTACCTCAAATAATTAATAAAAACCAGCCATATCTCCACCATAAATACCAATTCATTACCCATCAAAGCCGGATTTAATGCCCAATAAATGCCTTGATAACCTGCTTATTTATTACTAATTAATGCCAACCATTTCCGTATCAAATATTCCTTAATTCCCTTCATCCTTACCTTAAATAAGAAGATTATGGTGCAATTAATATCAGCTTAGTCAGCGTCACTACAATTCAACACCAACACTGGGTCAAGGCTTACAGCTATAAATACACCTAACATTGCAAAAGAAAAGAGGGACCGAAACAAAAAATGTGACTTCTCCTCTCCTCCTCAAAAATCTCTTGTAATATGAAACTACAAGTGATAAATAAATTATAAAGTGGATGTAGGCCATAGATTTCGCCGAACCACTATAAAAATTTCATGTCTCTTTTATCTTTTCTTCTTTTTATCTGCTTATTTTTGTTATCTGTGTTGCTGTTTTCTGGATTGCCGTTAAGGCTGGTGCTTTCACACTCAAATCAGGGTGTTGATCCATTTTTTGGGTTAACAATATTTAATTACAAATCTGTGAACCAATCTGATGTTAAAATCAGAAATTTTAATTACACATTATGATGGTATATATGCATGACAAATTTCCTGTTATTTCTAGGTAGGAACTTACATAGGTTTTGCTACTTTCTGACATAACTGCTACATGAAGCATGGCTTCAGCTGCAACTTCGCTACAAATGCACACGATTATTCATAAAAGCAAAACAAACCACAGCAGTAATGTAGAAAAAGATTATGTATATGTCTAGATCATCATAAATTTCCTGGTCTCCATATAAGAGAATAGAATGAGATAGAGCATAGTATAATCTGTTGTATATTGGTATAAGGATGCAGGTTGTATCTGTGTACCCGCACAGCCCATTTATTTAATTAGCACTTATAAATACAATGTACCGAGAGCTTTGTACATCATCTAGTATTACAAAATAATACAAACTGTTTATCTCTTTCTTTTACATGGTATCAGAGCATTGTAAAAATGCTTAACAGCAAAAATCGATCAATCCTCTAAGAAAATCTCTCAATCTCATCAGAAAATTTTCATCATTTGAGATATAGGTTACACAGTTTAACAGCAACAATTCTTGAAGAAAACATCATCTGAAAGCAGTTGTCGTGCCAAGAAGGGACTTATCAAAGTTAAACTCATCATATAATATCCCTCCGGCTGCTACTGTTCCATCAGTTCATCAAGATCTCATTTTACTCATCTGAAGTGTCGTGCCAAGAGCCCACTTGTCAGACTACAGTGATCATTCAACTGGATCTGGCTACACCTCCCTCACTTGTCTGTCTTTTTTCCCTCCCTTTATCATTTTCTTGATAAGTTTTCTTCATTAAGGCAGAAGAAAGCAGTGAGAATGACAATACACCCCATCAAGAATCAAGAACCACTCAGCAACAGTCTAATGCTACCCAAGATATCGTCAAGTCCATAATCAGGCCACAAAGTCAGATCATCACCATACAGCTTGATGAATCTAACTATCTGCTCTGAAAATTCCAGATTGAGACTGCTATTAGAGGATATGCATTGCAAGAATATATTCTTGACACTCTAATCGCCCTACCAAGATTCACTACAGATCATGAAGAAAAATTAGCAAGTAATGCATAATACACAATTCATGAAAGGCAAGATAGTTTGATCAGTTCTTGGTTGTTATCATCTATCAGTGCCAGCCTGTTACCACAGTTAGTGGGATGCAAGACCACCAATGAAATCTGGTACGCTATTGAACAAATATTCAGTTCATAATCTACAACCAGGATAATGCAACATAAAAGGCAGTTACAAAACTTAAGAAAAGACAATGTCAGTATGAGAGAGTATCTATCTAAGGCCAAGACAATATGTGATCAGTTAGCCTCTACTGGTCAAAGTGACAGACACAGAGCAAATACTGTGCATTTTAAGTGGACTAGATGAAGAATATGAGGCAGTAGTTGCCATAATATCATCTAATGAAACTCTACCATCATTACAAAGTGTACACTCTATACTCATTGCCCATGAAAGAAGGCTTGAGCAAAAGAAACCAGCAAACTGGGAATACAATGCAAACTACGTATCGGTGAGCAAAAATAAAAATCAAGAAAGAAATCAGGGTAACAGAAACCAGCAAACAATCCCAAAGGTGGTCAATCAGGCAGATTCAGAGGAAGAGGTAGTACATGGAATTTCAACAGTAACATCAAATCAAGATGTTAACTATGTGAAAAGTATGGTCACACATCAAATAGGTGTTATTTCAGATTTGATGTCAATTTCACACCAGCACAACAAAGCAACAATAATTCTAGATCTCAAAACCCTAGCGCAAACATGGTCAATGTGCAGCAAGATATAACATCAGACAATACAAGCACAGACACAGCAAAAATTGAAGATATACGTGATGATAGCTGGTATCCAGACTCTGGGGCAACCAATCATGTGACAAACAACTTGAGCAAATTAAATCTTGGAACAGAGAATACAAAGGTACACAGTTATTATACATGGGAAAAGGTAAATCGATAAAAATTTCTCACACTGGAAATGTAGGCATTAATGGAACTAGACAATTATATCTTAACAATATGTTAATGGATCCATTAATTAGAAAGAACTTAATGAGTCTGTCACAATTTGCCAAAGACAATAATGTCTATTTTGAATTTCATTCTACATATTGTTTAGTTAAAGATAGTCTAACAAAAGAAATTCTTTTGCACGGTAGAGAACATAAAGTCCTGTATAAATTTGATGTTCCAAATTCAAGAAACCTTGAAAATAATGAAAAATAGTGTTACATTTCAGAAATTGAAAATGTTGAAAACTTTGATGTATGGCATTGTAAACTGGGACATTCCGGTATGAATATTGTTAGACATGTTTTGTCAAATTCCTAGTCAAATTCCTAATCCTTACACTGGCACATTTTGTCAAATGGGCAAGAGTCACAAGCTTGCATTTCCAGACTCAAAAACTGTGCATAATAAACCTCTTGAACTTGTTGCTACAGATTTATGGGCCCCAGCCCCAATATGTACTGACTATGGCCATAAATATTATATTTCATTTATTGATGCCTATTCTAGGTATGTATGGATTTACTTCTTAAAATCGAAGTCTGAAACTAACAATGCAGTGTTACAGTTTATTTCTAATGCAGAAAGACAAACAAACTATCAGGTAAAGGTTATACAAACCGATGGTGGTAAAGAGTTCTTACCCTTAAGGGTTTACTTTCAAATGAAGGGAATTACACAGAGGGTTACATGCCCACACACTTCAGAACAGAATGGCCTTATAAAGAGAAAACATAGGCATATTGTAGAGACTGGTTTGACACTTCTAGCACAAGCATCTTTCCCATTAAATTTTTGGCCAGATGCCTTCTCTACAGTAGTTTATTTAATTAATAGACTGCCTACAAAGGTATTGAAGTTTAAAAGTCCAATGGAAGTGTTGTTCAATGTCAAACCAGACTATCAAAGCTTGCAAAATTTTAGATGCCTATGTTTTCCCTATCTAAGACCATACAACACACACAAACTTGAGTATAAATCCAAGCCATGTACTTTTCTAGGATATGCAACAAGTCAGAAAGGATATAAATGCCTTGACAACAATGGAAGAATATATATATATATATATATATATATATATATATATATCCAGGCATGTAATATTCAATGAGCATGAGTTTCCTTTTAATAGTGCAGATATCAAAACAACTCAGAAAATACATAATTCAAAGCTTTCAATACCTCCAGTATTACCTTCACCAGAAGTAGTTATACCAGTTAATAGCATTAGTCATCATGGAAGGGGTGACATCAGTCGTCAAGACACAGTGCCCACAAATGAACGAGGTCAAGAACATGTTAATGCACCAGCAAGCCCTGATAGTGTGAGGCCAGTCACAGATCATCATGCAGACTCCTGTCAAGTACTGCATGACACTCAGTCACCCAGTACTCAACCAGAAGTTAACACAGATGAAGGCAGACAACCATCTATACCTGCAAATACTGGACACCATATGATGACAAGAGAAAAACGTGGCATATTCAAACCAAAAACATACAACACTAAATTTGAAATCATTGAGCCAAGCACATATCAGCAAGCAGTTATGGATGACAATTGGAAAAATGCTATGAAGGAAGAATACAATGCACTGATAAAGAACAAGACATGGGATCTTGTACCTTTACCAGTGAATAAAAATATAATATGATGCAAATGGACATACAGACTAAAGAAAAATCCAGATGGTTCAATCCTTAAATACAAGGCAAGACTGGTGGCAAAGGGGTATTCACAACAAAATGGATTCGACTTTAATGAAACTTTTTGTGAAACCCATAACCATCAGAGTCATTTTAACAATTGCCTTGCATAAGAATTGGATCATCAAGCAATTAGATGTTAATAATGCTTTTCTTAATGGTGAATTACAGGAGAAGGTATATATGGAGCAGCCATATGGGTTCATAAAAAAGGCAATGATCAGCTAGTATGTAAACTCAATAAAGGACTCTATGGGCTCAAGCAAACACCAAGAGTTTGGTTTGACAAGATGAAGACAACCTTGTCAAGACATGGCTACAATTCAACTAAATTCGATAGCTCCCTGTTTACTAAGTTTCTCAATAACACAATAACTTATGTATTAATCTATATTGATGATTTTGTTATTACAGGGAACAACAAATTAGAAGTCATGAATATTACTCAATGCTTGGAAGAAGAATTTTCAATCAAAGATCTGGGGGAGCTAAATTACTTCCTTGGCATAGAGGTCAAAAAGAACTTCAGGTTCAGAAATTCACTTAAGTCAGAGAAAATACATCAATGAAATATTGGTGAAAGCCAAAATGGACAAGGCAAATCCTCTACGTACTCCAATGACAAGCAATCTTCATCTTTTAAAAAACAAAGGTGAGCGAATTCTAAATGACAAGCAATACAGAAGCATTGTAGGAGCTCTGCAATATGTCACTATAACTAGGCCAGATATTTCATTCAGTGTAAACAAAGTGAGCCAATTTATGCAAAAACTTCTTGATGAGCATTGGAAAGCAGTAAAGAGAATTATAAGATATCTAAAGGGGTCAATTAATCAAGGACTAATTCTACAATCAAGTGCAACTTTGTGTATTAATGGCTATACAGACTTTGACAGGGCTACAGATTAGGATGATAGGAGATCTACAACAGGGTTTTGCATCTACTTAGGCAAAAACCCAATATCATGGTGTGAAAAAAACAATCAATTTTATCTAGGTCCAGCACATAAGTTGAATATCGAAGCATTGCTAGTGATATTGCAGAAATCATGTGGTTAATGTCTCTACTCAGTGAACTACATATTGAATTAAACAGCAAACCGACTATTTGGTGTGATAATTAAAGTTCGATATCCATTATTGCAAATCATGTTCTACACTCTCGCACAAAACACATCGAACTCGATCTGTATTTTGTGAGAGAGTAAGTATTAAGCAAGAATTTGGAGGTTAGATACATACCCTCAACTTACTGGAAGGCTGACATTCTGACTAAGCCTCTCTCTCGACCAAACTTCACCAAATTTAGGCGAGAGCTCAACGTGGACGAAGCCAACATCAATCTCATATCAAAAGCTTCGATTTACATTCCTGAAGCCTTTAAAGATGAAAAAGAAACTCATTGAAGCCCTATCTGACAATTTAACTCTTGAATTGACATTTCATCTCATATATCATCAACTCCCTTTCATATTGTTTGCCGCTTGAGTTTATTGACTCAATTGAAGCTCAGAGAAGGAAGAAAATTGCATTCAAGGGACTATTTTCACCGGCGATGCTCAGATTCATGGATCTCGCATGCAAACCCTAACCCTAGTTCGGGTTTGAGGGGGGCGTATAAGAGAATAGAATGAGATAGGGCATAATATAATCTGTTGTATATTGGTTTAAGGATGCAGGTTGTATCTGTGTCATATTGGGCCTAACCGCACAACCCATTTATTTAATTTGCACTTATAAATACACAGCACCGAGAGCTTTGTACATCATCCAGTATTACAAAACAATACAAACAGTTTATCTCTTTCTTTTACACTCCATATAATATTGCATTCTTTTTGTTAAATTTATCATCCAACATTACTTTCTTACAGTGGTATGGTTTAAAAAAAAGCCCTATATCCTTTCTAAAGAATTTAACAAAACTAAAATCTCCACATAATTTATGTAGATAGTCATACTACCAAAACAGTAAGCAATAGCATAAAACAATGTATGAAACTGTACGAAAATGTGCACAAGGATACACACCAATAAGATACTGATAAAAAACGGTAAGGAATTCTGAGGCTTGCCTTAGCAACCTCCTTTAAACTTTAGTTGCAAAGTTTTCTAAGATACAATATAATAATCTGCAAGAAATTGTAACGAGTATGTCTACTCTGTGATTCGATAATGTTTTGTTTCTGGAACAGAAAGAAGAGGAAGAAGATGCAAAAAAAGGATGAGGAATGTGATCAGCATCCCTGTCCGTTTATAGTCTTCAACGGCCACCTCCATTGAGAAGGTTGTTTCTGCTTGTCTTAATCAATGCAATTGTTTACGACGGCCATGTCTATTCGCAATAGTTATTTGCAATGCCCAGTAGTTATGTCTATTCATTTTGTTCGCAACGGCCATGCCTATTCACAACAGTTATTTGCAACGTCCAACAGTCGTATTTGTTCGTTTTGAACTAATAGTCATACTGTTTGAATTTAAACAAAAACTATTTATTTTCATTCAGCAAAAAATATAACATAGTCTAGTCTTATTGGACCCACATCCAGTCTGATCCGGTTCGGCATGGGATAGGCAGTCGGAGCGCGCATGTATTAGACCATGACCATATAGGTCCTCCCCATCGCACAAAATTACCTAACCCTAAGAGTCAATATAGATTAATGGGAAAGAGTATATAAACATGACAACTTCTCTTATTTTTGCTAATGTGGGACTTTAAATATCTTCATTCACCTCTTCAATGCAAGGATCTCCAATAATCCCCCACATGAATGATGATATATGTATTCCCCACACAAAGGGGAATATCACAGAGTACATATGAAGAAATGCTATATCGAGGATAAATAGATATTTCACTTTGAACTTTTCTTAGTTAAAACTTATCAGACATGATTGGCTAGTCGGTGAATAATTTCATCTTGAACCATTAGTCGTTAGTGTATAACCGGAAAATAAGCTTTACAAAGCATTGTTTCCCTTCACGTCCAATCTCTTAGTTGTGTTCATTTTGGTTCTGAACAAATTTGGTTCTGCAAGTATTTTAGAGAATTTAAGCCTTAATATTCTCATAGAGTCGACCCATCTCACACTTAAATATGTGATCGCATCCATAAAGAGTATCCTACATATACTCCACTTGACATTTTCAAGATATGGACATCATTAAAAGCATAGCTTAACCTTTTTAATACTTCTATAGGCATGCTTCTATTGTGCACCATAGGAATGGAGTAGGACTAAGTTTAAACAAATGCATTACTTGTTGAGTTACTCAGAACTGGTTGATCCTAGTCCGTGGGATCTCCAATCGCTAGGATAGGTTTTCTTATAAGATAACTCTTTTTGGGTTTAAGCTTTTAAACCCATTCCCCTTGATGCGCAGTCAATTTTATCTCTTGATAAACCTTTAGTAAATGGATCTGCTAGGTTATCATTAGTTCTTACATAATCAATGAAAATAGTTCCATTTGAGAGTAACTGTCTAATTTTTTATGGCATCAACGAATGTGTCGTGATTTTCCATTATACACAAATTTTTGCGCTCTACTTAATGCTGCTTGATTATCGCAGTGAATATATATGGTCGTTACAGGATTGGACCAAAATGGAATATCTTCTAAAATTTGACAAAGCCATTCTACGTCCTTACCTGCTTTATCTAATGCGATAAACTCAAATTCCATAGCGGATCGAACTATGCATGTTTGTTTAGTAAATTTCCATGACACTGTTGCTCCTGCTAGGGTAAAGACATAACCACTTGTTGATTTAGATTGCTTTGAATTCGAAATCCATTTTGCATCATTATATCCTCTAAGATGGTAGGATATTTTCCGTAATGTAACGAATAGTTTGTAGTATTCCTTAAATATTCCAACACTCTCAGTAGTGCTTTCAAGTGTTCCTTCCCTAGGTTACTTGTATGCATGCTTAGTCGATTTATTGCATAAGCAATATCTGGTCTTGTGAAATTCATGAGATACATTAAACACCAATTAGACGAGAGTATTCCAGTTGCATTACATTCTCATTAGGGTTTTTGTGCAGTACTTCCGATGGATTAAAAGGTGTTCATAGCCATTTGATTCCATAATCTTGGAATTTTTCAATCACTTTGTCTACATAGCGTGACTGAGATAATTCAATTCAATTAGGTGTTTTTATTATTTAGATTCCCGAAATAATGTGTCTGCAACTCCGAAATATTTCATATCAAAATTATTGATTAACATTTTCTTTATGGTCTCTATAACCTTAATGTTGAGACCAAAGATTAGCATATTGTCCACATATAGACAAATCATCACATATGATTGTCCAACTTGTTTGTAATAAACACATTTATAACATTCATTTATACGAAAACCATTTTTCACCGCGACACTATCAAATTTTTTGTGCCATTGTTTCGGAGCTTGTTTGAGTCCGTATAATGATTTGACTAGTCTACAGACTTTGTTCTTATTTCCCTTAGAAATAAAAATCTTCAAGTTGCTCCATGTAAATCTCCTCATCGAGAACTCCATTTAAGAATGTAATCTTTACATCCATTTGATGAATTTCTAGATTATAGATGGATGCAATTGCTATTAACATTCTTATAAGGTTTCGTGTAACCGATAAGTACCAAAGAAGTTTCCACCTTCTTTTTAACGGTATCCTTTGGCTACCAATCTGGCTTTATATAAGTCAATAGAGTCATATGGTTTCATCTTCTTCTTGAAGATCCATCTACAACCAATTGGTTTTATTTGAAGATTCTGAAGACGACATTTCCTCTTTGTAAGTTTGAGGTTCATGTTCTAACATGTAGGTTAAGAATTTTGAGCCAAATGGCGTGAAAGTTCTTGCTCTTATGCTTCTTCTTAACTCAATTTCATCCTTTCCACAATGAGTTTCATCTTCCTGTGGTTCATCCCTTTCTTCTCTTGTCCTTTTAGGGACACATGTTCAATCATTCTTTTTGTGTTAACACACATCTTCAAAGAATGAGGCATCTCTTGACTTCATGATTGTATTTATATGATGTCATTTATATCAAACTTGAAGACTAAAAATCTGTAAGCGCTACTACTTTTGAGGGGTCCCATATAGTAACAATCCACGGTTTTTGGTCCAAGTTTGACTTTCTTAGGAGGCGGAACTGGAACTTTTGCCAAGTACCCTCACACTTTGAGGTATTTGAAACTCGGTAGGTGCCCTTTCCATAACTCATATGGAATTGTTCTTGTTTTGCTGAGTGGAATTCTATTTAGTATGTGATTAGACATATTTAGGTCTTCTCCCCACAAGTTCGTTGGTAGGCTAGAAATTAATAGCATAGCATTAACCATGTCTTTTGGTGTTCTATTCTTTGTCTCGGCAATGCCATTTTGTTATGTTGAATAAGGGGCTGTTTTTTGATGAGTTGTTCCATTTTCTGCATAGAATTGTTTAAATGGTGATTCATATTCTCCACCTCAATCTGATCTCAATATCTTGATCTTTTTTAAGTTGATTTTCTACTTCAGCTTTGTATTTTATAAACGATGTAATTGCATAATCTTTACTATTTAAAAGATATGCATAGCAATATCATGTATAAACATCAATGAATGTGATAAAGTACTTTTTCCCACCTCTTGTAGGTAATGACTTGAAATCACATAAGTCGGTATGAACCATTCTCAATGGTTCAGTACTCCTATCATTAGTATGAAATGGTTTTTTTGACCATTTTCACTTCTACACATGTCTCACATTTGTATTTTTTTATCTACTTGAAATTTTGGAATTAATCCTAGGTTTGCAAGTTTGTTTATTTTTCAAAAATTTATGTGTCCTAATCTATCATGCCATAATAGAGTTTCATGCACAACCAAATAAGAAACTTTATTTTTATTCATTGCATAATTAGAATACATAGTATTTTTACCGACTACGGCTACATTTTCCTTAAACATGCCATCGCATAAATATCCCCTTCCTATATAAATTCCAGCCTTATACATAATTATCTTTTCTAACTCGAAGACCACTTGGAATACTTTCTTTGACAGTACAGGTCCATGGATTAGGTTCTTGTGGATGTCTGAAACATGCTGCATGTTATTTAATGTAACAATTTTTCCAGAGGTGAACTTGAGGATGACTGTGCCACTGCCCTCAATCATGGAAACTGTAGAATTATCCACAGAGTTGTTCTCCCTAATTGAGTTTGTTGTTAGTGGAAAACATGGTTTTATCAAAACATATATGTCGAGTAGTACCTGTGTCAAGCCACTATTATGTAGGATTCTGAACAAATTGGATTCTGATATAACTCCAAAAATATTAGACTCGTCCACTTCCACCATATTTGTCTCAGAATTGTTCTCCTTCTTGTGTCTGCAATCTTTAGTGGTGTGTCCCGTCTTGCCACAAACCCAACAGTTACCAATAAACTTCTTGGACTACTTATTTTCATTGAATTTCTTTTTGGCGCTTTTCTCTTCTATGAGAAATTTTTCTTCTTGTTATTACTGAAGTGTCCTTTATGTTTGACCCTTTTGTAACAAATGCCTCCTCGCTTTTTTGGTGTGTAATCCTACGGTTATATGCCTTTATGTTTAGTCTAAAAATGAGGTCATGTAAACAAATTTTCTTCTTTTTATGATTCAAATTGTAACAATTCGGTTTTGATGATTACCTATAATATTAAATTATAACAGCGGTTATAATTTAATATTGTGAATTAAAAATAAATTGGAGATTTGAATTGTTTATTGGAATAAATAATGGATTTTAGAAAAAAAATGTGAAAATAAAGTTTTAAGAATTTCTTTTTGGTTGTTTGAGTTAAAAATGAGTGAAACATAATTTTTATTTGAGAAAATGCAATAATTCTTGTAATTATTGCCAAGTATTTCTTTTAATGATTTTTAAAAGAAGTATTTGTTTTAAAATATGTTTATTATAAATAAAAAGGTGAAATTTGGTTTAAAAATAAGTTTTGATTATAAAAATGATGGAAAGGTTTGTTATATTTTATTACACAAGAAAATTAGTTTTGTGTAATTTTTGGGAGTCAAAACAGTGATTTATGTAAATATTTAGTAAAGTGTGTATTTATTGAAAATTGAGAGTTTTTGATAATAAAAATATTTTTATAACAAAATTATCTTTTTATTAGTTATAAAATATTTTATTAAATATGTAGATATGTTTACATAATTTTATTATGTTAAAACATTGTGAAAAACGTGTTGTTTTATTATTACATAGTGTATTTGGTAATCAAGTGATGAATTTAATTTTACTTAAGCTAATTATTTGATTTGGGTCTAAGCCCACTTATCAAAATACGCCTGAACTAACAAAAATGAGAAAGCTTCTCTTCCCCAAAAAGCAGTACGTTCACTTTCATACTTACAGTAAACAGAAAACATAAAAGAAAGAAGCATTCTCCATTTTCAAATCTAAAGCAAAAATCTCCAAATCTCTTCAATCAATTGCTGTTGTTTATCAAATTAAGGCTCTTTTATACAGGTAATCAACTCCATATCAGAGAGTAATTCATCAAATTTTGATTTTTGGTTTAGGTTGTCTGTAATGGGTTTTTTCCTTTTGCATGTCTATGTATTGAGTTTTTACAGGTTATTGAAGCCTTCTTTTGCTAAAAGGTTGAAGCTTCCGCCAAGTTTCTCCAAATTTGCTCTTCTAAGTTGCAAGGTGAGTGTCAAAACTCACAAATCAAGCTGAAACAAAGCTTCAAAAAGACAAATCTGAGCAAAATATAGTTTATGTAAATTTTCCTGTAGTTATTGTTTCTGTGAAAACTGTGTTTGGGTGCTACTTTGCATGACCATATCTTCTTATTCCTATGTCGAAATTCGCTGATTCTTTTTTTATTTGAAAGTTGAAGTTTTCTACTATGTGCATATCAATTCTCAATTCAATCTGAGGTCGTTTGGTCCTCTGTTTCATGCCTGAAAGTTGAATCCGAGATAGTTTTCAGGTCTGTACATATTTCCGTTTTCTGAGCTGCTGCAAACATGGTCTGAGTCCATGTCTGAGACAGCGTATCTTTTTCATTTACTGTCGGAATTGATCGATTCTTTCTTTTTTTGAAAGTTAAAGTTTTCTACTATATGCATACCAATTTTCAATTAAATCTGAGGCCGTATGGTCACCTATATCATGCCTGTAAGTTGAACCCGAGAGGGTTTTCAGATCTGGGCAGAATTCAACATGGCCTAAGTCCATGTTTGAAATTTCATATCTATACCATTTCATGTCGGAATTCAGTGAATCTTTTTCCAGTTCATAGATAAATTGTTCTACTTTCTGTGTATCAAATATCAGACCATCTCGAGGTCATTAAGCCATTCGAATCATGTCAGAAAGTTGAACCCGGAGACGATTTCAGACCTGGGTATTATTTTTGGCCTATGCATTTTTATGTTCTGCCTTGTTTTCTAATCCGTTTTCCGACTTCTGCATCTTGTTTTTGTGATATTTCTGAACTGTTTTGAAGGCCATGAAGCCTATCAATAGGCGAGCCAGAATTTTGGTGAATTTGTGATTCAAAACGAATTGATTTTTGAGATGTTTTCGAATGTCGGTTTTGGTGTCTTTCGATGATTTTTCTTTGATTTCGAGCACGGGTTTTTCTAAATAATTTTTAAATGATTTTTTAAAATTAATCGACTTTTGAAATAATTATTATATAATATTTATAAATTATGTTTAAGCTATAAAAACTATATATTCTCTATAATAAGGGAATTTCAAAGATTGTTTTCCAAAAACGATTTCAAAAAATTGTTTTAAAAGCTTGTTATCTCAAACAAATCATTTTCTGTATAAAATACACCTTTTTGCACTATTTGAGCATATGAGAAGGAGAATTAAACGAATGGATAAAACACGTGGTATGGGACACGTGCGTTTATCTTTTCGGTTAATTCCTGACTTGTCCTTTTGATGGTTTTGACCTTCGGGTCGTATTTGCCGATGAGATGAGGCAAATATCTTTACTGATTTCTAGTGTGGCGTTGGCTAGCGGTTAGTAAACCGATTAGTGGGAACGTATGGTATGGGACGCACGTTAACACTTTTCGGGTTCCTATTTGAGAGTTTGTGACACATTTGTCAAAGAGACGTATTTGCCAGTACTGGACCTTCGGGTCATTTATCCTTCGGGATGTTTGTCTAAGAGACGTATTTGTCCTTCAGGATATTGTGCTTCGGGATGTTTGTCTAAGAGACGTATTTGTCCTTCGCAATGTTTTTTTAAGAGACGTGGCGCCTTATTTTGAAAAAACATTACTTGGCATGCTTCGGCCATTTGTGAGCACGTGCTATATATTTGAGATGATTTCATTGATTTCTTTGTGATTTTCCAAGTGTATCGTCTTTTTACATATTTGGCCATTTGAGCCGTTCGAGACATTATATACGGTGATTACATCTTTGGAAATTTGAACTCCTTATCGAGTTCAATATTTGAGATTTGGGTTTGCCAACTCTTGGCGTTTATTTTGAGATTTGACATTCTTTGCCGTTTATTTGAGATTTATATTTTCCTTTTTGGAGATGTGTGTGTGTGTGTGTGTTTGCCATTTTGGCATATTTTGATATTTGAGACTTCTCTATTTAAGAATATATTTTGGATTGCCTTTTTATGGTGAGTTTTGAGTTTTCTCCTATTTAGGAGTTATGGTTTCTCTAAACCATTATTTCTCTTTTTGGGTATATGCCGATGATATGAGGCGTGTTTATACTTAGTTGTTTTAATGTTGAGTTATTTCTTTCGAGATTATATATGCTTAGTGATACCACTTCACTTGAAGTAATGGCATATTCTTATTATTGTTTCTTCTCATTCGAGAAGAGTTATCACCCTTTATCTTATGCTTCATATTATCACTTATCTTACTAAACTGATTGTTTTAGCTAGACTGACCCGTGTATTTTATACTCGGGTCAGACTGACTTGTGTCAAGTTAGATACCTGCTTTTGGATTTAGTTTTGCTTTGATGCTTCCGCTTGGATGTCTATTTATCACCTTTTGTTGTTGTAGCCCTTTTTGTTTGACACTTATATGTGTATATTTTTGACCCGTTGTATATATTGTGGTCTTCGAACCACTTATGATGTATCATATTGTATTGTACTGGGATGTATCAGTGTATATGTATATATATATCTGTTTGTTTGCTGTTCTGTGATGTGTTGTACATTCTGTTGTTGTATTTTGTTCTGATAGATCCGTTAGCCACTACAGTTTGTATTAAGCATTTATTGGATATGTCGATCCACTTAAGAAAGGAAAAAAATTATTAGAGCATTAATCGACATATTTAATAGATGTTTAAGACAAGGCTATAAATGATCGCTCCTAACCAGCCCTATTCTCCGTATTAGTAAACAGTATTACCTAGTAATACTCTTTGTTAATGTGGATCTCGGGGTGGGGCATCACAGCTTGGTATCAGAGCGAGGTTCAGAACAAAATATGATAAACACAGAACAGAAACATATATTACGGTACATCCAAGAACAATATAAGTGTTACAAATCCTCTAATCATTGTTTCCTTAGCCTTTTCGTGTCCTTTGGGTAGATATAAGTTTGGAATATGTCTAGCAATATATTTTATTCCGTAGTATCCCATAATTGAATTAATGATATCTTATCCTATGATTAATTCTTATTGTAAATGTTTTATTCTAGTTCTCTTCGATATGTTCGTATCGAAGGAGCTTGTTGATACTGTTGGATGTTTCTTATCTTGTTGCTTCTTTGAGGATTGCTAATCCTATTGAGAGGATCCGCAATACTTGGCATGTTGTGTGACAATATTGAGGTTGTTCTTTGTAATTTTTCTTTCTATGCAAATATGCACATTAGTCATCACCTTGGGTAATGTTCTAAAAGGATCCTATATTTTAGGCATCCTAATTCAGCTGATTTGTTGCCTTTTGTTCTTCAAAATGTTGATGATGATTCCAAAGTATCTTTATTTGCTTATGAGTTTTGAGATGGTGATGTATCTCGAATTCTCGTTGTTGAGGCTTTGTTGATTTCTGTAAGTCTGTTTCGGGTTTGTCAACCAATCGGGCAATTGAGTATTGTATTGACCTCATTCCTAGTTTTTAGCCTTTCGGTTATCCTCATACGAGGATTTTCATTAAGAAAATGAGGCAATTAATTGAATTTAATTGATATTGTTGTTCTTATCTCTGTTGATATATCCTCATTGGATACTCAACTGTTGATATGCTTTGTGATATTACTTCACTCGAAGTAATGCTATGTCGATAGTGTTACTTTTTCTCATTCGAGAAGATACCATATCCTTACCCTTATACCGTTTTGGTCTCTTATTCGATCTTTTGAGAGGTGCTAGGGTCTTTCCTCAGCTTGATCTTACGCCGTTTTTATCAACTACGAGTTGCGGAGGATAGCATTCCTCTTATCGCATTCCACACTCGTATGGTTCTTGTGAGTGGCTCGTTATATCGTTCGGATTGACAAACACTCCAGTTTATTCCGTCAATCCTATAAATCGAGTATTCTGGGAATATCTCGATGAGATCTCTTTGTGTTCTTTGATTTTGAGTATAAGCAACAATTTGATATTGAAAATCTTTCAAATAGAAGATATGTTTTTAAAAATAGTTGGATTTTGTTTATTGAGATAAACAAAGAATGTTTTGTAAATTATTTATGAGGCATTTCTTAATACAGAAAATGATTTTTTGTGTTGGGTTGTCCATCGAGTGCTTTAAGAATTCTGGTCGATATGCCTGATCAATGTTATCGATAGGAATTTCATAAACGCTGTGATGAGACATTCTGACACGATAAATTGAGTTTTTATAAGTAAAGTTCTGAATAAATTAGTATGGTTTGGGAATTAAATTTTATTTTGAATGTGAAATGTAGCCATTGAACCATAGTGACTGTTAGATGAGTGGCGAGGCAGTTTTGATCTCTAGGTCAACTCTGCATCCAATCGATGGGTTCATTGGCTATAAAACAATGGCGAGGCAATACCGTTGCATTGATTGAAAACATTTCGAAATTGAATATGCTTATTTTAAACTTTAATCATGGGTTTGTGTGCAAATTATTATTTCAAATTTTGGTTATGTTAAAAAGTTTGCTGATGTGAATTTGTAAAATTCCTTTGGAAGCAAGTTTGAATTAATTTTAATTGGTTTTATGTTGATAATTAAATGGAAATTTAATTTTGTGACAAAGTGGAAATGTGAAGTTGAATTGTTTTGATATATGAACAATTTATGTAGTATAATCATTTTAAATTGTGTGAATAGTTTTAAACTTTATATATATATTTATCCCCATAATTTATTTTGATGGATAATCAAAAATCATTTCTTGATAATGGAAGAGATTAATAATCTCTTTAAAAATGAGTTTTCTTAGTTAATTGCCTTAAAAATTAGATTTTTGGAAAAAAAATGAAAATATTTCCAACTAATGAATTGTTTCTTTTTATGATGATTACATAGAGTTGATTGTAATTTTTATGTTTTAGCTTTCCGGGATAAAGAAGATCATTTAATAAATGATTTAGTAAAACGCTTGTTGGAAATGTGGTTTGAAATTAAAAATGGTTTGGGAAAATTTTCAAAATTTAAATTGATTTGAAAGATGAAATTTGGTTTGAAAAACTGTTGTGCTAAAACAACAATAACTTGATATTTATAACTCTGAATGAGTTCAATCTTTTTGCAAATGTAAATCCTTTAGAAAGCTATAAATTTTCTTTTTACTACTTTAGAAAATATTGCATTTTTAATAGTCTAAAATGGGTTTGAAATTAGATGGTCATTTCTGTCCTTTAAGAGATTTTCTAAGATTTAAGGTGAAAGTAAATTTAGCATAACTTTCAAACCGTGAATTTTATTTTTATGATCTTTATATCACTGGAAAGCCTAGACTTAGTAGAACAACTTTAATTTTATATGTATTTTTAGATTTTGATTTTTGCCGTGTCAAAATTTAAGATTATTACAGCAGGTTTGAAATTGGAATAACTTGTTTTCTTAATAGTCAAATGCATTCTACCTATTTTGTGAATATGATTGAGTTGATGTTTAGTGTGAAAGTATATGTTTTAAAATAAAATATATTATGGTAGAATTTAAGAGTGAATTTTTTTATTAACTTTAAATTAAGAGTTTTGAGATTAAATTGGATTTTAGTACGAAGTTTTGAAAATTTTCAAAATATTGAAGTTTGGGAATTTGAGTCATGCTTTGTGCAATTATCTAATGATATGCTTTTATGTGGTCATTTGAGTTTGGTGGTCTTTGGAGAAATCACCTCTCGTCGAATTTTCTTATCTTTATTGTTTTCAATCTAATATTGGTATGGTTCCTTTCGTAATGTCATACGGAAGGTCATGTCAATAATTACCTTGTTGAGTGGAGTCCAGGATAAAGTTGTGCTAAATCCCGACTCTATTTAAGAAGCTTCTGAGAAATCAATCTCACTCGATTGATCTTTTGTGTAGCATCATATCTATGTCCTTGTTTCGAAGGTGAGACGCCTTCGAAATCATGATGTTTTGCTCGAAGATATTTAATGGTCCGCTAGTCCCAGTAATCACACTCAGGAAATCATAGAATTTATCGAGCAATCTTATCTTGGTTTTCTATCATCCTGTGTTGAGAGTGAGAAATTTTAAACTCAAGCTTGTTTATCTTTCTTTTGCTTGATGAAGTGCAATCTAATCCATTATCGGGGATCAATCCTGAACCCGCCGTATCATACCTTTTTTCGGCATATGAAAGACTAGACTTTACTAACTCAATTTTTATGGAATTTTGAATCAGATCATTTTCCCTTACCTCAACTAGAGAAGCATGAACTTCTTCTATAGAACCATTTTTTTCTTGGTCCCAATTCAATACTAAGCAAGTCCGAACTAATTGAATACTTGTTTGAAAAATTCCACGAATTGACTTTCCATTTCCAGTTCTCTAAGAGAAGGCGGCGAACCCTAATCTCTTTCAATTGGAAGGGTCTTTGACTGATGCTTCCGGCTAACTAGTGAACTTCACTACTGGCTCGGATTCAACCTTTGAAGTAGGCGCCCTAAGTTACGTAGGGAGGGAGGAAGCGGTGTCCTTTGGGAGGGGAACAACTGGAAACGGTTGCTAATACCCCATAGGCTGAGGAGCAAAAGGAGGAATCCGCCCGAGGAGGGGCTCGCGTCTGATTAGCTAGTTGGTGTAATTTGTGTTGAATACAACTCTCCTCTAGAAATTGCGAGGACCCAATTTTTATAAGGGGGGAGTCTGTAACAATCTTGGTTTTGATGATTACCTGTAATATTAAATTATAACAGTGGTTATAATTTAATATTTTGAATTAAAAATAAATTGGAGATTTAAATTTTTTATTGGAATAAACAATTGATATTAGAAACAAAATGAGAAAATAAAGTTTTAAGAATTTCATTTTGGTTGTTTGAGTTAAAAAAGAGTGAAAGATGATTTTTATTTGAGAAAATGCAATAATTATTGTAATTATTGCCAAATAGTTCTTTTAGTGATTTTTAAAAGAAGTATTTGTTTTAAAATATGTTTATTATAAATAAAAAGGTGAAATTTGGTTTAAAAATAAGTTTTGATTATAAAAATGATGGAAAATGGTTTGTTATATTTTATTACACAAGAAAATAAGTTTTGTGTAATTTTTGGGAGTTGAAACAACGATTTATATAATATTTGAGTAAAGTGTGTATTTATTGAAAATTGAGAGTTTTTGATAATAAAAATATTTTTATAACAAAATTATCTTTTTATTAGTTGTAAAATATTATATTAAATATGGAGATATTTTTACAGAATTTTATTGTGTTAAAACGTTGTGAAAAACATGTTGTTTTATTATTACATAGTGTATTTGGTAATTAAGTGATGAATTTAATTTTACTTAAGCTAATTATTTGATTTGGGTCCAAGCCCACTTATCAAAATAAGCCTGAACTAACAAAAATGAGAAAGCTTCTCTTCTCCAAGTAGCAGTACGTTCACTTTCATACTTACAGTAAACAGAAAACAGAAAAGAAAGAAGCCTTCTCCATTTTCAAATCTAAAGCAAAAATCTCCAAATCCCTTCAATCAATTGCTGTTATTTATCAAATTAAGGCTCTTTTATATAGGTAATCAACACCATATCAGAGAGTAATTCATCAAATTTCGAATTTTGGTTCTCTTTTATATAGGTAATCAACACCATATCAGAGAGTAATTCATCAAATTTCGACTTTTGGTTTGGGTTGTCTGTAATGGGTTTTTTTTCTTTTGCATGTCTGTGTATTGAGTTTTTACAAGTTATTGAAGCCTTCTTTTGCCAAAAGGTTGCAGCTTTCGCCAAGTTTCTTCAAGTTTGCTCTTCTAAGTTGTAAGGTGAGTGTTAAAACTCACAAATCTAGCTAAAGCAAAGCTTCAAAAAGCCAAATCTGAGCAAAAATATAGTTTCTGTAAATTTTCCTGTAGTTATTGTTACTATGAAAACTGTGTTTGTGTGCTACTTTGCATCACCATATCTTCTTATTCCTATGTCGAAATTCGCTGATTCTTTTTTTATTTGAAAGTTGAAGTTTTCTACTATGTGCATACCAATTTTCAGTTCAGTCTAAGGTCATTTGGTCCTCTGTTTCATGCCTGAAAGTTGAATCCGAGGTAGTTTTCAGGCCTGTACATATTTTTGTTTTCTGAGCTGCTGCAAACATTGTCTGAGTCCATGTCTAAGACATCGTATCTTTTTCATTCCTATCGGAATTCATTGATTCATTTTTTGTTTGAAAGTTAAAGTTTTCTACTATGTGCGTACCAATTTTCAGTTAAATCTGAGGCTGTTTGGTCACATGTTTCATGCCTGTAAGTTGAATCAGAGAGGGTTTTCAGACCTGGGCAGAATTCAATATGGCCTGAGTCTATGTTTGAAATTTCATATCTTTACCATTTCATGTCGGAATTCAGTGAATCTTTTTCCAGTTCATAGATAAATTGTTTTACTTTGTGTGTATCAAATTTCATACCATTTCGAGGTCATTAAGCCATTCGAATCATTTCAGAAAGTTGAACCCGGAGAAGATTTCAGACCTGGGTATTATTTTTGGCCTGTGCATTTTTGTGTTCTGCCTTGTTTTCTAATCCGTTTTCCGACTTCTGCATCTGGTTTTTGTGATATTTCTGAACTGTTTTGAAGGTTATGAAGCCTATTAATAGGCGAGCTAGAATTTTGGTGAATTTGTGATTCAAAATGAATCGATTTTTGAGATGTTTCCGAATGTCGGTTTGGTGTTTTTCGATGATTTTTCTTTGATTTCGAGCACGGGTTTTTTTAAATGATTTTTTAAAATGAATCGGCTTTTGAAATAATTATTATATAATATTTATAAATTATCTTTAAGCTATAAAAACTATATATTCTCTATAATAAGGGAATTTCAAAGATTGTTTTCCAAAAACGATTTCGAAAAATTGTTTTAAAAGATTGTTTTCTCAAACAAATTATTTTCTATATAAAATACACTTTTTGCACTATTCGAGCATATGAGAAGGAGAATTAAACCATTGGGTAAAACACCTGGTATGGGACACGTGCGTTTATCTTTTCGGTTAATTCTTAACTTGTCTGTTTGATCGTTTTGACCTTCGGGTCGTATTTGCCGATGAAATGTAGCAAATATTTTTACTGATTTCTAGTGTGGCATTGGCTAGCGGTTAGTAAACCGATTAGTGAGAACATGTGGTATGGGACGCACGTTAACACTTTTCGGGTTACTATTTGAGAGTTTGTGACACATTTGTCTAAGAGATGTATTTGCCAGTACTTGACCTTCAGGTCATTTATCCTTCGGGATGTTTGTCTAAGAGACGTATTTATCCTTCAGGATTTTTGTCTAAGAGACGTATTTGTCCTTCGGGATGTTGTCCTTCAAGATGTTTGTCTAAGAGATGTATTTGTCCTTCAGGATGTTGTCCTTCGGGACATTTTTCTAAGAGACGTGGCGCCTTATTTTGAGAAAACATTACTTGGCAGGCTTCGGCCATTTGTGAGCACGTGCTATATCTTTGAGATGATTTCATTGATTTCTTTGTGATTTTCCAAGTGTATCGCCTTTTTTACATATTTGGCCCTTTGAGCCGTTCGAGACATTATATACGGCGATTACATCTTTGGAAATTTGAACTCCTTATCGAGTTCTATATTTGAGATTTGGGTTTCCCAACTCTTGGCATTTATTTTGAGATTTGAGATTTTCCATTCTATGGCGTTTATTTGAGATTTATATTCTCCTTTTTGGAGATATATATGTGTGTGTTTGCCATTTTGGCTTATTTTTAGATTTGAGACTTCTCTATTTAAGAATATATTTGGGATTGCCTTTTTATGGCGAGTTTTGAGTTTTCTCCTATTTAGGAGTTATGGTTTCTCTAAACCATTATTGTTCTTTTTGGGTATATGTCGATGATATGTGGCATGTTTATACTTAGTTATTTTAATGTTGAGTTATCTCTTTCGAGATTATATGTGCTTAGTGATACCACTTCACTTCAAGTAATGGCATATTCTTATTATTGTTTCTGCTCATTCGAGAAGAGTTATCACCCTTTATCTTATGCTTCATATTATCACTTATCTTACTAAACTGATTGTTTTAGCTAGACTAAACCATGTATTTTATACTTGGGTCAGACCGAGTTGTGTCTGGTTAGATACATGCTTTTGGATTTAGCTTCGCTTTGATGCTTCCGCTTGGATGTCTGTTTATCACCTTTTATTGTTGTAGCCCTTTTTTGTTTGACACTGATATGTGTATATTTTTGACTCGTTGTATATATTGTGGTCTTCGAACCACTTATAATGTATCATTTTGTATTGTACAGAGATGTATCAGTGTATATATGTGTGTGTGTGTATATATATATATATGTTTGTTTGATGTTCTTTGATGTGTTGTACATTCTGTTGTTGTATATTGTTCTGATAGATCCGTTAGCCACTATAGTTTGTATTAATCATTTATTGGATATGTCAATCCACTTAAGAAAGGAAAAAAATTATTAAAGCATTGATCGACATATTTAATAGACACTCCTAACCTGCCCTATTCTCCGCATTAGCAGACAGTATTACCCAGTAATACTCTTTGTTAATGTGGGTCTCGGGGTGGAGCGTCACACAAATAGTTACGGTAGTCTCTCCATGATGGAGGCAACTTTCCTATTATTGCTTCAACCAAGAAAGATTCTTCGAATCTATGGCCTTCTAATTCAAGTTCGTGAATGATAATTTGTAGTTAATGTAGTTGAGTAGTCACAGATTTGAAGTCTTTCATCTTGTAGTCCATGAATTTGTCTACGATGAATTTCTTCAAACTGATATTTTGTGCCTTGTATTTTGCGATAAGTGCATTCCAGAGAGCCTTTGCTGTCTGATGAGGTCGATATACTTTGTACAGCAACTTATCCAAACAATTTAGAATATAATTCTTGCACAGGAAATATGAATGTTCCCATGTATTAGCCTCAAGAAACACATCTTTATTTGTTTCTCTGTTTTCACCAGATTTTGGCATAGGTTCCTCCTCTTCGAGATGCCTTTGCAGACCCAAGCGTAGTTAGATAGAACAACATTTGATTTTTCCAAGTCTGAAAATCATCACCATCTCCTTTGAACGGATCAAGTCCATTGTAAGTAGCAGTTTTTGCTGATAACTCAACGCTGCCATTTCTTTTCAGTAAAAACTAAAAATTTTTAAGATATAAATGGTCATATTACCAAAATAGTAAGTAATAACAAAAAACAATGTATGAAACCGTACAAAAATGTGCATAAGGATGCACACCAATAAGGTACTGATTAAAAACATTCAGGAATTCTGAGGCTTTCCTTAACAATCTCTTTAAAACTTTTTTTGCAAACTTTCCCAAGGTGCAACAGAATAATTTGCATGAGATTGTAACGAGTATGTCTACTCTATGATTCGATAACACTTGGATTTTATAACAAAAAAAGAGGAAGAAGACGTAGAAAAAGGATAAGGAATGTGATTAGCATTCCTGTCCTTTTATAGCCTTTAGCGGTCGCCTACATTCAAAAGGTTGTTTCTGTTCATCTGAATCAATGCAATTGTTTGCAACGACCATGTCTCTTCACAACAGTTATTTGCAACGCCCAACCGTCGTGCCTGTATGTTTTGTTTGCAACGGCCATGCCTATTCACAATTG
The DNA here is from genome assembly GCA_030737815.1 of Allium fistulosum. Lineage (NCBI taxonomy): Eukaryota > Viridiplantae > Streptophyta > Magnoliopsida > Asparagales > Amaryllidaceae > Allium > Allium fistulosum. The sequence continues at coordinate 1,294,972,807 of CM060904.1, forward strand.
TTATTTGCAACGTCCAACACTCGTGTCTATTTGTTTTGAACTAACAGTCATACTGTTTGAATTTAAACAAAAAAACTGTTTATTTTAGTTTAGCAAAAACATAACATAGTCCAGTCTTATTGGACCCGCACCCGTTAGACCATGGCCATATAGAACCTCCTCCTCACACAAAATTACCCGACCCTATGGGGCTATATAGGTTGATGGGAAAGATTATATAAACATGACAACTCCTCTTATTTTTGCTAACGTGGGACTTTAAATATCTTCATTCACCTCTTCAATGCAAGGATCTCCAACATTTATTAGTTGGAATTTAAGGAAAAAAGACATATGTAAATAGATAATTAGTCCACAAATCTAAATTTTCCATATATATTTCATATTTGTTTACATTATCAATAAGAATATAACCGTATTTATGACAAAATGAACTAGTGAATAAAACGTAGATACATTTTTACTCAGGAGAGTCATTGTTTCTGCCCTACTTCTATATGAGAATTAATGAGGTTAGGAATAATAAATTGGAAATGCGTGTTTATTGAATTAGTCAAACCTAAGGAGTTGCTAAAAGCCTCTATATGCAAAAAAAGTTTCCTTTATATGAAAAAATAATTTGATTTAAAACAAATTTAATATATTATAAACTACTTGAAGCCCTCAAAAATGCCAAACCGATGCTTTGGTAATTTAACATGCCTGATATACTAAGTTTAATATTGACATAATTGACCATTTTGAGTTTCCAATGGATTACCTATCCTTGAACACAACTGTGCTTTTTTAGTGTAGAAGGTAAGATAAAAGAAAAATATATGAATAACATGTTTCATTGATTACTAAACGAGACTAAGGCCATGTGTTAGATTTATTATTTTGAGGGAGTAGCATTCCATTTTAAACAAACCACACATATATAATATCAATATTTTTGAAAATTTGTAATTCATAATAATTTCATATAGTATATTTCAATATTCCTCTTAATTTACGAAACTAAATACATCCAATCAAGTGTTTCATTTATTTATCCTTCTAGCATATTTACAAACATATGCATCAAATTTGAATTTGGATTCCAATGATTTGTATCGCATTAAGAAGATTGATTCTATTTATGAATCATGAATGAATAATAAAAAGTTATGAAGTGGGTATTCTATTTAAAGAAAGTACTATATTGTACTAAAAGGGGATGAAAATCTAAAAAAACTAATTCTACATCCATGTTACATAGATTTAGGCTCTGTTTGGTTTGCCGCTTTTAATTTTAGTTTTCGTCTAAACAAAAATGCACAAGACACATTATTTTTGAAAGACAAACAATTTGAAAAATGAGGTTAATATAAAAAATACAAAAATAAATATATTTTGTTTTCCATGTTCCGTGAAATAACAAAAGTATATAAATCAATCCGTCTCATTCGTCATCCCTCCGACTTCGTAATAGCTTAGAATTTTGAATATCTCTTCATATTTTGTATGCAAAATACAAAACTTAAAATGAAACTAAACAGACTCTTAGTTTTTCGGTAGATATCAATAAAAAACATAGTGTTCTTCTTCTATGAATATGAATTTGAAATTCATGTGCATTTATAATATTTATTCCATAAAGTCTTTACACGTTTATTTTCCATGTTTGAGTTATGAGAACATATAGCGTTAGTATTACTCAGTTATACTCATGGGATGTGGATCAACTCTCTCACTTGTTTAATGTATGGTATGATACATTGCAATTTATTTCACATTATAAAGAAGAACTATGGATTGCTTCACAAGTTTCAAAGACAATATGTACCACATCACATGAACAAAAAAACCTTATGTGGCATATGTTTGTAAGTTAAATTCAGATAACGTAATGTAATTTATGCCTAGCTTCGATGATTTCAAATATTTGGTCATTTTTTTACTAAAGATGATTAATTTTTCATTCTTGCTATTAGTTCCTCAACTACGGCATGACAACTCTAATGATCCTACTATTTTGGAACAAATTTAATTTTGTTTTGTAACTACAGATGTCTATAACCATTATCCCGCCTTTTGACCGGGCGACGTTCGGATAGACTGGACGAATCGAACTTGGGATTATCAAGGCAGAAACCCGAAGAGATAGCCCAGAAGTCCAGAAAGCAAGTGCAAGCAATGCCATATGACAAGCACACAACCAAAATAAAAGATTAGAAGACCGGATCCACCAAAGTGGTGGATCTGTACTGATTCAAGATCTTGGATCGATACCGATCCAACTTCCTTCATCCAAATTTGCCCAACTTCTGCCTATACACTCAACTTAATGCTAGAAGCCTAGTTCAAGTTTTGTTTCGTCAATCCCATGCAATTTTTTGTCGATCTCCATGAGCACTTGAATCAGCAACTCTACTTCTCTATAGGTCCATCATTTGAACTCGGAAATAAGTTAGAAATGTTGCAAACTACTGTGGAATCACGAAGCTAACAATAAATCGAGCCAAGACAAGAACATTAAAACCATCCATATGAAGAAATTATGGATCAGTACCGATTTAGGAGGTTAGATTAGTACTGATCCGTGATTGTTGCTGAGTTATCCATCTATTTTCTTGGAGAATTGGTTTATGACATGGAAAACTAGGTGGAGATCATTAGGATGATATTTTAGGCTTCTTATGCCTATAAATAGAGGGGTAGAGCTCATTTCTAAGGATCTTTTTGGGCTCTTTCTTTCCCTTACTCTAATTTCTTGTAATCAATGTCAGATTTATACCAATCCATAAGAACTCCTAATTGTAATCAGCAAGATAATTACAAAATCACTAAGTGGATGTAGGCCGAGATTAGTCGAACCACTATAAATTATTGTGTGTTCTTTCCTATTTATTTTCATTTAAATTTCTTTTTTTATTCTCTACTTGATCTTCTGGGTGTTTATGCCATTTTTAATGCAAACATTTTTTATGCTTTCACTGAGAAGGATATTCTCAGGCTACTTGGATCCATCATTTACCATTGGATTTCTTAGATCCGAGATCTAGATCCAATTTTCGAACCTTGCAGTTCTACTATTCATATTTTCAATAATTTACAAGAAGTTATTCACCATGGCCCCATCAAGGAGAGAACGTGCTATAATTTCCAGAGCTACTAATGATGCTGAGAACCAAGACACTCAACGTATGGATAGAGTTGCCGAACCAGAACAAGTTGAGATCCAGAATCCAGTTGATGTCGTGACCAGAGTGAAAATGGGACTTATGATGAAACATATGGAGGATAGATTCCAAGAGAGTCACAACCAGATGAACCAGCAGATGCAGTAGAGCTTGAGATTGTTGAATGAACTAACACATAATAGTCAAAGGAGGAGCAGAAGGGATTCAAGTTCAAAATTTGAAAGTTCCTCATCATCTGACCAGAGACGGAGGGACATAAAACAGAAGAGGACTCAATACACTACCGGGGCATCATATCAAGGAAGAAGACAAACCCACGACTCGAGTTTGTGGATCGGTACCGATCCAAGTGGACGGATCGGTACTGATCCAACTGATGGTGGGCCCAGAGCTTGCCCTCTGGATAGCGGCGTGGATCTTACTTCTGATTATTCTATGAATGATCGGAATGATGAATATCGAGCTACTACTACTAGTACAACACACTAGAATTAAACAGACGGGACTACTGGACGAATGGATCTCCTAAAGTCTAGAGAGCCTAGGTATCAAGAGTCTACCTGAAAGCGTTCATCTGGCCGGACACTCGGGGCAGACCTCGATTACCGTTGTTTAGTCGAACTAGTAGAACCAAAGTGCTTGGAAGATATGGTCAAGAGACTCATAAGTGAAAACCGATTTAGAAGCAATGATGAATGAGGTACTTCTCCTAGTTGGAATCCATTTACTGAGGACATTCTGCACATGAAGTATCCATGGAGGTTTGTAATGCCAACGATGCCACTCACTACAACAAAATTCACTACTTATTACGCCAATAGATAACTCGATATGGTAAAGCGCTATTAATGTGGTTAACTCTCATTCAACTCTCTACTGACTTAATCAATTTCCTAACCCAAACCTAAGTAACGCTTTGCAAAAGAGAGCACTCCCCCCAAATATACATTTCCCTCCATCACGCTTCATTTCCCTCCATCACGCAGACGCTGTTTTAATCAATTTCATTCCAAATTTCCAACCCTAAATTTGACAACTTCCGATCTTTCATCTCCGCTATTTTAATCAATTTCCACGTCTCTGCTGTTCAATCACTCCTCTCACAGCCAGAGGCGACCGTGTTCCACTGTATTCAACTAGCCGCATTCCACTGTATTCAAGAAGCGTCGCGAGGAGGTGAGTGCTCGATTTTATTTTTTGATTTTTCTAATTGGTTATTAGTCTGTTTTATGATTTTAGGGTTTTTTCCGTTTATTAACTTTGGTCGAACAGTTTTGCGTTGTATTTCACTGCTCTTGCCTTTTTTTCCTTTTCTTTTCGCTTCTTTTGTAGATTGTTTTAGCAGACATTGAACATGTTGCTAAATGCAGTCATGTGTGCCGTATGTACATTATTATCCATATGAATGAATCTGATGATATATGGGTGACAGCTAAATAGAGTTGTAAATATAGGAGCAAATTATGAAATTTTAAGTTTGGGAAGCTACTCTTATTATATGCTCGGTTTGCTGATGGATTTGGTAATCACAGTTCATATGGTTGTCATTCTAGCAAGTCCTCATTGATTAAAGTGATTAAAGTTTGTACATATACAGTTCTCAAATAAAGTATCTTTCTTCTTTTTGGTACATTAGACAATGGTTATGAAATTTGTAATTCCAGTGAATACTAATTCTAAAGGAACATAACAAAATTCCAAAGTATACCACATATAGCCTAACAGAAAGTATTATATTCTTGGCCGCAATTTTCAGTGAAAGTTTTTAAAATATGAATAAAATGTATCTTACTCAAATTTATATATATATATATTGGTGTTCTTGTAGCTTTATCTCACTTACAAACTATTTAAAGATGTTATACTTTAACTAGATGATATTCTGCATGACTTATAACTAATTCATCATCATCATGTCAGCTTAGCAAAGATGGTTCCATGTAGCACTTAAAAGCAGTTGTAATTTTGTTATGTGTGTTACGTCTACTTTATCAAACATTTTGTGGAAAGTAACAATTTTGTGTCATTCTTGTATTTTAATATGATAGTAAAACTTATCTTTTTAAGTTCTTTTGCTGGTGGTTTTAGAAATTATAGTAATATATATTGGTGATAACTTTATATCCAAAACAGGTTTATGTTAAAATTTAATTAATATCAGCAGCATAAGTTTTCATGATTCAATTTTGAAAAATGAGGTATAGAGTTCAATATGATAAAACTGTTGTCTAGAGTCTGGACTTATTATCTGCTTATGATTCAATGGTTAAGATTAAACGAAACGTCATTTCTTTTTTTGGTATTTATGGTTAAAGATATCCATTGCTCCTTGCTTATGTCAAAATTCAGAAGTTATCAATAAAAATCCGAGCCTTACATACATCTTTATTTTGTAGAACGTTCTTTGATGAGATACTAAATAATAGGTATATAACCTTGTGTTGTGGTTATTCTTTATTAAATTTTATGATTGCGGATTTTGGTTATGAATTATATTCGGGTTCACGTTTTTAAAGAAGAGCATGTATAGAATGGGTTCGTTCAAGGGGGTAAATGAGTTATGCTGACAAATGGAAAATGAAGAAGAGGTTAGTTTTTATCACTTTTACGTAAACGCTGCAGCTCTTGAAAGATAAGTTTAGGTCCTCATTGTATAGGTGTTAGAAGTTGAGTATAAAAAATTAGAGAACTGCATTGCGAAGTTCATAATGGTAAAACTGCTGTCTAGACTACTTATTTGTTTATTCTTCAATGGCTGAGATTAGAAGATAGATGATTATTTTGCCCGTCTTATGCGTTCATAGACTCTTTATATATATAGTAATGTTTAAACGACTAATATGATATTAGGAAATGAGTAATATTATATTAATTACATTATTTTCTGTATTACAAATATTTATATTTATATAATTACACTTGTATGATTTGTATATTAAACATGTAGTTATGTATTTTATTTTAGTTATTGTTGAAGGTTGAATTGAGTTAAGGTATAGTTCTATTACACGTGAAAACAATTTGGCAATTGTTGTTTGCTATTTTTCCTACATGGGAAATTGTTGTTGTTGGCATTTTCAGATAGTTTGAGCATTGAAAGCTATTGTTGACTAATGGTTGTCAACGGCTCACGTTTTTTGTTCCCATATACTGAACTAGAGATTACACCTTTACGTTATACATTTTTATCATCAATTTAAGTGGAAATGTAGGGGCAGATAATAAGTGTATGTAAGGCTTTATTTGAATTTGTGTGGTAGGTTTTATTTAAATTTTCATTTGATTATTAATGTATATGCTTCATATTCTAGAAACTTGCTTATCGAACACATTGATGATGATGATTTAGGGTACTTAACTATATTTAATAAGTGTATGTAAGGCTTTATTTGAATTTGTGTGGTAAAAATGTAAGCTTATCGAACACATTGATGATGATGATTTAGGGTACTTAACTATATTTGAATTTGTGTGGTAGGTTTTATTTAAATTTGCATTTGATTAGAATGTGTTATTTTAAATTTGTATTTGATTATTAATGTATATGCATCATATTCTAGAAACTTGCTTGTTTCCACATTATATACGCTGATGGAAAAGGATTGGGTTCATTTACACAGGTAAATAGATAATACAATATTTTAAATGATGTTTAATTTCAAAAATAAAAATATATTTGATATTAAATATTAATATTTATGTCTTTATATTTTTCATTGAAGAGCAACTAAGGAGTACGAGCAAGGGGCTAGGTGTTTTGTTGATGTTGCAAAGAGAAAGTTAAGAAATGTGGAGAAACTTTTATGCCCTTGTGTGGATTGTCGGAATCTTAGTCGACATCATGATGACATTATCGTTGAACATTTGATTATAAGAGGGATGGATCTTAAGTACAAGAGCGGTAAGTGGTATAATCATGGCGAACAAGTCAATGTAGGCAACGAAATCAAGTTGGATAATACATATGACTTACTTAAAGCCATTCAGTATGAAGATGAAGATTTTTTGAATACTACTTTTTTTTCCGATGATAAAGAAAAGGAGGATGTGAAGAAACGAGAGGATGATTTAGTTAAAAATTTGGAAGATGCAGAAACCCCTTTATATCCTGATTGCATAGATCAAACTAAACTATCTGCCATAACTGTTTTGTACAATCTTAAATGCGAGACCGGATTATCCGATAATGGGTTCGATAAGCTTTTGGCCTTGTTACAGTTGTTGTTACCAAAGAATAATGTACTTCCTAAGACTATATATGATGTAAAGAAATTCCTCAAAGTATTTGACATGGGATTCGAAAAGATTCATGCTTGTAAGAATGATTGTTGCCTTTTCAGAAATGAGTACCAAGATTTAGATAGTTGTCCAAAATGCAACTCTTCAAGATGGAAGATAAATGATGACTCAAAGGAGATTATGCTAGGAGTTCCAGCTAAAGCGTTGAGATACTTTCCAATCATTCCAAGATTTAGGAGAATGTATAGATCTCAAAAAATGGTAGAAGACCTAAGGTGGCATTTCAATAATAAAAGTAATGATGAAAAAATGCATCACCCTGTAGATTCTGTAACATGGAATGTAGTGGATGAGAGGTTTAAATCATTTTCATCCGACCCACGCAATCTTAGACTTGGTCTTGCCACAGATGGTGTTAATCCGTCACCCTGTAGATTCTGTAACATGGAATGTAGTGGATGAGTGGTTTGAAGTCACATGATTATCATGTTCTAATGCAACAATTGTTATCCATTGCAATTAGAGGATTACTTCCAAAGAAAGTCAGAACAACAATAATCCGTCTATGTTCTTTTTTCAATAAAATATGCCAACGTGTTCTTGAACAAGAGAAGTTACGACATCTTGATGATGAGATTGTTGGAATTTTGTGCGAGCTTGAAAGATATTTTTCACCCTCTTTTTTGTTATAATGATACATTTGACAATTCATCTTGGAAGAGAAGCGCAATTGTGTGGTCCGGTTCATTTTCATTGGATGTACCCATTTGAAAGTTACATGAAAACACTTAAAGATTATGTGAGGAATTATGCTCGACCTGAAGGGTGTATTGCAGAATTTTACCTTGCAGAAGAGTCAATGAGATTTTTTGGTGAATTTCTAAAAAAGAAAGTACAAATGAAGGAGAGAGAAGTTCGAAATGAAGATTACGAGAACAATGTGATACTCGATGGACGTCCACTTTTGAAATCGAAGACAATAGAATTGTCATCTAATGAAAAAGATATTGCTCATTTGGCCGTGTTAATGAATATGGGTGCGGTGGAACCATATTTAGAGTAAGTACATATTATATTTTGATTCTATTTTTTTGTGAAATTATATCGTTAAATATTACTTAAACAATTTTTTTTGAACATCAGTATGCATTTGGAGGAGTTACAAAATTTGGATAAGCGTTTAGAAAAAAATGCTACATTGCTTTGGAAAAAACATACAGATAATTTCTCTGATTGGATTAAAATCATATGCTCGAATTCTCGTTTTGCTGTATCGTATGCTAAAAGTTCAGTTAATTTCTTAATTCATTTTCCATTTTTCATGTAGACATGTGAAAATGTTTAACAGTCCCAATGATATAAATAAGTTATTTAACTACCTGCTTTGATTTTTTCATGAGTGTGAACTCATGTTGAACTGCATTTATTTATAAATAAGGTATTTAACTACCTGCTTTGATTTTTTTATACACTTTGTATCATGTACATGAAGTAGTGAGATCAAATACTTTCATTTTTCGTCAACTTCTATTAATTAATTCTTCGATTCAATATCTCGGTTTTGCAGGGTAGAGACAGCTGGACAGAAGTAAACACACCTCCTGTACGTTGTATTATTGATCTCACATCATTTTTATTTAATTTTTTTCAGTAATTAATATGTTATTCTTTTTGATTAATTACAGTGCAAGTATGATAAAAAAACTCCATAAATGTGATTTATTGGATTGGCGAGGGAATGAAGATATTGTTGCCGAAGGAAGAGTCGTGTCGAAGGATCCAAACAACCTTGTTAATAACATTCCTTTAGGACCAGATGCTATGGTAATTCTAATAGACTTACCAAAAAAGGCAGATGTTTTTTATGTAGACCTACATCTAGGTTCACACTTAATGGGGAAGCAAAGGATGATTTAGTGGCATGGCCAGCGAATAGAGTTGTTTTACATCCAAGTGATCACCTTGAAGAAGAAGAGGACGTGGTAAACAATTTTCTTTAGGAATTGATATATTATTTTAAAATATACAACTTTTACTAAGTAAATCATTTTTCTCTAATAGAGTAAAAGTGTCAACTTAGAATGCAAATGCAAAATTTATGATTGGGGAGGGAGCAAAGAATTAGTGGTTGAAGGGCGATTACACTCGAGTGACTCAAATGAAATTATTAATGATCTTCCTCTTGGACCATGCGCCATGATTGTTTGGATAGATAACCCAATAAAAAAAGATGCTTTTTTGTGGAGGCCAGCCCCTGCAATGATACATGTTGAAGAAGCTGTTGGTAGGAAGGTAGCATGGCCTGAGTCCCAAGTAGTTGTTGAGATGGTTAATGTTTCAGCATCTCCTACGCCTCAGACCATAGTGCAAACATTTATGGTACTTGATTTTTATGCACTGTCATGTCTTTTAAATTATGTTTTTATAATGATTAATCGATATATTTTATCAACATAAACCAACTACAACATATCCTTTTTGTTAATTTACAAACGTCAAATTCAAGAACGAACAATAAATGCAAGCTGATGGATTTATCAAAAAAGGAAAAAATAGTTGTTGTAGGACATGTAGAGTCAACTGATCCAAAAGCACTGGTCCATTTTAAACCACTGGGACCAAATGCAGTCAAAGTTTGGATAAAGGTTGTCAAAGAGCCAACTGTTGTGCTATGGAGACAAACATCTGAATTAAAATACATGGAAGACGCCATTGGTTCTATAATAGCTTGGCCTGCTGCACATGTTGTAATGACATGAATTTTCAGTAAGTATAATCTACTTTGTTTATAAACATATATATATATATGTTTAAGGTCTAGCTTTATTTGCCAAGTAAATTTAGAGGGCTAGCTTTATTTTCCAAGTAAACATCCATGAATTTGGTTACTCCATAAATTTAGAGGGCTAGCTTTATTTTCCAAGTCAAATTGTATGGAAATCATGTGGCGGTGGTAGTTATATAGATGATAGCTAGGCGGGATATAAAAAGGAATACTGGTGATTGAAGTGATTAAGAAGTCTAGTTGGTGATATGCAGTGGGTGATTGAAGTGATTGCGTGATTGCGTTGTGGATTGTAGGGGGTGAGGAGGTGAGCAGCAGTATAGTTGAAACTGGGTTTTAAGTTGATGGACAAGGGCTGGTTTTGATTTTGGGTCTGGCATGGGAGATAAGGTTGTTGTTTTGATTGGATGGAGGCATGGTGATGGTAGGTAAATATTTTAGGTTGGGGAGTTGTTTGAGGAATTTCTGGAAACATGGAAAATAAAGTAGTGATGAATGTTGCCTATTTTTGGCAGTGGAGTTGTTTGACGTGTTTGGTCTTTGTTGCGGGGTGATTGAAGAGGGATGATTGGAATGGTTTGGCTTGTTCAGTTGCAGTGATATGTAAGGTGTGATTGAAATTGGTGATTTTGGTTAAGGGAGGTTATTTGACTGAAATGGGCAGGCCATGAGTGAGGAATGTTGTAGCGATTTAGACGAGGGTGAAGTGGAAGTTAGTGAAGTAGTGGAAATTTTTGAAGTAGTGACAGATTGAATAGTTGGTAGTTTTAATGAGTGGTTGGAAGGTTTCTGTTATGATGATGTGAGGCAGTTTGTATGATGAAGTGCAGGCAGCTACGGATAGGGGAGATGTTGAGGTGTGTATTATTAAATATGGTCCTAGTGAATTTTATAAAATTTTGCCTTCAGACCAGCCGGACCTAGAGAAGAATCATCTATAATGCTCATGATTGCATTTCTTATTTCATAACTATTTATTCTGTCATTTAAATAAAATTTCCCATACTCTGAAATGATATTCCTGCAAACAAATTTTTGGCATCACTTTACATTTGCTCTTATTGAAAAGGTTCTCATAATACACAACTGCTTTCTCACCAAATTCATCTGGATTGAACTTTACCATAAACTGTTATACGGTTATTCCAGTTTTTTAGCATTTTTTTTACTGGATATCTTCGCATAGGAAAATGCATCCACTTTAGATTTATGTTTAGTATCAACAAATTCCTTATAGATAGCCTTCTCCAAATTTAGTCTTTCCTCCTTTAATTTATTCTGCACAACAATTGAATTATCTCACTCCAAAAGTTTTAGCAATTCTGCATATTCATTACGTAAGTCTTCCACCTCCTTTTTAGTACTCTTGTGTCCTTTAGCCTAAAGCTTCAATCTATGCTTGACTGCCTTTAGTTTTTTCAAAAATACATACATGGGGCTCCCTACCACTACCACCCTCCAACTTTACACAAACTGATCCATGTAGTCTTCACGTAGTGGCTTGCTGTTGGAGTGGGTTGAAGTTAGCGACGTTTCTTGATTTTGGGGAATGGGTGGAATGGGTGAAGTTGGCAGGGCGGTTGGATACAACACTATAATAAACAAAATTTATACACATTGTCTATAAGTACGTACTTAATATTTTGAATTTTTTTAGTGGTTCTTGAGTTTTGAATGATTAATTACATCCCTTAATTGAAGGGCGCAGTGAATGGTAGACACATAAAACAAGTAGAAGCCATAATTTTTGAATATACATGATACTGTCCAAAAGTAAATTAGCTATCTGACTTAATAAAACTCAGTTTGCTACCAACTTATGCCAGAAATTTTGATGTAGATTCAAATGGATAGTAACATGTACGAATATAAAATGAGACATGCAATAATATGCAATAATTTAGTTTTTTGTTACATGTAAAAACATCTATCATTAATTATGTATCATTCTTAATGTAATTATTTATCTTATTTGCTGGTGTGTGAAAGAAGAAGATGCTAAAGTTGTGATCTTCATTTTAATGCAAACAATCAAATATGTACTTTTTTTTGTTAAACTATGCTACTATTTTTTGGGGTGTGCTTAAGATATTTGCAACTACGTTTTGATGTGTATGAATATTTGGTATGTTTAATGTAATGTGTTACATCTCTATATTTATTATCTTTTATGATTATTATTGTGATTTTTGATATTGGTATTTAATACTGCAGTTTATTAGTAGGATGCAGAAAATTTTTGAATTGTGAAATTAAATTATAGCACTTCAAAACCGCTATAATATTTAATAGCGCCTAATGGCCGCTATCAAATCTGTTAGTATTAAAGATGAAGACCATAAAAAGCGCTATGGTATTACAAAAAGCGCTATAAATAATGATGAATGATAGGTCAGTAAGCGCTATAAAATAAGATATTATAGCAGCGTACAAGCGCTATTGTAGCTGACTTTTTATAGCAGCATATTGGAGTTGTGACAAGTCACCGTCTACAATAACCTGTTCAAATACAGCGCTAATAATCCGCTATTAACACTTTCTATAGCGCAATATTAGTGCTATCTTAGAAAAAACAAAAAGTATTTTGTGGCTAATAACGAATTTCATAGCGAGCTAATAGCGCTGTGATATTAATCAATAACGCCTATTTTGCCGCTATAAAAATAAATAACATAGCGCAATATTTGCGCTATGAAATTAACAATTTTTATAGCGTTTTTTTTGTGCTATCTAATGTTGGTTGTTTTTAATCATTATACAGCGTTTATCGAACCGCTATAATATCCTTTAATAGCGTTTTTCGGGCGCTATCGTAGGGTCTTTTTGTTGTAGTGCACTGTACGATGGAAAGACAGATCCACGACAACACTTGATGAAGTACGAATGGTATATGGACTTTGTTGGAACTGGACAGCCCGCAGCGGAAGTTATGGGTGAATTTCAAATTTTTTACCCTATTGGATCTTTTATTAGGCCTATGAAGTCTAACTGAATTAGAACATTTCTAAATTTCATTTAAATAAAATCATTTATTTTATTTAAATTCAAATATATTAAGATATGAAATTCATTTTATTTGATTTAGTTTATACATAAATGTATCATGTACATATATGTGTGAGTGCATGTGTAACATAATAATCCATGAAAGGTATAATATGCCCATATGTAGATGTTGGGATTTACATCGCAACAGACATATTAGCTCATTTTGTATGTCATGTATGTTGTCCAAATATGTGCATGTATATGTGTTACAAAATACACACACACATGTATGTATAAATATATTATATATAATATATGAACATAAAACATTTATATATATTGGTAAATATATATATATAGAAAGAGAGAGAACAATTATTAAAAATTATTTATAATACAAAATTAACTTAGTTTTGCAAACATAATAATTTTAGTATTTTAATTTGTATATATTATGAATAATTTTACAATTTTCAAAAATCTAGGATCATAAAATAGAGCTTAGGAAAAATCTAGAGATTTTTCGAAGTTGAATTATTATTTTTAGAAATAAATACATTGATTTCGGCAATAATTATTCAATATAAAATAATATATTATTAAAAATTCAAATTTTAAATTTTCAAAAATTCTAGGATCATGAATGAAAGGTTAAGAAAAATTTTAAAGAAATTTTCAATTCAATTATTGTTTTCAATAAATCATAAACAGTGTTTCCAAAATAATATTAATTAATACATATAATAAACTTTATTGAAAAATTCCTAAATTTTATTATATGTTTGTGAAATGAGATAATATTTTTTTTAAATATAAAATTTAATATATAATGTAATAATTATTTTATATATAATAAACAATTCAAAAATTCAATAAATGTTAATTTAAAAATATGAATATATGTATGATAAGTAATTTTCGAATTTTTAAATTCATATTATATATAAATAAGTGTACTAAAATTTTTAAATCATATATATATATATATCTTATATATGCATATATGCTATTATGAGAGAGAAATATATACTAATATTTTTTTATTTTTTTTTGTAAATGGGTAAGAATTTTATTAAGGCATTTTAGCCCATAGCGATAGCGCAAAATGGTACAATACATACAGACAAGTCCGACAATATACAATCATAAAGTAAGTACTTTCCAGAACGACTGCAGCTTCTTTCTCCTCCCTCCTTCGTTCATGGCGGCTGGTGAAGATAACTCGTACTTGGGATTTCTACCAATGGAAAGCTCGGATCCTCTACTGCAATTCGGGCTTCGTCTCGTTCCAGCTTGGTAATGGAATTATTTTTAATTCTCCTTTGAATTATCTACATGTCTCCTTTTGCAAGCTTACTAACCTCAAAATGACTTCTTTGTTTGTTTTGAAATACGCGACGGTTTCTCTCTTTCCAAATACTCCAAACAGCCACAGTTATGGTGATTTTATTCAATTTGGCTTCCAAGTTTTTGCTGTGTACTCTCTGAATCAGGTATGTGATCTCTTCTCCTAAGTTATTAGAATGGGCTGAGGAATTTGTCAACGATTTCCACACCAATTTGGAGAAAACAGTCAAAAAACATATGCTCATGTGTTTCGATTTCCTGATTACACAAGGCACAAGTAGTTTCGTTTATCACTCCCCATTTTGATAGCCTGTCTCTGGTAGGTAGTCTTCTCATTATAGCTTTGTATATTGTGAAGGCCATCTTCGGGTTGTTTGCTTGGTCCCATATGATTTTGCTCCACGCTGTTTTATTATCTTTTTGTCTTACCTCGTTCCATGCAGACTTTGTGGTAAATTCATTACCAGTAGATTTCCACACCCATATGTCATTCTCTCTCCCACTGTAAATTGTCATAGATTGAATTTTCCTTTTTTATCTTGATTTACTGGTATGGAGGAGCAGTTCCAAGCATTATTATAGATCACATCTTGCACTTTTGTCTGGACATCCGAAATCAGAAAATGTATTAAGCCCCAAGATATCTATCAAGGATTTACCACGGATCCAGGGATCTCTCCACAGGTCTGTATCCCTCCCTGTGGCTATTTCATGAGTGCAACACGAGGCTAGTGTATTTCTTGCTCTCAGAATTGCTTTCCAGTTAGATGAAGCATTGTTATCTATAGACATTTGCCAAAAATTGCCTTTGATGTACCTCTGTCTCATCCATTTTCCACATAGACCCTTACCATTGATAATTCGCCACGCTTGTTTCAATGTGTTAACTATTCTCATGTCTTTAAATCTTCTAAGGCCTACACCTCCTTCATCTTTTAGTCTGCATAGATTTTCAAATTTGATTTTGTGGATACCTCCCTTCCATATGAAATCTGCACAGACTTTTTCAATTTTATATATTGAAGCATCAGGCAATTGAAAAGTTTGCATCCAGAAATTGACTTTAGAGTGTATCACAGTATGCACCAATTCAATTTGACCAGCAAGGGATAGAAGTTTGGAGCTCCAGCCCTGTAGTCTGTCTCTAATGGAGGATATCACAGTTGCACATTCCTTGTAAGTGATCTTATTGGAAGATAGAGGGACACCTAAATATTTCACAGGAAGAGTACCTTCTTTCACATTCAAGAGATCCAAAACCTCTGCCTTTCTGTCACATGTTTTGTTGAAGTAGCATTTGGTTTTCTGCTCATTTACTTTTAAACCAGCATATTTTCCTAAGCTAAGAAAAATGTTTTTAATTGTTTTAGCTGATTCATAGCTGGATTTTATACAGATGATCAAGTCATCCGCATAGAGTAGGTGACTCACGATAGGCTGGATGTTAAAAATAGGCTGGATAGTCTTGTGGTGGATAGCCAACTCCATTTGTAATGAGAAGTATTCCATAGCAATTGCAAACAAGTAAGGTGATAAATGGTCGACTTGCCTGATACCTTTGTTGGATCCTATAAAACCCTTTGGTATACCATTGATCAGGATAGAAAAGGTTGGCGTATAAATACATTCTTTTATAAGATTCACAAAGTTTACTAGAAACCCCATAGAGTTAAGCATATGAATGATAAAGTGTCTATTAATTTTGTCATATGCTTTGTGGAGGTCAACCTTTAGACAGAGTTTATTAGTTCCAGGCTTGTTAAAGTTTCTAACTAATTCATGTGCCATGAGAGAGTTTTCAGAGATACTTCTACCCTTGATGAATGCACTTTGACATTCAAAAATGAGATCTGGTAAGATACGCTTCATTCTATTGCATAAGATCTTGCTTAGAATTTTGTATATCACATTGCAGCAAGCAATAGGTCGATAATCCTCGATTTTTCATGGACTGTCTTTTTTAGGAATAAGGCAGATGAAGGTGTGGTTGATTTCTTTAACAAATTTACCACTTTGAAAAATGTCTTGCCAAGCTGATATGATATATTCTTTCAGGTCAATCAAATGGAGGAGGTAGAACTTGGATCGGAGGCCATCTGGGCCGGGGCTGGAATCAATATGAATGGATTGCAGAGCTTCCAGCACTTAAACTTCAGTAATTTGTCTGGACAACATTCTTCTGTCCCTGGAGTTTACTTGCCTTCTACATTTAATGTCTGGTAAGTTGGTATTATCTTCCCCATTGAACATGTCATAATAATATTTGATTGCTTGTTCCTCAATATCCGCTACATTGGATATTACATTTCCATCCTTATTAACAAGATGAAGATTGTTGTTCTTGTTACTTCGAATTGCCATTTTAGTGTAAAAAAATTTGGTGCACTCATCCCCTTCGGTAATCCATTTCTCTTTGGCTTTTTGTTTGAGTTCATTAGCTTTAGTTCTGAGAGCCTCTTTTAGATTGCCCTGGGTTTGATAGTATTTCCTCCATGTGTCATCAGTAGCAGTTCCATTGTCTATCATTAACAATAATTCCTCACATTGTTTATGCATGTTAGATATATGATCACCATCTTTGGGTCTGCATCTATTCCAGTTTTTAATTTTGCATTTTGCTGTTTTTAGAATATGAAGTAGCTTGTAGCATTGAGATCCCACTACCGGAGGTATGTTATTAATTTGTATGGCCTGGTAGTATCCCTCTATCTCATGCCAGTGATTAGCGTATTTAAATGGCTTGCCTTTATCATTCGCTCCTTTTTCTACAAAATTGACAAGGATAGGGAAGTGATCACTAGTAGATGGGGAAAGGATATTAACCTTAATGTTTGAAAGAATATTAATGCATTTCACATTAACTAGTACTCTATCTAGTTTACATGAAATTTTCTTACTTTCTCTGCTTCTCCATGTAAATTTCAAGCCACAGTGGATGGGTTCTAGCAGTCCCGCTCCAATGATGCAGTTGTTAAATTCTTCTAGCTGGGATACTCTCATGGTAAGACCTCCTTTTTTCTCTTCTGCCCTAAGCATAGAATTAAAATCCCCCAGAACAATCCAGGGATTCTTGACAGTTTTACCAACATCTCTAATGGCTTGCCAGAGGTGAGTCCGATGAGAGGCCAAGTTACTAGCGTAAACACAACTTAAAGTCATATTGAGCCCACCTACATTAGATGCACTAACAGTAATTTGTTGATCATCCTTCTCCGAGAGATTTAAATTCCAAATTTGTTTATTCCATAAAAGTAATATACGACCTTTACCTCCTACATCATTATTATGAATGTAGTTCCACTCTTCACCTAATGAATTAATAAAGAATGTTAAATTGTCAGTGGTGAATTTATTTTCTAAGATACTCAGAATGGAAGGAGAATGAGTTCTCCTAAGATTTAAGAGGTCTAAACGTCTAGTATCATTGTTTAGACCTCTTACATTCCAACTAATTATTGACATTTCGACTGCGGAGATCCGCTCCTCAATTTCATAGGAGATACCTCACGATTCAAATTCGTCTTTCCTTTAGTTTCTGATTTTTTTAATTGATTTGAATAATCCTGATTAGATTTTGTGAATTGTTTCGGTTACTATCCTCTATATCTGTATCTGAATCCAATCTTTCTAAGACAATATTATTAATTTCATAATCTTCTTCTGGTGTAACAGGCACACATGTTGATGAATTCTCATTTGAATTTTGGGCAAATATAGTATCCCCAGACTTTATATCCAATGATGGAGCAGCTGTCATATCTTTTTCCTCCAGGGCATCATGTCTATCCAACTGGTTATTAGTATCTATATTAGATTGCTCTGTGTTCATATATATCTTTTCAGTGATAAGCTCTGACTGTGCCTCATTTTGTTGTAAATTTTGTGATGGTCCAGTCTGACTCTTCTCAACCGTATTTTTTTGCCTCCACACTTGTATAACAGGGAGGGACACAATCTCGCATTGGTCTGTGGAATGACCAAAGCACTTACAATTGTTGCAAACTGGTGGGATATGTTCATATTCTACCTCCTGTATGTAAATATTACCATTTCTGTCCTTAGCGCGCACCTGTTTTTTAATTACTTCACTTGCTTTAATTTCTACAAGAACTCTAGCATATTTTAGTCTTCTGACATTTCTGGTGAAATCATCCATTGCCATGGGTGTTCCAATAAGGCTAGCAAGTTTGCTAATACCACGATCATTCCATAAGGATAAATCCAGATTCATTAGTTTAACCCAAACAGGGTGTGATTCAAGCATATCCCTCTCAAGTCTTAAGTTTGGTTCCCATTTTTTGGTAAATATAAGTTTACTATCTATAAACTAAGGCCCTCCATCCAGCACCTTCTTACAATCCAGTTCATTACTGAATTTGATGAGATAAAAGCCATTTTCCCTAGGAAATACATCCCAATTACCAGTCGGTTTCCATACTCTTTTAATGTAAGCATTAAGATGTATGTAATAAGGTCTTTTCCCAGCTACATAGATATATATAGAATTACCCCACAGGTTTTTAGCTGAATTAAATACCTCATCGTCAAGATCAGCATAGGCCCCATCTGCATCTTCTAGATGATCGAATTTATTAACCCCACCATCAATACATGTGTTTCCAGCAATTGCTTCAGCCCACGATCTTACACCTGCCTTAAATTCCGGTGTCTTAGGAATAGGACCCATAGGCGCAGATCGATTGGTGGATTCTCTCCATTTTTCCTATAGATTAACCCTTATTTGCTTCTTTCCTTTGTCTTTGTATCTTACCTCTTGCCAGCCCGTGTCATCCGCCTCATTCACCACAGGATTTCCTGCAGTCGCCACGGGATTAGGATCGCTTCTAGGGTTTCCTGCAGTCGCCATTTTAATATACACTAATATATATATATGAATTTATTAATAAATATATATAAAACAATTATTAATGACAAAATTTGATTTTGTACAGTAAACAACATTTGTCTATACATAAATCAAATAGTATAATAAACAAATTATGCACATAACCAAACTGATTTGTGACAACCACATCTACTTACAAAAATCTCACCTAACTAAACATATAGTAGCAATATATTTAAACAGATATGAAATTGCTCATTATAGGATCATAGAATATAATTTAGTTACTATAATATGAATTTAAATTACCAATTAATGATGCCTTTGAATCCACGTTGAAGCAATGACTTCCCTTCCTTTTGCTGTTCTTGATTCGTCAGATTGCAAGTCCGGAATCACCGACCTCTAACTATCGAATAGTATTATTTTAATTTCAAAGATATGTGACAATTTTGAAGTGGATTGAGAGCTATGTTTTAACCAGCAATGTAGAAGGTAATGGCGGCCAAAAAAGTTAGTTGTTGTTTTTAGAGATATATATACATATATATATATATATATGTATGTATGTATGTATGTATGTATATAGGGTTGTATTAGAGAGAAACGAGGAAAACCATTTTACCCATTCTCACTTTATCTCAACCCATTATCTCCAATCCAATTCCCTATGTTTTAGCCACACCTAGACCTTCCCAAAACCGAAATCTTCCAGCCCTAATGATGGGCCTTAAACTCATCTAACCCCAAGCCAAAATACCATGCAATTAAATCTAATTTAATCGCTTGTCGATATTGTATATCGATCGATATATTTATAACTATTATAAGTATATATAACATTATTTATTTCTCAAATCATATTCAAATTTTATAATTAATATTTCACAAATATTAATTAATTTAATTAATTTATAACAATTATAAACTAATTAAATCGTTCGGTCTTAAGGGAATTCATCATTTCGGCTGTGTAACTCTTGGGTGTAAATTTGGTCAGCGATTAACATCGAACTATTCTAACGTTAACGTTCACACGTTACTTAGTAGGTGGTGTGACATTATGGCCAAATTTATTGCTTACTTATTTTCGGTAAAATCCAATTTTAGTTTAATAAGCGTTACCCGATTGTGAAATTTGTTTACACCAATTCTCTTTGTCAAAACTATATCATTTTGGACTTATGGAATTTGGTAATGGTCAAAATTCCAACCTCATCCACATTCAACTTTATAGTCTAAGTACAAAGTCCTTGTTTAATAATAACAATTATTATTTACCGAAATGCTCTGGCTAGAGACTTTGACTTTGAGTTGATTTGAGTAGACTGTGATACTAACCGCATATAACTAAGGAGACGAATCCTCTTTTGAATAGTGTTTCACTTCCAATACTTCCACTCGACCCAACTATAGTTACTCGATGGACGCCATGCCATGATTTGGCTATAATCAAAGCGGAGCTTTCATATTGAAGATCCACAATATTCTCAAGTCAAGAGAACTGTGTAAATCAGTCACATCGATATTTTATGTTCGACCTTAGTTATATTAACCAACAAAAAACTATCGAGTGAGTCATTCCATAGTTATCCAATAACTATTAGTACGTAACCCCTAGGTGCCCCCAGCAGTCATGAGTAATAAACTGCCCAACATTTGGAGAGCATTACGTACTCCAGTCTCAATGGATACATCGATATCCAGTCTCGATGCATCTTCACTAGGAACAATTAAAATGGTATATTTATTTCGTTGTGATAAATTACTCACGGTTACAACACTTTGCAACTACTATCACAAAATATACCATTTATGGATTTTTGTATTAAATATACTTTTAATTAAATTAATTAATTAATATAATCACATTATATCAAGTATATAATAGGAAAAAAATAACTTTTATTTCGAACCAGATTGGTCAACGAGTTAGATATATGTAACAAATTACATAATTTCCCCTAGGGCATACCCCTAACTCTATCAATCTACCACTTGCACTTGGGGTCAATTATGGAATCTAATTCCAACTTCTCCAATCAGTTTTCTCAAAACCAATTAGGTTAGTCCCTTAGTGAATGGGTATGCTATTATGTTTTAATTATCTACTTTGTCGATTAACTCTCTCTAACACTGATAAACAGCCTTTATCATGTGGAACGATTCGAAGTATGTCTTTCGACTTCTAGTGAGCTTTAAGTTCTATCATGACCAATTTCATGATATTGTTATCTTATAACAATATTATGGGATTCTGAACATTCTGAATCACCTTTGGCTCAATTATAAATTTGTGCATTTATATCTATATACATTGGTTTATTGTAGCGCTATTCTAGTTAATGTTCTCAACATTTCGTTGAATCGACCACAATCACTTTTATTCTGAAACACATTCAAATTAAAGATTTTAACTTGAATTTTATCATTGACATGTTATACTCAATAGCACTTATAAAAGTTTGTGTCCAAACGTTCCATCATAACGAGTTCGTTGCTTCTATAAACAATTCTCTAGTATTTCATAAATACACGAGAACACCTCAAACAACCATTTAGTGATATCAATTTGGATTTTATATTTGCTCCATGTATAAAATACATAAACAAAACACAATATCATACACAACATAACCTGTATGACAATTCCTATTGCTAATGCATAAGGAATCCAATCGGAATCCAACTTACATGTTCTCCTTTTAATAGGGTGCTCTTGTATATCGTTTTGGGACAATCCCTATATCTTTTATACTCACCATAAAAGACATCATTTACAATCCAAAATTGAGTACTATAACAACTAAAGTTGATTTTAATACAAGCATATTATTAAAATCAACAACATGTTGTTTACTTATAGTTTAGAAATATCAATGTACCTTTTAACGTTCTTTCTTATGAACACACGCTTCCTCTGCACTTTGATTGAAAATCAAACTATTTGATATTTCTATCAAAATACTTATTCAATCTTGATGCTTATAAAATGATACATTCGTATCATTTCTTAGATCATATCCAAAGACTCACAAACCCAATATCGCTCCCACTGATTTTGAGGCATTTTTGGTTAATATGTGTAAACGGCTTACTCTAAATCATTATTTAGAATTTTCAGTTTCAATACATAAGTACCAAACACTAAGTCTTATCGAGCGATAATTTTGTGAGTAAATATGAATTAACTTGAGCATGTTGAATACCGAATCTATTATGATAATTTCAACAATTGAAATTTGCGATATTATTCTTATCAACATTGCTTATTTAATTCCAACCACATTAGTCTTTCCAATAAAGACACAATCTCGGCTGATGGATCACATCTCTTTGGTTACGATCACCAAAATCATATTTTGATAGCGTACTTGGAATTCTTTCAGATCTGCGCATCATACCATATAGAGTCAACAATCTTAATGGTTTATTGAATAACCGAGGGTAATGATATTTTCGACATTAATAAGAAACTCATAGTTTCTCTTCAATGTACGATAATACTTATTAGACATTCTAATGCAATGTGTTCATTTAGGTTAGTTAATTTCACTTCATCTCATATAATCAGTTCTATCTATGGATCAAATCTAATTCCATTTAACTACCAAAAATTTCTCAAAGAATTCCTTTACAATGAAGTTGATATATCTTGAAACAACAATTGTTTCTTAGTGCAAATAGAATAGGGATTCATCAACGCTTTATGAACCTTTTTATTTATAAAACTAATTTTAATTTACAAAAATTATGTTCAAAACATAAATATGTCATTTGATGACAGACCTTTCCAAAAAACTCTTTGGAGATTCATACAAGATCCCTCATGAACAATTATTACGTGCAATCTTTCGACTCGCACAACCTGCCAACTCCTTAGCCTAGGATATGTTGGGATTTCTTACAAACCCTTATCTTGTATGATTTTGTAAACTGTTGTTTAGATGAAATAATATCAACCTTGTGTACTAATCTTAAGTACATGACCTTATAGAAAGAAACTAACTCAACATCACTCACAATTAATCGTAAATTGTCCAACAATGTCTGATTACTCCTTATCGATGCATCATTATGTATCACATGGAGGAGTGATTTTGAGATTGAATCCATATTCATTTTTAGGTACATTTGGAACTCTTTCCAATATACTCACTTATTCGACCAAATCAAATCATTTTATTCTATTGCATGTTATTTTATTTACTTTTCTTTTATATCTATGATTCTATCATAAACTTACTACATATGTATCTAATACACATGTTCATGTTGGTAATAAATCATCGATGAATATAACAAAGTGTGTGGAACCCTTTTGGTATTAATAAATTTGTGATTGCATACATCAATATGCATTAATTCAAATAGTTCATCAACTCTTATGATGCTCCCACTGAATGGTTGCATAGCCATTAATTGTTTGAGATATAATTAACCTGTATCATATGATTCATAATCATATAGTAAAATTATTTCTCAAAACTACGGCTTAGTCCATAATTCCAACACGACTGTAAATAATATTAGATACATATGTATTTTTGTTGCATCACTTTTACTATGAAAACAAATTCCATACATAATATAGTTCTATTTCATAATGAATATTCATAATACTCATATTGAAATATAGTTATATCTATTTTTCAGTCAATACCAAAAAATAAACATTATTTCACAAATAATGTTTGGTACATTTTATGAAAACAATTTTCGTAATTTGATGCAATCATTAGGTGCTATATGGCATGCTCCCACTATTTCCGCCATTACTATAATAGCATACTAAATTTAGAGATCCACCATTCACTTAATATTGTTAATATTGTTGACTTATTTCATATGCTACAACTAGTTAAAGAGGAGAGTTCTTTGATCAAATATCTTGAACTCAAAGAAATAAATGTTACAGAAAACAATTTTCTTTATGAAAATACATTTCGGAATAAAAATCATATTTTATATTCCAATATTAAGTATCGGTTATTATTACAATTCTTGTTTCCAATGTTTCTCTATGAAGCAGAAGTGACTATTCATTCTCTTCATTCCAACTTTACCTTAAATTACATCTATTCTTATACATTCGTTTTTTTTTCAAATGGTCAAACTATTCAAAAGAAAACCTTACTACAATATTATAACAAACCTTTGACAAAATATGATTATTCTTAATATTTAAGACATCAAATATGTTGCACTTTATGTTAACCGATCAAGATGACATTTCAACGATCGAGTTCTTATATGTATCTCGTAGTTTATGGTCTTGTGTTACATTAACACAATATGATCCTTTTGAAATCATTCAAGTTGAATACTTGATCTTAAAATACTATTTATTGGCTTACTTCGAATGAACTAACTTCATCGAAATATTGTACCCCACAAACTATGACTGCTCACCATATAACATTTATATGTGAAAGTACATGGATCAAATATCCATAGTCTTGAATTGCATTTAGAGTTTAAAACCTCATAAAATGCAATACACAGTCTAAACCAAATAAACATACAAGTGACCAACTTACGAATGTATTAAGTAGTTGAAATTGGGAACTTGCATGGGTATAGAAACATTATATAACATGCAATTAGAATTATTAGTAAGTATATATTATATTTCTATTTGTCAACTTTCAATTCAGTTTGTTTATATTTGTTAATTGACAAACGTTTTATCAATCATATTAAATGCACAAATTTATCATTGTAGATAATTATAACATTATACAGCATATGTTCTTACAATATTAGAAAGGTTAAATTTTACCATTTCATTTTTCTAATAAGGCTCCCACTAGTCTTTTATATTTCTCCAAACCCTAAGATGAAACATAGAAGTCTTCCAACTTCACTAATGGGTGTTAGGACTCGTTTGTTTTGGTATTCTGACCTTGAGTTTGCTCAACAAATCATAGCCCCACAAACGATGGATAACTCCTTATCGATTGTATCATATACAACTCCTAACCCATTTTTCCTTGTTCAATCTCATTTCGACCTTGAGTTTGCTCAACAAATCGAAAGAGATTATTCACTCATACCTACCATATCATGATGGCCTAAGTATAGTATATATACCTTGAATTTTCTCAACAAATACGTATAGTTATCTTACCTCATAATGTAACGACCCGTAAAATTTTCAATAATTTCATTTGTTAGGTTAATAAATTTTGGGTGATTTAATATAGAAAAAAATGTTATCTATTAATAATTGAAAAATGGTAATTAGAACTAATTTGTAACAATTGAAATGAAGTCCCAATGATGAATAATGTAAATTAGTTATAAATTTGAATGTAAGAAATATGTGATAAATAGAAATTGAAGTAAATCAGTGTTAATTGAGTAATTGTAACATTTGATTTGTAAATAATAATGGATTCATTAATGTGGATTAAAGTAATAGTAACTGGTGTGAGTTACTATTTAATTGGCCTATTAATTTAGTTATAACAGTTATATTTGAGTATAAATTTAAATATAAGTAAATAAGGGTAAGTGGTGTATAAATAAATAAATTTGTATAATTGATAGTAATTGAATGAATTCAATATTAGGTAAGTAATTATGATAATTTGTTGAATATATGTAAACTTAGGTGTAAATTAAAGGGTAGTGATAACAGCTATAATAAGTTGCCTATTTAGTCTATAAAATAATTAGAAAATCTTTAATGTCATTAATGAGAATTTATGCAGTAACGAGAGGTGTGAATGTATAAAATAAATAGAAACGTAAATTTATTATAAAGTAATAAATTGGTAACAGGAATGTAACTAAGGTAAATTAATTAATTGGTTTTAAATCTTAATTGATGTGTACAATTGACAAGATTTCACATTTAGAAATGTAACATTTTATACAAATTTAAGAAAAAATATATATATGTTTCTTTTTCCCGTAACTCCTGCCTTTTCCATTTCTTAACATTCATTTTATTTTTTTGCCATCCAAAATCCTTCTAGCCGTGCATTAGACTTCATCATTCATGCACAAAATATTTCCCAACTTGTCCTTTCTCTTCTGATTTAAAGATTCTTCATACGTTTCTTTTATTAAATGGGAAATAAATCCCCTTAAATATTTTCTTACCATTTATTCTTTTGGCCATTCATCTTCATAACCCTAGCCGCCACCTATTTTGCAATTCACGTACAAAAGAAAAGTTTCTCATCTCTTAAATTCATTTGCGTCCACAGGAAAACACAGTAAGTTTTCAATGGTCTCCTCCTTCTCTTCTCTTTTCTCTTTTCTTTTTCCTTTTGTTCTCTAATTATTTAGCTCGGCCACACCATGCTAGCCGACCTCATCTCCTCTCCACCACCAATATGATCGGCCTCCACCTCCTCACATCATCACCATACCAAGGCCGTGAACCCTAGAGCAAACTCCATCACCAAAATTGCAAAAAAAACTCCTCTTGATCCATGCTTTTGTCTCCACTTGACCTTTGCCTTGCCACTCCTCTTCATATCCTTTCCTAGCCGTGCCTTATGACCACTATGGTCGAGCATAGATGCCCTTGAATGATCATGGTCGGGCCATGTGATGGTGTGGCTAGCCCATTTACATAGTGGCCGAGCCACTTGTTGGTTAAACCAAAGGTTATGTCATTTTGTTTCACATCTTTACATTGTTTTAATTTCTATTTGTTTGTATTAAAATCATATTCTTATATATGTTTTGTAATTATTTGTTACAAGATTGAATCTTAACCCTCCATCCACTCGTATTTGATTCGTGCTTTGTCGTGCTTTTCGGAGTAGTTTATCTTGTGATTGATTGTCATCTCTAACTCTAAAGGTGAGTTTTATCACTCTAGACATATGTACTTATATTATGGTGAAAGGATGACAAGTGAATCTGTATAAATTGATATGTTATTCATACATGTCTGTGATATATTATATAATGTTAAATGCTATTTATATACCTATTACATTACCTGATATGTTATTATATGTTATACTGTTCATTTTAATTACTGTATCTCACACTGCAAGTTCCCTATCACTATGGGTTGAAATGATACATACCCGAACGGATATTAGAATAAGGAAAAATCATTATGGGATGAAATGATAGGCTCGAGTGATTTTTATTGTATTTTATTTGACTTGGGATTGCGGGTTTGAAATGATAGAACCCGGATTTTTCCTTTTTAAATTACGGATTGAAATGATACATATCTGTATCACTTGACCTAGGTTAGAAAATATTATACAGGCCCATAGTCATATTTTTAAATAATATTTTCCTAAAAATTATTGAATATTTTGAAGGTTTTAAATATATGAAATTTGAGCTAAAAGATTTGATTTAAATGACTTAAATATAAGAAGATGTTGGTTTTCTATAAGTTAAGACTTTATAAGTCAATAAGTGGCTTTAATGGAAATTTTAAAGATGTGTTGGTTTTAAATGGAATTTAAAGACATTTATTGATGATAAATAACTTAATAATATAATTGGACTTAATATGGAATTTTAAATCTAACCTAGTAATGGTAATGAATTTTACTTTATGAAACAGACATGTTCTGTGTAATAAATAGTGTATTTTGAACTGATAAATGGAATACGGTTTTAATTGGACATTTTGTAATAAAATGTATTTAACTAGAAAATCATAGTTAATTGATGTCTAAATGAATAGATTTAAAATAAATTTTATTGTTACATTAACTATGATAAAATATTCTTTTGTGATATGTTATGTTTTGTAAAATAAATAGTTATGATTTTTAAATGGAAAAATGTAACTTTAATTATGACCTAACTTGCTAATTGGAAATTTGGTTTTTCAAATGGAAATTTTAAGTTAAGTAAATAAATAGAAATTTAGCTTTATTTATGAAATGGGTATTTTAAAATAAAGTGTTAGGTTAGTGGTAAAAAGATAAAAATTAAGTAAAATAGTGTAGTTTGACTTAATAAATGAATTATGGTTTAAATTGGATATTTAATTATAAAATTTTATTTTATTAAATCATAAGTTAAATGATATCCAAATGAATGTTTTTGAAGCATGAAATATGATTTTTTTATAAGTTAAAATGGCCAAATTTTAAGTTTTATTAATTCTGAAAATTTTATAATAAAGTTGGAATTAATATTGGTAGCACTTCAGAAATGATGTGGTCTTAAGACAGCATTTGTTAAGTGCTATCATTTCTGGAAATAGACTAAGTTCTGAAATAACAAAGAGCTATTGCAGCACTTTGTAAGTGCTGTTATTGCTGAAACTAAACTATAATTCGGAATAACCAGAGAGCTACTGCAGCACTTTGTAAGAGCTGTTGCTGCTGGAAGTAAACTGTTTTGAAATTCTAATACCTACTGTAGCACTTTATAAGTACTGCTGTTTCTGAATTTGACAGTGTTTTGAAATATTACTAATATATCTACTGTAGCACTTTATAAGTGCTGTTGTTAGCTGAAAATACAATGTTTTGGAAATTTTATAATTGAATGAATGAACTTAGAAATGCTACAACTTTGAAATGAATATTATTTGACAATGAATTTCAATAGTTTAAATGAATATTATTTTAAAGGTGTTATGATTTTCAAGAATAACATTTCTAATTTGTTATGATTTCGAAATATTATGGTTTCAAAGTGTTGGGTTTCAGTTGTTATAACTTTGAAAAGTACTATGGTTTGAAAATGAGATTTGGAAATTGTATTTAATTAAGAATTGTCTTTAAATATATCAAATTGAAACTTATTGAATTGAAGATTTAAGGATGTGACTTTATAAAAGTGGTGGTTTCAGATGATTTAAAGGAATAAGTCAAGTTTAATAAATTGAAGGAAATATTCAGTGATTTGGAAATGGGGTTTTATTTAAATGATATATTATTGCTTTGGGTTTTGAAATGGAAATGATATATTGATTTGGCTTTGGAATGAAATAATATAGTATTTAGTTTTGAAATGGAAATGATATTTTGGATTTTAAAGTATAAATGATTTTGGAATAAATATCCATGGGTTATAATAACGGTTGGTTGGCAAAGAGACCGGGATCGGATATGGGCATACTCTCTGTCGATACCGAAAACCACTTTGACAACCGTGTACGCGGTGGAATTTCCAGAATGAAGTAGGATGGTGGTGACGATTCCTATTGAGGTATATATGTGGACCCAACTCCCGTGAGTTGGCATAAGGTGGCTAAAACAGGAGCGATTGATGGGCCAATGAGGTAGCACCTCTAATCGGACGCATTTCTTCGATACCATTCTATTACCTTGTGTGTGTTCCAAGGTGGGCGGTAGTGGCTGCTATGCGTTTCCACCATCTCGGATGCGTAATTGGTATATCTACCCTGGCATTGCCTCGTTGTGTCGTGTCACCTACCATATCGAGCTTTACTACGAGTTTCTATTTGTGTTATACCTATGGAGTATCTTCTCGTAGCCTCTCGAGGTATGCAGGTATTGTATAGACTATTGGCACTATTATGTGTTAAGGTGGAAAATGTAAAGCCTTAACGCTATTTAAAAGTAAGTTTATTTTACTATTAGACACTATTATAATAGCGAATATTACTACATAGTAAATACTTTAACGGATCCTTAGAGGATGGACGGTTCCAAGCATCCTTTAAGTTACTTGTACCTTTATATTACAGTTCACTTGAGTTGGTTTACATTGTATAAGTATGTATGTCCTGACTCGAGTGTTTTGTGTTTTGCTTTACGCTCGGGTCAGACTGAGTGATACAACATTCGAGACTCACCTTTGGAGTTGGAGCTTTCCTTGGAGATCCAGCTATATATTTTGCTTTCAGTTATCCAGTTGATTCCCATGATGTATTCTGATTTATACTTGATTATCATATTGAGACTCCTGTTGTATCTTGTTACTTCTGTTGTATCTTGTTGAACTCTGTTATTATATATATAGTAGCTTCATGAACTACTGTTTCTTGCTTCCGCTGCATTGTTATATTACTCTGTGTCTGTGATCTGTGATTTATTTACTGTATATTCTGAGTTTTGCCAAATTTTATTTACAATCCATTGTTTTGAATTATTCAAGTCCAGCATGTGCGGATTTATTGTCGATTTGAATGGTCCAAAATAGTGGGTCGTTACACATAACATCCCTAGCTTGAGTTTGCTCAACAACTAAGGAGCATGTAAGTAATTTATTAATATATATATATAGATATATATATATATATATATATATAGTAGAGGTCAACATTATATTGAAGATTCATAATGTTCAATATAAATATATATTGAGTGATATAAACTTTTTGAATAATATATTTCTTATGAAATACCCTACGGATTCAAGTGTCAGACACATCAAAAATCACGGTATATGTACATTTACATATGTATTTATTTCTTAAGTCTATTTGGGTTTCTTTAATGTTCCACATTTAGTTATACACATATCATATAAGTTTTATTGTTATATAACTTTTATATTTCATATTACTTATATGATAGTCTTACGTATAATATATCATTAATTAAATCTTATCTAATTAATTTTAATCAATTAACTCTTTAATTAATTTTAAATTAGTATTTCATTGTAACTTTTATATTGGACATATCTACTATAACATTTATAGTGTATACTATAACCTTTATAGTGTAAGACACATATATCATATATATGTGTATTTTATTTAATTAATTAACCTTTAATTAATTTATTCAATTAAACATTTTTTTAAAATTTATTAATTTCAAAATTTATCTTGTATACATACATGTATACTTATGTTATCTTAAACATTTTAAAATAACATAACATATATCAACATATGTAATACATGCATATATGCATTAACTAATTAACGTATTTAATTAATTTATTTTATTAATCTTATTAATAAATTTAAAATTTGAAATTATTATATAAATATTTCCAAACATTTTGAAAATGTCATTATCCTTTCAAACATTTTGAAAACTTATGTAGTGTTATAATTTTTATAATAAACATGTTTTATTTTAAATTTAACTATTAAATTTACCTTTAACATTAATTTTCAAAACGATTTTGAAATTAGCCCAAGGCCCAAATTAAGTTGGGCCTTTTCTACTAGGAGCAGCCTTTGGGCTCACTTCACCTTTCGGGCTAGGCCGGTAACCAAATAGGACATGGTACTTGATTACCCAATTCCAATCCTAGACATTACCTTTCTAGACACCGTACTAAGTGGGCAAGCTTAATTAGTTAGCCCTAATATGACTAATTTAGACCGCATAGGCTATTGGGCTCTGATACCATTGTTGGAACTGGACTAGCCCGCAATGGAAGTTATGAGTGAATTTCAAAATTTTTACCGTATTGGAACTTTTATTGGGCCGATGAAGTCTAACTGAATTAGAACATTTCTAAATTTCATTTAAATAAAATCATTTATTTCATTTAAATTCAAATATATTAAGATATAAAATTAATTTTATTTAATTTAGTTTATATATAAATGTATCATATAGATATATGTCTGAGTGCCTATGTAACATAATAATCCGTGAAAGGTATAATATGCCCATATGTAGATGTTGAGATTTATATCGCAACAGACATATTAGCTCATTTTGTATGTCATGTATGTTGTCCAAATATGTGCATGTATATGTGTTACAAAATACACACACACATATGTATGTATAAATATATTATATGAACATAAAACATTTATATATAGATAAATATATATATATATATAGAAAGAGAAAGAACAATTATTAAAAATTATTTATAATTCAAAATTAACTTAGTTTTGTAAACATAATAATTTTAGTATTTTAATTTGTATATATTATGAATAAAATAATGTTTTCATCCATAAATAATCAACATAAAATAATCTATTGATGAAAATTCAAATTTTACAATTTTTGAAAATCTAGGATCATAAGATAGAGCTTAGGAAAAATCTGGAGATTTTTCAAAGTTGAATTATTATTTTTAAAAACAAATACATTGATTTCGACAATAATTATTTAATATAAAATAATATATTATTAAAAATTCTAGGATCATGAATGAAAGGTTACGAAAAATTTTGAAGAATTTTTTAATTAAATTATTATTTTTAATAAATCATAAACAGTTTTTTCGAAATAATATTAATTATTAAAAGTAATCAACTTTATTGAAAAATTCCTAAACTTTTTTATATGTTTCTGAAATGATTTAATATTTTTTTTAAATATAAAATTGAATTTCATCTAATAATTATTTTATATATAATAAACAATTCAAAAATTAAATAAATGTTTATTTAAAAATATAATATATGTATGATAATTAATTTTCAAATTTGTAAATTCATATTATATATAAATAAGTGTACTAAATGTTTTAAATCATATATATATATATATATCTTATATATGCATATATGCTATTATGAGAGAGAAATATACACTAATATATATATATATATATGTGAATTTATTAATAAATATATATAAAACAATTATTAATGATAAAATTGATTTCAGGAAAATAGACACAGGGAAGAAGTTGCAAAAAAATTTAGTCTCAGAGACAACAAGTTTGTTTTTTGGTCCGAAGGACACTTTTTAGTGTAAACAGAAAATGATAGTTACAACTATCATTCTCTGATTTACACTGGAAAGTGTCCTTCAGCCTAAAAATCAAACTACTTGTCTCTAAAACTAAATTTTTCTTCAACTTTTTCCTTGAGCCTAAAAACCCCAATTGATTATGTATAGTAAACAACATTTGTCTATACATATATCAAATAGTATAATAAACGAATTATGCACACAACTAAACTGATTTGTGACAACCACATCTACTTACAAAAATCTCACCTAACTAAACATATAGTAGCAATATATTTAAACCGATATGAAATTGATCATTGTAGGATCATAGAATATAATTTAATTACTGTAATATGAATTAAAATTACCAATTTAATGATGCCTTTGAATCCACATTGAAGCAATGACTTCCCTTCCTTTGACTATTCTTGATTCATCGGATTGCAAGTCCAGAATCACAGACCTCTAACTATCGAATAGTATTATTTTAATTTGAAATATATTTGACTATTTTAGAGTGGATTGAGAGCTATGTTTTAACCAGCAATGTAGAAGGTAATGGCGGCCAAAAAAAGTTAGTTATTGCTATTAGAGATACATATATATACATATATACATATACATATACATATACATATACATATACATATACATAGAGGGTTGTACTAGAGAGAAATGAGGAAATCCTTTTTAACCGTTCTCACTTTATCTCAACCCATTATCTCCAATCCAATTCCCTATGTTTTAGCCACCCCTAGACCTTCCCAAAACCGAAATTTTGCAGCCCTAATGATGGGCCTTAAACCCAGCTAAGCCTAAGCCAAAATACTATGCAATTAAATCTTATTTAACCGCTTGTCGATATTGTACATCGATCGATATATTTATAAATGTTATAAATATATATAACATATCATATTCAAAATTTATAATTAATATTTCATAAATATTAATTAATTTAATTAATTTATAACAATTATAAACTAATTAAATCGTTCGGTCTTAGGGGAATTCATCATTTCGGCTGTGTAACTCTTGGGTGTAAATTTGGTCAGCGATTAACATCGAACTATTCTAATGTTAACGTTCACACGTCACTTAGCAGGTGGTGTGACATTATAGCAAAATTTATCGCTTACTCATTTTCGGTAAAATCCAATTTTAGTTAAATAAGCGTTACCCGGTTGTGACATTTGTTTACACCAATTCTCTTCGTCAAAACTATATCACTTTGGACTTATGGAATTTGGTAATGGTAAAAATTCCAACCTCATCCACTTTCAACTTTATAGTCTAAATACAAAGTCCTTGTTTCAATAATAACAATTATTATTAATCGAAATGCCCTGGCTAGAGACTTTGATTTTGAGTTGACTTTAGTTGACTGTGATACAAACCGCATATAACTGAGGAGACAAATCCTCTCTTGAATAATGCTTCACTTCCAATACTTCCACTCAACCCAACTATTATCACTCGATGGATGCCATGCCATGATTTGGCTATAATCAAAGCGAAGCTTTCATATTGAAGATCCACACTATTCTCAAGTCGAGAGAACTGTGTAAATCAGTCACATCGATATTTTCTGTTTAACCTTCGTTATATTAACCAACAGAAAACTATCGAGCGAGTCGTTCCATAGTTATCTAATAACTATTAGTACGTAACTCCTAGGTGCCACCAGCAGTCATGAGTAATACACTGCCCAACATTTGGAGAGCGTTACGTACTCCAGTCTCAACGAATACATTGATATCCAGTCTCGATGCATCTTGACTAGGAACATTTAAAATGGTATATTTGTTTCGTTGTGATAAATTACACACGGTTACAACACTTTGTAACTACTATCACAAAATGTACCATTTATGATATTTCTATTAAATATACTTTTAATTAAATTAATTAATTAATATAATCACATTATATCAAATATATAATAGGAAGAAAATACTTTTTATTTCGAACAAGATTGGTCAATGAGTTAGATATATGTAACAAATTACATAATTGCCCCTAGGGCATACCCCTAACTCTATCAGACTTCGCCAGAGCATCTGATGCCGTAAGATGTCGTTGCTTTCTAATTTTTCTGGAGGGAGTAGCGACGATGTGGTTCATTAGGCTCCCATCAAGATATATATCGTCTTTCGCTGAGTTGCAGCAAAAAATTTCTAGAGCAATTCTGTTTACACACTACACGTCTGAAAGATGTGATGTCATTATCAAAACTCTTCCAGGGAGCAGAAAAGTCGTTAGAGGATTTCTTGGACTGGTTCCACGCAGTTGTGATGGAAGTATAAAATCCCAACGATGATATAGTGTTGATGACATTAATCAGGGGGATTCATCCCAAAACCGACTTCGGGAGATGGTTGGAAATGAAACCACCGACGACCATGTTATTTTCTATGGTAGGATAATCAGTTCTTGCATTTGGAGGAGGCACACAATCGTCCTCAAAGAGATGAGGCTGGGAGTTCAGCTGAAGTGATACAGAGCAACATTGCTGTAAAACAGCCCCGGGGTGTTTCAAAAATATGGATATAAACTTTGGCACTAAGAAAGATGGATAAAAAAGAGTTATAATAGGCCAAGAAACAAAATCTAGATAATAGAAATCGTCCTAGGATCCCTAAGTATGATAATTATACCGAGTTGAATAATTCAATCTAGAATATTTATCTGGCAACTTAACATACCGAGCAATACAGAAAGCCAGCTCTAAGGGAGTTGATTGAGAAGGAGAAGAGATCTGGAAAGTTCTACAGGTTTCATGAGACTCTCACGGTCATAGTACCAATGAATGCATGTACTTGTGCGATATGATCGAGGAGTTGATTCAAAAGAAGAAGTTGCGGTAATTTATGAAAACCCCACAGGATGGCGGGCATGGAATTCCAACCCCATGGGTTGACATCCCAACGAGGGCAAGCTAAGCCTATTGGTAAGGAGCCTAGACGGCTTGAAAAATGTTTGATAATTAACACAATCATCGGTGAACCATATCCAACCGATAAGAGTTTGAATTAGATGGACATGTATGTTGGGGCTTTGAAGCATACCGAGTATGAGAGTTGTTTGACGGTTGAGGATGGAGCTCTGGCAAAACAATTCAAAACCATGACAAATGACATTGATTTCCGAAACAAAGATGCTGATGGGGTGGAAGCCCCGACGATTGATCCTTTGGTTATAATGGATACAATTGCCCTACTATTGTTTGGAAGGTGCAAGTTGACCATGGGAGTTCATCAACATTCTATTCAAAAGAGCTTATGATCGAATGCTTTTGGAAGGAAGGGGCTTGAAACTGCATAAATCTTGGATCCAGGGATTTAACGGAACAACTATGGAGTCGATTGGGAATGTGGAACTACCGATGGTAATTGGAGAGGGTGACCGTAGGTAAGTGCGAATCGTGTCTTTTGTGGTGTCAGATATCTATTCTGCTTATAATGCATTTTTCGACCGATCGGCCCTGGCTGAATTCAGAGCGACTATAGCTCCCCGGTGTTTGATGCTTAAATTTCCTACGGAGAACGATGTGGGAGTAGTGCATGAAAGTCAAGGGTATGTATGTGAATGTTATGTCGCCGAGCTAAGGGAGGCGAGGCAAAGAGAGAGAGAAAAAGATGTAGAGGGGACCCTCTATATCAAGGCTTTGGATGCATAGCAACCACTGCATGAGCCCTGGCTTGGGCGGCAAGGTCGATTCCATAAGGATATGGATCCACGAAAAGAGCCAGAAGGTGGAAGAGCGGCTCCAGTTGAGATGATGATTAATGTCCCCATCAGTCGGGATGACCCAACACGGATCCTGAAAGTCCGATCATAGCTTGGTGTCAGGATGATGAAGGGGTTTGTTAGTTTTCTCTAGGAAAACCTGGATGTATTCGCGTGGATGCACTTTGATATATGTGGGATCTCGCCGAAGATAACGAGACATGCATTAAATGTAAATCCTAAGTGTGCTCTTGTGAAACGTAAGCGCCGTAGCCTGGGTCCAGACGGATCCGCTGGACTCAAAGAAGAAGTGGATATGCTGAAAGACAATGGCTTCATCCGCGATGCCTTATACCTGGAATGGGTATCTGATCCAGTATTGGTGAAGAAAGCTAACGGAAAATGGAGGACATGAGTCGAATATTCTGACTTGAATAAGGCATGCATAAAGGACAGTTTTCCGCTCCCAATGATTGATCAGTTGGTGGACTCAACAAACGGACATGAATTACTTTTGTTTATGGATGCGTACTCTAGATACAATCAGATTCCAATGCATATACCAGACCAGGAGCACACGAGCTTCATAACCAATCTGGGACTCTATTGCTATCTGTTCATGCCTTTTAGACTAAAGAACGCTGGAGGAACTTACCAAAGGCTGGTAAATAGGATGTTCGAAGATCATATTGGACGTTCGATGGAAGTCTATATGGATGACATGCTCATGAAGACATGAAATTCGAGAAACCACACTAACCGATAAAGGTGTTAAGGGACATGGAGGCCCCGAAGACAGTTAAGGAGGTCCAGAGTCTGAATGGAAAGGTAGCCGCCTTAAGTCGATTCATTTCCAGAGCCACCGACAAATGCATCCCTTTCTTTGATGTAATCAAGAAGGGAAAAAGTCCAAAGAGAAAATGAAACTTTGCTTGGACAAAGGAGTGTGTAGACACATTCCAAGCTCTTGTGGATCACTTAGAGAAACCCCTCATTCTCTCGAAACCGGTGGATGACAAGGACTTATTTATATATCTGGCAATGTCGGTGTATGCTTTGAGCGCCGCACTTGTACTTGAGAAATTCTGCACCCATCCAATAGTCTATTACATCAGCAAAACGATTGACGGGAGCAGAAAGAAATTATTTGAAGTTGGAAAAGCTTGCATACTGCCTGCTGATCCCTACAACGAAGCTTCGCCCCTAATTTCAAGCTCATCTGATCAAAGTTCTTACCAACCAGCCTTTGCGATAAGTCTTGCAATGACTTGAGACTTCTAGAAGGCTATTGAAATGGAGCATTGAATTAAGCCAATACAATATATCCTATCACCTCGAAGAGCTATCCAGGGTCAAGTTTTAGCGGATTACACAGTTGAGTTCACCACGCGAAACGATACCCTAGAGAGCAGCGTTGAGCAAAATGCTAGGTGGAAGATGTACATGGATGATGCATCTAACGAATGATGTTTCGGTGCTGGAGTTGCACTTGCCACTTCCGAGGAACATCCAACCTGTTACGCCCTAAAACTCGACTTTCTTGCGACAAACAATGAAGCAGAATATAAGGGCTTAATCGCAGGACTCAAGATTGCCAAGGAACTAGGAATAAAGACTTTACATATTTTCTATGATTCCCAACTAGTGGTATGCCTAGTGCAGAAAGAATTTTAGGCAAAAGGAGCAAGACTAGCTCCTTCTCTAAATCGAGTCCTTGAGCTGCTTAATGACATCGAATATTACACTTAAGCATATTCCCAGATAGGAGAATGCTATGGCCGACTCACTGGCTAAGATGGCTAGTTTTGGAGATGCATAGCTCATGGGCTTAGTTCCAGTGGAAATATTGTCAGCTCTGAGAATCAACCAGATGAATGTCAATTGGATCTTGGAGGTTTAACCCGAAAGGGAGCCATGGATGACTCCAATAAAAGACTACTTGCAGAGAGGAATCCTTCTCGATAGGAGGAATGAGCGACAGTAACTCCTTTGCCAATCTTCGAGATATATCATACAGGAAGGAGTACTTAATACGAAGGGTTTCTCCATCCTTATTCTTCGATGTGTCACTCATGATGAGGCCAAACAAGTCCTAAGAGAAGTGCATGAAGGGGCTTGTGGCGACCACACTGGGGGCAAACCCTGACGAAGAAGATTCTCCGCTATGGATACTCCTAGCCAACTATCAACCAAGACGTAGCCTATGACACCAGAAAGTGTGACAAGTGCTAGAGGTTTGCTAAGATTCTGAGAGCCCCACCGATGGAGTTTACTCAAATGGCCAAACCTTGGTCGTTTGCAGTTTGGGCAATTGATATTATCGGTGTGTTGCCGATATCTAAAGGTGGCACGAAGTACATCATCGTCGCGGTTAATTACTTCATCAAATGGGCTAAGGCGGAGCCATTGGCTACAATTACCATGAAGAAAGAGATCAAATTTATAGTCCAGAATATTATCTATTGTTTTTGGAGTTCCACGGGCGATTGTTAGCGATAACGGAACCCAATTTGACAGCTCCGAGTTTAAGGATTTCTACCATCGACATCGCATAGAGAAGAGATTTGCTATTATGGCACATCTCTAGACGAATGGACAGGTTGAAGTAGTAAACAAGATTATCAAGTCCATTCTTAAGAAATGATTGGAAAAGACCAAGGGCAAGTGGGTCAACGAATTTCCATTGGTACTTTGGGCTTATCGAACGACGCATAAGTCGACGATTGACCATTCTCATTCACTTTAGCCTACGGATCAGAGGCTATGATTCTGGTTGAACTAGAAATACCATCTCATCGAGTAATTCACTATAATCCATAAATGAATGAGCAACTCCTGGTGGAGTCTCTTGACATGGTCGATGAGAAGCGAGACGAAGCTGACTTGAGAGCAGCTGCACACCGAAACGAAGTTAGCCAAAATTACAACACCAAGGTCAGGAATTGGACCTTTGAAATTGGCGACCTAGTTCTCAAATGAATCTTCTTAGGCCCTGAAAACCTAAGCCTGATTTGGAAAGGTCTGTATGCAATAGAATAAAAGCTTGGAGATGACACTTTCAGGCTTGTAACGGTTGATGGGATCTCACTCTCGAGGGTGTGGAATAGCGAGCATTTACAACACTATTTCACTTAGAAATTAATTTATTGAATGGAGCCATGCAATAAGACAAAATCTATCATTTCCTATTTTCAATAAATGGCTTTTCAAATCTGGCATTACATTTCTAAGAGTTGTGAATTGTGACTGACTCGAATGAATCTGCATGTGTGCAATGCAGGTATGCAAGTACCTGTAGTTAGGTGCCAATAAAACTTCTGCAATCCATGATCGGACCCTCGGAGTTCAACCATTCTTAGTGCTCGAAGATGGATGGGATGCCAGATTAACTCTTGCCCTTGACGTAGGGCCAGGAGTATAAACTCGAAACAGACATGGTACAACCGTCCGTACGTTAACTCTCGCCCAAATATGGGGGTAGGAGTATAAATCGAAATGAATGTGATATGACTGTTCATTCATTAACTCTTGTACTTGGATCGGGAGCAGGAGTATAAACCTGAAAAGGACATGATTCGACCGTCCGTCGTTTCACTCTCGTCCTTGGATTAAGGACAAGAGTATAAACCTAAGTGGACATGATTTGACCGTTCATCCACTAACTCTTCCCTTTGACATAGGGGCATGAGTATAAACCCATAAAGGATGTAACTAGACCGTCCATCAATTAATCCTTGCCCGAAGTTTGGAAAAGCATCAATGTCTTGCCCAGAATATAGCAACGCTGAAGTTCATTACCTGGAGTTAGGTAAGATCTCATCTGAGCCTTGATCGACGCCCAAGGAAAGGTGCGATCACACTTAAAATTCCTTAAAAAGGAATACTTAAATCACCTTTTTAGGTGATTGAATTTCAACCAGGTTCCAAGATCCATTATGACTATATGTAAATGCCCAAAGACTAGTACTCCAACGATTGCTTTACGTTCACAAGAACGACAAAAGGCCGATAAACAACTGTAACAACCCGCATATTTTACGATTTGAATATTTAAATATTTTATTTCAATAT
This sequence comes from Allium fistulosum, assembly GCA_030737815.1. Classification (NCBI taxonomy): domain Eukaryota; kingdom Viridiplantae; phylum Streptophyta; class Magnoliopsida; order Asparagales; family Amaryllidaceae; genus Allium; species Allium fistulosum. The sequence goes on from CM060904.1 coordinate 1,295,013,553, forward strand.
AGAATCGTTAATCAGATTTAAGTCCGAAAAGCTACTTTTTGCAAACGGTCGAATCAGGACTCGGGACCACTTCCATTGAGTCCAAAATGGCGTTTGCGACTTTTTTGAGTATAAGCTTCGATATGTTTGGAGCGAGCGAATTTTGATGTTTTCTTCTAGGGCTTTGGGTTTGAGTTTAAGCCCACTAACCCATCTTAACAACTTAACTCAGCCCCCTCTTCATTTCATTCCACTCTCACTTCTCTTAACACTCAAGCTCAACTGAAAATGGGGAGAGGAATGGGAAATTGAAATTTCCAAGCCCTAGATTCAATTGCAAACTCCATTTCTTGCTCCAAAATCCAAGGTGAAGCTTAGGTAAGCCTTCTCTTCTTCTTCTCCAACTCTTCTTCTCTTCTATTTCAGAAAATTCCTAAACCCCAACTTAGGAAATGTTTTCTTTTGAGCTTAGATTGAAGCTCATTGGGTTGAAATTGAAGAGTGATTGTTCTAGCTTTTGCTTTGTAGCTTCTCTTTTGTGTTTTTGGGTTTAAAGGTGAGATTTTTGAACTCACATCTAAGCTTATAGCTTTTTGTTGTTGTTGGGTAAGAATTCCTAACATCAATTCATGTTCATTTGTGTTCGGTTTGGATCGATTCGGTGAATTGTCCAATTCTTGGTTTTGGAATCCAATTTTTATGAAAATCCAATCTTGATGTTTGAACACGTTAGCGGAGTGTTTCGGAGAGCCATACAAGGCTGGGTTGTCGCTTGACGTAAGTCCTTAGCCATGGTCGCTCGCTCGTCGCTCCCGTTCCGTGTTATCGGAATTGCCCCAAAGGGGGCTAGACTGTTTCTGCCCAGGAAGCAGGTTCATTCGACTGAACCAGTAGGTCAGTCGACTGAACCAGGGGGCAGAAAACGTTCTATCCCTGTATCAGTCGAATGACCTTTGGGTTTAGTCGATTGACCAGGGGGGACGGATATTCTTGGCCCTGTGTCAGTCGACTGACACTCTGGGTCAGTCGACTGACCTGGAAACAAAATGTTTCCAGGCTCTGGGCCAGTCGACTGACCCACTGGTCCAGTCGACTGACCTGCTTGTCTCAGCTTATTTGTTTTTTTGCTTTGATTTCCAATTTTGATCGATTTGTGCCGTTCCAATCTGTTGTTATCGCATTTTGACATTGATGATTCCTTTTTGACTTCGTACACGGGTTTTAAAAAATGATCTTTTCAAATTGTCTCGTTTCTCCAATTTATAATTTCTATTCAAAACACACACACAACTTTGCACTTCGAGCGAAGAGGGAGGAGAATTAAATGATTAAATAAAACGCGTGCAATGAACACGTGCGTTCATCTTTTCAGTTAATTTCCTAATCTATTCATTTGACCGTTTTGACCTTTGGGTCTGGTTTACCGATGAGATGAGGTGAACTTTGTACTGCTTTGAGTGTGAAATGGACTAACGGTTAGTAAACCGTTTAGTGCGAACGTGGGGTATGGGACTCATGTTAACATTTTTCGGGTTCCTCTCCAAGAGTTTGTGACACATTAGCTTCGGCGGCCAATACTGGACCTATGTGGGTCATTGATTGTCTATGTGGACAATTACTCCTATGTGGGAGTATTATATCGGCTTTGTCTATGTGGACAACTGCTCCTATGTGGGAGTAGAGCCTTCGTGTGTATCGCCCCTAGGCATATGATACCACTAAATCAACAGTACTTGGCATAAAGACTCTGGTCTTAGCACGTGCGACTTTCTGATGTTTTATTATTATATTTCCCTTGAGTAGCGCCTTTCGACGATGGTTACATGGAACCACACGATATGAGTGCGACTACCCCGTGGAAATTTATATTGCCTATGTGGGCACTATTCTTTGCTATGTTGCATTGATTCTTGGATATGTTTCCACTAATGCTTATGATTGCCGATATGGCGGGTTTTGGAATATCTCCTAAGTGGGAGTAGTATTGTTCCTTGTTTTGGGATATGATATCCTTTGTTTATTTGAATTGCCGATGATATGCGGCTTGTTTTGATTCATCTTATGATAGATGATTTGGATATCTCTTTTGGAAATAATTATGGTACTTTATGATCTTGTATGTTCATTATCATTTAGTTATCTAACTAATTTTTTTATCTAGACTGACCCGTGTATTTTATACTCGGGTTAGACCGAGATGTTTCAGGTTAGGCACATTGGACTTAGCCTATTTTGCTTCCGCATGGACTATTCCGCTAGCTCCTTTTTTGTCATAGCTTTTTGTGTAGTCCTTTTTGTCTGTAACTCTGATATGTATCCTATTGACTCGTTTGTATATTGTGGTTTGCTTTACCACTTGACATGTCTCGTTTTGTAAACTTTGTAATGTATCTGTGTATGTGTAAATATAAGTGATGATTTACTGTTCTGTGATGTGTATTACATTTGAGTTGTTATATTTTATTCTGATAGATCCTCAGCCACCTATGGCTTTTTATTAAGTATTTATTGGACATGTCGATACATTTAAGTAAGAAGTGGCATTGTCGGCGTATTCAATAGATAATTAAGACAAGGCTATAGATGGTCACTCCTATCCAGCTCTATTCTCCGCATTAGCAGACGGTGTTACCTTGTAATACTCTTTGCTAATGTGGGTCTCGGAGTGGGCGTCACAGCTTGGTATCAGAGCTGAGTTCAGAACAAAATATGATAAACATAGAACAGAGACACATATTACGGTACATCAAAGTGTAGTACGAATGTTACGAATCTTTAAATCATCGTGCCACAGGAATTAATTCGAGTTTTCATATCATTCTATCCTATTTTCTTTTTGTGATTCTTTGTTTTATCAATCATGTTTGTTTGATATTCATTCTGAGAATAACCTTTTTCCTCTTCTGTCTTTTTCTTTCTTCCTTAAAGTAGAAGAGATGGTTAGATCTGCCAGTCCTAGCACCGGTCAATCCAGTAGTCCTTCTCTGGATGGCGTATTCATGACTGCTCAACAACTTTTGGATCTTGCAAAGAATCAAAGGTTTATCTGTGCTTTAGGTAAGAACCCCGAAAAGGTTTTACCTCTGAAATTAGAAGTGCCTTTCGACCAATTAGTAGATATCGCTCTTCGACTTGAAGAGGCCGATAAAGATAATGATGTTGAAGTTGTGGATGCCAAACAAAACTTCAACATCAACGGGATGAGGCATATTAAGTTCAAAATTCCTAATCCCAACATCAAAGGGAAGCAGGCAACTCCGGTAGCAAAGACTCCTACCACTAGTCATGGACGATGCTACAATTGCGATTCTCAGGATCACCATGTAAATAGGTGTCCAATTCCTCTCTTCTGTCGTTATTGCAAAGTTTTGGGTCACCGTTTATCTTCATGTCCCAAACTTCAAAGTAGGAGGGAGGGCAAGCTGAATGTTGCACAAGCTTCTAGTAACCCTTCTCCTGGTCAAGGTAATTCTCCTTCTATCCTTGATGACATTATTTTATTTCGTGATCTTCCTATTTGGTTTCTTTTGATATGGGTGCGTCCCACTTTTTAAATATCAAGAGAACTTGTTTATTCTTTTTCTTTTTATGGGTTTGATGACTTCACTGAGAATTGCGAATCCGGTTGGTGGATCCGCAACCCTCAGTTTGCTTTGTAAAAATGTCGAGATTATTTTTGAGATTATTCTTTTCGAGCCGATTTGCATGTTATGCGTTACTTAGGCTTCAAAATTGGTTTTTGGGAAAGGATTGGCTTAATCATTGTGAAGCCTATATCCTATGTCCAATGTGGACTATTCATCTTCGACATCTTCAATCTGTTAAGCAGATTTCTTTTGTTCTTAATGATTTTGATTTCCAAATTCGGTGATATCATTTTAATTCTTTAAAATCACTTGATGAGGAAAGTGTTATTTCTCTCATTCAAGTAGTTTGTGAATTTTCCGGAATATATTTGAGCTTGTCTTAGGATTATCACCTAAGCAATCTATTGAGTGGTGCTAAGGTCTTTTTAATTCGACCTTGCCACAGGTTTTTATCAACTGCGAGTTGCGGAAGGTAACATCCTCTTACCGCATTCCGCACTCGTTGTGATTTTGTGTTTGGTTCGTTATGTCATTCGGTATGAACCTTCTACCTTATTTCATCCATTTTGGGAATCGAGTATTCTACGGATATCTCGATTAGTTTATCCTTATATTATTGATTATGGATGAAAACAACAATTTAAAATTTGCAAATCTTTTTAATAAGATATTTATAAGTATGATTGGAATTTTGTTCTTAAAACGAGCAAAGAATATTTTTAAAATTTCTAAGAGGTTTGTTTATCTTATAGAAGATTATTTCGTGTTATTTTGCTCATTGAGTGCTTTAAGAATTCTGGTCGATGCGCTTGATCAACGTTATCGATAGGAATCTCCTAAACGCTATGATGAGACAGTTAGACACAATAAAATTGACTTTGGTATCATAAGATTTTTCTAAAAAGATGATTATACAAAGTTAATTATAATTTTAAATGTCTTTGCTTTTCGGGAAAGGTGATCATTTAAAGGAACTCCTTTCCGATACTTTTATTCTCGTGTTTCCCGAAGGGAAAGTTCTATCACTTATGCTTTTATGGTTGTTACTCTTTATTTTCTTCTTAAGTATTGCGAGGACGCAATTTCTTTAAGGAGGAGAGTCTGTAACAACCCGCATATTTTACGATTTGAATATTTAAATATTTTATTTAAATATAGAATCGTTAATCGGATTTAAGTCCGAAAAACTACTTTTTGCAAACGGTCGAATCAGGACTCGGGACCACTTCCATTGAGTCCAAAATGGCGTTTGTGACTTTTTTGAGTATAAGCTTCGATATGTTTGGAGTGAGCGAATTTTGATGTTTTCTTCTAGGGCTTTGGGTTTGGGTTTAAGCCCACTAACCCATCTTAACAACTTAACTCAGCCCCCTCTTCATTTCATTCCACTCTCACTTCTCTTAACACTCAAGCTCAACTGAAAATGGGGAGAGGAATGGGAAACTGAAATTTCCAAGCCCTAGATTCATTTGCAAACTCCATTTCTTGCTCCAAAATCCAAGGTGAAGCTTAGGTAAGCCTTCTCTTCTTCTTCTCAATCTCTTCTTCACTTATATTTCATAAAATTCCTAAACCCTAACTGAGGAAATGTTTTCTTTTGAGCTTAGATTGAAGCTCATTGGGTTGAAATTGAAGAGTGATTGTTCTAGCTTTGCTTTTTAGCTTCTCTCATGTGTTTTTGGGTTTAAAGGTGAGATTTTTGAACTCACATCTAAGCTTATAGCTTTTTGTTGTTGTTGGGTAAGAATTCCTAACATCAATTCATGTTCATTTGTGTTCGGTTTGGATCGATTCGGTGAATTGTCCAATTCTTGGTTTTGGAATCCAATTTTTATGAATATCCAATCTTTGATGTTTGAACACGTTAGCGGAGTGTTTCGGAGAGCCATACAAGGTTGGGTTGTCGCTTGACGTAAGTCCTTAGCCGTGGTCGCTCGCTCATCGCTCCCGTTCCGTGTTATCGGAATTGCCCCAAAGGGGGCTAGACTGTTTCTTCTCAGGAAGCAGGTTCATTCGACTGAACCAGTAGGTCAGTCGACTGAACCAGGGGGCAGAAAACGTTTTGCCTCTGTATCAGTCGACTAACCTCTGGGTTCAGTCGACTGACCTGGGGGGACGGATATTCTTGGCCCTGTGTCAGTCGACTGACCTGGAAACAAAATGTTTCCAAGCTCTGGGCCAGTCGACTGACCCACTGGTCCAGTCGACTGATCTGCTTGTCTCAGCTTATTTGTTGTTTTGCTTTGATTTCCAATTTTGATCGATTTGTGCCGTTCCAATCTGTTGTTATCGCATTTTGACATTGATGATTCCTTTTTGACTTCGTACATGGGTTTTATAAAATGATCTTTTCAAATTGTCTCGTTTCTCCAATTTACAATTTCTATTCAAAACACACACACAACTTTGCACTTCAAGCGAAGAGGGAGGAGAATTAAATGATTAAATAAAACGCGTGCAATGAACACGTGCGTTCATCTTTTCAGTTAATTCCTAATCTATTCGTTTGACCGTTTTGACCTTTGGGTCTGGTTTACCGATGAGATGAGGTGAACTTTGTACTGCTTTGAGTGTGAAATTGACTAACCGTTAGTAAACCGTTTAGTGCGAACGTGGGGTATGGGACTCACGTTAACATTTTTCGGGTTCCTCTCCAAGAGTTTGTGACACATTAGCTTCGGCGGCCAGTACTGGACCTATGTGGGTCATTGATTGTCTTTGTGGACAATTACTCCTATGTGGGAGTATTATATCGGCTTTGTCTATGTGGACAACTGCTCCTATGTGGGAGTAGAGCCTTCGTGTGTATCGCCCCTGGGCATATGATACCACTAAATCAACAGTACTTGGCATAAAGACTCTGGTCTTAGCACGTGCGACTTTCTGATGTTTTATTATTATATTTCCCTTGAGTAGCGCCTTTCGGCGATGGTTACATGGAACCACACGATATGAGTGCGACTACCCCGTGGAAATTTATATTGCCTATGTGGGCACTATTCTTTGCTATGTTGCATTGATTCTTGGATATGTTTCCACTAATGCTTATGATTGCCGATATGGCGGGTTTTGGAATATCTCCTAAGTGGGAGTAGTATTGTTCCTTGTTTTGGGATATGATATCCTTTGTTTATTTGAATTGCCGATGATATGCAGCTTGTTTTGATTCATCTTATGATAGATGATTTGGATATCTCTTTTGGAAATAATTGTGGTACTTTATGATCTTGTATGTTCATTATAATTTAGTTATCTAACTGATTTGTTTAGCTAGACTGACCCGTGTATTTTATACTCGGGTCAGACCGAGATGTTTCAGGTTAGGTACATTGGACTTAGCCTATTTTGCTTCCGCATGGACTATTCCGCTAGCTCCTTTTTTGTCATAGCTTTTTGTGTAGTCCTTTTTTTCTGTAACTCTGATATGTATCCTATTGACTCGTTTGTATATTGTGGTTTGATTTACCACTTGACATGTCTCGTTTTGTAAACTTTGTAATGTATCTGTGTATGTGTAAATATAAGTGATGATTTACTGTTCTGTGATGTGTATTACATTTGAGTTGTTATATTTTATTCTGATAGATCCTCAGCCACCTATGGCTTTGTATTAAGTATTTATTCGACATGTCGATCCATTTAAGTAAGAAGTGGCATTGTCGGCGTATTCAATAGATAATTAAGACAAGGCTATAGATGGTCGCTCCTATCCAGATCTATTCTCCGCATTAGCAGACGGTGCTACCTTGTAATACTCTTTGCTAATGTGGGTCTCGGAGTGGGGCGTGACAACAACGAAATGGGCTAATGACTTGTTCCACTAATAACTAAGGAAAGGAATGGATCGCAAGTACATCAAATGAAGGCGCATTTCTTAAATACTTGAAAAAATTCAAACAAAGATTGAACAAACAAAAGTCTTTGTTATTCACACATGGAACTTGGGAAGAAAAGTAAATGTTTTATTTACGCCTAAATGCAAAGCAAAATTAGAAGCCGAATCCACACAATACCAATTGAAAAGAAAAAATAGACTCCTATGATTGCAAACCAAAAAGAAAGTCTATCTATACAAAACAAACAGATGATCACTTTTTATGCTTCTTCTTCTTGAATTTTTTCTTCTCCTTCCCAGAAGGAGGTGTCACTTGATTAGTTTTCCTCCTGCCTCTTCGTGAACCCTTAGACGGAGTGCTTTGCGATGACCCAAAAGGCACGCTCCGTGTGCTTCCAGACGGAGGAATGGTGATGGGAGCAAAGATAGTCTGACTGGGAAAAGCTATGATAGCAGAGAAGGAAAATTTTCTATCTTCTCCAACTTGACCTTTTTGGCTAGGACAAGTTCCTGCTCAAGCGTACTTTTGGTGGGACCACGCAGAGGCCCGAAGGACCCAGTAACAACAGCGTTATTGTCAATCTGAGCTCCCTGGAGCATGCTAGTCCCTTCATCCTGTAGAGCATATATCATCTGCTTGCCAGCCCAGGGGTCTCTCTAATGAGGATAGTCGGCACCATCATTGAAGTATTCACGGTCACTGATTCCATTGCAGTTGCTTATTATCCTGACTAGAGACCTTTGTTAGGAAGTGGGACGACCTAGGGCTGACATGAAACTTGAGTGATATAAAAAGAGAGGTTAGCGACGTCAATCGATGACATATGGACTCTCTAAAATATAGGTGAGGTCAACGAAATACCTCCTTCGGTTTAGGATTCGATGTGGGCCTAAGTGCCCCCTGAAGCCTTCGTCTAAACCTCTCTATAATGTATTGGTTAGCTCCAGATAGAGAATAAGCTGGCCTCTTTTAGCATCTTGGGCTCATCTCCTATTAAGTTCTCCCTTTCAAGCTGTTCCAAATTCACCTCACCACCTTTTAGGAATTCTTTCTCCTCCACAATGACTTGTTCCCAAGCAAGGGCTAGAACTCTGGGGTAATCAAGATCGATCCACTCAAAGTTGTGGAATTTGAGTACATTGGCATTGTATTTGTTGAGCATTAGTTTGAACTTCTCCATCATCCACATTTATGCAGTTTTAACTTCCTTCTTGATAAGCGCGTCCATGTCTCTAGCACATTCGACCGCCTTGTCCCTTTTATCTCATGCAGTGAACAGCTCTTCACAGTAATCCTAAGCCTATTGGAGAGCTTCGTTTTTCTCTTTTGTCTCGCTCTCGAGTTTGGCCAACAGCTCAATCACCTTCTTGTTTGAGGTATCTCTTTCCAGCACTAAGGCGTGATTTCGATGATGTGCAATCTTAATCTCATCACGATGCTTGTTTCTCTCATCTTCAAGTGCCTTGATGGCATCCTCGGCTTTCTTCCTGGCTTCAGCTTGAGATTTCCTTAAGTTTTCAACTTTTGCATCGAGATGAGCTATGATTCTTTTATCCCGCGACTTTATTAGTTTCATATTATCGATTTCAAGTTTTCTTTCCCTCGAGACTACAGAGATCTTCACAGCTCCTCGTCTACATTCACTATATTGATCATAAGCATACGATACATAAGCGATCGTCGTCTCCTTTATTCCTGTCTAAATGTCCTTTAGATTGGGGACAAACATAAGTTCGTCAAAGCATACATTTGATAAATATTCCCTTAGCTCAGCCATTGAAGCATCGACGACAAGTTGTTGCTCCCCCGTGACGACAAGAGCTTCAATCGTCTTCTTGCCAACCTTATGATGGGAAGTCTCAGAACTGCTTTTATGGTAACGGTGGTCAGAAGATCGACTGGAATGGGATAGTTCCAGAAGCTGTAGAGGAATGGAAGCTGGAGGGAGTGCATGAGAAACATCGCCCGATTAAAAGTCATCGCGGCGGTCAAAGTATTTGTCCGAGCCTTTGGGCAGAGGTGATCTAGACCTGGAATGATGTTCAGAAGCAGAATCCCACAATGGATAGTCTCTGTCATTAAATCCTCTATCGTGACTACCTTTATCAAAGCTAGACCGGTAACCGGATTCAGAATTTCAACCACTTCCTTGATGATACGTGCTTGGATGATGCCTGTGTGATCGAGATACGTTTTCCAAAAGAGATTGGAATATATATTTCTTCACCTCTATGAATCCTATCAAAGAAATAGGAACAAGTTAGATTCAATGAATAATGACACAAGTTAATTGTAATGTAGTGCACATATGCGTGAGTGTCCTAGTGTCCCCATAATGGACCGTGTATTAGAGCTTTGCACATGGGAGTGATCTCTCCCACACTGTAAGGAATGATGTCATCATCAAAGCGAATGGCAGAATCGAGACCCTCTAAGCTTCTGTTCCCAATACCAAAGGAGCCAAACTCGGTAGGAATCGGCCCCAACTTAGAAAATGTGTCTATTAGGGAAGGAAGGAGTTTTCTTTACAATTGTGATCGGTGGAGGTTGTGTAGAAGTTTGTTTTCTGGAAATACTTACAACAAATCACTTCTTCGAAATAGACTTCTGGTCGTCTTTGGTTTGTTCGATCAAAGATTCATGGCCCACATCAGCATCGTCATGGCCAGCTTCATCATTTCCACCTACAATTTCACCTTCCTCGACATATTCTTCTCTTTCTTCAACATTTTCTTCAACTTTCGCCCTTAATTTGGGACTTGGGGCACATCAGGATTCATATTGCCTCCTTTAGACAAGTTATTATCATCATCATCCTCATCGTCGTCATCGGAAGCCACTTGGACTTGACCAGTGCTATGGCCTTCTTCCAGTAAGTTGAGGACCAATAGATTCTCATTGAAGAGAAGGACTCCAATGTCTCTATCCCCCTTTAGATTACTATAAGAACTCGAACGACATCCTCAAGATCCATGCCGCTGGGTCTCGCCGAAACATCTAAATGACAGAAAGAATATGAGTTAAGCACGGAGAGTAGTAGGACAAGATTCATATAAAGCACATGAATTAGAGCTTAGGTCCAGATATCCATCTTTGTGCAAACCTAAGTGGACAGTGAACATAAAACCTTTCACTTTTGAAATAGCTGAGTTTGTTCCATGTGGTAGCGGCAACTCTGCAACTCTTAGCCAGTTTCAAGTAAGTCAAAGAAGAACTTCCCTTTCGGCTCTTAAAACTGTATACGTATTGAATCTCCTCATAAATAGGTACTCGGTGCAAATGTTTAATGAAGACAATGTACATACCAAAAAAGGAAGATGTAGCTATTTGGGTGTAACTACGTCGAAGCTAATCTCATGTAGTTTAGAACTCGATGAATGAATGGGTTGAATGGTGGAACACATCCCACTAGAGACATGTATCTATTGCGAGTAGTGTAACCCTCTGGGAGGTTGTGAGCTCTCAGTGATGGGAAGGGACTAGTATGTCCTCAAATGGAATTCCATGCTTATCACTAATTCTACGTAGTGATCCTTCTTCTATTTTTGAAGCAATAGAGTCGATGGGATCGTCTAAAAGAACAACATCTTCAAGAGTGTCAGGAGCAGGTTCAACTTTAGACCCTTCTACAGGCTCTATTGGATTTTCCAGAACCTATTATTCGACTTGTGGATTTACTTTTTGATGTGCCGACTGTACCAGTTCATGTCATGCAGGAGTCATAGTTAAACTTGACTCAGCATCAGATTCAATGTATTTGGAAGTGGATGGACCTATGACTTGAGTGACGGATGCTCAGAACATCTTAGATCCATTTCTGTAAAATCTCAACAGACAATCAATATCAGATTAATTATAAGTTGTACCCAATGCTAAAGTGAAACCTAGTGCGATGTAGTGTCGTGCGGTTTAGATTTTCAATATTGTACGACTGTTCATTCTGAAATCTGGATATCGCCCAATGTGACCGTCATTACTGATCGTCTCATCAAACTTTACGTCAATAGTTATGCATAGGATATGCTTTGAAGCTAATAAGGAAACGTTTGGCAAATGGGAGTGCTTGTTAACAAATCCTAAATGCAAGTGAGTTTGAATACTGAAAATCCCCCCAAGTGTCGGATTTATACTGATCCAAAACTTAGGTAGATTTTTTCTTCCCAACTCCCAAACGCCGCCTCTTCGCCCCGACTCCAAGGCACGACCATTAATGGCGATCCCATCAACGCCTAAATCCAACTCCACTCATGCATGCTTCCGGGCCATCATCTACCTAGTTCAAAGCTTGGCCTTGGATCGGGTTTGCTTGTAAACCAAAGGTATGGGTTTGGATCGGCAGCATAAGTTCAACCACAACGAGGCAAGGTGAAGGGTGTAGAGGTCAAGCAAATGTTAAGCGGCGGCAGACCTAGGTTTGAGAGGAGGCAAAGTTCGATTGGGTAAATAAAAGGTTTAATGGAGAGCTCGAATTTTTTGATTGGTAGCAAAAGCAAGTGAGGAGGAAGATAGAAGAGAATGGGTTATATAACCATTGGACCTAAATCTTTAGGCTATAAAGTTGGAGATTTTCTCCAAATTTCGAATTGGTACAGATCCAAAGTAATGGCTCGGTACCAAGTCTTAAAAAACTATTACCATGTCAATGGTCTATATGTATGCCTGCATGGGTAATTGCATATGATGATGGGAATTCTCGAGAACGTGCACGTGTAAATGTATGCGTGTATATATCTAACCCTGAATGACAAGAATCAAAGAAAATCAGATTCGAACCTGGAAAATTCAAAAAAGGAATGATTTCAGAATTGCTAAACTTTGAATGACTGATCGTGAGAGCGGATCCCGGGTTTATAGTACTAGATACCGGTAAAGCATCACGATTGATGGATATAGATATAACTTTTCATGAAAACAATTCATAGGAATGGTAATGACCATTCATAGCATAGAATGGAGTCCATCATGACAAACCCGACTTGTCTTAATTTAAAGCACATTAATTTTGAAATTAGATCTACTTTGGGGGGGCAAGTGAATCACGCCTTTTGACCAGGCAATGTTTGGATAGACTGGACGAATCACACTTGGGATTATTAAGGCAGGAAGCCCAGAGAGATAGCCTAAAAGTCAGAAAACCAAGTGCAAGCAAAGCCATGGGACAAGCACATAACCAAAAAAAGACCAGAAGACCGGATCCACCAAAGTGGTGGATCGGTACATCTTGGGTCGGTACCGATCCAACTTCCTTCATCCAAATTTGCCCAACTTCTGCCTATCCTGTAACGACTCGTAAATTTTAACGGTTTTTATAACGTGATTAACGGAAATTTTGCTTAAAATTAAACAATTAAATTTAGCAATAAAAAATTTATATTTGAAAATACGTCTACTTAAACATAGCAAATGGTAAATTTATTGGAAAATATGGAAGTAAATTCTGTAGTGAAATTTTCAATTTTAAATCTTTTAAAATTTGTTGGAAATAAAATATTTTTGAAATCTGAATATTTTTATATAATAAAAAGTAAATCATTTTCTAAGAGAGACGTCATATTTCTTTCGCCAAATTTGGACCGTTATAACCCCGTTTATCTTATTTTCGGCGAAATAGCAGCAAATTGGGCAACGATTATCGACTTTTGATAGGATGATCGTATCGTTCATATCTATGTACCGTTATGTTCGTCTCATTGTGTTGATCTCCACAGTATATTTATTTGTGTGTTTCAGTGTCCGGTACGTGGCGAAAACCGCGAAATGGTCGGCAATATCGGTATCTGTTTGAGTCCATTTGTTTTCCGTGACCATTCGATTATCTACCGTACAAAATCAACAGCCTTTAGCCTTTTAATATTCCCAGATATAACCACTGACTTTTGGTTGTTCTCTGGTTTCAATTCATTTGCCGGTTCGGTTCCCCACTAACTTTCTCTGCCTACTTCATGTTGCATATAAAAAAATTATTATATATATAATATAAGCTGCTTATATCTCGAATTCATGCACATGCTTCTTCCTCATTTGATCTATTCATCACCGCTGAAACTCAGATCCACTCCTTCTATTATAAAAAATAATATATATATATATATAATATAATAATATATGAAGCAAGCATACATCTCGTTTCTTCCCTGAGGCTTGTTTATATATATTACCTGAAGCACTGTTATCTTCTTTGCCTCAAAATCATGATTCGTTTCTATGCTTTGCCTCGACCACTTCCACCCTCACTCGTCCCATCACCGACCACAGTCTCCTTCGCCTTGAAATCCCAACCGAAGCATCACCCTGATCCACCTTCCCTCCTCCCTGCCGCCACCTCTGACCGAATATCCACATTTTCCATCGCATCCACCATCCTCCGCCTACCCATCATCTCACAACATCCAACGCTACTGTCCCCACATCTTTCTCTCTCCGCCCCTCCATCTGACCTACAAACGTTTAGCCCTATCTCCATCACTAAACACCAGACCCGCCTCTACCAGTTCAGCCTCCACTTCGCCCTACCCCACATCGAAACTCAACCCACCAAATCGACCACCGAAGCTTCCTTAGCCACGTCACTCCAAAGTCTAACTCGTCCACGCCTCATCTTCCCCTTCTCAACCAGATCCTCCGACCAACTCCCCCTCATCCCCTCATAGACCACCGCCCACTGACCCCATGCAGCAACCGCGTACACCGCCTCCACGACCCTACTCGACCCCCACAGCCGTGCTTCCACCAAACGCCATAACGGCAGCCACCCACTCCTTGGAAGACCCGAAACCCAAAAACACCAACCAATGTCAGCTCCCCCATCCGCCTCCACATGCAACCCTTGTCGTGACCTTTTACCTGCCATGCTCGGCCACTTAGAACGCAACACACCACCTTCATTCCATCAGACAGCCCTCGACAACCCTTTGCAACCCATGCCACCAGAATTTATTGTTGGATATATATAGGTCAGTATATATGCATGTCCAAATATATATATATATATGTGTGTGTGTGTGTGTGTGTCAGTGTATATGTATAATGATTATATTCTGTTCGATCTTGCTTTCCTCTTCTTGCCAATATTTATATTTTTGCATATGTGTTCAATATACTGTATATATGGATATTTGGATATTTAAAATGTATATAGATTTTTTGTATAAAATCAGTTTGTTTATATATATATATATACATAAGTATATTGTATGTATATACACAAGTCTGTATGTTATATATCTAAGCCATCTCGTTATATATGTATAAGTTATATATAAAAGTTGTGTAATCTGGTAGCATAAAATATAGGTTCATACAAGTTGTTCTATATTTGTTTTATATTTAAATTTTAACTTCATATATATATGGTAGTATAGACCTATTGTCGGTGTAGATTTTGGATATAATACATATAAGTAGGCTGATTTTTAATTAGTATATATATGATTACTGATTTTTAATATAAGATATATATTTTAAAATACATGTGTTAAATTTAATAATGATCTCGAAAATATATAGATGTTGATTTTGATATATGTATATATGTTATATTTATTTACAGAAATATATATATATATATATATATATTATAAAGATTTTATTTTAAATACTTGTTTTAAATTTTAGAGTTTTAAAAATATAGCTATATATATTTGTTTCATCGATCTCTGGTCCATTTTTACTTATCTTCTCAATATTGAATTTATCGTTGAAATTCCTAGCTTGTCGTTGTCCCGCAAGTCGTAACTGTGTCTGTATCCGTGTGCGTGTCTATGTCATCTTCTTGTTTATCTAGCCTCGAAAGGTGAGCAATCACTCACGATTAACATTCTTTTATTTAGTAAATTTAATTCACCTAAAATGACAATTGAAATATGTTGTAAAATTTGAATTGTTAAGTTATTTAGTCGTTAAATATGATATGCCATTATATGCAATTGTTCACCTATGAGATATGACACCATAACCTTGTTGTATATATTATATTTAAATTTGTTGTTGATGATATATGCCTGTTGTTGATCTGTTATATTATTATCATATTTGTTCTCACTCTACAAGTTCCCTGTTAGCTTAGAAATCCCTATGGGTTGAAATGATACATACCCGAACGATATTGTAGATTAAGGGAAAATTGTTATGGGTTGAAATGATAAAACCAAGCAATTTTCATTGATTTTGAATTTTGGGATTGTGGGTTGAAATGATATACACCCGTAATATTAAATTATTGCAGACTGAAATGATAAATATCTGTATCACTCGACCATAGGATAAAAAATTATATACGGACACCGTTGGTCTATGTCGAAAAATGATTGCCAAAGTTTGAAAGGAAATATATGGATTTTATTAAATATTGATTTTTTCAATTATAACATAAAGAATTTATTTTAGTATATGTGTAAAATTTAGATTTTTACAATCTTATGTTTTGGAAATTTAAATTTATGTTAGTTTTGAAAATATAATTTTCAAGATTTTTCTTATAATTTTATTATTTTAAAATTATATAAAATAAGAATTAATACAAAATACATTTAATAATAAGATTTAATTTAATAAAATTTAATTATTTGGTGTATAATATGTTTAAGTATTTATTTAAATTTATATTAATATTTTAAATATAGATGTTTTATAACTTTAATAATAAAGGTTGGGAGATAAATTAATGTTGACTTGGAATTTAAATTGGTTAATAATTGAATTTAAATAAGAATTGATTTGAACTTATTAATTTTGATATTTTAAAAGATATGATTGCTAACTTGATTTGATAAAAAGGTGATAAAATGAATATTCTAAATTTAAAAAAAAATTGAGACTGCATATTTAATATTGATTCAAATTTATAAATTGAGATTTTATTTAATTGTTATTAAAATGATTAAGTGAATATTTTCCAATTTGAAAATTAAAGTTAAATGTTGAAATCTAAATGAAACTTATATTGAAATGTTTGAATATTTAAACTTTGAATCTTATTGGAATTGAAGAGATAGTTCAAACCCAGATTCGATAAAAATTGAAATGGTTTATTGAGAATTTGAATTGAATCTTTAACCTTTTTAAATTGAAAGTGTTGAACTGGAATTGATTTAAATTGAATTTTGGAATTTAAGTTGATTTGAATCGATTTGTGGAATTGGATGGAATAATTCTAATTTGGAAACTATTTCAGTATAATCTCTTTAAATAAATATAAACTATTTTAATTTACAACTATTTTAATATATAAATTATTTTAATATATAAACTATTTTACTTTATAACTTTTTAATATATATACTATTTTCAATATCTAAACTGTTTAAGTTGGAACTGTTATGATTTCAAAAGTGTTATTATTTCAAAAGTGTTATGATCCCAAAAGTGTTATGATTTCGGAGGTGTTATAATTTTGAAAGTGTTACGATTCTAGAAATGAATACTTTTTAAAGTGAATAATGATATCGAATCGATGTGGTTTTGAAATAAATATGATATTTTGATATAAAGTATGAACTATTTGAAATGAAATGACCATGGTGTGAAAAAAGCGTTTGGTTGTTAAAGATACCGGGATCAGATATTGTCATACTCTCTGCCAATACCGAAAACCAATTTAACAACTGTATACCTGGTGGAGATTCCAGAACGAACTAGGATGGTTTGGCGACTATTCTATATGAGGTTTTAGTGCAGTCCTGACTCCCGTGAGTCAGCTTGATGTGGCTAAAACAAGAGCTATACCGGGCCAAGTGGGGTCATTCCCCCTATCGCACACATTTCTTTGATACCATTATATTACTTTGTGATTTGATTGGGTGCACCTTTTGATTTGGGAGTGTGTCTCGAGGTGGGCGGTAGTAGCTGCTATGCTTTACAACCAGTCCGGGAGTGCAAACGTATTTCTACCCTGGCATTGCCTCGCATGCCTTGTCACATGCCTTATCGAGCCTTCTACGAATTTGGTTTGTGTCGTACCTATGGAGTGCTCCCTGATAGCCCACCTGTGGGTGGAGTTTAAAGTATCTGTATAGACTATGACATTATATAAAATGTGTTAAGCGGGATATGGGTAACGCCTTAACGCTATTTTAATACTTTACTTTACTGATAGACATATTATAATAGCGTATATTACTACATAGTAGGTAGTTCCACGGATCCTTAGAGGATGGAAATCCCAAACATCCTTTAGGTTACTTGTATTTTAGTTGACATTTCACTTGAGTTGAATTTATTAATATAAGAATGTTAATCCTAACTCGAGTGTTTTGTAATTTGCTTTATGCTCGGGTCAGACTGAGTGTCACAGCATTGAGACTCACCTTTGGAGATTGGAGCTTTGTTTGAAGATCTATCTATCCTTCTTTCACTTATTTCAGTTTGTTAAAGTTATTTATGTTCAGACTCGTCAGTTGCTTATGTATCAGAGATTCATTTGTATTCGAGATTCTGTTTTATTTTGTTTTAGACTCTGATGTTTTATAGTAGCTTCATGAACTACTATTTATCTTTTCCGGTGCTTATTGTTGTAATACTCCGTGTCTGTGATTCTGTGATTGATTTATTTACTGTATATGCTAAGTTTTGCCAAATATAAATTAACAATCTATTGTTTTGTGCAATTCAAGTCTGACATGAGTGGATGATTGTCGATTTGAGCGGTTTGAAATACCGGGTCGTTATAAGTGGTATCAGAGCTATGTTTAGGCAAAACTTAGCATATGGAGTAAAAAAAATTAGTTACAGAATCACCTTTGTTCGAGCTTGAATTTCTCCTCTTTGATTCGGATTTCCTTTGGATTTTGGAACTTTCCCCTTCGTTTTGAAAATTCATTCTTGTCTTCTCCTGTTCGCGTTCTTTTGATACTGGAGCATCCCATAGCTCTACCCTCAACTGTCAACTTCATCCTTTGTGTGACTAATCCCATCGGCGGTCCCGCCAACCTAAATACGATTTATAAAAGGGGTGAAACTCCTTTACAGCAGGCGTCAATTCACCGGAGATTGCTATGTCCTCGGTTTATGATGCCATTATCCCTTGCAAAGCCCAAACCGTTCTCTAGTAGACGACCCGGATAGTTCTCTTGTAATCAAATGTCAATTGCCTTGGGATTTATACAGGCAGTTCTATCTATTCGTTTGATTCTCTACCCAGTGATCTTGACTCTACCCTAGAGTCAGGGAATATCCTAATGTTTGGTGAAGACATTTCTCTCCCACCTAAGCGGGAAATTGAATTCTGCATCGATCTTATCCCTGGAGCTTGACTTGTTGTCCTATTTCTCGTTGATGATATGCTCGCCTTTTCTAAGTCTCGGTTGACCTGGTTAAGGTCGCCCGTGATTAATATAAGTCTATCAATATTTTCTCTTCTGTAACTTAATTATCTTATCTTCCTTTCGAGCTATCTTTGTTGTTAGAATTCTCTCTGATTAGGGTCCCTCAAATTTGAACCTCTATCCTTGTTCAAAATCCATTCTTGAATAATCGGGTGAGGGAGTTTGTTTGTAATTAATATAAAATGTTTTATATATTGTGTTGAATTGTTAAGTTTGATTTGGGGTTTCAATCGATTCGTCTGGCCAACGCTATCGATGGAAATTCCAAAACACTTGAACAGATCAAACTGACACAGTATTGTTTTCGAAATTGTAAGTGGAATAAATTTTGTATGATTATATTTTATATATATAAGTATAATTTTCTAAAATTTTATAGTTAAATGAATTGGTTGTTAGAAATGATAATACTAGATTATCATTTATTGTTGTCAATAATTCTAAACCATTAACCATTGTTTTATGTTATAAGGAGTTGAAATTTTATAAACATGATTTATAAATCTGATTTGAAAATAAAATGAACTTAAATTAAGAATTTAATAATTTAATTTTCGGTACTTTTCTAAATTGGATTTCCAAAATTTTGAAAGAAAATAAATATATATATATATATATTATTAGAAAGTATTTTAATTAGAAATTGTTTCCATAGAAATTTTAAAGGAAGTAAGTCATTACTCTCCTCTTTTGTCGCTGAAAAATAATTTCGGTGATGATTGCAGCATCATCGACATTCATTTTTGACTCTCAAGGTGGAGAGGCCAGTACTTAGTAGCTTTGCTACACTCTTGTTTTGGAAATGGATTTGATTTTAATTCCTTGAGTTTGATTTGATTTATAAAATGTATATATATGTGTATATATATATATTTCAAAATAGTTGAAGTGAAACTGGAAATTTAACTCTTAAGTTTTATATTAAGAAATGGTTTCAATTATTGAAATAAAGTGAAATTTTGAATAATTGGAGTATCTAAAAAGGGAAAGGGAATTTAAACAACTTGGAACAGTTTAAATGGGATGAAATTTATTTGTATAATACTCAATTGCATTCCAATACATATGTAACTTACTTGAAATATTCAAAAAGTAAAATGTTAATAAGAATATGTAACTGAATAATATACAATATAAAGGTAAGTAATAAAGGTAAGTGAATTTAATGGTTATAATACATGATATACACTTAGTTTATGTTACAAGATTTGTTAAGTGAAATAAATTAAATAATAAAGAGAATTGAATGAATAAATATGAACTTAAGAATGTTGAAATTGAAATTTTAAGTGGAATTAACTTAAGTTAAGTTAACTGGATTTAATAAATGAATTAAACAAAATAATTTTTTTTTGGAAAATTTTGTAACAAATGTTAATAAATTGAAAGCAAATCAGTTGAATTAAAATCCACCAAGTGTGAATACAATAAATATTTATTGATTTAATAAATGGATTTAAACCAAATTTACTGAATATAAATCAATTTAAAAAATAATGAAATTTTTATGGTTTGAATTAATTGTTGTATTTGGTTCCTCGTATTTTGAATCTATCTATCTTTCTGGTTGCTTCTATTCTCCTATCTCGTTCCTTTTCGGGGACGAAAAGGTTTGAGTGGGGGAGAGTGTAACGATCCGTAAATTTTAACGGTTTTTATAACGTGATTAACTAAAGCTTGAAATTAAACAATTACATTTAGCAATAAATTTTTTATATTTGGAATACATCTACTTAAATATAGCAAACGATAAATTTTATTGGAAAATATGGAAGTAAATTCTGTTGTGTAATTTTCAATTTTAAATCTGTTAAAATTTGTTGGAAATAAAATATTTTTGAAATCTGAATATTTTTATATAATAAAAAGTAAATCATTTTATGAGAGATATGTCATATTTCGTTTCGCCAAATTTGGACTGTTATAACCCCGTTTATCTTATTTTCGGCGAAATAGCAGCAAATTGGGCAACGAATATCGACTTTTGATAGGATGATCGTATCGTTCATATCTATGTACCGTTCTGTTCATCTCGTCGTGCTGATCTCCGCAGTATATATATTTGTGTGTTTTAGTGTCCGGTACGTGGCGAAAACCGCGAACCGGTCGGCAATATCGGTATCCGTTCGAGTCCATTTGTTTCCCATGACCATTTGATTATCTACCAGCCTTTACCCTTTTAATATTCCCAGATATAACCACTGACTTTTGGTTTTTCTTTGGTTTCAATTCATTTGCTGGTTCGCTTCCTCACTAACTTTCTCTACCTACTTCATGCTGCATATAAAAAAATTATTATATATATATAATATAAACTGCTTATATCTCGAATTCATGTTCATGCTTCTTCCTCATTTAATCTGTTCATCACCCCTGAAACTCATATCCACTCCTTCTATTATATATATATATAATAATATATGAAGCAAGCATACATCTCGTTTCTTCTCTGAGGCTTGTTTATATATATTACCTGAAGCACTGCTATATTCTTTGCCTCAAAATCATGCTTCGTTTCTATGCTCCGCCTCGACCACTTTCACCCTCACACGTCCCATCACCAACCACAGTCTCCTTCGCCTTGAAACCCTAGCCGAAGCATCACCCTGATCCACCTTCCCTCCTCCCTGTCGCCACCTCTGACCGAATATCCACCTTTTCCATCGCATCCACCATTCTCCGCCTACCCATCATCTCATAGCATCCAATGCCACTGTCCCCACATCTTTCTCTCTCTGCCCCTCCATCTGACCTACCAACCTTCAGCCCTATCTCCATCACCAAACACCAGATCCGCCTCTACCAGTTCAGCCTCCACTTCGCCCTACCCCACATCGAAACTCAACCCACCAAATCGGACACCGAAGCTTCCTTAGACACGTCACTCCACAGCCTAACTCGTCCACGCCTCATCTTCCCCTTCTCAACCAGATCTGCTGACCATCTCCTCCACATCCCCTTACAGACCACCGCCCACTGACCCCACGCTGCAACCGCGTACACCGCCTCCACGACCATACTCAAGCCCCACACCCGT
Organism: Allium fistulosum; assembly: GCA_030737815.1. Taxonomy (NCBI): domain Eukaryota; kingdom Viridiplantae; phylum Streptophyta; class Magnoliopsida; order Asparagales; family Amaryllidaceae; genus Allium; species Allium fistulosum. The sequence continues at coordinate 1,295,035,313 of CM060904.1, forward strand.
GCTTCCACCAAACGCCATAACGCAGCCACCCGCTCTTTGGCAGACCCGAAACCCAAACACACCACCCAACATTAGCCCCCCAATTCTCCTCCACATGCAGCCCTTGCCGTGACCTTTTACATACCGTGTTCGGCCACTTTGAACGTAACCCACCACCTTCCTTCCATCAGACAGCCCTCGACAACCTTTCGCAACCCATGCCACCAGAATTTATTGTTGGATATATATATATAGGTCAATATATATGCATGTCCAGATCTATATATATATATATGTCAGTGTATATATATAATGATTATATTCTGTTCGATCTTGCTTTCCTCTTCTTGCCAATATTTATATTTTTGCATATATGTTCAATATACTATATATATGGATATTTGGATATTTGAAATGTATATAGATTTTACGTATAAAATCAGTTTGTTTATATATATATATACATAAGTCTATTGTATGTATATACATAAGACAGTATGTTATATATCTAATCCATCTCGTTATATACGTATAAGTTATATATAAAAGTTGTGTGATCTAGTAGCATAAAATATAGGTTTATACAAGTTGTTCTATATTTGTTTTATATTTAAATTTTAACTTCATATATATATGGTAGTATAGACCTATTGCCAGTGTAGATTTTGGATATAATACATATAAGTAGGCTGATTTTTAATAAGTATATATATGAGTATTGATTTTTAATATAAGATATATATTTTAAAATATATGTGTTAAATTTAATAATGATCTCGAATTATATATAGATGTTGATTTTGATATATGTATATATGTTATATAGATTTACAGAAATATATATATATATATATATTATAAAGATTTTATTTTAAATACGTGTTTTAAATTTTAGAATTTTAAAAATATAGCTATATATATTTGTTTCATCGATCTCTGGTCCATTTTTACTTATCTTCTCAATATTGAATTTATCGTAGAAATTCCTAGCTTGTCGCTATCCCGCAAGTCGTAACTGTGTCTGTATCCGTGTGCGTGTCTGTGACATCTTCTTGTTTATCTAGCTTCGAAAGGTGAGCAATCACTCACGATTAACATTCTTTTATTTAGTAAATTTAATTCACCTAAAATGACAATTGAAATATGTTGTAAAATTTGAATTGTTAAGTTATTTAATCGTTAAATATGATATGCCATTATCTGCAATTATTCACCTATGAGATATGACACCATAACCCTGTTGTATATATTATATTTAAATTTTTTGTTGATGATATATGCTTGTTGTTGATCTGTTATATTATTATCATATTTGTTCTCACTCTACAAGTTCCCTGTTAGCTTAGAAATCCCTATGGGTTGAAATGATACATACCCGCACGATATTGTAGATTAGGGGAAAATTGTTATGGGTTGAAATGATAAAACCAAGCGATTTTCATTGATTTTGAATTTTGGGATTGCGGGGTGAAATGATATACACCCGTAATATTAAATTATTGCGGACTGAAATGATAAATATTTGTATCACTCGACCATAGGATAAAAAATTATATATGGACACCGTTGGTCTATTTTGAAAAATGATTGCCAAAGTTTGAAAGGAAATATATGGATTTTATTAAATATTGATTTTTTAAATAATAATATAAATAATTTATTTTAATATATGTGTAAAATTTTGATTTTTAAAATTTTATGTTTTGGAAATTTTAAATTTATAAGTTAGTTTTGAAAATATAATTTTTAAGATTTTTCTTATAATTTTATTATTTTAAAATTATATAAAATAAGAATTAATACAAAATACATTTAATAATAAGATTTAATTTAATAAAACTTAATTAATTGGTTTATAATATGTTTAAGTATTTAGTTAAATTTATATTAATATTTTAAAAATAGATGTTTTATAACTTTAATAATAAAGGTTGGGATATAAATTAATGTTGACTTGGAATTTAAATTGGTTAATAATTGAATTTAAATAAGAATTGATTTGAACTTATTGATTTTGAGATTTTGAAAGATATGATTGATAACTTGATTTGATAAAAAGGTGATAAAATGAATATTCTAAATTTAAAAAAAAATGAGACTGAATATTTAATATTGATTTAAATTTATAAATTGAGATTTTATTTAATTGTTATTAAAATGATTAAGTGAATGTTTTCCAATTTGAAAATTAAAGTTAAATGTTGAAATCTAAATGAAACTTATATTGAAATGTTTGAATATTTAAACTTTGAATCTTATTGGAATTGAAGAGATAGTTCAAACCCGGATTTGAAATCGATAAAAACTGAAATGGTTTATTGAGAATTTGAATTGAATCTTTAACCTTTTTAAATTGAAAGTGTTGAACTAGAATTGATTTAAATTGAATTTTGGAATTTAAGTTGATTTGAATCGATTTGTGGAATTGGATGAAACAATTCTAATTTGGAAACTATTTCAGTATAATATCTTTAAATAAATATAAACTATTTTAATATATAAATTATTTTAATATATAAACTATTTTAATTTATAACTTTTTAATATATATACTATATTTAATATCTAAACTATTTAAGTTGGAACTGTTATGATTTCAAAAGTGTTATAATTTTGAAAGTGTTACGATTCTAGAAATGAATATTTTTTAAAGTGAATAATGATATCGAATCGATATGGTTTTGAAATGAATATGATATTTGATATGAAGTATGAACTATTTGAAATGAAATGACCACGGTGTGAAATAAGCGTTTGGTTGTTAAAGAGATCGGGATCGGATATTGTCATACTCTTTGCCAATACCGAAAACCACTTTAACAACTGTGTACGTGGTGGAGATTCCATAACAAAGTAGGATGGTTTGGCGACGATTCTATATGAGGTTTTAGTGCAGTCCTGACTCCCATGAGTCAGCTTGATGTGGCTAAAACAGGAGCTATACCGGGCCAAGTGGGGTCATTCCTCCTATCGGGCACATTTCTTCGATACCATTATATTACTTTGTGATTTGATTGGGTGCACCTTTTGATTTGGGAGTGTGTCTCGAGGTGAGCGGTAGTAGTTGCTATGCGTCACCAGTCTTGGAGTGCAAACGGTATTTCTACCCTGTCATTGCCTCGCGTGCCTTGTCACATGCCTTATCGAGCCTTCTACGAGTTTGGTTTGTGTCGTACCTATGCAGTGCTCCTTGATAGCCCACCTGCGGGTGGAGTTTACAGTATCTGTATAGACTACGACATTATATAAAATGTGTTAAGGAGGATATGGGTAACGCATTAACGCTATTTCAATACTTTACCTTACTGATAGACATATTATAATAGCGTATATTACTACATAGTAGATAGTTCCACGAATCCTTAGAGGATGGAAACCCCAAACATCCTTTAGGTTACTTGTATTTCAGTTGACATTTCACTTGAGTTCAATTTATTAATATAATAATGTTAATCCTGACTCGAGTGTTTTGTAATTTACTTTATGTTCGGGTCAGACTGAGTGTCACACCATTTGAGACTCACCTTTGGAGATTGGAGCTTTGTTTGAAGATCTATCTATCCAGCTTTCACTTATTTCAGTTTATTCCAGTTATTTATGTTCAGACTTGTCAGTTGCTTATGTATTAGAGATTCATTTGTATTCGAGATTCTGTTGTATTTTGTTTTAGACTCTGATGTTTTATAGTAGCTTCATGAACCACTATTTATCTTTTCCGGTGCTTATTGTTGTAATACTCTATGTTTGTGATTCTGAGATTGAATTATTTACTGTATATGCTATGTTTTGCTAAATATAAATTAACAATCTGTTGTTTTGAGCAATTCAAGTCTGATATGAGTGGATGATTGTCGATTTGAACGATTCGAAATACTGAGTCGTTACATATCCTGTCTACTTGATGCTAGAAGCCTACTTCAAGTGTTGTTTCATCAATCCCATGAAATTTTCTGTCGATCTCCACGAGCACTTGAATCAGCAACTCTACTTCTCCACAAATCCATCATTTGAACTCAGAAACAAGTTAGAAATGTTGCAAACCACTATGGAATCGTGAAGCTAACAACAAATCAATCCAAGAAAAGAAGATCAAAACTATCCATATGAAGAAATTATGGATCAGTACCGATCCAGGAGATTGGATTGGTAAATATCTTTGATTGTTGCTGAGTTGTCCATTTATTTTCTCGAAGAATTAGTCTATGGCATGGAAGACGAGGTGGAGATCCTTGGGGCGAGATTTTAGGCTTCCTATTTCTATAAACAGAGGGGCATGACTTATTTCTAAGGATCGTTTTGGGCTCTTGCTTTCCCTTATTCTAATTTCTTGGAATCACTGTCAGATTTATACCGATCCGTAAGAAATTCTGCTTGTAATCGGCAAGATAATCAATAAAATCACTAAGTAGACGTAGGCCAAAATTAGTCGAACCACTATAAATTGCTGTGTGTTCTTTTCAGCTTGTTTTCATTTAAATTTCTTCACTTTTTATTCTCTACTTAATCTTCTGGGTGTTTATGACATTTTTTATTCAAACAGTGCCTAATAGCTAACTCCTTACAGCACCTTCAATTATATTGTCCACTGCAATATTTAAAACCCTACATGAAGACTACTATAAGAATGAGTAAGAGATTACTTTCATTTGAAACCAAGTACTTTGACAGAATTGACAATGCGGGTACATTAAGAAAACATCATGAGTGCAAATCTCAATACAACCTTTGTGGATACATGTAAGAAAAATTAGGCTTTGATTAATGAATTATGTATCACTGTTTATTTGGTGGGCATGAATTATGCAGACGGCAACCTTTAAAGAAAATGAAGGAGAAATAAACATTTTACCATCAAAAAAACGATAATTCCAAGGTAGAAATTGTTATGTAAAAAACAACGTACTAACAATAATGATCTACCTGTCCGCGGGTGCGGCGCAGTGGAAAGGAGGCTTGGGTTCTGTAAAAAGACCCAGGTTCAATTCCTACCATGCGCTGCCCTATCCTATATAAATTTACTCGGGGGTATGGAGGCTTGGATCAGCGGACGGCTTTACTATACCCTCATTAGGAGTTTACCGGTCCACCGGCTTCTCCTGGGTTTTCAAAAAAATTAAAAATAAAATAATGATCTACCTATTTTGCTAAATCACCCTATTTTTGACCTCCACATGTATACTCAACTTGTTATGTTGTATCAACTGTCGAAGTGAAAATTACTTTTCTCATCCGTAGTAGAAACCTCCTTACTGATAGAATTCTTTTCAATGGTATATGCACTTCCTCCTTTTGCATTACACCCGTAAAAGATGAACTAAATGAAAGTAGAAATGATCTTACATATAGGTACAGATTGACGTAAAGTTTATTGACGATGAAACTCGCAACTGCATCAATGACACAAAATTTTGAGTGGATCTAACATTGGAAGAAGAAAGAGCAATGCTTTATCTATACTATATTATTATTAGTGAGTTGAATTTCAAGCTCACACAGGCCCCCTTGAAATTTGTCAACTGAACAGTCTCCGACCTTTCTCTCTTCTTCGCCCCTCTTTCACGTAAACAAAAACAAGGTCGTCCCGCTCTTCCATTCTTATTTCCCTCTTATTCCACTACGCCTCCTCTCTCATTTGCTGTCTTTTCACTTCGCCACGGTTGTCCACCCTTCCTGGCTTCTTCGCGTGCCAACTTTACTTCCCTCTGTCGCCGTGATTTACATCGGCTTTGCATCCTTATCATCCTCCTCAAACCCTAGAGGTAATTGACCCATTTTCCTCTTTTCTTTTTAGCCACTAAAACGCTGTCGTCGTGATTTCCATCGGCTTTTCCCCCGTTTTCATCGTCCTCAAACCCTAGAGGTAATTGGTCCATTTTTCCTTTTTCTTTTTAACCAATAAAACGAGGTACTTTTGCTGATTGCTCTCTTTTGTGTTTTGCCTTTCCATAGTCGGCGAATACAGGTCTTCCTTCCGTTGTTAGCTTTTTCATCCATTCGCTCTTCTACGTGATTCAGGTATCTTCTTTTAATTGGGTTGTCTTCTTATGGTATTGCTTCATCTTTTCACCCTCCTCTTTCCCCTTCCCCCTTCCCCCTTCCCCTGCCATCCAAACCCTAAAATTTTCTTCTGTTCCTAATTTTTTCCTCTTTTTTTGTTTCGAAATTTGCTACCTTTGCCTAGCCTGAAGCAGCCGCCATGAAGACTGGAACCGCCGCCACCTGTCGCTTCACCTTCGAAATTGCGATCCACTACTGCCGTCTGGGATGCCGCAATGCATGAAGTTTGATGTCGTGTGCTGGAGTTCTCCTGAGCTAGAATTCGTGATTAGGAATTGATAGCGATGCTCTCTTTGAAGTTCGTTCAGATGCTAGAGTTAAAGACCGATGCTGCAGTCGATTTCGGTGCCAGAGATTTGTATACACAAGGTTGCTTGAGATGCTGATTCCGTTCTGAATATGATGATGTCGTTGATGTCAAAAAGGATTAAAATTTGGCTCCTGTTAGATTCTTCTCTTACGCGACGGTGTCAAATCAGTTTTGTTGGCGAGTTAAACCTCAACTAAACGATGAACTAGGGACGGCGTCAAGTTGATTCATCCAAAAATTCAAACCTCAATCTAATGTCGGTAATTTGGGTGACCTTTCCTTTTTCCCAATTTTGTTTTCTTTTTTTATAGTCGATCATTTATCTTCAATTTCATTTGGTTTATTTCCCAGCTATGGCTATTTTTTTTCATTATTAGGTCTTGTGTGTGGACTAAAATGAGTAGTATTTTTGTAGGCCATACAAATTATAAAATATTTCAAATACTGATAACGTATGTGCGGTAACAGAGTTTCATTATCGATTGAATTCCAAATTTTTGAGAATAGATTCGACATGTTTACAATAACTTTTAACCACAATAAATACTTTGGTCATTACCTTTTGTAAATTTTAATCTACATACAGTATATTGTTTCCTTAAGATGAATATCGAATCAAGAATTCCTCCATAAACAAAAGTTTTGATATTGGCAATTATTAAGAAGACAAGAATGAAAGATTTGGTTTTGAAGATAACATATGAATATGTTCTGCTGGAAAGAGTTGTATATATTTTCATAAAAGGATATATTTGCTAAATATTTTTTGTGCGCTTGGGTACTTCCATTTTACTTTGCTTTAGGCGGACGCTCATCCATGTTTGGATATTATTCTTAAATCATGGCATTGTAAGTCACTTCCAATTCATTGCATACGTTTGCAGTTATATATATCCACAGTTGCAAAAATACATACTAGAAGAACTAGACAAAAGTTCATTCTATCAAGTAGTTAAATTAATCTCAACAAAAAACCGTAAGATAATTAACTGCTGCTTTTAATGTGTTTGGTTGTACTTTGAAAAAAATAACTTTAAATAATTAATAAGTACAAACTAAAAAACATGGTGTGCATGCATTTTCTTATGCATGCCTTCCGTTCACATATCTCTATTGCTTATATTCCTTCTTGAAGCTATAGGATTGTTCGAAACTTTAATTTCAAATAATAAATTTTTGAAAATGAGGTCATATTTACAGTTTATATTACCTTATCGATGAGCAAATTTGATTTAGTATATGGACCAATCTAACTAACTTAATTTTCTACTTTCTGATGACTGTCTGATAAATTTATTATGTGGACTTGATATTGGATTCTTCTGTCTGAAATGAATTAAAATATAATAAATGTAGCCAGTTTTTATTATTTAACATATTGAACAATGCTGGAATGTAATTTGTTGTATGGTGTATCGTCAATATCATATTATATTAGACAAATCGTTTCCTCACCTTCATGTACTGAACTATGTTACATGATTATACATTGGCATTCATATAATCATGTTAATTCAAATTATGTGGTCGTTGATATATTAAGACCCTGCTAAATAAAAATGAATACTTGATCATTGAGTTAGTGTCTCTATTAGAATTAAACCGTCAAATTCTCTTAGGATGCACATATTTAATACTAAGAGTTGTTTCTAGAAGAAAACCTTCCCCTATAGAGCCTCTTTGTTAGTAAGCAAAATCACTATATTTCTAGATTTTTACCCCCATTGGCTTGGCATCACCATGAATTATAATGTATTTATAGTTTGATCTTGGTATTTATCATTTGTCAGATGTTTGTTTCAGCAGAAGTTACCAAGGCATCTTCTGATCGGCTCTTACTATAATTTGTTCTGGATGGAGTTTTTGTTATCTATATTAGAAAGACATCTAAATTGAAATGGCAACCAACAGATCATGAGGTAAATATATCATGAGATTGGTGTAAAGAAAAAACAATTTGCAAATTGAAATGGTCTGCACATGAGGAATACTCATATACATAAACCGCTTGCACCTAATTTGCATATGTTTTTGGTTTACTGCTTAATTTGCAATTTATGGTATACTGTCAGTATAGGGATCCTGTGTTTGTTTTTATATTGGGTTTCTCCTTACAGTTTGCTTATTACTGAACATTCAATACCGATAATAATATATCACGGGAGTTGGATGAAAAAGGATTATATTAAAATTATGTGCGTATGTGCTAGACCGTTTTATGTTATACTAGATTTGTCCTTTAACCTTTTACAATTACATTTAAGCTGTGATTGAACCCCAATAATCAAAGCCTAGGTTAGGTTAGTCGGTTCTTTTATTATTATTTTCGGTTTGTTTATACGTAAGGAAGTTGAATTCTCATGAAGTTTCTTTTATGGACCTTGATTAAGTCTATATTTTATACGGTTCACTCTTTCTGCACTTCGGCTACATCAGTAATTTGCGATCCTTTATTTTTGAATTCCATGTGTAACGACCCTGAATTTTTGACATTTGAAATGTGAATATTTAATTGAGTTTAAATATTCGAATGATAATTTAATTTGAAATTCGAATATCAGAATGAATTTGGCGATCAAATTATTGAATTTAATTATTGAAACTGGGTAAAAATTTGAATCTTCAGTTTTAAGCTGATTAAAAATAATATGAAGTCGTAGAAAATTCATATTGATTATACTGAAGATAATAGAAGCTTCAGAATTGAATTTGGAACTGTTTTGTTCAATTTTGAATTTATATCGTTTAAATTGAATTTAAAAATAGCGTTCCGGGGCACAGTCTCGGAATTCGACGAAACTAGTTCCATTGGATCCGTAATATTGTATTATTATCGAATTTCAATTTTCGTAATGTTTGGAGTGATCGTTTAGCCATACGATAAGCAAACGCGCTGAAATTAAATCGAAAATTTAATTTAATAACTGGTCCAAAAACCTATCTTCTCCATACGATCGAATTTGGAGCCGAAACCTTTTCCATTGCGTTCGGAATAGGCGTATAACATTACGAACGCCTAGCGGCATGCCTCGATAGGAGATCACGATTTTGAGTTGCAAATTCGTGACGATTTGAATTTGAATTGAAAGAAATTAGTCAACTGCCGTTGATATTATTTCACATCAGCCATCCTACTCCTAAGCAAGCCAACCTACTCTCTGCCAAATCACGTTCTCTTGTCTCCTCTCTATTTCGTTCAAATGGCCAGAGAAAAATCATCTCGTTCAAATAAAAAAATTTCGTTCAAAAGATAAAGTAATGGCCGCCCTTCTTCCCAAATTCTCGTTCAAAATAATAATTAAAGGAGCGATTTTTTTCCCTTCCCTCACCTGTTCGTAACATCAGAACGAAAGAAAAAAAATGGGGGCAACTCCAAATCGAATCGAAACTATCTCGTTCGAAACAAAAGAAAACAAATCGTTCCACCCCTCTAGTTCACGAGCAAACAAACATATCGTTCGATTTCAAAAATCAAAGTAGTGAGGCGTCGAGTATATGGAGGAATGCGATCGACTTTTGGGGAAGAATCAAGAATCGAGGGTGACGGTGGCACTCGCGCGCGCAGGCGAGTCTAGTGCGAGTGGTTTGGGTTTGTCGACGAGGCTCGAACGTGGTTCCGGTCGCGATGTCGAGCTTGTGGTTGAGCGCGAATGGGCAAGGAGGCGTGATGTTGTGGGGTTCGGTGGACATTAGGGTTTCGCGAAGGCTGGGGGTTCGTGAAGTTGAGATGGCGACGCGAGTAATGGTGTAGGCGCGTGGGTTTCGATCGCGGCATCGTCGCGATGATGAAGGAGGCGTTCGTCGATCGATCGATGATGGCCTTGGTTCTTGGAGTTGCAGTCAGGTATATTCCACTTATGCCTTGCAATTTGAATTTAAATCTGTCGTATAAAATATATACAGTAATATATATTTTTAAACAGAAAATGTATATCAGTAAAATATATTGAAATATATATGTAAATGAGACTTTAGTTTAAACAAACAGGAAAGTAAAACCATTTTTTTTAGTTCATTTTTGTTTTTAATTTAAATCTGTACAAACATAAAGATTTGTATAATAGAATTATTACAGTAAAGAAAATTTGTTTAAAATTTAATTTTTTGTTTAAAACTAAATTGTTAGTTGAATTAAAATTTTAGTTTCAAATGAAAGATATTGTGTAAAAGAAGATTTGTTAGAAATTTAATTTATTGGATAAAATGATTTATTTAAAAAGGGAAAATTTGCCAGAATCAGATTATTAGATTAAATGGAATCATTAATAATAATTAATTGTTCGATTTATTTCGAATATTAATAAAGTGTATAATTATTTATACAAGGTCTAAAACAATGAAGAAATAGTCAGATTGGAAATGGGACTGCAAATTAAAATCAAAGGTGAGATCTTCTCACTCAAAATGAAAAGTGGATATTTTTTTGCAGTTATTGATTGATTGCTGTTTGGATGTGATATTAGATATAGTAGGATATATCTATATATAGCAATATATATATATATTGGCATATGTATATATTGGTAATTGATTTTCCCGCATTATATAGCGGATGAGACCCTATTGCGCTGCATAATAGCGGATGATATTTTATAAAATCCCATATACCACGATATTCCACCTCGAAGTGGAATTGGTATTGTGCTAACATCTGTGGATGCAGAAAAACAGGTTGGAGGGATCCAACAGGATTCCTCAAAACATTTGAATTGATTTCATATGTTGTGTGATTGATTATTTATAATCTGTGTATGATTATATCTGTGATTGAATTTGTTGAAGGCTATAATTTAGCCGAATGTATTTTTGGTATCGTTGGATACCAGAAATAAATGAAATTGGATTTCCGAAATTAAAAATTGAATTTTAGATGGTTTGGAAGAATAAAAGAATTTATTTAAAAGGAGATAAATTTGTTTGAAATCAAATTGATAATTGATTGGGTATTTAAAATAAATCTTTGAGAAATCGATATGAAAACTTATTTGATGTTGAATGAAAATTGATTTTTGTGTTGAGAATAAATTTGGAAATCGATTTGTAAAAAATGATTTGGTATTTGGGATTAAAAGTTAGAATCAATTTGAAATGTGATTCGGTGTTGAAGTAAATTCAGAAATCAATTTGAAATTCGATTTGGGATTTGAAATAAATTGAGAAATCAATTTGAAAGTTGATTTGGTGTTAAAAGTGAATATTTGAGAATGTAAATTCCGAATAGAATTTATAAAGGAAAGGGAAATATGTTTTAAAAATAAATATTGATTTATTTTTAAAGTGTGGAAAATATGATTTGAAATTGGTTTTCAAATGTGAAGTGTGAAAATGTGATTTGAAATTGGTTTTCAAATGTGAAGAGTGGAAAAATATATATCTTGTGAAGAGATTTGAAATTTAATAATTTGGGAAAAATTATTTAAATTGGTTGATTGTTGTGAATGTTATTGATAGTTAAATAACCGACTATCAATATTTGCCTTTGAAATGGCACTTGATTTGTTTTTTTAAAACAAACGCTCACTATTCGGGTTAGCCGGGAAAGGACCTTTGTGTCGTATAACCCATTCCGAATTAGTGATACGACGATATGTATCGTATTGAAGACCGGTGTGAAGACGGGGTATTTCGAAAATGAAAGGACAACCTGTCGAATGTCTCTTCACCGAGTTGCTCCGGTATAGAGATTTATATCACTCTTTTTGTGATGGGAAGTCCAGACGTGATTAGAAATTATCCGGATTGCAAGGGCTTCTTTGGAAGTGCCTTCGGTTCCGTTCGATCCCGGAATGGACTTGTATGGATGTGTATCTGACGTTACACTTTGAGATGTAAAGCTGGTTTCTATCAAATACATTTCTGTTGGTGGCGGAGAATTTATTCTCTTAGCTTAACACCTTTCTCTGAGACGTATGAGCTCAGAGGTTATGTAGTTGATGGTTACTAGTGATACATTCTCAATTTGGTAATGTGGCATACGAAGTGTTGTTGATCATTTGTTTTGATCAAAGCATTGCTTTGTGAAAAAGCATAGTTTTGTGAACGAAACTTCGTCGAGCCTCACAACCCGGTAATGGTCGAAACAGGAATGTTGCGGCAAAGGTTTGTAGGGGTAGCGCCCCTAGGGTATGCCATTTCCTTCTGGATAAAAGGTGATATCATGGTATGGAGCCAAAATATTTTACCTATGTTGATTTTATTTTGTGGCTGTTGCTTTGTGATTGAGGGTCCTCGGATAAAGGTTGGTTACGACCGGGGGAGGCATACTTGTGTGTGTTAGTTACCTAGTTACAGCTGTACAGCATGAGGTAGCGTCAGTGTGTTAGTTACCTAGTTACAGTTGTACTGCGTGAGGTAGCGTCGGCCTTTTGTTTGCAGAGATCCGGTTAGGATCCGGGCGTCTTTCCAGAGGCGTTTCTATTTCGGTGTAAGGAAGTTCCTTTGCCTGACCATTTGTTGGAAATCCAAAGAAACAATACGAACCCTGTACGATTTTTAATTGTATTACCTGCTATGGAATGTGGCGGTAACCTGCTATTGAACGTAGTAGTTATAGTAGGCATACAACAATGGTTGTATGTTAGCTAAGATTGATATTATACTTTCGAAATGTTTTTCACACTAGACATTAATAATAATATCAACTGATTTTGCGTAGTAAGCATTTTTGACTATCATAAGGAGAAATCTCCTCCAATTCTGCGTTTGCATTGTGGTGTGGAGGGAGGCCTTATGGTAGTTTCATTTTCCAAAAGCATTGCGAATCTGTTTTATTTTCTTTGTGAAAATAACTGTTTTACGATCTCACACCAGTCACCATTACTGACTCGGAGTTTATTGTTCCCTTTCTAAACTCTGGGTGCCCATAATTTTCCACACGGGCAGCCTAGAGTTATTTTTATCAGGATATTCTGGAGCTTTGGAGATGAGCTGGATGGCGAAGCGTACTACCGTACTTGTTTATATTTTTCCACTGTGTATTCTGTAAGTGGACAAGTTTATATAACTGTCCAATGATGTGTATTGTTGTAAACTCTGATGATTGATGTATGTATAAACTGATATAGTCTTTTGTTTTAAAGATTATTGATTTATCTATTGTATATTATTCCGCTGCGAAATGTGAGATTTTGATATTGTTTCTGTTTCTGTTTTTCTGTTCTTTCTTTTCTTCTGTCTTCTTCTACCTCTTCTTTTAACCCTAATGGTTCGGTTTTCCGGCATTCGATTGCGTGACATTTGATACAGTGGACGTATTAATGTCGACTTTCGAGCGTCGAAAATTCGAGTCGTTACAAGTTGTATCAGAGCATCCGGTTAAGCGACAACCCTGCTCTGTTGGGTGTTACTCATTAGAGATAGAGTCAGTAGTACTCTAGAATGAGTTGAGTGTAATAATAGATATGAGCGCGTATTTGTTAGTGAATACAAAATTTGTTTTGTATTGTGTTGACTTATCGGTTGATTGTTTATAGATTCTGGTCGGTGCAGTCTGGCCAACTGTAATCGATAGGGGTTTCTAAACTCTTAAACAAGATAAACCGACACAGTATTGTTTTAAATAGGGTAAATGAAATAATTTTGCCCAAAACTATTTTTGTATAGAAAAGAGATCATTTTCTATGAATTATTATAGTATATGGATGCTTGGTTGTTAGGAAAGATAATATTGAATTATTATCACTGTTATATGGAATTGAATAAGAAATTAAAATAATAAGCAAAGATTTGGAGATAAATTCATTTAACAAATGAAATTTATAAATATGAATTGAAGATAAGGAAATGAATTCATATATGAATGAGATTTGTAAATGTAAATTGTAGATGTGATTTATAAATTGAAATAGAATTCCAAGGAAGTATTTGAAATAAAATTCATCAATGGAATGTAAATAAGTTGATAACTTATGAAATATTTGAACTTTGATTGGAATGAGATTCAAATTGAAAATGAATGAATTTATGAATGAACAAATGAAGCTACATTTGTAAATAAATGAATTGGAATTGAATAATGAAATGAAATTTGATTTGAATCAAGTTGAATAAAAATCCAAACTTGGAGGAATAAAATAAAATGGATTGAATTCAAATAAACTAACTTGATAAATTATTGATTCATGAAATAGTGAATTGGAAGTTGAGTTAGTAAATCAAAATTGAATTGTGAGTTGAATGAAATGGTTTGAATTTGTGTATAAATTCAAGTAAGTAAGAAAGAAAAATAAATTGAAATTTCCTTGTTATTGATAAAATAAATTCGAGACGAATTGAATATGGAAATTTGAAATTTAAAATGGATGAGTGAATATACTAATTAAATTAGTAGATGGAATAGATTTGAATGGTTTTCAATGAGATTTGTTTGATTAATGGAATGCCAATTAAAATCGAATGGAATCAATTGGAAATGAAATACTATACATATATGGCATATTAGGTTTTCTAAACTAAGGATATGAAAAAGTACCTTCCATTGAAAAAATTGTGAAGGTGTTGGAACTCAGTATGAGCGTCCATTTGATCGGGATAGGATCATGTTGATTGATCATGATGTATGCTAGCGTAATTCTAGGGGTGTGATACCCACAGTTACAAGCGATTCCACTGGGATAGTGGCGCAACCGCCGTGTAAACTGCGATCTAGATGCCATAGCGAAATTCGAGGGGCGAGATGCCTACGGTTACAAGCGATTCCACTGGGATAGTGGTGTAACCGCCGTGTGAACTACGATCTATGGCAACAACCATGGCGAAATTCAAGAGATGAGAAATCTACAGTTACAAGTGATTCTCCTGGGATAGTAGCGAAACCGCCGAGTAACTGTGATCCATGGGGGAACGTGCTTTCCATATCCATTTTTAAAAGGATTTTTAAGTGTTTTCACTGGGAGTTAGAAGAAAAAAATTTGGAAAATTTTGTTAATGGAAAATATTGATTTTCAAATTGTAATGGAAACGTAGGAATTGGATTAGAAAATGAAAACCATTGTTTTGGTTGAAGTTGAAAGTTTTGGAAAAGGTGAATATTGAATTTTCACTAAAATGAATTTTTGGTTTTTTAAGATAAAATAAATTCCAAATAGAATTGAAATTGTCAAATTGAATTCAAATGGAATTGAAATGCAAAGTTGAATGGAAATGAATATATAACTTTATTAGTGAAGTGAAAACAAATATAAGAAGTATGTAATACTTAGATTGCACTTAAAAAATGAATGAATGAAATTCTTAAGTAAATTGGTATTGGGAAATCCAATAAGTGAATTTGGACATTATTGTCAAGTAAAATATACAGGGATTGTAAAGGCTAAGGAAAATGGAATTGGATTTTCGATTTTGAAGATAATTTAAATTGCTCGACCAAAAAGGTAAGTATTTGAATTTCAATATGAGATTTGATGATTTTCTTGTCTAGCCGCTTGGCTTTTTCTTTTCTTTTTGAAATTTGAGAGTCCGTAGGGACATTTTGTAGTTGTACCGAGCTAGCCGCGCAAAGGAGACGCTGGCGAATTTTTTTGAAAATTTCGAGAGTTAGAAAATTCTTGAGAAAATTTTGAATTCAAAATTTGAATTTAAATTTAAATTGTTAAGACAACCATATTATTTGGAACTTATGGTTGATTTTGGAAAGTTAGTTAAAGTGATAACAAATCTTTAATAGAAAGATTTGTTTTGAAAATTTGATAAACTATTTGGTTTTGGTAAAATGATAAACGGGTATTAGAGCATTCTTCTTTACTTGTAATTTCGGGACGAAATTCTTTTAAGGGGGGAAGATTGTAACGACCCTGAATTTTTGACATTTGAAATGTGAATATTTAATTGAGTTTAAATATTCGAATGATAATTTAATTTGAAATTCGAATATCAGAATGAATTTGGCGATCAAATTATTGAATTTAATTATTGAAACTGGGTAAAAATTTGAATCTTCAGTTTTAAGCTGATTAAAAATAATATGAAGTCGTAGAAAATTCATATTGATTATACTGAAGATAATAGAAGCTTCAGAATTGAATTTGGAACTGTTTTGTTCAGTTTTGAATTTATATCGTTTAAATTGAATTTAAAAATAGCGTTTCGGGGCACAGTCTCGGAATTCGACGAAACTAGTTCCATTGGATCCGTAATAGTGTATTATTATGGGATTTCAATTTTCGTAATGTTTGGAGTGATCGTTTAGCCGTACGATAAGCAAACGCGCTGAAATTAAATCGAAAATTTAATTTAATAACTGGTCCAAAAACCTATCTTCTCCATACGATCGAATTTGGAGCCAAAACCTTTTCCATTGCGTTCGGAATAGGCGTATAACATTACGAACGCCTAGCGGCATTCCTCGATAGGAGATCACGATTTTGAGTTGCAAATTCGTGACGATTTGAATTTGAATTGAAAGAAATTAGTCAACTGCCGTTGATATTATTTCACATCAGCCATCCTACTCCTGAGCAAGCCAACCTACTCTCTGCCAAATCACGTTCTCTTGTCTCCTCTCTAATTCGTTCAAATGGCCAGAGAAATATCATCTCGTTCAAATAAACAAATTTCGTTCAAAAGATAAAGTAATGGCCGCCCTTCTTCCCAAATTCTCGTTCAAAATAATAATTAAAGGAGCGATTTTTTTTCCCTTCCCTCACCTGTTCGTAACATCAGAACGAAAGAAAAAAAAATGGGGCAACTCCAAATCGAATCGAAACTATCTCGTTTGAAACAAAAGAAAACAAATCATTCCACCCCTCTCGTTCACGAGCAAACGAACAGATCGTTCGATTTCAAAAATCAAAGTAGCGAGGCGTCGAGTATCTAGAGGAATGCGATCGACTTTTGGGGGGGAATCAAGAATCGAGGGTGACGGTGGCACTCGCGCGCGCAGGCGAGTCTAGTGCGAGTGGTTTGGGTTTGTCGACAAGGCTCGAACGTGGTTCCGGTCGCGATGTCGAGCTTGTGGTTGAGCGCGAATGGGAAAGGAGGCGCGATGTCGTGGGGTTCGGTGGACATTAGGGTTTCGCGAAGGCTGGGGGTTCGCGAAGTTGAGATGGCGACGCGAGTAATGGTGTAGGCACGTGGGTTTCGATCGCGGCATCGTCGCGATGATGAAGGAGGCATTCGTCGATTGATCAATGATGGCCTTGGTTCTTGGATTTGCAGTCAGGTATATTCCACTTATGCCTTGCAATTTGAATTTAAATCTGTCGTATAAAATATATACAGTAATATATATTTTTAAACAGAAAATGTATATCAGTAAAATATATTGAAATATATATGTAAATGAGACTTTAGTTTAAACAAACAGGAAAGTAAAACCATTTTTTTTAGTTCATTTCAGTTTTTAATTTAAATATGTACAAACATAAAGATTTGTATAATAGAATTATTACAGTAAAGAAAATTTGTTTAAAATTTAATTTTTTGTTTAAAACTAAATTGTTAGTTGAATTAAAATTTTAGTTTCAAATGAAAGATATTGTGTAAAAGAAGATTTGTTAGAAATTTAATTTATTGGATAAAATGGTTTATTTAAAAAGGGAAAATTTTGCTAGAATCAGATTATTAGATTAAATGGAATCATTAATAATAATTAATTGTTCGATTTATTTCGAATATTAATAAAGTGTATAATTATTTATACAAGGTCTAAAACAATGAAGAAATAGTCAGATTGGAAATGGGACTGCAAATTAAAATCAAAGGTGAGATCTTCTCACTCAAAATGAAAAGTGGATTTTTTTTTGCAGTTATTGATTGATTGCTGTTTGGATGTGATATTAGATATAGTAGGATATATCTATATATAGCAATATATATATATATATATTGGCATATGTATATATTGGTGATTGATTTTCCCGCATTATATAGCGAATGAGACCCTATTGCGCCGCATAATAGCGGATGATATTTTATAAAATCCCATATACCGCGATATTCCACCTCGAAGTGGAATTGGTATTATGCTAACATCTGTGGATGCAGGAAAACAGGTTGGAGGGATCCAACAGGATTCCTCAAAACATTTGAATTGATTTCATATGTTGTGTGATTGATTATTTATAATCTTTGTATGATTATATCTGTGATTGAATTTGTTGAAGGCTATAATTTAGCCGAATGTATTTTTGGTATCGTTGGATACCAGAAATAAATGAAATTGGATTTCTAAAATTAAAAATTGAATTTTAGATGGTTTGGAAGAATAAAAGAATTTATTTAAAAGGAGATAAATTTGTTTGAAATCAAATTGATAATTGATTGGGTATTTAAAATAAATCTTTGAGAAATCGATATGAAAACTTATTTGATGTTGAATGAAAATTGATTTTTGTGTTGAGAATAAATTTGGAAATTGATTTGTAAAAAATGATTTGGTATTTGGGATTAAAAGTTAGAATCAATTTGAAATGTGATTCGGTGTTGAAGTAAATTCAGAAATCAATTTGAAATTCGATTTGGGATTTGAAATAAATTGAGAAATCAATTTGAAAGTTGATTTGGTGTTAAAAGTGAATATTTGAGAATGTAAATTCCGAATAGAATTTATAAAGGAAAGGGAAATTTGTTTTAAAAATAAATATTGATTTATTTTTAAAGTGTGGAAAATATGATTTGAAATTGGTTTTCAAATGTGAAGTGTGAAAATGTGATCTGAAATTGGTTTTCAAATGTGAAGTGTGGAAAAATATATATCTTATGAAGAGATTTGAAATTTAATAATTTGGGAAAAATTATTTAAATTGGTTGATTGTTGTGAATGTTATTGATAGTTAAATAACCGACTATCAATATTTGCCTTTGAAATGCCACTTGATTTGTTTTTTTAAAACAAACGCTCACTATTCGGGTTAGCTGGGAAAGGACCTTTGTGTCGTATAACCCATTCCGAATTAGTGATACGACGATATGGATCGTATTGAAGACCGGTGTGAAGACCGGGTATTTCGAAAATGAAAGGACAACCCGTCGAATGTCTCCTCACCGAGTTGCTCCGGTATAGAGATTTATATCACTCTTTTTGTGATGGGAAGTCCAGACGTGATTAGAAATTATCCGGATTGCAAGGGCTTCTTTGGAAGTGCCTTCGGTTCCATTCGATCCCGGAACGGACTTGTATGGATGTGTGTCTGACGTTACACTTTGAGATGTAAAGCTGGTTTCTATCAAATACATTTCTGTTGGTGGCGGAGAATTTATTCTCTTAGCTTAACACCCTTCTCTGAGACGTATGAGCTCAGAGGTTATGTAGTTGATGGTTACTAGTGATACATTCCCAATTTGGTAATGTGGCATACGAAGTGCTGTTGATCATTTGTTTTGATCAAAGCGTTGCTTTGTGAAAAAGCATAGTTTTGTGAACGAGACTTCGTCGAGCCTCACAACCTGGTAATGGTCGAAACAGGAATGTTGCGGCAAAGGTTTGTAGGGGTAGCGCCCCTAGGGTATGCCATTTCCTTCTGGATAAAAGGTGATATCATGGTATGGAGCCCAGATATTTTACCTATGTTGATTTTATTTTGTGGCTGTTGCTTTGTGATTGAGGATCCTCGGATAAAGGTTGGTTACGACCGGGGGATGGCATACTTGTGTGTGTTAGTTACCTAGTTACAGCTGTACAGCGTGAGGTATCGTCAGTGTGTTAGTTACCTAGTTACAGCTGTACAGCGTGAGGTAGCGTCGGCCTTTTGTTTGCAGAGATTCGGTTAGGATCCGGGCGTCTTTCCAGAGGCGTTTCTATTTCGGTGTAAGGAAGTTCCTTTGCCTGACCATTTGTTGGAAATCCAAAGAAACAATACGAACCCTGTACGATTTTTAATTGTATTACCTACTATGGAATGTGGCGGTAACCTGCTATTGAACGTAGTAGTTATAGTAGGCATACAACAATGGTTGTATGTTGGCTAAGATTGATATTATACTTTCAAAATGTTTTTCACACTAGACATTAATAATAATATCAACTGATTTTGCGTAGTAAGCATTTTTGACTATCATAAGGAGAAATCTCCTCCAATTCTGCGTTTGCATTGTGTGTGTGGCGGGAGGCCTTATGGTAGTTTCATTTTCCAAAATCATTGCGAATCTGTTTTATTTTCTTTGTGAAAATAACTGTTTTACGATCTCACACCATTCACCATGACTGACTCGGAGTTTATTGTTCCCTTTCTAAACTCTGGGTGCCCATAATTTTCCACACGGGCAGCCTAGAGTTATTTTTATCAGGATATTCTGGATATTCTGGAGCTTTGGAGATGAGCTGGATGGCGAAGCGTACTACCGTACTTGTTTATATTTTTCCACTGTGTATTCTGTAAGTGGACAAGTTTATATAACTGTCCAATGATGTGTATTGTTGTAAACTCTGATGATTGATGTATGTATAAACTGATATAGTCGTTTGTTTTAAAGATTATTGATTTATCTATTGTATATTATTCCGCTGTGAAATGTGAGATTCTGATATTGTTTCTGTTTCTATTTTTCTGTTCTTTCTTTTCTTCTGTCTTCTTCTACCTCTTCTTTTAACCCTAATGGTTCGATTTTTCGGCATTCGATTGCGTGACATTTGATACAGTGGACGTATTAATGTCGACTTTCGAGCGTTGAAAATTCAAGTCGTTACACCATGTTTGAATGAGAGTGCATGTTTTCCTATTCTTTGTTAAGGCATTTCTATTCTTGCTAAGTATTTGTAGCTTTATTAAACCAGAACACTAAAAATTTGTCCAGCATACTATATGTTTAGACTCCTTTTTTTATTTATTTAAATTGGATATTGCTAAATTTAAACATCCGGTTGTTCTGTTCCCAATCATTAGGTGGGCGAGCAGTTTATTCCATCTCATTATTATATGTCACAACTTTGAGGTTTTTATTCTATTTTACTGTACTACTACAGTTCAATAATTATATTTTGTGTAATGCTATTAAATTAAAACAATTATTTTAATTAATATCATTTGAACTTCTACACTGATTATTTTATGACACGAGAATATAAACATAAAAATCTTTAAAGCTCGCCTAATTTTGTCCTTTAGAAAGACAAATGGCTATTATAAAGTTTTCCATTAACTAAAAGGTTAAGTTTAGTGAAAGGTATCCAGGTTCAAAGATTTGTAATTTTAAGCATGTTTACATTTTCCTTTTCTTCATCTCACCCTTTGAGGTTTCACGTTTGAATCTTCAGGTAGTACTCCATCCTAGATAATCTGATGTTTAATAGTTTGTTTATGTCTAAGAGTGTAGAAATCGGTAACATGGACGTGGAGACGATTTGGATCTACAATGATTGTTCTTTAGATATCAAATCATTCCAGTTTTGTTGTTTATAATCGGTATTTTTTTATCCATTTTATCTTTTATTTTAACAAAAAGTTTATTAGTTTCATGTCTGAGCTCACTAACATGATAAAAATGAATGAAAGTGGTATACTTTAAGTTAATGGATTTTGTTTCTTTTTGGAAAATTTAAAATTGATATCTTTGGTTTAGCACTTCAATTTCAGCTTTTGTTTAATTTTCCTTTCCATTTATCTATTTAATTATTCATTCTTCAAGAAAAAATTACATGATCTGAAGTATAGTAATAAATGAATCTCATGTCGTCTTCTTTGAAGTAAATTAGAATTTGTTAAATAATATTGTTGTTGACAACTTGCTATATAAGCCATGATGTCCACAATAGAGTATATACATTAAGTATTAACAACCATGTGCCATCATTTTGAGTTGGGGAATTAACTATTGAATATTGCAGTATTTTACTAAACAGAAATAATATTTCAAAGGCTTCCTTTTTTCTTAGGTCCATTAAAATAATAGTCTAGAAATCAAGATAGAGCTAGCATAAGTAGGGAAGAGGTAGGTCAATTGGTTGACATAAGTTGTGATTTTCCTTGCTGTTGATGTTGAATAAATTATGATGCTTTATTTTCAATATAATTACCACATTCGTATACCATGATATATAAAATGTAAACATAATATGTTATTAACTTTAAGCCGTAGACCTGTTAGTAAGAGTTTGTTCATAAAAATCTTATAATATACTAAATATTTTTTCTTGAAGCAAGTGTTATTGATGCTCCTTCTTAGTGAGAAACATTGTGTTTGGCTAACTTTTAACATCTTATATTATATACAAAACATTTGACGATTTAGCGTTATAACCTTCTGGTGCTATACATATCATTCATTATTGTTAAATTTTCCCAGGTTTAATGTCTGCATATGATTTGGATTGCGTATTAACAGGTCTAGAGTTGATTAGATAAAGTATTGAAATGGGAATTTGATGGAGAAGATATTAAGAAGATGTGTATTATATGAACATAGAAACAATACTGTCTAATTTGAATGTTAAGCACAGTAAAAGATTCCTGTCGCTTGGAGATAATCAGCATAAAGCGCTCTTTTTTGAGGTTTGCAAAAATTTCTTAGGATAAGTTATTTGAATGTTGAAAAACATTCCTGTAATTAACCAACTGAAGAGTGTATCCAAATTAATCTAATTGAAGTAATTACAAAATAATTATCAAATATACACACGCTTCCTTCCCTTAAGCCTATATTGAATTTTTTTACTGCCATCGATGCCATTAACTTTTTGACGTATGATTTTGTCAAATGATGCAAGCTGCTGCCTGAAAATTCCACCCTTTTGTAGACAGTTTGCCTTTTCGAAGCTTTGTTTTCAGGTCTATCGTCCCATGTTACCGTTTTGGTCTGAGCTGTCTTAAAAAAATGAAGGTTTGTTTCTTAGTCATCACACTTCTACGTTTCTGAAGAAAAGCATAATTTGACGCTTAAGAAAAATTTTGATTTCTAAAAGTCATAGAATTTGGTGTTCGCTTTTACTTTTTTTAAAGTGTTCTAAACATAAAAATTCACTACCCATGCAATTTTGTGTGTATTTTTCCCTTTCTGCAGACAGTAGATAAGTTAGGAGATTTGTGACAACTAGAATTATATGTTTTTATAGCTTTTACATCAAGTGAGAACTACTCATTTTGAAGGTTATCACAATTTTTAAACACTCTGTTGTTGTATTCATTACTTATTTGTCTTCGAATTTTTAGTATATAGTGTGTGAAACATCCAACGGTGCAAAAAAAATTAGTATATAGTGACTCAGTTCTTTACTCACTTGCTTTACTTCATTCGATTACTACCTTGCTGCTGCACTCTGCTACTTACTGAATACAATAATACACCAGCTATTCTGTCTTCATGGTAATACTGACAACAATACATTTGTGCGCAGGAATAGCTGCAGCAACGACTTTTCA
This sequence comes from Allium fistulosum, assembly GCA_030737815.1. Lineage (NCBI taxonomy): Eukaryota > Viridiplantae > Streptophyta > Magnoliopsida > Asparagales > Amaryllidaceae > Allium > Allium fistulosum. Next base: position 1,295,058,950 of record CM060904.1, read on the forward strand.
AGTGCTTCGGATAGGAACAGTTCTTGGGGCATATTCAGCACAAAGGAGAAAATGCTGCAGGGTTCAGAATAGGCTAGGAAAAAATCTGTGCTGTACCAATTTGTTGACAAACTTCAGCATTTTTTTTTTTACTCCACTGTTGCCTTTTTCCAAACTAGATTTTAACTGCTATCAGTGTTCCGCATAAATATTCATGTACCTCTATTGATGTACGAATACATGAAAAGGGATATAGATTCTATATGCATGTTATCTTACAAATCAAACTCTTCTTATTTTATATAGGCATGTTTGTCTTCATAATCTGTTCGTACAACAAAACTTTGACAACTGATTATACTTTTGAATTCATTATCTAACTGAGCAGTTTATACTTCCGCTATTTTTTCTTTTCATTTTACTCTATTTTTAAGAAACGGGAAACAACCAAAAACAAATCAAATTTGGCTCACATTTCATATTTTATTACCAACTGTAAGTTGTACATAAAAAAAAGAGTCACCCAAGCTTTTAACTGCAAATTACGCCAACACTATACTGCTCCCATGTCACATACTGGTGACTTATTGATACATTTAAAGTTTAAATATAGCATATGCTCAGCAGGGCTTAATGAATATCCACCACCTCAGGATAAACATCTTTACACAGCTCAACAGTGATTAAACGTGTTGCACTCTTCAATATCTATAACAACAATAAAAGGTTTCAAAATTTCATGGTTAAAAAACAACAATCCGAATGACGCATAAAAATTGCATGAATAAATAAAAATTCAAAAAAATAGTGCATGCAGTGTATGTGCTACCAATTCTCAGGCTACAAGCAATATTCCCTGCAATTCAACGCTATGAAATATACACCTGCATCCACATGCGAAAATCTTTGATTGCATGCAGGATAACAACGAGTGCCACCGTCCTATGCGTTTATCACACCGCAACCATGAAACAATGAAAATTTTGTTTACTTATATTGTGCAATTCCGTGTGCGAAGTACGGGTTTACACTAGTTCTCTAAAAGAAGCATTCCCTCAGAAAAATTCTCGTGAATTTGACGAAGGAGTAGATTTGAGAAAAGACAAAAAACTGTTTCGTAAATGGAATTGAAGAACTAATGTTAGGGTTTTTAGATTTTTGGTGCGAGAAGGGGCAGTAAAGTAACTGCTCGGTGGATTTCTAAATTTGTGGTTCATAAATGTCTTCCTCTTCTCGTCGAGCAAGAAGATGAGTAAGGAAGTGGGGGAAGTAGAAAATTTAGCCAATTCATAGATGGGAGTTCATAGATGGGAGCAGTTAGATTTAATCATAGTTTTCATGACCTTTGCTTATTTTCTTCAAAGCAATTCAACAGATGAAAATGAGAGAGAATTACACGAAGAGAAAGTAGGAAAAAAACAAAAGAACCATGGTTCAACTGGGTAAAATTGACGGTTGGACCGTTGGTTTGAAGGCCCGACTTAGTTTCATGGATGAATGAGGTCCGATTGAATTCTGGACCGTGGTGGTCCAAAGTTCAGGATTATTCGAGATCGGACCAAGACAAGATAGGATCATGAAAACACTGGATTTAATAGTGAAAAGAGGAGAGAGAAACAATCTACAGTACAAAATATTTTTTTGGGTGCTACTAAAGGCACCAAGTTTTTGTTTATGGCACAGTAGTCGGCGAAAAACTACCAACTAAATAGTTGTTTGGTCGGCGATTTTCCGCTGACTGCAGTATAAAAAAAGAAACGTGAGCAGATTTTGGTTCCTGCTTTTAGGTTTAAGTAATAGAATAGAGAGATTGATCACACATTCATATCTTACTATTTCATCGCCTTATTTTCATGTTAGTTTTTACTTGCTCTAAGTGATATTCTAATTTCGTTTCACACATTGCATCATATTCAAAATATATAAATATTTAGAAATTTATGACTGCATACGGTCAAGAGATTATTTCTCTAGGTGATTTTTCTCAAATTGATTTAATAAAGATCATTTAAGAAGTAAAATTTTGAACTTAAATTTCCCCTTACAACATTATGGTTGCTATCATGTATCTTACTCTTTTAACCCACTCTTTCAAATTTTGTGATGCATTTTCTTACAATATATTTTGGCACGTATTGTTAATTAATAATTTTATGACTCATATTCTAATTTTAGAATGCTAAATTTCTTAAATAATCTACAAAGTTCTTGCGTATTAGGGACCTTTTGGTGTCATATATGATATATCCCAAAGTTGTAAGCAATTTTCTTTATTTGGGTTTCTACAAAATTTATTTTCATCTAGTTGTCAATTTTCCAAATAGGCTGTCCATCCTGAAAAGATATAATTCCATTTGAGGTCTGCTGTCACTCTTATATGATATCTGGATACTACTGCTTTCTTCCTTGCTCAAACTTACAAATTATAAAGTTATGACTTCAAACGGTGCAAAATACGCATTTTTTTTATATGACTATTGATTGTATGATGCAAATGACATGTATCAGTATAAATATAGGTTTGATGAATGTTTTGACCAAAGTTTGAAAAAAATATTGCACAGCAAATCTATGCTACATAAATACATGCAATACCATTTTCATTATTTGTTGTTGTTAAGTCTATACGAATATACGATGATTATATGTACGTAGCTTTTTAGTATAGTGCATGTATAAATTTCACTTTGATATGTTATCAAGAACTAGTATAGGTTTGTTTTCATGTATAATTCACCGTATTATTTTGCAGATAAGCTGCATCAACTAAAATGTTCAATTTAGCCAACAAAATAAAATATTTGATGGTAAGTAGAGTCAACCCGCATACAGGTGCAATGTCTCAAAAAACCATGTCTAAAAAATCACTAGAAGTAGACGCATACTAGGTAGAGGAAAAGGTGAGAACCCATTACATTTTTATCAATGATGTTGCCAGAGTGACCATACCATGCACTCGATGTTTATTCTATTACGTAATGAATTTGTACTCAAGTAATTTAAATTGGTAATTAATGTTTTTTATATCTAGAAAATAAGTACCGTCTTCCGTACAAATTACATTTCCTTGTTTATACGTTTATAAGTATCCATGTTATAACTTTTCCTAAGCAAATGTACTAATGTAATTTGGATCATCTTTATTAATAAATGTAATGTATTTGGTGTCGCGCACTTGTTGGTGTAAGCGTGAAGTTTTCGAAACACTCACATGTTTACGTATATGAGACCACGAGTTCAAATCTTGCTTTTGACACAAATGTCAATTTAGTTTTTACGAGATTAATGATTTGAATCTCACTTTTGTAAAGAATACATATTCTATATCACGAGCTCAAATCCCAACTCCAATGGTGTAACCCAGTGCACGAGGCTTCCGCATGATAACGGGTTCCGAGGAGATCGATAATGTACGCAGTGTTTCCTTCACATTACGAAGAGGCTGTTTCCGGACTCCAACCTGCACGTCTAGATAACCATGCGGGTGATCTACCCGTTGAGCCAATGCTACACCTCTGAAGTTTAATTAATAATCGTTGCAGGTGACCTAACCGGACTCGAATCCCAACTCCAGTAAAAAAAATTCATATGTTCCTAGTTTATTAATTAATAATTTTAATGCCAAATGATCTATGAAAATATATATTCTTCATGGTTTCCTTTTATAGATATATGTTTTCTAATTTATGTTTTACCATGGGATTTCTGTAAATATATATTCTTCGTGGTTTTGTTTTATAAGCATACACACACATTACTTGTATGGTTTTGTTTTACAAACATATATTTGATATTTTATTCCCCTATGTTCATTAACAACATTTCTCATTTCATAACTGTTCATGGTTACTTAATCTTTTTAGCTTTTCAAAATTTAATTTTAGAATTTCAATTATTAGGGATACTTTATTTTATTTTAGAAAGCTAAAATATCTTATAAAAATGTTTATATTTCTCTTCTGATCTTGAAGTTTTATAAAGTTCAAATTTTTATGTATAAAATTTAAAACATTAAAATCGATAATTTCAAATTCTTCAAACTATATTTTTTATGTCACTATTTTGCCAAATTTAACAATCTCTATTGTACATAATAGTTGTAATATCTTTGATGGCACAATTTTTATATATTTATTAATTTCCATAAGTATCCCTAATTTAGGTGATAATATTAAATAAACTAATAAATTGAGCAAAACATGGGTAGTAAAATTGAAAGTAAGTACTAATAAAATTGAAAAATGAAAATGAAAAATTGATAGAAGAATACGAGTGAAATATTAACCGATCTAAAATTTTAAAATAAAAAATTGTTAGAGAATTTCATATTTAAATATGTGTAAAAAAATAACATTTATTTTTGAAGACATCGGTAATAAAAAGTAAACAATTTTCTTTCCTATTAAAAAAAGATGAATTTTGTAAATTATTCTGCATGCCATTACATTCACATGCTAATTTTAACAATTTTGTTAGTCTTACAACAATTTTAATCACTAAGATGATATATTAGTTAAATTTTTTAGCAAATAAATATATTATTATATTCGTCAATCAATTTTTTGATACCTATCTTTTTTATATGCATGTGTATTGCACATGCTACTCTTAATCTGAAACATGTTTGTGAGTGGTAGTAATCTCACTTTCACCGGGTATTGACCATAAAAATTGCATTTCCCATATGCATCTTATGCTTAGAGCAGCATAAAGCATTTTAGCAACGTGAGCCTTATGCATGATACTTACCAGACGACTTACTGCGATACATGTATCATCCGAAGAGGTAGCTGCTCTGCTTGGCCAAGCAACAATGCCAAATCAGCTGAAGCCCCTAACCCCAGCAATCATAATGGACCACTTAATTAATGCTTCCAAAGATAAATGTTCATTTATCTGTGCATGTTTTCTTCATGACTGCTAGAGTACTTAATTTGGGTCTAATGAAAGGTTTGTCTGACTTCAAACACCTGGCCCAAGCATTGATTCATTTTCTTTGGGTTCTCATTTATTACATCTACGACCTACCTTACGTTTTCACTTTTTAGAGATTATCTATTTATGTGTATGATATTATTGAGATATATTTAGAATATATGATTAGATATTATGATATATGATTAGGATATTATGCTATATTTAGAATATATGATTAGATGTTATGAGTGGTATGTAATAAGGGATATATCTTCGGAAGATTTCCTGCTGTTTTCGCAATTCTAGAGTTACCATAAGATAGAGTCTTGGGTATGTATTATAAATAAGGATGCTGGTGATTAATAAGAATTCAAGTTGATTTTTACCAATTCTTCATGGTATTAGAGCCAAAGAACAATTTTTTTTCTTTTTCTTCAAGAATAATTTGCCATGGCTGATGGTGAAGATCAATTGTTCACAAGTGAGCAGTGGAAAGCTATTTCGGGCGTGATTGGTAATAGTAAAAATCCCGAAAATCGATTGAGTGGTAAGTTTGATGATGCTTCATGGATTATCGATACCGGAGCAACCCATCATGTTACAGGGCAACGTTCGTGCTTATTCGACACACAAAACCTTGAGTGTTCTGTTGGTTTGTCAAATGGTGAAAGAGTGATTGCTACTTTGGTGGGATCCGTATGTGTGTCGGACAAAATTACTCTCACCGGAGTACTTTATGTTCCAAATTTGAGTTGCAATTTAATTTCTGTTTCCCAACTTAATGATGATTTACGAACTATTGTCCAATTTGATTCTCATATTTGTGCTATACAGGACCAAATGAAGGAGCTGATTGGAACGGGAGTTAGGAGAGATGGACTGTACTACTTTAGCAAACCAGAATTTTTGTCAACAGTTGAGGCAACATCAAATTTGGAGTTGTGGCATCGTCGACTCGAGCATCCTTCCGAAAAAAATAGTTAATTTAATTCCTCACGTCAAAAATAATAAAGATAGTTTAGATAAAGGGTGTGAAGTATGTATGCGTGCTAAACATTCTAGAGACAAGTTTCCTTTAAGTGACAATAAAGCTTCTAGAATTTTTGAGAAAATACATTGTAATTTGTGGGGTTCATATTGACACGTTTCGTCGTGTGGGGCCCATTATTTTTTGATAATAGTTGATGATTTTTCAAGAGCAGTTTGGATTTATTGTTGGTTGACAAATTAGAGGTGTTTCAAATGTGTATGTCCTTTGTTGCTATGGTCGATAGGCAGTTTTCTCAAACAATTAAGGTTGTTCAAAGTGATAATGGAACTGAGTTTAATTGTTTGATTGATTATTTTAATGCAACTGGAATTTTGTTTCAAACTTCGTGTGTGGGTACTCCACAACAAAATGGGAGAGTTGAAATGAAACATAAACATATTTTGAATGTGGGTAGGGCATTACGCTTTCAAGCAAACTTGCCTATTTATTTTTGGGGTGAATGTGTTCTTGCTGCCGCTCATTTAATTAATCATACACCCTCTTCCATGTTACAAAATAAAACACCTTTTGAGATACTTTTTGGTAAACCACCCTCTTTTGGTGCTATTCAAACCTTTGGGTGCTTGTGCTTTGCTCATAATCAAAAGACTAAGGGAGATAAATTAGCAAGTCGGAGTCGAAAGTGTATTTTTATGGGTTACCCATTTGGTAAGAAGGGGTGGAAATTATTTGATCTTGATACAAAGGAATTTTTCGTGTCTAGAGATGTGAAAATTGTAGAGGAGGTGTTCCTGTTTGGGTGTACGGAAGATGTCAGTATAATATCTAGTGAGAATAATGACCATGATATTCATCAAGATTTTGCTGAAATAATTTATGAAGATGAGGATGTTGATCTTTTGATTGATGATAATGGGTATAATCACATGGACGAAGTTCAAATTGACGCACATGCCATTGTTCCAGAACCAGCGACTGCTGGGCCGGAACAGCGACCCATTATGCATATTGATGATCAGCCTTTAGATAGGTATGCGCATGGTTCTGCTTCGGATCAGTCTACTAGTCCATAGGAAATGGGTCGTGGTCTTCGGGAAAAGTTCCCAAATGTTCTGTATCGAGATTTTGTGACACATACGTTTTTGCTAATGGTCCATCTTCTGATTCTCCTCGTTCCAATCACTCCTCAGGTACTCCTTATCCTCTAGCACATTACATAAATTGTGATAATTTTTCTGTAAATTATCGGAGATTTCTTGCAGCTATAATTAAGGGTAAGGACCCTAAATCTTTTAAAGAAGCCATGAAATCCGATGAGTGGCGCCGTTCCATGAAGGATGAGATACGGGCTTTAGAAGACAATGGCACATGGACCTTGGAGCATCTTCCTCCGGGGAAACGTGCTCTTGGTAGTCAATGGGTGTACAAGACCAAATATTTGTCAAATGGAGATGTTGAGCGTCTCAAATCCAGATTAGTAGTGTTGGGTAATCACCAACAAGAAGTAATTGACTACAACGAAACTTTTGCTCATGTTGCCAAGATGACTACAGTTCGTGTTTTTCTAACTGTAGCGGCATCCAAGAATTGGGAACTACATCAAATGGATGTTCATAATGCGTTCCTACATGGTGATCTTGATAAGGAGGTATACACGAAATTACCTCCCGGGTTTGAGAGTTTGGATCCAACTTTGGTGTGTCGGTTACGTAAGTCATTGTATGGCTTAAAGCAAGCTCCAAGATGTTGGTTTGCAAAATTGGTATCAGCTTTGAAAGGGTATGGCTTTCTTCAGTCTTGTTCATATTATTCTCTTTTTACTTTTACTAAAGGCGGTGTTCAGATTAATGTCTTAGTTTATGTTGATGATCTTGTTATTTCTGGGAATGATTCCGCTGCGCTTACCATATTCAAAGCTTATCTTACTGATTGTTTTAAAATGAAAGATCTTGGAAATCTCAAAAAAAATTGGGGATTGAGGTCGCCCATAGTTCATCAGGCTTGTTTTTATGTCAGGGCAAATATACTTTGGATATTATTTCTGAAGCAGGCTTATTGGGGGCAAAACCGATTGGGTTTCCTATAGAACAAAATCATAAGCTAGGTCTTGCAACTGGAGAGTTTCTAGCAGATCCTGAATCATACCGACGACTTGTGGGTCATTTGATTTATCTTGCGGTTACTCGACTGGACCTGGCTTATTCAGTTCATATTTTGTCTCAATTTATGCAAGCACCTCGAATTGAACATTGGGAAGCGGCTCTCCAGGTTGTGCGTTATTTGGAAGGGACTCCGGGTCAGGGTATTTGGCTCCATGCTGACAGTGAGTTGATCTTGGAAGGATGGTGTGATTCGGATTGGATGGCTTGTCCTCTTACTCGTCGCTCGTTGACAGGTTGGCTTGTGTTCCTTGGTCAATCTCCTATTTCTTGGAAGACAAAGAAACAACATACGGTATCTCGATTTTCCACGGAAGCCGAATATAGGTCTATGGCTGCAATTACCTGCGAATTGAAGTGGCTAAAAGGGTTGTTGTTGAGTTTGGGTGTGCATCATCCTAAAGCTATTAAATTATTCTGTGATAGTGAATCGGCGTTACATATAGCAAAGAATCATGTTTTTCATGAGCGGAAGAAACACATCGAGGTTGATTGTCACTTTGTTCGTGATGCGATCAATGAAGGTTTGATATCTCCTACTCATGTGTCGACATCATCACAGTTGGCGGACATATTTACAAAGGCTCTCGACAAGGCTCAATTTGATTTTCTTCTCTCCAAGTTGGGCATTTTTGAATCTCATGCTCCAACTTGAGGGGAGGTATTGAGATATATTTAGAATATATGATTAGATATCATGATATATGATTAGGATATTATGCTATATTTAGAATATATGATTAGATGTTATGAGTGGTATGTAATAAGGGATATATCTTGCTGTTTCCGCAATATATGATTAGATGTTATGAGTGGTATGTAATAAGGGATATATCTTCGGAAGATTTCCTGCTGTTTCCGCAATTCTAGAGTTACCATAAGATAGAGTCTTGGGTATGTATTATAAATAAGGATGCTGGTGATTAATAAGAATTCAAGCTGATTTTTACCAATTCTTTAGATATACTCTTCAATCCTCATTTAAATCTCTTCAGCTTTTCTTTTAAAATCAGATCTTTTTAATTTTCTCTTTCTAGTAAGGCTTTAGTTAGTATATAGTAACTCAATTATGCTCCTTTTATATATTATTATGAATCCACAAGTAAATTAGTTTGATAGGATATCACCTACTCTTGTGTTAAGGCAACTTTATTCCTCATATGATTTTTACATATTTTTCTTTGAAACTAATTGGTTATTCAATATATCACAAGCTTTTATGCATAAAATTATTTTAGGAAACGGCAAGGTACAAAGATGACCTATCCTCATACAAAACTATGAGAGAACAATCATAATCCAAAAAAAATGCAATAATGGGTACATTGAAAATTCAAGATAACCCAATCTTTGTTGATAATCTTGATCAGATTGGGGACTCCTCTTCTTCTTCTCCTTCCACTTCTCCTCCCTCATCTACCATAATTCCCCTTTCACAGCATATCACAAGCAATGGCAATTCTCAAAAGCTGGCTAATGTTGATATTGATGAGGAGGGTTTTCAGAGAGTCCATTACAATAAAAAGGTGAACCGAAAAGATCAAGCCCCAAGTTTTCAGAGAAATATTCAGAGAAAACCTGGCTCAACTCATCAAAATTCTATTCTTGAAGAAAGATCTGTTGCAAGAAAGTTTAGTACCCAGTCAAGAAATGTTTTTAAATCTCTGATGGACTCAAGAAACACTGCAACTAACATTTCTGAGTGTTTAGATAGTGCACAGAAAGCAGGCAGCATCTTCATGGGAAGATCTTCTTAAGAAAGGTGGGTTGGACTCAAATTTTGATTTGCATTTTGTTGCTCCTACAATATCAACAATAAAAGAATCGTCACTGTGAAAGACGACATTCATAAAAAAATAGAGAATAAATGGGGATACTCAGTTATAGCTTATTTTTTTGTCCTTGTCCGCCATATCATCAATTCAAGACTTACATTTCCCGCACTTGGAATCCCACAGGTAGTTTCAAAAATTTTTACTAGAAATAATGGGTTTTTTATTATCAGATTTTCTAATCTTGATGATTGAGAAAACACATTGAAAGGAGGACCTTATTTTATATATGGCAAACTCATTATCTTGAAAAAATGGAATAAGAAAATGAATTTTGATAGGGATTTACTAACCACTATGCCAATATGGATTCGTCTTCCTGAACTTAACCTTAGACCGTAGAATAAATACGCTTTTAGTGCAATTGCAAGTGTGGTGGGTATCCGTTTGAAATTGGATGAACCAACAGCCAGAGAGACTAGATTGAGTTATGCAAGAATTCTTGTTGAAATAAAATCAAATGCAGACTTGCCAGATGAAGCAAACATTACAATGTATGATGGTGATTGCATAGTGCAAAAGATTGAATATGAATGGATCCCTCCGAGATGTAAATCATGTGTTTGTTTTGGACATGCAAGTGAAAACTGTACTGCTAAAAAAATCTGGAAAGAAAAATTAAGAGAAAACGGTCCAGAAAATGTTATGAATGCAAAGGAAAACACAAATTCAAAAATATTAGATGCAGGGGTAAAAATTGGATCTGATTTGCAATCAAGAAAAATTTTATATCAAAATCTGTCATGCGATTTAGAGACACACACAAAGAGTTTGGATGCAGGAAATTCATAAATGCAGACACTCAGAAAGATATGCAATGTGAAAAGAATATTAACTCCCCTCATAATTTGCAAGGGAACAATGCTGAAATAACTGAGATAGCTCTCCCAAATGCATCCACCTCTTCATTTGTAGAGATTGTTGTTCAGAAAGGAACTGCTCAAACAAATGAATTAGAGGACAACATGAATGTTGATTTCTGTCCTCCAAAAAATCTGGATTTGCATGCATACCCAGAAAACACTGGCATTGCTTTTCTACCAGGCACACTTACTCCTCAAAATAGGAAGTCTTTATCTGAAAAATCCATTCAAGCAGCAGTAAATGCAGTGTAACCCTTATCTTCTGCAGGCAAAAGCAAGAAAAAGAGAGGAAAAACCATAACAAAAATTAAAAGTTTAAATGATATTTCTTCTGTAGAGTAAGTAGAGGATGCTACAGATAATGAATTTAGAGAAAAGTACATTTCTAAAAATGAAAAATGGGAGAAGCTTCTAAAGGTTAAAAATGATTCAACATGTAAAAAGTAGGGGAAAAAGCTGGACGTGCGGGAAGATGACTATCTACATATCCTTTGAGTATCCTTTATGATTTTTATATACTTTATTTTAATCATGTCAGTTATTTCTTGGAATGTTAGGAGGCTTAACTCTCCCATAAGAAAATTGGATGTTTCAAATTTATTATTTGCTAAAAAGCCAAGTATATTAGGACTATTAGAGCATAAATTAGATAACACAAAAATTGTAGAATATCATATTAGGCATCTTTCCAATTGGAAAATTATTAATAATAATCAAATAGGGGTAATGGTAGAATTTTAATAATATGGGATGATAATATCTGGAAGCTAGTAAGCCGCATTTTGCACTTTTAATTTATTCATTGCTTGTTTACTAATAAAGGTGGTCTACAATTGGAAGTCACTTTTATTTATGCATCTAATTTTGAAAATGAGAGATTTACTTTATGGAATCATCTTGAGCAATTAAATAAACAAATCTCTCTTCCTTGGGTTATGTTGGGTGACTTTAACACTACCATGCACGCATCTGATAAAAAGGGTGGCATACCTGTCCCTTTTAATAAATTGGAATTTATCAATAATTTCTTTTTAAGGATTGGTGTTGTAGAAGCAACTTAATAGGTAATATATGTTAAATTTGGATGATTCAAATATTTGTTGATAAGGAAAGAAATTGATTAATTGGTTTAATCAATCAATTAATTTGATTTTCATATGGAAAGATACGAGAGGATATTTTGGAAGGAAACTAATTAATTAGCGAATCAATTAATTAGCCAATGCATTTGTTATGTGAAGAAATAAATGATTAGACATGGAGAATCAATCAATCAAAGGAACGATATGGAAACCAAGATTACGCCATCTATTTGTACTAAAATCAAATCGTGCAATTTGGAAAGATATTTGGGTAATCAGGAAATTGATTTTCTTAATCTCCAAGCAACCCTTCATTATCAAGTCTATTTAAATGAATGAATTTCATCTTCATATGTATGTGAGTGTAAGAGCATCCACCGTTATCCTTCTCTTTCTTTTGTACTCTTTTTCTTCAGTGGAATAAAAGAAGTTGTTAGGTCTCTATGGATGTAGGATATTCATATCCGAACCATGTTAAATCTTCTGTGTATCTTATTTTTGCTATTGTGTCTGTGAGATTGCATAATTGATTTTTAAGTTCCATTGATATCTAAATAGACAATACTAGATCCTGATCAAATAATTTGCTTTCGCTCAAATTAAAATAAATTTCACTACAGTTTGGTATCAGAGCTAGTGTTATTGTTCCTGTTTGGAAATTAATGGCTACTTCTAGTAAGTCAGTTGGTAGATCTGGTGTCAATTATGGAGTAACACGTTTTGACAGAAAGGGAGATTTTGGTACTTGGAAGATGAAGATGGAGGTTGTATTAAAGAAGGAGAAGACTTATAAGGTTGTTTCTACGCTTGAGAAATTAAAAGATATTGATGCAGCTGATTTGGAAGAGATGGAAGATGAAGCTCTCATAACAATTAAGTTGAGTCTTTCAGATTAAGTTCTTAGAGAATTCTCTCAGAAGAAGACGGCGAAGGAACTATGGGATGCATTATCGGATGCATATCAAGACAAGTCGCTGACTAATCGGATTTTTCTTCAACAACAACTCTATTCGTTCAAGATGAAGCCTAGAGCCGATCTCATGAAGCATGTAGATCCTTTGACCACTTTGATTATGAACCTGAAGGCAGCGGAAGTTGATATTACTGATGAGGCTCAATCTGCGATCCTCTTATATTCCTTGCCTAAGGAGTATGTTGCTTTTGTTAATTCCATGATTTATGGCCGCAAAATTAGCATGTCTGATGTAAAGGCTGGTCTTCATAATGAAGTGCTAAGAGGTAGATTGGCCAGCACTAGCTTGGATAGTGATACCAAAGGCTTATCTGTTCAGAGAGGTAGATGCCAAAGCAGGTCGAAGAAAGGTGGAAGACGGAATTCTTCGCGGTCTCAGTCTAGGGGGCCTAAGAAGTTGATTTTTCATTATTGTTAGAAACCAGGGCAGTTCATAGCACAATGTCCCAAGCTTGAAGGTAGAAGAAAAGATCCAAAGCAAGCCTCAGTTTCTATAGCAGAGAAATCGGATACAGAAAGTGACACCGATGTATTTATGGCTTCTGGCTCTTTTGGAAAGAACAACTTATGGTTGATTGATTCTGGCACATCCTATCATATGACACCTAATAGGAACTGCTTTTCCACTTACCGTGAAATTGATGGAGGAGAAGTTCAGATGGGCAATGATGCTTCTTGCCATATGGTTGGAGTTGGTAGCGTGATGATTAGGATGTTTGGCGGTGTTATTCGTACGATCACTGATGTTAGACAAGTACCTAATTTGAGGAGGAGCTTGATTTCTGTTGGGGCATTGAGTAGACTTGACTTGAAGATTGTAGTGGAAGGAGAGAAAATGAAGATATCGAAGGGTTCCATGATTGTTATGAGAGTTGTGAGGGCGGGAAATCTTTATCTATTAAAGGGCACTAGTGTAGTTGGTGAATCGGCTTCTGTTACATCTGTTGATTCGAATTCTTCCAGATTATGGCACTTACGGATGGGTCACATCGGTGAGCATGGCATGGATGAGTTGAGAAAACGAGGATTGATTGATGGAGTTCATCATTCAAAACTTGATTTTTTTGAAGAGTGTGTTCTTGGAAAGAAGACGAAGATTTCTTTCGGTATAGGAGAGCATAAAGCAAAAGCTGTCCTGGAGTATGTTCTTATAGATGTCTGGGGTCCCTCTCCTTGCCAGTCATTAGGTGGAGCCAGGTATTTCATTTCATTTATAGATGATTTCTCTCGTAAAGTATGGGTATACTTTCTTCAGTCAAACAGTGAAACCTTTGCCAGGTTTCGAAAGTGGAAATTTATGGTTGAGAAGCAATCAGGGAAGAAATTAAAAGTTCTCCGTTCAGGTAAGGGCGGTGAATTTGTATCATAGGAATTCATCGATTATTGTGATTCTGAAGGCATTAAGAGGCATTACACTACACTAGGCGATCCCCAGTCTAATGGAGTTGCAGAAAGGATGAATCAGACATTATTGGAGAGAACAATATGCTTCAGACTGATTGCTAAATTAAAGAAGGGATTTTGGGCTGAAGCTTTATATATGGCGGCTTTCTTCATCAACCGCACACCTTCTACTGCAATAGATATGAAGATCCCTGAAGAAGTATGGAAAGGAGAGCCTGTTAGCTATTCATTTCTCAAATTGTTTTGTTGCCTAGCTTATGTGCATAAGATTAAACAGAAGCTGGAACCTAGAGCTCGCAAGTGTATCTTTCTAGGTTATAGGAAAGGAGTGAAGGGATATAGGCTGTGGTGTCCTATTAGCAAGAAGATCGTTATGAGTAGGCATGTGACTTTTGATGAGAAGGCTATGTTGAAGGTGGAGCCTTCCTCATCGAATGACAATGAAAGGACATGTGAAGAATACCAGACACAAAGCAAGTAATCTGTTTATTCTTTCCATAGACATTCAGATGGTGTTTCCGATGACACCGTGGTTGATGAGGGTAATACCGATGTTGGTACAGAGGATCAGACTCAAGGTGGAGCTCATTCAGAACCTAGGCCTATTAGAAAAAGAAGAAATCCTAAGTGGCTTGATGAGTTTTTTGGATTGAGCATCGAAGACATTAACTTCGATGATATGGCAACATATGCTTTGAATGTTGTCTATGATGAGCCCTGTGATTATAGAGAAGCTATTGCATCAGTTAACAGTTCCAGTTGGTTAGTTGCTATGGAGGAGGAGATTGAATCATTGCAGAGAAATCATACTTGGGATTTGGTGCCTCTTCCCACCAACAAGAAAGCTATTGGATGCAAGTGGATCTATACAGTGAAAGACGGTGAAAATGGTGATCTCAGATACAAGGCAAGATTAGTCGCAAAGGGGTATGTTCAGAAGAAGGAGGTAGAGTATCATGATATCTTTGCTCCAGTGGTTAGGCATACTTCTATTCGTATTCTATTAGCATTAGTTGCTCATTATGATATGAAATTAGAGCAACTAGATGTCAAAACTGCATTCTTACATGGTGATCTGGATGAGGAGATTTATTTAAAGCATCCGGAAGGGTTCATTGATAGTAGCAGACCAGATTATGTTTGCAAACTCAACAAATCTCTATATGGACTGAAGCAGTCTCCTAGACTATGGTATAAGAGGTTTGATAAGTTTATGCATTCACAGGGATACTCCAGAAGTTGCAAAGACCAGTGTGTTTATTTCAGGAGATGTGATGGTTATATGATTTATTTGTTGTTATATGTTGATGATATGCTGATTGCATCTTGGAGTATGGTCAAAATGACGGAGTTGAAAGCGGAGCTCAGTAGAGAGTTTGACATGAAGGATTTGGGAAAGGCACAAAGAATATTGGGTATGGAGATAAGTAGAGATAGGAAGCAGAGAGAGTTAAGGCTCACTCAGGCGCATTACATCGAGAAGGTCCTCACTCGATTTGGAATGGAGAAAGCCAAACCGGTTGGCACTCCATTAGGCTCTCATTTTAAGTTGTCAAAAGACTTATCTCCCTCATCGGAAGAAGAAAAAAGGTATATGGCTGATATACCTTATTCTAGTGTTGTTAGTAGTCTTATGTATGCGATGGTGTGCACAAGACCAGATTTGGCCCATGCAGTGGGTGTTGTGAGTCGATATATGTCTAACCCAGGCAAAGAGCATTGGCAAGTAGTGAAGTGGATTCTTAGATATCTTCGAGGCACTTCTTCGGTGGGCTTGTTATATGGTGGAGTGGATGGTGACATCTCTCTTAGAGGATACTGTGATTCTGATTATGCTGGGGATAGAGATTCTAGGAAGTCAGTGTCAGTCTATGTTTTTACACTTGGCATAGGCATGATTTCATGGAGATCAAAGTTGTAATATGTCGTAGCTTTGTTAATTACCAAAGCAGAGTTGATGTCGATTGTGGAAGCAACAAAGGAAGGATTATACTTACTTCAGTTGTTGGATGATCTTTCAATGGTGCAGCAGACAGTAGAGCTATTTTGAAACAGTCAGAGTGCGATTCATCTTGTAGAGAATCAAGCTTATAGTTCACGGACGAAGCACATTGATGTTAGAGGTTTCTTTCTTATGCTTGAGGAAGAATGAAGCAAGATCAAATTGTTAAAGGTGAGTACTTTGGATAATCCTTCAGATATGATGACAAAGACACTTCTAAAGGACAAGTTTGAGCATTGCTCAAACTTGATCAGTTTGATTTTTGTTACTTGAGCGCCATGGGGCACTAGACCCAACAACTTCTATGTTGATTGCTTGATGATGAGGTGATGAAGAGAGATTGTTATATTTGAATCAAGGTAGAGTGTTAAATTTGGATGATTCAAATATTTATTGAGAAGGAAAGAAATTGATTAATTGGTTCAATCAACCAATTAATTTGGCTTGCATATGGAAAGATATGAGAGGATATTTTGGAAGGAAACTAATTAATTAGCGAATCAATTAATTAGTCAATGCATTTGTTATATGAAGAAATAAATGATTAGGCATGGAGAATCAATCAATCAAAGGAAAGATATGGAAACCAAGATTACGCCATCTATTTGTACTAAAATCAAATCATGCAATTTGGAAAGATATTTGGGTAATCAGGAAATTGATTTTCTTAATCTCCAAGCAACCCTTCATTATCAAGTCTATTTAAATGAAGGAATTTCATCTTCATATGTATGTGAGTGTGAGAGCATCCACCATTATTCTTCTCTCTCTCTTTTGTACTCTTTTTCTTCAGTGGAATAAAAGAAGTTGTTAGGTCTCCTTGGACGTAGGATATTCATATTCGAACCACGTTAAATCTTCTGTGTTTCTTATTTCTGCTATTGTGTCTGTGAGATTGCATAATTGATTTTTAATTTCCATTGATATCTAAATAGACAATACTAGATCCTGATCAAATAATTCGCTTCCTCTCAAATTAAAATAAATTTCACTACAATAGATACTTTTGGAAATCAGGTAAGTACAGAAATATACATTGCAAGCTAGATAGGATTTTAATAAATCTAAAGTTTATAAGTTTATTTCCTCATTCAAGTGTTTCACATTACCTCAAGCAACAAGTGAGCATACCACTATTCAAATTTTTCTCACAGAAAACATGTTATGTAAGAAGAATGTTCCATTCAGATTTATAAATGGATGGGTGTTTGAGGAAAATTACAAAGAAGTTATCAATAAATGCTTGTCATATAAAATACAGGGCACTGCCCAATTTAAAATTTTCAAATTTTTGCAAATTGCTATGGGGCATATTAAAAGCTGGAATAACAGTAGAAGTAAAAACGAGCTTAAACAACTTAAAGCAGATTGTGAAAAATTTCAGAATGCTCTTGATAAGGATTGCTCAGATAGTAATATCATTAATAATTTCTTTCAGGCTCAAAATAAGCTTATTTCCTCCCTTTATGTGCATTTAGTTAATTTAAGGCAAAAGGCCAAAGTTAACTGGCTAACTAATGGGGATGAAACTAGTAAATTTTTTATGCCAGAATCTCTAATAGGAAAAATAGAAATGTCATTGGTAAACTTATTGATGTAAAAGGGAATTTTCTAAAGGATTTAAATGAGATAAAGAGGGAAGCCATTAATTATTTCACAGATCTTTATAACACTATTGAATACGAGGATAAATTTCCAGATATCAATACTAAATTCCTTTTAAAAGAGAATAGTCAAGAACTTCTATTAGCTCCTGCCAATTTATTCGATATTAGAAACATTATATTTAATACTACCAATGACAAAAGCCCAGGTCCTAATGGGTTTGGTGCAAAATTTTACAAATCTCATTGGTCTGAAATCAGTAGTAGTATTTTTGAGGTCATTTCTAAAAATTTTAAGACGGGGAACTTTTAAAATCTTTTAATCATACTTTCATAACCCTTGTTCCAAAAGTTAACCCTATTGGGCTGGAAGATTATAGACCTATATATTCTTGTAACTTCATATATAAAATCATATCTACTATTTTTTGCAATAGATTAAAAGTGTTTTTAAAGTTTTTAATTTCTGAAAACCAATGTGCTTTTATCTTTGGTAGGCTTATTTCTGAAAATACTCTTCTTGCTCACGAACAAATTAGAAATTTCAACAATAAATATAAAAGTGTTATGTGTATTAAAATTGATTTACACAAAGCATTTGATAAAATAAATAGCCAATTTATTATAAACATGATGAAACAAATAGGGTTTAATGAAGAATTTTATGCACTTATAAAAGAGCGCATTGATAATGTTTCATACTCTGTGATGATTAATAGCTCCCCAAAAGGATTTATTCATAGCAATAGAGGAATTAGATAAGGAGATCCATTTTCTCCTTATCTATTTACTATTGTTATGGAATATTTCACTTATTTAATAGATATTGAGCAAAGTGAGGGGAATATTAAAGCTATAAATAAAGTTAGGCCCTCCATTACTCACCTTTTATATGCTGATGATTTACTTTTGTTTACTAATGCAGATGCTAAAAATGCTTATTCTATTGCAAGGATCTTTGAAAAATTGGAAATTCATGTTGGTTTAAAAGTCAAAGAATGTAAAAGCAAAATATATTTCAGCAAAGGGTGCAAATGCAAGGAGGAAATTTTAAGCATTCTAAAATTTAAAGAAGGCAGTCTGCCAGTCAAGTATTTGGGCATGCATTTAAGTTTGAATCAGCGAAATGATAGAGACCATTCAAGATTGTATGACATTATTCGAGGTAGACTTGAAAGGTGGTCTAGCAAAATCTTGTCTCTAGCTGTAGACTAGAACTCACCCATATTGTCATCACTACAATTATAATGTATTGGATCCAAGCTCATAATGTTCCAGCAAAAGCAATTTGCGTAATTGAAAAAATGTGTGCAAACTTTATTTGGGTAGGTAAACAGCATAAAATAGCTTGGGAGAAAGTTTGCATGCCTAAAAGAGCTGGTGGTTTAGGTCTAAGAAATATCAGAGACTTGAGAGAAGTAGCAAAATACAAGTTATTCTGGAAATTTATAGCTGGTAAATCTCTTTGAGCTATATGGATGAGAGAAAAATATCAATAAAAAATTTCGGACTGCAAATATTGAAAGCCATCATTCCTTCTTGAAAAATATCCTTAGCTGAAGGGGGAATGGGAAAAAACTTTTAGAAAGGAAGTTTAAGGATGGTAGTATAACCAGCTTATGGTTTGACCCATGGATTTTTGGAAAATCACTTATTGATTTGCTTGGTTGGAATAACATGTATTTATTTGGGGGTGCAAATGACAAGGTTCAAAGTATTATTCAAAATCAATGCTGGAATGCAAGTAATCATCATGCAACTAACATATTAAGATTAGCATTTGATAAAATCACAATAGATCAAAACCTTCAAAGAGACACTTGGATTTGAAAACTTACCTCAAAAGAAAATTCCTCTTTCAAAAAAGTGTTGAAATTTGTTAAGGGTGAAGAAACTGAAGTCAATTGGCACAAAGTCATTTGGAACAAATCAAATTGTCCTAAAATGTCTCACTGTTCTTATTTTTTCATTCTCAACAGGCGTCCCACAAAGGAGAGGTGTGCCAAATGGGATAAAAATGCAGAAAACAAATGTCTTTTATGCAAAAATGATATGGAAAATGCAGACCATCTTTTCTTTGACTGCTCTTTTTCAAAACATGTTTGGTATATTGCTAAAAATGTTTTAAGGTTTAATCAGCAGCAATCCATTCAAAGCATAAGAGAAAGCATTCAATATATTCAAAACAACTTCAAGCCTAAATCAAAGGAATTTAAAAGAGCTTCCATAATGTTAACCATTGTTATATATCACATTCGGAGAGAAAGGAATCAAAGGCTTCATCACAAAATAGAGAAAAGTAGCATCCAAATATGGAAAGTATATACTTTGACTTTCATATTCTCAGTAGAAAAACTAACAAGCATCATGATTGCAATGAAGTAGCTAACTCTACTTCTAATAAGCTTGATAATTATGAGTATAGAGTTGAAGATTTCTTACAAAGGGGAAATTCACAACTGATATTCCCCAAAGGAGTCGCATTTGAAACTGTCTTAGTCATGTTTTCGATGCCGATAAGGCAAAGACATCTTTAGGTCAAGACAGCATCTCCTTGGGCTATCTCTCTAGAGGCGGCCATTCCAGAACTGTAGACAAAATCAAATTCTACAAGGGAAGTTTACATAATTGTATTAATAAAAATGATAACTTATATCATTTTATGAATAATAAGGCTTGTTATTTACCTGCTACAGCCCAGAGGAGCTACCACACGTCCAGCAGTGTTCCCGAGGAGACCATTATGTTGTCAAACGAAGATTACGCACATCTGAATGTTAGAGATAGAAGAATGGGGAACATTTACTACAAAAGCTTGCTGAATAATAAGATATATCACTTATCTAGCTGGTGTAAAGGTGAAAGCAGTAAACTTTCCGATGATAACTCTCAAGTTGGTAGCAGCCCTTCCAATCACCACTATTCAAAAGTAGATCTGGAGAATAGCAACGATCTTTGGAAGCGAGAGAGGCTTTCTTTCATAAATTCCCATTTACTAGTGATAAGCTTCAGATCTGGAAAGCTAATGCTTCTCGTAAAGGAAAAGAGAAGCTTTGGAAGCCTCTGTGAATTGAAGATCGTGAGGAGGTTGAAAGCGTGCTTTTTTTTTGCTGATTGAATTCGCAGTCGCCATTTTTGTTTTCTCGGTAGTTTAGAGGAATGAAGCGACTAGGGTTTGGTTGAGATAATGGAGTCGGTGTATTGTTTTGTTATGGACTAATGTATTGGTTTGGGCCTTGGGCCGTTTATTTAACTTTTCAAAAATAAACTATGAGAGAACAAGGTGGTACCCCAAAACTGAAGGCTGATATCAAAGGTTTAGAGAAAGCAGTTGAGATACTATCACAACACAAGTGCCGCAATGAAGCTCAAATGCTAAGGGTATACCTTTATAAGATCTTTAGCATATTCTGGTTTGAAATATTTATGTTTTTGATTTTATCACTTCGACACGTGCATTTGTTATCTTAAAATTTGAGCCTCATTGAGCATATTATTCTCTTTTTCATGGTCTTAGGACAACCTAGGAAGACATCTGCTTTACCTTTTTGATTCATGCTTATACTATCCTACAATGGCTGGTCAATGATTTGATAAAGTGTAGCAACAACCTATAGACTAAATTCAACTCCTCTTGAAGATACAATCTAGTTGAAGTATCACAAAATATGTGGTATGATTGAATTCTTGTCTTTTGAGAATTTAGAATTTTCAATCAATTTCAACAAATTTGAAATTTCATTTCGATTAAAATATATATTTTATTTACTAAAATAAAATATAAATTGTATTTTAGAATTGAAGAAAATTAAAGTGAATAGTATTGATTAATCCTAAATAGTTAAAGCAATTAGTTGAAGAAAGTAAATGATAACAATTAAACATAATCTTAATAAGCTAAACTAAACAATATGAACTGGGTTGGGCAACAAATAGTAGCTAAATCTACATCAATGATAATTGTATATCACTTAGCCTCTGCTTGGGAATTTATTTTCTACTGATTTTGATTGGTTTTGAACGGCTCTGTAACTCATGTGTTATCATAATCTTTGTTTGTAAAAAAATTTCACACCGGCTGTTGTTGGTTATAAAATCTGTGAAAACTGGAGCGGTGTAACTTTGATGGAAATTCTCAACCCATCAAATTAGGGTGTTTTATGGTGTTATAACATTTTTCCAATTATACCCCCATTAATTATATTATAGATTTAATCACAAAACTAGAGAATAAATATAAGGATATATATGTAACGTTACTTTGGTGGAAAACTCCCAAAACCATATGTTAAACTCTCAAACATGTATTGATCGGTTATAACAACACTTCATATTAACCAATCAAAATCTCTACGATCATTTACGGCCAAAACCGGTACTCTCAAAACCTTTCATGATCAGTGCTACAAAACTCCCAAGCGGAGCCTTAAGCTCACTTATTTACTTTAAAGAGCCAGAACTCAAAAGAAAATTTTGAAGTTTCTCCCTCTTTGATAATCATGGTTTTAAATCTCTTATATCTCATCCGAGTTCTTCTTCGAGATCTTCTTTCCACACCTAGACAAACGAAACGTCAAATCACATTCATATCTCGTTTGGCACTCATCTCGTCCAAAATATGAATCAAAATCTCAATCCGAGATCTCACCTGAAATTATATATATTTCTTCTTTTACATTGTATTTTTTAATTTCATATAGGTACAAAGAGAAACTACTCAATCCAATTACTATTTACTAATTCCATGAACATACTTTTTACCCTTAATCTTAATGAGTTACAGTAAAAGACTTTCATTTTTTTATATTCAAATAATTGTATATTATTCAAACATTGACAAATCAATTGAGACAATCAAAACGCCACTCTTCATTGTAACAATAGTTTTAATTATTTTATTATGCAAATCAAGTATATCACAAATTTTAGTTTTTCTTTGAAAATTATAATATTAAATAAATGAAACATCAATTTTAGATACATAAATTGCTCCAAAATATTTCCAAGATGTACTTTAAGACCCAAGATGTCAAATTTGAGATGTATACCTTAGACACTCATTTCGTCTGAGATACCCTCTGATACGATATACCTTAATCGATCACATCGATAAATAAATACTGGATATAATTTGATGAATTTACATTGACGAATTGAGGATAATTATACTATGAAGGAAGCAAGAATTACAAGGTTTGGAAATTTGGGACGATGAAGGATAAATTACTTCGATTTTGATTTCATAAGATTTGGCATGATGATGGGTTTGGAAATTTGGGATTATGAAGGATAAAGTACTTGAATTTATTTTATAAAGCTATTTACTTTTATTGAACTTACTCGAATTTTACCGTTAGTACTCCATAATTTTGTTTGGTGAAGAAATTAATTGTCCTTTTATTATGCCTTCAATGAAATATATTATTTTTCATTTGCATAACAAAACAATTTATTAATTTAATTTTGTTTTTTCCCTGTTGAATCTCCTGCAAAGGATTACATGCAAGGTGTAAGTTTTGGTCGAAACACTGAAATTCTAGGCATTCCGGTTTGGTTCCGGTTTGGCTCGACACGGAACCATATCACAATTCTGATTTCGGTTGGTAAACCAAAAGGAAAAGTACAATGTTTTTTCCCTTAGAGAAGTCATCAAAAACGTAAAATCGAAGTTGAAACAAAGAAATCATACCAAAATACATAAAAGGAAAATACTATCATGAAATCGATGAGAAAAACACATAAATCAATGTTATAGAACTTGCTAAAACTTTTGAAAAATCAAAACATCGAAATCAAAGACCAAAATCAAGTTCTCAAACCTTGATTATATGTTTCAATTTACATTTAATAAACTAAACTCCATATGGTTTGTTAGTAAGTGAAGCTAATAGCTTTCCTCTAGTATTTTAATACTTAAGTTACTTGAAAAGGTCATATGTACGAGTATAGTATTGTGTGTTAAGTAGGGGGTTTGAGATAAATCTAACTGGAACACCGTGAAGCTTGAAAAATATTATTTCCCATCAATTTTTGAATATATAGACGTTGCTTAAAAAGAAATGTTCAAAGAAAATAGGATGTTCTAGACTGAATATAGTCACTAATTTATGATTTGACAGGTATATTATCTTAGTTTTCTCCTTTTAAAAAAAACAGACAAATTTTCCATTTGCTTCTCTATATATTTCGTTTGGTAGTAATCAAAAACTTCCTCAACTCATTTTTTACTCACATAGAAAGTAAGGAGATTTTATGTTGTCAATAAAATTGGTAAATTTGCTTTCGGAGGTGTGAAGAGGAAGAGAAAGATGTCTTGAGTGGAGATATTGAACCTTTGTATTTTCAATGACATAAACTTCTTATCATTCTAGTCTCAAGTTATAGTTCAATACAGCCTCCTATGTAGTATCCCCATTGAAGTAGAGTTCAACCGGTATGATTTCATAATATTATTAAAGATGCTTGAATGAAATTTACTTGGAGATTCTTTTCTTAAATAAGACTTACAATATCAAGTTTAGATCCTTTGAGGAGAAAAAAAATCTAGGGTTTTCTTTCAGCTATTGGAGAAAGCCATCAACCTTTTAAAAATTCCTTAAATTTTTCTGAATTATTAAAGTTAGTTAGACCACCTGATTCTAATTTCAGTTCTCACATCAGAAAACCATCAGAGGGGATCATCATAGATCAAGATGGGTTTCAGTTGGTCCAGAATAAGGCGAGTGAAAGAAGAGAGGCCAAGAATATTCAGGAGTTGCTATCGACTCAAGGCATTCGAGGCAGCGGAGATAAGAAAGTGGCTACGAAAACCTCTATTCTGCAATTTAATGGAATCAAATCGATAGTTGGTGGAGTAAAAAAGCCAGCTAACATCTCACTGAATAGAACATAAGGGCCAAAATCATGGGATGATATTATTGCGGAGGAACCAATTGAGGAGGAATGCGATCTTGATTTTATTGCACCGATTAAAACCAACAACAAAAAGATTGGGATCGTGAAGGAAGCAATTTGCAAAAGGTCAGATCAGTATTGGAATGATTCGATTATTTTTTATGTTGTTTGAACCAAACCATATTTTATATATCTTAAATCATATATTCAAAGAGTTTGAAAACCAATTGGAGAATTTGAAATGTATTCAAGCGAAAATGAGTTTTTTCTTATTAAATTTAAAGACCCCAAAGATTGTGGGTTGATTTTAAAAAACGGCTCGTACTTTTATGATGATAAACTCATCATTATGAGAAGATGGTCTAACACTTTGAAATTAGATAGAGATTTACTCACATCAATGCCAATATGAATGAGACTTCCGTCTGTAAATATACAATTATGGGATCAAGAGGCTTTTAGCTTTATAGCAAATATCTCATTAACTCTGTATAATGATGAAATAATTAATCAAGAAGTCATATATGAGTGGCATTCGCCAAAATGAATGTGTGCAAATATTTTGGGTACACAAAAGAGCAGTGCAGCACAAGAAAAGAATGAGTACCAAAATCTTCCAATCAAACAAATCAAATCACTGGGCAAGCAATCAGGAAACCATAGTGGAATTATGAGACTCAAATATAAATCAAGAAAAGCAGTATAATAAGAATTCACACAAGACTGGTGATCAGCTCAATCAAGAAAGCATCATTGATGATCAAGAGAATTCAGTTCAGCTCCCTGATACTATAGATCATATCATGGTGGAGGAAGTTCATCATCCAACTAATAGAAATGTTAATGCAGAAACAGAAAAAAAAGTCAACAATCGACAATGGGGAAGAAAGACAATTCAGAGGTCTTAGAATCTAGGGTCCCCTATCCTCCAAATTCTTGTTTAGTTATAGATAGTAATGGCATTATAATAAATGAATATTCTCAAGTTAGTAGAGAGAATGTTGATATGGAGATAGTCTTTGGTCCATATCATGCTGTAGAGGCCGAGGATAGTGCAAGAGTCAACCCAGTTCCTCGCAAGTCTGACCATACTGATATCCCATCGAATGTTGACGTGGAAATGGTATCTGGTTCAGAATATGCTACAGAGACTAAGGACAACCAACCCAATTTTGCCTTGCAAGTCCAATTCTATTGATATCTCACAACTGCATAAGGTCAAGAAAGGGGTTAGAGCAAAGAATAAGGAGAAAGAGAGCTTTAAGCAAAAATACATAATGAATAATCCAAAATGGAATGAAGTAACTACAAAGCATAAAGCAAAAGGTGCAGTATGCAAGGAAAGAGGTAGTACTAGTCCTGTGCCAAGTATGAATACTAGAAACTCATTTTAAATTAGTTATTATATGTCAATTATAGCCTGGTATGTTAGGGGTATGAATTCCCCTTCAAAACAATCAGATATTATTCATATGTTAAATATATATAAACCAACTATTGCTGCACTAATTGAAAATAAAAAGAATGATGAAAATATTGAAAAGTTTTGCAGAAAATTATCAAGTAATTGGAAAACGGTAAACAATAATGATTATGGGGGTAAGGGAAGAATTTTATTATTATGGGATTCCAATATATGAGATGCTAATAATATTAATAAAGACCTACAGTATATTGATTGTAGTTTTAAAAATATAGGTGGTGCAAGTCTACGAGTTACTAGTGTATAAGATAGTAATTTTGAAATAGAAAGAAATAGTTTATGGTGTGGACTTAATAGTATGAATTATGCTTATAAAGGTAATAATTGGGGACTATAATACTATTATGCACTCATATGAAAAGTTTGGAGGAAATGTTATCCCTTTTGCTAAATTAAACAGAATTAATAAGTTTTTAATTGAAACAGGATTAACCGAGCCATTAATCAATGGTAATAAATACACTTGAAGGTCTGGTATTGAAAAAACCTATACATTGCAAACTAGATAGAGTATTAATAAATAGAGAATTTTCTGATATATTTCCCAATTTTTTTCGTAATACATTAGATCATAATACAAGTAATCATACTCCAATATTGATCAGATTATTCTATGAAGATAAGAATGTTGTTAAAAAAAGTGTCCCTTTTAGATTTAATAATGGATGACACTTGATAAAGAATATAAGGAAGCTATTAACAATAGTTTAAAATTTTCATGTAAAGGTACTCATCAGTTTCGGTTTAGTATGATGTTAAAAAATATTAAATTTAACCTTAAGAAATGGAATAAGGAAAAAAGTCAGAAGCAAGGGTGTATGGAGAATCTTATAAAAGAGGGAAAAGTTTTACAAGATACGATTGATAAAATCCAAATGATAATGAAAAAGTAAAAGAATTTTTTTCAAATTAAAGTAACTTATCCAAAGAATTATATATAAATACAATGAATTTGAAACAAAAAGAAAAAGTGGATTAGCTTACTCAAGGGGATGACTATACAAAGTTTTTTCATGCCAAAATGAGTAGTAGAAAACATTTAAATAACATAGGTAATATTTTTGATAATTCTGGGAAATTTACAAATGAATATGATAAAGTAGTAGAAGAATCTATGTCCTATTTTAATGAATTGTATAATACAGAAGAAATGGAAATTTAATTTCCTAAAATTATTTTAAATCTAAAATTAACAGTGTAGCAGAAGAAATTATACTTGCTCCAATAGAAAAGGCGGAAATTAAATATATTGTTTATAATGCTGGAGACAGTAAAAGTCCATGGCCTAATGATTTTAATGCAAAATTTTAAAAAATCAATGGATAGGATTAAGGGTCAAGTAATTAATGTAGTAGAAGAATTTTTTAATGAAGGCAAGCTTTTAAAGAGTTTAAATCATACTTTTATTACATAATTCCTAAAAATAAAAATCCATCAAGCATTGGGGATTACAAGCCAATCTCATGCTGTAATTTTATTTATAAAATTATAGCGACAATGTCGAGCAATAGGATTAAAGATTTTTTACCTTTTATAATATCAGAAAATCAAAGTGCTTTTGTTCCAAGCAAATTGAGTTATGATAATTCCCTGTTAGCCCATGAAATGGTTCGAAATTTTAACAGTAAGGCTGGAAATAATGTGTGTTTAAAGATTGATTTGTAAAAAGCATATGATAGAGTAAACAGAAAATTCATTCATCATATTATGTTAAATATGGGTTTTCCTATAAAATTCTATGATTTAGCATATGAATGCATAAGTACCCTAACATTTTCTATATTGATTCAATGAAAAGCAGAGGGTTTTATTAAAAGCAATATGGGTAAGACAAGGTGACCCATTATCACCTTATTTATTTACTATAGTGATGGAATACTTTTCCATTTTAATGGAATTTGAGACTATCAAGTGCAGGATTAATCCAATTAATAAAATACAGCCTGTTATTACTCATCTAATTTATGCTAATGACTTAATGCTATTTGTTAAAGCAAATAAATCTAATGCACTTGCTATCAATGATATTTTTGAGTGTTTGCAAAAGTATGTAGGTTTGCAGATCAATGAGTATAAAAATAAAGCATACTTTAGCAAAAACAGTACATATAGAAAGGAGTTATTAGAAGTATTACGTATTGCAGAGGGTAGTCTGCCAATGAAATATTTGGGATTGCCTCTTTCTGTTAATTAAATTGAAGATAGTGGTTGTGCAATATTAATTGAGAAAGTGCAGGAAAGAATGGAAACTTGGTCCAGCAAGCTTTTATCTACTGCAGGTAGGTTGGAACTAATAAAAACAGTGGTGTATGATATTATTACAGACTTATCATATCCCTGGAGCATCAGTTAAAAATTTAAAGAAGAGATGTGCAGAATTTTTATGGAGAGGTGGATATCACAAAATCAGTTGAGAGAAAGTATGCAGACCAAAAGAAGAAGGTGGTATGGGTATTAGAAATATAAATGATCTTAGTTACACATGCCATTTAAAATTATTTTGGTGATTTTTAAATGAAGATTCCATGTGGGCAAAATGGATGAGAGGTAGATACCATAAGAAAAATAATTTTTGGAAACATTTTTCCAAAGAATAATCAATCAAATACATGTGGAAATGAAACTAGTTTATGGTTTGATCCATGGTTTGACCATGAATCTTTTATTGACATAGTAGGTTGGAATAGTTTGGTTATATGTGATGGGGGGGCTGATGCTGCAGTGTCTATGATAACTAAAGAAAATCAGTGGCAACTCCAAATTCATCCAATTACTAACCCACATAGAGAGAACATAAATAAAATTCCAATTGATTCAAGTGCAAATGCAGACTATTGGGTATGGATAGCATCTAGTAAAGATAAATTCTCTTTCAAGCAGACGTGGGAATATATTAGAAGTAAGCAACTTACAACTGAATGGTATGAATGCATATGGAACTAAGTCAACACCTAAAGATGGCTATTTGTACATATTTTGTAGTTCATAACAGATTACTTACAAGAGATAGAACAAGCAAATAAGGAAAATCAAATAGGGTACAATGTCTATTATGTGATAATCAAACTGAGTGTACTAATCATCTGTTTTTTGAATGCATGTATTCTTATTATATATGGAACCACATTCAAGCTATATTGGAAATTGAACACAATGATAGTACGAATCTACAACAAGCAATTAAGCATATCATGGATAAATTCAGCAATAGATCACTGGAAGGATATTATGCTCATGAACCATTACAACAACATATCATATCTAGAAAGAGCGTAGCAGCAGAGTGCATGACAAACCAAAGTTAAGCAAAGAACAAAGATGGATGCTAATCGATACAGAAAGTAAAATCATTTTGCAGAAATTAAAGAAGATAGTTAAGAAACAAACTAAAACTAGATACTTATCTAAATGGTGGGACAGAGAGGCTGGAAGCAAGGATATTGAGAACTATCTCCACCATCCTAGAACAAGGAAAGTCCAAATGGAACCTGAAAGTAGCAACGCTCAAAGCAACATAGAGATTTTTCATCTACAAGTGGAACTGCAGATCGGAAGTGTGATAACTACAGATCTGTAAATCTCTCCCCTTTGGCCAATTATAACAATTTGGAGAATGAAAACAATATTTTTCCAAACCAATAAGATGGATCTGGATCAGATAACATCGAACAACCTCATAGAAATCTTGCTGATACAAGCGCGTTTACAGATCTGGAGTGAAATGACTTTAGATCTGGAAACAGTTCCAGCTTGCTTAATGATAGCGACTTGGAGAACGTAATTGGAGGCATGAGAAGCAAATTTAATGAATGCATCTCTTATTGTGAAAGAGAAGAGAACATCAGAGTAAATGGAAGAGAATAATCGGATGATTCTCTCCGGCATTTTTTGTGTTTTAGCAAACTAGGGTTTGCGTTGTGTAAATGAAAGGAGGCGGGGTGTTAACCTAGTTTGTATTGTAATGTAATAACGGGTTATACCCGTATGTATGTAGGCCTTGGGTCGAATTTTGTTTACCAAGTTTAAAAAAAAGACTTACAATGTCAAACATTTGATTAATTTCTACTCTCATTGCACTAATCCATTTTTGCAAAAATATATGCAAATTTAATTATATATAATTTTGGTATTACGTTATTACAATAGATGTGAGTACCTGTTTCTTCGACTCTCGAAAATCGACACTAATACATCCTCGGTATTCACGTGCCGTAAATCTAAGTGCTGGAGAAGTGGATTCTCAAGGGTAAGAAAGAAAAATAAAGACAGAACATAATCTTACATATATTATTTCAATAAAAACTTTACAGTGGAAATTAAAATAAATTTATCAGAGTTAAAAATATGGACATTTATAAATTCTTGTCCTTACAAATGCGGAATAGTATTGTACAAGTGTGTGGTGGAAATAGGTAAAAATCTTCAGAAAAATCTTCAGACTCCATGCTTTGAGCTCCATCCAGCATTCTTCTAAACTAAACTTGACTACTAGGATGCCTGGGAAAATTAGGGCACCCGAAGTTTAAGGAAAAGGAAAATAAACTCCGGGTAAGTCATGGGATTGGTGTGAACTCAAAGTACGCGTTTTGAAAACAAAAGGGTATCCCATAAGACCATGCCGCACAAAAACACAGAATGGGTTTTTACCTTATGATAACCAAATCATTCTACGTCAAAATACTTTATATTATTTTTAATGACATATCTTTGAAAACTTTCACAAGTAAATTTACTAATCTTAGCTGAAATTGTTACATTATTAAATTCCAACATACCACATTGTAATACAAGGCTTTCTACATCTAAAATCTTACGGGTTCTTATTGGAGAATAGGTTTCCAAACATATGACCAAGTGAAGGGACTACCTTCCGATAGTACATCTCTAGAGGAATGTACCGGGCCCAACAGATGGTCCACTATCAACACAAGGTCGGCCTACCTCTTCCTAGATAGTACCGAATATGTCATCACCCCGGTCGTTACCAACCTATCCGAGGATCCTCATAGCATAAATCCACATTAATTTAAACCCAAATGTCATAGCGGGTAGAGATATATCTAGAAGGGGATGATCATACCCTAATTGTTGCGAACCACATAGCCTTGTCGCATCTACCCTGTTTTGGCCACTTCCGGCTGTGAGGCGTGAGGCAACGATCACCTTTTACTTTGCACATCATCTTCCTTTAAATGCCACATTTCCATTCCATCAATCACTATTTACTTCCACAAACATACAACCTCTGAGCTCATACGTCTTAGAGAAGGGTGTTAAGCTAAGAGAAGTTGCCTTCTCCGCCACCAAACAGATGTATATTTATAAAAGTCAACGATGAAATCTCATGAATGCAACGTCAGACATCCGTCCATACAAGTTCGTTCTAGGACTGAACGAAATCGAAGGCACTCATCCTACTACCATTAGTAGCGAGTATTCCTTGCAACCCAAAGAGTTTTAGAAATGAAGGGACCGCTGCTAATTTAGTATTTGGGAGCTAACTAGAATTATCAACAAAAAGTCCTTTCATCCCGAAAATCCTTGGTCTTCATCCTTCATTTTCTTTATCAAGACCTCAATTTTCGAACGCATACATTGGTTCAAAGTGGTTTTCGGATAAGGATTACCACAGATCCATCCCCGGTTCCTTCGAACCAATCATCGATAAAAAGAGGTTCTATGGATAAAGAATCATTCTTTAATTGATTAAGTTCTTTTTATCAAAATATTTCACGGAGATATATATTTCTAAAACATTCTTTCCGGTATATACAGAATCATTCAACCTCTCTTATCAAATCCTTTTGGTTAATTAAACCTTTTTAATCCTGGAATAATTCCAAATCATTTCGTTTTTCACTTGGGAAAACATTTCCAAAATCATTTCATTTAAATCTTTAAAAAGATTTCTTAATTCAAAACTCATAATTTTAATTGAGTTAAAACCATGTTATCTAGGATGTTAATCCCAAAACTAGTAAATATTAAATGAGCAGAATCTATAGAAATCATCTAATTCTACTCAATACCAATTCTCGTATTCAACAAATACTATGGGCAGAATAATGGCGAAATCACCTTTTAAATTCCACGAATAGTACGAGTTCCCTCTTCGGGCTTTAACACCGAGTATAAGAAGACCATCTCTATAAAATCAAAGTTATATTTAATTTTAATGTGGAAAATTTAATCTTTTTATACTTAACTCGTTTCCAACATTTCGACCTTATCTATCCCTCGCCCAGGGAAGAGGCCAGGTGAGCCAGGGCAATGGTTACTCCTGACCATCTCCTTATTTTAAGTACCTCACATTCGGATCTCACAAATAGAAAAATCCAGTCTACTCGTCGGCTTTTAGAGCCAAGATTAAACCATTTAATTATAATAGCTTTTCTTTAAACATTTATTTAAATTCTTTTTAAATAAGTACAAAACTTCCAAATCATTATCAAAACACTTAATTATTAATTTAAAAAATATTTAAAAGATTTGTAAAGGAATTGTTAAATTTAAAGCTATATTTCAAAAATTATAGAAAAAGTGCTGCAGAAAAGTGCTGCGGAAAGTGCTCTTATAAGCTATATTGATCAAAACGACTTTTTATTATTTGAAAATTCATTTTTATTACTCAAATCACTTTTAAAAAAATCTAAAAGATTTATAAGATTTATTCCACATTTTTAAGCAATTTTGAACAACATTTTCAAAGAAATCCAGTTTTGGATTCCGAACTACAAAACCTCGATTTTTCAAAAAGCTTGTTTTACTCATATCTCAAAATCTACTTATCAAAATCTCGATTTTCTTTCTTCGTTGGAAAAATATGGATATAATAGTTCGAAAAATTCTTACCTTTAAGAATTCTGAGCTATATTCCATCTTTTACACTCGTTTGACTTTTATGGTGCGAAATCGCGAACTGCCGTTACGCGATGCGCCTATTTTTAACTAAGTTTTCCATTTCTTTTCAAACTTCACCAAAATACTTTTGAATGTTAATAAAACATTTCAAATACATTTTTAATCATTTTTAAAGAGATTTAACCTTCCATATACACCAATTCATTAAATCAAAAAAATTCTTTTGTGCTTATCGAAGTGTATTTCCATGACTTGCATATATATATATATATATATGCAAGTCACGGAAATACACTTCGATAAGCACAAAAGAAATTCCTTGATTTAATGAATTGGTGTATATGGAAGGTATATATTCAATATTTATATGTAAACATCCAAACTTGATGACCAAACCATAATAAACATCCATTTGCAAACATCATGTCATCATCAAAATATAATACAATAGTTTAGGAGTGAAATGATGGATCTGGATCAGATAACATCGAACAACCTCATAGAAATCTTGCTGATACAAGCGCGTTTACAGATCTGGAGTGAAATGACTTTAGATCTGGAAACAGTTCCAGCTTGCTTAATGATAGCGACTTGGAGAACGTAATTGGAGGCATGAGAAGCAAATTTAATGAATGCATCTCTTATTGTGAAAGAGAAGAGAACATCAGAGTAAATGGAAGAGAATAATCGGATGATTCTCTCCGGCATTTTTTGTGTTTTAGCAAACTAGGGTTTGCGTTGTGTAAATGAAAGGAGGCGGGGTGTTAACCTAGTTTGTATTGTAATGTAATAACGGGTTATACCCGTATGTATGTAGGCCTTGGGTCGAATTTTGTTTACCAAGTTTAAAAAAAAGACTTACAATGTCAAACATTTGATTAATTTCTACTCTCATTGCACTAATCCATTTTTGCAAAAATATATGCAAATTTAATTATATATAATTTTGGTATTACGTTATTACAATAGATGTGAGTACCTGTTTCTTCGACTCTCGAAAATCGACACTAATACATCCTCGGTATTCACGTGCCGTAAATCTAAGTGCTGGAGAAGTGGATTCTCAAGGGTAAGAAAGAAAAATAAAGACAGAACATAATCTTACATATATTATTTCAATAAAAACTTTACAGTGGAAATTAAAATAAATTTATCAGAGTTAAAAATATGGACATTTATAAATTCTTGTCCTTACAAATGCGGAATAGTATTGTACAAGTGTGTGGTGGAAATAGGTAAAAATCTTCAGAAAAATCTTCAGACTCCATGCTTTGAGCTCCATCCAGCATTCTTCTAAACTAAACTTGACTACTAGGATGCCTGGGAAAATTAGGGCACCCGAAGTTTAAGGAAAAGGAAAATAAACTCCGGGTAAGTCATGGGATTGGTGTGAACTCAAAGTACGCGTTTTGAAAACAAAAGGGTATCCCATAAGACCATGCCGCACAAAAACACAGAATGGGTTTTTACCTTATGATAACCAAATCATTCTACGTCAAAATACTTTATATTATTTTTAATGACATATCTTTGAAAACTTTCACAAGTAAATTTACTAATCTTAGCTGAAATTGTTACATTATTAAATTCCAACATACCACATTGTAATACAAGGCTTTCTACATCTAAAATCTTACGGGTTCTTATTGGAGAATAGGTTTCCAAACATATGACCAAGTGAAGGGACTACCTTCCGATAGTACATCTCTAGAGGAATGTACCGGGCCCAACAGATGGTCCACTATCAACACAAGGTCGGCCTACCTCTTCCTAGATAGTACCGAATATGTCATCACCCCGGTCGTTACCAACCTATCCGAGGATCCTCATAGCATAAATCCACATTAATTTAAACCCAAATGTCATAGCGGGTAGAGATATATCTAGAAGGGGATGATCATACCCTAATTGTTGCGAACCACATAGCCTTGTCGCATCTACCCTGTTTTGGCCACTTCCGGCTGTGAGGCGTGAGGCAACGATCACCTTTTACTTTGCACATCATCTTCCTTTAAATGCCACATTTCCATTCCATCAATCACTATTTACTTCCACAAACATACAACCTCTGAGCTCATACGTCTTAGAGAAGGGTGTTAAGCTAAGAGAAGTTGCCTTCTCCGCCACCAAACAGATGTATATTTATAAAAGTCAACGATGAAATCTCATGAATGCAACGTCAGACATCCGTCCATACAAGTTCGTTCTAGGACTGAACGAAATCGAAGGCACTCATCCTACTACCATTAGTAGCGAGTATTCCTTGCAACCCAAAGAGTTTTAGAAATGAAGGGACCGCTGCTAATTTAGTATTTGGGAGCTAACTAGAATTATCAACAAAAAGTCCTTTCATCCCGAAAATCCTTGGTCTTCATCCTTCATTTTCTTTATCAAGACCTCAATTTTCGAACGCATACATTGGTTCAAAGTGGTTTTCGGATAAGGATTACCACAGATCCATCCCCGGTTCCTTCGAACCAATCATCGATAAAAAGAGGTTCTATGGATAAAGAATCATTCTTTAATTGATTAAGTTCTTTTTATCAAAATATTTCACGGAGATATATATTTCTAAAACATTCTTTCCGGTATATACAGAATCATTCAACCTCTCTTATCAAATCCTTTTGGTTAATTAAACCTTTTTAATCCTGGAATAATTCCAAATCATTTCGTTTTTCACTTGGGAAAACATTTCCAAAATCATTTCATTTAAATCTTTAAAAAGATTTCTTAATTCAAAACTCATAATTTTAATTGAGTTAAAACCATGTTATCTAGGATGTTAATCCCAAAACTAGTAAATATTAAATGAGCAGAATCTATAGAAATCATCTAATTCTACTCAATACCAATTCTCGTATTCAACAAATACTATGGGCAGAATAATGGCGAAATCACCTTTTAAATTCCACGAATAGTACGAGTTCCCTCTTCGGGCTTTAACACCGAGTATAAGAAGACCATCTCTATAAAATCAAAGTTATATTTAATTTTAATGTGGAAAATTTAATCTTTTTATACTTAACTCGTTTCCAACATTTCGACCTTATCTATCCCTCGCCCAGGGAAGAGGCCAGGTGAGCCAGGGCAATGGTTACTCCTGACCATCTCCTTATTTTAAGTACCTCACATTCGGATCTCACAAATAGAAAAATCCAGTCTACTCGTCGGCTTTTAGAGCCAAGATTAAACCATTTAATTATAATAGCTTTTCTTTAAACATTTATTTAAATTCTTTTTAAATAAGTACAAAACTTCCAAATCATTATCAAAACACTTAATTATTAATTTAAAAAATATTTAAAAGATTTGTAAAGGAATTGTTAAATTTAAAGCTATATTTCAAAAATTATAGAAAAAGTGCTGCAGAAAAGTGCTGCGGAAAGTGCTCTTATAAGCTATATTGATCAAAACGACTTTTTATTATTTGAAAATTCATTTTTATTACTCAAATCACTTTTAAAAAAATCTAAAAGATTTATAAGATTTATTCCACATTTTTAAGCAATTTTGAACAACATTTTCAAAGAAATCCAGTTTTGGATTCCGAACTACAAAACCTCGATTTTTCAAAAAGCTTGTTTTACTCATATCTCAAAATCTACTTATCAAAATCTCGATTTTCTTTCTTCGTTGGAAAAATATGGATATAATAGTTCGAAAAATTCTTACCTTTAAGAATTCTGAGCTATATTCCATCTTTTACACTCGTTTGACTTTTATGGTGCGAAATCGCGAACTGCCGTTACGCGATGCGCCTATTTTTAACTAAGTTTTCCATTTCTTTTCAAACTTCACCAAAATACTTTTGAATGTTAATAAAACATTTCAAATACATTTTTAATCATTTTTAAAGAGATTTAACCTTCCATATACACCAATTCATTAAATCAAAAAAATTCTTTTGTGCTTATCGAAGTGTATTTCCATGACTTGCATATATATATATATATATATATGCAAGTCACGGAAATACACTTCGATAAGCACAAAAGAAATTCCTTGATTTAATGAATTGGTGTATATGGAAGGTATATATTCAATATTTATATGTAAACATCCAAACTTGATGACCAAACCATAATAAACATCCATTTGCAAACATCATGTCATCATCAAAATATAATACAATAGTTTAGGAGTTCTCACCTTCATTTTCCCTTCGAGCAAATAGAAAATCGGCTATAGCTCTGCTATCTCGAAATCTACGCTGACTATCACTAGCACTATTTCCTTTGGAGGGCTCGACCTTAGCTAGGGGGCTCAAGGCCATGAATTTGGAGGTGGGAGGGCTCATCCATGGTGGTGTGGGGTAGTGGTCGTTGATTTTGGAAGAGAAGTGGAGGAGTTTCGGGATTGTTTTGAGGTGTTTAAGTATATATAACTATATATTATAATTTAAATTATTTTTGAAATAAATTTTGACAATATTTCTCTTAGGATAGAAGCCATTAATGTGGAAGACAAAATTTAGAAAACGTGAAGAAGAAAAAGAATGAAAATGAAGAGAAGAGGGTATGGTATTTATATGAAAAGAAGAGTATAAAAGAAGACATGCACACATCACCTTTTGCATCACCATTTCAAGGCTTCTCCAACACACTTTCCCCTTCCCAATGCATGGCTACAACTCCATCCCCCATGTGCCCATCACTTCATGTATGCATATGTTGACTTATGTAAGCTTAAGGAGGAAGCTTACTTAAAATGACTTATATATTTTATATTATGTATGTATTTTTAAGTGTATAAGTATATATGTATGTATACATATGTCATGTGCATGTTACTAGATGCATTTGTATGCTATATGTGTACATGACATATAAACAACGTTGCATTGATTCTGAACAACTTTCGTACGTTAAATCGTTGAAATCCGGAGAACCGATTATCAGTCACATTTTCACTTATTTATTAACGTACATATATTTGTAAACAAAATTCAAAATAAATTTCTTATCATTTTAAACAACTTAAAATGATCACATTTCGTTTATAAAACCATATAAATTCGTATTAAAAATTATTTTCAAAAGTTGTCATTATACCGATAAAGCGATATCGATTTTTCCTTATATTTTCAAATCAAATATATATCTTTATAAAACAATTATAAATGATTCATTATTACTTTATAAATATTCAAAATGAATTATCATCATTTAAAATAATTACTTGGATAATTAAAATAATTATTAAATCATTAAATCTCAATTTAAATTAAATAAATCAATTATTTAAATTCTATGCTATCTCATCGATATAAATTTCAAGGAAAATATTTTATTTAAATATTTATTCAAAATAAGATTACTATTACTTATTATCACTTGAAATAATATTATCCATTTATTTGCATAAATTTAAAAATAAGTACAATTTATCAAAGTGATAAATTGGCGAGTCGCTGTAGACTTCCCTCCTTAAAAGAATTTTGTCCCTGAAATTACCCAAACAAAACCCAAAGGTTTTCCCAAAGTATTTATTTTTAAACTTACATTCATACAATGTATATACATCACCCGTACACAATATCTGATTTGATTTACTATTCGAATTCACAACTTTACTTCCGAACTAGCACTGATCCCCCGTTCCTTTATTGCGGACTCTGACCAGGCTTCCTAATCAGAACTTTAGTTCTCCTGGCATAGCTCTCAACTATGATAGAAAATTCAAGCATCTAACCATAAACTCTCATCAATGTTCGTCGTCAAGAATCGAGTGATAAATCCTCTTTCGGATAAGTGTTAATACACGTCAAAGTTAGGTACTCGAATCTTAGATTAAATCATGCGACGAAACAATCCACATACTTCATATGTATTTAGTAATCTTTCCAAAATTCTTATGAAAATACTTTCATAAAAATTTCATCTTCAATTCAACTTTTATAAAGATACTTCTTTATACATAACCATTTTAAATTTTTATTTCCAAATCTTTCTATCTAAAACACATTTCTTTTCAAAAGATAACTATCTTTTTATTATAATACATTTTTTAACGTATCTTAATGGTTTCTAGAAACTTATTTTCAAAATAATTCATTAAATTGATAAATCACCGTAAACTTCCTTCAGCTAATATCAAATGTGAAAACATTCTTTTATTTAGTTAAAACTTTCTTTATCAATTAACACTCCTTTATTAATTAAAACTTTCTTTATATATGTTCTCTTTTCTTATGCCAATTTTAATACTTAAAAAGTATTTATATACTTATTCCAACGTTTTAAGTATATCTAACAAGTTTTTCTTACATCAAAATAAAATCAAAGTGATTAAATCAATTATCACCAAAAAATCGTTATAATGATCTTTTCTTTTATAACTTGAACTCGTAAATTTTCTATCTTTATATAAAAGATTCCAATATTTGTTATTATATTTAAAATCCCATTATTAAAGATTTAAATATACTCATAAGATTTCTTCCAAAGTGTCATTTAAGGGCTTAAAACAAATGTTGCTAAAACATCATTTATGAAAAATCCAAAACCATTCATTAATAACTTCAGATATTTATTTTAATGATTGGTGCTAAAGAAAAGTTAGGCCAACATCATATCATAAATCTTCGCATTCTTACATCATTTAAATCTTTCTAAGCTGGGGTCCAAAACGAAGATTTCCCCCCAATCCTTAAACTATTACAATTCAAAACACCACATCAAAATAAACATCCCCTCCTTACTTATACATACTAGAATTACACTCAACTACTCACACTTTATTCTTGTTCTTCCTAGTCCAAAGATAATGGTGGATTCCAACATCCAAGATCAATCATTACTTCCCATTCTCCTTCTTTCTCACTGTGTAGCTTGTCATTGGCCTTGTTGTCGTCTTCCTCATGTTCCCCTTCTATTCCCTGAAGTAGACATGCTGGTTCCATGGGACATGTCCCATGTCTACTGGTGTTCCATGAATGATTCCTCCCTCTTGTAACTCCTTCAAGCCTTGCACATTTTCCTCCTAAGGGTTTTCAAATTCCCCAACTCCCTCCTCTTCTTCTGTCGTCTCCTCATTGTTGTTTTCTATTGCGTCCCAGTTTATAGGTGAACTGGACGATCCCTCTTGCCATACAACATGCTCTCCATCCATATCCCACACTATATTGTTGTACTCGATCGATGTGATTGCATTATAGTCTTCCTTCGGCTCTGATTCCTCCTCCATCGGCTCTATCTCTTCTTCTACGGGTTCTAATTCCTCTTCCATTGGTTCATCCACTTCTATGGGTTCCAAAATGGCACTAGCAGGATATTAACCTGCCTTTTGGCAAGGTCATAGATAGACGAATTTAACTAAATCGGTTGTACGGTTGTCAAGACTGGAATACGATGGGTTTTAGTCAATTGGATGGATAGACAATAAATCACGGATGGTAATCATGATTATGAAGCCGAGATTCGGCATATTCGACAGACAAAAGTCACGGGATACTCGAAATACGAGTTTTGACAAAAGTTGAGTTGTTGCGGGTTGCTTGGAGTTTGCTTCGAGTTGTATTTGGACTTGCTTCAGGTTTTCTTGATGGTTTCTCTGAGTCATCCAGGGTAATGATCTAGGTCGGCATGTTGGAGTGTGGAGTGGGTCGGCATGTTGGAGTCTGGAGTGGGTCGGCAAGTTGGAGTCTGGAGTGGGTCGGCAAGTTGGAGTCTCGAGTGGGTCGGCAAGTTGGAGTCTCGAGTGGGTCGGCATGTTGGAGTCTCGAGTGGGTCGGCAAGTTGGAGTCTCGAGTGGGTCGGCAAGTTGGAGTCTCGAGTGGGTCGGCATGTTGGAGTCGCGAGTGGGTCGGCATGTTGGAGTCGCGAGTGGGTCGGCATGATGGAGTCGCGAGTGGGTCGGCATGATGGAGTCTCGAGTGGGTCGGCAAGTTGGAGTCTCGAGTGGGTCGGCAAGTTGGAGTCTCGAGTGGGTCGGCATGTTGGAGTCTCGAGGGGGTCGGCATGATGGAGTCTCGAGGGAGTCTCGAGTGGGTCGGCATGTTGGAGTCTCGAGTGGGTCGGCATGATGGAGTTTCGAGTGTGTCGGCAAGTTGGAGTCTCGAAGGGGTCGGCAAGTTGGAGTCTCGAGTGGGTCGGCATGTTGGAGTCTCGAGTGGGTCGGCATGTATTCTCGAGGGGGTCGGCAAGTTGGAGTCTCGAGGGGGTCGGCATGTTGGAGTCTCGAGTGGGTCCGCATGATGGAGTCTCGAGTGGGTCGGCAAGTTGGAGTCTCGAGTGGGTCGGCAAGTTGGAGTCTCGAGTGGGTCGGCATGTTGGAGTCTCGAGTGGGTCGGCATGTTGGAGTCTCGAGTCGGTCGGCAAGTAGGAGTCTCGAGGTGGTCGGCATGTTGGAGTCTCGAGTGGGTCGGCATGATGGAGTCTCGAGTGGGTCGGCAAGTTGGAGTCTCGAGTGGGTCGGCAAGTTGGAGTCTCGAGTGGGTCGGCAAGTTGGAGTCTCGAGTGGGTCGGCATGTTGGAGTCTCGAGTGGGTCGGCATGTTGGAGTCTCGAGTCGGTCGGCAAGTAGGAGTCTCGAGTCGGTCGGCATGTTGGAGTCTCGAGTGGGTCGGCAAGTTGGAGTCTTGAGTGGGTCGGCAAGTTGGAGTCTCGAGTGGGTCGGCAAGTTGGAGTTTCGAGTGGGTCGGCATGTTGGAGTCTCGAGTGGGTCGGCAAGTTGGAGTCTCGAGTGGGTCGGCAAGGTGGAGTCTCGAGTGGGTTGCCATGTTGGAGTCTAGAGTGGATCGACATTTTACATACTCCAGGAAAGCACTGGTCGGCTATATGGACTCGACTATGGTCCTAATGGACCCGGATCACTCAGGAAGTCCAGTAACTCGAATTTTGCCTATAAATGCAACAAGCGGGGCTTCAGAAAAGGGATCTTCATTATGTTTCCTTTCTTCCTCCTCATTAAGGCTACTCTGCCATAAATGTTTTGAAACTCCGAATTGTAACTATAATTGATTCTCATATCAGTAAAAAGGAAAATTTTGGAGTGGACGTAGGCCAGAGTCAGCCGAACCACTATAAATCCACTTTTTTCCGCTTTCTTTTTAATTTTTACCGCTCTTCATATTTATACTCTCTACATACACTCTATCTGTTATCTATGACTGTTAGTTGGTGCTTTCATTTACGTTTGGGTGTTAGTGACCAATTTTGGCGCTAACACAGGATCTGCTACCTAATTTCCCTCCTAGGCCTACCCTGGTTCATCGTCACAAGAAATCATAATTACTTCTGGAGC
This sequence comes from Allium fistulosum, assembly GCA_030737815.1. Classification (NCBI taxonomy): domain Eukaryota; kingdom Viridiplantae; phylum Streptophyta; class Magnoliopsida; order Asparagales; family Amaryllidaceae; genus Allium; species Allium fistulosum. The sequence continues at coordinate 1,295,101,239 of CM060904.1, forward strand.
TGGGGGCGGTATAAGCATTCCGGCCAGAGGATATCCATCCTCATCCCTCCTAGTGTATGGGGCATATTCTCCTTCAATCGGAAACCCACCATTGCTAGGCACATATTATGGCTGTTCCTCTTCGTCGCTAGAGAGAACAATGAGGCTATCCTTCTCGCCCCAATTTGCTCTAGAGGATTCCCCTTTCGCGTAACTTCCTCCATACGGTTTCTACAAGGCAAACAATTATTCTTTTAGATACAAGTAGTAGGTAATTTCTAGCGTATTCTTAGGTAGAGAGGTTTGGTTAATACTTAGAAAGATATTTCGAAATTTATTTCTAAAGATAGCTTTCAAAATTCTTTAGATAAAATATTTTTTTATTTCAAAAATCCTTTGAAAATTTTACCAAAATATTCTTTTCTTTTCAAGCACACACACACACACACAAATATATATATATATATATATGTTTAAGGTAAAATGATTTCATATAAAACCAAATTCATTTGTATATTTTATTAACAAATACACGCTCATATATAATACTCTCAAAACTCATTCTATGGTGTTACTAACCCTATCACTAACGAGTTACTCATCCTAGGGTATTACTAACCCTATCTCTGATGAGTCTTTTACCCCTATCAGGCTTAGGTATTCGCTCAACCTAAGCTCTAATACCACGATGTAAGAACCCGTTTCTTCGACTCTCGAAAATCGACACTAATACAACCTTGGTATTCATATGCCGTAAATCCAAGTGCCGGAGAAATGGATTCTCAAGGGTAAGAAAGAAACATAATGACAGAACAGAATCTCACATATATTATTTCAATAAAAACTTTACAGCGGAAATTAAAATACATTTATCAGAGTTAAAAACATGGACAATTATAAATTCCTATCATCACAAATGCGGAATACTATAGTACAAGAGTGTGGTGGAAATAGGTAAAAATTTTCAGAAAAATCTTCTAACTCCATGCTTCAAGCTCCATGCTTCAAGCTCCATGCTTCAAGCTCCATCCACCATTCTTCTAAACTAAACCTGACTACTAGGCTGCCCGGGAAAATTAGGGTACCCAGAGTTTAAGAAAAAGGGAAATAAACTCTGGGTCGATCATGGGACTGGTGTGAGAACTCAAAATACGCGTTTTGAAAACAAAAAGGTGTCTCATAAGACCACGCCGCACATAAACACGGACCAGGTGAGCCAGGGCACTGGTTGCTCCTGAACATCTCCTTAGTTTAATCACCTCACATCCGGATCTCACGATTAGAAAAATCCAGTCTACCCGTCGGCTTTTAGAGCCAAGATTAAACCATTTAATTATAATAGCTTTTCTTTAAACATTTATTTAAATTCCATTTAAATAAATAAAAAACTTCCAAATCATTATTAAAACACTTAATTATTCATTTAAAACATCTATAAAGGGTTTGGAAAAGAATTGTTAAATTTAAAGCTATATTTCAATAGTTTAGATAAAGTGCTGCAGAAAAGTGCTGCAGAAAGTGCTCTTATAAGCTATATTGATCAAAACGACTTTTTATTATTTTAAAATTCATTTTTATTACTCGAATCACTTTTAAAATAATTTAAAGATTTTTAAGATTTATTCCACATTTTTAAACAATTTTAAACATCAGTTTATAGGAAATCTAGTTTTGGATTCCGAACTACAAAACCGCGATTTTCAAAAAGCTTGTTTTACTCATATCTCAAAATCTACTTATCAAAATCTCGATTTTATTACTTCGTTGGAAAACTATGGATATAGTAGTTTAGAAAATTCTTATCTTGAAGAATTCCAAGCTGTATTCCACCTTTTACACTCGTTTGACTTTATGGCGCGAAATCGCTAACTACCGTTGTGCGACGTGCCTATTTTTAACTAAATTTTCCATTTCTTTTCAAACTTCACCAAATCACTTTTGAATGTTTATAAAACATTTTAAATACATTGTAAATCATTTTTAAAGAGATTTAACCTTCCATATATACCAATTCATTAAATTAAGGAAAGTGATTTCCTTTGTGCTTATCGACGTGTATTTCCATGACTTGTATATATATTCAACATTCATATGTAAACATCCAAACTTGATGATCAAATAATAATAAACATCCACTTGCAAACATCATATCATCATCAAAATATAATATAATTGTTTTGGAGTTCTCACCTTCATTTTCCCTTCGAGCAAATAGAAAATCGGCTATAGCTCCACTATCTCAAAATCTACACTCACTATCACTAGCAATATTTCCTTTGGAGGGCTCGGCCTTGGCTAGGGAGTTCATGGCCATGACTTGGGAGGTGGGAGGGCTCAGCCCTGGAGGTGTGGGGTAGTGGTCGTTGCTTTTGAAAGAGAAGTGGAGGTTTTGGGATTGTTCTGAGGTGTTTAAGTATATATAACTATATACTATAATTTAAATTCTTTTTAAAATAAATTTTGATATTATTTCTCTTAGGATGGAAGCTATTAAAGTGGAAGACAAAGATTAGAAAATATGAAGAATAAAAAGAATGAAAATGAAGAGAAGAGGGTAGGGTATTTATATGAAAAGAAGAGTATAAAAGAAGACATGTACACATCACCTTTTGCATCACCATTTCAAGGCTTCTCCAACACACTTTCCCCCTCTTAATGCACGGCTACAACTCCATCCCACATGTGCCCATCACTTCATTCACTTCATGTATGCATATGTTGACTTGTATAAACTTAAGGAGGAAGCTTGCTTAAAATATCTTATATATTTTATATTATGTATGTATTTTTAAGTGTATAAGTACATATGTATGTATACATATGTTCATGTGCATGTTAGTGGATGCATTTGTATGCTATATATGTGTACGTGACATATAAACAACATTGCATTGATTTCGAACAACTTTCGTTCGTTAAATCGTTGAAATCCGGAGAACTGATTATTGGTCGCATTTTCACTTATTTATTAACGTACATATATTTGTAAACAAAATTCAAAAATAAATTTCTTATCATTTTAAACAACTTAAAATGATCACATTTCATTTATAAAACCATATAAATTCATACTAAAAATTATTTACAAAAATTGCCATTATACCGATAAAGCGATATCGATTTTTCCTCATATTTTAAAATCAAATATATATTTTATAAAACTATTATAAATGATTCATTATCACTTTATAACTATTCGAAATGAATTATCATCATTTAAAATAATTATTTGGATAATTAAAATAATTATTTAATCATTAAATCTTCATTTAAATTAAATAAATCAATTATTTAAATTCAATGCTTTCTTACCGATATAAATTTCGAGGAAAATATTTAATTCAAATATTTATTCAAAATAATATTACTATTACTTATTATCACTTAAAATTATATTATCCGTTTATTTGCATAAATTTAAAAATAAAAACAATTTATCAAAGTGATAAATTGGCGGGTCGTTACATTAGATAGATAGATTTTAAAATTCATTTTTTGTTATTGAGATTTATATTTTTTAGATAAATTTAAACTTGTTACTTGTTATATAGTAAATTTATTGAGAGAAATGGTTGGTAGATGTGAAACAGAGTAGTTTTTGTTTATGTGAATGATAATTCAAAATGTGAATAGCTTGATTGATATATAGGATGATAATATTAAAGGAAGTTGGTGCAAATTTTGAAGATGTGGAGAATTCAATTGAACGTATTGGTGATAAGACCAAGGAAAGGAGATAAATTTGGAAGATGTAAACGACTTGAAAATGGTACAAGGAAAGTGGAATCGTTTAGTAGGTGGACGACTTGATTACAAAATGTAATTTTTTTATTTAGAATTGGGTGGTTATATGGTAATACATAATAGTACTGTAATTCTTAGGTAGTATACAACATATTACATGTCAATATATATTTGAATTACGCTACGCAAGTTTCAAACATGTGACATTTCGTACCAAAGTCGAAGTGTCAAACCATGAAACGGTGGTGCTGTTAAACAAAATGTAATCTTATGTTTACCTATTTTTGAGTTTTGACTTTTGAAACCGTTTATTTACACAGGGGATAAGTTACTTCCAGACTTTGCCAAGAAATAACTTCTATGGGAAGCTTCTTGTCCAAACATCAATTAAAATAAAACAAAGTTAGACATAATAAATCCACTTTGTTGGATAGATGTTTCATTTGTTATCAATCAAATTTAGAATGCTTTAAAGCTGATATTGAAATTTAGTTTCTTAATTAGCAAATATGTTGGTATATATGCTTATATCTGATAATATACTAAGGTTCGATATATCGTGCTTTTATGAATTAACGCTTGAGCTGAAATTTGAAGATTTTGGCATGATAAATATCTCAAACTAAAACAACTGCATATAAAGTTGTTTTGAAATACAACAAACTAAGTGCTTTTATGAATTGTTCGTATTTCTAAAGATTCTCAGGGTATTTCTTCTGCTAGCAAGTTAGTTGAGCCTCCGGTGATTAGTTGAAACTCCTACGAGAAGTCTTGGGTTCATGTGAAATCAGAAATAAGATATTGTCCTGAATCTGATAGTTATTATATGTACGTAGGTGGTGATGGGGAGTGTCGGCAATTATATTATAACATAGTAGGAAGTGGTCTTGCTCTATCATATGATGGTGAGGATGGGGATGACAATCGCGCTGTATTAGCTGATGATTCTTGGGATCGTTAATATCTTTATTCTCCTGATTCAGATTTTTATGATCCAGATATTGTGGCTCAGTTTTCTGGTTTTATACATTTCCTGGGGCCTATGTCAGCTTATGATGACAGTGGTTCCTCCTCTCAGGAGGACATTTAGGTTTTCCTTGTTTAGCTGCAGAAGCGATTTGCTTCTCACCTGTACTGTATTTAAGTGGAATGTCCACTATAAAACCATGTATAGCTGCTTTGCGCATGTGCATGGCACCTGTTTCTTTATTTATATACAGTAGCACGGCCCACTGTAAAGCCGGCTAGCTTTGCCAAAAAAAACTAAAAATGTTAAATTGACATTTTAGTGTTTGACCCCGGTTATTCTAGTTGGACTAACATGTTAATCATAAACATTAAATGGGCACCTTCTCCCTGAGGCAATTTTTAAATAAAATATATGTACTGTTTGGACTTGGTTGAAATCTTGGGATGTTCATTCGATCGTATTATTTGTACTTCAGAAATCAGTTGCGTTTGCTATGTCACAACATGTAGCCACTTACAACTGCAGCATGCCTACATTTTTTTTTTTTTGGGTTCTGCGATATAGTTTATTTTTTTTCTCACTGGGCTATACTAATTACCACATGATCGCTTACTTGCATCATTGAAATTGCTTTGGTTTTACAAATGGATTGGAGGTCATGTGTATACCTACGTAGATACATATAAGTACTTCCATCTATAGTTGGAGTAGACTAATGATTTTCTTGTCCGATCGCGAAGTTCTAAAATTACCCTAATGTTGTCCTAAGTTTGAATCTCAATAATAACAAACATTAATCTTCATTTCTTGTTGAAAGTTAGGAATAATATTAAAGTCATAAGTCGGTATTCCGATCATGACAATTTTTTCATATTAGATGTTCTATTTTCCATTTTTTATAGTAATTTTCTATCGTTCATATCGATCAATTATTATTATTATTTTATTTCAAATTTATGTTGAGTGCACTCTTCATTCTCATTTTTGTATAATTCTAGTTTTTTTAGTATTTGAAAATAACATAAGGCACACACTATTTAGCGATGACAAATAGCCATCGACGGCCGTAGCTAGCCGACGCTACTAGCCGTCGCTCACATAGTCGGAGAGTCAAGAAAGAATGATAGCATCATCGATGACTTTTCGACGGCTATCAACAACACAGCCATCGTAAACCCGTCACGAGCCAAATGACACGTGTCAAGAATCTAAGCAATCTGAATTTGCCACTTGGGCGTTGCAAGCCGTCGCTAACCTAAGAACCAATAAGCTGTCGCAATACTGGAAATGCTATTTTATAAAACAGCTGCTCTTTCATCCATCAAACCACACATATATATTCATCCTTCGTCTACACCTCATATACAACACATATAAATCCAATTTCGCAAATACAATGTAACGACCCAAAATTTAATCTCTTTAAACATGAATATTTAATAATCTTTAAATAATTAATCAATGGATTTTATAACTCATATAAACATCTTTTGAATAATAACTAATGATGAAGAAGTTGTTTTGGAATTTGGTTTACAAAAATAATCAGTTCGAAGAAAATTCGAAATGTGATTGGAAATCGTTTTTCAGATTTTTGCATTTTTCATCGTCTAACAGTTATCAGAACAAGTTGTGTACACTAGAGAATATATATGCACACACTTATATCATAACATTTGTTATGTTTAGAGATAAAAAGGTTTAAAATTATTCACTTAAAGTAAAAACATAAAAGTTGACTTTTCTTTCCTTAAAAAAAAGAAAAAGAAAATGAAAAGGTAACTTCACATCATGTAAGAAGTGAAGTGATGGAATGAAGGAGGGGAAGATGATGGGGGATGTGTGGAGCAAAGCAAATGAGGGAGAAGTGACATGGCATAAAGTTGTGGAGTGTAACATCTCGAAATTTTCAACCATTCGCATCCATACATGTCGGATTTGAATTGCTCAAAATATCGGATTGTTAATTTAAAATTTGGCAAAACTCAATATATACAGTAAATAAATAATCACAAAATCACAGACACAAAGTAATATAACAATAATGCAGCGGAAACAAAGAATAGTAGTTCATGAAGCTACTATATATAATATAACAGAGTTAAACAAGATACAACAGAAATCACGAATACAAAGATGTCTAAATATAATAGTCAAATACAAGATCTGATTACATCGCTGGAATCAACTGAATGACTGAAAGCAGAATCAATAGATGGATCCAAGCGAAGCTCCAACTCCAAAGGTGAGTCTTGAATACTGGTACAACTCAGTCTGACTCGAGCGTAAAGCAAAAACCAAAACACTCGAGTCGGGACATACATACTTATACAATGTAAACCAACTCAAGTGAACTGTAATAGAAATGCTCAAGTAACTTAAAGGATGCTTGGGATCGCCCATCCTTTAAGGATCCGTTAAACTATTTACTATGTAGTAATATACACTATTATAATAATGTTTAAAGTAAAGTAAACTTACTTAAAAATAGCTTTAAGGCTTTACATTTTTCACCTTAACACATATATAGTGCTAATAGTCTATACAGTACCGTAGTACCTCCAGATCGGGAGGCTACCAGAGGATACTCCATAGGTACGACACAAATCAAACTCGTAGTAAGACTTGCTATGGTAGGTGACACGGTAAAACGAGGCAATGCCAGGGTAGATATACCAATTACGCATCCGGGCTGGTGGAAACGCATAGCAGCTACTATCGCCCACCTCAGAACACACTCCCAAATCAAAATCAAGGATGGCCATCAAATCAATCACAAAGTCAGAATATAATATCGAAGGAATGTGCCCGATAGGAGGAATGACCTCACTTGGCCCGGAATCGCTCCTGTTTTAGCCACCTTATGCCAACACATGGGAGTCGATTCCACGTATATACCTCAATAGGATCGTCGCCACCATCCTACTTCATTCTGGAATCTCCACCACGTGCACGGTTGTTAAAGTGGTTTTCGGTATCGACAGAGAGTATGTCCATATCTGATCCCGGTCTCTTTAACAACCAATCGTTATTATAACCCATGGTTATAAATTTCAAAATGGTTTATATTTCAAATCAAAACATATTCATTTAAACCATTTAAATCCAATGTCAATATCTTTCAAAATAATATTCATTTCCAAAGTTGTAGCATTTCTAAGTTCATTCATTCAATTATAACAATTTCAAAAACATTGTATTTTAGCATTCGTAGCACTTGGAAAATGTGATAATACATATAGTAGCAGTTCGAAAATATTATCCTTTCAGAAATATTGTCTTTTCAGAAACAACAGCACTTATAAAATGTTACTGTAGGTATAATAGTAATTCAGAAATACAGTTCATTTCAGAAACATCAGCACTTATAAAAGTTACAGTAGGTATAATAGTAATTCAGAAATACAGTTCATTTCAGAAACAGCAGCACTTATAAAATGCTACCATAACACCATGGCATTTCTGAAATGCTACAAATAATGTTTTAAGTTTTTTTTTCTATAACATTTTTAAAACAATATACCTTCAATTTTTTTTCATTTTTAACTTATCAAACTTATTTAACTTTTCAAAATTTTTTATTTGGATATCATTTAACTTATGATTTTAATGAAATACAATTTTATTGATAAAATATCCAATTAAACTATAATTCATTAATTAAGTCAAAATTACATTTATATTGCTTAACTTTACTTTTAACACATAACTTGATACTTTATTTACTTTTAAAAATATCCATTCCATAAATAAAATATTTTAATTTAAATTAAAATCCAAACAAATTAAATCAAATTAAATTATTAAGTTAAATTAATTTTAAATAGTTTCTTATATTACAATTTAAAACCATTCATCACCTTATAAAAATTTTAACTTATAAAACCAATTTATATTTATATTTAAATCACTTAAATCAACTTTAAATTAAAATTATTAAGTCAGATTAAATTTAAATAAAATCTTTGGTTGTAAATTAAAACCATTTATTAGCTATAAATTTTAACTTATAGAAACTAATATATATTTTATTTAAACCATTTAAATCAAACTTAGGTTCAAATTTTCATATACTAAAATTTCAAAATACTTAATAAATTTTAGAAAACTATTATTAAAATTAACTACAGGTCTGTATAATATTTTCTAACCTAGGTCAAGTGATACGGATATGTATCATTTCAATCCGTGAAATAAAAATCCCGGGTTCTATCATTTCAAACTCGCAATCCCAAGTCAAATACAAATAAAAATCGCTTGAGCCTATCATTTCAGCTCATAACAATTTTTCCCTATTCTAAAGTCCGTTTGGGTATGTATCATTTCAACCCATAGAGAGAGGGAACTTGCAGTGTGAGAAACAGAAAGTAAAATAAACAACATAGCATATCAGGTGATGTAACAAGTATATAATCAGGTTATAACCTCATATAATCATATAACATGCATATATGAACTTATCAACAAAGCATATCAACTGCTACATATCTACTTGTCATTGTTTCACAAATATATAAGTACGAATGTCAAGAGTGATAAACTCACCTTTTAAAGCTAGAGACGACAATTTCAAGACACACAACCAAACTCCGAAAAGCACGACTAGATTCGAGTAGATGGAGAGCCAAGATCCAGGTCTTGTAAACAACAAATATACAACATATATAAGTATATGATTGTACAAAAGAATTTAGACTTAAACAAAATCAAAATATGAACAAAGTGAAGCAAGAGGACTTAACCAAATCAAGTGGGCTCGGCCACTTTGCAAATTGACTAGCCACCATCAAAACATGGCTCGACCATGACTGATTTAAGGCACACATGCTCGGCCATGGTCACCATAAGGCACGACTATGGGATAGAATGTGAAGATATATGGTTATGGAATGCAAGAGGCAAGGCAAGTGAAAGGTCAAGAGGCTAATTGGGTTCGGCCCTAGGCAAATGGGCTCGGTCTGGGCTCATGGTTCAGGTCAAGTCTGGTCACGGCCTGGAGATGGATTTGGTCATGGCAAAGCAAGGCAAAGGAGGTGGAGGAATTGGTGGTGGGCGAGGCTAGCAAATAGGAAAGGGATGATGTGATGATCAAGGAAAGCTCGGCTAGGGTTTCTAGCAAGGAGATGTGGTGATTGTTTGGATCAAGGTGGTCACGGCCTGACTGGTATGGTGATGGTGGATGAAGGCCGGTCATCATGGTGGTGATGGAGTGGAGATGAGGTCGGCAAAGGGAATGGTTAGGGCCGAACTATGCTTGAAACAAAAGAGAAAAGAAAAATGAAAAAGAGGAAGAAGGAAGAAAGGATTTACTGGAAATCTCTTTGTCAGGAAATGAAAATGACAGGAGAGATGAGAAACAAATTTTTTGAACAGCTATGGGAATGAAATGAACGGCTAAGTACTTGTAAAGGCACCACTTCATATTAAATAAAGGAACTCATGCCTCTTGAATTTCCTAAGCCCACTTATAAAGCCCATCAAAATAAACAAGCCAAAATCCAATAGAAAATCAAAGCCCAAACGAAAATAAAATAGAAAAATGAAAATAGAAATTAGATAAATGAAATACAGAAAATAATTGCGTGTAAAACGCTGAATTCTATCAGATTTAAAAAGTATAAAACAGAATTTGACGAAACGAAAAGCAGAATGAAAATCAGAATCAAGTACAGCTTAAAAGAAAAAGATTGGAAATTTTAAATTCAAATTTAAAAATTTCAACTGAAAGTCAAAGTTTGACCAAAGTTGAACAAAATCTAAAATTTTCAAAAAATCATTATTTTATTATATTTGGAATATAAATTATAAACAAAATCCTAAATTTCATTGGAAAATTCCAAAATTTCAATTTAAAATGATTTAAAAATCAAAGTTTTCAAATAAATTCTATTTATAATATTTGTTAAAAATATGGGTTGTTACACTCTCCCCCACTCAAAACTTTTCGTCCTAAAAAAGGAATGAGGCACGGAAGGGCAAAGAAAAATAAGATAGAACAACCAAATCAAGTGTTTTAAATCTCGGATTTTGGCCAATATCTCGGGAAAATATCTCGGCTATCTCGGGCGATATTTAAAACACTTATAACTAAATAGGCTGCCAAATCTCGGATTTTGGCTGATATCTCGGATTTTTCATCTCGGCCATCTCGGGGAGATTTAAAAGCCTCTGAAACAAACAATTCCGGATTCGAAGCACGTATGCTCTCCTCCGTCTCCCAGGTACAATCCCGTTCATCAGTACTCCACTGTACTTTGACCCGGTTGACAGATTTCCTTCTCAGCTGCTTCGTACCTCTATCGACAATACGAAGTGGCTTCCTCTCGACTGTAAGGTTTGGCTCAATATCCAAATTCCGAGAGCAGAAAGCTGAACAATAAGAGATGGATCATGAAGATACCGACGAAGATGCGAAACATGGAATACATTATGCATCCTAGAAAGCTTCTCAGGCAAATCCAGGCGATAAGCTAAAGAATCAATCCTTTCTAAGATGCGGAAAGGACCAACGAACCAAACGAATACCGAATTCAATCCAACAAGATGGAGATCTGCAAGGTCGTCCGTAAGGCAGCAAACTGAGACATTGCAATACTAGCTAGAACATAAAAGATAAAATGAGGTAGATAAAGGATTAAGACAAGATAAAATAGAAGATTGAAATTATACCTAATAACGGTTGTTGTAGGTAAATTCGACGAGATGGAGATGATCTTCCCAAGATCCTCCATAATCAAGAACACAAGTACGAGGAAGATCTTCCAGAATTTGATTCACTCTTTCTGTTTGACCGTTGGTCTATGGATGGTAAGCAGTGCTCAAATTCAGGTGAGTACCTAAAGATTCCAGAAAGACTCTCCAAAACTGACTAGTGAACATGGGATCTCTATCATGAACAATACTGATAGGAACACCATGAAGATGAACAATCTCCCTCACATAGATCTCAGCCAAACAGGAAGCAGAGCGAATAGACTTGACCGGAATGAAATGAGCGGACTTGTTCAGTCTATCCACCATAACACAAATACTCTCGTAAAACTTAACATTCTTACCAGTCAAAGCAGGAAAAGTGCAGCAATCCGAGCAAAATTCTTAATGAATCTCCGATAATAACCGGCAAGGCCCAAAAAACTACAAATATCAAAAGGGTCCTAGGAGTTTCCCAATCCTGTACAGAATAGGGAGAGATATAGGGACAACAGAAAAGACGGAATGATTGAATGATAAAGAGAAAACAAAGGAAAAGAAAGACTTACATTGATCGCAGCGATCTTAACTGGATCAACAGAAACTCCATTACCATAAACAATATGCCTAAGAAATTGGACTTCATCCTTCCAGAAATGGCATTTCGAGAATTTAGCTTTCAACTGATGACTCCTAAGAGTCTCCAGAATAAAGCTTCAATGAGATTTATGCTCCTCCTCAGACTTAGAGAAGACGAGAATATCATAAATAAAGACTAGAACAAATTTGTTAAGCACATCACGGCAGACATGATTCATAAGATCAACAAAGAAAGCAGGAGCATTAGTCAAACCAAAAGGCATGACTAACCGTTCATAGAAACCATTCTCAATACGGAAAGCAGTATTGGGAATACTTTCCTCAGCAACTCTGAGCTGGTGAAAGTTTGAGGCAAGATCAAGCTGAGAGAAAACAATAGCTCTATAGAGCTGATCAACATATCATTGATACGAGGCATATTATATCTGTTTATTTTCATAGTGAGCTTGTTCAGCTCCCTATAATCAGCATGCATCCTCAAAGAACCATCAGACTTGGTGATGGAAACCACCGCCGCTCCCCATTCGGAATGGCTAAGTCTGATCAGACCCTTGGAGAACATGTCCTCAATTTGCTTCCTCAACTCAACCTTCTCACGGGGTGCCATTCTTCTAGAAGGAAGAATTACAGGTCGAGCTCCAAGAATAAGATCGATATGAAATTCGATTTCCCGCTTAGGAGATAAAGCAGTGACTTCACCAAATACATCGGGATAGAGTTTGACCATAGGAGTCGAATAAAGATCACCAGGAGAAGAATCAAAAGAATAAATAAAGCTGCCAGCAAAATCCTGAGGCATACGACACTGAATAACCAAAGAATTACCAAAATCATCAATAAGAGAAACAGTTCGGGTTTTACAGGAGATAACGGCTTCATGCCTCTTTAGCCAATCACCTCCAAGCAACCAATCAAAAGCATCGAAACCTCGAACATAGAAATTACTAGAAAAACGATGGCCAGAATAGAAGAGTTTCACCCTTCTACAATTCCTACCAAGGTTCGCGGGACCCCCAAATAGGATTAGAAACACACAAAGGTTGAGGAACATACTCAGGAGAAAGGGATGTTCAAACTTATCACAAAGATCTACAGATCTAAAACTATGGAAAGCTCCAGTATCAAATAAAACATGAACAGGATGATGAAATAAAGAAAAGATGCCCAGAAGGGTATCTTGGGTATCACTAGGAGCGGGAGCAGAAGGAGGAACAATAGTACCAACTGAAGCAGGGCAACTATTAGCATAGTGTCCCTTCTGATCGTACTCATTATAACCACTCAAATTATTTAAAATTTCTTTATCATCATTTTATATTGTATAAAATTCCGTTACATAGTTAACTTTTGAATAATTAAGGTAAGTTATATTAGAATGAAATAGAGGATTATACAAGAAAATTTTCCAAATTCAATTATTCATGTTTAAATATTTATTCAAAATTATAGGATTTATCTATAACTAAAATCATCCTTTAATATAAATTAAAGAATTAAATTTCCAATTCATTTCAAACCATTTAGAGATAAATGTATATACTACATATATCAAATCAAATCAAATTTAAAATAAAATACCTATATATATATAAATCAAATCATACTTAAGAAATTTAAATCAATTAAATTTCCAAAACAAAACTATAGAAAAGCTATTGAATGGTCTCTCTACTTCGAAATTTGAAAATGAATGTCGATGATGCGGCCGTCATCACCGAAATTATTTTCCAGCGATAAAAGAAGAGAGTACTGACCTGAAATGATTTCTATTCGAAAATACTTTAAATAATATACATTTTAAAACTTTAAAACCAGAGTTTGAAATTATCGGAAATTAAATTCTCAAATTCTGGATTTAAGTTCATTTTAATTTTCAAATCACTTTATAAACCATGTTTATAAATTCATTTATAGAACAATAAATGAAAATCAAATATTATCATTTTAAACAACCAATTTAATTAAGTGGAAATTAGCCACAAGGGCCTCTTTAGCTAGTGCAATTAGTTTCTAGGACGCACAATTGAAATAATTACTTTTAAGGACAAAATGCAAAATAATTAGTTTCTAAGGCCTAAAAACCTATGAAATTATGTCCTTGAAAGTAATTGGACTGCTGACTTTGTCCTTAAAAATAATTATTCTGCTGACTTTGGCCTTGAAATTAATTTCTATGGATGTGTGTCCTAGAAACTAATTGGACTGCAAAGTTTGTCCTTCTAGTGAAATGCCCCTTTAATTAACTTATTAAATTCCAAAATTTTTACTTATATATTTACAATATAAAATACAAATTAATTACATTTATCAAATTTGAAAAATAATATTGTGTCGGTTTGCTCTGTTCAAGTGTTTTGGAAATCCTATCGATAGCGTTGATTAGACGAATCTATCGAAAATCCAAAACAACATCAACAACTCAAACAACACAATATATAAAGCATTTTAATATTAATAACAAGATACAAAATACACTCCCTCTTCTGATGATTCGAGGATGGTTTTCAAATCAAGGATAGAGATTCAAATATAGAGGGATCCAAACCAAAAGAATTCAACTAAAAGGTAGGCTCGATAGGAAGATAAATAGATTTCAAAGAGAGAAGAAAAATGGTTAGACTTATATAAATCGCGGGCAACCTTAACCGGTCAACCGTGACTTCAAAATAAGATGGAGGTAGAATTCAGAGGCAAATCGATATTCGATCTCAAAAGATAGAATTCGAGTATCGCAAGAGATAGCAGCATTGTAAACCGAGGATACAGAAATCTCCGGTGAATCAATGCCTATTATAAGGAATTTCACTTCCTTACAAATCATATAGTGGGGCTATGGGATACTCAAAATCTGGAAGAATACGAATAGGGATAGACAAGAAGGGATTTTTGGAACCGAGGGAACATTCCAAAAATTCAAAGAAAACCGGATCGAAGAAGAAGGAATTCAAGCTCGAACGAGAGTGATTCTGTAATTTAATCTACTCTATATGCTGAGTTTTGCCTAAAACCAGAGCTCTGATACCAACTGTAACATCCTGAAATTTTCAACCATTCGCATCCATACATGTCAGATTTGAATTGCTCAAAATATCGGATTGTTAATTTGAAATTTGGCAAAACTCAATATATACGGTAAATAAATAATCACAGAATCACAGACACGGAGTAATATAACAATAATGCAGTGAAAACAAAGAATAGTAGTTCATGAAGCTACTATATATAATATAACAGAGTTAAACAAGATACAACAGAAATCACGAATACAAAGATGTCTAAATACAATAGTCAAATACAAGATTTGAATACATCACTGAAATCAACTGAATGACTGAAAGCAGAATCAATAGATGGATTCAAGCGAAGCTCCAACTCCAAAGGTGAGTCTCAAATACTGGTACAACTCAGTCTGACCCGAGCGTAAAGCAAAACCCAAAACACTCGAGTCAGGAGATACATACTTATACAATGTAAACCAACTCAAGTGAACTGTAATAGAAATGCTCAAGTAACTTAAAGGATGCTTGGGATCGCACATCCTTTAAGGATCCGTTAAACTATTTACTATGTAGTAATATACGCTATTATAATAATGTCTAAAGTAAAGTAAACTTACTTAAAAATAGCGTTAAGGCTTTACATTTTCCACCTTACCACATATATAGTGCCAATAGTCTATACAGTACCATAGTACCTCCATATCGGGAGGCTACCAGAGGATACTCCATAGGTACGACACAAAGCAAACTCGTAGTAAGGCTTGCTATGGTAGGTGACACGGTAAAACGAGGCAATGCCAGGGTAGATATACCAATTACGCATCCGGGGTGGTGGAAACGCATAGCAGCTACTATCGCCCACCTCGGAACACACTCCCAAATCAAAATCAAGGATGGCCATCAAATCAATCACAAAGTCAGAATATAATATCGAAGGAATGTGCCCGATCGGAGGAATGACCTCACTTGGCCCGGAATCGCTCCTGGTTTAGCCACCTTATGCCAACTCACGGGAGTCGGGTCCACGTATATACATCAATAATATCGTCGCCACCATCCTACTTCATTTTGGAATCTCCACCGCGTACACGGTTGTTAAAATGGTTTTTGGTATCGACGGAGAGTATGTCCATATCTAATCCCGGTCTCTTTAACAACCAATCGTTATTATAACCCGTGGTTATAAATTTCAAAATGGTTTATATTTCAAATCAAAACATATTCATTTAAACCATTTAAATCCAATGTCAATATCTTTCAAAATAATATTCATTTCCAAAGTTGTAGCATTTCTAAGTTCATTCATTCAATTATAACAATTTCAAAAACATTGTATTTTAGCATTCGTAGCATTTGGAAAATGTGATAATACATATAGTAGCAGTTCGAAAATATTATCCTTTCAGAAATATTGTCTTTTTAGAAACAACAGCACTTATAAAATGTTACTGTAGGTATAATAGTAATTCAGAAATACAGTTCATTTCAGAAACAGCAGCACTTATAAAAGTTACAGTAGGTATAATAGTAATTCAGAAATATAGTTCATTTCAGAAACAGCAGCACTTATAAAATGCTACCTTAAAACCATAGCATTTCTGAAATGCTACAAATAATGTTATAATTTTTTTTCTATAACATTTTTAAAACAATATACCTTCAATTTTTTTTTCATTTTTAACTTATCAAACTTATTTAACTTTTCAAAATTATTTATTTGGATATCATTTAACTTATGATTTTAATGAAATACAATTTTATTAATAAAATATCCAATTAAACTATAATTCATTTATTAAGTCAAAATTACATTTATATTGCTTAACTTTACTTTTAACAAATAACTTGATACTTTATTTACTTTTAAAAATATCCATTCCATAAATAAAATATTTTAATTTAAATTAAAAATCCAATCAAATTAAATCAAATTAAATTATAATGTTAATTTAATTTTAAATAGTTTCTTATGTTACAATTTAAAACCATTTATCACCTTATAAATTTTTTAACTTATAAAACCAATTTATATTTATATTTAAATCACTTAAATCAACTTTAAATTAAAATTATTAAGTCAGATTAAATTTAAATAAAATCTTTGGTTGTAAATTAAAACCATTTATTAGCTATACATTTTAACTTATAGAAACTAATATATATTTTATTTAAACCATTTAAATCAAACTTAGGTTCAAATTTTCGTATACTAAAATTTCAAAATACTTAATAAATTTCAGAAAATTATTATTAAAATTAACCACGGGTCTGTATAATATTTTTTTAACCTAGGTCAAGTGATACGTATATGTATCATTTCAATCCATGAAATAAAAATCCCGCGTTCTATCATTTCAAACCCGCAATCCCAAGTTAAATACAAATAAAAATCGCTTGAGCCTATCATTTCAACTCATAACGATTTTTCCCTATTCTAAAGTCCATTCGGGTATGTATCATTTCAACCCATAGAGAGAGGGAACTTGCAGTGTGCGAAACAGAAAGTAAAATAAACAGCATAGCATAGCATATCATATCAGGTGATGTAACAGGTATATAATCAGGTTATAACCTCATATAATCATATCACAGGCATATATGAACTTATCAACAAAGCATATCAACTACTACATATCCACTTGTCATCATTTCACAAATATATAAGTACGAATGTCGAGAGTGATAAACTCACCTTTTAAAGCTAGAGACGACAATTTCGAGACACACCACCAAACTCCGAAAAGCACGACAAAACACGACTAGATTCGAGTAGATGGAGAGCCAAGATCCAGGTCTTGTAAACAACAAATATACAACATATATAAGTATATGATTGTACAAAAGAATTTAGACTTAAACAAAATCAAAATATGAACAAAGTGAAGCAAGAGGACTTAACCAAATCAAGTGGGCTCGGCCACTTTGCAAATTGACTAGCCACCATCAAAACACGGTTCGGTCATGACTGATTTAAGGCACACATGCTCGGCCATGGTCACCATAAGGCACGGCTATGGGCTACAATGTGAAGAGATAGGGTTATGGAATGCAAAAGGCAAGGCAAGTGAAAGGTCAAGAGGCTAATTGTGTTCGGCCCTAGGCAAATGGGCTCGGTCTGGTTTCATGGTTCAGGTCAGGTCTGGTCACGGCCTGGAGATGGATCTGGTCATGGCAAAGCAAGGCAAAGGAGGTGGAGGAATTGGTGGTGGCCGAGGCTAGCAAATAGGAAAGGGATGATGTGGTGATCAAGGAAAGCTCGGCTAGGGTTTCTAGCAAGGAGATGTGGTGATTGTTTGGATCAAGGTGGTCACGGCCTGATTGGGATGGTGATGGTGGATGAAGGCCGGTCATCATGGTGGTGATGGAGTGGAGATGAGGTCGGCAAAGGGAATGGTTAGGGTCGAACTATGCTTGAAACGAAAGAGAAAAGAAAAATGAAAAGAGGAAGAAAAGATTTAGTGGAAATCTCTTTGTCAGGAAATGAAAATGAGAGGAGAGATGAGAAACAAATTTTTTGAACGGCTATGGGAATGAATGAACGGCTAAGTAAATGTAAAGGCACCACTTCATATTAAATAAAGGAACTCATGCCTCTTGAATTTCCTAAGCCCACTTACAAAGCCCATCAAAATAAACAAGCCAAAATCCAATAGAAAATCAAAGCCCAAACCAAAATAAAATAGAAATTAGATAAATGAAATACATAAAATAATTGCATGTAAAACGCTGAATTCTATCAGATTTAAAAAGTATAAAACAGAATTTGACGAAACGAAAAGCAGAACGAAAATCATAATCAAGTACAGCTTAAAAGAAAATGATTGGAAATTTTAAATTCAAATTTAAAAATTTCAACTGAAAGTCAAAGTTTGACCAAAGTTGACCAAAATATAAAATTTTTAGAAAATCAATATTTTATTATAATTGGAAAATAAATTATAAACAAAATCCAAAATTTCATTGGAAAATTCAAAAATTTCAATTTAAAATGATTTAAAAATCAAAGTTTTCAAATAAATTCTATTTATAATATGTGTTAAAAATATGGGTTGTTACATGGAGGGTAAAGAACCAAAGGGCAAAAGGGTAATTTTCTTATTCCATTTTATATAAAACACAATTTCTTTTTTTTTTCAGTTCATTCACTCATTTTTCAAACTTCCACTTCTTCTTTTCAAAAGCTCTCATTTTTATTCCATGGCTTTCCTTGAAATTTTAAGTTCAAAATCTTCTTTTTTATAACCTATTTAAAAATACTTCCTTTCTACCTTACATATCCTCTCTTCCAAAAACAAGACCCAAATCCCCTTTCAAAAGCTAGGCTAAGCCCATTATACCCTAGGCCGAACCCATTTAGCCACTTTATGCTTCCAATAATCAAACTTTTATAAAGAAAAATCAAAGTCCAGGTGTTGGTGCAAGTGGAGTAGTAGTTTGGTTTGTTTACGTGAGATTTTGGTGAGTTTAATCTCACTTTAAAAATCAAAGTTTTAAACTTTATTTTTGGTGGTAAAAATTGTTGCCAGTTGTTGTTTGTGAAAGTGATGTTGCTTGTATTGTACATATATGAGTTTATATGTGGTAATTTGTGTGAACTTGAAAGTGTAGTTGAAATGTTGAGTAATGGTGTGCAAGTAATGATCTTTACTTTTTGTATGTTTGTTATGGCATTTTTTTAAATGTATGAACTCACGTTAGGGATGTTGTATGTTGTTTGCAATGCAACACTTGAAATTATTTTGTTGTGACATCAAGATCCCTTGGTTTTAAACTTGTTTTACTTATTTATTTTCTAGGAAAAAGTTTTATAAAGCATTCAAAACTTACTTTTGGTTTTCAAACCTCTATACAAAGTTTACAAAATAAGTTAAAATATAAAAGGTAAGGGTTAAAGGGCTATTTGATATATAAAACTAGTTTTGAGGTTATGGCATCCATAGCGGTAGTCGCTATGGATGCAGTTCGTAAAATGAACACTTTTGTGTAAGCTAAAGGTGTTTTCACTCTAAATATTTTTAAAAAGTGTTTTAAACATATTATAAGTATGAAAGGAAATTATTTAGTAATTAAGTAAAGGTTTAATGATTAATTAATTAATTAAGTAAAGTAAATTAATACTTAATTCTTAGTTAACTAAAGGTAATTAGTGCTTAATTATTAATTAAGTAAGGCAATTGTAATTAGTTAATTAAGTAAGGCAATTGTAATTAGTTAATTAAGTAAAGGTTAATTATTTATTAATTAAGTAAAGGTTAATTATTTAATAAATTATTATTTAAGTAAGGTTTGATTATCAATAAATTATTAATTAAGGTTTAATTATTAATTATTAATTAGGTAGGGTTTACTTATTATTTAATTATTAATTAAGTTAAGAATTTAATTAAGGTTTAATTATTATTTAATAGAAGGTTTAAACTTATTTTTAATTAATTTAATAAAGATTTATAATTACTTTATATCTAAGGTTCGTTTTGTTTAAAAGAAACTTTCTTTTACAGAGAAGGGTTTAATATAAGAGATTCTCTTTGTCTGTGCCATTAAGTAACCAAACAAATATGATTAGTTATACTAAAATGTTGACACGTTTTATTGAAAGTAAGTCGTCTTGTATTTAACGCACTACAAGAAAACCTACCTTTAGATGCATTTATTCGTAGCGTTTGCCTTGGTAATGCATCCAATATTACTTTTCATTTTTTTTGTTTTATTTTGGAGGCCGCTAGATTTTGCCGCCTTGCCCACCAAAAAGAAAAACTTGTCACATTTTCATGCACTTTCCCTCCACTGTTTATCTTTCTCCCTCCTTCAACAAAATTTCCTCTCCGCTGTTATCTCCTCTCACTTCATCTTCTAGCATGTGAGGTTACTTCATATACCTACCCCATCACGCCACCTCCTTCATTCGCTCCTCTCCGCTTCTTCAACAGGGATCCCCTCCGCTTCGTCGATCTGCTCCCTCCGCTTTCTTCAGAAGTGATCGATTCCTCTTCACTTTGCCACCTGCGGTCTTGCTATTTATTCCCCCTGAATCGCCAGATCTAGGAAATCTCGATGCTCATTTACTAAATTTTTTTAATTTTGATTCAGTTCGATGTTTGAATTGGAGTATCGATATTGGTATCTTAAATTGAAAACACGATATTTATACATCACACTTAAATTTTTACAGTAATGGTTCAGTCATAATAGTTTACAGTAATGGTTCAATGATAATAGTGTAATTGTAAGATTTTTGATTTTTCCTTCAACCCACATCTTAACCTGATCATGAAAATACGAAGTAAAAAAGAAGGTAAGCGAATTGATTCAAAAGATATAGATATCAATATATATGAATATAAACTAAAGTCACTAAAGTCGTCAATCACTATTTGTGTATCAGTATGCATGAAAGTTATTATGAGATAAATTGAAGGTTAAAAAGTTGATTTTAGGCAAATAATGAACTTAATCAACATAACATTAGAAATATATATATATATATATATATTATGTCACATAAAGTACTCTGAAATAACTGTAAAATTAATTTTTTATGATAATAATGTAATTTGTAAAATAAAACCATTTTTACTTTATTTTAAAAAAAATTTAGCATCAGCCTAGAGCTAAAGCTCCAAACAGCTCACAGGTTGACCAGCTGGACATGATCAGTTGATTGGCCAAGCATCAACTATCGATTGGCTAGGGTCTGGATGGTCAACCGATGATGTGCATGGAGTTGTTTGCTCCAGGTTTTTTGGTCAGACTTTGCCCGTTTTTCCTAATCGACTACGGCTCAATTCTGGCTAATTATTTTAGCATTTGAATACAACAAATAGCATGCAAGCAATCAAATGATTATAACAACATACAAGGAAAATTTGGGCAAAATTGTGTTTGAAAATGAGGAGTTTTCAATTCGACAGCAAATCAATTTAATAGAAAACATAAAATTAATAACATCACTTACGTAATTTCATAATTTCAACCAAATTCAGTTTATAAGTATTATATGTGAGACCTTATCTTCTGTTACGAGACCATATCTTATGTGGCATTATATAAGTCTGTGTAGTTGGCAATTGCTTCATCTTCTGTCTTCAAGTTGTCATAAATGACTTCTCCATGTTGATTTAAAAGAGCTTATATGTTGTTCATGTATCTCCCCATCAACATTTTGGTAAAGAAGAACCTTGAATTCTTGTCTCCGTGTATAAGCCAGTTTACCTTAGATTGTTGAGTACAGTTAGAATAGTGGATATTCATCATGTTTTGAAGTTGCATGCTTTTACAAATTATTTCCTCATACTTTTGTTCATCATAAGGATTTTGGTCAATCTGTAGCAATAAATCATTAAATTCTACTTCAACAATTGTAATAGTTTTGTCTGTTCTTTCTCTAGTGCGATTCCAAGATTTTAGCTTCAGCTTTGTTGACTTCAAATGGTATATAAGTTTATACATCTTCCCACCCCATGTAGATGTCTTCATTCCCCTATCTACTACTTCCTTAAATCCATCCTGAGTGGGCCAGGTGTTGATGTACCTAAATGGTTTACCTTTGATGCCATTAGTTGTGTAAAAGGTAGTTAACAGAGGGGTGTGGTCACTTTGGTTAGTAGGAAGTGCAATGGTTTTAAGCTGGTTGAAAGTGGATAGCATCTTGTTATTCAGTAGTACTTCGTCTATGTGAGTTGGACATTTTTCTTTCGCCAAGTATATTTGAACCTATAGATAGTTGCCTCAACTAACTCATTTTGAATTATGCAATTTGAAAAGCCTCTGGTTTGGGAGATAGGAATTTGTCTGCCACCTTCCTTATCCTTGTAATTATGCACATTGTTAAAATCTCCTAATAATAATCATGCTTTGTGTATATTTTGAGAGTCTGTGATCATTGAATTACATAATAATTCTCTTCCTGCACACAAATTGATGGCATACACAACTCTAACATACATCCGAAAGCCCTCATTGTTAGTCAGTAAACAGATAATATGCTGGTCACTGCTAGTGATAACTGATATACTCCAAATTTCCTTATTGTAAAGTACAAGAATTCTGCACTTTGCATTGTTCCTAGTAGTATGTACATGATTCCAAGAAACTTGGAGTTTATCAGTAAAGTATGAAATTCTACTAGTGGATAGTTTTGTTTCCAGCAAGCCAATAAAAGTTGGGTTATATTTGAGAAGGAATTGAATGCTATGTGTGGTTTTCTGAGGATAACTCATTCCCCTCACATTCCATGTGATTAGTGTCATTTGAGTTTGGTTGTGCTCCTGGTTTGTCTTTTAGGAGGAGCTTTATTAACTTGTTCAATTGGTAACACAGTTGAGGTTCGCATTGTAATTTCATTCATGTAAGCTTCATTAGGTTCCCACATGTTTTGTACATCCAAGCTTTCTGGAAGCTCTGTATCTTCTTGAATAATTGCTAAATTATCAATAATGGCCGTTTCTTGAAATTCATCTATAGCAGGATCAAATTCTTATTTGCCTTCAACATTGGATGCTTCATTGATATCCTCTTTAGCTATATCTATGTTCGTGTTATGTGTGCAGTATCCTTTTGTTGTTGTGCATTTGTATCTAGTAGATCTGAAGGAGTGTCAGCCTCATTTTTTGTTTTTGATTCAATTATATCATCTGCAGTGAAGTGTCACATAATATATATGTATATATATATTATGTTTTTCTTATCCCGAATATTACTTTCAAAAGCATTTTCTGTATATCTTTTTTAAGCATCTTATTTTTCATTAAATATGTGATGACCTAACATTGAAATTGCTTTTATTAAAATTTTTTTACAGAAAAAGGATATGCATACAAGCAGTGTACGCACTCACCAATAATTGAAGAACGAGAAATCCCAAAATTATAAGCCAAAGGTCAAATATATTATGCCAATTGACGAATCTGGCTATGTAGAGAAGGAACAAGAATTAAGGCATGACACCATACGAATGTCATGTGAAGAAAATGAAATGGCTTGTGAAGAAAATAAAATGCGTGAAGGAAATGAAATGCCTTGCGAAGAAAATGAAACGCGTGAAGAAATTGGAATGCATTGTGAAGAAAATGAAACGCGTGAAGAATATGGAATGGCTTGTGAAGAAACTGTTGTTGCCGAGATGGAAATCGAGAGACCAATTGAAGCTGAAACTGCAAATATAAATATAAAAAAACGTGGTAGAGGACCAACGAAAGTAAAAAGATGTCTGTTAAATCTTGAGAATCGAATTGAAGTTGAATACAATGAGGCAACTGTACCGATAGGAGAAGGCTTGGTACACTTATCTTCTTACCTTGGACCACTAGTACGGGAGCATGTTTCGGTTACACTTAACGATTGGAGGCTTCTAAGCGATGAATTAAAAACTATCCTGACGCAGCGGATTAATCAAAATAATGTAGATCGATGAAAGTAGCGATCGATGGATTGGAAGATACTGAAATGCCCAAATTCGTTGATCCGAAGATACCGAATTCTAGCTATCTCGAACTCGTTGATCGCGCACGATACCGGGTTCAAAGATCTGCGATTCTTCACACGTTGATCTAGCGCACTAGATTCCGTGAATCTGCTTCTGCAATCGTTGAATCGAGCGCACTCGATTAACCGAAAGAGGAGATAGGAGATTACACTCAACTACCAATTTGGTGAAAGCACAAAGCTAACAAAACAAGAGTTTTATTTCAAATCAACTAAACTATTACAAATGGCACCACCGGCCTATTTATAGAAGTTACAAATCTCAACACAAATCTGTACAACTCTTAAGTCGGCTCCGACTCACGACTCACGACTCATCATAACTCGGCGACGACTTATCCACAGCGGCGACTCAACTCATCTACAAACAACGACCTGCGACTTATAAAAGACACGACTTAAAAACTTATTACAATAAAACCTAGCGACTTAGCAAACAGAAAATACAATAGAAAATACATCATTTAAGTCGTTGCCGACTTAACAACTCCACTCGACTCAACTTAGGTCGTACGCGACCTAAAATAGAGGACTTAACTCCAGCAGCGGTCTTTCTTTGGACGACTTAAGTCATCAACGGTTCAGATTAACGCGGCATAAGAATCTTCGGCTTCAGGCTTCTGCGACTTAAGAGGGTTCGTTTTAAAACTGTGCGACTTAACTAAGTCGTAACTCGGCAGCGATTCATCACCTCCCTTAAGTCGTAGACGACTTAACCCTTGTGTATTCTCAACTCGTGCTGCTCCTCCTGTATCTTTCCTATTAAATCGTGGACGACTTATTGCCTCTTCCTTAAGTCGTGGATGACTTATCTCCTCTCCTTCGTTAAGTCGTGGATGACTCATGCCTGTTTCCTTAAGTCGGTCACGACTTATGCCTTCTCCCCAGTTAAGTCGGTCACGACTTATGCCTTCTCCCCAGTTAAGTCGGTCACGACTTATGCCTTGGAGAATTATAGCTTGGCCTGCATCATCCTCCCCTAGTTGAAAGGAATTCGTCCTCGAATTTGCACCTTCTTTCTCCATGACACACTCATCCCCATGATAAGGTACTAGATGCTTAACATTGAATACGTCAGACGTGTACACATCCTCTGGTAGCTTCAACTTGTAAGCATTTTCGTTAATCCGTTTTACGATTTCTACAGGACCAATTTTTCTGGCTTTCAGCTTGTTATAAGTACCCACTGGAAAACGATCCTTTGTTAACACAGCATATACCATATCACCTTCATTAAATTCAACATTTCTTCGCTTCAGATCGGCAGATCGTTTATACTTCTCATTTGCCTTCTCCAATTGTTCTTGAACGATTTTATGACATTTAGTCAGTCCATCAACAAAATCTACAGCTCGCTTTACCGTCCCCTTCGGTTGTGGTATTACCGTTAAGTCCAACGGTCCTTTTGGCAAGTTTGAATACACGACCTGGAATGGACCGAACCCCGTACTACGATTCACTGCATGATTATGAGCAAATTCTGCTTGACATAACTTCATGTCCCAACTCTTCATATTATCTTTCACAAGACATCTCAACAAATTTCCCAATGATCTGTTCACAACCTCGGTCTGTCCATCCGTTTGCGGATGATAAGCGCTGCTAAAGTTCTACTTCGTTCCCACCATCTTCCACAAACTTAGCCAAAAATGACTCAGAAAACGAGTATCTCTATCCGACACAATAGATTCAGGTAATCCATGAAGTTGATATATCTCTTTGAAAAACAACTGAGCAACATGAACAGCATCCGCCGTCTTCTTACAAGCAATAAAATGTACCATTTTCGAAAATCGATCAACCACCACATAAATGGAATCATTACCATGTTGCGTTCTCGGCAACCCCAACACAAAGTCCATACTCACATCAACCCATGGTTTAGTTGGTACAGATAACGACATATATAAACCAGCATTAGTCGTAGTTCCTTTCGAAACCTGACAGATATGACATCGTTCCACAAACCTTTCCACTTCTTTCCTCATTGATGGCCAAAAGTAAGACTGTGAAATCAACTGTAATGTACGGTCTCTCCCAACATGTCCTTCTTCATGTAGCTCTTTTACAATCTTTATTCTCAAACTACAATCAGGTATGCACAATCGATTTCCTTTGAACAGAAAACCATCTACCATCAAAAACTCATCCGTCTCCCCATTCTTGACTTTATCAACAAACTTTGCAAAGTAAGGATCTTCGTCAAATAATTCTGGTAACACATCGAATCCCGTTACTTCAATCTTCATTGTTGTTACCAAATGATTCCTTCTACTCAAAGCATCCGTAACACGATTCGTCACTCCCGATTTGTGTTTCACAACAAATGTAAACTGTTGCAGATATGCAATCCATGATGCATGTCTCGCTGAAATCTTGTCTTGCCCTTGTAAATGCTTTAATGCCTCATGATCAGTGTAAAGAACAAACTCTTTCTGAAATAGGTAGTGTCTCCAGTGTTTAATAGATTGCACAACAGCATAAAATTCCACATCATATGTACTATATCTCATCTTTGCTCCTGATAACTTCTCGCTAAAGTATGCAATCGGTCGTCCCCTCTGACTCAACACTCCTCCAATCCCAACCTTGGATGCATCAGTATGTAGTTCAAACACTAGTTGAAAATCTAGTAATATTAGAATTGGTGCAGACGTCAAGAGTCCTTTGATTCGATCAAAAGCAACCCCGGCTTCCTCCGTCCATGCAAACTGTTTACCCTTCATACAATCAGTCACAGGCGCCATCACACTACTAAAGTGTGGAATAAACCTTCGATAAAATGAAGCCAACCCATGAAAACTCCGAACTTCCGTTATCGTCTTGGATTGCGGCCAATTTCTGACTGCTTCAATTTTACTCTGGTCCACCTGTATACCTTCCACTGACACAACATACCCCAGAAATAAAACACTCTTCGCCATAAAAACACACTTCTTTGTAGCAGCATAGAATTGTTCTTCTCGAAGAATAATTAACACTTTCTTCAAATGCTGAACATGCTCTTCTGTGCTAGCACTGTAGATCAGAATATCATCAAAGTAAACCACCACAAATTTCCCAATGTATGGTCTGAAAATTTGACTCATCACCCTCATGAATGTACTTGGTGCATTTGATAGACCAAACGGCATTACCAGCCATTCATACAATCATTCCCTCGTCTTGAATGCTGTCTTCCATTCGTCCCCTGGTCTAATGCGAATCTAATGATAACCGCTCTTCAAGTCAATCTTAGAAAAGATTACGGACCCACTGATTTGATCCAATAAATCATCAAGTCTCGGCATCGGAAATCTGTATCTGACTGTGATCTTGTTCAATGCTATACTATATGTGCACATCCTCCACGTTCCATCCTTTTTGGGTACCAATAAAGCTGGTACAGCACAAGGACTTAAACTCTCCTGCACACGCCCCTGTTCAAGCAATTCCTCTACCTGCCTCCGCAACTCTTCATGTTCCTTCGGACTCATTCGATAATGTGGTCTATGTGGCAACATTGTTCCCGGAACCAGATCAATTTGGTGTTGAATGTCTCTCAGTGGCGGTAACTCCTTCGGTAACTCATCTGGAAAGACATCCTCAAATTCTTTCAAGACTGGTTTTGCTTCTTCTGGAATTTCAACCTCTTCACGGCTCTCACGCCCAATCAACAAAAATACATCGAGCTCTTCTTCAATCTCCTTAACAAACTCCTTCAAGGATAATAAAGTTTTCAGCTCTTCAATCTCTTCTGACTTACTTTCTCCTTGTTGTCTTTTCTTTGGAACTAGGATAATCTTCGTACCTTCAAACATAAAGCTGTAGCTATTGGTCCAACCGTCATGTTGTACTGCTCGATCATACTGCCATGGTCTTCCCAATAGTAAGTGGCAAACATCCATCTCTACTACATCACACCAGATTTTGTCTTTGTATTTCTTCCCAATAGAGAATGGAACACGAACTCGTCTATCCACTTTCACTTCTCCTCCTTTTCTCAACCATGCTAACTTGTATGGATTCGGATGTTTCTCTGTCTTAAATTTCAACTTTGTCACAGCCTCGGTTGAAACGATATTGTCACAGCTTCCTGCGTCAATCACAAATTTACACACCTTTCCCAGTATAGTGCATGTTGACTGAAAGATATTACTCCTCAACCAACTAGCTTCTTCCTGCTTCGGTGTTAAACACGATCTCCTCAGCATTAGATTACAACCTTCACCTCCTGACGCAATATCCTGTTCATCCTCCTCAACTGGACTAGAATAATCTCCATCAACATCCTCATCTTCAACTTCTGCAATCATGGTTCTCTTCTTTGGCTTTGGACACTCATTGCTTTTATGACCCAATTCCTGGCAATTGTAACATTTGAAACCGTTGTTAACCTTTTCCTTCTCAGCCTCCTTCACCACTGGTTTATTGATAGGTTTAGAAACATTAGAACTCCCACTAACACCCTTCACTTGATTGTTGGAATTAGTAAACACACCACTTCCTCGGCGTCCCTGTTTCTCCCAAGCCAACGCTTTCTGATGTGCTTCTGCCACAGATCTTGGATCGAACATATTTACCATATCCTGGATCTGCATTCTCAATCCCCCAATAAATCTAGACGTCAGCTGCTCTTCTGTTTCCATAATATCATTCCTCGCAATAAGCTGATAAAACTCATCTGCGTAATCATTAACAGTCTTTGTGCCCTGCCTCAAATTCTGCAAACGTTGATACATCAAAGATTGATAATTGTAAGGTAAGAACGTTGCTTTCATCAATTTCTTCATCTTCTCCCAAGATTCAACTTTCGACTTCCCCATTCGTTCACGTGTAAGTTTGGTTTGCTGCCACCACGCCAAAACTCTACCCCTCAATCTTGTAGCAACCAACTTCACCCTACGATGTTCTGGAACTTCTTTGAAGTCAAAAATCTCCTCAACATTAGCCACCCAATCTAGAAACTCCTCCGCTTGCATACCACCTTTGAATTCAGGAATTTCAGTCTTCATCCCCGACTCCCACTTGTGATCATATTCTGAATAATTTCTTCTTTGACCTCGTCCTTGCATACTACCACCATCATACTCCTCTTCAAAATTAGATGTATATCGATGTCGATTCTGACCACCAACATCTCTACTACCTTCACGTCGACCACCAACATCCCTTCTATCTACATTCCTCCGTTCACGATCATTCACGTTCCTCCCACGCCTTTGATCATCGTCAACACTTCTGTCTCGATTGGAATGTGGCGAGACTCTACTTCCTCCATGATTAGATTCAGGTGATACCCTTCTCCGATTCTGATTCATCTCTAACATCATCTTCTCTAACCGACCAATTCCTTCGTTAAGCTTTTCACTAAAGTTCTCATTGATTCTTTGCTCCATCTCGTCAGCCTCTTCTCTTCTATACAAAGCTTCAACGTTTTGATGTCGATTTGCTCTCCTTGGTGGCATTGTCAAAACTTCACAAATGCTTCAACTCTAGGTCAAATGATGTACATGGCGTTCACTTGCTTATCTCGGCCGAAGTTCTTCACACTTCAAATTCAAACATAATTCGAACTCAGATCCAAAATGAAATGGATCGGAAACTTCACACATGTTGCAAATTGTGATGAACACAATGAACAACCAAACTCCCAAACAAGATAAATCCGTCCTCCAAACTTCAATACAAAGTCGAACAACTTCCCTTCTTGCTCTCGGTCGTGATTAATAACCTCAAATCTTTACTTCAATTCAAACTTCTTCAAGATGATTGGCTCCAAGACTCGATTTAGCTATGATTGGCTAAACAAGCTCTGATACCAAACTGACGCAGCGGATTAATCAAAACAATGTAG
This sequence comes from Allium fistulosum, assembly GCA_030737815.1. NCBI lineage: Eukaryota > Viridiplantae > Streptophyta > Magnoliopsida > Asparagales > Amaryllidaceae > Allium > Allium fistulosum. The sequence continues at coordinate 1,295,131,540 of CM060904.1, forward strand.
ATCGATGAAAGTAGCGATCGATGGATTGGAAGATACTGAAATGCCCAAATTCGTTGATCCGAATATACCGAATTCTAGCTATCCCGAACTCGTTGATCGTGCACGAAACCGGGTTCAAAGATCTGCGATTCTTCACACGTTGATCTAGCGCACTAGATTCCGTGAATCTGCTTCTGCAGTCGTTGAATCGAGCGCACTCAATTAACCGAAAGAGGAGATAGGAGATTACACTCAACTACCAATTTGGTGAAAGCACAAAGCTAACAAAACAAGAGTTTTATTTCAAATCAACTAAACTATTACAAATGACACCACCGGCCTATTTATAGAAGTTACAAATCTCAACACAAATCTGTACAACTCTTAAGTCGGCTCCGACTCACGACTCACGACTCATCATAACTCGGCGACGACTTATCCACAGCGGCGACTCAACTCATCTACAAACAACGACCTGCGACTTATAAAAGACATGACTTAAAAACTTATTACAATAAAACCTAGCGACTTAGCAAACAGAAAATATAATAGAAAATACATCATTTAAGTCGTTGCCGACTTAACAACTCCACTCGACTTAACTTAGGTCGTACGCGACCTAAAATAGAGGACTTAACTCCAGCAGCGGTCTTTCTTTAGACGACTTAAGTCATCAACGGTTCAGATTAACGCGGCATAAGAATCTTCGGCTTCAGGCTTCTGCGACTTAAGAGGGTTCATTTTAAAACTGTGCGACTTAACTAAGTCGTAACTCGGCAATGATTCATCACCTCCCTTAAGTCGTAGACGACTTAACCCTTGTGTATTCTCAACTCGTGCTGCTCCTCTTGTATCTTTCCTGTTAAATCGTGGACGACTTATTGCCTCTTCCTTAAGTCGTGGATGACTTATCTCCTCGCCTTCGTTAAGTCGTGGATGACTCATGCCTGTTTCCTTAAGTCGATCACGACTTATGCCTTCTCCCCAGTTAAGTCGGTCACGACTTATGCCTTGGAGAATTATAGCTTGGCCTGCATCATATCCTGTGGGATTCTATTCAGGCAAGAAAAAGTACTATTTTTGTCGCATAATAGTAGATTTATTTACAAAAATAATCTATTTAGCAGAATTTCCTTTTAAATTCACTTTAACATGAAATAACACCAATTTTTTCCTTCTGATTTGTAGGCTAGATTTAAAGTGGACGATGAATGGCAAAAAAACCTCCATATTTTGACAAATGGAACCATTTGGAGAACCTCAAAAAGTAAATTGGTTCGAAAAATAATTAAAACAACGAAGGAAGAGGAAAGACTTGCTTTGAAACCTTACAACATCAAAAACATGGAGTGGAGAAAGTTTGTAAAGGAGAAAAAAAGTTTGGAGTTTAAGGTAAAATTTCTTACTGATCTTCATTTCATTTTCTCATACATTCATTACATATGAACTGTGAAGTGGAGAATTTTTCAGGATTGTTCATCTTACCTTCTTATTTTTATTTTCTTCGTTGTCTGCCAATGAGTATTGAGTAGATGTAGTAATGATATTAAATTCACATTATGCCCGATTATTTTATTTTTATTTTCATCTTTGTTGTCTGCCTGTTATCTTATTTTTCTATTTATTTTCAATGCTCTGTTGTAAAGACATTATGCTGAGTTATAGATTCAGTTTTTTTAATGTCACAAGTTACAGAAATCATCTTTTAAATCGGTTACGAAAAAAAAGATACGGATGTCTTAATTTTAAAATTTTGTTTAAACCATGAAGTACAATTAGAGGTTTACCCAAAGTGGATTTTAAAGTAAATAATCTTTGTTGTGTTTGCCAATAAGGAAAAATAACAAAATCATCTTTTTTATCTTGGATACAACAACAATTGAATGAAAGTAATTGCTCCTGTTCAAAAGTTTAACAAGAAATTATAATATAAACCCGAACCTGCAGTGTTTGTCTTGGAGCGGGTTTACAGTATCAATTGCTCATGTTCAAAAGTTTATTATATTTTATCCTGGAGCGGGTTTACAGTAAATAATCTCTACAGTGCTTGTCCAAAGTGGATCATGGTTCATTATTATAAAGTAATATAAACCTAATCATGCATATCCCACTCATGCATGCTTAATTTCTTTTAGATACGCATATCCATATTATATTCAAGTTCTAACTCTGAATCTTAAATGTATTAATAGATTTCTTCAATTCAGTTAAGTTATTTTAATACAGTGTTGCTGCTTGCTTGTCTGTCTTTCATTGCTTGCTTGCATAAATATGGTTTTATTTTTTTAGCTATTAATAAGTGCTTCAGGTCACTCTGATTTTAACTATAACAAGTCGTTGCTTGCTTGTTTGTCTTTCATTGCTTACATTATTGCTGCTTGCTTGTTTGTCTTTCATTACAACTATTAACGGGTGCTTCAGGTCACTTTGATTTTAACTATAAGCTAATTATAAGCATGGCCTTCCTTGTATGCATATTTATCATTTACTAAACTCATTGTCAGTAACCACAAACAGGACTCAACCCAATGTCAGTAACCACAAACATGAGATTTTTATATTTTAATAAGAAGTCCACGGTTAAAGAATTGATAAACAAACAACTCTGTACATTTACTATACTTATATTAAATTTGTTGGTATTTGTGTTGATAACCAACACATATCATCTAAGTACATGTAGTTGTACCATGTAACAACTCTGTACATTTCATCATCTATGGCATGCTGTCTCATTACCTGAATTCAGAAATTGCTTTTTTCATCTATGGCATCCTCTGACTTTGTTTATACCTTACCTTCTTTCAGGCACAAAGTGAGAAATATATTGCCATTAGGCAAAAGCAATGGTCGTACACAACTGGACGTAGAGGAATGGCTAGATTGATTGACTATTTGGTTAGTTAATTAATTGTAGCATTATTTATCCAGTTATTTAATTAACCATCGATTGATTTATTCAATGTCTTTCTAAATGTAGAAAAAGCAAAGTCAGGATTCATTATCCGTATCTAGAGTTGATGTTTGGGTTAAATCTTGCACTAAAAAAATGGTGAACCAGTAAACACGGATGTTGCAAATATTTTTGTAAGAATATTTGATTTTGTCAGTAACTAAACATTGCGATAATTTTACCATCGTATATAGCCTATATGTATATTAATTTATGTAGGAGGAGATTAAAGAAATTGATAATGCAAGACAATCCAGCTCGAAAAATAATGTCAAAGAAGATGCAGTTGTACAAGTATTGCGGCACGATAAACCAGGAAGCTTACGAGCACTAAGAAAGGGCTACACCATAACCAAGTTAATTTTGTTACAATGTAGAGGTAAGCAAATAACTCAATGTCAGAAAAGAATTTTAGAAATGGAGAGTATGGTACACATGCTAATGAATAAGCTGGAAAATCTACCTTAGAAGGTTCACTTATTGCACGTTGATTTTTCATGAATTTCTTTAAATTTCAAAATTTAAACCTTTAACTATTAGTGCTGCTATTTTTTGCTTTGACAGGGTTTAGAATATTTGAAAGAAGGGAGCACACCTGAAATAGTAGAAATCACTTCTATTACTGATATAACATCATTTTTAGTTTAGTTTTAATCCAACAATCAATATAATTTTTATTTAGAATTTCAGAATTACACCTTTAACCATTGCTGTTGCTATTTTCGCTTTGATAGGGTAAAGAAATTTCAAAAAAAGGGAGCACAATTGAAATGGTAAAAATCACTTATGTTACTAATATAACATCAGTTGTAGTTTAGTTTTCAAACCAATAATTAATATAATTTTTGGTTGAATAATTGTAGGGCAATGACAACATTTGTGAGTTATTGAATTGGGATGGAACCGACGAAATTGTAGCCGAAGGGAGAGTAGTGTCCGCTGATCCTAATGAGGTTGTCAATGACATTCGTATTGGACCAAATGCTATGAAAGTTGTTATAGGTTGTGTAAAGAAAGCAGATGTTTATTTATGGAGGCCTACACAAAGTTTGTCACTATTAGGAGAAGCTAAGAATCAGTCAGTAGCATGGCCTGCTAGTTGTGTTGTTGCACTGCGAGGATACTTGGAGGAAGACATTATGGTAAATTTTATAATTCATGGTAACTATTTGTAATTGTATACATACCTTTTCCCATTAAATTTATTGTTCTTTTTAGGGTAAAACTAGTAGCACAAACAAAAAATGCAAGCTTTATGATTGGAATGAGGGTGAAGTATTAGTTGCCGAAGGAAGACTTTGCTCCAGTGATTCAAAAATGATTGTAAATAGTATTCCGCTTGGTCCGTTAGCCGTTGTAGTTTGGGTAGACTATGCCCACAAAGGAGATGCTTTCTTGTCGCTACCCACAACTGATATGTCATGCATTAAAGAGGCCGTTGGTAGGAAGATAGCATGGCCGAAATCAAAAGTTATAGTTGAAAAAGCAAGTGTTGTGACTACTCCTTACAAGGCTAGAGAAAGCATTGTGACTTCTCCTTGTAAGGCTACAACAACTCCTCAGGTAACTTTGTTGTCCCTTGTAGTGTTTCTAGATTCCTAATATAATATAATTACCCAAAAATACGACAATTCATGCATTTTTGCTTACCCAACAGAGTGCAAATCTGGTAGCACATAATAAATGCAAGTTGATTGATGTGGGTGAAACGGGATGGATAGTGGCTGAAGGAACTATCATTTCAACTGATCCAACAGCGATGGTTCACTTTGTTCCATTGATAAAAAGATGCGGTAAAAGTTTGGGTAAAGTTTGTGAAAGTCAATGACGCATTGCTATGGCGACCTACATCAGAGTGTACGTACATGGAAGATGCACTTGGTACTACCGTAGCTTGGTCAGCCGCATATATCATTGGGGAATCAAATTCTAGTAAGTATTAGTTGGTACTTGTATGCGTCTCCTATATATATATACATACTTATACACAAATTCTAGGTCTGGTTGGTAATCGATCGCCCTCATTCTAGTATGAATGGAGTTTGTTATGCTGTTAATGACTTTAATGACTTTAATAGCTTAGTTTGATAGTTTGTTTAATAATTATACCAACTTAATCATAAGGGGGCAACATGTGCTACTGTCACCTGTTGACAAGTTGCAGGAACATGTAGATAGGTTGTGGTCTATAAACTAGTTTTTAGTCTTCTTCTCAAATCATTTATTAGTCTGCCAACATTAGGTACAACCTGTCAACAGTAGGTACCACCTATCACCTGCCAACACCACCACCCACTGTTACGCCACTTGCTCCTATTTCTGGATTGCTGAAACATTATCCGACCTTATCCTGCATATTCATTCATGAAATTTAATTTAGGGTATGTTCGGACAGCATACAAAATGTATATTTTGACTAAAATATAATTTTTAATAATATTTTCAACCATATTTGAATGAAAATATCTAAAAACTAAACTAAGAATATTAATTTTTTAGCTTATTAGGCCTTGTTTGGTTTGCATGTTTAAATCTTGCTTTCTGTCGCTAAATATACTTTTTAACAGGTAGGATAACTTAATAAGCATTTTTGTTTTCCTTCATATCTTTTGGAGAGCCATATGGAATCTTATCCAATTTAAACTAAATAGAAGATTTTCCAATTTTGTTTCCATAATTACCTTGTAAAAAAACAACATTTTCAAGCAAATTCATCTATACATATTACTACAGGACATTCCCCGATAATTTTGTTTGTGTGATTTTTGTGATGCTTTATGTGAATACATGTATATAAAACTGTTTGAGCAACCAAGATTTTCCCAAAACCTACATATTTAAAGATGTAGATTATTTTCTTCACATTTGATGCTGTCCCACAAACATATTTTAGATTTATAACAAATTTATTCCCCATTTTTACTTTCTTTCTATACTGTATAAGTTAGACCTTTCCTTTTCACAGGTCGAACAACCGTCCATAATATGGCTTCCTTAATGATAATTTACCAATTTGGAACAATAGGTCATCTATTTACCATTAAAGATCCTCCTCCAATCTCACCTCTCTCTACTTAGCATATAGGGACCTTTTTTTGTAGAAACCACTAGGTAAAAGAAATTAGAGCATATGCGTTTTTTTCCTAGGAGACTTGAGCTAATCATGTGTACATATTGATGGGAAATATAGCTTTCTTTATTTCATTAAGTTGATTTTATGATCTATAATTCAGAGTTCTTTCAACACAAAGAGTAAATTGATAAAATGTTTGTTCGATAATTTAAGCTCAACATATATCGTACCACAAACATATTGTAATTATTATCGAATGATGTTTTTGAAATGCTCACTACTGTGGGATTTGTAACATATATACCTTCTTGCATTTCATTAGAAAGGTTGTGTAGAAGTATGTAAAGATTTTAATGTTATAATCGTCAAACCTTCAAAAGTCAGAATCCTAATTGAAATCACATTTCTGGATGAGGTTTTAAACATCATTAATGTAAGGTCTCAGTACATAATTTATTTATTTTTCTCTATTTTGGATTAATTTTATAGCCACATGGGTTTAACAAAATGAAATTTATGTACTAAAATAGTATATTGGAAGATAATGTAAGGAAGGTGAATCGAGATGAATGTCTGTGTTCTGCATGTTGTTGGTTTGGTTTCAAAACAACTATCAAGTAGACTTTCATGTGAAATCCATGTTATTCGTGTTTGATTAACAGTTCATCTTTGATGCTTAATGTCGCCCGCATAGTTCCATGTTCCACGCAATCAGATTAACTGCACCTAGCTAGCAGCATACACGTGTACGTAGGGTAATTAACAGACCTTTATTTTGGTTGATGTGTGTGGTGTGTGTGTGTACACACACACATGTTAACTTACTGCCATATATACAAATTACCTAACCGACAACACTAACTTCACACAGAAGATAGTAGAGATCTCCATCGCCAAAAAATGACATAACTTCTGACTAGTCAAAACCTACATTTTCTCTCCATCTGTCCGATAATGATATGTCCTTTGATTTTAGACACTGCAACTACCACTTAAATGTTGCTCCATCCACTATTTATTATTCCTATTAGGTTGTCTTCACTTTCTATGCTTCTTGTTTAGTGGCCTTGTTTCTATACGTTCATGTGTGTTTTGGCCCTTAACTTTCCAACTTAAACTCTTTACTTCTGATTATTGTGCGTTGGTCATCTATGGCTTGCAACAATGGCAATTTATTAAATTCACTCAATATTTTGAGTTAAAATTCATCTGGTCTTTCTTTTAATTACAAGCATCCTACTTTCAACCATGCTTAACTTATGGTCGGTTATAACTTATAAGTAATAAGTATTGAGCTGCCACCTTTGGCAAAAGTTGAATTTAATGCAAGTTAATTAGATAGACTAACATATCCTGAAAAAAAAACTCTTCTCCTTCATTGAAAATACGTTATGCATTTGATTTTTCTTCTACATGATAATGTAAATTACTGGGAATTTTTCCAAGGGTATCTCCATGTTGTCTAAATTTATTACTATTAGTATTCTCTTCTTTGCACAGATCGACCATGACTTGTTACTGTCTTGGTTTTTCTTCATTTTTGAATACTGAATGACTTGTTACTGTCTATTGGTACTGGTATATATAATAAAGAAAAACATTTAGACATGATCAAGTAGCAGGAAGAGTTTTACATACATTATGAATGTAATCGAGTATTCAAAATGCTGACAGCAATAAATTATAGACATGATCAAGTAATAGTTCTATTGTTACTGTCTATTGGTACAGTAACAGGTTGGAAATAATCAAGTATTCTGAATGTTTCATTTTTTCCAGACATTTAGACATGAACTTACATCTATTGGTACTGGTATATACATAGTAAATTATCATGACTTGTATGTAATTCTAACTGTTGACCGTTATACTTGTGTATAGGTAATTAGCATTTTCGAAGTGAAGAATAGCTGCATCAAAGAATTGTCGGTAATTAAGCCATGAACAAGACTTTAACTGTTATATATTATAATATTTTGTTCATACTAGTTGTGTAGACTTGTTTGTAAACGGTTGTGGTATGTGGATTCACTTATTTTGTTAAAATACTATTATTTAAATGATTATGAATATTATACTTGATTATGCGATTAACGTGTTTTTTTCAATTATTTAAATATGGTGATTGTCGATGTTGGTTTGAAAATGATAATTATGTGATTGATTGTTGGTTTTAATATGGCTCTTATATATAAGTGATTGTCGGAAATGATACAAGCCATTAACAGTAAATAGTGGCGATTAAAATGTGTTGTACATCAATTAATAAGTTTTAGCAGCTATTCGAAAGTGCTATGGGAAAAAATGCAATTTAAAAAAAATTGTAGTGGAACGAAAATGCAACAAAAAATGTATAGTAGGAAAAATGAAACAATGCTAAAATATTATAGTAGCATAAAACAAATGCTACATGAAAAAAAAGGGTGCAAGTAACACTTTAGTTGCATTTCGAAGACATTGCAAAAAGAACTTTTGTATGGTTTCATAAACGCTACAATATGTTGGTTTTTGAGCGTTTGCTACAACGCAACTAAAACTTTCGGACTTTTAGTTGCATGTCGTGTCGTAGCGTTTAATGAAACGCCACCAAAAGATTTAGCAGCGTTTTTCCTATGCTACAAAAGGCCTTTTCTGGTGTAGTGACGCTAAAAGTCGATGAGTAGACTTCTCTCTATCCGTGAGATGTAGAACTTGATTTTCTAGGCGAAGGATAGAGAAGTCAAAATGTCGAAAACGTGATAAGTATAAGATGGTTAATTTTGATAAGTGGTTCATGATAAATTAAGTATATGGAAGATACTTCATTTTATACTTAACACTACATTCCGAGATATGGAAACTCATCTCTATCCTGAGAAATAAAAATGTACATCGAGTGGTTAGTTTTTTAACTTGTCTGACTTCATTGTTAACCAAGGAATAGTACTATTTGAAATCAGAAAGTGGGGATAAGTATATGATGTCTTATTTTCATATGCAAACCTATACATATCCCAAATAGTGGATTTGTCCACTATCGATAACTTGACCCTTTTAAAATTATTGAATGTTGGTTCGAAGAGGCCGGGATCGGATAGCGTGAGTTATCCGAAAACTACTTTGAAACAATGCAAGTGTTCGAATTGGAGAACATCTTGAAGATGGCGGAATCAAAGACGAAGATCTTTGAAGTGTAAGAGCTATTTGCTACTAATCCTGAGGGTGATTCCAAAATGGATGTAGCAGAAGTATTATCTTCGGTTTGTTCATATCCTGGACAACTTGTATCGACAAATGTTAGCATTGCATTGTAGCCTAGAGGGAAATGTTAGTATTCCAAGGGGATTGCTAAAGAAAGAAAAAACGTAGCCTCAAGCCTCATAATCGGGAATGACTAAAACATGGGATATGCGACATGGTTGTGTGGATCGCACCCATTAGGGTATAGTCACCACCCGATCTAGATCGATATTTACTGATTTTGTATGCTAGTAACCCAGGTACGGTTGTTGATCACAACCGGGGTGGTGATATATCATGAAAGGGGTAGATCGGTCCAGTGTTGGCAGAGGGTCCATGTGAGGTCTTCGTTACGTTTTATCTAGAGGTGTATTGTGGCAAGCGGTACCCCTATAGCCTTGTCATTGATGGAATCTAATCTCCAATAAATGCCTTTACAGACTTAGTTGTAAAGCTAATATGCTGGAATGTAATTAATGTAACCATTTCGGCTATGATTCATTATTTACTTTAAACCATAGACATTAACATAATATCATGGGATTTTCTATAGAAATGTTTTGATTATCGTAAGGTAAAAACTCCTCCATGTTTATGTGCGGCGTGGTCTTATAAGATATCTTTATTTTTAAAGGGTTTTATAAGTGTAATAATTCGGTTATTTGGAGTTTACTCACATCAGAATCATGTCTAACTTGGAGTTTTTCTTGCTTTCCCTAAAACTCTAGGGTACTCAAATTTGTATGAATAGCCAAGTAGTCTAGGTTCTTACGGATGCAATTTGGAGAAGTTTGGAGCATGAGGCTTCGACGTTATCTAGCTATTTATTTATTTCCGATGTGTATGTATATAATCTATCAACATTGTGGGGGCAGGCAGTTATAACTATCCCTGGCTGAAGTTGGTACTTGTGACCCTGATATTCATTTTAGAATGATGCTAGTATTATCTTAGGTTGACCATATATATGTTTTACGTTGCGTTGTGAAATTCTGTGTTATTTTCTTTCTTCTTGTCTTTTCTTTTCTTCTTATCCCAATGGCTTGTCTTTTCTGACATCTAGATAATTGACACATGAATACTGTTGATGTATTAAGCGTCGTGTTTAGGAGTAAAAGTTGCAGCTCATTACATACAACATCAACATTCCACCAAAATCCATATTTATATCACAAAAAAACAAGTTTATATCAAAACAATCTATATTTACATCGTCATTCCATCAAAAATCCATCAAACATCCACAACATACCTGCTAATCGTTTAATCAACCATCAAACATCCATAACCATCAAACATAATCCAAGTTTAAAGTACACAATCAATCAATATCCATCAAAGAACACAAACATACCTACTAATCATAATTTCCCGACCCTTCAGAAGGAATTGTCCCGTGCTCTTCTATGTATGCCATAATTCGCTCATCTAGTAGCATAGTCAATCCTCCACTCTTCGCTAATCTTTCAATTCTACTATCTCGGCTCTCTACCGTGTTATCTCCTCCTAAACTTATGATTACCTATAATCGGCCTGAGAAGTCATCGTTTGTAAATTAGTTAATAGCTAGTTATAATTTATACATAATATTAAACAAAATAAATAAATTAGTTAATAAAGTAGTTAAATTCAATAAACATTACCTCATGATTACCGTAAATATAGCGTCTATTCCACGCCGGCTTGTTGGTAACAACATCAAAAATCCTATCCTCCTCATCAACAGTCAACTCTTCTCGGTCAGTCGCCTCTAGCACTCAATCTCACTCCATTTAAAACCTTTCATGTAGTTAGAAATAGAATTTTCCCAAAAATACATATTCAATTTATAATTTTTGTAATGTGAAATAAGAGAAAAAAATTAAAGCATGTTTTCCAAGATAGCTTGTGATTTGGGGTATGTCCAAGTAAACGATACTAAGCCATCTTCATTAGTCTGATCGATGGCGTGCGTGCATGTGAAGACCTCCAAATATATAAGGTCACGACCTTTCTCCTTCGCTTGAAATTATATATGATTAAACAATGTATATATATGATTAAACAATGATATAAGTATTTTATAATCGCAATTTATAAATTTACCATTTCTTTCAGATATTGTTGGAAGGATTTTGATTTGCCACAGTGTGTAACCAAATTTTTGTTCCTGTTTGCCGAGTTCCACGCAGATACTTCCTGTAAATTTAACATAAAAGTTATGTTTACCATCTGTAACTACTTAAATATATGATTGACTAAATTAATGCAATTGTTATACAAACTTTAAACAAATTATAATAAATATTTGGAACTAGAAAACTTAAGGAGTTTCCCAATGCTCAAGAAAATCCGTACAAACATTAGCACTCATCCAATTAGGTTTTTTAATTTTGTATTTTGCGCCCAAGAGATTGTCCCTATAGTTTTTCCTCATTTTCTTTTTCCAATGGTTCCTAAACAGCAGTTGATCTTCCTCGTCCACAATAACCGCGGACTACGCATTGAAATTAGAATGAATCATGCATAGTATATTAATTTTCAAAGATCAAATTGTCATTTTCAAATGAAATATAAATTTATATTTACCAACAAGTTAGCCCATATAGCATCTTTAATATAAGGTGGGATTTCATCCCACATCGGCAAACAACCCGACATCTGATTCATGTACGCTTTCCTAGAGACAGCCAAAATATAGTCGGAAGGCTCCAGCTCAAAACCCTTGTATTGATTTTGATGTAGACATTTAATAAATCATAAATAATATACATGCACTAAATATTAATGACGTTTCAATAAATTTGATACTTACCCTTCTGTTTTAGGAGTCATACTCGCCTTTGGGCGTAAATCAGCCAAGCCACTAGCACCCTCGCTAGCGGTAGGAGAACCCGAAGAATGAGATCTAGAAGTTCTCCTATGAGACATAATATTTGCCACAAACATACCATTTCATATAATGAAAAAACATCATTTTATTACTGGAAAACATGTCTGATTAATAATCATATAAAAATTCCATCAAAACTACAAAAATGGAACATGATCTCTTAAATACATAGAATTAATAAAATAGAATAATACATAGCTCACAACATAGTCATCATCATTAATAATAGCGAAAACTCAAAATATAAATTATACAACAAGCGATACAAATTTCCATCATATATACATTACATCATCAATAATTAATAATCATTCTTCGTCATTTTCTAATTCAGACTCGGTCACGTACTTTATATCATTTTTCTCTGTACTCTCAAATGCTTCTATTAAAACATTTGATTCATCATTCAAAGGCCCTAAATCAGTATGATCATCGATTATTATTATTTCGTTATTTGGCTTAAGATCTGTTTGATAAGCTGTTTCGTTTGGAATATTATTTCCGTCAAATGTAAATCTTGCCTTTGTTTTAAAAACAACCGACCAATCTGCTTTATCTCTTTTTAGGGTGGATATGGAGTAAATTAAACTTGTAATGCTTGTTTAGCTAGTACGAAAGGATCATACTTATGGTAATGCGAGGTATGCTTTATTTCAAAAAGCTTATAATCTTTGTGCACGTTGATTCCAGAACTAGAAACATTGCTGAACTAATTGCATTTGAATAAAAATAAAATTTTCTACGGGCCATATATAATATGCCAATTTAATAATGCGCCATAAAAATATTTTATATGTTCTCTAAATTATCACTACCTTTGACAAATACACCGCTAGTAAAAGTTTATTTTTCAGCACCATATTCCTTGGTATTGAATTTAGATCCACTGATGAAGAATATTGTATAAGTCTTGACATTTCTTTTTGATCCTATCGCAATATGTTTTAATCCTTCATCACCGACACAATTTCTTGAATCATAAACGTAGTTCTAAACCTAATTAGCAAATTCTTTATTAAGATCACCACGTGGATGTTATGATTCGTAAATACTGCAAATATATATAATATATTGCATTATAATCTATAATTATATTTGAAATAAATATGAATTTGGAAATTCATATATCGAGAATTATTATTTAATATTACCTAACAAATGGTGCAACTTCAGCACAATTAAGAAGAACATATGTGTGTACTACATGGTATTCTCTATCGTTTAACTATAGTTCCACATGTTTTTCAATAGGTCGGCCATGTTGCCTAAAAATAGATAACATTGGTTGAGAAGAATCTTATTCACTGGCTTTATCATTATAAGAAACACTTACAAATGATAAGTTCACATGTCAGTGAAATAATGAGAGAAAAGAATGAAGTTTCTTCTTCAAGATATGATTTGCAATATTTGAAGAGCGTTATGTACTCTAGTCTCAATGAATACATGATATCCAATCTGTATGCATCTTGACTATGAACATTTAAAATGGTATTTTTTTTATTGTGATAAATTGGAAGAAGGTTAAATCGAACATTTAAAATTGCATCCCTGGAATTATTTACCCTATTTAACACTCTTTCACATATGCAATTATGTAAAGTTAAATTGTAATCTCAATAATGCGATATCTTTCAGTAGATTTATCGGATTTCAATTTCGTTTCCACCATTAAATCAAAAAATTTATTATATTTCTATTAAGATCAATATATCATATGTTCGCTATTAAAAACGTATATCAGATGTCGAGCTCAAAGCAAAATTGGAAGAGTTCATCAAGTCATAAAATATGAAGAAGTGGTCTTCTGATGATGCTGCTGCTACGCCTATGATTACCAAATAAGGTTATAAACAAGGTCTTTTGGACTGAAAAAATCATTGCAAAATATGTTGAAGAAGAGATGGCATTTGTTCATATTATAATTTTCATATTTATCTTTTTGGCTTTTCCCTTGGTGGAGTAGTGGGTCTTGTATGTTTACAGTGATTGTATGGTCCAAAAAATTATAATATGCAAAATGTTGGGGTAGATTTCACACAAATGACTGTAAATCAACCTAAATAAATGTGGAAGCAATAAGATCATGTTGTAGTACGATAAAACAAACAGAAATAGCAAATTACAAAAGAAAGTACATAGAGAGTTCACACATGGATTTATAGTGGTTCCACTATCGTGAGATAGTGTCCACTTTAGGGAGATGAGATTTTATTATTTCTAAGAAAAGAGAATTGACAAGATTGATAATGAAGGCTAAGAAGAAGAATAAGAAATACAACTTAAGATGATCATTCTTCTTATGTTAATCTCTGCCTTTATATAGAGATTATTACTTGGCGTTGAAGTAATTGATTTATAGTCATAAATCAACGCCTCATCAATTCTTCTATTCATACAGGAAATGTTTATCCATTTGATTTTCCAATTTCCCTCAATTTACATGTGCCTGATAAGATTCCCTTTTTAATCGGCTAATTAGGGAATTTGATTACTTCAATCTTCCAAAATAATTCTTCTTCTCACATAGGTAATTTATTGCTCTCTTTAATGCTATAAATGAGGAAATATATTTGAGTAATTATCTCAAATATCTTCCAAATCTTCTGCAACTGTAAATATTGTATCATTGAAATCAACACTATCTTCCAATCTTTTTTAGTATGAAATTATTATTTCACCAAATTTAACCATCTCCACCTTGATATTATATTTCCCCACAAGCCTACCAACTCCACCTACATCCTCTTACTCTAAGCAGCTCTCAGACAAGACACCACAGATACTTCCCCAATGAGCTTCGGCATGGCTATCACTCATTGCGCTTTATCAACGAACTCCGGCAAGGCCACTGCCCGCTAACAAAGTGTTGAAAGTACCCTCTTTATGTAGGACCTATCAGTCTCCAAAAAAACATCTCCATCTAGCAGCTCACTCTCCCCTTGTGCCACTAAGTGGCACCTAGCACTTTAGCAAGCGAATCAAGTTTGAGCAATGCTCGAACTTTGCAATAGGTCTAGCCTTGTATCTCTCATCGTCCTTCACCTTATATGTCCACTTTCATCCAATGGCTTGGCTTCCTTGAGGGGGTGGTACCAATTTCCACATCTGATTCTTCTTCAATGAATCCATCTCCTCCTCCATAACATGCATCCATTTTGAGCTAGTGCTTGAACTCATAGCTTCTTTCTTGCACTATATGCATTGCGTAGTCAAACTGATCATCAAGGCTAAGATTTGCATAATTCCATTCTCCGTTCCTATTTGGTGGCCTTCTAACTCTAGAACTAGCCCAAATAGGTGTAGCTTCGCCTAAGCTTTTATCAACTTCACTATGAGCTGAATCATCTCTAGCTTCACGACCATAACCATCATTACTAGAAGAACTTTGTGGACCTTCATGTGATGTGTCAACGATTGCAATTACTACATCTTCTTTTGCAGCTCTGACTCTACTACTAGGCCGATATATGGGAATAGTTTCCATCTCCTTAGGCCTTTCAGCTTTTGAATCTACTGAACTAGGTAGATTCCCCTTTGGCTTGAACATAGCGGACTTATCAAATGTGACATGCCTAGAGTGCACTACCTTCCTATCAACAGGGTTCCAAATGCGATACCCATTGCCTTCTGTATCGCCCAAAAATATGCCTTTATTAGCTCTAGCCTCTAACTTGTCATTTCTTGTATGGTGAACATACATAGGGCTACCAAATATATGAAAATAATTGATATGTATAGATGTACCTTTCCACCTTTCCTTTTGAATCTTCCTAGCAATAGCTGAGCATGAAATTCGATTGATAATATACGCTGCAATCGATAAAGCTTCAGCCCAAAAGCCTCTAGATAAACCCGTCGTCAATCTCAACCAACGAGCTTTCTCCAGTAGGGTCCTATTCATCCTTTTAGCAACTCTATTTGATTGTGGATCTCCGGGTGTAGTGAAGTGTCTCCAAATTTCATGCTGCTTACAAAAATTTATGAACTCCTTAGAAACAAACTCACCCCCATTGTCGGATCTTAGCACCTTCAACTTCCTTCTGACTTCGTTCTATACCAGTGCCTTCCAAGTTTTGAACTGCTCAAACGACTCCGACTAAGCTTTCATCCCGAACACCCAAACCTTCCGGGAGTAGTCATCGATAAAAGAGATAAAATACATAGCTTCTCCAATAGATGCTGTAGTTACTAGTCCCCAAACATTTGTATGGATATACTCAAGTACTCCTTTGGACTCATGTCTACCAACATCGAAAGAAACATTTGTTTGTTTCTCCAATATACACTCTTGGTAGAGTTCTAAACAGTTGAAGCTTTCATGCTTGATCATCTTCCTTTTATGAAGCAAATCCAAGCCTTTCTTCGAAACATGCCCAATCTGAGATGCCAAAGTCTGGTGGCATTCAAAGCTTGTGAACTATCAACTCCAATACACGACCATCCAAGAACTGTAGATCCTTTCAGCAGATAATGATTCTAGACCATTACTCCTTTCATCAATACAAGAGGACCACATGTCACCTTCAAGCTATCTGACTCTATCATAATCCTGCAACCCAAAGATGCTAACTGACCTAAAGTAAGAAGAGATTTCCTTAAACTTGGAACATAGCAAACTCCAGTGATAGTGCGCACCACACCATCATGCATGCGAATACACATTGATCCTTCTCCTAATGAATTACAAATAGCATCATTCCCCATTAATATAGCACTTCCCTCCTTATCTTCATAAGAACAGAAATACTCCTTCCTAGGCATCATGTGGAAAGACACCCTTGAATCCAGCACTCAATGGTCTGATAATCAGAAACAGATACAGTCAACACATCATCAGAAACAACCTTCTCCACCGCAATAGATGAAGAACCATCCGCTTGATTTTTCTTCCTCAAATCTAGACAACCTTTCTTCCAATGGTCATGTTTCTTATAATGATGACACCTATTTTCTATAGACTTGCCTCTCCAACCACTTCCGGGCTTTCTTGATTTAGAACGCCCTTTGAAATTATTCTCCTTCTTCTCCTTTCTTCCTCTCTCTACAAGCAGTCCTTAACTACTACTAGCTTCACCACTTTCGCTCATAAGCTTCATTTGATCTCTCATCTCTTCACTCAGGAGTCCCATCTTTATATCTTCTAATATCAGCGTGCTTTTTCCGTAGATAAAGCTGTTAACAAATACCGTGTATCGATCTGGAAGAGAGCACAATACCACTATTGCCTTTTGCTACTCATCCACATTTAAATCAACAACTTTCATCTTCATCATCAAGTCATCGAAGAAGTTAAGATGTGCTTTCAACGACGTACCTTCATGCATCTTGTAAGTGAAGAAAGTCTTCAACAAAATCAACCTATTCATAAGCGACATCTTAATGTAGAGGTCCTCAAATTCTTCCACAAGCCTCTAGCGGCAGTTTCACTACTAACCTCTTGGATGACATTCTCACCCATGGCCAATTGGAGGGTAGTAAAGACCCATTCTTCCGTTTCCTTCCTTTCCAATTTTGAAATATCCGCTGAAAATGATTCTGCATCAAACACAACATGATGAATAGGATTTCTTCTCAACACCATCTTCATCTACCAATGCCAGTTCTCAAATCATTATCTCTGTTCCACTTCTCTGTAGCCAACTGTGAACCAGATGTTGCATATGAACCCCTAGTGTAGGGTGCATACTCCTAGATAGCTCTAACCTCACTTAAATCTCCAGATCATGACATCTTATCGATTACTTTCTAGCCGTAGGCTTCAACAACAATCTGCAATGCTCTAATACCAGACAGTTGGGGTAGATTTCACATAAATCACTATAAATCAATCCAAATAAATGCGGAAGTAATAAGATCGGGTCTTAATGTGATAAAACAAATAGAAACAAGAGAATAAACAACAAATCACGGAAGAAAGTAAATAGAAAGTTCACATATAGATTTATAGTAGTTCCACTATCGCGTGTACATCTACTTTGGAAAGAGGGGATTTTATTATTTCTAATAGAGAGAGAATTTTACAAGATTGATAATGGAGGATAAGAAGAAGAACAAGAAATAAAACTTTAGATGATGATTCTACTCATGTTAATCTATGCCTTTATATAGAAATTATAACCGGAGTTGAAGTAATTGATTTATAGTCATAAATCAATGCCTCATCAAATCTCCTATTCATAGGGAAAATGTTTATCCATTTGATTTTCCAATTTTCCCCAATTTACATGGGTATGATGAGATTCCTTGTTTAATCAACTAATCAGGAAATTAATTGATTACTTCAATCTCTCAAAATAATTATTCTTCTCGTGTAGGTAATTTATTGCTCTCTTTAAATGCTATAAAAAAGGCAATATATTTGAGTAGTTATCTCAAATATATCTTCTAGATCTTCTGCAACTGAAAATATTGTATCACTCAAATTATCTTCAATTTTTTTTTTTAGTTTGAAAATATTGTATCACCAAATCTAACAGTTTAGTCTCATGAGAATATGATTTGTGTACGTTGAGATTAATGGTTAATGGGTAGTATGGGTGCATTTGCAACGAATTAAAACGGAGAATTTGAATGGGGTATTTAAGCGGGATGCTTGAGTGGGGAAGTTGGCTGAACGGGAAATGTGTTTGGTGACGCGGATGGTGTATTTGAGAGGAATATTTGAACGATGCATTTAAAATGTGATTTTTTATTTAATTGATTTATAGTTATTTAATTATTTGTTTTTAATTGTGTAATATGCATTTAGTAATTGCAAATAACATGAAATAAATTATGAAATTTCACTAAAATAAACAAATATATTTTTAAATTCAAATAAATAAGTTGTAAAATTTTAAATTGATTGGATTCAATTAAAACCAACCCCATAATGTAGAGCACTTTGATACGATCGCATCTTAAACGGACCTCATTTGCAAAATTTATTAATTACTGCGAACGTTGTGCCTATGTGTTTTGGAATTCAAGATTGTATAGAAAAGGAAGTTGTGCATTTGGTGGACAAAGTTATTGATTTTTCTTCCAACCAAATATCCTGTTATATATCCTTTTATGTTCGGTTATATATTGCACACATATCCATATGTAAATATCGACACATGACATAGGAATAACTTTAAAGCATCAAATTTTGTATCTCCAACGGAGCAACAATTTTCCATGTGGTACATAGGAAGTTGAGTTGGTAAACCGATCTTTACCAAATACATTTAACAGTTATATGTACATAATACGCTAAAAAAATACCAAGCTTATGGGTCTGAAACCAATTTATGAAATGCAGAATTTGAATTTGCAAATGGATAATTCTATTCATAATCCAATAATCTTTTAATGTATACAATTAAATGTAGTAAAGTACCATACATCAAAAATTACTTTATACGCACCCTTTTTTTTACAAAATTGTCCTTGTTTTTATCTTTTATCATCTTCCCTCTAAAGAATTTTAAACTCTTTGTAGAAATAAGAAATTTGCAGTAATAAATTAAGTCAAAATTCAACAAAATGAATTCACTACACCAGAAATGCCAATTAGGCAGTGCTTTTGACCGTATCAAATGGAATTAGGCAGTGCTTTGGGCCGTATCAAATTTTGGCGTGGTTAATAATTTGATACGGCCCAAAGCCGTATCAAATTGATGAATTTGATACGGCTCAAAGCACTGCCTAATTCATGAATTTGATACGGCTCAAAGCACTGCCTAATTCATGAATTTGATACGGCTCAAAGCACTGCCTAATTCATGAATTTGATACGGCTTTGGGCTGTATCAAATTAATGTATTAAAGTAAAAAAATAATGCATTGCTCTCTATTTTTCACATTACATGTTCCCTTCTTCTACATCGATGCCTACGGTCAGCAGTCAACTAAAAATACAAATAAATGGACAAGCTTAGCACGTATAAAAATGAATATAGGATATACAATTATACAATGTTTAACACATATAAGAAACTCTTTATAAGATATACAATTATACAATGTAACCATTCCTTTCTTGCAGAGCTTTGCATGCTTCTGAACATGGAAAAATATACAATATGAGCTTTAAATATTATTATTTTTCTACATACTTTTTTTTTACAGAATCAAAATTCCATTTTAGTTGAACTGGACATGAATTATTGACCGAAACAATCATTTGTGGTGCAACATACAAAGATAACATCTATATAGAAAAATACTGGCAGTCTTTATTTCTTTCCATTTATATGCATGAAATACTCTGATACCTCTGATGCGCTTTCGTAACCAATTTCCTTGGTTGCAACTTTCCTTGGTTGCAATCCAATTTCCTTTGCTAGTTGAACTTTTCTCTCGGGTCCAGTGCTTTGATTTGTACCTGAGTCTATTTCATGTTGCTTTGATTTTCACCTGAGTCTATTTCATGTTGTAATATATGTATGCATATGTATATATGTGTGTGTGTTTGGGTATGTACAGTGTGTGTGTTTTTATATATGTGCATGTGTGTCAAGATAGCCTAAAACAGCATTTCAAACAGTGAAAAGGTCATTCGATTATAGGCATCTATAGTCCAATGAATTTGTATTGCTATTACCTGCTTCTTTTAAGTTCCCTGCTCCTAATGGAAATAAATTTAGTGTCCTTCAAAATCTTCAGTCCCCCCTCTCTTCTTTGTTTTTTTTCCTTCTCCAGAATTGGTTCGTATTTCATAATATATGATTTGCTAATGATGATTTATATTGCATATTGCAGGCATATGGGTGGGCATATATTTATAACAACCATAATACATGGGAGCAGTTTTATGTGTACTGGATTCCTACATTCTGTGGCGCTATTCTTGCTGGTTGGATTTTCAAATTCATATCTTCTCCAACTTCGACCAAAAAAGCAAAAAGGGTTAAAAAAATCACACACACACACATAAAAGCAGGCCATGGTTTACTTCAATATAATAGTATATTTTGATCTGATCAAGAAATCATCCTTCCCATTGAAGTACTAGGCCCTTTTCCAACCAGAATTGTCAGTTTCTCAATCAACTGGTCAAAATCATCATTTGTCTTGATTAAACTCAAGCTTGCATAAATTCGGGGTGCCCCAAATTCGTGACCGCCGTCACTTTTGATTCTTCCATCTGTAAGTACGTCTGCACAGTCAATCACGTCTCTGTTGCACTTTAGCCATGCAAAACCTGCCATTTATTCAAAGGCACATATACATAGTCATTTATTATTCTAAGCTGTTTTTAGAATTAGAAACAAATAGATACATTTCATACCTGGAGTAAGGCGTCTATGTATTTTCATACAAATTGTTAAAAAAAGTTTCAGTAACTGGTAGCCATTTGTCATACATGTGTGATGCTGGTTGAGTGATAATTAATGTGGTATACACCAAATATAGTCATAAGCTACTGATCGCATTTATGGTTTTATAGGCAGCCCAATTCAAACATTTTTTTACTTTTACAGGTTCTAACATTGAAAGCTGCAGTGCTAGATTTGTAATGCATAACAATATTAGCAAAAATATTTTGACATTCCGTGAGAACTACAAACAATTTTAAATTTATGATTTGTCCGATCATAAATTAATCAATACCAACAAGGAAATCAGTAATTGAAGATAAAAATCGAATTTACCGGGAGGGGGAGGTGGAGGAAGAGTGGGGGCAAAGTGGTCAAAAGCCATCTGAGCAACTTTGTTCTGTGCCTCTTTCGAAGAAGTGGAGGAATCGACAGCGTCGAACTTAATACCGTTGACGGTGATGGAGGCCAGAAAACGTGGGGAATGGTCAGGTCCATCGGCGCGACCAACTGTGTAAGTTGATAAAGCCCACTTTTGCTTTTGACAGAGCTCTTGTAATTTTGATTTGTACATTGTTGTGTTCAGATTCGAAATTTCAGTGTTCTTTAGGGATTTAATTTAGGGATTGTGTAATTTAGGGATGGAGCGAAATGAAAATAGTGCGGGAAATGAAAACTAGCGCGAACAAAATGTAGTGATCCGCGGCCTTTCAAACGTAGGGTTAGATTTTAGGTGTTGTGGGGGGTGTGGATCGCAGAGGCAATTTGATACGGCTCTGAGCCGTATCAAATTTGATACGGCTTAGAGCCGTATCAAATCTCCGCTTCCTGGTGTGCCAAATTTGCTGTTTTGGTATAGTGATTTTAATATTTGGAATATTGTAACTTTTTTATCTTACTAAATATACTCTTAATTTCAACAAAATCAAGTCTAATTTTACAAAATGTTTAATACATATAAATTAAAGCACTTGGTTGTATAAGCTGTTTTAATGATATTTTAGTGTTCATGTTAAAAAATTCATTAACGTCTTTATAAATATGTATAGATTTGATCAAATATCGTTAATTTTAATGTTGTAATTTAATGGGTCATAAGTGAAAGAATACATATGAAATAAAGGAAAATGATAGCAATATATTTTCTTAGCAAAATATAGGTGGTATTTTTGATGCATGAATAGAAGTTACATTTGCAAATGGAAAAACATGAAAATGGAACCAATATATTACATCATTCAAAATTGAATCAGATTTTCAAGAGCCAAGAAAGAAATGCTCAAAAAACCGACTGAACATGTTCGAGTTATTGGTTCGTCTGGCCTTGAACTGTTAATTGATCGTTTTCAATTGATATTCACATTGCTAAAGAAATAGTCATGGTTTTTTATTTACTATTTTAGATTCACATCGCTTATATCCTTGCTAAAGTAGCAATACTACAATTTATTATTAATTGAGTTGGCATCGATTGGAGGAAAAAAATTAGATACCAGACGTTTTATAAGTTAATCGGAGACTGTTCTGCTCAATAAGGAAAAAGACAAATTTTCAAAAGAGACTAGTTTTTAGAAGTATTGGCATAAATAGGCTACTCTTAAAACTACTTGCAATTGTAGGTTAGTTTTGGCCAGCTCAGCGATGAGCTGGCCTTTTTTTTAAAAATAATACGGGGCGCATTTGCGAAATGCGCTCCTTAAAATTACACTGGCGCATCTGCCAAATGCGCCAGTGTAAATTTTTCAACCTAAAACAAACTGCAAGCAGCAGTCAGTCATTTCTCTTACAACATATTCGAGCTAGAAAACTCAATTTCGTAACTTTCTTCCATTCACCTCAAAATTCATCAAAATCTCCTCAAAATCTCAAAATATACAAGGGTTACTAGTTGGATTACTTCTATAAGCTATTTGGCATCAATTTGAAGGTATAAATCAAGTTTAAACTCAAACCCTAGCTCAATTATTAGGTATTTTCATATTCTACTTTTCACAAATTTACTTTCTCATTTTTATGCTTTATTATGTCATTAGTATTTGTTTAGGAATTGATTGTTCTAAAATTAATTATGTTTTTCTTTTTAGAAGTATGTTGGATTTCATCCCAATTATTTGCTACTTTGATGGAAAATTGACTATGAAAGAAAACAATACACCGGTATACGTTGGTGGTAAACAAAAGGGTTCAAAGGTTAAATTTTTTGCTCCTATCATGAACTAAAAGAAACGGTGTATTCACTCGAAGATTCATGTTGCAGATCGGACTTCTCACGAACGAGCATACACCGCTCGTGCACCGCTTGAGCGAGAAGTCATAAATCTTCACATTATCATGATAGTTTTAGTTTGTTGGGTTGAATTGTTCGTTCACTTGAATTATGTTTCTAATTTTGAATAAATAACTACAACTTGTAGGTCGATGTACTAGAGACGGTAGGAAGTGGGTTGGACGATATCAGACATGGTAGAGTACTCGAACGAGAAGTCCAACCACGGTGTCTTGATTTTAAGAAACTTATTGACACACTCCTTTTTAGAAATCGATTAACACGCCCAAGCTCTTCCGAACAAGCTATGCGGACTAGAGAGCGAAGAACTAAAAGAAGGTAGGATACACACCAATCGCAACCCGCTGGACCTTCTCAACCCCCACCTACTCAAGACGATCCAACTCAACCATGAGTATTCTTATTTTTAGTTTACTATTAGTTTGTTTTTGTAATCGAACTATAACTTCTACTTTAATTCGAATGTAATCGAATTTTAATTATGTTATGCTTGAATTTGTTTAATGGTAGTTTTATTTGTTGGCTTTTATGTAGATAAACATGTGCTATTATTTAAGATAGTGCATTTGGATTTGGATTTTGTGTATTCGGATTTTTTGGTGAAGGTTGTTGTCCAGGTTTGGACCTGAGATTTACACTGGTGCATTTGGCAGATGCGCCAGTGTAAATTTTAAGGGGCGCATTTCGCAAATGTGCCCCGTATTATTTTAAAAAAAAATGGTCATCTCATCGCTGAGCTGGCCAAAACTAGCCTACAATTGCAAATAGTTTTAAGAGTAGCCTATTTATGCCAATACTTTTAAAAACCAGTCTCTTTTAAAAATTTGCCCTAAGGAAAATATAATAATATGACGTGGATTCAATTAAAATTTGAGGATACGATAACCAATCATAGTGGCTCCGCTCTATCTAGTTGGGGCAGATTTTCAACTGTACCATGGTAGGATAATTTTGATAACTTTTGCATTTGCAGTACACACTAATGAAGGATTCTATCATTTTACCGTCATCAAAATGGAAACTAATTTTTTTTGTCAAACTAGCTAAAAGTGGTAACGCGAATTGAATGCAGGATGTTTACAAAAAAACCAAGCTTACTTACCAGCAAACAACAGTCAGCTAGAGAAACTATGTCCATAAACATAACAGATAAATATTTGAAGCCCTCAAAAATGTTGATGCCCATGGGCCGGGCCTGGTTGCACGCATAATTTGATATTGTGCTTTTTATGTATTTTTTTAATTTAATTAGTTATGACTGGTTAAAAAATTATTTAAACTATTATTTAATATTAATATTAACTAAATTTTCACGACGAAGATCTACTTATTTCAGATACAACAATGATTGAAAACTCAATTGAAGGTAAAATAAACAACATAACGTAGAACCTGTCATAGATCTCACAGCGCATCGAACAAAATATAATAGCAACATTACATATATAAAACAGGTGAGTCAGAAAAAGAATAAATAGATCACAACATCAAAGTAACAGATCCATACAGTACAGTTGAAAAAATAAGTCATACATCCCAAATAACTCCTAAATAATTGTCTCCTAAAATAAGAGTACTAATAAGCTACATAGTACTGAACAACTGAAAGCACTAGAATAAATATAATAATACGCGAAATAGTCTCCTACTCACCACCTAAACAACTACTCGTGCTCACCAAACCTGTCTCCAATCTAGTCATTTAAGAGTACCCAGAGTAATAAAAAGCAATGCATAAAACTCCAGGTCAGACAACTGTCTGGTGTGACCGATAGAAATCTCAAATACTATAAACAGATAGAATAGGACAATCGGTGCACAAAAACATACCTGACCTATCCATGCATCCACAAATTTAGCACATAAACAATATAAGCTACTCTGTGATCATCATCATGGGTGTAATGTGGGTGCCAAGGTACCAAGGGTGTCTAGATATCTATATCGACAGTATCTACATCATATGATATCCCTAAGGCGATAGAAAGAAACAAACAAAACATCCATCATCCATCCTCCCTTTCACTCAGTCAGTGCATTGGCTATATGACAACTTGCAAACTCAAGGACTAGGCATATCACTGCACCAATCCATCACAGAGACTAGACATGTCACCACGTCAATCCAACTCAACACTCGAGACTTATGTCGCCATATCAATCCATCTCAACTCCACGAGTATCATCGATCCCCTCCCCTTGCACATGCCATACATAGCAGAGCTTGTCTCGGAACTATCGACCCATCTCCCTTTTAAAGTCATCGCGGTTGGAAAATATTCTAGACAATCGCCGTATGTCATAGATTGTCATCGTGCATCATGTAACCTGCCTCCAATGGTTCCCTAAATCTGACTCATCATAGCCTTCTCTACCTCTGGGAGTAAAGTTAGCCATTGCCGAATTCGTTCCTAGAGAAGTAAGGTCGCCATAGAACCAAACCATCAAACGAGAAACCGCGCCACCGTCGACAAACCAAACTCCACCAGAGGACTCCTCCCAAACCCCTTGACCTACCCTAGGGGTCGCACCGCTATATGGTGAAACCTTAGGGGTCGGGTTCAACCCCTATATGGGACCGAGCCCTCCCCTGCCGACCCCTATCCCTTAACTCTTTCTCCCCGTATTTCACGCCACACACTAACTCCATCCGATCCCAAACTTCGCATGCTAACTCCAACACATCTCATCACCTTCCACTATCGATCGTACCCCCCTATAATCCATCTCTAGGGGTCGTAGCTGACCCCGATTGTTCGACCCCTATAAACGAGCCAATCCACAGCCTGATGGGCAAACAGGAAGAGTTAACAAAGTCTTAGGATTTGTTAAGAGCTTGTATGCTTATTGGACTGAAAAACTCATTGCAAAATATGTTGAAGAAGAGATGACATTTGTTCATATTATAATTTTCTTATTTATCCTTTTGTTTTTCCTTTAGTGGAGTGGAGCTTGTATGCTTATTTGTTCATATTATAATTTTTGATACGTTTGTTTATCATAAGTTAAAAAAGTGTTGCACATAGGCCCAGCCCGGGCTGTTTAGAGACTCGGGGCCTGAAAAGTTTCAAGGTAGAGAAAAACGATCTAGAGGCCCCAAAATGGAAAATAAAAACTTTTGTCAAACTAGCTAAAGTGGGTAACACGAATTGAAAGCAGGTTGTTACAAAAAAAACCAAGGTTACTTACCAGCAAACCACACCTATTTTTAGTTAGCTAGAGAAACTATATCCATAAATATAGCAAAATAGATATTTGAGGCCCCCAAAAATGTTAATGCCCAAGGGACGGGCTTGGTTTGACGCATAATTTGCTATTGTGTTTTTTATGTATTTTTTTAATTTAATTAATTATTACTAGTTAAAAAACCATTTAAACTAATATTTAATAATTCATATTAACTAGTATAACCGTACAACGGTGGGGAAACCGACCGTTTGGTGATATAATTATAAAACAATACATTTTTGCATTAATTTTCAAAAGGAAATATATTTTTTCCCTTAATTTGACATAAGAAGAAAAAAAAGTTAGTATATTTTTCAACGGTTCTGAATTTCAATGAATAGACTTCGTTTTGGTGAATCTTATTGAATGTTTATTTAACATTCACTAATTTTATAAAATATTTATTATTAAAAAATACATTTCGGAACAAATTAATTGTTTCAAAAGAACTTATTAACATAATTTGGACCTTTTCCACAAAGTATATTTGAAATTAATCGATTTTAATAAAGTTTGAAATTTTCTTAATTAAAGATCCAACATTTACCACTATCAAAGATAAAAGAATTAAAGCCATTTTAGATATGCCTCAATATTTTTTATTAGAGGCCAAAACTAATATTAGATTGCCCCTATAACTATGAGAGGTAAAATAAGATTGGCCTTTAAAAACTATGCCTTTAATGATAAATTGGGGCATATAATTCTCATAGTTTGCCTTCAATAAAATGCATTCCACGTCATTAATATACCATATTATTCTAATACTATTCTAGAAGAGGTAGTATTAAATGCCTCTAAAGGCTTCAACAAGAGCAATAAAGACAAGTGCAAACTGGATTATAATACATGCACAACAATTATGCTTCTAATGGTGTAATTGCAATAAATCAAACATTAAAAAGAAGACAAACATAACAAATAATTATAAGTCTTCAAACTAAACATAAAAAATATAAATGCAACAGATTATATGAATACAAGTTACATTTCAACATAATATATGCGTATAAACAAATTCACACAAAAAAGAATACAAAGAACATTTCAAATACAATTCACATTATAAACTTTGATTACATAGTCAGTCCATCACAAAGCATAAAGTTTTGTAGCATAGGTGCAAATTGCACTCATAAGGTAACAGAGAGTTTACAGTTATACAAAAATTCAAAAAGTTTTTTCTTAATAGCAATGTACATAAAGTTGAAGTTCCAAACTTCCCCAGAAAAAGTATTGCTGCTACAAATATGCTTTTAGCCTTAAGACCAGTGTCACCTCGCCACAACTAGCTTTATATAATTATTATAACATAAGCACCTGCAAAATACCATATCAATATTATAAATAAGTGTTACAATAACCAATCATGGACGATTCCAAAGAGAAGAAGCTATTAAATAACCTTTCTTTGTTATTAGTTATAAAACAGTTAATTCAACTTAGGTTTGATAACTTAAAATAAGCATGTACATTAGAACAAATGTTATTAATTCGAACTTACGTTATAGAAGAAGCTTACATGATATGAGAGAAATCAAAGGTGTTCGTATACGAAAATTAACCTCAGATTCCAACGGTGGCAATTGGAAAGTGAAATTTTGACAATACTACACATGTAAATAATGGTTGATTCATGTGCTAAAAATTTATAATTTCAAACTACAAGTGATATTTAGCAAACACAAATACAAAACACAAAACATAAGCACACAAGTACATGAGCATGTTATTAATCAAAAATCAAGTATTAAAAACGAGTATATAAGAACAACTACAAAAATATTTACCCCAAACTTTAGACTAATTTTAGTTTATAATATGAAAACAAGAGCACTTAGAATTATATTACCCTGTGCCGATAAATTCTCCACTATACATGCACTAGTACTTTCCTACCAAATGACTATTGGAGACCATATATATCAGTTTGTTTTCAGATAAGTTTCTCAAAAAAGCCTAGTAAGTAATAAAAGAATATTATAATAAAATCATTAAATATTTGCTAAAAGGATATCAAACTTACTGTTATTTGCTCTTAGACATCATCAGCTTACTTCCTTTGTTCATTTTGAAACAATTTATATGTCGCAATGGATCGATTTAAGGATATTGCTTTTCTTTCCTTTTTAGTGAGAATTACAAAGTTACCACTAATAAAAAGTGCAAAATAAACATAAGAAATACAAAAAATAGTTATTTTACTAATAAAAACTAAAAATGAAGTAAGGAATAGCACTAACCAGACTATATGCATAAGAAAACTGAAATCGAAAGTAATGTTACCCATAAGCATAATTGATTAGGTGAATAAACTACGTTGTCTATCTATTACTAATTAAATTACTTGCACAATATGAAACAAACATAATATTTAGACATTTTTTTATGAACCAAGCTACTTATCACTTTGTTTAATTTGGCTCTAGGAATATGTATCAATAAATAGCCTCTAAAATAAATAGACCGGTCTACTTAGTAAGACAATAATGTTGAAATTTAGAATGTGTTGTGTACAAAGCAATAATGAAAAAAATATATGAGAAAACCACTACATGACAATGTATATTGTTGTGCCCCCGCTATGCATAATTCAATAGCTCTCCAATAGAAGAAGAATGTAATCCAAAAATGGAAATGTTATGAGTGACACAAGGAAGTGAGAAATCTGTAATGTAACTATGTATGTAGTTTGTGAATAGGTAATTGTTAATGATATTGCCATGCATGAAAAATATTTACCTGATTTAAGAAGAAAGCCACTCCCTATAACATGAAATATAGTAATCCATGTGCATATATTTAGAATGAATGGACCTGCATATAATAAATTTTGATAATTGCTTTATAACCTACAACATGACAAATATCTACAACGATAAAAGTAGAGATATAAAAAGTATATCTACTAGCTAAAGAAATCTTTTTAATACTGATTAGAATCTTATTATTTTAGCAATAAAAACATGTCATAACTATGCATAGCATGCCTATGTAATTTTGTAAAATATAACTATGAAATGTCTCTTAAATTAGCTTATTAAAACTCCAACTAAAAAAGAAAAACACTAAATAAGAAGAACAAAAAGAAATATTCACAATTAAACCCTTGGCTTGATACATAATGTAGCCGTCGTATGAACTTATAGAATTGAAATTGGTTCATATAACTAATTGCGAGTTTGTGGTAGTGTAAGTAGTTCATAAATAGGTTAATACGCTGTACCCATATTTATGCCCATATACTATATCTACAATCAGGTAAGTCAGGGTAATAAAGCAATTTTAATTTTGTTCTAGGAAATTACCATGTTGACTTTCTTGCTCTAACACCCTAGCAACTTCTTCCTTTCAACACAGTTTCAATATTGAGCATATATTACTTACTACGTACTAAAGTAGACAAACAAACGAACAAAAGATAGTTGACAAAATGCTCTGTGATGGCTCAAACTTTAAGTATGCAAGGGTAGCTTTAAGTTTTCATTCTGTTCTTTTACTCAAATAAGATCATTCGATATAATCTAAAAATAAGTAAAATAAATTGATAGGTATGATACTTTGACGTTTAAATGATACATCAAACTGAAAACTTTATCTCAACGTTTAAAATGTCAAATTCATTTATAATCGTTTACTATATCCATATTTATATATATATTGTATTGTAGATATGATCAACAAGATGAATAATATGGGCAAATGAATAAAATCATTAATTCGAGGTATACACATAGATTAGATAGGAAATTAGCATAATACAATCAGTAGATCGCTGTTTGTCCAACAATGCCTACTCACTTTGTCCTCAAAAAATTTCAATTTTTTTTAGAATAAAACCTTAAAATAAATTAAAAAAAAATTAATTATAGCCTTGGCCCCTGTGCAGTGCGGACAATCGATGGTAATTATAACCACGTAGAACTTATCGTTCTAAAAGTTAACTAACCATTTATATTACATAATATATATAAATATTAATAGAAACCAACTCATCCGATCGATCTTGAGAGTGGTTGGAAATGTTCATTACCCAATAACAAATATGCAACTTATGATTTAGAAAAAGAAAGCCACAAAATTTGAAGGTGTGAAACAGCTAGAATTAAGATGTACATACCCAGTCACTCCTCTTATCTTTTTTTTCATTGTCAAGAAAAGAGAGGACAAAAAAAGGATGAACCATCCCAAGGAATTAGTATATACCAAAAAGTAAATAACACATAATATCAGAATAGGTAAATAAGAAATAGCCAACATAAAAACAAGATCAGCCTGAATCTTTGCTCAATTCCAGGCTGCATCTAGAAAAACTTTATTTTAAACGATTTGCTAATGTATTCGGGAACACTTCTTTCTTTTGAAAATAATATAATCAACTATGTCAGTTTGATAGCCGATTAAATTATCCAGTAGCTATGTTATATGGTACGTTAGTATTAACTTATTCAAAAAATTTAAACAAAGCCCTAAGTTGAAAATCCAAATAGAAATCCTATCAAGTAAATACTTCCAAGTATGAGAACCAAATATAAAAAATAATAAATACCTTTTATGATCAATTGATGAAGTCCAAATCGAGTGGATCCATGAATGATGCAATAATGGAGGCGTTGGTCACCAGTGGTGTCAGTTGTGGTTTTAGTTTCGACTGTGGTGGGAGTGGATCTACATGGTGGGAGAATTACGTTTTCCTGATTAGGGCTAGGTTTACAATATTAGGTCAGGAAATTTGGGGTTAAATATGAGTAAATGAGGACCGAAAACAGAATTACAGGCGAACAGGTCCGATACACAATTTGAATAATTAGAATCAAGGAGCAAACGAGAATTAGGGAAAAATTAGGAGAGAAAAGGGAAGCGAACATCGGAAGCAAAAAAATGACGGCCTGTTGCATGTTTTTCTGGCTTCAGACGAAATTGATATCATCTGACCGTAAGCAAACCTCCCTAACTGTCGGTTTAATTAAATTTTCACGATGAAGATCTACTTATTTCGGATACAACAATGATTGAAAACTCAATTGAAATACAATCATATTGAGACGACCGCCCTACACCGCTGACACCCAAAAAACCTAGATGGTGTGCTGCAATGGTGCTCGGTCGATGTAAGCGGTCATCTAATGGTAAAATGAACAACATAATGCAGAACCTATCATATATCTCACAGCGCATCGAACAATATATAATAGCAACATCACAGATATAAAAAAAGTTAGACAGTAAATGACTAAATAGATCACAACATTAAAGTAACAGGTCCATACAATATAGTGGTAGAAATAGAGTCATACATCCCAAATAACTCCTAAATAACCGTCTCACAAAATAAGAGTGCTGATAAGCACCCTAGTACTGAACAACAGAAAGCACTAGAGTAAATATTATAATATGAGAAATAGCTTCCTGCTAACCACCTGAACAGCTACTCGTGCTCACCAAACCCGTCTCCAATCTAGTCATTTAAGAGTACCCAGAGTAATTAGAAGCGATGCATAAAACCCCAGGTCAGACAACAGTCTGGTGTGAGCGATAGAAATCTCAAATACAATAAAAAGATAGAATAGGACAATCGGTACATGAAATCATACCTAATCTGTCCCTGCATCCATAGAGTTAGCACATAAACAACATAAGCTACTGTATGTGGGTGTAATGTGGGTCCCAAGGTACTAAGGGTGTCTAGATGTCTATATCGACAGTATCCACATCAAATGATATCCCTAAGATGATAGAAACAAATAAATAAAATATCCATCATCCATCCTCACATTCACTTACTCGTGCATTGGGTATATGACAACTCGCAAACTCAGGGACTAGGCATATCACCGCACCAATCCATCCCAATCATCACGAGACTAGATGCATCCCCACATCAATCCATCCCGGGGACTAGACATGTCACCACGTCAATCCAACTCAATACTCGAGAATAGATACGTCACTGTATCAATCCATCTCAACTCCACGAGTATCATCGATCCCCTCCCCTTGCACACGCCATCCATAGCAAAGCTTGTCTCAGAACTGTCCACCCGTCTCCCGTCTGAAGTGGTCGCGGTTGGGAACTATTCTAGACAGTCGTCGTATGTCAGAGTGTGTCATCGTGCGTCCTGTAACCCACCTCCAACAGTTCCCTAAATCTGACTCATCGTAGCTTTCTCTGCCTTCGGGAGTAAAGTTAGCCGTTGCCGAATTCATTCCTCGATAAGTAGGGTCTCCATAGAACCAAACCATCAAACGAGCAACCGCGCCACCGTCGGCAAACCGAACTCCACCAAAGGACTCCTCACGAACCCCTTGACCTACCCTAGGGGTCACACCCCTATATGGTGAACCTTAGGGGTTGAGTTCGACCCCTATATGGGACCGAGCCCTCCCCTACCAACCCCTATCCCTTAACTCATTCTCCTCGTATTTCGTGTCACACACTAACTCCATCCGATCCCAAACTTCGCACGGCAACTCCTCACATCTCATCACCTACCACTATCAATCGCACCACCTACAATCCATCTCTAGGGATTGTAGCCGACCCCTCCAAATGAGCCGATCCCTATAACGGCCCTTCTTTAATCGATTGTAACTTGAGCGTACGAACTCCAAATGACTTGAAATTTGATATGCTGCTTCTTGGGACTTCCACTATTGTCCCATACCGATCACACCCCCTACAATGCACCTTTAGGGGTCATAGCCGACCCCTATAGGTTGATCCCTCTCTGATAGCCCCTTTATAGCTTTTTACGGCTATTTTTGCCATTCGATCGACGTTTGCATCCATTCAACTATGTTTACATCAAGCATATAACATGTAAAACACACAACAACTAGCAAATGGTCGAAACATAGTAAATCAAAGTATAGATCTAAAGTAATAGCTAAATATTCATAGGTTACAATCATAGATCTCTAAAATCATAATTCCACAAACTTAACGCAAATTAATCCAAATTCACATTTGTGTCATAATATGATTTAGATGATATAAAGATTTTTAGGGGATTTTAGAAGGTGTTTATAGCCTAATACATGCTAATTAGTAAGAGAGACTACTAATCACTTACCTTAACCCAAGCTAAGCTCTAGATCTTCTTATGAACAGTAGATGCATGGATTCCAATGTGTTTGCAACAACAAATCTTCAGGCTTTAGGATGGATTTCACTAATTACTTGCTAATGGTGAGATTTGGCTAAATAAAGTAAGGTTTTGGTGGATATTTGGGTGAAAAGATGATTAATGGAGGTAAGGATCTACTTTAGGAGTTGTGCAAATAAGAAAGGAGTAGTTCCACCAGCTCCTACAGCCCCCACTTACGCCAAACCTGGAAAGGGTCATGGGTCCATTAACTAATGATCCTAATTACCCATTTAAGCTGTCTAAAACAAATAAAAACTTTAAATAGCCATATCTTTCAAACCGTAAGCCTATTTTCCTATTATGACCACTCTATGGAAAAGAAAATCATCATCTCGATCCAATGAAAGTGCTTTCAGGACCAAATTCCACTCTTATTAAAAGTTATGGGTCAAATAAGATTTTACAAGGGCAAAATGGTCACAGAAAAATTCAACAAAAATTCTAAGGAAAATAAATGACCCCGGTAGTCATTTCCTAAAATTATAGATTCATACGATCTCATATGAAAATAACATCAATATTCTACGATCCTCCGATACCTAGAATACGGGTCGTTACATTCTCCCCTCTAGGATTTTCGCCCCAAAGATCCCACAATCAAGTCAATAGAGTCATCTCGCATGCCTAACAACCATACACAAGCATAGGCAACCATCATGCATCAACCATACACAAATACCAATAAAGAAAAAGGAAATATCTAAGCCTATCCTAGCATGTAGGATACTATACTAAGGCACATACTTACTGATATCATAAGTGAAAGTAAAAGCGATAAATAAGAAATCTTACCAAATAAAGAGCTATGGATACAACGTCCCCATGCTCTCCTCAGTCTCCCAAGTGCAATCTCTATCACTGTTACTTCTTTGAACCTACCAGCTCCACCGTCTTCCTCCTAAGTTGCTTCATATCCCGTCCAACGATACAAATAAGCCTACGAGGTCACGAAGCCTCCAGTTCAATCTCAATATCCTCAAGCTGATCTGGTGTGATAGTCACGCCTAAGTCGTGCATAAATTTCCGTAGATGAGAAACGTGGAAAACATTATGCTCTCCCGCCATTCTAAGAGGTAAGTCAACTCTATAAGCAAGGTTCTCAATCCTCTCTAATACTGGAAAACGACTAATAAATCTCGCTGCCAACTTTCCTCTACCACTGAACTGAATAACATTCTTCAAAGGAGAAATCTTGACAAATACCGTGTCGTCGATAAAGAATTTCAAATCATGACATCTCTTATCAGCGTAACTCTTTTGTCTATCTTGAGCAGCTTTCATTCATTGCCGAATGATCTCAATCTTTTCTGAAGTCTCCCTAACCATCTCTAGCCTAAGTATTAGCTTCTCGTTCGCTTCCCACCAATGGAAAGGAGCGTTGCACGGTCGGTCATATAAAGCTTCAAATGGTGCCATACCGATGCTAGACTGATAACTATTGTTGTATGTGAATTCAACAAGATGCAAGTGATCATCCCACGAACCTCCAAAGTCTAATATGCAAGCATGTAGGAGATCTTCTAAAATACGATTCACTCTCTCGGTTTGGCCATTAGTTTGAGGGTGATAAGTCGTGCTGAGGTGCAGCTCTGTCCCTAACGCCTCCTGTAAGCTCTTCCAAAACCTACTAGTGAACAACGGGTCTCGATCGCTCACAATGCTCTTTGGCACACCATGGAATCCCACGATCTATCTCACATATAAGTCAGCCAGTTTGGCTGCCGTTCTGCTTGACTTGACGGGTATAAATCTGGCGCTCTTAGTCAGTCGATCGACTATGACCCAAATGTTGTTGTACCCTGCTTGAGTCTTCGGCAGTCCATCAATGAAATCCATCGATACTTGCTCCCATTTCCGCTTGGGAACTTCTAACGGTTGCATAAGCCACTAGGCTTCTTCTGCTTTGCCTTAACTAATTGATAGATCATGCATTTAGAGATAAATGTCCCAACGTATTTCTTCATCACCTCCCAATAGTATATCTGCATCATATCCTGGTACATCTTATTACCGCCAAGATGAATAGTCAATCTCGAATGATGGCACTTGCCAAGCATCTCATCCCTCAACCCATCGACATCGGGAACAAATAATCTCCCGTCTTTATAGAGCCAACCGTCTCGATCGAGTCCGTGCTGTCTCAAATCCTCAGACTCTACTCCAACTTCAATCTTGGAAATGATCTCAGCTAATTTAGCATCATGCCTCTGACTAGTACCAGTTTGCTCCATGAGAGTAGGTCTGATAGTCAAGCTCGCCAACATTTCTGGCTCTAGCTCGCATCTTGGTTGGAAATCTAACTGTGTCCACTCTAGAAACATAACTCCCAAGCTGGCAGGCCTCCTACTCAATGCATCTGCAACTGCATTACCTTTACCCAGTATATATGCAATACCAAAATCATAGGAGGCCAAGAACTCTAACCATCTCCGCTGACGAAGGTTAAGATTCTTTTACGAAAAGTGGTACTTCAATGATTTATGACCGGTGAACATGTCGAACCTCTCTCCTAAAAGATAGTTCCTCCATATTTTTAGCGCAAACACAATCGTTGCCAACTCTAAATCGTGGGTCGGGTATTTCTTCTCATGGGGCTTCAGTTGTCGACTAGCATATGCAACAACCTTGCCCTTCTACATCAATACCGCACCCAATCCAATACCACATGCATCCGTGTATACCGTCATCTCCTCGCTTTCACCTAGGATAGTCAATACTGGTGCACTTGTCAAGTATTCCTTCAGACCCACAAATGCCTATTCACATCCCGCATCCCAAGTAAAAATATGATCCATTTTTGTCAAATGAATCAACGGTGTTGCTACCTTAGAAAAGTCCTGGATGAATCGTCTGTAATATCCGGTTAAACCCAAGAAACTTCTCACATCAGTGGCATTTTTGGGTCGAATCCAATCTTGGACGGCTTTAACTTTTACAGGATCAACAACAATGCCCTGCTCAGAAACGACGTGACCGAAAAATCACACTTCTTTCTTCCAAAAGCGACATTTAGAAAACTTCACCTTCAGTCGGTGCTCTCTCAATACCTCCAATACAGTCCTCAAGTGTGTCTTGTGTTCCTCCTCCGTCCATGAGTAGAGAAAAATATCATTGATGAACACAAGCATGAACTTATTTAGCTGATCCCTGAAGACACGGTTCATGAGATCCACAAAGCATGCTGGCACATTGGTTTACCCAAATGGCATAACCAACCACTCATAAAACCAAAAGGAGTACGGAACACTGTAACCGGCATACTCTCCTTTTCTATTCTTAGTTGGTGAAACCACATCGCAAGATCCGATTGAGAAAACACTCTAGCACCATGAAGCCGATCGAATAAGTCATCAATACGTGAGAGTGGATACTTGTTCTTCTTTGTCGGTTTATTGAACTTACGGCAATCAACACATAATCTAAGGGAGTCGTCCGCCTTCATGGCAAATACTATGGGTGCTCCCCACTCAGATATACTCCTACGAACCCTTTTCGCAAAAGGTCATTCACTTGCACCTCAAGCTCTCTCTGCTCTCAATGTGCCATCCTCCTTAACGGCATCACTGTCAGTTTGTATTCTTTAACTAAACCAATATGGAACTCGATCTCTCTGTGTGGCGGAAGTCTGGTCACCTCCTTAAATATGTCTGGATACTCCCTAGCAATAAGTACTGTGACAACTCATCGTACGGAATATCAAGCGAATATAGAAAGCTAACCATAACCTTATCATCTGGTAGGCAGCCTAACACTACCTTCTGCCGATCGTCCATCCATATCGTTATCGACGACTTCTCGCAATCCACTACTACTCCGTATCTACTAAGCCGATCCATCCCCATAATGATACCAAACCCAACAAAACCCAAAACAAAACAATCACAATCAAAAGAGAATCCATGACTTGATAAGACCAAACCATGACAAACCATACACGGGCTAGTGGAGCCTCCAATAGGGTTTGTTGCAATCAAAGGTCAGTCAACAATTTCGGATCTCAATCCCAGTCTATCTACTAGATCACTAGATATGAAGGAACGTGAAGCCCTAGTATCAAATAAAACTCGAATAGGAATGTCATAAATAGAAAGTATACCTTGAATAATAATGCTCTTCCCTTTCTCTTTTGTCGACAGAGCATTCGACGAAGTCGGAATGGCATTGATAACATATGCTTTCACCACCTACTTCTGCTTAGGGAACTCAAGACAGTTCTTCTTGATATTCCCAGGCTTGTCGCGGTTGTAGCACTTCTTCCCTTCATTTTTGCAGTCTCTACTACAATGACCCTTCTCCCCGCAAGTGTAGCAAATAACTTCAGATTTGACTTTCTTTTTCTGGCCATCTTTATTCGAAAACTGCTTCCTCTTGTTGTTCCCCTTCTTGCCTCCCCCACCTGATTGCTGCTTTGGCTCTTCTTTAGAAACAACCTCCTTCCTTTTTAGATACAGGCTTTTATGTCTCAGGGCCTTCCTAACGATCGCCTCAAAAGTCTCGTCAAGGTGATTCATGAGCTTTTCACCCAAATGATCATCCAAGCAAGTGATGAACTTCTTATTCTTCTTTTCTACGGTGTCTATGAAGGACATCCCATACTTCGACAGAGCGTCGAACTCAGCTACATACTCGAAGACAGTCATGTCCCCCTACTTCAATTCTGCAAATCGACGGAGTAGTTTCGGTTTCTGGGTGGCCGGAATAAACTTCTCTTCAAATTTAGCCTTAAACTGATCCTAAGTGAACTAATTCTCGGGAGTGGCATCTCTCAAAGAATCCCACCAATTATGGCTCGCCACTGAAGATGATGGGAAGCCAATCTTCTCTTTATAGCATCGTTAAGTTTAAGATCCTCAAATATGCACTCACAAGTGTCGAGCCAATTCTGAACTTCCATTACCAACTTCATTCCCGGGAATGGTTGGCCACTAATACTATTAATCCCCTTGCTTAACTTAGCAAAATCGGCTATGGACGCATACACTGGAGCATCACCTTCTACAGCAACATTTGGAGCAGCTACTTGAGCATTTTGCAAAATGTTCCTCATCATATCATTAAACATAGCCTACACATCGGGGTTAGCAGCCCCCGAAGCAGCTCCTTGCTCCACTCCTGAGACGAAGTTCCTAGTGGCATTCCTTGTTTGATGATTCATTCTTCAATATGTAATAAGGATGATCAGTCCCTCTATAAGGAATTTCACTAAATTAGTACTCTTGTGTGTAGTGCGACTTCATATACTTTATATACTACTATATAGTTTTGAAAATCAAAATATATAACAAGTACGCGCTCTTATACACACACACACTCTCTCTCTCTCTAGATCTAGTCTAAGGTGAGAACTCCTATCCGATCTCTACTGAATCCTAGTATCCCTTAGGTTAAACAATCCAACTTGGCTCTGATACCAAACGAGAAGACCACCCTACACCACCGATGCCCAATAGACCTAGATGGTGCACTGCAACGGTGCTCGACCAGAGTAAGCAATCATCTAAAGGTAAAATAAATAGCATAACACAGAACCTGTCGCATATCTCACAGCGCGTCGAACAATATATAATAGGAACGTCACAGATATAAAACATGCAAGACAGTAAAAGACTGAATAGATCACAACATCAGATGAATAGATCCATATAGTACAGTGGTAGAAATAGTACCATACATCCCAAATAATTCCAAAATAACTGTCTCACAAAATAAGAGTACTAATAAGCTCCATAGTACCGAACAACGGAAAGCACTAGAGTAAATATAATAATACGAGAAATAGCCTCCTTGTCGCCACCTGAAAAGCTACTAGTGCTTACCAAACCTGTCTCTAATCTACTCATTTAAGGGTACCCAGAGTAATAAGAAGCAATGCATAAAAGCCCAGGTCAAACAATAGTATGGTGTGAGTGATAGAAATCTCAAATACTATAAAAAGATAGAATAGGACAATCGGTACATGAAATCATACCTGACATGTCCCTGCATCCACAGAATTAGCACATAAATAATATAAGCTACGCTATGTCATCATTATGGGTGTAATATGGGTGCCAAGGTACCAAGGGTGTCTAGATATCAACATCGACAATATTTACATCATATGATATCCTTAAGGTGATAGAAACAAACAAACAAAACATCCATCATCCATCCTCCCATTCACTCACTTGGCGCATTGGGTATACGACAACTCGCAAACTCGGGGACTAGGCATATCACCGCATCAATCCATCCCAATCATCAAGAGACTAGATGCATCCCCACATCAATCCATCCTAGTGACTAGACCCATCACCGCGTCAATTCATCTCAACACACGAGACTAGATACGTCGTATTATCAATCCATCTCAACTCCACATGTACCATTGATCCCTTCCCCTTGCACACGCCATCCATAGTAGAGCTTGTCTCGGAACTATCCACCCACCTCCTATTTAAAGTCATCGTGGTTGAGAACTACTCCAGACAGTCGTCGTAAGTCATAGAGTGTCATTGTGCATCCCGTAACCCGCCTCCAATAGTTCCCTAAATCCGACTTGTCATAGCCTTCTCTACTTCCTAAAGTAAAGTTAGTCGTTGCCGAAGTCGTTCCTCGAGAAGTAGGGTCACCATCGAACCAAACCATCAAACGAGAAACCGCGCCACCATTGACAAACCAAACTCCGCCAGAGGACTCCTCCCGAACCCCTTGACCAACCCTAGGGGTTGCACCCCTATAGGGTGAAACCTTAGGGATCGGGTTCGACCCTTATATGGGATCGAGCCCTCTCCTGCTGACCCATATCCCTTAACTCTTTCACCCTATATTTCGCGCCATACACTAACTCCATCTAATCCTAAACTTCGTATGCCAAATCCAACACATCTCATCACCTCCCACTATCGATCGCACCTCCTTACAATCCATCTCTAGGGGTCATAGCCGACCCCTATCGGCCGACCCCTCCAAACAAGCTGATTCCTATAATGGTCCATCTTCAATCGATCGTAACTTGAACATACAAACTCCAAATGACTTAAAATTTGATATGCTGCTTCCTGGGACTTCTCTTGTTGTCCCATATCAATCGCATCCCATACAATCCATCTATAGCGGTCGTAGTCAACCCCTATAGGGTGACCCCTCCCGGACAGCCCCTTTCAAACTTTCTACTGCTATTTTCGCCATTCGATCGGCATTTTCATCCATTCAAGCATGTTTACAGCAAGCATATAACATGTAAAACACACAACAACAAGAAAATGGTTGAAAATAGTAAATCAAAGCATAGATTTAAAGGAATAGTCATATATTCATAGGGTACAACCATGCCTAAAGCATAATTCCGCAAACTTAACCCAAATTAATCCAAATTCAAATATGTGTTATAATATGATTTAAGCTAATTTATAAATATTTTAGGGGATTTTAGAAGGTGTTTATAAACTAATACATACTTATTAGTAAGAGAGACTACTAATCACTCACCTTAACCCAAGCTAAGCTCTAGATCTTCTTATGAACAATAGTTGCATAGATTCCAATGTGTTTGCACCAGCAAATCTTCAGGCTTTAGGATGTATTTCACTAATCACTTGCTAATGATGAGATTTGGCTAATTAAAGTAAGGTTTTGGTGGATTTTTGGGTGAAAAGATGATTAATGGAGGTAAGGAGTGTAACATACCTCACTTGGAGGCCCAAAGCCAACGGCTACGGATGCTGCAGTCATCCATAGTTATTAATCCTCGGCGACCAAATACGATAATGTTAGATACATTTATATAACAAAAACACATAGATATGGAAAAAAAATAAAATCATTAAACAGCTTTCACAGTCCATTTCAAATTCATTACATAATTCCAGATTCGAGAACCACATTCAGAGAAAATATAATTATTACAACATATGCCAAGAGCGACATATGAAGATGCCCCATTGGATGATCAGAGTATATAACAAGGAAATTAACAACTTTGCCTTTACAATAAAACACAGTGGAATAAAAATAGAAAAGAACTCCTACTAGCTAGCTTGCCTCCTGCATGTCTCCAGAAGCTTATTCGTCTAAATAGGTACCTGAAAACCTCAACTCTCAAACTACTCAAAGTTAATTGAGCACCTGAGAGTTTAAGAGGAAAACATAAACTTCGAGTCAGACATAAAGCCTGGTATGAACAATAATCTACCATCCCAAACCA
Source organism: Allium fistulosum (assembly GCA_030737815.1). Lineage (NCBI taxonomy): Eukaryota > Viridiplantae > Streptophyta > Magnoliopsida > Asparagales > Amaryllidaceae > Allium > Allium fistulosum. The sequence continues at coordinate 1,295,173,771 of CM060904.1, forward strand.
TTTAGATATCTAATGAGACCACGCCGCTTAGCGTAATGGGTTTTCCCCTCACTAGTATCTTATCCAAAACTTTATGATAATCATATACTGTGCTCGTGCATCCACAATGGTTAAAACATAACAATTCAAAATATTTGATGATATGTAAACAAGTAATTCAATTCTGGATTTCCCATCCCCATTAAATTTGACTATCTGTCTCATTTATAGTTTCTAGGGTCACTATTAACCTATTAGTTTTCATAGGCTCACTAATAACATGTTTTAAAGCTTATGGACTCCATGCCCGGTTTCATAGTTTTCATGGAATCGCTAAGAACCTATTGGCCCCTGCCATTAACTTCATTTAATTATTTCATGGGTTCTCCTTGAACCTATTGGTATCTACAATAACTTCCCTCATATCCTAGTTTTCATGGGTTGACTAGGAACCTATTGACTTCTGTCAATAACTTAATCCGAATATAAGTTTCATGGGTTCAGTACAAACCAATTCGCTCCTGCCAACAACTCTTTCTAATCATAGTTTTCATGAGTTTACTATGAACCTATTGGCCCCTGCCAATAACGTTTTCTAAACATAGTTTTCATGGGTTTACTATGAACCTGTCTATCTTACAACTTCTTTAATCAGTATTTAGACATCCTATATTTTGGTCTACCTGACCTCCTAGATGCAATTATACTCATACATGAGTTAACTCAATTTATATTCACTACTGGGTCAACCTAGCTGGTTATTCTACCTTTTCTCCCCAAAATACAGTTATGGGTCCATTTTAAAGTAAATATGTATATTAGAAGAAGCAAGCATAATAACATAATAACACCAACATCTGTGGTTTAATATCCTTAAAAGCATTTTCATATGAAACACGGTTAATCCCTTTAACCTATTATTTTATCAAGGAAAGCTTCTTCAAAAACTTCATATTTAAAAGCCATTTTAAAACTCCTTTATTATGCCATGGTTTTCCTTTAAACGAGATTGGGTTCTTTGTTCTGAAAACTAAGGCTTTCGAAACCTTAAACTTTTACTTTCGAAACCATTGGATAACCTCCTTCGAAAGCATTCAAATCTTTTTTTCAAAACACTAAGCATATGCCTTTCGAAACACTTTAAATCATCTCTTTGAAAACCCTCAAAACATACCTTTCGAAAGTATTAAAGAATTACTTATTAACTCTTTGAAGCATAGCTTCGAAACCATGAAAGTACCCTTTTCAAAACCATTTCAAAGTATCCCTTTCGAAGCCTTTTGAAAGTATCCCTTTCGAAACCATTGGGTTTATTGTAAAAATACCTTTTGGGTCAAAGTGAATATAAATGAAAGTACCCCTTTCGTAATCATTAACCTTCATATAAAAGAGTTTTGGGGAAAAACTAATGGCTTCGAAACCATCCTTTCGAAAGCTTAAAACATTTAAGTAAAACATTTGAAGGATAGCTTTGAAACCTCTTTCGAAACCATTACCTTTGAAACCATTAAACCCTTTTGAAAGCTTTAGGAAGTGTCTTATTATATTTATAAAAAAAATCTACCTTTCGAAAGGATTGATAACTTCAATCCAGTCGAAAGGCATAAGGTCGGCAGTAGGGTTTCGACTGGGTAGAAACTACCCTTTCGAAAGCTTTGATTTAAAAACATGGCAACTCCTTCGAAAGATATCTTTTCAAGACAAAAAGGCGGCAACATATTCGAAAGCAACTTCTTCAAAAGCTACATTAAACCCTTTCGAAAACATTCTTTTGGAAACAAGGCAAGCACATTTCTTTGGATAGTAAAACAAAGACCTTTGAAAGCTAACTAGTTTCGACCCCTTCGAAAGCATGGTTTCGACACTATACCTGCCACCTTTCTCCAATCCACTATATACCAATGTATTGATACCTTATGTATTGGTTTTGACTTGGTTGGTTTCGACTTGGTTGAGGTAGAAGTAATGGGTCGAAAGGTACTACTGAAAGAGGTGAAACATAATTTCAGGGTAAAGACTGTTTTAATGCCTTTTTAAGTAATTTTTTTAACTAACCTGCATATTTGTAAACATTTAATTAGTTGCCATAAACGTTTCAAATCCTTTCCTAAGAACTGCCGCAATTATTTCAGATCTAAATAATAATAATTTAACACATAAACCCTACCTTAAGCAAAACAATTAAAACATTTAAGTCCTCCACTTAAAACAATTTAATTTCCATAGTAAATTACTTAGGAAAAATCCCCAAAAATCATAGAAGTTCACTTTTAATATGTTATCTAAAATATATAAATTTCAAACCCATTTTCTTCATAATAGCCAAAATAATTTTAAACTCAATTTATTCATTTCTTCCTTCAAAATTTTATAATAAATTTTCCATAGCTTGGAAAATTACAGAAAATTAAACCCATCTCTATATTTATGTTTTACATAACATATAAATTCCTCATGGCGTTTGAAATCCAAAATAAATGATTTTAGCCTTAAAACCATATAAAAACAATTATCAAACAAACTTGTTTGAATATATCATATCATGAAATCCAAGCATATAATCATCAAAAATCATCATAATGTAGGTGAAGATCCACCAAAGTCCAATACACAAGCTCTCAATAAATCCTCGAGTACCTTATTGACTCTTTCCGTCTGCCCATCCGTCTAAGGGTGATACACAATAATCATCTTAAGCATGGTACCTAACACCTCCTATAGACTCTTCTAGAATTCACTAGTAAACAAAGCATCTCTGTCACTGACTATACTACTAGGAGTTCCATGTAGTCTAACTATGTTATTCATGAACAACTTAGCTAAAACAGGTGTCGTCCTGGTTGACTTAACTGGAATGAAATGGGCACTCTTGGTCAACCTGTCCACTTATGACCCATATATTTTCATTTCCTCTATTTGGCCTTGGCAACCCATTTATAAAATCCATGGATATTGAATCCCATTTCCACACTGGTATCCCTAAAGGTTGAAGCAACCCACTCGGCTTCTGATGTTCGACATTCACTTTGTGACAGTTTGCACACTGCCTAACCCACAAGCCAACATCCCTCTTCATACCTTCCCAATAGAAGCTTCTCTTCATATCTTGATATATCTTGGTCCCTCCAGGATGAATCGTAAATTTGGATCGATGACGTTCCCTAAGAACTTCTTTCCTTAAGTACTCAAAATTCAGAACACACAACCGTCCCTTCTTTCTCAACCATCCCCTCTGTTCAAGACTAAAATCCTTTTTATCATCAATCTCAGTTGCAACCTCAAGCCTTCTAAACCTCTCGGCTGATATTGGATCCTCCTTCTGCTTAGAAGCAATCCTTTCGATCGACACTAGTCGAACTTCCAAACAGGATAACATGGCGGTGCTCTGACTGGAACTAGTAGTGTATCTTAACTACACACTACAAGTAGTCAAAGCTTCTAAATCTTTCCATTCTACCAACATAGCTAAAACCACATTCTGATGTCTTCTGCTAAGAACATCTGCTACCTTATTACCTTTCCCAGATGTATACTCTATACCAAAATCATAAGTTGCTAAAAACTCCAGCCTCCTCTACTGTCTCATATTCAACTCCTTTTGAGAGAATAAAAACCTTAAGGATTATGGTCTGTGTATAGCTCAAATCTCTCCCCTAAGAGATAATGTCTCCACATCATCAATGCGAAGATCACCGTAGCCAACTCCAAATCATAAGTAGGATATCTTACTTCATGTGCTCTCAGCTGTCGTGAAGCATATGCAATAACTTTACCCTTCTGCATCAACACAGTTCCTAATCCAATCCCACATGCATCTGTATACACCACCAACCCTTGGTTTCCATCTGGAACTACTAACATAGGTGCATTGGTCAACAAATGCTTTAACTTAAGGAATGCTTCCTTACATTTGTCGCACCAGACAAACTTCACATCCTTCCTGGTTAACTTAGTCAAAGGCGTTGCTATCCACGAGAAGTCCTTGATGAATCTCCGGTAATAGCTAGCAAGTCCAAGAAAACTTCTAATCTCAGTCACTGTCTCTGGTCTCTTCCAGCTATTAACAACTTTGATCTTATCTGGATCGACTGGCAAGCCTTTCTCTGAAACCACGTGACCAAGAAACTTAACCTCTTTCTTCCAAAAATGACACTTGGAAAACTTTGCCTTTAGTTGATGCTGCCTCAGCGTCTCAAGCACTACTCTAAGATGATCCTCATGCTCCCTTTCATCCTTAGAGTATACTAAAATGTCATCTATAAACACTAACACGAACCTATCCAAGTACTCTCAGAAAACTCGGTTCATCAAATCCATGAAGAAAGCAGGTGCATTCGTTAACCCGAATGACATTACTAACCACTCATACGAACCATACCTAGTTTGAAATGCTATCAATGGAATACTGTCCTCTACCACTCTTAACTGATGGAAACCTGTCGCCAAATCCAATTGGGAAAACATTCTGGCTCCACACAACTGATCAAATATATCATCAATTCTCGGCAAAATATAATTATTCTTATCATCCTCTCTTCAACTTATGATAATCGATACACATCCTTAACGACCTATCTGGTTTCTTCACGAACACGGCGGCCACACCCCAACGCGAACTGCTTGGTCTAATAAAATTTCTCCCTTCTAGATCCACTAGCTACACCTTCGATTCCTTCATCTCGGTCGGTGTCATCCTACTAGGAGGTCTACTTACAGGTTCAGCTCCTAGCACAAGATCTATCCGAAAATCAACAACGCGTTTCGGTGGTAGTCCTGTAACTGGCTCAAAAATATCTGCAAAATCTCTTGCTACTCAAACCTGACTTAACTCTTCTCCCATTTCCATAGAACTTTACAAAGCACAAACACTCCGGTCGGAATTCTCGACTGAGAATATAATTTGGTTATGGCTATCGGGGTATCTCAATGATATTCCTTATCCGGACAAAATATCCTAGCCTCATACTTACCCAACCAATCCATACCCAAGATGATCCTGAAATCTACGAAATCAAAAACATATAGACTACGTGCAAACTTATGACCTAACAACTCAAGTTCTAACTGGTCACATCCCATCACTAGAGTTGCATACCCTCCTATCGGATTCGCTACCCTTAAGGAAGTAACAAGGTATGTGGGTTCTAAAAATAACCTATCAACCAAACATTGAGATATAAATGAATGTGATGCACTCTTATCAAATAGTACCCTAACTGGTATACTCTGAATCAAAAGCATACCTTCCATCATAGTCTTTCCTTTCTCAGCTGCAGTTGGCCTAGCAGATGATGGTCCAACAGCAAAGACCTTTTCCCTGTCCTCCCTGACTGGTTCTGGACACTGATTCTTATAATGCCCAACTTGATCACGGTTAAAGTACTTCACACCCTTCTTTTCTATAGCCTTCTACCCCTTGCCTAACTGACACTCATGAGCATAATGACCTTTCTTGTCACACCTGAAGCAAACTAAATCAGCCTTTGCCTTCTTAGTAGCCTCTCCCTTTTGGGCTCCCTTCTTCTTAAATAACTTTCTCCTCTTTCCCTGAGAACCCTGGGCTTCAACCTTCTTTTCTTTCCCACAAGTAGAAAGCATTACCTCATGTCGGTTTGCCATCTCCATAACTATATTACAAGGATCACGAAGATGTGGCAGGGTTGCCCTAGCAATCTCGGGTCTCAATCACCGATTGAACTTCTCATTCCTCCTGATGATGGTGTCTATGGTAGCATACCCATATCGGGAAAACTCATCAAACTTAGTAGCATACTCAATTATCGACATCTCTCCCTGCACCAAATCCATAAACTTTCTAAGCAATGCCGACTTAGCAACTTCAGACAAAAATCTCTGCTCGAATCTTCTTCGGAACTCTGCCCAAGTCAACTCATCCTTGGAAACTCCGGTAGTAACACTATTTCACCAATGAAGCGATGTCCCTTGCAGCTGCCTAGAGGCCAGCCTTCTCTTTTGCTCATCATTCAAACCCAAATCAGCAAAGATTCTCTTGCAATGCAGCAACCAATTCTCCACTTCTATGGCATCCTCCGTTCCCACAAATGGCTTCCCACCAAGACTGGTGTAATCTCTGCTCAACTTAGCAAAATTATTCCCAATTAGAGCCATAGGATTAGCTCCTCCAACATTCCCAGCAACTCCAGCAGCAGCTCTTGCTTGCATCAGATTGATGAAGAATTGATACATCGTCCCCATATCTACTGGTGGATTTCCAGCATCCACATTGGCATTTGCATTTTTGTTATCACTAGCCTGTCAACCCAGGTTCCTCCTGGTGGGTCGAGCATTTCTGCTGGTTGTGGTGCTTCCTCCATGAGATTTCCTCTTCTGCTTTCTGCCTTCATATCTTACTTCTCGGAAATCTGCATACGAGCCTTAATAAGATACAGAAGAACGGTCTGAGAGAGAGGGGAACACGTACTTATATATATATATATATACATATATATCAAATACAAGTACGTTATTGTAGCGTTAACCCAAACCCCAATCTTATTTTCTGATTCATTTGATTATGTTTTAAAAATCTTTTAGGTTTAAATTTCTTTTAAGTTTTCATAAACCTACGCTCTAATACCAACTTGTAACATCCCTTACTTGGAGGCCAAAAACTAACGGCTATGGTGCTATAATCATCCATAGTTATTAATCATCGGCGATCAAATATGGTAATGTTAGATACATTGATATAACAGAAACACATGGATATGGAAAAAAATTTAAAATTATTAAACAGCTTTCATAGTCCATTTCAAATTCATTACATAATTCCATATTCAAGAACCACGTTCAGAGAAAATATAATTATTATAACATATGCCAAGAGCGACATATGAAGATGCCCTCTTGGATGATTAGAGTACATAACTAGGCAATTAAACAACTTTGCCTTTACAACAAAACATAGCGGAATCAAAATAGAAAAGAACTCCTACTAGCTAGCTTGCCTCATGCATGTCTCCGGAAGCTTATTCGTCTAATGAGGTACCTGAAAACCTCAACTCTCAAACTACTCAAAGTTAATTGAGCACCCGAGAGTTTAAGGGGAAAACATAAACTTTGAGTCAGACATAAAGCCTGGTATGAACAATAATCTACCATCTCAAACCATTTAGATATCTAGTGAGACCATGCCGCTTAGCGGAATGGGTTTCCCCTCACTAGTATCTTATCCAAAACTTTATGATAACCACATACAGTTCTCCTGCATCCACAATGGTTAAAACATAACAATTCAAAATATTTTATGATATGCAAATAAGTAATTCAATTCTGGATTTTCCATCCCCATTAAATTTGACTATCTGTCTCATTTATAGTTTCTAGGGTCACTATTAACCAATTAGTTTTCATGGGCTCACTAATAACATGTTTTAAAGCTTATGGACTCCATGTCTGATTTCATCGTTTTCATGGGATCACTAAGAACCTATTGGCCCCTGCCAATAACTTCAATCAATTATTTCATGGGTTCTCCCTGAACCTATTGGTATCTCCAACAACTTCCCTCATATCCTAGTTTTCATGGGTTGAGTAGGAACCTATTGACTTCTGTCAATAACTTAATCCGGATATAATTTTCATGGGTTCACTACAAACCTATTGGCTCCTGCCAATAACTCTTTCTAATCATAGTTTTCATGGGTTTACTATGAACCTATTGGCCACTGCTAATAACTTTTTCTAAACATATTTTTCATGGGTTTACTATGAACCTGTCTATCCTACAACTTCTTTGGTCAGTATTTAGACATATTTTGGTCTACCTGACCTCCTGGATGCAATTCTACTCATACAGGAGTTAACTCAATTTATATTCACTACTGGGTCAACTTAGCTATTTATTCTTCCCTATCTCTCTAAAATACAGTTATGGGTCCATTTTAAAGTGAATATGTATATTAGAAGAAGCAAGCAGAATAACATAATAACACAATAACACCAACATCTGTGGTTTAATATCCTTGAAAGAATTTTCATATGAAACATGGTTAATACCTTTAACCTATTATTTTTTCAAGGAAAGTTTCTTCAAAAACTTCATACTTAAAAGCCATTTTAAAACTCGTTTATTATACCATGGTTTTTCTTCAAAATGAGACCGGGTTCTTTGTTTTGAAAACTAAAGCTTTCGAAACCTTAAACTTTTACTTTCGAAACCATTGGATAACCTCCTTCAAAAGCATTCAAATCTTCTTTTCAAAACACTAAGCATACGCCTTTCGAAACACTTTAAATCATCTCTTTCAAAACCCTCAAAACATACCAATCGAAAGTATTAAAGCATTATTTATTAACTCTTTGAAGCATAGTTTTGAAACCTTTGAAAGTACCCCTTTCGAAACCATTTGAAAGTATCCCTTTCAAAATCATTGGGTTTATTCTAAAAATATCTTTTGGGTCAACGTAAATATAAACGAAAGTACCCCTTTCAAAACCATTAACCTTCATATAAAAGAGTTTGGGGAAAAACTAATGGCTTCAGAACCATCCTTTCGAAAGCTTAAATCATTTAAGTAAAACATTTGAAGAATAGCTTCAAAACCCCTTTCGAAACTATTTCCTTCGAAACCATTAAACCTTTCGAAAGCTTTAGGAAGTGGCTTATTATATTTATAAAAAAGCTACCTTTCGAAAGCATTGATGCTTCAATCCAGCCGAAAGGCATAAGGTCGGCAGTAGGATTTCGACTGGTTGTAACTAACCTTTCGAAAGCTTTGATTTAAGAACAAGGCAACTCCTTCGAAAGCTATGTTTTCGAGACAAAAAGGCGGCAACATATTCGAAAGCAACTTCTTCAAAAGCTACATTAAACCCTTTTGAAAACATTCTTTTGGAAACAATGCAAGTTTATTTCTTTGGATAGTAAGACAAAGACCTTCGAAAGCTAACTAGTTTCAACCCCTTCGAAAGCATGGTTTCAACACCATACTTGCAGCCTTTCTCCAATCCACTACGTACCAATGTATTGATACCTTGTGTATTGGTTTTGACTTGGTTAGTTTTGACTTGGTTGAGGCAGAAGTAAAGGGTCAAAATGTAACGGTTGCGACCTTTCGACGCTCGAAAGTCGACATTAATACATCCACTATATCAAATGCCGCGCAATCGAATGTCGGAAAACCGAACCATTAGGTTTAAAAGAAGAGGTAGAAGAAGACAGAAGAAAAGAAAGAACAGAAAAACACAGAAACAGAAACAATATCAGAATCTCACATTCGCAGCGGAACAATTTATAATAGATAATCACTAGTCTTTTAAACAAAGAACTATATCAGTTTTATATAATACATCAATCAGAGTCAATATACAACTCAATACAACAATGGACAGTTATATAAACTTGTCCTCATACAGAATACACAGCGGAATAAATAAACAAGTACGGGAGTACTTCTTGCCATCCAGCTTGCCTCCAACGCTCCAGAATATCAGGAATATCCTGATAACATAACTCTAGGCTGCCCGTGTGGAAAATTATGGGCACCCAGAGTTTAGGAAGGAAACAATAAACTCTGAGTCAGTCATGGTGACTGGTGTGAGATCGTAAAACAGTTATTTTCACAAAGAAATAAAATTAATTCGCAATGCTTTTGGAAAATAAAACTACCATAAGACCTCCCACCACACACACAATGCAAACGCAGAATTGGAGGAGATTTCTTCTTATGATAGTCAAAGATGCTTACTACGCAAATCATTGGATTATTATTATTATTAATGTCTAGTGTGGAAAACATTTCGAAAGTATAATATTAATCTTAGCCAGCATAGACATTCCGAACTATGCCTACTATAGCTACCATCTAAACAGTGGGGTGCCACCATAAGTAAATGGCAGGTTCTACAACTAAAACCGTACCAGTTTCGTATTGGGAAATGGATTTCCAACAAATGGTCAGGCTAAGGAACTTCCTACCGCCACATGGGTACGCCTCTGGCTGGACGTCCCGAGAACTAACTAGCTCTCTGCCAACACAAGGCCGGGTTACCCCTGTAACTAGATAACTCACGAATATGCCATTCCCCGGTCCTTTGGGACCTTTATCCGAGGCGCCTCGATCACAAAGCAACAACCACAAAGAAATGAGATTGGAGCAACCACATAGGTTAAATATCAGGGCTCCATACCTGATACCACCCTTTTCCAGAAGGAGATGACATACCCTAAAGGGTGCAACCCTCATAACCTTGCCGCATATTCCTGTTTCGACCATTTCCGGGGTGTGAGGTATGACGTAGTCTCGTCCACAAAGCTACGCTTTGATCACAAATGATCAATAAATGATCAACACACACAACAACACTCAGCATGCCACATTACCAAATTGGGAATATATCGTTGATAAATTTCAACTACATAACCTCTCAGCTCGTACGTCTCAGAGAAGGGTGTTAAGCTAAGCGAATAAATTCTCCGCCACCAACAGAAATGTATTTGAAAGAAATCAGCTTTATATCTCAAAATGTAATGTCAGACATGTAACCATACAAGTTTGTTCCGGGCTCGAACAGAACCGAAGGCACTTCCAAAGAAGCCCTTGCAATCCGGGTATTCACAATCCCGATCGAACTTCCCATCACAAAGGAAATCTCTATACCATAGCTAATGGTGCAGAGACAATCGATAGGCCATCCTATCGTTTTCACAAATACCCGGTCTTCAATACGATCCATATCGTCGTATCACTAATTCGGAATGGGTTATATGACACAAAGGTCTTTTCCCGGCTAACCCGAATAGTGAGCGTTTGTTTTAAAAAAAACAAATTCAAGTGCCATTTCAAAGGCAATATTGATAGTCGGTGATTTAACTATCAACAACATTCACAATAATCTTAAAATTTTAAAAAAAATCCCAGATTATTTATTTTCAAAATATCTTCACAAGATATATATTTTTCCACACTTCAACACTTTGAAAACAAATTTCAAATCACTTTTCACCTTTCAACTTTTGAAAATAAATTTCAAATCAATTTCCTTACACGGAATATATTTCCAAATATTTCTTTTAAAAACCAGCTTCAGAACCTTTAATTTATATTTTTAAAAGCTACTTTGGAAATATACTCGGCTTTATAGGGAGAATACACTTTCACTTCAAAATGGTCCATTTAAACCAATTAAATAAATCCTTATCGATTTATTTTAAATTTACGTTCCAAATCCGTAAATTTATTTCCACACTTAAAAAAAATAAATCAGCGTTTATTTTTAAAACAAATTTCCCTTTTCCTTTATAAATTCCAATTTAAATTTACATTCCCAAATATTCACTTTTATACGATTTTCAAGTCGATTTCTCAAATATTTACTTTCAAATACCAAATCAATTACAAATTGATTTCTAAAAATTTATCACTTGTAAATAAATTCCTTTATTCTATCCAAAATATTCAAAATTTCATTTTTAAACGAATTCTTCAACTTTTAAACAATATTATTCAAAACTCATTTATTAATATCTTTTCCCATATTTTGGAATTTATTCGGTAAGATTTCGAAAATCAATTTTAATACTTTAAAATTCCATTCAAATTAATTCAATTCTTAAAAATAAATTCACTTAAAGTTTTCCACTTTAATTTCAAAATCCAATTTATATTCATTTCTGGTATCCAACGATACCAAAAATACATTCGGCTAAATTTTAGCCTTCAACACATTCAATTATCAATAAATCATCCATAGATTATCAATAAATCACATCATTCACATATGAAATAATATTCAAACAATTTGAGGAATCCAGTTGGATCCCTCCAACCTGTTTCCCTGCATCCACAGATGTTAGCACAATACCAATTCCACTTCGAGGTGGAATATCGCGGTATATGGGATTTATAAAAATATCATCCGCTATTATGTGGCGCAATAGGGTCTCATCCGCTATATAATGCGGGAAATCAACAACTCCAATATATACATATTCCAATATATATATATTGCTATATACTACTATATATATACTACCACATCCAAACAGTCAATCAATAACTGCAATTCAATTCTTTTATTTGAGTGAGAAGATCTCACCTTTGCCTTTTTATTTTGCAGTCCATTTTCATTCTTGGCTTGATTCCTTTCTAGTATTAACCTTGTATAACAATTTTATACAATTTATTAATATTCGAACCACTCGAATAATTAAATTTCCATTTGATAAATTTATTTAACCAATGATTCATTTTAAACTAATAATTTAATTTGAACAAATGATTAAGTTTTAAATTAATTTTTCTTTAAACTGAAAGACAATTATCAGATTTGCCTGACTTCAAAAAGAATTAAGTGCAGAGCTACATAAAATTTTTCTTCAACCCTTTATGTATTAAATTAAAATGAAAATGAAAATGTTTATACTCCGTTGCAACATATTTTTCTTCGATTAAAACATGTTTATTTCATAAAACTTTAAACAGACGGATATCTATACCTCACTGGACTTTGACAGCACTCGCGAACAAGCTCACGACATCCGTTCCTAGTTGCTAGCTGCTAGGCCTCATACCATCTCACCGTGACGTGCTCCTCACCACTCGAATTCATCCGAGCCACCGCTAGTTCCCTTTCATTCACGCCTAAATCTCAATCGAAATCGAGCGCCTGCTCTCATCGTCCACCAGAAATCGCCATACGACGCGGCTCTTCCACATCGCCGATGAATCTACGTCGTACATGCTGCCTGATAGCATCGCGACCGATATCGGTCATCACGACTGCTGCCGCTGCTTCGAGTCTCGAAGTTCGCCGCTCGATCTCGCTCACGAATCGAACTCAAACTCTATTTTTTTCTTTGTTTTGATTTTCGAACGATAATATTTTTTTTTTGAAATCTTGAAAGTAGCGGCCATTATTTTTATTTTTGAACGAGTACGGTTTCTGAGAGGAAGACGGAAATAAAAATAGAGATTTGGGGATGGCTTCCCGAGTACGATTGTGGGTTAATAAAAATATCTCTGACTAATGTACTTCAAATTTGATTATATTATAAAACTTCCAAAACATTTCGTTAATTGCCATTTAAAATTTTGAACTCTTCTTAAGGAGTGCTGCTAGGCGTTTATAAGATTAAACCCCTATCCCGAACGCAATGGAAAAGGTTTCGAATCCAAATTCGATCGTATGGAGAAGATAGCTTTTATTTTTTGAATCAGTTATAATATTAAATTTTTCGATTTAATTTCAGCGCGTTTGCTTATCGTATGGCCAAACGATCACTCCAAACATTACGAAAATTGAAATCCGATAATAATACAATATAACGGATCCAATGGAACTGGTTTTGTCGAATTCCGAGACTATGCCCCGGAACGCTATTTTTAAATTCAATTTAAACGATAAATTTCAAAACTGAACAAAATAGTTTCAAATTCAATTCTGAAGCTTCCATTATCTTCAGTATTATCAATATAAATTTTCTAAGCCTTGAAAATATTTTTAACAGGTCCGAAATTAGCAATTCAGCAATTTATTAAACTTTCAATTATTAAATTCAATTATTTAAATTGCCAAATAAACAGATACATTTGAAATTCAGGTTAAATCAACATTCAAATATTAAAATTCAATTAAATATTCACATTTCAAATGTCAAAAATTCAGGGTCGTTACACAAAAGGTACTACTGAAAGAGGCGAAACATAATTTCTGGGTAAAGACTATTTTGATGCCTTTTTAAGTAATTGCTTTTTAACTAACCTGCCTATTTGTAAACATTTAGTTAGTTGCCATAAACTTTTCAAATTCTCTTCTAAACACTGCCGCAATTATATCAGATCTAAATAAAAATAATTTAACACTTAAACTCATAAAAGGATGACTTCATTTTGTCAAATACCAAATTAACTTTGGTTGGCTACACAAACTCGAATGATAGAACTTGAAGATTTCATCATATGATTTTGGAACATTGAGGTTTTCTCAAAGTCTGGATATAGCGTTTATTGCGGTAAGTTTGTAAATAATCAATATGATTTTGCAACTTAAATCTGCAAAATAATTTTTATTGGGTAGAGCATGTTAATTGATTTCAGCTTTTTTAATACCTTGATTTAATTATACACAATATGGGTAGAGCATTCTAACAACCAATATGAAACTAAATATCAAATAAAAATCAACAATAGTTAGAATACTTTGTGTTAAGAATTTATTCACTTTGTTTCTTATTGTCCAAGCCACTTCTCTTTTTTTCCAAGTCACTTCCCTTTTTGTCCACTATGAAAAAATGGCTCTTCCTTTGGAATATATCTTGACTCTTTTTTATATCCACTTAAAACATCGTTCGCATAACTTTTGACCATTGTACAAGAAGTGTGATGTGGAGCATGTTGGAACTGAGCCAGTTCGTAGTGGAAGTTATGGGTGAATTTCAATTTTTTTCCCTTATTGAACCTTTATTGGGCCTACCAAGTCTAATTTATTTAGAACACTTCAAAATATTATTTAAATAAAATATTATATTTTATTTAAATTTATAAATTATATATTGTATTTAATTTATGTCTTGTTATATATGTATATATCTGTGTATCATATACATGTGTGTGTGTATATATGTATGTATATCTATGTATGTGTGTGCATGTGTAACATATCAACCCGTGCAAGGTATAACATGACCGTGTATAGATGTTGGAATTTACATTGCAACAGACGTGTTAGCTCATCTAATTTGCAAATATATATTGTCTAAATACATAAATGTATATATATACTATTATATATATAATCGCATAAATAAAATATTAATATTATATAATAGATTTATTTATATATAAATAAATTATTTATAAATATTATTTTTTACAAAACCGTGATTAATATATATATATATATAGTCTAATAATTTTTTTAAATACACACACACATAATTATATACATAATATATATATATATATCTGTATATGTATATCAATAAAATACTCAAAATAATAATAATTTTTTCAATATAAAAAAGTCTTGCACACAGGTCAGAAAACTAATTTTTAATTTAAATTTTAAAATACATTTTAATTAAATTTCCATTCGAAAATCAATAAAATATTAATTAAAAATCAATTTTAAAGCTTTATTTCAAATTTTAAATTTTGAGTCAATCCAAAATGATTTTATGCTTTGAAAAAAAGTTCACAATTTTTCGGTTTAAATTAATTTTAAAAAGGTTTTTCCTTTTAATATACACTCAAAAATTAATTTCAAATTTTAAATTTTTAGTAAATCCTAAATGATATTTTTTGTTTTGAAAAAAATTTCACAATTTTTTCTGTTAAAATTAATTTAAAATAAATTTCTTCCTTTTCACCTGAAAATAAATAATTAATTTAATAAATAAAAAACTATTATTTTTTATTTTTCCGCCAACAGCTTCTCTAATATTGGTATAATTTTATAAAATATAAAATTTAATTTTCATAATATATTTGCATTAATATAATTTATTTATGTAGTAAATTGATTTAAATAATATTAATAATAGTACATTAGTCATAAAACATATTCTTTCACTGCCAAAAATTATTAATACTTTAATTCTTTATATATGAAATTTTATGACTATTTTCGACTATAGTATGATGTTATAATCAATTATAAACTATATATATGTAATTAAATAATATATTTTAATTTAGTAAAATATAAAATTATATTTTATTCATAATTGCACTGACCTGATATATATATATATATGTATGTATATGGGATAAAAAAATATTTTTATTTATTATATATACACACACATATAATGATCGATCAAAATCAGGGGGGAGGCCTCTGTTCGTATCCATCACCCTACAGTAGCACTGTTCGCATCCATCAAAAAACCATTGTTCGAGTCAATCTGTTCGAATCCATCCATCACCGCGCAGTTCGCATCCATCTGTTCGTGTCCATCAACTCGCGTTCCTCTGTTCAAATCCATCAAATATCCCTCTGTTCGAATCCATTGTGTTACCGATAGCTCGTATCCATCATGTTATCATTTGTTCGTATCCATGCTACTGGTTCAACTTCGTATCGATCGATATAAGTTAATTCCGATCGATACGAAGAAAACCAAGTCCACCAATACAAACAGGATGACTTCAACCAATACGAGCAAAGCTACGGTGAATCGAGTCGAACAGACCCACTCCGATCGATACGAACAGAGAAGAGTGATCGATACGAACCGAACGGGCTCTGATCGATACGAATAGTACAAAATGCCTTTATAATTGATCGATACGAACAAAGCAGTGGATCGATGCGAATTTAAGCTAGCCCAGGTCGATACAAACGAGGCGAAAATCGTGGAAATACTTGGTCAATTCGGCACGAAATGTGGATCGATCCTGGAATCAAGCGCCACGTCAACTCGCACGCGCGTGCTCAACATCGATTCGAACAGAGCGATACGAAAGGATTAATTCGAACTGAATAGCCTACCGAAGAGTCTAATTTGTATCGATCATAACTCCCAATCCACAAGTCCAAATGCTATGAAATTTTCACATGAGCTTGCATACAACTCAAAGAACATTCATGCCAAATTTTGACTCGATAGGGTGAAATCTTGATCGATACGAAATTCATTCGTATCGATCATGGATTAAGTCGAAACCACGTGGAATCGATCGCGTAGGCCCGCCCATGTGCCAAAAGAGGTCTCCCGAGATCTGAGCGAGATATTTGCATCCTACGCCTATAAATAGCATCCCAGAGCCTCCAGAAAAGAAGACTTTTGGCTCTTCTACGTCCAGACTTCGCCGGATTCATCATTGTACTCGGATTTTGCTGTTGTAATCAGTTGTAACTCGTTGTAATCAGCAAGAAAACTTCAATTAAATTATCAAATCCAAAGTGGACATAGGCCGGATTGCCGAACCACGATAAACCCTGTGTTCTTTACTGCTTTCATCTAAAATTTTCTTAGTGTTCTTCATTTTTAATTCTCTACATACTTGTTATCTGTGATCTGTGATTGTGAACTGGTGCTTTCATCGACAATTGGGTGTTTGTGACCAATTTTGGCGCAAACATTTTGGTGCTTGCACCGAGAAAGGCAAAGTATTCAAGGATTCTAAAGTTCGGAGTTCAGATTTGGAGAGCTAGAGAATCAAATCTAGGAGGAACTATGGCAAAGCAATCAACAAGAAGACAAAGAACTGAAAGGAGTCAGCATGAAGGGAGTCTGGAAGCTTCCTCAGGAGTGAATCAGGCCTCGGTCTTCATCACTCGATACGAGATGGAGATGATGATGGGAGCCATGCAAAAGGGAATGGTGAAAAGGCAAGAAGAGATGATGCAGAATCTACTTCGACAAGATGGTCAAGTTGGAGTGCAAAACCAAGGGAATGCAACTACAGAAGATGCTATGGATAGGGATCAGGAGCATGGAGCAACCAGAATTCAGAATAGAGCGGGACCATTAGGAGCAGCACCAGAGCTAGGGGGCACTCACCCGGAGCATGTCGATCCAACCGTAGGCAGGACACCAGGTGGAGTTGTGCAACACGACGTTGATAGAGAGATGGATGCTCGGCCAGGAGAGTAGACTCCAGGAATCCCTCGTGAACTCGGGGGGCGGATCAGAGGCAACGGACAAGGGCCGCAGCTTGGCGACAGTGACAGATTGGCGGAGATGGTTAGACGAGCCATGAAAGGTGGACTGGTTAATAGAGATCTGGAAGACGTGAATAGGAGCCCCTTCGCTCTCGCAATCAGACAGGCTAGGAATCCACCAGAATTCAAGCTACCAATACTAGAGACGTACGATGGGAGGACGGATCCCACAGTTCATCTGACACGGTATATGATGCATATGGAGGTACTGGGGGCATCAGAGGAGGTCATGGCCCGGTGTTTCCCATTGTATTTGACGGACATTGCAGCATTATGGTTTAGACAGCTGGGAAGCAGCTCCATTGGAACATGGACCGATTTGACTGAGAAGTTTATGAGGTAGTTCAGAGTTCACATTTCGAGACCCAAGAATGTGATGAGTTTGGCAACACTAAAGCAAAGAACGGGGGAATCTTTGAGGAATTTTCTGATGCGATTCAATGCAGCGGCAGCATCGGTGGATCGACCAGATCCATCCATGGTTTTGATGGCAGTTGTATCTGGCATAGCTGATGGAACAAGGTTCAAAAATTCACTGACAAGGGATCCACCTATGGATCTAGGGGAATTTTATCATGAGGCTGAGGGATTTTTACGATTAGAGGATGTGAATGCTAAAAGAGAGGAAGGAGAAGGAGTTGATGTTTATGCAGTCAAAGGCGGAAAACCTTCCGAAAGAGATTCAGGCAAGGATAAAGGAAAATGAAAAGCCGAGGATAGCGATAATGGACCAAATCGATCACGAAAAGAACCAAGATTTACTTCCTATTCAGAGCTGAGCGAAACCTTGGAACGGATCTACCAGGACACCAGGGGACAGATTCCTTATCGGAAGCCAATGAGAAGGGACCCGACCAGTAATGAGAGGAAATCAGACAAGTACTGCTTATTCCATGAGCTAAGCGGCCACAGTACCAATGATTGCAGGCACTTGAGGGATGAAATAGAGGGACGTATCTGGAATGGCCTGCTATCGCAATATGTAAGGAGGCGAGCCACAACGGTGGAGCAAGAACAACCACCACCAGCACCAATTGGGAACGGCTCAGGATCGAAGCATCAGTTTGTCATCAACTGATTGAAATAATGGTGAATAAGTAGCAAACTCCACACCAACATGATTAAGTCATTTACACATGTACAGGATCGCGAACGATCCTCAGGCATGCTCTGATACGACTGCCAATCGCGTTAGTGTAGGTGTTTGCACCTTGACGTCTATGTTTTACTTTTGCTTTTTATTTCGCACGTTTGAACTTGATTTTGTTGAACATTTCTGTTGAAATACTTATTTTGAATGAAAATCCGCTAT
Organism: Allium fistulosum; assembly: GCA_030737815.1. Classification (NCBI taxonomy): domain Eukaryota; kingdom Viridiplantae; phylum Streptophyta; class Magnoliopsida; order Asparagales; family Amaryllidaceae; genus Allium; species Allium fistulosum. The sequence continues at coordinate 1,295,192,693 of CM060904.1, forward strand.
TTGTGATTCCTTAACGGCTAAGCTACTTACACATGTACGGGATCGCGAACGATCCTCAGGAATGCTCTGAGATGGCGATAAACCACCATAACAAGCGACTCAGAAACTCACTCGAATGTGAAATCTGACGTTGATGATGCTAAGTCCCCCCCCGGGCACACACAATTCGCCTCGAACGGTCACAATACGCCTCGAACGGCACCCGTCCGCGAACGGTCACAACTCGCTGTGAACGTCACCCGACCGCGAACGGTCACAACACGCCGCGAACGGCATCCGACCGCGAACGGTCACAACATGCCGCGAACGGCATCCGACCGAGAACGGTCATATACCGCCTCGAACGGCATACGATCGCGAACGATCACTATTCACAGTCAGATAAGATTATCAATTTCTTTGTAGGTCATTAATAGGATACGAACATCCAGCTTGTCGAACTACAAAACACACCTTCCTATCGTAAGGCATGTTTTGGGGGGCAAGTGTTATCTCGCCTTTTGGCAAGGCCGTGACACCAAAAAACTGACTGGAAATCAATGACAATTCATCCCGAAGATCGGTTATACGCAGACTCACTATGGATATCGATGAATTTTGTCCGAGTCCGGATCAAGCTACAATTGATATGACGAGACAAGCAAAGCTATGAAAGCCAACATCCCAAATTTCAAGCAAATCGGAGTTCGTACGCTCAAGATATGGATCGATCAAAATTAGGGGGGAGGCCTATGTTCGTATCCATCACCCTGCAGTAGCACTGTTCGCATCCATCAAAAAACCATTGTTCGAGTCGATCTATTCGAATCCATCCATAACCGCGCTGTTCGCATCCATCTGTTCATGTCCGTCAACTTGCGTTCCTCTGTTCGAATCCATCAAATATCCCTCTGTTCGAATCCATCGTGTTATCATTTGTTAATATCCATGCTACTGGTTCAACTTCATATCGATCGACAGAAGTTAATTCCGATCGATATGAAGAAAACCAAGTCCACCAATACAAACAGAACGACATCAACCGATACGAGCAAAGCCACGGTGAATCGAGTCGAACAGACCCACTCCGATCGATACGAACAGAGAAGAGTGATCGATAAGGGAACCGAACGAGCTCTGATCGATACGAACAGTACAAAATGCCTTTATAATTGATCGATACGAACAGAGCACTGGATCGATGCGAATTTAAGCTAGCCCAGGTCGATACAAACGAGGTGAAAATCTTGGAAATACTTGGTCGATTCGGCATGAAATTTGGATCGATCCTGGAATCAAGCGCCACGTCAACTCGCAGGCGCGTGCTCAACATCGATTCGAACAAAGCAATACGAAAGGATCGATTCGAACTGAACAGCCTACCGAAGAGTCTAATTTGTATCGATCATAACTCGCAACCCACAAGTCCAAATGCTATGAAATTTTCATAGGAGCTTGCGTACAACTCAAAGAACATCCATGCCAAATTTCGACTCGATAGGGTGAAATCTTGATCGATACGAAATTCATTCGTATCGATCACGGATCAAGTCGAAACCACGTGGGATCGATCGCATGGGCCCGCCCACGTGCCAGAAGAGGTCTCCCGAGATCTGAGAGAGATATTTTCATCCTACGCCTATAAATAGCATCCCAGAGCATCCAGAAAAGAGGACTTTTGGCTCTTCTACGTCCAGACTTCGCCGGATTCATCATTGTACTCGGATTTTGCTGTTGTAATTAGTTGTAACTCGTTGTAATCAGCAAGCAAACTTCAATAAAATTATCAACTTCAAAGTGGACGTAGACCGGATTGCCGAACCACTATAAACCCTGTGTTCTTTACTGCTTTCATCTAAAATTTTCCGAGTGTTCTTCATTTTTAATTCTCTACATACTTGTTATCTGTGATCTGTGATTGTGAACTGGTGCTTTCATCGACAATTGGGTGTTTGTGACCAATTTTGGCGCAAACATATATATATGATAAAAAAATATTTTTATTTATTATATATATACACACATGCATATTACCAAACTACTATGTGATAACATTTGCATATCAGAATCGTCACCTAACTAATAGTATATAATATATATATGTACACATAGATAATAAGACATTACATTGAGAATTAATAATTATGATCTGATTAGAAACATACGTTAATCCCAATGCCTTAAAATACACCTTGAAAAGATGATTTTGCCCCTTGAAACTATTCTGATCCAATAGAGTGCTAGTCCTTGAACCATTGACCACCGACTATTAAATAACAATATATTTTATTTTATTTGAACTTGAATCAATGGAGGTAGGGGAAAAATAATTTTAGCTAGATCTAGGAGGGTTTAGAGGCTGCAAAAGTTCTCTGAAGGTTAGGGATACAGATGCTTATGTAGAGGAAAAGTTGGGGATATTTAGGATCAATATCCTACATCATCTCTTACCAATTCTCTTCCATCTTAGCCCTCTATCTACATGCCTCTTTAACATTGTCAAATGGTTGCCTCTTACCTTTATTATGGATGAATTTTTCAGCCCCCATCATGGGCTTTAAACCCATTTAGAGTCCGAACAATATATTTTGCAATTAAATCCAATTTAATATTTATTGATATCATATATCGATTAATGTATTTATAACTATTATAATTACATTTAATAAATTTGTTCATCAAATTAAAATTAAAATTTATAACTAATATTTCATATATATTAATTAATTTAATTAATTTATAACAATTACAAATTAATTAAATCTTTTGGTCAAAGGAGAATTCATCATTTCGGTTGTGTGACTCGTCAATTGTAAATTTGGTCAATGATTAATACTAAACTATTCAAATATTAAGTTTCATACGTCACTTAATAGGTGGCGTGGCATTTTAGCTAAATTTATCGCTTACTTGGTTTCGGTAAAATCCAATTTCACTATGTTAAGCATTACCGGGTTATGACTTTTATTTACGCCAATTCTCTTCATCAAAACTATATCACTTTGGACTTATGAAATTTGGTAATGGTCAAAGTTCCAATATCGCCCATATTTAACTCCATAGTCCAAACACAAAGTCCTTGGTTCAATAATAACGATTATTATTAACTGAAATGCTCTAGCAAGAGGATTTGACTTCGAGTCGACTTGAGTTGACCGTGATATTAACTTAATATAACTAAGGAGACGAATCCTCTCTTGAATAGCGCTTCACTTCTAATACTTTCATTCAGCTCAGATATAGTCACTCAATGGACGTCGTGCCATGATTCAACTATAATCAAAGCAGAGCTTTCATATTGAATATCGATATTATTATCAAGTCGGGAGAATTGTGTAAATTAATTACATTGATATTTTCTGTTTGACCTTTGTTATATTAACCAATAGAAAACTATCGAGCGATTCATTCTATAGTTATCTAATAACTATTAGTACGTAACCTCTTAGTGCCCCCAGCAGTCATAAGTAATACACTGCCCAACATTTGGAGAGCGTTATGTACTCTAGTCTCAATGAATACATCAATATCCAGTCTCGATGCATCTTGACTAGGAACATTTAAAATGATATATTAATATTTATTGTGATAAATTACTCACGGTTACAACACTTTGTAACTACTATCACAAAACTTACCATTTATGGATTTCCATTAAATATACTTTTAATTAAATTAATTAATTGAGATATCCATTATATGAAGTATATAATAGAAAGAAAATACATTTTATTTCGAACAAGATTGGTTATCGAGTTAGATATATGTAAAAAAAAATATAATTGCCCCTAGGGCATACACTTAGGGCATACCCCTAGCTCTATCAATCTCTCACTTGCACTTAGGGTCGATTATGGAATCTTATTCCAACTTCTCCAATCGGTTTCCACAAGACCAATTTGGTCCGTCTCTCAATGAATGGGTATGCTATTATGTTTAATTATCTACTACGTCAATCAACTCTTCCCGATGCTAATAAACTTCCATATCATGTAGAATAATCCGGAGTATGTCTCTCGACTTTCAGTGAGCTCTAAGTTCTGTTATGAACTATATTTTAACATTTCCATCATATAACAATATTATGAGACTCTCAACATTAGGAATTACCCTTAGCTCAGTTATAAATTTCTGTATTTATATTTATATACATTGTTTTTATTTTGGCGATATCCAAGGTAACGTACTTAGCCTTTTTTCATTAAATTAGCTACTTTCTTTCATTTGGACATTTTCAATTTAAAGATTTTTAACTTGAATTTTTATTGACATATTATACTCAATATTATTTATGGAAGTTTGAATTCGAACACTCATTTATAAAGAGTTCATTATTTCTATAAACAATTCTTTAACATTTCATAAATACACCATAATACTCCAAATAATCATTTAGTGATAGTAATTTGAATTTGATATTTGCTTCATGTATCAAATACATAAACAAACCACGGTGTTGTAGACAACGTAACATGTATGATATTGACAACGCACAAGGTATTCATCTTACATGTTCCGTGTTAAACATTTTAATAAGGTATACTTACAAATCAATTTGGGACATTCTCAATATCTTTTATATTTACTATGAAAGACATCATTTATAAATCCACTGTCGAGTATCGAAACAACTAAAACTGATTTTAATGCAAATACATCGTTAAAATTAGCAAAATATTGTTTACTCATAGTTTAGAAATATCAATGTACTTTTTATTGATCTTTCTTATGAACACATATTTCCTCTGCATTTTGATTAGTAATCAAACTATTTGATATTTCTATCAAAATATATATTCAATTTCGATGCTTATAAAACGATACTTTCTATCATTTATTGGATCATTTCCAAAAACTCACAAACTTAATATCGTTTCCACTGACTCTAAGATATTTTGGTTATTATGTGTAAACAGTTTACACTCAATCATTATTTAGAATTTTCTATTTCAACACACACGTACGTACCAAAACATAAAGTCATAACATGCGATAATTTTGTGAGTAAATCCAAATCCACTTAAGCATATCGAATGGTGAATTTGTTGCGTTAATTTCAACAGTTGAAATTCACGGTATTAATCTTATTATTGTGGTTCACTTTATTTGCAGCTGCATTTGTCTTTCTCTTAAAGGCACAATCACGGCTAATGGATCATATCCCTTCAGGTACAACTATCAAAAACACATTTTGTTAAAGTAGTTGGAATCTTTTTTGGATCCGTGCATCGTACCGTATCATAGAGTCAATACTCTTAATGGTTTAATTAAAAGACAAAGGATTATATATTTTCGACATTGATAAGAAACTCATAGTTTATCTTTAATGTGCAAGAATACTTATAAGACACTCTAATGCGATGTGTTCGCTTGGGTTAGTTAATTTCATTTCATCTCATGTAATCAGTTTATCTTTGGATCTTATCTAATTTCATTTTATTACCAATGATTTCTCAAAGAAATTCCTTCACTATGAAGTTGGTATTCCTTGAAACAACAATTATTTCTTAGTGCAATGGAATAGATGTTCATAAATATTTTATGAATTGTCTTATATATAAAATGCATTTAGTTTCTAGTTTACGAAACTTATGTCCAAAACATAAATTGGTTATCCAATGATACTCGTTCCCAAGTTCTTTTGGGGTGATTAATACAAGATTCCTCACATACGATTATTATGTGCAATCTTTCGACTTGCACTACCTTCCAACTCCTTAGCCTAGGATGTGTTGGGATTTCTTATAAACCCTCATCTTGTATGATTTTGTAAACTATTATTTAGATGAATTTAATTTTAACCATCTGTACTACTCTTAAAAACATGACTTTATAGAAAGAAGTTAACTCAACTTCACTCACAATTAATCATAATTTGTTCAACAAAGTTCGATTACACCTTATCATTACATCATTATGTCTCATAGGGAGAAGTGGCTTTTGGGACTAAATCTTTAGTTCTATTGGGTACATATGGAACTCTTTCCAATATACTCACTCATTCGATCAAATCAAATCATTTCTATTTCATATTATATCATTTACTTTCATTTATACTCTATGAGTCTATCTTAGACATACTACATATGTATCAAAAACACATGTCTATATCAGTGATAACTCATTGATGAATATAACAAAGTACGTGGAACCGTTTGGTATTAATAGACTTGCAATTGCGTACATCTATATGTATCAATCCAAAGAGTATATCAGCTCTTATGGTGCTCCCACCAAATGGGTGCATAGCCCTTAATTGTTTAAGATATCATTAACCAATATCATATGATTCATAATCATATAATAAAAATTATTCCTCAAAACTACGGCTTAGTCTATAATTCTAAAATAATTGTAAATATTTTAGATATTTCTATATTTTTCATTGCATCACTTCTATTATGGAAACAAATACCATATTATAGTTTATTTCATTATGAATATTTATAATATTCACATTGAGATATAATTATGCCTATTTTGTTAGTCGGCACAAAAAATAGTCATTATTTCATAAATAATGTTCGGTGTGTTTTATGGAAATAATTTTTGTAACTTGATGCGATCAATAACTATTATATGGCATGCTCCCACTATTTCCACCATTATTATAATAGCATACTGAATTCGGAGTTCCATTATTCACTTAATATAGATATTTCACGTACCGCAACCAGTTTACAGCATAGAGTTCATTGATTAAATGATCTTGAACTCAAAGAAATAAATCTCATAGAAAACAATTTTCAACATGAAAATGCATTTTAGAACAAAAATCATATTTCTTATTCCAATGTTAAGTATCAATCACTATTATTAATTCTGGTTTCCAATGTTTCTTTATGATGTAGAAGTGACAATTCACTCTCTTCATCCCAACTATACCTTAAATCACATCTACTCTTAAACATTCATTTTTATTTCTAAATGGTTAAACCATTCAAAATAATATCCTTTACTGCAGTATCATATTGAATTCTTTACAAAAGCGCACTCGATCATCCTTAACATTTAAGGATATCAAATATGTTGAACTTTGCATAAATTGATCAAAATGACATTTCAATGATCGAGTTCTTAGATCTATATTGTAGTTTTGGTCTTGTGTTACATTTAACACAATATGATCCTTTATTGTAATCAATCAAATTGAATACTCGATCTCATAATACCATTTATTTGTTTGTTTCGAATGAACTAACTTCATCAAAGTATCGTACATTATAAACAATGGTCGTTCACCATATAATGGTTATATGTGATAGTATATTGATCAAATATCCATTGTATTGTATTGTTTTTGAGTTTGAAACTCATACAATACAATACACGATCTCGACCAAATAAACACGTAAATGACCAGATTATGAACGTATTTAGTAGTTGTAAAATTGGATGCTTGCATGGATTTAGAAAATGTTAACATGCAAGAAGAACTTAATAACTATTTGTCAACCTTCAATTCATTTAAATTGTATATCTTCATGGATAAACATTTTATCAATCATATTAAATGCACAATTTATTAGTGTAGATTATTATAACATTATATAGCATATGTTCTTTCAACATTAGAAGGGTTAAATGTTATCATTTCATTTTTCTAATAAGGCTCGCACTAATCATTTATGTTTCTCCAAACCCTAAGATGAAACATAGAATTCTTTTGACTTCACTAGTGGTGTTAGGACTCTTATGCCTTGGGATTCTAACACTGAGGAAAGCTCAATAAATCATAGGTCCACATTCGATGGATAATTCCTTTCGGTTGTGTTACACACAACTCCTAACCCGTGGTTTCTGGTCCTAATCCCACCTTTACCTTAAGGAGAGCTCAACAAATAGGATTATTCACTCGGACCTACCATTTTTTGACGGCCTAAGTATAATGCACTTACCTTGAGGAAAGCTCAACGAATATGTGCAATTATCTTACCTCGTCTATTTAATATATTAATAGTACTACACATAACATCCTAGCTTGAGGAAAGCTCAACAACTAAAGAGTATGCAAGTAATCTATTAATGTATAAATGATAGAGGATAACTTTATATTAAAGATTCATAATCTTTGATATATTATATTGAATGATGTCAACTCATGGAATAATATATTTCTTATGAAATACCCTCACGATTCAAGTGTCGCATTAGAAATTATGGTATACGTACATTTGCATATGTTTTTATCCCCTAAGTATGTTTTAGGGTTTATTAATGTTCCATAATTAGTTTATACATTCATATTATATAAGTTTTAGTATTATATAAATTTTATATTTCATGTTACTTATATAATTGTCTTATGTATAATATTATATTAGTTAAGTTTTATTTAATTAATTAACATTTTAATTAATTAATATTTTAATTAATTTTATTAACTTAATATAACATTTATATTAATATTTACTACATATTATAACCTTTATAGTATTACACATTTATCTTATATATGTGTATATTGATTAATTAATTAACCTTTAATCGATTTATTTAATTAAACAATTTTAGTTAATTTATATTAATTTCAAAATTCATTTCGTATACATACATGTATACTTAAGTTATTTTAAACATTTTAAAATAACATAATATACATAATAATATATAATACATGTATACATTTACTAATTAATTAACTTGTTTAATTGATTTATTTCATTAATCTTATTAATAAATTAAAAAAAATTCGAAATCAATATATATATATATATATATGAACATTTTGAAAATTTTGTTATATTATAACTTTTATAATATAGTTATATATCTTATTTTAAATTTAACTTTTAAATTTAAAATCTTGTATTTTTAATTTTCAAACAATTTTGAAAATTTTCCCAAGGCCCAAACTCAATCCTAGACACTACCTTTCTAAACATCCTACTATCAAGACTAGAACTTAATTAGTTAACCCTAATATGACTAATTAGATTGCATAGGCTATTAGGTTTCGATACCATTATTGGAACTAAACTAACCCGTAGCAGAAGTTATGGGTGAATTTCAAAAAAATTCTCTTATTAGATTTTCATTGGGCCTATGCAATCTAAATTATTTAGAATACTTTTAAATATTATTTAAATAATGTCTTTTATTATATTTAAATTTATAAATTATATATTTTATTTTATTTATGACTTGTTATATATGTGTATCATATATATGTATATGCGTGTATGCATGTGTAACATATCAACACGTGCTGGTATAACATGCCCGTGTATAAATGTTAGGATTTACATCGCAACAGATACGCAAGCTCATCCAATTTGCAAATATATATTGTCCAAATATATGTATGTATGCATATACTATTATATATATAGTATACATATACTTATATATAATCGTATGAATAAAATATTAATATTATATATACATATTATATAATAGATTTTTTTAAAATAAGTAAACCAGCCCAAGGCCCATAAGTACATAATCAATTAAATACCCGAGGCTAATACATCGCATAAACCATTACAACTATAGTCGCCACTCTTCATTCGATTCCCAAATTAGGGTTTGCTCCTTTAAGCCTAAGTAATGGCAATCTCTAGAGTTACTAATTCTCCTTTCAATTCTTCGTTTATGGAGGCTTTAACCACTTCCACCCTGCCACGGTATCCTTTGTGAGCTTTGGATCTACTCTTAACTTCCCATTATTAGCTGACGAACACTGTCTAGTGAAGCATTGACAATTAAAAGCTTGAGCTTTACTACTTTGATCCTTATTCCAAATAGATATGTGATAGATCTAATTGTTGAGACTACTTTTGTAGTAGTTTTCACTTATTTTCTAAATACAGTCTTCATGCTTTGAGTTTTTGTTTGCTTGTAGAATTCGATTATCCTTTGTTAAGGCTTGGATCGCATTGTAATTCTCCTTTAAATCGGGTATGTTTACAATTCCTTTCCCTTTTCTCTTTGAATTTGAATCACTTCATATTCTATCATTATTAACTGTTGTAATTTTTTTGCGAGAATGTTTTCTGGTTTGATTCTATGAATGGATAGCTCCTTACTTCCTGCTAGGGAAATGAATTCCAATATTAGCATTTCTTCCACGGAAAATTTCTAAGCCTCCTTGTAAGTAGTCTTCCATTCTCTCCTCGTAGTTGTGTAATTCACAGATGCTTTGAGACCGTCTTTCCTTAAAGTTTGCTTCGGGCCGCTTGTAGCTTCATTATAGTAGTTCATTTAGTATTTAGCCCGAAGGCTAGTCAGCAGTTCGAAAGTTGGTCCGACTACAGCAGCTTACTGACATGCCACCCCTATCTCTTAAAGGCTTCCCCTCATCTATAAAAGAAATTCCTGGTATATTCATTGGGCGGGCCAAGTGAATATTCTTCCTGAGTCTGAATTTGTTAAGCCTTTTGACTTTGAATGGGCAGACAGGCTTGACTCACTGATTGGACAGTTGGCACTGGAATGATAGCAAGCATCCCCCACTAAAGTACATCCAGTTAATAAAAAGAAGGAGCTAGGATCAATCTCCTTTTGCAAGTTTTTAAGAACAATATGTTGTATTTAGTTTTTATGATTCTCCATAGTTGCATGCAGTCTGTGTTTATTCCCTTATGCAGTCTGTTATTTCTTTCTTTACATATGAAATATATCACTATTGTTAGAACAATGCAAGCTCTGTTAAAATCTTTTTTCTTTTTTTTGAACACTTTCTGAATATATTTAATACTTTCTATAATATTTATCCAATGGGAGGTTGATTATTCAATTGGGGGTGATTCTATCATAAACGGAACTCACAAGAGGTTCTATAGTAGACGCGCAACACTGGCTAATGCTTGATGAAGTGTGTGGGTCCGACACAACAAGAGTTCATTGGTATTCACAGATGGCACGATGTGGTGCTATGTTGTTGATAGATCCTGGCATGTACAATAAGTGGCATATGCTATGATTGCGAGGTGGACACGGATGCAGACGATGAGACACTTTGCAGAGTTGACATTGCAGGCTCCCTCTCAATGTATAGCTGGGGTACATGTGGTCGTAGTTGTGGGAAATTTATTCCCATATGGAAATTGTAGGGAAACCTATGTGAGATAGTTATGCGTAGTCATAATGTGTGAGATGTAGTCCCATAAGGGAAATTGTAGAATAACCCTATTTTGGAGAAGCTCTAGTAGCTATTAGTCAATACTTAGTTATTGAGGTTCGATCAGTTGTTCAATCCCTATAGGAGCCTACACAAGTTGTTAGTGTACGAGTGTATTAAGTAAAAGCCCTTACATAAAGGAACCAAATATTCCATGGACACTTATAGAGCACCCTAGTTTACATAGAGTAGTATTAAGTCAATTGGATATGATCACCATATATTAATAGTGTACTTATTCACCAGAATTTTGTCTAACCCTCCCCGTTTCCTTTCTTTTTTTCACCATAAGAGGACATCGTAGCAGGTAATAGGCTCGATTTTAGTATGTGGAGAGGCGAGCTCATCATTGGAGTTACTTGTCATTTTATGTTACTCTTAATGTAATTGTCTATCTTATTTAGTACTCAGTATCTATTAGACTATATATCATTTTTCTATGTACTATGTATCTGACCGTGTACTGTTTTATGAGACTGTGTTTTGAGATATTTTCTGAGATGGTTATTTTTCTATATTTATATTTTGTTTCTTTTTTCTGTGAGTTCTGAAAGTGTAGTATGTCTTAGATCGTATATATATACCTTTAGTCTGAATTTTTTTAAACTCCAGCAGCTCATACTTCTTGGCACTGATGCAAGTTCGAAATTCACCTTGGTCTTTGGATCGATGTGTCAGGAGGTGCTAATTTTCACATCTGAAACTAAAGCATAGGTTTGAAATTCTTTAAGGATTAGGGGCGTGTTGAGAGAATGTGCTTGATAAATTTTTCTGAAAAGAAAAGTTTTCCAAATGTTTTTCCAAAAAGGTTTTCAAAATGGATTTCTAAAGTATTTATAAATATATAAATAAAAGATTTTTATACAAGTATAACATAATTATCATCACCTGTATTTTTGCGAGCCTTGGAGGAATGTCGTACATGAGGATAAAGTTATATGTAGATTCGAGGACATGGATTCATGCATGCGAGAGGATTCTTGGTTTGATGGGTTTGAGGGATGATGTGAGGAGGCAACTTGCCGCTTGGCATATGCAAGGGAGGAGCTAAATTGGTGGGATGTGGTGATAACTGAGGTTGACGAGAAGGAGATTACTTAGGTAGGGTTCCGAAGTCGTTTTGAGATTAAGTTTTTGTCTAAAGTTGAAGATGGAGTGCAGTTAGAGAAGTTTATTCATATGAAGCAAGGAGACGTGTCCGTGAAAGAGTATGTCAATCAATTTAAAGAGTTAGCTAGGTTTGGGATGGAGTTGATTAATACTCCACATAAAAAGGCTTTGATGTTTGTTAAAGGGCTAAACCAACCACTGCAAGATTTTGCTCTTAGTCATATTCCCATGGGTACAACGTATATGGGTTTGGTAGAGATGGCCTTGCTGAATACTATCACCAAGGAGGAAGTGAAGGAGGAACCCAAGTAGTCTGGAGAAAAGGCACCATAGAAAAATTAGTGTAAGTGAGGATTTGTACCAAATGGAAAGATCAAGAAGCAGGATACGCATTGCAAGAATTGTGGCAAGAATGGATATTTTGCGAAGGATTGCAGGTCAGATGTTCGAAGATCAAGTGTCAAAATTGTAATCAATTCGGACACATGTGGCGGGAGTGTCCAACACCTCATAAGACCTCTACCCAAGTGGTTCCGGCTTATGCATTGGACGTAGCACCTTGCTTGAGTGTGTTGCTAATTACAGACAAGGGAAAGAAGGTCGTAATCGAAGGTGTGTGAACTCTATCTGGTTTATCCATTCGCACTTTGTTTGAAACTAGGGCTTCACATTCTTTTATCTTGAGTAGACTTGTGGATGAGTTACATTTAGAAACTAGCATAGTTACAGACCTCATAGTTATGTCAAAACCCATAGGAGGATTGGCTTACTTATCTATGGTATATAGGGGTCAGAAATTATTCAAATTTGGGGTCAAGTTCAATTGTGATGCTTTTGTCTTGTGATTCTCTGAATTTCAATTAATTTTGGGCATGGATTGGATTATGATGTATAGAGCTATCCTAGATTGTGATAGGAAGGTTGTTAGGTTGACCACATGTAGTGGACGCGACTTGGAGGTTTATTATGATCTCTGAGGATCATTTATGTTGAGTTACTTATACTTATTGGACCATCACATGACGAGCTAGATTTAGTTCCTATAGTTGGAGATTTCCTAGATATCTTTTCCTAGGTTATCGATATCCCACCTCAGATAATGATCGAGTTCCGGATCTATCTTGTAGAGAACGCCAGACCCGTTACCTTACTCTTAAGGCATATAGCTCCAAAGGAGAGACATGAGTTGAACAAGTAGGTAAATGAGCTATTGGAGAATGGCTTTATTAGGAGGAGTATTTCTGAAAGGAGAGCACCAGTCATCTTTGCCACCAAGGCGAATGGTCCTCCGAGATTTTGCGTCTGTTATAGGGAGCTGAATAAGCTGACAAAGAAGAATCGATACCCATTACCCTATATAGACGATCTCTTTGATCAGTTGGTAGGAGCAAAGGTGTTATCAAAGCTTGATTTGACTACCGAATTCCACCAGTTGCGAGTAGCTTAGGATAGTATCCAGAATACTGCTTTTCGTACATCTGTCGAACTATATAAGTGGTTAGTCATATTCTTCGGACTAACCAATGCACCCACTTACTTTGTAGATTTGATGAGTGAATTTTAGACGGTTGCTTGATAAGTTCATTATGGTATTTATGGATAATATTTTGGTTTATTCGAAGAGTGAAGAGAAGCACGCATTGTATTTAGAAGAAGTGCTAAATATAATTTGTAAGCATAAGTTAAAGGCAAAGTTGTCTAAGCCTCACTTTTGGCGAGAGGAGGTATGCTTTCTGGGATATGTTGTCTCGGAAAGTGGGCTGGTCGCCGATCCTAGTAAAGTTGCTACAGCTCAGGATTGGCATGTGCCAAAATGCCATAGAAGCGAGGAGTTTCCTTGGTTTGGCAGGCTATTGTAGTAATTTCATTAAGGGCTTCGTGAAGATCTCTGACTCACCTCACCAAGAAAAATTTATTTTTCTTATGGGACACGAAGTGTGAAGATGCTTTTATTAAGCTAAAGGAAGCATTGACTAGTGTTATTGGATGGTATGAAGGTATTCACAGTATATACCAGTGCTCGTGGTATGGGGTTGGGTGCAGTATTGATGCACGAAAGGAGAGTGGTGAGCTATGCTAGTCAATAGTTGAAGGTTCATGAGAGAAACTGTTCTACTCAAGATTTTGAGTTGGCGGTCATTGTCTTTATTTGGAGGCATTATCTTTTACGAGAGCGGTTTGAGCTATATATAGATTACAATTCTCTGAAGTACTTTTCTCCCGGAAGGAATTAAATTTAAGGCAGCAAAGGTGGAAGTAGATTTTGGCCTGATACAATTTTGATACCTTATATACTTCGGGTAAAAGCAATGTGGTGTCCTGAGTAGACAACATGCAACATTTAGTCCCTTATTCTTATATTGGTAGAATTTAAATTTCATCTATACATTTGATTTCTGTCCATCATTAGACATTACTCCAGGATTGTTAGCAGCTTTGGATGTATAGCCTACACTTATGGACCGAATTGGGTTAAGTTAGAAGCAAGATAAGGAGCCAGTAAATATTTTTGAGAAGCTTGGTAGAAGAGAGCAGGCGAGTCGTAACGACCCATATTATTAACTATTTTAAATTATTAAATTTAATATGATGATGTAATAATAATGGTTGGAAATAAAAAAATTTAATGTTTATTTATGTAATTTATTGAATTTGAATTAGGATAAAATTTTGAAATAACCAATTTCAATGATTTGGAGAATAATCAATATTGAAATGGAATTCTATATATTCAATGGTTTATAATCAATAGTGGAATTGAATAATGGATATTGAATGACTGTAAAGTGAAAGTAGTTGTTTTATTATTTGAATTCATTTTAAAATTTAATTTTATAAGTTAAATAACTTATATGGAAATATGGTGATATATTGGATAATTAAATTATTTAAATTTAATATTGGAATTATTTAAATAATTGAATCTTAAATTAATGTGAATGAAAATGATATCGAGAATTGATTTAAATTTTATTTAAATATGAATGAAGATTGTTAACTTTTAAAATTGAATTTAAAGTGATTAAATTAAATTTTGGAAATTACTTGTTTTAATTGATGAGTAAAAATAGTCATTTTGGCCACTATCTCGGATTTCGATGAAGTTAATTTCATCGAATCCGTAATAGTGGGTTATTGTAGGATTTCAAGTTTTGTAGCGATCAAATTTCTCGTTTGGCCCTACGAGCTTGAAATGCGTAGAGATTAATGTAAGGAATTTAATTAAAATAAGTTGATTTTGAAAAGCTATCTTCTGAATACGATCGAATTAGGCCTCGAGACTAGTTCCATTATGTTCGGAATAGGGTAAAACATAAGGAACGTCAGGTGGCATGCTTCGTTTGGAGTTCGAAATTATTTTGAGTGAATAGTAATTTATGTTGCCTATAAATAGAGGACCCTAACTTGGAAAACCCTAGCCCATCTCTTCTCAGCCACCACCCTTCAATTCAATGGCCAGAAACGCGCCTCGTTCTTCCTCAATTATCTCTCAATCCTCAAACATTTAGCTAAAACTTCCAACTAGATAGTTGTAGAGCTCATCGAGTACTATAAATCCAATGGGTGAATCATCGTTTAGTGGCCAGGGATGATCGAATTTGGGCCGCGTTTGGCCGGCTGGTCGAGGCGTTTTTGAAATGACCCTATCTTTTAGATACCTGAATTTGTAAGGATTTTTTTACGTAGAGATATATATATATATATATATGTATATATATATATATATATATATATATTTCTGAAGTCCAGAGTCATTTTTTTTCTATCAATACAACTTATCCAGGATCAAAATCTCTACCAATATAAATATATCAGTGTATTCATAAGGATATGCACATACATATGATGATGCATGTGCCTCTCTTGTTTGAATCAGAGTTCTGGTAAACAAGAGGATAATTTGATTGATTAAATTTTATCAATCTATACATAGTTCAATTTAATTCATACAATAAAATTCCATCCATATATGTATCAATACTTATTTTAAACTCCTGATTCCTTGCTAAATTCTCTATGGAGTATAATTCCTAGAAACCAGATAATTGTGCTATGATTATCTATAAATTAATGGTTTGGTGCTTGTGCTCTGGAAAATGATATAAGTTTCTATCATTATCTATGTTGAATTTTCTTATAAAATCTGTTTAGAGTACTAACTCTTTTCTGGAATATTTTTAAGTGAGATATCATATTTTAAAGGCTTGAATCTTTGATGCCAGGATGCTAAGCTAAATGAAATGCAAACTTAAGTGGGTTTCCTGTAACCATGGGTATCCATATCATGGTTCAACCAGACTCTTTGTTCTGGTGTAACCCATAGGGTCTTAAAAATGCATTTTGATCAAAACTTGAGTGAAATGGAATTCAGATTCATGTTAAAAATACAAAGGTAACAGGTGTGTTAATATCTGTACAAAACATGTTTAAATTGCTTTCAACTCCTATATTACATATTCTTCCTTTATTTAAAAATAAGGTATAAAAACATTTGTGTAGAACAAGTTGAATTATGGAAACATTACAGACACATAATACATTCTCCCTATGCTTATCATCTCTTGTATACATATGTCATGGTAGAAAAATAAAACCATTTAATTTACTGAGACTCAACTATCCAGATTTCCCAAAACTTAACCCTTTTCAAAGACTCAAGATTGAGTAATACATTTATAAAATGTAACCATCCTATTTATCATAGTATTCTTACTCAATTCACTTACAAGATTTAGATTAACTTCTTCAACATATCAGATAATATCCAGATTCATAAATCCCAGTTACAAGTCAATTTCTTAGCAAAATACTTAGCTAAATATCCATCCAATATTCAATACTCAATACAGGTAGCAACTTAAATTATCAATACATGCAGGTTTCATCATTTAGGCTCTTATCTAACTAAGTTTAGCATGCTATAATCCTCTTCTCAAAGCCTTGCTCCTACTCCTACTTAGTTGCTACAGTCCCTGAAAATGCATTTGAAGCTGCCCCATTTTAAATGAGACACCCCATATGCCATTAGCACACTTGGGTCAGACACATGTCTGGTATGAGAAAATCCACTAAAACAATTTGTAAATCAAGTTAAAGTTAAAACATGGATATATGTATATAACTCTGCCTTTAGAAAACAAGTAATTCATGTGTGCATGTTCTGTGTCAGTGTGCAGGTGCACACTTAAGTCTGTCTTTCCAGAAACCTCAAGAAGATATGGTACATTCATACATTCATATAATTCAATCATAAATCAAATAAACATCCATACAAAACAGGGAAATCACCAAAATGAATTAAATCATTTATTCACTATTCAGATTTCATTCCAGGAAGACTCTAGTTCCTCTTTATATCAACTTCTCCTACATTGATATATTTACCTATCTTGGTCTCATCTGCAATTAATTGAATCAATGGACACACTGTAATGGACTAATTCACTCCATTACACAAAGATCTCAGGACTTAAACAAGCCATGTGTCAACTTGTATTACTCAAGAAAACAAGTCATTCCTGCAGTGTTCTTGACCCCCATTTCCTAATCAGGTTTAAGTTAATGATAACTCTTTTGATTTTTCATGACTAAACCATTCAGTGATTCATTTCACTAACATAAACATCCATGTCATGGCATCTCATATTATTCATAACCAAACAGAGACAAACAGGCAAGCAAACATTGGTGTCTATTTAAATAAGATTCTACATGTATATATATATTCTGGTATTTTAAAAGGGGTATAGGCAACTAACATTGGCTTATGGCTTTTGAGAGAGTTTTTCCTTTTGCAAACATCTGTGCTTGAGCCAAACTCAGAATGACCAAGTTTCACTGAATCACAAAATTTTGTTTGCTATGTGATGAACATGTTTATATTTTCATTGAATCAGGAGCATCAGCACATAGGCAACCCTATTGCACCCCTAATTCCTTTTTGTCTCAAGCCTCAGCACTTATACATGAGTATATTGCAGCTCAACATGTTTACATTTTTCTGGGTTGAGCCAAAACCAATACTACTTGCCTACATTCAACATTTTATTTTCTGGGTATTTACTTATGTTTCTAAACATTAACATATCAGAGAGATCTGGGTTTATAAAACATATATATATATACTAATAATACTTAAAACTTTCATATAATAAAACAAGTAGAACAACCAAAAAGAATCAAAACATTTTCAGCTCTAAAATCACAGATAGACAATCACATATGAAAATACATTTTCAAGAAAATTAACTTATAACTGGCTGCCTACATTAGGACTTATTGCCTTAGATTTTGAGTGAGTTTTCTCACCTAGCTCTCTTTCACTTCCTAGTTGATTGGTAAGCTTCTGCCTTCAACCCTTTTCTTCACTTGTATTATATTTATATAATATCTATATATTTTTCTCAAGAGCTATCCGGGAAGAAGAGAAGGTTTCTCATCTCACTGCCTATTTATGCAGGGTTTTTCTTAGGGTTTAAGGTGTTGGCTAAAGTCGTTTTTGCCCATCAGAAATCATGCCATTTGCATTTAGTTTTTAAACCCAAAATCTCACCCTCCCCGGCTTGAGTTTGTGGAAAGAAAAGTGGTTATCTTCTTTTGGTTATTTTCAAAAAAATTTCTTTTCCAGAAAATACTTTTTCCTCTTGTCTACTATCATGCTAAAAGTGTGACTTGATTTTATTATTTATCAAATATTCTTCCTAATTCTGCCTATACCAAGCATTTCTCTGTTTTATCTTATTTTTCAATTTTTAGCTTTCATCTAAATAGTATGTACTTCCTTTATTTATTTATAAGAGGATTACTCCTTTTTATATCTTCATTCTTTTTCTTTCTGCCTATAATTTAAAATATGTTTATATATTTTATTTTGCTAATTTGAACTCTAGTACTTTATTAACATATATATATATATATATATATAAGTCTTACTGAAATAATTAGTACACTCATATATATATTTATACATTATTTTGTACTGACACACATGCACATGTACACTCAAAAATACTCAGTAGCATCCATATATATATATATATATATATTTATGCATATAGCTTTTAAGGATTTAATCTATATGTATATATATAATATTTCCATACACATCAACATGTGTTCATTCTTAGCATTCAGGAATTAAGCTTTAGTTCATGTGTATTTTCTGTGCACAAATGTACACACATATAGATACACCATATCAAGCTATATCAATTCCCCTTTAAAATTGGTTTAAAAATTATTTTAAACTTATTTATATTTTTCAAAATAAATTCCTAAAATCTTGGGTCATTACATACACCCCACCTTTTAGAAATTGTGTCCCACAATTTTCCTAAGCTTAAATAAATTTTAAACTTACTTCAGAGAACAAATACATTCTCAACCAAATAGATTTTTAGTTCTATCATAGTAACTAAAAATATATGCATCTAAAAAGGAAAACAAATTAAAAATCAGAATTACCTTTAATCTGAAAATAGCTTAGGTTAATTCATCCTAACTTTGTCTTCTAATTCCCATGTAAAATCACTAGGATCAAGACTCCACTGTACCTTCACAAGTTTCAGAGATTTATTCCTCAACTTCTTCACATCTTTTGCCAAAATTCCCACTGGATCCTTTTCATAAATCAAATTAGGATTTATTTGCACTTGGGTTGGGGTCTCAAGAATTTCTGCCTTATCATGGACCCATCTTCTCAATTATGATACATGAAAAACATCATGCATCCCTTGCATGTTTTCTGGTAATTCCAACTTGTATGCCAAGGAACCAATTCTTTCTAGAATTTTGTATGGCCCAATATATCTTGGGGTTAACTTGCCTTGTTTCCCAAATCTCGGTACATTTTTCATAGGTGATATTTTGATGAAAACAAAATTTCCTACTTCATATTCCACCTGCTTCCTTTTCATGTCTACAAATTTCTTTTGCCTATCTTGAGCTGCTGCCATTCTTCTCCTTACTAACTCAATTTTCTCTTTAGTTTCTTGTATGTACTCAGGCCCTAAAATAGCTCTTTCCCCTGCTTCTACCCAACATACAGGTGACAAGCATGGCTTGCCATATAAGGCTTCAAATGGAGCCATTCCTATGGTGCTTTGATAGCTGTTATTGTATGTAAATTCAGCTAAATGGAGATAGTCTTCCCAGTTACCTCCAAAATCCAGTGCACATGCCCTTAACAATTCCTCCAAAACTTTGTTCACCACCTCAGTCTGCCCATCTGATTATGGATGGTAGGCAGTGCTTAAGCACAATTCACTTCCCATGGCTTCTTGAAAACTTCTCCAGAATCTTGAGGTGAAGATGGTATCCCTATCACTCAAAATAGTTTTGGGAATGCCATGCAATCTTACCACTTCTTTCAAAAATACTTGTGCTAACTTTGGTGCATTCCTTTCTAATTTGACTGGGATGAAATGTGCCACTTTAGTTAGCCTATCAACTATCACCCATATGCTTGTGTTTCCTCTTTTAGACCTAGGCAGCCATCTATGAAATCCATAGATATATCTTCCCATTTCCACTGTG
This sequence comes from Allium fistulosum, assembly GCA_030737815.1. Lineage (NCBI taxonomy): Eukaryota > Viridiplantae > Streptophyta > Magnoliopsida > Asparagales > Amaryllidaceae > Allium > Allium fistulosum. The sequence goes on from CM060904.1 coordinate 1,295,213,439, forward strand.
GTATGGTAAGAGGTTGCAACAACCCTGATGCTTTTGTGTTTCAGCCTTGACTTGTTGGCAAGTCATACATTTTGCAATATATTTGGCTACATCTGATTTCATTCCCTTCCACCAGAAATCTCTTTTTAAATTTTGATACATCTTTGTACTGCCTGGGTGTATGGAGTATTTACTTCTATGATATTCATTCAATATTTCCTCCTTCAACTCCATGTTTTCTAGCACACATATTCTATTCTGGTTTCTTAAATAACCATTTTTGTCGATATGGTAATTTGTCACCTCTTCCCCTTTTAATATGAGAATTTTCTTCTCAACTATAATAGGGTCATGGTCTTGCATTTTATTTACCTTCAAAATTAATTCAGATTGAAGTGTCATCAAGCTCAACTTCCCTCTATTTTCCTGTGCACCATGCACATGTACATCCATGTGCACACAGTCATTCTCCCCAATTTCTAACTCAGCAAGTAAGGACAAGTCCTTAAATTCTTCTATCATCATCATAGCTAATCTAGCATGTTGTCTACTTAGAGCATTAGCAACTTTGTTTGCTTTACCTAGTGTATAAAGTATGTCCAAGTCATGAGCAGCTAAGAACTCCACCCATCTATGTTGCCTCATGTTTAAATCTTTCTGTGAAAATAAATACTTTAAAGACTTGTGGTCAGTGTAAAGTTCAAACTTAGTTCCTAACAAATAATGTCTCCAAAGTTTCAAAGCATAGATCACAGCTGCTAATTCAAGATCATGTGTGGCATACCTTACTTCATGGGGTTTTAGTTGTCTGGATGCATATGCAATGACTTGGCCTTGTTGCATCAACACTGCACCCAAGCCAAACCCACTAGCATCGGTATATACAACTAATTCTTCATTTCCCTGGGGTACTTTCAAGATTGGAGCATTCACCAATGCCTCCTTCAACTGTTCAAAAGACTTCTCACACTTCTCTGACCAAACAAAAGCTTGGTTTTTCCTGGTTAGGTTAGTAAGTGGTGTAGAAATTTTTGAAAAATCTTTTATAAATCTCCTATAATATCCTGCCATCCCCATAAATGATCTCACTTCACTTATAGTGCTAGGCCTCTTCCATGCTTGAATATCCACTACTTTATTGGGGTTCACAGAGATTCCTTTGGCAGAAATGACAGGGCAAAGGAAATGTACTTCCTCTTTCCAAAATGCACATTTTGAAAATTTTGCCTTTAAATCTTTTTCCCTCAATCTAGACAAAACCAGGTGCAAATGATTTTTATGTTCTTCCACTGTTTTGGAATAAATTAAAATGTCATCTATAAAAATAAGCACAAATTTGTCTAATTAATCTCTAAAGGTTCTGTTCATTAAATCCACAAAGTATGATGGTGCATTAGTCAAGCCAAATGGCATAACCAAAAATTCATACAACCCATACCTAGTGTTAAAGGCAGTGTACTTAACACTTGACTCCTCCACCTTCATTTGATGAAATCCAAATGCTAAATCTAGTCTAGAGAATACTCTTGCCCCAGCTAATTGATCAAAAAGATCATCTATTCTTGGCAATGGGTATTTATTTTTAATAGTTACTTTGTTCAATTCTCTGTAATCTATACAAAGTCTTAAGGAACCATCTTGTTTCTTAACAAATACCACTAGTGCTCCCCAGCAAGAATTACTTGGTCTTATAAAACCCTTTTCTTCCAATTCCTCTAACTGTTTCTTTAACTCTTTTAGTTCATTTGGCCCCATTCTAGTTGGCTTTTTAATCACTGGGCATGCTCCTGGAACTAGATTGATTTGAAACTCTACTGGTCTATTGTGTGGAACACCCTTAACCTCCCCAAACACATCCAAGTATTTATTGACTATGGGAATTTCTTCAATAGTAAGTTCACTGGAATCTTTTTCTAAGTCAATTAAATGATATAATTTCCTTTCTTTAGCCACTTCACACAAAATTATGATTCTCTGGCCTCTAAGATTTTGCAATGATATGGTGGATGATTCTAGGTTAATTATGGCTTTAAATTGCCTTAACCAGTCTACCCCCAATATAACACCTATATTTGGGTAGTTTAAAACATATAAATTGGAAATGAAATTGTTTCCACCTATGTTTAATTCCACATCCACACAAATCATATTTAAAACACTAGAACTCCCCAGTGGACTTTGTATATGCAATGGGGTTTCAACCAATATGCAATTCAATTTTAGCATTTTAACTAGTTCATAAGAAATCAAAGAGTGAGTTGCCCCAGTATCATATACTACTGCTATGGGTATGGTACAAATAAGTAATGTACCTTCCACTTGGCTATGGTTTTCAGCATTAATCTCCACTGTGGATTTGCCTTTGCCTTCCAAATTTGCCAATTTTCCTTGTTGTTTATACTCAGGACAATTCCTCTTCATATGCTCCTCTTTCCCACATAGATAGCACTTGAAAGCTCCTCCTTTCAATTCTGGGCACCTTGGCTTGATATGTCCTTCCTTTCCACATTGATGACACACAATTTTCTTCTTGGTTTCCTTAGCTTTGACATCTCCAGTGCCTTTGTTACTGGCCTCTTCTTTCTTCTTATCATAAGGGTGATATCTCCCCTTACCCTTCTTAGTGTTATTGTTCTTAAAATTTCTGAACTTTTCCCTTTCCTTGTCATGCTGCTCTAACCTCAAAGCCAAGTCTATTACTTGATCAAATGTCATGTCAGCATAAGGTAACATGGCTCTGCTAAGTCCTGGGTTCAGACCTTTAATGTATCTATCATTCTTGGATGCTTCATCTGCCACTAGCATTGCTCCATATGTGGAAAGCCGCTCAAACTTTTGAGTGTATTCAGTGACACTCAAAGTTCCTTGCCTGAGTCTAATAAATTCTTTTAGTAAGGTGGTCTTAGCTGATGCTGGTACAAATCTTGCTTCCAACATCTCCTTGAATTGATTCCAAGTGATTTCATTCTCATTTCTCCCTGTAATGATTACTTCCCACCAGCTTAAAGCTGCTCCTTTCAGCTATCTTGAAGCCACTTGCCTCTTCCTTTGATCATCAAGCTGCATGTCATTGAAAATCCTATCCAATGTTCTCAACCATGCTTGAATTTCCTCTGTCCCTTCAAAGCTTTTGCCTCCTAAATGAGTATAAGTCTTGAGTAATTTTGAGAGCTCTTCATGGGGATTTTCTTGCCTTTGCCCTGCCCCATCTCTAAATGCTCTCACCAAATCTTGTAGATTGACCATTGGTGGTGCATTGGAGGATCCTGCTCCCTGATTTGGTGGTCTCCCTACCATAGTTTGCTAATAATAATTTACATAGCTGGTTAGTTTTTTTTTAACTCAAACTTGATCATCCAGTGATCAATCCTTACAAAATATTTTACTTATACTTTGTTTCTTAAGTTTTTAATTTCATAGAAAGATTTGATTTTTAATTTTCAACTATGTTTTAGTAACATAGCTCTGACACCAAATGAAATGACCCTATCTTTTAGATACCTGAATTTGTAAGGATTTTTTTTACATATATATATATATATGTATATATATATTTCTGAAGTCCAGAGTCATTTTTTTTCTATCAATTCAACTTATCCAAGATCAAAATCTTTACCAATATAAATATATCAGTGTATTCATAAGGATATGCACATACATATGATGATGCATGTGCCTCTCTTGTTTGAATCAGAGTTCTGGTAAACAAGAGGATAATTTGATTGATTAAATTTTATCAATCTATACATAGTTCAATTTAATTCATACAATAAAATTCCATCCACATATGTATCAATACTTATTTTAAACTCCTGATTCCTTACTAAATTCTCTATGGAGTATAATTCCTAGAAACCAAATAATTGTGCTATGATTATCTATAAATTAATGGTGTGGTGCTTGTGCTCTGGAAAATGATATAAGTTTCTATCATTATCTATGTTGAATTTTCTTATAAAATCTTTTTAGAGTACTAACTCTTTTCTGGAATATTTTTAAGTGAGATATCATATTTCACAGGCTTGAATCTTTGATGCCAGGATGCTAAGCTAAATGAAATGCAAACTTAAGTGGGTTTCCTGTAACCATGGGTATCCATATCATGGTTCAACCAGACTCTTTGTTCTGGTGTAACCCATAGGGTCTTAAAAATGCATTTTGATCAAAACTTGAGTGAAATGGAATTCAGATTCATGTTAAAAATACAAAGGTAACAGGTGTGTTAATATCTGTACAAAACATGTTTAAATTGCTTTCAACTCCTATATTACAGATTCTTCCTTTATTTAAAAATAAGGTATAAAAACATTTGTGTAGAACAAGTTGAATTATGGAAACATTACAGACACATAATACATTCTCCCTATGCTTATCATCTCTTGTATACATATGTCATGGTAGAAAAATAAAACCATTTAATTTACTGAGACTCAACTATCCAGATTTCCCAAAACTTAACCCTTTTCAAAGACTCAAGATTGACTAATACATTTATAAAATGTAACCATCCTATTTATCATAGTATTCTTACTCAATTCACTTACAAGATTTAGATTAACTTCTTCAACATATCAGATAATATCCAGATTCATAAATCCCAGTTACAAGTCAATTTCTTAGCAAAATACTTAGCTAAATATCGATCCAATATTCAATACTCAATAGATGTAGCAACTTAAATTATCAATACATGCAGGTTTCATCATTTAGGCTCTTATCTAACTAAGTTTAGCATGCTATAATCCTCTTCTCAAAGCCTTGCTCCTACTCCTACTTAGTTGCTGTATTCCCTGAAAATGCATTTGAAGCTGCCTCATTTTAAATGAGACACCCCATATGCCATTAGCACACTAGGGTCAGACACATGTCTGGTATGAGAAAATCCACTAAAACAATTTGTAAATCAAGTTAAAGTTAAAACATGGATATATGTATATAACTCTGCCTTTAGAAAACAAGTAATTCATGTGTGCATGTTCTGTGTCAGTGTGCAGGTGCACACTTAAGTCTGCCTTTCCAGAAACCTCAAGAAGGTATGGTACATTCATACATTCATATAATTCAATCATAAATCAAATAAACATCCATACAAAATAGGGAAATCACCAAAATGAATTAAATCATTTATTCACTATTCAGATTTCATTCCAGGAAGACTCTAGTTCCTCTTTATATCAACTTCTCCTACATTAATATATTTACCTATCTTGGTCTCATCTGTAATTAATTGAATCAATGGACACACTGTAATGGACTAATTCACTCCATTACACAAAGATCTCAGGACTTAAACAAGCCATGTGTCAACTTGTATTACTCAAGAAAACAAGTCATTCCTGCAGTGTTCTTGACCCCCATTTCCTAATCAGGTTTAAGTTAATGATAACTCTTTTTATTTTTCATGACTAAACCATTCAGTGATTCATTTCACTAACATAAACATCCATGTCATGGCATCTCATATTATTCATAACCAAACAAAGACAAACAGGCAAGCAAACATTGGTGTCTATTTAAATAAGATTCTACATGTATATATATATATTCTGGTATTTTAAAAGGGGTATAGGCAACTAACATTGGCTTATGGCTTTTGAGAGAGTTTTTCCTTTTGCAAACATCTGTGCTTGAGCCAAACTCAGAATGACCAAGTTTCACTGAATCACAAAATTTTGTTTGCTATGTGATGAACATGTTTATATTTTCATTGAATCAGGAGCATCAGCACATAGGCAACCCTATTGCACCCCTAATTCCTTTTTGTCTCAAGCCTCAGCACTTATACATGAGTATATTGCAGCTTAACATGTTTACATTTTTCTGGGTTGAGCCAAAACCAATACTACTTGCCTACATTCAACATTTTATTTTCTGAGTATTTACTTATGTTTCTAAACATTAACATATCAGAGAGATCTGGGTTTATAAAACATATATATATATACTAATAATACTTAAAACTTTCATATAATAAAACAAGTAGAACAACCAAAAAGAATCAAAACATTTTCAGCTCTAAAATCACAGATAGACAATCACATATGAAAAGTCATTTTCAAGAAAATTAACTTATAAATGGCTGCCTACATTAGGACTTATTGCCTTAGATTTTGAGTGAGTTTTCTCACCTAGCTCTCTTTCCTTCCTAGTTGATTGGTAAGCTTCTTCCTTCAACCCTTTTCTTCACTTGTATTATATTTATATAATATCTATATATTTTTCTCAAGAGCTATCCGGGAAGAAGAGAAGGTTTCTCATCTCACTGCCTATTTATACAGGGTTTTTCTTAGGGTATAAGGTGTTGGCTAAAGTCATTTTTGCCCATTAGAAATCATGCCATTTGCATTTAGTTTTTAAACCCAAAATCTCACCCTCTCCGGCTTGAGTTTGTGGAAAGAAAAGTGGTTATCTTCTTTTGGTTATTTTCAAAAAAATTTCTTTTCCAGAAAATACTTTTTCCTTTGTCTACTATCATGCTAAAAGTGTGACTTGATTTTATTATTTATCAAATATTCTTCCTAATTCTGCATATACCAAGCATTTCTCTGTTTTATCTTATTTTTCTATTTTTAGCTTTCATCTAAATAGTATGTACTTCCTTTATTTATTTATAAGAGGATTACTCCTTTTATATCTTCATTCTTTTTCTTTCTGCCTATAATTTAAAATATGTTTGTATATTTTATTTTGCTGATTCGAACTCTAGTACTTTATTAACATATATATATATATAAGTCTTACTGAAATAATTAGTACACCCATATATATATTTATACATTATTTTGTACTGACACACATGCACATGTACACTCAAAAATACTCAGTAGCATCCATATATATATATATATTTATGCATATAGCTTTTAAGGATTTAATCTATATGTATATATATAATATTTCCATACACATCAACATGTGTTCATTCTTAGCATTCAGGAATTAAGCTTTAGTTCATGTGTATTTCCTGTGCACACATGTACACACATACAAATACACCATATCAAGCTATATCAATTCCCCTTTAAAATTGGTTTAAAAATTATTTTAAACTTATTTATATTTTTCAAAATAAATTCCTAAAATCTTGGGTCATTACAGTTTTACTGGGCTTGGGGGCGATCGAAGTGGACGAGGCAAGGGGCATAGGTGCGTGCGGCCATGGGCTTTCGAATGGTGGTGGTCGATCGTCGTCTGGCAGCTTGTAGGAGGAGCGATGTCGAGTTGTGAATAGCGTGGTTTGGGTTCCAATGCGTGCGTGAGTATGGGAGGAAGGAGACAGGTATATGATATTTTTTTACTTTTTATTTTTATTATTTTTATGTTAATTATTATATTAATTATATCGATACTAATAAAATCATAACTTTTGCATACGAGGCTCGTTTTGGACGAAATGAATTGTGTTGGGATCGTAGCGAAGTCGTCTACGGCATGGAATTGAAGTGGCATTTATTGAAGCTGAAATATTTTCAGTTTCAAATAAAAGGCGAGTGTTTTATAATGCTCACAACGTACTAGAATAATTTTTATATTAGTTAAATTGACATCATGAACTTAGTTAATTTTATTGACGGTTGTTTGGAAATGAAATTGACATATGAATTGACTGTAGAAATTAAAATTGACAGTAAAATTTGAAATTGGAATTAAATTGCTATTAAATTCTCGATTATTGATAACTAGTAAATTGTTTGATATTTTGACTAAATTTGGATGTTGATTGTGATAGATGCTATTGATTGATATTTTGGATGAATTGGATGTTTAATTATTTTGATATATCATGTTATCACATTTACAGTATATAAAACTGTAAATCGAATTATTTCGAATAAATTAAGAAATGGGTTGAAATGATATATACCTATGACATTTATTTTGGATTGAAATGATATATATCCATCTCTGAATTAAATTGAAATAATTGATTCACTTGGCCATAGGATAGAAAATTATATACGAACACCGGATTGGTTAAATTAAATGATTTTAAGATTTTGATTTGAAATTATTTAAATTGATTTTGATTTTTTAGAAATAAAATCGAATTTATGGAAATGGAATCATTTTTGAACTCGAGCTCAAAATGTTAAAAATGAACTTGTCAACCGGAATTGTTTAAAGAATGGAGTTTGAAATTTTGAAGTTATAATTGAGAAACCATTTGGATGATGGAAATTGATTTGTTTAAGTGATTTGAACTTTTACTCGAACTTTGAAATAAATCCAAGTAAAAGTAATTTAAATTGATATTTCGAAATTTGAGCTCGGAATTGGATTATTTTAAAGATTCGAACCTTAAATTGAACGTTGAAGTTGAATTTATTTAAGTGATTAAAATCGATGTTCTGAAATCGAACTCGAATTTATATAAATCGAAATGCTTTAAATTTGAGAATTGAGTTGAAATTAATTCAAATTGGAATTGAATTGAAATTAATTGGAATTGAAATCGAAATCGAATTTATTTGGAATCGAAATTGAAATTGGTTTGAAGTAAAATTGGAATCGAAGTTAATTCGAACTGAAATCGGAATTGAATTGATTTAAATGGAAATGGAAATTGATTTGAATTGGAAGTTTGGAATTAGATCAGTTTGACTTTGAAACTATTTTCAAAATAAATATTGTATTATATAAACTGTTTAGAAACCTATCGTTATATGTTTAGATTACTTTGATTTTCCAAACTATTATACCATATAAACCATTTTCAATACTCAAACTATTTAAAATTATTCAAACTATTTTCTAAAAATTCAAACTGGTCAAGGCTGCAATGTTTATATTTAAATCGTTGACTTAAATATGAATTGGGTTAAAATGAAGTTATAACCTAAATTGAAATTCGAAACGATTTCATAAGCGAAATCGGGATATTGAGGCGAAATGATTTTGAATTGAAATTGTATATTTTGAGTAAATATGATGATTTCGAAATGAATTTGATTTTGAAGCGAATATGATATTTTGATATCAAGTGCGAATTATTTTCGAAATATAAAAGTACCAACCGTGTGTAAAACGACGTTTGGTTGTTAAAGAGACCGGGGCCTCTTATTGGCATACTCTCTGTCAATATTTAAACCACCTTAACAACTATGTACATGGAAGAGACTCCAGAACAAAGTGGTTGGTTTTGGCATCATTGCTAGATTTAAAGAAAGAGAACGATGATGGATAGACCCCAGCACTTGTGCCAATTTGAAATGACTAAAACAGGACGACTTGACAGGGCCCAGTGTGCTAATTACCCCTAGCGGACATCTGTTCTTCGATTTTCTTGGACTTGGTCCATATTATTACTCTTGTTGTTGGTTTCGATTAGTGCACCTTGATTTGGGATAACCTCCCTTTGACTCGATATGGTATGGATGGACGCGGTGGGCGGTCATGGCTACAATGCGTTACCACCAGCCCTGCGACCCGAACTGGTAGTATCCTTCCTTGGGCATTGCCTCACGTGCCTTGTTATACTTTTATCCCTATACGAGACCCCTACGATTTTGGTTTATTGTTGTCGTATCATGGCGCATCCCTATCCCTCGATGTTCTACTAGGGTGTTATATGCAAACTGTACGATAATGCTTAAAAACGCGTTAAGGGGGATTAATGTAAAGCCTTAACGCTAAGAAAAATATTTATTTTACTGATTAGACATTATATATATATATATAGCGTATTCTACTACATATAAATATTTTGACAGATCCTTAAGAGATGTAAAATCCCGTAACATCTCTTGAGTTATTGCACGCATGTTATACACTGGATAGGAGATGTGAAACCACGTAAACATCTCTGACGCTATTACACTCATGTTATGTGATATTATTTTACTCATATAAGGATATTTTAGTCCTGACTCAAGTGTTTTGTCTTTTCATTACGCTCGGGTCAGCCCTGAGTATTTCAGTGCATTGAAGATCATTTCTGGAGGACGAAGACGAAGATTTGGTATATATTATTACTATTATTATTCCCTGCATCATGTTGTTCTGTTGCATTATGTTTTATTTCTGTTGTATACATAACTCTGATAAATGTTGTATAAATTGTAATCAAATGTATAGTAAAAAGCTTCATGAACTGTTTATTTGATTATTATATTTTGTTGTTCCGCCGCGAGATTCTGTGCTTGTTTTCTTCTTCTTTCTTATTTTTCTTAATTAACCCCATTGATTATCTATGTTTTGGATTGTATAATTTGGACATGTATAGATTATTATCAATTTAAACCTTCCGAAATGTGGGTCGTCATAGTTGGTATCAGAGCTTTGGTTTAGCGATAACCTTAGCTTTGTGGGGTTTGACTCATTAGAGATAGGGTAGTAATACCCTAGAATGAGTCTGTTGAGTGTGTGTGTGTGTGTATGAGAGAGCGTACTTGTTAGTGTTATAAAATGTTTTATATTGTGTTTACTTATCCGTTGAGTTGTTTATGGATTATGGTCGTGGGACGCCATGTTATCGATAGGAGTTTCTAAACACTTAAATGAGGCAAGTCGACATAATATTGTCTTAAAATCGGGTAAATGAAATAATTTTACCTAAATTATATTTTTTATATATAATGATAAATGTTCTTAAGTTGATGTTAGGAGATGATAATATTTAGTTATCATCGATTATTGGTTGAATAAAATAAAATGAATACTTGGTGAATTCTATTTCATGAAGCGTTCGATAATAAAATTGAATTGACAACTAATTACAAAAAGAAATTGTTTAAAATATCAAGGTTGTAATTAGTGAAATGTTTTGGTAATGAGTAATGAAATTGTATGAGTATATTTATAATATAACTTATAAATAGAAAAGATTTAAAATCTGAGAATTTTATAATTTAAAATCCTGTTGATTTTCAAAATTGTTTTCAAAGCCTTCAAAATTATTAATAATATTATTTGTATGTGTTTTGACTAGAAATATATTTTGAAAAGATTTTTGGAAGAAATAAAAGCATTGAACTCGCTTTAGTCGCTAGAAAATAATCCTGGGGTTGATTGCAGCATCGCAAGTATTCATTTTCGAGTTTCTGAGTGAGAATTGCTACCAAAAGAAATTTATTTCCTGTTAAAACGAGTTTTGATTGTGAAAAATATTCCAAGTATGATTTGATAATTATATGAAAATAGTTTTGAACTTATAAATTGAAAATAGTATAGAAAGGAAAATAATAATAATAAGTTTATAACTTATAAATTTGAACAAGAAGGTAAAATTTTCTAAAACTGTTAAACATTTTGGTTTAACGCCCAACGAAGGCCTTGCTTTGAGTCGGGAAGGTGGAAACTCGAGGCGCGCTTCGGGTCACACTGGTAAATACCCGAGGCAGGCACTTGGATGCAGCTGCTTCAAGTCGCACGGTGGAAAACTCGGAGCGCGCTTCGGGCAAATCAGCATTTTTCCCGAGGCTAGCCCCTGCTTCGAGTCGAGCGCGTGAAAACTGCTAGCGTCCTTCGGGTCATGCGGCTACATACCCGAAGCTCTCCATGGAGGATATTGCTCTGAGAAAACTCGAAACTTGCTTTGGCTCGAGCATTCGGAAATTTGAAGCTGGGTCGGGAACGAGCATACGAATCGAGCGTACGCATGTCCGATGCATGCTCCGAGTCGAGCCGAAAGTCAACTCGAGAAATATGTCCGCTATCCCACATAACCATGAACTCGGTCGTGCGTTCGGCAAATCGACACGCTTTTGGGAACTGCTCGAGTTGGCAATCACCCGGCGCTCGCCCCGGTCCGGCCCGATGTTTAGGGGAAGGCCGCATCGGGGTCAGAGCACAACTTAACGCCCGACGAAGGCCTTGCTTCGAGCCGGGAAGGTGGAAACTCGGGGCGCGCTTCGGGTCACACTGGTAAATACCTGAAACAGGCACTTGGATGCAGCTGCTTCGAGTCGTAAGATGGAAAACTCGGAGCACGCTTCGAGCAAATCGTCATTTTTCTCGAGGCAAGCCCCTGCTTCGAGTTTTGAAATTGAGAATTAACCTAAGAAATGTTAAATAAATTGAGTTAGTGAAATGAAGTAAATAAAATGAAGTTTAACTCAAGAAAGCTTAAATAAAAGTGAATTGTATTTGAAATGAATGAAATAAAATAACGAAATGAAATTTTAAGTGAATCAAGTTTTATAACTTATAGGTTTGAGTAATATTAAGCTAAAAACAAATTAATTTTTTTTGAATGTGAATGATAAGAAAGGAAAAGAAAATTTTAACTTTAATAATGTTGAATAAACCGAGTAATGGATTAAAATGAAATGAAGTTAAACTTAATATTAAATGAATTGAATAAGATTTGAATGGAACTAGATGAATTAGTAAAGTGAAATAATTTCACTTAAGCTATAAAATGAATTAATAGAATGAATACAACTTGAATTATAAAATGAAATGCAAATGAATTTTGAAAGAAAATGAATAAAGTTAAATGAGTGGAAGAAAAATTAATATGAGTAATTGAATTTAATTTAAATTGGATGTAAATAAATTAAATACCAATAGAGTGAGTTTCAATAAAATTGAATGGTAACTTATTGAACATGAAATAAGTTAATGGAATAAATTATAAATTGAAGTTAACTTAAGAGAAATTGAATGAAATTGATGGCAGAATTTTTTTTAATATGAATTGGAGTTATGAAGTAAAATTATTAATATGAACTTGAATTTATGAAATGAACCAATGAAGTGAATCGAAGGATTAATGTGAACTTAAGTTATGAAAAATAAACATGAGTTACATTTTATAAAATGTTTATAATAAACTTTAATGGTTATGAAATGGTTTATAAATGATATTAGTATTAAATAGAATATACTAAGTGCAAATGAAATAAAATCTAACTTAAATGATTTATAAAATGGTCCATAAATGAATTTGTATGAAATATTGTTAAAATTAAAGTGAAACAATTGGAATTTAACAAATTTGATTAAATAAATTGAATGTGAATGAAATAGATGTGAATAAATTTGAAGTGAACCACTTAAATGTTAATAAAAATTGGACGTTAACAGAAATGAAGTATATAAATTAAATATTGACATTGGATAATGTAAATTCACATAGTTATGAATTAATTGGACTAATTGGATGAATATTAATAATTGTGAATGGTTTCTTTGGTTGTAAATCATTGAATTTATTATTTTGATTGCATATGATTGTTTTGTCGTGTATTGGTGCTAATGTATATGATTTTGATTCAGAATTCATGCTGTGTGGTTTTATTTAACTCATACATGTTCTATGTCTTTATATAAGTAACTAATATTTCAATTTGAGTTGAGACAGGCACATACGAAGACGTTTGGACGTATACGCGGATTTTATTTTTCTTTTGCTTGCTTAATACGAGCGAACTCGCTCGTATTAATAATAATAAGGTACATATCTCGGATTACATACCGCACTTCTATATTTTTCCCTACGGGATGCCTCATCGTTGACATGAGATGTATATTTGATATAATTGGTATATAATTGTGTTATATATTCTATTGTAAATTTTTTCCGATCGAGCCGCGCAAAGGAGACTCTGTCGAAATTTTTCGTAAATCCGGGTGTTAGAAGATTTTTGGGGTTTTAAAATTTTTACAACTTGTTTTTATAACTAAATTGTAACTTCCGTAAGTCGATCGAAGTGACGTAGTGAGAGCATAGTAAAGGTTTTGTAAATAAGATTTTAATGTTTTATAAGTTGATTTTTTTGAATTAAATATACCAAGTGTTAAATTCTGTACTTAGTCCCTTTTCGAGGACGAAATTTTTTAAGGGGGGGGATGTAACGACCCGTATTTTTAACTATTTTAAATTATTAATTTTAATATGATGATGGAATAATAATGGTTGGAAATAAAAACTTTTAATGTTTATTTATGCAATTTATTGAATTTGAATTAGGATAAAATTTTGAAATAACCAATTTCAATGATTTGGGCAATAATCAGTATTGAAATGGAATTCTATATATTGAATGGTTTATAATCAATAGTGGAATTGAATAATGGATATTGAATGACTGTAAAGTGAAAGTAGTTGTTTTATTATTTGAATTCGTTTTAACATTTAATTTTATAAGTTAAATAACTTATATGGAAATATGCTGATTTATTGGATAATTAAATTATTTAAATTTAATACTGGAATTATTTAAATAATTGAATTTTGATTTAATGTGAATGAAAATGATATCGGGAGTTGATTTAAATTTTATTTAAATATGAATGAAGATTTTTAACTTTTAAAATTGAATTTAAAGTCATTAAATTAAATTTTGGAAATTACCTGCTTTAATTGACGAGTAAAATTAGCCATTTTGGCCACTGTCTCGGATTTCGACGAAACCAGTTTCATCGGATCTGTAATAGTGAGTTATTGTAGGATTTTAAGTTTCGTAGCGATCGGAATTCTCGTTTGGCCGTGCGATCTTGAAATGTGTAGAAATTAACGTAAGGAATTTAATTAAAATAAATTGATTTTGAAAAGCTATCTTCTGAATACGATCGAATTAGGCCTCGAGACTAGTTTATTGTGTTTGGAATAGGGGTAAAACATTAGGAACGTCAGGCGGCACGCTTCGTTTGGAGTTCGGAATTATTTTGAGTAACCTATAAATAGAGGACCCTGACTTACAAAACCCTAGCCCATCTCTTCTCAACCGCCACCCTTCAATTCAATGGTCAGAAACGTGCCTCGTTCTTCCTCAATTATCTCTCAATCCTCAAATATTTAGCTAAAACTTCCAACTAGAAAGTTGTAGAGCTCATCGAGTACTATAAATCCAACGGGTGAATCGTCGTCTAGTGGCCAGGGATGATCGAATTTGGGCCGCGTTTGGCCGGCTGGTCGAGGTGTTTTACTGGGCTTGGGGGCGATCGTAGTGGATGAGGCCAGGGGCATAGGTATGTGCGGCCATGGGCTTTTGAACGGTGGTGGTCGATCGTCGTCTGGCAGCTTGTAGGAGGAGCGACGTCGAGTTGTGAATAGCGTGGTTTGGGTTCCAGTGCGTGCGTGAGTACGGGAGGAAGGAGGCAGGTATATGATATTCTTTTACTTTTATTTTTATTATTGTTTATGTTAATTATTATATTAATTATATCGATATTTATAAAATCATAACTTTTGCATACGAGGCTTGTTTTGGACGAAACGAATTATGTTGGGATCGTATCGAAGTCGTCTACGGCTGGAATCGAAGTGGCATTTATTGAAGCTGAAATATTTCTGTTTCAAATAAAAGGTGAGTGTTTTATAATGCTCACGATGTACTAGAATAATTTTTATGTTAGTTAAATTGACATCATGAAGTTAGTTAATTTTAATGACTATTGTTTGGAAATGAAATTGACATATGAATTAACTGTAGAAATTAAAATTGACAGTTAAATTTGAAATTGGAATTAAATTGCTAGTTAAATTTCCGATTATTGATAACTAGTAAATTGTTTGATATTTTGATCGATTTGGATGTTGATTGTGATGGATGCTATTGATTGATATTTTGGATGAATTGGATGTTTATTTATTTTGATATATCATGTTATCATCCTGTGTATTATTTACAGTATATAAAATAGTAAATCGAATTATTTGGAATAAATTAAGAAATAGGTTGAAATGATATATACCTATGACATTTATTTTGGATTGAAATGATATATATCCACCCCTGAATTAAATTGAAATAATCGATTCACTTGGCCATAGGATAGAAAATTATATACGGACACTGGATTGGTTAATTAAACGACTCTAATATTTCGATTTGAAATTATTTAAATTGATTTTGATTTTTTTAAATAAAATTGAATTTTTGGAAATGGAATCATTTTTGAACTCGAGCTCAAAATGTTAAAAATGAACTTGTCAACCGGAATTGTTTAAAGAATCGAGTTTGAAATTTTAAAGTTATAACTGAGAAACCATTTGGATGATGGAAATTGATTTGTTTAAGTGGTTTGAACTTTTTCTCGAACTTTGAAATAAATCCAATTAAAAGTAATTAAATGGATATTTCGAAATTTGAGCTCGGAATTGGATTATTTTAAAGATTCGAACCATAAATTGAACGTTGAGTTGAATTTATTTAAGTGATTTAAATCGATATTCTGAAATCGAACTCGAATTTATATAAATCGAAATGGTTTAAATTTGAGAATTGAGTTGAAATTAATTCAAATTGGAATAGAATTGAAATTAATTGGAATTGAAATCGAAATAGAATTAATTTGGAATCGAAATCGAAATTGATTTGAATTAAAATTGGAATCGAAGTTAATTCTAATTGAAATCGAAATTGAATCGATTTAAATGGAAATGAAAATTGAAATTGATTTGAATTGAAAGTTTGGAATTGGATCAGTTTGACTTTGAAACTATTTTCAAAATAAATATTTTATTATATAAACTGTTTAAAAACCTATCTTTAGATGTTTAAATTACTTTGAGTTTCCAAACTATTTTACTATATAAACCATTTTCAATACTCAAACTATTTTATATTAAACTATTTTAACTATTTTAAACTATTTAAAATTATTCAAACTATTTTCTAAAAATTCATTCTAGTGAAGGCTGAAATGTTTATATTTAAATCGTTAATTTAAATACGAATTGGATTAAAATGAAATTATAACCTAAATTGAAATTCGAAACAATTTTGAAAGCGAAATTGGGATATTGAGGCGAAATGGTTTTAAATTGAAATTGTATATTTTGAGTAAATATGATGATTTCGAAATGAATTTGATTTTGAAGCGAATATGATATTTTGATATCAAGTGCGAATTATTTTCGAAATATAAAGTACCAACCGGTGTGTAAAACGACGTTTGGTTATTAAAGAGACCGGGGCCTCTTATTAGCATACTCTCTATCAATATTGGAAATACCTTAATAACTATGTACGCGGTGGAGACTCCAGAACGAAGTGGTTGGTTTTGGCGTCGTTGTTAGATTTGAAGAAAGAGAACGATGATGGATAGACTCCAGCACTTGTGCCAATTTGAAATGACTAAAACATGACGGCTTGACAGGGCCAAGTGGGCTAATTACCCCTAGCGGACATCCGTTTTTCGATTTTCTTGGCCTTGGTCTATATTATTACTCTTGTTGTTGGTTTCGATTGGTGCACCTTAATTTGGTATAGCCTCCCTTTGACTCGATATGGGATGGATGAACGCGGTGGGCGGTCGTGGCTACGATGCGTTACCACCAGCCCTACGACCTGAACTAGTAATATCCTACCTTGGGAATTGCCTCGCGTGCCTTGTCATACTTTTATCCCTATACGAGACCCCTACAATTTTGGTTTAGTGTTGTCGTATCACGGTGCATCCTTATCCCCCGATGTTCTACTGGGGCATTATATGCAAACTGTACGACAATGCTTAAAAACGTGTTAAGGGCGATTAATGTAAAACCTTAAAGCTACGAAAAAATATTTATTTTACTGATTAGACATTATATATATGTAGCGTATTCTACTACATACAAATATTTTGATGGATCCTTAAGAGATGGAAAATCCCATAACATCTCTTGAGTTATTGCACGCACGTTATACACTGGATAGGAGATGTAAAATCCCATAAACATCTCTGACGCTATTACACTCATATTATGTGATATCGATTTGACTCACATAAGGATATTTAAGTTCTGACTTGAGTGTTTTGTCTTTTCATTTCGCTCGAGTCAGCCCTGAGTATTTCAGCGCGTTGAAGATCATTTCTAGAGGACAAATATGAAGAGATGGTATATATTTTTACTATTATTATTACCTGCATCATGTTGTTATGTTGCATTATATTTTGTTTCTGTTGTATACATAACTTTGATAAATGTTGTATAAATCGTAATCAAATGTATAGTAAAAAGCTTCATGAATTGTTTATTTGATTATTATATTTTGTTGTTCCGCTGCGAGATTCTGTGCTTGTTTTCTTTTTCTTTCTTATTTTTCATAATTAACCCCATTGATTATTTATGTTTCGGATTGTCTAATTTGGACATGTGTGGATTATTGTCAATTTAAACCTTCCGAAATGTGGGTCGTCACGAGTTATTTGAGGAATTATGTCATGACTTTACGGGATGGTTTTGGAGAGATGGTAGACTTTGTGTTCCTCTCATTATGGATTTGATCGACGCGATAATAATCGAATCTCATTGCACTAGGATGACCATTCATCCCAATGGAGACAAAATGTATCGTGATATGAAGATAATCTTTTATCGGCTTGGTATAAGAACCATGTGGCAGAGATGTAGCCCGATGTATGACTTGCCAGAGAGTAAAGGCATAGCAGAAGAAGCTGGAAAGGTTGTCGCAGCCTTTAGATATTCGTCAATGCAAGTGGGAGAGTATTTCTATGGACTTCATTGATGGACTACCTAGGAGTAGGAGAGGGACTAAGAGAACTTCGGTCATAGTCAATTGACTGACCAAATGCACTCATTTTATACTGGTAAGGAGTAACAGGACCGCAACATCTTTGGTGGAACTATACATGAGGGAGATCATTAGGTCACATAGATTTCCTTCTAGTATCGTTAACAATCAAGATACGTTTTTCACCAGCAAGTTTTGGAGGAGTCTACTTGAGGGTTTGGGCATCGAGTTGAGCTTAAGTACAGCTTATCACCCGTAGATAGACGAATATATGGAAAGAGTGAATTGGGTGATGGAGGACTTGCTTCAGATGTGTATCTTGAATTTCGGAGGCTCTTGGGAGGATCACTTTCCATTGGTGGAGTTTACCTATAATAACAGATATTAGGTGAGAATTGGGATGGCACCATTCGAGGCACTATATGGCGACCCTATGGATCACCGTTGTGTTAGTAAGACACAATGGATAGGATCATTCATGGACCGGATATGGTGAAGGAGACGCCAGAGAAGGTAGACTTGATCCGTAGAAGAATAAAAACCATGCATGATAGGCAGAAATCTTATGCTGACAAGAGACGCACGGATTTGAAGTTCGTAGTTGACGACATGGTGTTTGTAAAGGTCTCACCATTTAGGCACATCCTGAGATTTGGTAGTTCTGGAAAGCTAACATGAAGGTTTGTAAGGCCTTTTCCGATTACTAGTAGAGTAGGGAAGTAAGCTTATAGAGTGGATCTTCCTGAGAAGTAAGCGGGAGTACATGACATTTTCCATATGTTGCACTTGCGAAAGTGCTTACATGATCCAACCATGATAGTCGAGCCATGCCGACTAGAGGAGGTGGAGGTAGAGGTAGAGAGGGAGTCACTTGTTCGTTGTTCACCCCTTTGTATTCTTGAGCATTGTACAAAGCTACTCCGCAATAAAGTAACCTAGCTTGTTAAGGTTCAGTAAGGAGACGATCCAGCGGAGAGTATATGGGAACCTGAGGAGAAGATCCGAGCTAGCCACCCACAACTCTATTTTGGTACATTTTCAATTTAATAAAATAAGTATAGACTACTTATGTGTTAAGATTTACCTTAGTAGTATACGCCTTAAGTAAAGACCATTAGATGGTAGGAATGGATGCGAACATGTCATTAGAACTTGTTATGGATGATGGATGCAAGTGGATGTATTTATTGGATTGGTTTTTGCACACTTAGGTTTGCATATACCCTAGTTAGTACACACACTCACATCATCACTTGTTTCATTTTGTTTCATTTTATTGAGTTATATGCATATGAATGCTAAATATGGGTTGGATGGTTACACATACATACATAATTACAAGTATATTTACACAGGATGTTGCACACATCTTTGGATATATGGCATAAGCACTTGCATAACAGGAGATCGACTAGACCAGGAGGCGCATACTCATTGCACTAGCATAGTTTCACGTGTATTCCATGCTTGCATGTGCAAATTACATTAGAAAATTTACTAAGGACAATGATTGCATATAGATGATGGATGAGTAGATGGTTGTAGTTATTGACTATTGCGTGTACGAGTTAAATGATTTTGGAGATGAAATCCTTTTAAGAGAGGAGAATGTAACACCCCAAAAATTTAAGCTAAAATTTAATAAAAAAAATTAAATTTAAATATAACAAGGGCAAAAATAGGATTTTTACAAACATCCGAATTTGGCTACGAAACTTACAACATTGCATTCATAGAAATTTTCTGGATAGTTTTCATATATAACACTTTGAAATCGGAGCTAGTATGGAGAAGTTATAAATATTTTAAAATTTGAAAATGAAATTAATTAAACAAGAAAAAAATATCCTTAAATAAATAGCTCCACTAGTCGACACCCTTATGGGGATCGGTCGAGCACAAGCGGTCGACTACCCACATATAGTGGTCGCTCGGTTGATGCATTATGACGAGGATTCTAAGCGATAACAGCCCAGATTGAATTAGTATAAAATAATAAGGGATGAAATAACCGATGGGCGCGCATGATGTAAGCAAATATTCTCCTAAGGATTAACCAACGGTCAGTACTAATCCAAATCCCCTATAAAATACTGCTAACCTAAACCCAAATTCACCAGAAAATTATTCTCCTTCCCTAAAGTATGTCAATTTCTGTTTCTTCTCCAAACCTAAATTTATTTAAAATAAAAGTAGAGAGATAAAGAAGATAAATCAAGCAAACAAATAGCGAGCGAGGGGGGAGGGGGATTTCTGTACGAAATTCAAAGAAAAGCTTGGATCTGAGGTGAGTGGGTTCATTTTAAATAAGATGATTATATACAGTTCATTTTAGTATATCCTATTTGATTTAGGTTGTTATAAATCAAATTGTAAATATTGTTTAATTAAACTGTAAATCTAATTAGTAGTATATAGATATAAATTCCCCTTTTCTAACCTAGATCTATAAACATAATCTACAAATTGACAGTAATTGACATAACCTTAGATTTTAATAGTAATGGTACGTTAAACTATTTTACTATAAAATTACCTTGGTCTGTAAATCGAAATTGAATATGGAGTATTGGATATTTACAAAATTTATATTGTCATGTTTGGTTAGTTATAACCAAGGTTATTGTATGCTAATCTTTACAGTAATCGATTTGGGAAAAGAATGCGATTAATACGCAAATTAATAAATAAATAATCAACAATTAAAAACCCTAATTAGTGACGATCGCTCAGCCACATTAACTGGATCGGTCAACAGCAAGCAGTCGACAGCTCCAATATATGGCGGTCAATCGGTAAGCATTTTTCAACACAGGTTAAACCTTAACCCAAGGCCCAGGTTATAAATAAATAATTGTGTATATATATATATATATATATATTATAAATGGATGTTAGAAATAGTAGGAAAGCTAGTTCCCTATGAGGAACACTAGGACATTGCAGACTAGGTAAATGCTATTTATCTAACACGGGTCAATTATTCGACCAAGGGTGATTCTATCGCAAATGGCACTTCCGGGAGGTTCTACAGTGGAAGCGCAACACTGGTTGATGCCTAATAAAGGATATGGGTCGGCACAATAGGAGTTCCTTGGTATTCACGGATGATGTGACGTGATGCTATGTAGTTGATGGATCCTAGTGCATGTAATAAGAGGCGTATGCGATGATTGAGAGGTGGACACAGATGTAGATGATGAGATACTTCGACGAGTCAGCATTGCGGGCTCCCCTTCAATGCGTAGCTAGGGTACATATAGTCATAGTTGTGGGAAATTTATTCTCATGTGGAAATTATAGGGAAACCTATGTGAGATAGTTATGCGTAGTCATGATGCGTAAGATGTAATCCCATAAGGGAAATTGTAGGATAACCATTTGTTGGAGAAGCTCTAATAGCTTTTAGCCGATCCTTATTGTCAAGACCCAAAAGTCGACCTTCGAAAATCGGCACCCGTACTTCACTCGTACTCAAAATGCCGTAGATTCAAATGCCGAATCTGGTTCTCGGGAGCTTATAACACCATTAAGTATAACAACACAGCGGAATAAAAGAATAATACATTGATATACAATATCTGATACAACAGAGTGATACAATGAATATCAATATACATCAAAGATATGATACAACAAATAGCAGCGGAAAAGAAAACGATAGATAACATCAGCAGCGGATAATCTCCATCTTCAAAGCACCAATCCAGATATAGCTCGAACTCCCAACAATGAGGCACAAAGATAAGCAAGTGCAGTCCGATCCAAAGACTGAACTAGCTCCAGATAATCTACTGAACCTGAATATCTGAAAAACCCAACTCTAGACTACCCGTGTGGAAAATAGTGGGCACCCAGAGTTTAGGAAAGGAACAATAAACTCCGGATCAGTCATGGGACTGGTGTGAGCAACAAAAACAGTTTATCTTTAAAACAAATAGCAGAGAATTTTAAAGTCAATTCGCAATGCTTTTGGAAAATGAAACTACCATAAGACCTCCCACCACACACACAATGCAAACGCAGACTTGGAGGAGATTTCTTCTTATGTTAGTCAAAGATGCTTACTACGCAAAAATCAAATCCTTTTTGATATTATTATTAGTGCATAGTGTAGAAAACATTTCGAAAGTATAATATTAATCTTAGCCAGCATAGGTACCATTATATTATGCCTGCTATAGCTGCCTCCTGAGGAGACAGGTTATACAATTGAAATCGTAAAGGCTCGTATTGTTTCTTTGGATTTCCAACAAATGGTCAGGCTAAGGAACTTCCTATCCACGATGGGTACGTCCCTGGAATAGACGACCCGAGAACCTAACCGGATCTCTGCCAACACAAGGCCGGGTTACCTCTGCAAAAATAGGTAACTACTGACACGCGTATGCCATCCCCCGATCGTCACCGATCTTCCCGAGGATCCCCGATTTCCAACAAACCACAAAGTAATAAATTTGCAGCAACCACAGAGGTTAAGTATCTGGGCTCCATACCATGATACCACCTTTATCCAGAAGGAATGACATACACTAAGGGGCGCTACTCCCTAGAACCTTGTCGCATCCTTCCTGTTTCGACCATTTCCGGGGTGTGAGGCTCGACGAAGTCTCGTCCACAAAGCTACGCTTTGTTCACAAAGCCATGCTTCGGGTCAAACAAATGATCAACCTATGATCACAAAGATATAAGATCAAACAAATGATCATATCACAAATGATCAAACACTGATCATCACACAGCAACACTCAGCATGCCACATTACCAAATTGGGATATATCGCTGATAAATTTCAACTACATAACCTCTGAGCTCGTACGTCTCAGAGAAGGGTGTTAAGCTAAGAGAATAAATTCTCCGCCACCAACAGATATGTATTTGAAAGAAATCGGCTTTATATCTCAAAGTGTAATGTCAGACATGTATCCATACAAGTCTGTTCTGGGTTCGAACAGAACCGAAGGCACTTCTCACGAAGCCCTTGCAATTCCGGATAACTTTCAATCACGTCCGGACTTCCCGTCACAAAAGAGTGATATAAATCTCTATACCGGCGCGACTCAGTGCAGAGACATTCGACAGGTTGTCCTTTCATTTTCGAAAAATATCCGGTCTTCAACACCGGTCTTCAAATGCTATCCATATACGACGTATCACTATTCGGAATGAGTTATACGACCCAAAGGTCCTTTCCCGGCTAACCCGAATAGTGAGCGAAATATTTAAAAACATATGGATATTGGGATTTCAATTAAGTCACAACTTAAACCCAAACTTTCTTTTCAAATGGTTTAACAAATTACCATTTTAATCTTTTTAAACAAAAAAGATTCAATTCACAAAGTTCACTTAATTTCACAAAGATTCATTCACAGATTTTCCAAATCAATTTCCCTTTCAGTTTAATTAACTCGTTAAATCTTTAAATCAAAGATTTAACTTATAGTTTTCAAAACAATTTCATTTCGAATGGGTTAAACAAATCATCATTTTAAATCTGTTAAAAATAGACAGATTAAATTCATAGCTTTCAAAAAGAATTCATTCATAACTTGGAAAATCCATTTTTCAATTCAATCTTGAAATTCCTTTAATTAAACTGGAATTTCATTTCTTATCTAAAAGCTTTTATCATTTGAAAACAACAGTTTTCAATTTGGAAATCTGATTCATTCATACGAGTTGAAATCCTTGGTTTAAATTCAAATTCCCAAATTAATACTTTAAAATGGTTTAATTCATACAAACACATTTATATCATCTTTTATTCCTAGTTTCCAAATCATAGAATTCAATTTCAAATTTGAATTCAAATTTAAATCTAATTATTTAAATTTTCAAAACTCGATTAAGTTATTCAAAATAACTTTTATCTTTGAAATTCCATTTCAAAAACTTTTCACTTTAAACCCAAATTTCAAATTTCAAAATCAATTGAAATTAAAATTTCAATTTCAAAAACATCAAATTTAAATTATCTGTGACTTAACCGATTTCCACGTGAAATCCATATTTGTGTGTGTATGGTGTAGTCCAGGGGTTTCACACAGTAGTGCAACACATCATCAATCATTATAATCCAAACACAGATATATCGATAAGCGGTATAATCTATAACGCTTATCTTTATTTACAGGTCACAGATAAATAAGATGAATTCATCGCAGATAAAGAATCACATCACAGATAATAAATTACATTCCATAGCTCAATCGCAAATCTAAATATCACAGATCAGATAGAAAATCAATTCAAAGCAATTCAAGCAATTAACAAACATTTATAAGCATGATTACTTACTTATTTAACCATAAATTAATTCAATTAAATTTTCAATTAATTTAATTACTTATGAATTAACTATCAAATCCTGATTAATTAATTACAAATCAATTGATATAAATTAATCAATCAATCACCTTGGTTAATTATTCTTAATTAATCTCATAAATTTAAATTAATCTTTAAGTTAACTATAAAATAAATTAATTCTTGATTACTTGATAAATTAATCTTAATCATAAAAAAAATTAACCTTCAATTGTTCAGTTATTTTTAATTTATCACATAAATTAATTCTCCTTTAAATTAATTAACCTTTTAAACACTTGGATTTAATCAATCTTTAATCATAAATTATCCATCCTTAATCACTTTCATTTAGTGATTAACTTTAATTTATTAATTACCCTTTAATCATCACTTAATTAGTTCACTTAATCACTTTATAAATGAATTAACCTATCATCATTATTACTTTAAAATAAACAATTTTAGACATTCACTTTAAAAGTTAAATCTTTGAGAGATTGGTTAAAAACCTGATTTTTAAATTACCCTTTGAAAATCTGGTTATGCTTCTTATAAACTTTTAAAATTAAAAACTGTTTCTATATCAGTTTCCAGACCCGAGCATTTTCATCGTTTCCCCGAGCTCGACCCGGAGCAACTCGCCCCATCATTTCCTTCGAGTCAATCCTTCATATTCTCGTGCTCGAACTCGAGCCATTCCCTTCTTCCCCCCCGTGCCCTGTTTCTTCTTCTCCCAGTTCTAACTAAACTACTGAAGCACTTCATTTAAAACGTGAGCACCACTGACACGCGACCGCCCTGTGCACGTGTACACCACCACGCCTCCGCTCCGGTGGCTCGCACCGCCTTCAGCAAACCACGAATCGACCCATCATTCAAAATCAAAACTCAGATCTTCACAAAAAAGCGAAATCGAAAAAAATGCCTGAAGCTTGAACTATCACTCGAATACCCCACCGACAAACCACCACGTTCTACCATCACCCATCACCGGAGGCCAAGCTGCTACGTCCACGCCATGGCCATACCCTCCTCGACCTTCACTCAGAACCACACGCAACTCGATCGAGCGACGGCGACGCGATCATCAATTTACAGAGCATAGAAAATCATGAACTCAAACCCTACTTTTATTTCAATCTCAAAATCCTTGCATTCGAAAAATTATTTGGCATTTTTCCTATGTTAATTCATCTTCAAGCTTGCTTCATAAGAAATTTCAACAATTAAAATTAATCGAATCAACAGATATTGACAAAATCAATTTCAGTTCTTTTTTTAAAACTGCACCTATTATCTTTTCTTAAAAATCATAATTTTGATGTTAAAAATCTTAACTTTGTGTATGTAATCAAGATATGTGATCAAATTCACAAATTAAGACATTCGAAATTTAGCTTTTAATTTCTTTTTATCTGTAACTTGAATAAACAGTATATATATCATACTGTTAAACTTCAAATAAATTCCCAGGCTTATGATTTAAGTTAAACATACTAAATTGACTTAAATTCCTAGGTTCATATTGAGTTAAGTGAAGAAGTATTACTATGCTGACCACTTCTTTGCTCAGAAGCTTAAAGCAGTAAAGAACATAAAGCTTCCAGAAATCAGCAACACACATATATATGTTCATATAAACCAGCCAACAAATTCACATCCATCAACATCTTCATATAAGATTCAAAAGAAACTGGTCTAAAAATTTAAGTTTGCTCACCGTGGTTAAAAGAAAGAACAGAGCATCATCATCTTGAATTCGAAAGCAGGCTTTTAAAAGTTGCTAGTTGATCTTTTTATCTTCTTTCTGATTTTTATTTGTTTCCAGTTTTGAATCTTTGCATTGCTTGATTAAGTTGAATTTGTTTTCTGGTTTTATTTCCTTGTTAAATTGAATTTGAGCTTGTATAAGTGGAAGCTTTGTTTTCACTGCTAAGTTTGAAAACAAACGAATGGAATGAAGTGGTGATGTTGTTTTTCTTTATACAAGGTGATATCTTTGTTTGTACAGGTGATTCTATTATTTAATTATAGGCGTGGCTGACATGGACTAGAGGTAAGGCAGGTAGGCTTCTAGAGATGTAAACATTAAATGCCATTGTTCAAATCTATACTTATTTTAATTTGCCTATACTTGATTTTGTATCTCCTGTCTCGGCTGAGATGACAAATTTGGGGTCTGCATTTATGAGCTTGTTTGATATTTCCTTTTGTACTTTGTTTATTTGTTTCTTTTGTCTTGTTTACTTTTCCAGGTTGTATACTTTATGTTTGTTTCTATACTTTGTTTTTTTCTTTTATTTTATTACTTTACTTTATACATTGCATTTCGGCTGAGATGATATGAGAAGTTGATGTACAGGTTTTACTTTATATTGAGGCTTGCATATTTTACTTTGTTTTGTTTTATCACTCTATAATGTTATTAGATTATACAGGTCTTTGAGTTTGTGGAGGCTGATAGGTATAAGGGAGTATACTAAAGGTATTTGCTGTCTTGTTTTATAGGCTGAGGTGATATAGGGATGGTTTGCATACTTGCTTGTAATTGTTCGAGTTGTATTTTCTTTTCACTTTGTTTTTATTCCTATTTTATTCTATATGTTGTTTGTTAGAATTTATATAAGTGTTACTTTTATTTTTACAATTTATCTCATTATATATATCTATTTTAATTTGTCAAATTTATTTTCTGTTCCTAGTTTAATCATCTACATTTAATTTTCTTACTTATCATACATATACTTTTATTTCTAGCTTAAACATTTATTATTATTAAACTCTAATACTAAATATTTTATTTTCATAAATATTATTTAACTTCAAATTTCCATCATTTTTAATATTATTATCAATCATTTATTTATAATTTAAACTCAAGTCAAATATATCCATATATTTATTATTTTCAAATTCACTCATATTTGAATCGGGGAAACTCGCTCCAATTTATCAATTGATTTTACTATTTTTATTCAAAAATTTATTTATTACTCAATTTAATTCAAAAATTCATTTAATTATTAATTTAAATAAATTTAAATTTCAGGGTCGTTACACCTTAGTTACTGAGGTTCAATCAGTTGTTTGATCCTTGTAGGAGCCTACACAAGTTGTTAGTGTAGGAGTATTTTAAGTATAAACATTTACATAAAGGTACCTAATAATCCATGGACACTTGTAAAGCACCATAGATAGAGTAGTGTTAAAGTCAACGACATATGATCACTATATATATTAATAGTATACTTATTTACTAGACTTTTGTCTGACCCACCCCTTTTCCTTTCTTTTTCCTAACCACGGGAGGACAGGGCAGCAAGTGATAGGCCCGAGTTTGATACGTTTGAAGACGAGCTCATCATTGATATTGCCTGTCATTTTATTTTACTCTCCATGTCATTGTCTATCTTATTCAGTACATAGTATCTATCAAACTATGTATCGTTTTTCCATGTACTTTGTATCTAACTACATACTTTTTTCTGAGACCATGTTTTGAGATATTTTCTAAAATGATTATTTTCCTATATTTATATTTTTTTCCTTCTACTATGAGTTCCGACAGTGTTGTATTTAGATCGTATATGTGTACTTTTAGTCTTTGATTATTTTTAAAACTCCAACAGCTCATACTTCTTGGCACTAATGTGAATCCGAAAGTCACACTAGGCTGGATCGGTGTGTCAGGAGGTGCGGGTTGTCACACTTGTGAAAATTCCATTTTTGCCCTTATTATATTTAAATTTAATTATTTTTTTCATTTCTGCTTAAATTTTCGGGGAGTTACAGGGGTATGCCCTAGGGGTAATTACATAATATTTTACAAATATCTAACTCGATAACCAATCTTGTTAAAAATAAAATTGTTTACTTTCTATTATATACTTGATATAATGTGTTATATTAATTATTTATTAAATTAAAACTATAGTTAATATAGAAATCCTTAAATGGTATTTTTTGTGGTAGTAGTTACAATGTCCTGTAATCATGAGTGGTTTATCATAATAAAAAGCATACCACTTTAAGTATTCCAAGTCAAAATAGTTGAGACTAGAGTGCGTAATGCTTTCCAAATGTTAGGCAGAGTATTACTCATGGTTAGTGAGGGCACCAAGTGGTTATGTACTGATGATTATTGGATATGCATGGAACGACTCACTTAATAGTTATATGTTGGTCAATATAACTAAGTCAAATACAGAATGTGGATGTCATAATTTTACACAATTCCCTCGACTTCAGAATACTATTGAGCTTCATTATGGAAACCCCATTTTAATTACAGTTAAATCATGGGATGACATCCATCAAACGACTATAGTTGGGTCAAGTGGAATGAAATGCTGTTCAAGAGAGAATTTGTCTCCTCAGTTATATGAATTTCGTATAATGGGTAAACTTAAGTCAACTCAAAGTCAAAGTTTCTGCCCAGAGTAGTACAACTGACAATAATTGTTATTAGTAAACCAAGGATTTTTGTTTGCACTTGCAATGTTGATGTGGGCAATGTTGCTATTTTGACCAAAACCAAATTCCATAAGTTCTAATGTGATATAGTTCTGACGAAGAGAATTAGTGTAAATAATTTTCACTACCGGGTAACGCTTAAATAAGTAGAACTGAATTTTATCGAAACTACATCTAATCAATAAATTTGGATAGAATGTCACTACCCTAGCTAAGGTGACGAGTGAACATTAATATTCGAATAGTTCAATATTAATTATTGATTGAATTTACACTTGCGAGTCCCACAACCACATTGATAGATTCTTCAAAATACCACATGGTTTAATTGATTTATAAATTAATTAACATTTTCTAGAAATATTATTTATTTATTTGATGTGTTAGATGCCATTAGTATGTTTCTATACGTCAATAATATTTACTTGGGTGCGTACATAAAAGTTGTATATGTACAAGTCGATATAAGATATCAATGGGTGATTTTGCTAAATGTTATTGAAAAAATTGAAGGGTCAAAAAACCTCATTCATTACAATCCATATGAAGAAAAGGAGGCTTGAAATATAATGGTTAGATCTAGAAAATGTGGGTAGGGGGTTAAGGAAGGTTACCTCTATAAATACCTTGCCTTTCATTCACTTACCTCTCATAATCACTCCCTTTCAAACCCTAGACACCATCTTCTTTCTTCCACTTTCATGGTTGAAATCATCAGAGAAATAAAAGAAAGAAAAAAATTATTTCAATGGTATCCAATTAAATCAATCAAATATAAGGTGGTACTCCAAGCTGTTGCAAAGCTAGGAGCTAAGAGATAAGATTTAGGACAGAATCCATCAATCAAGATGCATTCAAAAGGGAAACATCAACAAGGTATTTTCCATTTAATTTTATCTACATACATTATTATGTTGCAGATCTAGCAATTTATTTACTTTGATGAATTTATATACGCCTTTGTTCTCTATTTTATATATATGTGTAGATCTGAAAATTTTATAAATTATCAACATTTGATATGGGTTTGAAATTGATAACGATGGTTTATATTGATGACTGCACTGTTACTTTCTATTAACGTTGTTGTTGTTTTAAATCTAGGTATAAAAGTTAATTTATTAATTTATGTATATTTAATTATTTAAATTCAATATTAATTTCCATTAATTCATAATTGGTTTTTTGGTTTAGACATATATGTTTGTGTGTGTACATACATATGTATGTATGCATGTATTTTATAAAGTTAGGAGTATGCCCAAGGGGCAATTTTATAATTTGTAACATAAATCTAACTCAATAACCAATTTTGTTCAAGATAAAATGTGTTTTCTTTCTGTATATACTTGTTAGAAATGTTATAAATAATTAATTAGTTAACATATATCAGAATGTCCATAAATGATGTGTTTGTGATAATAGTTACAAATAGTTGTAACCTTGAGTATTGTATCACAATATAAAAATCATATCATTTTAAATATTCCCAGTCAAGATGTATCGAGATATAAGTTTTCAAAATGTTTGAAAAGATAATAAAATTTTCAAAGTAATTCAATACTTAAAATTTAAAATTTAAACATTAATGTTGAAAACTAATTTATCAATAAGTTTTATTAAATTAATTAACTAAGTTATTTAATTAAATGTGTATGTGTGTGTATGCATGTATTATATATATTGGTATATGTTATATTATCCTAAAATGTTTAAGACAGCACAAATGTACATACATATATATGAAAGGACTTTTGAAATTATTGAAATTTAATTAAAACTATTTAATTAACCGAATTAATTAAAGGTTAATTAATTAAACTAAAATACATATGTAAATGATATATGTGTATTACTATAAAAGTTATAGTGTGTGTATATATATTCAATATAATATGCTAAAATTGAATAATAAATAAATAATTAAAGAGTTAGTTAATTAGAAATGATTTAATTAATATAATATTATACATAAGATTATTATACGAGCTAAGTAAAATATAAAAATTATATGATAATGAAACTTATATAATATGAATATATAAACTAAAGGTAGATACCCCAAGTAGACTTAAGGAATAAACACATACGTAAAAGTATGTATACCATGATTTTTGATGTGTCTGACACTTGAATTTCCTAAGAAATACATTATTCCATAAGTCAACATCACTCAATTAAATATATTAAAGATTATGAATTTATAATATAAAGTCTTTCTCTACCATTTATATATTAATAGATTACTTGCATACTCCTTAATTGTTGAGTTTTCCTCTAGCTATGGATGTTTTGTATAGTACTATTAATATATAGAATACATGACGCAAGATAGCTACACATATTTGTTGAGTTTTTCACATGGTATGTGCATTATACTTCGACCGTCGTGAAACGGTAAGTACGAGTGAATAATCTAACTTTATTTGTTGAGTTTTCCTCTAGGTAATGATGAGATTATAACAAGGACCATAAGGTTAGGATCTGTATATGACACAACCGATAAGGAGTTATCCATCAGATGTGGGCCTATGATTTGTTGAGCTTTCCTCAAGGTCAGAATCTCAAGGCATACAAGTCCTAACATCTATTTATGTCAAAAGACTTCTTTGTTTTGTCTTAGGGTTTGGAGAAACATAAAAGACTAGTGGGGGCCCTATTAAAAAATGAATTGGTAAAATTTAACATTTCTAATATTGTAAGAATATATGCTATATAAAGTTATAATAATCTACATTAATAAAGTAGTGCAATTAATATAACTGATAAATGTGTATCAATTAAAATATAAAATGAACTCAATTAATATTGACAAGTAGAAATATAAAATATGCTTACTAATAATTTTTTGAGTTGACCCATGTGAGCACCCAATTATACGACCACTAAAATACATTCGTAACTTGGTCACTTATGAGTTTGCCTAACCGAGACTGTGTTTTGTCTTCAATGAGTTTCGAACTTTAAAAGCCATATAATAATATGGATATTTGACCCACCTACGATCACATAAAAATGCTATATGCTGAATGATAATTCGTAATGTACAAAATCTCGATGAAATTAGTTCATTGAAGTAAGCATGTAAACTGTAGTGCGATACCATGTATTCAATATGATTGATTACAATAATGGTCTCGTTATGTTAAATATAACACTAGACCAAAGGCTATAGGATAGATCTAAGAGTTAGACCACTCAATGCCAGTTTGATCAATTTACGTAAAATAAAATTTGTTTGATATTCTCAAAAGTTAAGGATGACTAAATACACTTTTGTAAAGTATATGCTATGATATCATACTAAGGATTTCCTTTGAAGGGTTTGACCGTTTAGGAAGGTAATCGAATATAGAGAAGTGGATGTAACCTAAAGCATAGTTGGAATAAAGAGAGTAAACGATCTTTTGCTTCATAAAAAAACATCAAAATGTAGATCGTAAAATAATAATTAATACTTAACATTGGAATAAGAAATATGATTTCTATTCCAAAATGTATTTTCATATACAAAATTATTTTCTATGAGATTATTTCTTTGAGTTCAAGATAATTGATCAAAGAACTCCCTACTATAAACTAGTTACAACATATAAAATAAATAGTCCATATTAAGTGGATGATGGACCTCCGTATTTAGTAAGCTATTGTAGTAATGGTGTACATAGTAGGAGCATAATACATTACACTTATTGATTGCATCAAGTTACAAAAATTATTTTCATAAAACTTATCGCATATTATTTATAAAATAATATTTGTTCTTTGGTGATGATAGAAGAATAAACATAGTTTTATTTTAAATGGAATATTATGAATATTTGTTATGAAATAAAATTATAATATCGTGTTTATTTTCATAACAAAAGTGATGTATTGGAAAATACCGAAGTATCTGAAATTATTTACAATTATTTTGGAATTATAGACTAAGCATGGTTCTGAGAAGTAATTCTTCGATCATATGATTATGAATCATATGGCACCAGTGAATTGTATCTCAGGTAATTAATGTAAAAACACTCATTCAATGGGAGCATCATAAGAGTTGATGATCTTTTCAGGTTGAAACATATAGATGTATCAATCATAAATCTGATAAAGCCAAAATGGTGTATCCGGTGATAAATTATCATAAACATGAATAAGTGTATTTGATACATATAAAGCATATATGATTAGTTCATAGAATATAAAATGGATGTAAATAAAATAACATGCAATGAAATCATTTTATTTGACCGAATGGGTAATTACATTGGAAAGAGTTCCCAACATGCCTAAAATGAATATATATTTAGTTTCAAAGGCCGCTACTCCCTATAATACATAATGATGTATTAAGAAGGAGTAATTGAATTTTGTTGGATAAAGCACGATTAATATTCAGTGAAGTTGAGTTAAATCTTTTCTATATGGTGTGTACTAAGAGTAGCACATAAGGTTAAAATTAATATCA
The DNA here is from genome assembly GCA_030737815.1 of Allium fistulosum. Classification (NCBI taxonomy): domain Eukaryota; kingdom Viridiplantae; phylum Streptophyta; class Magnoliopsida; order Asparagales; family Amaryllidaceae; genus Allium; species Allium fistulosum. Next base: position 1,295,247,066 of record CM060904.1, read on the forward strand.
TCCAAAGAATTGGTTACAAAACCATACAAGATAAGGGTTTATAAGAAACCCCATCATGTCCTAAGCCAAGGAGTTGATGGGTTGTGTGAGTCGAAAGTAATAATTATACATAAGGGATCTAGTGCGAATCATACCAAAAGAAGTTTGGGAATAATAGTCATTGGATGACTAATTTCTGTTGTAAACATAAATATTGTGAACCAATACCAAATCAGTTTTATGTAAGGTAACTTATAGAATATTTATGATGCACGTTCCGTTGCACTGAGAAACAACAATTGTTTCAGGAAATACCATCTTTATAGCGAAGGAATTTTCTTTTAGAAATTATTGGTAGTAAAATGGATTTAGATACGATCTAAAGATAAAGCAGATTACGTGGAATGAAATGAAATTAACCTAACCTAAACGAACACATCCCAATAGAGTATCTAATAAGTATTCTCGCACATTGAAGAGAAACTATGAGTTTCTTATCAATATCGAGAATAGATAATCCTCGGTTGTTAATTAATCGACTAAAAGTATTGACTCTTCCATATGGTACGATGCACAAATCCGAAAGGATTCCAAGAGCGTCGTTAAAATATGATTTTGGTAGTTGCATAGAAGGTATATGATCCATCGACAACAAATATGTCTTCAAGAGAAAGATTAGTGCAGTGGAATATAATGAGCCATACTAATAAGAATAACATCATGAATTTCAATTGTTGAAATTAGCGTAATAAATTCGCCATTCGATGTGCTAGATTCGTATTTTACTCACAAAATAATTTCCTAGTATGACTTTGTGTTTTAATATATATGTGTTGAAATATATAATTCTAAATAAAAAATTTAAACTAGACTGTTTGCACATAATAATCAAAGTGTCTCGAAGTAAATGGAAGTGATATTAAGTTTGTTGGGTTTTAGATATGATCCAAGAACAGGTAAGAAAGTGTCAATCAAAAATCATCAAAATTGAACAATTAATTGATAGAAATATCAAATAGTTTGATTTCAATCAAAATGCAAAGGAAGCATGTGTCCATAAGAAAGAACGTTGAATGTATACTGATATTTTTAAACATAAGAAAACAACAAAATGTTGATTGTTAACGATGTACTTATGTTAAAACAGCTTTAAGGTATTTATACTCAATGTTGGATTTGCAAATGATGTCTTTTATAGTGAGTATTGTTAACCCGCCTTTTGGCAAGGCAGTATACATGTGGATTTAACCTAATAGACTTCACGATTATCGAGGCTAGAATATCAAAGATTTTGTTCGAATGGATGGGTGGATGATCAATCACGGATAATAAATATGAATATGAAGCCAGGATTAAGCATAGTCGATGGATAAACGATACAAGGTACTTGGAATATGGATTTTAGAAAGAGATGAGTTGCTTAGAGTTTGCTTCGAGTCACCATAGGGTTTGCTTTGGGTCATGAAAGGGTTTACTTTGGGTCTCATCTGATTAGCTTCGGGTCAGAATGGGACAACTTGCGGTCGGTATGTTGCTTAGGGTCGGCATATGGAGGTGCTTCGGGTCGGCGTAGCTCCAACTTCATGTCGGCATTGTATTGGTAAAGGGGTCGGAATTTGGTTGAAGGTGGTATTGCTTTGAGGGATCGGCGTTGCTCTTGCTTCGAGTCAGGTCGGCATCAACTTCGGGTCGGCATACTGGGTGCTTTGGGTCGGCAAGAAATCAGCATTGCTTCGGGTCAGCAATGATAAGGCTTCGGGTCGGCATCAGGAGATATGGGGTTGGCATATTGCATCACTTCAAGGGGTCGGCTACAGGATGGACTTTGGGTCGACATTCATAGAACTTCAGGTCGGCATCAGGGATGACTTCGGGTTGGCAATGTGAATGGCTTGGGTGGGCATTAAGAATGGCTAAGGGTCGGCATGTTTCACTTCACTTCGGTTCGGCATTTAGGAAACTTCGGGTCGGTGTTCATCATACTTGGGGTCGGCGGTGTTTATACTTGGGATCGGCATTTGGTAGGAGCTTGGGGTCGGCATATGGCAATGCTTTGGGTTGGCTCTAAATCTACTTCGGGTCATCATCAGGTTTGCTTCGGGTTTGCACTGAGTTTTCTCTGGGTCGACGTGTTGTCTACTTCAGGTCGGCGTATTTGGATGAGTTGGGCTTGACGGTCGCTATGGTGGGCCCATGTATGTAGGGAGGCCCTATAGCCGGGATTTTACCTATAAATATAGCAGGCATGGCTTTAGAAAAAGGGATCTTCATTATGTTTCTCTTCATCTTCCACCTAGAGGCTAATCTTCCATTTTAGTTTCAAAAATTCCGGATTGTAACTGTAATCAAATTTCAGTATAATAAAAAGGAAATTTCTGGAGTGGACGTAGGCCGGAGTTAGCCGAACCACTATAAATCTTGTCTTTTTTACCTATTTTCATTTTGAATTTTGATTATTCTTAATATTATACTCTCTGCATATACTCTATCTGTGATCTGTGACTGGATATTGGTGCTTTCACTTGCAATTAGGTGTTGGTGGTCAATTTCGACTCCAACATTTTGGTGCTTTCACCGAGAATTGAACTCAGGGATTTGGAAGTTTGGATCTTGGATTTGGAAGATTAGGAACTTGGATTTTGGAAGCTATGGCTAGGCAATCAACAAGGAGACAAAGAGAAGGAACAAGATGGAAATGATGATGGATGCTACGTAGAAAAGGATGCTGAAGAGACAAGAGGATATGATGCAGAACTTACTCCGACAGGTTGGACAAGCTGGAGCACGAAACCAAGGGAATGGAGCTGTAGGGGATACTGGAAATGTGGATCACGGAGTTGGAGATGCATGAATAGAGGAAGTCCAGAATCAAGACCAAGGAAACAAAGCAAACAAGATGCGGGATATAGCGGAACCACCGGGAGCTGCCCCTGATCGTTCCACACTCGGGGGCATGCCCCCATGGTCATATTGGCTTGATTCCAAGCATGATACCAGGCAGTGCTATGTAGTTTGGCGTTGATCGGGATATGGATGCTCGTCAGAAGAACAGATTTCAGGATTCCCTCGTGGACTCAAGGGCAGGATGGAAATGTCAATCGGAAACCACTTATGGATGCTGAACAACTGGAAATTGGAATCCAGGACTTGTAACTATAACGATCCAGAATTTGACCACCCTTAAAAATGACATTTAAGATGATTTTAAATATAAAACATGTAAAGTTATATGATTCAAAAGATATTATATAGGATTTTGAAAGAGAAGTATACACAAAAATAGTAACATTTGCCTATATCGACAAAAGAGACAAAATGCTTATTTCATAAAAGTAAGTTTCAATGGTTAAATACATTATTTTAATTTATTTATGAATGCTTATATTTTTAAATAGCAATATACAAATTTATTTTCAAATTTGGTTCACATAAATAAATAGTTTAACTAAAACGTCAAAATGTGACCATAAAATATTTTGTCGAAAATCAACATTTTGTGGATTAAAAGTTGTCGCACATTTATTTGCATGTTTTAACCTATATATTACACATTATAAATAACAAAACAAGATTACTTTTACTAAACATGATTAGAAAATTCTAGAATATAATTAAGAAAAGTAAGTAAGTAATTAACAAAAGTAAAAAGTAAACATCACATCAAATCACATCAAAATCAAACCAAATCTTCTCTTTAGCCACTTTTCCATCCAAATAAATTTGCTTAGCTCTTAAGTGACTATGACGTAAAGTAAGAAGTTATAAGTGATGGTAAGTGTTTAAAAAGTAAGTTTACTTTAAGTTTAAGTAAGGTTATTTTGGTAATTTGGTAAAGGAATATTTTGGTTACTTGCCACTTCTTTTTTTCCTATAAATAGCCATGCATACCTTTTCCATTCTCACACAAACCATTCTCTTTTCTTCTTATTCTTCCTTAGAGCTTTAATGGCATCTTCTCTTCCATTTCCTTACTAACTTTTTCAAAACCATATCAAACAAAGTCAAAACTCCACCAAACTTTACCAAAGATCTTAGAATACCACCAAAACATGGTTTAGAATCTAAAAAGTTGAAGAATGATGGAGGATGGTGGAGAACCTGTTGTGGCCGAGCCTTATGGATGTTTGGAGGTGGTGGCCGAGCACTCTGAAGCATGGTGGAAGAGTTTAGGTGATTGTTTGGTGAAGTTAAGATGATTTAGTAAAGTGTTGTTGCATATGAATGTTGGTAGGAAGAATTGGTTAAGCTAAAGGTGAGTACTCGTATTTACTAATTAATCCATAAATTATTTCAAGTTTAATGATTTGAAAGTTTAAATATGTTGGATGATTAAATGTTTGATAACTTGATTGCAAATTGGTTGATTATGTGATTGTTTATATGGTTGATAACATGGTTTGATAATGATAAGAGAAATGATTAGTAACTAATCATAGTTAATTAAATGAGAATTAAATCCATACAAATATGTGTATGGAAATTATTTAGCCTCTTAATGATTTTAAATAATCTAAAAAGGTTTAAAATGATATTATAATAATATAATATTATAATATGAAATGAAAAGAAAAATGAGTTTGAAATATAAAAATATTGTTTAAAATGAGTTTAAAATGATTTATAAATGTTTTATAAACATTTAAAAGTGTGTCCGTGAAGTTTGAAAAGAAATTGAAAAACAAGTCAAAACTAGGCGCGTCGTGTAAGGTAGTTCGCGATTTCGCACCATAAAAGTTAAATGAGTTTACAAAGTGGAATATAGCTCGGAATTCTATGAGATAAGAATTTCCCGGTCTATTATATCCATAGTTTCCCAACGAAGAAAGAAAATCAGGATTTCATTAAGTAGATTTTGAAATATTTCCAAAACAATTTTCTAAAAACATCGCGGTTTTGCAGCTCAAAATCCAAAAAAAAGGATTTATTTTTAAATGATATTTTTAAATGTTTTAAAAATATGAAATAAATTCTAAAAATCTTTAAAACGTTTTAAAAGAGATTTAAGTTGAAAAAAATGGATTTCTAAATGATATAAAAGTCGTTTTGAAGAATATAGCTTTTAAAACACTAGTTGCAACACTTTTCGCAACCTTTTAAATAACTTTTGAAATGTAGTTTTAAACTTAACAGTTCTTTCCTAAATCTTTTGTGAATGATTTTTAAAGAATAATTAAGTAATTTAAAGATGATTTGGAAGTTTTAATAAGAGTTTGAATAAATGGTTAAGAGGAGTTGTTTATAACACTTAAACAATAATTGAATATAATAACAAACTGAGTATGCGGAAACGACTAGTACATTTGTCCCGCCTATGAGATCTGGGAAGATAAAACAAGGTGTTTAACTAAGGTTAGGAATGGACCAACCAGTGCCCTGAACTTACCTGGCTTATATTTTCTCTTCTTAGGCGAGGGGTGGAATAGATTGAAAGGAAAGCCCAGATGCTCTAAAAAGATCATATTTAAGCTTTTCCAAGATAAAAAGAAACAACCTTTAGAATATTAATTAACATCTTTTTATCGATGCAGCTTTGATACCAAGCTGTGACGACCCACCCCGAGACCCACATTAACAAAGAGTATTACTGGGTAATACTGTCTGCTAATGCAGAGAATAGGGCTGGATAGGAACGACTATCTATAGCCTTGTCTTAAATATCTATTGAATACGTCAACAAATGCCATATATTTTTTATTCTCAAGTGGATCGACATATCCAATAAATATTTAATACAAAGCCATAGGTGGCTATAGGATCTATCAGAACAAAATACAACAACTTGAATGCAAAACACATCATAGAACAGTAGATCATCACATATATTTTGAAGTATTTTCAAGTATAAAATCTATTTATTCTCTATAATAAGGGAATAGGGTTTTCAAATTGATTTCGAAAATTGGTTTTCAAAGCTTGTTTTCCAATGTAAATTATAAATAAAAATGAGAAATTTGGTTTAAAAATAAGTTTTGGTTGTAAAAATTATGAAAGTATGATTTGTTAAATTTCAGGTCATTTCGACCTATATAGCTTATAGAAATATGCTGCCGAACTTTGATTCGGAGCATGTTTTTGCCCAGATTTTTACAGTGAAAACACTGCCCGAGTTCAACTTTGAGACATCATAACTTTTTCATACTTTGCCTAAATTGCGTGATTCTTGGTGCAGTTTAAAGTCTTGTTGTTGAGCTTTATGCATATTTGAAACCTTAGTATGCTTTGTGATGATGTTGAGATTCATATTGTGGCTTTCCTTTCCGTGTTGTAATTTAATATTTACAGGTAATCACCAAAACCAGGTTTGTTACAAACTCCCTCCATATGAAAATTGCGTCCTCGCAATTTTTAGAGAAGAGTTTGTATTCAACACAATTATTTCATCGATTCAAAAGAAAACGACAAGCTTGAGTTAAAAATATTCTCACCATCGCTATGCGAAGAAAGAAAACAAGGACGTGCCGCTCATTAAAGTTCAATGGTCCGCGAATCCCAATGACTACACTTGGGAAACCAAAGAGTTTATCGAGCGATCCTACCCTGGTTTTCTTTCTTCGCATAGGGATGGTGGGAATATTTTTATCTCAAGCTTGTCATTTTCTTTTGAATCGATGAAATAATTGTGTTGAATACAAACTCTTCTCTAAAAATTGTGAGGACACAATTTTCATATGGGGGGAGTTTGTAACAACCTTGGTTTTGGTGATTACCTGTAAATATTACGAAGGAATCGGGATCAGATTTTGGTGATTCCTATCTGAATAACTGGGATCGGATTTGGGTGATTCCTATCCGAAAACCCCTTCAAACTAATTTTCAAAATAAAACATATTGAGGACAAAGATCTTCATGATGTAGGACTGTTTGCCACTAGACCTTGGAGGTGAAATTTACCATATCTAAGGTGGCAGTAGTGCTCTGTTATGAAAATCTTCGATTTGCAAGAATATGATTTGAAGTTAAGAAAGAAATCTTTGATTAAGATTTAGTGAATGATCTGGGAATATTTTCCCTAAGATAAAAGTTATAACTTGAATATATGAAACCTTTGATTAAGATTTAATGAATGATTTGGGAATATTTTCCCTACGTTAAAAGTTATAACTTGAATATAAGAAATCTTAGATTAAGATTTAATGAATGATTTGGAAAGGTTTTCCTAAGTAAAAGAGAAAATGATTAGAATCATTTCAAGATCTAAAGAAGTTTAATAAATCAAATAATTTAATAAATGAGGCTTAATGATTCCATATACTCTTGAAAAGAAAATGGAATAAACTTAAAAGAATATATCTAAGAAAGATATTTGATTTAAATAAAAGATGAAGTAATGATTGATGATTGATATCCACATATAAACTTAACATTTTTAAAGCAATTATTGGCTTCGAAGAAACCGGGGTCGAATTTGGGTGATTCCTATCCGAAAACCATTTTGAACCAATCTACATTCGAAGTAAAATGTGTTTGAAGACAAATGATTTTGAAGATGGAGATCTTCTTGATGTAGGGTCGTTTACCACTAGTCACTTGAGGTGAAAATTACCATATCATATGGTGGCAGCAGTGCTCTGTTGTGAAAATCTATGATTCAAGGACTTTTCGCTACTAATGGAGTAGGATAGTACCTTCGGTTTGTCCTGTTCCTGGACAACTTGTATGGATGAATGTCTGATATTGAATTCTAAATTGCATTGAGTGATCTCTATAAAACGTATATCTACAAGGTGGTGGAGAAGGCAACTTCTCTTAGCTTAACACCTTTCTCTGAGACATACGAGCTCAGAGGTTATATGTTTGTAGAAATTAGTCATGTGATTATGGAATGGCAATGTGTCATTTAAAGAAGAAAGAAGATGTGTTGTGTGGAAGGTAATCGTTTACCTCAGGCCTCATCACCCGGAAATGACAGAAACAGGGTAGAAGCAGCAGGGCTAAGTGGGTCGCTCCCATTAGGAAATGTCATCACCCTTCTAGATTACTCTACACATGTCTAAGTATGTGGTGAATGTATGACTCGAGATCCCGTTAAAGGTTGGTAACGGTCAGGGTGATGACATATTCGGTACTATCCAGGAAGGGGTAGGCTGGTTCTGTGTTGGTTTAGGCGTCGAGTATATCGACCCTAGGTGCATCCCTCTAGAGGTGTACTGTCAGAAGGTAGTCCCTTACCTTGTCATTTGTATGGAATCCATTCTTTGATAAGTTCCTTCGGACTTGATTGTAAACCTAGTATGCTGGAATTTAATAATGTAACAATTTCAGCTAAGATTAATAAGTTTATTTGCAAATGTTTTCAAAAGAATATCATTAGAAATAATATCAAATATTTTGGTATAAAAGTGTTTTAGTTATCATAAGGTAAAAACCCGTTCGTGTTTATGTGTGGGCATGGTCTTATGAGATACTCTTTCTTTTCAAAATGATTTTATTTCCAAGGCTGATATATGACACTGTCGTTTATTATTTGAATTTTTCTCACGTTGGTTTATCAACCCTGATCTGGGTATTTTCAATACCCGGGTTAGATCCAAGTAGTTTCAGATTTAGTTAAAGACGGTTTGGAGTTTCCAAAGGAGATCTGGAGATATTCATCTACATATGGACGCATTCTATTATCCGCTACATATTCTGCATTTGTTTGATGTTTGTCAGCAATTGTAAGGACGGATGTTTATAACCATCCAAGCTGATTTTAGGTTAGACTTTGATATATGTATTTTAAAGTTTTCCGCTATAAAGATTATTGTTCAATAATATATGTTATTCCATTCGAGTAAGATTATGTTCTGTCTTTATTTTCTTTCTACCCTTAATCATCAGCTTATTCGTGCAATTTGAGTTGGACATGTGTGGTTTATTATCGATTCAAAGGGTACGGAAAGACGGGTCATTACAGTAACAGAAATCAGTAGGCTCAGATATGGATTGGATCAACCGGGGAAAACCCGAACCAAGGAGAATGGATTAGCACAACTCCCTATGGAACTGGGGGCATGGATTTGGATAGCTTTGCTTGGAAATGGATAGCGGTGATGGAACAGAAGCAGTCATCATCCTCTTGATGGCATGAACTAAATAACTAATAATAAATCCTTCACCAAAACGGCTAAGTCACTCACACATGGACGGGATCACGAATGGTCCTTAGGCATGCCCTGAGATGGCGATGAACCACCATAACAAATGATTCCGAAATTCACTCGAACGTGAAATCTGACATTAATCGTACCGAGTCCCGTCCGAGCACCTGACCTCGAACGGTCACATCTCGCCTCGGACGGCACCCGACCTTGAACGGTCACATCTCGCCTCGGACGGCACCCGACCTTGAACGGTCACATCTCGCCTCGAATGACACCCGACTTCGAACGGTCACATCTCGCCTCGAACGGTACCCGACCTCGAACGGTCACATCTCGCCTCGAACGGCACTCGACCTCGAAAAGTCACATCTCGCCTCGAATGGCACCCGACCTCAAACGGTCACATCTCGCCTCGAACGCACCCAACCTCGAACGGTCATATCTCGCCTCGAACGGCACCCGACCTCGAACGGTCACATCTCGCCTCGAACGGCACTCGACCTCGAACGGTCACATGTCGCCTCGAACGGCACCCGACCTCGAACGGTCACATCTCACCTCGAACGGTCACATTTCGCCTCGAACGGCACCCGACCTCGAACAGTCAAATTTTGCCTCAAATGGTCACATCTCGCCACGAACGGTCACATTTCACCTCGAACGTCACCCGACCTTGAACGGTCAAATTTTTCCTTGAACGGCATCCGATCTCGAACGATCACATTTCGCCTCGAATGAAACCCGATCTCGAATGATCACATTTCTCCTCGAACGGTACACGATCCCGAACGATCGTTATTAACAATCAGACAAGATCATTGATCTCTTCGTAAGTCATCCGTAAGTTTCAAACATCAAACTTCATGCAATTCAAAACATGCCTTCCTATCGCAAGGCATTTTTTGAGGGGCAAAGTGATAACCCGCCTTTTGGCAAGGCAGTAAGGCGGGTTTAATCCAATAGACTTCACGATTATTGAGGCTAGAATATCATGGATTTTGTTCGAATGGATGGGTGGATGATCAATTATGGATAATAAATATGAATATGAAGCCAGGATTAAGCATAGTCGATGGATAAATGATGCAGGGTATTTTGGAAAGAGATGAGTTGCTTAGAGTTTGCTTCGAGTCACCATAGGGTTTGCTTCGGATCAGGAAAGGGTTTATTTCGGGTCTCCATCTGATTAGCTTTGGGTCGACAAGGGACAACTTATGGTCGGTATGTTGCTTGAGGTTAGCATATGGAGGTGCTTCGCGTCGGTGTAGCTCCGACTTCGAGTCGACATTGCTTTGGTAAAGGGGTCGGCTTTGGTTGAAGGTGGTATTGCTTTGAGGGATCGGCATTGCTCTTGCTTCGAGTTAGGTCGGCATCAACTTCGGGTTGGCATACTGGGTGCTTCGAGTCGGCAAGGAGTCAGGTCGGCATGTTGTTTGGGATCGGCATTGCTTCGGATCGGCATAAGTAGATATGGGGTCGGCATACTGCATCACTTCAAGGGGTCGGCTACAGGATGGACTTCAGGTCGGCATTCATAGAACTTCGGGTCGACATCAGGGATGACTTCGGGTCGGCATTGGGAATGGCTCAGGCCCCAGGGTCGGCATTGAGAAAGGCTAGGGGTTGGCATGTTTCACTTCACTTCGGTTCGGCATTTATGAAACTTTGAGTCGGTGTTCATCATACTTCGGGTCGGCAGCGTTTATACTTGGGGTCGACTACAAATCTACTTCGGGTCATCAATAGGTTTGCTTCGGGTTTGCACTGAGTTTTCTCTTGGTTTACATGTTGTCTACTTTAGGTCGGCGTATTTGGACGAGTTGGGCTTGACGGTCGCTATGGTGGGCCCATGTAGGTCAGGAGGCCCTATAGTCGGGATTCACCTATAAATACAACAAGCATGGCTTCAGAAAAGGGGATCTTCATTCCGTTTCTCTTCATCTTCCACCTAGAGGCTACTCTGCCATTTTTGTTTTAGAAAATTCGGATTGTAATTGTAATCAAATTTCAGTATAATAAAAAGGAAATTTCTTGAGTGGACGTAGGCCGGAGTTAGCCAAACCACTATAAATCTTGTCTTTTTACCTGTTTTCATTTTGAATTTTGATTATTCTTCATATTATACTCTCTACATATACTCTATCTGTAATCTGTGACTAGATATTGGTGCTTTCACTTGCAATTGGGTGTTGGTAGTCAATTTTGATGCCAACAAGTATAAATGACATTGGGAATTACATAGATAACATGCAGAAACGTCTTATTAAAATGTTTAATAAGAAACATGTAAGATGGATTCCTTATGCATTGGAAATATGAATTATCATACATATTATATTGTCTATAATATTGTGATTTATTTATGTACATGAAGCAAATATCGAATCCAAATTAAGGTCACTAAATGGTAGTTTAGTGTTTTCTCGCGTATTTACAAAATATGAGAGAATTATATATATTAATAATGAACTCCTTATGAAGGAGTACTCAGACTCAGACTTCATATGTGATATTGAGTATGGTATATCAATATTAAATTCATGCTCATAGCTTGGTTAAGAAGCTTTAAGTTGGAAATGTTCCAAATGAGATATTATGGATAATACAATAAAAGGCTAGGCACATAGCCTCGAATAGTGCCATAATAAAAGCAATGTATGTACAAAATAAATGCATGAATTTGCAACTGAGGTGGGTGTGATTCCAAATGTTGAGAATCCTATAACAGTGTTATATAATAACAATGTCATGATATAGTTCATAACATAACTTAGAGCTCACTGGAGGTCGAGAGACACTCTGAATCAATCCACATGATAAAGGCTGTTTATTGGCGTCGGAGAGAGTTGATTGACATAGTAGATAATTGAAACAGAATAGTATATCCATTCACTGAGGGACTGACCCAATTGAAGAAGTTGGAATAAGATTCCATAATTGACCTGGAGTGCAAGTAGGAGATTGATAGAGTTAGGAGTATGCCCTAGGGGAAATTATGTAATTTGTTACATAAATATTACTCAATAACAATATTGTTCAAAATAAAAAGTGTTTTCTTTCTTCCATATACTTGTTATAAATTTTATGAATAATTAATTTGTTAATTTAAGTATATATATCATAAAGTCCATAAATAATGTGTTTGTGATGGCAGTTACAAATAGTTGTAACCATAAGTATTGTATCATAATATAAAAAGCACATCATTTTAAATATTCCTTTTCAAGATGTATCGAGATTAGACATCAATATATCGATTGAGACTAAAGTACGCAATACTCTCCAAATGTTGGGCACTATATTACTCATGGCTACTGGGGGGCACCAAGGGGTTATGTATGAATAATTATTTGATAACTATGTAATGACTCACTCGATAGTTTTATGTTGGTTAATATAACTAAGGTCAAACAGAAAATATCAATGTAATAATTTTACACAATTCTCTCAACTTGAAAATATTATCAAGCTTCAATGTGGAAACTCTGATTTGATTATATTTAAATCATGGCACAACATTCATTGAACAATTATAGTTGGGTTGAGTGGAAGCGTTAGAAGTGAAACACTATTCAAGAGAGAATTCGTTTCCTCGATTAGTTGGGTTAGTATCATGGGGTCAACTTTGTCAACTCAAAGTCAAAGTCTATGGCCAAAATAGTACGGTTAATGATAATTGTTACTATTAAACCAAGGATTTCATGTTTGCACTTACAAAGTTAAATGTGGATAATTGGAATTTTGACCAACACCAAATTCTACAAGTCCTAATATGATATAGTTTTGACGAAAAGAATTGCTATAAATAATTGTCATTATCGGGTAAAGCTTAAGTAAAATTAGATTTTACCAAAAAGATGTGTAAGCGGTAAATTCAGTCAAAATGTCACTCCACTAGCTAATATGACGAGTGAATGTTAATATTCGTATAGTTTGATATTAATCGTTGACTGAGTTTACACCTATAAGTCACACAACTGCATTGATCGATTCCAGAAATACTACATGATTTAATTGATTTATAAATTTTTATAAATTAATTAATATTTTACTTGGGCGCATATAAAAGAGTTGTATATGTACAAATTGATATAAGATATCGATAGGCATTTAAATTTGATTTAAATTTAACTATTTTCTAAGTGTTATTGAACAAAGTGAAAGGCTATAAAGCCTCATTCATTACAACCTATATGAAGAAAAAGAGGCTTGAAATCCAATGGTTGGATATAGAAAATGAAGGAAGGAGCTTAAGGAAGGTTACCTCTATAAATACCTTGCCTTTCATTCACTTGCCTCCCTTAATCATTCTCTTTCAAAACCCTAGCCTCCATATTCTTTTTCTAACACTCATGGCCAAAAATTCAAGGTAAAATAAAAAGGAATATGTATATATATATATATAAATTAATGGCATCATATTAAACCTATCAAATAAAACGTGGTTCTCCTTCTCTTGCAAAGCTAGGAGATTTATTCAAATTTGAATCTAGGAGCGTCTATCAATCAAGATGCATTCAAGGGCTATATCTATTAGGTATAAACTATTCTATCTTCTGTATATAATCATCATGACATTATAGATCTATTTGTTTGATTATTTTGATAAATTTATATATGCATTTGTTATCCATCCTTAACTTGTATACGTATAGATCTGAAATTTTCGAATTTGTTGATTTGAATTGGATCTGAAAATAATAACAATGGTTTTGATTATTGATTCTTATTGTTTTCCTTATGTTGATGTTGATGTTATTTTAGTTCTGAATATATTGGCTAATTAATTATTTTATTTATGTATTTATTTATTTAGTTGAATGTTAATAGTAATTTCATTATTTCACAATTAGTTTTCTGTTCCAACGCACACACATATATTTATATATCTCTGTGCATGTATGTATGTATATACATATATGGATTTGTGTTAAAATTAATTTGAAGACTTATTTACAATGAATGTTAAAAATGCATACACACACACACATATATATTGTTATCCCACCTTTTGACCAGGCCGAATTTGATGAGTCAATCTTGAAAGTTATCAAAACAGGAAGTCTGGAGAAATGATTGTGAAGCCCAAAAACCAAGTACAACTAGAATAATAAGGCAAAGAGAAATCTCTCTCAAAAATTCCAAGACCAAAAATCACAAAGTGATGGATCGGTATCGATCGATGAACTATGCCCGATTCACCTCAAACTTTCCATGCTCACAACCACCATGACAATAACCCTCTTTAAGCTTCAAACCATTGATCTCATGCTATTTGCTATCGATCTCCTTGATACCCAAAACTACCAACTTCATTCCACCACTGATCCATCACTTTGACCAAGAAACAAGCTCCAAGCACCACGAACAAGATGAGAAACACAAAGTAAACAATAAGTCACTTCATTACAAAGATTTAAACCAATCCATAGCAAGTCTTATGGATCGGTACCGATCCATAACTGCTGATGATATGGCCACGTTTGTTAGTGGGGATTTGATGCTGGAACATGGGAGAAGTGATGAAGATCGTGGAAGAGCGTGTTCCAGTGGTCTACACCTATAAATAGAGGCATAGGGGCTCGTTTTGGAGGAACCTTTTTCAATTCCTAGCAAATTTTACACATTTCTTATAATCGTCTATCGAGTTGTATCGAATGATAAGAACAGTACTTGTAAAACAACAATATCAGCAATAAAATCATTATAAACTCTAAGTGAACGTAGGCATCGAACGGCCAAACCACTATAAATCTTGTGTGCACTATTTTTTACTCATTATAATTTACTTTTCTTCAATTTTTTCCTCTTCTAATATCTATTGGGTGCTTGTGCCATTTTTGTCGCAAACATTTTGGTGCTTTCACCAAGAAAACACTTGAATTCACCAATTTGAGATTTGAAAAAGTTCAATATGATAAGACAATCTGCTAGAAATACTACCACTGGAGGAGATCAACAAGGGGGCAGCCATGAGGTGTCCTCGGGAACCAACCCATTCCATCTACATAACCAAGGATGAGATCGAGACCATGATGAACGGGATGCAGGAAAGGATAATTGCTCACCAGGAAGAAATGATGGAAAATTTCTTCAGAATGATGGGACAAATAAGAACAGTTGGAGTTGATGCAAACCGGAATCGAAGACCTAAATCTGGAGCCCAGGCACATGGAAGTAGAGGGGAACAACCTGGGACAACCCCTGAAGGAGTTGTACGGATCGATATTAATCCCTAAGGACTATTCTATACCAATCCTCAAGGACCGTTCAATACCAATCCCCAAGAACTCGAGAGCATGCCCTATGTTTGCTTAGTAAAAAATGGTGTGCATCTAGAGAATAATGCTGAGCGTGTGGATGTGAATCATAATGTTGATGCATAGCATATGGATGTGAATAAGAATGTTGATGCACTGTGCTAAAATTTCCCGGTGGAATCAGAGGGATAAGCTGAGAATGTGAACCTGATAATTCCTTTAAATGATAATGAGAGACTTATGGAGATGGTGAGACGAGCCATGAGGGGTAGATTGCCTAATCGGAGCCTGGAGGATGTGAACAGGCATCCATTCACTCCAAACATTCGGTATGCTAGGAATTCGCCCGATTTCAAGCTACCAACATTAGAATCGTACGATGGAAAGACAAATCCAATAGTTCAATTGACGAGGTACATCCAGCACATGGAGATGTTGGGTGCATTTGGAGAATTAATAGGACAATGCTTTCCATTGTATTTGGCGGATTTGGAAACATTATGGTTAGGCAGCTGGAAAATGGTTCCATAAGCACATGGATAGAGTTAATGGATAGATTTATGAGACGGTTTTGAGTCCATATATCATGACCAAAGAACGTAATGACATTATTAAGTATGAAACAGAGGGCCGGTGAGTCCCTTAGGATTTTTTTGAAGAGATTCAAATTCAATGCGGTGGCTTCCATGGTTGATAGGTCGGATCCATTAGTGGTTCTGATGGCAGCAGCTTCTAAAGTGGCTAGTAAGACAGATTTTAAGGTTGCTTTAGAGCGAGACCCACCGATGGACCTCACAGAGTTTTATCATGAAGCTGAAAGATACCAACATAAGGAGAACATCGAAGTTGAAGAGGAAGAGATTAAGGTTGTGGATGGTGGAGGACCGCTCGGTGCAGGATCCAATAGAGACAAAGGAAAACGAAAGATAAGTGATGGCTTTGAAGGATCAAAGCTGCGAAGAAGGGAGTTGAATTTATCTTCTTACATGGACTTGAACAAAACCCCAAAGTGAATTTACTTGGATACCAGGAGACAGATCCCTTACCGAAAGCCGACTAGAGAGAGCCCACGGATCGTGAAAGGATGTTTGGAAAATACTAGCTATTCCATGAGCTAGATGAGAATAACACAAATGACAGCAGACACTTGCATGATTTGATCAAAGAACATGTTAGAAACAACCAATTGTGGTAACATGTGAGAAGCCGAGCTGCGGTTCATCCGCAGTGAATGGAAATGGCTTAGGATTGAGGTCAAGGATAATCATCTCTTGATTAGGATGGTAAGGAATAAGGTTTGGTTCTTACACTCTATCTTCAGTTTCAATAAATAGTGCAATGCTATAGTCGAACCCCTTACTCATGTATGGGATCTTGATCGGTCCCTAGCAATGTTCTGAGTTGGATGCTAGGTTGTGATGCCCGGAGAGGCGATTACTATGATGTTTGACTCTGTGTTTGTTAATATTTGTACTCGAATCCTATAGACGGATCCCTGCTTATTAAAATCCACTTGAAAGTGATGAAAAATATTGATCGCATTAAGTCCCAACCAGAGAGTTCAAATTAGAGTGCAAGGTGCAAGTTTCTTTGCCGGAGAGCAAGTGAATGAACTTGTACGATATTGGTCACCTTAGAATCCCATCCAGAGAGATGGGATCGAAGTGCAAGGTGTAAGTTCCCTTGTTAGAGAGCGAGTGAATGGACTTGTAAGGTGCTGATTTCTTTAAGTCTTAGCCAAAGAGCAGGGACCGGAGTGCAAGAAGTAAGTCACCTCATCGAAGTGTGAGCAGATGGGCTTGCATGTCGTTCAGTCTTCTTATCAAATAGCGAGCGGATTAGGCTTAGAAAGGGTTATGAGAGACCATGGATTTGATTATCGGTTCTAAACGGCCATAAATTTGATTAATAGTCCAGAGAGACCATGGACTTGATTATCGGCCCCGACAGCCATGGATTTGATTAATGGTCTGGAGAGACCATGGATTTGATTATCGGCCCCGAATCGCCACCACTTCAATAAATGATCCGGAGAGATCGTAGATTTAACTATCGGCCCTAAATGACCATAGATTTGACTAACGATCTGGAGCGGTCGTCCCCTTAACCTGAATATAAACCATCCGGAGAGATCGTGCATTAACCTGAATATAAAATGATCCAAAGAGATCCAACCCTAAAACGGATGCAGATTTAATAAAAGGGTTTGGACGCCTTGAAATTAGAACGAAACAAATAAATCCTGGATAAACACGAGACAATTCGATATGTGATATCGTAACTATGAATGAAATCAGAATGATAATGACATAAATCCTGGATGAACACGGTATGATTTAGGCATGAGATGTAATAACTTCGAATGAAATCGGAATGATGATGATGTATAGACTACACTTAAGCAAAGTCTAGAATCTTAGGTTGTAACAGGTTTGGAACAACCTTTGATTTATAAGAGAATCTGAAGGAACTGGACAATTCACCAAGATTGTGTTGCCGAAGAGCTCAACAATCAGAGATTGATGTCTGGAACATGTTCTTAAACAAAGCAAACTGTCCATTCACAAGGTGTACTTTAGGGGGCAAGTGTTATCTCGCCTTTTGACCAGGTAGCATACAAACGAACTTGACTAGCCAAACTTGAATGTTACCAAGGCAGGAAGCCCAGAGAGATGACTGGGAAGCCCAAAAGCCAAGTACAACTAGAATAACAAGGCAAAGATAAAACTACCTCAAAAATTCCAAGACCAAAAATCACCAAGTGATGGATCGATCTGATCCATCCCTATGGATTGGTACCGACCGATAAACGTGTTCCCGATTCGCCTTGGACATTCCATGCTCATTAACTACCATGCTAATAACCCTCTTCAAGCTTCAAACCATCGATCTCATGCTATTTGTTATCGATCTCCTCGATACCCGAAACTAGCAACTTCATTCCACTACTGATCCATCACTTTGACCAAGAAACAAGCTCCACAAACAAGATGAGAAACACAAAGCAAACAAAAAGTCACTTCATCACAAAGAGTTCGAACCAATCCATAAGCAAGTCTTATGGATCGGTACCGATCCATAGATGTTGATGATGTGGTTATGTTTGTTAATGGGGAGCTGATGTTGGAACGTGGGTGAAGTGATGGAGATCGTGGGAGAGCATATTCCGGTGATCTACAGCTATAAATAGAGGGGTAGGGGCTCATTTTGGAGGAACATTTTTCACTTCCTAGCAAATTTTACATACTTCTTGTAATTGGCTATCGAATGGCATTGAACGATAAGAACAGTACTTGTAAAACATCAATATAAGCAATAAAATCATTAGAAACTCTAAGTGGACATAGGAATTGATCGGCCGAACGATTGTAAATCTTGTGTGCATTATTTTTTCCTCGTTTTAATTTACTTTTCTTCAATTTTATCGTTTCCTAATATCTATTAGGTGTTTGTTCCATTTTTGATGCAAACACACACACACACACACACACACACATACATACACAGACAAATCTTGATATTAAAAAGGATCTGTTTTTATTGTACAAATCTACACATATCAACATTCTAATTTTGTTTAATTAATTTTACTTTATTATTGCTTGTAAAATATCTAGATTTTAGCTTACTTTAAATTATTAACATATAAACATAGGTTATATTTATATTTATAGATTAAGAATGTTTTCAAATTGTTTTACTAATTCAAATCATTGCAAGTTTTAGAAATAAATCTTGAATTCAAACTAGTTGACTTAGTTGAATTAATTTTGACAAATTAAAGGATCCACTGAAATACATACACACACACACATATATTTATATTAAGTATATTTTAAACACACACACACACACATGTATATATATAAACACTCATATAATTTGAAATAATATTTTGGACAATCAATGCATATAAAAAGAGAGAATGTGTCTATTGTGGTATAAATCCCAGTACTGAAACACATACACATTAACTATG
Organism: Allium fistulosum; assembly: GCA_030737815.1. Lineage (NCBI taxonomy): Eukaryota > Viridiplantae > Streptophyta > Magnoliopsida > Asparagales > Amaryllidaceae > Allium > Allium fistulosum. The sequence continues at coordinate 1,295,266,367 of CM060904.1, forward strand.
TACACAATATGATATACTGCACTTACCTTGTATACATTAGAGTATATTTGGATATATTCACAATATGTGCTAAGTATAAGTTTGGTTATCTATGTCATTTAATTAATCAACTAATCGTTTATTTAAAGGAAAAGAACTGAAAAGTTTTCTCTATCCAATTAAAGCCACACATCCCCTTGTTAATGGAATAAGTTAAGAGAAGGAAATGAAAACTTTCCTTCTCTAAATTAAATTTACTTAGTAACAGTCACATATAAATACATATATAAGAGTATATTTAATATACTCTAATTAATATAATCGTTAAATTTATGTAAAACTTAATAAAAATATTTTATTTAAAAAGATTTTGGATTGGACATAAAATCTCCTTTAGACTTCATAGGCCCATGGAGCCAAAGTAGGATTTTTTTTTTAAATCTACCCTTTAACAACACTACAAGGTGGCCTGATTCCAACAATATTAAAATTAAATTGAAAATTATTTTACAATAATTGGTTTTTATTATAAAAGGGGATTATACAAACATACACATAGACACTCCCCTTCCTCCCCATACACACATACATATGTGTGTATGTCTGTGTGTGTTAAAGGAGATTCATCTTAATGTATAAACATGCATAACCTTATTTGATAAAATATTTCTATTGGATTAAAAATGAAAGGCTATGATTTTGGCAAATGAATGGTATTTACAAAATCTCTTTATTTTCGTTTTTATTTTATTTTAGATCGTTGATATATAATTTATTTTGAATTTGTAGATTTAGATCCGTTTTCATATTGTATTACCAAATAAGACAACAAGATATTTAGAAACAAAATTTTGTATTTGGATTCATTGGTTTGGTCAAAATCAACATAGATTTATTTAGAGATTTAACTAGCAAAAAACTTTTGAAATATATATATATATATATATATATATATATATTATTTGCAAGCAATGTTTTGGGCAACAAATCTGTATATATATAGGGCGATTAAGTACATTTGATTATATTTATTTGAAAAGTGCACTTGCACTATATACAATTGATCGTATTTAGATATGCTCACAAAATATACCAGTTATAAATTTGGTAAAACTTGGATTTAAGCAAATAAATAAATCAATTAAATTAAGAGAGAGGAATGAAAATTTTCTCTTTCTAAATAAAATAAAACCCTTCTCTAATTAATAAAAGCTTTAAGAGAGAGAAACGAAAGGTTTCTTTCTTTAAATAAATCAAACCTCCTTTATCCATTTAATTGAATTTGATTCACATTAAATGCATTTCATTATTGAGAAAAATTAAATAAGGCAATGGATATTCAAAATAAAATTTTATTTTATTAAAACAACTAGATTGGATTCCGTGTTAGACATTAGACTTCATAGGCCTACTATAATCCAAATAAGGAATTTTATTTGAAATTCACTCATGTAATGTGCTTCCGACTGGCCTAGTTCCGACAATGATATCAGAGGCAAATAGTCTATGCGGTGTAAATTAATCATGTTAGGGCTAACCAATTAAGCTTACCAATTTAGTAGGGTATTTAGAAGAGTAGTGTCTAGGGTTTGGGTAATCGAGTACTCTGCCCTTCCTAGCTACCGGCATGTCCCAAAAAGTGAGGTGAGCCCAAAGGTTATCTCTAATAGAAAAGGCCCAACTTGAATTAGGCCTTAGGCCTATTTCCAAAATTATTTTGAAAACTAAAAATGAAAATTTAAGTTTAAAATTTAAATTTAAATAAGAAATACATTATAAATGTTATAATGTGATTTAAAAATTGTTTTGTAAAATAAGATTTTAAATTAAAAATTTGAATTAAAATAAGAATTACATTATAAATGTTATAATAAGATTTTCAAAGTTGGCTTTGAAAATAATGTACATTATAAATGTTATAATGTAGTTTTCTAAAGTGCTTTAAATATATAATAAAAATATTTTGAAAATTTTGATATTTATTAATAAGATTAATAAATTAATTAAATAATTGATTAATTGAAGTATATACATATACATATATGTATGTTACATTTCTTGAATTGTTTAAGATGATGTATGTATATAGGTATATACATGAGACATTTTCAAAATTAATATTTAATTAATTGTCTAACTAGATAAGTTAATTAACACATAACAAAATAAACACACACACGTATCTGTGTGTGTAACCATAAACGTAATGGTATACATATTCAATTAAAATGGTTAATTGAATAACATAAAATTAACTAAAATGTTAAGTAATTAAATTAATTAAATAAGATTGAACTAATATAATGTACATAAGACTGTTATCTAAGTTAATTAAATTATACAAGTTATATAAGAATTAAATTTACATAATATGAATGTATGAAATCATTTGGAATAGAAAAAAGCCTCAAATAGCTTTAAAGGATAAATACAGGCGTATAGTAATATACCATGATTTATAATGTATCTGACACTTGAATCATTAAGTTATTTCATAAGAAATATATTATTCCATAAATCAATATCACTCAATATAATATATTAAAAGTTTATGAATCTTTGATATAAAGTTGTCCACCATTTATATATTAATAAATTGCTTGCAATTCTCTAGTGTTGATTCCTTAAGCAAGAGATGGTATGTATAGCATTATTAATATACCGACGAGACGAGGTAAGATACATGCGCATATTTGTTGATATTCCTCAAGGTACGTGCATTATACTTAGATCGTCGTGAAATAGTGGGTATGAGTGAATAATCTCTTTTGATTTGTTGATATTCCTCAAGGTTAAGATGAGATTAAGACAAAGACCACGAGTTAGGAGTTGCACTTGATACAACTGATGAAGTGTTATCCATTGCTTGCGGGCTTATGATTTGTTGATATTTCTCTAAGTCAGAATCTCAAGGCAAACGATTCCTAACACTCGTTAGAGAAATCAATTGATTTCTATGTTTTTCTAAGGGTTTTCATAAACATAAAAAAAATCTAGTGGAAGCCTTATTAGAAAAATGGAATGGTAACATTTAACCTTTCTAATATTATAAGAACATTTGCTATATAAAGTTATAATAATACACACTGATAAACCTATACAACTAATATAATTGATAAAATATTTATGAATTAAGATATGCAAATGAATTTAATTAAAGATCGTCAAAAGAAATATAAAAATACTTACTATGGTATTTTATACGTGTTATTATTTCAATACACGTGCAAGCGCCTAATTTTATAACTACTAAATACATTCGTAATTTATCACTTTCAAGCTACTTTTCCTGAGAATGTTTATTGCCCTTTATGAGGTTTGAACTCTAAAAGCAATACTTGAATATGGATATTCGATCCATGTGTGATCACATATAAATTTTATATGGTGAACAATCGAAATTCATAATCCACGAAACCCCGATGAATTTGATTCGTTCGAAATAAGAAAATAAATCATACTGTGAGATTATATATTCAATATGATTAAGTACACTAATGATCTTGTTGTGCTAAATGTAATACTAGACCGTAAACTATAAGATAGACATAAGAACTCAATCACTCAAATGTCAATTTGATCAATTTATAATATTTGATATCCTTAAATTTTAGGGATGATCAAATGCACTTTTGTAAAAAGGTTTGTTATGATATTATAGCAAGGTTTATTTTTGAATGGTACGACCATTTAGAAAGAAAAACAAATGTATGAGAGTAGACGTAACTTAAGGCACGGTTAGGATCAAGAGAGTGAGTGATCACTTCTGCTTCATAAAGAGACATCTGAAACAATAATTGTAACATAATAATTGATACTTAATATTAGAATGAGAAATATGATTTCTTTTCCAAAATTTATTTTTATATATAGGAAATTGTTTTATATGAAATTTATTCCTTTAAGTTCAAGATATTTGATCTGAAAACTCTCAACGGTAAAATTGTTACAGTAAATGGAATAAATAGCATACATTAAATGGTTGAATGGACCTCTGTATTTTGTACGCTATTATAGTAACTGTGACGACCACTCTACACCTCCTGTATCTAATAATGATAATAACTTGTGCAGTGCGCTGAAATGGTGTCCGCCGATGTAGGATGATGGTCAAGGTGGTAAAGTAAATTAAAACATCACAGAACCTGTCGTATATCTCCCAGCACATCGAATCAAATATAATAATCATCATAGATATAAAATAACAGAGATAGTAATAATTACATGAACCATGGAATCAGAGTAGACAAGTTCATATAGTTATATAAAACCATAATAGAGTTTATACAACTGATAGATAAACTCAAATGATAAATTGTCTCTAATAATAGCAAGTCAAACACTGTCAAAGCTCCATAATGTCACACAGTGGAATAAGCAATAATAAGCCCGAAATATAAATATGAGAAAGTGTCACCTCCAGCTAATCCATCTTCACAACTCCATATGCTGCCTACCTGCTATCTAGTCTACTCATTTAAGAGTACCTAAGGTAATAAGAAGCAAAGCATAAAACCTCGAGCCAGACAACGGTCTGGTGTAAGGGATAAACAATCTCAAAATACTATAAAAGTTGATATAGTATATGGAATAGAAGGTATAGCGAATTATACCTGACCTATCTCTGCATCCAAAGAGTTAGCACATAATAATCAATACATGCCACTTTACCACCATCATCATCATATGGGAGTACTTCATCTTAAGTACAGTGTCGGGGTGTCTAGGTATCCCTATCCATAATACCTACATCATGTGACATCTATAAAGTGACAGACTACATAAAACCAATCATGGCAAACATAGCATCCATCAAACAAACCTCACTATCACTCAATGTGCCTTGGATATGTGATAACTCGAATGACCATTCCTCTACCAGGGATCAATGGAAAAATCCCAGTTTTCAGTGTACTCACCTTTAGCCTGAATTTGATACTAGACCCAACCCACCAATTCAGGGTATACAGATTAAATCAACTGATCTGGGGTAGCCAAACAAAGTACCCATGAGCGTCCTCACAATACCCTTGCTTTCAAGTATATTAGAAAACACTTTGGGTATCAACGATCCCTTAGCATGCTTATTTGAGCCCTTTCCTGGCTCTAACTAGTTTCAATTACTTTCAAGGAACCATTCCACGTTCCTTTATTCCCGATAGAACCATTCAACATTCTATCCACGGGTCATCCTTCCAGGAACTCGCCCATTGTGAAAAATCATCATGTCTCCATCATGATCAAGCTGTCATCATCATAACAAAACTCCATCACCATCGAGTGGTCATCATCAAAGTTCCAAAGCATCACATCATCACTTCACTATTGAAATCACTTGTCATAGAGCAATAACATCAAGACCAAGAGTCAGTCGCATGAGCATACTACCACATCATGTTTCTCGAAGCCTCCTCATCATCCAGGTCAAAGATTAGCCAAATTGACCATCATTAATAGTGATGGACACCGACCACTCTACAATGGCCTACACCAACCACTATGGTCATGTAATTAGCTAGAAATGGCTAACTATAAACCAAATGAAATCATATGGTGTCCATCTTGAAGTTTGAAGCCCATCCTAGTTCATCGTCTTCCATCTTAAGATCGGTCGGCACACATCCCAGTACACTTCTACAACTTATCCAATTTGTTTGAGTTTCCATCATCTGTGCATTCATCAATATGCATGAAACTCTATCTCATTATATGTGTTTCCATCATGTGTGGGTTTGACCAATATGCATGAAACTCAAACATACGGGATATATCACCTATTAATTGGCATTTTCAAACAAACTAAGCAAACAAGCATACATGCAACCAACAAGCATACATACATCTATTATAGCATATATACAACCCATATAACACGTCTATATCAACAAAAATTCGGAGATTCATATCCAAGTAGTCTAAATCTAGTGTTTCCTAAATATAGTACGTACATACAAACAAATGTGAAATTTAGTTTAAAACCTTTTTAAAACACTTCTAAATTCTTTTATTAAATCAGGCGTAGGTTCAAATATATTAGAAATTATGTTTTAAAGTTGGAATAAGTTCAAACCATCATTTTTATATGATACTAAAAATCATAATATGGTGAGAGACAATACCACTCACCTCAACAAAACTATCCAATTTTATGCTAGATCGTAGAGGACTCCAATACGAGTGCAAAGCAAGAAACTACATCCAAATTAGATCTCATATTACAAAGATACGAATTAAATATGAAACGATAATTATTTGAATTAATCAATCAAAATCAATTCACTAATTACCTTTATTATCCCTAATCCCCCTTCTTCCCCAGTATCCATGCATGGATACATGCACAATCCATATGCTCACCACCTTCTCTCATTGACTTCTTTCTCTATGCTGGACGATTCCGCGACCCGTCGGTTCCATCATGCCACACTTCATGCGCTCTCCGTAATGCACTCAAGTTCAATAACCCCGACTTCCCCCAAAAAAAATGCAAATTACAGCCCGCTTTCACGACCCTAAATGTCAAAACTTCATCATTGGCATCGAAGCTCCGGTCGTCGATGCTAATACGTATGCGTCGGTAAGAGAAACACATTGGTATACTCCATTTCACTCAACTTCGCCTCTAGCCCTCCTAAAGCCGAACCCTTACTACCGGCTATGGATGTACACTATGGCCAATACCCACCGCAAATGACGAAGCCACCATGGATTCGAAGCTTTCTTCTCCTTGAGTCTAATGGATCTGGTGCCAACAATTTTTATATAATGTAGCTCTCTATTAATTTTATGCAGGTGGAGGCTTTTTTTTACTAGATAGAAGAGGAGGAAAATAATCGAAAAGGAGATAATGAAAACGCAACTAGAAAGAGATGTAGAATATTTATAGGGTTAGGGTGTAATGGACCCCTTTTTCTCTTATTTTCAAAATCCCAATCTATGTTTTGTGCTCGTATTGTTTTTAGGAATGTCTGATTATGATGATTCTTTAACCATGCAAATCATCTTATTTTTCCTATCCAGCGGCATAAGTTTCATTGAAATCCGAGACTGTGCCTCGAGATGCTATTTTCAGACGTTTCTAAGTCGTACAGGCTGTTGCAACGTCCGATCTCAAAAAATTTCGACTGTGGAACTATACACTTTCTCTTTGAACTAGGGAGATTTTCCATTCATCCAAATACTCTGGTGCATCGATGCATATATATCGGCATAATACGTGTAACTAACCAAAATTATGAAAATATATTTAGGATCAAAATCATCCGATAAAATTTCTATGGGTCAAAAATTTCAATACTCGGCGGCATCCAAAGTTATTGAGTCATACGGCCCAATACGAATTTAGAAATAATATTTTACGATCCTCCGATATGTAAAAAAGGGTTGTTACACTCTTCCTCACTTTAGAAATTTCACCCCTGAAATCTCCAAATCAAATACTATCGCCGCCAACTCCAAATCGTGATTCGAAAACTTCTTCTCATGCAATCTCAGTTGTCGACTAGCATTTGTGACAACCTTACCTTTTTAATCAATAACGCATGTAGTCAAGTACCACAAGCCTGTGTATAGCGTCGACTGCTCATTCCCACTTGGATTGAGTAACACTGGTGCAGTCGTCAACTTTTCTGTCAGACTCTCCAACACAAGTATGCACCTCGCGTCCCAAAAAAGTCCATTTTTTCTCGTCGAATTGGTTAACGGGGCTGCAACCTTCGAGATGCCCTTTATAAAACATCTATAATATCCCACTAATCCAAGAAAATCCTTATATCCATAGCACTCTTGGGTCTATTCCAATCCTAGATCGTCGTAACTCACAGGATCCATAGCGATGTCCTACTCCAAAACAACATGGCTCAAGCATCTCATGTCTTTCCTTCAGAAGTGATACTTCGAAAATCTCACCATCAATCGGTGTTTTCTCAACACCTCCAACACAATCATTAATCATGTCTTGTGCTCCTCTTTCGTCCATAAGTAGACAAAAACATCATCAATGAGCACAAGCACGAACTTGCTCAAGAGATCCATCAAAAAATGGTTCATGAGATCAACAAAGCATGCCGACGGGTTGGTTAGCCCAGACAGCATAACCAACTAGTCAAAAATAAAGGTAGCATACTAAACATTATAATCGGCACACTCTATTTAGCTACTCTCAGTTGATGCAATCCATCGCATGGTCCAACCGAGAGAATATCCTTGCACTATAGAGCTGATCAAACAAGTTATCAATATGCAAAAGTGGATACTTATTCATCACCTCATTCTTCTCACAATAATCAGCATATAACCTCAAAGAGTCATCCGCCTTAGTGGTGAACAATATAGTTGCATCCCACTCAAATATTATCCTACGAATAAACCCACGCCTAAATGGGTCATCCACTCATACCTCTAATTTCCTCTACTCTTTGTGCATCATATACCTCGAAGACGTAACTGCTGGTCTAACACCTCCGACCAGATCGATACCGAATTCTATCTCCCTATGTGGTGGTAATCTAGTCACCTCATCAAATATATCCAGATACTCTTAAGATATAGGCACATATGACAACTCATTATGTTGGATATCGAGCGAATATAGAAAGCTAACCATCACCTCATCCTTAGGTGGGCAGCATAACACTACCTTTCGCTCATCGTTAGTCCCTATGGTCGCTAAAAACCTCTCACAATCCACCACTATTTCATACCTCTTCAGCCAGTCCATTCCCAGACTATAATACCTAACTCAATTAAACCCAAAACAAATCAATAACAACCAAACAAAAATCCATGACTCGATGAGGCTATGTCTTGACAAACCATGCATATGATGCCCGAGTCCCCAACAAGATTCGTCATAATTTAAAGGTCGGTCAACTATCTCGGGTCTCAATCCCAATCCATCCACTAAATCACAAGATATAAAGGAATATGAAACCCCGATATCGAATAAAACATATATGGAAACACCCTAAGTGGAAAGCATACCTCAGATAGTAATGCCCTTTCCCTTCTCTTTCATCAATGGAGCACTCAACGAAATCCAAACAACACTCCATGCATATGCTTCCATTGCCTAACTCTGCTTAAATGGTTCGGGATAGTCCTACACTGGTACATGCACTTGTATCGCAAAGCCTTCTCGATCAACTTCTCTAAGCTATCATCAATATGACCAATCAATCAATTCCCAAGATGATCGCTCAACCCAGTGATAAACTTTTCATTCTTTCTAAGTGGAGTATAAATGGAAGATAGACATACTTTGATAGCACATCAAATTCGGCTACATACTCCAATGAAGACTTATCACCTTATTTCAAGTTGGCAAACTTCCTAAACAACATCGACTTTTGAGAAGTCGAGATAAATTTTATCTTCGAAGCGAATTAAGAATTAGTCTAAGTAAAATGATCCTCGGGAATCACAGTTATAAGGGCATTCTGCCAGTTCAAGCTCATCCCTAGAGTTATCTAAAATCCAACTTCTAGTTTACAGCATCATCTAACTACAAGTCATTGAAGATCCTTTTACAAGTATCCATCCAGTCTTGCACTTTAACAGCCGACACTATTCCAAGGAACGATCTGCCTCTTAGACTTAATTAGTCTTTATAAGACTCAACAAAGTCGACTCTAGGCATTTGCACTTGAGCACCGTACTCATTTGGAGCAACTTAGGCATTCCAAATAATGTTTTGTACATCTCAGCGAACATATTCTGTAAATCGAGGTTAGTGGCCCCCCAATCATGCCTACTTCTGAAGTCTCGAGTTGGAGCCCCAAGGAGCATTCTTGTATGCCAAATCATTTCTAATCTATAATAAAGATGATTGGTCTCTTATAAATAAAAACTACATTAGTGGTACTCGTGTGTATAATACGACTTATATATTATATATTCTACTATATAGTTTTGAAAATCAAAATATATAACAAATACACACTCTCTCGTGTGTGTGTGTATACTCTCATTCCAATCTAAGGTGATATCTCCGTCCCTATCTCTACTAAACCACAGTATCAACTCAGGTTAATCGAGTCACCTAAGCTCTATTACCATATGATACCGTCCTACACCTTTGGCATCCAATAATGACAATAACTTATATAGTGCGCTAAATTGATGTCCGACCGATGTAGAACGATAGCTAAGGTAGTAAAGTAAACTAAAACATCACAGAACCTGTCATATATCTCACAGGGCATCAAGTGAAATATAATAATAATCATAGATATAAAAAAGGAAAGAGAGTAATAACTACATGAAGCACATAATCAGAGTAGACAAGTTCATACAAAACAGCAATAGAGGTTATACAACTGATAAATAAACTCAAATGGTAAACTATCTCTAATAATAGCAAGTCAAACACAGTCAGGGCTCCATGGTGTCATATAACGGAATAAGCAATATTAAGCCCAAATATAAATATGAGAAAATGTCGCCTCCTACTAGTCCATTTTCACAACTCCATGTGTTGCTTACCTATATCTAGTTTACTCATTTAAGAGTACCCAAGGTAATAAGAAGTAAAGCATAAAACCTCGAGTCGGACAACAGTTTGGTGTGAGCGATAAACAATCTCAAAATACCATGAAAGTCGCTATAGTATATAGAAAGAAAGGTGTGGAGAATCATACCTGATCCATTCCAGCATCTAAAGAGTTAGGACATAACAATCAATACATGCTACTCTACCATCGTCGTTATCATATAGATGTACTTCATCCTAAATACAATGTCAGGGTGTACAGGTATCCCTATCCATAATATCTACATCATGTGACGACATCATAAAATGACGGACTATATAAAAACAATCTTGGCAAGCATAACATCCATCAAACAAAGCTCACTATCACTCAGTGTGCCTTAGATATATAACAACTCGTATGACTATTCCTCCGCTAGTGATTAATGGAAAAATTCTGGTTTTTAGTGTACTCATTGTAGCCCAAAGCTGATACTAGACCCAATCCAACGGTCCAGGGTATACAGATCCAACCAATGGATTCGGAGTAGCTAAACAAAATACCCATGAGCGTCCTTGCAATACACTTGCTTTTGAGTACATCAGAAAAGGCTTCGAGTATCAACGATCCCTTAGCACGCTGATTCGAGCCCTTTCCTTGCTCCAACTAGGTTCCATTATTTTCAAGGAACCATTCCACGATAGAACCATTCAACATTCTATCCACGAGTCACCCTTCCTAAAACCCGACCTATGTGAAAAATCATCATGACTCCATCATCATCGAACCATCATCATCGCAACTCCATTACCATCGAGTTATCATCACCAAAGTCTCGAAACCATCACGTCGAAGTGTCACATCATCACTTCACCATCGAAATCACACGTCGTAGAGCAATAACATCAAGACTAAGAGTCGGCCACATGGGCATACCACTATGTTGCACTCCTTGAAACCTTCTCATCATCTATGTTAAAGATTTGGCCAAATCGACCATCATTAGTAGTGATGGACACCGACCACTCTACAATGGCGAATACCAACCACTTTGGTCATCTACTTAGCCAAAAATGGTTATGTACAAACCAAATGAAATGTACGGCGTCCATCCTGAAGTCCATAGCCTATCTTAGTCCATCGTCTTCCATTTATTGATCGGTCGGCATGCATCAGAGTACTCTTCAACAACTTATCCCATTTATTTGAGTTTCCATCATTTGTGTGTTCCATCGATATGCACAAACTCTATCTCATCATACGAGTTTTCATCATGCGTGTGTTTGACCAATATGCACGAAACTCTAACAAACAGGATATTTCCTAACGATATATTGCCTATTGATTGGCGTATTCAAACAAACCAAGAAAACAAGCATACATGAAACCAACAAGCATACATACATCTACTATAGCATACATACAACCCATATAACATGTCTATATCAACCAATTCAGGGATCCATATCAATAGTAGTCTAAATCTAGTGATTTCCTAAATATAATACGTCGATACGAACAAGTGCGAAATCTGGTTTAAAACCTTTTTAAAACATTATTAAATTCTTTTATAAAATCGGACGTGAGATTAAATATATTAGAAATCATGTTTTAAAGTTGGAAATTAGTTCAAACATCGTTTTTATACTGTATTAACAATCATAGTATGGTGAGAGACAATGCCAACCACCTTAACAAAAGCTATTCAGTCCTATTCCATATTGCAGAGGACTCCAATATGAGTACAGTGCAAGAAACCGCATCCAAATCAGACCTCGTATGCAAAATGTATGAATTAAATATGAAATGATAATCAATTGAATCAATTAATTAAAATTAATTCAATATTTATCTTCATTATCCCTAATCCCCCTTCTTCCTTAATGTAACCATTTACATATACACGCACAACCCATATGCTCACCACTTTCTTATCGATTTGTCCCTCTATAGTCGACAATTCCACGAATTGTCGGTTCCATCGCGCCACACTTCACGCGTTATCCGCAATGTACTCAAGTTCAATAACACTGACTTCCCCTAGAAAAACGTGACCTGCAGCCCGATTTCATGGCCCTAAATGTCATGACTTTATCCCTGAGCTCCGGTCGTCGATGCTAGAAGGTATGCAATGACAAGAGAGACACGTCGGTATATACCGGTTCACCCAACTCTACCTCTAGACCTCCGAAGCTGAACCCAAAATAATGGCTTTGGATGTGGACTAAGGCAAATCCTCACTACATATAACGAAGCCACCATGAATTCGTAGCCCTCTTCTCCTTGAGTCCACGGATCTGGTCTTGATAATTTTCATGTAACGGAGTTCCCTATTTGATTTTAGGAAGGTGGAAGCTTTTATTTGTTTTAGTGGAAAAAAGAGGAGAAAAATAATTGTAAAGGAGAGAACGAAAATGCGACTAGGAAGAGATGTAGATTATTTATAAGGTACAGGTAGGGTTAGGGTTTGAATGGGCCCTTTTTTCTCTTATTTTTGAAATCCCAATGCACGTTTTGTGCTCGTACAGTTTCTAGGAATGTCTGATTGCGACGATTCATCAACCACACAAAACGTCTTATTTTCCTATTCCAATGGCACAAGTTTCGTCGAAATCTGAGACTATGCCCCATGATGCTATTTTTGGACGTTTTAAATTCGTACGGGCTTCTAGAATGTCCAATCTCAAAAAAATTCGACTGCGCAGCTTATACACTTTCTCCTTGAACTAGGAAAATTTTTCATTCATTCGAATTCTCTGATGCATCAGTGCGCATATATCGGCATAATATATGTAACTATCGGAATTGATGGAAATAAATTTAGGGTCAAATTGTCCGATAAAATTTCTATGTGTCAAAAACATCAATATTCAGTGGTGTCCAAAATTATAGAGTCATACGGCCTAATATGAATTTAAAAATAATATTTTATGATCATCCGATACATAAAATACAAGTCGTTACCGTAATAGTACAAAGAGTGGGAAATGTCATATAACACTTATTGGTCGCATCAGGTTACAAAAATTATTTTCGTAAATCATACCAAACATTATTAATGAAATAATAACTATTTTTCATTTTTGACTGAAAAATAGACAGTTTTATTTCAATATGAATGTTATGAATATTCACTGTAAAAAATAAAATTATAATAGTGATATTTGTTTTCATAACAGTTGTGATGCATTGGAAAAACAAAAGTATCTAAATTTATTTGCAATTATTTTAGAATTACACGCTAAGCCATAGTTTTGATAAATAATTTATGATTATATGAATATGAATCATATGGTAAAGTAAATTATATTTTAGACAATTAAGGGCAAAGCACCCACTCAGTGGGAGCATTATAAGAGTTGATAAACTCTACGAATTGATAGATAAAGATGTATGCAGTCGAAATTTCAAAAACGATTCCATGTAATTTGTTGTATTTACTGATGAATTATCACAAACATGAACGTGTGTATATGATACACCTTGATAAGTTAACAATGAGTTCATAGAAATAAAATATAAGTAAATAAAATAATGTGCGATAGAAAATAAAATGATTCGTTTTGATCAAATAGGTGAGTATATCGGAATGAGTTCCTAATGCACCTAAAAATGAATAAAGGTTCAATCTCATAATCATTCCTCTATATGATACATAATGATGTATCAATAAGGAGTAATCGAACTCTGTTGAACGAAATACGATTAATTATGAGTGAAGTTGAGTTAACTTCTTTCGTTAAGGTCGTGTACTTAGGAGTAGTACATAGGGTTAAAATTAATTTCATATAAAGCATGATTTACAAAATCATATAAGATAAGGGTTTATAATAAACCCCAATATATCCTAGGTCAAGGAGTTGGTAGGTTGTGCAAGTCAGAAGAACGCGCATAATAATTACATGTGAGGGATCTTGTATAAGTCATCCAAAAGGAGTTTGGGAACGATTGTCAATGGATGACCAATTTATATTTTGAAAATAAGTGTTATAAATTAAAATCAAATCAGTTTAATATAAGGAAATTTATATAATGCTTATGAATACATATTCTATTGCATTAAGAAACAATTGTTATTTCAAGAAATACAAACTTCGTAATGATGGAATTTCTTTTAGAAATTATTGGTGGTAAAATGAATTTGGATACGATCTAAGGATAATACTAATTATGAGGAATGAAATGAAATTAACCAAACCTAAATGAACACTATGCATTATAATCACTACAAGAAATTCTATTTTTGGTGGTACACAAAAAACGCTACCAAAACTTATGGCAGCATTTTGATAAACGTCGTGATAAAGCCTGCAACTAAAAATACATGTTTTTAAGTTGCATTTACTTAAACTTGCGGCCTTTCAGAAACGCTGCTAATAAAATTTATTGCAGCCTTGCTTAAACGCAACTAAAAATCGCTGTTTTGTCGTAAACTATTTTGGTAGCGTTTTCTAAACGCTATAATATTTAGGGCGCAACTTATAGCCAAACCCTACAGCTACATTTATTAAACCCTACCATATTAATTTTGTGTGATGTTTCTCCACCTGTACTTTTTTTGTAGCGTTTTTTTGCCACTTGATACTTCTATAGCGTTTTTATTCCGCTGCCATATCTTTTGGATTTTGCCATGTTTTCACTGTAGCATTTTCTAAACGCCGCTACAAATCTTCCACCCTCCAATTCAATCTTATATTATAATATATACATAATCACTAAACATAAACACATTCAACAACCACAAAATACATAAGCACACACAGTCAAACATAAAAAAATTCAAAAAACCACAAAATACATAAACAGCCGCACTAGCATAAACACAACTAGTTCATAACCAAACAGTAGTTTCAAGACAAGAAGTTAACCGTACATATAGTAACACAACCGAACTACCATATACAACGCTGCAGCTAAAGTACCATAGACAGTTGAGCTAAGCAAGTGCAATAAACAACTGAACTACCTAATAAACAACTAGTGTTGTTGCTGCTCATTTCTTCAGCAACGCTGATCTACCTTTAGACAAGTAATAACCAACAATTAGATTCAAGTTAAAATAAATACTGAAACTTCATCCAAATGTGATATTCCAAATGTGTAATGTGATATTGCAAATGTGATACTTGAAGCTTCATTCAAAATATCGGCAGCAACTCATTATCTACATAACACAACCAAAATATAGTAGGTCAAATACAATAGAAGTAATCTACCTTCTTTCTTCTATCAGTTTGATCGATTGTTCATATGAATGATACATCGCAAACACTTTCCTTTCTCGTCGGATTGAATGCTTCATTGATACTGCTAAATGGTAAGTCAAGTGTCACCAGCTCATCAACCTGTATTTCCTAGATGGAAAATAAGTTAAATAATATTTCATAGCACATTTACAAATGTCCACTATAACTTGAAACAATGTCCCGATACTAGGTACAAAATGATAATGAAGGTGATTCTATTAGTTTGTAGCCCTGGACCTAATTGCTAGCATAGTCAAATTGCAACTTAATATAAGCATAACATGATATGGTTGAAGTCGGTGTACTTCAACTTGTAAATTACTTGGTTCATATATTTGTCTACTAACAATGGAAGAACCGATTTGGGCTTCCACCTTCGAAATGAAGATCCTTTTAACGTTCTTCCCGAAAGAAGTAATGCATAATGAGTGGAAACTTTAGGGTTGACTTTTGGAACACGTAAAGTTACAGTCACTCCCCATCCCTACAAATAAATATTGGAAAGAATAGACTGCTAGATTAACAGATAGCAAGCAAAGAAAGAAGTGGATGAAACTTACATCACAGCATGATTGCAATGTAGTTGATACAACCCTACTATCACCAATGCATTCAAATTCTGGTATGAAGTACAACTGAAGTATGTGTATCTGCATTGCAATCCTGGGTTGCTTAAAATTGTTCACATTGTAATGTGAAAATCAAGTTATCTAGTATTAATTTTTTAATTTATTTGAAGTTTTAGTATTGTGTACGGGTAAAAGATAAAATTATGGGATGTAACATAACAATGGCAAAAAAGTATAAAAAATTATTAAGAAGGAAATATATCCAAGGATGCTAAGTATTCTATGAAGATTATATACATGTAGCAGATCGACACGCGGAAACCTGGCCATAAATTTTAGAGCAGCCTGAACTGACAAAGGAGCCCCACCGCAGAACATCCTTTTCATCCGATGCAAATCATACTTGTTCACCTTATCATCGTTTCCCATGGCCACAGCAACCAGTGGAGCAACCGTCATCAACGTCGCACCGTACTTCTCTGCAATGCCTAAAATGTCCTTAAGCCCCACTATCTTTATAACGACAACAGTCTCTCCCAACGCATCCCTTTAAGTGTAGTAAAAAACTGAACGAATGGAACATTGGTGCCACCAAAAGGCAGTCTCCACCTTTTCAGATGACGGCCTCAATGCATGAAATCCAACATCCAAGGCTATGAAGTGCGGTATCACTGACGAAAACAGTATCACTGCTCCATCCGACTGTCGTACATGTTCGTTCTTGCTATTGTTATGGTATATGTGAAAGCAAAGTTGAGGTTGTCTAAAAGCACGATGTTTAAGGTGTTGGTACGTGTTCGTATATTTGTCTACTAACCATTTGTCATCTTCTTCACCATCTGCACATCCACCATATTATTTAAATAACTTGAATAATACTATTGGACAATAAACCCTCAAATTTACAAATATTAGTACCCAAAGTCATACAGATCCTTCTGAAATGTTTTCATATGATAAGATTTCAGTTTTAAACTTAGTTGATATGAGTGCTCCAAAGAATCTTGAACAATGACCTCTTGCTGCAAACTTAACGACTCCAAAATTCCAATGTTCAACACATTAAAGTAGTACCAATGCAATGAAATCAAAATGCCTAGTGAATAGGTTCATGACATTCATCAGGGTTTATCACTTTAATTACATCAAAAGCCTTTCCTATACAAAACAAAAATTATATTTCCTATCAAATTATTAGACATAAGAATAAATAAAATATAATGTATATAAACTCTCTTTTAAATATCTCTAGTGTTTGCCGGGATTATTAACTACTCCAATAATCATGGATGCTCCTCTATGCTTGGCAGCTTGTGCAGCCTATATATGTAATAATACATGATTAAGTTGATTTGAAAGATTGGATAAGAGCATTAAAATAAGTATCAAGTTATGCTCAATTTGATGACTTGGGTAACATTGAATAAAAGTATAAAAATAAGTTGTTATGTACTTCATTATGTGCATGATTTCATTATCATCTTAACAACAAACAATTATTATTTTTCAACCAAAAATTACTAGAAACTCACTATAAAAACAAAGTTTTGTACAGGATGAACTGCTTTGGGGAGCAGCATGGTTAAGGAGAGCTTCATAAAAAATAGATAGTTGTAAATAAACATGAAGAAATAAAATTAGAAAATTCAAAACAAACCAGAAATTAGAATTACTATACCTGCATAGCTTCGGCATCCCTATCGGTTATAGTAACAATATATACCCAATTCCGATGCCGCATCTCTATTGGGTCACGGCTACTCGAAGTTTGTATGTATATGTATATCAGTACATGTAGTGTTCGTATGGAATATATTAGTAGGTGCAAAGGTATATCATGAGCCAGAGGGTCAGAATATGCAAGGTACGGGTGAAAATATGAATCTTCAAGGATCCAACTAACTAAATAGCTATAATTGTATACTTATTCTTATCAAATGAATGTATCCTATATTTTCTAATACTCGTTATAATTAACTACATTTTTGAACAATGCATGAAACAGATAAGTGTTAGCTAGTTTAATTTATATTTTTATGCTCTAAAAAAAGAGTATAGCATCAATTCATGTAATACTAGTTTAATTTTTACATTATCTATGTTGTATAAATAATATAACATTTTATCTCCATTTAATGTTAGTTTAGTTTATCATTTTCTATTTTTCTATTGTTTTTAGTTTTCTTTTCTTTTTCTATATTCAAACAGAGGGATGAATCTCAACAAAAGAAAAGTCTGTAGGAACTATTTCAAAAGTTTTAAACTAGCCAAATCACAAAGAGAAAACTGCTAAATATTTTAAACTACCCATCAAAAGTGATATTCATATTCAAACACGTATGACACTTAACCAAACCAACACAAGTAAGATTTCTCACCCAACTACACCCATTTACCGTTTTCAGACGTCTACTTTATGATCAAGAAATTACAGTAGAAAGACAGAAAATATTAAATTATTAAGTTCAGAATAAAGTCTTGAATTCTATGCCAGTCACACTTCTTGTGTTTTTAAAAACAAGAAAATGATGGTATTGTTTTAAAATAGGTTTGGTAATGGGAATCATGGAATTTGGAACAGCTGTTTATAATACATCATTAGAATTCCGTTTCTTTGCACCATTTTATCCCTCTTTCCATTATGTTATCTACATGGTACTATTGTTACAAAATTTAGCGATTCACCTGTTGAGATTTTTGTCATAATTTTTTTATAAACTACAAGTTGTGAATTAATATACTATGAAAACCCTATATTATATGATACCTACAGTATTTGCTTAGCTCAAAACTTGATGTATAAAAGTTAGCAGTGGCTCTTAGCCAGAACAAAGACTAGTAGTTGGTGTAAAAGCTTTGGAAATTGTTTGTGCAACGTGCATTCAAGTAACTAATTATAGAACTTTAATGGCTTTGTACCCCTGGTAAGTCAATGCAAAGAGAAGCAGAAGACTCCAATATAACAGAACCAAATTAAAAGTATGAACAATATTGCATTAGTTTGATCAAAAGTATGAGCAAAAATAAAATTTACTGAAAAGCTATTCATTGGGTATCAAATAGTCGTGATGCGTTCAATTTTGTAGAATATGAGGACATATAAGTAATGTTATAATTATATATCATATAACTCAAAATGCTCAAAGCCTAACACTTAAATGTTAGAAGCGTTTGCTTCTTTGAATAAGTCTACTAGAATAATAAGTCATGCTTGTCCTATTATTCAGTAAGTTAGTGTCAGCTTTTTGATGTGTTAGTGGGTTGTGTTTTCCTTCTTTTGTGGAGTTCAGTTGGTTTTATTTAGCAGTTCGTACTAATAGAAAGTCAGTTATCTTGTTCTTCTCTCCTCTGTGTAATCCATATTTGCTCTATTATTTGCTTCATTCTGGTATCAGAGCCGCAGACTCTAAATCATAAATGGCATCGGATGGCTATGTGCAACCTGCTATTCCACATTTTGATGGCCATTATGACCATTGGAGCATGTTGATGGAGAACTTTTTGCGATCAAAGGAGTATTGGCATCTAATTGAACATGGAATCACAGAACCTGACAGTGATGCTGCAGAAAGGGAGCTAACTGCTACTCAAAAAAGAACCCTTGAAGAGCAGAGATTGAAGGATAGAAAAGCAAAGAATTATCTATTTCAAGCAATCGACCGGACTATTTTGGAGACGATACTTCTTAAGGACACTTCAAAGCAAATATGGGAATCAATGAAAAAGAAATTTCAAGGCACGACCAAGGTGAAACGTGCACAGCTTCAGACTCTTCGTAAAGAGTTTGAAACACTACATATGAAAGAGGGAGAGACTGTTTCAGATTATTTCGCAAGGACAATGGTGATTGCAAACAAGATGCGGATGCATGGAGATAATATGACCGAAGTTACAGTGGTTGAGAAAATTCTTCGATCCATGACACCAAAATTCGCTTATGTTGTATGCTCTATTGAGGAGGCAAATGATATCGATGAGCTTTCAATTGATGCATTGCAAAGCTCCTTGTTGGTGCATGAGCAGAGAATTCAGGACTGTAACAAAACAGAGGAGCAAGCATTGAAGGTCTCAAGTAATAATAAATGTTCAACATGGAGCGGACGCAGACGCGGACGCGGACGCGGACGAGGACGAGGCTGCGATGGGAGAGGAAGAGGGCGAGACAATTTTCATACATCGGATTTCCAAAGCCGAGGAAGAGGTCGCAACAATCATCACTCTTCCAATCAAAATCTAAGGCTCGACAAATCGAATGTGGAGTGTTATCGCTGTCACAGGTATGGTCACTATCAAAATGAATGTTATTCCAATTTGCAAAAGGAAAATGGTGAAAAATCAAACTTTCTTGAGAATGAAGAAGAAACTCTATTGTTGGCATGTCATAATAAGGAAGAAACTGATTCCAAAATATGGTACATCGACACTGGCTGCAGCAACCACATGTGTGGCAATAAGTCCTTGTTTTCAAGCTTGAATGAAACCTTCCAAACCACTGTGAAATTCGGAGATAATTCTGTGATTCCAGTCATGGGAAAATGTGATGTAAAATTACAAACCAAATCAAATACTGCTGAAACTATTTCTAATGTTTTCTATGTGCCAAATTTGAAAACCAATCTCTTAAGTGTGGGTCAGCTACAAGAGAAGGGTTATACAATCACGATTGCAGCAGGAACATGTCAAATTCGAGATATAAAGAAGCAACTTATTGCACAGGTGCCAATGACTGAAAATAGGATGTTTCCTTTATCTCTTAACCATGTCATCCAGTCATGCTATACAGCTATAATAAAAGACTCCTCAACCCTTTGGCATCTCCGCTATGGCCATCTCAATTTTAATGGGCTGAAGACATTATTTCGAGAAAATATGGTGACAGGTCTTCCTCGGATTGATAATATTTCACATGTTTGCGAGCAGTGTATTGTTGGCAAACAACACCGTCTTCCATTTCCAACAGGGACAGCATGGCGTGCTAAAGAAGCTCTCGCATTGATTCATACAGATTTATGCGGACCTATCAATCCAAGCTCGAATGGGAACAAAAGGTATTTCATTCTTTTTATCGATGATTACAGTCGTAAAGCTTGGGTATATTTCTTGCATGAGAAGTCCGAAGTGTTTGGTATATTTAAATCCTTTAAAGCTCTTGTTGAGAAAGAAACTGGAAAGGTTATTAAGGTTCTTCGCTCGGATCGTGGCGGCGAATACAACTCTCAAGAATTTGTTAATTTCTGCAAATCTAATGGAATCAAAAGGCAACTTACTGCATCCTACACTCCGCAGCAAAATGGTGTCGCAGAGAGGAAAAATCGCACCGTATTGAATATGGTGCGTAGTATGTTGTCTACGTCTAGCGTTCCCAAACGATTTTGGCCAGAAGCTATATTGTGGAGTATTCATGTCCTAAACAGAAGTCCTACTCTAGCTGTTAAAAATGTGACGCCGGAAGAAGCTTGGAGTGGTAGAAAGCCTAGCGTTGATCATTTTCGAGTTTTTGGGTGCATTGCATATGCACATATTCCAAATGAGAAAAGAAAGAAACTTGATGACAAAGGAGCAAAATGCATCTTTATGGGAGTTAGTGAACACTCTAAAGCCTATAGATTACACAATCCTTCTACAGGGAAAATGATAATTAGCCGTGATGTTATATTTGACGAAGAAAAGACCTGGATGTGGAATGCCACTGACACCAAACAGCAAGTTTCCATCACTTTGGATGATGAAAATACAGGGATTCCTCCACAGTCCACAGTTGGCTCCCAACAGACTCCACCGGCATCCCCTATCAGCTTGCAAACAGATCCTGATACTATACCTAGTGACCTCCATCCAACTAACACTTCATCTCCATCTCAATATCCTTCCTCTATGCCCACACAGTCAGATCATCCAACTGATTCTCGTCCTCAACGCACTAGAAGCAAACCAGCATGGATGAAAGATTATCAAGTACCTGGAGTTCAAAATATTGATGATCCATCGGTTCATTTTGCTTTGTTTGCAGATTGTGATCCAGTTTCATTCACAGATGCTGTTCAAAAACCACACTGGAAGGAAGCCATGGATTCTGAAATTCAAGCCATTGAGAAGAATAATACTTGGCAGTTGACAGATCTTCCTAAGGGTCACCAGTCCATTGGTGTCAAGTGGGTATTTAAAACGAAATTGAATCAAGATGGGAAAGTTAATAAATACAAAGCTCGTCTTGTTGCTAAAGGATACGAGCAAGAGTTTGGTGTGGATTACAAAGAAGTGTTTGCTCCCGTCGCACGACATGATACCATTCGGTTAATACTTGCTATGGCAGCCCACAATTTATGGCCTCTTTACCAATTGGACGTAAAATCAGCATTTCTCCAAGGCGCTTTGCAAGAAGAGGTGTACGTTGATCAGCCTCCAGGTTATGTTCAGAAAGGACGTGAGCACATGGTGTACAAATTACGGAAGGCTCTATATGGGCTCAAACAAGCTCCTCGAGCTTGGCATAGCCGCATTGCTAACTATTTTTCAAATGCTGGCTTTCAACAGTGTCCTTATGAACATGCATTATTTATCAAGATAGGACCTAATGCTAACATACTGATCGTATGCTTATATGTCGATGATCTTATCTACACAGGAAATGATGCGGCTATGTTTGATGCCTTTAAACGCTCAATGATGCAGGAATTTGACATGACAGATCTTGGGAAGTTACACTATTTTTTGGGCATTGAAATTGTCCAGTCCCCGGGCAGAATATTTATCTCACAGCAAAGGTATGTTCGAGAAACTTTGGCTAAGTTCCAGATGCAGCACTGCAATTCAGTTGGTACACCAACTGACATTAGTTTGAAATTACACAAAGACCCAAACGGAAACAAAGTTGACAGCACAGCGTACAAGCAAGTTGTGGGCAGCCTAATGTATTTAACTGCAACGAGACCCGACATCACGTATGCAGTCAGTCTGATCAGCAGGTATATGGAAAGTCCTACAACTATGCATCTTGCTGCTGCAAAGCGCATTCTTCGATATTTGCAGGGAACACAAAGTTTGGGGTTAATGTACAAGAAGGAAGAGCACTTCAGTCTTGTGGGCTTTGTGGATAGTGACTATGCCGGTGATCCTGACGATAGAAAGAGCACATCCGGTTATGCCTTTATACTCAGTTCAGCAGCCATTTCCTGGTCTTCGAAGAAACAAGAAATTGTCACTCTTTCCACCACCGAAGCAGAATACGTAGCTGCTGCATCTTGTGCTTGTCAAGCTGTGTGGCTTAGAAACATTTTGAATGAATTGCACTGCCCTCAAGTCAGTCCTTCTACAATATTTTGTGACAACAGCTCAGCCATCAAACTTGCCCAGAATCCTGTTTTGCATGGACGTAGTAAACACATCGATGTCCGGTTTCATTTTTTGCGTGAACTTGTTCGAGCTCAGTCCATTGATGTTGTCCACTGCCGCAGCGAAGATCAACTTGCTGACATTCTTACCAAATCTCTTAAGTTGACTCAGTTCTTGAAATTACGCAAATTGCTTGGTGTTTGTGCTTTGGAAGACCCGGTTTGAATGAGGGAGCCATGCTGCAAGTTGTTTCTCCTGTAAACTGATTATATCGGCTCTACAAATCAGTTTATGGGAGGGAATGTTAGAAGCGTTTGCTTCTTTGAATAAGTCTACTAGAATAATAAGTCATGCTTGTCCTATTATTCAGTAAGTTAGTGTCAGCTTTTTGATGTGTTAGTGGGTTGTGTTTTCCTTCTTTTGTGGAGTTCAGTTGGTTTTATTTAGCAGTTCGTACTAATAGAAAGTCAGTTATCTTGTTCTTCTCTCCTCTGTGTAATCCATATTTGCTCTATTATTTGCTTCATTCATGCTTTCTGATCAAGGACATTTTACAACCATTCTTTTTAGTTTGGGAAAAGAATGAAACATATTTAAATTATTCGACAACCACGATTTTTTTTCCAACCTTAAGCATTTTTCTTGTAATAAAAACGCATATGTTAAGCATGTTTCAAGAACAACAAAGTGGTTTGTTTCTCCGTTAATCTTCTAAAATTAGCAGTCATGTCCAGCTCCTACGTTGATACATTGTTGCAAATATCTACACACCACTCAATCTGAAAGCAAGCACTTCTAAAAGAATTGTTTTTAATTTTTACATTATATAAGGGAAGTTTAAGCAAGCACTTCTATTACTAACTAAATCATTTGCCTATGAAAAGCATATTTTAGTGTATACATATACAGTGTAGAATTACACAGCAACTCGTTATCAGTTTTTGCTAGGTAGTATGAATATTATGACTTTTTGAAAGTAACTATGTTGAGAATAAAACATTTCAAATCTTGTACTATAAAGTAACTATGTTGTATGTGTTAGGATTTTATAGTTGTACTGATGGTAGTGCTGTAGTGGTTTGGATGGGAAGTGGATGCTTGTTGTGTTACAGTAATGGGTGTAGGCAATGGATGAATGTACAGTTTGTATGAAGAGGAAGAATATTGTTGACTATTGTTTTGTGGTTATTGAAACTGAAGGCTGATGATGCTCGCTATTGTTGGTGGTCGAAGCTGCTAGAAGAATTGTTTGACAGGAGTATGAATCGGGTATTGTGAGAGCTGAGTTAAACTGAGGAATAGATGGTTGAGAGTGATATATAGGTAATGTGATGAGTGTGAGATGTGCATGAAGTTAGTTTAGGCAGTGAGCTGGTGACTGTTGTAGGTGATGGAAGTATATGGAAGTGAAGGTAAAGTAAGTGAAAGTTGTGATCGAGTTCGTCTATGCAAGACGATGAAGAAATTGGAAACCACGGTTTATTGCTTTGTAAAATGGATGTTAGCACATCTAGTTTAAGAGAGGGTGTTAGAGTTAGCACATGTTTAAGAAGAAGTCAACACATGGGTGCTATTTGTGTGGTAGAAGTGGTGTTGCGGTTATCTTAGTGGCTTAAGTTTAGGAGTAGTTTGTTATTTTATTATCTATTTATAGCCTTGTATTTCTCGTCTTTCTGGTGAGCAATAAACAATGTAGTCTCTTGTGTTTCACGTTTAATCTCCCTTCTTCTTTCCATTTAAAATTCTAACAGTATGCAAAGTTGTTATTACCTTTTTAGCTATAGAATCTTCTGGTCTCTCATCATCCAACCATATAGATTCTTCTATTTAAATGGTAATAAAACTTCACCTTGTTTCCGGTTTTAGATAATAAAAACCAAGTCAAACAACTTTGTAAGTCCGAGTTTCAAAATTAGTATATTGATAAAAATGAACTTTAATTCTAGGTAAAAAATGATTGAATACATAGGTGTTAACCAAAAAAGGTGTGCCCATCTTCTTAAGAACTGTAACTTCAGGTTCACTATTGTTATAGGTTAATGCAAATGCAAGTTACTTTCTCAAATCGTAATTCAAATAGTAGAGAACATTGTGCATTAAAAAATTGAGTACTGTATTTTCTTATTATAAAATAGGTGGTTATAGAAAATACCACTCGTCACTGTATTATCTCATAATCACCAGCTACATCATCAAATATGATTTACCTATACGCACAAAAAATATGGCTTCAGTTTGCACCTTACGGCTCGTATCTCATTTGAATCATAAAAGGGTGATCTCATATTTCAACCAAATGGTTTCCAGCCTTGAGCCCAGAATATTACACCCCATGCATGCTGTCTCGCTTCATCAATCAAAATTAGTTTTGCCTGCAAAAGAGTGTAAACAAGATAAGAATCTAGCTAGTGAATAAGAAATGCTAATAGATTATGTCCATTGCTCGGAAGAAATGATAATATCCAGGTGTCAGCTTATAAATGCAATGTTAGTTATATTAATATAAAATAGAGAATAACATTTTGTAGTAGCTAGGCCAGCATTCAAATATTTATAATAGCCAGCTAATACAATCTCCGATATCGAATCACAACTCATATTCTCGTTTTGTAGAATTATAAGTCTCTACATTGTTTGACTCGACTTCATTTCTATCTTTTGAAAAATTCTCACCTAAATCTAAACCGAATTCTAATATAGCAGTCTCAGTTAGAGTTCCTAATATCTCAGTTCTTCCATTTTGGTTTACTACAAGCCTATAACATCACCTCCAATGTTATTAAAAATAGACTATAAAATAATTTTAACCACAATTTCCAGCAACTTTCTATATATTCTACATCAAATTTTGACCTAGTAAGAAATTGACTCTTCTTATATTGATGTCTACTTAATTCATGCCAGGTGCTAAATATTGGTAGTAATAGCTAAAAAGGTACAAGTTATTGGATTCTATGTCACATGACACTTGCCAAGGTTAACATATATACAGATCAACACATAGTAATATAGTATTTTTGTTTGCAATAACTCTAATGCTAACTAACCAATAATGTCAGCAATCTCAAAAGAAAATACGCACAAAACCCTAAATCACATTAACATAATCCATGTGTTAATTAAAAGAGTTTTGGTTGTGATTCTAATTTAAATGTTACACTTCTCATTTGAAGTCTCAGTTTAGACCTTTCTTTCAGGCATGAACTATTGGTTTATAGAACTTGCATTTGATGTATGATTTAAGTTTCCCCTATGTAACAATCAGTAGTAGAACCATTATCCCTCAGTGTACCTACAAGATAATCATTAAATTAGTTATATTAACCATTTCATCAATTAGTCTTGTGCATGACTGATCTAGTCATCAAGAACATATAAAGTACAATCTGCTATCTTATTTCCAAATACCATGATCTTTTTGTGTGTGTGTGTATTCGAGAATTTTATTCAAAGGACCATTCTATTTTCAAGAACCAATAATTTCAGTAATTTAGTTCCCACTACAAGAATTCCATTCTAGGGAGTTCTCTAAATTGTTTACAGTTGTTATCCCGCCTTTTGGCAAGGCTGTGACACCAAGGACTTGATTAGAAACTAAAGACAATCCACCTCGGAGATCAGTTATCTACAGGTCCATGATGGATACATGCAAACTTGGTCCGAGTCCGGATCGAGCTACAATTAGCATGGTATGACAAGCAAAGCTATAAAAGGCAACATTCCAAATTTCAGATCAATCGGAGTTTGTATGCTCAAGTTATAGATCGATCAAGATCCATGTGGAACACATCAATTTCGTATCAATCAACCTACATCCATATTCTGTATCCATCCACATCGATACGAAATGAGCACAGGTCCATCACTCATCATCCATCCATTTCGTAACCATCAAGCAATAGCGCCTCCCGGATTGATCATAGTTTATTTTCTCAACAATCACCCATTTCGTATCGATCGCACTTCTGCATAGTTCGTATTGATCAGCCGATCGATCGATACAAAGTGAGGGACCAAGCATCGATACGAAACCACAAACGTAGCATTGATACGAAGAGTGTGGTCTTGGATGGATACGAAGGAATAGGTCAAACCAAAGGAAATGGTCTATAAGCGTGTAATATGGATCTCCAACGCCACGTCATCGACATGCAATTGATCGATATGCATTGTATCGATACGAAGACCATCGATACGCACATATCGATACGAATCCTTCAGCCTCCTTAGCAACTTCAACCTTGGATTGATCATATCTTCCAAACTACAAGTCCAAACGCCATGAAATTTTCATGGAAGCCTGCTTATTCACTCAAGAACGTCCATGATCGATCGCAGCTTCATTGGGCCAATTCTTGATTGATACGAAGAGGGTATGGTCCGGTCAGGATCAATCCCGAACAACCCCAGATCGATCTGGTGGACCCACATATGTGTGAGAAGAAGTATTCCGAGATTTGAGGCAGATATTTCCAGATCTACTCCTTTAAACAGCACCACTACACCAACTGAAAAAGGACTTTTGGAACTTCTACGCTGTTACTCTGCTGAAACTCCATTATAACTTGAGTACTAGTGATTTGTATTGTTGTTTCTCAGTTTAAAATCATCAATAAACAGCAAACCCTTCAAAGTGTACGTAGGCTACAACACTGAACCACTATAAACTCTTGTCTTTTTTCTATTTCTGCTTACTTTTCTTGGTGTGATTGTTAGATTAGCCTCATTTTCCATTTAATTTCTTCATTCTAATCTCTTCAATTACATCCGACGAGTGTTGTGCCCATTTTTGGTACAAATAATAGCAGATAATACCTAGATGAATTAATAAGATTTAACATGAACAAGAAAAGGAAAAAACAAACATTTACCTTAAATAATATGGAAAATATTCAAAAGTGACGCAACTATCCTTCCCATCCATAACCTGATGCAATAACTCTAATTCACGCTTCTCTGCAGTCAGTCCTCCGCTGCCTCCACTTCCTGCCATCCATCTCTCGATGTCGAGGCTGACCACTGCTCTGATTCCGACTCCCAATGCTGACATAGTTCCATCGCAAATCAAAAAAATGTTTTTAGAACCTGGTAACACGCAGAAAAGAAACAAGGGTTTTGAGAACGACACAAACTGTACTTTCTCTAATACCTGCAAATTGAACATCTTCAGTTGATGAATACCAAGGAAGACCCTTTCTGTTGATTCTATTAGGTATTGAGATGGAGAGATAAACTCAACCATCAGTTCTGGCACTAGTTTTAAGCGATAGCAGATAGTCAGTAACTATTGGGTCATGAATGAATTGGAACAACTGACGAATTTGGATTTGGGAAGGTTAAATGATTTAGGGTTACTTATTTTAGAGAGAAAGTAAAATAAGTTTTAAGCGGTAAATGAAAATAAAAGAGGGAAGAAGAGCTTTTGTGCGGCAACGAAAAAATTGAGTCTCACTTTAAATTTTTGTTCCCTCCATCTATCAAATTTTTTTTCCTCCATTGGTTGCACTTAAATAACTTTTTGATGCACTTGATAATAAACGCTACTAATAAAAGCAACTAAAAATGTTTTTCTTGTAGTGAATGTCTAATAAATATTCTTTCACATTAAAGAGAAACTATGAGTTTTCTTATCAATGTCGAGAATAATTAATCCTCAGCAGTCAATTAAACCATTAAGAATATTGACTCTACCATATGGTATGATGCATAAATTTAAAAGGATTCCAAGTGTGTTATCAAAATGTGATTTGATAGTTGTATCTAAAGGAATACGATTCATCGGCCACAAATGTGTCTTCAAGAAGAAGATCGATGTAGTTGGGATATAAGCTATGTTGATAAGAATAACATCTTAAATTTCAATTGTTGAAACTAATGTAATAAATTCATCATTCAATGTGTTATAGTGTGACGACCACCCTACACCACTGACACCTAATATAATTTAATAGTACTCTCCTAATGCACTTGACTGACGTAGGATAATCATTAAGAGTTAAATAATAAAACATTCCAGAACCTGTCATATATCTCACGGCACATGGAATAAATATAATATACACCACAGATATAAAATAGGAGAGAGTAATAACCAAGTGAACCAAATATCAGAGCATAGATTCATAAAGTCATACAATAAAGTAATAACGTTTATACAAAATGGAAATAAACTCAAATAACTGTCTCTTAGCAATAATAACAAGCATACACTATCAAGGCTCCACAATGTTGTATAGAGGAGTAGGCAAAGAAATCCATATATATATATATATATATATAATACGAGATAGCTCCATCTAGCTCGTCCTCCACATAGCTATTGTGTCGCACCTAGACCTACTATCTAGTCTACTCATTTAAGAGTGCTCAAGATAAAAGAAAGCAAAGCATAAAACCTTGGGTCGAACAATAGTCTGGTGTGAGCGGTAAATGAATCTCAAAATACTATACAAGTCGATATAGTAAGAAATAAAAGTATACAAACCATACCTAACATGTCCCTGCAACCAAAGAGTTAGCACATAATGAACATACTATGTTACTCTACAAGCATCATGAAAGTATATTGCAAACTAAGTATAATGGCGGGTACAGGTGTCCCTATCTCCAATACCTATCTCAAATGACATCCTTAGAGTGGTAGACTAAAGGAAAAAAAATCAAAGCAAACATAACATTCATTAAATTATCCTTACTATCACTCAATGTGCTCTGGATATACGATAACTCATATGGCCTTTCTTGTGCAAGGGATTAATGGAAATCCTGGTTTTCAGTGTACTCGTCTTTAGCCGAAGCTGATACTAAACCCTTTTCCCCCGATCTAGGATATATGGATCCATTTAAATAATCCGGTGTAGCCTCCCAAAGTACCAATGAGTGCTCTCATAATACCCCCGCTTCTAAGTATATCAGAAAATAATCCGAGTATTAACGATTCCTTAGCACGTGTATCTAAGTTCTTTCCTTGCTCCATCTTGCTTCCATTATTCTCAAGGAACCATTCCACATTCCCTCATTCTACGATAGGACCATTCAACATTCTATCCACGGATCACCCTTTCTAGAAACTGCCTTTTTTGGATAACCATTCTCACATCTCCTTTCAACATAGAGCCGCCATCATCGGAACCTAACTCCATTCACCGTCAAGTTGCTACCAGTGAAGTCCTAAATCTATCCTAGTGTTACTACATCACCATTGAACCCCAAGCAATCAAACAAACACCTTCAGCACGACCTGTAGAGCCTATATATCCCCTCTTAAAAGT
Source organism: Allium fistulosum (assembly GCA_030737815.1). NCBI lineage: Eukaryota > Viridiplantae > Streptophyta > Magnoliopsida > Asparagales > Amaryllidaceae > Allium > Allium fistulosum. Next base: position 1,295,297,233 of record CM060904.1, read on the forward strand.
TCACTCCGATTGAAACAAAAAGAATCTCTCGGTACCGATCAAAAGCTCTTGGTACTAAGTGGTGTACTTAGCCAAATTTTGGCTAAGTTAATTCCTTATCTTTCAGTGCTCCATCTTATAGCTACTTAGACCCCAACCACTCTTCAGAAAATATCTCGGTACTAATCATCCAAAGCTATTGGTACCAACTCCAAAATCTCGATACCAACTCCAACACTTGGCCAAAGTATAACATTTTGCTTCTACTCATTTCTCATAAGCCCTATTTGAAGAACCAACCTTCCACTAAGTGGTTTCTACCAACAAAACACTCTAGGTACCGAGTCCTCTACTTTGCTCCAAACGTGATGCGACTTGAACTCTGGATTTTTCCCATACTCCGAAGCCCCTCCTCCAAGTTTCATCCAATTCTAATCATCTATGCCTTTGATTTGGCAACTCGACCAACTCTTTCCAAACTACATAAAAGCACCAGAAAACCATATCAAAACACAACATATAAACATGAAATTCATCCATATACATTCATACAACATATGCAATTCATAAGAACATGAAAATCAAACAAATCCCATTCTAGATCCAATTTTTACACTAGCATATCAACATTAGCAGAAGAGGTTGTAAAACCATTTTAAAACCTTTAAATTTTGGTCATAAACATATATTATCGTGTGATTAAAGTTACAAAATATTTTAAGATCAAAATCATGTTAAAAACATCATTTTTTAACTATATAAACATGCATAGTATGGTGAGAGGCGAAGAATCACACAACAAATACCTAAAACACCAATTTCTCCCCTTAGATTTGAAGTGAACAACCAAGGAGATGAATGCAAATAAGTAAAACTGTTCCCATCCTTCTATGCTAATCACCCTTTTAATGATGATTTAGGCTATTATAAAAAATGTAAGCTTTTTGACGAAATTAAGGTTAATGGAGGTTTAGAGCTATTTTAGGGAAGATGGAAATGACTTAGATCTATCCCAACAACTTTCCTTTAGCATAATTTTCGAGATGGATTATTGGGCCGAAGTATGAGCTTAGTTAGTTACCCATTAATGTAGGCCAAGAGCGGTCAAAAATTAAAACATTTATAAATTTCAAACGGTATGTCTTTCTTTCTATGATGACCAATCTACAAAATGGGAAACCATCATCCTGAAACAATGGAAGAGGTTTGAGACTCTAATTCGGCTCCTATCAAAAGTTATAGTCCATAAAAGATTTTCAAGGTTCAAATGATCACGTAGAAATTTAGCAAAATCATAGATATGGAAAATGTCTGTAAGAGTCATTTCCCAAAATTTTAGGATCATACGACCTCATATGAATAAAAAAAGTATTTTGCGATCCTTCAATAACTAAAACAGGGTTGTTACACTTTCTTCCCTTCAGGAATTTCGCCCTCGACATTCCTAAAAAAATCAAAGAATAATCAACTATATTTACCTCACATGCCTAACAATTACGTGCAACTATCAAACATATTAAATAAGCAGCCGCAGAATCAATAATATAGGCAAACCTACCATAGCTTGCGATACACTAAACTATCCTACATGATATCATAGGTGAAAGTAAATATGATATACAATAGATCTTACCGTGCAAAGAACTCTGGATATGTGGCCCTCATGCTCTCCTCGGTTTCCCATGTGGAAACACCTTTACTTTCACCCTATTGAACCTTCACTAACTCCACCGACTTCCTCCTAAGATGTTTTGTATCGCGTCCAATAATACAAACCAGCCTATGAGGTCTCCAAGCTTCAGGTTCAACCTCGACATCATCAAGTTGATCTAGTGCAATTGTCATGCCTGAGTCGTGCACAAACTTACATAGGTGAGAAACATGGAAGGCATTGTGAACGCCCGCCATCTTCTAAGGTAAGTCGACCCTATATGCTAGATTCCTAATCCTCTCTGCTATCGGAAAAGGACCTACGAATTTCGGCGCCAACTTTCCCTTACCATCAAATCGAATAACATTCAATGGAGAAATCTTCACGAATACCATATCATCGACCGAGAACTCTAAGTCTCAACGTCTCCTATCAACGTAGCTCTTCTGCCTATCCTGAGCAGCCTTCATTCGTCACCAAATGATCTCTATCTTCTTCTAGATTTCTCTAATCATATGTGGCCCAAGTATCAGTTTCTCACCCATTTCCCACCAACACGTGACCCAAGCAATCATATGATGCGATATACCGATACTAGACTGATGGATATTGTTGTATGTAAACACTACCAAATGCAAATGATCATCCCGAGCCTCCAAAATCGAGGATGCAAGCTCGCAAGAGATCCTCCAATATACGATTCACTTTTTTGGTTTGTCCATCTATTAGCAAGTGTTAAGCTGTACCGAGATGCAGCGCAGTCCCTAACGCCTCTTATAAGCTCTTCCAAAATCAACTAGTGAATAATGGATTCGGTCGTTGACGATGCTCTTGGCACACCATGAAATCGTACTATCCACTTCTCATACAACTCAGCCAATTTGGCTTTCGTCCTACTTGACTTGATGGATATAAATTTAGCGCTTTTGGTCAATCGATTGATTAGGACCCAAATGATGTCATATCCTGCTCGAGTCATCGGTAGTCCATCAATAAAATCCAGAGATACTTGCTTCCATTTCCACTCAGGAACCTCAAGTGATAGCAGTAATTCACTTGGCTTCTTCTGCTCTACCTTCACCAATTGGCAGTTCATACACTTTAAGATGAATGTCTCGACATCCCCCTTCATCCCTTCCCAATAATAAGTCTACTTCATATCACAGTACATCTTATCACCGTCGGGATGTATAGTAAACCTAGAATGGTTACACTCTCATAGCACCTCATCTTGCAATCCATCAACATCGAGTACAGACAATCTCTCATCCTTACGAAGCCAACCTTCTCAATCGAATCTATATTGCTTCATATATTCAAACTTTACTCCTCTTTCTATTTTAGCTATGATCTCTGCTAGTCTAGCATCTCGCCACTGATTAGTAAAGATTCGCTCAATCAGAGTAGGTCTGATTGTTAAACTTGCCAACATCTCTGACTCTAACTCGCAATGAGGTCTAAAGTCATAGCGAGAAATATACTCTAACTACTTCCACTCTAGGAACATCGCTCCTAAACTGTCTTGTTTCTACTTAAAGCATCAGCGACTGCATTCCCTTTACCGGGTGTATAGGAAACGCTAAAGTCATAGGAGGCGAAGAATTTCTACCATCGCTGCTAGCGAAGGTTGAGATCCTTCTGGGAGAAAAGGTACCTTAAGGATTTATGGTCCGTGAACAGGTCATACCTTATCTAGCTCATGGTAGTCTACACACAACCTCAGAGAGCCATCCACCTTAGTAGGGAATACTGTAGGTGCGCCACACTTAGATAAAATCATACGAACGAACCCTTGCTTAACCAGGGCATTTACTTGCACCTCCAACTCCTTTTGCTCTTTGGGTGTCATACTCTTCAAAGGCATAACTATTAGTCCAGCATCCTTTTCTAAGTCTATATGAAACTCAATCTCTCGATGTGGCAGTAATCCGATCACCTCCTTAAACACGTTTGGATACTCTCTAACGGTAGGCACATATGATAACCCATCCTATGGAACCTCAAGCGAATATAGAAAGCTAACCATAACACCATCCTCTGGCAGGCAGCCAATCATTACCGTTCGCCCCTCTACAGCCCCAATCGTCATAATAGCACTTCGCAATCCACTATTACCGCATAATTACTTAGCCAGTCCATCCTTAAGATAATCCTGAACCCAACAAAACACAAAACAAAGCAGTCACAAACAAAAGAGCAGATAAGGCCGAAACTACGACAAACCATGCGCAGGCTAGTGAAGCCTCCAATGGGGTTTGTCACAATCAAAGGTCGCTCAACTATTTCGAATTTTAAGCCTAATCTATCTACTAGGTCACTAGATATAAAGGAATGTGAAGCCCAGGTATTGAATAAAAGGCGTCTGGGAACATCATAAATGGAAAGCATGCCTTTAATAACAACGCTTTTTCCCTTCTCTTTCGCCGAGGGAGCGGAGGAAGTTGTAACAGCGTCCAAAGCATATGCCTTCACAACCTGCTTCTGATGTGCTGGTTCTGGACAACTTTTCTACATATGTTCGAACTTGCCACAGTTGTAACACTTCTTCTTCCCATCACTTTCCAGTCTCTGATCAGGCGACCCTCGTCTCCACAACCATAACAGGCGAGTTCCCACTTAGCCTTCTTTTGAGCATTCTTACCCTGAGACCGCTTCCCTTTTCTATTCCATTTCTTCTTGCCACCAATGCCTTGTTGTGGATTTGGCTCTTTTTTAACAACAACAACTGATTTGGATTTAGGATATAAACTCTTATAGAAAAGAGCTTTTTCGATAGGTCTCTCAAATGGCTCATCGATATGACTAACCAACTTATCCCCCAGATTGTCGTCCAAACCTATAAGAAATTTCCCATTCTTCCTCAATGGAGTGTCGACGAAAGACATCTCATTCTTCGACAAAGCATCGAACCCAACAACATACCCGAGACAGCGTATCTCACTACTTTAAATCAATAATCTACTGAATAACACCGACTTTTGAGCAATCGGAACGAACTTCTCCTCGAATCTAGCCTTGAACTGGTCCCAAGTGAATGGATTCTCGGGGTAGCAATAGTAATGGCATTCCACCAGTTCATGGCATGTCCTTGAAGCTGTCTAGAGGTCGGCTTCTTTTTCATGGCATCATCAACTTCCATATCACCGAAGATACGCTTATGGGTGTCCAATCCTACATTTTGATGGCGGACTTTATTCCAAGAAATGGTTTGCCTCCTAAAGTGGAGTACTCCTTACACAACTTTCCCAAGTCAGCCCTCGGTGCTTGCACTTGCGCACCACCACCAACATCGATATTTGGAGTAGCCACTTGGGTATTCTAGAGCATGTTTGCCATCATCGCATTGAACATACCTTGCAAATTAGGATTAGCAGCCCTCGAACCTGCTCCTTCTCTACTACGGCATGGAGTTCCTCATATTTTTTCATGTACACCAACTCATTCTTGATCTGTAATAAGATTGATCAGTCTCTCATATAAGAAAACTATATCAATGGTACTCGTATGTGCACGTGACTTATATGCTATATATACTTCTATACAGTTTTGAAAACCAAAATATATAACAAGTATGCACGCTCATATATATATACTCTCGATCGATCTAAGGTGACAATTCCTTTCTTATCTCTCTAGGACCATGGTATCAACTCAGGTTAATCATGTAACCTCGCTCTGATACCAAATGTAACGACCACTCTACACCACGGTGCCCAATATAACTAAATAGTGCGCTGCCGACGTACTCGGCTGATATAGGATGATCATAGAATTATCGTATATCTCATAGTGCATGGAATAAAATATAATATACATTATAGATATAAATTGGAGAGATGGTAATAACTAACCGAACCAAATATCAAAGCACGGATCCATAGAGTCATACAACAAAGTAATAAAGTTTATGTAAAATAGAAATAAACTCAAATAACTATCTCATAGTAATAATAATAAGTAGACACTATCTAGGCTCCATAGTGTTGCATAGTGGAGCAAGCATAGAAATCCATATATATAATACGAGATAGCTCCATCCAACACATCTCTGCACAACTACTATGTCGCACCTAGACCTGCTATCTAGTCTACTTATTTAAGAGCACCCAAGATAATAAGAAGCAAAATATAAAACCTTAGGTCAGACAACAGTCTGGTGTAAGAGATAAATGAACCTCAAAATACTATACAAGTCAATATAGTAAGGAACAAGGTATACAAACCATACCTGACCTATCCCTACAACCAAAGAGTTAGCACATAACAAATATAATATGCTACTCTATGAACATTATAAAGGTGTACTACAAACTGAGTATAATGGCCGGTGTCTAGGTATCCCCATCTCCAATACATATCTAAAATGACATCCCTAGGGTGGTAGACTAAAGGAGAAAACAATCAGAGTAAATGAAGCATCCATCAAACAATCCTCACTATCACTCAATATGATCTAGATATATAAAACTCATATGGCCTTTCCCATGCCAGGGATTAATGAAAATCCCAATTTTTAGTGTACTCGTCTTTAGCCGAAGCTGATACTAAACCCTTTTCCCCCGGTCCAGAGTATACATATCCATTCAAATGGTCTAGCGTAGCTTTTGAAAGTACCTATGAGTGCACTTATAATACACCTTCTTTCGAGTATATTAAAAAACACTATGAGTATCAACATCCCTTAACATGCATATCTGAGCTTATTCCTTGCTTTATCTAGCTTCCATTACTCTCAAGGAACCATTCCACATTCCCTCATTCCACAATAGAACCATTCAACATTCTATCCATGGGTCACCCTTCCTATAACCTGCCTTTTGTGGATAACGATTCTCACGACTCCTTTCAATGTTGAGCCGCCATCATCGGAACCTAATTCCATTTCGTTCAGTTGTTACCACCGAAGTCCCGAAGCTCTCATCGTGTTATTACATCGACGTCGAACCCAAAGTGAACAAACAAACACCTTTAGCATGACCTGTAGAGCCTATACTTCCCCTTCTGGAAGTTTCATCACGATTAACAAAACGAAGCTATTGTTATCGATCAGAAGCTCTTGGTACCGAGTGGTGTACTTAGCCAAATTTTGGCTCTCTTCCAGTGCTCCATCTTCTAAGTGCTTGGACCCCAACCACTTTTTAGAAAAGCTCTCGGTACCAATCTTCCAAAGCTCTCGGTATCGACTCCAAAGCTCTCGGTACCAATCTTTTTCACAACTACCTAAATGCAATAGCAAACAATATCAAAGCACATCATAAAAACATGAAATATCATCCATATACATCCATACACATATGAAATTCATAAGAACATGAAAATCAATCAAATCCTTTTCTAAATCTAATTTTTACACTAGCAAATTAATATGAATAGAAGGGGCTCTAAAACCATTTGAAAACCATTTAAGAACTTTTAAATTTTGATCATAAACATATATTGAAATGTGATCAAAGTTGTTATCCCGCCTTTTGACAAGGCCGTGACACCAAGAACTTGACTAGAAACCAAAGACAGTTTGTCTAAGAGAATCGGTTATACGCAGGTTTACTATGGATATCGATGAATTTTGTCCGAGTCCGGATCGAGCTAAAATTGATATGACACGACAAGCGAAGCTATGGGAGCCATCGTTCCAAATTTCAAGTCAAACCGAGGTCGTATGCTCAAGTTATGATCGATGCAAAATTGACTAAAAACGCCCTCGCGTTCGACTCGCTCAGTTCGCGTCCCTCAGAAATGCCCACTTCGACTCACTCCTCGAGCCCACTTCGACTCGCTCTGCCTCGTGCCCACTTCGACTTGCTCTACCTCGAGCCCACTTCGACTCGCTCCGCCTCGAGCCCACTTCGACTCGCTCTGCCTTGAGCCTACTTCGACTCGCTCCGCTCCACATCCATCAGAGAGTCTACTTTGACTCGCTCCGCTCCACATCCATCAGAGAGTCTACTTCGACTCGCTCCACTCCACATCCATCAGAGAGTTTGACTAGCTCCATAGCCTTCACAGAACCATTGTTCGACTCCATCTAGTTCGACTCCACCAAAGAGCCACGTCACCGAGTCGAATGAAAGCGAGTCGAACAGAACAGCCAACGGAAGATCTCATTTCGTATCGATCATATCTCCTAATCTACAAGTCCAAATGCTATGAAATTTTCACAGAAGACTACGTGCATGCTAAAGAATGTCCACGCCAAATTTCGACTCCATTGGATGAAATCTTGACCGATTCGAAATATGTTCGTGTCGATCACGGATCGGACCGAAACTTCACGGGTTTGGGCGTGCGGGCCTGGTCACGTGCCAAAGAGGGTCTCCCGGGATCTGAGCGAAATATCAGCCTCCTATGCCTATAAATAGACCCCTAAAGCCAATAGAAAAGGGGTTCTTCTTCTTCTTGGAGATCTCCAATGCCTAGACTCTGCCGGATCCAGATCCAAACTCCATTGCTGCTGCTACCAACAAATTCCACTGCTGAAAATCATAATTATTTGTTGTAATTCAACGAATTCACTTGTAAACATCAAAGAAAGATCAATAAAGCAAACTACTTCAGAGTGGACGTAGGCAAGATCGCCGAACCACTATAAATCTCGTGTCTCTGTCTACTTCTTTCTGTTTTAAGTTTATTATTCTTCATTTTTATCCACTACAATACTTAGATTTGAGATCTGTGATTATATATTGCTGATTTGTGTTCATACACTGGTGCTTTCACGACATTTGGGGTTTGTGACCATTTTTGGCACAAGCACTTTGGTGCTTTCACTGAGACCTGAACTAGCACCCGATATACCAGATCTGAAGTTCAGATTTGAAGGCTTAAGGATTCAGATTAAGAGCTATGACAAGGCAATCAACAAGAAGACAGGGAGGAGAAAGGAGCCAGCAAGAGGGAAGCCAAGAGGCCTCTTCTAGAGCTGGAGCAGGTCAAGCTTCGATCTACATCACCAGGGATGAGATGGAGGCTATGGCGGATTCAATTCATGAAAGATTGTTGAAGAGTCAACAATAAATGATGCAGAACCTCCTCAGGCAGTTTGGACAAGCTAGAACAGCTGGAGCTTCAGGAGTTCAGATCCACGGAGCTGGAACAGAAGAACCAAACAGGCAATCGAATGGAGCAGCTCAACAAGGCACGACCCCTAATCAGCGCACAACCGCTAACCTGGATGGATCCAGACATGGGGGCACACCGCCCAGCAGCAATGGACCAATCCATGGAGGAATTCCAGGTGACACCACACAACAAGATCCTGGAAGGAATGTAGGAGCATAGGATGAGGAGTATGTACCAGAATTCCCTCGGAGACTCGGGGGGCAACCCTTGACGGACAATGATGGATTAGCTGAGATTATTAGACGAACTATGCGTGGAGGTTTGACAAACAGGGATCTGGAAGGGGTAAATAGGAGTTCGTTCACTCGTGACATCAGAATTGCTCGGAATCCACCAGAGTTCAAGCTACCTACTTTGGACATGTACAATGGCAAGGCTGATCCTACTGATCACTTGATGAGATACACAAGACATATGGAAGTGCTGGGGGCATCGGAGGAGGTGATGGCTCGATGTTTCCCTTTGTACCTGACAGATATAGCTGCTATGTGGTTTAGACAGCTGGAAGAAGGGTCCATCAGGACATGGACAGAATTGGTGGACAGGTTTCTGAAACAATTTCGGGTTCATATCAAAAGGCCGAAGAACGTGATGACGCTAACGTCAGTAAAGCAAAGGACGGATGAGTCACTCAGAGCTTTCTTAACTCGATTCAACGCTGCGGTTGCTTCGGTGGATCGGCCGGATCCATCGATGGTTTTAATGGCGGCAGTATCAGGAGTCAGAGAGGATTCAGATTTCAAAATATCTCTAATACGGGACCCACCAATGGATCTCGGAGAATTCTTTCATGAAGCTGAGAGATTCCTTCGGCATGAAGATGCATGCTCGGATATGAAGTTAAAAGAGGTGAACGCAGCTGAAGATGGTGGTCCATCCAGCGGAGGCTCGGATAAAGATAAGGCAAAAAGGAAGCCGGATGATGAATCAGGAAAAGCTAGGAAGCGATGGAAGGAACCAAAGTTTTCCACTTACACAGGGTTAAACGAAACGTTGGAACGGATATTCATGGAAACTCGGAATCGCCTTCCCTATCGAAGGCCGGCTAGGAGAGAGCCCTCAAAACGTGAAAGGGCATCAGGAAGGCACTGTCTTTTTCACGATTTAGACGGACATGATACCAACAGTTGCAGGCATCTGAAGGACATTATTGAGGAGCATGTAAGGAATGGGCAATTACAACAATATGTCGGAGCTCGGAATGCGGCAATGGAGCAAGAGCAACCGCCATCTACCTCAAACCACAATGGTGCGAGACCCAGGAATGATGGTCGATTGGTTATCAATTGATCGGGATGATATGAAATAAGTAACAAACTACTGGCAAACAACCAAGTCGTCTACTCATGTATGGGGATGGAGATGGCCCCTAGGCATGCTCTGAATGATGATAAACCGGGACGCTATAGTTTGTGAAATCTGCCTTCTCTTTTGGTTCGGACATTTTCTTTTTCTGGTTCGGTTTTGGAGTTTGGTTTGAACTCCTGGTTTTGTTTTCTTGTTTGAACTCCTGGTTTTGTTTGTTTTCTGGTTTGAACTTTCGTTTGGATGATTGCTTTCTGTTTTGGATATTGATTTGGATTTCTGATATGGATTTTTGGTTTTTCGATTTGATTTGGATTTTGGATTGGGTTTTGATTGGGTTTTCATCTGGTTTTTGGAAAACGGTCGTCGGGTATGGATTATGCCTGGCAAGGGATAAGTCTCTTCGTCCGAACGTGGCGAATTGGCTTATTCAGGTCGTCGAGCATGGACTATGCTCGACAAGGGTCCAGAGCGACCAGGATTCGGCCTAGGACTTAGGCCCTATATTATCGGTTACTATTTCAGGTCGTCGAGTATGGACTATGCTCGACAAGGGTCCAGAGCGACCAGGATTCGTCTTATGACTTAAGCCATGGTAATTATTTAACGCCCAGGGACACTGGGCCATGGTCGTCAAGTGTAGATTGCGCTTGGCAAGAACCCGGAGAGGTTACGGATTTGGATATCGACCCGGAGAGGTCCTGGATTCGGTTATTGGTTATTGAATGAGGATGGATTAGGACTTGGATATCGGGTATGGATGGATACGGAATTGGCTAAGGCTTTGGTTATTGGATCTGGAATCAAACGTCGACTCGGAGTAGTCAAGGACGATGCACTTGGATGATATGGCTATGGACTTTGGATATCAGATTCTGAACTATTCAAAACACACCTTCTTATCACAAGGCATGTTTTGGGGGGCAAGTGTTATCTCGCCTTTTGACAAGGCCATGACACCAAGAACTTGACTAGAAACCAAAGACAGTTCGTCTAAGAGAATCGGTTATACGCAGGTTTACTATGGATATCGATGAATTTTTTCCAAGTCCGGATCGAGCTAAAATTGATATGACATGACAAGTGAAGCTATGGGAGCCATCGTTCCAAATTTCAAGTCAAACCGAGGTCGTATGCTCAAGTTATGATCGATGCAAAATTGACTAAAAACGGCCACGCGTTCGACTCGCTCAGTTCGCGTCCCTCAGAAATGCCCATTTCGACTCACTCCTTGAGCCCACTTCGACTCGCTCTGCCTCAAGCCCAATTCGACTCGCTCTACCTCGAGCCCACTTCGACTTGCTCCGCCTCGAGCCCACTTCGACTCGCTCCGCTCCACATCCATCAAAGAGTCTACTTCGACTCGCTCCGCTCCACATCCATCAGAGAGTCTACTTCGACTCGCTCCGCTCCACATCCATCAGAGAGTTTGACTCGCTCCATAGCCTTCACAGAACCACTGTTCGACTCCATCTAGTTCGACTCCACCAAAGAGCCACGTCACCGAGTCGAACGAAAGCGAGTCGAACAGAGCGAGTCGAACAGAACAGCCAACGGAAGATCTCATTTCATATCGATCTCCTAATCTACAAGTCCAAATGCTATGAAATTTTCGCAGAAGACTACGTGCATGCTAAAGAATGTCCACGCCAAATTTCGACTCCATTGGATGAAATCTTGACCGAGTCGAAATCTGTTCGTGTCGATCACGGATCGGACCGAAACTTCACGGGTTTGGGCGTGCGGGCCTGGTCACGTGCTAGAGAGGGTCTCCCGGGATCTGAGCAAAATATCAGCCTCCTACGCCTATAAATAGACCCCCAAAGCCAACAGAAAAGGGGTTCTTCTTCTTCTTGGAGATCTCCAACGCCTAGACTCTGCCGGATCCAGATCCAAACTCCATTGTTGCTGCTACCAACGAATTCCACTGCCGAAAATCATAATTATCTGCTGTAATTCAACAAAATCACTTGTAAACATCAAAGAAAGATCAATAAAGCTAATTACTTCAGAGTGGACGTAGGAAAGGTCGCCGAACCACTATAAATCTTGTGTCTCTGTCTACTTCTTTCTGTTTTAAGTTTATTATTCTTCATTTTTATCCTCTACAATACTTAAATCTGAGATCTGTGATTATATATTGCTGATTTGTGTTCATACACTGGTGCTTTCACGACATTTGGGGTTTGTGACCATTTTTGGCACAAACAAAAGTTAGAAAATATTTTTGGATCAAAATCATGTTAAAAGTTAAAACATCATTTTTAACTATATAAACATGCATAGTACAGTGAGAGGTCAAGAACCACTCACCAAATCCCAAAATACCAATTTCTCCACTTAGATCCGAAGTGGATAACCAAGAAGTTGAATGCAAATCAGCCAAAAATGATAATCCCTAATCCATATATGCTAATCGCCCTTCTAAAGAAGATTTAGCTTACGATTAGTAAGAAAAGGATAAGTTTTTAGATGAAATCAAGGATAGTGGAGTTTAGAGCTATTTTAAGAAAGATGGAAATGACTTAGATCTATCCCAACATCCTTTCCTTAGCATAATTTTTGAGATGGATTAGTGGGCCTAAGTATGGGCTTAGTTAATTACCCATTTATGCAGGCCGGTAGCAGCCAAAACTTAAACTTTCAAATGGTATGTCCGCTTTTCTATTGTGACCACTCTAAGGAACGAGAAATGATCATCTTGAAGCAATGTAAGTGGTTTGAGACCCTAATTCGGCTCCTATCAAAAGTTATAGTCCATATAGGATTTTTAGGGTTAAAATAATCACATAGAAATTCGGAAAAAATCATAGATGAGGAAAGTGTATCTAAGAGTCATTTTATAAACTTTTAGAGTCATACGACCTCATATGAGTACACTAAAAATATTTTATGATCCTCTGATACATAAAACTTAGATCGTTACATGTAGTTTATTTAGGATTTACTCATAAAATTTATCGCTGGGTATGACTTTGAGTTTCGATGTGTGTGCATACTGAAACGAACAAAATCCAAATTATGATTTAGAATAGATTGTTGCATATAACAACCAAAATCTCTTGAAGTCAGTGGGAGTTGTACCATTGCGTCCCGGGCAATTTTTTGATCAATTTCCATATATAACTTGTCGAAATACCAATATAAAGAAGTTATGAATGAAACAAAAACAAGAAACAAAATGAAAATATATATATATATATATACACGCATATGGGCCGACCGTATGTCGACCCAGTGGGCACGCAAGTCGACCGCACGGTCGACCGGTGCTTAAAGGCGATCGACCCGCATATGACCTGGACGAATTTTCGTCCAGGAACGTACAGTGACGTGTTTTCTCATTTTTGAGCGATCTAAGCCATACGTTCTTCGATCCTGTGGCTCAGAACGACTCAGTGACGTGGTGGCTCTAGGTTCAATCGAAGAATCCAACGGTCTGATATCCCCAAGCTCTAATATAAATAGGACCCTAGGCCTAGCTATCTTCTCACAATTATATTTTCTCCCATGGGTTCATTGCCCAAGGCTGAACCCTAAATAGAAATATTTCTTTGGGTTCTTGGCCTAAGGCTAAACCCTAAAAAGAAAATAATTTCTAGGGAGAAGATCTTCTAAATTAAAATATTATACACCTTGGAAGAAGGGGATCCAGAAGGACTGTGGAGCCAAGCGGAGCACAAGCGAAGTTAAGGACGACAGGTGAGTGGATTTATTTATATAGCTTTTAAGTTTAAGATATATTATCGTTAGATTCCTGCTTAGAAAATTTTATTCAGTAATTAATCATATTAATTAAATTAGGCTAAACTATAAGAAAACTTGCAGTTTATTTACAGTATCAATATTTATACACTGTTTTCTATGCCTTATTTACATATTTTTCTACGTTTTGGATTTTTATGCAAGCGTCAGTTTTCTTCTATCCCTCTATTTTCTTTGCGTATGGATTAGAATAGATTAAACGCGAATATGGATTAAATAATAAAGAAAATTGAAATGAAGGAAATTAGATGTAAAATAATAAAAGTTGAGGAATAGAATTACTGTAATAAATTGCATTAAAACGGGAAAATATAATTTGGGAGTGATTATTAGATTAATTGGTTAGTTTAGAAAATATGATACATTTCCATAACTTAATATCTAAAAGATAACGATAAACGTAACTGCTAAAATAAAAGAAATAAAAAGGAGGAATTAGTGTAGAATAGAGAAACCGTTGTATTTTACACTACTCCAAAATAGCAAAAGAGATATCTTGCTGTTACAGATTATTGTTTATAGTATTATCCAATATTAAGATATGGAAATGGATTATATAGTTTTCATAACCAACCAAATTAAATAGAATTACTTCCTAAAATAGCGGGCAATAAAGTAAAGTATGATTTGAAACAAGAAAATTATTAATTTAAGAATTTGAGGCTATAAAAAAATTAAGGAGCCTAAGTCTGCATTTACTGCGCATGCTATTTAACTAGGCAACTATTATGATAAGTGAATTATGTAATATTAGAGAATTAAAGAAAATTCTATATCATAATAAAAGAAGTCAGACTAGAGCAGACAAGAAACGCTTGTAATTACACAACGGACTATAAAAGAAGAAAAACTAACAATTATGAGTAGAATTATAACATAAGTTATAATTATGAAATAAGAACAGAAAAGCTTATCGTGAGACTTATAATAAATTGGTAAACAATGATAGTAGAGAATAATGATAGAAGCTTATTTAAACAACTTATACTAAGTTGATAAGCAAATAACACAGAGATAATAAAAGAGGCTTATTTTATTGAACTTAAGGATTTATATATTAAGTTAAATAAGCAAGATAATGAATGTGGCTTATAAAAACAGCATTCCCTATTAGACCTATGGTTATCTCACAACAGTTAGAAGTGAGACGAGGGCAAGAATATGCTAATTTAATTAAATAGCCAACAGAATAAGAAAGAAAACTAAACGCAAATTAAAATATTAGACTTAGGGTCTAAGAAATGAATCGAAATGCATTTGGAGCAACCTAAAGGATGAAGCACCTAACGAAGCAGTTCATCACAGATTTTAGCAATGAAGAAGTACGTCCAACTTAGTATTTTGGGCTTTAAAGAAGTATGAGACTTCAACGGGACGTGAGGATACTCTATGATGGCCCTTTGGGTAGGCCTAACGAAGCTGTATCCCCGGAGGCAGGTATGTAGGTGTTCCATCAAGAGAGTATCCCTGTACTGCATTTACATTGTAGGCCTAATGAAGCGGACCTTTGTAGGCAGTCAGAAGGGCTTGGTATTCGGAGTAGGGTATTCGTATGTCCAGTACTTGCAAGCAAGTTTAAGGATAGTCGCATGCGGATATCGACCAGCATCAAGACCGAGAACGATTTCGGGAAAGACTAGGGTTAAACCAACATGCCAATGATTCTTTCACTATCGAGACATTGGATGGGGGAGCACCGCCAATTGGATGTTAGATTGTTTGCAGTAGGGCACGGCCACTTAACTCTTTCGAAGTCTTTCGATTAGTTGAGGGTTAGCTGCGTGGGGCCATATTCACGATGAGAAAGGGACAGACCAACTAGAATATATATATTGTAGGACTAACGAAGCAGTCCATTACAGATATAGAAAATCCCCGACCGAGTTCCGTACAAGGTAGACCTTGTTGGTGGGATTCAGATAGTAGACAGAACGATTACGTAGTCCTCAATGTACGCACTGGGTGGTACATTGTGGATGTCCGAGCACTGGTATAGACTAGTGCGGACGCGATTTACGTTTTCATAGTAAGTAGTGGAGCATCTGTATTGTAGGCCTTATGAAGCAGTCCTTTACAGATGTAACTACGAAATGCTCGTGGAGCAAGATGATGGAGTATCTATATTGTAGGCCTTACGAAGCAGTCCTTTACAGATATAACTATGGAGCAAGACGATGGAGCATCTGTATTGTAGGCCTTATGAAGTAGTCCTTTACAGATGTAGCTGCGGAACGCTCTCGAAGCTAGACGATGGACCCTTTTTGAGGAGGATACGGAAGGTACCATGGGTGGTACCTAAGACCAATATGGTCATTGGGCATATAGCTACATATATGTATATATTAGTTATTAGGTTTTTATCTACTATGGAGTAGATGGGCACGGTTCACGAATAGAGGTGAGAATATTGTAACATAATGAACCTAATATAAGAGTAAATTGAAATAAAACGATATATGTAGAATTAAGGCTAGAAGTATATAATTTATCCATTCACCAACATTTGTTCTGACCTCCTCCTCATAACGTCCTACGGGTTAGGTAGATGGCAGAGACTTCTCAGCTATGTGATGCTTGCTTAGGAAGTGTCATTATTTGGGTGAGTATTTACTTACTATTATATTTTAATCAATTCCACTGTGAGATAGATAATTGAGCTCTGATATATTTATCTTTGCCTACTTGCAGGATACCAGATTCCCAACTCAGGTTTCAGTGGTTTCGGTTTTAGCATTTTTGTAAAACATCTGGACCCACTGGAGTTCAGGTTGTTGCATTTGGTATCAGAGCCTAGGTTTAGATTCCTAGGTAGATAGTGAGTGAACGTATTTTTATTTTTATTTTTAATATAAATATATATGTATACTCTTAAAACCCCAAAGAGAAGTCCATTCTTTTGAGTAAACCAATATTTGGAGAAAATTTGGAAAACAATCCAGTATATCAAAACTTAGAACGAGGAAATTCCAAAAGCTAAAAGACCTCATATGGCAAAGATTTTTGGATTCAGTAAGGGATATTTGGAAAGGTGAAAACAAATTAAAAAGCCACCTTTTAGTCTACCCAGCAATTAAACTCTTAAGAATTTGAAAAGTTTTCGAAGGTTTTCAAGTTTTAAGTCTAGAAGTTTACAGCTTTATAATTTTATTGGTTTAAATATGGGAAAAACAACTTTAAAGCATTTTTGAATTTGAAAATAAAGAAATATACAGTTTAGAAATATATTGGTATTATTAACTTTAATTGAAAACTAGTATTTTGGGTTGTAGTGACGATGTTTTACGCAACATCTGTGTTAGCTAAGTAGAAACGTATTCTTGAAATCCTTATTTAAGTTCGAAAAGGTTTATAAGTACGTAAAAATAATTTTCTAGCTGTAAAGAAATTAAAGCTGTTTTGAAAAAATATTATGGGTTAGACGATTTAAGTGGTTGGAGCAAGCTTATAGATATTAATATAGGTTCAGTTGAAGTATAGAACACGTCAAGACTCCACTTGGAGGGTGGAGAGCAGACATGGATATTTAGCCTAAGTCGTAACCGCGACTCGGACAGCCCGGTAGTAGGTAGAATTTGCTTAGGCTTCGATTAGTAAAAGGGAGGCGGGCGACGCGGCAACTCGAAAAAATATATATAACACAAGTCGACCTATAGCTAAGGCAGGTCGACCGCCTTAGTGCAAACAGTTCGTAGGCTTAACTATGTCGTGATACAGTTCGTAGGCTCACTAAAAGTCATAGTCTCACTATCCCATAATATTGTTATATGATAACTATGCCATGATAAAGTTTGTAGGCTCACTAAAAGTCAAGCGACATACTCTTAATAGTTCCACATTATAAAGACAATTTATCAACATCGAAGATAGATGAAGTGACCCTCTACTTATTCAATTATTTTTAATGAATTTTTAGTTGAGTTTTTTTTTTCATATGTATATATCTCTATACATATATATATATACTTCACTGGATCACTTCCCATTTAATCATTTTTTTTTCCAAGATTCCTTATTCTACCAATATAAAAATATCAGTATATAAAATCAGATTAGATCATTTATATATATGAAGATATATAGATGACTCTTTGCCTATCAGAGTAATTGAAGTTGGCAAAGGAATTTAATCACACCTTATTTCTCATGTTTCAGAGTTTTTTGGTGTCACATAGCCCTCCTTTTCTTGATTTTCTTACTTAAAACTTAGGCTTGATTATAAGATCAAGTAATAACATTTTTCCTAATATTCTTGCTTTTCTTCTCAGTTGTTTAATTCCTGGATTTAAAGCCATATATAATTAGATTCTGGGGTTTTCTAATTTGATACTTATAGTTCTATGCTGAATGAGAGGGTGTTTAAAATAGCTCATTCCTTCTAGTTTGGCCCGGGGTTCCTAATTCATATTTAAACAAATTTGTGTATTAGGTAAAGGTACTCATATATTAATTTTGTTATTTTGCAGGAATCATATGAGTGATCAAGAAACAAATTGAGTAGAAGACCAAGCAGAGAAAATACAATCCATTTAGACAGGGTACAAGTGCAACACTCATAATGCCTTAGGACTTAGCATATATTTGGAGACAAAATGATTTAAGCTAAGTTACAAACTAAATTAATACAAATTCTCAGGTGAACTCATCTGGTAGACAACTAATGTTCTTTTTAATATTGAATGGTAGTATCTAAGGTGTTGTTAAGTGATGGACATGCCTATTGCAAACAGGACTACTAGTTATTTAACCAGCCTCAAGTTGGTTATGACCAAATGCATCCCGACTTGAGTCTTATACCTAAATAGAGAGATATGTTGAACATAGTGCTGTGAAAACTACAAGTAATATAAAAATGCATATGGGTCTACTTCATAAATCAATGCAAGCTTCTACTGTGATTTAAATGCCTAAACTAAGAAATTAGGGGTATCATTTTCAGGCTTGACATATACTTATATCAATTATAAGCCATGATCATGCGTTTCTGATTACTCAGTTTTGGTTCAACTCAGACTTTAGAAAATTTACTGAATGTCTATATTCCCTCCCTTTTTAACTATTTCTACTTTGCCTTTTTGAAAACTAGTCAGACATTGCCAAGGGAGACATGGTCACATATCAAATTATATGACATGATCCCCTACATCATACTTCACCAGAGATTATCCAGTTCAGTCATTTGAAACAGAAACCAATAAACACATATATGCAATACAAAGGCTTCTACATATTCTTCACTCAGAAAGACAAGCACATATATCAATCCAGAAAATACTTAAACATAATGAAGTTTTGCTTGGCCTAATTATTACAATATTTCTGCCAAATTCCTTAAGCATTCTAAATGCAAGTGGGTCTTCAAGTGTCCATGCTAACAAGTTTCTTATGCTTCCTTTCCTGCAGCAACATCTAGAGCTGCCTCAATAAAAATGAGACACCCCAAATGTCACAAAGCAACAAATAGGGTCAGAAATAAATTTCTGGTATGAGTGAAATCACATGTTAAACATTTTGTAAATTCTTAATGCTACAGAGAAAAACATATCAGTTTAATGAGAACTAATTCATACTAAAATCTGAATATTTGTAAACTTGTCTATCATTTATACACTCAAACAACCATGCATTCATTCCATCCAGATTATTATATACATACTCCTATGAAATTATTTCCAATTTCATAGCCTGACTGATCAATCTCATTTCATTTATTTTTACATTTTGTGTTTGGTCTAACTCCTTGCCATTGAACTCTATGTGTGCATTGAAAAGGGGCTCAGTTCTGTTATCCCTTTTCACAGAGGCCTACAGGACTTTAGCAAGTCATGCACATACCCATCATCCTCCTGATGATGAGCAGATCAAGGCACCATTCCTAAATTATTTTTATAATTTAGAGACCATATTTATTTGTCTTCTGAGAATTTTATTATCTCTTGGAATGCTTTGCATTCCTTTCCTTTTCTCTCATGGGTCAATAGTTAAGGAACTACATCAGGGGTTTTTTAATTAGCCATAACATGCTTTTCATGCAAAAATACTAAATCCCATCCCAAGGTTGATTTATTCAAATCATATTTCTGAAACTTTCATACATATATATCTACAAGAAGTTTTCCTATATCTCATAAATCTGATGAAACCATATCCCATTTATTTACTTTTATTAGGAACATAGGACATGATTTTCCTTTAAGAAAAACCCATAAAAACATAACAACTTATCACTTATGCATGATACTGCATTGTTCATACCATTTTAATATAGACTAGGCATAAGCATAAATCTCATTATTCATACTGCCTGCTATTTTTCTTTGATATCCCATTTCTCAGTAAAACATTCAGTTTGTTTCTCACATAAAACTGGATCATTAAATCCACTTCTATGATCTGGATATATGTTTGATTACTTATATTTTAAAACAAAAGACTGAAACAATCTTGTCAAACCAAGACAGATCAAAACTCCAACCAAAAGTTCAATCAAAATATCACCCATAATTTGCATGCATTTATTCAGAGAATAAAATCAAACTGAAAATCATAATAAATTTTTATACATGAAAATAACTTGGCTGCCCTTAACATGGGTCTTAGTGCCATACATATCAAAGTGATTACCACTCACCTTCCTTTGCTTCTCTCCGGGAGTGCTCAGGTCTGAGGACAATGTAAGTTTATTTTATTTTAATTCTATTTTCTCCCCCTGGACAACTATTGTTCCTCCCCTGATTTAAATCATTCTGTTTAGGGTTTTAAATGGAGGAAAAACCCATTCTGTCCTTACCTTACTCAGGGATTAATGTATGCATTCTTATGGCTATAAGTGCCATTTTCTCTTGGTTTCCATTTTCAGCAAAACAGTTGCCTCATTACTTTTCTGTGCACATGCTATTTGCATGATTTCCTTGCACATCATTTTTATGTGACTCAGCCCTATATTTCTTTTTCTCTTTTCTTTTGTAAGCTTGATTTTTAGCTAACAAATTTTTATTATCTATCTTGCTTTATAAAAAAAAATACATTCATACCTATAAATATTACTTAACTGGTTGGTATGCATTTCAATTATAAAGATAAACTATTTTACTACCTAAATACTTTTCTGGCCATATAAATTTATAGTTTTCAGGAGATGTGTGTATTTAAAACTCATTCATACCTTAGTTAAGTTTCTTTTTCTTCTCATTATTTGTTGAAACATTTATTCCCTTTTTAATATTCATTTTCAAATCATCTTATTCTTCAATTATCTTCTATTTACTAACTTTATTATATTATTTATTTTCTTTATTTCAGCATTATTTTTATCTCATAAATTTTGGGTCTTCACATACTCTCCTCCTAAAAGGAATTGTGTCCCACAGTTATAAATACATATTTTTCTTTTCCACTGTGCAAGAGTTTTAATCTTGATCTAAGCAGCTAAAAAAAAACTTATGCATCCAGAACTATTCAAATATATATATGTTTAAATAGTTCTCAAATTTATTATAATTTCAGGCATACCTTTATGCAGAGAATAGATTAGGATATTTATCCTTCATCCTATCTTCAGCCTCCCAAGTGCAATCATTTCCATCTAGACTCCACTGTATTTTAACCAACTTTATTATTTTGTTTCTCAATTTCTTCTCCTCTCTAGCCACTATGCCTACTGGTTCCTTCTTATAAACCAGGTTTTCTTGAATTTCAACTTGTGTAGGGGATTCAAGAATAGTTTCCTTGTTATGCACCCACTTTCTTAATTGAGATACATGAAATACATCATGTATGTTGCTCAATTCCTCTGGAAACTTCAATTTATAAGCCAAAGTTCCTATTCTTTGAACAATTTCATATGGGCCTATATACCTTGGTGATAGCTTTCCAGCTTTGCCAAACCTTAGTATTTTCCTCATGGGTGAAACTTTGAGAAATACATAATCCCCCACTTCAAACTCTACTGGCCTCCTTCTTTTGTCTGCATATGCTTTCTGTCTTTCTTGTGCCACTCTCATTCTTTGCCTCACTAATTCTATTCTTGCAGAGGTTTCCTTCACATGTTCTGGTCCAAGCAATACTCTTTCACCTGCCTCCATCCAACATGCAGGAGATAAGCAAGGCCTTCCATACAAAGCCTCAAATGGAGCCATACCTATGGTGGTCTGGTAGCTGTTATTATAAGCAAACTCAGCTAAATAAAGGTGATCTTCCCAGTTGCCACCAAAATCAAGTATGTATGCTCTAAGTAAGTCTTCTAAAACTTTATTAACAATTTCAGTTTGCCCATCAGTTTGTGGGTGGTAGGCTGTGCTTAGACTTAGTTCTGTTCCCATGGCTTCTTGAAAGCTACTCCAAAATCTTGAGGTAAATAGGGTGTCTCTATCACTAATGATAGTCTTAGGAATACCATGTAATCTCAGTATCTCTTTTACAAATAATTGAGCTAGCTTATGAGCATTTCTGCTGGAACTTATAGGGATGAAGTGTGCTGTCTTTGTAAGCCTATCAACCACCACCCAAACACTATCATTGCCTCTTCTTGTTCTTGGCAAACCATCCACAAAATCCATTGAAATGCTTTCCCACTTCCAGGTAGGCACTTCCAAAGGCTGCAGTAAGCCTGAGGGTCTTTGATAATCTGCTTTAACTAGTTGGCATGTTAAACAATTTGCCACATATTTTGCCACTGCTCCTTTCATCCCTGGCCACCAGTAATTTCTCTTGAGATCATGGTACATTTTTGTACCACCTGGGTGTATTGTATATTTTGTTTTGTGATGTTCATCCATAACTTCTTGCTTCAATTCCTCCATGTTTGGTATGCAGAGTTTCCCCTTTTTCCTTAAATAACCTTTTTCATCCACTTCATAATTTTCCACTGTCATGCTTTGTAACATCATATCTTTCTTCTCCTTTAAATCTGTGTCTTGATCCTGCATTTGTCCTATTTTATCAACCAGAGTTGACCATAAAGAAATGAGGCTTAGTTTTCCATATTCGGTCATAACATTGTGTGCTTCATCTGATACCCCCATTCCTTCTTTTACTTCTACTTCACTAAGGATGGTCAAACCCTTGAATTCAGTCATCATTAAGTTTGCCAATTTTGCTTGATGCCTACTCAATGCATCTGCCACTTTGTTAGCTTTTCCAGGGGTATGTAATATATCAAGATCATAGGCAGCTAGAAATTCCACCCACCTATGTTGCCTCATGTTCAAGTCTTTTTGAGAAAATAAGTATTTAAGTGACTTATGATCAGTAAACAATTCAAACTTAGCACCTAATAAATAGTGTCTCCATAGTTTCAATGCATATACTACAGCAGCTAGTTCTAAATCATGTGTAGCATACCTGGTTTCATTTGGCTTGAGTTGCCTTGATGCGTATGCTATGACTTTACCATGTTGCATGAGCACTGCCCCTAATCCAGATCCACTAGCATCTGTATAAACCACTAGCCCTTCATTACCCTCTGGCACTTGCAAAACTGGAGCTTCCACCAGTGCTTTCTTTAGTGATGAAAAAGCTTGTTCACACTTCTCTGTCCACACATAGGGTTGCTCCTTTTTAGTTAACTTGGTCAATGGAATGGCTATTCTTGCAAAGTCTTTTATAAACCTTCTATAGTAGCCTGCCATTCCTAAAAATGATCTCACCTCAGTCACTGATTTGGGTCTATCCCATGACTGCACTGCTATCACCTTAGTTGGATCTACACTAACTCCTTGTTGTGATACAATATGCCCCAAAAACTTTACTTCATTTTGCCAAAATGTACATTTAGAGAATTTGGCCTTTAAATCATGTGTCCTCAGTCTAGACAAAACCAGATGCAAGTGTTTTACATGATCCTCTTCTGATTTTGAAAACACTAATATGTCATCAATGAAAACAACCACAAATTTGTCTAGAAAGTCTCTAAATGTCCTATTCATTAAATCTACAAAATAGGATGGTGCATTTGTCAATCCAAAAGGCATTACCAAGAATTCATATAAGCCATACCTTGTATTGAAAGCAATGTATTTAATGCTCTCCTCTTCAACCTTCATTTGGTGAAATCCAGAGGCTAAATCCAGTCTTGAGAAAATCCTTGCTCCATTCAATTGGTCGAATAGATCATCAATTCTGGGGAGTGGGTATTTGTTCTTGATGGTGACTTTATTTAGTTCTCTATAATCAATACACATTCTTAGTGTACCATCATGCTTTTTCACAAATACAACTGGAGAACCCCAGTTTGAACTACTAGGCCTTATGAAGCCTTTTTGCTCTAATTCCTCCAACTGTTGCTTTAATTCTACTAATTCCTTTGGACCCATTCTAGTAGGCTTTTTGATGATAGGACTTGATCCTGGGATCAGCCTTATCTGAAATTCCACTGGTCTATTTTTTGGAATTCCCACAACTTCCCCAAAAACATCTGGATATTCATTCACTACTTTTTGGTCTTTTAAGGTCAATTCCTTTTCAGTCATACTCCATATTTGATTAAGACAATTTGTTTTGGCTACTTCACTCATGACTATGATGTTTTTACCATTTTCTGTTTCAAAGAAATTGTAAAATTTTCTAAATTCTAAATTGCTTTGAATTTATTCAACTAATCTACTCCTAGAATAATTCCTATTCCAGGATATTTTAACACAAACAAGTCAGATTTAAACATATTTCCTCCTATGTTTAATTCTACTCCCAAACATTTTAATCTAGCAGACAAGAGCTACCTAGTGGGCTTTGAATAAACAAGGGTTTTTCAACTGTATTGTATGTGAGAGCTAATTTATCCACTATGTCTGTAACGGCTCGGGTTTTGCGCGTTCGAAAATCAACATCCGTACTTCACATTGTACTAGAATGCCGCAGATTCGACCGTTCAAATCCGATTCGCCGGAGCTATAACACAATTAAGTAAATAACACAGCGGAAGAAAAGAATAATACATTGATATATAATATCTGATACAACAGAGTGATACAATGAATATCAATATACATCAGAGATATGATACAAGAAATAGCAGCGGAAAAGAAAATAGATAACACCAGCAGCGGATAGAATGTCACCAATAGAAGCTCCAAGATAAGCAACGTCAGTCCATGAACTCCCAGAACTGAACTAGCTCCAGATAGTCTACTAAACCTGAATATCTGAAAAACCCAACTCTAGACTGCCCGTGTGGAAAATAGTGGGCACCTAGAGTTTAGGAAGGGAACAATAAACTCCGGATCAGTCATGGGACTGGTGTGAGCAACAAAAACAGTTTATCTTTAAAACAAGCAACAAAGGCTTTTAAACATTGAAATCCGCAATGCTTTTGGAAAATGAAACTACCATAAGACCTCCCGCCACACACACAATGCAAACGCAGAATTGGAGGAGATTTCTTCTTATGATAGTCAAAGATGCTTACTACGCAAAATCAAATCATTTTTGATATTATTATTAGTGCATAGTGTAGAAATCATTTCGAAAGTATAATATTAATCTTAGCCAACATACAACTATTGTTGTATGCCTACTATAGCTACTACGTTCAATAGCAGGTTACCGCCACATCCCATAGCAGGTAATACAACTAAAACCGTACAGGGTTCGTATTGTTTCTTTGGATTTCCAACAAATGGTCAGGCAAAGGAACTTCCTTACCGAAATAGAAACGCCTCTGGAAAGACGCCCCGGATCCTAACCGGATCTCTGCAAACAAAAGGCCGACGCTACCTCACGCTGTACAGCTGTAACTAGGTAACTAACACACTGACGCTACCTCACGCTGTACAGCTGTAACTAGGTAACTAACACACGAGTCATGTCATCCCCCGGTCGTTACCGACCTTTATCCGAGCGCTCGATAACCAACATCACACATAATAAATAAAGTGTATCCACATGAGTAAGTATCTGGGCTCCATACCATGATACCACCCTTTATCCAGAAGGAAATGACATACCCTAGGGGCGCTACCCCTACAAACCTTTGCCGCAACATTCCTGTTTCGACCATTACCGGGTTGTGAGGCTCGACGAAGTCTCGTCCACATACGCTACGCTTTTTCACAAAGCCACGCTTTTTCACAAAGCCACGCTTTGATCCACAAATGATCATCAGCACTTCGTATGCCACATTACCAAATTGGGAATGTATCACTAGTAACCATCAACTACATAACCTCTGAGCTCATACGTCTCAGAGAAGGGTGTTAAGCTAAGAGAATAAATTCTCCGCCACCAACAGAAATGTATTTGATAGAAACCAGCTTTACATCTCAAAGTGTAACGTCAGACACACATCCATACAAGTCTGTTCCGGGTTCGAACAGAACCGAAGGCACTTCCGAAGAAGCC
Organism: Allium fistulosum; assembly: GCA_030737815.1. Classification (NCBI taxonomy): domain Eukaryota; kingdom Viridiplantae; phylum Streptophyta; class Magnoliopsida; order Asparagales; family Amaryllidaceae; genus Allium; species Allium fistulosum. Next base: position 1,295,323,385 of record CM060904.1, read on the forward strand.
CTTGCAATTCCGGGTATTCACGATCTCGATCGGACTTCCCATCACTTAGGGAATCTCTATACCGGAGCCATGATGCAGAGAAAATCGATAGGTCATCATATCGCTCTCGCAAATACCCGGTCTTCACCACCGGTCTTCAAATGCTATCCATATCGTCGTATCACTATTCGGAATGGGTTATATGACACAAAGGTCCTCTCCCGGCTAAACCGAATAACGAGCGCAATTAAAAATCATATGGATACTGGGGTCTCAGTTAAATCACAGCTTAAAGCTTAAAACTTTTCATTCGAATGGTTAAAACAAATTACCATTTCCAATCTTTTAAACAAAAGATTCAATTCAAAAACCTTCAGTGGTTTAAATAATTTCCACACTTTTAATCTTTTAAACAAAAAGATTTATTTCGCAAAGTTGACCCCGTTCACAAAGATTCATTCATAGATTTTCATATCGATTTCCATTTCAATTTGATTAAATCGTTAAATCTTTAAATCAAGATTTTAACTTATAGCTTTCAAAACTCGTTTCCAAGATTCATTCATAGCCTTTCAAAACAATTCTATTTCAAGTTAAATTAACTCATCCGGTCTTTGAAATCAAAGACTCATTTCATAGTTTTCAAAACATTTCAATTCTATTTCAAACTTGAAATTCTTTCCACACAAATTGGAAGTTCATTACTTTTGTGAAAGCTTTTAGTATTTGAAAATAAATAGTTTCGTTCCAGAAAAATCCAGTTATATTTACACGAGTTAAAACCATTGAATTAAATTCGAAATTCCCAAATCAATACCTTTAAAATGGTTTAACCCATATATAACTTGTACAGCATCTTTAATCCCTAGTTTCAAATCATATGATTCAATTTCAAACTCGAATTCAAATTTAAATCAGATTATTTAAATTTCAAGACTCGATTAAGTTATTCGAAATAACTTTTATCTTCGAAATTCCATTTCAAAAGCTTTTCACTTTAAACCCCAATTTCCAATTTCAAAATCAATTGAAATTAAAATTTCAAAATCAATTGAAATTGAAATTTCAATTTCAAAAACATCAAATTTAAATTATCCGTGACTTAACCGATTTCCACGTGAAATCCATATTTGTGTGTGTATGGTGTAGTCCAGGGGTTTCACACAATAGTGCACACATCAATCATCACAGATATATCGATAAGCGGTATAATGATAACGCTTATCTTCATTCACAGATTCATAGATAAAATAAATTTATCAGTCCCAAAGATTCATCATACAATTCGATGTGGGTTTCGGATAACCAACTGGAATCCGACTCCCTGTCGCATCGAAATTCAAGTGCCGTTTTACGGGCCAAGGGTTTCATATTCACATAGTAATATATCACAGAAACAGAAATCACAGCTCAGCACAAAGTAATCTATATCACAAAGCATCACAATCACATAACATAGTTATCAATCCAATACACAGCATTCAATAGAATATAGTCATCCATAAATAACCTTAATTAATTATCTGATTTATTTAAAACAGATGGGTCATCAATCATAGTTAATTAACATTAATCGATTCCAAATCATTTTATTAAAGGTCCTTTAATCATTTTCATTAGTTAATTAACCTTTAACTTGAATTCATTATCTCAAATTAATCACCTTAATTAATTGATCACATTATCTTTGAATTAACTATTGATTAACCACTTGATAAATCCACTTTAATCATTAATTAATATTTAATTCATAATCCTTAATTAATCAATTAATTAATCTTTAAATCCTTCATTAATTACTTCAGCCCTTTAATAACTTATTTAATTAATCCAAATCGTTAATTAATTAAATAAATAAATTATCCGTTTTAACTAACTTAACCATTTAAATTTCATTTTAAAGTCAAATTTCTTTTCCATACTTAAACATTTTAAATTTAAAACTTTATTTGTTTCCAAACTAACTTGAACTTAAATTTAAAACTCAGATTACTTAAATTTGGAAACCAGACAGGCTGAAAGCCTGTAACAATTCCTACCCGAGCCTTCCACGAGTCAAAATCCCATCTGCTTCGAGTTCTCCCCCAAATCAACCCGAGACACTTTAAATTTTGTTTAAAATTTGTTTAAGTTATTTTTACCCGGTATTTCATCGTTCTACTCGAGAGCTTCCCCGAGCCTTTTCTCTCCCCCTCTCGTATACTCCTCTGTTCCTTTAAACTAATGTCTAACTGCTGAAACAACTTGCACGAATGCCCAAAAACCCGAGCCAATCCATCTCCTACTCGAGCACTCCTTCGAGTTTCTTCCCAGCCCAACCTCCTGACACGAGATTTACGTCGTGCACGTGCACAACCGGCCGCCGCCGCTCTGGCGAACTTCGCCACCACCAACAAATCGCGAAACTACCCTACACTCGAAAGCAAAGCTCACTTCGATGTAAAAACTCGAGATCACAAATCTGGCCTTTCGTTCGAACCTGAACTCGAACCCAAATCAGAAAAACCCATCGCTACGACCATCTCGTCCACCGGACACCACGTCACCACGTCCACGGCTCCCCTATACGACGACAGAAACAAACCCCCAGGTGCGATCGCCTGTATCGCAGTGTCGACGACGAAAACAACTCGCGACCACCACCTATAAAACGCAGGGCTTAACCCTAATTCGATCGAAATCAACATCCACGTTGATTTAGAATTTTATCAAGCATTTTTCCCAAGCTCCATGACCTACCATGAAGCTCCAACTTCGGTCACGAGGATAACGATGTTGCCGATCGACGGAAAAAGGACAAAACCCCAAAAACGTTCATCACCGAACAAGTCATTGAATTCTAAACTAAAAATTACAATTTAACTTTTTAAAATTCCTAATTTTCGAAGACAAATCAGACCATATAAATGAATTCGAAAATCATCATGTTTGAACTTTATCTATTTCCTGATTTCCACTGTAAAGTTAAGCTTACAGTATATTTATCAAATAAAATCACTTAAATATTATTTTTATTTTTATTTTTAAAGCAAGAACACATTGTTATTAACAATTTTCCTTCAGTAACCAAAGTTAAATATTGATTTTACAGGGAGATAAGCATTTCTTGTGATGATAATGAGTCTGTTATTAACAACAGAGCCCAAAAACATGATATCCAGAAAACAATTTGCAGGCAATATTATACTCATACGCGCACATTTATATTCAAGCACAAGCAAACATTATAGACTGTATGTAACAGATTTTATCAAAGATCCATAAGCTATTCTTAAACAAAGAGGTTTGCTCACCTTGTTTTCAAAAGAAGAACAGGGCTGCCCTTATGTTGAACCAGGCTTGAGTTTTGCAAGTTGAAAACTTTTCTTTATCTCTGGTTTTTATTTGAATCTGTGTTGTTTGCAGTTGAATCTTTTGTTAAAGTATGAAATGGTGTTTACTCAGTTTTTATTTTATTTTTCATAGCTTGGAATGGACGAGAATGAAAATGATGGAGATATAGAAATGGGTTACAGGGTTTTACAAGATTTTATAAATTAGGTCAGAGATCTTTATCTCTTTAGGAGGCTAAAATGATCCTAAGCAAACTCGAATTGACTTTGTTTTGAGCTAGCATTAAATGCTTTGGCACCTTGTTCATGCATGCTTCTTATTTTTATGTTTACAGCCTATGCTTCTTCATACTTTATCTTATCTTTTGTTGGCTGAGAATTCGATTTTGTGCAAAGTAGTGATGGGGTATTAAATGCATGTGTACTTCTTTGTCTATACTCTTATGCTATGTATTTTATTTTATTTTCTTTGTCTTGCTTTAACTATGCTAGTTTGATTTCGGCTGAGATTATATTTGCTTTGCCTTATTATTTTTGTTACATGAAGATTAAGTCTGGTTTTAGCCTTTAGAAATGTACACATATTTTCTTTTGTTTGTTTGGTTTCATTTGCAAGTGTTTATGAATCTTATTTTCATATGTATTTGGTTTTGTTTCATCTTTTTCTTTTATTATTTTGTAGTCTAAACTATTTATATTACTTTGTATTGGTTTATTAATATGATATTAAGATTTATATTTTTACTTTACATTGTATAAAACTATATAATTTATTTATTATTATAATTCATCTTTGGCCCATTTATTTACAATTTAAATTCAAATCAATTGTACATACATATATATTCACATATATACAACTTTTCAAATCCTAATGACTATATATATTTTTCGAGTTGAATCGGGGAAACTCGCTTCCATTTATAATCAATTTTACAATTTTTTATTCAAAAATTTATTTAATTATCAATTTAAATTTAATTAAAATCCGGGGTCGTTACAGACTTCCCCCCTTAAAAGAATTTCGTCCTCGAAATTCACAGGCACGAAAACAAAGACAGATGAAGAATGTTTCATTTAATCAAACTGAACATTGATTCTGCATTTGGCTTACCAAATCAGAATGTCAAAATCAGATACGAGAACGAATCTGTTTAACAATCAACAAAATACTCGGGTTATCCAGATCTACGAAATATGCAGTGGCATCGGTTAGTCCGAAGGGATAACTAACCATTCGTAGAACATATCCGGACCCAAAGAATAGATAGATATATGGATACAATTCAAAATTTTCAGTTTAGAAACTAAATTATACCTATCAACCATAACAATCAAAGCAAACAATCATCCAACAAACAATTTTGGCCTCTCTGGAGTTTATGTCCCTTATTAATATATCGAATTTATTCCTGGTTCTACCAGGAACTATCAAAGAATTGAGAAGAGATGCTGAACAAAAGAGATTGATAGAGAAAAGATCGTTTCCTTGTTGTTATAGAGTATTGACCGATTATAGTCATATTCCCCTATCCCCAATCTCATCCTCTTCTCGCACTCATACTCACTATCAGTAGATAGCAAGAGAATTTACTGAGGCATTCAGATGGATATCTGAGAATTACTCATTCTAGAGTTTACTTCACTCTATCTCTAATGAGCTACTTAACGTGTTATACTCCTGAGCTAAAGTTCAACCTTAGCTCTGATACCACATGTAACGACTCACAGACAGCGGCCACCGGTAGGCTTTGCAACCATCCCAGTCCCACCGTGGCTTACATCGGCACCTCGCATTTACTTTTACGGCCAGCCTCTCGACTGTCACGGCATCTGCCTAACCAACCCATCCCTCTCAGGGACATGTAGGGGTAAGAGTCCCCCGTTCGCCACCAAACTGCGAAGCGAGAACCCCCTATCATGCTGTAATATAGCAAATGCGATCCACATCGTCATATCACTATTCAGAATGGGTTATATGACACAAAGGTCCTCTCCCGGCTAAACCGAATAACGAGCGCAATTAAAAATCATATGGATACTGGGGTCTCAGTTAAATCACAGCTTAAAGCTTAAAACTTTTCATTCGAATGGTTAAAACAAATTACCATTTCCAATCTTTTAAACAAAAGATTCAATTCAAAAACCTTCAATGGTTTAAACAATTTCCACACTTTTAATCTTTTAAACAAAAAGATTTATTTCGCAAAGTTGACCCCGTTCACAAAGATTCATTCATAGATTTTCATATCGATTTCCATTTCAATTTGATTAAATCGTTAAATCTTTAAATCAAGATTTTAACTTATAGCTTTCAAAACTCGTTTCCAAGATTCATTCATAGCCTTTCAAAACAATTCTATTTCAAGTTAAATTAACTCATCCGGTCTTTGAAATCAAAGACTCATTTCATAGTTTTCAAAACATTTCAATTCTATTTCAAACTTGAAATTCTTTCCACACAAATTGGAAGTTCATTACTTTTGTGAAAGCTTTTACTATTTGAAAATAAATAGTTTCGTTCCAGAAAAATCCAGTTATATTTACACGAGTTAAAACCATTGAATTAAATTCGAAATTCCCAAATCAATACCTTTAAAATGGTTTAACCCATATATAACTTGTACAGCATCTTTAATCCCTAGTTTCAAATCATAGGATTCAATTTCAAACTCGAATTCAAATTTAAATCGGATTATTTAAATTTCAAGACTCGATTAAGTTATTCGAAATAACTTTTATCTTCGAAATTCCATTTCAAAAGCTTTTCACTTTAAACCCCAATTTCCAATTTCAAAATCAATTGAAATTAAAATTTCAAAATCAATTGAAATTGAAATTTCAATTTCAAAAACATCAAATTTAAATTATCCGCGACTTAACCGATTTCCACGTGAAATCCATATTTGTGTGTGTATGGTGTAGTCCAGGGGTTTCACACAATAGTGCACACATCAATCATCACAGATATATCGATAAGCGGTATAATGGATAACGCTTATCTTCATTCACAGATTCATAGATAAAATAAATTTATCAGTCCCAAAGATTCATCATACAATTCGATGTGGGTTTCGGATAACCAACTGGAATCCGACTCCCTGTCGCATCGAAATTCAAGTGCCGTTTTACGGGCCAAGGGTTTCATATTCACATAGTAATATATCACAGAAACAGAAATCACAGCTCAGCACAAAGTAATCTATATCACAAAGCATCACAATCACATAACATAGTTATCAATCCAATACACAGCATTCAATAGAATATAGTCATCCATAAATAACCTTAATTAATTATCTGATTTATTTAAAACAGATGGGTCATCAATCATAGTTAATTAACATTAATCGATTCCAAATCATTTTATTAAAGGTCCTTTAATCATTTTCATTAGTTAATTAACCTTTAACTTGAATTCATTATCTCAAATTAATCACCTTAATTGATTGATCACATTATCTTTGAATTAACTATTGATTAACCACTTGATAAATCCACTTTAATCATTAATTAATATTTAATTCATAATCCTTAATTAATCTTTAAATCCTTCATTAATTACTTCAGCCCTTTAATAACTTATTTAATTAATCCAAATCGTTAATTAATTAAATAAATAAATTATCCATTTTAACTAACTTAACCATTTAAATTTCATTTTAAAGTCAAATTTCTTTTCCATACTTAAACATTTTAAATTTAAAACTTTATTTGTTTCCAAACTAACTTGAACTTAAATTTAAAACTCAGATTACTTAAATTTGGAAACCAGACAGGCTGAAAGCCTGTAACAATTCCTACCCGAGCCTTCCACGAGTCAAAATCCCATCTGCTTCGAGTTCTCCCCCAAATCAACCCGAGACACTTTAAATTTTGTTTAAAATTTGTTTAAGTTATTTTTACCCGGTATTTCATCGTTCTACTCGAGAGCTTCCCCGAGCCTTTTCTCTCCCCCTCTCGTATACTCCTCTGTTCCTTTAAACTAATGTCTAACTGCTGAAACAACTTGCACGAATGCCCAAAAACCCGAGCCAATCCATCTCCTACTCGAGCACTCCTTCGAGTTTCTTCCCAGCCCAACCTCCTGACACGAGATTTACGTCGTGCACGTGCACAACCGGCCGCCGCCGCTCTGGCGAACTTCGCCACCACCAACAAATCGCGAAACTACCCTACACTCGAAAGCAAAGCTCACTTCGATGTAAAAACTCGAGATCACAAATCTGGCCTTTCGTTCGAACCTGAACTCGAACCCAAATCAGAAAAACCCATCGCTACGACCATCTCGTCCACCGGACACCACGTCACCACGTCCACGGCTCCCCTATACGACGACAGAAACAAACCCCCAGGTGCGATCGCCTGTATCGCAGTGTCGACGACGAAAACAACTCGCGACCACCACCTATAAAACGCAGGGCTTAACCCTAATTCGATCGAAATCAACATCCACGTTGATTTAGAATTTTATCAAGCATTTTTCCCAAGCTCCATGGCCTACCAGGAAGCTCCAACTTCGGTCACGAGGATAACGATGTTGCCGATCGACGGAAAAAGGCCAAAACCCCAAAAACGTTCATCACCGAACAAGTCATTGAATTCTAAACTAAAAAATACAATTTAACTTTTTAAAATTCCTAATTTTCGAAGACAAATCAGACCATATAAATGAATTCGAAAATCATCATGTTTGAACTTTATCTATTTCCTGATTTCCACTGTAAAGTTAAGCTTACAGTATATTTATCAAATAAAATCACTTAAATATTATTTTTATTTTTATTTTTAAAGCAAGAACACATTGTTATTAATAATTTTCCTTCAGTAACCAAAGTTAAATATTGATTTTACAGGGAGATAAGCATTTCTTGTGATGATAATGAGTCTGTTATTAACAACAGAGCCCAAAAACATGATATCCAGAAAACAATTTGCAGGCAATATTATACTCATACGCGCACATTTATATTCAAGCACAAGCAAACATTATAGACTGTATGTAACAGATTTTATCAAAGATCCATAAGCTATTCTTAAACAAAGAGGTTTGCTCACCTTGTTTTCAAAAGAAGAACAGGGCTGCCCTTATGTTGAACCAGGCTTGAGTTTTGCAAGTTGAAAACTTTTCTTTATCTCTGGTTTTTATTTGAATCTGTGTTGTTTGCAGTTGAATCTTTTGTTAAAGTATGAAATGGTGTTTACTCAGTTTTTATTTTATTTTTCATAGCTTGGAATGGACGAGAATGAAAATGATGGAGATATAGAAATGGGTTACAGGGTTGTACAAGATTTTATAAATTAGGTCAGAGATCTTTATCTCTTTAGGAGGCTGAAATGATCCTAAGCAAACTCAAATTGACTTTGTTTTGAGCTAGCATTAAATGCTTTGGTACCTTGTTCATGCATGCTTCTTATTTTTATGTTTACAGCCTATGCTTCTTCATACTTTATCTTATCTTTTGTTGGCTGAGAATTCGATTTTGTGCAAAGTAGTGATGGGGTATTAAATGCATGTGTACTTCTTTGTCTATACTCTTATGCTATGTATTTTATTTTATTTTCTTTGTCTTGCTTTAACTATGCTAGTTTGATTTCGGCGGAGATTATATTTGCTTTGCCTTATTATTTTTGTTACATGAAGATTAAGTCTTGTTTTAGCCTTTAGAAATGTACACATATTTTCTTTTGTTTGTTTGGTTTCATTTGCAAGTGTTTATGAATCTTATTTTCATATGTATTTGGTTTTGTTTCATCTTTTTCTTTTATTATTTTGTAGTCTAAACTATTTATATTACTTTGTATTGGTTTATTAATATGATATTAAGATTTATATTTTTACTTTACATTGTATAAAACTATATAATTTATTTATTATTATAATTCATCTTTGGCCCATTTATTTACAATTTAAATTCAAATCAATTGTACATACATATATATTCACATATATACAACTTTTCAAATCCTAATGACTATATATATTTTTCGAGTTGAATCGGGGAAACTCGCTTCCATTTATAATCAATTTTACAATTTTTTATTCAAAAATTTATTTAATTATCAATTTAAATTTAATTAAAATCCGGGGTCGTTACAATGTCTTGTGATATCAGAGAATGTGTAGCTCCAGTGTCATATATAACTGTGATTGGGTAATTTTTAATTAGAAGTATACCTTCCAATTGTCCAAAGTTCCCCACTGCTTTTGCCTTAGCCTTGGCTTCCAGTGCTCCTACCCTTGCCCCTTTCTTGAATTCTGGGCAGTTCCTCTTAATGTGACCTTCTTTCCCACAGTTGTAGCAGCTGAATGGTGCTTTCTTAGCTGCTTGACACCTATTGCTCATGTGTCCTTCCTTGCCACAATTGTAGCAGGTAACCTTCTTCTTAACCTCCCTAGTGGCTGCTCCTTCAACTTTCTTGTCTACATTCTTCTTGTCATAAGGATGTGCTCTATTCTTCCCTTTCTTTTGATTGATAGTTCTCATGTTTCTGAACTTTTCCCTTGCATTGTCATGTTGTTCAAAAGAAAGAGTAAGATCTATGACTTGATCAAATGTTCTGTCTTTATATAGTAGCATTGCTCTACTCAAACCAGCATTGAGTCCCTGAATGAACCTTGAATTCTTTGATTCTTCATTCCCTATGAGCATAGTTTCATACTTGGACAAACTCTCAAATTTTTGAGTGTATTCAGTCACACTCATTGGTCCTTGCCTCAACCTTATAAATTCCTCAAGCAATGTTGCCTTAGCTGTTGCTGGAACAAACCTTGCCTCAAGCATCTCCTTGAATTGATTCCATGTTATCTCATCTTCTGGCCTTCCTGTAATAATTACTTCCCACCAATCTAGTGCTGCTCCTTTGAGCCTTCTTGAAGCTATCTGCCTTTTCCTTTGATCATTAATTTGCATGTCTGCAAATATTCTTTCTAAAGTTCTCAACCATGTTTGCACACCCATAACCCCTTCAGTGCCCTCAAAGTCCTTGCCTCCTAGGTTTGAGAATGTCTTTAATAGCTTAGCTAATTCCTCATGAGGATTCTCTTCCCTGTGCACTGCTCCTTCTCTAAAGGCCCTCACCAAATCTTGCAAATTAACCATTGGTGATGTATTGGAGGGTCCTGCTCCATGACTTGGTGGTCTTCCTACCATGATTTGCTATACAATTTTTACATAACTAGTTAGTTTAATTTGTAACTTAATTGTTTCAGTAATCTCATTTGTACTGAAAATTGTGTGATGTATTTAGTCTCATAAGAATTTATTTTGATAAGAGAATCTGATCTTTATTTCTGCTATGTTTAATAACATAGCTCTGATACCAACTGAAGTGACCCTCTACTTATTCAATTATTTTTAATGAATTTTCAGTTGAGTTTTTTTTTTCATATGTATATATCTCTATACATATATATATATACTTCACTGGATCACTTCCCATTTAATCATTTTTTTTCCAAGATTCCCTATTCTACCAATATAAAAATATCAGTATATAAAATCAGATTAGATCATTTATATATATGAAGATATATAGATGACTCTTTGCCTATCAGAGTAATTGAAGTTGGCAAAGGAATTTAATCACACCTTATTTCTCATGTTTCAGAGTTTTTTGGTGTCACATAGCCCTCCTTTTCTTGATTTTCTTACTTAAAACTTAGGCTTGATTATAAGATCAAGTAATAACATTTTTCCTAATATTCTTGCTTTTCTTCTCAGTTGTTTAATTCCTGGATTTAAAGCCATATATAATTAGATTCTGGGGTTTTCTAATTTGATACTTATAGTTCTATGCTGAATGAGAGGGTGTTTAAAATAGCTCATTCCTTCTAGTTTGGCCCGGGGTTCCTAATTCATATTTAAACAAATTTGTGTATTAGGTAAAGGTACTCATATATTAATTTTGTTATTTTGCAGGAATCATATGAGTGATCAAGAAATAAATTGAGTAGAAGACCAAGCAGAGAAAACACAATCCATTTAGACAGGGTACAAGTGCAACACTCATAATGCCTTAGGACTTAGCATATATTTGGAGACAAAATGATTTAAGCTAAGTTACAAACTAAATTAATACAAATTCTCAGGTGAACTCATCTGGTAGACAACTAATGTTCTTTTTAATATTGAATGGTAGTATCTAAGGTGTTGTTAAGTGATGGACATGCCTATTGCAAACAGGACTACTAGTTATTTAACCAGCCTCAAGTTGGTTATGACCAAATGCATCCCGACTTGAGTCTTATACCTAAATAGAGAGATATGTTGAACATAGTGCTGTGAAAACTACAAGTAATATAAAAATGCATATGGGTCTACTTCATAAATCAATGCAAGCTTCTACTGTGATTTAAATGCCTAAACTAAGAAATTAGGGGTATCATTTTCAGGCTTGACATATACTTATATCAATTATAAGCCATGATCATGCGTTTCTGATTACTCAGTTTTGGTTCAACTCAGACTTTAGAAAATTTACTGAATGTCTATATTCCTTCCCTTTTTAACTATTTCTACTTTGCCTTTTTGAAAACTAGTCAGACATTGCCAAGGGAGACATGGTCACATATCAAATTATATGACATGATCCCCTACATCATACTTCACCAGAGATTATCCAGTTCAGTCATTTGAAACAGAAACCAATAAACACATATATGCAATACAAAGGCTTCTACATATTCTTCACTCAGAAAGACAAGCACATATATCAATCCAGAAAATACTTAAACATAATGAAGTTTTGCTTGGCCTAATTATTACAATATTTCTGCCAAATTCCTTAAGCATTCTAAATGCAAGTGGGTCTTCAAGTGTCCATGCTAACAAGTTTCTTATGCTTCCTTTCCTGCAGCAACATCTAGAGCTGCCTCAATAAAAATGAGACACCCCAAATGTCACAAAGCAACAAATAGGGTCAGAAATAAATTTCTGGTATGAGTGAAATCACATGTTAAACATTTTGTAAATTCTTAATGCTACAGAGAAAAACATATCAGTTTAATGAGAACTAATTCATACTAAAATCTGAATATTTGTAAACTTGTCTATCATTTATACACTCAAACAACCATGCATTCATTCCATCCAGATTATTATATACATACTCCTATGAAATTATTTCCAATTTCATAGCCTGACTGATCAATCTCATTTCATTTATTTTTACATTTTGTGTTTGGTCTAACTCCTTGCCATTGAACTCTATGTGTGCATTGAAAAGGGGCTCAGTTCTGTTATCCCTTTTCACAGAGGCCTACAGGACTTTAGCAAGTCATGCACATACCCATCATCCTCCTGATGATGAGCAGATCAAGGCACCATTCCTAAATTATTTTTATAATTTAGAGACCATATTTATTTGTCTTCTGAGAATTTTATTATCTCTTGGAATGCTTTGCATTCCTTTCCTTTTCTCTCATGGGTCAATAGTTAAGGAACTACATCAGGGGTTTTTTAATTAGCCATAACATGCTTTTCATGCAAAAATACTAAATCCCATCCCAAGGTTGATTTATTCAAATCATATTTCTGAAACTTTCATACATATATATCTACAAGAAGTTTTCCTATATCTCATAAATCTGATGAAACCATATCCCATTTATTTACTTTTATTAGGAACATAGGACATGATTTTCCTTTAAGAAAAACCCATAAAAACATAACAACTTATCACTTATGCATGATACTGCATTGTTCATACCATTTTAATATAGACTAGGCATAAGCATAAATCTCATTATTCATACTGCCTGCTATTTTTCTTTGATATCCCATTTCTCAGTAAAACATTCAGTTTGTTTCTCACATAAAACTGGATCATTAAATCCACTTCTATGATCTGGATATATGTTTGATTACTTATATTTTAAAACAAAAGACTGAAACAATCTTGTCAAACCAAGACAGATCAAAACTCCAACCAAAAGTTCAATCAAAATATCACCCATAATTTGCATGCATTTATTCAGAGAATAAAATCAAACTGAAAATCATAATAAATTTTTATACATGAAAATAACTTGGCTGCCCTTAACATGGGTCTTAGTGCCATACATATCAAAGTGATTACCACTCACCTTCCTTTGCTTCTCTCCGGGAGTGCTCAGGTCTGAGGACAATGTAAGTTTATTTTATTTTAATTCTATTTTCTCCCCCTGGACAACTATTGTTCCTCCCCTGATTTAAATCATTCTGTTTAGGGTTTTAAATGGAGGAAAAACCCATTCTGTCCTTACCTTACTCAGGGATTAATGTATGCATTCTTATGGCTATAAGTGCCATTTTCTCTTGGTTTCCATTTTCAGCAAAACAGTTGCCTCATTACTTTTCTGTGCACATGCTATTTGCATGATTTCCTTGCACATCATTTTTATGTGACTCAGCCCTATATTTCTTTTTCTCTTTTCTTTTGTAAGCTTGATATTTAGCTAACAAATTTTTATTATCTATCTTGCTTTATAAAAAAAAATACATTCATACCTATAAATATTACTTGACTGGTTGGTATGCATTTCAATTATAAAGATAAACTATTTTACTACCTAAATACTTTTCTGGCCATATAAATTTATAGTTTTCAGGAGATGTGTGTATTTAAAACTCATTCATACCTTAGTTAAGTTTCTTTTTCTTCTCATTATTTGTTGAAACATTTATTCCCTTTTTAATATTCATTTTCAAATCATCTTATTCTTCAATTATCTTCTATTTACTAACTTTATTATATTATTTATTTTCTTTATTTCAGCATTATTTTTATCTCATAAATTTTGAGTCTTCACAATAGATGATTGATGGTGTAGATAATTAAACAAAATTGCATGCCTATTCAAACCGAGGGACTAATCCGATTAGTTTGTAGAAAACTGATCGATGAAGTTGGAATAAGACATTAGACAAGAATTCTCAATTTTGATGGACAATTCCATACTATAGTTTAAAATACACTAGTCAAGGAAATATCATCATAAAGCCTTAAAGAGATGAAGGAATCACACTAAAGCTTCATAAGATCATCTATTAGAAGAATACTCAAAGGCTGTTTGTTTATGAGTTGTTTTTTCTAAGATATGTGTGGTTAAAACTCACAAGAATCACATATCACCATTCCAAAGCCTTAAAGTCGTTAAAAATAATTTTTTTGATTTTTTACAAAATTTTTAATATATACTTTTAAGGCTTTTTAGCTTTTTGAATTTCTAGAAGAAATTTGAACGTCGGTGGACCGATGCATGAACCTCTTCAAAAATTCTAAAGCAATTTTTTATTTTATTTTTATTTAAATGGTCATGCTTCTTCTTCCTTCTTTAGAAGCGATCTTCTTCAATGGTGGACGAACGTGTCCCTTCAACAAACCCTTTCAAATCTATAAACAACCTTGATTTCAACAAGTTTAATCACCTTACTTGCTTTCTAATTCTCTGATCTACAATCTGAAACCCTAGTCTATTTCATATTCCAAAATCAGCAATCATTCACTTATTATCATTAATATTTTGATTTCTAACCTCCTAAACTCTTGAACATTCATCTTCAAACTGGTTCTTGTAAGTTATAGGATATTTTAATGTTTATTGAAGACACATCAACTGCCAAGTTTATATTTTACCAAGTCAGTGTAAAAGACCTATTCAACAACTTAGGCAATTAATCTAGACTTATTCCTCCAAGTGAAGCGAGGGTGTTATTGAGTTAAAGTCGAAATAAGAGATTTTAGGACTGGATGTAGGATAGTGGTTCGAACAAGTGTAAAAAATTTAGTGTGCAAGTTCCTTACCTTATTTTATTTTATCTGAAGTTTGTCTAGAATATTATTTATATACTTTAATATATAGATTAGCCATAAATACACGATCCAATGCGCTTTTATTTGGTATTAGAGCAGGATAATTCATAAACCGTAACATAGTTTATTGAATATCTTAATATGGCACATATAAGCACTTTCGTAAATGATAAGTCTACTACACGAACCCCACTATTTACTAGCAGTGATTACAATTTTTGATCAACTAGAATGAGAATGCAAATATCCAAAAATTGCATAAATCTCTGCAATTATTCAGTGAATGATTGCGGAAATCTCCACAATTTTTTTGGTGAATAATTATGGAAATTTCCATGATTTTTTGAAAAGTCCGCAATTTTTTGCTGAATAATTGTGGAAATTTCCACAATTTTTCAATGAATAGTTGCAGAAATATCTGCAATTTTTAGATATAATTGAATAAATGTTTGCAATTATTCATTGAATAATTGCATAAATGTCTGCAGCTATTTTGTAACTTAATTCCAGGAACCTAATTTACATACTTTTTTGGTTAGGATGTTTGGTGTATTTTGAAACTTAATAGGGACTTTAGCCAAACCGTCCCAAGAAAAAATGGAATGGTCTAAAGAATGTGAATTTTTAAATGAATCAAATAAATATTTAAAACTTTGAAATAACAATTTAAATTATAAAATGATTGTTTAGAAAAAAAATCGATTCCTTAGAAAATAAAAATATTAGCTTGTGTTAAATGACTAAAGAATTAGAATATTCACAAATTCATTTAAACTTTTGTGTGCTAGAAAATGTACTTGATTCTTATAAAAATTAACATGTCAAATTATCAAAAGAAAATATTGAATTAACTTCTAAAAAAGACTCTTGAATCTAAAAATTTAGAGTTTAAAAAATCATTAGAAACGATTTCAAATATTTCAAAATTTATTAAAAGTGAAGAAAACTTATAAAATTTGATAAAGAATTCTAGACCAGTACATAACAAAAATGGCTTGGGTTTCAAAAGAGATAAGAATAAGAAAACCCTGAAGAAAAATAGTTTCCTGCGTACGAAATTTAAAAAATCTAGTAACTCTAAAAAAGGAAAAGGAATTTTTAAAACTAAAGCAATAAGAATATGGGTTCCTAAAACTAATAATAATCTTATTAGAAAGAAATATATATATATATATATATAAGTTTTTCTCTGATGTTCACAATAATATTAATTATTCTTTTAAAGGTTCTACCAAACGCTTCCGAGTATGGTTAACAAAATCTTAACCCCAGGACCCTAGCGTAGGAAGTGAGTACTAATAAATTTGTTTATTCATTGCATATATTCACTCACATTAGTAAAAAGAGAATATAAATTCTAGACAACGAATGTTCCAACCACATAACAGGAAACTCCAATACGCTTAAAAATATCAAACTAGTGAATGCAGGTACAGTATCCTTCGGAGGAAATTCAAAACGATACATCATCGGAATAAGGACATCAACAATGATGGTAATCCAAATTTACCCTTAATTACTAATGTTTACCTAATTAAAAAATTAAAACATAATCTGTTAAGTATTAGTCAGTTATGCGATAAAGGTTTTAAAATTAAATTTGACAAAAATAGTTGCAATATTTTTAGTCATAATGAAAGATTAATTCTTGAATGTATAAGGAAATAAAATATTTACATTTTGAATATGAAAGTAATAATGATAGTAACCTATGTCTTATAGCAAATTCAAATGATCAATGGCTACGCAAACCCATATTAACTTTTAAATTATTAAATAAATCAACAAAACATAAAATTATAAGAGGTCTACCTAAAACGAATTTTAAAGTAAATAATCTTTGTGATGCTTGTCAAAAGGGAAAACTAAGAAAAACTTCCATTAAATATATAAATGAAATTTCTACTAATAAACCTTTTGAATTAGTTCACTTAGATTTATTTGGTCCAACTCAAGTTAGATCAATAAATCATACTAACTATGTTTTTGTAATTATTGATGACTAATCAAGAAATACTTGGACTTTGAAACATAAAAGTGATACTTTCCAAATGCTTAGGAATTTTGTAAAAAGAATTCAAATTTTAATAGATTTAAAATTTAAAAATATTCAAAGCGATCACAGAGGAGAGTTCAATAAAGATTAATTTACTAACTTTTGTAATAAAAGGGAATTTATCATTACTTTGCTTTTTCTAGTATATCACAACAAAATGGTGCTGTCGAAAGAAAAAATAGAACCTTGCAAGAGTGCGCTAGAACATTACTTAATAGCTCATGTTATCCCGACTTTTGGCAAGGCCGTGACACCAAGAACTTGACTAGAAATCAAGGACAGTTCATCCTGGAGATCGGTTATACATAGGTTTACTATGGATACTGGTAAATTTTGCCCGAGTCCGGATCGAGCTACAATTTATATGACACGACAAGCATAGCTATGAAAGCCAAGGTTCCAAATTTCAAGTCAAACGGAGTTTGTATGCTCAAGATATTGATCGATCACGGTTGAGAAATCCAACTCTATTCGTATCCATCCAATTTCGTATCCATTCCCCAAGAGAGATTCAGTTCGTATCCATCATGTTAACAGCACTTCATATCCATCAACAAATGTTCATTTCGTATCGGTCTCCATCCATCTCGTATCGATCTCCCACCATCGATACGAACAGCAACAACCACCGATCGATACGGAGAAAGCAATATGAAGCATCGATACGAAGGCGGCCTCCAACCATCGATACGAAGTAGCATGCAAGCATCGACACGAATAGAGCCACACTATCGATACAAATTCAGCATCGATGCGAGTTCAGCATCGATACGAATTCAGCATCGATACGAACATCATCTCAACTCGATCGGACAATCATCATCGATGCGAGATGATGGTGATTATTCACCATCGATATGAATTCAGCATCGATACGAATAGAGCCACGCTATCGATACGAACATCATCGATACGAACATCATCTCAACTCGATCGGACAAAATCTCGATCGATGCGAATTTGGTTCGTATCAATCATGGATCGAGTGCGAACAGCATGGGATCGATCACGTGGGCCCACCCACGTGAGAGAAGAAATCCTCCGAGATCTGGGCGAGATATTTGATGCTTACGCCTATAAATAGCAACCTTGAACCTACAGAAAAGGGACTTTTGGCTTCTCTACGCTGATACTCTGCCGGAATCACCATTAAATTTCAGTTGTGCTACCGTAACCTTTTGTAATCAGCGAGTAAAGTTCAATAAACATCAGTCATTTCATAGTGGACGTAGGCAATTCGCCGAACTACCCTAAATCTGTGTGTTTCCATGCATTTTCTTATCTGTTAATTGGTGTGTTTGTTAGCTTCATTTTACATTTATTTTCTTCATTTTATCTCTTCAAACACATCCGAAGAGCGTTGTGCCCAATTTTGGTACAAACAGCTCCACTCTGCATCAAATTTCAAGGCTGAACTAGTTGCCACTGCATGTTATGTTCTAAATCACATCTCAATTTGTCCTAAAACTAAAAGTACCCCTTATGAACTTCTTTATCAATGAAAACCTAAGTTATCTTACTTTACAATCTTTGGAACAAAATGTTTTATTTTAAATAGTTAAACTAATCTTGTTAAGTTTGAATCTAAAGCTGATGAAGGAAATTTTATCGGTTATTTAGAAAGAAGTAAAGCATACCACATATTTAATAAAAGAGATAAAATAATTGAAGGAAACTTACTTGTCTCATTTGATGAAAATCTCAACAAAATAGAAGATGATACTGAAATAACCAATATTAATCAACCATCAACTGCTATTCAAATTACAAAAGAAGATTAATCTTATGAAGATATTCAAGAAATAAGCGACTCTCTAGAACAAAATCAAAATAAAGAAACCCCAAGAATTTGAAAAAAATCATCCTATTGAAAATATTCTAGGTGACGTAAGAACTAAAGTATTAACTAGAAAATAACTAAATGAAATGAGTCACTTAACAGTCATTTCTACAATTGAACCCAAACTATAAAAGAGCTGGAAAAGACAAATACTGGATTATAGCTATGCAGGAAGAATTAAATCAATTTGAAAAAAATAATGTATGGGAATTAGTCCCAATACCTAGTGATCAAGCTATAATAGGAATTAAATGGGTATATAAAAATAAAAGTGATGAAAATGGTGATATTGATAGAAATAAAGCTAGATTGGTTTCTCAAGGATACAACCAGGAGAAAGGAATCGACTATGATGATACCTTTGTTACTATTGCATGACTTACAGAAATAGAATACTCCCATCTTTTGCCTCTCACCATAATTATAAATTATATCAAATTGATGTTATGAGTGCTTTCTTAAATGGTTTTGTAAAAGAAAATGTATATGTTGAACAACCATCATTATTTAAACATGAAAACTTCCAGATCATGTTTATAAATTTAAAAAGGCTTATATAGTCTTAAACAGGAACCATGTGCTTGGTATGACAAACTAAAAAGCTATCTAATAAATTCTGGTTTCAAAATTGGAAAAGTTGATTCAACACTTTTTATAAGACGTGAAAATAATGATTTATTGTTGTCTAAATATATGTTAGTGAAATTATCTTTGGTCCCACTAATGAAAAACTTGTATAGATTTTTATGAAATTATGGGAAAGGAATTTGAAATGCCTTATATGGGCTAATTAATTTATTTTCTTAGGTTGTAAATTAAACAATTAGAAAATGGAATTTTTGTTTTATAACAAAAATACTCTAAAAATCTAATTAAAAGATTTAGTGTCGATAATATGAGCAGTAAGCTTACACTAATTAATACAACTATTTACCTAGATAAAGATGAAAATGGTAAGGATGTTGACTAGAAACTTTATAGGAGTATGATTGGATCATTACTTTATCTAACAGTAAGTCGCCCCAATATAATGATCGGTGTGTGTCTTTGTGCCCAACATTAAGCTAATCCAAAAGAGTCACACCAATGAGCTACTAAAATAATTTTATGATATCTGATTGGAACTAGAGATTACGATCTTTTCTATCAAAAAGAATGTCCGTTCGAATTAGTAGCATACAGCGATGCTGATTTTGGCGGATGTCGTACCGATAGAAAAAGTACTAGTGATACATGCCATTTTATAGGTCAATATTTAGTTTCATGGTATAGTAAGAAACAAAACCACGTATCCTTATCTACATTTGAAGCAATATATATATCAGGTACTTAAGCTTGCGCTCAAATAATTTATGTGCATCGGCCACCAAAGGATTTTAGTGTAAATTTCACAAAATCATCTATTTACTTTGATAACACTAGTGCAATTAATTTAGTCAAGAATCCTATAAATCACTGATGTGCACGTAAATGTGCATATTTTTACCACCATATTTAATCTATTTAAATTATATAAATGATCATATCGGGTATTTTAACTTGTTTAAACCAAAATTCAAATTATTTCAAATTGTCACATATTCATCTTCATCCAAGGGCAAAATAGTCATTTTTGTGCATATATTAATTTTCTAAAATTTAATTGAAAATTTCTATATTATTTTGTAGGAATTTAAATTCATATACAAGTGGTTTCATGATGATATGTGCATGCACAAGAGTGAAGAGAACGAATGAAGATGGAAATAATTCAAAGTGAAGATAATGGAGGACCCCACCTACCCACCTTTCTTCACGTACAAATTAAAGGCTAATGCACATGCTTAGGGAATTAATGGCTTCATGTACACTTAAATGATGATCAGTGGATGTTAATGATTACTTGGCCACCACACTACCTCAAGGGCAATTTGGCATTCCCCAAAAATATGAATTAGGGTTTAACACATGTATAAGTACCTCTTATGTTTCATGTACTTCTCCCTTAGTTCCTCTTAGTTTTAGTTTAGGCTCAAAATAAAAAGACAAGCTCTCTTTCTCTTTTCATGGATACTTAGCCATTTTTATTTCATGTACTTTTCCTTTTTTTATGCAATGTAATTATTGTTTCCTTTTAATTACATGTTCATTTCCTTTCATGCTAGTAGTGTAGATTTTCTTTTATGCAACTAGAATAGTTTTCTTTCATTTTGCTTTCTTTTTGCTTTCATGTTGCAAGCTACATTTGTTAATCAAATGAAAAATATGAGAGGCTAAACCCCTTCAATTTAGGGCGAATGAAGCTCTCTAATTATGTAGCTTCAACTATTTGTTAATTCATGCTCTCTTTTTGTGCTTAATGAAGAATGATTGAAGTGGTTTAATTGTTGTTTTTGCCTTGAATTTGATAGTCTATATTGTTGACACCAAATAAGCTATGCTCAAACAATCACTAACACTAATTGCCTCTTCATCAAAGTATGATTATGGCAAAAGAAAGTGATTTGAAATTAAAATTTGATGGTCTATATTTCTAATCAATAGTTAATAGGCCATACTTAAACTAGATTTCATTTTCATTTTCATTGTCAAGTTTCATGAAAGTTAGTAAGTGATTTAAGGGGTGTGTTATAGTTTGATGGCTTATGTTTGCTAATTAATAGCACAAATATGCCATACTTATGATAAACACATCAATTAAAGCACTAACGACCATAAAAGAGAGATCATGATTATCATACGTGTTGAACTACATGATCTAGAGAGTGGATTTATTCTTTAAATTGTCATTTAACTTTTATATTTGCATCTCTTTTCTTTTAATTAGTTAGCTAATTTTCTAATTCTCTAGCTTAACTTTCACTCGACTTTGGTTTAATTTGATTGAAAAGAATTTTAAAATCATAAATTCCCTGCGGATCGACCCGTATTCGCCACGTACATCAATAGTACGTCGTGCGCTTGCGGTTATTTTTATTTCAAAATTCGTTTGGCTATTTTCTAACTCGATAGACATTTAGCCGTCCGAACAATCACTTTAGAACAAAGAATACTGATATAAGACACATTTTTAAGAGATTATTTTGAAACTTAAAATATTATACCAAAAATCAAATTGTAAATGTATTACAAAATCTTTAATGAATATACATGTATTAAAATTACATCGAGAATTAGAAATTTGTTCGTAACAGATGTAATTTAAAACTCTAACTTATTTTTTATTTACACATCCAAATTATTCAATATTGCATATATTTAAGTCTTTTTCTTAACAATTTCTCCAAAATTTTCAAAAATAAAGTCTTACATTTAATATATATATATATAGGTATATGTATATGTATATGTATATGTCTATAAACTAATAAAGTCTAATGAAAAATTGGGTAAACTAAAAAGGATAAAAGCATAAATTAATATTAAAACATAAGATATTTAAAAGGTTATCACTAATAATAATAATAATAATAAATTTTAAAATTGAAAATAAAAGAATAATTAAAAATTGGAAAAAATTGGGCTACTGGTGACTCAATTTTCTTTCAGATCCGAATCTCTATTAACTTCCCATTTACCCTTTTTCTTCATTATTTTTTACCTCTATTTCGATTTCAAAATCCTAGCTCCATTATTCTAGCTTCTGTCCTTCTAAAATCCATTAAATTTTCAGCTGAAATTCAAAGTTTTAGACATGGCAAGAGGGAAAAGAAGCATCTCAACTTCTTTTGGCTTAATTGACGAATTATTAACCGATAAAGTTAGGAATTCATTAAAGAATAAGATGGACAATATCAAAATATTCATAGGAATTCATTGAAGAATTAGATGGAAAGTATCAAAATATTCATGGCTTTAATGGTGAATAAGCGTCTTGACGGTCGTCCGGTAAATTTGATTACTCTAAACTTATACGACATTCCAAATTTGTTCACTCAAGCTTAATTAGTTAACATAATAAACTTGAATGGTTTTGAAATTGAAATATACCCTAGATGTATAGCCTTCTTCTAAGTTATTCTTAAAGTATGAAATGATGATAATGGCTTAGACATATATATGAGTGTAAAAGATGTTGAAATATCATTTAGTGAAAATGAATTAGGTGAGGTTTCGGGAATTTCAGCTGATGGCTTGCCATTAGATGAAATAATTTTGAACGAGGAACCTATTTTATGTCTATGCAGTTAAAGCGCTTAGCGGTGGGGGTCTAAAAAGTTATAATGGGGAAAAACCAAGGATATAGTAGAAAATCTGAAAGGTGTAAAAAGGTTCATTAGATATAAAACGAAATATCTAAAATTAATATATTCTCATTATCATATCATTTGTGTAGGAAAAAGAAATATGGTTTAATATTATGTAGCGAAATCAAAGAATATCATGATTTATGCAGTTCAGTTTTGTGTCTACAATAGATTTCTAGCTTATATTGAGTATTTATGCCTCAAAATTAGATCTTTACCCTAGCTTTATTGATTTGGTTTAATAGAGAACTAGTCAAAAAACCTTTTATATTAATTTTTCTAAAGCGAATGCAGAAAGCCTTGATTTAGCGAGAATTGTGTAAATAGCGGGGCTTAAAGTAAATCTACTGTTTCATAGCGCTAAACTGAAATAGTGTAGCGGTGGAAGAGCCCTACACGCTATAGCAGGGATTTTGCAGACCTTTAATGGGGCTTTAACTACATAGTTTTGCATCAAATTTACAATGCAGTAATGATAATTGGACAACATCTAACCTAAATCACAAGCTCGTGTTATTTTTAAAGTTATTCAACACAACTTAATTCAAAAATGAGCAGTTTGGTAAGATTTATCCTTTGGTCCATAAAGCTGCATATGCCATTTTTGGAAATATTCGAGTAAATTAGGCTAATGTAATAATGAATAATATGATGGAGAACCATTTGGGAGAAAAATGAAGATATAATCCTTATGGGAACTTGATTATAGTGATTCTTCGTCATTTGGTGTTATGTAAGACGATGAGTATCTAATTAGGCACACATATTCTAGTGTTTTTTATGATAAACTTCTAAAGGCGATGAAGGTACCTGCAACTTTAGATGAGATCACGGTTGAGACTCGGTATATCATCCAGTAAAGGAAGACATACCTGGCTCATCTTCACCACGTCCTACTTCCCCTATGCATACATCTACATCAACTGAAGAGCATAGTATTGCTAGTCTCGATAGGCAAGAGCAATTGATTCAGACTATTCGTGAGTAGCAGCTAAAGTAGAAGAGTGAGTTGAGCTTTACTTAATAACTTTTCACATGCTTATGTGGATCAGTTCACACTAGAGGGAGTGGAGTTAGCACTAGCAGTGAGGATAGTGCACTTCATCCACCACTAGTCTATCAGCCTTCTATTCATGACTTTTAGGCAGGATTACATAGCTCTGGAGCAGCATGACCTTTATTTGAGTTGCCTGGACCTACCAGGATGGGATCTAGCGGGAGAGAACCTAGACCTCATGCCATTGTCACTTACGCTTCGTGTTTCCCACTATGTTCTCCAGCACCGACCAGAAAGCACTCGAGATTTATAAAGTCGGATCATACTAGTCCTCCAGGATATTATGACTAGTCTTGATATGCAACAACTCCACTATGGTATCACTTTATGGTTTTTTAGTTCATTGTCAGTTTGATTCTACACTAGTTTGGTTTTAATCTTGCATGTTGTTTCATTTTCTATGTGACATTGGCATTCATTTTAGGCTTGCATTTTTTTGTATTTGTGAAATCTATGTTGATACGTGTTATGATTTGTGCTTGTCAACTGTGTTTTGTTCTGTGTATAGTGTTTGTTAATCGGTGATATCCTATATATTATACAATGATATATTTTTCTCCTTTTGTGATGATAAAGGGGAAGAAATAACTGATCATATAGAAGGAGTACGAAAATAAAACATTATGTGCATATATTTAGGGGGAGTAACTTTCGTAACAATCATAGTAACATTCTTCATGAATGCATATGTGCGCTGTCGTTTTCAAAGTGGGGGAGAATGTTCGAACAATAATTCCCAGTTTTGATAAAGAAAACTCCATACTATAGTTTAAAATACACTTGTTAAGGAAATGTCATCGCAAAGCCTTAAAGAGATATATTGAATCATGCTAAAGCTTCAGAGGATCGTTTATTAGAAGAATACACGAAGATTGTTTATTTGTGAGTCATTTTGTCTTAGAGATATATTGTAAAAACTCATAAGAATCACACATTACCATTTCAAAGCCTTAAAGACATTAAAAATATTTTTTTTGGAATTTTTACAATTTTTTTAATATATGCTTTTAAGAATTTTTAGCCTTCTGAATTTATAGAAGAAATTTGAACATCGGTGCACTGGTGGTAGGTGACCGATGCACCCGTGCATGAATCTTTTTAGAAATTCTAAAGCAACATTTTGTTTTCTTTTATTCGAATGGTCGTATTTCTTCTTCCTTCTTCAGATTTGACCTTCTACAATGGTGAACAAACATGTTCCTTCAACAAACCCTTTCAAATCTATAAATAGCCTTGATTTCAACAAGTTTAATCATCTTACTTGCTTTCTAATTCTCTGATCTACTATCTAAAATCCTAGTCTATTTCATATTCCAAATTAGCGACTGTTCATTTACTATCATCAATATTCTAATTTCTAACCACCTAAACTTCTACATATTCATCTACTAACTAGTTCTTGTGAGTTATAGGAGACTATACTATATTAGGCATATATGTGTATTGGAGACACGTCAACTGCTAAAGTTTATATTTTACCAAGTCATAGTAAAAAAACTAGTGGCTCTGGAAATTGTATAGACCTATTGCTCTGGTTGGAGCAAGGGTGTTAGTGAGTTAAAATCGGAATAAGAGATTCTGAGACTGGATGTTGGATGGTGATTTAAACCAGTTTAAAAAGTCTGGTGTGCAAGTTCCTTACTTTATCTTATTTGATCTACAATTCGTTTAGAATATTATTTATGTACTTTAATATATAGATTAGATATAAATACACAATCCAACACACTTTCATAAGATTCATAATGGACCCCAAGTACAAGCGGAAGATTGATAGAATTAGGGGTATGTCCTAGAGGCAATTATGTAATTTGTTACATATATCTAACTCGATAAGCAACCTTGTTTAAAATAAAAGGTATTTTCTTTCTATTATACACTTGATATAATGTGTTATATTAATTATTTATTTCATTAAATCTCTAACTAATACACCAAATCCATAAATAGTATGTTTTGTGATAGTAGTTACAATATGCTATAATCATGAATGATTTATCACAATAAAATAAACATACTGTTTTAAATAATCCTAGTCTAGATGGTAAAGACTGGATATCGATAGATCCATTGAGACTAGAGTACGTAACGCTCTTCAAGTAGTGAGCAGTTATCATTCATGGCTATCGGGGCACCAAGAGGTTTCATACTAATAGTCATTCGATAACTATGGAATGATTTACTCGATAGTTTTATGTTGATTAATATAACTAAGGTCAAACCGAGAATATCGATGTGATAATTTTACAATATTCCCTCGACTTGAGGATATTGTGAAGCTTTAATTTAGAAACCCCACTTTGATTATAGTTAAATCATGGCACGGCTTCCATCGAGCGACCATCATTGGGTTGAGTGGAAGCATTGGAAGTGAAACACTATTCAAGAGAGAATTCATCTCCTCGGTTATATAGGGTTAGTATCACGAGGTTGAGTTAAGTTAACTCAAAGTCAAAGCCTCTGGCAGAGCAGTATGGTTGGTAATAATTGTTATTATTGAACCAAGGATTTTGTGTTTGCACTTACAAAGTTGAATGCCATGAATTTTAATTAACATTATTCGGGATATTTAATTGGATAAATTAAATAGAATAATATGAATAATTAGGGAGATGAGATTAATAAATCCAATGGCCATGTCTTAATGAATGAACTAAAATAAGACTTAACTAAATTTAGAAGGAGGAATTCTACTAAGGGGTACACTTGGAAATGGGGCTACATTTCTTAGTATATATCTCTTCCTCCACCTTAATAAACTTTCACTTTCTCATTCATAACTCCTCACCAAATTTCGACCGGCCATTAAAAGCTCCAGGAAGAATATAAGTTGAAGATAAAAGCTAAGGAATTAAAGCTAGGAAATTATCTCATTCTCCAATCAACTAATCAAGGTGAATAATCATGTTTATCATCTCATTTTTCTCTGTTTGGATCGGCTATGAGTTATACCCAATTCATGTTTGTGTTTTGATTAGGATATAACCATTTAAAACCTTTGCTTGTATAAGACATAGGTGTTTTTAAACGTTAATGGGCTAATTAACATGTTTTTTTAGTTTTGGTTAAATTTCGAATTGATTTTGATCTTCATATGCTTTGAAATTTTAATATGTTGAAGAGAACATATTAATTGATTTTCTGAAATTTTTCCAAATTTTTTTATGATGTTTTAATAGTTATATAAAATTGTTTAAGGAATGGGACTTAAATGTTTTGTATAATTATAAAGGAGAAAGGAGGCTTTTTCAAATTTATTCAAATTTCCAAATACGGAAAGTCGGCAGCAATTTTTGAATATAAAATTCTGGCAACCAATCTGATTTAGACAAACAAGGCAAGTGGGGTACAAAAGAACTGTTTAGAGTACAATTTTCACTATTTCAACTTTTTCGGCAAGAACTTCTACCTCCATTCCAAACCTTCCGACAAGGTCGAAAGGTATCAAACCTTTCGACTAGGTCAAATATCAATGCACATGGTATCAGGCGACTGGTACATAGTGAATTGAAAGGGGACGAAAGGTTTAGAGATGAAAGGTTAGAGCTTTCGAAGGAGATGAAACTTTGTTTTGGTTTTAAAGAAAATACACATGCTAGCTTTCGACAAAGAGCTTTCGGCGTTGTCAAATAGTTTAACAAAAAATGGTTTCGATGGGTTTGCTTTCTTTTTTTAAATGAAACCTTTCGACAAAGTCGAAAGGTTAGCTTTCGACATGGCCGGATGTATAGTTATCACTTTCAAACCTTTCGACACAAATGGAGTCAAAGGTTATTTTTGTTTTCTAAAACTTGTCGCCTCTCTCCATTGTTTTCGAAGGGTTGGTTCAAACACCAACATTTCACTGTTTTTGAATGGTTTCGAAGGGTTTTAACTTCGAAAGGTTTTGATTTCGAAAGGTTTCGAAGGGGTTACCTTCTATGATTTTGAAAGGTTTTGAGTTTCAGTGACTTCTATAGGTTTTAATTTCGAAAGGTTTTGAGTTTCATTGCTTTCGAAAGGTTTATAAATGGTTTTATAAAGAGGATAGCCCAGGCTTTCGACAAAGTCGAAAGGTAGAACCTTTCGACTAGGTCAAAAAGAAACCTTCCGAAAAGGTCAAAAGGTAGGACCTTCGACAAGATCGAAATGTATGATTATATGATGCTTTCAAAAGGAAGGCTTCCGAAGGGGCTAACGTCGGATGTTTATTTACTTTCGAATGGGGCTTCATTCGAAGGGGTTCAAAGGGCTGTTTTTAGCCATTTTTCTTAAGTAAATTTTGCTAATTTGAAGGGGGTACTTCGAAGGATTATAGCATAAAATACTTATCTTGGTTTGAATATGTAAGGGGGATCCTTATATAAATTTGATGTTATTAAACCTTGGGGACACCGGGGTGGGTTTAATGTTTTCGATACATAGTTTGGGGTTACAAACAGAATATAATTTCAAAAATAAACATTGGAGACACCGGGGTGGGTTTAATGTTTTTGATACATAGTTTGGGGTTACAAACAGAATATAATTTCAAAAATAAACATTGGGGCTATCAATGTGTTTTTATTTAATTTAACCTATTTGGGGCTACCAATGAGAATAGGTTAAACATGTGGGATACATGGAAAAAATAAATATTCATGGGGATTATGAATTTTAATGAATAATCATGGGGATCATGATATTTTAATTAACCAAGTGTTGGGTTCTTGGTTAACCTAGGAACACCATGGAATGTATGGTGGATAACCCACATCAAATTTCTAAAGTAAATAATGTTTTGTCAGAGGTGGTTAGCCTCGAGATTTGGCACCCAAGGCTTCATAGTCATCCTAGGAAACTATGGAGTGTGCGGTGGATAGCCCACACCAACTTTCATAAAACAATGTAAGGTGGATAATCTGCATTTATTTTGATGAATTTGGGACAAATAGTCCTATTTAAGTTTTGGCGGATAGTCATTTTAAAGATTTTAGAGGGGAACTCTAATAAATGGATTTTAGATGGGAAATTTTATAAATTGTTTTTAGATGGGATATCTAATGAATGGATGGATAGGATATTCAATATATGATTTATGGCTTTATTTCATATTATGTTAAGACTAATCCTTTTGGGTGCAGGAGCATAGTAAATAATTTTCATGTTTTGTTTTCGATACTAGTGATGGGAAAACCCGTTCGGCTAAGCGGCGTGGTCTTACTGGATATCTATTTATGATAAGAGATGATGGTGATTATTCATACCAGACTTTTTGTAACAGCCCGCACCTCACTTAACCATTTACTATAAGGTAGTTAATTTCACTCTCGTGTATGACCTCAATCAAATAAGTCCAGAATTAACCGAAAAAGTAAACGCCTGTGTCTCATACCACATGTTTTACTAAATCGTTTAAGTCACTTCCTCGTTCGCTCGAAGAGTGCAATAACGTGTAATTTTATAGAAAATAATTTACTTCGAGAAAACGAGTTAAAAATGATTTTTCTGAAAATATTTGGAAATTATTTCCTTTTAAAATCCCTTTAAAAATAGTTAATTAAATTATTTAATATTTAAAATAGGCATGGAAATAAATTCACACTTATAAAATCGATTTGGAAAAATATTTATTTCAAATCCGGTATTTAAACCGAAAATTCACTTTGAAATCGATTATAAAATCCATGCACGAAATCGTCGAAATCAATTCAAATTCAACCAAGTTTTCTCAAATTGAAACTCAAATAAATCAACAGCATTGCCACTTAAAATCATCAAGGAATGTCGGCTTTCTAATGTATAGAAATAGCCTTTTGAAAATTTCACAATTCATCTTTGAAAATACAGAAGAAAACAGTGCAAAACAGCAGAATAAAGATCAGGAAAACACACAGGTAAACGCACTAAGGCAAGTGACTCAAACATTTTATAGTAGCTTTAAATATCAGTTTATTTTATATGCAAAAAAATTCAAAGTTAAATTCCTAACCAAGTGGTACAGATTTCATACTCTTTAACAACCATTTTCAGCTCAGATTTGTAAATCTCAGTTTGCATATACCAACTATGCAAAAATCGTATAAATTCGAAATTTAATCTTTTTCACTCAAATATTTTACAGTAGCTTTGAATATCAGTCTAGAATATATGTACAGAATTTCAAAACCAAACTCCCAACCAATTGGTACATATTTCATATTCTTTAACAACCATTTTCAGTTCAGATTTGTAAATCTCAGTTTACATATACCCACTTTGCAAAAATCATATAAATTCAAGATTTAACCTTTTTCACTCAAACTTTTTATAGTAACTTTGAATATTAGTCTAGTTTATATATACAAAATTCCAAAGTCAAACTCCTAACTAGTTGTAGCAGATTTAACATTCTTTAACAACCATTTTCATATTTTCTAATATGCAAACATAAACTTCAATATAATAAACCATGAGCAAATCATCATCAAACAACATCATTCAGCAAGCATTAAACCTAATTAGTGACAAAAAAATATGTGCATGCATCTAAGATCATCACAAATTCATTTAGACATAGTTTGGTGAGCAAAAACTCACCTTATCATCTTCAAAATTGCATGCATCAACACACAAACAAATCACTGAAAAATCTTCATTTTCGTCCTTGGTGCAGCAAGCGTTTGGCATAGGAAAACTAAGTATTTTCCTATGAAATTTTTACAGAAGGTGTATTCATGAGTTGAGAACAACATATCCAAATTTAGTATTTTTATGATTTTTATACAATTAGTTATGAATTTTCTACTGACCTTTGTTTTCAGCCCAAATCTAACCCGAAAACCACTAGAGAAAAGAAGACCTTTGATCCATCAAAACTAAACTAATTATCACGAAATTTGGAGTAGAGGTGCTGGAACATATCCAAATTTTAGAATTTTTGAGAATTTATTTGATTTGTTATTATTCTTGGAACAACTAGGGTTTTTGAGAAGGAGGAAGAAAAAGTTTCTGTTTCTAGTTTTTTGTAAGATGAACAATATAAGGAGAAGGAGAACTTTCTCCCTAGTTAGTTGGGCTTAGACCCAATTGGATTTCAATATCAAACCCATTAATAAATCAATTTTCCACTAATTAACCACACACAAAATATGTTTTAAGTCTATCTTTGAAAAATAATATATCTTAAACGAAAGCTCATAAAAATGCAAACTTATACTCTAAAATTAACTACAAAACTTAATCTTTGCAATGAAACCGAAATTACTCATTTTTATGGTCATTAGACCCTTTAAATAATTTATTGAAAATGGACATTTTCATGTTTGTATAAAAATGTAAAACATGTTTAAAATAGATTTTAGCTCTCAAACTTATGGTTTCTTCATAACAAAATTTATGAATCACTTTAATAACATAATTAAGATTTTTACCCTAGTTTACATTGGTAAATTTGCAATAAAACCCCTTATTTTAATAACTCAAATATGCGGGTTGTTACACTATTTGTCTGACTCGAAGTTTGTGTTTCTCCACAAACTATTGGGTACTCAAAATTAATTTGAGTAGTCTGAGAGTGGGATACTTTCAGGTTTTTGGATGAATAAGCTTCCGGAGACTTGTAGGAGGCATTGTTAGCTATATAAGAGCTGTTTTGTATTTTCTGCTGTGATGTACTAAGAACTGTAAAATCCATATTTATTAGTTCTCCGATCATCATAAGGGACATCTTCATATGTCACTCTTATCGTATTTTGTACAGGTATATGTGATCCGAACGTTGTTAATGTCTGGGATTATGTAATTAAATCTTAAATTGAAATTCATAAGAAATGAGAAATTTTGTTTTGTTGAAGTTTAAATTTTTTCATATTCTTGTGTTTCTGTGTTGCCAATAGTTTCAAGATTCCGATTTCGGTCACTCAGAAATAACACCTATGGATGACTGCATCCGTAGTAGTTACTTTTGAGCCTCCGGAAGCGGGATGTTACAAGTTGGTATTAGAGCATGGTTTATGTACTTAAAAAGTATTTAAACCTTAAAAGATTTTTAAAGCATAATCTAATGAATCTAAAATATGGTTGGGCTTGGGTAAGCGTTATAGTAACGTGTGTGTACTTTGCTATAAATACCTAAGTATGTATTCCCCACTCTCTTAGACTGTTCTTCTGTATCTTACAATGATTGGATTTCAGGTAGTAGGGAAGTAATTAAGATATGGAGGCAGGAAACGGAAGAATTAATCAAAGTGGAAGACACACCGCAACAAGTGGAAATGTTCGACCTAATACTAGGAGCAACCAGGGTGATAGACAAATGCAAAGCCAGATGCAAATGCTAATGTTGGTGCTGAGATTCAACCGGTTGATATGGGGATAATGTATCAGTTCTTCGGAATATGATGCAAGCTTGAGCGGCTGCGGGAGTGGATGTACGGAATGCTTGAGGAGCTAATCCGGTGGCCCAAGTTGGTAATAATTATGCCAAGCTGAGCAAGGATTATGCTAATCTTGGAGGGAAGCCTTTTCTGGGAACCGACGATGCAGTACGAGTAGAGAACTGGCTATTGCATTGTGAAAAGATATTTGCAGATCTTGGCTTGACGGATATGCAGAAGAGAAGACTTGCTTCAAGGAAATTGCAGGGAGCAACATTGTTTTAGTGGAATGGAGTTACCATGAGAGAGCTAGAGGAAGACCTGACTTGGACTGAATTTCGAAGGAGGTTCGAAGAAAGATTACTATCAGAGGTTTCCAAGTCAGCATTGCTAAGGAAATTTGCAGATTTAGTCTAGGGGACAAATCGGTGATTAAGTATGCTAGGAAGTTTGATGAGCTATCCCGTTACGAATATGCTACTGTGGATACATTCATTCGGAGGAATGATAAGTTTATCAGGGGGTTGAATCCTGAGATCGCTAAAGCAACAATGCCAAACCTCCAGGATCCGTGTCATATTGTTGTTGAGATGGCTATTCGGAATGAAGAGATGCTTTCTACTTTTGGAAATGGGAAACCGGCCGAGGTTCAGAATTTTCAGGGTAAGAAGCGGAAGTTCTTCAAGAAGAAAGGAACCCAGTCGGGGGCAGCAGCCAAGAAGAGCAAGGCTGATATTGTCTGTTACAAGTGTGACAAGAAGGGTCAATATGCTAATGAGTGTCGCTCGGGTGATGGAAGAGCAGTTGTAGTGAGGTCGAATATGAAGTGCTACAACTGTGGCCATATGGGACATTACAAGGACAAGTGTCCCGAGGCTGCTAAGGCTGGAAAGGGAAAGGTCTTTGTGTTGGAACCATCATCCTCTAGACCAACAGCTGCTGAGAAAGGAAAAGCTATGATAGAAGGTATGCTTATGATTCATAGTGCTCCAGTTAGGATACTATTTGATACCGGTGCATCGCACTCATTTATATCTCAGTATTTGGTAGATTGCTTATGTCTGGAACCTTTATACCTTATTACTCCTTTAAGGGTTGTTAATCCTATAGGAGGGCATGCAACTCCGGGAATGAGATATGACCAGTTAGAACTTGATTTGTTAGGTCATATGTTTGCATGCAGTTTATATGTTTTTTATTTCGTGGGTTTTGGTATCATATTGGGTATGGATTGGTTAGATAGATATGATGCTAGGATATTTTGGCAGGAGGGGGAAATATCATTGAAGCACCATAATAACCGTAATCGAGTTATTTACTCAGTAAGGATTTCAGATGGAAATGCTTATGTGTTATTGGGTGCCATAGGAATGGAAGCAGAGTTGAAGCTGGTTTATGTTGCAAGAGAGTTTGCGGATGTATTTGAACCAGTTTCAGGCTTGCTGCCGAAAAGAGCGATCGATTTTTGGATAGATCTCGTACCGGGAGCTGAACCCATAAGTAGACCACCTAACAGGATGTCACCAACCAAGATGAAGGAATTGAAGGTGCATCTAGTGGAATTGGAAGGAAAGAATTTCATTCGGCCAAGCAGTTCGCCTTGGAGAACAGCCGTGGTATTCATGAAGAAGCCAAATAGGTCATTAAGGATGTGTATCGACTATCGTATGCTGAACGAGAGCACTTGGATAGGTTCATGTTGGTTTTTATCGATGACATTTTTGTGTATTCTAAGAATGAGAAGGATTATACAGATCATCTTAGAATAGCGTTGGAGACGCTAAGGCAACATCAGCTGAAAGTGAAGTTCTCCAAGTGTCA
The DNA here is from genome assembly GCA_030737815.1 of Allium fistulosum. Classification (NCBI taxonomy): domain Eukaryota; kingdom Viridiplantae; phylum Streptophyta; class Magnoliopsida; order Asparagales; family Amaryllidaceae; genus Allium; species Allium fistulosum. The sequence goes on from CM060904.1 coordinate 1,295,357,807, forward strand.
TTTCTAGAAGAAGGAAGTGAAGTTCCTTGGTCATGTAGTTTCCGAGGAGGGTTTAGCAGTTGATCCGGATAAGATCGAAGCTATTAACAATTAGAAGAGACCAGAGACGGTAAATGAGATTAGAAGTTTTCTTTGACTTGCAAGATACTACCGATGGTTCATTAAGGATTTCTCGCGGATAGTGGCATCCTTGACTATGCTAACCACGAAAGACGTGAAGTTAATTTGGTCTGACAAATGTGAGGAAGCATTCCTTAGATTGAAACATTTGTTAAAGAATGCGCTCGTGTTAGTAGTTCCAGATGGGAAACAGGGGTTGGTAGTTTACACCAATGCATGTGGTACTGGGTTAGGTATTGTGCTAATGTAGAATGGAAAGGTTATTGCTTATGCTTCTAGACAGCTTAGACCGCATGAAGTGAGATACCCTACTCATGATTTAGGGTTGGCAGCGGTAATCTTCGCATTGAAGGTATGGAGACATTATCTTTTGGAAGAAAGGTTTGAGCTATTTACGGATCATAAGTCTTTATGATATTTATTCTCTCAAAAGGAGCTGAACATGAGACAGCAAAGATGGCTGGAGTTTGTTGCAGCTTATGATTTTAGCATTGAGTATACACCGGGAAAAGGAAATAAGGTGGCAGATGCGCTTAGCGGGAACATCAGAATGTGGTGTTAGCTATGTTGGCGGAATAGAAAGACTTGGAAGCACTGCTGCTTGCAGTGTGCAGTTGAGGTCGACTGTTAGATCTAGTTGGAATAGCGCTATGATGTCTTGTTTGGAAGTTCGACCGGTTCTGATCGAACAGATTTCTTCTAGGTATAAAGAGGATCCAATGTTAGCCGAGAGGATTAGAAGTTAGAAGCTGGAACTGAGATTGATGATTTGAAAGATTTTATTCTTGACCATAGGGGTTGGTTGAGAAAGAAGGAACGGTTATGTGTTCCGGATATTGGAGACCTTAGGAAGGAAGTTCTTATGGAATTTCATCGATCGAAGTTTACGATTCATCCTGGGGGAACCAAGATGTATCGGGATATGAAGAGAAGTTTCTTCTGGGAAGGAATGAAGAGGGATGTTGGCTTATGTGTAAAACAGTGTTTGAACTGTCAACAAGTAAAAGCCGAACATCAGAAGCCAAGTGGTTTGCTTTAGCCTTTGGATATTCCATTTTGGAAGTGGGACTCGATATCCTTGGATTTTATTGACGGGTTGCCAAGGTCAAACCGGGGTAATGAAAGTATATGGGTCATAGTGGACAGATTGACCAAGAGTGCCCATTTCATTCCGGTAAGGTCAACCAGGACGGCACCTGTTTTGGCTAATTTGTTCGTGAAGAACATCGTTAGACTGCATGGAATTCCTAGTAGTAACGTCAGTGATAGAGATGCTTTGTTTACTAGCGAGTTCTGGAAGAGCCTGTAGAGTGTGTTAGGCACTAAGCTCAAGATGAGTACCGCGTATCATCCTCAGACGGATGGGCAGACAGAGAGAGTCAACAAGGTACGGGAAGATCTGTTGATAGCTTGTGTGCTGGATTTTAGTGGTTCTTGGGAAGATCACTTGCACTTAGTGGAGTTTTCCTATAATAATAGTTATCAGACTACTATAGGAATGGCGCCTTTTGAAGCTTTGTATGGAAGGCCATGCAAATCACTAGTATGTTAGTTAGAGACCGGAGACAGATTGCTCCTTGGTCTAGATTTGGTGAGAGAGGCGATGGAAAAGATCGAGTTAATACGGGAAAGAATGAAGGAAGCTCAGTCTAGGCAGAAGAGTTACGCAGACAAAAGGAGTAAGGACCTAGAGTTCTCAATTGGAGATAGAGTTTTCATCAAGGTATCGCCGATGAAAGGTGTGATTCGGTTTGGGAAGACCGGGAAGACCAGGAAGCTAGCACCGAGATATGTTGGACCATTTCCTATATCAGAAAGGATTGGGAGACTCGCATACCGAGTAGATTTACCGAGCAGTTTGGCCGGGGTCCACAATGTGTTTCATATTTCTCATCTTAGGAAGTATGTTCATGATACAGAAACTACTATCGCTCCGACGGCACTGGAGGACTTAGTGGTGGAACCGGATATGACTTTTGTGGGCAACTAGTTCATGTTGTGGCAAATGATGAGAAGAGGCTAAGGAAAAAGACAGTTAGGTTGGTGAAGGTTCAGTGGAGGGACAACGTGAAGGACTATACTTGGAAGACAGAAGACAGGATTAGGGATACTTTTCCTGGGCTATTTTAGATGGTATGTTCTATATAGAGTTTATATAGAATTTGGCTGGTAGGCTATACTAGCTTCGCTTGCATGGGCTATATGCTTGTTGTTGTGTCCTTACTGAAATTTCAGGGATGAAATTCATTAAGGGGGAGTCTGTAATGCCCTTGAATTTTAATTAACATAATTTGGGATATTTAATTGGATAAATTAAATAGAATAATGTGAATAATTAGGGAGATGAGATTAATAAATCCAATGGCTGTGTCTTAATGAATAAACTAAAATAAGACTTAACTAAATTTAGAAGGAGGAATTTTCCTAAGGGGTACACTTGGAAATGGGGCTACATTTCTTAGTATATATCTCTTCCTCCACCTTAATAAACTTTCACTTTCTCATTCATAACTCCTCACCAACTTTCGGCCGGCCATTAAAAGCTCCAGGAAGAATATAAATTGAAGATAAAAGCTAAGGAATTAAAGCTAGGAAATTATCTCATTCTCCAATCAACTAATCAAGGTGAATAATCATGTTTATCATCTCATTTTTCTCTGTTTAGATCAGCTATGGGTTATACCCGATTCATGTTTGTGTTTTGGTTAGGATATAACCATTTAAAACCTTTGCTTGGATAAGACGTAAATGTTTTTAAACGTTAATGGGCTAATTAACATGTTTTATTCGGTTTTGATTAAATTCTGAATTGATTTCGATCTTTATATGCTTTGAAATTTTAATATGTTGAAGAGAACATATTAATTGATTTTTTGGAATTTTTCTAGAATTTTTCATGATGTTTTTATAGTTATATAAAATTGTTTAAGGAATGGGACTTAAATGTTTTATATAATTATAAAGGAGAAAGGAGGCTTTTTCAAATTTATTCAAATTTCCAAATAAGGAAAGTCAGCAGCAATCTTTGAATATAAAATTCTGGCAACCTATCAAATTTAGAAAAAAAAGGCAGGTGGAGTACAAAAGAACTGTTTAAAGTACAATTTTCACTATTTCAACTCTTTCGACAAGAGCTTCCGCCTCCATTCCAAACCTTCCGACAAGGTCGAAAGGTATCAAACCTTTTGAGTAGGTCAAAAATCAATGCACATGGTATTAAGCGACTGGTACGTAGTGAATTGAAAGGGGACGAAAGGTTTAGGGATGAAAGGTTGGAGCTTTCGAAGGAGATGAAACTTTATTTTGGTTTTAAAGAAAATACACCTACTAGCTTTCGACAAAGAGCTTTTGAAGTTGTCAAATGATTTAAAGGAAAAAGGTTTTGATGGGTTTGCTTTCTTGTTTTAAATGAAACCTTTCGACAAAGTCGAAAGGTTAGCTTTCGACAGGGTCGGAAGCATAGTTGCCGCTTCCAAACCTTTCGACACAGATGGAGTCAAAGGTTATTTTTGTTTTCTAAAACATGCCGCCTCTCTCCATTGTTTTCGAAGGATTGGTTCAAACACCCACATTTCACTATTTTTGAATGGTTTCGAAGGGTTTTGATTTTGAAAGGTTTGATTTCGAAGGGGTTTCAGTGACTTCGAAAGGTTTTAATTTCGAAAGGTTTTGAGTTTCATTGCTTTCAAAAGGTTTATAAATGGTTTTATAAGGAGGGATACCCCAGGCTTTGGACAAAGTCAAAATGTAGAACCTTTCGACTAGGTCGAAAAGAAACCTTCCGACAAGGTCGAAAGGTAGGACCTTTCGACAAGGTCGAAATGTATGATTATATGATGCTTTTAAAAGGAAGGCTTCCGAAGGGGCTAACTTCGGATGATTATTTGCTTTCGAATGGAGCTTCATTAGATGGGGTTAAAAGGGCTGTTTTTAGCCATTTTTCTTAAGTAAAATTTTGCTAATTTGAAGGGGGTACTTCAAAGGGTTATAACATAAAATACTTATCTTGGTTTGAATATGTAAAGGGGATCCTTATATAAATTGGATGTTATTAAACCTTGGGGACACCAGGGTGGGTTTAACGTTTTCAATACATAGTTTGGGGTTACAAACAGAAATATGCTTTCGAAAATAAATAATGGGGCTATCAATGTGTTTTTATTTAATTTAACATAATTGGGGGTACCAATGGGAATAGGTTAAACATGTGGGATACATGGGAAAATAAATATTCATGGGGATCATGAATTTTAATGAATAATTATGGGGATCGTAATATTTTAATTGGCTAAGTGTTGGGTTCTTGGTTAACCTAGGAAAACCATGGAATGTGCGGTGGATAGCCCACATCAAATTTCTAAAGTAAGGAATGTTTTGCCAGAGGTGGTTAGCCTCGGGATTTGGCACCCAAGGGTTCATAGTCATCCTAGGAAAACTATGGAGTGTGCGGTGGATAGCCCACAAAAGCTTTTATAAAACAATGTAAGATGGATAATCTGCATTTATTTTGATGAATTTGGGACGGATAGTCCTATTTAAGTTTTGACGGATAGTCATTTTAAGGATTTTAGAGGGGAACTCTAATAAATTGATTTTAGATGGGAAATCTAATAAATTGTTTTTAGATGGGATATCTAATGAATGGGTGGATGGGATATCCAATATATATATATATATATATATATATATATATATATATATATATATATGTGTGTGTGTGTGTGTGTGATTTATGGCTTTATTTCATATTATCTTAAGACTAATCATTTTGGGTGCACTGGCATAGTAAATGATTTGCATGTTTTGTTTTGGATACTAGTGAGGGGGAAACCTGTTTCGCTAAGCGGCGTGGTCTCACTAGATATCTATTTATGATATGAGATGAGAGGGGATTATTCATACCAGACTTATTGTCTGACTCGAAGTTTGTGTTTCTCCACAAACTCTCGGGTACTCAAAATTAATTTGGGTAGTCTGAGAGTGGGAGACTTCAGGTTTTTGGACAAATATGTTTCCGGAGACGTGCAGGAGGCAGTGTTAGCTATATAGGAGCTATTTTGTGTTTTCCGCTATGATGTACTAAGAACTGTAAAGTTCATATTTATTAGTTCTCTGACCATCATAAGGGGACATCTTCATATGTCGCTCTTATCGTATTTTTACATGTATATGTGATCTGAACGTGGTTAACGTCTGGGATTATGTAATTAAATCTTAAATTGAAATTCATAAGAAATGAGAAATTTTGTTTTGTTGAAGTTTAAATTTTTTCATATTCTTGTGTTTATGTGTTGCCAATAGTTTCAAGATTCCGATTTTGGTCACTTAGAAATAACGTCAGAGGATGACTGTAGCATCCGTAGCAGTTAGTTTTGAGCCTCCGGAAGCGGGATTTTACATTGAATGTGGAAAATATTGTAGTTTTGACCAAAACCAAATTCCATATGTCCTAATGTGATATAGTTTTGAAGAAGAGAATTAGCATAAATAATTGTCAATACCGAGTAACGCTTGAATAAGTAAAATTGAATTTTACCAAAAAGATGTGTAGCCAATAAATTCGATCAAATTTTCACTCCACTAGATAAGGTGACAAGTAAAAGTTAACATTCGAATAGTTTGATATTAATCGCTGACTGAATTTACACTTATGAGTCGCATAACCACGTTGATAGATTCTCCAAAATACCACTTGATTTAATTTGGTTATAAATGTTATAAATCAATTAATAGTTTTTGGAACTATTAATTAATTAATTGATGTATTAGATGCTATTAGTACGTTTTTTATGCCACTAGTTTTTACTTGGGTCCGTATATAAAAGTTGTATATGTACAAATCGATATAAGATATCGTTGGGCTTTTAAATTTGACTTAAATATAACTATTTGCTAAATGTTATTGAACAAATTGAAGGGCCATAAAACCTCATTAATTATAGTCCATATGAAAAAAACAAGGCTTAAAATCCAATGATTTGATCTAGAAAATGAAGGGAGGAGGTTAAGGAAGGTTACCTATATAAATACCTTGCCTTTCATTCACTTACCTCCCTTAATCACTCTCTTTCATAACCCTAGCCACCATTTTCATTCTTCCACTTTCATGGTCGAAATTTTCTAAAAAATAAAAGGAAAAAAATTATTTCAATGAAATCCAATTAAAGTAATCAAATAAAAGGTGGTACTCCAAGCCATTGAAAAGATAGGAGCTAGGAGGTAAGATCTAGGATTAAATCTATCAATCAATGTGCATTCCAAAGTGCAACATCAACAAGGTATTTTCCATTTAATTTTATCTGCATAATTATTATTTTGCGGATCTATAAATTTATTCACTTTGATGAATTATATATGCATTTTTGTCCCTTTTATATGTATATGTAGATCTGAAAATTTTATACATTTTCAACATTTTATGTGTGTATGAATATATATATATATATATTAAAATTAATTTGAAAATTATTTCACAATAAGTAGGTTTTATTAAATAAAGGACTACACACACACACACACCCATAGGGCTAGGATCAATAGCCCATTTTATTTAGCACCATTAATAGCTAGTTGACGCCAACCACAAGTTTCTATTTAAATATTTATTTTTCTCTCTCCCATCACATGGACTAAATATTTAGTATTAACTTGTAGCTAATATCAAGGGGTTACATATGGTGCTAAATAAAGGGGGCTATTGATCCAAGCCTATACATATTAAAGGAGATTAATTTTATACATAAATTTACATCCTAACTTTACTTGATAAAACTTTTTTGGATTAAAAATGAAAGGTTATGGTTTTTTCAAATGATATTACTTAAAATCTCTTTATTTTCACTTTTATTTTATTTTAAATCATTGATATATAATATAATGACCTGCATTCTACGTATCAGAGAATCGTAGAATTTTAAGATTATTTTCATTTTTTGGGTCGTATGATTCCATATCTTTGTAAAATGACTGTTAGTGATATTTCCCATCCTTAGAATTTCTAAGGGATGATTTTGATACTAGAATCTTGTGTGGCTTATAATTTTTGATAGGACTCGAATTGGGATCTGAAACCACTTCCACCAGAGCAGGATGATGGTTTTTCTTTCTATAGAGTGGTCATAACAAGAAAACAGATTTACCATTAGGGAGATATGACTATTTGAAGTTTCACTTAATTTCGAACAGCTTAATAGGTAATCGGTGGGTTAATGGTTAGGTCAAAAGCCCATTTTGGGATTAGCATGGGGTTATGGCAGATGGGACTCCTCTCCAGCATTTCACACTTGCCAAAAACAGAGAGAAAACCCTTCATTAACCATCTCTTAGCCTAAAAGTTACCCTAATCCCTATTTTAAGTAGCCAAAACTTGTCAATAGAGGAAGAATAGTGAGATTAACACTTGGATTAAGGATTTGTTGTTGGAGATCATCTTGGAGCTGCTATTCGTCATTGGATTTCATGCCTATATGGATTGCTTGGATTTTAGGTGAGTGTTTAGGACTTCTCATTTACTAATTAATCATTATACACTTAAAATGATGTTTTAAAATGATTTTTGAATCCTAAAACGTGTTTAAAACTCTAATTAACCACATATATGAATTTCAAATGTTTTGAGATAGATTTGTAAAATCGTGTTCTTATGGATCTCCTTGTTCTTATGGATAAACCCTTAGATTTAGCCTCCTTTTTTATGTATGCATGTCTGCTTGTTATGATAGACTACACATGATGGTTGCTTGAATGTATGTTTTCTTATTGGTTGAAAACGTTGATCGAATTACGATTTAGCTTTAGAAATAACTTGAGGATTGGTATGTTGGGATCAGTATCGATCCACAATAATTTACCCAAGTCATGTGCGATCGATATGGGGTAATGAGGAAGGATCCGTGAGACTACGTTCCAAGTTTCAAGATGTTAGGAGTTCGTATACTCGAGTTATGATCGTTTGATGACAGATAAGTGATGATTTTTGAAGGCTATTGATCGGTCTTGGATGGTTTGCTTCGTGTTTTGGAAAAGATTGCCTTGGGTCACTTATTTGCATTGATGGATCACGTGAAGATTTAGGGAGGAAACTTATTAAGTCATTGATCGGTACCTATGGATCGGCACTGATCCATGATGGTGTAAGTTTAGGGATAGTTTGGAGCCTAGGATAGTTTGGGTTATTAGGATCTATGGTTTGCTTGAAGGCATGAGCTAGTAGAGTGAAGAAGTGGCGATTTTGGCTAAGTCTGGGATCGGTGCTCATGGATCGGTACCGATCCATGAACATTGATTGGTGTTTATTTTGGATTGTTGTAGGAGAGTTTCACATGAAGAATATGGCCTAGAGTGTGAAGTGTGAAATCAAGGTAGGCAAGGATATTTGGTGATGGTTCAGAATATGGGAGTTGGATTTCAAGTCTTCATATGCTTGCTTCGAGATGTGATGGTGTTCTCTTCGAGTCTTGGGTGTGTTGACCTCGAACTCATATTAAACTAAACACTTAGCTAAATTTGGTTAAGGTGGGGATCGACACCGAACCGTAGGTTCGATGGCAATTTTCGACGGTGATGACATAAGATTTGATGGCTATGATTCTATGGTGGGAAGTGATGGCTTCGACGATGGATAGCTGTACTTAGAAATGCAGAGCAAGCAATGACGAGCCAGATTGAAGGAACTATTGGAGAATGGTTGGGGGATGAATGATGACATTCTATAACTAATGATGACTGTCTAGAATAGTTCCCAACCATGATGACTTTAGATAGAAGTTGTATGGACATTTTCAGGATGGGCTCTGCTATTGATGATGTGCGCAAAGAGATCGTTGATATTCATAAGTTTTGATGGATACTTGTAAACCAAGGGTATATGATGGTGCGACTAGAGTCCATTGACGTTAGGAATAGGATCATATATGTTACTAGAGTTCATTGACATTAGTACCTAGATCACATATGCTACTAGAGTCCATTGACATTAGGACCTAGTGGTGAGGAGGTAGAGTTCATTGATCTTAGAACCCGCCTTACCTTGGACTATCAGATGGGTAGTCTAGTTCATTGCCTACTAAGTGGCATGGATTCGAGTATGGAAAATCCAAGATATTGAGTAGTCTCTGACGAGGTCATATGAGTATTATATATCCAACGCACCGAGTGAGTGAATGTAAGGATGGCTGATGGATGCTATGTTTGCTTTGATTGCTAATCACCCTAGGGATGTCACATGACGTAGATACCATCGATGTAGATATCTAGACACCCATTAGTATTTTGATGTATAGTACACCATAATGACTATTATAGAGTAGCGTATATCTTGTGTATGTGCTAACTCTATGGATCCAGTGACAGATCAGGTATGATTTTCTATACCATTTGTCCTAGTATATTGATTTTATAGTATTTAAGATTATCTACCACTCACAACAGACTGTTGTTTGACTTGGAGTTTTATTCTTTGCTTTCTATTATTCTGGGTACTCTTAAATGTGTAGATTTATCATGTCTTGTGAACACGTGGAGCTGGATAGAGGGCAAGCACACTCTCGTATTACTATATTTACTTATTTGTTATTCCGCTGCACATCACTATGGAGCTTACTAGTGTCTTATTACCTAGAGATAGTTTCTTTATAAGTTATTATTTGATGTATAACTCTATCACTTGTGATGTATACTGTATGGATCTCTGCACTCTAATTCTATGATTTATTCAGTTAATTACTATCTCGCCTGTTTTATATATGAGATGTTTACTATTATATTTTATTTAATGCGCTGTAAGATATACGACGAGTTCTGTTATGTGTCTATCTACTTAATTTACAATTTTAACGGTTGTCTTACATCGACCGGGCACCGTGGTAGCGCACTATACAGGTATATTGGGTGTCAAGGTGTAGGGCAGCCGTCATATATAATTTATTTTGAATTTGTAGATGTAGATATGTTTTCATATTTTATACCAAAGCAGACAACATGACATTTTGGAAACCAAATTTTGTATTTGGATTTCTTGGTTTGGTCAAAATCAACTTAGATTTATTTAGAGATTTCACTATTGAAATATTCATTATATACATACATACATACATATATATATATATAATTTAGTTACAAGCAATGTTTTCGATAGCTAATGTATATATAAAGGACGATTAAGTACACTTGATTACATTTATTTGAAAAGTTGCACTTGAACTATATGTAGGATCGATTTCACCCTAAAGGAGGGTGAATAGGGTGATACTAATATTTATAAAAATTAATGCAGAAATATATAAAACAATTGCAACACAGATAATAGCAAAATAATAAAAGCATAAATAGAACAACACAGATTTACCCAACTTCGGCAAAACCCTGCCTACGTGCTTCCCCCGAGGTTTCTTCTAGAAATTAAGTAGTCAGACACTTACACGTAAACTTGCGACACCTGCTATCAACTAACCTAACTCTATGCTCAAAACCCTGCCACAACTCAGCCACTGAGTTGTGAATTCTCGAACTACACCACCGTAGTTCGTCCCTAGTCACACGACTAGAAAAACACAGTTTAAAAAAGGAAAATTAGAAAATAAATAAATAAAAACTTAAAATACAAAACTTTATATAAAGTTGAAGCTCAAAATAGTAATAAGGACCGGCCCAATTTTAAAAATAAAAAAGAATCCCCTTTTTCCTTGTTTATGTCTTTGGCACGTATCCTTTATGAAAAATGTCTGCCTCTTTGCTCGTTCGTTCTTCTTTCAAAATTTTAGGGCTTTGTGAAATTGGAACCGCCGATTGATTGTTGATCGATTGAGTTGATATTCTCGCGTTGATTGCTTTGTTGATCGATCATCTTGCTTAGACTACACTCGGCTGCTCCAATCAGTCGAGATCGAAAGATGCGTTAATTGGTACGTGAATGCCTTTTATTGATAATTGGTTATTCTCGACTTTGATTCGAGTTTAATGATTTATTGCTCTCTATTTTTGCTTGAACTCGAATGATTTGAGCCGATGATGATGAGGGGTAATTTATAGGGTTTGATCCCTTAATTATGTTTGTATATTATTCTTTGAACTCTTCACGTTATTGTTCATCGATGGAGTTTCTATGGAATTAGAAAACCGTCGAACGAATTTAGAAATAAAAATAACCGCAAGCGCACGGTGTACGAATGTAGCACGTGGCGAATATGGGTCGATCCGTAGGGAATTGATGATTTTAAAATTCTATTCAATCAAATTATACCAAAGTCGAGTGAAAGTTAAGCTAAAAATGTAGAAAACTAACAAAAGAAAATTGATAAAAATATGAGAGTGTTAAGACAATTTAGAGGCAATTTCCACTCTCTAGATCACTTAAATCAACAAAATGAAGTTATGATCTCTCTTTTCTTGTCATTAGTGAATTATTTGATGTGTTTATCATAAGTATGGTATATTTGTGCTATTAATTAGCCCAATATAAACCATCAAACTATAACACAACCAATAATACACTTTTAAATCTCATAAAATTTGACAACAAAGTTGAAAGCAAAATCTATTTTAAGCATGGCCTATTAACTATTAATTAGAAATATAAGCCATCAAATTTTAATTTTAACATTCACTTCTTTGCCATAATCATATGTAGATGAAAAGGCAATTTGTGTCTTATTTGTTTAAGCATAGCCCATTTGTTATGAACAACATAGACTATCAAATTCAAAGCTAAACAACATCATTAAACCACTTCAATCATTCTCATTAAGCACAAAAGAGAGCATAAACAACAAAATGTTGGATCTACATACTAGAGAGCTTCATTACCCCTAAATTGAAGGGATTAAGCTCTCATATTTGTTATCATATGAACAAATGTAGAAAGCAACATGAAACAAGAAGAGAAAAAGAGAGCAAAAATGAAAGGAAAAATTATTCTACTTGCATAAGTAAACTAGATCTACACTACAACATGAAAGGAAAATAAACAAGAGAAGAAAAGAGAAATATATTAAAGTTGCATAAAAAAAATTACATGAAACAAAATGGCTAAGTAGCTATGGAAAAAGAAAAGAGAAGCTTTCTTTTATTTTGAGCCTAAACTAAGCTAAAGAGAGACTAAGGGAGAGGGAGGGTTACATGAAGATATGGGGTATTTATACAAGTGTTAAACCCTAATTCATATTTTTGGGGAATGCCCAAAATACCCTATTAGGAAGTGTGGAGGCCAAGTAATCATTAGCTTCAAATAATCCTCATTTAAGTGTACATGAAGCCATTAATTCCATAAGCATGTGCATTAGCCTCTAATTTGTACATTAAGGTAGGTGGGTAGGTGAGGTCCTCCATTATCTTCACTTTGAATTATTTCCATCTTCATTTGTTCTCTTCACTCTTGTGCATGCATGTGTCTTCATGAAACCACTTCTATTTGAGGTCAAATTCCTACACAAATATATATAAATTTCCAATTAATTTTTCCCAAATTAATATATGCACAAAAATGACCATTTTTCCCTTGGATGAAGATGAATATGTGACGATTTGAAAATAATATGAATTTTGGTTTAAACAAGTTAAAATGCCCGATATGATCATTTATTTAATTTAAATAGATTAAATATGGTGGTAAAAATATACACATTTATGTACACATCAGTTGTTTACACTTGTCCATTCGATTTTGTATGAGTGCTTGTGATTAATCTTGACTTATTCAATTTGTATATTTTTCTGATGTACTTTGCTTGATTACGACGCTTGTTTGGTTTTCTGATTTTTCGTTCATCCATACGTGTTGCTCCAAAGCTTTGAATTTGCTTCGTTTTATTTCGGCCTTGACTTGTTCATTATACTTGCGATATTATCTGGACTTGTTCGAATCGTGTTACTTCTGCAAGTTGAATTCTTTTCTACTATGACTTGTACATTTTGAAATTCACTGCACCGTTACTGTGACTAGCAACTATGATTACTGTAACCATATAAGCATGTATATACATACATATATGTATGTATATATGTGTATGAATTTTATGCATATCCCCTTGGTTTCACGTGAGCTTGTTGATGTGTTGATGTTATTCAAGTGGGTCTTCACTGGTTCACTATCACTTTTTGCTTGAAGTTCTATGTCCAGTAGCTTGTATTCATGTTAGCGTGACACCCTATGTTTACTGTAATGTGCTAATGCCTTTTTGTGTTTGGTCTATGTGAAACTGATTTCATGTTTGAGCTCTTATGGTCTGATACATTTTTGCATATGTTAAACCTGGGTTGTCTTGTATCTTAGTCTGATGAATGTTGATCGAGCACTTCCATACTGGTCAGTTTGCTATATGTCATTTTATTGTGTTTGTATGTGTATTTCTGTTTCAAACAGTTTATTGTGTTCTCTGACCACATGTGCTAGTTCATGTTGTTCATGTTGTAGCTGGACTTGTTCCAGTGCTTTATTTGGTTCATGCCTATTTTGGTTATGTTCATTTGCTTTGATCTCTTGAAACTGAATATTTGGGCTGTTTGCATTGTGTTGTTGACCTTCTGTTTCACTGTTGGTCTTCATACATGCCATTTCTCAGCTATGTTGTACTGAAATGCACATTTTGTACATATAATTGAGGCAGTTGTCATATTTATTGGACCTGAGCATGATTTGTTGATTTGGTCGAGACTTCATGTGTACATTGGTTAGAGAACTGCCTTGAGTCTCTCTGAACTAAATTTTGTTTGCATTTTGAAATGCACCTATGTTGAATCCAACTTCGGCTTGGGTTTGATCTTGTGCTCACCTGTCCCTGCAGTTTTATCAAGTGTATATCGGTGTGCATGGCCTTGTGGCATGTACAGTGATACACTGTGCATGTCACAAGCTGTTCGTGTAAGATGAATTCAAAATAAATGATGACGAACAACCCAAATAACCGAGGCAAATAATATTTTCAAAATACACATTTTATTTTACACTGCAAAAAATATTTCTTTTTCAATTTTACTACGTCAGTGTGTATTTTGCAGATAACTCATATGCTAGATTCGGGCTGGAGCAAAGTCGAAAATAAAATACGAGTGAATGAGTGATATGTAATGAGGTGAACAATGTAAAGTGAAATTTGAGATGTAATTGAAATTGTATTGTAATTGAAAAATGTATATACGTAGTGAGAGCTCAAATTTATACTATTCAAAATTGTAATAAAATATTTGTTTGAATAAAATATCTATTTGAATTTAAATTCTGTGTTATTTATTTTATTCAGCAAGTATTTATTTAATTATGTGAAAATAAAATAGTACAATAACAAATACATTTAAATGAATATATATATATATGTTTATTATCATCAAACAAAAATCATATACTAGCATATTCTATAATCTCCCACTTTGATGATAACAAACATATATTTAAGATTTTGAATTTATTAAATGTATTTGATCATTGATGGACTCTATTTGCTCCCCCTATTTGAATGCTCCCTCTCTACAATAAAGCCCCCCCTTCATATATGCATGAAAATAAATAAAAATATGCAAATGAACCTAGATGGGAATATGCAAATAAAAAATAAAATATTTGACCTTTATTTGCCAAAATCTTAACTCTTCTCTCCCCCTATTGTTATCAGCAAAAGAGTAATAGTGTTAGAAAAGTAGAAATAAAGTGATCGACATTAATACAATATCAATACCCAATCGAGTATAAATATTAAATTTCAATAAAAAAAATCAAATAAAAATCATAAATACTCTGTTAGACGCATATTCCACTTTAGAATGATAGGGATGATGTCGGCATATAAAACCATATAGTTGTGTCTATTTGTGGTATATTTATATCAGGAATTTGAATATCTACTAACCATGCATAACCGTTAGGACTTTTAAATGAGATTAGTAGTATTCCCAATTTTTATAAAAAAATGAATTCCAAGCATCTTCTAACCACGCATAACCGTGAGGACTTTTAAATAGGATTAGAATCAGTCTATTCAATAATCAATTTTGATATGTGTTTCATAAATGCATAACCGTGAGGACTTTTAAATGAGCCTGAAAGCACATAATCAAAAATTCCAAGTAATTCACCCATGCATAACCGTGAGGACTTTTAAATGAGAGTGAATACTTTGGATGTTTTTATTGCTAGAGATAAAATAAAATGAAAATGAATAATTTCCCGTTTAAAATACCACATATTGATATACTATATTGGATTTTGATGGGTGATGGTCGTTAGAAATATGATAGAAATAGAGATGGTCATGGAATTTTTTACCTATCAAAAGTTATTTTAAATCTTGTTTAAATTTTTAAAGAAATTTACTAAATATATTGTCTTAAGTCATAATATATGATTAATATAACCACTCATCACTTTTTCAATCACTATTTATCTTTTTGATAATCGGTAGGGAGTCAGATTAGTTAATGTAGTCATTTAACATCAAATTCAAAAATAATTATAAAATCAAATTTTCTAAAATGACTAATCTGAAACAAGGTCAACAAAAACACTATTTTCTGGAAGGGGTTTTATAAACGAAAAATGTCTGCTAATTGAAAATCGGTTGAAATGAAAAATATGCAGATATTTTCTCAGAAAATGTGATGCAGCTAATGAATGTCTCTACATAAAACACATTCCACTAGTAATTTTTCTATCAACTAGAATACCAGTGTAATCTGCATCTGAATTTCCCTTTAACTCAAGGTTATCATTTGATAAATATCATTTCAAAAATTAAAATAAGTGAAAATCAATTTTCTGTAAGGGGGTTTTGTGAAAATGACTTCAAGTTGAAAATCAATATAAATAATTAAATAATTGCAAAAATGATTTTAACATGACATGATAATAGATACCACTTGTATAAGAGATATTCATGGTGATATATAGTGGTATATAAGAAAAACGTGTACTCCTCAACACTTAAATTTTTCAGCACGTCTATTTATATCAAGCACAAGTAAAGTAATCACACATTCAAAAAAATTCGTCAAAGCGGTTTTTCTTGTCATTCCAAAGTGAATCGCTAAAAACAGAAAAGTTGTAGCATTATCGGTTAGCTTTCTAGAACTTCAAGAATAAATCAAAGTTAGGATGTTCAAGATATGGCAAAAATACTACAACAATGTCGATGTGAACAAACTTGAGTTAGGAGATCATACCTCACTTTCCTTCGATTCTGTGATATCTGAAACACGATGATCTCCATAATCTATATAGGCTAAGGAACATTTAAATTCTAGAACAACTCGAAATCTATCTACGTTAAATTTGCTCCTTAGCCTACTTATGTGTCTAAATTTTGGAGAAGGCAAGTGGTCTAACTAAAGATGTAGGACCACTATTATTATCTATTGAACTCTTTGGTACCCAAATTTGTCTACACAACAAACCATTAACATTTACAATTGTACCCTTGGGAATCAAAATTTGTTTAAATTTCACACCATTTATATTCGTACCTTTTGGAATCCATATTTGTTTAACGGTTTTGTGTTTGTATATATTTTGACAATTATTCTTGCTATGTACAATATTTCCACACTTTACACATTTGAGTATCACATATTTCCCCTTGACAGTGTTATTAGTCATTTGTTCATATTTGGACACTTTTTCAAATCCAAGTCCTTTCCTTTTATTCACAAAGAGTTGATTTTCTAAAAGCATATTAAATGATTTTTCTCTAGGGAAAATTTTTCGAGTAATCAACTCAAGTTTATTAACTTTGGATTTTAAAAGTTTATTTTCATTTATTAGCTTCGAACAACAACTAATGTTACTGTGACGACTCGGGTTTGAGTTTCCTGGTTGAAATCTTTCACTTGATTCTCTGGTTTGACTTTATTTGTTTAAGTTGTTTTTAAATTTTCTTTAAACTGAAGCTTTGGTTTGAGTTTAAGGAACGAAAAGAAATGAGGAAGATGATGGATATAAACAAGCTACAGGGTGTTGTTATTCATTGTGTAAACTGGGATGAATTGTGGTACAAGTGGTATATTATTTTGTACAGGTCGATATATTTGTTTTTGTACTAAAGATACCTCTGCATTAATGGCTTACAACCTTATGCAGGCTGAAACGATCCTAAGCAAACTCGAATTGACTTTGTTCCATGCCTTGCATTTAATGCATGTCCCCTATGTTTCTACACTTATCCTTTGCTTTCGGCTGCCTATACTTTGTTTACTATTTTGCTTTGCATATGAATTTACAGCAACATACTTGCTATCAATATATATGTAACGACTCGGATTTTCGCGTTCGAAAATCGACATCCATACTTTACATCGTACTCGAATGCCGTAGATTCGACCGTTCAAATCCGATTCGCCGGAGCTTATAACACCATTAAGTATAACAACACAGCGGAAAAAGAATATATCAATTACATAACATTGATACAATGACAGGTACAACAGAATGATACAACAGATATCAATATACATCAGAGATATGATACAAGAAATAGCAGCGGAAAGAAAAGATAACATCAGCAGCAGATAGTAGAATGCTCCAATCCATAGCTAGCGGAAAGCAAGGTCAATCGTCCAAGGACTGACTAGCTCCAGATAATCTACTCAACCTGAATATCTGAGAAAAACCAACTCTAGACTGCTCGTGTGGAAAATTATGAGCACCCAGAGTTTAGGAAAGGAACAATAAACTCCGGATCAGTCATGGGACTGGTGTGAGCAACAAAAACAGTTTATCTTTAAAACAAACACAAAAGGCTTTTAAACATTGAAATCCGCAATGATTTTCGAAAATGAAACTACCATAAGACCTCCCACCACACACACAATGCAAACGCAGAATTGGAGGAGATTTCTTCTTATGATAGTCAAAAATGCTTACTACTCAAAATCATTCGATATTATTATCATCAGTGCATAATGTCGAAAACCATTTCGAAAATATAATATTAATCTTAGCCAGCATACAACCATTATTGTATGCCTACTATAGCTACTACGTTCAATAGCAGGTTACCGCCACATTCCATAGCAGGTAATACAACTAAAACCGTACAGGATTCGTATTGTTTCTTTGGATTTCCAACAAATGATCAGGCTAAGGAACTTCCTTACCGAAATAGAAACGCCTCTGGAAAGACGCCCCGGATCCTAACCGGATCTCCGCAAACAAAAGGCCGACGCTACCTCACGCTTTAACCAAGCTGTAACTAGGTAACTAACACATGAGCTATGTCATCCCCCGGTCGTTACCGACCTTTATCCGGGATCCCGAAAACCAACAAAGCAACATCATACAGTAATAAATTACCGTGTCCACACGACTTAAGTATCTGGGCTCCATACCATGATACCACCCTTTATCCAGAAGGAAATGACATACCCTAGGGGCGCTACCCCTACAAACCTTTGTCGCAACATTCCTGTTTCAACCATTACCGGGTTGTGAGGCTCGACGAAGTCTCGTCCACAAAGCTACGCTTTTTCACAAAGCCACGCTTTTTCACAAAGCCACGCTTTTTCACAAAGCCACGCTTTGATCAACAAATGATCAGCAGCACTTCGTATGCCACATTACCAAATTGGGAATGTATCACTAGTAACCATCAACTACATAACCTCTGAGCTCGTACGTCTCAGAGAAGGGTGTTAAGCTAAGAGAATAAATTCTCCGCCACCAACAGAAATGTATTTGATAGAAACCAGCTTTACATCTCAAAGTGTAACGTCAGACACACATCCATACAAGTCTGTTCCGGGTTCGAACATAACCGAAGGCACTTCTCACGAAGCCCTTGCAAATCCGGATAATTTCCAATCACGTCCGGACTTCCCGTCACTAAGGGTGATAAAACCTCTATATCGAGGATCGGCCGATGCAGAGTAACTCGACGGTAATCCTTCCGTTTTCAAAAATATCCGGTCTTCACCACCGGTCTTCAAATGCTATCCATATACGTCGTATCATTATTCGGAATGGGTTATACGACACAAAGGTCCTCTCCCGGCTAAACCGAATAACGAGCGCAATAAAAAAGTCATATGGATACTGGGGTCTCAGTTAAATCACAGCTTAAAGCCCAAAACTTTTCATTCGAATGGTAAAACAAATTACCATTTCCAATCTTTTAAACAAAAAGATTCAATTCAAAAACCTTCACTGGTTTAAACAATTTCCACACTTTAATCTTTTAAACAAAAGATTTAATTTACGAAGTTCACCCCATTCACAAAGATTCATTCATAGATTTTCAAATCGATTTCCATTCCAATTGAATTAACTCGTTAAATCTTTAAGTCAAGATTCAACTTATAGCTTTCAAAACTCATTTCCAAAGATTCATTCATAGCCTTTCAAAACAATTCCATTTCAAGTTAGATTAACTCGTCCGGTCTTTGAAATCAAAGACTCATTTCATAGTTTTCAAAACAATTCCAATTCAAGTTGGATTAATTCGTCCGGTCTTTGAAATCAAAGACTCATTTCATAGTTTTCAAAACAATTCCAATTCAAGTTGGATTAATTCGTCCGGTCTTTGAAATCAAAGACTCATTTCATAGTTTTCAAAACATTTCAATTCCATTTCAAACTTGAAATTCTTTCAACACAAATTGGAAGTTCAGTACTTATGTGAAAGCTTTTACTATTTGAAAACAAATAGTTTCGTTTCATAAAAATCCAGTTATATTTACACGAGTTAAAACCCCTTGAATTAAAATTCAAATTCCCAAATCAATATCTTTAAAATGGTTTAACCCAAATATAACTTATACAGCATCTTTAATCCCTAGTTTCAAATCATAGGATTCAATTTCAAACTTGAATTCAAATTTAAATCAAATTATTTAAATTTTCAAAACTCGATTAAGTTATTCAAAATAACTTTTATCTTTGAAATTCCATTTCAAAAGTTTTTCACTTTAAACCCGAATTTCTAATTTCAAAATCAATTGAAATTAAAATTTTAATTTCAAAAATATCAAATTTAAATTATCTGTGACTTAACCGATTTTCACGTGAAATCCATATTTGTGTGTGTATGGTGTAGTTCAGGGGTTTCACACAATAGTGCAACATCAATCATCACAGATATAACGATAAGCGGTATAATCGATAACGCTTATCTTCATTCACAGATTCATAGATAAAATAAATTTATCAGTCATAAAGATTCACTATTCCAATTCGATGTGGGTTTCGGATAACCAACCGGAATCCGACTCCCTGTCGCATCGAAATTCAAGTGTCGTTTACGGGTCAAGGGTTTTCATATTCACATAGTAATATATTACAGAAACAGAAATCACAGCCCAGCACAACATAAATCAGGGTATATCACAAAGCATCATAATCACAAATAGAACAGAAATATCAATTCAACAAACAACATCAGATGATAGACAATCATTTTCAATTTAAGGTAAAGGTGATTTAAAAGAGTTTACCACATAACTATTTTTTTTATTGATTTATCTAAATCAATGATTGACTATTTTTAAATAATTAATAACAATTATTTGTCTTAACTAAAATTTAGAAATCTTCTTTACTTATTTCGAAATCAATTTATTATTCCATTGAAAATATAAATTTACTTCAATTCTTATTTTAAATTTAATTATTTAAATAAAGGGTTAATTTAATTTTATAACATTGTCAAAAATCTAACTTATAATAAATTTTTAACTTAACAAAATCAACATTGAATACCGAGTAGATTTAAAACTTTCTTCCATTTGTCAACTTGGAAATTTGGTTTGGCTTAATCCAATACAAAAGAACTCTCGAGAAAACAATATTTTCTACTCGAGCCCAACTCGAATTCTTCTCGTTCTCTCCCCTAGCCCATTCCTTTCTTCCCCGTGCCTGATCTTCCTCTCCTTCCTTTTTTCCTTTCCTCTCAGTTTAAATTTTAAACTACAAATAATTTCTGAAACAACACTACTCGAGTACAGGAGAACCCGAGTATTCCCATCATCTACTCGAACGTTTCTTCGAGTCCTCTCCCCAACCCAAACTTACTGACACGCGAATCAACCTCGTGCACGTGCACGCTTGGTCGGAGTCTTTCCGACCAACACCACCAATTCCAACAAGTCGGCGATGATCTCATCCTTTAATTCGACAGCCAAAATCGAAGACATCACCCTCAAATCGAAATTCAACCAAATCGACCAATGCCTGAAGCCATTTCCATCAGGAAACCATCCTTCGCCAGCGACTTTGTCCTCCAGTCAACTCGCCCTTACGATCGAAGCTTCGCCACACATCGACAATCCCATTCCCCCCAGATGCGATCTCCTTAAACGTCTCGATGACGTCGCGGCACCTGGTTTCAAACGTGAGCAGAAATGGGTTGTTTAACCCTAATTCGATCTCGTCTTAACAATCCACAGATTTATAAATTCAACTTGTATTTTTCTAGTGACCATCGACCCTAAAGCTACCCACGACAGCGATCCCAAGCATCGAATCGTCTTTGATCGCCGACAATCAACGAAATACCTAAAATTGCTCAACTAGGCATATCTCGATTTATATAACACTAAAAATCATAATTTTAGTGTCTAAATTCATCATTTTGCAATTTGAATCTGTTTGTAAGATTGAAACATAATTTCCAAATATTCGATTTTTAATTTATATTGATCCCTACTGTTATTTTCTGATTCCAGTAACCTTTCTTGCTAAATTTACTTTGAAAATATTTTTAAATGTTGAATCTGGTAAATACAAACCATTTCTATTTAAAGATCATAAGCTGTAGGAGATTAGAAACAGAGAATTTAAATTTTTTTTGAGTTTGTTATTAAAACCTGTAACTTAGAACAGGGGCTATCTATGCTTGTTCAACAGACATGCACCAGTCACACAAATATATATATAGACATATCTACACCCATACCAACATGTTTCACAACATTATCTTCAAATATCTATCATATGCAAACCCATATAAGAACAGATTAAGTTAACAAATCATTTCAGTTTATCATCTTCATCCATCATCACAGACTTAAGAAAATAAAGGAGTTCAAGTTTTAAAGGTTTGCTCACCTGAAATAAAATTGAAACACAAAGCTTCTAGGCTTGAGAAGAAACAGTTTTGATTTTCGTCTGAGCTTTGATTTTCCAGATTCCAACTTGATTAGGTTGAAGTTTGATTTATGATTTAAGTTTTCAAATTGCCTGACTTTTGATCTTGAGTGATATTTGAATTCTTGTAAGTGGTGATGTTTATTTCTTTTTCTCTGGTTTGCTATATTTGCTTTCACAGTTTGCTTTCAGGCTTTCTAAGTTTGGTTTGGAACGAAATGAAATGAGGAAGCTTGATGTATAAAGAAGATTACAGGTTGATGATGATATTTGTACAATACAAAGTAATATATTTGTACAATAGTCAGTAACATTTCTTTGCTTTGGGGCTGAAGACATTTTTCGAGTTGACAAAAATGTTGCCAGCATTTAATGCCAAGTACTTTATGTCCAATATATGTTTACTTGTTTTTTTCTTCATACTTACATTTTGCTTGCGCATGAATATACATTGCATTAGAGAAAAAAAAATCTGGTGGTTGATATGATTCTTGTAGTATATTTGTCCTCCTTTGCAAGCTTCAATGTATTATTCTTGTTTGTTTTACCAGCCTACATATTTATATTACTTATCCAGTTTTTTTTTTTTTTTGTTTGTATTCCTTCTTTTATCTGCATACTTGAATACAATTTGTTTGTTTTAGTTGAATGATATTTTTTTCTTGTTTCTAAGTATACATACTTGTCTTTTTAAAAAAAATTCTTTCAGGTTACATATTTACACTTATTTGTTGTTCATACTTGTCCTATTGTTTGACTACTTAATTATATTTCTAACTTACATTTTTATTTCAACTTTAATACTTGTGTCAAATACCTATATTTTATAATTATTTTTAAACCATTTACATGAGATTTTAAACTCAAATTCAATATATACATATATATATATATATATAATTTCAAGTTTACTCATATACATATATATTCACAAATTTTATTCAAAAATTAATTAACTATTAATTTAAAATATATATAAAATTCGGGGTCGTTACAGACTTCCCCCCTTAAAAGAATTTCGTCCTCGAAATTTGCCAGGGAGACACAAAGATAGATGAAGAATATTTCATCAACTCAAACTGAATATCTATTCTGCATTTGGCTTACCAAATCAGAATATCGATAACAGATACAAGAACGAATCTATTTTAACACTTCAGAAGATACTCGGGTTATCCAGATCTACGAAATATACAGTGGCATCGGTCAGTTCGAAGGGATAACTAACCATCGTAGAACATATCGGGACCCAAAGAATAGATAGATATATAGATACAATTTCAAAATTTTCAGTTCAGAACTAAAGTATACCTATCAACCATAGCAATCAAAGCAAACAATTCATCCATACAAACAATTTTAGTCCATCCGGAGTTTATGTCCCATATCAAATATAGCAAATCTTCTTCCTGGATCTACCAGAAATTATCAAGAAATTGAGAAGAGATGACGAACAAAAGAGATTGATAGAGAAATGATTGCTTCCTTATTGTTACAGAGTATCGACCATTTACAGTCGTATTCCCCTGTCCCCTATCTCATCCTCTTCTTACACTCATACTTACTATCAGTGGATAGTAAGAGAATTTACTGATGCATTCGAACGGATATCTGAGGAATACTCATTCTAGAGTTTACTTCACTCTATCTCTAATGAGCTACTTAACGTGTTATACTCCTGAGCTAAAGTTCAACCTTCAGCTCTGATACCACTTGTAACGACTCGGATTTTCGCGTTCGAAAATCGACATCCATACTTTACATCGTACTCGAATGCCGTAGATTCGACCGTTCAAATCCGATTCGCCGGAGCTTATAACACCATTAAGTATAACAACACAGCGGAAAAAGAATATATCAATTACATAACATTGATACAATGACAGGTACAACAGAATGATACAATAGATATAAATATACATCAGAGATATGATACAAGAAATAGCAGCGGAAAGAAAAGATAACATCAGCAGCAGATAGTAGAATGCTCCAATCCATAGCTAGCGGAAAGCAAGGTCAATCGTCCAAGGACTGACTAGCTCCAGATAATCTACTCAACCTGAATATCTGAGAAAACCCAACTCTAGACTGCTCGTGTGGAAAATTATGAGCACCCAGAGTTTAGGAAAGGAACAATAAACTCCGGATCAGTCATGGGACTGGTGTGAGCAACAAAAACAGTTTATCTTTAAAACAAACACAAAAGGCTTTTAAACATTGAAATCCGCAATGATTTTCGAAAATGAAACTACCATAAGACCTCCCACCACACACACAATGCAAACGCAGAATTGGAGGAGATTTCTTCTTATGATAGTCAAAAATGCTTACTACTCAAAATCATTCGATATTATTATCATCAGTGCATAGTGTCGAAAACCATTTCGAAAATATAATATTAATCTTAGCCAGCATACAACCATTATTGTATGCCTACTATAGCTACTACGTTCAATAGCAGGTTACCGCCACATTCCATAGCAGGTAATACAACTAAAACCGTACAGGATTCGTATTGTTTCTTTGGATTTCCAACAAATGATCAGGCTAAGGAACTTCCTTACCGAAATAGAAACGCCTCTGGAAAGACGCCCCGGATCCTAACCGGATCTCCGCAAACAAAAGGCCGACGCTACCTCACGCTTTAACCAAGCTGTAACTAGGTAACTAACACACGAGCTATGTCATCCCCCGGTCGTTACCGACCTTTATCCGGGATCCCGAAAACCAACAAAGCAACATCATACAGTAATAAATTACCGTGTCCACACGAGTTAAGTATCTGGGCTCCATACCATGATACCACCCTTTATCCAGAAGGAAATGACATACCCTAGGGGCGCTACCCCTACAAACCTTTGTCGCAACATTCCTGTTTCGACCATTACCGGGTTGTGAGGCTCGACGAAGTCTCGTCCACAAAGCTACGCTTTTTCACAAAGCCACGCTTTTTCACAAAGCCACGCTTTTTCACAAAGCCACGCTTTGATCAACAAATGATCAGCAGCACTTCGTATGCCACATTACCAAATTGGGAATGTATCACTAGTAACCATCAACTACATAACCTCTGAGCTCGTACGTCTCAGAGAAGGGTGTTAAGCTAAGAGAATAAATTCTCCGCCACCAACAGAAATGTATTTGATAGAAACCAGCTTTACATCTCAAAGTGTAACGTCAGACACACATCCATACAAGTCTGTTCCGGGTTCGAACAGAACCGAAGGCACTTCTCACGAAGCCCTTGCAAATCCGGATAATTTCCAATCACGTCCGGACTTCCCGTCACTAAGGGTGATAAAACCTCTATATCGGGGATCGGCCGATGCAGAGTAACTCGACGGTAATCCTTCTGTTTTCAAAAATATCCGGTCTTCACCACCGGTCTTCAAATGCTATCCATATACGTCGTATCATTATTCGGAATGGGTTATACGACACAAAGGTCCTCTCCCGGCTAAACCGAATAACGAGCGCAATAAAAAAGTCATATGGATACTGGGGTCTCAGTTAAATCACAGCTTAAAGCCCAAAACTTTTCATTCGAATGGTAAAACAAATTACCATTTCCAATCTTTTAAACAAAAAGATTCAATTCAAAAACCTTCACTGGTTTAAACAATTTCCACACTTTAATCTTTTAAACAAAAGATTTAATTTACGAAGTTCACCCCATTCACAAAGATTCATTCATAGATTTTCAAATCGATTTCCATTCCAATTGAATTAACTCGTTAAATCTTTAAGTCAAGATTCAACTTATAGCTTTCAAAACTCATTTCCAAAGATTCATTCATAGCCTTTCAAAACAATTCCATTTCAAGTTAGATTAACTCGTCCGGTCTTTGAAATCAAAGACTCATTTCATAGTTTTCAAAACAATTCCAATTCAAGTTGGATTAATTCGTCCGGTCTTTGAAATCAAAGACTCATTTCATAGTTTTCAAAACAATTCCAATTCAAGTTGGATTAATTCGTCCGGTCTTTGAAATCAAAGACTCATTTCATAGTTTTCAAAACATTTCAATTCCATTTCAAACTTGAAATTCTTTCAACACAAATTGGAAGTTCAGTACTTATGTGAAAGCTTTTACTATTTGAAAACAAATAGTTTCGTTTCATAAAAATCCAGTTATATTTACACGAGTTAAAACCCCTTGAATTAAAATTCAAATTCCCAAATCAATATCTTTAAAATGGTTTAACCCAAATATAACTTATACAGCATCTTTAATCCCTAGTTTCAAATCATAGGATTCAATTTCAAACTTGAATTCAAATTTAAATCAAATTATTTAAATTTTCAAAACTCGATTAAGTTATTCAAAATAACTTTTATCTTTGAAATTCCATTTCAAAAGTTTTTCACTTTAAACCCGAATTTCTAATTTCAAAATCAATTGAAATTAAAATTTTAATTTCAAAAATATCAAATTTAAATTATCTGTGACTTAACCGATTTTCACGTGAAATCCATATTTGTGTGTGTATGGTGTAGTTCAGGGGTTTCACACAATAGTGCAACATCAATCATCTCAGATATAACGATAAGCGGTATAATCGATAACGCTTATCTTCATTCACAGATTCATAGATAAAATAAATTTATCGGTCATAAAGATTCACTATTCCAATTCGATGTGGGTTTCGGATAACCAACCGGAATCCGACTCCCTGTCGCATCGAAATTCAAGTGTCGTTTACGGGTCAAGGGTTTTCATATTCACATAGTAATATATTACAGAAACAGAAATCACAGCCCAGCACAACATAAATCAGGGTATATCACAAAGCATCATAATCACAAACAGAACAGAAATATCAATTCAACAAACAACATCAGATGATAGACAATCATTTTCAATTTAAGGTAAAGGTGATTTAAAAGAGTTTACCACATAACTATTTTTTTATTGATTTATCTAAATCAATGATTGACTATTTTTAAATAATTAATAACAATTATTTGTCTTAACTAAAATTTAGAAATCTTCTTTACTTATTTCGAAATCAATTTATTATTCCATTGAAAATATAAATTTACTTCAATTCTTATTTTAAATTTAATTATTTAAATAAAGGGTTAATTTAATTTTATAACATTGTCAAAAATCTAACTTATAATAAATTTTTAACTTAACAAAATCAACATTGAATACCGAGTAGATTTAAAACTTTCTTCCATTTGTCAACTTGGAAATTTGGTTTGGCTTAATCCAATACAAAAGAACTCTCGAGAAAACAATATTTTCTACTCGAGCCCAACTCGAATTCTTCTCGTTCTCTCCCCTAGCCCATTCCTTTCTTCCCCGTGCCTGATCTTCCTCTCCTTCCTTTTTTCCTTTCCTCTCAGTTTAAATTTTAAACTACAAATAATTTCTGAAACAACACTACTCGAGTACAGGAGAACCCGAGTATTCCCATCATCTACTCGAACGTTTCTTCGAGTCCTCTCCCCAACCCAAACTTACTGACACGCGAATCAACCTCGTGCACGTGCACGCTTGGTCGGAGTCTTTCCGACCAACACCACCAATTCCAACAAGTCGGCGATGATCTCATCCTTTAATTCGACAGCCAAAATCGAAGACATCACCCTCAAATCGAAATTCAACCAAATCGACCAATGCCTGAAGCCATTTCCATCAGGAAACCATCCTTCGCCAGCGACTTTGTCCTCCAGTCAACTCGCCCTTACGATCGAAGCTTCGCCACACATCGACAATCCCATTCCCCCCAGATGCGATCTCCTTAAACGTCTCGATGACGTCGCGGCACCTGGTTTCAAACGTGAGCAGAAATGGGTTGTTTAACCCTAATTCGATCTCGTCTTAACAATCCACAGATTTATAAATTCAACTTGTATTTTTCTAGTGACCATCGACCCTAAAGCTACCCACGACAGCGATCCCAAGCATCGAATCGTCTTTGATCGCCGACAATCAACGAAATACCTAAAATTGCTCAACTAGGCATATCTCGATTTATATAACACTAAAAATCATAATTTTAGTGTCTAAATTCATCATTTTGCAATTCGAATCTGTTTGTAAGATTGAAACATAATTTCCAAATATTCGATTTTTAATTTATATTGATCCCTACTGTTATTTTCTGATTCCAGTAACCTTTCTTGCTAAATTTACTTTGAAAATATTTTTAAATGTTGAATCTGGTAAATACAAACCATTTCTATTTAAAGATCATAAGCTGTAGGAGATTAGAAACAGAGAATTTAATTTTTTTTTGAATTTGTTATTAAAACCTGTAACTTAGAACAGGGGCTATCTATGCTTGTTCAACAGACATGCACCAGTCACACAAATATATATATAGACATATCTACACCCATACCAACATGTTTCACAACATTATCTTCAAATATCTATCATATGCAAACCCATATAAGAACAGATTAAGTTAACAAATCATTTCAGTTTATCATCTTCATCCATCATCACAGACTTAAGAAAATAAAGGAGTTCAAGTTTTAAAGGTTTGCTCACCTGAAATAAAATTGAAACACAAAGCTTCTAGGCTTGAGAAGAAACAGTTTTGATTTTCGTCTGAGCTTTGATTTTCCAGATTCCAACTTGATTAGGTTGAAGTTTGATTTATGATTTAAGTTTTCAAATTGCCTGACTTTTGATCTTGAGTGATATTTGAATTCTTGTAAGTGGTGATGTTTATTTCTTTTTCTCTGGTTTGCTATATTTGCTTTCACAGTTTGCTTTCAGGCTTTCTAAGTTTGGTTTGGAACGAAATGAAATGAGGAAGCTTGATGTATAAAGAAGATTACAGGTTGATGATGATATTTGTACAATACAAAGTAATATATTTGTACAATAGTCAGTAACATTTCTTTGCTTTGGGGCTGAAGACATTTTTCGAGTTGACAAAAATGTTGCCAGCATTTAATGCCAAGTACTTTATGTCCAATATATGTTTACTTGTTTTTTTCTTCATACTTACATTTTGCTTGCGCATGAATATACATTGCATTAGAGAAAAAAAAATCTGGTGGTTGATATGATTCTTGTAGTATATTTGTCCTCCTTTGCAAGCTTCAATGTATTATTCTTGTTTGTTTTACCAGCCTACATATTTATATTACTTATCCAGTTTTTTTTTTTTTTTTGTATTCCTTCTTTTATCTGCATACTTGAATACAATTTGTTTGTTTTAGTTGAATGATATTTTTTTCTTGTTTCTAAGTATACATACTTGTCTTTTTAAAAAAAAATTCTTTCAGGTTACATATTTACACTTATTTGTTGTTCATACTTGTCCTATTGTTTGACTACTTAATTATATTTCTAACTAACATTTTTATTTCAACTTTAATACTTGTGTCAAATACCTATATTTTATAATTATTTTTAAACCATTTACATGAGATTTTAAACTCAAATTCAATATATACATATATATATAAAATTTCAAGTTTACTCATATACATATATATTCACAAATTTTATTCAAAAATTAATTAACTATTAATTTAAAATATATATAAAATTCGGGGTCGTTACAATATATTTATTTTTCTTCTTTAGTCTTATTATTTCATAGTATAAATAATTTCTATTCTAAATATGTTATTGGAATCTAGCTAATGTTACTTTAAAAATGCGAATGAACTTCCATTTTGATTCATTGTTAGATTTTTTTACTTAATGTATTTATTTTATACTTTATCTTATAAAATTGTATTTTTAAACCACCTATTTTAGATTTAAACTCAAATTCAATATATATACAATATTTTTAATTTAAATGATTCATCCAAAATTTATTCGAAGATCGGGGAAACTCGCATCACTTAAATCAATTTATTTCATAAATTTTTATTCAAAAATTCAATAAATTATCATTTTAAATTTATATAAAATTCGGGGTCGTTACAAACTTCCCCCCTTAAAAGAATTTCGTCCTCGAAATTCGCAGGCACGAAAACAAAAACAGATGAAGAATGTTTCATCTAATCAAACTGAACATTTATTCTGCATTTGGCTTACCAAATCAGAATATCAATAACAGATACAAGAACGAATCTGTTTAACACTTCATAAGATACTCGGGTTATCCAGATCTACGAAATATGGAGTGACATTGGTCAGTCCGAAAGGATAACTAACCATTCGTAGAATATATCCGGACCCAAAGAATAGACAGATATATAGATACAATTTCAAAACTCTCAGTTTAAAACTAAAGTATACCTATCAACCATAGCAAACAAAACAACCAATACACCCAAACAAACAATTTTGGCTCAGTTGGAGTTTATGTCCCATTTTTATATATCGAATTTATTTCTGGATCTACCAGAAACTATCGAAGAATTGAGAAAAGGTGCTGAACAAAAGAGATTGATAGAGAAATCTATTTCCACTGTTATAGGATATTGACCATTTTAGTCGTATTCCCCTGTCCCCTATCTCATCCTCTTCTTGCACTCATACTCACTATCAGTGGATAGTAAGAGAATTTACTGAGACGTTCGAATGGATATCTGAGGATACTCATTCTAGAGTTTACTTCACTCTATCTCTAATGAGCTACTTAACGTGTTATACTCCTGAGCTAAAGTTCAACCTTAGCTCTGATACCACTTGTGACGACTCGGGTTTTGCCCGCTCGAAAATCAACATCCGTACTTCACATTGTACCAGAATGCCGCAGATTCGACCGTTCAAATCCGATTCGCCGGAGCTATAACAACATTAAGTAAATAACACAGCGGAAGAAAAGAATAATACATTGATATACAATATCTGATACAACAGAGTGATACAATGAATATCAATATACATCAGAGATATGATACAAGAAATAGCAGCGGAAAAGAAAAATAGATAACTAACATCAGCAGCGGAACAAATAACTCTAATAGAGTGCTCCAATCCATAGCTAGCTCCAGATAATCTACTCAACCTGAATATCTGAAAGAACCCAACTCTAGACTGCCCGTGTGGAAAATAGTGGGCACCCAGAGTTTAGGAAGGAAACAATAAACTCCGGATCAGTCATGGGACTGGTGTGAGCAACAAAAACAGTTTATCTTTAAAAAAACACAAAAGGTTTTAAACATTGAAATCCGCAATGCTTTTGAAAAATGAAACTACCATAAGACCTCCCGCCACACACACAATGCAAACGCAGAATTGGAGGAGATTTCTTCTTATGATAGTCAAAGATGCTTACTACGCAAATCATTGGATATTATTACTAGTGCATAGTGCAGAAAATATTTCGAAAGTATAATATTAATCTTAGCCAACATACGACCAGTATCGTATGCCTACTATAGCTACTATGTTCAATAGCAGGTTACCGCCACATTCCATAGCAGGTAATACAACTAAAACCGTACAAGGTTCGTATTGTTTCTTTGGATTTTCCAACAAATGGTCAGGCTAAGGAACTTCCTTCCGCCGCATGGGATCGCCCCTGGCTGGACGTCCCGAGAGACAAACTGCTCTCTGCCAAACAAGGCCGGGTTACCCCTGTAACAGGTAACTCACGAATATGCCACCTCCCGGTCCTTTGGGACCTTTATCCGAGCGCTCGATATCCAACATCACACATCATAAAGAAAGTGTATCCACATGAGTAAGTATCTGGGCTCCATACCATGATACCACCCCTTTCCAGAAGGAAATGACATACCCTAAAGGGCGCGACCCTCATAACCTTGCCGCAACATTCCTGTTTCGACCATTTCCGGGTAGTGAGGTCCTGACGAAGTCTCGTCCACAAAGCTACACTTTTTCAAAAAGCCACGCTTTGGGTCAACAGATGATCAACCTATGATCACAAAGATAAATGATCAAACAAATGATCATATCACAAATGATCAAACACTGATCATCAAACAGCAACACTCAGCATGCCACATTACCAAATTGGGAATATATCGCTGATAAATTTCAACTACATAACCTCTGAGCTCGTACGTCTCAGAGAAGGGTGTTAAGCTAAGAGAATAAATTCTCCGCCACCAACAGAGATGTATTTGAAAGAAATCGGCTTTATATCTCAAAGTGTAATGTCAGACACACAATCCATACAAGTCTGTTCCGGGATCGAACAGAACCGAAGGCACTTCTCACGAAGCCCTTGCAAATCCGGATAATTTCCAATCACGTCCGGACTTCCCGTCACTAAGGATGATAAAACCTCTATATCGGGGATCAGCCGATGCAGAGTAACTCGACGGTAATCCTTCCGTTTTCAAAAATATCCGGTCTTCAACACCGGTCCTCAAATGCTATCCATATACGACGTATCACGTATTCGGAATGGGTTATACGACCCAAAGGTCCTCTCCCGGCTAAACCGAATAGTGAGCGTAATATTTAAAAACATATGGATATTGGGATTTCAATTAAGTCACAACTTAAACCCAACTTTCTTTTCAACTGATTTAACAAATTACCATTTTTAAATCTTTTAAACAAAAAGATTCAACCTTTATGGTTTAAATAGTTTCCACACTTTAATCCTTTAAACAAAAGATTTAATTCACAGATTTTCCAAATTAATTTCCATTTCAATTTGATTAACTCGTTAAACCTTTAAATCAAGATTTAACTTATAGCTTTCAAAACAATCCCATTTCAAATGATTTAAACCAATCATTATTTTAAATCTGTTAAAAATAAACAGATTCAAATCATAGCTTTTCAAAACAATTCATTCATAACTTGGAAAACCATGTTTCAATTCAATCTTGAAATTCCTTTAATTAAACTGGAATTTTGTTTCTTATCTGAAAGCTTTTATTATTTAAAAACAAACAGTTTCATTTCAGAAAATCTGATTCATTCATACGAGTGGAAATCCTTGGGTTAAAGCCAAATTCTCAAAATTACATTTTTTTAAATGTTTTAAATTCAGATAAACACATTTATAACATTTTCAATCTCTAGTTTCAAATCATAGGATTCAATTCCAAACTTGAATTCAAATTTAAATCAAATTATTTAAATTTTCAAAACTCGATTAAGTTGTTCAAAATAACTTTTATCTTTGAAATTCTATTTCAAAAGCTTTTCACTTTAAACCCGAATTTCGAATTTCAAAATCAATTGAAATTAAAATTTCAATTTCAAAAATATCAAATTTAAATTATCTGTGACTTAACCGATTTCCACGTGAAATCCATATTTGTGTGTGTAAAGGTGTGGTCCAGGGGTTGAACACTGTGATATCCCGGAATTTTGGCAATATCAATTTAATAATCTTTATAAATAATTAAATTGATTTGTCGATTTATTTTATAAATTGACAGGTTTATTCATTTTAAAAGGTTAATAACATTTTAATTAGCAAGTTTATTTCTTTAAAAACTAATAACATTTTTAATTTGGGAATATCTTTTCTAACAATTTAAAATTGGTAAGATTTATCTTTCAAAACTTATATAAATGTTTTCTATTTATAATGTATATATATATTGGTATATATATTATAAATAGGGAGTCTTTAATTTAATAAAAGACTATGTTTTCAAATTATAATATATATGTATATATATATTGTTATTTGAAGTTGTATTAAAATTCAATATGATGATTATCAAAACTAATGTAAAAATATTTTCCATTTAGAATATATATATTTGTATATTTATATAGAATCTTAAAGCTTATTTATAAAAGAGATAAATACATTATATACTTATAAATATTTCATAAAAACATATAAATGTCTTAAATAAATGTATTAAAAACAAGATGTACACTTGTTAGCATATTAGAGTGGTGTGAAGACATTTGTAAGAAAATAAGTAATTTGTAATTTAAATAGCATAGGTGTAAGCAAATTAAAGAGACAAGTGGCTATATTTTAATTTAAGTTTTAAAATAAATAAAAATTAGTATGTAAGAAGAAATCTGTTTTTCACTTTTCAGTTTAAAAATTTTCTTTTCTTCAACTTCTTTCTCAACTAAAATAATTCGGATCTAAAGAGAAAATAAAACCTGGAATCAAAATTCAAAGAGAAAATAAATCTGGAAATTCAAATGCAAATCTGAGATAAGAAGATGAAAAGCAATTCCAAACAGCAGTTCAAATCTTCAAAACAACTGGAAGATCAGGAAAAATGGAATCAAGCAAATAACCAGAAATCAAACAGCAAGATTTAAAATTCAAAAAAGCAAAAACAAAGGAGGTTCAAAAATCAAATTCAAAAATCTGGAAAGCCTGGAAACAAACTGTTCTCTGTCTCTGTTCTCTGTTTCTACATGTTAGGTGAGTAAACCTTAAATTTAAAAACAGTTTTCAATCTTGTTTCATTTTGTTACATGAATGAAATTCATGTATTAGCCTTAATATTGAATTGAATGGATGCATGCATGTATACTAGTATTGTTGCCTGTGAATAACTAGTTATGTTTGAATATAGGCTCTGTATGTTTATAGAATTTGATTTTCTTTTAAATATCTACATCTCATAAATTAATCACTGATAACTTTTGAATTGTAAATAGAAGATGATGGAAATTATGTAACATCACTAATAAAAATGAGTTCTGGAAATTATATTCGGAATTGGTCTCGAAATTTCATAGTATACAGTGAAATTTGTAATTTGGGTAAAATTTTATTTATTTAATTTTAAGATTAAAGTGTACGATTGGATTTGCGATGGGAAATCACGAATTTCAGTATGTAAATCACGTTTTTTAGCTTAGAGTTTGTCGAGTTCTTCTAAGATGAACGGGAAAGTTATGCTGGGCAAATTCAGGCGATCAAGCAAATGGGAGACCTCGGGGTTGAGGCCAGAGGAGGATGGAAGGATGTAGGTCATCGAAAAAATGGTGGTAAATTTTCTTGTTGGCCGAGGCGTTGGTTTTTGGTAGGAATAGGGTTTAATACCCTGGTTTTGACGATGATGTTTTAATGGGTTGCGCGGCGTCAATAGGCAACCGGAGGCGATCGCGGTCATTGTCGAAGGGTCTGGAGGATGTGGCGTAGCTATGGTGTAGTCGATGGGTCTTCTCGAGGTGTGTGTTGCCGTGGATGATGGATTTACTGATGATGGTGGTTCGATCAGTTTGGGTTCGAGGATGGAAATCGATATTCGATCGAGTTTGGGTTTTCTGGGTTGCGCGATGGGTTATCGTGGTCGAGTGTGACTTGTCGGAGGCAGGTGTTGGGTTCATCGTTGATCAGCGTGACGGTGCACGTGCACGTGCACGTTTGAGCGAATATGGAAACGATGGATTTGGGGAAGAAGCGTTATCTCGGGTTTCGTTCGGGTAATATCGAGTTTTACTTGAAGCAGTGTAAATAGAGTTTTGACTCGAGTTTACTTCGAGATCTCTAGGTGTTTACTCGGGTTTGGAGATTGCTGGCATTAAGAATTTTTACAAAAATGTTTTAAAGTTTAAACAAAAGAACTTTGTTTCTGTAATGTTCCTGAAGTTTTAAAAACAAAGGTTAAACAAGTTTTTAATTGTAAAATAAATTTTTTCGAAATTTAAATGTTATAACAAGTTTTAATATTTAAATAGATAAGTTTTTAAAAAGATAAATAAATATATTTTCAAAATGCTTTTTGTATTAAAGTTAATTTAATAACTTTGGAAGTTTAAAGATTTTGAAAGTTGAGTAGAAGTTTATAATGTTTTAATTATAATTGATTTCAAAAATGTTTTATTTTAAATAAGTTTAAATGATAAGGATTTAATAAATCAAATATAATAAGGATTTATCTTAAGTAATTAAAAGTTTGATTTATTGAATAATTAATATGGGACGATAATTAAATTGTTGGTCAATTTAATTAACTTAATTAAGATAAATGATTTTCTTAAATTAAGATCTTTAAGTATAAGGAGTTAAGGAATTATTTAATTCAATTTAAATAATTAGTTAAATAATTAACTAAGTAGTTAATTAATGATTAACTTAAGATAATCATTTATAAATTAATTAAGTATAATTACTTGTTGAAGTAATCAAGGAATAATTACTGAATATAATTAAGTAAAGGTAGATTATTTAATAAAGTAATTAAAGGATAATTATGGAAGTAATTAAATAAGAAGTGATTGAGTTAATCACCTAGTGTTATTTATTTACATAATTTATTTAATTATAGGATTAAGGTTAATTAATAAGGTAATTAATTATTTGTTAAGGTAATTAATTAAAAGTAATTAATTTAATTAATTTTAAATTAATTAAGAGATAAAGTAATTAATTAATGGAAGTAATTAAGGGAAGTTAATTACTGGATTAAATTAATCAAAGATGATTAATAAATTGTGGTTTAATTAAGGTTAATTACTTAATGTAATTAATAGAATAATTAAAGATATAATTAAGGATCATTAGTTATAATTAATTAATGATTAAGAGTTGATTAATTAAGGTTAATTAATCAAATGGTAAGTGATTAATTGTGATTAATTAAGGATTAAAGTAATTGACTATAATTAATTAATTAATGAAGTAATTAAAGGTTAATTACTGTATTTGATTAAGGATAATTAATCGGTGAAATTAATTAAAGATAATTACTTAAATGTAATTAAAGTATAATTAATCAAGGTGATTAATTAAGGTGGATAATTAGAGAAAGATTAATTAATTTATTTGTAATTAATTAATGATTATATAAGTAAGATTTATAATAAAATAATTAATTTAATTTACTTTAAATTAATTAAGAGATGAAATAATTAATTTAATTCACTTTAAATTAATTAAAGATAGAGATAGTTAATTTAATTCATTTTAAATTAATTATGTTGTGATTAAGTAAATCATTGCTTATATAAGAATGGATGACATTGATTGTCTTGAATGGATGTAATCTCAGAAATGAGATAAGTAATGTTGTGTGGTATGAATGCTTGGTTGTATTATGATGGTAATATAGATTAACTATTGTGATGTTGATATGGATTACCTATTTGGTTGTGAATCATCTGTTTAAATGATAATGTGATTATCAATTGTGACTTGTGAATTATCTATCTGTATAGATAAGTTAAATTGTTTAAACCTTTAAAACAACTTGGCCTTAAAAGATACGTTTTGGATTTCGATGAGACCGGGATCGGGTTTCCGTATACCGGTATTCCAGGTCTGGAGACCCGAATACCACATCGATCCAAATTAACGATAGGTCGTGAATCTCAAGTGAAGATGAAGATTTAGAGTGCAAGGGTTATTGTCGTTAACTCTGAGGGTGATTCCAAAACGAGTGTAACGAGATAATGCCTTCGGTTTCGTTCGAACCCGGAACGAACTTGTATGGATTGAATGCTTTCAGCACATCGTCAGGCGGACGATGAGCATTCTAAGTGATATGTTCTGATTAAAGGTAATCGTAACCTCAAGCCTCATCAACCGGGAATGGCTAAAACAAGGGAGGTGCAGCAAGGCTTCGTGGGTAGCACCCACTGAGAGCAAGATAGATCCCTGTCTAGAGGTCCCTTTCTATATTTCGGCTTAGTGTGTGGTTGGTCGCGCCAACTACGGGATTGTCTTGTTCGGGATTATCCAGTAAGGGA
Source organism: Allium fistulosum (assembly GCA_030737815.1). Classification (NCBI taxonomy): domain Eukaryota; kingdom Viridiplantae; phylum Streptophyta; class Magnoliopsida; order Asparagales; family Amaryllidaceae; genus Allium; species Allium fistulosum. The sequence continues at coordinate 1,295,395,517 of CM060904.1, forward strand.
TGGTTCCGGCTTTGTGTTGCAGGGGAGCGGGCGTACTCCTCGGTACGGTGATCTAGGCCACGTACTGTGACGGGCGGTACCCCAGTAGCCCTGCCATTGATGGAAACCCATTCTTCCTACGAGACCCTACGGTTTTGATTGTATAACCCACTTTGTGGCTAGTATGCTGGAATTTAATAATGTAACAATTTCAGCTATTTCATATTTACTTGAAAACCCTAGACCCTATTATAATACAATCAGATTCCCTATCAAATGTTTTAGTTAGCGTAAGGTAAAAACTTACCCATGTTTATTTGTGGGGAGTCTTACGTGATACCTTTTGTTTTCAAAGGTTTTTCAAAGTTAAGCAACTTTTAACCGTTTACTCACACCAGACCCATGTCTGACCCAAGTGTTTATTTTCTGTTTTATTAAACTCTTGGGTACTCAAATTTGTATGAGTAGTCAAGGGATTCAGGTTAGCTTTGACGAATTCTGGAGGAGATTTGGAGCAGGAGGCTTCACCGTGTAGATATATTATGATTCCGCTGTGTATATGTTGTGTCTGTATCTGTGATACTTGAGTTGTATGAATTAGACAGATGTTTATAACTGTCTAATATGTGTTGTATAAGTTGTGTACTCTGATGTAATATGATACTATGCAATATTTTATGTGATATATTATATTTTATTCGTTCCGCTGTGAGATTCTGATGTGTTGTTCTTTCTTCTTTTCTATCTTTTCTTTTTCTATCCCTTTCTTTCTTAATTAACGATGCGACTTTCTGTGGAGAAAAAGTCGGGTTGTTACAATTTGGTATCAGAGCATTTGGTTGAGTGAATACCTAGGCTCTGAAGTGGTGTCTATCTTGAGAGCGCGTAATTGTTAGTTATATAAAAATGATTTTATATTGTGTTAATTGATCGGTTGAGTGGTATATGGATTCTGGTCAATACGAGTAGCTAACGTTATTGATAGGGATCTCTAAACACTTGAACCAGGCCAACGGACACAATATTGTTTTAAAGAGGTAAATGAAATAATTTTACCCAGAAATAATTTCTATATAAAAAGTATCATTTTAAATATATATATATATTTCTACCTATTTGTTGGGTTACCTGTTCGGGTTTTCCAATATAAGTTATAAAGGTAGATAAGGTGGTAGTGTGAGTAACACGACTACCAATAGTTAGAATTTGAGTGTTGAGGTTGGAAGTATATCTGACGAGACTGTAGACCTAATACTGTCTCGAGTGAACTTTGTTGTGGTGTAAAGATTTCACCGATCTCTGAAAGAAACCAGTTATGGTTTAGAGTTTATCTTTGAAGTTGGATGAATAGAGTAGATCTATTGGATGAGCTGAAGAGAGTGATGGTATTTTGGTAACCTCAGGAAGTAGTAGTTGTGTGATGAGACACGGTGGCTATGGACGTTTCTGAAGATGTTTCTTCTGGAACAAGTTTGAAGAAGTGAGTCTGTTTCGGTGTTGAGGCTGAGTCCAGTGGGGTGTTTCTATTTGCTTTGAGGTCCGAGTTTCTCGAGGAGTTTCGGATAAGAAGTCTTTGGTTTGTGGCAGCAGTGCGGCTCGGAGTGTTCTGTGTGTTAGCAGGAAGTTTCTGGCTGAGTAGTTTTTCTGAAGTTGGAGTCCAGAAGCAGCTGAGTGAATCCATTTCTTCGATGAATTGGATAGTTAAGTATGAGCTGTTCTAATTTGTGAAGAGAGAACAGTATCTGTGGAAGTTAGGTCGAGTTGATCGCAAAAGAGACTTGCGATTGATTGAGTGTTCTTTTGGGTTATTGGAGATTGAGATTCCGTATCGACTTGATTCGTGGAGTTACCAGAAGTTCAGCTTAGTAGAAGGATGTCTCCTAGAGAATAATTTGGTGAAGCAGCTCAGGATTCTTTGGAAAGGGATTGACCACACCTAATTTTCTGGTGAGGATTCTGTTAAGGTGTTTTGACCAAGTAGAATGGTTCACTAAGATTTTATAGATATGGTGAACTGTGGATGATCAAGTTTGTGCTCGAGTTTTTCCGATGGCATTCTCATCTGTTCAAGATCAGAATTGTGCAGCGAAAGCAAGATAGCAGCTATTCTAGAGTGGAAGCAACCGAGAGTTGTAATTTTCTTGGAGTAGAGGATTTCTATAGGAAATTCAAGTGTATCTCTAAGTATGAAGAATTTTTCAGGATTTGGAGGTAAGGTTGTCAAGTGCAACTGATTGGCTATTCCAGAAAGGAGAAGTAGTTCGAAATGCTCTAATGTTATGGAGTAGAGTTGTATTTTGAATTTTGAATTTTGGTGAATTTTTGGAGAACCATTTTATTGAGTAGGATCTGGAAATTGGTTTGATGTTAGTCTAGTTTGTTTCTAGAAGCATCAGCAAGAGTTAAGCTGATCAGGAAGGATGAAGTGACTCAGGATCGTCAAAGGAGTTATGCAATTAAGAATTGATGGAATTTGGAATTTTAAGTTGAAATTTGGATATTACTTAAGTTTCTTCGATCAAAGGAGATATAAGGTGTGGAAAAACTAAAGAGCTAGTTCCGGAAGTATTTTGAGTTTTTCTGTGTTCTCTGGAGACTAGATTTTGATCCCCAGGATTGAGTTGCCAGTTCGGATAACTGGAATTCATTTTATTTCACATATCTCTGAGGAATATGTGTATGATTCATCGAGTGATGAAATCAGCAGTTCAGAAGGATTTGGAAGTTGAGTTGGTTTTGAGTTTAGTCTGATATCTTGTTCAGATTTGTAATCTAGAAAGGAAGGAGTTCTAGATTATTGTAGATAGTTAGTTTAGATCCTGTAGAACGAGTATACCGGTATATATATATATACTTGGGGAAACTCGAGGAAATTCTATCCAGAATTTTGACTGGATAATTAAATTTGTTTGATTAAATTGTTTTCTATGATTGTTAGAATATGATTGATATGTATGGTTGCTGTTTGAAATTAAAAATTAAAATTTTGCTGGGTTATTAAATTATCTTTGCTTTTAAATTTCGGGGACGAAATTATTTTAAGGGGGGAGGAATGTGATATCCCGGAATTTTGGCAATATCAATTTAATAATCTTTATAAATAATTAAATTGATTTGTCGATTTATTTTATAAATTGACAAGTTTATTCATTTTAAAAGGTTAATAACATTTTAATTAGCAAGTTTATTTCTTTAAAAACTAATAACATTTTTAATTTGGGAATATCTTTTCTAACAATTTAAAATTGGTAAGATTTATCTTTCAAAACTTATATAAATGTTTTCTATTTATAATGTATATATATATTGGTATATATATTATAAATAGGGAGTCTTTAATTTAATAAAAGACTATGTTTTCAAATTATAATATATATGTATATATATATTGTTATTTGAAGTTGTATTAAAATTCAATATGATGATTATCAAAACTAATGTAAAAATATTTTCCATTTAGAATATATATATTTGTATATTTATATAGAATCTTAAAGCTTATTTATAAAAGAGATAAATACATTATATACTTATAAATATTTCATAAAAACATATAAATGTCTTAAATAAATGTATTAAAAACAAGATGTACACTTGTTAGCATATTAGAGTGGTGTGAAGACATTTGTAAGAAAATAAGTAATTTGTAATTTAAATAGCATAGGTGTAAGCAAATTAAAGAGACAAGTGGCTATATTTTAATTTAAGTTTTAAAATAAATAAAAATTAGTATGTAAGAAGAAATCTGTTTTTCACTTTTCAGTTTAAAAATTTTCTTTTCTTCAACTTCTTTCTCAACTAAAATAATTCGGATCTAAAGAGAAAATAAAACCTGGAATCAAAATTCAAAGAGAAAATAAATCTGGAAATTCAAATGCAAATCTGAGATAAGAAGATGAAAAGCAATTCCAAACAGCAGTTCAAATCTTCAAAACAACTGGAAGATCAGGAAAAATGGAATCAAGCAAATAACCAGAAATCAAACAGCAAGATTTAAAATTCAAAAAAGCAAAAACAAAGGAGGTTCAAAAATCAAATTCAAAAATCTGGAAAGCCTGGAAACAAACTGTTCTCTGTCTCTGTTCTCTGTTTCTACATGTTAGGTGAGTAAACCTTAAATTTAAAAACAGTTTTCAATCTTGTTTCATTTTGTTACATGAATGAAATTCATGTATTAGCCTTAATATTGAATTGAATGGATGCATGCATGTATACTAGTATTGTTGCCTGTGAATAACTAGTTATGTTTGAATATAGGCTCTGTATGTTTATAGAATTTGATTTTCTTTTAAATATCTACATCTCATAAATTAATCACTGATAACTTTTGAATTGTAAATAGAAGATGATGGAAATTATGTAACATCACTAATAAAAATGAGTTCTGGAAATTATATTCGGAATTGGTCTCGAAATTTCATAGTATACAGTGAAATTTGTAATTTGGGTAAAATTTTATTTATTTAATTTTAAGATTAAAGTGTACGATTGGATTTGCGATGGGAAATCACGAATTTCAGTATGTAAATCACGTTTTTTAGCTTAGAGTTTGTCGAGTTCTTCTAAGATGAACGGGAAAGTTATGCTGGGCAAATTCAGGCGATCAAGCAAATGGGAGACCTCGGGGTTGTGGCCAGAGGAGGATGGAAGGATGTAGGTCATCGAAAAAATGGTGGTAAATTTTCTTGTTGGCCGAGGCGTTGGTTTTTGGTAGGAATAGGGTTTAATACCCTGGTTTTGACGATGATGTTTTAATGGGTTGCGCGGCGTCAATAGGCAACCGGAGGCGATCGCGGTCATTGTCGAAGGGTCTGGAGGATGTGGCGTAGCTATGGTGTAGTCGATGGGTCTTCTCGAGGTGTGTGTTGCCGTGGATGATGGATTTACTGATGATGGTGGTTCGATCAGTTTGGGTTCGAGGATGGAAATCGATATTCGATCGAGTTTGGGTTTTCTGGGTTGCGCGATGGGTTATCGTGGTCGAGTGTGACTTGTCGGAGGCAGGTGTTGGGTTCATCGTTGATCAGCGTGACGGTGCACGTGCACGTGCACGTTTGAGCGAATCTGGAAACGATGGATTTGGGGAAGAAGCGTTATCTCGGGTTTCGTTCGGGTAATATCGAGTTTTACTTGAAGCAGTGTAAATAGAGTTTTGACTCGAGTTTACTTCGAGATTTCTAGGTGTTTACTCGGGTTTGGAGATTGCTGGCATTAAGAATTTTTACAGAAATGTTTTAAAGTTTAAACAAAAGAACTTTGTTTCTGTAATGTTCCTGAAGTTTTAAAAACAAAGGTTAAACAAGTTTTTAATTGTAAAATAAATTGTTTCGAAATTTAAATGTTATAACAAGTTTTAATATTTAAATAGATAAGTTTTTAAAAAGATAAATAAATAGATTTTCAAAATGCTTTTTGTATTAAAGTTAATTTAATAACTTTGGAAGTTTAAAGATTTTGAAAGTTGAGTAGAAGTTTATAATGTTTTAATTATAATTGATTTCAAAAATGTTTTATTTTAAATAAGTTTAAATGATAAGGATTTAATAAATCAAATATAATAAGGATTTATCTTAAGTAATTAAAAGTTTGATTTATTGAATAATTAATATGGGACGATAATTAAATTGTTGGTCAATTTAATTAACTTAATTAAGATAAATGATTTTCTTAAATTAAGATCTTTAAGTATAAGGAGTTAAGGAATTATTTAATTCAATTTAAATAATTAGTTAAATAATTAACTAAGTAGTTAATTAATGATTAACTTAAGATAATCATTTATAAATTAATTAAGTATAATTACTTGTTGAAGTAATCAAGGAATAATTACTGAATATAATTAAGTAAAGGTAGATTATTTAATAAAGTAATTAAAGGATAATTATGGAAGTAATTAAATAAGAAGTGATTGAGTTAATCACCTAGTGTTATTTATTTACATAATTTATTTAATTATAGGATTAAGGTTAATTAATAAGGTAATTAATTATTTGTTAAGGTAATTAATTAAAAGTAATTAATTTAATTAATTTTAAATTAATTAAGAGATAAAGTAATTAATTAATGGAAGTAATTAAGGGAAGTTAATTACTGGATTAAATTAATCAAAGATGATTAATAAATTGTGGTTTAATTAAGGTTAATTACTTAATGTAATTAATAGAATAATTAAAGATATAATTAAGGATCATTAGTTATAATTAATTAATGATTAAGAGTTGATTAATTAAGGTTAATTAATCAAATGGTAAGTGATTAATTGTGATTAATTAAGGATTAAAGTAATTGACTATAATTAATTAATTAATGAAGTAATTAAAGGTTAATTACTGTATTTGATTAAGGATAATTAATCGGTGAAATTAATTAAAGATAATTACTTAAATGTAATTAAAGTATAATTAATCAAGGTGATTAATTAAGGTGGATAATTAGAGAAAGATTAATTAATTTATTTGTAATTAATTAATGATTATATAAGTAAGATTTATAATAAAATAATTAATTTAATTTACTTTAAATTAATTAAGAGATGAAGTAATTAATTTAATTCACTTTAAATTAATTAAAGATAGAGATAATTAATTTAATTCATTTTAAATTAATTATGTTGTGATTAAGTAAATCATTGCTTATATAAGAATGGATGACATTGATTGTCTTGAATGGATGTAATCTCAGAAATGAGATAAGTAATGTTGGGTGGTATGAATGCTTGGTTGTATTATGATGGTAATATAGATTAACTATTGTGATGTTGATATGGATTACCTATTTGGTTGTGAATCATCTGTTTAAATGATAATGTGATTATCAATTGTGACTTGTGAATTATCTATCTGTATAGATAAGTTAAATTGTTTAAACCTTTAAAACAACTTGGCCTTAAAAGATACGTTTTGGATTTCGATGAGACCGGGATCGGGTTTTCGTATACCGGTATTCCAGGTCTGGAGACCCGAATACCACATCGATCCAAATTAACGATAGGTCGTGAATCTCAAGTGAAGATGAAGATTTAGAGTGCAAGGGTTATTGTCGTTAACTCTGAGGGTGATTCCAAAACGAGTGTAACGAGATAATGCCTTCGGTTTCGTTCGAACCCGGAACGAACTTGTATGGATTGAATGCTTTCAGCACATCGTCAGGCGGACGATGAGCATTCTAAGTGATATGTTCTGATTAAAGGTAATCGTAACCTCAAGCCTCATCAACCGGGAATGGCTAAAACAGGGGAGGTGCAGCAAGGCTTCGTGGGTAGCACCCACTGAGAGCAAGATAGATCCCTGTCTAGAGGTCCCTTTCTATATTTCGGCTTAGTGTGTGGTTGGTCGCGCCAACTACGGGATTGTCTTGTTCGGGATTATCCAGTAAGGGATGGTTCCGGCTTTGTGTTGCAGGGGAGCGGGCGTACTCCTCGGTACGGTGATCTAGGCCACGTACTGTGACGGGCGGTACCCCAGTAGCCCTGCCATTGATGGAAACCCATTCTTCCTACGAGACCCTACGGTTTTGATTGTATAACCCACTTTGTGGCTAGTATGCTGGAATTTAATAATGTAACAATTTCAGCTATTTCATATTTACTTGAAAACCCTAGACCCTATTATAATACAATCAGATTCCCTATCAAATGTTTTAGTTAGCGTAAGGTAAAAACTTACCCATGTTTATTTGTGGGGAGTCTTACGTGATACCTTTTGTTTTCAAAGGTTTTTCAAAGTTAAGCAACTTTTAACCGTTTACTCACACCAGACCCATGTCTGACCCAAGTGTTTATTTTCTGTTTTATTAAACTCTTGGGTACTCAAATTTGTATGAGTAGTCAAGGGATTCAGGTTAGCTTTGACGAATTCTGGAGGAGATTTGGAGCAGGAGGCTTCACCGTGTAGATATATTATGATTCCACTGTGTATATGTTGTGTATGTATCTGTGATACTTGAGTTGTATGAATTAGACAGATGTTTATAACTGTCTAATATGTGTTGTATAAGTTGTGTACTCTGATGTAATATGATACTATGCAATATTTTATGTGATATATTATATTTTATTCGTTCCGCTGTGAGATTCTGATGTGTTGTTCTTTCTTCTTTTCTATCTTTTCTTTTTCTATCCCTTTCTTTCTTAATTAACGATGCGACTTTCTGTGGAGAAAAAGTCGGGTTGTTACAAACACAATAGTGCAACATCATTCAATCATCACAGATCAAAATACAGGATATAGTTGATAAGCGGTATAAGAACAACGCTTATCGTTCATTCACAGATCACAGATAATATACAGATGAGTAAACTACAGATCACAACATAAATCAGGATGTATCATAAAGCATCATATATCAGGGATATCAAACAATCAAGTCATTCAATAAAATCCAAATATACATAGGTAAGGTCAATTAATTATCTGAGAGATTAGATTAGACACTAATCCTGGTTTAATTATCATTAATAAATCACAACCCATTTTATATTAATTTATGAAATTAATTAATTAATTCTTAATTATCCATCCTAATTAATTACCCTTAAATAATAAATAAATTGTCCTTTATTTAATCACATAATTATATTAACCTTAAGTTAATTTCATAATTAATTAACTCTTAATTTCATTAAGTAATTATATTTTCATCATAGATTTATTCACCTTTAATCATTAATTAATTCACCTTTAATCATTAATTAAACTTTTAATTAATCATATTAATTTATTCAATCACATAAATTAAATCTTTAAATTAATTAATCTTAATTATTAAATCAACCCTTAATAAATCACATAAATTAATTTATTCTTGATTTATTGTCCTTGAATTAATTTCCATTTTCAAATTTATCTTCAACACTTAAGCTATAAAGCTTAATTTAATTTCAAACCTTGAAAATCAGATTTAGAGTTAATTCCAGATTTAACTTTTAGTTTCAACTTGCTTAAATTTTTCGTTTAAAATTTAAAAATTAAATCAATTAAATTTCTCTAGCATATTTAATTGCTTTTAAGTTATTTAAACAATTTTGATTATTAAAACTTTTTTTATTTACAAACTACATTTCAATTTAAACTTCAATTTATATTAACATTTTAATTTAATCTCAGTTTAAAACTTTGATTTAAAGTTAAACTTAGTTTTAAAATTTTCAAAACAGAAAACAGTTTCCAGGTTGAAAACTAGAACAGGAATTCAACCCGAGCTACCCCTGACCCTGCTTCGAGTCAATCCTTCGTTTCCTCGTGCTCGAACTCGCGAGTCCTTCTTCCTCTTCGCAACTCAACAGCACATCTCTTAAACCCAAATCGACCACAACTGTGCACGTGCACAGCTCATTGTCAACATCTTGATCATCGTCGCCACTGTCCACAGGTCATCAATGACCAGCCCAATTCATCCAACCACCCAAACCATCAAAACGAACCGAGAATCGAAATTTAGCGATTTGGTCAATGCCTGTAACTCGAACAATCGAAAAAAGAAAATCCCCATTCGTCGTCATCTCCAACCACTGACGAACTCGCCGCCGCTCCTACAGCTGTTCCAGACACCCACGAACATATTCCCCCACCACCGATCTTCTCCACATCACCCGTGACCACGCAACAATCACGAGAACCCAACCATTTCCATCTTGACCTTAAACCCTACATTGATCCACCGCAATCACCACACCCATCAGAAAAATTCGTGAGTATTTTTCCCATAACCTATGATCACACTAGCATCTCCTTGCCAAAATTCGATCTTCAAGAATTAGCCGATCATCAGAGAATGATCAAAATCCATTTTCCAGAAAATCCCTAAATACTCTCCCATTTCAACACTAAAAATTATAATGTTTGTTTTAAAAATCATAACTTTCAACACGTATTCAACTTGTAATCTTAAAACAGTGAATTAAGATGATCGATTTTTCCATGTTTAAGGTATCTCTACTATATTTCTGGATTTCCAGAAAATTATTTCAACTGACCTTACAAAAATATAAATTTTTTTTTTCTTAATTCTTTGTTTAGACAAACATAAATTGTTTGAAAATTATAATCTAATAGAGATTTCAATAAGAAGATAGGAATTTTGATCAAAGATTTAAGTTCTGTAACCTCAAAATAGAGATGTACAGATATGTATACTACATACACAGATCCATCCATCCACATATACCTATATACATTCCCAGATATTCATAAGCAACAAATTCAGAAACTTATGTTTAAATAAGATGATGTTACTCACAAGCATCAAGGAATCAAAACAAGGTAAGCTTCTAAAAATAAAAGTTGCTCATCGTGGTTAAAAGAAAGAATAGAGCATATTTTCTTGAAACAACAGTTTGAATTTCCTGGTTGAAATCTTTCACTTGATTCTCTGGTTTGACTTTATTTGTTTAAGTTGTTTTTAAATTTTCTTTAAACTGAAGCTTTGGTTTGAGTTTAAGGAACGAAAAGAAATGAGGAAGATGATGGATATAAACAAGCTATAGGGTGTTGTTATTCATTGTGTAAACTGGGATGAATTGTGGTACAAGTGGTATATTATTTTGTACAGGTCAATATATTTGTTTTTGTACTAAAGATACCTCTGCATTAATGGCTTACAACCTTATGCAGGCTGAAATGATCCTAAGCAAACTCGAATTGACTTTGTTCCATGCCTTGCATTTAATGCATGTCCCCTATGTTTCTACACTTATCCTTTGCTTTCGGCTGCCTATACTTTGTTTACTATTTTGCTTTGCATATGAATTTACAGCAACATACTTGCTATCAATATATATTTATTTTTCTTCTTTAGTCTTATTATTTCATAGTATAAATAATTTCTATTCTAAATATGTTATTGGAATCTAGCTAATGTTACTTTAAAAATGCGAATGAACTTCCATTTTGATTCATTGTTAGATTTTTTTTACTTAATGTATTTATTTTATACTTTATCTTATAAAATTGTATTTTTAAACCACCTATTTTAGATTTAAACTCAAATTCAATATATATACAATATTTTTAATTTAAATGATTCATCCAAAATTTATTCGAAGATCGGGGAAACTCGCATCACTTAAATCGATTTATTTCATAAATTTTTATTCAAAAATTCAATAAATTATCATTTTAAATTTATATAAAATTCGGGGTCGTTACAAACTTCCCCCCTTAAAAGAATTTCGTCCTCGAAATTCGCAGGCACGAAAACAAAAACAGATGAAGAATGTTTCATCTAATCAAACTGAACATTTATTCTGCATTTGGCTTACCAAATCAGAATATCAATAACAGATACAAGAACGAATCTGTTTAACACTTCATAAGATACTCGGGTTATCCAGATCTACGAAATATGGAGTGACATTGGTCAGTCCGAAAGGATAACTAACCATTCGTAGAATATATCCGGACCCAAAGAATAGACAGATATATAGATACAATTTCAAAACTCTCAGTTTAAAACTAAAGTATACCTATCAACCATAGCAAACAAAACAACCAATACACCCAAACAAACAATTTTGGCTCAGTTGGAGTTTATGTCCCATTTTTATATATCGAATTTATTTCTGGATCTACCAGAAACTATCGAAGAATTGAGAAAAGGTGCTGAACAAAAGAGATTGATAGAGAAATCTATTTCCACTGTTATAGGGTATTGACCATTTTAGTCGTATTCCCCTGTCCCCTATCTCATCCTCTTCTTGCACTCATACTCACTATCAGTGGATAGTAAGAGAATTTACTGAGACGTTCGAATGGATATCTGAGGATACTCATTCTAGAGTTTACTTCACTCTATCTCTAATGAGCTACTTAACGTGTTATACTCCTGAGCTAAAGTTCAACCTTAGCTCTGATACCACTTGTGACGACTCGGGTTTTGCCCGCTCGAAAATCAACATCCATACTTCACATTGTACCAGAATGCCGCAGATTCGACCGTTCAAATCCGATTCGCCGGAGCTATAACAACATTAAGTAAATAACACAGCGGAAGAAAAGAATAATACATTGATATACAATATCTGATACAACAGAGTGATACAATGAATATCAATATACATCAGAGATATGATACAAGAAATAGCAGCGGAAAAGAAAAATAGATAACTAACATCAGCAGCGGAACAAATAACTCTAATAGAGTGCTCCAATCCATAGCTAGCTCCAGATAATCTACTCAACCTGAATATCTGAAAGAACCCAACTCTAGACTGCCCGTGTGGAAAATAGTGGGCACCCAGAGTTTAGGAAGGAAACAATAAACTCCGGATCAGTCATGGGACTGGTGTGAGCAACAAAAACAGTTTATCTTTAAACAAACACAAAAGGTTTTAAACATTGAAATCCGCAATGCTTTTGAAAAATGAAACTACCATAGGACCTCCCGCCACACACACAATGCAAACGCAGAATTGGAGGAGATTTCTTCTTATGATAGTCAAAGATGCTTACTACGCAAATCATTGGATATTATTACTAGTGCATAGTGCAGAAAACATTTCGAAAGTATAATATTAATCTTAGCCAACATACGACCAGTATCGTATGCCTACTATAGCTACTATGTTCAATAGCAGGTTACCGCCACATTCCATAGCACGTAATACAACTAAAACCGTACAAGGTTCGTATTGTTTCTTTGGATTTTCCAACAAATGGTCAGGCTAAGGAACTTCCTTCCGCCGCATGGGATCGCCCCTGGCTGGACGTCCCGAGAGACAAACTGCTCTCTGCCAAACAAGGCCGGGTTACCCCTGTAACAGGTAACTCACGAATATGCCACCTCCCGGTCCTTTGGGACCTTTATCCGAGCGCTCGATATCCAACATCACACATCATAAAGAAAGTGTATCCACATGAGTAAGTATCTGGGCTCCATACCATGATACCACCCCTTTCCAGAAGGAAATGACATACCCTAAAGGGCGCGACCCTCATAACCTTGCCGCAACATTCCTGTTTCGACCATTTCCGGGTAGTGAGGTCCTGACGAAGTCTCGTCCACAAAGCTACACTTTTTCAAAAAGCCACGCTTTGGGTCAACAGATGATCAACCTATGATCACAAAGATAAATGATCAAACAAATGATCATATCACAAATGATCAAACACTGATCATCAAACAGCAACACTCAGCATGCCACATTACCAAATTGGGAATATATCGCTGATAAATTTCAACTACATAACCTCTGAGCTCGTACGTCTCAGAGAAGGGTGTTAAGCTAAGAGAATAAATTCTCCGCCACCAACAGAGATGTATTTGAAAGAAATCGGCTTTATATCTCAAAGTGTAATGTCAGACACACAATCCATACAAGTCTGTTCCGGGATCGAACAGAACCGAAGGCACTTCTCACGAAGCCCTTGCAAATCCGGATAATTTCCAATCACGTCCGGACTTCCCGTCACTAAGGATGATAAAACCTCTATATCGGGGATCAGCCGATGCAGAGTAACTCGACGGTAATCCTTCCGTTTTCAAAAATATCCGGTCTTCAACACCGGTCTTCAAATGCTATCCATATACGACGTATCACGTATTCGGAATGGGTTATACGACCCAAAGGTCCTCTCCCGGCTAAACCGAATAGTGAGCGTAATATTTAAAAACATATGGATATTGGGATTTCAATTAAGTCACAACTTAAACCCAACTTTCTTTTCAACTGATTTAACAAATTACCATTTTTAAATCTTTTAAACAAAAAGATTCAACCTTTATGGTTTAAATAGTTTCCACACTTTAATCCTTTAAACAAAAGATTTAATTCACAGATTTTCCAAATTAATTTCCATTTCAATTTGATTAACTCGTTAAACCTTTAAATCAAGATTTAACTTATAGCTTTCAAAACAATCCCATTTCAAATGATTTAAACCAATCATTATTTTAAATCTGTTAAAAATAAACAGATTCAAATCATAGCTTTTCAAAACAATTCATTCATAACTTGGAAAACCATGTTTCAATTCAATCTTGAAATTCCTTTAATTAAACTGGAATTTCATTTCTTATCTGAAAGCTTTTATTATTTAAAAACAAACAGTTTCATTTCAGAAAATCTGATTCATTCATACGAGTGGAAATCCTTGGGTTAAAGCCAAATTCTCAAAATTACATTTTTTAAATGTTTTAAATTCAGATAAACACATTTATAACATTTTCAATCTCTAGTTTCAAATCATAGGATTCAATTCCAAACTTGAATTCAAATTTAAATCAAATTATTTAAATTTTCAAAACTCGATTAAGTTGTTCAAAATAACTTTTATCTTTGAAATTCTATTTCAAAAGCTTTTCACTTTAAACCCGAATTTCTAATTTCAAAATCAATTGAAATTAAAATTTCAAAAATATCAAATTTAAATGATCTGTGACTTAACCGATTTCCACGTGAAATCCATATTTGTGTGTGTAAAGGTGTGGTCCAGGGGTTGAACACAATAGTGCAACATCATTCAATCATCACAGATCAAAATACAGGATATAGTTGATAAGCGGTATAAGAACAACGCTTATCGTTCATTCACAGATCACAGATAATATACAGATGAGTAAACTACAGATCACAACATAAATCAGGATGTATCACAAAGCATCATATATCAGGGATATCAAACAATCAAGTCATTCAATAAAATCCAAATATACATAGGTAAGGTCAATTAATTATCTGAGAGATTAGATTAGACACTAATCCTGGTTTAATTATCATTAATAAATCACAACCCATTTTATATTAATTTATGAAATTAATTAATTAATTCTTAATTATCCATCCTAATTAATTACCCTTAAATAATAAATAAATTGTCCTTTATTTAATCACATAATTATATTAACCTTAAGTTAATTTCATAATTAATTAACTCTTAATTTCATTAAGTAATTATATTTTCATCATAGATTTATTCACCTTTAATCATTAATTAATTCACCTTTAATCATTAATTAAACTTTTAATTAATCATATTAATTTATTCAATCACATAAATTAAATCTTTAAATTAATTAATCTTAATTATTAAATCAACCCTTAATAAATCACATAAATTAATTTATTCTTGATTTATTGTCCTTGAATTAATTTCCATTTTCAAATTTATCTTCAACACTTAAGCTATAAAGCTTAATTTAATTTCAAACCTTGAAAATCAGATTTAGAGTTAATTCCAGATTTAACTTTTAGTTTCAACTTGCTTAAATTTTTCGTTTAAAATTTAAAAATTAAATCAATTAAATTTCTCTAGCATATTTAATTGCTTTTAAGTTATTTAAACAATTTTGATTATTAAAACTTTTTTTATTTACAAACTACATTTCAATTTAAACTTCAATTTATATTAACATTTTAATTTAATCTCAGTTTAAAACTTTGATTTAAAGTTAAACTTAGTTTTAAAATTTTCAAAACAGAAAACAGTTTCCAGGTTGAAAACTAGAACAGGAATTCAACCCGAGCTACCCCTGACCCTGCTTCGAGTCAATCCTTCGTTTCCTCGTGCTCGAACTCGCGAGTCCTTCTTCCTCTTCGCAACTCAACAGCACATCTCTTAAACCCAAATCGACCACAACTGTGCACGTGCACAGCTCATTGTCAACATCTTGATCATCGTCGCCACTGTCCACAGGTCATCAATGACCAGCCCAATTCATCCAACCACCCAAACCATCAAAACGAACCGAGAATCGAAATTTAGCGATTTGGTCAATGCATGTAACTCGAACAATCGAAAAAAAAAATCCCCATTCGTCGTCACCTCCAACCACTGACGAACTCGCCGCCGCTCCTACAGCTGTTCCAGACACCCACGAACATATTCCCCCACCACCGATCTTCTCCACATCACCCGTGACCACGCAACAATCACGAGAACCCAACCATTACCATCTTGACCTTAAACCCTACATTGATCCACCGCAATCACCACACCCATCAGAAAAATTCGTGAGTATTTTTCCCATAACCTATGATCACACTAGCATCTCCTTGCCAAAATTCGATCTTCAAGAATTAGCCGATCATCAGAGAATGATCAAAATCCATTTTCCAGAAAATCCCTAAATACTCTCCCATTTCAACACTAAAAATTATAATGTTTGTTTTAAAAATCATAACTTTCAACACGTATTCAACTTGTAATCTTAAAACAGTGAATTAAGATGATCGATTTTTCCATGTTTAAGGTATCTCTACTGTATTTCTGGATTTCCAGAAAATTATTTCAACTGACCTTACAAAAATATAATTTTTTTTTCTTAATTCTTTGTTTAGAAAAACATAAATTGTTTGAAAATTATAATCTAATAGAGATTTCAATAAGAAGATAGGAATTTTGATCAAAGATTTAAGTTCTGTAACCTCAAAACAGAGATGTACAGATATGTATACTACATACACAGATCCATCCATCCACATATACCTATATACATTCCTAGATATTCATAAGCAACAAATTCAGAAACTTATGTTTAAATAAGGTGATGTTACTCACAAGCATCAAGGAATCAAAACAAGGTAAGCTTCTAAAAATAAAAGTTGATCACCGTGGTTAAAAGAAAGAATAGAGCATATTTTCTTGAAACAGCAGTTTGAATTTCCTGGTTGAAATCTTTCACTTGATTCTCTGGTTTGACTTTATTTGTTTAAGTTGTTTTTAAATTTTCTTTAAACTGAAGCTTTGGTTTGAGTTTAAGGAACGAAAAGAAATGAGGAAGATGATGGATATAAACAAGCTACAGGGTGTTGTTATTCATTGTGTAAACTGGGATGAATTGTGGTACAAGTGGTATATTATTTTGTACAGGTCAATATATTTATTTTTGTACTAAAGATACCTCTGCATTAATGGCTTACAACCTTATGCAGGCTGAAATGATCCTAAGCAAACTCGAATTGACTTTGTTCCATGCCTTGCATTTAATGCATGTCCCCTATGTTTCTACACTTATCCTTTGCTTTCGGCTGCCTATACTTTGTTTACTATTTTGCTTTGCATATGAATTTACAGCAACATACTTGCTATCAATATATATTTATTTTTCTTCTTTAGTCTTATTATTTCATAGTATAAATAATTTCTATTCTAAATATGTTATTGGAATCTAGCTAATGTTACTTTAAAAATGCGAATGAACTTCCATTTTGATTCATTGTTAGATTTTTTTTACTTAATGTATTTATTTTATACTTTATCTTATAAAATTGTATTTTTAAACCACCTATTTTAGATTTAAACTCAAATTCAATATATATACAATATTTTTAATTTAAATGATTCATCCAAAATTTATTCGAAGATCGGGGAAACTCGCATCACTTAAATCGATTTATTTCATAAATTTTTATTCAAAAATTCAATAAATTATCATTTTAAATTTATATAAAATTCGGGGTCGTTACAGTTACTATCTCTCTTTTCAAAACTATTCATTTTTAATCGCATATTTTCATTTTGAAGCACTATAATTTTATTCTCAATTTCTAGCATCTCAGTTTCAAAAAGTTGGAGTTTTTTAAATTCAATTTTTTCAAAATCCTTGATTTTTTCAATCTCCTTTTCAAACTCTTGATTTAATCGAATAATTTCAGATTTGCTCAAAATCACGTTTTCATTTTCAAGGGTTTTGAAATTTTTGTTGATCCCATTTAATTTCTCTTCAAAAATCGCACATTTAGAACTTTCTGACTTCTTAAAGCTATCCAACTCTTTTTGCAAAATATTATTTTTACAAATCAACTCAGTTTTATTTTTCTCCCGAATTAAAATTTCGTTTTCCAACTTTTGAAAGTTTTCTTGAAAACAGGCAAATTCTTTTTCATAGTCCAAATACCTTTTGCAGTTAGAATTTTTATTTTTCTTAATATTTTTAAGCTCATTTTCCAAATTATTATTTTTCTGATGAATTTTAGCTTGTTTTATTTTCAACTTATTATTTTTCATCTCAAGAGCTTTATTATTTTCAATTAATTTTCGACACAAGAGAACTAAATCATTGAATGGAAAATACTTATCTCATCGGCTATTGAATCTTCATCATTGTTGCCTTTTGCCAATCCTGTTAAGCACGTTTCTTTAACTGAGTCGATTGTGGAGGATTTCTCATCGTTGTTGACTTTAGCACCATATATAGCATCAAAAGTATTCCAAATTTCCTGTGCATTTTCACAATGAGAGATAAAGTTAAAATTATCTTGATTAGTATATGCATAGCAAGAGCAATAATCGAAGTATTTTTCTTGTCTATTATATCGCACCCATTTTCAATAATATTCCAACATTTAAAATTAACAGGTTAAATAAAATTCCATTTTTAATTTCCAATTTAAAAAGTCTGTTCCATCAAAAACAAGAGGAATAATACTGGATTGACTCTCGCTAGATTTGCAACTAGGGTTAGACATCCTTGCTAGTAACCTGCTCTAATACCACTTGTAGGATCGATTTCACCCTAGAGGTCAAGTGTCTCATTTTTTAAATTTTCGTGAATGGCACTAACTTCCAACATTTGGTCGCGAGGTTCATTTGATTGGCTTTCAAGATTGAAAATGTTCATATTCAAAGTCATGTTTCCAAAAGAGATTTTCATCGAACCGTTGCGACAATTGATTAAGGCATTTGAGATGGCTAAGAACGGTCGGCCTAAAATCAATGGAATTTGACTCGCAGGATTTGTCATGGGTTGTGTTTCGAGAACGATAAAATCAACGGGGATTATGAGTTGCCCTACTTGAATGAGCACGTCCTCGATTTCTCCCATGGGCTTCGTAATGGAGCGATCGGAAAATTGAAGCGTGACTTTTGTGGGTTTGAGCTCACCTACGCCTAATTGTCCGTACACTGAGTATGGAATCAAGTTGACACTCGTGCCTAAGTCTATCAAACAATTGTTAATCGTCTTGTCCCCAGTTGTATACGAAATCGTAGGGCAGCCAGGATCTTTGTATTTAACGGGCATGGATTGGGACAAGACTTCACTCAAACTGGCGGCTAAGAAGACTTTTTTGGGCACTTGAGTGTGTCACTTGTGGGTGCATAAGTCCTTAATAAATTTCGCGTATGTGGGGACTTGCTAAACGATGTCAAGAAGTGGGATGTTAACTTTCACTTGTTTAAAAATTTCCAACATCTTTTCCATTTGGTCCGAGTGTTTCTTGGGTCGAACACGATGTGGAAATGGAACACGATACTCGGTAGGCAGTTCTACTCGAGTAGAAGAAGAAGAATTTTAATTGGCATTCGATTCGACGATTGGCTCCCCACTCTGTTCAGAGTCATTCATTGCTTTAGAAGTGTCGAGAAAGGTTTCTGGTAAATCGTTTGGATTAACGACTTGATTATCGATTTGTTTACCGGAACGTAGAGTTGTGATAGCATTCAATTGGTGGTTGCTATCTTGAACAACATGGGCTTGATTTGAATTTGCGTTTTGATTTCTGGGATTTGGAAGGGGCTGGCTTGGGAATGTTCCTCGTTCGCGTTCACTTACAGACATGGCTAATTGACTCATTTGCATTTCAAGTTTTGCAATCGATTGGTTTGTGTTTTGCATATATGAGGTCAATAAATTTTGAAAATTGCTGTTTGATTGAAGACTTTGAGTAGTTGCTTTAGCCAACGTTTCAAGAGTTTTCTCAAGTGAAGTTAAACGTTTATCGTCTTGGGGAGGGTGAGCAGCATTTGGTTGAAAATTTGATTGTTGCAGTTGATTATGAGACGAACCCGCAAAGTTTGGTTGAAAATGGTTGGGCTGAAAGGGAGGATTCGAAGCATTATTCAAAAATGCTTAAAAATTGGGATGAATCGTATTCGTGTTGGGATTATTTTGGTTCCAAGAAAAATTCGGATGATTTCTCCAACCAGGATTGTACGTTGGAGAAAACGGGTCATTTTTTGCTTTATTGAAAGCATTGATTTGTTTGGCAGAATTAGGGCACTGATCGGCTATATAATTAGGATCGTTGAATTTATAACACGTCAGTTGGGAAGCTTGGTTTATTTGATTTGATGAGAAAACATTATCGAATTTTTAATCATTGCGTCGATCTTAGCTTCCAAAGCAAAAGAAGATCCTATCGAGTGTGCACTCGATTATGAGTAAATTGATTTTTCGTTCGAACGTTCCCATTGGGATGATTTTTCGGCGAGGTTTTCAAGAAATTGCCAAGTATCGTCGTGATGTTGGGCAAGAAAGTTGCCTTGGCACATTGATTCGAGCATGGTTCTGAGCAATTTTCGAGTCCATCGTATAAGATTTGGCAAATCGTCCATTTTTCAAAGTTATGGTGTGGACATTTTATCAAAAGCTCTTTGAATCTTTTAAAATATATTCCGAATGGTTCTCCCTTGAATTGATGAAAATTTACAATTTCGTTTCGGATTCTACTCATTTTTTCCAAGGGGTAGAACTTTTTTAAGAAAGCTTTTACGAATTCTTCCCAAGCTTTAATCGAGTTCAATGGTAAGTTGTACAAACATTTTTCAGCGTAATCCGTAAGAGCGAATGGGATTAATCGATGTTTGATTCCGTCATCGGAAAGTTGTTGGAGTTTAATGGTTGCACAAACTTGTTTGAATTTAGTCAAGAAAATGTATGGGTCATCGTGCTCGAAATTGCCAAATTTCGGAAGCGTGGCAATATGGTTGGAGTGAATTTCAAAATGGTTACCCGAAAGGGCGGGTAACGTGATGCAAGATGGAATAGAAACTCTATCGGGAAAGATTCTATCCATAAGAGTTCGAGGGGGGTTCTCGTTCGCCATTTCGGGAGGATCGTCTGTTCGAGTTAAGCGGTTAGTTGTTGAGTCGCGAGTCCAACGATTTGTTGTTGTGTCACGAGTCCAAGTACTCATGCACAAGTGAAAGTCGAGAAGAGAAAGAAGTTAGAAACGAGCTCAGAGAATGAAATAAGATTTGGAAAATGAAGTGAAATTTTTTTTTGTTTTTGTTTTTTTACAAGGAAGAAAACTACTTACCAAGTGAAATTTATTTTCAAAAGAGAAGTTTGATTTTTGGCTTTTCAATTTTTTTTATATGTTCTTGTTTTTGTATTTTTTTTGTTTTTGAATTTTCAAACTTTCAAATGTTTACCAAAAGAAAAAAAAAATTTCTTATTTAGAAAATGAGAATTTGATTATTTTTTGAAATTTTTTTTTGTGTTTTTGGAAAGATTTTCTTTTTTTTATTGAAAAATTTCAAAGGAAAGGAAAAAGGATTTTTTTTGGATTAAAAAACTTAGTTAAGTAAAATTTACAATTTTTTTGTTTTTGTTTTTTTAAGTATGCATGAACTAATGCAACTAAATGAATGCAAAGGGCTTAATTACAATTTTTTGTCCTTAGTAGCTCCTAACCCAAAATTGTATAATCACACTTTGTCTTAAATCAACAAAATTATTTCTTAGGCAGGTAACGCGCAGGGGTTATCGGTGCACCACGAATCACCGTAGCAATGCAACCGAAGGTTTAAGTACCTTCAGAGGAATAACCACTATAATATTTACGAATCACCGTAATATTTATAAATGGTTATTACTCTACCATAGCCTAGACACCAAGAAATAAAATTGTTCAAAGAAGACAATTGTGAAGATACAATTAAGCCCTAAGTGAGCTCGTGACACCCTTAAGTCGAATGTCTTAGCTTTATTATTAGTCAAATTTTACGATGAAATGCGATTTGTGGGCTAAGGAAAGGGTGATGAAATCCCTCACCTTTTGTGAATTGGGGTATTGCCCTTAGAAAATAAAACAAGATGAGATGAATGCAAAACAGAAATTAAACGTGAATTTACAATGCAAATAAAATGAAGTTTGTTTTTGTTTTTGGATTTTGAATTTTTTTTATATCTAAATGCAAATGCAAGCAACCAACAATGCAACTAAAATAAAAACAAGGGATAAGGGCACGATACCATAGCGTGCAGAATTTGTTACCAATTTATTTTTAAAGCGGCAATTTTTATTATAGCAAGCAAGCAAATCGGTTTATTTTTAGCAAGCACTTCTGCCACCAGCAACCTGAAAATAAAAACAATATATATATATATATATATAATTTTTCTTTTCTTTTCTTTCTTTTTTTAAAGAAAAAAACTAATAAAGATTTGAAACCAAATAATTTTTTTTAAGAACAAGACAAAACAAAACTAAAAAAATTAAGCAAAACTAAAAATAAATTGAGCAAACCCTTTTTCTTTTGTTTTTTTAACAGGGATGGAATAAAAAAAACTTTAAAACAAAACATTATAAGACAATATCAACTAAAACTTTATTAAAAAAAATTTACTCAACCTAAACAGAAAAGAAACCCGGTCCCAATTAATTTTTTTTTCATAATAAATCACAGCTCACACTTCAAAACGCGTTCTCAAATTACAAGCAAATCCAATTCCTAATCCAAATTAAATTCACAAAAAAACTCAATTCACCAAACCAATTCAAAACTTCGTCTATTTGAAGGGTGCCAGAGTTCGTTGTTCAATGGTACTGGATTGTCGCGAGTTCAATGACTACGATGTGGTTCCACGATTTGGGTATTTGTTCGGCTTATGGTTGAAGGTACGACGGATTCGAGGCGATTGGCAGCAATTGGGTTGTGGGTTGCAATGGTCGCGTGTTAGTGGAAATAGCGTTTTGTGTGATGAGGAAGGTGCGATGCTGTTCGAGGCGAGGTACGGCTGTTGTTGGGGCAGAAAGTGGTCAGATGTTGCAGATTGAAAAGGCAGTGAGAGGATGTAGGGCAACTGGTGACATGGTTTTTGTATGTAGTTTATGGTTTCAGGTCTTGAAATGATGGTGGTGGATTGTTTGTGGAGGATGCGGTGCAATAGACAAATGATGACAGTGTTATGCAGAGATCATTGAAGGAAAGGGGATGGAGGTTGTAATGCAACAGTTTTTTTCTTTTTCTTTTGGCTGATGTTTGGTAACTGAAGTTGCAGTGGGAAAGTATGTTGAAGAGGATTATAATAGTTGTTTCGGAGGAGCAGTGAGATAGTGGTGGTTCTGATGTAAGTTCAATGGCAGAAGCTTGATCAGAGGAGGTGGTGGAAATGTAAGGGTTTAAAGCAGTTTGTATGCAGAAGACTGGGAATATAGTAGAGAGGATGTAAGGCAACCGGTGACGTGGTTTTTGTACGAGGAGGTGCTATTTGATTGTTATTCACAGTAGTCAACAGAGGAGTAGGGGATTAGATGATGGTTGGAAGTTGGCAAGCACTAATGGTTTTACAGGTTGATGGTCAGTGTGTGTTCACAATGCAGTTGAACTATTTCTGGTGGAGGAGGTTGTTCTAGCAGTATGTATTGAGTTGAAGTGGTTTGGGTATGTCGTGAGAATGATAGGTTGCTACTGGTAGAAGTGTGAAGTTGAATGTCTGGTAATGGAGGAACCGTTTGGTGTGATGGATTGTAGAACTTTCGGCAGGTGGATGTGATGAATTTGGTGTGATAATGTTTGATGTCTGTAGGGTAATGCAATGGGAAGTGAGTTGCAGAGTTGTATGTATATGGTGAGATGGGAAAGTTTTAAGTGGAAGGCAAGTGAAGCGGGAGGAAAGTGTGAAGTAGAGTGACTGAAGTAAGTCGAACTGCTATAGTGATTGGTTTGTTGAAGGGTGATGGAGTTTGCGGTGAAGTTTTGAGTGACAGTTGAAGTTTCAGGTGGTCGGAAGGAGAGATTGGTATGGTATGCTGTGTATTTTGATGTTTGGGTAAGGCAATGAAGAAATTTTTAGATGTTAAGGCAGGTGAACTGGTAGATGTATGAAAAGGGAGTTTGTGGTAGATGTATGTTTGGGGATGTAAGTTGATGTGAATGTTCTAGCAGCAAGTTGTTATGGCAAGTGGTGGCAAGGTTGGTGAATGAGCAGTGATATGGGGATGCTGCAGTTTGTATTGCAGTGTTGAGGAAGTATGGTTGTGAAAGAAAATATGGAAGGCAGAGGGGGGTAGATGATAGCAGTGTGCACTGTTGTGAAATGTTGTGGGCAGTAAGTTGGATGTGCAGGCTGGTCAGGTTTGATTTTGTGGCAGTGAGTTGAGATGGCTGCAGAATTACAGGGCGGTTGAGATGCTTGAAGCAGCAAGGATGGAGATTTAGTTTGAACAGTGATGTGCACTGTTACTATAGCAGACAGTGCACAGAAATGTGCACAGTCGGTTTTCAAATTTTGTAAATAAAAATTGTAAATTGAAGCTTAAAAATTGTAAATGTAACTGAAATGGAATGGAATAATTTTTTTTCTTTTTCAATTGAAGTTGTGTATTTTTTTAAATATGAATGCAAATGTAAATGGAATAACAACAAGCACACAATCAAAATGAAAACAAAAATAACACATTACAAATTTGTTTTTTCCTTTTATTAATGCAAACTAACACACAAAATAAACAGACAATAAAATCACACAAAAATAATCCAAAGAATAGAAAATAAAATAA
Source organism: Allium fistulosum (assembly GCA_030737815.1). Classification (NCBI taxonomy): domain Eukaryota; kingdom Viridiplantae; phylum Streptophyta; class Magnoliopsida; order Asparagales; family Amaryllidaceae; genus Allium; species Allium fistulosum. The sequence continues at coordinate 1,295,419,938 of CM060904.1, forward strand.
AAACAACTCCCCGGCAACAGCGCCAAAAACTTGTTTAACGACGAATTTTCTATCAGATTAGAAAATCACCGATAAATTTCAAATTAAAATAACCACAAGCGCACGGCGTACAAAAGTTAGTACGTGGCGAGTACAGGTCAATCCACAGGGAATTGCTAGATTTAAAAATCAATTCAATCAAGTTATACCAAATGGAGAGGAAATTGTTAACTACAAGCAAAATGAAGCTAAAGCTAGAATTAAAATGAGATTAAAAACTATGAGATTAGAGAACAATTTAGAGGCAAATCCACTTTCATATTTTTGTAAATCAACAAACAAATAATTTATGATCTCTAATTTTGATATTAAGTGAAATAATTGTTGCATTTATCATAAGTATGGTTTTTTTATGTTATTAATTAACATAACTTAAACCATCAAACTATAATACAACAAATAAACACCAATAAATTCTCATGAAAATGAAGCCAAAGCAAAAGTTATTTTAAGTATGATCTATTTACTATTGTAATTAGTAATATAGATCATCAAATTTTGTTTTTACTTTCATTTCAAAATCAAAAATCAAAAATCAATTAGCAAATGATGATGTAAATTGTGTTTATGTTGAATAAGAATAGCTCATTTGCAAATGTGACATAAGCTATCAAACCCACTTGTATAAACTTACATCAAAATCCACTCTCATGAAGCACAAATAAAAGAGATCATAAATCATAGAAATGTTGAAGTTACATAAAGTTAGAGAGCTTCATTACCCCTAAATTGAAGGGGTTTAGCTACTCATTTGTGTTATCAAATCAACATTTGTAAATTTCAACATTAAAAAGCAAAGAAATGAAACTAAGAAAAGGAAGAAAAGAAGATTAATTACTACTGCTTGCATAAAAATTAAAGCTACACTACTTGCATGAATGTAAATCTAAGCTATAAACATGAAATGAGAGAAAGCATAGAAATAAACATCAACAAAAAGTAAAGAAAAACAAGTAGAGAAGAGAAGAGAAAGAGGCTAGGAAGCCATTTTTATTTCATGAAACATAGAGCTTGCAACTTTCATTTTAATTTCTTAACTAATTTTAAAGAGTAGAACATATTTACATGTATATAAGAGCGCTATTTATACATGCATAAAACCCTAATTCAATTTTTAGGGTGCTTCCCAAAATGCCCTTTAGGAAGTGTGGTCTTCAAGTAACCATTAGTCTTTAATTAATCCATCATTAAATATGCATGAAGCTTTAACCTCCACTTAGTTGTCCATTAGCTTCTAATTGTAGATTTAGGTAAGTGGGTGAGGTCCTCCATGATCATGAGCATGAATTATTTCCTCTTCATTCCTTTGTATTCCTTTGTGCATCCATATATCTTCATGAAACCCTCTTCTATATGCATCCAAATTTCTATTAAAATAATGAAAAATGTCCAAGTAAAAAGTCCCAAATTAACACATGCACAAAAATGACTATTTTGCCCCTATATGTAGATGAATATATGATGATTTGAAAATAATTGAATTTTGGTTTTAAACATGTTAAAATGCCCAAATATGACATTTATTTAAATAAAAATAGATAAAACATGGATGCAAATATATGCACATTTACGTGCACATCAGATGACGGGCCTATACCAACAGCATTTCCTATTATTTCTATGGACACGGTGTCTCACATTAGCCTGAAGTGAGATGAGGGCACTCTTATGCTAGAGTAGTGGTAAATAAATGGTCCAATAGGTGGAGCAACAGGTAACATGAGCATTGTGGTGGTCACGCGTGCAGCTTCCAGTTGGTGCTCAGTAATCGTTATGAGTTCCATGCGCTTAGTAGGTACCTTTCGTAGGCATTGGTGTCTAAACTTCAGTAGACACATAGTAGAAGGCCGATCAAAGGGTAGAATTAGGACTTCAACCTAATTAAAATAGGATTGGTGTAACGACCCGTAAATTTTAACTGTTTTAATAACGTAATTAGTTGAAATTTTGTGAAATTTTAAACGATAAAATTTTGAAATAAAAATTGGATATTTGGAATGCGTCTAATTAATCATAGCAACTGGTAAATTTTCATCAGATAATTTGGAAGTTTATTTTCTAGTGTAATTTTATTCCAATTTATATCAGTTAAAACTGATGATAATAAAATGTTTTCCAAACCTAAATATTTTTACATAGAAAAATTCTAAGTCATCTTCTGACTAAGTCGTCATTTTTCGTTTTTCCAAATTCGGACTTCTTTAGCTCCGTCGATCTTATTTTTCTGCGTTTTTGCTGCATTTTCCGCTAGTAGAAAATTCGAATTTTTATAATTCGATCGTACCACTAATATGTATACCGTTTTGATCGTATCATCGTGCTGATCTCAACGGTATATTCACTTCTGTATTTTGAAGTCCGGTACGCCGCAGAAACTGCAAAACGTTTCTGTACCCGTACCCAATTTCAGCTTTTAGGCTCCTTGTCTTTTCATATATCTAACTGTTGAAATCAAACAACCTTTAATATTCCCAGAATTGATTTTTTTTTACTGGGACTATTCGTTGTTTGACATTTATTTCTCGCGTTACATCTCTGTTGGATTCATAGTTGTACTGTCCATTCTCAATTGGCTGCTCTTCATTTTCTAAATAATAATATATATGAAGCTATTCATCTTTTTCCTTCACTATCACTTCCCTTTTATTTCTCTTCTCTTCCATTCGTTGGGCACGCTCGGCCGAAGGAAGGCAACCACCACTTCTTCCATTTACCAATGTTCCACCGCCAACTGCTACCTCACCGTGTACCCCAGCCGGTCTCGGCCTCGTCCAAGTTCACAGCCACCTTGGCTGCTCCACCTTCTACCACTCCTCTCGCCTCTTGCCTATCAACCCCTCCGACCAAGCACCGCCTGCAGTGCCGAATCCACTCATCAAACATCCCGAAGCCTAGCAGCCGTAGCCTCCAATGCCATATATTGGTAATATGTTTTATTTGTAAAGGTTGTTTGAATATATATTATATATATCTATATACACACTTTAAGATCTTTTTTTTTTGCTTTGATAGTTATTTAGGTTAGAGTATATAGATTTATACATATTGGTTCGCTTTAGTCCATCAGCTGTTTGTATATATGTTTATTCGATTAGTTTATATGTAGTTATGTTAATATTAAAATATGATATGAGTTATATTTTAAAAAGTAATACATATATTTTTTCCAAACATTTCTTGCTACCCAGTTTCGATTTTCATCATATATATTATGCCAGTTAACTTGTTTATAGGTATACTATTTCAAAGAAATTATATTTAAGCTATATTATGTTGTAAGCTATGTTATGTTTTGGTTTTTTTATACACGAAGTCAGTTGGATAAGTATACTTAAATTTGTATATATTATTATGTTAGTTATAGGTATATATGGTCCACGTCTGTTGCATTTATAGGTTAGATTTTATAAATTATATAATGTTACTGTATGATTTTATATTTATTATATTATAAGGTATGTATATAGGTACGTGTGTCATTTTATATAATTGCAACAGTCTACATTAGTTAATATATATAATGGTATATATATGTGATTTGGATTTGTAGACAGGTGTAAGTATTGAGTTCAAGTGGGTCATATATATATATACTCTGTTTCCAGCAATTTTTGTCTACATATATATCTGGTTTATGATACGTTGATATTTTCAAATAAATAAATAAAAATCTGGCATTTTAAACAAGTATATATATATACATTGATTTAGAAATATAATACGTATAAATGTTTGATCTCAATATATATGTGTTTAAATTTAAGATTAATTTGAAAAAAAAATGTACATGTATTTTTAAATTGACTGTTGGGTTTAAAGAAAATAATAATATATATAAAATTGCAGCTTCTATCAAACTGATCCAATTTTTTTTTATCGATTCCTGTTATCAGCTTTGTCCGTCAAAATTCGTGCCAATCTTACTTCGCTTTGAGATTTGTTGTTGGATCGGTCGATGGTCTAGATCGTGATTCAATCGTAGCTTGTTGTGTATCAAACTTCTCTAGCCTCGAAAGGTGAGCAATCACTCACGATTAACGTTCTTATATTTATTAAATTTGATTTCAATTGAAACGACAATTGAAATATGCTGCTGTTAGTTATTTATATTGCTATATCTATGCCATCATCTGTATCTGTTCACCTGTGACACCTGACACCATTATCTGTTATTTATATTGATATATATATATATATATGCCATCATTTGTATCTGTTCACCTGTGACATTTGACACCCTTATCTGTTATTTATACTGAAGATATATGCCTGTTACCATTGTTATATTATTATCTTATCCGTTATCACTCTGCAAGTTCCCTGTTAGTATAGAATTCACTATGGGTTGAAATGATACATACCCGAATGATCTGTAGAATAGGAGAAAATCATTATGGGTTGAAATGATAAACCCATCGATTTTCAATTGAATTGAATTTGGGATTGCGGGTTGAAATGATATATACCCGTATATATATTTAAATTGCGGATTGAAATGATAAATATCCGTATCACTTGACCATAGGATAGAAAATTATATACAGACACCATTGGTCTAAATATATAAATATTTTGAAAAATGATTTCTATTGTTTTGAAAAGAAATATATGGTTTTAATAAATATTGATTTTAAAGATTTATTAAAGTTGATTTGAATCAATGTAAAAATATGTTTTGAGTATTTATGTAAAATTTATATTTTCAAATATAGAGTTTATAATGATTCAGGTTGGAAAGATAAATTGAAATTGATTTGAAATTATATTTATTTAAGAATTTTACTTAAATAAGGTTGATTTGAAATTTATTAAATTTGAAAATTGAAAGATATGTTTTATAACTTGAATTTGATTAAAAGTGACTTAAATGAATATTTCAAACTTATATAAATTTAAATGGGATATTTTGTTTATTTAAAATTTTAAATTGAAGTCGTATTTAGATGTATTGAAATGATTAAAGAAATATCTCAGAAACAAAATGTAATGAAATTAAATTGAGATATAAATGGAATTATCAAAATTAGTTTTGAAATATGAATATTTAAAGCTTTGAAATATATTGAAATTTAAATGGCCTATTTTGTGGTTCAAATATGTATTTGAAATTGATAATTTGAGATGGTTTATTGAGAAGCTGAATCGATTTGAAATTGATGATTCGAGATTTGATTAAATTTTAATTTTGGAATTCGAGTTTATGTGAATCGATTTGTGAAATTTGAGGAAGCTATTTTATATAAAGTATTTTAAACTATATCTAAAACTATTTATATTTTTACTTTATAAATTTTAATATAAATTATTTTAATATAAATCATTTTCAATATAAATTATTTTATTATAAACTATTTTAACTTATAACTATTTTATATAAACTATCTTATTGTATAAACTATTTTTCTATATATACAAATATTAATATCTAAACTATTAAGAGGAAAGTGTTAGGATTCCAAAATGTTATGATTTCAAGCTATGATTTCAAAGTGTTATGAATTTCAAGGTTTTGATTTCCAAAGTGTTTTGATTTTTTAAAGACTTATGATTTCGAAAGCGATATAACTTTGGAAAAGTACTATGATTTTAGAAATGGATTTATTTGAAGTGAAAATGATATCGTATTGATATGGTTTTGAATTGGCAATGATATGTCGGTTTGAAATATAACTATTTTGACAGTTTATTAAATGACCATCGGTGTAATAATACGTAGTTATTAAAGAGACCGGGATCGGATATGGACATACTCTCTGTTGATACCGAAACCACTTTAATAACTAATATACGCGGAGTGTTGATCCAGAACGAAGTGGATGGTTTTGATGAACGCGTTGATTGAAGAAAGAGAACGATTTTGGATGACCCCTGACATGACTAAAACAGGAGCCCTGCCGGGCCATTGAGGTTCGCCACCTCTAGCGGACACACTTCTTCGTTACCATATCTATTACTTTTGTGATTCGATTTGGGTGCACCCCTCGATTATGGGAGTGTTGTTTCGCGGTGTTGGGGTAGTAGCTATTATGCCCAACATCAGTCCGGATGACGCAACTACTAGTATCCTAGTTGGTATCGCCTCATGAACCTTGTCATACTGATTATCCTATTCGCGACCACTACGATTTGTTTTGTGTTATACCTATGGGGTACCCTCTGATAACCACTAGTTTACGGTGGGGCTTACGGTGCTGTATAGACTATGACATGGTAAAAATGTGTTAAGGGTGGAATGGGCCATGACTTAACGCTATTTTGATATCGTACTTTACAGATTAGACATTATCTACTTAGCATACACTACTACATAGTGATAGTTTAACGGATCCTTAGAGGATGGTTATCCCAAACATCCTTGGAGTTACTTGTATTTCAGTTGTTATTTCACTTGAGTTGGATTTATAGATATAAGAATGTTAATCCTGACTCGAGTGTTTTGTGTTTTGCTTTACGCTCGGGTCAGACTAAGTGATACAGTGTTCGAGACTCACCTTTGGAGTTGGAGCTTCGCTTGGAGATCCAGCTATCTATCGATTCTACTATCAGTTATCCAGTTGATTCCAGTGATGTATTCAGATCTTGTATTTGACTATTGTATTGAGATATCTTTGTATTCGAGACTTCTGTTGTATCTTGTTTAACTCTGTTATATATATATATATATAGTAGCTTCATGAACTACTATTCTTTTGTTTTCGCTGCATTATTGTTATATTACTCTGTGTCTGTGATCTGTGATTATTTTATTTACTGTATATGCTGAGTTTTGCCAATTTAAATTAACAATTCGGTATTTTGAATTATTCAAGTCCGACATGTGCAAATGCAAATGGTCGAAAATAGCGGGTCGTTACAATTGGGAATTCAGCCTAATCAAGCAGCTATCAAGGACAAGTGCAAACAATCGAAGTTTTCCAATTGAATTAATCTAGTAGTTAAATCGTATTTATTTCTAGTTTTACCTTTCCTTCTATTTCCTTTGTTTCTTTTTATAACTGAACTGTTGCAAAGTCTATTATCTTTACTTCGCTTAAAAATACTAGTAATTAGTATCATTCACCAGACTTTTACTCTGACCTACTCCTCTATTTTCTCATTTTCCCCCATAGGCCAGCAAGGGCAAGGACGGTAGATTGTGGACTCTTAGAGACTTCTTTGGCGGATATTTTCTCATGTATTCCTTTTCTTCATTTTCAGTTTTAAGTTCTTTTGTTGTACTGGCACTCTTTGAGGTATAGTTTGTAATATGTTTTTTATGAGACTGAGGTTTTGATTTCATAAGACATGTTTTAACAGTTTGAGACATCCTATGTATTTGGTATTTTGTGACTTATTTGGTTTATAAAGTATTTATGAAATTTGGTTTCAATAGTTTCTGCTATTTTTTATCTATTTTGTCCTTGTGAATCTTAGTCTCTGCAAATTTTTAGCTATACCTACAACGCACCACATCTTTTAGTGTGTCCTTTTGGGTATACTAAGGGTTATGGGGTGTTTCATTTGGTATCAGAGCCTAAGGTTACAGGATTCCTAAAAATTGTTTAAAAGTAAAGTATTTTTCAAAATAACTTGTTTTAAAAGTATTTTTCAGAAAGGAACTCGTAGAAATAGTTTTCAAGTATAAAAGAGTTTTTACAAAAATCTCCTCAAAGTACAGTTCAATCTCCCTTCGATTCTTTCCTAAATTCCCTTTTCATTACGTAGAATGGTGGATGACCCTAATCTTCCCGAGGGTATTCCAGTCCCAGGCTGGTTTCATAGGTATCTACAAGCCATAACTCCAGAGGTGCACGGGCAAGCGTCCAATCCAGCACCAGCAGGTGGGAATCCCTTTAACCCACCTGCAGCAGTCAATTTCTCTAACCTTTGTAAGGATTTTGCGAATTTGGGAGGAAAGACTTTTTTCGGTATGGAGACTTTTGTGGAGGCGCGAGCTTGGTTAAGGAACACAGAGAGGATATTTGGGCTATTAGGATTGGAGGATCAGCAGTGGGTTTAGCTAGCATCTTGGCAGCTGAAAGATGAGGCTTCTTATTGGTGGGAAGTTATTGAATTGGAAGGAAGAGACGTTAATTGGAATGGAAGTTTTTATCTCAAGCAGAAGAAAGTGTCCAGTTGGAGCAGTTTATTAGCTTGAAGCAAGGAAGTTTGTCTATGAAGGAGTATATCAACCAATTTAATGAGTTATCGCGGTTTGGAATGGAGTTGGTGAATACACCGCACAAGAAGGCTACAAAGTTTGCAAAGGGATTAAATCAGCCCCTTCAAGGGTTGTTGTTGACTCACGTACCGATGGGAGCTACCTACGAGTCACTAGTGGAGATGGCGCTTATATTTGATGCAGCTAAGGATGGGGAGTCTAAAGAAGTTGTTAAGTCGGAAGGTCCTAAGAAGAAATGGTGGAAGAACAATAAAGAGAAGAAGAAAGGAGAAGGCCCTCGGAAGCAAATCAAGAAAGGAGTAAAGTTCCATAGTTGTGGGATTGTTGGACATATCTCCAAGGACTACAGGAAGGAGAAGATGAAGGGAAAGTGCTATAATTGTGGGCAACCCGGTCACATGAGTAGGAATTGTCCCCAGAAGACAGGGCAGGGAGTGAGTGCACCGGCAGCGCAGATTCAGGCATTAGATGCAGCACCATCCAGCAGCGTTCCATAGAGAGGTAGGAAAGTCACCGTGGAAGGTTTAATTTCTATTTCTGATTTGCCCATTCGAACTCTTTTCGATTCTGGAGCATCACACTCTTTCATATCTAGTTCTTTGGTAGATTGTTTGCACTTAGCCATCTCTTTAGTAGTAGACCCCATTGTTGTTTCAAACCCCATAGGAGGATCGGCACACTTGTCTATGGTTTGTAGGGGTTTGAAAAATTTTATCCTAGGCGTAAAATTTGATTGTGACGCCTACGTATTGGGATTCTCGAGGTATGGGATGATTTTGGGGATGGATTGGCTATCTACATATGGAGCTATATTAGACTGCGAGAGGAGAGTCGTTAGACTAGAGACATGCGGCGGTAGGACTCTCGAGGTTTCTTGCGACCAGCAAGGGTCAGTTATGTTGTGCTTCCTTTATTCCCTCGATTCATCATCAGCAGAGTTAGATTTAGTTCCTGTCGTCGGAGATTTTCCAGACTTCTTTGAGGAGTTTAGGGGACTACCCCCTAAGAGAGAGATTGACTTCAGGATTTATTTGACTGATAATGCTAAGCCGGTAGCATTACCCGTGAGGTGCATGGCACCTAGGGAGAGGAAGGAATTGAGCAAGCAAGTTCGTGAGCTTTTGGAGAAAGGTTTCATAAGAAGGAGCATATCGGAGTGGGGAGCGCCAGTCGTCTTTGCTACTAAGGCGGATGGTTCCCTTTGACTTTGCATGGACTATGGAGAATTAAATAAGCTCATTAAGAAGAATCGGTATCCACTTCCTAGAATAGATGATCTTTTTGACTAGCTGGTTGGCTATTCGGTATTCTCTCAGCTTGATTTAGCCACTGGATTTCATCAGCTTAGGGTCGTTGATGATAGCATTGATAAGACCGCATTTAGGACACCCGATGGATTCTTTGAGTGGTTAGTCATGCCTTTTGGACTAACCAACGCTCCAGCCTATTTTGTATATTTGATGAGCCGTGTTTTTAGAGATGTCTTAAATAAGTTCATGGTGGTATTCGTGGATGACATTTTGGTGTTTTCCAAGAGTATGGAGGAGCATGTTGTTCATTTATAGGAGGTTCTTCGCACACTTCGTAATCATCAGTTGAGGGTAAAGTTTTTGAAGTGTCACTTTTGGCGAGAGGAGGTACATTTCTTGGGGCATGTAGTCTCGAGAGAGGGTTTGGCTGTTGACCACGCTAAGGTAATGGCAGTGCAAGATTGGAAGGCCCCTAAGAACGTTACCGAAGTTAGAAGATTCCTAGGATTGGCTGGCTATTATAGGAAGTTCATCAGAGATTTTGCCAAGATTTTAGCACCACTTACTCGCCTCACTAAGAAGAAAAAAGTGTTCTTGTGGGACGTGGATTGTGAGGATTCCTTCACGAAGCTTAAGAGAGCTCTTACTAGTGCATCGGTGTTAGTTTTACCCAATGGAGCTAAGCCTTTTACAGTATACACTAATGCATGTGGGATGGGTCTAGGAGCGGTGTTAATGCAAGAAGGGAGGGTAGTATGTTATGGGAGTAGGCAGTCGAGGACGCATGAGAAGAACTACCCTACCCATGATTTGGAGTTGGCTGCTATAGTTTTTGCGCTCAAGTCTTGGAGGCATTACTGGCTTGGAGAGAGGTTCGAGCTTTTCACCGACCTTAAGTTATTGAAGTACCTATTCTCACAGAAGGATTTGAACTTGAGGCAGCAGAGATGGATGGAGTTTCTGGCGTCGTACGACTTTGAGATAGCTTATACCTCTGGCAAGGGAAATGTGGTTGCAGATGCGTTGAGTAGAAAGAAAGCAACCTTTAGTCCTTTATTCGTAGAGTGGAGGAGCCTAGAGTTTATTTCCACTTTTTAAGCCCTCTACGGACATTACCCCTGGATTGTTAGCAGCGCTTGAGGTGAGGCCTACCCTTATAGATCAGATTGGCTTGAGGCAGCGAGAGGATTCGGAGCTTATGGATATTATGGATAGGATTAGCCGAGGAGAGGTCTCTAGACATCTCCAACGTTATTCCATTGATGTTATTCCATTGATGGCAAAGGGTGGCTTAGGAGAGATGGAAGGCTTTGTGTTCCCCATGTTATTGATTTGTTAAGAGCGGTTCTAGAGGAAGCACACCATTCTCGTATGACTATTCATCTGGGTGGCGATAAGATGTATAAGGACATGAAGAGGATGTTTTATTGGAGTGGCATGAAGAAGGATGTAGCGGAGTTTGTAGCTAAGTGTCTTGTGTGCCAAAGGGTTAAGTCGGAGCAGTAGAAGCCCATTGGACTACTTCAGCCATTGGATATACCCGAATGGAAGTGGGACAGCATTTCGATGGACTTCATAGATGGTTTACCCCGATCTAGGAAGGGGAATACTAGCATTTGGGTGATTGTAGATCGTTTGACTAGGAACGCCCACTTCATTCCGGTTAAGAGTAAGAGGACGACATCTTATTTGGCATCTTTATATGTTCGTGAGATAGTCCGACTTCATGGAATTCCCTCTAGCATAGTGAGCGATAGAGACCCTATTTTTACTAGCGAGTTTTGGAGAAGCTTGAAAGAGGCTTTAGGGACGCAACTTAGATTAAGTACGGCCTATCACCCTCAGATGGATGGCCAAACGGAGAGAGTTAATAGAGTGCTTGAGGATTTGTTGCGGATGTGCATTCTAGACTTTGGAGGAACTTGGGAGGAGCATCTTCCTTTGGTGGAGTTCGCATATAACAATAGTTTCCAAGCTAGCATTGGGATGGCACCATTTGAAGCTCTATATAGGAGACCTTGCGAATCACCCTCATATTGGGTAGAGTCTACGGATAAGTTGCTACTTGGTCCTGACATGGTTAGGGAAACCTCGGAGAAGGTGGGTTTGATTCAAAGGAGGATGAAGACAGCCCAAGATAGACAGAAATCTTATGCGGACAAGCGGAGGAGAGACATTGAGTTTAGGGTTTGAGACTTAGTTTATATTAAGGTATCCCCGCTAAGGAATGTGGTAAGGTTTGTATCGAGTGGAAAGTTAGCCCCCAGATTTGTAGGACCATTCCCTATCGTAGAGAGAGTAAGGGAGAGGGCGTATCGAGTGAAGCTCCTAGAGTGGCTCATAGGAGTGCACGACGTTTTCCATGTTTCGCACTTGAGAAAGTGCTTACATAACTCAGCGGAGATTGTGGAGCCTAGTCAGTTGGAGGAAGTGGAAGTAGAAAAGGAAGCATCGGTTCGTCATATTCCTATGAAGATCATTGGACGAGACACCAAGAGACTTAGGAATAAAAAAGTTCCGTTAGTAAAGGTGCAGTGGGGAGATGATGTTGCATACGCTACATGGGAGGCTGAAGAGAAGATTCGTACTTCCTATCCTCATCTTTTCGATAGTAAGTTTTAGAATTTCCTATTTCCATCTTTAGTTTTGAGTAGGTTCTTTCCTTTATTATCCTTTGGGAGGGTAGAACTTAGGATTTAACCTATGGATGGTAGGATTTAATGTAAACATGTCATTAGAACATGTAATGTATGATGGATGCTAGTGGTTGCAAGTGTTTGCTAGTGGATGCTAATGGATGCATATACTTACACTAGGCACTATTATCCTTTAGGGATCGGCCTAATTAGGACATTGGAGCATATGCATATGGATGTGTGAGCATTTTCATTTTTATATTATTTTTCATGGTTGCTATAAATGGATGATTATCACATAATTGTTGCATTTGGATGATGATTGTCGCATGCATATAGAACTATCAGTTCTTATTAGGGAATTTGCACATTTGGATACATGGCACAGACATGATTGCATAAAAGGAGGTCGACTAAATCAGTGGACTGCCTAATCTTTTGCATTAGTCAGGGACATTGACACTATAGTAATTGCATATGTATCATAAATCGCATTAGAAAGACTTAAGGACAATGGATGTAATGGATGATGGTTGAGTAGTTGGTTGTAGAACTTGGATGAAAACATTTAGTTCATTCTTCTACCTTTAGAGATTTCGGGGACGAAATCCCTTAAGGAGGGGAGAATGTAACAACCTAAAATTTAAGCTATAATAATTAATTAATGAATTAATTAAATGATAAAATAAATTTGTAAAATTATCATAACTGAGCCATGGGAGTTGCACCATTGTGTCCGTGGTAATTTTCTGGTCAATTTCCATACATTGAACGTCAGAATCCGAGCTAGTATAAAGGAGTTACGAATTAAACAAGAAAACAAGAGAAATATATATATATATATATATATATATTATAATTATAATAATAATAAATAGGGCTAGGTCGACCACCAGGTCGACATAACCACAACCTAGGTCGACCGGCCGGTCGACCTAGGAGTGGGGACGGTCGACAATTAGGTCGACCCGCCCCTGTTGGTGAGCGAAGAATTGATGTCTTCATTCGCCTACGAGTTCTACACGTCATTTTTGATTTTTGGTCTCATCTGGTCCATCCGTGCTTCCATCTGACGGCTCCTATTCAGCCTATGACGTGGTTGCACCGTATTCAATCTCCAAATCCAACGGTCTATCCACTTCTACCCATATAAATAAGACCCTAGGCCTAGCTATTTTTCTCATTCTAGATTTTCTCCATTTGGGTTCACTTTTTCAGGAAGGACCCTAAAAGGAATAATTTTCCGAGGAGAGAATCATTTTAAATTAAAATATTTAACAACTCCAAGTGGATCCGAGAAGAACAAGGGAAGAGCTTGGGACCGTAGATGAGTGATTGTAATTATTTTAGATTTTAAGTAATTTAAAATAATAGGGTTTTCAATACCTGTAGTTTTTCTATGATTTTGGAATAACTTTTTTTACCAGTTTATTTTCAGTTTAGATTTATTTTTCAGTCTATTTCTTTTTAGCTATTCTTTTCAGTTATTTGTAGTTAATTACTGTTAATTATAACTATTCCATTTATTTACAGTTATTTACAATATTTTTAATTATTTACTGTTCTTTATGTTTTATTTACATCTTTTTCTACGTTTGGGATTTTCTTCTGTAATCTTCGGTTTCTTTCTATTTTTCATTTTTATGCGAGTGGAATAGAATAGATTAAACGCGAATATGGATTAAATAAATAAGAATACTGAAATTACGGAAATTAAGATGTAAAATATAAAGACTGTAATAAAATGGAATTGGACTAAATTGAAATATTTGCACGCCTAATTATGATGTAAAATTAGGACTAAAAAGAGTAAAAGAAGAAGTAGCTTTTTTTTACTTAGACCTTGGGTTAAGTTAATAAGCACAATTATAACATAGATTATAATTAGAAACAGAACAGAAAGAGGCTTATTTTGAGACTTAGAATAAATTAATAAGCAACGATAGCAAGAATGACAGTAGAGGCTTATTTAAACAATTTATACAAAGTTAATAAGCAAAGATGAAAGTGGGATCTATACCAACATCATTTTATAGTATTTCTATGGACACGGTGTCTCACATTAGCCTGAAGTGTGATGAGGGCATGCTTATGCTGTAGAAGTGGTAAATAAATGGTCAAATAATAGAAGTTCAAATCATGGGGATCTGGACAAGGGGCGCAACTTGATATTTTTTGGATGACGGGCCTGTACCAACAGCATTCCCTATTATTTCTATAGACACGATGTCTCACATTAGCCTGAAGTGAGATGAGGGCACGCTTATGCTGGAGTAGTGGTAAATAAATGGTCCAATAGGTGGAGCAACAAGTAACATGAGCATAGTGGTGGTCATGCGTGCGGCTTCCAGTTGGTGCTCAGTAATCGTTATGAGTTCCATGCGCTTAGTAGATGCCTTTCGTAGGCACTGGTGTCTAAACTTCGGTAGACACATAGTAGAAGGCCGATAAAAAGGATAGAATTAGGACTTCAGTCTAATTAAAGTAAGATTGGGAATTCAGCCTAATCAAGCAGCTATCAAGGACAAGTGCAAACAATCGAAGTTTTCCAATTGAATTAATCTAGTAGTTAAATCGTATTTATATCTAGTTTTACCTTTCCTTCTATTTCCATTGTTTCTTTTTATAACTAGAACTGTTGCAAAGTCTATTATATTTACTTTGCTTTAAAATACTAGTAATTAGTATCATTCACCAGACTTTTACTCTGACCCTTCCTCTATTTTCCCATTTTTCCCCTATAGGCCAGCACGGGCAAGGACGGTAGATTGTGGACTCTTGGAGACTTCTTTGGTGGAGATTTTCTCATGTATTCCTATTCTTCATTTTCAGTTTTAATTTCTTTTGTTGTACTGCCACTCTTTAAGGGATAGTTTGTAATCTGATTTTTATGAGACTGAGGTTTTGATTTCATAAGACATGTTTTGACAGTTTGAGACATCCTAT
Organism: Allium fistulosum; assembly: GCA_030737815.1. NCBI lineage: Eukaryota > Viridiplantae > Streptophyta > Magnoliopsida > Asparagales > Amaryllidaceae > Allium > Allium fistulosum. The sequence continues at coordinate 1,295,434,970 of CM060904.1, forward strand.
GTATTTGGTATTTTGTGACTTATTTGGTTTATAAAGTATTTATGAAGTTTGGTTTCAATAGTTTCCGCTATTTTTTATCTATTTTATCTTGTGAATCTTAGTCTCTGCAAGTTTTTAGCTATACCTACATTGCACCACATCTTTTAGTGTGTCCTTATGGGTATACTAAGGGGTGTGGAGTGTTTCAACATAAGTAGAATATAGAAGTAACATACATAACTAAAATACGGTACTTGAACACATACAACGAATATATAACATCATTGAGTTGGGTACGAAGCCTCCTGATCTCCTCTTCCAACTCTAAAGCGTATTCCACAACTCGAGATGGGAATTGTTCGTATATTCGTTGTCCAAATTCATATTCATTTGGATAAAGTAGGCAATGAAAGTATGGGTGACCAACAATATTCCCATTTCATACAACTATAATTGGTGATTTGTATCCACTGAAGCACGTAACATTTGTTGATTGTACCTCATCAACATCCCCCCCACCCCCACCCCCCGTTATCAACTTATGGGATTGATTTATGTAAATCCTATGTAGGTTGAATAGGTAGTTGCAGTTGTTGATCAATTCCATGTTATTGCATCCCTAATTCAAACTCTCTTTGTCTTATATCCTTGTGATGTTGTTCTTCCACATCAATATACCGGGTAGTTGGGGTTCTAGGTGGAGTACAAATGATCAGTGCAAGTGTATGACTCCAGGTAAGAAGTAGGCATTTGAAGAGTGGGTGACTTATAATTTGCAGGATGAACTACATCCAATTAACTCATATTTTATTTATAATATATTAAAACTACAGTATTCTACAATGAGTACATAAGGATCATTTAAATCTTTACAACCAAAGTTCAAATCCCATGCGACTACAGTGTACATTCAAAATCTTATCAGTGATTAATCAATTCACTCTCTCGGTCTAGCTACATACTACAATGTCACTACAATAGTTAGAATCTGATCAGTGAAAGACAACAGAACCGTCTATCCCTACCATGTGCCTATAAGATAAAGACAGAATCTTTGTACTAAACGATCAACTCAAAATATCTCCAATGTTCATCCAAAATATTAAATGCTAAAAGTAAGAATCTTTGTAGAGTGTTGTCACATTAAGGGAATAACAAAAAACCAAATCTCATGCCAAAAATCGAATTCAAATCCAAGTTTAGTTCTCATTCTTTATAAATAAGTCGTTGAACAATATAAGTATGACTGAAATTTTAATTAAGAATATCATCTTTCAGAATGACGAATACAAACTCTGATATCATATATATATATGCAATACATAAGTAGAATACGGAAGTAGGATACAAAACTAAAATACAATAGAAGAACGCATAAAGTGAATATGTATTTAGGATATAGTAAGATAGATAAGTAGGATATAGAAATCAAATACTGAAGTAGGATACATAAAAGAATACAGAAGCATACCTATATTAAGGCCATGTCACTACCCCTAGTAAATCCAGTACATATAATAATTGTATGCTTCATGGCCAGTGAAATAATCATCATATAAGATATGATAATATGAATCACACTTTGCACGATTGCAATTTGAAGGATCTTCTTATTCCATTTCTTCTATAAGTGTGTGGTACCATTCAAATTGAACCCTTAGTTCCTCCTAACGAACTAATGTATTATCGTACGTTCAGTGATGAATACATTCTGGGTGGTTATTATAATTTTCATGCAACACCAACCACATTTGTAGTGGTTTTAGGTCATATGATTGTTTGTATGATTCTATAAGAAGCAATAGTTCATTTGGTGGCCAATATGAGTTTGACATTACAACAATATGAAGTATAGAAGATGAGGAGTAATTACTCTTCTAGCGGATGCTATCTATAAGTATTATGAACTATCGAAACAAAACCACAATCCACATCCTAACTCCATAAACCATTAATTTATAGCACATGGCAGTCATCCAACCATTATAAACAAACATACCTTCTCTAAAACAGAACCAGAATTTGCATGTTAACTCCACCAAAAGTCCGTTTGTGACACATGGCATCCAAGCATTGTAAACAAACACACTTTCTCCAAAACAAAACCACAATCTGTGTGCTAGCTCCACCAACCGTCCATTTATGAGAAATGGCAGTGATCCAAGCATCGTAAACAAACACATCTTCTTCAAAACAAAACCATAATCCATGTACTAACTCCATCAACCATCCATTTGCGTCATGTGGTAGTCATCCAAGTGTCATAAAAACATCTTCTTCAAAACAAAAAAAAATCCACATGCTAGCTTCATCAACCATCCATTTATGACACACCGCAGTCATCTGAAACACTTCAACTTCATTTGAACTCACCCTATAAAGAGGTGTCAAAGGCTCACAATATCATACTCATTCACTCCACTAAATTCCTCATCACTTATCTTCTATATCAAATTAGTAAACTAAAAATGATGTTATGCTTCTCATTCTCATCTTCATCAACTTCATCTTCAGATCATTTCATCAAACATTTTGCTATTCAACAAAACACATTTGCGTATGAAGTGTTGGATTTAATAGCACTTGAAAATGTTGAAAACTCAGCTTCAACTCAAGGGGGTGTCATTCTAGGAAGGAGGAACTTACGAAAAGGGAGAGACTACACATCTGACCGCAATCAATTAATTAAAGATTATTTTTGGAAAACCCCATATATAGTAATTTAGATTTCCAACGAAGATTCCTTATATCAAAGACAGTATTTATAATAGTTCTCGATAATTAAATAAAATAAACATATTTTTCACCCATAGAAGAACTGAAATCAACGAATTAGGAGTTTCCCCACTACAAAAGGTTATGGTTGCACTATGCATGATATCATACATAACTTTTTTGATTTATAGGATGATAAGGTAAGGATTGAAAACTCAACGATAATCTTGTGTTAGAAAAAATTTGCAAATTCATAGTTTTACAATTTAGTGCAAAATATCTATGGTCCCTAACCCCTCAAGACATTGAAAGATTGTTACCAATGGGAGAGCTTAATGTGGATTTCCAAGTATGTTAGGTAGCTTAGATTGTATGCATTGGAGGTAGAAAACTATTTGGTTGCTTTGTAAGAACTATACATAGCTCTGCATCTTTCGATTTATACATATGATATGCTTTTTTAAGAGCATCAGGTTCACTTAATGATATTAACATCCTATGACAGTCATATCTATTTAATGATCTATGCAACAATGTAGCACCCCTAAGTAATTACAGAATAGGAGAACAAGATAATTCCACAAGTTATTACCAAGTAAATGGAATTTATATCCAAAATGGAAGACACTTGTGCAAGCCTTCAAAAAATAAAATAATGCAAATTGAAGCTAAATTCATCAAACAACAAGAGAGTTTGATAAAAGATGTTGAATGTGCATTTGGGGTACTTCAAGGTAGGTTTCACATCTTAAGGAAAGAGGTATACTACCACGATCCCATAGTATTACCCGATATCATCTATTGTTGTATTATTTTACATAACATGATTGTTGAAGAAGAATGTAGTGGACATGAGCTTCAGCTTAAGAACTATCCGTACATTACTGTAGCATTTCCAAAAAACCTTACAAAGACTGAAATACCTTTATCGAATACATGCAAAGAATTGAATACATGGGAGATCCACAAGCTCATCTTGATTTAAGAGAAGAACTAGTGAAACACTACTGGAAACATAAAGGAAACCATTAGTTGAGGTGATGTTTGGATTCACTTATTTACCTTCTTATCTTGTTGTATGTTTCATTTTTCTTTATATATCTATAGTTAACGTATTGTAATTTTGTTAATTTTCTTATTTCTTATGTATTGTACTTCCTCACTAAATCAACCCGGTTGTAATAGATTTAACTCTTGGCATATAATTTAAATATTAAAGTAGCCCAATGTTATCAAGGTACAACAATATGAATATCAATAACAATAATAATACAAACAGAAGATATAAGATACAAAGTAATAACATAATTTCCAACAAGTCTTCTTGACATCTATGATACTACTTAATTTTCTTCTCCATGTGCACCCATTTTATTAGACTGTGTTCATTTAGGTTGCAACTTAAAAGAGCCATATCATCATATATTTGTTGTCGAGCTAATTCTTCTTTTCTTAAAGCTATCTCGTCAATTCTTAATTGATGTTTCTCAGTATGACGTGTTTTTTATCCATTTCCCTCTCAAGCCTCTTTGTTTTTCTATTCTGTAATGAATTACACTTCGAAAAAGCCAAAAATCAACGACTGATTTTTTAAATACTGTAACATTCCCTATCCTGAGGCCCGAAGCTAAGCGCTACAGATGCTGTAGTCATTTATAGTATTAACTTCCGGTGATAAAATACGGTAATGTTAATGGTATCCATAATATCAAAAGCACGTGAATATGAAATAAAATCACAGGTTTGAGAAACAACTTTTCTCATTACACTTCAAAACCATATTTCATATTCAGTTACATAATCCCAAACGATCCCCAAGTTTCGATCAAATATAATTATCACAAATTACGCTAAGAGCGACATATGAAGATGCACCATCTGATGATCAGAGTACTAAATCAACATCTCAGTCTTATATACAACACAGTAGATCTAAAACTAAATATCTCCTACATAGCTATCTTTGCCTCCTATACATCTTCGGAAGCTTATTTGTCCATCTGCTAAACCTGTAAAACCTTAACTCTCAATCTACTCAAATTAATTTTGAGCACCCGAGAGTTTAAGGGGAAAACATAAGCTTTGAGTCAGACATAAAACCTGGTGTGAATAATATCATTACATCTCAGTTTTCTGATATTAAGTGAGACCACGCCGCTTAGAGGAACGGGTTTCTCCTCACTAATATCTCTTTTTAAAACATATCTTTTGCAAATCAGAATCATGCAATTAAACTGATTGAAACAATAATAGCAAGTATATACATATGCATAAAAATCAGGAAATCAATGGACTATCTGTCCATATTATAGTTTTACCTAGCTGATTATTAACCGCTGGCTGACTCGGGCCTTCCAGACATAGCCAAAATCTAACTTCTGTTAGACACAATTCTGGGTTGACTACCCTTAATTTCCGGGCTAACTGCCCTTAACTTCTTTTTCTAGGATCAACCGAACCTAATGGTTTTGTGGGCTTACCAATAACCTATCTCTTCCCTGCATATTCCTTTCGGTGTGTAATCTTAATTAGTCCCATCTATGATAAGCCCTACACACTGGAATTTTGAACTTATTTTATCTAGGGGCTAATAGCTAAAGTATAAGGCATGACCTTACACCAGTCCTGTCTGGTCTTCTAACATCTGAGTCATAAACTTAGGGTTAACTACCCTTTTCATATATTTCTTGTCTTAGGGTTAACTACCCTGTCAAAACTTTATTTCCTTGCAAATATCCTTTACAAATGATTACCTCTAAAATCATACTTTTTATAAAACAAGGAAATCATATACTTTGTTTTTCTCAAAACACTTAAGCCATGATACACACACACACACACACACACACTTTACACAAAACAATGTTGAGGAAATCTAATGGGATTATCTATCTCTTTAAAGTAAGTTAAAACTCTTTTTAACTTAAAAGACCTTAGGCTATGAAGCCAAGGTAATTCATTCGAAACCTTTGTTTAAAACTTCAAACAATCCCTTTCGAATCCATTGAAAATACCCCTTTCAAAATAAGTTAACTACTCTACCTTGAAACACTAGGCCGAAAGGTGCTGCCTAACTTGCCTTATTTTTCAACATTTAATTGGTTGCCAATTGTTTTTTTCAAAAATATTTTTCTAAAGGTGCTGCCGAATTCAATAATTAACAATCAAAAACATTTAGTAAAATAACCCTTCTCCTTTTCGAAACATATAAAACATTTAAGTCCCATACCTTAAATAATTTTACATCCGTAGTAAAATACTTAGGAAAATTCTTCAAAAATTTCCATCAATCACTTTTAATATGTTTCCTAACATAATTAAATTTCATACCCAAGGCTATCATATTTTTTCCGAAAATAATTTAAACCCAAATTAACCTTTTTCTTTCCTAGAAAATTCATAATAAATCCACAAAAGCTAAGAAAATTATGAAACTTGAAACCCATCTCTAAAATAATGTTTTTGACCTTATATCAAAAACATAAGTCATATGGATGTCGTTAATAGGTTTTCCAAATCAAAGCTTATCATATAATTAATATGAAGCATCAAAATTCCTCAACAAGCATATATCCATTTAAACAAACAAATCATGGCATAAAATTTGCAAAACCAATTCGGATCTTAACTAGAGACCGAAATAATAAAAATGAGATGTAAGAATTATTATTCACCTTAGCTTGATGTTAAGGAGGTTGAGATTTGGTCTTGGATTAATTTTCTTAAGCTTCCTACTTGCTTTCTTGCTTACCTTCCTCTTGTTTTCTTCTAATGGTGGCCGACCAAGCTCTATATTTAATTTTTGTTTGTGAATGTTGTAAATGAAAATGGGATAAGGGTTTAGGGTATAAGAACATAACCTATTCTATTTTTCCCTTATTTTATTACCCCTTCTTTCTTCATTTTAAATTTTCATTTGTTTCTTCATAACTTAAGGCATGGCTACCTTATAATTATACAAATCTCAATCTCTTAACCAATTTAATCTTTACATTATTCTATTTATTTTATCTACTTAAATTTCCTGAATAATGTTACTTAAAATTAGGGGTGTTACAGGCTCTCCTTCTTAAATAATTTCATCCTTGAAATTCAGTAAGGACTTAATACTAAACATGGCACTCATCTGTAACATCTCCTAACTACCATACTAGCCTACCCGACTAGTAGCAGTCTATATACAACAAATATGGAACATACCCTTATAGAATATCAGGATAAGTATCCATAATCCTGTCTTCAGTCTCTCAAGTACAGTCCTTCTCGTTGTCGCTCCACTGAATTTCACCAACTTGACTGTCTTGTTTCTTAACCTCTTCTCATCTCTCGCTACAACCCAAATTGGTTGTCTAACAAAAGTCAAATTTGGTTCTATTATCAAATCTTCCAACTCTATCGGAGGAATAGTAGTCTCTGGATCATACACAAACTTGCGAAGATGAGACACATGAAACACATTATGGACACCTGCCAATCTGCTCGGCAACTCTATTTTGTATGTGAGCCTTCCGATCCTCTCTATAATTGGGAATGGACTAACATATCTCGGTACCAGTTTCCCTGACTTTCCAAACCATACCACACCCTTCATCGGTGATACTTCAATGAAATCTCTATCTCCAACTAAGAACTCTAGATCTTTATGCCTCTTATCGGCGTAACTCTTTTGTCTAGACTAAGCTTACTTCATCCTTTCTCGGATCAACTCAATCTTCTATGTCGCCTCTCTAACTAGATCTAGACCCAAGACTAATCTGTCTCCAGTTTCCAACCAATATGCTAGTGATTTACATGGCCTTCCATACAAATCTTCCAAAGGCGACATTCCTATACTAGTCTGATAACTATTACTATAGAAAAACTCAACTAAATGTAGGTGATCTTCTCAAGATCCACTAAAGTCCAATGCATAAGCTCTTAACAAATCCTCGAGTACCTTATTGACTCTCTCTTTCTGCCCATCCGTCTGAGGGTGACACATAGTAATCATCTCGAGCTTGGTACCTAATACATCCTGTAGACTCTTCCAAAATTCACTAGTAAATAAAGCATCTCTATCACTGACTATACTACTAGGAATTCCATGCAGTTTAACTATGTTCTTCATGAACAACTTAGCTAAATCAGGTGTCGTCCTGGTTGACTTAATTGGAATGAAATAAGCACTCTTGGTCAGCTTATTCACTATGACCCATATACTTTCATTTCCTCTATTCGACCTTAGCAACCCGTCTATAAAATCCATGGATATCGAATCCCATTTCCAAACTGGTATCTCTAAAAGGTTGAAGCAATCCACTCAGCATCTGATGTTCGGCCTTCACTTGTTAACAGTTCGCACACTACCTAACCCATAAGCCAATATCCTTCTTCATACCTTCCCAGAAGAAACTCCTCTTATATCCTGATACATCTTCGTTCCTCCAGGATGAATCATAAATTTCGATCAATGACATTCCCTAAGAACTTCTTTCCTTAAGTCCTCAACATTCGGAATGCACAACCGTTCCTTCTTTCTCAACCATCCCCTCTGGTCAAGATTAAAATCCGTTAGATCATCGATCTCTGATCCAAACTCAAGTCTTCTAATCTTCTTGGCCAATAATGGATGCTCTTTCTGCTTTGAAGCAATCCTTTCGAACAATACTGGTCGAACTTCCAAATAGGACAACATGGCGGTGCTCTGACCAGAACTAACAGCTGATCTTAACTGCACACTACAAGTAGTCAAATATTCTAAATCTTTCCATTCTTCCAACATAGCTAACACCACATTTTGAGGTCTTCTACTAAGAGCATCTGCTACCTTATTTCCTTTCCCGTGCATGTACTCTATACCAAAATCATATGCTGCTAAAAACTCCAGCCACCTCTGCTGTCTCATATTCAATTCCTTCTAAGAGAATAAATACCTTAAGGACTTATGATCTATGTATAACTCAAATCTTTCCCCTAAGAGATAATGTTTCCATATCTTCAATGTGAAGGTCACTGCAGCCAACTCCAAATCATGAGTAGGATATCTCAGTTTATGTGTTCTAAGATGTCGCGAAGCGTAGGCAATAACTTTACCCTTCTGCATCAACATAGCTCTTAATCCAGTTCCGCATGCATTGGTATACACCACCAACCCTTGGTTTCCATCTGGAACCACAAACACAGGCGCGTTGATCAACAAATGCTTTAACTTAAGGAATGCTTCCTCACATTTGTCAAACCAAATAAACTTCGCGTCTTTCCTGGTTAACTTAGTCAAAGGCACTGCTATCCGCGAGAAATCCTTAATAAATCTCTGGTAATAGCCACCAAGTCCAAGAAAACTTCTAATCTCAGTCCCGTCTTTGGTCTCTTCCATTTATTAACAGCTTTGATCTTATCTGGATCGACTGACAATCCCTTCTCTAAAACCACATGACCAAGAAACTTAATCTTTTTCCTCCAAAAATAACACTTGGGAAACCTCGCTTTTAGCTGATGCTGCCTCAGCGTCTCAAGCAATACTCTAAGATGATCTTCATGCTCTCTTTCATCCTTATAATATACTAAAATGTCATCTATAAATACCAATATGAACCAATCCAAGTACTCTTGGAAAACTCGGTTCATGAAATCCATGAAGAAAGCCGGTGCATTCGCTAACTCGAATGGCATTACTAACCACTCGTATGAACCATTCCTAGTCCAAAACACTATCAACGAAATACTGTCCTCTATCACTCTTAACTGATGGAAACCTATCGCTAAATCCAATTGGGAAAATACTCTGGCTCCACACAATTGATCAAATATATCATCGATTCTCGGCAAAGGATACTTATTCTTAATCGTCTTCTCTTTCAACTGACGGCAGTCGATGCACAGCTTCATTGACCCATCCGGCTTCTTCACGATCATCGCCCACCACAAGGCAAACTACTTGGTCTAATAAAAAGTTTTCCTTCAAAATCCACTTGTTGCATCTTCAATTCCTTCATCTCAGTCGGTGTCATCCTGCTAGGTGGTCTACTTACTGGTTCGGCTACTAGCACCAAATCTATCCGAATCTCAATAGCTCATTTCGGTGGTAATCCTATAACTGACTCAAAAATATCTGCAAATTCTCTTGCTACTCGAACCTGACTTAACTCTTCATCTATTTCCATAGCACTCAATAAAGCACTCTGGTCAGAATTTTCCACTGAGAATATAATTCGGTTATGACTATCAAGGTGTCTCACTGATATTTCCCTATCTTGGCAAAATATTCTAGCCTCGTATTTACCCAACCAATCCATACCCAAAATGATTCCGAAGTCTACGAAATCAAAAACATACAAACTACATGCAAACTTATGACCTAACAAATCAAGTTCTAACTGGTCACATCTCATCCCCAGAGTTGCATACCCTCCTGTTGGATTCGTAACCCTTAAGGAAGTAACAAGGTATATGGGTTGTAAACATAATATATCAACTAAATATTGAGATATAAATGAATGCAATGCATAAATATCCAATAGTACCCTAACTGGTATACTCTAAATCAAAAGCGTACCTTCTATTATAATATTTCCTTTCTCAACAGTGGTTGGCCTGGCAGATGATGGTCTAATAGCAAAGACTTTTCCCATGTCCGCGCTGACTGGTTCTGGACACTGATTCTTATAATGCCTGATCTGGTCGCAATTAAAGCACTTCACTCCCTTCTTATCTATGGCCTTCTTCCTTTTGTCTGTCCGGGACCCATGAGCATAATGTCTTTTCTTGTCACATTTATAACAAACTACATTTGCCTTTGCCTTCTTGTCAGCCTCTTTCTTCTGAGCGCCCTTCTTGTGAAAAACTTCCTCTTCTGGTTCCGCCCACTTTGAGCTTCCCTTGCTTTGCTACCATCATGAAGAGCAAGCATCTCCTCCTGCCTCAAAGCCATTTCAACTACTACATCACACGAATCCCTGATGTGTGCCAGAGTCGCTTTAGCTAGCTCGGGTTTTAGTCCGTGGATGAACTTCTCATTCCTTTTGAGAACTGTATCAAACATAGCATAACTATATCTCGAAAGCTCTTCAAACTAGGTGGAATATTCAAGCACAGTCATGTCTCCCTGCTCTAACTCCATGAATTTTCTAAGCAGAGTAGACATAGCAACCTCCGACATGAACCTCTCCTCAAACCTTCTTCTAAATTCAGTCCAAATCATGGTCTCCTCGTCGACTCCTATAGTAACATTGTTCCACTAGTACAGTGCTGCTCCTTGTAACTGTCTAGAAGCAAGTCTCCTTTTCTGCTCATCATTAAGCCCCAAATCAGTAGAAATCCTTTCGCAATGAAGTAACCAATTCTCCACTTCAATTGTGTCCTCAGTCCCAATAAATGGTTTTCCTCCAAGCCTAGCATAATCTCTGCTTAGTATTGCATAGTTATTGATTACTGGAGCTCCCTGATTTCCTCCTTCAACATTTCCTCCAACTAAACCTATAGCAACTCCAGCCAGCATCATTTTCATAAAAAACTGATACATAGCTCCAATATCAGCTTGCGGCATTCCAGCACCCACATTGGCATTTGCATTTGGGTTAGCATTTTCCGGTCGACCCGGATTTCTCCGGTTGGGTCAAGCATTTCCCTAGTTGGTGCTTCACCGGCCAATGTTAACTCTTCCACTTCTAGCATCCATATCTTACGTTCATAAAATCTGCATTTGAGTCTTTGTAAGATACAGAAGAACGGCCTAAGAGAGATGGGAGAATAAAGATAAAGTGTATACTTATATTAAGCAAATACAAGTATGTTACTATAACGTTATCCCATACCTCAATCTTTTCTCTGATTTCTTAGGATTATGTTTTCAAAATCATTTTAAGTTTGAAATTTCTTTTAAGTTTTTTTTCCATAAACCTGGCGCTGATACCAAGTTGTAACATCCTCTATCTTGTGGCCCGAAGCTAAGCGCTACAGATGCTTCAGTCATCTATAGTATTAACTTCTGGTGACAAAATACAGCAATGTTAATGGTATCCATAATATCAGAAGCACATGAATATGAAATAAAATCACAGATTTCAGAAACAACTTTTCTCATTACACTTAAAAACCATATTTCATATTTAGTTACATAATTCCAAATGATCCCAGGTTTCGATCAAATATAATCATTAAAATTATGCCAAGAGCGGCATATGAAGATGCCCCCTCGGATGATCAGAGTACTAAATAGACATATCATTCTTATATACAACACGGTGGATATAAAACTAAATAGCTCCTACATAGCTATTTTTTCCACATGCACTTCTTTGGAAGCTTATTTGTCCACCTACTAAACCTGTAAAACCTTAACTCATAATCTATTCAAATTAATTTTGAGCACCTGAGAACTTAAGGGGAATACATAAACTTCGAGTCAGACATAAAGCCTGGTGAGTAATATCATTACATCTTGGTTTTATGATATTAGTGAAACCATGCCGCTTAGAATGGTTTTCCCCTCACTAATATCCATTTTTAAAACATATCTTTAGTAAATCAGAATCTTGCAGTCAAATTGATTGAAACAATAATACCAAGTATATACATATGCATAAAAATCAGGAAATCAATGGGCAATATGTCGCTACTATAGTTTTAGCTGGTTGATTATTAACCACTGGCTGACTCGGGCCTTCCAGACATAACCAAAATGTAACTTCTCTTAGACACAATTCTGGGTTTACTACCTTTAATTTCTGGGCTAACTGCCCTTAACTTCTTTTTCTAGGATCAACTGAACCTATTGTTTTTGCAGACTGACCAATAACCTATCTCTTCCCTCTATATTCCTTTCGGCGTGTAACCTCAATTTAGTCCCATCTGTGACAAGCCCTACACACTGGAATTTTGGACTTATTATAGTTAGGGGCTAATAGCTAAAGTATAGGGCGCGACCCTACACCAGTCATGTCTGGTCTTCTAATATCTGAGTCATAAACTTAGGGTTAACAACCATTTTCATATATTTCCTGTCTTATGGTTAACTACCCTGTCAAAACTTTATTTTCTTGTAAATATCCTTTACAAATGATTTACCCCTAAAATCATACTTTTCAAAAAACAAGGAAATAATGTACTTTTCTTTTCTCAAAACACTTAAGCCATAATATATATATATATATATATATATATAAATATATATACTTTACACAAAACAATTGTGAGGAAATCTAATGGGATTATCTATCCTTCTAAAGTAAGTTAAAACCCTATTTAGCTTAAAAGACCTTAGGCCATGAAGCCAAGGTAATCCATTTGAAACCTTTGTTCAAAACTTTAAATAATCCTTTTCGAATCCATTGAAAGTACCCCTTTCAAATAAGTTAACTACTCTGCCTTGAAACACTAGGTCGAAAGGCCAAAACATACCCTTCGAAATCTTCAAAATAGACCTTTCGAAACCATTAAGAATAACCCTTTGAACGCTTTATTAAAACCATAGACATCCTCTTTTCAAAACACTTTAAACTTGCATTTCCAAAAACATTGGAAACCTTCTGTTCAAATACTCAAGTAAACCTTTCAAAAACATTGGGATACTTCCCCTTCGAAACCTATGAGATATATACGTTTCAAAAGCCTTAAACTCCTTGCTTAAAACATTCCTTTCAAAAGCATTGGTTTCAAGTAAAATTTTGTGGAACATAGCTTCGAAACCATTTAAAACCATTCCTTTCGAAACCTTTGGGTTTATCTTTCAATGTAACAAAGGGTCTTAAAAGAACTGGGGTGAAAGCATTGCTTTCGAAAGCATTATTCCTAGGTAAAAGAAAGTGGATGGTTTTGAAACCAACCCTTTCGAAAGCATGGAGAAGTGGCATCAAAGTTTAAAGGCAAAAGCACCATTTTGAAAGCATTGATTCGAAAGGTTGAATGCGATAGCAGAGGTTTCGAACCCCTTTGAAAACTTCATTTTATACTAGAAGGCAGCAATCCTTTTCGAAAGCCTTTTTTTCTAAAACAAAGGCATATTTGACTAAGTCGAAAGCTAATATAACTCCTTCGAAAGCCTCCTTTTTAAACATAAGTGATTCATAATCGAAAATAGTAGCTTCTACTCCTTCGAAAGCATGTTTCGACTCTATACCTTCCGCCTAACTCCAATCCATTACGTACCAAGGCATTGATACCATGTGTATTAGTTTTTTCTTGGTTGGAGGCGGATGTATGGGGTCGAAAGGTATCTACTGTAAGTGGCAAAGCAGTAATTCTTTGCAAAACTGATTATTAACCTTTTAAAGTAATATCTTTCCAACTAACTTGCCTTATTTGTCAACATATAATTGGTTGCCGATTTTTTTTTTCAAAAAAATTTCTAAAGGTGCTTCCGAATTCAGTAATTAACAATCAAAAATATTTAGCAAAATAGCCCTTTTCCTTTTCGAAACATATAAAGCATTCAAGTCTCATACCTTAAATAATTTTATGCCCATAGTAAAATACTTAGGAAAATTCTCCAAAAATTCCCTTAGATCACTTTTAATATGTTTTCTAACAAAATTAAATTTCAGACCCAAGGCTAACATATTTTTTGCCGAAAATAATTTAAACCCAATTTAACCTTTTTCTTTCCTAGAAAATTCATAATAAATCCACAAAAGCTAAGAAAATTATGAAACTTGAAACCCATCTCTAAAATAATATTTTTGACCTTATATCAAAAACGCAAGTAATATGGATGTCGTTTAATAGGTTTTCCAAATCAAAGCTTATCATATAATCAATATGAAGCATCATAATTCCTCAATAAGCATATATCCATTTAAAAAATCAAATCATGGCATAAAATTTGCAAAACCAATTCGGATCTTAACTAGAGACCGAAACAATAAAAATGAGATGTAAGAATTGTTATTCACCTTAGCTTGTTGTTAAGGAGGTTGAGTTTTTCTCTTGGATTAATTTGCTTAAGCTTCCTACTTGCTTTCTTGCTTATCTTCCTCTTGTTTTCTTCTAATGGTAGCCGGCCAAGCTCTATATTTAATTGTTGTTTGTGAATGTGTAAATGAAATTAGGATAGGGTTTAGGGTATAATAATATAACCTATTCCTATTTTGCCCTTATTTTATTACCTCTTCTTTCTTCATTTTAAATTTTCATTTGTTTCTTCATAAATTAAGGCACGACTACCTTATAATTATTCAAATCTCAATCTCTTAACCACTTTAATCTTTACATTATTCTATTTAATTTATCTAAATAAATCTCCCAAATAATGTTATTTAAAATTAGGGGTGTTATAATACCGCAAAAGACAGCTTATCTAGAAAAAGAAAGGAAGGAAAAGAAACAAAATACTGAACCAAGTCATGATGATATAATCTCACCGTGGAATGATATCATATAATACATTGAATATACATGAACAGAATAGGATGAATAATATATAAGAGTCTATACTGGTGGATGTAACTAATAAATAAATATTAATATAAAAAGTCAGAATAGAATATTTGATACAACAAGTCTCATATACAAATAACATATATGTCATGTACTGTTACAACGAGTGTGTGTGTCTGTATATATCCAAAATATCATATTTGCCTCCATAGCTCCAGCTATGTCATTCTAAAAGCGTATCCCCAAAGCATCTGACTCTCAGACTACTCGATCGAGTACTTGGGAGTTGTCATGACATAAACAAACAAAGATAATATGTGAGTCAAACATAATGCCTAGTGTAAGGGGAACTATATCAAAATACGGTATATAAAAACTATATACATGCATAAAATAGGAAGCTACTAAGGCACATCCAGTCCTCTTTGCAAACTTGGCTCAAGGGTAATCCAAACAGCCCATAAACAACTAAAGTAAACCCATCAAAAAAGATAAAGAATCATACCATAACCTACTCTTCTCCTGTAATCAATGTGTCATCATAACAAATATAATATGATCGAAACGTAATAGTACACTATGATAAAGTAACCTAACATATAAATGCAGGGTAATATAAATATCATAATATAAGTCTATCCTAGAATACACATTAACAATATTAGCCAATTGCTATATTATATGTCATTTACAACCTGACAATATACGTTAAATAGTGTATGTAAATTGATATTCATCATCGTTGATGAGTGAAGTCTGAAGTGGACATTAACCGTGATTCAATGATCCTTATATATGATCCAAAGATAATAGAGTTGGTACCCAATTGTACCATAAACCCTGAGTCATATCCAATGCAATCAAACTCGTGTAGATCTCACCACACCCTATATCGAGCATAAGTGATATGTGACCTACTCTAGATATTTCACACTTATATTTTATGAGGGTCCAAAGTAAATAAAGTCAGTACCTAATCGTACCATATATCCCGAGCCACATCCAGATTGATCAAACTCGTGTAAATTTCATCATACCCCATATCAAGCATAAGTGATATATGACCTTCTAAATATTTGAAACCAATATAAACCTCACCATACCCCATATCAAGCATAAGTGATAAATGATCCACTCGTAGATGATTGTCTTCATCTCCCCCTTAGTCATTAAGGATTTCTTAACAAATCACTAAAGCCTCTACAAAAATGAGCGATAGGCGTGTCTTGTATAATATGCTATTGGACTAAAAAGAAACACCAATTAGATATGTATATATAATGTCACGTAATCAAATACACGTACCAAAAATGAAGACTGATATCTCATAGTCGTCTATCTACATGGATGGCTACTATAATAAGGCCAATATTACGTATGACCACTAATATAAGACCAATACGAGGTCCCTAATATAAGACCGATACAATTCATCAACTATATGTACCCCAATATCAAAACTCAAAGGTATGAATTTACCCCGTTCGATCATACCCGCTCGTCGGACGTGATTCTGTAACCAATCACCATGCCGATCCCATGCCCGATCGTTCTTAATCCCATAGGAATGACTTAACATTCACATTCACATCCCAAGTTGCCTTGAATTCCGCCTACTTAAGTAGCCAATAGTCTCCCCGCAGTTGCGATGAAGCTCTGCACGAACCCGCATCCAAAACAGGTGAAGAGTACCCGTTAAAAATGCACACTGCCTAGGCTTTACTGTCCAAGCTGGTGCACCATGGTTAGCCACTATGGACCAATTGTGGCATGTCCCCAGTAGTGAAGCCTGAGGCAGGTGCAAACCATGTCATTGATCACCAATTTGAGCTTCTCCATCTCCGTTGCTTTGCCCAATAAGTCACCTAGCTCCTCTAGCCTGCCTTCGCCACTTCGGGCCTCCTCTGGAGTCTATTGGTTGATATTGTGGAAGTGGTTTCTTAAGCACTCAAAACCGATATTGATACAAAAAACCATGCTTTTACATATAGGGTCCCGCTAGATGATTCCAACGATCCGGCCTCCTCCAACACACCAAATAGAACCAATTGACATTCTCGCTTCACATGATACTGACATGTGTATCGGTACACTTACGCGTACATATGCACACATATATATGCAAACATGTAAAAACTTCATAAATCTTGTTTTGGTTTTCACTGGAGCGATTACTCGGACCGAAATTCTCTCACGTAGCTTAGCGTACCCGATAATCGCTATGGCTACGTGAGGTTGCTCGTAACATGCTTATATACGCATATGGATATTCCCATACCCATATATAATTAATCACACAAATAAACAATCATTATCAACAATCCAAACTGTAACACCACGTAATTTAACGTTAGTTATTTAATTAGTTAGTTAATTAATTTGGCTCTAAAAATGGAATTTATGCAAACGATGGAATTTGACTACGAAACTTGCACCATTGCATTTATGCCAAAATTCTGATCAACTTTCATATTTAGGGTTTTGCAATCGGAGTCCAAACAAAGAAGTTACGGATGAAAAACTAATTCGGAACGAAAATAAATAAATAAGAAAAACTAACTTTTTTAATTAATTAGTGGGGGCCCACAAGTCAACCCGTATATTGGAGCGGTCGACCCCTAGGAAGGGGCGGTCGACTACTTCATGCATGGCAGCTCCTGTAGACCTAGGCCTTGTTTGGTCCGAATTTAATATTTCAACCTAACAGTTTTGGTTGATTCTAGCGCTTATAAATTCAGACCTAGCCCTCCCTTCTCTTCTCATATTTTTCTAGATGCGGTAGCGAAGCTCTGCCATTACTTCCTCTCCACTTTATTTCTAAATTATAAATAAGATATTTATATCTATATTCATGCAATTTGGAGAAGGATGGAAATTTAACAAAAAGAAGAAGAGAAGAGAATCAACTATACACGTATTTGAGGTGAAATCTATATATTTGTATATTTATATCTATTTTCTCTTCCAATCCCAAATCTCTTCTTAGATATGTAATTCTAATCCATGTATACACTATTTTATACATATTTCTTGGATTAAAATGGATTTGGAGTGAATCAAAGGTTCTACTTCAGATCTGGAGATTTGGATCACTTTTAAAAGGGGAGTGGAAAATTTTATAGATTGTTATAATATGAAAATTATCCAGTTGATGTTTGTTTGATTATTATGCCTAATTGGATAATCGTATATGAGTTATAGGCAATAAATTGAATATAATCTGAATATAATAAATATTGCCCACATATATTCTTGTTTATAAATTGATTTAGAATTGTTTACTACCTGATCTAGAAATCAGTTCCAAAAGTATGAATTTAGAATACTAATTAGATGAAATTTATTCCAGATCTAAGATTGGTTGTATAATAATGTTATGATTTGGATTATTACCTTAATCTTTTTGAAATGTAAACTTTTATATTTTTGGAGTTCTTGGAAGTTAGATCCGTTTAATATTTGTTAATTAGTTGATTTATTTCTATTTTTGGAAAATAAAGCATTTGATCTAGCAAAGAATAGATGAAAATAAAAAGAGAAAGAGACGTGTAAAGTATGAATTCATTGTAGTTTGCACTGTCTATTTCGGTAATAAAAAGAAATGATTATTACTTGTAATTTCAAACGATGTAGTCTTTTATATTTTAAAGTAAAAATATTTTGTTTTGGACTAATTTGTGGAAATTATGGCGGATAATCTTTTTAGGTATTATTCCAACAATTGAACATGAAAAAGGATATTCCGGTGAAGATATTTAACTAAAATATATTTGATAAAAGTAGATATTTATACGTAATATACCACGCTTGTAATAATTAAATAAAAACCTAATAACGACGCTTACACGTAATATTCGCGTTTGGGATAATTAATTAATTGGAATGGAATTTAAAAGGTTGTAACTCCAATAAATGGAAAATAAATGGTAATAAATATGGGGGTTGCAATAATTTGATAGGGTAAATGGATTAATGAAACTGATAAATAAAGAAGTTGAATTAATAAAAATGGAATCGATATAAAAGGTTACTAATTTGAAAATAGTAATCATACATAAATGTCTTAGGACATGTCTGTTAGGATTTTATAGACATGTTGGAGAATTAAACGGGGATTTACGGGTAGATAAGTATTTAAGGTAAATCTTATTGCCTTAAATAAAAAGGGAATTAGTAAGCTAATTCCAATGTCTACCTAAGATAATATAAGTAAAGACTTAGGATGGTTAATTGGACTTAGTGGGTTAGTGATGCAAGGTCAGTATGGTCACTCGACGGAAGACTGCCCCTCACTTTGAGGCTACCAGCAGTCAGGTGCACTTAAGAGATATCACTGATCCTAGGACCCATGATGACATGATAGATTGGGCTTGCTTTATTAATTGGAAAGCATTAAATGGTCCAACTTTGGAACTAGGAGCTGTGAGGGATATTTCCATAGGGGTTCGCTTCTGCTTTGAGGTATTAAGTGGTTGTAGGGTCCGCCTCTGTCCTAAATGGAAGTATAACCTAGTGAGATTCCAAATAAATAAGGATGTCTCTAAAAGGGTTTACTTCAGTATTGAGGTATTAAGTGGTTGTAGGGCCCAACTCCCAATCGAAAGAAGTAACATAATGAGATTCTTTAGTTACAATTAGGAGTGATAGTGAATATCTCGGGAAGGGTTCGCTTCAAGGGTCTTAAGTGACTGTAAGGTCCGCCTCTTTCCTATAAAAGAAGTATTAAGTAGCCTAATGAGATTTCCAAGCAATGTCAGCTAGATAGTA
This sequence comes from Allium fistulosum, assembly GCA_030737815.1. Lineage (NCBI taxonomy): Eukaryota > Viridiplantae > Streptophyta > Magnoliopsida > Asparagales > Amaryllidaceae > Allium > Allium fistulosum. The sequence continues at coordinate 1,295,454,782 of CM060904.1, forward strand.
CCAATGAGGAGTCTGCTTTGGAAATAGGTATTAAATGATGGTTTGCCTTAATTAAGGTATTAAATTACCATAGTCTTCATATTTTCCAATAAAAGGTATTAAGTGGCTTGGGTACAGTCTCTCACATTGTTAAAGCCGTAATAACGATAGTACCATTGAGGATCACGCCTTGGAAATAGGTATTAAATAATGAAGTCTGCCTTAATTAAGGTATTAAATGACTAGAGTCTGCCTATTTTCCAATAAAATGTATTAACTGGTTTAGGTACTGTCTATTACATGGCTATGATTTTATCGACGACAGATGCGGTAATAGTTGGACATTAAATGTCGGAAGCTTTAAATATTGGTTAGAAGTCCTTGTAGCTAGGACCTACCGACCATTAACAACATTGTTTGGAAACTCCCTTGGGAATAGGTCTTAAATGACGGGGTTTACCTTGATTGAGGTCTTAAATGGTAGAGTTTGTCTATTTCTCTTTTAAAAGTATTAAAGAAGCCTGCTTCATATTTAGAAGTATTAAGTGGAAAATGGGTTTTGGAAATATTGGGTGGTTGATAAGCTTTCATCAGTATTTTGTACCTTGGGAATGGGTAAGTTAGTAATCATGTGTGCAATACAAGTTTAGATTAGAATTGCCAACCTTAATGGACATAATAATTAAATGGAAACCAATCGGAATAAATTTATGTTATAGACGGTTTATATTTCTGGTCACCAGAGCGTTGTTCTGACCCCCTCCTCATTACAACACATAGAGTAGATTTAGAGGAACAGGTCAGTGGAGGTGGATATACTTTGTTGTTGGAGGGGTCTTCTTTTCTCTCATGCTCGATGCTGATGTGACAATCTACTATCCAAGGAATACCATTAGTTCCAAGGTAGTAGTCATAGTCTGTATTCTTATCCTATTATTGTTTCCATTGTGAGTTTATATTTCTATCAATCTCTGATAATGCTCATGCTTATTTGCACGTACCAAATCCAATGATCAGTGCTTTGATTGACTTGGGTTTCGATTTTTGTCGAAACTTAGACCCACGAAGGTACGGGTTGTCACACAAACCATTCAACAATTTTAACTACAATACTTGAATTATATTAATTATTATATATTTCAAATACACGTATACATATATTTATCCATATACATGTACATATACATATATTTAAATAAGTATGTCAATTATTACTTAAATCAAAACTAACTTTTATTTGCAAAATATTTTCAATAAAAGCCAAATCATTTTCTACTATTTTATGAAATCATTCAATTATTTTATAAAATAGCAACTACCTTAAAAATTATTTTAAGGCTTTATAATACTTAGTTTCTTCATTAAGATTAATTTTCCATCTTATAATTATTTTATAAAACCTTACGACCATCTTATAAATAATTCCTCGTTATTTTATAAAATCTCATACATTTATAAAAATATCTCTTTTATATTATTTTATAAAATCCTTTTCTATTTTATAAATATTCTTTACTACTACTTCATAAAATCTCACTCTATTTTATAAAATATATCTTTATTACTGATTTATAAAATCTCATCCTATCTTAAAACATATGTCTTTCACTTATAAAATTATTTCTTTACTTAAATAATATTTATATGTACTAATTAAGCTTTATTAAGCCTCTAATCACTTTAATGATAAGTGTAGAACTCATAACTTGCTTAATTAGCTTATTGACTACATTTTATAAGACATTCTATTATTTTATAAAATCATTCCTCCTTTTAAGTAATATTTATAAATAATAGTTAAGCTTCATTAGGTCTCTAATCACTTTAATAATAAGTGTAGAGCTCTAACTCATGTAGATTACTAACTTCTCTAAAATCAATTCAAATGGTTTAATTAATACTTTCTAATGACATGTACATCATTATGTCACTAAATTAATCACAAATAAAAATGATAACATCATACTTAATTATCTAATTAACCCTAAACTCATTTCATAGCTTGCTAACTTTCTCAAAATTAGTAATTATAGGCTTGCTAACGTTGAAAGCTCAGCTTTAACTCAAGGGGATATCGTTCTAGGAAGAAGGAACTTATGAAATGGGAGAGACTACACTTCCGGTCGCAATAAATTAATTGAAGATTACTTTTTGGAAAACCCCAAATATGGTAATTTAGATTTCCAACGAAGATTCCATATATCAAAGACTGTCTTTAAAAGAGTTCTCGACAAATTAAACGAAATAAACATATTTTTCACCCATAGAAGAAATGGAATCAACGACTTAGGAGTTTCCCTACTACAAAAGGTTATGGCTGCACTACGCATGATATCATACATAACTTCTTGTGATTCATAGGATGGCCAAGGTAAGGATTGGAAACTCAATGACAGTCTTGTGTTAGAAAGAATTTTGCAAAATAATAGTTTTACAATTTAGTGCAAAATATCTACGGTCCCCAACCCCTCATGACATTGAAAGATTTCTACCAATGGGAGAGCTCAACCTGTATTTCCAAGTATGTTAGGTAGCTTAGATAGTATACATTGGAGGTAGAAAACTGTTCTGTTTCTTTGCAGGAACTATACACAGGTCACTGCAAAAGGACGACTCCAGTATTAAAAGCGGTTGCATCTTTCGATTTATACATATGACATGCTTTTTTTAAGAGCATCAAGCTCACTTAATGATATTAACATCATATGACAGTCATATTTGTTTAATGATCTATGCAACGATGTAGCACCTCCTAAGTAATTACAAAATATGAGAAAAGGATCGTTCCACGAGTTATTACCAAGTAAATGGAATTTGTATCCAAAATGGAAAACACTTGTGCAAGCTTTCAAAAAACAAAATTATGCAAAAGAAGCTAAATTCACCAAATAATAAGAGAGTTTGAGAAAAGATGTTGAACATGCATTTGGAGTGCTTCAAGGTAGTTTCACATCTTAAGGAAAGAGGTATACTGCCACGATCCCATAATATTACCAGATATCATCTATTGTTGTAATATTTTACATAACATGATTGTCGAAGAAGGGCACAGTGGATATGAGCTTCAGCTCAAGAACTATTCGGACATTACTGTAGCATTTCAAAAAAAAATTACAAAGAACCAAATACCTTTGTCGAATACATGCAAAGAATTGAAGACATATGAGATCCACAAGCTCATCTTGATTTTAAGAGAAGAACTAATGAAACACTACTGGAAACATATAGGAAACCGTTAGTTGAAGTGATGTTTGGATTCACTTATTTATCTTATTATCTTGTTGTATGTTTCATTTTTCTTTATGTATCTATAGTTAACATATTGTAATTTAGTTTATTTTCATATTTCTTATATATTATACTTTCTCACTAAATCAACCTATTTATATTAGATTTCACTCTTGGCATATAATTTAAAAATTAAAGTAGCTCAATGTTATCAAGGTAGAACAATGTGTACAACAATAAGAATAACGATACAAACAGAAGATACAAGATACAATGTAACAACATAATTTTCAACAAGTCTTCTTGACGTCTATGATACTACTCAATTTGCTTCTCAATGTGCACCGATTTTATTGGATTGTGTTCATTTATGTTGCAACTTAAAAGAGCCATATCATCAAATCTTTGTTGTCGAGCTAATTCTTCTTTTCTTAACGCTATCTCGTCAATTCTTAATTGATGTTTCTCGGTATGATGTCGTTGTTTATCCATTTTCCTCTCAAGTCTCTTCATTTTTCTATTCTTTAACGAATGGCCCTTCGAAAAACCCAAAACATTAACGACTGATTTTTTTATACCACAAAAGACAGCTTATCTAGAAAAAGAAAGGAATGAAAAGAAATAAAACATTATACTAGGTCATGATGATATAATCTTACAATGAAATGATAACATATAATATACTGAATATACATGAACAGAATAAGATGAACAATATATAAGAGACTACAGTGACGGAAGTAACTAATAAATAAATATGAATATAAAAGGTCAGAATAGAACATTTGATACAACAAGTCTCATAACAAATAGCATATTTGTCATATATTATTACAACGAGTGTGTGTGTGTGAGTAACATCCCCTATCCAAAGGCCCGAAGCTAAGCGCTACAGATGCTATAGTCGTCCATTGTATCAACTTCCGGTGATCAAATACGGCAATGTTAATGGTATCCATAATATCAGAAGCACATGAATATGAAACAAAAATCACAGATTTCAAAAACAACTTTTCTGATTACATTTCACAAAACATGTTCCATATTCCATTACATAATCTCAATCATTTTGTAGGTTCAGATCAAATATAATTATTACAAAATATGCCAAGAGCAACATATGAAGGTGCCCCATTGGTTGAGCATAGTACTATATAGTCATAACAGACATAATACAACACAGCAGAATCAAATAAAATAAAACAGAAACTCCTAAATGGCTATCCATTTGACACCTTCTCGTCTCCGAAAGCTTTATTCTTCAACCTACAAAAACCTGAAAATCCTTAACCCTCAGCCTACTCAAATCAATTTTGAGCACCCGAGAGTTTAAGGGGAAAACATAAACTTCGAGTCAGACATAAAGCCTGGTGTGAATAATACTATACATCTCGGTTAATTGATATTACCACGCCGCTTAGCGGAATGAGTTTCCCTTCACTAATATCCTTTTAAAACATAGCTTTTGCAAATCATATTCTGCAACCAAAACTGGTTAAAACTGTAAAGCATTATCATGTAAACATACCTATCAGGTAAAAAATGAACTATCTGTCCGAACACTGTAGTTTTGTTTGGCTAACTACAAACCTTTGGTTGACTTGGGCCTACCAGACAATATAAACAAATAATCTAACATCCGTTAGATACTCCTCTTCTAGACGGTCTGTCCCTAACTTACTTTCTCCAGGTCAACTGATCCTAATAGTTTTGCGGGCTTACCAATAAACTACCTCTGTACAAATATATTCCCTTCTGTGTTTGACATCATTTTAGTCTAACCTATGACAAAGCCCTACACATTGGAATTTTGGACTAAATTAGCTAGGGGCTAGTAGCTAATTTATAGGGCGCGACCCTATACCAGTCCCATCTGGTATACAAATATCTGAGTCATTTTACTTAAGGTAATCTTCCCTTAAATTTTCCTTGAAAACCTTTTCTTTTCAAATTGATTTAAACCTTTAAATCATACTTTAAACAAGGAAAATATATACTCTATGCTTTACTCAAAATCACCTTGCCATGTTATGTATGTATGTGTATATATATATATATACACTTTACACAAATCTTTGTTGATGAAAACATTTAAACCTTTGAAAGTACCCCTTTTGAAACCATTGAAAGTATCAGTTTCGAAACCAAGTAAACCCTTTTTATAACCTAGGATGAAAGGTAAAAACATTCCTTTCGAAACCTTCATAATCACCTTTTGAAAACATTGAAAAACCTTCCCTTCGAAAGCTTTAAAACCTTAAACATCCTATCTTTAAAACTCTTGAACGTTGCCTTTCGAAAACATTGGAAAGCCTTTCCTTTCAAACCTTTCGAAACCATTGGGGAACCACCCCTTCGAAACCTTCATTAAAACCTTTCGAAAGCACTAAAACATCAAACCTTTCAAAACCATTTGGGTTCAAGTAAAACATGTGGAACAACCTTTCGAAACCATTTAAAACTATCTCCTTCGAAACCTTTTGGGTTTATTTTTAAAAATCTCAAAGGGTCATAAAAGAACAGAGTCGAAAGCAACACTTTCAAGAGCTATTTCTTAAGAAGGGAAGTGATGGTGTCGAAACCAACCTTCTTAAAGCAATGGAGAAGCGGCTTGGGTTTTATAAAACAAAATAGCTCTTTCGAAGGCATCGCTTCGAAAGGTAGAAAGCGGCAGCCAAAGAGGTTTCGACCCCGACAAAAGCATTTACATAAACCAAAGGCACAACCTCTTTCGAAACCTTTCCTTTAAAATAATTTGACCCAGTCGGAAGCTGACCAAGTCGAAATCATACCCTTCGAAAGCAAAACAGGCGCATTTTCATTTGAAAGCAAAGTAACGTTTCGACCCTATCAGAACCCATTGTTTCGACCCTGTACCTTCCGCCTAAGTCCAATTCACTATGTACCAAGTCTTTGATACTATGTGCATTAGTTTCGATGGTGTTGGAGGGGGAACTACTAAGTCGGAACCTAGGTGCCGAAAGTGGCAAAACAGGTAAAAAGCCTGTTTAAATTGAATTTTATCTTTCTAAAGTAATCTTTTCAACTAACCTGCTTTGTTTGTTAAAATATTATTGGTTGCAAATTTTCTTTTCCAAAGATACTACCAAAATTTCATAATTAAACAATCTAAATAATTTACAAAATACCCCTTCTTCTTTTATAAATATATAAAACATTTAAGTCTCATACCTTAAATAATTTTATATATTTATTAAAACACTTAGGAAAATTCTATAAAAATTCCAAAAAATCATTTTTAATATGTTTCCTAACATATAATAATTTCAGACCCAGAACATATATTATTTAACCGTAAATAATTTTTAAACCCAAATAATCAATTACCTCACTAGAAAAGTAATATTGAATCCACATCAATTCATAAAATTATGAAAATTGAAACCCATCTCTAAAATATCATTTCTGATCTAATTCTAAAATCACAAGGCATTTGGATGTTATTTAATAAGGATTTCACATTAAAACATATCATAAAACCTATATGATTAAGCATAAATCATCAACAAGCTTATATAAACATTTAATCATTCAAAAACATGGCATAACCTTGCAAAATAAATCGGGTTTAACCTTAAAACCGAAAGCAATAGAAAATATGAGATGTAGTTATTATTCACGTTAGGTTCGAGATTAAGGATTTGAGATTTGTTCTTGATTAAGTTGCTTAAGCTTTTCCTTTGGAATCTTGCTTATCTTCTCCTTTCTTCCCATAACGGTGGTCGGCCTCAAGTTTGTTTTTCTTTTGTGAATACAGAAATGAACATGTGTGTGATGGGGTTAAGGTTTTAGGGTATAAGGATGTGTCATATTCCTATATTGCCCCTTATCTATTTGCCTTAACATTTTAATTCTTTAGTTCATTTGTATATGGCACAGCTACCCTTGCTAATCACAAATCTCAACCCATTAACCATTTTACATTATTTCATTTAATGTACCTAATTAAATGTTCCTAATAAAGTTACTAAAAATATAGGGTGTGACAAACTCCCCTCCTTAAAGAATTTCATCCTCGAAATTACGATAAGGTACGCAACAAATCAATCAAAAAGGTAAAACATATCATCAAACAAATCAGGATATGCATCTCTAATTCTGCTCTCAGTCTTCCAAGTACAGTCTCACTCATCGTCGCTCCACTGGACTTTAACTAATCTGATTGTCTTGTTTCTAAGCCTCTTCTCATCTCTCGCAACTATCTGAACTGGCTTTCTCACTATAGTCAAGTCTGGTTCTACTACCAAGTCCTCTAACACAGTCGGTGTTGTAGTAGACTCTGGATCTCTAACACACTTCCTTAGATGAGAAACATGAAAAACATCGTGGACTCCTACCAAACTAATAGGAAATTGTCCTACGAATTTCGGTGCCAACTTTTCTAATTTCCCGAATCGAATCACACCCTTCATCGGTGATACCATAATGAAAACATGATCTCCAACAGAGAACTCCAAGTCTTTCCATCTTCTATTTGCATAACTCTTCTGCATAGACTGAGCATCCTTCATCCTAGCTCGAATCAACTCAATCTTTTCTATAGCTTCTCTAACCAAATCTGGACCAAGAACCAACATATCCCCGGTCTCTAACCAACAAATTGGAGATTTGCATGGTCTTCCATACAAAGCTTCAAACGGTGTCATCCCTATACTAGTCTGATAACTGTTGTTATACGAAAACTCGACTAGGTGTAGATGGTCTTCCCATGATCTCCCAAAATTTAACACACAAGCTCTTAACAAATCCTCCAAGACTTTGTTAACTCTTTTTGTTTGCCCATCAGTTTGTGGATGGTAAGCGGTACTCATCTTGAGCTTGGTTCCTAAAATCTTCTATAGACTCTTCCAAAACTCACTAGTGAATAAGGAATCTCTATCACTTATATACTACTAGAAATTCCGTGCAGTCTAACTATATTCTTCATAAATAACTTAGCTAAAACAGGTGCCTTCCTAGTTGACTTAACTAGAAAGAAATGGGAACTCTTGGTCAATCTGTCCACTATGACCCATATACTTACATATCCTCTATTAGATCTTGGAAACTCGTCTATAAAATCCATAGAAATAGAATCCCACTTCCACACCGGAATATCTAATGGCTGAAGCAACCCACTTGGCTTCTGATGTTCGGCTTTTACCTGTTGGAAGTTCAGACACTGCTTCACCTATAAGCCTACATCCCTCTTCATACCTTCCCAGAAGAAACTCCGCTTCATGTCCTGATACATCTTGTTTCTCCCGGATGATTAGTGAACTTCGAACGATGGCATTCCACCAAAAATTCCCTCCTTATGTCTCCCACATTCGGAACACATAACCTACATTTCTTTCTCAACCACCCATTCTGGTCGAGACTAAAATCCTTTAAGTCATCACTCTTTGTTCCATCCCTTAACTTTCTGATCCGTTCAACCAATACTGGATCCTCCATCTGTTTAGAAGCAATCTTTTCAATCGTAACTGGTTGAAATTCTAAACAAGACAACACAGCAAATCCTCCACTTGACCTAGCTTTAGATCCCCACTGCACTCTGCAAGTCGACAACGCTTCCAAATCTTTATACTTTGCTATCATTGCAGACACTGCATTCTGATGTTTTCTGCTAAGTGCATCTACAACCTTATTACCTTACCCTGGTGTGTATTCAATTCCAAAATCATAAGCAGCTATAAACTCTAACCATCTCTGTTGTCTCATGTTCAGCTCCTTCTGAGAAAACAAATACTTCAACGACTTATGATCCGTATAAAGCTCAAACCTCTCTCCCAAAAGGTAATGTCTCCACACCTTCAATGCAAATATCACCGCAGCTAATTCCAAATCATGGGTTGGATATCTAACCTCATGCGGTCTAAGCTGTCGAGAAGCATAGGCAATCACTTTACCCCTCTGCATTAACACAGCTCCTAACCCAGTTCCACATGCATCTGTATAAACTACCAAATCCTAATTCCCTTCCGGAACAACTAACACAGGTGCATTAGTCAATAAGTGTTTCAGTTCTGAATGCTTCCTTACACTTATCGGTCTAGACAAACTTCACATCCTTTCGCGTTAGCTTGGTCATCGGTCCGCCATCCATGAAAAATCCCTGAAAACTCTTTATCTCAGTCACTGTCTCGGGTCTCTTCCAATTATTCACCGCTTCAATCTTAGTCGGATCTACAGACAACCCTTTCTCTGAGACTACATGACCAAGAAACTTCACTTCCTTCTTCCAGAAATGATACTTCGAAAACTTCACCTTCAGCTGATGCTGTCTCAGCGTCTCAAGCACCACTTTAAGATGAAGTTCATGCTCCCTTTCATCCTTAGAGTATATCAAAATATCATCTATGAACACCAATACGAACCTATCCAAGTGCTCTTGGAAAATACGGTTCATTAAATCCACAAAGAATGCTAGTGCATTAGTTAGTCCGAACGGCATCACTATCCATTCGTATGATCCATATCTAAACGCCGTCAAAGGAATACTATCCTATGCTACTCTAAGCTAATGGAAACCTGTTGCTAAATCTAACTGAGAAAATACTCTGGCTCCACTCAACTGATCGAACAAATCGTCAATTCTAGGCAACGGATATCGATTCTTTATCGTCTTCTCATTCAACTTACGATAATTGATACATAACCTCAACGATCCGTCCGGCTTCTTAGCAAACATTGTGGCTGCTCCCCAAGGTGAACCACTAGGTCTAATAAAATTCTTGCCTTCCAAATCCACCAACTACACCTTTAGCTCCCTCATCTTGATAGGTGTCATCCTGCTTGGCGGCATACTCACTGGTTCTGCTCCAGGCACTAAATCTATCTGAAACTCAATGGCACGTTTTGGTGGCGGCCCTACTACATGTTAAAAAATATCTATGAATTCTCTAACAACGAAAACATGATTCAACTCGTCCTCTAACTCCACAACATCCAACAAAGCATTCACCTCACAACTATGGCTTTCGATGGTATATACAATCTGATCGCTACAATCAGGGTGTCTACATGATATTTTCCTGTCATGGCAAAACATCCTAGCATCGTACTTACTTAACAAATCCATACCCAAAATAATTATGAACCTTACGAAATCAAACACATGCAAACTGCAAACAAAGGTATAACCTAACAAATCAAACTCTATGTGGTCACACTTCATCCCAAGTGTCGCATACCCTCCTATCGGATTTGCAACCCTTAAGGAAGTAACTAAGTATAAGGGTTCTAGGTTAAGCTTATCTACCAAACAATGAGATATAAAAGAATGTGATGCACTAGTATCAAACAGAACGCTAACAGACATACCATGAATCTGAAGCGTACCTCCCAACACTACCTTTCCTTTTTCTTGCGTTGTTGGTCCCGATGTAGCAAGTTCCAATGCAAATACTTTCGCCCCTTCCATCCTCAACAGGCTCTTTGCACTGGTTCTTATAATGGCCAATCTGATTGTACTTGAAGCATCTAATATTCTTCTTCCGATCACTTCCTTCACCTTTCCAGTATGACATTTATTAGCAAAATGTCCCTTCTTGTCGCACTTAAATCAAACAACCTCCGACTTTCCTTTCTTCATGACTCCACCTTTCTGAGCACCCTTCTTATGAAAGCACTTTCTTTTCTGGCCCTACCTCACCTGGACCTCCTTTGCCTTACTAATCTCCAGAGAAGCAAGCATCTCCTCATGTCTCAACGCCATCTCTACTACAACATCACAAGGATCCCTAATATGAGGTAATGCAGCCCTTGCCAACTCAGGCTTCAACCCCCTTATGAACTTCTCATTTCTCTTTATCACAGTATCCACAGTGGCATGTCCATACCTAGCCAACTCCTCTAACCTTCTAGCATACTACAACACAGTCATCTCCCCCTACTCCAACTCAGCAAACTTTTTGAGCAAGGTAGACTTCGCCATCACAGACATGAACCTCTTCTCGAACCTCCACTTAAACTCAGCCCACGTCATCGTTTCTTCATTTACTCCAACTATCACACTGTTCCACCAGAATAAAGCTACTCCCTAAAGCTGTCTTGATGCAAGCCTCCTTTTTTGCTCATCATTGAGCCCCAAGTCTGTAAAGATCCTCTCACAATGCAACAACCAGTTATCCACCTCAATGGCATCTTCAGTTCCGATAAATGGCTTTCCTCCAAGCCTAACATAGTCTCTACTCAGAATAGTATAATTGTTGACCACTGGAGCTTCCTGAACTCCTCCTACTACTCCAGCAGCAACACCCGCCTACATCATATTCATGAAAAACTGATACATAGCTCCCGTGTCAACCTGCGAGACTCCAGCACCCTCATTTCCATCTTATGCCTGACCAGGGTTTCTCCTGGTATTTGATCTGGCATTTCCATTTGTTGTGATGCTTCCCCTTCCAAGGTTAACTCTTCCACTTCTAGCATCCATATTTGTATTCAAGCCTCGTGAGATACAGAAGAATAGCCTAATAGAGATAGAAGAATAGAGATATAGCGTATACTTATATATAGCAAATACAAGTACGTTACTATAGCATTATCCCATACCCCGATCTTATCTCTAATTCCTTAGGATTATGTTTTCAAAAAATCATTTTAGTTTAAAGTTTTTTTCATAAACCTATGCTCTGATACCAAGTTGTAACATCCCCTATCTGGAGGCTCGAAGCTAAACGCTACAAATGCTGCAGTCATCCATAGTATTAACTTCCGGTGATCAAATACGGCAATGTTAATGGTATCCATAATATCAAAATCACATGAATCTGAAACAAAAATCACAGATTTCAAAAACAACTTTTCTGATTACATTTCACAAAACATGTTCCATATTTCATTACATAATGCCAATCATTTCTCAGGTTCAGATCAAATATAATTATTACAAAATACGCCAAGAGCGACATATGAAGATGCTCCTTTGGTTGAATAGAGTACTATATAGTCATAACTGACATAATACAACACAGCAGAATAAAAAAAAATAGCAACTCCTAAATAGCTACCCGTCTTGCACCTGCTCGTCTCCAGAAGCTTTATCGTCAACTTACTAAAACCTGAAAATCCTTAACCCTTAGCCTACTCAAATCAATTTTGAGCACCCGAGAGTTTAAGGGGAAAAACATAAATTTCGAGTCAGACATAAAGCCTGGTGTGAATAATACTATACATCTCGATTAATTGATATTAAGTGAGACTACGCCGCTTAGCGGAACGGGTTTCCCCTCACTAATATTCTTTTAAAACATATCTTTTGCAAATCATAATCCTGCAACCAAAATTGGTTAAAACTGTAAAGAATTATCATGTAAACATACCTATCAGGTAACAAATGAACTATATGTCCAAACACTATAGTTTTATTTGGCTAACTAGAAACCTTTGGCTGACTCTGACCTACCAGACAATATAAACAAATAATCTAACATTTGTTAGATACTCCTCTTTTGGACGGTCTGTCCCTAACTTACTTTCTCCAGGTCAACTGATCCTAATGGTTTTGCGAGCTTATCAATAACCTACCTCTGTACAAATATATTCCCTTCTGTGTGTAACATCATTTTTGTCTTACCTGTGACAAAGCCCTACACGCTGAAATTTTGGACTAAATTAGCTAGGGGCTAATAGTTAATGTATAGGGCGCGACCTTATACCAGTCTCATCTGGTATACAAATACCTGAGTCATTTTACTTAGGGTAATCTTCCCTTGAATTTTCCTTGAAAACCTTTTCTTCTCAAATTGATTTAAACCTTTAAATCATACTTTAAACAAGGAAAAAATATATACTCTATGCTTTACTCAAAATAACTTTGCCATGTTATATATATACTTTACACAAATCTTTGTTGATGAAAACATTTAAACCTTTGAAAGTGCCCCTTTCGAAAACATTGGAAGTACCCTTTTTGAAACCAAGTAAACCCTTTTATAACCTAGACCGAAAGGCCAAAACATTCCTTTCGAAACCATTCATAATAACCTTTCGAAAACATTGAAAAACCTTCCATTCGAAAGCTTTAAAACTTTAGACATCCTATCTTTAAAACTCTTGAACATTGCATTTCGAAAACATTGGAAAACCTTTCCTTTCAAACCCTTCGAAACCATTGGGGAACCACTACTTCGAAACCTTCATTAAAACCTTTCGAAAGGATTAAAACATCAAACCTTTCAAAACCATTTGGGTTCAAGTAAAACATGGGGAACAACCTTTCGAAACCATTTAAAACTATCTCCTTCGAAACCTTTTGGTTTATCTTTAAAAATCTCAAAGGGTCATAAAAGAACAGAGTCGAAAGCAACACTTTCGAAAGCTATTTCCTGAGTGGGGAAGTGATGGTGTCGAAACCAACCTTCCAAAAGCAATGGAGAAGCAGCTTGGGTTTTATAAAACAAAATAGCCATTTCGAAGGCATCGCTTCGGAAGGTAGAAAGCGGCAGCCAAAGGGGTTTCGACCCCGACAAAAGCATTTACATAAAACAAAGGCGCAACCTCTTTCGAAACCTTTCCTCTAAAACAATTTGACCTAGTCGGAAGCTGACCAAGTCGAAAGCATACTCTTCAAAAGCAAAGCAAGCGCATTTTCATTTGAAAGCAAAGTAACGTTTCGACCTTATCGGAACCCATTGTTTCAACCCTGTACCTTCTGCCTCAGTCGAATTCACTCTGTACTAAGTCTTTGATACTATGTGCATTGGTTTCGATGGTGATGGAGGCGGAACTACTAAGTCGGAACCTAGGTACCCGAAAGTGGCGAAACAGGTAAAAAGCCTGTTTAAACTGAATTTTATCTTTTTAAAGTAATCTTTTCAATTAACCTGCCTTGTTTGTTAAAATATGATTGGTTGCAAATTTTCTTTTCCAAAAATACTGCCAAAATTTCAGAATTAAACAATTTAAATAATTTACAAAATACCCCTTCTCCTTTTATAAATATATAAAACATTTAAGTCCTATACCTTAAATAATTTTATATATCTATTAAAACACTTAGGAAAATTCTATAAAAATTCCAGAAAATCATTTTTAATATGTTTTCTAACATATAATAATTTCAGACCCAAAACATATATTATTAACCGTAAATAATTTTTAAACCCAAATAATCAATTTCCTCACTAGAAAATTAATATTAAATCCACATTAATTCAGAAAATTATGAAAATTGAAACCCATATCTAAAATATCATTTTTGATCTAAATCTAAAATCATAAGGCATTTGGATGTCATTTAATAGGGTTTCACATTAAAACATATCATAAAACCTATATGATTAAACATAAATCATCAACAAGCTTATATAAACATTTAATCATTCAAAAACATGGCATAACCTTGCAAAATAAATCGGATTTAACCTTAAAACCGAAAACAATAGAAAATATGAGATGTAGTCATTATTCACCTTAGCTTTGAGATTAAGGATTTGAGATTTGATCTTGATTAAGTTGCTTAAGCTTTTCCTTCGGAATCTTGCTTATCTTCTCCTTTCTTCCCTTAATGGTGGTCGGCCTCAAGTTTGTTTTTCTTTTATGAATATAGAAATGAACATGTGTGTGATGGGGTTAAGGGTTGAGGGTATAAGGATGTGTCATATTCCTATATTGCCCCTTATCTATTTGCCTTAACATTTTAATTCTTTGGTTCATTTGTATATGGCACGGCTACCCTTGCTAATCACAAATCTCAACCCATTAACCATTTTACGTTATTTCATTTAATTTACCTAATTAAATGTTTCTCATAGTGTTACTAAAAATATGGGGTGTTACAGTGTGTGTCTATATATATCCAAAGTATCATATTTGCCTCCAAAGCTCCAGCTACGTCATTCTGAAAGGGTATCCCCAAAGCATCTGACTCTCAAACTACTCAATCGATTACTTGAGAGTTGTCATGACATAAACAAACGAAGATAAAATGCGAGTCAAACATATATAAAGCCTAGAGTGAGGAGAAGTATCTCAAAATACCATATATCAAAACTATATACATATTTAAAATAGGAAGCTAGTAAGGCACATCCGGTCCTCTTTGCGAAAAGATTTGGAGAGGAATAGGAGAAGTAACGTGAAAAATGAGAGAATGAAATGAAAATATGAAAAGGTTAGCCACATTTAGGCTAGCTAATTGGCATTAATTCAGTTCATTTCTTTCTCCAAAAATCACTAATCACTGCAGAAACTAATCGACTCTAAACATAGTCAAGTTTATATTCATTTTTCTCCTTACGGAATTGCGGTCTCAATTCATCCATCTTTAAAAAATCGAGTATAATGGGAAATCTGTTAATTAACTATTAAATGTTTAAATTAATCATTTTGAATATTTAATCGTCAAAATTGCAAGTTGTTACAGATTACGCATACAATTTAGCATTTTTAGCGGCCGCCATACGCACAACAATAAATTCATAGTGTACGGTGTAATCGGTGGTGGTTTTCTTCTTCGCCTTATACTCCTAAAGGCCTACTTCCCGTACTACTGTTGAATGGTGTGTCGTGTGCATCGGAACTTGCGAAACTAGATTCATCACTCATCTTTCTAAGAAGAAAGACCAAGAGTTGTTGTTGCACTCGACTTCATTTATCATCAGTTGAGATGAAGCCACAACAATGTTGTAGGTTGAACAGTTAATTATTATGTTAAGCCATATACAAAGTATTAGCTTGATTAAGTTGTAGATGATGAAAAACTATTAGAACATGAAACGTAAGAAGTAGTTCAAAATTTGAATTAGAAATTTAAAATCATTACGAAATCCAAATCATTTCCTCCACTTTGTTTTCTTGTATGCGACACAACAATTATTTCTTTACATTGTTGACAAGTGGAATACATTCTTTTACATTAGTTTTCAATAAATCAACGGTTCTTGAAAGATTACTAGAACATCAAAGAATGAATAAATTGCAAATATAATTTCAAAAGGAACTTTCAAATTGGCTTATATTCATCCTATTGATGTTAGTCTACTAACTGAATATTTTTCGAGTATGATTGACAAGTCGTTTGCCCACTTTGGTCCCTTGTATGCGATCTGACCTTATTTCTTTCATCGTTTGGCAAATAGAATTTGTTCTTTTTTATTGAATTTTCAAGGTTCTTAAAATTATTAAAACGTCTTGCAAATGGAAATAAAAAAATAAAACAAAAAAAAAACAAAAAACAAAATAAAAAATCTTTTAGATTGGCTGGTATTGATCTAGTGGAACTGACATAACTTTCAAATTGCAACCGTACCTTTCGAGTACTGTTGCAGACCCCCTCTTTGGAAGAATATTTTTCGGTTAGAGTATACATCTATAAAATCAGCATCGTGTATAAATCCCAAAATCCATAACAACCCTCGTTACCATCGTCCCACAACCTTCAATTCTATCGTCCATAGGAATATAGCAAGAACCGGAAGAATCAAGAACTCCACCATAAACCTCCACGCACACCAACACAACTTACCAAAGAAAAGACCTCCGATCAATCTTCTCGGCATCAGAATCCAATGGAAAGCAACGGAGTCAACAGCGACATTAACCATCTAGCAGGAACGTCAACAACTCACATCATCTATCACGAAGACCCAAAAAGCCATGGCACCGCAAAATTTCTAAAGCTTCACCCTGCTTTCCCCGATCTGCTCCTTCCACCAAATTCTATCATTTGCTCTTCTTCAGAAGGCATCTTATTATTCCACGATGCCTCAATCAATAACTATTGCTTATTCGACCCTGCCACTACTGAAAACTCCATAAACCCCTGCCTCCTCCTCCAAGACCGCACCATCCTAACACCTGCACTGCCATCCTTGCCGTGAATGAATCAAGTTTTGATGTTGTGTTTCTCATGATCCTGAACGATGTATCTGTTTATTCATATGAAGTGGATGTGTTTTCCAGCAACGCTGAAAGTTGGTACAGTTTGGAGGTAGCGGGTTTGAGAAGAAACTGTATCATTGAGTCACATTCATACGTTTCTTGCAATAGAAACGTGTTCTTTTTGGTGGTGGATGATGCTATGGTACGTATTTCAGTGCTAAAGCTCGACATTGTAAGGCGCAAGTTCACATTTATCAGCACGCCATACTTTAATACCAATATAAGATCAAGAACACAGTTAGGAAGAGTAGGGGAGACGATATGTCTTGTTCTTGTGGACATGATGGTGGAGATATATTTACTGCAGAATCATCAAATCAGAATGGAAGAGAACGACGAGGGTAGTTGGTTTACTGGGAGACGATATGTCTTGTTCTTGTGGACATGATGGTGGAGATATATTTACTGCAGAATCATCAAATCAGAATGGAAGAGAACGACGAGGGTAGTTGGTTTACTGGGAGACGATATGTCTTGTTCTTGTGGACATGATGGTGGAGATATATTTACTGCAGAATCATCAAATCAGAATGGAAGAGAACGACGAGGGTAGTTGGTTTACTTTGTATACGCTGGATGTGAAATTAGAAAATGATTGTGATGAGAACATTAATGGGAGAAGTATAAGATGTAAGGAGATGCCACGGCCATTGCAGTTCGAAAGCTTCAGGGTGGAGTTGCCATTGTGGGCGGATGGCAAGATTGTTATGGTGGATGGTGAAACGGCTCAGGTCAGTGGTCCCTTGTTGTATGATCTTAGAATGATTGACCATGCTCCAGTTTTACCTGCTTGTGTTGCTTTGGGACTGCCCTATGTTATGTCTGCTACAAGATTGCTTGGTCACATTGTGTCACCTTAGGTGTGTTACTGACTTTCCGTGGTGTTTTTTTTAGACGATGTACGAAGATGCATGGCAGTATGTACTAGAAATTTGCCAACATGCAATTCTGAATCTTTTGTTGATGGTTTTAGATTTTTCATGAAGTTCTTTATTTCTTCCCGTAATTTTTGTACTCAAATACAATATGAACTGAATCCCATGATGATCACTGTCAATTAATGATTTCTACCTCTAGTAAATGAAAATATACTGAATTTCAAGGGAGAAACCAGTCACTTCAATATGTATTTCTGTTAGATGATCACTGTCAATGAATGATACTGATGTAACTAGCGATATTTTGAAACGATAACGTTTTAATGTTGAATATAAGTTTTACTATGTATGATGTTAAGAAATTAGAACTGGTTATTCAGCACAAAACCAGTAGATCGGTAGCTAGTGAAATTTGTTATCAACATAAAGTTTGCACATTTTAATCTTGAACTAACAGGAATGAAAAATTTCAATATATAATCAAAGCATGCTGGATGGTGTTTCTTCATTCTTCATTCAATGGACAGACCAGAGGCCAAAAATAATAAATCTTCAAGATGTTTATCAAGATGATAAATATTGAAGCACATATACAAAGCTATTATTTATCCTTTTCTACTCTTTTTTTATATACATTTTGATTTTGTTGGGTAAGAATGTTTCTTTCAAGATTTAATCATCATCTAGTGTAACAATAGTTGGGATTTGTCCATGATTAACAAAGTCTATCTTGTTCAGTCTCAGGCAGCATAGCGCTTGCTCGGGTAGTTCTTCTTGCTTTTGAGCCTGTATTCATTTCACATATCAGGTAAAACATTTAAACCCCATTACACACATATATATCAAATTATCAGGGTATAAAGGTGAAATGTTCTATAGTAATACATCATTATAAAGTCAATTGTTTCACCCCATCATGCCAGCTCTCTTCTTCTTCTCTCAGTTATGCACTACCAAATGCTACCTTTTTTTTGTTGCAACTTAGAATAGGACAGTGGGTCTAAATAGCAAAAAATTCTACAGCTAGATAACCTAATCATATCCCTTAACCTTACTTCATTTTGTCAATAGAATAGTGGGTCCAGCTTTATCAATAGTAGCAAAACTTAAGCTTCATTAAGTAGCAATCTTGTAAAAATAAAAATAGATTAGTGAGATAATGTACCTGGATTGTCAAACCCAAATCCACTGTACCGTTCTTTAAACGTTCGCGGAATGATTCGAGTCCTTTTCTTGATATGTAGCTAAACCGATGAATATCAATATCGATCTCAAAGTAATTCGATCCCTACATACACAAATAAATCATCTTACTAAAAGAATAATAATAATCTAACACACATTGTAACAGTACATTTATGTATAACTAAGTAAAATCTGCCTATTCAGCTTTTTAACCTTGTAAAAGATGTGTTGTGGTCTAGACAGTACTGGTTTCTCGTTGTAGGAATGAATGAGCTTTCTTTCTGCAGAATTCAAATTGAGTTCATCTGGGTTTAATAACCCTGCCATAATTTTTAATCTCTCTCTGTATGGAACAACTGATTCCTTTGTGAACCCTTTTACTCTTTCTGTTTCATCATCTATGAATTTCTGCAACATTAAACATGGCAAATTATTTTCTATCGTGACTTTTTTTACTCTAGTATGTTTATGATAAACTGATTACCCTGATGCAATCTTGAAATGTTGGAGAAATTTCCTTGTCAAAAGATTCAGAAACTTTGAAGTACAATACAAGGCTCATTCCTTCTCCGTCACTTTCCCCTAAAAACATTGCTGCAGGATATGTAGGCATCTGCATCGAGCTAAAATGTTTACTATTATACTATAAAGACAACAATATTAACTTCCAAATGATAGTTCATTTGGCCAAAGTACTGAAAAAGCCTCAAGTATATATTGTGGATGCATTCTTCTATACTCAATAAGAAACAGTAATATTACACTAGGCAAATACCTGAATATTAACAATGAGAAGAGATGGGACTTTGTCATGGGGCTTGACATTGGGGAGCTCAATATGTTGAGCAATGTGGTTCACTTTTCTTGGACAGACAAACATATCTACGCCTATCGGATAATATGGGGCATAACTTGGAGCAGGAGTCTTCTTCTTGTCTCTGTTCAGCAAAATCAATACATGTCAAACTACAAGCAATGGTATTAGCTCAATTTTGAGTTCTTGTATTTTGGGTTCATACCTGAAATAAGTTTCTCCACGAAGTTTGAAGACCGATGGGTTCAGCATTGACCAACATCCAGTAACCGGTTTTTCCACAGGGCAGCATGGGATTAACTGACCTCCTCTTGGCCGAAATATGTATCTGTTAGATGAACCTACAAAATTTATGATAATTTGAATTCAATTTTAAACATATAATTATGACAGAATACGATGATGAATACATATTGACATACCGAATTCATGATCATCATCTACTTCCACTTCGCATGATTTTCTTTTAATTGACAGCCTAATAACTGCAGACTTCCTCACTTGATGCGTTGGACTAACATTCTTCATTTGCTGAATCTGTATCAGTTTGTCATTAAAACTCATAGAAGGAGAAAACTTTCTCATGGTAAGCTTGGCCATATTAGTGTTATTTTCCTGAAGCCTGTCTTCTTTCAATACTTTGAAGCTACGGTATGAATCTAACACTTTTTTCCTCTTGAATGCTTCAGCCATATTACTAGGAAGTTCGTAACCTTTGCCCATGTCTTTGTTCGTATAGTACCGGTCTAATTTGCAAATTGCATCAACAAAGCGTGAAGCATTCTCATATTCCAGCATTTGAGCGCTGGTCGAGTTGCGAACAGTAGGAAAACATTCTGGTTTTGAATTAAAGTTGTCAAAAAATATCAAAAAACTTTTCATACAATATAAAATCAAACATGAAATTTTGGTTCTAAAGTAAGCTTGCCTCCATGAACACTTCTGAAATCATCATCTGAGTCAGACTCTTCTAAAATGCTTAAAGAGTCGTACCATGAATCTTCTTGTACCCCTGTAGTTAATGAATCATTATGCATGATTATGTATATATCATATGTCAAATTTGAGGTGTAATGGTTGATCCTAATAACAAGGTAAATCCGTTTAATAAAACCTAAAATATTCAGTAGAAGAAAAGAGATAAGAAAATCACCATTGGAGCCGGTTTGACTATGATGCCATTGCAACTGAGTGACATGAAATGTAAGATTGGAACCTTCCAATTTATGACGAGTGCCAGCAGTCTCAACATGAACAAATTCGAAATTGTCAGTTGGTGAATTAATAGGTTTGACAGCAGCAGAAACCTTGCGGCATTTTCTTGATCGTAGAGCATATCTTCTACGCTGCCTATTGCCCGTGTGAATGTGGTGCTTGTGATGCACTGATACACAACCACCCATGATTCCCGTTTTCTCAGATGTATCTGTCGTTGATATTACAAATTTGCTCCAGTAAAAATATCGTATGTTACTTTTTTTGTTTTTTAATATATAAATCTTAGAATTTGGTACCTGTTTATAGGCGTATAGGATGATAATGTTTCAGCTGCAGAAAAGGGAATCGGCGCCAGAGAAATTAAGCTTAGAAATTTCCCCTCTCTGCAACTCAAAATGACAAAAGGGAGAAGCCAAATTGAAAACTATTTCATTTTATGTATTTTTAACCTAAATGGCAGGAGAATGAGAGGACTTCTAACTGTGTTTTGCTATTATTTGCTTCTATCTAACCATTTCTCTCTCTTCTCCTCGCTTTTTCCTCCAAAATAAATAAATTGTTCGCTGTTATTCTGTTAATAGACATAAATGTACATAGTATTGTATTGCAATGTGAATACTAATATGATTTATGGACATGGGCCATGACTGAGAGGAGTTGGCAGTAGACATAGATAGTGGAATCCGACTAGTCTTCTTCCTTAGAATTTATGTTCCCATTCTGTTTTACTAATGCAAAGTAGCTAGATCATATTATGTTTATTGTCGTGTAATCGAATTTTCTTGAGTTGGGTCATAAAAAGATGGTGTTAGCAACCTGTAATTTGTTGATTATAAGATACTCAGATATTCACAAAACAGTATCATACAAAGATTCCATTAAGAACAAAAATATAAGATTTAAGACTAAGAATAACTTGGAGAAAATGGATTCAATCCTCCCTGGCTATATATATTTGCGGATCCTGGTAGAGCTGACTATCTGTGTAGACCTCATCCGTCCCAGCTTTGCATCACCCCTCTTTGAAGCTCCACGCCCTCAAGACTACAAAAGATCATCCGGAGTAATAAAAGCCAGCAGGAAGGAAGAAGCAGGAGGGACAAGGGTGTGCACCCAAAAAAATACCGTGCGTCACCACCCGCTTAGTTGCTATAGGCCACCAGAAGATTTTTTTTTTTTAACAACTGTCTGCGAACAACCGTCGAACCAAGGATCATTGGCCGCCAACCGTGGTGATCACTAGCACAAAGCTGAATCTCTATAGCAGTACACAAAAATTAACTAAAAAATATGTGCATGTGTACATGGGCATATTGTGCATGTCTGCAGTCTGCACTATTAAAAATAAGTGAAAATTTTGAAATCTAAATTTTACACATATATAAAACTAAGATATTTGTATTATGTTTAAAAATCAATATTTATTAAAACTCAAATATTTCCTTTCAAAACTTTGGAAATCATTTTTCAAAAATAGACCAACAGTGTCTGTATATAATTTTCTATCCTATGGTCAAGTGATACAGATATTTATCATTTCAATCCACAATAATTTTGTATTACGGGTATATATCATTTCAACATGTGTTGTACATATTGTTGTTATATTTTGTTCTGATAGATCTGTTAGCCACTGTAGTTTTGTATTAAGCATTTATTGATATGTCGATCCACTTGAGAAAGGAAAAAAAATTAGAGCACTAAATCGACGTGTTTAATAGATGTTTAAGACAAAGCTATAGATGGTCGCTCCTAACCAGCCTTATTCTCCGTATTAGCAGACAGTATTACTCAGTAATACTCTTTGTTAACGTGGGTCTCGGGGTGGGGCATCACAGCTTGGTAGAGAAGAATTGTTATCATTTATCATTGTACCTTACTTATCTCATACTAATCAGTTGTTTAAGCTAGACTGACTCATGTATTTTATATACTCGGGTCAAACCGAGTTGCAGGTTAGATCATTTGGTTTTTGCTTAGTCGTTCCCTTTGGACCCTACTATCGACTTTTTGGATTAGATGCATAGTTTTTGTGTAGTTTACCATGTAGTGTGACATGCTTATGTATATTCTTTTGTGGGACATGATGTATGTATATATTGTGATTGTATCGCCAACCACGTATGACACTATGTATTGTATTTGATATATATGTATATATGTGACTGTGTTTGTTGTTCTGTGATCTGTGATTATCATTTCTATTGTGTTTTGTTCTGAATAGATCCTGTAGCCACTGTAGCTTTATATTAAATATTTGTTGGGTATGTCGATCCATTTGAAAAGGAAAAAAAGATTAAAGCATCAATTCGACGTACTTGATAGATGTTTGAGACAAAGTTATGGATGATCACTCCTAACCAGCCCTATTCTCCGCATTAGCAGACGGTATTATCCAGTAATACTCTTTGTTAATGTGGGTCTCAAGGTGGGGCGTCACAGCTTGGTATCAGACTATAACGCCCCACCCCGAGACCCACACTAATAAAAAGTATTACTGGGTAATACTGTCTACTAATGCAAAGAATATGGCTGTTTAGGAGCGACCATCTGTAGCTTTGTCTTAAACATCTATTGAATACGTCGATTGGGTGCTCTAATTTTTTTTCTTTTTATCTTTCTCAAGTGTATCAACATACTCAATAAATATTTAATACAAAACTACGGTGGCTAGTGGATCTATCAGAACAAAATAACAACAAATGTAACAGATCACAAAACAGTAGTCGAACATATATATATATATACACACACACACACACACAGATACATCATAGTACAATACAAAGTGATACAACATAGTGGTACAAGAACCACAATATATACATCGAGTCAAAACGAATAAGTACAAATCAGAGTTTACAATATGACCACAAGACTATACAGAAGATAACTAGCCGATAATCCAATGCCGAAGCAGCTAAGCAGTAATCAACAACAGAAGACTAACCTGAAATAACTCGGTCTGACCCTTATAATCTAATATTATAGAAATAAAATAATTGGAGATGGTATAATTTGTTTATTTAAATAAACAATGGATTTAAATGTAAAAGGTTGAAAATAAAATGCAATGTTAGTGATAAAAATAAACATTTTATGATTTTAATTTGATAAAATGCAATGATTTTAGTAATTATTGCCAAATGTTGGTTTTATTAATTTTAAATGAAGTATTTGATTTGATATGTTGTATTATTGTTGTTGTATTTTGTTCTGATAGATCCGTTAGCCACTGTAGTTTTGTATTAAGCATTTATTGAATATGTCGATCCACTTGAGAAAAAAAAGAAAAAATTTAGAGCACCCAATTGGCGTACTCAATGGATGTTTAAGACAAAGCTATGGATGGTAGCTCCTAACCAGTCCTATTCTCCGCATTAGCAGACAGTAATACTCTTTCTTAATGTGGGTCTCCGGGTGGGGCGTCAGAGCTTGGAAATTTGGTTTTGTCACTTATTTTCATTTTTATTACAGGAAAAACTCTTCCTAAAAACATGCTTTTAAATTAAATCACAAATTTTAATTTCAATTAAATGATTTTGTTTTTTTGCAAAAATTAAATCTGAAACTTATTCGCATTTTCTACGGATAAAATAATTCACTTTTTGATTTTTTTTGGGGAAAATGCAAAATATATGCAGACCAGAAACCGCAAATATATACAGTTTTAGAGTTTTCAGCAAATACCTTGAAACTTAAATAGGATTTTTTAAAACCTATTTCTAAAAATGGACGACCGTATATTTCGAAACTTAAAAATGGTGTTTTTAAAAAAATTTCGTAAAAATTATGTGTAATTTCTGTTTTCTACTTTTTTTTAATCCATGTAATTTATGTTTTCTACTTTTTTTAGTCCATGTAATAACTCATGATTCCTTGTAGACCTAATCTATATTATACTATTAATATCGAATATGGTTTCCTTAGCTCTGAAGCCTCTTGATTTTTCTAATGAAATTTTGCCACGTGTATTTTGAAACTCAAAGGTCTTTCCTTTTCTTTTCTGACTGAAAGGAAGAAAAATTGCACTTAATTCTCCTTTTCTCATTTTCTCCTACAAACTCTACTTTTAATTTTATCTAATGTTCGTCGAATTCACTCTGCCCAATTTTCCAATGCTTACCTTCATCGCTCTATCGCATAGTATAATTTTTCTTTTTTGTAATTAGTCTCAATCAGCTCCAACCCTTTTTCCTAAGCATTCCATTGAACAATTTGCAATAAAGCCATCACATTAGGAAATAGATTTGCAAAAATCAATTACTATAACCGAATTTACGTTATCCCTTATTCCTTTTTCTCGTAACCCCGACTTCTAGATCTGGACCGTGAACAGTTGCCATTCTCGTTCTTCTTATATATGGTGGCCTCGTCGTTCTTCTCTCCTTTCTCATGCTTGAATTCATGTCATCTTGCATCTCAGGTATTCTCCAAGCTATTTTTTACAATGTTTTCTATTTTATAATATTCTCATCATTTTACTAATTCGGTTCATCTTCGTACTTTTCATAATCAACGATCATATTGTTTGATTTAGGTTGGTATTGATGCTTATTTGGGTTGGTCGAATTTTTGTCCACTTTGATTTGATTGAATCGGGATTGGGGTCTCATGTATATGGGTTTAAAATAGTCTTAGGTGACTTTAACTCCTGTATTAATCTTGATGACTGAATAGGTGGTAACCCCCTAATGCCTAAAGACATTTCTCCCCTTAACATAGCTATCATTGAATCAAACCTCTTCCCAATCAACAAGTCTGGTGCTAAGTACTCCTGGAATAACAGAAGTAGGAGTGGCCAAAGAACATTCTCAACAATTGACCACGCTTTTTGTAATCTTCTTTTCTTATCTTTGTGGCCTTCCCTTGCTGTTTTCCTTCTTCAACCAATTCTTTCTGACCATTCACCGATCATACTATCCTTCGGGGCCCCTGTGACTGAAGTTAAAAGGAGCTTCAAATTTTATAATGTTTGGGTCAAGCATCCTAACTATAGTAATATTATTGAACGGGCTTGGAATATTAGATGTTTTGGTAAACCCATGTTTATGTTTTGCAGAAGACTTAAAAACAATAAAAAAAAACTAAGGCAATGGGCTAAAGAAAACTTTGGAAATGGTAGCCTCCTTTCTAGTAAGTTGGAGTATCAATTGAAGCAAGCTCAGGACTTCATGATGAATAACCCTTATGATGAAGCAGCTGCAAATGAGGAAGCCAAGCTTTTTTAGGAGCACTCTCAAGCCCTTGATCTAGAAGCTAACATGAGGAGACAACAACTTCGTGAGAAATGGAGGGAGGAGTGAGATAGAATACTGCCTTTTATCATGCTTCGATAAAGTTAAAACATGCCAAACAGCAAATTCATAACGTATACGATCTTGAGGGTATCCTTCACTCAGGCTCTGAACAAGTTGATAAAGCCCTTGTTGACTATTTTGCAAATCTCCTAGGTAATTCCTCTAACTTTACCCATAACCTCGAGATAATATCTGCCGTGGAACTTCCTAAGATCAGCATGCATGAAGCCAATCTATTAATCACAAAAGTAACAAATGAGGAAATCAAACAATCTCTGTTTGCTATGAATAAAGATTCTACAGGAGGTCCTGATGGATTTAATGTACTCTTTTACACAACTAGTTGGGAGCTGGTAGGGCCTAATTTTTGCAAGGCAATACACAATTTTTTTGATAAATACAAACTTCTAGGTGAAGTTAACTCCACCAACATAGCATTGATACCTAAAATCCAGCCTCCGACATCAATTAACTCTTTTAGACCCATCTCTTGTTGTAATGTTCTATATAAATGCATTTCAAAAAATTTGGCCATCAGATTAGTTGCAGTCCTTCCTGGTCTCATTTCTTATAATCAGTCTGCTTTCCTGAAGGGTAGGAGCATTTTGGACAATGTTCTTTTAGCCCAAGAATTGATAAAAGGTTATGGAAGAGCTCATTCGACTCCAGCAGCAACCTTAAAACTTGACATATCAAAGGCGTATGATAGTTTACAATGGCCAACAATTGTTAGAATTATGGCTCTAATGGGCTTTCCAAAAACCTTTGTGGCTTGGGTTTATACCTGTATCTCCACCCATACATACTCAATATTGATAAATGTAGACCTACTGGTTTTTTTAAAAGCAGTCAGGGTATACGTCAGGGTGACTCGATCTCTTCGTACCTGTTTATTATTGTCATGGAACTGTTCACTCATATGGTTGCAGTTAAGTTCTCCCTAAAGAAAATAAAGTATCATCCCAAATGCTCTCACCTCAAAATTACCACCTTGATGTTTTCCGATGATGTTATGGTATTTACAAAACCTGAACTCCCTTCAATGCAATCTATAATTGGGTTGCTTGATGCTTTTTATAGAAAGACAGGTCTTAGTTTAAATATAAACAAGTCCAGTATGCTTTGTACTAGGGTTCCTAGCTTGATAGCCTCTCGGCTTCATCATGTTACTGGGTTTAAAAGAATGGCAAATGATATGTCCTACCTCGGTTTACCGCTGTTAACTTCACGGATCACCCAAGCTAATTATCTTCCTCTATACAACAAGATAGTTTCTACTATGGACTGCTGGGCAAATAAGTTACTCACTCAAAGTGGAAGGCTAGTTATCATCAAGTCAGTATGCTTTGTGATGACCGTTTATTGGGCCAGGATGTTTATTCTTCCTTCTAAGTTGCTTAGGCTTATTAGGAGTGCCATGATGAGATTTTTTCGGACGGGCTCTCTTCACTCTAGAAAGCCAATTCCATGTTCATATAAAAAGTTTGAAGCGCAAAAAAGTAAGGGTGGACTGGGCACTATTGATATAAGACAGTGGAACGTAGCTGCTTTTAGTAGCCATTTCGATAGACTACTTAACAGGAAGGATAGTGTCTGGGTGAATTGGACCTGGCACTACAATGTAGGGAGGAGAAATTTTTGGATCATGGAAGTGCCTCAAGCGTGTAGTTGGACTTGGAGGAGGTTGTTCTGCCTGAGATCCCTTTTTTTGCCTCTTGTTAAAGTAGTTATGAAACATGATAGTGCGGTGAACTTCTGGAGTGACCCTTGGTCTGGAAATGATGTTATTCTCAATAACATTATCACTCATCAACAGCTACTTCAATCTGGTATCCCAAGAAATGCAAAAGCTTCTGATTACATACACTATGGTCACCTTACACTGCCTTACTCAAGCAATCAGGACCTCAGAAGCTTTTGGAATCTACTTCAGAACAGCACTTACCCTGGAAATGAAACAGACATGTACACATGGAACGACAAGATGCACACCATTGGGTTAGTGTACAATGTAATATTTGGGTTTAGTACCTTACCTTTATACGAATGGACTAGCATCATCTGGAAAGGAGACTCTTCCCCTACTGACAACCTGCATATTTGGAAGGTTCTCAATTCTGCTTTGATGACTAAATATGTTTTAGCAGGCTATGGTATGAACTGCCCCTTGCGGTGTGTTTTCTGTTGCTCCCAGAATGAATCAATCTCCCACCTATGCTTTTTTATTTCCTTTGTGGTCTAGAATTATGTTAAAAGCTGGTAGGAGAAACGTCTCACAAGTTTTTGAAATTGAATGGAGCATAATCCTCAAATCATCTAGATGGAAGTCAGATCACACCAGGGTTTTGCTAATGATCATTAAAATATACCTATCAACTGTTTGGAGTAAAAGGAATAAAAGGTGTTTTGAAACCAAAACCAGGTCTCTAGAAAGTCCTTGGCAAGAGATCATAGGAAAGGTTTGTATGGCCCTTCGAAAATCAACGTGCAGTAACCCTGATGACAATGCCAGTGCTTGGACCTGAGCTCTTTTTGGTTGCTCCTCTTTTCTTTTCTCATGTTCTCTAGTGTGTGTGTGTGTGTGTGTGTGTGTGTGTGTGTGTGTGTGTGTGTGTTTGTTATGCCTTCTTTTGTGTTGCGTCTCTCTCCTTCGCTCAAAGCTAGTTTTGAGTTTTGTTTTTTTATTGTTCTGTGGCAATAAAATCTAGTAGGGGTCCAGTCAACCCCGCTAGATCTGCTAAAAAAAATCCACTGAAAAAATCATATTTGATGGGTTTAGGTTTTTTAAATCCAAAATGGAGTGACTCTTATGTTTGATTTTTGATTTTTTTTTTGATATGTTGAACAATGTTGGAATCGAAGTGACTATGTGAAATTGATATAATAGTGCAAATTGTAAAATCTAAATGTAGTTAGGTTAAAATTATATGCCCTATCTATTTTATAATACGCTGTTTAGAGCATGTTGAAATTTTATTTTTGCAATTACACACACACACTGCACATTTTTCTTTTCATATTCTTTTCTGAAGTTCATGGTATCTACATTTAAAAAAAAAACTTTTTTTAATTGTTATGATATTTTTTTTGGAAAAGCCAACCGGCTTTATATTGGACCGTGACACTGTATATAAATGAGGAATAGGTGTTATGTACATGCACGGAACAACTGAATATGGTTTTATAGTGGTCATACCACTTAAGCTACAATACAGGTGAGAAGCTAAAATGCCTCTGCAACTATAAAAAAAGAACATGACTATACTGCTAATGACTGGATATAATATCCTCCTGACCTAAACTGACATCGCCATCGCTGGCAAGGCCAATAACATCAAAAAAACCAGTGCAAGCGAAGGATTAAAAGACCTCAATAGCGAAGAATACAGATAATTCATGTCCCAAGATGCACCCAGAAATAAAAATAATAGATTATGGTAACCTTCAGATCCAGAAGTAGACAAAGCAAGCCCTTCCCCTACATTCTGGTAGTTTGCTTTTCTACAAATTATTTTTTATTTTACAATTGGTAAAAGTTTTACTTCTTGCAAAAAATGTACGACAAATCTTTATGTTGTAATCTTTTTTCCACATAGTGTATTATATTGATCTTATATCATTAAAAATATGATTGGTACTGTTTGTTTCTTGCATTAGCATCCAATACTGTTCAAGTGAGGAATAAAGAATATAATAAAAGCATAGCATCCTTTTTTTACTTTGTTCATGCAAGAACTTATCTTCCATATGGTTGTTGTTTGTTTATTTAAAGAGGTATTTATGAGTATTAAAATTTTTAACTGGGAATATACAATATCTGAATTGTTTATAGTGGATACTCGCGTATGTATATATGCATGCGTGTGTATGTAAATATGACAAAAAATGATGCTCGGTTTTACAAACAAAATGAAGAAGCTAAAGTTTCTACTAAAGCTAATACTACTAATTTACAGTTGGATAATATCCACGAAAAAGATGATTATCGTGCATATGTGGATTTTTAGTAGATTCATATTTATCAAAAATAATAATATACAAATTGTCCACAGTGGATTCATGGGTATGCATATGTGTGTGTGTGAGAGAGCAATTTTTTTATATATTATTCGTATTACATGTTTATCTAAAAATACATTATGTTCTACAAGCTAATTTTATATGTCAATTAAAAATACATAAACATGGCATTATTAAAAGTCAAACTACCTTTTATTTACATTAGTTGGAATTCCCATTGCGTTGATTCAAAGGCTTAAAATAATTTTTTTTTACCTTTGCATGATAAGGTATTGAAATTTGAACTCAATGGTCATTTTTTTTCTACATGTATTTCAAAGCTTTTTGGTATATCTATTATCGGTAATTTAAATGCATAAATGCTCACTTCTTTGTAATTGAATTGAATGATATTTCCTTTATTTGTGATACATACATAACCACGTATGTGCATGAATATACATTCTTTTTATATGATTTTTTAAAGTTTGATAAGTTGTACAAGTAATTTATTTGTGAGTTAACGGTATTATTTAAAAGCTAGGTCTGATTTTTATTTTCATAGATATGAATTCCCAGTTTTCAATTCAAAATGTTTTATTCCATGTTTGGGTTTTACACTAAAACTCAAAAGATATTTTTGTACTTTTTTTATCAGTATATATGTGTACCTATAAATGTATGTGTGTGTCAGAAAGAGAGTTGGAGAAAGATTTGAATATATTCTTATTACATATTTTCTAAAAATACAAATTGGTCTATAAGGTAATTTATTTGCATTATAAAAACGTTTATTCCCTCTCAGACATATTTATCAAATAAACATAGCTTCTTACTTTCTCAATGATTTTGGCCAAACTTCGTATCAAAACATCGAGCGAAACGAAGGCAACAAGTAGATGCCGATGTCAAGACAAATCAAGAGACTTTCTGGATGACAAATATATTCAGTTTTAAACAAAGATGTGACTGAGGAATTTACAATTGTTGATGTTCAATCTTTTCTCTACAAATGGAAAACTTGTACCCCATGTGTTATGTTCAAGATGTAATTTTGCAAATAGATATGATACACAAGGAAGTTTGATCATTTTTAAAAAAATTAAAAGATGTTTAAGGATGTTACAAACACTATTTTTATTATTATTAATGCATAGTTTTATCTTTGCATGTTATTTATAAATTTTAATTTTAGTAAGGAATAATTTAAATTATATCTCACCTAAAATTTTGTTGCTATTTTTTTTCGCTCTTGAAAGGTAATTCCATCCTCCATCTCAAGTTTAGCTTTGATACTCTACTTTTGCTTAATTTATTTTGAAGATAAATTATTTTCCATGAGTTCAATGCAGAAATTTCTTATGCAAAAACTACACATATGGAAATAATAGATTTGTATCTCATGTAATGGCCTGTCTACTTTTGTTAAAGTAAAAGGACATGGATAACCTACATTATGATTAACTTCTACAAGTTTTACAAAGAAAATTTAGATAATTAAATATTTTAATAATCAAATAAACCATTTTGTTTTATTCCACATGAACTAACCATTTGTACATAATTTTGTCTATAACACTTGGACCATTTCATGATTAGATTCGAAATTTAATTATTGTACAATGATTTCTTGATAATGGCATAAGTATTTCTTTCTAGTTAGCCATTTTTGATCAGATATTTATGTATAGGAACTGACAGCTATCCCACTTAAACCTACTTGCTTTAATTTGAAACATGAGAAGATACACCAATATTTTTGGGTACATTGTTGTCAACTATAATATATTTCAATTGTTAAGGGTTGCTCACTTGTGCTTGCATTCACTGCTACAAATTTAAAGGTTCTCATGACTGCTATTTTATTAAATATTACGAACACCATCAAATTGCATTGGAAATCATATCCTAAAAATACATCGGTATAACAAGAGTTTCAAGTATAACAACAAGTATCCTTAGTATATGGAACATATATGAAGCGCGGGCGCGCTTCCATAGCAATGTTGAGCATGTTACGAGTGGATGCAAATTAACCAATTAATGAAGCATTGTTATTCTCCAACTTAATCCACTTTCACCCTCTCCAAAAACACAATCCATGAAACAACTAAATTAATTTTCATAGAACTCCATTTCATTTTTCTTCATGTTTGAATATGTGATTTCAAAGTTATAAGTTCATTTATTTTTATATAAGAAAATATATGTGCACACATTTGATTTGGCATTTCTTCGTTTTTTGAACAAGGTAATTTGATGCCAGTAGGAATCAATGTCAAAGCCTTTACATAAAAAATATAGACATACCAAAACGTATCATTGTCCCATAAGGGACATCTGATCTAGTATTTATGTGTTAGACCAATATATGTGAACTTGGTTTCTTTTACGCATTCTTTGCTAAATGATCATTTACTTATCTAATTCTTACTGTAGTAGAAATTTTCAGAAATTAGGAATCAACCATTACAGACTCATTTTGTTGACAATGTAATTACTTTGAGAAAACAATATTTAAATGTGTTATATTCTCTAAGAGAGCCTTACTAATGGAAAATTGGTATCAAATACTTGAACAAAGATTTTGTTAACCCAAAAAATGGATTGTTTGAGTGTGAAAGCACCAGCCTCGTTCTTACAGAGCCATAATATAGATAATAGGTATAGAAAAGAACAATAAAAGAAAGAAGACAAGAAGATTTTTATAGTGGTTCGGCTGTTAATGAAGCCTACGTCCACTTTATAGTTTTTATTATAGTCTGATTGCTGTTACAAGAAGTGTTTGATTACAAAGCTCTTGATTGTCCTTAGCTAGATTGAATCTCCAAGGTTAGAATCCACTGGAGAGTCACAATGAATTCCTTTGGAGATTGTTGTGAGGGAGATGAAGAGTGAAGAAAGTTCCAGCAGAGCTTTAGCAACTAGTCCGGAGAAGATCCGGTTTATGTTGCAGGTAAGATGGTATTTATTGAGATCGGAGGGCTTCTGGGCCGGGGCTGTTCAGTGACTGCTTGCAGATGGACACAGGATGATGCAACGAACCTTCGCTCGCGACCCAAGCCAAAACCATGGATCGCTAGCGATCCATCGATTTAGTTCGCGTGCGAGCTACTTACTTAGCTCCTTTCTTCATTGCTTTTCTATGCTAGGTCACAAGTATTCCATGGCTTCGTATGAATCACTAGCGATCCATGGTGTATGGATTGCTAGCGATCCATACACTTATTATATTTTGCACTTTGTCCTCTAAGCTTTCTTTGCTCCTACGTACCATAGTGACCCATCGATGTTGTATGGATCGCTAGCGATCTATGCACTTTGAGTATTTTTGGACTTTGATGTTTGGAATGCCTTCATTTCCTTGTATCGACGTTGTTCATGTAGTCTCATTGCATGTTACCTTGTTTTTATGATGATTTACTAGTTGGTGGTATTTAGCTGCTGATTGGACTGGACGGACGCTGGTCTCTTGGTTTAGTCAAACTCAGTCGCTTTAGCCCTTTTTGGTTGAGTTCTAAGCCATTCTGACTCCATCAAGTCATTCCATATTCTCTTGGATCCTGATGGGTTAAAAACCCGGATAACATTTGCCCCTCAGAGTATGCCTTCGTTGAAAACAAGGCATGCTCTGGAAGTAACTTCTTTTGAGTCTTCATTTTGTGAAATCTAATTGATCGTGTCGAGTTTACCATGCAAATTTGGCTTTGACTGTTGAATTTTCGATGTGAATCGTCATAGTACACCTTAAGATGTTGTTCTCAATTTAATGACTTCTGACAGCCGTTCGTTTTTTGATTTCGATCTGAATTTCAATTCCTGGTATTGACGATGCAATCTTTGCTCCGTATTTTACACAAGGGTTTAGGTCAGTAAGTGGGTGCTTGATGTAGGTTTGGAGTTGTCCTATATAGTTTTAATTTGACCGGCGGTAAAGCTAAGTTTTGTCTCGAATGATTGACGCCGTTCTGGAGCGAAGTCTCGCTCTTTGTCTTTAATTATTTCTTTTCGAGAACCTGATTAAGCTCTCGTAGTTGTTATTGAATTCCAATGCGACGATTTATTCCAAAATCGGATATAGTGGATGATTCAATCGTATCGTTCTTCCCGTTTTTGTACTCCAGTGATCCTGAAAAGAAAAGCTTTCCGCGTTGCTTCGAATAGCGGCCCCGCTATCGATTGTTGATCGATAATAGGTAAGTGCAGAAGAGATAATTTCAAAGGACAATATGGATTATTTTTCAAATATAAGCAAGCTTTCTACACTAGACTGTTTGTCTACAGTATTCGGGATACTGGACTCTTCTCATGTAGATAACACACTGCATCTGCCCCGGTCAACGCTCGAAACCCGACTGGTCGACATAGGCCGACTTCCTTTGGATTTCGGGCATTGGTTATACGAGGATATTATTTAAAGTAAAACATACCTGACGGGGTTGGATGCCAAGTTTTTGTTGTTGAAAATGACTTTTCGGTCTTCCAATCTTTAGTCTGGCG
Source organism: Allium fistulosum (assembly GCA_030737815.1). Lineage (NCBI taxonomy): Eukaryota > Viridiplantae > Streptophyta > Magnoliopsida > Asparagales > Amaryllidaceae > Allium > Allium fistulosum. The sequence continues at coordinate 1,295,489,773 of CM060904.1, forward strand.
GAGGGACTTCCACTCCTCTAGAAGCTGGGGCCTTCGCAGCTTAGGCTTCGCTCATTATTCCTGTCATATTGAGATGATCGATTACAGTTAAATTACAAAGCACAGCTTCCCTTGTAGAGTTGTAGTTGAAGTTCGATAAGGCACATCTTTAGTCTTTGGAAACTATTGCATGAGTTATTCGTTCACGAATTTCCTTCCTTTGTGGTTTTTGGAATTCGATCTGCACACCAGCTTCTGTCTGAGGGGACTATTGGCTTAATTCTTTGGCTTCGATAATTGCTTTTTATAGAACTATGAGGTAGATTGGTCTAGCCAGTTTCATGACTGTTCTTGTTTATGTTCACTAGAGTTCATGCTCAACTGAGCTCGTTTGACAAAGCATTGGTGTAAATGCCTTAGCCCGTAGGGCTGATTACTTTAACTACTGAACCAACATGTTTTGGGAGGTTAGGTCTCCTAAGAAATAAGTTTGATTGCCCCAGTTTGATTGACACGATAGCTCCTATCTTTAGGAACTATGGACTTTGTTTATTGATCCCAAGATCTGAGTTTTTGTAATGATGTCAGTAGGCATTAGAAAGATGCGTTCTGGCATCTTTTGCTAAAGTAAATTCTTCTGAGTCCGGCATTGAGATCCTAATTATGTGTTGGTTTTTATCTTCGTAAACTCATGTACGGATGACTCAAACCTGTGGATTTTTCCTTGATATTGTGGACCTTCGGATAACGTAAGATTCCAGAAGGTAGGATTAAAGAGTCAATCAAGCTTTTGCTTCTATTTTCGAAAGTCAATGTATCAATAGTTTCATTTTGGGAGTTTCTTCTTAACATCACCAAACTTCGGGTAGTGGCATATTCCTGCAAGTTGGAACCAAATGATCTAGTTAGCCCTTGAGTAAGTCATCGATCTTTCTCGTCATTACCAGACTATGAGTGACGGTTGATTTCTGAACGTTAAATCCTTTATTTCCTTTGTTGGCGAGTTTGTTGCCAGAATGTTCTGTTTTGCGATACAGAACCATTATTTGACCAACCTCGCGGTTATTCGTGTTTGGACTTTGCAACGTTTCTTTCGATCAAGCATTTTTTCGTCTATCCCTGCTCGAGGGACAAGCTATTTCGAACGCCTGTATTTAGGTGATTGTGAGAGATGAAGAGGTTTAGGACACATGATTCGATTGCCCTTGGTCTGGCTCTCAATCCTATTCTAGGATTGCGGAAGTTCGGTGGTTTTAGTTCCGACTTTCGTGATTGTCCCTACATGTCCTTAGTTGTGCATGCTTTGCTTGATTGCTATCGTCATGGAAGTTCTGTTCATACGCCAATTCATGTCTTCGGGAATTGATAAACTAGCTGCTTGGTTCCAAGCAACATTTCCTCAAGGCTGCCTATCTTTTGGCTATATCTAAATTCTTTCTAAGTTGAATTTCGAAAATTCAATTGTGCACCAGCTTTCATCCCTATAGATTAACACACGAGCAATTCAATCCTGGGATTTCCTTTCGGCGCTGCTTTATTCTTGTGCAGTGGCTGATTCCTGCGATGTCTGGTTGAACCATTTGATTGACCTAAGAAAGGTTATGTCTTCATGTCGTTGCCTATCTTCGGGCAATAGTAATTTTCTGAAAACAAGGGTAGAACTCAATCGAGAACCGACTTCTATCTCTGGAAGTTAGTGCATTGATGGTTCACTATGATGAGTGTTTCTCACTAACCCTGTAGATTAAAGTTTTCCCGGTGTTACCGGGGCAACACCGGTACTTAGTGAACAATAAATTTCTCAGCAATGTCGGTACTTAGAGAATAGAAAGTTTATCGGCGTTGTCGGGCAACACCGGTACTTAGGAAATAGAAAGTTTCCCGACGTTGTCGGGGCAACATCGGTACTTAGGAAGTAGAAAGTTTCCCGACGTTGCTGGGGCAATACTGGTACTTATAAAATAGAAAGTTTCCCAGCGTTGTCGTGGCAACACCGGTACTTAGGAAATGGAAATTTTCCCGATGTTGTCAGTGCAACATCGGTACTTGAAAGATAAAATAAGGCCTTGGCATTGTCGAGGCAACACCGACAGTCAGGAGTTTAGGATCGATTTTCCCCGTCGATTCGGCGATACTTTTAGTCTTATTGGGTACTAATTTCGGTCTTCGGAAACTAGCACTTCGATGATTGGATTGTAGAAGTATTTTCTTAGTGCTGCCTATCTTTGGGCAGTGTTAAAGTCACGTTGGTGAGGATTGAATCATTCATCTGATCCTGTAGAGTTGGGTAGATTCCTTTTAACCCAATGTGGTTGTTTTCTCAATGTTGCTTAAATCTGGGATACGCCATGTTCTGGAAAAGTGAGATTCCCTGGCGTTTATGTTGCCTAGCTTTGTTTATAACCGTCAAGTATTACCCTTGGAGATGCAAGGCTGTTGCTCAACCAATTCCATAATTATTCTTATTCATGAAAAATCGAACTTCCTCCAACTAGTTTTTGTTATGATTTGACGACTATTAGCGGAACCCTTCATTTCTAGGTGTCAAACTCTAGGTTCTTATAGAAAATTTGAAATTGTGGAGCAAGTCATCACATTGCCCCCGGTACGACCGCGTTCATTCCTATACTGATCGTGGACCGGTAGAGTTCGGTAGTGTTTGTCTTGAATCCGTGACACCTAAGCTTGCTTGTTTCAGGCCATATGCATTATGCTGGACTAATAGCATTGTTGCGGATATCAACCTTATTCGTTGGTTCCAATCTTCGGGAATCAAAGGTTTAGCTGCTCGATTTTAAGCGTTCTCTCCTTGCCGTTGTTTGGCTTCAGATAACAGCTGGATTTTTACAAGTTAGGGTTTAAGATCTCATTCAAGCACCTGCTTTTGTCTTTGGAAGCTGGTGCATTGATGATTTGATCTGGAAATGCCTTCCGTCGTTGTTTATCTCTGTATGACGGTAAGTTCCTCCTTTTATTGCAAGTTGGAGCGTTCTTTTATCCTAACCAAGTGTTAATGTGTTATGTGCCCCTCAGTCCACAGGGCTGATTATTCTGAACAATTAATGTGAGACTTGATGTTCTGGGCGGCTCCCTGGATGCCCCTAGTAAAAGGTACGTCGCAGCTCCTATCTCTGGGAACTCGTGACTTGGGTGTCTTGAATTTTAACATTTTTTACATTAACTTTGGTCAAAGCTCAGAATTCTTTGCCGACTTCTTGGTTTGTGAGCTTTGCGGCACTACCGAAGCAATGTCGGTTCTTTCGGGTAGTGGGAGCTGATCCCTGTTAATCCTGCAATACACATGTTTGCACCAAAAATGGTCACAAACCCCAAGTGTTGTGAAAGCACCAGTGTATGAATATAAATCAGCAATATTCAAACACAAATATCAGATCTAAGCAAGCAACAAACAACAATCCAGAAATAATGAACAGTGACACACAATTTATAGTGGTTCGGCTATCTCTGGCCTACGTCCACTTCAAGGATTTTTATCTTTTATTGATGTTCTTCGCTGATTACAGATGATTACAGCAAATACAATGAATGAATCTGAATATGACAGCAATGAAAAGGAGTAGAGTTGAATCCGGTAGAGTCTGGACGTTGAATGGCAAAAAGATCCCTTTTCTGTAGGCTTCAGGGGGCTATTTATAGGCGTAGGAGGCCCAGATCTCGCCCAAACTTCAGGAGACTTCTTCTGGCACGTGAGGGGGCCCACGCGACCGGTCCCACCAAGTTTCAACTCAATCTGTGATCGATTCGAATCAACTTCGTATCGATCAGGAAATGCTCCAATCGAGCTGAAACTTGGCAGGATTGCTCTTTACCTTGTGTGGAAGCTACTGTGAAAATTTCGTTGCATTTGGACCAGCGGTTTGTGAGATATGATCGATACAAGATTGTATTTTCGTGTGTGCTGCTCTGTTCGAATCCATGGATTCGTATCCATCGCTCCGAATCGACCTGGGCACGTGAGCGCGCAGTGACGTGGTGCGGAACTCTTGGATCTCTCCACCTTTTTTGCCGCGTCGAACGAGTCATTCGCATCTAGCGCCGAAGCTTCGCCCATACCAACTCTTTATTCGCATCCACGTGCTTCTGTCTTTACTCGAACCAGTTATCGATTCGACGTAGTCCTCGTTCGCATCGATTATTATTGACATGGATACGAAGGAGGACTTATGCGCTATCGATTCGAATAACCACGAACCACATGGATACGAACCAAGGCTCTGTAATCGATTCGAACCGGGTCTACCCCTGGTCGATACGAAATGTTTCACCTACGATGGATACGAGCTAAACTGACACGACACTACCGCCTCTGGATCGATGCGAGGAGTCCAATACCGGATGGATTCGAACAACTCCGATTCGAACAAAGTTCTAGAATAGATTTGAATAGGTTAAGGCGACGTCGCTCAGATGGGTACGGAACTGATCGATTCGAACAAGCCAATGTGATGGTTTCTGATGGATTCGAATATGATTGATTCGATGGATTCGAACACATCATCACCTTAGCTCGCCGATGGATACGAACAGCATGCCTATTTAACTTGTATCAATCATATCTCCCTCCTACGAACTCCGATTAAGCTGAAACTTGAAACGTTGGCTCTCACGGCTTGGCATGTCATGTCTTGTCAATTACAGCCTAATCCGAGCTCGGACAAAATTCATCGATATCCATGATCATCCTGCAATGCATATTTAATATTCATGGTTGGTTAATATTGATTTCAGTTAATTTTTGGGTATCTCATCTTTTCCAAAAATTGGGATAACACTTTGCCCCCCAAAACATGCCTTTTGGTAAAAGGTGTGTTTTGATTAGTCTCAATTCGAATGTAGTAAGCTCAGGTTTTATTCGAATCTTATGATATTTTCAATCGAGTTCATGGTTGTTCGAAGCCGAAGCATTATCAATTTCTGCCAGTGGAAGTTAAGAATGAAATTCTACAGTCTCTCTGGACTGTTGTCGATCGCTCCGGACCCTTGCGAAGCCCATTCCAGACTTAGCGGTCGAATAGAAAGATCCTATTGCACTCCCGCGTTGCTTTCTATCCCTTGCACTCTGGCCCCAGTTAGGGCGTGAAGCGATGTCTTGGTCGTTCTGGGCCGATCGTAGCCTCTCCGGGCTCCTGCTGGATCCCATCCTGTCACTCTCAGGTGAAGGGGAAACAACGTTAAGTGGGTCGATCCTGTCGCTCTCCGGCGAAGCGACCCACTTCTTGCACTCCGGTTCAGTGTATCTGAACATTAAGCGATGTCTTGACCTGAATCGTCGGCCGATCATAGCCTATCCGGGCTCTTATCGAATCCTAATCGAATCACTCTCCGGTGAATAGGAAACGATGCTTAAGTGAGTCGATCCTGTCGCTCTCTGGCGAAGCAACTCACTTCTTGCACTCCGGACCCCGCCTCTCTGGGTAGGATCATAAAGCGATCATTTTTATATCAGTACGTAATATTCGTCCTTTAACTCTCCGGTCAAAGGCTTATTCAGGAAATTCAAGTTTATTTATTAAATTCAGACCCTAAATGTTCAATCTCAAACATCAGGGAAAAACTAAACAACGCCTCTCCGGGCTGAACGGTCTATACCATCTCAGAGCATGCCTAGGGGTCTCTCTGGTTCCCATACATGAGTGAGTGGAATAGCCATTTTATTTTGAAAGCAAATCTAAGAAAAGTGATTGACCAGAGTTCATATCTTGAACTTGGCCCTTGCCATCATGATCAGTTGATGACGAGTCATGATCCCGATCCGGGATCGTTCCTGCTACGTGGAGGCGGTGGCTGTTCAGGCCTTACCGCTGCTGTCGGTTCTCTGACATATTGGGGCAATCTACCACTCCTAGCATGTTCTTCTACCTCATCCTTTAGGTGGCAGCATTCATCGGTCGTGTGTCCATCCAGCTCATGGAATAGGCAATATTTTCCAGTTCTGCGTTCCCGCTCTGTGGGATCTCTTCTCGGCGGCTTTCGATAAGGGAGCTACCCCCGAGTTTCAGTGTAAATTCGTTCCAGGCTTGCCGCCAAACCGGTGTATTGCCTGAATCTGGGTTCCCGGAATTTCTTCCGTTTATCAGGACCGTCCTATGCATCGTCCTGCTTTCTCTTTCCTTTGTCTGCTCCAGACTGTCCTCCTACGGTTCCTTCGCTTCGTGTAGTGTTTATTTCCTGCCTCTCGGCTCGTGATTCCTCTAGTCGAATGAATTTTTCAGCTTCATGATAGAACTCTCCTAGATCTTGCGGTGGGTCTCTGGTCAGAGAATCTTTGAATTCGGTGCCTTCTGCAATTCCTTCTACTGCCGCCATCAAAATCATTGATGGATCCGGGCGATCTACAGAAGCCACCGTTGCATTGAATCGCAATAGAAAATCTTTTATGGACTCTCCGGTCCTTTGCTTTATCGAGGCTAAAGTCATCACACTCTTGGGTCGCGTCACATGGACCCTAAACTGTCTCATGAAGCATTCCACTAGCTCACCCCATGTCCTGATTGATCCAGTCTCTAGTTGTCTGAACCAAAGCGCAGCCAAATCTGATAGAAACAAAGGGAAGCATCGTGCCATCACTTCCTCGGATGCCCCCAGCACTTCCATATGCCTGATGTATCTGGTAACGTGCATGGTCGGGTCTGACTTTCCGTCATACGGATTCAGCGTCGACAGTTTGAACTTTGGAGGGTTCCTTGCATTCCTGATATTTGGAGTGAACGGACTCCGACTGACTTCCTCCAATCCTCCGCTAGACAATCCTCCTCTCATGAGTCGTCGCACTAATCCAGCCATCTTTTCATCTCCATCCTGGGGTTGCCCTCTTGGTCTTGAAGGGTATTCTGGTATGTATTCTTCGTGTGGCCCGTTAGCATCAGCATTGGCCCTAGCCTGTTGAGCTCCGTCTGTCGGCCTTCCAGCATCGGATCCCGAGGGTCTGCCCCCGAGTCCTTGTCGATTGTCCTCTGGATCTGCATTCTGTCCTTCATCAGGTTCCGCAACCCTAGCTCCTTGTTCCACATTCGTAGCTGCTGTAGTTGGTCCTAGGCTCTGCATCCCTGCAGCTCTCATCTGTTCAAAGAAATTCTACAGCATCTCTTGTTGACTTTTCATCATTCTTTCGTGCATCAGATTGGTCATGGTCTCCATTTCGTCTCTAGTGATGTAGATCGAAGCTGGTTCTTCCCCAGCACCAGAGGATGCCACTTGACTTCCTCCTTGATGGCTTCTCTCGGCTCTTTGTCTTCTACTTGTTTGTCGAGTCATTGTCTTCAAATCTTCGAGTCTTCAAATCTGAACTTCGAATCTGGTGTAGCGGGTACTAGTTCTTCTCAGTGAAAGCACCAAAGTGTTTGCACCAAAAATGGTCACAAACCCCAAGTGTTGTGAAAGCACCAGTGTATGAATATAAATCAGCAATATTCAAACACAAATATCAGATCTAAGCAAGCAACAAACAACAATCCAGAAATAATGAACAGTGACACACAATTTATAGTGGTTCGGCTATCTCTGGCCTACGTCCACTTCAAGGATTTTTATCTTTTATTGATGTTCTTTGCTGATTACAAATGATTACAGCAAATACAATGAATGAATCTGAATATGACAGCAATGAAAAGGAGTAGAGTTGAATCCGGCAGAGTCTGGACGTTGAATGGCAAAAAGATCCCTTTTCTGTAGGCTTCAGGGGGCTATTTATAGGCGTAGGAGGCCCAGATCTCGCCCAAACTTCAGGAGACTTCTTCTGGCACGTGAGGGGGCCCACGCGACCGGTCCCACCAAGTTTCAACTCAATCTGTGATCGATTCGAATCAACTTCGTATCGATCAGGAAATGCTCCAATCGAGCTGAAACTTGGCAGGATTGCTCTTTACCTTGTGTGGAAGCTACTGTGAAAATTTCGTTGCATTTGGACCAGCGGTTTGTGAGATATGATCGATACAAGATTGTATTTTCGTGTGTGCTGCTCTGTTCGAATCCATGGATTCGTATCCATCGCTCCGAATCGACCTGGGCACGTGAGCGCGCAGTGACGTGGTGCGGAACTCTTGGATCTCTCCACCTTTTTTGCCACGTCGAACGAGTCATTCGCATCTAGCGCCGAAGCTTCGCCCATACCAACTCTTTATTCGCATCCACGTGCTTCTGTCTTTACTCGAACCAGTTATCGATTTGACGTAGTCCTCGTTCGCATCGATTATTATTGACATGGATACGAAGGAGGACTTATGCGCTATCGATTCGAATAACCACGAACCACATGGATATGAACCAAGGCTCTGTAATCGATTCGAACCGGGTCTACCCCTGGTCGATACGAAATGTTTCGCCTACGATGGATACGAGCTAAACTGACACGACGCTACCGCCTCTGGATCGATGCGAGGAGTCCAATACCGGATGGATTCGAACAACTCCGATTCGAACAAAGTTCTAGAATAGATTTGAATAGGTTAAGGCGACGTCGCTCAGATGGGTACGGAACTGATCGATTCGAACAAGCCAATGCGATGGTTTCTGATGGATTCGAATATAATTGATTCGATGGATTCGAACACATCATCACCTTAGCTCGCCGATGGATACGAACAGCATGCCTATTTAACTTGTATCAATCATATCTCCCTCCTACGAACTCCGATTAAGCTGAAACTTGAAACGTTGGCTCTCACGGCTTGGCATGTCATGTCTTGTCACTTACAGCCTAATCCGAGCTCGGACAAAATTCATCGATATCCATGATCATCCTGCAATGCATATTTAATATTCATGGTTGGTTAATATTGATTTCAGTTAATTTTTGGGTATCTCATCTTTGCCAAAAAGTGGGATAACAACACAAGTTTCCTGGTGTTGTCGGGACAACACCGGTACTTAGAAAATTTTAATGGTTCATCGATGATTCCAGAGCAACATCAAGCAGTGTTTGCGCGGCTTATCAAATGTGTGGCTTATGAAAATGCGCGGCTTACGAAATGCATCGCTTTTGAGAGTGTGTGGCTTACGAAATGCAGAGCATTCGAGAGTGCGCAGCTCATGGGATCGATACGACCCATCGACCTGGAACGGTTTGGAACTTCTTGACGTTGCCAATCTTCGGGTAACGTGAGGAGTTCGTGCTTCGAGAGCATGGTTCCATAGCTCAAGAAGTGATGCACGACTTGTGAGAGTGTGCACAATGGTTTGGGCCTTCCCGGTGCTGGAGGAGCTATACCAGTTCTTAGAAGGTAAGGATCAAGTTTTCCCATCAATCCGGCGATTTGAACTTCGCTGGAACACGATTTCGTCGGTTCTAAGAGATAATTGGTTTTTGGATCAGATAACTATGGCTTAGTCGATCCTCTCATATTTCGGGAAGATGTGCATAGCCAAATAGATAAGGTTGCCATGGTGGAGAGATCTACAGCCGACCGCATGGAGATGGTTATGAAGAAAGAGCTTATGGGAGTTAGGGGTAAGACTCTCAGTTTTTGGTACAAACTACCTTTAGAGAATTAGTCTTTAACTGGCATATAGTCTAAGAGGAAAAGGAACCGGTCACCAAGGGTGGTAAAGGAGGAGTTGGGAAGAAGTAAGCAAGTATTATGCTTCTATTTGTTTGTTGCACTAGCTAGACCGTTAAGTCTGTAGTTTTCAGAATGCCAGAATTTTTGATCGGGCATAACAGAACTGTGGTATGATTAGTCTCGGCCTTTCTTGTGGCTATTCAAGTGTGTGCAGTGCCCCCATGCCATAGGGCTGTTGACGCGCTTGAACTGTACCCAGGGTCTCTACACAACTCGTTTGGTTGCCCCTAGTCCAGTGGGTGTGGTTCTCACGAGTTCTAAGTCTTGGCTTGATTCGAGTCATCCTCTGATTAATCACAAGGTCAGTTCAGTTTTGGACTAGTTCCTTTGAGTGACTTTGAATTTTTGGAGTTCGGCATTGTTTGTTTCATCGGTCGTTGGAAGTGATTCTATTAATTTTGCGGAGTGACTGATATGATTGTCGATTTGTGGCCCTGGAACGTAACCTCATTGACTTTGGGGAGCTTTGGATCAGACGACTGCTGATCTTCCAGTTCACCTTCACGGATAGTAGTCGTACTTAAATTTCTCCGATCTACCAGTTCGCCTTCACAATGTTTTAGTTCGTGAAAGACCTTCCTGTTCTCGAAGGGTTTTTTGCATCAGATGACCGCTGATCTACCGGTTTACCTTCACGATACTTTAGTTCATGAAAGACCTTCATGTTCACGAAGGGTTTCTTGGATCAGATGACCGCTGATCTACCGGTTCACCTTCATGATGGTTTAGTTCATGAAAGATCTTCACGTTCGCGAAGGGTTTTTTGGATCAGATGACCGCTGATCTATCGGTTCACCTTCATGATGGTTTAGTTCATGAAAGACCTTCACGTTCGCAAAGGGTTTCTTGGATCAGATGACCGTTGATCTATCAGTTCACCTTCACGATGTTTTAGTTCATGAAAGACCTTCACGTTCGCGAAGGGTTTCTTGGATCAGTTGACCGTTGATCTACCGATTCACCTTCATGATGGTTTAGTTCGTGAAAGACCTTCACGTTGGCGAAGGATTTTTTGGATTAGATGACCGTTGATCTACCGGTTCACCTTCACGATGCTTTAGTTTGTGGAAGACCTTCACGTTCGCGAACGGTTTTTTGGATCAAATGACCGCTAATCTACTGGTTCACCTTCACGATGCTTTAGTTCATGAAAGACCTTCACATTCATGAAGGGTTTTTTGGATCAGATAACCGCTGATCTACCGGTTCACCTTCACGATGCTTTATTTCATGAAAGACCTTCACGGTGCTTTAGTTCGTGAAAGGCCTTCACGTTCGCGAAGAGTTTTTTTGGATCAGATAACCGCTGATCTACCGGTTTACCTTCACGACGCTTTAGTTCTCGAAAGACCTTCATGTTCGTGAAGGGTTTTTTGGATCAGATGACCGCCGATCTACCGGTTCTCCTTCACGACGCTTTAGTTCGTGAAAGACCTTCACGTTCGCTAAGGATTTTTGTGGTCGGATGTCCGGCAACCAGACGGCCTTGGAACTATAATTTATCGATTCTAAGAGGAATTTTGGGATTTGGCTCGCGGGAACAAGGTTTTATTGGTTCCTGGAGACTAAGGGGTTGGACTGTTTGTTCGACGATCCTTTGGACAAGAATTCTCGACGCTACCAGAGCAACGTCGATTCTCAGAAGGGGGATCGACATGACTCGTCGAGGGCATAGAAGCATTTCTCTTATCGTGCTCTCTGCAATGCCCCCAGTGCCGGTTCTCAAAAGGCATCGCTTTAGGTTGCTACCCCATTCCTTAGTTGCTAGCTAGCTTGAGTGTTATTTGATAATCATCCTTTCGTCTGATTTCGTCAGTTAGCTGGGGTGCTTTTTTACTGGGTCTTAGTATCCTTGCTTGGGCAGAAGGTTCCTAAGGTCATGTAGCTCCTTCACCATTTGGTATGTTCTTTGGCAAATTGCCAGGTTTGCCTTCTTCCAATTGCACTACTTCTAGTCTTTAGAACCGGTTTGCCTTCCTGTAGAATTCTTTCAGGGTAGTAGGTTGTTTCATCCTTTAATGATTCCTGAGGTCCTTGTAGTAGACTGCATTCGTCGCCCTTGCTTCATCCATATGCTAGTCATACCTGTAACAAAGAAATTTTGAATCAGTTGTACAAAAGGTATAGTTAGCATGATAAACTTCTTTGGATATTCTGCATGTTGAACGGCTTCGGTGAGTGGGTTTCGATTGGGGAAGATGCTCTAATCATCGTCAGACCGGTTCGTTTTCAAGTTACGACTATTTATAATGCTTGAGAATGATATATGCATGATTGTCTATGCTTGAATGATTGGAAATGCGGACTGAATGGAAAATCACTTATGATGGAGTCATGGATCAGTGGCGATGCCCAAAAAATTTCAAACTAGGTGAGATCGATCGGGGGTGACAAAGAAGGCCCCATGAGGTTGCATTCCAAATTTCAAGGTATTTGGAGTTCGCATGTTCGAGTTATGGGCAAAAGAAGATGGATCGGCATTGATGGATCGGTGGTATTTTACTTGGAGTCCGACCCGAAAATTTTGCCATTTGCTTGGAGTCACAGACTTTGAAGTGTTGGGTTGGTGACAAGCATTGCTTGGAGCCATTTGCTTTGAGAAACTCTTGGTTTTACCTGAGTCTGATTTTGGGCCAGAATTTTCTAGGTTTACTTCGAGTCAAATGGGTGATTACCTAAGTTCGACTTGGAGTCAGGACTTCCAGAATCTGCTTCAGGTCAAATAGGCGATTACTCAAGTTCGACTTCGAGTCAACCCTAAAGTGAGTTTTTCAACAACCATTTCGATGATTTTCGATAATGACCATTCGTGATTCGACGATGTGAGCTCCATGATGGGATTGGAAGCTGGTCAGTTGGGGGTGGTCACAATATACAATGGGAACTTGGTATTGTAATTGATCTCGGTTTGTATCATATCTTCTTGGTCCTCCTGCCTCTAGGAATACCGTTTGAGTAGCAGTTCCTCGTCCATTGCATGGCACTGTGCTACGGCACGGGTTTTAGAGCTTCTTCTAGCGTCTTGCACGTTGGCATTTTCATCCAATTTGTCTTCCTCAAATTGTTTGTCATCTTCAGAGCCGGAGAGAGCCATCGTTATATCCTTCTGTGGGGTTTTCACCCCTAAGTTTGGGTTTGTAGCCGATCTTTTGCAGTAGGTTGCTTGAGAAGCCTCCCCTTACCTTCTGCCTCGAAGCTCATGTCGACCTGGAAAAATAGACATAGATCGCTGGTGATCCATAGTACATGGATCGCTGGCGATCCATGTACTTAACTGATTTCAGTACTTTGTCTTCTGGGGTGCCAATTGGATCATGATGTGAGAGAGTTGATTGACCCACGAGCGAACATCATCGATCGCTAGCGATCCATAGAAGATGGGGGTTCAGGGGAAATGCCCTCAAAGTTTACGGTATATGTTACGAACCTATCTGATCCAAAGTAGATAGCTAGATTTTTGCCTGAGTTGTGTTCTCAATGAAAGCACCAAAATGTTAACCCAAAAAATGGATCAACACCCTGGTTTGAGTGTGAAAGCACCAGCTCTATTCTTACAGAGCCATAATATAGAAAATAGGTATAGAAAAGAACAGTAAAAGAAAGAAGACAAGAAGATTTTTATAGTGGTTCGGCTGTTAATGAAGCCTACGTCCACTTTATAGTTTTTATTATAGTCTGATTGCTGTTACAAGAAGTTTTTGATTACAAAGCTCTTGATTGTCCTTAGCTAGATTGAATCTCCAAGGTTAGAATCCACTGGAGAATCACAGTGAATTCCTTTGGAGATTGTTATAAGGGAGATGAAGAGTGAAGAAAGTTTTCAGCATAGCTTTAGCAAACAGTCTGGAGAAGATCCCGTTTATTTGCAGGTAGGATGGTATTTATAGAGATCAGAGGGCTTCTGCGCCAGTCCTGTTCACTGACTGCTTGCATTTGGACATAGGATGATGCAACGAACCTTAGCTCGCGACCCAAGCCAAAACCATGGATCGCTAGCGATCCATAGATTTAGCTCGTGTGCGAGCTACTTACTTAGCTCTTTTCTTCATTGCTTTTCTATGCTAGGTCGCAAGTATTCCATGGCTTCGTATGGATCGCTGGAGATTCATGGTGTATGGATCGCTAGCGGTCATACACGTAGTATATTTTGCACTTTGTCCTCCAAGCTTTCTTTGCTCCTGCATACCATAGCGACCCATCGATGTTGTATGGATCGTTGGCGATCCATAGAGTATGGATCGCTAGCGATCTATGCACTTAGAGTATTTCTGGACTTTAATGTTTGGAATGCTTTCGTTGCCTTGTATCGATGTTGTTCATGTAGTCTTGTTGCATGTTGCTTTGTTTTGATGATGATTTACTAGTTGGTGGTATTTAGTTGTTGATTGGACTGGACGGACGTTGGTCTCTTGGTTTAGTCAAACTCAGTCGTTGCTTTAGACATTTTTGGTTGAGTTCTGAGCCGTTCTGACTCCATTAAGTCGTTCCATATTCTCTTGGATCCTGATGGGTTAAAAACTCGGATAACAGTTTCAAAGATGGAGCATTTTTTCTCTACGTCATGCCTAGTGAGGTTGAATTTATTTTTAGATGTTTGATATATATTTTGTTTGGATTTATTTATAGATGTTTGATAGATATTTTGTTTTCTAACAATATAGTATAATGTTCATCTTCACATCAGTTTAGAATCATTTCATATACCCCAAATTTTTACTACAGTACCAAAAATAGAGGCCTAAGTTGAACATTGGAGTCTCTATATACAAGGTAGTGGGAATGATGTTGCTGGTGAAAGGAGTTTAATAGATAAATGAGGACCAAGTTGTGGAACTACAAATAGGGTATTGAAAAAACTTACGGAGAATATGAGTACATTTTTGAAATTTATTTATACTCGTAATTAGGAATGGATTCATATTTCATTAATGAATACATTTTGGGTTTTTTTTTATTATTTCCTCTCATTTGCAACATTGATAAAATCAAATTCGAGTGAGGTTAAAAATATGTCTTATATGATAACTTGAAGAATGTTTGAGTTGTTATGTGATAAATGACACAAGTGTTGTAAGTGGCCTTATTCGCTGGCACCATTTGTATAAATAATAAAATGCTTAATTAAGGTAGAGGCAAGACTCTCTTCCTTTGTGCAAACTTCAAGTTAAATGCATGTGATACTGTCAAAGTTGCAATTATTTCATATATGTCTTTACTCTAATAAGAATAATATATTAGTCAACATGCTTCAAATTACTTATATTTTACAAAAAAGTTGTCAACATACTGTTAATTTTTCTATTCTCTATACAAAAAATGTTGTTTTTTTATGATGCCCTTTTCCTATGCCAAAACAATATCGCCATATTGATTACTTTACATAATTGATTAATGATCTCTTTTTCCTCTTATCATTTATCGTTTGCTTCTCTGTTAAACTTTTGTAGCATGGGTTCTTAAGTGAAGCACGTGCTAGAGCAATTGATGAACTGAATTGAACCAAAGGGTTTGATGAGTCATGAGCCAAATCTCTATCAAACTTTTCGACTAGGAGAATTGTCGCACTAAGATGAACTTGAAAGGTTAGATAAAGATGGTTGTATTCTTATGCTTCTTGAATCTAAAAGTGAAGCAAGGTGTCTTTCTTGAACACGGTATTGGTTTCCATTTTTCAAGGTGCATATCCTACTATTCCTGTATTTATTTTCACCCATAGGTGCTAATTTTTTTTTAAAAGATTTGAATTAGTGATTCAAAGAAAAATTAGGTGCTCAATTGTGAAAACTTATGTCTTACGGTTAGATGATTGACACATATACATACATCTATACAAACACACACACACACAGGTATTTGTGTATACACATATGCGCGCGCACACATATACACATGTCTTTGTATACACACACATACACACATACATATGTATATGTATATTTATGTCTATGTGTATCTGTGTCTGTGTTGTGTATATATAATATATACATAATAAAAGGGAAACTTGAGTTGTTATAGTATTCCATTATTTAAGAACTTTTTTGTTAAGTTCACTTTGTCTTTCCTATTTTTCAGATTAAATATACATATAAATACACATGTTTAACATTTATGCCTATTTAAATTAATACATGCATGTATGCAAGTATAGTTTGGTAATTTGATTGCTTTATGGCTTATGGCTCTACAATTGATGATGTGCATCTTTTAAAGATGAAGAAGTTTATGCAACTTTTGAACTATATATGGTTGGTGTTAAAGCTTCAATTGTACCATGCAGATTTTTTTTAGAGACTGTAAGATCAGTTTTGTAAAGTTTGATAATTTAATAATCTAGCATTTTTATTATATTTGGATTTTTTATGAAAATTATACCTGGAATTTTATATATGTATGTATATATATTGCATATGTAATTTTAGAATTTTATAACTTTACAAATATTGTTAATACAATTTCTATTATTTTACAAATTTCATACCATTTATATAAAATATTCCATGTCATTCACACACCACATTAAATTTAATTCCATTAATCATTTATTATTCTTTACAAATAAAACTGGCTCAAAGAAACCCTTAAATTAGAAAAATAAAATATCAATTCATTTGATGTGATATTGAGTCGAGATTTTTGATACCATAGTATCTCCAACATCTTGATATAGTAAATTTTTATTTAGCTTACGTCCTTGAATTAGAAAACTAAAATAACATATCTTTATTTCCTTACAGATCTGATTTTGTTGTTGGATATTCTTTAATTTGTGTTTAATTTTTTATTCCAAAGTATTTGAGTCTTCTTCTTTCTTCATTTTTTTAATATTAAGGGTTGATTAAAATACGAAATTAAGCTTCTAATACTACTAGAGAAGTGCTGAAGCTTTAATGGAATTTTTCTATAATCTTAGTTCAGATTCGAAGATGAAGAGAAATAATTTTCTTACGAGGAGATGGAAGAAACTGATGTGAGAAAATGTTAAATTGACGTCGAAGGCATAAATGAAAATCAAGGTTTGGATTATGTTGATAAAAATGATAGGTTGAATTTTTTTAGCGTAACTCTATTAACGTCATATATTTTCATTACTTATTTTGTTAAAAATGTTTATCATTATAAACTTCAAAATTGTGAATATTCTCTAAACGAAATTTTTAGGCTATGCATTGTACTATGTTTCATTCATATAATGGGAATAACATGTTGCCTATATTTGACTAATTAATTCATCTTTTACATAGCATTAATAAGATTTGTTGTATGAATATTTAATTTTCATAAAATGCACAATGGTTCTATGAGACAGTATGATCTTCATATGTGGTTCATCTTCTAAGATGTTTACCGTCAATATTAAATTCTAATATTTGTCCCTTTATTTTTGTTCACAAAACAGTTACTTACAAAATGAAATGAAGGTGTAATGAAGGAAGAAATGAGTTTCAAAGGGAAAAAATGGTTTGCTTCCTTAATTATAATGGCAGTCGTACTCAATAGAGTAGTGTTTAATTATTGACATTAGATGCCTCTTTTACTACCTCTTTACAAACTCCGTTCACGTTTGAATATTTTATTAAATATAAGCACAATGTTGGCTTGCATTTGCAAGTGCGGTAGACATTACAGACCAGTTGGTTTTTAAAGAAGAAACACATCTTCCGGGATTGAAGCATTCGTCCAGTTGCTGCAAAGATTGAAAACTCAAATTGAACAACTTTTGTTCAAGTTCATAAACTATTGTGTTGATTTTGGAACTAAACTATCTACCAATACTACAAAGGAAAAAAAAGTAACCGAGTTAGTTATTTCAATATGCAATGATATATTACTTTGTACCAAGTAGTGGTGACCACCATACATGTAGTTCTCAACTACTGCTTGTGTATTTTATTTATTAAACATTATTAATCTAATGCACTTTATTATTTATGAGTTATCTCTTATAAAGGTTTTAATTTTTCCTCCCGATGGGTTTACTTCCATTACAAATGGTTAATGATACTAAATTCAATTTATTTATGTTAACATCTAATGAGTTGAATTCTCAAATATAAGTATATGTAATTGTAGAATATGCAATATGCTTCATCTATAAAAAAACTTATACGTTACATACCGTTTGTGAAGCACGAGTTTGCACTAGTATTAAAAGAAGAGAACTTAGAGAAGTTTCAAGTATATAAGTTACTCCGACTTTGCAAATGCATCAGTAATCAATATTGCAATTTTTTCTTTCCTTTTGCTCTTTCAACTATTGCCACGACTAAAATTTGTCCACTATTGTGTTAATCTCAAACGCTCATAATAATGATTCGTCACATGAATAATCGAATACTCATAATCTCAAAATATAATCGTATACTTTTTTTGGTGGAAATTGGGTATTTAGGAGGTAGTATATGGTTCGACTATAAGTTTATGTAACATCCCCCATTCTGAGGCCTAAAACTAACAACTACAAATTTTGCTATCATCTATAGTTATTAATTCTCGATGACAAAATGCGGTTATGATAATCATATCAATAATCAGAAGCACATGAATATGAAAATTTTCAACACGGTTTAATAAAAAAATTCACATCTCATTTTCCAAATGATATATCATATTCATTACATAACCCCATTCATAATCCCATGTTCGGATAAAATATAATTATTTCAAAATACTCCAAGAATGACATATGAAGATGCCCTTCGTTGACTGGAGTCAAATATTTGGCAATTATACAACTTTGCCATTACATCCAAACAGACAAACTTAAACAACACAATGGATTAGAATAGAACTCCTACATAGCTATACTGCCTCCTACACGTCTCTTGAAACTTATTCGTCCTACTAGAAACCTGAAAAATCCTTACTCTCAACCTACTCAAATTAATTTTGAGCACCCGATAGTTCAAGGGGAAAACATAAACTTCGAGTCAGACAAAAAGTCTGATGTGAATAATAACCTACCATCTTGAACCAAATAGATATCTAGTGAGACGACGCCGCTAAGAAGAACAGGTTTTCCCCCACTGGAATCTTAACCGAAATGCAATAACCATATACTATGCTCCAGCATCCACAATGGTTAACACATAATAATATATGATGATATGCAAGAATGCAATATACCATGGACTCCTATCCCAATTTATCTGACTATCTGACTAAATTTATAGTTTTTCTAGAGTCGCTATGAAACTAATAGTTTTCATAGGCCAACTATTAACCTATCTCCAATTACGGTTAGGAGGTTTCGGGATGGCCTGTCCTACTTCAATTCAACCGGATGTACAAAAGTCTCCATATATTGTTAGGAGAGACACTCATTCTTAATTATCTCTAGATTCAGTTAGGAGAAACATTCACTACTCCATATATGGTCAGGAGCTTTCCTTTATCATATGTTAGCATATAGAGCTACGAGTTCCTTCCTGTGCGTAACTATCCCTTCATTCGACTAAGCCCTACACACTGGAATCACAAACCTTTACCAACCGGGGGCTAACGGTTGAAGCATAGGGCGCGACCCTACACCAGTCCCACATTCTACTTATTATCTTGTTTTGCAACATCTTTTGATCAGTCCAAGGCATCCTAATATAATTTTTGATCTCCCAGATCTCTTGGATGCAAATCTACTCATTGAGGAGTTAGTCTGACCATACTCACTATTGTGACAACCTAACTGATTCATCTGCCCTTACCCTCCCAAAATGCAGTTATGGGTCAATAGTGATGTGAGTATAACAATAACAATGATGCATAATAACTGATCAAATAAACACAAGAGCATATAACCTTCAACATTCAGTATGTTCCAATCACTTGATCTTAAGTAATAAACTCTTTGGAAATCTTTAACTCAAACTTGGGCTATTTCATAATTAAAAACCTTGAAAAACATTTTCATATATGATTAATCCCCTTTAAATCATATTCAAAACAAGGAAACACTTAGCCCTTTGAATAGTTTAAAATAGATCAACGTCGACGACATTGATGATGTCGACATAAAAGCTTAAGGCTCTCTGCCCTTAATAAAATAGAGTTTAACTCACTCGGCATTAACCCATATCGACCTTCATCTGGGTCAAAGAAAAAACTTAAAACCTTTTATAAGTTATATGGCTCATTGCCGAAGATATAGGGTCGTTGACCCTTTAAAACCTAGGACTCGTCGCCCTTTTAAAACATAGTTTTAATTTATACAAAACAAGCCTTATCGGCATTCAAAAGATAAAGTGCGATGTCATGGCCAACCGACATCGACACTAAAACATAAGCTCATCGACCTTAATACTCAGTGACCCCCAATGACCTTCGACGATGTTATAAAACTTTCATACTTAAATCACTTCGGCTATTATGCTGCTTCATATATAGAGTCGAAGAAATATGATAAATTCAAAAAATTGAAATAAATTAAGAAATATGATATTCTTTATCATATAAAAATTTCAGGCCCAAAATCCATATTTAATTATTTTAAATAATTATACCCGAAATTAAGCAATTCCCTACTTAGAAAATTCATAAAATAATATATATAACGTGGAAAATTATGAAATTAAAAACTCATCTCCAAATATGTTTTATACAACATATCGGAAAATCGAAGCATTTGGAGATTAAAATATTAGGTTTTACCCTTAAAACCCATTTAAACAATTCCATAAAATTCCAATAATCGTTATTTTATCCAAACAATGATAAGATCAACATGGCATATCATATCAACATAAATGAATCAAAGACCCATAAGACTCGAAATCAAACAAGAAAGAATGAGATGGTTTCATTGTTATTCACCTTAGATTTAGATGTTGGAGATGAGATTTGATATGCCTTTAATCTTCCTAAGCTTCTTCTCCTTTGAATCCCCTTGATTTCGTTTCCCTTAGCTTAACTTATGGATGGCCTCTTAAGTTCCTTTTCTTAGATTGTTTTAGTTGTGAAATGTGAGAATGATACGAGGGGGAGAGGGTTAAAAGGTTAAAAGGATAGATCTATTTTCTAAATTGCCCCTCTCATATATTCTCTTACATGTTTAGCTTTTAAACAATCTTGCTTAATTAATTAAGTATGGCACGACCTTATAATTAACCAAATCTCATTCTCCTCAACCATTTAGATTATTCTATTTAATTTTTCCAATTAAATATCCCGAATAATGTTTAACTAAAAATAGGGGTGTTACAGACTCCCTTCCTTAAAGAATTTCGTCCTTGAAATTCAGTAAGGACTACATAACAAGCATATCAAGCATGCAAACAATGCTAGTATATCCTACCAGCTAAAAGTCTAGATGCGTCAAATATAGAACATGCCCTCATAACAGCTCAGAATAAATATCCCTAATCATGTCCTATGTCACCTAAGTTCAGTCTTTTTCGTTGTCGCTCCACTAAACTTTCACTAACTTGACTGTCTTGTTCCTTAACCTCTTCTCATCTCTTGCTACAACTCGAACTGGTTGTCTTACAAAAGTCAAATTCAGTTCTACTACTAAATCTTCTAGTGCTGTCGAAGTGATAGTAGTCTCTGGATCATGTATATACTTCATAAGATGAGAAACATGAAATACATTATGGACACCTACCAAACTGCTCGGTAACTCTACTCAATACATGAGCTTTCTGATCCTCTCTATAACTGGGAACTGTCCAACATACCTTGGCACTAATTTCCCTATCTTTCCAAATTGTACCACACCCTTCATCGGTGATACTTTAATAAAAATATGGTCTCCATTTAAGAACTCAAGATCTTTACGCCTCTTATCTGCGTAGCTTTTTTGCCTAGACTGAGCTTCTCTCATCATATCCCAGATTAACTCAATCTTCTCTGTAGCTTCTCTCATAATATCTGGACTAAGAACTAATATGTCTCAAGTCTCTAATCAATATGTTGGTGATTTGCATGGCTTTACAAAGCTTCGAAAGGTGTAATTCCATTACTAGCATGGTAACTATTATTATAGGAAAACTCAAACAAGTGCAAATGGTCTTCCCACGACTCACCAAAATTTAGTACATAAGCTCTCAACAAATCTTCAAGTATCTTATTGACTCTCTCTATCTGTCCATCCATCTGTGGGTGATAAGCAGTACGCATCTTAAGTTTGGTATCTAATACCTCTTGTAGACTCTTCCAGAATTCACTAGTGAACAATGCATCCCTGTCACTGACTATACTACTAGGAATCTCATGTAGTCTAACTATGTTCTTCATAAACAACTTAGGCAATACAGGCGCTGTCCTGGTTGACTTAACAGGAATGAAATGGGCACTCTTAGTCAATATATCTACCACAACCCATACACTTTCATTTCCCCTATTCGACTGGAAACCCATCAATAAAATCCATTGATATCGAATCCCATTTCCAAACCGGTATATCCAAAGACTGAAGCAATCCACTTGGCTTTTGATGTTCGACTTTCAATTATGGGCAATTCACACATTGCTTAACCCACAAGCCTACATCCATCTTCATACCTTCCCAGAAGAAACTTCTTCATATCCTAATACATCTTGGTTCCTCCAGAATGAATCGTGAGCTTTGATCGATGACACTTCCTAAGTACTTCTTTCCTTAGGTCACCAAAATCTGGAACACACAATCGTCCTTTATTCCTTAACCATCCTCTTTGGTTAAGACTAAAATCTTTCAGATCATCGATCTCATTTCCATTTTCCAGTCTCCTGATCCGTTCAGCTAACACCGGATCATCCCTTTGTTTAGAAGCAATCCTTTCGATCAACATTGGTCAAACTTCCAAGCAAGATAACATGGCTATACTTTGACTAGAACTAGCAGTCGGTCTTAACTGCAAACTACAAGTAGTCAATGCCTCCAGATCCTTCCTTTTTGCCAACATAGCTAACACCACATTCTGATGTTTCTTGCTAAGTGCATCTGCAACTTTATTTCCTTTCCCTGGTGTACACTCAATACCGAAATCATAAGCTGCTAAAAACTCCAGCCACCTCTGTTGCCTCATATTCATCTCTTTTTGAGAGAATAAATAACACAAAGACTTATGATCCGTATACAACTTGATTCTTTCTCTCAAGAGGTAGTGTCTCCACACTTCAATATGAATATCACAGCTGCCAGCTCCAAATCATAAGTCGGATATCTAACTTCATGTGGTCTGAGCTGTCAAGAAGCGTAGGCAATCACTTTACCACTTTGCATCAATACAACTCCTAATCTTGTTCCACGTGCATTCGTATACACCACCAAATCTTGATTCCCATCTGGAACTACTAGCACAGACGCATTGGTCAACAAATGCTTCAACTCAAGGAATGTTTCCTCGTATTTATCAGACTAAATAAACTTCACATCCTTTCTGGTTAGCGTAGTCAAAGGCGCTGCTATCTACGAGAAATCCTTGATAAATCTCCGGTAATAGCCAGCCAGTCCAAGAAAACTTCTTATCTCGGTCACCGTCTCAGGTCTTTTCCAACTGTTAACAGTTTCGATCTTGGCTGGATCGACTGACAACCCTTTCTCTGAAACTACATGAATAAGAAACTTTACTTCTTTCTTTCATAAATGACACTTTGAAAACTTTGCTTTAAGCTGATGCTGCCTCAATGTCTCAAGCACTATTCTAAGATGAATCTCATGATCTCTTTCATCCTTAGAATATATCAAAATATCATCAATGAACACTAACACAAACCTGTCTAAGTGCTCTCGGAAAACTGGTTCATCGAATCCACAAAGAATGCTGGCGCATTAGTCAATCCGAATGGCATCACTAATCACTCGTACGAACCATATCTTGTTCGAAATGTTGTCTATGGAATACTATCCTCTGCCACTCTCAATTGATGGAACCCTATGACCAAATTAAATTAGGAAAATACTTTGGCTCCACTCAACTGATCAAATAAATCATCAATTCTCAGCAAAGGATATCGATTCTTTATCGTCTTTTCATTCAACTTACGATAATCGATGCACAATCTTAACGACCCGTCCGGTTTTTTCTCGAACACCGCGGCTGCTTTCAAAGGAGAACTGCTTGGTCTAATAAAGCTCTTTCCTTCTAAGTCCATTAGTTGCACCTTTAACTCCTTCATCTCGGTAGGTGTCATCCTGTTAGGTGGTCTACTCACGGGTTCAGCTCCAGGTAGAAGATTTATATGAAACTAAATAGCTCATTTCGGTGGTAGTCCGGTAACCGCTTAAAAAACATTCGCAAATTCTCTTACAATTAAAATCGATTCAATTCATCTTCCACTTATGTGGCACCCAATAAAGCATAAAATTCTGGACTCGAATTCTCAACTAAGTATACTGTTCGATCACTATTATTAGGGTGTCTCAATGATATTTTCCTATCTTGACAAAATATCCTGGCATCGTATCTGCTCAGCCAATCCACACCTAAAATAACCCCAAAACCCGCGAAATCAAATACATACAAACTGCAGGCAAAGGTATAACTTAGCATCTCAAACTCTAGATGATCACATCTCATCCCTAGAGTTGCATACCCTCCTATTGGATTAGTTATCCTTAAGGAATTAACAAGGTATGATGGTTCTAAACATAATTTATCTACCAAACACTGAGATATAAATGAATGCGATGCATGGGTATCAAACAGTACCCTAACTGGTATGCTATGAATCAAAAGCGTGCCTTCCATCACTGACTTTTCTTTCTCAGTAGTAATCGGTTTAGGAGATGATGGTTCTAAAGCAAACACCTTTCCCTTATCAGCCCGAACTGGTTCTGGACACTCATTCTTGAAGTGCCAAACCTGGTTGCAGTTGTAGCATGTCACATTCTTCTTTCCCGCAACCTTCTTCTCCGAGGCTTTCTTTCCATTCCCAGAGAGACGCTTGTTAGCATAGTGCCCCTTCTTGTTGCAGCTATAGCAAACTACCTCAGACTTCTTCTTTTTGGCGGCTCCACCTTTCTAAGCCCCTTTCTTCTTGAAGAATTTCCCCTTCTTATTCTGTGGACCCTGAGTCTCCTCTAATTTCTCCTTCCCAAAGGTAGAAAGAACTTCTTCATTTCTGATTGCCATCTCCACCACTTTATTACATGGATCCCTGAGATGTGGCATGGTCGCCCTAACAATCTTGGCTTCAAACCTCGGATAAACTTCTCATTCCTCTTAATGATAGTATCTATGACGGCACACCCATATCTAGACAGCTCATCAAGCTTAGTAACATACTCTATCACCATCATATCGCCTTTTTTAGTTCATCAAACTTCCTGAAAAAGGTTGACTTGGCCACTTCAAATAAAAATCTCTCCTTGAATCACCTTCGAAAATATGCCCAAGTCAATTCCTCCTCTGGTAGTCCTATGGTCACCCCATTCCACCAGAAAAAGAAGCTCCTTGCAACTGTCTCGAAGCCAATCTCCTTTTCTATTTATCATTCAGACCCAAATCAGCAAAAATCCTTTCATAATGCAACAGCCAGTTCTCCACTTCTATCGCATCTTCAGTCCCCAAAAAAGGCTTCCCTCCCAGACTGGCACTATGGGATTGACTCCCCCCGCATTACCAACATTTCCTCCAGCTACTCCTGTAGTCGTTCCAACTTGCATCAAATTAAAAAAGAATTGATACATAATCCCCATATCCATTGGTATGGTCTTAGCACCTATATTGGCATTTGCATTTTGATTAGCATTTGCTTGTTGACCTCGGTTCCTCCTGGTATCGGGCCAAGCATTTCCATTGGTTGTGGTGCTTCCTCCACCTAGATTCACTCTTCCATTTCCCATCTCCGTATCTTTCTTTCTCGTAAATCTGCATACGAGCCTTAGTAAGATACAGAAGAATGGTCTAAGAGAGAGCGGAGAATACATACTTATATATAGAAAATACAAGTACGTTACTATAGCATTATACCATAACCCCGATCTTTTTCTCTGATTCATTATGATTAGGTTTTCAAAACTCTTTAGGTTAAAATTATTTTAATCATAAACCTATACTCTGAATCCAACTTGTAACATCCTCCATTCTGAGGCCCAAAACTAAATGTTAAGGATGCTGCAGTCATCCATAGTTATTAATTCTCGACGAAAAAATTCGGTTATGTTAATCATATCAATAATAAGAAGCACATGAATATGACAAAATTTCAACACGGTTTAATAAAAAATTTCACATCTCATTTCGCAAATGATATTTCATATTCATTACATAATCCCATTCGTAATCCCACGTTCAGAGAAAATATAATTATTATAAAATACTCCAAAAGCGACATATGAAGATGCCTCCTTGGTTGATCAGAGGTAAATACTTGGCAATTATACAACTTTGCCATTACATCCAAATAGACAAACTTAAACAATACAGTGGATTAGAATAGAACTCCTATATAATAAGATTACCTCATGCACGTCTCCAAAAGCTTATTCGTCCTACTAGAAAACCTAAAAAACCCTTACTCTCAAGCTACTCAAATTAATTTTGAGCACCTGATAGTTCAAGGGGAAAACATAAACTTCGAGTCAGACAAAAAGTCTAGTGTGAATAATAACCTACCATCTCGAACCAAATAGATATCTAGTGAGACCACACCGCTAAGCGGAACGGGTTTTCCCACACTAGAATCTTAGCTGAAATACAATAACCATATACCGTGCTCCTGCATCCACAATGGTTAACACATAATAATATATGATGATATGCAAGAATGCAATATATCCTAGATTACCCATCCCAATTTATCTGACTATCTGTCTAAATTTATAGTTTTTCTACAGTCACTATGAACCTAATAGTTTTCATAGGCCAACTATTAACTAATCTCCAATTACGGTTAGGAGGTATCGGGGCGGTCTGTCCTACTTCAATTCAACCAGATGTATGAAGTCTCCAGATACGGTTAGGAGAGACACTCATTCTTAATTATCTCCAGATTCGGTTAGGAGAAACATTCACTACTCCAGATACAGTTAGGAGATTTCCTTGATCATATATGAACATATATAGCTACAAATTCCTTCCTGTGTGTAACTATCACTTCATCCGACTAAGCCCCATACACTGGAATCGCGGACCTTTACCAACTGGGGGCTAACGGTCGAAGCATAAGGCGTGACCCTACACCAATCCCACATTCTACTTATTATCTGGTTTTGCAATATCTTTTGATCAGTCCAAGGCATACTAATATAATTTTTTATCTCTCTGATCTCTTGGATGCAAATCTACTCACTGAGGAGTTAGTCTGACCATACTCACTATTGGGACAACCTAACTGGTTCATCTGCCCTTACCCTCCCAAAATGCAGTTATGGGTCAATAGTGATGTGAGTATGACAATAACAATCATGCGTAATAACTGATCAAATAAACACAAGAGCATATAACCTTTAACATTCAATATGTTCCAATCACTTGATCTTAAGTAATAAACTCTTTGGAAATCTTTAACTCAAAACTTGGGCTATTTCATAATTAAAAACCTTGAGAAAAAAAATTCATATATGATTAATCCTCTTTAAATCATATTCAAAACAAGGAAACACTTAGACTTTTGAATAGTTTAAAATAGATCAACGTCGACGACATTGATGATGTCGACATAAAAGCTTAAGGCTCTCTGCCCTTAATAAATTAGAGTTTAACTCACTCGACGTTAACCCATATCGACCTTCATCTGGGTCGAAGACAAAACTTAAAACCTTTTATAAGTTATATGGCTCATTGCCGAAGATATAGGGTCGTCGACCCTTTAAAACCTATACCTCATCGCCTTTCTAAAACATAGTTTTAATTTATACAAAACAAGCCTTATCTGCATTCAAAAGATAAAGTGCGACGTCATGGCCAACCGACATCTACACTAAAACATAAGCTCATCAACCTTAATACTCATTAACCCCCAATGACCTTCAACGACGTTATAAAACTTTCATACTTAAATCACTTCGGCTATTATGCCGCTTCATCCGACTAATCCCCTTTAAAAACCTTGAAAACCATTTTGATATATGATTAATCCCTTTTAAATCGTATTCCAAACAAAGAAACACTTAGCCCTTTGAATAGTTTAAAATAGATCAACGTCGACAACATTGATGATGGTGACATAAAAGCTTAAGGCTCTCCGCCCTTAAATAAACAAAGTTTAACTCACTTTTCATTAACCCATATCGACCTTCATCTGGGTCGAAGATAAAACTTAAAACCTTTTATAAGTTATATGGCTCATTGCCGAAGATATAGGGTCGTTGACCCTTTAAAACCTAGGCATCATCGCCCTTTTAAAACATAGTTTTAATTTATACTAAACAAGCCTCATCGGCATTCAAAAGATAAAGTGCGACATCGTGGCCAATCAACATCGACACTAAAACATAAGCTCATCGACCTTATTACTCATTGACCCCCAATGACCTTCGACGACGTTATAAAACTTTCATACTTAAAATCACTTTGGCTATTATGTAGCTTCGTATATAGAGTCGAAGGCGTAATAGGCGGCGTCATTGCCTTGATTTGGAAAATAGTCGAAGAGATGATATGCGACATCACTTAAAACACACTCAAAACAGATGCGAAGAGATGAATCTCGATGCTATAATGCTGCCAATTCTAGAGTGTCGTCGAAGTCCACCTCGACCCAGTTGGAATCACTCTGTAACTATCTAAGTAGTTACCATATGCTTCCCACTTCGTCGACGTCGACACTCATGGATGATGCCATGTAACAGGCTCGATGACTTTAGTAGCAGCATGGTAGTGTTGTAATTACCAAGAAAACTTATTTATTACTAATAAAAGTAATTACTATTCACCAAATCTTGATTCTTCTCCAATTTCTGTTGGATATTACATTACTTTACACAAATCCTTTCTAAAAATATGTCGCACATCAGTTTTTCATTTCCAAAACATTTTCCAAAAGAATTAGTCAATAACCTTAATCGATTAATTATTTATATGCTTAACTAACATATTAAATTCATAATAATTCGAAATTACTTAGGAAAAATCCCAAAAATTCACAAAAATTAAGAAATATGATATTCTTTATCGTATAAAAATTTTAGGGCTAAAATCCATATTTAATTATTTTAAATAATTAAACCCGAAATTAATCAATTCCCTACTTAGGAAATTCATAATATATATATATATATAACTTCAAAAATTATGAAATTAAAAACTCATCTCCAAAATATGTTTTATACAACATATCAGAAAATCAAAGCATTTTGGAGATTAAAATCTTAGGTTTTACCCTTAAATAAACAATTCCATAAAATTCCAATAAATCGTTATTACATCCAAACAATGATAAGGTCAACATGGCATATCATATCAACATAAACGAATCAAAGACCCATAAGATTCGAAATCAAACAAGCAAAAATGAGATGGTTTCATTGTTATTCACCTTAGATTTAGATGTTGGAGTTGAGATTTGATATGGCTTAATCTTCCTAAGCTTCTTCTCCTTTGAATCCCCTTGATTTCGTTTCCCTTAGCTTGAGTTATGGACGGCCTCTTAAGTTCCTTTCTTAGATTGTTTTTAGTTTGTGAAAAGTGAGAACAATATGAAGGGGAGAGAGTTTAAAGGTTAAAAGGATAGATCTGTTTCCTAAATTGCCCCTCTCATATATTCTCTTATATGTTTAGCCTTTAAACAATCTTACTTAATTAATTAATGGCACGACCTTATAATTAACCAAATCTCATTCTCCTTAACCATTTACATTATTCTATTTAATTCATCCAATTAATTGTCCCGAATAATGTTTAACTAAAAATAGGGGTGTTACTTTTTATGTAGTAAATATCATTCTATAAGTCAACATATTTCCAGCAGTTTGAACACGCTATGTTGGATTCAAACCTATGATCCCACTGAACAAGGCTGGAGCGTCTAACCACTTGGATGGTGATGCTAGAGTGTAATTGGTATACTTATGATAATCAAACACAATACATAATATGAGATAGAATTATGGTCCCAATAAACATATCATAAATACCGTTGAGCACATATAATAACCATACAAAAATACGTTAAACTTTCAATATCCATATTTATCTCTCATATATATAAATGTTATGCTAAATAGACAACATCTAAGCGTACTGCTTCCTAGTTTGTCCCCTACATTTTCGTGCAATTTAGATATACATATGCATATACAAATATATAAAAGAAGGATAAATATATATATGGGATGAAATACCTTTATGGCTGCCTACATACCCTCATACAACCATGCACTATTAAGGCCATGCAATTCATATACGAACACCCATATGAATTTTCTCTTCATATAGGTAAGAGTGAGAGAGACCTAATGCATTGAGCACATCATCCTACCATCCACATTGATCTATAAATATTAGCACATGAATTATATATCAACATATAATATGTCAGCATAGTAAGGCATATAATCGAATAAGAATATAATGGTCAAGGTCATACACAGTCCTTATGTTTACAGAAAACAACATAACAATTCAACCGTAGTCTGTATAACTTAGGTGCAATTATGTAATTTGATTATGTACTTAACTCTTTTAATGAATCTTATATAACATAAAAGTATGTTTTTGGTTTTACCTCAGTTATGTATATACATATGTGCATGTATAATGTTCTCATAGCACATTATAACTACAAGTCGAAATCCCTAAAACAAAGTGTTTGGTCGGTTGTGGTTAATACTTTTTAATAAACATGAGTATATTGAACTGTACTAAAAACGTTTATCTTTAAACATTCATATTCAAAGATGTTTCGAGAATGAAATGTTATTGCATCAGGTAGTGTACATGATGATCTTCATGAGATGGCAGTGATTTATGCATGATTATTTAAGAAACTAGGAGGTTATGGAGGTTACATACTTGTAGTTTTTAAGGAACTACTATAGAATGATTTATAGAGCATCTTTGATATATTATTATATATAAGTCAAATAGAAGATTTCACGTAACAATGAGCGGTGGTATTATGACTTAAGAGTACTGTGGTCCTTATGTGTTAAGACCATACCTTGACGTTGGACAATCACATGACAACGGGTCATGTTATATCCATAGTTGGTTACGTGTTAAGACCCACGAAGTAAAACCCTACACAAAAGAGAATTCATCATCTTCGGTAAAGAAGATTTGTTATTGTAATTGGAAGTTGACACGAGATCACGAAGACCGTGACCAAGGTATATGGTTAATCCTTAAATGTTAATCAGACTGAACCAAGTGATTTCAAATGTCAACCTTTCCTATTTTAAACATTGAGTGGGCTCTAGAAGTCTAAGTAACTTAGTGTTGATGAAGTGATAGAACGTGCACTATATATCGTTGCTCAAGAGTGTAGCTTAAGTGATTATGAAGTAAGAATTCACCTAAATGGTCTTTAAGTAACCGACCTCGATTTTATTATTGTAATTCAACAAAGTCTGTACATGCTTTGAATTGTTCAAATATTAGTAATGATTGGGTCGCACTTGAGAGTATCACAACCATAACTTACAGCATTCGACTGAAATTAATTTAATAAAATAACTCATAAAAGTTATAAATTATTATAGATAAATTAGTATAATGTTTATGGCACTTAATTTTTATTAATAGGCTTGGATTTGAACAAAATATGTAAAATAGTTATATATGTTTCTTTAATTAATTACCGAGTCAAAATAATTAATAAAAGAAATAAAAGTTTTGCCAAGATATACTTATATGTTAAATTAAGGGGGTCAACTTAATTTTATGTATATTAAATTTTCAAAGTAAGTTTTGGATAAAAGGAGAATGAGTATGAGCTTATTTGATTAGATTAGCCATTTTAAAGTAATAATTTTAGTCATATATTCCTGTAAATGGACACAAAGCTCTTATTCTCTATTTACTTTTTATTCTCTCCATTAAAAGTATACTTAGTGTTTGACATTGCAACATAGCCGCCCTATTTGAGAATAGTTCTAACAAAGGTAGAGTTGATGGTTCAAGATGATAAATAACGTTAAAATTATCAAGTAGGGTCCCTATTTTCGTAATTATTCATATACTGTAAATGATTTTCAGCACAAAAAGGAACTTTTAATTTAGTTTTTGAAGAGTCCGTATGTGTTTGTGTGTATATATATATATATGTTTGTGTGCGGGTGTGTAATTAAGTATATGATTATATTTAACAAATCTACAAAAACAATAACATAACCTTTTGTTTTACAAAATAAAGATAAATAGATATACGTGAAAAAATTCAAATTAATTATATATATATACACATTAATATATAATTAGTATACATAATAAAAAAAATGACCTATTTTTAGCCGAAGTGAATTTTAATTCATAGGGTATAAATATTGTTTTATTATAAATAATTATTTATTTTTTAACATACAATTTAGGATCTAATTTTGAAAAGTTAAAGTGGATATATATGTGTGTGTGTGTGTATGTTATCATTAAGCACATTGTAGGGTTGAACACTATTTATTATTAATTATAATAAAATAATGATTTAAGTTTAAATAGAATTAGTAGATTTTTAAATAATATTTTATTGATATTCTTAATTTTTATAAATATTTAATTTAGCATATGCCAATATATATAGTATTTATTAATATGAAATACTAGATATGTGTGCGTATATGTATGTATGTGTATATGTATATATTATTATGTTTATAACATGTGTGTATGTGTATTGGACACAATTCCTTGCGGTCATATATATATATATATATATATTTACATAATACACTTTGATATTTATCAGAACATATGATGTTTGTTATAGGATAAAGCTATAATTTATTTAATAAACAGAACATAATAGAATTTTATAATTCAAAATTACAAAGAAATATCAAATGTTATTTAATATAAAAATATTATTTATAAGAACATAAGATAAAGGTTCGATGCTAAATAAAATAAGTAACTTTTTTTGAAATTCTCCCATTTGCCTGCTACGTACCACTCCTGATCCAATAATCATATTTGAGCCTTATACGTGTTATTATGAATAATTGACCAAAGCTTAAGGAAATTTGTTGCATATTCACATTAGATTGGTGATTAAGGTAACTTTGTCTAAGGTGGAGGGTTACTTGAATAAAAAACAAACTCTGGTAATAAAATAATAACGCTAGCTTCCTGGTCGTCCTTTGAACAGCTTCATGCACTAATCTCGAACCTGTTATCTAGTCTACTCATAAGAGTACCCGAGATAATAAGAAGTCAAGAATAAAACCTCTAGTCAAACAACAGTCTGGTGTGAGCGATAAACAATCTCAAAATACTATGAAAATCAATATATTATAGAGCATAAGGTATGGATAATCATATCTTACATGTCTCTACATTCAAAGAGTTAGCACATGACACGGTATATGCTAAACTACTAACATATATGGCTATAATACACAAAGATTGATATGCGTATCAAGGTACCTAACTCGGGAATACCTATATCACAAGGCAGCCATACACCAGTCACACCAATCATAGCAAATACAAAGTAAACGCACAACTATAATCATCCTTACGACCTTGTATCACCACGTCTACCATCAAGGTCTCGCCTTGCCACGCATTGTCCCTGAAGTCTCACTTCACAACGATCCTCGCCGAAGTTTCACTTCACCACAATCGTTACTGAAGTCTCACTTCACCACGATAATCATCAACATCTTACATCACAACGACTTTGCCAAAGACCCATATCATTACAATCGTTACAGAAGCCTCCTTCACTGCAACTTTCATAAAGCCACTTGCCATCACGACTCTCCTAATGTCTTGCTTTACCATGACCTTCCCAAGGTATTCATCGCCTTTTCATTCCCAAAGTCTTACTTCATCATGACCTTCCCAAGGTTCTTCGAATAAATGATAACTCTTTCAATGACCTCCAAGGTCGGCGACACCCCATGTCATAATTGGATTCCATGTTCGTTCGGATACCTACCTATAGGTACTACCCTCCCAAAGTAGGCCAGACTATCTTGTGGTCTAGGATACACAGATGTGTGTTCTCACATATCTCGGCCCCACTAAACACCCCTCAATATAGAGTTATCAATGATTCCTTTAGCACTCGACTCGATTCGGAACATCTCATGCCCATTTACATCGCTTTACCTTATCGAACGTGCTTCGTTGAACTACTTAGTCCCATATTCACATCCCACTTGAAGTACACAATTAAATGCTTTATGTCGTCGAAGTTCATAACATCGTTATATGCCCATATCATGTCATAGATTCATCTCGTCATAGTTTGAATGCATCACATTGAA
Source organism: Allium fistulosum (assembly GCA_030737815.1). Classification (NCBI taxonomy): domain Eukaryota; kingdom Viridiplantae; phylum Streptophyta; class Magnoliopsida; order Asparagales; family Amaryllidaceae; genus Allium; species Allium fistulosum. The sequence goes on from CM060904.1 coordinate 1,295,523,616, forward strand.
GCATCACGCCTTCGCCTGGTCATTTATCGTTGATTTTATCGTGTCACAATCATTAGAAATGAACGTTGAACGATCAAATGAATACACGTACACGAATAATGGTACAACACATGTACGTCCGCCAAGACCTAGACCCCTAGCCACCACCAAGAGTGGTCGGTACTGACCATAAATGGTCGGCTCCGTTTACCTCGGTCAAGCCAAAACTTCACAGAATTGAAGTTTTTCTATCTCCCAGTCTTACTCCATATCGACCCGAAGCCATCTCACTATGGGCCTGAAGAAAACATGCAAAAACCACGAAGCATGAGGTTGGTACTAAGTACTCCCCTTTAGAAATTTAGCTAAGTCCAAATGCGCATCACCTTCTTTCCCTTGGCCTGTCTCAAAGCAGGATGCTCAAAAACCCGAACCAGTTGCCTTCTCAACCCGAAGAAACAGCCTAGCATCGATATGATTTTTTTTGCTCCAAATGATCTAGGCCCCGATCACTTTTGCTTGGCATGACTAGAAATTTCTCACCCAAAACCCAAAGTAATCCTTTCATTGACCCAAAGCATACCCAACCACGATAATAAGTGGTCACCACCGATAACCTTTCACCACTACCGACCTAATTTGATGATATGATTTTGGGCTATCTAATCAACTCCAAATCAATTGAAACTTTCTGAGTAGACTTCCAAAAGCTTCAAACACATCACACCCAAATTTCATCGCGTTTCCAACAATTTGGTGTCATTTGCACTAAGCGATGTATCACAATCCTAACTACATAAAATGACTAGCAAATACATTAAAGCAATCCATACAACTATCAATCATTATAAAATATCCAAGCAATTCACATAACCCATCCAAAAATTATTTACAGACATAAATCATCCTAGATCTGATTTTCTATAAAATAAATATTATGGCTGGTAAATGGTGTAAATCATGTTAAAATCCAAATCTATCTTTTTAGATCATATTCTAGCGTGTTATTAATATCATATCAAAGTTCTAAAACATTTTAACTTTAATAACCATACCAAAAATTACATTTTTACTATACAGATAAGCATAGTATAGTGAGAGAGGTAAAATCGCATTCCTTGGATCAGAGCACGCGAATCCCTTGGCAAATTTGATGTAGAATAATCACAACGCGGATCCTAAGGTACTAAAAGTATATCTATAATTTTCCTGTAATGATTCGCCTTTCCGACCCTAATGTCGACACTAATACATCCACGGTATTCACGTGTCGAGCACCCATGTGTTGGAAAGACAAATTGTTAAGGTAAAATAAAATAAAAGGAACAAGAAAGAAGAGAACAAAATATCAGAATCTCACAATGGAACGATAATATATAATATCAAAAAGACAGTACAAAGCGTCACACTAAAATACATAGCATTTCAGAGTTGCAATCTTAAATGCTGTCATCGGCCTAGACTGTTATAATAGCTTATCCTCACAAATGCTGATGTATACATAGTAGTAATGCATCAAAAATAAGAATACTATGGTAGATGAAAGCTTTTGGATCATCTTCTAGAGCTCCCAAGAGTATCAACAAAAACATGCCTTTCTGAAACTACTCGAAAAATACTCATGGAATTAAGGGATAGATAAAACCATGAGTCGGACATAAGTCCGGTATAAGAAACTCAAGAAATATGCGATCGGCATAAAACAGTACTTTTAAGACCATTCAAATCGCTGTAACGATTATCCCCTCAAAAGAACCAAACCCATCTAATAAGTATATAAGGTGATATAATAGAAAATGTCTACAGTGTAGAATATAAATCAGAAAATAGCTATGCTACTTGCATCTCACAACATAACAATATTAAAAGTATAACTAAAACCGCTAAGATACATTCATATATGTATTTCCGTGGAGGTCTCCTTGATAAAAACTGAATATTGGCCCTCATGACAAGAATTAGAAACTACCTTCCAAGCGTTGTATATCTTATGATAAAATTTACCATAAGGTAAACACAAATGGCCCACACCTGAACAAGTAGTGCTAAATATCATCAACTCCGGGTACCAACAAGCATCTCTATATATAGAGTTGATATACCCTTTTGGGTTAGCTAAATACCTAGTTGTGCATCCTACTCTATCTTCTATCTTTTTCGATGGTGAAGTCACGTTCAGCATCTCAATATACGAGTCTTCAACACTCGAACAGATGTTGAATCTCTCTATGGATTCTAGCATCTCGAATCATCATCACTCGAATAATTCCCAAATCTCTTCATGGATTCCAGCATAATTTGCCCAATGAATGCTAACTTTGTTCTCTCTCCAGGAATCAACCTCAAGATAGATAACACATGAAAGCATTGTTTGAAATGTTAATGCTGGCCTTTCCCTTGGACTTAACCTTAGGATAGATAGTGCAACTCCATAACATTCTGCTTTACAACCGCTTCCAAAACATAAAACTCGCATATCAGTTTTGAAGTGGTTTTCAATAAGTAATACACTTATCCGATCCTAGATTCTTTAAAACGAAATCAATGAATTTCCAGTTAGCTCAATTTCGGTTCTTTAAGAAGTAAATGAATGATATAAAAGGAATCCTCCCTGGGGAATCTCATATATATATATATACGTTCTTAATGCAAGAAACGATTCATACAAATGAGTCCTCCTTGGGGATCTCAAACCATATTAATATGTGATGCTTATATATACTTCCAAAGTTAATTTAGTCAAACTCGATAGTCGGCTAATTGACCATAAGTACAAAATAGAAACCATCATATATGGAAATTATTCATGAGTTATCCGAAAACCACTACACCAGAAAAGCCATTTTGCCACGGCTCTGGGCCGTGGCTAAATAATTTTGCCACAGCCCAGAGCCGTGGCAAAATAGGGAGTGGAAAATATTTTGCCACGGCCTTAAGCCGTGGCTGTTTGCATATTTGCCACGGCTTTGGGCCGTGGCAAATATCTGGTTAGCCATGGCTTTGGGCCATGGCTTATTTTTCTTTAGCCACGGTGCAGAACCATGGCAAAATATACATATACTGATATCATTTTTTTACTAGAATTTCAATTATAATCAAAGTTCCAATGAAAAGTTTACCATAAAATATAAAAAAATTCAACTTCGATTCCAGGATATAATTCGACACGTCTTAAAACTCTTGATAAAAAAATGAATATTGGCATAATACAATGTACTCAAACCAACGTCTCCATTCCATGGCACCCACCCTTTCGGATCTATCAAACTACCCAAACTCGATTCCATTATCACCGTTCTCGAATACTGTTGCCATGGCCTTCCCAAATAAGTTTTTGTCGTCCCTAAATTCTCAGCAGGAGCTATGTTACAGTTCTGTACAGAAGTACTCGTGCTTTGGTTCGGATCAGATCGACCTTGAGCTGTAACAACGTTGCTTTGCCCATGTATCGGTAGTCTAGCGTATATAGTACAGTTTTGAAAAACCACTGCTGCGTTTCCAAATATGAAGTCCATTGTCCCATATATGTTGCATTCTCTATAGAACTGCCTCATTGCATGTGTTAGAAGAGTATCTTGATACCCTTCAAAGCTGCACTTGTAGAATGTGGATAAATCTGCTGCATTTTTCACTACTACTGCTTGGTTTTTCGCTGCTCCGGCTGTGTTTTGAAACGTGACGTTTATTGCTACAAACCCTTGCCCTACAACAGCTGTAAATATAATTTGTTTAAGTTAAAAAAAGCTAGACTATATGTGTAAATACTAATGAAAGTTGAGGCTAGTTTGATTATTACAGAATGTAGCATAGTTGAAAGTTGTCCATCCATCAACAACGTTGGATTGCCAGTGATTATAGTTTGATTAATGCCGTCTCCGACGATCATGACGTAATTTTGATATGATTCTATTGAGACATATTCTTTGTATACTCCTGCACGAACCTGAATCAAGTAATACCCATTTGCACTGTTGGTGTTGTTTGGCGCTTTGTTTATTGCTGTAGTTATTATGGTGAAGTTACCGGATCCATCTTTGCTCACCACCACCATTTTCGACACCAAAACTGAAGGAGACTGCAAAAGTTTTATGGTAAAAGCATGGCATGCATAAACCACTCCTCTGTCCATTGTATACTGTAAATCATAACTTTATCATATGTAATTCATCATAACATAAAATCATACTTGTACATATGCCTATAATAGTTCATTATTCTGACTGCTTTCATTTAGGATACAGTTTGAGATGAAGTAAATTGTACCTTACACATATTGAGACCCTGTACATCTTCATGCAACCTCATTGCAGCTAACTCTCCATAAGTGCTCTTTCGGTGTAATCCATTTACCCACTATCCATGTCTACACATGAAATGCACCCATCAAAATGTCATTAATCTATTACATTCTGTTCATTAACTTGAGAAAATCTATATGCATACCTTGCAATTTTGTGCAGCCTGGTACTTGGTAACCTGAACTAAGTACTGTTTGTACTCAGCCAGAGCTTCCTTCTGGATCTTTTGAAATCTTTCTGATGACATCGTCAACATCTATCGATGATAGAGGACAAATTTATTCATAGTTTTCAAATAAATAATGAGATAATAAAGCTAATGACAACGAACCATGACACGTATAAACTAAATCATAGTTGCATACAAATATAACATTCGCATTTAGTACACCGTTTAGTTAGTTTTCCAGAGTAAAAGCAAGCTTTTAGTACTGCATCAATGTTTATGTGTTAACGAAGCATTTGGATTACGCTCATATATCTAAAACATTGATCATATTAGCAGTTCCAGAATCACTAATGAGTAAAAGCTTGAAAAATGAAAAGGTAGTCACTACAAAGAAAACCTATTTAATCACTAGACTTGTTTGTGTTCAGAAGATGTTCTGGGTTAAACTTAAATTTAAGAAATAAATAACTATTAGAATAAGTCTAACAACGCATGTAGTTGTTGCACTGAACCATGAAAAATATACTAACCAAAAACCAAATAGGCATAACTAATTATCCTAAAAAGACATGAGAAATGTCTACTTACACTTTCCACTTCCATAAGTGCACAAAATTATGTTCTCTGCTTCTCTTGCCTACTTTACCTTAGCCATCTTTGCATTTCTATCATTGCTCACAATATATTGAGCTTTCTGATCTGCAACCAACAATTGCCAAATTCCACCTTGATGTGAGCTTGAAGCCATCTTGACGTGAGTTTTAAGTCATCAAAACAACTGAGGCTAAGAAAATAATGAAAAACCAAATATAAACTAAACCATAACAATTAATAAAATAATATATACAGTTAAGCAAATGCTTATGGCTTAACATTATAGCTCACAATAATCTTTTTATTTGCAAACAAAAAGTTATGGATGGTTTCATATAAGTTGACGTGAATTTGATTTTGTAGAAGAAAAAGGAATGAAAATAAATGCACGTAACTTTCAATATGCAGACATTGGCAGGTCTTGTTCCTGGTCTGAAGAAGGTAACTATGAAAATCCTCCACCTCTGGGTGAGAATTGTCGCTATTTTGTACATTTCTCAAAATAATGTCCAATGATTAAAACCTGGATTCCTAAAGAAACTCAAGTTTTTGCAGAGAATGTTCCTTATCTTGACTCAGGTCCCTTCAGTTTCGAATGAGATTGCTTCTGAGTCTAATATTGCCCAACAGTAGATTTCCATGTCTTCGTCGATCATCCCTGAAAGTTTCCACACTGAGCATGTTTTCCCTCAAAATACTTTTATTAAAGTAACAGAAATTTGAGAGAAATCAAATATTCTTCCTACCCATTCGGAGATTACTGAAGACCTGCAAGCCATTTCAAACACGGAGCAGCTATTGAGGATTTGCAAAGTATTAGAGTTTCTCTCATCAATGATATGTTGAACAAAGCATTCAACAAAGCATCTTCTTTTATGGCTGCTAATCCCAAAGTGCAGCAGTCTTTGGATCTTTGCCAGAGCAGAAAGACGAATCCTTTATCTGCCAAGAATTTCCAGTAAAACCTGTTGGACGCGTCGGTCTTGCAAAGTGGTTACTGCTCTTAGCATGACGTAAAGAGGTAGAATAACTCCAAAGGTCCTCAAAAACAATAGCTACAAAATTCAAAAATAAAAAATAAAATAAAATGGTGTACTCAGTTTTTACCCAAGTCTATTTTCCAATTCTTTGTTTTTCTTTTCATTACATCTCATCAGACATTGAGTATTGAATGTATTTTAGATACTAGACTTAAATTAAGGCACAAAGAACTAACAGATTCACAAACTTACTATAAGTAGTGCCACCGAGCACTGCTCAATTTCACCGGTTACAAAAGGAAGGATGTTGCGAACAAGAAAAAGAAACATTAACTGTAATTAAAGCATAGTTGGTTTAGTTAGTACACAAGTATATGTAGAGACATCAAATCCTCTGTCCCTTCCTGTCTATCCTCATGTGTCACGATGATCTTAACCATTCATCAAACACAGTGGGACACACAAATTCATCAATTTGTTGCAATGAATGACTGAGATTCATTGTGGCACATGGGACAGAGGATTTGGTCTCTATACAAAGATGTTACATTTTCGTCTTTCACTTGTTTTATACTTTAAATAGAGCAACTTACGAGTAGGGCTACAACACGGCAATAGAAGATGCTCCTTGTGCTTGCAGATGCATAATCATCAGAATGTGTTGATCTGTTTTGAACTATTGCTATTAGTCTGTGGTTATGTAAATCACAGCGTGAAATCTCCCAGTTTCTCCTATAATACTACAACTATAAGACTAGCTAATCTTAACAATCATGATACAATACTTATTGTGTGATCTGGATGAATTCATGTACATAACACAAATATTGTTTACCTGAGGCTTAAAGGTATTCTTCCATACCCAACAAAAGATTAATAATAGTACTGCAATGTAAATTAGTGTACCAATTTATGAAAAGTACCAAGAATGCCAGCTTCCTCACGCATATGGAAACCCACACCTGAAACATATTCAAAACTCAAAACTTGAACCATAACCTAAAACACACATTCAGAAATATAAATTTCTTTCATTTAGTATGTGACTGTTTTGTCACATGAAAAAAACGGAGAGGAAAAAAAAGCTTGCTTGTCACTGCATTTAATAATTCAATAATATAAAAGCTTTTTGTATGTAACTAAATGATAAGAAGTTAAGCACATGTCAAGCTATGACTGATGAGCAATTATGGTGGGCTCACTGTCAATACTAGGAAATAAAAGAATAAGTTATAGCTAAGCAGAAAACGTAAATGAAATAAATAAAAATATGTGCATTAGAGAACCATAGATACCTTTTAGAAGCTGTATTATCGACCAAATTGTAAAAATCACTTCAATCTAAAATCTCATCATATTGCAGGCAGGTTTGTTGATCATCGTAGCTGTCTTTTGGGATTCTTTCCCGTGTTCACTGAAATATTCACATTTTATAAAGAATGAGCAATGTTAAATAAAGAAAGAGTAGTAGATATGTACATATTGTACATATTCAACTAATAAATTAATCAATAATTCTTAAAATTTGCAATATGTTAAATTGAGCTTTAAATTAACGCCTCTCGAAACTAATAAATTAATCAATAATTCTTAAAATTTACAATTCCTAGTACATTAACCAAAACAAAAGTCTCGTAATATTTTTAACAGACGTAAATCTACTAGCATATAATGATTACTGTAAATAACTAATAATGTATAGAAATCATAATTGTAATAGACGAAGAACTGCATCATCCCTACAATTCTCTCCCCATCAAATGCGTAAGATACAATCAACACCATCCTAGATGCAAACCAAATTCGCAAAAGCACCCACAACCTAAATCGCAAATCAAAACCATTTTTAATTAATCTGTTCGTATATCATAGTTTTAGTTAAAATTCTCAAAACACAGACAATAAAGGAAGAATTTTTTGAAGATACATATTTGTTTAATCCCTTACTTGATAAGTTGCTTTGCTCTTCTCTGCACTTCAACTGATCTGTGCGTTTTCAAAAGTTCGATTTGTCTTCCTATACCAGTCTCCTGATTGAACGAATACCAAAATTCAATACAATAACCATCTATTCCTCGAAAGCAAGGAGAACTTTTTGAGTGAGAACCTAGATTTATGCGATTTGATTGAGAATACGAGCTATTCACGTTTACGTCAAAACGATGGGGATTTAGGTGAAAATTGATGAGAGTTAGGGCGCGGGATGGAAATTATTTAGCTAGGGTTCGCGGGTTAATTTTGGAAGGGGCGTTCTTTTTTTGAGAAGGATGTGAGCTTGGTATACACAGTAAGGGGTGGAAAAAAATTGATAACATTGGAACGGTTTAAGAACATTGCTAAATTGCCACGGCCAAAAACCATTGTAATTTATTTTACCACGGCTCAAAACCGTGGTAAAATTGCCACGGCTCAAGACCGTGGCAGTTTTTTCGCATTGGGGTGTGGCAAAATGGGCAGTATGGTGTAGTGAACCACTTTGAATTGGCAAAAGCGTTCAAATTAGGAGACATCTTGAAGATGATGGAATCGAAGACAGAGTTCTTTGAAGTAAAAGGGATACTTGCTACCAATCCTGAGGGTTTCCAAAAAGGATGTAGTAGAATTAGTGCCTTTGGTTTATTCATATCCTGAACAGCTTATATGGATGAATGTCAGCATTGCATTGTTGTATAGAGGGCAGTGTTAGCATTCCAAGAGATTTGCTAAAGAGAAAAAAGGTAATCGTTGCCTCATGAGCTTCACACTCGGAAATAGCTAAAACAAGGGATATGGCGCATGGCTATGTGGTTCGCTACCATTAGGGTATGGTCATCACCTTTCAAGATTACTATTTATTGATTTGGTATGTGCATGAGAACTTTCGAGGAAAAGGTTGTAAAGCAACCAAGGTGATGTCATATTCGGTACTATCCAGGAAGGGGTAGGCCGGTCTTGTCATGCATGGGTCTCAAGGTTTGTGACCTCGGTACATTTTATCTAGAGAAGTATTGTGGTAGGTGATACCCAGTGCCTTGTCATTATATACGTGCCATTGCAGACTTAATTGTATACCAAATATGCTGGAACGTGAGATGCAAGCATTTCAACTATGTTATATATTTATTTTGAACCCTAGACATTATTATAATATCACTGGATTTTCTATTTGAAATGGTTTGGTTACCGTAAGGTAAGAACCCTTCCATGTTTATGTGCGCCGTGGTCTTACGAGATACCTTTGTTTTTGAAAGGTTTTCTTTAAATATAAATATCCATATGATTTGAGTTTCTCACACTGGTTTACCACGTTGATCTGGGTGTTATTTTCTTATAATACTTGGGTCAGACCGGAGTATTTTTCTAGAGTTAGCTATGGATGCTTTAGAGCTTTAGAAGACGAGCTGGATGCCTCCAAGACTTGACGTATTTTATTTTCCGCTGTATTTCTTGTTTTTTATTTATCAGCATTTGTAAGGATGGGCTGTTATAGCTATCCAGGCTAATGATAGGTTAGTTTACTCTGATTGTTGTATGTATAATAAAGTTTCTTTTTGTAAAGATCATTTGGGTATTATATGTTACTCATCACAATGTGGGATTCTGTTCTGTCTTTTATTTTCTTTCACCCCAACAATCTATCTTTTCGGCACTCGAATGCTTGGCACATGAATACTGTGAATGTATAAATGTCGACTTTTGAGGGTCGAAAAGGCGGATCATCATAATACCTTAACTTTTGAAAGGGTTTTATAAATATAAAAATCCATATGATTTGAGTTTCTCACGCTAGTTTACCAAACTGATCTGGGTGTTATGTTCTTATAATACTCGGGTCAGACTCGAGTACTTTTCTAGATTTAGCGATGGACACTTGGAGTTTTGGAGATGAGCTGGATGCCTCCAAGACCTGACGTATTTTATTTTCTATTTTATTTCTTGTTTTGTATTTATCAACAATTGTAAGGACATGCAGTTATAACTGTCCAGGCTAATGATAAGTTAGTCACTCTGATTGTTGTAGGGTTTTCTTTTGTAAAGATCATTTGGATACTATATATTACTCATCACAATGTGAGATTATGTTCCGTCTTTTCTTTCCTTTCACCCCAACAATCTATCTTTCTGGCACTCTAATGCTTGGCACATGAATACCATAGATGTATTAATGTCGACTTTTGAGGGTCGAAAAGGTGGGTTGTTACACGTAGTATCAGAGCTTAGTTTGAGTGAACACCTAGGCTTTATGGGGTATACTCATTGGAGATAGGGTAAGTGACACCCTAGAATGAGTTGAGTGTATTATATGAGAGCGCATATTTGTTAGTGATATAAAAATATTTTAAATTGTTTTGAAAATGGGTAAATGAGATAAATTTACCTAGATTTTATATTTTATATATAAAAGGATAATTTTCAAAAGAAAAATTATTATATAGTTATTTTTGTTGTGATTGTTTGTTAAGGAATGATGATATTTATTTATCATCATTTGTTGATTGATTATTTGTGCTTAGCTAGTTTATGAGCATTTGTTGTATGATTGAATTAAATATGAACACCTTGCGAATTCAGTTTCACGATTTGAATATAAGGCGTTCGGTAATAATGTAGGTTTAACAAGTTTACCTTGCTAAAAGGGTTATTATAATAAAGGAAGTTATTATATAAAGGTGATTTTATATAAAGATGATTTTATAAATTGAGTTTATAAAATGTGTTTTAAAGAGAATTTGGAGAATTTAAATTCCACTATTTTGAAAAGGATTTCAAATAATTTTTGGAATAGTAATAACAGTATTACTTGAAAGAATTTATAAGTAAATATTCCAAAGAGAATTTTAAGTAAGATACATTTTCTTAGGATAGTTTGGGGAATGGTTCTTGATTTGCTTTGTGATGATCTGAATAATATTCGAAGTGACGGGAAGGTGTTTGCTTAAACAAGCATGTGGAGCACTTAGTAAATTATTCCCTTTGTCATTGTATGATCGGAACAAGTTCGATCTAAACGAACCTAAAATAAGCGTTAATAAATAACTTATTGAAGGTTAAACTCATTATGTGATTCTAAGGTTTCTTGTTGTTTTGGGTTTTAGGATATGGTGTCTAGAGCTTTAAGGGAGGAATTGCTAAGGACTAGGGAGTTATTCAGGCAGGCCATAGCTAGGTGTGGTATGGAGGTTCTTGATCTTTCGATATCTAAGGATGAGATGGAGCCGAAGGAGAAGCTTGTACTAGAGGATGAGGATGAGCTTATGTCAGAGGATGATGGGTACATCATTTGGGAGATGGAGGGACCAATAGAGGAGCACCTAGTTGTGGAAGAATAGGACCATGAGGAAGGCCTTAATGAGGTGTGGATGGAAATAGTAGAGCTTGAGGGGCTGGAGCATTTGGGTGGTTGGATTTCTGACAATGATAATATGGTTTATGGATCTTTCTTTTAAAATTCTATTTTTCTCCGATTAAGAATTTTTTTATGGAGAATTTTATGATAAGGTTTAAAAGGATCCTTAATAAAAGAAGTTTAACTAGTTTTTAAATAAGATAAAATTAAGAGATGATTTTAATAACCTTTGTTTTATTAAAACCGTGTCTCTTTCTTTAACATTTAAGTTGTATAAACTATTTGATGTTTTTGGGCCGATTAATAAAACATCATTACCTTAGAGGTTCTAAGGAAAAGTAGACTCTAGGAACATAAGTTTGGATACCAGCATCCTACTCTTCTTAGCTACTTGCCAGACCATATAGGTAAAGAGGTTGAAGAGGTTTTAAGACCTAGATTTATTTAGGGCCTGCATCTTAATTTTAAGGAAAAGGTAAAAGATTTAAACCAGATAGTTGTATATACTCCCAAGAAATAGTAGGGTATTATACAAGTTTAAAACTTAAGTTGTATTTTTACGAATGTTTTTATAAGTAACTTTTGAAGAAAAATAAATTGGTATAAGTAAGAACCATAAGAATAAGTATGTAAGTTGTACATAGATCATTTCTTCGCACGGTTCTTGATATAAGATTCGAGTACATGACTTGAAGGTGATTCACACCGGTTCGAATAAGAATTTATCACTCGATTCTTGACGGCAAACGCTTGGTGAGGGTCCTTGATATAGTGCCAAGGTTTTCTATCATAGTATATGGCTATGTAAGGAGAACAAAGGTTCCTAATCGAGGAGCCTAATAGGAATCTGCACTAGGGAAGTCGGGTGAGCAATACTAGTTCGGAAAAGAAGCTTATGTATTCGAGTAAGTGATCGAATCAGGTATTGCGCACAGATGATCTATATACATCGTACGGGCTTGAGTGTATTTGTATTTAATGCTTTATGGTTTATGAGGAGTTAGGTAGACGACTCTTCGATTTTTCATAAGGTAGTATGGATAATCGATTGAGTAATGACCTATGGTTGTTCAGCATGAGGTACACTCAATAGAATTTTTTTATCATCCTTGGGTGATGAGAAGGTTGTAAACCTGGACAGACTCAAGTTTGTTTGTTAGTCATTTAACATTTTGGAAATGTTAAGAACTGGTATGGTTTGTTTGAGATGAAATTTCGGGGTCGAAATTCTTTCAAAAGAGGGGAATGATCTAACGACCTGGAATTTTACCGCTTTAATTTGTAAATATTTGATAAATTCTAAATATTCAATTAATGAGTTTTAATAATCAAATAACCCTCTTTTAATTATTCAATTATAATAAACTTGTTTTGGAATTTTGAGAAAGATCGATCTAAAATGTGACCGAAATTCGTTTTTTGGATTTTTCGACTTTTCACCAAGCAAAAGTTGTTGCAATGTTGTTGCATACACATATATTGGTTAAACATATTCATATAGAAAATAAGAATTCATTTAGCATTTAAACAAATTAATTAACTTAAGTATCATTTGAAAGTTTTAGAAAATGATTTAAATATTTAAAGTGGACTTTTCTTCTTTTTTTTGTTTTATTAAATAAAGTACCATTGTCTTTTCTTAATTATCATAAGGGGTGTGGTCTCTAGTACTTGGCATGATGAAGGGAATGCGTATTTTCTAAATATTAAGGAGGGTATTAACTTGTTTTAAAGAAGGGTAGTCTGGTATTTTATCATTTGTGCTTGTTTATAGAAGAGAGAATCACTTTCTCATTTCATTTTACACTTTCACTTCCATTTTCCTCTTCTTTTATCCACCTTCTCCATTCTCGAAATCAAGGTAAAACAACTTCAATTTTGTCCATACTTCTGCCACAAGCCTATATTTCCATACTAAAACCTTTACTATCCTCAAAGTCATCAACTTTCGCCACCCATCTCCTTATATTAGCCCAGGTTGTGCGCCTTTTGTGCGTTCATGGCCATATGCATGAGTGTGTAAGGGGGAAGTCGTGTCGCGTTTTGGTAGTTCGGCATCACGGTTTGGTAATTTGGTGTTTGGTTGCTTAAGTAGTAAGCTTGTGCTTACATCTCATCGCATTTGGAAGTGAGAAATCTCACTTTAAACTATATTTATTTTGTGTTTGAATGTTGTAATTATTCATTTCCAAATTATTGCTCACTTATGTATATACATAAAAGTATATATGTTTGGTTTGGAGATGTATTCCCGCTCGTTTAGCGGAGGCATGTGACTTGTGTCTTGTAGGGGACTTGGGAAAGGTGTCGAAGTGGTTCGTAGCAGAAAGACCGCAATGAATACACTTTAAAAGATTTATGGAGTGATCCAATAGGACCGCTCACAAATATTGATTTTCATTTTGCATATTACTTGCTAAGTATGATGTGATGAAGTAGATGTTGTTGGTAGTTGATTTGTTTTGATGATTTCTTCATATGCGACATTGAAATCCATGTTTTCTTTTAAAGTATTTTACTACCTTGTTTTATAAAAGTGTTTTTAAAGTGGTTTAAAATATAGAAAGAAATATGGTTTAAAAACTATTTGATTTATAAACAAAGTTTTAAAAGTTACGGTCCATATAGCGATAGTCGTTGTGGATGCACTATGAAAATATATGATTTTAGTAAAGTTTTTCTACCTTAGATATTTGGTAAATTCCTTCCAATTATGTTTTCCAAAAGTTAGATAAGTATTTTTAAAGGTGGTTTGGAATTTAATTATATTTCTAAAAAGATTTGTTTGAAATATTTAAGTAAAGGTTAATGTTATATAAAGGAACTCCTTTATTTTCCAAAGTCGAATTCTTTTCCAAAAGTGGTAACTTTTAAGTGATGTTTGAATGAAGGTTTTAAATAGATGTTAACTATTTTAAATATAATAGCAAGTAAAAAGGAAGCATGGATTACGACACTATTGTCGTAATAAATGTTTTTAAGAAAAAGGAAGAAATTTTGGACTATTACATTCTTGTTATAGTAAATGGTTTTGGGAAATTAGAAAGAAAGTTTGGTTTATAACACTTTATTATTAAATAAATTATTTACTTTTAAAAAGGAAAGATGTTGCCTTTTTAAATCCAACTTTTTTAAAATAAAAGATTTGGAATATGTTTTAATAACTAGTTTGAAATCAAAGATTGAAAATAAGTTTTTGGAGTGGGTTGTTCCGATTGTTTTTAAAAGAATTTGTTTTATGCAAGGGATTTCTTTATCGGTGTCATTAAGTAATATAAAACAAATACGATAAGTAGTGCTAAAATGTTGACACATTTATAGAAAGCAAGTCATCTTATATTTAGCAATAAACCCGATGAGTAGAATTTCCTCTATCTATGAGATCTAGAATCAGAGTGCTTCAGCCTTCAACTAAGGCAAGGCCAAGTGCAACTTGTGCCCTGACTTACCTGGCTTCGATTCTCAACGAGGGATAGAGAAGTCGAAATATTGAAAGTGTGGTAAGTATAAGAGAGTTAATTTATATAAATAGGTCATGATTAATTAAGTATATGGAAGGTACTTCATCTTATACTTAATAATAAATTTCGAGGTATGGAAGCTTGTTTCTATCCGTGAGAGTTTAAGAATGTACGTCAAGGCAAGGGTAGTTCTCTAGCATGTTTGACTTCACTGTTAATCAAGGGATAGCACGGGATTGAGATCGAAAAGTGGTGATAAGTATATGCTGTCCAATTTTCCATATGCAAACTATATACTTATAACAGATAATAGTTTGTCAACTATCGATAACTTGACCTATTTTGACTTGGGAAATATAGGAAAGCTTCGTGATTTCATACGATTTGAGATTCGCTTGGGAGAACTCATTCCGGTGATACGTTTCTCGCTTTTAGAGGTATATTAGAGATCCCTTTAGGACTCTTGTAGTGTTCGCTTACTTCTGAAAGAACCGGGATTAAGTCGACCGGAAACTATCGTTTATTGGTTTGGAGATACCGGGATCGGATTAGCATGAGTTATCCGTAAACCGCTTCAAATCGGCATAAGCGTTCGAATTGGGACATCTTGAAGATGATGGAATCAAAGATGGAGTCTTTGAAGTGTAAGAGCTACTTGCTACTAATCCCGAGGGTGATTCCAAAAAGGATGTAGTAGAAGTAGTGCCTTCAATTTGTTTATATCCTAAACAATTTGTATGGATGAATTCTGGTATTGAATTGTTTCCTATAAGGCAGTATTAGCATTCCAAGAGGGATTTGCTAAGAGGAAAAGGTAATTATGGCCTAACAAGCCTCACAACCCAGTAATGACTAAAATCAGGGGCAATATGGCAGGGCTATGTGGGTTGCCCCAATTAGAGTATGATTATCACCTTTCTAGATCACTATCTATGGATTTATGTATGCTGCAAGCTTGCCGGAAATATTAGAAAGCAACCGGGGTGATGTCGTATTCAGTACCATCCAGTAAGGGGTAGGCCGGTTCTGTGTTGGTAGGGGTCGCAAGGTTTGTGACCTCGTTACATTTTATCTAGAGATGTACTGTGGTAGATGGTACCCCGATGCCTTGTCATTGTATGGAATCCATTTTCCAATACACACCTTATGGTTTTAGTTATAGAGCCTAGTACCATTGAATGTAATTATGGGTAACCATTCCAAATATGTTAACTATTTATTTTAAATCCTAGACATTATTATAATATTATTAGGTTTTCGTATAAAATGGTTTGGTTATCGTAAGGTAAAAATCCATCCATGTTTATGTGCGACATGGTCTTACGAGATACCTTTAGAATCTTCAACGCTGAAATGCTCAGGCTGACCCGAGCATAATGAAAAGACAAAACACTTGAGTCAGAACTAAAAAATCTTATGTAAGTTAAATCAACAGTAAATAAATATGAGTGTAACGGCTTTAGAGATGTTTACGGGATTTTACATCTCCTATCCAGTGTATAACCTGTGTGCAATAACTTAAGAGATGTTCGGGATTTCCATCTCCTAAGGATCCGTTAAACTATTTACTATGTAGTAATATACGATATATATATATATATGTAGTGTCTATTAGTAAAGTAAAGTATTAAAATAGCGTTAAGGCGTTACCCATATCCTCCTTAATGCACTTTTATAAATGTCATGGCCTATACAGTACTGTAAACTCCACCAAACCGGTGGGCTATCAGGGAGCACTCCATAGGTATGATACAAACTAAACTCGTAGTGGGCTCGATCAGGATAAATATGACAAGGCACATGAGGCAAAGCCCAAGGTAGGATACTCCATTTTGTAGAACCGGGCTAGTGGTAACGCATAGCAGATAGTACCCCCCACCTCGAGACACACTCCCATAATCAAATCAAAGGTGGCCACTAATCAATCACAAAGTAACATATATGGTATTGAAGAAATGTGCCCGATCGGAGGAGCAACCTCACTTGTAAAATTCAAAGTAACAGGAGCTATACCGGGCCAAGTGAGGCCGCTCCTCCGATCGGGCACATTTCTTCGATACCATATCTGTTACATTGTGATTGATTGGTAACCACCTTTGATTTGATTATGGGTGTGTGTCTCGAGGTGGGCGGTAGTAGCTGCTATGCGTTACCACCAGCTCGGTTCTGCAAAACGGTAGTATCCTACCTTGGGCCTCACCGATTTTCCAGCAATGACTAAGAGGAAATTGAAGTTTTCCAGCAATGACTAAGAGGTGCACCCCCTCACCGAAAGTATACCTCTAGCAATATACTTGAGAACTACGATGGCTCTCGAAAACCGCCAAGCCGAGCCCGCCAACCTTTACCGACATCTGAGTATTTCACATCTCCACGCGCATACCATCGAAACCAATCTAGAATAGATGTATAAATACCCTAATGGGAGCAACCCCGCATAGCTTGGCCCTCATTCGCGCTTTGGTTTTATTCATTTCCGATAAAGGATATCAACACTCAAAAGAGCAACAAATCGTCTTAAATTGACGATACACAAAGAAGGAAGCTGAATCAATAGTCAATAAATCAACTATCGGGAATAATCAAAATGATCGTATATGTAAATTAAACATCATGCCCTTACCACTACTCGTCGATTTCAAACTTGTATTATCACTCGGTTAAAAATGAAGTTGGGAAAGTTAAGGTAGTGTTACCTCTAGGCATCGTCTTGACAATAATTTTAACCTACGAGATAGAAACAAGTTTCCATACCTCGACGTTTAGTGCTATGAGTATGACTAAATCCGTTCTATATAAGCGATATCGTTTACGGAAATTAAATTTCTTATTCTTTCTGTAACCGAATCCAACTCTTAAACTTTTAAAACCCGAACTTATGCTTGGTTTTCACATCACAAATATTTGTAAAACACTTTAAAAACACCCTTTAGAATATTCTTTTTAAAGAGTAAATTATATTTCTAAGTGTATTAAAAAGAAGGGTAAAAAACAAATGTCACTAAAATATTGTTTACTACAAACCCAAAACAATTTACACTTAATTTAATTTTTGAAATCAACTCTTTTCAAAAGATTTTCTCCATTTATGAACTATCATTTTATAAATTTCAAACAACATTTATTATCCCGGAAGATAATAAATCAATTAAAATGCTTTAATAAAATTTAAACAATGTTAATCATCCTAAAAAATAATTGATATAATTCTTTTATAAGTTCAAAACCACATTAATTATCCTAAGAGACAATTAATCAACTTATAACTCCTTTAATAAATCCATTAATTAATTTTAAACACCTTTATTAAATCAGTTAATTAACTTTAAACATCATTTATTAAAGTGATTAATTAATCTTAAACATCATTATTAAAAATGATTAATTAATTTTAAACATCATTATTTAAAATGACTAATAAATTCTAAACAGCATTATTAAAATGATTAATTAAATTAATAATTTATCTTATAATTTAAAACAACATTAATTATCCTGAAAGATGGTTAATCCAAGTTATAACCTTTTTATAAATTTAAAACAACATTAATTATCCGAAAGATAATTACTCAAATTTATGATCTTTTTATAAATTTAAAACAACATTAATTATTAATCAAATTTATAACTTCTTTTATAAATTTTAATAAATACTTATCCTCTATTTTCAAAATTCCCAAAATTCTTGAGAATATAATTTAAACAATTTTCAAAGTGCAAAAACATGTCCAAACATTTTTTTGTAAAATCACAAGCTCATGTTCAATGCACAACAAGGGTTTAAGGAAATAATATTTCATAAGTGACGGTACAGCGATAACCGTTGTAACGACACTTATACAATCAAACAACATGTCATAGATATTTCAACCAAACATCAATATAAGCAACATAAGAATAGAAGTAAATAAATGAATATTGGTAAGAAACCCCTTAGGGTCTCTCTACAAAAGTCCCCTGTCAATCACACATATGTATGTGTATTTCAAAGTGTTCCGCAGCAACCGATTTGCCACGTACACTCCGATTTTCCTTTTATTTTTTGTCCCCTGCAACACAATGGTTATTTATGCCATCCGCTTTTCAAGTGGGAATTTAAATCCAAACAAACAAAAAAATAATAATATAACTATCATTCAAGCATTTGATAATAGTTTACAACAACATAGATATCATATAGTTCATTTAAAGGTGATTAAACTCACCGAAATTCCAATGGACGCTTTCACGTTACGGTTTGGTCTAAAATCGAACGACATTCAATTTAGCCAAAAATTCAACTAGCTCCAAACTCGACCAAACTAATTCCATCACGCATCTAACATTCCTACGAGTCCAACACAACTGACCGCGTCCGAATCTAACCTCGTATGAGAAAGTTATGAATTTTATAAGTTGTCAAATTAAATAATCAAATTAATTACTTAATTATTTTATTAATCACAATTACCCAACTTAACTTCATCTTCCCAAACGTTAATTACTCCCTGTATATCAGTAATGAACAGATATGCAAAGAGCAAACCCACCAATTTGATCCTTCAACCCATGATTTGTCCTTTGTTTTTCAACGAAATTAACCACCGATTCCTCCAATGAATCACACTATGCGAGAGCTCTGCGATTCACCCCCTGACATCACGTTCGAACCACCCCAGCAAAATGCGGTTGCTCCTCCACCATACGACAAACAAAATGCCACAAGTCACTATGTAAAACCACAACTCACCAAACTCCTTCCAGTGATGCTCTTCGACGCGAGAAAACTAATGCCACCGACCTCGTCGCCCATCTCCACTTCAATCTCCTAAAAAGTCAAACCCCGGTTCCTCCAATTCATGTCGACTACAGCCAAAACACTATCGCATGCGACCAAATCATATGGGTTTGTAGAGCTAGCTACAACGAGCTTATTGAATCTAGTTTCGAGATTTTTGGTGAATGTTCGATTTATATTAAATTTCGAATGAGGAAGTTTGATTTTGATTTTTCAAGGCTTGAGGCCATTTTTTTACTGGTTTGAAAAACATAGGAAGAGAGAGAGAGAGACGACAATCCATCTTTTTTTTCAAGTGTTGACTTTGGTTTTTATAAACAACTCAATTTACTTAGCTTAAATCACAAGTAAAATAATATTCTTAAGCAACATCTAAAATCAAAATCAACTCATCATTATTTCATGTTCAAAATTTCGAATTTGATTTGATTTATAAAATGGTTTCGAAAAGAAATATTTATGGTACTCCGCCGCACAATATTTCATTCACGTATGATCCATGAACGACAAAATAAAATACGGTAGTGCACTAAAAAGCAACACGATCCCAAAACAACAATAAAATACATGGATTGTTTTATTCTATGAAATTTCCAAAATATCATCGTTTGCCGAAAAATCGTCAAACGATAAATTTAAATATTTTTCAAATTAAAAATTATGAAAAAATCAGATAAATTCAAATAAAAATACTATAATAAAAATCAAGTCGTTTTATTAACAATTGATTTTCTTGTTATTTATTCGAACTATTCATTATTGTAAATAAATTCACCGCTATTGTTTATTAATTAAAAAGAGTTAATTAAGACTATTAAATCCATTTAATTAATATTTAATTCACAATTCAAATATTTAAATAATCACTATATTTGAATATAAGTTATGAAATTGTAAAAACAAATTGTTTAAATATTTAAAATTAATTAAATATTCAAATCAAAACGATAAATTTATGGGATGTTATGTTTTCCCCTTTAAAAGAATTTCGTTCCCAAAATTCCCAAAGGAAGAAAATGTCTCTTGCCGTTAGACTTTAAAAACTTATTAATTAAAATAAGTTATCGAACTTTTAAAGTCCTTTATTTTACGAAAAATTTCGAAAGCATCTCCTTTGTGCGGCTAGATCTGAAAAACTATACTTGCCACAACTGGCCCAAATCAACAAAAGAAAACAAAAGCCAAATGACCTCTTATATCTGGGGCATAAAATCACCAACCAATCAAAATACCAAACTTCTAAATCTACTACGTACCTCTTTTGCGTTTGATTTTTAATTTTTACAAGCAACATAGCAGGTGCGCAAGAAATCAAATAGTAATCTCTTGCTTCCCTATACTTACATAATTCAAAAGAGAACTATGCTGTCAAAAGCAATACACAAGCCATTTCTACCATAAGCAATAGCAACGTAATCGATATAACGACCATAAGCAACACAAATACAGAGAGTATTCTGTAAAAAAATACCGAGTATCCAATCTTTTCAAAAGATAAATTTAGAACTAAATGCCCGCGTTTTATATTCAAAATATATTTTTAAATTCCTCCAAAAAGAAATATATCAAAACCAAAATCAATTATGACAACAAGGGGGCTCCTCCTACCGAAGCTTGGTATAACTCTAAAATCAAATGACACGGAGCATCCAGTGGTATTCTGGTTCCTCCAAAAACAACAACTTAGAGAAAGCAAATATACCCGACGAGTCTTCCAAATCGAAAAACTCCCAATCGCATAACTTAGTCATACAAAATATTTGAAAAATCACTTCACAAAAACCTTCTTCAAATATTCTGAGATAATAATACTTCACCAAACTTTTCAAAATAATATTATTATTTCTTTTACAATTTTTTTGAAATTACTTTTCAAAACCACCGGGATTTAAATCCTAACAAACAATTTTTTTTATAAACCATAGTTTATAAAATCACACTATCAATCAAATCAAATTCCATAAAGGAATAAACAAACACTTAACATCATTTAAAATGTTAAGTGACTTAACAAACAAGATTTAGAAATTTTGATTAGGTTCACAATTTTCCTAAGTCATATAATAAAGCAGATTATTATACTTAAGCCCGCATGATGTACATAAATCATCCGTATGCAAAATCTGATCTGATAACTTGCTCGGATACATAGACTTCACTTTCGAACTAGTATCGCTTACTCGACCTTCCTAGTGCGGACTCCGATCAGGTTCCTCAATTAAAAACCTCTATTATCCTTACATAACCATATAATATGCTAGAAAAGCTCAGTATCATATAAAGAATCTGAATTAGGTGTTCGCTGATAAGAATCAAGTGAGAAATCCTTTTTCGGACTGGTGTGAATCACCCCGAAGTTAGTATTCGGATCCTAGATCAAGAGTCGTGTGAATTCAATGATCTACGTATAACCTACATACTTAATCTGATTGGTATCTTAACTACACCAATCTTTCTAAATCACTTTCATTTTCATTTCTAGTATTTCATTCAATACTAAAATTATTTATGAATTATTTCATAAATTTTCACTTAAATTTATAATCATTTTATAAAGACACAGCTTCATAAAACATTAAATTAAATCTTACTCTACTTTTATTTGCTTGTATAATACTCTTCTACATCCTAAGGGTATATACAAAATGTCAATTTTATTTTATTTATCATTTATTTTTATTTTCAAAATTCAAATTGAGGTCCAAACAAAATATGAGTCTTAAAACCGAGTTGACTATTCGGACCTTTTTACCTTAGAGTGACCTAAGGAAAGATGTTTACTAGTCGGCTCTATAACATCAAATAGTTTATATGACTTAGATGTATAAACAAAAACCATGGTTTTAATAAAACAATGCTTATTAAAACCCTCCTATCCAATTTAACCCATTTAAAACTTGATCTAAATTATTCCTTTTCTATTCAAGAGTTAATAATTTTTCATTTGTCAAATTATTTATCAAAATACCCTTTTTATTTTAAATCAATTTTTTAAAAGAAACTTAAGAACTAAATATCCGGTTTTTATTTCAAATCATTTTTGAAATAATAATAATATACATATCTCCCTTTTGCATATCAATCGTACTTTTGGAGTTTAAGGCAAAATTTTTTTACCAAAACAACCCTATAGCAAATTACTATGGTAGCATTCCCTCACTTAGAAACTCGAAAATGAACGCCGATGAAGTGGTAGTCACCATAATTATTTTCCAACAACCGAAGTGAGTTCGGTTCTTACTTATCTCTTTTAAATCCTTTTTAAAATATTTCTATACATAAATAATTTTAAATAATACTATTATTATTTCCTCTAAAACTTTGAAAACACCTTTTGAAAACACAGGGATTTAAGTTCTCAAATTCTCTGCTTAAATCCATTTTTATTTATAACCTCTATTTATAAATTATACTTATATAATTTCACTTTGAAATAATAAATACTTCCAAGTAATATTACCATTACTTACTCAAATCCTTCTGAAATTATTTCAAACAATACCAGGGTTTAAATTCTCAATTTTTTTTTTACTTATAACACACCATTTATAAATTATTTTATATATACCATACTCATATAAAATGTACCTTTAGAAAATTTCTTATATTATAACAACTTTCCTTTATTATAACAAAATTTTCTCAAATATTTATCCTCTAAATATCTTATCTTACAATTTAGATTATATTAAACAACTTTATTAAAAGATGACTTTTAACTTAGCATTTTTAATGAATACCTTATAGTCAAATTGTGAAGCTTAATTCACAAGGGGTTCGTTTTTAATACACTTATAACTATCAAAATAATAAATGCCCATAAACTGGTTGAGCATAATTTAATAACCAACAAACAATAATCAATACTCCAAACTATATGGGCCTGACAAATCAAATAATAACGATAATAAAGGAATATTATCGTTACCAAACAAACACTATAAATAATTATATAAATTTGAAAATTATTCCTTTATATATATAATATATATAATCTTAGGTAAAATATTTCATTTATAGATTTTCAAAAATCAGTATCGTGTTTGTTTGCCTTGTTCAAGTATTTAGAAATCCCTATCGACACTGTGGCGTTCCACGTCTCGACCAGAATTCATAAAAAACTCAATAGACCAATTAACATAATATGTTTTTATAGCAATAATAAATATGCTCTCATATATATATATAATATTGTCAACTCATTCTAAGGTGTCACTTACCTTATCTCTAATGAGTATACCCTATTAAAGCCAAGGTTCTCGTTTAACCTTCAGCTCTGATACCAAATGTAACAACCCACCATTCAACTATCGAAAGTCGGCACCAAATACATCCACAATATTCCAATGTCGGACATCCAATCACCGGAAAGACAAATTGTTAGGGTAAAAAGAAAATGAAATGGAGAAATAGAATCTCATGGTGGAATGACAACATATAATATAACACAGATAGTAAAAGTTGTTACTTTAAAATACACGGTATATTAGAGTTAAAAATAAACCTCATCAACTTGGACAGTTATAACTTCTTGACCTTACAATTGCCTGGGTATATATATACAGCGGAAAATAAAATACTGGCAAGTGAACATCCAGCTCTACTCCATGAGCTCCATGTCACACCAAAGACAACATGGAAAAATACTCGGTCTAATTCAAGCATTATAATAAAATAACACCTCGATCAGTCTGGACATACCAGCGTGAGAAAACTCAAGTAATATGATGAACATATAATAATTCTGTAAGACCACGCCGCTAAACGTAGAACGGGTTTTTACACCACAAGAACAACTTCCACGCGTGAATGGATAGTAATGGATATAAACAAAACCCAAACTTGAAAGAATGGGCATAAACAAGATCAAAATCCAAACTTAAAGAATGGACACAAATAATTAAACATCGAGAAGAGCTCCAGTCACTTCTCAATGCAATTAAGAAAACAATTCAAAGATTTGAATCAACAACAAGGAAAATGAAGTTTTCCAACAATGACTAGGAGAGCGCACCCCCTCACCGAAAGTATACCTCTAGAAATATATTTGAGAACTACGATGGCTCTCGAAAACCACAAATTTGGACCCCGCCAACCTTTACCGAGAATCCGAGTATTTCACATCTCCACGCGCATACCATCGAAACCAATCTAGAATAGATGTGAAAATACCCTAATGGGAGCAACCCCATATAGCTTGGCCCTCACTCGCGCTTTTGTTTTAGTCATTTTCGACAAAGGATATCAGTGCTCAAAAGAGCAACAAATCATCTTAAATTGACGATACACAAAGAAGAAAGCTGAATCGATAGTCAATAAATCAACTATCGGCAATAATCAAAATAATCGTATATGGAAATTAAATCTCATGCCCTTACCACTACTCGTTGATTTCAAACTTGTACTATCTCTCGGTTAAAAATGAAGTCGGGCAAGTTAAGGTAGTGTTACCTCTAGGTATCGTCTTGACAACAATTTTAACCTTCGAGATAGAAATAAGTTTCCATACCTCGATGTTTAGTGCTACGAGTATGACTAAATCCTTTCCATATAAGCAATATCATTTACGGAAATTAAATTTCTTATCCTTTCCATAACCGAATCAAACTTTTAAACTTTTAAAACCCAAACTTGTGCTTGGTTTTCACATCACAAATATTTGTAAAACATCCATTTTTAAAGAGTAAATTATGTTTCTAGTATATTAAAAAGAAGGATAAAAACAAATGTCATTAAAATGTTGTTTGCTACAAACCCGAAAGAATTCACACTTAGTTTTATTTTTGAAAACAATTCATTTCAAAAAAAATTCTTCATTTATAAACTATCATTTTATAAATTTCAAACAACATTTATTATCCTGGAGGATAATAAATCAATTAGAATGCATTTATAAATTTAAACAATGTTAATCATCCTAAAAAATAATTGATATAATTCTTTTATAAGTTCAAAGCCACATTAATTATCCTAAGAGACAATTAATTAACTTATAACTCCTTTAATAAATCCACTAATTAACTTTAAACACCTTTATTAAATCAGTTAATTAACTTTAAACATCATTTATTAAAATGATTGATTAATCTTAAAAATCATTATTAAAAATGATTAATTAATTTTAAACATCATTATTTAAAATGACTAATTAATTTTAAACATCATTATTAGAATGATTAATTAAATTAATAATCTATTTTATTAATTTAAAACAACATTAATTATCCCGAAAGATAAATAATCCAATTTATAACTTTTTTATAAATTTAAAACAACATTAATTATCCAAAAGGTAATTACTCAAATTTATAATCTTTTTATAAATTTAAAACAACATTAATTATCCCAAAAGATAATTAACCAAATTTATAACTTCTTTTTATAAATTTTAATCAATACATATCCTTTATTTTCAAAATTCCCAAAATTCTTGAAAATATAGTTTAAACAATTTTCGAAGTGCAAAAACACGTCCAAACATTTCTTTTGTAAAATCACAAGCTCAAGTTCAACACACAACAAGGGTTTTAGGAGATGATATTTCATAAGTGACGGTATAGCGATAATCGCTGTAATGACACTTATATAATCAAACAGTATGTCATAAATATTTCAACCAAACATCAATATAAGCGGCATAAGAATAGAAGTAAATAAATGAATATTGGAGAGAAACCCCTTAGGATCTCTCTACAAAAGTCCCCTGTAAAACATGCATATGTATGTGTATTTCAATTTTCAAAGTGTTCCATAGCGACCTATTTGCTACGTACACTCCAATTGTTCTTTTAATTTTTTATTTCCTGCAATATAATGGTTATTTATGCCATCCGCTTTTCAAGCGGGAATTTAAATCCAAAAAAATAACCAAACAATAATATAACTATCATTCAAGCATTTAACATTAATCTATAGCAACATAGATATCATATAGCTTAGTTAAAGGTGAGTAAACTCACGAAATTCCAACGGACGCTTTCGCATTCCGGTTTGGTCTAAAATCAAATGACGTTCGATTTTAAACCAAAATTCAACTAGCTTCAAACTCGACCAAATTAGTTCCATCGTGTGGCTAGCGTTTCTACGAATCCAACACAATTGACCACGTCCGGATTCGACATCGTATGAGAAAGTTATGAATTTTATAAGTTTTCAAATTAAATAATCAAATTAATTACTTAATTATTTTATTAATCACAATTACCCAACTTCTTCATCTTCCCAAATGTTAATTACTCCCCTGTACATGAACAAGATATGCACCCTCCAATTTGATCCTTCAACCCGCGATTTCTCCTTCGTTTTTCAACAAAATCAACCACTGATTCCTCATATGGATCACATTACATTAGAGCTTCGCGATTCACCCTCTGACATCACGCTCGAACCACCCCAGCAAAATGCGGCTGCTCCTCCACCACATGACAAACAAAATGTCGCAAGTCACTAGGTAAAACCGCAACTCACCAAACTCCTTCCACGGATGCTCTTCGTTAGGAAACTAATGCCACTGACCTTGTCGTGCATCTACACTTCAATCTCCTAAAATTCAAACCCAAGTTCCTCTAATGCATGTCGACTACAGCCAAAACACTATCACACGCGACCAAAGCATATGGGTTTGTAGAGCTAGCTACCACGAGCTCAATGAATCTAGTTTCAAGATTTTTGGTTAAGTGTTGGATTTTATATTAAATTTTGAATGAGGAAGTTTGATTTTGATTTTCTAAAGCTTGAGGCCATTTTGTTTTACTGGTTTGAAGAACAAGGAAAAGAGAGAAACGAAAATTCAACTTTTTTTTCAAGTGTTGACTTTGAATTTTATAAACAACTCAATTTACTTAGCTTAAATCATAAGTAAAATAATATTCTCAAGCAACATCTTAAATCAAAATCAAGTCATCATTAATCCAAGTTCAAAATTCTGAATTTGGTTTGATTTATAAAATGGATTTGAAAAGAAATATTTGCGGTACTCCACTGCACAATATCTCGTTCACGTATGACCCGTGAACGACAAAAATAAAAATACGATCGTGCACCAAAAGGCAACACGATCCCAAAACAACAATAAAATATACAGATTGTTTTATTCTGTGAAATTTCCAAAAAACCATCATTTGTCGAAAAATCGTCAAAACGACAAATTTATATTTTTCAAATTAAAAATTATGGAAAACTCAGATAAATTCAAATAAAAATACTACAATAAAAATCAAGTCGTCTTATTAATAATTGGTTTTCTTGTTATTCATTCGAACTATTTGTCATTGTAAATAAATTTATGGAATGAACTCACTGTTATTATTTATTAATTAAAAGGAGTTAATTAAGACCATTAAATTCATTTAACTAATATTTAACTTACAATTCAAATATTTAAATAATCACTATATTTGAATATAAGCTATTAAACTGTAAAAACCAATTGTTTAAATATTTAAAATTAATTAAATATTTAAAATCAAAACGATAAAATTATGGAATGTTACATATGAAAACAACAACATCAAGTTATCAAAACCACAAATGCAGCTTAACTAGAAGTGAAATTAAACAATGCAACAATCTTGTTCTTACAAACAACCCACCATCAACTAAATCAACTTCACAAGTTCATACACATTAACAACAAAAACCCCAAACAATAACCTAACATATAACCTATTGTCTTAGGTTCCTAATTTCTCGTGGTGCTCTTATTCTTTGTGTTTGGGTTGGAGGCGATTGTGATGGTCCAGCCTCAACTTCATCATGCACCAGTTGAGTGGCTTGTAAAGAACAATCCGCGTCTCTCCTATGTCTTCTTTGGTAGGTATGAGCAGAAGCTTTATGCAGACGAGGTACATAAGGCGGTGGTCATTCAAGCTTGTGTCTTCCAAGAATAGACTCAACAATGTCTTTGATGCTGAAGCGCTTACTTTTCGCTTGATCTTCATTTCCAAAATCTACAAGCACATCATCAACTTCGTTCAAAATTAGTTACAACCCTTGAACTTGAAACAAAATAAGTTTTGGCATAAGGAAGTAATGTTACTTGAACTGGTTATGAAATTAAAACTTATTTAGTCATACCAAGTCAAGTTCCATGGGTCCTCATGGAGCATATCTAGGCAATCTAGTAGACGATTCTTTAAGAACAAATCATCGTGTGATATGCTAATACCAACTATTGTATTTTTCGATGGTGATGATTGGTACGTGTTTATCCTGTATGTAATCCAACTTGTGATCCCATCTGGCAACATAAGAGTTGTATAAATCTCTATTCTAATTATTCGAGAACACTTGCTCAGTTGCATCCGGTATATGCTGGTTAATGCCAAATTGCCTCATCACTCTATTTGGATAGTGCATGGCCACACTTTGCAACCAATGATAGGGGTTCATGAATACCAAGTTTGTTTCCCATATACTTGTGGCAAATCATGTAAAATTTCATCTTTGTATAGCATCTACTCAACATTATAATGCTTCATTATGTCCAGCTCGTTGCGATAGAGTGTGACATGACGGGCTGGATTATCTCTCCAATGTCTATCTTCCGTCCATCTACAAATAATGCGACAAAATAATGTGTGAATATTGTACTAAAACATATAGTTTTCAATAGAAATTAGCAATAGTTTTTACTTAGCCCCGTATGGTAATCCAACAGTGACAGTGGTCCGAACATTTGGACGACCAATAGAATTATGTATACATGACCAAACCCACACATTATCAGTGTTAAACAAGGTCTTTAAAATATTAGTTAAATTATTATGTAAAAAGTGTTATACCTGCGGAAGGGTTAAGCAACCGGCTAAGCCGTTCGACTTCCTTAGTGCTACAATATCTAACTCCTATACAAAGAACATAAAACAGTGTTATCCCATAAATATCCGAATATTGTAGCAAAGCCATGTAGCAGATATATCAATTTGACACTAACTCGGCCCTTGGTATGGTTTGGAAAAAGCCTGGATGCTATAAGTAGTAATATCACAGCTCGTGTATATTGTTCCATCGCCTCAATTGATGTATCAGATGTAATAGCCGAGTCAATTTATAAGGCCGTTAATCCATTTAACTTTCAATTCTCTTCTATTAACCATTACTTCGGGGGGGTGTGGAATCTCACCAAGCAATTAGTGATAAATATCATCCACATCACCAAAATAATTCACAACAACGCCTTCTATAGGAAGGCCGAGTAAAATAGCAACATCATGTAAAGTAATGGTCATTCTCCAACAGAGAAATGAAATAAGCTAGTCTTGGGCCTCCATCTATCACATAAGGCCGTGAGTAAGAACCTATCAAATCTGATATATTTAATCTGCATGAATACCAGAAGCCCGCTTGATAAAGTAAATGTTGAACTCAATGATTATCAACCATCTCTATTAAGTCTTTAGAACTCTACAAATGGTCCAAACAGTCGACAGGTTTTACACTCTACAAAAAAGAGAATTATAACGTATAGTTAATTCAAAATGGTAAAATTCTTCAACTATTGAGTGTACTTAGCAAATATAAATAATCACCCTTATTAAATCTTCAAAATGTGTATGGTGCTTATCCTGTAAATATAACATGCTACCATCTACGAGTCTGCTCTCCGGTTCTAAAAGGTAATGCAAAAAAAAACTCAAATTAATGACATAATTTACAAGCTAAGCTTGATTCAAAGGTAAGAATTCGATTACGGCCGCATATAACAAGCTAGTTGACATTGTTCATTACGCATATATACGAAGAAAACGTAAATTAGAAATAACCACTGAAAATCTAGGGTTTAGAAAATATCAAAATCATATTGAGTTGAAGAAGATCCCGCTTCCATTACTGTAGCTTTATTGTAATCGAATATTAGTGAAGAAATATGAAGATTTTGGGTGGAATTGATGAAAAAATCGGAGAATTTGAAGTTGGGACGTTTGGGCTAGAGAAATGGGGGGCACTAAATAATGAAGATGAGGTGGGGGTGGGGGCTGCTGCTGCTTTTATATAGCAGCAACATTTAGTGCAACTCATAGTCGCGGATTTGGAAATAAAAGAAGATGCAACTATGATGGTTGTGTAGGATCGATTTCACTCTAGAGGGGGGTGAATAGGGTGATACTAATAATAATAAAAATTAATGCGGAAATAAATATAATAATTGCAGCACAAATAATAGCAGAATAATAAAAGTAGAAATAGAACAACATAGATTTACCCAGCTTCGGCAAAACCCTACTTACGTGCTGCCCCCAAGGTTTCTACTAGAAATTAAGTAGTCAGACGCTTACACACGTAAACTTGCGACACCCGCTAATGACTAACCTAACTCTACGCTCAAAACCCTACCACAACTCAGCCAGTAAGTTGCGAATTCTCAAACTACGCCCGTAGTTTGTACCTAGTCACACGACTAGAAAGTTACTCAATTTAAAAGGAAATTACAAATGAAATAATAACTAAAACAAAAACAAAACCCTAATTAAATAATTTCAAGCCCAATATAATAAAAAGCACCGGCCCACTAAGAAATTACAATTAGAAAAAAATGACGTCTCCCTTTATTCTGTTTTACTTTGGCCCGTATCTTTTTAGTCCACGCCGTTCCTTTTGCGATCTGAAATTAGGGCTGTTGAAATTGAAGCACCGATTTGAAATTGGTCGATTTCAGTGATGATTTGAGTTGCCTTCCCAATCGATTCCCTTCCCTTGATAATTCGCGGCGGCTTCAATGCTTCTTCAATTTGGCTTGCGGTTGCTTTAATTGCTGTGTTGTTTTGCTTTGGTTCAAACTCGATTCGAGTTATTGATTTGGGATTTAATTTGAAACTTGGATCTGTGATTTTTGCTTGAACTCGAATACCTCACTGCCGATGATGATTTTGGGTTATATAGGAAACGAATCCCTTAATTTTCGTTCGTATTTTCGATTTGAATTCTTCAACTAATTTTGTTTGGCCGTTCGATTTTGCTTGAATACTTGTGATTGTACTGACTTGTTCAAGTCATACTCGGTTGGGTTTGGTTTCGTTCTTTTCTGGCCTTTGAATTTGTTTCTCATTCATTTCTTTTATGACTTCTACACTTTGAATTCTTGAGTTAATTCAATTTTTGATTTTCTTCTTTTATATGTTTTGACCGGTTCATCGTGTGACCCTCTGTGACTTTATTTGAACTGCTCCCTTGTTTTGTTACTTCGACTGTATATATCTCGAATTTATTTCCCTAGTTGACAAGTTTAAAACTGCTACACATTTCGATTCTTCTTGTTGCATGTTCATTTAAGACTTGCACTTGGTTGTTGTGTAGTTGGTTACATTGAACTGTTGTCTGCATTACTTGATATTTCTGGTTTGAGTTGATGCTTCATGTGTACTGAATGTGCTGGCCTCTGTTCCATGCTCTTGTTCATGCTTGAAATGATTCATGTGTGTCACCTTGTATATACATACATATGTATGTGTGTGTATATGTATTGTGATTCCTTGTTCTGCTCATTGCTGTTGCATATGAATATACATGCTGCTCCACTGTTTTTGAAACATTAAAACTGTTTGTTTGTGCACTTCTTCTTGCTTGAACCGAACTGTTCTGGTTGTCACTGCATGTATATATGTATACATGTGTGTTCACACATGTATATATGTATGTTAGCTTGTTGTATGTGGTTCCATTATGCTTTGCACTCCTGTACATATGCATTGAATTATGGTCTCATGTCTTTCTACATTTGAGCTGATGTCTAGTTCCACTTGAAGTCCGTCCATTGCGTTCATGAGCATTGCATCCTGTTTTGATCTTGTTTTCATGTTCATTGAGGTCCGGTGCACATATTCATATATATATATATACACACACATGCATACATATGTGAGATGCATGTATATATGCATGCTGTATGGTTCCTGTTGCGTGTTACTGATCTGGTTGCACTTGCTGTTGGTCTGGTCTGGAGCTTGTTGTCATTTTGGTACCTTTGTTGTTTGGTTGAGTTCAAGTGTCATTGACCTTCCACCTTGTTGCCTATCACTGTTCACTGATCTGGGTTGGTAGTCTTGGTCATGCAGCCCTTGTGTGTTGCTTGATTGCTTGCATATTGAGTCTGTGCCTATGAACTTGTACATGTTTGGTTTGTCGTTCATTTTGAGGCTGACATGTGTATGTATATATGCATACACGTGTATCTTCATGTATGTTAACTGTTGCATTGTAACTTGCATTCTCTGGCTTCTGTTTCATGTGTACATGTGTGTATTTGCACCTGTGTTGAATCCAGCCTCGGCTCGGGTTTGACCTTGTGCTCACCTGTCCCTGCAATTTTATCAAGTGTATATCGGTGTGCACGGCCTTGTGGCATGTACAGTGATACACTATGCATGTCACAAGTTGTTCGTGTAGATGAATTCAAAATAAATGATGACGAACAACCCAAATAACTGAGGAAAACAATATTTTCAAACACACATTTCATTTTGCACTGCAAAATATTTCTTTTTCAATTTTACCGCGTCAGTGTTTATTTTGCAGATAATTCAGATGCTGGATACAAACTGGAATAGAGTTGAAGAACAAATACGAGTGAATGAGTGATATGTAGTGAGATGATAAATTGTAAAATGAAATTTTGTGATGTATTCAAAATTGTAATGTAATTGAAAAATGTATATATGTAGTGAGAGCTCAGATTTTTACTATTTGGGTTTGTAATAAAATATTTGTTTGAATATGAATTCTGTGTTATTTATTTTATTCATCAATATTTATTTAATTATGTGAAAAATAACATAGTACAATAACAAATATATTTAAATGAATATATATATATATATATGTTTATTATCATCAAACAAAAATTATATACTAGCATATTCAACAATCTCCCCCTTTTGATGATAACAAACATATATTAAGATTTTGAATTTATTAAATGTATTTGGTCATTGATGAACTCTATTTGCTCCCCCTATTTGAATGCTCCCTCTCTACAACAAAGCTCCCCCTTCATATATGCATGAAAATAAATAAAAATATGCAAAAGAACCTAGATGGGAATATGCAAATAAAAAATAAAATATTTAAACTTTATTTGCCAAAATCTTAACTTTTCTCTCCCCCTTTTGTTATCAGCAAAAGAGTAATAGTGTTAGAAAAATAGAGATAAAGTGATAGACATTAATACCCAATCGAGTATAAATATTAAATTTCAATATAAAATCAAACAAAAATCATAAATACTTTGTTAGGCGCATATTCCACTTTAGAGTGATAGGGGTGATGTCGGCATATAAAACCATATAGTTGTGTCTATTTGTGGTATATTTATATCAGGAATTTGAATATCTACTAACCATGCATAACCATTAGGACTTTTAAATGAGATTAGTAGTATTCCCAATTTTTATATAAAAAATGAATTTCAAGGATCTTCTAACCACGCATAACCGTGAGGACTTTTAAATGGGATTAGAATCAACTCGTCTATTTAATAATCAATTTGATAAGTGTTCCATACATGCATAACCGTGAGGAATTTTAAATGAGCATGAAAGCACATAAACAAATATTCTAAGTAATTCACCCATGCATAACCGTGAGGACTTTTAAATAAGAGTGAATAGTTCAGATGTTTTTATTGCTAAAAAATAAAATAAAATAAAAACGAATAATTTCTCGTAAAAAATACCACATTTTGACATACTATATTGGATTTTGATGAGTGATGGTCGTTAGAAATATGATAGAAATAGAGATGATCATGGAATTTTTACCAACAAAAGTTATTATAAATCTTGTTTAAATTTTTAAAGAAATTTACTAAATATACCGTCTCAAGTCATAATATATGATTAATATCGACACTCATCACTATTTCAATTACTATTTATCTTTTCGATAATCAGTAGGGAGTCGGATTAGTTAATGTAGTCATTTAAAATCAAATCCAAAAACAAATATAAAATCAAATTTCTAAAATGTCTAATCTGAAACGAATTCAACAAAAACTATTTTCTGGAAAGGGTTTTATAAAAAATGTCTGCTAATTGAAAATCAGTTGAAATGAAAAATATGTAGATATTTTCTTTGAAAATGATGCAACTAATGAATGTCTCAACATAAAACACGTTCCACTAGTACTTTTTCTATCAACCAGGCTACTAGTGTAATCTGCATCTGAATTTCCCTTTGACTCAAAGTTATCATTAGATAGATATCATAGACCAAATCGTGGAGTGTGCAACAAATACCTTAAAATCCTTTTTACAGCTTTTAAATGAAATTCTTTTGGATTTGAATTGAAACCGTGCAAATAAACAAATAGTGAGCATAATGACAGGTCTAGAATCAGTAAAATAAACAAATATATCCACGGGTATCTTGAGTAATCATCAATCAATACAAAACAACATTTCTTACTACCTAAACTTGTAATATTGTTAGTCCAAACAAATTTATATGAACTAGTTTAAAGATGCAAAGATGATTAGTCAACATTTTTTCACAAATCAGAATCAAAATCAACATTTATTTCCATATCACATAACTGGCTGAATTAAATCAGATTATGGTGCAGATTTTCACATTTAATATATCGTTCAAGATAAATGTACCGTTACCTATTTTACCTTTGCCGATAAGTTTTCGTTGTTTCCCATTGTGATTCTGCCACCTTTGTACTGGGCTAAGGAACTTTATTTGTCGCCCGTCGTGTGCTTGGAACAGCAAGAATCCAAGTAACACTTTTGTTGTTCCTTAGCCTGCCACCACGCCTACACGAGGAAAGATTTTTGTGACCTATTTGTTTTTATAGGTCCATGATTGTTAGTGACAAAAGATTTTGAAAAATATGTTTGTGTAGACCCAAGACAATCTATATTTGTTCCTTTCGGCACCCAGATTTGTTTGATTTTAAGGGATTTAACATTTGTGCCTTTAGGAACCCAGATTGGTATGGTTTTCACGTGTTTGGGTCTATACCAGCAATTATTGTGATTGTGTCCAATTTTTCCACAAATCGTGCACTTGGAATTGACTTGATTAATTTCGCTTCTAACACGTTCAGTTTGAGTATATCCAAGTCCTTGTCTAATAGGATTAACAGTTTGTTTCCCTAATAACATATTTAGTGATTTTTCTCCTTTGGAGAATTTTCCTAAAGTTGTAGACAATTGTTGGACTTGTGTTTTGAGAGATTCATTTTCATTCAACAACAGAGTGCATCTTTTAATAGAATTTTCTCTCCTAGTATTTTCACTTTCTTTCAAAATTAGAATTTCATTTTCAAGTGATTTAACTTTAATTTATGATTTTTTAATCTTTTCTTCAAATGATGGACACTTATCACACTTAGGGCTCTTATTTTGATAGTTTTTAACCAATTGATCAAGCTGTTTATTTAGTATCTATTAAACTATTTGTGATTCAATTTTAGCATACTTCTCCCTAAGCCGTTCAAAACAGCCATCTACCTCATGAAAATGTATAAGTAATTTCGAATGAGTAAGTTTTGATACCTCGCTCGGCTCGTCATCATCGCTGTCACTTATTTCTCCTCGAAGACACAGATTTGCTCTTTCACTCTCACTGCTAGTGCTTTTATCATTTTCATCACTTTCATCCGAAGTTGCTACAAAGCTTCTCCTTTTCGGTTTCTTTCCTTTGCTGAATTGATTTTGAGGACAATTTGACTTGATATGACCAGGTTTATTGCACTTGTGACAGATGATCTCCTGCTCTTCTGAATCGTCTAGAACTTTGACTATTCTATTCTTCAGTTGTTGATTCAGGGTAGGATTTCCATATTTGTGGTTCCACCTTTTGAATCTCTTTATTGTCAGTACCAATTCAGCTACTCCATCCTCATCATCATCATCTTCACTTTCCGTTGTTCCTTTCAGAGCTATTGATTTCTTTCGTGTATCACCTCCTTCACGTTCTTCCTTGAATTTGATTTATAGCTCATAAGTGGTGAGATTTCCAATGAGTTCTTCGACTTTAATTTGTTTCAGATCCTTTGATTCTTGAATGGCAGTCACTATTGCTTCAAAATTTCATGGAAGAATTCTGAGGATTTTTCGAACTATTTCCAGCTCCGTGTATGGTTTTCCAAGGGATTTTAATTTGTATACGAGATTAGATAGTCGTCCATACATTTCTTTGACACTTTCATCCTTTTCCATTGTGAGGTTTTCGTATTCGCTACTGAGCATGGCAATGCGGGATTTTTTGACTTGGGAGGTTCCTTCGTGAGTCACTTCAACTGTGTGCCAAATTTCCTGCGCAGTTAGACAATGCGAGACACGATTAAATTCAATTTCATCTAATGAACAAATAATAGAATTCATAGCTTTAACGTTAGCATTCTGCAATTTATTTTCAAGATCTGTCCATTGATCCATCGGTTTTTCAATTTCTTGATTA
The DNA here is from genome assembly GCA_030737815.1 of Allium fistulosum. Taxonomy (NCBI): domain Eukaryota; kingdom Viridiplantae; phylum Streptophyta; class Magnoliopsida; order Asparagales; family Amaryllidaceae; genus Allium; species Allium fistulosum. The sequence goes on from CM060904.1 coordinate 1,295,560,603, forward strand.
TCTACCACTATAGTTGGTGTCCTATATCCCGTTTCAACAATATTCCAAGCATAAATGGTTTTTAGAAAAAATTTCATTCTATTTTTCCAATAAGCATATTAACCGTTGAACATGGGTGGTCTAACTATGGACTGACCCTCAGCAAAAGCATTATTAAAAGAAGCCATTTAGAAATCAAATTTTTAAAACAAAAATGGTTTTTGTTTCTAGCTCCGATACCACTTGTAGGATCGATTTCACTCTAGAGGGAGGGGGGTGAATAGGGTGATACTGATAATAATAAAAATTAATACGGAAATAAATATAATAATTGCAGCATAAATAATAGCAGAATAATAAAAGCAGAAATAGAACAACACAGATTTACCCAGCTTCGGCAAAACCCTACCTACGTGCCGCCCCCAAGGTTTCTACTAGAAATTAAGTAGTCAGACGCTTACACACGTAAACTTGCGACACCCACTAATGACTAACCTAACTCTATGCTCAAAACCCTACCACAACTCAGCCACTGAGTTGCGAATTCTCAAACTACGGCCCGTAGTTTGTACCTAGTCACACGACTAGAAAGTTGCTCAATTTAAAAGGAAATTACAAATGAAATAATAACAAAAACAAAAAACAAAACCCTAACTAAATAATTTCAAGCCTAATAGAATCAAAAGCACCGACCCACTAAGAAATTATAATTAGAAAAAAAACGACGTCTCCCTTTATTCTGTTTTACTTCGGCCCGTATCTTTTTAGTCCATGTCGTTCCTTTTGTAATCTGAAATTAAGGCTGTTGAAATTGAAGCACTGATTTGAAATTGATCGATTTCAGTGATGATTTGAGTTGCCTTCCCAATCGATTCCTTTCCCTTGATAATTCGCGGCGGCTTCAATGCTTCTTCAATTTCGCTTGCAGTTGCTTTCAGAATTGAGTTCGAAACTGTGAATCTGGTATGTAATTTCTATCGTTTAATTGCTGTGTTGTTTTGCTTTGGTTCGAACTTGATTCGAGTTATTGATTTGGGATTTAATTTGAAACTTGGCTCTGTGATTTTTGCTTGAACTCGAATACCTCACTACCGATGATGATTTTGGGTTATATAGGGAATGAATCCCTTAATTTTCGTTCGTAATTTCGATTTGAATTCTTCAACTAATTTTGTTTGGCCGTTCGATTTTGCTTGAATACTTGTGATTGTACTGACTTGTTCAAGTCATACTCGGTTGGATTTTGTTTCGTTCTTTTCTGGCATTTGAATTTGTTTCTCGTTCATTGCTTTTGTGACTTCGGCACTTTGAATTCTTGAGTTAATTCAATTTTTGATTTTCTTCTTTTATATGTTTTGACCGGTTCATCGTGTGACCCTCTGTGACTTTATTTGAACTGCTCCCTTGTTTTGTTACTTCGACTGTATATATCTCGAATTTATTTCCCTAGTTGACAAGTTTAAAACTGCTACACATTTCGATTCTTCTTGTTGCATGTTCATTTAAGACTTGCACTTGGTTGTTGTGTAGTTGGTTACATTGAACTGTTGTCTGCATTACTTGATATTTCTGGTTTGAGTTGATGCTTCATGTGTACTGAATGTGCTGGCCTCTGTTCCATGCTCTTGTTCATGCTTGAAATGATTCATGTGTGTCACCTTGTATATACATACATACATACATACATACATATGTATGTGTGTATATATGTATTGTGATGCCTTGTTCTGCTCATTGCTGTTGCATATGAATATACATGCTGCTCCACTGTTTTTGAAACATTTAAACTATTTGTTTGTGCACTTCTTCTTGCTTGAACTGAACTGTTCTGGTTGTCACTGCATGTATATATGTATACATGTGTGTTCACACATGTATATATGTATGTTAGCTTGTTGTATGCGGTTCCATTATGCTTTGCACTCCTGTACATATGCATTGAATTATGGTCTCATGTCTTTCTACATTTGAGCTGATGTCTAGTTCCACTTGAAGTCCGTCCATTGCGTTCATGAGCATTGCATCCTGTTTTGATCTTGTTTTCATGTTCATTGAGGTCCGGTGCACATATTCATATATATATATATATATACACACACATGCATACATATGTGAGATGCATGTATATATGCATGCTGTATGGTTCCTGTTGCGTGTTACTGATCTGGTTGCACTTGCTGTTGGTCTGGTCTGGAGCTTGTTGTCATTTTGGTACCTTTGTTGTTTGGTTGAGTTCAAGTGTCATTGACCTTCCACCTTGTTGCCTATCACTATTCACTGATCTGGGTTGGTAGTCTTGGTCATGCAGCCCTTGTGTGTTGCTTGATTGCTTGCATATTGAGTCTGTGCCTATGAACTTGTACATGTTTGGTTTGTCGTTCATTTTGAGGTTGACATGTGTATGTATATATGCATACACGTGTATCTTCATGTATGTTAACTGTTGCATTGTAACTTGCATTCTCTGGCTTCTGTTTCATGTGTACATGTGTGTATTTGCACCTGTGTTGAATCCGGCCTCGGCTCGGGTTTGACCTTGTGCTCACCTGTCCCTACAATTTTATCAAGTGTATATCGCTGTGCACGGCCTTGTGGCATGTACAGTGATACACTGTGCGTGTCACAAGTTGTTCGTGTATATGAATTCAAAATAAATGATGACGAACAACCCAAATAACTGAGGCAAACAATATTTTCAAACACAAATTTCATTTTGCACTACAAAATATTTCTTTTTCAATTTTACCGCGTCGGTGTTTATTTTGCAGATAATTCAGATACTGGATACAAACTTGAATAAAGTTGAAGAACAAATACGAGTGAATGAGTGATATGTAGTGAGATGATAAATTGTGAAATGAAATTTGTGATGTAATCGAAACTGTAATGTAATTGAAAAATGTATATATGTAGTGAGAGCTCAGATTTGTGCTATTTGAATTTGTAATAAAATATTTGTTTGAATATGACCTGTGTTATTTATTTTATTCATCAAATATTTATTTAATTATGTGAAAAATAAAATAGTACAATAACAAATACATTTAAATGAATATATATATATATATATATATGTTTATTATCATCAAACAAAAATCATATATTAGCATATTCAACAAGTTGTGCTATTTTTTTTATACACCAGAAAATAGTTTTTTTTCAAAATTGACGAAACTTATAATTGCGCTTATACGAAAGCAGTTACAAGTTTGTTGAGTTGGATATTGATGGGACACAAATTGGTCTTATTCGATAAAATAAGTTTCCAGCTATGAAGATGAACAGTTTTCAAAATTAGGGCATCTCCAGTCCATTCAAGGTTGAATATTCAGCTTTGAAATGGGATGAAAACTTCAGTGGTGCTTGATAACAGACGCCCATTAAATGGACGCCCGTTCACAATTGGGGGGACTTGGGATTTTTTTTTCCGACTATTCACTGAATAATAGCACATTCGAGATGTCCTCAGCTCAACCCAGTAGAAAAACCCCAACCCTAGTTCACTGTTGCACAGCTGTCATTCCCCCTCATCCGCCTTCGCATCCCCTTTCATCCGCCCTCGCATTCGTCGACGCAGCTATAAACACTAACCCTAGTTAGCTCCGCGCGCGCATTTGCTCAGGTGCTTCAATTTTTATTCTATTTATTCTTTGATCTGGGATTGAATTGATGTTGATCTGATAATTGGTTCCACCTGATCTAATTGAGTAATTGGTAACTTTTCCCCTTCAAGTTCTAATTAACGTTGAATGTTGTTTAAGTTTTAATTTAATTTAGTTCACTACTTTATTAACCGAATTGAGTAAAATTTGAAAATGGTTTAGTTTTTTATATTTAAAGTATATGTATTTAGTTTAAAAGTTAAAACCTGTTTAGTTTCTTATTTTTAAAGTATATATATTTAAAGTATATAAATTATGTTTGAATTGAATTGATGTTTTTTTGACTAAATTTTATTTAAACTAGTTTATTTTGATTGATTGAAACTATTTTAATCACTCGGGTAAATTCTATTCTTACATCAAAAATCTCCTAACTTACATAATTATTTTCCTAAAAATATCTATTACTAAATTATCCTTCTTCTTAGTTGCATTTTTTATTCTTTTTCTTATAATCCATCAAACTAAAAAACCTTAAGATTAATGCAACATAATCTAATTGTAATGGATATTTTTCATCAAGAAACTTAAAATATCATCTAAGCCAATTTTCTTAACCAAGTACTCTAATTTAAAAGTATTCAGCTTATTTTTCTTCTATAACTAGAGGTCATTTTGTTGAAATTGAGAATTTTTTTAAAAAGAAGTTATAATATTACCACAAAAGATTAAGTTCATTTTGTTAAATTTTAACCTAATTTAGTGTTAGAAATTTCTATTTTAGTGGAAATGAATTTTAAGTTTGAAAGAAGGAAGATGGTGAAGATGAAAATGAGGGTATTTTTGTAAAAGAAGTAGTGTACGTAAAGTAATTTTTGGTGTACATCAGTTAATTAAAATTTTGGGTGTATGTCGAGTGCATGTTAGTGTATGGACAGAACCAGCCAATTACAAATTAAATTTTAAGTTTAAAGTTCTAAAGAGTTTAGAGCAAAGTGAGCTTAATTGAAGTTTTAAATTGATTTTGGGGCTTTTTTTGTAGTTTTTAATAATAAACTGAATGTATATGCAGTTCTTTGAAATTCCAAATTCAATTTTAATGGCACTTTCAAGTGCAAGATTTTTTTTATACCGAAAACAGAAAACGTGATGCACAAGGTGTCCATAAACACAGAAGGCGTGGGCTGTAGGCTTTTTTGCCTTGACAACTTTGCATAAAATGAATTAACCAAATTTAACTCCTAACATAAAGAAATGCTGCACAAATAAAGATAACAAGCGCCCAAAAAGCTTTTGGTGCAGATATAACAAATTACAACATCCTACTAGGAAAATGAAGACAATAGCTCGATAAATTGTTTAAAAACGATGTTACAATTATTGACTATAGCATACTTGCCGGCCTTTTTATATGTATGATCATGGTAGATTTTCAAATCGATGTTAATAATATTGATAAGTTTAACGAGGAAAAGGCAATGGAAAAGGAGTTTACCACTGGATAATCGATGGTGCAGGGCAATGGAAATGCCTTTGGGATACTTCATTAATTTTTTTCAATGCTGCGTAGGAAATTCATATTATCTGAAATGATTTTTTTCCCAATTTCAATGCTAAGAGTAAAGGTATCTAAAGGGAAATATACTACTGTATTGCAGAACAATATCTTGAGTAGGCTTTATATGTAAACCGGTATGAATTCCCTCTTATTTTATCTGCCGGCCAAACTTTATTTTGTGATTAACCATTGTTTAAAACCTTTGGTATTATACTGACTTCAGTTTTGCGGGCTGAAATATTTCACTTGATTTAGCGTTTACTATATGTTAAGTCACTGTCAAACCATATCCTCTAAATTTTCATGTTTCAACTGATAATATGCTAGACTCGTTGAACACCTTAATTCACACAAGAAAATATTGAATTAGTGCACTTACTAACTTGTTGCATCGATTTGGTGGGCATGTATATCTAGTGATCCAGAAAAAGTAGATCATAGACGCGTAAGGTAAGAGATTTGGATGCTCTAAATACCAATCTATATGATAAAAGGGAAGGGTTAAAATGTCAAAGACGATAAATACGCAAAATGGAGCATTTTCAAGGAGTTTGGCCAGAGCTGGATTTTTTTCTTTTTATTTTTTAATAAAAATCACACAGCCATCATATATCATTCACTTCCAAAAATTTGTTTATGTAGATTTTGAATACTGTTGTTGGCCTAACTCATAGAAAAAGGGGAATATTATTAATGCACCATTTAGTGAAGTATCAAAATTTATAGTGCAAACACATCCGACTCTACAAGATGTATTAGAAACCTCATGTTCGTTAAAAAATTATTTTTGTAATTTAATGCTTCCAAAAAATGTTATGTTAAAACCTCTTTGGTTCCTGAAAAAATAAGGAAACTGAAAAAAATAAAAAAGACCTCTTTGGTGCCTGCAGCAAAGCCAAGATTCATATCTTGTAAAAACTCCGGTTCCAAAAAAGAACAGCACATGAATACATACCTTGCGCGCATGTCCAATACATTGAAGTTGAGGCAGCAGCTAACATACTAGAGTATTTAAAACAATATACTTTTTTATTCGACCTGCAGTTGCATTGTTTCTTCTCAGTGTGATGAAAGTATAAACGTAGGTGGTACAATTTTTCATTTTGCAAGTCCAGGGTGGCCGACTTTTCCCTTTGAGAAAGCGGTGAAAGAAAATCATTAATTTTTTGGATGCTTGGTTAATATCAACTATTGCATCTGGTAAATTAAAAGAAATATGTTATCATCTATACATATTGCTTAAAGCTTATCACATTTCAAATGTATACTAGCTTCATTATCAGACATTACCATGCTACTGATTTAATAACAATCATATAGTAAAACATAACATAATATTTGAATTTCGTCTTTGCCATAATTCAATAAGATAAAATACACGTGTTTACAGAAAAATAATAATCAACCATATATGCATTTTAATAAGTTTTCATTGAATGTCACTCCAAATTAGACAACTCTGTAAAATAGGGCAAGCGCCTGTGCAGTTAAAGCGCTTAGCGGATCCATGGCGGTGGAGATGCAAAAAGTTATAGCAGAGATAAAATTGGGATATAGCGGAGGTGTGAAAAGTTTCATTAGATATAAAACAAAATATTTTAAGGTAATTTATTCTCATTCTCATATCAATTGTGTAGGAAAATATATATATCGTATAATCTTATGTAACAATACCGAAGAATATCATGATTTATGCAATCCAAATTTGATGGCTACATCAGATTTTTAACTTATATTGAGAACACATATGCCTTAAAATTAGGTCTTTACCCCAACTTTGTTCATTTAGTTCAAAAGAGAACTAGTCAAATAAATCTTTTTATATTAATGTTGCTAAAGCGTGTGATAAAAAGCGTTCATTTAGCGGGTGTAGTGGAAAATAACGGGGCTTAAAACGGATCTACTGTTTAATAGTGCTATATTGAAAAATTGTAGCGGTCGAAGAGCGCTACATGCTATAGTGAAGATTTTGCGGGGCTTTAACAGAGCTTTAACTGCACAGGCAAGCGCTATACCTAATACATAGATAAAACTTCAAGCAAGTTTCTGATCTTTTTTGGATTACAAAGTTCATGCATTAATAAACTTACAAAACATATAATGCATTCCTCTTTAAAACATTTGCAATAAAACTCAATTCTACATTTAATATGTGTAGGTCTGTGTGTAATATTATCAAAGAGTGGGGACAAGAAACACTATTGCGTAATATTTGTCGCATTGAATTCAATATCTTCATAATTGAGCATAGTGCTCATATCGACCATCTGATAATCAGACTTAAAATTAATATATGTTGCATCTTCGCTTCCTTTTTCTCAGCAATATCATGGTTACTTTGAGTATGTTGAAAGTGTATAATTTATATGTAGAATCATATATGCTAGAATACGGAGTAGGAGCCTGTAAGAGATATTTTAACTTATGTAAGAAAATTTCAAAAACTTTATATAGCCCTTTCAAAATCAAACTTTAAAAATAAGAAAATGTTTGATTCACACAATTCGCGAAGTGCTACAATTCACTTTAATAGCGGAAAATCATACCCAAATATGAAGGAATTTATCCTGTGGTCGAAAGTCTAAAGCGAATTAAAGAAGAAACAACAAAACATCATCTTTTAATAATTGTTTTTTTGTTGTCTATCTACTATAAAGACAGATATCTGAAAGTCTATTAAGGGTGCAAAAACCTCAACTTTGAAGAAGAAATTGAAATCATGTTCAAGCAATTGAAAGTCACCATCAGCTAGTGGCACTGCTCTGAAAAAACTAAGCAGAAACGATAGTTTCCATGATTATAATCTATACTAATTAAAATATAGCTTTTAGTGCTCATAATTTATTGATCAATTTTTAAGCTAAGAAATGAATAGTTTGAAACATTTCTAATTTTATTTTGGCTTTCCATGGTTTAAATACATAATAATGGATATAAAATTTAAGCATTGAATATTAAAAATTCAGATTATAATATAAAATTAAAAAGTATTTAAGACTTGTTAGCATATGATTTTTTATAATTATAATTGAAAAACACGACATGTGCAAAGACCAAATCTTTATGTTTTGATTCAGTCTGAAATTGGTTCACTTTCATTATATAACAACAAGGCATCCCAATAATATATGCAAAATGGGTTGTATAGACCAAAATTTGAGCTTTGATCAAAATATTATTGAGATTCCGGTTGTACCATTTCAGTTTCAGCAGGGATTGAAACAAAACCAAATCAAAACTCTGGTTCAAACAAAAAACTACCGAACTTCACATTTTATAAATATATAGATATTCAAAATTTGAAATTTTAACTTCGAAAACGTACTAAATTGCAAAATATTTAAATGGTGCAAATGAAAAAGTTGAAAATAAAGCAATGAATAACATTTTTTAGTGTTATGAATATTTATAATTAATCAGTATTGTTCATTTATATTTTATTTTCAATTAAAGATAAATTATACATTTTGTTTCAATAAATTAAACACACATATGTGTAATAATACGAAAACGGACAATGAAATTTGAAATCGAAATTCCTAAAATTTACGAATTAAATTGAAATTCATGAATTACAAAAGATCGAAACTCAGACCACTTATTAAGTGGGTCAAACCGACCTAACCCATTTCTCATTCAAAGAAGTTTTAACATGAAAAACTTAAAAATCATTTCTCTAGTCCATAAATATTTTCATTCCCCATACTCCTATTCTCATTTCAATCACATCGTCTAAGATCACGATGTATCATTCTTGATTGATGACTTATGGTTTTTGAAATTATTCCCTATTACCGAACTGAATCTCGACACTCCACTAGTTCGTTTCCAAATTGTCATCCTCGCCAATCTCCCCTTTTGCTCCACAAGTCTGTTTGGTGCCTACTGCTATCCTTAATTATCAAGGTAACCATTTCCTCGATTAGTTTGTGTTGACGGTAATTTGATCATATTTTTGCTTCCATAATTACTGTAACTAATTAATTGAAATCAAATATCAATTGTAGTAATTAGGAAAACATATTTATTAATAGTTGGAATAGAGTAATAATTTTTTGGTATGGTCGTGAATTTTCTAAAATGCCCTTACTACAAGTAAATGAGGTCGCAAGTCTGAATGATGTCCATGACAAAAATTAATTTTTATCTTTATTTGTAAAGTTTGCAGTATTGTTAAGGTCATAAGTTTGATTCCCAATGATAACAATTTTTCACATATTTAATTTCATTTCTATTTTTCATTTTTTAATGCTTTTTGTATTCTTAGCATTATTAAATCAATATTCTTTCTTCATTTATTTCAGATTTAGGCCTAATGCATTTTATTTTGACATTTATATATTTTTAGCTTACTTTGCGAAAAGAATACTTTTTAAATATTTGAAAATAAAAGAAAAAGATTTTTTTTTAAATATGTGAAAATAAAAGATAATTTTATTTAATAATAAATATTATTTTATTTCATTTTTGAGAATAAAACGGTACCTCATTCCGTCAGAACACTCATTTTGAAAAATAATGTTTTGTATGAAATATATTTTTCTCCTACATTAAAAGCTATTTAAAAAAATTTACAATTAAAAATTGAGACACATACATATAGTTTACATTTTTAACCTAGAATTCAGCACTCTAAGAACATTTCTACCTACTTATTTTATCAAAACTAACCACTATATGCAAAAGTTTGAGTATTACTATTTAATGTGTATATTGTTCAAAGTATTTTTTAGTACACAGGTACATTGCACTTACTTTAATTGATACATCTTTCACGCATACGTACAACCTAATAGAATTATTGATATGTTTTTAAGTCTCTTTTAAAAAAATTCCAACTAAATTTGTTTTACTTTAACAGTTAATAAGCAATGACAAACTATAAAAGTATGCCTAATAAAATGAACAGTTTATGCAACAATATGTAATATAAGGTGAACCTCACATTACGCTTATATTAAGCTTCCCTACAAGTTTAAATGTATTGAGCTGATGTCGTAGTGTCATCAGTTGACATTTATGTTGTTGAATTTCAAATCGTAACCTTTTAGTTTTCACGTGTGGAACATGTGCTAATGTCATTTATGGACAGTGTGTTATTCCTTTTATATTTTCCTTTTATCTCGGAATGCATGTCATTTGTATTAATCATTTTTCGTTGCAGGTAAGAAAAATGCCCTATGTACTATTTTTTTTGCACATGCAGAGCGCATGCCGTTTGATCTTCTAAACATAATCAAATTACCAGTAGCATATTGATGCAGCGGAAATAACAAAAATGGATGAAACGGTGAAAGTAGCAATCGATGGACTGAAAATACCGAATGCCCAAATCCGTTGATCTCAAGAGATACCGGATTCTAGCTATCCTTAACACGTTGATCGCGCACGATACCGTGTTGAAAGATCTACGATTCTTCGAACGTTGATCTCGCGCACGAGATTTCGTGAATCGGCTTCAAATCCGTTGATTCGAGCGCACTCGAATACCGAAAATGGAGAAAGAAGCTCACACTCAACTTCCAATTTAAGAAGAGGCACAAAACACTCAAACAAAGTTTTTATTCAAAATTCAACCAAGTTTACAAATGACACAACCCCCATATTTATAGGCAGCTACAAGACAATAGCACAGTCCAGACGACATAACAATCGCGACCTACGACTCAACATAGATCAATAACGACCTAACACACAGGCGACCTAACGACCTAAGTACAAACGAGTTACGACATATAACAAAATACAACATCATTCGACTTAACACATTACAATATTACATGCGACTTGCGACCTAATCAAGCTTTGCGACATAAGGAAGTTGTTCTTGTTCGCGGCATAGTCTTGTTCGCGATCTACTGGAACTCGAGCGACCTACTGGAACTCGAGCGACCTACTGGAACTCGAGCGACCTAAGTATCAGCGATCTACTAGAGCTCGCGACTCAGAAAACACTTTGGAAATTTGGAGCGACTTAATGAAGGTCGTTCGCGACCTAGGGCGGAGTGATTCAGGTCGGAGTGATTCAGGTCAGTTCGTTCGCGACCTAAGGAATCGGTGAAGGAGTTAGGTCGCGTAGTGACGTACGATGGATCGGTGAAGGAGTTAGGTCGCAACTCCTTATCTCGTGACCCGTTAGGTCGTGAGCGACCTAAGGAAAGTAATTGCGCTGCATCATCCTCCCCCGGTTGAAAGGAATTCGGCCTCGAATTCACACCTTTCTCTTCCTCGACAGGCTCATTCCCGTGAAATGGAATCAAGTATTTGACATTGAAAACATCAGAAGTATGAACATTATCCGGTAATCTCAACTGATACGCATTCTTATTGATCTTCTTTACGATCTCTAAAGGACCAATTTTTCTAGCGACTAGCTTGTTGTAAGTTCCAACAGGAAATCGATCTTTGGTCAGCACTGCATACACAAAATCTCCTTCCTTGAAGTTAACATGTCGTCGTTTAATATCTGCGGAATGCTTATATTTCTCGTTCGCCTTAAGCAATCGTTCCTGTACAACTTTGTGGCATTCTTGCAAATTATTCACCAAATCACTAGCTCGTTTAACAACTCCTTTCTGAAATGGAACTATCGATAAATCTAATGGTCCCTTTGGAATTGTTGAATAAACAACCTGAAATGGACTGAAACCGGTGCTACGATTAACTGCATGGTTGTGTGCAAACTCAGCTTGACATAACTTCGAATCCCAACTCTTCAGATTACCATCCACAAGGCATCGCAACAGATTACCTAGGGATCTGTTCACAACTTCAGTCTGTCCATCCGTCTGTGGATGATAAGCACTGCTGAATTTCAACTTAGTTCCAACCATTTTCCATAGACTCATTCAAAAATGGCTCAGAAAATGAGTATCTCTATTCGAAACAATAGATTCAGGTAATCCATGAAGTCTATAGATCTCTCTGAAGTATAACTGAGCGACATTAACGGCATCTGCGGTCTTCTTACAGGCGATAAAATGTATCATTTTTGAAAATCGGTCAACCACCACATAGATAGAATCATTACCACGTTGCGTTCTCGGCAATCCCAACACAAAGTCCATACTAACATCCACCCAGGGTTTAGTAGGTATAGGCAACGACATATATAATCCTGCATTTGTAGCGGTTCCCTTCGAAACTTGACAGATATGACATCTCTCCACAAATTTTTCAACTTTTTTCTCATTGACGGCCAAAAATAAGATTTTGCAATCAACTGCATTGTACGATCACGACCCACGTGTCCTTCCTTATGCAATTCTTTGATAATCTTCATTCGCAGACTGCCATCTGGAACACACAATTTATCTCTCTTGAACAGAAAACCATCAACCAACACACTCATCCGTCTTCCCCTTTTCAACTTCACCCATAATCTTAGCAAAGTAAGGATCATCCACAAGCAATTCTGGCAACACATCAAACCCGGTCACTTCAATCCTCATTGTAGTCAACAAATGATTCCTCCTGCTCAATGCATCTGCCACGGGATTCGTAATTCTCGACTTATGTTTCACAACAAATGTAAATTGTTGCAGGTATGCAATCCACGATGCATGCCTAGCTGAAATTTTCTCCTGCCCTTGCAGATGTTTCAAAACTTCATGATCAGTATATAAAACAAATTCTTTATGAAACAAATAATGTCTCCAATGTTTCACAGCTTGCACGATAGCATAAAATTCCACATCATAAGTATTATATCTCATCTTGGCTCCAGAAAGTTTCTCACTGAAATATGCAATTGGTTGTCCTTTCTGACTCAACACCCCTCCAATTCCAACTTTAGATGCATCAGTATGTAACTCAAACAACAACTGAAAATCTGGTAATACTAGAATTGGTGCTGTCGTCAAAAGTTCCTTGATCCGCTCAAAAGCAAATCCTGCTTCCTCTGACCATGAAAATTGCTTCCCCTTCATACAATCATGAACTGGTGCCATCACGCTACTGAAGTGTGGAATAAATCTTCGGTAGAATGATGCTAAACCATGAAAGCTTCTAACTTCTGTTATCGTCCTGGGTTGTGGCCAATTTCTGATTGCTTCAACTTTATTCTGATCCACCTGTATACCTCCTTCTGATATAACATATTCCAAAAATAAAACACTATGCGTCATGAATACGCATTTCTTCGTTGCAGCATAAAATTGTTTCTGTTGCAGTATCATCAACACTTCTCTCAGATGATGCAAGTGTTCTTCTGGGCTTCCACTGTATATCAATATATCATCAAAATACACCACCACGAACTTCCCAATAAATGGTCTAAAGATCTGATTCATCACCCGCATAAATGTACTGGGTGCATTTGAAAGACCAAACGGCATGACTAGCCATTCATACAACCCCTCCCGTGTCTTGAACGCTGTTTTCCATTCATTCCCTGGTCTTATACGAATTTGATGATAGCCACTCTTCAGATCAATCTTCGAAAAGATAGTAGCCCCGCTCAATTGATCTAACAAATCATCAAGCCTCGGCATTGGAAATCTGTATCCGACGGTTATTTTGTTGAGTGCCCTGCTATCCGTACACATCCTCCACGAACCATCCTTCTTCGGCACTAACAAAGCTGGTACAGCACAAGGACTTAAGCTCTCTTGTATGCGTCCTTGTTCAAGCAACTCTTCCACCTGCCTTCTCAACTCCTCATGTTCCTTTGGACTCATCCTATAATGTGGTTTATGTGGTAACATAGCTCTCGGAACAAGATCTATTTGGTGTTGTATGTCCCTCAACGGTGGTAACTCCGTTGGCAGCTCTTCAGGAAATACATCTTCAAATTCTTCCAGCACTGGCTTTACTTCTTCTGGAATTTCAACCACTTCATTACTCTCACGTCCAATCAATAAAAATACTTCAGGTTCATCTTCGACTTCTTTAACAAACTCCTTCAATGATAACAAAATTTTCAGCTCTTCAATCTCCTCCAACTTGCTTTTCTTTTGTTGTTGCCTTTTAGGAACTAAAGTGATTTTAGTACCTTCAAACATGAAACTGTAGCTGTTAGTACGACCATCATGTTGCACAGCTCTATCATACTGCCATGGTCTCCCCAACAACAGATGACATACATCCATATCCACGACATCACACCAAATTTCATCTTTATATTTCTTCCCAATCGAAAAATTTACACAAGCTCTTCGTCCAACCTTCACTTCCTCGCTTTTTCTCAACCAAGCTAACTTGTAGGGTTTAGGATGCTTTTCTGTCTTTAACGCCAACTTCTTCACAGCTTCTGTAGAGATGATATTGTCACAACTTCCCGCATCAATAACAAACTTGCAAACCCTTCTCAAGATAGTGCACGTTGATTGGAAGATATTACTCCTCAACCAACTAGAATCATCCTCTTGCTTTGGTGTTAAACAAGATCTCCTCATCATTAATGAATACCCTTCATCTCCTGACACTTCTTCTTCCTCCTCAACTTGTGGTGAATTAGAACATTCTGCATCTGCATCCTCATCTTCCACCTCAGCAATCATTGCTCGCTGCTTTGGCTTCGGACATTCAGTGCTCTTATGACCAAATTCCTGACAGTTATAGCACTTAAAATTGTTGTTGACCTTGGTCTTAACAGCTTCATTGACAATCGGTTTTCCGACAGCCTTGGAAACATTCGTATTGCTACTAGCCCCTTTCACTTGATTGTTGGAATTTGTAAACACACCACCTCCTCTTCTGCCTTGCTTCTTCCAAGCTAACGCCTTCTGGTGTGCTTCTGCAACGGATCTAGGGCCAAACATATTCATCATATTCTGAATTTGCATTCTCAATCCTCCAACAAATCTAGCTGTCAACTGCTCCTCCGTCTCCATGATATCATTTCTGGCAATAAGTTGATAAAACTCATCTGCATAATCATTAACAGTCTTCGTCCCCTGCCTCAAGTTCTGCAAACGTTGATACATAAGAGATTGATAATTGTAAGGTAAGAAAGTAGCTTTCATCAACTTCTTCATCTTTTCACATGACTCAATCTTTGACTTTCCCATCCTCTCCCGTGTAAGTTTAGTTTGTTGCCACCATGCCATAGCTCTTCCTCTCAAACGAGTAGCAACCAACTTAACTCTCCAATGCTCGGGAATTTCCTTAAAGTCAAAAATTTCTTCAACATTAGATAACCAATTCAAAAATTCCTCAGCTTGCATACCACCCTTGAATTCTGGAATTTCAGTTTTCATCCCTGACTCCCATCGTCGATCATCTTCAACATCCCGATATGCATTTCGTACTTGGTCTCGATCTCGATAATGAACACTACATCTATCACCATCTTCATCAAATTCAAATGTATTTCGATAACGATCTCGACCATCCACATCTCTATGATCACGCATATCCCTTCTACTTTGTCTTTCAACGTCACGATATGGCTCATATTCATACTCCCGTGGAGTTCTTCTCTCTTCACTTCTATGCTCATGATGTTCTCGTCTCAATGAAACTGATGATTCTCTTCTGTCTCGGTAAGATTGTGGCGACACCCTCCTCGCTTTCGTAACCGATGGCGAAATCCTGTTTCCTCCATGGTTCGAGACTGGCGACCTTCTCATTTGACTTTGATTCATATCTATCATCAATTTCTCCAACCTACCAATACCTTCATTCAACTTCTCATTGAATTTGTTGCTAATTCGTTGTTCCATTTGTTCGGCATCTTCTCTTTTGTACAAATCTTCAACATTTTGATGACGATTAGCTCTTCTCGGAGGCATGATTGAATCTTCAACAAACTTCAACTCTCGGCTTGAACAAATCTGAACTTGAACACTTCAACTTTGCTCCAACATGCTCGGCTTAGCTATGATTGGCTAAGTCTAGCTCCGATACCAAACTGATGCAGCGGAAATAACAAAAATGGATGAAACGGTGAAAGTAGCAATCGATGGACTGAAAATACCGAATGCCCAAATCCGTTGATCTCAAGAGATATCGGATTCTAGCTATTCTTAACACGTTGATCGCGCACGATACCGTGTTGAAAGATCTACGATTCTTCGAACGTTGATCTCGCGCACGAGATTTCGTAAATCGGCTTCAAATTCGTTGATTCGAGCGCACTTGAATACCGAAAATGGAGAAAGGAGCTCACACTCAACTTCCAATTTAAGAAGAGGCACAAAGCACTCAAACAAAGTTTTTATTCAAAATTCAACCAAGTTTACAAATGACACAACCCCCATATTTATAGGCAGCTACAACACAACAGCACAGTCCAGGCGACATAACAATCGCGACCTACGACTCAACATAGATCAATAACGACCTAACACATAGGCGACCTAACGACCTAAGTACAAACGAGTTACGACATATAACAAAATACAACATCATTCGACTTAACACATTACAATATTACATGCGACTTGCGACCTAATCAAGCTTTGCGACATAAGGAAGTTGTTCTTGTTCGCGGCATAGTCTTGTTCGCGATCTACTGGAACTCGAGCGACCTACTGGAACTCGAGCGACCTAAGTATCAGCGATCTACTGGAGCTCGCGACTCAGGAAAACACTTTGGAAATCTGGAGCGACTTAATGAAGGTTGTTCGTGACCTAGGGCGGAGTGATTCAGGTCGGAGTGATTCAGGTCAGTTCGTTCGCGACCTAAGGAATCGGTGAAGGAGTTAGGTCGCGTAGTGACGTACGATGGATCGGTGAAGGAGTTAGGTCGCAACTCCTTATCTCGTGACCCGTTAGGTCGTGAGCGACCTAAGGAAAGTAATTGCGCTGCATCACATATTTAATAAATCAAGTTAATACAGTGTTCAAATAATTAAAATGATTTTAACTAATCATATAACGAGTTAAAAAGTGATCGATTCTAACTAATCATACGTGATTCCATTTCTATTTGTTATCAAAAATCATTTTAAGTTAATAGTAGTAAATAATAATCAAATTTTAGATTAGTAATAGTTAACAATTTGTAATATGTAGTTTATGTGGAGGAGAGAATGATAGGTGTGGTAACCTAATCAATACTACAACGGAGTGGATCTTAAGGCTTTTATACTAGATGGGGGAGTGAATAGTGTATTTAAACTTTTTATCAATATACTTCAAACTTAATTACAGAAAATTCAAACACAGATAATAATTTAATCATAGAACGATTAGATAATGGTAATAAATGCAGTAAGAGTAAAGTTAAAAGAAACCGAGAATTTTATATTGGTTCAGATTTCCAATCCTACATCCAGTCCCGTATCCCGTACAGAATTTCACTAAACACGTCTTGACTTTAAATCAGGTGGCAAGAACACCCTTTACACATCTTAACTTGGACTCAGGTGTCGTGTCAGTGACACATACTGGAATTTGATTCAAGTAACCATCACACCTTCTGGAGTTTGGCTCAGATAACCAGAACACATATCCTGTCTTTGACTTAGAAGGCATAACAACTCTCTTTACAATCTCGTCTTCACTTTCACTCGGGTGGTTAAGATCGCCCTTTTACAAGTGGTAGTGGACTACAAGAAATTGAACTTCCGATCACAATTCCAAGCAGTTTCTTGATACAATTTCCTATAGACCTTCAGTAGTTGAATGTCTTTGC
Source organism: Allium fistulosum (assembly GCA_030737815.1). Classification (NCBI taxonomy): domain Eukaryota; kingdom Viridiplantae; phylum Streptophyta; class Magnoliopsida; order Asparagales; family Amaryllidaceae; genus Allium; species Allium fistulosum. The sequence continues at coordinate 1,295,578,322 of CM060904.1, forward strand.
TTTTGAGTAGAATTGAGTGAAGATCATAAAGTTAGTGGTGCAGATCTTCTCTGATGAATGCAGAGAAAGAGACTTGATATAGAAATCGACAACACTTCATTGAAATTTTAATGAGAGTGACAGAGAAGAGAGATGAAGAAAGTGGATATAATTTGTTAAAAAGTCGAAATTAGAGGCCTTTAAATAGAGTTTGAAGAATTGCATCCATTTCACAAAAGGATAGTGCCAAAAGTTGCTTCTTTTGAAATTTTTAAAAAACACCTTAACAAAATTTATTTGTCGACATATACACATTTATTTGTATATGATCATAACCATTTTGAAAATATTATAAACTATATTTCTATATAAAGGCTCTATTAAAATTGATTTACAAATAGATTAAATATTATAAGAAAATATTTTGAGTGGAAAATAATTTTCGAAGTGAAGCTAATCAAAGATATGATACTAGTCAAGTCTTTAACATTTTGGTTAAAACTCAATACAATACCGACACAAATGTCTTGAGTTCTTCCTGTTTTTGTTCTTAAATTCTTCAAAACTCACGAGTCTAATATATCTTGATCAACTCTTAATTTATATCGATCGGTTCTTCAAGTTTTTATTCTATCAGCACTTGTATAAACCTGTTAAATATTTCTGATATCCCGCACAATATACCATATAACTTGATAAAACATTAGTAACAATATTTATATGGTTGTTATCATTACAATCAATACCTTGGTATTAACAATCTTTCCATTTTTGATAACGATAACCGTTAAATATTCTGTTATAAAATATAATGGTGTTTGGTTAAAAATCCACCTGACTCCCCTTGAATATATGCTATATAGCTCTCTATTTTTTTGCCTATTATATTTTATGCAATTCCTCCCATTTGTCATCAACAAAAATGAGTGAATAAGTTGTCTTAGTGAATTACATAAGGAGTTATAATAATTTTACGTGTAGTGATGAATATTATACGATTATTATAGATTATATATAGAGTTATCAATTTTTCGTTGTATCAACAAAGTAATATTTTAAAGAGTAGTCAGAAATAAATAAAACATTACTTTTCATTAATATTTACATATGTACATAGGCAATGTTTTCAAAACGGGATTTAAATCGTAAATCGTAAAGTTCAAACTTTAAATCGAAACGAGATTCAAATCGTAAACCGTAGATTCAAAAGATTCATATTTGAAGGTTTGCACACAATTTGAAATTTATTTTGATGTTTGAACTTCTACAATTAAACATAAAACTCAATTTCCTCTTTTATTATATTTTTATTTTATTTTGAAAACAATGTATTTTGAATTTTGAATCCAAATAAACATATTAAGTATGTTAGTATATAAATAGAATGTTTTTTTTATTTGCGATTTTGACTAAGTTTGGATCGGAATTAGATCGAATCGTTAAGGGAAAGATCCGATCCAATCGGGATTTAAATCGTAGGATTTTAGGATTTTTGACAACAATAACATAGGTATATTTACAAGTGTCATTACATTATAACATAAATTAACACAAGAAAATACGTAAACAATTATTTTGAAGAATTTATGGATTCTTCAATGAAATTTTTACCCATCCTTCGTTTGAACCAAAAATTCTTTCAATAGAATTTTCTTCCCAATCTTTGAGATTCTCCATGTCCACTTTCATATCTTCATCATCAATCTTTTTATAACAAGTCTTTTTAGGTACAGAAAAGTTGTCCCCTTAAGACATAACATATAAAGCTTCGAAATGATGCGAGATATCTTTCAAGTTCATGAATCATTTGCTTCCGATTCATTTTCAAATGTTTTTTATTTCTCAAAATCACGTGGAAAGCCTTCTTAGAAGATTGTAGTGTCTCTTCGATGTTGTTGCTTAAATTTTCCTTATAAACACTTCCTAAATCCATATTTCTTTAAAAATAATCTAGAATTTTTAAAGAAGAAGATATCGTAGTTTCTCCGTGTTTAAATGTGTATTTATATAAGAAATATTTAGTTAATATAAATGTTCCCTCTTTGAAACAACTAAAATTTAAAATTTGAATTTGGACTGTTACATGTCGATATTGAAATTTTTACATGTTGACATGCATGTTTTAGTTCAAACTGTTTTGAATTTGATTACATATTTAATTATTTTATGATTTTACAGTAATTGGTAGTTTCAAAAGAAAAATTAGCATCAATATTCTTTATTTATTATATGTATTATAATTATTTATCAATAATATGTTACAATATGAACATTTATATAACCAAATCTTAAAGTATTAGTTATACAAGATACAAATTTAAACATCACATAAAATAAATGTAATTACAAACTTTTAACAATTACATTTACAAAAATACACGCACATATAAACAAATATTCTATCGACGTTCCGTGATGATTGGAGATTTGTGAATGCTACAATTTAAATAATGGAAACAGAAATTTCCTTTTTGTTTCACTAAATTTCCAGTAGCATCAAAGTTACTTCTCCAACACATCTAACTTCATTTGCGTTGTTAACTTTCATTTTTACTTCCTCATATTCTTCTTCCTCTTCCTCACGTCTTCCTCTTTTTCTCCTTCAGATTCACTTCCGACGTTAACGGGTTATGAACGACCAAATTTTCATATTCTTCCCATCTAATATAATATGGCCCATTTGATTGTTTAGAATATAATTCTAAAGATTCTTTTTTGCCTCACTTGTTCATTCTTTATTCAAATTTGTTGTACTTGAATTTTAGTAAACATCTTGATTACTTGCTTCATTTCTTTCTCAATTTTGCCTAGTTTCGAGAACGTGAAGTCACAAGAAGGCGAATTTCTTTCAACTGGGCGTTTGGAAGTGTTTGGATCAATTAATGGTGTGTGTTTTTAATTCTTACAGAGAAGAAATGAGAGAAAATGAGTCTGAGATGAAATAGTTTAGTTATATAAGTAGTTTTTATTTTAAAATTTAAATTAAGAAGGAGAATCTATTTTAACGTTCCATGTCGACGTATGAGATTATAGTATGTCGATATATCCATTTTTCATGATATAATATTTTTTTTTAAATTCCATGTATAAATATATAGTATATTTAAGAAAATTAACAGCTCCCTAGTTTTCTTCTTAGTTTAATAAATTTATTGACATTTTTATTAATATACTATCCATTAAGTTTTCAAGTTTTATAAATTTGAATTAATTGTTGTATGATTTTTGAATTAATTAGAAAAGATGGATATAATAATTTAGAAGAAATTATTATAGCAAAAATTCCTTTTTACCAAATTAGAGTATTTCATGAATATTTATTGTTAGCAAATAACTTAAAAGTACTTATTTTTGTAATATAGTTTCATCTTATTATTAATTAATACTCATGTTATGATATTTTTAAGTTTATTCTTTTAAAATGAATAATTATATATATATATATGTATATATGTATGTGTATATTTCATAATTTTAGTATTTGTAAATTTGTATTTCCTATTTATACATATTATTTTACATATATTATATAATATAATATTTTGAAATAAATATTTTTCAGTTTATATGAATTTCGTATTAATTATAACATATTAATGAAATGCTATTTTACCGTTACAAACAATGTTTTTTTAAAAGAACTAATAAAAGCCGAAACACATATTATGTATTTATGAAAGTCTAATCATCTAAACGAATGAATAAATTAATTAAATTAAAAATTACCGGCTTTTTTGAGTTACTATAGGTTTTCATCAATGTTTATGGCTTTTTCTTTGTGATCAACTAGTGTCTGTTCGTCTTCTTTTAGGAAGCATAGATCTGTATTTACTTTTTCTAAGTCACTACTGCTTGATGTAGTTTCTGAATCGTCCCGTGTTGCATTGTAAGTCCGTTTCATCTTTTTGTTGAAGAGCCTGCGTTGGGAGAGAAATTTGATTTCTTTTGATTCGGACAGTCTCTTTGAAAATGTCCATTTTTGTTGCATCCAAAACATTTGACGGTATCTTTACTTCCTGATTTGTTTGGGTTTCCATTAGTCCTTCTAAATTTGTTTCTTTTTCGATATTCAGGAATTTTCTGAAATTCCTAGTCATAAATTTCAATTTCTCATCGTCATCCGATCCTTCATCTCCATGAGCACCGTTGCATTCTAGTGTTTTCTTCCCACCTGTCTGGTTTTCATTTCTGTCGTGCAATTGAACTTCATATGACATTAAATGTCAATTCTTTTACTTTCATTGTACCAGTATTATTGGCTTCTTCTATGGCCAGAGTCTTCTGATCCCATTCACTTGTAAGTGAATAAAGAATCTTTCAGACTTGGTCATCTTTAGTGTATTCTTTTCCTAATGATATTAAAGCATGTAATATATCTTAAAATTTAGAATACATGTCATATAAACTCATCTGATTTTGTTTTAAATAATTGAAATTGGTTAGTTAACATATAAATCTTGGTTTGTTTAACCTTGCTAGTGCCTTCGTGTGTAACTTGCATTGTTCTCCATATTTTATATACAAACTTACATGCAAAAACTTTATTAAATTCATTTTTTATCTGGTGAACAAAACAAATATTCATAGCTTTTGAATTATTAAGTACTTGTGTCTTTTGTTCATTTGTCTACTGAGCATATGCAGTTTCGGGTTCCCTATTCTCATTTGGGTAGTATTTCAAATTTCAAAGCCATTGGATTGCAAATAAATTTTCATTCTACATGACCAGTATGCATAATTAAACCATTAAAAAGTGAGGTCCAGCAGTTGATTGGTCTTCTACAAAATTGTCAAAAAATGTGTTACTAATGTTAGTAGCCCTTAAAACTCAAAAAATAGTTTATGAGTATTTAACAATCGTATGCTCTAATACTAAATGTGGACTGGATGATGATAGGTGTGATAATCTAATCAATACTTAAGCGGAATGGATCTTAAGGCTATTTTATAATAGAAGGGGGGTGAATAGTGTATTTAAACATTTTATCAAAATACTTGCAAATTTCAAACTTAATCACAGAAAGTTCAAACACAGGTCATAATATAATCACAAAACAATCGGATAATGATAAATAAATGCAGTAAAGGTAAAGGAAGATATCGAGAATTTTATATTGGTTCGAATTCACAATCCTACATCTGGTCCTGTACCCCGTACATAATTTCACTAATCACATCTTAATCTTAAATTAGACGATAAGAACACTCTTTACATCTCTTGACTTTGACTCTCGTGTCCTGACAAGGACACCTACTGGACTGGAATTTGATTTGGATAACCAGCACACCCTTTGGAATTTGACTCAAGAAAGCAGAACACCTATCCTGTCTTTGACTCAAGAGGCAGCACAATTCCCTTTATAATCTCGTCTTAACTTTCACTCGGATGGTTAAGGTCACCCTTTTACAAGTAGTAGTAGTGGACTATAAGAAATCGAGTCTTTCAATCACAATTCCAAGTAGTTTGTTGATACAATTTCATAAAGACCTTCAGTAGTTAAATATCTTTGCTTTTGAGTAGAATTGAGTGAATATCAAAGAGTTAATGGTGTAGATATTCTTTAAGAATGTAGAGAAAGAGAGTTGATGTACAAATCAGTAACATTTCGTTGAAATCTTAATGAGAATGAGAGATGAAGAAGTAGTTAGAATTCTTATTAAAATTCAAAACCAGAGCCTTCAAGTAGAGTTTGAAGAGTTGCGTCCACCCACGAAAGAATTGTGTCAAAAGCTGCTTAAAAAACACCTTAACTGTCTATATGTCGACATAAATCCTATGTCGACATGTACAAATTTATTTGTATATGTTCAAAACCATTTTGAAAATGTTTTAAACTATATTTCTATATAAAAACTCTATTAAAACCAATTTTACAAATAGATTAAATATTATAAGAAAATATTTTGAGTGGAAAATAATATTCAAAGTAAAGATAATAAAAAATATGATACCACTCAGGTATTTAATATTTTGGTCTAAGACTCACTAGCACAAATCTCTTGAGCTGTTCGCGCCTTTGTTCATGAATTCTTCAAAACTCACGAGTCTTCAAATATATCTCGATCAAATCAATATATCTCGATCAACTTTTGATTTATACCGATCAATTCTTCAAGCTTTTATTCCGTCAACACTTGTATAAAATTTTCTAATAGCCTACACAATATACTATATAACTCGAGAAAACATTAGTAACAAGGTTGTTGTCATCAAAACCAATACCTTGGGTAATAACAATTTAAAATAAGTAGTAAGATATTATAAAATTCGGTTGTCTTTATCATGCTTAATCTCCTGATTTGTTTATCTAATTTTTGACATGATGCGTCGAAAATGTCACATAAACTAGTTTTTGCTACCAAATATTCTTTTGTCTAAGTTTATTTAGTCATAATAATTTGTCTATCGTTTATCACTAAAATTGTACCACTAAGTACTTTATTTAATGAAATGAAATTATACCATCAATCATTGGAAAGAAGAATACATTTATCAAATTTCGGTGAAGCAAATTAGAGTTCAGATTGATAACATTGCATTTATCATCTCGTATCCAGTGATATTTAATACACTCAAGAAGTACGTACAATGTTATTTTCATTCGAGAAATTCTAATCTTGAACTCCCTGAAGGAGTATGAGTTGCACTCTCTCATATTGGTTAATGGTATAAAAGCATTTATGAAATGCATTAAGTAATACTACATTTGCCAATTCTCTATTAGGTAATACCTCAAGAAGTAAAAGAAGCGAGTTGAATGATGTTATTTTCATATTTTATAATTTTGGATGGAGTCAGAGTGAATGTATAGAAGTGTTTGCTCCTTGGTTGACATGCCCTTAGTGGTGCTATTTCGTTTTGCACGGGTCTAAACTTTTCGGCTTCTATAAGCCAGATCATTGGCCCATTTATATTGCAGGAGTTAGACTACATCGTCTGTTCTCTTTTTCATAAACTAACCCAGACAATACCTTTAAAATCTCTTCAGGCTAATAAATTGTGATTTCATTCAATTTCATTATCAAGTGTTTCTATTATCAACACATTGTCTTTAGTTTCGAGTTTTTGCATATGCTAATTATGTGTTTGTCTGGGTCAAGCACGATCTGATTTGATGATAGTTTGGAATACAAAAGTATTAACTTGTTGCTGTTGTATTTGTATTTTAAGGTTAAAATAAGTTTAGTTTGGTTTGTTTCAGTTCTAGTTTGGTTTGGAAATACAAAATTATTTATGATATGTTAATGATACATAAAGCACTTATGTTGATTGGGAATATTACATAAAGAATCAAGTGGTTACATTGATGTGAAAAAATCAAGGTTCGAGAACTCGGTTTCGATTTCGGTCCCTGTACCGTATTTTTGTATTTTTAATGAAAAAATAATAATACACGTTGCAAATAAAATACAAAATATAATCTATAAAAAGATAATACTACAACATACAATATCATTAAATACATAAACTATTCCTTAGAGCTACATGGTTGAATTGTTTAGTAGAGCTTGAGTGGTTAAAGAGAAATCACTGGAATTTCATAAATAGTTTCCTAATATCTCTAAAACAATATAATAAAATTAGCCCAGCCCACCATACAAACCCCAACCCACCCGCATTATTATTCAGTTCCTAACAAAACTACGCCTACAATAAAATCGATCGCGACGACGCCTGAAATCGACGACGACGTCTACAATTCTGAAATCGATGACGACGACTGCTCGATTTTCTCCTCTCGATGCTTTATTTGTGTTGCGCTTGAATTTTCTCCTCGAATCTCGAATTTTTGATCCTCGATTGGTCACTCTGCTTTTCAATTCATAAATTTATGTACAATTTAATTCGATTTATTGGTTCTTTTTTGATTTTTTTTTACTGAAGGTTAGTGAGATGAGATTTTAATCGAATCTCCTCCCGTCACCGGCCGGAACCGAACCGAGGTGACCGGAACCTCGGGGTTCTAGTCGGAACCTTAAACCATAGAAAAAACTTAGCGTTAATCAGATTACCATTTTTTTCTCAGTATTATAGTTATTATTACTTTTAAGTATTCCAATTATTGGCATCATATTATTCAAACACAATTTTCCAATGCATTGCTAAATGTATTATCAGTATATTCTGATTTTTAACAAAGTTTCTTGTTATTGTTTATTTAGGCTGTATCAATACAACTGGGATTAAAAAGTGTGTATTTGCAATGGGAAAAATTAAGCTAAATGTGGCTTTAAGAAAATTCTATGATTATGTGCGTTATGATCTCAAAGAAATAGCCTTTCCTTCTTCTTTACCAAATCCACCAGGCTACAAGCCTCCGCGACAGCCGACTTGGAAAGAAAGGTGGGGTTTTCTGAAAAAGGCTGCAAGACTATATGCAGCTAGCTGGGTTCGGGATATTGGACCCGACTTAAGACCGGAGGACTATAAAAAGGATGAAGATGATGGACATAAGAGTAAGGATGGTGAAAAGGAGCCCTCTGCTTGGGAAGATCTTGCAGTTGCAGCTAGAGGTGGAATGGAAACATTTAAGCCTGCTTTGCAGCGCGTTTATATGATGCGCACCGCTTCATATACAGAAGCACTGAGAAGTTTTATTCAAGGTTATCAAGAAGGGATAAAACAAGTAATGGAGGAAAAAGATAAGAAGAAAGATGATGAAAACGACGCTGCAAAAAAATCAGGTAAATATCCTTTCAATGGCTAAAATTATGCAACTTTTTGCGAGTTTGTGTGGTGACTAATACATGGTCACATGTTAATCGCTGATGACATACCTAACAAAATTATGAATGATAACTAGTTTATTTGTTTTTGTAGTACTATCTGTCATGTATATATTAATATTGTTTGTGCCTAAGAGCTGGCCATACTTTTTTTTGCAATTTTATGTTTGGTATTTTTTTACTTTATGAATAATAGTTTAATGCTTTCATACTCGTATTCTTTGAACAAGTGGTTCATGTCTGAAATAGGTAGTCATCTAAATCCCATATGCAAATTTTTCCATAAAAGATATTAAAAAGAAAAAGTCAGGCCGATCCATTTTGTACAATGACGACTAGTGGGCCGTTGGAGTTTTCTCCGATCGATTCCCAGTTTGAACATAACTAGTTTTTTCTCCCAAATCCGAGATTTGAAACGTTGATTTGCGTAAATTTAAGGCTTCATATGTGTGTGTATGTGTGTGAGAGGAAGAATTCCGATCCTCCGTTATATAATCCCCAAAAGTCCTCCATTGTTTTTTGACCTACATATTTCAGATTTGGTTAATCTCCCCATTAATGTTTATCATTTCCAGACTCGTAACCTTTTCAAAACTGCATTATAAATTGAAGATATTACACACACACACTAACTTATGATTTCGATGGCTTAGAAGTTTCAGAATGATCTAATTTTTTTAAAGTTAATCTAGATCATATAAAACCACATCTATGAAAATTGGCCAAATCCAAAGTATGTAGATCAAAAAAATCAAGGGGGGAAATTATATGATGGGGAATCTGGATCCTTTCTCTATCTTTGTACACACATATTGCATGGTTACTAACGTTGCACGATGCAGAAAGATACAGAATCATCCTGGAGCCTTGATGCATGACGTTTCAAAAGGAGCATCACCTTTTGATTTACCGTGCGTTAGGCCTGTCAACGATACTTTCAGATGCGGTTGGTGCTGTATTCTCATTCGTATTCGAAATCATTTTTGGATATCAGATATCTGTATTCGTGGATACCGACGGATATAGATAATTATCCCATCCGCCAATGATCGATAAATCAAGAAACATAAATATAAAATTTGGTTTAACATAAACCTTTTTCAATCCCACTGATGATAAAAGTGCGCAAAATCAACAAATATTATGAAAACTCATAGTTTTGAGCAATTTATTTGCAGTAAAAGCACATAATATAAACTATTAACTTAATAAAACAATAAATGCATTGTACTAAAATACACATGATATAAGCTATAATTTTGACAAAAAATGGATAGATAATTTTCGGATGTGGATGCTTCCATATTCATTTTTTCGGATATCGGATATTTATCCACATTTTGAATACAAATGGGGATGAGTTTTGGATTTTCCAGGTATCCACTGACAAGCTTACCGTGCATGTGCTAAAGATTAATTTTATTTTTATAATACATCAAAATTAGTTAAACAAGAGTAAGATAATTTATATTTTTGATTAACAGATATAAAAAAGATTACTTAAACCATTTTGCAAAAATATAATTAAATGTAATGTCATAAGCATAAAATGTCATTTTATATTATATTTTTCGATGTTCAATTATATGTTTAAAAATTGAATTTCTAATTAAAAGCTTATATTAAGTATATTTTGATCACATCGATCTGCAAAAGTCTATAACTTAGATCCTACGTAATTTCCTCGTACCATTGTACAGATAAACATATAATACATCAATATTAGTTTGTACACGCACGATGTTATAGTACAATTTGCTTTTAGAATATATCACATGAAATAAATTAGTTTTTCCAAATCAATAACCACGTATGTTTATCTTCGACCAAAGAGAATTTAGAAGAAAAAACATTCTTTAGGACCGAAAACAATAATTCGTAATACAATCTTATGAGCAATACTTATTTACCATCAAAATGGATAAAAAGCTAACTAACTGAAAAGAACAACAAAATAGAATAAAAAAGATGCACCTTTTCTGCGCTGTGCGCTTTTGCACCATTTTGTATGTCTTTTAATGTGCGCTGCGCCATGGGTCAAAAGGCATAATCATGGAGTCTTGTGCCATGGCGCACCTTTCATGAACCAGGGGATAGTGTTTGCGAGAAGGTTTCTCACAATTATTATAAAGAGTCGAATGGGCGTTACATAATAATTGGTTGGTAAAATTATAGCTTCATTTGTTAGTCAATAAGATGTGGCACATATACCGTCGTGTATGGTTATTTATAATTTGATCCGTCTTCTCACTAATATGTATGTGCCCCCCCCCCCCCCCCCCCCCCGCCGTACGTGCGCGCGCACATATATATGAATGATGTATATCGATGATGATCGATCATGCTTGTCTTTTGCTACAACCCATTATATGCCTTAATGATTTTTTTTGTTACACCATTCAAAATCAAATGAAACGATTGAAATGTTCGGTATGCACTATGAACATAATGTCCACAAAAATTGAGATCATCTTGAACTTGATAACAGTTTAAGAATTTAATTCAATATCAACTGTAAAAAACCATTTATTTTAACACTTGTTTTGATTATATGTTAGGATTACTCAAACTAATCAAATTTTTATGGAGATGATCTTTGAAGCATATAGCAACATATCTACAAACTTTTGTTTGATTTCGAACTGTGTTGTTCGAAAAATCCTGTAGACAAGATGTAGCAATAGGGGGTACATAGGTTCCCTATACACACATACAGAGGATTGATCCACATTCACATATCTTTGTATCCCCTTAAACCCCACCCATAAAACGTAACTGGAAGTTTTCAGGTGTAAAAATATTATATTAGATCATTTATGCAAAAATTTATGTCATATCTAAACCTTTAATATAAATTATTTTGAGTTATCCAAAATATTTCCCTTAACCAATTGCTTTCAAATGTAATTTTTGAGCGAGTTAGAAGTTGCAAAATCATTCAAAATTCTGTAAAGGTGATTTCAATAGCAAATGGATCACATCTAGAAGAATTTATTTCATTTCAAAAATACTGGCATGAAAAAATGGTGGGGAGATTTTGAGGGGGTAAATGTCATTGGCAATGAGCAATGAGGCGTGCCTACCTGACACAATCAACGAAGACTTGTACCACTGGATCATGATCCAGAGTCAATAAATACATCAGTTTGAGGGACTTGTATGATGTCATGACTCATGAGTTTTATCTTGGATTTTTTTTCAATTTGGCCTGATTTTGCAAACTTATTACGTAAATAGCCCTATTTCAAAACTTATTACAAACGTAGTCCTGTTTTGACCAACTCAGCGCTGAAAATATTTGCATTTTGGTAATAAAAAGTGCAAATATTTGCAGTTTAAACTATGAATAATTGCACTTTCTGATTTTCTTGAAAATAACTATGGTGGTGTTTTGTGAAACCTGTTTCTGGGAATATGTGGAAACGTAATTCGAGACTCATAGGTGTGTGACAACTCTTTATCCATCTCAATTAAGTCTCTCGAGCAAGTAGCGCATATATGCATTAGGTCGAAAATGGATTTCCACTTCGATTGGTATGTCGGCTCTGACTAGTAAAGAAGCGAGCGAGCCTGCCAATGCAATTTATTTCTCTTTTAGAAACTTCAACGTCAGACAGATATTTGTTTGAAAATATTTTGGTCTGTGCATTTCAGAAGTCCATTTTATTGTAGTATTACTATTACTGTAAGGAAAAAGATAAAATTTCCTTCTGATGCACTTGCTGATTTTATGAAATTGATGCTTGTGTTATATGCTTTATACCAAATCATTGTACTCGTTTGAATTATTTTTGCAGGTAACTGATTGAAAAGGCATTGGGTGTTCACAATTACAATTCTGGTGCTGAGAATGTAGATAATTAAATAAAGCCGTTCTTTTCGAGATGTTGCCGGTTATGCTTGTTTAAGCTAGAGGTGCAAGAATGTATATTATTTGAAAGTAATTAATTGAAATTATGGTTTGATCTGAAGCTAAATTAAATTGAAAGTTCACCTGTCTTTAAGAAAAGAAAAAAGGAAAAAAAAAACAAATGTTTGGTATTTTTGTGCACTGGTAGTAATCTTTTGAGGCTAAAACCTCTATATCATATTTTTTAAGGCCATTTTTTATGTTTTATATTTCCTTTTCAACTGAAATCCATCATCCTTGATAGTATTCTTTTGTTAATTCAGGTAATTCCAAACCATATTCTTATGAGTTTTTATTAATCCGTTATTTTGGAAATGCATAGCTCTCCTCTTTTGCTTCAACGATGATAGTATTTTTTTTGTGGTTTTTCTCAAATCTGCTGCTTCCATTATTGTTTGATTTTTTATGATCAAGAAGTTATTCAGTTCAAACTAAGCTAATCAAGCCTGAGTTAATACATTTTTCTCTTTAATAAGTGATCATTAAAGGCACAATACTGTAAATTATTTAGTGCAAACGTAGAGCTAGCAATTCCTCTATAACTTGCAGTATTTGATTGCAAATTTTGAATGACCTTGGGTTTGAAAATGAAAAATAATTCAAGCATTTTGGTGCAACTATTAGATAATATGGAACATTGATAGTTCTAACAGTCTAATTGATATCCATGTATTTGCAAGCAGAAAAATTTATATTTTTACACCACTTATGATGTGAAAATACGCTACAAATCAGTAATCAACTACGCTTATATTTCTTTATATTCTTTGATTGGTTGCAGAAACAACACCATCGGATTAGCTACCTTACCTATGTTTCCAAAGAAAACCAACATAAATATAAATTAACTTATGTCGTTCATAAATTAATATCATAAAATAATTATTGATCCATAACGTTCTTCTAATTATGCACTAAATTCTTGAATTATAGAATATAATAAACTCATTAAAATGCTCATTCCAAGTTCATACAAAATTAGAGATATGGGGAAAATTCATAGTATAATGTAAGTAAAGAAAATGTAAATTTTATAGTTTGAAGTTTGAATAATGAAGTATTTATTCTAATTTTAAAGTTCTAGGTTTCAACAAATAATAAAAAAAAAAGAATATTCAAAATAAATAAATTTGAAATATTTTAACATGTTCAAAATTCACCTTATCGTAATTTTCTATAACGTTTCAGAATTGGAAAAAATGTAACATTTTCTGTGAGAACTATAACGTGTTTAAAATTAATAAATATGTTATTTCAAATGTTTCATTGTAAAAAAATATTAATCCCTTGTAGGTAAAATAAAGGTTAATTTTTTTTTACCAACTATGTTATATATAAAGGTTATATTCAATATTCACTATTTGTACTACTATAGTTACAGGGCCACAGCAAAACACAAACCAAAAAAGTCATGATTGCGATGGAGACAATGCGAATATTGAATATAGGGCTGCTCTCACTCAAAGAACCATGAAATATAAAAGAACTTTCTTGAACTATGTTTTAGGGAAGTTGATACTGAAGGATGTAGAGGCAGGCCCGGTCCAACCGGTCACGTTGCACTAGTCCAAACTTGAAAAAATTGCCCCAAAAATTTGCAACTTCCCATACTCGAACTTTGGTTGCTTGATTTAAATTACAATAACCAAACCACCTCACTACATTGTCAATTATTTTTGTTATTATATAACTCATTTTTATCTAAATAAATGACTGAACCCACCACCACCACCACGTCGTTGCCCCCGCCAGGTCGGTTGCCCTAGGCGGCTGTCTTGCCCTGGGACCGGCCCTGTGTAGAGGAACAAGTCTTATGAAAAATTCTTAGACAAGATTAGAGAAACAATTTGATGAAAGATGGAATGTGAATTACGAAGGAATCTGTAACAACCCAGTTTTAGAGATAATTACTAATAAATATTTAATTAATTAAATATGGGTTTTCGGAAATTTTAAATAAATAATTTGAATTTATTTCAGAACATCGGAATTTTATAATAAGGTAATTAGTGCTGTAAATAATTTTGTAAAATAAATAGTAATAATATTGTACAATTTAGAAAATAAATTTTATGTCAGAATTGATTTTGTATTTGGGTTGAATTAGAATCGTCACATACACTAGAGGAAAGAAAAAAAAACAAACACATGCACATACTTATTTAATCCATGCCTAAGCCCAAATAACTCAAACTCATTATCCATATCTTGATTATTCCATATCTCGATTCTTCTAAGTCTCGATTCTTCACTTACGTTTATAAAAGTAAACGCCTTTACACACTAAAACAACCTGATGATACTTCTCTTTCCTCCTCTTCTAATTTGTCAAATAAATCTAATTAATTACCCTAAATTCCCAAACTTAAATACATGTTTCTCAACGGCAATCTTATACAAAACGCAACAAAGAAATGAATGGATCAATCAACTTTCAAAGTGCTGGAGGCGTGTTTTCTCGTGTTAGTCCAAGAGAATATTTATGCGTGTACCCTATATATCCACATTCTTCATATTATCCGATAATATTACTCTATAACACTCTTAGATAGAATGGGTATAGAGGTGTTACAAAATCAGATTGTTGGAAGCGGGTTAAATGAGTAAATTTTAATTTTTTTCCATTTTAGATCTTTTTTGGACCTATAAGTCTAACTGATTTTAGATCCAATCTATTTTTTTTTTAAATAAAATCTTATTTAATTTAATTTGTTAAAAGGTAATTTTAATTTAAATTAAATATATTATATCGAGCATATCAAATACACTCATATGTGTATAGTGCAAGTGCAACATATAAACGATGTACATGATCAATATGTATATTTATAGGTGTTAGGATTTAACCGCAACAGACATATTCATCATTTATATATGTCTTTGTTGTCCATAAATTTATTTTGAAATCATGTAAAATAATAACAATATATATGCATATATATAAATTAATTTGACTAGTTCCATATATTTTGAGATTTAACATTAGTATTTTGAAATCTAGCATTGGATTAGGAAGAATACAAAGTTGGATCTATGTTTTTAAACAGAATCAATTTTAGAATTTGAATTAGAATAGTAGTTGAAAGGAATTGTTTAAACTTTAATAACTTACTAAAATTTAACTTTTAACCTTTAACTTTCATAACCATTATTTTAAATGAATACCTTTAAAATAATTTCAATTGGTATTGTAATGCTGTTTTCAAAGGCCTATTTTAAAATTTGACTCGGAACACTTGTTTAAAGAAATTGTTTAAATTTTATATAACTGGTTAAAATTTAACCTTTAACCTTTATAATCACTATTTTAAATAAATACCTAAAACAAATTCAATTAGTATTACAATGATGTTTCATATATCTATTTTAAAATTTAAATTAGAACATATGTTTACATAAACTATTTAAACTTTATATAACTTGTTAAAATCTAACATACCTTTATAACCTTTATTTTAAATGAATATCTTTAAACGAATTCAATTGGCATTACATAAAAAATTGTTTTCATGTTTCCTTTCTTCTGTTTATTTAAACAATTTGAATATGCAAATTAAATTAGATAACACAAACATATATAAATTTGTTATAACATATATAAGATCTAATCTACACAATCAAATGATTTATATATAAACGATAATAAAATTAAAAGATTATCTAAAGAGGTAGCCTATGATTTGCACCTTGAATGAATAATAACTTCTAGATTTAACCGAATTAGCCTTCAGATTTTACAACGATCTAGAGACAAACACCATCTTGTATTTATTTTATATTGATTTTCTATTGGGATTTTACGGTCTTGGAGCCATGATTTTTTTTTTTGCTAGAATGAACAAGAGAGAAACCCCCAAAACAACGATCATTCATGTGTTTAAATAGGCATTTAAGACGAGGAAAAGGTGGAGGACTTTTCTCATTTTTAACTCATTCATTTAATAACATTTTAAAAAAATATGAACACTTAAGCTCTCTCTTGTCATGTTATTTTCAGCTGAAAATGAAGAGGAGGGAGAGAAGTAATGACAATTAGTTTTGTTTAAGTTGATATTTAAGAAGAGGAAAAGATGGAGGACTTTTCTCTTATCTTTATTCATTCATTTAGTACCATTTCAAAACAATTTTGAACATTCAAACTCTCCCCATTTTGCACTCTATGGCCTGCCATGCTAGAGCCCCGAAGGGCCTTCAAAAATAGAATAAAATTTTAATAATGAGTATTTCATAAATATTAATTAAATTGATTAATTAATAACAATCATAAATTATCATGTGGTATTCCAGAGTATTCATCATTATGGTTGTGCGACCCAAATGTGTAAATTCAGTAAGCGATTAATATTGAACAATTCGAATATTAACGTTCACACATTACCTTAGCTAGTGGTGTTATATTTTGGCTGAATTTATCGCTTACACATTTTTTTGATAAAATCCAATTTTACTATTTTAAGCGATACTTGATAGTGACGTTTATTTACACCAATTCTCTTCGTCAAAACTATATTACTTTAGGACTTATGAAATTTGGTTTTAGTCAAAATTCTAATATCGTACACATTCAACTTGGTTAGTCCAAATACAAAATCCTTGGTTTAATAGTAGCAGTTATTATTAACCATACTGCTCCAGCCAGAGACTTTGACTTTGAGTTGGCTATAGTTGACCGTGATACTAACCTCTTGTAACAGTGGAGACGAATTCTCTACTGAATAGTGTTTCACTCCAATGCTTTGACTCAAACCTAACTATAGCGCTCGATGGATCAACATGCTATGATTTAACTATAATCAAAGTGGAGTATCTACATTGAAGTTCCACAATATTCTCAAGTTGATGGAACTGTGTAACATTGTCAGTTCGAGATCTCCTTTTTTACCTTAGTTATAATTAACCAACAGGAGAATCTTGAGCGAGTCATTCTATAGTTATTCAATAACTATCAGTACGTAACCCTTGGTGCCTCGGTAGCCATGACGCCGTATATCGTTTTATAAGTAATAATTTAAACAATTCTCTAAAATATTTATTATATCAAATTTGTAATTACCGAACATCACATATCTTTCAATATAGATTCAGGTAGAACAAATATTAAAATCATTCAAAAAGCTTTTTAAGTTTCCAATACCACTTATAAATACTTTAAAAAAAATTAATTTTTGAATAATTTTATAAAGCTTTTATTTGTTCATTTCCCAAAAATTTAAAACAATATATAATCATTTTTAACATTAATTTAAAATTGTAAAATCCCACATTTAAAAATCTATATAAACTTTTGAATTTACTTCGAAATATAAGTTTATAATTCTAAAATTGTCAAATACTTGAGTATGCATACACACACACACACATAATGGGAACACCTCAATTTGAAGCTTTTAAAATGTCTAAAATGCCCTTTTATGTTTTGCTACATGATGAGGATATTTTGGTCATTTGTCCCACGTTTTCGTTTAATACAATTGTGCTGAAACATTTTGTCTCCAATCCTCCTTCCTCATTTTCATCAATTCTGAATCTTCTTCTTCACAAAATTTGGTTATTAAAATATCTTGGAAACTTGAATCTCGCAGTAGGCGTTAACTAAAAACGAGTAGAATTAAGCGAAGCATTCATTAGATTCCAACCATTATGTTAATCGAGAGATTTTGGTTCCATTGAACAAGGTTAAAGATGCACTCTTTTCATTGTATAATGGAGGTATCATTTTTCTTGCTATTTTTTTTCTGCCATTTTGTGTACATTTTAATTCTACGATATCAATTATATATTGATCGTTAAGCTATATGACAACTAGGAAGGTGGATTACTCAGTATAATGGATACTGATGTCGATATGTATTGTCTAAACAAACTTAGAAGCACCTTTAAAGCGTTTGATAGTCAAATATATGTGCATTGTCAAGGGAAGTATGGTACAACTGTCAGTTGTGACATCAATGACCATCTATTGCACGAATTAAAAAGAAAAATATGTTGGGAAGTAGGTCCACAAAGCGGAACTGTAGTTCCTGGGATTTGGGATTGACGACTTTTATTTACAAAGGTTTGTTATGTTTGTTTGGTTGAATCTAATTTTCTTAAGCCTTGACGTAATTTAATGTTATCTTGGAACAAAAGTTATATGATATTTACATATACACACTAATAATGAATATTTTTTACAGGGAAAGCTTTTTCAACTTCAGATATTAACCAGCTCACATTTTTACAGTAACTTAAGTACCACTAAATTAAGGGTATGATTGTAATATACATTCACCTAACATTCTAGCATACATGTTGGAACTTTTTACTAAACCTTTTCATGCAAATGGCCATACTAATCTTATTTAGTATGCATACACACTAAATTTAATTTAACAACACTAAAGTAGTATTCATATGAGCGTTAACCAAAATGTTCAATATATGTTAAAACATTTCTTGACAGAAGTTCAAAATATTTTTCTAATCAATTTAAAACGTTAATTATTCTTTGTAAAATAAGAATTGGTAACGTTTTCTAGATTAAAACCCGTTTCCAACTTTGGACATATTTATTTATGCATACGTCCAAGGGACGTTCATGCATACTAGTATGTATATATATAATAACCTTTCAAAAACAAACAATAATTTTAGAACTAATTTAACAATATTAAATTCCACATTGAAATTATATATATACATATATCAATTTCCATTTTAAATTTTAAATTCAAAATTTTATATGCATTTATAATTTTTTACCAATTTTAATTTTTTACCAATTTTAATTTTTTTAAATAGATTATAATGCACCGGCCTGGTGCAAATTGCCTAGGCCATGGTACAAGCATTCGACGGCTTGGGAACAAGCAGTCCACTGATTGTACGTTTTCTTGGAGAAGATTTCTCTAGGAAAACACAACCATTTCTTATCGAATTCTAGTGATTCCGACACGTTTGTTGACCTTCCTTAAGCCACTTACACTATGCTATGATTACACACACACACACTCTCTCTCTCTCTATGGTAATTTAGCATGCATGTGAGTAAAAATGATGTTGTAGCTTAGGAAGAGGAGGTGGAGGCCATGAAAGCTTTGAGCTTGTGTTTTCTCTTTAAGCGGCCTGAAATGAGAACAAGGAGAGGGATGAAGATGAAGTTTATAAACACTATTTCTCCTTTTCATTCATTTTCCATTTTCCTTTTTATTATAAAATTCAAATGTTTGTAAGTTGAATTCAAAATTTCATGAAAGCTAGTTTAAATTAAAAATAATATTAGTAAATAATTATTTATACAAAATGTCCATTTTAATCAATAGATTACAAAAATGCATTTTTAATACTCTATTAAATTTCCAATCTCCATTTTCATTGTATAAAAATTCTCACATCACTTAATCACATTTCCTAAGTTATAATAATTTTTTTTGGTGATTTTATTTTATTTTGCATTTTAACCCTTATAAAATTTAGTTTTTTCAAAATCAACCGAAAATAAAAATATAGGACTTTTAAAACATTTTCTTTCCAAAATAGAATTTCAAAATTCTCATTTTCAAATTTCAACCCATTTTAATATTATTTTCCAGCTTTTGCAATTTATTTGCAAATAAATTTTCCAAAAAATTCCAAAAATCTTATTTTTGTTCTTTAGAAACGATGGACAACATAACGAAGGGTTGATAGAATTCCGGGTAGTTATAGATTTCTCCTTTTATAAAATTGCGTCCTCGCGATTCCATTATTATAAGGAAATCCTAACAAATCATACCAAAGATAGAGACAAAAGAAAAGAATATGCTAAATTCTAATTGTTGCGCATCAAAACCATATTTCGACTATACTCGAAATCCATATGATTCGGTAAGTTATAACTGCAATTGTTCTTAGGTCTTCACTAGTATGATCCATCAGGTTTCTTGTCCATTGATCTTTAAACAAGAGCTTTAGCTTGAGTATGGTTGAATACCAAGCTTCCCTACTTTTAAATGCCTTAGAATAGTTTTTGGAATTGCACAGACACTATCACTATGGTGACATAGAAAAGATTTTATGCATAAAAAAGTGTAAATTGACAATTCGACGTATAGGAGTACACTTCAAGATAGGGAATGGGCCATTGTATCAAAGTACAAGCTTACCCTCACGACAGAAGCATATAGCTTTCTTAAGCAGCGAAACCTTAATAAGAACAAAATCTCCAACAAAGAATTCTATATCTCTTCTCCTTTAGTCCACAAACGGTTACCTGCTCCTAGGACTAATTTTTAGACACAAATTATTCTGATCACCCAAAAATCTTCAAAAACTAAGGGGTCGTTTGGTTTATTTTGTATTTTATGTTTTGAGTTTTCAACATTAATTACAAAATATGAGAAGAATGAAGGGAGGTCGGAAGGGATGAACGGAAGATTGGAGGGGACCACGAAGTGGATGGAGGAACGACAGAACGATGAATTGTTGCTCGTGCTTCCGTTTTTCTTAAAACACGAAAAATGAAAAAAAGATGTTTTCTATTTTGTGTGTGAAATTCGTTTTCTAAAATGATCATTTTTCATAATATACATGCGTCGTGCCTATTTTTGCATGGACGAAAACTCAAAGCTAAAAACGGTAAACCAAACATAGCCTAAATTTGATCCGAGAACAAATTTATCTCCTATCCTCATTCAAAAATCAAAAGAATTACATAGTGTGCTAAAGAAAACTTTGAGTGGAGCTACTGCACTACTGGATTAGAAACTATTGCTATAAGTGAATTTGACAAGAGTAATATAATCTCTTCGCAAATCACCAGAATCAAACAAGCTAAAGAGCGACAGAGTAGAGAAAAAGAGAGAAAAAGGCTTCCAATAATATGACCGACATACTCCGTCCGTCCAACAGATCGAGGATGACATGCCATATGAGATACTGACCCAAATCTAGAAATTCCTACTAGCTTCATTCAAAATACTTCAATAGAGATTTCCGATCACAAGATATCAATAGGAACATCAAGAAGTTGCAAAAAGAGTTACATGGGTCACTTCACACGATATGATGATGTTTTCTTCAGCTCACAGAAATAAAGCATGCAGATATACCCAGTTTGTCCATGATGATCCAAATATAGTTAAGTTCATACTGCGAATGAGGTCACTCCTCTCCAAAAATACTTCATTCCATTTCAAAGTGGCATGTTACATTCTAGAGATCAATCATCTAGTTTGATGCTTCGGTGTCCAACTAATATGCGATCCACTAAACCTAAACTTATCAATATCTAGCTACAAACTTTACAGTAGATCTCATATGCTCTAATCTGCAACAACTAGAATACTTGTGGATGCAGTCAACTTCTTGTGTTCAAGAAATTTCCTTACAAAGAAAATCGTACGGATTATTCATAAAACACAATTTTCCAATCAAAATACTTAAGCAATAACTACAATTTCCAAACTATACCACTAACAGCTTGAATTCCAGATAGCTCAACCTTCACATTTGTAGCTCGAGCTCCCATGTACAATACATGGGTTTATATGACCATTGAACTTTTTTCTCTAGCAAAGAACGTTCATATCCAAGCTACACTGCCTTAGAATGATATTGGAACCGAATAACTTCTTTTAGCTGCTCAACAAGTAAATCTAGTGCTCAACTAATGTAACAACCCACCTCTTTGACCCTCAAGTTTAACATCCAAACCGACGTCAACACCCTAAGAACCTAAAAGGACGAGTCGTCGAGATAAGATAAATAAATTGATACAACTCTAACTAATAGTTTTTAGCGTCTCATAGTGGAAGGAAACAAAGTATAATACAATAATAATTACATCACCATAACATGTCCGTCTATAAAAAACATATGCCTATATAATACAAGTCAAACCCAAACCATACACAATCAAATTCAGGTTACAACACTTATTTACATCATAAACAATATGTACAACTGAATCCCTGTCTCTAATACCATCTTGTCTCCAAACTATATCATCCTGGATATATAAATAAAAAGGAAAAATAGGAGTGGCTCAGTTTAGTAAGTGGGCCATACTTTACTCAACATATACTACCAAAACAATACTATAACATGATATGGGTCTAAGGCTTAGTCACCTCACGTCCCGTAATAACGTCATACCTAACCATCATACACATCTAGTCGTATCGTATCACATCTATATGGACTCACTTCCCTGGACCGACTTCATGCCCTATAGGGTAGCTTATTGTCCTCGTCACGTAAATCGCATATAGGATCACTTCCTTGGACTGGCCTCATGCCCTATAGGGTTGCCTGTTGTCCTCGTACATAAACTGGACTAACACCCTGGACCGTCCAAAGCCTATAGGGTCGCTTAACATCCACCTCCACAGTGGTCACCGAAGCCTTCATAGGAGCAATGCAATACCTGGATCAGCTACACGTGTTCCAGGTCTGTATCCATATCCTGGGCCACCTACTTGCGCCACAGGCTCGTTTGCGTTCACGTCTATCATCACACCACTTTATATATCACAACAACATACATATCCATTTCAAACAATGATTAACAACATACACATTCACTCGAATTCGTAACACCATCACTTACCTCGTAAGTACCTTCCAAACGACTTAAGAAAATAGAAGAAACAAGACTCGAATCGGTAAACGGTATTTTATATAGGGCCATATGGGTCCTATTTCAACCTGACCCGAGATAGGCCAGCGGCGCACTGGTTACACCAACCGGTGGACCGGTGCAAGTGTTTTTTGAGAATTCCTAGGCCATGGATTTTTAATGTTTCACCATGTCGTTTCTCCACTCACCACCTATGTTCTGCCTCCAGTCACCTGAGAACATTCTTAGCATCTATCCTTACGTTTCTAATCCAGTTTCAGAGCTTACTTCATTAATTTGAATTTATATTCATGGAATTACTAGAATTAAGTGCAAACCTAGTTTCTACATACTGATTTAACCAAATTCCTTCCTAAAATCTTGTTTAATCCGAATTTAATTACTTAATAATTTTAATCTACACCAATATAGCCTACATGTCATATATATAGATTTAAAATTGCCTTATACGAGGAGCAAACCATAAATCACTCACAAAAATACTCCTCGCTACCTAGATCTCTGCTCTTTGACCTGCAACACCTCTGTGCTTCAGAATCTCACCTCCAAGTTAATATAGATTTGTAGTCCTCCTTGCTAGCTTCACGACGCCATTGATTTCACGTGATTTCATTGAATTCCGAAGGAGATATGATGATTTTTGTTTTGTCTATAAAGAGGAAAAAGAAGAAAGAGGACGATCGATTTCTAAAACTGAAAAAGTACGCGACTTTCTGTTTTTAAATGGAAGGAGGGAAAGTAACTGTCATTTTAAATTCAAATTCTAGGTTTTGGCGCTCGGTCAACTCAACATCGTTTCGACCACAATTCCTTTGTAAAGACTCCAAATGAGACAAACTAAAATACCGCTCGAATAAAAAAAAGACAGTTGCAATGTCGCCAGTTTTGTCATCAAATTCAAATTTGAAAAAATAACTATTTTGACCCTCCTTATTTTTAATATTTTTTATTAACACGGTAATTCAATTACTTTCACATTATTATATTATAAATTTTAAATTGAAGTATTTACCAATTTTTTCAGAGTATCACATTCTCCTCCCTTAAAGAATTTCATCCTAGAAATTCCAAAGGAGTGGAAAATGTAATATAACATTCACTCGTTCGCCCAACATATATCAATCAAGTATACAATCGTAGCATCCAATTTATACAAACAACATATTGATATGAATGATATAAACATCATATAAATATGAATGATGCTATGAACTTACAATTGTTATACCTATGATGCATAAATGCAGCTAATGCAACATATATGAGTGCAATAAGATGTTATATCAGGCTTGGATGCATAACACCCTAATATAAGCATATTAATATAAGCGCACACGCGCGTGCACACACACACACACACACACATATATTTCAACCGAATCATCCAAATCCTAGTCTTTGAATAATCTATTCTAAGGAAATCAAACCACGGGATGACCTCGACTCAGGTTCTAACTCTACCTCTTCCAATTGATTTGGTGAAACTACAGTCATCGGATCGTGTACACATTATCACAAATGTGACACATGAAATACGTTATAGACTTCTGTCTTCTTCTTTGAAAGCTCTACTCTATAAACCAGACTCCCGAACATTTCCAGCATTGGAAATGGGCTAACAAATCTGGATGCCAAATTCCCCGAACTTCCAAATCTTATCACCCTCTTCAACAGGGAAACTTTAACAAAGATCAAAGCTATTGGGGTTCTAAAACATTTTAGAGCATAATCACAAGGGTAAGTTCTAAGACATTCTACACTTTTAGATCTCGCAACGGAAGGAATTAGAATATAAGTACTGAAAAATAGACATTTCAGAAAACAGTCTCCAAAATACTTTATTTGCCATATACACGTTTCAAAGTACAATATATGCTTTATAGACTTTTAATACAGTAAATAACTACATGATGAACAACCAAGAATATGAGAACTCCAACGTGAAGCTTCTTTCTCCATGTACTATGCCCAATCATCTACTAACCCGTCATCTTGTAGTGGGGAAAAAGGGAAAGGAGAGAGTGGGCCAGACAAAAGTCTAGTGAATTAGTACAAGTTTAATATGTGATGAAGATAAGCAGTTACTTCGATACTACTCTAGATAGTATTGGGTGTGATACAAGTGTCCATGAATTCCTAAGATCTGTTACCTAAGGGTTCTTGTCTAATACATTCCTATACTACAATTTGTTGCATTGGATCGAACCTCACTCTAACAATCGGCCAACGCTCCTAGAGCAACTCGATGTAAACAATGCCGCTATGCTACTAAAACTTGTAAACACTGAAACAACGCTACTAAACGTGGAAACACCACCCCCTTGGCTACTAACCATGAAAGCACCACCACTAGGCTACTGTGGAACTAAATTCCTGCTACTATCACCAACACTAGGCTACCATGGGACTAAATTACTTCTACTATCACTGCCACTAGGCTACTGGGAACCGACTAGCCTCACTACGTGTAACGTCCTGAAATTTTCAACCATTCGTATCCATACATGTCGGATTTGAATTGCTCAAAATATCAGATTGTTAATTTAAATTTGGCAAAACTCATCATATACAGTAAATAAATAATCACAGAATTACAGACACAGAGTAATATAAAAATAATGCAGCGGAAACAAAAGAATAGTAGTTCATGAAGCTACTATATATATAACAGAGTCAACAAGATACAACAGAAGTTACGAATACATAGAAGTCTCAATACAATAGTCAAATACAAAATCTGAATACATCACTGGAATCAACTGAATAACAGAAAGCTGGATAGATAGCTGGATCTCCAAGCGAAGCTCCAACTCCAAAGGTGAGTCTCGAACACAGAACCACTTAGTCTGACCCGAGAGTAAAGAAAAACACAAAACACTCGAGTCAGGATTAATATTCTTATATCAATAAATCTAACTCAAGTGAAATATCAACTGAAATACAAGTAACTCAAAGGATGTTTGGGATAACCATCCTCTAAGGATCCGTTAAACTATCTACTATGTAGTAATACGCTATTATAATATGTCTATAGTAAAGAAAACTATTAAAATAGTGTTAAGGCTTTACATTTTCCACCTTAACACATTTTATATATTCCCATAGTCTATACAGTACCGTAATCTCCCCCGTAATGGGCGTCGTCAGAGGGCACTCCATAGGTATGGTACAAAACAAACTCGTAGTAAAGCACGCTAGGGTAGGTGACACGGCACAACAAGGAAATGCCAGGGTAGATATACCAATTACGCATTCGGACCGGTGGTAACGCAGAGCCGCAGCAATCGCCCACCTCGAGCCACACTCCCGAATCAAGGGTGCGCACCAAATCAATCACAAAGTAATAGAATGGCATACGATGGAATGTGTCCGATAAGAGGAGCTACCTCATTAGCCCGGAATCTCTTCTATTTTAGCCACCTTATGCTAACTCACGGGAGTTAGGTCCACGTATATACCTCATATAGGATCGTCGCCACCATCCTACTTCATTCTGGAATCTCCACCGCGTACACAGTTGTTAAAGTGGTTTTCGGTATCGACAGAGAGTATGCCCATATCCGATCCTGGTCTCTTTAACAACCAATCGTTATTATAACACCGCGGTTATTTCAAATTAGTTTATACTTCAAAATCATAATATCATTCCCTTTTCAAACCATATCAAAACGATATCATTTCACTTCAAATAAATCCATTTCCAAAATCATATCACTTTCCAAAGTTATATCGCTTTCAAAATCATAAGTCTTTAAAATCATAACACTTTGGAAATCAAAACCTTGACATTCATAACGCTTCGAAATCATAGCTTGAAATCATAACATTTTTGAAATCCATAACCCTTTCCTCTTAAACAGTTTAGATATTAAAATTAGTATATATAGTAAAATAGTTTATAAAATAAAAATAGTTTATATATAATAGTTATAAGTTAAAATAGTTCATAATAAAATAATATATATTGAAAATGATTTATATTAAAATAGTTTATATTAAAATAATTTATAAAGTAAAATATAAATAGTTTTAGATAATGTTTAAAATACTTTATATAAAAATAGCTTCCTCAAATTTCACATATCAATTCAAATCAACTCGAATTCCGAAATTCAAATTTAATCAAATCTCAAATCATCAATTTCCTCGATTCAGCTCCTCAATAAACCATTTCAAATTATCGATTTTCAAATACATATTTGAACCATAAAATAATCCATTTCAATTTCAATATATTTCAAAGCTTTAAATATTCTACATTTCAAAACTAAATTCTATAATTTCATATATATATATATCTCAAATTCACTTTATTATTTTTTAGTTTTGAAATATCTACTTAATCATTTCAATAACATTTAAATACAACTTCAATTTACAAAATATCCCATTTAAATTTATATGAGTTTGAAATATTCATTTAAGTCACTTTTAATCAAATTCAAGTTATAAAACATATCTTCAAAAAAAATTTCAAATTCAATAAGTTTCAAATCAAACCTATTTAAGTAAAATCTTAAATAAATATAATTTCAAATCAATTTCAAATTTATCCTTCCAACCTGAATCATTATAAACTCTATATTTGAAAATATAGATATTAAATAAATACTTAAACACATTATATATCGACTTTATTAAATCAACTTTAATAAATCTTTAAAATCAATATTTATTGAAATCATATATTTCCTTTCAAAACCATAGAAATCATTTTCAAAATATTTATATATATAGACCAACGGTGTCTGCATATAATTTTCTATCCTATGGTCAAGTGATACAGATATTTATCATTTCAATCCGTAGTTTAAATATATACGGGTATTTATCTTTTCAACCCGCAATCCCAAATTCAATTCAATTGAAAATCGCTTGGGTTTATCATTTCAAACCATAACGATTTTCTCCTATTCTACAGATCGTTCGGGTATGTATCATTTCAGCCCATAGTGAATTCTATACTAACAGGGAACTTGCAGAGTGATAACAGATATGATAATAATATAACAACATGCATATATCATCAATATAAATAACAGATAATGGTGTCAGATGTCATATGTGAACAGATACAGATAATAGCATATAAATAGCAATGTAAATAACTCACAACAGCATATTTCAATTGTCGTTTCAATTGAAATCAAATTTAATAAATATAAGAACGTTAATCGTGAGTGATTGCTCACCTTTCGAGGCTAGAGATGGACGAGAATAAGATGAATTACGAATCCAAGCATTTAATTTTGGAACAAAGCACGATGGACATGAGTTCGACGATCAAAGCTGATAAATAGGAATAGATGAAATCAAATCAGAACTGGATCGATGAAGAAAATTGGTTATAAGTGAACATATATATAACTATATATATAAAGTCATATTCTAAATTCAAACATATATTAAATTAAATATACATGTATTTCAAAATCCATTGTTTTCAAATTAAAACACACATAGAAAAATCAAACATATATATACATTATATATTCAGATTCAATACTTATATAAACAGATAGATATATAGATTAATATATAATACTAAATATTTTTTTTTAAAACAAAAATTTATAAAATCAATAGAACTTAAATTATATATTGAACTTAGCAGTCATATATATAGCTTATAAGTATAAATATATATATCACATATATAAACTATTATATATATTTAATATTTACACATTATATACTCACCGTTAAACATATCATAAACTGCAGAAATATATAAGCCTATATATAACTCATAGATAACTTATATATGACCAAACTGGTTAGAAGCTATATATAATATATAATACATAATACGTTTTGAAATGAATACTTATATATATACACAACAGGTCATATCCAACTATAAAATAGACAGCTATAACGTATGCAGTTGCATACCAAATATATGTGACTTATATATAGCCATTTATACTCAATAAAACACCCTTCAAGATAAATTTGAATATGAACTCGTATATAATATATATATATATATATTCATTAGACTAATGCAGCTACAAACAACCTAGTAAGTAACCACATAATAAGCCAATATATATAAAATGCTCACCTATATACACTTGTATAACAAAAATCAACCTATTTATATACTATGTTAAAATTCATACTGACTATATATATTATAAACATTTATATAATATCCAATACAGTAACCTAGAGAAAATAGTACTGCTCACCAATATATATAACTAACAAAATATAAACTATTATATATATATGTGAATGAAATTTACCTTTTCAGTAAATATATAGTACAATATATCTTTATATAAACAGAGCTTATAGATATGCTGCAGCGATATATAATACTGTCTATAATATACGTATAACTAACAAATTTTATAAATTTATATAAACAACATATACATAAATATATACTCTGTTATAACCTTAGATCCAAACCTTAGAAACATAAATAAGGACATATGTACATCAACAAGTTTATAACCTTTATGAAATATATAACATATATATTTATAACATTTTATAATCAATATTTTAAAAATAAAATCAATATAACAAGACTAGGTATGATCGAAACAGGCAACTTAAAGCAAATATATGAACTAAATTCCTGAAGGCAGTGAAGGACAACACGGTAGAAAAGAGAAACAGGATCCATTCAAAATCTATATATATAAATATACAGACGTGCACAAACCTTTGCTTGGACACATATATATGTACTAGCATATATACAATTATGTATTTCTGGGCTCAGATGAGAGATAGGGGAGGAGCTGGGCAATGGAGCACTAGGCGGCGATGCCGTACGACAGTCGTGCAAGGTGGAGTGGGAGGAGGTTAGGTCGGTCACTGTTGACATGGGGAAAGAGGAGAGCTCGGGTAGAAACTTTGCGAAAGGAAGTGATGATGAGGGCTGCTCGGCCGATGGAAAGTTTTGGAGGTGGCTGCCGTGCTAAACACGAGGAGGAGGGTGTGGCGGAGGAAAGTGGGACCGGCTGCGAGGTGAGTGGGCACGGTTTCGGTCGGAGGCAAAAGAGAGGTGTCGATGAAGACCAAACGTGGAGATGGTGAGCTAACAGGGAAACTAGAATTATTGTTATTTTTTTTATAATGAGCGAAAGTGAGTAGAGAGGAAAGAAGATGACTAGCTTACAAAATAGATTTTATAATAAAATCTCAAAGTAACAGTACACCAAAATATTGAAAAGTTGGAAGCCGAAGTGTTGAATTCGAGAGTTATTAAAAGTTGATGACTGTTTATAATCAACCGGTAGAAAGATGAAGGGACACCAGGAAACCAAAAGTTATCGTTGGTACCAATACGATTATTCATTTCCACGAATTTCACCGTGTCCCGGACGTCGATTCACAAGAATGAATATACTGCAGAGATCAACACGACGTGACGATCAAAATGGTATACAGATATCCGTGGTATGATCATCCGATCAATAGTCGATATCGGTATCGAAATGCTGCACAAATGTCAGAAATAAGATGAACGGAGCAATAGAAGTTCAAATTTGGAGAAACGAAAGATGACGTCTCACTCAGAAGATGATTTACAAATTTGTTATGTAAAAATATTCAGATTTGAAAAGTATTTTATTATCATCAAATTTAACTGATTTAAAATTTTAATAAAATTACACAAGAAAATAAACTTTCATATTATCTGATGAAAATTTACCAGTTGCTATGTTTAATTAGACGTATTCCAAATATCAAATTTATATTTCAAAATTTTATTGTTTAAAATTTCACAAAATTTCAATTAAATATATTAATAAAACAAATAAAATATTAAAAATTTACGGATCGTTACACTCTTCCCCATTCAAAACTTTTCGTCCCCGAAAAGGAAGGAGGTATGAGAATAGAAACAACAAGAAAGAAATTAGATTGAAATACAAATAAAACAATTTAATTAAAACCATATAAATTTCAAATTAAACTAATTAATATTCAACATTTTGGCTTAATCCATTTGAGTTCACTTAAGTTAATTCAATCTATCTATTTCTAAATTCATTATCTTATTATCTAGTCATCCTCAATTAACAATTTCTAGATCATCAATTTGTATAATCATTTATTATACTCATATTTTATTCAACAAATTTAATTCTTTTATTCCAAATTATTATTAAGTTTATTCCAGTTAATATATCTTATTACATATATTTAAACCATATAAATTAATTTAAACCATATAAATTTCAATTTCAATTAATTTATATTCAATAATTGATTTTAAATTCAAGGTATTTCCATAAGTTGATCTTATTTCAATTTATTAATTCCTTCAAAACAAATTTATTTGTCTCATCTATTATTCAATTAACTTATTATTCTATTTATCTCTATTGACATCTTTATAATAAAATTTAAGTGTATAACATTTATTATAACACTCAAATTTTAGTTATAAAATCATTTACCATCAATTTACATTGTAAATTATTCAATTACATCCAACTTCTGGATGATTAAGGTAAGTTATATTGGAATGTAATTGAGTATTATATAAGTAAAATTTTCTCACTCAACTTATTTGAAGTTTTAAATATTTATTCAAAGATTTTAGCTTTATTTATAATTGAAATCACCTTATCTAAATTTAAGAATAAAATTTCTGGTTTCAGTTCAAACTATTTAGAGATAATTATGCATATACTATATATATCAAATCAATTTAAATTTAAAATAATACACACACATATATATAAATTGAACCATACTTAAGAAATTCAAATCAAATTAATTTTTAAAACAAAAGTGTAGCAAAGCTACAGAATGGTCTTTCCACTTCGAAACTCGAAAATGAATGTCGATGATGCGGCCGCCATCACCGAAATTATTTTCCTGCGACAAAAGAGGAGAGTACTGATTTAAACATTTAAAATTCTTTGGAAACAAATTTCTATTTGAAAATAATTTAAATAATATGCATTTTTAAAACCTTAAAACTTTAAAACCATAGTTCGAAATCATCGGAAATTAAATTCTCAAATTCTTAATTTAAATTCAT
The DNA here is from genome assembly GCA_030737815.1 of Allium fistulosum. Classification (NCBI taxonomy): domain Eukaryota; kingdom Viridiplantae; phylum Streptophyta; class Magnoliopsida; order Asparagales; family Amaryllidaceae; genus Allium; species Allium fistulosum. Next base: position 1,295,610,551 of record CM060904.1, read on the forward strand.
TTCACATTCTAAATCAGTTTATAAACCAAGTTTATAAATTCATTTAGAACAATAAATGATAACCAAATATTATCATTTCAAACAACCAATTTAATTAACTTTTTAAATTCCAGAAGATTTACTTATATATTTATAATATAATCATACAATTTATTTCATTTACCAAATTTGAAAATAATATTGTGTTAGTTTGCTCTGTTCAAGTGTTTTGGAATTCCTATCGATAGCGTTGATCAGACGAATCGATCAAATATCCAAACCAACATCAACAACTCAAACAACACACTATAAAACATTTTAATATTAATACAAATACACTCCCTCACTCGATGATACAAGAATAGATTCCAAACAAGGATAGAGATTTAAATTTAGAGGAACTCCAATCAAAAAAATTCTAGCTAGAATATGGGCTCGAACGAAGATTAGATGATTGAATATCAGAGTAGGAAGATGGATATACCAATATTAATCGCAGGTGACCTTAACCGGGTCAACCGTGACTTCAAGAATAAGATTGATGCCGAATTCTGAGGCAAATCGACATTCGATCTCAAGAGATAGAATTCGGGTATAGCAAAAGATAGCAGCATCGTAAACCGAGGATACAGAAATCTTCGGTGAATCAACGCTTATTGTAAAGGAGTTTCACTCTTTTACTAATCATTCTGTGGAGCTATGGAGTGCTCCAGAATCAGAAAAATATGAATAGAGGAGACAAGGATGGATTTTGGAACCGAGGGGAACGTTCCAAAATTCAAAGGAAACCGATTCAAAAGGAAAAAAATCAAGCTCGAACGAAAATGATTCTGTAATAAAATTTACTACATATGCTAAGTTTTGCCTAAAACCAGAGCTCTGATACCACATGTAACGTCTTGAAATTTTCAACCATTCGCATCCATACATGTCAAATTTGAATTGCTCAAAATATCAGATTGTTAATTTAAATTTGGCAAAACTCAGCATATATAATAAATAAACAATCAGAGAATCACATACACAGAGTGATATAAAAATAATGCAGCGGAAACAAAAGAATAGTAGTCCATGAAGCTACTATATATATATATATAACAGAGTCAACAAGTGTAACAACCCATATTTTTAACAAATATTTTAAATTTATTTTATTTGAAAATTTTGATTTTTAAATCATTTAAAATTGAATTTTTGGAATTTTCCAATGTAATTTTGGATTTTGTTTGTAATTTTTTTCCAAATATAATAAAATAATGATTTTCTGAAAATTTTATATTTTGGTCAACTCTGGTCAAACTTTGACTTTTATTTGAAAATTTTAAATTTGAATTTTAAATTTCAAATCTTTTTCTTCGAAGCAGAATATAATTCTAATATTTGTCCTGCTTTTCGTTTCGTCAAATTTTGTTTTATACTTTTAAATTTGATAAAATTCAGCGTTTTACACGTAGTTATTTTCTGTAGTTTATTTTCTATTTTCTACGTTCATTTTTCTATTTTCCTATGTTCATTTCTCTATTTTATTTTCTATTTTATTTTGTTTAGACTTTGATTTATTTATTAGATTTTATTTTGATTTTTGGCTTTGGAAATTTTAAGAGACTTTGGTTTCTTTTTCTTTAATATATGCCTTTTTGTTTTCTAGCCTCTTCATCTCATCCATAGCCGTCCACTTTATTGTCTTTAGCCGTGCCTTTTACTTGCAAATCATGTACAAAGTTTCTCATTTCATTCTTCTTCTCATTTCCCATTTGCGTTCAAAAAATAATAATACAAGTTTCTCATGGCTTCCTTTTTCTCTTTTCCTTTTCTCTTTTCTTTTGTTTTGCCTCATGCTATGCTCGGCCATCATGCCTCCTAATGCCGACCATCTCACCACTTCACCACCACCTTAGACTGGCCATCTCCACCACCATCTCACCTCCACACATGCCGTGACCACCATAGATCCAAACCCCTCCTATTTGCCTTGCCTAACCCTAGCCGAGCCTATATATTCCATCCCCTTCCTTTCCACTAGCCACGTCCACCGCTTATTCCTCCACCTCCTTGCTTTTCCATGACCACACCCACTCCAGGCCATGACCAGATGACGAGGCCTGACCTGATCCATGTGCTCAAACCCAGGCCGAGCCATGTAGACATAGGGCCGAGCCTATGTTTGCTTGTGACCTTCCAAAACTCTCGCCTTTTTGCCTTCCAACACCTTTTGTAACTTCCACCTCCTCACATTCCATTGTCCATAGCCGTGTACAGCTTGCACTAAACCACTCTGGCCAAACCTATGTTGCCTCAAACAAGACATAGCCGAGCACAAGTGGTGATGGTCTAGCCCATTGTGACCATGGCCGAGCCCTTGTTGATTTAAAACAAGGTTATGACTCTTTTTATTTCATACCCTTTTCATTGTTTTGATGTATATTCTTTTGTATTGAATCTTATACTTATGTTTGTGTATTTGTTTATATACAAGATTTGGATCTTGACTCTTCATCCATTCAAAATCTTGTTTGTGCTTTATCGTGTTTTTTGGAGTTTTAGTTTTGTGTTTCAAATTGTCATCTCTAACTCTAAAAGGCGAGTTTATCACTCTCGACAAATCGTACTTATGTAAATGTGAAACAATGTCACTTGAATTGTAGTAGTTGATATCCATGTAATATGCTCACATTTGCCTGTTATCTGACAATATATGATGATATTACCTGATTATATATACCTGTTGTATCACCTGACATCATATGATATGCTATACTGCTTATTTTATTTTCTATTTCTCACATTGCAAGTTCCCTGTTAGCATAGAATCACTATGGGTTGAAATGGTACATACCCGAACGGACTTTAGAATAGGGAAAAATCGTTACGAGTTGAAATGATAGGCTCGAGCGATTTTTATTGCTTTTGACTTGGGACTGCGGGTTTGAAATGATAGAACCCGGATTTTTCGTTTCAAATTACGGATTGAAATGATACATATCCGTATCACTTGACCTAGGCTAGAAAATATTATACAGACCCATGGTTTATTTTAAATAATAGTTTTCTGAAATTTTAAGTATTTTGAAATATTAAATATATGTGATTTTGAACTTAAGTTTGATATAATAGTTTTCTGAAATTTTAAGTCTGTTGAAATATTAAATATATGTGATTTTGAACTTAAGTTTGATATAATAGTTTTCTGAAATTTTTAAGTATTTTGAAATATTAAATATATGTGATTTTGAACTTAAGTTTGATATAATAGTTTTCTGAAATTTTAAGTATTTTGAAATATTAAATATATGTGATTTTGAACTTAAGTTGATATCATAGTTTTCTGAAATTTTTTAAGTCTTTGGAATTTAAATTATATGAGATTTTAACTTAAATTGGATGTAAATGATGTAAATAAATTTTATAGTGATTTTCTGTAAGTTAAAGTGTATAAGCAAATTTATGATTGAAATGTAAATTTTGGTTTGACTTAATAATTGGAAATTTAGTGTTAAATGGAATTTTTAGCTTAACTTAGTGATAAGAATTTTTTTTTATGAAATGGGTATTTTTATTTAAGTATTAAGTTATTTGTTAAAATAAACGTTAAGTAAATTAATGTCTTTTTGACAAAATAAATGAATTATAATTTAAATTGGATATTTGTTAAATAAATGTTATTTTATAAAATTATAAGTTAAGTAATATCCAAATAAATAGTTTTGAAAAATGAAATAAGTTTGATAAGTTAAAAATGGGAAAGTTGAAAATATATTGTTTTTAAATTGTTATAGTAAAAATTTATAATAGTATTTGTAGCATTTCTGAAAAGCTATGGGTTTCAGGTAACATTCTATAAGTGCTACCATTGCTGGAAATTGAACTGTTTTGTAATACTAAAATACTTGCTGTTGCACTTTGTAAGTGCTGCTGTTTCTAAAGCTGAACTGTTTTGAAACTAATATACCCACTGTAGCACTTTGTAAGTGCCGCTGTTTCTAAAATTGACAATGTTTTGAAACACTACTATATCTACCGTAACACTTTGTAAGTGCTGTTGTTTCTGAACGACAATGTTTTGAAATACTACTATATCTACCGTAACACTTTATAAGTGCTGCTGTTTTTGGAAAATACAATGTTTTGAAATTGTTGTAATTAAATGAATGAACTTAGAAATGCTACAAATTTGGAAATTGAATATTTGATTTGAAAGGGTAATGACTTAATATTTAAATGATTCAAATGAATATATATATATATATATTTGAAATAGAAATGATATCGTATTTGTTTTCGATTTGGTTTTGAAGTAAAAATGATATCGTTTTGATTTGGGGTTTTGAAATGGTGGTTTTTGAAATGGAAATGATATTTTGATTTTTGGAATATAAACCATTTTGAAATTTATAACCACGGGTTATAATAACGATTGGTTCTTAAAGAGACCGGGATCAGATATGGACATACTCTCTGTCGATACCGAAAACCACTTTAACAACTGTGTACGCGGTGGAGATTCCAGAATGAAGTAGGATGATGGCGACGATCCTATTGAGGTATATAGGTGGACCTAACTCCCGTGAGTTAGCATAAGGTGGCTAAAACAGGAGCGATTCCGGGCCAATGAGGTAGCTCCTCTGATCGGACACATTCCTTCGTATACCATTCTATTACTTTATGATTGATTTGATGGCCATCCTCGATTTTTGATTTGGGAGGGTGTTCCGAGGTGGGCGGTAGTGGCTGCTATGCGTTACCACCAGTCCGGATGCGTAATTGGTATATCTACCCTGGCATTGCCTCGTTTTGCCGTGTCACCTACCCTAGCGAGCTTTACTACGAGTTTGTTTTGTACCATACCTAAGGAGTGCCCTCTGACGACGCCCAGTACGGGGGAGATTACGGTACTGTATAGACTATGGGAATATAAAAATGTGTTAAGGTGGAAAATGTAAAGCCTTAACGCTACTTTGATAGTTTACTTTACTTTAGACATTATTATAATAACGTATATTACTACATAGTAGATAGTTTAATGGATCCTTAAAGGATGAGCGATCCCAAGCATCCTTTAAGTTACTTGTGCATTTTTATTATAGTTTACTTGAGTTGGTTTACATTGTATAAGTATGTATGTCCTGACTCGAGTGCATGTTTTGTGTTTTTCTTTACGCTCGGGTCAGACTGAGTGGTACCAGTATTCGAGACTCACCTTTGGAGTTGGAGCTTCGCTTGGATCCATCTATTGATTCTGCTTTCAGTCATTCAGCTGATTCCAGTGATGTATTCAGATCTTGTATTTGACTATTGTATTGAGACATCTTTGTATTCGTAAATTCTGTTGTATCTTGTTTAACTCTGTTATATATATAGTAGCTTCATGAACTACTATTCTTTGTTTTCCGCTGCATTATTGTTACATTACTGTGTGTCTGTGATTCTGTGATTATTTATTTACTGTATATATTGAGTTTTGCCAAATTTTAAATTAACAATCTGATATTTTGAGCAATTCAAATCCACCATGCATGGATGCGAATGGTTGAAAATTTCGGGTCGTTACAGTTGGTATCAAAGCTCTGGTTTTAGGCAAAACTCAGCATATAGAGTAGATGTAATTATAGAATCACTTTCGTTCGAGCTTGAATTCCTTCTTCTTCGATCCTGTTTACTTTGAATTTTGGAGTGATCCCTCGATTTTCTTCTGGATTTTGGGTATCCCATTGCTCCTCTATATGATTGGTAAGGAAGTGAAACTCCTTACAATAGGCATTGATTCATCGGAGATTTCTGTATCCCCGGTTTACAATGCTGCTATCTTTTGTTGTTCTCAAATTCTATCTCTGGCGATCGGATGTCGATTTGCCTCTGAAATCTACCTCGATCTTATTTTGAAGTCACGGTTGACCGATTAAGGTTGCTCGTGATTTATATAAGTCTAACCATTCTCTTCTAAATCTATTTATCTTCCTATCGAGCCTACCTTTTCGTCGAATTCTTTTGGTTAGGATCCCTCTATATTTGGATCTCTATCCTTGATTTGAAATACATCCTTGAATCATCTGGTGAGGGAGTGTATTTTGTATTTTGTTATTAATATTAAAATGTTTTATATATTGTGTTGTTTGAGTTGTTGATGTTGGTTTGGATTTTCGATCGATTCGTCTGATCAACGCTATCGATAGGATTTCCAAAGCACTTGAACAGAGCAAACTGACACAATATTATTTTAAAAGTTGATAAATGAAATTAATTTGTATGATTATATTTTAAATATATAAGTAAAAATTTCTGGAATTTAATAAGTTAATTAAATTGGTTGTTTAAAATGATAATATTTGATTTTCATTTATTGTTCTATAAATGAATTTATAAACATGGTTTATAAAGTGATTTGAAATTTAAATGAATTTAAATCTAGAGTTTGAGAATTTAATTTCCGACAATTTCAAACTCCGGTTTTAAAGTTTTAAAAGGTATACTATTTAAAGTATTCATTTCAGAGAATTATAAAATGTTGAAATCAGTACTCTCTTCGTTTGTCGCTGGAAAATAATTTTGGTGATGACTGCAGCATCATCGACATTCATTTTCGAGTTTCGAAGTGGAGAGGCTATCCTGTGGCTTTGCTACGCTTTTGTTCGAAGATAAATTTTATTTAAATTTCTTAAGTATGATTTGATTTTTATATATATGGGTATATTATTTTAAATTTAATTTGATTTGTTATATATAGTAAATATATTTATCTTTAAATGGTTTGAAGTGAATCAGAAATTTAATTCTTAAATATATGTTAAAGGATGATTTTAATTATTGATAAATCCAAATTTTTTTAATAAGTATTTAAACATGAATAATTGAATTGGAATTTTTTTATTGTATAATCCTCTATTGCATTCTAATATAACTTACCTTAATTATTCAAAAGTTAACTATGTAATTTAATATGATACAATACAAATTGATGATAAAGAAATTTTAAATAATTTGAGTGGTTATAATGAGTATGATCAGAAGGGACACTATGCTAATTGTTGCCCTGCTTCAGTTAGTACTGCTGTTCTTCCTTCTACTCCTACTCCTAGTGATACCCAAAGTACTCTTCGGGGCACCTTTCCTTTATTTTTAGTATCCTGTTCATGTTTTATTTGATACTGGAGCTTTCCATAGTTTTAGATCTGTAGATCTTTGTGATAAGTTTGAACATTTCCTTTCTCCTGAGCATGTCCTAGTAATCTCTATGTTCTGGGTTTCGACGCTTTTGATTTGTTGCTTGGAGGTGATTGGCTGAAGAGACATGAGCCGTTATCTTCTGGAAAACCCGAACTGTTTCTCTTATTGATGATTTTGGCAATTCTTTGGTTATTCAGTGCCGTATGCCTCAGGATTTTTCTGGCAGCTTTATTTATTCTTTCGATTCTTCTCCTGGTGATCTTTATTCGACTCCTGTGGTCAAACTCTATCCCGATGTATTTGGTGAAGTCACTACTTTACCTCCTAAGCGGGAAATCGAATTTCGTATCGATCTTAATCCTGGAGCTATTGTTTTCTCTCAGCTTGATCTTGCCTCTGGCTTTCACCAGCTCGGTGTTGCTATGGAAAGTATTCCCAAGACTGCTTTCTGTACTGAGAATGGTTTCTATAAATGGTTAGTCATGCCTTTTGGTTTGACTAATGCTCCTGCTTTCTACTTGATTTAGTCTTTGTTTATGATATTCTTATTTTCTTTTAGTCTGTGGAGGAGCATGATTCCCATTTGAGCTTTGTTTTGGAGACTCCTAGGAGTCATCAGTTGAAAGCTAAATTCTCGAAATGCTATTTCTGGAAGGATGAAGTCCGATTTCTTGGGCATATTGTTTCTGGTAATGGAGTTTCTGTTGATGCAGTTTAGATCGCTGCAATCAATGTAGGTCTTTCTTTTCCTTTACTTTTCTCTTTATCATTCAATCACTCTATCTTTTCTGTTGTCCTGATATCTCTCCCTATTCTGTATAGGATTGGGAAATTCCTAGGACTTCATTTGATATTCGTAGTTTTCTAGGCCTCGCCGATTATTATCGGGAATTCATTAAGAATTTTGCTCGGATTGCTGCTCCTTTCCTTGCTTTGACTCGTAAGAATGTTAAGTTTTACAAGAGTATCTGGGTTATTGTTAATAGACTGACCAAGTCCGCTCATTTCATTCCGATCAAGTCTATTCGCTCTGCTTCCTGTTTGGCTGAGATCCATTTGAGAGAGATTGTTCATCTTCATGGTGTTTCTATCAGTATCACTTATGATAGAGATCCCATATTCATCAGTCAATTTGGGAGAGTCTTTCTGGAATCTTTGGATACTCACTTAAATCTGAACACAGCTTACCATCCACAGACCGACGGTCAAACGGAAAGAGTGAATCAGATTCTGGAGGATCTTCTTTGTTCTTGTGTTCTTGATTTTTGGAAGATCTTGGAAAGATCATTTCCATCTCGTCGAATTTACCTATAACAACAGTTATCACGTACAATTTCAATCTTCTGTTTATCTTGTCTTAATCCTCTATCTATCTTCTTTACCTTTTGTATCCAGGCTAGTATTGCAATGTCTCCGTTTGTTGCTCTTTACGGACGACCTTGCAGATCTCCATCTTGCTAGATAAAATTCGGTAATCGTTCGGTTCCTTGGTCCTTTTCGCATTGTGGAAAAATTTGGTTCTTTGGCTTATCGCCGGATTTGCCTGAGAAGTTTTCTGGGATACATAATGTACCATTGTTTCGCATCTTTATCGGTATCTTCATGATCCATCTCTTATTGTTTCGCCTTCTGCTCTCGAGAATTTGGATATTGAATCAAACCTTACTGTCGAGAGGAAGCCACTTCGTATTGTCGATAGAGGTACGAAGCAGTTGAGAAGGAAATCTGTCAATCTGGTCAAAGTGTAGTGGAGTACTGATGACCGATATTGTACCTGGGAAACGGAGGAGAGCATACGTGCTTCGAATCCGGAATTGTTTGTTTCAGGTACTATTCGTTATTCTATCTTATTCTCTCTTTCTTTGCCTTTCTGTGTTTCATTCCTTTTCGAGGACGAAAAGTTTTGAGTGGGGGAGAGTGTAACAACCCATATTTTTAACAAATATTTTAAATTTATTTTATTTGAAAACTTTGATTTTTAAATCATTTAAAATTGAATTTTTGGAATTTTCCAATGTAATTTTGGATTTTCTTTGTAATTTATTTTCCAAATATAATAAAATAATGATTTTCTGAAAATTTTATATTTTGGTCAACTCTGGTCAAACTTTGACTTTTATTTGAAATTTTTAAATTTGAATTTTTAATTTCAAATCTTTTTCTTTGAAGTAGAATATAATTCTAATATTTGTCCTGCTTTTCGTTTTGTCAAATTTTGTTTTATACTTTTAAATTTGATAAAATTCAGCGTTTTACACGCAGTTATTTTCTGTAGTTTATTTTCTATTTTCTACGTTCATTTTTCTATTTTCCTATGTTCATTTCTCTATTTTATTTTCTATTTTATTTTGTTTAGACTTTGATTTATTTATTGGATTTTATTTTGATTTTTGGCTTTGGAAATTTCAAGTGACTTTGGTTTCTTTTTCTTTAATATATGCCCTTTTGTTTTCTAGCCTCTTCATCTCATCCATAGCCGTCCACTTTATTGTCTTTAGCCGTGCCTTTTACTTGCAAATCACGTACAAAGTTTCTCATTTCATTCTTCTTCTCATTTCCCATTTGCGTTCAAAAAATATATATACAAGTTTCTCATGGCTTCCTTTTTCTCTTTTCCTTTTCTCTTTTCTTTTGTTTTGCCTCATGCTATGTTCACCCATCATGCCTCCTATTGCCGACCATCTCACCCCTCCACCACCACCTTAGACCGGCCATCTCCACCACCATCTCACCTCCACACATGCCGTGACCACCATAGATCTAAACCCCTCCTATTTGCCTTGCCTAACCCTAGCCGAGCCTATATATTCCATCCTCTTCCTTTCCACTAGCCACGACCACCCCTTATTCCTCCACCTCCTTGCTTTGCCATGACCACACCCACTCCAGGCCGTGACCAGATGACCAAGCCTGACCTGATCCATGTGCTCAAACCCAGGACGAGCCATGTAGACATAGGGCCGAGCCTATGTTTGCTTGTGACCTTCCAAAACTCTTGCCTTTTTGCCTTCCAACACCTTTTGTAACTTCCACCTCCTCACATTCCATTGTCCATAGCCGTGTACAGCTTGCACTAAACCACTCTGGCCAAACCTATGTTGCCTCAAACAAGACATAGCCGAGCACAAGTGGTGATGGTCTAGCCCATTGTGACCATGGCCAAGCCCTTGTTGATTTAAAACAAGGTTATGACTCTTTTTATTTCATACCCTTTTCATTGTTTTGATGTATATTCTTTTGTATTGAATCTTATACTTATGTTTGTGTATTTGTTTATATACAAGATTTGGATCTTGACTCTTCATCCATTCAAAATCTTGTTCGTGCTTTGTCGTTCTTTTCAGAGTTTTAGTTGTGTGTTTCAAATTGTCATCTCTAACTCTAAAAGGCGAGTTTATCACTCTCGACAAATCGTACTTATGTAAATGTGAAACAATGTCACTTGAATTGTAGTAGTTGATATGCCATGTTATATGCTCACATTTGCCTGTTATATGACAATATATGATGATATTACCTGATTATATATACCTGTTGTATCACCTGACATCATATGATATGCTATACTGCTTATTTTATTTTTTGTTTCTCACACTACAAGTTCCCTGTAAGCATAGAATCACTATGGGTTGAAATGATACATACCCGAACGGACTTTAGAATAGGGAAAAATCGTTACGAGTTGAAATGGTAGGCTCGAGCGATTTTTATTGGTTTTGACTTGGGACTGCGGGTTTGAAATGATAGAACCCGGATTTTTCGTTTCAAATTACGGATTGAAATGATACATATCCGTATCACTTGACCTAGGCTAGAAAATATTATACAGACCCGTGGTTTATTTTAAATAATAGTTTTATGAAATTATAAGTATTTTGAAATATTAAATATATGTGATTTTGAACTTAAGTTTGATATAATAGTTTTCTGAAATTTTAAGTATTTTGAAATATTAAATATATGTGATTTTGAACTTAAGTTTGATATAATAGTTTTCTGAAATTTTTAAGTATTTTGAAATATTAAATATATGTGATTTTGAACTTAAGTTTGATATAATAGTTTTCTGAAATTTTAAGTATTTTGAAATATTAAATATATGTGATTTTGAACTTAAGTTGATATCATAGTTTTCTAATTTTTTTTAAGTATTTGGAATTTAAATTATTTGAGATTTTAACTTAAATTGGATCTAAATGATTTAAATAAATTTTATAGTGATTTTCTGTAAGTTAAAGTGTATAAGCAAATTTATGATTGAAATGTAAATTTTGATTTGACTTAATAATTGGAAATTTAGTGTTAAATGGAATTTTTAGCTTAACTTAGTGATAAGAATATTTTTTTATGAAATGGGTATTTTTAATTTAAGTATTAAGTTATTTGTTAAAATAAAAGTTAAGTAAATTAATGTCTTTTTGACTAAATAAATGAATTATAATTTAAATTGGATATTTGTTAAATAAATGTTATTTTACAAAATTATAAGTTAAGTAATATCCAAATAAATAGTTTTGAAAAATGAAATAAGTTTGATAAGTTAAAAATGGGAAAGTTGAAGATATATTGTTTTTAAATTGTTATAGTAAAAACTTATAATAGTATTTGTAGCATTTCTGGAATGTTATGGGTTTCATGTAACATTCTATAAGTGCTACCGTTGCTGGAAATTGAACTGTTTTGTAATACTAAAATACTTACTGTAGCACTTTGTAAGTGCTGCTATTTCTAAAGCTGAACTGTTTTGAAACTAATATACCTACTGAGCACTTTGTAAGTGCTGTTGTTTCTGAAATTGACAATGTTTTGAAACACTACTATATCTACCGTAACACTTTGTAAGTGCTGCTGTTTCTGAAATCGACAATGTTTTGAAATACTACTATATCTACCGTAACACTTTATAAGTGCTGCTGTTTTTGGAAAATACAATGTTTTGAAATTGTTGTAATTAAATGAATGAACTTAGAAATGCTACAAATTTGGAAATTGAATATTTGATTTGAAAGGGTAATGACTTCATATTTAAATGATTCAAATGAATATATATATATATATGAAATAGAAATGATATCATATTTGTTTTCGATTTGGTTTTGAAGTAAAAATGATATCGTTTTGATTTGGGGTTTTGAAATGGTGGTTTTTGAAATGGAAATGATATTTTGATTTTTGGAATATAAACCATTTTGAAATTTATAACCACGGGTTATAATAACGATTGGTTGTTAAAGAGACCGGGATCGGATATGAACATACTCTCTGTCGATACCGAAAACCACTTTAACAACTGTGTACTCGATGGAGATTCCAGAATGAAGTAGGATGGTGGCGACGATCCTATTGAGGTATATACGTGGACCTAACTCTCGTAAGTTAGCATAAGGTGGCTAAAACAGGAGCGATTCTGGGCCAATGAGGTAGCTCCTCTGATCGGACACATTCCTTCGTATACCATTCTATTACTTTGTGATTGATTTGATGGCCATCCTCGAATTTTGATTTGGGAGTGTGTTCCGAGGTGGGCGGTAGTGGCTGCTATGCGTTACCACCAGTCCGTATGCGTAATTGGTAATCTACCCTGGCCTTGCCTCGTTGTGCCGTGTCACCTACCATAGCGAGCTTTACTACGAGTTTGTTTTGTACCATACCTATGGAGTGCCCTCTGACGACGCCCAAACTTTAGCAATATTACCTGATAATTTAGAATTATAATTATTCATAGAAAGCTATTTATTAGCCACTAAATCTTTAAAGTTATTTTCCAATAACCACATCTTTTCAATTCTAAAAATTTTATTACCAAAAATCGCATTGGAATAGAACAAAACAATTGGACAATGATCCGAAAAAATATATGGGAGCCAAACAACCTTATAAGAAGGAAATTTGTCCTCAATCTCATCACTAATAAAAAACCTGTCTAGCAATGCCATGGAAGGAATTTCTCTATTATTCGACCAAGTAAAATGTCTATTACTTAATTTAATTTCAATTAGATTACAATTAATTATAAAACTATCAAATTCTTCCATAGCTTCTAAATCCCCTTCCCTAGGAGATCTGTCACCTAAAAATATAGTTACATTGAAATCTCCTCCTATAATCCAAGGACCAGGAGCCAATGTCCTAAAATCTAGACACTCCGACCTAAGCACCCTACGGCCTATTTTTGAGTTAGGCCCGTAAACATTAGAAATATTAAGGATAGAGTCATCATTAGTGTCAGTAAATATTAAATGCATTGAATGTTCTTTAAAAATAGATTGTAAAAGTCTAACACAATTATCCTTCCAACCTATCATAAGACCTCGTGCACTACCCCTAGCAGGAAGATGAGCCCAATGATCAAAAAAATGACCCCCTAGGCTTTTAAAAATATGATAATCAGGATTCTATATTTTATTTTCTTGAAGTAGAACAATATCAATATTATTATCTTTGAATACAGATTTAACTTTTCTACACTTCTCTAAATCATTCAATCCTCTAATATTCCAACTAATCAATTTCATTTATGTAATGAACTAACCCATTCTAATTCTTTATTTTTAATAAATTCAATATCTAGTTGACTATCATCAAAATTAAGCCTGAATTCTTAGCTAGGAAATGCATATCATTAGTAGACAAATTATTTAAAGCACAATCACAATAAGTACTACCCATAGGAAAAATCATACCTGAGCTAGAGCTATCAGAAATTCTAGAATCCACTCTACCAATACACGCACTTCTTCTAATTTTTACTGGTTCAAGCGAACAAGAAATCAAACCTGAACCGCTTTTTGAAAATGACCTTTTCAACCTTTTATTATTTCTAGTTCTAACCCCTGATTGTGTAGATGAACAGCTAGAACTTGAAGCAGCAATACCCTCAACAGGTTTCAGTTCATCCATGCTACCAGATTTATTTGAACAGGGTGAAATTGAGTCTCTGGCCCAAGAAATGATGTTATCCAACCAAAATTTTAAATCAAAAAATAGGATAATTTGGTTGTTAAAAGCTCCTCTAGATTAACCCTGCCACCTTCAATAGCCAAAATCCCATCCAAACAGCTAGATTCTATCCCATCCACAGCTTTAACATTTGTGACATCCATGTTTACAGAACCATTGTTGATACTAGTATCATCAAGTTTCATTATCCCATCAAAAATAACAGCTCCACCTTTATCAGCTATTTCCAAATCACCCTTACTTAAATTAATATTTCTATCCACGACATCTTTAACCACTCTATAATCTGAATTTAAGATAGATTTTTCAACAATATTATCAACAACAAAACATCTCTTTAATTTATATCTTTTACATCCATCCAATACTTCACCATTGTTCAACAATATTTGTGAATCATCAGAGAATACTCATGTATCATCGATATTCTTTAAATAATCAAAACTGTTTGAGATCTCAATCTCAAAACCATTCCTGAAACAATTATTTTCTTTGAATTTTTTGCAATGTTCACTACCAAAATTTATATCCATTTTCTGCAGCTGATTAAAGGAAGCAAATTGTGTATCATCATATTCCAAGGATTGTAGATTTGAATTATACTGCATTACAACAGGATCTAAAAGTATAGGATCCAGGTACTCCATCTTTTGAGTTTCCAATTCAACGGAAAACCTTAAACAACATCCTCCATTGGCTTACTCTTCAAAACATCTTCTTTTGAAATAAAACCCGAAGAATTCCCACCAACGTGTCCATTCGCCTCTGAAACCAGAACAGTATCATCTCACTTAGACTTTCGAATTTTCGACCGTGATTTTCTACCATCCAAATTTCCAGAGAATCCAAAATTCTTATGGGGATTTCGACCATTATTAACAGAATTAATCACATCGAAATGTTTAAATAAATCTTCTAAAAAGTCAATACCTTCCTTTCTTTGAATCCATAAGTGATCAAGAAGGATTCTCTTTAGCTTCATGCTAACACAAACAGAAAGCTATGTTCTGAAATCGAGTTCTTCTTCAATTCCTTCTCTGATTTCCAACATTTATATTTTTTGTGATCGAAAGCTCCACACTTTATACATCTAACATGGTCTCTACAATCTTTAGCCAGATGCGTAAAGTCTCCACATCGAAAGCAAATTTTCTTTCCTTTTCTAAAATCAACCTAGTTTCTCTGGTGTACCACTTGATTGTTAGAAGATGAAAATATGGAATCCTTTACTACTTGAGCTTACGATCTCTTTCTTGAAGGGTACTCAGAAAACAACGAAGCCGCCGATTCAGGAAAAAGCGATTGGTAAGAGAAAGGAAAAAAGTACGGAGGTAGATCATCTGTTGATAAAGATTGAGAGAAGTAAGAGTTTGGAGGTAGATTGAAAGAGCACGGAGGAAAATTAAAAGATGTCGAATTTGGGAAATACGCCATTATTTTTTCAATGGATTTAGCATATTCAATTTAGGGTTTATACAATTCAAATCAGATTTCAAGCACCCTAAACCAATTAAAATAGATTAATCTAACTGTAACAATCATCCTATTAAAGTTGTTCCCACTCACCTCAAGCCCAAGCTCTTCCTAATTCTTGCACTTGAGAATCGTCCCCCCCCAAATCGATAGCTCCATCTTGATCCGCCTTGATTTAGTTGCTTCTATCCTTCTAGTTTGCATTTGTTTGATTTTTGGGAATTTTTAGAGTTTAGGGTTGAGAGGAAATTTGGATGGAGTTTGGTTACTGTAAATTTTTATGTAAGAATTAGGGTTTTGTTAGTTTAGCACTTATAGGGGTAGGGTTTAGTTTTGGTCCATTAGATTAGCTTTAGGGATAATTTCATAAAATCTAGTTCGCACATCACATCCTTCGTTCCCAAGCAACCAATCGGAGCCACCGAAACATGTCACAGGAAAATCGAGAACACTCGATTTTACTCGTGCCAGGGTCAACCGTCCCCCAATCAGGGTCGACCGGTGGCTTTGTTAAATAATTAAACTTTTAAGTTTTAAATTTTTAATTCATCTAACGCCCCGAACTTCTTCATACTAACTCGTATTACAAAGTGTTATATATAAAAATCATCTAGAAAATTGCTATGAACGTAATGGTGCAAGTTTCGTAGCCAAATTCAAACTTTGTGAAATTTTTTTTAGTCCTTGTTTAAATTAAATTTACGTTTCTTATTAAATTTCTGTTGAACTTTACCGTTAAATTCTAGGTTGTTACAAAAACTCTCAAGTGAGTCATTCCATAATTACCCAATAACTATCATTTCGTAACCTATTGATGCCCTAGCGGCCATCAGTAATACACTGTCTAACATTTACTGAGCGTTAGGTACTCTAGTCTCAATGGATGTATTGATATCCTACCTCGAAACATTTAATATTTAAGATAATATGTCATTTTAATTTGATAAATTTATCATAATTATATTACATTGTAATTACTATCACATAATATATCATTTAAGACTTTCCTATTTAATATACTTTAAATTAGTAACTTAGTTAATTATATCACAATATTACAAGTATATAATAGAAAGAAAATACCTTTTATTTTGAACAAGGTTGGTTATCGAGTTAGATATGTGTAACAAATTACATAATTGCCCCTAAGGCATACGCCTAACTCTATCGATCTCCCACTTGCACTTGAGGTCAATTATGCAATGTTGTTGAAACTGCTTCGATCAGTTTTCTCAAGGCTAATAGGGCTAATGCCTTAGCAAATGGGTATGCTATTTTGTCTTAATTATCTACTCTATCAACTAACTCTCTTCGATTACTAATAAACCGCGTTTATCATGCAAAACCTTTAAGAGTATGTTTTTCGATTTCTAGTAAGCTTTGAGTTCTTTTACAAATAGTATCACAACATTTTTATCATATAACAATATCGTGGCATTCTAACATTTGGAATCACCCTAGCTCAGTTATAAATTAGTGTATTTATTTATACTTCATTTATTGCAATGCTATTTAAGGTGATGCACTTAACCTTGGTTAATTGGCCATCACTTATTGTTTTGGAACATTTCCAACTTAAAGTTGTTAGCTTAAGATGAAACATGAACTTAGAATTGACATACTATACTTGATATCATTTATGAAATTCGAGTCTGCGCCCTCCTTCTTAATGAATTTTTCATTTCTATAAGCAATTCTCTAGTATTTTGTAAATACTCGAGAATATTCTAACCTGCCACTTAGTGAACTTAATTTGGATTTCATACTTGCTTTACATATCTATTACATAACTGAAATTTGAATTGTAGACAACACAACATGTATGGTAATTCTTATTCCTAATGTATAAGAAATCATCTTACATGTTCCACATTAAATATTTAATATGGTGTCTATGTATATCACTTAGGGCATTCCCAACGTTCTTTAATAATGATTATAACAGATGCCTTTACAAATCCTATACCGAGAATTATACAACCAAACTAAAAAGGATTTTTAACATGAGCATATCGTTAACAATCATAAGTCTGTTGTTTATTTGTAGTTTTAGAAATATTTTAGTACATTTAAATATTCTTTCTTAAAGACACATGCTTCCTTTGCATTTTGACTGAAAATAAAGCAATTGATTTCTCTATCAAAATACTTTCTTAGTTTTGATGCTTATCAAATAATACTTTCGTATCATTTCTTGGACCATATCCAATAACCCACAAACCCAGAATCGCTCCCATTGACTTCGAGGCACTTTGGTTATTAAGCATAAACATCATATTCTAAATCAATATTTAGAATTTTGATTTATATATACTAAAAAATCAAAATCATACCGAGTGATAAATTTATGAGTAAAATCCAAATTAACTTAATTACGTTGAATGACGAATTTGTTATGTTAGTTTCAACAATTGAAACTTACAATGTTATTCTATCAACGTAGCTTATATTTCGACTGCATTGGTCTTCTTCTCGAAGATAAATTTGCGACCGATGGATCATATCCCTTCGGGTATAATTATCAAAATCATATTCTACTAACATACTTGTAATCCATTTCGAATTCGCACATCATGCCATAAGGTAGAATCAATACTCATAATGGCTTATCGACAACTATGGAAATTCTTTTCTTGACATCGATGAAAAATTCACAGTTTCTCTTTAATGTGCAAGAGTTCTTATTAGACATTCTAATTAGCTGTGTCCGTTTAGGCTTGGTCAATTTAATTTCATCCTTTTTAATCACTTTTATCTTTGGATGGTATCCAAATCCATTTTACTACCAATAATTTTTAAAAGAAATTTTTTCCTAACGAAGTTGGTGTTTCTTGAAAAAATAATTATTTCTTAGTGAGATGGAATAGGTATTCATAACCATTTTATGAACTGCCTCTCTATATATTTATGAAATTGATTTAGTTTTAAGTTTATGAAACTTATGTTCATAAAATAAATTGGTGAATAAATATTGATCAGTCCAAACTCCTTTGAGGTGGTCTGCACAAGATCACCCACTAAAAAGTATTATGTACAGTCTCTCGACACGCACAACCGGTCAACTCCTTAATCTAGGATATGTAGGGATTTCTTATAAACTTCTATCTTGTATGATCTCGTAAACTTTCTCTTAAATGAAATCAATTTTAACCTTATGTACTTACTCTTAAGTATATGACTTTACAGAAAGAAGTTAGCTCAACTTCACTCATCATTAATCTACTTTGCCAAGTAAGTCCAGTTAAAACTTATTGATATATCATTATGTATCATATGAAGGAGTGAGTTTTGAGGTTGAACCTTATCCTTTTTTAGGTACATTAGAACCCTATCCAATGCACTCGCCTATTTGATCAAATCAAATATTTATTTTCTTTTCATGTTATGTTTTCTTTTTTTTTAAATTCTATGAACTTATCACAAACATACAACTTGTATATCAAATACACATGTTTATGTCTGTGATATCATCAGTTAATTTAACGATGTATGCAGAGCCGTTTTGGAATCATTAGACCTACGATTGTATACATCTATATGTATCGGTTTGAAGAGTTCAACAAATTTTTTGTGGCTTCCACCGAAAGGGTGCTTTACCCTTAATCTTCTCAGATATAATTCAGAAGTACCATATGATTCATAATCATATGATTTAAAGAATTATTTCTCCAAGAAATGGCTTAGTTTGTAGTACCAAAAATAATTGTTAAAATTTTAGATACTTCTGTATTATGTAGATAACACAACAAATATTATTATATAAATAGATTTATTTCATAACAAATGTTCAAAATATTCATAACAAAATAAAATTATATATATTTTCAGTCAATACTGAAAATAATTATTATTTCATAAATAATATTTGGTATATTTACAAAAACAAATTTTCGTATCTTGATGCATTCACGGATAAGTATTATATGGCATGCTCCCACTATTTCCGCCTTTACTATAATAGTGTACAAAATACGAAGCTTCATTTAACTACTTATTATAGGCTATATATTTGTTTTACTGTAACTAGTTTACAATCGAAAGTTTTCGATCAAATATTTTAAACACATAGAAATGACTTTTATTGAAACATTTTTCTGTATGAAAAACACACCTGGAATAAAAATCACATTTCTCATTCCATATTAAGTATCTTTTAGTATTTTATATAATTCTCATTTTCTATGTTACTTCATGAAGAAGAAGGATAATTCACTATTTTCATCTCAACTGCGCCTAAGTTGCATCCACTCTCGTTCATTCACTTTCCTTTCCAAAATCATTGAACCGTTCAAAGGAGATCCTTAATATAATCAATCATATTGAATATACGATTTTGCACTATGGTTTATTTTCTTATTTCCAATGAACTAATTTCTTTGAAGTTTCATATATTACGAACCACGACTGTTTACCATATAACGTTTATATGCCAATGAATATGGACCAAATATATGTATTCTTGTATTGCTATTTGAGTTCAATACTCATAGAAGATAATACATAGTTTTGTACAAATAAACAGTTAAGCATCCGAGGCATGATTGTTTTGTGGTTGTATAAATTAGCTCTTCTGTTGATCTTCAAGCAATGACATGCCAATGGATTTAACGGTTAGTATATTTTATATTTCTTTTTCAATCTTTATATAGTTCATTTGTATTTCTAAACTAATAAACGTTTAACCAATTTTATTAGTTGCACAAATTTATCGATATAGATTATTTTAACTTTATATAGAAGATGTTCTTATAGTATCAAAAAATGTTAAAATCACCATTTTGTTTTTCTAATAAGGCTCCCACTAGATTTTTATGTTTCTCAAAACCTTGAGAAAAACACAGAAATCTTTTGGTTTCTCTAGTGGGCATTAGGACTCGAATGCCTTGGGATTCTAATCTTGAGGAAACTCAACAAATCGTAGGCCCACATGCGATGGATAATGCCTTATCAGTTGTAGCATATATAACTCATAACCCATGGTCTTTGTCCTAATCTCGACCTTGAGGAAATTCAACAAATAGAAAGAGATTATTCACTTGTACCTATCGTTTCGCGATGACCTATGTATAATGCAAGTACTTGAGGAAAATCAACAAATACGTGCATATATCTTACCTTGTCTAGTCAATATATTAATGGTACTACACATAACATCTCTAGCTTGAGGAAATTACACAACTAAAGAGTATGCAAGTAATCTATTAATATATAAATTGTAGATGACCACCTATAGTAAAGTTTCATAATCTTTAATATATATCAAGTGACAATGATTTAGGGAGCAATGTATTTCTTATGAAATACCCTCGTGATTCAAATAACGGACAAACCTGAAATCATGGTATGTGTACAATACGCATGTACTTGTTCCTTGAATCTAAATTTGATTTCTTTCCAATTCTGCTTAATTTTATACATATATAGTTATATAACATTAACTTATTTGGAAGTTTTATAATTTAATTCACTCATATAATATATACATGTATCTTATGAATTAAATATTATTTAATTATTTTTAGTTACTATTAATTAATCATATTTCATTAGATTTATTTATTTTATATAAAATTTCTAAAATTTTATATTACTCATCTTAGACTATTTAGGACAGTAATGCTGATACCTCAGTTATTGATTTTGACGATAACAACCATATACGATCATATAAAATATAGATACTAATATATTGCCAAGCTATATAGTTAGTGCAGAATATTACATAAGTGGTGAATCGAAGGCTATACGGTATAAAGACTCAAGATTAAGATATAAAGACTCATAAGTTCAAAGACAAAGAAAAGAAGATCTCAAGGTTATAATTTAGTGTATAGAGTTATTAGTATATATTGTTAAAGTCCTTGATAGCAATTTCTGATCTCTATCCCCATATTCCAATATTTGATATTTTTAAACAAAAATAAGTTATTTTTCAAAAATATTCTATAAAATTTTCTAAAGTTCAAAATATTTAAAACTATGCTCAAATTATTTGACAAAGTATAGGATTTTCAAAACATTTTAAAAATAAAACAATTTTTATTTTGAACTAGCATATGTCGACATACATGTATAGGATATGTCGACATATATGTCGCCAAATGGTTTTCCAAATTTCGAATGAAAGTGTCTATTCGACATAACTCTTCACGAATGAACACATCTGTTTATTTACTATATAAAAGGGAGCATAAACGAATTTTTTGATAACTAATTACTTACTTTCTTCCCACCTCTTACTCTCTTGAAAAATTTCTTAAAAAATATATTATATTCTCATAAAAATCATATAGAATCAATTCATGCTTCATTGTATTGATTCAATACTACTTTCTTACTTTTTTGGAAACATCTCTCTCTCTCATTTCAAATATCAAAGTGCTATCCAAGAGGCTACAAGATCCATTGTATCCAAAGTACAAGAATTTGTCTTTGGATAATCTGTCAACTCTATTTATGTCTGCTTGGGCGTGCTTGTAGCCTATTCAAATCAAGTGGATGTGCTTAGTAGCCCATTCAAATCTAGTGTGTGTGCTTGAAGCCGGTTAAATTAAGTGAGTTTACTCGGACTCGAAATATAGGAGGGTGTGTCTCGTAGCCTCGAATTGAGATTGTATTTGGGTTTGCCTTCTTCTCGGTTAAAGATTGGCATTTGAAAAGAAATTTGTACAAGCAATTGTATGGGACCAGATGTAGGAGAAATCCAAACCAGTTAAAATCTCTGGTGTTATCTCTTTAACCTTTTACTTTACTGCTTTTATTTGCATCTGTGATTGATTGTTAGTGTAATTTTCTGTTGTTCATCTATGATTTAATATTAATCTTGAAAGAAAATTAAAAAGATTTACATAAGTTAGAAAACACTATTCACACCTCCTCTAATGTTAAATTAGCCTTAAGATTCATAATTCTGCAACCCATAAGTAAATCAACTATAATATTAGTAGTTGTTTATGTGTACATATCAATATATGCATGCATTTTAATTAATTTACTTTCAATTAATTTTATTTAATAAATTTTAGTTAATTAAATATCTTAATTATTTTGAAATTTTAACTTAGTATATCATAAACAATTTTAAGATAGATAAATAACTACAACAATTAAAGTTATACATATATATATATATATATATATATATATGTTTTAATCAATTAACTTTTAATTAATTATTTAATTTAATTTAATTAATCATAGATGATAGATTAAATTTTAAATTTCAACATTCCAAAAAGTAATTATTTTATTTCTCAATACTATTTTGAATTATTTTGAATGCATTTTATAAAATTTCCATTTTATATTTTAAATTTAACTTTTAAATCTAAAATATAATTTTAAATTGTCAAATAAAATTTAAAAATTAGCCCAAATTCGTGCCCTTTTATTGGGGATAACCTTTGGGCCTAGGCCGGTAGTTAGGTAGCACAGAGTATTTGTTACCCAAACCCAATCTTAGATGCTACATTTCTAGATGCACTAGTAAATGATTAGGATTTAATAAGTTATCCCTAATATTGCTAATTTATACCGCATAGACCATTGGGCTCTAACTAGTGAAGGAACCGGGCCAGTCGAAAGCGATTGAAGTATGTAGATTTAAAAAAGTCCTATTTTGGATCTAATGTGCCTATGAAGTCTAAAGGGATTGTCAGATCCAATCTAATATAGTTTAAATAAAATCTTATTTATTTAATTAAGTTTAATAAAAGGTTTTAATAATTTGTATTTTAATCAATATGAGATTTATCTAAGATAGAGTTTATCAAATAAACTCTTATGTATATGTGTATGTAATAGTTACTTGTTTATTTAATTTAGAGGACACCTTTCATTTCTCATTCTTATACCTATTCAATTAGCTAAGGTAATATTTTGATTTATTTAGAGAGAAAAACTATTCATTTTTCTCCCTTCTTTTAAATTGATTAAATGACATTAATGACCAGATTTATACATGACATATATTATGAGTATATCTAAATATTCTAGTGTATATTATGTTAGCGTAACATATCATATTATTTACATAGTTAATGCGTATGTATTTGGGTGCTAGGATTAACACCGCAACAAATACATACTCCCTAAATGTACACATTGGCTGTCCAAAGTATTGTTTAAAATTGTATATGTGTGTGTATAAATGTGTGTTTTAATTTTTTTTTCAAATATGTGCATATATATATATATCTGTGTGTGTGTATACATGATTTTAATGAATCCTATAATAAATTTAAATTAATTCAACCATGTCAACCATTTTGGATTCAAGATTTATTTCCAAAACATGTAGTGGTTTGATTTAGTAAAACAATTGAAAAAAGATCTTAATCTATAAATCCAAATATAACCCATATGCATATGTTAATAATATAAAGTGTAATAACCCAGAATTTTGATCATTTTATTTTAAATATTTAATTAATTTTAAAATATTTAAATAATTGGATTTTGAAATTTAAGAACTTATAATTCAAATATTGTTATTATTTAAATATTTGAATTATGAATTAAATATTAATTAAATGGATTTAATAATTTTATTTAACTCCTTTTAATTAATAAATAATATTGGAGAATTCAATTTGAAAATTTATGTATAAAAATAAATAGGTCGTATCAGTATCGATAATTGGATCGAAAATATAAAACGATATTTAAATCTGTGAAAATAGCATCTTTGGGCGTTGTCTCGGATTTTGACGAAACCAGTGTTATTAGGTCCGGGAGAATAAATTGCTATATGTCGTCGAATTTCGTAATGATCAGACGTACCGTTTGGTCGTGCGAGCTCGAAATGCGTAGCGATTAGTTTTAAATATAATTTGATTTAGAAAGCTAACTTCCATATACTTTGGTATTAGGTCTTGAAACTAGTTCCATTAAGTTTGGAATATGGGTACTTAGTATAAAACGCCAGTCGGCACGCCTTGATTGGAGTTTGAGATTTTCGAGTGTGTAATATCAGATATTTTCAAATAAAATAATTTATACTCATCAATTCAACTCCATACCCCCATCAATTCAACTCCATACCCCCATCAATTCAGCCCATACCCACCTTACCTTGCCCTTACCCCTTCACTTCATCATGTTCAAGCTCATGCCTCTCCTCCTTTATTAAATCTTCCATGTAACCTCAAATTGAAAAGTTTGAAAGCTTTAAAAATCAAAATCTTGGAACCTGGGCAGCGAAAAATCATGCCGTTTGTTCCGTTGAGCTCGTACACTTGGGTGCTTCAATTCTATATAGGTTTCATTGGGTCTGTTTGTGTACGGGGTGGCTCGTCCTAGAGGCAGTAGAACTAGGGCTTAGGAGTTTTGGAGTTTTAGGCATCAATAGGAGAGGAGGTTGGTGCCATTGTGTTTCTCGGGTGATGTAGCTGTTATGGCCAGAGTTTGGTGGTGATTGGGGTTTTTTTTTTGGGGGAGGGGGGGTTCGACATCAAGGGGGTTGCTTGGGGAGCTTCAGGTTGGATTTTGATGGAGTGGGTTGGAGGTGAAGTGGTGGGGTGCGGGTGGAAGCTCGCGTGAAATGAAAGTTGTCGGCAAAATCCGTTCATCGAACGGTGGTCCGGAGCTCCGTGTCATTGCTTGGGAGTGTACGACCATGGTGGGTTTGTGTTGTTTGTGCATGATTTTGAATAGGAGGGAGAGATGGAAGGTGGATTAGAGGGGAATGTTTAAGGTTAATAATTAATTAATTAAGTTAATGATAGTTATTAATTTAATTAATCGATTTCTTATAAATGCAATAACTTTTGCATACTAGGTTGGATTCGAACACCATCTTTTGCATTGGACTCGTAGCATCGATGGCTACGCAATGGAGTTGGTTTGGAGCAATTTGGTGCTAGTGGAATTTTGGGCTAAAAATCGAACGCCCATTCAATTTTAGGCCAAACCGAAACACTTCGGTGAAATCTGAAATCAGTGTAAATTTAACTCACATCCAATTTTACTATGTCATATCTATGATGCTATAAACTATTATTGATTGCTTGGATGTTAGTTAGATTGTTTGATTGATTGTTTGGTTGAATTTTCGTTTGGAAAATGGATGACATATTAATTTGATTTTTATGAACCCATATAATTATATATATATATAATCCAAAACCATTGTTTTGCAGGGAACATTTGAGAGGCCCTGAGGGGTTTCTCGTCAATAATTATTTATTTACATCCTCATGGTATTATATTGATGTTTAATTTAAATAAATCTTGATATTCCATTTAAACTGTTAAGTTTCGTTATAGCAATTTTCGCTATACCGTCATTTATTAATTATCACCCTGACATGTGCGTTTTGAACTTGAGCTTGTGTTTTCACTAAATAGAATTTTAAAATTCATTAATCATATTAATTAATGATATTTTAAATTAATCAATCATTTTAATTAATGGTTATTTAATTTAATTAACTGTTTTAACTAATGATGTTTAAAGTTAACTAATCATGTTAACTAATGATTTTGAAATTAATTAACTACTTTAATTAATGATGTTTTGAAATTTA
The DNA here is from genome assembly GCA_030737815.1 of Allium fistulosum. Lineage (NCBI taxonomy): Eukaryota > Viridiplantae > Streptophyta > Magnoliopsida > Asparagales > Amaryllidaceae > Allium > Allium fistulosum. The sequence goes on from CM060904.1 coordinate 1,295,636,650, forward strand.
TTAATCTATTTGATTAATGAGATTTGAATTTAATTAAGTCATTTTAATTAATGGTTTTGAACTTTAATTAATCATTTTAATTAATGATTGTTTTAAATTTAATTAATTGTTTTAACTAGTGATATTTGAAATTTAGTTAATCATTTTAATAAATGATTTTTTAATTTATCATTTTAACTAATAATGTTTGAATCTGATTAATCCAATTAATTTATGATTATTTAAACTTAATTAATTGTTTTAATCAATGGCATTTTTTTTAATCATTTTAATTAATGATATTTGAGATTAATTATCAATTTTAATTAATGATTCTTTGAATTTAATAAATCTTTTTAATTAATGATATTTAAAGTTAATTAATTGATTTAATAAAAGTGATTAAAGTAAATTAACTAATATAATGAAAGTGTTTTAAAATTACTTAACTGATTTAGTGTTCTAAAGTTAATAAACTGATTTAATAAAGATTTTAAAGTTAATTTACTGATGATATAAAAGTGTTTTGGAAATAATTAACTATTTTATTTAAAATAATTGATTTGCTAATTTAAATAAATTATAAATGTGATTAATTATCTTTCAAGATAATTAATATTGTTTTAAATTTATAAATAATGGTTTATAAATGAGAAAATCCTTTAAAAGGAATTATTTATAAATAAAGCTAAGTGTAAATTGTTTTGGGTTTATAGTAAACAATGTTTTAATGAAATTTGTTTTTTACCCTAGTTTTAATACACTTAGCATTATAAAATTTGTCTTTTAAAAGAACATTTTAAAGGGTATTTCTAAAAGTGTTTTGCTAATACTGTAATATGGAAATCAGGCACAAGTTCAGTTTTAAAAAGTAAAGTTTGATTCGGTTATGGAAAAGTGATTCCGTAAACGATATCGCTTACATGGAAAGGATCTTGTCATACTTTTAACGCTAAACGTTGAGCTTGGACTTGTTTCTATCTCGAAGGTTAAAAATGTCGTTAAGGCGATGCCTAGAAGTAAAACTATCTCAACTTGACTGGCTTCATTTTCAACTGCTAGATAACACTTGTTTAGAATATACAAGTAGTGTTAAATATATGATATTTAATTTCCTTATACGATCATTTTAATTATCCCCGATAGTTGATTTATTAGTTTCTGGATTTAGCTTTCTTCATGGTGTATCATCACCTTAAAAATGATTTGCTGCTCTTTGAGCTTTGTTATCCTTTGTTGGAAATGACTAAATCCAAAGAGCTTATGGGCGTCCAACTATGTGGGGTTGCTCCCATTAAAAGGGTATTTCACATCTCATCTAGGTTGGATTCGGTTGCGCATTTAGATGTGAAATATTCAGATTCTCGGGAAGGTTTGGCAGGGTCCGGCTAGTACTTTTCCCGAGAAGGTTACCGAGTATATGACCTTTTCAAAATTATATTACTAGAGATATATTTCAAGGGGGGCGCACCCTCCTAGTCATTATTGGAAATTTTCCTTTCCTTATTTGATTCGAACCTTTGAATCTGTTTTTCTTTAATTGCAATGGGAAGAGTCAGCCACTCTTCATGGTGTTCAATTATTGGTTTTGCCCATTCTATCAAGTTTGGACAGTTGTCTTATTTTATCCATTTTGTCCAATTTGGGTTTTGCTTGGATTATTTTCATTCTTTCAAGTCTGATTTTTAATACTATTTATGCTCATTCTTATTTGGATTTGTTTTTTGTTGTTTATCTCCACTCTTTCCTGTATGGATGTTATTCTTGTGAGCTAAAAACCTGTTCCGCGTTCGCGGCGTGGTCTTATAGAACTTTTATATGTTCCCTATTATTTGAGTTTTCTCGCGCTGGTATTTCCAGACTGATCCGATGTTATTTTATTATAAGGCTTGGATCAGATCGAGTATTTTCCCTAAGTTGGCGTTGGAGATATGAAATCTTTGGAGCAGAGTTGGAGGTTTATCTATTGTAGTGTTTTATTTTCCGCTCTATTATATAGTATCCCTATCAGCAATTGTAAAGTCAGGATTTTATAACTGTCTAGCTGATAAGGTTTAGCTTTAACTTTGATTTACTATGTATTTTTGGAGTGATGGTTTTTACTGTCTTTATTACATTATATGTTATCGATTCCGCTGTGAGATTCTGTTTTTCTCCGTTCTCTGTTCTTTTCTTTTTATTTACCCTAAAAGTCTGTTGTTTTGTCGATTGGATGTTTGACATTTGAACACAGTGTAGTATTCGGTGTCGACTTTCGATGGTAAAAAAAGCGAGTCATTACAAAAGTAAGATAAATATACATATTTTATGGACAGTAATAATTTACCAAAGGTATATTTTATTTAACAATACTACCATGTTGATTTTTATTCATTTATACAATAGTACAATTCTCCTTTATTATTAGGACGTATATTTATAAAATAAACTCCTTTAAACCTTCTAAAGAAGAATAATTTTAATGCACGTGCGTGCATGCACATATGCACACACACACACATATATGCATATATGTATATATATCTGTATGCATGTGTATGTATATATAAATTTTTGAAAGTGGGTAAAAAATTTATTAGGCTAAAACAAGCCCCAGAGTGCTCGGTCCATGGCCGCATACAAATGTAAATATTTGATCAAAGTACAACAAATTCAAGAACATTCCCACTTTACACAACTTTTCAGATCTGATCTTGCTTCATCTTCTTCCAATTAACTCCTCATGGCGGTCGAGCATAGTATAACATACTTGGGGTTCCTTCTTCAATCGACGATAAATCCACTCCTGCAGACACGCCTCCTCCTTGTTCCAGTAGCATGGTAAGCTTCTTACTCAACCTTTTCAATACTAACTTCATATCAATTTTTGCTCGCTTTCTCACCTCTTTTGTGTTTCGCTTCATGTTCTGGAATATTCTCTTGTTGTGCTCCTTCAAAATGCTACAAGCAGCCACTATGAAGGAAACCTTACTCATTTTGGCTTCCAAGTTTTCTCTTTGCTTCCTGCTGACCAGGTAATCTACGATTTCTTATAACTTGCATGCTGGATCAGTACTCTTCACAACCAATTTGCAATGCTCCCGAACTTTACGTGAGAAATCATACTCAGAAAATAGGTGTGAATGATTTTCTTTGCTGTTATTACATAGCATGCATGCTTCAACCTTTGTAATACCCCATTTGAAAAGTCTATCTCGCATTGGTATTCTTCCCATCATCGCTTTATACTTAACTAGCGCCATTTTCAGGTTATTGACTTTTTCCTAAACGATATGATCCAGTTTTTGTATTGGTTCTTCATTCAAACTTCTTCCCATGCCGATTTAGTAGTGAATTTGCTTCCAGTTGGTTTCCATAACCATATATCCGCTTCTCTCCCCATGAACAGAGGCATGTATTCTATTTGTTGTTTTTAATCTATACTAATAGGTAATGAATCACACTTCCAGCTCATGTCCTATATTAGAGTCTCAATAGTTTGGTTTGGACATCCATAAGCACAAAACTTATCCCAGCCCCATTTATCTATCAAAGATTCGCCTTGAATCCATGGATCTCTCCACAAATCTGTTTCTTTACTATTTGCTATTTCCTTATACTGCATGAAGCTAGTTTGTTTCTAATTCTCATAATTTCCTTCCATGTTGTTGATGCATTGTTATTAATCACCATATGCATAAAGTTTCCCCTCAAATATCTTTGCCTCATCCATCTGGCCCAAAGACCTTTCAAATTAATCACTTTCCAAGCCTGGTTTAGAGTAAATACATGTCGCATGTCCTTCAGCCTTCTTAGCCAAACTTCTCCTTCTTCTTTAGGTCTACATAAATCTTCATATTTAATTTCATGGAGCCTCCTTTCCAGATAAAATATACACACACTTTTTCTATCTTCCCTAAAGATGTGTCTGGAAGTTGAAATCTTTGAATCCAGAATTTACTTTTGCTTGAATAACAGTGTGAACTAGTTCAATCCTCCCTACAAAAGATAATAGCCTAGAACTCCAACCATGGAATTTCCCCCTTTTTTTGTATTCAATTCAGCACATTCTTTATCATTGATTTTATTAAAAGGTAGAGAACCCCTAAATATTTCACTGGTAATTCTCCTTCATTAACATTTAAAATGTTAAGCACATCACTCTTTTCTCTGCAAAATTTATTGAAGTAGCATTTAGTCTTAAGCTCATTCATTTTTAGTCCCACCTTGTCCTTCAAAATTTAAAAAATCATTTTAATAGCAACTGCAGCTTTACAACTTGATTTTATACAAATGATCAGGTCATCGGTATATAAAAGGTAGCTTACTTTTGGCTGGAAACTATGAATAGTATGGAATAGCTTGTTGTGGCTAGCCAATTCCATTTGAAGAGTGAAAAACTCCATGTTTACTACAAACAAGTATGGAGATAGTGGATCTTTCTACCTGATCCCTCTATTACTACTTATGGAACTCTTGGGGACACCGTTCACCAAAACAGAGAAGGTAGGTGCGGTAATACAATAACTAATCAAATCAATAAACTTTATTGGGAACCTCATACATCTAAGCATGTAAAGGATAAAGTGTCTATTTATCTTATCATATGCCTTGTGGATGTCCACCTTAAGGCAAAATTTGTCTGCACCTTTTTTATTAAATTTCTAATCAATTCATGTGCCATGAGTGAATTTTCAGAAATGCTCCTCACTTTAATGAATGCACTTTAACATTCATCTATAATATTTGGTAAGATCTTCTTCATTCTATTGCAAATTATTTTACTCAAGATCTTATATATAACATTGCAACAAACAATAGGTCTATAATCTTCAGTTCGCATCGATTTATCTTTCTTTGGAATCAGGCATATAAAAGTGTGATTAATTTCTTTTGAAATTTTGCTAGTATGAAAAGATTCTTGCATAGCTGATAAACTCTTACTTTTTAGGTCGGGCCAATGTTTGCAGAAGAACTAAGTGCCCCGCCATCTGGCCCTGGACTAGCATTGGCATGGGTGGATTTCAAAGCTTCCAAAGACTTTAATTTGCTTAACTAGACTACACAACATCCTGCGACCTCTGGAATTCACATCCTTCTATGGTGAAAATGTGGTATGTCAATAGTGCATTGTCCATTATACAGCTCATTGTAGTATTTTATTTCATCCTCCTTAAGTTTTGCATTATCATTGTTCACATTTCCTTCCTTGTTAAAGCATTGAAAATTATTAGTATTTTGTCTTACAGACATTTTAGTATAAAAGAATTTAGCGCATTCATCTCCCTTTGTAATCGACTTCTCTTTGGCTTTCTATTTTAGCTCAATTGCTTTCAGTTTTAGCGCTTCATTGAGAGAACTTTGGATTTGATGGTATTCTTTCCAACTAGTTTCATCTTGAGGGTTGATGTGTGTGTGTGTATATATATATATACATGTATGTGTGTGTGTATATATATATATGATATATGTATAAATATATCTGTATATATGAATGTATGTATGTATCTTAAAATAGAAAACAAATTTTGAATTATTAGAAACTATCATTAACAATTAAATAATAAATATACAAAACAATAAATAAATCACTAAATCTATACTTAAATCAAAATAAGTACAAAATATCAATGAAATCATCAATATAAAATACCAATATTAATTCAAAAAAAATTTAAATGACAACATGTTAAAATGCTTTAAGATCTGTCATTGTATATTTATAAAGGACAACAAATGCATATATAAATTCATCAAAATGAATCAGCCACTAGATCTACAATATCGTGGAATATATAAATAATCCCTAATTGAATATTACCTTATCGATGTTACTTTTTGATTTGCACCTTGAATTAAGAAAGCTCCTAGATCTGATTGAATCACCTTCAGAAATTGCAATAATCTAAAGCACCGTCTTTTGTATTTATTCGATTTGATTTTGTTCTGGGAAATTTTTCCATGGAAGCCATGATGATTTTAGACATTAAGGGAGAGGAGGAGAGCAAGAGAAAGAAAATGAAATTTTTAGGAAGAAATGAATGAAAGAAATGAAGGGAGATTTGTTTTAAAGGAACGATTGAAACCTTTCCAATTCTTTCTTTAAACCTTCCCCCTTTATTTCTTCATTAAATCTCAATAAAATCATCTCCTTCTGCTAACAAGAATGGCTGATCAGGAATTGTGCCACATGGGACCCAAAAAATTCAAAAAAACTTTAGTAGTTAATTGATTTAAATTAGATTTAAATGTTTATCGATATCGTATATCGATACGTGTATATATAACTTTTATATACACACTTTCTTAAATACTAATGGCATTCGAATATCAAATAAAATAAAATATAATAATTAACATTTCATAAATATTTATTAATTTTATTTATTACAATGATTATAAATTTAATTAAATCATGTAGTTTTTTTGGAGTATTCATCATCATGGTTGTATAACTCAAAGGTATAAATTCAATCAGCGTTTAATATCTAACAATTCAAACATTAAATTTCACATGACACATTAGCTGGTGGTGTGACATTTTGGCTGAATATATCGCTAATACATCTTTTTCAGTAAAAAAATACGTCCAAGTTTACTATTATAAGTGGTACTTGGTAGCAATGATGGTTTACACTAATTCTCTTTGTCAACACAATATCACATTAGGACTAATGGAATTTAGTTTTGGTCAAAATTCCAACATCATCCACAATCAACTTGATTAGTCCAAACACAAAACCCTTGATTCAATAATTACAATTATTACTAGTCATATTGCTCTGGCCATAGACATTGACTTTGAGTTGATTACAGTTGACAATAATACTAACCTCATATAATCGAGGAGACAAATTCTCTATTGAATAGCGTTTCACTTCCAGTGCTTCAACTCAGACCCAACTATAGTCGTTCGATGATGCCTTATCATGATTTAACTATAATCTAAGTAGAGCGTCCATATTAAAGTTCAACAGTATTCTCAAGTCGAAAGAACTGTGTAATTTCATCATTTTTAGATTATTTGTTTAAACTTAGTTATATTAACAAATAGAAAACTCTCAAGTGAGTCATTCCAATAACTATCAGTACGTAACCCTTGGTGCCCCCCAGTAGCCATGAGTATTACACTGCCCAACATTTGGAATGCGTTACGTACTCTAGTCTTAACGTATGTGTAACGTCCCAGATTTTCGCGCTCGAAAATCGACATCCATACTTTACATTGTACTCGAATGCCATAGATTCGACCGTTCAAATCCGAGTCTCCGGAGTTTATAACACAGTTAAGTAAATAACACAGCGGAAGAAAAAGAATAATACATTGATATACAATATCTGATACAACAGAGTGATACAATGAATATCAATATACATCAGAGATATGATACAAGAAATAGCAGCGGAAAAGAAAATGATAACACCAGCAGCGGATAATCTCCATCTCCAAAGCACCAATCCAGAAATAGCTCGAACTCCCAATAACGAGGCACAAAGATAAGCAAGTGCAGTCTGATCCAAAGACTGAACTAGCTCCAGAAAATCTACTAAACTTGACTATTTGAAAACCCAACTCTAGACTGCCCGTGTAGAAAAATTTTGAGCATCCAGAGTTTAGGAAAGAAACAATAAACTCCAAATCAGTCATGGGACTGGTGTGAGCAACAAAAACAGTTTATCTTTAAAAACGAACAACAAGAGAATTTTTAAAGTCAATTCGCAATGCTTTTGGAAAATGAAACTACCATAATGCCTCCCGCCACACACACAATGCAAACGTAGAATTGGAGAAGATTTCTCCTTATGATAGTCAAAGATGCTTACTACGCAAAAATCAAATCCTTTTTGATATTATTATTAGTGCATAGTGGAAAACATTTCGAAAATAGAATATAAATCTTAGCCAGCATAGACATTTTGCACTTATGCCTACTATAGCTACCATGTTCAATAGCAGGTTACCGCCACATTCCATGGCAGGTAATACAACTAAAACCGTACAGGGCTCGTATTGTTTTATTTGGATTTCCAACAAATGGTCAGGCTATGGAACTTCCTATTCCACGAAAGAACGCCTCTGGCGGGACGCTCCGAGAACCGAACTGTTCTCTGCCAAACAAAGCCGGCTACCCCCCTTCCCGGGGAATATACAAAACCTCAGATATGCCACCCCCGGTCCTTTGGGACCTTTAAACGAGGCGCCTCTAAACCAACATCACACATAATAAATAAAGTGTGTCCACATGAGTAAGTATCTGGGCTCCATACCATGATACTACCCTTTTCCAGAAGGAATGGTCATACCCTAGGGGAGCTACCCCTGAAACCTTGCTGCACATTTCCTGTTTCGACCATTACCGGGTTGTGAGGCTCGACGAAGTCTCGTCCACAAAGCTACGCTTTGTCACAAAGCCATGCTTTGGGTCAACAGATGATCAAAGAAATGATCACAAAGATAAATGATCAAACAAATGATCATATCACAAATGATCAAACAATGATCATCACACAGCAACACTTAGCATGTCACATTACCAAATTGGGAATATATCGCTGATAAATTTCAACTACATAACCTCTGAGCTCGTACATCTCAGAGAAGGGTGTTAAGCTAAGAGAATAAATTCTCCGCCACCAAACAGAAATGTATTTGAAAGAAATCGGCTTTATATCTCAATTTGTAATGTCAGACATACAATCCATACAAGTCTGTTCTGGGATCGAACAGAACCTAAGGCACTTCCAAAGAAGTCCTTGCAAATCCGGATAATTTTCTAATCACGTCCATACTTCCCATCACAAAAAGAGTGATATAAATCTCTATACCGGAGCAACTTGGTGCAGAGACATTCGACAGGTTGTCCTTTCATTTTCGAAAATATCCGGTCTTCAACACCGGTCTTCAAATGTCATCCATATACGACGTATCACTAATTCGGAATGGGCTATATGACACAAAGGTCTTTTCCCAGCTAACCCGAACAGTGAGCGCAATATTTAAAAACATATGGATATGTGATTTCAATTAAGTCACAACTTAATAATTCAACTTCTTTTTAAATGGTTTCAATCGATTATCATTTCAAATCTTTTAAACAAAAAGATTTATTTCACAAAGTTCACCCAGTTTCACCAAAAATCCATTCACAGATTTCAAAACAATTTCCGTTTCAATTGGATTAACTCGTTAAATCTTTAAAACAAAGATTCAACTTATAGTTTTCAAAACAATTTCATTTCGAATGGTTTAAACAAATCATCATTTTAAATCTGTTAAAAATAAACAGATTTAACTCATAGCTTTCAAAAAGAATTCATTCATAACTTGGAAAACATTTTTTTCAATTCAATCTTGAAATACATTTAATTAAACTGGAATTTCATTTCTTATCTGAAAGCTTTTATTCCTTTAAAACAAACAGTTTTCAATTTGGAAATCTGATTCATTTATACGAGTTAAGGTTCTTGGGTTAAATCCAAATTCTCAAAATTTTACTTTTAAAATGGTTTAAATTCATACAAACACATTTATATCATCTTTAATCCCTAGTTTCAAATCATAGGATTCAATTTCAAACTTGAATTCAAATTTAAATCAAATTATTTAAATTTTCAAAACTCGATTAAGTTATTCAAAATAACCTTTATCTTTGAAATTCTATTTCAAAAGCTTTTCACTTTAAACCCCAAATTTCCAATTTCAAAATAAATTGAAATTAAAATTTCGATTTCAAAAATATCAAATTTAAATTATCTATGACTTAACCGATTTCCACGTGAAATCCATATTTGTGTGTGTAAAGGTGTAGTCCAAGGGTTTCACACACAATAGTGCAACATCATTCAATCATCATAGATCAAATACAGAAATATAATTGATAAGCGGTATTAACTATCACGCTTATCGTTCATCCACAGATCACAGATATATATCACAGATAAGTAAATTTTAGATCACAACATAAATCAAGGTATATCACAGAGCATCACAAATCAGGGATGTCAAACAATCAAGTCGTCGAATCCAAATATCCATAGGTAAGGTCAGTTAATATCTGATTAATTCAAATCAGATTAATTTCTTATGAATTTCTAATCCTGGTTAATTAATATTAATAATTTACAAATCATTTTGATTAATCACTCTTTCATCATTTATTAATTATCCATAATAAATAAATTAATTAACCTTTAATTATAATTCATCAACCTTTAAATTATTAAATAATTAACCTTTCATTATTTAATTCACCATTTAATTAATTATCTTTAATTAATAACTTAAATTAATTATTCCTTAATTAATTATCTTTCCTTAATCACCTTCATTAATTAATCAACCCTTAATTTATAAATTATTCTTAATTAATCACATTAATTAATTAGCCCTTAAACAAATTATTGTTTAATCACTTGAGTACTCAACCTTTAATCATTAATTAATAATCCTTAATTCACAAATTTATTGATTAATCCTTTGATTATCCTGAGTAATCATCACTTAATTATATTTCTAGATTAAGTTTTTAAAATAACTTAAGCATTCAAGTTAAACAAATTTTATAACTTTCTTAAATCGAATGTTAAATAAAACATTTAAACTTGTTCAACATTTAAATTTTTAGAACCGATTTAAATTCAAGATTTGGGTTCATAGTAAACTTAAATCCATATTTAGACTTGATTTAAAACTTGATTTAAATCTTGCTTTAAATTTTAAATTTTCATTTTAAAAGTTAGGATTCAAAAGTTCATTTGAAACTATACCTTAAACTTTTAACTTAAAACACAGTTTAAATTTTTATTTCAGATTTTAAATTAAACTTTAAAATCTGAAAACTATCAGGTTTTAAATCTGAAACCCTATTTAAATATTTTAAACTTTTTATTACATTTCAGATTTTAATGCAAAGATAAATTTGAATTCAAACTTAAATCTGGATTTAAACTTGATTAAAATCTGTTTTACAATCTAAGTTTCCATTTGAATTTGATAAAAACTCAAACAACTGCTGCCAGATTTCCAAAACCTGGAACAACAATTGTACTCGAGACAATTAAATTACTCCGAGTCTTCACCTCCCTGCTTCGAGTCGAGCATATGAATAACCCGAATTTCCCACCAAATTTCCCGAGACCAACCCTTCTTCCCCAAAGCTCCAAACCAGATACGAACTACCATGCGTGCACGTGCACGGTCAGACCACCAACCTCCAACCATCGCCAAACTTCTCCACTAGTCGCCAACGACATCCTCACCCCTAACGTCCACCTAGTATCACCGAATCGACCCCAAAACCGAAATGAGCTGTTTGATCAAAAACTGGAACCCCACAGATCAACAAAAACTTCGCCGTGATGATGATTTGGTCCACCGGAGGACATCAATCTCTGACCACAACTTCTCTGAAGCTCCACCTACCCATCCCCCCGAGTGCGATCGCTCCATCTGCTTCGCCGACATCGCGGCGATCTCATCTTCCCCCTCGACCAAAATAGACCTTTAAACCCTAAACCAACTACGCCACGCCACCATAGCCGCCTATAATTCAAACGAGTATTTTTCTCGTATTCAACAATCACTCCAGTGCCTACTGCTACGATCCTGAGACAAATTGTTTACACGATCAACAGAAATTGACAGAATTTCATTTTCTGTTCATCCCCAATTTTCTTGCTCTATCCACTATTTAAAATCTTACTTTTAATTTTGAAAATCAACATTTTCTAAGATGTTTTAGGTTATATCATCAAATCAATTAATTAAGGAAATCGAACTTTTATCATAGATTGAGTTTATAGCCTTCTCCTTGTTCCAGACAACATGCACTTGATGATTGTCTTTGGAATTATTTTTAAATTTAAGTTTTCATACATTTTAACATATCCCTTTATAACAATCTAATCTAATAACAATTAAAAGCAGAGCTTTGGGACTTTTCCCTTTCCTTTGACAGGTTTCTGGAACTCTGGAAATTGCAAACATGGATAAATATCCCTGTTCATCAACATGCATAGTGGATGATTTATACATTCACACACTTATCTGCACTCATTCAAACTAATCTTAAGCACACATTCAAACCACAGATCAAACACTAGAGGTTTCAAAAGGTTCGCTCACCTGAATATGGATGAAGCAGAGAAGCAGAGGTTTGAGGAGGTTAAAAACTGAATTGTTTTGAAAGCTTGTTTTACTGGAACCTTGAATTGCTTAGATTTCCATTGAAACTGAAATGCTTGAAAAACTGGAAACTTGCTTAGTTCATTCAGATTGAAGCTCTTTTGTTGATGATGTTGATCGAGTTTGATTGTATTTAGTTCAGGTTGTAGTTTTGTTTTCTTTTTTCTTTTTTTCTAATTTTCCATTGATGAACGAAAAATGAGATGAGGAGGAGATATAAAGAAGTTTACAGGTTAATATGTTTGTACAGGGAGGATGTTACTTGTACAGGTGATAAAATATTGTTTATACAAGGTGATGTTTATTTTGTACCACAAGTCATGGCCGAGATGATCTTGCATTAAATGCTTTGTCTTGCATTCTACTACACATACATACCTACTTGTTGACTATGCAGTTTATTTGGGTGGCTGTAGATCACTTGTTTCCATGGTTGATGAGATATGTTTTGTGTGCTAGGATTTATTTACTTTGATTATTTTGTTTCATACTTCGGCTGATAGATATTTTCCTTTTGCTTTAGTTGATTTGCTTTGTTCTTATTTTGTTTACTTACTTATGCTATATATTGTTATAATTTCTCTAATGTATTTATTTTAATATTATTTTTAGTTCTTTTAAAGTTTAACCATCTAACATTTAATTACTTACTTATTATTTATTTTGTTTTATTTTTGTTACATTTGCATTCATTCATTATTTTTACAAAACCCAATTCGAATTCAGTTTCAAATACATTTCTCAAGTAATTCAAAATTCAACTAACATTTCATATTTAATATTTAAACCATTTATTTAAGACTTAAATTCAAATCAAATATATACATATATATTCAAATTTACTCATATATGCCCGTATACATATATATTCACATATATATATACAATTTCTAAATTTAAAATGATTTAATAAATTTTTTTATTAAGATTTCGGGGAAACTCGAATCAAATTACAATTAATTATACAATTTTTATTCAAAAATTCCTTTAATTATCAATTTAAATTAAATAAAAATCTAGGATTGTTACAGTATGTATCGATATACCATCTTGAAACATCTTGACTAGGAATATTAAAATAATATATCATTTTAACATGATAAATTTCTCATGATTACGACACATTGTAATTACTATCACATAACATATCATTTAGGGATTTTCTTTTTAATATACTTCAAATTTAATACTTAATTGATTATATCACAATATAACAAGCATATAACAGAAAGAAAACACCTTTCATTTTGAAAAGGATTAGTTATCGAGTTTGATATACGTAACAAATGACATAAATGCCCCTAGGGCATACCCCTAACTCTATCGTGTAGGATGACTATCAAGTTTTAAAGTAACTAAAATAATCATATAACATGTCGTATATGTCATAGCCCAAGGATAAAATATAATTGTCATCATAGATGTAAACAAGGAAGACAAAAAATAACTATATGAACCATTACAGATCAGAGCATAAGTTCAATATAGTTATACAAAGCAGCAATAGAGTTTTTACAACTGATAAATAAACTTAAATATCCATTTCTAATAAAATTAAACACTATCAAAGCTCCATAATGTCATATAGCGGAGTAAGTAATAATAGTCAAAAATATAAGTATGAGAAAACATAGCCTCCTACTAGTCCATCTGCACAATGACACCTGCTATACCACACCTGCTATCTAGTCTACTCATTTAAGAGTACTCGAGATAATAAGAATTAAATTATAAAACCACGAGTCAGATAACTGTCTGGTGTGATCAATAAACAATCTCAAAATACTATGAAAGTCGATATAGTATATGACATAGGCTATGGAGAATTATACTTAGATTGTCCCTGCATCCAAAGGGTTAGCACATAATAGTACATGCTAAACTACCGTCGTCATCACCCTATTAGTTAATATAAGTCTAAAAAAATATCGAGTGTCTGGGTATCTAGGTCCACAATACCTATGTAATATGACATCCTTAGGGTGATAACACATGCGTACCAAACATAACAAACATGTCAAACATTGTTGGAACAGCGCCAGCCCGCAACGGAAGTTATGAGTGAATTTCAAATAAATTTCCCTTATTGGATCTTTATTGGGCCTATGAAGTCTAATTCATTTAGAACATTTCAAAATTTTGTTTAAATAAAATCTCTTATTTTATTTAAATTTATAAATTACAAAATTTTATTTAATTTATATATATCAATACACATACATATATACACATGTATCATATATATAAATATGTGTGTGTGTTGCATGCTGTGCGCATGTGCGTGTGTAACATGTCAACCCATGCTAGGTATAACATGCCCATGTATGGATGTTGGGATTTACATCGCAACGAACACGTTAGCTCATCCGATATGTAATATATGTCGTCCCAATATATGTATAAATATAAACTATTACTTATATATAAATATATATATATATTAAAAATATATGTATAAATATAAACTATTACTTATATATAAATATATATATATTAAAAATATATGTTAATGTTTTTTATAATTTTATGTAAATGTAAAATATATATATATATATGTATGTATGTATATATATATCAAATTTACAAATAAAATATTAATAATATATACATATGCATATTATTATAATATATCTATTTAAATATTAAAATAATATAATGTATACACTTTTTTAAAACCATGAATAATATATGTACCAATATATATATATAATGATAAAATAATATTTTTATATGTACATAAATATATTTATAACATGTAAATATATATATATATTAATTAAAAAAATTAATTATTTTTTTATAAATTCTAGATCGTGTGTTCTACACAAATTTTTTTACTATTAAGTTAATTATTTTAAAATATATTTTAATTGAATATTCATTCAAAATTACATAAAATATTAATTAAAAATTATTTTTGAAATAATTTTCCAAATTTTAAATTTCTAGTAAATCATATATGATATTTTAAAGTTTGAAACAATTTTCCATAATTTTTCGATCAAATTTTTATTTTTATTTAATTTATTAATTTTTGATCGATTTGAGTAATAATTTTTGAAAATAGCAAAAATAATTTTTTAACTTTTATTTTCTGATCGAGAGCTTATCTTATGATATTATAATTTAAAAGAATTAAAAATTATTTTCATAACATATTTTTTTATATGATTTATTTAGTTAGTATATTGATTTAAATAATATTAAATAATAATAAATAACTATAAAAATTATTTTCTTACCGTCAAAACTTACTATTATTATAAATTTATATATATATATTTATATGATCAATTTAAACCATAGTATGATATTTTATTTAATAATAAAGTTTCAAATTTAGTGGCGATTGTCGTGCCACCGTGAAATCAAATCATGCATCGTCTTTCGCTCTCGTCCTCCTCCCTCCATTCCTTCTCCTTCACCTATTGTCGCTCTCTTTCCCTTCATGTCCCATCCCCGCACCAAGCCTCCTAAAGTGTTGATTTCTTCCTCGACCAGATCTGGGTGAAATTACAGTGCCCTTTCTCTTCCCGCTGGTCACCGACCTCAGTCAAATCCCCTTCTTGCTTCACCGATTGTGTTCCCGTCACTGGGTTCCCCTCTGTACATCCTCTTGGATGCAGCTCTCGCTTTTGCTATTGATGTGGTATCTGTCAATCCATCCTCAGTTCTTGATTTAACAAGTGAGAGAGATGCTTCTTGTCTTCCAAAATCTTGAATAGCGAATAGCCTGTCTCTGTTGAATTCTCCTCTACTTAAGCCCCGCAATGTTGGTGTCGATGACCAATGGAAGCAGATGCTTTGGGTGGATTGTTAGCTTGAGGGAGGTGAATGTGATCAATTTGCCGGAGGAAGTGTTGAAATAAATGAATGTACACAGGCGGGTTGTGACACTGCTGTGTCTAGTCCTCTGTGTGCCAACATTGGTTGCACAGTTTGTCCGCTTGTTCGACCTGATTTAAATTCCCATGATAAATCAACTAAGTCTGATAATGTTGTAGTGAGCAAGGGGAAGGGGGTCGAGATGGAGGGTGGATGTGTTAAGGAAGGGCCTTTTATGGTAATGAAAGGGCATGCTAAGTGTTTGTGTTAATGTCAACTTAGAATCTACACCTGCTGGTTCAGCCCCTTTAAAGCCAGCATCTAAATCATCGTCCCTTTTCTCAGCTATGCCGAAAAATGCTGGAGAATACATCCCTTAATCCTTTGATATTATGGAGTTTGATGGCATGATGGTTCCTCCGAATGAGGTGTTGGAAGTGGGAGAAAAATATTGGTCAGAGTATCTCGTCAGATTTTTCCTTGATTCTAATCCTCCTTATCAAGTTGTAAAGGATCGTTGTCATCAACTTTGGAATTTAAGAGGTGGGTTGCAAGTTTATTTTGATAATTCTTTGGTCTTTTTCAAGTTCGCAAGGAAAAACGAAAGGCTTCGTGTTCTGGAAGCAGATCCCTTCATTATTATCAGTCAACCGTTCATTATAACCCCATGGTCTCCAATGATGGACAAAGTGAAGGAGTATATTCTCTTTATATCGGTATGGGCTCATTTCTCACATATTCCATTTGTGATTCAACCCATGATTGGTCTTAATTGGTTAGCGAGTGTTGTTGGCAAGCTCAAATGTTTTGATGCTAACACTGTGGCACACAAAAAGCTAGTATATGCTAAGGCTCTTATTGAAATAACTCCTGAAAAGCCTCTTCCTTCCAAGATATCTGTTCATATTGCTGAGGCACATGTCTTTGTTGTTAATGTCTATTACAGTTGGAAACCGAATATTTGCACATCTTGTCATACTTTTGGACATCTTATGGAAGCATGTTCTTTGCAATTTGATGTTGCTCCTATCCCGCTTTCTCGTGGGATCCCTCTGCCTTGTCCTGTCATGAAGTGGATCCTGATAGTTTGCTTACTGTGGTTTCCCCACATATGGTTCCAGAGCCTAGCCCTATAATTATTTCTACTCCATTTGAGATAGCTTCAACTTCTGACAATCACACTTCGGTTCTTGCTGATTTACGGCTTAATAAGCCTGTTGCGGATATGCCTTCCTATGATGGTTTTATTTGGGCTTCATGTGAGCGAACTTAGATTCATGTTCCTACTGAGCTAGAGGATGGATGCTTTTACAAATATGTGGGTGGATATTAGGAAAAAGGCGGCTTTTCTATCATGTGGAGGAGGATGGTTTAGCTCTCACTAACCTGAGGAGTATTGGTGATAAAAATCGCATTCTATTAGTGGATGAAACGTGGGATAGGAAATACCTTTATTGCTCGGACTCAGCGGATTTCATTCCTTCCTTAGCGTCTCTTTTCTCTGGGTACTTTCATGTTATTAAACCTGATTCTTCGGATGATGGTAGTGTGGAAAGAGGTTCTTCCTCTACGGAGAGGACTAGGTTTTGTCTCTAGTAGGTTGGCATTATTGCAACTTCCTGTTCTTTATTATCTTTTAAGTTATTCTAGCGCATGTGCCAAACACCTGTTCTTATTCTTTTATATATGTGGATGACCCACAATAAAGCCGGCTAGCCTAGCTAAAATTATATAAATATATATACAAAATTTAATAAAATAATAATTAATTAATATATATATATATATATAATAAGCGGCTAGACATATCTGGTTTGTATATGTAAAACAATTAATATTTTTTATTTAATTTATAAGTATATACATGTAACGACCCGTAAATTTTAATGGTTTTAATAACGTAATTAACTGAATTTTTGTGAAATTTTTAAATAATTGAATTTTGAAATAAAAATTTATTGTTTGGAATACGTCTATTTAAACATAGCAAATGGTAAATTTTCATCTGATAATATGGAAGTTTATTTTATTGTGTAATTTTATTTCAATTTAAATCAGTTAATATTAGATGATAATAAAATGTTTTCCAAACCTGAATATTTTTATATAATAAAATTGTAAATCATTTTCTGAGTGAGACGTCATTTATCGTTTTGTCAAATTTGGACTTCTCTAGCTCCGTTTATCTTATTTTCTGCAATTTTGCAGCATTTTCGGTTGCGGAAATTCGAATTTTTATAATTCAATCGTATCATTGATATCTGTGTACCGTTCTGTTCGTCTCGTCGTGCCGATCTCCACAATATATTTATTTTTGTATTTTGAGATCTGGTACGCGACGAAAGCGATAAAACAGTTTGTTGTAACGGTATCATAATTTGTGACTTTACACTTTCCTTCGGTTTCAAAATTTAAACGTGCCGCCCAAACAAAATTAATTGCTCAGCTGAATCCAAGGACTTGACCGTTACAATTTCTTTTATTTATATATTCACTCAAAAATTTCATTTACCGTGTTTGACTGTTTATTGTTTTGAAATTTGCATAACGGTTCAAATTTGCTTTAAATAACTGTTCATTTTCATTTCGCTTCTTTTCTAATGAAAGGCTCCTCATCTTCATGGCTGCCAGCTAATATTACCCTCCGTTCCACTTTCCTTCTTTGCCACTTTCGTTTCTATCCCTGAAGGAAAAAATATGCTTGCTTATCTTCGTCGCCACCATGCCATTTATTTCTTCTGGGAAACCTTTGAACAAAGCTACATATAATATTTGAATACTGCTCGTCCATTTTCGCCAAGCCTCTTCTTGCCCCAACCCATTCGAGCCCGCCACCACCTTCCACATTCACCATGGCCACCCACCTCAAACTTCTCTTCCTCCCACGTTTCAGCGCAATCCTCCATGAACCCATTCCTTCCTCATGCACCGGCCGACATCCGCTTCCCCAACTCGACAACCTTTCCAACCTCGGCCCTACAACCGCTCCATTCATCAGCCTCCAAAGCCTGCACCTCCTCGAACCCAACCTCACTGCCTCCTTCCTCTCCCATCATCGAACATCAGCTGAGCCTCCTTTACTTAGGTTAGTTTATAAATTTGCATATATATGATAATTTTTAAAAGTCTTTTATTCTGTTAGTTTGTGATATGTCAGATATATGAGGTTTATATAAATTTTATATAGGTTAGCTTATATAAGAACTGTTATATGAAAAGTTTTCTAAGTTTATAAAGTTTGCATGTATATCTATAGATAACATATATTAAAATATTAAGTTATATACACATGTATATTCTGTATATATAAAGTTGTTTTTTTTTAAATTCATGTGCATAATGCAGAGTCTTTTTTTTTCAAGAAATATATAAATAACAAAAGGAGGAGAAAGCCTTCCTCCAGAGGCTCACAGCAGCAGGAAAAGTTTATGGAACACATAACCTTCCTAGAAAAAGAAAGAAAACGAACAAATAATACAACTCAAAGATACCGGGCTGCCAAGAAGCTATGACGAAGTCCAAAGAGCAGGAATAAACCAGAAACCCACTCGCCCACTCTCCCGCCTCAACCAGCAGGTGAGGTCCAGTCCACCCAACATACCACCACCATAAAACAAGCCCAACAAGCAGCCAGGCAGAAACCGCTAAAGATAGTAAGAAAGATCCTAGGCATCCGCCCTCCTGCCCAGGCAGAAACCGCTAAAGTTGTTTGCTATATAAATAATGTTGTAGTGTATAAGTTTATATGGGTTTAGATTATATATACAGTTTGTATATTCACTGCTTATTGTGAACTGTTAATTTAATATAAAGGCGGTATCATATATATATTGTTACAGTATTGTATTATATTACAGTGTTATATATATTTATAAGTTGTTGGGCTCTCTTATGTTATATCTTTCTCTTCTTTACAGTTTTATATATATAATCTTATATAAAACTTATTTGTTTATATATATCAGTTTCTGTAAGTTTATACAAACCTGTAAATTTTATATTTGTAAGCATATGAAGTTGTATAAATTCATATGAAGTTGTATAAATTCTGGTTTGCAGTATTCATAATATATATATATATATTGTTTGGAAGCTTGCAATATAATTATGTTGTATATTATCTATTTAGGTTTATATATAACTTTATATATATGTATATAAGTGTATGTTATCTGTTATATATATAATGTGTTCACCTCAGTATATGCTATATATATATATATTTAGTTTACTGTAAGTTTATATATACCAACTTATATAGTAGTGATATATATTGCTGATTTCAAATTATATATGTATATAGGCTTGTGTATATATAGTTGTTATCATATATAAGTTATAATAGTGTTATATATATATATGTGTGTTATTATATAAACTTATATTTGATATGTTGTATGGTATATAATATAGTATTCAAGCTATACGAGTTGGGTATTTTTTTCTGTTGAGTTCATATGTATACTATATAGTTGATATATTGATCTTATTCATAGGCTCTACATATTGATTATGATTTATATTATATAGTTGATATACATATATCTTAGTAGGTCTGCATATGTTATGAGTTTGGTTTATAATAACATTGATTTTTAATATATATATATCTTATTTTAAATATATGTTTAAAATTTGGTTTAGCGAAAAATTACAACATATATTTTGTTTCAGTTATATCAAGATGGTTCTGATTTGTTTTCATCAATTCCTATTATCAGCTTTGTCATCAAATTCGTGCAAATCTTGCTTTGCTTTGGAATTCGTACTTGGATTCGTAACTCATCTCATTCTCGTTCATCTCTAGCCTCGAAAGGTGAGCAATCACTCACGATTAACATTCTTATATTTATTAAATTTGATTTCACTTGAAACGACAATTGAAATATGCTGCTAACTTGAACTGTTAATCATTTAGTTGCTATATATGATATGTTATTATTTGTAACTGCTGACCTGTGAGATATGACACCATATCTCGTTGTTTATATTTTGTTTTATTTATCACTGATGATATATCTCTGTTGTTGATATGTTATATTATTATCATAACTATTCTCACTCTGCAAGTTCCCTATTAGTATAGAATTCCCTATGGGTTGAAATGATACATACCCGAACGACCTTGTAGAATAGGAGAAAATCATTATGGGTTAAAATGATAAACCCAAGTGATTTTCATTGAATTTAATTTGGGATTGCGGGTTGAAAAGATATATACCCGTAGTTATTTAAATTGCGGATTGAAATGATAAATATCCATATCACTTGACCATAGGATAGAAAATTATATACAGACACCGTTGGTCTATATATATATATATACACACTTTGAAAATGATTTCCAAGGTTTTGAAAAAAAATGCGATTTTAATAAATATTGATTTTAAGATATTATATTTTTAATATAGATTTTATAATAATTTTTAATAAATTAAGTTGGAAAGAGAAATAGAAATTAATTTGAATTTTACTTAAATAAAACCGATTTGAAACTTATTAAATTTGAGATTTTAAAGATATGATTTATAACTTGATTTTGATTTAAAGTGATTAAATGAATATTTCAAGTAAATAAATTGAAGGGAATATTCAGTTTATATAAATTGTAATTTAAGGTTTTATTTAAATGATATTGGATTGACTAAGTGAATTTTTCAATATTAAATAATGGTAAAGTTGAATTTGAAATATAAATGAATTTAAGGTTTGAAATCTATCGAAATTGAAATGGTTTAAATTGTAGTTTATATATGTATTTGAAATCGATCTAAATTTTAAATGGTTTTGAACTGAATTGAAATTGGCGAATTGAGATTAAATTAAATTGAATTTTGGAATTCAAGTTGATCTGAATCAATTTGTGAAATTTGAGGAAACTATTTTTATCTTATATAAAGTATTTTAATATATAAAAATATTTTACTTTATGAATTATTTTTAATATAAAACTATTTTAATATACTAATTATTTTAATATAAACTATTTTTAATTTATAACTATATTAATATACAACTATTTTATTATATAAACTATTTTATTTTATAATCTATTGTATTACATATACTATTTTCTATATATAAACTGTTTGAGTGGAAAGTATGATGATTTCAAAGTGTTATGGTTTCCAAGTATTATGATTTCCTAAGTGTTATGGTTTCAAAAAGGTTATAATTTCAGAAGTGTTATAATTTTGGAAAGTGTTATGATTTTGGAAATGAATATTATTTTAAGTGAATAATGATATCGTATTGATATGGTTTTGAAATAGATATGATATTTTGGTTTTGAAATATGATTTGAAATGAAATGACCACGGTGTTATAATAACGGTTGGTTGTTAAAGAGACCGGGATCGGATATTGTCTTACTCTCTGCCAGTACTGAAAACCACTTTAACATCTTTGTACGTGGTGGAGATTCCAGAATGAAGTAGGATGGTTTGGTGGCGATTCTATATGGTATTTACGTAGCCCTGACTCCCGTGAGTCAGCTTGATGTGGCTAAAACAGGAGCTATACCGGGCCAAGTGGGATCATTCCCCCTATCGGACACATTTCTTCGATACCATTCTATTGCTTTTGTGATTTGATTGGGTGCACCCTTTGATTTGGGAGTGTGTCACGAGGTGGGTGGTAGTAGCTGCTATGCGTTACCACCAGTCCGGGAGTGCAAATGGTATATCTACCCTGGCATTGCCTCGAGTGCCGTATCGCATGCCTTATCTCTCCTTCTACGAGTTTGGTTTGTACCATACCTATGGAGTGCCCTCTGATAGCCCTCCAGTTTACGGGGAAGTTACGGTACTATATAGACGATGAGAATATATAAAATGTGTTAAGGGGGATATGGGTAACGCCTTAATGCTATTTTAATACTTTTACTTTACTATAGACATATTATAATAGCGTATATTACTACATAGTAGATAGTTCCACGGATCCTTAGAGGATGGGAATCCCAAACATCCTTTAAGTTACTTGTATTTCAGTTGATATTTCACTTGAGTTGAATTTATTAATATAAGAATGTTAATCTTGACTCGAGTGTTTTGTGTTTTTCTTTACGCTCGGGTCAGACTGAGTGTCACATCATTTGAGACTCACCTTTGGAGCTTTGCTTGAAGATCCATCTATATCTATTCAGCTTTTAGCTATCCAGTTGTTTCGTTCAGACTTGTCATTTGTTTGTATTCTAGATTGCATTGTATTCAAGATATTCTGTTGTATTTTATTTCAAACTCTGATGTTTTATATAGTAGCTTCATGAACTACTATTTATTCTATGCCACTGCTTACTATTATATTACTCCATGTCTGCGATTCTATGTTTGATTTTATTTACTGTATATGCTGAGTTTTGCCAAATATAAATTAACAATATGATATTTTGAGCAATTCAAATCTGACATGTGTGGATGCGAATGGCACGAAATACCGGGTCGTTACAATACATGCATATAACCAAACTAACTTGTGACAATATTAATGGATATAAGAACATTCACCTAACTAACAATGTAATAATAATATATACATAAAAAATATTATTCATAAAAATATAAATCATAATTTGATGAAAATCATACTTAAGAACCAAAGGCTTGAAGCACACCTTGATAGATTGAACTCTCCCCTTTGAAACCTTTTCAATTCGGCAGATTGCTAGTCCTTGAACCGTTGACCATTAACTATCAGATAGTGATTGATTTGATTTGCACCTGAGAAATTAGGGAGATGGAAGAGAGAAATTTGACCAGCAATAGATCAGGTTGGAGTCTTTCAAAAGTCCTTGAAATGTTGAGGATAAAGATGCTTATATAAAGGAGAATTAAGAGATATTTTAGGATCAAGATACTACATCATTTCTTATCAATTCTCTTCCATCTTAGTCCTCCATTACAAAGTCTATGTTGCGCCATCTTATGCTCACATAACCCCTCATTATGGTCGAATTTTCCAGCCCCCTTCGTGGGATTTTAAATCCATTTAGAGCCCAAATAAAATATTATACAGTTAAATCCAATTTAATTGCTTATCGATATCATATATCGATTAATGTATTTATAATTATTATTAATATATCTAATAATATTTATTCATCAAATCATAATCAAAATTTACAGTTAATATTTCATAAATATTAATTAATTTAATTAATTTATAATAATTATAAATTAATTAAATTGTTCGGTCAAAGGAGAATTCATCGTTTTGGTTGAGTGACTTGTTGGGTATAAATTCAATCGACGATTAATATCAAACTATTTGTATATCAATGTTCACACCTCACTTAGCAGCTGATGTGAAATTTTAGCCAAATTTATCGCTTACTTGGTTTCGATGAAAACCAATTTTATTTTGTTAAGCATTACCCGGTTGTGACTTTTATTTACACTAATTATCTTCATCAAAACTATATCACTATGGAATTATAGAATTCGGTAATAGTCAAAATTCAGTATCATCCATATTCAACTCTACAGTCTAAACACAAAGTCCTTGGTTCAATAATAACATTTATTATTAGTCAAAATGCTCTGGCCAGAGACTTTGACTTTAAGTTGACTTGAGTCGACCATGATACTAACCCCCAGCATATAACTGAAGAGATGAATCCTCACTTGAATAGTGCTTCACTTCCAATACTTTCACTCGACCCAACTATAGTTAATCGATGGATGCGATATCATGATTTGACTATAATCAAAGTGGAGATTTCATGTTGAAGATCGACGGTATTCTCAAATTTAGAGAACTATGTAACTCAGTGACATCGATATTTTCTATTTGACCTTAGTTATATTAACCAACAGAAAACTATCGAGTGAGTCATTCCATAGTTATCAAATAACTTTCAGTATGTAACCTTTTGGTGCCCCTAATAGTCATGATTAATACACTGTCCAACATTTAGGGAGCGTTATGTACTCTATTCTCAATGGATAGACCGATATCCAGTCTCGATGCATCTTGACTAGAAACATTTAAAATGGTATATTTATTTTATTGTGATAAATACTCGCGGTTACAACACTTTGTAACTACTATCACAAAACATACCATTTATGGATTTCCTATTAAATATACTTTTAATTAAATTAATTTTAATATAACACATTATATCAAGTATATATAGAAAAAAAATACCTTTCATTTTAAACAAGTTTGCATATCGAGTAAGATTATGTTACAAATCACATAATTGCCCCTAGGGCATACCGCTAACTCTATCAATCCCCTACTTGCACTTGGGGTCAATTATGGAATCTTATTCCAACTGGCCCCATCAGTTTTCTCAAAACCAATTGGTCAGTCCCTTAGTAAATGGGTATGCTATTATATTTCAATTATCTACTATGTCAATCAACTCTCTCCGACGTTGATAAATTACCTATATCATGTGGAATAATTCAGAGTATGTCACTTGACCTTCAGTGAGCTCTAAGTTATGTTATGAACTATACCATAACATTATTATATCATTGGTTATAAATTTGGTTATAAATTTGTGCATTTATATTTATATACATTGGTTTTATTGCGGATATATTCAAGGCAAAGTTATTAGCCTTTTTCATTGAATCAGCTATAGTCTTTAATTGGAACATTTCCAATTTGAAGATTCTTAACTTGAATTTATTATTGATATACTATAATCATAATCACTTATGAAATTTTGAGTCCGAAATACTTCTTTATAAGGAGTTCACTGTTTCTATAAACAGTTCTCTAGTATTTCGTTAATACACGAGAATACCTCAAACAACCATTTAGTGATATCAATTTGGATTTGATATTTGCTTCATATATCAAATACATAAACAAATCACAATATCATAGATAATATAACATATATGATAATTCCTATCACCAATGCATAAGGAATCCATCTTACATGTTTCGTATTAAACATTTTAATAAAGTGTTCTTTATATCGATTTGGGACATTTCCAATATCTTTTATACTTACAATAAATACATCATTTACAAATCCAACGTTGAGCATTAAAACAATGAAGATTGATTTTACCATAAGCACATCGTTAAAAATTAGCAATATGTTGTTTACTTATAGTTTAGAAGTATCAATATACCTTTTAATGCTCTTTCTAATGAACACACGCTTCCTTTGCATTTTGACTGAAAATCAAACTATTTGATATTTCTATCAAAATATTTGTTTAATTTTGATGCTTATAAAATGATACCATATTAGTTCTTGGATCATATCCAAAAGCTCACAACTCAATAATCGCTCCCACTTACTTTGAGACACTTTAATTGTTATGTGCAAACAAACTATTTTGAATCTGTATTCAGAACTTTCTGTTTAAACACATATATACCATAACATAAAGTCATACTAGGCGATAATTTTGTGAGTAAAATCCAAACTAACTTGAGCACATTGAACGGTGAATCTGTTATGTTAATTTCAATAGTTGAAATTCACTATAATATTCTTATCATTGTGGCTCATTTATTCCAACAACAATTGTCTTTCCCATAAAAATCAAATTTGCGGCCAAATGGATCATATCCCTTCGGGTACAACTATCAAAATCATATTTTGATAATGTATCTCTTTCAGATCTGCGCATTATTCCATATTATAGAGTCAACACTCTTAATGGTTTTAATTAAACTGTCGAGGATTTTATATATTTTCGACATTGATAAGAAACTCATAGTTTCTCTTTAATGTGCGAGAATACTTATTAGACATTCTAATGCAATGTATTCGTTTAGGTTAGTTAATTTCATTTCACCTCATAGTAATCAGTTTTATCTTTGGATCGTATCTAATTGCATTTTACTACCAATAATTTGTCAAAGAAATTCCTTCACTATGAAGTTGGTATTTCTTGAAATAACAATTATTTCTCATTGCAATGGAATATGTATCCATAAACACTTTATGAATTGCCCTTATATAAAACTGATTATTTTTTAGTTTACAAAGCTTATGTTCAAAACATAAATATGTCATCCAATGACAATCTTTCCCAAACTCCTTTTGGAGAAAGTCATACAAGATTCCTCACATACGATTATTATGTGCAATCTTTCGAATCGCACCATGTGCCAACTCCTTGGCCTATGATATGTTGGAATTTCTTATAAACCTTTATCTTGTATGATTTTGTAAACTAATATTTAGACGAAGTAATATTAACCCTGTGTACTACTCTTAAGTACACGACCTTATAGAAAGAAATTAACTCAACTCCATTCACAATTAATCGTCAACAAAGTTCGATTACTCCTTATCGATACATCATTATGTATTGCAGAGAGGAGTGACTTTTGAGATTGAATCTTATTTCATTTTAGGTACATTTGGAACTCTTTCCAATATACTTACCTATTCGATCAAATCGAAGAATTTTATTTATTACGCATTATTTTATTTACTTTCAAGTTATACTCTATGCGCTTATTGTAACCATACTACATGTATATCAAATACATATGTCCATATCGGTGATAAATCATCGATGAATATAAAAAAGTGCATGGAACTGTTTTGGTATTAATAGACTTGCGATTGCATACATCAGTATGTAACAATCCAAAGAGTTCATCAACTGCTATGACGCTCACAATAATGGGTGCATTGCCCTTAATTATTTGTGATATAATTAACTAGTATCATATGATTCATAATAATATAATAAAATTATCTCTTAAAACTACGGCTTAGTCTATCACCCCAAATTAATTGAAAATAATTTTAGATATTTTAGTATTTTCAATTACATCACTGTTGTTGTGAAAACCAATGTTAGTGTAAAGGTCCCGGACTCGGCCTTCGAAAATCGGCACCCGTACTTCACTTGTACTCAAATGCCGTAGATTCAAACGCCGAATCTGGCTCCCCGGAGCTTATAACACAGTAAGTATAACAACACAGCGGAAAAAAAGAAATAAATAATATCATATACAACTCCAATGAATACAATATCTAGAATGATATACAACAATGATATCAATATGATACAACAATATCAGAGATAAATAATGATACAGCGGAAATAACAGAAGTGATAACTCCAAATGATCAGTCAGAGAGGCTGAGTCCAACCACTCCAATGTTAAGCTCGAACCACAAAGATAAGCAACGTCGGTCCATGAACTCCATGAACTGAACTAGCTCCAGATAATCTACTAAACCTGACTATTTGAAAAGAAACCCAACTCTAGACTGCCCGTGTGGAAAATTGTGGGCACCCAGAGTTTAGGAGGGGAACAATAAACTCCAGGTCAGTCGTGGGACTAGTGTGAGTAACAAAAACAGTTTATCTTTAAAACAAACCACAATAGAATTTAAAACATTGAAATCCGCAATGCTTTTGGAAAATGAAACTACCATAAGACCTCCCGCCACACACACAATGCAAACGCAGAATTAGAAGAGATTTCTTCTTATGATAGTCAAACATGCTTACTATGCAAACAAACTCTTTTGATATTATTATTAGTGCATAGTGTAGGAAACATTTCGAAAATATAATATTAATCTTAGCCAGCATAGGCATTCCGCACTTATGAATACTATAGCTACTATGTTCAATAGCAGGTTACTGCCACATTCCATAGCAGGTTATACAACTAAAACCGAACAAGGTTCGTATTGTTTCTTTGGATTTCCAACCAATGGTCATGCTAAGGAACTTCCTACTGCCACATGGGTACACCTCTGGATGGACGTCCCGAGAAACCAACCTGGCTCTCTGCCAACACAAGGCCGGGTTACCTCTGTAACTAGGTAACTACTACACGAATATGCCACCCCCGGTCCTTTGGGACCTTTATCCGAGCGCTCGATAACCAACATCACACAGTAATAAATATAGTGTGCCCACATGAGTAAGTATCTGGGCTCCATACCATGATACCACCCTTTTCCAGAAGGAAATGACATACCCTAAAGGGCGCGACCCGCATAACCTTGCCGCATCATTCCTGTTTCGACCATTTCCGTTCTGTGAGGTTCGATGAGGTCTCGTCCACAAAGCCATGCTTTTTCACAAAAGCCATGCTTTTTCACAAAAGCCATGCTTTGATCAACAAATGATCAATAAATGATCAACACACAGCAACACTCAGCATGCCACACTACCAAATTGGGAGTATATCACTGATAACCTTCAACTACATAACCTTTGAGCTCGTACGTCTCAGAGAAGGGTGTTAAGCTAAGAGAATAAATTCTCCGCCACCAACAGAAATGTATTTGAAAGAAATCTGCTTTATATCTCAAAATGTAATGTCAGACAAGTAACCATACAAGTCTGTTCCGGGTTCGAACAGAACCAAAGGCACTTCCGAAGAAGCCCTTGCAATCCGGGTATTCACAATCCCGATCGGACTTCCCATCACTTAGGGAATCTCTATACCGGAGCAACTCGGTGCAGAGACAATCGATAGGTATCCTATCGTTCTCGCAAATACCCAGTCTTCATCATCGGTCTTCAAATGCAATCCACATACGACGTATCATTATTCAGAATGGGTTATATGACACAAAGGTCCTCTCCCGGCTAAACCGAATAATGAGCGCAATATTTTAAAACATATGGATATTGGGATTTCAATTAAGTCACAACTTATTATCCAAAACTTCTCTTCAAATGGTTTAAACAAATTACCATTTTAATCTTTTACAAAAAAGATTCATCTCACAAAGTTCACTCAGTTTCACAACGATTCATTCATAGATTTTCCCAAATCAATTTCCATTGCAATTGGGTTAACTCATTACATCTTTAAAACAAAGATTCAACTTATAGCTTTCAAAACAATTCCATTTCGAATGGTTTAAACAAATCACCATTTTGAATCTGTTAAAAATAAACAGATTCAATTCATAGCTTTCAAAAAGAATTCACTCATAACTTGGAAAACCATTTTTTCAATTCAAACTTGAAATTCCTTTAACTTAAATTGGAATTTCATTTCTTATATGAAAGCTTTTATCATTTGAAAACAAACAGTTTTCATTTCAGAAAATCTGATTCATTTATACGAGTTAAAGACTTTGGGTTAAATTCAAATTCCCAAAACAATATTTTTAAAATGGTTCGAGCCCATGTAACACATTTATAACTTGTTTAATATTTTAAAATCATAAATCTCAACATGGAATTCAATTCCTTATTTTGAATTCAAATTCAAATTGAATCATTTAAATTTTCAAAATATTCAAAATATCTTTAAAACTCCTTTCAAAAGCTTTAACATTTAACCCAAATCCATTTCCAAAATCAATTGAAATTAAAATTTCAATTTCAAAAATATTAAATTAAATCATCTGTGACTTAACCGATTTCCTCGTGAAATCCATATTTGTGTGTGTAAAAGTGTGGTCCCGGGGTTTTACACAGTAGTGCAACATCATTCAATCATCATAGATCAGAATACAGAAATATAGTTGATAAGCGGTATAACTATAACGCTTATCTTTTGTACACGGATCACAGATAATATACAAATGTATCACAGATAATAAATTACATCATAGGAAATTAATTACATTCATCCCAGAGAAACAGATCATAACACAAATCAGGGTGTATCACAAAGCATCACATATCAGGGATATCAAACAATCAAATCATCCAATAGAATCCAAATATCCATTGGTAGGGTCAATTAATTGTCTGATTAATTCAAATCAGATTAATTTCTTATGAATTACTAATCCTGGTTAATTAACATTAATAAATTACAAATCATTTTGATTAATTATTCTCTAATCATTTATTAATTAACCATTAATAATAAGTTAATTAACTTTTAATTATAATTCATCAACCTTTAATTATTAAATAATTAACCTTTAATTATTTAATTCACCATTTAATTAATTATCTTTAATCAATGATTAATTACATTCTAATTACATTAAGTAATTATCCTTAATTAATTACACAAATTAATTATTTTTAACCAATTGCAGTAATTAGCCTTCAATTTCTTCATTAATTAATTAACTAAAATTAACTACATTAATCCTTTGCCAAAAAAAACTACATTAATCCTTAATTACAAATTAATTATCTCTAATATAATTCCTTTCCTTTATTTATGACTTAATTAACATTAACCTATATATTTTATACATTTTAATTTTGAACTTACATTTAAGTTCCAATTTGAATTTAGGATTCAAAATGATTAACCATTTAAACTTTAATCAAATTTAAAATTACTTTGTAAATCTTAAATAAATGTAAAAGACATTCATTTCTTATAGAAAACTTATATAAGAAAAAGATTTTAAACTAAATTATCTGATTATTTAAAATCAAGCTTTAAAAATAAATTAATTATTTAACTTATAAATTTTAAGTTAAATAAATTTTGTTAATTAAATTTTTTTTCTACAATATTTAGGAAATCCTTTTATAAAAGAATCTATATAAAGCAAGTTTAAACCTTGATTTAAAATCTTAAAATTGAATTTAAAATTTTCAAAACAGAGCAGGTTTCTGTTTTTAAGACCTAGACAATATCTAACCCGAGCAAAAAACCCTGGTAACTCGAGTTCAGACCCGAGTAATTTACTCATTTACCCGAGTTCCCCTCCTTCCTCACTTCTCTTTTTTTAAAGCAATTTAATTTAAAAACTTTATTTATTCACAGACTAAGTTTACAGACAACACTTGAATTCATATTTGCTTTGATTTTTAAAACTCAGTTTAAAACTTTGTTTTATAATTTGAAATTTAATTTTAAAATTTCAAAACATAAAACATAACAGATTTCTGTTCTTAACCCTGGACAACATTTACTCGAGCCCAGGCTAATTTTTCTCGAGCATGACTTCGAGCCCGATACCAATTTGCTCGAGTAAGCACTCGAGCCACTCGAGAAAATCTCGAGTTCACCCACCAAAATTTCCAGACCATCATAACCACTCCACCGTGCACGTGCACGGCATCGCCGAGCAACATCTGGCGGCTCCACCTTATCGAGCAAGTCGACTATCATCTTCCAATCATTTCTCGACCATCGACTCGTCGACGTCCTCTCAAATTCGAGATCGAGCATTTAAAGCGAAGCCTGGAAACAACGAGGTCACCTCAACCTAAACCTGTCAACGCTACGTTCTCGCCGCTTCGACCATCTGAAGGTCTGCACCTCTGGCTACCGCTTTAACTATGGACAAGCTACCACCACACAAAAACCCGCAGCACTCGATCAACTTCACAGGCCGTGGTGATCGATTCTCGAAGCATAGTAAAAACTAGGTTTAAAAATTTAATTTATTCGCCGCCGCTTCCACATTCACCTGCCGACCACCCTATTATTTTTCTTCGACACCCCGTAGGCTCCTCCACCTCCTCGAGAAACTCCGGCCTCCCCCATCGACGTGATCACCAAAATTCCTCAAAACAAAGAAGTTCAAACAACCCAAAACTGCTTTTGAATCCTTGATCTAAAAATTATAGTTCTTGTTTTAAAAATCATGTTAAAGGATACGAATTCAGATAACACACCTGATATCAAAATTTCAAAATTTTATATTTTGACTTGTTGAAAGCTTTGCTCTATTCTTTCAATTCCCAGAGACATTGACAAGTTATTTTAACTTGAATTGATTTTTAAAATTTAGCTCATGATCAAACAAATAGTTTTTTTTTGATCCCATGTCCAAACAGTGACTAGGTCAAGAGGGTTTGATTTTTTTTTGAAATGAATTTGTGTTCAGAATTTTCAAACAAAGAATGAACAAAAGCCTGCACAAATACTTCCAACATTCAAATGTACACAGAGAAACAATATAAATATACATACATGATTATTCACAAATAAGTATTCAACAAATTCATACTTCTAAGTTTTAAAATCTACTCACATTGATTTCCAGAAAGAAGAACAGAGCAGAGTTTGAAATGTTAAACCAGGCTTGACTTTTTACTGGCTGAAGCTCCTCTTTTGATTTCTGATTTGAATTGATTCATGTTATTTTAAGTTGAATTTTTGTTTGAGTTTGAATGATATTTGTTTCAGTTTTATTTAGTGATAATGAACGAAACTGAAATGGAAATGATGAATATATGTGAGATGATTTTTCTGGTTTTGTACAACATGATATTATTTTGTGCAGGTAGTATAATTTTTCTCCTGTGTTGTACAATGGTTAGCAGGGATTTTTTCATTTTGGAGGCTGATAGCATTTCGAATTGACAAAAATGTTGCTAGCATTTAATGCCAAGGTACTTTATATCTACACACTTATCTTATTATTCTTGTACATGAATACACATATCTTTGCTGTCTTGTTTATAAGCTTGCATATTATATTACTTATCCAATTTTGTTTTTTACTTTATATGTTATCTCTTGTCTTGTTTCATTCTTGAATATGTTTTCTTTCTTTTTAACTTTGTCTTTAATAATATTACTTTATAATATAAATCTTAAATATGTTATTAGATTTTATTTTGACTTGTCTCATTATTTTACAATATGAGTAAACTTCTATTTTTTACTTTATTTTATTTTTCTTTTATTATTTTTGTAGTCTATTTTATTTGTATTATTTAGTATTGATTTTATAAATATGATATTAAGATTTATATTTTACTTTATATTGTATAAAACTATATAATTTATTCATTTTAAAATATAGGTGAACTTCTAGATTTTAATTTGTTATTGGATTTTATCCAATGTATTTATTTTATACTTTATCTATCTTATATATTTTCATTTTTAAACCATTTATTTACAATTTAAATTCAAATCAAATATATATACATATATATTATTTCAAATTTACTCATATATGCTCAAATACATATATATATTCACATATATACAATATTTATAATATTTTTAAATTTATATGATTTATACAAAATTTATTTTAATTCGGGGAAACTCGCATCACTTTAATCGATTAATTTCACAATTTTAATTCAAAAATTGAATTAATTATCAATTTAAATTTATATAAAATCCAGGGTCGTTACAGACTTCCCCCCTTAAATGAATTTCGTCCTCGAAATTGCACAGGGAGACACAAAGATAATATTTCATCAAATCAAACCGAATATCTATTCTGCCTTTGGCTTACCAAATCAGAATATCAATAATAGATACAAGAACGAATCTTTTTAATTTTCTTCAAGATACTCGGGTTATCCAGATCTACGAAATATGTAGTGGCATCAGTTAGTTCAAAGGGATAACTAACCATTCGTAGAATATATTGGGATCCAAAGAATAGATAGATATATGGATACAATAACTTACTTTCAATTTAGAACCAAAGTATACCTATCAACCATAGCAAACAAAGCAAACAATTCATCCAAACAAACAATTTTGGTCCATCCGGAGTTTACGTCCCATTTTAATATATCGAATCTTCTCCCTGGATCTACCAGGAACTATCAAAGAATTGAGAAAAGATGATGAACGAAAGAGATTGATAGAGAAAATATTGTTTCCTTGTTGTTACAGAGTATTGACCATTTATAGTCGTATTCCCATGTCCCCTATCTCATCCTCTTCTTGCACTCATACTCACTATTAGTGGATAGTAAGAGAATTTACTAAGGCATACGGATGGATATCTTAAGGATTACTCATTCTAGGGTATACTTTACCCTATCTCTAATGAGCTACTTAATGTGTTATACTCCTGAGCTAAAGTTCAACCTCAGCTCTGATACCAAATGTAAAGGTCCCGGACTCGGCCTTCGAAAATCGGCACCCGTACTTCACTTGTACTCAAATGCCGTAGATTCAAACGCCGAATCTGGCTCCCCGGAGCTTATAACACAGTAAGTATAACAACACAGCGGAAAAAAAGAAATAAATAATATCATATACAACTCTAATGAATACAATATCCAGAATGATATACAACAATGATATCAATATGATACAACAATATCAGAGATAAATAATGATACAGCGGAAATAACAGAAGTGATAACTCCAAATGATCAGTCAGAGAGGCTGAGTCCAACCACTCCAATGTCAAGCTCGAACCACAAAGATAAGCAACGTCGGTCCATGAACTCCAAGAACAGAACTAGCTCCAGATAATCTACTAAACCTAACTATCTGAAAAGAAACCCAACTCTAGACTGCCCGTGTGGAAAATTGTGGGCACCCATAGTTTAGGAAGGGAACAATAAACTCCAGGTCAGTAGTGGGACTGGTGTGAGTAACAAAAACAGTTTATCTTTAAAACAAACCACAATAGAATTTAAAACATTGAAATCCGCAATGCTTTTGGAAAATGAAACTACCATAAGACCTCCCGCCATACACACAATGCAAACGCAGAATTGGAAGAGATTTCTTCTTATGATAGTCAAACATGCTTACTACGCAAACAAACTCTTTTGATATTATTATTAGTGCATAGTGCAGAAAACATTTCGAAAATATAATATTAATCTTAGCCAGCATAGGCATTCCGCACTTATGCCTACTATAGCTACTATGTTCAATAGCAGGTTACCGCCACATTCCATAGTAGGTTATACAACTAAAACCGTACAAGGTTCGTATTGTTTCTTTGGATTTCCAACCAATGGTCAGGCTAAGGAACTTCCTACTGCCACATGGGTACGCCTCTTGATGGACGTCCCGAGAAACCAACCTGGCTCTCTGCCAACACAAGGCCGGGTTACCTCTGTAACTAGGTAACTACTACACGAATATGCCACCCCCCGGTCCTTTGGGACCTTTATCCGAGCGCTCGATAACCAACATCAGACAGTAATAAATATAGTGTGTCCACATGAGTAAGTATCTGGGCTCCATACCATGATACCACCCTTTTCCAAAAGGAAATGACATACCCTAAAGGGCGCGACCCTCATAACCTTGCCGCATCATTCCTGTTTCGACCATTTCTGGTCTATGAGGTTCGATGAGGTCTCGTCCACAAAGCTACGCTTTTTCACAAAAGCCATGCTTTGATCAACAAATGATCAATAAATGATCAACACACAACAACACTCAACATGCCACACTACCAAATTGGGAGTATATCACTGATAACCTTCAACTATATAACCTCTGAGCTCGTACGTCTCAGAGAAGGGTGTTAAGCTAAGAGAATAAATTCTCCGCCACCAACAGAAATGTATTTGAAAGAAATCTGCTTTATATCTCAAAATGTAATGTCAGACATGTAACCATACAAGTCTGTTCCGGGTTCGAACAGAACCGAAGGCACTTCCGAAGAAGCCCTTGCAATCCGGGTATTCACAATCCCGATCGGACTTCCCATCACTTAGGGAATCTCTATACCGAAGCAACTCGGTGCAGAGACAATCGATAGGTTATCCTATCGTTCTCGCAAATACCCGGTCTTCATCACCGGTCTTCAAGTGCAATCCACATACGACGTATCATTATTCGGAATGGGTTATATGACACAAAGGTCCTCTCCCGGCTAAACCGAATAATGAGCGCAATATTTTAAAACATATGGATATTGGGATTTCAATTAAGTCACAACTTATTATCCAAAACTTCTCTTCAAATGGTTTAAACAAATTACCATTTTAATCTTTTACAAAAAAGATTCATCTCACAAAGTTCTCTCAGTTTCACAAAGATTCATTCATAGATTTTCCCAAATCAATTTCCATTTCAATTGGGTTAACTCATTAAATCTTTAAAACAAAGATTGAACTTACAGCTTTCAAAACAATTCCAATTCGAATGGTTTAAACAAATCACCATTTTGAATCTGTTAAAAATAAACAGATTCAATTCATAGCTTTCAAAAAGAATTCACTCATAACTTGGAAAACCATTTTTTCAATTCAAACTTGAAATTCCTTTAACTTAAATTGGAATTTCATTTCTTATATGAAAGCTTTTATCATTTGAAAACAAACAGTTTTCATTTCGGAAAATCTGATTCATTTATACGAGTTAAAGTCTTTGGGTTAAATTCAAATTCCCAAAACAATATTTTTAAAATGGTTCAAGCCCATGTAACACATTTATAACTTGTTTAATATTTTTAAATCATAAATCTCAACATGGAATTCAATTCCTTATTTTGAATTCAAATTCAAATTGAATCATTTAAATTTTCAAAATATCTTTAAAACTCCTTTCAAAAGCTTTAACATTTAACCCAAATCCATTTCCAAAATCAATTGAAATTAAAATTTCAATTTCAAAAATATTAAATTAAATCATTTGTGACTTAACCGATTTCCTCGTGAAATCCATATTTGTGTGTGTAAAAGTGTGGTCCCGGGGTTTTACACAGTAGTGCAACATCATTCAATCATCACAGATCAGAATACAGAAATATAGTTGATAAGCGGTATAACTACAACGCTTATCTTTTGTACACAGATCACAGATAATATACAAATGTATCACAGATAATAAATTACATCACAGGAAATTAATTACATTCATCCTAGAGAAACAGATCATAACACAAATCAGGATGTATCACAAAGCATCACATATCAGGGATATCAAACAATCAAATCATCCAATAGAATCCAAATATCCATAGGTAAGGTCAATTAATTGTCTGATTAATTCAAATTAGATTAATTTCTTATGAATTCCTAATCCTGGTTAATTAACATTAATAAATTAATAATCATTTTGATTAATTATTCTCTAATCATTTATTAATTAACCATTAATAATAAGTTAATTAAGTTTTAATTATAATTCATCAACCTTTAATTATTAAATAATTAACCTTTAATTATTTAATTCACCATTTAATTAATTATCTTTAATCAATGATTAATTACATTCTAATTACATTAAGTAATTATCCTTAATTAATTACACAAATTAATTATTTTTAACCAATTGCAGTAATTAGCCTTCAATTTCTTCATTAATTAATTAACTAAAATTAACTACATTAATCCTTAATTACAAATTAATTATCTCTAATATAATTTTTTTAGCAAAGGCTAGCGGGGTTAACAGGGCCCCTACTTGATTTTATTGGAACAAAACAATAGAATACAAAGCTTGCTCACAAAATACAAGCAAGAAAATAAAACACACAAGGATGAACTAGAGAAACAGGCACACTTAGAAAACAAAGCAAGAAATGGAAGGAGAAACAGACATAACAAGAAGCAGACCACCAGCTACCTCCAGGCATCACTCAAAGCAGCAGGAAAAGTAGGCAGATTCATCATAGCAACATAAATATCATGCTTTAAGATTTTCCATAAAACTTCCCCATCCCTCCTCTTTTTTTCAAAACAGATCATATTTCATTCAATCCACACAATAATCATATACTTCTTCAGGCAAATAGAAAGACATCTTGCCTT
The DNA here is from genome assembly GCA_030737815.1 of Allium fistulosum. Classification (NCBI taxonomy): domain Eukaryota; kingdom Viridiplantae; phylum Streptophyta; class Magnoliopsida; order Asparagales; family Amaryllidaceae; genus Allium; species Allium fistulosum. The sequence continues at coordinate 1,295,674,933 of CM060904.1, forward strand.
CAAAGTTCTCCACATAGTAGCTTTGTATATCATGTCCATAGCAATAAGCCTAAGATTGGACATAAATTTACTACCAGCAAGCTGCATCATTTTTCTAAAAAGAATCAGATTAGAGCTACATTCAAAAAACAAGTGGTGCGTGGTCTCAGGAAGGTTAGAACAGAAAACACAGGAAATACCAAAATCAAGCCCCATTTCCATCATCTTACTTTTAGTTAACAATGCATTTTGAACAACCTTCCAAAGCATTAGATTATCTTTGGGCACAGAATCAGATGACCATATGATTTTACTCCATTTAAAAGCCTGAATACTACTAGAAAGATTGAGTTGATTGTACACATGAGAGACAGAGTGGGGTTTGGCACTCCAATGAACATCATCAACCTCAACAGAAGGGTAGATTTTACTTTGTATTTCATTCCAAACAGACCTGATGTATTGGTTAGAGGAGTAAGGAAGCAGTAATTTGCCTTGACTAATATATTCAACTGCCTTAGCAGTTTTGGGAATTCCAGACTGATTAGCTTGTTGATAGCTGAAAAGTTTATGCAATATCACACCTTTGCTACCCACGGATCAAACCAAAACTTAACTTCAGATGAGTTAGCCATCCTATGAACAATCAAGGGAAGTAAGGTGTCACGCAAGCCAAGCAACTTTCTCTAAGTCCAACTACAAGTTTGTGGAATAGGAAAACTCCAGTAGCTAATCCTACCTATTCTATGGGCCCAAACCCATTTAACCCACCCACTGTTCTTCCTGGCAATTATTGAATTTAGATGAGTACTGAAAGCAGCAACATTCCATTTCATGATGTTAATAACTCCCAGCCCTCCAGAATTTCTATCTTTTTCAAAAAGACTGAAAGAGCAAGGCAGAGGCTTCCTATTATTAATGGAACCAGTCCAAAAAAATCTTAGCATTGCACCTCTAATCAGATACAAAAGTTTAGCAGGCAAGATAAAAGCTTTTGACCAATAAACAACCATCGAAAAGGCAACCGATTTGATAAGAACTAGCCTTCCTTCCTAAGATAAGTATCTGTTTGCCTACCTATCTAGTAATGAAACAATTTTGGTATACAGAGGAAGGCAATCAGATAGCTTTAATCTAGAGGTTAAGAGAGGGAGGCCAAGATATGTCATATTTGAGTCCATAAGTTGAAGCCTAGAAATTTGAAGCAGAGACAAGGATAGTTGGGAGGAGATTCCAGCAAAAGAAATACTAGATTTTGAACAATTAAGCAGCAAACCAGTCATATTGTAGAAATCAGACAAAGTACTAATAACACACTGAATCGAAGGAAGATGTGGCTTAGTGAAATTCATAATATCATCAGCAAACATAAGAGTTGTAACATTTGTAAGCTTACACTTAGGGTGGTATCTGATGTGACCAGAAGAGTACTTGGTTTTCATATATCTGGTGAGGACTTCCATCACTAAAAGAAATAAATAAGATGAGATAGGATCACCATGCCTAATTCCTTGCCTGCTCTTGAAATAACCAACAGGACGACCATTCAGAACAATTGAGAAGCTAGGAGTTGAAATACATTCATAAACCCAACCAACAAAAGGCTTAGGAAATTTCATTAAGGCCATAATACGAACTATAGAGGACCAGTGAATCGAGTCATAAGCTTTTGTGATGTCAAGCTTTAACATTGCAGATGGAGTTGCATTAGATCTCGCATACCCACAAAGAAGTTCTTGGGCAAGAAGAATGTTGTCAAAAATACTTCTGTTAGGTAGGAAGGCTACTTGATTCTGCGAAATAATTTGAGGGAGGACTTGCATTAATCTAGTGGCAATAAGTTTGGAAATACATTTGTACACCACATTACAACAAGAAATAGGTCTGAAGGAAGATACAGAGCAAGCATCAGGACATTTTGGTAAAAAAATTGTGAACAGCCTTGCAGAAATCATATTGAACAATGTCCCAGCAAGTAATAAAGAAAAGAACATTAAAACCATCAGGACCACCACTCGATTTTCTATTCATGGCAAAAAGAGTATGCTTTATTTCCTCATCAGAAACCTAATCAACAAGCAATGTATGAAAGAGTCTATGCGGTAGGATCGTATAATATGGAATAGTAAAATGGTCTAGGTAGATAGTAATAAGCAGTAAGTAAAGTAGACACCAAGACTTTATACTGGTTCAGACCTCTTGTCCTACGTCCAGTCCCTAAACTCCTCTTAGGAATTCAACTAACCAACAACCCTCACTTAACCCGGAGGAATAGGTTTACAACTTACCCGAACAACCGAACGAGATTTCTTGCCTCAACTACCGAAGAGGACTTCAAACTGGATACAAAAAGTATTTCTGACTTGTTGTGTTCTTGATAACACTAATGAGTCAAATTGAGTACAACTTTCCTATAATCTTATCCTCGAGAGTATACAAAGTGTTTGTGAAGATTTAGGAAATGTGAATTGCTATGAATCAAAAAGTGTTATAGTTAAAACAGAGATTCAAGCAATTGGTTTGTGATTGCTTTTGAAAACTTAAGAAATCTGAAAGTATGTTCAAGTAAATAGAAAGATTAAAGCAATTAGAATTGGTAAATCAAATGATGTTAGAATCATGTATTTATTCTTGTAGAAGAGGTGCATGTGCTGCCAAAGGTTGTAGACAAGAGATGCTTCTATTTCCATTAGAGAATGGTTGCAACCGTTGGGAAGAGGAAGGTGTCTATTCAGAAAAAATTCGCTGGTTTAAATTCAGTCGACTGAGCAGGATATTCAATCGACTGAAAATATAAAGAAAAATTTCCAGGAAAACTTTCAGTCGACTGCGCAGGAAATTCAGTCGACTGAATCTGTGCATATTTGTAAATGTGTGCCAGTTTCAGTCGACTTTCCATGCCTGTTCAGTCGACCGAACTATAAAAGTATGCACAGTGAATGTGTGAATAAAAATGAAGTTTTATGAATGTGTTTTAGTGTTCGTGCAAATCTCTTGAGGATAGATTTTAACAAATAATCTAGACTTTAGACCTATAAAAATCATACTCATGTTTATATTTTGGTCTTCATCGATCTTCCTCTGATTTTGCATATATCTCTTCCTTTTTGTTGAAGCACATTATCATTGATCAAAATCTTCGTGTATCAACATTCTCCCCCTTTTTGATTGATGACAACACTAATGTGTTATAGAGATGTATTTACTAATTTTCTCCCCCTGAATGTATGCACTTATCTTTCCTACAAAACAAAGTTAGCTACATAGATTTCTCCCCCTTTGTCATCGACAAAAAGGAAGTAATAATCATAGATGTATAGCATAAAAACAATCACTTGAAGAATAGAATTCTAAGATTATCAGAGAATAGCATAGTCAATAAAAAATTGCATAAGTAGCATAGATGCAAGAGTTAAACAAGTTAAAACATATAACAACAAACCATTAAAAATTACTGATCTTTATCCCAATCATAAGAGCCTTCTCTCTCTCCAGATTCTCGAATGACTGGTCCTCATGTTGGTGGTCTATAGACTCTTCCTCCTTGACCACCACTAGCTCCGCTTGTGCTGCTACTTGTATGTTCTTCGGATGACGTCCATGTAAAAGTAGGTGCCGGACGTTTGCCGCATGATGTTGAAGCGGTAGTAGTGCTTGAACACGAGATTGCATCCCATAGCTTGGTGAAGAATCCTTTAATTTTATCAAGCTTGTGATCTACCTTCTTGATACGATTATCAAGAATTTGTTGATTCCTTGATAAAATCCCCAATGATTGATTGGTAGTATAATTTGGCTCAATGATATGAATTTCATCTTCTTGGTCGGAAGGTTCTTCATGTGGAGCTTGTGGAGGTTGTTGTGGTCCTTGATGCCTAGCTTCCCATTCGGCAAGAGATATGATGCGAGGCGGTCTAGCCGGAAGTTGCATTAGGCTTATGGTTCGATGGTTTATTTGGTGGACCATTGTATTCTCGGACTCAGGTAATGGCGTATCAACATTGAGAAGTAATCGCATAATATACTCACCAAAATAGATTGTCCTCATTTTGCCATTATTGAATGTAAGGAATTCGTCAAGAATCAATTGAACCCAATTAACTTGATAATTACCCCAAAGTGCATAGAGTGCGCGATAGTTGTTAGGGTATACAAGTTCATATGAACTATTTTTAGTTAATGGTCGAATAGAAATACGATTTAATACATAACATGCAGTAGCTACGGCTTCTGCCCAAAAATGTTTTGGTAGAAGGCTTCCATTTAATAATGTTCTTGCACATTCTTGTAATGTTCTATTCTTTCTTTCCACTACTCCATTTTGTTGAGGAGTTCTAGGAAATGAAAAGTTATGATTTATTCCTTTCTTTTTACAGAAGGATTCAAAAGCTTCATTTTCGAATTCGCCACAATGATCACTTCGTATATTCTTAATTTTCAAATCTTTAGTGTTTTGAATTCTTTTGACAAATGTTTTAAAGTGCTCAAATGTATCACTTTTATTTTTCATAAAAATGGTCCATGTATATCTTGAAAAATCATCAACTATTACAAATACATATCGATTATGATTAATGGATTGAACTTGTGTTGGTCCAAAAAGATCCATATGAAGTAATTCTAGTGGTTGTAAAGTTGAAATATTTTTCTTAGATTTGAAAGATGATTTTGTTAATTTTCCTATTTGACAATCATTACAAAGATTTTTTATCTTAAAGTTTATCTTAGGTAAACCTCTTACTAACTCATTTTTAGAAAGTTTTCTAATAGTTTTGAAATTAATATGACAAAATCTTTTGTGCCACAACCAAGGATCATTATCTTTGGCTAGTAAACACATATTTGTATTATGATTAATTTTCATATTTAAAACATAAATATTCCTATCTCTATTTCCCTCAAAAACAAGATTTTGGTTTTGATCAAAAATACTACATTTATTTTCCGAAAAAGTTATTTTAAAACCTTTGTCACAAAGTTGATTTATGCTTAGTAGATTATGTTTTAGATTTTTAACTAATGAAACATTTGTAATAAAAGGTAAATTTGATGTACCGTAATTGCTCACATCTCCTTTGCCAATGATATAGCCTTTAGAATTGTCTCCGAAGGTAACCGAGCCACCATCAAAGTATGTGATGTTTGTAAGCATATCTTTGTCGCCGGTCATGTGTTTTGAGCAACCACTGTCTAGTATCCATTTCTTCTTTTTGAGTGGGACCTGAAAATAAATACAAAATTATTGGTACCCACTTTTCAATAGGGTCCTAAAAGTTAGAACTTAGGAAACCAAACCCAATTTGGTTCAGTATCCTTTTTATAAATATAATTTTTATTATTATGAACACTATCCATAAATGCTTTGATATATTTATTCCTAATCAAAATATTGTTAGTCTTTGGAACCCAAATTTTAACTATATTAGTTTCTTCTTTTGTTCTAATAGGTTTTCTTAATAACATTTGTTGTTTTGAATCAGTATTCCTCTTAAAATTTGTATTTATCTTTTTAGGAATTTTTGGTTCCTTTTTATATCCTAGTCCATGTTTATTCGAGGAAGATTGAGAATTTTCTAAAATCTTAGATAAATTTTCTCTTCCTTTGTTAAAGTTAGAAACATTTTTAGTGATGTTATCTAATCTAACTTGAAGACTATTATTTTCTAGCTCAACTTGTTTAATCTGAGTTTTTAACTCATGATTTTCAGAAATAATTATATCATTTTTTATCTTTTGATTTTCAATTTCTTGACTTAAAAGGGATAATTGAGTTTCCGAATTTGAAAGAAACTCTTGAACTTTTTCAAGTTCTTCTTCTGGAATTTTCTTTTCATCTTTTAACATATCCCTTTCAAACTCAGCTTTGTTCTGATTTTCATGAGTTTCCTTAAGTTTCTTTTTAAGATTTTTTATCATACTCAATAGTTCAGTATTTACATCAATTAAATCGTCTAAAGTTAAATTACTAACCTCAGATTCTTGAGCCATAAAGCATACATTCGCTTGTTCATTGTCGCTATAATTTTCACTTTCAGATGAAGATGAATCTGAATCATCCCATGTTACAGAGAATGCCTTCTTTTTGAATTTTTCTTTCTTGTTTTTGTTCTGATATTCCTTCTTTTGCTCTGGACAATCTTTTTGCATGTGACCTTTCTTGTGGCAGTTGAAGCATTCTATATTCGAGGATGAAGGTTTGTTCAAGAAATTCTTTTTGAATCCGTTTTTATTTTCTTTTCTATATCTTAAGAATTTCTTGAAATTTTTGGCTATAAATGCTAAATCCTCGTATTCAGACTCTGATTCTTCCTTTTCCGCATGAAAAGCTACATTGTTTCTTTCTTGTGCTTGATCTTTCTTGGCTTGCATATTTACTTCATACGACATAAGATTTCCAATTAATTCGTCTGGTTTCATTGTAGATAGATCATTTGCTTCTTCGATTGCTAAGACTTTTCTCTCCCATTCATCAGTTAGTGAATTTAGAACTTTAGATACAATATCAAAATCCGTGTATTTTTCTCCTAGTCCTATTAAGGCATGATGAATGTCTTGAAACCTTGAGTACATGTCATTGATGGATTCATTTTGTCGCATTCTAAAGTTTTGGAACTGGTTCTTTAGCATGGAGATCTTTGTTTGTTTAACCTTGTTTGTGCCTTCATGTATGGTTTTAAGTGTACTCCATATCTGATGTGCAGTAGTACAAATGCTAACACGATTGAATTCATTTCTGTCCAAAGCACAAAATAGCATATTCATAGCTTTGGCATTTGCACTAACTTCATTCTTCTGAGCTTGCGTCCATGTAGAATATTCTGTTGTGGGTACAACGAGTTCTGCTTGTGTTGCATTCCAAGCTTCAAAACTTGTTGCTTGCATATAAATCCTCATCCTTGTAGCCCAATGATTATAGTTTAGTCCATTGAATAGAGGAGGTCTTTGAGTAGATTGTCCTTCCGCAAATGTAGAGTTATAGGTATATGTTGTGCTTGTGTTGTTTTCCATATTATCAATATGTCAAATAACGGTGTTATGGTTATAGGACGGCCTTGCTCCGATACCAATTGAAAGAGTTTATGCGGTAGGATCGTATAATATGGAATAGTAAAATGGTCTAGGTAGATAGTAATAAGCAGTAAGTAAAGTAGACACCAAGACTTTATACTGGTTCGGACCTCTTGTCCTACGTCCAGTCCCTAAGCTCCTCTTAGGAATTCAATTAACCAACAACCCTCACTTAACCCGAAGGAATAGGTTTACAACTTACCCGAACAACCGAACGAGATTTCTTGCCTCAACTACCGAAGAGGACTTCAAACTGGATACAAAAAGTATTTCTGACTTGTTGTGTTCTTGATAACACTAATGAGTCAAATTGAGTACAACTTTCCTATAATCTTATCCTCGAGAGTATACAAAGTGTTTGTGAAGATTTAGGAAATGTGAATTGCTATGAATCAAAAAGTGTTATAGTTAAAACAGAGATTCAAGCAATTGGTTTGTGTTTGCTTTTGAAAACTTAAGAAATCTGAAAGTATGTTCAAGTAAATAGAAAGATTAAAGCAATTAGAATTGGTAAATCAAATGATGTTAGAATCATGTATTTATTCTTGTAGAAGAGGTGCATGTGTTGCCAAAGGTTGCAGACAAGAGATGCTTCTATTTCCATTGGAGAATGGTTGCAACCGTTGGGAAGAGGAAGGTGTCTATTCAGAAAAAATTCGCTGGTTTAAATTCAGTCGACTGAGCAGGATATTCAGTCGATTGAAAATATAAAGAAAAATTTCCAGGAAAACTTTCAGTCGACTGAAACTGTGCATATTTGTAAATGTGTGCCAGTTTCAGTCGACTGTCCATGCCTGTTCAGTCGATTGAACTATAAAAGTATGCATAGTGAATGTGTGAATAAAAATGAAGTTTTATGAATGTGTTTTAGTGTTCGTGCAAATCTCTTGAGGATAGATTTTAACAAATAATCTAGACTTTAGACCTATAAAAATCATACTCATGATTATATTTTGGTCTTCATCGATCTTCCTCTGATTTTGCATATATCTCTTCCTTTTTGTTGAAGCACATTGTCATTGATCAAAATCTTCGTGTATCAACAATGTAGACTGCAAACTGGATATAGTAGGAAGGGGAATATCGTTCAACATATCAAGGTCCGGACTAAAGTTAGAGGAGTTACCAAGTAAGTCTTCAAAATAACTAAGAAAGGCAGCATCAATTTGCTCAAGAGAGGAGACAAGAGTACCATCGAGAGAACGTATCGTGCGTATATTTTCTTTAGCTTGCTTAATTTTGATAGAGGAATGAAAAAACTCAGTGTTACGATCACCAATTTGAAACCACTTACAGTGTAACTGCTGTTGTTTCATCCCACTTTCAATATCAAGGGCTTTGTTAAGTAGAGTGCAGAGCTTTCCTTCCTCCTCAGCAGCAACAGGGTCTTGAGGGTTATTCATCATAAATTCTTGAGCTTGTTTATACCTATTCTTCAATAAAGTTGACTGCTTAGTACCATCACCATACATTTCAGCTGCCCAAGTTCTCAAATGATTTTTAGCAAGTTTGAGCTTCCTGTAGAGAATAAACATAGGGTTACCATAACAGTGAGAGGACCATGCTTTACCAACAATTGGTTTGAATTCAGAGGAGTGAGTCCAATCATTAAAAAATTTGAAACTTCTTTTTTCCTTTTTCATAGAGGGACCATTTGAAAGAATCAAAGGGGAGTGATCAGAGAGGATTGGGTGAAGAAGATTGACAGAGAGGTTAGGCCAAACAGAGAGAGATTTTAAATTGCAGAAAGCATGATCAATAGTGGAGAAAGTTCTGACTCCACTCCTACTTCTATTATTCCAGGAATATCTAGCACCAGAAGTTTGAATTTTGAGGAGATCAGAATCAGAGATAGCAATGTTTAAAGGAAGGATATGCTTTGGAAATAAGGGCTGGCCACCATACTTATCATCAAGCTGAAGGCAGCTATTAAAGTCACCCATGACCAGCCATGGATGTGATTCTTGCCTAAGAAATGGCAAGAAGTCAAAGAGATTTGTCTTGAATCGGTAGAGTTATCCGCATAAATAAAAGTAATGTAGAATGAAGTTTTAGTTTGCTGACAGATGATTTTAGTGTGAATATATTACCTAGAGGATAGAATAGAGGTTATGGATATAGCGGTAGGATCAAAAAGGATTAAAATCCTACCATATTCAGAATCAGAAAGATTATGGAGATGTTTCCAATTAGGGTTAATGTAATTAGCAGCCCTATTAGATAAAGAGAGGTTGAGTTTTGTTTCGAGAATAGCTATTAATTTAAGATTATGAGAGAGAATGAGATTTTTAACTTGATCAAGTTTCAAGTGACAATGAGCACCCCTAATGTTCCAAACTCCTATATTTTGTATCATCATAACACTAGAGTGATTGGTGGATAGTGTTTTTTCTGCTCCTAGTTGCAGGAGAATGAGAATCTGCAGGGCCAGATTTGAAATTAGTCAATTTCTTTGATGTCGTTCTTTTATTACTATCATTATTACCATGGACTGAATCATCACACAATTGTTTTCCTTTGTCATACCATCCTGGAATAATAGAATTATTAACATATGGAAACTGAGCTGAAGCTGAAGGAGGAGTAGAAGACAAGATTTGAGAGTTTTGGGGAACTGAAATAGGAGAAGATGAAGATTGAAGAGAGTGTTTAGAGGAAGATGCTGAAGGGACATTTTGCATGGAGCAGGCAAGATCAAAAATGTTATTTGCATAAGAGCTGATGATGTTTGTTTCTGAAGAAAGAGAACCTTGCATATTCGTGTCATTTGTTGCCATCATTTGAATTTGATCATTCTCAGGTTGTAATAGCGTAGATTCTTGATTGTTGGATCCAGAGATGATGTGCACATGCACAGGAGATACACCATGCACATAAGTTTTGTCATGTATTTTACCACTATCAGCAACTTGGAGGCAATCTGTGGAATTTACCATGCCTACTTCGAGAAACTCTCCCTCCTCAATGCCTATGTCAACTCCTATTGCTTTTTCCTTGTCTTCCAGAACTGCTTCCTTAGATACCCCATTAAGGTCATCTGCAAGCACTTGAAAACTATTCACCATACTTTTATCTGAACCAAGATGGGAAACTGGATTTTGTTTATCTTTGTCTGCTCTGACCTTGGTACCACCCCCTTCATTAACATTAGCACACTGAAAAGACTCAGTGCCTACTAACTCGCTTTGGTTTTCACTAACTTTAATAAGACTGATTTCTTTGTTCTTTTTGTATTATAAGTTACTTTTTTCCAAACCTGTTTCTGATTTCTAGTCTTGCTGAACACCACTTGTTTGTCTTTACCTGACTCATTAACACTTGGAGCAACTATTTCATCATGATTAGAGACCTCAGAAACTTTTGATGCAAATAAGCAGTTAAAATCAGAATGTCCAAACTCCTTACAAAAAACACACACTTCCAGTTTCCATAAGTAATCAACTGTTCCTAGTTGGTCACTACCATCCATCAGCTTTACTAGAAAATCATTAACTAGTTTTTGTCTGGTTTAACCTCTACAAGACATTTTGCATAAGTTATCCTTTCCAACCTCTCAGTTGACTGATCCATGCACAGAAACTTCCCTACCCTTGATGCCAACCAATTTATACCGTAATGTGACCAGGCATAAAGAGGAATATTATATAATTTGATCCAAACAGGGACAGATCGTATTGTTCCACAACTATTACCTACTGTAACATCCCACAGCTTTAAGATAAAAAGTTTGTTTCTCATTATAATAGGATCAGCCTCAGAAATCCTATGTTTGTCATCAGCAGAAGAAAAACTAAAGAGAAAAAGAAAGCCATCAGACTTAACATTAACTTCACCTTTCAGCTTCCATACTTTCTTCAGATGATACACTACAGAAGCATAAGGTAGAGGTTTATCTAGGAAAAACCCCACAAGGCAGTCCTTCCATACATCAGTACCAGCCTTGATTATTTCACTTGATGGCATGAGCACATCACCAGAGAACTGAAGAGGAATTTCCTGAGGGATGTAAGAGCCTACATTTCGAGGCTTGGATTTGAATAGAGAAGTCCAAAGCAAAGAGTTAAGAGCAGAAGAAGGGATTACAGGAGGTAAGGAGCTTTGGAGTTCAGAAGGAGAAAATCATGGAGGAAGAGATGACAGCTCAGCAACTGATTGAGGAGGAGGGTCAGGAGTAGGAGGTGGAAGAATGGGAGGGGTAGCTGAGAAAGGGACGGAAAGGTGATGAGACAAGGGAGGAATGGGTAGGACAGAAGGAGGTACAAGAGTAGGTAAGGGAAGAGAAGATTGAGGAATGGTCCCCATGGAAAAGGAGTGATGTGTGAGGTACATATATATTTATAACTTAATTAATATTAACCTATATATTTTATACATTTTAATTTTGAACTTACATTTAAGTTCCATTTTGAATTTATGATTCAAAATGATTAACCATTTAAACTTTAATCAAATTTAAAATTACTTTGTAAATCTTAAATAAATGTAAAAGACATTCATTTCTTATATAGAAAACTTATATAAGAAAGCGATTTTAAACTAAATTATCTAATTATTTAAATCAAGCTTTAAAAATAAATTAATTATTTAACTTATAAATTTTAAGTTAAATAAATTTTGTTAATTAATTTTTTTTTCTACAATATTTAAGAAATCCTTTTATAAAAGAATCCATATAAAGCAAGTTTAAACCTTGATTTAAAATCTTAATATTGAATTTAAAATTTTCAAAATAGAGCAGGTTTCTGTTTTTAAGACCTGGACAATATCTGACCCGAGCAAAAAACCCTGGTAACTCGAGTTCAGACCCGAGTAATTTACTCATTTACCCGAGTTCCCCTCCTTCCTCACTTCTCTTTTTTTTAAAGCAATTTAATTTAAAAACTTTATTTATTCACAGACTAAGTTTACAGACAACACTTGAATTCATATTTGCTTTGATTTTTAAAACTCAGTTTAAAACTTTGTTTTATAATTTGAAATTTAATTTTAAAATTTCAAAACATAAAACATAATAGATTTATGTTCTTAACCCTGGACAACATTTACTCGAGCCCAGGCTAATTTTTCTCGAGCATGACTTCGAGCCCGATACCAATTTGCTCGAGTAAGCACTCGAGCCACTCGAGAAAATCTCGAGTTCACCCACCAAAAATTCCAGACCATCATAACCACTCCATCGTGCACGTGCACGGCGTCGCCGAGCAACATCTGGCGGCTCCACCTTATCGAGCAAGTCGACTATCATCTTCCGATCATTTCCCGACCATCGACTCGTCGACGTCCTCTCGAATTCGAGATCGAGCATTTAAAGCGAAGCCTGGAAACAACGAGGTCACCTCAACCTAAACCTGTCAACGCTATGTTCTCGCCGCTTCGACCATCTGAAGGTCTGCACCTCTGGCTACCGCTTCAACTATGGCCAAGCTACCACCACACAAAAACCCGATGCACTCGATCAACTTCACAGGCCGTGGTGATCGATTCTCGAAGCATAGTAAAAACTAGGTTTAAAAATTTAATTTATTCGCCGCCGCTTCCACATTCACCTGCCGACCACCCTATTATTTTTCTTCGACACCCCGTAGGCGCCTCCACCTCCTCGAGAAACTCCGGCCTCCCCCATCGACGTAATCACCAGAATTCCTCAAAACAAAGAAGTTCAAACAACTCAAAACTGCTTTTGAATCCTTGATCTAAAAATTATAGTTCTTGTTTTAAAAATCATGTTAAAGGATACAAATTCAGATCACACACCTGAATTCAAAATTTTAAAAGTTTAAATTTTGACTTGTTTAAAGCTTTGCTCTGTTCTTTCAATTCCCAGAGACATTGACAAGTTATTTTAACTTGAATTGATTTTTAAAATTTAGCTCATGATCAAACAAACAGTTTTTTTTTTATCCCATGTCCAAACAGTGACTAGGTCAAGAGGGTTTGATTTTTTTTGAAATGAATTTGTGTTCAGAATTTTCAAACAAAGAATGAACAAAAGCCTGCACAAATACTTCCAACATTCAAATGTACACAGAGAAACCATATAAATATACATACATGATTATTCACAGATAAGAATTCAACAGATTCATACTTCTAAGTTTTAAAAGCTACTCACATTGATACCCAGAAAGAAGAACAGAGCAGAGTTTGAAATGTTAAACCAGGCTTGACTTTTTACTGGCTGAAGCTCCTCTTTTGATTTCTGATTTGAATTGATTCAAGTTATTTTAAGTTGAATTTTTTTTGAGTTTGAATGATATTTGTTTCAGTTTTACTTAGTGATAATGAACGAAACTGAAATGGAAATGATGAATATATGGGAGATGAGTTTACTGGTTTTGTACAACCTGATATTATTTTTTACAGGTTGTATAATTTTTCTCTTGTGTTGTACAATGGTTAGCAGGGATTTTTTCATTTTGGAGGCTGATAGCATTTCGAATTGACAAAAATGTTGCTAGCATTTAATGCCAAGGTACTTTATATCTACACACTTATCTTATTATTCTTGTACATGAATACACATATCTTTGCTGTCTTGTTTATAAGCTTGCATATTATATTACTTATCCAATTTTGTTTGTTTACTTTATATGTTATCTCTTGTCTTGTTTCATTCTTGAATATGTTTTCTTTCTTTTTAACTTTGTCTTTAATAATATTACTTTATAATATAAATCTTAAATATGTTATTAGATTTTATTTTGACTTGTCTCATTATTTTACAATATGAGTAAACTTCTATTTTTACTTTATTTTATTTTTCTTTTATTATTTTTATAGTCTATTTTATTTGTATTATTAAGTATTGATTTATAAATATGATATTAAGATTTATATTTTACTTTATATTGTATAAAACTATATAATTTATTCATTTTATAATATAGGGGAACTTCTAGATTTTAATTTGTTATTGGATTTTATCCAATGTATTTATTTTATACTTTATCTATCTTATATATTTTCATTTTTAAACCATTTATTTACAATTTAAATTCAAATCAAATATATATACATATATATTATTTCAAATTTACTCATATATGCTCAAATACATATATATTCACATATATACAATATTTTTAATATTTTTAAATTTAAATGATTTATACAAAATTTATTTTAATTCGGGGAAACTCGCATCATTTTAATCGATTAATTTCACAATTTTAATTCAAAAATTGAATTAATTATCAATTTAAATTTATATAAAATCCCGGGTCGTTACAGTTAGTACCTTAATTATTGATTTTGATGACAACAACCATATAAAATATAGACACTAATTTGTGTGAAGTTATATAATATATAATGCAGAATATTACACAGGTGCTGAATCGAAGACTGTACAGTATAAAGACTTAAGATAAAAATTCGAAGATTCATGAGTTCATAGACAAAGATATGAAGAGCTCCAGATTATAATTTAGTGTTTAGAGTCATTAGAATATATTATTAAAGTCCTTGATAGCAATTTCTGATCTTTATCTCCAATTTCTGATCTTTGATAATTTAAAACAAAAATAAATTATTTTAAATTTCAGAATATATTTTAAATATTTTATAAAAGATTTTTGTGAGTTCAAAAATATTTAAAAACCATGATCAAATTATTTTACAAAATATAGAATTTTCAAAACAATTTAAAAGAAAACATTTTCAAATTTCACTAGCATATGTTAATATACAAATTTTCATATATCTGCATATAGACCGTTAGTTTGTGTTGTTAAATTTTGAATGGAAGTGTATTTTGGACACAACCCTTCATGAATGGATATATCTATTCATTCACTATATAAAGGGGAGTGCAAACGAAATTTTAATTAAATTAATAACTTACTTTCTTCTCATCCTTACTCTCTTGAAAAATATACTCTACATTCTTCAAACATATAGAATCAATTCATACTCCATTGTATTGATTCGCTACTACTTACTTACTATTTTGGAAGCATCTCTCTCTCATTTTAAAGATCAAAGTGCTATCGAAGTGGCTATAGGATCCATTGTATCCAAAGTACAACTATTTATATTTGGAAAATCATCAACTCTACTCTTGTTTTTATGGGTGTGCTTGTAGCCCGTTCAAATTAAGTGGGTGTGCTTAGTAGCCCGGTAAATCTAGTGGGTGATCTTGTTGCCTGGTCAAATCAAGAGAGCTTGCCACAGACTCGTGATATAAGAGGGTGTCTCTCGCAGCCTGGTAATCAAGATTGTACTATAGTTTGCCTTCTACTTGGTTTAAAGTCGGTATTTGAAAAGAAATATGTATGGGCAAATTTACGGGACTGAATGTAGGATTGGTTAATTTGAACCAGTATAAAATTCTTGGTGTCTCTCTCTTACTTTATTGATTTTATATTTATCTATGATTGCATCTATGACTGATTGTTGGTATAAATCTGTGTTGTTAATCTATGACTTGATATTAATCTTGAAAGAATTTTAAAAAGGTTTATGTAAGAAAGAAAACACTATTCACTCTCCTTTGTTGTTAAATTAACCTTAAGATCCACTATTCTGCAACCCACATTTGATATCTGAGCACTAGGTTTTCAAAAACTTGCAATCTGATTTTTGAAAATTTAAATGGCAAGTAATATTGTTAGTACTCTTTTTAATACTTTTATAGAAATATAATTTTGTGCAACCAATATGTTATTTTCAAATAGATTAGAAGCTAATTAAGTCACTTGATATTTTGTAAAGATATAATGTTAAATTGCAAGAACAATTATGCTATATGGCTGACGGTGAACAAACACATGATATTCATACATCACAAATCAAGAAGGACAAATAGATATTGGATAGTGGATGCTCAAGACATGTGATTGGAAATATGGAGATCTTGAGAGATATTGTTTACATGATGGTTGATCTGTTAACTTCAGAGACAACTCTAAAGGACATGTAAATGGTATTGGCAATGTCGGTAACTCCAAAACTACTACTATTTCTAATGTTTCGCTAGTTAGGAATTTGAAACATAACCTGCTTAGTATTAGTCAATTATGTGACAAGAGTTTTAAAATTAAGTTTGAAAAAGACATTTGCTACATCGAAGATAGTGAGTCAAACATTATTTTTGAAGGTATTAGGAAATATAACATTTACATCTTAAGTATGAAAATGTCTAATGACAATCTTTGTCTTTTCGTTGAATCCAGTGACCCTTGGATTTGGCACAAAAGATTTGGTCATTTGAATTTAATTTTTTACTAAATGAATCAGAATCAAAAGTCAAATAAAATTAAAATGATTAGGAGCAATCATGGATGATAGTTCGAAAATTAAAATTTTGAAAACTTTTTTAATAAGAAAGGAATTGCACATAACTTTTCGTTCTTGAGAACACCGAAACGAAACGGAATAGTAGATTGTAAACATAGAACTAATACAAGAATGCGATAGGACTATGCTAAATGATAGTGATTTACCTAATAGTTTTTGGGCTGAAGTAGTTGCTATAACATGCTAAATTTTAAATAAAATTTTAATAAGAGCTTTATCGAAGAAAACTCCTTTTGAATTACGTTATAATAAAAAGCCTAAAGTATCTTATTTTATAGTTTTTGGTAGTAAATGTCTTGTATTAAATATAAAAGATAATTAAAATAACTTTGATGCTAAATCAGATAAATGAATTTTTATTGGCTCTTCTAATAGAAGTAAAGCTTATAGAGTTTTTAACTCCAGAACTAACATCGTTGAAGAAACATTACATGTTTCTTTTCATGAAAATTTTAAAGTAAATAATACCAATATTGATGAAGAAGAAAATATTAATCCAAATGAAAATAATACAAATATTAAAACCATTAATGATGAAAATAATGATAACTCTGAAAATTCAAATCCAAATAAAAGAACAAAATATTTGAAAGCTCATCCTATAGAGAATATTATAGGAAACATAGAGTCAGTTGTAAAAACAAGAAATCTATTAAATAAAATGAGTAATGTAGCCTTTATCTTAACCAATGAACCTAAAAATCTAAAGGAAGCATCATTCGATGATTCATGGAATTTTTCTATATACGAAGAACTGAATCAGTTTACCAGAAATGATGTTTGGGAATTAGTCCAAAGACCTGAAAATAAATCTGTAATAGGAACTAAGTAGGTCTATAGAAATAAAATGAGTGAACAAGGAGAAGTCATTAGAAATACAGCAAGTTTAGTTGCTCAAGGTTATATTCAGGAGGAAGGTATATATTTTGATGAAACCTTTGCTCCTATAGCTAGACTAGAGGGCATTAGAATTTAACTTTCTTTTGCAAATCATAATAATTTTAAATTATTTCAAATGGATGTCAAAATTGACTTTTTGATTGCTTTTATTAAAGAAGATGTTTATGCAAAACAACCCCTACTTTTCAAAGATAAAAAACTTTCAAATCATGTTTATAAATTAAAGGTAGCTTTATATGGTTTAAAACAAGCTCCTAGAGCATGGTATGAAAGACTTAGATCCTATGTGATATAATATAACTTTGAAATAGGAAAAGTAGATAGTACACTGTTTATTAAAAGAAATAATAATGGTATTCAACTTATACAAACATATAGACGATATTATTTTTGGATCAACAAATAAATAGTTAAATAAAGAATTTTATGATATAATGACTAAGGGTTTGAAATGAGTCAAATGAGAGAATTAACTTTCCTTTTAGGATTACAAATAAGACAACTAAGTAACAATATTTTTATAAGTCAAGAAAAGTATGGTAAGGATCTAGTTAAGAAATTTGGTATGTCAAATAATAGGGGTAATCCAACTCCCGTGGCAACTAATGAGAAATTAAATAAGGAAGAAAAGTCAAAAGATGTAGATCAAAAACTATATATAGGTATGATAGGATCGTTGCTTTATATAACTGCTAATAGACCTGATATAATGCATATTATTTGTCTCTATGCAAGATATTAATCTCAACCTAAGGAAACTCATCTAAAATCCATAAAACGTATACTAAGATATGTAAACAACAACTAGACTATGGACTCTTCTATCCAAAATAAAACTCCTTCAACTTAATTTCACATAATGACACTGGCTATGCTAGATGCAAATCAGACTGAAAAAGTACAAGTGAAACTTGTCACTTTTTGGGACACTCTCTTGTTTCATGGTTTAGCAATAAGAAGAATTTATATCTCTATCTACAACAGAGGTAGAATATATCTCAGCTGCATTAGCATGTTCACGGGTTATCTATATGCAATAAACTTTAAAAGATTTTGATTTGAATCTAAAACAATCACCAATATACTATGTAATACTAGTGCAATAAATTTGTCTAAGAATCCATCACATCATGCTAAGACCAAACATATAGACATAAGACACCATTTTACGAGAGATAATATAAATAAGGAGTCATTTCACTCGAATTTATAAATACTGAAAATCAAATAGCCGATATATTAACGAAACCATTACCTCAAACATCTTTTATTAAACTTAGAAGAGAATTGGGATATGTTCTTTTTCCAAAATATAAATATAACAGCTTTTAAAATTCTAAATTTAAAAGAGAATGAAAAATCAATTTTTCCTACATATGTTGACATACATATTCTTATACGTCGACATACCATGCAAAATTTTGAAAACTACTTTTCCCTCCTTAATTTGAAATCCATTTATATAACCACTAAATTTTGAATTTAATCTCATTTTCCTGTCCTCTTCTTCTTCTTGTAAACTCAAAATAAAATAATATTCATCAATTCTTCAAGTTCCAAGGGACCAAGAGAAGAGCTATCCCCTTAGCCTTCAATACCTCCACTATAGGCCCCTTCCAAAACATCACCCTTGCCAAAGTCATCAAGATAGAGGTTGATCTGAAGCATGTTCTCAACATGCTTTTAGGAATAGAGGTTGTCCAAATATGCCTCTTGTATGAACAAAAAAAGCGAGGAAGGATGGTTCGCAACCTTCTGAAGCATCTTTTGGATAATGAAGGCAATCCTATTATAATCGAAGAGAATTCTCCTACCATTATCATTCATAACCCTATGAATGATGATGATGATAAAGAAGATGACGAGGAGGAGTTCATTGCTGAAGATGATGATATTGGCGATGAAGTGAAATGTGTAGGAGAAGTCACATTCTATGCAAACAGAAACTTGGTTGAACAAAAGGGGAATTTCTGCCTTCATTACCCTAACAGTTCCATTCACAAATCTCCCATTATAAAGCCTAAGAATTGGAATATGAAGAATAGTTTGGATAGGATTGTTGTTTTGTGCATTTGTCTTGATTTGTTTTAGATTAAGTTTGGTTTGTATTATTTAATGTCTTCAATATCTAGTATTGGCATATCACTTAATTCTTAAATGTTGATTTTGACTCCATAATTTACTAATATATCACATTTAAGGAGATTTTTATTTTTACCCATTTTTGTTGATGACGAAGGGGAGAAAAATATAAAATATACACATGCATATATTTAGAGGGAGTTATGTAACTCAGGAGGAGTTATATTATATATTATATACAGGAATACTTAATGGTTGTCATCATCAAAAATGGGAGATTGTTAATACCTCAATTATTGATTTTAATGACAACAACCATATAAAATATAGATACTAATAATTCAGTGTTTAGAGTCATTAGAACATATTATTAAAGCCCTTGATAGTAATTTCTGATCTTTGATATTTTAAAACAAAAATAAATTATTTTAAGTTTCCAAATATATTTTTAAATATTTTATAAAAGTTTTTGATGAGTTCAAAAATATTTAAAAACTATGTTCAAATTATTTTACAAAGTATACAATTTTCAAAACAATCTAAAAAAATATTTTCAAATTTCACTAGCATATGTCGACATGCATATTTTCATATGTCGACATATAGACCGTTAGTTTGTTTTTTACATTTTAAATGGAAGTGTCTTTTGGACACAACCCTTCATGAATGGATACATCTGTTCATTCACTATATAAAGGGGAGTGCAAATGAATTTTTAATCAGTTAATAACTTACTTTCTTCTCACTTCTTGCTCTCTTGAAAAATATACTCTAAAAATCGTATAGAATCAATTCATACTCCATTGTATTGATTCACTACTACTTACTGTATTGGAAGCGTCTCTCTCATTTCAAAGACCAAAGGTCTATCAAAGTGGCTATAGGATCCACTGTATCCAAAGTACAACTATTTGTCTTTAGAAAATCATCAACTCTACTCTTGTTTATGTGGGTGTGCTTGTAGCCCGTTCAAACCAAGTGGGTGTGGTCAGTAGCACGTAAATCTAGTGGATGATCTTGTTTCCTAGTCAAATAATTAGATTTTGCCTTGGAATCGTGATACAGGAGGGCGTGTCTCGTAGTCTTGAAATCAAGATTGTATTTTGGTTCACCTTTTACCTCGTTTAAAGTTGGTATTTTAAAAGAAATATGTACAAGTAAATGTATGAGACTGGATGTAGGATTGGTTAATTCGAACCAGTACAAAATTCCTGTGTCTTCTCTCTTACTTTATTACTTTTATATTTATCTATGATTGCAATTGTGACTGATTGTTAGTATAAATTTATGTTGTTAATCTGTGATTTGATATTAAACTTGAATAAATTTTAAAAAGATTTACATAAGTAAGAAAACACTATTCACCCCCCTTTAGTGTTAAATTATCTTTAAGATCCATTATTCCGCAACCCACAACCAATACCACATTATAGTTTTATTTCATAACAAATATTCATAATATTTGCATTGAAATATAACTATGTCTATTTTTTAGTCGACACTGAAAAATAGTCATTATTTCATAAATAATGTTCGGTATGTTTTACGAATTTTCGTAATCTAATGCAATCAATAAGTGATATATGGCGTGCTTCCACTATTTCCATCATTACTTTAATAGCATACTGAATTTGGAGGTCAATCATTCACTTAATATAAATTATTTATTTCATATACTGCAACTAGTTTACAACGGAGAGTTGTTTAATCAATTAACTTCAACTCAAAGAAATAAATCTCATAGAAAACAATTTTCTATATTAAAAATACATTTTGGAATTGAAATCGTATTTCTCATTTCAATGTTAAGCATCAATTATCATTATTACAACTCTCATTTTCGATGTTTCTCTATGAAGCAGAAGTGACTATTCACTCTCTTCAACTCAATTATACCTATGTTCGTTTTTCTTTCTAAATGGTCGAACCATTCAAAAGAAATCCCTTACTACAATATCATAACAAACTCTTTACAAAAATGCATTTGATTGTCATTAACATTTAAGGACATCAAATATAATGCACCTTACTTAAATGATCAAACTAACATTTCAGCGATCGAGTTCTTAGATCTACATTGTAGTTTTCTTGTGTTATATTTAAACATGATATGATCTTTTATTGTAATCAATCAAATTGAATACTCGATCTCATAGTACGACTTATTTGTTTGCATTAAATGAACTAATTTCATTGAACTATCGTACTTTACGAACTATGACCATTCCTCATATAACATATATATGCGATCGTATATGGATCAAATATCCATAATCTTGTATTTCTTTTAGAGTTAGAAACTCATAGAATGCAATACATGGTCTCGACAAAATAAACACATCAATGACCAAGCTATGAACATATTAAGTAGTTGTAAAATTAGGTACTTGCATGGGTATAGAAACGTTTGCATGCAATAATCATTTATTAGTAAGTGTATGTCATATTTATATTTGTCTATTTTTTATTCAGTTCTTTTATATATCTTAATTGAAAAATATTTTATCATTGAAAAACATTTTATCAATATTTATATTATAACATTACATAACATACGTTCTTACAGTATTAGAAATGTTAAATGTTATCATTTCATTTTTCTAATAAGGCTCTCACTAGTCTTTTATGTTTCTCCAAACCCTAAGATGCAACTTAGAAGTCTTTCGACTTCACTAGTGGGTGTTAGGATTTGTTTGTCTTAGGATTCTTACCTTAAGTTTGCTTAACAAATCATAGGCCCACAAACAATGGATAACTCCTTATGAGTTGTATCATATACAATCCTAACCCGTGATACCTTATCCTAATCTCATTTCGACCTTGAGTTTGCTCCACAAAACGAATGAGGTCATTCACTCATACCTACCATATCACGACGGCCTAAGTATGGTATATGTACCTTGAGTTTGCTCAACAAATACATATAGTTATCTTACCTTGTCTATTTAATATATTAATAATACCGCACATAACATCCCTAGCTTGAGTTTGCTCAACAACTAAGGAGTATGCAAGTAATTTATTAATATATATTTATATATATATATATATGGTAGAGGACAACACTATATTGAAGATTAATAATCTTTAATATATTATATTGAGTGATATCGACTTATGGAATAAGGTATTTCTTATGAAATACCCTCGTTATTCAAGTATCGGACACATCGAAAATCACTGTATACATACATTTACGTACGTATTTATTCCTTAAGTCTATTTGGGTTTCTTTGATGTTCCATTTTTAGTTTATACATTCATATTATATAAGTTTTATTACTATATAACTTTTATATTTTATATTACTTATATAATAGTCTTATGTATAATATTATATTAGTTAAATCTTATTTAATTAATCAACATTTTAATTAATTTTACATAATTTTAACATAACATTAAAATTGAATATTTATGATATACTGTAACCTTTATAGTATGACACATATATCATAAATGTGTGCATATTATTTAATAAATTGCCCTTTTAATTTATTTATTTAATTAATTAACCTTTAATTAATTTATGCAATTAATTAACCTTCAATTAATTAATATAATTAATTAATTTTAATTAATTTATATTAATTTCGAAATTCAATTCATATACATACATATATGCTTATGTTATTTTAAACGTTTTAAAACAACATAACATGTATCATAATATATAATACATATATACATTTATTAATTAATTAACTTATTTAAATAATTTATTTTATTAATCTTATTAATAAATTTTGAAATTAATATTTATTTTCAAACATTTTGAAATTTTTTTATTATATTATAACTTTTGTATTATATATCTTATTTAAAATTTAACTTTTAAAATTTAAAATTTTGTATTTTTAATTTTCAAACAATTTTGAAAATTAGATAAAGGCTCAATTCAAATTGGGCCTCTTCTATTAGGAGCAACTTTTTGGGCTCACATATCTATTCGGGCCAGGTCGGTAGCCAAGTATGGCAAAGTACTAGATTATCCAAACACAATCCAAGATACTACCTTCCTAGACACCCTACTATCGGGACTGTGAAATTAATTAGTTAACTCTAACATGACTAATTTAGACCACATAGCCTATTGGGCTATGATACCATTGTTGGAAATGGGCCAACCCGCAGCGGAAGTTATTGGTGAAGTTCAAAACAATTTCCTTATTGGATTTTTATTGGGCTTATGAAGTCTAATTCATTTAGAACATTTCTAAATTTTATTTAAATAAAATTTCTTACTTTTTTAAATTTATAAATTATAAAGTTTTATTTAATTTATATATTAATACACACACACACATGTATTACATACATATATGTGTGCGCACGCGCAAGTTTAACATGTCAACCTGTCCAAGGTATAGCATGCCCATGTATAGATTTGGGTTTACATCGCAACGGACATGTTAGCTCATCCGATATGTAACGTATGTTGTCCAAATATATGTATGTATACAAACTATTACTTATATATAAATATTATAAATACACACACACACTAAAAATACATGTTAAGTTTGTTTAAATAATTTTATGTAAATGTAATATATATATGTATATCTTATATATAAAGCAAATACTTCCTCAAGTGAAGCCTTTTTTGAATTGCCAGAAATGCCCTGCTGCATTTGGAAAACAAATTTATTCCCCATCATTAGAACAGGGACAGATTTGTCTTTTTTCATTCCACCACAACGTCCCGGTTTTCCAGCCCACTTCCTTCCACAACCGGTTTCCCAACCCCATTTCCCTTTCTTCCTCACGTTTTCTTAACAAACCAAACAAGGACGAAACGAAGGGAAAAATTGATGCCGAACAAAAGTACACAAATCGAATAACTAGTAAAAGATTTACATCAGCGATGCTAATTGCTGTTTAAGCTTCGCTGCCATAGTCTCCAATCCATAGAGTTCAACAAAGAGAGCAACTACGGCTATGTTCGGAAGGTAACTACTGATATGGTATTTCTTCGTGTTTCCAGATTTTCATGTTGGATCTTTAATCTATGAGGCAATTCATTTTAACTTGGCCTGGTCGACGATCCGAAGTGTTAGAGGCCACTCCTCTCAGCTTCCTTTATGTAAGCAAAATTTTGAGTTACTGTCTGGGGATTTACTTGATGAATTTGTGAACAAGTTATAGAACTTAACCATGGTTTGGCTAAACTTCATATTGCTCTTCAAATTTTAATTTTATTTCCAGTTCAAAAGTTTTTAATTTAAAGTTGAACTGGCATTTCAATAAACTCACTCAACATTTTTGTTAATTATAAAACTATTATTCAACATTTTTGTTAGTTATAAAACTACACTTGCCATTCTTTAAGAGCAACATTAAAGCCAGATGTTTGTACTAATAAGAGTGGAGATGGTAGATGTTATTTGGGTTGCTGTGTGTTTATCAGTTGTAGGATCCTGGTATAGAAGCGGTTCCTTGATTTCAATGTTTGTGTTATTGTAGGATTGATACTGCTGGAGTAATTGCTAGAGCGAAAGATTTTCTTAAAGGACACCTAGACTTAATCCTTGGTTTCAATACTTTCTTACCAAAAGGATACGAGATTAAACTTCCTGATGCAAAGAAACCAGTCGAATTTGAGGAAGCTATAAGTTTTGTTAACAAAATTAAGGTTCATTTCTTTATCTTTTGTATATAGACAGAATTTTACAGTATGGATCACTTTAAAACCCATATTTGTTTCATGCTAACTTCTTGCTTTATTAATGGGATTGCAGAGCCAAGCTTCAGCCATCAATCTCCACAACTCCACCAGTGTTAAATATTAGGTGAAATAAAAGAACCAGATATACAGGTATTGATTCTAACCTTAAATTCTTTTAGGTTCACTTTCGAATTTTCTTTTCTTCTTTTGCGTTAAACCGAGTCGGTATATTTTTTCCATTAAAATTTAGGGCTTCAATAACTTTTTAGGGGATTTCAAAATTTGAAACCAGGTCCAATTTAGATGTAATACATTTTGGTCCACAATGGCTTGCATGTTATGGAAAATATGTTAATCAAAAGCACATTCACTATTCTTAGGTTATTTTTCAATGTTTGGGTATATGCTAAAGTTTTTAGGTAGTGGCAACTCCAATTGGTAGAGGATTGACAATGAAAACTTTAGAACAATGACAGAATGATGAAGGAAATTTTGTCAAAAAATGAGGTAAGAAACAACTTTTAAGGCTAAAATTATGGACTCTTTGTGCCTCAGTGTTCGACAAATTTTTTTTTGTAGAACATAATTATCCAAAACATTGAGGTAGAGGGTGGCATAACATTTGGGTGTGAAGTTTTCTCTTTCCATTTTAGTAAGCTTATTTTTATTACTACCCCGCATTTACTTTCCGTAAGTTGCCATAAAAAATATATATTCCTACACTATCGAACTCAAGAAGTGATATTGCACAATTATTTTTTGTCTTGGACAAAGCAAATCATACATATATGCATATGAGTTTTGATTATGCAACTAATATTTTTTATGCTTTGATGTGTTATCACTGTTTCTTTATGTTTAATGTTCAATTAGGTGTAGAATATATGATGATATTTTTAGCAGCAAAACTTTGAAAATAAAGATTGCAGGAATTCATAATGGGTGATGATAAGTACGAGTCAAAATCTAGATATTTTATATCTATAGGAGATAGCATAACACATTTGGATATGGATTGTCCCCAAACTCTTTGCTTTTGGAATAGTGCATTTTTATATTTGGTTCCATTTAGTTCAGTATTGTTTATCATTAATTACCAATTTTTATTATTTTTTGTCTATTGGCATATATCTACATTTTTGTGAAACTTTTATACTCAAAATCTATACCTATTGGAATTAGTACCAAAATCTACTATTTTATCTATTGAGATTCTTTGGAAAAAAATTAGAATAGTTTTCTAAATGTAAATTATGACCAGAATATACTCTCCGATTGTTATTTAAGTTGGTAAACATAATTATAAATGTAATTTGTCACTCAAGATTAAAGAAAAGAATAGTAAGATAGCTCAAGAGTTAATAAGTTGCGGCTCTTCTAAAATTATTGTTTTTATTATGGTTAAAAATAGTAAGATGGATTTGTTTGCACTTTGATTGAAGTGAAACTTTGTCCACTGAAGTTGCAGGGTCAAAACAATTTGATTATTCAAACTTCATTATTTTCAATGCGTTCTTATTGGAAGAACGAAAACTATTATCATCTTCCAGAATTTATATATTCGTACCAGTACCACATAACATCCATCCTAAAACAAACTTCATTTGATAATAGGTTTAATCCCGCGTTAGGAGTAGTTTCAAAGTATGGCGCTTAGTTCAGAAGTAACATCACAATATTTACACATAATAAATAGGTAACAATATCTATATCATATAGGTAAAAGTTGATAAAGATGATAATTGATCCAGACAGAAAGCATCGTTGGTAATAATACCATTTTTTCAACCCTTTTTTTATTTGCAGATGTGTGCAAAATAACTTAGATTGAACCACGACAATAGATTTATATATCCATAAACAATTATGTGAGCGTGTAAACTCACAAGGCAATATGGCATTGTTGAAATTGTGTTGTAAGTTACTCTTGGTAAAATATTGTTCTACACATATAAACTAACGAAAGTTCAGCAAATTTTTTATTACTCACACCTATTTTAATTATTTTAAAGTTAAGTCATAGAAACAAAATTGATTGTTATTTGTTTATAATTTTTCATTGATGAGCTTTGTAAGCTTATATGGGTTGACTTTTAACTTATTTTGATATCATATTGTTTACCTCTAGGCCTTTGTATTTTTTACGTAATTTGGATGTCTTCTTTTGTTGGTTGCATCTAGACGTTGGTTGTACGTCATTTAAATGATTTTAACTTTTTGTGTAGGTATCAGTGCATATAAATGGTTTATTATATATGTTTCAACAAACAATCAACTTTGTCCATACAAATCTAAAGTCTTGAAGGAGCATCTTTACTATATTATTGTGCAGACATAAATGGAATTTTGTAGAACCATGAAAAGTAATGAGGACAACTTCTCACATCATGACACATTTATGAGCGAAAGTAGTGCAACTTCATTACATAAGAAGATTGGCTATGACTCACATATGTCTTAAGATTCAAATAGTGGGTGCTTAACCAAAGGTCTGTTCTTCATCTTAAGTTAACATGGCTGTGGAATAATTGATGCAGTCTGAGATATCTTAACTAAAGACAATTCTATTTTAGTTTTAACTTGCTTATTAAAAGCTACATAAAGGAAACGATATATAATTGAAATTAGCTTTCTTGCATTTCCTTTTTATTGAGTTTTCCAAATGAGAATTGACTAAAATGAATATATGTGTTTGTACGTGTGTGTCTAATTATATCTAACTACGATGAGACTATCCTATTTTAGTGATTATTATGAAATAATTGAAATGCGCTCTTAAATTTGCACTTCCAATAAGGATATTTTTGTCAATCCCCACGCTTCCATGCAATTTGTACTTGAAAGTGGTTTAGTTCCACCCTCTGGCGTAAAATTACTCATATTTTTAAGATTTTGTCATTAACTTCGTCTTCAGATTGAAACCATGAATCAATTTGAAGTACTTGATGTTTTATTTAGTCAAATTGGATAACAAAACTAGAGTCACCACGTCTCTGCAATCCGTCTGTGGTTAATATATGTTCTCTTTACCTTTTTCAAAATTATGTGTATATTTTTTGAATAGTAACATACATGAAATTAACATATTGGCGACATATCTGCAGTCAAAATGTCACCTCTGAACACTTCAACCTTTCTTCCATTACCGATTTCAATGCCTACTCCCCGTGTGACCTTACTTGATGGCTAGCTTGCATCTGATGCGAATATTGGAATGCATCAGAACTTTGTTGCTAAAACTTCATTCCACTTTGGACCTGGAAAATTTTCGTTAGCTCACAAAGTGCCTTCCTTTTTTTAACTCTTTTGGTAGATATAATATATACATGCAGTATGTAAAGTACACAATAATATATGCTCAAATTATTGTGGATGCTATGGAGATGCTCTGGAATGTGTCTTTATCTGTCAATCATTGATTTTGTACCTTTAGTTACTCAAGACAGGAGAGTTTGGTCTATACCGATTGTGATGTAACTGATATATCTAGGCGTGGAGATGTGGATAAACTTTTGATGAACAGTGTTGCTGCAATATCATTGAACGCAAAGGAATTAATATATTTTACTGAAGATGGTGGTGCTCTCAACCTCGACTGACTGTATTTTTCTATAATGCTTGAGATAAAACGACAATGAGATGTTTGGTTTTTTCGTTGGGGAATTGTTTAGACTTTAGAAGGAGTATGCTGCTTTTGTTTATGCTTTTATTCCAAGTTTATTAGTGTAACTGCACAATATATTTTTCTCATTTACTATTTGTATAGAAATCAAACCAATCTCTAAAAAATTTGGTAACGAGTTTTGCGTGTGTTTGTTCGTACTATTTTATAATAAAAAGAAATTAACTCACAATTTTATTTGTATTAAGTATTATCTATGTATATGACCACTATTTTACAATAAATAAATTTGCTTTCGGTTTTCTTTGCACACGTCTATTATAAAAAGCAATACTTCTGTACATACACATTATATGAATAAACCAATCTTCATTATGTTTCATTTATCAAATTCTCAGTTTATCAAACTTAACCGAAATCTAACTCTTTCACTCAGAAAGAGATAAGGCCAAGTGATAAATGAACAAACAAGTAAAAGTGACAAGTAATAATAAAATAATGAAAACCGCCAAAAAGAAATAAGTATAACAAATGCTTTGAAACTGAGCCTAATATATATACCCATGGATAATTATTTAATTTTTGGCTACAGCATTTTCTAATCATAAGGGTAATTTTTTACATTTTCTGCAATTAATTGGAAAAATGATTTACACTTTTTTTTTATGTACATCGGATTGGAAGCTTACTGAATATATTCAACATTCGACAATACTTGGAATATTGATTGACTTGATTCTCAAAGATATTTTAGTTGATCATTGGTTCTTATATATTGCTTAACTTTGAAATTGAATATGTCATACAGAGAAACAAATATTAGAAACACAGGACCACGTCCAGATGATGTTACAAATCATTTGTATCAAAAACATTTAACTTTTTGCAATTTAATTAACCAACTAATTTTTGGAATCATCAAATATATCATATATGCCTATAATTGTAGTAGGCTTAGGAATGCTCTGTTAGCAACTGACATACAAACAAATTCTATCACAGTTCATGCAGCAGGAGCCCGTGATCTTCCATTAGAGGAAAATGTATGTTACCTGGAAATATTGAAGGCTATGGGCAGTTATTTGTCATGTCAGATGATCAAAAACTGGACTGGGTAGACAATCTGTAATTTATTTTACATGAACGTAATAGTTACTTCTTAGACTATATTATGTATGGTTTATTTTCTTTATGTATGCACACATGTTATAAAATTAAATCATTTGTAATATGCATATTATTCAACGACTTCTTTTTTTCAATAAGCTCCAATTTATGTACAGGCAACAACTAGACCCGTGGATGTAGGCTTTGGCATATCAAAGTCAGAGCAAGTGAAACAAGTCAGTAACATAAAATAGTGCAATTTTTAGCTGTAATTTTCATAATTGTATTCATATTAGATTCTGTAATTATATCTTCTTATAAAATATATATTTACAGGTAGTAGGATGGGGAACAGATGGTGCAATTGTTGGAAGCCATTTAACAGGAATGTTTATGCCATTTGTATCATTTGAGTAGTGAATGCTCTTTCTTCTTTTCTCCATGATAGAGCATTAACTGTCAGTTCTAATTTATGTAACCAAGCATCTCACTTTAAAGTTAGAGAATATTTATTTATATGATTTATAGTTGCAAGCTTGCCTCTTAAGATATCAAAACCATTAGAGTGCAATATATATATACAATTCATTTTTTTAAGATCTACTAAGCTATACGCCTATATCCTTGCATTTCTACATCAGAGAACATCAGCGAAGCTTGAAAGGACTATAAACGATGATAGATTTTTTGCATTTTTCCAGATATTAATATAATAGTTTATTACTTTCTTTGTCCCATTTTATTATTTTCTAAAAAACTTAGTCTCATTAGCGTTTTGACAAACAGTTGATTTATATACGTAAAAACATACAACATTATGTATACTTTATAGTCATGTTGTAAGATCCAAGAAACCTTACAAACTGTTTTTTGCATACAATTAATCCTACGCACGTGCATCGCATGTGCCAAAATACTCGTATGTATATATATATGTATATGTATGTATATATATATGTATATGTATATATATATATTGACACACATACACACACGAGGAGTAATAAGGAACCGCCCTCCAAATGACAATTATTTGCTGGAATGTAAGAGGTCAGAATAATATAAGCAACGACTAGACCTCTTTAATTTAAGAAATAAATATAAACCTTCATTATTTAGACTTTTGGAAAATAAAATGGGAGATGATAATATAGACAATTTTCATTATACTCTGGGTGCCAGTTGGAATATTATTCATAACAATTCTAATATTAGTAAAGGCAGAATTATTGTTACATGGTGTTGTGAAGTTTAGAGTTATAAAGCTATATCTACTGACGATGAACAAATTACGGTGGAGGCTACCAATACTGGAGGATTACACATTACTATCACTTTCATATATGCTAGCAATTTAGCCAATGGTTGAACCAGTTTGAGGAAGCAGCTTATACATTTATCAAGTCAGATTAATTGTGCTTGCCTTACCATGGGTGATTACAATGTTGTTTTAAAAGCTGAGGATAAGTTTGGTGGACTTATATTGAAAGTGTCCCAGTTGAAGGAGCTTAATGGCTATGTTACTGCTACTGGATTGATGGAAATGGGCTGAAATACACATGGAGGAGTGGGGAAGTTAAGAAAATTGTTTGCAAACTTAATAGAGTGTTAGTTAATGCTAATGCTATCAACTTACTCCCTAATATGAAAGTTAC
Organism: Allium fistulosum; assembly: GCA_030737815.1. Taxonomy (NCBI): domain Eukaryota; kingdom Viridiplantae; phylum Streptophyta; class Magnoliopsida; order Asparagales; family Amaryllidaceae; genus Allium; species Allium fistulosum. The sequence goes on from CM060904.1 coordinate 1,295,706,311, forward strand.
TATTCTTCCAAGCTCTACTAGTGATCATTCTCCTCAACTGGTTGAACTTATTCACTCTGGCAAAAACAATAAAGGAAAGCCATTCAAGTATGCTAATTTTTGGACTCAATGTAAAGATTATCATTCTCTTGTTGATTTCTCTACTCTAGAACAATTGAGGGCAACCACATGTTTGTAACAATGATACTTATGACTATAAAGATGGGACTTAAAGAATGGAACATGAATAGGGTCAAACAAACATAGAAAATTGACAATCTACAGGCTATACTGGATCAAACCCAAATAGCTTTGGATAATTGTAACAAGCCGCATATTTTACGATTGTATATTTAAATGTTTTATTTAAATATAGCATCGTTAGTCGGATTTAAGTCCAAAATGTCACTTTTTGCAAACAGTCGAATTCGGACTCAAGACCACTTCCATTGAGTCCAAAATGGCGTTTGTGACCTTTTTGAGTATAAACATCGATATGTTTGGAGTTGAGTAAAATTTTGATATTTTCATTTAGGGCTTTGGGTTTGGGTTTCAGCCCAATAACCTAACAGCCAACCCATCTAATACCCCAACTCCCACTCCACTCCACTTCATTCCTTCATAACATTTCCTAACACTCAAGCTAAGGTAAAAATGGGGGAAGAGATTGGAAATTAGAAATTCCAAAACCCTAGTTTGTTTAGGAAATACAAATTCAAGTCCAAAATCCAAGAGAAGCTTAGGTAAGTATCCTCTTCATCTTCTCCATCTCAATCCCTCTTCAATATTCAGAAATTCCTATAACCTAACTTAGGAAAAACTTCACCTTTGATAATAGATTGAAGATTCTTGAGGTGTTGTTGAAGAGAAATCAACCTTTGCTTGTTCTAGAGCTTCTCATTTGTTGTTTTGGGTTTAAAAGGTGAGTTTTTGAACTCACATCTATGTCTATATCTTTGATAGTTGTTTGGTAGTAATTCCTAACATCTATTCCTTGTCCATTTGCCTTTTGAATTGAATTGGTTTGATGAATATTCCAATTTTTGGTGTTTTGAAGTCAAATCTTTAAAAATCCTATCTTTGATGTTTGAACACGTTGTTATGGTGTATCGAAGAGCCTATAAGGCTGGGTTGTCGCTTGGCATAAATCCCTAGTCTCCGATGCTCGTCCGATCGCTCCCGTATGGATTTTTGCCCCTTCATGGGGCTAGGCTGGAAATACTGCAATTGACAATTCAGTCGACTGAACCAGATGGTCAGTCGACTGAATCTGGGACCAGAAATTTCTCTGGTCCTGTATCAGTCGACTGACCTTCTGGTTCAGTCGACTGATACTGGGAACCGAGTGTTCCTGGCCTTGTATCAGTCGACAGACCTTCTGGTTCAGTCGACCGAATCTGTGAAATTTGCTTTTTGCCTATTTTAGGCTGTTTTGTGTGGGTTTTCCGGTTTTTAATCGATTTTTGATGATCCGAATTGTTGTTATCATTTATCGACTTTGATGACTTCTTTTTCGGGATTTTTGGGAATATCCATTTTGATGGATTCGGTATCGATTTTTATGGTTTTAATTCACGTTGTCGAATGTGGATTTTGGTGATTGATTGTTTCTACAATCATTTCTTTGATTTGTCACTTTAAAATGCAAAGGTTTCTATACTAATAGTAAATATTCAAACGCTTTCACAAAGATGATTTCAACACTATTTTTAATACAAAGCTCGTTTTTAAAACCGTTTTCTAATCTATTAGTATATACAAACCTTTACCTCATTCGTACGAGAAATCCAATTAAACGACTTAGCAAAACAAGTGGTATGAAATGCTTGCGTTTACTTTGTCGGTTAATTCTTAGACTTGTTCGATTGAAATCTTGTGACAATTTTCGAGTGGAAATCTACAATCTGTTCGTAAATATTTAAGTTAAGCCTGTGGTTATGGGACATGAAGCTAAACTCATCTATTTACTAGCTTAGTGTGATTCACACTTTTATTGATCAATGATGATCATTTTGTGATTTAGACTAGCGATGAGTGACGTCTCTTTGTTTTGTGTGGGGGTTAAACCCCGTTTGTGGAGTTTCAACTCAAAATTTGTGGGGTAGCGACCCATGGTCTTCGGGCCGTTTGTGGAGCTTCGGCTCAAAATTGATGGTCAGCGACCATGGAATAGCGTTCCGTTTGTGATGCACGTGTTGGTGAGTTTTCATGCTCCCGTTTGTGATAGGCCTCCCCCCATTTTGTGATTTTTGGATTTCTGGTTGTTGATTTCTAGAATTTGTGTTTCACCAATTTTTGTGGATTGCATTGATAAGCTTTATCAATATTTGTGTTTTGGTGAATAATTTTAAAGAATATGACATTCTTTTGGTGTTTGAGAATATTTGAGATATTGTATGGTTTTTGGTGTTATTTGATGTATACCTGTCACAGTATGGCAGTATTGTTATCATACGTTGTTTGCGATATCTCTTATCCTATCTCATTTTATCTGATATTTATAGCTAGATTGATCCGTTTATTATTTTCTTCTTAAATAACACTCGGGTCAGACCGAGGTATTTCAGGTGCTCCTGCTTGACTTCTTATCAGGGTCCGTCATTTGACTTTTGGCTAACTACTTTAGCATAGTAGTTTTTGTTAGTATACATTTGAGATAGAGACTCCTGGTTGCATACTTATTCTTTTGTCTAGCACTTGTATCTATTCTTTTGTGATGTAGTGGATCTTGTTTGACCATTATTTTGATGTACACCTTTGCGTGATATATTCATATCTGTTTCCGCCTTTGTGTTATGAATATCTATGACTGATTTGTGTTATGTTTATTTCTATATTTGTTTCCGAAGCCCATATAGCCACTGTGTGGTAGCTTTGGGTTTGTATTTGATATGTCGGATTTCTTCTTGAAATGAAATGTAAGTTATATTATCTGACATATCGGTACTCGCACAAAGCGATTGCACAGATGGTCGCTCCTCAACAGCCTTATTCTTCACGCTAGTCGACGGCATTACCCCGTAGTGTCCTTGGCTAGTGTGAGTATAGAGGTGGAGCGTCACAATAATGACCCGCAAAATCCACAAAATAAAGAGCTCAATAAACAAAATTTTGTTGTTCAACTGAAACTCAAGGAGGCACTCAAATTTTAGGCTATGGATCTCAAATTGAAAGCTAAAGAAAAATGGTTGCTAAAGGGAGATGAATGCTCTAAATTTTTTTACACTAAAATGTCTTTGAGGAAAAATACGAACAATATCCTTAATATTATTGATGAAAATGGAGATCGGGCTACTGATTTACAAACTCTTGAAACTAATGCTATCCATTATTATGCCGATCAATTCAACGGTGAAAGTCAAGGAGATTTACCTATTGTTCAGACCAGGTCCTTGATTAACGAATGGGGGTGTCAGATGTTGACCAGAAGCATTGAAGTAGGGAAAACTGAAGAGGCCATTAAAACCATTCATCATGATTCCAGCCCAGGGTCAGATGGGCTGGACTCGCATTTCTATGTAACCCACTGGCAGCATCTGAAAGAATATTTGAGATTAGCTTACCAAGAAGCTTTAGATACAGGTGAAATTATAAAAAGAAATGAATTACATATTTATTTGCCTTACCCCTAAAAAAGATAAACCTGCCCAAATTCAAGGTTATAGACCAATTGCCTGTTGCAATGTTTCTTACAAAATTATTTGTAACAGAATTAAGATATTGTAAATGACTGCATTGGTGAATGTCAGAGTGCCTTTATAAAAGGTAGAAGCATATTTGAGAATTCTTTATTGGCTCATGAACTTGTCAGAAATTTTAAAAAGAAAGATGTTGATAAAGTATGTCTTAAAGTTGATTTGCAAAAAGCATATGATAAAGTTAATAGGAAGTTTGTCCTACATATGCTTAGAGCCATGGGGTTTCCAAATAAGATAATTAACATCATAGAAGAATGCATTAGTACCCCTACCTATTCAATTCTAATAAATGGTGTGCGAAAGGGATTCATCTTAAGTAATAGAGGTTTTAGAAAAGGGGACCCCTTATCCCCTTACTTATTTGCAGTGGTGATGGAATACTTTACACTTCAAATGGAGATCTACTATCATAATAGAATCATTTAGCCTATTTATGATATCAAACCCTACCTCACTCATTTACTCTATGATGATGGTCTTATAGTTTGCATCAAGGCTACTAAAAATACAACAGAGGGGATCAAGGAAATTTTCTATCATCTGGAAAAGTTTGCTGGCCTTAGGGTTAATGAGCAAAAAACCAAATTCTATTTCAATGACTATTGCAGTGATATAGAAACAATTTGTCAAACTCTAAATTTTATCGAAGGTCAGCTCCCAGTCAAATATCTTGGAGTGCCCTTATCTACTAATATCATTATAGATAGAGAATGTGGAGCTTTGATCACAAAAATCAGAAACAAGCTTTAGAATTGGAGTGTTAAACTAATGTCTTTTGCTGGTAGAGTGGAACTAGTTCATACAGCCATTACTTCTATGGTTAGATTCTAGTTACAAACATTTCAGATTCCTAATGCTTCTATTGATAAAATTGAAGTGCTAACTTCATTTGGAAATGGGGCTTACATAAAGTGGCATATATGACCCATTGCAAACCAAAAAAAGTAGATGTAGGTCTAAAAAATCTCAGAGACCTGAAAAAAGCTTATGCCACTAAACTTGCTTGGAAAATTCTAAAAGGTAAAGGTCTTTGGGAAGATTGGATGAGAAACCGGTGTTTGAAGGATAATTTCTGGTTTATAAAAGAGGATAATAATGCTACTGGTACTTGGAAATCTATCCTCAGAGTTAGAAATAAAATGCAAAAACTTGTAGAAAGGAGAATTGCTAATGGAAAAGAAACTAGCTTTTGATATGACCCCTAGTTAAATAATCAAAAAATTGTTGACAAATTGGGTTGGGACAATTTTAATGCATATGGAGGAACTGACTTCAAGTTGGACAAAATTATTCAAGGTAGCCAATGGAATTTTATTACTAACAATCCTGCCATTCATTTAAGAACTGAAATTTTTAACATAGATTTACAAACTGAACTTCAGAGGGATGACTAGATATGGAAACATACAGGCAAAGAGTATACTCTAAAAACTGCTTGGGATAACTTAAGAACTAAAGATCAGGAAATCGAATGGGCTCAAATGATCTGGAATAGAACAAGCATTCCAAAAATGTCTCAAACATCCTATAAAGCTTTATTACATAGACATCCAACCAAAGATAGGCTTAAGAATTGAGGTATTTTGCAAGAATCTATGTGTGTGTTATGTGGAAATGAGGAGGAAACTCATAATCATTATTTTTCACATGCAATGTATCTATGAGAATTTGGAACAAGGTGAAAACAATCTTAAACTGCAATTATTAAAGTACAGATCTCAAAGAGGAAGTCACTTACTTGACTAGAAGTTGGAAATCCGAAAGCTTGTTGGGTAAAATTGCCACTATTGTTTTAACTATAACCGTGTGGCATATTTGGAAAGAGCGAAATCGTCGTATTTTTCAAGACAACCAGAAGAATGAGCAAGCGATTAGTGTAATGATCGGTAGAGACATTCAAATCATTATGAAGAGAGTGGGTTAAAGATCACTTACAGGGCTATCAGCTGTTGAATGGGAGATATTGATGAAGCTGGGAGTAGTAGTAAGTAATAACGAGATTCAGATGAAGACACCATGAAAGTCACCTTGAACTTCGAAGAAAAATGAATGTTTTTAGATCTGTTTGAGTTGTCTGAATGTAACCCGCGACCTTTCCTTTTTTACATTCTTTATTTGTACTGGGTCGGTTCAGCCTTTATGCTTAGGTTGCATTTTTCCCTTAGCAATAAAATCTTTTACCCACGAATAAAATAAAATAAAATTTACAAATAAAATATTAGTAATATATAGATATATGACTGTGTTTGCTATTCAGTGATTATTATTTTTATTGTGTTTTGTTCTGAATAGATCCTGTAGCCACCGTAGCTTTGCATTAAAAATTTATTGAGTATGTCGATCCATTTGAAAAAGAAAAAAAAAATTAGAGCATCAAATCGACGTACTTAATAGATGTTTAAGACAAATCTATGGATGGTCGCTCCTAACCAGCCCTATTCTCCGCATTAGTAGACGGTATTACCCAATAATATTCTTTGTTAATGTGGGTTTTGGGATGGGGCATCACAGCTTGGTATTATAATATATCTATTTAAACATTAAAATAATATATATACATATATATTTTTTTTAAACCGAGAATAATATATATACCAACATATATATAATAATAAAATAATTTTTTATTTAAAATAATATTTATATATATACATAAATATATTTTTAATATATAAATACATATGTTAATTAACAAAATCAATTTTTTTATTAATTCCAAATCGTGTGTATTACATTTTTTTTATTTTAAAATATATTTCAATTGAATATTCATTTGAAATTACAAAAAAATATTAATTATATTTTCAAAACGTTTTTCCAAATTTTAAATTTCAAGTAAATCATATATGATATATTTAAGTTTGAAATTTTTTTCATAATTTTTGGTAAAATTTCTATTTTTAATTAATTTATTAATTTTCGGCCGATTTGAATAATAATTTTTTAAAATAGCAAAAATGAATTTTTAGTTTTTATTTTCTGGCCGAGAGCTCATTTTATGATATAATAATTTTATAAAATTTAAAAAATAATTTTCATAACATAGTCATTTTTATAGGATTTATTTATTTAATATATTGATTTAATTAATATTAAATAATAATAAATAATTATTAAAATTATTTTCTTGCTATTAATAATCACTATCTCCTATCTCCTATCATCTCTCAAAACCAGAATGCCTTCCTCCCTGCTAGAAACATTGTTGATAATATAATTCTCACTCAAGAATTAATGAGAGGTTATTCTAGGAAAAATATATCTCCAAGATGCTTGCCAAAACTTGATATCCAAAATCCATTTGATACAATTCAATACAAGTCTATCATTAATATTCTTCGTGCTATGAACTTTCCTCTTCCTTTCCTGGCCTGGATTTATACATTTATTTCTACCACATTATACTCTCCGTCTCTTAATGGTAGCACTTTTGGTTATTTTAAGGGTACACAAGGTACTAGGCAAGGGGATCCCATCTCCTCCCTATCTCTTTATTACTGTTATGGAGATACTCGCTAAAATGATCAATAAGGTTGTCTTTAGCAAAGACATTGACTTGCATCCTATGTGTAAATCCCCTATGATTTCTTCTATGATGTTTGTTTATGACCTTATACTATTCACTAAGCCTAATGCCAAGTCTATTGTTACCTACTTTAAAACCCTTAATTATTTCTTTAGTATCACTAGTCTGTCTATTAATAATGCAAAATCCAATATACTGATTGCTAGTATCCCTGAATCTGAAAAACTTCCCTTCTTAACTTATCATCCTTTTCAACTATTCATATAAATGATAATTATCTTGGAGCCCCTCTTCTTACTTCAAGGATTTCTACCAGCCAATGCCTTCCGATGTATGATAAAGTATTAAGCAAGTTATCTACCTAGCCTTCTATAAAATTATCTCTTGCTGGTAGATTGATTATAGTGAAATTTATAGCCACCTCTATGTGTTTACAATATGCCCGTATTTATATCTTGCCATTCAAATTAATAAATATGATCAACTCTGCAATTAATCACTTTCTATGGCATGGCAATCTTCATTCAAACAAGTTAATCCCTATTTCTTTCAAGAAAATAGCTCTGCTATATGATTATGGTGGTATAGGAATTATGAACATCAAAAATTGGAATAAAGCTGCCTATTCTTCCCTTATAAATAATATTGCTATCAAGCTCTCCAAATTTTTGGGATTTCTAGACAAGGTCTAACTTAATTAAGAAAAATCATTTTTGGACTTTGCAGTCCCTAATAGACCGCAGTTGGCCTTAGAGAAGTATATTGAAATTAAGAAACTCTTTCCTTCCATTTTTCCAGTTATCTATGTCCAAACTGCAAAAGTTTCCTTTTGGCATGACCCTTGGTCAGCAAAAGGGTTTATTTTCTCAAGTATTATTGATGGCAATCTCATTAAGCTCTCTGGAATTCCTGAACCTACTAAAGCTTATGAGTTTTTCAATGGTTATAGATTGATGTTGCCTTACTCTAGTTCAGCTCTTATCAGATATGTTTGGTCTGCTATTGATGATTTATATTATGATCTATCTCAAAATTCTAACTAGTGGTGTGATAAAGATCACTCAGTGTCATTAGTTTTCAAAGCTATTTTAGGTTACAATTTAATGCAAATCTTTCGTTGGCACTGCCGAATATGGACAGCTGATTCTAGCCCTAAAGAGAATGTGTTGTTATGGAAAATCATCAACAATGTTGTTCGTACCCAAGACAACTTGATGCACAAAGGAATGTTACATAATTCTTCTTGTTTATTATGTTGCAGCAGCCCTGAAAGCACAAGTCGTATATTCTTTTCTTGTCATTTCACCTTCTTCATTTGGTCCAGATTGCTTAGGGTATTGAACTTACATAACCCCTCTACTGATGCTAAACTTGAATGGTACTACATATTTAAGGCTACGAGATGGAGAAACAGTGAACACATGCTTCTACTTAGGGTTTTGAAGAAATTCGTGTATGTAATTTGGTCTGAGAGAAACATTAGGTTTTCCAAGGTAAGGGGAACTTGGAGAGCTTGTTACTTCAACAGTTAATTAGTTTATTTAGGAACCGAGTATGAAAACTTATTAATTCATTCATTTGAATTAGTCGGGTTTCTATTTTTGGCAGTTTTATTTGTTGGGGTATTTGGTTTTAGTAGTTAAGGCATTTTGGCCTTACTCCTATTTTCCTTGTAAATTTACTTCTTAGTAAAAAAAGTGGATAGCCCACTATAAAACCGTCTAGCTTTGCCAAAACAATACTATTGTTATAAATTTACATATATAAATTTATATGATTATTTTTAACCATAGTATGATGTTGTAATTAAATATAAACCATATATGTATAATTAGATTATATATATATATATATGTATATATAAATGCTTTTTTCAATTTGACTTTTAATGGTTGCTAAGATTTTACGTCTTCTCAATCCGACTTCATTATCCTCCTTCACTAATTTCCTTCGTTTTCCCGCTCTCCGCCTTCATGTGATCCTCCTTTAGCAAGAATCTGCCACCTCCCCCTATTGTTGAGCACCCATCCTTAACGAGATCTGGAAAGAATTTCAATACTTCATCAGGCATTTCGGATATGTCAACGTCTCCGTCTTCTTCGGTGGTAAATGATTGCAACTTCCCTCCTCTCAAGCCTTCTAAATTTGCTTGACTGCCTCTACCTGCCGGGCTAGTGAACTCTGTGTCCCCTCTATCAATTAATAACCCCTTCAGTCTGCTAAAAGCCTCCATGGTGAATGTTGAACCTGCTAGTGCTCCCCTCTCGGGACTGTTTGCCAATGTTGTCGCCAAAGGTACGCCCCTTTCTCCTTTGTTGGCTACCTGTACCATGGGAGGTCAATGGAAGTCGACTTTGGGCTATGACGATGATTTGAATCTGAGTGAACGAGTAGAGTTTGATAGTGTACAAGTTAAAGACATTCATAATTTAGCTTGTGGTGCTATGCGCACATAAGATGTATGTAAAAATGTCAATAAAGTGGTTGCTAATCCTCCAATATCTGCTGCCCTGTTAGGTTCAAATCCTTAATATGTTGCTTTATTATTCCAGGTAGTAAGTGGACATCCTTATTTTGTGCATTGCCAAGAAATGCAGGTGAATTTTGTTATCCTGCCTTTTGGCAAGGCCATGACATCAAGAACTCGACTAGAAATCAAAGGCAATCCGTCCCGAAGATCGGTTATACATAGGTTCACTATGGATACTGATAAATTTTGCCCAAGTCCGGATCGAGCTACGATCGATATGACATAACAAACAAAACCATGAAACCCAACGTCTCAAATTTCAAGTCAATCGGAGTTCGTATCTCAAGATATGGATCAATCAAGATTCACTTGGAAGACATCAATTTGTATCCCTCCGCTTCGTATCCACCAAGTTTCGTGTCCATCAAGTTGTCATTTAATGACTTCGTATCCATCTGAACAAACAGCTACACTTCGTATCCATCGAGGAAAAAACACCGTGTTCGTATCCATGGAAAATTGCCTCATTCGTATCCACCCCGCTCCTACATTTCGTATCCATCACCTAAGCTCAGCTTCGTATCCATCAATCGAAGCCATTACGTATCGATCTTGTTTATGCATTATTCGTATCGATCAACCATCAATCAATACGTATATGTCATCCAGTAAGCAATACGAAATGACACTTCGTACCGATGCAAAAAGGGAGTTGAAGGGAGCGATAAGAGCGAGACAAGCTTAGAACGATACGAACGAGTTCGCCTTGCATCGATACGAAAGGAAAAGAGGCACCTCAATACGAATGAAGCTTGCTAAGGAAGAAGACTCGGTCAGTCGGCATGAAAAGTGGATCGATCCGAGAAGATAACGCCACATCACCAAACAAACACGTGCCTAGAAGCGATATGAACGAGAACGACACGAACGAGAGCAATACAAGTTCGACAGCCCATTTGCAAATCCAAACTTGCATCGATCATAACTCAAAATCTACAAGTCCAAATGCCACCAAATTTTCACAGGAGCTTGCCTACAACCTCAAAAATATACCTGATCAATTTTAGCCCAAAAGGACCAATTATTGATCGATACGAACTCAATTCGTATCGCTCCAAGATCGAGTTGAAATCACCTGAACTCGATCCCGAGGGCCCACCCACGTGAGAGAAGAAGTTCTCCGAGATCTGGGCAAGATATTTGCTGCCTATGCCTATAAATAGTGACCCTGGACCTACAGAAAATGGACTTTTGGCTTCTTTACGTCGATACTCTATCGAAATTGCTACTGTACTTTGATTGTACTGTTGTAATCCACTTGTAACCAACGAGTTATAATCAATAAACATCAATCATTCCATAGTAGATGTAGGCCATACGCCGAACCACTCTAAATTTGTGTGTTTATGTACTTTTTCATATTTGTTGATTGGTGTGTTTGTTAGATCTGCCTCATTTTATATTTACTTTCTTCATTTTATCTCTTCAAACACATCCGAAGAGTGTTGTGCCCAATTTTGGTACAAACACTTAGGTACTTTCACTGAGAGAACCCAGCTTTTCTCCTGCTCGTTGGATCTACTGCCGATATCGGATTGTAAGAATCTAAGGAGAAGATCCAGATCTCAAACCAAGAAGTTCTTCCATCCTATTCAGATTTTCACCAAGTCTAGGACAGAACTTCGCTATTCACCATGGTCACTACTAGGACTACCTCAACCGCTACAGATCCTGAAGAACCGGATAGGCAGAACCCCGCACAGCATCCCTCTGCAGACCAGAATGTTGCTGGACCTTCGGATCCACAAGGCCCTGTCATCATGTAGGAGTTCCAGCTACTGATGCAAGAGCTGATCAAAGACGTCAGCAGCTTACCCAATAGCTCCGTGCCAACATGGAGTTAACTAATTGGCTAAACCGGGAAAGACGAAGGAGGTCCAGAAGTGATCAGGCTTCCTACTCATCTACTGAAAGTTTAGCTTCATCTGATTACAATCACATATCCATGCGCCCATGGTTGGATGAAAGCTATACACAGGCTACCGGACATCAGCGCACTTTGAATCTTTGACAAGCGAGAGTTGGTCCATCAACCAGCCACCAGACTGGACCCTCCTCTCGAGGAGGAACAGTTCCCTATCACACTACTGATAACTGCGCTGCTATCGCTGCCATCGAGTTGGAAGCTGACACTCGAATGCTAATTATACTCCCGAACCTTATGTTACCGAAGACCTAGAGCCAAGGAGGTGAGGTATGGACCGTCGACCATGCCCGGGCCATCCTCGCAGTGTGGAACCCGACCATACCTTGGCCCAGCATGCCCAGAATGTCCAGATGCCAGACATCCTGACAATGATTTGCTAGATGATCCGTAAGAGCCAAGGCCTCACTAATGACGACTGGGGAATCTCCCGGAGTCATACCCCTTTCACTGATGACATCCTCTACGCTGAACCGCCTCGGCGATTTAGAATACCAACTCTACCTATTTATGAAGGGAGCTCTGACCATAACCAACACATTTTAAAATATGAATGGTTGATGAATGTCGTACGGGCTGATGATGCGGTCAAATGCCGAAGTTTCCCAATCTCCCTAAGGGGCATCGCGACTATGTGGTTTACTCGCCTACCACCCCGATCTATTTCATGTTTTGACCAGTTGGCTACAAAGTTTGTCGAGCAGTTTCGCATGCATGTCACAAGTCCCAAAGATGTTAATACCTTGTCCAGTGTCACTCAAGCTCCCGGAGAGACACTCAGACGTTACTTGGAGAGGTTCCACGCTGCATGCGATGAGATTAGTAACCCTAATGACAATTCCATTTTGATGGCATTGGCTAAGGGAATCGATCCCGATTTCGAATTTGGCAACTGGTTGGCCGAAAAACCCCCTGCACCATTGGACCGTTTCTACTCCAAGGCAGCTTAGTTCTTGAGAAGAGAGGATCCGAAACAGTCTTGGAAAAAGGATGATGCAGGGGCTAGTGTGGAAGGAATCCAAAGCAATGTCGTTGCAAAACAAACTGGGGAGTGTTCCAGAAAGGTGGAGTTAAATATACAGAATAAGCAGAATCAGTAGAAAGGCGATGGAAATAAGGTAAGAAGCGAGATCAGAATCGCGGACCGCGACGTAGAGCTCCCATGTTTGACACCTATACTCCTTTAAATACATCCCTGGAGAATGTGTACTTGCAAACTTGTAATACTATCCAATATACGAAACCTGCTCCGAAACAATAGTTAGAGAAAAAGATTCAAAATGGAAAGTTTTATAGATTTCACGATAGTTATGGCCACAACATGAACGAGTGTTGTCATCTACAAGATATTATCGAGAAGTTGATCCGAGAAAGAAAGTTGGAGCAGTTCGTTCGGGCGCCGCAGGCTGGAGGTGTGGGCCGATCAAATCAAAATCAAATACCGAATCAGGTTAGACCGAAGGAACCTGCATGTACTACGGGAGGTTAGTGATTAACACTGTTAGTGGTGGTCCTCATCCAGCGGATCGGAGCAGGAGGGAAATGGAGTCGTATGCCAGCTCTATTAGGCATGCGATCTTCGAATGTTGCAGTAACTTGGAAGACGGGGCTCCGGCCAAACTGCAAAAGACAATGACAAACGACATCGTTTTCCGAGACAGGGATGCCGATAGAGTCGAAGCCCCTACCTTTGATCCACTAGTCATTTCAGCTCAGATAGGTCCCACTTGGATGAAGAGGATCTTAGTGGACAATGGAAGTTTAGTGAACATACTCTTTAAGTGAGCCTTCAAATGAAGATGAAAGCGAAAGATTTGAAGCCTTGTCAGTCTCGTATTTATGGCTTCAATGGAAGTGCGACTATACCCACTGGGATGGTGGAATTACCAGTGGAGTTGGGAGTTGGAGAACGCGGAAGTGTCCGGATGTTGCAGTTTATTGTATTGAATATTGACTCACCGTACAACGCTTTCTTGGGCCGACCGGCCCTAGTTCAGTTCAGGGCTGCTATCGCCCCTTGGTGTCTGACTTTAAAATTCCCTACCGACAATGGAGTCGGAGTTGTTCAGGGAGACCAGGCTGCTGGATGGGCCTGTTATGAGCTGTGGGAGGCGCAGCGAAAAGAAAAAGGAAAGGGCGTAGAGGAATCTCTCTACGTCTGCTTTGCAGATAATTGACAGTTAATGCCTAGGCCTAGGCCCGGGCACCACAACTAATTCCCGAGAGGTCTTGACCCAAGAGATAATGAAAGCGAGGATGAAGTCAAAAACAGTCAGGCTTCTCCGGCAGAGCTGACGATCGATGTTCCGATCGATAATGATGATGATTCTAGAATGATAAAGATTGGATCTCAGCTAAGCCAACAGATGAAGGAGGAATTGGTTGAATTTCTCCGGGCGAACCTCGACGTGTTTGCTTGGATGCACTCTGACATGTGTGGGATCTCACCGGACATCGCGAGCCACACCTTGAATATTGACCCACGGCATATCCCGGTCAAGCAAAAAAGGCATGGTATGGATCCAGAGAAATCTTCCGCCCTAAAGGAAGAGGTAGATAAACTCAAGTTGAACGGGTTTATCCGAGATGCGCAATATCCAGAATGGGTGTCTAACCCTGTACTTGTCAGGAAACCTAATGGGAAATGGAGGACTTGCATTGACTACTCAAACTTGAATAAAGCTTGCCCCAAAGACTGTTTTCCACTTCCTCGGATTGATCAACTTATAGACTCAACAGCCGGACACGAGCTCTTATCCTTCATGGATGCATATTCCAACTACAGTCGGATTCCCATGCACCTGCTCAATCAGGAACACACCAGCTTCGTCATCGATCTAGGACTTTACTGCTATAAAGTCATGCCGTATGGACTCAAAAATGCTGGAGCAACTTACCAACGGCTAGTTAATCGAATGTTTGCTAACCAGATCGGAAAAATAATGGAGGTATATATGGACGACATGCTTGTAAACTCACGATTCTCCACCAGTCATATCAAAGACCTGGAAACGATGTTCAACATCCTTCGTGAGTATAGAATGAAGCTCAACCCGTTGAAGTGTCACTTTGGGGTCGCGTCCGGAAAGTTCCTTGGATTCATCATTAATGCTCGGGAAATCGAAGCCAATCCTGAGAAGATCTGGGCAATTAGGAATCTTGAGACTCCAAGGACCATAAAGCAAGTTCAAAGCCTCAACGGGAAGGTAGCAGCACTGAGCAGGTTCATCTCAAAGTCCACTGACAAATGCATCCCCTTCTTCGACCTAATCAGGAAAGGGAAACAAAACTTTGAATGGACTACAGAATGTGAAGGTGCATTCCGAGCACTGGTTCAACACCTAACCTCACCACCTATTCTGTCAAAGCCTATTGATCATGGGAGATTGTACATCTACTTGGCGGTGTAATACATATTACATCAACAATCGACTGACCGGAGCAAAGAGAAATTATCCGAAGTTGGAGAAGTTAGCTTACTGTCTTGTCATTGCCTCGAGGAAGCTTCGCCCGTATTTCAAGGCTCATCCTGTCACTATCTACACCGACCAGCCGTTACGACAGGTCCTTACGCAGCCTGAGACGTCTGGTAGGTTACTCAAGTGGAATATCGAATTGAGTCAGTTCGACATCACTTACACACCAAGGCGAGCTATTCAAGGACAAGTCCTAGCAGACTTCATCGCCGAATTCACTATCCCAGAGGACTTTCCCAAAGCCAATGAATCTCCCAAATATGTCTGGAAGCTGCATACTGATGGCGCATCAAATGACCACTGCTCAGGTGCTGGAATTGTGCTCGAAACTCCTAAAGGCCGATCTATATTCTATGCTTTGAAGTTTGATTTCTGTGCAACCAATAATGTGGCTGAATATGAAGCTTTACTTGCCGGACTCAGACTCGGCAGAGACTTGAAAATTATTGTTGTGGAGATTTACTGCAATTCACAATTGGTCGTGTGCCAAGTTTAGGGGGAATACCAGGCCAGAGACTAGAGACTGGCTGCCTATCTCGCTCGGGTCCAGAAAATATTGAATCAGTTCGATTATTATGCCATCTATTGCATACCTCGAGAACGCAATCAGAAGAACGATTCTTTGGCAAAATTAGCCAGCATCGATGAGGAACAACAAATGGGACTCGTTCCCATTGAGACACTATATTCCCCGAGTATTGATCAAATGGAGACCGACTAGGTACATGAAATCATACCCGATAAGGAATCATGGATGACTCCGTTCAGGAGCTATCTCGGGCATGGGATCCTGCCAGAGCGCATGAGTGAGAAAAGACAAGTTCTTTGGAAGGCTTCGCGATTCACTATTCAAAATGGAGTCATGTATAGAAGAGGATACTCTATTCCTTTACTCCGGTGTATCGCCCACGACGAAATTAAGCGAGTATTACATGATGTGCATGAAGGAGAATATGGCGATCACACCAGGGGGCAAGCTCTTGCTTAGAAAGTGCTCCGATACGGTTATTATTGGCCGATTGTAAATCATGACGCATCGGATTATGCCAGGAAATGCGACAGATGTCAAAAGCATGCTCAGATTCCAAGAGCCCCGCCTACCAAAATAACTCAAATGGTCAATCCATGCCGTTCACAATATGGGGCATGGATATTATTGGGTCTCTACCTCTAGCTAAAGGTGGCGCGAAGTACGCCATCGTTGCAGTCGATTACTTTACCAAATGGGCGAAAGCCGAGCCCTTTGCTATTATCACGACGAAGAAAGTGATCAACTTTGTGGTACGCAACATTATCTGTCGATTTGGTCCCCCACATACCATCATCACTGACAATGAAGCCCAATTCGATAGTGTCGAGTTCAAGAATTTCTGTCAGCAATTCCATATCCAAAAGAAGTTCTCTGCAGTTGCACACCCTCAAGCGAATGGACAGGTCGAACCTGTTAATAAAGTTATAAAGTCCATTCTGAAGAAACAATTAGAAAAAGCTAGGGGCAAATGGGTTGATGAACTTCCTATGGCCCTATGGGCATATCGAACAACCCACAAGTCCGTGGCCGACCCACTCCATTTTCACTTTCCTACAGCTCAGAAGCCGTTATTCCAGTCGAATTGGAAGTACCTTCTCATCGTGTGACTTACTATGATCCAAAAATAAATGCTATATTGCTTGCCGAATCTCTGGACTTATTAGATGAGAAGCATGAAGAGGCTGATTTGAGGCAGCCGCGCACCGAAGTCGAGTCGCCCGATTGTACAATGCTAAGATCCGACCCCGAATCTTTGAACTTGGCGATCTCGTGCTCAAGAGAATTTACCCGGTCCCTTCGCATATGAAACCAACGTGGGAAGGACCGTATGTTATTGAACGAAGACTCGAAGACGACACAATTAAATTATCGACCGTTGATGGTCTCACTTTGCCGAGAGCCTGGAACAGCGAGAGTCTTCGTTGCTACTACACCTAATAGGCTTTGTTTATTCATTTAGTCTGCTTTTCATTTGCAATTTGTTTATGCATTTCGAAATTTGAACTTGTAATAAGGCAATTGACTTTGCCATACTTTCTTATTTCAGCAATAAAATGCAATCTCTTCAAGCCAGAGCAGTGATTCTTAAAATGCGTCATACGACCATCACAATGCACGGAGAGCTAAGTTCCATCCTACAGTGGGACTTATTCAAATAGAGAGTGACTTTGATACGACCGGTCACTCACTAAGTGAAACCCGAGCTCGGGGGCAAGCTATCACACTGAAGCCAAAAAGGATTGATACCTGACAATCCTCTGACTAACTCCGGCTCCCAGAGTGCGAGCTGGAGTATAAACTTACAAATGTGGGCTCAAAGAGGGTGGATCCGTCCACCTAACGACTTCACCTGTGTTTAATCCAAACCCGAGGAGGATGGATCCATCCATCTAATGACCTCTCTTGTTAACTCAAGGTGGATGTGACCCGATCGTCCACGATCCTGATGAATCTATCGTTCCTAGAGTGCGGACTGGAGTATAAACTTCAACCGGGTGTGACTGATCATCCACAACTAACTCTAAGTCCCCAGAGCACGGATTGGAGCCGGGTGTGACTGACCACCCATAATTCAATCTAAGTCCCTAGAGTGTGGACGCAATTTCGATTACTAAAACGGGTGTGACTGACCGCCCAGAAAACAACTTAAGTCCCCGGAGCGTGGATGTTACTTTAAACATTAAGCAGGCATGATCGACCATCTGCATGCGAGTTCATTCCCTAGAGTACGGATGCGATTGTCAATAAGTGAGTGAGTGTATCCAGACCAATCTAACTCATCTCTCTACCACTTAGTTACGACTAAGTGAAGCTTAAAATGTCGAAGGTGAAAAGCAACCATTTTCCGACCACTTCGACTCATCCCCAGGACTGGGGCATGACCCTAGCACCAACTACTAATCAAGACAGTACAATGTTGAGGATCGACTTGACATTTGGTTACGACCCGAAGCCATGACTCCAGAACTTAACAACCGAACACAAGTCCAATCCAGAGGCTGATGCTTCACAAGTGCGTCGAGAGAAAACTCAAGTGATGCAACACTTAAACAAAATAAACTCAGAGTTGTGCAAAGAACAAAAGGAAATTCTATTTCATTTATCCTTTAAAACCAAAATAGATACAAGGAGTTTTTGCAAAAAAAAATCCTACTAGCAGGGGCCGAACTCGCATCTATACACGGCCTACAAGAATGAAAAGAAACTTCCTAACTATCTACCAAAAAAGGGATGCCAAGATTCATTCCTACTCTTGGGGATTCTTCTTCTTATGCTTCTTCTCCTTTGGAGTCGACCCACTAGAGCTGCCACTATGATGCCACTTTGAGCTTTTGCCTTTACTAGGCTTGTCCCCGGCTGGGGGAAGTATCGTGGTCTCCTCCTCCGAACTCACTGACTCGGGATGCTTTCAAAGTGCATGGTCGGAGGGGCGGGGACACTTTCCATGTGAGGAGAAATGTGGGGAACCCTAGTAACGATAATTGTGCCACCCAGAGAGATCATGAGTAAAGGGGTCGTGCTAGGTCCTTCCATTCCACCTCCTATGGTGCTACCCATTGTTGCGCCCTCCATCTCAGCGTTAATTTCCGCCATTATTGCATTGTCATGAGCTGCTTGAGTATCGGGCAGAATGCTGGCAGTCGGAGCCGAAGAGCTGGCCGCGAACGCACTTTCACTCATAACAAATGGCAAGTCAGAAAGTGGATTGCTGTGAGTGCCTAGAAACTCATCCATCATTTGCTAGTTAAAAGTGAAAGTGCTCACATCAACTTCTCCGGTCGTAGCAGTAGTGGTGGTCGTTGTTGCCTCCGTTATGATAGCCTCCTGCTCTTGGTTTTGTTCTCGGGTTGGAGGGGGCATGGTCGGTGCTGCTTCTGTAACTGAATGGAAATAAGATAAAATATTAGAAATTTCCTTTGATAGTACTCCAGACTCTGAATGAGTTCGAGAAGTGTTCGGAATACCTTCCTCAGGTTGGCTCGCGGCGAGGGCCGGGGTTCCTCCTGACACGTGCTCGCGGGCTCGAGATAGCTGTGGCCGATCCGGATCATAGGCCGGCACAGGAAGAGGATCAACTGCAGGAGTGGATTCAGGCTGGGTTGACACAAGGATCTCAGAGCTTGTATCATGATGTTCAACATCGGAGCCCTCTCCAGCCTCCGAGTACTAAGTAGCGAGCTTCTCTTTCTCAAATGCGACAGCTGCGTCATGAAGAATTCTCCTCGTTTCCTCATTCAACACTTGGTTTTCCAGATCAAATTCATCGAGGGATTCAGTATGATGCTCTGCCTTCTCATCGACCAAAAAACAGCACCAGGCGCTATACAAGTGAGTTGGATAATCGCTGAGCCAGCTCAAATCACGGTATTTCAGAACATTAACATTGTAGGTAATTAAAAGATCTTCAATGTCACTCTCAAGTCTGGCCTCCGCTGCCCTGGCCTCAACCTCAACCCTAGCTTCGGCCTCTTAAGCTTTCAACTTCGCCGCATTCCGCTCATTCCGAGCCTCCACAGTTTGATTGTAGGCCTCCTAAGTGATCTTATTAGCTTCATATTTTTCCTTAACGACTTCGTCGTATTTGGCTTTAAGCTCTGCCAGCTCTTGGAGTGCTTTATCTCTTTCGGCAGTGACTATGGCGTTCCTATGGCCCATATCATCTACTAACTTTAAATGCTCCTGCCTCATTCGCTCCAACTCCTTATTGGCCTCGTCAACCTTTTTCAGGGCTTCCGTTTCGGAATTCCTTAAAGTATCATTCTCTTCAGTGAGCATTGTGACGATCCGATCCTTCTGGGTGATGGTTTCTTGAATCTCTTCAATTTTCTTCGCCCGCTCAAACGCCACAGCTGAAACTTTCTCGGTGGTTTTCTTCCACTCTCGGTATTGGCCAAAAGTGTGATAGACATGATCACGAACGATTTTTTCTGCTCCATTTGGAAGCACCATCAAATTTAGAGGAAAAAGGAAGCCGTCGAAGCATATGTTCTGAAACTCTTTTTTCAGTTGGGTTATCCGAGTGGCTCCCTCACCTGCCATCTTTGTAACCGACGAAGTAGCTGCAATAGAGGGGTCCGCCCTGGTTATACGGCGATGTTTGCCGGGTCCTGGAATTACCGGAGGCGTCGGTTGGCGCGAAGCTGCAACAGTCTATGTCCTCGAAATGTGAGGTGGCAACGAAACACTGGGTGGAGGAGAGCAGGATCGAGAGCGGCGTCTATCTCGCCTCTCTTTTTCTCTTTCTCGTTCCCTCTCCCTTTCCCCGGCTCTATCTCTATCATAATAATCCCTCTCTTGACTAGAGTGGCGGTGTTCATAATTAGAGTCACGCGTACGAGATTCCCTATAAGAAATGGAAGATTCGCGTGCAGTGTGGAGACTACCGAGCATAGACGGTTTCTTCGACATCGGATCTGCAAAATTAAAAGAAAGGCAAAGTTAGTTATTTTCAAAGATTGGACAACTCGTGAATATTGAGTATGCGATGTCGTAAAGTGTATGCATGTATGTGTTAACCCCCCCAACCAACCAGTTATATCGGCCGTACTCGATGGAGTTGGCTCACCTAAATCTAAAGTGCTTTGAAGCCCTTCCAATCCGGTATCTTGTTGGAGCGACACGTAGTCCGGGATTGGAATATCTGCGAGTCCTTAGAAGGGGCTATCCATGTGTGAGGAAGGATCATCCAAAATTATAACACCGGCAGCTGGCAGAGACACAACCATGGATTTCTATCTCGTAGATTTGCGGAGTTTACGAGCAACCGCCTTGCCTTTCCTTATCCTTTCTTGATGTCGAGGGCTATCTGAAGGCCCGGCTACAGGTTCGTCTTCGGTGGGTGTATCCTCTTCGCCACCATGCTCAGAGATTACAATTCCGGGCGCTCTTCGTCTAGCTTGTCTTGCTGGAACTGCCCTGAGAGATCCTTCAAGCCATATGCTCTGATCTCCATCAATCAACCCAACAGCCCTCAGATTTTCATCCGTAAGCACCACTTCTATCTCTCTAAACTCGACCGGCATCTCCTGAAGGATCCTGATGATTTCCCTAAATTGAGCACCTTTAGGTCGAGGAATTGAAAGTGTAAAGCGGAAATAACATTAAGCTCAGTGTCAATGGGGATTAACCAATTAGCCGTTGGAGGAATTGAAACACTTACGTCTATCTAGCCATCGTCTAGCGAATCCCGGCGGGCACCGAACATAGAACCACTCGGTTTTGAAGTAGCTAAGTTTGGTCCAAGTCCCAATCACAATTTGACAGTTCCTGGATCCCTCTAGGAATGTGAAAGAGGGATTATCTCCCCGACTCTTTACATTGAACAAGAATCTGACTTCCTCTGGAGTCAGGGGCCGGAAATGGTGCTCCATGAAGATGATGAATATGCTGTTTAGCAAAGCGTACCCATTCAGATGCAACTATGACGGTGCAATCCCTAAGTAAGATAACACTTCTCGGATGTATTAATTGAATGGAGGAAGTGTCCCAACTATGCACGAGAACCTGTTAAAAGCGGTATACCCTTCTGGAAGAGTGTGTGGCCTATCGTTTGGCCCAGGTAGTAGGATGTCATTTAATGATAGCCCATGCCTTAAGCAAATCCTTCCTAACATTTCTTTAGAAATATTAGACAGAACCGAGCTTTGAGGATTCCCAATGAAAACTACTCCTGGTAACTCATCCTGAGCAGGACTTATAACTTTGGCAGCAATAACCGGCATCTCTATTAGTGGAAGGGGTGGGCTCTGAGCCTCTTATTGTTGCGAGCTTCCGGGTTCCATAGCTAATCAACTTAGTAAAAACCATCGTTAGGTGACAATAATATCATATTTTCCCCAGAGAGAAATGCATGAGTGTGTTGTGCAATGCAATGCTGTATGATACATAAGAAAATTCTACAAGGATTAGCGAAGTATTTGAATGACGAGACTCCAGAATTCAGCCGGAGTGATCGTCATCGCTGACCGTCACAACCGTGCCGTCCAGGCTTCAGAGACCGATCCAAGTTAAAATTCATCAGATTTTGTCAAGTTACAATTCCATCGACGATCTTTGAAAGGCAGTCAAATATGGAGTGCAACGATTAAGTCCAGTTATGCAAGGCAGAAGCTCATCGGAGTCAAATGTTCAAGCATGCAAAAATTTCATATCCATCGAGGTTCAAACTTGGATCGATCACCAGAAACCTACTTCGTGTCGATCCAGGGAAGATAGGCTTTGTATCGATCGAAGGCTAACACTCTCATATCGATCGCCTACTGTGAGTTTGTATTGATGGCAAAGTTTCCTTTCGTATCAATGGCCAACAGGAAGTTCGTATCGGTCACATAGTCCTCTTTTGTATCGATCACGTTGTTAACGCTTTGTGTCGATGGCTTTAGATCGATACAAAGTTCCACGACTCCAATAGATATGAATTTCCTCCCTCTCCCCATCAGTCCTAGATCAACATGAACTCCACATCGCAGATCAATACGATAGAACTTTTCCTCCTTTCTCCCATCGATACGAAGCGAAGCCATGCATCCCTTCCGTGAGCACTTCGTATCCCTCCACACCTCATCTTCCTCAGTCAACTCAGGCACCACCTACGACCTTCCTCGACCTCATTCTAACCATCCATGGCCTCCTCATCACCAGAATCAACAACGGGCACAAGTGGAAAGACACGAGAGTTAAAGCCTTATCATTTTTGCGATGGTTTTGTTCGATGATTTACCTAATTCAAGTAGTTAGATGGATTGAGTGACTTGAAGGCAAAATCAATTTTGATTTCCTTTAACTCGTAGCGATACGAAGGCAGAGGCTAAGATAATGGGAAAGTAAATTTGTTTCTAAGTACCAAGCCTATATATACCTAGGGGATGACTGTTCGTCTCCCAATCACTCCTACCGTTTGAAACGGTCAACTATTGAATGATACGAGTTGACGTGTTCGTATCCAAAGTCTGAACAAGGCATTCCAACACCAACGAGTCGAAGCAACTACCCGTATCCATGCACAAGCGATACAAAGCGAAAGGTCAAAGCTAAGTGGAACTATTCGAACTTATTGGAAAGGCAGCGAAACGAATGAGCTGTTCGTATCCATCGACCCAAGTCCACTAGTGCTCGTATACATCGAACGAAGTATGTAAAAAAACCAACCAACTCCTATTGATCACTATCGATACAAAGACAGTTTTTTCAACTTTTCAAATCAATTCCGGAGGGGATCGATACGAAGAAATACACCAAAACAACCACCAGATATTGTTACAACTCGAATTTCGCATCGATTCAGGAGAGGATCAAAGAATTCGATAAGAGAAAACTGATAACTCGTGAACATAAGAACGTTAACGGGAGTCAGGGTAACATATAATTTATGTGCAACAAATTAACATTTAATTTTCAAGATTCACAGGAATTAAAATGCTCACCTGATGACAATTACGGCCTTGAACAATAGATTTCTATCACTCAACATTCAGTTACAACAATGCACAGTACAATCATTGGCAGTTAACAATTCAGTATTTATATTACCGAGAAACAATCAAAGGTTACATCTCTTAACAAAAAGACAACAACAATATATCGAATCAGATAGGACTTTTCAAGCAGAATGTCGTAACTTTTCAAAGCCCGTCAAGTTCACACAAGACATACTTTGGGGGGCAAATGTTATACCGCCTTTTGGCAAGGCCGTGACACCAAGAACTCGACTAGGAATCAAAGGCAATCCATTCTGAAGATCGGTTATACACAGGTTCACTATGCATACTGATAAATTTTGCCCGAGTTTGGATCGAGCTACGATCGATATGACACGACAAACAAAACTATGAAAGCCAACATCTCAAATTTCAAGTCAACCGGAGTTCGTATGCTCAAGATATGGATCGATCAAGATTCACTTGGAAGACATCAATTCGTATCCCTCCGCTTCGTATCCACCAATTTTTGTGTCCATCAAGTTGTCAGTTAACGACTTCGTATCCATCTGAACAAATAGCTACACTTCGTATCCATCGAGGAAAAAACACCGTGTTCGTATCCATGGAAAATTGCCTCATTCGTATCCACCTCGCTCCCATGTTTCGTATCCATCACCTGAGCTCATCTTCGTATCCATTGATCGAAGCCATTATGTATCGATCTTGTTTATGCATTATTCATATCGATCAACCATCAGTCGATACCTATATGTCATCCAGTAAGCAATACGAATTGACACTTCCTACCAATGCAAAAAGGGAGTTGAAGGGAGCGATATGAGTGAGACAAGCTTAGAACGATATGAACGAGTTCGCCTTGCATCTTACGAAGTGAAAAGAGGCACCTCGATACGAATGAAGCTTGCTAAGGAAGAAGACTCGGTTAGTCGACATGAAAAGTGGATCGATCCGAGAAGATAGCGCCATGTCACCTAACAAACACGTGCCTAGAAGTGATACGAACGAGAACGACACGAACGAGAGCGATACGAGTTCGACAGCCCATTGCAAATCCAAACTTGCATCGATCATAACTCAAAATCTACAAGTCCAAATGCCACCAAAGTTTCACAGGAGCTTGCCTACAAGCTCAAAAATGTACCTGATCAATTTCAGCCCAAAAGGACCAATTACTGATCGATACGAACTCAATTCGTATCGCTCCAAGATCGAGTCAAAATCACCTGAACTCGATCCTGAGGGCCCACTCACATGAGAGAAGAAGTTCTCCGAGATTTGGGCAAGATATTTGCTGCCTATGCCTATAAATAGTGACCCTGGACCTACAGAAAATGGACTTTTGGCTTCTTTACGTCGATACTCTGCTGAAATTGCTACTATAATTTGATTGTACTGTTGTAATCCACTTGTAACCACCGAGTTATAATCAATAAACTTGAATCATTCCATAGTGGACGTAGGCCATACGTCGAACCACTCTAAATTTGTGTGTTTTTGTATTTTTTCTTATCTGTTGATTGGTGTGTTTGTTAGATCTGCCTCATTTTACATTTACTTTCTTCATTTTATCTCTTCAAACACATCCGAAGAGTGTTGTGCCCAATTTTGGTACAAACAAATTTGTTCCTCGTGAATTTGAAATTGTAGAGATTGATGGTGCGATGGTACCATCGGTTGAAGTATTGGAAGCAGGGGTTCAATTTTGGTCGGAGTATTTAGTTGGCTTTTTTCTTAACTTGAATCCCCCATATCAGGATGTTCGTGATCACTGCTGTCAAATTCGGAAGCTAAGGGGTCGACTACAAGTTCACTTTGATAGCTCTATGTTCTTTTTCAAGTTTTTTAGAAAAAATGAAAAGCTTCGAGTTCTTGAGGTGGAATCTTCCATCATTGAAGGTCAGCCCTTCATCATTACTCCATGGAGTCCCTCGGTGGATAAAGCTAAGGAGAAAATTCTTTTAATTCCAGTCTGTGCTCATTTTAGTCACATTCCATCTGTGTTATAACCCATGATTGGGCTTAACTAGCTAGCAAGTGTCATAGGTAAACTTAGATGTTTCGATACAAATACTATAGGCCAGAATAAGTTAGTTTATGCCAAGGCTCTAATTGAAATTTCCCCAGATAAGCCTCTTCCTTCTTATATATCTATTCGTATTGCTGACGGGCATATTGCGGTTGTGGACGTCCATTACAGTTGGAAGCCTGACATTTGTACGTCTTGTCACACCTTCGGTCACCTAAAGGAAAAATGTAAACATCTGTCTGTGGCTCCCATGTTTTGCTTTCTGATAGGGTTCCATTTCCTCGTTCAATTATGAAGTGGGTACCAAAGTCTTGCCCTTCTATTATTGTTGCTCCATCTGAGATTGTGACTATGGTTTCTTCAGTTACCCGTACTCCTGTTATTGAAGTTTTACCTCAGCAAAAGGCAGATGTGGTCCTTTCTTCTTCAAATGATTTTTTTGGGGTGCTTGAGCAAGCCTAGATTCATGAGCCCTCTGGTATGAGGTATGATTCGAAGGGTGGATGGTTTTATAAGTATATGGGCGGAGATGAGGAAAATAGATGGCTATTTTACCATATGGAAGAAGAAGGCTTAGCTCTCACTATTCTTGGTTGTATTAGAGATATGAATCGCTCTTTGTTATAAGATGATTCTTGGGATAGGAAAAATCTATACTGTTTCGACTCACTGGACTTCATTCCTAACATAGCATTACTATTTTAAAGTTTTTATCATGTTATTGGGCCTGCATCTACGTATGATGGAAGTGAGGAGAGTGGTTCCTCCTCTTCGAAGGGAAACTAGGACTTTTTTATCTTTAGTAGGTTGGCGTTTCTACTAACTTCCTATGCTTTTATTTCTTTAAAGCTGTTTTGGCACTTGTGCCAAACACTTGTTTCTAATTCATTTATATATGCAGACGGCCCACTATAAGGCCGGCTAGCTTTGCTAATATATATATATATATAATTTAACAGAATAATAATTATATAAAATAGGCGGCTATACAAATCTGGTTTGTATATGTAAAAAAATATTTTTTTATTTAGTTTATAAGTATATACATACATATAACCAAACTAACTTGTGACAATATTAATACATATCAGAATCGTCACCTGACTAATAATAAAATAATAAAATATACATAATGAAATATTATTCAAAAAATCATTAGTTATAATTTTAATGAAAATCATACCTAAGAACCAAAGCCTTAAAGCACACCTTGAAAGAATGAACTCTCCCCTTTGAAACCTTTTCAATTCGGCAGATTGCTACATACTTATTTGACTTGTGAATATGCCTATACTGTTGATATAAGTATATGGAAATGTTTTCCAGTATCGAAAGATTGAAATGGTTTTATGAATATATCTATTTTAGAGATAATTTGAAGTAAATATTTGGAAAGTGATTCAATTAATAAAAGAATAATTAAATGGGCCTAGTGATTGCTTGGTGCTAGATATTGTTTGTTGCTTTGATAGTTAAATAATCGACTATCAAATTTGGCCTCTTTACGTTGCTGGTCCAGAGAGACCGGGGTCGGATTTATCCGAGAACCACTTTGGACCAATGTATGCGTTCAAAATTACAGGTTTATGATGATGATGATAGTTGAAGACGGAGATCTTCATGATGTAGGGCTGCTTGCTATTAGACCCTTCAGGAAATTACCATATCACATACTTATGGTGGCAGTAGTGCTTTATCATGAAACTTCGATGCAAGGACTGCTTGCTACTAATTCTAGGGGTAATGCCCAACAGGATATGGCGAGAGAGTTCCTTCGGTTTGTCCTATTCCTGGACAACTTGTACGGACGATTGTCTGACATTGCATTTCTAAGAACCACATACATTAGTTTTTACAAACGTACATCTATTGGTGGTGTAGGAAGTAACTCTCTTACACTTAACTTCCTTCTTTGAGACGTACAAGCTCAGAGGTTGTACTTTTGTGAAAATCAATTAGTGTGTTGTTGGAAATGGCAATGTGGCATTCAAAGTGTAATGTGCTATGTGAAAGGTAAACGTTACCTTAAGCCTCATCAACCGGCAATGGCTTAAATAGGGCATGCCATAAGGCTATATGGGTCGCTCCCATTCGGGTATGGTGATCACCTTTCTAGATGTATTTATTCCCGCTATGATGTCGGGTTTTAAATTTAGGTTGTGTATGCTTGTGGCCACAGATAGGTCGGTTACGACCGGGGTGATGTCATAGTCGGTTATATCCACCACCAGAGGTTTGTGGGTAGGCCGGTCTTGCCAGGTGCAGAGGTTTCGAAGATGTCGATCCTCGGTACATTCCTCTAGAAATGTACTGTACGGAAGGTAGTCCCTTACCTGCCATGGTATGGAAATCCAAACTCCAATACGTGCCTACCATTTGTTTGTAGAACCCACTTTGTGGCTAGTATGCTGGAATTTAATAATGTAACAATTTTGGCTATGATTGATATTATTTGTATAATAGACACTATTATAATATAACAGAATTTGATATGAAATTTTTGGTTATCATAAAGGAAAAACCCGTCCGTGTTTATTTGTTGGCGTGGTCTTACGAGATACCTTTGTTTTGATAAAGGAAAGTTTTTATAACTTTAAAATTCAGTTGAGATGTGTTTTCTCATGCTGGTTTACTAAACTGATCCGAGCGTTCTTCCCTTTCAATGCTTGGGTCAAACCGAGTATATTTACAGGTTCGGGTTTGATGCTTTGGAGCTTCAGCAGACGAGCTGGATGTTTCCTGGTCGTATTCACGTAAATGTTTATTTTTTTGCTGCATTGTCATTTAAACTATCAACATTTGTAAGGACAGGTCATTAGAACTGTCTAGGATGATGATTAGTTATTGGTTGTTGTACTCGGATGGATGTATGTATATTATAGTTCTGTTTGTAAAGATCATTTATATTATATTATATGTTGTTCCGCTACGATTGTGAGATTATGTGATTGTTTTAGTTTCTTCTTCTCTTCTCTTCTTTCTTTTTCCCTAATAATCGGGTTTTTCGGTAATTGATTGCTCGGCATGTAAAACAGTGGATGTATTATTGTCGATCTTCGAGGGTTGAAAATCAGGTTCATTACATTTGGTATCAGAGCTGAAGGTTAAGCGA
Source organism: Allium fistulosum (assembly GCA_030737815.1). NCBI lineage: Eukaryota > Viridiplantae > Streptophyta > Magnoliopsida > Asparagales > Amaryllidaceae > Allium > Allium fistulosum. The sequence continues at coordinate 1,295,735,054 of CM060904.1, forward strand.
GATCCTTGGCTTTGGTGGGAATAATGCATTAGAGATACGGTCAATAGCACCCTAGAATGAGTTTGAGTGTACATATATATGAGCGCGTATTTGTTAGTGATATAAAAATATTTTACATTGTGTTGATTGATCTATCGAGTGGCTTATAGATTCTGGTCAATACGAGTAATTAACGTTATTGATAGGGATCTCTAAACACTTGAACAGAGCAGTTCGACATGATATTGTTTTGAAATTGGGTAAATGAAATAATCTTACCTTGATTATTTTTATATATAAAGGAATAATTTTTCAGAAAATTATTATGGTATATATGGTGTGCTTTGTTGTTAGGAAATGATAATGTTATACTATTATCATTTGTTGTTGTTATTTGTGATCGAATAAAAGTTGATATTATAATTTAAGCAAAATTAACAATTGAGAATTGATTTTATATAACCAAATGAAATTACATAGATACGATGTATAAATGTGATTTATAAATTGAAAGGAAATGGAATTTCTGAAGTATATTTTAAAAATGTTTTGTGAGTAAAAAGAATTTAAAAGCTAGGAATTTGGGAATTTAATTTTCGAGAGTTTTGGAAATGATTTTTTCAAAAGTTTTGGAAAATAATAATAGTATTATTTGGAAAAATATTTTGAATGGAAATAGTTTTAAGGGTTTTGAAAGGAATAAAAGCACTAAACTCACTTCGGTCGCTGGAAAATAATTTCGATGATGACTGCGACATCATCGACATTCATTTTCGAGTTCCAAGAGAGGAATTGCTACCATTGAGGTTTTGTTCTGGTAAAACTAGTTCTGATTTTAAAATTCAAAAGTATGATTTGATATACCAAGGGGATTTTGTATATATACGATTTCAAAAATGATTTGAAATAAATAAGAACAAGATTTATAAACTCTGGATATTTTCATTGAGTAATTAATGAAAATATAGGAAAATAAGATCTATAACTTATAAATTTTAAGGATGAGTAAGTTGAAACAATATTTTAAATTGTGGAATATGAATGTTAAGAAAAGCAAATTGAAATGGAACTTAACTTGAGTGAAATAAAATGAATTTTGAAAAGAAATTCAATTTAAGTTAAGTAATTTTTGGAAATAAAATTGATTTAGATTTGAAATGGGTTAATGATGAAACTAATTAAATAAATTAGTGAATTGAATATGGTTTTGGAATATGGTTGAAATATTGAAATTAAACAATGAAATTGAGTTAAATAAAATTGGATTGATTTGTAATAGATATGGACTTGAGTTGTAAAGTGGTAATAAACATAAAAATACTTGTATGAAATGTTTATAGCTGTAACGCCCCACTCCGAGACCCACATTAGCAAAGAGTATTATAAGGTAATATCGTCTGCTAATGCGGAGAATAGAGCTGGATAGGAGCGACCATCTATAGCCTTGTCTTAACTATCTACTGAATACGTCAAAAATGTAGCATATTTTTTTTCCATGTGGATCGACATATTCAATAGATATTTAATACAAAACTATAATGGCTATAAGATATAACAGAACAAAATATAACAACTTAAATGTAAAACACATCACAGAACAGTAGATCATCACATACATATACACATATACCGGTACATCACAGAGTAAATAAAATGATACATGTCAAGTGGTGTAGCAACCACAATATACAGGCGAGTCAAAAGAATATACATATCAGAGTTACAAACAAAAAGGACTACACAAAAAGCTATAACAAAAGGAACTAACAGAAAAGTCCATGCGGAAGCAGAATAGGCTAAGTCCAAATCACTACAAGAAAATATATCATTGATTGCAACACGCAACAGCAATGTAATAATGGTGCTGTCTTTTTATTATCTAGTTTTTCAAACACGCCGTATTTACCGTGTACACGCTGTCTTTTTACCGCGCTCCATGAAAAAATCGAAATAAAAAAGGTTAAGCGGCAAAACATTTCGTTCCCTCTTATTTTCATTATTTACCCGGCCTTTCTTCTTTGACTTCTCTCAACCCCATTTTCCTCCTTTCTTCGCCGATTTAAACTCAAATCATCGCAACCGAAGTCGATTAGGAACCCTAGCTTCCTTCTTTGACTTTGCTCTAAAAACCTAAGTCAAGTATGTTATTTTTCCGTTCTCTATCGTGCATGCTTTGATTAATTTGGTTTGATATGTTCTAAAAACGTTAATTTTCCATGCTTCGAAAACCCTAATTTGATTCTCTATTGTGCCGTGAAAAGATCTAATCAGCTCTATCCTTTTTGTTCATAGATTTTAGATCTTTACATATATCTATGTTGTTTTGTGTTTGTATTATATAGATTTTATATGTTGCTTAAGCTGCTATTTTTATGGGAAATGAGATAGCTAAGTTCTTATTTATACAATAATATGATAGAATTTAAAGCCAGTTTTTAATTTATTTGGATTTAGAAGTTAACGCAGAAGTGTTGTTTTGGGAAATGAAACACTAGAATATGGATCCAAGCCTCTGACCCCACTTTCTTATTGTGACAGAAAAACTTAGAATATATAGAATTTTTGCACCATTGGCATTAGCAAATATAAGAAAATTTAGCTTTTCCTCTCTACCTCAACATCTTACAAATAACAGTCATGCACCTTATCTCTTATATACCTGTTTGTGTTAATACTCCTATTCATTGACTACTAGCTAGAACACAAAAATATGTGTATAAAAATAGTGCGTTGGATGCTCTAAAACCCATTACTTCTACTTCAATCATTCAAAAGAGACATATAAAATTCTCTTGTTTTATATTTGTGAGATAGATATTAAAAGAAAATTTAGCAAAGGTGGGTTTGATTCTCTATCTCTAGCTTTCAATAATCTCCAACTGATGACTATGAGTGTGTAAGATTGTGTGTACATCTATATAGTTCATTTTCCATTTAATTTCATAAACACAACTATACAATTTATATTGTTAATATCTACAATACTTAAATCGGTAAGTGTAATATGAATTGGTAGATTTGATTCAACAATAAAAAAAATTTGTAGCACTGCCAATGAAATAACTTTTATTAAAACTAGCATTTCTTATAATTTACTAATTTATTTTCATGGACATAATTTGAAAATTGAATCAATGGAAGCAAAGCAAGAAGATACACACACACAAGATGAAGCAACAGAACTTCGTGGAAATCCATTAATAATAAAAAAGACAGGAAGATGGAAAGTTTGCCCTTACATTATTGGTATATTTACTCAGTTCGCAACCTTTTATTTCTATGATACTACACAAATAATATTAATATATTGATAAATAATGATTGATTTGTTTACCAAATGAATGTTGCGAAAGATTAACGTATTATAGGATGGGAAAAAATCTGATAACATGTAATCTATTGGTTGATTATAACATGTAATCTAAGAAATAATGCTTCTATGATATTACATGAATGTTTAGCAAATGAATGCTTCTATGGTATAACATGTAATCGATTGTTTAGAAAAAGAATGTTTCTATGGTATAACATGTAATCTGACAAATAATGCTTGATTTTTTTTTCCTTTTGTAGATTTATAACATGTAATTGATTGGTCGATAATTTATAAATTATGGTCAGAGGTCAACCTTCTGCAAATATTCTATTTTCATATGTTGTTCACGAGACCATAATAAATATTGAACAAAATACTGAACAATGACAGTTTGATGTACATCAATGCCTGCTTCCATAAAACTCACTGTCTAAATTTGGTTGTTTATGATTTGAATTATATCTGATTGGTTGAATTGATCCGAATCCAGCCCAAGTTAGTTCCAAATGTTTAATGAATAAGTTTTGAGCTTACATATTGACCATTTTGCACTCAACTTATTTATGCCCAATTTCTTATCATTTGATAAAGAAAAAACTAAGCATTGTATATGTGAGGTGGGTCTGGTCCGGAAACAAGTTCACCAAAAAACTAGGTTCATGCAACCCATTAAAAGTTGGGCAAAAAAAACATCTCTATCCATTTGTATAAAATTCGTTAGTATACTCATCATTTTAAATGTCGTCAAAATTAGACAAGTACACTTCAATATTCCTTATTATATCACATCCGAACAACACATGCATCCATGTGCACGTCTGTGCAATTAATGACTTAATAGATGTGCAAAAAATTATGTCAAAGATATATTAGAAAAATCAAATGATTCTAAAAATAACACATATAAATTTACTTAACTTTTTAGATGCATATTTCAAATTTAACTTAATCAAAATTGAAATATAATAAAACAAATCACTTGTTATAACACATAATTGAATATCTCAACATTCACTGATCTTATGTTTTATTTGAGGTCAACTTATATTATGTAACTAAGATTACACAAGATAATATCACTAAATAATTTTGTGATATTATTTCGTATAATTATTTCGAGGTCAACTTGTATTTGAACGTTCAGACTCCAAATTTTATTCTCTCAACATCTCACATATGACATGAGTCAAGTTAACAAATATCTTGATGCAATTTTTCACAAACCCTTCCTTCATATTTTTGTTTGTTTGTGAGTTCACATACATATATATTAATTAAAATAGCACAATATATGTTTCAAGTAATGCCAAGGGATAACTAGTGAGTTGAAGCTGGCCAGAAAAAAAAAGTTCGCTGCTGCAAGTAATGCCTAAGGGTAACCATTGCATGGGAAAGTTAAAACATGAAACAAAAGCAAGGAATGACTCAGAGAACATGCATCTTTTCTGGACATGTAGGCATGAGGCAGAGTGTGATCAGGTCACACGGAGAGGTGCAAAGCATATGTAGTGGTGCAATGAAGTAGTACAGAGTGGTGCAAAGCACATGTGAAGGTCGAAGCAATGAAGTTGAAGAGTTGGGGCAGGCATGGGTTATGTCAGAACTGAGCTCTAAGGGGCAATGAAGCTGCAATAGAGCCGGAGTGAGAACGGTTGCAAGGAGTGATCTAGACAGAATTGGCATTGAAGCTGAAACATACAAAACTACTGCAAGAAGGATAGAGCTGAGTTGTGCACATGAAGGCTACAATACGAAGCAACCGAGCTGTTATACGATAGGGATGTGCTGAGTTCATGCAAATATCTTTTATTGTAGATCTTTCTTCTTCATTTTTGAGAGCCACTGTTAATGCTATTGCAATTTTACTAATTATTTAATATATTTTCAGTTCATCTATCTGCTCAGCTGCTAGAGAGAGGATGAGCCCATTCATAGAACAAGAAGCTTGAGAAGAACATCGACACTGGACAACAAAGTGTGCTTTCCTCTTTTCTTTTTAGCTTGATTTGTGATTAATTTACAAAATAGCACTATTTAAACGGGACTATGTAATTGCAATCCTAATTCTAAAATGCACATATAACAAAGATAAACGACAGAAGCTATAGAGGGCTTGCATTTTTCAAGACCTGCATTATGACCAAATAGCTCTTTACCATGCATTGAGATTAATCTGAAGTCTTATGTTAAATCTGTTCATTTATCTATCTCTGATTCATTCCATCTTTGGTAATTGAGGTAGAAAATTCAGAAGCAATTTTTTTAAAATGCACAATCAAACATTTTTTTGCATCCATTTTTTTAATTGATTCTTTGTTTTTGCAGATCAAATCTTTGGTAGCAGTCACAAAACCCGTTAACTTAAAGGATTCAACATATTCATGGAATGACGTAGTATTGAGATGCAAGTGTATAATTCCTTATTGTTTTTAATTGGTGAATGCATATTTTATTCTATCAATCAGAATTATTTTTACCAGGTTTATAACTGTTGAACTTGCAACTTTGTCCGAAGCAACAGCACTTGAAGTAGCAGCACCTGAATAATTGGTTAGTTTCATTTTTATTACATTTTATTTCGACTAATAGCAGTTAATTATTTCCCCTGGAATTTGTTTTTCCTGCTGCCTCCTTTTGCTTTTTGAGTTGTTACATGTACATTTATTACTTGAAGTTATGTAATTATTTCATTAACTATAAATTTAAACTCGGCTATTTTGTTAACTAAATGGAATAGCGGTTACTGACTAGAAGACTAGAGGTTCGGAAGTTGAATGTAGTTGATAAATGTACCTATATGCATGCCCAAATAAATGTTCGCATTGACGAATAAGAATTAAAAGTATACAAGCAAATTCAACTCATAGTTTGGAGTAAAGACATTGTGTTTGGTGAAAATATAGTTAACTAAGTTTTATAAAAATTAACTAAATTTATAGAAACTAACCTAATTTATAAAAGTCAACTAATTTTTATAATCGTTAACTGCATTTTATAAAAATTAAATAAGTTTATAAAATAACTAAGTTTATAAAAATTAATTAAGTTTCAAAAAATTTATTTAAGTTTATAAAAATAACTAAGTTAATAAAACTTAACAAATTTTTATAGAAGTTAACCAACTTTTATAAACATTTGACTAAATTAACTAAGTTTGTAAAATTTTATCAAGTTTTATAAAAATTAAATAAGCTTATAAAAATTAACTATGTTTTATAAAAATTTAACTAAATTAACTAAATTACTAAATTAACTAAATCATCTGTTTGACAGTGTAGTGTGTGTGTGATTGCTAGGTGGAAGGAGGTGTTAGTGACTGTGGAGTGAGTTGGTGTGCAATTTCAGTGTGAGCCAATGTTGGTTTCAGGTGCTGTGATTCGTAATGAATTTTGAAGCATTTTTTATACTATGTGTAGGTGTTAGTGCTGTCAAAATGCTATCATTCAACTAATGATATTGGCTGAGTGGTTTTGCTGGCGAGGTGAACTGGGCAGTGGGGTTTGAATGAAGTGATTCAGTGTGGTGGAGAAGGTTGAAGTTGTTGGTTGGTGGAGGAGGTTGCTTAGTTTGGCTATGATAAGGTCGCAGATGTGGTCGGTGCAATGTTTGTGTTGAAGGCGGTGTATGGATTTGAAGGTCGCAGAGGAGGTTGCCAAGCTTGCTCTCTTATCAATTAGTATTAAATATTAATTATAGGGCTTATTCCATGTTAAGATTGTTATGGTTTAATTTAGACGAGTTATAAATTTTAGAATCATGAATCTATTCATACTATATGGTAACCAGACATATATGTCCAGGTATGGCACTGTTCGTGGTCAATAGAAGCACCTTGAAATCAAAATGGACTCTAAAATTCTTCTCTTTAGATTCAATTAGACATCATGCTTTGATGCCAAACTTACCAATGCTTATTTTATCAAGGAACCCTGAGGAGAACCCATGGGGCAAGGCTGGTGCTCATTTTGTTGTTGATTCAACCGGTGTCTTTACCGACAAGGACAAAGCTGGAGGTCACTTGAAGGTAACTATTATCTCAACTCACATTGAAAATAAAGTCACTTTTGCTAATGGTGTAGAGTTTGAGAAACAATATGCATAGATTATATGGTGGCACAACTAAACCTTTATTGTAAATTAAAGGAGTTGTCTACTTCAAACAAACGGTAAACTTGTTTTTTCTGAATCTTCAAAATCTTAAATGTGAGAATAGCAAACTATATGATCACTGAAAAAAGCATTTAATTATGCTTACACTTATTGTATTATTTTCTGAAGTTGTTTATCAAAATTAATCTCAACAAAATTACCAAGTTGGATAGAAGTACCTCAATTGATGGTTCAATAAATGATTTGCAAAGTAGGAAAAATAGCACAATAGTTTAATAAGCTGTAGGCACTAAGACATAACTTATATGCAGGAACCAAATTCACACTTTCAATTCAACTCAAAATATATCAATGATTAATTTAAAGTAGTATACTGGAAAAGGACATTTCTGATTCTGTTAATTTAAAGCAGTAAGTCATTTTAGCTTTTAGCCTCAATAGTTCGATTTAGTTCAGTAGTTCGCAGCATGCAAGTATTTATTTGTAGTTCGCAGCATGCAAGTATTTATCAGTAGTTCGTAGCATGCAAGTATTTATTTGTAGCATGCAAATAGTTTACTTATTATTAATAATTAATTAGCCAATTGACTTGTTGTATTTCTCTGAACTGTGGTTTTCTTGTCATTATCACTAAGAACACGTATATGATGCAATTACATATAATTAAAACCATGCACTACGTTTAACTTAATATGGTTACATCACAACTAGTTTTAGTAAACTTTGAATTCTATAATGTATTGTTGAATTAGACGCAACTGATAGTTATTTAAAGGAAGCTATATAGGGCAGCACGAGTTAATTACTTCATCCGTTTACAAAATTAAAATCTGGTTTATTGGGATTGATATTTGATTAGCTTAGTATTGGAATAGAATACGTTGGAATATGATATAATGTAAAGCATCCAGAATAAAGAATCCTGGTTTGCTTGAAAATTAAAACATTTTAAATTTACACTATCTGAAGCATGCGTAGAGTCAAATACAACTCGTTCAACATGTATCATAATTAATCTGGATGATTTGCTTCAAAATAGTCATAATTAATCACCAAACTTATCGATGATTTGCCAGCTGATTGACAATTCGGAAAGGATGATGCAATCGCAAGAAATTATGTTTATAATCATGTGTTGCCGTACGAATAAGTTTGTACGGACATATATGTATATAGTAGTCTTGCTTAATTTGGCCACAAGATAACCATACCCTAAGACCGAGTAATGTTAACGTGCAGTGATGAAGGGAATCCTTCCTGTAACTGACATTTCAAGTTAATCTCATCACATGTTGGACTGTGAATTTCATTGTTAAGTTCAATGGTTACTGAAGTTAACAAATCATACTTGACAATAGCTGCACCTTTGTTTTGTTGCCTTAGGCGGTATTATGTTCATGTAGATTTCCTTATTAATGCATTTAGGAAGTATTAAATTTTAATTTTTAAGTCCATCCATGTAATTTATTTATTTATTATTTATTTTTTTTTTTGAATCATTTAATGGAGTTCAATGCATTAACAGAACAATATAGGCACACAAAAATGGAAGAACAATCTATATTACAAGTTCTATCATTTGTTTCAGAGCAACTTGAGTGTTTGTTTAATGAAAGTGCTTCCTCTTCCTACAAAGATGCATATGTTGATTCCAATGGGTGCAAATGTCTTTCAGGCATCACGGGCGATGGTGCAAACTCATGTGAAAGTGCTTGTTTATATTAACTAACATATGTATGTTTGTGTTTCTTCTTCATAGGTGTTGTATGATGCATTTAAGGTTGATACATGATGTTGCACTCTTTCTCCTTTAAATCGGTCATGCTTATCGACGGTCATTAAAATATTTTTAGTATGTATCGTTTTGGTATGCTATATTCAATTTGTGTACTTATGTTTAATTTTTATCATAAATATTTATGTTTAATTCTTCATGTATGAAATATTATGGATATATATATATTTTGTGATTTGGCTTATGACTCAATTTGTGTACTTATGTTAATGTGATGAATGTGGTTTTTTGAGTTATAATATATAAGTAGAATTGAAAATTGTAAGCTTTGAATGTTATGGCAGCAAAAAATGTGCAATAGAATTTTTTTATAGCGTTCTAACTATACAATAAAAAGAAAAATTGTTCAGCTTTGTTATACTATAGCATCATGTTAGTGCTATACAAAATATTTTGCAAAGAGTAAATAGTTTTCATAGCAATAAGACGGTGCTATAATAGATAATAATGAATTTTCTATAGCATTTCAATGTGTCATAAAAGGTTGACACGATGATTCCATAGCGCATTCAAATGCTATAATAATATAGCATGTCGACATATTTATAGCAACTAAAATGCATCATAAAAAGTTCTATAGCACGTTTCATAATGTTATAGAAAAGCAGTTGCACCAATATGACCTATTTTAGATGGCAAGCAAAATACGTTTTCCATTGCAAGTATGACACGTTATAGTATCTACCAGACTTTTTACAACATGTTGATCTATGACGATTATAGAATCGCTATAGAAAGTTTTTATAGCGGTTTTTACACGCTATAAAAAGTCCTTTTTGTTGTAGTGAATGTACCTAACCTGAAATACCTCGGTCTGACCCGAGTATAAAATACACGGGTCAGTCTAGCTAAACAAATCAGTTAGATAAGCTAAATGATAATGAACATGCAAGGTCATAAAGTACCACAATAATCTCTAAAAGAAATAACATGATCATCTAACAAGAGATGAATCATAACAAGCCTCATATCATCGGCAACTCAAATAAACAAAGGATATAAATATCCAAAATCAAGCCAAAAAGGCAAATAACAAATACCAATGAAGGTAACACACTACAAGAAAATGTCTTATTAATAGCAAGTGGGGATTGCACGAAAATTTGTCTTGCTATAGTTATGTATGTTAGGGACATTCAGGGTAAAACATAGCTTGTGTTCACGCCATCTCTACCCTAAATGAAAATTTAGCGGTGAAATATTACGTTTCCCTCCACTCCTTATTCCTAGGCCGCCAAACATTCCTTTTCCCTTGCCTTCCAGTTTCCAAAATGGCCTCTACGAATCTCCTCTCCACTCACACAAATGTCTTCAATCGCGAATCACTTGCTATTCGAATTGTCTTCAATCGCATCTAAAATGGCCTCTACGATTGAATGTGGGTGGAGTGGCGAGGATTTCACTCCTCAGTTTGAAAGCTCACACAAATCGTCCTCAGTTTGAAAGCTCACACAAATCTACAAATCGAGCTTTCACTCCTTACTTGCTATACGAATCTCCTCTCCACTCACACAAATCGTCTTCAATCGTGACATTCAATCGCGAATCTACAAATCGTCTTCAATCGTGAAAGCTCGATTCCGCCTGGAGAATATAGGAGGGCCTGGAGAAAACTCTGGCGGGGCTGGCACGTATTCTGGTGGGCTAGGTTCAAAGCCTGGCGGGCTGGGCTCGAAGCCTGGTGGGCTGGGCTCGAAGCCCGGGATGGTGGGGGTGGGGAATTCGGGCGGGTTTGTAGTGTAAATGGGTGGCAGGTTGTGTGGTGAGGTTATTGGGGGTGCTGGAGAGGGTAAAATGGGTAGAACAGGAGTAGGCAGGTATGGAGTTAGAGGAGGGTTAATGCAGTATGGTGGGTTAGTAGTTGGGGCCATGGCGCCTTCATATAATGGTAAATAGTAGGGCGAATCTATGTAGTTTCTCTTTACTACTATGTAATGGTATATATCTCTTTGCTGCTTCAGTGGTTTCCTAGCCTCTGATGTAAGAAAATAGATTTTATCATATATATATATAGATAGTTATAGTAATATCATTCAGTATATGCTTACCACATAAAATGAGGAAGTTTGCTGCATAGATAAGGAGCAAGAAGAGTCCAAAGCCTCCTATTCTTTGCACCATGATATGAGCAAACTAAGTTTTGAATATATGCTAAACTTAACAAGCCAGTGTATGATATTGTTTGAGAAGAATAGTGAGGTTGCTATATATATGTTGTGGCTATGGACATTTCTAGTTTGTAAAGATAGAGTGACTGAGAAAGCACTAATCATACTTTACTGATTGTTCTGTGGGTCAGTGGGTGTACTGCTAATTTTTTTGGATTTAAAATGCTGAGTTTTCCTTAGGTTTTAGTTTTGGTATATGTGCTTGCTTGGACTTGGAAATAAAGTTGTAAAGGCAGCATTTTCATTGCTTTTAGTTTTGCTTGCCTATTTGTAGGTACATAAGGCAAAGTTTTCCTGATATTCCCATTAAATTTGCAACTCCGGAGACAAAAAAGGTTTAGGACCATTTCATCATATGCATCATATTATTACAGTGACGTATCCATTTTGAAACACCGACAACTTTACCAACTATACTCTGTTTATAGATTCTGTAGAAACTAACCATCTTCAGTGTGCTTGAGTTTAGATTTGACAAACGTATTGAACAATTCTTAGACAATGAGGCTGTCAAGATTTTCCTATTAATGCAGAATTTGGATTGGATTATAATTGCCAAACTTTTTTATTTCCTACTTCTTGCTCTACATTTTAAATAGTGGTATCTTTTTTCAATATGCTTGAGTTTAGATTGGACATTTTGTTCATGTATTTGACAGACTCGATCTCATGCTACTCTTTGCTTATGTCTGATCAAAATGATTCCCATACCAGTTGAAACTCTATAAGTAACTGTTTACAAAGTTGATTTTTGTTGTCATCTGTACATTTGGAAAACTGTTCATTTTATGTTTATTTTACTTACCGATACCTAAATTTTCACTAGCCACCCCACTAACAAAATTTAACTGGTAAACATTGTGCCACTTTTTCAGTTCATCTTTTTGTATATGACTTAGCTTTATTATATATATCAGCATATGGATTAGTTTCTGAATTTATATTACTCTTTTCCCAACTGGACTGGAGACTCAATCCGCGCAACCAAAAATTTTGTTAGTAATATTTGTTATTATAACCGTTGATACATTGTTGTATTTAATATCTATTTGCTCGGATACGCTATTGATACAAGTTTATTCTAGCTTAGTGTTGTTCCTTTTTTACTTCTATGTTTATTTTTCCTTTTTTAATTCCAGACAAAACTTTTTCAACCACCTCAAATTTGAAGTCATTTTGCAATGCAATAGAACGAGCAATATAGATGCTACTACCCAATATGCTGAACTTAGCACCATTTTGATGTGTAATTTAAATCAGTTTTAACTTAATACCTTAATTTCACACTGATCCAAATTTACGTTCATTATCAGAGGATGTGGATGAACCTTTGATTAACAAGAAATCAACTGCAACTAAAATTCAAGAGAAACCTCAGCGAAAATAATCTCAATACAATGCCCCATCACCGTTCCAATTTGTTTCTGTTTCCTGTACGTTTGATTTGTTTGTTTCTTCTTCGACCGCTATTTTTTTCCTTCTTGGTTTGAGATTGTACTTAATTGAACAATATACTGATTTCATTCTACTGTACAAAACTGAGCAGTACTACAGACGTTTGCAACATTTCCCAAAATACACCAAGTGTACTACCAACCCAAATATTTTTTTTCCAATTTTATTGAATAATTTTTTTCCTGTCTTTTACTATACATGGCAGAATTCATGGGTTGTATCAAGTTGATACAGACATCTATATCATAGCTGTTTCATAAAAATACTATGTTTGCTTCTGTCTAAAGTATGATAGGTTATGACAAGAGTTTCATATTTAAGTGTGGGCACAATTTTATGCCAATTATGTTATGCTTGTTTAGTTGCAGCATATTTCCCAGATCAACACCTTCATCCCAAATTACAGTGATGCTAATTTAGATCACCGGTGCCTTTTAGAGCTGCAATTTTGCTCGTAAGCTAGTTATTCGCTTATGTTCAGAGCCATACTATTCCTAAAAATCTAAAGCTATGGCACTAGCGGTTTAAACTCCAATTGTCTATTGTTTATTCTATTCATACATGAGTTTTATATTTGACACTTTCTGTTAGTCAATAGAAGTATGGTACAAACATTTATGTAATCTAAACACCATATAACCTAACTTTATAAATAATCTATTATCGATCACATGGCAAAGATGTTGAGGGTTTTCCAATTTTACCCACATTTTGGTTGTAGCATTTATATTTTTGGTACATACTAGCATGTTACAGTTAATAAATAATTTACTTGTCATCCTTTTATTTTTGTAATTTGATTATCATTTACATCTTTGTAACTTCTCATTTTGATCAGGCTACATGCTTATGGTTTATTTGAAATTAAGGTTTCAAGCAATGTAATTGCTAGCTTGGAGTTATGAACATATGATCATGTAGTAATAATATAATATTTTTATCTTTTATTAGGAAAAAGAAATAGTATCAATAGCTTCTATTAATTTTTTCACAACTATCTCTATTTCAGGCCAGCTATGTAGATGACCAGAGTATCATAAATTTGACCTTAAAGATGGAGGATGCAGCTTGGAGGATGAAGCTTGGAGGATCACAGCGTTGGTTGGAACAGCATCAGACTCTGGTAGGGCTTCTGATGGGCTTGTAAGAAGTTTCTATTTGATAGTTGGTCAAGTTTACTGATGCTGGAGCTTCTACGTTTACTGTGCTTGGAGTTTTTGATGGCAAGTTGATGGGAAGATGGCCAACATGAGGGGGAAGAACTTGTAGTCCTCTCAGGTAATTTCTGCTTCTCCACTGTTGTTGGACATCAGCTTCGTCCATGCTTGCGATTTAATTCCCTTAGTACTCTACAAATTATATTAGTATCACACTTCTACCAATTTAATTAATTCAGTTTTTTGTTTAGCCATTCTCAATTGTTCTGGCTTAATAATCCTCATGTTTGCTTTCTGATTTTTTGTTTTATATTAGTTTCAATTTATGGTGTGTTTCAAATATAAATGATTAAAAACACAAAGAAGTGGCCGTAATGGATTTTTCATTCACGGTGCGCATTCATTTGATTGAGAAACATCGTCCGCGTATTTTCTAATTGCACCAGCATTGAATCATTATATTGATTTGCAAAGTATCTCACATTGCTGCTGTAACTATAGTATGATTATAATCAATCAATATAACTAATATGGGTTTAATTTAATAATGGTGATTGTTTTCTACCCATTGAGAAATATAGGCAATTGGTAGATTAATGCAAATTTTAAGGTTTCCTGCGATATAGCCTTCAAATTGATGCTTCTTAGCATAAATGTAATCGATGTTAGTTAAAATAGTATTTTTTTAATATTTTACTATTGCTGGTTTTGCTTTTTGTATTCTAGATTAGTTATCTTTAAGCCCATCATATATGTACATTTTCGGGTTGATATAATTAAACTGTAGATAACAGAATGAGTATGGGTATGAATTATTTTGTTACTATTGTGTTCATATAATGTGTATTATGAGGGTTAGAATGTGCTTTTAGAACTTTTGAGAACTTAGTCATGCATTTGTAGTATTCTAAAACTGTGGACAATGTATTCTAAAACTCCATAATAAAGATAATAAGCATGACTAGATGGGAGAAGTTCAAAGTAATTTTTACAGAGTTCATAGTTTTACAAGCCCAAGATTACAAGTCCATTGCATAACATACACGAGCTGTGAAAATGAATGAGTTATGGCAGTCTGAATTAACTCATAAATAATGTATTATTGTTTTCCTCAGGAATTGAGTCAGATTACTTTGTTATGCTTAATGGTTTGCTTAACTGGTTTTAGATATAACCATAATGATTAAATACTCATTTTTCTTCAAGGTCAGTCATCATGCTGAACTGAAAGACAATATATATGTCCATACTTTTAAAAACTTTATAGATCTATTCATTTTCTTAAACCATAATCTATATAATCTTTGAATTATAGATGTAAATATTATATCCTGGAAATTCTGTGATTAAGTTGACTTCGCAAACTTTTAATTTCATTCATGTTATGTCAACTCCCATTCAAGCAATTGTCTAAAGCTTGGCATTACGGAAATGAAAAGTTGCATGTAATGAAACTTATGGTTGTGACATACACATAGCATTTGGTAGATTTATTCAAGTACAAACATTCATATATATTTTCAAACTTAGGCATTTGAATCTGTACTCTGATTATGTTAATTAACTTAAATGCAAAATTCTATTCAAACCCCACTGTGATAAAAAGAACATTTGTTTCATGTTGATCTTTTCTACCTCGTTGATTCTTAACATTTATTATTTTATATGGAAAAGCTAAATATTATGAATTTGAATATTTTACTTCCTTAAAGGGCGATCAATCATGCAGGCTATATATTTTTTTATGGTTTTTCTTAGTTAGTAATTTCACTGTATTTGAGTGGTCACAATGGAAGTCAAAAATAGATTAGTCGATTGGAAATTAAGCATTATTTAGATTTTAGATATGCTGTACTACTTCTTTGACAACAGCTGACAAGTAAAATGTTTTTTGCGTATTATATTAATTTTTCTAGTTTAGTTTATGTAAACAATTGTGTATAACCTACTTTATTTTGCTTTCATGATATGTTCATATAGCAACAACCCTATGGGCACATACTGTATGAATAGAATTGTTCAATCCTGCAAGAAAATGCCAGCCCAACTCAATATAAGCTCATAACACACTATTCGTTCACCAGTTCAAAATCAAACTAAGATACATATCAGAATGGTTTCGAGCAACCAGCTTGTCATTTTCACCATTTTTATTGCTGTTATAGTTTGCATTTTAGGCTGGCAAGAAAGGTTTTATTCTTGCTGAAGTGGTTGTGTGTAGTACACATGAAGTAAGCGCGAGACCTTCACTAATAGATTATGCCCCAGTGCAAAAGTTTAAGTCCTATATGCAGATAATGTTTTCCTTTAGGGTGCTGTAATAGTTGAGCCGACAGTGCAAAAGAATACGCCCCAGTTTTATATTTCGTTATCACTGAAGTAAAAATATTATTCTTTTATTTGCATGATCAAAATTTTGCATTTTATTTGCATGATCACTGAAGTAATATTTCGTTATGGAGAGTCATATTATTCTTTTATTTGCATGATCAAAATTTTGATTTTGATTTTTCTTTCTTTTTTTCAACTAAAGTATTCCCAGCTCATATACTAGTTCATTTAGTAGGCTGAGTTCATGAGCTCAATCAGCTCATATACAGTCCTTTTCTTTTTTTGTTATGAAAAATTATATAACTTGCGGATGATGTTTAGATTGAAAATTAACCTATGTGCTTCGTTTTGACAGGTGCAGTATGATGATACCGGGGTTACTACAAGTTGCAAGGGAGGAAAAATTATTTTGCTGCATTCATTCTCTTTCAAATCGGTCTAAAGCTTGGATTAATGTATTTTGTATTGACGTATATCTTTGCTTTTAGTATGTATCGTTTTGGTTAGCTACAGTTGTTATTGTTTTTTTTAGATCACAAATATTTAATGTTTGAAACTGTCTACGAAATATTATGGATATATATATATATACTGTGGTTTGGCTTATGTCTCCATTTGATTACAGATATCACAATGTGATAATTGTGTTTTTTTGAAATTTTATAATATATTCGTAGAATTATAAATTGTAAGCTGGAATGTATGTAGCAGCAATGATAAAAACTTATAGCGTTTTAATTGTGCTATGGAAAGATGGTTTTCCCAGTTTTAACATACTACAGCATTATGATAGTGCTATAAACAGTTTTTATAGCAAATAAACAATGCTATAAAAGACAGCTAAACGCTATAAAAAGTAGTTGTATTTATGCATACAATTTACGATTGCAGCCCAAAACGCTATTGAATTTTGTTTTGTATAGCGTTTTTGGATGCTATTGTATATTTCGTATGTATGGCAACTATAGCATTCATAAAAACGCTATACTTTTACTACATAGCGATTTTTCAAGGCTATTACAAAACATGTTTATAGCACGTTTAAACCGCTATGAAAAGTCCTTGACCATAGCGTCTCTACAGCGTTTTTTATGTTGCTATTATAGGTCACTGACCTATTACAACATGTTAATATACAGCGTAGCAAAACACGCTATAGTAGCCTGTAATAGCGTTTTTTCAACGCTATTAAAGGGTGTTTTTGTTGTAGTGACACAAGTTTCCACAAGGTAATCGCTATGTATCAAGTGGTTCAAAAGACCTACTCCGAAAGGCGATACTCTAGGGAAATATAAATATCAATTAAACAAAAGATGCACGTGCTCAGTACTGTATAAACAAGGATCCACAAGCTCGAAGGCGACAAACCCAAGTATCCCTCGAGCGGTGACGAAGGACCAACTCCAAAAGCGATACTATAGGGCAACAAGCCCAAAGGCACAAACCCAAAGGCACAAACCCGAAGGCACAAATCCGAAGGCACAAGCCCGAAGGCAACAAACCGTAGTGGCGAAGGTCCGGAGGCCCAGTACTGGACACCACTAACTGGCAATATGTGTCACAAACTCTTGGGAAGGAACCCGAAAAGTGTTAACGTGTGTCCCATACCACACGTTTGCACTAAACGGTTTACTAACCGTTAGTCAGTTTCACACTAAAAGCAGTACAAAGTTTACCTCATCTAATCGGTAAACCAGACCCGAAGGTCAAAACGATCAAACGAATAGATTAGGATTTAACTGAAAAGATAAACGCACGTGTTCATAGCACGCGTTTTACCTAATCATTTAATTCTCCTCCCTCTTCGCTCGAAGTGCAAAATTGTGTGTTTTATATAGAAATTAGGTTGAAGAAAACGAGTTTTAGGAACGCTTCAAAATTGCTTTAGAAATTGCCTTTGAAATTCTCCTATTATGGAGTAATTAATTTAATACTTAAAAATAATATTAAATAATAATTTCAAAAGTCAATTTGCTTGAAAAACACTTTGTAATACGTTATAAAACCCGTGCACGAAATCTAGAGAGAAAACTCAAGAATTCGGGAAAATATCAAAAATGGCGGAAATTATTCTATAGAAACCGCTGAAATCAAGCTGTGATCACTAGTTTGATAGCAGGTTTGGACCTGAAAACAGAGTCCAAATGACATGACATTAGGCATAAATATAGTTCATCATTCCTACTTCAATCTGCAAAAAGAATTATTCAAATCCGATTTGAAACAAAGAACCTGCGTCGTTTCAAAGTCGGACCAAAACAAGGTAAAATCGCTGAATTTCAGCAGGCTGTGGGTTCAAGTTCGACAGCCATTTTGAAATAGCAAACCAACCCATATTGTTATGAAATTTTTTAGAATTATAAAGCAATACTCCTACTTCAATCTTCAAAAAGAATCACTCAAATCCAATTTAAAACGAATGAGTTATGCTGTCACAAACATGGACTCAGGCCATGTTTGCAATAGTTCAAAAGCACAGAAATGTGCAGGCCTAAAACCCTCCTGGACTCAACTTTCAGGCATGAAACAGGGGATCAAATAGAATTGTATTGAGCTCAAAATTGGTAAGAATGCTGTAGCAAACTTCATATTTCAATTAAAAAAAGAATGATGCAATTTTGATAAAATATGAGAAAGCTATGATGTCTCAAAGTTGAACCCAGACAGTGTTTTCACTGTTGAACTCTGGGCAAAAACATGGTTCAGGTCAATGTTTGACAGTAGATTTATATAAGCTAGTTATGTCAAAATGACCTAAAATTTGGTATGCCTAAAGTAGAGAACTTCATCTTTCAAACAAAAAAAAGAATCATGAAATTTGATTAAGAAATGAAAGAGATATGATGTCTCAAACATGGACTCAGGCCATGTTTGCAACATCTCAGAAAACAAAAATGTGCACAGGATTTTGCAGCGACGATTTGAACACTCAAATGACCATATTATTCAACCAAAATTTGCAGAAATGAAGTTCAAAATGCAAGCTATCAAATGCAATAAATCCGGCAGCATTTCGTTGCCGGAATCAAAAGTTACAAGCATTCAAAGTAGCAACCAGAGAAGGTTTTGACACAAACAAAATTGAAAGTAATAACGAATTACAAAGCAATTTTGGCGATTTTGAGCTTTTCTCAGCTAGTTTTTGTGAGTTTTGTAACTCACCTTGCTGTTGCAATGAAAAGACTTGGATTTGTGTTGCAAATTGGAAGTTTTTTGCTAGATTGAAGCCTCTAAGAACCTAAAAGAAACAATTATGGTATATGCAAAAGAAAACATAAAGTAAATTAGAAACCTAATTCACAAATCAGAGATTTTGATGAAATATTTTGGTTTTAGAGATGGATTACCTGTATATATTATCTCTAATTTGTTAATTATAGCAAGGATTTGACTCAAGTTTGGAGATTTATGGCTTTGTTTGAGAAAGGAGAAGTGAGTTTGTTTTTCTGTTTACTAGAGGAAGAAGAAGAGGGCAAAAGAAATGTACGTACAAGCTATTTTCTATTTTCTCACTTCCTTAATCAGGCTAAGGAACACTAATGGGCTAATGGACCCAAAAAAAAAAACTTAAATGGTCTAAGGAGTTAATTCATGTACATATACAATTATGTACAAGTTACATAATATTACCAAATAAATTACATTTCTCTTTCAAGTTTTAATCAAACAAAATATGTAAACTTATATACATATGAAATAAAACATTTTACATCATATAAAAGATAAATTTATATTATTAAAGCATTTTTATTATAAAAATTCTTTTATTTAACAAAAATGCACTATTTACTCAAATAAATGAATAAAACTATGTTTTTAACTCCTAAAATTCCAAAAAAATAATATTTTATCACTTAGAAAAATATTTCAAACCATTTCAAAATATTATCTATAGCCAAAACTTATTTTTAACCCAATTTCTACCTTTTATTTCAATAAGAACCTTTAAAAATCAAATACTTCCTTTTAAAAATTATTAGAAGAAGTAATTGGCAATAATTAATAAAATTATTGCATTTTCTCTAAATAAAAGTCATTTCCCATTCATTATTAACCCAAACAAACAAAATAAAGTTTACAAACTTTATTTTCACATTTTATTTCCAAAATTCATTGTTTATTTCAAATAAACAATTTAATTTCTCCAATTTTATTTTAATTCACAATATTAAATCATAACTACCGTTATAATTTAATATTTACAGGTAATCTCCAAAACCAGGGTTGTTACAATAGACTCAAGTAAAGTTTTATGAAATGACCTATAAATGAATTTAGTATGAAGTGAAATGTTGTTAAATATAAAATTTGAGGGAATAAGTCTTAAGTGACATTAGTATTGAAAGAAATGTGCTAAGAGATAAATGAATGTGGGTAAGGCAATATGGATAATTAAATATAGATCAAGTAAATATTGAAAATTGAAATTACAAATTAATACGATTATAAACTATATGTTTGGATATCATTGGTAAATAAGATGCATGTATATAAAAGCAAGAGCTAATTTGATGCCCGTGATTTCATAAGAAAAATTGGGTTGCCCGACTAAAAGGTACACACTTATATTGTTGTTTGAATTTGATGGTTTTGTGATTGAGCCACTTGGCTTTTGTTTTCTTTTGCTAGTTTGGGTCCTGAGTAGCGATTCGTAGTTGTTTCGATCTAGCCATGCAAAGGAGACGCTGACGAAAATTTAAAGAGTTGGAAATTTTGAAGAAAATTTTAGTAGCTAAAATTTGATTTTTAGTTATAACCTGTAATGATTGGATGAGATGATATTGACTGGAATCTATGAATGAATTCGAAAACTTGGTAAAAGTAATAACAAGGTTTCAACAAATTGGTTTTTGAAAAGGTCAAGGGTTTACAATAATTTGGCAAAATATTTCAACTAATTTGTTTTTAAAAGCTAACAGGTTTTGGCATTTTTCTTACCTTGGCAATTTCGAGGACGAAATTCTTTTAAGGGGGAAGAATGTAACGACCCAGAATTTTCAATCATTTGAAATTGGAATATTTAATTAATTTTAAATATTGAAAAGTTAATTGTATACGTTAAATAGCTTGAATTTCAAATATAGCGATTTATTGGATAATTTAATTGTTGAATTTAATAAGTGAAAATTGTTTAAATAATTGAATCTTGGATTTTTATCTGGATAAAAATAATTTCAAAGCTTGTTAAATTTATATTCAATAAAAATGAAGATAATAAACTTTTAAATTGGATTTAAAAGCGATTTAACTGATTTTTGAAATATCTCGTTTTAATTAACGAGTGAAAATAGCCTTCCGGGGCATTGTCTCGAATTTCGATAAAACCAGTGTCATTGTGTCTGTAAAACTGAATTATATTATGCCGTCATATTTCGTAGTGATCAGACGTATCGTTTGGTCGTGGGAGATCGAAACACGTAGAATTTAATATTGAAAATTTAATATAATAACTGGGTCCAAAAAGCTATCTTCCGCATACGATCGAATTAAGGTTCGAGACTAGTTCCATTACGTTCGGAATAGGGGTATAACATATAGAACGCCAGGCGACACACCTCGATTGGGATCCGGAATTATATAGCTAGATATTTTTGAATTTTTAAATAATATATATATCGATTTGACCATACATCAGTGACACATCTCTATCAACCTACACCCTACCTGTCATCACCGTACCCAACTTCCATTTCAAAAGCCGCACTATCCCTTGCTTCTCCCTTTCAGTTTTTACAGTGAAGAAAAAGGAAATTGAAACTTAAAAAAATTATTTTTCAAGTTTACTCAACGATAAATTTTCAAACGAATTTTAAAATTCTTCGGCGAGATCTTTCCACCGACAGTCTTCTTGAAGGGTGTGGCCATGGTTTGGTGGGTTCGACAGTTAGCCATGTGGAGGTTTTGAACTAGGGTTTGATATTTTTGTAGATTTTGGCTTCGATTGATGGATTGGAGGGTAGAATCGTGATGAGAGAGAAGAGTAGCACCTCGGTCGAGATTGTGGTGTCCGATATGTTTTAGGGAGGCCCGACTGTCACGTTTGGAGGGTGAAATCCTGGGTGTTGCAATGCTTCAAGGGGTTCCGGAGGTGGAGTTTTGGTGATGGTTGAGTCAAGTGAGCGAAGAGAGAGTTGGTGGCATTGTCGGATTTTTGATTCGCATAGCGAATCTTTGTGTCACTGAAGGAGTGTGCACGGCCATGTCCAGTGTGTGTACAAGAGATGTCATTTGGGGAAGAAGATTGTTAGGGGTAATTTTGTAATTAAATGGAAGTGTAATTAGTTTAGTTTATTTTAATTTAAAAATGTTCGAAAACTTATAAAATTTATATTCCTTTATACCAAGTCCGATCGAGACAAAACTTTTTGTGTTGTGATCGTGACAACGAAAGCTTCGCAATGGATCAGATTTGGAGATTTTGGAGACTGTTGACGTCGTTCGATTTTAGTTCCAAATTGGAACGCCTCGGCGAACAGAAAATTTCGGTAAGTTAAACTCACCTTTTTGGATAACTAGTATGATTTATAGTTGATAAAAATTATTGAATGATTGTTTGAATAAATTATTATAATTATTAGTTGGATTGAATATTCCCACCTATTGGAGTAGATGAGACCCTATTACGTTCCCGTGTAAGAGCGAATGACCCTTGTATACGAATCCCGCCTCGAAGCGGTTGATTTATATTTTTATGATTATATGATGTCTGTGATGTAGGGCGATAGGTTGGAGGAATTCAACGGCTCCCTTGCACTTTTGATTTATTTTCATATATATTGATATATGATGTGATGGATGCCATATTTGATGATATGAATTTGCTTTGCTTGTTTAGTGCTATGGTAGCACTGAGCCATATTTTTAGTGTTTTAAATACTATAAAATAGTGATTTTGAATTGAAATGATTTTCAAGTGATTTCGGATAAGTATATATTTAAATAATTTTTAAATTATAAAAAAGGAATGAATTTGTTTTAAACGAATAAAAGTATGATTTTTGATGTTATAAAATGTGGTTTTGGTGAAATATTTTTATATAGAGATTTTTGAATATTTTATAAAGAAAAATATGGATTTTTTTATAAATAATATAGATTTATAAAATATGGATTTATAAATGGACTTTTATAAATAAATTAGATTTATAAAGAAATGGATATCATATGGATTTTTGATAGTAAATGAGTTTTTATAAAAGAATGACTTATAAATAGAATTTTATAAAGAAGTGATTTTATAAAAATAGGAGTTTTATAAAATAAGAAGGAGATTTACAAACATAATTTATAAATAGGGAAATGATATATGTTGAGATATAAGATATGGATTTTTATATAAAGGAATGTTGAAAGAAATAACATTTTTGATGAAGTTAATGGCTTTGAAAAGTAACTTATCGTTTTAAAGTAATATTTTGGGAAATAATAATTCCAATGGAATTTAATAGGTTTGAAAAGAGATATGTATCAAAAAAAATAGATTTCAACATTTACTGTTGTAATAGACATTTTTGGAGAAATAAGGAAGGCATGGACTATAACACTATTGTTATAGTAAATGATTTCCGAAAGGAAATGTTTTATGTAGTATATGGGATTATATATATGTAATTAACTAAATCCCTATGCTAAATGTTTTAAGTTGTCGTAACGATGTTTTACGCAACATTCGTTTTGACCCAAACAAAGTGCGTTTTGAAGAATACTTTCCTCAAGATTTGTATATACACACACTTATTTTTGGTTTAAGTATATGGAGATGTTTTCTAAGTGTTGAAATGAAATGACTTGTGAATATGCCTATACTGTTGATATAAGTATATGGAAATGTTTTCTAATATCAGAAGATTGAAATGGTTTTGTGAATATATCTATTTTAAAGATAATTTGAAGTAAATATTTGGAAAGTGATTTAATTAATAAAAGATTAATTAAATGGGCCCAGTGATTGTTTGGTGCTAGATATTGTTTGTTGCTTTGATAGTTAAATAACCGACTATCAAATTTGGCCTCTTTATCGTTGTTGGTCCGGAGAGACCGGAGTCGGATATATTCGAGAACCACTTCGGACCAATGTATGCGTTCGAAATTACAAGTTTACGATGATGAAGGTCGAAGATGGAGATCTTCATGATGGAGCGCTGCTTGCCACTAGATCCTCGGGGAAATTACTATATCATATACTTATGGTGGCAGTAGTGCTCTGTCATAAAAATCTTCGATGCAAGGACTGCTCGCTACTAATTCTAGGGGTAATGCCCGACAGGATGTGGTAGGAGAGTTACTTTGGTTTTTCCTGTTCCTGGACAACCTGTATGGACGAATGTCTGACATTGCATTTCTAAGAACCACGTACATTGGTTTTTACAAACATACATCTGTTGGTGGTGTAGGAAGTAACTCTCTTACACTTAACATCCCTCTCTGAGACATACGAGCTTAGAGGTTGTACTTTTGTGAAAATCAATTAGTGTGTTGTTGAAAATGGCAAGGTGGCATTCAAAGTGGAATGTGCTATGTAAAAGGTAAACGTTACCTTAAGCCTCATCAACCGGTAATGGCTTAAACAGGGCATGCCGTAAGACTAAGTGGGTCGCTCCCATTAGGGTATGGTCATCACCCTTCTAGATGTATTTAGTCCCGCTATGACGTCGGGTTTTAAATTTATGTTGTGTATGCTTGTGGCCACAGATAGGTAGGTTACGACCGGGGTGATGTCATATTCAGTTATATCCACCACCAGATGGGTTTGTCGGTAGGCCGGTCTTGCAAGGTGCAGATGTTTCGAAGATGTCGATCCTCAGTACATTCCTCTAAAAATGTACTGTATGGAAGGTAGTCGCTTACCTGCCATTGTATGAAAATCCAAACTCCAATACATGCCTACCATTTTTTTGTAGAACCCACTTTGTGGCTAGTATGATGGAATCTAATAATGTAACAATTTCGGCTATGACTGATATTATTTGTATAATAGACACTATTATAATATAAAAGAATTTGATATGAAATGTTTTGGTTATCGTAAGGGAAAAACCCGTCCATGTTTATGTGTGGGCGTGGTCTTACGAGAAACCTTTGTTTTGATAAAGGAAAGTTTTTATAACTTTAAAATTCAGTTGAGATGTGTTTTCTCACGCTGGTTTACCAGACTGATCCGGGCGTTCTTCCCTTTCAATGCTTGGGTCAGACCGAGTATATTTACAGGTTCAGTTTTGATGCTTTGGAGCTGCAGTAGACGAGCTGGATGTTTCCTGGTCGTACTCACATATATGTTTATTTTTCCGCTGCATTGTCACTTAAATTATCAGCATTTGTAAGGATATGTCATTATAAATGTCTAGGCTGATGATTATTGATTGTTGTACTCGGATGGATGTATGTATATTATAGTTCTGTTTTGTAAAGATCATTGATGTTATATTATATGTTGTTCCGCTACGATTGTGAGATTCTATAATTGTTTTAGTTTCTTCTTCTCTTCTCTTCTTTCTTTTTCCCTAACAATCGGGTTTTCCGGCAATTGATTGCTCGGCATGTAATACAGTGGACGTATTAGTGTCGATCTTCGAGGGCCAAAAATCAGGTTTGTTACAGTTGATATAGCCTATTTTTTATAGAAGAAGTTAAAATTTTAGAAACTATATGATAATAATTTTGAAAATAAATTATCTTTCTTTTATCCTTTCATGCATCAGACGTCGTTTAATACGGGCATGTTTTTGTATATTACAACCATTAATTGGCATAACCATCTAGGTTACATTAATAATGAAAGTTATAGCTAATTGCTTATGAAAAGGCATACTAATGCCAATTATTTTTACTACTATGCTACTGTGGAAATCAAGTACATAATTTTTTTTGGTATTGAATGAATGATTAGACCATTAATATTCATTGACAATTAAATCGTCAACATTGTGATATCCTCCAACCTACATTGAAAATTAATTAAATAACTTCAACTAAAGAATATTAATTTATGATATTGTCAAGCTCATGTAAGGAGGAAACTTAAATAAGTTATTAGGGGGAATTAATTTAAAGGACAAAGATTTGTATATTTTTTGCCTCAAGGACACAACCTCAATATTTTTACCATAAGGACAAACATTCTTCTAAAAATTATTCATAAGGACAAATATTTTCTAAAATTATTCATAAAGACAACAAAACTGCTACCAAGCTAAAACTGATACCTAAAAACTGCTATCAATGACTAAAAAATGATATCTAAAAAAAGTTGTCCTTCAAGATAAAATATTGAAGGCCTGTCCTTGAGGCAAAAACGTTGAAAATTTGTCCTTGACAATAATTTCCTGAAGTTATTATGGGTAAATTTCTTAAATGTTCACTGTTGTTGACTAATGCCGTTAAAAAAAATATGCATTAACCACCAAGCATGGTCTTAGATATGGTTATATATTTTAACAACAACAAATTAGTTACTTCCAAAATTTGACAACCAAATTTTGCAAAAAATGGAAAAAAAATTAGTACACAACCCATGAATAAGCTGCTACTATGATGTAAACCACATGCGTAGTTATTGAATAAAAATATATAATGTTTTTGTTATGATTGTATATGGATTTATTAAACAAAATACAACGTGTTCAGTTTCAATTTTACATTGCAAATTGCTAGATGCGGTATGAATTTTCATTTTCTATTTAAATGAAGAATGAATTTAATTTGTTGCAATTGGTGTTACTAAACAAAGACCAGTGGCCTATACAAAAACCCTTTTACTAAAAACATGAAGCCCTACATCTTTATGTAAAACCAATTATTTCAAACACTTTTCAAACAATAATAAACATACTACTGCATAGTCTGAAACTTAACCATTAAACATTTGGGCATAGATCGAACTATTTCCTTTGTTGCCTCAAAATCCTTTCAACATACATAGGCACATTTGGTACTTCCATCGTGATTATGAAAATAACCATGTTTTGTGTTTGGTATATGAAAATGGTATACAAAAGGTCGATGTTATAGGACAAACAACTTAACCGCATCCTCAAACTTATATCTTTTTTCTCAGTATTGAAATGAAGAACACCAAGTGACTTTTAACTAAGGAAACAACCTCGAATGTTTAGGCTCAAAATACAAATATTTAACTACCTTTCCAATTGCAAAAATCATTTGCTTTATAAATTGATATATTAAATTTACTCTAAACGTAGAAAACTAAAATGCATCATTTAACTATTTTTTTCGAAGTTAACATTCACCAACTTGTAAAGTTTTATTACTTGTATGTCAAGAACTTGAAAAAAATGAAAATTCATTTACAACCAATTTAAATTCATAAGCATGCTAATCAAAAGAAATATAAAAGGAAGATATATTTTATGCATAAAATATGAATCAAAGATTGAAGTAATAGATTTAGGATAAAGAAAAACAAATTCAAACTCGAATTAAAAGAAAATTTTGTAATGAACTAAAGATTTAACCGTTAATATAAGCTCATCAATCCACTAAACTAATGAAGGGGTTTAAATATTTTTGAGTATGTAAGCTTTAACTCGAATTAAAAATTGAATGCATTACCAAATAATAATTTAATGAAGAGGTTTGAATATCCACAAATAAGGTACTATTATATTTTAATGTTATTCTTAAGCATCTTAACACTGTTAACTCAATTTTTTTCTCCCGCTTAGATATGAGTTGGGATTAACAACTCTTCGACAGCGATTACAATTGATAGCCATATATTTGCGAGCATATTTGAATCCTACCCATTCTCTTCAAAAAAATGAAATGGGATGAAAGGCACACAATTTTTGGACTGCAAAACTAAATTTACCACATAAACCGCACTATGTCCACATAACAAATTAACTGAGATCTGTATTTAGATAATCATTGTTGGTTGTTGCTTCGAGAATCTAAAAAATGAGGATGCCATAGGTATGCTTAAATAGTTAATTTCTTACACTACTTACAAAACTATAAAAAATTCTCTTTTGGAGAAAATTCATTTTGCACCGTTGCAGCAAACTGATATTGTTATACATTATTAAACTACCCTTTAGCATTCAAATTACACTTCCAAATTCCATCAAAGTACCTTGGTTGTTTATTCCAAACCGTTATATCAAAGATTTAGTAATTTATTACCACTAAATAGCCAAGTTACATAACCTTTTCCTACATGTTCGATTAAAATAAACGTATTTTGATAGAAGAAGTTAAAATTTAGGAAATCATTTAATAATAACTTCAAATATAAATTATCTTTCTTTTATCCTTACACGCATCATACGTCGTTTAATACCAGCATGTTACCTTCAGCAAATGGCATAACCATCTAGGTTATGTTAATAATGAAATTTACGACTTATTATTTATGGAAAGGCATACTAATGTTAACTAATTTTGCTACTATATATGCTATAATGGAAATCTTGTATGTAATTTTTTTGGTGTGTAATGAATGATTGGAACTTTAATACTCATTGACAATGAAATCTTCAATATCGTGATATACATTGTGAATGCATAAACAACTTTAAATTAAAGAATATTAATTTATGATATTGCCAAGTTCATGTAATGAGGAAACTTAAATAAGGTATTGTGCACAAATTTTCCAAGTGTTCACTTTTGTAGTTGACTAATGCAGTTCAATAATTTAGTATCCTTAATAAATAAAATATGCATTAAAACCACCAAGCATGGTCTTAGAAATGGTAACATATTTTAAAAATAACAAATCACTTTCTTCCAAAATATGACAACCAAATTTTGCGAAGACATGGAAATTTTTTTAGTTTATAATCCATGAATAAACCCCTACTATGACGAAAACCACGTGTACAACAATCAAACAAAAGTATATGATGTTTTTGTTATAACAATATATGGATTTTGTTGGTTCTGAATACACCTTGTTTAGTTTAAATTTTATACTTCATACTACAATCTACAACATGAATTTTCTTTTTCTATTTAACAGAAGAATAGGTTTGATTTGTTGTAATTAGTGTTACTAAATAAAGACAAATAGCCTATACAAAAATACTTTTACTAATAACATGAAACCCTACGTCTTCATGTAAAACTAGTTATTTCAAACACTTATCGAATAATAATAAACATACTATTGCACAGTCTGAAACTGAACCATTGAACATAAGGACGTAGATCTTACTAACTTCTTTGCTATCTCCAAATCCTTTCAACATACCTATGCACATCAACTACTTCCATCGCGTCTTTGAAAGTAACTATGTTTTATGTTTGGTATGTGAAAATGGTATACAAAAATTCAACATAATAATACAAACAATTTAACCGCGTCCTCAAACATATAACCTTTTCTCAATATTGAAATGAATAACACCAAGTGCCTTTTAACTAAGGTAATAGCCTCAAATATTTATGCATAAAATACAAATATTTAACTACCTTTTCAACCGCGTAAGCCTTTTGCTTTAGTAGATGACATATTAAATTAATTGCAACATCGAAAACCAAAACTCATCGTTTACCAAATCATTTTTCGGTTATCATTTTACTATACAACTTATTTCGCTATGAAGTTAATGTTCACCAACATGCAAGTAATGTCTTTTATTACTTTTTTTTTTGAAATTTGATAAAATAAGGCCCGGCCCAAAAGTTTTACAAAAAATTCGGATACAAAGAAACAAACCTGAAAGCCAGAACAAACAATACACTGCAAACCCTAATCCACTCGAGGCATATGCGCCTCCATCTCCTCCAACAAAAAACAAATGACGAAACACGAAAACTCAGAAATGAAAAAATGGAGTGAAAAAAAAAGAAATTTCATTTACAACCAATTTAAATGGTAATATTTTTAATTTGAATGATATAATTATTCATATAGACCTACACACAGTTCTTTTCAACATTTAATTTTTCATTGCTGGATATAAATAAGAATTTATGACTATAAAACTACATTTCATCTACATATGACATATAGTTATTTTTAAATATAAGTACAAAGTAAACACTTTATATTTTGGAAGAACTTTTAATTGTTGTACTTCATTCACTATAAAATATAAGTTGCACTATGGGAATCTCACACACTACTGACTATCCATCTGTAGGTACAACATAATTCGAAACTGATAATGTGCAATAAAGTACAATACAAAGGTCCATAAGCAAGCGATGCAGAATGCAAATTTTTCACAACACCACTTTTACGAGGAGGCTGCTAACATTTCCATGTACTGGCTTTTTAGAAGAGGCTATAAGAGCCAGTTTAATGTCAAGTTATATTGCCTTTTCTAGAAAAAGTGACTATAAAAGCAAACAATGCTATATTCCTGCTAAATGTTCTGAACAATTATGTAATGACCTATAATTTCACCACTTTAATTTGCGAATATTTAATTAATTTTAAATATTCAAATGCTAGATTTTATAATGAGAATATATCTCTTTTAAATAAAAAATAGTGATGGTGAAATATTTTTCAAATTTAGTTTATAAAAATATTTAGTTTGAAGGAAAATTTAAAATATGACAGGAAATCGTTTTCCGAATTTTCGACTTTTCATTGGATAAACATTGTCGGAAACATTATGAACACTTCGGGACATATACACACAAATTTGCAAATAATTCAGTATATATATTGGTATATAAATAAGTATTCACTTAGGTATATAAAGACAAGATGTGACTACAACGACCCAAAAATTTATGACTTTGGAAAATATATTTAATTTTAAATTATTCAAATATAAGATTTTGTAATACAAATTATAATGTTTTGAACAATAATAAATGATGGTAAACTTGTTTTAAAATAATATTAACAAATATATATATTTGGGATTTCCATAAGAAAAGCGATGAAAATCAGTTTTCGGTAATATAGAGATTTCCTCAATATTAGAGGATACGAAACTGAATACATACACTTATTTCTCCATTTAAGCAATAATACGTAATAAAATTACATATTTTATTTTGGAAAATAAAATGTCTTTATGACATCATCTATGATGTCGTCGTCTTTAAATAATTAATTTTGGAATTTAAATTGAGTTTAAATGATTTAATAATTTTTTAAATATTAAATGAGGCCCTTTCAATTATTAAATAATAATAGAAATTTCATTTTTAAATTTTGTTTATATATATATATATATATATATATATTAGCTAAGAAGTAAAAATATTACCAGAATTCGAATCCCGGATTCACCACGGTTTAAATAAATGTTGTATCGAAACATTACAACATGATTTGTTAAAAATAAACATAAAAGAAACCATACACATGCACATGAACACATATACATTTACATATATATCATGCTTAAAAGCAGATGGGGTGGCACAAAGGAGGAGGGTGGTTCGGCCGTGTAAGGGGGGTGTGGGTGTAGCGCATGGGTGATAGGAATGATGATGATGTTGTTATTTTGCTAAAATAAGACTATAAATACATGTCCATATCCTCTCATTTCCTTACACCAAAATTCTTAAGTTCTTATCCTTTTTTATAAGACCATTAATGGCTTCCATGTCTTCATAAATTATTACATAGTCGTAGTAAAGCTCGTTGAGAAATACACTTCCATATAGAAAGATATATCACCTTAGTTTGAAATCAAAGTATGCAATCATCTCCTCTTCTTTCTTCTTGCTTGGCCGAGCTCGTCAAGAGCCACCACCATCTCTCCACCCTCTCAAGTACAAGCCCGAACACACCTAAGGGTCCCAGGCCAGGATTCATAAGCTATGGTGCAGGAATAAAGAAGCTATAGTCGAATACGTAGACTTAGATCGGAAAGCTATTATGTGAGAATTACTCCGCTAGTTTATTTTATTAAACTATATGATGATATGATATGTTTTGTCATGCTTGTTTTCTATGTTTGATCATCATTTTTTGGATGCGATAATATGTCTGCTTGGGTGTAGAAATAATTCATGGTAAATACACGTCAAATTTACACAAAGAGAACACTTTTTCTTATGAATTATAAAAGTGTTATAGCATAGTTAAACCTCTTTAAACATGAATAATAATGGTTAAAATAGGTTTATAGATGTTTTATAAATTAAAACTCATTTCAACAAAGTTTTGAAAAGATATGAAATTAGAGTCAAAATAGGCACGTTGCATAAAGGCGATTCGAACTTTTTGCGCCATAAATGTGAAATTAATGTGTAGAGTGGAATATAGCTCAGAATTATTTGGAATAAATTTTTTTTGGACTCTTATAACTATAGTATCCAAATGAAGGGGAAAAATCAAGATTTCATTTTGAAAATTTTGAGATATGTCCAAATCAAGTTTTTAAATAATAAATCCTTTATAAATGTTTTTCAAATAATAAATCAAGTATTTTAAAGGGTTGGAGTTGATCAAATAACTTGTCGCCTTATGGGTGATAGAGAGATAGTCTCTAAGCTTGGGATCGAAAAACCAATTTCCTGCTCTCTTTATCTATTCGATCTGGCCCGACGGAGGGG
Source organism: Allium fistulosum (assembly GCA_030737815.1). Taxonomy (NCBI): domain Eukaryota; kingdom Viridiplantae; phylum Streptophyta; class Magnoliopsida; order Asparagales; family Amaryllidaceae; genus Allium; species Allium fistulosum. The sequence continues at coordinate 1,295,767,853 of CM060904.1, forward strand.
ATAGCTAATTTACTATACTCAGACCGCATCTTCCTAAAATAAGAGAAAAATAAATTCAGAGTTTTTCCAAAGGATAAACAAGAATTTAAAATAATAAAGATTTTGGAAGCATAGAAAATATTCTTGTTAAACTCTGTGTTAAATTCCGAGGAGAGTACTTGTACTACCTATGTGAATTTAAAAGGTGATTTTAACGTTATTTGACGAATAGTATGGGTTGAATACGGAAATTAGTATTGATTATAATTAGTTTAGTTTCCATGGACCCCTTTTTACTCAACACTAACTAGTTTGGGTTCACTGTAAATGATGTCTTAAATAACATTGTTTTTGACCCATAAAGATATGTTTTGGAAGTGTGAAACCTTTATTAAAATTTGAATTATACTTTTCCTAAGTAATTAAAGAAAAATGATTTGGTATTTTCAAAATTAGAAAGAGGTTTAATAATCTCGTATATGCTGGAAAAGAAAATGATTTAAAGACATATATCTTGAAGAAGATACTTTACTTAGATAAAAGTAATTGATTAATTGAATAATAATTACCAATATACTCGACATCTTTTATCGATAATTAGTTTGGAGAAACCGAGGTCGGATTTGGGTGATTCTTATCTGAAAACCACTTCGAATCAATGCACATGTTCGAAAGTGAAGACATGTTGAAAACAATGATTTTAAAGGCGGAGATCTTCATAATGTAGGGCTGCTTGTCACTAACCTTTGAGGTAATTCCCATATCACAAATATGGTGGCAGTAGTGCCTTCGTTTTGAAAATCTTTGATTGGCAAGAAGTACTCGCTGCTAATCCTAGGGGTGATTCCCAAATAGGATGTAGTAGGAGAAGTACCTTCGGTTTGTCCTGTTCTTGGACAGCTTGTATGGACGAGTGTCGATACTGCATTTCTAAGACCATGTACATTGATTCTTACAAAGAACATTTGTTTAGTGGTGTAGGAGGTAACCCCTCTTACGCTTAACACCCTTCTCTGAGGCATATGAACTCGGGGTTTGTACCTTTTCAGAAATCAATAGTTTGTTATTAGAACTGGAAATGTGGCATTCAAAATGGATTGGTTTTGTAAAAGTTAATACATTTGACCTCACACTCGAAAATGGCTGAAATAGGGTATGCCATAAGGCTACGTGGGTCGCTCCCATTAGAGTATGGTCATCACCTTTCTAGATTACTCTTTATATGTCGAGTATGTGGTGTATGCTATGGGATCCCGATAAAGGTTTGTAACAACCTAGGTGATGTCATATTCGATACTATTCAGGATCATTGTATTGATCACAGAAAAGGAGTTGGTCGGTCTTGCTAGATGCAGAGGACTGTCTGTGGGTCCTCGGTACATTCCTCTAGAGTGGTACTATACAGAAGGCAGTCCCTTACCTATCATTGTATGGAATCAATTCTCCATTAAGTGCCTTAGGACTTAGTTGTATACCTATTACACTGGAATTTAATCAATGTAACAATTTCGGCTATGATTAATATGTATTTGTAATCTAGACACTATTATAATATCATTTGATTTTACGTAGAAATGTTTTGGTTATCATAAGGTAAAAACCCGTCTGTATTTATGTGTGGTGCGGTCTTATGAGATACCTTTTGTCTTTAAAAGTATCGATGTTTTGAGTCTTCTCACACTGGTCCTATGACTGACCCGAAGTTTATTTTCTTTTCCCTTAAACTCTTGGTGCCCAATTTTTTCGGGCAGTCAAGTAGTTAGGTTTAGCTTGGAGCAATTTAGAGGATCTTTGAGCATGAAACAAAAGATTCCTCTGTAGATAGTTATCCATTTGTATTTCCCCTGTATTTTGTATAAGTATATATCAGCACCTGTGTTGGGATCGATAGTTATAATTGTCCCTAGTTGGATTAGTATTTGCCATAACTCTGATACATCATTTTAAGAGTGATTGTATGTACTATCTATATGTAAAACTATTATGTTATTCAATATGATGTGAGATTCTGTTATTTTTATCTGTTATCTTTATTTTTTTTTACCTTTGATCATCCGCCTTTTTGGCATTGAGGCTCGTGAATACCGTGGATGTATTAGTGTTTATTTTCAAGAGTCGAAAAGGTAGGTCGTCACACTTGGTATTAGAGCTTAGGTTGAGCTAACACCTAAGCCTTGATGGGGTCGACTCATTAGAGATAGGGTTACTAATGCCCTATAATGAGTTTCGTCAATGAGAGTGCGTATTAGAAATTTTTATCCAAATAAATATATTATAGTTATTTTATACCCATCCCCTAAGATAATCTCGTCTATGTATTCTAAACTGGTATCCTACTATATTTATATAGTAGGAAATAGTAACTAAAGTGGACATAGAGGGGGAAATAACAGCACAACGACCACCAATGGTGGAACTCCAAATGCTGCGGTAATTGAAGAAGAAGTAGTTCCTGTGCAACCTCAGGTTAACTTAATGAATCGGAAGATAATTTCTCCTGGGCAAGGTTTAAAAAAGTTTTTGAAGAACAATAAATGCCCACTGCTAGAAAGTCCCGCCTCTATAGAAGTTTTATGGATCTGAAGCAAGGAGAAATGTCCATGGAAGAGTATTTGTGTAAGTTTAATGAATTATCTCAATTTGGGCCAGGACTGATAGACACTCCCCAGAAGAAAAATGGGATGTTTATTTCTAGGATGAAGGAGCAGTATCATGATAGGCTCATGTGAAGGAAACCGTTGTAGATTTGGTGGATATGGGTTTCCATATGAAACAATGGACAAGAAGAATCTGCCCATAGCTTAAAGCAACAAAAACAATTAGAGGAAGAGGAAATTAATTCACTAAGGGAAGAAGCAATGACAAGGTAAGTCAGGAGGAGGATCTCAGGGTAACCGGTTAAAAGATGTTACCTATTACAATTGCAACCAGAAGGGACACTTTCCACCACCTGTAAGAATCCTAAGGTTCATAAAAGAATCTGCTATAATTTTCATCAACTAGGGCATATGATAAAGGATTGCTTGCTAACAAAGAAACTGGGGTAAGTTAGAGTTTTTGCTATCAAGGATGAACCCTCAACCTCCACAAATGTGAAAGGCAAGGGAGTTCTGAAAAGTAATATTTACAATAATGAAGATTTAGTTAGAGTATTGTTTAATACTGGCACTTCCTACAGTTTTATTTGTGAGAAATTTGTTGATAGGTTAAAACTTACCCTAAAAATAGTAGATACTCCCTATCTGTGCGTCTAATCCCTTAATGGGTACAACTAATCTCTGTATGGTTCGTGAAAAAGTCTGAGTTACCCACCTATCCCAAAAAGTTTCATGTGACCTTGTTGTCCTTCATTTTATTGGATTTGAGGTTTTACTCGGTATGGATTTGTTATTTGAGTATAAAGTTGTTCCTGACTGTGTTAAAAGGACAATGCTGTTGCAAAATGAAAGAAGCGAACATTTTAAAATAACATGTTAAAAACCTAGTCCGGTGAGGGACAGTTTCATGTATGCATTTAATTTATTCCAAAAACATTTCGAAGAAATATCGATTATTAAGGAATTTGCAGACGTTTTTGAAGAAGTGAAAAGTTTACCCCCACCTCGGGAAATTGAGTTTGGAATTGACTTAATTCCTAGTGCAAGGCCCGTTGTTCACCGTATCTGTAAAATGGCTTCAAAAGAGAAGGATGAGTTAAAGGACAAACTAATGTGTTGTTAAAGAAAGGGTTGATTAGACCGAGTCGCTCAAGTTGGGGAGCAGAGATAGTTTTCATTGCAAAATCAGATGGTTCCCTAAGGCTTTGTGTAGACTATCGAGACCTGAACAAGCAAACGATTAAGAATAAGTATCCTTTACCGTGGAATATTATGGTTAAATGGAAGAATTTGTGTTCCGGATGTTGACAGTCTTAGGCCGGAAGTATTAACTGAATGCCTTCAATCTAAGCATAATATTCATCCTGGAATTCACAAGATGTACAAAGATATGAAGTGAACATTCTGGTGGAAGAGTACGAAGAGGGACATCTCCATTCATTTTAGTAGATGTGCAAACTGCTAGCAGATCAAAAGCGACCAAGGTAAGACTGTAGGACTACTTCAACCGTTCGAGATTCCAAAGTGGAAGTGGGAGCAAATATCAATGGATCTCATAGACGGCTTACCTCGAACGATGAAGGGAAATGAAGGCATTTAGGTTATCATAGTCCGGTTGACCAAAATCGCACACTTTATTCCAGCAAACCCAACAAGAACTGCTCCTAGTCTTGTAGATATATACATGAAAGAAATCGTTTGATTACACGGAGTTCCGACCAGCATCGTAAGTGATCGGGATCTAATCTTTACTAGTTAAATCTGGGAAGCATTACAGACAGCTTTTGGAACGAAGCTACGTATAAGCATCGTATATCATCCCTAGACTGATGGACAAACAGAAAACATAAATTGAGTTTTGGAAGATCTTCCGAGAGCTTGCATATTAGAGTTTGGAGGTTCGTGAGAGAATCATATTCATTTGGTAGAGTTTGAAAGTCTACATGGATTGAGTAATACGATTATCACTACTAAATAAAACTTATATAAAACTTGTTGTATAAAATTTGCGATAAGCAAAGTGCACCAGAGAGTTTTATACTGGTTCGAACTTCTCGTTCTACGTCCAGTCCTAGAAGTCTGGAATTAACTTACAAACATCCTCACTTAATTCGATGGAACAAGTATTACAAACCGCTTGAGCTGCCGAACAGGACTTCGTGCCTGTAATAACTTCAACAGGACTTCGACTACAAATGGTAGTAAATTTCTTGGCTAATTGTGTTCGAGGCAACATGGGTAAGTCTATTTAAGTACACCCTTCCTATAATCTCCTTGAGATGATGATTTAAATGTGTAATTATAGGAAGTAAGTAGTTGAGAGTATTTGTAAATCACATATAAATAGAGATTAGAAAGTATATTGGTAAATTATAAAGTGAAATCTCAACTCTATTTATAGTTTTGAAAGGTTCAAGATTAGTAGTTGCAACCATTTGAATAACTACAACTCTTGTGAATGAAGATGACTCATCAAAATTTGAAAATCTGTGAAGAGTTGTTTCTATTCGTCAGGTCCAAAAGTCTGAGTAAAAGTGCCCGGATGTCTGGACAAATATAAAAAAATTCAGAAAGTAAAGGAACAAAAAACAAGTCACTCAGACGTCTAGAATATTCATACCGGACGTTTAGATTTAACTTAGATGTTTGGAGTTGAACTGAAATGTTCTTTTAAATTGAACTTAGACAAACTTATAGGGTAAAAGTTGTGGACTTCTGGAAATGAACTATTTTGTTCTACTTGTACTGTATTTTAGATGAAACGTAAAAAGACATCTGGGGTAAAATTTCCAGTCGTCTGATATTGAACCATTTTGTTCTTTTTTATTGAAATACTATATTTTCTTTATAAAATGATATTTTGACATTTTCTTTGAAAAAACATGTATTATTAAATAGTTATATTGAAAGGATGATTTCCAAAAAAATATTTGTGTGTGTAATCATCAAGTTGGAGATTATACATAAAATCTAGATCGACAAAACTAAGATATAAAACTTATTTGATTTCTTCAACTTCAACCCGATTTTGATGTCGATCATCATATCTTGTCACGACCCACATTTCGGAAGGTTTTAATTGAAAATAATCCACACACAAACAATCCAAAACACAGATAATCAATGGGGTAAATTAAGAAGAATAAGAAAAGACAGAAAACAAATACAGAATCTCACGGCGGAATGAAAAAATATAATAATGAAATAAACAGTTCATGAAGCTATTTACTATACATTTGATTATACTTTATACAAAACTTATCATATTTATATATACAACAGAGACAACCTAATAATGCAGCAGAACAACAATGTGGTAAAATAATACTAATAATATAATATACCAAATCTTCGTCTTCGTCCTCCAGAAAATACTCTTCAATGCGCTGAATACTCAGGGCTGACCGGAGCATAATGAAAAGACAAAACACTCGAGTCAGGACTAAAATATCCTTATGTGAGTCAAATCAATAATCACATATAACAGGAGTGTAATAGCATCAGAGATGTTTACGGGATTTCACATCTCCTATCTAGTGTATAACGGGCGTGCAATATCTCAAGAGATGTTACGAGATTTTCCATCTCTTAAGGATCCGTCAAAATATTTATATATAGTAAAATACGCTATATATAACATCTAATCAGTAAAATAAATATTTTTCTTAGTGTTAAGGCTTAACATTAATCCCCCTTAACGCGTTTTTAAGCATTGTCATATAGTTTGCATATAATGCCCCAGTAGCACGTCGGGGGATAGGGATGCACCGACATAGACAACACTAAACCAAAATCGTAGTGGTCTCGTATAAGGATAAAAGTATGACAAGGCACGTGAGGCAATGCCTAAGGTAGGATACTACCAGTTCGGGTCGTAGGGGTGGTGGTAACTTATCGTAGCCACGATCGCCCACCGCATCCATCCATCCCATATCGAGTCAAAGGGAGGTTATCCCAAATCAAGGTGCACCAATCAAAACCAACATCAATAGTAATAGTATGGACCAAGTCCAAGAAGAAAATCGAAGAACAGATGTCCGCTAGGGGTAGCTAGCCCGCTTGCCCCTGTCAAGCCGTCCTGTTTTAGTCATTTCAAATTGGCACAAGTGCTGGGGTCTATCCATCATTGTTCTCTTTCTTCAAATCAAGCAAACGTCGCCAAAACCAACTACTTCGTTCTAGAGCCTCCTCCGCGTACACTGTTGTTAAAGTGGTTCCAATATTGATAGAGAATATGCCAATGAGAGGCCCCGGTCTCTTCAAAAACCAAACATCATTTTACACACCGGTTGGTCCTTTTATATTTCGAAAACAATTCATACTTGATATCAAAATATCATATTCGCTTCAAAATTCCTCTTATTTCAAAATATCATATTTACTTCAAAATATGTCAATTCAGTTCGATATGTCATTTTCACTTAAATATTCGATTCAAATTTCAATTTAGGTTATAACTTCATTTTAACCAAATTCGCATTTAAATCCACGATTTAAATATAAACAGTTCCCACTTTGACCAGTTTGAATTTTTTAGAAAATAGCTTGAAATTTTATAAATAGTTTAAAATAGTTTAATAGTTAAAATAGTTTGATATAAAATGATTTAAGTATTTAAAATGTTTTATAAAATTAAATAGTTTGGGAAATTAAAATAATTTGAATATTTAAAAAGATAGATTTTAAATAGTTTATATTAAAATAATTTATTCGAAAATGATTTTCAAATCAAACTGTCACTTTCCATTTTAGCAAATCCGGAAATTAGTCCAAATTCCAATCAAACTGATTCAATTTCAATTATTCCAATTCAAATCATTTTCAATCTCAATTCAATTCAAATCGACTCAAATTATTTCAATTTAAATCAATTTCAGTTTCCACTTAATCCAAATCAACTTCAATTTTGCTTCAATTTAAATTTCAATTTCAATTCAAATTAACTTCAATTTCGATTTCATTGATTCGATTTAAATTGTTTGAGTTTCAATTCAATTCTCAATTTTAAACCATTTCTGTTTATATAAAGTTCGAGTTCAATTTCAGAATATCGATTTAAATCATTTAAATTGAACTTAACTTCGATGCTCAATTTAATGTTCAAATCTTTAAAATAATTCAATTAGGAATTCAAATTTGAAATATCCATTTAAATTACTATTGCCTGGATTTTATTTCAAAGTCCGAATAAAAGTTCAAATCTTTTAAACAAATCAATTTTCGTAATCTAAATCATATTTCAATTATAGCTTCAAATTTCAAATTCGATTCTTTAAACAATTCCTGTTAGCAAATTTCAGTTTCAACATTTCGAGCTCAAGTTCGAAAATAATTCAATTTCCATAAATTCGATTTTTATTTCTTTAATCAAAATCACTTAAATAATTTTAAATCAATAATTTTTTAAAATCATTTAATTTAACCAATCCAGTGTCCGTATATAATTTTCTATCCTATGACCAAGTGATCGGTTATTTCGATTTTAATTTAAGGGATGGATATATATCATTTCAATCCAAATCAAAGTGTCATAGTTATATATTATTTCAACCTATTTCTTAATTTATTCGAAATAATTCAAATAACAGTTTATATACTGTCAGATAATTTACAGGGTGATAACAGGATATATATAAATAAATAAACATTCAATCATCAATATATCAACCAATGGCATCCATCACAACCAACATCCAAATAAATCAATAAATGACAACAATTTACCAGTTATTAATAATTGGGAATTTTACTAGCAGTTTAATTCCAATTTCAATTTAACTGTTAATTCAAAATTCCTAATATATAAATTCTATGTCAGTTAAATTACCAAACAACAATCAATAAAATTAAATTACTTCACAACTTCAATTTAACTAACATAAAAATAATTCAGCACTTCGTGAGCAGTATAAAATACTCACCTTTTATTTGAAACTGAAAAATTTTCAGAGTCAAATAAATTTCAAACCAACTCCATGATGTAGACGACAAAGATACGATTCCAATGCGACCCATTTCGCTCGAATCAGACCTCATATGCAAAAGTTATGAATTTAATTAGCATTAACGATAAAATTAACTAAATTAAATTAGAAAAACAACCTTCTTCCCCTCAATGCAACAGCCCAGGCAACGCACGCAACCCACAAACGCGACAAACGTATGTGCACGCCACTTCCAGATGACGACCGGAGCCCCATCCATCGCCACCACTAGATGCACCGCCTCACTCTCTATCACCGTCGTCAACCACGCCCTACGCCCCGCCTCCGATAACGAGCAAAACCCCAAAAACCGACATGAGACCAAGGCTGAAAATTGAACATCTCGTAGGAAATTCAACGATCCAACCGTCCAAATTGTAGAGCTCGTCGAGATCTATGATTTTCCTTTTGGAATCGTTTGATTTCGTTGAGTAGATTTGGAGAAAATGATTGGAGAATGTTGGCGATTATCGGCCATTAAATGAGTAAAGGAACGGCTACGCGATTGCTAGGGTTGAAACTTGAAATCATATATAATTCACTATTATGGATCCGATGAAATTGGTTTCGTCGAAATCCGAGACAGTGGCCAAAATGGCTATTTTTACTTGTTAATTAAAACAAGAAATTTTCAATTTCTATTTATCCACTTTTAAATTCAATTCTAAAAGTAAACAATTTTCATTCTTGTTCAATAAAATTTAAATCAACTTTCGACATCATTTTCATTCATATTAAATTCTAGATTCAATTATTTAAGTATTTTCCAATAGTAAATTAAAACAATTTAATTATTCAATGAATTATATTAATAAATCATAAAATTTGAAATGAATTTTAATTATCAACAATTATTTTATTCCCATCTAAATAATACAACATTTATTATCCAATTTCAGCTATTGATTATAAACACATTCATATATAAAATTTCAATACTTGTTATTGCCTAAATCTTCATAATTGGTTATTTCAAAATTTTATTCAAGTTCATATTAAATAAATTACATAAATAAAACATTAAATTTTATTTCTAACCATTTATATTCAATAATTATATTAAATTTAATAATTTAAAATAGTTAATAATACGGGTCGTTACATTCTCCCCCACTCAAAACTTTTCGTCCTCGAAAAGGGGTTAAGTAGAGAATTTAACATTGATATATTTTATTCAAAATAATCAACTTATAACATTAAAAACCTATTTACAAACCTTTACTACGCTTCCGCTACGCCACTCCGATACCGGCTTTACAGAAATTACAACTTATTTATAAAATAAGTTATAAAATTTTAAAATCTCAAAAAAATTTCTAATACCCGAATTTACGGAAAATTTCGGTAGTGTCTCCTTTGTGCGGCTCAATCATAAAATTTTTACAATGCAATATATAACACAAATATACCGAATATACATCTCATCTCAATGATGAAGCATCCCGTAGGAAAAAATATAAAAGTGTGGTATGTAATCCGACATATGTACCTAATCATTATTAATACGAGTGAGTTCGCTCATATTAAGCAAGTAAAAGCAAATCAAATCCGCGTATACATCCAAACAGTCTTCGTATATACCTATCTTAATTGAAATTTGAATATTAGTGGTATATAAAAGGATATAGAAGCATGTATAAGTTTAATAGACTATGTAATATGAATTTTGAATCCAAATCATAAGTATTAGCACCAATACACAACATATCAATCATATACAATCAAAAGTAGTAATAACAATGGTTTGCAACAAAAGAAACCATCCAAAAATTAATATTCATCCAATTAATTCAAACTATATTAATTTATATTATCCAATGTCAATATTTAATTTACACACTTCATTTCTTATTATCATCCAATTTTTAATAACATTTAATTTGTTTACTTCCAATTTATTTACATCTATTTCATTTTGTAACGACCCGACATTTTTTACCATTCGCATCCAAACATGTCGGACTTGAATTGCTCAAAATATCAGATTGTTAATTTAAATTTGGCAAAACTCAGCATATACAGCAAATAAAATAATCACAGAATCAGAGACACAGAGTATTATAACAATAGTGCAGCGGAATAGATAAACAGTAGTTCATGAAGCTACTGTATAAACAACAGAGTTTGAAATAAAATACAACAGAATATATCAAATACAGAGTGATGACATCTCTGGAAAAATCAACTGGAAAAGCTGAAAGCTGAATCGATAGTTGGATCTCCAAGTGAAGCTCCAAACTCCAAAGGTGAGTCTCAAATGCTGTATCACTCAGTTTGTATTTGAGATATTCTGTTGTATTTTATTTCAAACTCTGTTGTTTATACAGTAGCTATATGAACTACTGTTTATCTATTCCGCTGCACTATTGTTATAATACTCTGTGTCTGTGATTCTGTGATTATTTTATTTGCTGTATATGCTGAGTTTTGCCAAATTTAAATTAACAATATGATATTTTGAGCAATTCAAGTTCGACATGTTTGGATGCGAATGGTTAAAAATGTCGGGTGGTTACACATTTACATTTAATTTATTCATTTCAATGTGTTAAATTTCAATTATTTCATTTTATGTTTAACATCTCATATCAATTCATTTATTCACTTTATTAGTTCATTTCATTAATTCATTTCATTAACTTTACTCAAGTAAATTTTATTTTATAAAACGATTTACATCTTTAGTTTATTATTAATTTTACTTAAGTAAATTTTATTTTATACTCAAATTCATATTAATAAATTTTTCTTTTTTTCACAATCAATTTAATTCGACTTTTCTTTAGGTAACTTTCATCTTATAATTCATTTTTTTTACTTATTTTATATTCAATTAGTTACCATTCAATTTATTAATACTCACTCCACTTGCATTTAATTTATTTACATCCAATTTTAATCAAATTCAATTACTCACATAAATTTTACTTACACCCATTTATTCACATTCAATTCCTTTCACACCCAAATTGCATATCAATTTATAATTTAAGTTCGTGTTCATTCTATTAATTCATTTTATAGCTTAAGTGGAATTAATTCACTTTACTAATTCATCTAGTTTCATTCAAATCCAATTCAATTCATTTAATCTTTATTAAATTAAACTTATTTCATCTAATCCATTACTCAGTTTATTTAACTTTATTTTAATTTTTTTTATTTTCTTATCATTCACATCCAACAAATTTTAAATTTGTTTTTAGCTTAATATTTCTCAAAACTATAAGTTATAAAAACTTATTCACTTAAAATTTCATTTCATTATTCTATCTAATTCATTTCTAATACAATTCACTTTTATTTAAGCTTTCTTGAGTTAAACTTCATTTTATTTACTTTATTTCACTAACTCGATTTATTTAACGTTTCTTAGGTTAATTCTTCTATTTCATATCTCAAATTCAGATTTTCTTTTGTTTGCTTAACTAAAATGTTCATCCGTTCTTAAAATTCAGTCTTACTTTTCTGTTCAAATTCATAACTTATAAACTTATTTCTTATATACACTATCATCAATTTATAAGTTCAAAACTATTTTCATATATTTATCAAATCATACTTGGAATATTTTTCACAATCAAAACTTGTTTTAACTGGAAATAAATTTCTTTTGGTAGCAATTCTCACTCAGAAACTCGTAAATGAATACGTGTGATGCTGCATTCATCTCCAGAATTATTTCCTAGAGATTAAAGCAAGTTCAATGCTTTTATTTCTTTCAAAAATCTTTTCAAAATATATTTCTAGTCAAAACATTTTCAAATATTATTATTATTAATTTTGAAGGCTTCGAAAACAATTTTGAAAGCAGCAGGATTTAAATTCTAAAATTCTCAGCTTTGAGATCCTTTTTATTTATATGCTATATTATAAATATACTTATACAATTCCATTGCTTTATTATGAAAATATTTTGTTGATTTACAACTTTGTTATTTCAAACAATTCTTATTGTAATTAGATTTCAATTCAATTTAATTATCGAACGCTTCATGAAATAGATTTCACAAAGTATTCGTTTTTAGTTTAATTCAACAATAATCGATGATAACTAAATATTATTATCTCCTAATAACTAACATTCATTAATAATCATACAGGTTTATGAAAGTTATCGTTTTATACCTATAATATAATTTAGGTAAAATTATTTCATTTAACTGATTTTAAAACAATATTATGTCGACTTGCCTCGTTTAAGTGTTTAGAAACCCTTATCGATAACATGGCGTCCCACGCACCGACCAGAATTCATAAACAACTCAACGGATAAGTAAACACAATATAAAACATTTTATAACACTAACAAGTATGCGCTCACACACATATATATATACACTCAAATAAACTCATTCTAGAGTATTACTACCCTATCTCTAATGAGTCAAACCCCACAAAGCTAAGGTTATTGCTAAACCAAAGCTTTGATACCAACGGTGATGACCAACATTTCGGAAGGTTTAAATTGAAAATAATCCACACATATCCAACTCAAACAATCCAAAACGTAGATAATCAATGGGGTTAAGAATAATAAGAAAATAAAGAAAACAAATACAGACTCTCGCAGCGGAATGACAAAATATAATAATCAAATAAACAGTTCATGAAGCTGTTTATACTATACATTTGATTATAATTTATACAACATTTATCAAAGTTATATATACAACAGAGACAACCTAATAATGCACAGAACAATAATGTGGTGAAATAATACTAATAATATAATATACCAAATCTTCATCTTCGTCCTCAAGAAAATACTCTTCAATGCGCTGAAAACTCAGGGTTGACCCGAGCGTAATAAAAAGACAAAACACTTGAGTCAGGACTAAACTATCCTTATGTGAGTCAAATTAATAATCACATATAACAGGAGTATAATAGCGTCAGAGATGTTTACGGGATTTCACATCTCCTATCTAGTGTATAACGTGTGTGCAATAACTCAAGAGATGTTATGACATTTTTGATTTCTTAAGGATCTGTCGAAATATTTATATATAGTAGAATACGCTATATATATATAATGTCTAATCAGTAAAATAATATTTTTCTCAGCGTAAGGCTTTACATTAATCTCCCTTAACGCGTTTTTAAGCATTGTCATACAGTTTGCATATAACACCCCAGTAGCACGTTGGGGGATAGGGATGCGCCGTGATACGACAACACTAAACCAAAATCGTAGTGGTCTCGTATAGGGATAAAAGTATGACAAGACACATGAGGCAATGCCCAAGGTAGGATACTACTAGTTCGGGTCGCAGGGCTGGTGGTAACGCATCGTAGCCACGATCGCCCACCGCATTCATCCATCCCATATCGAGTCAAAGGGAGGTTATCCCAAATCAAGGTGCACCAACCGAAACCAACATCAATCGTAATAGTATGGACGAAGTCCAAGAAGGAAATTGAAGAACAGATGTCCGCTAGGGGTAGCTAGCCCACTTGCCCCTGTCAAGCCGTCCTGTTTTAGTCATTTCAAATTGGCACAAGTGTCTTGGTCTATCTATCATCGTTCTCTTTCTTCAAATCCAGCAAACGTCGCCAAAACCAACCTCTTCATTCTGGAGCCTCCTCCACATACATAGTTGTTAAAGTGGTTCCAATATTAATAGAGAGTATGCCAATGAGAGACCCTAGTCTCTTCAACAACCAAACGTCGTTTTACACATCGGTTGGTTCTTTTACATTTTAAAAAAAATTCATACTTGATATCAAAATATCATATTCGCTTCAAAAATCCTTTCATTTCAAAATATCATATTTACTTCAAAATATGTCAATTTAGTTTGATATGTCATTTTCACTTGAAAAATTCGATTCGAATTTCAATTTAGGTTATAAATTTTAAAATGTTTTATAAAATAAAACAGTTTGGAAAATAAAAATAATTTGAATATTTGAAAAGATAGATTTTAAACAGTTTATATTAAAATAATTTGTTTCAAAAATAATTTTCAAAACAAACTGTCACTTTCCATTTTAACAAATCTGGACCTAAGTCCAAATTCCAATCAAACTGATTCAATTTCAATTATTCCAATTCAAATCATTTTCAATCTCAATTCAATTCAAATCGACTCAATTCCGATTTCAATTTAAATTAATTTCATTTTCCACTTTAATCCAAATTAACTTCAATTTCAATTCAATTTCAAACAATTCGAATTAACTTCAATTTCGATTTCATTGATTCGATTCAAATGGTTTGAGTTTCAATTCAATTCTCAATTTAAACCATTTCTGTTTATATAAAGTTTGAGTTCAATTTCAGAATATCGATTTAAATCATTTAAATTAAACTTCACTTTGATGTTCAATTTAATGTTCAAATCTTTAAAATAATTTAATTCCGAATTCAAATTTGAAATATCCATTTAAATTAATTTTGCCTGGACTTTATTTCAAAGTCCAAATAAAAATTCAAATCTTTTAAACAAATCAATTTCCATAATCTAAATCATATTTCAATTGTAGCTTCAAATTTCAAATTCGATTCTTTAAACAATTCCTGTTAACAAATTTCAATTTCAACATTTCGAGCTCAAGTTCGAAAATAATTCAATTTCCATAAATTGGATTTTTATTTCTTTAATCAAAATCATTTAAATAATTTCAAATCAATTTTTTTTAAATCATTTAATTTAACCAGTCCGGTGTTCGTATATAATTTTCTATCCTATGGCCAAGTGATCGGTTATTTCGATTTTAATTTCAGGGATAGATATATATCATTTTAATCCAAATCAAAGTTTCATAGGTATATATCATTTCAACCTATTTATTAATTTATTCGAAATAATTCATATAACAGTTTATATACTGTTAGATAATTTACAAGGTGATAACAGGATATATATAAAATAAACAGACACCCAATCATTAATATATCAACCAATAGCATTCATCACAATCAACATCCAAATCAGTCAATAAATCACAACAATTTGCCAGTTATCAATAATCGAAAATTTTACTAGCAATTTAATTCCAATTTCAATTTAACGGTTAATTCAAAATTCCTAACATATAAGTTTCTATGTCAATTTCTATGTCGGTTAAATTACCAAACAACAATCAATAAAATTAAATTACTTCACAACTTCAATTTAACTAACATAAAAATAATTCAGTACTTCGCGAGCGTTATAAAACACTCACCTTTTATTTGAAACTAAAATTTTTTCAAAGTCAAATAAATTTCAAACCAACTCTATGAGGTAGACGACGATACAATTGCAACGTGACCCGTTTCGCTCTAATCGGACTCGTATGCAGAATTTACAAATTTAATTAGCATTAACGATAAAATTAACTAAATTAAATAATAATAAAAAACAACCTTTTTCTCCTCAATGGAATAGCCTAGGAAACACACGCAACCTACAAACGCGACAAACGTGTCCACGCGCCACGGCCAGACGACGACCGGAGCCCTATCCATCGCTACCACCAGATGCGTCGCCTCACCCTCTACCACCACCGTCAACCATGCCCTACCCGCCGCCTCCGATTACGAGTGAAAACCCAAAAACCGACGTGAGAACGCGGTTGAAAATCGAACATCTCGTAGCGAAATTCAACGATCCGACCGTCTAAATTGTAGAGCTCGTCGAGATCTATGATTTTCCTTTTGGAATCATTTGATTTCATTAAATAGTTTTGGAAAAAATGAGAGGAGAAGGTTGGCGATTATCGGCCATTAAATGAATAAAGGAACGACTATGCGATTGCTAGGGTTTGATGAAAATAAACGAGACGCGGCCTTATATAAATATCTGACGCTATTGACCCGTGAAATTTTTGAACTCCAAACGAAGTGTGTTGCATGGCGTTCTATATGTTATACCCCTATTCCAATCACAACGGAATAGGCATCGGGAGCCAATTCCACTATATTCAGAAGATAGCATTTCAAAATCAAATTATTTTAATTAAATTTATTTAATTGATTTCTATGCGTTTCAAGCTCGCACGGCCATACGACAAGTCCAATCGTGACGAAACTTGAAATCTTATAATAATTCACTATTGCGGATCCGATGAAACTGGTTTTGTCGAAATCCGAGAGAGTGGCCAAAGTGGCTATTTTTACTCGTTAATTAAAACAAGAAATTTTCAATTTCTACTTATCCACTTTTAAATTCAATTTTAAAATTAAACAATTTCTTTCTTGTTCAATAAAATTTAAATCAACTTTCGACATCATTTTCATTCATATTAAATTCTAGATTCAACTATTTAAATAATTTCCAATATTAAATTTAAACAATTTAATTATTCAATGAATTATATTAATAAATCATAAAATTTGAAATGAATTTTAATTATCAATAATTATTTTATTTCTATCTAAATAATACAACATTTATTATCCAATTTCAGCTATTGATTACAAACACATTCAATGTATAAAATTTCAATACTTGTTATTGCCTAAATCTTCGTAATTGGTTATTTCAAAATTTTATTCAAGTTCATATTAAATAAATTACATAAATAAAACATAAATTTTATTTCTAACTATTTATATTCAATAATTTTATTAAATTTAATAATTTAAAATAGTTAAAAATACAGGTTGTTACATATCTCCTTATATTTTCCTACATATGTAATAATTTTGTGTCTGTGTATATGGAAATATATAGTTGTCTCATTGAAAATGAAAAAGGAAGGATCTAACATTATCCCTCATTTTATTGATGACAACTGTATATTTCAAAATAAAAATGCAAAGTAAGTAAATATTGCTCCCCCTTTCAATATGCTTGGATTTTTCTTCCCCTTTGTCATTAACAAAAAGGAATGATATCCCCGCTTTGTTTATAATTAAAGAACAATAGCGTATGAAATGATGATATGATGCACATATGAGATAATATAACAAGAATATGATAAACAAAGGCCTACTTAGAAGTAGAACAAATCCATCTCACTAGATACAAACATAACAAAGTTTATCACAGACATAAATAGTACACAACAAATCTTTGTAAGTTTAAACATAGAAATTACACAATGACAACATAAACAAAACAATTTTAACATAGACATATGAGAATCAGAACACCATTTAACAATGCAGGATGTCCAAAAAATAGCATAAAAGAAACTTGGTTTCATGAAAGCTAACTAAAATAATGAATGTTTGAGTACGAGCAATATGTGTTTGTAAAGTGTAAAAGGAAATAAGAATAGTAATTTTAAAATTTTATCTTACCAATCACCCAAATTTTGTGATGGTGGTGGTGATCGTCTGGTCAAATTCTTTCATATCCTTTTGAGAATTGTTTTAACATTTTTGATTTCATTTTCATTTCGACCGACACTTGTTTCAATATGGTCAAGATGGGAGTTGGCTTGGGAAAATCCTTTGGAAATTTGTCGTTCAAGTTTCTTTCAATTTTTGGAGAGAGTGATATACGATTGAAGCTTCTCCTTTTTTGTGTAGGACTTCTAATCGCCACTGATGATTTTCAAAGATTCGTTGTCACTTTCTTCTTGCGGTTCTAAATGTGCTTCTTCGACAACATCTTCCGCATCATGCTCGATTTCCTTATTTTCTTCAATCGATGGGCCTTTTCCTTTTCGTTGTTGATTATATAACTCCAAAGAGGGATATTTAGGAGCAGTTTTTGGGAGATGCATTAAGCTAAAGTATCTATTTTTGGCAAGTTGAATTGTGCTATGATCGGTTCCATAACCTTGGATGTTGTAGTCATTTAGTATCCTAGTGATGTATGAAGCGTAGACCAAGGTTTTTTTCTTAATATCGAAATACGTCCGTAGCTTATTGTAAAGAAACTATGCCCAATCTATTTTGATGTAATCAAAAATAGCATATAATGCTTTAAATTCATTATCGTAGATAACTTCGTGACTACCTTGTCTTGGAAATATTGTTTTTATCAACATTCGAAGGAGGAGCCTACTTTGATGGATTTGAATTCGGTTTTATCATCTTCCCATAAGTGATGTGAAATTGGATCGTGAGTTTTTACGAACTCTACATCATCCAAATCAATGCTATGATGACAACATTTAAGAATTCGAGCTGTAGCCTTGCTTATAGGTGTTCTTTCTCCTTTATCAGTAGGAAGAATACCTTCACCACTCCTAATAGGAGAATTGAGCCCCTTGGTATTGATATTTGGAAAGTCATAGGTCATAATATCATCGGGAATTTAGAGATTTAAAAATCCCTTCAGTGAACTTTCCAAGTGTTGGGAAGATGATTCTTCTTCAATAGAAGTGATGACGAATTCTGGATCTGGGACAGTTTTTCTTCTACGAAGTTTATATGCCAGCTTCTTCTTCCTCATGGTTGATGTTTGAGATTGCGCACTTTGTGGCTGTTTGACCACAAGCGCTTTGCCTGGCCCGCATCAGTGTCGTCAGGTTTATTGGCTTAAGAATCCCTAATCTCACCTTATTCAATGTCTTCCCGAGTCCCCTCGGTTGAGGGCATGATAGAATTGATGGCATCCCTTTCTTGCTCTATAACGTTTCTCGGTGATGTTGCACTTTCGGGAACCCCAATGCCATGACCCTCTTCTAACATCCCGAATAAAGATAATAACTCATCGGTTATAAGATGTTTGATGTCCCTGTCTTCGATAGGGGTAGCGCAAAAAGCGGCGACCGCTCTTGAAAAACTAATGCCTTCAGGATGTGGGCGGACACTTGTAGGAATCCAGGATGTTAATAGATTCAAAAATATGACTTGGATTAACGGATGTAAGAATGAAATGATAATAACGCTTATGCCCTTCTAACTATCGCCTCGCAAAGCCAGGCAAACACCGAACATAGAACCACTCATGTTTGAACAGAGAGAGTTTATTCCCAGCGCCTATTAAGACTTGGCAGTTGGGTGAAGGTTCAAGAAAAATGTAGGAAGGACTTTTTGATTGCCGTTTAAAGTTGTAAATGAATCTTATGTCCTTGGGAGTTGGCTGACGAAATAGAACGCTCATGAATAGTAGAAAGTTTCCATGTAGGAAGGCGTTGCTATAAGTATGGAGTTGAGTGGGAGCTATTCCAAGATATCTCAACATCCCTCAGATAAACGAATTAAAGGGCGATATGCGTCCGACCGAGCACATAAATTTGTTACAAGCCATGCGCCCCTCTATGGCAAGTGAGGCCTATCGTTTATCGAAGGAACCAAGATGTCAATGAATGGAATTCCATGTATGGAACACAACCTACGAAGGGAAGCCTCGCCAATTTGGGAAGCTTGAGAATCTGTTGGGTAATCTAGGAGAATGACACCTTCCACTGCATCGGGAGCACAACTTATATTCTCCGCCGGGAGGACCGGAACATTTGAAAAAAGGTTGACCGATGGACTAGAAAATTCCGTTTGTTCAGCTTTATAGTTAGGAGAAAACCTGCCGGATATAGTCCTAGAGCTAGATTTTTCTTCAGGATCGATATACTACATGGCCGGTTCGAAAGACATAGCAACTAAATGCTTTGAGCTTCTGGAGTCCATATTAGTTGTAATAAGTAGACAATCAAGGATATAAATGTTTACCCGATCCTCCCCCACACCCCTCCCCCCCGATGCTAAGTGTGAGCTAGTGCAGTGTAGTGAAGTGTATAGCAAAAATAAATAGCTTAAAATCAGAAAATGAAGCTAAATAGCAAAACTTTGGTTTTCAACCAGAGTGACCATCATTGCTGACCGTCTCAACTGGCAAAAAGATTGATCGGTTGTGAAAGCTTTTGGATTGACTATAGGCATATCGAAGTGTAAAGTTTGTCGTTTAAGTCCATGTGCAAGTTTTTAGTATATGTTGAAGGTTCCAAGGATTTGATTGTTCAATCTCAAGTTCAATAGTGAATATGCAAATTTTATTGTTCATCGTCATTATATATCCAAGTTTGAGGTGAATTGGTGGTAATTGTTCAAATAAGTAAGGTCAGATTAGGTTTTAAGTTCAAAGAACCCTATATGCCGATCCCTGTGTACCAAACCCTTCGTACCGATCCCTATCCCAAAGCCCTTCGACCGATCCCTTTCTTTTTACCAATCCCATCGATCCCTTCACTTCCACATATTCCACTGATCCCTCTCTCACAACAAACATTGTCGATTCCTAATCCCATCCATCTCTCTACTTTATCCTCTGCTCATCAAGCCTCTACGCCGAGGGATCGACAAAGAACCGAACCTTCAACACTGATCCCTCCTCCACTCTATCTTCTTCCTCCTTTATCCTCCCTTCTTCCTTCTCCTTATTTATTTTGCCGAACCCTATCCTCCGATGATTCATCTTCCCCAGGTCGCTTCGATCATTGTATCATCACACCCTCGAGCGCCATCAAAATCATTAATGACTCCCTTATCTCACCATTAAACCAAAAAATGATGTCAAGAAGGCTCACCTAAGTTTGAATTTGTTAAGGAAATTGGCGAGTAGCTCGAAGGCGATCGAAATGGAAAGTGTGGGAACTGGGAAGTTAGTTTATAAACATGGATTGAATCACGAAAAGATTTTGTTTCGAAAGAGAGGGGAGAAGAAGAGAAGGAAAGTTTGTTTTGAATGAGGGAGCGAAAGGGTTCAGTGCTTTGAATAGAAACAAGATAATGAAGTAAGTAAAAGTGAAGGAGTGGGAAAGCTAATTTATATGTATATATGGACTGAGGGATCGGCCCATATCTTTGGCACAGACCGTGGAGAGAGGGATCGGCATGAAAGCTTACCGACCCCTATTGGTATGAACCTAGAAAAAGGGGTCAACATACTTGTATGTTGATCCCTGCAAATGTAAAAAAGGAAGAGAGGAAGAGAAAGAGAGAGAGGGATCAGCTAAACACATGTAGACGCCTATGCATAAAAAAATGATGATGATGATGATTGTGAGGGTTCGACTATAAATATGTACATATAAAATGCAGGAAAGTTGGCAATGACCTGTGAACGTGCGAGCACGTGTGGGAGCCAGCAATAAGAACGTGTACATGAATGTGCACATGTGAAACTCAAAGGTCCAATTTTTTGAAATCAATAGAAATTGAAATCAAACCCGAAGCCTTCGAGTTCAAGACTAGAACAAACAACCAAATTTTTTTGCCTTGTGGGACCAAACTTATGAATATTAACTAATGGGGTATAGCCTTGAATTTATACTATTGGAAATTGACCAAGGGTCATGTTGATCAGTGAGAAAAATAATGCCTTGGAAAAATAGTTCAGCAGATGGATAGCAGCTATTCAGAAAGCTGGATAGGTTTCTTGTCGATGACTCTAATTTGCTTCGATTCAAAGCACGTCATGTTCATCACAAGACGTGCATTGGGGGGCAAGTGTTATCCGGCATTCTTACCCGGTTATAGGAAACTAATTGCACAGGTTAGGTTCGACTGCCATCAAGGCCAACGATTCTGGAGTGATGATTGTAGGACCTAGAAATCATGTACAAATGATCATATAAAGTCACGACTGAATGGATTTGATGGATATACAATATAGGATGCTCAAAGTATGGAATATGGCTCAATGATTGGAAGAGATCGACATAGATGGCTTCATTAAGAGGGATCAACATACTTCATGAAGGAGGGATCGACACACATTGAAATACAAGGGTAGCCTTAAAGAAAATGATCAATATCTCAAGATCTGAAAGTCCAAAGCATATGAAATTTGGAGAGCAAGGTATATAGACCCTAGGGAACCTACCTAGGGATCGCACATCAAAAGAACAATATTGGAAAGATCGGCATGTATCCTTTGGAAGGGTGATGCAGGGTATCATAAAATTAGAGCAGAGAACCTCACCTCTAGGTCGTTACTGCTCCTAGGTCGCTCCACGACCTACGCCAATTCGGTAGCCGACCCATCTCCACCAAACAACGACATATCGAAGCTCGTTAGGCCGTTACCACTCCTAGGTCGCTCCACGACCTTGCTGGATCTGGATCCACATCACTGGCTCCCACTCTACTCCAAAGCCATAGGTCGCGACTATTCATCTCGCAAGCGACCTACCACCTACCGAGTTAAAACCCTAAGTCGCGAGACAACTAAGCCTAAGTCGCGAAGCTCCATCATCCACGACCTAAACCTAAGTCGCCACTGCGACTTAAACCCTTCCCCGACCTAAACCTAAATCACGAACTAAACTAAGTCGCTTCCCAAATTCTCAGTAGGTCGCGAAGATTTCTTTGCCACTCTCTTAGCTCGTGTGAAGTGGTAAGTCGCGTGAAAGCATTTTCGTACGACCTTTCTTAAGTCGCGAGCGACATAGTTAGGTCGTTGATGATTTCTGAGGCGCGAAGTTTCTTTGCCGTGCTTCATTTTAGCTCATGTGAAGTTTGTTAAGTCGTGTGAAGAATTTTAAGTCGCGTGCGTTGTTATTTAGGTCGTTTGTGTGTTTGTAAGTCGTGAACTGTTTGTATTTCATTTTCTTAAGTCGTTGTGTTTGTTGTACCACTTTGTTAAGTCATATGTGTTGTAATCTCCTATAAATAGGGGTTGTGTCATTTGTAAAAAGGTTGTTGATTTTGAAATAAAATTTCCTTTGTTAGCTTTGTGCTTTCATCCAATTGGTAGTTGAGTGTGATCTCCTATCTCCACCTTCGGTCATTCGAGTGCGCTCGAATCAACGATTGTTGAAGCCAATTCACGAAATCAAGTGCGCTTGATCAACATCAAAGAATTGTAGATCTTCTCTCACGGCATCGTGCGCGATCAACGTGTCGAAGATAGCTAAAGTCCGGTATCTTCATGATCAACGGATTTGGGCATTTGGTATTATTAATTCATCGATTCATATTGCTTCATCTAATCGTTTCATCGATTAGTTTGACACGAAATCTTCATTTCGTTGTCATTCGTTATTTCCGCTGCGTCATTTGGTATCAGAGCTAGAACGCAAGGAGTTTGCGTAGATTTTTGGAGTTGTGCGAGATTTACATCATTTGGAGAATTGGGTTCTCGAGATTTTGAAGAGTGATCATGCCGCCGAGACGAGCTCAACGTCATCGCAATATTAATGCTTTGTACGGAAGAGAAGAGGCTGATGAGATGGAGCAAAGAATTAACGAAAACTTTAATGAGAAGATTAATGAAGGGATTGATCGATTAGAGAGAATGATGTTGGAGATGATTCAAAATCAGAGAAGGGTTTCACCTGAATCGAGCCATGGAAGAAGTAGAGTTTCACCACATTCCAATCGGGAGAGAAGTGTTGATAACGATCATAGAAGTGTGAGTCGAGATTGTTATAGAGATGATGATGATCGAAGACGTGAGAGGAATGTGAATGATCGAGAACGGAGGAATGTAGATAGAAGGGATGTTGGTGGTAGACGTGATGGTAGTAGAGATGTTGGTGGTCAGGATCGACATCGATATACATTGGATTGTGAAGAAGAGTATGATGGTGGTAGTGTTCATGGACGAGGACGTGGACAAGGAAGAAATCAGTCGGAGTATGATCACAAGTGGGAATCTGGGATGAAGACTGAAATTCCAGAATTCAAAGGTGGTATGCAAGCTGAAGAGTTTTTGGACTGGTTGTCTAAAGTGGAGGAGATTTTTGACTTCAAGGAAGTTCCAGAACATCGTAGAGTGAAGTTGGTTGCTACAAGGTTGAGGGGTAGAGCTTTGGCATGGTGGCAGCAAACCAAACTTACACGTGAACGGATGGGAAAGTCAAAGGTTGAATCATGGGAAAAGATGAGGAAAATGATGAGAGCTACATTCTTACCTTATAACTATCAGTCGCTTATGTATCAGAAGTTGAAAAACTTGAGACAAGGGACGAAATCTGTGAATGACTATGCTGACGAATTTTATCAACCAATTGCAAGGAATGATATTATGGAGACAGAGGAACAATTGACAGCTAGATTTGTTGGGGGGTTGCGAATGCAGATTCAAGATATGGTTAACATGTTTGATCCCAGATCTGTAGCGGAAGCACACCAGAAGGCGTTGGCTTGGGAGAAACAGGGAAGACGAGGAGGTGGTGTGTTTACAAATTCCAACAATCCAGTGAAGGGTGTTAGTGGAAGTCCTAATGTTCCTAAGTCTGTCAATAAGCCAATGGTGAAGGAGGTTGAGAAAGCGAAGGTTAACAATGGTTTCAAATGCTACAATTGCCAGGAGATGGGTCATAAAAGCAACGAGTGTCCAAAACCTAAGAAGCGAGTGATGGTTGCGGAAGTTGAGGATGAGGAGGAAGAAGCTGGATGTTCTAATTCATTACCAGTGGAGGAGGAAGACTTGTTGTCGGGAGATGAAGGGTATTCATTGATGATGAGGAGAAGTTGTTTGACCCCAAAGCAAGAGAAGGAAAGTAGTTGGTTGAGGAATAACATTTTCCAGTCTACATGCACTATTCTAAGAAGAGTTTGCAAGTTTGTTATTGATGCTGGAAGTTGTGACAATATTATCTCTACAGAAGCGGTGAAGAAGTTAGAGTTAAAGACTGAGAAACATCCTAAACCGTACAAGTTAGCATGGTTGAGGAAAGGCAGGGAGGTGAAAGTTGGACGAAGAGCTCGAGTTAATTTTTCGATTGGGAAGAAATATAAAGATGAAATTTGGTGTGATGTGGTAGATATGGATGTCTGTCATTTGTTGCTGGGAAGACCGTGGCAGTATGATAGGGCGGTGCAACATGATGGGCGTACCAACAGTTACAATTTCATGTTTGAAGGCACGAAGATTACTCTAGTTCCAAAGAAGCGACAACAAGAAGAAAACAAACTGGAAGAGATTGAAGAGCTGAAAACTTTGCTATCTTTGAAGGAGTTTGTTAAAGAGATCGAGGAAGAGCCGGAAGTATTCTTGTTGATTGGGCGCGAGAGCTGTGGAGAGGTTGAAATCCCAGAGGAAGTGAAACCAGTGTTGAAAGAGTTTGAAGATGTATTCCCAGATGATTTACCAAAGGAGTTACCGCCACTAAGAGACATTCAACATCAAATTGATCTTGTTCCGAGAGCAATGTTGCCACATAGACCACATTATCGAATGAGTCCGAAGGAACATGAAGAATTGAGGAGGCAAGTGGAAGAGTTGCTTGAACATGGGCGTGTGCAGGAAAGCTTGAGTCCGTGTGCTGTGCCAGCTTTGTTAGTACCGAAGAAGGACGGGACGTGGAGAATGTGCACTGACAGTCGAGCATTGAATAAGATTACTGTGAGATATAGATTTCCGATGCCGAGGTTGGATGACTTGCTAGATCAATTGAGCGGAGCTACTATCTTTTCGAAGATTGATTTGAAGAGCGGA
Source organism: Allium fistulosum (assembly GCA_030737815.1). Classification (NCBI taxonomy): domain Eukaryota; kingdom Viridiplantae; phylum Streptophyta; class Magnoliopsida; order Asparagales; family Amaryllidaceae; genus Allium; species Allium fistulosum. Next base: position 1,295,793,680 of record CM060904.1, read on the forward strand.
TATCATCAAATTCGTATCAGGCCAGGAGATGAGTGGAAGACTGCTTTTAAAACCAAGGAGGGTCTATACGAATGGTTGGTAATGCCATTTGGCTTATCAAATGCGCCAAGTACATTTATGCGGGTGATGAATCAGATTTTTAGACCATTCATTGGGAAGTTTGTGGTGGTGTATTTCGATGATATTCTGATATATAGTGGAAGTTCAGAGGAACATTTGAATCATCTGAGAGAAGTGCTGATGGTACTGCAACAAGAACAATTTTATGCTGCAACGAAGAAATGCGTGTTCATGACGCATAGTGTTTTATTTCTGGGGTATGTTGTATCAGAGGAAGGGATACAGGTGGATCGGAGTAAAGTAGAGGCGATTAGAGATTGGCCACAGCCCAAGACGATAACAGAGGTTCGGAGTTTTCATGGGTTGGCTTCACTTTATAGAATATTTATTCCACACTTTAGTAGTGTGATGGCGCCTGTTACAGATTGTATGAAGGGTAAACAGTTTTCATGGTCATAGGAAGCATGGGATGCTTTTGGGAAGATCAATAAGTTGCTGACGTCTGCACCAATTCTAGTATTACCAGATTTTCAGTCATTGTTTGAGCTACATACTGATGCATCAAAGGTTGGGATTGGAGGAGTGTTGAGTCAAAGGGGACGTCCTATTGCATATTTCAGTGAGAAATTATCAGGAGCAAAGATGAGATATAGTACGTATGATGTGGAATTCTATGCTGTTGTGCAAGCCATTAAACACTGGAGACATTACTTATTTCAGAAAGAGTTTGTTCTTTACACTGATCATGAGGCGTTGAAGCATTTACAAGGGCAAGACAATATTTCAGCAAGACATGCATCATGGATTACATATTTGCAGCAGTTTACTTTTGTTGTCAAACACAAGTCAGGAGTGACGAATCGTGTGGCTGATGCTTTGAGTAGGAGGAATCATTTGTTGACAACAATGAAGGTTGAAGTGATAGGATTTGAACTATTGCCAGAATTGTTTGAAGAAGATCCTTATTTTGCAAAGCTTGTTGAGAAAGTCAAAGATGGGAGCAAGGTTTTAAATATCGGATTTCGGTCATGTTTCGTCTTGGAATTTTTACATAAGTTATCTCGTATCGGGGGAGATCTCGGACGAGATGAGTACATATCGGGTGTACATCTCAGATTGACATCTCGGGTCTTATAATGCATCTCGGGAATATCTCGGGTGTACTTATGTGTTTAAAATTGATGTGTCAAAAATTTATTTAACGGTTATAACTTTCTTAGTAAAAATAAAAATGGTAACATACTTGATTTACATGGAAAAAGGAATATTTTTAGAAGAGTGGTAGCTTGATTTGCTTAATCGATTTGGTAATGATTGAATAATATCATTTTATTTGAACATAATAAAGAACCGAAACCTTTCGCTATGACTCATTAAGATAAAGAGTAAAGAATATGTTCAAGAAGTTGACAAATTATAATTGGATTGAGTAGTTTCTTTTGAATCAATATGAAAATAAAAAATATTATGCAAAATAAGAAAAATGTATAATTTCGGGTGAGATCTCGGATTGAGATTTTGATCCATATTTCGGGTGAGATTTGAATATCTCGGATGAGATGAGTGTCGAGGGAGATATGGAGGAGATTTGATGTCTCGTCTCGTTTAAGTGTGAAAAAGAGATCTCGGAGGAGATCTCGGGCGATATATAGGAGATTTAAAACCATGGATGGGAGTACTGACGAGTTTGTGATGGTAGATGGATTCTTGTTCAAGGGTAATCAATTGTGCATACCAGATTGTAGCTTGCGAATGAAGATAGTGAAGGAGCTGCATGAGGAAGGACATGTGGGTAGAGATCGTACATTGCAGTTGATTTCTCAATCTTATTTTTGGCCGTCCATGAGGAAAGAGGTAGAAAGATTTGTGGAGAGATGTCATATTTGTCAAGTTTCCAAAGGGACATCGACGAATGCGGGATTGTATATGCCATTACCCGTGCCTACTAGACCATGGGTTGATATCAGCATGGATTTTGTTTTAGGATTGCCTAGAACTCAACGGGAAAATGATTCAATATACGTTGTAGTGGACAGGTTTTCGAAAATGGCACATTTTATAGCCTGTAAAAAGACCGCTGATGCAGTCCGTGTTGCTCAGTTATTTTTCAAAGAGATATATCGACTTCATGGGTTACCAGAATCTATTATGTCGGATAGGGATACTCGTTTTCTGAGTCATTTTTAGCTAAGTTTGTGGAAGATGGTGGGAACGAAGCTGAAATTCAGTAGTGCTTATCATCCTCAAACAGATGGGCAAACAGAAGTGGTAAATAGATCGTTGGGAAACTTATTGCGATGTCTTGTACAAGACAATTTGAAGAGTTGGGACTTAAAGTTGTGTCAGGCAGAGTTTTCTCATAATCATGCTGTTAACCGAAGCACTGGTTACAGTCCATTTCAGATTGTATATTCTAGTTTGCCAAAGGGACCATTAGATTTAACGATAATACCACAACCAAAGGGGACAGTAAAACGAGCTGTTGATTTTGTTGACGGATTGACTGAATGTCATAAAATCGTTCAGGAACGATTGGAGAAAGCGAATGAGAAGTACAAACGATCTGCAGATCTTAAGCGAAGGAATGTTGAATTTCATGAAGGTGATTTGGTTTATGCAGTGTTAACAAAAGATCGTTTTCCAGTGGGAACTTACAACAAGTTGAAAGCACGAAAAATTGATCCAGTAGAAGTTTTGAAGAAGGTCAACGATAATGCGTATCGATTACGATTGCCGGAAAAGGTTCATACTTCTGATGTTTTCAATGTCAAACACTTAATTCCGTATCATGCTGATGATCAAGAAAATGCGAATTCGAGGACGAATTCTTTCGTACCCAGGGAGGATGATGCAGGGTATCATAAAATTAGAGCAGAGAACCTCACCTCTAGGTCGTTATTGCTCCTAGGTCGCTCCACGACTTACGCCAATTCGGTAGCCGACCCATCTCCACCAAACAACGACATACCGAAGCTCGTTAGGCCATTACCACTCCTAGGTCGCTTCACGACCTTGCTGGATCTGGATCCACATCACCGGCTCCCACTCTACTCCAAAGCCATAGGTCGCGACTATTCATCTCGCAAGCGACCTACCACCTACCGAGTTAAAACCCTAAGTCGCGAGACAACTAAGCCTAAGTCGCGAAGCTCCATCATTCACGACCTGAACCTAAGTCGCCACCGCGACTTAAACCCTTCCCCGACCTAAACCTAATCACGAACTAAACTAAGTCGCTTCCCAAATTCTCAGTAGGCCGCGAAGATTTCTTTGCCACTCTCTTAGCTCGTGTGAAGTGGTAAGTCGCGTGAAAGCATTTTCGTACGACCTTTCTTAAGTCGCGAGCGACATAGTTAGGTCGCTGATGATTTCTAAGGCGCGAAGTTTCTTTGCCGTGCTTCATTTTAGCTCATGTGAAGTTTGTTAAGTCGCGTGAAGAATTTTAAGTCGCGTGCGTTGTTATTTAGGTCGTTTGTGTGTTTGTAAGTCGTGAACTGTTTGTATTTCATTTTCTTAAGTCGCTGTGTTTGTTGTACCACTTTGTTAAGTCATATGTGTTGTAATCTCCTATAAATAGGGGTTGTGTCATTTGTAAAAAGGTTGTTGATTTTGAAATAAAATTTTCTTTGTTAGCTTTGTGCTTTCATCCAATTGGTAGTCGAGTGTGATCTCCTATCTCCACCTTCGGTCATTCGAGTGCGCTCGAATCAACGATTGTTGAAGTCAATTCATGGAATCAAGTGCGCTTGATCAACGTCAAAGAATTGTAGATCTTCTCTCACGGCATCGTGCGCGATCAACGTGTCGAAGTTAGCTAAAGTCCGGTATCTTCGTGATCAACGGATTTGGGCGTTTGGTATTATTAATTCATCGATTCATATTGCTTCATCTAATCGTTTCATCGATTAGTTTGACACAAAATCTTCATTTCGTTGTCATTCGTTATTTCCGCTGCGTCAAAGGGATCGGGAGAGAGCAGTGCACAAGTAATGTTAAGTTAAAGATCAAGTAATAACTCGAGTTCCAGTGATCCAAATGATGTGAAAATTGGAAGCTGAACTTATTTTAGCATGATGAAGCCACTGTAGGGATCGCTTCTCAAAATTCAACAAAAAAGGGATCAGTACCGATCCCTCCATATTGGGAATTGGGCCTAGCGATCCCTCTAGTGGGCCTATGTGGATTAAAAGGTCCTTCAGACGAAATTTCAGAGAGATGGCTGGTCGTCTTCACCTATAAATACTAGTCTAATGGATCATTCTGAGGATTTTTACGCTGCAATTTACTCTAGACTCTGTTGTAATTAGGTGTTTGCTATTTTCTACCGTTGTAATCAGATTTATAAGTGATCAATAAAGGATAATCTTCAAAGTGGACGTAGGCATACAACGCCGAACCATTATAAATCTTTTTGTCTCTGAGTATAGTTGATTCTCTGTTACTTGTTGATTTATCTACTTAGTTTATTTTTTTTTTCTTCACTTCTCTACAAAAAACTGTTCTTGGGTGTTTGTGCCAATTTAGTTGCAAACAGGTACACTTAAATACTTGATTTCTTCACTACTTACAAATTACAAAATAATTATTCTCTTTTGGAGCCAATCATTTTGCACCATTGGAGTAAACTCATACCGTTATACATAATTAAACTGCCCTTCAACATTCAAATTACACTTCCAAAGTCCACCAAAGTACCTTGGTTGTTTATTCCAAACCGTTATATCAAAGATTTAGTAATTTATTACCACTAAATAGCCAAGTTACATAACCTTTTCCTACATGTCGATTAAAATAAACGTATTTTGGTAGAAGAAGTTAAAATTTAGTAAATCATTAATAATAACTTTAAATACAAATTACCTTTCTTTTATCCTTACATGCATCAGACGTTATTTAATTCCGGCATGTTACCTTCAGCAAGTGGCATAACCATCTAGGTTATGTTAATAATGAAATTTACAACTTATTATTTATGGAAAGGCATACTAATGTTAATCAATTTTGCTACTACGCTATCATGGAAATCTTGTATGTAATTTTTTTGGTGTGTAATGAATGATTGGAACTTTAATATTCATTGACAACGAAATCTTCAATATCGTGATATACATTGTGAATGCATAAACAACTTTAAACTAAAGAACATTAATTTATGATATCGTCAAGTTCATGTATGGAGGAAACTTAAATAATGTATTGTGCACAAGTTTTTTTAAGTGTTCACTTTTGTTGTTGACTAATGCAGTTCAACAATTTAGTATCCTTAATAAATAAAATATGCATTAAAACCACCAAGCATGGTCTTAGAAATGTAACATATTTTAAAAATAACAAATCACTTTCTTCCAAAATTTGACAACCAAATTTTGCAAAGACATGGAAATTTTTTTTAGTTTATAATCCATGAATAAACCCCTACTATGATGAAAACCACGTGCACATCAATCAAACAAAAGTATATGATGTTTTTGTTATGACAATATGTTGAGTGTTATTTTGGTTTCAGGCCCAATTGTTATTGGGCTAACGAATTGGGTTGTATAGTTGTATTTTTTGTTTTTCTCTGTTTCTCGGTTTTCTATATATAACAAAAAAAAGTAATAGAAATAAAGTGACTGATTCTTCCCAAAATTTGATTCAATAATGGTGACCTAGTTTTAACATGGTATCAGAGCAGTCGCCGCCGCCTCCACCTTCACTGCCACCTCCACCTCCGTCTCATTTTTCATCCTCAGATCTATCTTCTCTTACATCCAACGATGAACTCTTTCTCCACCATTCTGATCATCCAAACTATGTTCTCTCCACAGTTCCTCTTTTCGATCGCAATTACAGCCATTGGCAGCGTTCGGTTGAAGTTTCACTCACGGCGAAGAACAAATTAGGCTTCGTTACTGGACTTTGTCTTCGTCCAGTCAACGATCCTATTCTTGCATCTCAATGGGATCGCTGCAACAATATGGTAATCTCATGGCTATTGCATTCGGTTGAGAAAGATATTGCTCAATCTATACTTTATTATCGATCTGCTTCTGCTATTTGGTCAGATCTTGCAGTTCGATTTGCTCGATCTAACCGAACACGTCTTTTCCAAATTCAACGATCTTTGTCCACGCTTTCGCAAGATACATCTTCGATTTCTACTCATTACACTAGATCGAAGACTTTGTGGGATGAGTATGCTTTGTTGCTTGAAGATCGTGTGTGTTTGTGGATCTAGTGCATTAATTCGTGATATTCTGCAAGATCAACAAGTTGTACAGTTCTTAGCTAGTTTGAATGATTCTTATAAATCCGCGCGTGCACAAATATTGATGATTCAACCACCTCCTACCCTAAATGAAGTGTACAAATTATTGCTACAAGAAGAAGAACAACGAGAGCTAGGAAACAAGCAAATCTCATCTGGATCGTCCTTGTCTGATCTCACTTCTGCCTTAGCTTCACAACGCATAACTGATTCCAAGAATTTTAATAGAGGCAGTCAGAATTCTTATCGAGGACGTGGTGGAACTACCAGAAGTGGTAGAGGATCATTGTTTTGTGATCACTGTAAAATTGGTGGTCATACTGTTGACACTTGCTGGAAATTGCATAGTCATACCATATTCTGTGATTACTGCTCAATTGGAGGCCATACTTCAGAGAAATGCTGGAAGAAAAACGGATATCCTCCGGGCAAAGGGCCTCGTACAGCAGCCAAAGCATCTTCCTCAAAAGATTCATCTGCAGCAACAACCTCTTTTGGATTTACTAGTGAGCAATATAATCAACTGCTGGCTTTGTTGAAGAATGACAATGCTGCTTCATCACATGATTCAACTGCTTTCCTTGCTGGTAAGAACTTTTGTTTTATTTCTTCAGAAACTAAACCTGTTTGGATCATTGACAGTGGAGCTACAGATCATATGACTCCCCACCTTAATCTTTTCACACATTACATTTCTTTATCTAAACCAATTCTTATTACCATGCCAAATGGTAAACCATGTAACGTCTTACATTCTGGCACAGTTGTTCTTTCTTCATATTTAACTTTGCACAATGTCTTACATGTGCCAGAATTCTATTTCAATCTTGTTTCTGTAAGAAAAATCATGACAAACAAAGACACTAATGTTCTTTTCACTCCACAATTTTGTTTCCTTCAGGACCCTTTGATGAAGAAGCCAATTTTGATTGGCAGTGAGACTAAAGGGCTGTTCACTGTTAATATTGACTCTAATTGTAAGCATGTTACTGCTATTTCTTTAATTTTGAATAAGTCTTCTGACAGTAGTGTAACAACAAATGTTTTACTGTCAAATTCATTTGTAACTTCTCACATGAATGATATTGTATTACTTTTTGCTTCTTCTGTTGTTCTTAAGAATAATAGTCCCGAATTGTGGCACTGTAGACTTGGTCACATAACTTTTATTCAACTTAAACACATCAATGTTTTTGATTCTTCTCTCAAACCATCTCACCTGTGTAAAATTTGTCCACAAGCTAAACAACACAGAAATTCTTTTCCTACTTCCACAACAAAAGCTGATAAACCTTTTGACCTCATACACATTGATACTTGGGGTCCTTATAAATAATGGTTTCAGATATTTTTTGACCATTGTCGATGATAATACTAGATGCACATGGACTTTTCTCATGGCTTCTAAAGCTGATTCTCTCATATCTTGAAGAATTTTCATACTCTCATAATTACTCAATTTCAGTCCAAAATTAAAATCATTAGATCTGACAATGCTGCTGAGTTTTGTGGATCTAATGCTTTGAAATTTTACTCTACAAATGGCATCATTCATCAAATTTCATGTGCATATACTCCCCAACAAAATGGAATAGTTGAGAGAAAATACAAACATCTTCTTGAAGTAGCCAGAGCTTTACTTTTTCAATCCAACCTACCTTCCAAATTCTGGGGAGAATGTATTTTAACTACCACTTATCTCATAAACCGTACTCCATTGCCATCTTTACAATTTCATTCACCTTATTTTCAACTTTTTCAGAAAATGCCAGATTATTCTTTTTTGAGAACATTTGGTTGTCTTTGTTTCATTTCCACAATATCTCATAGCTTTTGAATTACACATAGCTTATGAATTACATAACACAGACCTGATATACAACTATACCCCATAAACAACTCTGTGTATACATATTATATCAAATCAATATAACTAACATAATATAATATACTTTAAATATATATACCTTAATATAAAGGAGAAGTGAAGGTGAGGATGATGGAGGCACTTATGGTAGGTAGAGAACTTGGGTGGAGGTGGGTGGAAGGGAAAGGTTGGGATGAAGTTCGGTGCTTGGGTGGTCGTCAGGGAGGATGCTCCGGAGTGGGGCTATCATACGGTGATGGAGGCGGAGGAAGGAGGCGCGGGGTTTTGGGATCGGGTTGTGCCGATAAGGGGTTGCGCGCATGGAGGGTGAGTGAAGCAAGGTTGCATGCGCTGGCCGAGGAAGGTCAGCGAGGGAACGGAGAAGTGGAGGCTTGAGGAAATAGGCGGAGGTGTTGATGGTGATGGACGAGGCTCGGCAAGATCGTTGTGGCATGGAGGTGCAGTTCAGACGTTGGGGGGGCTTGCGACTTTGTGAGGAGGTTCCCTGTGTGGTCGACAAGGTAGTGGTTGGCTAAAGTTGGTGAAGAGGTAGGGGATCAGCTATACGGATTTGAGAGGGGGAGGAAGTGGAAGCTGCCCTCTGATATACAACGTTTATTATATATTTTATATAAAAAAATTTGAGCAAGGCCGAACAAAGAAAGAGGAGCGAATAGACGAAGAGAAGAAGGGATGAGCAGATCTTAAAGAGGAAGGAGAAATGACTGAGTATTATAATATATATATATTTTTCTCTTAACGTTTCAGAAAGAAGAAGAAAGGAAAAGGAGAGATAGAAAAGTGAACGAACAACAAGCTATAAAGTGACATAGGGAATAATAATAGTCATAACATTGAATTCTGCAAATACTAAATGACAGTGGTCGTCTATCTTTAGCCGTTTGAAATTTAAATGGACACACAATATCAAAAGCAAAAATGGGGTAACGCTATGGCTAATCGTTTTACGGATTTTGCCACATACCGGACTTCGAAATACATAACTGAATATAATGCGGAGATCTGCACGACGAGACGAACATAATGGTACACAGATATCAGCGATACGACCATCCTATCAAAAGTCGATATTTCGCTGTTACACTACTGCAAATTCGTCGAAAATAAGATAACGGGGCTAGAGCAGTCCAAATTTGACGAAACGAAATATGACGTCTCACTCAGAAAAAGATACACATTTTTATTATGTAAAAACATTCAGGTTTCAAAAATATTTAATTTTCATCAAATTACCTGATATTAAATTGAAATTGAAATTTACACAACATAATAAACTTCCATATTATCTGATGAAAATTTACCATTTTCTATGTTTAAATAGACGTATTCCAAATATCAGATTTTTGTTTCAACATTTTATTATTTAAAATTTCACAAAAATTCAGTTAATTACGTTATTAAAACCGTTAAAATTTTACGGGTCGTTACACTCTCCCCCACTCAAAACTTTTCATCCCCGAAAGGAACGAGGTAGGAGAAATAGAAACAACTAAAAAGAGAAGATAGATTGAAATAACAAATACATCAATTAATTTAAAACCATATAAACTACATTTATTTTCAAATTGGTTTATATTCAATTAGTTGATTCCAATTCATTTTATTTAATCAATCAAATTTATTGTGTTCACATTTGATTGGTTTCATTTCCATATATTTTTATTCAATTGATTTGTTTCCCATTTATTAACATTTATTACAAAAATTTTCACAACAAAATTTGTTTTATTTTACTCATCTATTAAATCTATTTGATCAACCATAGTTAATTTCACCTCAACATTCAACTTCTACTATTCAAAACCATATAGATTTTAGTTTAAATAAATTAATATTCAACAATTTGGTTTAATCCATTTTATTCAACTAATAAATAGTCATTCAATTTAAAATTGATTTTCTTTCATTTTATCAACATTTCTTTCAAACCAATTCATTTTTTCAGCTAACTCATTTATTTTATCCATTTATCTTCAGCTAAGTTGATTCCATAAAAAATCAAGTTCACTATTCTTAAGTTCATATTTATCTGCTTAAATAGTCTTCTTTTTATTTATTTAATTTATTTCATTTTAACATATTTTGCAACATATATTAGGTGTATACATTTTATAACCATATATTGTTCAATAAATAAATTTTCCTTTTTATTATCCAATTTCTATCAGTAAATTCCCTTAACAAAATACCATTTTTGATATCCTATTACTTATATCATAGTGCATATTATCCAATTACATTTAAACTTTCTAGGTAAGTTGTATTAATGTTTTCTGAGTGTAATTAAACACTATACAAATTTTCCTTTTATTTACAACATTCATATTAAGCCAGATTTTAGTTTGAACAATTTATTACTTAAGTTTTCTTCTTGTATAACCTTCAGTTTTTATATATTCACCCTAACATTTAACTTTTTGAATATTTTAGGTAAGTTATATATATATTAGAATGCAATTGATTTTTATACAAATAATTTTTTTCCTATTTCAACTATTTCAAGTTATTTTAAATTCCAATTTAAATTTTAAACACTTCAAATATTTCACAATTTTTGATTTATTTCAATAATTGAAAACCCTAACTTAATACAGAATTCAAGAATTAAATTTCCAGTTTCACTTCCCACCATTTTGAAATAAATACACACATATATATTTTGTGAATCAAATCATATTCAAGAAATTCAAATCAAATTCATTTCCCAAAACAAAAGTGTAGCAAAGGTGCTACGTGGTCTCTCCACTTTGAAATTCGAAAATGAACGTCGGTGATGCTGCAGTCATCACTGAAATTATTTTCCAACGACAACGAGGAGAGTAAAGACTTACTTTTTAAAATTATCCTTTTGAAACAATTTCCATTCGAAAATACTTTCAAATGATATATTCCAAAACTTAAAAACCAAATTTTTGAAAATACCGGAAATTGAATTCTCAAATTCTTAATTTAAACTCATTTCAATTCCAAATCAATTTATAAACCATGTTTTATAATTTCATTTATTTATATCACGTCGCAATAGTCAATGGTTTACAAAACAATAATTGATAATCAAATATTATCATTTCTAACAACCAATTCATTTAACTATCTAATTTTCAAAAAATCATACTCTTATATATAAAATATAATTATACATAAAATTATTTCATTTACCGAATTTTGAAAACAATATTATGTCAGTTTGCTCTGTTCAAATGTTTTGGAATTCCTATCGATAGCGTTGGCCAAACGAATCGATCGGAACCCCAAATCGACCTTAACAACTCAAACAACATAATATAAAACCCTTTTTAATATTAATTACAAATACACTCCCTCACACGATGATTCAAGAATGGATCATTGAACAAGGATAGAGATTCAAATTAGAGGAGTCCTAATCAAAGAGAATTTTAATTAAGAAAACAGACTCGGTAGGAAGATAAGATAATTAAATTATAAAAGATGAAAATGGATAGGCTTATATTAATTTCGATGACCCTAACCGGATCAACCGAGATTCCAGGAATAAGATCAATGCGGAATTCAATTTCCCGCATGGGAGGAAGAGAAGTGACTTCACCAAAGACATCTGAAAATAGATGGACCGCAGGGGGTAGTCAAGATTAGGCTGAGAATCAAGTGAGAAGATAAAATTGCCTGCAAAAAATCTGAGGAAATCGACATTGGGTCAAAAGAGATCATTCCCGGATCGTCTATTGAGAAACGGTTCGGGATTGACAAGAAAATAACTGCATCGTAAACCGAGGACATATAAATCTTCGGTGAATCGATGCCTGTTGTAAAGGAGTTTCACCCCTTTACAAATCATATTAAGATTGTCGAAACGAAAATGGAGTTATGGGATGCTCCAGTATCAAGAAGAACACGAATAGGGAGAGACAAGAATGAATTTCAGAACAAAAGGGAAGCTTTCGAAATTCCAAAGAAGTCCTGATCAAAGAGGAGAAATTCAAGCTCGAACGAAGGTGATTCTGTAATAAATTTTTACTCCATGTGCTAAGTTTTGCCTAAACCAGAGCTCTGATACCAACTGTAACGACCTGGTATTTCGAACCATTCGCATCCGCACATGTCGGACTTGAATTACTCAAAATATCAGATTGTTAATTTATATTTGGCAAAACTCAGCATATACAGTAAATAAATCAATCACAGAATCACATACACAGAGTAGTACAACAATAAGCAGCGGAATAGAATAAATAGTAGTTCATGAAGCTACTATATAAACATCAGAGTTTGAAATAAAATACAACAGAATATCTTAAATACAATGTAGTCTCGAATACAAACAGATGAAAAGTCTGAACAAAACCACTGGATAGATGAAAGCTGAATAGATACAGGTGGATCTCCAAGTGAAGCTCCAACTCTAAAGGTAGTCTCAAATGTTGTGACACTCGGTCTGACCCGAGCTTAAAGCAAAACACAAAACACTGGAGTCAGGATTAACATTCATATATTAATAAATTCAACTCAAGAGAAATGTCAACTGAAATACAAGTAACTTAAAGGATGTTTGGGATTTCCATCCTCTAAGGATCCATCGAAATATCTACTATGTTGTAATATACGCTATTATAATATGTCTACAGTAAAGTAAAAGTATTAAAATAGCGTTAAGGCGTTACCCATATCCCCCTTACCACATTTTATATATTCCAGTAGTCTATACAATGCCGTACGCTCCTCCGTAAAATGGAGGTTTACACAGAGGACACCACATAGGTATGGTACAAAACAAACTCGTAGAAGGCGCGATAGGGCACGCGACAAGGCACTCGAGGCAATGCCAGGGTAGATATACCGTTTGCAGATCCGGACTGGTGGTAATGCATAGCAGCTACTACCGCCCACCTCGTGACACACTCCCAAATCGAAGGGCGCACCCAATCAAATCACAAAAGTAATAGAATGGTATCGAAGAAATGTGTCCGATCGGAGGAAGGACCTCACTTGGCCCGGCGTGGCTCATGTTTTAGCCGCATCAAGCTGACTCACGGGAGTCAGGGCTACGTAAATACCATATGGAATCATCACCAAACCATCCTACTTCATCTGGAATCTCCACCACGTACACAGTTGTTAAAGTGGTTTTCGGTATTGGCAGAGAGTATAACAATATCCGATCCCGGTCTCTTTAACAACCAAATGCTTATTTCACACCGTGGTCCTTTCATTTCAAAATAGTTCATACTTCATATTAAAATACCATATTCATTTCAAAACCATATCAATTCAATATCATTATTCACTTTAAAATAATATTCATTTCCAAAATCGTAACACTTTAAAATCTATAGCACTTTCGAAATCATAACACCTTGAAATCATAACACTTTTTGAAATCATAACACTTTGAAATCATAACACTTTTTGAAATCATACACTTTGAAATCATAACACTTTTTGAAATCATAACAGTTTGAAATCATAACACTTTTTGAAACCCATAACAGTTCCAACCTAAACTGTTTAGATATTGAAAATGGTATATATATTAAAATACTTTATATGATAAAATTAGTTCCTCCAATTTCGCAAGTCAATTCAAATCATTTTAACTTCCAAAATTCAAGTTACATCAATCCCAGTTTAACCATTTAAAATTTAAAGTTCAAAGATTCAAGTTTAAATATTCAAATATTTGCAATATAAATTTCATTTATTTTTCAACATTTAACTTTAATTTATTTCAAATTGGAAATATTCACTTAATCATTTTAATAACAATTTGTTTGAATTCCAATTTATAAATTTAAATCAATATTAAATGTTCAATCTCAATTTTGTTTAAAAATTTAGAATATTCATTTAATCACCTTTTTATCAAATCAAGTTATAAATCATATTTTTCAAAATCTCAAAATCAATAAGTTCAAATAAATTCTTATTTAAATTCAATTATTAACCAATTTAAATTTCAAGTCAACATTAGTTTATCTTCCTAACCTTTATTATTAAAGTTATAAAATCTATATTTTTAAAAATATCAATATAAATTTAAACAGGAAAATGGACACAGGGAAGAAGTAGCTAAAAATTTTAGTCTCAGGGACAACAAGTTTGCTTTTTAGTCTGAAGGACATTTTTTAGTGTAAACAGAAAATGATAGTTATAACTATCATTCTATGATTTGCACTATAAAGTGTCCTTCAGCCTAAAAAGCTAACTTGTTGTCCCTGAGACTAAAATTTTTAGCAACTTTTTCCTTGAGTCTAAAAACCCCAAATTTAAATAAGTACTTAAACATATTTTATTAAAATAAATCTTATTATTAAATTTATTTTGTATTAAATCTATTTTTATATATTTTAAAATAGTAAAATTATAAGAAAAATCTTAAAATTTTTATTTTCAAAACTAGCTTATAAGTTTAAAATTTCCAAAACATATAATTTTAAAAGAAAAATCTAAAATTTAGAAAATAACACCCATATATATATATCATATTTTAAAATCAATATTTATTAAAACTATATATTTCCTTTTCAGAACTTTGGAAATCATTTTCAAAATAGACCAACGGTGTCCGTATATAATTTTCTATCCTATGGTCAAGTGATACGGATATACGGATATTTATCATTTCAATCCGTAATTTAAATATTTACGGGTATATATCATTTCAACCCGCAATCCCAAAAATTTAAAATCAATGAAAATCGCTTGGGTTTATCTTTTCAACCCATAACGATCTTCCCCTATTCTATAAGATCGTTCGGGTATGTATTATTTCAACCCATAGGGAATTCTATACTAACAGGGAACTTGCAGAGTAAGAACATATATGATAATAAAATAATAATCAGCAACAGGCATATATTATTAGTAATCAATTAAATAAATATTAAATAACAGGATATGGTGTCATATATCACTGGTGAACAATTACAGATAATAGCATGTCATATATAACAAATAACTAATTAACAGTTCAATTTAGCAGCATATTTCAATTGTCGTTTCAAATGAAGTCAAATTTAATAAATATAAGAATGTTAATGGGCCATTTCACTAGAAGGACAAACTTTGCAGTCCAATTAGTTTCTAGGACACACATCCATAGAAATTAATTTCAAGACCAAAGTCAGCAGAATAATTATTTTTAAGGACAAAGTCAGCAGTCCAATTACTTTCAAGGACATAATTTCATAGGTTTTTAGGCCTTAGAAACTAATTATTTTGCATTTTGTCCTTAAAAGTAATTATTTCAGTTGTGCGTCCTAGAAACTAATTGCACTAACTAAAGAGGCCCTCGTGGCTAATTTCCACAATGTTAATCGTGAGTGATTGCTCACCTTTCGTGGCTAGAGAAATTTGATACACAACAAGCTACGAATTGGATCACGATCTAGACAATCGACCAATCCAAACAATAATCTCAAAGTGAAGTAAGCTGAACACGAATTTGAAAAACAAAGCAGATAGATAGGAATCGATGAGAAAAATCAATCAGTTTGATAGAAACAAAAAATAAATATATTATTTTCTTCTACTTAAACCAATATCCAAAATAAAGCACATGTTATAAGATAAAATTTCTAGATTATGTTTGAAATAACTATTAACCATTTTTTCAATATTTCAGCAATATATTTATTTAAACATACCATTTATTTATACTATTTAAAAATCTATTTTAAGATACCAATATAAGTCAGACATATATAAAGTCTTACTTTGATATCATATATAGTCAGCAAATACCACTATGCTAATCCACCATATATATAAACTTATACTCTAAATTTAGACTTGCTTTTATAAAACTATAAAATGAACAGTAATTTGACAAATTGTACTATACATCTGTAAACTGGCATATATAAACTTACACTTTATGTTTCTTTCCAAAATTCCAGAGCAATATAAAAACATATATATATATATAAAATCTTTTAAGTTAATAATTATTATAAAGCAACACATACTCACTTTATTGTAGTATAAATATAGATCAACAAATCATATCTAACTAATAAATTTATATACAAAACAAACATAATATATATAACTTATATAATAAAATTAAATAGAGTGTAAATCTTATATAAACATACATACATATTAGATGTATAACTAACATACTTATACCTAGTAACAACTTTATATATCTATATGCTTAAAATACTTGCAACATGCGTACTGTACTACGTATAAAATTTTCAATTCACAACATCCATATAAGCATAAAATACTAACAATATAATATATACATAACTCGAAAGTAGATATAGCATGTAACTTTGATATATATATATATATATATTAACATAAATTTAAACAGATCCTTAAACCAATACACATAGCTTATGAATTATATAACACAGACCTAATATACAACTATACCCCATAAACAACTCTGTGTATACATATTATATCAAATCAATATAACTAACATAATATAATATACTTTATATATATATATATCTTAATATAAAGGAGAAGTGAAGGTGAGGATGATGGAGGCACTTGCGGCTGGGAGGAGAACTTGGGTGGAGGTGGGCAAAAGGGAAAGGTTGTGATGAAGTTCGGTGCTTGGGTGGTCGTTAGGGAGGATGCTCCAGAGTGGGGCTGTCATACGGTGATGGAGGCGGAGGAAGGAGGCGTGGGGTTTTGGGATCGGGTTGTGCTTTTAAGGGGTTGTGCGTAGGGAGGGTGAGTGAAGCAAGGTTGCAGGCGCTGGCCGAGGAAGGTCAGCGAGGGGACGGAGAAGTGGAGGCTTGAGGAAATAGGCGGAGGTGTTGATGGTGATGGCTGAGGCTCGGCAAGATTGGAGTGGCGTGGAGGGGCAGTTCAGGTGTTGGGGGGCTTGCGGCTTTGTGAGGAGGTTTGCTGTGTGGTCGGCAAGGCAGTGGTTGGCTAAAGTTGGTGAGGAGGTAGGGGATCAGCTGTACGGGTTTGAGAGGGGGAGGAAGTGGAAGCTGCCCTCTGATATACAACATTTATTATATATTTTATATAAAAAATTTGAGCAAGGCCGAATAAAGAAAGAGGAGCGGATAGACGATGAGAAGAAGGGATGTTCAGATCTTAAAGAGGAAGTAGAAATGACTGAGTATTATAATATATATAAATTTTTCTCTTAACGTTTCAGAAAGAAGAAGAAAGAAAAGGACAGATAGAAAAGTGAATGAACAACAAGCTATAAAGTGACATAGGGAATAATAATAGTCACAACATTGAATTCTACAAATAATAAATGATAGTGACCGTTTATCTTTAGCCGTTTGAAATTTAAATGGACACACAATATCAAAAGCAAAAACGGGGTACCGCTATGGCTAATCGTTTTACGGATATTGCCACGTATCGGACTTCGAAATACACAACTAAATATACTACGGAGATCAGCATGACGAGACAAACAGAATGGTACACAGATATTAGTGATATGACCATCCTATCAAAAGTCGATATTTCACTGCTACACTGCTGCAAATTCGTCGAAAATAAGATAACGGGGCTAGAGCAGTCCAAATTTGACGAAACGAAATATGACATCTCACTCAGAAAAAGATAAACATTTTTATTATGTAAACATATTCAGGTTTTGAAAATATTTAATTTTCATCAAATTAACTAACATTAAATTGAAATTTACACAACAGAATAAACTTCCATATTTTCTGATGTAAATTTACCATTTGCTATGTTTAAATAGACGTATTCCAAATGTCAGATTATTATTTCAAAATTTTATTATTTAAAATTTCACAAAAATTCAGTTAATTACATTATTAAAACCATTAAACTTTTACGGGTCGTTACACCCACCTAGCCTTACTGTATCTCCTCTGTTTTAGTCATTCCTGGTTGGTGAGGCTTAAGGCTACGTTTTCCCTTTTATATAGCACTTCCCACTTGGAGTGCTAACATTGCCCTCCAGGCAACAATGCAATTCCAGCATTCATCCATACAAGTTCGTTCTGGGACTGAACGTTACAATTGAGAAGCTCCGTCTTCAATTTCCATCATCTTCAAGATGTCTTCACTTAGGAACACATTTGTTGGATCGAAGTAGTTTTCGGATAACATATCCGATCACGGTCTCTTCGAAACAACACTCGATAGTTCTCAGTAAAATCAACCCCGGTTCTTTAGGAAATAAGCAGTCAAAGATAAGATCGGAGATCACCTCCTAACCGTTAGTGGACGGATTTCCTCATCATGTCCTAGGAGAATGAAAAGAGATTTATACGCATAGTATAGCATTATCGGAGATGACTGTGCCACATAACTCACGTGATTCTCCTATATATTTCCAAAGTTACGTTTGGGTCAAAATTCGATAGTCGGTTATTTAACTATCGAATAACAATCATTCAATCAGGAATTTAATTCCATAGGGAAAACCAACACTGGTTAAGCACCAAGCAACAGTTTCCATTAACTCAAATCACTTTGTAAATATTTGTACCAAAATACTTTTACATAGATTCATTCACAAACTCTTATACTTTTAATACTTGAAAAATATCCATATACTTATCTCAGCGGTATAATTATATTCACCAACACCGAGGACGATTCTCTTTCATACAATTCTAAATCATTTATAAACTCTGTTATAAATCCACAAAACCATTTAATAAACTACTTTTTATAAATCTATAAACCCATTTCTAAATTTCTTTATAAATATCTAAAACCATTTATAAAACTCTTTTATCCTTTAACCAATCTTCCTTTTTATTTTCCAAAACATATTATAAGATTCATCTTATAATCCACATATGTTTATAAAACCCTATTTATAAATCTCGAAAACTGTAACGACCCGGAAATTTCTATGTAATGTTTTAAATTCGAAAATGTTAACCAGTATTTTCTCAGACTTTATTTTTAAAAGTGATGTTATTTACACTTGAACATTTTCTTATTAAAGATCAAGACCAGAAATCATTTTAGGTTGATAATTTGAATTTTAGACCAGGTTTTTAAACTGTAGTATTTTTAACAGAGATATGATATGTCTGTTCCAGACATGCACTTAGAGATTATAAGAGAATTGAATTTTTCAAAGTTAGTTTAGCCTATGAAAATGATTTCAGAGACTGAAATCTTCCTATTTCCAGACATGAACAGGTTTAACTCATATGTATCTTTATGTAAACACCTAAATCCACCCATGCAAAAATGTTCCACCATATTGGATCAACAACCTATCATCTACATCATGATAAACAAGCCTAAACTTCCAGATAAATGTTTACTCACATACAAACAAACTATGTACAGAGATTAAGGACTAAAAATCACTTAAGTGGAAGGTTTGAGTTTTTAATCAGGTTTTCAATCCTGAAATGTTTAAAACAGAGACATGCAAGCCTGTTCCAGACCTGAACACATATACTAACACCCATTTTTATACATAAATCATTTTTAAAAATATGCACAACAAAATTCCCATCATACTTCAATGATTCATCACATTCCAATTCGATATATATATCAAGTTCTAAAAGTTTACTCACCTTTTTATTTGAACAGAGAACTTGGAAGTTTCTTTAAATCTGGAATTACTTGAGTTTTGATCTGGAATTGAATTTTGTTGTTGAGTTGATTTTCTGGTATTAGAGTTGAATCTGGACTTGTTTGAATTTATTTGCGACTTTTAAATCTTTGGCTTAAATTCGAATTTGCTTGATTGCTCAGCTTATTGAGGTTTGAGATGATCTTGTTTTTACTGGAATCTTTGAATTGCTGAGATGATTTAAGGCTTTCAAAAAATAATCTGAAGTTGCTTGATGATTTCAGGCGAATGTTTGAATCAGTTGTTTTTTTTTCTTTTGATTTCCAAGTTTTTTTTTAAGGTGGCAAGAAGATGAAAACCTGGTTTAATTTCTTTGATTTTTTTTTTCTTCATTATAAATTTGAAAAGAAAACATATTGGCCACTTGTAAATTTGCATGGCATAAAAGTTACAATTGTCAAACAATAAATTTATTTATTATAAATGTTAATTCTATGCATTTTAAAACTTACAAATATATAAAGCCTTATTTATAAATTCCTTATGTTAAATGATTTACTTTTGTTAATTTGGGTGTTAACATCTTAACACTTGTCTTTATTTTATTTAAAATGTTTTATAAAGCTTTGGTATTTATTTTACTAAAAAAAAATCTATTTATATCTATATATATAAACAGCATATTATTATCATTGTTTGGAAATATTAATTTTGCCAATTTAAATAATTATACTAGGAGGATTTCAAACCAATACTTATTCATATATATATCTCCATTACCAGAAATTTTATTTAACTTATAAATCAGTATTTCTACTAATAAATCTAGTTAATTTATCAGTTACAAATATTCCAAAACCCAGGTTATCACAAAAACATTTTAAATAAAATTCTAATCTTTTACTTAAAACACTATTATATGATACTAAACAATATAAATAAATAAATATTAACTTTAAACATCTTTAAATAATAATTAATAAATTCCAAAACATCTTAAATAGAACAATAATAATTTATCTTTAATTTTTTTATAAATGCTAATAATTAATTTCCAAAACTTTACTAATGAATAATTATATTAATTTAAAACCATATTAATAATTTAAATAATTAACTTTCCAAAATGTTAAAATATTAATAAACCACAATAAAACAATATTAATATAAATAAACAACTTTTAAAAACATAATTATATTTTCTTGATAAAAATCCAAACTTAATTTTCCACATAATCGTTTCCATATTTATAAAGCTATATTTATAAATCTCTTCTATTTTATGAAACTTCCTTTCATAAAATCCCTTTATTTATGAACTCCATTTATAACTCTATTTCCTTTATAAATCTCACTTATTTATAAAGTCCCATTCAAAAACCAATTTCAACCGTTTTTATTTTTACCTTGCTCACATAGGTATAAATTTCTTTCAATTCATAAAATATCATTTAACAATTCCAATTTACCCTCACTTTCAATTTCTAAAATAGAATCAACTATTTCTAAAATATCATTCCACATCTTAAAATAAATTAACTGTTTGATTTATTTCTCCAATCTATTAAACTATAATAGTTTCTTTTTAATTTTTATAACACTGTTTATAAATCTATCCCTTTATAAATAAAATACGATTTTACAAATCTTAACTTTATTAGTAAAATATCACTTTTGTAAATTATCATATTTATAAATTTCACTTTTATAAATAAATTATAATATATGTAGCTATATATATATATAACTATATATAAAATGGTTAATAAATATTTATATCAAAATCTTTCTATTTTCTCTTTAAAACCATATCCCTTTATTATAAAAACCGACTTATTTTCCAAGGTTTTCCAAATATTATTTCATAGTTCAAAAACTCTATTTCAAATGTTTTATAAAACTATTAAATTATAATATCCAATAAAATCACACCTTCGATTTTAAAATAAATTACAACTTCAAATAATTTAAGAATAATTATTTAAAACATATATAATTTCCAAAATCGCTTAGAAATCCCCTTTTTAAATTAACCACTATTTTATGATATCTTAAAATACCAAAATACAAGGCCCAATGCTACTAAAGCACTAATAAGTAAAATCATGTTCATGTCATCGAATATAACATCCAACGTATCATATATCACAATATATATGAAAAATAAAATCAACAATGTAAGGAATACTGTTGGATCCCTCCAACTTGTCCCCCTACATTACATATAGCATATAATCAGAAAAATATAAATCAACCGCTTCGAGGTGGGATTCGTATACAAAGGGTCATCCGCTCTTACAAGGGAACGTAATAGGGTCACATCCACTCCAGGGGCGGGAATATATCCAAACAAACTAATAATTATAGTAAATTATCCAAATAGTCAATAACAATCAACAATAAAATATCCATGCATCCAATAAATAATTTTATTGACTATGTAACGACCGGTATTTTTACGGATCGAAACATCGTAAAACAGTTGACATTAGGTTGCATTGTTGATAAGTTGTCCATAGTCTAAGTCCTAGGTCGTAGAGTTGTTAGGTCAGAGTAGACGACCTAAGAAAGTGGAGCGACCTAAGGATTTTGGGATAGGTCGTGTAGAAGTTAGGTTGTCTAGAAGTTAAGCCATGTTGTAGCTTAAGTCGTTTGGAAGTTGAGTCGTGAGGTAGCTTAGGTCGTGGGGTAGGTTAGGTCGAGTGAACGACCTAAGGGATTGGAGCAACCTACAGGATTTGACCGACTTAAGGGGTAGACGACTTAGGAGTTAACGACTTAAGTTAGTAGGCAACTTATAAGAATTGGCGACTTAAGATAGTGGCGACTTAGGAGTTAGCGGCATAGGGATATCGACTTAGGAAACTGGGGCGAGTTAACGACTTAAGGAGATAGGTCGGAGACAGTTAATTCGTTGAGTCGCTATAGCATGATTAGTTAGGTCGTAGATGACCTATGATAGTATACTGTGTATAGTTAAGTCGTGAGGTGTTAAGTCGTAACCCAGCTAAGTCGCAAAGTTCGTTAGGTCGTATCCCAGTTAGGTCGCGACTTATGTTAGGTCGCGTGGATGCTTAAGGGGTTAGGTCGTGTAGCGTTAAGTCGCTAAGTCGTATCTCGTTGAGTCGAGTAAGTTGATAGGTCGTTAAGTCGTACCTTAGTTAAGTCGCGTGAGGACTTATGTTGTTAAGTCGCTAGGTCATGCGCATGTGTGTTAGGTTAGGTCGTGCGAAGGCTTAGGTCGTTGAACTGTTGAGTCGTAAGTCGTAGGGATGGTTAAGTCGTAAGTCGTGGTATTTATGAGTCGTAGGTCATGGATTTTCTTAAGTCGTGGATGACTTAAAAGCGAGCATACGACTTAGGGGATTTCAGCCTATAAATACCCGGGTTTTCTTCACTTTTTGGGATCCGGATTTTGAAGCGACGGAGTGTTGCTATTTTGAGCGCTCGAGTTCTACACTTCTTCACTTCTTTTCTCCACTCTAATCTTGTGATTCCTTCCATCCAAATCGAAGATCCACGAGCTTAGATTGAAGATCTACATCCATCGAAGAGAGATTTCATTGTTTGAAGCGGATTTGTGATAGATCGAGTTAGATCCTTCGCTGTCCAGATCTGAAGTGTGTAGCTTTTGAGGTGTTTAGGTGATTTGGTGAGTGGTGATTATCTCTCACACGGATCCAAAGGAGTATATCGGATCGTTGGCTTGATTTTGTGTAAAGTAGTGATTTTCATGCATTTTTGTAAACTTAAGTATAGATCCATTGTTCATGATGATTTGACATCCATTTTACTACATGTTAACCTATGCAAGTTCATTCATCAAGATTATAGAGATATTGCTCATGTTTTCATGCTTGTTAGACTTTAGACTCTTTATTTACGAAATTGCCATTATTGTTATAATTGTTCATTAGATCATATTTGAATGCTTGATTACTTGGATTAATGTTTGACTTGATTGATTGCTATGAATTAGTTGATTGATGATTTGATTTAGACAAGATGGTCGAAGATGATTCCAAAGCTAAGGGAAAGGCTCTTGAATTGGGAAAGCTGCTCGTGGCATATGTAGTGGATGATGAAGCTCATATGGATAGATTTGATGATGATGATGTTGAGATGAGGCTTTGCTAGGATGTGATGAAGCGAGGCATGATATGAGATAGTCTTGGTCTAATCCAGATGAGATCATTCCAAGCATGTTGATAACTCGGTGAAATGGTTCGAGTTTGAGGATAATGGTTTGCTCGAGAGGCGCTTGAGCTAGTATGGAAATAGTCGTTGAGGAGGATGACTAGAAGGCTGAGATCTCATCGTTGTTGAAGGTTCTAGCATGCTTAAAGCAAGAGTACGTTGGGCAGATTCGATAGTCCCTGAAGGCTACTGATTGGTAGTCGAGTACTCTGGGCAGATTCGATAGTCCTAGGCACGGGTTTTGACGACGTGCGGAGTTATGTCTAGAACCGGGGTTTCCATTAGCCCTTGACGGATGGATGAAAGAATGAGCTGGTCATTCAATTAACGATGATATCGAAGCAATGATAACAGTGATAGCCAGAGTCATGGATGTTTGGTTGTATCGTCATTCGGTCTCAAGAGCGGTATTTTCTGGGTGCTTATCTGATCTTGGTTTAGGCCTTGGGGGTTTGTACTTGGAAAGCATCGCCCTTGACTCGAGTGATAATTGCTTTACTTTAAATTGTATGCTTTGCTATGTTTGCTTCTGCTTAGTGTGTGTCTGGGGGCTATCACTGTAGAAAGAGGTGGAGTGGGAGGGTTGGATTCCTATTCCTTTTTCCTTTATGCTCTTTTGGTATGTTGTTAGTTAATTTACCGCTCACTAAGACTGTTGTCTGACTCAAGGCTTTATGTTTTAACTCTTATTGCCTTGGGCTGTTCGTCCATTTTGGGACGGGCAGACTAGGTAGCAGGTGACAGGTACTGTTTTTTCTTCCGACGATGCTGATGACGAAGACGAGCTGGAGGCTTGCATATTATTTTCTTACTATATGTACTGGATGTTCCGCTGCATGTATAATTCTCTGAGTGATATGTAGTGAGGCTTGATGTATTGACTATTCAGATGTTTGTATTCAACTATTATGAAGTTTTATATGATGACATTCTATTCTGTGAAGCTTCACTATATATATATTCTATTGTATTTTGTCCATGCGCTGTGAATTACGATAGATTCTGCTATTTTTAACTTTACCTTGACAATCGTCCATGGCTGCCTGGCACGCTTTACAGCGCACTATGTCTAGGTTCAGTGCAGGGGTCATGGGCGGTCGTCACAGACTATATAAATATTTTTATTAACAAAATAGGTGAAATTAACTCACTTTGATTTTCAGATCGTCAAAACATTGTGTTTTGAACTAAAATTGAACAGTCATTCAATTTTAACCCAAAATTACCACTAGCTTTGAATCCATTCGATCCAAATCCATAGCGTAGCCTTCGTCGATACGATCGTAACGCGACTCGTCGCGTTCAATTTGGACCTCGTATGAGTTAAATATGGATTAACGAACTTTTAATATAATTAAAATTAACTTAACTTGAATTAATTTAAAAATTAAAACTTTTAAACCTTTTCTCTTATACACCTCGTTCGTGCATACATCACCAGGCCGTGTGCCTTCATTCTTTCTTATATATATATATATATATATATCGATCACGACCGAACGCAGCGACCACTAGCCGCCGACCTCCGCGTTCGCCGCCCTCCCTCACGTGCCTCGCCAGCAGCACCGTGCATGAACGACACCGCTCGAAACCCCTAAGACCTGCCCACGAACGCAGCCAAATCTAGGCCAACTCTAGCCATATTATTCGATCTCCACTGTTGACCTTCATCAGCTCAATGTCGCAAACTAGTTCTTAGCTGAGGTCGAGGCCTATCTCCGCCTCTAGTGGCGACGATTAACTGAGGCCATTGGATTTGATGGTGGATTTAAATTAGAAAATAGGGAAGTTGTTTTCTCTGGTTATGGGACATATATGTATTTGGGGAGGGTATGGTCAAGGATGTGTGGAGTATGGGCCGAATAGTGGAGAGCATGGGCAAGAATAGGATAGAGTTATGGCCTATATATATATATATATATATATATATTCAAAAATATCCAACTTTAAACGTCCGAAATTTTTGAACTCCTATCGAGATGTGCCGCCTGGCGTTTATATGTAATACCCCTATTCCGAACACAATGGAACACATCTCGAGGCCTAATTCGACAATATGCAGAAGATATCTTTTCAAGTCCAGTTATAGTATAAATTTCTAAAATTAATTTATACGCGTTTCGATCTCGCACGACCAAACGATACGTCTAATCACCACGAAGCTCGACAACATATTATAATTTACTGCTACGGATCCATGAAACTGGTTTCATCAAATCCGAGAAAGTGCTCGGGAAAGCTATTTTTATACGTTAATTAAAAAAATTATTGTGAAAACCAAATTAATCACTTTTGAATGTAAATTAAAAGTTTACTATCTTCATCCTTATTTAAATAGAATTTAAATCAACTTTCGAGACCATTTTCATTCATAATAAATTCAGCATTCAATTATTCAAATAATTCCAAATATTAAATTTAATAGATTAATTATCAAATAAATCACTATGTTTGAAATCCAAGTTATTTAAGGTATCAAATAGGGAATGATACTCTGAATCATATAACTATACTGAAATATACGATCAACCAACATTTATTAAATTTGAAAGAGACTCAGAAGAAATGGTTTGATCCTCTTATTTATCGAACCTTATAAATTGAACTTTTAAATATTTAAAATCAATTAAATATTCCAAATTCAAATGGATAAATTTATGGGTCATTACAGATCCGAGTGAGGTACTTAAACTAAGGAGATGTTTAGGAGCAATCAGTGCCCTGGCTCACCTGGCCTCTCCTGGGTGAGGGATAGATAAGGTCGAAATGTTGGAAACGAGTTAAGTATAAAAGATTAAATTTTCCAAATTTAAACAACTTAATTGCATGGAGATAATTTTCTTACACTTGCTGTTAAATTCCGAGGAGGGAACCCGTACTATCCGTATGAATTTAAAAGGTGATTTCACCACTATTCGACGGATAGCAAAGGTTGAATACGAAAATTGATATTGAGTAGAATTAGTGTAATTTCCATGATCCTTTTTACTCAATAATGTTTTCCAATATGAGATGTAAATAAATGATTTGGAATTAATTTAATTCCTATAATTAAAATTAATTAATTTGGGTTTGCAGTAAACAATGTCTTAAATAACATTATTTTTGACTCGTTTTAAAATTTATGATTTAGAAATCTTTAAAGATTTAAATAAATGATTTGGAAATATTTTCCTAAGAAAAGGATGAAATAAATTGGTATTATTACAGGATTCAAAAAGGTTTAGGTAATCAAAGGATTTGATAAATGCGGCTTAATGATTCCATATACTGTTAAGAAGATAAATGGAATAATTTAAAATAATGTCTCTCTGAGATATTTATGAATGAATAAAAAGATAAATTAAATTAAATGATGATTGATAATCACATATGAACTTACATCTTTTTAATCGATGATTGGTTCGGAGGAACCGGGGTCGGAATTAGGTAACTCCTATCCGAAAACCACTTCGAACCAGTGTATACGTTCGGAAGTGAAAACCTGATGAAGATGATGATTTTTTGAAGACAGGGGTCTTCATGATGAAAGGCTGCTTACCACTAGTCCCTCGGGATGAAATTTACCATATCATATATTTATGGTGGCAGTAGTGCTTTATTATGAAAATCTTCGATTACAAGGACTGATCGCTACTAATCTAGGAATAATTCTCAACAGGATGTGGTAGGAGGAGTGACTTCAGTTTCATTCAGTCCCAGAATGAACTTGTATGGACGAATGTCTGACATTGCATTTCTGAGATCACAACGTTGACTTTTACAAACGTACATCTATTTTGGTGGCGGAGAAGGCAACTTCTCTTAGCTTAACACCCTTCTCTGAGACGTACGAGCTCAGAGGTTATATGTTCGTGAAAGTCAACAGTGATCGAAGGAATGACAATGTGGCAATCAAAGTGGAACCTGATATAATCAAAGTGTGGCTTTGCAAAAACTAAAATATGGCTATGTGGAATGTAACCTCACAAGCCTCACATCCCAGAAATGATACGGGATACTATGTGGTCTGAAGGACAAATTTCGAGCTATTATTAGGGAGATATAGCCCTCTAGGCACTTGTTTCCACATTGTATGGATTGAAGGGTATGGAGGACGAGGGAGATTGTGTAAAGCCACCGGGTAATACTCTGTTCCATGGTAGTGTAGTAGTATAGTTCGGAGGCTGATGGAGGTCGTGTAAAGCCACTAATGTGAACTACGATTGTTATACGTCAATTTTTGGGTCTGAATGGTCACTAATTCCCTATCATGTTGGAAATCCAATTCCGATACATTGCCTTTACTATTTTGAGTGTAGAACCTACTTTTAAAAAGTAGCTAGTAAGCCGTCAAATTTATTCTATGTAACAATTTTAGCTATTTTAATATGTTATTTGAAAAGTGTTTTAAAAGAAATGTAATTTGAAATAATATCAAATTATTTTGGTATAAAAATGTTTGGTTATGATAAGGTAAAAACCCATTCGTATTTATGTGTGGGCGTGGTCTTATAAGATACCCTTCTTTTCAAAGGTTTTTAGCTGGCATCAATTTATAAATCGAGTATCTCATGCTGGTTTATCATGCCTGTTATGGGTATTTTTAATACTCGGGTCAGATTCGAGTAGTTTCAGGTTTAGTTGAGGACGTTTGGAGTGCCAGAGGAGAGTTGGAGATCTTCATCTATGTATGGATGTATTCTATTATCCGCTGCATCTATTGCATTTGTTTTTATTTTTCAGCATTTGTAAGGATAGAGGGTTTATAACTGTCCAGGCTGAATCTAGGTTTGACTCTGATATTATATTCAAAATTTTCCACTCTAAAGATTATTGTTGAAATAATATACGTTATTCCATTCGTGCGAGATTCTATTCTATCTTTATTTTCTTTTTCCTTAACAATCGGGCTTTCCGGCACTTGGATTTGTAGCATGTGAATACCGAGGATGTATTAATGTCGATTTTTAAGGGTCGAAAATCTCGGATGTTACAATTTGCTGATTTAAAATGAATCACATAAGAAAATTAATTTTCATATCAATAGAAAACTTAAAATAATTGCTTACAATCTTATAATTGGGAAAGTAAAAGAAAATTTTAAAATTAATATACGGACATAAAGATGGAAGTACTCATAATAAATCGATCAAAGACAATGGGGATATAAAACTCATCTTCGCCCATATTCTTCTACAAAATAAATTTATGGTTTCTTCTTATATTATTTTATTGTTTTAGACATAAAAATAATGACAAACTCCTCTTTAATATTTTTTAATAAAGTAAAAGAAAGGATTGTAACCTAAAGTAAAATGAGAACTAAATTAAAATTATCTTTTAAATATAAAAAGAAAATTGTTAAGGGAAATACAAAATGGCTAAGATGAGTGATACGTTAAAGAAAAACATAGAAAGTGCAAAATTTTATAAGGTAGAAATTCATTTATTTTTATTATATGATTTATATATTTTAAAAGGACCAAATTACCCTCGACTCTTCTTAGCAAGCTATGTCCAAATAAACTTATTCCTCTAATTTTTCTCTTTTTATAGTAGTTAATCAAATCATTTCTAATTAGGAAATCTTTCAATTTCCTTGTTAATTTGCTCAATGTGATATCTTTCTCAGATGGTTTTACTAAAAGCTACAAAGAAACTCATTATATTTAAATTATGTATACATATATTCAAATAGCATAGTCAAAATTGTTAATCATAAACTGCATAATTCAAAAAATATTTAAATTTAATATTTTATTTTTAAATTTGATAAATAATACCCCATGGTTGATATTTATTAAGGTTGTTGTTAAGAGTTAAACATAACTAAGTTATGTTTTTTGGATTAATACATTTATTTTGTTTTTGTTTGTAAAGTTAAAGTAAATTGACGCATCCATTATCGCTTGATTAATTTATATCAAGAAAATGAAATATTATTAAAACTCTCTATTCAACAAACATATTTGACCTTACATTTATTATTGCCAATAATTGCTAATAGAAGGACTTTATCTTTGTAAAAAATATATTACCAGTTTCTTAAGTGCTTCAAAGTTCGTACTCGATGTTAGGTTTTCTCCAAGGTGAAGATATCACATAAGAACATTTTCATCTATACGAAATATTTGGTTACCTTTTTCTAATATTCATACATAACTAAAATAAGATATATGACTCCCCCATGTTGTTTAACATTTTGTCGCACTATTAATCAATGCTAAATTAAAACATATCACTTATCCCTAATTGTATGTGTCGCCATGTCATATCTATGACAAGTTAATTAAATGTATGAATCAAATGAAATAAATACAATAAAGTTAATGCGCTGGGTGTATTTAGAATATGTGGTCGCATCTTTTTAAGACATAGGATTTTATTCTTGGAGAGATCATCTTATTAACCTTTTTTTGGAATAGGGCTATCAATATGCTAATTTAATATAACATTAAAAATAGTGCGTACACTAATGATTTTTTTCTCTTCTAATACACACCAAATAATAGTACAAATATGTTTATAATGCCCAAACATAAAGAAACCAATATTTAAATAAACATGTCAAATTTATGGGAACTTCTGACATTCTTATTCTAATCATTTTAAGTTAAAAGACAAGGCGAAAACCAAGAACAAACTTTCAAACTTGAATCCCAACTAACTTTTTCTTCGTTTTTCACAATGCGTGTTGTCTTGAAGTTATATATTCTAAGCTTCTGAGCTATACCTCCCTCTTTAGAATCATACCCAAAGTAAAGCGAGTAAATATGATTTTCTTCATAACTACGATAATTACTTGTGGTAAGAATAAATGTATTTCTCAGGCTAAAAAATAACGCATTGTTACCCAGGCATTTTTCCTCCACTAACTTAACAAGCTTCCACCTAAACTCTAGTTTGAATGCCTTGAGTTCATTTAAGTGTGCGCTATGGGATTGCTTAGCAAGAATAAGAAAAAGATCCCCAATTGACTCAACCAAGAAAGACTCCACATTTCTAGTTAGGAAATTTATTATTCTAGTATTGTTTGAATGGACATAATTTTTTATATCAATATTTGGGTTCCAACAAAACCAACCAAAATCACAAATAAAAACACATACAGACTGAAGCAATAAATATTTTTCCACGGTAGTCGTAGAAATGGATATTTTTAAAGCTATCAAATTCAGGAAGATAAGTTTTATTTATACCCACAATATGATTCAGTTCATCCACCCTACTTTTAAACATAATTTACGTTTTGCACTAAATTTAAATTTATTTAGTTTATCCACCTTTTTTTTCTTCACATGGTCCTCTTCTTCTTACAACTATGAGCCATTTGTATGCTTCTAATTAGTAAACATCAATAAATATGCTTAACATAACCTCTTTTTTTAGTAAATTTTCAGTCCCTGCTATGCACTAATCACGTCTCTATTTATATCAAAGCTATCAACAACAACAGTGTGCTCAAAGTTGTTCCTTGAAGAATATCACTTTGCTCAACAACATCACAAATAATCAATAAATAATTTTGATATTTGTTATGAAGGGTTGCTTTTGAGAACCATCTTAATCTTTTCTGAATTATGAAGCTCCATCATTAAAATCTACATCAACCTTTTCTTTGGCTTTTCTTGTAATACTTAATAAACCCATCATCCCAAAATAGAAGAATGTTCAACCGTTTAGTCTGAGGGGTTAAGGAATTTTAGAGTGGAGAAGTAGTTTCAATGCATAAAGAAGAAAGCATCAATCCGAAGAAATAAAAGTAGTGAACAGTTTTGATTTAGGGTTTTATATGAGATTGGTTCATTAAATTCAGATAATGTTGAGAGCTAATTTTGATTTAGAGTAAACAACTCTGATGTAGACTTTGTTGAGAGCTAATGTTTCAAGTTGCTTCCCACTTATGTTATGGACAATCACTAGAATCAATATTAAAAGCCAACAAATTGTATACTTAAATCATTTATTTTTTTTATTCATTCATTTCACTTATAGTTTATACATTTATAACACTCAGTTTGGTCTAGAAAGAGTTATTTCCCCAAAGGAGATAAGAAACTAAAGAAAAGACATTTTAGTTGATTAATCAATTAATCCACATGTGGATTAACTAAACATTATTGCATGGATTAACTTAGATGTAGATTAATTGATGAAAATTGTGGAGAAATATAAAAATTTCCATTTAGGAAGCGACATCTGGACCCAATCACTGCATCCTACTTTACACTATAAAATCCTTTTACAGCAGTAAATCGCAGCAAAATATTTATTAAATACTCACTAGGATCCGAAGTTAGGTAAACATTGGATGGGATACTATCTATATATGGAGTGAAGGTATGGTCCAACCAGTTCTCAAGATTTGGAAGGTGGATAGTGGAATTAGTGCGGGTTAACCCACAAAAAGTTCAAAGATTAAACAAAACCAACCAATCACGATAAGAGCTGATACAAATAATGTTTTCCACGTCTCTAGTTTTCTTTGTTCGTGATCATTATTAACTAAATTGGTTATTGATAATCAATCGACAAGCCAGTGAGAGAGTTAAGGGTATGCGCTAAAGGTAATTATGTAATTTGTTACATATATATAACTCTATAACAAATCTTATTCGTAAAAAAGAAGCTAAATTTTCTATTATATACTTTTTACATTATGATATATTAGTTAAGTAACCAATTTATGTATATTAATATAGAAAAATCTTAAATGATATGTTATGCGATAATAATTACATGGAGTGGTAATAATGAGAAAATTATCATAATGTAAATTAAGATACTATTTTGAATATTCTTTGTCATGATGTTTTGAGAAAGGATATTGATATATCAATTAAGACTAGAGCGTGCAACGCTCTTCAAATGTTGGGAAGTGTATAACACATGGTTACTGAGGGCAACAATAGGTTATGTACTCATATTTATTTGATAACTATGGAATGACTCGTCCAAGAGTTTCCTGTTGGTGAATAACAACTTGGGTCAAACAGGAACTCTCAAGGTAGCAATGTAACACGATTACCACAAATTAAGAATACCATGGAAATTCAATGTAAATACTCCACTTTTATTATAGTTAAATCATGGCATGATGATTTATCAAGTGACTATAGTTGGTTCTGAGTTTAAGCATTAGAAGTGAAGCACTATTCAATAGAACATTCGCGTTCTCAATTTACGAGGTTTGTTCACGGTCAACTATAGTCAATTCAAAGTCAAAATCTCTAGCTAGAGTAGTACGTAAATAATAAATGTTATTATTTAATCAAGGACTTTGTTTATGGATCAACTGACTTGAATAAGGATGATATTGGAATTTTAACCAAAACCAAATTCCATAAATTCTAAATTGATATATTGTTAATGAAGAGTTCGTGTAAATTATTGTTGTTAAATGCAACTGCTTAAGATAATATAAACTATAATTTAAGTAAAAAAAGTTTGCAAGCAATGAATTCGGCAAAACTGTCACACCACTAGCTAAAATGACGTGTGAATATTAATATTTGAATTATTCAATATTAATGGCTGACCAAATTCACACCTCTCAGTCACACAAACGTATTTGTGAATTCCTTGAAAAACCATACTATTTAATTAATTTAGAAAATGTTGTAAATTGATTAAGTTAATTAATATTCAGCAAATTTTTATTTTTATTTAATTTTTTGACGTTTAGGAATTGGTAAATATTTG
Organism: Allium fistulosum; assembly: GCA_030737815.1. Taxonomy (NCBI): domain Eukaryota; kingdom Viridiplantae; phylum Streptophyta; class Magnoliopsida; order Asparagales; family Amaryllidaceae; genus Allium; species Allium fistulosum. The sequence continues at coordinate 1,295,827,247 of CM060904.1, forward strand.
AATGCACATATAAAAGGTATATTTATGCGTATTGGTATACGATATTGGTGTAACTTTAAAATAGGATTAAATAAAAGATAATTAAATGCAGGGATTTATGGAAATTTTTTGTCATTAAATGGCATCAATGGTCTACCATAACTTTAGAAGAGAGAGGTGTGGAGAGAAATAAAATTAAGTGATTAATAAGGGAAGTTTTAATTCAAAGAAAGGGAAAGGTTTCATTCATTGCAATTTTCTCTCCTCTTCTCCATAGCCATGGCCAAAAATTAATCTATCCCTTCCAAAACAAAATCAACTCCAAATCAAGTGAAAACATCAAATGAAGTAAAAGCTATGTGGTTCATCGCAATCATGCAAAGCTGGATGTGGATCTACTTAGAGATCCAAGGAGAAATCACAAATCATGGTGTTACAAAAGGCTAGACTTTTTTGGGTTTGTTTTCTTTTTATTTATACTCGTTCGTGATGTTTAACCATGACTTAACTAATATATATATATATATATATATATAGTATTGCCACTAGTTGCATCTATTTAGACTTTACTTATATATATATATATATGTATGTATGTATGTATATATGTATGTATATATGTGTATATATATGTATATACTTAATTGCCACTAGTTGCATCTATTTTAAACCTCTTGTGTATTGTCACTTGATTGTAAAATCTATCTTGTGTATGATTTGTTTTGTGTATTGATAATGTTGTTGGATTTGAAATCCTTAGTTAATATAGATCCTGTAAAATTTAAGTTTGTTGTCTTAATTTAATTAATTAATTAATTTAAAACCAATTAGTGTTTGGTTTATTTTATGTACTGATATTTTTTGTTAGTTTGGATATTATTGGTTTATGTATGTCTGATTTATTGTAAAAGAATTTTACTTTTGTTATCACAGTTTAATTCACATATAAACATAGAGTTAATGTTTAATTAATTTAATTATTCATATATATATATATATCAATGTATATATGTACCTATGTAAGTATCATATGCTTCAATTTCATGTTTTCAAGACAGTATACCAACATCAAGTCAAATTCTTTGGTTAGGTTAATTTGTTTTTAAATTAATATATTCAAGTTTGTTGTTCAGTCCAATATATGATTTGAAATTAAATCTAAAATTAAAATATACATATGTATATATATATATATATATGAATTTTTTTAAAATTAATTGCATCACCGAAGTTATACACAGACATGTTCATACCTTAGTTATTGATTTTGATGATAACAGCCTTAATAATAATAATACATTCATACAAAATATGGATACTAATGTTTTTCCAAGTTAATTAGTATATAGTGCGGGATATTATACAGGTGTTGGATCGAAGATTGTACAATATAAAGACCCAAAGAAGGGAGATGAAGACTATAATAACCGCATTTCTTGCAACAAAAGACAAGCCATTAAGTGTAGAAGAAGAAGAAAGATAAGAAGAAACTACACAATCACAGAATCTCACCCTGAATCAGAACAACATATAATAGGTAACATAGGATATTACATGGTCATTTCCGTAATATTAATACATCAAAGTCATTACGTTACAACCTCAACTGGGCAGTTATAACTACCTGCCCGTACAAAAATACATTGGTCATATATACAGAATAGATAATATCTAGCTAACGGAGAAGCCATCTGCTCCAGCCAATACAACAAAATTTGGTTCTGACGGCAATAATAGACAGTGTTTTCCTTATAGATGTTGACAAAAGCATTTACTAAAATAAGAATTGGAGACCAAAACGCTGTTTAAATTAAGCCTCTTCATTTACAGATTCTTTTCATTACGCGGTTACCTAGCCGCCTTCCTTTCTTCCTTTTAACTTCTCTTCTGCATAAAGTAAGAAAGCAGTAAACTACCAATCTTCCCCGTGATTATTTTAAACCAAATTAAAATCCCAATTATACATGAAATCTCCTATGAAATTTCGTTCGTCCCCTAATTCCGCTGCAACATCCAGTATGCTCGAGCCCTAACCCCCTTGAATCCGTCCTTAAAATACATAAGAATAGGAATCCAATTCTGAGTTCCCTCAATAAATAGGAGCGCCATTCGCTTCAAAATTTTCGATCATTCTCTTTAGAAACCCGATTTGAAGTAATTTTCTAATATTTAGATGCAACATTTAAAATTACTTATTTTGTTACTATTGTTTTATATATTGCGAGTTATGTTTACAAGCTCTAGAAAAAGAAGAAGATAGGTCTCTGTATGGTAGGGTTAATCAATGATGGGTTTGGTACGTGTAGGAGGATTTGTGCAAATCTGAAGCTTTGAGGAGGGACAAGCTGGTTTGAAAGAACTACAAGATTGAGTTTGCCACCAGATTATGAAATTGAGTTAGCAGCAGTTACATCTGCAAATTGATGCGAGCAAGTTACAAAGAGGTCAAGTAGCAGTCTGGAAGGGGTTGGTTGCAGTAGATATACCAAGTGAGATATGATTATTTAACTATATTACTATGATTATTTAATGCAAGTATTTATAACTTACTATTTACACCTAATTTCATTTTTTCCTGATACTTTTGAACTATTGCACTACATATTATTCTCTTACTAAGCTTATGTAGATTTCAGTGTTGCATATCCCAGATATTGATCTTTTAACACACATACAAATCTTTTTTAAAATTTGGGAAAGACTGTAAAAGGCTATCATATTATGAAATTGAATAATTGCTGTTGTGCTATTGCAACATGCTTACTTTCAGTTGTTGGATCTTATGAATATAGTCACAGACACTCAATAACCCTGTCACCATAAAATACAGTATACTCAAGTGTAAGTGACAACTTATATTGAATCTCCTTAAAAGGAGCTATGAATTATCGTTTTTAAGTAATTTTAACAGTAACTTCTAATTAAAAGTATTTAGATGTAATTTTACTTTTATGTTAAAATAAATCAATTTAGGTGTTTGGGTAATATGACTTGTATGTAATGAATGCATAAGCATTTACATAACTGGACATGTCTATGCATGTATGTGACTGTACATGAAAGTTATGAATTTATTGCTTTTTTGCTTTCTTTATAAGTTGTAAGCAACAATTAATTTTTTCTTGTATTTCTAGTTCTAAGATATTTATGCAATATTCTTTTGAGAAGTTTCCTAACACCAGAATTCTTGAGTACTTTTAAGGAGTAACTAAACATGATATAAGACTCACTTGTAATATTGGTTATTTATAATTTATGAGTAGTTAGTACCTCAAATGCAACATTCTATGGTATCTTTTTAGGATATGTTACAAACTGTGCAAATAGTGAAGGAAAAAGAATAAAATAGTTTATGGATATAGCATCAAATATTTTAAGTTTGTTTTTGGACTCTTGCAAGGAATACTGTTTCCTATGGAGGAATAGATGATATTCCTTTGCAAAAGGAAGCACGATATTAAAAATTAAAATGATTAGTTTATTTTTTGTAACAGGTTGTTTATTCGCTCAAGCAAGAATACATAAGCTAGAGAAATATAAACTTATCTTGGTTTTTTGCAGTAAATAGTCAGTTTTTCACACTCATTTTTGTACATTTCATTTCGATTAGAGAAGTATAAACTAGACATAAATTGAAATAAATAAAGCAATACAAAGTCATTCACCTATACGTGTCATACATAAACACATATAGAGTATTATGGTTAAGGATGTGTTTGGGGATTAGTTTTAAAGGAGAAAATTTGTTATAGCTATGTTAAGGAATAAAATATTCTGCTTACATAAGCTAGAGAGTAGGATTTTTAAAATATTGGAAATGGTATTTGTGTTATCATTTTGCAAAAATTTATGTCCTACTATATCATTTTAATTTATTTTATATTAAATTTAATTTAATTAGATGATAATTATTATATGTATTGATCAATAAAAAATGGATGAAGTGTTCAAAAAACACAAAATAAATTATGAAATCAGACATTGATCTATTTGAATGGACATGCTTGTTACAATTGTCATCTTGATCAATATACCATATCAATTGTGAAATCAACATCTTTGTTAGGATTAAATGAATCTAATTAAATTCAAAATGCTTTGACTAGTATAATAGTACCCAAATCCTATTTGAGTCTAGTTGACTTTTACAGATCGTAAAATAAGTTGTAATTCAAAATTAGGTTCCACTAGATCGTTACTCGCAGGAACCACTATTTTTTATGAAGAATCATTTTTTAACACTATAAATTCTAGGTATGTTGCAATTGCCAAAATAGAAATTTTAAAATAATGCATTTCGTTAGCATCATCGAATATAGAACATATCATTTTTTGGTGGGAATGGGTAGTACGAAAAAATTGTATTTATGCAATAGGTTCATGAAGTGGGTGCTAATGAACAAGTAGGAGAATAGGGTCTTGAATGAAAAGGCTGTGAAGAGGCCCAAAAAATGTTTAGGTGTGTACTTGCCTATGAGCTTTTGAATATCTATTAGCTTGAAGATGTTAGTTTTCATGCATATCTGTGATCTATAGTAGTTCGGAAGGATTTTGAAATCTGTTCAAATGTGTTACTGTAATTAATCTCAAAGTCAAGTCAAGTAGTTCTAAAATGATTTTAAAAAAATATACCCAGAATGTATAAATAAGCTAGTTCACTTTAAATACACAGACATATTGTCTTTCTTTAAAATTGCTACAATACAAAAATAAATACATGTAAGTTTTGTATTACTTACTCCATTTTAAGATGCATACTGTAGACTATATATCATCCATATGCTGGCAGATTACAGAATTTTACTGTTGATCTTCAGCATGCATGCATCATTGGTGATGTACACACTACGTAGCAGCAAAGTAATTTAATTTATAAACAAATATTTGTGATAGTGGTTAATTCAGGTAACTGAATATAATAAAGTATTTGTATTCACTATTCAGTAGTGGATTAGTATAACATTACATTTTAAAGGCTCTGGTTTAAATAAAATTTGATGTGATTTTTTCAGTGTTCATGGGTTGGATGGATAATGCTTCTCCATCTCTTGGCATACACGTATGAGTTGACATACACTAGTATAACAAAAAGAATCCCCAATTTTAAGTGTCTACCAACGCATATTTATACATCATATCTCCAAGTCATTTAGCGATGTGGGACTATTCCACTTCCAAACCGTCATTCCAATTTCAAGCATATGAGCCACAACCCTAACATGCATGCATGCATGCATGCATCAAAAATAAGAATAGAAATACCAAAAAAAATTTAGAATTTCCTTGTTCCTTATTAATTTCTTCTACCAGATACCCTGGGTGTATGGCTCTCACCAAAGTTTTAAATCAACCGCCAGTTGAATTTTTTTAGTATACGTCTTAGCAACTAGCTGTAGTTTTGTTCTTGTATAGGGTATAAACAACACAATTGACAACTGATAATTTGATGCATATGTTTCTTCAAGTGAGCTAATTCTTTTTTGGTCCATCTCTTCTACCATGTTCCATTTGAAATTAACAATAGCCATCTTTTGTTTTTATCAGGAATCCATGGAAAAAGCAATTAAACATAAAGTTTCAAAAGCCGTTGTTCCAGCTATTGATGTAATGTGTCAAGCTCTCAGGTTAGAATTTATTTGCACATAATATCCATGTATATCTAATTTATTTCAACGATCATGCTCATAAAGTGAAAGTGTTGAAGGCTCGTGGCCTAGTAGGATGACCTCTGGATCTGAAGATAAGGGTCTTGGGATAAATTCCCAAAAATATACTTTTGAAACTAAAAATACTTGTGTGGAAAGTACAAAAATTCCATCTTATTTTCTCCCTTTAAATCCAATGAATTTGGCGCAAAGATAGTTCCTCCCAAAAAAATTCTTAAAATACTCCCTGAGCTTTTTGATCACCAAGACCAGAATGTTCGAGCATGTTCAAAAGGATTAACACTCGAATTATGCCGCTGGATTGGCAAGGATCCAGTCAAATCAATTCTTTTTGAGAAAATGAGAGATACCGTGGTAAGATGTAAATATCCATAACATGTATACACTTGTCATATGGGTGTATAATTAACGGCTTGTTCATTGATGCTTGCAGAAAAAAGAATTGGAAGCAAAGCTTGCCAATGTCACAGGGACGGCTAAGCCATCCCGAAAAATTAGGTATTTTAGTGTATGTTGTAAAATGAAAAAAAAATTCGACTGGATCTTTTGTTACCGGACGAAATGCGGATCTATTCTTCACTACACACACACATATGTTTTATTAAATATTCAGCAGACGTAACATATTTGAAAAAATTCCATTCAAATTATGCTGCAAGACATAGTTTAAATGTCTCTACTGTGAAACTTTCAATTGCATTTGAAAATTGCTTGTTTTTGATAGGAATGCAGCAAGCTACACAAGTTAGCGTACAACTTTTTACGAAAATACAAAATGAGCATACAAGCCACACAAGTTAGCTTTCAAATTTTGATATGCTTGATATATCGACAAAATTTTATACCAGATCTGAGCAAGATAAGGAGCCTAAGCAAGAAGCTGTTACTGAAGCTGCAGGTGGCACTATTTCAGAAGAATCTATTCTTGATGGTAGAGCAGTGTTGCAAATTGTCTTTAACTGATGCAATATCTATATGCATATTTATTATATATTATTAATGTAATAGAAATTTCACTTTGTAGTATATTACTTGCTGACACCTAGTTTATTTCCAGTTCCTTAGGAAATTGATGAGTATGAACTTGGGGATCCTGTTGATATTCCGACTCCTCTGGAAAAGTTTGGCTTTTGGGAGGGAGTGGTTAGTTCATATTGACTCATTAACCATTTCATATACTTTTCCACCATTACACATTTAACAATCTTACCGACTTGCACGTTTACCTTTAAGTTATGTTGGTATCATAATTGGTGTAAAACTTAATCTTTTGTTTGTAGAAAGCTACCAAGTGGTCGGAAAGACGGGATGCTGTTGCAGAGCTTAATAAGCTTGCTTCAACCAAAAAATATTTCTCCTTGTGATTTTTCTAAAATCTTTCGTACACTTAAAAAGGTAGTTTGACCTTTTTTTCTCAATAACAATTAGAGTCTTAGACCAGTATAATGTCTGTGCTCCAAAAAACAGGAACACAATAGACTTTTTACTAGTAAAAACTCCAGTCAATGCAAATGTGTCTACATATGTCCACTTTCTCTATATGTTAGGGTGTTTCTGAGAAACATATTTTTAACTCTTTAGTTTCACCACATTTGGTTGCAGCTTGTTATAGATGTTAACCTCGATGTATCTGTTGAGGCTATTCAAGCAATCGACAATCTTGCTCAAGGTCTAAGAAATCAGCTGGAAGTTCACATTTCTTGTTGTCTGTGCTACTTGTTAGAATATTACATGTTTTAGTTAAAACATATTTTGGACCTCTTTTTAAGTATATACTAAGAATAATTCTGCATCAAGAATTCAATATCAAAGAAAATTGTGTAAATATGAAAAATCCATTCTTCACATTGCTATGCTAGACACATCTGTGTGTTAAGCTAAACTGTTATACATGTTTTTCGTATCATCCAGTATGGTTGTGTACATATTTGTCTCAGATATATGGCATGGGTTCATGTCGAGAATAATCTCATATTGAAAAAATAATAATAAAAAGAGGATCTGTACGTATATGTGCATGTGTCTGTGTAAAATCACATTAACGGTACAATGGATAATCGATAAACAATACACATTGAATTATATACTGGTCAAACACAAACGGTATAAGTTTATATTGTAACTGGCCTTGCAATTAATAATAGCAAAAAACAGGTATAAAGAAAAGTTTCAAGTTCATTCTTTCACACGTTTGTTTTATAAAGCTTAAAAAACTTGAGAACTAGCTGCTTAATGTTTTCGTCTTTTAATCCTAATCAAGTACGTATAATAAAGAACTTTTCCTTTGTAGATGGATAGATATATTTGATGGAAAAAAATAGTAACCTGCCGCAGCAAGTTATGGATTCGAAGTTACTTTTGATGCCATAACTACATTTTGGTTTGTATGCTTGTATGTATTACTACTTCTGGTAATAGTAGTTCCTTGTTCTACATTGAAATATTATGAACTTATTATCTATTTTGATGTAAGAATATTGCGTATGTTTATTATGTAATGTTTCATGTTAATTGTAAGATGTGTGATTAATATAATATGTTGATTATAAAACGTGTGATTAATATAATATATGTTTGTTAGGAAATATATGTGCTTATATAAACCGCGTTATACATAAATTGTGGTTGCATATAGAATTGGAACCTGCTATATATTGGTTAGGAGCTGAGTAAAATACGACAGTGTTTATAAAATGCTATGAAATGATTTAACAGCGTTTCTGAACCGCTATAGAAAGTTTTAACGCATTTTCGAAACGCTATAAAATAGCACCCAAGCAATCACAGCAATGAAAAGAACATTGTAAAAAGTTAACATAGCATATTATAACCGTTGTTGAATATATTTCTAAGCGAAGACGAACGCTAAGAAAAGAAATTTTGCTCATTAACAAAAGCACTGTAAAATGTATTAATGATATCAAAAAAATGCTATAAATACGTAGATTCTACAGCGTTTGTTGCCTTGCTATGGTATATGTTTGACCTATAATGGCATGTTAATATTGAGCGTAGTTAAAAATGCTGTTAAAGGTTTTTATAGCATTTTTAAAATGCTATGATAGGTACATTTTGTTGTAATTAGCTCCTTCAAAATGCTTCCGAAAGAAACCTGGATCACTTGGCTACTCATAAAAATTTGAGTACCAAAGAGTTTTAGGAAAAGAAAATAAAACTCTGCGTCGGACATGGGTCTGGTGTGTGTAAACTCAGACAACTTAATTTTTACTTTCATAAAACACTTTGAAAATCAAAGGTATCTCGTAACACCACGCCATACATAAACACTGATGGGTTTTTACCTTTACGATAACCAGAACACTTTATATAGAAATCCAGTGACATTATGATAATGTCTTGAGTTTTCAAGTAAAATAGAACATAGCTGAAATACTTGCATGTCAAATTTCAACATATTTCGGTACAATTAAATTCGTACGTCACTTATTGGAGAATGGATTCCGTACAATGACTGGGCTACTTGGGTACCACCCATCACGGTGCATCTCTAGATAAAATAACACCAAGGACCTTACTTGGATCCCCTGCCAACAAAAGGCCAGCCTACCCCTTGCAGGATAGTACTTAAAAAGATCACTCGATTGGGATCAGCAACCGTACCGAAGCATACATGAGTTGATAGTAGGGACTCTAGATAGGGATGACCTTACGCTAATAAGAGCAACCCGCTTAGCCTTGCTTCATCTCCCTTGTTTTAGTCATTCCCAGTTGATGAGGCCTGAGGCTATGTTTACCTTTATTATAGCATTGCCACTTGAAATGCTAACATTGCTTTCCAAAATATTTTATTTCCATTAAATTTTAAACCGATTTAAATTTTAAATTGAAAATTTCACAACCAAACAAACTTACATATTTTCTGATGAAAATCTGACACTTGCTACGTTTAAATAGATGTATTCCAAATATCAAATTTTCATTGCAAAATTTTATTGGTTAATTTCATGAAATTTTATAGTTAATTACGTTATTAAAATCGTTAAAATTTCCGGGTCGTTAATAGGCTTAGGAATTAATTAAAATAATATAAAGTGGTTATATTTAAATATACACACATGCTTGCACCCCATACCTTCCACCCATGATATGCCCCCTCCTTGTACCCCCCTCCCCCTCCATCATATTTCACTATTCATGCCATGATCCATGTACTATATATTGATAAAGCATTAATATATACTAAAATATACACACTTTTATTTTAAAAAATATCCTCTTTTATTTTATAAATATATATAACTTAAGAAGAAACATGTATATGTATATATGTGTGTATGTACACAAGTTTAAATGGTTTGTATTGTGCACATATGTTTACACTAGTGTTTTAGTTTTTTAATTAACTTTTAACCAATGAAAAATCGATATTTCAGAAAATAATTTCCGGTCACATTTTCTATTTCTCTATAAACTATATATATATATAGGTAAATAAATTTTGAAAACGATTTTATCATCATTAGTTATTATATAAAATAGTTTTATTTGTTAATAAAAATCCATTTATTAATAATTTAAAATATAATTGAATATTCATTTAAATAACGATTAAATTCTGGGTCGTTACACTCTCTCCCCTTAAAAGAATTTTGTCCCGAAATTAGAAATCAAGGGGATAATTCTAACTATGCAAAAAGCAATATATTCATATCATAAAACACATACAAATGCATACACTAAGCATTTATAGCAAACAAATATACACTATGCATACTACCATACGACTAGTTGTCCTAACATCAACTCGGGATATGCTAGTTTCATACAATCCACTATCTCCCAAGTGTAGTCTCTCGGATCCTCACTCCACTGAATCTTTATTAGTCGCACCACCTTGTTATGCAACCTCTTTTCATCCTGATCCACAACATAAGCTAGATGTCTAGCCACTATCAGGTTCGGTTCTATTTCCAATTCCTCTTAAACTGATGGCTCCACATCAAAGATGGTTCATGAACATATTTCCTCAAATGAGACACGTGAAAACATTATAAACTATAACAACCCGTAAATTTTCGATAATTTAATTTGTTAATTTAATGAATCTTGTTATTTAATATTGGAAGAAATAAAAAGTTATAATGTAATAATGAAATGAATACTAAAATGAAATGTAACAATGGTAATTAAAGTAAATTATTAACAACTTGAATGGAATTCCAATTAATTGAAATAATAAAAATGCTATACTTGGTTATAAATTGAATATAAGTGAATAAATGAAATATTGGATTAACCAAGGAAATAATAGATAGTTAACTGAAATTGAATGAAATTAGTATTATGAAAATAAATGGTAACATTGATTTGTAAGTAATAAAAGCTTATTAATGTGACTAAAGGTTAACTGTGGCAAACTATTGTATGTTACCTATTTATTTAGCCTGTTAATTTAAATTGGAAATAAATTTCAATAAATGTAATTAAATATTATGTTAATGTAAATTAAGTTAATAATTGGAAATAATGTTAATTTTATTCATATCATGACAATTAGTTGAATTAAAAGAATGGAAATCAAGATTTATTAATTTATTGGAATTTAAATTATAGTAATTGGATTAATTACAATTAAATGAAATTAAATATTTAAATATTATGTTAATAGAGATTAAGATGAAATTTGAGAATATTAATGTAATAAATCATGAACCAATGTTAATTTCACCCATTTGATAATAATGGATTGAATAATAGGATGAAAGATCAATTAAATGGAATTATTGAAAATTTAATTTATAATTTCTAAATTTAATGAAATTGAAATTAAACACTGAAATTGATGGATTAATCAACTTTAAATTGACATCTAAATTTGTTTAAATTATTGTAAGTGATTAAGAAATCAAAAATGATAGGAGTTGTAAATAATTAAAATTTTAAATTAAAATGTGATTTAATTAATTTATTTAATTAATTGAAATATAGCCATTTTGCCACTGACTCAGATTTTGATGAAACCAGTTTCATCAGATCCATAACAGTGAATTACTGTAGGATTTCAAGTTTCGTAACGATCGGACTTGTCGTTTGATCGTACGGGCTCGAAACGCCTAGAAATCAATTTAATTAAATTAATCGAAATCGATTTGAAATAAGCTAATTTTATCACAACTTCTTCATACGATGGAATTTGGGCTTGAAACCAGTTCCATTAATTTTAAAATTATCGAAAGCATCTATTTTGATATATGGGTTGACCCATTTCCGTTCCGGAGATGAAACGGACTTTTCGAGTCGTTTATCGTTCAACTTTCAATCCAAATCAATCTAGTCCATTCTAATTTCAGCTTTTATCTATAAATATCCTATTATAAACCCTAGCTCCTCATTTCATTTGTCTGTACGTACGTTTTAGTTTTATCCTCCTTCTCAATGGCAGGCAAACCCTAATTTCCAATTGCAATTTCAAATCGAATTCAAATCCAAAAATTCAAACTCCTCCAATCCAAACAAATTATATATCGATTTGAAGCTCTCGAAGAGCGTAATCTTCTGGTGCTATTCGATTTTCAATTTGATACATCGTTTGTCCAGAAATTCAAGGTGAACCTCGGCCATTCATATGCCACAATCTCGTTCAACGGTGGATTCTCGTCGATGGCTCGATCGGGGGTTACTGCATCGTAGAGGGCTTCGTGCATTGTTGATCTATCGGTTTTATGTTCGCCAGAGGGGTCGGGATTGCCAGAATTTGGCTCTAGAAGGCGAAACGGCGGTGCGGCCACCGGATTGAGGCGGAAATTCACGCGACTCTGGTGTAGGCGCGGCTTGACGTAGGCAATCCATTGGCGCAGGCTGATCGGCGTGAAGATCGACGAGGGGACGGTGAAAATTGGAAAGGTATAGACGTAGGTGGTAGCTCCGTTACTGGATTCGAGCAGATAGGGTGTGCCCTTTCTTTCATGTGGTGACACGCGGCTCTCGATGTATGGCTGTTGTTTTTTTTCTCTTTTATTTAAATTTTTAAACATTCTAACTCGAATAACTTTTGCGTACGGACTCGGATTTGGATGCAGTTTTCTTTGCTAGGATCGTAATGAAATTCCGGACATTTTGACGCTAGTTTGGACGAATTCGGAGACTGTTCAAATTTTGGGTTTAAATTGAATTTAAATTCAAAAGGTGAGTATTTTAACCCACTCACAACTTCTAAAATTTATTATGATTGTTAAATTTAATTTATGATGTGATTATGGATTTATTTATGACTGTTTGGTATATTTTTAATTATCATCCCAGTTAATTTGAATTTATTTGAATAAAATCGTTATTTAATTTATTATTGAATATAAATTGCCAATTTAATACCCGTTATTGATTATCAGTTCTATATTGATATTTATTGATTGATTTGGATGATGATTATGATGGATGTTGATTGTTGATGTTGGTTGAATGGATGTTGTATTTTATACCGTTATAAACTGCAATTTCGTTATGGATTTTTATTTATTTCGGGATTGTGGTTTGAAATGATATACAACCGTAAAATGTTTAAATTGCGGATTGAAATGATAAATATCCGTATCACTTGACCCTAGGGTAGAAAATTATATACGGATACTGGATTGGTTAAATTAAATGTCCTTAAATTTTTGAATTTAATCAATTGATGTTTTGAAATAAAATTTGATTTATGTAAATTGAAGTATTATTGAAAAATCAAGTTTGTGTTGAAATGCGAATTGGTTTAAAAAGGAATTTCTTTAAGGGAGTAAATCGGAAGTTTAAAGTTAAACTTTTATGTATAAATGAAATTTTATCGAAATTGAGTCATTGAATTTGTTTGAAAATAACTTTGAAATATGTTGAAGTTGGAGTAATCCGTATTGATATTTTTGAACATGGATTTAAAAGATATGAAATTCGATAGTTTATTGAAATTTGGTTTGTCAATTTGGAAATTTGAAATGGTCCAAATATGTTGAAATGAAATAAGGAGTTTAAATTGATATAAATTCCAAACTCATATTTTAATATAAACTGTTTTAAAATATATTTATAATTATTAAGATTTTCAAATTTATTAAACTATTTAACTAATATTAACTATATAAATTATTTGACTATTTTAAACCAGTTTAATTTATTTTAAACTAATTAAACCATTTAACTTATTTTAAAGCTATTTAATCTATTTTAATTATATTTAATCTATTTTTAAATCTATATTAACTATTTAAAACTATTTAAAACTATTTTCTTCTAAATTCCAAACTAAGTAAAATGGGTGGGTTTATATTCAAATTCTCGATTTTTAAGTGAATACGGTTAATGATGTTATAACCTACGATGGGAATTAAATAACATATTTGGTTCAATATGATAATTTTGAAATGAGAGTTTGACCTATTTTGGAAATATGACTTTTGAAAGGAAATATATATCGAACTATGATATCAATGTGATATAATTTTGGAAGTAAGTAATGATTTCGAAAATGATATGATTTGAATTGAATATGATATTTTGATATCAATTATGAAATGATTTTGGAAATGTAAAAGAACCATCCGGTGTGTAATAAGCGATTGGTTGTTAAAGAGACCGGGATCGGATATGGGCATACTCTCTATCGATACCGAAAACCACTTTGACAACCGTGTACACGGTGGAGATTCCAGAATGAAGTAGGATGGTGACGACGATCCTAAAGGTATATTTACGTGGACCTAACTCCCGTGAGTTAGCATAAGGTGGCTAAAACAGGAGCGATTCCAGGCCAATGAGGTAGCTCCTCTGATCGGACACATTCTATCGATACTATATTCCGACTTGTGATCTATTTGGTTGCCACCCTTCGATTTTTACTCGGGAGTGTGTTTCGAGTTGGGCGGTAGTTGCGGCTATGCGTTACCAACAGTCCGGATGCGTAATTGGTATATCTACCCTGGCATTGCCTAGTTGTGCCGTGTCACCTACCCTAGTGCGCCTTCTACAAGTTTGGTTTGTATCATACCTATGGAGTGCCCTCTGACGTCACCCAGTTTACGGGTGGGATTACGGTACTATATAGACTATGGGAATATATAAAACGTGTTAAGGGAGATATGGCTAACGCCTTAACGCTATTTTAATAGTTTATCTTACTGTAGACATATTATAATAGCGTATTGTACTACATAGTAGATAGTTTAACGGATCCTTAGGAGATGTGAATCCCGAACATCTCTAAGTTACTGCACTCACGTTAGACACCGGATATGAGATGTCAAACCCCGTAAACATCTCCGACGCCGTTTACACCCATATTTCTTTACTGCTGATTTAACTCACATAAGATCTTTTAGTTCTGACTCTAGTGTTTTGTCTTTTCAATTCGCTCGGGTCAGCCTGAGCATTTCAGGATTTGAAGACCTTTTCTGGAGGACGAAGACGAAGATTTGTACTATTATTAATTTTTCTATTATTCCACTACATCATACTGTTCCACTGCATTATTATTTGTTTATCTCTGATATGTGTAACTCTGATTCTGTATTATATAAGAATAATCAAATTTATTTGTAAAACAGCTTCATGAACTGTTATTTGATTATTATATTTTATCATTCCGCTGCGAGATTCTGTTTTGTTTTTTTTCTTTCACTGCCTTTTCTTATTCACCCCAATAACAATCCGCCCTTATGTATGGTTTGAGTTGACACGCGTGTCTGCTTAAAGCGTACAAAAAGGCGGGATGTTACATAAACACTTGCTAATCTCTTTAGCAACTCAACCCTATAAGCAAGTGATCCGATCCTCTCACGAATACGGAAAGGTCCAACGTACCTTGGAGCTAACTTCCCAGCTTTTCCAAATCAGACAGCTCCTCTTATTGGTGAAATCTTTACAAACACCAATTCTCCAACGACAAATCCCAAACACTTTGCCTCCTATCATCATAACTCTTTTGGCGATCTTGGGCCTCCTTCGTTCTTTTCTTAATCACTACAACTTTTTCTATAGCCTCTCGGATCATGTCCGATCCAAGAACTATTCCATCTCCCGTCTCAACCCAACACGTTGGTGACTTGCACGGTCTTCGATACAGGGCTTCGTACGGTGCCACGCCGATGCTTGCTTGGAAACTATTTTGGTAGGAGAACTCAACCAAATGCAAATGATCCTCCCATGATCCACCAAAATCCAGAATACACGCCCTCAAGAGCTACTCTAGAATCTGATTTACCCGCTCCATCTATCCATCTATTTGGGGGTGGCATGCTGTACTTAGGCTCAACTTTGTTCCTATAGTTGTTTGCAATGCTTCCAAAAATTGACTAGTAAATATGAGGTCACTGTCACTTACTATACTCACAGGAACTCCTTGCAACCTGACTATCTCTCTCATAAAATTTCAACTAAATAAGCAACGGTCCTTGTTGGTTTCACTTGAATAAAATGTGCGCACTTCGTTAGCTGATCCACGATAACCCATACTCCTTCATTTCAATTTCTGGTTCTAGGAAAACCATCGATAAAATCTATTGATATCTTTTCTCATTTCCAATTAGGTATTTTCAAGGGTTGTAATAATCTGGCTGCCTTCTGATGATCACCATTGATTTGTTGACAGTACAAACACCTGCTAACATAGACTGAAATGACTTTCTTCATTCCTAGCCACAAAATACTCTTTTCATTTCTCTATACATCTTATAAACTCCTGGATGAATACTTAACCTAGATTTTTTGCATTCATACATAACTTCCTATCTTGGCCCATCCACATCTGGAACACACAATCGTCCGTTCATCCTTAAAGTACCTCGACTATTCATCTGAAAATCTGAACATCTACCTCCTTTGACTCCTTGAATTAACCCCATCAGTATCTCATCCTTCCTCTGATTCCTCATAATCCTTTCCTGAAGTGTCGGGGTAACTTCCAAAGGAGTCAAAACAGCATTCCTGTTTAAGGCATCTGCCACTAAATTAGCCTTGCCTAGCATATAAGAATATCCAAGGCATAAGCCGCAAGAAACTCTAACCACCTTTGTTGCCTCAGGTTCAGATCCTTTTGAGTGAAAAGATACTTCAGGGATTTATGATCCGTGAAGAGCTCGAATTTTTCACCTAATTTAAGAAAGAAAACTTACTCCTAAAATCTCTAAAGATTAGAAAGATACTAAAAGGAATAGAAGGATCCTTACCCAGCAAGTAGTGTCTCCATATTTTTAATGCAAAGACAACAGTTAGCAACTCCAGGTCATGCATAGCATAGTTCTTCTCGTGAGGCTTCAACTGCCTGCTTTCATACGCAATCACTCTACCATGCTGCAACAAAACAACACCTAGTCCCACTCCACAAGCATCTATGTAAACCGTGAATCCACTATTTCTATCCGGAATGGCCAAAACTGTTACACTAGTCAATCTCCTCTTCAATTCCAGAAATGCTTCTTCACACCTTAGAGTCCATACAGACTACATTAGCCACTACATTAGCCTTTCCTGGCGTATAAAGAATATCCAAGTCATAAGCCGCCAGAAACTCTAACCACCTCTGTTGCCTCAGGTTCAAATCCTTCTGATTAAAAAAATTACTTCAGGGATTTATGACCCGTGAAGAACTCAAACTTTTCACCCAATTAAACAAAGAAAACTTACTCCTAGAATCTCTAAAGATTAGAAAGAAACTAAGAGAAATAGAAGAATCCTTACCTAGCAAGTAGCGCCTCTACATTTTCAATGCAAAGACAACTACTAGCAAATCTAGGTCATGCGTAGCATAGTTCTTCTTATGAGGCTTCGACTGTCTGCTTGCATATGCAATCACTCTACCATGCCACATCAAAACAACACCTTGTCCCACTCCACAAGCATCTATGTAAACCGTGAATCCACTATTTCCATCTGGAACAGCCAAAACTGGTGCATTGGTCAACCTCTTCTTCAATTATAGAAATGCTTCTTTGCACTTTGGAGTCCATATAGACTTTTCCCCATTCTTAATCAGCTTAGTCAGATGGGAGGAAATCTTAGAATAATCTTGAATAAACCTCCTATAGTATCTAGCCAACCCTAAGAAACTGCGAACCTCGATAGGAATCCGCGGTCACTTCCATTCGTAAACAGCGTCCACTTTCACTGGGTCCACTGAAATACCTTCTATTGTCACAGTATTTCCTAAGAATCTTACCTTTGATTTTCAAAAATGGCACTTAGAAAATTTCGCCTTTAGGACATTTCTCCTCAATGTCTCCAACACCACTTCCAAATTATGCTTATGCTCCTCCTTAAATTTGGAGTAGGTAAGGATGTCATTAATGAAAACTAGCACAAACTTGTTAAGAACATCTCGGAAAACAAGATTCATAAGATCTATAAAATATGCAGGTGCATTGGTTAGCCCGAAAGGCAAAACCAACCATTCAAAGAAACAGTCAGGGCCTCTAAAAGCAGTTAAGGGTATACTATCTTCAGCAAACCTCAACTGATGGAATCCAGTAGCTAGATCCATTTGAGAAAATAGCGTAGCTCCATGAAGTTGATCAAAAAGATCATCGATGTGGGGGTAAGGGATACTTGTTCCTAATGGTCAGCTTATTCAACTCCTTATAATTCATGCACAACCTTAAAGACCTATCAGACTTAGCCGCAAAAACTACAGCAGATCCCTAACTCAAACGGCTGGGTCTAATTAATCCTCTCCTTAATAGGTCTTAGGTTTGACTTACCAATTCCTCTCTCTCCCTTGAAGCCATCCTTCGCTTAGGTTGAACCACAGGCCTTGCACTAGGGACCAAACCAATGCGGAAATCTATCTCTCGATGCGGGGGTAAACTTTTAACCTCTTCAAATACATTCGAAAAATTCTTAACGACTTCAATAGACCTTAGATTTTGTGGGATGCCTCCAAGGAATTCAAGAAACTACACATATGAATATCGGGTTCCTTACATGATACTTTAGCAACTCTTCCCAAATTGGTTACTAGTTATACAGTTCTTTCATTACAATCTAAAATAGCTCCATATTTCGATAACCAATCCATACCAAGAATAACGTCAAATCATTTAAAAGTCTAAGACATTCGGGTCGCAAGAAAAGTGATGAGAAAGTTAGAAAATTGGCACATTCTCACAAATCATATTCAAATGGGTTACGCCACCTATGGGGTTAGACACACACATACGGTTTTCTAAAATACTAGGAATAAGATGAAATTTACCTAGCGATTCACAAGAGATAAAACTATAAGAGACACTAGTATCAAATAATGCTCGAATAAAAATACCATTAATCGGTAAGGTACCTTCAACGACGCCTTTTCCCCTCAAATCCATTGAAGTCGACGGTTCATTCTTAATGGCGTACAATTTGGGCTGCTGCACCTTCTTTATGAGTGGGAAGTCCTTTACCATATGCCCAAGCTGATGGTAATTAAAACAAAGAGTCTTCTGGACCATCGGAGGGATGGGTCCACCTTGTTGCTTTAGAGTTTCATGATTCGGACAATACCTGGCAATATGTCATTTCTTCTTGCAAATATAACAATCACTATACTTAGGCTTGCCTCCTTGACCTTCTCCATGTTTCCCTTTTGCTTAATTCTTCTAGTTTGGATTGAACTTCCTCTTGTTAGAACCATTTCCACTGGTATTCCAACTAGGTGCTGCTGGAGTGGGCTTCTTCTTTTCTAAAGCCTCGTACTTCAAAGCTATATCAACTAAATCCACAAAAATACCTTTAACATGAACAACCATTTTCTCACGGTACTCTTCTCTCATACCGAAAACAAACATCTCATTCTTCTTTAAAGGGGTGTTAATCAATTTTGGTCCAAAACAAGATAACTCTTTAACTTCGTCTCATATTCTACTACACATAGATCCCCCTGCTTCAAGTCCATGAAGTTGCGATACATCCTGGTCCTTCCCGCTGTTGGCAAGAATTGGTCCTCAAAAACTTCTTTGAATCGGGCCTACGATAATTCTTCTTTGGGAATATTTGTAGTAAGGGAGTCCCACCAAGCTGCTGCACCTTCTTGCAGTTGCCACGCTGCTAAGAATCTTTTCTGTTCATCGGATAAACCAAGATCTTTAAAAATATCTTCGCAAGATCGCAACTAGGCTTGCACTTCGATGATAGACTTAGTTCCTTTAAATGATTTTCCTCCGAAGTTGGTGTAATCCTTGCATAAGGTTGCAAAATTCACTCTTAGCTACTTTGGCTGCCTCTTCGGTAATCCGAACTCCTCCAGGATTTGGGGTTTGACCATTTGTAGTTGTAGTGCTACATGCTCCCCAACCTCGTTCACCACTGTTACTCATGTCTTACTATCTGGACATAGTAAGATAATTCTTAGATTACTTCGACGAGATAAATCTAGAAAGAAAGTTGCTAACCAAACCTATCAAGCTGATCTATCTATTAGAGACATATATGTACATACGAATAAAAACAACAAATACGCACTCTCGAAGTGACATCGTCCCAAAGCCTAAGTGTTCGCTTAACCTGGCTCTAATACCAAAATGTAGTGACCGCCTTTATTGCACCGAAAGACGAGCCATTAAGGGTAGAAGAAAATAAAAGATAAGAAGAAACTACATAATAACAGAATCTCACTCCAAATCATAACAACATATAATAGGTAACATAGGATATTACATAGTCATTTTCATAATATTAATACATCAGAGTCATTACATTACAACCTTCAACTAGGTAGTTATAACTACCTGCCCGTACAGAAATACATAAGTCATACATAAAACACAGCAGAATAGATAATAACTAGCTAACGGTGAAGCCACCGGCTCCAGCTCCTTCAAAATGCCTCCGTAAGAAACCTGGATCACTTGGCTACTCATAAAATATTTGAGTACCCAAGAGTTTTAGGAAAAGAAAATAAAACTCCTTGTCTGACATGGGTCTGGTGTGAGTAAACTCAAACAATTAATTTTTACTTTTAAAAAACACTTTAAAAATCAAAGGTATCTCATAAGACCACGTCGCACATAAACACGTACGGGTTTTTACCTTACGATAACCAAAACACTTTATATAGAAATCCGATGATATTATGATAATGTTTAGGGTTTTCAAGTAAAATAGAACATAGCTGAAATGCTTGCATCTCACACTTCAACATATTTGGGTACAATTAAATCCGTACGACACTTATTAGAGAATGGATTCCATACAATGACTGGGCTACTAGGTACCGCCCATTATGGTGCATCTCTAGATAAAATAACACCTAGGACCTCATTTAGATCCCTTGTCAACACAAGACCGGCCTTCCCCTTGTTGGATAGTACCAAACAAGATCACTAGGTTGGGATCAGCAACCGTACCGAAGCATACATGAGTTGATAGTAGGGACTCTAGATAGGGATGACCTTACCCAAATGTGAGCAACCCACTTAGCCTTTCTGCATCTCCCCTATTTTAGTCATTCCCCATTGATGAGGCCTGAGGCTATGTTTACCTTTATTATAGAATTTCCATTTGCAATGCTAACATTGTTTTCCAGATGTTACAAATTGTTCAGGAGATGAACGAACCGAAGACACTTTCTCCACTACACCCATTTTGGAATCACCCTCAGGGTTAGTAGCAAACAACCCTTCCACTTCAAAGTCTTCTTCTTGGATCTTTCTTTTACTGTTTCCAATTTGAATGTTTATGTTGGTTCGAAGTGGTTTTCGGATAACAACTAATATCTGATCCTAGTCTCTCCAAACCAACATTCGATAATTTAAAAGGTCAAGTTGTTTATAGTGGACTATTCCACTATCAGGGTGTAAATATTTACATAAGGACATACATTCCATATGCTTAGATTATAATGACCCGCTTATCGAAATCAACCGCCTCGTTTTAATCACGTTCCCGAAGTGCGGTATTTGTGATAAACAAGGCGACTTACTTTCAATAAAACACGTCACCATTTTATTACAACTACTTTAATTCATTTGGCTACTTAATTGCATGGACAAGAGATCCTTGGTTTTAAAATAATTCACTTAAACAAGAAAATTTGTTAAAAATGAATAACTGATAGAGTTTTAAAAGAAACTTTAAAATAAATAACCCTTGATTAAATCATAAGTTTAAAGCTCAATTAAACCTTAATTAATCTTAATTAAATCAAAATTAATCATCAATAGTCCTAGTTTTATCTATAATTGAACCTTAATTATATAACATTTATTTAACAAATTAAACCCTAATTAAGTGGATAACTAACCTTTAATTAAATAATAACTAATTAATTAATTAACTCTAACAAAATAATTAATTAAAGTAAATAAAATTGATTAGGTAAAAATTTATTTTCTTTCATCCTAATTAATCATTATTTAAAAGTTATTTAATTAAAAATAATTAACTTGGTTAATAATTTCCTGAACTCCGATCACTTAACCTAATTACTTAATAATTAATTAAATA
Source organism: Allium fistulosum (assembly GCA_030737815.1). Lineage (NCBI taxonomy): Eukaryota > Viridiplantae > Streptophyta > Magnoliopsida > Asparagales > Amaryllidaceae > Allium > Allium fistulosum. The sequence goes on from CM060904.1 coordinate 1,295,849,302, forward strand.
ATAATTACCCTAGTGAATAAATTAATTAAATAAACTATTAAATAATTAAAACTCAAAATTTTGACTTACTTAATTATTTTGAAATGAGTTTTCAAATATAATCCAAAAGCACTTTAAAATTTGAAATCGTGAAATTTTCCGGACTACATCCATAGTGATTATTTTTATAAGCGCATTTCGCTAAAATTGATTTCTAGGTGGAAATCTCACTTAACATTAGTTGTGCCATGTTTTGAAAACTTAATTGAAAGGTTTTGAAAATTTAAACAAAAGTTATAAACTTGGAAAGCATTTCAAAAAGCAAAGACTAATAATAAAGCTTTTCTTTTTCCATCCAGATCTCAAGTCCTTTTTCGATCATTTAAAGTGCTAGTTTCATCACCATTTCACAATGTACTTGGTTTTGTTTCACAAACAATACTACCATCATATCATAAACCAATATCACATATCCATGTCCATATACATATCCAAACATATCAAAATATTATCCAAATCACAAATCTATACCAAACAACCAACTTGCAATCATATATCATCCAAACAACATAATAATTCAACACAACAAACACTATATTTTTCAAAACATATAGATCATTAAAACAAGTTTTTTTCTTTTCCAAAAATATTAGTTTTACTCATCGAAAATTACTAATTTCAAACCAAACTCTTACTAGAACTTGAAAGCAACTAAGGAACTTGGCAATATGAAAATTTTTGGGTGCTTGGACCCCTAGAATTAGCTCGGCTTGGGCTAAGTAGGCTCGACATTCATGTTTTTAGGTGGTGGAGTGTTGTAGCTTTGAAGAGAAATTGTCAAATGGTTTGTGGAAGTGGTTTTGTGAAATATAGATGTGATTTTTAGTGAAAGAAGTGATATTTTTTTATTTTAGAAATTATGAAGAGGAGCCATGGAAATATATTCTCAAGTTTTTAGGAAATTTGAAGTGGAGAAGGAGCTTGAAAAATGAGAAACATGAGTGGTGAGTGGTATATATAGGCTTAGGAATTAATTAAAATAATATAAAATGAATATATTTAAATATACATACATGCATGCATCCCATACCTTTCCCCATGATCCGCCCCCTCCTTGTACCCCCCCCCTCTCCATCATGTTTAACTATTCATGCCATGATCCATGTACAATATGTTGACAAAGGCATTAATATATACTAAAGTATATACACTTTTATTTTAAAAAATATCCTCTTTTATCTTATAAATATATATACACTTAAGAAGAAACATGTACATGTATATATGTGTACATGTACACATGTTTAAATGGTTTGTAGTGTACACATATGTTTACAATAGTGTTTTATCATTTTAATTAACTTTTAACCAATGAAAAAGCATTATTTCAAAAAATAAATTCCGATCACATTTTCTATTTCTCTATAAATTATATATATTGGTAAACAAATTTTGAAAACGATGTTATCATCATTAGTTATTATTTAAAATAGGTTTATTTGTTAATAAAAATCCATTTATTAATTATTTAAAATAATATTAAATATTCATTTAAATAATGATTAAATTCTAGGTCGTTACAAAGACTCATATGTATAAAGATCAATATATAAAGATCTCAAGACTATAGTAAAGTTTATAAAGTCAAAAAATATTGTTAAAGTCTCTGGTACAATCTTTGATCTCTATTTCTCATTTTCTAATCTTTTATCTCTATAACAAAATATATTTAAAAATCTTTTATAAACAATTTCAAAGGTTAAAATGTTTATAAACTATGTTTAAACTATTTTACAAAGTATCAAATTATTTTACATAGTATAGGATTTTCAGAACATTTTAAAATCAACAAGTTTTCAACTTACACTAGCCTATGTCGACATATAGGCAGATGATATGTTGACATACATACCGCAGTTTTGAAATTCAAATTTTGAAATGAAGTGTCTATTCGTCGTAACTCTTCGTGAATGGATATGTTTGTTTATTCTCTATATATAAGGGGTTTTCAAACGAATTTTTAACAACTAGTTTCTTAGTATCCTCTCTCCTCTTACTCTGCCAAAATTTCTAGTAAAAAATATATTCAAATCTTCTCAAATTCAACCAAAATCAATTCAATCTTCACTGTATTGATTCTCTAATATATACTATCTAATTTCAATCATCACTCTCAATCAAGGATTAAAGTGCTGTCCAATAGGCTATAGGATTCATTGTAACCAAAGATTAAGAAATTGTCTTTGGCAAAACCATCAAACTCTAGTGGTATTTGCTTGAGTGTGATTGTAGCCTATTCAAATCAATTGTGTGTGCTTGGTAGCCTGGAAATACAACTGGGTGTGCTTGTAGCCCATTCAAATCAAGCGGGTGTACCTTGAGCCTGTAAAATTAGGAGGGTGTGTCTCATAGCCTTGAAATTGAGATTGTATTGGGTTTGCCTTCTGCCCATTGAAAGATTGGCATTTTGAAAAAGAAAACAATAGAAACATTTGAGTTGAATTTGAAGAGTAAATTCGATCCGTAGCATACAAATATTAGTTAAATAAGTGAATATAAATAATTCGGTAAATTAACACGATCGATGATTTTGAAATGTTTTTTGCCAATGTTGAATAATAGAGGTAAGTTATAAACTTAGTATCTTTTATTAATGTTTGAAAGAAAGTGGTAAAAAACTAGCAACTCTAAATATTTACTTAATAAACCATTGTAAAATATTAATTTCGGGTCCTTAACAATAAACCACACATATCCAACCCAAATCGAACAGAAAGACGGATAATTATGGGAAAGAAAGAAGAAAGAAGAAGAGAAAAGAATAGAAGAAGAAGAGAAAAGGAAACTAAACATCATAGAATCTCACAATCGTAGTGGAACAACATATAATATAATATCAATGATCTTTACAAAGAGAAACTGTTATATACTTACATCTATCAGAGTACAACAATCAAATCACAATCATCAGCCTGCAAAGTTAGAACAACTAGTCCTTACGATGATTTCAACAATAGAGTGGCAGAAAGTAAACATATACGTTAATATGACTTGAAGACCTCCAACTTGTCACCGGAGCTCCAATGCCTCCAAAACAATCTGTAAATATGCTCGGTCTGACCCGAGCACTATAATAGAATAACACCAGAGTCAGTCTGGAAAACCAGCATGAGAAAACACACCCAACTGGATTTTAAAGTTATAGAAATCCTTTGAAAATCAAAATTATCTCGGGCTACGCTGCACAAAAACACGAACAGGTTTTTACCTTACGATAACCAAAATATTTCATATGAAATTCTCTGATATTATAATAGCGTATAAGTTACAAATACTTATTAATCATAGCCGAAATTGTTACATTGATTAAATTCCAGAATAATAAGTTCTACAATCAAAATCGTAAAGGCACGTATTGGAAATTGGATTCCATACTATGACAAGGTAAGGAACTACCTTTCAAAGGTACATTTCTAGATAAAATACACAGGGGTCTGACAAGAACATCTTGTACCCTTGCCACACAGGATTGGCTTACCACTTGACTAGTAGTACCGAATATGATCACCCCTCCATTAATGGACCCCAAAGCACACAAATGAGAGATAACACTGATCTAGATTTGGAATGACCATACCCTACTTAGGAGCGACCCACTTGGCCCTGCTGCATGCCTGATTTTTGTCATTTCCTGGTTGATGAGGCTCGAGGCTACGTTTTACCTTTTTATATAGCACTTCCCACTTGGAATGCTAACACTACCCTCCAGGCAACAATGCAATGCCAGCATTCATCCATACAAGTTTGTTCTAGGAGTAAATGAAATGCTTGATAGCCCCGTGTTCAATTCCATCATCGTCAAGATATCTTCACTTCGAAATGCTTAAGTTGGATCGAAGTGGTTTTCGGATAACATATCCAATCCCGGTCTCTTCGGAACAACATTCGATAGTTTCCGGTAAACTCAACCTCGGTTCTTTAAGAAATAAATAGTCAAAGATAAGAGTTGAGATCACCTCCTAACCATTAGTGGACGGATTTCCTTATCGTTTGTCCTAGAAGAACGAAACGAGATTTATACACACAGTACAACATCATTGGAGATGACTATGCCATATAACTCACGTGTTTCTCCTAAATATTTCCAAAGTTACGTTTTGGGTCCAAATTCGATAGTCGGTTATTTAACTATCGAATAACAAACATTAAATCAGGGATTTAATTCCATAGGGAAAACCAACATTGGTTAAGCACATAAGCAACCACTAGCATCTTTTAATAAATCTGTTCATTTATTAATTTCACTCAGTAAATATTATAGCAAAATCCTTTTACAAAGATATATATATATATATATCCATAAATCCATATATTTCAATACTTGGAAAAATATTCATATACTTATCTCAACGGCATAAGTATATTCACCAACACCGAGGAAATTTTCTTTTTATAAAATTATAAAATCATAAAAAAATCCCTTATAAATCTCTAAAACCATTTTATTAATCTCTAAAACTGTTTATATCCCCATAAAACCATTTATAAAACTCCTTTTTATTAATCTATAAACCCATATATGCTTATAAACCCTATTTATACATCTCGAGAACATTTATAAATATATTCTGATCATTTACTTAAAAACATTGTTATATAATAGTAAAAATATAAATAAGTAAATATTAACTTTAAAATTTTTAAAATAATAATTAATAAATTCCAAAACATCCTAAATAAAACAATAATAATTTATCTTCGATATTTTTATAAATATTAATAATTAATTTCCAAAACTTTATTTATAAATAATTATATTTAATTTCAAACCGTATTAATATTTTTAAACAATTAACTTTCAAAATATTAAAATATTATAAACAACTTTAAAACAATATTAATATAAATAAACAACTTTTAAAAACATAAATATACCTCCTTGATAAAAATCCATACTTAAATTTTCAACATAACCATTCCTATATTTACAAAACTATATTTAAAAATCTCTATCTATTTTATAAAACTTCTTTTTATAAAACCTCTTTTATTTACGAACTCCATATATAACTCTATTTCTTTTATAAATCTCACTTATTCATAAATCCCATTTAAAACATCAATCACCATCAGTTTTTAACGTTTCCCCCATATGGATAAATTCCTTTCTATTTATAAAATATCGTTTAACATTCCCAAATTTACCGTCACCTTCAATTTCCAAAATAGAATCAACTATTTTCTAAAACATCATTCCACATCTTGTAGTAAATCCATCGTTTGATTTATTTCTCCAATCTATTAAATGATAATAGTTTCCTTTAATTTATTAACACTGTTTATAAATCCATACTTTTATTAACAAAATACGATTTTAAAAATCTTCACTTCAATTGTAAAATATCACTTTTATAAATTATCACACTTATAAATCTCACATTTGTAAATAAATTTTAATATATGCACACACACACAGATATATATATATATATATATATATATATTTATATATATTACTTTATACAAAATTGTTAAAAATATTTATATCAAAATATTTCTGTTTTCCTTTGAAAAAACATATCCCTCTATTATAAAAGATAGACTTATTTTAAGATTTTAAAAATCTTTATTTTACAGTTCAAAAATCTCTATTTAAAATATTTTATAAAACTATTAATTTAAAATGTCTTAAAATCATACTTTTTATTTTAAAATAAATTTTTTCTTTAATTAACTCAAGAAAAATTATTAAAACATATATAATTTCCAAAATCACTTTGAAAACCCTTTTAAATCAAAACATTAGTTTATAATATTTTAAAATACCAAAAATAAGACCCAGTGCTACTAAAGCACCAAAAAACCAAAATCATATCTATGTCATCAAATATGGCATCCAATAAGTCATATATCACAATATATATATATATATATACATGAAAAGTAAAATCAACTGTGTGAGGAATCCAGTTGGATCCCTCCAACCTGTCTCCTTGCATACATAAAGTATATAACCAAATAATATAAATCATCCACTTTTAGGCGGGATTGTATACAAAAGGTCATCCGCTCTTACATGGGAATGAAATAGGGTCTCATCCGCTCCAGGGGTGAGAATATATCCAAACCAACAATATAAAATAGTAAATCATTCAAACTGTCAATAACAGTCAATAATAAAATATCCATAAACCCAATAAAAAATTTTTATTGACTATATAATACTTCAGATTAACCAGAAAGGTGATATTAACTCACTTTGATTCTAGTAGTCGGCCAAGCGCTCTCGTTTGAACTAAAATTGGACAAGCGTTCAATTTTAACCCGAATTCCCACTTGCTCCAAGTCCATCCAATCCAACTCCATAGCATAAAATTCGCTGATACGATCGCAACGCAACTTGTCACGCTCGATTTGGACGTCGTATGAATCAAATATGAATTTATGAACGTTGGAATTATTTATATTATAATTAACTTTAATTAATTAAATTTAAACTTAAACTTTTACCTTCCCTCTATCCCCATCTCTCATGCATGCATGTATGTTCTAGGTAACCCAAAACTCGACAGCGCCTTCTCAATCACCGTGCCGCCATCGTCGCGCCGCCGTCCACTGCGTCACCACCGAGCATTGCCCCCTCCACGACCATCCTACCAGCACCGACGCTATGCCCTAGCTCGCCGTCCATCGCCTCAAATTGGCCAAGAGCAGCGCCACGAACATGGCGAGATTTCGACGACACCTCGACGAATTAGCACATCTCGACCATTGAATGAGTCGAGCTCCTCCCTATGATCATCTTTGTAGTTGAAATCGAGACCTAGAAATGCTCATAGTGGCTCCGACCACTGTTGGCCATCAAATCGAGTTAAAAAGGGTGGCGGCTGAAACATTAAGGGTTAGGGTTTCTAAAATGACAAATTTTAGGGTCCTTATATAGAAAATTTCAAACACTATTCATTTGCTAAATTTTCGAACCCCTAACAAGGCATGCCGCCTGGCATTTTATATGTTATACTCCGATTCCGAATACAATGGAACTAGTCCCGAGGCCTAATTTGATCATACATAGAAGATAGCCTCTAAAACCCAATTATATTATATAAATTCCTGAAATTAATTTCTAAGCGTTTCGATCTTGCATTACCGAACGGTACATCCAATCTTCACGAAATTCGATGGCATATAATAATATACTATTATGGATTCAATGAAACTGGTTTCATCGAAATCCGAGATAATGCTCTGGAAGGCTACTTTACACGTTAATTAAAACGAATTATTATAAAAACCAAATTAATCACTTTCAAATCTAAATTAAAAGTTTACTATCTCCATTCTTATTTAAATAGAATTTAAATCAACTTTCGAAATCATTTTTATTCACATCAATTTAAGATTTTGTAATTTTAAACAATTCCAAATATTAAATTTAACAATTTAATTATCAAATAAATCGCTATATTTGAAATTCAATTATTCAACTTATAAAATTAACTTTTCAATATTAAAAATCAATTTACTATTTCAAATTCAAATGACTAAAATTTGGGTCGTTACGTTCTCCCCCACTTAAAAGAATTTCGTCCTCGAAATTTCCAAGATAAGAAAAACGCCCCAAACCCATTAACTTCCCGAAGCCAATTAGTTGAAATTGATTATAAAATTTCTAAGTCTTTTAGATTCATCCACCTATACCAACTATTTTCCTTTCATTCATTTATCCCAAGTTGTAACTCAAAATCAAATTTTAAGTTACCAAAAATTTCTTTTTTAAGAAAAAATCTCAAAAATTTTCTAACACCTTAAATTTACGGAAAATTTTGCCAACGTCTTCTTTGCGCGGCTCGATCGAAAATATTTACAATATATATATATATATATAATCACAAATATACATCTCATCTTCAAGGATAAGGCATCCCTTAGGGAAACATATAAAAATACGATATGCAATCCGAGATGTGTACCTTATTTTAGTATTAGCAAACAAATACAACCAATAAAATGCTAAAGCAAGCTCCAAATGCGAAGCATACGTCATCCGCACCTACTAATCACTCAACAACCAATAAGAATATGTTTATAGAAAGTAACATCACTATATAATATAGAATATACAATAACTATATACAATTTTAACAGATGCAACAAGAGAAACCGTCCATCAAAAAATATTCATCCAATTTATTTATCGTCATACCAATTTGCATTTCCATGTGTCAACATTATAATTGTACACTTTCATTTCTTAGCAACATTCAATTAATTTATATCCAATTCCATATACATTCAAGTATTAACCTACACTTTATTTTCATTCACTTTGGTTACATTCACTTTAAATTCAATTTATATTCAACAACATTTCATTGCATACTTATTTCATTTATGAATCATTTTCATATAATAATTACTTAAGTTTATTACAATGATTTATACTACACCATTAATGTTTATTATCACTTCAATACTTAAGCTCGTATTCAATTCCATCAAACCACATCCCAAAACATATCCAGTTCATCTTCTAACTTAAGTTGAATTTCATTCCATAACTCAAGTTCACATTCATTCTATTAATTCGTTCCATTAATTCATTCCATTAATTCAATTTATTAATTCATCTAATTCATTTCATTAACTCAATTTATTTGATTTTACCTAAGTTAAACTTTAATGTCATATCCAAATTCTAAATTTTCTTTTCTTATCTATACCCTTTCAAATTATAAGTTCAAAAACTTATTTTCGTATGGTTATCAAATCATACTTTGAAATTTAAAACCAAAATAGTTTTACCAAACACAACTTCAATGTAAAATCACCAAGGTGGCAATTCATCGCTTAGAAACTCGAAAATGAATACTGATGATGCTGAAGTCATCACCAGAATTATTTTCCGACGACCGAAGTGAGTTCAGTGCTTTTTATTTCTTTTAAACCCCGTTTTAAAATATTTTTGACCAAAATATTTTCAAAATAATACTATTATTATCCTTTCAAAGCCTTTAAAAAACAATTTCCAAAATCAATGGGTTTTAAATTCTCAAATTTCTTGTTTTAAATCCATTTTTATTTACAAATCATATTTGTAAATACACTTATGCGATTTCATTTCCTTTCCATTTATAAGTCACACTTATAAATCATATTTATATATTCTCACTTCTTATGCAATATCATTTCACACATGTTGATTACTTTAATTATAAACAATACTCTATAATTCATACTTATAAATTTATTTTCTTATATAACTCAATTTAGAAATGTTTATCTTTGTTAGATTATAATAATAACAACTTTTATTAGAACAACCAAAAACAAATGATAATAATCAGATATTATCATTTAATAAAAACCAAACACACCACATATAACTATAATAATTTCTAGAAAATTATTCCTTTATATATATAATGTAATTTAGGTAAAATTATTTCATTTACCAATTCTCAAAACAATACACTGTCGGTTTGCCTTGTTTAAGTGTTTAGAAACTCCTATCAATATTTGGCATCCCACATGTCGACCAAAATTCATAAGCCACTCAACGGATAAATTAACACAATATAAAATATTTTTATATCACTAATAAATACGCTCTTATATATATAATACACTCAAACTTAGAATAAGGCATTCCATTACCTTATCTCTTAATGAGCGGCCCCACCAAAGCCAAGGTTCTTGCTTAACCTTCAGCTCCGATAACAAGCTGCAGCGACCCACCAATCCGCACAATTCAAGTTGATAATAAACCACACATGTCCAACCCAAATAAAATGGAAAGAAGATAGTTATGGGAAAGAAATAAGAAAGAAGAAGAGGAGAGAAGAAGAAGAGAAAAAGAAACTAAAACATCATAGAATCTCACAATCGCAGCGGAACAACATATAATATAATATCATTGATCTTTACACAAGAGAAACTATTATATACTTACATCTACCAGAGTATAACAATCAAATCACAATCATCAGCCTGGACAGTTATAACAACCTGTCCTCATAAATGCTAATGATTTCAATAATAAAGCAGTGGAAAATTAACATATACGTGAATACGACTTGAAGACATCCAACTCATCTTCTGAACTCCAATGCCTCTAAAGCAATATGTAAATATGCTCGGTCTGACCCGAGCATTATAATAGAATAACACTCGAGGCAGTCTGGAAAACCAGCGTGAGAAAACACATCCAACTGGATTTTTAAGTTACAGAAAACCTTTGAAAATCAAAATTATCTCGTAAGACCACGCCGCATATAAACACAGACGGGTTTTTACTTTACGATAACCAAAACATATCATATTAAATTCACTGATATTATAATAGTGTTTAAGTTACAAATACTTATTAATCGTAGCCGAAATTTTTACATTAATTAAATTCCAACATACTAGGTTATACAATTAAAACCGTAAAGGCACTTATTGGAGATTGGATTCCATACTATGACAAGTTAAGGAACTACCTTCTGAAAGTACATGTTTAGATAAAATGCACTAGGGTCTGCCAAGAACATCTTATACCCGTGCAACACAGGACTAGCCTACCACTTGACTAGTAGTACCGAATATGATCATCCCTCCATTAATGGGCCCCAAATCATACAAATGAGAGATAATATCGATCTAGATTTGGAATGACCATACTCTACTTGGGAGCGACCCACCTGGCCATGCTGCATGCCTGATTTTTGTCATTTCTCGGTTGATGAGGCTTAAGACTACGTTTTAACTTTTTATATAGCACTTCCCACTTGGAATGCTAAAAATCCCCTTCAGGCAATAATGCAATGCCAGTATTCATTTATACAGGTTCATTTTAGGATTGAACGAAACACTTGAGAGCTCCATCTTCAATTCCATCATCTTTAAGATATCTTCACTTCGAAACGCTTAAGTTGGAGCGAAGTGGTTTTTGGATAACATATCTGATCCCGGTCTCTTCGAAACAGCATTCGATAGTTTCCGGTAAACTCAACGCCGGTTCTTTAGGAAATAAATAGTCAAAGATAAGAGCGGAGATCACCTCCTAACCGTAAGTGGATGGATTTCCTTATCGTTTGTCCTAAGAGAACGGAACGAGATTTGTACGTACGCACAATACAACATCATTGGAGGTGACTGTGCCATATAACTCACGTGTTTCTTCTAGATATTTCCAAAGTTATGTTTTAGGTCTAAATTCGATAGTTGGTTATTTAACTATCGAATAACAAACATTAAGTCAGGGATTTAATTCCAAAGAAAAAACCAACATTGGTCAAGCACATAAGCAACCGCTAGCCTCTTTTAATAAATATTTTCATTTATTAATTTCACTTAGTAAACATTGTAGCAAAATCATTTTACAAAGATATATATATATATATATATATATATATAGACACACACACATATATCCACAAATCCCTATATTTAAATACTTGGAAAAATATTCATATACTTATCTCAAAAGCTTAAGTATATTCACCAACACTGAGGAAGATTTCCTTTTTATACAATTCTAAAATCATTAAAAAAATCCCTTATAAATCTCAAAAACCATTTTATAAATCTCTGAAACTGTTTATAACCCCATAAAACCATTCATAAAGCTCCTTTTTGTAAATTTATAAACCATATTTGTTTATAAACCCTATTTATACATCTCGAGAACATTTATAAATATATTTTGATCATTTACTTAAAAACACTATTATATAATAGTAAAATTATAAATAAGTGAATATTAACTTTAAAACATTTTAAAATAATAATTAATAAATTTCAAAACATCCTAAATAAAACAATAGTATTATCTTCAAAAAATTTATAAATAATAATTAATTTCCCAAACTTTATTTATAAATAATTATATTTAATTTCAAACCATATTAATATTTTTAAACAATTAACTTTTCAAAATTTGAAATATTTATAAAAACTTTAAAACGGTATTAATACAAATAAAAAACTTTTAAAAACATTAAAATATTTATAAACAACTTTAAAACGGTATTAATATAAATAAAAAACTTTTAAAAACATAAATATACTTCCTTAATAAAAATCCATACTTAAATTTTCAACATAATCATTCCCATATTTATGAAACCATATTTAAAAATCTCTTTCTATTTTATAAAACTTCCTTTCATAAAATCCCTTTTATTTATGAACTCAATTTATAACTCTATTTCTTTTATAAATCTCATTTATTCATAAATCCCATCTAAAAATATCAATCACCATCCATTTTAACGTTGCCCCATATGGATAAATTCCTTTTATAAATTCCTTTCTATTTATAAAATATCGTTTAACATTCTCAAATTTACCCTCACCTTCAATTTCCAAAATAGAATCAACTATTTTCTAAAACTTCATTCCACGTCTTGTAGTAACTCCACCGTTTGATTTATTTCTCCAATCTATTAAATGATAATAGTTTCCTTTAATTTATAAACACCATTTATAAATCCATACTTTTATTAATAAAATATGATTTTACAAATCTTCACTTCATTTGTAAACGCCGTTTATAAACACCATTTACAAATCCAACCAACATCGACGCCATGCCCTAGCTCGCCGTCCATCGCCTCAACCTGGCCAAAGGCAGCGAGACGAGATTCCGATGACACCTCGACGAATTAGCACATCTCGACCATTGAATGAGTCAAGATCCTCCCCACAATCATCTTTGTAGTTGAACTCGAGGCTTAAAAATTCATGTAGTGGCTCCGATCATTGATGGCTATCGGATCGAGTTAAAAAGGGTGGTGGCTGAGACATGTAGGGTTAGGGTTTCTAAAATGAGAAATTTTAAGGTCCTTATATAGAAAATTTCAAACACTATTCACTCGCGAAATTTTCGAACTCCAAACAAGGCATGCCGCTTGGCATTCTATATGTTATACCTCTATTCCGAACACAATGGAACTAGTCTCGAGGCCTTATTTGATCATATACAGAAGATAGGTGTAACAACCCGCATATTTTACGATTTTTTATTTAAAAATAGCGTCGTTAATCGGATTTAAGTCCGAAATGTCACTTTTTGCAAACGGTCGAATTAGGACTCGGGACCACTTCCATTGAGTCCAAAATGGCGTTTGCGACTTTTTTGAGTATAAGCATTGTTATATTTGGAGTAAGTTGAATTTTGCTATTTTCTAAGTGGGCTTTTGGGTTTGGGTTTCACCCAACTCATCCTATACTCTAACTCAGCCCCTCTCCTCTCCATTCTCTCAATTCATTTCCTAAAAACTCAAGCTCAACTGAAAATGGGGGAAGAGAATGGGAAATAGAAATTCCAAGCCCTAGTTTCCTCTTGCAAACTCAAATTCTTGCTCCAAAATCATAGAGAAGCTTAGGTAAGCCTCCTCTTCATCTTCTCCATCTCATTTCCTCTTCAATTTCATAAATTTCCTAAACCCTAATTTAGGAAATACTTGTTTTGATCTTAGATTGGAGCTTGTAGAGTAGAAGTGAAGAGTGGTTGATCTTTTCTTTGCATTTGAGCTTCTCATCTTTGTTTTTGAGTTAAAAAGGTGAGTTTTGAACTCACATCTACTTCTCTTGATATCATTGATGTTAGGTATGAAATCCTAACACTTATTCATGTTCGTTTGCTTTTGATTTGAATTGATTCGGTGAACATTTCAATTTTTGGTGTTTTGGGTGTCAAAAACTCTAAAAATCATAGCTTTGATGTTTGATCATGCTTTTGGTGGTGTATTGAAGAGCCAATAGGGTTGGGTTGTCGGTTGACATAAACCCCTAGCGCCCATTGCTCGTCCGATCGCAAATTGGAAGAGTTTGCTCTTCATTTGGATAGGCTGAAAAACAGTCCCAGTGCCAGTCAGTCGACCGGCCTCTACAGTCAGTCGACTGGCTGTAGAAAATGAAAGTTGTTGGGACTGGCTGCAGAAACCAAAAGTTTCTGTTTTCTGTAGTCAGTCGACTGGCCTCTGCAGTCAGTCGACTGACTGCAGGAACCGAAAGTTTCGGGTTTCTGGATCAGTCGACTTGCCTCTGCAGTCAGTCGACTGGCCTCTGCAGTCAGTCGACTGACTGCAGGAACCGAAAGTTTCGGGTTTCTGGATCAGTCGACTTGCCTCTGCAGTCAGTCGACTGACCTGCTTGTCTCAGCCCAGATTTTCCTATTTTGTTTGGTTTCCAATTTTAATCGATTCATGTCGATTCCAATTAGTTGTTATTGCATATTTGGCTTTGATGATTCCTTTTTAATTTAGTACACGGATTTTTATGAAATGATCTTTTTAAATTGTATTAAAAACTTATTTCTCCAACTTATAATTTCTATTCAAAACACACACACAATTTTTCACTTTGAGCGAAGAGGGAGGAGAATTAATTGATTAAATAAAACACGTGCTATGAACACGTGTGTTTATCTTTTCAGTCAATTCCTAATCTATTCGTTTGACCGTTTTGACCTTTGGGTCTGGTTTACCGATGAGATGAGGTGAACTTTGTACTGCTTTGAGTGTGAAATTGACTAACGGTTAGTAAACCGTTTAGTGCGAACGTGTGGTATGGGACTCACGTTAACATTTTTCGAGTTCCTTTCTGAGAGTTGTGACGCATTCTGCCAGAGTGGTGTCCAGTACTGGGTCTCCGGACCTTCGCCACTACGGTTCGTTGCCTTCGGGCGTTGCCTTCGGGTTTGTTGCCCGATAGTATCACTTTTGGAGTTGGTCCATCGTCACCGCTCGAGTGATATTGAGGTTTGTTGCCTTCGGGCCTTTGGATCCTTGTTATACAATACTGAGCTCGAGCATCTTTTGTTTCTTTGACAATTATATTTCCCTAGTGTATCGCCCTTCGGTGTAGGTTCTTTGAACCACACGATATATAGCGATTACCTTGTGGAAACTTGTGTTACATTTATTGGTATTTGTTATTTGCCTTTTTGGCTAGTTTTGGGATATGATATCCTTGGTTTATTTGAGTTGCCTATGATATATGGCTTGTTATGATTCATATTTTGTTAGATGATTTGGTTATCTCTTTTGGAGATATTTATGGTATTTATTTACCTTGCATGTTCATTATCATTTAGTTTATCTAACTGATTTGTTTAGCTAGACTGACCCCTGTATTTTATACTCGGGTCAGACCGAGATGTTTCAGGTTAGGTATATTGGACTTAGTCTATTTTTGCTTCCGCATGGACTATTTCGCTAGCTCCTTTTTGTTATAGCTTTTTATGTAGTCCTTTTTGACTGTAACTCTGATATGTATTCTTTTGACTCGCCTGTATATTGTGGTTTGCTATACCACTTGACATGTATCAATTTGTAAACTCTGTAATGTATCTGTATATGTGTAAATGCATGTGATGATCCACTGTTCTGTGATGTGTATTACATTTGAGTTGTTATATTTTATTCTGATAGATCCTTCAGCCACCTATGGCTTTGTGTTAAGTATTTGTTGGATATGTCGATCCATATGAGCAAGAAGTAGCAACTGTCGACATGTTCAATAGATAATTAAGACAAGGCTATAGATGGTCGCTCCTATCCAGCTCTATTCTCCGTATTAGCAGATGGTGTTACCTAGTAATACTCTTTGCTAATGTGGGTCTCGGAGTGGGGCGTCATAGCTTGGTATCAGAGCTGAGTTCAGAACAAAATATGATAAACATAGAACAGAGACACATATTACAGTACATCAAAGGGAAGTACGAATGTTACGAATCATTGAATCATCGTGCCTTTATTCTTTCCGTGCCTTTGGGGTAGATAGAATTTTGGGAATATGTCCAGGAATGCATTTTTATTCCGTAATATTCCATATTGGAATTAATGATATCTACCTTGTGAATAATCTTTTTCTTATCTTGACTTTCAACTAATGGCCGGAAGGGGCAGAGGACGATGCACAGATGTTGGGCAATCCAGCGGCTCGCATCCGGACGGCGTTTATATGTCTGCCGATCAGTTTTTGGAGTTATTTAGGAGCACTCAGCCTCCAGCTCCCATTCGTGCATCTCCTCCACGCAAGTCTGCCTTTGCAAGCTTGTGCAGTGATTTTTCTCATCTTGGAGGAAAGCCATTCAAAGGCTCTGAGTCCGTTCTTGAGGTCCAAGCTTGGATTCGCACATGCGAACGTATCTTCTCTCGCATGGATCTTTCTGACCATGATCGAGTTCTTGTAACTTCTAGCTGATTGCAAGAGTGTGCCCTTGATTGGTATGAGCTTCTTGTAGCCAAACTTGATGAGTCTGTTCTTTCTTGGACTCGGTTTCGGGAACGATTCGAACTCAAATTCGTTCCTGAATCTGAGAAAGTTTCATAAGCCCGTCGCTTCCTTGAGTTGAAGCAAGGGAAGTCCTCCATTTCTGAGTATGTTGCATCATTTGAGGCCTTATCTAAGTATGGTCTTGAATTCATTAGCACTTTTTATAAAAAGAATATGAAGTTTGTCTCTGGTCTTAAGAAATATCTTAAGAAGTCTTTAATGCTTCAGCTTAAGCTTTCTTTTGAGGAGTTTGTTGACTCGGCACTTCATCTCGAAGCTATTGAGAAGGAGTGTGATAGTGGTGATGATGTTGAGGTTCGCAAGAACCCCAATAAGAAGAAGTTTCCATTTCATAAGCAGGGATTTTTCCCTTCCAAGAAGAAAAAGCCTATTGAATCTGGTTCTAACTCTCAATCTGCTGGAACACCTTCCATTCGGAAGTGTTTCAATTATGGCTCTCCTGATCATATGATTCGAGCTTGTCCTAAGCCTCTCTTCTGCCATTATTGCAAGAAGGAAGGTCGCCGTGTTTCCACCCGACCTACTGCTCCTGCTAGTGCCAAGTCTGGCAAGCTTTATGTTGCTAAGGCTTTTGGAGGTTCTTCTCAGCCCAGAGGTATATCTCCATCTATTTTGGAAGGTTCTATTTTATTTCATGATCGTAGTATTCGAGTTCTTTTCGATACGGGTGCTTCGCATTCTTTCGTACAGAAAAAGCTCGTCGATGATTTGTCCTTGGATGTTTCTTGTATGGTTACTTCGTTGAGGATTGCAAATCCTATTGGGGGATCCGCAACCCTTAGCATGCTTTGTGATAATGTTGAGATAGTTTTATGTGGCTTTTCTTTTCGTGCGAATCTGCACGTTATTTCTTATTTGGGATTTGATATGATTTTGGGTATGGACTGGCTAGTGAGGTACGATGCCAGGATTATTTGTTCTGAAAGAATTTTATATCTTCGACATCCAGATTCATCTACTCAGCTATCACTTGTTCTTCGGAATGTGGATAATTCCGAAATGGCTTTATATTCTCCTGACTCACGAAATGATGATGATATATCTCGTATTCCTATTGTTTGTGACTTCTCTGATGTTTTTGAGCCGGTTTCGGATTTGCCACCCAAGCGGGCGATCGAGTTCCGCATTGATCTCATTCCAGGCACGCAGCCAGTGGGCCATCCTCCCACGAGGATGTCTACAAAAGAAAATGAGGAACTCAAGAAGCAGCTTTTAGAGCTTGAGTCCAAACAGTTGATTCAGTCCAGTTTTTCACCATGGGGTGCCGTGGTTGTCTTCGTGAAGTATTCCGATGGAACTCTTAGACTCTGCATCGACTATCGCAAGCTTAACAAGTTGACCATCAAGAATAGGTATCCTTTGCCAAGGATCGATGATATGTTCGATCTATTGAGTGGCGCTAAGGTCTTCTCTCAGCTCGACCTTGCCACTGGTTTTCACCAGCTCCGAGTCGCGGAAGATAGCATACCTCTTACAGCTTTCCGCACTTGATATGGTTCTTTCGAGTGGCTCGTTATGCCGTTCGGTTTGACGAATGCCCCTGCTTTCTTTGTTGATCTTATGAATCGGTATTCCAGGAGTATCTCGATAAGTTCGTCCTTGTGTTCATAGACGACATTCTTGTTTATTCTAAGTCTGAAGCCGAGCATGCTAATCACTTAAGAATTGTCTTGAGTACTCTTCGTCACCATCAGCTTAAAGCCAAATTCTCCAAGTGCCATTTTTGGGAGAATAAGGTTAGGTTCTTAGGCCATTTTGTATCTTCCGATGGCATTTCTGTCGATCCCTCAAAGATCAAAGCTATCCAGAATTTGAATAGGCCTGAAAATGTTCATGAGATTCGTAGTTTCCTTGGATTGGCGGGTTATTACTATCGGTTCATTAAGGATTTTTCCCGTGTTGTGCTTCCTCTCACCAGCCTTACTCGGAAAGGCATTCGTTATATTTGGTCCGATAAGTGTGAAGCTTCCTTTCAGACATTAAAGGAACTTCTCACTAACAGTGTTTTAAATCTCGGATTTTGGCCAATATCTCGGGAAAATATCTCGGCTATCTCGGGCGATATTTAAAACACTTATAACTAAATAGGCAGCCAAATCTCGGATTTTGGCTGATATCTCGGATTTTTCATCTCGGCCATCTCGGGGAGATTTAAAAGCCTGCTCACTAATGCTCCTATTCTTGTGGTTCCCGAGGGGAATCATGATCTTGTTGTCTACACCGATGCTTGTGGTAGTGGTCTCGGTGCCGTGCTTATGCAGAAGGATCGGGTAGTTGCTTATGCTTCTAGGCAACTGCGTCCAAATGAAGTTCGCTATGCCACTCATGATCTTGAGTTAGCCGCCATTGTCTTCGCCTTGAAGATTTGGCGACATTATTTATTAGGCGAGCGCTTCATTCTCTATACCGATCATAAATCCTTGAAGTATTTGTTCACTCAAAAGGAACTCAATATGAGGCAATAGCGTTGGCTCGAGTTTCTTGCCTCCTATGACTTGGATATCCTGTATACCCCTGGTAAGGGTAATCGTGTTGCTGATGCGCTTAGTCGCAGACATTCGGCTGTTGTTTCTATGATGCTTGCCGAATGGGATATTCTTGAGACTCTATCTTTTTGTGATATTCGTGATCGAGCTCCATCCTCTGATTCTCCGTTAGTATTATTCAGTTTGGAAGCTCGACCCTCTCTATTTGATCGTATTGCCAAAGCTCAGCGGCGTGATCCTGATCTTGTGCATCTTATTCAGCTTTGTGAGACTGAATCCCGTGATGAGGCGTTGTGGGATTTTAGCATTGATCTTCATGGGTGTCTTCGCAAGAAGGACCGTCTTATTGTGCCTTCTGATTCTGCACTTAGGCATGACATTCTTGATGACTGTCATCGGTTTAAGTATACTATTCATCCTGGCAGTAGTAAGATGGATGCTGATATGCATCGCCTTTATTATTGGGAAGGCATGAAGCGCGATGTGGCGAGTTATATGAGTAATTGCATCACTTGTCAATGTATTATAGCCGAACATGAGCGTCCTTCTGGTCTCCTTCAGCCTCTAGAGATTCCATTGTGGAAATGGGATCAGATTTCGATGGATTTCATTAATGGCCTACCTCATACGAGATCGGTCCATTCTAGCATTTGGGTTATTGTGGATCGCCTCACTGAATCAGCTTATTTTATTCCTATTAAATCTAATAGGACTGCTTCTCTTTTGGCTAAGTTATTTATCAAAGAAATCGTGAGACTTCACGGTGTTCCTAGTTCGATTGTGAGTGACCGTGATCCTTTCACAACACCAGAAAGGCAATTTGCTCACGGTTATAAGCGTGACAAAACTAATTTGTCACGGTTATAACCGTTAAAATAGGTACCGTGGGCAAATTCAATCACACTTTTGCTCACGGTTATAACCGTGACAAAAATAGTAATTTCTCACGCTTATAACCGTGATAGAATAGTATTTGGTTATAACCGTGACAAAAAAGTAATTTCTCACACTTATAACCGTGATAGAATAGTATTTACTAACAGTTATAACCGTGACAAAATAGTAATTTATCACACTTATAACCGTGACAGAATAGTATTTACTCACGGTTATAACCGTTATAAAATAGTAATTTCTCACACTTATAACCGTGACAGAATAGTAGTTACTCACGATTATAACCGTTATCAAAATAGTAATTTCTCACACTTATAACCGTGACAAATGCAAATTATAACCGTGATAACTAAACCAGTATCAAACAAACTATATAGCACCAATATTTTATTACAGCTACAAACAATCTATACAAAAAAATATATAGTATTAACATTAAGAAACCATTCAATCAATAATTAGAACAAAACCAAACATTTATGTTTCATTCAAACACCACAAAGGATACTTCATACCAACACCACAAATTATAGCATACAAGCATAGTATATATAACAAACTTTAAAACACAGTTTCAGAATATAACTACATAGTGGTCAGTAACTTACTAATAACGCAAACGATACTCGGGCCAAATCACAAAACCCCCTTCAACTAATTCGGATAGTGTGTAATGGCCATTTTGTGGTGCTTCATAAATTGAAGCTTCTGGATCGTAAACATTCTCCACCCAAACAACTTGCTCTCCTTCAACCACCTTTCTACCATGACATATCTTTTGCGTCCCAATGTGTCCTTTTGCTACTTCCGTCAAATCTACCGACAATAGCGTTACTGGTTGTTTCTCTCTCGTAGAAGATCTCATTATTCCATTTAGTGGAGCACCTAAGCTATCTCCAGGACTGTTGAAATTTTGCTCTGTATTAGAAGCAGCTTCTCCTCTTGGTGTCGACACATTTCCTCCAATATGATTTACAAGCATATGTATACATTGTCTCATATCATTTATAGCTAAACTCATTGTTTTCATCTCTTCACGCATTTCTGTTTTCCATTGTTGATTTGCATTCTCTTTGTAATTGGTAATGGCTTTTGAAGCTTGAGAGAGTCTTACTTGCTTTACATTAGACGTAGAGCTAATAGCTCGGTAATAGATTCGCTTTTTATCATCCCGAAAAGCTTCGGCAACGAGATCTTTTTCAAAATCTTCTAAACTTCTTATTCCATCTTTGTAAAGACCCTAGATTTTAATTTAATTTAAATTGATAATTAAATTAATTTTTGAATAAAAATTGTAAAATCAATTTGATAAATTGATTCGAGTTTCCCCAAAACCAAATTCCAATATATTAAATCATTTAAATTTAAATATTTGTATATATGTGAATATATATGTATATAAATATATGAGTTATAAAAAATAAATAAAAATTGATGTTAAGTTTAAAAAGACATATATATAACTATAACCATCTTAACTTAAGCATAAAGAAAAGAACTTATTATAAACAAGAAATTATTTAGAACAATATGATAAAATATGTTCAAACACATACCAAAACAAAGCTCTCAGCCGAATAAATAAGTCTAGGCAAATAATCAAACAAGGTAATAAATACAAGTTAATAAACTAGTATCCCCAGCCGAAATGAAATTTACAAGTACAAGAAAATTGCAACTTCTCCATAAATGCAAGCCTTACCATATCACTTCAGCATGCTTGGTATTGTACTAGCAAAACAGTTTATCACCCTGTACATTTTCTTTCTGTATATCAAACATCTACATTTTGTTCATTGAGAAAAATAATGTAGCATCATCTCAAAACTCAACAATACCAATCAATTCAAATAAGGAGATAAAAAAAAAGAAGTTCCAGATTTAACTTCAAATTCATGAAGCAAAGCAAGTAGCAGATCAAACAAGCTAAAAACAAATCATTGCAGATTCAAAACTATTTGCAACAAACATAAAGCTCTGTTCTTCTCTGCCATTTTCAGGTGAGCAACTTCAAATTTTTCTAAAACCAGTTTTCTTTTTATTTTTAATTGCCTGTGAATCTGTGAGCAACTCTTACTTTTAAAAGCCTAACTTGTTTTGGTTCTTGATGATTGTGAGTAAACGAGAACCTTTAAGTTTAAAGTTGATCTGTATATATATGTATGTGTTGGTAATCTTATCTGGCATTTGAGATTGTTTTATCATTTTGTTTCATATGAATGCTCTGTAGTTTGAATATGCCAATTTCTTTTAGTTACAGAGTAAATAAATGATCAAGTTACAAAATATCCCTACAACAATCATTTATAGGCTTGTGATTTAAATACGGTGAGTTGTCTGAAGTATAAATAAAGTTTTTAAAACATGTTTTCAAAGTCTGGGTGGAAATTATCAACAGGGGAGTGATTTGCAGGTTATCAAGATTTTTTACATTAAATTCAAATATTTTAATTTGTCAATTCAACAATATAGATTGAATCTACATACAAAAGTAGGATTTTTAAAATGAAAATGATGATTTTTAAGCAAGTGTGTGAGATGCAGTTCGAACGTGACGTCTAGAGACACTTTCACGAATTCCAGTCGTTTCAAACAAATTTAAAATCTAAATTTTGGTGAGAAGCAAGCTTGATAGTGTAGCAATACCAGAAAAATGATAGAATTATTTTCGAATGCATAGATTGTGAGTTCGAATCAAAAGTAGGGTTTAAGACCGTGAAACTGATGAGTTTTTTTTTTCGAGTCGTTCTCATTCCTCGTTGCATCGAGCGTGGCTGGACTTGGAGAGGATGTGCGTGGGTCGTATATGAGTGTATGGACGGAGACGCGGCGATGCTGGTGGTCGAAATTGATGAGTCGAGGCGAATTTGGTCAAGGAGGAAGTTCAAGTGTTCGAACTGGAGGCTCAATTTTCCTGTGGATTATTCTTCGTCGAATCGATTATGGGAATCGAAGATACAGACGAATCGTGAGTCGTCAAGTGGTGCGAGGGTTGCCGGAGCGACGGCGATAGTTGGTGCACGTGCACGTGCACGTTTGGGGTAGTCTGAGTTTGGCGTGGTTTTGAGTTTTGGAGAAGACGAGGAGGAACTCGGAGGCGACTCGGGGGATTCTCGAATTTGCTCGAAGCAAATTCTCGTGCGTGCACGGGGGATGTGGTTATCTCGTGAGGCTGTTTTCTTTTTGATGGGTTTCCAATTTTGATGAGGGAACTCGAAGCAGGTAGCTGTTTTTCATGGGGAAGTGTCGTTTTGATTCGAGTGTGAAGAGGGAGGCTCGGGTAGGAGTTAGTTCAGGTTTTAAAACCTATAACAGTTTTAAATTTTGGTTTTAAATTTAAAATCAAAGAAAATTTAGTCTATAAATAAAAGTTAAATATGTGAATTCCAATTGATTTTGAAACTGAGTTGGAAAAAAATAAAGTTTTGTAATTATTTTAGTAACTTAAAAGTGTTTAATATTTAAGTGTATTCAAAACAAAAAGGGTTGAAAAAAAATGAGATTTAAATTGCAAAGGAATAAGATTTTTCAAAAGTTTTGAAGTTTAAAAACAAGGAAGAAACAAGTTTTGAAGATATGGGAACTAATTAGTTTCTCTAATTTTAATTTAACAAAGTTAAAACATATTCATAGTTAACGGATTTTAGATAATTGTTTGATTCCAAATTTAAAGTTAATTACTCTAATATAATTAAAGGAAAATTTATCAAGGTGTTAAATTAAGGTAATTAATTAAGGATAATTTATTAAATGTGATTAATAAATAATTAAAGATTAATTTATTAAATGAAGGTAATTAAGGGATTAATTACTTATTGTAATAAATGTTGGATATTCTAATAAATTAAAGTTAATTAATAATCACTTGTTGTAATTAATTAAGAATGATTAATTTAATGATGATAAATTTATTAAGGTTAAATTATTAATTGAAGACAATCAATTAAATGGGGGAATTTATAATTAAGGATTAATTATTTAAATAATTAAAGATTGATGAATTATAATTAAAGGTTAATTAATTTATTGTTAACGGTTAATAAATAAATGATTAAAGAGTAATTTATCAAGATGATTTGTAAATTTTTGAAGTTAATTAACCAGGGTTAGAAATTTATTCATAAGAAATTAATCTGATTTGAATTAATCAGATATAAATTGACCTTACTTATGAATGTTTGAATTCTATTGAATATGAATTGTTTGATATCCCTGATATATGATGCTTTGTGATACATCCTGATTTATGTTGTGATCTGTAATTTACTTATATATATCTGTGATCTATATGATAGGCGTTATAGTTTATATCGCTTATCAACTATATTCTGTATTCTGATCTGTGATGATTCATTGTGTTGCACTATTGTGTTAAACCCTTGGACTACACCATACACACACAAATATGGATTTCACGTGGAAATCGGTTAAGTCACAGATAATTTAAAATTGCTGTTTGTTTAAACCATTTGAAATGGAATTGTTTTGAAAGCTATTAGTTAAATCTTTGATTTAAAGATTTAACGAATTAATTAAATTGAATTGGGAATTGATTTGGAAAATCTGTAAATGAATCTGTGAAATTCAGTTGAACTTTGTGAATTGAATCTTTTTGTTTAAAAAGATTAAAATGGTAATTTGTTTAAACCATTTGAAGCAAGATTTTGGGTAATAAGCTGTGACTTAATTGAAATCCCATATCCATATGCTTTTTAATTGCGCTCACTATTCGGGTTAGCCGGGAAAGGACCTTTGGGTCGTATAACCCATTCCGAATAGTGATACGTCGTATATGGATGGCATTTGAAGACCGGTGATGAAGACCGGATATTTTCGAAAATGAATGTCACGACCCGACTTCCTACGCCCAGGAAGACGTATCGTTTTGAAGAAAAGAAAGAGGTGAGAAAGTAGAAAAGAAAGAGAAGAAGAAGAAACAACAACAGAATCTCAACAGCGGAACGAATAAAATACAATATATCACATAAATATCATATACATCAGAGTACACAGATAATACAACACATACTAGATAGTTATAACACCTGTCTAGTTAATACAACTCACACATCACAGAGATACAACACAACGGAAATACAGAAATAATCACTGACACAGCGAAATCACTATATATCTATAGGCTGAAGCCTCCTGCTCCATTGCTCCTCCAGAATTCGTCAAAGCTAACCTGAATCCCTTGGCTACCCGTAAAAATTTGGGTACCCGAGAGTTTATGAAAAAAAGAAATAAACTTCGGGTCAGACATGGGTCTGGTATGAGTAACCGGTTAAAGTTGTTTAACTTGAAAATCATTTGAAAACAAAGGTATCACGTAAGACTCCCCACAAATAAACACGGGTAAGTTTTTACCTTACGCTAACCAAAACATTTTATAGGAAATCCAGTGATATTATAATAGTGTCTAGGGTTTTCAAGTAAAGCTAGAAAATAGCTGAAATGCTTACATCTCACATTCCAACATAGTTGGGCACAATCAAAACGTACGGCGCTTATTGGAGATTGGAGTCCATACAATGGCTGGGCTACTGGGGTACCGCCCGTCACAGTACGTGGCCTAGATCACCGTACCGAGGAGTACGCCCGCTCCCCTGCAACACAAAGCCGGACCCGTTCCTTACTGAACAGTTCCAAACAAGACAACCCCAGCAGTTGTTGCAATCAACTGCCCACACAACCGAATATAAGGAACATCTAGACAGGAGTATATCTTGCTCTCAAGTGGGTGCTACCCACGAAGCCTTGCTGCACCTCCCCTGTTTTAGCCATTCCCGGTTGATGAGGCTTAAGGTCACGATTACCTGAATAGAACTCATCACTTAGAATGCTCATCGTCCACCTGACGATGTGCTGAAAGCATTCAATCCATACAAGTTCGTTCCGGGTTCGAACGAAACCGAAGGCATTATCTCGTTACACTCGTATTGGAATCACCCTCAGAGTTAACGACGACAACCCTTGCATTCTGAATCGCTATCTCGAATCTATAAGTACTATCACCGTCAAACTCATTACGGAATCACCCACAGAGTTATACTGACGTATAGTTCTTATACCTCGAGTCTTCACTTTCTCCAATTGAATTTCACGACCTAACGTTATTTTGGATCGATGTGGTATTCGGGTCTCCAGACCTGGAATCCCGGTATACGGAAACCCGATCCCGGTCTCATCGAAATCCAAACCGTGTCTTTTAAGGCCAAGTTGTTTTAAAGTTTAAAACAATTCAATTCAATTATCTATATCAACACAGATAGATAAATCACAATATCACAGATGAATAATCATATATCAGCATATATGAACAACTATATCATCATCACACATCGATCAAACATCCATATCACAACAGATATTACTGATCTCATATCTGAGATCACAACCAATCAATAAATGGGATATCAATATCATCCATCATACATCATACATAAGCAAGGATAATAAATCACACCATTTATAATTAATTTAAAATGAATTAAATTAATTACCTTACCTTAATAAATTTAAAGTCAATTAAATTAATTACTACATCATTATTAAACTTGCTCATATTACTATTAATTAATTATCAATTAATTAATTAATAATCATCCCATTATTCCATTTAATTAATCATCCTTGATTAATCCCTTTAATTACATTGAAGTAATTATCTTTAAAATTCCACAGATTAATTACTTAACCAAATATAGAAATTAAATCTTTACATTACTTCGTTTATTAATTAACTAAAGTTAATTACATTACTTAATTAACTATATTAATAAATCTCTTTATTTATTAATTATATCAAATAAATCCATTTTAATTCCAACATTTATTATATTAATTAATGTTCTCGAATTACATTATATCAAAGAAATTAATTTCTAATTAAACCCAAACATTTATCACTCTTGATAAATCAACCTATTGTAATTAACTTCCTTAATTACTTTATTAACTATACTCCAAAATTTAATTATCTCAAATAAATTTTTTTGATAAATCCTACAAGGTAATTATACTCAATTTACTTCATTATTAAACAACATTCCGTTAATTACATTCTGTAATTATCCATCAATTACTTCTCTAAGTAATTGTGCTTATCACATCTTAAATTTGATTTATTTAAATAAAATGATTTAACTATCTCAAATAAATCAAATAAATCAATCCAGTAATTAATTACTTAATTAATTCTCACTTAATAATTACACTCAAACCATTCTAATATTGATTATTAAATCAATTGATCTAATTAACAATTAAAAATTAATTATATTGATCAACTATAAAATAATCTAGTTTAAGACCTTCATTTAATTTCACATCTACCATAATTAACTTACATTAATTTATTATTAAAAATAAATTTAATTAACCATCTATTTATCAATGGAAGTCTTATCTATGATTTTTATATCATATTAATTTCTTAATCCATTATTTTAAACTTCAATTTATATCTTTAAAACTTATAATTACAAAGTGACTCCTTAATTCATTTAAACTAAATAAATATTTAAACTTGTAATTACAAATTTAATTAATATAAATTATTTATTTTCACTCTAATTTCTTAATAGTTAAAGAAATGTAAAACTTAAATCTTTGTTTTACTTAAAGAAGAATTCAATTTCAAAATTGGTTTAAATTCCACTTCCAACATTTATTTCATTTTCTTTGAACTTCATTTAAAATACCAGTTTAAAACTAATCGCTAATCATTTTTTTACAACTAATTTTTTTAACGCTTAAATTACAAATTTAAAAATACTTTGCTATGAAGTTTTAGATCAAAATCCCTTTTAAATTCAAATATTTGAATTTATTTAAAATATTTAAATTTAAACTTTTCTTTCATTTCAAAATCTGGATTTAAACATTTCATAATTCTCAGTCTAACCTTAGTTTAAATTTGAAAATTTTAAAAAAACTGGAAAACTGTTACCGTTTAAAACTGGAAAAATATTGACCCGAGTTTACCTCGTTTACTTCGAGAAAAAAAACCAGATTCCCCGAGCCAAATTGCAACTTACTCGAGTACGTACTCGAGACACCTTGGTTCTGTTAAAAACTGAGACAATTATTCTACCCGAGACCCCCATTCCCTGCTTCGAGTAAAAACACGAAAACACCCGAGTAAAACATAGGCTTCCCCGAGTAACACCCCTCGTTTTTCCCAGTTGCACATTCACCAGCCTGACAACCGTGGTGCACGTGCACACCAAAAATCGACGCCTCCGACCACCACTACATCGACGAGCAAGTCGAGCAACCCCACTAGTTCCGATCCCAACTATCAGCTCCCCTCCGATCCTTCTCGAATTCGAATTCGAGTATCTCGAGACCTGGAAGCACAGTTTCGCGACCAAACACCCACCTGTCATCGCCTCGTCTTCGCAAACCCGTCCACCAGAAAATCTCAAACTCCGGTCACGACATCGTCCACTGCCTAGCTACTCTCGCCCAAAACCCGAAGACACTCGATCCACCCACTTGGTCGCGGCGATCGTTTCTTCCAACACAGTGAAAACTAGGTTTACATACTTCAATTCCATATTTCCACTGCCTCAAAGCTTTAACCCATCAACTATCATTTTTCCCTAAAACTTCGATCAATACTCCATCTCCAGACCGAAGTTCGTCACCTCTGGTTGTCGAGATCACCCATGGCAGCCAAAAACACTTAAAACTGGGAATCCAGAACTGCTCTTCAATCCCAACATTATAAATCATGAAACTTGTTTTAAAAATATTGATTTCGTATGTTGTTTCATCCTATATCATTGAACACTTAAAACAAAAAGTTTGTTTTTAAACTTGATTGAAGTTTTACCCCGTTTCCTTGATTTCCAGAGCGAGATTCAAGTTAATTTCACTTATATAAATTTTTAACATCTATATTAAGGTTAAACAATCATCTGGTTGCTTATGTTTGTCATTCACTATTTTCTAGATCAAAGGAAAAGAGTTGATTTACAAATATACTAAAAACAACAAACACAGGTATCACCAGAGCATGTATAGATGTGTACAGATATGTATATGAACAAGATACATGTCACCATATAAAAGAAAACATGCCATATTAACCTGGTTATAAGTTTAAAAATAAAGGTTACTCACCAAAATTTGCAGAGAGAAGAACAGAGCAGGGTTATCTTTTGAAAACAGTTTGAAACTTTGAAATCTGGAAAATATGTTTCCCACTTTAAACCTTCCTGTCCATCCTTTGCCTTTGTTTAATTGCTTGATGTTTTGCTGAAGCTTATTTAAGATTTAAAATAGAGTTTCATTTTGTAATTGCTTTGCTCGAATTGGAAATGAGAAAGATGATATGGGAAAATAGTTTACAGTTTGCAATATAGAAGGAGTTACAGGTTCCATATATTTTCTTTATAAGGGTCAGAGATATTTTTGTGAAGTATGGAGGCTGAAAAGAAATTTATGCAACTCGAACAGGATTTGTTGGCTGCAAAGAAATGGAGCATTAATTGTTATTGTACTTGATGTTCTTACTTTATACTTATCTCATACTTGCCTGTGACTTATATTGCAAGCTACAAATATATTTATACTTTGCTTTGATCTTTCTATTTTGTTGCCAGGCCTACATGCATCTTGTACAATTTTTCTTTGTTATTTACTTAGTTTATTTCTTAAGCTATTTCATCTGTCCAGATTTTGCTTCAGCCTGCATACTTTAATTATAGCTACACCACTGGTTCTACACATTTCTATTTCTATGTGAAAATATTTTGTTATTCTACTTTGCTTATTTTTTTGCCTTTAGTTTGCATGTATATCTTCGAACATATTTTATTAGGGCTGGCTTATCATTCTCGAATTGTTTCACTTTGACTTTGATTCTTTTGGCTATGCGATATATATTACAGAGTTGAAAATAAAATGTAATGGGTGTTGTTTTTAATATATTGTTTTGTTACATTCACCTTATTGTTTGATTGTATCCACTATTGTAATACCCCAAAATTTTGTGAAAAATCATTTTTGTAAAATGATTTAATTTTTGAAATATTTAGATTTAAATATGGTGAAATTTCTGGAATAAATAGTGTGCAAGTATATCTGTGCACGTGCACACTGAAATGGCACAAGGAAGAACTCCAGATTTCTTGGATTTAAAACAAGAATTAAAAAGCAATACAAACATGATTTTG
The DNA here is from genome assembly GCA_030737815.1 of Allium fistulosum. Lineage (NCBI taxonomy): Eukaryota > Viridiplantae > Streptophyta > Magnoliopsida > Asparagales > Amaryllidaceae > Allium > Allium fistulosum. The sequence continues at coordinate 1,295,879,141 of CM060904.1, forward strand.
CAACATGGATATTTGATTTCTGGAATTATATGGATCATCTTAGAAAATAAGAAAAGTAAGTTTTACTTTAAATCAGTAAACAGATTTTATTTAAAACCCAGAAAAGAAAATTATACATATGTATATGTTATAAGGATTTGTAAACCTGTATACATATAGGTGCATATGTTTCTGAAATTAAAGAGGAATTAAATAAGCCTAGATAAGATATGTATACAAATATACATTTTTACTGAAAAGTATACATATATATATGTATATAAGCAAGTGAAACTATAACATTAAAATGACATGAAATGTGATACAAGTCAATATGCTTGTGTAGGCAAAAAATAGCAAAGGGGATTCTCAGGAATAATAAAAATATAAAATAGGATAGTCACACTTTTAACATGACTAGGTGAGTGGCCATTTTCTGAAAAGTAAAAGAAAGAAAATGCAGCCTTTAAATTGGTTAATATGGCCAGGGTATTATGAATGAAAAATGCATGATGCTAGCCAGGACAGAAATGGAATTCTGTTTTAACAAAACCCTAGTGGAAAAATGCATATAAATAGGCAGTTTCAGCCGGTAAAATTATTTTACCCCGAGCTGCACAAAAATAAGAAAGGAAGAAAAATATTGGAAGGAAGGAGAAAACACTCATACAAGGATTTTCTGGATTAATAAGAAGAAATATTTAGGTGAGTAACCTCACTAAGTTCATGGCATTAAGACCTGAGATGAGGCAGCCACTTTTTATTGCCATTTATATATATATTTCTGGTTTTGATGTATATGATTTCATCAATGCTTTTTGGATGTCTTATTTTAAATCTGATATGATTTGATATGGATGTTTTTGGTGATCTCTGCTTTGTTGAGACATTTGTCTTTGTATGTGTATCATTACTGTTTTATTTTTACTCAAAAATGTTAAAGTCTAGGATCTTAAAATTATATAGAGAATACTTTCAACTGTTATAGATCTATGGCATGGAAACTTTACAAAAAAAAATGTTGGGAGCTGCATTATACTTGGTATAAGTGCTGAGGCTTGAGAAGAAAAATGTTAAGGGTGCAATAGAAATTTTCTAAGTGCTGAGTCCTTAATCAAATCAAAAAAAGAAGAAGAAACCCACAAGCTAAAATTATGATTGAACCAGATCCTGAATCTGAATCAATCATAAAGGCTTGCAGATCAATATAATAAGAACATGCCATGCCTCTTTTTACAGTTGAAAATATTCTTATATTTTACTAAGATCAAGACATATTGACCCCATTTAGGAAATAACTGTCTGCTTATTTCTGAGGAGAATTATGCTAGGAAAGATTATGGATGTTTCCATGTTTGCAGTGACATGTTCACTTAGCATATTTGATGATAGGATTTAAGACAATACACTAGTAAATAAACTAGGGAAGGGAAGGCCAAGAAGGCTGCTGGAATGCTTGTCATATTTGAAGTATGCAAGTTGGCACATGGTTTGTTTAAGCCCTGAGATCTTTGTGCAATGATGTGAATTAGTTCATTGCAATGTGTCCCTGTGATTCCTTAATAGCAGATGAGGCAGGGATTTAAATTGAATTATACAACCTGTAAATGAAGAAATGGGAATATGGATATTTCTTAGGTTGAATGGTATGGAACCAAGATGGTTCCAGTGAATGCAATTGTTGCAAATAGATAATTATGTTTACATGATTATGTATGCAAGTGTAAGAATGATAAATGAATATATCATACCTGAATCAACTTAATTATACTATGTTAAAGTAATTGATTGCAGGAATTTGCTTAAATAACTAATTGGTGCTCTTATATTCTCTATTGCTTAATATCATGAATGTATTGATGTTACTCATACCAGATCATAGATCTGACCCTTGTTTGCTCATGGCATATGGGGTGTCTCATTTTAAAATGAGGCAGCCACTCATGCTCTTTCAGGTAACCCAGGCACTAAGTAAAAATGAAGTTATGGCTATTATGGAGGAGTGAATGAACATGCTAGCTAGTCTCAATAAGAGCTTAAATTGATTATATCTGCATGTATTCAGGAAAAAATTTATGTTTCTAAGATTTCCAGTCATGTAATGAATTCTATTATGGTTAGATGGACTAGTTGTATCATGTTAAATATATTGTTATGCACTAAGGTTTAAAATCTAAAAGAAATATCTGAGTGGGAACAAGGAAATGATTTTAAGTATTGATATGGATGCTTGGAAAAGAAATATGCATATGTAGGTGAGCTACTGTTTTGCATAATTTATATTATGTATTAGTTAATCTTGAGACATAACAGAGCACTGAGTTTTAGAATAAAATCTGGATTTAGCTAGAAGTAAACTTATAAGGATTTTAGTTTCCTTTTTACTGAAATGCTTTGTAAATAAGTTTGAATTCATTTCTGAATCGTATTGAGAAAAGTAAAATGTTTTTAAAGGCTTCAGACAGAATGCAATGAATGGTATCTCCATTGCTTTGAACTAGTGTGTAGCAGATACAGGATACATGAGTTAACCAGCTTCAAATAAATGATGTATTGGTTGATCATGATAAATTGTATTTTGAAAATAAAAATGCATTTCAAGAGCTTAGTACATTTAGCAATTGTTTCACCACAATCATCTTTAAAAGTTTAAGACAGATAAGCAATGTAAACTGGTTTGAACAAACAAAACCTGGCAACACTCCATATACTCTGAAGTTTAGGTAGATTCTGGTTTGTAAAATGCAAATAAAAGAATGGTCAGAGTAACCACATGGTTAGACCATAGGTCAGGCAAATTGTTCACTTCAAATCAATGAAGCAAGGAACCATTTGAACCCAGTTTTCTGGAAAATGAGCAAAGATATTGACATGCACATGTATATCTGTGTACATGTTGATATTTGGGCAAAAATATAAACATAAATTCCTAGAACAATTGTAGGAAAGGGTTTTAAAAATAATAAAGCAAGAAATTTTGTTTTGTATGTTAGATTATAGGATGGAATTAAGTATATATGTGCAGATATAGGTAGATATCAGATTTCAAACCATACAGGAGAAAAATAAAAAGAAAAACAAAAATTGGGTTTGAACCGACCAGCATAGCACTCGAACTCGTGACCTCTCATGTATAAGTTAGGCGCGTTTCCATTACACCTAGATGTTGCTTGTGTTCACTTATGATCCATTTTCTTTTAACTTGAGTTTGATACTATCTAGACTTTAAGACAATCATCTATATTATAAGCTTGCTTTCCACTGATTATAACTTGATCATTTCTTAGTTATAATAACAGACTAAAGTACATATTTCCAGTGGATTCTATAGTCAAAAATCAGGATACAATAAGTAATCTTTTAAAAAGGGAATTATCACATTTTAATAGATTTAAAAGGATTTCTACTTACATATTATCATGCTCTGATTCAAGTAGAATATAACATAGATATCTTCATATATGTATGTTAGGAATGATTTAGATTTAAAACAATATTTTTATATTGTGAAAGATCCTGGATATATTTTGTTTATTGGAGAAAGAAAATGACCCTGGGAAATATATTTGTAATGAATGATATATCTATATATCATCTCTTAAAAAAAAATCCTTATGAAATTAGGGTGGAAATAGGAGGGTCATTTCAGTTGGTATCAGAGCACTTGGTTGCATTGATTGTTAAGTATTATAGAAATGTATTATGTCTGTATGTTTTGGATGAAATAATTTAGATAAGAAAATAGAAATTATAGAAGTACTCATAATATACTAATACCATTTGCCTAGAATTTAGTTAGCAGACCATGGTAGGAAGAGGATCTCATCACAATGCAGGACCCAGTGCACGTCAAATGCTTGATATGCAAGAATTTGTGAGGGTTTTAAGAGAAGGAATTGGGCATAGGCCTGAGAACCCACATGAAGAGCTTTCAAAACTACTGAAGACTTATTCCAATTTGGGAGGCAAGAGTTTTGAAGGAACTGAGAGTGTGATGGAAATTCAAGCATGGTTGAGAATACTTGATAGGATTTTCAATGACATGCAGTTGGATGACCAAAGGAAGAGGCAAGTAGCTTCTAGAACTGAAAGGGGTAGCTTTAAGCTGGTGGGAGGTGATCATAGCTGGAAGAAATGAAAATGAAATCACTTGGAATCAGTTCAAGGAGATGTTGGAGGCAAGATTTGTACCAGCATCAGCCAAGACCACTTTGCTTGAAGAATTTATCAAACTTAGGCAGGGAACTTTGAATGTCACTGAATACACTCAAAAGTTTGAGGGGCTATCCAATTATGGAGCAATGCTAGTGGCAGATGAAGCATCCAAAAATGATAGGTATATAAAAGGACTGAACCCAGGACTTAGCAGAGCTATGCTACCATATGCAGATAGAACATTTGATCAAGTAATTGATCTGGCCTTGAAACTGGAACAACATGACAAAGAAAGAGAGAAATATAGGAATTTTAAGAGCAACAACAAGAAGGATAAGGGAAGATATCACCCTTATGATAAAAAGAAGGAGGAGGCAGACAACAGGAAGAGTAAAGATACAAAAGCCAATGATACTAAGAAGAAATTGGTTTGCCATCATTGTGGAAAAGAAGGACACATCAAACCAAGGTGCCCAGAGTTAAAAGGAGGAGCCTTCAAATGCTACCTATGTGGGAAAGAGGGGCATATGAAGAGGAACTGTCCTGAGAATAAACAGCAAGGGAAATTGGCAACTTTGGAAGGTAAAGGCAAATCTGCAGTGAAAATTGATGCTGAAAATCATGGCCAAGTGGAAGGTACATTACTCATTTGTGCCATACCCATACCAGTAGTATATGATACTGGAGCAACACACTCTTTGATTTCCTATGAATTAGTTAAAGTGTTAAAATTAAACTGCATATTGGTTGAAACCCCATTGCTTGTACAAAGTCCCCTAGGGAGTTCTAGTGTTTTGAACATGAATTGTGTGGATGTGGAGTTAAACATAGGAGGAAATATTTTTATTTCCCATTTATATGTTTTAAATTACCCAAATATAGGAGTTATATTGGGGGTAGATTGGTTAAGGCAATTTAAAGCCATAATTAATTTAGACTCATCCACCATATCATTGCAAAATTCTAGAGGCCAGAGGATCACAGTTCTATGTGAAGTAGCTAAGGAAGGGAAATTGTATCATTTAGTTGACTTAGAAAAAGATCTGAGTGAACTAACCATTGAAGAAATTCCCATAGTTAATGAATACTTGGATGTGTTTGGGGAAGTTAAGGGTGTTCCACACCACAGACCAGTTGAGTTCCAAATTAATCTCATTCCAGGAGCAAGTCCAATAATCAAGAAACCTTATAGAATGGGGCCAAGTGAACTGAAAGAATTGAAAAATCAGTTGGAAGAATTAGAGGGCAAGGGATTTATAAGGCCAAGCAATTCCTGCTGGGGTTCTCCAGTAGTGTTTGTAAGAAAACATGATGGTACCTTGAGAATGTGCATAGATTACAGGGAACTAAATAAAGTAACCATCAAGAATAAATACCCATTGCCTAGAATAGATGATCTCTTTGACCAACTCAGTGAAGCTAAAATATTTTCTAGGCTAGATTTAGCATCAGGATTCCATCAAATGAAGGTTGAAGACTCAAGTGTTAAGTATACTGCATTTAACACAAGATATGGCTTATATGAATTTTTGGTTATGCCATTTGGTTTAACAAATGCTCCTTCATATTTTGTTGATTTGATGAATAGAATATTTAGAGATTATTTAGACAAGTTTGTACTGATTTTTATTGATGACATTTTGATTTATTCTAAGACAGTGGAAGAGCATAAAAATCATTTGCATTTAGTTTTGTCAAGACTAAGGGAAAATGATTTAAAGGCAAAATTTTCAAAATGTGCATTTTGGAAAGAAGAAGTGCATTTTCTTGGGCATGTTATCTCTGCCAAAGGAATATCAGTAAACCCTAATAAGGTAGTAGCAATCCAAGCATGGAAAAGGCCTAGTACCATCAGTGAGATTAGATCATTTATGGGGATGGCAGGATATTATAGGAGATTTATAAAAGATTTCTCTAAAATATCATCACCACTTACCAAATTAACTAGAAAGAACCAAGCCTTTGTATGGACAGAAAAATGTGAGCAAGCTTTTATCAAAATAAAGGAAGCTCTAATTAATGCACCAGTATTGAGAGTGCCAGAAGGAAATGAAAATTTGGTTGTGTACACTGATGCAAGTGGCTCTGGGTTAGGGGCTGTGTTGATGCAGCAAGACCAGGTGGTAGCCTATGCATCTAGGCAATTAAAGCCACATGAAACCAGATATGCAACCCATGATCTTGAACTAGCAGCAGTTGTGTATGCTTTGAAACTATGGAGACATTATTTGTTAGGTGCCAAATTCATTTTGTACACTGATCATAAGGCACTGAAATATTTATTCTCACAAAAAGATTTGAATATGAGGCAACATAGATGGGTAGAGTTCCTAGCTGCCTATGATCTAGATATAATGTATACACCAGGCAAGGCAAATAAAGTTGCAGATGCCTTGAGTAGACAACATGCCAAGGTAGCCATGTTAATGATGGAAGAGTTTAGGGATTTGTCTATACTTACTGATTTGGAGATTGAGGAAAACAGTGAGGTACAAATGATGCCCATTGAAGAAGGTGAAGGTAAAGGGAAATTAAGTATGATATCTCTGCAATCAGATTTACTTCTTAAGATTGGGAAAATGCAGGAACAAGACCTAAACATGGTGGAAAAGAAAATTCTCATATCAAAAGGGGAGGAAGTAATAAATTATCAAGTTGATAAAAATGGTTATTTAAGGAATAAAAATAGGATATGTGTCCCAGAAAATATAGAATTGAAGGAGGAAATATTAAATGAATACCATAGGAGTAAGTACTCCATACACCCAGGTAGCACCAAGATGTATCAAAATTTGAAAAGAAATCTTTGGTGGAAGGGGATGAAGTCAGATGTGGCCAGATATGTTGCAAGGTGCATGACTTGCCAACAAGTCAAGGCAGAGACACAAAGGCCATCAGGACTATTGCAACCCCTTAGTATACCACAGTGGAAGTGGGAGGACATATCTATGGATTTCATAGATGGTCTGCCTAGATCTAAGAAGGGAAACACAAGTATATGGGTAATAGTGGATAGGCTAACTAAGGTAGCACATTTTATCCCAGTTAGAACAGAAAGAAATGCTCCAAAATTGGCTCAAATATTCATGAAAGAGGTAGTAAGGTTGCATGGCATACCCAAAACCATTGTGAGTGATAGGGATACCATCTTCACCTCAAGATTTTGGAAAAGTTTTCAAGAGGCCATGGGGAGTGAATTGTGCTTAAGCACTGCCTACCATCCACAATCAGATGGTCAAACTGAGGTGGTGAACAAAGTCTTAGAGGATTTGTTGAGAGCATGTACACTGGACTTTGGAGGCAACTGGGAAGACCACCTCCATCTAGCAGAATTCACATACAATAATAGTTACCAAAGCACCATAGGGATGGCACCATTTGAAGCCTTATATGGCAAGCCATGTTTATCACCTATATGCTGGGTAGAGACTGGAGAAAGGGCTATTCTTGGACCTGAATATGTTAAAGAAACTACAGAGAAAATTGGGTTAATAAGAAAAAGAATAGCAGCAGCTCAAGATAGGCAAAAGAAATTTGCAGATAGGAAGAGAAAGCAAGTGGAATATGAAGTGGGAGACTTTGTTTTCGTCAAGATTTCACCTATGAAGAAAGTCTTGAGATTTGGCAAGCAAGGTAAGCTCACACCAAGGTATGTTGGACCCTATAAAATTCTGGAAAGAATTGGTTCATTGGCTTACAAATTAGAACTACCAGAGGAAATGAAAGCAATGCATAATGTTTTTCATGTGTCCCAACTTAGAAGATGGGTACATGATAAAGAAGACATTTTGGAAGAGCCTACCAAAATTCAAATAAATCCTGACTTGGTTTATGAAAAAGAACCAGTGGGGATTATAGCCAAGGAAGAAAAGAAATTAAGGAGCAAAACCTTGAAACTAGTTAAGATCCAGTGGAGTAGTGATCCTAATGACTGCACATGGGAGTTAGAGGATAAGATTAGAATGGATTATCCTAAGCTTTTTGCAAATTAAAAGGTAATTTTTTTTTCTGGAAATTTTTTTTTTGTTATGCATGGTTGATATGGTTGAATTTGTTTGCTTATGCATATGTTTGATAATTTTTCATAAAAGAAAATGATGCTTGTTATAAATGTTAGAAAAATTGTGAGGACACAATTCCTAAAAGGAGGGGTGAATGTAATACCCCAAAATTTTGTGAAAAATCATTTTTGTAAAATGATTTAATTTTTGAAATATTTAGATTTAAATATGGTGAAATTTCTGGAATAAATAGTGTGCAAGTATATCTGTGCACGTGCACACTGAAATGGCATAAGGAAGAACTCCAGATTTCTTGGATTTAAAACAAGAATTAAAAAGCAATACAAACATGATTTTGCAACATGGATATTTGATTTCTGGAATTATATGGATCATCTTAGAAAATAAGAAAAGTAAGTTTTACTTTAAATCAGTAAACAGATTTTATTTAAAACCCAGAAAAGAAAATTATACATATGTATATGTTATAAGGATTTGTAAACCTGTATACATATAGGTGCATATGTTTCTGAAATTAAAGAGGAATTAAATAAGCCTAGATAAGATATGTATACAAATATACATTTTTACTGAAAAGTATACATATATATATGTATATAAGCAAGTGAAACTATAACATTAAAATGACATGAAATGTGATACAAGTCAATATGCTTGTGTAGGCAAAAAATAGCAAAGGGGATTCTCAGGAATAATAAAAATATAAAATAGGATAGTCACACTTTTAACATGACTAGGTGAGTGGCCATTTTCTGAAAAGTAAAAGAAAGAAAAT